>CM066606.1:68906899-73889399 GCA_033816785.1 Picus viridis | reverse complement strand
AAGGAAAGGAAAGGAAAGGAAAGGAAAGGAAAGGAAAGGAAAGGAAAGGAAAGGAAAGGAAAGGAAAGGAAAGGAAAGGAAAGGAAAGGAAAGGAAAGGAAAGGAAAGGAAAGGAAAGGAAAGGAAAGGAAAGGAAAGGAAAGGAAAGGAAAGGAAAGGAAAGGAAAGGAAAGGAAAGGAAAGGAAAGGAAAGGAAAGGAAAGGAAAGGAAAGGAAAGGAAAGGAAAGGAAAGGAAAGGAAAGGAAAGGAAAGGAAAGGAAGAAATACAGGAAGAAATACAGGAAGAAATACAGGAAGAAATACAGGAAGAAAGGAAGGAAGGAAGAAAGCATATCATTCATGCATCTTTTCATTCACTCAACTGTCCATTGATCCTTTAACCAGGCTATTTTTAAAGAGAATTTAATTTTCATCTTTTTGAACATTATAAAATGTCCTATGCCTCTTAAGTTTGGTTTCCATCTGGGTAAAGGAAAGTAAGTATCAAAGTTAGGTGATACAGGCAATGTTTCAAGACAGTCTGTAATTGTGAGATAGTCCAATTTCAAAGGCCTGAGAGTTCCTGATAATCCAGATAATTATGTAAAATTTGTGCCAGTTAACTAATCCCTACTTACTGCAGGTTTTCCTTTCTGAACCATGCCACTCTTAGTAAAGAAGTACCCATACTTCGTTACAGAAGGTAACATGGAATTAGTCCTTTACAACACAGCAGTTACTGTAGAGACTGTCCCCTTTTATTATTTGAATGAATAAACTGAAAATTTCAAATATATTTAACAATCACTGTTCCAATTTTCTGCCCTTGACTAATCAAATATCTTTATTCCCACCTCTGTGTGTGCACTTTTGTGTGTTATATTCACTAGTACTACAGTATTTACCAAATAGTATCTTGGGCAGGGGCTCTCAAGGCTGAAATCTTGGCTGAGTAAGGCATCTTGAATATTGATATTGTCCAGTTATGCCAGTGAGACTAGAGGTTTAAACACAAGTATTGTCAAATTGTGACAAACAGGTAAATCCTAGGAGATGTAAAATTAACAAAATCCTATTGGCATCCATATCCTACTAGTATCCCTATCAGAAATCTGTGTGAATACACGTAGGAGTGGTATGAATTAGTCATCATGTCTGCCGTACAAACGAATGAAGCACACTTTATATCTTTTCTAAAATGGTATTTGAGAAACAGGAGAACATTGGTCTGCTTGCTTACAGGTGTACTGGTTTTTATCTGAGAAAGGGTTAAATTTCTTCATAGTAGCTGGTATGGGGTTCTGGTTTGGATTTGTGCTAAAACCAGTGCTGGTAATACAGGGAGGTTTTTGTTACTACTGAGTGGTGCTAGCAAATGGTCAAGGCCTTTTCTGCTTCCCATTCTACCCCATGAAGGGTAGATACACAAGAAGCTGTGAGGGGACACAGTGGAAACTGTTGACCCCAATTGACCAAAGGGAGATTCCATACAGTATGATTTCAGTTCAGCATATAGAACTAAGGGGACAAGAAGGAACCATGGGAAATTAGAATTAGAAATAGAATTAACCAGGTTGGAAGAGACCTTTGAGATCATCGAGTCCAACCTATCATCCAACACTATCTAAGCAACTAAACCATGGCACCAAGCACCCCATCCAGTCTCTTCCTAAACACCTCCAGTGATGGTGACTCAACCACCGCCCTGGGTAGCCCATTCCAATGGGCAATCACTCTTTCTGTGAAAACTTCTTCCTAACACCCAGCCTAAACCTCCCTTAGTGCAGCTTGAGACTGTTTCCTCTTGTTCTGGTGCTGGTTGACTGGGAGAAGAGATCAACCCCCACCTGGCTACAACCTCCCTTCAGGTAGTTGTAGACAGCAATAAGGTCTCCTCTGAGCCTCCTCTTCTCCAGGCTAAACAATCCCAGCTCCCTCAACCTCTCCTCAAAGGGCTTGTGCTTGAGACCTCTCACCAGCCTTGTTGCCCTTCTCTGGACACATTCCAGCAACTCAACATCTTTCCAGAACTGAGGGGCCTGGAACTGGACACAGGCACAGGACTCAAGGTGTGACCTAACCAGTACTGAGTACAGGGGCACAACACAATGACTTCCCTGCTCCTGCTGGCCACACTATTCCTGATACAGGCCAGGATGCCATTGGCCTTCTTGGCCACCTGAACACACTGCTGGCTCATGTTCAGCCAGCTGCCAAGCAGTACCCCCAGGTCCCTTTCTGCCTGGCTGCTCTCCAGCCACTCTGACCCTAGCCTGTAGCACTGTATGGGGTTGTTGTGGCCAATGTGTAGAACCCAGCACTTAGATGTGTTAAATCTCATGCCCTTGGACTCTGCCCATCTGTCCAGCCTGCCAAGGTCCCTCTGCAGAGCTCTCCTACACTCTAACAGATCAACACCTGCCCCCAGCCTGGTGTCATCTGCAAATGTACTGATGATGGACTCAATCCCCTCATCCAGATCATCAATAAAGATATAGAACAGGATGGGGCCCAGCACTGATCACTGGGGTACACCACTAGTGACTGGCTGCCAGCTGGATGTGGCACCATTCACCACCACTCTCTGGGCTCGGCCCTCCAGCCTGTTCCTAACCCAGTGCAGAGTAAAAGTTCAAAGTGATGGCATTTGTCTTCCCAAGTAAATCTTACATGTGATGGAGCCCTGCTTTCCTGGAGATGGCTGAACATCTGCCCAGCAAGGGGAAGCAGTGAATGAATCCCTTGATTTGCTTTGCTTGTGTGAGTGGATTTTGCTTTACTTATGAAATTGTCTTTATCTCAACCCATGAGCTGTCTCACTTTTACCCCTCCACTTCTCTTTAACATTGTAAGCAAGTGGCTGTGCAAGTGCTTAGTTTCTGACTGGGTTTAAACCATGACGACAGATTAGTATCTCCTGTATCATTGCTTTTCCACTGTCTCTGGAGTTTCTAATCACCTCCCTGCCTAGTAATCTGATGATTACAGAAACCATAGTAATTCTTGTGCCTTTGCACTGAAACTCTGGTGATACCACTTGGTAACACCAATTAATCTGTGGTTAACCTTGTATGAGACCTGTGTGGTGGCTACTGTGTTTTCCTACTATATTCTTCACCCCTCCCACAAAAACCGGTCAAATGCTACCTCTATGTTTTCTGAGCTCTGATTGGGGAGTACTTCTTAAATGTACCAAGGGTAGTGAGCTTTCACAACACTGCTAGAAAAAAAAAACCCTTTGACAATAGTGCTCCAAGTCGCCCTGCTATTCTCAGGATAGTTCTTGATTCACCTGAGGAAAGGAAGAGTCGTTGTGCATAAAAGAAAGAAAAAAAAGAAAAAAAAGGGAAGAGACAGTAGAGTTTCACATAGGTAGCCTGAGTAGCACTGAAATTTGTGTGAATTATGAGGTAAATATACCTCTGTTGTGTGCTCTGTTGTGTAAAGTATGTTAGTTAGAATACAGAACAGTATGTGGTGGCTGAACAACACAGTTTCTCTTACTGAAGAAAGGGAAGGCCATAAGGATCACAGCATCATAGGATGTTAGGGGTTGGAAAAGAACTCTGGAGATCTTTGAGACCAACAACCCTGTCAGACCAGGACCATAGAATCTAGTGCAGGTCACGCAGGAACACATCTAGATGGGTCTTGAAAGTCTCCAGAGGAGACTCCGCAACCTCTCTAGGCAGCCTGTTCCAGTGCTCTGTGACAGAGTGTACTAAGAAAAAAAAACCACAGGTACAGTAAAGAAGTTCTTCCTCATGTTGAGGTGTAACTTTCTCTGCTGTAGTTTTGATCCATTGCCCTTGTCCTGTCACAGGGCACAAATGAGAAGAGGCTGTCCCTCCCTTCCTGACAACCAGCCCTCAGATATTTATATACATTTATTAGATCCCATCTCAGTCTTCTCCTCTCCAGACTAAAAAGCTCTAGGTTTCTCAGCCTGTTCTCATAAGGCAGTGCTCCAGTCCCTTAATCATCCTTGTAGCCCTCTGTTGGACTCTCTCAAGGAGATCCCTGTCCCTCTTGAACTGGGGTGCCCAGAACTGGATGCAATATCCTAGGTGGGGCCTAGTAACTTGTGTATGGAAGCAGGGAAGAAAAAAATCTGTGCTTGAAGCTAGCAGGGAGCTGACTAGGGGCTAAAAAAGTACTGAAGCAAAGAAGCAGGTGGCAGGAAAAAAATAACATGCCTGAGGAGAAATAGAAAGCTATAGCCTAGAGAAAAAAAAATGTGTTGACTATTTATCTTTTTGCACTTATTTGATAAAGATCAGAAAACTGGAGCTAAGAATACTTCACAGAGAGCTTTTTCTGATTTCTCTGACAGGTAAGAAATTCCTTCTGCCATTCCATCCCTCCTTCTTTATATCCTCCTCCCTCCTCTAGTCCCCTGTGTACTGCGATCCAAATGGCCAAAATAACTGAGTCAGCAAGGAGGCAGTTCTCAAGAGAATGTGCTTTATCCGCATGAAGTTTATGGTTTAGCTGACACAGTAACAACAATAACCAGGAAAACAGTTATTTAAAAATTAGTGGTGACTTGTTCACTGAGTTATTTTAAAACTCTCCAAAAGCTCTGGATCAGAAATGCTGTTATCTTCTTAATTGCTGGGTTAGCACTTACTTGTTATTATGAACTGAAAGTCCATCAGTTCAAAGTCTCTCTCTATAAAATTATTAAGTGGCTTAAATTAAATCTTAGTGATACTGGATAAATCCCAGTTAGCTTATCCTGAAATATCCACACAAAACTTATGTTAAGTATTTTTAAGGACATTTCTCTTTGCATCTGCTTTGCTTTGCAACTCTTCAATGAAAGCCTACTTTATATTATGATATGAGAGAAGCTCTAACACAAAATCTAAACATTACAACATTATGTATAACCTGTATCTTAGAAGAGGCAAAAGCAAGCACTTGTGTACAATTAAAAGATTAATTTACATTTCTTAGACAAATGTGTGACAGAAAATGTTTGTGTGTGCTAGAATATTTACCATGTCAGCTATAGATGTACACATCTATATATATAACAGAAGGATATAAAAAGAAAGATAAGGAGGATGTACAATCCCTTTCTAATTCTGCATTGGCCTTCGTCACTGCTTTGCTATGTGAACTGGGACAACCTAATTATGAGGCTATTTGAATTTGCCTTCTAAACCACCACAAAGGATACTAGAGTGGGATCAGGCACAAGGGCTCAGTGATGTTATACGCTGAGTAGCAACTTGCAATACAAGTGTAAGAGCTTATGGCCCACACTCAGGCTGTCGTCCCAGTGTGCAAGCATGCAGAAGTAGAAAAATACTGAAAGTGCTGATTCTAGAGCCTAGTTTTACAGAAAAACATGTAAGGGTGTAGTATGGAGAGCTTGCTCCAGAAGAGGTATTAATCAGATGGTAAAAATAAAGAGTAAGTGTCTGGAAATAACAGTAGAGTCATCCAGACAGCTCTGAAGACAGAATTTGCTTGAGAGTGCTGCTTTGGCTAATACTGGTAGCTGCAGGGGAAAGAGCTGAATAACTGGCACAGGCAGTGTAAGAAGCAGTAGAAATTCTGAGCAAGTGCACATAGGCATGGTGACAGCAAGATAGCATATCATGTAGAGGAAAGAGAAGGCAAGCTGGCAGGAGTAAACTAGTTAAATGGTTTAGTAATGACAGATGGAGTAGAAGTAATGCAACAGACTCTTTAAACTTCCACTGCAAACACAGTAATGGCATGGTATCGGGGTAACAAAGAGTGATATTGCAACTAGAAGCCAAACCACAGACAGGACTTGAAAGATCAAGGATGCACAGGATATCCTCTTCACTTGTAAATCCTGAAAATTATTGTTATAGAGAACTTGGTGAGGAATTGGCTATGTAAATAATAAAAAGAAACCAGGGAAGATAGCTGTAGCCTTCTGTCATCTCCTTGTTCTCTGCATCCAGTCACTGAGGCCTTAAATAGTTGTGCTTATGACTTTTCTTCAGGATCAGACATGCACTAAAAGCAAGGGGGCTTGATGACAGCAGTGGATCTGGAAACTGCCATTATCATCTGTGTATCCATCAGCCAGAAGATACAGGTGCATAGGCAGCATAGAGTTTACAGCAGTTATATATATTTTCTACAAAACAATTCCAGTTGATCTGCTTGCCTCATATTTTAAATTTACTTAACCATTAATAGCATTCAAGTATAATTATATTACTCACTTCATGAATTAAATATAGGCTGAGGATTATTTCCATAAGAAAGATATTCCTGTAATTTATTCAGAAAGATTTTGAAACAATCTTAAGGCTATAACTTAATGTCTACTTTTCTGAATAAATTTATCTATATTGATTTTGTATCATAGAAGTGCCCTTAATGTCAATCAATACAGTTCTTTTTAAGGTAATATATTATAAGCACAGACTGTTGGGAAATAAAATATGTGTTGAGATACACTGTAATAGTGAGAAAGACCACTCTGGAGTACAAAATGCAATGTATGTGCTTAGTACTATGCAAAGTTATCAACAGAGTATTATATGGTATTCCTCTCACACATACATCTTAGACATGCATGTGTATGTATGTGCCTGAAAATCTTTTTGTGTTTGCATAGATAGAATTTGTCTCTCACACATGGTCACATCTTTATGTGAACAATTGTACATTTACTGCAAAAAAAAAATTTAAAAAATCTAAGTTTAACTAATTAAAGTGTCACATTAGAACTACATTTCAAATTAGTTTTACTTAAATATTCAGAGGTTAGTAAGACTCATGTAATAGTGTGTGCTTGCATAACTGAAATAAAACCCCATAAGTAAAAAGGTGAAAGGGAAGAAGATTCTGCTCCCAGTCCCAATTATGTTCTTTGGAAATGAAATGTCCTAATGTTCTATATTCTGCAAGGACACATGATCTGTATCTATTTTCAGAGAGTATCTTCTCACATGGTAGACTAAAAATAGGCCAGCCACGAACTTTAAATAATGGTTCAGGGAGAGTATTAACCTCTTTCTCACATTCTAAGTTTGTTCCATTGCTGTAAGTATCAATATTATGAAAAATATATCTGGTGTAAGAGAATGACAAAGCTTGTCTACAGATGCCATTGACTCTTAATTCCTTTCAAGGTCTGTTACATAATAAACAGTCCACATAAAAAATTGACAGCATTTTTCTTCCTTTCAGTAGTGAACTTATTTGTGCCAGATGCTAAAAAACATGAACTATTTTATTTCATTACAAGTGGCACAATGAGTAGCTAGATTTTTGTTCTGGGAACTGGATGACTGTACTAGCCACTGTATTTGCCAAATAATATGTTGCAACTCCCATAGCATAATTCTCTCATCAAGAACATTTTTCAAATGAGACCCATTAGTTCTACTCTGTCATGATTTTTTTGATAGACTCATTGCTTCCTGATTTTCAATTTAGGCAAAAATAAAAATTCCTTGCTAGAAAATAAACCTTTTTACTACATGCAAGTGACATTAATAGAATCACAGAAATAAATATTTTTTTCCAGTTGACAGTTAACTAATGACTGCACTAATGACTGCAATTCAGGTTAAAATGCTTATTGCAAAGAATCCAGCTTTTCTTTAGAGTCATAGAATCAGTCAGGGTTGGAAGGGACCACAAGGATCATCCAGTTCCAACCCCCAGCCATGGGCAGGGACACCCTACACTACATCACGCTGGCCAGAGCCTCGTCCAGCCTGGTCTTAAACACCTCCAGGGATGGGGCCTCAACCACCTCCCTGGATAACCCATTCCATGGCTTCACCACTCTCATGGTGAAGAACTTCCTTCCCACGCCTAGCCTGAATCTCCCCACCTCCAGCTTCATTCCATTCCCCCTAGTCCTATCACTACCTGAGATCCTGAGAAGTCCCTCCACAGCCTTCCTGTAGGCCCCCTTCAGATACTGGAAGGCCACAATGAGGTCACCTGGGAGCCTTCTCTTCTCCAGACTGAACAGCCCCAACTCCTTCAGTCTGTCCTCATAGGAGAGGTGCTCCAGCCCTCTGATCATCCTCGTGGCCCTTCTCTGGACACCTTCCAGCACCTCCAGATCCCTCTTGTCATAGGGGCTCAAGAACTGGACGCAGTACTCCAGGTGGAGTCTCACCAGGGCTGAGTAGAGGGGGAAAATCACCTCCCTCGACCTGCTGGCCACACTTCTCCTGATGCAGCCCAGGATCTGATTGGCTTTCCGGGCTGCAAATCCA
Source organism: Picus viridis (assembly GCA_033816785.1). Classification (NCBI taxonomy): domain Eukaryota; kingdom Metazoa; phylum Chordata; class Aves; order Piciformes; family Picidae; genus Picus; species Picus viridis. Next base: position 73,881,188 of record CM066606.1, on the reverse strand, counting down.
CATTGAGAGCTCATGTTGAGCTTCTGGTCCACCAGCACCCCCAAGTCTCTCTCCTCAGGGCTGCTCTCCAGCCAGTCCCTGCCCAGCCTGGATTTGTGCCTGGGATTGCCTCGACCCAGATGCAGGACCCTGCACTTGGTCTTGTTGAAGTTCATGAAGTTGGCTTGTGCCCACCTCTCCAGCCTGTCAAGGTCCCTCTGGATGGCATCCCTTCCCTCCAGCGTGTCTGCTGCACCACACAGCTTGGTGTCATCAGCAAACTTGCTGAGGGTGCACTCGATGCCACTGTCCATGGCACCCACAAAGATGTTGAACAAGACAGGTCCCAGGACTGATCCCTGAGGGACTCCGCTTGTCACTGGCCTCCACTGGGACATGGACCCGTTGACAGCCACTCTTTGGGTGCGGCCATCAAGCCAGTTCTTTATCCATCTAGATATAATCACACAGGTAATTGTTTTATTTATAAAATAATTATGCTTTCTAGCATGGCACCATCCTATCCTTCAGTACTACAGTGATCAGAGCACAAAATCGTGCACAATAAGCAGCTCATAAAACTTGCAACTCTGTCCTTTACAAGGGACACTTTATTAGTATCCTCTAACTGACCACAGAATACTCTGACTACAGGAGGAAAAGAAAATTTGACTTACTCAGAACAAAGAATTCACAAACAGACTTTATAGAACAAGCTGTGAGATTAAAATCTTCCTAGGTAACTCCTTGTCTGTCAGCACTGTACTCCTACCGAGGCTAGCTTAGGATCCAGTGCTACCACTGAGCAGGTCTTTGTGAAGGTGTCCTGAAAGAGTTGGAGATAATAGGCAAAAAATTGCCTTAAACTCAGCCCAGGAGCTACCAGAAAGTCTATACTGACAGTGCCAGACTGCACATTTTGCATTAGCTTTTAAATGCATTCAATCTCTAACAATCTTGATACGACAGTAGTCATCCCAAGGGGAGGAAGACTCTTGGTAATCACTAAAAATATCAGGCACCAAGTTCCTTCAGTGTTAGACAGTTATCTTTAAATTAAACCACTCCCTTTATAAGTAATATCAAGAATTATTTGGGTTTGTTTGCAATTCTTGTTTCCATTAATCTCTTATATGATGACACTTAATCAAAAAAGATTACACCTGCAAAAGATTACGTTGGTGCTGAGGAGGAGATCTGTGATTTCCTCAAAAAAAATAAATCCGTATTTCACTTTTTGGCTTACCTGTGAGACAGTATTTTAGAACGTAATGTAAATATTTGCTTATTGTGTCTGGCAGATAACAGCATAGTTCAAAACTACAAAATAAGACAAGAGTTTTGTGCAGATTTCAGATTAATGTGCAGATTTTTTTTGTTCCTCTGGCACTGGGGAAAAAAGGCAAAAAAATTATCTAGTACTACCTTGATATGCAGAATTTAACTTGTTTATCTCCCACAGCTTTAACAAGATTTACCTTCTTACATCACCAGTGTATGGAGCAGAAATTAAGTTTGCAAATGTGCATTCAGAATAGATTTTTGTCCTGTTGTTTTTTTCTCTCCTTCTCTTTGCTTTTGAGATCACATGCCTTTAAAAGGCAACTCCAAATTTATGCATGGGAAATGTTGTGTACCCTTCCATATACTGTTACTACCATAATCATAATGTGCAGCTGAGTGCATAAAAATAGACACATTCATTTGCTTCTGCATCAGACAGTTCACAGCATATTTATCTTCTCCTGCTGGTGGTGAGTCACAACTCTAATCTTTACTGGTGGTGACTTTCATGGACACCAGCAGATTTGAGTGCTCCCTTAACACAGAAACTTCTATACTACATCAGCCCCTCAAGACTTCAAAAGAATTTAGCCTGTTTCTGCATCTAGAATTTAAATTACACAGCAAAAACTGAAAGAAAAGATGTTCCCTCTCACCACCTCCATGGATGAGATGTACATTGATGTGGGCTTGTCCATACAATACATCCATGTCCTTTCTGCATCACTTTTACTACTGGGATTAGGGCTCCATCCTGCCCTCTGTTTTTCTCATTTCCCCTTCTCAAGTTCTCCTGGCATGACGTTTTACTGCAGAGGTCCATGAGGGAAAATGGAGAACCCTGCATAGTACCAGAATGCTGTCCTGTAGCGAGATCCGGCATCTCATTGTCCTGATTAAAATGGTTCATGTAGTTTCCAGCTCTGTATCAAGAATTTTCATCTATTTATTCTTCACGTATCTGCAATTCCATGTATGTATAAAGGGTTCAAAAGAACATGTGCTGACTCCTATTTTAACATAACAGACTCATAGCCATAGTTCAGGGATTAGGGTGAAAAGTCATTTGGCTTTAGCTTAAATAAATAAAAAACTTAAAAATCCTACTGGAAAGGATACTACTTAAGCAAAAGCAAGCACAGTGTTAAACGAATGTGTTTGCATAAGGAGGACGAACTCAGAAATTATCCAAGTACCTGGTTATTTTTATCTCCTACAAATAAGCAATGCCATCTATAATTGCAACAGTATGTTCAGATCAAATAGGAATGAACATGCTGTGGTAAGCATTGTCTAATACATAGCAACCTTTCTCAGCTTGTATCAGAAACTGCTCACAGGAAAAACCAAAAGTGCTTGACCCTTTCCATCCGCTGCCCCTAGCACTACCTGGGTATTAGCCAGCTGAACAACTCTTCAGTCCATTTAAAATGGAGAGGTGGCAAACACTTGGAAGCATGAACTCCTATTGAACAAGGCAACAGTGCAAAACTCTTCTCTGCAGGACAACACCCCTGTTGCTTCAGCTGCTATTCTCTCAACGCACTGGACCTGGTGCCCAGGAACAGAAACGGACTGAATTTACGGTTTTGTAATTGGCATTTACATCTCTCACAGCATTTAGTTTGCATCTAAACAGTCTGATACTTTTGTCAAACAACTTATCTTTCTATGAAAGACAACCACTACACAAGATTTGGGGATTTGATTTAGATTAGTGTATTTGAAAAGCTCAAGAAAGCACTTTTATTACTATCTGTATTATTGGAAGCAGCTAGATAGTGGACTTGTCAAAGTATATGTCCTATCTCAGGATGGATTTACTAACAAAGCATGTCAAACACAGACGTTTCTTAAATGTGTGCAACAGGACTGGAAGTGGTGACAATTCAAAAGCCATGTCCCAGCTGTAGCATTCAGACTCGTGTACAGGCATACATTAACATACACGCTCCCCAGAGCTGAGGAATTCAAACTACATTGTTGTAGATCCCCGAGTACAAACATGGTTTGTTACCATGTGACATCTGCTGAGGCAAAGCATCTTAAGACACAGTAATCCAATCACCTGGTGATTGCTTACTCACTTCCAACATTAAAAATGGCTCTTTTGTTTCTATTTTTAATTCTATGAACTTAATTATAGTCCTTCCTAAAGAGTTTTCCAGGACTTTGCTTAAGCCCTGTATACTCAGATATTTCATTTAGGCATACTTTACACAGATCTTTGAAAAATACTCTTAATTTCTTTTCCCCCAGCATTTCTCAAGTAACTACTGCTGTGCTATATCAGCACTTATTTTGCAAGACTGACATGCTGCATAATGAATGAGTTTAGTACTCTAGAGCATGAACTACAGTTAAGTTTTAGCTGTGTCTGAGAAAAAGCCATTCAAGCACTAGAAAAAGAGGTATTCGCTCTCTCTACTTAGTTATATGAAGAGACAATTAAATGATTTCTAGAATGATGACATCTATATATCTGATGCATATAAAAAAAACCTAAAAGTATAGTGGACTATAATGAAAGCATCACCTCTCTGTCCTTTATGTGCTAAATTTACGGACCTAAGCTGTTACAGAGGCAAAATATTTGCAAACTCAAATAATTTTATAATGATTCTGTTATGTTGTTGTTTTTTAATACTCCCATTTGATTTTCTACAATTAAAAAGGACTGAAGCATACTGTGGTCTAATTGCATCACATATTGGACTCATACTATTGACTTTGGAGATGTTTCATTTTTTGTGCATGGGATTACTTATACACTCTAAATGAGAACATAATGTTTTGTGATTTCTAAAATTCAATAATAATTACATAAAAGTAGAGATACAACAAAAGGAGGTAAGTTTTAATGGGGAAAAGTAGGAGGGTAACAACTGGGGAAAAAAATAGTCAAGTTACCAAACTGGTATTTGGAAAACCGATTTTGAAAGATGAAATGCTTCCTCTAAGTACATTCAATTTGTCTACATGTACCAAACCTCTCTAGTCTAAATCTTGTTTTCACTTAGACAGAATTACTACTATTAATTATAAATTCAGTAATGGAAGCTTTCCATCATTTTTTTATGAGTGTACCTTCTTTACATGAACTGCCACAAAATACCACCCTTGATGTAAGGCTTGGACCCCCACAAGTCCATGGGACCGGATGGGATCCATCCTAGGGTGCTGAGGGAGCTGGCGGATGAGCTGTCCAGGCCGCTTTTCATCATTTTTCAGCAGTCCTGGCTCACTGGAGAGGTCCCAGAAGACTGGAAGCTGGCCAACGTGGTGCCCATCCATAAGAAGGGCCAGTTGGAAGAGCCGGGGAATTATAGGCCTGTCAGCCTGACCTCAGTGCCAGGCAAGATTATGGAACGGGTCATCTCGAGTGCGATCACACAGCACTTACAGGATGGCCAGGGGCTCAGGCCTAGCCAGCATGGATTTAGGAAGGGCAGGTCCTGCCTGACCAACCTGATCTCCTTCTATGATCAGGTGACCCGCCTGGTGGATGTGGGGAGGCCTGTGGATGTGGTCTACCTGGACCTCAGCAAGGTCTTTGACACCGTTCCCCACAGCAAACTCCTGGCCAAGCTGGCAGCCCATGGCTTGGACAGGAGCACACTGCGTTGGGTTAGGAACTGGCTGGAGGGCCGAGCCCAGAGAGTGTTGGTGAATGGTGCCACATCCAGCTGGCGGCCTGTCACTAGTGGTGTGCCCCAGGGATCAGTACTGGGCCCCATGCTCTTCAACATCTTTATTGATGATCTGGATGAGGGCATTGAGTCCATCATCAGTAAATTTGCAGATGACACCAAGCTGGGGGCAGGAGTTGATCTGCTGGAGGGCAGAGAGGCTTTGCAGAGGGACCTCGACAGGCTGGACAGATGGGCAGAGTCCAACGGCATGAGATTTAACACATCCAAGTGCTGGGTTCTGCACATTGGCCACAACAACCCCAGGCAGTGCTACAGGCTGGGGTCAGAGTGGCTGGAGAGCGGCCAGGCAGAGAGGGACCTGGGGGTGCTGGTTGATGGGAAGCTGAACATGAGCCAGCAGTGTGCCCAGGCGGCCAAGAGGGCCAACCGCATCCTGGCCTGCATTAGGAATAGTATGGCCAGCAGGAGCAGGGAGGTCATTGTGCCCCTGTACTCTGCTTTGGTTAGGCCGCACCTTGAGTACTGTGTCCAGTTCTGGGCCCCTCAGTTTAAGAAGGACATTGAGACACTTGAACGTGTCCAGAGAAGGGCAACAAGGCTGGTGAGAGGCCTTGAGCACAAGCCCTGTGAGGAGAGGCTGAGGGAGCTGGGGCTGTTTAGCCTGGAGAAGAGGAGGCTCAGGGGAGACCTCATTGCTCTCTACAACTACCTGAAGGGTGGTTGTAGCCAGGAGGGGTTGGCCTCTTCTCCCTAGCAACCAGCACCAGAACAAGGGGACACAGTCTCAAGCTGCACCAGGGGAAGTTTAGGCTCGAGGTGAGGAGAAAGTTCTTCACCGAGAGAGTGATTCGTCATTGAAATGTGCTGCCCGGGAGGTGGTTGAGTCTCCGTCCCTGGAGGCGTTCAGGAGGGGACTGGATGTGGCACTTGGTGCCATGGTCTAGTTGTGAGGTTGTGGTTACAGGTTGGACTCGATGATCTTCAAGGTCTCTTCCAACCTTGGTAATTCTATTCTATTCTATTCTATTCTATTCTATTCTATTCTATTCTATTCTATTCTATTCTATTCTATTCTATTCTATCACTAAGCACCACGCAGCATCTTTTTCAGAATCTTACACCTGACTCATCAGGCTGTCACAGGTTACGGTAGTATACTTATATTCACTGTTCTTATGGAAAAGAATACCAAGAACTTCACACAGCTCTGCTCAGTGTCAGAAGCAGCACTGTATAAAGATGAAAAAGCTTGCTAAAAAGAAACTAGAAGCAGTTTCTTATGGGTTGGTTAGAAATTACTGATGAAGAGCAATGTTAAGGAATACACCTAGGCAAATACAGTGTATCTACTACCCTTTAGGAGTTAGCTCTTACAGTTATAAATACCAAAAAAAAAAAAAAAAAAAGTAACCCAGTTTGCTTTTGGGCAGTGATTTGAAAAACAGATTAACATTGGGAATTATCAGGAAGGGAATTATTCATATTGTTATAACATCAGCATGCTGACTGTGTTATCTGTTGCTCTCATCTCCAAAGGGCTACAGCAGAGGAAAATATTGTGAGACTGGCAAGAATGATGATCCTGGAGTGGCTTACGCACAAGAAGCAGTCAAGTAGGACAGGTCTCATTATCTCAAAAAACTACAGTTTAAGAATGTTATCACAGAAGTCTATAAAATCATAACTGGGATGCAAAGAGTGGGTAGGATTTGACTACTATCCCTTTTGCTACAAGACTAAATGGCTGTCAGAACCAAAATCCAGAAGAATATGGGTTTAATCCCAAAACAAGGAGGTAGTTTCTCATGCAGCAGAGTACAGGTCTGTGTTTTGTGCCAAGGGATGATGTGGTCACAGTGTGTGGATTCAAGAGGAGTGCAAATAAGTAATTGGAAGAGATACGTATTAAGGATTACTCAGAAGACAAACCACAGCAGACTCAGAGACTCCCCTGAACTGAAAACACTGGAGTCTAGGAGACTCATAAAGGGAAATGCCACACTTGCCCTGTCCTCAATCTTTTATAGACATCCACCTACAGTCACAGCTGTGTTGAAAAGGATATATTTCCTTTAATTACAAATGATATGGCAATATTAATAAAAATATTAATAACCTTTATTAATATGAAAATTGCCAAAATGCATCAAAAGGTTCCACGTACGGTTACAATATATTCACAATGAGAACGTACAGTATGTGGGCAGCTATAATAATTAAAATATTTTATGCAAACTGGGAAAAATATAACAGAAAGAGAATACCCTGGGAGCAAAATGGCACTTGACCATAGCGGGGGTGACATGACAAGAACTATTATGCCAAAGAGGCAGTTAATTAATTACTCACAGCTGGTTGTACCCAGGTAGGGAGTGCTGCTGCTGTGTATTATCATAGTATCATAGTATCATAGTATCATAGTATCATAGTATCAGTCAGGGTTGGAAGGGACCACAAGGATCATCTAGTGCCAACCCCCCTGCCATGGGCAGGGACACCCCACACTAGATCACGCTGGACAGAGCCTCATTCAGCCTGGTCTTAAACACTTCCAGGGGTGGGGCCTCAACCACCTCCCTGGATAACCCATTCCAGGGCTTCACCACTCTCATGGTGAAGAACTTCCTTCTCACACCTAGCCTGAATCTCCCCACCTCCAGCTTCATTCCATTCCCCCTAGTCCTGTCACTACCTGAGATCCTGAGAAGTCCCTCCACAGCCTTCCTGTAGGCCCCCTTCAGATACTGGAAGGCCACAATGAGGTCACCTTGGAGCCTTCTCTTCTCCAGACTGAACAGCCCCAACTCCTTCAGTCTGTCCTCATAGGAGAGGTGCTCCAGCCCTCTGATCATCCTCGTGGCCCTTCTCTGGACACCTTCCAGCACCTCCACATCCCTCCTGTAATAGGGGCTCCAGAACTGGACACAGTACTCCAGGTGGGGTCTCACCAGAGCTGAGTAGTGGGGGAGAATCACCTCCCTCGACCTGCTGGCCACACTTCTCCTGATGCAGCCCAGGATCTGATTGGCTTTCTGGGTTGCAAGTGCACATTGAGAGATCATGTCGAGCATCTCATCCACCAGCACCCCCAAGTCTCTCTCCTCGGGGCTGCTCTCCAGCCAGTCCCTGCCCAGCCTGGATTTGTGCCTGGGATTGCCTCGACCCAGATGCAGGACCCTGCACTTGGTCTTGTTGAAGCTCATGAGGTTGGCTTGTGCCCACCTCTCCAGCCTATCCAGGTCCCTCTGGATGGCATCCCTTCCCTCCAGCGTGTCCACTGCACCACACAGCTTGGTGTCATCAGCAAACTTGCTGAGGGTGCACTCGATGCCACTGTCCATGTTACCCACAAAGATGTTGAACAAGACTGGTCCCAGGACTGATCCCTGAGGGACTCTGCTTGTCACTGGCCTCCACTGGGACATGGACCCGTTGACAGCCACTCTTTGGGTGCGGCCATCAAGCCAGTTCTTTATCCATCCAGTGGTCCATCCATCAAACCCATGTGTCACCAGTTTGGAGACCAGGAGGTGGTGCGGGACAGTGTCGAAGGCTTTGCTCAAGTCCAGGTAAATGACATCACTTGCTCGCCCCTCATCTATTAATGCTGTCACCTGTTCATAGAAGGCCACCAGGTTTGTCAGGCAGGATTTGTCCTTGGCTAAGCCATGCTGACTGTTCCAAATCACCTCTTCAGTGTTCTTCTGAGTCAGTAGTGCCTCCAGGAGGATCTGCTCCATGATCTTTCCGGGCACAGAGGTGAGACTGGTTGGCCTGTAGTTCCCTGGTTCCTCCTTCTTACCCTTTTTGAAAAGGGGAGCAATGTTTCCCCTTTTCCAGTCTTTGGGGACGTCCCCAGTCTGCCATGACTTTTGGAATAGAATAGAGAGGGGTTTAGCAACCTCATCTGCCAGTTCTCTCAGCACCCATGGGTGTATCCCGTCAGGTGCCATGGACTTGAACATTTTCAGGTTCTTCAGGTGATCACGAACCTGATCTTCACTTACGATGGGCAGTTCTTCCTCCCCATCCCTGGCATCGTCTTCCATGACACCAGGAGTGTGGCTAGAGGCCCTTGCAGTAAAGACTGAGGTAAAGAAGTGATTGAGTACCTCAGCCTTTTCCACATCACTTGTGACCAATTCACCACTTTCCTTTCTGAGGGGGCCCACACCTTCCCTAGTCTTCTTCTTGCCATTAATATACCTATAGAAATTCTTAGTGCTCCCTTTAACCTCCCTGGCTAGATTCAATTCAAGCTCTGCTTTGGCTTTCCTAACCAGGCCTCTTGCTGCTCGGGCAGCTTCCTTATATACCCCCTGTTCTATCTGTCCTTCCCTCCACTTCCTGTAGAGTTTCTTTTTAAGTAACAGTGTGTCCAGTAGCTCCTTGTTCATCCAGGCAGGCCTCCTAGCATTCTTTCCTGCTTTTCTCCTTGTTGGTATACATAGCTCCTGGACACAGAGGAGGTGGTCCTTGAATACTGACCAGCTGTCCTGGGTCCCTCTTCCCTCCAGGGCTTCATCCCACGACACTTTGGCTAGCAGATCCCTGCAGCGATCGAAGTCTGCACGCCTAAAGTCTAGGGTCGTAAGCTTAGAATATGTCCTCCTGATTGCCCTGAGGATATTAAATTCAACTGCTTCATGGTCACTGCAGCCAAGGCCATCTCTGAGCCTCACATTGGTTACCAGCCCTTCCCTGTTGGTGAGAACAAGGTCCAGCTTAGCACCTTTTCTTGTTGGTTCCTCTACCATTTGGAGGAGGAAGTTGTCTTCTATGGAGTCCAGGAACATCCTGGATTGCTGGTGCCTTGCTGTGCTGTCCCTCCAGCAGATGTCAGGGTGGTTGAAATCCCCCATGAGGACCAGGGCTTGTGACCTGGAAGCTGCTTCTATTTGCCTGTGGAGGGCCTCATCTGCTTGGTTCTGCTGGTCAGGTGGCCTGTAGGAGACCCCCACAGTAATATCTCCTTCCCCTGTCTTGCCTTTAATTCTAACCCATACATGCTCAACCAACTCATCACACCTCCCCAGGTGGAGTTCTGCTGATTGCAGCTGGTTATTGACATAGAGGGCAACACCTCCTCCTCTCCTTCCCTGCCTATCCTTCCTAAAAAGCTTATACCCGTATTAGAAGTTTTGGGGCACTGTCATGTGCCAGGCATGGCAGGTTGCCGGCAGGAATGCCATGTGGTCATTGATGGCTGGTCTGGCTTAAGCAGATGGCAGGCTCTTAATGATGCTATCACGATGGGTGCTTGCTTTGTCCTGGGTGTACTGAGGCACAGCAAAATCCTAGTTGCAAGGAGAAGCAGGCTTGGCTCTGACTCCTAAGCTCATGGGTTCTCTTGTAGCTTGTGGTGTGTATGCTTATGGCTTTATCCCAGGCACTGGACTGGGCAACTCAAGGCTATGCAACTCGAGGCAGTTTCAAGCCAAAGTCCAAGCAAGTTCAAGCATGCAAGGCTTCAGCAAGGCTAAGCAAGGCTTCAGGAAGGCAAAAGCAAGGCACATGCAACTAGAAATCAGCCTGTATATAAATCTTGCCCAAGACTGAGTGGACCAACAGGGCACTAAGCCAGTACATAGTTACCCAATGGGAAGGGGTTCTGACAGGCTGTGGCCTGAACACATACCCTGACCATAGATATAGGGCTGTTTACCAGACATGCATGGCCTGTCCCCTTTGTTCCTTTTCTCGCCTTACCATGGCTTTCTGTAGGAAGGAGAAGGGAGAGTGGGACCATGTCTAGACACCATAGTGTCTGTCTGAGTTTGTGCTGGGGCCATTTGGCCCCACGATGACAAACTGGTGAAGCTGATGGCTTAGAGAAATGCTAGAGTTCAGCTAGTTCAACATTTCTCACACTCTGTTCTTAGATGAAACTCCTTTTTTAAATTAAAACATTCGTAATTCAGGTGTCCTTTGCAGTAGAAGTCTGTTAGATGTGTTAGATTTATTTTTTTCTTGTTGTCTGCAACATCTCCATTTCATGTCATGACAATTATAAAGACACCCTTTTGGACTAGAGCCTTCCAATGTCAAATGATATTCAAATATGTAGGTGACAAAAATTCCATATGAAAAATGTGAACTTTAGAAAACTTCACAAATATCTCCCGTCAAGAAAAAGCCAACTCAAACCCAGAAATTATATATATAAGAAAAACATAATTGCTACCATTGCTAATTACTATCACCAGAAATGGGGGAGTGAAAATGCTACTAAAGTCAGCAGAATTTATTTCACATGTCATCTGCTGTTTGAAGATGTATCCTATTTTCTAAGCTAGTCAGCTAGGTTTTATTAAGTGTCTGCAAGTGTGGAGGGATGATATGTGCAGAGAGTGCCTGATGATTATCTCAGACTTGTTACAGAACTGGTATGGAGATACAGAAAGGTTTGATGAATCCAACCCTGCATGGCCTGGAAGAAGCAATTTAAAATCTTCCATCTCTATCAAAAGTACAGCTGCTAGGAATCTCCTGACTATCTGATTCTCAGAAAGTCTAGACAGTTATTATCAGGTAAGTTTAACTGTGAAAAAGGGGACATGCTTTTCATGAAAAGTAAAATTCTGGAATTTAATGAAAAGAAACCCGTAATCCCGTACTTTCATCAGACAGAACCTCTCTTTATGAGCGAGTATTAGCACACGACACATGGCAATGAATGTTTAATTCAGTTTGAGAACGTAAAGTTGGGGATACCCAATTACCTACGTTAATACAGGACTAACAAACCCAATTTGGGTAACTAAAAACTAGGGTAAAAAGAAGGTTTTTAAGTTGCATTTTCTACTTGTACAAGCTTACTCTTGGTCAATGCAGGTCAGCTACCTGTTGTTTTACTCATCTATGAAGCACCTAGAGAGTTTGCAAAATTACAAAATGTTCAGGATTCTTTTCTTTCCTGTTTTTTTTTTGTTGTTTGTTTGTTTTTTATGAAGCCTTACTTAATTCCTAACATGACTCTACTTCTGTTATCCAACAAAGTCACTCACAGATATGTATGAAACCTTTTCTTAACTTTTCATTATTTTAATCATGGAATCTACTATGGATGTTCCACACAAAATTGTCAGAAGCTCAGTACAATGAACATCTGTGCTTTTTTACAACACAAAACTAAAACAAAACCAAAAAGGCTCACCTTTATAACAATGTAATACAGCTTTATTAGTAGTATTTACTATGTAAGAAATAATTTGATTCCAGATTTTTCCTGCTAATCCTATGTCCCTCAGTTATTTTTAATGGTTGAATGTATTTTCACAGTTATGTCATGCATAATTACTTTTCTGGTGAGAAAGAAGAGCCAAAAATTAAAATTATGGAGCAAAGAAAGGTCATTTCTCCAGGAAAGAGCCTAGCTGTGGAAAATGTCAGCCTATACAGTAAACTTGAATTGCTGAGAACAAGAACTGAAAACACTGCAACATTCTTTGTAATATTTCATGATACTCAGGCTATAATTATACAGTAGTTTGTGTGGTTTCTTTTGTTCTGCTTAGTGTAAGAAATAAAGGTTTCAGTAAAATGTCTTCATCAGAAGCTACTTTCATCAAGCTAAGTAGGCCCTGTGGAGACTGAATATTTATTCATGCTAAGTACAGCATGATCATAGCAAAACCAGAAGCAACTTCTGTGGAATTATTTTCTTCCTCAATGTTTCCAGGGGCTCATTAATTTTTTAAAATTTCCATGCTTGATCTCTCCCCCTAAGTGCTTTTTTGTTTTTTATGCTTGACCAAATTTGCCTTATTGCTCCCAAGCAATAAGTAAAAAGAAAGGTAAGGAGACAGGATTATGGGATGGAGGCACAGAGGTAGGAAAGGAGGAAAAGGTAGGAAAAGATTTTGCAATGGAAGGGTATTAGACTTCATTTATGTATAGATGTTTTCTTAAAGCAGAAATAGATTAAATGCTTGATGTCAGTGAGTGACATGTCTCTACATGCTTCTGTTAACAAAACAAAAGCCTTGTACTGGCTAAGATTCACGTTTGACTATCACTGTACCCTAGAGGTGATTTCCACACTTTTCCTGTCCTACATGGTAGATTTTTATTGTACATTCTCCTCTTGACAGTTCAAAAGCTACGAAGGGGAGCCACAGGGTGAACTGGTAGAGGGAGTGAAGGAATCAGAGCCCTCCTCCACCTGTCCTCCAAAACACTTTGAAATTTACAAAGGATTCAGGCTACATACATGTTAGGGAGTTAAACAGGCCCGGGACCTGGAATTCAGTAATCTACATGGTAAAATTGTTAGAATTAACATGGTCTGGCCATGGATTTTTACTTGAACCATCTAGCAATGACCCAGCAATTTTGGGCAGCATTCATCATTCCCAGTTGGCACTTTGCAAGAAAGCAGGCCATCAACAGACTTTCATAAAAGAGACGTGGTGATACTGCCAGCTGTCCTCAAACTGTTTAAAATATGGAATTTGATTAATTTTGACAATGGAATGTGTGACATTTTCCTGTCATAACAAAGCAGGAGTCAATGGTACAGATAAACCTAGACCTATGATTTTCTTATGGCACAAAACCTATAAAGAAAAGGCAACCTTCAGATACCTTTCTAAAAGTACACATCATCCTGTGCACTTCTGGGACAGTTGGATAGATTAGACAGGTAGATTAGATACCTACATACACAGACAGATAAATATATACACAACCCCTGCATATACTCAAAACCATTCCTCACATGACAGAGGACACTAAAAGGCACTACTTGGTATCACTGAAAATTACATCATGGATCAGAACTTCACTTTCCCCTTTTCTTGTCTCTGTTCTCTTTTCCCTTTTTATGCTTTCTTCCCTCTGATTTTTTTCAACTTCATTCTTCTCGTTTGTTTTTTCCCCCCTCTTTTCAGTAGAGGATATCAGCCAACTGGTCAGGCACAAGCATTACTCAACAGAAGACAGATTTATATCCCCTTGAAGCAGCTACCTCTGTTACAGCACGATGAATGATGCCTTCCTCCCACACAAGCACCTTGCCAAAGAAAATTCTAATTGCTTCCACATGTAAAGTAACATAACATTACAAAAAAATACAAAACTGGAATAAAATATGGAAAGAAAAAAACCCAAAACCCATGGAGCAACAAAACATATCCAATTTTTCTATATCATGAAGAACTAGTAAAATACTTGAATCTTACCTCCCTGAGAGGATCATTGAGCTCATTCAAGATGTTTTCTTCATCAAAAATCTTGCCTTGGTAGCGGTGCTCATAGTAATCGTGGATCTTCTGGCGCATTTCAGCAGGTAGCTTGTGGAACGACATGTATTGTTCTACTTGTTTGTACTGTCAGGACAATAAAATGAAGAATCAGAAACTCTTCCTCATATTTTGCTATCTAAAGGCACCAACAAACTGAAAATTCATTCATGTATCCACTTAAGCTTTACCTATTTTATAAAGAGAACAATTCATATGTTAGAGAAGCCTCACTCAAATAATAGCTAATTTACTATTAGTCACATGACAGCACAGCTGTAAATTACAGAAACTGCCTTTAGTGGCCATATTAATAGTTACATTTATGTATAAATTTCAGAAGCCAAACCCTCACAGTCATGTATTACCAGCTACACAGACATTGTGAAAGTACATGAACACCATTTTCTAGTTAATTCCATGCAGCAAACAGGGAAACTGCACACACTGTGTATCTACATCTCTAGTGCTGCATTCAGGAGTTTAAAGCGTGAAATTTCAGAAAGTTGTCACACTGTATTAACACACAACATATGAATGTATATGCTAATAAAGTGACTGAAGAACAAAGATAAAATGAAGCAGGAAACATTCCTTTCAAAGAATGAAAAGTAAACTGGAAAAATAGGCATGGCATCAGGAAATAGAAAGTAGGGGAACAGAGAGATGTGAGAACCCAGAAGACTAGGATGACCTCACTTTATGTACCTTGCCCATTCAGTTTCATTGTTTCTACTAGATCCATGGCCTGTCTTCTGCTTTGTTTGCTTCCTTTCTTCAGAAGTCTTTCTGGATAGTTTAATTTTCATGAAAGAAAGTCCTGAACTAAGATACTCAGATTTTTCACTGTACTAACTGCACAATACACCTGAGAATCACTGAATGGGGAAGCTGTTTAAAATACAAATGGACAAGTATTTCCTGACCTCTTAAGACTTTTTCTCAGTTGAAGAGGCTAAGGTATGGAGACACATAAGGCTAAAACTTCTCTAGGCTCACAGGTAAGTTAAAACTTGGCAGAAACAAGGTTTACTTCTGTAAAGTCTTAATTTAATTTTTTATTAATTTTTTTTCTCATGCTTGATTAGGCAATCTAACTATTTTGCATGAAAAAGTCAGTGAAGTTTTAACAAGGATCATCATCTCTGTGGAATAATTAAATGAATTTACCATATGCATGCACTCTGTGAACTGCAGCACATATCCTTTAATTGTATAATTGAAGGCTTCCCCATACTAAAGGACTGCAATTAGTTTTTGCTTTGCAAAGTGGCAAAAGATTACATGAGGCCACATGTACAACACACATTCCACAGATGACAGAAAAGTAATTTTGCATGGGACTATTTAACAATGTATGATGAATATGTAACTCTGATTTAACCTCCATAAAGCTTATTTTGCACCTCTGATGCACAAAATCTTCACCCCCAACCTTTAGAAGTTAGATTTACATTTTCACGCTCATCATTGTTTTTCTGTTCTGATATGGAGAAATTTATCAATACATTGTTCTGGGTCATGCTTTAGCATAAGGCAGGTATTGCTTCTAAAATTACTCTACTAATCAGTTACAGTGAACCTCGGCACAGATTTATTTATAGAGTAAGGACGTGACGTCTCACCAAGATGGCCACAGTTCCAGCTGCTGTTCAGTGTTGCATCGTTTCTGAAGCAGAGCCCACGGAGAAGATGCTGCACTGTCCAATGTCCCCTTCATGTTTGTGCCCAGCTATCCTCATGCAAGGATATATAACTCATATCATGTATTGTAGCACACATGGATGGGGAAAGGACTTTACTATGCTCCCTAGTACAATGCACTTCACCCCTTACCCAATCTTATTTGCATCAAATGTGCTTGAGCAAAGCAAATAAAGAATAATCGTTACTAATAAAAACCAAATCAAATCGAACCAAAAATTGCATTAATTGAGATGTATAATGCAAGAGAGCTGCAAAGGACTTTTATGCTACAATGACCTTGAAGAAGAGAACATCGATGTTAAATGCAATTTGCTTTGCCAGCGATTTACACTGCTCCCTTTCATTAGTGCTGTTATTTGAACAGGTGCTTTCTCCCACACAGCCGAGTTCTTTATGAGGGATTATGCTTACACATGAGAATTTTAGGGAAACAGAACAAAATGCTAGTGCTTATCACTGGTATGTTTCAAAATGTTTCCAAATTAATAACACACAAAATAATAGGGACAGCTGCATATTAACAACATTTTATTTTGGAAGTCTACAACAAGGTAGAACATCTAACCATGTAAAATACCATCAATGTCTCTTTCATAGTCAAAACATCTGACCCTTTCAATGTACAGCATGATATCACTATCAGTCTGCAACAATTTTTTCCCTCATCTTTCTAGGTACGATTTTCACTCATATTCTGTATCATTCATGCTGCAACTACTCCCTTCTTAACATTCCGCCATAGCATTCATGTGAAGTGCTGTCTCAGTAATGTTATTCTTTTCTTCAGCAACTGCTGTCCTTCACTGACTCAGTCCAAGTAATGACTAATTTTTTGTTTCTCAGAAAAGCAACTTCATTTTTTCAGGCTGCTATATTTTATTGGCAATATTCAGGGTTTCCTAGATTAGCTGCCACTGTGATATGTCACATGCCAGCTGCAAAAACCTACGCTAAAATGAAGACACAACGAGAGCAAAATGGATATGTTCTAGTTCATTTTATATAACAAAATACTAATTTGTCTAAGCTAATTTTGAATAGTATTTTTTTCTCTGGATGCCATAGCTATCAAAAATGGGTATAAGTTCAGATACTTTTCACTTTTAAATAATTATACTGTTTTCTGTGTTTGTTTCATTTTTTTTAAACTCATTTTAAAAAAAGGCAAATAATTTAAAGGTAATTGAATTATTTTATGGGGGAAAATTACATGTCAAAAAGGTTAAAAAATTCTCATTAACAATTTGAATCCTTTGAATAAGTATGAAAATTCAGTAGCTTCTTTTTTTTCCTACATGTGATAAAGTTGACAATAATGCCAATGAAGTAAAAATTTTGTCAGAACTTTGTATTTATTCATATTTATAAGAGCTATAACTGATGATCCTGAATCATTCATCAGACTTGACACTTGAACATGCATCTTCATATGAGTGGAGCAACTTGTCTGCAATGACTCTTCCCAGAACACTGTTGAGTTTTCCATTCTGGACTGAAAATGTTGGGTTATTTTGCTGCTTTGCCTCCTGGGGGCTTTTTTTGTTTGTTTTGGTTTTTTGTTTTGCTTTTTTCCCCTTGGCTGTCTTGGTTTCTTCAGAAAAGAAGTTTAAAATTCCATATTCACAAAAGTACATCTGGTGCTTTTTTTTGTTTTAGGTCTGTGCAAAATAACTTTTTCTTATTTTGTTCTTTCCCCCCCCTTTTATTATTCCACACATGAAGGGCTGGACTAAATTCAAAATGTATACAACTGTATTAAAATTCTCCTTCTTAATTTCAAATTGCCTTTTCATCATTCTCAGAAGAACAGTGAAGAGGTGATTTGGAACAGTCAGCATGGCTTTGCCAAGGGCAAATCCTGCCTGACAAACCTGGTGGCCTTCTATGAGCAGGTGACAGCATTAATAGATGAGGGGCGAGCAACTGATGTCGTTTACCTGGACTTGAGCAAGGCCTTTGACACTGTCCCGCACCACCTCCTGGTCTCCAAACTGGTGACACATGGGTTTGATGGATGGACCACTAGATGGATAAAGAATTGGCTTGATGGCCGCACCCAAAGAGTGGCTGTCAACGGGTCCATGTCCCAGTGGAGGCCAGTGACAAGCGGAGTCCCTCAGGGATCAGTCCTGGGACCTGTCTTGTTCAACATCTTTGTGGGTAACATGGACAGTGGCATCGAGTGCACCCTCAGCAAGTTTGCTGATGACACCAAGCTGTGTGGTGCAGTGGACACACTGGAGGGAAGGGATGCCATCCAGAGGGACCTGGACAGGCTGCAGAGGTGGGCACAAGCCAACCTCATGAGCTTCAACAAGACCAAGTGCAGGGTCCTGCATCTGGGTCGAGGCAATCCCAGGCACAAGTACAGGCTGGGCAGTGACTGGCTGGAGAGCAGCCCTGAGGAGAGAGACTTGGGGGTGCTGGTGCACAAGAAGCTCAACATGAGCTCTCAATGTGCGCTTGCAGCCCGGAAAGCCAATCAGATCCTGGGCTGCAGCAGGAGAAGTGTGGCCAGCAGGTCAAGGGAGGTGCTTCTCCCCCTCTACTCAGCTCTGGTGAGACCCCACCTGGAGTACTGTGTCCAGTTCTCGAGTCCCTATTACAGGAGGGATGTGGAGGTGCTGGAAGGTGTCCAGAGAAGGGCCACGAGGATGATCAGAGGGCTGGAGCACCTCTCCTATGAGGACAGACTGAAGGAGTTGGGGCTGTTCAGTCTGGAGAAGAGAAGGCTCCGAGGTGACCTCATTGTGGCCGTCCAGTATCTGAAGGGGGCCTACAGGAAGGCTGGGGAGGGACTTCTCAGGATCTCAGGTAGTGATAGGACTAGGGGGAACGGAATGAAGCTGGAAATGGGGAGATTCAGGCTGGATGTGAGGAAGAAGTTCTTCACCATGAGAGTGGTGAAGCCCTGGAATGGGTTATCCAGGGAGGTGGTTGAGGCCCAGTCCCTGGAGGTGTTTAAGACCAGGCTGGACGAGGCTCTGGCCAGCGTGATCTAGTGTAGGGTGTCCCTGCCCATGGCAGGGGGTTGGAACTAGATGATCCTTGTGGTCCCTTCCAACCCTGACTGATTCTATGATTCTATGATCCTTGCCTGGTATCAAGTAGAATTTGACTTTACAAGGGGGACTTGATATGTGTGCATCTAAAGGGATGTCAGAGGCCTCCAAATGCAACAGCAAACTAACTCTGATTCCAGGGTTCTCAGGAGAGAAAAAAGAACCATCTAAATTTTTTTAGATTATGCTGGATGAAGATATGGCATGACAAAGGAAAGCTAAAATAAACTTCTTAAAATGAAAACATTGATTTTTTTGTCTAATGTTATGGATGTATTTCTGTAGAACTCTAAACACAATCCAGTCGATCTCAATGTTTTCTTGTAATCAAATGCTTTGAAACTGCTCTAAAAAACTTAACTTCATAAATATATACATTTTAAGATTAATATTGAATTGTTTGACTGAGTATGCATTTTAACATGATTTATATATTACACTGCGGTAATTTCAGTAGGTTTTATCCCAAAGTTTTATATTCAGCATTTACATGAAAGTGCCCATAAATCCTACACAAGTAAATAAAATTGATGAAACAGGCAAGAACTAAGTGGATTTCAAAGTAGTATTTCACTGATTTTTAATGTAAAGCACTTGCCCAGTAATAACTGGTTTTTTGTTCCATCCATAATCTTACTCATGGTCTTCCTGTATGTTAGCAAAATTCTTCTGCTGTGTTCACACCAGCAGAAGGTGTGAAGTATGTAACTGATCATTTGAGGCCTTTAGCAGATCTGGCTAGGAAGTTACACTTATCTTTAAAAAAGGTAGGTATAGGAAAAGACTCAGGTCTTTTTCATAACCATTTGCAACTGAGGCAAATTTTAAAATGAAGACAGTATCTCAATACAGACAATACCCCTAGAAACCCAGCAAAACCGAAAATTGAATGTTGATCACTCACAAGATATTTTAATACCAGGGTCCTAATAGGTTTTGCTGCTCAGCGTCGAGTCCTTGATAAAATAAACCACACAAATGTATGAAACACACAAACAGAATCAGTTAAAAAACATGAAAATAATGGCTTTCATGTATGCTACCTGGACATGGTCACATGCAAACTACCTGAATGCTTTCCAAGAATAAGTGCCAATGTCAGATTTTTCCACAATGTCAGCACTCAACAACATCGATAGCTGACTAGCTTTTCAAAGGACCTAGCTATCCTCATTTGAAAACCTAGCCTGTACGATCCATCTTTTGGACTTCATACTACAATTTTGTCTAGGAAAGTGCCCCATAATAAACTATAAGCATCTATAAAAATGTTTATGTTCCTGATGCTTGAAATACATTAATAAAATATTTTAATTCTATTTTCAATGCACTGTGTAAGATGTTTATATAAAATTAATCCCATAATGATAGGTTTGGAAAAAAGAGGAAATATTTATACATTGGAGTCCAATCAAAGCCACAGCTTTAAGAAAACAAATTTTTCAATGAGATGCATAAAAAGAGAATAACTCATATGAATTTCACCCAATAAAAAAAGGAAAGCAAAGATCATTTGCAAAATCCTTCTGCTGAATTAAGCACGTTCTGTTCCATGATTTAGACACAATAAATTCAAGTCTCCTTAGCATGCTTTGAAATTGCTTGCCTCTCGTGTATAAAAAAAGAATCTAAGCAGCATTTTAATATGCAGAATTATCTCACTGAGAAAGAGCATAAAGGTGAAAGAAGATAATTTGATGAAGATGAAGTCTTTCTAAGTAATGAACATCAAGCAAAGACCATCAGAATTCAGCATGGTTTCTAAGATATGTTAGGAAAAAACCCTTGTTACTGAATTTATTCCCCTGTTATTGAAAAACCTCATATCATGTATGTCCTTACAAAAAAAATCAATGCATCTCAAAAATATTTAGACCTTCTCTCTCCATGAGTCCTTTAAGAATATTGATTCAAGAAACTTGGTGGTCTCACACACAGTTCTGAAACCTATTCTAAATTTCAGTTAAAATGCAGAGATGTATTTTAAATCAGCTAATGCTCAATAAAAAAATAAAATAAAATAAAATAAAATAAAATAAAATAAAATAAAATAAAATAAAATAAAATAAAATAAAATAAAATAAATATAGCAGCTCCCAAAGCTCCAGTCTCTTGGTATTTCTCTATAGCGTGTTTATAGATGGGAATCATATCTCTTGCCAGCGTCGTCCAACCAGTCTATTCTGCTTTTGTTCAGAAGACAGCATACTGTCCCTTTTCTTTTTCATTCACTCTAGTTTGATTTCATCTTTCTCCAGCTGCAATCACTAGAACTGTACATAATATTTCAAAGGAGTCTCACTGATCTGCAGCTCATAGCCTTATTTCTTTCCCTTACAGTGGAAAAGTAAGATACAAAGAAATGGCTGTTTGCAGTCACTCTTTGAGCAGCTTCATCAGTCAGATTCCTGATTTTCTTCTTGACACTTGCAATTACTCTGTTTTTCATTTTCCAGACCAGCATCTTGTACTAGTAACTGAATCCATGGATTTTGAATTTCATCCTATTCCTATTACTTCACTTCTTTCAATGTATTCTTTCTAAAAAGTATTGTGATTTTTCTATAATATTAGTAACTTCAGCTTAACACTATCCTAATCTTCATAGCATCACTGAAATCATCACCACAGTCCTGAAGGTATTATGCAAGCTAGTGACAGCATCTTGCCTTCTGGTATTTATCTGCCAGGCTTGCTTCACCTTGGTATCTGGAAAACCTGCAACAGGCCCAAACTGAACTGGAGAAGGGACTGGTAGTAGTGTATGTGAAAGTAAATAAAATAGCTGTTTTACACCAACTCTGCTTGACAGAACAGGATGAGGTCTAAAGCAGATCAGTTTTGTGTAGATGATCCAGTATAGTCTCTACACAGAAGGTGTCACATAGGAGAGATCCCAGAAATGTATTCCATATCCTAATACTTAAATGATATACATCTTTGTAGACTTCTCTCTTTCTATGCTTAATAGTCTTTAAAAAATGTGAACTGACAACAAAGATGGGAAAGTTATTAGTGCAATACCTTAGTTCAGCTTTCTAAAAGTCAAGTGTCTAATTTAAAAGTTACCCTGACTCTCACAAGAAGAGAGAGATAATAAGGAGCAATTAATCTCATTCTAAAATTCAAGTTGTGCAGAGATGGAATAAATTTGCTTTATCATATCTCTCTCTCTCTCCATTGATTCTTGGGGAGGGCTAAATAACTATCATCTACCCATTAGCTAAACATAAAAGGTAACAGTGTATTTTAAAATAATAATTCACCTAAAGGCTCCAAAATACAATGCTTGTATAAGATCTGATCTAATAGGAAAGTACTAAAAGACAGGATGAGGGGTAATGGTTTTAAACTAAAAGAGGGAGATTTAGACTACAGAGAATGAAAAAATTTCTTTACACTGACGATAGTGAGATACTGATCCAGGCTGTCCAGAGCAGTCATAGATACCCCATCACTGAAACCAGTTTCGGTAGTCTGAGGCTCTGAGCAACCTGCCCCAGTTGCCTATGTCTCTGTTAGATCTTTGAAGGTTCCATCCAACCCAAACCAGTCTGTTAAAACTGTGCTTCTAAAATTTTAAGACTTAAAGGAATAGGTGTAATTAATTTGTTAATCAAAGAACAAAATGAATGCTACAGGGAGGCCCAGATTAATCTGTAGCTATCCAATGCCAGGTAGTATTTTACATTTGTGTTCGAGGTTCCTTATTGCAAAAAAAGTAAATGGTGCATTGTATTGGAAGGACAATAAATGAAGGTCCTTCTGCATCAAAGTCAAGAAAAGTTTGCCAACATTACTGAATAATGAAGGACAAAATGCATGGAACTGCAGAACTGTTTGATGTATAAAAGATATCATTCTAATAAAGAAGTATCATTATTAAATTTCTCCCTTAAATTTTCAGTAGTGACTAGATCCGTGATTCCAGTGACTGTCAGTTGTCTTACTTGTCAGAGCATATGGCATTTCAAAACCCAGCTCATCTTAATGGGTTTTCAAGTTAAGACGTGGATAAAAACACCAACTCTAAATATTTTCATATTATTCAAGTAGCTTTTTCTTGGCAGAGTGTTTTTAGAAACACACAGGTTACAATGTTACATATTTTTTTAATCCCTGTGGAAGATCACTGGGTGATCCACCAAATATGAGCAGGCATCATTGATGTCAGAAATCTTTTCCCTGTGCTATTATGCTGTAAAGCCTTGAAATGAGCTGAAAGAACCAAAAATCTTTACCACTTCTCTTGTCCTTCCCTTGAAACAACGAATTGTTTCAAAACATCTAAATCCTTGATGCTGTTTCAGTTTGATACTCATTTGCTTATTTATGGAGCTTTAGGCTCCTTACTCATGTGGAGGAGGTACCAGAAAGTCAACATTTCCAGAAAATAAGAGAGGTTCAGTTGGGATGCCAAGATGTAATTGTTCTTCAAGCAAATACTATTTACCATTGAAACTATCCAAAATTAATTATAAAATGTTTTAAGCTAAAACAATATTATGTATTTTTAAATTATTTTTTTCCCTTTCCCTTGGAGTATTTAAAGTTTAAAGATTTTGGTGGATAATTTTGCTTTGTGGCAAGTGTGTTTGGTACTAAAAATATCTGTCTTCTCCTCAAACTGCAGTAGCATATAGTTCTGGAGATAATGAGAGCTGCCTGGACATGGACAGAACTGGACGATGATCACACAGTTGCAAAGAACTACAGCCAGGGCATGCTTTTCCCTGTTAAGTATAGGAGAGGTCTTATTTCCTCCTTCTCAAAATTATTCCAATGCATAAATGACATGGACAGCAAATAATGATGGAAATAGACAAACTATTAAATACACAGCAAACTTACAGTTCCTAGCTGAAAATTAAACCTAGCATTTTGGTTTCAATTGACAGAAATATTTGTAATGTCTACCACTCTTAAACTTAGTATTCAACTGAATGTTGACTTGGCACTTGGGTTACACTGATGAAGGAATTTTTTAAATGCAAATTGAAATTTCATCTGACAAAAATTTCCATTAATTTTAAAGAAATGTATCTATATTTAATTTGTTGAGATTTCACTGTGCTTTAGAAGGATAACTGCAAGTGCAATGATTGAGTATTAAAGAATATAACAGGGAATAGTTCTCCTTATGAAAAAGGAGAAAATTTTTACAATACAATACAATACACCAGGTTGAAAGAGACCTTCAAGATCATCGCGTCCAACCCATCAACCAATCCAACCCACCTAAACAACTAAACCATTCAGCCAATCACCCCATCAAGTCTCCTCCTGAACACCTCCAATGAAGGTGACTCCACCACCTCCATGGGCAGCCCATTCCAATGGGCAACCACTCTCTCTGTATAGAACTTCTTCCTAACATCCAGCCTAAACCTGCCCTGGCACAGCCTGAGACTGTGTCCTCTTGTTCTGGTACTGGCTGCTTGGGAGAAGAGACCTTCAGGTAGTTGTAGAGAGCAAAAAGGTCACCCCTGAGTCTCCTCTTCTCCAGGCTAAGCAACCCCAGCTCCCTCAGCCTCTCTTCATAGGGCTTGTGTTCCAAACCCCTCACCAACTTTGCTGCCCTTCTCTGGACACGTTCCATCAAGTCAACATCCTTCCTAAACTGAGTTTGAACACAATCGTTCAGCAAAACATATTTTTTAAGATTAAAAGAATAAGATTTGCAAAATTTTGTGCAAAGACCACATAACAAAAACACTTAACTTCCATTTAAAGATACTAATTTGAATGAAAACTTTATGTATTTTAAAGCAGCCACTTTGCCAAAACACTTTATAAGCTGTTTCAATTAAATTCCATATACTGTTATAAAGCAATGCTATTAAACTGGTATGTACAAACTACATGTTGTAATTACAAGAAAATGTAATTTCATATGCCATATTTGCCCCTTTCAACAATATTTGTCTCCTTCTCATAGGAAATAATAAATGAATGTGCCTTTTTTCACTCAAACATTTGAGAAATTAGCTAATAGATTATATGGAACCATTTAAAATTATCTCTTAACCCAGCACTTGATAGTTCCAACTCAGTAGCTGAGTTGCGCAGTTGCATGCATTTGCTGAATAAGTAATCTAATCTCTATAAATAAAAACAATGTCTGAAAAAATCCTTGAGGCTTGATTCTCATGGGAAGAATTTGAATCACATGAGACATTCACAGACAGTAGGCTACATTTTTTAGCCTTTTGCAACAACTTCCATTCTAACTTCACAAGGGGGTTCTATGTTGAAGTAATAGTAAAAGACATTAAGTTACAATTGAAAAGGGAAAGGAATGAGAGAAATTGTGTATCTTAAATTTTATATTTAATAGATTTTTTATAATTTCATCTTGCCAGATTTATTCCAAGAAGCTGGTCTTTTTCTCTTCTTCAGCTTAGTTTGTCACCAGCTGCAAGCATTACTCCTGACACACAGTGGTGTAAGTGAGGTAAAAGCAGCATTCCTGCTCACAAATGACGGGGAATCTCTATTTTTGGCCCAGCCATTGTGTGACTGTGGGAGTCTGGGCAGGGCGTGTAGATACTGCAGGATACTGTTATATGAATCTTTTCCGCCTCAGACTGCAAACAGTGCTATTTAAAGAACCTGTCAGCTGGGTCATAAAAGGTCCTCGAAGTTACTCTTCCTTCTCTGCAGTCATTGTCAGTTATACAATCCATTCACCAATCATTTGTGTGCCTTGATTCACACTTACAGAACCAAACAATAATGTACTGAGTCGGCATCTCTGTATTACTCTGACTAGCCCGGACTTCCAGCTACTGGCAGGTAGAACTGACTAAAGAACATGACCATTGACCAGCTCTCTTCTTCACTAATGAGTGTTTGTCATTACTGTAAGGCTCTCACATTATGTGAACACAGCACATGTCTATGCTTTTACCTAATGAGCTTAGTTGAGGACCTGAATCATTTTGAGATTACTGAAGGACAGAAAGGAGATAAAGGTCAAAAACACCTTCCCAGGCTATAAAGCACATTTCTTCCTAGAGTGTTCAAGTTCAACTTCTTTGTAGTCTCATTCAACATTTAAAAGCTTTATCTTCAGTAGCTTCTACTAGGTATTTGCTATTTGCAATGCAATTCTCTCCCATACGATAACATTTTTTTTCATCTCTATAGGAAAGTACCTATTGATTATACCCTAATACTGAAAATAGTCTCTTCAGGCTCCTGCTTCACATTCACTAGAGGGCTGCAGTAGGTTTCCATGTGCTTGGCCAAAAGGGACTCTTGCCCTCCACTAGAAATAACCAGGAATCAAGAAACACTACTGTACCTCTTGCAAGGGTTACTGTATGTCTGGTGTTTACACAGTTTATCTTTAAAAAACCCCTTCAATCTCATCTTAGAGCAGGATTATTAGGAATAGAAAGAAAAGGTTTACATGTCTCTTCACATTTCAGAGACAAACCTCAAATTCCTGTCTGTTTCTCGTATGTGTTTCCCCAACCACACTGGAAAATGGAAAATTTTCATTTTCAAAATCCCCTCTCATTTATACATAATCCTGTTGAATACAATGGCATGACATTTCATGAGGCATATGAACTTTTGTTCTGACTGCCAAGGCACTAAAGGGAAATCTCTCAGTATCTTGTCAAACCTGAAATTAATATTAAGCTCAATATTTACTCACAGGACAACTAACCGTGATAACGATATATACAAAAAAATTAGTAAGAACAGATGTTTCTCAAATGACCAGAGATATATTTGTGTTCACAGAAGACAGTGAACCTAGCCATCAATAATTTCGTTATTTTCTTTTGGTAGTGGCAAAGTAATAAGCTCAGCTGTCCATCTCATGATCACTAAATGGCTGAATTAACATATGGATCCAGAGGTATTTCTACAACCTCCTTTCTTCACTGCTCCTCTACTTTGCATGCAGATATTTCCACAGAAAGAAAAAAACCCCGGAACAGTTAATAATCATAGATCAAAATAATACGTCCATTTCCAGATGAATGGTATAATAGGTTCACTTTAACAGTTCTTTATCATGAGAGAATGGAAGTGAATTATTTAGCCTAAAAGCTGTAATTTGTTTACTATCCATTTTTCACTAATTACCCCTCAAAGAGTACTGTTGCTTGCAAGAATACTTTAAGCTGTTATTTTACTTACATGCAGTAATTAAACATTTCCTTTCAAATGCCACAAAATACACAATCTCTTATTACTGTTCTTTTCAATCAGTGTAATTGAGAAATTAATTGAGTTATATGGAATTTTCTGAATAGGATTTGTTTTCTTAGTATTTTATCTTGCACAAATTTCCTTTTCATGGGGAGGGAAGGGAGGGAGCATGAAAGCCAGGCTCAGTTCCTCTCTTCACAGAGGCATTGACAGAACTCTGATTTAATGGAACAACAATCAAAGCCCTGAGGCATGAAAAGCCTCACTTCTCCATGCCACCACAGGTGGAACTGTATTGAGTCTAAGGCAGGATGACTTATTTTTTAATGAGAATACTTTAGAGAGGACAGCTTATTTAAAGTATCAGATGTGCTGTAATAGTCTCCTTAAAGTAGCCAGTTCCAAAGCAAAATTTAATACCTATCCAGTCATCTTGTATAATTGTCCTTATCTTCTCAAGGCATGGGATTCTATTTTCCTATTTTCAATTTGCTGGTGCCAGTAAAATAGAGTAGACATTAAAAGAAGTGCCTGGAGCCAAAGGATGGAGATCAGCTCTCTGTCTCTGCTCAGTCACTCTGTCTATTTGGTTTTGGGCAGAAGCAGCAGTTTGTGCAGCTCAAGGACCTGTATCGAAAACGGTATGTACAGCAGCAGCATGAAGGTGATTGTGCCCCTGTACTTGGCCCTGGTGAGGCCACAGTTTGAGTACTGTGCTCAGTTCTGGGCACCACAATATATGAAAGGCATTGAAGTCCTGGGAGATACACAAAGAAGAGTAGAGAGGCTGGTGAAAGATTTGGAGGGTAGGTAGTATAAGAAGCAGCTGAAGGAACTGGTGGCATTCAGCCTTGTGGAGAAGACACCAGGGGGACCTTATAGCTACCTTCCAATACCTGAAGGGAGACTGCAGGACTTGGCACCATTGACCACCACACTTTGCCTTCTATTGTGTAACCAGTTCCTAATCCATCTCACTGTCTGTTCTTCTATCCCACACTTCCTGAGCTTGCTCAAAAGGACATTATGAGACACAGTGTCAAAAGCCTTACTAAGGTCAAGGTAAACTACATCCACTGGTCTCCTTGTGTCTACCCATTCTGTTATGGAATAGAGATCTTACTGTTCTCTACAACTACCTGAAAGGAGGTTGTAATGAGGCTGGTGCTGTCTCTTCTAGCAAAAGGACCAAAAGGAAATGGACTTAAGTTCTGTCAGTGGAGTATTAGATTGGACAGCAGGAAAATTTTCTTTATTGAAAGACTGGTGAGGCATTGGAACAGTCTGCCCAGGAAGGTGGTGCAGTTGCCATCCTTGGAGGTGTTCCAGGTTTGTGCAGATGTGGTGCTTCAGGATATAGTATAGTGGTCACAGTAACTCGGTTATGGTTGGACTCAATGATCTTAACGGTCTTTTCCAACATTTATGAATCTATGATTCTATGATTCTGTGATAGGGAGATCTGTCACAAGGCACTGAATACACACTGCAGCTACCTTTGAGCTTGACTCTGAACACAGGGTGCCAAGTGTCAATAGCCTATTTTCATTTCAATTAAATTTGTGTTAGGTTTACCTATCAGAAGCAGTGGTCTCCTATAGCACGGGCTTCACATCACTCCACTGATGCTGCAAAACAGAAACACTGCAAAATGCTAACATTGTCATGTGCTACAATGCCTTTAGTTAAACGGGTGTGCTTTGCTGTTAGCATCTTTCTCATAGGAATTCAGTTATCACAAGAAGGAATTTGAAGTAGTAATTTAGCAAAGGAATACAGAAAAAGGCATAATTAGGCTTACATGATGTAACTTTATTGTTTAAATAGTTGTAATGAAAAGAAGGAGAAAAGTTTTATTAGCACTGTAATTGTTACATCTGCTTGGTGTTGTGCCAACAGCTATGCTACTAGCAGCACCAGCAGAAGCAAGATAGAAACACTGGCATGATATAATTGCTGATCCTGGAAATGCTGGCTGTGAGAATATTTAATTATGGCTTGCCAGCCTTTTTTTTCCCCTTTTTTTCCTAGGTATTAATTAATGAAAAATGCCAATTTGTCAAAACCAACTTGCTTTTTAAATGGATCTATTTCAAAAACATTTGCATGGCAGTAAGTTTATCATGCCTAGGAAGGCTCTGTTCAAAGCTAAAAGGAGAGACAAAGAGATTCTCCAGTAAACAAAGATGATTCTGTGTCTCGTTTACAGGATTTATTGCCTTTCTTGACCTCTGATCAGAGATCTAAAACTGGCTTTTTCTCATTTCACAGCAGTTTTAACGATGAGGAAACTGTTCTTCTAGACTGAGCACATCTTAGTGTCTTTTCTGCTTTGCATAACCAGCATTCATCAAAGAAGAGAGACAGAAATCTCTCTTGTTCTTCATAGGAAAAGAAATAAGAGACATAGGTGATCACACTTCTTTCCCACTAATCACTTAGAATCAAGATGGTGTGAAACAGTGACAAACAAAGAACACTCTGCAAAAGGCCATTGGCTGAAATTAACCCACTTCACAGGATCAGAGAATCATGGAATGGTGGAATGGTAGGGGTTGAAACACCCTTCTAATGTAGCTTCACCTAGATCATGTTGGACACAAATGTGTCCAGGAAGGTTTTGAAAGTCTCCAGAGAAGGAGATTCCACAGCCTCTCTGGGCTCCGTCACTCTCAAAGAAGTTTTTCCACCAGTGCGACTTAAGCCTCCTATGTTTCCGATTGTACCTGTTCCCCCTTGTCCTATCACCAATCACCACTACAAAGAGCCCAGCCCCACCCTTTAGATATTTATAAGCACTTATATGACTCCCTTTCAGTCTTCTTGTTTCCAGGCTAAAGAGACCCAGGTCTCTCAGCCTCTCCTCAAAAGAGAGATGCTCCAGTTGCCTAATCATCTCTGTGACCCTCTGTTGGTCTCGCTCCAACAGTTTCCTGTCCATCTTGAACTGGGGAGCCCAGAAGTGGACCAGTGTTGCAGGTGTGGCCACACCAGAGCAGAGTAGAGCAGGAAGAGAAACTCCCTTGTCCTGATGGCCACATTCTTCTTAATGTATCCCTGAATACCATTTGCTTCCTTGCCCATGAAGGTACATTGCTGGCTCATGGTGAACTTGTCCATCAGAATTTCCAGGGCCTTTGAAGAGCTGCTTTCCAGCAGGTCAATCCCTAACCTGTAGTGATACACAGGGTTATTTGTCCCTAGGCACAGAACTCTACATTTGTCGTGTTGAAGTTCATGAGGTTTGCCTCTGCTCAGCTCTCCAGCCTGTCCTGGTCACACTGGATGGCAGCACAGCATGAAGGTGTGTCAGCCACTACTCCCAGTTTTGTATCATCAGCAAACCTGCTGACAGTATACTCTGTTTCTTCATCCAGGTCATTGATGAAGATGTTGATGAAGATGTTGAACAAGACTGGACCCAGTACTGATCCCTGGGGAACATCACTAGACACAGACCTCTGATCAGACCCGGCACTGCTGATGACAACCCTCTGTGCTCCGTAATTCATCCAGTTCTTAACGTACCTCACTGTTCACTCAACTAAACCACACTTCCTAAGGTTGCCTATGAAGATGTCATGTGAGACAGTGGCAAAAGCCTTGCTGAAGCTGAGGTAGACAGCAGCCGCAGCTCTCCCCTCAAATAGGGGAAAGGTCACAGTACATGAGAATGGCCTGTCCCCCAAAGGTAAAAAGATTCTGGGAAGGGAATTAACAAGTCTCATTGACAGGGCTTTAAACTAGCTTCGAAGGGGGAAGGGGCTGAAACCAGTCCCCCCAGACAGGAGTCTGAGGGTGGTAAGCTGGAGTCAGGGGCAAAACCAGCAGCCCAGCTGAAGTGCATGTACACTAATGCACGAAGTATGGGCAACAAACATGAGGAGCTGGAAGCCTTGTTGCAGCACGAAAGATATGATGTAGTTGCCATCACGGAGACATGGTGGGATGACTCGCA
The DNA here is from genome assembly GCA_033816785.1 of Picus viridis. NCBI lineage: Eukaryota > Metazoa > Chordata > Aves > Piciformes > Picidae > Picus > Picus viridis. The sequence continues at coordinate 73,850,134 of CM066606.1, read as the reverse complement.
TGACTGGAGCGCTGCAATTGACGGCTACAGGCTATTCAGGAGAGACAGGCAGGGAAGAAGGGGTGGAGGGGTGGGCCTGTACATCAGGGAGGCTCTTGATGCCATTGAGCTAGAGATCAGGGATGATCGGGTTGAGTGCGTGTGGGTAAGAATTAGAGGGAAGACCAGCAGGGCAGACATGCTGGTTGGAGTCTGTTATAGACCACCCAACCAGGAGGATGATCTTGATGAAGCATTCTATAGGCAGCTTAAGGCTGTCCCAAGATCGCCTAACCTTGTTCTCGTGGGAGACTTCAACCTGCCTGATATCTGCTGGGATCACAACATAGCAGAGAGGAGGCAGTCTAGGAGGTTCTTAGAGTGCATGGAGGACAGCTTCTTATCCCAGGTGCTGCGCGAGCCTACCAGGGGTAAGGCTATGCTTGACCTCCTCTTCACCAACAGGGAAGGGCTGGTGGGTGATGTGGTGGTCGGAGGGTGTTTAGGCACCAGTGACCATGAGATAATTGAGTTTTCAGTATTCAGCCAAGCCAAGAGGGGGAACAAGAAGACCTCCACTCTGGACTTCCGGAGGGTGGACTTCAGGCTACTCAAGGAACTAACTCAGAAGGTTCCTTGGGAAACAGCCCTTAAAAACAAAGGGGTTCAGGAGAGCTGGACCTACTTCAAGAAAGAACTCTTGAAGGCGCAGGAACAGGCTGTGCCAGTGTGCCGGAAGATGAGCCGCCGGGGCAGACGGCCAGCCTGGTTGGGTAATGAACTTCTAAAGGAACTAAGGGAAAAAAAGAGGGTGTATTATCTTTGGAAAAAGGGGGAGGCAACCCATGGAATGTTTAGGGATGTTGCTAGGTCTTGTAGGAAGAAAATTAGGGAGGCAAAAGCACATTTGGAGCTCAGACTGGCCTCTGCTGTGAAGGACAACAAAAAGTCCTTCTATAAATATATTAATAGCAAGAGGAAGGGCAAGGAGAAGCTCCACTCCTTGGTGGGCATGGAGGGGAATATTGTAACAAAGGATGAGGAAAAGGCAGAGGTGCTTAACACCTTCTTTACCTCAATTTTTACTAGCAGGACAGAATGGCTTCCAGACAGCTGGCCTGCAGAGCTGGCAGAAGGAGCCAGGGAGCAGCATAGTTTTCCCCTGTTCCAGGATGGGAGAGTTAGAGATCTTCTCAGCCGCTTGGACCCCCACAAGTCCATGGGACCGGATGGGATCCATCCTAGGGTGCTGAGGGAGCTGGCGGATGAGCTGTCCAGGCTGCTCTCCATCATTTTTCAGCAGTCCTGGCTCACTGGAGAGGTCCCAGAAGACTGGAAGCTGGCCAACGTGGTGCCCATCCATAAGAAGGGCCAGTTGGATGAGCCAGGGAATTATAGGCCTGTCAGCCTGACCTCAGTGCCAGGCAAGATTATGGAACGGGTCATCTCGAGTGTGATCACACAGCACTTACAGGATGGCCAGGGGCTCAGGCCTAGCCAGCATGGATTTAGGAGGGGCAGGTCCTGCCTGACCAACCTGATCTCCTTCTATGATCAGGTGACCCGCCTGGTGGACGTGGGGAGGCCTGTGGATGTGGTCTACCTGGACCTCAGCAAGGCCTTTGACACAGTGCCCCACAGCAAACTCCTGGCCAAGCTGGCAGCCCGTGGCTTGGACAGGAGCACACTGCGTTGGGTTAGGAACTGGCTGGAGGGCCGAGCCCAGAGAGTGGTGGTGAATGGCGCCACCTCCAGCTGGCGGCCTGTCACTAGTGGTGTGCCCCAAGGATCAGTGCTGGGCCCCATGCTTTTCAACATCTTTATTGATGATCTGGATGAGGGCATTGAGTCCATCATCAGTAAATTTGCAGATGACACCAAGCTGGGGGCAGGAGTTGATCTGCTGGAGGGCAGAGAGGCTTGGCAGAGAGACCTCGACAGGCTGGACAGATGGGCAGAGTCCAACGGCATGAGATTGAACACATCCAAGTGCTGTGTTCTGCACATTGGCCACAACAACCCCAGGCAGTGCTACAGGCTGGGGTCAGAGTGGCTGGAGAGCGGCCAGGCAGAGAGGGACCTGGGGGTGCTGGTTGATGGGAAGCTGAACATGAGCCAGCAGTGTGCCCAGGCAGCCAAGAGGGCCAACCGCATCCTGGCCTGCATTAGGAATAGTATGGCCAGCAGGAGCAGGGAGGTCATTGTGCCCCTGTACTCTGCTTTGGTTAGGCCGCACCTTGAGTACTGTGTCCAGTTCTGGGCCCCTCAGTTTAAGAAGGACATTGAGACACTTGAACGTGTCCAGAGAAGAGCAACAAGGCTGGTGAGAGGCCTTGAGCACAAGCCCTATGAGGAGAGGCTGAGGGAGCTGGGGCTGTTTAGCCTGGAGAAGAGGAGGCTCAGGGGCGACCTCATTGCTCTCTACAACTACCTGAAGGATGGTTGTAGACAGGAAGGGGTTGGCCTCTTCTCCCTAGCAACCAGCACCAGAACAAGGGGACACAGTCTCAAGCTGCACCAGGGGAAGTTTAGGCTCGAGGTGAGGAGAAAGTTCTTCACCGAGAGAGTGATTCGTTATTGGAATGCGCTGCCCGGGGAGGTGGTGGAGTCTCCGTCCCTGGAGGCGTTCAGGAGGGGACTGGATGTGGCACTTGGTGCCATGGTCTAGTTGTGAGGTTATGGTTACAGGTTGGACTCGATGATCTTCAAGGTCTCTTCCAACCTTGGTAATTCTATTCTATTCTATTCTATTCTATTCTATTCTATTCTATTCTATTCTATTCTATTCTATTCTATTCTATTCTAAATACCCAGCTTCCTTGCTGGTATTTCATACCCGAGTCAGTGTCAGACAGCCACAGTACCAAGATTTTTTTTAAGAAGAGCAGAGCTTAGAAAAGAATAGAAAACCTTTGCTATGAGCAAGTAACCTCACTGATACTATTATTAATTTATGATCAACTGTTTATCATACCTTGTCTGAAACCTTCTTGCACGTTGCTTGTTACTGTATGATGCAAAGAGCTCTTCCACTTACACAGAACATGAGATCATAATTACATTTTTTAGATAATCTAAAATTGTTCAAATCTCCAGCTTCACCTGAATCTTTGAGGTGAACACACAATATTGCATAATATTCACTGTTCTTAGTCTGATAAACTGGTCCTCTTCTTCGTCGTCCCAGCCATAGTGTTCCTTTCATTCATTCATTCTTACAAAATATCATTTTCTCCTTACCTTTTCTTTATTTAGTCTGGGAAGTATAAATACTTCAGAAACATCTTTAGGGACATGAGTTTATGGCATCCAGAGGCTTCACTGACAAATGACAGCCACAGAAGCAAAGAAACTCTCCAAACAACTCTTTGTACAACCTTGAAAAGCGTCACTATAGACCTGATGGTTCCTGTCACCTGTGACAGGATACATCCTGTTGTACTCAGAATTATGGAAATTATTCACTATACATAAAGAAATTGCTAAGGTTACTACAATTTAAAAGACAATTTTTAATTCTAATAAGGAGAAATAAGAGCTAGAGAGCATGTGTTTATACCTTTCCTGAAACAAATTGCCTGTGACACTTCTGACTGTGAAGAAACAGTTTAATGCAACAACAACTCATTCATCAAAATGCATGAAACCTTACATAAAGAGTAGGTCTTATTTATTATTCTCAAAAAAGACAGACTAAAAGTTCTTAGTAATAGTGGACTACTTCCCATGTCTCTATGGAGATTTATCTCTAAAACTAATAACAATACAGTATTTCTGTGCTGATCATTTCTGCAGAAACACCCGAAGTGTTTTATTCACTACAGCTGGTCCATCCAAAGGAAAGTCACAAAGCTGCTAAAGAGAAATAGTGGAATTTCTGCCATATACCTTTATTTTCTCTCTCACTCTCCACCCCCCGACCCCGGGCTTCCTCCATAACAAGAAGAAAAAAAGCATCTATAAAATACTGTGAAAAAATTTTAAAAATAGTAAAAGTTTCTGCAAAAGTCTACAATTCTAAATTAAGAAGACATAAGAACGACTTACTTTCCAAGAGAACAGTAATTCATTCTCTGTAGAGAAAGCAATACATGGGCTATTTGGAAACATAGGTAATAAGATGTTAAGGCACCTAAGGAAAGGGTTTTCATTTGTATCTTTCTTTTCAGCTGAATGTGCAAAGAGAATGAGAAGAATTTGGAATGCCTTCACTAAAAAATCAATGTTTTTTAAAGTTTCACAGACATTGAAATACTACTTTGAGTAATCATAATGGAATATGATGCTAATTTCTGAAAACTACAGAGAATAGCACTGTCTAAAACTCTTTGATAGTCAGGGAAGTTCATTGAAAGTTGCATATAATGTAAATTATAAAGTCAAACTCTGTTTTGAGCAAAAGTATGACTTTAGTGTGGGTGTGACATAGAAACCCAGGCCACCCCACTGGAGAATCACCTTCAGCTGTGATAGAGACCACTAATTTCCTCAGCCTGCAGGATGATTGTTCCCTACTCTGTTCATAACTGTACTGAAAATTTAAATGTCACGTGTAATGGGGCATACACCTGATATTAATGGATATGCCCAATTACAATGCCTCCATTATTCACTGTTATCCTGCTTTATCACATCATTCTATGTAATTCCAACACTGCACCCTCGCTTGGTAAGCTTTCAGTTCACTGGCTTAAGTGACACATCATCTCTCAAAAAATGTAACTTTGTTTTCCTGACAAGGCAACACTGGCAGAAGGTTTAGATGAAAATCCTTTCTTCTCTAAACCCCACAAAACAGTTTCTGTGGAGGATTTTGAGGAAAAGGGGTATAAATATTCTGTGACAAATGCACAGACTAGGAATCGAGGAATCAGTCTAAGGACTGTGAAAGAAACAATGGAAGAAATTAAAGTAGATGTGAAAACTAGAGTTGAAGTTTATGTTTTTCCCAAATAATTTCTGGGATTGGCACTGTTTGGCATGGTTATACTGTTCTTTGCTATTTTCTCCAAATCACAAAAGAGCCAGATTCTTAAACATCCTGCAAACAGAAATTTAAAATGCATTCTTCCAGAAATAAAGAATTACATTTTCATTTACTGAATTACCCACACACACTAGTGGCTTTATTATGGTATAGAGTTACTCACTGAGTTTTATAGGTTTGCTTTAAAATCAAAGCTCTCCAAAACCTTTATGAACCTACACTGCATGTCCTAGGTACACACATTAGTAAGTTTTCAAGGCAGACATACTTTAATTGCTCAGATCTCAAGAAATAAGGTATGGTTGGGGGAGAATTATGATTTAAAAGACAAGAAAAAAAAACATCAGTACTTTCTTCCCTTCCTCCCTAACAAGGCAAAGGAAAAAAAGGTAACCTGCACATGGTTATTTTCTCACCCATAATATTGTATTAGATAATATTAAGTGCTATTTTTTTCTATACAAACAGGACACAAACACAGTCACTCTTGTGTACTCAGGATAATTGCTACCAATTATATCTCTGTGGCATGAATCACAGCATTTTCTCTTGCTAAAAGGTAGCTTGTGGTATATTCAAACAGACTTGAAAAAGAAAAGTTCTTTGTTGTTTGTTTCCCTTAAAAAAGATCTATTTAATATGTAAGCCTAAGATAATTACCATGAAAATAAAGCAGAATGTGTGTAAAATCTGTCTCTGATAGAATATCATGCCTTCACAGCTAATTTTTATACAGTCATCGTGAACCTGGCTGAAACAGTAACGAGCTTGCTCTGCAATATCCTATGCAAAACTGTTAGAAACCTAACCATAATGCAGGACATCAACATTTTATAGGTAAATTAACTTCAGCACAGCAATAAATCAAAAAAAGTCCCATCTGTCATTTTAGAAGCAGTGGAGTACTATTACAATTTGGCACAGGTATGATGCAGTCGGGCGGGTAGCATTTGGCTCGCACAATACCTGCTACTGAGAGGAACCAATGATCTTTTTAGAGATGGAAGGGAAAAATAAACAGCCCATAACAAGAAGCTGAACACAATAATGAAGCAGCAGGACAGAAGAGGAAAGCATTCTAATGAGAACACTGTCTGATTTATATTCCTCTTCAAAGGTCCCACCCTCAAACTGAGGATAGTGTTCCACTATAAAAAAAACATGTTGAATTTGTTTTCACTGTATTGTTGTAGGTGAGTAACTTCTGATATTTTTCAGGAGGAGAGAGGGAATAGTTTTTATCTTCACTTGTTGCAATAGGATCTGTTGCTCCTTCTAATCTCAAAACTGGGATGATTAATGTCAAAGATCACAAGTATTTGCAGAAGGAATGCAGATAAATATAATAAATGCTATTTGATAACGATAATCTTACAGGAAGCAAGTGATGGCAGTATAAGTCCTATTCTGAAACAACAAATATTTTCATGTTCAATGAATAATGTCTCTGTGCAGCCCACACTGGCTCTTGTGACAATATTTACATATTCATTTATATGTCAGAGGGTTGAGTTCACAATGATCTTCATTATACATCAAAACCCCTAAAAGAATGCACACAAATAAAAGACTTAACATATCTACAAGTTCTTTTTTGTGTGTGTGCATGCACTTGTAAATATCAGCATGTACCCTATCAGATAGAATATCTGAATTACTTTTTTTATGGGCTGCAGCCGTGTGTTTGTTTCTTTCCAGAATATTTTGAAATTCAGTAATAGCAAATAATTTGCTTGATTCTAAGAAATTTACAAGGATCTGTAAGGCTCACAGAAATACACCTATCCATTCAGCAGACTGTCATGTGATCTTTGACAAAAGAGCATAAAATGATGATTCAGAAATAATCCATAAATCAAGACTTACAGACCATTTTCTAACTATAAGACACCCTGTATTTTCAGATAAAATTACATACCCAAGAGTTATAACTACCAAAAACAATCCACAGATGCTGTCACAGGTAGCAGCTCTCAGTTATATCTGAAAATTATGTTAAAAATGAACTTTCTGCTTAATAATGCCATGAGGACTCCAATGCTTTTGGACCAGTCAATACTCAGTCCCAAAGATCCAAAATAGCGCAAAACATTTTGCAGCTCTTGTACCTCATAATTCATAACACACTTCAAAAGTTGCTTACTATTTAAAATAGGGTGCTGTGGCAAGGCTAAATAGGATTTACACCTGTGCAAACTGATGAGATTCTAATTAAAACTTGCAAAACTACAGGCTGATACTCAGTGACAATATTTAGCTTTATTCCCTGCTCTCTCCCCATCTCTTTTTTTTTTTTCTTTTGGGTAAACGTAACACAGATGATTAGAGGGCTGGAACACCTCTCCTATGAGGACAGACTGACAGAGTTATGGCTATCAGTCAGGAGAAGAGAAGGCTCCGAGGAGACCCTCATTGTGGCCTTCCAGTATCTTAAGGGGGCCTACAAGAAAGATGGGGAGGGACTTTTAGGGTGTCAGATAGGAGTAAGAGAAATGGAACAAAACTAGAAATAGGTAGATTCAGACTGGATGCCTGGAAGAAATTTTTCACCATGAGGGTGGTGAGACACTGGAACAGTTTGCCCAAGGAAGTGGTGGAGGCCTTATCCCTGGAGGTTTTTAAGGCCAGGATGGATGTGGCTCTGAGCAACCTGATCTAGTGTGAGGTGTCCCTGCCCATGGCAGAGGGGCTTGGAATTAGATGATCCTTGAGGTCACTTCCAACCCTAACAATTCTATGATTCTTTGATTCTAACTAGAGGACAGGATAAGCCACCCCTTATTCTCCACAGTAAGTACTTCCTTTGGGGTGGCATGAATGCTGTGGCACTGCACAGAAAACATAGGATTTATCTACCAAGTGGCTCACCTTACCCAGCAATCTGAACATGACATGATGTATTATTAATATTATTTTGTATAAGTGAAAGCAGACTACTGCTAAGAGGACTTGTATTTTTGTGCTACACTATGTTCAAACTGTCTAAAAACCACTAGCAGCATCAGAAAAGCATGAGGTCCATGTCTTTAAAAAACAGGCAAACACCAAACTACTGAACTTTGAATTCTTTGAAATCAGTATCAGACTAGATACAAGAATTACATGCTAAAACTCAAGTGTTGTTCAGATGGCTGTGTAAACTTTAAGGTCTGAACAATTAGATTTCAAAGGTTTTTACGGATGGCATGGATAGTATACAGCCAACTGAAGCTCTTTATCTGTTTCACTCTATTTCATCTGACTCAGGACTCTAGAAAAGGAAAGCTGCTAAAAAATACTTACTTTTACATGTGTGTTTGATTATTTATATGGTTATGTATATTTAGTTTAATTAAAAATTCACTAGAAGCTGGCACAAGCCTATTTAAACAATGATGTTGTCCTGAGTTCACCATAGGTCTTCCTTTCCCATGTTTGAATCATGACCAGAATTGTCATTTCCCTGATACTTTACAGATGAGGTACTTAGAGATGCATAAGATTTTCCAGGAAAATCTCCTAGGCACCCAAGTGATAATGATATGAACGCTGAGAATTTGGTATCTGCCTTGTTCCACTTTCAGTTTAACTATAAAGTGCTTCAAAGTTATGCAAACGTAGAAAAAACTGCCTCCTATTCCTCTTAGGAAAATGAAAAGGCATCAGCGGCCCCTCCACCATATCTGCAAATAGCCACTCAGAGCAAGAAGCACAAGGGGGTGGTTTCCTTTCTCAGTTTTCAAAGACAGAATTTCATCTGCCTCACTGCAAAAGGTGCTCGAGTATGTACCACAGCCTTACAGAGGGAAAGGGAAATGGAAACATGCTTTGGCGGCTGCTGCCCCAAAGCTGCCTGAGAGCTTGCTACCTCTTTGAAGTGCATGTTGAGGATCTCCCCATGGACAATTAAAATATCCAAGCTAGAGATGTGAGGGGCAGTCTTAAAAAGCTGATGCAAGGCCTTCTGCTGCAAAATCTAAAGCTACCTCCCTGCCCTGTTATTCATTGTGTAAACATTTCTTTGGAGGCTTAAGAAGTGAAAAATGAGCAAGCTGTGCTTCAAATCCCAATGCTACCTATCAAAAAAATATACAATGCCACTTGCTAAGTGACTTTTAAATTATCTTTATATGCAATTATTGCTTTTTCTCTGCAGAAAATTATGCTTAAGTCCTTTTCTCCCTTTGAACTGACCAATTTAACAGATAATGTGCTAAAAGACCATAAATTAAGAGATAAAATGAAGGAGACAGCCTTTGGGACATTTGAAGCTGAGGTCAAGCCCAGAATTCTTTCACAGCTTTAATCATGATTTAACACAGATTTGCATGACTGGAACAGAGTTCACTATATGGAGACAACTGTAATATTTTCTCCATTTCCTATGCCACGCATATGGTTGAATCAGGACATTTTAGGCCTCTTTACTACTTGCAATTAGTAAAATTGCTCTGATTGTGGTTTTCTCTGCTTTTGTAACATGGCGCAGTTGTTTTGAGTTACTTACCAATCAAGAAAAATCAAAATATGCAAAATGGTAACATAATGAAAATTAAGCTAATAGCTTCCATTTTATGAAGGCAGTTAAAAAATCTTTATGCTGTGAGGCAATACATATGCTACTACAAATCTTGCCTCTCGCAGGATGCTGTGAGTATTTTATGCCCACAACAGACTGAAACTGAGACTATACTAATCTGTCTTCAATCATGATTACTCAAGCACATGCACAGCATTAGGTGAACCTCTTCCTATTAAAACCAGACAAAATCTAAAGGTATAAATATTTCACTTATGATTATGATAAAGCAAATGTCTTTGAGATCTAGTGAGTTTTTAGATATTGGAAAAATTATCACTTAAAATATTACTTTTTTTTATTACTGTATCTTTGACTTACATAAAAGATAGGAAGGAGAGTGCTAAGATGTCATTGATTCATTGACTTATTCAGTCCTTTTCTAAGGTAGCATAGTCTGTCAGACTTTCTTACTGAAAAGGGAATATGGATTGAATGTACTTGGCTTGGACGTGTCTTTCTCCCTTGTCAGGCAGTGGTCCTGCACTCACTGATACTACGAACAGGTCCAGAGAAGGGCCACAAAAATTATAAGAGGACTGGAGTACCTCTCCTATGAAGACTGGAGGAAAGAATTGGAGCTGTTCAGTCTGGAGAAGAGAAGGCTCCAGGGAGGCTTTATAGCTACATTTCCACATCTGAAGGAGATCTACAGGAAGGCTGGGGAAGGACTGTTTGGAAGGGCTTGTAGCAATAAGACATGGAGCAATGGTTTTAAACTGGAGCAGGGTAGGTTAAGGTTAGATACAGGGAAGAAGTTCTTTACCATGAAAGTGGTAAAATACTGGAACAGGCTGACCAGGTATGTGGTTGAGGCACCATCCCTTAAGACCTAATATGGCCCTCGGCAGTCTGATCTAGTTGGAGATGTCCCTGCTCAGGACAGAGGGGTTGGACAAGATGACCTTAAAGGGTCCCTTCTGAGCTGATGAAATCAGCTAATCTACTGCAGGTGTTCAACATGTGGTGTATTTTTTCCCTGAGAATGCTTCAGCAGAAAAACATCTGAACTTCCCCAAAGTGACTAGAATGTACTAATGCATTCTTTTTGTAGCATTTCTTAGTGTGTGATTTTACTGTCTACATTCTACATCTGCGAGCTTATAATCAGTATTAATTTCCTTGGTCAAATGATGTTTTTGACCCATAATAGTGAACAAATGGAACAATATTTGCTTCCTTACCAAACTTTCATTTCTCTCAGCATGCAATGCCTGGCATAGGTCAAATTCTTAGCTGATGCTCTTAGATGGAGCTGGACATACGTGGTTTAATGAAAGCTCTCTCTTGTCCTCATACATTTATTTGTTCCATTTTAAATTATTCTTGTTACAATTTTGCTGTTGGAGAATCTGAATGAGGAACATACAATGATTTCAGCAAATGGGTCACTTTTAGATGCTTTCAGTGTGTAAAAGGAACAAACCTCTTCTACTAGCTGCATTCCACAAATATATTTATGAAATACTATTGGAGTTACACCAAGAAAAAGAAACAAAACCACCACAAACAAAGGCAAACACAAACACCCCACCCCACCCAAAAAAATAAAAAGTCAAAAGAGCGAGGGGATAAAACTTTGGCATGATGTTATTCAGGGAACAATCTCTTTCTTTATTGCTGCTATCATTCTATGTTGCCTAACAATTCATATTAAAGACATTATTTCATTATTTTCTGCAACTTGTACAAAGAAAACAATGGAACCAAGAAATACATAATCCAAAACCAACAACGAAAAACCAAATCCTGAAAAACTGTTGGTCTTAGCATTTAAGTCTAAAAAAAATCAAAGTCAGTCATGACTTTCCTATTTTTTTCTCCTATTTTTTTTTAATTCCAGATGAAAAAAACTAGAATGCAGTAAGCAAAGAGAATTATATGGCTGTATATATGTTCAAGTTTTGAAGCCTATGGCTAGACATTTTATTTACCTTTTTCTTAAGTCTCAATTAAGTTAAACAGAAGATATTTTTATTTGCCAGTAATTTAGAAAATATGAGAAAATGGGTTGCACAAACTCTTTTTTGAACTACCCATTTTCAAAATTTGCAGAGTAAACAAATATACACAATATTCACTAGCAGTATTTAGCATCATTAAAGATTTATTTCAAATTGTATGACTAAAGTATGATAAAGCAATGGTCAAGAATATACAAACATGCCACTATAGTTGCTACAGCTGATAAAATATATACATACATATATGTGTGTATATATATATATATATATGCATATTTTCAGGGTTTCAGAAATAAGGAGGAAAAAGCCTATTTAATTAAGACATGCTTTATGTCAAGGCCATAATAACTGGCATACAAATGACTGCCAGCAAAAGAGGAACATTTTTCTAAAGCACAGAAACGCGATTTCTGGATCATTCCTTTAATTCCTGACTGTCGATGCCATACTATTCTTTTGCCTTTGATGTTAGGAAACAAGAAGTAAAAAGAAAAATGAAAATGTTGAGAATTGCAGAAAATTTAAAATGTCAGACATTTCTATGCTAATGTTTAATAAAGTGTATATATAAAAACAAGCAATAAAAAAAAAAAAAACAGAAAGGAAAAAAATCTCACCTTTGTTTGATTTTGTGCTGGATTACACTACCCTGGTAGGGGAGGGTTGCGAGAGCCCTGCTTCCCCCAGAGGACAAAAGAAATCTGATCCAGGTGGACATGGTTTCTCCCTTCTGGGAGAAGGGGTCCCCTGAGTCTAAGTTGGTCTGTTCCACTCCCCCTTCTTGTCCATCAAGGCTATAAAAGGAAGGGTGTGGCAGCCATTCTCTTTCTTTGCTCCTGCCTTGCCTGTTTGAACAGACCCACTGCTGCTGCCTGCCTCCTGGTTCTGCCACGTGGCCAGGCCTGATCTTCTCCCTGCTGCATCCATGCTTCTCTAAAGGACTGAAATCCACATACATCGTGGGGGACACAAGGCCATCCAAACTCGATTTTGTATATTTTCCTATTCTTCCTTATTCCTCACCCTTGTAAACCATCCCTGTTATTGCTATATATCTATTTTGTTAAAATATTTACTTCTCCTACTTCCAAACTGACTCCAGATTATTCATTTTTTTTGGTATATTAAACTCCAGTTAAGGTTCAAATGTTTTGGCACTCCAACATGGGGTTTGAAAAATAGTATTTTATTTGAAAAATAATACTTTGTTTGGAAAGAAAGGATTTGAAATAAAGATGTTGATTTTGAAGATTCTAATGTTCCAAGCCTTTGCATGGGGTTTTGGCTGGATCTTTTGGAGCCATATCTATAAACTAGTAACTTATCATGTTGTTTGGTTAATGATAGAGATGGATAGAAACACCTGGATAAGAACTTTACCGATGTACTTGGACATGTACCTCTTAAATTCTATGAATTTCACTGGCAGTGATAACTTCTCTGGCAGTGATAACTTCTTTGGAGAGCGGCCAAACAGAGAGGGACCTGGGGGTGCTGATCGACAGCCGCCTGAACATGAGCCATCAATGTGCCCAGGTGGCCAAGAAGGCCAACGGCATCCTGGGCTGCATTAGGAATAGTGTGGCCAGCAGGAGCAGGGAGGTCATTGTGCCCCTGTACTCTGCTTTGGTTAGGCCGCACCTTGAGTCCTGTGTCCAGTTCTGGGCCCCTCAGTTTAAGAAGGACATTGAGACACTTGACCGTGTCCAGAGAAGGGCAACAAGGCTGGGGAGAGGCCTTGAGCACAAGCCCTATGAGGAGAGGCTGAGGGAGCTGGGGCTGTTTAGCCTGGAGAAGAGGAGGCTCAGGGGCGACCTCATTGCTCTCTACAACTACCTGAAGGGTGGTTGTAGCCAGGAAGGGGTTGGCCTCTTCTCTCTAGCAACCAGCACCAGAACAAGGGGACACAATCTCAAGCTGCAACAGGGGAAGTTTAGGCTCGAGGTGAGGAGGAAGTTCTTCACCGAGAGAGTGATTCACCATTGGAATGGGCTGCCCGGGGAGGTGGTGGATTCACCGTCCCTGGAGGTGTTCAAGAGGGGAGTGGACATGGCACTTGGTGCCATGGTCTAGTTGTGAGGTCTGTGGTTACAGGTTGGACTTGATGATCTTCGAGGTCTCTTCCAACCTTAGCGATACTGTGATAATTTTTCAGAAGCAGGCTATGAAACTAACCATGTAGATAAAAATGTCTTTGAGGCAAAATTGCATTATATAACAATATGTTCTATTTTTTTAATGTAATACTTGTAGTAGCATTCACTCTAGCCATGTGGAAAGGGCTGCCTAAACATGAGCCAGCAGTGTGCCCAGGTGGCCAAGAAGGCCAATGGCATCCTGGCCTGCATCAAGAATAGTGTGGCCAGCAGGAGCGGGGAAGTCTGCAGGGAACCCTGCACTGGTTAGGCCACACTGAGTACTGTGTCCAGTTCTGGGCCCTTCAGTTTAACAAGGACATCGAGGTGCTTGAGCGTGTCCACAGAAGGGCAACAAGGCTGGTGAGAGGCCTTGAGCACAAGCCCTGCGAGGAGAGGCTGAGGGGCCTGGGGTTGTTTGGCCTGGAGAGGGGGAGGCTTGGGGAGACCTCATTGCTCTCTACACCCTTCTGATTCTTCACATCCCTGCCCAGCTCAAGCACCACCTGCATCAACCAGCACCGGAGAGAGAGAGAGACTGCCCTGAGAGAGAGAGAGACAGCTGAGATAAAGAAGAACTTGAATCAAGAACTCTAATGCCACATTTGTCACAACTGGTTAAAGGGACTGCGACAGGAAAGTGGAAGTGGAACAGTGGGGTGGACTGTGCTGGGTTACACCACCCTGGTGGGGGGAGGGTTGCGAGAGCCCTGCTTCCCCCAGAGGACAAAAGAAATCTGATCCAGGTGGACATTGTTTCTCCCTCCTGGGAGAAGGGGTCCCCTGAGTCTAAGTTGATCTGTTCTGTTCCGCTCTCCCTTCCTGTCCAGCAAGACTATAAAGGGGAGGGCGTGGCAGCCATTCTCTCTCTTTGCTCCTCCTTGCCTGTTTGAAAGGACCCATTGCTGCTGCCTGCCTCCTGGTTCTGCCGCGTGGTCAGGCCTGATCTTCTCCCTGCTGCATCCACGCTTCTCTAAAGGACTGAAATCCACATACGTCGAGGGAGATACAAGGCCATCCAAATTTGGTTTTGCATATTTTCCTATTCATCCTTATTCCTTACCCTTGTAAACTCTGTTATTGCTCTCTCTGTATATGTATCTTGTTAAAAACTTACTTCTCCTACTTCCAAACCAACTCCAGATTTATTTTTTTTTTGTAGATCAAACTCCAGTTAAGGCTCAAACCAGTACAGATGTTGTGTGGAAACATAAGAAATACAATAGCACTTGAATGCTGATGAATTTTAATTGACATCAAACCAGCAAATTATGATGGTTTAACATCACAGACTTACAGAATGGGATAGGCTGGAAGGCACTTGCGGAAACTAGTCCAACCCACCTGCCAAAGCAGGTTTGCCTAGGTAGATTGCACAGGAATGAATACAGGCAGGTTTTGAAAGTCTCCGAAGGAAACTCTACAACCTCTCTGGAGAGTCCATTCCAGGGCTCCACCACCCTCAAAGTAAAGATGTTTTTCCTTATGCTTAGGTGGAAAAGAACTGAATTAATATTTTTACACACACACTATTTTTCTGATGCTCAAAATAAATGTGATCCCACGCTGCAGCCATGATTATCTGAGGATAATGATTAAGATGAGGTTCCAGGTGAATGGTGATATTTCTGCTGATTTCATATATCTGTGTATGTGTGTGGTTATATGTTGACACCAGCACCTAATGAAACTGCAGTTACACTAGGGTTTAGGGTTTCCTTCTTTATGTCTTCCTTCATGACCAAAGTCACAACATTTCTGCCTCAGCTCCCTACAAGTTTTTGATAAGATTGCTTCCCTGTCAGCTGGCAGAACAGACCCAGTTTGGGTTGCATGATCTACCAGGATTACCCCCATGACTTTATACTGAGATGGCTAAGGGGGTTTTACATAGTCAGCGACAGAGCTCAGCTTTTCTGAAGTTTTAATGCTCATTCATCCTCTCCTTCAAATCTCTCATGCTCACTTATGTTTCAAGGTAACACTGTGTGGGCTTTCTTACTTGCAAACCTCTGTTCTAAAAAGCTGTGATATTAATGTGTCAGCCATCTCTTAATTTTTCTGTGTTGAAATTAGAGCTCATCTAATTATCCTATGGTCTTGCTATGACCCGAGCTTAAAAAACACTGAATGTAAACTCTTGTCCTCCACACACTCATTTTCTTCCTCTACCTACTTGCAAAAAACCAAAAGCATCCTAGTCCTTCTTACTCAAACATTTTTTTTTTAGTTTTCCCTTTTTCTGGCTGAGCAATCTTAGGCCCTTCTACTTCAGCAGATGCCAGGGTCACCCTCTCCTCTACTTAATCTCTGCTAGGTTTCTCCCTCAGGCTCGTGTTACATCACAATAGGATTTCTGCCCAGTTTGCTTTCTGGACTTTATTATGGACATATGCCAAATACTATTGCTCAGGCTGTGTTTCTCATTTGCTGATGTGAACTCTCTGATTTCACTACTTTGCTCAGCTGATCTCGCTCCTGGCATAGCCTTTCCAGTTCCCTATTTACTATAATAACTGATGTTGGCTTCTTTAAATTGTGTCTCAGTAACTCTGTACATTCTTATTGTCCCTCACTGAGGTTCATTCTGATCCTCTCTTCCTTATGCCACCACACCTTCCTCTCCTGGTTTCCTAGCTTCACCTACACAACTGACTTTCTAAAACAACTCACAGTGCTAATTGTACTCATTCCAGAAAGTTCCCAGCCTGTATCCATTTATGTCTTTTTAAATTCCAGCCATACCTACAAGGAACTAAACAACACTTTTCTTCTTGTTTCATAAAGAACTGTCTTCTACTGAAATGTCTCTAGTTTTCTACTGTTTGGCCACCGTTTCCTTTGTCCACGGATTACCATGTAAACGATACCATTAGGAGCAAACAGACTTCAAAGCACCTCTTGGATCTACCTCTCTAGAGGTAGTTTCAACCAAAGCTAATTGATTTTAGTCCTTGCTTAAAGGCCATTTTCTTTTGACATGTTTAAGGGTATCCCCACACTACAATTCATGAATGACAGAAAATAGGACAGACATGCCCAAGCTACCAAACTAAAGGATCTTGTTCAAGCTACTTAGATCAAGTACCTACAGAGAGCAGCACAAGGGTGTCAAGCACAGTCTGTACCATGGGATGGAGTTTTTACAGAAGAGTGTAAAGCGAATTTCACATCTAAGATTTCATTTAACGAATGTGACACACAGAACCTTCTGCTCCCCAGGAAAAGCAAGTTCATGCAGGAATACGTGGAGCTTATGGAGTGTTCTGAATTCCTTCGTGTTCAGTGAAATCTGCCACAGGATTCAGATGCTACTAGATTATTTCATGTGAATTTATACAGCCTTTTCCACAGTTAAAATATCCCATCAATCCATTTCAAAACATCAGGAGTTACACAAAAATGAGTTACCTTTTCTTGATATTGTCGCCGTGAGGAATCCAGAGACTGAATGAGAGCAGTGGCATGACCAACAAACATGGCATAACAAGTTGCTCCTACGATCATACTTAACATGGTTATCCAGAGGTCAGACATGCTGACAGGGGCTCGGGCTCCATAACCAATGCAAAGCATATGGCTCATGGCTTTGAAGAGTGCATATGAGTACTGTTTTCCCCAGGAATCGTTCTGCAAGAAAAGAGACAAGTGACTGAGCCATCAAGCAGCTGAAGGGAAAAATACATTTGTACTTGTATAGTGGGATCATACATTACTGGCTACGAAAAACCTGTCTAGTAATGCATCTTCTGTGGTTAAGAGATACTCCTTCTAAATTAACTGTTAGATAAAGCACCAAAGATTCTGCCAGATAATACTTTGCATAGTGAGATGAAATAAAATTGACTATTTTTGATATATTATTGTATTCTTAAATATAGGCAAGGAAACAGGCAGGTTAATCTGTTTTACTGTGCATTAACCTGTTACAGTGTTAGCCTAATTACAAGAAGACTAAAGATCAACTTTATTTTGCAGTCCATGGCAGAGGGATTAGAAAGAGCTAAGCGCACAGATTTAGGAAGTGCAGGAAGGTAGCACCTTGTTTAATATGTATGAACATATTCTTAAAGCCCTATTTCAAAGTTGTTCATTTTAACTGAAAATCACATTTCGTCTTGTTAACTTTTGCACTTCCCAACGGCAGGAAGCAAAAAAAAAAAGTGTTACTTGTTGTATACCTACTTATTTCAGGTTTTTTTGTCTTTTAATATTGTGCTGATACCAGAACCACCTCAATCAAAAAGAATTCTGTTTATTCTGCAACCACGGAAAATCCATGTTCATAGCTACTGTCTGGGAAAGATAGCTCAAAAGACAAATATCTGGATCCTGCAGGTCTAAAGTGTAGCTACTCTCTCCCACTCTCTCCAGGAGATAATGAATTGCAAAGGTGCTCTCAGCATCCTCCCTTTAGCTTTAGATAGGGACAGTCAAAGGGGTTGTTCCCAGAGCAAAGCAGATACTTTATCACATTCCAACAAGCCCTGGGATTCCTTGTCATATTTTTCTATTTTCCTTGTCAAAAAAATGACAACAAATGTGTTTGGAGGCACATAGCATACATGAGAAAACACACTTTCACAAAGGCCTGAGAAAAAAGTCAGAAACAAAGAAGTGAAGAAGGAAGAACTAGGATGGCACTAGTGAGATTAAGCAGTTATCCAGTATAGTGCGATGACCAAAACTAATAATCCTGTTAACATAAACGTATCTCCAAATCAGCAGTAGCATTTATATATAAAAACTGCATATGTAGTATCAATATTTGTGCCTGTGTTTCACCCATACAGGCTTTGCTGAAATGCTCTTAATTCCCAACAAGCTTCAGTACATCTTTTCTGATACTTAAAAGCCAAGGTTACTAACTAGTCTCATGATTTTCATCTATTAAAATGCTTTTTGTAGACCTTATAATAGCTAAAATAACTGGCAACAGGAAACAAGCTAATGATTACTATTTATTCACTAATACAATAATTTACAAATTAATGCTTCCTCTCTACTCACACTTGTTTCACATTCTACATTAAAGCTTTTCACATTTGTGAGCTGTCTTCACAAGTGAAATTTTTGTGCTGCAAAAGCTACTAAGGAAAAGGTTTTCAATATCTGCACTTTAAAAAATAGTCTTACACTGATGGATATCAGGTGGGTTTCACAGAGTAATGGGGAAACCACTTTTCTTTTGAGGCTTTATGAAATAACTCAAAAAATCAAAGATCTGAAGAGCTTTACTGAAAATCTTCAATTCAGGATTCAAATACCCAGCTGCAGCATGAACCCTTCTTGCCATCTGGGCCAGTAGAGGTATAATAATGCAAGTTTCATGTATCTCAGGAAAGTAGCATGCAGCAATCAAGGTATGGTCTATTTTGATGAACTTCCCATCCTGCTGTTATCAATCTCCTTTTGGGATTGGAAATAATTAATTAACAGGAGTTAATTAATTAATTAAATTAAAGGCCCGCAACAAATTCCTCAGCAGCTGTAGCTTTATATAGACTATATGGGGGAAACAATAAACAGATTGCTGAGGAAAAAAAATCCATGATTTTAAAGCTACAATTAGCATTATTAAAGCCACAGTATTCAAGATGCTGTAAGAGAAAAACCTCAGTTCCTGTAGGGCTGCATAGAGTGGATCTTGCTCCTAAACTGTATTTTGTAGCATGACTATTATAAATATAAAATAAAACCTAATATTTTCTATCACATTCTTAGTGCAATAAATCTCAATTAAAATTCTTTCAGTATACTGGTATTTTTACATCAAAAATCTTTTGAGCTAATTTAAATTTCTTGACAGATCATTTCCAAGTCTGTGAACCAGTTTTAAGCAAAACACGATTGTCTTTAAGAAAGAATTAGAAAACAGACAGGAGGAGAAGAAGAAAGAAAAAACAAACTACAAGGAGAGTTTTCTATTAAGTATTTAACAGGGTGAGCAAGAAAGAAATTAAATAGTTTTAAAGTAGTACCATGAAGGAATAAGTAAGCTCTAATGGGGTAACTAAAAATGTGGGGAAACGAAACAAAGCAAATACATGTTTAACTATGTATCTACCTTCATATACAATACAAAGTGGGACCCAATACCCCAACACCTCAAACAGTCATGACTATATCTTAATCCAGACTGGTGGTCAAAGCTATCTCCAGTGCACATATTATTATGCAAGTGGCATTAGGTATCACTATGCAGCTTCAATAAATATTGTTACAGGCTAGGTACAATTTAGGCATTGGTGAATGCTGCCCCTGTGCAGCTGGTTCTCAGATGGGCAGAAAGGGTTTGGCAGGACAAAAAGACCTGGTGAAAAAGCCTGACAAAATATTTGAATTCAGCTTGAAATTCTTGAAGACTTTATTTGCTGAAAATACTTGCAGATGATTTTTTTTTGACTCTTCCTTAGCAATAAACCGGTTCCTGCACAATCAGATGCTAACACTCTTTAGTTTCTCTGGGAATCTGGTTTTAAGATGCTTCTGAACAAATATCATTGTGGAGGGTAGAAATTTCAGTACACTTGTGTTGTTCAATGATATTTAACCTCATTTTAAAGGAAAGATGTCTCTAATGTCAAATCCTATAAATCACGTATGCTACTACCAACATTACTAATATGAAGCAATTACTTATTATTTTGCTGCTTGTGTTGTATGACCTAAATCTTTGGTTGGACAAACTCTAACTTAGTTTCAGTGTTGAAATTTTTCCACAACCCTATTCCAATGTGCTGCTTTTTTTCGGCACAGAAGTAAGAAGTGGCTATTCCTTTGCTATGAGCTTAGAGAGACTTATTTTTTTAAAATGAAGATGCATGTTTGCACTTGCAACATAAGGAGTTTTTTACATAACACATTCACAGACAATATCCCTAAGTTAAAAAAAGCCTATTATAGGAAATAAAGAATCCTGTCTTGGCATAGTCAGTTTTTTTCATAAGTAAAGTTACATGTATGTAAACACGTTAAATGCTTCCCTAAATGACCATATTCTAGTTTAAGTGTATAGAATTTAAAACAAACAAACAAAAACAACAAACAAAAACCCCACAACCAACAATCCATTATGATCAGAAAAAAACACCCTACTAATCAGTAAAAAAGGGCATTTCATTTCTTAGTTGACAATAGGTTGATCACTGCTTCCAGATTAGCAGTAATCGGTTTTAAAATATTTTAAATGAAATGACATTAATTTGAAAAAACTATTAAAGACTGTAATTGTGAGAAATACCAGAGCTGTTTATCTGAGGATTGGTTACATAATCTAGCTTGATGACATTAGGAAATCCTCACACTTGTGAAAGGAATGATCACTGACCATTTGCAATTAGTTCTGTAACTATATACTTTAACCTATCGGTTCTCCCACAGAACACATTAATCACAGACCACTTCTGACTTTTAGAAGTTTGTTTCCAAGCCTCTTCTGTCACCACAGGATGCTGTGCTTTGTTGCATAATTTCATATAAATCTGCTACAAATGTCTTTTGTAACACTAACTTCTCAGGTCATAAAAAATGAATCACAGAAAGGCCACGTAGCACCTTCTAAGGGACAATAAAAGGTAAATTATTTTTCTGAGTGGACTAAGGAAGAGTTTCTGTTTTACTGAAATCTATGGAAGTTTTCACCAGAAGATTTTATTGTCATAAGACAATTCCACTCCCATACTATAGTCATTCCCTCTGGCAAGGCTTATATTCCCTCAGCTATATTCTTGCAATGAGAAATAAAATGGGTTTAAAATAACAAGCAGACTATTCCACAGACAGTAGTGGTTTCCACAATTTTCATTCAGATCCTTTTTCCTTTCATATCACAGTCACTGTGCATGTTGCAGAAATGGTCCTCTCAGTTTGTAAGGGCATGGTTTGTAATGATGGACCAAAGACTGATTTATGAATTAAGAGAAATGAACTCACCCTCCTGGTTCTGCTGTTCACAATTGCAGAAGGAACAGGGAAGTAACCTGTTCCTACCCCAAAGATCTTGCCTCTGTGTATGCTGGTTTTGTCTGCAATAATATTCTTCATGGTAGCTAGTATGAGGCTATGCTTTGGATCCCAGGGAGTGTTTCATTCACTGTTAGACCAGGGATGCTTCATTGTTATTGCTGAGCACTGCCTGCAGTAAGTCCTTTTCTGCTTCTCACACTACCAAATCAGTGAGGAGGCTGGGTGTTCACATGAAGTTGGGAAGTGACACAGCTGGGACAACTGACCCCAACTGACCAAAGGGATATTTCACACCATTAGTACATCATTTTCAGAATAAAGCTGAGGAAAGAAAAAGGAATGAGTGGGACAACTTCAGAGTGATGGTGTAGGTAGTCCAGGCATCTATTAGTCCTGGTCTGAGCTAGGACAAAGTTATACTGTTCACTGATTTCACCCTACAACTCAGACTCGTCTAAGTAACTGCACTTTCTGAAATTAATGCCATGCTTTCACAGACAGTGTCAGCTTCTAGAAGTGATAATGCTCAATGTTGTTAGTACCAAGGATTGGTACACAGACCTTTAGGTCACTGCTAAATCTTGTGTATTATGTGGGGGTGAGAGAGGAGTAAACAGTTCAGGTAACCCTAAACTGACCAACAAGATATTGCATTCTATACAGGGTAGATTCAGTGTAAAGATAAGGGACTGTGAAGGTCAGCTTCTTTGCTTCATTGAGGTTGCGCCCATGTACTTGGCCCTAGTGAGGCCACAACTTGAGTACTATGTTCAGCAGCAGCTCCTCTCCCAGTCCTAGTCCCAGTGCCCATTAATGGAGGGCATTTTTAATTTATGAGCAGAGAGGCAGCAAGAGAGCCCATAAGTAAGGCTTCTGCTTTTAGTCTTGCCACATATTTCTTGCACAAAAGGAATATAAAATTCAGGATGGTGCTTCAAAGGTTTAAGAAAGAACAAAACATCCTGGTTTGCATAGCAGCATACACTGTAATGCAGTGGCTACCCCAAAGAAACATCTGCCTAAAATATGGAAGACATGAGCTACTGCTGGTAAAAGTTATTGTACAAATCACAGTCTTTTCCATTGTGAATTCCATGAAATTGTATTTCTGTCTTGTAGAGCTACAAAATGAGTTATTTGTTTATATTTATTTGTAAGCCATTATTTCCAGCAGTTTCATAAAGGCTTCTTATATTTAATAATTATTTAAGACACAATTTAACTATTTGAAACAGCGTGCTAAGAAAAAGCTATACCTCCACATTAATGACATTTCTAACACCTTTTAGATAGAACTAGAAAAAGAGATGTGTTTCTTATCAAGCCCTGCATCATCTAAGTCCAATGCAAATCTTACATTTCCATAAACATTTTGTTGTCTTCAAAAGTTTTGCATGCTTTGGATTTGATATCTATATGTTGTCAAAGCCTGGTTCTGCTTTCATACTTGGGAACACCAGCTATATTCATTAGCAGTAATTTCCCTGTATCAACCAGATACATGCATATAAAATTGATATGAAACTAGAATTTGGCCTTTACTGTTTCAACAGTAATCCATATATAAACATAGATATAAATATATAGCTTACATACTTGTCCATTGGTCAGTTTCATCATTTACTGCCTCTGTATTCATATAGCACATTTGACGGACACACTAGTTAAAACTTTAGACAGGAATATACAAATATACAAAATATAACCTCAGCATTTCAACCGTCCAAGAAGTTTGAATACTGTCATGCATAAGTTAGCCAAGTGGAGAGCTGTGAAATATATACTGTTTCCAAACTCATGCAGTGGCAAATGTATTATCATGCTAGATCTCTACTTCTTATCACAGCTGTTATTACTATTCACACAGAATACAGAATTAACAATGTTGGAAAACACTTTTGAGATCATCAAGCCCAACCTATCATCCAACACCATCTAATCAACTAAACCATGGCACTAAGGGCCTCACCCAGTTGCTTCCTAAACACTTCCTGTGATAGTGACTCGACCACCTTCCTGGGCAGCCCATTCCTTTGGCCAATCCCTCCTTCTGTGAAGAATTTCTTCCTAACAACCAGCCTACATCTCCTCTGGTGCAGCTTGAGACTGTGTCCTCTTGTTCTCACACAGGTTGCCTGGGAGAAGAGACCAACCCCCACCTGGCTACAGTCTCCCTTCAGGCAGTCGTAGAGAGCAAGAAGGTCTCCTCTGAGCCTCCTCTTCTCCAGGCTAAGCAACCCCAGCTCCCTCAACCTCTCCTCATAGGGCTTGTACTTGAGACCTCTCACCAGCCTTGTTGCCCTTCTCTGGACACATTTCAGCAACTTAACACCTTTCTGGAACTGAGGGGCCTGGAACTGGACACAGGACTCAAGGTGTGGCCTAACCAGTGCTGAGTACAGGGCACAACACAATGACTTCCCTGCTCCTGCTGGCCACACTTATTCCTAATGCAGCCCAGGATGCCATTGGCCTTCTTGGCCACCTGGGCACACTGCTGGCTCATGTTTAGGCAGCTGTCAATCAGTACCCCCAGGTCCCTCTCTGCCTGGCTGCTCTCCAGCCACTCTGACCCCATCCTGTAGCACTGCATGGGGTTGTTGTGGCCAAAGTGCAGCACCCAGCACTTGGACTTGTTGAATGGCATCCTGTTGGACTCCACCCATCTGTCCAGCCTGTCAAGGTCCCTCTGCAGAGCTCTTCTACCCTCTAACAGATCAATACCTGCCCACAACTTGGTGTCATCTGCAGATTTACTGATGATGGACTCAATACAGTTATCCAGACCATCAGTAAAGATATTGAAGGGGATGGAGCCCAGCACTGATTCCTGGGGGACATCACTAGTGACTGTCTGCCAGCTGGATGTGGCACCATTCACCACCACACTCTGGGCTTGGTCCTCGAGCCACCTCCTAACCCAATGCAGAGTGCTGCTGTCCAAGCCACGGGCTGACAGCTTGGCCAGCAGCTTGCTGTGAGGGACAATATGAAAGGCCTTGCTGAAGTCCAGGTAGACTACATCTACAGCCATCCCCACATCCACCAGGCGGGTCACCTGATCATAGAAGGAGATCAGGTTGGTCAGGCAGGACCTGCCCTTCCTAAATCCATGCTGGCTGGGCCCGATCCCTTGGCCATCCTGTAGGTGCACTGTGATCGCCCCCCACATGATCTGCTCCATAATCTTGCCTGGCACTGAGGTTAGGATGACTGGCCTGTAGTTTGCAAGTTCCTCCATCCAGCCCTTCTTGTGGATGGGCATCACACTGGCCAGCTTCCGGTCATCTGGGCCCTCTGCAGTGAGCTAGGACTGGTGAAAAATGATGGAGAGCGGCTTGGCCAGCTCATCTGCCAGCTCTCTCAGAACCCTAGGATGGATCCCATCCGGTCCCATGAACTTGTGGGGATCCAAGTGGCTGAGCAGGTCTCTAACTGCTTCTTCATGGATTTCAGGGGGAGTATACTGCTCCCTGACTCCATCTGCCAGTTCAGGAGGCCAGTTATCCTGAAGTCCTCCTGCCTTACTGTTGAAAATGGAGGCAAAGAAGTTATTTTATATCTCAGCCTTTTCCTCATCTTTAGTTACAATGTTCCCCTGACTCCACTTACCACCCTTAGACTCCTGTCTGGGGGGACTGGTTTCAGCCCCTTCCCCCTTCAAATCTAGTTTATAGCCCTGTCAATGAGTCCTGCCAACTCCCTTCCTAGAACCCTTTTCTCTCTGTGGGATAAGCTATTCTTCTCATGTGCTAGGATCTTTCTCCCCCTCTGGGACAGATGTACTCCATCTGCTGCTAGTGGACCTGGTGCCATAGAAAGTTCCCCAAGATCGAAAAACCCAAAATTCTGTTGCTGGCACCAGCCTCTGAGCCACTTGATAATTACACCTGCTGACCTGTTCCTTTCAGTATTCCTTCCTGCAACTAAGGGTATTGATGAAAAAATTACTTGAAGTCCTTTTTGATTGTCTTAGGACCTCTGGTTTCAACCTCATTGCTCTTTTGTTGTTTTCTAAAGCTATGAAACAAAGGCAACATGGGATCAGACTTGGAAAACTAAAAATTCTGCCATTATTCTAAAAATCTTAAGAAGTGCAGAGGAGTATATTTTAAGAAAAGTGCAAGTATGTATGATTTAAAGGAGAAAAAAAAAGTGAATCAGTAAGCTCAGTGGAATAAGCAGATGTCTTCAGAAACTTCTCAAAATTTCTCTTTGCTGATACGTGCACAGATAACAGATGGTGCAAATGACTCAGCATATGTTTCAAGACTGATACTGGCAGAAAAAAATTAGAAAGTGTTTGGCATTGCCTTCTACAGGAAAAGAGGTTTGGGGGAGCAGTGAGTAAATATTACATATTTACTTTGTTCAGAGTTCTAACAAGACTTTGCTGTCATTACAGCTTATTCATGTTTTTGGGCTCTGTGTCTTTGGCACTAGCCATCAAACAAAAACATTGTGGCATTAAGAGATCTTTCTTCATATTTTCATTATTTTTCCTGATGCAGGAAAAAAATTAAGCATTCATCTGCAAATACATTTTCTTATTAAAATCAAGCAGCAAGACTATCTACCTGTGATCACCTTTCCACTGTAGGGATGAATAAATTTTAAGGCAAATGAGGAATAAGAATTCTAAATAGTACATGTTTCCAGTTTAGCTTGTGTTTTGTTGTTTTGTTGTTGGTTTTTTTTAATTAAATAAAAGGCATAAGACATGATTTACAATGTCTTATTTTTTTCCCTAGAGTATGTATCAAGCATAACATGAGACTTAACCATATTACGTGCAGTTTCTTGTATTTTTTCAAGCTTAAGGTTTCCATGAAATATTTTGTATTTTACAGTTACCAGAAATCTCTTCACAGTGTAAGCATGCAGGAGTTGGGTAGATCTGAAAATTAAATTTTGTATGTTATGGGTAAATCCCTTCTTGCAACCGCATCTTGATAATTTCCTTCTAGCTCTTCATGAAGAGAAAATGTAGAAATAATTCAGCAGTTAGTCTCCATTACATATTTCAATTTATGTTTGAATTGTTTAATGATCTTTATCACATATAAAGAAGACCAGCTTTCTATCAGCAAGGAACAAGAAAGCAAGGCAGCCAACTAATTCATAATTGAAGTCATCCTTTTTTAGTAGCTATTATCGTCACATCAGTAACACAGTGCTATAGTCAACATTTACAAACATGGGTGTTTGAATTTAGATTCCTTCTCTGTAGAACTGAGCACCAATATCTATGTAAATAACTACCTGCATCAGCATTAACTACTGTAACATTGAGTTTAAAGTATTTAGTCAGAGTGGAGTAAGGTAATAAGGTGTATGACAATAGCTGAGTTTATAGAGCTAATTGGTGGAGCTGTGGGATTGCAACTGGGAACACCTTCTTCAAAGGACTGTTTTGTCAGTTTTAATCCAAATATTCAGGGACAATGTGAATACTTTCACAAAGTTAAACTAACCTGGAAACGATTCTGCACCTTTATTTTTCAACACTGAAGGTACAACATCTTAATTAGTATTAATACAAGGAGCTCAAAATAAAAACACATCAATCAAATCATGAAGATAAATGCATTCATCACTGAACCACTGAGGCCTGCTTTCACATAATCTAAAACAGTTTATGCTGCATTTCAGACTTTTAGATAAAGGGAGGAAAGAATTGTTTCATGGCTTTAAAGATCCAGATAAAGCAATCTCAACCATAAGACCAAAAAACAGAAAGAAATTAATATAGAAAAAATGAATACGTATTTCAGGACAAGAAGCAGCAGCCATGATGGAAATAACTTTCGAAGCATACTGTATAGGTGCTGGGTTTGCCACAGGAATTTCCTTAACTGTTTTATAATACAATACAATACTTAGCCTGGAGATGATTCCCACAAATGATCAAATGATTCTCACACATTCCCTATTTTCTAAGGACCCAATTTAAGACTGTGGGATTTATTTACATAAGCATTTATTGCTTAGCACTGCAATTGAATTCAGAGGAATTTAATGCTTTAAATGTGGCTTTACAGTATCTTTCCATATAATAAAAAGCTACCCAAAAACATCAGTGAAGCTCTAAATTATAATTATCACATAATGGTTACATGCAGAAGAATCCCATGAGAATATTAGCTGTCCTAATGGCCAGTTTTAGGAAAGAAGGTGCTAAGCTGATGCATAATCAGGAAGGAGAAAATACAGTGCTAAATAACACATCAAATGACTACAAAGCATACCTTGAGCTCCACTGAGTAAATTGGAGAGCTTATTGAAAAGTGAACATAATTGTCCAATTGAAAATGACATTCATTACTAAGAAATGTTGGGAATTAGAATGAAATTTCTGTGTGTTAACTCTAAAAAGTTTTTGCACATATTATACATGATTGCGTACTTCTTAGAACATTATAAATCCTCACACTCTCCTACATTTCTGTATTTCCCTATCAAGTGTTCATAAATCATTCATTTTATAATGAGAAGGACTTTTAGGCTCTCCATCAGAAATTCCCAAATAATTTTCGTAGCAATGCTGATACTGTCAGAGATGAAGATCTGAAGTCTAATGTCTGCTTTCCCTGTGGAAACAATGTAGCATAAAGGGAATTTAATATAACGCAAAATCCCACTTTACCAAACCCCAAATCTGAAAAACCCCAAGAGCTGCAAACAATCTAACTGCAAGGACAGTAAGGAAAAGCCAAAGCAAAGTAAGAGTATCTAAAAGGCTCTTGCTGAGCAAAAATCAGCAGACTGCCAGAAGAAATGGCAGCAAGGCAAACCTTTTCCAAAACCTCGACAGTTCCTCTTGGCCTTTAAAAAACTCACCCTTCAAGTTAAATTCTGTACCTCTCTCCTGGACTTTTATCTCACTAAGGGAATATTATACATAAGAAACCTGGAAATGCCAAGTAGATACCTTGCTTAAAAGACCCAATCATGTAATCAATTATGGTAAATATATGCAGATATTGTTACTTCAAGGACTAACATCCTTTTGAGTCCTTGTCATAGGTGATATGAAAAACCAGAACAGATTTCCAATACAACAAAACTTAATCATCTACTGCAAGGGATGCTTTATTGCAGGCAGCCATGCTTAGATTAGATGACCAGATGGCAAAAATGTTGTCTCATCTCTACTTGCCTAGAAACTCCGCACTTTATACAAGCTATACAGAACTCTGTTTATTAGTTGGTTTGTTGTTTTGGAGATATTTTTTTTCCATTCACAGCAGGTGAAACCAAATGCAAAATGCACAATTTCACTTTGCACAAACTGAATACAGATCATTGCAGTTTTCTATTCTTGTGTTTTCTTCCCCTGGTTTCAGCTGCAGGTTTTACTCCTAATTTTCTAAAGAGCTATTGACTCAGACTCTGAGGTATGATAAAGATACTTGGTCTATGAGTCATTATGGAAGTACACTAGTCTGAAGTAATGCAGATGAAAAAGCTGAGGATAAGTCATACAAGGAGCTGCAAACAGTAGTCTTTATGAGCCAAGGAGAAATTATGCAGCATCATTAGGAAAGTCTGTGAAACTTCTTCAGAAATGTTCTTTGATAGGTAGGAAACTCACAGTCCTTGTATTAAAAACCCTAGGAATGGCATCAGAGACATATGCCCTTACAGAAATAATTGGCTGTTATTTTGTAATGGATTGGTTGGATCATAGCTTAAGGAAAGTTGTTGCTTACACTTGGTGTCTACTGGTTTTCTTAAAGAGAAATGCAATGCTCTGGTAAAGCAAAAGAACCTGCCTGTCAGTAGTAATTCAGCATTAATAAAATCAGTGAAATCAAATGTTAGTAAAGATACAGTAGTGGGCAAGTGGGATCACGTTTAGAAAAATTAAAGGAAGATGCCAGCTCTGGCTTTCATTGCACAGCAAGTGTTAAGTACTGGCAAAGAAGGGGAATCTGAGAGGACAGACACAATATGGACACATAATAATAATAAAATAGCTGAATATGGTATTAATATTTTTGCTGTAGTACTTTGGCTGTAAATTGGTGCAGTGATCTTATTCTCTTCCACAGAGAATCATATAATCATTCATGTTGGAAAAGACTCTTGAGATCATCAGGTCCAACAATTAATCATACTCTGCCAAGTTCACCACTAAACTGTATTACCAAGCATCACATCTAAATGACCTTTAAACACATCCTGGGAAGGTAACTCAACCACGTCCCTGGGCAGCCAGCTTCAATGCTTGACTGCTCTTTCAGCAAAAAAATTAATTTCCCATGTCTAGCCTAAACCTATCCTGGTGCAGCTTGAGGCAGCTTCCTCTTGGTCTTTTGGCTTTCCATTTCATTTCACAGTCTGCTTTATGATGCACTATGACATTATCTTCCTTTTAAGGACAAAAATTCCAACCTCCTTGTTTTGCTCTAATTGGATTCTATTGTATTGTTCTGAGAGGCAGTAAGCAAAACAGCTTGATTTCATTATCCTATTCCTTTGTGACACACCTACGTAACTGTTCTTAACCATATTCATAAAGTATAACCATGAGCATGCCTGTGGAATCTGGATACTTTCCTCTATCAGCTCATACAGAAGGAAGAGCTTTTGGGAGAAAGCTTTTAAAAGAAGCAGTCTGAAACAACTAATGTTCAAGACAGAAGGGAACTATGAGCTGGAAGAGTACACTGGGCTGTGTCAGTTGAGGAGACAGTATGTCATCCTCATGGAATCTTTACATCCTCTAGCATCAGTTATCAGCAAATGCTCTGGTTTACCACTGACTTGCACGCCGGAATTACTTTTTATGGCTGAGCATACAGAAAGTTTTTGAGCCAATGATCATCATGAATAAGCTCCTGTAACAATGCCATTTTGAGAAATGTGTGTTACAGCCACAGCCTGAAACCCAGTAAATGCTCACATATGGGCAAATTTTGCCTTTCTTAGAGCAGTTGTATTTCAGAAATACTTGACTCAGAAATTTGA
Organism: Picus viridis; assembly: GCA_033816785.1. NCBI lineage: Eukaryota > Metazoa > Chordata > Aves > Piciformes > Picidae > Picus > Picus viridis. Next base: position 73,819,570 of record CM066606.1, on the reverse strand, counting down.
GCAAAACTCCAAATGTATGTAGATGCAGGGAGTTATCTTTATTCACTAGTCTACTAAAAGTAGAAAGGAACACTTTGACAGAAAAGTGCATTAGCTGGGTCTCGGTAAAGACCTCCTTTTACGGACAAAACTGTCCTATTGCCATGGTCATCACTACCATTTCACAAATAATTTAAGGGCAGAAGAAACAGTATGATTCTTATTTGACTTTCAGTCTCAACAGCATTTGAGTACAAATCCCAGTACTAGCTGCAGTCATTCCAGCAACTGAAGTTTTAAAATTCAGGGTACATTACATTTTTACATGCTATAGCATAACAGGGGAGTAAGGTACACCCCCTTCACAAAGCTCTGGCAGTATCAGGAACATGAAGCCCTTCTGAATTCCAAAGTCAGCAGTTGGTTAAGACTCTGAATACAGCAGCAAAGCATATAATCATCGTCACCATTACCATCATCACCTTTCTACTCCCTCTAACACTTCCAAGGATTAATATTCCATGACAGTTTGTCTGTATTCAGTGCTGAAGAATTCACTTCCAAAGCCTGGAAATCAATAGATGATGCAACCTTCTCCAAGACTACGTGGCCTCTCAGGAGAGAGTATTTATTCCATAAAAATATCTCTGTGTGGGGAGGCAGGAAGAATAGTCTCCTTGAGCACATGCAAATGTGAACAGTCTTATTTGATTAAAATATATCTATTCTTATTGAAGAGAGAGAATTTAATATTTCAGTGTTCTTTACAAGTGAAATATACTTAAAAGTGAAATACTTTAAAAGTGAATTACACTGAATAGTGTAATCTAAGGCTTCCTTTCACTGAGTAGTCATGGTTTTCATGCAGACTTTTAATAGGCTGGGTGAAAATGCACCCTTTGTAAAAGCAAATGGAAGACATGAAAAAGCAGAACCCAGAATGCAGCAGAATCATATAGACTTGCCAGTCAGCATTCTGGTGACCTACTTTTATTATAGCAATCCCATTTATGAAGATATGTCACATTTTTTTTTAGGAAAGCTGCACAATGAAGTGTCAGCAAACATGCTGCTTATCATTAAAGATGTTGCTTGATGACTGCAAATACTTGTCTGTATGACTGACAGTCTTTGTCAACAAGCTCCCACAGCAATGTGCAGTATCATGTTCGTAAAAGAATGAATACTGCTACAATGCCCAGCTACATTAAAGGTGCTGTTTAAAGGATTCTAAGATGGTACAAAACGGATTCTGTTTAAAGGATTCTGAGATGGCCATCAAAAGATTTTCTTGGGAGATTTTTTTCTTTTTGGCATAGGCTTATTACCAAAATGTTTTCAGTCTAATTCCTATAAAAATATTCTCTGTGTTACTTCATTATCTGACTTGATAGAAACTACTTAAATTTTCAAACCTATTAATCTTTAAGGCACATGTCAAGCAACCGGAACATTTTTCTACCTTATAAATAAGGCACAGCCACATTCCCTCCTCAAACAGTTTGCTCACACACACTAAAGTATCACAGAAGTAAATCTATTTCTTTTATTTTACTTAGAAAGTTGAGTTTGGAACAACTTGGTAAAGGGATCAAGACATGACTCAGAAGTTATTTACACCTTTCTAAACGTACAGTCTAAACTGAAAATACTGGTGAATGTTTCCAAATTCCCTTTGGTATTTTTTTTTTTTTTTTTTGGGGGTGGTGGAATGAAGGTTAATAAATTTAAATTAAATGCAAGTATTTTCTGGCTCATATATTGATAAAGAGTCAATATAATTTATTGGTAATGAGGGCTACAAAACAAACTTTAGTTCATTAGCAACTCATAAGTAATTATGAAAAATTGCAGGGCAGTGTATTACTAGATGTGTTTTTACACTTAAGTCTAAAGCTAACTGTTTAGTAAAATGTTTAGAAAGCACAATGAAAAATGAACAATACTTACAACCATACCGTTTAGGGACACCCAGCAATCTGGTGGGAAATCCTGGAGCAGTGGTACTAAAAATTGAAGACAACCATCCCAGTGGCACAGCAGAAGCATCATTCCAATCAGATTAAAGATTCTCACCACAGCACTTGCCAGATCATATGTCATGTGGAAAATCTGTGGGCAAAAGTTACAGGTGAGATAAGTGATGCAAATCAGAGATACAATTCTCATCGGGAAGGTTAAAGGCAAAGAAGTACCATGATGAAATTCTAAAAAAGCTAATTTCCCAGCAAAGACCATTAATCTGGGCATGATCATTGGGGCAGAGAGGTGTGGTCACACACCTGACTCCCGGATGCATGGCAGTGCAATGTAAGGAGCTGAAACAGGAGCATTTTGGATATAAAGTCACCAACTAAAGTATTTTCTTAAAGCCTACAATTTCTTTCAGCTCCTTTCAGTTGAAGAATGTCTCACAAATTAAGAAAGGCTTCGTAAATGCAGTGAACTTGGTGTGTAAATACAAAGTTGTGGAAGATGCAAATTCAATGACCAATTCACAGAAGATTCACCTTCACATTTCTTACCTTTTTGAAAGCACCAAAATCTGAGTGAAGAAAATATAGAAGTAATTATATATATATATATATAAAACACACCAGTTCACTACCACCACCACCACCAAAAAAAGACAAAAAAGTAGTTCATTGCTCTTAATTACTGGTTTTCTAAAATACTGAGAATTCTGTGGCTGCCACATCTGTACTGTTAAGTTTACATCAAACTAATATAATCATTTTGATTTAAAAATATCTCACTATTCTTAGAAAAAAATGTTTGTATCTGAAAGGTGTCTTACAGCAAATCACACATATAATCTTAAAAACAACACAGACATTTTACATTTGCCGTGTTGGACAGAATTCGCATAGACAGCAACAGCTGCCAAACAGTATAGAGAAAAATGCTGTACTGTGACATTCCTGCTATATTGGTTTTAAAACACTTCCAAATTATAAACACAGGTTTATTGTTATTACACAATTCAGTCAACTGAGGATAAATCTGTTACATTTTACTACACATAATTATCACTATACAGGAGTTTCATTTAGATGAAGAATGTCCAGTTGATATTTAATGGAATTTTAAGTAGAAAATATTAGAATGTACTGGTAAACAGAGGATTCAGCGGCTTTAATGATGAAAACACCACGCTGCTTGTGGTACACAGGCATCTCCATGAATGATAAGAGGGCTGGAGAATCTGTCTTATGAGGAAAACCTGAGACACCTGAAGCCATTTATCCTGGAGATGAGAAGATATGTGACTAAAGGATATGTGTCAAGATGATGGAGCCTGACTCTTTTCAGTGACACCCAGTAACAGAAGGGACATACAGAACAAACTAGAATACAGGAGTTCTGTCTGAACATGAAGATAAGCTTAGAGGGTGGCAGAGCATTGGAATATGGCTGGCCAGAGAGTTTATGGAGTCTCCTTCTCTGGAGAGGGAGACATGCTCCTGTGCAACCTGATCTAGCTGAATCTGCTTTAGCAGTGGACTTGGACTAGTTGGTCTCCAGAGGTCCCTTCCAAATCCTGCCATTCTGTGATTCTGTGATACTGGCACATGAGAGCTTGCATTTTTAAGTTTCGCATATGAAAGATGGAATTTTTTTATTCTAGCTTTAACATATCTAAACTAAAAGCAGACATTAAGTACTCATGGTGTAAACGAGTGCAAGTGCGAATACAGAGGGTGTGCCACACTGCCTTTCAACATTATTTTCTCTTAGAGGGAGTTTGTCCTTCTTTGAAATGATGATATATGTTTTGAGTCACAAGATGCAAAATTTGCACAGTAGAAACATACTTCAGACATTAATTGCATGTGCAAAATACTTTTGCAGTCTAGGGCATTTCAAGATGACATATACCAAATCCCCATTGGATAGACATTGAAAACAGATGCTGGTAACATTATTGAAAACTTCATGTCTTATCCAAATACCATCTATCTCCTTGTGGCAATTTCAGGCTGTGCCTGGAACATTTTCCACAGATCTTGAACAGAAAGTATTAGAATGTAAATAAATCACTGTTGGATGCAAAAAGAAAAATAATGATAAGCTCTAAATAATTCCATTGGACAGATAAAAAACATAAAATTTAGATATGTAAACTAACTTTCCCTCTTTTGGCTTTCTGTGCTCCGGCTGGTGCATCTGCTGGCTTTTGCTGACCTTGTCTGAATTGCTTTGTTGTGGCTAAGTACTAACAAATGACTCTCTGCTCTTTTCTCTCCTCTATCATGTACAGGGGGTTGGGAGCAGGGAACGGGGAAGCTATTAGTATGCCCCTGCTTTTTTACCAGGGGGTTCTTGTGCTGTTTATAAATTGTAAATACCTGTAAATATTGTAAATATTGTCTATTTTGTACATATTGATTGCATTTCATTTTAGATTGTAGTTTCACTTGTAAACACAGCTTCATCTGCTTCCAACTGAGCTGGTCTAGCAATTTTATACTGGGGGAATTTTCAACCCACCACACTTCTACTTATAACAGTAACTAGAAATAAACAGCAAATTAATACCATTACAGATTTAGCTGCAAAAAAAAAAAAAAAAAAAGATAGATTTGCCAAGGTATTTATTTCAGTATTTTCAAAGTCTTGCTAGAATAGAATAGAATAGAATAGAATAGAATAGAATAGAATAGAATAGAATAGAATAGAATTAACCAGGTTGGAAAAAACCTTCAAGATCATTGAGTCCAACCCAACACCATCTAATCAACTAAACCATGGCACTAAGGGCCTCATCCAGTCTCTTCTTAAACACCTCCAGCGATGGTGACTCCACCACCTCCACGGGCAGCCCATTCCAATGGCCAATCACTCTTTCTGGAAAGAACTTCTTCCTAACATCCAGTCTAAACATCCCCTGCCACAACTTGAGACTGTGTCCTCTTGTTCTGGTGCTGCATGCCTGGGAGAAGAGACCAACCCCCACCTGGCTACAATCTCCCTTCAGGTAGTTGTAGACAGCAAGAAGGTCTCCCTTGAGCCTCCTCTTCTCCAGGCTAAGCAACCCCAGCTCTTTCAGCCTCTCCTCATAGGGCTTGTGCTCCAAACCCTTCACCAGCCCTTGTTGCCCTTCTCTGGACACGCTCCAGCAACTCAACATCTTCCCTACACTGAGGGGCCCAGAACTAGACACAGTACTCAAGGTGTGGCCTAACCAGTGCTGAGTACAGGGGCAGAATGACTTCCCTGCTCTGCAGCTAAACATTCAGGGTCAGTATTACTAAAAATGCACAAACTTTTTCTGGGTATTATCTGGATTGCTTAACACGGTAACATTATGACAACCCATTTTGATTCTACGCTCTTTTGCTTATAGAGTGTAATATTTATGTAGACTGTTCCATTAGATGCAGTAACTCTGCATTAAAGAAAATAAAGTCACAAGAAAAATCTTAAGCAAATGTTGGAAAAACCCCACCTTTTAAACATCTCTACATCTTCTGTCTTCAGCAAATAAAAATAAAGGCTTTTTCTCCTTAAAGGAACTGATCATGGAAATATGTTCTTGTAAGAGAACAATAATAGTTATTCATGGTTGTGTGCTGACATATTTATGTTTGGAAGTGTGGGGGCATAAGGCTGTGTTTTTTAACTAATAGCCAAACTCTCCTACGGACTGAAGTTTTATATTGCAGGTAAGTATTTTGTATTATTCCATTCAGCTATTGATCATGACACATTGAGACCAAAGCAGTAAGGTAAGACATATTTTCATAGCATTTTCTTCCTGCAACCACAAAGTATTGTTCCTGTAGTAATAATGAACTAAACTTTATTAAAGCTCCTATGAGTTGTGAAAAGTATGTTTTGTTAGGAGAGGAACTGGAAGACAGAAAGCTAGTGTACACTCATTTCAGCAGATGGTGGCGTGTCTATCAGTTCGTCCTCTAGTGGGATAGGAAGAGTTATAGAAGACCACAAATCAATATACCTTGGTGTGCAGTAACAGATATGTGGTCAAACATCTCTGTTTGAATAGATGTCTTAAAATAATATTTGTAACCAAAATAACTCAAACACATGCACACACATAGTGTTAGGCTCCTAAACCTACTCAGGTAGTTAAAAAAAGTAGCCTGGTAAGCATTAAACACCATTCAAAAATACCATGCAAATAAGTGGGAATTGCAGCTGTAAAACACATTTGAAAATCTGGCCACTTTCTTTAGACTCCCAATTTCACACTTCAATGTTCACTTTAATCATCAAGAAGTGCTAATTTTGGACAAAGCAATTAATAAAAAATCATGACAGTCATATGAGATTACGGCAACTGAGAAAAAAACAAACCTAGAATTTCCTTGAGAACTAGCTCTTTCCACATTTTTATTTCATAGTAGGAAAGATTTACTACATATCCCTCTTTATTGCATATTATTTCATTTCACATAGGCATGATGCTTTTTATTATTATCAAGTTTGTTTAGGCAGGGCCAGCTATAGTGGCTTTTTTCACAGTTTCTATATACTTCAAAATAATGTTTAATGGTAAATTTAGTTTATGAACTCAGTTCTGTTCTGAGTACTCATGATTTCTTCCTATATTTTTTCACAACCTTTTCTCAATACCCTGGAAACCTTTGCCTGAAGAACTTACAAGGTCTCCGACATTGGCTGAAATGTAATCATAGACTCTGTTTCTAATATTCTGGCAAAACATTGCTTAGAGAGAATAAGAAATTGATGAAGAAGTCAGAGTTCATATTTTTTATCTCAGGTTTTACTCACATTTAATTAATGACTCTTTTTATTCCCACATGTGAAGCAGGACCATTCTTCATCACATTGAGGAGAGGCTGAAAGAGCTGGGGTTGCTTAGCCGGGAGAAGAGGAGGCTCAGGGGAGACCTTCCTGCTGTCTACAACTACCTGAGGGGAGTTTGTAGCCAGGTGGAGGTTGGTCTCTTCTCCCAGGCATGCAGCACCAGAACAAGAGGACACAGTCTCAAGTTGTGGCAGGGGATGTTTAGACCGGATGTTAGGAAGAAGTTCTTTCCAGAAAGAGTGATTGGCCATTGGAATGGGCTGCCCGTGGAGGTGGTGGAGTCACCATCGCTGGAGGTGTTTAAGAAGAGACTGGATGAGGCCCTTAGTGCCATGGTTTAGTTGATTAGATGGTGTTGGGTTGGACTCAATGATCTTGAAGGTGGAGTCTGCATTATTAAATATACACAATAGGAAGACAGAAAGAGCTGCACTCACACATGGAGGCTTTGGAAGGCATGCTAAAAGCTGTATCAAGGACAACACTGGAATTTCAGATTAGATTGCAAGGCAAAATAACAATTATAAAAATGACATGGTATTTTTTTGGTTCAATCTCTGGGCCAGTCCAGAATTATTAGATTTATCCCTCCAAGCACCAAGTAGACAAAGATTATAAACCACGGGATCCAAATTTTCCCACCCGAGCTAGATGTTCACTTTTAAGACATGGTTGTTAACAAAACTCCCTAGGAAATAACATAAATAAGGGGAAGAAGAGCATATAACCTCTTCTTAAGCATTTGTCTCTCAGTCTACTTTAAACAACAAAAAGGCAATCAAGGCTTTTAATTCAAACATTTAATATTCTACAAATGGATTTTAAAAAAACATTCTTCACCAGTATGACTTGGGATACTCTGGGTCCTGCACAAAAAACAATTTCTCTGGGAGTTACAGGTTACACTGGATATTTGTGCACAAGTACATGTGAATGCTCATTGATTGAAATACCTGGCTATGATCTCAGGTACCATTTTACACTCAACCGAGTCCTCACATGCATTTGATTTTATGATAAGTAATTCATCATTGACAATTCGGTAGTGAGGAAAGTTATACAGCGCTATTTAATCTAGTTGTATCTGTGACCTTAAACTGGTGACAAATGCAAAGATCTGCTTCAGCTTTAGCTGGCCCTTAAGGGAAAACACCAGTGATTCAATAAACAGAACAAACTATTTTTAATCAAACATATTTAAAAAAAAAAAAAAAAAAAGAGCTGAGAATGGCCTACTTTATGTGACCTTTAAAAATTGTTATTTTACAGATTTAGTCAATCTGACATTAGGTTTTATAACAGAAGTCCCATTTAATCCAATTCAAGGCATGTACAAATGCAAGTTAGCCTTTGAGAAGTGAAAAAAACAGCACAATTACATAAACGGGGCAGTGCACATCCAAGTTAATCCCAAAAGCATTAATAAAAGTGTTTTCTGAAGGCAGATATAGGCAAGCCCTGGAAAGGTCACATATAAGCATGAAATACTACTTATGTACTATATATAAATTCTACAATATATATTTTCTACTGTAAACTGGCCAATGTCATGCTAATATAATACTTACACAGAGGGCATGATGTCACTGCCAAAATGTGTAGTTTTATTATTCTACTGTGATTAATAATGTGTGTGACCTGTTTTCACATCTAAATTAGGAGGAGCAATCACTTCATTTCTACAATGAAGAAAACAAGTCAAAAATTACAAACCTCAAGATCTCAAAAAATACAGCACTAATTTTTAATGTGTTTTTGCAGAGGTGGAGGTCTCATTTATTACTTAGATCAATGAGAGCACGTAGCTATTAGACTATGCTTTTATCTTCATTAACTAATTAAAATATGAATATATAACAAAAAAACAACAACCCAGTTCACAGCTGTTAGACGCTTAAAAAATCAATGCCATCATCCTGCCAAATATTTGAGCTGTATGAGAACAAAGATTGAGAGTTTTGTCACTTTGAAGAATTTCCATTTCAGCACTGTTTCAATCAAGCTTCTTGATGGACCAGTATCTCAAATGACTGTACCTCAGAACTCAAGCTGGAGAATTCACAAGGGTGCAGCTGAACTAGAAGGAATGTTTAATTTATCTTCCATAATTATTTGTATCTTACAGAGAAGGAAGTCTCTGAGTCTCTGAATGGCCTGGAATGGTATGAGTTTTCTTTCTAGCTGAGCAAGAGGAACTGTTTTCCATGTTAAGGTACAGAGGTACTCTGGCAGCAACATGAGAAAAAAGGTAAGCATACACCATCATTCATCTGCCCAGAGAAAGGCCAAGGCAAGGACTCCTGCAGAAAAGGGAACAATATAAATCCTAAAATGTATCACTGCTTACAACATTTCAAATGCAAGAGCAAAAAGTCAGATACCTGACTGCAGTTTTAAGAATTAGTGTTAGCTTCTATGGCCAATGTACAATACTATGTGAAAGACAGAATTCACTCTCATGGTGAAGAACTTCTTCCTCACATCTAGCCTGAATCTCCACACCTCCAGCTTCATTCCATTCTCCCTAGTCCTATCACTACCTGATAGCCTGAGAAGTCCCTCCCCAGCCTTCCTGTAGGCCCCCTTCAGATACTGGAAGGCCACAATGAGGTCACCTCAGAGCTTTCTCGTCTCCAGACTGAACAGCCCCAACTCCTTCAGTCTGTCCTCATAGGAGAGGTGCTCCAGCCCTCTGATCATCCTCGTGGCCCTTCTCTGGACACCTTCCAGCACGTCCATATCCCTCCTGTAATAGGGGGCTCCAGAACGGGACACAGTACTCCAGGTGGGTCTCACCAGAGCTGAGTAGAGAGGGGAGAATCACCTCCCTTGACCTGCTGGCCACACTTCTCCTGATGCAGCCCAGGATCTCATTGGCTTTCTGGGCTGCAAGTGCACATTGAGAGCTCATGTTGAGCTTCTGGTCCACCAGCACCCCCAAGTCTCTCTCCTCAGGGCTGCTCTCCAGCCAGTCCCTGCCCAGCCTGGATTTGTGCCTGGGATTGCCTCGACCCAGATGCAGGACCCTGCACTTGGTCTTGTTGAAGCTCATGAGGTTGGCTTGTGCCCACCTCTCCAGCCTATCCAGGTCCCTCTGGATGCCATCCCTTCCCTCCAGCGTGCCCACTGCACCATACAGCTTGGTGTCATCAGCAAACTTGCTGAGGGTGCACTCGATGCCACTATCCATGGCACCCACAAAGATGTTGAACAAGACAGGTCCCAGGACTGATCCCTGAGGGACTCTGCTTGTCACTGGCCTCCACTGGGACACGGACCCGTTGACAGCCACTCTTTGGGTGCGGCCATCAAGCCAGTTCTTTATCCATCTAGTGGTCCATCCATCAAACCCATGTGTCACCAGCTTGGAGACCAGGAGGTGGTGCAGGACAGTCAAAGGCTTTGCTCAAGTCCAGGTAAACGACATCAGTTGCTCGCCCCTCATCTATTAATGCTGTCACCTGTTCATAGAAGGCCACCAGGTTTGTCAGGCAGGATTTGCCCTTGGTGAAGCCATGCTGACTATTCTCAATCACCTTGTCACTGTTCTTCTGAGTCATTAGTGCCTCCAGGAAGGTCTGCTCCATGATCTTTCTGGGCACAGAGGTGAGACTGACTGGCCTGTAGTTCCCTGCTTCCTCCTTCTTACCCTTTTTGAAAGTGGGAGCACAGTCTTAATAACTTGACTCAAAAATTGCCACTAGAAATAAAGAATTTGGTTGCCTGATCAAAATTTCATTTAGTCAGAAATACATTGCCAGTATAAAGAATTACTTGGGAGATGGGCATACAGTGGCCTCTCTTGTAAAATGTTACGTAGACTTGGTTTATACATAAAGCTACTATAAGCAGTAATTTCAGATGCTAAATTATTCTCGTTTTGTAACTGTTCAGCATTTCGCAAATACATGATGATCATCACTGTGGAAAGTGACTGTAAGCTTGCACACAGACAACATGATTGGCACACAATTCTGAATATACAAGTCTCCACAGATCTTGAAGGGTAGCCTACAAAAAAGTGGGAGACAAAATTAAAACAAAAAAGGCATACAAGTTATATCAGAAAAGAAGAACCACAGAATACAGAAATGTTCTTTTACAGTCCTTTTTGTATTCATTGCTTGTCCTGTTTCCAAAATACTATTTAAAATAATGCTTCTCACTGATGTTTCCATATACAATCAGATTTAAGACTCTGTGTTTTAATGCATTATCCATTAATGATGAAGAGCTGTTGAGACATTGTGCCTGGATTGAATTTTTTTCCCCATTATTTTTTGAGTATATTAATGAACTAATTAATGCTCTTTCACCCAATATCTTACTCTCACACCACAGTGTTGGAAGCTCAGTAAATTATGCTGCTTTTTTACAGCCTACAAAAAGCAAAAATTATAGAATTTTATCTGTTCACAAGAGAGTTTCATGAAGCCTTTTACTCTTCACTCTTTTTTTTTTTTTTTTTTTTTTTTTTAATATGATTGGCAGCCTATGAAGAGGACACAGAGTGAAACAAAACTTGATGCTAAGAACTTTAAGTAAATATGCCACTCTTTGAATCATCTCAAGTACCAATGCTGTTTTTGGGGGGTTTTTAATTCTCCCTTCAACAGAAGGAAAATTTTAGGGCGTATCCTTTGGGATATTTAATAGTTTTATCTTCAATTCCTTTGCATTGTTGTGAAAAGATGCAGATCTTTCTTCTTGTTGTTTGAGGGCATTTCTCTGCAATACAGGCTGCAATTTACTGCTCCTTCCCCGTGTCAGTCACTTTCTGTCTAGCCCTTATTTTGTGCAGATCTAATATCCCAACATCTTACATTTCTGCTTTCTATATATAGGTCACATTTACAACAACAGAGGGATTGCTAAAGGAGTGTCATGTGATATTTTCAGAGTATTCTTACTTTTCACTTTGTGAAATCATAAGCAGTTATGATTTGGTGTAGAAATTTTGACCCACTTGTCTTTTTAAATGCAGGCTCTTCTCCTACTAAACAGCTGGAGGAAAAGGACTTACTTTCAGTAAGCAGACCAGCATTTCACTCTGGTTTCTGTGCTATCTCTTATTCTTGCTCCCCAGTGCACCCTTGTCAGTCCATCCATTGCAAACGTTCTAATTTTTCTACACCCTGTCGCTGTGCCTTATCTCTTCATACACTTCCACAGAAAATATGAACAATACATCTGAAATACATGCAGAAAAAGTTCCTTAATTTAAAGAAAGTTACTCTGTCCATCTTCTTTCACAGTGGCTTCCACTAAAAGATTAGTACTTCAACTACCACTGCCAACTACAAGGCAATATAACATGATTTACGTGACCCTATACCACTTCCCATTGTTTTAAAAATACATTTTGGGTTGTTCATAATTTTATGCCTATCAACCTTCCCTCAGAAACTGGTGGAAGGCTACACATTACTGTATGAAAAGAAACAGTAACAACTCCAGGAAATGGGACATAAAGCAATACTGTAAGGCCTACAGTAATATTGTAAGAGTTTGCAAATTTGTGATTATGTTTCAAACATCCTACTTTTACTAGTCTTAAATTACAAAAATCCTTTGTTTTCAGAAGGCTAAATCTTGAAAATGTTTGCCTTGGGTGCTCTCGGTGCTGCAGTTTGCAGTGCCGTGATGGAGACTGAATAGCAAGAACAGTATTTACGCAATTACAGAGTGACAGTGAAATGGAGAGTTATTTTTATCATTGAGTTTGGCAGCACCAGTTAAGCACTAGGTGCTTCGAGTGTTTCCAAAGGCCTAGTTTGCACATGCTAAAAGTAATATTCCAGGAAAAGAACAACAAAAAACACAGAGACAACAGGAGAGAGAAGGGCAATCGGAACCAGTTGTCATGGTAGGGTCAAACAAGCCCCAGCACAAACCCAGACAGGCCCTCATGTGTCTAGACACAGTCCCCCTCTCCCCGCTCCTTCCTGCAGAAAGCCAGGGCAACATGGGAAAAGGAACAAACGGGACAGGACCATGTGTATCTAGTAAACAGCCTGTATCTAGGGTAAGGGCATGTGTACTGGCCACTGCTCCTGCCTGACAGGCCTACGTTTCTGCCTTTTATGGCCACAGCCTGGCAGAACCCCTTTTCATTAAGTAACTAGGTGCTGGCTTCAGTTGCCCTATTGGCCCAGTTGAATCTCAGGCAAGATATATATACAGGCCAATCTCTAGTCACCTTTGCCTTGCTTAAACTTGCCTTGCTTGAACCTTCTTGGACATGTCTGGCTTGAAGTTGCCTTGAGTTGCATCGCCTCGAGTGCCTGGTCCAGACACCTGGGAAAGAGCCATGAGCATACCCACCGCAAGCTATGAAAGAAGCCACAAGCCTTGGAGCCAGAGCCAAGCCTGCTTCCCCTTGCAACTAGGATTTTGCCATGCCTCAGTTTCCCCAGGACAAAGCAAGCACCTGTAACAAGACGTTTCATAAACAGCCTGCTGTCCGCTGAAGCCAGACCAGCATGGGACCACGTGGCATTCCTTCCGGCAACCTGCCGTGCCTGGTGCATGTGAGCGTCCCAAAGCCCCAACAGCAGCAGTACTCCCCACTTGGGTGGAACCAGCTGTGAGTAATTAATTCATTGCTTCTTTGGCTTAATGGTTCTTGTCGAGTCTCCCCCAATGAGGTTGAGCACCATTTCACTCCTGGGGATTGAATCTCTTTCTGATACTCCTTCTGCTTTGCATTAAATTGTTAAAATTGTTATAGTTGCCTAAATACTGTATATCCCATTGTAAATATATATTCTAACTGTACATCAAACCTATTTAATATGTTTTGGCAATTTTTCATATTAATAAAAGGTTATTCATATTAATATTTTCCATATAGTTTATAAATTAAAAATATATTCCTTAACATCAGTACATGAAAAAACTAACTCAGTATGCACAGAAATGGGCTCAGTAAGACTGCACACTGTTATGGTGGTGCACAAGGAGCATTGAGTGACAGCGTCCCCTACACAGTCAACATGGATGAAAAAACTACCATGTATCATGTCACCAGTAACAAAGGCATTAAGTGCTGGGAGCAGTAACAAAAGCAGTAAGTGCTGGTAGGAGCACTGGCCTACTGCCATCAGGGTGACATGCTGCTGCTTCCTCATCCTTTTCTTCTGACATCATCTAATACAATAATAATGACAGGACTTCAGTTTTTGTCATTTTTCTTCCAGTTGACTAAATTTGCTCAGGTGACACAATCAGGCATGTAAGCTGAGCCTTTTACATGAAGAATTGGGATATCTTGAAGCACTTGTATGGGTATGACCCAGTTATACCTTCACTTGTGTGGCCAAAGCCTCTTACTCATTGTCCCTTCTTAGTCTAAAGAGGCAGTGAAAATTAAGTAAGAGGAGCTCCCCAAAAAAAATCCTGAAAGTCAGATATCATTTTATCTGTGAGTACTTATCCAGATGTGTAACTGTTGTGTGTCTGTGGGGTGTGCATGTGTGCACCACTTGAGGAAAGGAAAAGGGTAGGAGAGAAGGAGAAATCATGATTTAACATAGCTAAGAAAACTATTTGCCTACCCAGTCCTTGCCCTGATGAGGGCGATAAACAACAAAAATGGGCTGCAGGCAGTTTTCAGAAAGACTACTGAATGTGGAGTAGCACTTACTCAACTCTCTACCACGCAGTATTCCCTGAAGTACAATTTTGAAATTACTCTGGAAAATTCATCACCTGCCCAAATGACCCTGTCACTTGGCTAGTGTATCTGCCTGGAACTTACTCCCAACCCCAGAAGCAGCAATAAACAACTGCCATTTTTTTTGTAAATAATACAATACAATACAATACACCAGGTTGGAAGAGACCTTCAAGATCATCACGTCCAACCCATCAACCAATCCAACCCACCCAACATCTAAACCATGCAGCCAAGCACCCCATCAAGTCTCCTCCTGAACACCTCCAATGAAGGTGACTCCACCACCTCCACAGGCAGCCGATTCCAATGGGCAATCACTCTCTCTGTATAGAACTTCTTCCTAACATCCAGCCTAAACCTGCCCTGGCACAGCCTGAGACTGTGTCCTCTTGTTCTGGACCTGGCTGCCTGGGAGAAGAGGCCAACCTCTGCCTGTCTACAACCTCCCTAAATCAACCTGCCAAACACAGCTTTCTCTCCTCTAATGCCCAGAACAAGTAATAGTCATTTCTGGGTTATTCACATGTTTTCTAGACATCAAAATGTTGTAATTTTCTCTGCTAAATGCAAGGAAAAACAAAAAACAACAAAACCCACCAAAAAACCCACCCAGAATCACTACCATCCCAGGAAATCCTTTATGATTGACCAGATAACATCTGACTTCTATTTCTGGACACATTAAAATTAAATAATGAGATTTCCTCACTTTTTTTTTAACATGCCTCATGTTAAATATTCCAAATATACCCTGCACAAGAGCAAGCACTTACCCTGCTCTCTCACACACTAACTTCAGAACAGTTTATTAGTGAGAAGCAGGAGACATGGACACTATGGCTTGTTCCTAGCTTTCTACTGGCTGTAGGGATGAAGAGTGGCTGCACAGCAGAAAGGAACCCTCTCTGGGGTTGCTACACTCTTTCTTGTGAACTGGCATGTGATAACCATGTATTTCTCCTATATAAATTCCCACATATAGTACTCACCCTCTTTACCCTGAGATTATAGAGTGTCTCAGTGCCTCACATGAGGAGAAACAGTGATAAATATTATTTATATTTCAAAAGCCTAATTGATTTTCTTAAAGAACTGCATGAAATTCATTGTATCACGATAGCAATATAGTGGATGTTAAGTCTGAAAGCCAAAACAAAACAACTAAGAAAGTATGTCATTATTTTCAGAAGGAAAGGAGATTGTAATCACAGGTTAAATTCTCTTTACATCAGTCAGGTCTCTCCAACACCTTCCTTTCAAACCTTTTAGTTCTCCTCTCAGTTTATTTGTCTTCCCATTGCACTTCAGTGATTACTGAATCTTCCCTTCTGAAGGAGTACAATTATAAAACAATTAACTGCCCTTCCAGTATTTCCCTGACAGCTACAAGGAGAATGTTATGCTATCAGTGTAATTTTGAATCTTTCTATACAACTCTTAAAATGGGAAAACAGTGTATAATTTGTTTTCTAGTGCTTGATATAATACACTAACACAAGTGAGATAATTTCTATATGTTTGCACACACATATATGCATACATTAATAGATATAGATGACATATGACAGTGATGTATGCAGAACTAACATGCTTGAAGCTCTTAAGCAATCTTCTACCTTAGCCACACTCTCCTCAGCAGTTTCACTACCAAACGCACTCTTTCTGTGTATAAATGCAGCACCAACTAATGCAACACTCAACACCTGCCCCACTTCATCTTTGTTTTCAAAGGCTCCTTTCTTAAAAACATAGAAAGCTCCTTCAGAAGATTACCTTCAGGTAATTTAAAGAAATCTGTGTCCCGGAACTCCATAGGAGTTTAGTATTGCTTTCAGTGGATCCAACATTGCACTTAGTTTTTCGTGTTGTATTGTGGCTGAATTAAGTTAAATGGCAGTGTATCACAACCATAAGAGAAGGGTTTAGGAGGCGTAAATCCAACAGACAGCCAAGATGGAGAGACAAATGTCTGGTAAAGATGGCAGAAACACAACAGCTGTGGTTCATATGCATTTTAGTTTATTTCAAGTATTATTCCCTGTTTTATCAGATGTCACACATTTTGGTTTTAAGCCTGAAACAGCAAAAGGACTCATGAACATTTCCTTATCTATCTTCTAAATCAAAATAAATGTAAGTTTAAGTTTTGTCTGTCTGTACTCCTGGCACTGAGAATATGGACGTCCTTTGTTATCAACAAACAGCACATTATACCAGTCTGAATTGCACATTCTTGAATTTATTGTTTGTAGGAGTGTGACCGGTTTAGGCTGTGCCTTTAAGAAAAGGACACTTTCTGAACACTCTGGATGAATGTTTTAAAATTATAACAGAAAACAAAGATATGCTAAACCAATTTCATTGGTAGAAAGCAGCTGTAAGTTCTAGCTTCGTCTATTCAGTCTGGGGGGCAGGCAGTCTTCTTCTTCCCCCTGTACTGTGAGCTGGACTGCTTTTCTCTCTCTGAAGCAACAGCTTGCTACGCAGGGACGATCTTTGCTAACCAGATAAGAAAACTAACTTTTGCATTCGCTTTTAGAGCTTAACAAATTTTCACCCTTTTAATTACCTTCCTTTCTCTCTCTAACCCTTTTGGGAAAAAGGGGAGGTAGGGAGGGAGAAGGGAGGGACAGGCAGAACCCCCTGGCCGCAGGGGGGTTGGGGAAAAGTTTCCTGTATTACATACATTGCTGTATATTTCTGTATATATTGTAAATATTGTATGTTTTTGTACATATTCATTGCATTCCATATCTGCTTGTAAAATACAGCTTTCATCTGCTTCTCCGGCTGAGTTAGCTGTGGATTCTTTTGGGGGGAACAACCTTCCTACTCCACCACAAGGAGTAAAATCAGTGATGCTGGTTAACGGGCTCTTTTCTGAAAAGCAAGCTAGAGAGAAATCAGTAGGTTTTGCATCTTTTCAGTTTACATAGGATTCACATGGAGACCGGCTCTTATATAACCAGCTGAAGGCTACTGTCATATGGATATTTACTACACTTGTACCTTCACCAGATGACTTAAACGAACATACACTGATACTGCTTATATGTGCCATGGACGTAAAACACCATCAGGAAACTAAGAGAAAAGGATGAGGGTATTGAGTCCATCATCAGTAAATTTGCAGATGACACCAAGCTGGGGGCAGGTGTTGAACTGGTACAGGGTAGGAGAGCTCTGCAGAGAGACCTTGGCAGGTTGGACAGATGGGCAGAGTCCAATGGCATGAGATTTAACACATCTAAGTGCTGGGTTCTACACATTGGCCACAGCAACCCCATGCAGTGCTACAGGCTGGGGCCAGAGTGGCTGGAGAGTGGCCAGGCAAAAAGGGATCTCGGGGTACTGGTCGATAGCCAGCTGAACATGAGCCAGCAGTATGCTCAGGTGGCCAAGAAGGCCAATGGCATCCTGGCCTGTATCAAAAATCGTGTGGC
Organism: Picus viridis; assembly: GCA_033816785.1. NCBI lineage: Eukaryota > Metazoa > Chordata > Aves > Piciformes > Picidae > Picus > Picus viridis. Next base: position 73,801,675 of record CM066606.1, on the reverse strand, counting down.
CAGCAGGAGCAGGGAAGTCATTCTGCCTCTGGACTGAGCATAGGTTAGGCCAGACCTGGAGTCCTGTGTCCAGTTCTGGGCCCCTCAGGTTAGGAAAGATGTTGAGTTGCTGGAATGCATCCAGAGAAGGGCAACAAAGCTGCTGAGGGGTTTGGAGCACAAGCCCTATGAGGAGAGGCTGAAGGCGCTGGGGTTGCTTAGCCTGGAGAAGAGAAGGCTCAGGGGAGACCTTCTTGCTGTCTACAACTACCTGAAGGGAGGTTGTAGCCAGGTGGGGGTTGGTCTCTTCTCCCAGGCAACCACCAACAGAACAAGAGGACATATTCTCAAGCTGTACCAGGGAATGTTTAGGCTGGATGTTGGGAAGAATTTCTTCATAGAAAGAGTGATTGCCCATTGGAATGGGCTGCCCGTGGAGGTGGTGGAGTCACCATCACTGGAGGTATTTAGAGGAGATTGGATGAGGCACTTGGTGCCATGGTTTAGTTGATTAGATGGTCTGGTGATTAGGCTGGACTTGATGATCTCATAGGTCTTTTCCAACCTGGTTAATTCTACTCTATTCTAGCTGAACACCTGCTAAATTTGTGCACAGAAATATAAACTACTACCCAAATCACCAAGCACTGGAAATCAGCATAAAGAACATGTACAACCCCATTACAAAGTTTCCTTGCCACTATTATTGTTAGAACTTATTCTGTCTCATCTTTTAAAAAGGTACAAAAACTGCCTTGCTAAGCAACTTGCAATATCACCTAGATCTAGCTAACTAAGGCCTTGGAAAAAATACCATGAAGCTTACTGCATAAAATGAACATCCAGGATGTCTGAACATTTTGTTCTTATCCAACATGCAGGCTATTTCATTTTAATCCACTAGTCTTAGGGTGCCTTTCAAATTTTTTTTTTTTTCTCCAGTCATTTCAACTTTCAGACTTATTTTTCCATTACTGCATTTGGTGCAACAAAGGTCCCACACATGCTGTTTATAAACATTGGACTAATTGTAGAAGTGCCCTGTGACCAGTATTAACCATTTTAGGACACAATTAAGGGTCTTCTGTGGTTTTCAGCTTTGCTTATTTCTGTTCTCCTACACTAGACATCACAGAATTTATTATCCCCAAGAGGACTGAAAACACCTTCCCTTGCACTAATTCAGCAATGATGCCACCACTACTAACAACTGCTAAGAAATGCTATTACAGAGATTTCTCCTTGTTATCATGAGCAGCTCTACTGTCATACTTCACCTTTTGAAGCTTATTAATACAGTTGGCATTTGTGATCACACGGAAAATCCTACATACAGATATATATATAGACCTATACCTGTACATATAATTTACCAATTGGAGTCTAGTGATAATGATGACTCATGTAGAGGACACCCCTGTATAAAACACCAAGACAAAAAAAAGCCTCAAACAAACCAACACCCAACAACAACAACAAAAAAACAACAGAGAAAATCTGTTCCTCCTCTCTTACTTCCCTGAGCCTCATGCTTTTCTCCCTAAAGATGGGAACCCTCAATGGAAAAATCCCCCAGTACAGGAAATCTGCATCAAGGAAAATGTCCTCTGCAGGAGCATCTCTGTTCCACTGCATTTACAAGACACCTGGGAAGGATCACATTCTAGTCTTAACACCTAAACACCCTTAGAGTTTTCTAGGTTATTTCACTGCAGTAGTTAGGTTTATAGCTCTATGGTCTCCCAAGGCCAGTAAGACCTTTGCTCCCCACAGAAAGAGGCTTGAAAGAGGATTGCACCAACCTGGAAGAGCATTTCTCCCTATTTGTTGAGGACAGAAAGGGTAGGAAATAACAGACGTAGCTCCTTTGTTCCCTGAACATGCTTTTGACACCTAGACCTACTCAACAATGCAGTGAGTGATGAGCCAGACTGGGTACTCATGCATGGATGCCACAGAGCTGCACTACCCTGTATTTACACTGCACGAAACACTGACCCAGGCTCATGGTGGTCATCTATATCCACACAAACCCATGGGATATCTTGCCTAGCTTTTGTATTTTAGGATAGTTCTTCAGTAGAAGTAGTCAACATCACAAAACAAATAACACAGAATCATAGACTCAAGGAATCAACAAGGTTGGAAAAGACCTCAGAGATCGTAAGTCCAACCTATTACCTCATACCCAACACCTCATGACTAACTAAACCATAGCTTCAAGTGCCACGTCCGATCCTTTTGTGAACATCTCCAGGGACAGTGATTCTACTACCTCCCTGGGCAGCACATTCCAATGGCTAATAACTCTTTCTGTGAAGAACTTTCTCCTCACCTCAAGCCTAAACTTCCCCTGGGGCAGCTTGAGACTGTGTCCTCTTATTCTGTTGGTGGTTGGCTGAGAGAAGAGACCATCCCCCACCTGTCTACAACATGCTGCAACCCTAACTGGTCATCAGAAAGAATTACTCCAAACATGATGTGCTAATTTCCATTTAAAAGCCTACATATGAAAAAATACATAAGCAAATAAACACATTTATTCTAGATTAATAATTAGGCAGCTTGCCAATTTTCCATTGATTTTAATATAGTAAGATTAACTTTGTCTTACATATCTCCTGTTACCCATCTTTAAAAATAGTCTAAATTTCTTCAAATTCTGCTTAATATTTTAACTCATTATCTGAAGACTCAGGTCTGTCACCTGAGGCAGAAAAAAACCCCAGTATTTCTTCATAACATTTTTAATAGATTATATCTGAATTTACTGAAAGAGCCTATATTCTTATCAGAGCTCAAACACTCAGACCCAGTCCACTCCTGTTTGTCCCTTCTCTAACTGTTAGTATGGCTTTACCAGGGAAGTTTTAAAGCATGTTAACATATAAACATTTCTTGAAAGGCTTATATTTTTAAAAGAAAAAAATGCATTCAGATTTTACTAATTTTTTGCAACAAAGCTCTAAATAAATTGTAGTATAGTATGAGGTGACCCTGACACAAGAATGGTGCTATTCCACGAGTCATAAAAAAACTTGTTAGACACAAATATTAGAGAAAATATGGAATTGCTTATACAATTGACATTTTAGAGATTACTTTTATTTATATAATCTATTTGATTACTTTGGAACAAAAAAAGCATGTAGTGCCACCTAGGGGTATTCATTAACTTATGAATTTAATTTTTTGAGAGCTCAAATATTCTCAATTAAGTATATTCTTCATAACTACATTTCTAGGAGTATAATATATTAAAGGAGATTTATGCAATTTAATTTTGACATCTTGATAGTAGGGTATCTTCCAGAAACATTGTGAAATTAAGTTTGTTCTTTTTCACAGTATCTCTAAAGTAACTCACCCAAAGCAAATCAGCAAATAAGAAAAAAATGTATATGAAAAGGAAGTAAATAATCATGAAAAAAAGATTATTCTTCCCCTGTCTCAAAACTCCCACCTTACCAAAACAGTGGAAGACTGTACTGGATGTGTGAAACTCCATTTCACATGCTTGAATATGCATTTAATTTCCTTCAGTCCAACAAAAGATGAGCCAGGTAGGAGGATTACTTGTCAGCTGTGTGAAGCTGAAGGGTAAGTCAGTCACATTTGCTCACTTCAGTTTTCATTTCTTGGGTTGTGTTTTCCCCCTTGCTTTTTCTTTTTGGCAATGAGGGATATACTGGTGCTATTATGAAAATGTTATAGATAGAAAAGTGGATTAATCTATCATAGACTACTTTTAGGCACAGTTAATTGATTAAAAGTGCACTGCTACCAAAAGCAGCCTGGACTGTATGCTACTGATTTCAGATAAGGATTGCTTCATTTTGCAGGCAAAATTCATACAGAAAATGCTAGAGCAAATATAACATATGCAGAGGATTAATCCTTGCTATTGATTTTGATGTCAAACTTGGAATGACCAAACAGACCACACTCATGAAAACATTTTTGTCAGGCTGTCTTAGCAATGGAAATGCCTCCCCACCTTCTGTGAATGTAATATGGAGCCCCCCAACAACAGTATCCAAGCACTTCACCAATCCTTTATACATTAACTTGTTCAAGAACAAAATATATATTTGTAGTGATGTGGCATGAGCTTTTTCTGTCTAACCCTTATTTTAAACACATGAACTTGTCTCAATTCAGTGGGGGAAAAACAACCAACCAACCAGGGATCTATCATTTTAACTTTGAATAGGAAGGTTGGAATCACTTCAAAGTATGCAGTTATTGGTCTCTCTTGACCCTGCCTCTTTTGTTAGATATCAAAGAGGTCGGTGCTGCTTTCAGTCCAACCTGTCATCAACCCTACAAAATACCCTAATATCATGTTTGTAAATGCCACAAGAATTTATCATTGACTTTCAGTCTACGCTTTTTTTTTCAGTCATATTGGATCATAGTGTCATAGTAATAATTTATTTTCAGTAGATAATTAAAGAAAAACCTACCCAAGTGCAGAAGTATCAGTCTGCTCAGCACAAACTACAAGAAAACCAGACACACCATTTAATAAACCATCTATGTTTCACACAGCCGGATTTTTTTTTCACAGTTTCCTCCTATCAAGCACACCCACTCATCTCCACACTCAAGTAATTCAAAGATGCTAGCAGAATGTCTGTGAGCTTTGAAGAATCTGTGAAATTTTATGGATTATTTAGATAGTACTGTTCAAAAACACTGTATTATAATTTTTTTTCAAGTAAGTTCTTTGGTATTTTCCTTATAAATCTGCAGGAACTAGAAACATAAGCACAAGTGAAAGGATTTACTTTGAAATGCTAATGTCAATGCAAATGTGGGATCTTCATATTCTGTCATTAAGCATTCAGAAAATATTAATGCAATAAAATTATACTATGATGGTGCTAACAAGAAAAATAAAAAAAGAAGAAAAAAAATGGCTAGTAGACTGTTAGTCCCTGAAAATACTGGATTTTTTGCAGACTATATGGGAGATCAATCCTGCAAAATGCTGGGTGGGTTCCCTGGTCCCAATCCAGGAAAGCACTTAGGAAGTGCTTTATTTTAAGCATATTGGCTGTTGTCTTGATTCAATGGGAAAAACCCCACACCCAACCAAACAGAGGTCTATCCATCAATTTTAACTTAGTATAGTTAGGATGACATCACTGGAAATTTATCTTGTCACCTGTCAAGAAGCAGATGCATTCCAGTTTTAGCTCACTTACTCTAGTGGAGGATGCTTTGCTTTACATCATGTATAAGACTCAAGAGCCTCCTCAATCACATTTTTTTCCTTTCTCTGAAGTTGGTGCTTCTGCACCTGGATCCTGTAAATGCTATAACACCCTTGTATGAGAGTCCTTGCATACAATTCACCAAAATAATGACATCCTTATAGCTGCATTTCATTCCAATCCAATCTAATTTTCTAGAGGAATGGTTTAATCATGTTTGGAAATAACCCCTCTCTGCTGTATTCTCTCACGCTACTTTCCTCCTGCATGGAAAGAGAACAGTTAAAGGCAATTAAAATTATTGTAAGTGATAAAGGGAAAACTACATTTGAAATTATGTTCAATAACTCTGAGTTTGTTGAACTGAACTCTGAGTTTCAGAAAGCCCTAAAAAATGTAAAACAAATGAGTACTTCTCCTTGATACACTGCTTAATGCCCTTCTTCTTACCAAAAGGTGTTTAGAGGTTGCTCTGTTTCCTCCCTTATGAAATACTGCCTCCATTCACCCAAAGTGAATTCTTTTGTGAGTCAGGGACAATCTAGGCCATCCTGTCTCCACCACATTCCCAAGCTGTTAGACTTTCCATTTTGTCCAGGAAGTTATACAATGGTCTCAGTTAAATCCCATGTTCTTTGGTGCATCTGTTTAGTCCACTGTTGGCCCTTCTTCTCTGTATGAGCAATGTAGCACATTAAATGTTTCTGAAGCAGTGATTTTAGCCACCTCCCCTACCTTTTTTCACTACTGAGACATTTAATGCATTTATATTTTTAGCACTCCAGCACCTATAATCTGAGACAACAAGGCACTGATCACATCAGAAATTCAAACAGAAATTACTCCTTCTGCAGAAAAATAGACACCACCACCTCCATCTCTTAAGTTTTACAGGATTATGAACTCTTAGATCTCTCAAGGGGATCCACACACTCTGACCAAGCTGAGAAGCAGTCAAAGGTAATGCAATTGCCTATAAATAACTGTGGAGAGCCTAGAAAAACATCAGTACAGTAAGACAAGCATGAGGTAAAAACACAAGGAGTCAAGATAATCCCATTCAAATATGATTTTGAAGGACTGCTGGTAACAAGCAGAGGCATTTAGCAATATCAGTAACTTACTGGTTGGGAAAAAGAATATCAGATGCCAGAGATAAATACACCTTTATGTGCAGAGCACATGAAGATTTAGTGAGAAGTTGTCCCACCTGAGCAAGCAAAGATACTACAAGTCTGATATGTGGCAGAAGGCCTATTTTGCTATTTCATGAAGCCAGCTGTGATAATGATAGGATTCTCTGTCCAAAGTAACAGTTCTAGCACCAACTTTCAGCCAAATACTGGATTTCTAGATCTCATATAAAGATCCAGGCTGTCCCTGACCAGCCACAACACAGAAAAATGACTTTGTATGCTCTTGGCAAGCTGCAAGGAGTCCTACTCTTTTGCACAGTTCCAAGCACCAGAAACCAGCTCTTCTTCCCACTCAGCACCTGACAGAATAGAAACAGAACTGCATACCATCACTTCACCTCTACTCCTGTGCAGAAATGGCTGGCACATCTGAAATATGCAGTGGACTGCAATTCTAGGTTTCATTAGGAAATCCAGGGCAAACGCTTTGGCAGCAACTGTACTTAAAAAAAAAGAAAAAAAAAAAAAAGAAAAAGAAAAAGAAAAAGAAAAAGAAAAAGAAAAAGAAAAAGAAAAAGAAAAAGAAAAAGAAAAAGAAAAGAAAAAGAAAAAGAAAAAGAAAAAGAAAAAAAAAAAAAAGAAAAAAAGAAAAAGAAAAAGAAAAAAAAAAAGAAAAAGAAGAAAAAAACAACCAACCAACCAACCAAATAAAAAAAAAAGGAAAAAAAAAACAACACCCCATGTATCTATCATACTGCTGATACTCGAATTTAGACTCATATCTCACCTTAAGGTTTAATGGAACAGTCTTGTACAAAATTGGAAGAACAAAACAGAAATGAAGCTATCTGATGCATATCCTGTTAGGTTTTCACATGAAAATAAAGAACAGCTAAAGAGCTAAAGTCACATATCAAATTCTTATGTTAGAAAGATGGTACTGAATGCTCCTCCTACCCAGGTCTAAGAAAATTAACCAACTACAAATCTCAGCGTAAAAAGGAAAAGAAAAATAATTGTCTCATTTTGCTTCATAGCTTATTACTGCTACATTTATATTGGCCCATCAATGTTTATAGACTGTTCCTCACAGACTCTTACTGGCTGTCCACAAATTATTCAGAAATCTAATCCATGTTTCTTTCTTGTGCCCTGCCTGGATGACTGCAATACTTTCTCAGCAGGTCTACCAATAAAGCCAATTAGTAGATTCCAAGAAATTCAACATCCAGCAGCATGACATAGGTAAAAAGTAAAGGATCTTTCTCATCTGTAACTCTAGCATAAACCTTTCAAAATTACTTTAGTTTGCCCTTGGAAGCATATAATTTTGCACAGAACACAGTAAGATTCCAATTACTTTACTAAGATGATCATCACATGCTTAGTTCACTCCTCAAATCCTTATTGGTAATATGGAATACAAGGTATCAGCAGTCTGTTTCACCAAAACAGGATGCTGCGATAATCTGTATTATTACAGAATCTCACTGTTATATATTAATCATAATAAACTCCTAATCCAGAAGGTGTATCCTTTGACTGGACAAATAATATATAGAGAGTGAAGAATAGAGAAAAATATATTTGTTTTCTTATCATGCAAGGAAATAGGTGACAGTAAGAGAATACCTCGAATTATCAGAGACAGAGAAGGGCCACGAGGATGATCAGAGGGCTGGAGCACCTCTCCTGTGAGGACAAACTGAAGGAGTTGGGGCTGTTCAGTCTGGAGAAGAGAAGGCTCCCAGGTGGCCTCATTGTGGCTTTCCAGTATCTGAAGGGGGCCTACAGGAAGGCTGGGGAGGGACTTCTCAGGATCTCAGGTAGTGATAGGACTAGGGGGAATGGAATGAAGCTGGAAATGGGGAGATTCAGGCTAGGTGTGAGGAAGAAGTTCTTCACCATGAGAGTGGTGAAGGCCTGGAATGGGTTATCCAGGGAGGTGGTTGAGGCCCAGTCCCTAGAGGTGTTTAAGACCAGGCTGGACAAGGCTCTGGCCAGCGTGATCTAGTGTAGGGTGTCCCTGCCCATGGCAGGGGTTGGAACTAGATGATCCTTGTGGTCCCTTCCAACCCTGACTGATTCTGTGATTCTATGATTCTATGATCTCCAGCCAAGTCATGGAGGCAGCAGTGCAGTTCACTGCTCATGCGCAAGCAAAAGAAGAGCAAACTGGGGAAGTCAGCAGAGAGACCTGTGTGAAATGTTAGGTCACTTGTGCTCACAGCATATGATATATAGCTATAGGGTGCAGCTATACCAACACACAGCACTGAAACACAGCAGTGCTTACAGCACAGGATATGTCTGCATGCCTCTGTCCTCCCATACGAAGCAGAACTGCAAGACACTAGAAAATGCTTTTCTGGGAGGGATATGCACAAAATGACCTCTGGACTGATTTCTTACCTTTCGTAATTGTGATGTTATAAAGTCATTTAATAGCTAATGGCATTTAAACAAGTTCATACGCATCTAACAAAGCAGAGCAAACTGGTCTGAGATGGAATTCAGATAAGACATTCCTATACACCTAACAGTGTAGATTTATTTATTTTTATTTTCTATATCAAAAGTTGTAATTCGAGGGTAAATTTAATGTCTAGCACAAAAGTACATGCATTGCAATCTAGAGAAATTAAACAGAAGGAAAATGGAATTTAGGTGCTTGTTGGGTTTTTTTTTTTTAATAGTAAAATATACTAACCTTTGCTAATGCTTTTACAGCATTCAAGATCATATTCCCCATTACTCTCATTTAAAGAATCAGTGCCTGGTATTTTATATTCTCTATTCCTATAAATCCTCTCCAAAAGTTGAAAATTACACTTGCTATGATGTCTCATTGTTCTGAACTAACAATCAGGTCATGTTAAAGTACAAAAAAATGGTTACAGTGCTATCATTTTTTTGTGCATGAGATAAAATTTTTCAGTAAAATTTGACTGTAATTTATTCATGCTTGACATTCAGGTATTAACTAATGGAGACAAATTTCTCAGAACAACCATATGAATAATGTTGCAATCATTCTTTTTAAGTATTATTTACTAAAATCCAGTTTTGAATGCATTTACATTATTATTAATTGAGTATTCCAAGGTTGGTTGTTTTTTTTACCCTGTGGCTATCTGGCATATTTCAATTCAGTTATAAAACCACCTCCTTCTTTTCAATCATTAGAGCAGAGGATAAGAAGATTCCTCTTGACACCCCATTCAACACTGTCCTTTGGAAGACGGCAGAGGACAATATGACAAGGACACAAGCAGGAACGTTTCATATGGATTTCTGTATTTGTGTATAACTTAACAGTGAGGGTAAAGCAAGAGAAAGGAACAAGCATCCTCACAGTTCAGTTACCACCACATTTAAGTGATGAGTACAGAGAACTATGTTTCAGCTTCACAATTTCCCAATGTCACCTCTTCCCAAAAAGGCCGTAAGAGGAAGCAAGTAAAGACTGTCCCACTACTGCTGGGAATTCCAAATAATTTTTCAGAAACACTGGAAGTTTTATGAAAAAAGAAAATTTTCACTACAGCTAACAAGGTACTCATTTCACAGAATCACAGAAAATATCTGGTTGGAAGAGACCACAAAATCATTCTGTCCAACCATCAACCCAGCATAGCTAACTGCCGCATCACTGAGGCCATGGTGTGGTAGTTTGTGCAGCAGTTTGAGAGGCTATGCAGATAGATGGTAGCGACCCTACCAGCTCAAGAGGCCTCTGCCAGGATGGCAGGTACTTGCCACAGAATTAAATCCAGTGTTTCTACAAAGAAACTGCCTGAGATGTATGATGATTCCATTCAGACATAACTGGTAAGGAAGGAAACTTTATAGAATCATTTAGGTTGGAAAAGACCTCTAAGATTTGAGTCCAACAGTCAAACCAACACCATTCTACACACTGAAATATGTCTTGAAGTGCCAGGTCTACAGGTCCTTTTAACAACTCCAGGGATGGTGACCGCACCAGATTCCTGAGCAGCCCATTCCAACCTCCCCTCACACAACTTGAGGCCATTTTCTCTTATCCTATCACTAGTTGCTTATAAGAAGAGACAACCCCCCACCTGACTAAAACCTCCATTCAGGTAGTTGTAGAGACCAGTAAGGTCTTCACTCAGCCTCCTCTTCTCCAGAATAAACAATTCCAGATCATGTTCAGCCATCTGTCAAACAGCGTCCCTAGGTCCTTGTCTGCCATGCACCTTTCCAGCCACTCTGTCCCAAGCCTGTATAATTGCATGCAGTTCTGACCCAAGTGCAGGACCCAGACAGAACTGGAAACTTGCTGAGGGTGTACTCATCCCCTCATTCAGATTATTGATAAAGATATTTTTAAAAGCTGGCCCCAAAAATAAACCCTGAGGAACACAGCTTGTGATTAGCTGCTAGCTGGGTTTTACTCTGTTCACCACCACTCTGGTAATTTTTAACCTTCTGGCAGAGAACAGCGCACCTGTCTAAGCCATGAGCCACCAGCTTTACTAGAATGCTGTGGGAGATAGCATCAAAGGCTTTAGTAAAGCCCAGGCAGACAACATCCACAGTCTTTCCCTCATCCACTAGGTGGGTCACCTGGACATAGAAGGAGATCACACTGGTCAAGCAGGATTTTTCTTTCACGAACCCATGCTGGCTGTGCTTGATCCCTGGTTGTCCTGCACTTCACATATGAGCACACTCAAGATGAACTGCTCCATAATGTTCTGTGGTACCAAGGTCAGGCTGACAGGCCTGTAGTTCCCTGGATCCTTCGTCTGGCCCTTTTTGTATATGAGTATCACATCAGCAAACCTTCAGTTGTATGGGCCCTATTTTGTTAACCAAGACTGCTGACAGATGATGGAGGGTAGCTTGGAGAGCTCCTTCACCAGCTCTGTCAGTACTCTTGGGTTGATCCCAGCTGGCCCCACAGACTTATGAGTGTCCAGGTGGCATAGCAGGCAGCTGACTGCTTTCTCATGGATTATGGGGGGATTTATTCTTCTCTTCATCTGTCTTGCAGCTCATGGAGCTGAATACCCTGAAGGCTCCGAGGTGACCTCATTGTGGCCTTCCAGTATCTGAAGGGGGCCTACAAGAAGGCTGAGGAGGGACTTCTCAGGATCTCAGGTAGTGATAAGACTAGGGGGAATGGAATGAAGCTGGAGGTGGGGAGATTCAGGCTAGATGTGAGGAGGAAGTTCTTCACCATGAGAGTGGTGAAGCCCTGGAATGGGTTATCCAGGGAGGTGATTGAGGCCCCATCCCTGGAAGTGTTTAAGACCAGGCTGGATGAGGCTCTGGCCAGCCTGATCTAGTGTAGGGTGTCCCTGCCCATGGCAGGGGTTGGAACTAGATGATCCCTGCGGCCTCTTCCAACCCTAACTGATACTATGATACTATACTATGAAGATAACTGCTCTATCAAAGAGTGACACAAAGAAAGCATTACGCATCTTGACTTTCTCCGTATTCTTGGTGGCAATGTTCCCTTGCCCCATCAGTCACCTTCCCCACCTGTCTTACAGTGTATGGGGACAGCCTGCTCCTGTCTTTAGGACTCCCTTCTTGAAGAATGTCCAACCTTCCTGGACCCCTCTGCCCTTCAGAACTGTCTCCCAAGAGACTCTCAACCAGTGACCTAAACAGGCCAAAATACACTGTCCAGAAGTCTGTGCTAGTGGTTTTGCTGAAGCCCCTCCCTATTTTACCAAGAACTGAAAATTCTATAATTTCATAGGGGCTAAGCCCAAGATCACCTCTGACCACCACATCTCCCATCAGTCCCTCTCTGTTTGTAAACAGCAGGTCAAGCAAGGCACTTTCCATGATAGGCTCACCTACCAGCTGCATCAGGAAGTTCTCTTCCACACATTCCAGAAACCTTCTAGATTGTTTGCTCCCTGCTGCATTGTGCTTCCAGCAGACATCTGGTAAGTTGAAGTCCCCCAGAACAAGAGCTGGCAATTGTGAGAATTCTACCATCTGCTTGCAGAATACTTCATCTGCCTCTCCATCCCGGCTGGGCCATCTATAATAGATTCTCAGCAAGATGTCATACTTTGTTGGCTTTCTCTCTCAACCTTACCCAAAAGTACTTGACCTTATCGTCACACTCCCTAACATACAGAGCGACCTCGCCACCTCTCCTTCCATGCCTGTCCTTTATGAAGAGCCATTCACTGCAGCACTCCAGTCATGAGACTCATGCCTTGTTTCTGTGATGGCAACTAAGTCATAGCAATCCTGCTGCACAATGGCTTCCAGCTCCGCCTATTTGCTGCCCATGATGTGTGCATTAATGTAGATGCACTTGGCCCCTATGCTGACATAAGGCTCATGTCTACTGAGCCTAGTTTTATCCACTTCTCCTTCAAACCTAGTACAAAGCACTCCTGATGGGCCTGAAAACTCATGGGCAAGAGTCCTTTTTGCCCTGTGAGACTGCTGAGCTCCATCTGTTGCCTTCAGGCCCAGTGCAGTGTAAACCTCCTCATGATCAGAGAAACCAAAGTTTCACCAATGGCACCAGCCTCTGAGCCACATGTTAACCGTGTGTTTTCCTGTTCCTTTCAGTATTCTTCCCTACCACTGAAGGGATTAAGGAAAATACTGTCTGTGCTCCTGATCCTTCAACCAATTGTCCCAGTGCTCTGAAGTCTTTTTTGACCATTTTTGGACTTCATCACTGCCCACTTGCATAACCAACAGTGCCAGAGGGCCCTACGAGACCATGGACTTTCCTTGTAATGTCTCTAACCCAGGCTCCAGGGAGGCAGCAGACTTCCCTGTGGGATCAGTCTGGTTGTCAAGTTTGGCCTTCAGTGACCCTCAGAAGAGAATCACCTACAACAATTACCCTTCTTTTTTTCATACTAGAGGCAGCCATAGTCATAATGTGTGGGGTTGACTGACTCATTCTAGACAACTCCTGGGGGGACCTCACTCCAGGCAGTAGGTTGCAACAAGCACCTATCTCTTGGAGGAAAGGTAAGTACCTGCAAAAGATGTGCAGAAGTTCTGCAGGCCTTGGGGAAGGAAAAAAAATCCCCATCAATGCAAGTACAGACCCACTGTCAGGAAAGGAAGAGTTGGTATGTGGAAAATCTCAAGAGACTGATCTCTACAATATGATATTACCAAAGGTTATCCACCGGAGGCTGTTGAAAGAGCTGGCTGACATTGTTGAGAGAATTCTCTCTGTATTCTTTGAGAAGTTATGGAGATCATGTGACATCACAGAAGACTGGAAGGAAGCTAATGTCACTCCCATCTACGAGAAGTGCTCAGAAGAGGATCCAGGAAATTATAGGCATGTAAGTCTTACCTCAATCCTTGGAAAAGTTTTGGAATTAATCCATTTGGGGACTACCACAAGTCAAATGAAGAATGTGATTGGAAAAGCCAGCACATATTCACCAAGGGCACTTCATGCTTGACAAACCCAATTGTCTTCAGGCAAAGTAACCTGCTTGGTTGCTGTGAGGAAAGTAGTGGACATTCCTTACCTGGATTTCTCCAAGGCTTTCCATACAGTTTCCTACAACCTCTACCCAGAGAAATTCATACAACTGGAATCAAGATGGTGTGGTGGGTGGAGAAATGGCTGACAGGCCACACCCAGAGGGTACTGTTAAATAGCAGCTAGGTGTACTGGGTGCCTAGGTCCAGCAGCTGGTAGGATCCATGCTGTTTATGTGTATGTGTTGCAAGAGGTGGGAATGGGCAGTTTGTGTGAGTGCTGTGTTTTCTGCCTGTGTTGATCTGGGTTGATCCCAGAAGGTTGTGTAACCTCCTGAGAACACATGTTCAGTATTGCTACCAACTGGACCTCCATACACAGAGCAGCAACAGACTTTACTTTTTTTGGGCTATCAGATATAGCAACTTCTAACAAACATTACTGACACAAATACAAATTGTCAAAACCATTATGCACTACTCCAATTGAATTAAAAGAGCTTAATATGTCTGTAGCTGTACTACAATATATGATGATACATGAATTAAAAGGCTTGCAGACTAGCTGATACAGCTGGGGAAGTGCACAGCTTTCCAGACATACTCTTCTGTCACTTGATATTTTTGTAATTCTTAAAAGAACAATATTATACATGCAGCAAAACTGTTTCTCTGGTGGATACCAACCTCACAATGAGCCAGCAATGTGCCCACGTGGCCAAAAAGGCCAACAGTATTCTGGGGTGCATTGAGAAGAGTGTGGTCACAGGTCAGGAGTTTTCTTCCCCTCTCTTGTGGTGAGGCCACGCCAAGAGTATTGTGGCCAGTTCTGGGGTCCCCACTTCAAGAGAGACAGGAAACTACCGGAGATAGTCCAACAGAGGGCAACAAAGATGATTCAGGGACTGTAGCATCTCCCTTATAAAAGAGAGCTGAAAGACCTGGGGCTCTTTCACCTGAAAAATGTAAGACTGAGAGGGGATCTCACCAATCTACAAATATGTAAAGGGTGGAGGTTATGAAGATGGGACTGGGCCCTTTTCAATGGTGCCCAGTGATAGGACAAGGGACAATGGCTACAAACTAGAACACAGGAGGTTTCAGTTACAGAATCACAGTACATTTATCTAGTTACAAGAGTCCTCAAAGATCATCCAGCCCAACCCTCAACCCAGCACTGAAGGGTCAACACTAAACCATGCCCCTAAGTGCCAGGTGCACATGTTTCTTGAACACCCACAGGGATGGTGATTCAACCACGCCCTGGGCAGACCATTCCAGTGCTTGATAACCCTTTCAGTGAAGAAATATTTCCTAGTATCCTCTCTGGATCTTTTGGCACAGCTTGCAACCATTTCCTCTAGACCTGTCCTTGTCATCAAGAAGAAGAGGCTGGCTTCCTCCTTACTCCAACTTTCCTCCAGGTAGTTGTCGAATGCAATAACGTCTCCCCTCAGATGAAACTAAGGAAAAACTTCTTTCTTTGGAGGATGATGAAGCACTGAAACAGGCTGCCCAGAGAGGTTGTGGAGTCTCCTTCTCTGGACCTGAGGCATTTTTCTGCAACTTGATTTCTGCAAACTTGCTTCAGCAGGGGGATTGGGCTACAGGATCTCTGGAATTCTCTTCCAAACCAAACCATTCTGTGATTCTCTGGTATGTATCCTAAATGTGCAAAGCTATCAGTGATACACAGAAATTAAGTGCATCAGGGGCCCCATCAGCTGAAGATAACAGCAGCAACAGAGAGGCTTAGAAAGGCTAAGTACAGAAGACAGATTTTCGTGAGAAAGCCAAAGGAACAAAGTATCAGTGTGGTCTGGAAGGGTTTTATGGACTGACAATAAATTCTCATTAACAATCTCTAAATCTAAAAATGGTTTCACATCCTAAGATTAATCTACACTGTCACGGTCTCTCAGCTATACAGATACTTCCCTTTCTCTCAGTTAACCCCACAGGAAAAGGATTTGGGATCCCAGTATTTTAACTTTATATTTACATAATGAACATCCTAAGGTGTATTGCAGCAGATGAGTGAGACTACATTAAAATTCTAATTCTCAGCTAATTCTCTATAGTCAAGCAAGTATAGGCAGCTTTTATGGAAGTGGTGTGGCTGATAGTTTTTGGATCTGCTGCTCCACCTTTCCTCCCCAAGGTCACTTGCTTAATTTCACAGGTGCTCAGTCACCTTCTCAGAGACAGAATTGCCAAGGCTGATCCCTCCAGAGTGGGGCTTAGGTGGCATCATTCCACCACCTGAAGACACCTGACTCTGTACCAATATGGTGTCTCTTGTTACAGAAATAACAAGGTCACGTACCAGTTTGGTCAAGCAAAGGAGTAACAAGAAGATTTGGGGAGGAAGAGAGAAATATGTGTTTCAAACCAGCAAACTGTCTAAATACCTGCTTGGTTTATTGGGAAACTACCCATGATCTTCCATGAACAGCCCTCAGGTATTGGGAATACCAGAGTCTTTAGAGATGTTGAGGCCTTTGAATACAGTTCAGGTAGGTTATGTGAAACTTAGTATCTAATTGTTTTATTAGTCATCATTTACATTCATTAAAGCTCTTGCCTTTACTTTCTCCAAATAGTATTTCACATTTCACCCACTAAAACATGTAACCCATTAGAAGTGTCTAAAACATGTCTGAATATTCCCTGACTCCAAAGTATATTGAATAACTACAAATCATGTTTTTACATCTAAACCAGAAAATTTTCACTTACTTCATTATGTTCATGAATTTATACCAGTCAAAGAAGGGATGCCATGGTTAAAATTAATTTGCATTGTCAAACATGATACACTTGATGACAAACCAAAACATTTACCACCTTCAACTAAGGTGAACTTCATTGCCATGTTTTAGACACTGCTTCAAAGAGCTGCTGAAATTGAGAAAAGGCTTTAAAATCTGAATGAACTTCTGCATCATTACCCAAATGATGCTGAACTTTACAAGGAAGCCCATACTAACCTGACATACAAGTAGGCTCAGCTTTAAATAATACTGATTCTGCCCAAAAAAATTTGTGATTGAATCTTAAAACTTGCCTCCTGCCATAAAGAGAAAAAAAAAAAAAAAACACAACACTTATTTCTCCCTTTGAAAGGAATATTCTCCATCCTTGCTCAAAATTTAATTCCAATTTAGAATTTTTCTCAAAGCATCAACTCCAGCACTGTGTGATGATATAACAATATTTCACTTTAGCTTTGTTTCTTAAAGGGGAAAAAAACAATTTTAAACTAAATCCAACAGAGGGGAATGAAAGGGCAGGTTTTAGTATATCCCTTTCCTAAACAGCCGGAAGGAGAACATCTTTTCTCTTCCATTTCTCTCTTCATCCAAGAGGAAGGCCACAAAGTCAACTCAAATATTACTAGACACCAGTAAATGCATAAAGGAGTTCTCACCCCAAAAGAGGTTCAGAGATTATACCTTATTACATGCAGGAGGATCCACATGAAACAAAGCCACAGGAAAACAGGCTAATACCACTGTTTCTCAGCCTACAACCTGAAAAATGCAAGTCACTTACTCTCATGACTGCCCTGAAAAGCTCAGAAACGCAGAACCTGGAGACTCACAAATCTGACATAAACCCCAAATGATTTCTTTTTGTAATCTTTTTATCACAACATGAAAAATAATTGTTTCTAATGCTTCAGCTTGTATTAAATTTCTTGAAACAGCTATATGCTGTTTCATACAGTCATGTAACTGTGAGCATAATCTGTCCTGAAGGCTCTAAATGCTTTCCTCAGGAGGATGCTAATGGCGCAGATGAAAAGAGCTCCTCAAGATACTATGAGCTTAAAAAAGCCTCTAACCATTTTAGCTGGCTGAGCTTTCATTGTAATAACAGGTCATAATTCTTTTCTGTTTTGAATCATATTGGGTGGAAAATCTACCACCACTAAAAATTCTGTAAATTGGTGGAAAATAGAACTGTTTTTAAAAGAAAGTTGCTTTCATCACGCTGTGGAAAGTAGGAGAGTCAGCAAGTGAATGTTTGTACAACAGTGCACTTCAGCATTTATTTTCATGTTGAAAATGAGAAGGGAAAAATAAATCTGTACAAAGTGATAGTTCTGCATTAGGCTTGCATTTTTTGTGCCTGTCTCTTCCATCTGAATTTTATTTTGTTACCAATATAATTACCAGTGATGCATAGGAGCAGCCATTTGCTTTGCTTAGTCTTCCCCATACAAAACAAAGGAAATATAGGAGAGGAAATTTTATGCCAGTGGAGGACTGCTTTTTGAGATTTTAAAACACACTTTCACAGCTAGAGAGAACTAACTACACAAAAAACATTCCTAGGTGCTCTGGCAAGTCTCCTCTCATTACAATTGTTTTTTCATTACCTTTCTCACCCTTTCTTGTAGCAGGGACCCAGATATCAAAAGAAGGAAGATGGTATATGATTTTAAAGCCAGCCATTTCAAAATTGGGTGCCATATTTAGGCACCTATATATAAACGGCCTGGTTTTCAAAAGAACCGAGTGCTCATCAGTTCCCATTGATTTCAGTAGGACCTAGAATTGATCACACCTCTGCAAATCAGGCAATTTCTATTTAGGCACAGGCATGTGAATATACCAGCACCACTTTGACTATCTGTGTTCAACTGCAGTAGCCAAAAGTTTTACTGCAGAGTTTTTAGACAAAGATTGAAATCTGCAAATGAACTGACAGCACAAGAATTTGTAAACAGAGATACCTGAGCTGTGACACTTCCTAATGCCCAAAGGAGCTAGCAGGAATTTTTATTCCTGCGAAGAACCTCTCTTCTGTATATACAGAACTTTACTATTTGTAAATAAAATGGATCTGAAGAATCTCATACATTCATTTTCTTTCCTAACTAAAATAACCCAGTTCTCAGTTTCCATTTTGCTAGCTGCCTGCTGTGACACTAAAAATTATGTTAGTTATGTAACAACATACTCTTTGTAGCTGCAAAGTAAAAGAATAGTGACAGGGACAGTGAAGTCTCCATGATGTTTCAGCTTTAGCTGTTTAATGACAGCAGGTTGCAAATGCACTTTGCTGAGCTGGAAGGAATTTGCTCCTTTATTCAACAGAACTAGACAGTTTCAAGACCAAAAAAAAAAAAGGCATAAAAAAAAAAGAGGCAGTGTTTTTTAATCACTGTAATTGTTGGGCATTAAGAGACACACTAATTTTAAGTGTAATTTGAGAGACAGAAGCAATAAGATCACCCTTAACATTTTACAGAAATTGTTGCATTTTCTTTAGAAACCATAAAATTTACATACTGTGATGTATACTGCTCTCCTTAACATTCCTGTTTCTTTAAAGGTCCTCTTTTACAGACCTTAATAAATACACAAAAGCAAAGGTCTCCTTAGCAGCACTGACTCAAGCCACAGAACTCATGCAAGCTGAACCATGCTATACAAATGCAAAAGCTTACATGTGGAAGCAACACAGGTTTGTGTGATGCTGCACCAAATCTCATACATCCCTGAAAGCACTGCCTGTTAAGTTACATGATAAAAGCTGCACAACCTCAAAGGAGCACAGAGTGACAAGGGCTGGAAGGCAGGGGAGGCACATCTGGAGGTGGGATGGCATGGAGAAGCCTAAATAATACCTTGCCAAGCTGCTCCCAAGTCTGCCTCAAGAAAGCATCAGCCCCCATGTCCACATGTGAAATCCATCAAGCCAAGTAAATGCTACCACAGATTTTGAGTGAGGGGCAGGTGCTTCCTAGGGGACACATGATGGGGTGCAGGGAAAGAGTTCACATACTTTGGCATCACTGTCTCAGCAAATCTAATCCCAGCCAAACTGTGCAATTGATAGCCTTGCAGTTAGGATAGGTGAGATAATTATGAAATTAACCACCAGTAATGAACTCACAGCAAGAACTTCCTGTTAGTTTACATATACAAACTCAGCACAGAAATTACCAACCACATTTTACCTCCTAATAGACTGCTCCTAAACCACAGCAATGGGGGCACCAGTGCACTCTATATACGCCTTTGCTCTTGAGGGACTTTGATGAGTATCCTTCACCACTGCTCTCTTCCCAGTGCAGGAGATGCCCTTACCAAAACTGTTCCTTTCTCTATGACTACAGGACATAAATATTACGGTGTTTCCTCTTTTTAACAGTATTATAGTTATACCTTGGAACAAGTAATTTTTAACATTCATTATCCTTATCACAAGATTGCTAAATCCTAATGCTTTTGCCAAAAACTGAGAAAAGGGATCAGGAAACAGGAATGAGGCTGGTTTGTATCAATCTGGCAGCTAGCATGAACACTGCTGCTCTTTTACGGAGGTGTTTTGGGATGAATGTCACTTAGGTGATAGTGACAGAGAAGCATCAGCATTAAAAGAAAGCTGTCTCGTGACCCTGTAACTCCCATTTGGTGGTTTACATTAAGAACTCAGAAAAGTACTACACCCCAAAGACACACTAAAGGATTGGCTAAAAGCTCTATGCAGCTGCATTGTGAATGAATGGAAGAGAAAACCAGGCATCTGTGATGACAATTTGATCTGCTCCTGGCCATGCTGTGAACATTAGTTCCAAAAAGGGCAACAAGAGCTTCTGCAATCTGAGATTCTACTGCACCTTTAACACTCTGATTTCTGACTCTTAAGTGCACCAGCAGTATTTCTCTGGTATAGCCAAAGAAGTTTCACTGAGAGGCAGAACATGCTGCACATAAGCACAAAAAGCTAAGTGTAAAAAATTTAAACAGTAAGAGTGTTGAGGAAACTGTAGCCTGGTTCCACTTCAAGACTAGACTGAAATACAAACTGCTGAGACAGCTTGCTGACTTGCACTGAAGCAGAACCAAGGATCCATGAGCATACAGAAATATTCCCAGAAGGGTACAAAACATAGATATCCTTGCATTGTGACAGTAAAAAATGCAGAAAAAGGCTCTAGACAAAACAGTGAATAAATTCATTCACATAAACAGCTGTTGGGGGCAGTTTTCTTCCTTTTTGTGAACAATGTATTCACTGAATTCACTGTCTTTCCCCTACTGCTAGTTAAAAATATTCTCTTTCTTCCATTTACATATTTATTATAAAAATATGTGTATCACTGAGTTCATATCTTCTTCTGACCTGGACAGTTTCTGACCAGTTTAGGTCTCGATAAATGT
Organism: Picus viridis; assembly: GCA_033816785.1. Taxonomy (NCBI): domain Eukaryota; kingdom Metazoa; phylum Chordata; class Aves; order Piciformes; family Picidae; genus Picus; species Picus viridis. Next base: position 73,780,702 of record CM066606.1, on the reverse strand, counting down.
GGATTTAATTGCTTTCTGAGCATTCAGAAAGATGTCCTTGAACAGTTTTTTGTTAAGACTTAGCCTAACTGAAATACGTAGTCCTACTCAATCCTGATAGAGTGTTGTGGAAGATTAGTCTCATACAGCTCTACATTGTGGTCATCATGTTACAGCTAGATGTTAATGACTGCAATCTGCACATTTGAGCTGCCATAATCCACTGTTCAGAGCAATGTCAAACGTTGGGTTAGACCACTATTTTCACACAGGACCTTCTGGTCTGAGACAGTTATCCTAAATTCTGAATAAATCTGAGGAAGTTTTTTCACATTATGTGTTAATCAGAGAATCCCTGAGGTGGGAGGGCACCTCTGAAGATCACTAGTTCAGCGCCTTGCTCAAAGTAGGGTCACTTACAGGAGGTTGCCCAGGGCTCTGTTCCCTCTGGTGTTTAATATCTTTAAGAATGAAGATGCCATTGCCTCCCTGGGCAAACTGATCTGTCAACTACAGATTAAAATCATTGACCAACTACAGATTAATACATCCTACTTATTATGGAATTGTAAAAAGCAGCTCTTCAGGAACAGAAATTCACCTAAAAACTTTAAGAGGTCTAGACCCTAAGAAAATGCAGAATTTCAGTCTAGCCAACATCAAGCTATGTGAAATGGATTGGATCAATTCAAATGACAGTCTGGATGAGAACATAAAGACAAGCTGCTGCTACTTTGAGTTTATGAACTTTCTTCTCAATCACAGTTTTGAAAATAACCCCATCTACTCAGTTCAACAGATGACCTACAGAATCATAGAACTGTTAGAGTTAGAAGGGATGTCAAGGATCATCTAGTTCCAACCCCCTGACATGGACAGGGACACCTCATGCTAGATCAGGTTGCTTAGAGCCCCAGCAACAAAAACATTCAGGGATGAGGCCTCTACCATCTCTCTGCACAACCTGTTCCAGTGTCTCATCACCCTCATGGTGAAGAACGTCTTCCTAACATCCAATCTGAATATACCCATTTCTATTTTTTTCCCTTCCCACTATGTTACAGTGTGCTCCAAACCCCCTTCACCCATCTCCATCAGCGGAAGTTTGAATGGGGAAAGACAAAGGCGCGAAATTGCCTTCCAAGGTGCGAAATTGCCTGGGGGCAGGTAATTAGGGCCCATTCTTGCCACTAGGGCGGACGTTCCTGCCCCGTGGGGGAAGTCTGCTGGTGCTTCGTGCCCATTGTACATTGGCCTTGGACACATTGGCTACAAATGCCTTAAATAGAGTGACCAGAAAGCAATAGGGGCTCTCACCATCATCTTGCTCCTGCACCTGCCCTCGCTCTCTCTTGCTCCTGCTTCTGCCTTCAGCTTGCTTGCTCCACTCGGACCTGGCTTCTCCCCGGACCTGTCTGCTGTGGAGCAACCCTGTTTGCCGTGAAACCTGTGGCTTTCTTGCAGCGCTGCTGCTCACGAGTTTCCCCTCGTAGCAGCCGTGTCCACAGACGCTTTGATTGTGGCAGGTCCTTTTTCTTTGGATTGTGCAGCCTTATCCACAAATTAGATTATAAAACCTGCAGTTCCTGGAGCCTGCCACCAACGAGAGACCTGGGGACTGTTGCCAGATTCCTGCTCCGTCCTTGTGAGTACAACCTGGCATTCTCATCAGCCTTCCCTAAGGTTCCTGACTTGCCTCTGATTATAAGTGGGGTAAAGCTATTCTGTGGCTTAGCCTTTTCCATTTTCTGAATTCTCTAAATTGTACTGAAGTTGCCCATAAGCATCCTGGTAGAATTCATGACTGAACAGAACCTGTAAATAATTTAATGAGTTTTATAACTAATTTGGGGGTGGGGTTTTTGGGAAAATAAAGGCAACTGTATTTTTATAATTCCCACCTTGCTAATTCAGCCCCTACCGAATCACCCTAGTCCTATCACTACCTGACACCCTAAAAAGTCCCTCACCAGTTTTCTTGAAGGCCCCCTTCAGATACTGGAAGCCTTGAAGCTTCTTGGAGAAGCTTCTTGGAGTCTTCTCCAGACTGAATAGTACCAACTCTCTCAGTCTGTCCTCATAGGAGAGCAGCTCCAGCTCTCTGATCATCCTTGTGGCCCTTCTCTGGACATCTTCCAGCACCTCCACACTCTTCCTGTAATACAGGCTCCAGAAACGGACACAGTACTCCAGGTGGGGTCTCATCATAGTGGAGAAGAGGGGGAGAATCACCTCCCACAACCTACTGGCTATGCTTCTCTTGATGCAGCCCAGGATGTGACTGGCTTTCCGGGCTGCAAGTGCACACTGGTGGCTCATGTTGAGCTTCTCATCTACCAGCACCCCCAAGTCCTTTTCTTCAGGGCTGCTCTCAAGCCAATCAATGTCCAGACTATATCAGTGCTTGAGATGACCCAGATGCAGGACCTTGAACTTGGTCTCATTGAACCTCATGAGGTTGTCATGGGCCCAGTGTGTCCGCTGTACCACACAGCTTGGTGTCGTCAGCAAGCCTGCTGAGGGTGCACTCGGTGCCACTGTCCATGTCACCAACAAAGATGCTAAACAAGATTGGTCCCAGTACTGATCTTTGAGAGACTCCACTTGTCACTGGTCCCCACTTAGACATGGACTCACTGACAGACACCCTATAAGTGCAGTCTTCAAGCCAGTTCTGTACCCACTGAATGGTCCATCCATCAAACCCATACTGCACCAGCTTGGAGACCAGGATGTGGTGTGGGACAGTGTCAAAGGCTTTGTTCAGGTCCAGGTAAATAACGTCAGTTGCTCAGCCTTCATCTATTAATATTGTGACCCTGTGATAGAAGGCCACCAGGTTTGTCAGGCAGGATTTGCCCTTGGTGAAGCCATGCTGATTGTACTCAATCACCTCTTCATTATTCTTCTGCCTCAGCAGTGCCTCCAGGAGGATCTGCTCCATGATCTTAACTGGCACAGAGGTGAGACTGACTGGCCTATAGTTCCCTAGGTCATCCTGCGTTCCCTTTCATAATCCTTGGCACACAAATTGGAATTGAAATCATTTTGTAAGAATAAAGATCTAGACTTAGTATTCAGACTTAATACTTTGTACCTTCACCCATCCAGAATAGGTAGTAAGGAAATATATTTTTCCTAAAAGGCTTCAGAAATACTTTTTTGCATTAAGACAACTGCAACGTCCTTCCTTAAAAGTGTAAATGGACCTCTTAACTCTTCTGCATTAAAAGTATATTAATACTTATCTGTATTCTCACAATAAGGAAACATTATGCCTGAATGCTACAGGACATTCCTTTTGCTCTGATGGTGTAACTCTTTGCCACAATGTACATTACTGACAATTATATTTTCTTTTTGTACCATTCAGTATCTCCAAGATGATTAGGAAAGTTTTCTACTACAGATTGAGATAGCAACAAAAGTCTCTTCAGGCTTGGTCTGGAAATCTTGCTAACAGCTGCCTGTCTTTCAGAATACAAATGGAAAACAAATCATAAAGCAGCCAATATTTAATGTGGCGGCTTGCTAAATTTGTCTTTTTCCCATGCTTTTTCCTGAATTTGACACTACTCAAGGGATGGCAGATAAATCCATAAAACAGGTGATGCTGCTAGAAGGGAGACTGCAAGGAAGAAAAAGTGATTACCTAATCAAATTAGAAGACATTCATTATGAGTTTAATTCTCCTTTCTTTGACATTTCTTCTTCAATTTAATTAGTCTCTCCTAAGGCTCAGTCTTAGCAGTCTTCCTATGCAAAAGAAAACTTGCTTGCCAAGGAAAATATGTCTGTAACTATCCTTACTCTGCATCACTGAGACTGGATTCTATAAATAACCCCTGTGAAATCTATCACATTCTCAGCCTGCAAAGTCAAATTATTGGACCTGACATCTCCATTATATCCAGCTGTGGCACAGTTCCTCTCGTCTATCTGAAATCTACTACTTTACCTTGAAGACAACAGAAACACTGAAGCTGTGAATGGTGAGTATTTCCTATGTGAGAATTAAAGGAATACTATCAGCTTACATTTAATAGATGTAACAGATCATGTAAGATTATTCTGGACTCTTAAAACCTCCAGATTTTCAGCAGAATAGGATTTGTTTTAACAAGGGGATAGATTTTTTTCAATAATTTTAATAAAAGTTTAAATTTTATATCATTAATGCTAACATTCTACCTTGGCAGTTTGCTGCTACTCGGCAGAAGGTGATCCTTTTTAAAACACAAGAAGACTTAAAGAATTTTATCAAGGTCATTAAGGGCCTGATTCTGCAGACCTTCTTCTTTGCATTAGAAGAAGTCACAAAGTCATTGTGGGTCTAATAGTTCCTGCACTTTTAAACCTCATACCCTAAAACACACCCTGGAAGTGTCTCATTTTTAGTGTCTCAATTTCTATACACATTATGAAACCTTTGAAAAATACTGGTCTCAGAAGCTCAAAATCTAAATGCAGCTATTGTTTCTCAAGGAAAGTATTACAATATCTGGAGGATGTAACTTCTGAATTTTAAACCCTTGACAATATTTGTGCATGTTGAGCAATGCAGTTGTATTGTCTTCCATGACATACTTTGATGTGGTATAGAATGAATTATGAACTCAGCCACCTGACAACAGATACCTAAGAGAGAGTGAAATACTGATGAGTTACTACTGCCTTGAAGTTTTTTAGCTTTAAGCAGATAACCAGATGTAAAATTTTATAGTTCCTTCTAAGACCAAGACTCTGCTTTGCTCATGTTAATGTATCCAGCTGTCTGTTCTAGGTCCTATTTATCTGCAAGAGTTTTTTCCATCTATAAATGTAGTTGTGTTGCCAGTTTACACTTGTCCTACATTCCTCTGTGTTGCACTCTTTCAAATATAATGTTGCTTTCTTTTTTTCTTACTTTCCTTCCCTGAAGAACACATAACAATAATATGCAGAAGTGACAATGAAAAAAGAAACTTTAAAGAAACAAACCAAAAGTCCATACCATTATGCTTGACAACAAATGTAATGAAAGAGTTTGCATTAGTGAATGATCATTCAGTTTACTTCTACATATGTCTATGTCCTGAGCATCCAAGCTTCCCAGTTATTTTGTACCGAACACCAAGTATTTGTTAGTTTTGTAAGCAGGCAAAAAGATAAAACCAAAACAGCTAACTCTCCCTTATACCCATCATTTCAAAGCACACAAAAATACTTGCATTTACAAGCACACAACCCACTTAATACATTTGTCTTCCATGGATGCTAAAGATGCAGGCATTGCAGCAACTTACCAGGAAGATGGCCTACCACTTCAGGCATTTTCCCTAGAAGTCCATTATGTCGTGACCCAGTTATCTATTCCTCCCTGCATCTGCACTTAAACTGTTCACAGAACTTTCTCGAGGTCATTTGCCTCTCTGCAGGAGAAGTCTAGTAGCTCAAGCAAAACTAATGGAACAGGTCTTAACATTTCACACCACAGCTACACATCTAGAGACAAATCAGAGACTGTCATAAAGAGGAGTCTCCACAAACCCTGGGTTGTGGATTCGTGACATCTGAACTCATGACAGATCTGAGAACAGGGGTGCTGCCCACAGCACTGCTGCCCACAGCACTGCTGCCCACAGCACTGCCCTTCAACAGCCTCAAGGCAGAAGACATTCAGCGGCCCAGGAGGAAATCTGTATTCCCATCAAGTACTCTTTCTACCCCACAAACACCATAGTCATTCAGGGATGGAACACAGGTTTAAGATTTTTTTTTTCACTGCTATTATTCTATTAAGACAGAAGGAGAAACCACCTATCTTCCCATGTGCCACTGTCAGTAACTCAGATTTTTAATCTTTGCATTTCAAGAAGAGAATGTATTTGTAAACAGGCGTATTTCTCTTTATACACAAGCTATAGAATGCAGAGTTCAATTAAGTTACTTTTTTTGAGTCCTAACTGATTATATAATTAATTTATTTTTCATTGGTATATACTGATACATTCCACAGTATTTCCATATATTGAGAAATACAAGCACCTTGAAACTAGTCAGCCAAACTGTTACCAATGCATACAGAAGAAAAAAAAAAAAAAAAAAAAAGTGGTTTCAAATATGTACCACATAATGAAGGAACAGCAATTTCCTTTCTAAACTGACTTGGACTTACTGTCTCTCCGTGAACAAAGCAGAGAAAAAAGGTTTTCTACGTAATTGTGCTGGCATTACAACCACAAAAGTAACTGTGTGTCCTAGTCTATAAAATTTAGGGGAAAAAAAGAAAACAGAAAAGAAACTTTAAACTTCTTAAGTAGTCAGATCCTCTTGTAGTGAACAGATGCTTCAGATTGAAACGAAAGTTTTAAACCTTCATCTTCTTTTAATCTTCTATGTTTTCCACTTTACTCACTTTCTCCAAGAGATTTGGGATGACCTAGAATTCCAAGTCCACAAAAGCTTTACTATAATGTATAATCGGCATACATCTTAGCCAGAAAGAAATCTATGCTTTTGGCCCCTGGGTGAGCAAAAAGGTTTGCACCGTTCTTTCTGTTTCATCAACTGTGTTTCTTTGGTTCCTCATTGCCGTACAAAGTGGTGCTAAAATTACAATCTTTACTACTCTTCTTTGCACTTTATCCCTTCTTACAGAAGCTGGCTACATTACCCCACGTGGGCAGTGAGCAGTATGGGCACAGCATGTATCCTTTAAGTCAGAAAATCCAGTTAACAGCTGTCAGAATTTTTAATTTATTTTTAAAGTAGTGTTTTAACCAATGTTTAAGACACTACTCCGTGTACAGAAATGTTTTAGTCTCCTACTTCTAGGGTTTTTTTAATTTGAAGATTGAAAAGTCAAATGATCCAAAACACTCTTCATCCCCATTTTTGAACCAGTACCACATTTCTTGGACTGACTTGGCCATGTGCTACTGTTATAAGGACATAAGTTATTAACAGTAATATAAAACACATAGAAAAAGTTGCCTTTGATATGAGAGTTCACAATCTCAGAAACTCAGGCTACTAACATAGGCCAGATCCCTGAATTGTGATCTTCTGTTGCCTTTACCACCCCTTTCTTCCCTTCAACAGTCACTCTGTATATTTGGCACAAATTCTTTTATTATTATGAAATAATGAATTTATACATTTATTTTGTATCATCCTTGGATATGAAAACAGTGTGGTTCAGTATGTAGTAAAGAAATGTCCAGGGTCTAAACCTAAAACCCTAGACTTTAGGCATGCGACTTTGATCGCTTCAGGGATCTGCTAGCCAAAGTGTCATGGGACAAAGCCCTGCAGGGAAGAGGGACCCAGGACAGCTGGGCAGTATTCAAGGACCACCTCCTCTGTGTCCAGGAGCAATGTATACCAACAAAAAGAAAAGGAGGAAAGAATGCTAGGAGGCCTGCCTGGATGAACAAGGAGCTGCTGGACACACTATTACTTAAAAAGAAACTCTATAGGAAGTGGAGGGAAGGACAGATAGAACAGGGGGGATATAAGGAAGCTGCCCGAGCAGCAAGAGGCCTGGTTAGGAAAGCCAAAGCAGAGCTTGAATTGAATCTAGCCAGGGAGGTTAAAGGGAGCACTAAGAATTTCTATAGGTATATTAATGGCAAGAAGAAGACTAGGGAAGGTGTGGGCCCCCTCAGAAAGGAAACTGGTGAAATGGTCACAAGTTATATGGAAAAGGCTGAGGTACTCAATAACTTATTTATCTCAGTCTTCACTGCAAGGGCCTCCAGCCACACTCCTGGAGTCATGGAAGACGATGCCAGGGACAGGGAGGAAGAACTACCCATCGTAAGTGAAGATCAGGTTTGTGATCACCTGAAGAATCTGAAAGTGTTGAAGTCCATGGGACCCGACGGGATACACCCATGGGTGCTGAGAGAACTGGCAGATGAGGTTGCTAAACCCCTCTCTATTCTATTCCAAAAGTCATGGCAGACTGGGGAAGTCCCCACAGACTGGAAAAGGGGAAACATTACTCCCATTTTCAAAAAGGGTAAGAAGGAGGAACCAGGGAACTACAGGCCAGTCAGTCTCACCTCTGTGCCCAGAAAGATCATGGAGCAGATCCTCCTGGAGGCACTACTGACTCAGAAGAATAGTGAAGAGGTGATTGGGAACAGTCAGCATGGCTTTGCCAAGGGCAAATCCTGCCTGACAAACCTGGTGGCCTTCTATGAACAGGTGACAGCATTAATAGATGAGGGGCGAGCAACTGGTGTCATTTACCTGGACCTGAGCAGAGGCTTCGACACTGTCCCGCACCACCTCCTGGTCTCCAAGCTGGTGACACATGGGTTTGATGGGTGGACCACTAGATGGATAAAGAACTGGCTTGATGGCCGCACCCAAAGAGTGGCTGTTAACGGGTCCATGTCCCAGTGGAGGCCAGTGACAAGCGGAGTCCCTCAGGGATCAGTCCTGGGACCTGTCTTGTTCAACATCTTTGTGGGTGCCATGGACAGTGGCATCGAGTGCACCCTCAGCAAGTTTGCTGATGACACCAAGCTGTGTGGTGCAGTGGACACGCTGGAGGGAAAGGATGCCATCCAGAGAGACCTTGACAGGCTGGAGAGGTGGGCACAAGCCAACCTCATGAGCTTCAACAAGACCAAGTGCAGGGTCCTGCATCTGGGTCGAGGCAATCCCAGGCACAAATCCAGGCTGGGCAGGGACTGGCTGGAGAGCAGCCCTGAGGAGAGAGACTTGGGGATGCTGGTGGATGAGAAGCTCAACATGAGCTCTCAATGTGCGCTTGCAGCCCGGAAAGCCAATCAGATCCTGGGCTGCATCAAGAGAAGTGTGGCCAGCAGGTCAAGGGAGGTGCTTCTTCCCCTCTACTCATCTCTGCTGAGACCCCACCTGGAGTACTGCATCCAGTTCTCGAGTCCCTATTACAGGAGGGATATGGAGGTGCTGGAAGGTGTCCAGAGAAGGGCCACGAGGATGATCAGAGGGCTGGAGCACCTCTCCTATGAGGACAGACTGAAGGAGATGGGGCTGTTCAGTCTGGAGAAGAGAAGGCTCCGAGGTGACCTCATTGTGGCCTTCCAGTATCTGAAGGGGGCCTCCAAGAAGGCTGGGGAGGGACTTCTCAGGATCTCAGGTAGTGATAGGACTAGGGGGAATGGAGGTGGGGAGATTCAGGCTGGACGTGAGGAGGAAGTTCTTCACCATGAGAGTGGTGAAGCCCTGGAATGGGTTATCCAGGGAAGTGGTTGAGGCCCCGTCCCTGGAGGTGTTTAAGACCAGGCTGGATGAGGCTCTGGCCAGCCTGATCTAGTGTAGGGTGTCCCTGCCCATGGTAGGGGGGTTGGAACTAGATGATCCTTGTGGTCCCTACCAGCCCTGACTGATACTATGATACTACCATGAACTTCATGGTCTTGAAATATTTTTATACCAAAAAGTCAGAAGATTCTAGACCCTTAAGAAATTTGTTTGCTTGAGGCAGGATGAAGACAGCAAAGAAGAAAACAGAACTTAACTGTCATGGACCTATACACTGATCAATATGCAAGTTATTGAGGTTTTGTTGTTGTTGTTGCTGTTTCTTAAACAAAAACAAACCAGAAAAAAAAAACAACAAAACCCCACAAACAACAGCAACAAAAAACCACACACACAAAAAAACCCAAACCACAACAGACAAAACCCACCAAAAATTCTCATCCAAAAAGTATCTTCTGTGATACCTCTCCAGCACAGTTACTATGCTTTCTAACAAAATTTTTATATCTGTGTTGGGCTGTATTCCTACAATAATTGAAACTATGTTTAATGCTGTTACAGAACAGTTTTTAACATCAAAATATTGAGTAATTTTATTCTCATCCAAATAATAATGTAATAAAAATTGTACACTGGTAATTCTTAACTCCTAGAAATCCTCTTTAAAGATTATTAATTCCACATCAATTGTGTTTGGAAATGCCTCTCAATTACCTTCCTGTACATCACCAAACCAGTATATTTTTGCACATATCTACAGCACTCAAAACAAATTCAATGAGAAAGATTGAAAAACTAGAATGCTAACCTAAAACATGACCTGAAAAGTCATCTTAATTCCTGTTGTTCCAAAACTTCTTATTTCTATGGAGCCCAAAATAAGCATTTGAAATTGACTGATAAAGCTATTACATTTTCTTTCATCAAGATACGCATAATTCCCAATTATTTAACTTATCTTTCGATAAGCAGACCATGGAAGAATGAGAACTACAAGAAACTTCATGACACCATGCCGCTAAACTTTCAGTGCTGATTTCACTTTCCCTCTTCTGATACAAACTGCAAGATCCCCCGTTCACTTTACTGCTTTCTAGAGCAAAATACCAATGCCTCTAGATGGTTCATGAAGGAATAAAACAGGCATGTATGAAGGGTGGTGATGATGTTTCTCAAAATATTGTAACTACTTCAGCAACTTTTGTATGTTGATTTCTACCTTTGAGCTTCTGAGGAACTCACACAACAGACTTTCTTTAATATTTGTTAATCGAGTTTCTAACCTGTAAATTTATGTTGCCAAATTGTGCTTGCCTTTTCAATCTGGAATTATATTCTGACCTCACTGAAATCAATTAGCAAAGTAACTAGCACTATATATGGAGCTCTGATTTTATTCTACATGTTTAGTTGTTAGTACTAAATTAGTAAATTTGTTTTCATATTAAGCACCATTAAATCCACAAGAAAACATATGTTTTATTTGTGGAAGAGCTTAGGACAGTTTCAGATCTTCAGCACTAAGTGCTGCTCTTATTTTCTCTATTATAAATAAAACAGCTGGACCTGGAAGAAGCCAAATGAATACTCAAGCTGTATATGTCTCAGCCTGACAAGATCAGGGCCTTAAATCTGGCAGTCTTAACTATGCAGCATATTCCTCTGTCAAAATTTCTCTGTACTAACTAATTTTGACAGCTATCACAAAATAAATCCAAACAAGTATTTGGTATTAGAAAATAGTGTGAATATTATTTTTGTATAAAACTCATTAATAGACTAGACTGTTTGACATCAAAGCAGCATCTTATTCGAGCACCAACTGTTCAAGATGCTTCAATAAATATTACTTAAAATAAAAACACATGTATCAGTTGAAAAACAATTTTTTATTTATACTTAGTTAAAAGCATATATGGATTTACACTGACACTGTGTAAAGGTATGTACCTAGCATTATGAAAGTAACACCAGATCATGTTATAGCCTTGACAGCTTAACAGGGGACTGAGTACTGGCCCCGGAGAAAAGAGGTTTGATTATAGCTTCATCAAAGTCATCAGCAGAATATCTGCTGACTCCAGCAGGATGAGGATTTTATCACATGAGAAGAGTAACCTGGGGATTTAAGTGAAGAGGAAAAGACCAGCATTCTTCAGTTTAATCTCCCATTAAAAATAAATAAATTAAGAATATGCCAAGTGATTCACAGTGTTTGAACTTTAGGTTGTTAATTATATTCTGTTAACAGAGAAATATTCAAGAATGCCTTAATCCCACTAGGAAACCTGTAGAAAGTAGAGATTTTGAAGAAGAATGAGTTTCAAATAAAGAGCAGTTACTATAAAGTGGTCTTTTTTTCTGTGTCTGCAGATGAATGCACATATCCATAATCTCTGGCAAAGGCTAATAAATACTTCACCTGAAATGACAGACATTTCCAATCACATCATGGAGATATGCTTTGTATGTGTCGTGACGGTCATCAAGACTGAGTGACAATCTACACAAGAACCATAGTGGTTTGATCATTTTAAGATCTCCTAAAATCAATAAATGCATGATATGCTGCACAACAAATAAGAGAAACTGCATTCTCAAAATCCTGGGAAGCACTAAGGCTACTAAAGCCAGCCTGCTTTTCAGGCCAGACACATGGAGCATGTTGCTTTATCCGAGGCAAGGGACACAACAGAAGAAATAAAGAATGACCTGGTACTCAATGAACATGGGACAGGTAGAAGGTTCACTCACAGCTAGCTGTTAGGCTGTCTTGGAAAATAAAAGACAATGGAGAAAGTTGCATAAATTTGTGCAGATCAGAGGACTTTTAAAACCATCTTTACAATTTCTTTTGATTTTCCTTTTTGTAGACAAAACTGCTAAATACCTTCTACATTATGGCTCTGAGCAATTTTTCAGTTAACATTCTTTTTTTCCCTGGCCCAGACATTGATCAAAGAGAAAAACAGCTGATCTTTCAGAGTCACTGCTGAAAATACAAGGAAAGGAAATAGCATACCAAAAGGCAGCTGAATATTAGATAATGGTGTTCCCAGTAGAGATGGAATTACAGTATGAAGTAAGATGTAATGCACAATGTAAGAACTTTCTTCCTTTAGAGATGATACTACCACAAAAGTAGCTTATATAGGATCAGACTACCTGTCCTAGTTGTGGAGTCTCGTATTCCAAATATATTTGAGGGTCAGCCTAAATGCCAGCCAGGGATATGCTGCATTTTCTTCCATTAGGATTCTCATAAAAAAGCTAAATTTCATTACAGCTTAAACAAATCTGATTTCTAATTCAGGCTACATTTTATTTTCTTTTATCTCAAGTAATTTTTCTAGAAGTTATTAAATACTTTCAGTGCTGCAATACTGTTAATTTCCACAGGTATTCTCAAATGAGCTTTGACTTATGCTAAACTGCTTGCTAAAATATCCTCAATTACTACTTCCAGATTTGCATCTTTGGCATTGAATAGTTCTGAATTATAAATTAGTTACATGAACACTTCCCATCATATTAACATGGGGAAAAAAAGAACAAACAAACAAACTTATTTTTTGTTTTAAGAATACTGAAGAACCAAAATTTCATCAAACAGCTGAAAGATGGCACATGGATTTGTATCTACTCTCCTCTGAATTCTGGTAGAACTATGTTGCAGCACAATAATCTAAAATACTTTGTAGAATGTACATGTACCAAACCATAACTATTCAAACATTTTAATTCTTGAGATTTTGAATAAGCTTTCTGTTATAACTGAGAGACCAGTGACAACATTCTGAGAAGAGCCATTTCTATTTTGCGCTCAGCAAGTCTTTACTTCTGTCTGCCACTGTTTTCACTCTCATATGTAGTGATTGACACTTAGATGGTATATGCAATAGTAGCCATCTTCAAGTTTACCTACTATAACAAGTCTAGAGGAGTTACAAGCAATTCTGACACATTCATATAATAAGCATTATAGGTTAAAAAGTAATATTCTACAATATTTTCTTCTCATTTTGAAATGGTTTTGCAAAAGGAGAAGAGAAAGGGGAAGAATTATCCTTTTTAAGACATTATTTTCTGAACATAAAATATATTTACTGCCTCCCATCTTAAAGCAGCATGTTAAAAGCCACCTAGAAAAACTAATTGAAAACTAAATAAAACTCTGTCAAGTAATTAGGTGAAACCCTCCAAATATAGCCTTTTCTATGCCAAGCACATGAACATGTATTCAATTTACCTGGCAAATTACATAATATTAAGAGAGCTCTTTTCTCACCATTGTAGATATGAATATAGGAAAACAAATTTTCAACACATTTAAAAATTACAACTGCTAAGGTCAAACCTATCAGATAACCTAGCAATTAAAGCTTTCAAGAATCAGAGGAGAGCTGATGCCTTTTTGATGGGCCACTACAAAACAGCTGGGTGTAGGGAAAGATTGCCAGTACACAGTGACATTTTGCAGTTGAGGAATTTTGAAGTTTTTATATGGCACTCTTGGCAGCTGAAAAAAACATCAAAGCCTAACTACAAAATGTTTCAATTTAAAATAATATTCTACTAGTGGAAAAAGTCAACAGTCAGATTACACAGAACCAGACATTAGAATATGGCCAAAATGCATTTACAAGCACAGCTGTTCTTGCTGACCAAAAAGTTGCATGTTCTTGTGTAGGATACGTGCGTGTTGACCCAGCCAGAAGGAATGGCATGATAAAGAATGGCTGGGGACAAGCCCTTCCAGGCTGCTGGGGTGAGCCTGTCCTTGTGCAAAGGCAAGGGTGGAGGTTCGGAAGACTGAAAAGCAGACAAACATCTATCTTGCAACAAAGCAAGCTGATACAGATTAATAACAAAGACAAATGATTTTGATCAGATCCTGTGAATACTTGTGCCAAAGCACCTCTAAGAGTGATGAGCAAAAGACAAAAAAAATATTAAAGATTGCAAAGGACAGCCTGGCAAGAATGCCACTAAAATATCAGTTTAGTTTATAACAATTTTTTTTTTCTTTTAAGTCAGCTCTACTTCCATGTATTTTAGCATCCATATCGGATCAGCAAGGATCAGCTACTCTTTCAATCCCATCTTATTTATTTATGATGTATTTTCAAGAGAGGGTGTTTTTTAAAGATTTTTATAAGAGCAGCTTAAATTAATACTGTATATCAGGAAAAAAAAAGTAAGTAATTACCAATAGGCTCGAGGTATTTTTGTGACAATACAGGGACAGAAGCTCGTGAAAGGTATTATCCTGATGAGAAACACCTCTACTATACAAAGATGTTTGATCTGCTAGCTAATTAACTCAACTGTTAGATGCTCTGCAAATACCAAAGCAGAGACAAAAAGGCACTCTAACAGTTACTCTACTGTTTGGTAATTATTTTCTAATAGCTTTGCTTATCCTTAGTTTAGAACCATTTTGCTTATCACTTTTATCCTTCATTTCAAATAGCTTTCATATTCTGCAGCCAGAGGTTTTTAAGTATTCAGATATCCTAAATACATAGATTTTTATACTGACTAACCAAAGAACTATGCAATCAAAAGATGAATGTTGCTTCACCTCGGAGATAGCACATTATGTTGCTGTTACTCACGGATGGAACACGTGTACACACAACAAGCAAACATGGAAATGTAGTGCTTTGCAATTCTGGATCAGCTACACCTGCACGAGTGATACTCATAACAGGATGGAGATGGAATTTCATGGCATTTTGACATATGCTCACTACTGACATTAAATGTTCACAAAATGAAAAGTTAATTAACCTGAATTACCTTACTTAAAAGAAAAATAGTTACTGGAGAGGATTTACTGACAGTTGTGAAAAACATGACCAACCTCAACCAACCCAGCTATGTACACGAAAACACATCTCTTAAATACCTTCATCTTGGGGATGATGTAAAAATTCAGATGCGGTCCTTAAGAACTTAATAATTTTTTCATAAATAAAACTTACAGTTCCCCTGTACTACCCAGCACAGAAATTGTGATTGTCATTATTTTCACCTTTTAATTTCAAAAGCTAGCCACTTAATAACAAATAAATCAAACCAAGAATTAGGCAGAATGCATACTCCTCAGTACTTCATGCCCAAGTCATAAATAGGTCAGGAGAATACTGTCTGGAGAAGTGACAATTCATCACCATGAACCTCTTCAGACCTTAAGTTACATTTTCTCAGTTCCAGGAAAGATGTCCAACCACTACGCTATTGTCCCAAAGTACTGGCACCACAACCTTCTCTGTCCTCAATTTTAAAGCATAAAGTGAGTCCTAGTCTTATTTTGAAAGAAAACAACTTCCATAGTGAACTCCAAAAGAATACCAAAATCCTTTCACTACACTCATTAGGAAATTTCAAGACAACAGCATTCAGTATTTAAAAACACTCTTATTGAAAATGTAGTTTCTTTCAACTTTTTACATTCACAATACAATTACACTTTATAGTACCCAGATTTTGGACATGTTTTACCTTCTAATTGTCCCTGTATAAAACTAAAGCTACCTTTTTAATTTACATCTATATTTCTTCAACATATGCCATTCAGTCCACTAACCTGATTCATGTCTTGTCTGTCCTCTGACATTTCAGATAGTGAGGAGGAATCGTTTCATACCACAATTATTCTAATCTCTCAAATGTTTTCATTCTATATCTGATCTAGACAGAAAATGGTGAAGTAAAATGGAAGCTGCAAGAGTTCTATTGTCAGACTAACCCGCAATATTCTGCTCTTACTAATATCTAGTCCATAAAATAAAAAGTTCAGCTTTTGTTAACTTCAATGTGCACTGCAGTTAGGAGATATTTTACATTAAATTTTACCTGAAATACAAATTCAGAGGTCAGAAGATCTCAAGGAAAATAATTGAAGAGTTTAATATTTTTCATATTGTGTCTGTTATTTTCTTTTCTTTGTAGAATAAATTATTAGTTCACGTTGAGTGTTCAGGTAAAGAATATGTCTAGCAAAGTTCCTGAGCAATAAGTCAGAGTGGAAACTTTTATTTATGCTTTTGTAAAATGCACCAATATATGTATCACTATTTTAAGATAGGCATTTGAGATTTAAATGGTGATTCCCACATCTTACAAAGATACACAGGCATTACTAAGAATATGAAACTATGTTATGGTATCTTAATGACAGTATGATAATACAATCTTTCACCCACAGAGATTAGCTCTGCTTCTCTTATGCTGAAGACAGTTGAAGACAAGAGTTTGTGATGTGCAGACAAAGTTCAATTAATGTTACAAGCCTAACAAATGGCAAGAAACATCCTTAATTCATTGACCCTTCCTTCAAGCTGAATAAACAAGAAAAACTGGAGGGGCATAAAGATCTTTGACTGTTACAAATGAGAGACCATCTGGAAACATCGCTGAAAATTCAAAGGGCCATTTCAAAGCAGTATGGGTTGGCTCTTCATTAATCACATCCTCTCTCCAATATTCCACTATTGCAGTGGGAAATAATGGGGAGGAAGGTATCCCAAATCTGAAATCACTGAAGAAACTACTCACAGAAGGCAAGGAAAACAGTTGTGGATTGCCCTTCTACTTCCTTTTCTATTTCAGTTTAGGAAAGATGTTGAATTGCTGAAACATGTTCAGAGAAGGGCAACAAAGCTGGGGAGGGGTTTGGAGCCCTGTGAGGAGAGGCTGAGGGAGCTGGGGTTGCTTAGCCTGGAGAAGAGGAGGCTCAGGGGAGATGTTATTGCTGTCTACAACTACCTGAAAGGAGACTGTAGTCAGATGGGGGTTGGTCTCTTCTCCCAGGCAACCACCAACAGAACAAGAGGACACTGTCTCAAGCTGCACCAGGGGAGGTTTAGGGTGGATGTTAGGAAGAAGTTCGTCATGGAAAGAGTGATTGGCCATTGGAATGGGCTGCCCAGGGAGGTGGTGGAGTCACCATCACTGGAGGTGTTTAGGAAGAGACTGGATGGGTCACTTGTTGCCATGGTTTAGCTGATTAGATAATGTTGGATGATAGGTTGGACTCGACGATCTCAAAGGTCTCTTCCAACCTGGTTAATTCTATTCTATTCTATTCTATTCTATTCTATTCTATTCTATTCTATTCTATTCTATTCTATTCCATTCCATTCCATTCCATTCCATTCCATTCTATTTTATTCTTTACAAGCACAGTGTATAGGGGAAGAGGAGATTCATTGTTCTGAAAAATCCTGCTAAAGGCATATGTTTGTTTGCGACTTGCTTAGCAGCAGTCCTCAACCATACAATTTCTGTACATAAGTGAGGATGGGCACCCTGTAAACAGTATGGACTTTAGAAAAAGTGCTATCTCACCCTGATACTCACAGAATGAACTGTCAACTGTTAGTGTTATTGTCTCTGAAACTGTGTATTTATTAATGCTTATGCAAAACATTACTGTGTGAAGAATGACAATGGAATTAAACTAAAAATAATTCTTTATAATAATATTATGTTTTTACAATTAATAATGTTAATAATTTAAATATTATATTGATTTTCTGTTACTGGTATTCTCCAATTTACATCTCAAACAGTACCTCCCAGTTGCTATGATAATTAAGCTTAAATTCTATCTTGTTTATTTAAAGTGGTTAAAAATCACCTTACAGTACAAATCCTGTATCAAAATTAATAACAGGCCTGTATGTTGCTACAGAAAACCTAAATTCATCAAATCTTATAGTTCACTAAAGCCCCATGTCACCATAGTTAAGAGATGCTGAGCCACAGGCTGATCACACTGACAGAATGAGGGTCACTTTCTCTGTCATACAGTATATTGCTGTGGAAAGGACATGGAGTGGATGGAACAGAGATTGCTATTACATGGGTAAGGCAACACAGTTGAGAAATCCAGAACAGGGAATGAGAGACAAAGGATAGACAAACCACCAAAAAAGGCTAACAAATGCCTATTTGAACAGCAGAAATGAACAACAAAGATGAAACATTCAATTATTTTAGAAAACCGTAATCCAAAACATACTGAATGAGCACAACTTAAAGAGCAAAGAAAGACAGAAACAGAATGGTTTCTCTTTTCGTGCAGCCAATTTGTATAAAGAACTTGTCCCATTAAATACCAAGATTTGTGGCAGATGAAATTCAAAAAATGTATTGCTCTGTGGTAATAGAATGAGTAATATAATACAGTCTAATCAGTTATGATTTTAGTCAAAAGCAATATTGTGCATCACCACTGTAACAAAGTCCTACTTGTATAAAACAGCTGAGTTCAGGGGAGTAGTGACTGTTCTGTACACCAAAGCTAAACTGGTGGTGTGGAAGTATCTTACATGTACCACTTTACAACGGTTCTCTTTTGCACAGCTTAAAATGAAATGTAATTAAGGTATCCAAATACTGGAAATGTGCAAATGTGCTATACATGTTCAGGTCTCAAGTAACTACTTATTTATAGTTGTATATCCTTTACTGCAACACAAATCTAATGCACATAATTTTTTTATCCTAGGGAAAAAGAATATTCTCTTTAACACACACTACTGCTTATTAATAGCTCTCTTGTTAGGATACTAGACACTTTCAAATAGAAGCCTGAAACATGGCAAATGTACTCAGGTGATAAAGACCTTTTCTGTGCTAATAGACACTCATTGACCTGATATATTTTCAGGGCTGGTTTTGTTGTTTTTTTCGTGTAGCATGTTTAAATGACAGTAACAATGTCTCAACAATCATTTATCTCACGTGACACAACTCCATAATGTAACAGAACTAAATTTACAGGACTAAACTTTGGAAGGTATTTCAACCTTTCTACATTGAAAGAAGCAAAAAAAGAACAAACACATAAAAGCTAATCATTCGGTAGACATGAACTAGTACATGAATTCAGATCTGATACAATATTCTCAGAAATAAGAATGCTGAAGCAAATGCCTTAAACTCTTCCTTAAAGTGATGGATTCTTGAATAGGAGGTATAGAATGGACCACCAAAGATTTAGTCTGGCTACAAGCAATGACCAAGAATATAAAAAATGTTGAGATTTAAAAAAAAAAAAAATAATTAAAAATCAGTTTATAGTGAAAGAAAAGCTCCCTGAGCATCCAAACAACACCACCACAACAACAACAATAAAACAACCAAACAACAAAAAACCCACACACCAAAAAAACACTGCCAAAACAATACAACTAGATAGAGTAAGTGAGGCTGGAATATAAGTCCCAGTAACTGCTTTTGAGCTGAACCTTGCTAACTAAGTTTGCATCATCACTCCTTTACAGTTCTACTTAAATATAATTTGCTTTCATATTGTTCATTGTTGTCTCATGTTTCTGCAAATTGAGAAAATGTTTAATTATCCTAATATTTTTTCATCTGTCTGTTGAGTTATGACAAAGACCTGAGTCCTGCAGCTCAAAAGCCCTACACACAAGTAGATGCTGTGTCGGATAGTAGGTGAGTTAGCCATTTCAAGCTGAGTACATCTTCAGTGCTGACTTCAGAAAATCATCTACACAATTTCTCTTTAAAAGCACAACTAAATGCAGCAGATACCAGCAGAAGGCAAGATGTGCAGAAAAATGTTTCTGAGCAGCCATTTCCAAGCATGATAATGCTTTTTACAATGCAAAGTTAACTCAGGAAGAAGAGACCATTATGAAGCTGTACAGGACATTTGAGACACAGTGCTCTCAGCATAAAAATGAAGTATGACTAATACACTCTTTAAAAGAGAATGCAAAAATAATGGGAACATAAAGGAGTTTATCACTGTTTAAAAGCTGGAGAAGTCCAGCATATTTTTGAGGGAGTGGGAGAGAGGAGGCTTATGATGTGTGGGCAGTGTTCTGACATGAACAGACATTTTACAGAGTAAGAATAAGAAAGAAAGGCCACTGGAATCCAAAAATTGAAATCTACCCAAAACCATACAACTGCAAACACAGTTGTGGCAACCAACGCAGTTTGAAAAATGCTTACCTTACATGAGAAGATGCAAGAAAGGGAACAAACAATATTGCTTTGTGCATTTGCAAGTAGGGACAAGAAGTACAAATTACATCATCTGCCATATTGTCTGTTGCATTAGTGAAGATAAATTGCTATCAGGATGACAGCACAAAACATTTTTTTAATTCTATATTAGATGTATAAGCAGGATGAATGTAATTCAATATTTAGATAGTAAAAAGGGTGGAACTCTGGGAATGATCTAAAGGCATAAACGAAAAACAAACAAACAAAATCAAGTTCCTAACATCAAATCAGTTGGAAGGTACTTCTAGATGCCATCTGGTCCAACTCCTTGCTCAAAGTCACCTTCCATCAGGTTCCTCAGGTCTGCATCCAGTGAAGATCTGAATACCTATCCCTAGGGATAGAGATGCCATTGACCCATATTTCAGTATTTCACCAGTCTCATGGTCAAAAAACCACACAGACTTATAAAGCACACTACCTCTAAGAAATATCTCCCTTCCATCATGTATATTCTTCCTATGAGTCTCTCTGCAGTGTATTAGTATTTTGTTCTCCCGGCAGGCAGACTCAGGAGATCAGGGCACCCAAACTTCATACCTTGTTTTGCTACCAGGATACCATGCTTTACAAAAGAAGTTGTCCTGTACCTTTGAAAACAATGTATTTTCTATTCCTGGAGGAAACTGTAATGTTTAAGTAACTGGGCTTGCATTTATAACAAGGTTTATGTTTTACAGTTGGACTTGATGACCTTGAGCATCTTTCCCATCTAAACGATTCTAAATATGTAATCTGAATACAGTATTGCAACCTTTGTCCACTAAACCTCCTCTTCTTTGGCACCTCTGAGAAAAGTCTACCTACATGTTCCTAAAGACTGCCTAAACAGGTTATGGACTGGTTATGGACAGTAGCAAGGTACCTTGAAGTCTTAAAAAAACACTGGTCTCTCAGCTGTTTATTGTACATCTTGTGCTACAGACCCTCAAGCATCTTTTTGGCCATCCTCTGCTTTTGCTCCATATGTACCACTGTCTGTCTGATTCTGGGGAAACCAAAATTTGACCCAACACCCCAGATTCATTCTCACAAGTGTGAAATAGAAGAGGATAAGGTCTCCTAGATGTATCCCTGCTCCTATGGCACCAGATACTTCTGGCTTTCACTGCTGCTCTAAACTGTGTCTGACAAAGATTAAACAGATGAGGAAAAAGTTTAAGTACATTTTACAATGCATAAGAACTCTGTCAACAGAGGAACACAGCATTTCAAAATTAACAGATTCAGCAGTTGAAAGATCAGAACTGTATCAACATTATCAACTAAAAATGCTAGAGGTGAAACCATAGCTTATGAACAGATCCAGCTGAAAAGGAAGGTATTTTTGGAGTGAAGTGAAACAAAGATCAATAAACTGGGAGAGCAAATATTTATTCCTATGAGCTGATGAAGCAAGTGCTAAGAGTAAAATAGAGCAAACATTTGTGGTGAATTAACCCCTTTTACACATAACACTCTTCTTGAAGCTATGACTGCCAGTTGAGGTTTGCAGCCATGGGCTGGGAGAAGAGCTTAATAAGGAAAGGACTCAGCAAAATGGCTCAGAGCTTAATGTTTTCAAGTTTGTTTACAGCAATACACATCGAGGGATTATTTACTCCTGTCATCCTTTACATTTGTAAAACACTTGCATGTTAATCATTAAGAATGTACCAGCTGTTAGGAAACCCAGCAAGCAAATGATCCTCTGGAGCTTGATGTGTGTCTCCAAGACTGTGTTCAGAGGCAAACCAAGAAGACATCCAGAGAGGAATGCTTTGTGATATGTTTATAATGACAGCCTGAACTGGACTAGGTACAAAATTTGTCTTAATTCTAAGTCTGAACTGGAAGTAGAACAGCATTGTTTTTGCCATATTCAAGAAAAAAAATCAGCCACATCCTTCCTTTACCCAAACAAAAAGGAAATATTTTGTGAACACAGGACTATAACATTAGGTACAAATATGCCTGAAGTGATGTTTACTTTTTTCATTTATTTTCTCCATGGTAACAGAGACAGAACAGAGTGTACTATGTGCTAGGTCAAAAGCCTTAAATATTTTTCTGTCAGGTCTAAGTCTCATATTAATTCATTGCCAAAAAAATAATCAGGTGTAATCACAATCTGGAATGTGCTTTAAGTCCAACTGTGACATCTGTAACACACTGCTGAGAAATGTATGAGCTCATATACTGATGATCTTCCTCATGCTTGTTTTTACTGTATTTTTAAGTCATGTAGTGAAAACTGAAATAATTTCAACTAAATTCTTCCTGTTTTGCATTTGAAGGCGCTATCCATTTGACAGATTCAGAGCACGTATGATTAAAATGTTCAGTAATCTATTTGAATAATTTGCCTATGCAAAATAAAATATGAACAAAGTTTCTAGACATATGATTTGAGAATAAGACATAATTTTTTATTTATTATCTCCTTTTGAGTCTTTATTTTCCACTTAAATCTGGGGTAAAGAAAGAAAGTGTTTGTGTAGACTCTGGATAACTTTCAGATTAATGATGACACATTTTATGAGACCACAAAACCCTACAATATTGGCACTAAGTATTAGCAATTCTAGCAATTAATATTCATGCATTTCAAAAAGCTATCTTACTGTGCTTACAGCTTCAAAAAAGGTCATTATGGCTTATCAATAGTCCATGAAATTATATTTTACCTCAATAAAATCTACAGGAGCTCATCAAGCTGAAAATAATGTCACAGTATTATACCTATCTTAAAAAAGTTACCAAGCAACCCTCCCAAATTGAATTAATAAACATTATTTTAATCCATTATTTTCATTTTGAAAAAAAAAATTCTGTCAGTCCATCAAATGCAACCTCATGTTGAGCTCTTTGTTCACTTTTCATGTGAAGATTTTTACAGGCACAGTTTTAACAGAATAGTGGCACTCACACCTAGATAAGCAGCGGTATGGGCACATTAGCAACTTTCAAGATGTGTTTTCAACAGAAGTTCAATCAACCTTCATTGCAATGCATAATAATGAGAGACTAAAGCTGAAAAATGTCTGCAGCCAGTGGGCAACTCTCTAAGGATCTGGAGAGTGGGCTGAGAGTGAGTATTTTAAAGTCTGGTACCTCTCGGGTACCTCTCTGCACTCAAAAGAATCAGAGGAAAATGTTTCAGTCTAATTATCAAAATATTTGTTACAGTATCACATTCTAAGTAAAATATGCTCACTTGCAGGACAATATATATTGTTTGGACAGGCATCAAGAACAATGCTGCTTCAAATCAACTGGTTTGATATAAGGAGACACTGAAATAATTATAAAAGCATATAATCATGAAAGTTTTAAATATGTTCAGTCTTAGAAGAAAGCTAAATGTAAGGGTGGAACTAACAGGTAGACAAATGCAAGAATCCTTTAATACTTCATCCAGTTCAACAGTATGATGATGTCAAAAATATTTTGACAAGGAAGTTATGTGAAAATGCCAACCACTTCATGTTAAGGTACTCTTCAGTCAAAAAGGCTGTAAATAGCTGTATTATTAAATAAATAAAATTTTAAAAAGGCAAGAATGTCACACATATAATATCACAACTTAACTGCACAAAGTTCTCCTTTTGCAGAGAGGTCTGACACTGAATTCTGCTGCACAGTTCTTTGCAAGTTACTGCTTCGTAATGGACCTCATTAAAAAGTATAGGAGGAGAAAAGATGTTTCAAATTCCATCCTGGTGCAAAAAGACTGACTCAGCTCCCTTGATTTCATTAGAGTTCAGTTCACTTCTCCAAATGAAATCAGTCCAATAGTCTTAAAAGGGATGATACTGAGATCATTAGTCTTTATCCAGCAGATGCTGATAATCCAAGAGTGACTATTTTTTAGAACAGTATGTTTAAGTTTCAGAAGCTCCTTCTTTCCAGGAAGGTTAATTACTCTAATGTGTTTATCTACTTCTGTAACAGTAATACCCTATGTCACATGGCAATATCACTTTAAAAATAGGGCAGATTAAACAAATCTCTTTACTTGTTCTGTAAAAATATTGGTTCTGATTTAAAATGAACTTTCGTAACCATGCTGTTAATGACTTGTCTTCTGAAACATTAAAGCGCATGTAACTACAGTATTATTCATAAACCCTGAAGCAATGTTTAAAGAAGATAAATAAAAACTTAATTCTAAGTGCTATTGGCTAAATCTAAATGTGCACTGAACAGATAAGATCAAAACCGAGCAACAGTGAAGATCTGATTATAAAAAGCAATATCCACTTGCAAAACTCTCCTGCAGGTTATTTCTGCAGCTTTCGTATTTTACATCTATAAAAAAAAAATACAGTATCAAAATTGAAACAACTTACAGCATGCTTAAGCTCTGTTCTGAAAAGCACTATATGGTCTCATTTTAACAAAACCCAAGTTTTTTCAGAGTCAAGCCCAAATTTAACATATAATTAACCCAAAACTTAACACACATACCCAGTTTTTGCTTCAGTGCCTTGAAGATGAGTGGAACTAATTTTTATGCTTAATTTAAACACAGTCCCTTGGCCAGGATAAGGGCTGCAGACAACACCAGCTCCTTCTTATGAGAAATGCTCAATTCTCACAGTGGAGAGAGGCCATAACCTCTGCTGGGTCCATGATGATCCTCACAGTAACAAACAGCCTTGTAAGTTAGTAAGAATATTTGACTATAATAATTAAGGTAAAAAGAGCATAGAGCAGTTGAGAAGAACTGCAGAAAGACATTGTAAAAATGAGTAATAAAATGACACAAGAATTTTTAAAGAATTATAAAGTGATACACAAGGCTAAAAAACCCCTTCATTTTCAAGATGGTAATCATTGAGCTAACGACTACATCAGGAGCAAAATCTTGAGTGGTGATAATCTCATGAAAAGCACAACTTAATGCTCAGCTCTGGTCAAAAGAGTGCATCGTATCCTGGAGAAAAAAACAGAGACCAAAATAAAGATTACTGTTCTGTGATACAGCCTGTGGCTTTCTTGCATCTTAAACAGGTATTTTTGCCTAAATTTGAGACACTCAAAAAGATGTGCTTTCTAACATCTGTTATCCACTATTACTCATAATCAGAAGAGTTACAGACTTGCTAAAGAATACCGTATTGCTCTTAACAATACAGAAAAACCAGAATGAAAAATTGCTTTGAGACAGAGTAGCTTTACCTTCTGTATGAGAAGATCAGGTTTGACACTATCTAAGCAATCTGAAGGTGCACATCCCCATGGGACCTGCTGAGATGCATCCGTACAGGTCCTGAGGGAACTGGTGGATGGAGTAGCTAAGCCACAATCCATATCTAAGGACCTGTGGGACTCCAGTGAAGCTCCTACTGGCTGGAAAGTGGGAAACATAATCCCCATGTTTAAACAGGGGAAAAAAGGCCAACTCAGAGAGTAACAGGCCAGTTCTGAATTTGACAGATGGCCCACCCAGTGGATAAAAAATCAGCTGGATGGTTTCATTGAAAGGGTTTTGTGGTCAGCAACTTGATGTCTAAGGGGAGACCAGTGACAAGTGGCATTCCTCAGGGGTTGGTGTGACCAGTGCCATTTGACATCAGTTTTCAGCAACACAGGCAGTGGAATCAAGTGCACCCTCAGCAAATTTGTAGACAACATCAAGCTGAGTGGTGTGGTTAATGCACTGAAGAGAAGGGATGTCATTCAGAGGGACCTTGACAGGTTTGAGAGGTGGGTCTGTGCAAACCTTAAGAAGTTCAGCAAGGCCAAGTAGAAAGGCCTGCACCTGGGTCAGAGCAATCCGAAGCACAAATACAGGCTCAGTGATCACTGGATTGAGAACTGCTCTGCAGAGAACGACTTGACATGTTGGGGGATGAAAAATGGCATATGAGCCAGCAATACACACTCACCACCTAGAAGACCAACTGTATCCTGGGCTGCATGAAGAGAAGCATAATCAGCAGGTTGAAGGAAGTGATTCTCCCCCACTACTCTGGTCTCTTGAGAGCCCACCTGGAGTACTGTGTCTAGTGCAACCTCCCAACATAAGAAATGAGGCAGGTCAAGATGAAGGCCATGAAGATGATCAGGGGACTGGAGAACTTCCCTGCTGAGGACAGGCTTAGAGAGTTAGGGTTGTTCAGCCTGGAGAAGGCTCTGGGGAGACCTTATAGCAGCAGTCCATTACTTAAAGAGAGCCTATGGGAAGTTGGGAAGGGACTCCTTACCTGGGAGTGTACTGATAGGATGAGGGGTAATGGTTTGAAACTGAAAGAGGGTAGATATAGGTTAGATATTAGGAAGAAATTCTTTACTGTGAGAATGGTGAGATGCTGGAATAGGTTGCCCAGAGAAATTGTGGATGTCTCATCCCTGGAAGAGTTTGACAAGTCTGCACAAGGCTTTAAGCAACATGCTCTAGTGAAATGTGTCTCTGCCCATGGCAAGGAGGTTAGAGCTACATTGTATCCAAAGTCTCTTTCAACCCAAACCTTGTTATGGTTTTATGATTCTATACTTTAAAAACACAGTGACTCCACTACCTACATTTTCCATTTTAAATAGCAACTTTGCTACTTTCAGAAAATCTCCTGAATTAAAGGAAATGTTCTTACGAAAAGCAGACAGAGGTCACTCTTATTAAAGTCAGAAAAAAGACCAGTGGATGAACGGTACTGACTTTGACAAGGGGCAAACAGCAAAATCTCAATCATTTTACTATGATAGCCTTTTTGAAGGCTGAAGGTTTCCATCTATTTAATCAGATTAATTTTATCTCTTGTGTCCACACACTTTGATCTTGAATTGAGTCTCTAAGCACTAAGAGGAATAAAAAGTAAAGAGCAACAACTATTATGACCTTGGAGGTTACAGTGCTATCTCAGTGAGTGAGCTACTGGAACGCAGATCAAGTTATTAATAGCAGTTATTAATTATATTATGGTAGTTCTTGCAAACCCCAGCTGAACACCAATATGAAACTGTGCTGGTATTTTACCAGCAGCAGGAAAGAATAGTCTCTGCTCCACAGAATTCAAGAACCAAAACTTAGATAAGGTAGAATACATGGCCAAACTAGACTTCCTGAATCAAAGGTGAGCCAGAACAGAAAGTCAGCAAAAAACCCCACAAAGCTAAGCAAAGTTAGTGCAGATTCAAGTTTCTACTTGCACAAACACATCAGAAAAAAAGAAAAACCATCTGGGAAAGGGACTCAGATCAGAATAAAAGATGGAAATTATCCTGTTCCTGAAAACCTGGGTGCCCTCCAGTAATGCCAGTCTTCAATGCACAGATTGCCTTTGTTTTTCCCCAGCTGCCTCATGCCATCTTTGCAATAACATCCTCATCGCCACAGCCTGCATACTTTCAGGGTACAATGCTGCAGCAAGAGAAGCACAGACTATGACAGCAACCCTCTATGTACTCTCCTCACAGAGTACCTTGAAAAGGAGGCCTCAGAGTAGGGATACTGGAAGCAGTTCTAATTTATGATTTCTAAAACTGAACTTCTGAAAAAGTTTGTGAAGTGACTACATTAACATGGTGTCACAGGGATTAAAAGACAAGTACAAATGAATAGCTGAACGAAGAACATTATGGCAGTAAGCAGGTGAATACTGACAAGTAAATTCAGGGAACATTAATGTTACTTTTCTGTCAAATTCATTTCATTTCTATTCACAGCCATCTCTTTGCATTGAAGGAATAATTTGCCAAAGCAGGGCATTTTAAATTTGCACTAGAGAACACTAGAAAACAGTATTGTTATTTATAGCTAGGAATACTTGTACCAGAAACATGACTGATTTTTTTCTGGCCAGGGAACACAAGAACACGTGAACCATTTGTTCAGACAAAATCAGCTGAAATTTGAAGACAGCTTCACCTTATGTTCCAGCAGATGAATAATTGCTTTTTTCAGAAATAATCCAGCAAGATTATGGAACAGGTCATCTTGAGTGCAATCACACAGCACTTACAGGATGGCCAAGGGATCAGGCCCAGCCAGCATGGATTTAGAAAGGGCAGGTCCTGCCTCTCCAACCTGATCTCCTTCTGTGATCAGGTGACCCACCTGGTGGATGTGGGGAAGGCTGTGGATGTAGTCTACCTGGACTTCAGCAAGGCCTTTGACACCATCCCCCACAGCAAACTCCTGGCCAAGCTGTCAGCCCATAGCTTGGACAGCAGCACTCTGTGCTGGGTTAGGAACTGGCTGGAGGGCTCAGCCCAGAGAGTGGTGGTGAATGGTGCCACATCCAGCTGGCAGCCAGTCATTAGTGGTGTCCTCCAGGGATCAGTGCTGGGACCCATCCTGTTCAGTATCTTTACTGATGATCTGGATGAGGGCATTGAGTCCATCATCAGTACATTTGCAGATGACACCAAGTTGTGGGCAGGTGTTGATCTGTTAGAGGGTAGGAGAGCTCTGCAGAGGGACCTTGACAGGCTGTGCAGATGGCCAGAGTCCAACGGCATGAGATTTAACACATCTAAATGCTGGGTTCTGCACATTGGCCACAACAACTCCATGCAGTGCTACAGGATGGGGTCAGAGTGTCCGGAGAGCAGCCAGGCAGAGAGGGACCTGGGGTACTGGTTGATAGTAGGCTGAACAGTGTGCCCAGATGGCCAAGAAGGTCATTGGCATCCTGGCCAGGATCAGGAATAGTGTGGCCTGCAGGAGCAGGGAAGTCATTCTGCCTCTGTACTCAGCTCTGGTTAGGCCACACCTTGAGTACTATGTCCAGTTCTGGGCCCCTCAGTTTAGGAAAGATGTTGAGTTGCGGGAACACATCCAGAGAAGGGCAACAGCGCTAGTGAAGGGTTTGGAGCACAAGCCCTATGAGGAGAGGCTGAGGGAGCTGGGGTTGCTTAGCCTGGAGAAGAGGAGGCTCAGAGGAGACCTTCTTGCTGTCTACAACTACCTGAAGGGAGGCTGTAGCCAGGTGGGGGTTGGTCTCTTCTCCCAGGCAACTAGCACCAGAAAAAGTGGACACAGTCTCAAGCTGTGCCAGGGGAAGTTTAGGCTGGATGTTAGGAAGCAGTTCTTCACAGATAGAGAGGTTGGCCAAAGAAATGGGCTGCCCAGAGAGGTGGTGGAGTCACCATCACTGGAGGTGTTTAGAAGAGACTGGACGGAGCGCTTGGTGCCATGGTTTAGTTCATAAGATGGTGTTGGGTGATAGGTTGGACTTGATGACCTTGAAGGTCTGTTCCAATCTGGATAATTCTAAACACTTTCTATTCAATAAAGTTGGAAAAATGTCACAGAAATAGTAAACAGTGAAAATTAGTTTTGACTAGTCAATATTAATCAAGATGGAAAATAAACTAATCTCTGTGTCAGAATCAATAAGCAAGTTCGCATGCTTACACTGTAACAAGACTGTTAAATAGCAGCAGGTCCCATATAATCTATTAGTTGTTTATCTCAGTAACTCCAAATCTGCACTTTAATGTAACCAAGAAGTCAGGCATTAATAAGGAAGCTAGCATTTCTGGAATCATTTTCAGACAAGGCAAACAGTACATACACAATAAAATTAATTTTCTTGAGGAAGCAATAAAGATAATAAAAAGCATTTTTACAAATATATTAACACTAGAAAGAGGTGCGAGAAGAACCTCCACTCCTTTTCGACCTGGAGGGGAACACAGTGACTGAAGATGAGGAAAAGGCTGAGGTCCTGAACACCTTCTTTGCCTCAATTTTTAACAGCAAGGAAGGAGGAGTTCAGGATGAGTGGCCTCCTGAGCTGAGTGATGGGGTCAGGGAGCAATGTATTGCCCCAGAAATCCATGATGAATTAGTTCAGGATCTGCTGAGCCACTTGGACACTCACAAGTCCATGGGGCCAGATGGGATCCATCCTAGGGTGCTGAGAGAGCTGGCAGATGAGCTGGCCAAACCGCTCTCCATCATTTTCCTCCAGTCCTGGCTGACCGGTGAGGTCCCAGATGACTGGAAACTGGCCAGTGTGGTGCCCATCCACAAGAAGGGTTGGAGGGAGGAACCTGGAAACTATAGGCCAGTCAGCCTGACCTCAGTGCCAGGGAAAATGATGGAGCAGATCATCCTGGCGGCAATAACTGCGCACCTGCAGGATGGCCAAGGGATCAGGTCCAGCCAACATGGATTCAGGAAGGGCAGGTCCTGCCTGACCAACCTGATCTCCTTCTATGATCAGGTGACCCGCCTGGTGGATGTGGGCAGGCCTGTGGATGTGGTCTACCTGGACTTCAGCAAGGCCTTTGACACCATCCCCCACAGCAAAACTACTGGACAAGCTGGCAGCTCATGGCTTGGACAGCAGCACTCTGTGCTGGGTTGGGAACTGGCTGGAGGGCTAAGCCCAGAGAGTGGTGGTGAATGGTGCCACATCCAGCTGGAGGCCAGTCACCAGTGGCATACCCCAGGGATCAGTGCTGGGCCCCACCCTCTTTAATATCTTCATTGACAATCTGGATGAGGGGATTGAGACAGTCATCAGCAAATTTGCAGATGACACCAAGCTGGGAGTGGATGTTGATCAGTTAGAGAGCAGAAGGGCTCTGTAGAGGGACTTTGACTGACTGGACAGATGAGCAGAGTCCAGTATGATGGCATTCATCAAATCCAAGCGACGGGTGCTGCACTTTGGCCACAACAACCCCATGCAGAGCTACAGGATGGGCTCAGAGTGGCTGGAGAGCTGCCAAACAGAGAGGGACCTAGGGGTGCTGATTGACAGCCGCCTAAACATGAGCCAGCAGTGTGCCCAGGTGGCCAAGAAGGCCAACAGCATCCTGGCCTGCATCAGGAATAGAGTGGCCAGCAGGAGCAGGGAAGTCATTGTGCCCCTGTACTCTGCTTTGGTTAGGCCACACCTTGAGTACTGTGTCCAGTTCTGGGCCCCTCAGTTTAAGAAGGACATCGAGACACTTGAACGTGTCCAGAGAAGGGCAACAAGGCTGGGGAGAGGCCTTGAGCACAAGCCCTATGAGGAGAGGCTGAGGGAGTTGGGATTGTTTAGCCTGGAGAAGAGGAGGCTCAGGGGAGACCTCATTGCTCTCTACAACTACCTGAAAGGTGGTTGTAGCCAGGAGAGGGTTGATCTCTTCTCCCAGGCAACCAGCACCAGAACAAGAGGACACAGTCTCAAGCTGCGCTGGGGAAGGTTAGGCTCAAGGTGAGGAGAAAGTTCTTCACTGAGAGAGTCGTTCGCCATTGGAATGGGCTGCCTGGGGAGGTGGTTGAGTCACAATCCCTGGAGGTGTTCAAGAGGGGATTGGACATGGCACTTGGTGCCATGGTCTAGTCATGATGTCTGTGGTTGCAGGTTGGACTCGATGATCTTTGAGCTCTCTTTCAACCTTGGTGATACTGTGATACTGTAACCCATGAATTATTCCAAGTAGAAAGAGAGTAATAAAATGTAACCAAGGTATTAAGTGACCATGATGTAACAACGTGACAGTAGCGATGAAAGGAAATTTATAGGTCTGTAACTTGGAAATCTACGCTGCTGCTACTAAGGCATTATGACTGTCATAAGTATGGCTCAACAAGAAGCTTTGGTTTGTCTCAGGCACTTGGAGAGCAGAAAGCAGATGGACACCCCACAAGGCACTTTCTACATCTTGCATGGCTTTTTCCTGTGAGATACATATATCTCAAAGGAAGATATATAATGTATATACCTCACAGGAGATATATAATATATAAGCATATTCCTTGTCTTGTTTAATTATAAACTCATCATTATTTGGAAAATTATGTTTCTCTGCTCAGAATGAAATAGTGTGTATTTTAGAGTCATATATTTGCTGTTCACAAAATTTGACCAGTATTTAGTGCAAAATCAACACCAATAATTTAAGTTCACATGTGATCTGAAATACTAATAAAAGCAAACTCAGTGCATACACTACAGAAAGGGCATTCAGAAAAATTCTGAGATTAAATTTGTGCATTTATGCATTCTAAGTGGAGCCTACACTATCTGAATTGCTACAAAAATAGCAACACCTTAACTTCGTAGATTCTAATGTACCACAGATTACATGTGTTAGAGTAACAAAACTCTTTTGCCTACAAAATTACACTTACTTTTCCTTTTTCTTCTCTCTTCTAAGAAAACTACAGTAATTTCTGGCTTGAAAATACTTGAACAGCTGCAGTCATATTCCTTATGTTGCTTTTCCTTGTTGGAAAAAAAAGTCATCCAAATTTTTCTGATGTCCTCGTAGAGTAGAATACTGGTTGAAAAAAATAGCTCTGAATCAGAGTACACAATTGGCATTGCTCCTTCAAAGTTGTTACCAGAACCTGACCTTGTATTTCTTATTCATTATTAAAAATGTGCATCCAATTAGCAAAAAAATTTGTCTATTTCCACTGAGAGGCAGTAAGCCTTATCAGTGCCATTCCAGGAAGCATGTATTTCAGCTGATAGTACACAGGGATACATTTTCTGTTAATTGTTCTCTACTGCTTTGTAATTGTGCTTGGTTTATTTAGTTTTGCTTGTAATTAGCTATTTTTATCAAAAAGTCTAGCTCCTGATACCATACACAAACAGAAATATCATACTAGGGAAAAAAGCTTGGGTGTATTGAAAAACTCTTTTACAGTGAACTAAATAGGCCAACAGGATACCCTCCATTTGCCTCTCTAAGAGCTAACAACCTTGGGCAGACTTTTGCTGAATCTGAAGCAATGTGACTTCCAACATCAAATAAGGTATTTCAGGTAGCTATAGTGCAATTAATGAACAAATATAGAATGCCATTTGGTGCAATATGTCTTAAGAACTTGTCAATGGATTGTATGTGAATATCTTTGTCCTACTTAGCTGAGACAAGGGCACAGATTGCATTATTCATTATAATACAAAAACTGAAGCAAGTCTTTGTTCCCTGCTCTTGCAATTTGACTGTGCGGCCTATGATATTAGTTTTTTTTTTATCTTCCAGTCTTGTGATGCTGAATTTAAATCCATTATCAGACTACAATATCATCATCTGGAGGCTTAGATTTTAACTATTTGAATCAGGCAATACTAAAACCAGATAATGACTCTCTCCAATGTCTCTTAATGAGCTAATGTAATTTTTTAGTTACTTCTATAAAAATACTACTGAGTATGTTCTGTTTATTCATGCCCATTTCACTGCTCTTCCACAAGATCAAAACACATGGATTTTACTGAATTTATTGGAAAATTGATGAATGATGAAGTTCAAGACTCAAGTTATGTATGTAACAAAATTTGGCCTCATATATTAAATGTAAAACAATACCAAATTGCTTACTGTAGAAAAATCAGGACAATATACTGCCCTCCAAAGCTTTCATGCTGATATCTTCATGAACAGCTTCCATGTTACTGATTAAAAAATATCAGTGTTTAGTTAGGGCATTTCAGGATTAGTTTAGCAGCTTAATAGAGACATGAATGCAGCTCAAACTTAAATGAATATTGAACTACTAAAAAAAGATCTTACAACAAGCAACTGGTCCATTTTACAAAAACTTTACAGACACAAACAAGCTTACCCTCTCTCCCTGACTCTTACCAGTTGTAAGCCAAAGAGAGAGGCTTCCACTCTGTTCCACAGCCTACGGCCTCATGACACAGCGGTGTCATATCAGTGGAGCTTGTGCACTATGTAGCCAAAAGACGAGCCAACAGTATCTCACACAGTCTGCCTATTCCATGCAGAGAAAGTGTACTAAAATGTAATTCACAGGACAATCTAAAATAAACACCCAAATGTTGACATTGTTTCGAGCAGAACATGAGAGAGCAGAAATTTACTAAATTTAAAGCAGCGTGGGGCAATAAATACATCATTTAACCTACTTTAGTTTTCCAACATTGTTTCCTTTTTAGTGTTGTTATCAAACCTAAACGAACAACAGAGCGGCGAGTACATTCCAGCATACTCCAGAAATAACATACAGTTATGTAGTAGCAAGGCTGTTGTCACTTTAAATAAAATAAAACCCATTAAGTTTATGAACATGGTATGAAAGCTAAACTGCCATATAAATTTATGATAATGTCCCATGAAAGTTGTTGCCTATTTCCTTAAGTTCTTTGCAGGTGCTAAAAATATATCAAGATATATAAGGTTCTGTGATAGCCCAAACAGCTTAATGCTGACTTTCAACTTGAAACTGTTTGAGTGCTTTAAATAAATGTTATCTATTTTTTTCTCTTATTCCTCTGAAGGGCATTTTGGTAGGTATTTTCAAAGCAAGTTCATACAAACAATCAGGAGTTAGTGCCTCACAGAATTAGTAAAGCACTACTAGTAAAGGCACTGCTTTTAGTAACAATAAAATTAGCTTTTATGTAACAGTTTAGTAAATTGATTTCTTCACAATGACAGAGGTGGGCCTCTGTTTCAGGCTAAAAGACCTTCGTAAGCATATTCAGGCACACGAGAGAATGTATGCCTGAAGCACCACAGTACCAACTGTATCAAAATGCAGAATCCTACACCACTCTGATCTCTGTGTATTTACCCAACCACGTCTGGGTCAAGGTGAACAAATGCATTTGGTGGCAAAGCTTTTAGAATGGCATTGAATCCTGCTCTGAAACAAATTCCTCGGCACCATTAATGGCATAAACATTAGGTATCATGACTTCTCCCTACACATATTTTCCATCATAACTTTTGTGCTTTCCATATTAGCTTTTTACTGTTTCAAAGAGCAGAGAAGGTATATAGACCTTAAGATGATAGAAGTATTAAATAATGTATGCTGCAATTGAAAAGTGAAAGTCAGGCAACATCAAGTGTTCCAGGCAGTATAATGGTTTTATCTGTTCCTGAAAATGAGTCATTTTATTTCAGCAAATGAATGGTCGCTAGTCCTAGTCTGCATAAAAATCTATTTTGAATTTATGTGACTCTGTAGCAGATACAATAAAAAAAATAATATTGGGAAACACACTTCTACATAAATGAAAGAATGCCACTTCTCGAACGTGCTCAGGAGAAGATGCAAGAAGGAAGTTAAGGGTCTGACAATGATGAAATATTCTGACCCTCAATTAAATTTTGGCGACTTTAACCTACCAGATAACTTGCTGGGAATTTAACACAGCAGAGAAGGTTCTTAGAGTGTATGGAGGACAGCTTCTTATCCCAGCTGCTGAGTGAGCCTACCAGGAGTAAGGCTTTGCTTGACCTTCTTTGTACAAACAAAGAAGGGCTGGTGGGAGATGTGGTGGTTGGAGGCTGTCTGGGGTCCAGTCACC
Organism: Picus viridis; assembly: GCA_033816785.1. Classification (NCBI taxonomy): domain Eukaryota; kingdom Metazoa; phylum Chordata; class Aves; order Piciformes; family Picidae; genus Picus; species Picus viridis. The sequence goes on along the minus strand of CM066606.1, from coordinate 73,745,204 downwards.
ATGAAATAATTGAGGTTTCAATTTCCAGTCAAGCTTTGCCTCAATTTTTAACAGCAGCATAGGTTGTCTTCTGGACAACTGGCCTCCTGAGATGGCAGATGGAGGCAAGGAGCAGTGTAGTTCCCCTGTGATCCAGGAGGAAATAGTGAGAGACCTGCTTAGCCGCTTGGATCGCCACAAGTCCATGGGACCAGATGGGATCCATCCTAGGGTGCTGAGAGAGCTGACAGATGAGCTGGCCAAGCTGCTCTCCATCATTTTTCAACAATCCTGACTCACTGGAGAGGGCTCAGAAGACTGGAAACTGGCCAACATGATGTCAATCCACAAGAAGGGTTGGAAGGAGAAACCAGGGAATTCCAGACCTGTCAGGATGACCTCAGTGCCAGGCAAGATTATGGAACAGGTCATCTTGAGTGTGATCACACAGCACTTACAGGATGGCCAAGGGATCAGGCCCAGCCAGCATGGATTTAGGAAGGGCAGGTCCTGCCTCTCCAACCTGATCTCCTTCTGTGATCAGGTGACCCGCCTGGTGGATGTGGGGAAGGCTGTGGATGTAGTCTACCTGGACTTCAGCAAGGCCTTTGACACCATCCCCCACAGCAAACTCCTGGCCAAGCTGTCGGCCCGTGGCTTGGACAGCAGCACTCTGTGCTGGGTTAGGAACTGGCTGGAGGGCTCAGCCCAGAGAGTGGTAGTGAATGGTGCCACATCCAGCTGGCAGCCAGGTGTCCTCCAGGGATCAGTGCTGGGCCCCATCCTATTCAGTATATTTATTGATGATCTGGATGAGGGCATTGAGTCCATCATCAGTACATTTGCAGATGACACCAAGTTGTGGGCAGGTGTTGATCTGTTAGAGGGTAGGAGAGCTCTGCAGAGGGACCTTGACAGGCTGTGCAGATGGCCAGAGTCCAACGGCATGAGATTTAACACATCTAAATGCTGGGTTCTGCACATTGGCCACAACAACTCCATGCAGTGCTACAGGATGGGGTCAGAGTGTCCGGAGAGCAGCCAGGCAGAAAGGGACCTGGGGTACTGGTTGATAGTAGGCTGAACAGTGTGCCCAGGTGGCCAAGAAGGTCATTGGCATCCTCTGTATTATAATACAATACAATAATAATACAATACACCAGGTTGGAAGAGACCTTCAAGATCATCGCGTCCAACCCATCAAACAATCCAACCCACCCAACAACTAGACCATACAGCCAAGCACCCCATCAAGTCTTCTCCTGAACACCTCCAGTGAAGGTGACTCCACCACCTCCACGGGCAGCTGATTCCAATGGGCAATCACTCTCTCCATGTAGAACTTCTTCCTAACATCCAGCCTAAACCTGCCCTGGCGCAGCCTGAGACTGTGTCCTCTTGTTCTGGTGCTGGATGCCTGGGAGAAGAGGCCAACCTCTGCCTGGCTACAACCTCCCTTCAGGTAGTTGTAGAGAGCAAGAAGGTCACCCCTCAGTCTCCTCTTCTCCAGGCTAAGCAACCCCAGCTCCCTCAGCCTTTCCTCATAGGGCTTGTGTTCCAAACCCCTCACCAGCTTTGTTGCCCTTCTCTGGACACGTTCCAGCAAGTCAACATCCTTCCTAAACTGAGGGGCCCAGAACTGGACACAGTACTCAAGGTGTGGCCTAACCAGTGCAGTGTACAGGGGCACAATGACCTCCCTGCTCCTGCTGGCGACACTGTTCCTGATGCAGGCCAGGATGCCATTGGCCTTCCTGGCTGCCTGGGCACACTGCAGGCTCATGTTCAGCCTACAATCAACCAGCACCCCCAGGTCCCTCTCTGCCTGGCCACTCTCCAGCCACTCTGACCCCAGCCTGTAGCACTGCCTGGGGTTGTTGTGGCCAATGTGCAGAATCCGGCACTTGGATGTGTTCAATCTCATGCCATTGGACTCTGCCCATCTGTCCAGCCTGTCGAGGTCCCTCTGCAAAGCCTCTCTGCCCTCCAGCAAATCAACTGCTGCCCCCAGCTTGGTGTCATCTGCAAATTTACTGATGATGGACTCAATGCCCTCATCCAGATCATCAATAAAGATGTTGAAGAGCATGGGGCCCAGTACTGATCCCTGGGGCACACCACTAGTGACAGGCCGCCAGCTGGATGTGGTGCCATTCACCATTACTCTCTGGGCTCGGCCCTCCAGCCAGTTCCTAACCCAACGCAGTGTGCTCCTGTCCAAGCCACGGGCTGCCAGCTTGGCCAGGAGTTTGCTGTGGGGAACGGTGTCAAAGGCCTTGCTGAGGTCCAGGTAGACCACATCCACAGGCCTCCCCACATCCACCAGGCGGGTCACCTGATCATAGAAGGAGATCAGGTTGGTCAGGCAGGACCTGCCCCTCCTAAATCCATGCTGGCTAGGCCTGATCCCCTGGCCATCCTGTTCAAGGTCTCTTCCAACCTCGGTAATTCTATTCTATTCTATTCTATTCTATTCTATTCTATTCTATTCTATTCTATTCTATTCTATTCTATTCTATTCTATTCTATTCTATTCTATAGATTAATGCCCATGGTGGTGTCATATCAACAGTTCAACTTGGTGATCTTAGAGATCTTTTCTAACTGAAACAACTCTATGACTCAATTCTATGACAAGTGATGAAAATGTAAATGGAGACAAGTATCTGTTAGGACATACCAGATGGGTATAAGTAGGTTGACGGTGTAAGGTAGAAGGTTGGTTGGCTTCTGTGATTGCACAATGCAAGAAGTTTGAGTAGATTAATTTTGGCAGATACTAGAAGTCTAATGCAGTGATATTGACAATCTTGAGATTTTTGTATGAACAACAGTGCCCATCAGCAATATGGGAAACAGGCGTGGATGCTTGTAGGTTTTCTAATACCTCTGAGATTAAAACATGTCATGACCTACATCTGCCAATATTTGTTTTTAGAAAGAATGTTTATGAGTTGAAGTTAGAAGGATTCTTCATTAAGATGAAAACTCTGTGGAACTGTATTAAAATCTACTCTCTAGTCATACATCTAGGGTTAATGTTTAATTGAGAAGAGAAAGCTATTAAGAATGTCGCTAGACGAAATGATTGAGAATCCATTGGTGCTAGCATGTTTAGATGAGAAAAATACTTAATTTACTGGGAGTTATACCTTGCTGAGCTGAATATGTGCTTCCAGTCAGCTTCAAAAAGGAGCTCTTAGAATAATAGCTATAGAACGCTTGAATACCTATGTAGGCATCCCCTCAAATAGTATTCATCTAAGTGAGTTCCACATTTTATCACTCATTTACAGGCAGTACTTTAAAGGAAATTACAATTACAGTTGTAACTTATAAATAAGTTGTAGTTTGTAGTTTATAAGCAAGCAGTTTAAAACCAGTTTTAGTCAATGACATCATGTCTTTTCTTTGTTTTTCAAATCAAAGACAAGTAAACAACATTTAGAAGCTGAGATGAATATGCAGCATCATGCTGTAGTTTTGGGTAGCTGAAAATACAGAAACTTCCAGTTATGAAATTATGCTGTGTAAAACATTATTAGCCTAGTAATAGATTTAATTGTTTTTTAAATGGATTTGTGCATTCTTCATTAAAGTTTATATCTATGCCCTGAGTAAAGTTTATGGGGATAAGTACAGTATTTTAATGCATAAAAATTATTAACTTGGGGTGGGTGAAGAAAGTAATCTTTCAGTTGTATAATTCTCTCTTCTGAAACAGAAGTGACATATTAATGCTGTAATGGGTCCAAGTTTACTTTGATGTTACTAAGGTAATGTCACAGGAAAGTGCTTTTGGCAGTAATGGAATAAGTACTCCCTGGGTTTGTATGCAAGGAGAGTTTGATTTGTCTTTGATTGTAAATCTTAATAACTACAGAAAATCAGTACCTGGCAATTTTCCTTGGATGTTGTAGTGGTGTTCTTTGGAATAATGATATTTATTAATTTATGTTTGGCCAGGGCTGATGTAACTCCCTTCATTCAGCAATCCAAGGGAAGACAGATGGTCTGAGTCACAGTTTGCAGCCAAAGGAACATAGAATTAAACAAAAGTATTATTATTTATTGTCCTTATCCATAGCTTATACCATCTCTTAGTCTGTGAAAATAAGATGGCTTTTAGATAGGACTCTTAGATTAAAAGTCATTTGTTGGTTTAAAAAATTGTTTTCATTTTCATCCCAGAAATTCAGGATAAGATTCCCATATTGCAGGTTGTTCTATCAATTATGGAAAGTGTTTTCCAGTAGACACCCTGAATGCCTGGAAATATTTTAGTATTAGTCTCTTGGTTTTGATCCAAACAAGCTGATATAAAAGCAGATAGAAGAGAAATTCAAAGAGAGAAAGAAATAATTTTGCCTTATTTCAAGCTATTAAATATTTGGCTTCATGCCAAGTAGTGCCTTAATTTCAGATAGGCTAATATACTTTATCTCCACACGAGAACTGAAATGGAGAAACAGAAAATGAGAGTGAGATTATCTCTCTTTGTTCTCTTTTCCCAGCATAACTGTTTTAGTAAATCTGGAGTTAAATATAACAAAAGTGTGGCTTTTCTTCTTCTCTTATAAAAGGGTTGGTTTGGTAGGTTGCTGGAGAAGTCTTGGGTGCCTTGAAGGCAATGAACTCTGTGATGTTCAGAGCTAAATGTTAGTATCCATGGTTTGTATTTGTCTGTTATTCTGCTGTGCAGAGCAGAAAGTAGAAGCTGCACAGTACATACCATACTCTAGCAGTTTTGAACAGAGTTTTGCTTTGGGGTCCTCTTAAAAATTCTTCCATTATGTTTGTGAGGGAGCAGGGGTTTGCATTGCAAAACTACAGCCTTTGAGATATAAGTTTTGGGCTTGAGATCATTCAAAATCTTCAGGCACAGCTTGTTCATAATTGTAAAGTTTCACTTTGCACCCAAATTGTGCAAAAACTGTGTGTTGTGCATGATTAAGATGCTGCAATAGGAACTATGAATCATTCGCTCCTGTTTTATGAGTCTTTGAAGATTATAGATGTAAGGCTTTTGTTGGCTATGATGTGCTTTATAATTTTCAGGTCTGTTGCAAACTGTCCATGGGATTGAAGTACCCATGAGAACACATAGTTTGAGATCAGTAACTTGAAGAAAAAGACCTACACCAGTTCTAGCTACTTTTAATCATGCAGTGTGATAACTACAGAAGGAATCTAGTCAGATCTGTGAAGAAAATCTCATTCAAGGGAGCAAATCCTCCTTGGAAGAACTTGCCTCTTTCTATTGATCAGGACTAGGTGCCATAAACTCCACTGCATAGCTGAGATGCTGTACACATTTGCAAGTTATTTTCAGTGAGCTCATTAGCAGCAAGTATCAGTTGTTGATAACCACTATATGTAGACAATTGCTACTGAGCTATTACTGTCTTACGCAGTAGAGAAGTATTTCTGCACATGCAGTGACCTGCTTTTGGCATAGAAAGACTGATTTGTTTATTGTGATTTGTGAATCTTCCCTGTAGATTTTCCTATTACCTTATTATGGAAGGTAGTTTTTTCTAAGAATTAAAGAACACGCTTAAAGGCAAATAGGAGAAACCTATTGGAAGATATCAGTGATCAAGAGATAAGTTATGCAAAAAATAATAATAATAATTGGAAGGACTGTAAATCAAAATTTATCTTCATTTGATGTTTGAACAGGAAACACAGCAAAAAGTAGGACCCTACCCACTGTTTTCTTCCTCAATTAATTATGTGGACACAAGCAATTTTTAAATTTTCAGTTACAAAGTTGTATAAGCCCATAGGTTTTGACGCTCTGCCACAGGTTACTAAGTGTCACTTCGCTGCTGAAAATATATTCATTAACAGGAGCTACAAGGGAAGAATTCATTGCAGAGATTAATTTGAGAAAGAGACTATGAAGCTGATATTATTAAATATTCTCATGATTGCCAGAAACATACTTTGTAATCTTTGTTTGATAAGTAGAAAATCCATGGAGTTGATGAGTGTAAAATTCTTTAAAAAGAATTACTGAGTTTAACAAGACAACAGAGTTGATAAAGAAATACTCAATTTAATGGAATGACAAAATGGATGAAGATCTCCCCTTATTATAATTGGCTAGAATTCAGGGAGAGGCAGAGGACCTCAAAGAAAGGAAGACCAAACAGGAACTGGGACTTTCTCTGAAATATCAATATAGTTCTGTCATTCTTAGTTAGATAACCTTTGTATAGATAGGAAGAACTGGGACTTTCTGTGAAATATCAACATACTGCTGTCATTTTAGATAGATAACTTTTCATATATAAGCATGTACTGAAACATCTGTCAGTACACAGGCTTTGGGAAAGATCCCCCTGTGTCCAGCACTGCAATAAAAGCATAACACATGAAACTTATTGAGTTTCTGGTCCTTCTCTAAATCATATCAGCTTTAACCATTTGATTTTGACTTTATCTGCAAAACCAGATGTCCTATTTCAGCAGTCAAATAGAACAATTGTTTGACAATTGTGATTTTGTAAGCTTGTTGAATGTAGGATTTTATTTTGTAATTTTTTTTCTTCAGAGCTGGCTGCAGCTGCAGTGAGAAATTGCAGAATTCTATGCCAGTTGTTACGTGGTGCTGAGGGAAGGCTGTATTCTTGCAGCTTCCCAGCTCCCATTCAGAGCACTATGGAAATTTTCACTTACAACACTGTCGCTACTATGTGGTTTATTTTCAGTTAGAAATTGCTGGTTTAGAGTCCACTGGCACCAGAGGAGAGACTTCCATTACCTTGGTGTGGGGATCCTTCGCCCATGTCACTGAGGACAATCATGCTCTAAGTCAACAGAATTTGCTCCACAGAGCTCAAAAGGAGGAGAACAAAACTCTAGGAATGAAGTGCTATTTGAGGAATCAACACAAAGCTGTGTGCGTGATAACACTGTTATGAACTCAGTACAAGAACTCCTGCAGACTAGCATAGGAAAATATAAGGATTGGCAGATGTGCTGTGTGTGTGATTTGCCTAGGAATTACAATTTAATGAAACAAAGAAAAAAATGCATTTAGCATATAGGTATTAGGTGGATGCAATTTGGGACACACTTTCAGTTGTATTTCTAGCTGTATTTTATCATGCTGCTAAAACTCTCTACAATGTGTATAATATTAGAGGGGAGGTGTTTTTAGGGTAACAAAGCTAGTTGCATATTTCAGTGCTTTTGAGTACTCTTTTCATTGTGGAGTCAAAGGACACATGAATTGTCTATTCTGCTGTGATCAAACATGTCATGCTGTCTCTCTTCTTTTTCTTTTTTCAGTTTTTCCGCCTGTAGTTACCTCAAGGGTAGTAAAGACAGTAGTAGACAGTTGGCAAACATCAAAGAAATAATGAAGCGTTTCATTTGGAGGCTACAGAGCTGTTCAGAATATCACTTCAAGACTAAGAATAGCACAGTGCAGTGTTGAATTTTTGTGCCACTTCTGCAGTGTGAAGCTTTTTTTCCCCTGGCTTAGGAAGATCCCATGATTATTTTGAATCTATAGACAGCTGGAAAGCAATTATGGATGAACTCAAGATGATGTTATTTGGGGACAAGGAAGAATAAAGGACTCAGGAACTGGAAAGAATATTTTTTTGTCATTATTTTGGGTCATTGAAGGTTACACCTGAAAAAGATAATCTCAGATAGGTATTTCTAGGCTCACATATGGAGAAGTAGGACAAGAGATTATTTAACAGATCAACACGAAATTTGGTGGTTAGGGTAGCTGGTGCCAAATAGTCAGTTTACTTGGCAATGAATTGCTTTTTTATCTAGCTTAATCTCTTTGCTAAAAACTATTGTAACTAATGCATATTGGGGAAAAAAAAATAAATACTCCTTTTTGGATTAAGGCATGAAAACTGATTAAAAATAGCATCTCTTCATAGATTCTGGAGCCCAGAGAGCAGGTAACCTTAAGAGAATGCTACCTGCCAAATGCCAGTGCTTTTTCCAATGTCAGGAGGTTCCCCAGGACCTTGTAAGGCACTGGTGTTTCAGTAACATGGGTATTCAGCTAACATGCCAGCTCATTTCAACAACAATGTCTTTCCTGTAGGCAAAACTGCAATGTTAAAAAGAGGTACATTTGGGCAGAAATGGATTCTTAGATGTAAAAATTAGTTTGTCATTGGCCCTCTGAAAGGCGTTTTAAGAAAAGTAATTTCTCATGAAATATGGTATTGATGCTTTCTCTGGAAACGTTTGGTAATGGGGTTATAGTTAAAGTAGCTCCTAGATTTGTGCCAACATACTGTAAAAGAAAGCAGCCTCAGAAATCTGGCTTTGAAATCTGATTTTTTGAAATCTGGTTTTAATATATTTTATGTTCCTGTATAGCTACTCAAACACTGTAAGAGCTCAGTGACTATTTTACATATATTTTAACAGGTACATACAGTTAGAAGGTGCATACAAACCAGGCTAAAGTGGAAAAAAGACATATTCAGCAAATTTAACAAGTACTGTTGTATATGTTCTGCAGCTATTCTCTAGGTATTTCCTTGGAACCAGTGACCATATCTGTCTCAAACGTGTCTGAAATCAAAGGTCTCTCACTGTGAGGAAGAAGCCTTAGCTTTTGCCATGCAATTTTCCCGAAATGATGGAAGCTGATGTGTAATAAAAATCCAGAACTTTCTATAAAGTGAATAGCTTGGCAGGCTTAGGAACGTCCCTGTTTCCAGCAGCTGGTGTTTCCTTAAAGAAAAGAATTTCAGTGGGATAATTCTCCCATTAGTGCTTTTGTCCTAGCAAACAAAAAAGTAAATTACTTAATGGCTCACTGTGAGGTTTGATTAACACCTGAATGAGGTGCTAGGTCATGTTCTGCAAGCCTTAAATACAGTACCTGACCTCACAGGGATTTATTTGTTACCTGAAGATGACTAGGGCCAGTACTACAACACTACTGATGGTTTTTAAGGAGAAACTTAAATCATTAATTTATTATGTACGTGTAAATAATAACTCAGTACAGGGTCTGTCCAAGAAGGCAGCCCTTCAGGATCTCAGATGGTACAAATAAAGATGGATGATATGTGAAAGTTCTTACATCTGTAGTTTTAAAAGACAGTTTTTGAAGTGGTTTTAACAGAGTCATAATTGTAGGAAAGATTCAGAGAGGAGATTTATAGTTTGCAAGTCTTAAATGCCTGTAAAATGTGTCTTGAGCTTACAGGCATGTCTGTGATGAATACTCAAGCTGAAAAGAGATTTTCATTTCCCTATGGCACGCACAGATAGAGCTGTGATTCTCACTGAATATTTGTTGTGCTGCTTTCATTTTATCCGGAAGGGTGTGGATGGGTAGCAAAACAATGTTCCAAAATTAAAAGCTCAGAAAACCTTAAACTGACCTCTTAAATCCACATAATAACAAGGACATTAAATGCCTGCCCTCACAAACTCAGAAATGCAATGCCAAATAATCTTGTAGAGTATAGTGAAGCCAAAATATTGAACCTCCTTTTAGCTCTGTTCTGACAGATGCACCAAAGCCTTAGGCTTATGAACTGCTTGTGTTTTCTGCTCATGAACAACATTCAATTCAAGCTTGTAAAAACAAAATCCTGTAAGTCCACAAGCGGAGTTCCCCTTGCTGCAGGGCTGTTGGATGCTGAGGATGTGAGCAGTGCAGATTCTTGTGCAGCTGGGCAGGAGGTGCAGAATGCGCTGCCCTTTGGGATTTTTCTTTCCTTGCTTGGGAAGTGATGGCATTGGTTAGATACAATGGAGTAGTGATCGATCTTTCACCAGAAAGACTGGTGCTTTGCTGGTGAAGGCTGACAGAGGTTGATCCATGCCCCTCTTGGGGCTTTCATTGTCTACAGCAAGACTGGGTAGAGTTCCACCATTTAAAGTGATTTGCTATACTCAACTGATAATCTTGATTGTATGAAGAGAAGTAGAAATTAGGAACCCATGCTAGACTTCGGGACAAAGATTTGTGGGAACATAATTCCAGTTCCCTCAAGCCAAAGGTCCTTCTTAACCAGCTGCTTGGACTGGGTATCATGGTAGAGAGCTGTGAAGTTTAAGGCTGCTCAGCACAGATGAGATAGAAATTCCTCTTTGAGTTTAAGATACTCTGGTGGGTGGCTGTGGCTATGCCCCAAAGAATGGCTCTGCTTACCTAAATCCACTCTCATCTCTCAGATAGAAAGATGACTAAATGCTGCTGGACCAGATTTAACTGCTGAGAACTCCATCTGGGTGCCATCTCTTCACTGTTTTCCTTTGACAATAGCTGACTTGTGTTAACTCCTTGTAGGAAAGTATTAACTACAAAAGTGTGTTTATACTGACATAAATGTGTCTGTTTAGTGTTGTAATGAGGAAAATATCCCCATTTTAAAAAGCTCTTAAGTTAGAAAGTTTGTATTCTAACAAAATGCTGCCTGTATGAGGGTAAAAGTAGAATGGAAATGCTTGGTTACTCTTAATTTATTCAGCTTGTATAATGATTTTATTTTAAAATATTACTTTCCTTCCTATAATAAAAATACTAAAAAAACCCAAACAGTTATTTTTTTTTTCAGTTTAGAATGAAGAACAATAATGTTTTCATCTTAGTTTGGGATGGAGAAAAGAATAAAAGTCCTCTCAACCTTCTATGGAATTAAATGGGTATTCTTAAGTTGAAAGAATGTAGACTTGTTCAGAAATCAAATGTCAGAAATTAGTTTAGGGTTTTGTATTACAATTAAAAATTGTAGCAATAACAGATTAGAAATGTAGTATGGAGGGTTCCAGCCTATAATATGTGCAGTTAAATTGAAATGCTGCTGTTACTTCAGGGCACATTGGTACTCAGAGTTTATCAAGAAGCTTGTGGAACAGAGCAGGATGAAGGTCTGTATTTCTTTCAGAGGGAAGATAGATGCCAATGTCTGGTGGGATTTTTATCCAGAGACACTTGCAATCAGCAGCCTTGTCAGGATTTTCTTTTTTATCTGACTAGCAGGAACTGTGACTTACAGTGTGTACAGTTGCTAACAACATTGTGATGGCAGAACTAGGTGCTGTCAGTATTATCTCTTATAATAACAGTATTTCTTAAGCTGTGGGTGCAGTGGGTGGTGTGTGTTCTGTGAAGGATGAGAAGATCTAAAAGGGATGTAGATTTTTTATTTTCAACTGAGGTAAAAAGACATCTGTTCTCAGACCTTCCACACTATCTCTGTGACTGTTTTCTCTAGCTTTCTGGCGCAGCTTTGTCCAGGCAGCAGAGCCATTTGCACCATGAAGAACTGAAATGGCTTGGCATTATCATAGTGTTTTCTGGATAAAAAAAATCACAGCCTCTTTGTCTGTCAAAGGTGAGCCCAGATAAAGTGAGCCGATGAGAAGCTGAGAGCTCAGTTGTTCCCAACACAGTCTGAAATTCCAGGAACGTTATATCAGGATTACAAGCTTCAGATGCTGCTGCACCTTACTTGAGAAGGAAGCAGCTATAGGGAACATTGCAGGATTTGATAAGTATATGAAAGGCTATCTTGAGTACAGATTGTGTATGGCTTTATCTTTTCATGTTCTTGTGAAAGGATAACTTGCAATGACGGGAGATTTCAGGCCTCGGGCATTACATAAAATAGTAGACAACAAATGTTAATACTTGTCTTTTCTGCTCTGGTCAGTTGTCCTTAAAGTAACTCCTGCAGACTCCATCTGGCCATCCTTATGTGACATTGAAAAAAGTCAACAGTATAAACTTCATCTGACTGTTATTTTACTATGTTTTGTTTGGTTGGATTTTTTTTTTTTCCTGTTGAGGCAGATGGAATAGTAAGAATCTTCACTTCGCTGCCAGGAAAAAGAGAGATAATGATATCAAGTTCAGGTACTTTGCTTTACACCATTTATTTGTCATTGCAGTGGTGTTATGGATGGAAAGGCATATGAATACTTTGCTGAAACTTCCCTTCATGAAGAATAATGAGGGCAAATATAAAACAACAAAAAACCAAGGTGTTTTGTTGTTTGTCAGGAGGATGTATTAACAGGGCTTTAATGTGCAAGATGTGAAGATATTTGTTCTATTCTTGTTTCTGAGCCTTCAGATGGACAAATATAACAGAATCATAGAAATGTTCAGGTTGGAAAAGACCCTCACCAAGTCCAACTGACAACCCTACTCTACAAGGTTCACCCCTAAACCATATCCCCAAGCACCACATCCAAATGACCTTAAAACACACCCAGGGTTGGTGACTCAGCCAACTTCCTGGGCAGCACATTACAATGCCTGACCACTCTTTCTGTGAAAAAAAAAATTTTCCTAATGTCAAGCTTAAATGTCCAGTCGTAGCTTGAGACTGTTCCCTCTTGTTCTGTCATTAATTACCTGTAAGAAAAGACCACCATCAGCCTCTCCACATGTCATTTCAGGCAGTTGTATACAGCAATAAGGTCTACCCCCAGCTCCTTCAGTTCCTCCTTATAAGATTTATTCTCCAGGCCCTTCACCAGCTTCGTTGCCTTCCTTTGCACTCTCTTCAGCACCTCCACATCTCTCCTGTATTGAGGTGCCCAAAACTGAACACACTACTCAAAGTGTGGCCTCACCAGTGCTGAGTACAAGGAGACATGCTGGACACAGCATTTCTGATGCAAGCCAGGATGCCATTGGTTTTCTTGGCCACCTGGGCACACTGTGTGTTCATATTCAGCTGCTTGTCGATTAGAACCCCCAGGTCTCTTTCTGCTAAACAGTTTTCCAGCCACACTTCCCCAAGTCTTTAGTGTTACAATACAATACAATACAATACACTACAATACATCAGGTTGAAAGAGACCTTCAAGATCATCACGTCCAACCCATCAAGCAATCCAACCCACCTAAACAACTAAACCATGCAACCAAGCACCCCATCAAGCCTCTTCCTGAACACCTCCAATGAAGGTGACTCCACCACCTCCATGGGCAGCCGATTCCAATGGGCAATCACTCTCTCTGTATAGAACTTTTTCCTAACATCCAGCCTAAACCTGCCCTGGTGCAGCCTGAGACTGTGTCCTCTTGTTCTGGTTGCTTGGGGTTGTTGTGACCCAAGTGCAGGACCCAAGTGCATGTAGCCTTTCTGAAGCTCATCCTATTAACACTGGCTCACTGATCCAATCTATCCAGGTCCCTCTGCAGAGCCTCCCTACCCTTGTGCAGATCAACATTCCCATTCCCACCTAACTTGGTGTCACCTCTGAACTTACTGTGGTAAGTTGAAACTACTCCCAAAATAAAAATGCCAGACCAGCTCAGCTGAAAGGAAATGAAGCTATATTTACAAGCACAACTAAAATATACAACTATGAAATGCAATTAATATGTACAAAATATTCAACATTTATATGTATTTACAATTTATAAACACCACAAGAACTCCCCTGGATAAAACCAGGGGGTTACCAACAGTTTCCCCCTCCCTGCTCCCTTCTCCCCCACATTATACAAGGTGAAAAAGAGAGAGAGAAGAGCAGACAGTAGTTTGTTACTGCTTAGCCACAACAAAGAAGTCAAGGTTAGCAAGTGCTAAGCAAAAGCAACCAGCTAGTGTCTGCTAGAACAAAGAAGTCAAAAAGAGAAAGAGTTTATACAACTAACTTCATGTTAATTATCAGACCAATGGGATTATTTAAACCTTATCATTATTTTCCCTTGACATGCTATGGTAATTTATTTACATTCTACCACTTTCTACTCAATCTGTGGAAAAGTTTTCTAGAATCAGCCTAAAACTACCACACTCCATGTCTGCATCAAGATCATCAATAAAGATGTTAGACAGAAGTGGTCCCAACACTGGGCCCTGAGGAACACCATTTGTGACTAGCTGCCAGCTGTATTTAACTCCACTGACCACCACTCTTCAGGCTTGTTTGCCCAGCCAGTGCTTTGTCCAGTGGAGTGTGTGCTTACCCAAGTCACAAGGAGCCAGTTTGTCCACAAGGATTCTGTGAGGAACAGTGTCAAGGTCTTTTCAAAAGTCTAGGCAGACAGTATCCACAGCCTTTCCCTCATGCAACAGTCAGGCCATCCTGTCATAGAAGGAGATGAGGCTGGACAGACAGGACCTGCCCTTTGTAAACCTGTGCTGACTGGGCCTGATCCTCTGGTTGTTCTCTATATGTCATGTAGTGGTGCTTGAGATGATTTGCTCCATGACCTTCCCTGATACTGAGGTCAGACTGACAGGTCTATAGTTTCCTGGATCCTCCTTTCTTGCAGATGGGTGTTACATTTGCTACCCTCCAGTCCACTGGGACCTCCCCAGTTAGCCAGGACTTCAGGTAAATAATGGAAAGTGGCTTGGCAAGCACATCTGCCAACTCCCTCAGCACCCTTGGGCCCCATAGACTTGTGTGCATCTAAGAGGCATAGCAGATCACTGACCGCTTCCTCATTTGTTGTGATAACCTCATTCTGATTCCCCTCCCTGACACCTAGACCATGAAGCTGGGTGTCCAGGGAACTGCAGAATCCAGTGCTAAAGATGGAGGCAAAGTAGGCATTGAGCACCTCATCCTTAGTCACTATGTCTCCTTCTGCATCCAATAAAAGATGGAGATTTTCCCTAGTTCTTCTTTTGTTGTTAATGAATTTATAGAAATATTTTTTATTATCCTCAATGGTTGTAGCTAGGTTGAGCTCTAGCTGTGCTTTGGCTCTCCTAATTTTCTCCTTGCATAGCTTCTCCCTGCATAGCTTCACTACATCTTTATTGTCCTGATGAGAGACCTGTCCCCTCTTCCAAAGGCTATAGACTCTCCTTTTGTTCTTGAGGTCCAGCCAAAGGACCCTATTCAGTCAGACCAGACGCCTTCCCTGCTGACTTTTTGGGCACACAGGGACAGCCTGCACCTGTGCCTTTAAGACTTCCCTCTTGAAATATGTCTAGCCTTCCTATATCCTTCAGGGTTAGATACCGATCATAACATGTTTATTTGTTTCTACATGTAGGAAGACAGATTAAGCAACGAGAGGCTCACAATCAATAAAAAGAGACTTCAAGGCCTTGGGGCAACTGGTAAAGAGATCACAAGTTCAAGTTGTGTTCTCCTCCAGCCCTCTGACATCAATGATTGATGAGGGAACATTTAGGAAGAGCCAACAGGTCAATTCATGGCTCCAGGACTGGTGTCATCCACTGGGGTTTGGATTTTATGATCACTGCTTGGTTTACAAGGCAAGAGAGCTGCAAGTAACTAATGAGATGCACCTGTCCCAGAGGTGGAAAAGAATTCTGGGGCAAGAGTTGGCAGGGTGTGGTGGTGAGAGAAAGTTCTCCCCCCCACACACACAAAGAAACCACAGCTAACTCAGTCAGAGAAGCAAATTAATATAAGCTGTATTTACAAGCAGGAATGAAATGCAGTGAATATGTACACAATATACAGTAGTTACAATATATACAGAAATATACAGCAATGAACGTAATACAGAAGACCTTTTCCCTCCTCCAGCCAGGAGGGTCCCCCTGGCCCTGTACCCCCTCTCCCTCCCTACCTCCCTTTTTTCCCAAAAAGGGTTAGAGAGAGAGAAAAAGGTAATTAAGAAGGAAATTCTGTTAGCTCAAAGAGTTTTCTTATCTGGTTAGCTTTGTTAATTCAAAGCTGACTCCATCCAGCAGCTGTAGCTCAGAGAGAGACAGAAACAGACAGGCCGACAGGCACAGACAGAACTGAACTGAGACTGAGACTCAAACCGAATGAAAACTTAAAGTTGCATTCTACCAATCTACCCATGAAATTCGTTTAGAATATCTGAATGTTTTTCAAAATATTCAGCCAGAGTGTTCCAGCAACTGTCGCTTTCTTAAAGGCACAGCCTAAAATGGTCACAATCCACCCCTTCTAAAAAAATTCATTGGCTGTTCATACTGTCCATCCAATCTAAAACAATATCTACAATTTGCAAGTAAAGTTCATAGTCTATTCCGGCTATCCTCAGGTGTAGATGATTCAGAAGTCCAAGAACATCAGGAAGCAAGAAAAATGGAAAACCAGTTTGTCTCCTCGCAGATGAAGCGAAGAAAAGGGAAACAGGGAAACAGGGAAACAGGGACTCTCAGCTGACTCAGGGCTTTCAGAGTTCTCAGGGTTCGTGCACCATAGATTCCTCATGGATTCTTCCTTTGGGTGCAATGTATCTGTACAACATTCTGAAATTAAACTCCCTCAGCTAAAGTTAAATTTCTTTATGGGATACAATTTCACCATTCTCTTGCATTACCCAATAAGTGTGACCCAGACCTTCAGCTGAAACCACCCCTCAGACAGGTTTAGCCTCTCCCGTGGGAGAAAATACCCAAACAGCTTTACCTAACAGATTCTTTTCTCTAACAACAGGAACTCTATCACCTTCTACTTTCTGTAGTGTATCTGAATGTGCCGGTCCTGCTCAGTTCACTGAACCTCTACTATTTACCAGCCAGGTTGCTTGTGCTAAATGTTTTTCCCAGTTTTTCAAAGATCCACCCCCCATGGCTTTAAGAGTGGTCTTCAAAAAACCATTGTAGTGTTCAATCTTCCCTGCAGCTGGTGCATAGTAGGGGATGAGGAATATCCAATCAATGCCGTGCTCTTTTGCCCAGTTCTTTACAAGGTTGATTTTGCAGTGAGTTCCGTTGTCTGACTCAATCCTCTCTGGAGTTCCATGTCTCCACAGGATTTGTCTCTCCAGACCAAGAATGGTGTTGTGTGCATGTTGCAGTTTGGGCTGGGTGCCCCCTGCTCCATGAGGTGCTTCCTGTGTCCAGAGGTCCAGCCCAGTGGGTGGACACAGGAAATTGGGTATTTCTACCAGAATTCTCTGCACCACTGTAAGATCCAGTGCGAGGCCTAAGCACCTCCTCTTTCTTCCTTGCCGTCACCCAGTAACTGGGGGAGATGTTGTCTCCCAGCCATGGGCCTGGCTAGGCCCAAGGCCACAGGGGGATGGGCAGTCTCAGATCTGGCCAGCTGAGACTAGCCTAGCAGTGGGGAGGGGGGAAGAAGGAGCCCTGGGGGTCTAGGATGTACCCCCAGGTGGGGATGGGATCTTCCTGGGACTGTTTTGGGATTTCTTTTGTCACTGCGCTTCCGGCTCTCTGTAAACATTCACTACTTTACCTTTAAACTTTCCATCACTTTTGCAATCTGTTTGTCTGAGTTGTTTTATTTTGCCCGTGGTGGGGAGGGGGGCTGCCTCAACCCATCACATTATTGGTAGCAGAGGATGGTTGTGGTGGGGAGGGGGTCTGCCCTCAACCCCTTTGCATTCCTGGCGAGCCAGCCAGGAGTAGGAGTTTATTACTGTGGCCACTTTGCAGATTGGATTGCAAAAGATGGAGAGTTTAAATTTAGTTCTGGGCATTGTTTTGGGTTTTGGAAGTTGGGGCTCAAGTTTTGTTGTTGGGGCGATTGTGTGAGTTCTTGTGGATTGCAGGGGGGACACCTGGTGTGTGGCCAATGGCATGGAGCCCCCTCCTGCTCTTCCATGCAGGGGTGGTTCCTGACCATCGGAATTGGGGTACCACTTGAGAACACGGGACCTGCCCTTCCTCCACCCTTTGCTCTCTGTGGGCAGTAGAAACGGCAGGGAGTGAAGCAGGGGAGGGGCAGTGGCGAGCTGATCAGTCGGGTCCGTTTTCGCTGCGGGGATAGAGCCAGCCGTGGCGAGCGGGCGAGCCCAGCTCCCGAAACTCAGGAGGGCGAATGAGCACCCCAGCTGCAAAGCCGTTCTCAAGGGCTCTGAGAACATGTTTATGACTTTTGCTGGAGGAGCTGTTTGAATGCCCGAGGGGTGGAGGCGATTTTGATTCTGTACCGCAGTGATAGAGGTGGCCGGAGCCCTGCTGTATACTTGGGCTGTGGTGGCGGTGGCCTCGGCCTTGTGCTCAGAACGGCGGCGGCAGTGGGCTCGGCCGTCCACTTGGGCTGCGGTGGTGGCAGGCCCGGCCGTGCGCTTGGAGCGGCGATGGCGGCAGGCCCGGCCGTACACTTGGAGTGGCGGAGGCGGCAGGCCTGGGTGTGCGCTCAGAGCGGCAGCAGCGGCCCCGGGCCATCCACTCGGGCTGCAGTGGGAGCGGGCCCGGCCGTGTGCTTGGAGCGGCAGCGGGCCCGGCCGTGCGCTCGGGCTGTAGCGGGGCCGGCCCTAGTCTCTTCCCCAATTATTTTTGGACGAGTTCTGAAAATGTCACCGAGCACCTGGCTCCACCTTCCTTCTTCTCAGTAGTTGTGGTGCAGTCCCTCCCCCTTCCGGGGAGGATTGTGAGTTGGATGCTGTCACGCCTTGGTACGCGAACGCCCAGTGGGGGGGCGGTGTACTGTGACATGCATTTGTATAGCCTCGGGCTGCAGCTGGAAGCGGTCAGCACAGGGCTTGGGATAGGTCTGTGCAGGGTTGTGGAAGGCTCAGTGTGCTATTTTCCTGGAGGGGTGGAGAAGCAGTTAGAGCCTGATTGTTCTGACTGGCTTGCCCAGGGGTGGAAATATGCCACTGAGTAAATAGAGATGGAAATAAAAGTTGGTTGAGAAGTTGTGAGGCTTTTCCAGGTGAACAGGATGTCCACCAGATCCATGAAGAACTTGCACCGCAGAAGAGTGAACTCTGCATCGCTGGGAGGTTCCATTAGATGAGAGAAGAAGAACTGGAATGGACTGACACTTGAGCCTGAATGACAGACTGTTTGGGTGGATGCCCAGATGAAGATATGGACTTTGCTGGACATGTCATCGGAAGATTTCTCATTTGATGATATGTTTGGGGTGCAGAGAATTATGGTTATGAAATAAGGGGTGGCATGTTGCAGTTTGGGCTGGGTGCCCCTCTGCTCCATGAGGTGCTTCCTGTGTCCAGAGGTCCAGCCCAGTGGGTGGACACAGGAAATTGGGTATTTCTACCAGAATTCTCTGCACCACTGTAAGATCCAGTGCGAGGCCTAAGCACCTCCTCTTTCTTCCTCGCTGTCACCCAGTAACTGGGGGAGATGTTGTCTCCCGGCCATGGGCCTGGCTAGGCCCAAGGCCACAGGGGGATGGGCAGTCTCAGATCTGGCCAGCTGAGACTAGCCTAACAGTGGGGAGGGGGGGAGAAGGAGCCCTGGGGGTCTAGGATGTACCCCCAGGTGGGGATGGGATCTTCCTGGGACTGTTTTGGGATTTCTTTTGTCACTGCGCTTCCGGCTCTCTGTAAACATTCACTGCTTTTCCTTTAAACTTTCCATCACTTTTGCAATCCATTTGTCTGAGTTGTTTTATTTTGCCCATGGTGGGGAGGGGGCTGCCTCAACCCATAACAGTGCAGTTGCATGTGGAACTGGATAAGTTTCCAACCATCCAGTGTTTGCCTCTACCATAGTAAGCACATACTGCTTACCAGAACGAGAACGTGGTAGAGTGATGTAGTCAGTCTGCCAAGCTTCACCATGCTTGTACTTGGACCATCTGTCACCATACCACAAGGGCTTAATTCATTTTGCCTGCTTAATAGCAGCACAAATGTCACAGTCATGGATGACTTGTGTGATAGCATCCATGAAATGTCTATGGATCTGTCATGAGCCCACTGGTAGGTTACATCTCTGCCTTGACGTCCTGATGAATCGTGAGCCCACCAAGCAAAGAATATCTCACCTCCGTGTTTCCAGTCGAGATCAAGATCAGAGTCCATGTCTACTGGAGAAACTCTTGCAGCTAAATCTGCCTGATGGTTGTGTTGCTGTTCCTCAGTAGCTTTGCTCTTAGGAATGTGAGCATCAATGTGTCTCACCTTCACTGGAATTCTCTCGATTTGATCAGCAATGTCCTGCCAAAGGTCAGCTGCCCAAATAGGCTTTCCTTTTCTCTGCCAACCATTCTTTTTCCAGTCCTTTAGCCAACCCCACAGAGCATTGGCTACCATCCATGAGTCGGTGTAGAGATAAAGCTTTGGCTATCTCTCACATTCAGCTATGTCGAGAGCTAGCTGGACAGCTTTAACCTCTGTGAACTGACTGGATTCTCCTTCTCCATCCTTTGCTTCTGCAACTCGCCATGTCGGACTCCACACTGCAGACTTCCACCTTCGCTTGTTCCCGACGAGACGACAGGAACCGTCTGTGAACAAAGCATATTTCTTTTCATCATCAGATAGGTCATTGTAAGGAGGAGCTTCCTCAGCATGAGTTGCTCTCTCCTCTGGAGGTTTAGTACAGTTGGTACCTTCAGGCCAACTTGAGATCACCTCCACTAGACCAGGTCTTTCAAGATTTCCCATTCGAGCTCTCTGTGTTATCAGAGCCATCCACTTAGACCATGTGGAGTCTGTAGCATGATGTGGTGTAGAACCTTTGCCTTTGAACATCCAATTCAAAACTGGTAATCTGGGAGCTAAGAGAAGTTGTGATTCAGTTCCAATTACTTCAGAAGCTGCTTTCACTCCTTCATAGGCAGCTAGAATCTCTTTCTCTGTTGGAGTATAATTAGCCTCTGAACCTCTGTAACCTCGACTCCAGAAACCAAGAGGTCATCCACGTGTCTCACCTGGAGCTCTTTGCCATAAGCACCAGGTTGGACCATTGTCACTTGCAGCCGTGTACAAAATGTTCTTAATGTCTGGACCATCTCAGACAGGTCCCAGACCCATTGCTTGCACTACCTCTTGCTTTATCTGGTCAAAGGCTGCTTGTTGTTCAGGTCCCCAGTGGAAATGGTTTCTCTTTCGAGTCACATCATACAGAGATTTCACAATCTGAATGTATCCAGGAATGTGCAGTCTCCAAAATCCCACTATCCCCAAGAAATGTAGAGTTTCTTGCTTGTTTATAGGATTTGCCATGGTAGAGACTCTATTTACCACATCCACTGGAATGTGTCGGTGTCCATCCTGCCACTGCACTCCCAGAAACTGAATCTCTCTGGCAGGTCCTTTCACCTTGTCTCGCTTCATAGCAAAACCTGCATTCAGAAGAATGTCAATGATTTTGTTACCTTTCTCAAAGACTTCTTACAATACAATACAATACAATACAATACAATACAATACAATACAATACAATACACCAGGTTGGAAGAGACCTTCAAGATCATCGTGTCCAACCCATCAACCAATCCAACCCACCCAACAACTAGACCATACAGCCAAGCACCCCATCAAGTCTTCTCCTGAACACCTCCAATGAAGGTGACTCCACCACCTCCACGGGTAGCCAATTCCAATGGGCAATCACTCTCTCCATGTAGAACTTCTTCCTAACATCCAGCCTAAACCTGCCCTGATGCAGCCTGATACTGTGTCCTCTTGTTCTGGTGCTGGCTGCCTGGGAGAAGAGACCAACCTCCGCCTGTCCACAACCTCCCTTCAGGTAGTTGTAGAGAGCAATAAGGTCACCCTTGAGTCTCCTCTTCTGCAGGCTAAGCAACCCCAGCTCCCTCAGCCTTTCCTCAAAGGGCTTGTGTTCCAAACCCCTCACCAGCTTCGTTGCCCTTCTCTGGACACGTTCCAGCAAGTCAACATCCTTCCTAAACTGAGGGGCCCAGATCTGGACACAGGACTCAAGGTGTGGCCTAACCAGTGCAGTGTACAGGGGGAGAATGACCTCCCTGCTCCTGCTGACCACACTGTTCCTGATGCAAGCCAGGATGCCATTGGCCTTCTTGGCTGCCTGGGCACACTGCAGGCTCATGTTCAGCCTACAATCAACAAGTACCCCCAGGTCCCTCTCTGCCTGGCCACTCTCCAGCCACTCTGACCCCAGCCTGTAGCACTGCCTGGGGTTGTTGTGGCCAATGTGCAGAGCCCGGCACTTGGATGTGTTAAATCTCATGCCATTGGACTCTGCCCATCTGTCCAGCCTGTCGAGGTCTCTCTGCCAAGCCTCTCTGCCCTCCAGCAGATCAACTCCTGCCCCCAGCTTGGTGTCATCTGCAAATTTACTGATGATGGACTCAATGCCCTCATCCAGATCATCAATAAAGATGTTGAAGAGCATGGGGCCCAGTACTGATCCCTGGGGCACACCACTAGGGACTGGCCGCCAGCTGGATGTGGCACCATTCACCAACACTCTCTGGGCTCGGCCCTCCAGCCAGTTCCTAACCCAACACAGTGTGCTCCTGTCCAAGCCATGGGCTGCCAGCTTGGCCAGGAGTTTGCTGTGGGGGACGGTGTCAAAGGCCTTGCTGAGGTCCAGGTAGACCACATCCACAGGCCTCCCCACATCCACCAGGCGGGTCACCTGATCATAGAAGGAGATCAGGTTGGTCAGGCAGGACCTTCCCTTCCTAAATCCATGCTGGCAGGGCCTGATCCCTTGGCCATCCTGTAAGTGCTGTGTGATCACACTCAAGATGACCTGCTCCATAATCTTGCCTGGCACTGAGGTCAGGCTGACAGGCCTATAATTCCCTGGCTCATCCAACCGGCCCTTCTTGTGGATGGGCACCACGTTGGCCAGCTTCCAGTCTTCTGGGACCTCTCCAGTGAGCCAGGACTGCTGAAAAATGATGGAAAGTGTCTTGGACAGCTCATCTGTCAGCAATCTCAGCACCCTAGGATGGATCCCATCCGGTCCCATGGCCTTGTGGGGGTCCAAGCTTCTCAGTAGATCTCTAACTTCCTCTTGGAGCAGTGGGAAACTATGCAGCTCCCTGGCTCCTTCTGCCAGCTCTGCAGGCCAGCTGTCTGGAAGACGTTCTGCCCTGCTAGTAAAAATTGAGGCAAAGAAGGTGTTAAGTACCTCTGCCTTTTCCTCATCCTTTGTTACTACGTTCCCCTCCGTGTCAACCAAGGAGTGGAGATTGTCCTTGCCCTTCTTCTTGCTATTGATATATTTATAGAAGGACTTTTTGTTGTCCTTCACAGCAGAGGCCAGTCTAATTCTAAATGGGCTTTTGCCTCCCTAATTTTCTTCCTACATGTCCTAGCAACATCCCTAAACACTCCATGGGTTGCCTCTCCTTTCTTCCAAAGATAATACACCCTCTTTTTTTCCCCTTAGTTCTATTGAAAACTCATTACCCATCCAGGCTGGCCGTCTGCCCTGGCGGCTCATCTTCCGGCACACTGGCACAGCCTGTTCTTGCACCTTCAATAGTTCTTCCTTGAAGTAGGTCCAGCTCTCCTGGACCCCTTTGTTTTTAAGGGTTGTTTCCCAAGGAACCTTCTGAATTAGTTCCTTGAGTAGCCTGAAGTCTGCCCTCCTGAAGTCCAGTTCTTCAGCAGTTTTACCCCAGACGATGATATCATCGATGAACTGGATGTGTTCTGGAGCACCACCTTTCTCCAGAGCATCGTGGATCACTACATGACAGATGCTTGAGCTGTGGATCCAGCCCATTGGCAATCTGTTGAAAGTGTACTGGATTCCTCTCCAGGTGAAAGCAAATTGAGGCCTGCATTCCTCTGCTATGGGAATAGAGAAGAAGGCATTAGCAATGTCTATGGTAGCATACTATTTGGCCTCTTTGGGTTGCAGCTCATACTGGAGTTCCATCATGTCTGGTACTGCAGCACTCATAGGTGGAGTTACTTCATTCAGGGCTCGGAGTCGACTGTCAGACACCGGTCTCCATTCTGCTTTCTCACAGGCCACATTGGACTGTTGAAAGATGAATGAGTTTTGCTGATGACTTTCTGACTCTCCAACTGGTGAATCAAATTCTGAATGGGCAACAAAGAGTCACGGTTGGTTCTGTATTGTCTGTGATGCACAGTCTGAGAAGCAACCGGCAATTTAATGTCCTCAATTTTGTGTTGTCCCACAACTGCTGATTCATCAGAAAGCTCAGATCTAACAGACAGCTTCAGTTCTTGTCCAGTTTCTACAGATGCTACTCCAAAAGCCCATTTGTAACCCTTAGGGTCTTTGAAACGCCCTTCTCTCAGAAAATCAATTCCCAAAATATAAGATGCGTCAGGTCTGGTCACAACTGTATGCTTCCTCCACTGTTTACCAGTTAAACTTATATCAACCTCCACCTTAGTTAACTCTTGAGATCCACCAGTGACTCCCAGAATAGTTATAGCCTCTGATCCCTGATAATTTGATGGCATTATGGTACACTGAGCCCCTGTGTCAACCAAGGCCCTGTACTTCTGAAATTGTGAAGTGCCAGGCCACTGGATGTACACATCCCAATAGATTCTTTTATCTCTGTTACCCCTCTCCTCCCCTGGCGGGAGGCAGGGCACCCCTAATTTCAGGGAATATGTCCACATGTGCAATGAGCACAGTGTGCAGTGTTAGAACTGGAGCCACTGTTGGAGCTATTAGAGTTGTCCTGGGGAACTGTAGAAGTAACAGCTACCCTTCTGGTATTGCTGCCTTGAGTTCTGCCACTTTGCAGTTCCCTCAGTCTCCTGAAAAGATTAGAAGTTGATTGACCATCCCATCTGTTCATGTTCTCACCAAACAGATCATGCAGAGTTATCCAAATACTCGCACGTGATTGCCTTGGTGGTTTGTTTTGGTTTGATCTGTTTTGGAATGACCTCCTTGGAGGACATCTATTCCTCACAGATGAAACTTGTATCCGTCTGGAGGAAGAATTGGAATTATCTCTTTGTGTCAGTTGGGATATGGTATTTTTAAATTCCTCCTTCAGCTCTTTCATGCAATTCTCAATTTTTCCAGACAGAGTTTCAATGGCTGAAACCAAAGAAACACGTGTCATGCTATCCTCCAATTGTCTCATTTGATCAGTGAATTGGCCAACCATAGGAGGAGCTCCACCATAATTTCTTGAAACAATTCTGCTTGCCAGAATATTTGCATAATTAGGAGGAGCAAGTTTGATGAGCTTTTTAGCAAGACCAGTTCCTACAGGAATTTCATCAGGATTCAGAGCCTCATGGCCACCATAAAGTACCTCTCTGACAGCAAATTCTCTCAGACACTTAATTCCCTCATCTATGGTAGTCCAGGGTTTAGAATTCCATGGAAGATCATCTTGGGAAGGATATCTCATGAGAGCTGCCATTAAAAGGTGTATCCACAAAGTAACCTTACTGAGAGTCCTACCTAGATGTCTATTCCATTATCCTTTGAGAGAGTTCCTAGTTGAGCTGCTGACTTGTCTCCCACTATTAGAGCTGGAGCACCTGTATCGTAACAGCTACCAAGCCAAGCTAGGATTGGCTCATTCTCTGCTCTGATGTAATCCTTACTCACGTTTCTAATCTCTTCGCACGGTGAAGTTCTGAATATCATCTGTCTCCTCCTCTGCCTCCTCTTCCTGAACTTGTTGTCCCAGTAATCCTACTGTCACTCTCATAAGAATCTCTTTAAGCTCAGAAGCACCACCACGAGCTGCTGTCCTACCAGGAATTTGCCCTACATCTCCATCCTGTGATGATCTCAGTAACTCAGCTATATCTTTACGACAAACCTTCTCCTCCTTCTCAGCAGTCTCTCTTTTAGCAGAAGTTCCCTCACCAGCATCAGCATCTTTCTGCTCTTCCCCATCAGCTCCTGGATCAGCTTTGCTCTTTCCAATTCTTGTTTTTAAAACTGCTACTTGCTTAATGGGAGCTGTGTTTGAATTTACAGCTGCCTTAACAGAAGCTGACAGCTTTTGAGACGGATCAGCTGCTGTGGAGGACACTTCTGGTCCTGCCAAAGAAGAAGAAGGAAATGGCTTTGCCTCTCTAATGGCTGCTGAGGATGTGGAAGCCACCATGTTAGGTGCTGCCGCTTTCTCTGCAGCTGGCTGATTGCCAGAACCATCAACAGCACTGTTCAAAGCAGCCTTTCCAATAGACTTTTTAGTTCTATCTTTAACTGATACAGATTGTCCATTCTCCTCATCACTAGATATTTCTGGAGTAGAGTTAGAGCTATGCTTTCTTCTCTTTGGTCTATGCTTAACAACGAAACAAACCTTAGATACCTTCCTCTCCCATATCAGAGCTACTAACAAGAACACATTACTTATCACCAACAGCAGGATTGCACACATAAAATAAATCACCTTTGGATCCCAGCCATCACTTAAAACTACTCTTTCACCTACTGGAATCTTAAACTCCTTTATCTCTATGGGAAGAGTGCTCGCCGTTACATTTCCGTATCTATTAAGCCAAAAGAATCCCAGGCACCAGTCATAGAGAAGCTGAATCTTATACTTAAACCATAAATATAATTTATACATTAAGTACCTGCCTAAGCGGTCACAAATTAATCCTAGGAAGTACTTGTAGATCAGTACAGAACAAATTGAAAAGACCAGACACTCTAAAATCCAAAACATTTTCATGCTTGCAACTCCAATTCGAGCAGACAATAAATCAAGCAAATTTTGCCCTGCTTCTGGACAGCAATTACCCACAAGCCCCATGTTGGGCGCCAATAAAATATGTGGTAGTGAAAGAAAGTTCTCCCCCATACACACACAAAGAAACCACAGCTAACTCAGTCAGAGAAGCAAATGAATATAAGCAGGAATGAAATGCAGTGAACATGTACACAATATACAGTATTTACAATATATACAGAAATATATGGCAATGAACGTAATACAGAAGACCTTTTCCCTCCTCCAGCCAGGAGGGTCCCCCCAACCCTGTACCCCCTTCTCCTTCCCTACCTCCCTTTTTTCCCAAAAAGGGTTAGAGAGAGAGAAAAAGGTAATTAAGAAGGAAATTCTGTTAGCTCAAAGCATATGCAAGAATTAGTTTTCTTATCTGGTTAGCTTTGTTAATTCAAGGTCGACTCCGTCCAGCAGCTGTAGCTCAGAAAGAGACAGAAACAGAGAGGCCAACAGGAACAGACTGAACTGAACTGAGACTCAAACTGAACTAAAACTTAAAGTTGCATTCTACCAATCTACCCATGAAATTCGTTTAGAATATCTGAATGTTTTTCAAAATATTCAGCCAGAGTGTTCCAGCAACTGTCCCTTTCTTAAAGGCACAGCCTAAAATGGTCACACAGGGCTCATTGATAGGGCTTTGAACTGGATTTGAAGGGGGAAGGGGTTGTTAATTTCATGCTGGCCAGTGGCAGTGTGGCAGTTTACCAGACACAGAGGGATGGATTGTTAGCAAGGGTTCTCAACTAGTTGCCATGAGGCAAGCCAGAGACAATGCACAAAGATACCTGTGGTAGTTTTAATGTTGGGGGGAACTTTCAACCCACCACAATACCCCAAGAGAATCAAAGTGGATTCACACAAGAGGGTGGCACAGCCAGCCCAGCTGAAGTACCTCTATGCAAATTCCCACAGTTTAGGCAATAAACAGGATGAATTAAGGGCCACTGTGCAGCTGGAATGCCATGACATAGTGACTATTACTGAAACTTGCTGGGATGATTCCCATGACTGGAGTGCAGGGATAGACAGGTACAAGCTCTTTAGGAAAGACAGGCAGTGGAAGAGGTGAGGAGGTGTTGTCCTCTGTATCAGTGACCAGCTGGAAGCAGTGGAGCTCCTCATGGGGAAGGGTGATGAGATGGTTGAGAGTGTATGGGTGAAGATTAAAGGGAAGACAGGGGGAGGTGACTTTACAGTAGGGGTCTGCTACAGGCCACCTGACCAGCAGAACCAAGCAGATGAGGCCCTCCACAGGCAAATAAAAGTGGCTTCATGTTCACAAGCCCTGTTCCTTGTGAGGGATTTCAACCACCCTGACATCTGCTGGAGGGGCAACACAGGTAGGCACCAGCATTCCAGGATGTTCCTGGAATGCATAGATCACAATTCTCCTCTACATGGTAGAGAAAAGGTGCTATGCTGGACCTTGTTCTTACCAATAGGGAAGGGCTTTGGAGATTAAGTGGAACAGTAAATATGTCTATAGGTATATTAATAGTAAAAAGACTAGGAAATGTGTGGGCCCCTTCAGAAAGGAAACAGGTGAACTGGTGACAAGTGATATGGAAAAGGCTGAAGTTCTCAATGACTTTACAGTATCACAGTATCACCGTATCACCAAGGCTGGGAGAGACCTCAAAGATCATCGAGTCCAACCTGTCACCACAGACCCAGTACTAGACCATGGCACCAAGTGCCACGTCCAATCCCCTCTTGAACACCTCCAGGGACGGTGACTCCACCACCTGCCTAGGCAGCCCATTCCAATGGCGAATGACTCTCCTGGGGGGTTGCTAGAGAGAAGAGGCCAACCCCTTCCTGGCTACAACCACCCTTCAGGTAGTTGTAGAGAGCAATGAGGTCTCCCCTGATCCTCCTCTTCTCCAGGCTAAACAACTCCAGCTCCCTTAGCCTCTCCTCATAGGGCTTGTGCTCAAGGCCTCTCCCCAGCCTTGTTGTCCTTCTCTGGACACATTCAAGTGTCTCGATGTCCTTCTTAAACTGAGGGGCCCAGAACTGGACACAGGACTCAAGGTGTGGCCTAACCAATGCAGAGTACAGGGGCACAATGACCTCCCTGCTCCTGCTGGCCACACTATTCCTAATGCAGGCCAGGATGCCATTGGCCTTCTTGGCCACCTGGGCACACTGCTGGCTCATGTTCAGGCGGCTGTCAATCAGCACCCTCAGGTCCCTCTCTGTTTGGGACCTTTACCTCAGTCTTCACTGGCAAGGGCTCCAGCCACACCCCCAGAATAATGGAAGATAATGGTAGGGACTGGAAGAAGGAACTGCCCATTGTGAGTGAAGATCAGGTTTGTGACCATCTGATGAAGCTGAAACTGTTCAAGTCCATGGGACCCAATGGGAGACACCCACAGGTACTGAGGGAACTGGTGAATGAGTTTGCTAAACTACTGTCTATTATATTCCAAAAGTCATGGCAGTCCAGGAAGTCTCTAATGACTTGAAAAGGGGAAGCATAACTCCCATTTTCAAAAAGCGAAATAAGGAAGAAGCAGGCAACTATAGGCCAGTCAGTGTCATCTCAGTGCCCAGTAAAATTACGGAGCAGATCCTCCTGGAGGCACTGCCGAGACAAAAGAATAGCTAAGAGGTGGTTAATTTAATCAGCATGGCTTCACCAGGGGCAAATTGTGCCTGACAAATCTGGTGGCCTTCTATGAACAGGTCACAACATTAATAGGTGAAGGCTGAGCAACTGACACAGTTTATCTGGATCTGAGCAAAGCCTTTCTCACTGTCCTGCACAACATCCTGATGTCCAAGCTGATAAAGTGTGGGTTTGATGGATGGATCATTCAGGGGGTAAAGAACTGGCTTGATGGCCACACCCAAGGAGTGGCTGTCAATAGGTCCATGTCCAAGTAGAGTCCAGTGACAACTGGAGTCCCTCAGGGATCAGTCCTGGGACCAGTCTTGTTTCACATCTTTGTTGGTGACATGGACAGTGGCATTGAGTGTACCTTCAGCAAGTTTGCTGATGACACCAAGCTGTGTGGTGCAGCAGACACACTGGAGGGAAGGGATGGCATCCAGAGGGACCTTGACAGGCTGGAGAGGTGGGACCATGACAACCTCATCAGGTTCAACAAGACCAAGAACAGGGTCCTGCATCTGCCTTGGGGCAATCCCAAGCCCCAGTATAGGCTGGACAGTGACTGGCTTGAGAGCAGCCCTGAAGAAAAGGACTTAGGGGTGCTGGTAAATGAGAAGCTCAATATGAACCACCAGTGTGCACTTGCAGCCCAGAAAGCCAATCACATCCTGGACTGCATCAAGAGAAGAATGACCAGCAGATTGAGGGAAGTGATTCTGCCTCTCTACTCCACTCTGTTGAGACCCAACCAGGAGTACTGTATCCAGTTCTGAAGCCTCTACCACAGGAAATATATGGACATGATCGACCGTGTCCAGAGAAGGACCATGAAGATGATTAGAATGCTGGAGCACCTCTCCTATGGAGACAGAATAAGATTGTTGGGGCTATTCAGTTAGGAGAAGAGAAGGTTCTGAGGAGACCTTATTGTGGCCTTCTGGTATCTGAAGGGGGCCTACAAGAAATGTGGGGAGGGACTTTCTGGGATGTTGGATTGTGATAGGACTAGGGAGAATGAAGCAAATCTAGAAGTGGGTAGATTCAGATTGGATGTTAGGAAGAAGTTCTTCACCATGAGGCTGGTGAGACACTGGAACAGGTTGCACAGGGAGGTGGTGGAAGCCCCATCCCTGGAAGATTTTAAGGCCAGGCTGGATGTGGCTCTGAACCATCTGTTCTAGTGTGAGGTGTCTCTGCCCATGACAGGGGGCTTCGGACTAGGTGATCTTTTTGGTCACTTTCAACCCTGACAATTCTATGATCGGTTTCACACTCCATTTTCTATGATTTTCAGCTTGCATTTAGGTATCTCTACCTAGACTAAGTGGGAAAGTACGTTATTTATGGCAGGATAATCCACTGTTTATCATGAATTTTTTGGGGTGGCAAGGCAACTATTTCCTCTAATGTATATTGCTGGAACAAAGTACAGCAGATAGGAGGCAGTCTAGGAGGTTCTTAGAGTGTATGGAGGACAGCTTCTTATCCCAGGTACTAAGTGAGCCTAACAGGGGTAAGGCTTTGCTTGACCTCCTTTTTACAAATAGGGAAGGGCTGATGGGAGATGTGGTGGTTGGAGGTTGTCTGGGGTCCAGCAGCCATGAGGTACTTGAGTTTTCAATATGCAGTCAATATAAAAGGGGCAGCAACAAAGCCTCCACTATGGACTTCCGGAGGGCAGGCTTCAGGTTGCTCAAGGAACTAACTCAGAGGGTACTTTCGGAAGCAGCCCTTAAATACAAAGGGGCCCAGGAGAGCTGGACCTACTTCAGGAAAGAATTCTTGAAGATGCAGGAACAGGCTGTGCCAATGTGCCGGAAGATGAGCCGCTGGGGCAGACGGCCAGCCTGGATGGGCAATGAATTTCTAAAAGAACTAAGGGAAAAAAAGAGGGTGTATTGTCTTTGGAAAAAAGGGGAGGCAACCCATGGAATGTTTAGGGGATGTTGCTAGGTCATGTAGGAAAAAAAATTAGAGAGGCAAAAGCCTATTTAGAGCTTAGACTGGCCTCTGCTGTGAAGGACAACCAAAAAATCCTTCTATAAATATATTAATAGCAAGAGGAGGGGCAAGGACAACCTCCACTCCTTAGTGGACACAGAGGGGAACATGGTAACACAAGATGAGGAAAAGGCAGAGGGACTTAACACCTTCTTTGCCTCAAATTTTAATAGCAGGATAGGTTGTCTTTCAGACAACTGGCCTCCTGAACTGGCAGATGGAGTCAAAGAGCAATATAGTTCCCCTGTGATCCAGGAGGAAGCAATTAGAGGTCTGCTCAGCCACTTAGATCCCCACAAGTCCATGGGACCAGATGGGATTCATCCCAGGGTGCTGAGAGAGCTGGCAGATGACCTGGCCAAGCCACTCCCCAGCATTTTTCACCAGTCCTGGCTTACTGGAGAGGTCCCAGATGACTGGAAGCTGGCCAATGTGGTGCCCATCCACAAGAAGGGCCGGAAGGAGGAGCCAGGGAATTCCAGACCTGTCAGCCTGACCTCAGTGCCAGGCAAGATTAGGGAACAGGTCATCTTGAGTGCAATCACACAGCACTTAGAGGATGGCCAAGGGATCAGGCCCTGCCAGCATGGATATAGGAAGGGCAGGTCTCCTGTCATTTCACTTGTCTAATAGATGGTCCTCAAAAGTGCTTCATCTGAAATTATCTATTGTTGTTTGTAAGTAGTACAAAAGTGGGGAAGATGTATTATGTATCATACTCCTTTTATTGTATTGTAAATTGACACTTAAGTCTTTGAATCCAAAGTGTACACTTGTGTACAATTAAAAATTGCACAACAACACCTTTCCACAGCTTTGTTTTATTCATATATATTGAGTTAATCTCACTGACAAAATGTAATTCTGTGAAAACAGTGTGCAACTCCAAGGAAGGTAAAAGCTCTTCATTAAATGTACTAAGTTAAAAGAATGTAAAAAGAAAAAGCAAGCAATAACAGAACCAAACCCCTAATTATAAGCTCTGCAAAGCCAGCTAGGCTAAATTGAATTTGCTCTTCCCCAGTGTACTCACACAACATCCAGATGGCTCATGGCTCTTCAAAATTTAATTTGCTGTCCTTAATATGAAGGAAAATTCACTCTGTGGGCAATTTTCCCCAACACTACAAGCAAAATCTTATTCCCCCATTGAAATTAAGCATGTGTGTTTGCCATTTCCTAGTCTGGATTACAACATGTCCCTCCTCTCTGGATGAGAAGTTTCACCATGCTTTCACAGATCATAGATACAGCTGAGATAGAGCAAAGCCTTCTCATGTTGAATAAAAAGGATAAGTGCATAAGATGAAGGCAAACACAAAGTTGTGTTGGATTCACAGGCAGCAGAATTTAGCTGCTTATCCCAGGGGTGTTTCTACAGCCAACATTAGTGTGGTCTTACAGGCAGTCACATGCTTTGTGCCTGCCTAACAGCTAGCTCTGTTTCGCATGAAGTGACTGGGAATTCATCTCAGTGCTTCCCCGTGAGCTGTATGCCAAAGCTCAGACATTTGTAGGAAGAAGTTCTACACGGAGAGAGTGATTGGCCATTGGAATCGGCTACCCGTGGAGGTGGTGGAGTCACCTTCACTGGAGGTGTTCAGGAGAAGACTTGATGGGGTGCTTGGCTGTATGGTCTAGTTGTTGGGTGGGTTGGATTGTTTGATGGGTTGGACGCGATGATCTTGAAGGTCTCTTCCAACCTGGTGTATTGTATTGTATTGTATTGTATTGGTCCAAACCTATTCATTATGGCCTAAGACAAAACTCTGTCTTGGTAACGTGTTTGACAGAGGTTCAATTTACAGAATTCACATTACTGGTTAAAAAGAAAAAAAGAAAAAAAGAGGAAAAAAAGGATAAGTTTATACATAATTTATAAGTAATTTTAAAGTAATTATACATAATTTGTAAGTAATAAGACAAGAAACAATGGGCTCAAACAAGGACATAGAAAATTTTACCTCAACATGAGAAACCTCTTTATAGTGAGGGTGATGGAGCACTGGAACGGGCTGCCCCAGGAGGTTGTGGAGTCTCCTCTTCTGGAGACTTTCCTTTCACAACCCACCTGGATTCATTTCTGTGTGGACTACCTTAAGTGATCCTGCTTTATCAGGGGGGTTGGACCCAATGATCTCTCGAGGTCTCTTCCAACCTTTAATATACTGTGGTACTGTGATACATGGTAGCTTAATCAATAACTAGAATTCTCCTAGCCCATGATTTGTGATCCATTCTTCTTCACTCTTTGTGTGAAGATGAGTGATTTGGCAGTCTAGGTTAAGGTATCTGGCACAGAAGTTGCCAAAGGTCATTAGTAGGACTTTTTTTGATTAAACAAGTGAAGCTGCACTGACACAATCCCAGTGCTACATTCATATAATATCTTAAGCAGCCCTCTCCAGTTGTGCCAGGTGTGAAATGTGAGATCACTCAAGTGAAAGAATTAATTATGTGCTACTGGAAAATTCTCCAAAAATCTCCTTGTGTTTTAAACCCACTACCCCTTAATTTCATAGTGGGAAATTGCTTTGCACAGTTAATTGTCAGTGACATGTAAGGTTTGACAGCTAGCCCATAATCACTCATTCATCTCTTTCACTATGAAGAGGCCCTGTCTACTTAGCCTTTGTATAGAACTTACTCTTAAGCTGTCCTTTACCCACACCAAAACTTGCTTTCTGCTAAAAATAAAAAATAAAAAAAAATAAATTGCATTTTGGCTTCAGGGAAAGTCATAAGTACGACCTAAGTGGAGATAAAACCACGAGGAACACCAGGAAAATGGCATTTTAAGAAGCTCACTAGATTGAAAGCCTACTAGGCTTATAGTGCTGATCTTGGTGAGTTTACCTTACTGACAGGGTATGTATTGTCCTAAGGTAAAAGCAATGAATAATTTGTACTGG
Source organism: Picus viridis (assembly GCA_033816785.1). Classification (NCBI taxonomy): domain Eukaryota; kingdom Metazoa; phylum Chordata; class Aves; order Piciformes; family Picidae; genus Picus; species Picus viridis. The sequence continues at coordinate 73,711,400 of CM066606.1, read as the reverse complement.
TTAATGAGAAAGGAGAAAATACATGCACCCTCATCAGCCAGCATCAGAAGGTTTCAGACATAAGCACAAGCAGGATGTGAGATGAAGTTTGATGATTTTTTGTCCTCATAGATTATTGGTCCATAAGTGTAACAGGGAGATATCTTTTGACCATCATGAAAATTTGACTAAGCAGGGGCAAAGGAAGCGGGTATGAAGGAAGCCAGAGACCCACCACTGTCATGTTGAATGAGTCTGAAATCTCCTGATTCTAATTAATTTGTTAGAATCATTATCTAACAAACTTCAAAGAATGAACGTATATTTTTTTAAAAAACAAGCATTGGAAGCATTACAATGTAGGAAGTTAATGACCCAGCTTTTAGTTGGGTTGAATTTCTGACTATGAGATGGGCAGGTTTCATGGCTGACCTTTTGAGCCAAGAACCAGAATTGTTGCCTAGCAGAGGGCCTCATCACCTTTCCCATGGAAGAAGAAAGCCAAGGAGGTGGAGAGCTCTAGGAATAGCAGGGCATGGTAACAGCTCTATTGCTGCATGCGAGTGAGTCATGTGACAATATTGGCCTGAGCAGTTTTGCTACTTTGTGCCATAGCTGGGAGATTTGGACTACTCAACAGCACCTTTTCTAGTCCAAAGTCACAGGGACACTTGGCTCAAGTGACACAGTTTGACTGTATCTGCTTAGGGGAAAGCTACTTGTAGATAAGCTTTTACCAGAGATTTGTGTGCAGCAGCATCACAGAGCTGAAACTGATTAGTTATGCAAAAGAAATAATATGAGTAAATTTTATGTAGCAGTACACTTCTCAGGGCACTGCTGTAGGCTAAGTTCAATGTCAGCTTCACTCAAGAGTTGTCAAACCCATGGTTTTGAAAAACTTATATCTGCGTTTTTGAAATGGCAGACATGGATGTGGTTATTATTATTCCTGAATGCACAACTAACTGAAGAAAAACTCATCTCTGTTAAATATTGGACATTTTTTTCTTTAAGAATACATATCTTTAATGCTACATAAATCTCATATCCTCACATAAAATATTTGTTATAATTGTACTTGTGCATGTGCATACTGGAACACGTTGCCCAAGGTATGGTTGAGGCCCTGTCCCTGAAGGCATTCGAGATCAGACTTGATGTGACCCTGGTCTGCCTGATCTAGTTGGAGGTGTCCCTGCTAACTGCAGGAGGATTGGACAAGATGATCTTTGAGGGTCCCTTCCAACCTGATACGATCTGTGAATCTGTGTAGCTGCAAATGTATTTACATTTTCTGAGTAGATTGATGCATATTCCATGCAAGGCGAAAGAGTGTTTTCTAAGGGACAGGACACTGTTTAGTGAATGCATTATTTTGAGGGTGAATTTACATCTTAAGTTCAGCAGCTGGAAACTGCAAAACATAATAATGTCTCTCTTCTGATGTGTAATACTTTCATTTTTTTTATTGTAGGATATTTTTATTGTTCTAGTAAAAAAAACATTTCCAGTGTTTACAGGAGTCTAAAGTTCAGTTAGCTATTGAATTTCATTACCATATTTTGCCAGTTGCTATTGTTGGTAATTTGAGATATAAATTGTTCAGGATATGTGACAACTTACTATTATGAAAAGGTCCATTTCTGACATCTAATTCCTGTTTATCAACCAAACCAGTGAACTGATGGCCTTGGTCAGCACAGTGGGATGATAAGACCCAGCTTTGAAGTATCTAATCCTCTTATTAGTTATATAAGACAGGCTAGCAGGAAATTTCCCAAATGAGATTTTAAACTGTGTTGTTCTCCGGTCATTCAAAACCATCCTAGAATCTCAGTAATGACATTTCAAGTCTACCTTTGGGTGGAAAGGAATTGTAAGGTTTGCATCTTTTCATAATCAGAAATAATCTTATTCTTTCTGCTTCCTATAGTTTTTCAGTCAATTATATATATATATATGTGTGTGTATATATATATATATTTGTTATTGTTGCCACTTCTATTAATAATAATTTTTAAATAAATATTTTCAAACATATCTGGGTCTTAAAGAATTGGTTTCTTTTCTTCTCCTGAATGCTGTATTCAGTGGAAAGAGGAGCTGCGATAACATTAGGAATACACCAAACAGTAGACTTGTTCCTTCCTTAATTTTCTGAACTTTCTTCAAAGCTGGTAGCTCTATGGAAGAGTACTGAACATGATCTTAGTTTACAGAGAATTGTTGGATTTAGAGGTTAGAGAGGTCTTTTCTCTCATTTAATGTTCTAAATCTGTGACATATTTTAATCCATAGAAGGGTCATGCTGATTTAGCTGATAATGGTTTCTATTAATTCCACATGCTGTACCAATTAAAATCTAGGCATGTAAATTAAAATGTTTATTCTAGATGAATACAAGATAGAGAATGTTATAAGCCCCAAAAGCTTATTTGAAGTGTGGCTCTATTTGAACAGAAACTGCTTCTAAATGTTATACTCTGGGTGTCTGTGTGTATTATGTCTTAATCAACCCTTATCAAATGTGCCCAGGTTGCAGTAAAAGAAAGCTCCTATTTCCTTAGCTGCCAACCTTGACAAGCTTATGCAGTCTTTCAGAGTCAGACTGGGAACTTTGTATCAAACATTATATGGCTAGTAACAAATTCTGCCAGTCAGAACCTGCCTTTAACGGCAGTCCTGCAATCCTGTTACCTCCATAGCATGTCCTCAGTGACACCAGAGCAAATCCCTCGTGTGCAAAGGACCTCTTCATCTCTGGGAGAGACAAGGGTGGTTGTTAAGAGGTAGCAAAGAGGTCCTGAGAACTTTTTTCAGATCTTGTTGCAGAGCTTGTTGTTTATCTGCTCGGTGTTTTTAAAACATGCATTTTTATTGAAAAACCTGGAAGAGTAGACCTTTCTTACTGTACAGCATAACTGATTAACATTTAGTGAAGATAACCAGAAAGACCAATATAAGTTCATCCTTTGTTTTATGTCTTTGAGCAAAGGGGAGATTTCAATATCTGAAAGGGACCTTCAAGAAAGATGAGGAAGGATTGTTTAGAAGGGCATGTGGCAAAATGACAATGGCAAGGGTTTTAAACTAGAGCACTGCAGATTCAGGTTGGACATCAAGAGGAAGTTCTGCACAATGAGGGTAGTGAAATACTGGAACATGTTGCCCAAAAAGGTTGTGGAGACATTCAGGGTCATACTTGATGGGACTCTGAGCAACCTGATGTCCCTGTTTACTGTAGGGAAATTGGACAAGATGACCTTCAAGGGTTCCTTTGAATCCAATGCATTCTATGATCTGACTCTTACTGGTAAAATTGCATTATGGAATTCATAATTCCTGAATTGGATTGCTGTGTTTGATACATTTCAGCTTATGACATGATTAAAATATTGCTTTATTATCATACTTTTAAAAGCAGAGAAATTACGTTCTCATTTCAGCACTAGTCTGAAACTTTGGCAAAATTTTAAGAAAACACTTGGCTTTTAAAAATTTTGTATTGTTAAAGGCAAAATATCCAGTGGGATTGCTACAAAATAAAATTATGAGGATCCTATGACTCTGGAACTAAAAGTTGACTCAGAATTATGTTGACAATGCTCTCATATTTTGTAGATCAAGATTCACAATTTTGAATCTAAAAATTAATTGTGTTGTAGTAAGTTATGATTGATACAAGAATACTAGGTAGGTAAGGTGATAGCATTAAGCTGCAGCAAAACAAAGATGATTTTCCTAGGATGAAAGGGGACTGGTAAAATTCCTCAGTGATTTATTCCAGGAATGACTGAATCTAGACCTACATTTTTGTATGAGTTGTTGTATGCTTATAAAATTTGCAGCTGATACATTGTTGGTAGGCATTATCAGCTCATGGATGGATTTAAAGACACCTGCGACTCCAGAGAAAATATCTGCCAAGCTGTTTCAAGAAGTGATCAGAAGATATTTGTCTGTATATTTCTAAAAAACATTGGTGAAGTATCATACATGATCCAACACAGCGTTCTGATGACCAAGGTAGAAAGAAGATGAATTCAAAATACCGTACATGCAGAGAAGAACTTCCAACAAAAATTAGGAGGAGGAAGTGCTTATATTTCTTTAGCCAAAAGGAGATGCAAACTGATACAAACTAGGGCTATTATAAGCCAACTTAGCAGGAGGGTAAATAATGGAAAAATAATGGACTGTGAAAAAAAAATGCTGAAAAAACAAGTAGACCTTGAAAATACAAGTGTAATTTTTAAGGTTTAGAATGCTAATGGACTGGACTTGAACTGTTTATGAATGGAAGAATGTTAAGTGGTTGCCTACAAACAGAGAAGCTAAGTGAAGCAAAGACTTTTCAGTCAAATATCCTTACAATGTTGTTGGCCTCTATATATCCACAAGTTTTCTGTTTTGTTTTTGGTTTTGGTTTTTTGTTGGGTTTTTTGTTTGTTTGTTTGTTTTTTCCCATACAATGATTACTATTCATCCTGTAATACCCCTAGTATTTGGTTTGAGCTGGAGTTCATTCTCCTCAAAGCATCCTTCTATTGCTGTGTTTTGCAGCAGTAGTTGATAACACAGCAGTGGTTTGGCTACTGCTGAAAAGTATCCAGCCTGTGTTGCTCCAACACTTCTCTGCCCCAAGACTATTCTGACGGGTGGGCAAGATCTTGGGAGGGAACACAGCTGGTCCAGCTGGCCCAGACTGGCCAAAGGGGTATTGCATGGATATGACATCAGCTGAGATATAAGAATGAAGTGAAAGAAGGAAGTGGGCGGATGTGTCTGTGGCATCTGTTTTCCAAAGGAACCACCAAGCATAGAGAACTCTGCTTCCTGAGCCTGGCCATTGTCCTGCTGATGGCAAGTAGAGACTAACATCTCTCTCTCTGCTTTTATTTCCACATCGTCTGTTCCTTTTGGTTATCGTTATTATCAAATTGCTTCTTCTTACTACTGACTTTTGCTATGTGTTCCCCTCTCCCCTGTCCAGTTAAGAAAGGGAGTGATAGAATGGCTTTAGTGGGCATTTTGCCCCTAGCCAGGGCTAAACTACCACAGTCCTTCAGAGCTTAAGAGTTGCTTCCAGTTTCTTGGTATCATTCAATAGCCTTGTAATAATCTTGTATTCTGAAGGCCTGTGCGAGAATGGAAAAATCAATAGAAAGGTTTTGTTGTTCATAGGTTTTAGGATTATTTTTTTCACTTACCTGTCTGAGTACTAATTCTGCTGTTTAACATCTTTCTAGAGGGAGAATGAGCTTTGGATTCAGTTGGTTTCTCATGAAAGAGCAATCAAGTCTAAAATTTAGGTATAAAATAATAAAACATACTTAAAATTTAATTGCAGTTTAGTTCCAGGAAAGTAGCATGTCTGCTCCTCTATCTGAGGAGTTAATCTGGATCTGCATGACTGAGAACAACTGAGGTTATTTCCTGCAAGTTGATTTGGCCCAGATTCATTTAAAGGAAATGAACAGTCTTACCTCTTGTCTTTTGGCTGTGAGAAGTGTCCATTACTTGTGCTATCTTGCATTTACAAAGAGGTTAACATACATTAAAAACATGTCTTGGCCTCAGCCAAGAAAATACTTTGGAAAACAGAAAAACAGATGCTTGCCTACCTGAAAGAAATCCATAAAGACCATTTCTTTTTTTGTCTTTCTCTTTGCACACAGTCACATGTACATGCCCCTGTATACTATTGAAGATACTAAAGGCAATTGTCCACTTTAAGAGGGCTTTGGACAGCAAAAGCTGGGTTTGCAACACAGCTTGCTCAACTGCCTCTGTTATCTATGATTCAGAAGTGTAAGTAGATTTTTCTCTGTCAAAGTCAGGACTTCTGAATATCATAAAGATTCATGATATTACTTTTGGCGACAGTTCCTCCTGGGATATATCTTTGTGAAAGAAAAAAAGCAAGAATTTTGTATTGATGATAGTGAACAGTATTAAACATTTTTTAAAGTGATGTTTTGAAAAGATTTTTCCTTTCTTTTCTCTTGCATAGATTTTTAATAAAGGCAAAAATCCAATACTTTCATGGTCTTACAGATGTGTATGTATACTGACATACACAACAGCCTTCTAACACTTGGAGCAGGAGTACTGATAATTTTATGTAATGACTTTCCTGACAGTTCTGGAATTTAGATGCTAAAGAGGGAAAGGAAATTACAAAAGACCATAAGGATATGCTAATTCTCTCTTTTTTTTTTTTTTTTCCTTTCCTTGTTTAGAAGCTTAGCAGGATAACTCTGATTAAACACTTGGATGAAGAAAAATGGGTGTGTTTGGATGCAAAATAGCCATATGGTTTCCATGCATCACTTTAAAGGCCTTTTAAGCCGGGAACTTTTTCCCTCACATGCATATGCACACAGCAGGATGAAAACTACATTCTCAGAGGCATTACCATAGCTGACTTACACTGTAAACAATAATGAAAGCTATCAACAAACCTCAAAAGGGCACAAGCATTTTGGAAGAACACTTGAAATCCTTTTTTTTTTTTAATATCTTTTCTTTTTTTCTTTTTTTTTCAGTCAGGGTTGGAAGGGACCACAAGGATCATCTAGTTCCAACCCCCTGCCGTGGGCAGGGACACCCTACACTAGATCACGCTGGCCAGAGCCTCGTCCAGCCTGGGCTTAAACACCTCCAGGGACTGGACCTCAACCACCTCCCTGGATAATCCATTCCAGGGCTTCACCACTTTCATGGTGAAGAACTTCTTCCTCACATCTAGCCTGAATCTCCCTACCTCCAGCTTCATTCCGTTCCCCCTAGTCCTATCACTACCTGATGTCCTGAGAAGTCCCTCCCCAGCCTTCTTATAGGCCCCCTTCAGATACTGGAAGGCCACAATGAGGTCACCTGGGAGCCTTCTCTTCTCCAGACTGAACAGCCCCAACTCCTTCAGTCTGTCCTCATAGGAGAGGTGCTCCAGCCCTCTGATCATCCTCGTGGCCCTTCTCTGGACACGCTCCAGCATGTCCAGATCCCTCCTGTAATAGGGGCTCCAGAACTGGACGCAGTACTCCAGGTGGGGTCTCACCAGAGCTGAGTAGAGGGGGAGAAGCACCTCCCTTGACCTGCTGGTCACACTTCTCCTGATGCAGCCCAGGATCTGATTGGCTTTCCGGGCTGCAAGCGCACATTGAGAGCTCATGTCGAGCTTCTCATCCACCAGCACCCCCAAGTCTCTCTCCTCAGGGCTGCTCTCCAGCCAGTCACTGCCCAGTCTGTATTTGTGCCTGGGATTGCCTCGACCCAGATGCAGGACCCTGCACTTGGTCTTGTTGAAGCTCATGAGGTTGGCTTGTGCCCACCTCTCCAGCCTGTCCGGGTCCCTCTGGATGGCATCCCTTCCCTCCATCGTGGTGGCCTTCTATGATCAGGTGACAGCATTAATAGATGAGGGGCGAGCAACTGATGTCGTTTACCTGGACTTGAGCAAAGCCTTCGACACTGTCCCACACCACCTCCTGGTCTCCAAGCTGGCGACACATGGGTTTGATGGATGGACCACTAGATGGATAAAGAATTGGCTTGATGGCCGCACCCAAAGGTGGCTGTCAACGGGTCCATGTCCCAGTGGAGGCCAGTGACAAGCGGAGTCCCTCAGGGATCAGTCCTGGGACCTGTCTTGTTCAACATCTTTGTGGGTGACATGGACAGTGGCATCGAGTGCACCCTCAGCAAGTTTGCTGATGACACCAAGCTGTGTGGTGCAGTGGACACCCTGGAGGGAAGGGATGCCATCCAGAGGGACCTGGACAGGCTGGAGAGGTGGGCACAAGCCAACCTCATGAGCTTCAACAAGACCAAGTGCAAGGTCCTGCATCTGGGTCGAGGCAATCCCAGGCACAAGTACAGGCTGGGCAGTGACTGGCTGGAGAGCTGCCCAGAGGAGAGAGACTTGGGGGTGCTGGTGGACGAGAAGCTCGACATGAGCTCTCAATGTGCGCTTGCAGCCCGGAAAGCCAATCAGATCCTGGGCTGCATCAGGAGAAGTGTGACCAGCAGGTCAAGGGAGGTGCTTCTCCCCCTCTACTCAGCTCTGGTGAGACCCCACCTGGAGTACTGCGTCCAGTTCTGGAGCCCCTATTACAGGAGAGATGTGGACGTGCTGGAGCGTGTCCAGAGAAGGGCCACGAGGATGATCAGAGGGGTGGAGCACCTCTCCTATGAGGACAGACTGAAGGAGTTGGGGCTGTTCAGTCTGGAGAAGAGAAGGCTCCCAGGTGACCTCATTGTGGCCTTCCAGTATCTGAAGGGGGCCTACAGGAAGGCTGGGGAGGGACTTCTCAGGATCTCAGGTAGTGATAGGACTAGGGGGAATGGAATGAAGCTGGAAATGGGGAGATTCAGGCTGGATGTGAGGAAGAAGTTCTTTACCATGAGAGTGGTGAAGCCCTGGAATGGGTTGTCCAGGGAGGTGGTTGAGGCCCAGTCCCTGGAGGTGTTTAAGACCAGGCTGGACGAGGCTCTGGCCAGCGTGATCTAGTGTAGGGTGTCCCTGCCCATGGCAGGGGTTGGAACTAGATGATCCTTGTGGTCCCTTCCAACCCTGACTGATTCTATGATTCTATGATCGTGTCCACTGCACCACACAGCTTGGTGTCATCAGCAAACTTGCTGAGGGTGCACTCGATGCCACTGTCCATGTCACCCACAAAGATGTTGAACAAGACAGGTCCCAGGACTGATCCCTGAGGGACTCCGCTTGTCACTGGCCTCCACTGGGACATGGACCCATTGACAGCCACTCTTTGGGTGCGGCCATCAAGCCAATTCTTTATCCATCTAGTGGTCCATCCATCAAACCCAATGAAGAAACCTTCTTTGGATTGACAATTTCTGAATGGTAGAGCATGTTTCAAATACAGAGTTACAATGAAGAGAAGGTAGGTGCAAAGAGACCCTAGTTTCCAAAGCCATGGTTTCACCAAAATTAAACCCAAGAATAAAAGAAGAATTACAACTTTGTACATACAACTCTGTCTAGTCTACTCTAACTTCTGGCATAAGTAAAGATACCATTACATGTTCATCCCACACTGTGTGTCAAGATCCAGTGGTGGACTAGACTGAGATTGCCTACAGGGAGCAGTTTTAGATAAGGTAGGTTCAATCATCAGAAAATTTCAGACATTGTGTCATTGTGAATCCTGGGAAACAGCATTATCAGCAAAATCTTTGACTATGCTGCTGCTGGAAAGATGCACCAGTAACAATTACAATGTTGATGAACTGACAGTTATAAATAACAGTTTACAATAATAATTGCTCTGGAGAAAATAGGTCAGATAGAAGCTGATCATATCCAAGACTTTAGCTACACTGATCCTAAAATTCACACTAAGTTGTCTGCCTTTGGGCAGTGGATGAACAGTACAAATTTCAAAGATTTAGCAGCTTTTTTTCCTTTTATAACTTGGAAGAAATGTGTTTGTTTGTGTTTCCAATGCAGTAATGAATTCTGCCACTGCACGGATACTGCAGTTGATAAAAAACAAACCACTTGACAAACTGTCAGAGATACATATGCAAAATGACAGCTACTCCCTTTAGTGTTCTTAGATAAACAAACTTTAAAATTAAAAGCAACTATAATTAATGCTGAGATGCAGAGCAGAATCCTCAGGCAATCATTGTCAGAATATTCAGGGCTCAGATTTGACTCTTCATTCTGGCTAATCAGAAACAAACACTCCTTCCTACCAATGTGCTGGCAATAACGGATAGATTAATTGGAGATGAGATGCTGCCATGAGTTACTTATCATGTTTACATGAAGAAAAACAGAACTATATTTTCATAGTGCAATGTAAATTACTTACACAAAGGAACAGAACAGAAGCATAAGAAAAACAAGAAGTGTAACATGAAAACTCCACTCTAAGATGATGGAGTTCCCCAAGAGTATGCTATTGTGTGTTATTTTCACAGCAAGGACAAACATCCATTGGAATGATCTCCCTAGGGAAGTGGTGAAGTCCTCAGTATTGGACAATTTTAAGATTTAGTGGGATGGGATGCTGGGTCATTTTTTTCTAGACTGTATTTTTGCCAAGGAACGTTGGACCAAATGATTTTTGATGTTCCTTCCAACATGCTATTCTAGGTTTCTGTGACTCTATGATTCCATTAAGTGTACATTCAGTAAAAAATTATGTCATTTGAAACCCTTATTTCTTGCTAGCTTCCTTCTTGTTTTAAGTGAAGACAAGGAGAATACAAACAATTAAAGCAAGAGACATTTACTTTATGTTCCCTCATCTCCTAAAACCAGGAGTGAGGGAAAGCCTGATTTGCTGCCCTGTGATCCAAGATAAGGCACAAAGGAACAGGGTGACACATAACCTTAATGCCACTGTAGAAAAGTCATTGCCATGGCATATTTAAAAAGACTCAGTTTCTCTGAATGTTACTCCAGGACTTGTAGAACTTCATTGAAATCTAGTAGACTTTACAAAGGTTCTTAGAACTTCTATTAAACTCTCTACTCAATTCTATAATAGCATACTACAAAAGTAGTAGAAGATAGACAAGCTTTATGAGGAGAGGCTGAGGGAGCTGGGGTTGCTTAGGCTGGAGAAGACCATTGGCCATTGGAATGTGCTGTCCTGGGAGGTGGTGGAGTCATTGTCCCTGGAGGTGTTCAAAAAAAGATTGGAAATTAATTGAAATCTAGTAGGCTTTACAAAGATTCATAGAACTTCTATTAAACTCTCTACTTAATTCTATAGTAGCATACTACAGAGAGAGTTATTCGCCATTCGAATGTGCAGCCCAGGGAGGTGGTGGAGTCACCATCCCTGGAGGTGTTCAAGAGGAGATTGGACATGGCACTTGGTGCCATGGTCTAGTCATGAGGTCTGTGGTGACAGGTTGGACTCAATGATCTTTGAGGTCTCTTCCAACCTTGGTGATACTGTGATACAAAAGTAGTAGAAGATGGAAGTGAGGAAAATCTGTAGGGATTCTCATTCAGTGGCAGAACTGTCTAGAATCAGTTTCTTAGACATTACATTACCTCAGGAGATCTGTATGCCTTACAAAATCAGAAAAAAGTATAGAATATCCCTCCTGTACAAACACTTCTTTTATTTCTGTAACACAAAATTACCCAGTTCTACTCTTCAAGACACGGAGGAAACATAGTCCTTAACACTGTATTTGGGAAAGAGAGTCAGCTGAAAGAACAATTGAATTGTTCAGTATCTTTATTGATGATCTGGACAAGGGCATTGAGTCAGTCATTAGTAAGTTTGCAGATGAAACCAAGCTGGGGACAGGAGTTGATCTGTTGGAGGGTAGGAGGGCTCTGCAGAGGGACCTTGACAGGCTCGACAGATGGGCAGAGTCCAATGGCATGAGATTTAACACATCTAAGTGCTGGGTTCTACACATTGGCCACAAAAACCCCATGCAGTGCTACAGGCTGTGGTCAGAGTGGCTAGAAATTGGAAGGAACGTAAAAAATCATTTGGTCCAACATTCATTGGCAAAAATATAGTCTAGACAAAATGACCCAGCATCCTGTCCAACTAAATCTTAAAACTGTCCAATGCTGAGGACTTCACTTCACCACTCCAGCCAGTTCCTAACCCAGCACAGAGTGCTGCTGTCCAAGCCATGGGCTGACAGCTTGGCCAGGAGTTTGCTGTGGGGAACGGTGTCAAAGGCCTTGCTGAAGTCCAGCTGGACTACATCCACAGCCTTCCCCACATCCACCAGGCAGGTTCCCTGATCACAGAAGGAGATCAGGTTGGAGAGGCAGGATCTGCCCTTCCTAAATTCATGCTGGCTAGGCCTGACCCCTTGGCCATCCTTCAGGTGCACAGTGATTGCCCTCAAGATGATCTGCTCCATAATCTTCCCTGGCATTGAGGTCAGGCTGACAGGCCTGTAATATACAGGTTCCTCCTTCCAACCCTTCTTGTGGATGGGCATCATGTTGGCCAGCTTCCAGTGATCTGGGACCTCTCCAGTGAGCCAGGACTGGTGGTAAATGACGGAGAGCGTCTTGGCCAGCTCATCTGCCAGCTTTCTCAGTACTCTAGGATGGATCCCATCTGGTCCCATGGACTTGAGAGTATCCAAGTGGCTCAGCAAGTCCCTAACTACTTCCTCAGGGATTTCAGGGGCACTGTATTGCTCCCTGACAGCATCTACTGGTTCAGGAGGCAAGCTATCCTGCAGCCCTCCTGCCTTACTGTTGAGAATGGAGGCAAAGAAGGTATGTAGTACCTCAGCCTTTTCCTCACCTTTAGTTATAATATTCCCCTTCAGGTCCAATAAAGAGTGGAGGTTCTTCTTGCCCCTCTTTTTAGCATTAATATATTTATAAAAATGCTTTATATTGTCTTTCATAGCTGTGGCCAGCTTGAGTTCTAATTTGGCTTTTTCCTCTAATTTTTCTCCTACACGATCTCACAACATCTCACAAGATCTCTGAGATTATTTTTTTAACTAGACTATCAGTGTGTAGTGGGCTCACCACTAGTGACTGGCCGCCAGCTGGATGTGGCACCATTCACCACCACTCTCTGGGGTCGGCCCTCCAGCCAGTTCTTAACCCAATGCAGTGTGATCCTGTCCAAGCCATGGGCTGACAGCTTGTGACCGGTTTAGGCTGTGCCTTTAAGAAATGGACACTTTCTGAACACTCTGGCTGAATATATTGACAACAAAGATATGCTAAACTAATTTCATTGGTGGATAGGTAGAATGCAACTTTGAGTTTTGGGTTCAGTCTGTTTGGAGTCAGTCTGTTCTTCTCTGTCCTGTGTGCTGGTCTGTCTTCTCTCTCGCTGAAGCAACAGCTGCAGAACAGAGCGACCTCGAAATTAACAAAGCTAACCAGATAAGAAAACTAACTCTTGCATTCGCTTTGAGCTAACAGAATTTTTCTCCTTAATTGCCTTTCTCTCTCTCTCTAACCCTTTTTGGGAAAAAAGGGGAGGTAGGGAGGGAGAAGGGAGATTGCGGCCCGGGGGGGCACACCCTTCTCCGGCTGTTGGTCTCCTGTATTACATACATTGCTGTATATTTCTGTATATATTGTAAATACTGTATATTTTTGTACATATTCATTGCATTCCATTTCTGCTTGTAAATATAGCTTTCATCAGCTTCTCCAGCTGAGTTAGCTGTGGAATCTTTTGTGTGTGTGTGGGGACTTTCTCACCCTACCACATATTTCAAGTGCAGATTCAGGACATTAAATTGCCGGTTGCTTCTCAGACTGTGCATCACAGACATACAGAACCAACCCTGACTCTTTGTTGCCCATTCAGAATCTGATTCATCAGTTGGAGAGTCAGAAAGTCATCAGCAAAACTCATTCACCTTTCAACAATCCAGTGTGGCCTGTGCGAAAGCAGAATGGAGACTGGCGTCTGACAGTCGACTACCAAGCTCTGAATGAAGTAACTCCATCTATGAGTGCAGCAGTACCAGACATGATGGAACTCCAGTACGAGCTGGAATCCAAAGAGGCCAAATAGTATGCTACCATAGACATTTCCATTGATGCTATCACACAGCTTGGCCAGGAGTTTGCTGTGGGGGACAGTGTCAAAGGCCTTGCTGAGGTCCAGGTAGACTACATCCACAGGCCTCCCCACGTCCACCAGGCAGGTCACCTGATCATAGAAGGAGATCAGGTTCGTCAGGCAGGACCTGCCCTGCCATGCTGGCAGGGCCTGATCCCTTGGCCATCCTCTAAGTGCTGTGTGATCGCACTCAAGATGACCTGTTCCATAATCTTGCCTGGCACTGAGGTCAGGCTGACAGGCCTATAATTCCCTGGCTCTTCCAACTGGCCCTTCTTGTGGATGAGCACCACATCGGCCAGCTTCCAGTCTTCTGGGACCTCTCCAGTGAGCCAGGACTGCAGAAAAATGATGGAGAGTGGCTTTGACAGCTCATCTGCCAGCTCCCTCAGCACCCTAGGATGGATTCCACCCAGTCCCATGGACTTGTGGGGATCCAAGCAGCTGAGAAGATCTCTAATTCTCCCATCCTGGAACAGAGGAAAACTATGCTGCTCCCTGGTTCCTTCTGCCAGTTCTGCAGGCCAGCTGTCTGGAAGACATTCTGCCCTGCTAGTAAAAATTGAGGCAAAGAAGGTGTTAAGTACCTCTGCCATTTCCTCATCTGTTGTTACTACGTTCCCCTCCGTGTCAACCAAGGAGTGGAGGTTGTCCTTGCCCTTCTTCTTGCTATTGATGTATTTATAGAAGGACTTTTTGTTGTCCTTCACAGCAGAGGCCAGTCTGAGCTCCAAATGAGCTTTTGCCTCCCTAATTTTCTTCCTACATGTCCTAGCAACATCCCTAAACATTCCATAGGTTGCCTCCCCTTTCTTCCAAAGATGATACACCCTCTTGTTTTCCCTTAGTTCATTACCCATCCAGGCTGCCCGTCTGCCCCGGCGGCTCATCTTCCGGCACACTGGCACAGCCTGTTACTGCGCCTTCAAGAGTTCTTCCTTGAAGTAGGTCCAGCTCTCCTGGACCCCTTTATTTTTAAGGGCTGTATCCCAAAGAACCTTCTGAGTTATTTCCTTGAGTAACCTGAAGTCTGCCCTCCTGAAGTCCAGAGTGGAGGTCTTCTTGCTACCCCTCTTAGCTTGACTGCATACCGAAAACTCTATTATGTTGTGGTCACTGGTGCCTAAACACCCTCCGACCACCACATCACCCACCAGCCCTTCCCTGTTGGTGAAGAGGAGGTCAAGCATAGCCTTACCCCTCGTAGGCTCATACAGCACCTGGGATAAAAAGCTGTCTTCCATGCACTTTAAGAACCTCCTAGACTGCATCCTCTCTGCTGTGTTGTGAGCCCAGCAGATATCAGGCAGGTTGAAGTTGGCCATGAGAATGAGGTCAGGCGATCTTGAGACAGCCTTAAGCTGCCTGTAGAATGCTTCATCAGCATCTTCCTCCTGGTTGCGTGGTCTATAACAGACTCCAACCAGGATGTCTGCCCTGTTGGTCTTCCCTCTAATTCTTACCCACATGAACTCAAACCAGTTGTCCCTGATCTCCATCTCAATGGCATCCAGTGCCTCCCTGATGTACAGGGCCACCCCTCCACCCCTTCTTCCTTTCCTGTCTCTCCTGAAGAGCCTGTAGCCGTCAATTGCAGCACTCCAGTCATGTGAGTCATCCCACCACGTCTCTGTGATAGCAACTACATCATAACTTTCCTGCTGCAGCAAAACTTCTAGCTCCTGTTGTTTGTTACCCATGCTTCGTGCATTAGTGTACATGCACTGCAGCTGGGCTGGTGGTTTCACCTCTGGCTCTAGCTTATCACCCCCAGACTCCTGCCTGAGGGGACTGGTTTCAGCCCCTTCCCCCTCTGAAGCTAGTTTAAAATCCTGTCAACGATACCTGCCAATTCCCTTCCCAGAATCTTTTTACCTTTGGGGGACAGGCCATTCTCGTGTACTGTGACCTTTCCCCTCCTCTGGGACAGATGTGCTCCATCTGTTACCAGCTGACCTGGTGCAGCAGAATGTTCCCCAAGATAGAAAAACCCAAAATTCTTTTGACTGCACCAGCCTCTAAGCCACTTGTTGACTACAGCGGCTGACCTGTTCCTTATCGTATTCCCTCCTGCAACTAACAGTATCGATGTAAAAATTATTTGTGCACCTGACCCCTCACCAGATCTCCCAGGGCCCTGAGGTCATTTTTGATAGCCCTGGGAGTTCTGGTACCAACATCATCATTCCCTAACTGCATAACCAATAAGGGATAGTAGTCAGAGGGCTGTACCAGACTGGGCAGCCTTCTGGTAACATCTCCAACTTGGGCTCCTGCAAGGCTACAAAATTCCCTATGAGATGGGTCTGGCCGACATATGGGGCCCTCTGTTCCCCTCAGGAGGGAATCACCAATAACAATTACCCTCCTCTTTTTTTTTTGAGGTGGAATTCCTGATGCCAGGGGAAGGCTGTTTAACCTTAGGCTGCTTTGCCTTAGGCTGTTTAACCTTAGGCTGTTTAGCCTCAGGGAAAACCCCAGATGGTGTGTTCTCCGGCATCAGTATCACCTCACCCTTGATCTCCAGTGCCCCATACCTGTTTTCCAAGGGCAGCAAGGAAGGTGGGGGGAGGCAAGGAGGTTTTAATTTGCATTTAATTTAATGACTGTAGCAATGTGTCAGTAACCAATAAGAACTTTGTGAATAGCTTGTTAACCAATTGAATGCAGTAGTGTTGACATAACAAACATACAAATATGTGTTGCTTGAAGAAATAAATAGTACTCTGTACTCTGCTTACTATGTGTGTATGTTGCTTTTGTCCATCACCATAACAGTGACACAAAACTACAATCTAGAATGGAATGTGATGTATATGTACAAAATATAGAGTATTTACAATATTTACAGGTATTTACAATTAATGAACAGCACAGCAGGAACCCCCTTGCCCACCCCACCCCCCCCCGCTCCTGTGCACAAAAGCAACAAGAGACAGAGCAGAAAAGTTAGAATTTAGCCAAAACAGCCAAGGTCAAGCAGAAGACAGTTATTATCTGCCAGCCTAAGGAATCAATAAGAGCAGATTGTTTTTGTACAACTAGTTTTAGTCCCTTATCTCTCCATTGGGATTGTTTAGAACTATCATTTTCCTTTTTACACCCAATAGTGATTTATTTACATTTTACTACTTTCTGTTCAAGACCTGCGAAAATTTTTTAAAGGCATAGCCTAAAACTACCACACAATGGTACAGGGCCTCCAACTTTATGATCATGTGCCAACATTTGCACTTCTGTACAAATCTCACAAAATTTAACTGCACTGCTGTTACTTCAGTTTTTCGATAGTTCTACTCAAAGCAGAGCCTGTCCCAGTGCCTCACAAACAGACTTGACAACTGATGATACAGCAAGACATACCCCAGCACATGGAGCATAAAGCCACCATACCAGATGCAGAAAATAATTGCATTGTAGTAAAAGGCATCTTCTTTAGTGTCAGAGGGAATTTTCTGTCATTGTGGAAAGCAGCAAAAGGGCTGTGAAGCTGCATGTTATGATAGTAATTTTCTGCTCTTTTCTCAGCTGAAATCACTAGCTACTCAGCTATTATTTTTCCGTGCTCTGTTCAGCTATTTAAGGTGATGCTCTATAGGGATGGTAGTGGGTGTTCCTGCTTTAATCCACCACATTAGAACAGTGAACAAAATGTGGCTCAAACTTCAACTACGTGAACAGAAATTGGAAGATTAGGTAATATTGAATGCAAGCAGAAACCTAGTGACAATCACTAGCATCACTCAATTAAAACTTTGCTTTGATATTACTTCAAATGAGCACATTTCTACAGATATATACAATATACCTGCATGATTTCTAACTTAATTATTGTTTTTATTCCCCTTGAGCTAAAACAGTGATTGAGGGATTGTTTTGTGTTTTTTTTGTCTACAGGAAGATGATACAAAAGGTTGAGGTAAGCCAAGATTCACAGGTGACAGAAGGTCTGTGCAAGGCTAAGAACAGGGACAGGACAAACCACACATGGTAAAGAAATTTGTATGCCCAGCTTCAAGTGAATTAGAAGTTTTTTGTCAACTAATTCCGCATATGAGGTACTTGCTTCTGAAGCCCTTCGTTCCTGCCACTGTAAACACAACCTGTTAGTGATTTAGCTGGATTCAGTTCCACAAGGAATTAATACCACTAACAGTGTACCTTGAGAAAAGCAAGCAATTTTTCTATGGTGGATATTCAGTGAATTTGTTTATAAGTTGCTCAGAATGTAATGTCCTAAGCAGTCCCACTCTCAAACAGAACTGCCATGTTCTGATGGGTACATCACAGATAAGCAAATGCAAACAAAATGCTTTAACCTTTTTCTCGTTATACTGGACTGACAAATCAACGTCAGTTAGGTAATTTGTGGTAATTTAATTTATGCTTCAGTAATAGCTCCCCTAATTGTATGTCGATTTCAGTCCTTTAGAAAAGCATGGATGCAGCAGGGAGAAGATTGGGCCCGGCCACATGGCAGAACCAGGAGGCTGGCAGCAGCTGTGGGTCCTTTCCAACAGGCAAGGCAGGAGCAAATTAAAAAGATGGTGGCCCTGCCCTCCCCTTATAGTCTTGCTGGACAGGAAGGGGGAGTGGAACAGACCATCTTAGACCCAGGGGACCCCTCCTCCCAGGAGGGAGAAGCCACTTCCACCTGGATTCTATTCTATTCTATTCTATCAGGTTTCTTTTGTCCCCTGGGGGAAGCAGGGCTCTCACAACCATTCCCCCACTGGATGGGTGTAACCCAGCACACAAGGAAAACCACAAGTAATTCAAATTTGTAAATCACACACAGAGAAAATTGTTTGCTCCAAACTCAGCAAAACAGAACCATTATGTCTGGCAAAGCTCTTGTACAGACTTGTAGTTATAACTGCTAGAGGAAAGCACACTGCAAATGATTTAGGGGTTTCATCTGAACAAGCACAAAAGCATTCATTGAGTTTACTGATAGCAAGAATTACAGAGAGTAAAATGAAGAGAGAAATAGACAGGTACTCCTTTCACAGCATCAATGTCCCACTTCTTCAAATTCTACTGAACAGCTACCACACCATCTCACATGAAAGCACTCTTTCCCTTACAATAGACCCTGTACTTGCAAATACTGCAGCAGTGTCAAGTCCTGTCATTTCTGCTGTTGTGTTTTCAGATTGCTTTGATGTTTAATCTCAAGTAGAGAAGCACAGCACCCAGCCTTCCTACAAATTATTTTTGAGCACAAATTAGATTCAGGGTGCATCTCTACAAGTGGCTAAGCTAAAAGAAGATATGTATTGCTCCCATCCTGTCTCATTCCATCCCATTCTGTTCCATCCCTTCCCTCCCATTCCCTCCTGTTTCTTCACTCTCTTGCTCCTCATCCCCATTCTAACCTGTTCTCAGATTGCATTTTTCTGAAACTGAATCATGATTTTGGAAACTGGAATATAGATTGTTGGAGGTTCTGATTAACTATTGATGTTGCATTCAACGAATTGGTTGCAAATAGCAAGTGCTTGACACAGGAGAAACGGATCTCCCTATTGTAGATACATACAGATTTCATTTTGCAGATACTGTACTTGGCTGCATTAAAGCTGTATAAAGAGGAATGAATTCCTACTTTGTAAGTATTGCCCAGAAGTACGAAAGAATATTCTGCTACTTGTGCAGTAACCATTTGGAGAATAAATTGTTGGATATTTCAGCGGATTCAGCTATTGACACAAAATTATAGTAGTAAATGTTGTGCTTAATTAGCACATAAAAGGAGCTGTTATCCCTGTGAAACCATTCCAGGTATCAAGACGTTGATGGCAGATTCTGGCAACAGTTGTTCCAACAAGAAACAGCTCTGGGAATCTAATTGACTCTTAGCTACTGAAGAAAGTGAATCCTTATTCAGTGTAGAGGGACTCGGCTGAGCTATTGAGGAAATAATTTTCATGCTTTCCCAACACTTCCCTTATGAAAAATGAGCTTCTGTCATCCAATAATTTATTAATACACTGCTTGGAGTGAAGACTACATCTAAAGTAGGATTATATGCTGCTTTAGAGAAATACTATACTACATGTTCTGCCATCTGGTAGCTCTTATTTGTCCTGAGGGGACAAGCCTCAAAACATGCCCTAACCCAGACAATGGGTGAAACACCTGTGAATATGCAAGCCTGGACATTTCCTGGGGTCCAGATGGTTTTGGTAAATCTGTAGCACATATAATTAACCACGTAACACACCTGTGAACTGTATGTGCCCCTGATTTGATTGGGTCAAATTAATGAGGCAGGAATTACAAAAATACAGTTATCTTTATTGTTCCCAAAAGCCCCGCCCCAAAATTATGTATAAAACTTATTAAATTATTTACAGTTTCTATTCGATCATTAATTCTACCAGGATGCTTATGGGCAATATTAGTACAATTTAGAGAATTCAGAACATGGAAAAGGCTAAGCCACAAGATAGCCTTACCCCCACTTATAAATCAGAGGCAAGCCAGGACCTTGGGAAATCCGATAAAAATGCCAGGTTGTACTCAGGAGGGCGGAGCAGGAATTTGGCGTCGGTCCCTAAGTCTCTCTCCAGCGGTAGGTTCCAGGAACTGCAGGTTTTATAATCCAATATGTGGATAATGCTGCACAATCCAAAGAAAAAGAACCCACGAGAATCAAAGTGTCCATAAACTCACAAGCAGCAGCACTGTCTGAACAGTGCTAGAAAGCCGCAGCTTCACAGCAGGCAGGGTCACTCCATGGCAGGCAGGTCCGGGGAGAAGCCAGGTCCGAGTGGAGCATGCAAGAAGAAGGTGAAAGCAAGAGCATGAGCGAGAGCATGAGCGAGAGCAGGAGTAGGAGCCCAGATCACTTTCTGTTTGCTCTGTTTACGGCATTTCTAGACAATGTGTCCAAGGCCAATGTATAATGGATGTGAAGTACCTTGCTAATCATATATCCCAATCATATCCGAAACCCAGCAGACTTCCCCCACAGGGGAGGAAACTCTGCCCTTGCAGGAAGAATGGGGCACTAATTACCTGTCCCCAGGCAAGGGGGAAGGCAATTTCACAGCTTGGAAGGCAATTTCACGCCTTTGTCTTTCCCCATTCAAACCTCTGCTGATGAAGGTAGGGGAAGGGGAATTTGAAGCACCTTGTAACAGCCGCTGGCCATGTTTGGGTACGTCCCATTCTATAGGTTCAGCTATCATGTTTCTCTGTAACCAACTGGCATTAATTGTCTTCTGACAGCATTTAAAACTGCTGAGATGGTAGGTAATTTTTCTTGTTCTCACCAAGAAAGCAACAAGAGCTACATGTTGCCAGAGTTGCAGCTGAAGAGCTGGTCCTAACAGGTGAATTACACCTGAGCCTTGCACCTGGACCAAGGCAAACAACACTCGGAGAAGCCTGCATTGGAGGCAAAAAAGGGAAATCCCCCAAGAGAACTGAATCCCAGAAGAGCTGCACTGCTACAGCCTGTGAACTGCACATGAGAGGAGAAAGGCCCCTTAGCACTCTCTAAGCCATGGAAAGCTACAACCTGTGAACTGGGCATGAAAGGAGAAAGACCACTCAGCCCTCTCCAAGCCAAGAGCCACTTGAATTATAGTTACAGCATCTGGGAAAATATCGGACAGAGAAGCAAGCCGTGAGTACCCAGCTAATCGGCCACAGAATTCCCCTTGTTGGAAACTGAGGGTTGTGGCACCAGAATTTACAATTTAAGTCACTGTTTTGGAAATTTTCAGATTTGTGCTTAAATCATGTAACTATCCTCACACGTGGAATATATTATCTGTAGCCAAATAACAGACCCTGTAAATACACTTTGTAAATCAGTTATGGTGGTGTCTGAAGATACCACTGCCAGAAATATAAAATATATTGATGTCAGATATGAAGTAAAAGAGTTAACAGCACTTCAGCTAGAGGCTCTGCTTGCTGATAAGGATTCCCACAGGCTAAATGCTCATAAGCCCTGGGAGGCCTGAAGAAGCCTTGGGGAGATAGAAGCCCAGACAGGGCCTAGATAAAGTATGCACCTGATGTTTTCCACTTTTACTTGGTTTTCACTTTGCTCTTGCTTTGTATAATAAAAGTACACATTGTTTTCCTTAGATAAAATATGTTATGGTTAGTGGAAAAGTACTGAAGACCACTTTGTGTCTATTCCTACAGTCACTTAAAGGTATAAAAAACCTTGGTATCACAAAAACACAGAATCACAGAATGTTAGGGGCTGGAAGGGACGTTGAGAAATCATCTAGTCCAACCCCTTGTCAGAGCAGGATCTCCTATACCAGATCACACAGGAACTCATCCAGGCGGGTCTTAAATATCTCCAGAGAGGAGACTCCACAACCCCCCTGGGTGGACTGTTCCAGTGCTCTGTCACCCTCACAGTGAAATAATTCTTCGTCCTGTTTCCATGGAACTCTCTATGCCTCAAATTCCACCCATAGCCCCTTGTCCTGTCATTGGGGATCACCAAGAAGAGCCTGGCTCCATCCCCTTTGCACTCACCCTAAACATATTTATAGACATGAATGAGGTCAATCCTAGGTCTCCTCTTCTCCAAGCTGAAGAGCCCCAGCTCCCTCAGTCTCTCCTCATAAGGAAGATGTTCAGATCCCTTCATTATTTTCATGGCTCTGTGCTGGACTCTCCAAAGCAGTTCCTTGTCCTTCTTGATCTGAGAGGCTCAGAACTGGACACAATACTCCAGATGTGCCCTCATCAGGGCATGGCAGAGTAGAGAGGGAGTAGAACCTCTCTCAACCTACTGACCACACCCCTTCTAATACAACCCAAGATACCATTGGCCTTCTTGGACACAAGAGTACATTGCTGGCTCATGGTCAACCTTCTATCCACTAGGACCCCCAGGGCCTTTTCCCTTTCACTGCTCTCCAACAGGTCAGTCCCCAACCTATACTGGTACATGGCGTTGGTCTTTCCCAGGTGCAAGATTCTGCACTTGCTTTTGTTGATCTTCATTAAATTTCTCCCTGCCCAGCACTCCAGCCTAAGTCTCATTGAATGACAGCACAACCCTCTGGTGTGTCAGCCACTGCACCCAATTTGGTGTCATCAGCAAACTTGCTGACAGTGCACTCAGTGCCCTCGTCCAGGTCGTTGATTAATATATTGAACAGTACTGGTCCCAGTACTGACTGCTGATGGACTCCACTAGCTACAGGCCTCCAACTAGACTCTGTCCCATTGAGCACAGCTCTCTGACTTCTTCCCTTCATCCAATTCTGAATCCACCTTACTACTTGATCATCCAAATCACACTGCCTCAGTTTAGCTGTGAATTGGATTAATTCAGAAAAAAAAAAATAAAATAAAGCCACTGACGCTTGATAAGCGGGATGATTAATTTAAAAAAAAATGAATTAATTTATTAATAACAAAATTTCCACGTCAAACGTTAATAAACTTATTTACAATTTGTTTAGGTTCAGGTATCCGGTGGGGAATCACTTACACAAAATGTTGGTAATATTAATGATATAAACACTTTAGTTGGAGAAAGGATTTGATCTAGAGTAACTACGCTCTTGATATCAAGCTCAAAGTTGAAGGGAAAGCGAGGAGCCGCAATTCCTGATCCAGTAACAAAGTGGGTTTCCTTTGCTCCCTGGTGGAGCAAAGGCAGAGGGTGAGAAGGAAATTAATGTCCAATATGCCTTATGAAATCGATAATCGGAATCACTTACGAAGCACTACTCAGTCCAGAGATTCTGAATCAGTCCAAGACGTGGTGTTGTGAGCAGTGGTCAGGAAAATTTGTAATCCAGAACTCTGTTCTCGGTGTAATTTGTAAAGCCAAAGAAAGGGAAAAAGTAGGATCCAAGCACGTTGCCCAGCGCTCAAAGTGAAACTGAAGTACACGTGGTGGATGCTGGTGGAGGGGGATGGGCGAGTAGCACACACACCTCATTGGCTGGCGAGGAGCCGGAATCAAGGAAGAAAAGGGGCCGGGTCACTGAAGAACCCCTCTATTTAACTGTTTTTTGAAACAAAACTGACCACTGGCAGAAAAATTATTTGTAACTTAGCCAGTCACCTTCTGGGCATCAGCACAGTGGTGAGTGGTCAGGATACCTGCCAAACAGGTTTGGCTGGCTTTTTACTGATACATGTTTTCTTTTGTCTGTCTCCCCTAACTTCTTAGGGCTCTTACTGAAGCCTGTTTTGGGCCTAGTCATGCCCAACCAGGACAAGCTGCAAGGATGCTGTGGGAGATGATGTCAAATGCCTTACTGAAATCAAGTTAAACCACAACCACTGCTCTACCATTATCTATCCACCTGGCTATGTCCTCATAGAAGGCTATCAGGTTGGTCAAATATGACTTTCCCTTAGTAAAGCCATGCTGACTGCCCCTAATGACCCTCTTCTCCTCGATATGCCTAAGGGACAGTGCCAGGGATAAGTTGCTCCATCACCTTTCCAGGGATAGAGGTGAGACTAACCAGTCTATATTTACCTGGGTCCTCCTTCTTATCCTTTTTGAAGACTGGAGTGACATTTGTCCTCCTCCAGTCCCCAGGAACCTCTCCCATCTGCCATGACTTACCAAAGATGCAGCAAGAAAGTTATGATGTAGTTGCCATCACAGAGACGTGGTGGGACGACTCGCATGACTGGAGCGCTGCAATTGACGGCTACAGGCTCTTCAGGAGAGACAGGAAAGGAAGAAGGGGTGGAGGGGTGGCCCTGTACATCAGGGAGGCACTGGATGCTGTTGAGATGGAGATCAGGGATGATAGGGTTGAGTGCTTGTGGGTGAGAATTAGAGGGAAGACCAACAGGGCAGACATCCTGGTTGGAGTCTGTTATAGACCACCCAACCAGGAGGAGGATGTTGATGAGGCATTCTATAGGCAGCTTAAGGCTGTCTCAAGATCACCTGACCTCGTTCTCATGGGTGACTTCAACCTGCCTGATATCTGCTGGGATCTCAACACAGCAGAGAGGAGGCAGTCTAGGAGGTTCTTAGAGTGCATGGAGGACAGCTTCTTATCCCAGGTGCTGTATGAGCCTACGAGGGGTAAGGCTATGCTTGACCTCCTCTTCACCAACAGGGAAGGGCTGGTGGGTGATGTGGTGGTCGGAGGGTGTTTAGGCACCAGTGACCACAACATAATAGAGTTTTCGGTATGCAGTCAAGCTAAGAGGGGTAGCAAGAAGACCTCCACTCTGGACTTCAGGAGGGCAGACTTCAGGCTACTCAAGGAACTAATTCAGAAGGTTCCTTGGGAATCAGCCCTTGAAAACAAAGGGGTCCAGGAGAGCTGGACCTACTTCAAGGAAGAACTCTTGAAGGCGCAGTAACAGGCTGTGCCAGTGTGCCGGAAGATGAGCCGCCGGGGCAGACGGGCAGCCTGGATGGGTAATGAACTTTTAATAGAACTAAGGGAAAACAAGAGGGTGTATCATCTTTGGAAGAAAGGGGAGGCAACCTATGGAATGTTTAGGGATGTTGCTAGGACATGCAGGAAGAAAATTAGGGAGGCAAAAGCTCATTTAGAACTTAGACTGGCCTCTGCTGTGAAGGACAACAAAAAGTCCTTCTATAAATACATCAATAGCAAGAAGAAGGGCAAGGACAACCTCCACTCCTTGGTTGACACGGAGGGGAATGTTGTAACAAAGGATGAGGAAAAGGCAGAGGTACTTAACACCTTCTTTGCCTCAGTTTTCACTAGCAGGGCAGAATGTCTTCCAGACAGCTGGCCTGCAGAGCTGGCAGAAAGAGCCAGAGAGCTGCATAGTTTCCCGCTGCTCCAAGAGGAAGTTAGAGATCTACTGAGAAGCTTGGACCCCCACAAGGCCATGGGACCGGATGGGATCCATCCTAGGGTGCTGAGATTGCTGACAGATGAGCTGGCCAAGCCACTTTCCATCATTTTTCAGCAGTCCTGGCTCACTGGAGAGGTCCCAGAAGACTGGAAGCTGACCAACGTGGTGCCCATCCACAAGAAGGGCCGGTTGGATGAGCCAGGGAATTATAGGCCTGTCAGCCTGACCTCAGTGCCAGGCAAGATTATGGAGCAGGTCATCTTGAGTGCGATCACACAGCACTTACAGGATGGCCAGGGGATCAGGCCCTGCCAGCATGGATTTAGGAGGGGCAGGTCCTGCCTGACCAACCTGATCTCCTTCTATGATCAGGTGACCCGCCTGGTGGATGTGGGGAGTCCTGTGTATGTGGTCTACCTGGACCTCAGCAAGGCCTTTGACACAGTCCCCCACAGCAAACTCCTGGCCAAGCTGGCAGCCCATGGCTTGGACAGGAGCACACTGCGTTGGGTTAGGAACTGGCTGGAGGGCCGAGCCCAGAGAGTGATGGTGAATGGTGCCACATCCAGCTGGCGGCCTGTCACTAGTGGTGTGCCCCAGGGATCAGTACTGGGCCCCATGCTCTTCAACATCTTTATTGATGATCTGGATGAGGGGCATTGAGTCCATCATCAGTAAATTTGCAGATGACACCAAGCTGGGGGCAGCAGTTGATTTGCTGGAGGGCAGAGAGGCTTTGCAGAGGGACCTCGACAGGCTGGGCAGATGGGCAGAGTCCAATGGCATGAGATTTAACACATCCAAGTGCCGGATTCTGCACATTGGCCACAACAACCCCAGGCAGTGCTACAGGCTGGGGTCAGAGTGGCTGGAGAGTGGCCAGGCAGAGAGGGACCTGGGGGTACTGGTTGATTGTAGGCTGAACATGAGCCTGCAGTGTGCCCAGGCAGCCAAGAAGGCCAATGGCATCCTGGCTTGCATCAGGAACAGTGTGGCCAGCAGGAGCAGGGAGGTCATTCTCCCCCTGTACACTGCACTGGTTAGGCCACACCTTGAGTCCTGTGTCCAGTTCTGGGCCCCTCAGTTTAGGAAGGATGTTGACTTGCTGGAACGTGTCCAGAGAAGGGCAACAAAGCTGGTGAGGGTTTGGAACACAAGCCCTATGAGGAAAGGCTGAGGGAGCTGGGGTTGCTTAGCCTGGAGAAGAGGAGACTGAGGGGTGACCTTCTTGCTCTCTACAACTCCCTGAAGGGAGGTTGTAGCCAGGCAGAGGTTGGCCTCTTCTCCCAGGCATCCAGCACCAGAACAAGAGGACACAGTCTCAGGCTGCGCCAGGGCAGGTTTAGGCTGGATGTTAGGAAGAAGTTCTACACGGAGTGATTGCCCATTGGAATCAGCTACCCGTGGAGGTGGTGGAGTCACCTTCACTGGAGGTGTTCAGGAGAAGACTTGATGGGGTGCTTGGCTGTATGGTCTAGTTGTTGGGTGGGTTGGACTGTTTGATGGGTTGGACGTGATGATCTTGAAGGTCTCTTCCAACCTGGTGTATTGTATTGTATTGTATTGTATTGTATTGTATTGTATTGTATTGTATTGTATTGTATTGTAAAGATGATGGAGAGTGGTCTGGCAATGACCTCCACCAGCTCCCTCAGCACTCTTGGGTGCATCCCATCAGGACCCATGGATTTATGTCTCTCCAGATAACTTAACTGTTCTCTGTAAGAAAATAAATCCACTTACAATAAAGTGGAACCTATCTCACTGAGCTATTCCTGGTGTCCAACCTCTCCCTCTCTCGCCTCCCAGATGCCATTGGGGTCCATGGCCACATGCCACATATAAAATATATTTTTTATTACTGTAATCCACAAGTACAGAATGACTTTCCAAAAAAAAACCAAAGTTGAAATTTATTCCTTCATATGCATTTATAGGTATATTTATATACACTTTAGAGTAGATTCTTTTAATGGTTTAGTATTGAAGACTTTCTAATAAGATTCAGTAGCAATAAATCACCAGTTTTGGAGATCTGAAGACTACATCATACTTAAGTGCAGTAAAATGTAAAGCAGAGACTATTTTTCTTGTTTAAATAATTATCTTTTTCATTTATGGCATTTTTATTTTTTGGTACCCTGGATCAATAGGCTATATTAGAAATAACCATTTCTCAGTCACACTGCCAGATCTCTAGTCTGTGCCTCTTGGACAAGCACAGTGAGCAGACTTTTCCCTTGCCACTGTATTTGAAGGATATTAAACATACTGCATTTTTTTCCCCTTGGCTTTTCATAAGCTTCTTTTAAATCATATAATTTTCTGCTGCTACTATAGGATTTTCTCACTCCTAATTACTCATATCCCACTTAAGAAGTTGTCAAGCAACTACTCAAGCAATAAAAGACACATCCCTGTAGACTTGTAAATAATTTGTTTTTTGTAGGTAGCTGAAAATTAGCCTAACCAATCCCATGAAAGAGAACAATAAGAACCTGCTTCTTAATTTGTTGGAGTGGTTTGCAACACTAAATAGAGTGTCAAGCCATCATGAAAACATAAGTGTAATTGTAGAGATGTTATTCCAGATCATTCTTGTCTCTTGAAAGCTTTCCTGCATCTGCTTCCTGTCTGCCTTCCCTGCCCCTGACTGCTACGCTCACAAATGCTAGCTTTTGGTACCTAGTTTGTTCTGATGAGAAGTGTGATAATTCAGCATCTGTGCATTGATGCCACCCTTGAGGAGCCAGACTCCAAGTACAGAAAAGAGATGAGAAAGAGGCTTCTAGCATGGGAGTCCAGAATCATCTTCACATGACTGTGGACCCTTTTTATGAGAGAAAACATATCATAAAGTGGTCTGCTGACCTTCTTCAAACATTCTACCAGTCCTTTTAGTGAGATCCTAGAGGATACTTGTCTTTCAAGCAAGCATCTGTCATGCCCCATTTTCTTCTACATAACATTTTGGTCTGTTCTTTTAAAAAAAACCTAATGATGTAACTCTGGACTTCTAAATGTAAGGGAAAATTAATCTGATCTAGAACCTCCTGTTGACAACAAAGACAGAGGAGTCTTGTAAAACTTTATTTGAATAAAGGGAAAGTCCAAATGACAATTCTCTGTGGGGTCGCTCAAGTGCTGGATGGCACAGCTTTCCTTTTATCCTAAATTCCCAGATGCAAATTTCCCTCTCCCTTTTCCCATCGGCTAAGGTACTCAGGATTTACAGCCTTCCTGATACTCCTACTACATGTACCCCTTTGCATGTAATCCCCCTGCATCATACATGGCGTGTTAATTTAAATTAGGTTCTTCACTTCTGTGGGTGAAGTTAATATTCGGTATTCTATTAAGACTGCACTCTGTCCTAAAAGTTCGGAAGTTCAGTTTGTGTTCAGTGTCTGTTGTCTTCTGGCAGCCCCCACTGATTTACAGCAAGACCCCGATAAGCCCCTTAGCAGAGACTCTGTGATTTACATACACATAGATAAGGTGAATTGTCTGGTTCTTCCTTCATTATTTCAACTCCCTCTTACCCAATTCTTCTTTTGTAAAGGCACTACCCACTTTAATCGTATCATAAAGAAATGAGATAGTGTATACCATTTGTATGACACTCTATTTTAAAGCACTACATCAGAAAGGCAAAATCAGTTCCTTTCTCAACACAACAAATACACAGGCTAACAAATCCTCAAGTATAGATTTTGAGACTCCTATTTAGTTGGGGCCACTTAACAGCCCCATGTAACACTTAACAAATGTAGCCTTTATGGGGATAATGTGAGTGCAAAGCAGTGCAGAAGATACAAGGGCTCAGACAGCCTGAAAGTTACATCCAGTTGTTTTAATTCAATGACTAAAATGCATAAACAATATGGGAGAAAATATTGTTCTCTGTTGAATGACTAGTTACTATCCAGCCTTTCTCTTATCTTTTCCTCTCTTCATCAGACCAGTGCTGGTAACAATTCAGGCAAATATGGGAAATGTTAACAATTACTTAAAACTTGGCCATCTCATCTTCTGGAGACAGGTCAGCTCATGTCCCACCTAATGATTCGTGCTCATGCTCATGTATTTTTTCAGCTGAAAAATGGGAGATACAGGAGGAAAGGGATACAAGAAGCAGAAGAGGGAAGAACAGAATTTTTTGATGACTCTCTTGTCTTGACAATTGTCCCTAGTCTGTGTGCCTAGTGCTGACACTCTTTTCTTGCTTTACATTAACTTGGCTTCAAAAAAGAGAAATGGAGAGTCATTCCCAATCACAAAAGCTGACAGCATTATGAATAAAATGCATTGTTCTGGACAACAGAACACAGAAATTGCACTTGTGAGGAAAGGAAAAGGCTTAACAGTTTCTGCTGATGGAGTTGGACAGAGTAGCTGTCCTATAATAGGCAAAATGCATCATATAACTTTCCCTAAAGGAAAAGGCCACAGCTGAAACTAGTGACAGTTCTGATGCTACTGATGTTTAGTAGACTTACCTTATTAACACACTCAGATTCAGGCTTCTCAGGGAAATGCTAGCATAGCTGCCTTACAGCATGGTGTTCAGTAGAGTTCACCAGAAAGATAGACAGTTTTAAAAAAAATTAAAGAGAGAGACACAGTTAACAAACTCAATTCAGGAGTAAAAGCTGAGAGCAGACATTGTTAGGAATGATTGCATTCTGTAGAGCATATAAGGCTTAACTGTATTTTGAAGCTCATTTAAAGGCCATCAGTGGCTGATCATCTCCCTCCAGGCATTCCTCAAAGAGAAGAAAAGAGTGGCAGTTTCTGTAGGCATTATTGTAAGTGTTGAACACAACAGAGTGCTTACCTCCTTGACTTCCCTATTCACATCAAATAGAACCTTCTTTATTTTTATTTATTATTTTTAATGAAGCTCTCATACAGTTTTGTCAAATTTTTGTAGGCTAGATATTCAGTTTTATCTTGTCTGGCCTAAAAGAACTCAAGACATATTTATAACCATAAAGGGCAAAAGTGGATAAAAGAGCCAAACGAGTTAAATAACAATTTTCATCCAGAAGATATTAAGGGTATGGGAGGACACTGGAAATTACAGACTATAACCCTGACTTCAATAGTTCAGTTTTATAAAGTGCTCTCAGCTCTTTATTCTAATAAAATTCATCTGTGGAAGACCTAGACTGACAGTAGCAGATAACAATTTAAATTGAACTATCTGGCAATATTTATAGCTGATTTAGAATGAACTGTAATGGATCATGATAAAGAAATCCCTAACTGGCTTGCATTCTGTCTGACAAATATTCCCACAAGTGTAATTGTATTAGGGAAGGTTTTCATTCATTTCAAAAGAAGGCCATTTTTTATGCTGGAAATAGCATAGCTGGCAGCATCATTCCATAACTTTAATAAGATTTTCATTTGAATAAAGATGTCCCATCTCTGTTGTGAATTAGCAATGTTCAGTTATGATATATCTAAAGCACCTACTGAACATTTCTAGGTAGCATTTTAAAAAAGTATTTGTAAAATAGGAAATGTAGACAATTATGTAAAACTTTAAAAAGATAATTAATTTGTTTTCAAAATGATGAGCAACAGCTGAGCAACAGCAGCTTTTCCTGGAAAGCACTCAAGCTGCGCCAGGGGAAGTTTAGGCTGGAGGTGAGGAGAAAGTTCTTCACTGAGAGAGTCGTTAGCCATTGGAATGGACTGCCTTGGGAGGTGGTGGAGTCACCATCCCTGGAAGTGTTCAGGAGGGGATTGGACGTAGCACTTGGTGCCCTGGTTTAGTCATGAGGTTTGTGGTGACAGGTTGGACTTGATGTGATCTTTGAGATCTCTTCCAACCTTGATGATTCTGTGATTCTGTGTGAAATGAGAGTCTCAGCATCACTGGTATAGATGATGATACTCTGAATCAGTGTAAGCAGCTCAGGATTTTATTACCTCTCTCCAGCAGTTTCTGTCAGTTTTCATAAACTTCAGATGACCCTGTTGAGAATGAAATTGCGTTATAATCTTCACTTTGTGCATCTTTAAACCGCTATCCTCCTCAAAACTTGTTCCGTTGCAGACCACACCTACTGTGATTGCCACTGGATTACCCTTCTTTATAAGAGGATCTAAGGGCATGTTTAAGAGGACCTATAGGTTTTAGGAGTACAAATTAATTCCCTTCTCCTAGGGTGCTGCAAGGTTATGCAGCAGCTTGTCCTGAGTGCCATCAAGTGCGATGTACAAGACAACCAGGGGATCAGGCTCAGCCAACACGAGTTTAGTAAAAGAACCTCCTGCCTAACCAATCTGATCTCATTCTGTGACTGGGTGACCCACCTGGTAGAGGAGGGGAGGGCTGCAGATATGGTCTACCTAGACTTCAGCAAAGCCTTCAACACAGTCTCCCACAGCATCCTCCTAGAAAAGCTGGCAGCCCATGGCTTGGACAGGTGTACCCTTTTCTGGGTTAAAACTGGTAGGATGACCAGGCACAGAGAGTGGTTGTGAATGGTGCAGCATCTAGCTGGTGTCTGGTGTCCAGTGGTGTCCCCCAGGGATCAGTACTGGGCCCAGTTCTGTTCAACACAATACTGATGACTTGGATGAGGGGACCAAGTCAACCCTTGGTAAATTCTCAGATGACACCAAGTTGGGGGGCAGTATGGATCTGCTGGAAGGGAGGAAGACACTTCAGAGAGTCCTGGACAGGTTGGGTCAATGGGGTGGGGCCAGTGGCATGAGGTTTAACATGGCTAAGTGCAGGGTGCTACACTTTGGCCACAATAACCCCATGCAGGGCTACAGACTGGGGGATGAGTGGCTGGAGAGCAGCCTGGCAGAGAGGGACTTGGGAGTGCTGATGGACAGTAGGCTGAACATGAGCCAGGAGTGTGCCCAGGTGGCATGGAAAACCAATGGCATCTTGGTTTGTATCAGGAATAGTGTGGCCAATATGACTAGGGATGTAATTCTGTCCCTGTACTCGGCACTGGTGAGGCCTCACCACGAGTACTGTGTGCAGTTCTGGGCTCCTCACTTCAAGAAAGATAGTGAGGTGCTGGAGAGGGTCCAGAGGAGAGCAATGAGACTGGTGAGGGGGCTGAAGGGAAAGTCTTGTGAAGAGAGGCTGAGGGAGTTGGGGTTGTTTAGCCTGGAGAAGAGGAGAGGCAGGGGAGACCTTATCACACTCTACCTGAAGGGAAGTTTTAGTCAGGTGGGTATTGGGCTCTTCTCCCAGGCAACTTGTGACAAGATGAGAGGGCATGGCCTGAGGAGAGTCCTTCACCATTGCAATGGGCTGCCCAGTGAGGTGGTGGAGTCACCGTCCCTGGAAGTGTTCAAGAGGGGATTGGACGTGGCACTTGGTGCCATGGTCTAGTCATGAGGTCTGTGGTGACGGGTTGGACTTGATGATTTTTGAGGTCTCTGCCAAGCCTGGTGATACTGTGAAGCTGTGCCAGGGGAGATTTAGGTTGGATGTTAGGAAGCACTTCCTCATGGAAAGGATAAATGGATACTGGAATGGACTGCCCAGGGAGGTGGTGGAGTCACTGACCCTGGAGATGTTTAAGGAATGATTGGATGTGGCACTTAGTGACATGGTCTGTTTGATGTGGTGGTGTTAGGTCATAGGCTGGACTTGATCTCTCAGTAATTCTGTGATTGTGTGATCTAATTGCTTGGGTACCAGAGTGTCTAACACAGACGTGCCATGATGTTTCATAATCTTCCTGATAAAAGTGGACAAAACTGGCATATGAGTATCTCTCATGCCTATCACCATGTCTCAACAAAGACATAAACAGAAGGGGAGGTTCTCATCTGTAAAGAAGATATCTTAACTATTTCACACAGCTTTCTTCAGAGCCATAGAAGATAAATGGGCAATTTTAAGCCATGATTTCCCAGGCCGTTTGGATGCCTATTTCCAAATGCAATAACACTCACCCTAACTTTCCCCATGTTTTCACTATATTGAAGGCCTGCTTTTCTATGAATCCTCAAAAATTGGTATGAATACATATGCACTTCTATGACAACATATCTGGACTCAAAAGTAGTGCCCATTTCTCATTCCATACATGTAATAAAAAATATGTTTGCCCAGGAAGTGTGGAGTGTGGTTTCTAGATGGGTTACATTTAAGCTTTCAAGTCTTACTTCCTAAAGGAGCACCTACAAGGCTAAGTAGATATCCTCTTCTACTGGATGTTTGCATGCCCAAGAAACAAATAATCTTTGTTCCTGATATGGTCTGTTGGCATAAAAGGCTATGGCTGGTAGCCAAAATCTGAGGAAATGAAAGCACTTTAATATACACTTATACAGGAGATGATGGATTAGGACCCAGAAAGAAAGAAGAGATGATGTGGCCTCAGTGCAGACCCCTATTTTGCAGATTTTTGCAGTGGGTGTACAGCCTTGTACCTGAGGCTTGCAGATTTGAAAGGCAGTTTCAAAAGTAGTTTTGGTTCTTGCAAAACTGAGTGGCACACAGAGGATGCTGTTCCTGTGTTTTGCCCTTACTAAATGAGAACAAACAGCTTCCAACAGTGAAACAGAAGTTTCAGCCAAAGCTTTTATTCTACCAGTCCAAACATCTCTGTGGTTTACCAATGTGAAAGGGGCATTAGTGTAGTTTAAGAGTTAGATTGCTGTTTCTTAATGTGTCCAGGAGAATCAGAAGGCAAGGAGCAGAATCCCATAGTCCTGTGACAAATATCATGATGAGGCAAAATACACATGACAAAATCTTATCTGCAAAAAATCTATAGCAAGCAAATAAAATAGAAAAAAGAAATAAAAATAGAGAGGTGTTCAGGTGGTCTGGCATGGCCACTTAAAGGACACAAGAACAGAGCAACATTTACAGTGTTACGACAGAGAGAATTCCATGTATAGTTAAATAAATTGATTTCCACAGCAGAAGTAAAAACCATCTATTTACAAAGGCACATCCTTTAAAAACAAACCCAAACAAATGAAATTCAATTTGGATTAAGGATGAGATTGTGTAATTCATAATGAAGGTTACCATGGTGCAATAAAACACAACTACAGAGGGAAAGAGTTAGGGAACCGGTAAAGTTATCATACATTTAGAACACACACAAGGAACAACAACACTGTTGACTGCAACACGTCCAGAAGTTCTTGGATGATTACAAGTGTACTTGTATTGACTCCTTCAGAAGTCTTCCTGACATTCCTTTCAGGAAAAAAAAAAAAAGTCTTTTAGCTGTGGATTCCTTCCTCTTTTCAAGCACATGTATGCATGTTCTGCATGACACCTGTCTGGATTATGAACTAACTAAAGAAAGATAGATTCCCATCTTGTCAGACATACTCTACCCTGGCATTTCATTTTAGGCTAATGCAATAATGTAACTGACTGTCTTTATATGTTAGACTCTGGGACAGTAAAACAACAACAACAACAAATCAAAAAACCCCAACAGCAAAAAAAAAACCCCACTTAACTTAAAAATAATTATTATCTCCCTTCTGGACCCTTTTGTGAACAATGATGATTTTTCTGGCTTGTTTTGTTTCAGCAAATATCAAAGATGTACCTTTATATTTGATTCCAAGTTTTGGAAGCACTAAGGAATTTGTAAAGGACAAATGCTGCATGTATTCACATATGAAACAGCATTTTCTCTTAGATGGGATTGCACAGGCTCTGAATGAGTTTAGAATTTGTTGTGTCATGACTTTTCCTAGTTTCAGGAAGAACAGATTTCATTTCTGTGAATATGAACACTTTTTAATTTAACTTTTCCTCTTCCGTTTTCTTGCCTGCAGTTCTCAACACCATCTGGAGAAAGGGATGGAAGCCCCTGGCAACTCCTTACTAAAGACAGAGGGTGACTAGAGGCTATGTAAGACAGGAAAATGCTGCATTAAATGTATTCTTAAGCAGCAGAGAGATCTTTCTTAAGACTCTGCACACATAGAGTTAACTAAGGAGCATCCTAAGCATTGTCATTTTTCACTCCAAGTGCAAGGGGTATTTTTTGACCTTGTCATTTCCAGTGTAAGCACATACAACAGCATGTGTTGGTATCTATGTATAAAAATTCAGAAACATAACACTCCACTGCACACACATCTCCCTCCAAGGAGAGAGAGAGTGAACAAACACATGCCAGATGGTAGTTGCATTGCTCAGTGCACTACTGAAAGGCGCTCAGTTATTGCAGAGACAAACACGGAATACAGCAAAAGGAGAAAGTCTCTACAGAGCAGCCACCTTTTGATGCTGTGTGTTTGTATATTGCTTGGCACAACAAAGACCTGATCTATAAGAAGGTCCATACATGTCATGAAATAAAGGACAGTGACATCTAGATTTTACGTGGGTGGGTATAGAGGATGAAAGCTGGATCAAAAGCAAGAGCTCTTGTTCAAGTCTGCCATTCAATCTTCTGTACCACCATCACTACATAATGCTTGGAATAACACCTCAAAAAAACTTTGAAGAGCTTAAAAATATTTTCTAGCTCAAAGGTTAACACTGCTAGCCCTCAGCTGACAAAATTTCAGCTTAGCCCTTAGCTGACAAAATATCAATTTAATCCTCTAAACTCTGATAACATTTTCTCAATTCAGTTTTAAGTATGAATAATTTCTTTTTATTATAAGGTAGACTTGGTGGCATGTTTTGATTACCTGGTGCTTTCCATCGCAGAGGATTCTGCAGGAAACTTCACTTTTGGGAATGAAGGCAAATTCTTTTGCCAGCCTTTAAAAATCAGCAGGTAGAAACTGTTAAATGTTTTTAAAATTTATTCTATGCAATTCCACTCAAATTTTCAGGATGATTTCAGTTGAGAGGGAAAGTATGTTTTCCTTCTGTTGCTTGTGCATCTCTGAAGATTTTTGCCAAAATAAGGCCACTCAAAACAGCCTCTCAAGATAGCTGAGACTGCACTTAGAATAGCTGCAGAAGCTGCTGTGGGAGCAGGTAGACCAGAATAAGTCCATGTGGCTATGAGGTTCATCTCACAATTCAAGTGCTAGGTGGGTATTACTAAGGCTTCAAGAGTCACACCAAGATCTAGATCTATTATGCAGTTATTCTTAACAGTACTTAACATTACAATATGTGAATAGCTTTGTTTCTTTAGAAAGGAGTGCACCAATCTGGTAAAATTATGTTAAAAGTGGCAACCAAAGTTATTTCGCTTCACTGTGTGAGTTGGTTTCTGTTTGCTATGCCACAACAGCTGAAACAGATGGCCAGTAAAGAGAAGTAGGTTGATATGGACGATAGTCAATCTGTCATTTATTTACTTTCAAGAATCTGATTTTTTTCTATATGAATGATAATCTTCTTGCTCTAAGCACATGATTATTATTTGGTGACTGTGGGCCATAGCTTGTTACTCAGGAACTTATCCACCATCTAATTATAAATACACTAAGCTTAAAGTGAGCTGAAAGATTGGAAAACCAATAATTGTACCTGTAGATAGAAATGAAGTGTTTTCAGTAAAGGACGCACAGACCTGGACAACAGTAAGGAGTGGATGAGCCAAACACATTTATAAGAGGATAGGAGCACTCACAGCTGCTTATCAGGTGTTGCACTGCATCTGTGTATTTTCAGAACAGCGGATAAAGTGCTTTCAAGGCTCAAGTCCAGAGGTCTATAAGCTGTACTTAAGTATTTTGTACATATCTAAAATGCACATATAAATTTAAAAGGCAGAGACAGTGAATCAGAATCTGCACATTAAAAAGACTGGGGTTTGTATTGTTCTAAACCAACAAAATTTAACGGATGGACCACACACCATTGTTGCATTTTTGTGCACAAAATATGCTGTAGTCCTACTCTCATTTTGATTCTCAGTGTTACTAGGGTAAAACAGGGTATGGTCTGATAAATGATGAAAGTTTTTTTTCTCATTCATTCATTTTTTGGCATCTGAGTATTTGTGTTTGTCATGCTGTAATGGATTTCTTGCCACCTGAATGGCTTTGTCAATACTACTGAACACTCAGCAACTTACTACATGTATTTAGCTAAAGCCTGTGTGTGACAGTTCAAAATGAAGAAGAGATTGGTCAATAAATGCTGCACCTGAGACTGAGATAAATATTTACTAACAAATTTGATATTTTATATACAATTTCATCAACCCTACACCAAACAACTATATAACCTATTTTAGGGGTGTCAGTTAAATACATACTATTGAAATTAACCAAAATACAACTATACTGGAAATTGAGAGAGATCCAAGCCAGATATGGGAGAAGAAAACTGATTTTTTTACAGGTACTATTTTCTTTATATTCTTTAAGTCTCAATCAAGTAATTAGAGATCTAACAAGAATCATAAACACTAGCTACAAAAATGAAATGCATTTTTCACATTTAGATCTCACAAATACATGTATCACTCAAAGCTTGCTAAATCAATAATTTTCCATGGTCTTTCTTCTGCTTTATTGTCCCCTAATTGTACACTGTTAAAGCCACATCAGTGTGAAGGTTCTGACAGCAGCTCACTGAAGAACGCTTGTAAAAACAGCTAATGGAACTTCCGAAAATGTCCATTCTTCCTTTCCCCAAAATAAAAGGCAGATGAAACTTCTGACATTCTGCATGGTTTATAAAACAACAACAGCAAACCCTGCCAGTTTTGTTACAAAGGAAAACTTGATCTGACAGAATTTTTAAATTTTTTTTCAGTACCTGACAAAATGATGGAACTAGCAGCAAGGTAACTTGGAGTTCACACTGAAAAAGAATGACCTAGAATTTCATTCCCAGTAATGCATTTCAATAGAATATGTATATAATGAGCACCATAGTAGTCTGAAGATGAAAGTTGCCTTATTAGACAATATTATTTTTAAAAAACATTATCATAAACAAGTATTTGATGAAAGTGTTAGTTTAGTATTCAGAGATTTACTTTCTTCTTTACTGGCATGCCGGAGAACCAGATATCTGCAGGTTTTGAAGCTTTGACAACATGTTGGCTGTTTACCAGTCTATAGCAAAATCAGAGATAGAGATTAAAGCATATTTTTAGAATTCATGGCTAGCAATATATAGAGAGAACGTCTTTGAAATGACAGAGACTCCTACAACACATTTCAGAGAATTATTTCTCTGCTTATTTACATGTCTGCAACAGCCCATGTTAGGATGAGGAAATATTACCAAAAACCCCCCACCTATATTTTTCCTTAAAACTGAATAAAACACTAATTTCAGTTTCATTCTGGAACATTTTTTTTTTTTTTAAATACATAGAGGTAAGTTTCTGAGGCTTTTATACCAAAATGTGTATTTTTGGCAAAAAATGTTTATTGGTGATGTGTTAATTCTTTGCCATTTTATTGAAGTTTGTAATTAAAATATAATAAACAAATATATAATGGCATACCTGTTTCAGATTTAGTTTACACAAAGTAAAGTTTTTTATTTTTAGTTCAGCTGAATTAAAAAAAAATTTTAAAATTACTTCTTAGAGATCAGATTTGCCTTGCTGCCAATATCCAAACCAAGAAATTCTGGGCCAAGAAGAATTTGAATCAGTTTTTCAGGGAGTTTCTCCATCTTTGCAGTACATTAGGTTCTGACAAGTGGCTTGTGCTCATTGGGTATAAAAGGCACAGAAGGAGGGATGTCTCCTGAGCACAGGAAATTAGCCATATATATCCAGAACCTGACTGTACCATCCAGTCTGTCCTGATTATATTCAGGCACAACTTCATCAAGGAAGGATAAAAAACACAAACCTATTGGGAAGGAACTCTAACTACCCAAATGTAGGCTTTTTCCACTGGAAAGCAGCCAAGAATCCACCAAGTGAAAGGCTGCACACTATGGCTACAAAAGTGTGGAATGCAATGGTCATGTTATCATCCTGTCAGGCTGGAACTTGCACTCACGTTCTAGAAAAAATAAGCCTGGAAATGTGCTTAGGAATCATCTGTCTTCACAAAACCAAAGGCAGAAGTCCCTGTGCACAAGCTTTTCTTTTCACTCACAAACTTTATTACTCCTAGGAGTAATAGCACTTTAATATGGATTCTTCTTCATTGTTGTAGCTTTCTCCTCTATATTTGTATCAAAATATATACAGGGAGGATAGTCACACTCTAGAACTAGGATAGTTTTCTAGACCTGTATTACTTTTTAGAAGTATTTGATGTATCAAGTGATGTAGTGGAAAA
This sequence comes from Picus viridis, assembly GCA_033816785.1. Classification (NCBI taxonomy): domain Eukaryota; kingdom Metazoa; phylum Chordata; class Aves; order Piciformes; family Picidae; genus Picus; species Picus viridis. The sequence continues at coordinate 73,671,861 of CM066606.1, read as the reverse complement.
CTGAGCTATCCTTTGATTTAAAGGAAAGATTGTTTCCCTCTAAATTAATCAATTTATTATCTTTACATAAATTAGTGAGTACAAATGATTTGTAGAAAAGATATTCATTATGCTGACCAAATATTACCTTGTTTTTGTGGTCAATGCATATTTTAAAAAAATTAAAAAAAGGAAAGAAAAGAGTGTTTGAAATGCGGAATAAAATGTGGAAAGTGTCCTTATTCTTCCTCAGTGTTCTTCTTTTGGGGATAGAAAATTAAATACACGTGAAATTAAAAATATATGTGAAATTAAATGCAAATATTTCACACAAAGAGTAAACATCATGAAAAAAAAAATCCTGCATATTCCTTGAACTATATTACCCTTAACTAAAGTTTAATTAACACATTTTTCTCACTTTATTAGTTCTGCACTGTACAGGAGTCTTTCTCCTGTAGCTAATTTAACCCTGAGAAACTGCATATTTGTGGCATGGGGAAAGAATGCCTTCAGCAAATGTGGATGCTTATACAACAACCCAAAAAATGAACAGAAAGGACTGAAAAGGAGAACTGTATCCCCATAGGTAAGATGTCATAGATAAGGTAGGTGCGAAAATATATTTATGTCTAAAGCAGCTCTGGTGTTCAAGTGAGGCCTCACAAAAATCAGTTCCTGTTTATTCTTTATTAAACCACATTTGAACTTGTGATGTCCTGCTCTAGTTGCAGTCAGTTCCAATCAGTAGAGTGTGAGGATAAAACAAAACAAAACACCCACACAGTTCTGGTGAAAATATATAGGGAATTGATATGATTATTTCTGTGAAATTATAACTCAAAATGTCTTTTGAGGAATGGTTTTGAAATAGAACCTACCTCAGAACTGCCATGGATCAGTGCTGGGTCTGGTCCTGTTCAACATCTCATCAGTCACATTCTGAGGGGACAGAGTGTCTGCTCAACAAGTTTGCTGACAATACCAAACTGGGAGGCTTGGCTGATACACCTAGAGGCTCCGCAGCCATTCAGCGAGACTTGGACAGGCAGGAGAACTAATGAGGTTCAGCAGAGACAGAGGAGCCTAATGAGGTTCAACAAGGATAAGTGCAGAGTCCTGCATCTGGCAAGGAATAATAAACTGCACCAGTACAGGTTAGCAGGTCACCTGCTGGAGAGCAGCCCTGTAGAGAAGGACTTGGGAGTCCTGGTGGACAACACGTTATCCATGGGACAGCAATGTGCCCTTGTGGCCAAGAAGGCCAATGGGATCCTGGGGTGCATTAAGAAGAGTGTGTCCAGCAGATCAAGGGAGATTCTCCTCCCTCTCTACTCTGCCCTGGTCAGGCCTGACCTCGAATATTGCATGTAGTTCTGGGCTCCCCAGTTCGACAGGGATCTGCTGGAGAGAGTCTCACAGAGGGCTGCAAGGATGATTAAGGGACTGGAGCAAGGATGATTAAGGGACTGGAGCATGTGCCTCATGAGGAAAGTCTGATACCTAGGGCTTTTTAGTCTGGAGAGAAGACTTTGAGGGGATCTAATAAATGTATATAAATATCTGAGGGCTGGGTGTCAAGAAGGAAGGGACAGCCTCTTCTTACTTTCACTCTGTGATAGGACAAGGGGCAATGGATGGAAACTATAGCTCAGGAAGTTCTACCTTAGCATAAGGAAAAAATTCTTTACTGTCAGAATCACAAAGCACTGGAATAGGCTTCCCAGAGAGGCTGTGGACTCTCCTTCTCTGGAGGTTTTCAAGGCCTATCTGGATGCATACCCATACAATTGATACTAGATTCTATGGTCCTGCTCTGGCAGGGGGTTGGACTCAAAGATCTCCAGAGGTCTCTTCCAACCCCTAATATCCTGTGATCCTGTGATCTTCTCAGGCAAGCTATTACTACTTCACGCTTATACGGCAGTGAACTTTTAAAGACAAGATCCCTGTCTTTGGGACATGCTGAGTAAATATAATTAAAAGCTTTAACTAGAACCTAAAAATACTTGTCCTTATATTCTTAGATGGACAGATTACCTGTCTGCTAAGGTTCAGGATTAGACATCACTCACCTAATCTTTCATTCATTACAGCATGTAAATGAAGAACAGTTTCTCCTCACACTGTAGTCCCTACCCTTTCCCCTTCTCCTCTTCCTCTTCTCAGCACTTAGCATATCAGAGACAGAATAGGAAGCATCAGATCATGCTTGTTAATTATCACCCAGAACACTGCAAGGAAAGGAGTGTTCAACATTTAGTTCAATGTTCAGTGACAGATTCATAGCTGAAGGTCAGTATCATAGTATCAGTCAGGGTTGGAAGGGACCACAAGGATCATCTAGTTCCAACCCCACTGCCATGGGCAGGGACACCCTACACTAGATCAGGCTGGACAGAGCCTCATCCAGCCTGGGCTTAAACACCTCCAGGGATGGGGCCTCAACCACCTCCCTGGATAACCCATTCCATGGCTTCACCACTCTCGTGGTGAAGAACTTCTTCCTCACATCTAGCCTGAATCTCCACACCTCCAGCTTCATTCCATTCCCCCCATTCCCCCTATCACTACCTGATATTCTGAGAAGTCCCTCCACAGCCTTCCTGTAGGTCCCCTTCAGATACTGGAAGGCCACAATGAGGTCACCTCAGAGCCTTCTCTTCTCCAGACTGAACAGCCCCAACTCCTTCAGTCTGTCCTCATAGGAGAGGTGCTCCAGCCCTCTGATCATCCTCGTGGCCCTTCTCTGGACACGTTCCAGCACGTCCACATCCCTCTTGTCATAGGGGCTCCAGAACTGGAGGCAGTACTCCAGGTGGGGTCTCACCAGGGCTGAGTAGAGGGGGAGAATCACCTCCCTTGACCTGCTGGCCACACTTCTCCTATTGCAGCCCAGGATCTGATTGGCTTTCCGGGCTGCAAGTGCACATTGAGAGCTCATGTTGAGCTTCTGGTCCACCAGCACCCCCAAGTCTCTCTCCTCAGGGCTGCTCTCCAGCCAGTCCCTGCCTAGCCTGTATTTGTGCCTGGGATTGCCTTGACCCAGATGCAGGACCCTGCACTTGGTCTTGTTGAAGCTCATGAGGTTGACTTGTGCCCACCTCTCCAGACTGTCAAGGTCCCTCTGGATGGCATCCCTTCCCTCCAGCGTGTCTGCTGCACCACACAGCTTGGTGTCATCAGCAAACTTGCTGGGGGTGCACTCAATGCCACTGTCCATGGCACCCACAAAGATGTTGAACAAGACAGGTCCCAGGACTGATCCCTGAGGGACTCCACTTGTCACTGGCCTCCACTGCAACATGGACCCGTTGACAGCCACTCTTTGGGTGCGGCCATCAAGCCAGTTCTTTATCCATCTAGTGGTCCACCTATCAAACCCATGTGTCACCAGCTTGGAGACCAGGATGTGGTGCGGGACAGTGTCGAAGGCTTTGCTCAGGTCCAGGTAAATGACATCAGTTGCTCACCCCTCATCTATTAATGCTGTCACCTGTTCATAGAAGGCCACCAGGTTTGTCAGGCAGGATTTGCCCTTGGCAAAGCCATGCTGACTGTTCCAAATCACCTCTTCACTATTCTTCTGAGTCAGTAGTGCCTCCAGGAGGATCTGCTCCATGATCTTTCCGGGCACAGAGGTGAAACTGACTGGCCTGTACTTCTCTGCTTCCTCCTTCTTGCCCTTTTTGAAAATGGGAGTAATGTGTCCCCTTTTCCAGTCTGTGGGGACTGCCCCAGTCTGCCATGACTTTTGGAATAGAATAGAGAGGGGTTTAGCAACCTCATCTGCCAGTTCTCTCAGCACCCGTGGGTGTATCCCGTCGGGTCCCATGGACTTGAACACTTTCAGGTTCTTCAGGTGATCATGAACCTGATCTTCACTTATGATGGGCAGTTCTTCTTCCCCGTCCCTGGCATCGTCTTCCATGACACCAGGAGTGTGGCTGGAGGCCCTTGCAGTGAAGACTGAGGTAAAGAAGTGATTGAGTACCTCAGCCTTTTCCACATCACTTGTGACCAATTCACCACTTTCCTTTCTGAGGGGGCCCACACCTTCCCTAGTCTTCTTCTTGCCATTAATATACCTGTAGAAATTCTTAGTGTTCCCTTTAACCTCCCTGGCTAGATTCAATTATATCCTCATATTACAATCCTCATATTACAATCTGAAAGACCTGAGAGAAATTCAACTACTGTCAAAGTATCTGACAAAATTTATTGAGAGGTCAATACACAACCCACAAAGAAGGTAAGGAAGCTAAACCAAACTTTTTACTTGATGCCCCCTTGATACAAATATTTTGCTGTGAAGGACTTTACAGCAGTTCCAGGAGTCTTCACTAAAGTTAAAATTTGCAAAAATTTCAAAATGCAGCAGTTTGAATTAGTTCTATTTACTTGGTGAATTTAAACAGAAAATTCTAAGGAAACTATGTCTTGTAGATGTTGCTAGTAAGTCTTTCTGTTCTTCCAAAAGAACAGTTGTATTATTCAAACCATAGTTATCCACAAGTCAGCAACACATTTCCAGTTATTCCCTAATCATCTTCACCTGGTCACCTATATATCTGTAGACCTCAGATCTTCACCATTCTAAAAATGCCCTTGCTTGCTATGTAGGCACACCACTCCATAACTTGTTCATCCTTATTTCCCTTCTCTAAGACTTTCCTACTTTGTGAATCTTTCTAAGTTGGTGTAAACAGATTTGCACACATGCCATGGATTTATGCACTACTAAAACTCTATTTTCCAGCTTATCTTCATTGTTTTCTTTGTCATTTATAAAATACTTGGGGAGTGTAGGGAGCGGGTAATGAACTCACATTCCTACAGAAGTCCTGTAATCTCAAAACATTATTCCTGAATATTAATATCCAATCTATTTGTGTTACTTTAATGTAAAAATAAAATATTTTCCTTAAACGCATTAATTCACATTATCAATGTAACATTTTAACTGCAACTTTGGCACTCAGTCATTTTAAAATGAGATTTAGTAAGAGAAACAAGAAAAATAATTCCACTAAACTATCAAGTCTACTCATGTATCAAACCAGAATTTTAAAGGTTTTACTTAGTAAGTGTTGTAAGTGGAGACTCCCTACTGAAGGGGGCAGAGGGCCCAATATGCAGACCAGACCCATTTCATAGGGAGATCTGCTGCCTCCCTGGTGCCCAAGTAAAGGACATAGTAGGCAAAATTCCCAAACTTGTGAGCCCTTCAGACTACTACCCACTGCTGGCCTTTCAGGTGGGTAGTGACGATGCAACAATGCGAGGCTCACGGTCAATTAAAAGAGATTTCAGAACGTTAGGGCACCTGCTAAAGGGATCAGGATCTCAAGTAGTGTTCTCTGCTATCCCTCTAACGTCAGTGATGGATGAGGGAACATTGTGGAAAAGCCAACAGGTCAATTCATGGCTCAGGGACTGGTGCCATCAACAGGGATTTGGGTTCTACAATCATGGTTTGGTTTTCAAGGCAGCAGAGCTGAAAACAACTTATGGGACACACTTGTCCCAGAGGGGGAAAAGGACCCTGGGGCAGGAATTGGCAGGGCTCATAGACAGGGCTTTAAACTAGATTTGAAGGGGGAGGGGTTAATAGTCTCCTACTGGCCTCTGACAAGCAGAGGGGCAGATCACCTGAGGTGGAGGGACGGAGAGCCAGTAGGGGCTCTCAGCTTGCTGCCCTGAGGCAAGACACAAATGACACACCAGGACACCCTGTGGAAACCAAGGGGAGTTGGAACAGGAGGACGACAGGGCCAGCCCAGCTGAAGTGCTTCTATGCAAATGCACACAGCTTGGGCAACAAACAAGATGAGTTAAGGGCCACCGTGATGCTGGGATGCCATGACATAGTGGGCATCACCGAAACTTGGTGGGACGACTCCCATGACTGGAACGTAGGGATAGACGGGTATAAGCTCTTTAGGAAGGATAGGCAGGGAAGGAGAGGAGGCGGTGTTGCCCTCTATGTCAACAACCAGCTGGAATCAGCAGAACTCCACCTGGGGAGGTATGATGAGTTGGTTGAGAGTTTATGGGTTAGAATTAAAGGCAAGACAGGGGAAGGAGATATTACTGTGGGGGTCTCCTACAGGCCACCTGACCAGCAGAACCAAGCAGATGAGGCCCTCCACAGGCAAATAGAAGCGGCTTCCAGGTCACAAGCCCTGGTCCTCATGGGGGATTTCAACCACCCTGACATCTGTTGGAGGGACAACACAGCAAGGCATCAGCAATCCAGGATGTTCCTGGACTGCATAGAAGACAACTTCCTCCTCCAAATGGTAGAGGAACCAACAAGAAAAGGTGCTACGCTGGACCTTGTTCTCACCAACAGGGAAGGGCTGGTAACCAATGTGAGGCTCAGAGACGGCCTTGGCTGCAGTGACCATGAAGCAGTTGAATTTAATATCCTCAGGGCAATCAGGAGGACATATTCTAAGCTTACGACCCTAGACTTCAGGCGTGCAGACTACAGGTATATTAATGGCAAGAAGAAGACTAGGGAAGGTGTGGGCACCCTCAGAAAGGAAAGTGGTGAATTGGTCACAAGTGATGTGGAAAAGGCTGAGGTACTCAATCACTTCTTTACCTCAGTCTTTACTGCAAGGGCCTCCAGCCACACTCCTGGTGTCTTGAAAGCTGATGCCAGGGATGGGGAGGAAGAACTGCCCATCATAAGTGAAGATCAGGTTCGTGATCACCTGAAGAACCTGAAAGTGTTCAAGTCCATGGGACCCGACGGGATACACCCACGGGTGCTGAGAGAGCTGGCAGATGAGGTTGCTAAACCCCTCTCTATTCTATTCCAAAAGTCATGGCAGACTGGGGCAGTCCCCACAGACTGGAAAAGGGGACACATTACTCCCATTTTCAAAAAGGGCAAGAAGGAGGAAGCAGGGAACTACAGGCCAGTCAGTCTCACCTCTGTGCCTGGAAAGATCATAGAGCAGATCCTCCTGGAGGCACTACTGACTCAGAAGAGTAGTGAAGAGGTTATTGGGAATAGTCAGCATGGCTTTGCCAAGGGCAAATCCTGCCTGACAAACCTGGTGGCCTTCTATGAGCAGGTGACAGCATTAATAGATGAGGGGAGAGCAACTAATGTTGTTTACCTGGACTTGAGCAAAGCCTTCGACACTGTCCCGCACCACCTCCTGGTCTCCAAGCTGGTGACACATGGGTTTGATGGGTGACCACTAGATGGATAAAGAACTGGCTTGATGGCCGCACCCAAAGAGTGGCTGTCAATGGGCCCATGTCCCAGTGGAGGCCAGTGACAAGCGGAGTCCCTCAGGGATCAGTCCTGGGACCTGTCTTGTTCAACATCTTTGTGGGTGCCATGGACAGTGGCATTGAGTGCACCCTCAGCAAGTTTGCTGATGACACCAAGCTGTGTGGTGCAGCAGACACGCTGGAGGGAAGGGATGCCATCCAGAGGGACCTGGACAGGCTGCAGAGGTGGGCACAAGTCAACCTCATGAACTTCAACAAGACCAAGTGCAGGGTCCTGCATCTGGGTCGAGGCAATCCCAGGCACAAATACAGGCTGGGCAGTGACTGGCTGGAGAGCAGCCCTGAGGAGAGACACTTTGGGGGTGCTGGTGGATGAGAAGCTCAACATGAGCTCTCAATGTGCACTTGCAGCCCGGAAAGCCAATCAGATCCTGGGCTGCAACAGGAGAAGTGTGGCCAGCAGGTCAAGGGAGGTGATTCTCCCCCTCTACTCAGCCCTGGTGAGACCCCACCTGGAGTACTGCCTCCAGTTCTGGAGACCCTATTACAGGAGGGATGTGGACGTGCTGGAGCGTGTCCAGAGAAGGGCCACGAGGATGATCAGAGGGCTGGAGCACCTCTCCTATGAGGACAGACTGAAGGAGTTGGGGCTGTTCAGTCTGGAGAAGAGAAGGCTCCGAGGTGACCTCATTGTGGCCTTCCAGAATCTGAAAGGGGGCCTACAGGAAGGCTGTGGAGGGACTTCTCAGGATCTCAGGTAGTGATAGGACTAGGGGGAACGGAATGAAGCTGGAAATGGGGAGATTCGGGCTAGATGTGAGGAAGAAGTTCTTTACCATGAGAGTGGTGAAGCCATGGAATGGGTTATCCAGGGAGGTGGTTGAGGCCCAGTCCCTGGAGGTGTTTAAGCCCAGGCTGGACGAGGCTCTGGCCAGCGTGATCTAGTGTAGGGTGTCCCTGCCCATGGCAGGGGGTTGGAACTAGATGATCCTTGTGGTCCCTTCCAACCCTGACTGATTCCATGATTCTATGATTCTATGATTCTAATAATTCACAGCCTCTGGGAACATTCCATCATTTGTATTAAATATTATTTGTCATAATCCAGATAAACAGAGAAATATGCTACAATGGCAATCTCTAGGCTACACACTTATAGAAGTATTGCTCTGCTTCCTGCCCTTTGTATGTGACAGAAATGGCATTCATAAACAGATCAGGCCTCATCTCAAAGTAGCTGCCACCTTCTTCCTTGAGGTCTTATCCATGGGAAGAAAAAAAAAAAAAAAAAAAAAACACACAAATTTAGGCTACAAGTAAGATGAAAACACACACACAAAATTTAAAAAAAAAAAAAAAAAAAAAAAAAAAAAGCAACGATAAGCAAACAAATAAAACCCAAAACAAAATAGAAAAATTCATCCACGGGCCCAGGAAAAATGTGTCATCTGTGAATAGCTCAATTTTGAGAGGCCTCAGTGACGGTGGCTTCCCATAGCACCTGTAAGCAATTAGGGAAGCCTCTACCATGCCAACTGGAGCTTCACACACAGCAGTAGACAGAGCAGACCCTGGAGAACACCATGTGTCATTGTGCAGTTACAGTCAGGTTGACGTTGCTGAGTAACCTTAATGATCCGTCTTCTGAGAAACATATTAAAAATACACTGTCTGTGACAGCATGCACAGAAATGCAGGGAGGTTTCACAGAACAATAATACTGCTTACTACAAGTGAAAAAATTCTTGTCCTGCTTCCAGGACACATTAACTGAGTATTTGTTTTAAAAATATCTTCCAGATCTAAACTATTATGACAAAAAATCTAATCAAACAAGGAATAAATAGGCATTTTCATATAATGTGTTTGCACATGGACAAAAACGAGCGAGAAAATTCCATTCTGCACACGTGTGTGTTAAGAAACTGTGACCACTACCACTGCCATCTGCAGACCCTACAAACTCAGCCTCAATTACACTTAAGGAAAACAAGAACTTGCCATAGACTAATGAATTAACAACACATAGCTGCATAAAATTTACGTCTTCACGACCTTCATGTGAATTAGAAGTGTAAACTATACAATACAATACACCAGGCTGAAAGAGACCTTCAACATCATCACGTCCAACCCATCAACCAATCCAACCCACCTAAACAACTAAACCATGCAACCAAGCACCCCATCAAGCCTCTTCCTGAACACCTCCAATGAAGGTGACTCCACCACCTCCCCAGGCAGCCTATTCCAATGGGCAATCACTCTCTCTGTATAGAACTTTTTCCTAATATCCAGCCTAAACCTGCCCTGGCGCAGCCTGAGACTGTGTCCTCTAAATATTAATGGGAATACTGTAAATGTCAAAAGACATGAAAGGAAAAGCAATTTGCTTACTAACTACAGGAAAATAGCCATCTTGCATAATCTTACTATTAGGCTTGTAAATCATACTCAGCTCTGCTGTCTTGCAGAACATTTTTTCCCCATTGTTGAGGTTGCTGATTTGAAATGATGCAGATGTCTGAATGGTGAAAATGCAAAATTGTAATTTTGTAGGTAATCACCAAGAAATGCCTTATCAGGAACTTCTTTTAGATGTTGTTAGACCAACACTGACAGCAAAGCTGAGGTAGCAAGAGTTCAAGATGGCAAGGTGCACAGGTGTGACCGGTTTAGGCTGTGCCTTTAAGAAAGAGACACTTTCTGAACACTCTGGGCGAATATTTTGGTATATGAATGAAAACAATAATATGCTAATTCAATTTCATTGGTGGAACCCGGCTGTAAAATTTTGTTTAGTCTTTCAGTCGGGGGGAGGCAGTCAGTAGTCGTCTTCTTCTTGCCCCTGTGCTGTGAGCTGGCTCGTTTCTCTCTATGATTCTTGCTAACCAGATAAGAGAAAACTAACTTTTGCATCCGCTTTGAGCTTTAACAAGTTTTCACCCTTTTAATTACCTTCCTTTCTCTTTCTCTCTAACCCTTTTGGGAAAAAGGGGAGGTAGGGAGGGAGAAGGGAGGGGCAGGCCGAACCCCCCTGGCCGCAGGGGGGGATTGGGGAAAGGTTTCCTGTATTACATACATTGCTGTATACTTCTGTATCTATTGTAAATATTGTATATTTTTGTACATATTCATTGCATTCCATATCTGCTTGTAAAATACAGCTTTCATCTGCTTCTCCGGCTGAGTTAGCTGTGGAATTCTTTTGTGTGTGTGGGGGAACCTTCCTACTCCACCAAATATTTTTAATTGGCGGTCCAACATACGGCTTGTGGATAATTGCTGTCCAGAAGCTGGGCTAAAAGGTTGCTTGATTTATTGCCTGCTCGAGTCGGAGTTGCAAACATGAAAGTGTTTTGGCTTTTAGAGCGTTTGGTCTTTTCAGTTTGTTCGGTACTGGTCTACAAGTACTTCATGGGAATGATTTTCGATCGCTTAGGCAGATACTTGATGTATAGATTGTATTTATGGTTTAAGTATAAGATTCAGCTTCTTTACGACCGGTGCCTGGGATTCTTTTGGCTTAACAGATACGGGAATGTGACCTCCAGCACTCTGCCCATAGAGATAAAGGAGTTTAAGATCCCGGTAGGCGAAAAGGTTGTTTTAAGTGATGGCTGGGATCCAAAGGTGATTTATTTTATGTGTGCAATCCTGCTGTTGGTGATAAGTAATGTGTTCTTGTTATATGCCCTCTATCGGGAGAAAAAGTTTCGAAAGCGTGCTTTGTAATTAAGCGTAGATCGAAACGCAGAAAGCGCAGCTCTAATTCTACCCCAGAGGTATCTAGTGATGAGGAAAATGCAGAGTCTGTATCAGTTAACGATAAAGCTAAAAAGTCCATTGGAAAGGCTGCTCTGAATGGTGCTGTTGGTGGCTCTGGCAATCAGCCAGCGGCAGCGGCAGCTCCTAACATGGCTTCCACGCCCTCGGCAGCCATTAATGGGGCAAAGCCATTTCCTCCTTCTTCTTCGGCAGGACTGGAAGTGTCCTCCACAGCAGCTGATTCGTCTCAAAACCTGTCAGCTTCTATTAAGCCAGCTGTAAATCCTAACACAGCTCCAGTTAAGCAGGTAGCTGTTTTAAGTACGAGAGGAAAAAAGGGCAAAGCTGATCCAGATGCTGATGGGGAAGAGCAGCAGGATCCTGGTGAGGGAACTTCTGCTCAAAGAGACCCTGCTGAGATGGAGGAAAAGGTTTGTCTTAAAGATATAGCTGAGTTATTGAGATCATCACTGGATGGAGATGCAGGGCAAATTGCTGATAGCAGAACAACCAAAGGTGGTACTCCTGACCTTAAGCAGATTCTTAGGAGAGTGACAGTAAGATTATTGGGACAAGAACTTCAGGAAGATGAGGCAGAGGAGGAGGAGTCAGATGACATTGAGAGCTGTTCGTCACCCAGGGAGGAATTGAGGTATGTGCGTAAAGATTACATCAGAGCAGATAAGGAGCCAATCCTAGCTTGGCTTGGTAGATGCTATGATACAGGTGCTCCAGCTCTGGTAGTTGGAGACAAGTCAGCAGCCCAACTAGGAAATCTCTCAAAGGATAATGGAATAGATAGACATCTAGGCAGGACTCTCGGTAAGGTAACTCTCTGGATTCGCCTTTTAATGGCAACTCTCATGAGGTATCCTTCCCAAGATGATCTTCCATGGAATGCTAAACCCTGGACTACCATAGATGAGGGAATTAAGCGTCTGAGAGAATTTGCTGTTAGAGAGGTACTCTATGGTGGCCATGAGATTCTGAATCCTGATGAAATTCCTGTAGGAACTGGTCTTGGTAAAAAAACTCATCAAACTTGCTCCTCCTAATTATGCAAATATTCTGGCAAGCAGAATTGTGGCAAGAAATTATGGTGGAGCTTCTCCTACAGTTGGCCAATTCACTGATCAGATGAGACAATTGGAGGATAGCATGACACGTGTTTCTCTGGTTTCAGCCATTGAAACTCTGTCTGGTGAAATGAAGAATTACATGAAAGAGCTGAAGGATGAAATTAAAAATACATTCTCCCAATTGGCACAAAGAGATAATTCCAATTCTTCTTCCAGATGGATACAGGTTTCCTCTGTGAGGAATAGACGTCCTCCAAGGATGTCATTCCAAAACAGGTCATTCCAAAACAGGTCATTCCAAAACAGATCCAACCAAAACAGACCACCAAGGCAATCACGTGCGAGTATCTGGATAACTCTGCGTGATCAGTTTGGTGAGAACATGAACAGATGGGATGGTCAACCAACTGCTAATCTTTTCAGGAGACTGAGGGAACTGCAAAGTGGCAGAACCCGAGGTAGCAATACCAGAAGGGTAGCTGTTACTTCTACAGTTTCCCAGGACAACTCTAATAGCTCCAACAGTGGCTCCAGTTCTAACACTGCACCATGTGCTCATTGCACATGTGGGCATGTTCCCCATAACTAGGGGTGCCCTGCCTCCCGCCAGGGGAGAGAGAGGGGTAACAGAGATAACAGAATCTATTGGGATGTGTACATCCAGTGGGATGACATTCAACAAGTCCAAGTGCCGGGTGCTGCACTTTGGCCACAGCAACCCCATGCAGAGCTACAGGCTGGGGTCAGAGTGGCTGGAGAGCTGCCAAACAGAGAGGGATCTGGGGGTGCTGATCGACACCCGCCTAAACATGAGCCAGCAGTGTGCCCAGGTGGCCAAGAGGGCCAATGGCATCCTGGCCTGTATTAAGAATAGTGTGGCCAGCAGGAGCAGGGAGGTCATTGTGCCCCTGTACTCTGCATTGGTTAGGCCACACCTTGAGTACTGTGTCCAGTTCTGGGCCCCTCAGTTTAAGAAGGACATCGAGACACTTGAACGTGTCCAGAGGAGGGCAACAAGGCTGGTGAGAGGCCTTGAGCACAAGCCCTATGAGGAGAGACTGAGGGAGCTGGGGTTGTTTAGCCTGGAGAAGAGAAGGACCAGGGGTGACCTCATTGCCCTCTACAACTACCTGAAGGGTGGTTGTGGACAGGAGGGGGTTGGTCTCTTCTCCCAGGCAACCAGTACCAGAACAAGGGGACACAGTCTCAAGCTGTGCCAGGGGAGGTTTAGACTCGAGGTGAGGAGGAAGTTCTTCACTGAGCGAGTCATTCGTCATTGGAATGGGCTGCCCGGGGAGGTGGTGGAGTCGCCGTCCCTGGAGGTGTTCAAGAGGAGACTGGACATGGCACTTGGTGCCATGGTCTAGTTGTGAGGTCTGTTGGGACGGGTTGGACTTGATGATCCTTGGGGTCTCTTCCAACCTTGGTTATACTGTGATACTGTGATACTGTGATACTGGCCTGGCACTTCGCAATTTCAGAAGTACAGGGCCTTGGTTGACACAGGGGCTCAGTGTACCATAATGCCATCAAATTATCAGGGATCAGAAGCTATAACTATTCTGGGAGTCACTGGTGGATCTCAAGAGTTAACTAAGGTGGAAGTTGATATAAGTTTAACTGGTAAACAGTGGAGGAAGCATACAGTTGTGACCGGACCTGACGCATCTTGTATTTTGGGAATTGATTTTCTGAGAGAAGGGCGTTTCAAAGACCCTAGAGCTTACAAATGGGCTTTTGGAGTAGCATCTGTAGAAATTGATGGACAAAAGCTGAAGCTGTCTGTCAGACCTGAGCTTTCTGATGAATCTGCAGTTGTGGGACAACACAAGATTCAGGACATTGAATTGCCGGTTGCTTCTCAAACTGTGCATCACAGACAATACAGAACCAACCGTGACTCTTTGTTGCCCATTCAGAATCTGATTCGTCAGTTGGAGAGTCAGAAAGTCATCAGCAAAACTCATTCACCTTTCAACAGTCCAGTGTGGCCTGTGCGAAAGCCGAATGGAGACTGGCGTCTGACAGTCGACTACCGAGCCCTGAATGAAGTAACTCCACCTATGAGTGCTGCAGTACCAGACATGATGGAACTCCAGTATGAGCTGGAATCCAAAGAGGCCAAATGGTATGCTACCATGGACATTGCTAATGCCTTCTTCTCTATTCCCATAGCAGAGGAATGCAGGCCTCAGTTTGCTTTCACCTGGAGAGGAATCCAGTACACCTTCAACAGATTGCCCATGGGCTGGATCCACAGCTCAAGCATCTGTCATGCAGTGATCCACGATGCTCTGGAGGAAGGTGGTGCTCCAGAACACATCCAGTTCATCGATGACATCATTGTCTGGGGTAAAACTGCTGAGGAAGTCTTCAAGAAAGGTAACAAAATCATTGACATTCTTCTGAATGCAGGTTTCACCATCAAGCGAGACAAGGTGAAAGGACCTACCAGAGAGATCCAGTTTCTGGGAGTGCGGTGGCAGGATGGACACTGACACATTCCAGTGGATGTGGTAAATAGAGTCTCTACCATGGCAAATCCCATGAACAAGCAAGAAACTCTACGTTTCTTGGGGATAGTGGGATTTTGGAGGCTGCACATTCCTGGATACAGTCAGATTGTGAAACCTCTGTACGATGTGACTCGAAAGAGAAACCATTTCCACTGGGGACCTGAACAACAAGCAGCCTTTGACCAGATAAAACAAGAAGTAGTCCAAGCAATGGGTCTGGGACCTGTCCGAGATGGTCCAGACATTAAGAACATTTTGTACATGGCTGCAAGTGACAATGGTCCAACCTGGTGCTTGTGGCAAAGAGCTCCAGGTGAGACACGTGGACGACTTCTTGGTTTCTGGAGTTGAGGTTACAGAGGTTCAGAGGCTAATTATACTCCAACAGAGAAAGAGCTTCTAGCTGCCTATGAAGGAGTGAAAGCAGCTTCTGAAGTAATTGGAACTGAATCACAACTTCTCTTAGCTCCCAGATTACCAGTTTTGAATTGGATGTTCAAAGGCAAAGGTTCCACACCACATCATGCAACAGATTCCACCTGGTCTAAGTGGATGGCTCTGATAACACAGAGAGCTCGAATGGGAAATCTTGAAAGACCTGGTCTGGTGGAGGTGATCTCAAGTTGGCCTGAAGGTACCAACTGTACTAAACCTCCAGAGGAGAGAGTAACTCGTGCTGAGGAAGCTCCTCCTTACAATGACCTTTCTGATGATGAAAAGAAATATGCTTTGTTCACAGATGGTTCCTGTCGTCTTGTCGGGAACAAGCGAAGGTGGAAGTCTGCAGTGTGGAGTCCAACACGCCGAGTTGCAGAAGCAAAGGATGGAGAAGGACAATCCAGTCAATTCGCAGAGGTAAAAGCTGTCCAGCTAGCTCTCGACGTAGCTGAACGTGAGAGGTGGCCAAAGCTTTATCTCTACACCGACTCATGGATGGTAGCCAATGCTCTGTGGGGTTGGCTAAAGAACTGGAAAAAGAGTGGTTGGCAGAGGAAAGGAAAGCCCATTTGGGCAACTGACCTGTGGCAGGACATTGCTGATCGAATCGAGAGAATTCCAGTGAAGGTGAGACACATTGATGCTCACATCCCTAAGAGCAAAGCTACTGAGGAACAGCAACACAACCATCAGGCAGATCTAGCTGCAAGAGTTTCTCCAGTAGACATGGACTCTGATCTTGATCTCGACTGGAAACACCGAGGTGAGATATTCTTAGCTCGGTGGGCTCACGATTCGTCAGGACATCAAGGCAGAGATGCAACATACCAGTGGGCACGTGACAGATCCATAGACATTTCCATGGATGCTATCACACAAGTCATCCATGACTGTGACATTTGTGCTGCTATTAAGCAGGCAAAGCGACTTAAGCCCTTATGGTATGGTGACAGATGGTCCAAGTACAAGTATGGTGAAGCTTGGCAAGTTGACTACATCACTCTACCACGTTCTCGTTCTGGTAAGCAGTATGTGCTTACTATGGTAGAGGCGAACACTGGATGGTTGGAAACTTATCCAGTACCACATGCAACTGCACGCAACACCATTCTTGGTCTAGAGAGACAAATCCTGTGGAGACACGGAACTCCGGAGAGGATTGAGTCGGACAACGGAACTCATTTCAAAAACAACCTTGTAAAGAGCTGGGCCAAAGAGCACGGCATCGAGTGGATATTCCTCATCCCCTACTATGCACCAGCTGCAGGGAAGATTGAACGCTACAACGGTTTGTTGAAGACCACTCTTAAAGCCATGGGGGTGGATCTTTGAAAAACTGGGAAAAACATTTAGCACAAGCAACCTGGCTGGTAAATAGTAGAGGTTCAGTGAACTGAGCTGGACCTGCACACTCAGATCTGCTACAGAAAGTAGAAGGTGATAGAGTTCCTGTTGTTAAAGAAAAGAATCTGTTAGGTAAAACTGTTTGGGTATTTTCTCCCTCAGGAGAGGCTAAACCTGTCCGAGGGGTGGTTTCAGCTGATAGTCCGGGTCACACTTATTGGGTAATGCAAGAGAATGGTGAAATTCAGTGTATTCCACAAAGAAATTTAACTTTAGCTGAAAGAGTTTGATTTCAGAGTGTTGTACAGCTACATCGCGCCCAAAGGAAGAATCCCTGAGGAATCTACAGTGCACGAACCCTGAGAACCCTGAGTCAGCTGAGAGTCCCTGTTTCCCTGTTTCCCTGTTTTCCCTTTTCTTCGCTTCGTCTGCGAAGAGACAAACTGTTTTCCATTTTTCTTCTTTCTTGGACTTCTGAATCATCTACACCTGAGGATAGCCGGAATGGACTATGAACTTTACTTACAAACCGTAGATATTGTTTTAGATTGGATGGACAGTATGAACAGCCAATGAAATTGTTTAGCAGGGGTGGATTGTGAGCGGTTTAGGCTGTGCCTTTAAGAAAGAGACACTTTCTGAACACTCTGGGCGAATATTTTGGTATATGAATGAAAACAATAATATGCTAATTCAATTTCATTGGTGGAACCCGGCTGTAAAATTTTGTTTAGTCTTTCAGTCGGGGGGAGGCAGTCAGTAGTCGTCTTCTTCTTCCCCCTGTGCTGTGAGCTGGCTCGTTTCTCTCTACGATTCTTGCTAACCAGATAAGAGAAAACTAACTTTTGCATCCGCTTTGAGCTTTAACAAGTTTTCACCCTTTTAATTACCTTCCTTTCTCTTTCTCTCTAACCCTTTTGGGAAAAAGGGGAGGTAGGGAGGGAGAAGGGAGGGGCAGGCCGAACCCCCTGGCCGCAGGGGGGATTGGGGAAAGGTTTCCTGTATTACATACATTGCTGTATACTTCTGTATCTATTGTAAATATTGTATATTTTTGTACATATTCATTGCATTCCATATCTGCTTGTAAAATACAGCTTTCATCTGCTTCTCCGGCTGAGTTAGCTGTGGAATTCTTTTGTGTGTGTGGGGGGTAACCTTCCTACTCCACCACAACAGGCAAAAGAAATCTATGCTTAACTAGTATTAACTCTCTAACTGGGACTTTAATTACCGCAAAGCCAGTTAAAGGGTACTCTTGAATTGTAGAGATTATTTTTAATGGTCCATATGAATTTGCTTCATACCATTTCTAGACTGCAGCTTTTTTTTTTTCTTTAAGGGAGAGAAATTTTGATAGTTTGGCTAATGAAGAAAAGTAATGTAGATATCTATCACATCATAATCTCTAAATGGCTCTATTGAAGGATTTCTGTTTCATACAGTAACATCACAAAAAATGCCTGTATAATAGCTCTTAAAGTTACTCATCTCTGCCTCAATCAGAATCAGCCTAAAATAAGCTTCTCACGTACCCTTGAGCAGAACAAGTTAGTCTACTATTCCAGCAAAGAGGAAATTAAGAATCAAGAAATGTCTTTTCTTTAGTATTTAGATGGAGGGTCTTGGAGGCAGTCTCAATGCTGCCTATGACAGATTCCATTAATTGGAAAACCAGAATCAGAAGCTGCACTCCAGTGCACCCAAGCAGAGGAGGGTGGGTGCAGGTTGCCTGTGTGTTGGCCTGAGTCCACACAATGAGTCCAGACAATGTTTTTCAGTTTGCTGTGCAAAGAGGGTGGAGTAAATCCAACATATCCTTCATTTGACTGATGCAATGGTTAAGTCTGATACTATGTGCAGTACTTCCACATCATAGTTAAGCATGTTATAAGTGATATTCTGGTGGATGCCAAGCCAATGCATATACAAGAGCCTGTCTAAGAGGGACAAATATTAACAACAACATGATTTATTGGCTACTTAGGAATGTCTTGTAATTTTTCTTCTGGTAACAAGAGAAGAAATAATTACTTTTTAAAAGTCTCACTCAGTACTTCTAATCTGTATATAAATTATTCAGCCTGCCTTCATGAGTACCATGGAAAATGCAAAACAAGACTGTGAGTACTGAAAAAAAAATGCAGAGGGCCTCAGGAAATCATTAAAAAAAAAGAAAATAAAAAAGAAATTAAGAAAACAAATCTTAAAATGATGAGAGTTGGATTCATAGCTGCCGTAACACCTTTCTTTTTAGCCTATGGTAGGTTACAAAGAAGCAAGAATAGAATAGAATAGAATAGAATAGAATAGAATAGAATAGAATAGAATAGAATAGAATAGGTTGGAAAAGACCTTCTAGATCATTAAGTCCAACCTCTCACTCAACACCATCTAATCAACTAAACCATGGCACCAAGTGCGTCATCCAGTCCCCTCTTAAACACCTCCAGCGATGGTAACTCCACCACCTCCCTGGGCAGCCCATTCTGATGGCAAATCACTCTTTCTGTGAAGAATTTCTTTCTAACATCCAACCTAAACCTCCCCTGGCACAGCTTGAGACTGTGTCCTCTTGTTCTGGTGCTGGTTGCCTGGGAAAAGAGACCCACCCCCACCTGGTTACAACCTCCCTTCAGGTAGTTGTAGACAGCAAGAAGGTCTCCCCTGAACCTCCTCCTCTCCAGGCTAAAGAATCCCAGCTCCCTCAGCCTCTTCTCATAGGGCTTGTGCTCCAAACCCCTCACCAGTTTAGTCACCAAGAGACTTAGTGTCACCAAGACACTCAGATCATGGTGTATAAATTGTGATTTATTTTTATACTTGAGTTTTCAGCTATCATTTAAATTTGGGTTCTGGATTTCTATATAGATATTTCTAATGCAGACAAGGCTCCTTTTCCTCAGATGTTGCATGCTGAAGTACTTTGTTTGGAAAGAATAGTACTGTTTTTGATGAGCTGATCTCCAGCCTGACATTCAGAGCAGACTCAACTGCATATATAGAGGCAACTAATTAAGTCAAATGCACCCATATGAAATTTATAGCCTCCTACACAACTGAGTCTAACAAAAATGTGCAGCCTACCATAAACTTTAAAGCTGAAGAATGATAAGTAGTTTAATGTTTCTGTGAAGCAGTTACTCAAATGCTTTCAAAATTGTGATATAGTCTTTAAAAGAAACCAAAAATTGGACTAAAGGAGACAAACTAGAGACAAACTAGACTATGTTGGTACATTTGCATACTCAATGCCTGTTGTTGCCATGTAGAGTATAATGCAATATTTACCTATCATACTTTTTGGTATTGCTGTGTTTAATTTAGCAAGAGAAAGTTGTTCGCTGGAGTAAAGTTCCAGGAATTTGTGACCAAATGGCATGAGCACACTTCACAGAATATTCAGAAAGTTTTCTGATAACATAAGCTGGAAGCTAAGAGGTAGAACATTTTGTTCCATGATTCATAAAGCACGTCTGCATTGCAGATGATTGAAAAGTAAAAATTAGAACAAATGCACATCCAGGAATCTCCAGTTATCCCACTTCTGATGGCATGACTAGTGCTTTTAGGACCAGCTTGCCTCTTTCCATACCATGCAGCACTGTGCTGAGGACATATCAGACCGTCATATGAATTAGTTACCTCAAACGTGTATAATCCCTCCTTTCTTGCTCAAGAAATCTGCTGCTTCTTAGCTATTGTGGTTTGATAATGCAGTTAGTTCCCAGTATTGAAAAGCACCCTGTGAAATAAATAAATAATTCTTTGAGTAAAATGGTTAACTGCCTCATTTACTCTTTGATTTGTTATTTTGAAAAATTGGCCATTGTTATGTTCCATAGCTCAGTACAAATTTTTTTCTTTTTTTAAAAAATTAAATTTCACCATTTTTTAATGAGCCCTGTACAAACAACTCCTCCAGAATGTCCTTGCAAGAAATGTTCTCTCCACTAGATCTAAAACAAATCTGTCCCTGATAAGCAAGTAGAAGAAAGAAAAAAAAAAAGTAGGACAAGTAATGAATAAATACTGGTAAATTGAGTGGAGGCTGTACACTGAATTATAGCACTGAGTCATTTTTCAGTGTTGTGGCCAAGGCTGCTTTATCAGTCTGTTCCTTTTCTACCACTAAGCAGATTCTAGCTGGGACATTTCAAAGCCATCTAAATTTGGACATGTTCTTTTAATCTCAAATAAACTGGGTGCACAAATCACTTGGACTTCTTTGAAAACCACATCCTGACTAAGCTGACATCTTTTCTTGAGAACAGCATGAATAGGCTTTATCTGAGAAGATACTAAGAGAGGGTTTGTGAATAGCTAAGGTATAAACAGGCATTCCATCTCCAGCAGCAGCTGGTGCATAGGAGGGAAGCACAGGCTTAACCTTTCCCCACCCACCTCCCAGCAGGATTGCACATTTTCACAAGAGGAGTATCCATTCACCCTTAGAGGAAGGCAAGATGATTACTGGCAAACCTGAGCCAAGAATCACATCCACATACAACTCCGTTACAGAGGGTAATATTTACAGTGATTCTGTGATTGAGGTCCAAACACATACAGTCATCTTAGGTCAGTCATCTTACACAGAATGTATTCGTAAGACCGCTCTCCTTTAATGGCCTAGCCATTTTTAGTTTCCTGTCCCTTGCTATTTCCTGTGCACCATTGCTGTCCTCTCTACATTTTCCTTAAACACATGAAGATTATTTTTTTCAGGTACTTTGTTTCACTGATAACATATGCTGTACAGCCCCACAAATACCCAAAACAATACAACTAAAGAACAGGCAAACAAGCAAGTACTGAGCAAATATAGGAGCAACCTTAAAGGTAGCTTCATCACTACAGCTAGAGACATGTTGTGCAGTTAAAAATGATGACCAACAGCCACTGCCCCTCAACTGCGTAATGAAAGGGCAGATAGCTGAGAGACACCAGCAAACAGTGCAGGGCAGATGTGGGGAGAGAAGGAAACAGAGATGTCCCTAAAGCGAGTGCTAATTCTCATCATCCCCTGCATAGGGATGGACAGTCACTTTACTGTTAATTTTCAAAGAATTTCTAACACCGAGTTAAAAACTCTTTTCTAGATTTTATTTGCTTTTTTTAAATGGCACATTTTAAAATTTACAATAAATAAATTGTTACCATCCCTGAGAACTGAAGATGAAGAGAGAAGGAGATAGAATGACAGAAAAAGAAAGCAAGCACAGCAAAACTGCAAAGAAAGACACATAATGGAGAGGAGCCTCGAGGCTCCTATGCACAGAGCAATGGACAAGGCTGTGCTACCAGACTGGCAGAGGATTGCTGATGGGGAGCAGTAGGGTCTGTGTCAGACTGGGTTAGGATTTTAACACCACATCCTGCCACATTAATGACCTGCAATATGAACAACCTAAGGCACCTGTACCTCTGTTTCAAGAGTTACTCAAGACAAACTGCTTTATTTTACACATAAAATCTGTAACTCAACACTGATCTGAATAGCATGATCAAATTAGCACCTTCAGGTATGAAAATATTCTACTATCCACCAGCCTTGCCTTTTGCCCCCTTTTCCCTTCTCTTCCTTGTTTGTACACTCAGTGCCTCTTTTTTTACATTCATGTTCATCAGATGAGCAAAAGAGTGAAATGATATTTCTGTGGAAGATGCGTGCCCATGAAGATGCAGGCAAACTGGATGTCAACTTCACACTACCACAGTAGTATAGTTCATCTGCCCATGTCAAGTTGTCTTCAGTCTGTAACTAACAAAGAAAGAGGGAAGGGAAGATAGAAAATTTACAGAAATGTCAAAAATCCCAGTTTGATTTTATGCCAATAAATGGAACCAATACTGCTTCTTGTGATTTTAAATATGTACTAAATCAACATCTACAGGTAGCTTTTTGTAGTAAATACTCACACAGGCACTTTTAGGGCATGGTTTATCTAATTTACACATCTGATTTAGGATGCAGTGAACAGTGTTCTCAAGGTACTTCCTGTTCCCTAATGACTTTAACAAGAGTTTAGGATATTTTTGTCTGCTGCAGACATCTTCATACAGCCATGTGAGTAACTGTACAGCAGGCAGAGCCATTGAACAGTATCTAATAAATATCCTGTCATTGGAATTCAAGTGAATTTCACACAGGGAGTTGGCTGTCAGGAGACAGTGAGTTAGTGAGTTACAGTGGGCTTTGACCTACTCATTGTATGGTTTCCATCAGTTCTCCTGTTAACAGTATATATTTCATCTGTCACTCTCTTTCTTAATACTCAGGGGAGAAATAAACATGTATATGGTTACTGGGAAAACATTTACCTGGTCATCATTAACCTGCTCTGAAAAATGGGAATTAATTTACAGGAAAGGAAGTTCTATACAGGGAGAGTGATTGCTTATTGGAATGGGCTGCCCGGGAGGTGGTAGACTCGCCATCATTGGAGGTGTTTAGGAGGAGACTTGATAGGGTGATTGGTTGCATGGTTTAGTCGATTAGGTGGTGTTGGATAATAGGTTGGACACAATGATCTTTAAGGTCTCTTCCAACCTGGTTTATTCTGTTCTATTCTATTCTACTCTATTCTATTCTATTCTATTCTATTCTATTCTATTCTATTCTATTCTATTCTATTCTATTCTATTCTATTCCATAAAGTGTCCCCTCGTTCTGGTGCTGGTTGCCTGGGAGAAGAGACCAACCCCCACCTGGCTACGATCTCCCTTCAGGGAGTTCTAGACAGCAATGAGGTCTTCCCTGAGCCTCCTCTCCTCAAGGCTAAGCAACCCCAGCTCCCTCAGCCTCTCCTCCATTGGCCTTCTTGGCCACCTGGGCACACTGCTGGATCATGTTCAGCTTACCATCAACCAGCACCCCCAGGTCCCTTTCTGCCTGGCCACTCTCCAGCCACTCTGACCCCAGCCTGTAGCACTGCATGGGGTTGTTGTGGCCAATGTGTAGAACCTGGCACTTAGATGCGTTAAACCTCATACCCTTGGACTCTGCCCATCTGTCCAGCTAGTCAAGGTCCCTCTGCAGAGCTCTCCTAGCCTCCAACAGATCAACACCTGCCCCCAGCTTGGACTCAATCCCCTTGTCCAGATAATCAATAAAGATATTGAACAGGACTGGGCTCAACACTGATCGCTGGGGGACACCACTAGTGACTGGCTGCCAGCTGGATGTGGCACCATTCACCAACACTCTCTGGGCTCGGCCCTCCAGCCACTTCCTAACCCAGCTCAGAGTGCTGCTGTCCAAGCCACAGGCTGACAGTTTGGCCAGGAGTTTGCTGTGGGGATGGTATCAAAGGCCTGGTTGAAGTCCAGGTAGACTATATCCTGTGGTGGTTTGAGCGTTAACCAGGATTTAAGTGCTCAGATCGGGGCAACACTGAGAATCCCTCCTCTGTTCCTCCCTTCTCTTTCCCGATAGAGAGGAAAAGAAAGGTAAGGAGCAAAATCCACCAAGAAATAATTTGGAGTTGGCTTGGGAGTAGAGAGGTAATGAATTTTCTTATATAACCATATAACTATATATATATATATGTGTGTGTGTACATATATATGAAACAACAACAGAAAGGATTCACAAGATAAGGAACAAGGATGGATGGGGGAAAAATAAGAATACAAAACCAGTCTCTTTGAAGAGGTGTGGATGTAGCAGGAAGAAGAATCAGGCCTGACCACATGGCAGAGAAGCAGGGAGCCAGCAGCAGTCTTCATCTAGAGCTAATGTCGGCAGTGTCCTCCTTTTTATAGGCTTGCTGGACAGAGAGGGAGAGTGGAACAGACTAACTCCATTTCCCAGGGGAAAATCCCTTGCAGGGAGGGCAATGCTCTCACAAGCCCTCCCCACCCCTGCTTCCAGGATGGGTGTAACCCATCACACATCCACAGCCTTCCCCACATCCACCAGGAAGGTCCCTTGATCACAGAAGGAGATCAGGTTGTCCAGGCAAGACCTGCCCTTCCTAAATCCATGTTGGCTAGGCCTGATCCCTTGGCCATCCTTCAGGTGCACAGTGTTTGTCCTCAAGATGATCTGCTCCATAATTTTTCCTGGCACTGGGGTCAGGCTGACAGGCCTATAGTTTACAGGTTCATCCATCCGTCCCTTCTTGTGGGTGGGCATTACATTGGCCAGTTTCCAGTCATCTGGGACCTCACTGGTGAGCCAGGACTGGTGGTAAATGATGGAGAGTGGCTTCGTGAGCTCATCTGCCTGCTCTCTCAGATGGAACCCATCTGGTCCCATGGACTTGAGAGTATCCAAGTGACTCAGCAAATCCTTAACTACTTCCTCAGGGATTTCAGGGGCACTGTGCTGCTCCTTGACTCCATCTACCAGTTCAGGAGGGCTGCTATCTTGAAGCCCTCCTGCCTTACTGTTGAAAATGAAGGCAAAGAAGGCATTTAGTACCTCAGCCTTTTCCTCATAATTACAATATTCCCCTTCAGGTCCAATAAAGAGTGGAGGTTCATCTTGCCCCTCTTTTTAGCATTAATATATTTATAAAAATGCTTCTTATTGTCTTTCACAGTCGTGGCCAGCTTAAATTCTAATTTGTTTTTTTCCTCTAATTTTTCTCCTACATGACCTAGCAACATCCTTAAACTCTTCCTCAGATATCTCCCCTTTTTTCCAAAGGTGATAAACCCTCTTTTTTTCCTTTAATTCTTTCAGAAGCTCATTGCCCTTCCAGTCCAGCTATCTCCCTCATCAACTCAAGCTAGAATCTGAAAGTCAGGTTGGGCTTTGTACTTACAGAGCATCATGGATTTGCATGAGTTAACCTGTCACCCGAATAGTCCTTTGAGGACAGTAACGCACTTCCCATGCCAGTTGTCTTGTGGAAGGCTACAGCTTTTTCCTACAGCTCTGTCAGTTCAACAAAGTTAAGAGACTTAAACAGGAATGAGAACACTGCATGAGGTAGGTGCTGAAGTGAGATCAAGGTGAGCAAAGGAAAAACTGTTGTAGCTACAAAATTATTTCTCCCAGTCAGACCAAATTAATTCCTCCAGTACATCCATCTGCCTTAAAAAGGGATAGTGCACCTTCTTCCAGCGGTGCTGGAAGATTTAAAAAGACATTTGGAAAATGTCATGATGATATAGATGACACAGATTCTGCATTCTTGAGGTGAAGATAGATTAATTCTAGCTGCAGAAATTTTCCTGCCTCTAATCAGAGACCAGAAATTAGTGCTTTGGGTAGGGGCAAGCCACTGCTTTATACCATGGAGAGGTGCCAGGTTGCTCTGTGAGCAGTGGAGACTAAATTTTTTGCTTTGGCAAGGGATCTAGAGCAGATTAGAGTGATTGGTTATATACCTCCATAGTCCTTTGTGTAAGTATCCACACTGTTTCTTTGAAGTTCTTTAAACTATTAAAACAACCCCTGTGTAACATTGACCTAAATGCATTTGGACTGCAGCAGGGTAGGTGATCTGACTCTTTAGTGCTTTTGGCTGCTTTTTGTGTTAGGAAGGCAGATTCCCAAAGTGCAGATGTCTGCCACAGTAGGTAGAACTGGAAGCAATGACACTTTTATGAGACATTTAAAATCTGCAATTTTACAGTGCCTGGGGGAAATGGCAGGCAATATTCACCCTAGACCTGCAGGCAGATTTTCAATAATCTCTCTCTCTCTTTCTCATCCTTCTATAAATCATATATTAGACATACATATTCCTTGCCCAATATTTCTATAGATTCCTAAAGTTTTCTTCATATGTTGTTGGCTATTTAGCCATACTCTACAATTCTGAAATAATCCTTCCTAGGAATTCATATTGCCCTTCTTTCAAGGCACACAAGAGTAACACCCTTTCCTCTTCATTAAGCCAGGCTGTCCAAAGCATAGCAGGGATTGTCATGCTGGAGCATAAAAAACAAACAACCAAACAAAGAAAACCAAAACAAAATAAAACAAACAAAGAAACCCTCCCACCAAGGTTTCGAAATAACTATATAAAATTGTATACAATGCATTCCACAATCAGAGAACTGAGAACCAACGGAAGTTTAGGTATTATGTTGATTATAATGGGATTTATTTATTTATCATTGCTAAGTAGTATTTTTAAATATGAAAGCCTTGTCTTTACAGTATTCTAGTAATCCCCTTTCTCGGTAATTTAATTTGTTCAGGGTTTCTATAGAATCTGACACTTCAGAAAAGCCTGATATACATACTTTAATTCACATTTGCTGCACAAGACTATAATCTAGCATATATTTACCATCTAGCAATTTCAAGAAATTTGAGTGTACTAGTGGAAAAGATCTGTGTGCTAGAGACTGTGTTTCAGAACTGAAAAGAGAAATGAAAAAAAGTCACTAAGAATATTCCAGTTTTTCAACACCAGCACTGAAATCACAACCGGTTTTAACATAGTTAGTGGCATACATTGAATTGTAGCATTGTAGTCCTACATGTCCAGCAGAAAACATTTCTTTGATTGGAAGGCAATACAACCTAGCAATTTTATTTTGAAAAAAAGAAGCCAAAACATTCAGGAACATATGATAGAACCTCTTTTAACAATTCAGAACAGCACTACTTCTTTCTTTTTCCTTTTTGAAGGACCTAACATTCAGGTCCCTCATACAAAACATTCCTGAAGAGTTTTCAAACTATATGGCACAAAACGGGACAGCAGAAAACATTGGTGATAATTGCAGGACATATGAGATTGTGTCATCTGAGCTCTGTGCCTTATCAGCTACACCACCGGACCTCTTGCTGAGCAGGAGCATAGCTATTAGGGAGAAGGGGGAAAGTCTTCTTGTACTCTTGGGGGCAGAGGAGAACTAACTGCAGACCAGTTCCTTCCTTATGTCAAGCGCTCTTTTTTGCTGTCACTACTCAGGCTTACTGATTCTAGTGCCATCAGGGACAATTCTTTGTGGTTGTAGGCCTCCAACTTGTCCCCACTTCTCCTTCAGACTGACTCCTGCAAACATCACTACAGTCCACTAGAATTCATCTGAGAAATACTGATTTAACTCAGTGCCTGCAAACAGATGTCTCCTGTATGAGAGAGCAACTAGAATGTGTTGAGTTCAGCCCAAGGGCAGATGAGAGGCAAGTTGAGAGTTTGTGGGTGTGAATTCAGTGGCAGGCTGGTATGGCCTCACAGTCGCAGGTCCTGGTTGACATGGGGGACTTCAACTACTCAAATATTTGCTGGAAGGCCTACACAGCCAGCCACCCATAGTCTAGAAGGCTCCCCCAGTGCATTAATGATAAATTCATGATGCAAACGGTGGGGGAACCAACTAGGAGAGGAGCACTGCAGGACCTGATACTCACCAACAAGGAGGGTCTGGTTGAAGCAGTGAAGGTTGAGGGCAGCCTTGGCTGCAGCAACCGCAAGATGGTGAAGTTCAGGATCTTGTGTGGTAGGAAGAAAGTACCAAGTGAGATCACAACACTGGATTTCAGCAAGGGCAAATTTGGCCTTTTCAGGCAATTGCTAAGGGAAATCTCATGGGTCAGGACACTAGAAGGCAAAAGGGCCCAAGACACTTGGTTAACTTGGTTATTCAAGGACCTATTCTTCCAAGGTCAAGATCAGAGAATTCCACAGTATAGGAAATCAAGAAAGGGAGCCAAGAAACCTGCATGGTCAAGTAGGGAACTGCTGAGCAGACTCAAGTGGAAGAAGAGAGTCCACAGATCATGGAGGGAGGGGCTGGCCGCTTGGGAAGAATATTAGACACTTGTCAGAGGATGTGGGGAGGCTACTAGGAAGGCTAAGGTCTACTTGCAATTCAGCCTTGTGAGGGAAGTCAACAACAACAGAAAGAGCTTCTTCAAGTACACTGCAAGAAAAGCTATGACCATAGGCAACGCAGGCCCACAGCTGAATGAGATGGGTGCCTTGGTGACAGAGGACACAGAGAAGGCAGAGTTGCTAAATGCCCTCTTTGTCTCTGTCTATGCTGCTGGAGGCTGTCCTCAGGAGCCTGAGGCCTGGGAGAAAGACAGGACAGAGAAATTTCTCTTGGTTGATGAGGACTGGGTTAGGGAAAAGTTAAGTCATCTGGACATCCACAAATCCATAGGTCCTAATGGAATGTACCCAAGGGTGCTGAGTGAGCTGGTGGAGGTCATTGCCAGACCACTCTCCATCATCTTTGATAAGTCATGGTGGACAGGAGAGGTGCCTGAGGACTGGAGGAAGGAGAATGTCACTCCAATCTTCAAAAAGGGTAAGGAGGACAACCCAGGTACCTATAGACTGGTTAGCATCACCTCCATCCCTGGAAAGGTGATGGAGCAAATTATCCTTGGCACTGTCCTTAGACATATTAAGGAGAAGAGGGTCATGAGGGGCAGTTAGCATGGCTTTATCAAGGGGAATTCATGTTTGACCAACCTGATAGCCTTCCAGGATGACATAGCCAGGTGGATAGGTAATGGTAGAGCAGTGGTTGTGGTTTAACTTGATTTCAGTAAGTCATTTGACATCATCTCCCACAGCATCCTTGCAGCTAAACTGAGGCAGTATGGTCTGGAGGTGGTGAGGTGGATTGAGAATTGGATGAAGGCAAGAAGTCAGAGAGCTGTGGGACAGAGTCTAGTTGGAGGCCTGTATCTAGTGAAGTTCCTCAGGAGTCAGTACTAGGACCAGTAATGGTCAATATATTCATCAATGACCTGGATGAGGGCACTGAGTGCACTGTCAGCAAGTTTGCTGATGACACCAAACTGGGTGCAGTGGATGACACACTGGAGGGTTGTGCTGTCATTCAGTGAGACTTAGGCTGGAGAGCTGGGCAGGGAGAAATTTAATGAAGATCAACAAAGGCAAGTGCAGAATCTTGCACCTGGGAAAGATCAACCCCATGTACCAGTATAGGTTGGGGACTGACCTGTTGGAGAGCAGTGAAGGGGAAAAGGCCCTGGGGGTCCTAATGGATAGAAGGTTGACCATGAACCAGCAATGTGCTCTTGTATCCAAGAAGGCCAATGGTATTTTGGGTTGTATTAGAAGGGGTGTGGTCAGTAGGTTGAGAGAGGTTCTACTCCCTCTCTACTCTGCCGTGCCCTGATGAGGGCACATCTGGAGTATTGTGTCCAGTTCTGAGCCTCTCAGATCAAGAAGGACAAGGAACTGCTTTGGAGAGTCCAGCGCAGAGCCATGAAAATAATGAAGGGATCTGAACATCTTCCTTATGAGGAGAGACTGAGGGAGCTGGGGCTCTTCAGCTTGGAGAAGAGGAGACCTAGTATCATAGTAGTATCATAGTATCAGTCAGGGTTGGAAGGGACCACAAGGATCAGCTAGTTCCAACCCCCTGCCATGGGCAGGGACACCCCACACTAGATCAGGCTGGCCAGAGCCTCGTCCAGCCTGGGCTTAAACACCTCCAGGGACGGGGCCTCAATCACCTCCCTGGATAACCCATTCCAGGGCTTCACCACTCTCATGGTGAAGAACTTCCTCCTCACATCCATCCTGAATCTCCCTACCTCCAGCTTCATTCCATTCCCCCTAGTCCTATGTGGTGGTTTGGGCTGGGTGCCCTCTGCTACATGGTGTACTTCCTGTGTCCAGAAGTCCAGCCCAGTGGGTGGACACAGGAAACCAGGTATCTCCTACCTCTAGCCAGGTCCAAGGCCAGGGGGATGGGTGGTCTCAGGACTGGCCAGCTGAGACTAGCCTAGTAGGGGGGGATGGGGGGTGGGGAGGAACGAGCCCTTGGGGTCTTGGGCCCACCCTCAGGTGGGGATGGGATGTTTCTGGGTCTGTTTTGGGGTTTCTTTTGTCACTGTTTCTGGTTCTCTGTGCGCATTCACTCTTTTCTATTTAAACTTTCCATCACTTTTGCAATCTGTTTGCCACAGTCATTATTTCTGCACGTGGTGGGGAGGTGGTCTGCCTCAACCCACTACATCCTGTCACTACCCAACAGCCTGAGAATTCCCTCCCCAGCCTTCTTGTAGGCCCCCTTCAGATACTGGAAGGCCACAATGAGGTCACCTCGGAGCCTTCTCTTCTCCAGACTGAACAGCCCCAACTCCTTCAGTCTGTCCTCATAGCAGAGGTGCTCCAGCCCTCTGATCATCCTTGTGGCCCTTCTCTGGACATTTCCAGCACCTCCAGATCCCTCTTGTCATAGGGGCTCCAGAACTGGAGGCAGTACTCCAGGTGGGGTCTCACCAGGGCTGAGTAGAGGGGGAGAATCACCTCCCTTGACCTGCTGGCCACACTTCTCCTGATGCAGCCCAGGATCTGATTTGCTTTCCGGGCTGCAAGTGCACTCTGAGAGCTCATGTTGAGCTTCTGGTCCACCAGCACCCCCAAGTCTCTCTCCTCCAGGCTGCTTTCCAGCCAGTCACTGCCCGGCCTGGGATTGCCTTTACCCAGATGCAGGACCTTGCACTTGGCCTTGTTGCACCTCATGAGGTTGGCTTGTGACCACCTCTCCAACTTGTCAAGGTCCCTCTGGATGCCATCCCTTCCTTCCAGCATGTCTGCTGCACCACACAGCTTGGTGTCATCAGCAAACTTGCTGAGGGTGCTCTCAATGTCACTGAGTGTCACCTAGGATTGACCTCATTCATGTATATATATGTGTTTAGGGTGAGTGTGAAGAGGATGGAGCCAGGCTCTTCTTGGTGATGCCCAATAACAGCAGAAGGCGCAATGGGTGGAAGTTGAGGCATAGAGAGTTCCATGGAAACAGGACGAAGAATTATTTCACTGTGAGGGTGACAGAGCACTGGAACAGTCCACCCAGGGGGTTGTGGAGTCTCCCTCTCTGGAGATATTTAAGACCTGCCTGGATGAGTTCCTGTGTGGTCTGGTATAGGTCATCCTCTGACAGGGGAGTTGGACTAGATGATTTCTCAAGGTCCCTTCCAGCTCCTAACATTCTGTGATTCTGTGACAGCCTGAATCAAAACCAGACATCTTTGATAAAGTACTATACTCCAAACAAAATCATCATAGGGAAAGCCTCTTAGAAAACAAGCTGTCACTCAAATTCTGGAAGGAGTTACTAACACTGAAGTATCTTAGACCATCTTTACAGAGGCTCTATTTTAGCCAGTCCCATTTCACTTCTGAAATAGTTGAGCAACTCTTCTGCTTCAGCTATGGTTCACAGATCCAACTAAAAGACACCAACAAGAAGGAAAAATGCATATCTTCCTTCCCTATAGAAGTGCTCCTTAAGACCAGTGACCTGACTTGGCTTCAGCACCAGAGATTTTCATTAAATTACTATCTCATGACATGAGCTCCCACAGGAAACATCCATACTTAGGGCTCTAACCATACTGTTCAGTTTACAGTAAGTGGAACCTGAAAGCAAAAACTGCCCACAGTAATTGAAGATCAGACTCAACACCACTGAAAGAATCTGAAGGTGCACAAGTCCATGGGACCTGACAAGATCTATCCATGGGTCTTGGGGGAACTGGCAGCTGAAACTGTCAAGCCTCTTTATATCATAGTTGAAAAGTCATGACGTTAGGATGAAGTTCTCTATGACTGGAAAAGGGAAACCCTCACAAAAACGGTAAAAAGGAAGACTCAGGGAACAATAGGCAAATCAGTTGCACCTATGTGCCCAGAGAGATTATGAAACAGATCTTCCTGGAAATTTTGCTAAGGTACATAAAAAACAAGGAGACTTGACTTTATAGCTGGTGTCAGACAACATGGCTTCACCAAGCTCAAATCATGCCTGACAAATTTGGTAGTTTTTGACAACAGAGTGTTGTGACCTCCAGGTGGTGATTTCATTTCACTTGTAAGAGTACAGCAACTTCTTTGTACTGTAACTGGCTTGGATGGTGCTATTCTCTGCAACGGAAGGGGCCACGTGAAGAAGAATGGACAGTTTTATTGCACTGCAGAAATCTCTAATGCAGGAAGCGAGGCAGACAAGTAAAACTGCACCAGGTTAAAGTAGAGGTGACCAGTCTCTTTACCAGGCTAAGAACATGGATATGTGAAGGACATGGGAAGAAATACCATTCTTCTATCATGTACCTGTGATAAATGTACCTGAATAAATCAGACGTAGAAGTAAGGGCAGAGATATTTTCTCAAAATTGGTTAAAAATATTCTGTGCACATCAAATTAATAAGAAGCAACAATCGTTTGTTTGTTTGTTTTAAATCACCCTTCTCAATAGAAAATGAGTTATTACATATGTGAAAAATGGGGAAAGAAAAAGGAGATTTTTTTTCTGCTGCTTAGATTTTTTTTTATTTTAAATCAGGAACTTGACTGATCATTACACTCATACATGGATATTTTGCTTGATTTTAAGTTCCAGTTTCTACACTGACCTCTAAGTGATATTTCCTTCTGTACTAAGCACTCTGATTTTTATCTTCCTTCTTTAGATTTTTATTTTATTAACTCTGATTCAACTTGCAAAGAGCAGGAACCTTGGCAAAATAAAGGCAGTCTACGAAGCCCTGGGGAAAGAAGCTAAAAATATGGGGGCCTGAGTTATCTTTTCTCCTGTCTTGCCAGTTAGAGGAAGCAGAGCATCTAGGTACAGATGAATAATGCACATTAATTTCTGGCTATGTGGGTGGTGTCACAGTGAAGGTTTTGGCTCCTACGCCAATGCTCCTATGACATTCGATGACAACTGCAACTTGCTAGGGAGCAATGGAATACACTTGTCTCTATAATACAATACAATACAATACAATACACCAGGTTGAAAGAGACCTTCAAGATCATCGCGTCCAACCCATCAACCAATCCAACCCACCTAAACAACTAAACCATGCAACCAAGCACGCCATCAAGTCTCCTCCTGAATACCTCCAATGAAGGTGACTCCACCACCTCCACAGGCAGCCCATTCCAATGGGCAATCACTCTCTCTGTATAGAACTTCTTCCTAACATCCAGCCTAAACCTGCCCTGATGCAGCCTGATACTGTGTCCTCTTGTTCTGGTGCTGGCTGCCTGGGAGAAGAGACCAACCTCTGCCTGTCCACAACCTCCCTTCAGGTAGTTGTAGAGAGCAATAAGGTCACCCTTGAGTCTCCTCTTCTGCAGGCTAAGCAACCCCAGCTCTCTCAGCCTCTCCTCATAGGGCTTGTGCTCCAAACCCCTCACCAACTTCATCACCCTTCTCTGGATATGTTCCAGCAAGTCAACATCCTTCCTAAACTGAGGGGCCCAGAACTGGACACAGGACTCGAGGTGTGGCCTAACCAGTGCTCAGTCCAGGGGTAGAATGACCTCCCTGCTCCTGCTGGCGACACTGTTCCTGATGCAGGCCAGGATTACAATTGGCCTTCTTGGCTGCCTGGGCACACTGCAGGCTCATGTTCAGCCTACCATCAACCAGTACCCCCAGGTCCCTCTCTGCCTGGCCACTCTCCAGCCACTCTGACCCCAGCCTGTAGCACCGCATGGGGTTGCTGTGGCCAATGTGCAGAACCCGGCACTTGGATGTGTTAAATCTCATGCCATTGGATTCTGCTGAGGCAAGAGAATCTCTGGGAATAGGCTTAGCCTACTTAACCAGGAGGGCTTTAAACTGAAGTTCTTAGTGTATGAGGTCCATCACAGCAACGTGTGTCGTTGCAGTCAACAGGAAAATGGAGCAGACTAATCACAAAAGTAGCAGGCATGACTATGGTGGTTCCCCTTACTCTTCTCCAAGGTGACCTTCTTACTCTTTGAAGGGCATCCATATTGATGCGAGAAGTATTTGGAATAAACAGGATGAACTAGAAATCTGGCTGCAGATGAAGGGCTACATTCTAGTCACATTTACAGAGACATGGTGGGATAGCACCCATGACAATATTTGTCACCCATGACTTAAAATTTGTCATGGATAACTATGAACTTTTTAAGGACAGACCAATAAGATGAGGCTGTGGAGTTGCTCTCTATGTGAATAAGCAGCTAGAATGCATTGTGGTTAACCCAGGTAGTGTCAAGGTATAGAATTTTATGGCATATCATTGAAAAAAGTCTAGTAGAGGAGACAGGAAACATGCACAGATAAGCAAGGAGCAGTTAGAAAAGTTCAAATGGAAGAGGGAAGGCTACAATGACTGGAAAAAGGGTGTAGGCAGTTGGGATGACAACAGAAATACTGTCAAAAGATGCTGACATGCAACAAAGAAGGCAAAAGCTCTCTTGGAACTAAACCTGGCTACCAAAGTGAAAGATGAGAAGGTCTTCTTTAAATACATCAATAGTGAAAGGAAGAATGGGAAAAAAAGTGGGTCCATTGTTCAGTGAGGTGGGAGACAGATGGCAGAATTGCTGAATGCCGTCGAATAGAATAGAATAGAATAGAATAGAATAGAATAGAATAGAATAGAATAGAATAGAATAGAATAGAATTAACCAGGTTGGAAAAGACCTTCGAGATGATCAAGCCCAACCTATCATCCAACACTATCTAATCAACTAAACCATGCAACCAAGCACCCCATCCAGTCTCTTCCTAAACACCTCCAGTGACAGTGACTCCACCTCTCTGGGCAGCCTATTCCAATGGCAAATCACTCTTTCTGTGAAGAATTTCTTTCTAACATCCAACCTAAACCTCCCCTGGCACAGCTTAAGACTGTGTCCTCTTGTTCTGGTGCTGGCTGCCTGGGAAAAGAGACCAACCCCCACCTGGCTACAACATCCCTTCAGGTAGTTGGAGACAGCAAGAAGGTCTCCCCTGAGCCTCCTCTTCTCCAGGCTAAGCAACCCCAGCTCCCTCAGCCTCTCCTCATAGGGCTTGTGCTTCAAACCCCTCACCAGCTTTGTTGCCCTTCTCTGGACACGTTCCAGCAACTCAACATCTTTCCTAAACTCTGGACACGTTCAAGTGTCTCGATGTCCTTCTTAAACTGAGGGGCCCAGAACTGGACTCAGGACTCAAGGTGTGGCCTAACTAGTGCTCAGTACAGGGGCAGAATGACCTCCCTGATCCTGCTGGCCATGCTATTCCTGTCTATTCCCTTTCTGCCTGGTTGCTCTCCAGCCACTCTGACCCCAGCCTGTAGTACTGCATGGGGTTGTTGTGGCCAATGTGTAGAACCCGGCACTCAGATGTGTTAAATCTCATGCCATTTGCCTCAGTCTTTACTGCTAAGACTAGCCCTTGGGAATCTCAGACACTGGATGTAAGGGAGCCAATCTGGAGGGAGGAAAACTCTCCACTGGTCAGTGTGGATGAGGTTAGAGATCACTTGGATGGAATAAAAACACACGTGGGCCCTGATGTGATACATCCATGAGTGCTAAGGGAGCTGGCTGATGTTGTTACTCTCCATCATTTCTGAAAGATCATGGAGAAGAGTTTTCTGATGATACAAAACTGGGGTGGGGAGGGGATGTCTGACACACAGGAATGCTGTGCTGCCATCCAGCAAGATTTGGACAAGCTGGAGAGCTGGGCAAGAGCCTGTTCATGAAGTTCAATAAGGACAAGTGCAGATTCCTGCATCTAGGGTGCAATAACACCAGATACCACTAGATACCAGGGGTTGTCCTGCTGGAAAGCAGCTCCATAGAGAAAGACCTTGGGAGTCCCAGTGGACAGCAAATTATCTGTAGGACAGCAATGTGCCCCTGTGGCCAAGAGGTATCCTGGGGTGCATCAAGAAAAGTGTGTCTAGCAAGTCTAGAGTGGTTCTCCTCCCTCTATACTATGCCCTGGTGAGACCACACCTACATTGCTGTGTCCAGTTT
Organism: Picus viridis; assembly: GCA_033816785.1. Classification (NCBI taxonomy): domain Eukaryota; kingdom Metazoa; phylum Chordata; class Aves; order Piciformes; family Picidae; genus Picus; species Picus viridis. The sequence continues at coordinate 73,635,779 of CM066606.1, read as the reverse complement.
TGGGCTCCCCAATCCAAGAGAGACAGGGATCCTGCTGGAGAGAGTCCAACAAAGAGTAATGAGGATGATTGCAGGACTTGAGCATCTTCCTTGTGAAGAAAGAGTGAGAGAACTGGGGCTGTTTAGTCTTGAGAAAGCTAAGAGGGGATCCTATCAACACCTATAAATATCTGAGGGGCAAGTGTCAAGATGAAGGTATCAGTCTCTTTTCAGTGGTGCCCAGTGATAGAACAAAGAACAATGAGCACAAGTTAGAACACAGGAGCTTCCATGCCAACACAAGGAGACACTTCTTTATGATGAGGGTGATGGAGCATTGGAATCAGCTGGTCCTTTTCTGGAGACTTTAAAAATCCATCTGGATGGATTCCTGTGTGGCCTGCCCCAGGTGTTCCTGCTTTGGCAGGGGAGTTGGACTTGATGATCTCTTAAGGACCCTTCCAACCCCCTAACATTCTATGATTCTGTGATTCTGTGACCCCCACCTCACTACAGCTTCCTTTGGGGTAACTGTAGAGAGCAAGGTCTCGCCTCAGCCTCCTTTTCTCCAGTTCCCTCAGCTGCTCCTGATAAGACTTGTTCACCACAACCTTCACCAGCTTTGTTGCCCTTCTCTGGACATGCTCCAGCAACTCAATATCCTTCTTGAGGTGAGGGGCCCAAAACCAAACACAGTGTTCAAGGTGCAACCTCACTAGTGCTATGTACACTTCCCTACTCCTGCTGGCCACAGTGTTTCTGGGATAACGTTGGTCTTCTTGGATACCTGAGCACATTGCTGGCTAATGTTCAGATGGCTATCAACCAGCACCCCTACGTCCTTTTCCACTAGGCAACTTTCCAGCCACTCTGCTCTAAGCTTATATTTTTGGATGGGGCTGTTGTGACCCAAGTGCAGGACACAGCACTTGGTCTTGCTGAACCTCATAAAATTGACCTCGACCAGTTGACTGAGCTGCATATCAGCACTAAAGCTCTTAAAATAGTGACCGTTTTAATTTTGTGTGGATTCTGAGTCATCTGAAAGATGACCACACATCACTGTTGATAGAAACCAGAATTAGATTGGAGAAATCTTGGAGAAAAAAAAAGTAAAATATGTATTTTACTTAGCATTTATAATTGTTGATATGGGCACCATTAGATAATGTGCAACAGAGCAGGACAGGATTACAGGTGCTGGTGCACTCCAGCAGATTGCCAGAATGTATTTCACACTCAGGTCTGGGACCCCCAAAGAAGGAACCTGAAAGCACAGCAGAAAAGCTTTACTAAATATTTTTTACTTTTCAATGAAGAAGAGAGCCTAATTCCAAGGTGCATTTTTATGTAAGTTAATGCATTTAGCTCTGCTTCTACTCACAGCAAGCTCACCTTAGGAGGTCATGGGATCTGCATGGAGGTCACATGACAGAACTCTTCTAATCCTCCCCTGAATTAGCAACCAGGAAAAGCAACTGGTGGGGGCAATGGTATTTGTGGCAGATGGCAGAGAGATAAAAGCACAAACTGCAAATGCCAGGTGAAGCAGGTAAACCTTGAGCCTCTCAGCTCCTCCTGTAGCCCAGCATATGAACTCACAGCATGGACTAGAGCAGAAACCACAGGGTGACAAAGAAGTCTGTCAGTGAATGAGAATTCACCTCACAAATGTTCCAAGCAAGTTGAGATTCTTGGTAAATCAGATTGTAAGCATCCTCTGCATGTAAATGCAGTTTTGAGCACTTAGTCCTGAAACAAGGCTGGGGCGGGGGGGAAGAAGAAAGAAAGAAAAAAAAAAAAAAAAATAGTATTTATTCTTGAATACTCTTCCTACTTTGAAATTACTGGATGTTACCACTCTTACTCTAACACTGTTACACACTGTCTCCTGTAACTGCAAGCACAAAAAGGATCCTGGGGCAGGAATTGGCAGGGCTCATAGACAGGGCTTTAAACTAGATTTGAAGGGGGGAGGGGTTAATAGTCTCCTGCTGGCCTGTGACAAACAGAGGGGCAGATCACCAGAGGCAGAGGGATGGAGAGCTGGTAAGGGCTCTCAACTTGCTGCCCTGAGGCAAGCCACGAACGATGCACCAGGACACCCTGTGGAAACCAAGGGGAGCTGGCACAAGAGGATGACAGGGCCAGCCCAGCTGAAGTGCCTCTATGCAAATGCACACAGCTTGGGCAACAAACAAGATGAGTTAAGGGCCACCGTGCTGCTGGGATGCCATGACATAGTGGGCATCACCGAAACTTGGTGGGATGATTCCCATGACTGGAATGTAGGGATAGACGGGTATAAGCTCTTTAGGAAGGATAGGCAGGGAAGGAGAGGAGGAGGTGTTGCCCTCTATGTCAACAACCAGCTGGAATCAGCAGAACTCCACCTGGGGAGGCATGATGAGTTGGTTGAGAGTTTATGGGTTAGAATTAAAGGCAAGACAGGGGAAGGAGATATTACTGTGGGGGTCTCCTACAGGCCACCTGACCAGCAGAACCAAGCAGATGAGGCCCTCCAAAGGCAAATAGAAGCGGCTTCCAGGTCACAAGCTCTGGTCCTCATGGGGGATTTCAACCACCCTGACATCTGTTGGAGGGACAACACAGCAAGGCATCAGCAATCCAGGATGTTCCTGGACTGCATAGAAGACAACTTCCTCCTCCAAATGGTAGAGGAACCAACAAGAAAAGGTGCTACGCTGGATCTTGTTCTCACCAACAGGGAAGGGCTGGTAACGAATATGAGGCTCAGAGACAGCCTTGGTTGCAGTGACCATGAAGCAGTTGAATTTAATATCCTCAGGGCAATCAGGAGGACATATTCTAAGCTTACGACCCTAGACTTTAGGCGTGCAGACTTCGATCGCTGCAGGGATCTGCTAGCCAAAGTGTCGTGGGATGAAGCCCTGAAGGGAAGAGGGACCCAGGACAGCTGGTCAGTATTCAAGGACCACCTCCTCTGTATCCAGGAGCTATGTATACCTACAAGGAGAAAAGCAGGAAAGAGTGCTAGGAGGCCTGCCTGGATGAACAAGGAGCTACTGCACACACTATCACTTAAAAAGAAACTCTACAGGAAGTGGAGGGAAGGACAGCTAGAACAGGGGGGGATATAAGGAAGCTGCCCGAGCAGCAAGAGGCCTGGTTAGGAAAGCCAAAGCAGAGTTCAAATTGAATCTAGCCAGGGGGGTTAAAGGGAGCACTAAGAATTTCTATAGGTATGTTAATGGCAAGAAGAACACTAGGGAAGGTGTGGGCCCCCTCAGAAAGGAAAGTGGTGAATTGGTCACAAGTGATGTGGAAAAGGCTGAGGTACTCAATCACTTCTTTACCTCAGTCTTTACTGCAAGGGCCTCCAGCCACACTCCTGGTGTCATGGAAGACGATGCCAGGGACGGGGAGGAAGAACTGCCCATCGTAAGTGAAGATCAGGTTCATGATCACCTGAAGAACCTGAAAGTGTTCAAGTCCATGGCACCTGACGGGATACACCCACGGGTGCTGAGAGAACTGGCAGATGAGGTTGCCAAACCCCTCTCTATTCTATTCCAAAAGTCATGGCAGAGTGGGGAAGTTCCCACAGACTGGAAAAGGGGAAACATTACTCCCATTTTCAAAAAGGGCAAGAAGGAGGAAGCAGGGAACTACAGGCCAGTCAGTCTCACCTCTGTGCCCAGAAAGATCATGGAGCAGATCCTCCTGGAGGCACTACTGACTCAGAAGAATAGTGAAGAGGTGATTTGGAACAGTCAGCATGGCTTTGCCAAGGGCAAATCCTGCCTGACAAACCTGGTGGCCTTCTATGAACAGGTGACAGCATTAATAGATGAGGGGCGAGCAACTGATGTCGTTTACCTGGACTTGAGCAAAGCCTTCGACACTGTCCCGCACCACCTCCTGGTCTCCAAGCTGGTGACACATGGGTTTGATGGGTGGACCACTAGATGGATAAAGAACTGGCTTGATGGCCGCACCCAAAGAGTGGCTGTCAATGGGTCCATGTCCCAGTGGAGGCCAGTGACAAGCAGAGTCCCTCAGGGATCAGTCCTGGGACCTGTCTTGTTCAACATCTTTGTTGGTGCCATGGACAGTGGCATTGAGTGCACCCTCAGCAAGTTTGCTGAGGACACCAAGCTGTGTGGTGCAGCAGACACGCTGGAGGGAAGGGATGGCATCCAGAGGGACCTTGACAGGCTGCAGAGGTGGGCACAAGCCAACCTCATGAGCTTCAACAAGACCAAGTGCAGGGTCCTGCATCTGGGTTGAGGCAATCCCAGGCACAAATACAGGCTAGGCAGGGACTGGCTGGAGAGCAGCCCTGAGGAGAGAGACTTGGGGGTGCTGGTGGACCAGAAGCTCAACATGAGCTCTCAGAGTGCACTTGCAGCCCGGAAAGCAAATCAGATCCTGGGCTGCATCAGGAGAAGTGTGGCCAGCAGGTCAAGGGAGGTGCTTCTTCCCCTCTACTCAGCTCTGGTGAGACCCCACCTGGAGTACTGCGTCCAGTTCTGGAGCCCCTATTACAGGAGGGATCTGGACATGCTGGAGCGTGTCCAGAGAAGGGCCACGAGGATGATCAGAGGGCTGGAGCACCTCTCCTATGAGGACAGACTGAAGGAGTTGGGGCTGTTCAGTCTGGAGAAGAGAAGGCTCCCAGGTGACCTCATTGTGGCCTTCCAGTATCTGAAGGGGGCCTATAAGAAGGCTGGGGAAGGACTTCTCAGGACATCAGGTAGTGATAGGACTAGGGGGAACGGAATGAAGCTGGAGGTAGGGAGATTCAGGCTAGATGTGAGGAAAAAGTTCTTCACCATGAAAGTGGTGAAGCCCTGGAATGGATTATCCAGGGAGGTGGTTGAGGTCCCGTCCCTGGAGGTGTTTAAGACCAGGCTGGACGAGGCTCTGGCCAGCCTGATCTAGTGTAGGGTGTCCCTGCCCACGGCAGGGGGTTGGAACTAGATGATCCTTGTGGTCCCTTCCAACCCTGACTGATTCTATGATTCTATGATTTGCCACTTATTTTGAACTTATTTGAATCTATATTCATCCTTGGTTTTCTCTTGATCAGTTTAAGTCCATCTCTCTTGAATCAGTCTGTTAACCTGAAAGACCTAGTGTTTTCACTCCACATTTTATTCCACTTTGTGGGTTTTTGTTTGTTTTTCTGGGGTTTTGGAGTGTGTGGTTGTTGTTGTTGCTGTTGTTTGTTTTGGGTGGTGTTTTTGGTTTTTTTTTCCCTCCCATCAGTTTAGAAGCAAGTATCTGTAAACCAATTAGTCAGGGGTCAGGATAGAAATATGGCACACATACTGTCACTTATGTTTCTGAATTAATCTCAGAAAGATTATTTCTGCAGTAAAGCATTAGCTAGTAGCAATGACTTGAAAGAGATTGCATATCTCACATTATAAAATACACTTTAGATAAAATATCTTAGCTGGTGGCACTTTGATGTGGAAATCTGTACTGTTACATCCTCACAGCCTACTGCAGTCACTTCTGAGATTATTACAGTAGAATGGAAACTGTGAGAGAGAACATACTGAGATTAGGATTTACAGCTCAACTTCCTAGAAAATTAAAGATTACTTTTTTACTTCTGTCTACTTTATTGATAATTTAACCCTTTTGGTTTCCATATAACACTGCAACTTTTAAGTTCAGCACCAATTCCAGAATTTACCTAGGCTATAAGAGATAACAAAATAAACAAATCTTTCACAAAAGAACACAGAAAATATGGCAGATGACATAAAGCATGAAAGACAGATATGTAAATGGTTTAGTGTGAAGTTTTTGGAATTGTATTCTGAAGAAGCTCATAACTGGTCAAGGTTATTGCTATTTAGTTTTAAATATAAAAAGCTGTGGGTTTAGGGAGGAAAATTGTTATTGTTATGGTTGAGGAGTACAAAAAGATAATATCAAAGTACTGGTTGAGACTATTTTAACACTTTTTTTTTTTCCCCCTTACTTGTCAAGTACAAATTCATCAATATCTTATTTAATTCTGAGAAAGAACTAATTTCAGTTTGTTTCTTTCCTAAATGTTTGTGGGGGAAGGTTTCAAATTTGATAATACTTCTTTTTCAAATATTTTGAAGACAAAAATATTTCAAAATAATCATATTATTTCATAACAGTAAACTGTCCTGAAGGGATGAAAAGTCTCAAAAATGCTCTCAATAAGACAATGGGGCAGGAGCCAGCAGGTCTGATTTTTCAGGAAACTGCTCATGTTGCCCAGGCTGGTCTGAACATACCCTGGGGTCCAAGTGGGCCAGGTGTGTTTGCCTTTGGACACCTTTGGAGAAAACTCTTTCTATAGGTTACAGTGTTAGGTTTTTATCTCTTAATCTTTGTTGTCACTGGCCATAATTGTCTCAGTTAATCTATAAATCCCAGCCCCAAGAGCCAGTGCCTTGCCTTGCAGTTGTCCAAAGTCTGGGAGAAGTCACAAGTCTTGCTTGGAATCTGAGCTGTGGTTCAGTTTACCCAGACAGCAAGACCCCTCACTGTAAGCGTTGTAAAGCTCAGGCGCACGCAGATGTGTCTTGCTGGGCCAAGAGACAAACCCTAGGAGGAGCTAAGAGTACCTGGGACAGTTTTGTTTTATTGGAAGAATCAACAAGAACCACTGCAAAGATTGCAGCTGATGAACCCCTCCAAATAGGCAAAGCTACAAAGCAAATAGCCCTGTAAGCCTTGGCAGCAACCCCCTTTCTACAAAGCTTTCAGCTGCAAAGCCTTCAGAGAGAAAGCCTGTATGTGCTACATACTGCAGAACAAGCTGCAGAAGCCAACATAAAGTGAAACTGTGTTCCTGCAGCTTTCAATTGGTCAGTGCCATTTTGTTTTTGTTTAAAGCCCCACGTGTGCCACGGGGTACCACGATCAGTGAGTAATTATGAAATCTGATTTTTTTTATAAGCGTCTATTAAAGGCCTGTTGCCCTAGAGAATTCTAGAGTTCCCCCACCTTGTGGGCACTCTCTGGCATATCACCGATGTTCTCTTTTTTCTTTACAGTTTAAATTGATGTTTGTTGTTTCTGGATTTTTGCTCATGTTGTTAAAATTTTTACATGTTCCTGCTGGTGAGGTATCTGTTCCACAACTGAATACTTTGAACCAGCAGATAGGTTTTATTTATATTCTATGTGGGCTTTTTTTGATTAATAAAGTTATCAATATTTTTTAAATTGTTCTGCCTATTGAATATTAAGAATCTCCTTATGATCATAACAGTAACAAATTATATAGAAAAGTTCGAAACTACAGCAAAACCCCGTGATAACCCCAAATGATCCTTTGGTATGGCTTTCTTTTGATATTGTTGAAATGATAAGTCTTCCCCAGTTCAAATAGAGAAAAAAATCTAGAAGATTGTAAAACTTGAATTCATCCTTTTGAGGTAAAAAAAGTAATATCTGAAGTATATAACATATTTATATGTTCTCTGAATGAAGAAACTATTAAAAACATTATTCTTCCAGTATCTGAAGAGTGCGTACAAGAGAGCTGGTGAAGGACTTCTTGGGTAGTGATAAAGGCATCTTGGGTAATGATAGGACTAGGGGATATGTAACAAAACTGGAAGTGGGTAGATCCATACTGCATGTTAGGAAGAAGTTCATCATGATGGTAATGAAACACTGGAGCAGGTTGCCCGGGAGGTGGTAGAAGCCCTGTCCCTGGAAGTTTTTAAGCCAGGCTAGATATGGCACTGAGCAACCGGATCTAGTGTGAGGTGTCCCTGTCCATGGCAGGGGATGGACTTGGTACTAGATGATCTTTGATGTCCCTTCCAACCCTGACAGTTCTGTGATTCTGTGATCTTACAATAACACTGCTCTGTATGTTGGTTAGTTTGTTATCTTCTAGCAAGAAACTATATTGCTTAAGAACACAAACCATGATTAGAGAAAAAAAAACAGATTAATATAATAAATTTCTATTAATAGTAAAGCAGCAATAATTTTAGAAATAAGATTGTCCTTAGGTCTTCAGTTTTTTTAAAACTTCTGATATTCATTTCTATAAGACAGGGTATTGTGGTAAAATATTCCATTTTCCTTCTCATAATTTATCACTGTATTTACAATTCTCATCCCATGTATGGGCAGGGTGGTATGAAGTTTTTTTTTCTGAGATATGAAGATGCTATGAAACATGACAAAAGTAGAAAACATCTACTTTCCATGGTAAAAAGCCAGGAATTTAAATATTGCCTCTGCATTTTCTAGGTTGTATTTTTTCACTCTCTGCTGATGAATAAGAAATATAAGAATACCCTGTTCCCTGAGCAAAATGCTAGGAACACAACAACTTCTGTTCAACAGACTGATGTTAATACTTATCTTTAGAATCTTTGTAATTTAAAGTAATAGCTAGAAAAATTCTTAACCAAAATATGTAATATATACAATTTAGTACATAATACCCCATATTTATCTGCTAGCACTGTATAATTTGAACTTGCTAAAATTTTGATCTAGAACATTGTTTAAATCAAGAAAGTAAAAACAGTATTTAGGCTGTGCAAAAAACGGTGATGCAAGAAGCAACTGCTGCTGATTACGGATTAGTGTGGTGGTACAATCCTAAAGTTGACGTGGCTCTTGGTATGTACACATAGTTATATACATACTGGAGTGCACACAAACATGAAGTACACATTTCTTATTTAACACATCAGACTGAATGTGTTATGGTCATCCAGAGGCACTGAACATTCAGAAACAATAGTTAAAAAATTGGAAAAGATGACATTAATTGCCCTTCAGGCTGCCTCTTTGCCATGTTACTACATCTTACCAATTTGCTGTCAAAGTTAAGATTTATTCACAAGAGATACATTTACACATAGGCACCTAATTTTCAGAGCCTCCCAGCAATCTCTGTGTACTGACTAAGTTAGTTCAGGTGTTACCACTACTCAAGTGAAACTGAACTACACCATGTACTGTCATTCATCTTTATCTTTCCATTGCCAATGACCATATGCTTTCTCTGTTTTCCATCTTCACTCATTTATGTGCCAGCACTTGCATTCATTGTGTCATTGCTCAGAGAGCTTGTGGAATCTCCTTCTATGGAGACATTCAAAACCCACTTGGATGTGTTCCTGTGTGACCTACTCTAGGTGATCCTGCTCTGGCAGGAGGTTGTGATGATATTTCAAGGTTTTTTCCAACCCCTAACACTCTGTGATTCTGTGGTTTTAGAAAGTATTAAATATCTTTTTGCACATATCCAGGACTCAAGTGTTTGCAGATTTACAAAATAATCCTTTGTGGGAATATTTAGGATATGGCAGAAATTAAACTTGTTTGACAGCTAAACTAGCCACCCACCAGTTAACTGATGAACATCTACTCTAGCACTTCCTGGGGTCAATTGTATGTTGTGTTTCTTGACAAGAAGCAACATATTGTATCACAGTACCGTTCACTCTGCACAAAATGTTCCAACACCAGCTAAGAATCACTAGGTATAGGCTGATAATGAATATTTTCAAAATTTGCATGATGCAAAATTGCAAGATGCAGGAGGAGACTTGATGGGGTGCTTGGTGCTATGGTTTAGTTGTTTAGGTGGGTTGGATTGGTTGATGGGTTGGACGCGATAATCTTGAAGGTCTCTTCCAACCTGGTTAATTCTTTTGTATTCTATTGTATAAGACATACTTATTTGGAATTCACATACTGGAATTAAAAAGTATCATTTATTCTTATCTTGTAAATAGCTTGTGAAAGCATCTAAGAGAAAAATTGAAAAGGAATATGTAATGCATTGATCATTGGAGTTCTAAGTCAGCATGCTGTAAGCATCTGTCAGAAGCATTCATCCCAAAGTCTAGAGGAAATTAACATTTTCTCAGGAGAAAGGTATAGTACACAAATCTAAATATAGTCATCTCCAAAATCACACATGAGCTTTAATCAATATGTAATTCACAATTAAGGAATTATTTTCTGATTTAAAAGCATTACAAGCATAACAAATACAATTAACCTAGTATTTCAGACACAAATTAGCTCAATTAATATACCTCACCTATATGCCACTATGAATCTATCTACATTTCTACATTTTGATTTTTAATTGGATATGAAACATAACTTTAACATAGAAGTAAGGACACAAAGCACCTATATGTTCATTTTAAAGCAATTATTCAAGTACAATGTTTTGTGTCTATAAACTATGAAACAAGTTAAAAAAATTCCTAAATCAAATCAGAATATAGCAGAAATTAGCATATACATTCATGAGACTTACAAGAACAAAGTAATTATTATTAATCTAAACAAATATTTCCTTAAACCAATTCTGTTCTCTGTGCTTTAGCAGGTGATAGCTGTCATTCCATACCTAAAGCAGGCAGCCATTTCATAACCTAGCTCAAAGAGCTGTAAAGCCTTTTATATTCTGAGTCACCAAAACCCTTTCAGACCTCATCCCAACCTGCATCAGGTTGAGAGGAGTCCTTCTTTACAAATGTCCTTTTCTTTCCAATGATGATAATGAGTGTCCAGATGACATTCACAGCTCTAGATTGCCTTCACTGTGGCGAATCTGGAGTTATGTGAGATGAATTGATGCCATGGTCTAGTTATGAGGTCTGTGGTGACAGATACTGTGATACTGTGAAAATCTTAGTTATGATAAAGTTTAGATGACTAGTTTATAGTTTATAGTTGTCATCTCTATCTTCACAGTTGGACCAGGTCTCCACCTATTTTTTTGTAATATGGTGGGTTGAAGTTTCCCCCCAGCATTAACTTTGCCAGACAACTCAGTTAGAAACAAGTGAAGCTGTATTTACAAACAAGAACTACACTTTACAGTGGAATGCAATGAATATGTACAAAATATACAGTATTTACAATATTATACAGGTATTTACAATTAGCAAACAACATGAAGACACCCCTGGTCAGAGACCAGGGAAGGCGTGCCACTGCCCCACTCCCACCTTCCTGGTCAAGAGAGAGGAGTGGAGGGAAAAGCAGTGGGTTAGACTTAGCCAAGGCCAGCCAGAGCACACAGATATCCCTCCTGAGTGAAGCAAAACCAGCCGAGATCAGAAGAGAAGAGAAAAAAGCAAGAATTGTTATGTTACAGCTTGTCTTATTCCAGATATTTACCCAGTGAATTTGTTTAGAATAATCTTTTGTTTTTCTTTTTACACCCAATAGTAATTTATTTATATTTTTCTACCTTTCTGCTCTAAATCTGTAACTAAATTTTAAAGGCATAGCCTAAAACCACCACAGTCCTGTATTTAAGTGTAGTCATAGAATCATAAAAAGCTGGAATAGGATTTAAATGATAGTGGAAATATAATGGTTTTCATTATGATGGTCGTCAGAATTTTTGGTGGGACAAACAGGGAACAGTATCAGGTGATTGGAAGATTTATTTTATTTTTTTTGCTAAGTTAGTGCATACCTTTTTTTTAATCACCACAGCACTATTGAATAGGATCCTAAACTGGGAAACAGGTTCCATAAGTTTCATCTTCCACAGATGTCAGGTGCCACCTACTAAAAGTATTTATCCTGTTGTGTCTAGCCCTAATCCTGTTAAAACCTAAAGGAATAATTTAAGATGGTTCGAGACGAATAACTGCGGTTCAATATGACCATGAACATGTCTGTTCTTTAGCACAAGATAAAAATTTATGCAATCTTCATGCTGAACCTTTTGTTTGTTGAAGAGTCACTGGATAATATTGTAGTTTCTGACATATATACAGAAAGACAAACTGACTCTGTTTAAAGACATTTTCTGTATAAATCTTTATTGCTAGAGAATGAAGAGTATAGAGGGTTTGCAACAGTAGAAAAATAAAATGTGGGAATTACAGAATGACAGCATGGCTGAAGTTAGAAGGCAGATCTGGGATCATCTGGTCCAACCTCCTGCTCAAAGCAGTCTCACCTGGAGCAGGTTAATCAGAGATACCTCCAGCTAGGTTTTTAATATCTTCAGGGATAGAGACTTCACAGCTTCTCTGGGCAACACTCTCCCATGTTTCACCTCTCTCACAATAAAAAAGATTCTGTTTAAATAAAATTTACCATAATTCTGTTCATGCCCATTGCCTTTTGTCCTGGGCTGGGCATTACTGAGAACAGACTGGTTCCATTGTCACTGAAAAGAACTCAAGTCTAGATGGCTGAAATCTTAATCATTAACTTTTTAACCAGCATCATTAATAAACAAGTGATTATGATAAGTCCATAGAGTTACTACACCTGCAAACAAGTGTTTTGTACAGGTGTGAGTAGATAAGTAGGATATGAGCCTCTAGATTCATGTTTTGTTTTTTTTCAGCAGTACAACATCTGTCCAAATATATATATATGGATATCATCATTGTGACAGCTGAGCTCTATAAAGCAAAACTATTCAGGCTATCTACACAGTGCTGCAAACTGGACTCCCCACCCTTTCCCAGCTATAGAGCTGGGCACGTAATTACTAATTTTCTTGCTGTATTATTGAGGATGTTCAGGCCATGCTTCCCTCAGTAAATCCGTTCTTCAGGTTCTTGAACCTCATCCTAGCACTATTTGGAAATCTCTTGTGGCAATCCCAGCATGGAGTGAGAGATAGGACCTACCTGGACTTTCCCAGATTGTTGAAGCACTAAATGTCTGAGTGATTTTTGCGTTATTTCTCACCTTGTTCAGATAAGAATGTTAAGAAAAGACTAGAAAAATAGCTCAAGCTTATACAATACCAGCCAGGTAAACCTAATAGATCTGTACCTGAAATCCATTTATTATTCTCTTTATTTTTGCTTGCTCTTTCTTGTAAAAATTGGAGGATTTTATGAAGTATCCAGCTATGAGATGTGAACTTGAAAATATAGAATAGAATAGAATAGAATAGAATAGAATAGAATAGAATAGAATAGAATAGAATAGAATAGAATAGAATAGAATAGAATTAACCAGGTTGGAAAAGACCTTTGAGATCATCAAGTCCAACCTATCATCCAACACTATCTAATCAACTAAACTGTGGCACCAAGTACCTCATCCACTCTCTTCTTAAACACTTCCAGTGATGGTGACCCCACCACCTCCCTGGACAGACCATTACAATGGCCAATCACTCTTTCTGTAAAGAACTTCTTCCTAACATCCAGCCTAAACCTTCCCTGGCACAGCTTGAGACTGTGTCCTCTTGTTCTAGTGCTGGATGCCTGGGAGAAGAGACCAACCCCCACCTGGCTACAACCTCCATTCAAGTAGTTGTAGACTACAAGAAGGTCTCCTCTGAGCCTCCTCTTCTCCAGGCTAAGCAACCCCAGTTCCCTCAACCTCTCCTCATAGGGCTTGTGCTCCAAACCCCTCACCAGCTTTGTTGCCCTTCTCTGGACACAGCCCAGCAACTCAACATCTTTCCTAAACTGAGGGGCCCAGAACTAGACAGAGGACTCAAGGTGTGGCTCAGTACAAGGGCAGAATGACTTCCCTGCTCCTGCTGGCCACACTATTCCTGATGCAGGCCAGGATGCCATTGGCCTTCTTGGCCACCTGGGCACACTGCTGGCTTATGTTTAGCCGGCTGTCAATCAGCACTCCCAGGTCCCTCTCTGTTTGGCAGCTCTCCAGCCACTCCGACCCCAGCCTGTAGCTCTGCATGGGGTTGTTGTGGCCAAAGTGCAGCACCTGGCACTTGGATTTATTGAATGCCATCATATTGGACTCTGCCCATCTGTCCAGTCAGTTGAGGTCCCTCTACAGATCCCTTCTGCCTTCTAATAGATCAACATCTGCTTCCAGCTTGGTGTCATCTGCAGATTTGCTGATGACTGACTCAATCTCCTCATCCAGATCATCAATGAAGATATTAAAGAGGATGGGGCCCAGCACTGATCTCTGGGGGACACCACTAATGACTAGCTGCCAGCTGGATGTGGCACCATTCACCACCACACTCTGGGCTCGGCCCTCCAGCCAGTTCCTAACCCAGCACAGAGTGTTGTGGTCCAAGCCACGAGCTGACAGCTTAGCCAGCAGTTTGCTGTGGGCGATGGTGTCAAAGGCCTTGCTGAAGTCCAGGTAGACTACATCCACAGGCCTCCCCACATCCACCAGGTGGGTCACCTGATCATGGAAGGAGATCAGGTTGGAGAGGCAGGACCTGCCCTTCCTGAAACCATGCTGGCTGGGCCTGATCCCTTGGCCATCCTACAGGTGTGCAGTGATTGCCCCCAGGATGATCTGCTCCATAATTTTCCCTGGCACTGAGGTCAGGCTGACTGGCCTATAGTTTCCAGGTTCCTCCATCTGACCCTTCCTGTGGATGGGGGTCACATTGGCCAGTTTCCAAACATCTGGGACCTCATCGGTCAGCCAGGACTGTTGAAAAATGCTGGAGAGCGGCTTGGCCAGCTCATCTGCCAGCTCTCTCAGCACCCTAGGATGGATCCCATCTGGTCCCATGGACTTGTGAGTGTCCAAGTGGCTCAGCAGGTCCCAAACTAATTCCTCATGGGTTTCCGGAACATTACACTGCTCCCTGAGCCCATCACCCAGCTCAGGAGGCCACTTGTCCTGAACTCCTCCTGCCTTGCTGTTAAAGACTGAGGCAAAGAAGGTATTCAGGACCTCAGCCTTTTCCTCATCTTCCTCATCTTCAAATATGTATCTTCTGGACAGATTTTTCTGAGATAAAAATATAGTTCCCTCTACGAAATTTAGAAAGGAAGACATGAATGGATTTCAATATATTTTGTTTGGTTTGCTGTACTGTATAGTTAAAATACTAGCTGAAAAAGCACTATAACTTAACTATTCAAGATTTTACGTGGAAGCTACAAGTAGCTAGTGAATACAGCCATGACAATCTGTGTTTGTAGCATTTATGCCCTTACAGCCATATCCTAGTCTGGTTATAAGAACTAATGGATCTAACAGAATGTTCACAAAGGTGAATATCTGTAGCCTTATTTTTACTAACATTGCACTGCACAAAAAGTAACGTTATGGGCTACCTACACACTCTCTTTCATAGAATCACAGAATGCCTTGAGTTGGAAGGGATCTTTAAAGTTCATCAGACATGCAGAACTAAAATTCACCAAATGCTCATGGCTGCAGGCCATATGGAAGGCCTGGTGGGCCACCTCTGAAGCTGTTTTGATCAGCCACAGCATCTTTGGCTGTAAGGGAGATGTGCCATTTTACACTTACTAGGGTTTTGCTTCAGAATGAAATATGGTTAGGGCTTTCTCCCACACTGTTAATATTGACAAAAGAAACTGGAATTATATCTTCATTCCTTCCTTTGAACCAATTCCTCTTCTGCAAATGACTCTTGTAAGATGCTTATAGCTTCTTGCTGGCATCTCAATAGTCATGTTGTTAACATGTTTATTAATAAAAATAGTCAAGAGATCAGCCTTTTAAAAAGACCACTTTTTTAGCAACACACTTCTTTCCCCCCAACTCCCACACCCCCAAAACATCTCCTTCATTTACTCTGTGAATCTCACTCCATTTTCCAACCTTATACATGTTATAAAAGTTGCTTGTATGTCACGGACATATACTGTCAGTGTCCATGATTCACCTCACATCAAACATGCATCAACTGTCCATATATAAGGTCCTGTCCTGTCATTGCAGGGGAAGTAGTGCAGATGTACAGAAATAAGATGCACCAAATGGTCATTGCTGCAGGCCATGTGGAAAGGCCTTAGTGGGCCACATCTGAAGGTCTATTAATCAGCCAAGACATCTTTAGCTGTAAGGGAGATATGTCATTTTACACTACCTAGGAATTTGCTTCAGAGTGAGACGTGGTTGGGATTTTCCTTTAAAATAGTTTATTTATCCATCCATAATATGTATAGTTGTCTCACCACCAGGAATTAGCATACATAAAGTGACCAGAGTATGTAGAAGATTGCTTTTATGCTTAACCTTTTTTTTTGCCCTTTCCTGAGATGGCTGGTTAGTTGATACACAGACACATAGCATCTGTCTTTCTCTGTCTTTCTCCTTGATATCTCTATACTGGGCAATGCAGTGCCATGCACACATATGTGACCTAGCTGTGAGCAAGGTTTCTTGGGTGCTGGCAGAAGCATAGCCATATTCTGATGCATGATCTGATCTTCCTTTGAGTGGAAAATTAGCCCTCTGGTATTGCTCCAATAAGTTGTCAATATGACTCCCAGGACTGAGGCTAGTTACCATACAGTCCTGTCATATTTTTGACCTATGTTCAGATCAAGAATTACAAAATTATGAGAAGCATCTGTTTATTTTTTGTCTGTCTTGGGGATGGCATGAGAAATTTTTATCACTGAAGCTTTAGATTAGTGTGAACTAATAATAAAACATCTTTTAGAAAACTAGAAACATCTGTTGCAGTCTCTCTTTTTTTTTTTTTTTGCTTTCCCTGTCACAGTGGTATTGACCCTATTGCTGGTGAAATTTCAGACTGGCATTAATTTAATACAACAATTCACGGTGAACATCTGGCCTCTTTACTCCTTCTCTGTCACAGCACATTCTGACCCAAGAGCATTGCCCTGGTGGCTGGTAAACAAGTGCAAGAGAAGATAAAGCATAACATCTGTCTCCCTTTGTGTTTGCCCATATTATGTTTTAATTTTCTTTATTTACTAAGCAGGTTCAAGAGCTTCAGTGAAGTCAAAAATACAGAGAAAGAGATATTTTACTTGCAGCACAGCTTCCATAAGCATGGTGTTCTAAACTATAACCTTGACACCCTGGGCAGTACGGTCTAGATGAAAATACAGTATCATGGCTTTCAGTCTGGTTTGAAACATACTCAGTTATTTTGAATACCTGTATGCCATTATGAAAATGGAAGGGAGATTGATCTGACCCTGTTGCCATTCAGTGTTTTTAATAATAGCTGGCTAGTAAATAAAGGGTGAAAAGAGCCATGAAGAGCCTACTGGTGTGTTAGCTGAACAGTTTTGAAATTATGGGATGTGGAGAAATTAGGGAAACAGTGAGGAAGAGATAAATTTGCACTTGACATAGGCAAATGTTACATCCTGGTCTTGGCAGGGATAAACGGCTATGCAGCTCCAAGATGTAGTATTGGCATTATAGCTGCCTACATACTAAGAGCAATATGGAACATAAATAGAACATGAGGCAGGACTGACATCTTACAAGGAATGCTGGAAAATAGAATGAATAGTAATTTGAAGTAAGTGATACAACCTTGTCCTTTGCAAAATGAGTAAAACATTTATCTAAAATCAGTTACTTCACTCTGAGGGAGACTTGGACCACCTGACAATATTTCTGTAGGACACAGCTTCTAGGCATTCAGAAAATACTTGCTACAGAAAAGACCTGAAGATTCAACTGACATCATTTACCTGAACCTGATCAAAGCCTTCGACACTGTCCCACACCACATCCTGGTCTCCAAGCTGGTGCAGTATGGGTTTGATGGATGGACCATTCAGTGGTACACAGAACTGGCTTGATGACCAAACCCAAAGACTGGCTATCAATGGGTCCATGTCCCAGTGGAGGCCAGTGACAATTGGAGTCCCTCAGGGATCAGTTCTGGGACCAGTCTTGTTTAACATCTTTGTTGGTGACATGGACAGTGGCATTGAGTGCACCCTCAGCAAGTTTGCTGATGACACAAAGCTGTGTGGTGCAGCAGACATGCTGGAGGGAAAGGATGCCATCGAGAGGGACCTTGATGCCAGGCTGGAGAGGTGGGCTCATGACAACCTCATGAGCTTCAACAAGACCAACTGCAAGGTTCTGCATCTGGGTTGGGGCAATCCCAAGCACTGATATAGGCTGGGCAGTGACTGGCTTGAGAGCAGCCCTGAAGAAAAGGACTTGGGGTTGCTGGTGGATGAGAAGCTCAACATAAGCTCTCAAGGTGAACTTGCAGCCCGGAAAGCCAATCAGATTCTGGTCTGCATCAAGAGAATTGTGGCCAACAGGTTGAGCGACAAGAGAGCTGCGGGGATAATCAGAGGGCTGGAGCACCTCTCCTATGAGGACAGACTGAGAGTGTTGGGGCTATTAATACAATACAATACAATACAATACAATACAATACAATACAATACAATACAATAAATACCCAGGTTGGAAGAGACCTTCAAGATCATTGCGTCCAACCCATCAAATGACTAGATCATGTCACCAAGCATCCCATCAAGTCTCCTCCTGAGCACCTCCAATGAAGGTGACTCCACCACCTCCCCAGGCAGCCCATTCCAATGGGGAATCACTCTCTCTGTATAGAACTTCTTCCTAACATCCAGCCTAAACCTGCCCTGGTGCAGCCTAAGAGTGTGTCCTCTTGTTCTGGTGCTGGCTGCCTGGGAGAAGAGACCAACCTCTGCCTGGCTACAACCTCCCATCAGGTAGTTGTAGAGAGCAATAAGGTCACCCCTCAGTCTCCTCCAGGCTAAGCAACCTCAGCTCCCTCAGCCTCTCTTCATAGGGCTTGTGTTCCAAACCCCTCACCAACTTTGTTGCCCTTCTCTGGACACAGCCCAGCAATTCAACATCTTTCCTAAACTGAGGGGCCCAGAACTGGACACAATAGTCAAGGTGTGGCCTAACCAGTGCAGTGTACAGGGGCAGAATGACCTCCCTGCTCCTGCTGGCCACACTGTTCCTGATGCAGGCCAGGATGCCATTGGCCCTCTTGGCTGCCTGGGCACACTGCAGGCTCATGTTCAGCCTACCATCAACCAGCACCCCCAGGTCCCTCTCTGCCTGGCCACTCTCCAGCCACTCTGACCCCAGCCTGTAGCACTGCATGGGGTTGCTGTGGCCAGTGTGCAGAACCTGGCACTTGGATGTGTTAAATCTCATGCTGTTGGATTCTGCTCATCTGTCCAGCCTGTCGAGGTCCCTCTGCAAAGCCTCTCTACCCTAGAGGGTAGAGGAAAACTATGTTGCTCCCTGGCTCCTTCTGCCAGTTCTGCAGGCCAGCTGTCTGGAAGACATTCTGTCCTGCTAGTAAAAATTGAGGTAAAGAAGGTGTTAAGTACCTATGTCTTTTCTTCATCCTTTGTTACAACGTTCCCCTCCATGCACACCAACGAGTGGAGGTTGTCCTTGCCCTTCCTCTTGCTATAAATATATTTATAGAAGGACTTTTTGTTGTCCTTCACAGCAGAGGCCAGTCTGAGCTCCAAATGTGCTTTTGCCTCCCTTATTTTCTTCCTACAAGACCTAGCAACATCCCTAATTTTTTCCCCTTAATTTCTTTAGAAGTTCATTACCCATCCACTCTGGCCGTCTGCCCCGGCGGCTCATCTTCCGGCACATTGTCACAGCCTGTTCCTGCACCTTCAAGAGTTCTTCCTTGAAGTAGGTCCATCTCTCCTGGACCCCTTTATTTTTAAGGGCTGTATCCCAAGGAACCTTCTGCGTTAGTTCCTTGAGTAGCCTGAATTCTGCCCTCCGGAAGTCCAGAGTGGAGGTCTTCTTGCTACCTGTGAGAGACTAAAGCTTATCTCTCCTGGTGTGACTCAACAAAGATAAAATCACTTGCTGTTTGTCCAGACAATAGCTGATGTGTGTTGGGCAGAGCCACTGGAAGGACTCATGGAAGGTGCAAAGATAACATTGCTCACGGGACTGCAGCTGGCCTACAACAATGGCCCAAGGGCCCAGCATTCACACCTTCAGGACAAGATCATTTCCAGCCATCAGATACCCCAGGAAAGGACAATGGTTCCTGATGTGAAAAGAGTGTGTAGGTAGGTAGATGGAGCAGGAGGAGGCAGAGGCCTTCCCCCTCCATCCAGTGGCTGCCCAAACTCACCTGAGTACACAGAAAGATTTCCTGGGGAACGATACCTGGACCTAAAGATGATTTCCCAGAACGATATCCTGGGGAATAACACCTGGACACTTTTTTAGCCTAAGGGCTAAAAAACTGTATAAAAGACTGGAGCAACTACTGGCTTTAGGAGGAGAAAATTGGAGAAGCAAAATGCAGAAGAAAGATGACGGCAGCACACGCTGGAAACATCCCGGGGCCAACACAATGGATCTTGGACTCTCCGTGCCCTAAGTTCCACCTGCTGCAACTCATGGAGCTGAAGAAGCTGCCCAGAGGACCTCATCCCTTCTACAGCCAAAGCCTCAACACCCTTCCTCTACAGACCCAACATCTCCTGCAGCACCGTTTCTCTACAGACCCAACACCTCCTGCAGCACCTTTCCTCCACAGACTCAAACTGTCTTGGGGGGGTGAGGGGTGTGGTAATATAATTCTTTCCCTCTTCTCCCTCTCTTCTCTCTCTTCCTATTCTCTCTCTCTCCCCTTCTGATCCCTCCACTTTATTTATGTCCATCCACTGTAGTTATGTAATAAATAGTCTAGCTGTTGATATTTTGGCCTCGTTTGTGCCTCTAATTTCACAGCACAGGAATATTCATTAAAAACCTGAATCTCTTTCCCTCTCCGGATTGAGACATTAAATTGGCGTAGTCAGCAGGATTCCCGTGCAGTGAAAGTATCACAGCAAAACTGTTGCATTTCTGAGAACCCCGAAATGTATGTGTGTGTGCGTATGAGACGTACTCTGAGTACGAAGTGAGTGCGGAGTCCAGATTCGTGTTTCCACTCTCCCGAGAGGGATGTGGCCGGAGACGGACAAAGCGAAAGTTTTCAGAGAGACTGTGTGGGAGTTTCTCAGAAGCTTTAAACGTGTGTGCTTTCTCGGGGACGATTATCTGGGGTACAAATGCTGATTTCATAGTGTGACCTCCTCGAGAATCCTCTGTACCCTGCTTTAAATGTGTGCGCTTTCCCGGGAAGATTAACTGGGGTACAAATGTTGATTTTTTAGTGTGATCTCTCCGAGAATTCTCAGTACCCTGCTTTGTGAAACCCAGTGTTGATATTTGTGATGTGTGTATTGTCTCAGGGAAAGTGTGGCTTCCCCGAGAAGCCCGGTATTGCAGCAATAGTTGAGAAGTGTGTGTGTTCTCTCAGGGAAACAGAGTGACTCTTCCCTAAGAAACATAAGGTTCTTGTCTTGTTGTAACAGAAAATTTGAGGAACAAAAGCTGAGAAGCTTTTGCAAGTGTGGGTTCTCTCAGGGAAATAGTGTGAGTTTCTCTTGAGAAGCCCAGTTTGGTTGTTGTTTTTCTTGTGTGTGACCTCTCCTGAAAAATCTATTGTGCATTTTTCCTGGAGAAGATTATTGTGGAGTAAGCCTTTTAACACTACCCCTCTTGGCTTGACTGAACACCGAAAACTCAATTATCTCATGGTCACTGGCACCTAAACACCCTCTGACCACCACATCACCCACCAGCCCTTCCCTGGTGATGAAGAGGAGGTCAAGCATAGCCTTACCCTTGGTAGGCTCACACAGCACCTGGGATAAGAAGCTGTCCTCCATGCACTTTAAGAACCTCTTAGATTGCCTTCTCTCTGCTATGTTCTGATCCCAGCAGATATCAGGCAGGTTGAAGTCACCCTTGAGAACAAGGTCAGGTGATCTTGAGACAGCCTTAAGCTGCCTATAGAATGCTTCAACAACATCTTCCTCCTGGTTGCGTGGTCTATAACAGACTCCAACCAGGATCTCTGCCCTGCTGATCTTCCCTCTAATTCTCACCCACAAGCACACAACCCGATTGTCCCTGATCTCTAGCTCAATGGCATCAAGTGCCTCCCTGATGTACAGGGCCACCCCTCCACCCCTTCTTCTTTGCCTGTCTCTCCTGAAGAGCCTGTAGCCGTCAATTGCAGCACTCCAGTCATGTGAGTTGTCCCACCACGTCTCTGTGATAGCAACTACATCATATCTTTCCTGCTGCAACAAGGCTTCCAGCTCCTCATGTTTGTTGCCCATACTTCGTGCATTAGTATACATGCACTTCAGCCGGGCTGCTGGTTTCGCCCTGACTCCAGCTTACCACCCTCAGACTCCTGTCTGGGGGGGACTGGTTCCAGCCCCTTCCCCCTTTGAAGCTAGTTTAAAGCCCTGTCAATGAGACTTGTTAATTCCCTTCCCAGAATCTTTTTACCTTTGGGGGACAGGCCATTCTCATGCACTGTGACCTTTCCCCTCCTCTGGGACAGATGTGCTCCACCTGTTGCCAGCTGACCTGGTGCAGTCTGGAGAAGAGAAAGCTCCTAGGAGACCTTTTTGTGGCCTTCCAGTATCTGAAGGGGGCCTACAAGAAAGCTGGTGAGGAACTTTTTAGGACTATAACAACTATAACTATAACTATAGTTATATAGTTATATATAGTTATATAGTTATATATAGTCTATATAGTTATAGACTATAACTACTGGAACAAAAGTAGAAATGGGTAGATTCAGACTGAATGTTAGGAAGAAATTTTTCACCATGAGGGTGGTGAGACACTGGAACAGGTTACCCAGGGAGCTGGTGGAAGCCCCATTCCTGGAAGGTTTTAAAGCCAGGCTGAATGTGGCTCTGAGCAACCTGATGTAGTGTGAGGTGCCTCTGCCCATGGCAGGACAATTGGAACTAGATGATCCTTGAGGTCCCCTTCCAACCTTAACAATTCTATGATTCTTCCCCTCTACTCCACTCTGGTGAGACCCCACTTGGAGTACTGCATCCAGTTCTGGAGCCTCTATTACAAGAAGGATAATGGATGTGCTGGAATGTGTCCAGAGAAGGACTATGAGGATGATGAGAGGGCTGGAGCTCCTCTCATGTGAGGTCAGGTTTGGAGAGTTTGGGTTGTTCACTTTGGAGAAGAGAAGGCTCTGAAGAGTCCTTATGTGGCCTTCCAGTACCTTAAGGGAGCCTACAAGAAAGCTGTTGAGGGACTTTTTGGGTGTCAGGTAATGACAGGACTAGGGAGAATGAATCCAAGCTAGAGGAGGGGAGATTTAGATTAGATGTCAAACACTGGAACAGGCTGCCCAGGGAGGTGGTGGAAGTTTTTAAGGCCAGGATGAACGTGGCTCTGGGCAACCTAACCTAGTGGAAAGTGTCCCTGCCCATGGAACTAGAACTAGAATTGGAACTAGAATTGGAACTAGATGATCCTTGAGAGCCCTTCCAACCACAACAATTCTGTGATTCCATATTGAATATCCATCAACAGGTCAACTTAACCCATGACACTTCTCTAGAGAGTGGGTTTGTTTGGCAAAAGGGTGCTTCTGTGTGTCTCAGAAGGTCACCTACTGCCATCACCTGTTGCTTTTTCTTAGTTGCTCTGGTTACCATAAGGGAGCAGACAGGGCTGCCTTTTTCAGCTCTGGTTTCTCAGATGATGCAAAGTGTTTTACATTTTCAGTCTGCAGTTTTTCCATTTATATTTAATGGATGAATAAGTATAGGTTAAATTCCAAAATGAGGATGGGAAACACATGCCTAGAATTCTATCCTTGGAACAACTAAACTTGAAAAAGCCCTTAGCTTGCAAATGCCCTTGGTAGCCTCACCTAATCTCAGAGGTAGATACATCTACAAAATTGACCATACTTTGAAGGGAAGGCAGAAGCAGATTGTCTCCAGAGGTCCATTTAAGTTTGAATAATCTTACAGTTCTACACCTGTCTTCACTTCTATGAATCATGCCTAAATCTTAGGAAAGAATCTGTCTGTGTCCTCACATTTTTGTAGAGATTAAGTAGCATATAATCATACTCAGAATTTGCTGTTACATGAAACTCTTCATGAACTTAGCTCCTTAATGCCTATGGAATCTAGGAATCATAGTGGAGCATTACATAACTTCTGTCAGACTAAGAACAAAGAGCTAAACAACTTTGCACTACCACAGACTTTTCTTATGTATCTATTTGTTTACTTAATAATATAAGAAAGGCTGTTTTGAACAGTCTTAAGATCCCATCCCTAGAAGTGAGGCTTATGATTTAATAGTCTAAAGGTATGATACAATTTTTATTTGTTTCTGAAATACATTTTGTTACTATACTATGGTTGTATTCTCCTTAATCTGTTTTCTTTCATTTCATTTCAAAAACAAAAGTGACATTTTCAAAAATGTTCTTCTGTCTCTAGTATGCTGCAATATGAACATGTGATCCTTACCAGAAGTTTTAAAAATAGAAACACCATCTTTTTTATTCACTATCATGATTGTGTAGATTAGACTTATGCAGTTGTTTTGGTTGAAGGAATACAGTTACTGTTATCACTTGCCACTTGAATAATGTCATTAAAATAAGAAAAGATACTGGATTCTCATAGGAAACACAGCACATCTGTGGAATGTGATTACCTCATTTCACACACTTGAGAGCAACAAAATTGTTGTCTAATGTGTGATTCTGTTTCCATTTACATTACCCTAAAAAAAAAGGAAGCAAGTGTTAAGACCTACTATTATTTACACAGAACGTATTTTTAGTCAGGTTTGTTGTTTTGTGTTTTTTTTTGTTTTGTTTTGTTTTAAACTGGATACATTTCAAAGATTTATGCAGAACTTCTGTACACTCTTGTACCACATTCAAGAGTCTCTTCCTACTTCTGTGAAAACTGACACCTTCCCGTTTAAATAAAAGTGAAATTTTAAAATCTGTTTTAAAGAGCTGGCAAACGCACACATTGACATTACTGCATACTGCTGAACACCCTAGAGTATTGATTTGCTGTCTTCCATTAAATTCTGCATTAAATTGAACATCAGTCTGGAATTCTTCATAATGCCAAACCGTAATTTATGTAAATTATTACCTTGAAAACACTGACCACACTTGTTTATGCTCGTGGAAGATCTCATCCATAAAACAGAGCAAATCAAGAAAGATCCATTCCAGGAGGATGGGAACATCCATTCTCCTCAAATGTAGTGCTTGCAGCTATGAAGAAGAAGTTTAAATTCCTGATGTGGTAGTTTGCATTGATTCCGTGTAGTTTCTTGTACTGAGGTTGGCTGAAAAAAAAAAGGTAAATACACATATCAGTGGGTTCAGGAATCAAGAAGAGTGAATTGGGAGCAATCTGGAGGCCTCAGAAAAGGACCTCAGCACGTTGTCTGAAAGGATGATTAAACCAGAATAACCTGCTAAAACAAAAACCAAGAGGGTTGTAGGTTTTCAAAGCTCTAATAGTACACTGGTTTCTTTTAAAAAAGTATATTTAGAGAATATTTGATTATTTTATTCTCTTTACTATCCTTTTCTCTTTCTCTTTCTCTTTCTCTTTCTCTTTCTCTTTCTCTTTCTCTTTCTCTTTCTCTTTCTCTTTCTCTTTCTCTTTCTCTTTCTCTTTCTCTTTCTCTTTCTCTTTTCTTTTCTTTCTCTTTCTCTCTCTCTGTCTCTTTCTCTTTTTTGGAACACAAGCCCTATGAGGAAAGGCTGAGGGAGCTGGGGTTGCTTAGCCTGGAGAAGAGGAGACTGAGGGGTGACCTTATTGCTCTCTACAACTACCTGAAGGGAGGTTGTAGCCAGGCAGAGGTTGGCCTCTTCTCCCAGGCAGCCACCACCAGAACAAGAGGACACAGTCTCAGGCTGCGCTAGGGCAGGTTTAGGCTGGATGTTAGGAAGAAGTTCTACATGGAGAGAATGATTGGCCATTGGAATCGGCTACCCGTGGAGGTGGTGGAGTCACCTTCACTGGAGGTGTTCAGGAGAAGACTTGATGGGGTGCTTGGCTGTATGGTCTAGTTGTTGGGTGGGTTGGATTGTTTGATGGGTTGGACGCGATGATCTTGAAGGTCTCTTCCAACCTGGTGTATTGTATTGTATTGTATTGTATTTAATACTTTTATCAAGGACTTGGACAAGAGGATAGAGTGTACCCTCAGTAAGTTTGCAGATGATGCTAGACTGAGAAGAAGTGTTTATCTCCTTGAGGGTAGGAAAGCCCTGCAGGGGCAGCTGCACAAGCTAGATCAACGCACCAGTTGTATGAGAATCAACAAGTCTAAGCGCCAGATCCTGCACTTGGGTGACAACAAGCCCATTCAACACTGCAGGACTGGGGAACAATGGCTGGACAGCAGAGAAAGACTGGGAGTATTACACTATCACAGTATCAACAAGTTTGGAAGAGACCTCAAAGATCATCAAGTCCAACCTGCCACCACAGACCTCATGACTAGACCATAGCACCAAGTGCCACGTCCAATCCCCTCTTGAACACCTCCAGGGATGGTGACTCCACCACCTCCCTGGGCAGCCCATTCCAATGGCAAATCACTCTCTCAGTGAAGAACTTTCTCCTCACCTTGAACCTCACCACTTCCCCTGGCGCAGCTTGAGACTGTGTCTTCTTGTTCTGGTGCTGGTTGCTTGAGAGAAGAAACCAACTCCCTTCTGGCTACATCCACCCTTCAGGTAGTTGTAGAGAGCAATCAGGTCACCCCCGAGTCTCCTCTTCTCCAGGCTAAACAACCCCAGCTCCCTCAGCCTTTCCTCATAGGGCTTGTGCTCAAGGCCTCTCCCCAGCCTTGTTGCCCTTCTCTGGACATGTTCAAGTGTCTTAACATCCTTCCTAAACTGAGGGGCCCAGAACTAGACACAGTGCTCAAGGTGTGGCCTAACCAATGCAGAGTACATGGGTACAATGACTTCCTTGCTCCTGCTGGCCACACTGTTCCTGATGCAGGCCAGGATGCCATTGGCCCTCTTGGCTGCCTGGGCACACTGCAGGCTCATGTTCAGCCTACCATCAACCAGCACCCCCAGGTCCCTCTCTGCCTGGCCACTCTCCAGCCACTCTGACCCCAGCCTGTAGCACTGCATGGGGTTGCTGTGGCCAGTGTGCAGAACCTGGCACTTGGATTTATTGAATGCCATCATATTGGACTCTGCCCATCTGTCCAGTCGGTTGAGGTCCCTCTGCAGATCCTTTCTGCCTTCTAACAGATCAACATCTGCTTCCAGCTTGGTGTCATCTGCAAATTTGCTGATGATTGACTCAATCTCCTCATCCAGATCATCAATGAAGATATTAAAGAGGATGGGGCCCAGCACTGATCTCTGGGGGACACCACTAGTGACTGGCTGCCAGCTGGATGTGGCACCATTCACCACCACACTCTGGGCTCGGCCCTCCAGCCAGTTTCTAACCCAGCACAGAGTGTTGTGGTCCAAGCCATGAGCTGACAGCTTAGCCAGCAGTTTGCTGTGGGTGATGGTGTCAAAGGCCTTGCTGAAGTCCAGGTAGACTACATCCACAGGCCTCCCCACATCCACCAGGCAGGTCACCTGATCATGGAAGGAGATCAGGTTGGAGAGGCAGGACCTGCCCTTCCTGAAACCATGCTGGCTGGGCCTGATCCCTTGGCCATCCTACAGGTGTGCAGTGATTGCCCCCAGGATGATCTGCTCCATAATTTTCCCTGGCACTGAGGTCAGGCTGACTGGCCTATAGTTTCCAGGTTCCTCCATCTGACCCTTCCTGTGGATGGGGGTCACATTGGCCAGTTTCCAAACATCTGGGACTACACCGGTGAGCCAGGACTGTTGGAAAATGCTGGAGAGCAGCTTGGCCAGCTCATCTGCCAGCTCTCTCAGCACCCTAGGATGGATCCCATCTGGTCCCATGGACTTGTAGGTGTCCAAGTGGCTCAGCAGGTCCCAAACTAATTCCTCATGGATATCCAGGGCAATACACTGCTCCCTGAGCCCATCACCCAGCTCAGGAGGCCACTCGTCCTGAACTCCTCCTGCCTTGCTGTTAAAGACTGAGGCAAAGAAGGTGTTCAGGACCTCAGCCTTTTCCTCATCTTCAGTCACTGTGTTCCACTCCAGGTCCAATAAGGAGTGGAGGTTCTTCTTGCCCTTCTTTTTAGTGTTAATATATTTGTAAAAATGCTTTTTATTGTCCTTCACAGAGATGGCCAGTTTAAGTCCTAACTGGGCCTTTGCCTCTCTAATTTTTCTCCTACATGAGCTAACAACATCCTTAAACATACCTCGAGAAGCCTTCCCCTCCTTCCAAAGGTGATACAGCCTCTTTTTTTTCCCTTAATTCCTTCAGGAGCTGCTTGCTCATCCATGCCGGTCGCCTTCCCCGCCGGCTCATCTTTCGGCAGATGGGAACTGCCAGTTCCTGTGCCTTCAAGAGCTCCTGTTTGAAATACGTCCAACCATCCTGGACCCCTCGGTTCTTGAGGGCTGATACCCAGGGAACTTTGTGAACAAGTTTCTTAAACAGGCTGAAGTTTGCCCTCCGGAAGTCCAAGGTGATGATTCTGTTGGTGCTCCTCCCTATCTCCCTGCATATTGAAAAATTCACCATCTCATGGTCGCTGCACCCCAGGCAGCCTCCCACGGTCACGTGTCCTACCAGCCCTTCTCTATTGGAGAACATCAGGTCAAGCAGAGCCTGACCCCTGGTAGGCTCACTTAACAGCTGCATCAGGAAGCTGTCCTCCATGCGCTCCAGGAATCTTCTGGGCTGCCTTCTCTCTGCTGAATTAAGTTCCCAGCAGATATCTGGCAGGTTAAAGTCACCTACAAGGACAAGATCTGATAATCTTGAGACAGTCCCCAATTGCTTATAGAATATTTCATCTGCCTCCTCATCCTGGTTGGGTGGTCTATAACAGACTCCAACCAGGATGTCAGATTTGTTAGGCCTCCCTCTGATTTTAGCCCATAGGCTCTCAATCCCTTCATCTTCCACCTCAAGTTCTGTGGCAGAGAGCGACTCCCTAATATACAGAGCCACCCCTTCTCCTCTTCTCCCCCACCTGTCTCTCCTAAAGAGCCTGTAACACCCCAGTGCAGCACTCCAATCATGTGTGTTCTGGGATGGCAACTATATCGTAGTCACCCTGGTGGACCAGGACTACCAGCTCTTCTTACTTATTGCCCATGCTGTGTGCATTGGTGTACATGCACTTCAGCTGGGCTCTTGACTTCTCAGTTAACCCTAATTTGTGTCCCACTCTCTCCTCTTCAAAGGGACTGATTTCCTCACCCACCCCCTTCAGACCTAGTTTAAAGCCCTCTTGATGAGCCCTGCCAACTCTAGCGCTAGGACTCTCTTACTCTTTCTAGATAACTGCACCCCATCAGGATGTTGCAGGTCGGGCGCAGTAAAAGTTTCCCCGTGATCAAAGAACCAAAAATTCCGCTGCTGGCACCATCCCCTGAGCCAATTGTTGATGGTGTGGGTTCTCCTGCTCCTCTCAGTGTACACCCCTGCCACTGAGGGAACTGAGCAGGGCACCACTTGAGCTCCTGCCCCTTCAGTCAATTGTCCATGGGCCTTGAATTCTTTTTTAATCACCCTGGTGCCCTTCTTATCAATCTCATCACTTCCAGCTTGGATTACCAGCAAAGGGTAATAGTCAGAGGGCTGGATGAGCTTTGAGAGTCTCCTTGTGATGTCCCTAACCTGCGCCCCAGGTAGGGAGCAGACCTCCCTGTGGGATGGGTTGGGATGACATATGGGTCCCTCAGTCCCCCTCAGGAGAGAGTCCCCAACAACTATAACCCTTCTCT
This sequence comes from Picus viridis, assembly GCA_033816785.1. Lineage (NCBI taxonomy): Eukaryota > Metazoa > Chordata > Aves > Piciformes > Picidae > Picus > Picus viridis. Next base: position 73,606,363 of record CM066606.1, on the reverse strand, counting down.
TTTTCTTTGTGGAGCTGGTCGTTATAGTTGGTGGGGACTGCTCGGCCTTAGGCACCTCCCCAGATGGCTGCTCCTCAGCCTTCTCATCCACACTGCCCTCAGCCTGCAGGGCCTCAGGGCCTCATACTTACTATGCAAGGGCAGTGGATGAGGAGGAGAAGGGCAGGATGGATTTCCCTTGTCACCCCTGGCAGGGACCTGTATCCATGCCTCCCTGTTTCCAAGGACATTTCCTCAGCAGAGGAGATCTGCAAAGTCTGATTCCACATATCTAACTCCCTTTGGCTTTCCCTTATTGACCTGAGCCTAGATACCTCATCCTTCAGCTCAGCCACTTAATTCTTCAACTCCGCCACCAGGGTGAGGAGAACGTTCCCCCTGGTCACACCTGACACAGGTGTTCTCTCCTTCCCCCTTCGTTGATTAACAACTGGTTGAACATCAGTCAGAAGTGTGACAAGGTGGCAAGAAGGATGGCAATACCCTGGCCTGTATGAGGAACAGTGTGACAAGCAGGACCAGGGAAGTGATTGTCCCCCTGTACTGGTGAGGCCACATCTTGAGTTGTTTTCAGTTATGGGGCCTTCACTGTAAGAAAGACATTGAAATGATGGAATGTGTCTACAGAAAGACAACAAAGCAGATGAAGGGTATGAAGAGTAGGTGTTGACAGAGGGAACTGAGGTTGTTTAATCTAGAGCACAGAAGATTCAGGGTAGATCTTAACACGCCTTACAACTACCTGCTCCTGGTCAGCTGGGAAGGCCTCAGCGGGCAGTTGGGCTGGTGCTGCATGAGCGACGGTGGGGGTCAGAGCCACCAGGCAGCAGCATGTCGCCGAATACCGGGGCTGAGGGAGTTTTTTTGTGTGTCCAGTTCTGGGCCCCTCAATTTAAGAAGGACATTGAGACTCTTGAATATGTCCACAGAAGAGCAACGGGGCTGGTGAGAGGCCTCAAGCACAAGCCCTGCAAGGAAAGGCTGAGGGAGGTGGAATTGTTTAGCCTGGAGAAGAGGAGGCTCAGGGGAGACCTTCTTGCTCTCTACAACTACCTGAAGGGAGATTGTAACCAGGTGGGGGTGGGTCTCTTCTCCCAGACAACCAGCACCAGAACAAGAGCACACAGTCTCAAGCTGCACCAGGGGAAGATTAGGCTCAAAGTGAGGAGAAAGCTCTTCACTGAGAGAGTTGTTAGCCATTGGAATGGGCTGCCCAGGAGGTGGTTGAGTCACCATTCCTGGAGGTGTTCAAGAGAGAATTGGATGTGGCACTTGGTGCCATGGTCTAATAGTCCTGAGGTCTTGGGTGACAGATTGGACTTGATGATCTTTGAGGTCCTTTCCAACCTTATTGATTCTATGATTGTACCTGAAAGGAGGTTGCAGCAAGGTGGGGGTCAGTATCTTTTCCCTAGTAACAAGGAGAGGGAATGGCCTCAAGTTGTGCCAGGGGAAGTTTAAATTGGATATTGGAGGAAAATTTTTCACTGAAACTGTTCTCAAACACTGGAATGGGTTTCCCAGGGATGTAGTTGAATCACCATCCCTGGAGGTGTTTAAAAGACACACAGATGTGATTCTAAGGGATGTGGTTTAGCACCTGTCTTGGTAATTAAATAATTCTTGGACTCCATGATCTTAAAGGTCTTTTCCAATCAATGTGATTTTGTGACTCTATGATTTTCCTCTGAGCATAAACTTTTTGGAGTTAAAAATTTCTTTTTGTTTTTTATTTTTTGACCATATTTTTTCCTGATTTTCTTTGTGGTCATGTTATCCACTGTCAGCATAATCTCTGTGTTCTTTTTATTAATGTAGAGATAATTGGGCAAGATGCACAAATGGAAAATATGGCACCATTATGCTCATAGGACATTTTATTATTAATTCTATTATGAGGAAGATAATAATTCAGGTACAAAAAATCACTTCAGGCTGGATGTTGGTATGCATCTAGTTTGATTCTGAGTATATTTTGCATATCCATATCAGTTTTTCTTCTTTGAGATGTCTGTATCTTTAGGCTTTCTATAGTAGTATTATTACTCTGTTTGGTCTAAGATATTTCCAGCTTAAATAAAAATTGTACCCCTGTGGACTATTATGCCAGTTGTTTATGTTAAATCATTGATGAAATCACTGCACTTACAAGAACAAATCTTTTGCAAATTCTCACATTAGTCTGAAATGAAGAAAAAACTTTTCTTATCATTCTCACTCTTTTTCTTCTTCCTAGGGCTGAATATAAGACACTTGTCAGAGGATGTGGGGAGGCTACTAGGAAGGCTAAGGTCTACTTGGAATTCAGCCTTGCAAGGGAGGTCAACGACAACAGAAAGAGCTTCTTCAAGTACACTGCAAGAAACGCTATGACCAGAGACAATGTACGCTCACATGTTGTGGGTTGAGGCAGACCCCGTCCCCACCACAGGAACAGAAATAACGACTCTGACAAACGGATTGCAAAAGTGATGGAAAGTTTAAATAGAAAAGAGTGAGTGTGTACAGAGAACCATAAGCAGTGACAAAAGAAACCCCAAAGCAGACCCAGAAACATCCCATCCCCACCTGAGGGTGCTCCCAAGACCCCCAGGGCTCCTTCTTCCCCCAGCACTGCTAGGCTAGTCTCATCTGGCCAGACCTGAGACCACCCATCTCCCTGGCCTTGGGCCTAGCCAGGCCCAAGGCCAGGAGATGTCTCCCCCAGTTACCAGGTGCCGGTGAGGGGAAGAAAGAGGAAGTGCCAGACCCCGCGCTGGATTTTATAGCGGTGCAGGGGATTATGGTAGGAGATACCTAATTTCCTGTGTCCGCCCACTGGGCTGGACTTCTGGACACAGGAAGCACACCACGTAGCAGAGGGCACCCAGCCCAAACCACCACTCCACAGCTGAATGAGATGGGTGCCTTCGTGACAGAGGACAGAGAGAAGGCAGAGTTGCTAAATGCCCTCTTTGTCTCCATCTATATTGTTGGAGGCTGTGCTCAGGAGCCCAAGGTCCCTGAGACTCCAGAGAAAGAGTGGACAAAGGAGAAATTTCCCTTGGTTGATGGGGACTGGGATAGGGAAGAGTTAAGTCATCTGGACAGACATAAATCCACAGGTCCTGATGGGATGCACCCAAGAGTGCTGAGGGAGCTGGTGGAGGTCATTGCCAGACCATTCTCCATCATCTTTGGTAAGCCATGGCAGATGGGAGAGGTGTCTGGGGACTGGAGCAGGGCAAATGCTACTGCAATCTTCAAAAAGGGTAAGAAGGAGGACTCAGGTGGCTATAGACTGGTCAGCCTCACCTCCATCTCTGGAAAGGTGATGGAGCAACTTATCCTAGGCACTGTCCTTAGACATTATCAAGGAGAAGAGGGTCATTAGGGGCAGTCAGCATGGCTTTACCAAGAGGAAGTCATGTCTGAACAAACTGATAGCCTTCTATGAGGACATAACCAGGTGAATAGATGATGGTAGAGCAGTGGTTGTGGTTTACTTTGATTTTGTAAGGCATTTGACATCATCTCCCACATCATCCTTGCAGCTAAACTGAGGCAGTATGGTCTGGATGATCAGGTAGTGAGGTATATTGAGAATTGGTTGAAGGGAAGAACTCAGAGAGCTGTGGTCAATGGGACAGTCTAGTTAGAGGCCTGTATCTAGTGGAGTCCCTCAGGGTTAGTACTGGGACCAGTACTGTTCAATACATTCATCAACGACCTGGATGAGGACACCGAGTGCACTGTCAGCAAGTTTGCTGATGACACCAAACTGGGTGGAGTGGCTGAACACACCGGAGGGTTGTGCTGTCATTCAGTGAGACTTAGGCTGGACAGGGAGAAATTTAATGAAGATCAACAAAGGCAAGTGTAGAGTCTTGCACCTGGGAAAGAGCAACCCCATGTATCAGTATAGGTTGAGGATTCATGTGTTGGAGAGCCGTGAAGGGGAAAAGGATGTTGGGGTCCTTGTGACAAGAACGGGTTGATATGTGTTTGATCAAAAGTACCTAGCTGGCTGGTAAAAGAAGGCTGAAGGCATGAAAAACAAGAGTCTGCAAGTTCTTTGTTTTATAAACAAAATGGGGCTAGGAATGTGTTGATTCGCAAATGTCCTATAAATGCCTTGGAGGACCTGGAGGAAGGCAGCTGCTGGGCATGGGGTGCTGCTCCCCCTGTCCTCCGTTGAGCAGTGGGGACACCCACTGAGATTGGGGGCCTGCCTCCCCTGTCATTTTGAAATCTCTGGAGCCATGGTAACATGTATCTAGCTCTTTGTTTTGTGCCCAGTTTTGTGTTTGTGCATCTTTGGTGTCATGGGTAATGTGGGACTAGCCTTTGGTTTTTGCTTTGCTTTAGGTTTTGCTACACTATTGTGTAACCTTTAGAATAGAATAGAATAGAATAGAATAGAATAGAATAGAATAGAATAGACCAGGTTGGAAGAGACCTTCAAGATCATTGCGTCCAACCTATCAACCAATCCAACCCACCTAAACAACTAAACCATGGCACCAAGCACCCCATCAAGTCTCCTCCTGAACACCTCCAATGATGGTGACTCCACCACCTCCACGGGCAGCCCATTCCAATGAGCAATCATTCTCGCTGTATAGAACTTCTTCCTAACATCCAGCCTAACCTGCCCTGGCACAGCCTGAGACTGTGTCCTCTTGTGGTGGCACTGGCTGCCTGGGAGAAGAGACCAACCTCTGCCTGGCTACAACCTCCCTTCAGGTAGTTGTAGAGAGCAATAAGGTCACCCCTGAGTCTCCTTTTCTCCAGGCTAAGCAACCCCAGCTCCCTCAGCCTCTCCTCATAGGGCTTGTGTTCTAAACCCCTCACCAGCTTTCTCTGGACATGTTCCAGCAAGTCAACATCCTTCCTAAACTGAGGGGCCCAGAACTGGACACAGTACTCAAGGTGCGGCCTAACCAGTGCAGTGTACAGGGGCAGAATGACCTCCCTGCTCCTGCTGGCCACAGTAAAAAAGCCTATTACTGGACTTTAGTATAATCATTAAGAAGGCAGCAAGAACATTCTGAAATTTAAAAAGTATTTACCAATGTACAAAAACACTAACAAGAAATGTGTGAGAATTTGTGACTTCGTAGCAAATACTTTCATTTTGATCAGCCTCTTGTTCTGATGAAAAATATATTTCCAAAACTCAAAATAGTTTCCAACCATCTTTACTGAGAAAACTATAAAATCTAAGATATCACCACTTAGACAATAAAGGCAGATTTATAAAAGCCTGCTGCAGCAGAAATTCCAGTTCAGCCTTTTATATGTATCGAGACTACATGAAAGTCACGTCTCTCCTCTCCACTTCCCCTCTACAAGAACAACAGAACATACAATTAAACTCCAGTTTCTGCAGCCTTATTAATTTTGCCTTTACTGATGGTCTTTAAGAGCTGAAATTCTAAGGACAAAATTATTGTTGTTTACTTCTGATGGAATTAACTGCGTATTTTCCCTCACAATTACAGGCACAGAAATGTCATTTCCAATTATGCTTTGTTGAGAGATGAAATTGAATAGATTCAGGCATAAAAAGATAACAAATAGTAAGTAGATAAGAGCGAATAATTCACATTTCACAGTATGATGGATAGCCTTATCAGGTCCATATTTGCTCATAAGCCTGGCACTATTTGACTTCTATTACTGCAAATTATTGCTGGCAATACCACCTCTTAATACCACAATATTGAATTGTGGTATTGTTAGACAAATTATTTAAACTTGGAGAATTTCTTTTACCTCAATTAAAGCTGCTTGCACAATCATTAGTCCTCATTTTCCCTCAGTATTCTGTTTGTCATATGTATGAATGTTTGCAGTGCTATATTTACCAGCAGCCCTAGGCAAGATCAGCCTTGTGCCATAGAGGCAGCATAGGAAAGCATGTCCACTCATGGCAAGCTTCTAAAAAAAAGACCTCATGGAGTCATGGCCTAATTCTTCAAGAACCAGCAACTTTTCTCTTCGACAGTTATTTGCATGCATAAATGCCTATAGAAAGCAAGCACCAACAATAAGGTAGCAAGACTGGGCAATACAGAGAAGTTAAAATACATTCAGAATATCATCAGAATGGTTTTGCTGAGCAGCCATAGCATTTTAGCATGTATGTGGTAGTCCTGGCTGGACAAGTGGAACAGTATCTGACGCAAAGGAGATTTAGAAATGCCATAGTCTGCATCACTGACTTGCTTCAGTGCACTGTCCAGTCAAAACAGAGCTATTCCAAGGCTACTGGAATAATAGAAACTACTTGGTCCAGGTCTCTCAAATATTTTAATGTGACTTCTGTTGCTGATATGCTTACAATATGTGAAATGCTTTAGGATATATGAGTGAACTGATCTGTATAAATGAAGTCAGGTTGCATATACAGGGCTTTTTCTTACTATTGTAAGCAGATAATATTCCCAACCTATGAACATAAATGCAGGAATCATAAATATGTAAATGTTAAAGTGGTTTTAATTTTCTTTTGCTATTTAAGCCAATATAAATTGATTACAAGCTTAAATACTTAGAAGCAATTAAATACTTAGAAGCAATTTAAGATATATATAGCAATTTCTGTATGTATATTGGTATGTAGTTGCAAGTCTGTAAAAAAATAGTCAGAAAGCAAAAGCCAACAGCTATTAATGTCCTATTAGTGACATTAGCTATTAGTGTAGCATGATCCTAAGGTAACCAAAGAAAACAAGAAAAAGATACCTTGCTTGACAGGAAGTATTTTAAGAATAAACTGGTATTTAGAGGGAGACCGTGTACAACGTTCCAACATCTCTCTCCTGCTGAGCGAGGTCTACTGTGCTTGAGAAATTGGAATGTGGAAGCAGACACCTTGAACCAAACTACAGAAGAGAGAAGCTTTGTGACAAAAGCTGAGTCTCAATGTGCAGTTCTTATTTACAGACACATTGTCAAGAGGTTTGTGTGCTGAGAAAAGTTTACTGAATTTCAGGGCAATGGCTAAAACCTTCCTCCTTTTTTATTATCCCCCCAAAATTGTAAGTCTCAGCTTTGTTAAGAAAATAGCATTCTCTTAGTTTCTTCTGCTGGTAAAATGACAGCAACATTTGGTTGACTGGAACATATTTTATCTGCTGAAATAAGTAAGAAGCTTAACAAAATTATTTTTTGGCAACAGAAGGAAAATACACTTTTGAGGAAATTAATTCTGTCTTTGGAATAAAGTAGACTTTAAAAAAAAATAAATCTGTCTACCCTAAATCAGCTGCAAAAAAGCATTTTGACCTCAGAATTCATCAGCTGTCTGACTTCCTTACTACTTCATCTGGCAGATGGTTTAAGTTTCACCCTGTATACCCTTCTAAGGCACTAAAAAGATAGACTTAGATTCTTATTTAAATAAAGGACTACATTGATTAATACTTCCTGGACACATTACATTCAGCAAGAAAAGTTTCTGTGGTCACTCCTGTTTTATTAAAGGAGATTAAAGTTGTTTTGCCTCATATGAAGACACAGTTTTGAAGACATCTTCAAAGCTCTGATAACAAAAAGTTGTTATTGAGCTATACACTAATTTACCACACTATTTATTTCTCTGTATCCATATGTAATTTCATATGACCAAAGAAAAATTAAACATCATGTTATACAGGCAAATTGACCCTTCCTTATAATGGTATCTTGGGCAATTCTATAATTTATCAGTATTCCCATCTTCTACTGTTCTACTAAGTCACCATAAATTCTTAATGTTTCTCAGAAAAGGGAAACCAAACAGATTTTTTTCAAGCCATCTGCTGTACAATTAGCTGCCTACTATTGTTTTAAATTTAGTTCCTCATGTGAACTTCACCTCTAGGTAATCAAGACTTCTGTCTCCAATAAGAATAACCTGAAATGTGAGACAGGAATTCAGAGAGTTTGCATATTCCTGTCATTTGTTTTCACTTTTTGCTCAGTTTTAATTTATGTAGTGCTGTATTTCAGCTTCCTCTGATATGAGCTTAGCTAACAACAGTAACTAGAATGCATAAAAAATGAAAGGAAGCAACTCTGAAAACTGCCACTTGACCAGCCAAGCTGGAAGGTGGAGATTGTTCTGAGGGTGATGCTACATGCAAGTGTGCCCCAAGATCTTTCATTTGTATTAGTGTGTCATTTAATTTTACCACATCAAAAAATAAAGTAACCCTTTACTTGATACCAGAGTGTTTTTCTGAATTGCCCTCATGCTGTAGAGCTCACTAGATCACCATGAACTCTGCTGTGGTTTGGGTTTGTTTGGTTTGGTTTGGTTTAATTAATGTTCTTTTGTGTCAAAGTTTGTCTTTGAGCTTTAATGGTTGTGTGAGTTTCATGCTTAGTCAATCATCTAAAAAATCCCTGTGAACACAATTAATTAAAAAAACCTCCCTATTTAGGGTTTCCATTACAATTAGGAAAGAAAAAAAAAGTCTCTGGGCATAATACCACTTCTGCTAAAACATGCAACTTCAGTGTCATTATTTAAGGAGAGTTCCCAATTCTACATCACCACTATAACAGCTTATTAAGAAAGACACTTTGTAGTGATATTTATTGGAGATATAATTTGAATTTTCCTGGATTACATATTTAAAACAATTTTTGAGAAAAATCTAGGCATATTATGAGGGTTTTGTAAATGGAATACGTTTAATACCAGCCAGTCTCCTGCGAGATTATTTGTTAGTCTAATAAGGCCACTTAATAGCATTAGCAAGTGCCAAAGGTCTAATATAGGTTAATCAGGTTACACTTCACGGGATCATTAAAATAAAAACACTACAGTGAGAATCACATCCACTAAATATTTACAGCCATAAACAAATATCATTCAATATATTAAATAATTAAAAAATAAATCACTGTTCCAAAGAAAAAGGTACTGTTTACAACTCTCTCTTTGTTTACAACAAAGATACACGGTACACCTCTTCTTCTAATATAACACATTACTGTAACTGAGAGCAACTGAGGCAAGGAACCTCTGTTCCCAAATGTCTATTGCAAAGTATCAAGCATGGAGTTCAATAAACACAGAAGTGTTTTCATAGCTCATAAAAGAATGGGTCTATAGCTGTAAGTACAAATATAGCAGCAAAATACTTGTATTGCCATAAAATCCATTACAAATATCTAGATCAGTTGTGGGGTTTTTGTTGTTTGTTTGTTTGTTTGTGCTTTTCTGGTTTTTTTTTTTTTTTTTTTTTTTTTTTTTTTTTTTTTTTTGGGGGGGGAGGGGTGACACCAAAGAGGTTGCCATTAAACAGTCTTAAACTGTGCCAAGATTTTTCTTAGGACTAATTCCCTCAAATGAGTAGCACTGCTGAAATTAAATATTATTTAAACAAATAAGTCATGATCAACAAAGATAATTTATTTTATTAGTCCTTTTCCTGAAGGTTTGACACATCTTACCAGTTGAAGAGAGTTTCCAACTGTCCTTAATGGCCTCTGGAAGAAACCTCAAATATATACAAAATAAGAAACTTACCTATTTTTCGGATGTATTTTGAGGTAACCTGTTGTTCCTCACTGGAACTTATAGTACTAACTATAAAACTTAATGGTAAAGGCAACAATTAAGTACATTAAAAGTCTTTGCAGCTTGGAATGTATGTTCTTCAGTTGAGTGTAAATTTCTCTTATAAATTGAGATTGAAGACAACACACAGATACTAATTGTAGCTTCAATATGGACGGCTCTAGACCAAATCAGAATTTTCTTTTGTTAATTTTAAGTTGCATGAACAATTTCTGTGCTATTGTATCTTGAAAAATCACTGGAATTCAAAATATCATCTGCTTTAGACTGTTGTTTAGTACTCAACAGCAAAATCATAAAAGATCTATGTCTCTACTGCTTAACCAATTACAGTGAAACTTCGGTCCCAGAAGTCTCGGTCTCATATAGTTTGAGACTTAAGGTTTATATCACTCTGGCTCTTTTCCTTTCAGACTCAAAATAAAAATTAAATTACATGAATTGCAAAAAGATCTTACTTTAAACTGCCATCAGCATGAATCTTGCAGATGAACAACTTACTCAGGATTATGGTATTTAAGGGATTTGCTTCCACTTTTCCAGAAGTTTGCAAGTCACTAAGAGTGACCGGACTCACTTCAGGAGCCCCTGCTCCTAAAGCTCTATCCATGCCCTGTGCTCCTAGGAACATTAGCCACATCTGAACAACTTGAATAAACGCTAGGAAGAGGAGAGAGATGTCATAAGTAAGATTTTTGTAATCCTACTATAATTAAATTAAATAGATTCAACAAATACTATTTTGTATGCTAAAATTTTTGTAAATAAATAGTACTTACTAGAGCTTCAACATTTTTATTCTTCACTCTAAAGTGGATTACAATAAATGTCAGAGAACAACATATAAATTCTTAATTATTTTAGAAGCATTTAAAAAGTGGCCCTTCCTTTCTAGAAACATAATAGTAAGCTAATGCCTTGTGTTGGTGTGGCAGTTTAGGCTGGGTGCATCCTAGGCTGCCACATAAGTTACACCTCTGGTGTGAAGAGTGTCTACCCAGTAGGTGGGCACATGAAAGAGAGTATTTCTACCCATAAATCCTGCACTCTATAAATCCATCTGCAAAGTCACTCTGTCTCTTTTTCTTCCCTCTCTGCTCCTGTGGTAGATGCTTCCCTGACGGGTAAACAGTGGGGGAGTATCTCAGGCCTCTTAGGCCTGTTTAGGTCAGGATAAGAAGTGGGAGGGGGCAGCCTCAGGCCTGACCTGCCTAAGACTAGCCTAGCAGTGGCAGGGTGGGGTGAGAAAGAGACTTGGGGGTTTTGGGTATACCCTCAAGAGGGGAGAAGGGAAGTGTTGGGGGATTTGGGGGTGTGGTGCAAGGGAACTCTGTATGCTTTGGAATATCTTTATCATTGTGCTCAGTAGTTTTGTAGAACATCAATTGCTTTTCCATTTAAACTTTCCATTACTATCCAATCCATTTATGTGAGTGTCATTCTTTGGCCCCTCTCAGGGCAATAGAGGATCTGTCTCACTCTAAACCAGGACACTTGGCTAGATACACTTATGAACATCCTGGACGTTAGAAAACATGCAGTCTAGAAGAAACATTCTCTATAAAGAATACAAAGATATGGAAAATTGTATGCTAAATTAATATGAAAATAGATTTATCAAAATCATTAATTGCTTTACAATCAGTCATCTTTGTTTGTACATTTGTGGCTAGATTTAGCATTCCCTAGGTTTTTCCAAGTTAAAACACTTGTATGCAGATTAGACTTAATCCAACAAATGAATTAGTCTTTTAATGAATTAAGTATTTGTAAAAGATAACATGGAAAATTAAATATTTCATTAAAAATCTTTTTCACAGGGAAAATGAATAGGTGAATTTATGTCTCTAAAAATTCTGGCTTTGCATTGATATAATTTTACTTTCCAAAACCTCTGATCAAATCAGTGAGTTTTTGTGAGACTCCTCTAAACACAGACCATGTAATTTCTATAATGTTAAGTGTACTAAATGAAATAGTTTCAGGTAGAAGGGCATGCCAGGAGGGTGTTGAAGCCTGTCTTGCTACATCAGGGAGCTGGAATTTGTTCAAAATGGGCCTGGCCCCAGCAAAGGGGTAGGTGTCGCCAAAAGCAGTGAAAAAAAAAAGAACACACAATCTGGTAACTGGGCACTGGTCTGTGACACACTACCCAATCCTCAAGGCAGAATGATGGACACTTGTTAGAGAGTAAAGGCTGTAACTTAACTGGGGTGTTTGCACCATCCACCCTGAGGATGACCATTGCATCTACCCAAACAAAGCTCCTGAAAGGAGAAACTGCTGTGCAGACTCAGGCTGTGGGAACTGCCTGGGTCTTCTTCCTGGAGCAGAGACAAGTGAGCAGCAAGTTCATTACTCTGGACTTCAAAAGAGCAGATTCACAATACAATACAATACAATACAATACAATACAATACACCAGGTTGGAAGAGACCCTCAAGATCATTCCGTCCAAACTATCAACTGATACAACCCACCTAAACAACTAAACCATGCAACCAAGCACCCCATCAAGTCTCCTCCTGAACACCTCCAATGAAGGTGAATCCACCACCTCCCTGGGCAGCCAATTCCAAGGGGCAATCACTCTCTCTGTATAGAACTTCTTCCTAACATCCAGCCTCTTCAAGAAACCTGCTAGGGAATGTATCATGGGATAAAACCCTGGAGGTGAAAAGTTCCAAAAGAAAATAGTTAGTATTTAAGAATTGCCTCCTCCAAGCTCAGGAATTATGTGTCCCAACAAAGAGAAACATGGACAAAATCACCAGGTGGCCTGCATAGATGAAAAAGCACTCCTGGACACTCTACAACAGAAGAAGCTTTCTGCTAAGGCACGTTAAAAACAAGCAGGTGAGTGGCAGCAGCCAACTTGAGCTTCATCAAGCTCAAACAGTGCCTGACAAATTTGGAGGCTTTCTGTGACAGATTAAAAGTGCTGCTGGACAAGGGAAGAGCAACTGATAGGTTGGACTTGATGATCTCAAAGATCTTTTCCAACCTGGTTAATCCTGTGATTCAGTGATTTACAGGATATTATGCAATGCTGGAGAGAAGAGAAGCATGGTGGTGGAGAAGACAAACTGTAGAAACTGCCTAGTACCAAATAGGTCTGAAGAAGTTGAATCTAGTTTTTTTTTGTGTGGAGTGAAAAAGCTGTACAGAACATGTGGATACAGAGAAGAGTTTTACTCTTTCTCGTAGTAGGTAAGATATATTTTCACGCAGAAAAAGAATCACAGGTTCACAGGATGTTAGAGGGGGAAGGGACCTCTCATGATCACCAAATCCAACCATGCTGCCAGAGCAGGACAATAGAATCTATTGCAAGTTGCACAGGTATGCATCCAGATGGGTTGAAAGTCTCCAGAGAAGGAGAATCCACAACCTCTCTGGGGAGCCTGTTCCAGTGCTCTGTGCCTCTCACAGTAAAGAAGTTCCTTCTCATGTTGAGGTGGAACTTCCTCTGCTGTAGTTTACATCCATTACCCCTTGTCCCATCACAGGGTGCAAATGAGAAGAGCTTGTCCACTCTCTCTTGACACCCAGCCCTCAGACATTTATAAACTTTTATTAAATCCGCTCTCGGCCTTCTCTTCTTCAGACTAAATGGCACCAGGTCTCCCAGCCTTTCCTCATAAAGCACATGCTCCAGTCCCTCAATCATCCTCATAGTCCTCCATTGGACTCTCTCAAGTAGATCCCTGTCCCTTTTGCACTTGGGAGCCTAAAACTGGATGCAATATTCCAGGTGAGGTCTCACCAGGGCAGAGTAGAGGGGGAAGAGAACCACCCTTGATCTGCTGAACACACTCTTTTTAATGCACCCCAGGATCCCATTGGCCTTCTTGGCCATAAGGGCACATTGCTGTCCCAGGGATAACTTTTTACCCACCAGGACTCCCAAGCCCTTCTCCACTGGGCTGCCTTCCAGCAGATCACCTAACCTGTGCTGGTGGATCTTATTATTCCTTCCAAATGCAGGACTCTGCACTTATCCTTTTTGAACCTGGAGAGGTCTGCCCAACTCTCCAGTCTGTCCAAGTTGAATAGAATAGAATAGAATAGAATAGAATAGAATAGAATAGAATAGAATAGAATAGAATAGAATAGAATAGAATAGAATTGGAATGGAATGGAATGGAATGGAATGGAATGGAATGGAATGGAATGGAATGGAATGGAATTAGCCAGGTTGGAAAAGACCTCAAAGATCATCGAGTTCAACCTATCACCCAACATGATCTAATCAACTAAACCATGGCATCAAGTGCCTCATCCAGTCTCCTCCTAAACACTTCCAGTGATGTTGACTCCACCACCTCCCTGGGTAGCACATTCCAATAGCCAGTCACTCTCTCTGTGAAGAACTTTCTCTTGGCCTCAAGCTGAAACTTCCCTGAAACTTCCCCTGGCACAGCTTGAGACTGTGTCCTCTTGTTCTGGTGCTGATTGCCTGGGAGAAGAGATCAATGTCCACCTGGCTACAACCTCCCTTCAGGTAGTAGTAGACAGCAAGAAGGTCTCCTCTGAGCCTCCTCTTCTCCAGGCTAAACAAGCCCAACTTCCTCAGCCTCTCCTCATAGGGCTTGTGCTCCAAAAAAAAAGACTGAAGCAAAGAAAGCATTCAGCAACTCTGCCTTCTCTGCACCCTCAGTTATCAGGGCTGCCTCCTTGTTCAGCAGTGGGCCCACACTTTCCCTATTCTTCCTTTTCCTACCAATATATTTAAAGAAGCTCTTCTTCTCTTTAACTTCCTTTGCCAGTTTTAGTTCCAAGAGTGCTTTGGCCTTCCTTGTTGCCTTCCTACATGCCCTGGCAACAGCTCTATAGTGACAAGTCCCTTCTTCTGACTTCACGCACTCATGAGTACCAAGCAGTCTGTACTAGAAGCTTCCTCTAGTTGACTGTAGAAGGCCTCATCAGCTTCTTCTGCTTGATTTGGTGGTCTGCAGTAGACACCTGCAACAGTTTCACCTCCCTTTCCACATGCCTTATTTCTTATCCACAAGCTTTCCACCTGTACTACCTCCCCACCAGATGGAACTCAACACATTGCAGTTGCTCTCACACATAGAGAAAAACACCTCCTCCTCACTGTGTTGGTCTGTCTTTCCTGAAGAGTACATAGCCATCCATGACAACACTACAGTCAAGGAAGCTTTCCCACCATGTTTCTGTGATTCCAATTATATCACAGGCATGCAGCTAATGCAGGCATCTAGTTCCTCCTGCTTATTCCCTATGCTCTGTGCATTGGCATATAAGCATTTCAGAGAGGGAGTTAATCCAATAGTAATCACTCCTGGCCACTATTTAAGTACTCTTAAATTTTATATGTTTTTATAAGGATAGCCGTAATTAAATTTATTTATACCATATGTTCTTCTTAATGGACACTTATTTCTAGTAAAGTTACATAAGCTTTGGTATAAAGGATTAAAAGGGCAATGGTAAGTGATAGGAAAAGTAAGGTTTCATTTTAAACTAGCAAACATGGGGCTTGGCGGCTTTTACTGCTGAATATGTGAAACATACTTTTCAGCAGGGAATCTGATACCTCTTTATTTGGCTGAGCTTAGCTTTAAGCTCATGTTTTAAGACTGCCAAATGGGTTCAGTAGGAAAGAAAAGTGAACATGTAGGTAGTTTAGGCCTTTCTACAGGTTGTAGAGGTGAGCAAGGTCCTAAATCCTGAAAAAGCCATAAAATTAACATATTTTACACTAAATTCATTTTGTAGCTACTCTGAAAAAGACCTGAGGGTCATTATGAAAAGTGTGTGTCTGTACATTAGGCAGCAGCTGGGTTTTGAGGATCTGAAAGATTCTGACTTGTTCAGTAGGTGCTCTCAATCTAACAAAAAATTACACTGAACAAATTATAGACATTTCTAGAATATGTCAATGTGGAAATATCAGGTTAGTATTAGCTACAGATACACAGCTATGCTTATGATTTGTGCCTATTTGCTATCGTGAAACTGCAAAAAGTATACTCACAGGCTTCAAAGATTTCAGGAACAGAAATAAAAATTACCCAAGGTGTTAAAAGTTGGTTTTCAGTAACAAAGTAGAAAAATGCAGTTTAGTCATCAAAATGAAACTAGTCAGGTGATCTTATTATTCCTATGTGGAAAAGAAGATTCTTGTAATAGACAGGTCTGTATTTCATCAGAAGAAAAGGCTTAAAGGACACTGAAGTTGGATTAACCCATAACAGGAAGAAATTCCTTAGTTTGGATTTTGGGGTTTGGTTTGTTTGTTTGTTTGTTTTTAATTTTAACTGTGAGGACAAAAAATTACTAACTTAATCTGCCTATGAATGCTGGATTTTCAGTCATTCAAGGTCTTTAAATCAGGATAGGATAATTTTTACTTTCAATGTGCAATTACTGATGTGGAAGTTACAGATTTCACACACACACAAAAATAATTAAAGCACAATGTTCATTGCCAGTTGTGTAAAGAAGGAAAGGCTCTAGACAAGGATATAGCTTCTTTTGTTTTCAAATAAACCTTTGTATTAATATAACTGACTTATTCACACCAATCTCCACAAAAGGGCATGGAGAAACACATGTATCTCTAATTCATTTTTATTGGTTGATCTGAATACTTGCATTGGAAAATGAGTATGTCAATATAAGAGAAGCTGAGGTGAATTAGCAAAGCAAGAACCTAAAAATTTACTGACTGGATGTTGCAAATGGCTTTCCAAATGACTTCTATGATTAAGAGTCAATTTCCCCTGTATTAATGTCCTGTGATTCTATGGGCCCACTGAGTCTTCCTCTTCTACACTCCTTTTGTCTTACATAATGTAAAATTATTTTAAACATGACAACTGTTTCTTTATTTTAGTTTCTAATAGTTTCATTGCTATTATTCATATAATATCAGACCAAAATCTGATCACTGAAACAGTGACTAATTAAATGTGCACCCATCTTCTCACTGACAGTAATACTGGGGATAAAACACAGGTTTAGACATTCTCAGATTAAGCTCCTTCTGAAGTTCAAACCTGTAACCATAATCCAAAATACTCTTTATTGAATCCTCTTTATTCACACACACAGATACACACACAAAACCAAACCAAACTAAGACCCCACCCACCCTCCTACTTCACACAGTTGTTAGCTCCATTAACTAAACAGCACTTTAACATTCATTAAATATATAAACAAATAGATATAATCTGTCAAAGGCATCTAATGCCATAACAGCCAGTGATTCAAAGTTGTAATCAGAATATTCACCTACTGGAAGTCACACATAACACATATCTCCTTATCCCTCTAACATTATCATATATCCCCAAACATTTATGTATTTAATAGAATAACAATCTTAAAAAAATTAAAACAAACCAACCAAAACCCAAACAAAGCCCAAGGTACAATAAATAAAAATTAATTTATGTGATTCCTATAATAGTTTCATAAAATTTCTAATTTACATAATTCTGAGAAGGAATTGCAGCATCAATACTTGATCAAGTGATATTTGAAAGATGGTAAGTATGCTTCATATGATTCCAGTCCTTTAGAAAGCTGTAAGTAAAGTGATTAGAGATAGTTTCAAGTATGTAAAAAATTAAGACTGAGATGCTCTGTCAAACAATGTTACAAGGTGTATAGTAGGATTAGAAAGTCCATGAAGTGATTTCAGTTACTATTCACTGATTCTTTAGTTCCTTCAAGGACTAATACTTGCTGCTGTCCATGAAGCTACTGTCTCAAGATCTATTTTGCTTTGTCCTCTGCTTCATGGAAGCATCTCATAGTGTCATGTTTGTACACATATTTAATTTCCTTAGTTTTGGGATATTTTTTGTCAGTTTATTACTAATAATTACAATGGAATAGAAACTCTTACATAGTTAACTTCAGCATCTCTATAACATGCATTCTGAATCATGAGAGAATTGCTAAAGTAATTAATTCAAACAACTGCTGCTCAACTGCATTATTTTTTATCTCATCACCTTTGAGGCTTAGGAAGAAGTAGAAATGTCTTCCCACACTGTAACTGAATATTTGCAGTTCATTCTGTATGAAACATAATCCAAACTCCATAACTCCAAATAACCCACTCAAACTGGAACAAGTAATTTATTATTAAAACACTACTAAAATCAATATGTTCTGTATATTGATTCGCATAGAAATGGCACTGAGTACCTCAGCAATATACATAGTACATTTCTCATTCTTACAGTTGCTTTGAAGATTTTAATTACTGCCTGCTTGAGACTGTAAAGGAGAGTGTGTAAATCACATGGTGAACATGTGTTGCCTTCACCCTATGAAAGATACTACAAATCTGGCTGAGTTATAGTATACCTTATCTTTTAGTTATCATTGCCAACTTATCTTTAATGTTGGGCAAAATGAAAATACAGTTCCAAGGGTGATCTCTGACTGTTAATGTCTGCCTCAATGTTTACAAGAAAGATTAATGGCTTTTTTTCCCCGACATATATCTAGAGCTGTAGTTGCAGCCAAGACGAAAGACTATGTTAACAAATTAAACTTTTCAGCCACTTGAGAGAACACATCTCTCAATTTTCTTTTTTCTTTTCATCTTCCTAAGTCATATTGAAGACTGCATTAATTTATTCAGATCTGTTTACTGCATATCTGGGACTGTGTTAGTTTACTCAAGATCAGATGGTACTAAATTCACATATAAAAAGAGAGTAGACTTAAAAGAAATTATTGTCAGCTGACTGATTAAACTTAGGTCCTTCTCAAAATCTGTCCAGAAGGGCATCATTGTGGCTAAAATCACTCTGGCTTTGGTTTCTTATTAAACCACACTGAAGTGAATGTATTCTTTCTAGAATGGATGAACTAGCTTTTGTCTTAATTTGTTTATAAACCACATATATGGGAGCTATTTGAACAATTTTTAGGGGGGAGAAGTGGCCCAGGGTACTTAAAAATACCTCTCTATGCTGCGTCTTATAGAAGATACATACACTAACAACAGATCTCACATTTCACATTAAAAGTAGGATAGAGTAGCAGTGACTAGTGCAGCCTTTTTTCCTGAGCAATATTGGCAACAATACCAGCAAAGAATGGCTCCAGCTGGTGATATCCTTTTTGTCCAACCCCACTTAACACAATGAAACCTTACAAGTTACAGCACTCAAGCAGCATGTGCCAGAAATATGTGCCTGCTCATGCCACTAACAAATAATCCAGAGACCTCCATTAGAACACTGGAGTGGTTCAGTCATTGTCTTGTGTATAGAATAGAAATGAGAATAGTTTCCTGGCCAAAAACTGGCAGTAGGGATTCCTAGAGGAAATCAGGCCTTTGCTATCCGACAGTAGTTCCCTTTGTTCATTCACTTGTGTGAAATTATGCTTGAACAAAATGGGATAGAATTTTGCAGTGCAGGGAATGAGTTAAGAAAAAATAGCATGCCTGTGTACACATTTGTGTCACAAGGAACACAAATTTTGTAGAGACTAGGACTACAGAAAGAGTTGTGAACAGAAAAATCAGCAGCCCAGAAGCTGTACCAAACCTGTTACAGAGAACATTGTACAGTAAGAGGTCATGTGTTAGGAAGGTGAAGTAGGGCAGTAGTTAGAAGAGAAAATAAATAGAATCTAATAGATTAAATTATAAATGAGCTGAAGAGGTAATGAAGTTTGAGTTTTACAATGAAATCAAATTAAATTGCTCCTTGTATAAGAATTTTAACAATGGCTGTACAAGCAAGGCATCAGGGAGTCCTAATCTTATTAAATCTAATCAGCACAGTATCTGTTTCTGCATACACAATGAGTTTGCACACAGGAGAATAAATTAAAGCACACTGCAGGATTTGATACTTTTCTCCAGACAGCATGATGTGACAAATTCTGCCCTTCTAAAATGCATGCTCAGTCACTTTTGTTACATTCATTTCATTAAGAGATTTAGGTCTTACTCAAAACACAAAATATGATCATCTTCTTGATCTACTTTTCACAATTACTACAATTCACAATTACGCGAATTTTGAGAAATAACTTAAAGTTTCTGTGTCATGATTACCTGCTTTTTTCCTTGCTAATAATGCCTTCTTTTACTCTTTAAAAAAAAAAAACAAACACCAAAAAACCCAACCAACCAAACAAAAACCCCCACAAAACACATGCAAAAAAAACCCAAAACCAAACATATATTTTTTTTCACAACTAAAATAGAAAAAAATAATACAACGGTAGAATTTTATTTAATATTATTTCATGCAGGAAAAAATTAGGAGGCAAAACCCCATTTACAGCTTAGACTGGCCACTGCTGTGAAGGACAACAAAAAATCCTTCTACAAATCTATTAATGACAAGAGGAGGGGCAAGGACAACCTTCACTACTTAGTGGACATGGAGGGGAATATTGAGGATGAGGAAAAGGCAGAGGCAATTAACACCTTCTTTGCCTCAAATTTTAATAGCAGGATAAGTTGTCTTCCTGACAACTGGCCTCCTGTGCCAGCAGATGGATTCAGGAAGCAGTGTAGTTACCCTGTAATCCAGAAGGAAGTAGTTAGAGATCTTCTCAGGTCATTGTGCCCCTGTACACTGCACTGGTTAGGCCGCACCTTGAGTCCTGTGTCTATTTCTGGGGCCCTCAGTTTAGGAAAGATGTTGACTTGCTGGAATGTGTCCAGAGAAGGGCAACAAAGCTGGTGAGGGGTTTGGAGCACAAGCCCTATGAGGAGAGGCTGAGAGAGTTGGGGCTGCTTAGCTTGGAGAAGAGGAGGATCAGGGGAGACCTTCTTGCTGTCTCCAACTACCTGAAGGGAGGTTGTAGATAGGTGGGGGTTGGTCTCTTCTCCCAGGCAACCAGCACCAGAACAAGAGAACACAGTCTCAAGCTGTGCCAGGGGAGGTTTTGACTGAATGTTAGGAAGAGGTTCTTCACAGAAAGGGTGATTGGCTAGGAGCTTCCCCAGGAAGAGACTGTATGGGGCGCTTGGTGCTGTGGTTTAGTTGATTAGATCATGTTGGGTGATAGGTTGGACTTGATGATCATGAAGATCTTTTCCAAGCTGGTTAATTCTATTCTATAGGAGTTGCTTTAATGTAATAATATCTTAATGTCATAATATATATGATGACTATACTTCAGATAATTTTTTTTCCTAACCCTTTTCTTTCTCATCTCTATTTTCATTCCTAAAGTACCTTCCCAATATGGTAATATAAAAAGGAAAGGCATTATTCAGACCCAAATGGACAACTCCGACAGACAGATAAAAGAAGTGTACCCATATTACAACAGAGGAGGTGTGATATGAGAGGAAAGGAAACAAACAAACAAACAAACAAAAACCAAAGGGAAAGAGAGTAGAGAGAGGACAGCTAGAGTAAGACGGCATTGCAGCTGCAGCTCTTAAAATCTTTGCAATTTTTCTCAGTGGACACTTGGGTGACAATGGCCAAGTTTCTGATCTCAGGCATATGAACTGATGAAAATTTGAACTGGGGTTTTAATCCCTTTCTTTCATCTCTGAGCTGCGAATCTGTCTCATTTTATCTTCTCCAGTATGATTATATTGGTTCTCAGGGACAAAGTTCTTTGTACAGCTATATTTAGCATTACCTTAGTGCTGCTTGCACTTCAGCACAAGCTTCACTGAACTTGAAGTAAATATATTTCATGGGGTGCTTCAGAATACCCATTGTAAACATCACAAAATAATTTTCTTAAGTAGTCAGATACATTGTCTCCTTTAGCATTTTTATTTTTGTTTCTACTCCAAAGCATCAGGAATACTGGAAAGGGGATCCTGCATTTATTGTATTCAGAAGTGACATTTGATTGATCTTTTTCATGGGGCATTTTTCTTTTGTTGCTGGTGCTAACTGAGTTGTATAAGAATAGGACTCTCTGCTGGGTTACACCCATCCTGTGGGAGGGCTGCAAGAGCCCTGCTTCCCCCAGGGCACAAAAGAAACCTGATCCAGGTGAACAGAGAGGGACTTGGTTTCCCCTCCCAGGAGGATGGGTGCCCTGGGTCAAAGGTGGTCTATTCCACTCCCCCTTCCTGTCCAGCAAGCCTATAAAAAAGAAGACACTGCTGCCATTTTTGCTCTTTCTTCTGCCTCACCTGCTCGAGAGGACCAACAGCTGCAGCCAGTCTCCTGATTCTTCCACGTGGTCAGGCCTGGCCTCTCCCTACTGTATCCAAACTTCTCTAAAGTACTGAAATTTACGCACATCCAAAGAAATATAAGGCCATCCAGGCTTGGTTTTATGTATTTTCGTATTTATCCTTATTCCTTACCCTTATAAACCCTCCCTGTTACTGCTATATATATATATTGTTAAAAAGTTTACTTCTCCCACTTCCAAACTGACTCCAGATTATTTTAGGTAGATTTACCTCCTTCTCTTTCCCATGCACCTTTTTTTCCTTTCTCTCCTTTTTTTCTTATCAGGGAAAAGAAGGGGGGGGGGGGGGTGAGGGGGAAAGAGGGAGAGGGGGAGGAATTCTTGGTTTGCTACCATCTGAGCTCTTAAACTCCAGTTAAGGATCAAACCACTACAGACTCAAAAAGACATCCCTGCAGGAGTTGCAAAACCTAATATTTGTACAAAGGAGAAAGAACATGTAGCAGAAAAGTGCCTCTAGAATCATAGAATTGTTAAAGTTGGAAGGGACCTCAAGGATCACCTAGTTCCAACCCCCCTGCCATGGGCATGGACACCTCACACTACATCAGGTTGCTGAGAGCCACATCCAGCCTGGCTTTAAAAACCTCCAGGGATGGGGCTTCTACCACTTCCATGGGCAACCTGTTCCAGTGTCTCACCACCCTCACAGATGAAGAATTTCTTCCTAACATCAAATCTGAATTTACCCATTTCCAAACTTTTTCAATTCCCCCTAGTCCTATCACTACCTGACACACTAAAAAGTCCCTCACCAGCATTCTTGTAGGCCCCCTTCAGATACTGGAAGGCCACTGGAGCCTTCTCTTCTCCAGACTGAACAGCCCCAACTCTTTCAGTCTGTCCTCATAGGAGAGGTGCTCCAGCCCTCTGATTATCCTTGTGGCCCTTCTCCGGCCACGTTACAACATGTCCAGATCCTTCCTGTCATAGGGGCTCCAGAACTGGACACAGTACTCCAGGTGGGGTCTCACCTGAGCAGAGTAGAGTGAGAGAATCACCTCCCTCAACCTGCTGGCTATGCTTCTCTACCTAAATAACTGTTAGGAATAAAATATATCTGTGTGACAATCAGAAGTATAGCTCCTTTTAAGTCAATTTCACCAGAGAATATACATCTGATGTTGTTGGCTTTCTCGTCTTTGGTATTACAGGGGTCATTCAAAGTGATGGATATCACAAGAAGTGAAGAATAAAATATAATTAACTTGTAATTCACTCTCTGTTAAAGAAATCTCATGGATGTAGATTATTGTAAGAACATGCAGCTTTTGTAGGAGTGAAATGATCTTATAGTAGTGGGCTCTAGTTGGGAAAGAAATGTAAATTGATAGCACATAGGAGCAGGGCATGTTTAGAGCAGTCTATGAACACCATTTTATACTTACAAAACAGAGATAACACTAGACACATGTGGTAACTTTCTTTAATAAAATAAGGCCATGTTAGACAAAAGAAATGAAGCAGATGTAATCTATCTGGATTTCTAGAAATCCTTTGATGTGACAATCATTTAAAAGGGAGGAGATAGGGATTAGAGTGTGAATTGTACAGAAGATAAGGAATAGTTGAGAGTAGAGAGATCAACTGATTGTGCTGAGAGCAAAAGAGGGTACTAGTGAAACAAGAATAACTCTTGGAACCGAGCTTGTCTAACATTTACAGTTTTTAACAGCTTGAAAATTGGTAATGTTCAAACAAAAATTATAATTGTAATTTAGGAGGATTCCTTTCCTAAGAGGGGTGGGGGGAATTTTAAAAAGGGAAATGTAAATATTACGATAGTGAATTTAGAATCATAGAATCAATAAGGTTGGAAAAGACCTCAAAGATCATCAAGTCAACCTGTCCCCCAACACCTCATGACTACTAAACCATGGCACCAAGTGCCACATCCTATCCCTTTTTGAACAGCTCCAGGGATGATGACTCCACCACCTTCCTGGGCAGCCCATTCCAATGGCCAATCACTCTTTCTGTGAAGAACTTTCTCCTCACCTCAAGCTGAAACTTCCCCTGTTGCAGCTTGAGACTGTGTCCTCTTGTTCTGGTGTTGATTCCCTGGGAGAAGAGACCAACCCCCACCTGGCTACAACCTCCCTTCAGGTAGTTGTAGATGGTAATAAGGTCTTCCCTGAACCTCCTCTTCTCCAGGCTAAACAACCCCAGCTCCCTCAGCCTCTCCTCACAGGGCTTGTGCTCAAGGCCTCTCACCAGCCTTGTTGACCTTCTCTGGACACGCTCAAGTGTCTCGATGTCCTTCTTAAACTGAGGGGCCCAGAACTGGACACAGCACTCAAGGTGTGGCCTAACCAGTGCAGTGTACAGAAGCACAATGACTTCCCTGCTCCTGCTGGTCACACTATTTCTGAGGCAGGCCAGGATGCCATTGGCCTTCTTGGCTACCTGGGCACACTGCTGGCTCATGTTCAGACAGTTGTCAGTCAGTACCCCCAGGGCCCTTTCTGCCAGGCTGCTCTCCAGCCACTCCGACCCCAGCCTGTAGCTCTGCATGGGGTTGTTTTGACCAAAGTGCAGCACCTGGTACATGGACTTGTTGAATGTCATCGTGTTGGACTCTGCCCATCTGTGCAGCTGTGACCATTTTAGGCTGTACCTTTAAGAAAGAAAGGGACAGTTACTGGAAAACTGGCTGAATGTTTTGAAAACAAAGATAAAGTCTAAATGAATTTCATTGGTAAATTGGTAGGATGCAACTTCAAAATTTTTAGCTTTAGTTCAGTTTGAATCTCAGTTTCTGTCTGCCTGTCTGTTTCAGCTTCTCTGAGCAACAGCTGTGTTCTGTCTGTTGGGTGCTGACCTTCAACTAACAGATAAGAAACTGATTCTTGCATACACTTTAAGCTATCAGAATTTCCTCCTTATTAATTAACTTGTCTTTCTCTAACCCTTTTTGGGAAAAAAGGGAAGTAGGGGGAGAGGGGGGATATGGATTGTGGGGACCCTCCTGGCTAGTGGAGGGAAAGGTCTTTTCTGTGTTATTTGCTGTATATTTATATATATATTGTAAATACTGTATACTGTGTATATATTCATTGCATCTCATCCTGCTTGTAAATACAGCTTATTCATCTGCTTCTCCGACTGAGTTAGCCATGGTTTCTTTGTGTTGGTGGGAGAACTGAACCACCACGACAGCAGTCTGTCAAGGTCCCTCTGCAGAGCCTTTCTACCCTCTAACATATCAATACCTGCCCCCAACTTGGTGTTGCTTGCAAACTTAGTGAAGACTGACTCAATCCCCTCATCCAGATCATCAATAAAGATATTGAACAGGATGGGGCCCAACACTGATCCCTGGGGGACACCACTAATGACTGGCTGCCAGCTGGATGTGGCACCATTCACCACTACTCTCTGGCCTTGGCCCTCCAGCCAGTTCCTAACCCAGCACAGAGTGTTGCTGCCCAAGCCACGAGCTGACAGCTTAGCCAGCAGTTTGCTGTGGTGGATGGTGTCAAAGGCCTTGCTGAAGTCCAGGTAGACCACATCCACAGGCCTCCCCACATCCCCCAGGTGGGTCACCTGATCATGGAAGGAGATCAGGGTGGTGAAGCAGGACCTGCCCTTCCTGAAGCCATGCTGGCTGGGCCTGATCCCTTGGCCATCCTTCAGGTGTGCAGTGATTGCCCCCAGGATGATCTGCTCCATAATTTTCCGTGGCACTGGGGTCAGGCTGACTGGCCTGTAGTTTGCAGGTTCATCCACCTGGCCCTTCTTGTGGATGGGGATCATATTGGCCAGTTTCCAGTCATCTGGGACTCCCCCCTTTCCAAAGGTAATACATCCTCTTTTTTCCCTTAATTCATTCAAGAACTTCTTGCCCATCCAGGCCAGTCACTCTCCCTGCTGACTCATCTTTCGGTACATGGGCACAGCCTGTTCCTGTGCCTTCAAGAGCTCCTGTTTGAAGTAGGTCCAACTGTCCTGGACTCCTTTGTTCTTATAAGCTGCTACCTAGGGTACTCTCCAAATAAGTTGTTTAAATAAGCTGAAGTCTGCCCTCCAGAAGTCCAAAGTGAGGGTTCTGTTATTGCTCCTCCCTGTTTCTCTACGTCTTGAAAACTCCACTATCTCGTGGTCACTGCACCTCAGCCAGCCTCCTACCATCACATCTCTCACCAGCCCTTCTCTGTTTGAGAATAGCAGGTCAAGTAAAGCTTGACCTCTGGTAGGCTCACTTAACAACTGCCTCAGGAAGCTGTCCTCTATACACTCTAAGAATCTGCTGAGTTAAGCTCCCAGCAGATGTCTGGCAGGTTAAAGTCACCCACAAGGACAAGATCTGATGATCTTGAGACAGCCTCCAGTTGCTTATAGAATAATTTGTCTGCCTCCTCATCCTGGTTGGGTGGTCTATAATAGACTCCAACCAGGATGTCAGTTTTGTTAGCACTCCCTCTGAGTGCCCCACAGGCACTCGATCCTTTCATCTGCAACCTCAAGAGATACAGGACCACCCCTCCTTCTCTTCTCCCTCACCTGTCTCTCCTAAAGAGCTTGTAACCACCCAGTACAGTACTCCAATTGTGTGACTCGTCCCCCCATGTTTCTGTAATGGCAACTACATCACAGTTTTCCTGGTGAACCAAGACTTCCAGTTCCTCTTGTTTGTTACCCATACTCTGTGTGTTGGTGTACATGCACTTCAGCTCTGCTGCTGATTTCACCACTGACTCTAGTTTATGTCTTTCTCTCTCCTCTCCAGAGAGACTGGTTTCCTCACCCACTCCCTTCAGACCTAGTTTAAAGCCTTCCCAATGACCCCTGCCCACTCCAGTGCTAGTACCCTCTTGCCCTTTCTAGATAAATTCACCCCATCAAGGTCCAGCAGATCAGGTGTCGTAAAAGTTGCCCCTTGATCCAAGAACCCAAAATTCCACTGTTGGCACCATCCCTTCAGCCAGTTGTTCATGGCAGGGGTTCTCCTGTTCCTCTCAGTGTACACCCCTGCCACTGACGGAACTAAGCAGAACACCACTTGAGCTCCTGCCCCATCAACCAATTGTCCAATGGCATTGAATTCCTTTTTGATTGTCCTGGTGCTCTTCTTATCAGTCTCGTTGTTTCCATCTTGGATTACCAGCAATGGGTAATAGTCTGAGAGATGGATGCAGACTTCCCTGTGGGATGGGTCAGGACAATATATAGGACCCTCTGTTCCCTTCAGGAGAGAGTCAGCAACAACAATTACCCTCCTCTTTTTCTTTATGGTACTAGTCCTGATAGTTGGTGGGGACTGATTTTCATTAGGCATCCCCTTAGATAGTTCCTCTTTAGTCTTCTCATCCACATTGCCCTCAACCTGCAGGGCCTCATACTAATTGTGCAAGGGCAATGGGGGAGGCAAAGAGGGTTGGGATGGATTTCCCATGCTTCTCCTAACAGGGACCTGTATCCACCCCACCCTGTTTCTGGGCACACCCGCCTCAACGGGGAGGTCTGCAAAGCCTGTTCCCACATATCTAACTCCCTTTCACATTCTCTTATAGTCCTGAGCCTTGCTACTTCATCCTTTAGCTCAGCCACCAGATTGAGGAGAAAATTCACCTGGTCACACCTGACACAGGTGTTGTCTCCTTCACCCTCCATTCCAAGTGCCACACAGTCCGACACTCTCTGTGGCTAGCAGCCTGGACACCTGCATGCTTGTGCACCAGCTCTGTCTGGTTACCTACCATTTTTCTAATAACCTTTGGCTGAGTTGTTACCATGGCTGGATCCCTTCAGGCAGGTGAAATTAAGTTTAAGGGGGTTTATTGTTTGTTGTTAAAAATACATATTCCACTTAACTACTATATTTTGTCCAAGTTACCACCAGCTCTCCAGCCAAAATGGCTGGTTGTAAATTTCCTGCAGCTGACTTCACGATCTCAAGCAGGCACACAAGAGGATGACCCTGCCAGTCCTCACTGCCTGCTGAAGTCCTCCCACCCTGAAAAGCCCTAAAAGGAAACCAAAATAGGAACATCTCAGCTCAAGCACACTGGTCCTGGTGATGGTCACAAGTCAGCTCTCTAGCCAAAATGGCTAGAGAAGTCCCTAAATGACTCTGCAGATTTCAGTAATAGAAATAGGATTCTATTTTAAAGTGCAAAGCAAAATTTAGGAATTAAAATAATTTCTGTTGTAAACAATGTTTTCGTTTTCAAATGGCAAAGGTAACTACTCTGTGAAGTATTAAAGAGCAAAGAAGGTGTGTTTCACCTAGCTGCAACCATCTGCAGATCAGTGGGGAGAGATCAGCTCCTTAGAGGATGATTCATACAACCTCAAAATGTATGTCCAAGATACATAGGAAATACGACATGGTTCCTGCAGGGAGGGACTGGCGGCTCAGGACATGCCACAACCTATTTTATGGCATGTCATATGCCACAGGGAAGAGCGTGGAGTTAAAAAGAGATGCTATAAAGTATGAGCTATAGGCAAAGACTGGGAGGGTTAGGACTATTAAAAGTAAGGTTAGTAGGTACTTAGACTTTACTGTTTCTCTGTAAGAGGTTACTGAGATGAGGAAGAGAACAATCTTGGGAAGACTGGAAATTTCTATGAAAAAAAATCAGCAATTACCTTCCAGAAATGATCTATTGATTCTTATACTGCTATTCTTGTGATTTTCTGAAGGCCACTTTTTTGTGACTCTTGAACATTGCTCTCTAAAACCTTTTCAAGATAAAAGCAGGGACATTGACACTGATTGACTCTCAAGTTCTTGAAAGTCCCCACAAAACAACAGTGTCTCCATGAAGAACTGTAGGTAAGACAAGAAACAAAGCTGTCATTTGAAAATCCATTAAAAAGAGTATTATACTTCAGAAGGATCACACAAAGAGGTTGGAAAGAAAAGCATAGTGTGACTTTGTCTAGGCTAAAATGGTCAAAAGTCTCCCACCAATAGAAGGAAGAAGTTCTACACGGAGAGAGTGATTGGCCATTGGAATCGGCTACCCGTGGAGGTGGTGGAGTCACCTTCACAGGAGGTGTTCAGGAGAAGACTTGATGGGGTGCTTGGCTGTATGGTCTAGTTGTTGGGTGGGTTGGATTGTTTGATGGGTTGGACGCGATGATCTTGAAGGTCTCTTCCAACCTGGTGTATTGTATTGTATTGTATTGTAAGGGTAAAACTAGGTGAGACAGAACAGCATTGCAGAGTATTTGCTAAGCTTTGTAACCATTGTCCTCTTCTCTTTGGAGTAAATGAATGCTAAAATCCTTTACTAAACTTTAAACCTGAATTTCTCACTGAATTTCTCCAGAAGGTGCAAATCACTTTTAGATGAGCTCCATGGAATTCCACTTTCAGAGGGGTTCCTAGTGACTACTTACTGTGTCAGATTGCTACATTACCTAGATAACATGCATAAATAGATCACCAGAGTGATGGATCAGAATTACAGTTTTCCTTAATTCATTTTCCAATTGTGTGAACAAAATTGGCACATCCTAGCAATGCCACGTAATCTCAGCATTGGGTTCACATAGGACCACTACACTCATTTGAATCAATCCTTACAAAGGACATGAACCATGGTAAACCATGAAACTACTTCTACAAAGTCCATCTAAGAAAGGTGCTCTTGCCTTCCATCAGGCTCAAATTCTGATAGGGCACTAGAGTCCTTTCCAGAAGAGATAAAACTACTAGTTGCTTTAAACGAGGAAATTGCAGCAATTATTTAATCTTGGTTATTCATTCTGGTTCAACTGTGAGTCAGAAGCTGCACACAGAAAATGTGAATTTTGTTAAATAAAGTTATGAAAGCTGGCATAGTTTTTCATAACAAATGTGATGAGAGATGAGGACGCCTCTCCCTTTACTGAGATATAGAAACTGTACAGTGTGTAAGTTAGTAGGATCTTGGTGCATTTCCTGCATTTCAGAAGCAAGTCAATTTAATTTGCCTCCACCAGCATGCTTGATCATGAAGATCCTCATACTCGTGCAGAACACCTGTACATGTGCCAACACCTCTGTGCCAGGCTAGAGCTGTGCTCTGAGCTGTGGAGACAGTAAGTGATGGTGGGTCAGTGCAGAAAAGAGCAGATCAATGTGTTCCCTTCCCAGGTGGTGTATTGATGCAGATCCAAACCCAGAATTTAAATGCTTGATTAAGTTCAACTTTTCTGTTAAACGGCATAAATTCTGATACTTGCATGTATCATTCTGATTATTACTGCTGTGCCACCAATCATCTTGCCAAAAGCTATACTCAATTGCCAATTGAGTATGGCACTCTATTCCTTTTTGAGAGAATTATTCTGTTGAGTTGTTAATTATTGACTTCTTTCTCATCTGTACTCCTTAAACAGAAAATAGGTATGAGAGCAAACCTATTAGAAAAGTTGTGTATATGTAAGACACCAATTCTTAGCTAGTATTAGCCACTTCTGTAAATCTGCAGAGTAAATTCACATGAAAAACCGGCTGAATCTTTAGAACTTACTGGCACTGAATCTGCATACCTCTAATTTTAGTATCTCATCAAAGAAATCTTTCCTGTCTCAGGCTAATTGAAAGTGTCTTTCAGTTACCGGGGATCATATTTCTTAAAAGACCCTAGCTTCTCCCACAGGTGACGTTAATTTGCCTTCCAATTCATCTGACTCAAAACATAAATCTGCAATTCCACAGTTTTTCAGTTTTCACTGCATTTTTTTATAGAATCATGGCTATGGCACTTGCAGAATTCACATAAATATATTCAAATAGCATTTTTATTTTTATTTCACTTCATATTTACATTTGTTTCCATTTTCATCTCACATGTTTTTCTTTAGCCAGCTTATATTTAATGTCATTGTAAAAATAAAATAGCTTTGCTTTGGAGCTATGAATTAATATATGAGACACAAGTAAATGAAATCTCTTAAATATGCACATATTAATAAAAAGAATTTGAATACTGAATGCTAAGGATGGTCATTTTACAGTCAAGTCTGACTCCATGTGAAGCAAAATTGATCAGGTCATCTCTCTTTCCCTGACATTTTTGTTAAAAATTCAGTTTACTGAAAAGAAATGGTCATTTGACTGTATATCAGAAGCTGATGCCATTTGCTTGATTTGCATTCTATAGGGAATTAAAAAGATTGCTAAAGAGAGGACTTTAAGTCCTCCATTTTAATTATTTTCCTAATAACAGAAAAGAAATATCCCTCTCCTTGGAATGTTTAAAATAATTAATCTGACATGGGTCTGCTGTCTTGAAGCCTCTTTTTATAGTAATCACAGCTGGCAACATTTTTCAAAAGTACGTAGATTTTTTATGTCTATATTATATAACTTCATTTTTAAATTATTCTATAGATCCTTTTTATAACAGCACAACATGCAGATCCAGTAATTTCTGTTTCAGGGATAAAAATCAAAGAGTTCTAAAACACTCCTGTAAAAATTGGAGGTGGTTTTAATCAACCACAATGTGAAGTTCTGTGCTTTTGCTGAACACTTGTTTTTTGAAAGATGTGGATTAATCATCATTAAAGCATCTTCTTGTATACACTGTGACATCTCTCCAAAAATGCATCTGTTTGCCAGGCTCTCTGAGCAGACTCATAGCCAGGAAAAAATCCCTGATCTGAAAGCTGAGATAGAAGGCCTCCCATCAGAGAAAGAAATAATAAAGGAATCTAGAAGAAAGAGAAGGTAGTGCTCAGTGTGCTTGGTACATCCTGAACCTGCATTATCTGTGCAGGTGGATCACTGATGGGACCTTTTCTTTAGATAAGAAAGATCTTCCCAGAAGTGAGCTGAGGAGCCATCCTCACTGACTTTGTAAAGTATTCAGATTATATTTGTTGTTCTTGATGTTTCTTTTAGTCTAGTCATCTCTTTTGTATAAGATTTATTTTTGTAGATGAAAGCTGTCAAGTCTCTAAGGAGAGATATGGCAGGTGAAGGCAGAATCTGCACTCTGAAGCACTGCTCATATACTTGCTAGCTAGATGCACTATAAAACTCTGAGTAAAAATGTTTGCATAATCTAAGAATGCATGGTAAACCCATGTTTGGAAGGAGCAGCAAATGCAATCATATCTGCATGAAACAGAATGCATACACTCAAGATGCATTTGAATATTAAATAAAACCAGAACCTTGAAAATTCCAAGGTTTTTTGTTTGTTTTTAAATTCTGGAAAACAGAAAATGGCATTGGACGTGTCTAGAACTTACTACTTCTTAGTATATATTATTTTCACCAAGGACCTATATTCATCCTTCCTTGTGATGTATCTGCATCACTCTTCCTTTCCCTTCACTGTGTTTCCATGATTTGATTGCCTGAAACTGAGGGCAGAGAAATGGCAGAGATTAAGAGAATAATCTTCTTCAGCCTAGGCCAGACAGTCTTAGTTGAGCTTCCTCAACCCTCAATTTTCTGTGAAGACTTTGTCCCTTGACTTTTGGACCCCATTTGATTTTAGGGCACCTTTTTAATTTCCAAAGAAGATTAAACTTCTCACACCTGTGGGATGTTTTTGACAACTTGGCATATTGCAGTATGGGACAGAAGTTTTCTGTAACACTATATGAAAGTTTCTTTCCTCTGAATAAAATTGTGCACCTGGTAATGCCCTTGTGAGGAGATGAGTGAGGAGATCCATGTGTGTTAGCATGTTTAATGATGTTGTGTAACTTGCACTTTGCAGACAAGTTATTTTACAGGAGGCTGCTATATGGTAGATGGAGAATTTGCATTATGAATAAACATAATAAAATAGGTTTATAAATATAATATAAATGGGTGACTAGAGTGAAATCACAGATCAACAAAAAATCATAATACAAGAGTGTAATTTTCTACAGTCTTGATGGCTAAGCATAAATCCTTTCCAGGAATTTCTTATTCATTTAAAGTTCATTTTAAAGTTTTACTGAAAACATAGTTCTGGGTTTCTTTGGGTTTGTTTTGGTTTTGTTTAGTTTCCTATTTCCTCCATCTCCTCCCTCCAGTTTAGATCCACTTCTGGTACATTAAAGGTTCCTAGGCAAAACTAGTATGTTTTTCTACTTAAATTGCTAGTGCAGAAGAAAAATAAGTATCTTTAAACTTTTGTTGAAAAATGTGGCTTGACTCAGTATGCAGCCAAGCCAAGAGGGGGAGCAAGAAGACCTCCACTCTGGACTTCAGGAGGGCAGAATTCAGGCTACTCAAGGAACTAATTCAGAAGGTTCCTTGGGAATCAGCCCTTAAAAACAAAGGGGTCCAGGAGAGCTGGACCTACTTCAAGGAAGAACTATTGAAGGTGCAAGAACAGGCTGTGCCGGTGTGCCGGAAGATGAGCCGCCGGGGCAGACGGCCAGCCTGGATGGGCAATGAACTTTTAATAGAACTTAGGGAAAAAAAGAGGGTGTATCATCTTTGGAAGAAAGGGGAGGCAACCTACAGAATGTTTAGGGATGTTGCTAGGTTGTGTAGGAAGAAAATTAGGGAGGCAAAAGCCCATTTAGAACTTAGACTGGCCTCTGCTGTGAAGGACAACAAAAAGTCCTTCTATAAATACATCAATAGCAAGAAGAAGGGCAAGGACAACCTCCACTCCTTGGTTGACACGGAGGGGAACGTTGTAACAAAGAATGAGGAAAAGGCAGAGGTACTTAACACCTTCTTTGCCTCAGTCTTCACTAGCAGGGCAGAATGTCTTCCAGACAGCTGGCCTGCAGAGCTGGCAGAAGGAGCCAGAGAGCTGCATAGTTTCCCACTGCTCCAAGAGGAAGTTAGAGATCTACTGAGCCGCTTGGACCCCCACAAGGCCATGGGACCAGATGGGATCCATCCTAGGGTGCTGAGATTGCTGACAGATGAGCTGTCCAAGACACTTTCCATCATTTTTCAGCAGTCCTGGCTCACTGGAGAGGTCCCAGAAGACTGGAAGCTGGCTAACGTGGTGCCCATCCACAAGAAGGGCCAGTTGGATGAGCCAGGGAATTATAGGCCTGTCAGCCTGACCTCAGTGCCAGGCAAGATTATGGAACGGGTCATCTCGAGTGCGATCACACAGCACTTACAGGATGACCAGGGGCTCAGGCCTAGCCAGCATGGATTTAGGAGGGGCAGGTCCTGCCTGACCAACCTGATCTCCTTCTATGATCAGGTGACCCGCCTGGTGGATGTGGGGAGGCCTGTGGATGTGGTCTACCTGGACCTCAGCAAGGCCTTTGACACCGTCCCCACAGCAAACTCCTGGCCAAGCTGGCAGCCCATGGCTTGGACAGGAGCACACTGCGTTGGGTTAGGAACTGGCTGGAGGGCCGAGCCCAGAGAGTAATGGTGAATGGCACCACATCCAGCTGGCGGCCTGTCACTAGTGGTGTGCCCCAGGGATCAGTACTGGGCCCCATGCTCTTCAACATCTTTATTGATGATCTGGATGAGGGCATTAAGTCCATCATCAGTAAATTTGCAGATGACACCAAGCTGGGGGCAGCAGTTGATTTGCTGGAGGGCAGAGAGGCTTTGCAGAGGGACCTCGACAGGCTGGGCAGATGGGCAGAGTCCAATGGCATGAGATTTAACACATCCAAGGGCCGGGTTCTGCACATTGGCCACAGCAACCCCAGGCAGTGCTACAGGCTGGGGTCAGAGTGGCTGGAGAGTGGCCAGGCAGAGAGGGACCTGGGGGTACTGGTTGATTGTAGGCTGAACATGAGCCTGCAGTGTGCCCAGGCAGCCAAGAAGGCCAATGGCATCCTGGCTTGCATCAGGAACAGTGTGGCCAGCAGGAGCAGGGAGGTCATTCTCCCCCTGTACACTGCACTGGTTAGGCCACACCTTGAGTCCTGTGTCCAGTTCTGGGCCCCTCAGTTTAGGAAGGATGTTGACTTGCTGGAACGTGTCCAGAGAAGGGCAACAAAGCTGGTGAGGGGTTTGGAACACAAGCCCCATGAGGAAAGGCTGAGGGAGCTGGGGTTGCTTATCCTGCAGAAGAGGAGACTGAGGGGTGACGTTCTTGCTCTCTACAACTACCTGAAGGGAGGTTGTAGCCAGGCAGAGGTTGGCCTCTTCTCCCAGGCAGCCAGCACCAGAACAAGAGGACACAGTCTCAGGCTGCGCCAGGGCAGGTTTAGGCTGGATGTTAGGAAGAAGTTCTACACGGAGAGAGTGATTGCCCATTGGAATTGGCTACCCGTGGAGGTGGTGGAGTCACCTTCACTGGAGGTGTTCAGGAGAAGACTTGATGGGGTGCTTGGCTGTATGGTCTAGTTGTTGGGTGGGTTGGATTGTTTGATGGGTTGGACGCGATGATCTTGAAGGTCTCTTCCAACCTGGTGTATTGTATTGTATTGTATTGTAATAAGAATAGTATTTTTTTCCTCAGGCCTTCATGATTGCAGATCGTTCTGAGTGCAACCTCTGCTGATATTTATGGTATAAATTGTTTTTGTGAGAAGTTACACAATCATATTTGCTTGTGTTTATTTATCTGTCTAATATCACTATGTTAGGCTAACATAAAGTCTTTTAAGGCTGCTGCTAACACGTTGATAGCCCTAGCTTGCTACCTGAAAAAGTACTCTTGTTAGTCTTTGAAGTTTTCCACAGTGCTGTGGAAAGACTATGGAAAATTTTATGCCTTCACAGATATGAGATTTCATGTGAAAAGAAGAGGCACTGCAGAACGACAATGAAGAGCAGAGATCTAAAAATACTGTGTGAGTGTGGGAATTCACCTTGCCTGTCTTCTGACACTAAAGAAGGGAAGCTGCTCTTATTAAGCTCCCCAGGAAGAAGAAAAGTTATTCAGAAAGAGGTTCAGAGTGCTTCCACTAATATCTTCCCCATATGCCCAAGACTCTAATTCCCAAGTTCTTTTACATTACTCAGCATGAATCCTTTAAAAAGTCTTTTTTTTTTTTCCCATTGAATTTTCAGTGTAGGAAAGTACTGAGTGCCCACAAGCAGTAGTGTATTCCCATGTGGACTGCAGCAGACATTGCATCTAATTACTTTTCTGCTGCTTGTGTAAAGTATTCATAACCTGTGCCCTTTTATTATTAATGGTTAAACCAAGATACCAGAGTAGAAATGGCTCTATTTGCTGAGCTAGCTTGGCAGAAGACCCTTGGTTTAAATCAAATCTCATGTGCTTGAAAATGTCTTTCTTGACTGTCTAACATAATCATCTGCACTGATATGATAGAAGTTCTATTACTGTACAGCCTCGAAGTCTAAGGTATTTTTGGCAGAGACATTTCAGACAATGTAGGTAAGGATATACACCCAAATCTGCTGGGCTACACAGTTTAGCATGTCAAGTCTATACTATATTTCCCTATGAATATTTCATTCATCAGTTCCACCCTAATCCCTAACAAATTATGTAATCAGCCAAGACAAATGGTTACTTAAGAGCTGCTGTTTATGGTAGTATAGTATTTAACTCAGTTTCTTTCACAGACTTACTGTTTATACTATTTCAGATCTATCTAGTCACTGTTTTCATTTAAATGTTTTATTTGCCTACTTTTACTGTACTTTAAGATAGTGTTTGTGTGTATCCTTATAAACATAACTAATGGCATAAGCAACCTGATAAAAGTGTTTGCATTTATCCAGATTCACCAGGCCACCTATGTAAATTCAGATGTGAATATAAAAGAGACTACCTACATTCTACTTGATTCACAATTGTATACAAAGAGTTTCCACTACCACCATCAACAAATGATTGTATCATTTGTTGCTGGGGGAGGTAGGGGGAAGGAAAAAATATATTGGGGGCGTGGGGGCAGGGGAGGAGGGGGCAGGAAGGGGCAATATATTGTCAGATCCTCAGTTCTAATAAGTACTTCTGGAATCCACAGCCCCAAGTTACAACCCGTTAGCTCAGTAAAACTACATTCTATTTATTACTAATTAAATACCTAGTGTTTGATTGATGAATAACTTGTCAGAAACAATCTCTTCACAAAATGTAGGTTACTGTTATGCAATGGGTTACTAACAATTATCCTGAGAAAATGTGGATTAAATGTACATTTATTGAACATTATTTTTGTACTTACTGTGATGACACACTATGGTACAAATAATAAAACTCTTGCTGAATCTCTAACATATTTATAACAGCTTCCAGTTTCAAAAGAAATCAGGAAAGCAATAGCAACCTGTGGGATACATGAGAAAGCCAGTTACAATTTATGAAAGATATGGGGAAAAGCATAAAGTGACATTGTCACCTGTGTACTATCCTTTTATATATATGCAGAGGCTTTAGACCATTTCCAAAATGGTTGAGTGTGAACAGTCTGAGGATCCTCATTATGACAAAGAGGTCAGGCAGAAACTTAGTGATGTTAAACCAATCTATATATTTTTTCAGGGTCTCTAGGCATAAATAGACTTAAAGGACTTAACTATTGCCAAGAGTCGACTGTGTAAGTGTCCCTACTATAT
This sequence comes from Picus viridis, assembly GCA_033816785.1. Classification (NCBI taxonomy): domain Eukaryota; kingdom Metazoa; phylum Chordata; class Aves; order Piciformes; family Picidae; genus Picus; species Picus viridis. The sequence continues at coordinate 73,569,197 of CM066606.1, read as the reverse complement.
ATGAACTAACTTTGATACTGGCTGTGATATCCTGCTGGGACTCATAATCAAATTGTTTTGCACTTACTCTAGATGTCTTCTTTCAATAAGTATTTTACAAATGGCATCCTTTTCTGGTCAGCTAAGCAAAGTGTGATCCTGTTCTATAGCACAATATTATTTCCCCATCTCATAAACAGTAGCATGTTCTCTTTTTTACCTTTCTAGTCACTTTTCCCAAGTAAGAAGAAATGGTCTCAAGTTACACTAGACAAGATTTATATTGGATGTTAGGAATAATTGCTTCATTGAAAAGAATTGTCTAGCGTTTGAAAAGGCTGCCCATGGAAGTGACTGAGTCACAATTCCCGGAGCTATTTAATAGACATGTAGATGTGGCGCTCAGGGGCAACATTTAGTGATGGACTTGGCAGTCTAAGATTTACAATTAGACTTGATGATCTTAAGGGTCTTTTCTGACAGTAATGATCCTATGATTCTACAACATTACAAAAAGGGCTGTGCAGTTATTATACAAGCTTTATGCTGTTAGTATATACTTAGTTCCAAGCTGGAAAATCAAAGTTGAAAAACAACAAAACCCACCTTTTTTATATATGTTTATATCATCTAGCTTCAAATTAACTTACCAGACTTCATTATACCATTGTGATTATCAGGGACTTTATTTCTACCATTTTGCAACTTGTCTGAAGTGCCTTTTTACATTAAAGTGATCTTTAACATCCAAGCCAGCTCTAGGAGAGTGATTTGAGGTCTGTATCCTGAACACTCCAAAAGCTTAGCAGAGATTCACCTACATAAGACAAGCAGGACCATGCTTCTTAATTCCGAAAATTTTCTCATCCCATTTCCAGTATCTTAATCCCTTTACTTCTTTAGCTTCCCTTCCAGGTCTTGCCATATAACACATGGAGGCCAAACCTACTTTCAATTTTCTTTGATCACATTGAGATACTCTTTGTAACATTCAGTATAATTTAACAATATAATCTTTGATTTAATTTCTTTGAACATATCCAAAATTTTATGCTTACAAGGTAACAGCATCAGACTTTGGACTATGTCAAGGTAAATTATGTGGTTTCTAAGAAACTTCTGTTTCTGCTGTGGTTTCTGAGAAACTTCTGCTTGCAACCATTTATGTTGATTAAGAGGGAGTGAATAGGGTAAGGGAAAGGGTAAGTATATACACATTTCTCAGAGTTTTGTTAGCTTTGAGGAGATGCTGGGTACATATTATATTTTTCATTTTAGTAACTCTGTTGAAATTGAGAAGTCAGGTTTGGAAAGGTGAGGGACTTAGTGGTGAAAATAGTGGGGTGATTTACCCTTGATATAGGATATTTAATTTTGTGAGTTAAGTATCAGAGAAGAAATCTCACCATGCACCCATTCACTGCGGGTGAATATGCACTAGGTGTGCATTGTTTGGAACAATAAGGAAGAGAAAAGCAGCTCATAAACTATTTTGAGGCAATTCCTGCTGAAGGCTTTATGTTCAAGGTTATGAAATAATGTGAAATCACTAGAATACAGCACTCACCACAGTCAGAATCTGATTTTGAATTCCATAAAGGTTAATGTGTGATTTATGTCAATAGACTGTAGATGTTTCTAGCGGGGAAAAAAAATTACTGTAACATATAACTCAGTAATCACAGGCTGTGACAACATTTTTGAGAATCTGGACATATTCCTTTTTCATACTTTGTTATTAATATCTAGTATTTTGTGTTGTCTTAAACATCAAAGCCAAAACACTATATTTTCAGAAGTATCATTATGAGACAGAAAAGTAATTCATAAAAATAGGTTTGTCATGGTGTGAGAGGAATGGAGGAAAAGAAACAATGTTGATGAAAGTTGATGGACAACTTTTTGCAAGGTAGTGCTATAAAAGTAGCTTCATGTAAAAGGAACCAGATAGGTTTCTTTTTGTTAAAAATGAAGATTCTTGGGTTGTTGGGTTTTTTCCCACATATCATAATGCCTAACAGAGAAATAAACCTGTAATGGGTTCTTAGTTTTTAAACCACTTTGTAAGCTGCCTTACATACAACTAGTAATGTGGAAATTGAGCACTTCTGTAACACCATCTTACAATTACCTAAAAGCTTATTTTGTGTAATTTTATCAAATTCATCCACAAATTTGCTCTAATGCATGCCTCAGCTAAATTATCTAAGATGTTTACTCAGCAGATAGAAAAAGACCTAATAGGCACAAGGCATGCTTTCAAAAAAAGCTGTATTTTAAATGTGTATCTGGAAATACATTCATGTATTTAAAGCTGGGCATCCTAAAAACTGATGCAACCTTGTACTTGTAAAAAACATCGTAGGAACAATGAGCAACTCTTTGATTATTGGCTGATGACATCATTGTTGTAAATGCAGCCCTGTATGCATCTTCTGTCACTATAAGGACACACTGCTGACTCATGGTAGAAGAGGCACTGGAAATTATATCCTAGCACTCTTAAAGGGTTACAGGATTCCAGAGAATTTGATTTTTAAGAATTTACCTGGAAAGTTAATAACCTAGCACAGATTTACTGTCTTCCAGAATTTAGCGGGAAAATAATAGACATGAAATAAAGGATAGAATTTACCTGTCTAGACTTCTGGACAACAAGTATCTGCATTGTTACTCTTGGAATTAAGACTTGAGGATGCAAAATGTGCTCCTTACATAATCAAGTCCAATCCTTCTTCATGGTAGGCAGTCATAGTGTATAATGGTAATACTGTAATACTGTAATCGCAGGAATACATTCAGAGTTTCCTGTAAAAAGTGTCTAGGGCTTGCATTTCCAGTGCTTGCATTAAAAAGTGGTTCCACAACACTGATTTTTAGAAAACTTGTTCTAATTCTCAGACTAGATATATTCAATGGTTTATAACAACTTTTAATTGTGCCAGTATTGACTTTTAACTTTAATAGCTCTTTATCCTCCCCAGTAATAACAGTGTATTTATAGATGCATCCCTTCTTAGGCTTTCATTTCCTGGCTTCAGAAAGTGAAAACTGCAGACCAAGCAAAGCATCTTCTCTAAAATGCTGTAAAATCTTATTAAATCCATTTCATGACAGCATCACCTTGGTGTTTAATAGTTCCACCAGTGTCTCTCACAACCTATACTGCTTTCAGTTAGCTCAGTCATTAAGCATCTGACCCTTGTTCTTTTGAAATTCAGAGAGATGTGATTTTGCCTCACATATTTTCTGAATGAAAGGTGTAACACCTGGACGACTAAAAGTAAAAGGGTTTTACACTCTCCTTTTCTCTGTATCTTAGAAACTTCAAGCTATTTAAATATTCTTTTCCTCTCTTCTCTGTTGAGATTTTAGCTGGAAATAAAATAGAATAAATAGGTATATGTGACAGAAGAACAATAGAACAAAAGTGAGAGTTCCTAGAGTGGTGATGATAGCTAGAAATCTTCCTGTCAGAGCTGTCATTAATTAGGAGGAGACTTGATAGGGTGCTTGGTTGCATGGTTTAGCTGATTAGGTGGTGTTGGATGATAGGTTGGACATGATGACCTCGAAGGTCTCTTCCAACCTGGTCCTATTCTATTCTATTCTATTCTATTCTATTCTATTCTATTCTATTCTATTCTATTCTATTCTATTCTATTCTATTCTATTCTATTCTACAAAATTCTCAGGAATATATCTTGTATTGGAAGCCATTTTAAGATAGAGGAAGAATTTCTTCCCCATAAAGTTACTGATCCAGATTTCAAAAGCAGTTTTTTGTGTTTTAAATTCTGGGAAACAGTACTAAAAAATAGAAAGGTATTTAGATAGAAAAAAAATAGAGAATCAGATCATCACACAATACGGTGTGAAATCTATGCAAAGATTGCCTAGAGATGACAAACATGGGTTACAAGAAACTAGTGATGTGTCTGAAGTATGGATGGATGAAGAGTGCAACCTTCAAAAAGCTGTGAAGATTAAGAGAATACTGGCCAAAAAAATAAGTTAGATATTCTTTACTAAATAATCATTACTAATCTTTCAACAAAATCCCTTTTAAACCTCACCTCTACATAAAACCATGAAAAGGGCATAATTTCTAGGAAAACAGAAAAAGGGATCGCATTAAAATACAGAAAGCATCAACTTCATAGCTGTTTCTGCTTTGATTTTCAATGCTGAATGGATATTTATTTTTTTCCATTCTGTATAACATTACGGAAAAACATATGTATCATAACGGCAAAAACAGTAACAAGCTCAATGGAAGAATATCATCATTACTACATAACTGAATTTCATTAATACATTTTGAAGTGATTTTTCTTTTTCTTAATTTCACTATGTAATATATTTCTACCTGTATTATAAATAGGTGTTTTAAGCAAGTTTAATTTTAAAAGGTAGCAAATTTCTCTCATAGATATTTGATGAATTACCTTTGTGTGTGTGTGTGTGTGTGTGTGTTTGTAGTTTTTTAAATTGCAGTTTGTAGGGGGGCTATTTTTGTCATTTTTATGCAATTTGGATCCTCACAGTTTTAAAAATAGATTAGCTTTGTTTCTACTAAGCATTACTAAGAAATTTGAGGACACATGTTAATTAATCTAATTCTACAATGTCAAGTCATGCTTATTAGCAAGAGGAAAAAAATGTTTTACTTTTTTTACATGCAAATACTATGAGCTCTCTAAAATCCATTTTTAAATTAATATATTTGACCAGAATAACAGCAGGGATGAGGGGTATCCTTACATGATAAAGTCATGCACCCAATAAAAAATATAAATAGACCTCAATAGTGACATATTAGGTGTAGACATAAATCTGCATCATGTTTTCCTACATGTTTATTGCATCTTATCCCTCTGGATGAATTTGCAGCAGAACACTATTGATCACTCATGGGGAACAGGAGCTACAGTTTGGCTGAAAAGGAACAGTTTTAACCAGCTGAAGCACTGGGCATTTAATCCTATATTCACACTTTCAAAATTCTGCGCAGAGGTTTACTAACAAACCTTAACCTCATCCTCCCATAAGAACACTGACTGGTGATAGATGCTTGCAGTAGGCAATCTCCCAGCTCTGGAGGAGTACACCTTTCAGGCTTGTGACAGGCTACATGCAAAAGTAGATAACCTCTTGGATTATGTTTTTTAAAGTGAAAAAAGCACATGCAACTCATATGTGATACATGAGACATGGAGAACTACCATTCTGAAGCCTACACTGTACATCACTTTAAAGCAAAATGGAGATTACCTGAGTGGTATTTTAAGTTTCTTCAGAAATTTTAACTCAGTATTAGTTGAGGATATTCCTCACTTCTCTGCTTTCATGATCAATTTTGGCACCTTCTGCAGTACATCAGTAGAGACAGGACTAGGATTTTGCCTGTTCTGCAAGATACAGCAAAGAAACCACCCAAGGTCATAGTCTTCTACCACAAGGCAGATTGCTCAGCTCCGAAGTTAGATGCCAAAAATAAATCACTGCTGTTTAAAATTTCAGGAGTAACAGATGTCTTTGCCTCACCCCACCATGTTTTCATTATAAGTTTCCTTTCTGTTATTAGATCACACCTGTTTGTAGAAAGAAAACACACTGACAGCTCAACATCTTACTGATGTAAACAAATGAACAGCAGATTTTGTATAGTTCACCTGATGCACAACAAATGCAACCTACTAAAACCACTAGATGTGCAAGCAGTGGTTTCAATCCACCCAGTAAGATTTATAGCTTCCAGTCTTCATATACTTGGTTTAATTTCTACTGCAGCTAATGCTGGTTCGTAGATTCATAGAATGTTGTGTTGGAGGGAATCTGAAAGATCGTCTAGTTCCAATCTCCCAGCCACGAGCAGGAGAACACTCCACTAGGCCAGGGTGCTCAAGACCTCATCCATCCTGGCCTTCAACACCACCAAGGAGGGGGATCCCACAACCTCCCAGGGCAACCTATTGCAGTATCTTACCACCCTCACTATAAATAATCTCTTCCTAATACCTATTCTAAACCTACCCTCTGCAAGCTTAGATCCATTCCTTCTCATCCTACCACTACAAGACCTTGCAAATAGTCCCTTCCTGGCTTTCTTTTACATACTGGAGGGCTGCTGTAAAGTAAGTGATCTAGCCCTAATCTAGGTTATGTTGAGTTTTTGAGAAGAGAAGAGAAGAGAAGAGAAGAGAAGAAGAAAGAGAAGAGAAGAGAAGAGAAGAGAAGAGAAGAGAAGAGAAGAGAAGAGAAGAGAAGAGAAGAGAAGAGAAGAGAAGAGAAGAGAAGAGAAGAGAAGATAAAAGTAACCAGGTTGGAAAAGACCTTCAAGATCATCCAGTCCAGCCTATCACCCAACACCATCTAATCAACTAAACCATGGCACTAAGTGCCTCATCCAGTCTCCTCCTAAACACCTCCAGTGACGGTGACTCCACCACCTCCCTGGGACTGGTGGTGAATGATGAGAGTGGCTTCATAATGGAACCTGTTTTATTCAGTGGCAAGATTACCTACATAATGGTTATTTTTTACTCACAAAACACATATTTACATTTTCTAACCTCAATTAATTTTACTATTTGTTAAACTTTACATAATTGTGAGTATCCCTTTCTTTCCAGAAAAGTGTCAAACATGTGACAAAAAAAGGGGGAAAAAACTTAGTAGAGAGAGCTGCTCTTTAGTTCTAGAAAAATAAAACATGATCTTAGATCCTCTGATCTTTTATGATCAGTTGCTGGGTACTTTATAACAATGAACAGCTACTGTACGTTTGCTGCTCATAGAAATTTCAAGGAAGTGTCAAGAAAGTTGAGAAATGTCTAAAAACACGTGCATTCCTATGTGACTTTTGTTGTAGAGAGTTTCATGGTAATGGTTTTTGTCCATAGTAATATTTATGTTGGTGTGGAGTGATCCAAGATCAAAGTCCCTGAGGAGGGAGTTGGTCTCTCCTCTCAAGCAACCAGCACCAGAGCAAGAGGACACAGTCTCAAGATGCACCAGGGGAAGTTTAAGCTTGAGGTGAAGAGAAAGTTCTTCACCGAGAGAGTCGTTCGCCATTGGAATGTGCAGCCCAGGGAGGTGGTGGAGTCACCATCCCTGGAGGTGTTCAAGAGGGGATTGGACGTGGCACTTGGTGCCATGGTCTAGTCATGAGGTCTGTGGTGACAGGTCAGACGATGATTTTTGAGGTCTCTTCCAACCTTGGTGATACTGTGATTCTGTGGTATAACTATTTCAAAATCATTACAATCCTTTGTAAAAATATTTCTGCAAAGCTCGCCAAGAAAAGCAAAATGCATATATTGGAACTTCTTCCAACACTATTTTTCACTTCTATGGTTTCATTGCCATTATACCATTCACAACATATAGGTGAGAAAATAATGCCAAGTAATATTGTCTTCAACTCATCATGATGAAATATTTATTGCATAGTTAATAAAGATTGTGCAAGGATCATCACTGGTCCTTCCAAAGCTCCAAGAAGCAGAAACCTTGTAATTAATTCCATATTAAGGTAGTCCATTTTTTTCCAAAACCGCTATGAGCCACAGAACAAACAATTCACTAAGAGATCAGTATTATTTATTCTTCAAAAGAATGAAATAACAATAGCTTATTCTCATTTGTCCATAGCTTGTGCATAGTTAGGTAATGTATTTGGGTTACAGTATTTATATTTTAGAAATATTCTGTTTTCTTTATTATCATATGCATGCCTTTCATTTACTATGGGTGTAGATGTTTTCTTATTTATATATAGATACTACTAGCAGGAAAAAGAAAACATCCAGACTACAAGTTATTTCGAGTGGAACTGATTTCTTCTCTGTATGTGGTGTTCGCAGACTAAATTCAGACCAAAAGTTTCCAGAGCATCAGTTTTTCAGTTCACTGAACACAGAAAACTGAAAAATTAATATAATTTGAGCTGCAACTCCCTTAGACCATTGCAAGCCACAAATTCAAAATGCCTTTTTAAAAAAAAAAAAAATTTTCCTAATGGTCAGGTCCTGAAGCAGCATATTTTAACTGTCCTGACACAAGTTAAATAGTTAAGTAGTGAGCAATCTACAAAACAGATGACCATTAATTTATGCATATTAAGGCTGATCCCTGTCTTTCTAGTGCCTACATGTCTTCCCCTGACAATTCTTGGGGAATTCTTCTGTTATACCCACACACCATTTGTATTTTATGGACTATCATCTAGCAGAAGACGACTGAGCACTCATGGAAGCAGAGCAGAATACTATGTCCAGCAACAAGTGCAGGACTAATTTTGATCAGGTCTCAGCATTCAGCTAAGATGAACACAATCTTTACAAATCAATTCAAAGCCTTTCTTATCTGTCCCTCTGTAGACAGAATTGTGGCTGGATTAGTGTCTACAGTACACTAATAGTGAGAAATGTTATTCCATTATAAAAGACACCATAATAATTTTTTGTTCTTAAACTATCAGTGTACTACAGTGTCATAGTATCAGTCAGGGTTGGAAGGGACCACAAGGGTCATCCAGTTCCAACCCCCTGCCATGGGCAGGGACACCCCACACTAGATCATGCTGGCCAGAGCCTCGTCCAGCCTGGTCTTAAACACTTCCAGGAATGGGGCCTCAACCACCTCCCTGGACAACCCATTCCAGGCCTTCACCACTCTCATGGTGAAGAACCTCCTCCTCATGTCCAGCCTGAATCTCCCCACCTCCAGCTTCATTCCATTCCTCCTAGTCCTATCACTACCTGAGATCCTGAGAAGTCCCTCCACAGCCTTCCTGTAGGCCCCCTTCAGATACTGGAAGGCCACAATGAGGTCACCTGGGAGCCTTCTCTTCTCCAGACTGAACAGCCCCAACTCCTTCAGTCTGTCCTCATAGGAGAGGTGCTCCAGCCCTCTGATCATCCTCGTGGCCCTTCTCTGGACACCTTCCAGCACCTCCATATCCCTCTTGTCATAGGGGCTCCAGAACTGGACACAGTACTCCAGGTGGGGTCTCACCAGAGCTGAGTAGAGTGAGAGAATCATCTCCCTTGACCTGCTGGCCACACTTCCCTTGATGCAGCCCAGGATCTGATTGGCCTTCCAGGTTGCAAGTGCACATTGAGAGCTCATGTTGAGCTTCTGGTCCACCAGCACCCCCAAGTCTCTCTCCTCAGGGCTGCTCTCCAGCCAGTCACTGCCCAGCCTGGATTTGTGCCTGGGGTTGCCTTGGCCCAGATGCAGGACCCTGCACTTGGTCTTGTTGAAGCTCATGAGGTTGGCTTGTGCCCACCTCTGCAGCCTGTCAAGGTCCCTCTGGATGGCATCCCTTCCCTCCAGCGTGTCTGCTGCACCACACAGCTTGGTGTCATCAGCAAACTTGCTGAGGGTGCACTCGATGCCACTGTCCATGTCACCCACAAAGATGTTAAACAAGACAGGTCCCAGGACTGATCCCTGAGGGACTCTGCTTGTCACTGGCCTCCACTGGGACATGGACCCATTGACAGCCTCTCTTTGGGTGCGGCCATCAAGCCAGTTCTTTATCCATCTAGTGGTCCATTCATCAAACCCATGTGTCACCAGCTTGGAGACCAGGATGTGGTGCGGGACAGTGTCTAAGGTTTTGCTCAGGTCCAGGTAAGCGACATCAGTATTAGTTGCCATTCGAGCCTGAAGCATCTGATAAATTAATTTCTAGGTATTTTCTCCAATGGACTCCTGTTACATGGGAGTTAGACATTATTGAATAATAAAGTGTATGAGATAATTTGTTGATCACATGGGAAATTTATGGCTGAAATCCTCACTGTGACTGAACTTTGGGGAAAAAGCAATGATGATGTTTCAGAAACTAACAAAAAGTAATACAATGTGAAATAACACAATTAAAATTAAATTTATTATAAATATCTACTAATATCTAAATTAACTTAGATTTTTCATGGTCAGCCTTCAGATTGGAATTAGGAAGAGAAGTGCTACTTAAAACTACTTAAGAATAGTGAAGATTTTATGCATGACAGTGTGAAGCAACATATCACTGGTCCAAGAGTATGAACTGAGTACATCAGATTTTAATTAACTTTGTAACTAGTCCACTCATTATAACAAACACAAATAACATTTTTTTCACCTCTGTAATCAATAGTGCTCCACCACTATGCTTATCACAGGAGTTTTGCAAACCTTCCACAGGTAACAAATCAGTGCCGGAACTTAAAGAGAGATTTTGAAAATAAAGCTTCCTTTTTATCTTCTTCATTACTTTACTCTGGGGATGCCTTCTCATCTCTAGGGCCAGAAAATTCAAGAACTTCAGAATGGAGCTATTGTACAGGGAAGGATGCTATACTGATAAACAAGAAAAATGAGGGAAAGGTGGTGTTTCCCAATCTCTTGTCTCAATGGAGCTGGATGGTAAAGTTGTAACCTTGAAACATTCTTTTGAAGAACAGAGCAAAACTGCTTTCTTTTAGAATCATAATGGAGGAGGCTGAGTGCCTTTCAACACTATACAAAATTGATAGAGGAATTGTCTGGAGAGGAAAAGACCTGGGAGGCTAAACTGACAGATCTGATCTGGTAAAAGAATGTACTGGCCTTTCTTAAAATTGTGCTACCTGAAAAAAAGGATAATTCAAATTTCACAGGAACAGAAAGGGAGAGCAAAAGAAACTATGCTGTCTCTGCAGTGTGAATGGTTAGTTCATTAAGCTAGAATGCACACGCTGAGTTTCCATAGACTGTTAAAATACACATCAGAAAAGTCATAAGATATACTCCTTTAAAAAAAAAAAAGGGGGGGGAGGAGAGTGTCCTACACCTGGGTCAGGACATTCCCTATCACAAATACAGGCTGGGTGAGGAGTGGCTTGAAAGCAGTCTCAAGGAGAAGAACTTGTGTGTCAGCAGCCAGCAGCCCAGCTGAATAGAATAGAATAGAATAGAATAGAATAGAATAGAATAGAATAGACCAGGCTGGAAGAGACCTTCAAGATCATCGTGTCCAACTGCCTGAAGGGAGGTTGTAGCCAGGTGGGGGTTGGGCTCTTCTCCCAGGCAACCAGCACCAGAACAAGAGGACACAGCCTCAAGCTGCACGGGGGGAGGTTTAGGTTGGATGTTAGGAAGAGTGATTGGCCATTGGAATGGGCTGCACAGGGAATTGGTGGAGTCACCATCACTGGAGGTGTTTAGGAAGAGACTGGATGGGGCACTTGTTGACATAGTTTAGTTGATTAGATGGTGTTGGATGACAGGTTGGACTTGATGATCTCAAAGGTCTATTCCAACCTGGTTAATTATATTCTATTCTATTAAGGATGATCAAGTTGAGTGCCTGTAGGTGAAAATTAGAAGGAAGTCCAACAAGGCTGACATCCTGGTTGGAGTCTGTTATAGGCTATGAATTGTTGATGAATGGTTGATGAATTGTTTTATAAGGCAGCTAGAGGATCTTGTTCTTATGGGCAACTTTAACCTGCCTGATGTCTGCTGGAAACTTAGCACAGCAGAGAGGAGGCAGTCTAGAAGGTCTTAGAGTGTATGGAGGATAACTTGTTATCCGAGCTGCTGAGTGAACATACCACGGATAAGGTTTTGAGTAAAGTTCTCCTTACAAACAGAGAAGGGCTGTTGGGAGATGTGGTGGTTAGAGGCTGTCTGGGGTCTGGTGGCCATGAAATAATTGAGTTTTCAATACACACTCAAGCTAAGAGGGGCAGCAACAAAACCTCCACTCTAGACTTCCAGAGGGCGAACTTCAGGTGACATAAGGAACAAACTCAGAAGTTACCTTCAAAAACAGCCCTTAAAAATAAAGGGGTCCAGGAGGGCTGGACCTACTTCAAAAAAGAACTCTTGAAGGCACAGGAACAGGCTATGCCAATGTGCCAGAAGATGAGCCACTGGGGCAGACGGCCAGCCTGGATGGTCAATGAACTTCTGGGTGAATTAACAGAAAAAAGAGGGTGTATCATCTTTGGAAGGAAGGAGAGGTAACCCATGAAATATTTAAGGATGTTGCTAGGTCATGCAGGAAGAAAATTAGAGAGGCAAAAGCCCATTTAGAGCTTAGACTGGCCTCTGCTGTGAAGGACAACAAAAAATCCTTTTACAAATATACTAATGGCAAGGACAACCTCCACTCCTTGGTGAACATGGAGGGGAATATTGTAACAGAAGATGAGGAAAAGGCAGAGGTACTTAACACCTTCTTTGCCTCAAATTTTAATAGCAGGATAAGTTGTCTTCCTGACAACTGACCTCCTGAGCTGGCAGATAGAGGCAGGGAGCAGTATAGTTCTCCTGTAATCCAGGAGGAAGTAGTTAAAAACCTGCTCAGCCACTTGGATCCCCAAAAGTCCATGGGACCAGATGGGATCCATCCTAGGGTGCTGAGAGAGCTGGCAGATGAGCTGGCCAAGCTGCTCTCCATCATTTTTCGAAAGTCCTGGCTCACTGGAGAGGTCCCAGATGAATGAAAGCTGGCCAGCGTGGTGGCCATCCACAAGAAGGGCCAAAAGGAGAAACCAGGGAATTCCAGACCTGTCAGCCTGACCTCAGTGCCAGGCAAGATTATGGAGCAGGTCATCTTGAGTGCCACCACACAGCACTTCCAGGATGGCCAAGGGATCGGGCCCAGCCAGCATGGATTTAGGAAGGGCAGGTCCTGCCTCACCACCCTGATCTCCTTCTGTGATCAGGTGACCCGCCTGGTGGATGTGGGGAAGGCTGTGGATGTAGCCTACCTGGAGTTCAGCAAGGCCTTTGACACCATCCCCCACACCAAACTGCTGGCTAAGCTGTCAGCTCGTGGCTTGGGCAGCAGCACTCTGTGCTGGGTTAGGAAGTGGCTGGAGGGCTGAGCCCAAAGAGTGGTGGTGAATGGTGCCACATCCAGCTGGCAGCCAGTCATTAGTGGTGTCCCCCAGGGATCAGTGCTGGGCCCCATCCTGTTCAATATCTTTACTGATGATCTGGATGAGGGCATTGAGTCCATCACCAGTAAATTTGCAGATGACACCAAGCTGGGGGCAGGAGTTGATCTGCTGGAGGGTTTGAGAGCTCTGTGGAGAGACCTTGATAGGCTGGACAGATGGGCAGAGTCCAAGGGCATGAGATTTAACACATCCAAGTGCCGGGCTCTATACACTGGCCACAACAACCCCATGCAGTGCTACAGGCTGGGGTCAGAGTGGCTGGAGAGCAGCCAGGCAGAGAAGTACCTGGGGGTACTGGTTGATAGTAGGCTGAACATGAGCCAGCAGTGTGCCCAAGTAGCCAAGAAATCCAATGGCATCCTGGCCTGTGTGGAATCCTGGAATAGTGTGGCCAGCAGGAACAAGGCGGTCATTCTGCCCCTGTACTGAGCACTGGTTAGGCCACACCTTGAGTACTGTGTATGGTTCTGGGATCCTCAATTTAAGAAGGACATTGAGATACTTGAACAAAGCAACAAAGCTGGTGAGGGGTTTGGAGCACAAGCCCTATAAGGAGAGGCTGAGGGAGCTGAGATTGTTTAGCCTGGAGAAGAGGAGGCTCAGGGGAGACCTTATTGCTGTCTACAGGTACCTAAAAGGAGGTTGTTGCCAGGTGGGGGTTGGTCTCTTCGCCCAGGCAACCAGCACCAGAACAAGAGGACACAGTCTCAAGCTGCTTCAGGGGAAGTTTACTCTCAAAGTGAGGAGAAAGTTCTTCACAGAGTGATCGGTCATTGGAATGGTCTGCCCCAGGAGGTGGTAGAGTCATGGAAAAAGGATTGGACATGGCACTTTAAACCGATTATTTAGTTGTCATGAGGTGTTAGGTAATAGGCTGGATTTGATGTTCTCTGAGGTCTTTTCCAACCCGGTTGATTCTCTGTGTGTGTGTGTGATTCCTTTTTCCTGCACACATATGCACACACGAACACACAGGTACACAGAAATTTTTATAATGATTTATGGATATTAAGCAAGGTTGCTGACACTTTTTAATCAAAAGACATAAATACTTCATGTTGAGTTTTTGTTTTACTGATTGGCTAAGGCTCAATTGGGGTTTAATTTGAAGAACTGAGCTCCATTATCCTTTAGTGGTAGGCTGATCATGTATGCTAGGTGATTGCAATGTATAATCATGAATTTGCAGGATCCTGTAGTTGTTTAACCTGTGGTTAGACATGGTGAGGGAAGAGGGTTCCCTGAAGAGTTAATTTTTCTCCTGCAAATGTTCTAGGACAGGGAAATTTTAGATCTCAAACTGTACAGTGTAATACCTTGTCTTGAGTTCCTGATGGCCATTCAGGCAAGGTTTCTCACTGAAAGCCTACAACATCACTAAGTATCCTGGATCTTCAAAACCATCCTTATTTACTACCTGACTGCACAGTTTCAGAGTAACATGACCTTGATATCTGGTTTATCACTCTATTGAGGTTATAGGAAATGTTTTCAGCACTGTTCCTGAGCAGGGTAGGTAATACACTTATGCACACATCCTCAGAATCTTAAACTTCTTGATGCTTGCAGAACCATTTATTTGAACCTAATTTATAGATGCATGAAGTCATAAGACAGTGACAAGCAAGGCTTTGCAGAAGAACATGGGCTTTCATCACAGTTTGCTTGACTTGAGAGAATAAAAATAGTGGGAAGCAGCAGCCACATCACAGATTACAGAATTTTGTAACCAAGATCTAGATTCTTTGGACTGCCTGACAGGTAAATTCTGTTTTGACATGAAGACAATCCTCACACAACTCCATCTTAGCAGACCTATGAACTCTGAACCTTATCCATGAAAGCACAGATCTTCGGGGTAAGGAAGCTCTGTGTAGCAAGAATACTGTACTGTGGAGAGGGCATACCATGCCTTCAAAGCCTTTTCAAACCAATTGGCCGTGATGGACAATTCTGTTTACCCACCACAGAGTAAGAAAGTTGAAGTATGGAAGAACTTATACCTCAAAGAACATATTACGAAAAATAGCCTGAAAAGGAAGCCACAAAATTCAGAGGGCTGAGTTTCCATATCACGTGGATTACAAGGTCATGTTTTATCTGAGTGAAAAGAACATTTCAACATCTCAAGAGAAACAGAGCTTACTAAACCAAAGAATTAGGAGTTCAAGTACTAACATTTTTAATGAGGAATATATCGCTTTCATAAGAATATAGTCTCCAGTACAGAAAAGAGGAGTACACTGTTCGGGCTTCATTCACTATGACGTGCTGTTGCAAAATCAGTATCATTGTTTTGAAAGTTCAGTCCTGTTTTGCAACTACTGTATGGGCATTGTTAACAGACAATGCTAGGATTATGAATGGAGTTACCTTAATATCCAAGAGAAATGAGGTCACAAATCAATACTCCCAGAGTAATGAATTTTTGAATTAGTTAAGAGAGGACATTTTCCATCTTGTTTCTGTGTTTGGAATATTATAAATTTATTTTATCTGGGGGGAGGAGGTGGTGGTGGTGGGATGTGTGTTTTTATTGTTGTGTGTTTGTTTTGTTGTTATATCTGGTTTTTGGGTTTAATTAATAAAAGAAAGCTTCACATGCTGTGCGTAAGGTCTTTTGGCATGACTATTCAGACTATTCAGTGCATGTCATTGTGTAAGTATACATGAGTCTTCTGGTATGATGAAGCTAATATTGTATGCATTGTGTACTAAAAAAAATAAAAGCAGAAGAAAATGAAAAATAATAATACTGAACATCAGTAGCTATGCTCTTAAGAAACTTGGTGGTAAAGGAAAGAAACATTTCTGCCTCAGCATCTCTCTGCTTCATAAATAAATGGACTTCTACACTGCTTATAATGTTCAAGATTTTATCCTGTATATGGTCAAATTGTATTGATTGTATTGTGTTGGAAACTTACTTTTTCTCATTCCACATTGTAAGATTTGTACATAAATTGGAAGGAAAGCTTTTCAAGATAAAACAAGTTTTCATTTGTGCCTTAAAGGAAAAAAACAGTATGTAAACTCCAGCACTTTATCTGGTTGTGTCACTTTTCTTTTCCTTAGCTGCTGGGAAATAAATTCTCCATGATCACAGATATTTTTAGAGCTGAACACTGAGCAACTTCAAGCAGAACTTTTACTTAGGTATTTAAACCATAATTGAACTTGATAAATTTGCTAGAATAAGGCCACCCACCACCAACAGAAGCAAATCCACTATCAGCTGAATTTTTTTATATAAGTTATTTCTGCATGAAAGGCAAATTTTTATTGGTATGCTGTACCTGGGAATAAAGCCAACCAGCTAAAGGCATTTTTCCAGATTTCAATGTGATTTGACTTTATGCACCAGGCAACAGAGCAAAGAGTTTCTTGATAAAAACAGAGTGAGACCCAAGGCCTATACCTATTTTGACCTGTGGAGGGTTTCCAGTGCTCCTTTATTCTTTAAGTTTGCTAGGGAGACAACTTGTTCATAATAGTAAGAATCATTTCCTGTACAAAGTTCAAAGCTCATTTTCAGTGCAGAAGTGGAGATTCTTATGTTAAATAAAACCCGTTCTGGGCAAGGAACCTCAGTAAATGTTGGCATGTATTCAGCTTTGTGGAAACAATGTTTTGGCTCCTGGCACTAAGCTGTTTTTAAACTAAGTAAGATGGACAGTCAAAGCTTCATCTCACTTAATGCCCTTGCCTTGCCTGGGTTATCCAGAGATTTAAAGGCCCTAATATGAAATTTGAAGTGGAAAAATGTCATTGCCTTCTGCCTAAATAGAAATATTTTTACCCTAATTAGAATAAAGAAAGGAAGAAATGAGGACACTAGTTTTGAGACTTTTATTTTAACCAGATGTGGAAAGCCTATCTGTTCACCCGTATTTCAGGAAATACTTACAAACTGCTTAAAAGAAGGAAGTGCAATAAAGAAACCTTCTGGGAAGCTTGAATCAAAGATTTGAGAGATGTGAGCTGTCA
This sequence comes from Picus viridis, assembly GCA_033816785.1. NCBI lineage: Eukaryota > Metazoa > Chordata > Aves > Piciformes > Picidae > Picus > Picus viridis. Next base: position 73,552,284 of record CM066606.1, on the reverse strand, counting down.
CAAGGATCATTTGTGAAGTATAATACAGTCATTCTTCTCTACTATCTTGCAAAAGTATCCTAAAGAATAACAAGTCAGATTCAGGGACAGATTGTATTTCTTAGAGTTTGATCATCTCCTGTCTGAGATGGAGACTGGAGTGCAATACAGCGATTTGTGTGTGCTTCCTAACAGCCCCAAAGACAAATATCTAACACGCTCTGCTCTCAGATTTCATTTTCTCTTACTGAGATCCCTGCCTTTCAACAGAGTTAAAGTTTTCCTTTCATTTCTGCACAGTATCTCTTACAGCAACAGAACAGACTCTTAAGATGCTTTCCTTCATCTAACTAGGTATTACCCTAGGCATTTGATAGAGCCTATTACAAAATAATTTCCCTAAATATTGATACTGATTTAATTAATTGCACTGGAAGTGACAAGTCCACATCTCTGTCAGTGGTTTCTTTAGTCCTTTAAAAGACAAAACTTTTGTGCAAAAGAGTGCTAGATTTTTGTATGATAGTGAAAACTGGTCTAAATCAGGGTTTGAAATGTAAAAGTTACTACTACGCTATACCTAGGACTCTGGTGGGGCAGGGCTGGGGGAAGAAGGGGAGTGTTTTGTATTTTAATATTTTCTGGTTTGTATCTGTCAAATAATAAGATTAATATTAATTGCTGATAAGAGGCTGGCATTAATTACTATAGCTGGGCTGAAAACATTGGGCTTTGGCTGAAGTACACCTCCGAGTCCCAGCGAGCTCGAAGTCCCAGCACCTTTCCACTGTCATGTGCTTTTGTGCAATTCATTGTGCCATATCCAGAAGGGTCTTTTCTTTCCAATAGCTGTCAGCACTTTCCAAAAACTTGCAGAGGAGAGGAAACCAAAAAGCAAATTTACAGGCTGCAGCTTTTTTTTCTGCCAAACTTCATGTGTTTACCCTACACTTAATGAGTGCTTATCAGAGCACATTTGTTAACACATTGGAAGGTTCAGAATTGGACAAAAAGATTCTGTTTTATACTTCACAGTCATAATCAGTGTTTTTCATCTCTATTCTAGAAAGGCTGCCTGAAAATGGCAAACTTGGTTACAACTTTGAAGATTTAGGTTCCTCTTTCTTTCACATTTAATATATTCTTGAGTGTTTATAATTATGAGCCCTGTTTGTACTTGCAAAGTAGTTCTAGGCAGAGACAGATATTGGCCAAGCTGGATGGAGAGCAGAAGCAACCTAAAATGAACTTTGCCTGCTACCAGGTCTGAAAAGACTATGCTTGTTCAGCTGTGTGATGGCTGCTAATCTATCACAGTGTACTAAAACATTGTGCCTTCTGGACTTGAAAGCATCTAATAAAAAGATATTAAAGATCTCAAAGCTTCATTGTGCATGTGTTTGGTAGGATTAATATTTAGCTGATACATTTTTTACATCATGACCAATGAAACTCAAGGAAGCAATTTTTGCAGGTGCCTGGTAAAGGCATTAAGCATTCTTACTTCTTCACTCACAAAGAAATTAGCCACATTCAAATTCAGATAGTTTTCTTGAGGTAGAAAGCTCCAGAAGAGGTATGGATAACAGAAAATATTTTATGAGACATTCATGAAGTATTTAATGAAATGTTTTATATGTTCTTGTTCCATATCTTCATCTTCCTCTTGTTTAACTGGGATTAAAATGCAAGAAGAAGATTTAAGTGGCACTGACACAGGACCCTGAATTTTGCCAATCATCAGTAAATTTGCAGATAACACCAAGCTGGGGGCAGGTGTGGAACTGTTAGAGGGTTGGAGAGCTCTGCAGAGGGACTTTTTGACAGGCTGGGCAGATGGGCAGAGTCCAAGGGCATGAGATTTAACACACCTAAGTGCCGGGTTCTACACATTGGCCACAACAACCCCGTGCAGTGCTACAGGTTGGGGTCAGAGTGGCTGGAGAGCGGCCAGGCAGAAAGTGACCTGGGGGTGCTGGTCGATGGTAGACTGAACACAAGGCAGCAGTGTGCCCAGGTGGCCAAGAAAGCAAATGGCATCCTGGCCTGTATCAGGAATAGTGTGGCCAGCTGGAGCAGGGAATTCCTTCCGCCAATGTACTCAACACTGGTTACGCCACACCTTGAGTCCTGTGTCCAGTTCTGGGGCCCTCAGTTTAGGAAAGATGTTGACTTGCTGGAACATGTCCAGAGAAAGGCAACAAAGCTGGTGGGGGTTTGGAGCACAAGCCCTGTGAGGAGGGGCTGAGGGAGCTGGAGAAGAGGAGGCTCAGGGGAGACCTTCTTGCTGCTTCTTCCTGCTGGAGCTTGTAGCCAGGTGGGGGTTGGTCTCTTCTCCCAGGCAACCAGCACCAGAACAAGGGACACAGTCTCAAGCTGCACCAGGAGAGGTTTAGGCTGGATGTTAGGAAGAAGTTCTTCATAGAAAGAGTGATTGGCTGTTGGAATGGGCTGCCCAGGGCAGTGGTGGAGTCACCATCACTGGAAGTGTTTAGAAGAGACTGGATGGGGTGCTTGCTGCCATGGTTTAGTTGGTTAGATGGATGATAGGTTGGACTTGATGATCTCAAAGGTCTTTTCTAACCTGGTCTATCCTATCCTATCCTATCCTATCCTATCCTATCCTATCCTATCCTATCCTATCCTATCCTATCCTATCCTATCCTATCCTATCCTATCCTACTGGGGCCCTACATCACATGTCCACATAAAGGGTTTACATATACAGGACAATATATAGCTATACAGTCAAATGCTTTAGTTTTTAAGGTACCACAGACAACTTTTTATGTGCAACACCTCCTCATACCACTTGACAGGCAACAATTACTGATCACTTAAGGCCCAAAGGCCATGCTCTCTGTGACAGTTTTAGGTTATGCCTTTAAAGGTTAGCTGCAGATTTTCGAGCAGAAGAATGAAGAAGTATAAACAATTCACAGTTGGGTGTAAAAAGAAAAACAAAAGATTATTCTAAACTAATTTCATTGGCCAGATGTAAGATGTACCCTTAGCAGTCTCATTTCCCACATTCATTCCTTTCTTCCTTCTCTGACTGCTGCTTTTTGCTCTGGTCAGCTGGGAAAGGACCTTATAGCCACCTGCCTTGGGATAAGAACACTAACAATGCTTTGAGCTTTTTTTCTCTTTTTCTTCTATTTAGAGGAAAGGGGGCAGGGGAGGTTAGGGGAGTAGCAGGGCAGTTTCCCCATTCAGGGGGTTTCCATGCTGTTTTCTGATTGCAAATACCTGTATAATATTGTAAATACTGTATACTTGTACATATTCATTGCATTCCATTATAGAGTGTAGTTATTGCTTGTAAATATAGCTTCCATTTGCTTTCCCAACTGAGTGAGCTCAGCTTTTGTTAATGTGGTGGTAAATTCCAAAACCATTACACTTTCACTCTAAAGTTTGCCAGGACCCACCTGTAGGCTTACAAGGAAGTTGTGCTTAAATTGCAAAAAAGAAACAATATAGTTAAATTTCAAGTATAATTGTTTTCATTCTCACATCAGGTTGCACCTTATGACTGCTGTTTCTGGCTAGTTTAAAGACTAGAAAGCTTGTCTGTTGTTGTGACTCTACCATTGATTAAACAGCAGGTATGAGCCCTTCAGTGCATCAGGATTTAATTTAAACATAAGTAGTCCAATGAAAATTAACAATGAAGAGATCAGCCACAGCTAGAAAAAAAAAAAAAAAAAAAAAGAAGAAGAGAGAATTACCATTTCACTGCTATAAGAGAAAAGCAGTGACATGTATCAGGTATCTGGCAATGTGGCTAGGCATTTGCATTAATTTTGCCTTAATCCTTTGCTTGAATTCAGACAACCTGAACTATGAATGTGACTTTGGAAACTAAATGACTCTGTAACCTAATCTGTCATGTTAGATTCCTGTAATAGAATATGTTTTTCCAACAGTGAATGCTGGAAAATGAAGCACAAGCCAGCTGAAGACTTCATCCAAGGATGTAAGGACTTACAGTTCCAGAGACACAACGACTTAAATGTATGTGGCAAACAAGATCACAATCTGCCTTTCATTAAAGTATTTGTGGTGAAGCTGGGCCAGTTGGTGAACCCAAGCAGACAGTTTCTAGTTCCCAAGTAAGTCACTCTGAGTCTGCCCTTGAGAGAACAGCAAAAGGGTGAGTGTTCTTAACCGTCCTGAGAGCCTTTGGGGAGACTTTCACATTCATGTTTTTCACATCTGGGCACCAGTCACATTCCAACTACACCAGGAACGGCTGCCTTCTCATAGCATGTCTCAACTATCTAAATATAATACATCATAATACATGCATTTCTTCCCAGAAAAGTTTTGCATTTGGATGGTTTTATGGCAATGTCATAAAACCATCAAGTTTTACAACACATAATTAAGAGCAAACTTAGATACTAAGGTTACCCTTCAGCGTCCTGAAGTGCTCTGTTACCCAAGGGAACTGGAAAAGTAAATATTATGAACAGAGTAAAAGCAAATTACAAAAGTGACATCCCAAAGGACCAAATCTTTTCAGTAACTCAATTACTTTTCTAGGGTCACGTTAGAATGCATACTTAGAGCACAAAGACTTTTTTTCTTTAAGGGTGCATCTTATTTTTTCTATTCTACTACTGGCACTTCTGCTGTATATTTTTATTTAATTTATCTGTAATGTTGATTTTTCAAATATTTTTTCAAATTTATTGTGAAAATGATCTTTTTTTACTCTTAATATTTTTTCTTCATCTAGTGTCTTAGTTTAAAACAGCCCAAAGCCTTCAAAATAATAAGTTTTCATTTTTATGTAACTTTCCTATGCAATTGTCTATTTCTACAACAAATAAGTCTGGGGTTTTTTCTCCATGACATATTTGTATCTTATCCAGGGTCTCAGTGCTCCCGTTGTTCTTCAATGAAAGGACATTTACAATGAAGAATAAAAATCTGTTTGCCCATCCTCCCCATAATGGAAAAGCCAAGTAGTGCTGGGGCACAGATTGCCTGTCACATCCAAATGAGAAATTACATGACCAGAGGACCGGAAAATTAAAAAGAGCCAAACTGAGGGTTGCACACCATGTTATTAATTCAAGGATGCTAATGTTACTATTCGTTACATACTACCATATCCTTGCAGTCCTAGCCAACCAGAATTGCCCTGCTTAGGAAACCCCAAATCCCACGAGGTTACTGTCCACTTACTTACCACTCTTCCATGGTTTTTCTCTCATAAGCTCCTGATGTGCTTTGTGTCCACCCAGATGGCTCCTATGGGAACAGAGCCAAGTTAATCATTAATTCAGAGCAGACCTAGGTTGCTGTAATTTCTACTGAAGCGAATGTGGAGGTTTAGGAACAGGGAACTGGTAGATGCCTTACTGTCATTTACTTAGTACATCCCAAACATGTTAGGAAAGTGCTGAATTACATAGGGTAATTTTCTAAAAACTCCACCCTTTTCACTCTAAATTCCACTTATTCTCTAGTTTGCTGTCTACTACTAACACCATACTTTCCAATGTCACTGTTTCAACTATCCTAGGAGACCAAACTTCTGGGCAGCAGAGAAGAGGAACACAAATCTCTTAGAAGACAGAGATCAGAACCTAAGATCTTCTCCATTGTGCTGGCAAATACAGTAGTAAATTACCACTCAACATATATGCAATACAAATAGGAAAAAAAAACCCAACAACTTTTTCCAAAACAGTACTTCTGGGGTATTTGTAAGATGTAATAGGCCTACAAATGATGCTGGCTAAGGTACTCTCGTCACCCAAACCATGTGAGATAACTCATGGAATTACATTAAAATATAATTTAGGTGCAATTATTCAGTTATCTTTAAACATAATTGGCTTAATTTTAAAAAATAAAGAGCTACACTCTCAGATTGGTGCAAGTTTAGCATGATGCTTTCACTGAAAGGGAATATCAAGATTTAAATTAACCATCCCTACTGCATTTGTTAAAAATATCATACATATATATATATATATATATATATATATATATATATGCGTACCATATTTATATGGTATTGAAAAGTGCTATATAGTTGTATCAACATTTACTAATTATTAACTTTCATATGTTTTGACGTACATGCTGCATACATAGGATACATGCAAGAACACAACATACAAACAATATGCTGAGAAAATGAACAATACATTTAATTTGTGGGGCTCTTATGATTCATGTGGCTTCTCCATTATAAAGCATTTACAATTGTGAGTTTTCTTTCTTCACCAGAAGATTAGCCTGAGTATTTGGGAATGAAGAATAGAGAAATGCAGACTCAAAGCACAGCAGTACAATGTGGAGATTACGAGAAATGTTGAAATCTTTACCTTTTCAGTTATCTTTGATTTTTTTCTTTTTGATTGCCATAATACTTTTCATAAAGCTAAAAGGGAATCAGAATGACTAGAAATAGATAATTGAACGAATTTTAGTTATAAATGGATGGCACAAAGTCTTTTGCTTTCCTCCTTTGTAGGCCACAAAATGAACGTGAAACCAAGTTATACCAAGTGTTAATTTTAATCTTTATATGTGATGATAATTCCAGTACAAGAAAGCTTCAGCATGGTTCTAACGTAGGCTCTATTTTGAGATACGAGCACACCCTTAATACAGACAGGTTCATTGTGGTAGTGAGTGGGAAGCATTGCCACACTAGATTCCCCATGGACTTGGGTACCTCACTGAACAGTTGGGTGGAAGACCAGATGGAGGGCATATGCGATGCCAGGACCATGAACGTAAGCCAGGGAACCTGAGCTACCAGCAGCTGTGGCAAGGCAAAGTTATAACAGGGTGTAACAGAACTGATACCAGGCCATGTTAACAGGGAACCACGTAATGCTCTGAGCGAACCCCTTTCAGGTCACATAAGGATGGAGTTATGCTTGCCCTTAATAGCAGTCTTAAAATAAAATAAAAATTTGTAGCTTATACTGCATGGACTCCAGAAAACACAGGTACAGTAGAAATCTTTTCAAGCTGCCCACAGAATTTATGGGGCTGTAGTATGCATCAACAGCTACAGAAGCATGGAACAGTAAGCATCTCAAGCATTTCAAATCAGATGTCCTTATGACTGCACAGCATGTAAACGCTTCTAGTGACTTTCTATCTGAAAAATGCCAGCTGATTGTCAAGAGAGCAATGACTCAGATGTCTCCCTAATATTGCTAGATGACCTGACAAGGTTTACAAAATTCCAATTACCAAAAGCCATTGAAGCAATCTCTAGTAATAATTATATCCTCTGCTACCTGGTAGATGGTACCAGGCAGCAGGAAATTGAAGGAAACAGATAACCATACATTGGATTCCAATTACTCAAAATTTGGCAAACAATCCAAGGAAAAAAGTACTGTTTCCAGATGGGTGGCCCTGAACTTCATGAATAAAGATAAATATTAGGCATCATCATTGATAATAAATGAGGTGAAGCTGGAAAACAATCACATATTCAATGTCTTAATAACACTGTGGGTTCAGATACTTCTCATCACAACAGTCTGAGCAGGCGTAGGTTCTTGTTTCCTTCTGAATCACTATGGCCTCATCCCTACATTTTAATGTTTAAATGAGTCTTTATCTTTCTGTCCAAGAGAGACATCTAGTTAATGGTTGAACCTTATTTTCAATAAATGTTTTGAACAAAGTACATGATGATCATCATCATTTAAAATAATTGCATAAATGCTTTATAACCATTGTGATATAATGTAGACTTAGAGTGTGTTTTGGCCAAGCTTGTACTTCTAATCCATTGTTACTCTGGCTGCAAAACAAGATCCTTATTAAGAAAATCACATAAATGTTTTATCTGTCAGTTCATATATACAAATGAAGAGTGGTCATCATTCACTCTTTACATTAGCAAATGTGATAGCATACGTCTGACAAGATAGTGAGATATAGTAAGGCATGCAAATAAAAGAGAGCAAGGTGAGTCTAAATTCATTGGTTGCTGGGGATCTGTGGAAAGAATGAAGGACCTGGTTGGGAAGCATTAGAACCAGGCAGGTGCTAGCACCAACATCCTGTTGGAGAGCTACGGACATTTTCAAAATGGTGTATCAGCTTTTTAGCAGTTACCTTGTGGCTGTGCAGTCATGGGGATCATAGTAGACACAAGGTAAATAAAGTGGCCACATCATAAGGCTGAGCATCCCATCACAATTTTCTGTGCAGGGCAACCTCATCTGTAGTGACGTGCATACTGCATACACAGGATACACGCAAGAACACAGCAAGAACACAACATACAAACAATATGATGAGAAAATGAATAATACATTAAACTTGTGGGTTTTTTTTAAGGATTCTTGTGGCTTCTGAATTTTAAAACATTTACCACTGTTTTCTTATCTCCCGTATACAGTATTTGGGAACAAAAGAGAGAAATGCAGTCTCAGACCACAGCAGTACAATGTGGAGATTAAAAGAAATATAGAAATTTTTACCTGCTTTGACCAGTGAGGACAGGTTCCTACCTCTTCACCTCACCAAGACTGCTAAGCAAAATGGATAACTGAAGGCCACAGTTTGATTCTTTGCTCTGGTTCAATTCAGTTTGCAGACTACCACATCCTGCATAATTATATCACAAGTACAGCTGTGCTTACACAAGATGAGTTTCAGCACGTCCATCAGAAATTTACATCATCAACTCTGGATGTAGTCTGCACTTCCACAGTGTTACTTAAAGAGGTTATTTGAAAGATATAGCTGATGTAAAAATGCAATAATATATTTAGATGTTTTTAAAAAGGGAGACCTTGCATTCTGTGCTGTTTATTACCTCAGTGACAAATAGTTCATACCAGAATTCCTCATATATGTCATTTCCCCTCTTACCAGAACTACAACACAACTAGCAAAGTACAGAATTTAAAACTGGGTACCTATTGATAACTTGTTGACTAAAAGAACTGGGAGTACTTACTAAAACCCTGTCCTGTCCTGTGGTGCAGCAAGCTTTCCAAGGTGGTCAGCATGTCAGCTGCCCAGGATATAACCCACTAACTCTGGTGAAGGCATTCCCCAAGGCTCAGCTATTTCAAGCTGCTTGAGCTACTTCTGTCTCCAACTTTGGCAGGCAAAACAGACAATTCAGGCCTCCCTCTGTTCTTCTGTTCTGCTGTTATCATTGCATTGAGAGAAGATGGTTTGGGGTTTTTCCATTTATTTCTATGTGGAAAGAAAGACTTTTGCTTTTGTTATCACAGAGAGCTGTGCTATTCTTTCCCATCACAGAAATCTGTACAATGTCTTTTTGGGAAGCTGCATCAGCTCCATAAAATATATTCTTTTTTTTTGTTTTGTATCAGCAAGTTCTCAGTGGATGTTCTATTAGGCAGCAGTGGTGTTAGTAAGTCTTATTATCAGTCTTTGGCAGGAAAAAGAAGAAGTGAAAGTTGGAAGATGTATGCTGACACAGTGGCAGGGGCTGAATTATTGTTTTCCACCAAGCTCTTGGATCATTTGGCACAGCTGTGAATTGCCATGTACATTTATGTCTTCTCTTACTGCAAGTAGCTTGAAGTCATGCATGTGGTTTGTTTTCAACATCAAAATTCGAGTCTTATCTTATGAAATTAGATATAATAGCAACAGTTGTGTACTACCTAGTAAATAAAAAAGCAGGAAAATTACACATACATCTTAAGAAATACTTTACTTGATTCCAGCTAATACAGTCTTGTACATTAAACTAATTTTTTTTGTGGATTTCTCAACATCCCAGCATACCTGAGACGAGCATAAGCCATCTTCACCATGCTTCACATTTTTCCACCACCCCCAGATAATCTTGGTATGAATTCATTAAATGTCTTTTTGTTTTTATTAAGAAAGCACCACACAGATGTGTTAAAACAAAATCCCACCTAGGTCTGGCAGTTTTTGCTGAGAGACAGTAAAGGCTATGATTACACTGTCCAGATCCACTTAGTAATTTTTTGTTATTCTTAATAACAGTTTGAACAATCACAACCTGCTTTTGCTTCAGCCTTGGAAAGGTTTAGTTTTTCTCTTTTTTACACTGGTGTGCAAGCTGTGATGGGATTCTGTGCAGGCAGAGCTGCATGTATCATTTTCCCTAAGGGAATACACTCTAACCCTGCTAAGTCTTTTGAATCAATAAATCTAGAGATGTTTTCAGAATTCACCCTAGCATTAATAACTCCTTAAACAGAAAAGAAAATGAAAAAAAGAGTAAAATAGATTAAAATTAAAGAATTTATTGCAGAGATAACACCTTTCTTTTGGAGAAACTTGCAGTTCAGTAAAAACAGTGGAGTGCCCTATGGAACCACTGAGATTTTTCCGTTCTCTCTCATCTGGCACTTGGTTATGTGACTGGTCTGTGTCTTGCTGGGAACTCACCTGGCCTTTGATCAAACTGCTGAGACACAGCTCTGGGGAAATCTTTCTCTCTGCCTGCCGTATTCAGCAGCCATGAAAAGCACTGGGAGCAGTCATGGTCTCTTTCCCACCACACATGCCAACTGTTGGCTTTGTCTCACTTTGCATTTGTCAGAAAGTGCATCAAGATCAAATAAACCTTTCCCAGGTTTGCAGTCAGTTTGCAAATCATATAGTATTAAATTCCTTGGAGAATTTTCTTTCTTGTTTAAGCCTCTCTTAGCTATGGAGATAAGTGTTAGTTTTTAGTTAATATTGACTTCCTGTATATGAAGAAATGAAAAATATTTATCCCAGTGCTCAGGCAGCAAAACCCTGTTCTCCATTTGAATGTATTGTGAATTTGTTAGCAAGTGCTGTGATAGATAAACCATTGTACAGTATTGCTTCTGGGCATCATTTTATCTTGCATTTTATGCTACAGCATGAACAATTCCTCATACTGGTTTTGTCAGTTCTGAGTTAGAAGAGTACACAACTTTCTCCCCTAGGTCACTTTCCTCTCTCATTTTGTATTCTCTCCCACGTCCAAACTGCAGAACCACTATCTGCCCCTATAAACATCAGATGGGATGAAGCAAATTCCCTTGCTTGCTAGATTTAACTACTTTGTCAAAGGTAAATGCTGGATCTTTCTGAATGTTCAGCCTCAAATCCTGGAATAATGTTTTCCCTTGGTTAGAAACTCTCCTAAATTTTTACATTCTTCTAATCCTCTCTGCATAAGCACACATCTAAAATGCTAGGGTTATTTTGTTTGTTCATTTGTTTGTTTTCTCCCTAGAATAAAGATTAAATGCAACACTTCATTCATATAGTTTTGTCAAAACTCCATATTCATATTATTGTTCAAAGGCCTGTAAATTATACCAGTTTATAAAGGGAGGTTTAAACCAATGATTGGAATCAAAGTTATCAGTTTCTTGAACTATAGGAAAATTGGTTTAAGAAAACTTTCTTTTAACATAGAAGTCTGCTGTTATGTAACAGTCTGTGTTCCCTAAAGATGAAATCAAGTTATAAAGAGCCTTTTTGTTGGACAGAAGTTACAGTGAAGTTTTAACTCCCTTAATTTATGATTGCCCCTTGGTTAAAGATTTCTGAGTACAAGGTCCAGAATTCATTATAGACGTTATTAATGCTGACCTTGATCTACCCTTGCCTCTGCTAGTTCTTATATCTGCCTCCCTGCCCAGGGGGATGGATGCTAATGTTGAAAATGTATTAAAATATGCTTCCATAAAGACTCTGGTTAATTGGCCAGATTTTTCTAAGATCAATAGCAGCATACTGGGTTGAACTCTAAGTGCTTGACCTATGAATGATAAAAAATCCCGGCAACCAAAATAGACTAGTTATTAAGATGTGATCCCAGAATCCCAGGATATTTTTAGCAATTGCTAATTTTTTCTGCCCAGTACTTAAGCCAAAGGCTTCAAATCTCTCCTACTGTGTCCTGTGGCACCATATTGTTATCTCTGGGATTATCTCATATTTTGCTCAAAGGTGGTTTTATTTGTTTTTGTGGCTTTTTTTGTTTAACATCTTCCTGAACTCACAAAAGCCTTATACATAAAATGAATCAAGGAAAGCTGGAGAGGAAATGCATAAATTTAGAATGTCTGTGCTTCTCACCTTTTTTTTCCCCACACCATACACTCTCACAGTTTTCTTTCTCTCTGAAAAACATGATTCTTTAAACAAAAAGAATAATAATTTTGCTTTGTGTTTGTTTTTTGCTTTGTGCTTACACAGTGAGCATCATCTCAGACATCGTTATGAGAAGAATGACAATAACATTCCACTCACAAAAATAAAACCTGAAATTGTATCTTTGTTTGATGGGAACATTGTGGTGGCTTGAAGTTTCCCATATTAACTAAGCAGAACTAACTCAGTTGGAAGCAAATGGGAGCTGTATTTACACAGCAAAAACTACACTCAACACTGGAATGCACTGAATATGTACAAAATATACAGTATTTACAATATTATCATAGAATCATAGAATCAGTCAGGGTTGGAAGGGACCACAAGGATCATCTAGTTCCAACCCCCTGCCATGGGCAGGGACACCCTACACTAGATCATGCTGGCCAGAGCCTTGTCCAGCCTGGTCTTAAACACCTCCAGGGATGGGGCCTCAACCACCTCCCTGGATAACCCATTCCAGGGCTTCACCACTCTCATGGTGAAGAACTTCTTCCTCACATCCAGCCTGAATCTCCCCATTTCCAGCTTCATTATACAGGTATTTACAATTGGAAAATAGCACAGAAACCCCCTGTACCCCCTCTGGCTTTCCTAGAGAGCAGGGAAGCTGCTACACTTGATCTGTTAAGAACAGGATACAAAAATTCTTCCAGTGTTGACATTGTCTTTGATGTCTAATTCCATGCTAGAAACTTGGTGTACTTCTTCATATGAGACCTGAGGCAATTCATATTCCATATCCTAATCATGTGATAGGAAATGATAATTCCTACAACAAGAAAATGACCCTTTAAAATTACCTTTGTGATTTGAGTTTTTGTTGTTGAATTCTGTGTTGAATTGCGTGTTGCATTGCAAAGCAGGCACTGCAAATACTGATTCCCCTTTAAGGAGAACCTGGGATGTCTGAGAAACATCTTTCTCTCCTTCTGTTTCACAATATGAGAAGTTACATAAACAGCAACATAAGTGAAGCTTCCTGGGAAAAACAAACAAACAACAACAAAAACCCCAAACAAAACAACCAACCAACCAAACAAAAAAACCCCAAACACAACAACAACCAAACAACACCCACCCCCAAAAAAAAACAAACCTGCAAAACCAAACAAACCCCAACAAAACAGGAAAAAATGAACCATCAACAATAAAACTAAAATAAAACCAAACCCAACTAATATATCCCATCTGTTTTATTAGTTACTAGTATCAAGGGGATACAAAGCTGCCTATTCATCTGGTTCTGAGGGCTGCATGCTGGGCAGGAGTGGAGAAGATGGTGGGAAAGGTTTTGGCGCTGGGAAGAGTTCATGAGTGGAAGAGGGGGGAAAAGAACAACAAAAGCACACATAAAACAAAACATAAAGTACTCCACATTCCACATTTCCTTAGTGATCCAGAGACAACTGTGCAATTTCAGGCAATCAGTAAAGTCAGGGAAAGGTACTAGTTTCTTAGGAAGAAATTCTATACAGAGAGAGTGATTGCCCATTGGAATGGGCTGCCCGGGAAGGTGGTGGAGTCACCCTCGTTGGAGGTGTTCAGGGGGAGACTTGATGGGGTGCTTGGTGCCATGGTTTAGTTGTTTAGGTGGGTTGGATTGGTTGATAGGTTGGATGTGATGATCTTGAAGGTCTCTTCCAACCTGGCTTATTCTATTATTCTATTCTAGTTTAGACAGAAAGAAGAGTAAGCAGAGAAGATTTGTTTAGAAACTTTCAATATAAAGCTTTTCAGCAGAAAAACAAAAGAAACAAACAAAAAGTGTAAATATACAATGAAAGTTTCACTTTAAGCAAGCAAAAGCAAGTGGTAGTTTCAATGTGATCAGTTAAAGGGAAAATGGTAGGCAAATAAATTAAAGATATCACAAAGAGCAAAACATTCCTACAATCCTCCATGGCAGCAACAAGATGCCTGGTCTTTCTCTGGGAACTGCTTCATACAAGGTAGGTCAAGATATTTTCAAGATACCAGTTGGACTGATCAGAGAGCATTAGTATCTGGGAACAAACCCAGTGAATATTCCTGAATATCATCATGGAATGAATAAAACAAGCATTGGCCTGTTCTTGATTTAAAAGGTCCTTTGTAATATTCTTGTCAAACAATGCACATTTTCCAGTCCTGAACTCTTTACCAAGGGATAACCTTTTCCCTTGTTCTATGCATTATTTTATAAAAGCCTAGGTTTGAGGTAAAGACAGTAAAGTCTCCTTAAATTATGTATTACTTGCATCTCAGATAACCCTAAAGCTGTTGTGCATGCAGAAACTCAAGTTTACACACATAAAAATAAACTCTCTTTGGTGTATTGAAGGCAGCAGTAATTTTTAGTTCAGGTTATTTGCATGTAACTTCTGCTTTGATGTATTAAGTTTGTTCTAAGCTAGAATTCAGTTTGCTTTAACTGGTTTCTTTTCTTCTAATTTTATTCCCATTTCTTTAATGTCAAAGAGATGCAGCAGTGAAAGGTAGATGCAAAGCAAATGTCTTCCTGGTTGTTGCATTTTGCAAGGGAATAATATGTTGAAACTGGCTCTGCCCATATTACTTGAGGGCTGGAAGACACCTTGGAAAAGGTTGCTAGTGCCAAAAAAAAAAAAAAAAATCCAAGCTGAAGTTCTTAGTTGAAAACTACTGGAAAAAAATATCTCCTGACACTCCAAATTACCCATATAGAAAACTAAACAAATGAACAATGGCATTTTAGTTTAGTTTAGGAAGAAGAGTGGCAAATTATAAATTCAAAGAAAAAAAGGGGAAAAGTGAACTAAGAAGGTCACCTGTTTTACCTCCAGGTTACATCAACAATACCTAACCAGTCCTGACAGATGTTTCTCTAACTTGTCCTTAAAGTCCTTCAGTGACAGAAATTCTACATCCTCCTAAAGCAGTCTCAAACATATTAGTTTATTATGATGGAATCTAAGTAGAATACTGAAAAGTTTAATCAGAGATTACATTTAAGGCTTTAAAGGGAAACATGTATATAGTTTTGAAACTGCCTGGCTATCATCCAGGCTGGCTTGAGAGAATCGGAAGATGGGTAACTGTAGTGCACTCAAGGTCAAGGCCAGAACCCAGTGAGGTACATCCACTTACTTGAAAGGATGATGAATCAAGAGCACAAAGGCAAATGCAATACAGAATTATAAATTACTGGCACAGGTTCAGCATTAAATCCATGCAGCACCTGTTAAGCACACGTACATGTGCACCTTCACTAAGCACAAGCTACCTTATTTCTCATATATTGAGTGGGAGGAGACCTTCATATTTGACAAAGAGGGAAGGGACAAATATAGCCTGGAAATATAAACTCCTTGAATAAAAACTCACACCACAGCTTACTTTGAATTTCTGGTCTTGTGCATCTATACCTACAGAACTGATAATACCTTGCAGGACTGAGCTTTTATAATTTTTTTTTAAGCCAAAGGATTAAGCAATATCAAAATTTATTTGAGCTAATAATAGATTTACTATTGTATAACTACAATGGAATTCAATACTTTACTGGTATTTTTCATCCAGATGAGCAGAAAACTATCTGATCTGTGCATTGACTTGCATTGGAGATTAGGTCTTTTGAGCCATGAATTTGTGCTCAGTCTTTCACACTGTTCTTTTCTGGATCTGTTGTGAAAAATTCTAAATTCAACACAAGATATACACTCCAGAAAATGTTGGCTAAGGCAAAATGTTGGCTCAAGGGCAAACAATACCAATATTTGTTCCTTTAGATAGGTTAGGAGTAAATATTGATGTGGACATCAGATACTAACACAAAACTGTCTGTGTACACTGACTTATACACATCTCACCAGCAAAGGGACCATCATTCTGCAAACTGAGACACTGAGATGCTTGAATTTGTCCAGAGAAGGGCAAGGAGGCTGGTGAGAGGCCTTGAGCACAAGCCCTATGAGGAGAGGCTGAGGAAGCTGGGATTGTTTAGCCTGGAGAAGAGGAGGCTCAGGGGAGGCCTTCTTGCTCTCTACAACTACCTGAAGGGAGGTTGTTGCCAGGAGGGGGTTGGCAACCAGCACCAGAATAAGAGGACACAGTCTCAAGCTGCACCAGAGGAAGTTTAGGATGGATGTGAGAAGAATGTTCCTCACAGAAAGAGTTAGCCATTGGAATGTGCTGCCCAGGGAGGTGGCGGAGTCACCAAGCCTGGAGGTGTTCAAAACGGGATTAGATGTGGCACTTGGTGCCATGGTTTAGTAGTCATGAGATGTTTGGTGACAGGTTGGACTTGATGATCCTTGAGGTCTTTTCCATCCTTATTGATTCTATGATTCTTAAAGTTTACACAACATGACCTACAAGACAAGATAGAAGATGCTGGAACAGTTTTGGAAGAGAAAAAGTTATTAAACAAAGGTGAGAATGAAACTAAGGGTTTAAAGATTCTGCATTTCTACACCAAGGGAAATTTATTTTGGTAATTACAGAAGAGTAGGTAGCTTAGCTTTGGAAAACAACTGCTTGGCAGACAGACTGTGGGAACGCTATCTCCAGATCATATTTAAGAACCTGTTAAAAAAACAAGAACAACCTCTGTGAAGATTGCTTTAGGAATAGGTGATAATAAAATGAAGTAGAACAGTCCAAGACACCCGCAGCTCCATTCCGTGCTTTTTTCCCACCCCTACAGCTATTAGAAAATGGCAGGGATTGAGCTGTGGGAAAGCAGTGTTTTAATAAATGATGTAAAAAGTCTTCCAGCTAGCACTCAGAGACAAAAATTTCTTCCTCTCTGTCTTCTCCTAGAGACATGTTCCTAATCCTTTGCTTTGCATTATTTTGGCTGCCTTTTTTGTAACTTTTTTTCCCTTTTGTCCTGGGGTGATTTGCCACTTTGCCTTCTGGGCAGCCAGATATACAGCTTGCACAGATCAACCCCATACTCTCAGCATTTTTGGTATTTTTAAGAGCTCTTGGGCATAGAAGGAAGGCCTGGGCACTGCCCGTATTTGCATAGTCTAGTTTTTACTGCCTGAGTATTCATTGCTTCTTCAATGGCCAGATAGGGAGCAATTTACTTCATTTCCAGGGTGTGTGCCTTTCAAAAAGGTGATGGGATTTGCTAACCTATCTCATAACAAGGCTCACTGTAGCTACTGAGGGAGAGAGGAAAGATGTGTAAAAATTTGCTGAGACAACAGAAAATGTATGATACCATAAACACAAAGCTACATGAGGGCAGCATTTTACTCACATTTTCTGTCTACTACTGTGCACTAAGAAACCAGAGAAAATGCTAGAAACTTGGAAGGAGTTATACTTTTCTTAAAAACAAACCCAGATCTGATTGTTTCTCTAACACATATTTTTCATCTCTAGCTTCCCTGTAAAGAATAAGCACTTAACAGAAAACAGATGCCATCCCTGCTCATTTGTAAATGGTTAGATTTTATGATCTTAAGGGTCACTTCCAACCAAAATGATTCCATGAATCTGCTTTGGAGTTGATGGCAGAAGGAAGAATTAAATAAATTAATTAATAAAGCACAGTGAAATAAGTTGCATTTCAAGCTCAACTTCTCAATTTAGCTCAAAGACCCACTGTAGCTAAATATCTCCAAATAATTTAAAAAAAAAATTAAAATGAAAAAGACAAAAATTTAACATGGATCTTGAATTCACAACATTGCAAATTCCATTACCATTGCTCAAAAAATACTTTTGGCTTCCCTTTCCAGAAATGAAATCTATCAGACATTATCCTACTGCAAACTCCTATGAAACTTAAAAAGGTATGGATGTATGAGCAGATCTCTTCAGAATTGGCTAATATCACCACAGATAGTGCTTTTGTAAGTCAGTGTCCTCAGCAGACAAAAAGATGAATGGCAGCTTGATAATTCACAGATTCAGGAAGAAGCAAGATATTTCTCACTCTCTTCAGCAGCCGGACACCCTATTCAGCTAGTTAGAAAGCTCTGTGCTCTCCGTACAACCCTCAGGTTAGCAATTCATCCTATACTACATAATATGCATTCTCAGGAGTGGACAGTTTGCAAGAATATTTCTGCTTTAGGTGTGAAAAGCAGAAATGAAGACTTAATTTGGCAAATAATTTAAAGAAACAATTATGTTCACATGAAATATGTACTTTTGAAACTCATAGATATGCAAAAGCTGGAACCAATATTGACTGAAATGTAATAAGATTCAATATGTTGTTCCAGTTCACTGAAAGTCCAGTTAGCATTCAAAGAGCTTAAAAGACTTCCAGAATATATAGCACCAATGTTGCAATGCCCACTGCTTAAACAAAATGTGATAAATTTCTGCCTAGAGTAACTATAAATGTATTTGGAAGAATTACAGTTACATTACCTTAAACTGGATATTGCTACAAAGAGTGGATTTCTAAGGACCAAAATATTTGTTTGCCCTAGTATAATCGACACAACTTATTATTTGCTTGTAAAGACAAATGAAATGGAAACACAAACTTTTCTTTACTGTTTTAACTGTCTAGATCTAAGGGGTTTTTCTATTACTGATCTTTGTTGCAGATCCATTTATTGTTTTACAATCTTGCCTCAATGCAGAACTACAGTGAAACAGTACCAATTAAATCCTAGCTGAGTAAAAGGGAATTAAATCAGTGACAAAGCACTACTACAGGCAAGGTAGAGGTTATTCAACAAGCAAGAGAGGGATATCTCTCTAAATGTAGCTTACAGTAAAGGATGTTAAAAATTTGTCTTAAAAACACAGTATAAAACCCTTCTGAAAAATGTATTTTTGTGAAACATGTGAGCTAACATACATTACAGATAATTTATTTCCTGGTCTAGACATAACTTGGGTATGAACTGTTACACACACCACATTGTTGGTAGTCTAGGTCAATGAAAGCTCCACTTCAGTGCTTGTGCCTTTTCACAAGTACAAGGCATTAGATGACAGGTTTCTTTGTGCCAGATTTAATATTTAATTTTGTAAAATTTTCTGTGGGGATGTTAATCAATGGATAAATCCATCTATCACAGCTCAGGAAAACATCTTCCACAAGCAAGCAGGCTAGTAAATCTCAGACCAGATGGAGCAGAACACTAGCGAAAGACCAAGCATATTGAATACCCTAAGCACTCTAATCCTTCATGAGAATTTTCAGAATTGCTCATAGATTCTGGTTAGAGGTGTCACTGGCTTTTGTAAACCTTGTAATCATACCATCTCTAATACTAAGACTGGCCTTTTTGACTTTGGAGATTTGAGTGATGGACATCTTCATTGGTATATATATATATAGATATAGATATAGATATGTATGTATACATATGCACACATATACATGTAATAGTGTGTTATTAGCAGCCTACTGAAAATATTTCTGGAAACTGGGTGAGGTTCAGTCATGCAGATTCTTCACTCGGAGGGCAGAATTGTTACATAGCAGTTATGTCAGAATAAGGGGAGGCACAAACACACAATTAATCTCTGCAGGATCCACAAACTTGCTGTTGTTACTGCTGCTATAGTCTCAATGGTTACACTGGGCGTCCTCCAAGAAAAGGGATTGTACAGCTGGTCATCTCTTGTCTCTCTGTTTAATGGGGATTAATTTCAAAGCAAAACACTGAGCGAGCCAAGGGACTTGTATTCCATTCATGAACTTCAGGAACATGAAAACACATCCATTCTGCCTCCTTCTTACTTCAGACTTTCTCAGAGAAGGTCACATCGTACTATGACCTTCAAATATTCAAGGTAATCATTAATCTGCATGTTTTCCTCAGTCTATGAACATATTTGTGTTACCATGTGTTTAAGCAGCATGAATCTTTTCCTACATCTGTGCATTTAATTTCAATTAATTAGAAATAGTGCTAATGCTAGCTGGATTATACGTGGATTAAATACGTAGCACAGCCTCTAGTAAGAAGGCCATGTTGCATCACCTAATAATTGAGCATTCCCACTACAAGGCGTGAGCGACCAACCCAGTGTCAAACATGAAAGGCAAATGCACACAGCAAGATTCAAGAGGAATGATTTAGACTTAAAATTTTAAAATTGTCTACCATATTTTGATAATTTTCCCCTGATAAGTAGAATCTTCAGTTTAGAGACAAAACCCCTAACTTATTCCCAGAGATGCTAGTGAAAGGCTAGTGAATATACTGTAAAAAAGCATAATAAACTTATGAATAAGTGCCCAGTAAGCAAAAAAGTAATGCTCCTATACCTGTGTAACTATTTTAGGAGAATTTTGCTGTTTAATGATCTTAGCCTATTTCTATTTCTAGTTTTGCAAATACTGCTGTTTGAGAGTCTCACAACATTTGATACTTTACACTGGTGTGCGCTGTCCCAGATGTGTCGTTCTACGTGCTAAAATATAATTGCAGCCTTGAGGCTTTTTTTCTGCTGACTCTTAGTACAATATCAAAGGCAGGTGCACGCAGAACTTGGGTGAAAAATAAATAAATTAAACACTCTAACTTTTTTAGCTGTTAATTTTTGTGGTATTATTGTTTTGTTTTGTGTCTTTTTGTTTGGTTTGTTGGTTTGGCTGGGTTTTGTTGTTGTTTTTTGTTTGGTTTGTTGTTGTTTGGGTTTGGGGTTTGTTGTTGTTTTTTTGGTGGGTATACAAACATTTTCAATACTTCCCAGGCTACAGGAATGAAAATGTAAAGGGTCAAGATAGGAGTTATTTTAATAAAATTTCAAACAAATTGTTCAAACAAATGTAACTATTTTGTTAATCTTATGGATGAACAAGATGCTCAGGAAAAAACTGTTCCTATAGCTGATCTGAGGGTTGGATTGTATTGAGCTGTCACAAGTATTGTGTAGCTTCTTTATTAATGCCCATCACGTGCTTCGTAAATTCTTGTAGAAAGATAGAATTAATTACTAAACCAGACCTAGTCCTCAATACTGTTACTATTTTAGCTCATCCTCTTTCTTGAGGCAGATCATCTGATAAGTAAATAATGTGTCTTCAGCTCCTATCTCTTCAAGCACTTGCACAGAATTGTTCATGTTTCTGAGTGTTTCCTGAGAAGGCCATTTAGTTATAAACTTACTACATTTGTGTTCTATTTTAAGCAGAAAGAAAGAGAGTACAGCTAAATCAAATATTACATGACTTTGTTGATGCTGAAGATCAGTTGAGCTGTTTGTGTTGCTCACCACAGACAATTGTCAAGGCTATTTAAAATATGTTTAGCAACACCAAGCCAGAAAGACAAAACCTGTTTTTTTCAGTGTAAGTTCCTAGGCATTGTTCCCCTACAAACTCCCTGGTCATTAAAAACTCTCATCTTTGTAAGAAAGAGGAAAATTAAAGGAAAGAAATCTTTACTGGTTATAACAGTCCTTGGAGTAACATTGCCTTCACCATCTCTCCTCTCCCCTTGCCCCACAGCCTGTGTTTGACTCAGATTCATCCTAATTCTCTTATATAATAAACTCCTAAAGTTTTTCAAAGTCGTTGGCAGGGAGAGATGTAAGAAAAACAACAGAGAGGAGGTCCTTAGGACTTACAACAACAGTGTCACCAAATGACTTCCACCACTGCTCAATAGCTGTAAACACATTCATGAAGCAGCGTTTGTCAGGGTGCTCAAATCTGCCCAGACGTGACATGTCTGGAGGCAAAGATTACCTTCACAGGAAGAAGCAGACCAAAAAGCAGAGGAGGAAGCAACAAAAAATCTACTAAACTCAGCAGGCAAACAAGGAAAAAACTCAGGATTCCATTAGCCTACTCTTATGTTGATTTACCTTATGAGAAAGATTTGGGTGCATACGTTTGTCATGTCTCCATCTAAAACTTCTCCTGTACTGATGTACTCAGGAGTTGTCAGGTGTTGTATTTACTCTGAAACTTGTGCATGCCTAGAGACAGCAGGTACTGGGCACTTGCACACCAGACCCACTGTGCAGTACTGTAAACACTGTTTTCAGTCTGCATTGCCCTGCACTGTAGGGTGCCTGAGCTCTGCAGTGACAGCACAAACACTGAAAATACTGATTCTACTGCAACAAACATTTTCTCCATGTCTGTGCTATTAATTCAAGAGATAAACACAAACACTACAATTTACCTTGCCTGTATGTACAGAGGTAAATTACACACAAAGAACTGAGAAGATGCAACTGGAAGCCAAAAATATCAAGATCAAATGATAGCTCTCTACAGCTACCTGAAGGGAGGTTGTCATGCAGAGGGTCTTGGTCCCTTCTCCCAAGTAATTAGCGCTAGAACAAGAGGGAATGGCCTCAAGCTGCACCAGGGTTGGTTTAGGCTGAACATTAGGGAAGGTTTTTTCACTGAAAGGGTTGTCAGGCATCAGAACAGGCAGCCCAGGGAGGTGGTGAATGTGTTTAAAAGCCATGTAGATGTAGTACCTGGGGATATGGCTTAGTGGTGGTCTTGGCAAAGCAGGGTTAATGGTTGGACTCAATGATTCTATATCTTTGGAAATAGAGAACCTGGAATGTTTAGAAATATTTTAACACATACAGAAAATAAAGTATCATGTACTTAAAGTTTAAATGTATGATTTTTCAATGCTTATAGGGTTTAGAGTCTGTTAGCTAGATTGAACGCTAGATAAACAGAAATAGATAACATTTATTTCTGTTATATTACTAAAACTATCTAATCACTAAAACCAAATCCTGTTTTCAGACTGTACTAACATAAGATATTCCTCTTTTTTGTGTATATTGCTAAACAGCAGTAGGCATTTATAATGGTACAACGTGCCTACAGAAGAACTAAAATCTTTCTATTCTGTTGACTACTCTGTACAGGATGTTTTGTTGACTACTCTGTACAGATAAGGAGTTTGTTCATGGACAAAATGAAAACTACTTTTTGCTTTGAAGAAAATTAATCTTGTACCATTTCTTTCAGAAAATGATAGATGCAGTAGGCTACATATTTTACGTATAAAGAATACATAGAAAAATGCAGAGCTTCTAGCACATCATTTGTGTTTACCAAAGAACAGTCCTGAGAATAACTGAAGGAAAAAAAAAACAAACACCAAACAAGGACTAATGGCAGAAACTCACAGGAGCTTGAGTGGAGACAGTTTCCTCATTTCCTATCATTTCCTAATTTCTCTTAGAAGAGTATGTCAACTACATGTAATAATGACCACTATCTCTACCACAATTCTTCATTCATCCAGGTAAAGAAAGAAAAATTTTCTGATCATTCTGATGTAGTTCATTTGTTATGCTAAAGTTATGTTTTACCTCCACCTAAACTTTGCTTAAAGTGCAGTTTTATCTTGGGCCTTTTATTGGCTAAGACAGAGGTATGATTTTACTTGGATAACCAACAGTGGATAATCAAAATCTTAGAGAACATATAGAAATGAAGTTTAAAAAAAGAATAGTAGTATTTTCCTGACTTGCAACTTATCTGAAAAATAGTAATCTCTTTGGGTTTTTTTAGCTCTGTAGGTGAACCATCCATACTCAGCAATCGAATTTAAAAGCTCAGAGTCTTTTTCCTCTTGAAAAGGCATCCAAATTTTATCTTTACTCTTCATCTGACTAATGAGCTGTAACTTAGCCTTATAAATGTAGTAGAAGCGGCTGTCAGAGTTTGATTTTATAAAACATTGTGAAAATATATGTGTTGATTCTGTGATTGTACTCTGGGCATCTAGATAGACAATGCCCACCACTATTCTCCTATCTACAGTCAGTTAGTTCATCATAGATTATCATGTTTTTCAAGCATGCCTTCTTTGTGAGTTCATATCAATTAGTCTCGATAAGTTTAGTGTTCTTCATTTGCCTGGCAACCATTTCCAGGATTAGATTTCCAGGACCTCCTCAAGTATCAAGGTCATATTGAGGGGCCTGTTGTTCTCTGGATCCTCCTTCTTGCCCTTTATGAAGGCAGGAGTGATATTTGCCTTTCCTGTTTTCACTGTTCCAATTAATCTTCTTGTTGTCATTAATTGTGAACAGTTTAATGACATGACTAGAGTGTTACTGTATGATAAATAAGGATAATGACTTTCTTAACTTTCCTACAAAATTCTCTCAGAAGTATTTGGTTTGTCTTGTTTCAGGTAGACATTCTCTCTTGATTCAAAACTGTGTAAACAAAGGAATTACATTCATAAGGTCACAGCTGAGGAAAAGAAATATATGTCTAGCTCCTAGACTTTTTATGGGGTCATTGCTTTAGTCAGTTTTAAAAACAGGACCTACAACAAGCTAAGTTCATGAGGACTTAGAACAGACACCAACTGTTATAGAGTTAAAACTGTGTGTTACTCTTGGTCACATCAGTTCTGCTGGTAGTAAATCAGAAAAAATTTCTAGAAAAACAATGAAGGAAATATCAAGAAAATTCAAAGGAAATTTCATCAAAAGAAAAGGTTATTTTGTTGGATACTTTTGTTTTCTAGTAAATACTTGCAATCTAAATCTGTTCTGTAAGATTTCTATATGTAAGATACAGAAATAGGTATTTCAAGAAAAACTTGTAAAGCTTTATACATACTCATTAAAAAGAGTACATGCTCATTTTCTCTGGACTTGTCATGAATAGAAGAGCTTTATATACATAACAGGTAGAATTGGATAAAGTGAGTCACAAATACTGTCAATGATAATATATTGTTTTATTCAAATGACATGTATGTGCATGACATTTTTTTCTTACGGAACAACTGTTCTACAAGATGGTGCAAAATATCTGAAAATAAATCACATTTGATGTCTGAGAGTGAAAAGCTGATGTATGTTTATATGGAAAGGATAAGACAAAACTCAGGGTTGCAGGAAATAAATGTGAATTGGAACGTGTTTTTAAGAATCAACACCATTAAGCATAGTATAGGTGTTAAGTTTTCTGCAAAACTTAGAAAATGTCCCTGAAAGATAAATAATTAATGCTCACATGCAAATGGGAATATGAAAAACTGAGTGTGCCACATCAATATTTTGTCTACACACTTGTTCCTAAAGAATTTGGGGTCTCTTTACCAACATTTCGCTCAGGCTGTGTGCTACAGTCTCCAGAAAGTCTGGGAGGTAGTGGCTAATAAAGTCAACACTGCAAATTCATGAGACGGCCATGCACTTGCCAGCTGCACTGTGCAAATTACTACCACTGTCTAACGCAGATTTCCCAGCCCAAACCCAAGCACCCTGTCAGTACAACTGACACTCCCACAATTTACCTGGGGGCCTGGCCAGCCTGGGGTGCCAATGCAGCATTCATGCTTTCATCTTCCTATGCACTAATGTCTATGTCAGCCCCCACAAAGGTCATTCACAGAATCTGAGTTCTAGACTGTCTTACAGTATCACAGTATCACCAAGGCTGGAAGAGACCTCAAAGATCATCAAGTCCAACCTGTCACCACAGACCTCATGACTAGACCATGGCACCAAGTGCCACATCCAAGCCCCTCTTGAACACCTCCAGGGATGGTGAGTCCACCACCTCCCTGGGCAGCCCACTCCAATGATGAGTGACTCTCTCCATGAAGAACTTCTTCCTCACCTCAAGCTTAAACTTCCCCTGGCACAGCTTGAGACTGTGCCCTCTTGTTCTGGTGCTGGCTGCTTGAGAGAAGAGACCAACCCCTCCTGGCTACAACCACCCTTCAGGTAGTTGTAGAGAGCAATGAGGTTGCCCCTGAGCCTCCTCTTCTCCAGGCTAAACAACCCCAGCTCCCTCAGCCTCTCCTCATAGGGCTTGTGCTCAAGGCCTCTCCCCAGCCTTGTTGCCCTTCTCTGGACATGTTCAAGTGTCTCGATGTCCTTCTTAAACTGAGGGGCCCAGAACTGGACACAGTACTCAAGGTGTGGCCTAACCAATGCAGAGTACAGGGGCACAATGACCTCCCTGCTCCTGCTGCCCACACTGTTCCTAATGCAAGCCAGGATGCCATTTGCCTTCTTGGCCACCTGGGCACACTGCAGGCTCATGTTTAGGCCGCTGTCAACCAGCACCCCCAGGTCCCTCTCTGTTTGGCAGCTCTCCAGCCGCTCTGACCCCAGCCTATAGCTCTGCATGGGGTTGTTGCGGCCAAAGTGCAGCACCCGGCACTTGGACTTGTTGAATTCCATCCCATTGGCCTTCGCCATCTGTCCAGCCTGTCAAGGTCCCTCTGCAGAGCCCTTCCACCCTCTAACTGACTAACACCTGCTCCCAACTTGGTGTCATCTGCAAATTTGCTGATGACTGTCTCTATCCCCTCATTCAGATCATCAATGAAGATGTTAAAGAGGATGGGGGCCAGCACTGATCCCTGGGGGACGCCATTGGTGACTGGCCTCCAGCTGGAGGTGGCACCATTCACCACCACTCTCTGGGCTCGGCCCTCCAGCCAGTTCCTAACCCAGCACAGAGTGTTGCTGTCCAAGCCATGAGCTGACAGCTTGGCCAGCAGTTTGCTGTGGGGGACGGTGTCAAAGGCCTTGCTAAGTCCAGGTAGACCACATCCACAGGCCTCCCCACATCCACCAGGCGGGTCACCTGATCACAGAAGGAGATCAGGTTGCAGAGGCAGGACCTGCCCTTTCTTAATCCATGTTGGCTGGGCCTGAGCCCTTGGCCATCCTGCAGGTGTGCAGTTATTGCCACCAGGATAATCTGCTCCATCATTTTCCCTGGCACTGAGGTCAGGCTGACTGGCCTGTAGTTTCCAGGTTCTTCCATCTGACCCTTCTTGTGGATGGGGATCACCTTGGCCAGTTTACAGTCATCTGGGAACTCTCTGGAGAGCCAGGACTGGACGAAAATGATGGAGAGCGGCTTGGCCAGCTCACCTGCCAGCTCTCTCAGCACCCTAGGATGGATCCCATCCGGCCCCATGGACTTGTGAGTGTCCAAGTGGCTCAGCAGGTCCCGAACTAATTCCTCATGGATTTCTGGGGCATCACACTGCTCCTCGACCCCATTGCCCAGCTCAGGAGGCCACTTGTCCTGAAGTCCTTCTGTCTTGCTGTTAAAAATTGAGGCAAAGAAGGTGTTCAGGACCTCAGCCTTTTCCTCAGTCTGTGTTCCACTCCAGGTCCAATAAGGAGTGGAGGTTCTTCTTGCCCTTCTTTTTAGTGTTAATATATTTGTAAAAATGCTTTTTATTGCCCTTCACAGAGGTGGCCAGCTTCAGTTCCAACTGGGCCTTTGCTTCTCTAATTTTTTTCTTACGTAATCTAACAACTTCCTTGAACATGCCTTGAGACACCTTCCCCTCCTTCCAAAGGTGATACAGCCTGGTTTTTTCCCTTAGTTCCAACAGAAGCATTGCTGTCATGTCCTCACTCCCCTAAAGATGCTACACTTACATCTATGTCAGCTGCTTCAGTACTGTTACAAGGGCCAAGCTAA
This sequence comes from Picus viridis, assembly GCA_033816785.1. Taxonomy (NCBI): domain Eukaryota; kingdom Metazoa; phylum Chordata; class Aves; order Piciformes; family Picidae; genus Picus; species Picus viridis. Next base: position 73,524,803 of record CM066606.1, on the reverse strand, counting down.
TAAGTCTAACTGGGCTGCACTTTATGTTGGGACACACTACCAGTGATGTGTGTCTCACTGCCTGGAAACTGGTGCTTTAGAGTGATGAAGGCATTATGCAGCATACTCTTAGATGCTCATCTAAAGCAAGTCTCCAAATTGGGTTCAGTAACAAGGATTCATTAGATTTCAGCTAGAAATCTTGCTGTGTTAAATGCTTTGCAAAAAGTGCTGCTCTGTAGGTATGCTTTTATTGTAAGACACAGCAGCATTTCCTACTATAAAGAATCATTTCACTGATTCAGCTTATGGCTGTCAATGGTTTATTTGCTGCCACAAGATCAAAATGTGCTTTAAATAGATTGGACTACAGTGAAAAGAAACCAACAAACCAGTCAAGGAAAGAAATTAAAGGCATGCAACTTATTTTCTTCTTTAGTTTCTTATTTTGAGCACTAGCTAAATGTGTGCAGTTGAAAGAAACACTTTCACTCAGTACCATTCACCAAACTAAGAACTAAAGAGAGACAAGCTATTTTGTTCTGTATGTGAATTTGGATGCTGTATTTCATAATGTAGGGGTTATGAAATGTATGTAATGTAATAACTGCTTTTTCAGAAATATTAAAAGCTTGAAAGCTTTGCATGCAAATCCTCTTCATAAAGGACACACAAAACATGACACATGGGTGGTTGTAGCAAATCCATCCCAAAAAAGCAGGAAATTCTCAAGGGGTACTAGAAAATAAGGAAAAAAAAAAAAATATTGAGAATGTAGCTTTTCTATCATTGAAATCTATAAACTGTCCTGAATCACAGACAACTAGTAATGGCTGGGTCAGCTATGGAATAATGAAAAACAGAGTGCAGCTTCAGTTCAAACATACTGTGTTACACACACAAAGAAGGGAATGTCTTTCGATGCCTGATGAAGTGACAATTGACCTTTAATACACTTAAATGAATTCAAACCAGAACAATTGCTTGCTTTTGTAAGTTAGGATCAAATTTACAGCATCAGCAAATTAAAATGCACTTTGCCACAGAAATTTGGACATGCAAAAGGGAAAACTAAAAAAGAGGCAGTGTTGAAGATCCTGTCATTGCCTAGAAAATATTGCTGCATATATGTGTAGATACACAATGGCTGATCAAAGACCATACAAACTGTGACTTTTGAACTATGACTGGAGAAGATGCAGTTGAATCACCCAGGGGCCTACAAGTGAGCAGGCCCTGCACAAATAAGTTGACAGTATTTCCATCAGCCCTGCTACTAAACTGTGAGCCAAACAGCTATTAAACATATGCCAACCATTTCTAGACTCTTCTCCTTCATCTACATACTTCCTTCATGAATTAATGAATTCCTGATGATGAGAAAGCCTGTACCTCATAGGAACTGTGACTGAACAGATGGGCTGTATGTCTAATTCCCACTGAAGCAGAGAGGTCTGGAATGTGGTTGCTCACCCGAGATGTGGGAAGGCTCTGTCATTACTTTGAACAGAAACTTTAATCCAGACTGTGCATGTAGAAAACATCTTAAGCAGCAGGCTGTGAGATAAACACATGGGAGCAGTTTCAAACGAACTGTTAGGAAAAGATCTTTGTGCAATATGCCTGTGATGGAGGCACTCAGGACATGTGTCACATCACTGCTCAGTTAGAGAGTGGGTACTTAAGCTTCAGTCCCCTATATCCCAGATGACATTTTATTAATTTGTTTGGCAAAATTCTTTTGCTGTCAGCCAGAAATGAAGGCCTGGCTTTGTTAGACATCACATCAGTGTTCTTAGCTCTGAATCCTGGATGGAGGAAAATGTTTCTCTTTGGCCTGGAAAAAAATACGTGGATCAGCATTGCTTCCTCTGAGGAAAGCTTTTGCTCTCTTGGCTCTCTTTTCTCCTTGAAATTTTGTTTCTGGGTCAGGCCTCCCTCTGCTCAGTCATGAGCCTATTTGTAGGCACCTAACTCATCACATGTATTGTACCAGAGAGCCCTGTCAAGGTGAATGCTGTGAAGGACAGTCTGAAAATTTGGTAGACTACAATGAGTCTACAGTGCTTGTTTCTTTATCTGCTAATTTGTGGCATTTTTGATGAGACACTGCCAAAATATGTCCTCTCAAATGATTGATAATGAAATGAATGTCTATGAATATCACTTTCTCAGCATATCCAAACCGTGGTTTCCAAGTATATGTACGAATAATGGATACCAAAAAGCATGCATGAAATAGTTCTAATAAGGACACAGAATCTGAATTTGACCATGTCACCTGCTGCAACTAGTCTTCTATTACTTAGACTGTAGTTTTGGGACTTCTTTGATAAGGCTTCTGGACTGCTGGGTAAATGTAATGCTCTTAAGTAGGACACTTTTTGTAAATCAGAAGAGATTGCATATTTGTAGCTGTGCAACAATTACACGTGATAAAAATCAAACATTTGTTTCAAACCCTGTAATTCTAACTGGCACACAGAATATCCATGTCTGAGTAAGCTATGGAAGTTTCAATAACTCCTCACACAAAATTAATACGTAACTTTAATGGGAATTAGATTAAGAACATTTTGACTTGTACCTTGCACTTGTATAAGACAAAGCTGTCCAATCTGTTTTCCTTGGTCAAAAATGAGTGAAATGGGCTCCAAATAAAAATAACTAAATAAATATATTAAAAAGCAGCAAACAAGAAATCTGAATGCTGGGAGTAGGATTTGTTTTTTTCACTCTGACACTCACAACTCTAAGCTGTTATTACTGCCCTGAAAAGAAACACTGAAAATTCATCTGGAATTTCTCAAAAGATATTTTTTCCCACTCCTCTTTGCCTGGCTGAAAACATGTTAGTTTTAAGGGGGTAAGATTCACACAATCTACATATATGCCTGCATAGGTACAAACTCTTCACAATTTATTTGCTGTTGGATAGCACTGAAATTGGATGTCAGTTGCCCAAGAATTCATGTCATCAGAACGACAGCTGGAGTAAAGAAATTGATGGTGCTATTTAATTGTTTACCACAAGAAGCATTTAATAAAAAGAAATTAAGATCCTGTGCTCCTGGCAGCATATAAAGGTATTAACAAGATTCTCTAAGATGTGTATATATCAATATTTTAAAAAATTCCTCTTCTACTTCTGACTTAGCTGATTGCATCTAACATCACAGTTGAATTCCTGTGTAATTTCTGAACTTTATTAGTAGTGATCTGCTTATTAAGAGCCATATGGTGGCTTAAAAAACCCAATTGCTTGTTAAAAGGTGCCTGAATGCACAGTTTATTGAAATCAGTGGAAATTTCCCTTTGACTGTGGACTGAGCACAAGGCAAGCAGCATCTCAGCCACCATAAATGCTGGTAACTCACTATTTTCTTCTAGTACTGTCCTAAAAGCAATCTCCTCCCTGTTGCCTGCTAAAGTTTCCCAACCTGACTCAGAGGCTAGTGCCATTGGTTTCTTTGATCATGGGGAGGTTTACATGGCACCAGGCCTTAAGGCAACAGGTGGAGTCCATCTGTCTTAAAAGGGTTTAGGGCTCTAGAAGGCAGGGGATGCCAAGAGAGATGGTTGATATTTGAGCACCACCTCCAAGCTCAAGATCTGTGCATCCTCATGAGTAAGAAATCAAGCAGAGAAAGCAAGACACCTACATGTACAAGCAGAGCTTCTGAAAAGCTCAGATGGAAGAAGGAAGTCCACAGTATGTGGTGAAAAGGATTGGCCACTTGGGAGGAATATAGGAATATTGCCAAATCTAAGAAATCTAAGGCCCTCCTGGAATTGAATCTGGCAGAGGACATAAAAAATAGCAAAAGGAACTTCTTCAAATACATTAGCAGGAAAAGGAACACCAGGCAAAATGTGGGCCTGTTGCTGAATGATATGGATGACCTGATTACAGAGGATAAGGAGAAGGCAGAGGTATTAAATGCATTCTTTGCTTCAGTCTTTACTGCTAAGGCCAGCCCTTAGTCCACAGAGGCAATAGAAGAAGTCTGGAGGAAGAAAGACTTTCTCTCGGTTGAGGAGGATCAGGTTAGAGATCAGTTCAATAAACTGGTTATCCACAGATCCATGGGTCCTGATGGGAATCAGCTGTGAATGTTGAGGGAGCTAGCAGATGTCATTTCTAGGCTGCTCTCCTTCATGTTTGAAAGGTGGAGAATAAGCAAGGTGCCTGCGGACTGGAAGAAAGCCAGTGTCACTCCAGGCTTCAAAAAGGGCAGCGAGAGAGACCCAGGAAACTACAGGTCAGCCATCTTCATCTCCATCACTGGACAGATGATGAAATAGATCATTCTGGATGTCATCTCAAAGCATGTGGAGCAAATGAAGATCATTAGAAGTAGTCAACATGGATTTGCAAAGGGGAAGTCACATCTGACTAATTACTCCCATTTTCAAAAAGGGCAAGAAGGAGGAACCGGGGAACTCCAGGCCAGTCAGTCTCACCTCTGTGCCCGGAAAGATCATGGAGCAGATCCTCCTGGAGGCACTAATGACTCAGAAGAACAGTGAAGAGGTGATTTGGAATAGTCAGCATGGCTTTGCCAAGGGCAAATCCTGCCTGGCAAACCTGGTGGCCTTCTATGAGCAGGTGACAGCATTAATAGATGAGGGGCGAGCAACTGATGTTGTTTACCTGGACCTGAGCAAAGCCTTCGACACTGTCCCGCACCACCTCCTGGTCTCCAAGCTGGCGACACATGGGTTTGATGGATGGACCACTAGATGGATAAAGAACTGGCTTGATGGCCGCACCCAAAGAGTGGCTGTCAACGGGTCCATGTCCCATTGGAGGCAGAGTCCCTCAGGGATCAGTCCTGGGACCTGTCTTGTTCAACATCTTTGTGGGTGACATGGATAGTGGCATCGAGTGCACCCTCAGCAAGTCTGCTGATGACACCAAGCTGTGTGGTGCAGCGGACACGCTGGAGGGAAGGGATGCCATCCAGAGGGACTTTGACAGGCTGGAGAGGTGGGCACAAGCCAACTTCATAAGCTTCAACAAGACCAAGTGCAGGGTCCTGCATCTGGGCCAAGGCAACCCCAGGCACAAATCCAGGCTGGGCAGTGACTGGCTGGAGAGCAGCCCTGAGGAGAGAGACTTGGGGGTGCTGGTGGACGAGAAGCTCAACATGAGCTCTCAATGTGCACTTGCAACCCAGAAAGCCAATCAGATCCTGTGCTGCATCAGGAGAAGTGTGACCAGCAGGTCAAGGGAGGTGCTTCTCCCCTCTACTCAGCGTGTCCAGAGAAGGGCCACGAGGATGATCAGAGGGCTGGAGCACCTCTGCTATGAGGACAGACTGAAGGAGTTGGGGCTGTTCAGTCTGGAGAAGAGAAGGCTCCGAGGTGACCTCATTGTGGCCTTCCAGTATCTGAAGGGGGCCTACAGGAAGGCTGTGGAGGGACTTCTCAGGATCTCAGGTAGTGGTAGGACTAGGGGGAACGGAATGAAGCTGGAAATGGGGAGATTCAGGCTAGATGTGAGGAAGAAGTTCTTCACCATGAGAGTGGTGAAGCCCTGGAATGGGTTGTCCAGGGAGGTGGTTGAGGCCCAGTCCCTGGAGGTGTTTAAGACCAGGCTGGACGAGGCTCTGGCCAGCGTGATCTAGTGTAGGGTGTCCCTGCCCATGGCAGGGGGGTTGGAACTAGATGATCCTTGTGGTCCCTTCCAACCCTGACTGATTCTATGATTCTATGATTCTAATCTGTTAGCCTTCTGTGAGGGCGTAACTGGATGGACAGATGAAGGGAGAGCAGTGGACATCGTCTGCCTTGATCTCAGCGAGGATTTTGACACCATATCCCACAGCATCCTCATAGGCGAGCTTAAAAATGTGAGTAAAATGAATGGGAAGTGGGGTGGATTGAAAACTGGATGAGAGGTAGAGATCAGAGGGTTGTAGTCAGTGGTGTACAGTCTAATTGGAGGACTGTAATAAGTGATGTTCCCCCGGGGCCAGTACTGAGGCAAATCTTGTTCAGTGTGTTTATCAATGACCTGGATGAAGGAATAGAGTGCACCTTCAACAAGTTCACTGATGACACAAAACTGGGAGGATTGTCTAGCACACCAGAAAGCTGTGCTGCCATCCAATATGACCTGGACAGGTTGGAGAACTGGGCATGGGGAAACAACAAGGGCAAGTATGGGATGCTGCACCTGAAAGGAACAACCCCATGTACCAGTACAGGTTAGGGGCTGACCTGCTGGAAAGCAACTCTGCAGAAGACTTGGATTTCATGGTGGACAACAGGATGACCACGAGCCAGCAATGTGCCCTTGTGTCCAAGAAAGCCAATGGCATCCTGGGGTGTGTCAAGAAGAGTGCAGCCATTAGGTCAAGGGAGGTTCTTCTCCCCCTGTTCTCTGCCATGGTAAGGCCTCATCTGGAGTACTGTGTCTTAATCATAGAATCATAGAATCAACAAGGTTGGAAAAGACCTCAAAGTTCATCAAGTCCAACCTGTCACCCAAGACCTCATGCCTTCTAGACCATGGCATCAAGTGCCACGTCCAATCCCCTCTTGAACACCTCCAGGGACAGCAACTCCATCACATCCCTGGACAGCACATTCCAATGGATAACAACTCTCTCAGTGAAGAACTTTCTCTTCACCTCGAGCCTAAACTTCCCCTGGTGCAGCTAGAGTCTGTGTCCTCTTGTTCTGGTGCTGGTTGCCTGGGAGAATAGACCAACCCCTTCCTGGCTACAACCTCCCTTCAGGTAGTCATAGACAGCAATGAGGTCTTCCCTGAGCCTCCTCTTCTCCAGGGTAAACAACCCCAGCTCCCTCAGCCTCTCCTTGTAGGGCTTGCGCTCAAGGCCTCTCACCAGCCTCATTGCCCTTCTCTGGTCACATTCTTGTTCTGGGCTCCCCAGTTCCAGAAAGAACTGCTTGAGAGGGTGCAACAAAGGGCTAGAAAGATATTAGGAGACTAGAACATCTCTCTGCTGAAGAAAGGCTGAGAAACTTGGGGCATTTTAGCCTAGAGAAGACTATGGGGGATCTTGTCAATGTTTGTAAACACTTGAAGGACTTGATGTCATGAGGATGGGGACAGTCTTTTTTTCAGTGGTACCCAGTGACAGGTCAAGAAGTACCATGCACAAACTTAAACATAGGAAGCTCCATCTAAACATGAGGAGGATCTTCTTTAGTTTGAAGCTGGTAGATCACTGGAACAGGTTATCCAGAGAAGTGTTGGGAGTCTTCACTACACTATTGTGTGTATGACAAAGCCTGAGTGCAGACTTGTCCATAAAACAGTGACTAGTTTGTGCCTGCCACACACAGCTTGCTGACGCTTTTACTACAGATTTGCATCAGTCACACTTCCAGGAATGGCGTTCTCTTTTCAAATACGCCCTCAAGAACAGCTTCCACCTAGGAAATCACTATCAAAATAGAGAGTATGGCACTACCTGAGGCACAGGAAATAAGCTTAAGAGAAACGGTCTGCTCTCAGGGTAGGGCATTTCTTAAAAAAGCATTGTGAGGAAAAAAAATCATGTGCTAACCATATTTAACCTGGAAAGCCGTTAAATCAATGTAAACCAATTTAGGCAACCTCTGCCAAGTGACAGTCACTCAATGTCTCCAAATGTTAGGGAAAGGCATATAGTGGCCTCTGGAAGCAATGTTTGGTTTTGGCTCCCTGAGGTGCTTGTCTGCCTTTCAAAGAGGGATCGTGCTTGCACCTTGCAGGCTCTCAGCTTGTCAATATAGTCCTATGACTTATTTTGTATGTGGTGACTTTAACAAGCATCAAGAAAAGTCTGTTACACTTTACAGAAAGGCCTCGTAACAGTCTGAACTCCACAGCAGCCTGTTCTCCAGTATGAAGGCAGTTACCCGCATTGCAACTGGCTTCTTCCCAAATGGCTGCAGCCTATTGTGTCACTGCAATAACAACATTGCTTAGGTCTCCCTCTACCCTGGCAGATGCTCAAGGTGAGGTAGTCCTCCCAGCACTACCCTTTAGCTCCTCAGAGAAGGGTGAGCAGGAAAGCATTTGTAAGGCTCAACAGATCACAGGGAGAATGTAAACACACAGAGATGTAACCCAGAGCTAAAAAGGTCTCAAAACTTGTAAATAGGAATTGGTGCTTTGAGTCAGAAAGCAGCTGTTACCTGCACATTTTCGAATTAAAATTTGATGAATAATTTCAATTTATTGTGAGTGAGGTAAGGTCAGAGGTATATTTTCTTCCATGGATGCAGTACTAGAGCAGCATCTGAAACTGAAGATAGATTTGATATATCTGCTCACGATGAATCAGTCATTAATGCATTGACATCCTTAAGCAGAAAAGGATGTTGTCTCAACTGCAGAGACAGGAGGGGAAGTCTAAACTACCTTTTCCACATCAAGACTGCACAGTCACAGAACAACTGGTTCTTTATACACTCTTTTATATACACATCCAGCAATGCAGCTGGTTGGTAGGGACAGAATCTTTCAATGTAACTGTCAGTTTCTGTTATCTGCTATTATGTGATTATGGCTTACACCTATAAACTTTTTTATTTTTAGCTGAAATCCTAAACATGCACTAGGTAGTCTACAACTACTTAACTCCCAAGATCAAAGAACAGCAGTATTCATTCTAGTATGATCAAATGTAATATGTTCAAGGACAAAAATTGAAAAAGCCAAAGGTAGCCACCCAACCCTTTCTCACTCTAAAGGTGGTATCTACACCAACAAGTAACTTGCTGTGATAAGAAGAGATTAGTAGATTGAAACAGTTGTTACTGTGTGTGGCAGGGTGAGAGAGTTCTCCCCCCACACACAAAGAAATCACAGCTAACTCAGTCAGAGAAGCAGATGAAATAAGCTGTATTTACAAGCAGAAATGGAATGCAGATGGATATGTACAAAAAATATACAGTATTTACAATATATACAGAAATATACAGCAATGAACATAATACAGAAGACCCACAGCTGGAGTAGGGTGTGCCCCCTGGCCCCTGTACCCCCTCTCCCTCCCTACCTCCCCTTTTTTCCCAAAAAGGGTTAGAGAGAGAGAGGCAATTAAGGAGAAAATTCTGTTAGCTCAAAGCGTGTGCAAGAATTAGTTTTCTTATCTGGTTAGCTTTGTTAATTCAAGGTCGCCTCCTTCCAGCAAGCTGTTGCTTCAGAGAGAGAAAAGCAGACAGACCCACAGGAACAGACTGAACCAGACTCAAACTGAACCCAAAACTTAAAGTTGCATTCTACCAATCTACCAATGAAATTCGTTTAGACCTTATCTTTGTTTTTATTATTATCCCCAAAACATTCATCCAGAGTGTTCAGCAACTGTCCCTTTCTTAAAGGCACAGCCTAAACCGGTCACACTGTGGCCCAGAACTCGGTTTGCAAAGGCATTCAAACTCTTCTGCAACCTGAACCAGCATGGAGCATGATGATCCTGGGATTTGCTTGGGATCACAACTGCTATGAACCAAAACACTAACATAGAGCCTAAACAGACAGAAAGCAGACAAGAAATGTTTGCAATCTTCCAGAAGATGCAGTAAAAAAATTAGCCTGGAAACTTCAATGGGCTGCCCAGGGGGTGGTGGGGTCACCTTCTTTGGAGGTGTTCAGGGGGAGACTTGATGGGGTGCTTCGTGCCATGGTTTAGTTGTTTAGGTGGGTTGGATTGGTTGATAGGTTGGACGTGATGATCTTGAAGGTCTCTTCCAACCTGGTCTTCTATTCTATTCTATTCTATTCTATTCTATTCTATTCTATTCTATTCTATTCTTCTATTCTCTATTCTGTAACAAAAGTTTTGGTCCTCAACATTAAGCAGGGAAGTCATTGTGCCCCTGTACTCTGCATTGATTAGGCCACACCTTGAGTCCTGTGTCCAGTTCTGGGCCCCTCAGTTTAGGAAGGACATCGAGACACTTGAACATGTCCAGAGAAGGGCAACAAGGCTGGGGAGAGGCCTTGAGCACAAGCCCTATGAGGAGAGGCTGAGGGAACTGGGGTTATTTAGCCTGGAGAAGAGGAGACTCAGGGGTGACCTCATTGCTCTCTGCAACAACCTGAAGGGTGGTTGCAGCCAGGAAGAGGTTGGTCTCTTCTCTCTAGCAACCAGCACCAGAACAAGAGGGCACAGTCTCAAGCTGCACCAGGGGAAGTTTAAGCTTGAGGTGAGGAAGGAGTTCTTCACGGAGAGAGTCGTTCATCATTGGAAATTGGAATGGGACGCCCAAGGAGGTGTTCAAGAGGGGCTTGGATGTGGCACTTGGTGCCATGGTCTAGTCATGAGGTCTGTGGTGACAGGTTGGACTTGATGATCTTTGAGGTCTCTTCCAACCTTGTTGATACTGTGATGCTGTGATTTGTCTCTAGGAATAAGGATAATTTCAGAGAGAAATTAAGGGAAGATGGGTCTAAAAATAATCTGTAAGGAGAGGGGGTGTGTGTGTGTGTATGGGTATATATATATATATGTGTGTGTGTGTTTGTGTAAATGTGTGTGTGTATATGTGTGAAGGTATAATGTAGGTATTTTCTAAAAGCTCAGGAAATTCATATTATGTAAATCCTTTTTCCTTTTGTATTGCAAATAAATATATCTCACTGTTTGTAGACTCCATCTACTTTGCACTGAATTAATAGAGTTAGCCTTGTCAGTTCAGTCCACACTTTATGAGACTCATATATTAGAACAGAGCACAGAATTTGGAAGCCTGGCCTAGTTTAGAACACAGCTGTCAATAAATATTTAATATTGCTCCTCTCCTCTCCTCTCCTCTCCTCTCCTCTCCTCTCCTCTCCTCTCCTCTCCTCTCCTCTCCCTCTCTCTCCTCTCCTCTCCTCTCCTCTCCTCTCCTCTCCTCTCCTCTCCTCTCCTCTCCTCTCCTCTCCTCTCCTCTCCTCTCCTCTCCTCTCCTCTCCTCTCCTCTCCTCTCCTCTCCTCTCCTCTCCTCTCCTCTCTCCTCTCCTCTCCTCTCCTCTCCTCTCCTCTCTCCTCTCCTCTCCTCTCTCTCTCTCCTCTCCTCTCCTCTCCTCTCTCCCTCTCCTCTCCTCTCCTCTCCTCTCCTCTCCTCCTCTCCTCTCCTCTCCTCTCCTCTCCTCTCCTCTCCTCTCCTCTCCTCTCCTCTCCTCTCCTCTCCTCTCCTCTCCTCTCCTCTCCTCTCCCTCTCCTCTCCTCTCCTCTCCTCTCCTCTCCTCTCCTCTCCTTTCCTCTCCTCTCCTTTCCTCTCCTCTCCTTTCCTCTCCTCTCCTTTCCTCTCCTCTCCTTTCCTCTCCTCTCCTCTCCTCTCCTCTCCTCTCCTCTCCTTTCCTTTCCTCTCCTTTCCTTTCCTCTCCTTTCCTTTCCTCTCCTTTCCTTTCCTCTCCTTTCCTTTCCTCTCCTTTCCTTTCCTCTCCTTTCCTTTCCTCTCCTTTCCTTTCCTTTCCTTTCATTTCCTTTCCTTTCATTTCCTTTCCTTTCATTTCCTTCCCAAACATTCCCAAACCTTCCCCTGCCTTTGCCTTGCCGTTGCCTTGCATTTCCCTTCCCAAACCTTCCCTTCCCAAACCTTCCCAAACCTTCCCAAACCTTCCCTTCCCAAACCTTCCCAAACCTTCCCAAACCTTCCCAAACCTTCCCTTCCCAAACCTTCCCAAACCTTCCCAAACCTTCCCTTCCCAAACCTTCCCAAACCTTCCCAAACCTTCCCAAAACCTTCCCAAACCTTCCCAAACCTTCCCAAACCTTCCCAAACCTTCCCTTCCCAAACCTTCCCTTCCCAAACCTTCCCTTCCCAAACCTTCCCAAACCTTCCCTTCCCTTCCCTTCCCTTCCCTTCCCTTCCCCTTCCCTTCCCTTCCCTTCCCTTCCCTTCCCTTTCCCTTCCCTTCCCTTCCCTTCCCTTCCTTCCCTTCCCTTCCCTTCCCTTCCCTTCCCTTCCCTTCCCTTCCCTTCCCTTCCCTTCCCTTCCCTTCCTTTCCCTTCCCTTCCTTCCCTTCCCTTCCCTTCCCTTCCCTTCCCTTCCTTCCCTTCCTTCCTTCCCTTCCTTCCAACCCCATGCAGTGCTGCAGGCTGGGGTCAGAGTGGCTGGAGAGCAGCCAGGCAGAAAGAGACCTGGGGGTACTGGTTGGCAGCTGGCTGAACATGATCCAGCAGCGTGCCCAGGTGGCCAAGAAGGCCAGTGGTATCCTGGCCTATATCAGGAATGGTGTAGCCAGCAGGAGCAGGGAGGTCATTCTGCCCCTGTACTCAACACTGGTTAGGCCACAGCTTGAGTCCTGCGTCCAGTTCTGGGCCCCTCAGTTTAGGAAAATTGTTGAGTTGCTGCAACGTGTCCAGAGAAGGGCAACAAAGCTGGTGAGGGGTTTGGAGGCTGCAGGAGCTGGGGTTGCTTAGCCTGGAGAAGAAGAGGCTGAGAGGAGACCTTCTTGCTGTCTACAACTACCTGAAGTGAGGATGTAGACAGGTGGGGGTTGGTCCCTTCCCGCAGACAACCTGTGCCAGAAGAAGAGGACATAGTTTCAAGCCGTGCCAGGGGAGGTTTAGGCTGGATGTTAGGAAGAATTTCTTCATAGAAAGTGTCATTGCATATTGGAATGGGCTGCCCAAGCAGATGGTCAAGATACCACCACTGGAGGTGTTGAGGAAGAGACTGGATGGGGCACTTGGTGCCATGGTTTAGTTGATTAGCTGGTGTTGAGCGATAGGTTGAACTTGATGACCTTTTAGGTCTTTTTCAACCTTGTTAATTCTATTCTATTCTATTCTATTCTATTCTATTCTATTCTATTCTATTCTATTCTATTCTATTCTATTCTATTCTATTCTATTCTGTTCTGTTCTGTTCTGTTCTGTTCTGTTCTGTTCTGTTTCCTTTCATGTAAATGAAGACCAGGAAAAACTACATGGGTTTAGGAAATGATCTAATGAATTTAGAATGCCTTAATTAAATTACAATTTGTCAAACATGGTTTATGAAGACTCTCTTAAGTCTGAAACAATTTCATGGATCTGGTAATACAACTGTTTGTTAATAGATCAGCTACACACATTTAAACACTTGTTTCTTTGTCTTCTACAGTACACACTTGTCAGAAATGTTTGGGGTTTTTATTAGCAAGTGCTTGTGAAAAACTGCTAACAGATCATAATGCTTCATATCTCTATTTGTGATATGCTATCCTTATGTGTCAGGCTGACTTACAGGATAAGCTATTTTTTTATAAATCTATTCTATTACTGTGAAAAAGCTCTAGCTCATAAAAACAGTAAAATCATAGTCATCTTGCAGTTACAGCTCTGTATGAGAAGAAAAATAGATACAGAGACTTGAATCCTTTTACCAGCAACTTGAGAAAAAAGTATGTCACTCACAGGTGTAAAAATTAAAGGGGGACAAAATGTATTTAGGTAAATAAATGCCACAGAATTATTTTTTAATCATATTTTTATCAGGACTTTCATCAGAATGAAGTTGATGTCAAATCTCCAGTTCATTCCAATACTGTCTAAATATTTGCATGGCTGTTACTGGAATTTCCCTATCAAGTCCTTCACCTGCTAGTGTCTAGAACAATCTAGAGTGTATTCTGTACTTCAGTGTCTGATATGTATGAGTTTTGCTGAAGTTGTTCCTCAGAGATGCTGCATGTAGATTTATGATTGTTTCCTGGTTTATCTTGAGGAAAGGCTGAGGGATCTGGGTTTCCTTAGCTTGGAGAAGAGGAGACTGAGAGGTGAACTCATTAATGTTTATAAATGCATGAAGGGTGAGTATTAGGAGGATGGAGCCAGGCTCTTCTCAGTGTTGTCCAATGGTAGGTAAAGGGGCAGCAGGTGCAAGCTGGAGCATAGGAAGTTCCATGTAAACATAAGGAAAGACTTTTTCACTATGAGGGTGATGGAACTCTGGAACAGGCTTCCCAGAGAGGTTGTGTAGTTTTCTTCTCTGGTGACATTCAAAACCCACCTGGATGCATTCCCATGTGACTTTTGGCAGGGTCATTGGACTAGGTGATCTTCTGAGGTCACTTCCAACTCCTAACATTCTGTGATTCTGTGATCATCAGACTGTCAGGAGCAGAGAACACAGAAGAAATAGCCATCGTTTGGGCATCTCATTTGAATCATCATACATAGTTATGTCTAAAAATAAAATCTTATTTAAAATTATCTAAAAGGCTCAGTTTTAAACACTGGTGGAGATGCAATAGGTCTTTAAGTTCTGTCTTAACACCTCTGTGCTTCTGCTTTGAGGCTGCTTTATTTCTCACAAACAACACACACGCACACACCCTTTTTTTCTTCTTTTTTTTTTTTTTTCCTTTAGAAGGTGGCAATGTCTAACTCAGGCATGTACTGAAGTTCAAAATACAGATCATAACTCCAAGCTAAGTGTTACATTACGACGAAGACTATCAGCTACCTTCTGAACAAAGTCATCTTCATCTTATTACTCATTAACAGCTAAAAATTCTCAAGTTACAATTACAACCAAGTGGTAGTTTGAGCTGCTCACTAATGACAGAGTGACTTTGTACTGAACTGACAGTGGAATCTCACTAATCTTTAACTGAATGACAAGGAAGACAGTTTTCTTAAGGTTACCTTATACTATTCACTGGGATATCTTGCCTCCTGTCTAAAGTAATATTTAACTTCTCGGTTGTCATACTGGGCTTCAGAAGATGTGCTGATTGATCTTAATTACTGTGTATCTTTTTCCTATAATGTACTGAAATGCATAATAATAAACTGTTTAAATATACTACTTGATCTGGTAACGTGCACTTATTTTAGCTGAAGTATATATTCCCTTAGAAGTTGTCTGTTGTGACAAAAGCTGCCTTTATCTGTTCAGTTCTGCTCAGATTGCAAAGGAAAAGCAGAACCTGTCTTGTTAAAATGTATTGTGTCATCTGTATGTAAATGCTGTATTTCCAGAACCTGAAAATATAAGCAATTATTCAGAGCTGTCAGTAGGGGGAATGACTGCATGATTTAATTGGTCTCTTCCATGTCCAATTCTTAAAATTTCATTAATAGAGATGAAAATATGAATTTGGAACAACACAAAATTTTATTTTGTACTCTTCTTTCTCATTAGTCTGGTACTTTTCAGTCAAGGGCATAAAAATCTCATCATTATGAGGCAACTGAAGAATAGATGTATTTATCACAGGTATATTTATTAAGATCGTAAGAGCAGAGTGAAAAGGGGAGGAAGAATGCCTTCGTCTCTTTCCTCACCTCTGTTTTTATCTGCCTAACACATTTACTCTGTATTTGCTCTAATTTTTAGATACCATTTTAAAGTACTGCAAGGCTTTTTCATATGAAAACAAGTGTAAAAAATTATCTCTTTTTTTCAAACTCTAAGACACAAGTTCAGGAAAGAATGCAATCATTATGCAGTTTTTAGTTGTAAGAATATTTTTTTGTTCATAAAGGTATTGCTGACAAATTTGATAACAGATCCACCCAAGTAATTCACTATCTTAACAAACTGTCATTAGCTGTCTGATATAGTAATTTACCTTTCAGTTTTTTGAACATATTTATTTTGTAATTTATCTCAATGAATAAAGCAGACAGCTACAGATTTCTCGTGAAAGTGCTCCCCATACTTTTGTCTTGAGGGTAGCCTTTCACACAATTCATACATGGGCAGTTACTGGAGAGGCATACTGTTTAGTGCAAGGTGTCTGAAAGAATCTGTCATGCACTGTAAGGAAAATTATTAAGAAGATATGATTGTTTTTCTTGGTAGTTAGTACTTTTATGTTGGGGTTTCTTTGTCTGCATTAATTGCATATGTCTTTGTATGACAAGTCAAAATCATTATCATTCTATGCTCTTTGTCCTTCATAGCAAAACAGAATCTTCCTGTTCATTTTTTGAGTTTCATTATTACTTCAGAGCATTGTAAAACCAGCTCAATGAGTCTTGTTTTCTATTCTCTTGATATTCACTTACAGTAGAGATGGAATACTACATTCCATATTTGAAACTTGATGCATGTTCCTTACACCTAACACCATCACGACTGTTAATCCATATCTCCAAGTGCCATGTCCACACATTTCTTGAACAATTCCAGGGATGATGACTCCACCACCTCTCTGGGCAGCCTGTTCCAATGCCTGACCACTCTTTCAGTAAAGAAATATTTCCTAAATCCAATCTGAAACTCTCCTGGCACAATTTCAGGCCATTTCTTCTCTTTGTGTCACTTGACACTAGAAATAAGAGACGATGTCACTGCAACCTCCTTTGGAGAGCAACGAGGTCTCCCCTCAGCTTCTTATTCTCAAGGCTGAACAATCCCAGCTCCCTCAGATGTTCTTCATAAGACTTCTTCTCTAGACCCTTCGTCAGCTTTGTTGCCCTTCTCTGGACACACTCCAGCAACTCAGTCCTTCTTGTAGTGAGGGGCCCAAAACTGAGCACAGCAGCAGAGGTGCAGTATCACCAGTGCCAAGCACAGGGGCACAATCTCATCCCTCCTATTGTTGGCCGTGCAATACCAGCCAGGATGCTGTTGGCCTTCTTAGCTACCTGAGCACACTGTTGGCTCATGTTCAAATGGTTGTCTACCAGAACCCCCAGGTCCTTTTCTGCCAGGCAATTTTCCAGCCATTCTGCCCCAAGCCTGTAGCTTTGGATGGGGACCCAGAATTTGGCTTTGTTAAACCTTATACAATTTACCTTGGCCCATTGAGCCAATCTGTCCATATCCCTTTGCAAAGCCTTCCTACCTTCAAGCAGATCAACATCCCCATTCAATTTAGTGTCATCTGCTGAGTCACGGTGGGAGTTACACATTCTTCAAAAGGAAGTGTACCATAGCACACCTGTGACATTGTCATATGTATCCAGATGGGAATTATCACTGCAAATATGACCAGTGTTTCAATGTCCAAAACCTGCACAGGCACCATGCAGAAAAAGGTATCAAGTTGGCAGATCCCTCAGTACTTTTCCATATTAAATATTCCCTTTAGTCTTTTCATACAGAATTCCTTAGGGTTAAGCTTAACTACAATTTTGCTTTTCTACTGTTAAATGTGTGGCTAAATTCTCCTGTTATGTTGCCTAAAATCAAACAATACTTCAGTTTTAATACCTGAAAGCTGTGGTAGATATCTTGAAAAAGTGTTTGTTTATATCTGAATTAATTATAGACAGTCTATAAAAAATGCCTGTGAAACATAAATTGCTGGGAGTTATATAATAATTATTGTGCCAGCCTCAAAGCTTTTGAAATAAAGCTCAAAATACTTCAAATATTAAGTCTCACCACCTCTATTTTAGAACAGTAATTATTATCATGGTCTTTCTCTGCTGTCAAACAAGGGGAGGAAAGAACAGAGAATCTGTCATCCATTTGCTTCACTAAACCAGAAGTTGACAGTCTCAGAACTCCTTTCTGGTTAGGATCTTTAACATGCCAGTCCTCCCTGAGGCAAATAGAATTCTTACTTATTTTTCTTTCCTTTTGTATGTCATCTGCGTCTCAGAAAAGGTATCCGGCATTTGTTGTCTATATCAATATGCACTGCTCTGTGTGTCCCTTCAGCATCCCTCAGGAGAGACCTTTGTGCGTACACAGATGTTTACATCTCTAAGCAGACAAAAAAGGAGCAAATGCCACAACAGAGTAGATTGGAACAGATTATCTTGGCAACAATAACTGCACACTTGAAGGATGGCCAAGGGATCAGGTCCAGTGAACATGGATTTAGGAAGGGCAGATCCTGCCTCTCCAACCTGATCTCCTTCTATGACCAGGTGACCTGCCTGGTGGATGTGGGGAGGCCTGTGGATGTAGTCTACCTGGACTTCAGCAAGGCCTTTGATACTGTCCCCCACAGCAAACTCCTGGCCAAGCTGTCAGCCCATGGCTTGGACAGCAGCACTCTGTGCTGGGTTAGGAACTGGCTGGAGGGCTGAGCCCAGAGAGTGGTAATGAATGGTGTCACATCCAGCTGGCAGCCAGTCACTAGTGGTGTCCCCCAGGGATCAGTGCTGGCCCCCATCCTCTTTAATATCTTCACTGATGATCTGGATGAGGGGATAGAGACAGTCATCAGCAAATTTGCAGATGACACCAAGTTGGGAGCAGATGTTGGTCTGTTGGAGAGCAGAAGGACTCTGTAGAGGGACCTCGACTGACTGGACAGATGGACGGAGTCCAACGGGATGACATTCAACAAATCCAAGTGCCAGGTGCTGCACTTTGGCCACAACAACCCCATGCAGAGCTACAGGCTGTGGTCAGAGTGGCTGGAGAGCAGCCAAACAGAGAGGGACCTGGGGGTGCTGGTTGACAGCCGCCTAAACATGAGCCAGCAGTGTGCCCAGGTGGCCAAGAAGGCAAATGGCATCCTGGCCTGCATCAAGAATAGTGTGGCCAGCAGGATCAGGGAAGTCATTGTGCCCCTGTACTCAACATTGGTTAGGCCACAACGTGAGTACTGTGTCCAGTTCTGGGCCCCTCAGTTTAAGAAGGACATTGAGACACTTGAACGTATCAAGAGAAGGGTAATGAGGCTGGTTGTGCTTGAGTACAAGCCCTATAAGGAGAAGCTGAGGGAGCTGGGATTGTTTAGCCTGGAGAAGAGGAGGCTCAGGGGAGACCTCACTGCTCTCTACAACTACCTGAAAGGGGGTGTAGTCAAGAGGGAGCTGGTCTCTTCTCCCTGGCAACCAGCACCAGAACAAGAGGACACAGTCTCAAGCTGCACCAGGGGAAGTTTAGTCGTTCGCCATTGGAATGGGCTGCCCAGGGAGGTGGTGATACTGTGATACTGTGGGTGATAAGAACATCCGGCTTTCATAAATGCTTCTTCTAGAACAAAGTGTTCCTGCTGCTTCTGAGAATGGAGGGGACAAAGAGAAGCTGCACTCTTTAGGAACATGCACCCTCTGATGATGTTAAACAGAATCATAGAATCAACAAGGTTGGAAAAGACATCAAAGATCATCAAGTCCAACCTGTCACCCAAGACCTCATGCCTACTAGACCATGGCACCAAGTGCCACGTCCAATCCCTTCTTGAACACCTTCAGGGATGGCAACTCCACCTCATTGCCTAGGCAGCCCATTCCAGTGGCTAACAACTCTCTCAGTGAAGAATTTTCTCCTCACCTCAAGCCTAAACTTCACCTGGTGAAGCTTGAGACTGTGTCTTCTTGTTCTGGTGCTGGTTGCCTGGGAGAAGAGACCATTTCCCTCCTGGCTACAACCCCTGGAGGGGAGGTTTAGGTCGGCTGTTAGGAAGAAGTTCTTCCCAGAAAGAGTGATTGTCCATTGGAATGTGCTGCCCA
Organism: Picus viridis; assembly: GCA_033816785.1. Lineage (NCBI taxonomy): Eukaryota > Metazoa > Chordata > Aves > Piciformes > Picidae > Picus > Picus viridis. Next base: position 73,505,514 of record CM066606.1, on the reverse strand, counting down.
GGGAGGTGGTAGAGTCACCATCACTGGAAGTGTTTGAAAGAAAACAGCATAGAGAAACTAGTACAGAATGACTTCACAGAAACACAAGTTCAAGATGCAGTAGATTACCTGTCATGTTACCTTGCAAGGTATTGACCTGTGACCTAGATATGTTTGGCATTCCCATCTCCCAAGCAGTGTTCGTGTAAAAAGAAGACATGAAGCCTTCATTAGGGATGCGAAATTAAAATTTGTATTAGGACTGAGACCCTACCAAGCTTGCCTAGAGTATCCAATTGTATCAGTTTTGAACTGGCTTAATATATTGGCTGACCTGATGCCACCATTTTGAGCTAAATAGCTAATTTGTAAGGCTTTGAGTGTGCTGTAGTACCATGATCTTGATGGCTTAAGCTCTTCTTTCACACAAAAATGCAAAAAGACACAAACACGTTTTTTAAAAAATTGCCACTATGTACTATAAATACATCTGAAAATATTAATTCAAGATCTGTATTATGAGTAGGTTTCCTATAAAACTTGCAGACTGCTGAGAGGTAATGAGTGTCTTGCCCTAAAAAAGTCTTTTGTTTTGAAGAACCTTGAAGTACTCTGCAATGCACATGTACAAACTTCAACAATTTTGTTAAATCAGCACCTCATTAGATAACAGGTAAGGAATTTTATACATGGATTATAGTGCAGTTTTCTTTAGGAATTGTGATGTATTCCTGATGAATAGTGAAATTCAGAGAGAGCTCACTCATTTCCTGTAGTTCTCAAGTTCACTGAATGAGTTTCAATTGCCCGTCTTGCTGCAACGCATGTGTCTAAGGTAAAACATACCTGAAAGATGAGATGATTCCCTAGCCTTCACTTGTGTGTACCCATTCACAACTGAAACATAATAGCCTTGACTTATCCAGGTTATTCTCTAATGTGTTTTGGTATTCACTGTTTTTGCAGTACAGCAATTGGTGCCTCAGGTCTTCTGACCAATTAATTCCAAATAAATTCAAATGTTTACTGTTCTTCATATATTATTTCTGTATGTGGGAAGCGCAGCTCTGGCAGCCTTCCTGAAATCAAAGCATTGCTCCTGAAATGATAAGAACAAAGCTTTCAGAGAAGCAAATACAAATAGCAAATACAGAGATTCTCAGACCTGAAGTGTTGGCACCATTTGACCTGTTTTTTAAGTTCATGTGTCTCAGCATAAATCTGGCAGCTGCAGTTGCTGCAGATGTCCCGCAGCCTTGCTTCCATGCTGGCAGATATTTGGTCTATGATCTTTGGTCCCCCTAAACCAAAATCAGTTCTTCAGCCTAAGCGAAGGACAGAGTTGTAATATTTATTCTATTACATTTAGTAACCATGTTTGGAGTCAGGTTCTTTCTGAAGGAAGCCAGTTTAGTTCACAATAAACATCCTGTTAACATTGTTAGCATACAACATTTATAGATAATTGCCAGGAATGCACAATGTTACATTTTAAGCTAACATTCTTCCAGGTAGTCAAGAAAACTGAGGTGCGGTGGTTATCTCATGTTGTTGCCAGGTACAGTTACATGGGTAAGAGGCAAAATATCAGCATTCCTTTGTAAAGAGCTCCTGAAGTAAACATGGGAAGAGTAACACAGAATATCACATGCAGCTGATGATCAGAAGCTTAGATTTCTTTCATAAGGTCTTTGTAGCTGCGCTTATGATGAACTTTCAAGTTTGTGAAAGATACTGGCAAAGGAGTAGGAAAAGGCAGAGGTACTTAACACCTTCTTTGCCTCAATTTTTACTAGCAGGGCAGAACGTCTTCCAGACAGCTGGCCTGCAGAGCAGGCAGTAGGAGCCAGGGAGCTGCATAGTTTCCTGCTGCTCCAGGAGGTAGTTAGAGACCTTACTAGCTGCTTGGACCCCCACAAGGCCATGGGACCGGATGGGATCCATCCTAGGGTGCTGAGAGAGCTGGCAGATGAGCTGGCCAAGCCACTCTCCATCATTTTTCAGCAGTCCTGGCTCACTGGAGAGGTCCCAGAAGACTGGAAGCTGGCCAACATGGTGCCCATCCACAAGAAGGGCCAGAAGGAAGAGCCAGGGAATTATAGGCCTGTCAGCCTGACCTCAGTGCCAGGCAAGATTATGGAACAGGTCATCTCGAGTGCGATCACACAGCACTTACAGGATGGCCAAGGGATCAGGCCTAGCCAGCATGGATTTAGGAAGGGCAGGTCCTGCTTGACCAACCTGATCTCCTTCTATGATCAGGTGACCCGCCTGGTGGATGTGGGGAGGCCTGTGGATGTGGTCTACCTGGACCTCTGCAAGGTCTTTGACACCGTCCCCCACAGCAAACTCCTGGCCAAGCTGGCAGCCCATGGCTTGGACAGGAGCACACTGCATTGGGTTAGGAACTGGCTGGAGGGCCGAGCCCAGAGAGTGGTGGTGAATGGTGCCACATCCAGCTGGCTTCCAGTCACATGTGGTGTGCCCCAAGGATCAGTGCTGGGCCCAATGCTCTTCAACATCTTTGTTGATGATCTGAATGAGGGCATTGAGTCCATCATCAGCTAGTTTGCAGATGACGCTAAGCTGGGGGCAGTAGTTAGGGAAAGAATGCAAAGACAATTGTGTGTCTAATTTGTTCACGTAAGTGCTGCAATTAAACATCCAGATTGGACAGTTGCACATGAAATAACTGCTATGTGTTGTTTCTGCATCTCATAAACAGCACTTGTCTTCATGTGATCTTAGTAAACCTACATGCAAATGAAATTCAACATATGTGTCATCTTGGTCTCCCAGGTCTTCCTGAAAGCTGTTTTGGTGTGTTGAAGATAACCAGTTTCTTTGTCCAACAACAGATACACAAGAAAAAACCTCAGGCTAGATGCAAACTCTTCAAATTCTTCCTTTCAATTAAATCTATCATGAATTGGCTTTCCTATTAAAGCAATCAAATCAGCTGTTGGAGCTCAACTGATTTACCTACTGCACAAAAATACTGTGGTCAGAACAAAATAAGCTTGTAAGATCCTCCTGAGCTTGTAGAATCAAGCTGCCTGTACACAATTTTCTTCAAGAGAGCCTTGGACAGCACTAAGGTTCAGATCACAAAATGCCATTGTTTTCTATTGCAAAACATTTATAGAAGAATTTGAAGTTTTCTCTTGGTATTCCTTCAAGGCTACACAAATTTTGCCTATGTTAGAGAGAGCAACTGGCAAAACTGGGCACTCTGAGGATGCCCAAGCATCTATATGCACTATAGACAAAAGCCTATTCTAGGTCATAATAATACAATACAATACACCAGGTTGGAAGAGACCTTCAAGATCATCGCGTCCAACCCATCAACCAATCCAACCCACCCAACAACTAGACCATACAGCCAAGCACCCCATCAAGTCTTCTCCTGAACACCTCCAGTGAAGGTGACTCCACCACCTCCACGGGTAGCCGATTCCAACGGGCAATCACTCTCTCTCCATGTAGAACTTTTTCCTAACATCCAGCCTAAACCTGCCCTGGTGCAGCCTGAGACTGTGTCCTCTTGTTCTGGTGCTGGCTGCCTGGGAGAAAAGGCCAACCTCTGCCTGGCTACAAGCTCCCTTCAGGAAGTTGTAGAGAGCAATATGGTCACCCCTCAGTCTCCTCTTCTCCAGGCTAAGCAACCCCAGCTCCCTCAGCCTTTCCTCACAGGGCTTGTGTTCCAAACCCCTCACCAGCTTTGTTGCCCTTCTCTGGACACATTCCAGCAAGTCAACATCCTTCCTAAACTGAGGGTCACAGAACTGGACACAGTACTCAAGGTGTGGCCTAACCCGTGCAGTGTATAGGGGCAGAATGACCTCCCTGCTCCTGCTGGCCACACTGTTCCTGATGCAAGCCAGGATGCCATTGGCTGCCTTGGCTGCCTGGGCACACTGCAGGCTCATGTTCAGCCTACAATCAACCAGTACCCCCAGGTCCCTCTCTGCCTGGCCACTCTCCAGCCACTCTGACCCCAGCCTGTAGCACTGCCTGGGGTTGTTGTGGCCAATGTGCAGAACCCGGCACTTGGATGTGTTAAATCTCATGCCCTTGGACTCTGCCCATCTGTCCAGCCTGTCGAGGTCCCTCTGCAAAGCCTCTCTGCTCTCCAGCAAATCAACTGCTGCCCCCAGCTTGGTGTCATCTGCAAATTTACTGATGATGGACTCAATGCCCTCATCCAGATCATCAATAAAGATGTTGAAGAGCATGGGGCCCAGTTCCCTGGGGGGCCCAGATCCCTGGGGCACACCACTAGTGACAGGCCACCAGCTGGATGTGGCGCCATTCACCATCACTCTCTGGGCTCGGCCCTCCAGCCACTTCCTAACCCAACGCAGTGTGATCCTGTCCAAGCCATGGGCTGCCAGCTTGGCCAGGAGTTTGCTGTGGGGAACGGTGTCAAAGGCCTTGCTGAGGTCCAGGTAGACCACATCCACAGGCCTCCCCACATCCACCAGGCGGGTCACCTGATCATAGAAGGAGATCAGGTTGGTCAGGCAGGACCTGCCCTTCCTAAATCCATGCTAGCTAGGCCTGAGCCCCTGGCCATCCTGTAAGTGCTGTGTGATCGCACACAAGATGACCTGCTCCATAATCTTGCCTGGCACTGAGGTCAGGCTGACAGGCCTAGAATTCCCTGGCTCATCCAACCGGCCCTTCTTGTGGATGGGCACCACATTGGCCAGCTTCCAGTCTTCTGGGACCTCTCCAGTGAGCCAGGACTGCTGAAAAATGATGGAAAGTGGCTTGGCCAGCTCATCTGTCAGCAATCTCAGCACCCTAGGATGGATCCCATCTGGTCCCATGGCCTTGCGGGGGTCCAAGCGGCTCAGTAGATCTCTAACTTCCTCTTGGAGCAGCGGGAAACTATGCAGCTCTCTGTCTCTTTCTGCCAGCTCTGCAGGCCAGCCGTCTGGAAGACGTTCTGACATGCTAGTGAAGATTGAGGCAAAGAAGGTGTTAAGTAGCTCTGCCTTTTCCTCATCCTTTGTTACAATGTTCCCCTCCATGTCAACCAAGGAGTGGAGGTTGTCCTTGCCCTTCTTCTTGGTATTGATGTATTTATAGAAGGACTTTTTGTTGTCCTTCACAGCAGAGGCCAGTCTAAGTTCTAAATGGGCTTTTGCCTCCCTAATTTTCTTCCTACACAACCTAGCAACATCCCTAAACATTCTGTAGGTTGCCTCCCCTTTCTTCCAAAGATGATACACCCTCTTTTTTTCCCTTAGTTCTATTAAAAGTTCATCACCCATCCAGGCTGGCCGTCTGCCCCGGCGGCTCATCTTCCGGCACACTGGCACAGCCTGTTCCTGCACCTTCAAGAGTTCTTCCTTGAAGTAGGTCCAGCTCTCCTGGACCCCTTTGTTTTTAAGGGCTGATTCCCAAGGAACCTTCTGAATTAGTTCCTTGAGTAGCCTGAAGTCTGCCCTCCTGAAGTCCAGAGTGGAGGTCTTCTTGATGCACCTCTTGGATTGGCTGCATACCAAAAACTCAATTATCTCGTGGTCACTGTTGCCTAAACACCCTCCGACCACCACATCACCCACCAGCCCTTCCCTGTTGGTGAAGAGGAGGTCAAGCAGAGCCTCACCCCTGGTAGGCTCGCGCAGCACCTGGGATAAGAAGTTGTCCTCCATGCACTCTAAGAACCTCCTAGACTGCCTCCTCTCTGCTGTGTTGAGATCCCAGCAGATATCAGGCAGGTTGAAGTCACCCATGAGAACGAGGTCAGGCGATCTTGAGACAGCCTTAAGCTGCCTATAGAATGCCTCATCAACATCCTCCTCCTGGTTGGGTGGTCTATAACAGACTCCAACCAGGATGTCTGCCCTGCTGGTCTTCCCTCTAATTCTCACCCACAAGCACTCAACCCTATCATCCCTGATCTCCATCTCAACGGCATCCAGTGCCTCCCTGATGTACAGGGCCACCCCTCCACCCCTTCTTCCTTGCCTGTCTCTCCTGAAGAGCCTGTAGCCATCAATTGCAGCGCTCCAGTCATGTGAGTCATCCCACCACGTCTCTGTGATGGCAACTACATCATAACTTTCTTGCTGCAACAAGGCTTCCAGCTCCTCTTGTTTGTTACCCATGCTTCGTGCATTAGTGTACATGCACTGCAGCTGGGCTGCTGGTTTCACCTCTAGCTCTAGCTTATCACCCCCAGACTCCTGCCTGAGGGCACTGGTTTCAGCCCCTTCCCCCTTCGAAGCTAGTTTAAAGCCCTGTCAATGACACTTGCTAATTCCCTTCCCAGAATCTTTTACCTTTGGGGGACAGGCCATTCTCGTGTACTGTGACCTTTCCCCTCTTCTGGGACAGATGTACTCCATCTGTTACCAGCTGACCTGGTGCAGTAGAAAGTTCCCCAAGATTGAAAAACCCAAAATTCTTTTGACTGCACCAGTCCCTAAGCCACTTGTTGACTACAGCGGCTGACCTGTTCCTTATTGTGTTCCCTCCTGCAACTAACGGTATCGATGTAAAAATTATTTGTGCACCTGACCCCTCAACCAGATCTCCCAGGGCCCTGAGGTAATTTTTGATAGCCCTGGGAGGCCTGGTACCAACATCATCATTCCCTAACTGCATGACCAATAAGGGATAATAATCAGAGGGCTGTACCAGACTGGGCAGCCTTCTGGTAACATCTCCAACTTGGACTCCTGCTAGGCTAATAACTTCCCTATGAGATGGGTCCGGCCTACATATGGGACCTTCTGTTCCCCTCAGGAGGGAATCACCAATAACAATTACCCTCCTTTTCTTTTTTAGGGAGCAAGTCCTGATGCCAGGGGAAGGCTCTTTAACCTTAGGCTGCGTTGCCTTAGGCTGTTTAACCTTAGGCTGCTTTACCTTAGGCTGTTTAACCTTAGGCTGTTTAACCTTATGCTGTTTAACCTTAGGCTGTTTAGCCTCAGGGAAGACCCCAGACGGTGTGTCCTCCACCATCAGTATCACCTCACCCTTGATCTCCAGCGCCCCATACCTGTTTTCCAAGGGCAGTGAGGGAGGTGGGGGGAGGCAAGGAGGTTTTAATTTGTGTCCTTTGAGAGGAACCTGTATCCATTCCCCTCTGCTTTTCGAACAACCAGTCTCTGCTGGGGAGCCTGTGGAGCCTGCTTACTCGGGTTCATCTCTTTCCTCCTGTGGCTCATCACTTTTCTACAATCCCATACATCTCTAAGACTAGCAACCTCATCCTTTAGTCTGGCCACAAGGTCGAGCAGATAGCCAATCTGCTCACACCTAATGCAAGAGTTGCCCCCACTACCCTGCATCTCAAGAGCCAGGCCCCAGCACTCACTACAGCCAGATAACTGGACAGCTACCTGATTGTGTTCTACCTCAGTCTGGGTCGACACTGATTTTTTAAAGGAGATTTTGCTGCGCGTTATAACCATGCTGCCCCTGGCCACGGCCGTGGCTGCCCCTGGACACGCCACCCACTGGACAAAAATTTAGAAAAAGTGCGGCGGCGCGCGAGAGCACCAGAGAGTACCAGAGAAGGGGCTGCTGCCCAGCGGAGCCGCGCGAACCGCTGTCCGCTGTTCAAATTCCGCCGCCGAAGGCGCTGGCCTCACAAGCGCACGTGAAGACAGGGCCGCCCGAGTGCCGCTGTGTGTTCAGGAAGCGTGGCGAACCCAGCTGCCACCGCAGCCCGAAGAGGAGAAGCGCGAAAGCCCGCCCAAGCGGCCGCTGGTCCCGGTGCTGTTCCGAAGGGGCTGCTGCCGAGCGGTGCCCCACGAAGCGCTGCCCGTTGTTTAAATTCCGAAGTGCTCAAGTATGCGATGTAAGTTTTGCCCTTCTTGTAAAGAAATAGATGGCCCAAATAAGAGGCCTATTGCTTTTGGGGATAGGAAGGACTCATGCGGACAGAAAAAGTTCTTCTTTGCTCAACATAAATGGCCTTCAGTCTTGGACTAAGCAAGTCTTATCCTAATTTTAGCAATAAAAATCTTTCAATGCCTTTTCTATGTATACTACGTGACTTTTTTTTTTTTTTTTTTTTTTTCTTAAAAAGCCTCATTCTGGGTTCTGTGCAAGGTGTAAAAAGTATGAAAGGAAATTGTATTTCCAACCCCTTACAGCTATAAGGCTAGATACAAAAAGGAAAAATAAAATTTCATGGTGATCTTTGTGAAGAGGTAGGAGGTCCATAGAAATTCATCTGGAAATTGTTAACTAAAAGTACAGATGGAAAAGGAGTTTGAAACTTGCGAACTGTGCTACTTCTGTGTAGCCCCTTGTCCTGCTGTCAAAACCTTCAACAGTCCAAATGAATTTAAAATGCCTTTACTGTTTAATGGATATTCTTAAAATTAAGAAGCTTGGGTTTTTTATACAGGAAGTAGTTGCATATGAGCCAGTATACTTGTTTACAAGAGGATCAGAGAATAAGTTGAAAGAGACCTCTGGAGGTTAGCAAGTCCAATTTCCCCGCTCAAAGCAGGGTAAGCTAGAGTAGGTCACTCAAGCTGCATGTCCATTTGTTTTGTTCATTACATTTCAGTCTTTTTTTTAAAAAAAAAAGAAAACAATGGAGATTTTAAGTAGTAGTACTTCTAATGAAACAAAAGTTTTGTCAAAAAAGGATAAATGAATGAGAGGATGTGGTAGTTTTAGGCTGTACCTTCAAAATTTTTTTCACAGATCTTGATCATGAAATGGTAGAATGTAAATAAATCACTATTGAGTGTAAAAAGGAAAGTAATTATAATTCTAAACAATCCCATTGGAAGAGGTAATGAACTTAAACTAGTTGTGCAAAACAATCTATCTCTTTTCACTTCCTTGGGCTAGGAGATACTATGTGTTTCTGCTGGCTTCTGCTTGATCTTGGCTGCATTGTTTTGGCTAAGTTCTAAGATGTCTTTCCTTTCTCTTGTCTGTTCATATACAGCGGGGTAAGAAGGAAGCAGGGAAGGGAGAAGCTGTTGGCAGCTCCCCTGTTCTTTGACCAGGAGGGTCCTTTTGCTGTTCCTTAATTGTAAATACCTGTTAATGTTGTAAATACTGTATATTTTGTACATATTTGCTGTAGATTGTACTTTTGATTGTAAATATAGCTTTCATTTGTTTGCAACTGAGCTGGTCTGACAACGTTAATATTGGGGGGGGCAGAATTATCGACCCACCAGAGAGGAGAAGAGTGCCTTATTCATGTACTCTGTATCTCTTGCGTTTAATTATAAGTGCTTGTGTTCACTAGATAGCTTTACATAGCTGTTTTCAAGTCATGCTATAATGAGCAGTCTAAACTCTGTACTGTTGGTAGGAATAATAGTATCAATATTTAATTTCTTTGGTGAATAGTTTTATCTCCTAGACTCTTCTTTGGAATTGCTGAATATACAGCCCAACAGTTCAAATGCTTGTTTGTGATTAACTTGAAACCAATCTGAGGTTGGTAGGGCTCATATGTAAAGCAAATAAAAGTGATCCTGGCCATCTGATATTACCTGTTGTTTTCCTTGTACCTTCTGGAATAAACAAGGGCACTTAGCCACATGATACCCTTTCTGTTTTCTTTTCCTGAGGCTTCTCAGGTCACAGATGTTGCTTCCTATAACAATGAATTATTAGTAGGATGGGAATGTTAAATGACATCTGTTGTAATCTTCCCATTTAAAATGTCAAGATATCTTACAGATAAATTTCCTCTCTTTATAATTATGTAGGATCCCCTCCTACCTAGGAACAAAGCAAAACCAAACCAAACAAAAGCAAGCAACCAACAATGAAACACCAAAACAATACAAATCACAAATGCAGTGAAACTCTGGCTATATTTATAGCTATAAGAAGCAAATAGTTTAATCATTCAGGTCTCTGGATTTGCCATAACTCTTGTGATAGAAGTGTGATATTATTTCTAATATTTTCCTATGTTAGATTATGATTTTTTAAAGCTTAAATAATATATAAAACAATAAACATTTTCCAACAGAGGCTTGAAGCTTTTGCTATTCTTTGAAAAGTGAACAGCACTTTGCAAAATCATTAGGGCATGTGAAATATGCTAGAGAAATTAAATTTTTAAATAATTCCAATACAGTGGCAGCATTCATAAGATAATAAACTATTGCATGATCCTTTTTAATATTTCTGTATGTTTAGCCAAGGGGGAATATATAGATAAATCACAGAAATCACAGAAACATTCAAGTTGGAAAAGACCCTCAGGATCACCAAGCCAAACCAAAAGCCCTACTCTACAAGGTTCACCCCTAAACCCTATCCCCAAGCACCATATCCAAAAGACATTTAAACACATCCAGGGCTGGATGTGCCCTCCCTGGGCAGCACATTCCAATGGCTGACCATTCCTTCTGTGAAAATTTTTTACCTAATGTCCAGTCTAAACCTACCCAGTCGTAGCTTGAGGCCATTCACTCTTCTTCTATCACTAATTACCTGCCTCAGAGACCAGCACCAGCCTCTCTACAACATACTTTCAGGTAGTTGTAGAGAGCAATGAGGTCTCCCCTCAGCCTCCTCTTTTCCAAACTAAACAGCTCCAGCTCCATCAGCCACTCCTTACAAGATGTATTCTCCAGGCCCTTCACCAGCTTTGTTGCCCTCCTCTGCACTTGCTCCAGCACCTCAATCTCTCTCCTGTATTGAGGTGCCCAAAACTGGACACAATACTTGAGGTGTGGCCTCACCAGAGCTAAGCACAAGGGGACATTCACCTCTCTATTCCTGCTGGACACAGCTTTTCTGATACAAGCCAGGATGCCATTGGCTTTCTCTGCCACCTGGGAACACTACTAGTTCACATTCAGTTGCCTGGCAATTAGAACCCCCAGGTCCCTTTCTGCCAGACAGCTTTCCAGCCACACTTCCTTAAGCTTGTAGCATTGCTTGAGGTTCTTGTGACCAAGTGCAGGACCTGGCATTCTGCCTTGTTGAAGCTCATCCCATTAATGTTGGCTCATTGATTCAATCTATCCAAGTCCCTCTGTAGACCCTCCCTACCCTGGTGCAGATCAACGCTCCCACACAACTTGGTGTCATCTGTGAACTTACTGATGACACATTCTACGTCTTCATCAATAATGATGTTAAACAGAAATTGTCCCAATACTGAGACCTGAGGAACACCACTTGTGACTGGTCACCAGCTGGATTTAACTCCACTGACCACCACTCTTTGGGCCTGTTTGCCCAGCCAGTGCTTTATCCAGCAGTGTGTGCTCATCCAAGCCACAAGCAGCCAGTTTGTCCACGAGAATTCTGTGGGGAACAGTGTGAAAGGCTTTTTGAAAGTTTAGGCAGACAATATCCACAGCCTTTCCCTCATCCAGCAGTCAGGCCATCCTGTCATAGAAGGAGATCATGCTGGTCAGGCAGGACCTGCCCTTCATAAACCCCTGCTGAATGGGCCTGATCTGGTTATTCTCTATACGTCATGTAATGGTACTTGAGATGATCTGCTCTGTGACCTTCCCTGGTATCGAGGTCAGACTGACAGGTCTATAGTTTCCTGGATCCTCCTATCTTCCTTTCTTGTACATGCGTGTCATGTTTGCTACCCTCTAGTTCATTTGGACCTCCCCATTCAGCCAGGACTTCAGGTAAATAATGGAAAATGGCTTGGTGAGCACATCAGCCAACTCCCTCAACACCCTTGGGTGTAGCCCATCTGGCCCCTTAGACTCATGTGCATTTAAGTGGTGTAGCAGACTGATGACAGTCACAATTATTGTGATGGGCTCATTCTGATTTCCCTCCCTGACTCCTAGTTCATTAGCCTGGGTGTCCAGGAAACCGTTGGATCCACTGCTAAAGACTGAGGCAAAGTAGGCATTAGGCACCTCAGCCTTCTCCTCATCTGTAGTCACTGTGTTTCCCTCTACATCCAATAAAGGATGGAGATTTTCCCTAGTCCTCCTTTTGTTTTTAATGAACTTAAAGAAACAATTTTTATTATCCATAATGGCTGTACCTATGTTGAGCTCTAGTTGTGCTTTGGATCTCCTAATTTTCTCCCTGCATAGCTTCACTATATCCTTATAGTCCTGATCTGAGAGCTGTCCCTTCTTCCAGAGGCCACAGACTCTCCTTTTGTTCTTGAGGTCCAGAAAAGGTCCCTATTCAGTCAGGCCAAATGCCTGCCCCACTGACTCATTTTTTGGCACACAGGGACAGCCTGCTCCTGAGCTTTTAAGACTTCCCTCTTGAACTATGCCCAACCTTCCTGGACTCCTATATCCTTCAGGGTGGCCTCCAAGGGACACATTATCATGAGTCCACCCAACACCTGCCATCTGGCCAACACTAGATTATGGCTTCCAGGGGACAAATGTAACACTGTAGTGGAAGTAGCATTAAGTGACTATCCAGGGAAAATCTTGGGCTTTGATGTTCTGGCCAGAAAAAGGTGGCATCTCCCTAATGGTGTACTATGGTGTTTTGGCTTCTATGGGGTGACAGCTAGAGAGTCAAGGTCTGCTTGGATTAACCTTCTACTAACTGCCACGACTTTACCCCAATCCAGTACTACTTGTGTCCACCAGTATCCCTTACTGATGTCAGCCAAGCAAGGCATCTCCAAGGTAATAGTGGACCTGGAGAAAAGTCAAATTGTCACTTGAACACACTCTGCGTACAGCTCACCAATTTGGCCAGTGAAGAAACCTTTGCAGCTTCTGTAGAATGTCAATTACTTTTCCATTTAAACTTTCTATCACTCTCCAATCCATTTTTGTGAGTGTGGTAGGCTGAGAAACCAATTCTCCTACCACAGGCAAAAGAAACGACTCAGACAAATGGATTGCAAGGAATGGTGGAAAGTTTAGATGAAAAAACAATGAAAGTTTTTACAGAGAACCACAAACACCATGACAAAAGAGAGAGATATCCCAAAACATACCCAAGAACATCCCACCCCTAACTGGGGGTACACCCAAAGCCCCCCAGGGCTCTTTCTCCCCCCCCCAACCCAGCCTTGGGCCTAGGACCAAGAGAAGCATCTCACACCATTACCTAGGCAGTGGTGAGGGAAGAAAGAGCAAGTGAGGACCCCCTGCTGGTGTTTTATAGGTGAGCAGGGCATTATGGGATTAAATACCTGGCTTCCTGTGACCACCCACTGGGCTGGGCCCTCTTTTGGGACATCACAGGAGTGGTGTGTGTGGCAGCACCTAGCCTAAACCCCCACAGTGAGCATCATTCTTCTGCCCCTCTTGGGGCAATAGAGCATCTGTCCCACCTGAAACCAGAACAATGCACTCAAAACTTTTCAGAAATTGGGCCCTTTAATGCCCACACGATGCCCTCAAGGTTCAATGGGGCTTTAGAGAACACACCTCCTACTGTGGGATATTCCAGAGGGGGCCCAGTAGCCCAAAGAGAGACCTTTTGTTTTCCTCAACAGCTTCAGGGATACCAAGCAAAGATGCTTGGAGTGGGAAAAGGGACTCCTTTCCCTTACTAGAGCTGTCAAAGAGGCAGAGAAGCTATGCACTACACAAGATATTGTAGTGTTCCTCTGTTCAAAGTCTCTCTGTTCAAAGCTATACTCATGGGAACTCCCCACCTGAAAGACTAGCCCAGAAGGCCAGTGTAAGAAAGTGGTATGCTTATTTGGCAGGGATTGGACATCTCATGCTGTTGAAAGGATGACTGACTAAAGTTTCCAAATTACAACAGCCTATCAATCCAGACATAACTCTGCTAGGCCAACCCTACAAATTGTATCCAATTCAGGCAGCACCTGAAGTGACCACAGACTGATACCAAGGGTGTGTGGTTCACAGATACATCCTCCCACTGTGTAGGAGAGAAATGGCATTTCAAAGCCTCAGCCTTGGATACTGACACTGGCCAAACTGTCACCAAAGAGGGTGAGGGCAATGTCCAAGTAGGTGAAGTGCATGCTCTCATGCTGGCCTCAGAGAATGGTGCAGAGATAATGGTTCTTATGCAACCTTCAAGCATGCCACTGAGTGGATTTTCCCATAGGCCACACCAAAGTATTGAGGGCTGAAGACTGGTAAAGGCTGTTGGAAATCAGCTTGTCCAGACCCATCAAGGTGGGATGGTGTGGTAGTGAGAAAAGTTTAATTCTCTCCTCCCCCGCAGACCACAGCTAACTCAGTCAGAGAAACAAAATGGAAAAGGGCTGTATTTACAAGCAGAATGAAATGCAATCAATATATACACAATATGCAGTATTTACAGTATATACAAAAATATACAGGAAAGAACTTAACACAGAAAACTCCCCCTTGATGGAGGAGGGTTCCCCCCAAAACCCCCTTTTCCCCCTTCCTCCTTTTATCCCAAAATGGATTAGAGAGAAAATGGATATTAAGGGAAATTCTGTTCATTCAAAGCAGCTGTTAAGGGAAAAACAAGTTAGTTTTCCTATCTCATTAGTCCAAGGTCAGTGCTGCCAAGCACAGAAGAAATAAGACAGCTGTCCAGACTGAGACTGAACAGACTGAGCTCAGAGTAAAAACTTAAAAGTTACATTCCTCCTAATCTACCAATGAAATTAATTTAGAATTATCTTTGTTTTCCTTTTTACACCAAAGCGTTCAGCTAGAGTGTTCAGTAGCTGTCTTTTCTTAAAGGCACAGCCTAAAACTGTCACAGATGGGTCAAAGGACACTCTAATAGGGACACACCTGCTGCTATATGGAATCAGCAGGTGGATTATCTGGCCAAAATTAACATGGTTAATGATGAGTGGAAAACCTGGGAAAGGTTGGCTGAGTGGCTTCATATTAAAAAAGGACACTCAGGATGGTCAGACCTCTATTATGAGTGTTGATTTCATGATTGGCCTGTCTCCATGACAAGATGTGAGGCAGTTGTTCCTGTTTGTCCTCAGTGCTGGATCATCCTAATCCTGACCCAGCTCAACATATCAGGCAGGAGAAGACTCTGTGGAGGACCTGGCAAGTGGATTATTTTGGGGCTCTAAAGCCATTTCACAGCAATAGGTACATACTGGTGGGGGTTGAGGCAGTCTCAGGTTTGTCCACCAGTACTGCCACTGGAGCACAGACAATAGCCGCTTTAAAATGTTGGCTCAGCATCCTGCCAATGCATTCAAAGTGACAACAGGTCACTTCACTGCTACCTAAGTGCAAGATCGGGCCCAAGGTGAAAGGGTCAAATGGGTATTTCATACACCATATTACTCCCAGGCAAATGGCATTGTGGAGCAGACAAATGGCCTCATCAAAAAGCATGCAAATGTCTCCAAAAGTGGTTGGGACACTCAATTGGCTCATGTGATTTTTACAGTTAATAAGTGCCAGGGTAATTATGGAAGCCCCAAAATTAAGGCCTTCTGTCCTACTGAACCAACGATAGATGCCAGATGGGTCAAAGGGCAAATAACTACATTCACTGCTACACATCCAGGTGGGCCAAACAGTGCTAGTGAAGTTGCCAACAATTTGTGTATTTCCCCTGACAGTGGCCAAACCAAGAGGATTGTATGCTTGGGAGGCAACTGACAACAATGGAAAGATGCACGGTATCAGTGCCAGATGGATTGTGCCAGATTATTGACTGCAAAGCCCGGGTTTTACAACCACAGCCAGTATGTTTTCCTACAGGTCCTAGTTTCAGAGGAATAGCCAGCATCAGAAAAGGGAAGATACACTCTTCAGTGGCACCAGCCTAGCCATGGGGTGGATAGCCAGAAGTCACCAAAATGTGGACTGGCTGGATTTAGAGCAGATTTTTGCTCCATACAGAGCTCAATGTAGAGCACAGTTTAATGGTTTGGTTATATATATATAATGTTCATGTGTTAAGTAAGTTATTGTGTTATCTATGTAAAGAACAGCCTCTTTGCAAGGAAATGGTTTCCCAATGACCATAATGCCTAAATCAGCACCAGGGTGGACTGTTGTGGAGGCACGTAGGCACCCAGACAGGTTTGGGTATAAGCCCCCTTCACCCCCCTCTGCTGCTGGCAGTAGGGTATTGGCAGGAAGGCAGATAAAGGAACCAGATGCCAGCCTATCTGGAGAAATTGGACATGGCCAAGGGTCCTCCAGACACCTCTGGCCAAATAAAGAAACGTACATGTGTCCACATGTACCTAATCATCTTCCCCATGTGTATAATTCCATGTGAACCCTACCATATCAAGGCAAATTCACAACCAGAGTTTAAAATCACCTGGCTGGTTCTACTGATTGGGTCATTAAGGGCTCTAGAATTTATATATAGTGGCTGCTTTGGTAGGCCATGTGTTTTTCTTCAGTCCTTGCATGTTCTATGCCCTTTCTCACTTGGCATCTCATTACAACCACAGATCACTCCAGCCCAACCTTCCACTGACTATAAAAACAAGCTTGAGCAGCTCCCCCCCCAGCCCCTCCCCAGGGGCTCTCAAGACTCGAAAGACACCTGACCAAGTGAAAAGCTTTTCTCAGTGATTGAAGTGATCCAGCAATGCTTCCCCCTGAATGTCTCCAGACAGAGCTAAGTTCTTACTTTAATTCACTTTTGTGAGTAATATGATTCTAAATTCTGTTAAGCCTTTATGAGTTCTGACTAAAACCACTCCATTAGCAAGCCAAGGGGTCCCACTTGTGATCACACATAAATTTGCAGCCTCCTTTCCTCCCAGGACTTTGATAATTGTACTAATTTTTCTATTTGTTCTGAATTGCTTTAAACTGATAATTATAGCCTATTTTGTATATAGGATGCCATAACTGAGTACCTGAACCTTTTAGAGTGGAATTGAAATAGTTTGACTGAAATGTTTGTATTAATAAAGCATTAGATTGCTATAGTATTTCATATTCCACAACAAACCTCTCTGGGGAGCCTGTTCCAGTGCTCTGTGACCCTTACAGTAAAGTTCTTCCTCATGTTGAAGTGGAACTCCCTGTGCTATAGCTTACATCCATTGTCCCTTGTCCCATCACAGGGATAAAGTGTGAAGAGGCTATCCCTTCCTTCCTGGCACCCAGCCCTCATATATTTACATACATTTGTTAGATCCCCTCTCAGTCTTCTCTTCTCCAGACTACGAAGCCCCAGGTATCTCAGCCTTTCCCCATAGGGCACATGTTCCTCACTGAGGAGGTATCATAATATCATAGTATCATAGTACCTCCATATCCCTCCTGTAATAGGGGCTACAGAACTGGACGCAGTACTCCAGGTGGGGTCTCACCAGAGCTGAGTAGAGGGGGAGAATCACCTCCCTTGATCTGCTGGCCACATTTCTCCTGATGCAGCCCAGGATCTGATTGGCTTTCTGGGCTGCAAGTGCACATTGAGAGCTCATGTTGAGCTTCTGGTCCACCAGCACCCCCAAGTCTCTCTCCTCAGGGCTGCTCTCCAGCCAGTCCCTGCCCAGCCTGGATTTGTGCCTGGGATTGCCTCGATCCAGATGCAGGACCCTGCACTTGGTCTTGTTGAAGCTCATGAGGTTGGCTTGTGCCCACCTCTCCAGCCTGTCAAGGTCCCTCTGGATGGCATCCCTTCCCTCCAGTGTGTCCTCTGCACCACACAGCTTGGTGTCATCAGCAAACTTGCTGAGGGTGCACTCAATGCCACTGTCCATGTCACCCACAAAGATGTTGAACAAGACTGGTCCCAGGACTGATCCCTGAGGGATTCCACTTGTCACTGGCCTCCACTGGGACATGGACCCATTGACAGCCACTCTTTGGGTGCGGCCATCAAGCCAGTTCTTTATCCATCTAGTGGTCCATCCATCAAACCCATACTTCACCAGTTTGGAGACCAGGAGGTGGTGCGGGACAGTGTCGAAGGCTTTGCTCAGGTCCAGGTAAATGACATCAGTTGCTCACCCCTCATCTCTTAATGTTGTGACCTGTTCATAGAAGGCCACCAGGTTTGCCAGGCAGGATTTGCCCTTGGCAAAGCCATGCTGACTGTTCCCAATCACCTCTTCACTATTCTTCTGAGTCATTAGTGCCTCCAGGAGGATCTGCTCCATGATCTTTCTGGGCACAGAGGTGAGACTGACTGGCCTGTAGTTCTCCGGTTCCTCCTTCTTACCCTTTTTGAAAATGGGAGCAATGTTTCCCCTTTTCCAGTCTGTGGGGACTTCCCCAGTCTGCCATGACTTTTGGAATAGAATAGAGAGGGGTTTAGCAACCTCATCTGCCACTTCTCTCAGTACCCGTGGGTGTATCATAGTATCTCATTGGGTGTTTAAGACCAGGCTGGATGAGGCTCTGGCCACCCTGATCTACTGTGGGATGTCCCTGCCCATGCAGGGGGGTTGGAACTAGATGATCCTAGTGGTCCCTTCCAACCCTGACTGATTCTATGATTCTAAATCTCCCACCATTGCTACTCGCCCCACCCAGTATGATGGCAGTCAGTAGCATACAGGGTATTGAGACCTGAGGAGCTGCATTTTCTTTCTTGAAGATGTCAGACATGAGAGAAATGTTAGTGTGTGACATCAGACAGGACTGTCCCTTTTGCTCGGTGTTCAGACAATGGAATACCATTGGACAACAGTATCTCAAGGAAGGCAGTATCTCAATAGGGACAGAAAGAGCGGGAAAGAGGCAGGAGAGAAGAAGGAAGAAAAAGAGCAAAAGTGAAGCCAGAAAGACAGAGAAGGAGGGAAGGAAGGAAGGAAGGAAGCAAGGCAGGAATGAAGGGAGGGATGTGGGACAGAGAGGGAAGAGGAGCCTCTGTGCTGGTTTTGGGAATCATGAGGAATACCCAGCTTGCTCCCCATGGACAAGAGATGATCTGGCTCCTGGGATGTGGGTGGCTTTTGGTGCCTGCTATCCTTAGCATAGTCCTCAATGCAACCTGGAAATAGCAGCTAAATGACAATCCACTCTGATGCATATTGGTACACCTGTAATTAGGAATTCAGTGAAAATTGCCCCAAGGGAAATTAGAAGAAACATTTCTCAAAGGGCAGATGGCTGTAAAGCAAAGGGAGCAAGAAAAATAGAGTATGGTAACAACCTGGAGGTGCTGTGACCTGTGAAATACTCTGCTTCACATAAAACTGGCTTTTAATCCTGTTGATAAAGCCCAGAATAATTCTGCAGCTCTCAATGTCATTGCTTGTTGTAAATTGGTACAAGATGGCTAGCTATCCAAGAGTTCTGCATATCCCTTTCACTTACAGTCAAAGATAGGTAAGATATTAAAGGCCTCATTTAGTATCCCACTATGCTTGCTTTTTGTACAGATAAAGCCAAAAAAATTATAAAATTCAGAAGGCAAAACATGAGGTGTTTTACAGACAAGGCAGTGAAGCAGAGGAAGGCAAATCCTTATGTCTCAAGTCTCTCAGTGTGCTTGGCAGGTGTTACCGTGAATAGTGCTTCATAGACTAGACTAGACCAGACTGGACTAGATTAGACTAGACTAGACTTGAATTGAATTGAATTGAATTGAATTGAATTGAATTGAATTGAATTGAATTGAATTGAATTGAATTGAATTGAATTGATCAGGTTGGAGCAGGCCTTCGAGATCATCATGTCCAACCTATCACCTAACACCATCTAATCAAATAAACCATGGCACAAAGTGCCTCATCCAGTCCCCTCTTAAACACCTCCAGGAACAGTGACTCTAACACCTCCCTGGGCAGCCCATTCCAATGGCCAATCACTCTTTCTGTGAAGAATGTCTTCCTAACATCCAGCCTAAAACTCCCCTGGCACAGCTTGAGATGGTGTCCTCTTGTTCTGGTGCTGGCTGCCTGGGAGAAGAGACCAACCCCCACCTGGCTACAATCTCCTTCAGGTAGTTGGAGACAGCAAGTCGGTCTCCCATGAGTCTCCTCCAGGCTAAGCAACCTCAGCTCCCTCAGCCTCTCCTCATAGGGCTTGTGTTCCAAACCCCTCACCAGCTTTGTTGCCTTTCTCTGTACACGTTCCAGCAACTCAACATCTTTCCTAAACTCAGGGGCCCAGGACTGGACACAGGACTCAAGGTGTGGCCTAACCAGTGCTGAGTACAGGGGCAAAATTACTTCCCTGCTCCTGCTGGCCATGCTATTTCTGATGCAGGCTAGGATGCCATTGGATTTCTTGGCCACCTGGGCACACTGCAGGCTCATGTTCAGCCAGCTGTCAGCCAGTACCCCCCTGGTCCCTTTCTGCCTGACCACTCTCCAGCCACTCTGACCCTGGCCTGCAGCACTACATGGGGTTGTTGTGGCCAATTTATAGAACCCAGCACTTGGATGTGTTAAACCTCATGCTGTTGGACTGTCCCTATCTGTGCGGCCTGTCAAGGTCCCTCTGCAGAGCTCTCCTACCCTCTAATAGATCAACACCCACCTCCAGCTTGGTGCCATCTGCAAATTTACTGTAGATGGACTCAATACCCTCAGACTTCTTTTTTATACTTTCAGCCCACACCAGCCTGCAGGGCCAGTATCATGGATTAAATCCCTTGAAGCGTCAGTGAAGATTCAGAGGGCAGGGAAGATCCAGCAAATCGTCTCCCAGTGCTTTGCCAGGTGCCTCTGCAGACATGAACCACCGGTCAGCTCAGGTGCATGTAGTGCAAGTTATAACACAATCTAAAAGACAGCAGATGGCAGTGAAAAACCTGCCTGAGAACAGTGCTACACTCTAGGGATGCTTCAGGGCAGAGTAGGTGGCTCTTGATTAATTTTCTCTCTGCAAAAACAATGGGGAAGATGGGAGGGGAACACATTGGGAAATTTATGTGGAAGCTTTATGTTTGTTACATTTTTCTCATCCTGATTTAGATGGTAAAAGGCTGCCAGGATTTTCCTTAATTTTTCAGGAACCTTCTTTTTGGGTATGAAAGAAACCCCAAATTTCTGGTCTCTTCTATTGCTAAAGCAGTACAGGCAATGGGTGCAAATTATGAGTTACTAATTTTTCTGCTAACATTGACAGACTTGCAGGAATAAAAAATTGTTACTAAATGACCTACCTAGATTTTTGAGGTAATAGGACATAATAGTAAAGTCCTGAAGCTGAGTAGCTGGGTACTTTGGGTACATCTCTTTACTTCCACATCTTTATACTTTCTAAACCAATGAATAATGCTTACTGTACTCTACCAGGCACTCTGAACAAAGACAGGATCCCATAATTTATAAGGGCTCCTGACTTCAACATTCTCTTATATGCCCATCCCCCACAGAACTAGTATATATGTTGAAATTTTCTTGGGTATTTAAAAACTATAATGTCCTCACTTTTGCCTGCCTTGGGCCTGAGGCTGTAAGGCTTCTGTAGAGATATTGTTGCTTTGCACTTTTCTATATAAACACCTAAAGAAAGAAAAAGAAACCTTAAGACCCTGCAGTCCAACTGCAAGGCAGGTGTCTGAGGATCAAGACCTTTCATTCTTTGAAACATCATCAATTCCACAGGTGAAGCCAGGGACACAAAATGTTGCATTATGGGTAGCATCCCAATGTTTGCCTGTCTCAGAGTCCAGGACTCCTGATGGAACTATTTTGCAAAACTAACATTTGTCTGTCTGTCAAGAACCCTGATTAGGACTTGCTCTGACACAAATTCAGAAAGTTAAAGCAATCAAATTGTTTAATTGTTCAAAGTGACAGATACAACAGTTTTGAGGTCAAATGCATTAACGTCAAGATGATTTCAGGTTAATAAATCCAGGGTAATATCCAGCACAGTCAGAGGCACAGACCTTTGCTGTAGCTCTGAATGGAAATGCAGTAAATGTTCAGACACATACTGAAGTCACAATTCTTACTGAGAAAGGTGTCCCTGTCTTGCATTAAGGAAAAGGAGCACAGCCTGACCACCATCCTTGTCTCTGTCTTCTCTCCATTTTGCAGCTGCTGTTGCAGGTGGTGGGAGCACTGGTGCCATCTATGCAGCACCTCTGTTGCTGGCCCACACTGCACTCCCCTTGATAGCCCTGGTACCAGAGATGATGCTTGCAGAGGTGTTCTGGGTTTTATACCCCAGCCCAGGTTGTCCCTGCCTTCTAGGTGATGTTCAGCATGATTTGGGAGGAAAGTTGAGTTTTAGCATGTACTTAATTTTCCGCATTATGGTGCTAACTTTAATATTAAAGTTGCAGTCAATTAAGCAAAGGTCTTTGCTCAGGCATTCCAGCCCCCATAACCTGCTTGGAAGTTGGGTGTTCATGTTATCTGAGCCCTGCTTCACCAGTTTCAGCACAAACAGAGCCATCTTACCTTCATAAGACTCCCTCCTTCAGCTCTTTGGCAGGCCAGATTCATGGATCTTCATTTAACACAAACACATGCGATCTGCAAATAACCTTGGACCCAAAGAATGTTAAACCAACTTGCCTTCTGTTACACAACAAACTATATGGTTTTACCACATCATCCACACCATCACTGTGGTCACTCAGTGTGGAATCCCAGATCACAGTCATACAGTATCAGTTTTGGGGGTATCCCTTATACTGTATTTCTCTTTCTCCTCGCCTAGACATATTTCCAGTTGTGTCCAGTTGGATGCTATATGCACCTGACAAACCAATATTCAGCTTTGCATAGACAGATGGCAACACACTTTGTAATCAACAGATCCTATCCTGATCAGTATCTTTATTGATGATCTGGATGAGGGCATTGAGTCCATCATCAGCTAGTTTGCAGATGACACCAAGTTTGGGGCAGGTGTTGATCAGTTAGAGGGTAGAAGAGCTCTGCAGAGGGACCTCAACAGGCTGGACAGATGGGCACAGTCCAATGGCATGAGATTTAACACATCCAAGTGCTGGGTTCTGCACATTGGCCACAACAACCCCATGCTGTGCTACAGGCTGGGGTCAGAGTGGCTGGAGAGTGGCCAGGCAGAGAGGGACTTGGGGGTACTGGTTGATTGTAGGCTGAACATGAGCCTGCAGTGTGCCCAGGCAGTCAAGAAATCCAATGGCATCCTAGCCTGCATCAGGAACAGTGTGGCCAGCAGGAGCAAGGAGGTCATTTTGCCCCTATACACTGCACTGGTTAGGCCACACCTTGAGTACTGTGTCCAGTTCTGGGCCCCTGAGTTTAGGAAGGATGTTGACTTGCTGGAACATGTCCAGAGAAGGGCAACAAAGCTGGTGAGGGGTTTGGAACACAAGCCCTATGAGGAAAGGCTGAGGGAGCTGGGGTTGCTTAGCCTAGAGAAGAAGAGGCTCAGGGGTGACCTTATTGCTCTCTACAACTACCTGAAGGGAGGTTGTAGACAGACAGGGGTTGGTCTCTTCTCCCAGGCAGCCAGTACCAGAACAAGAGGACACAGTCTCAGGCTGCGCCAGGGCAGGTTTAGGCTGGATGTTAGGAAGAAGTTCTATACAGAGAGAGTGATTGCCCATTGGAATCAGCTACCCATGGAGGTGGTGGAGTCACCTTTATTGGAGGTGTTCAGGAGGAGACTTGATGGGATGCTTGGTTGCATGGTTTAGTTGTTTAGGTGGGTTGGATTGGTTGATGGGTTGGACGCGATGATCTTGAAGGTCTCTTTCAACCTGGTGTACTGTATTGTATTGTATATTGGTGCTCAGTTGCAACAAAAGTAGTTGTAAGTTGTCAGTGTCCATTTGGTGTTGTTTTTTTTTCCACCAGCCAGACAGTAAATTTACAGAATGAGCACAAGTGATAATATTTCCCTTTCTCCAAATCTATTACCACTCTGTCAAGGCCTGAGTGTGCATCCACAGGCAGAGGGTACTGTTTTACACTTGTGATTTCTGATCACAGAGGGATCTTGATGTGTCAAACAGTTGCAACTGTATTGTTGTTAGCCCACACTGTTTCAAAACTCCAGGCAATCGGATATAGACATTTCCACACTTTACCACAGAGTAAATAAAATCCTAAGATGTTAATGTCAGTGGCACCAAACAGTACCTCCTCACAGTTTAACCCTTCTTCCCATGGAAAATGTAATTTCATTTTTGCAGTGGGACACTCATTTACAATTCCATTAAATCCCCTATATTTCACTTTGTGGTGACAGGATTCTATACCCACGTCCTCCTCAGTCTCAGCATGGTTTACAGTTGTTTGCTTTTCTATTACAAAATGCACACAAAATCTCCAAGGCCCTACTGGAACTTCAATGATTGGCTTGAGACAGTTACTAGGGAGCCATTGTACTGCCATTCACTGCTGAGGAAGGTGGCTCACTACCCTCCCTGCAGTTACACAATTTTTGTTAAGCATTCCTCTAAGTCAGTCAAGTCCTTATTTGAGCAGTAGGTACAACTTCCTCTCCAACAGACTCCTTACTTATTATCTAGCTTTTCCTGGCAGGGTTATTTTTATTACTCAGTATCTGTACAAAGATTTAGAGATGGTCAGTGGTCACGCCACATAATGTACACCACAAAGTCCTCAATTCCAGGGCTCTGTGCCAAAGGTCAGTTCATTCTTTGTTGGAGTTTGATTTAGAAGCTGGCTCTGGATAAACAGCCTGAACCTGACAAATCTAATATGCATGTTCCCTAACTTTCCCTGCAGCTTTTTCAGTCCAAGCCCTGCAACACCCATAATCCACCACCTCTCGCACAAATTCACTGGCTGGTGCAGAGGCTGTACCTGAGCTGGGGCAGCATTCACAGCATGGGCATTTTGTTTGTAGTCCTAGGCATTAGCTGCATACATTTTAAGGTCATCCAGGAAGCCTAGAATAAGGGGATTTAAACTTGTAGGGTTGATAGGAGCTGATATTGGAGAACTTTTTAATCATCCCTCACATACATCACTTGTGGTCCCTTCCAACCCTGACTGATTCTATGATTCTATGATTCTATGCTACTACACAGTGTACCTGCAGTTTCAAATAAAGCCTTTTCAGAGGTCTGTGTCTTCCAAGATAGCAGCAATCCTTTGTGTCTTGATTGGTTGAAGTGGTGAGGTGGATGTCCTGGTGTGGAATTATTATAAATGAGGACTGTGCTCCTTTAGACTTTGTGCAGTTTTTCTTTTCTGCTATACAGTGAACACTGGATAGCACTAAGGTTACTGTCCTGATATAAAACACTCCAAGACTCACACTTTGATTTTAGGAATACCAAAAAAATTGTCTGGGGCACAGAATTTGGGATCTTTGTTTAGCACTAGGGTGTGAATGATTGCCTCAGCTGTTGTAGTTCAAACAATGCTTCTCTGCTCAGATATACTTTTTTCTTTTTTTCCCTTCCATGATTTGGGAATACTTATTGTTAACAGTAAATTCTCATTGTAAGCCTCCACACAGGTGTGTGTGGATCCTCAGACTCACTGAGAGCGCATGCCTTCTCCTCACTCCATTAAGTAAAAAAGCTAAGTAGCCTCCCTGCTTGTATTAATCCCTAAAGCGTGCCAATGGTACTCACCTACAGAGGCATTTCAAAGAATCTGTAAAAACACTGGCTGCCCTCCATGTCAAGATATGGATAGACTATGAGACTGTGAAGAGCTGCTTCTGGAGAATAGCCATGAACAGGTTGAAAGCTTATAGGCAAGAATGAGAGTCTGAGGCAACAAAAGGGACTTCTTGGTTTTTGTCAGCTACAGGCAACCCAACCAAGGGGAGCCTATTGACAAAGCTTTCTTACTCCAGTGCCAGGAGGCACTGTACTTGCAGGCCCTTGTCCTACTGAGGGGCTTTAACATGTGCTGTAAAAGTAGAATGATGAGCTTTTTGGCAATCCAGAAGATTCCTGGAGTGCATGAAGGGTAGCTTCTTAAGCCAGCTGATAGATGGCTCTACCAGAGGGACTGTGTTACTGGACCTGATGGTCACCAACCCCAGTGAGTTAATCAGAGGCATCAACATTGGAGGCAGCCTGATATGCACTGATGTAGCAAACACAACCCTTTAAGAATCTGGACAAAATGGAGTTAAATTTCTCAAACACTCCTGCAGGTGAAGATCCTCATTGGATGAGAGGAGACACAGACATGATTGGAAAGGGGGCCTTGTGAAGACAGAGCAGCACATTTCTAGGGTCAGTTTCTCTGTCTTGAGCAACCATGGGGAATTGTTAGGAGGAAGGAGGGTTAGATCTTTCTCCAGACTGCATCAATCATGCCTGCTACAGAAAAAGTCAAGCTGAAGTAATTCTGGCAGGGTGGGGATCGCTACCACCCTGTTGTAGAGGCACCCACAAAACAGACAGCAACAGCTACCTGGAAATGTAGAATTATTATAATTACTTTGCACACCTCCAACACAATGAAATTACAGGTTTGGATGTCAGTCAAGAGTATACTGCTGAACAAACAATTAAGCTATCTAGAGAGAGATGAACCAAAATGTGCACTCACATACTCATAAACGGAATATCTCCCATGCAGGATACCCAAAATATATACACTCACCAAAGAGGGTGAGTCAGGACTCCTTAGATGACTTCCCAGTCTAAGCGGAGAGAGTCTGATCGCCAGGCTGCGTGCTGTACGGAGACCAGCTCAAAATGTTCCCCTTAGCAAGATTCCATTCATATATCATTTCAAGGGTTCACTGTAGTCAGTTTCTAATCAGTTGAAGGTCTGAGTCCTTCAAACACCACAATAGCAGAGTGAGAGCTTCTGGGCCCAGAGACGCCAGATAATGACTTCAAGGTGTCCAGCTTATCAGCAAGTTTCATCCCTTTATCATTCAGGGTTTTGTGTTTGTCATGGTGGATGTACCTGCCAAACACACAAACATCCCTCTATCCTCCCCTGCCCCCCAAACCTCTGACCGGTTTGTAGAATTGTAGAATTGTAGAATCATAGAATCACTAAGGATGGAAAAGACCTCAGAGATCATCAAATCCAACCTATCACCCAATACCTCATGACTAACTAAATCATGGCTTCAAGTCGTCCAGTCGCCTCTTTAAAAACTCCAGGGATGGTGACTCCACCACCTCCCTGGGCAGCCCATTCCAATGGCAAATCACACTTTCTATGAAGAATTTCTTCCTAACACCCAGCCTAAACCTCCCCTGGCACAGCTTGAGATGGTGTCTTCTTGTTCTGGTGCTGGCTGCCTGGGAAAAGAGACCAACCCCCGCCTGGCTACAACCTCCCTTCAGGTAGTTGGAGACAGCAAGAAGGTCTCCCCTGAGCCTCCTCTTCTCCAGGCTAAGCAACCCCAACTCCTTCAGCCTCTCCTCACAGGGCTCATGCTCCAAACCCCTCACCAGATTTCACAGTATCACAGTATTACTAAGGTTGGAAGAGACCTCGAAGATCATTGAGTCCAACCTGTAACCACAAACCTCACAACTAGACCATGGCACCAAGTGCCACATCCAGTCCCCTCTTGAACACTTCCAGGGACGGTGACTCCACCACCTCCCCAGGCAGCCCATTCCGATGGCGAATGACTCTCTCGGTGAAGAACTTTCTCGAGAAAGTTCTTTCTCACCTTGAGCCTAAGCTTCCCCTGTTGCCGCTTGAGACTGTGTCCCCTTGTTCTGGTGCTGGTTGCTAGGGAGAAGAGGCTAACCCCTTCCTGGCTACAACCACCCTTCAGGTAGTTGTAGAGAGCAATGTTGCCCTTCTCTGGACATGTTCCAGTGTGGTGGTTTGGGCTGGGTGCCCTTATGCTGCATGACACACTTCCTGTGTCCAGAAGGTCAGCCCAGTGGGTGGACACAGGAAACCAGCTATCTCCTACCACAATCCCCTGCACCACTATAAGATCTTGCGTGGGGTCCGCCTCTTTCTCTTTCTTCCCTCGCCAGCACCCGGTAACTGGGGGAGACGTCTCCCGGCCTTGGGCCTGGCTAGGCCCAAGGCCAGGGGATGGGCGGTCTCAGGCCTGGCCAGCTGAGACGAGCCTAGCAGTGGGGGGGGGGAAGAACGAGCCCTGGGGGTCTTGGGCCCACCCTCAGGTGGGGATGGGGTTCATCTGGGTGTGTTTTGGGGTTTCTTCTGTCACTGTTTCTGGTTTCTTTGTGCACCTTCACTTTTTTTCCTATTTAAACATTTCCATCACTTTTGTAATCCGTTTGCCAGAGTCGTTATTTTGCCCATGGTGGGGAGGGTGGCTGTCTCAACCCACTACATCCAGCAACTCAACAGTTGTTCAGTTTTCCTAAACTGAGGGGCCCAGAACTGGACACAAGACTCAAGATGTGGCCTAACCAGTGCTGAGTACAGGGGCAGAATGACTTCCCTGCTCCTGCTGGCCACACTATTTGTGATGTAGGCCAGGATGCCATTGGCCTTCTTGGCCACCTGGGCACACTGCTGGCTCATGTTCAGCCTACTATCAACCAGTAGACCCCAGGTCCCTTTCTGCCTGGCCGCTTTCCAGCCACTCTGACTCTGGCCTGTAGCACTGCGTGAGGTTGTTGTGACCAAAGTGCAGCACTTGGCACTTGGACTTGTTAAATGCCATCATGATGGACTCCACCCATCTCTCCAGCCTGTCAAGGTCCCTCTGGAGAGCCCTTCTACCCTCTAACAGATCAAGGGTTCCAAGAACAGAAAACACACATGACATCCAACTAACACGGGAAGTGGAGTAGCCAGGGGGGCAGGGGTGGGGTTGTGTGTTGAAGGAAGATTGGGGATGGGGACTGCACACTGTTGGGATGGGGACTGAACACTGTTGTCTGAACTCTCCTCTTTTTTTCATTCTCTCCTTGTTCTCCTCTCCTGAGTGTTGCTAAATAACACAAGGCCTGACACAAAATTGTTGCTTGTATTGAAATAGATGATCTATGGACCAACAATAAATGTTTTGACTGTTGAAGAATCTTTGGGGTGTTTTTACCATAATTTTAACCAAGGAAATCAGCTAATCTATGTTGCAAGTCTCCTTCTCTCAGCCAGATGTGACACACTCTGACTAGAAAACTTGAAAAAAAAATTGACAGAAACACAAAAACCAGACAGACATCTGATGAAAGGCCAGGGCTTGCCATGGGCCTGATAAAGGTCAGCTTGGTGCCTCATGGTGTGACACATCAAGGCCCAGGCCTTTACCCTGCCTTTGTTGTGAACTTATCCATCAAATTAATTATAATGACCACAGTGCAGAGTAGAGTAGGGTATGAATGAAGATCCCCTGGATAACCATTTTGAGTTAGTCTTCTTGAAGCAAGAGAGTCTTGCTCTGGACTCTCCCCTTAGACTAGCATGCTCTCTAAGGATACATCAATGGAATAAGTGAGTCCTCACCCCTGTTTGGTGAGTATAGCAGAAGGTTTTTGTCCTTATTGAGTGCGTGCATGTATGTTTTGGTTCATCTTTCTCAAATGAATATTCCTTAAAGCTTAAGAGTTGATGTGTAGTCATATTTCCTGATTGATAGATGAATTTGCAATTTAATTTTGTCACAAGGAGTGATAAATGGTTTTAATTCTAATAAATCCATATTCTGTGTAGTAATAACTTTGTTTTGTGACTGCCTCCATGCCAAGTGATCATGCACTAGAAGAGTTCATAGTCATGGATTCTGAATTTTAGGAAACCAAAATTGCAGCTGTTGAAGAAGTTAATCCACAAGACCCCTGTGGAAGAGACAAGGAAGCAGGACAGAGCTGGAAGGTGATGTGATTCTCTACTCTATTCTGCTCTTGTGAAACCCCACCTGGAATACTGCATTCAGTTCCGGTGCCCCCAGCACAAGATGAGCATTGAGGAG
Source organism: Picus viridis (assembly GCA_033816785.1). Classification (NCBI taxonomy): domain Eukaryota; kingdom Metazoa; phylum Chordata; class Aves; order Piciformes; family Picidae; genus Picus; species Picus viridis. The sequence goes on along the minus strand of CM066606.1, from coordinate 73,475,953 downwards.
GGCCATGAAGATGATAAGAGGGCTGGAGCACCTCCTCTCTGGGGATAGGCTAAGAGACTTTTGGTTGTTTAGCCCAGCGAAGGCTCTGGGATGACCTTACAATGGCCTTCTAGTACCTGAAAGGAGCCTACAAAAAAGTTGGGGAGGGAGTGTTTAAAAGGACTTCTTGCAGTAAGACAAGAGGGAATGGATTTAAGCTGGAAGAGGTGAATTAGACTGGATGCTAGATAGAAATTCTTTACAGTAAGGGTGGTGAGACAATGGAAAAGGTTACTCAGGGATGTTGTGGATGCCCCCTCCCTAGTGTTCATGGCCAGGATGGACAAGGCCTTGAGCAACCTAGTCTAATGGAAGGTGTCCCTGACCATAGCAAGGGGGTTGGAACTAGATGACCTTTAAGATCCTTTCCAACCCCAACCATTCTGTGATTTAAGGACACTTGCCATAGTGTCATCCAATTACAGGATCACAGGATGTCAGGGGTTGGAAGGTACCCAAAGAGATCATCAAGAACAAGCACCCTGCCAGAGCAGGACCATACAATCTAGCTCAGGTCACTGTGTAATTGAATAGAATAGACCAGGTTGAAAGAGACCTTCAAGATCATCGTGTACAACCTATCATCCAACACCACCTAACTGGACCATGCAACCAAGCACCCTATCAAGTCTCCTTCTGAACACTTCCAATGATGGTGACTCCACCACCTCCCCAGGCAGCCCATTCCAATGGGGAATCACTCTCTCTGTATAGAACTTCCACCTAACCTCCAGCCTAAACCTCCCCTGGTGCAGCCTGAGACTCTGTCCTCTTGTTCTGGTATTGGCTGCCTGGGAGAAGAGACCAACCCCCACCTGGCTACAACCTCCCTTCAGGTAGTTGTAGACAGCAAGAAGGTCACCCCTCAGTCTCCTCTTCTCCAGGCTAAGCAACCCCAGCTCCCTCAGCCTTTCCTCATAGGGCTTGTGTTCCAAACCCCTCACCAACTTCATTGCCCTTCTCTGGACACATTCCAGCAAGTCAACATCCTTCCTAAACTGAGGGGCCCAGAACTGGACACAGTACTCAAGGTGTAGCCTAACCCGTGCAGTGTATAGGGGCAGAATGACCTCCCTGCTCCTGCTGGCCACACTGTTCCTGATGCAGGCCAGGATGCCATTGGCCTTCTTGGCTGCCTGGGCACACTGCAGGCTCATGTTCAGCCTACCATTGACCAGCACCCCCAAGTCCCTCTCTGCCTGGCCACTCTCCAGCCACTCTGACCCCAGCCGGTAGCACTGCCTGGGGTTGTTGTGGCCAACGTGCAGAATGCATCACTTAGGTGTGTTAAATCTCATGCCGTTGGATTCTGCCCATCTGTCCAGCCTGTTGAGGTCCCTCTGCAAAGCCTCTCTACCCTCCAGCAGATCAACACCTGCCCCCAGCTTGGTGTTGTCTGCAAATTTGCTGATGATGGACTCAGTGCCCTCATTCAGATCATCAATAAAGATGTTAAAGAACACTGGGCCCAGCACTGATCCTTGGGGCACACCATTAGTGACTGGCTGCCAGCTGGATGTGGCACCATTCACCACCACTCTCTGGGCTCAGCCCTCCAGCCACTTCCTAACCCAATGCAGTGTGCTCCCATCCAAGCCATGGGCTGCCAGCTTGTCCAGGAGTTTACTGTGGGGGACAGTGTCAAAGGCCTTGCTGAGGTCCAGGAAGACTACATCCACAGGCCTCCCCACATCCACCAGGCAGGTCACCTGATCATAGAAGGAGACCAGGTTGGTCAGGCAGGACCTGACCCTTCCAGGCCCTTCCTAAATCCATGCTGGCTAGGCCTGACTCCTTGGCCATCCTGTAAGTGCTGTGTGATCGCACACAAGATGACCTGCTCCATAACGTTGCCTGGCACTGAGGTCAGGCTGACAGGCCTATAATACCCTGGCTCATCCAGCCGGCCCTTCCTGTGGATGGGCACCACGTTGGCCACCTTCCAGACTTCTGGAACCTCTCCAGTGAGCCAGGATTGATGAAAAATGATGGAGAGTGGCTTGGCCAGCTCATCTGCCAGCTCTCTCAGCACCCTAGCATGGATCCTGTCCAGTCCCATGGACTTGTGGGGATCCAAGCAGCTGAGGAGATCTCTAATTAAACCCTCCTGGAACACAGGGGAACTATGCTGCACTCTGGCTCCGGCCAGCTCTGCAGGCGAGCTGTCTGGAAGACATTCTGACATGCTAGTAAAAATTGAGGCAAAGAAGGTGTTAAGTACCTCTGCCTTTTCCTCATCCTTTGTTACAATGTTCCCCTCCATGTCCTCCAAGTAGTGGAGGTTGTCCTTGCCCTTCGTCTTGCTATTAATGTATTTATAGAAGGACTTTTTGTTGTCCTTCACAGCAGAGGCCAGTCTGAGCTCCAAACGTGCTTTTGCCTCCCTAATTTTCTTCCTACAAGACCTAGCAACATTCCTAAACATTCCGTAGGTTGCCTCCCCTTTCTTCCAAAGATGATACACCCTCTTTTTTTCCCTTAGTTCCTTTAGAAGTTCATTGACCATCCAGGCTGGCCGTCTGCCCCGGCGGCTCATCTTCCGGCACACTGATGTACTCCATCTGTTGCCAGCTGACCTGGTGCAGTAGAAAGTTCTCCAGACTCAAAAACCCCAAAATTCTTTTGACTGCACCAGCCTCTAAGCCACTTGTTGACTACAGCTGCTGACCTGTTCCTTCTTGTATTCCCTCCTGCAACCAAGGGTATTGACAAAAAAATTATTTGTGTGCCTGACCCCTCAACCAGATCCCCCAGGGCCTTGAAGTAATTTTTGATAGCCCTGGGAGTTCTGGTTGCAACATCATCATTCCCTAACTGGGCAACTATTAAGGGATAGTAGTCAGAGGGCTGCACCAGACTAGGCAGCCTTCTGGTAACATATCTAACTTGGGTTCCTGGGAGGCAACAAACTTCCCTGTGAGAAGGGTCTGGCAGACATATGGGGCCTCCTGTTCCCCTCAGGAGGGAATCACCAATAATAATTACCCTCCTCATTTTTTTTAAGGGAGAAAGTCTTGGTTCCAGGGGAAAGCTGTTTAATCTTAGGCTGTTTTGCCATAGGCTGTTTTGCCTCAGGGAAAACCCCAGATGCTGTGTCCTCTGGCATCAGAATCACCTCACCCTTGACCTCCAGTGCCCCATACTTGTTTTCCAAGGGCAGTGGGGAAAGTGAGGGGAGACAAGGAGATTTTGCTTTGCATCTTTTGAGAGGAACCTGCGTCCACTCCCCTCTGCTTTTTGATAGCCAGCCTCTGCTGAGGGAGCATGCAGAGCCTGGTTACTCAAGTTTGTCTCCCTTCTACAATCCCTTACAGCTCCAAGTCTAGCAACCTCGTTCTTCAGTCTGGCCACCAGGTTAAGCAGATAGTCGATCTGCTCACACCTGTTAGGAAGAATGTTAGGAAGAAGTTCTACACAGAGAGAGTGATTGGCCATTGGAATCGGCTACCCGTGGAGGTGGTGGAGTCACCTTCACTGGAGGTGTTCAGGAGAAGACTTGATGGGGTGCTTGGCTGTATGGTCTAGTTGTTGGGTGGGTTGGATTGGTTGATGGGTTGGACGCGATGATCTTGAAGGTCTCTTCCAACCTGGTGTATTGTATTGTATTTTATTGTATTGTATTGTATTGTATTGTATAATTCACCAGTAATGAGGCTACAAAGAAAACCTGCACTGAGCTTTACATTGCAACCTAATGCAGGAGTTGTCCCCACTACCCTGCATCTCAAGTGCCAGGCTCCAGCACTCTCTGCTGCCAGGTGCCTGGACACCTACCTCTTACTTATGGCACCTACCTACCTGCTTATGTTCCACCCCTGTCTGAGTCAAGAATGATTTTTTGAAGGAGTTATTGCGACAAGTTGCCACCATGCCTGTCCCTGGCCACATGACCTGTCAGACAAAGATTTAGAATAAGTGTGGCGGTGCGTGCGTCTGGCTGCAGATGAGACAGAGCACAGGGGCTGGAATGGGAGCGCCCGCCAGCTGCCGCTGGCTCCAGAAAGTGCCGCTGGTGAAGCAGCGATCCCGAGCAGCAAGCATGTGGCAAAATGGCAAGCACCGACTCCAGCCGAGTGCCGCAAGACCCCAGGGGTCTCACTGCTCCCGCAGGCTGAAAAGAAAATCAGTTAGTGCCCTCCAAGGCTGCTGGTCGCGGTGTGTTCCCGAGAGAGCATCCCACTGTTGGAAGGGACCCAAAGAGATCATCAAGACCAACCCCATGCCAGAGCAGGGCCATACAACCTAGCTCAGGTCATTGTTTAAGTAAATGCCTAGGTTATAGTGACACTGTGTAAGTTGGGGTTAAATGTACTGCATTGGTCTTCTAAGGGAGGAGCGTTGATCAGAGGCTTTATGGCATATCTGTTCATTTGGGTAATGAACTTTTAATAGAACTAAGGGAAAAAAAGAGGGTGTATCATCTTTGGAAGAAAGGGGAGGCAACCTACGGAATGTTTAGGGATGTTGCTAGGACATGCAGGAAGAAAATTAGGGAGGCAAAAGCCCATTTAGAACTTAGACTGGCCTCTGCTGTGAAGGACAACAAAAAGTCCTTCTATAAATACATCAATAGCAAGAAGAAGGGCAAGGATAACCTCCACTCCTTGGTTGACACGGAGGGGAACGTTGTAACAAAGGATGAGGAAAAGGCAGAGGTACTTAACACCTTCTTTGCCTCAGTTTTCACTAGCAGGGCAGAATGTCTTCCAGACAGCTCGCCTGCAGAGCTGGCAGAAAGAGACAGAGAGCTGCATAGTTTCCCGCTGCTCCAAGAGGAAGTTAGAGATCTACTGAGCCGCTTGGACCCCCACAAGGCCATGGGACCGGATGGGATCCATCCTAGGGTGCTGAGGGAGCTGGCGGATGAGCTGTCCAGGCCACTTTCCATCATTTTTCAGCAGTCCTGGCTCACTGGAGAGGTCCCAGAAGACTGGAAGCTGGCCAACATGGTGCCCATCCACAAGAAGGGCCGGTTGGATGAGCCAGGGAATTCTAGGCCTGTCAGCCTGACCTCAGTGCCAGGCAAGATTATGGAACAGGTCATCTTGTGTGCGATCACACAGCACTTACAGGATGGCCAAGGAATCAGGCCTAGCCAGCATGGATTTAGGAGGGTCAGGTCCTGCCTGACCAACCTGATCTCCTTCTATGATCAGGTGACCCGCCTGGTGGATGTGGGGAGGCCTGTGGATGTGGTCTACCTGGACCTCAGCAAGGCCTTTGACACCGTCCCCACAGCAAACTCCTGGCCAATCTGGCAGCCCATGGCTTGGACAGGATCACACTGTGTTGGGTTAGGAACTGGCTGGAGGGCCAAGCCCAGAGAGTGATGGTGAATGGCGCCACATCCAGCTGGCGGCCTGTCACTAGTGGTGTGCCCCAGGGATCAGTACTGGGCCCCATGCTCTTCAACATCTTTATTGATGATCTGGATGAGGGCATTGAGTCCATCATCAGTAAATTTGCAGATGACACCAAGCTGGGGGCAGCAGTTGATTTGCTGGAGGGCAGAGAGGCTTTGCAGAGGGACCTCGACAGGCTGGACAGATGGGCAGAGTCCAATGGCATGAGATTTAACACATCCAAGTGCCGGGTTCTGCACATTGGCCACAACAACCCCAGGCAGTGCTACAGGCTGGGGTCAGAGTGGCTGGAGAGTGGCCAGGCAGAGAGGGACCTGGGGGTACTGGTTGATTGTAGGCTGAACATGAGCCTGCAGTGTGCCCAGGCAGTCAAGAAATCCAATGGCATCCTAGCCTGCATCAGGAACAGTGTGGCCAGCAGGAGCAAGGAGGTCATTTTGCCCCTATACACTGCACTGGTTAGGCCACACCTTGAGTACTGTGTCCAGTTCTGGGCCCCTCAGTTTAGGAAGGATGTTGACTTGCTGGAACGTGTCCAGAGAAGGGCAACAAAGCTGGTGAGGGGTTTGGAACACAAGCCCTATGAGGAAAGGCTGAGGGAGCTGGGGTTGCTTAGCCTGGAGAAGAGGAGACTGAGTGGTGGCCTTCTTGCTGTCTACAACTACCTGAAGGGAGGTTGTAGCCAGGCAGAGGTTGGCCTCTTCTCCCAGGCAGCCAGCACCAGAACAAGAGGACACAGTCTCAGGCTGCACCAGTGCAGGTTTAGGCTGGATGTTAGGAAGAAGTTCTACACAGAGAGAGTGATTGGCCATTGGAATCGGCTACCCGTGGAGGTGGTGGAGTCACCTTCACTGGAGGTGTTCAGGAGAAGACTTGATGGGGTGCTTGGCTGTATGGTCTAGTTGTTGGGTGGGTTGGACTGTTTGATGGGTTGGACGCGATGATCTTGAAGGTCTCTTCCAACCTGGTGTATTGTATTGTATTGTATTGTATTGTATTATAAACCATGCATGTCTCGCTAGCAACTATGACTTTGAGGACTAACAGATTGATGATGCCTAGCCTGTGCTGGAAGTTTGTATCAAAGTAAAAAAGAAGGCTTTAAGAAGGCAGCAAGGACATCAAGATATAAGGAAACAAGAACATGTTAACAGAAGAAACTTGTATCACTAAATTGTGAAGATGTAAAACTGTTGCAACTTAGGTTCCTAATGGGTGAATTTCACTCATTAACATATCATTATAATATGAAAACACAGAGCCTCTTGAGATGGGGAGCCCCTTGCCTACACGACCACCCCACTCAGCATGTGCTATCAATTTTTTTGATACTGTTGCTAAAATTGAAGGAAAAGAAGGTGTAGACCAATTGAATAGTTTGTTGATAAGAAAATAACACAAAAAGTGTTTTGTGGGAGTGTGCTGGCTTTGTGGGCTATCACCTTGCACCTAAAGTTTTGTGACTTTGTTAATAAATCAGTATCTGGGCTCCATGTGTATATTTGCTGTTGCATACCAGGTGAAAATAATGCCTTTTTCAGACAACAGTAGTGTAAGACTCTATGAAAGGAAGGCAGAGGACCAGCATGGGTGAGTCAAGATCCGCTGGTCAAAATAAAGGGTGAGAACCAAGTGCAAAGGCAGTGGAAGATGTAGTGAAGGATGTTTATGCCCAAAATTATGTCCCAGATATTGCCAGAACATGACCCTACAGGTTCTGCTCAAACACTTTCTGCCCCCTCCCTTCTGGGGTGGGGGACAATTTTGGCACCAAACTAACAAAGGGACAAGGTGTCAGTGAACCCAGGTAAACAACCTGCCTGGACGTGTTTTCCACCTTTGTGGTAAACAAAGTTCACACGATTTACTTGTGCTTGTCCTGTTTACTGCATGTGCTCATGCTGTATTGGGTAAAACACCACATCACTGGTTAATTGCTCTGTGCACAAAGTTTGCTCATTTTGGCACATGTTGAACAGGGGTGGTCTGGGTAAACAAGTGCCTGTGCTTGTGCTTGTGTTTACCCCATGCACCACACTGCCGAAAGGTCCGCTTTGCCTGGAATCAAACCACCTCCCTTCTCTCTGCTCCTGGCACATGGCAACTGTTATTTCTCTTGGTTTGTAGGGGACTTTGCAGCTTTCTGGGCCTATTTGGCCAGTTAGCTTCTTGCTGTGTAATTTGGCCTAGTGCAGGTGCACTGAGGCTTGGTAGGCCTGTCTTGACTGGGGGGCAGTTTGGCCTGCTCCTGGGCCTGCAGGGGCTTAGTGTAGGTGGTACATTTTGGAAGGTTTTGGCCTGGCTGTGAGGGCTGGTTGGGATCAACTAGGAAGCTACGCCAGAAGATTCTGTTTGCATATGTATTCCCTTTTCCCTGAATAGCTTTTGTATTTCTGTATATACACATGTAAATAGTATTCCCATTTAACCTCCAGTTCTGTGCAAGTGTTTTTATTTCACTCGTTTGGGTACAGTATCTTTCTGTACCTTCAAACCAAGACAGCAAAGAACAAAGACTGATCCCTTGGCCAGGGATGTAAAGATGCAGGGAACAGTAAGGTGGACTTCTGTAGGCATGCCAGCCAGAAAAGGAAGGTCAAAGAAAGTGTACCCCGCTAGTATGAACACAATGTGCAAACCAACAACAGCGGACAGCAAGAAAGCTGAAGTGAGCTTGAGCACAAGCCCTGTGAGGAGAGGCTGAGGGAGCTGGGATTGTTTAGCCATGTGGTAGGGTGAGAAAGTTACACACACACACACAAAGATACCACAGCTAGCTCAGATGGAGAAGCAGATGAAAGCTATATTTACAAGCAGAAATGGAATGCAATGAATATGTACAAAAATATACAATATTTACAATATATACAGAAATATACAGCAACGTATGTAATACAGACCTTTTACCCCTTGTAGCCAGGGGGTTCCCCCTGTACACCCCCCCCCTTCTCCTCCCTCCCTCCCCTTTTTTCCCAAAAAGGGTTAGAGAGAGAGAGAAAGGCAATTAAGGAGAAAATTCTGTTAGCTCAAAGCGTATGCAAGAGTTAGTTTTCTTATCTGGTTAGCTCTGTTAATCCAAGGTCGCTCTGTTCAGCAGCTGTTGCTTCAGCGAGAGAGAAGACAGACCAGCCCACAGGACAGAGAAGACCAGACTGACCACAAACAGACTGAACCCAAAACTTAAAGTTGCATTCTACCTATCTACCAATGAAATTAGTTTAGAATATCTTTGGTTTTGTTATTATCCCAAAACATTCAGCCAGTGTTCAGCAACTGTCCCTTTCTTAAAGGCACAGCCTAAACCAGTCACAAGCCTGGAGAAGAGGAGGCTCAGGGGTAACTTTATTGCTCTCTACAACTACCTCAAAGGTGGTTGTAGCCAGAAAGAGGTTGGTCTCTTCTCTCTAGCAACAAGAGGACACAGTCTCAAGCTGTGCCAGGGGAAGTTTAGGCTCGAGGTGAGGTGGAAGTTCTTCACGGAGAGAGTCATTTGTCATTGGAATGGGCTGCCCATTCCAGCTGTTTGGAACATGGTTTGTTAAAGACAGTAGGTGGTGTCCATATTGGGGGCTGGTGGGGAACGGGTGATCAACCACGTTGGATGGCCTCACAGGATTCAGCAACAGTTTCTGTGCATGACAGACAATGAAAAGATTTTCTGACAGCAGGTCAGCCTTCAACCATGCCTGCCCCCACAGTGGGCTCTCCACTTTGGTTGCTTTTAAACTCCATGAGCTCTGTGCTGTAGAGGGAATTAAATGGTGAAATCCTGTTAGGGATTAATGACAGCTCTTTTCCATGATTCATTACATAAACTGGACATATGGTAACATGCTTGCAGAAAGATTCGTCTTCTCTCACAAGTTTCACTTCTACTCTGATCTATGCCATGCAGAAAGAACCACACTGGAATATGGATGCAGTTGCCCAGTCCTTGATTTTCCTTCATATAGCTGTATATGATGTATCTTCAGGATATTGTACTTCTATGCAGGAATTAGGAATAAGCATTTAGGTTTCATCACAGTATTTTGCAAATTAAATTAAGTCATTTACCTTCCCTGTCTTTCTGCCAGGAACTCTGAAAAATCCCTATAATGTATTTGGTAAATATATTAGTGAGATTAGGGAAATATCTAGAAACTGTGTAAATCTGTGATCAAGCTCTCTTAGTATTAGGTGATTATCTCAGAATACTCAAAGGAATATGTGAGGCTAATTTTCAAAACAGTCATACTTCCCTACTGCCCTTGGATAAATCTAACCAGGTTTATTCAGAGTTATCTCTGACTTTACGTTTGGGGTTTTTTCTCACCTAATCAGAAATGTTTCGTCTTCGTTTTCAATCCCTTAATAGCAGATGTTTTAGTCCATATGTGTGCATCCTCACACTTTATAACATTTATGCTACTCTGTTTCTAAATATTATAGAGTTCTTCTATATTTCAGAAATGTTTGTAGTTATGCTACCTATCCAAAAAAATTCTTCCACCTTTACAGTCTATTTCAGCACTTACGCTTTTAGCAGAAAGCTCAGCCTGTTAACCTACCCAGGGTACATCATGGTCTTTTTATCATGAGCTATTATTAATGTGCTTAATTGCAAATTAATTTTATCTTGTCTCCTATCAGACAAAGCCTTTCATCATGAATTTCATTACATGATAAAAATTTTGACTCTGAATAAATAAAAGCACTGCTCATACCTAGACTACATAACTATTGCTTATCATCAAAAGACTATGGAAGGAAAAATATGTATGGCAATTCTTTTTAAAAAAATAATTTATTGTGATTTAGATAAACTCTGAAGTTTTTTTTCTCTCACTTCATTTATTTGTGATAAAAATATAATACAAGTGTCTTTGAAAGGACACTTAACTATCAATAACCTTCCTCCAAGTTTTCATACCTCATCCTAATAAGAGTATATAACAGGGGAGTTCTATTAAAATTTTTCAGTTCTGCAGAACTATCAGACATGTTCCTAGCACATTCTAGCTGCCTCGCTGAAAACAGACAAAAAATATGATTGAGTTTCTAAAGCTCATCAGCTTTTAAATAGGTATTTGATTTGAAGTGGTTGCTTCTGGTTTTGAGCTTGAGTCACACAGTAGTTCTAGAAACATACAGAAAGAATATGAATGTCTAAATAATTTGCTGTCCTAGTTGCAGATCTGTAAGGAGTGACAATATGAAAAATAACTCATTGGGGATTTTTTGCCTCTGCAAAGAGCATTGAAGTGTTGTCTCTCCCCTAAAGGATATTATGCTAACCTTCATATTAAAATGTTGGAGTTTAAAAAAAGAAATTAAAGTAAGAGTAAAAGGAAGACTAAAGGATTATGTTTACATTCCTCATGATACACCTTCTTTGCTAACTTTCAACCAATGCAGGAACTGTGATCTCTTAATGACTCATTGGGCATATAAAGGGAGTTTTGACATAATCCTTTCTAGGAAGGAAAGACCTCCTTCCTGTTGTGGTATGCTTGATAAGAGATAACATGTACCATAGATAGAACATGGTTTTCAACTTATTCACTATTGGTTCACCCACCATTTAAACAAATTATCAAGAAAATTATGATGCCCTGTCCCTTTGTAGTGGGTTGAGGCAGCCCCCTCCCCACCACAGGCAAAATAACAACTCTGACAAACAGACTGCAAAAGTTTAAATAGAAAAGGGTGAATGTGTACAAAGAACCAGAAACAGTGACAGAATAAACCCCAAAACAGACCCGGAAGCATCCCATCCTCACCTGAGGGTGGGCCCAAGACCCCCAGGGCTCGTTCTTCTCTCCCCCCACTGCTAGGCTAGTTTCGGCTGGCCAGGCCTGAGACCGCCCATCCCCCTGGCCTTGGGCCTAGCCAGGCCCAAGGCCGGGAGATGTCTCCCCCAGTTACCAGGTGCTGGCAAGGGAAGAAAGAGAAAGTGCCAGACCCCATGCTAGATTTTATAGTGGTGCAGGGGATTGTGGTAGGAGATAGCTGGTTTCCTGTGTCCACCCACTGGGCTGGACTTCTGGACACAGGAAGTACACCATGCAGCAGAGGGCACCCAGCCCAAACCATCACACCCTTAATGCTCCTCATAAGGTTATTTGCACTTTTACTCCACGCCTGCCTTAGTTTATCATATATTAGTATAGGAAACTAAGAGAAAAATGGTCAAAGTAAACAGTTTCATAACTAAAGGTCTATCCAATTCAGATATGCATTTTTCTTGAAGAACTGTTTTTTCAGCTCTTACAGGTCCTGCATCAGATTGTAGCCTCTATAGAATCTTTCATCAAGAAGTTTGAAAGCTCAACTACAATTATACTATGACCCTAATGTTGATAATGGAAGAAACTACAAATACTGGTTCTGAGTTTGCCTCTATTATGCCACTCAGGATTAAACTTTTTCATACAGTTCCCCAGCAAATCCTTATGAGAGTCACTTCTGGACTGAAGAATACTTCCTACTCTTAGAAATCTAGGAATGTGTATACCAGGGACAACTAAGTAGACTAAAACTATGGTGAGTTAGTGAAATCATGACAGAGAGTGAACAAGAAATGACTGCACATTTTGCTTTCTAGTTCACAAGAGTGGGACCAGCCACTAAGAAAATGACAGAATCTCTCTGTTACCTCCTCTCCCCTCCCAAAAGCAAGGAGAAAGAAAATAAGGGAGAGAGACTTATGAAAAAGAAAACCAAAACAGCTTCAATGTTGTGACCGGTTTAGGCTGTGCCTTTAAGAAAGGGACACTTTCTGAACACTCTGGGCGAATGTTTTGATATTAGAATGAAAACAATGATATGCTAATTCAATTTCATTGGTGGGACACGGCTGTAAATTTTTTGTTTAGTCTTTCAGTCGGGGGGAGGCAGTCAGCAGTCGGTTTCTTCTTCCCCCTGTGCTGTGAGCTGGCTCGTTTCTCTCTACGATTCCTTCTAACCAGATAAGAAAACTAACTTTTTTTGCATTCGCTTGGAGCTTTAACAAAGTTTTCCCCTTTTAATTACCTTCCTTTCTCTTTCTCTCTAACCCTTTTGGGAAAAAGGGGAGGTAGGGAGGGAGAAGGGAGCGGCAGGCCAAACCCCCTGGCCGCAGGGGGGTTGGGGAAAGGTTTCCTGTTGCTGTATATTTCTGTATATATTGTAAATATTGTATATTTTTGTACATATTCACTGCATTCCATATCTGCTTGTAAAATACAGCTTTCATCTGCTTCTCCGGCTGAGTTAGCTGTGGAATTCTTCTGTGTGTGGGGGGGAACCTTCCTACTCCACCATAAATGTAAATAGCAACAATAGAATGAAATATATACATACACATATAAAATCCGTACCAAACCCAGCCCCACTGAGGGCAGGCACTGGGGAAGTCCAAGACTGAACATGGCAGCAGACAGGAACAAGATTCAGGAGCTGCATTCTGGAACTGGATTTAGGAACACACAGATTGGGACTGAAGGCAGAATAGAGTCCTCCTTGGATGGTGGTCATTGGAAAGAGATTGGCACTCGTGATTCCTCAGTTTTATACTGATTATGATGTTTATGGAGTGGGATTCTAGATACCCAGTTTAGGGTCACCTGTCCTGTCTGCTTCTCCTTGCAGGTGCAGCCTTTTACTTTCTGCATCCCCAACATGCCACACAAGATTTAGCAGTGACGTTGGTCTCCGCTAGACCAAGTTTAACCAAAGGCTCTTCTCTATACCAGTGCTTGAGTAAAAGTAAATGTCAAGCACTATCACTCCTGGAAGCAGACACTGTCTGCATAAATATGTTGTTAACTTCAGAAAGCTCAGTTACTTAGAAGAGACTGAGCTGGAAAGCACCAAACACAGTTAGTTCTGTTCTGAGCTGAAAAGCACTGAATGCAACTAGTTCTGTTCTAGTTCGGACCCAGACACCAATGTACATGCTAGAAAACATTGAATGAAGCTGTTTTGGAAAGGTTGAAAACAAAACAAAGGATGTGGCCTCTGGTGAAGGCACATTCTGCCCAGATACTAGATCCGGCCCCAGGATGTGGACAGGTTTCCCCTCCTTCAGGAGGAAGACACTTACCAAGTATGGGCATAATTCCAGCTTCACGCTTTCTATAGGCTGAAGCCAGTTGTCCATGAGAGTGCCCATTGGTCAAACCCAGCCTCGAGGAATCTATAAATATTACCCCTGTTGGTAAACAAGTTGGCCCCCCCCTTATTTTGTCTCTGTACTTGCTCGAGAGAGCAACTCTCGAGCCACCGCCTCTGCCATTGAGCTTGTTGTTAGCTTCTATCATACATACATGCATACTGAAGCCTCTGCATCGCGAGAAGCACTTTGATCATGAGGATCAGCCCAGAGGAGGACCTTCGCTGAGCCCGAGAAGCCAGCGTAGCTACAGCCAGTAGCTCCAGGAGAACCCATCGTGCTATCGGAGGACTGGACCAGCCCCCGAGGGTAAGATCTGTCCAGCTGTCGGGCAGAAGGGACTTGATAGAGACTAAGTCTGCATATGCCTAGCCCTGCCATAGCGGGAGGAGAGCCGCCACGTGCGCCGCTCTGAGCCCTGTAACCCCAGGGAAGACTAAGGCATTGTTCATGCCTATACTACACCAAACCCGGGACTACTCTGAGCGTCCCGCTATTCCTTTAAGCCCAGGAATGGCGAAGCTGCAGCTCCGTGCAGCCGCATTCTCTCTCCAAGGCTGTTTGCCACGGGGCCGACCCCATAGCTATCGTCCGACTGGGAACCTCTGAGCCCGCCTACCGGCAACCATTGCCCCGCCCTGCTGTGTGAGCCAACTCCCAGGGCTGACCCCACGGACCGAACCCGACCAGGACCTATCCCTATTGTCTGGAGGGAACCGACCGAGTCCTGAAGGGAACCTGCTTCCAAGCTAAGCCCAGGTTCCATTATTCCCTCTCTACTGCTGCGAAGAGAGGAGACAGTAACCCAACACCACCATCCAACTTGACTAGGAACCAGTCCAGCGGCAGTAGTCAACCGGATCCCTACCTTGCTACAAACAACAGCTACAGAGTATCTTCCACGTGCTTTCCACCCACTAGCACTCAGTTCAAAGTATCCGCGTGTAGCAGAGTAATCGCTGACACACAGAAAGATTGTAATATTGCTGTATATAGCCAGAAGCCGCCCACGTTCTGCCGAGTCGCCATCTAGTGGCCAAGTGGCAGAACTGCACCCTTCATTATATAAAACATAGAGATAGTCTGTAGATAGTTTAAGTTCTAATCATAATACTATGCCACTTATGGAATGTATTTCATGAACGTGCACTAGAACATGTGTATAGGTTGTTGATTCATTGGTTATTAATAATTTGGTAATTAATAAAAATTAATATTTTCATAATTCATATTTCATATTCATAAATTTAGTAACCTCTTCACAACAGGCCTTTTGCGTAATACTTAGTTAAACTACAGGGGGTTACTGCCACTAGCTACTGTGAGCAGGAAAATTTGCATGGCTTCAGAAACCTATGAGCAAAGGAGTCGGGAGAGAACCCCTTGCAAGCTGTGAATACAGAGACACTGCATTTAGTCATTAGGTCCTAGACCTGCATGGTTTTTAAGGGCATTTGGAAAAAGTATTCTATGCTCATTCTACTCAAATTTTCCTCCTTAGACATCTACTATGGTCAGCTGTTGGAGGGTTTGATGGACTTCCAATATATGCAGCCCTTTGGAACATCACTCTCATGATTTTAGTTTGCATCACTTTAGTTTCTTCAGGCTTTCATTTCTCTAAGCTTTTGCCAAAATTAAGAAAAACTCCAAATTCAGATGAGCATCAGAGTCTTTTATCAGGGATATCTAGGATGATGACTGGCTTCTAAAGTGTGCAGATTTGTTTTGGTGTGGTGACCCATAAAGCAGGTATATTCTAGATCACCTGGGAGCTGGCAGCACAGTTAATTCAAGATCTTTTAACTGAAAAATCTCTTTAGCAACATGTGCTCCTCTGTCTGCCGGCTTGCATGGCTGTGAAATGTGGATGCTGATAGTGATATCTTTGAAACAAAACTGCTCTTCAGAGTCACTGCAGCAAATATTGCTGTTTCTTTTAATGAAAATTTTCCAGACTGGTACCTCTTATCTGGGAAGCACAGATCAAATACAGTTTGCTGTTAATGATTTTTTTCCCTTGAAGTTTTAATATTAATGGAATGCATTTTTTACTTACCAATAACTCTAGCAAGAATAGCAATGTGTACAAATTCAAACACAACACTGGTCTCATGATGTACACACACCCCTCTTTTGTTTCTGCACACCTAGTTGGTTTCTTAGGTTTCAGTGGATATTAATGTAAGTACAAAGGGATTTTCAGCCTTACCTGTCTACAGAATTATTTTTCCAGTATTTTTCCTATTTTCAGTTCCAGCTGTGTTGTTGAGATAGAAAACAACTTTCGTGAAGCACTGTGAAGCTAAACAAGCAGGTTTTGACTTATTATGCCTTCTTAAAAGTGCATGTTTGGTACGGTTACTCCTCCAGTGCAGGTTTTAAATGTAACTGTGGAGGCTAGCATTGTTAAGCATTGTTTCATTGTGCATTTTAAATTGCATAACCAGTCCTGTAACTATGGCTGGCATTCTGAGGGTGGTAAACCAAAGCCAGACAGAAGAAAATTATAATGGTCAAATTGGTACGTGCAATCCAATGTCTGAAAGCTTAATGCAAACCAAACATCATAGTTTTAAAAATAAGCATTCATTTGCATAAATACTGTTAAAATATTTGATTTAGATGTTATAGCTGTTTATGCTGGTACAGTTTAAGGTACTGTGATTTCTGTGATGCATATTAAGATGTTCTGTTAGACATTATTGCCCCTGAGAATGCTGTCATTTAACAGCTCAAGGCCATGGATACAGCTTTTTTGTTTTCAGTCTGTTAACCTCACTAATGAGAAAAAGATGTGGTGGACTATCACAACCAAGGACTGATTTGACAGTGCAGCTAAGATTACATTCAAGCTACTGTCAAGAGAATTGCATGGGCTACACCCTAATTTCCATGATTTTGATTAACGGTCTGACTCCCTAATGCAGTGGTTTCCAAACTTTTTATCATGAAAAATTTTTGAGCACAGCCTCCTGACATAGATGTCAGGATAAATTTTATATAGATATATTTTTATATATAATAAATAAATAAATAAATAAATGTTTAGTGCTGTACTAATATATTGTGTGCTCTATAAAGCATATGTGAAAATAGAGATTAAGAAGAATGAGATTAAGAGGAAATAACTTTTGGAGATTTCTGCCCTTGTGATTCAGGGTACAGGCACTTCTAGAAAACCAACCCTAAAAAAAAAAAAAAAAAAAAAGGAATTATTATTTTTTGCTGGATGAACTCTTTGAACAGGCTCCCTGGGAGGTGTCAGAAGCAGCAGTGGACAGGGAGCATCACAAACAGGGAGGTGTGACCATTCCATTTGTGGCATCTATGTCATCAAAGCAGGAGCATCAGCCTGCACCCTACCTAACAGAAACTATGTAAGTGCTGAATTTTAGGCTCTCTTCCCATTTTCATCTCATTTTCAAACTGGCTCTAGGTAACTCCTCTTAAGACCAGTGTAGCTCCCCCAATAAGGCACCTTCTGTTATGATACTGAGCTTTAGTCTTTGAATCATGACAGAAGCACATACTCTAATTTTCAGGAAATTTGAAAACTGGGATTTGCATTGATAATGAATAGTATATGTTCTGAACTCCTTAAGAAGTAAGGTTGTGTATTACAGACAAGTTTAAAATTATAAAATTAACTTTTCTTTTCTTTTCTAAAAAGGTGAAATTTAAGAGCACCATTACAGAGACTCCTTTGATTAGTTTTTATCATAGTATCATAGTATCAGTCAGGGTGGGAAGGGACCACAAGGATCATCTAGTTCCAACCCCTTGCCATGGGCAGGGACACCCTACACTAGATCAGGCTGGCCAGAGCCTCATCCAGCCTGGGCTTAAACGCCTCCAGGGATGGGGCCTCAACCACCTCCCTGGACAGTGGACAGCTCTATATCATAGAAAAAATATGGTTGGAAAAGACCTCAGAGACCATTAAGTCCAACCTATCACCCAATACCTCATGACTAACTAAACTATGGCTTCAAGTGCCACATCCAGTCCCCTCTTGAACACCTCCAGGGATGGTGACTCCACCACCTCCCTGGACAGCACATTCCAATGGCAAATAATTCTTCCTGTGAACAACTTTCTCCTTACCTCAAGCCTAAATTTCCCCTGGCACAGCTTGAGACTGTGTCCTCTTGTTCTAGTGCTGGTTGCCTGGGAGAAGAGACAAATCCCACCTGGCTGTAACCTCCTTTCAGGTAGTTGTAGAGAGCAATAAGGTCTCCCCTAAACCCCCCTTCTCCAGGCTAAACAACCCCAGCTCTCTCAGACTCTCCTCATAGGGCTTGTGCTTGAGACCTCTCACCAGCCTTGTTGCCCTTCTCTGGACACCTCTCTGGAGGTGTCTCAATATCCTTCTTAAACAGAGGGGCCCAGAACTGGTGTTGCAGTTTGGACTGGGTGCCCTCTGCTCCATGAGGTGCTTCCTGTGTCCAGAGGTCCAGCCCAGTGGGTGGGCACAGAAAACTGGGTATTTCTACCATAATTCTCTGCACCACTATAAAATCCAGTCTAAGCACTTCCTCTTTCTTCCTCGCCATCACCCGCTAACTGGGGGAGATGTTGTCTCCCGGCCATGGGCCTGGCTAGGCCCAAGGCCACAGGGGGATGGGCAGTCTCAGATCTGGCCAGCTGAGACTAGCCTAGCAATGGAGGAGGGAGGAAGAAGGAGCCCTGGGGGTCTTGGATGTACCCCAGGTGGGGATGGGATCTTCCAGGGACTGTTTTGGGATTTCTTTTGTCACTGTGCTTCTGGCTCTCTGTAAACATTCACTGCTTTTTCCCTTTAAACTTTCCATCACTTTTGCAATCCGTTTGTCTGAGTTGTTATTTTTGCTCTTGGTGGGGAGGTGGGGCTGCCTCAACCCATCACAACTGGACAAAGGGCTCAAGGTGTGGCCTAACCAGTGCTGAGTACAGGGGCACAATGACTTTTCTGGTCCTGCTGGCCACACCATTCCTGATGCAGGCCAGGATGCCATTTGCCTTCTTGGCCACCTGGGCACACTGCTGGCTCATGTTCAGCCGACTGCCAACCAGCACACCCAGGTCCCGTTCTGCATGGCCATTCTCTAGTCACTCTGACCCCAGCCTGTAGTGCTGTATGGGGCTGTTGTGTCTGAAGTGCAGCACCTGACACTTGGACTTGTTAAATGCCATCATGTTGGACTCTGACCAGCTGCCCAGCCTTTCTGCAGCGATCTTTCTGCAGAGATCTTCTGCCCTCTAACAGATCAACACCTGCCCCCAGCTTGGTGTCATCTGCAAATTTACTGATGATGGACTCAATACCCTCATCCAGATCATCAATAAAGATACTGAACAGGATGGGGCCCCAGCACTGATCCCTGGGGGACACCACTAGTGACTGGCCACCAGCTGGATGAGGCACCATTCACCACCACACTCTGGGCTCAGCCCTCCAGCCACTTCCTAACCCAGCACAGAGTGCTGCTGTCCAAGCCATGGGCTGACAGCTTGGCCAGGAGTTTGCTGTGGGGGACGGGGTCAAAGGCCTTATGAAGTCCAGGTAGACTACATCCATAGCCCTCCCCACATCCACCAGGTGGGTCACCTGATCATAGAAGGAGATCAGGTTGGTCAAGCAGGACCTGCCCTTCCTAAATCCATGCTGGCTAGGCCTGATCCCTTGGCCATCCTGAAAGTGCTGTGGGATTGCACTCAAGATGACCTGTTCCATAATCTTGCCTGGCACTGAGTCAGGCTGACAGGTCTGGAATTCCCTGCCTCTTCCTTCCGGCCCTTCCTGTGGATGGGCACCACGTTGGCCACCTTCTAATCTTCTGGGACCTCTCCAGTGAGCCAGGACTGCTGAAAAATGATGGAGAGTGACTTGGCCAGCTCATCTGCCAGCTCTCTCAGCACCCTAGGATGGATCCTGTCCAGTCCCATGGACTTGTGGGGATCCAAGAGGCTAACTATCCTGCTCCCTGACTCCATCTGCCAGCTCAGGAGGCCAGTTGTCTGGAAGACAACCTATCTTGCTATTAAAAATTGAGGCAAAGAAGGTGTTAAGTACCTCTGCCTTTTCCTCATGTTTTGTTGCTATGTTCCCCTCCATGTCCACTAATGAGTGGAGGTTGTTCTTGCCTCTCCTCTTGCCATTAATATATTTGTAGAAGGATTTTTTGTTGTCCTTCACAGCAGAGGCCAGTCTAAGCTCTAAATGGGCTTTTGCCTCTCTAATTTATTTCCTACATGACCTAGCAACATCCTTAAACATTCCATGGGTAGCCTCACCTTTCTTCCAAAGATGATACACCCTCTTTTTTTTCCCTTAATTCATTCAGAATTTCATTGCCCATCCAGGCTGGCCGTCTGCCCCGGCGGCTCATCTTCCGGCACATTGGCACAGCCTGTTCCTGTCCCTTCAAGAGTTCTTTCTTGAAGCAGGTCCAGCCCTCCTGGACCTCTTTGTTTTTAAGGGCTGTTTCCCAAGGAACCTTCTGAGTTAGTTCCTCAAGTAACCTGATATCTGCCC
Organism: Picus viridis; assembly: GCA_033816785.1. Taxonomy (NCBI): domain Eukaryota; kingdom Metazoa; phylum Chordata; class Aves; order Piciformes; family Picidae; genus Picus; species Picus viridis. The sequence goes on along the minus strand of CM066606.1, from coordinate 73,455,900 downwards.
TCCAGAATTCCAGAGTGGAGGTTTTGTTGATGCCCCTCTTAGCTTGACTGCATATTGAAAACTCACTTATCTCATGGTCACCGGACCCCAGACAGCCTCCAACCACCACATCTCCCACCAGCCCTTCTCTGTTTGTAAAAAGAAAGTCAAACAAAGCTGTACCCCTGGTAGGCTCACTCAGCAGCTGGGATAAGAAACTGTCCTCCATACACTCTAAGAACCTTCTAGACTGCCTCCTCTCTGCTGTGTTAATCTCCCAGCAGATATCAGGCAGGTTAAAGTAACCCATGAGAACAAGGTCTGGCAATATTGAGACAGCCTCCATCTGCCTATAAAATAATTCATCAACCTCTTTATTCTGGTAGAGTGGTGTACACCAGGCTCCAACCAGGATGTCAGCCTTGTTGGCCTTCCCTCTAATTCTCACCCTCAGGCACTCAACTTGATCATCCTTAATATCTAGTTCCATGGCATCTAGAGCCTCCTTGATGTACAGGGCTACCCCTCCAGCCCTTCTCCTTTGCCTGTCTCTCCTGAAGAGCCTGTAGCCATCAATTACAGTGCTCTAGCCATGGGAGTCATCCCACCACGTTTCTGTGATGGGAACTCCATCAAAACTTTCCTGCTGCTTCCAGCTCCTCTTCTTTGTTACCCATGCTGTGTGCATTAGTGTACATGCACTTCAGCTGGGCTGCTGGTTTCACTCCTGACTCCAGCTTACCACCCTCAGACTCCTGTCTGGGGGGACTGGTTTCAGCCCCTTCACCCTTCAAATCTAGTTTAAAGCCCTGTCAATGAGTCCTGTCAACTCCCTTCCTGGAACCATTTTCCCTCTGGGGGATAGGCTGTTCTCATGTGTTAGGATCTTTCTCCCCCTCTGGGACAGATATGCTCCATGTGTTGCTAGCTCTCCTGGTGCCATAGAAAGTTCCCCAAGATCAAAAAACCCAAAATTCTGTTGGTGGCACCAACCTCTGTGCCACTTGCTAATTACACCTGCTGTCCTGTTCCTTTCAGTCTTCCTTCCTGCAACTAAGGGTATTGATGAAAAAATTACCTGTGCCCCTGACCCCTTAACCAGTTTTGCCAGAGCCTTGAAGTCCTTTTTGATTGCCTTTGGAACTCAACATCATTGCTCCCTACCTGCATAGCTACCATGAGACAGTAATCAGAGGACTGTACCAGACTAGGCAGCCTTCTGGTAACATCTCTGAACCAGGGAGGCAGCAGACTTCCCTGTGGGAATGATCTGGCCGACATATGGGGCCCTCTGTTCCCCTCAGGAGGGAATCAGAAATAACAGTTACCCTCCTCATTTTTTTTAAGGGAACAAGTCCCGATGCAGGGGGCAGGCTGTTTTGCTTTAGGCAACACCTCAGGTGGTGGGTCTTCTGTGTCTTCTTACAGGGACCTGTATCCATTTGCCGCTGAATCTTGGGTCTCCTCCCTCTGCTATGGGAGCCTGCAGAGCCTGGTTCCTCAAATCCAACTCTCTTTCACATTCCCTAACTGTCCTAAGTCTAGCAACTTCTTCCTTCAGTTCAGCCACTACATTAAGCAGATAATCAAGCTGCATTTTAGCACTGAGATTGCATGCCACTTAACAGCTGCATCACAAAGCTGCCTTCTATACACTCTAAGAACCTTCTGGACTGCCTCCTCTCTGCCGAGTTCCCAGCAGATGTCTGGCAGGTTACAGTCACCCACAAGGACAATGTCTGATGATCTTGAGACAACCTCCAATTGCCTATAGAATATTTCATCAACCCCTTCATCCTGGTTGGGTGGTCTATAACAGACTCCAACCAGGATGTCAGTTTTGCTAGCCCTCCCTCTGATTTTAACCCACAGGCACTCAATCTTTATTATTCAAGACAGAACTCCTCTTTTCCCTCTGTCTATACTTGTATAAGATTTTTACCTAGGTACAGTGGTCAGGGGCAGAGATGTCAGAGTCTAATGAGCAGGACAGGGCATCTTGTCATATCTGCACTTTTATCATGTCTCAGCGTACGTCCACTACTGCATACACAGTATGACTTCTAGGTGTTACTACTTCTGGCTGTGTTACAAAGGCACCATCAACACTTTGAGCCCATGTGGAAGTTTAGACCCACACAAGGACTTTGTACTTGCAGTAATGGACATGGCATTGTCTCTTTTTTTTAGCACTGAGATTGCATGCCACAAAGAAATTCACAGAAAAATCCATCATGCTAAGTTAGGCACCACCTGCATCTTGCAGTGGTAATTGCAAACTTGCTGCTACCATATTCAAAATTCACAGCTGTAAAAACTGTCAGTGATGTGAACTCAGACATCTACATAAACTAAGCTAAGATGTTTAATATGTGCAGAAGCAAATTAGGGTAAAGGAATCTCTGCCTTTCATGACTGACACTGTCCACAGCCTAATTCTGCATCCTGACTTGTAACAAGCCATAGAATAATATCTTTTCTTACTGCTCTGTCTATGCTAAAATAATATAAACTTTCCCATGCAGACAAAACTTCAGGTTGGAGGGAGTGGAAAAGATAATGGTAGAACATAAATACAGTCACCTTAAAAACAGGAAGACAAATTGATCTGTAAATTTAGACATTTTCTGCCTGAACCCTTTTTTATGGAACTGATCTCTGTCAACTGATTGTGCTTCTTCAGTTCTGCAGTCAGAAAACAATATTCTTGTTCCACTACTTAAAGTTCCTGTCTCAGTTTCACCATTTCAAATTAATTTGTTTGGATTGAGAAAGCTATCAATCATGCAACTGAATCAATGTATGCTACTCTATGCAGCTGTAACTGCCATCCAGGGTTTCATGCATATTAACATTGTAATGTTATTAAAGCTTTTGAAGAAATAATGTGATACTTAGTTGGACACTGAGGAAGAGAATATAAGACATCAAGACTAATAGGTCAGAGTGGTGTGTACTGGAGATGATGATAAAACAGTTTTAATCATTGCCCAATTTCTGTTTCTTCATGGACAAACAACAGTACCATTAAAAAAAATCCACAATCCAAACAACAACCCATCAAGCCTATGAGTAACTTCAGCTTCTCTTCAATAAATTATTACCCAGTTTGATGTCTCTTTAATTGCTGATACCTCATATAAAATATTAATTACTGTTTCTGTATGTTAGGATGGACAGCTAAGAGTCCCTTACAAAACATAGTGCTGTAAGATTCATGTAATTTTGAAAAGGCATCTCTGGGGTTGTGGCAATTTTTTTCTGAAATGCTATTAGATTAAAGAAGACAGTATAAATTAGAGTAATTTCATTGGTTGACTCAGCAGACAGAGCTGGCTTGCAGGCTGCATGCTAGTATCTATGCTGCTTTCAGGTCTGTCAGGTAAAATTAATGCCTCACTGCAAACTGGAAGGGACTGTTTTCTGTGAGCTGCTAGGGGATAAAACAGATAAAACACATTTAGTGCACGCTGTGGTCCTCTACCTGGCCTAATCATCAGTGAGAAACAAAATCCCCATGTAGCCATATGGTAAAAGGTGGTAGTATTTGGTTATATTTAAGACACCAATAAGAAGTGAGATTACTCCTCAAAAAAAAAAAAAAATATTTGGCTACCTAATACTTTGTCAGAGAAAACTTGGGTTTTAGTAGCATTTAAAAAAGCAAAACAGGAACATATTCCTACAATATTCACTTTGTAACATGTATTTCTTTTTCAAAGAAACCACAGGTTTCATATGCATTTTAACTCACTTTCTTAATTTTCCACTGTATTACCAAAAGGACAAGATTTCTTTTTTTAATCTAAGATGGTAGACATTGAAATTATTTAAATGTGTAAGACAACAACTTTTCTTGTAATCTTTATTTATTTATTAAACATTTGGATTCCTATAAGAGAGTTTGTAATGGGAGAAAAGAGTGAAAAATTATCAAAGACTTCAGATTCTTTGCCAGAATAAAGGGTATTTTGACCTTTATCTGTGAATGTGAGACAAAACTGAGCCAAAGATGTAATCAGTGGCACCCACACTGTGTCTTCATTTCTTTCAGAAACTTAATTTTTTTCTTAGATTTCTTGAGATACAAAAGGAATTGTGTTTCTTTCAAGGGACTGAGAAGAAAACAAAAGAAACTTTGACTAAAAATTACCCTTATATTTTAGAGCTAAAGGTGTTGCAGACTGAACAAAAACCACAAGCTTGAATAAAGCTAAAGCACTCCAGCTTTATTTCAAACAATAACACATGCTTAGTCAATACAGTAGAAAATATATATTGTTCACATGAAAAATATGTATTTACATGACATGGATTGGCATTAGCACAAAAAACTGCTGGCTAAGCTGTCAGCCCGTGGCTTGGACAACAACACTCTCTGCTGGGTTAGGAAGTGGCTGGAGGGCTGAGCCCAGAGAGTGGTGGTGAATGGTGCCACATCCAGCTGGTGGCCAGTCACTAGTGGTGTCCCCCAGGGATCAGTGCTGGGCCCCATGCTCTTCAACATCTTCACTGATGATCTGGATGAGGGGATTGAGACAGTCATCAGGAAATTTGCAGATGACACCAAGTTGGGAGTGGATGTTGATCTGTTAGAGGGTAGAAGGGCTCTGCAGAGGGACCTCAACTGACTGGACAGATGGGCAGAGTCCAATGGGATGGCATTCAATAAATCCAAGTGCCAGGTGCTGCACTTTGGCCACAACAACCCCATGCAGCACTACAGGCTGGGGTCGGAGTGGCTGGAGAGCTGCCAAACAGAGAGGGACCTGGGGGTGCTGATTGACAGCTGCCTAAACATGAGCCAGCAGTGTGCCCAGGTGGACAAGAAGGCAAAAGGCATCTTGACCTGCATCAAAAATAGTGTGGCCATTGGGAGCAGGGAAGTCATTGTGCCCCTGTACTCAGCACTGGTTAGGCCACACCTTGAGTTGAGTTTAAGAAGGACATTGAGATGCTTGAGCTTGTCCAGAGAAGGGCAACGAGGCTGGTGAGAGGCCTTGAGCACAAGCCCTACAAGGAGAGGCTGAGGGAGCTAGGGTTGTTTAGCCTGGAGAAGAGGAGGCTCAGGGAGACCTCATTGCTGTCTACAACTACCTGAAGGGAGGTTGTAGCCAGGATGTGTTTGGTCTCTTCTCCCAGGCAACCAGCACTAGAACAAGAGGACACAGTCTCAAGCTGCACCAGGGGAAGTTTAGGCTTGAGGTGAGGAGAAAGTTCTTCACTGAGTTGTTCGCCATTGGAATGGGCTGCCCAGGGAGGCGGTGGAGTCACCATCCCTGGATGTGCTCAAGAGGGATTGGATGTGGGACTCAGTGCCATGGTCTAGTCATGAGGTCTTGGGTGATAGGTTGGATTTGATGATCTTTGAGGTCTCTTCCAACCTGTGGTGAAGGCACATTTTTGCCCAGATATTAGATCTTCTCCCAGCATGTGGAGAAGTTTCCCCTCCTTCAGGAGGAAGACAAAAGCCAAGGCATTAGCCAGGCCAGCAGGCACCCAGGGCATGCAGTGCTCGTGCAAATACCAAGTGTGGGCATAATTCCAGCTTCACACTTTCTATAGGCTGAAGCCAGTTGTTTATGAGAGTGCCCATTGGTCAAACCCTGCCTCGAGGAATCTATAAGTATCACCCCAGTTGGTAAACAAGTTGCCCCCTCTTTCACTTTGTCTCTGTACTTGCTTGAGAGAACAACTCTCAAGCCATAGCCTCTGCCATTGATCTTATTGTTGTTAGCTTCTATCATACATGTACACATACTGAAAGCCTCTGCATCGTGTGAAGCAAGTGTGAGGATCATCTCCAGAGGGAGGACCTTCGTTGAGCCTGAGAAGCCAGCGTCATCACAGCCAGTCGGGAGAGCCCACCATGCCACCGGAGGACTGGACCAACCCCAAGTGTAAGATCTGCCCAGCTGTCAGGGAGAAGGGACTTGATTGAGACCGAGTCCACATATGCCTAGCCCCGCCATAGTGGGAGAGGAGCCACCACGTGTGCCGCTCTGAGCCCTGTAAACCTCAGGGAAGACTAAAGCACTGTTCATGCCTATACTGCACCAAACCCCGGACTACTCCAAGCATCCCGCTATTCCTTTAAGCCCAGTAAATGAGAAGCCACCGCTTAGTGCTGCCACATTCTCCCCCTGAGGCCATTTACATCAGCCCCGAGATTCGCCTTAGCCAGGCTGACCCCATAGCCTTTGTCTGCTGTTGTTGTCCGACCGGAAACCTCCAAGCCCGTCTACCAGCAACCGTTGCCCCACCCTGACGTGCGAGCTGACTCCGAGGGCTGACCCCGAGGGCTGACCCCGAGGGCCGAACCTGACCAGGACCTATCCCTATTGTCTGGAGGGAATCAACCGAGTCCTGAAGGGAACCTGCTTCCGAGCTAAGCCCAGGTTCCATTATTCCCTCTCTACTGCTGCGAAGAGAGGAGACAGTAACCCAACACCACCGTCCAACTTGACTAGGAACCAGTCCAGCAACAGTAGTCTGCCGGACCTCCACCCTGCTACAAACAACAGCTACAGAGTATCTTCCACATGCTTTCCATCCACTAGCACTCAAAGTATCCACGTCTAGCAATCGCTGACGCATACAGAGATCGTAATATTGCTATATATAGCTAGAAGCCACCCGCGTCCCGCCGAGTCACCATCTAGTGGCCAAGTGGTGGAACTGCACCCTTCGTTATATAAATATAGAAATAGCCTGTAGATAGTTTAATTAAGTTCTAATCATAACACTAAGCCACTTACGGAATGTATTTCATGAACATGCACTAGAACATGTATATAAGTTAGTGATTCATCAGTTATTAATAATTTGCTAATTTTTTTTCAAAATTCATATTTCATATTCATAACTTTAATAACCTCTTCACAACACAACCTCGGTGATACTGTGATACTGTGTGATAATTTCAAATAGCACATTCTTAGCCAATGAACTGTAAAATTTATATAATTGTTATGATACATTGGTATAGAGATGCCACACTAGCTGTCAGCAGATTTATGCCAGGGTCTGTACATACAGTAGCACAGTCCATTTTCCAGTGAGATTAAAGGCAGTTGTGAAACAACCACCTTTTGGCAGGCCCTTGGAGCTGCTATCTTTCTTAGAAAGGAATAATCTCCTAAAAGATCCTCAGGAGTGTGTGGCGTTCTCATTGCACAGTCTCACTGGTGAAATGATGGGGGTGAAAACACATTTTGATTATGCTGGTATTTTTCAGATTTGACCTATTGTGCTTTAGCAATAGAAACCTTAAACTAAGCTTGAGGTATTACATGATTCACTCTAGAAAAATCATGAGAAACTGGAATTTAATATACTGCATAAGTGCAATGCTTTCCTTGTATTTTTTTCTACAGATGTCCACATTTTCATGAAGTATTATTTAAGATAAATGGTGACTTACCTGAGCTCTCTGATCATATTTTAATGGGAGTACAAGCTAGAGAATTTCTACTTTATCACACTGGAAATGAGCAAATGAACTTTATTGAGAGCCATTTTGTTGCTATTTATCATAGAGTGAAAGCATAGCAAGTAGCAATTTTTCTGCTTTTATTGTACAGCATGTGCTGCATCTTTCTGACTTTGTACAATGAGTACATGCTATAGGTCTACCTAATGCTTTGTTAACTCCATTGTGGAAGGTCACATCTTTTCTATTAGTATTAGCATGGCTAGTGACTGTGAATTATAGTGCTGGTCTAACACAGTAGTGTTACTCACAATGATTCTAATTGGATCTGACAGGGCGAGTGTATGAAAGCTGTGCAGAAGGTGATTATCTGAAAAATCTTACTCCCCAGAACACCTGCAAGAGCATCTGCACTGAGCTGATACTTTAGTTTCCTGATGAGTTCTTTTCAGATAAAATCTGTGATGCTGGAAAACAATTGTGGAAGCAAGTGGTGTCTTGCCAGGGAAAAAAGATACCTTTTATGACTGACATAAGTTGATGTTTCAAGTCTTGCATCCTTGTCCTTCCCTGTTTCAAAGGGCTAGTGAAAAAAAAGGTGATTTAGATTCATCACAATGCTAGCTTCCAGCATCTTACAGTGGCATTGAACTAGGAGAAACTCCTTACCTCAGGTGGCTCCCCAGAGGACAGCGTTAAGTTTATCTTAAATACGAATTGCCACTGGTAGCAACTTTCTCTGTGCATGAAATGCAAAGGGAATAAAGTAAATAACTGTCTAAGGCAGGAGGTTGAAATAAGTGTCCAAAATCAGGAAAGAAAACCTGTGATCTGAGAATGGGGTGCTGCTGCTACATTTTTCTAATATCCTGCTTTCATTTCAGTGACACTGCTGTCTTGGGTCACTCACTTTCATATCATCTGTTTATTGTCAAGGACAACACTATCCCTTGTATTTTATAAGAAAATATATTCAGAAACTTAAGTAATTTCATTTTTTTTTACATAAAAATTAAAATAAAATAAAATAAGAAAATAAGCCATATCTCCTGTGATATTCATGCTACTATTAGCAGAAAGAAAGCTGAGTACTAAAATGGGCATAGAAATTGTATCTTAACAGAATAGAATAGAATTAACAGGGTTGGAACAGGCCTTCGAGATCATCAAGTCCAACCTATCACCCAACACCATCTAATCAACTAAACTGTGGCACTAAGTGCCCCATCCAGTCCCCTCTTGAACACCTCCAGGGATGGTGACTTCACCACCTCCCTGGGAAGCACATTCCAATGGCAAATCACTCTTTCTATGAAGAACTTTCTCCTCACCTCAAGCCTAAACCTCCCCTGGGACAACTTGAGACTGTGTCCTCTTGTTCTGGTGCTGGTTGCCTGGGAGAAGAGACCAACCCCCACCTGGCTACAACCTCCCTTCAGGTAGTTGTAGACAGCAATGAGGTCTCCCCTGAGCCTCCTCTTCTCCAGGCTAAGCAACCCCAGCTCCCTCAGCCTCTCCTCGTAGGGCTTGTGTTCCAAACCCCTCAGCAGCTTTGTTGCCCTTCTCTGGACACATTCGAGCAACTCAACATCTTTCCTAAACTGAGGGACCCAGAACTGGACACAGTACTCAAGGTGTGGCCTGAGCAATGCTGGAGAAATGCAAAACACCTTTATTCAAGTTTGGTTGAGTTTTGGGGTTTTTGGCTTAAAACATAACAAAACAAAACACCAAAAAACTCCTAAGGCATATTAATTATCTAAGTGAACAGAGAGAATAATACATCCCTGGTGATGTATGGTAATGTTATATTCATTACCTAGTCCTAGTGCTATCTGGCAAGCAAATAAGTGCTCAGTGTGACACAAGCTGAACTTCTCATGCAACCAGGATTTCATCTGTTATGACACAGATGGCAAATTTCAACACTCAATTTCTTTCACTGTCCAAAAATGAATGGACAGGTTAGGCTGCTGAATGTTTGAAGTGTGCCAGAATAATCTAGTTCAGATAAACTTCGTATTATTCTTTCTATCTACTGAATCTGCTGGAACTCTTTCCAAAGTCACCATAAGATTTCCTTGATTGAAATGTTACCTATCACTATAGGCATTGACAAACAGAACTGATGGTGAGAACAGACAGAATCAAATAACAGGGGGTTGTGTTGGTTGACTCAGCTGATGTGTCAGTTCTGTACCTTTATATCAAGAGAGACTTTATGAACCACTGTAATGGAAAATAGTACACTCCGAAAAAATGGCCTGTCAGTTAATAACTTAGTCAAAGTAGTGATTTTCTTTAAAATACTTGTCCTGATGTGGCAAAAGAAAGGGGGAAAATGAAACAGACGGGCACCTTGCTTTTTCACAAGTAGAGTGGTTGAGGCTGTCAGTGGTTTTAAAAAATCTCCACAAATGAAAAAGAAAACCAACACATTTTAGTGGTACATTGATCACCAAATAACAGACCTTGATCATACTCCTAATTAGAAATGCTGGTGCTTTGCTATTGCTTTTAATTTCTGCAACATGTCTCTTCCATACCTTTCCCCTTAGAGATCTTCAGTATTCACCAAACCTCTGTAAGGAAATTTTGCTTCTGCTTACAGGATTTTCTTTCAAATGCTATGTTAATATTGACTGCTTCCACAAATCTCTTCTGCTATATTCTCAGCAATAATCTCTGTCTGCTTTCATTCAGTAAAACCACTGCACCTTGTCTCATGCTACATTGCATTTTTTGTCTCTGGAACCCATTTCTGTGATTCCTTGCATTCAGTGATGGTGGTAAGTCAGTCTTTATAATTATGTGATATTGGAGGAAATAGAGTGATATTGCCCATGCACGCAAGTGAAATGTTGTCCTCTTTCTCTTCACCATCATTAATATCACAGTCATAACAAGGAAGCAGTATTTTTACTTCAGGCAGCAAAATCATTGGGAAACAGTAAGACATAGGCAAACTATACCTTAGTTTCTCTTGATCTCAAGACCCTTTTAATCCTATGTAGTGAAAAACATGACCTTGAAAAAAGAAAATCATAATTATGTAGTTCTTCTGTAATTATTGCAATATTAACTCATTAAGAAAGAGAACAACTAAAAATTCTGCATGTTTTTGCTAGTGGCCCGTAGCAGATCACCAGGAAAGAGTATGAAAATGCACACAGCAATATGCTTCAAGGACACCTGCTACGATTTGAACCATCCTTGGATTAAACTGTGCTTGAAACAAAGACTCTAATCAGTACTTGATACTAGCAGACTTTTTGCTTGTGAATTTACGCAACTACTTTTTAAACTCATCAAAACTCTGATAGCACAATATGCTGCAGCAGTTCTCAGTTTAGTTTCTCATGGAAGAATCACAACCTGACAATATGTAAATAAACCACAACTTTCATCAACTTTTAATTTAATCTTATTTCAAATGTTATTCTCTGCAACTCTGAGAATTAATTTTCAGATTCACAATTAGGAATCATCAGTGAACTCTCCAGTCTTACTAAGTATGCCTTTTGATTTTTTGTAATGTGATGAACATGGATCTCAGCATTCACCCCTCTTTACACTGTGAAAGCTGAACATTATTCAGGCTTCTTTGTTTCCTGTTATAGTAATTATTGGTCTATAATAGGTCTTTACCCTTTTTCTTCTAGCCTTTTCAGGCATTGCTGATATATGGGACCTCATGAAAATCTTTTTGGCAGTTCAAATACACCATCTCACTCTTTCTACTAATTTATTGATTCCTTCAGATAACTACTCCAGATTTGCACGGTGACACTACTCCTATGCTGACTTTTCCTTGTTCTATCATTTATACTCATGTTTGTGAATTTTATTCTTTACTGGCATATCAACTAATTCATACATGAAGACCAGTCATCACCTGAAAACTTTCTTTCCAGATGATTTCCAAACTTTAATTAATGATTAACAGAGCAGGCTTTGCTCTGCAGGACAGGTTGTCCTGTATCTGCCTTTAGGGTGTCAGGTTATGATAGGATGGGGGGAATGGAACTAAACTAGAAATGGGTAGATTCAGATTTGATGTTAGGAAGAAATTCTTCACCATGAGGGTGACTTAACGGGTTGCCCAGGGTGGTGATAGAAGCCTCATCCCTGGAGGTTTTTAAGGCCAGGCTGGATGTGATTCTGAGCAATCTGATCTAGTGTCAGGTGTCCCTGCCCATGGCAGGGTGTAGTGGTTTCAGCCTTAACTGGAGATTAAGAGCTCAGATAGTAGCAAACCAAGAATTCCTCCCCTCCTTCCCCCAACCCCTCCTTTTCCCTGATAAGGAAAAAGGAGAAAAAGACAAGGGGAAGGAGGTAAATCAACCTAAAAATAATCTGGAGTCAGTTTGCAAGTAGAAGCAATTTTCTTAACAAAATGTATATATAGCAGTAACAGGGAGGGTTCTTCCAGGTGACCAGGATGTCCAACGAATCCATGAAGGACTTCCACTGCAGAATAATGAATTCTGCATTGCTGGGAGGTTCTATTAGATGGAAGAAGAAGAACTGGAACGGACGGACACTTGAGCCTGAATGAGAGACTGTTAGGGAGGATGCCCAGATGAAGACATGGACTAGACATGTAATTGGAAGATTTCTAATTTGATGATATGTTTTGGGTGCAGGAATTATGGTATGAAATAAGGGGTGGCATGTAGCAGTTTGGGCCAGTTGCCCCCTGCTGTGCCCACATGAGAAAACGCCTCCTGTGTCCTGAAGGAGTCCAGCCCAGTGGGTGGACACAGAAAGCCAGATATTTCATCCCATAATGTCCTGCTCCCCTATAAGACATCAGTAGGGGTCCTGGCACTTCCTCTTTTCCTCCCCTGCTGCCACCTGGTAACTGGGGGAGATGTCTCCTGGCCTTTTGGGCCTGGTTAGGCCCAAGGCCGGGGAAGGGCAATCTCAGATCTGTCCACCTGAGATTAGCCTAACAGTGGAGGGGGTGGGGGGTGATGGAAGAAAGAGCCCTGGGGGTTTTGGGGGTACCCTCAGGTGGGGATGGGATATTTCTGGGTGTGCTTTGGGATCTCTTTTGTCACTGTGCTTCTGGTTCTCTGTAAACATTCACTGCTTTTCCATTTAAACTTTCCACCACTTTTGCAATCTGTTTGTCCAAGTCTCATTTTTGCCCATGGTGTGGAGCAGGTCAGCCTCAACCCATCACAAAGGGTGAGGAATAAGGATGACTAGGAAAACATACAAACCCAAATTTGGATGGCCTTGTATCTCCCTCAATGTATGTGGATTTCAGTCCTTTAGAGAAGCGTGGATGCAGCAGGGAGAGGACCAGGCCCAACTATGTGGCAGAACCAGGAGGCTAGCAGTGGCTGTTTGTCCTTTCTACCAGGCAAGGCAGGAGGAAATTGAGCAAATGCCTGCAGCACATTCCTTTTTATAGGCTTGTTGGACAGGAAGGGGGAGTGGAATAGACCACCTTCGACCTGGGGGACCCCTCCTCCTGGAAGGGAAACCAAGTCCATTTCTGTTCACCTGGACCAGGTTTCTTTGGTCCCCTGGAGAAGCAGTGCTCTTACAATCCTCCTCCAGCATGGGTGTTGGGTGTAACCCAGCACAGGGGGCAGTTGGATCTAGATGATCCTTGAGGTCCCTTCCAACCCTAACAATTCCATGATTCTATAACTCTCAGGGACAGATGTGCTGTCCAAGTTTATTGCTCTTGCATTCCTGATTTTGTCTGGCGTTAGAGGGTGCTCCATACCCTTCTTCCCCTCTCTCCATCAACAGAGATTTGAATGGGGAAAGACAAAGGCATTAAATTGCCTTCCAAGGTGCAAAATTGCCTTCCCCTTTGCCTGGGGACAGGTAAACAGTGCCCATTCTTCCTGTGGGGGCAGAGGTCCCTCACAAGGTATTTACCAGTGGGAGCGGTCTGCTGGGTTTGGGAGCTATGATTAGCACGGTGCTTCTCACCCAGTATACATTGGCCTTAGACACATTGACTAGAAATGGCTTAGATAGTGACCAGAAAGCAGTCGGGGCTCCTGCTCTTGCCTTCATCATGCTCATTCTATTTTTCACTCTCATCTTGCACTCGCTCTGCATTCACGGCAAAATTGGAGAAACCAGCACTCAGACCTGGCTTCTCCCCGGACCTGCCTGCTCTGGGGTCCTGCTCCCTGCCTGCTGCTGGAGTGACCCTGCCTGCTGTGAAGCTGCAGCTTCTAGCACTGTTCAGACAGTGCTGCTGCTTGCACGTTTACCCTCATAGCAGCTGTGTCTACAGGCAGTTTGATTCTGGCAGGTCCCTTTCCTTTGGATTTGTGCTGCGTTATCCACAAATTGGATTATAAAACCTGCAGTTCTGGAGCCTGCCACCAAAGAGAGACCTAGGGACTGTGACCGAATTCCTGCTCCATCCTCATGAGTACAACCAGTGTTCTCATTGGCTTTCTCAAGGTCCTGGCTTGCCTCTGATTTTATGAGTGGGGTGAAGCTATTTTGTGGCTTAGCCTTTTCCATTTTCTGAATTCTCTAAATTGTACTAAAGTTGCCCATAAGCATCCTGGTAGAATTCAGGACTGACTAGAACCTGTAAATAATTTAATACATCATTTTGTGGCAGGGCTTTTGGGAAAAACAAAGATATTTTTGTAATTCCAGCCTCATTAATTTAACCTAAATCATATGACCTTGTACGAGGAAGAATTTTCTACAGGAATTATACTTGAATTCACTGCCAATGTCAGCTTGTCTTCCCAGAAACTTAATCAAACACTTTCTATTTTCTTGGCACACATCTTTGCCCATGCCTAATGTCTCAGGTTCTCCTTGACATCCTGTCACTTCTGCCTCTCTGCCCACTTACAGTGTCCTAAGGTCACGTTCATTTCCCGTTTCCCTGCAGGTTCTCTTGCTTGCTTTGCCTTTCTGCAAAGACCATGGCTAGCAGCATGGTTCAGCGGCAGCATGGTTTATTCATGCTGTAATAGAGGGACACCACAGACTATAACTTGCATACATGTTTTTTGAGAAAGAGGTCACTAAGAGGACAAGATCAAATAAACATCATTCGGCTTTTGTAGAGCATATCTCTGACCTCACAAGTGCGTACAAAATCTCTCTGAATTCAAAGATAAGGTGAAATGATCCACTGTTGTTTTTACTTTTTTCCTTGTACTCAACATGCACACTGGAGTCATGATCTTTGACAAGAACACAAGGATGCACAAAGACAGCTTTTCCTCATGTACTGTGTAACTGTCACCTCATGTATACTGTGACTGTGGGAGGATGTGGCAGAAAAATTATTAGCTTCATTGTCTATATTCGGTATCTATTTCATCAAGTAGTAAACTGTCACATATTCTGCAGTAAAATTTTGAAGGTTAAAACCAGCACCTAGTTGCAAACTTTTCCTTCTCTATAAAACCATGATTCTTCCCCTTATTCCCCCTTTTTTAGGGTCTTTTCCTTTGTATGCAGGGTTTTCTTTGAGTGCAGTAACATACAGTGCCCTGAAGTAGGCCACAGAAAACACAGCATAACATCTATACTCCTGTTGAATGAACACTGAGCATGTCACCTTTTACTACATCTGATGCACTCCATTATCAATGCATGTTGAATGAGCAGTTCATGTCATTATTTCTAAAACTTCAAAAAAAGAGTTAGTTCTCCCTTCTCTGTACACCCTTTCATCACTAATACCAGAGGACAGCCAAGGAGCATAAAACTCTTCCAGAGATGTGGGTATCTATAGGGTTACAAAAGGCAATTCAGACTATTCATTAGTTCACATCTGCACTGCCAGTAACAGAGGCTTGATAGAAGTGAAAAATCACCCAAAATGCTTTCAACAAGTGGCTTGGAGGTTGGTGCAGTCAGAAGAATTTTGGGTTTTTTGATCTTGAAAAACTTTCTACTGCACCAGGTCAGCTGGTAACGGATGGAGTACATCTGTCCCAGAGGAGGGGAAAGGTCACAGTACATGAGAATGGCCTGTCCCCCAAAGGTAAAAAGATTCTGGGAAGGGAATTAGCAAGTCTCATTGACAGGGCTTTAAACTAGCTTCGAAGGGGGAAGGGGCTGAAAGCAGTCCCCCCAGACAGGAGTCTGAGGGTGGTAAGCTGGAGTCAGGGGCAAAACCAGCAGCCCAGCTGAAGTGCATGTACACTAATGCACGAAGTATGGGCAACAAACATGAGGAGCTGGAAGCCTTGTTGCAGCACGAAAGATATGATGTAGTTGCCATCACGGAGACATGGTGGGATGACTCGCATGACTGGAGCGCTGCAATTGACGGCTGTTGCAGTTTGGGCTGGGTGCCCCCCCTGCTTCCTGTGTCCAGAGGTCCAGCCCAGTGGGTGGACACAGGAAATTGGGTATTTCTACCATAATTCTCTGCACCACTATAAGATCTAATGCGAGGTCTAAGCACCTCCTCTTTCTTCCTCGCCGTCGCCCGGTAATGGGGGAGTTGTTGTCTCCTGGCCATGGGCCTGGCTAGGCCCAAGGCCATGGGGGGATGGGCAGTCTCAGATCTGGCCAGCTGAGACTAGCCTAGCAGTGGGGAGGGGGGAAGAAGGAGCCCTGGGGGTCTTGGATGTACCCCCAGGTGGGGATGGGATTATCTTGGGACTGTTTTGGGATTTCTGTTGTCACTCTGCTTTTGGCTTTCTGTAAAGATTCACCGCTTTTCCTTAAACTTTCCATCACTTTTGCAATCCGTTTTGTTTTGAGTTGTTTTATTCTGCCCGTGATGGGGAGGGTTTGGAGGGGGGCTGCCTTAACCCATCACAACGGCTACAGGCTATTCAGGAGAGACAGGCAGGGAAGAAGGGGTGGAGGGGTGGCCCTGTACATCAGGGAGGCTCTTGATGCCATTGAGCTAGAGATCAGGGATGATCGGGTTGAGTGCACGTGGGTAAGAATTAGAGGGAAGACCAGCAGGGCAGACATCCTGGTTGGAGTCTGTTATAGACCACCCAACCAGGAGGAGGATGTTGATGAGGCATTCTATAGGCAGCTTAAGGCTGTCTCAAGATCGCCTAACCTTGTTCTCGTGGGAGACTTCAACCTGCCTGATATCTGCTGGGATCACAACATAGAAGAGAGGAGGCAGTCTAGGAGGTTCTTAGAGTGCATGGAGGACAGCTTGTTATCCCAGGTGCTGCGCGAGCCTACCAGGGGTAAGGCTATGCTTGACCTCCTCTTCACCAACAGGGAAGGGCTGGTGGATGATGTGGTGGTCGGAGGGTGTTTAGGCACCAGTGACCACGAGATAATTGAGTTTTCAGTATTCAGCCAAGCCAAGAGGGGGAACAAGAAGACCTCCACTCTGGACTTCCGGAGGGCGGACTTCAGGCTACTCAAGGAACTAACTCAGAAGGTTCCTTGGGAAACAGCCCTTAAAAACAAAGGGGTTCAGGAGAGCTGGACCTACTTCAAGAAAGAACTCTTGAAGGCGCAGGAACAGGCTGTGCCAGTGTGCCGGAAGATGAGCCGCCAGGGCAGACGGCCAGCCTGGTTGGGTAATGAACTTCTAAAGGAACTAAGGGAAAAAAAGAGGGTGTATTATCTTTGGAAAAAAGGGGGAGGCAACCCATGGAGTGTTTAGGGATGTTGCTAGGTCTTGTAGGAAGAAAATTAGGGAGGCAAAAGCACATTTGGAGCTCAGACTGGCCTCTGCTGTGAAGGACAACAAAAAGTCCTTCTATAAATATATTAATAGCAAGAGGAAGGGCAAGGAGAAGCTCCACTCCTTGGTGGGCATGGAGGGGAATATTGTAACAAAGGATGAGGAAAAGGCAGAGGTGCTTAACACCTTCTTTACCTCAATTTTTACTAGCAGGACAGAACGTCTTCCAGACAGCTGGCCTGCAGAGCTGGCAGAAGGAGCCAGGGAGCAGCATAGTTTTCCCCTGTTCCAGGATGGGAGAGTTAGAGATCTTCTCAGCCGCTTGGACCCCCACAAGTCCATGGGACCGGATGGGATCCATCCTAGGGTGCTGAGGGAGCTGGCAGATGAGCTGGCCAGGCCGCTCTCCATCATTTTTCAGCAGTCCTGGCTCACTGGAGAGGTCCCAGAAGACTGGAAGCTGGCCAACGTGGTGCCCATCCATAAGAAGGGCCAGTTGGAAGAGCCAGGGAATTGTAGGCCTGTCAGCCTGACCTCAGTGCCAGGCAAGATTATGGAACGGGTCATCTCGAGTGTGATCACACAGCACTTACAGGATGGCCAAGGGATCAGGCCTAGCCAGCATGGATTTAGGAGGGGCAGGTCCTGCCTGACCAACCTGATCTCCTTCTATGATCAGGTGACCCGCCTGGTGGACGTGGGGAGGCCTGTGGATGTGGTCTACCTGGACCTCAGCAAGGCCTTTGACATAGTCCCCCACAGCAAACTCCTGGCCAAGCTGGCAGCCCATGGCTTGGACAGGAGTACACTGCGTTGGGTTAGGAACTGGCTGGAGGGCCGAGCCCAGAGAGTGGTGGTGAATGGTGCCACATCCAGCTGGCGGCCTGTCACTAGTGGTGTGCCCCAGGGATCAGTACTGGGCCCCATGCTTTTCAACATCTTTATTGATGATCTGGATGAGGGCATTGAGTCCATCATCAGTAAATTTGCAGATGACACCAAGCTGGGGGCAGGAGTTGATCTGCTGGAGGGCAGACAGGATTTGCAGAGGGACCTCGACAGGCTGGACAGATGGGCAGAGTCCAACGGCATGAGATTTAACACATCCAAGTGCCGGGTTCTGCACATTGGCCACAACAACCCCAGGCAGCGCTACAGGCTGGGGTCAGAGTGGCTGGAGAGCGGCCAGGCAGAGAGGGACCTGGGGGTGCTGGTTGATGGGAAGCTGAACATGAGCCAGCAGTGTGCCCAGGCAGCTAAGAGGGCCAGGTAGAAAGATGCCAGTTAGAACTTTCACATACACAGAACCCCTGGGATTTTTCTCTTCAAAGAATTTTCCTGATTTCTTCCTGTTATTTCTTTCCTTCATTTTTATGTCATGGAAGTTAATGGTCAGAGACTTGCATGGAGGCTTACTAAGCAGATTTACTACACCTGAATGTAGAACCATTCCAAATCCTGATTATGCACTGCATTCAGTGACTGAGCTGTACAGCAAATTGAGGTGAGCTCACCCAGAGAATCAGGTCACCATAAAAACAAAGTAAAGATGGATGACTGTTAAAGGTTATAATTACTCTCTTGGAAGAGCTCCAAACTTTACCTCCCTCTGCCATTAACGCTCTTCTCTACATACTTCCTTTTAAATTTTGATGGCAGATTTTTTCAAAAGACAATAGAGAAGTATTTAGTATTGCAAATGTATGGCTTTACTCCCATTCTGCTGCAGCAAGCTGACCTCCAAGTATCTTGGCTGCACATTCTGCATCTGGTAGGTTGTGACTCTTCAGTGGCAGCAGTTAGCTTTAGTCTTTGATATTTTTGCCGAGATTGCAAGTTCTATACAAGAAATATAGTATAGGCATACTACCCTCTTCCAAAGGATGCCAAAAAGGAAACAATGTAAACTTGCTGCTGTGTAGCTTAGTCAAATTTGAATTCTCTAGGCAAATAAGGCAATCAGCAGCAGTGAGATGTGTTAACATGGAGACAGCATCAACGTGTTCTAAGAAAATTTCATACTATGTCTTTCATAAGGCACACTTTTAGAAGGCACACTAATATTCTTAAGTATCCTTTAAAATAAGTGAAAGCAGCACTGTGGTGGAGTAGGAAGGTTCCCCCACACACACAAAAGAATTCCACAGCTAACTCAGCCGGAGAAGCAGATGAAAGCTATATTTTACAAGCAGATATGGAATGCAATGAATATGTACAAAAACATACAATATTTACAATATATACAGAAATATACAGGAAACCTTTCCCTAACCCCCCTGCGGCCAGGGGGTTCGGCCTTTCCCTCCCTTCTCCCTCCCTACCTCCCCTTTTTCCCCAAAAGGGTTAGAGAGAGAGAGAAAGGAAGGTAATTAAAAGGGGAAAACTTTGTTAAAGCTCAAAGCGAATGCAAAAAGTTAGTTTTCTCTTATCTGGTTAGCAAGAATCGTTCCTGCGTAGCAAGCTGTTGCTTCAGAGAGAAAAGCAGGCCAGCTCGCAGTACAGGGGGAAGAAGAGGACTGACTGCCCCCCCCCCCCCAACTGAAAGACTAAGCCAGAACTCACAGCTGGGTTCCACCAATGAAATTGGATTAGCATATCTCTTGTTTTCATTTATATACCAAAATATTCAGCCAGAGTGTTCAGAAAGTGTGTCTTTCTTAAAGGCACAGCCTAAACCGGTCACAATTTGCAAACTAAGTTGAGAGATTTGTTTTCATGGGATGCCTACAACCAGTTGAGATCTATTTTGATACTTTGTGCTTAATTAAAAACAAACCAACAAACAGTGGTTTAGAGGCTGCAGTTCATGCTGCTTAACTCCAGATTCCATTTTAGGCAGCTGTTTTCTACTGGAAAATAATCCTTCCAAGTACTACTCCTCCACTGCAAGAGTAAACGAAGGACAGGTTCCTAACGTAGATGTCCAAATTAGAAGGGGTGAATCTAGGCCAGATGCAATATATACATTTATAAAGGAATTACCTGAATATCAGTTTATCTGTGTTGATTTCTATGTGGATAGTTATAGATCTGACTAAAACCAGTTTGATACTCAAGGAAACAAGCAGTTTAGGTCTAAAATAACATGTGTGTATGGAGAAGTAAAAATAAATGAGAGGGTCTGATTTGGTGTTTCTATGACCCCAAGCATAAATTCACTTTCCACTTTATGGATTCTTCATGGTTTAATTTATTGGAGTTAGCTGTAAGTACAGTATTATCAATTCACACTACTCAATTACTGTTATTTCATATATTCTAAACATAAAAGCTCTTTCATTTTCTGTATACATTCTACTGCTCAAGCAAAACAATAAAACAGTTGAGTGAACACAGTATAAAATCATAATGTAAAATAAGGCAAGTGTGATAAAAACATTTGGCTTAGTAGATTTTCACTAGAAAAATAGATTTTGCTGTCAAGTCTCCTTTGAAACTTTTAAACAACTAGCAAAAAGAAAAGTGAACTTAACTGTGGTAAACAAATTCCTTCCTTCAAGGCACTGTTACATAATTCTGAATTACAACTTGAAAATCATTCAGAAATCAGTAGATGGAAATATTGCCTTAGTAATAAAACCCAAAAAACCTTGGTTAAATAAAAGGCTGAATGTAGTTTCTATATGGAAGAAAACAAACAATTTCTGGTTAAGATGGAACACATATTACAAGCTTCAAGTCATACAAAACTCAACTACAACATTAACTCAATTATCAACTGTACAATTAGACAACTCAAAGCTTAAGTAACAAGCTGTAAAGTTCAGAGCTTAGATTATTTTTTTTTCATAAGGGATTTTTTAATGTATTATATATGCATGCTCTGGAATGAGAAAGTAACAAGACTGCAAAACTATTTAAAACCAATGAAGGAAAAAACTTTGAAGGATGTAACTTCCAGTTCTCTTAATGAAGCATATCACTTGGCTGTGTTTTCTGCTGCACAAGTGCTTAGCAAAAGCAGATAGCTCTTAATCACTGTACAAGTTGAACTTGTTCCACAAACCCATAAAGCAAAGCAACCCACCCCCTCCCCACCAAAAAAACAAACCAAAACCAAACCCATCAAGAACACAAAAAGCCAAAAATGTTTTATCCTACAGATTTGCGTACTATCTTCTCAGCATACATCTGACTGCAAGTCTTCTCAGCTCCTACTCTTTAGCCCTTGGGATCTTTATGGAATACCTGCAGATCCTTTCCATATCCCTAAACCATTCTCAGCTTGTTTCTTCCTTACTCTTTGCCCCTTCCTACTTTTGGGAAGCTCCCAGCCTGAACATGATGTGGTTAACTGTGGTCAACCTGCATGTGCTGGGTAGCTCAACACTTAAAAGACCACTCAGCTGAAAAACCTCTCCCTGTGCTTAAGAAATCAGGTGGTTTTGTTTGTTTTAGTTGCTCATCAGTGTTGAAAAGTTTTGAAGATGAATCTATACACAGAATGTTGGCTACATTTTCTTTAGCTGAAAAAGTTAGAGGCATGTGGATGCTGATTTCAGTATCAACATCAAATACTGATGGGTTTCCCCTTTCCTTCAGGATCATGTATGTCAAATGACTTACAACTAATCATATAATTATCTTGGGCCACTATTAATTCTTCAGGTTATCCATCCTGAAGAGCTACTCATACAGTTCTAGCCAAGCTTATTTTGAAAACTCTTCTAATTGACAACCTTCACTAGGAATCTGTTCTCATAGCTGCTTGTGTCTACTCTGGATCTAAGGAAAAGAAAATGTGTAGTGACCAGTTAGAACCATTCAGAAACAGCCATTCAGGATTCTTACAGAGACTTTAATCTCTTCGTCTAAGAAACACAGTAAAAATAAGGCATCTGCTGGTATACAAACCAATACTATATCATCATTTTCAAGAGAACAAGGATTTGAGCTTAGATCAATGTAATAGTCTAAGGCTACTTATAAGTCATTTATTTACAGATTGTTATTAGAACTAATTAATTGTGGACTCTTCCGCTTAGGCTCTAACTGCTGTTTGAGGGAACTATCCTCAGAATTGTTTGGGCTCTCATTTGGTATCTCTTGGCTTGAATGAGGTAGAAGAATACCAATGCCTATGAATTTTGTATTTTCTAAGCTTGTCAGCTTTTTGTTCTATTGAAGGTGATGTTTACATAGTAAAGCAGATACACAAAGCAACTGTAGTAGGAATTTTTTGAACATATACAACACTTCTCATGAAGTATTTTCCTGGTCTATATGGACTCCGGACTGAAAAAAATTGGGTTTATATCTTTCAATTTATGACCACTAATTATGCATTTACACTTATCTAATATTATTTATTGCCTTCTCTGGGGAAGCCAGTAAGATTTGCATGTAGGCAGACATACAGGGAACAAGAGAACTTAGGGGAAGAAACCCCCTACTTGCCAAGTGAAAAACCCACTAACCACTGTGCTGATATGGCAAGCAGAACATCCTAGAGGCACATTGAGACAAAACTACAGTTACAGCAGCTGAATTGACCAAATAAGTACAGTTCTGCCATCAGGAACACATAGACCTAAACTTTGTGCTTAATTCAGTTTCTCCAGTTCTTGCCTGCCTTCAGCCCTTACTTGCTACCACCAAAAGCAGCATGTATTCACCTGACTCGCTTACATTAGCCAATCACAATTTCAAAGTCAGGTAGTAGAGCTCATTAATGGCAGAAATAAAAGTTTTCATGATTTCTGATTAAAAGTTGGGCTTTTTTTCCCCAGCTAATACCTAACCTTCTCTTTGTTATTAATTCCCTTTTGTTCAGAATCTAATCCTCAGATCTGTAAGTAAAAGTTTTTAGTACTAAATTCTATCCCCCTCCCCCCCCAAAAAACCAACCCACTAAAATAGTTTTCACACAATGTAATATCAATGAAAAATTCATACAAAAATGTGTAAACACAGTCTGGTTTTCACAGTGCACAGAAACTCCAAGGCAAAGTACAATAGACCCAGTATATTGGCAAGGGACATCCTTATCAGTGCTCAGCCCTTACGGTCACTTACTTAATACTTATATGCTTTCCTTTATGTGGGCTTTAACTTTTAGTTGCTGAAGCTGCAAATTACATTATGAAACCAGAAAGGCATAGAGCAGACCAAATTTTGTCCCACATTTCTAACAAAACAGCCAATGTTTCGATATTTTCAAACCTGTATGAGTGCTAAAATAGAAAAGAATTAAAAATGGTTTATCTTACATTTTCCTATATCCCTTCATGTTCAAAGAGAACTGATCACTTGATTAAATCCTATCTAGATGTTTTTCCTTTCGCCTCCCTAGGGAGTTTGCAAATGATACTTGTTTTCTGCCTACATTTGTTGAAAGAAGCAATTCCCTTTTGTAAAACTGAAGTTTTTATTTTGGATTAGCAAGCAAAGGCAACTAATACAATCAGCTGTGTTCCTATTAGCTGCACATTTTTCAGCTGGTTAGCGCTGACATTAGGTATAATTATGGCAACTAGCTCTTCTAAAGCAACATCACAGCAGTGTCACTTGTGTAACAACTGGTGATATTCATACTGCTTTATTCTACTACCTTAAGAGCACAGAGCTCTTAAAGCTAAGGAGGTTAACAATAGATTATGCTGCAAGAAGTAACAGCACCATCTAGACAGGATGTAGTGCAAGAACAATTTGTGATGTTTCTGTTGTTTATCATTTCAAAACTGGGTTTGCAGCCCTCCCACCCCACAGTAATTTCTATAAACATATCTTATTTCCATTATATGATATGGTATTTTATCCCCTTTGCATTTTATCTATTCTATAATACAGCTGAAAACTGATCTGTGTGTAGCCTGCTTGTAATTATAGTCAATAAGCACAGACATTAACATACAAATTTTCTTAAGATGTCCTGCTAAGTATTCAGAACATACCTAATATTTTTCATTTAAATGAATCTTAAAGTTCGAACAAAAATGTTACTGTTCAGACCAAATTGCAAAACCACTATTTCATTTAAACAGTGATAAAGATCCCCCTTTGACCATTTCTTTGGTAAAAACAGCTGCGTTACATTTGCTTCATCTGCTAGTAAAAAGCATTGTCTTTGGTAGAAATATTATTTTGAACTTTCAAGTTAATCTTTACTAACACTCAGGTGATAAACCCATCCTATTTTACCTGTCCATTCGGTGAGCGCAACATTAATTTCAATTTATGACAAAAGCCACACCAGTCAAAATAACAGGAAGTCCGATCACAAACCTCCTTTCAGTAAAATGGCAACGTTGCTAATGAGGTCTAAACATGGTGTATCAGAATGCATTTGTTTTCTTCATAAAATGAGCAGTTCCACAGCAATTTTAAAAGCATCTTATTCTTCATAAGCATAGAGTATTTCACCTAGAAGCATAGTGGAAGTTTAAAAGGCATAGCTGTATATATCATCTGTAGCTTTGTGATGATTTCCACTTTCCATTGGCTTAAAACTCCTGAGGAAAAAAGAAAAACCACCACCACTACACATATAGCATGAATACTATACCACTATATTGTAGCATGAATACTATTATTTTTCCCTATTTATTTGAAAATTCTGTTAGTACAAATGCATATATTACAACTTGCAAATCTGAATCCTTAGTAATTCACTAAGTATCTTGTGCCAAAAGGACTTATCAAAAATAAGACTTTAGATCCAATATGGGCCAAACCTTTCAGAACTTAAGTCACAGCAATAAACAGAACAACATGTGAGAAAGACAATATGTTTGCTATTCTTTGTATAATTTTTATTTGATACTTCTCTTTGGTTCTTTAAAATAGGTTGTGTGGCAAATCTTCCTTCAGGTAGATGGTTTGTGATAAAGAAAAACTAACAGTGGTGACATGAATGCAGTCACTTGTTTCTCATGTTTGGATGAGAGACTGGGGTGCCAGGTGCAGAGAGAGAACAACAAAGGGAAATAGCTAATGTATAGGATTGGTCCTTATCTTCTGACAAGCATCTTCAGCTGGAATAAGTAGAAGCAGCCTGTCATTAGACTCTAAAGAGAACAGGGAATCAGGGAACTTCACTAGATACCTTCCATTGGGCTACACATCCTCTGCTTCCTTCTATTGCTAATCCCTTCAGTCATTTTTTAGGAGCTGCCTTCTTTTTCCTAGACTCCTAGAATCCCTTGTTTCATGTCCCTGGTACTGTCACATTCCCTGCTTGCCATTACATTTGCATCCTTTCTGCATAAACTCTCTCCACATCCAAAACACAGCCTGGAAGAATAGGGTTTTGGATACATAAGCAGCTCTCATGCATCTCAGTAGCTACCCTGTCATTCACAAAAACGTTTAATGATCAGAAATCAAGGGATTAACCAGGTTAATCTGGGACCTACTTTAAGCACTGCATGGATGAGCAGAACTATTAAACTATTGAACTGAGATGTTTGGGACTCATTTTCTTGCTGATAGTACATCATGAAGAACTATATTGTTTTATATAAACAATGGTGCCATTACTATGTTCCCACATCAAAAAAGAATTGGGATGGCACAGTGGATTTCTTTGTCCTTTTATCAGGCTGCTCAAGAGAAAAGTAAACCAGCTTGTTTCACCTTTTACTTACCTTTTTCAGAATCAAATTCTTCTGTGCCTAGCACTACTGTTTTCCAGACCATTGCTTTCTTCAAATTTACTAGAAGAGAGAGAGGTTAGATTTCAGAACTTTTAAGTATACAATGAGCACAACCATTTGATCCCACAATCTGTCAGAGTACATCTGAAGTGTATTTGATTCTCTTTTCGCATGTGAAGTTAAAAAACACCTCAAAATTTAAGGTGACTGACTAGCTGCTCCTGGGCCTTACAACACTTACATGAGGGGTCTTGCAGTCTGGGTGAACTGAAGCACAGCTCAGATTCCAAGCAAGGCTTGTGATTTCTCCCAGACTTTGGACAATTGCAAGGCAAGGCACTGGCTCTATAAATTCCAGCCCAGAGATTTCCTGAGATAATGATGGCCAGTGATAAAGAATAAGATATAAGAGCCTGACACTGTAACCTATAGAATGAGTTTTTGTGGCCACACACCTGATCCACTTGTAGCACAGGATATGTTCAGACAAGCCTGGGCAACGCGGGCAATTTCCTGAAAAACCAGACCTGCTGGCTCCTGCCCCATTGTCTGATTCAGAGTATTTGATGCTTTCTGTCCCTTCAGGACAAACAGACCAGGTAAGTTCCTTTGGATCCATTCTCTGTTATGCAAAACTATCTTATAAACATGTGGCAGTTTGAGCTAGTACCTAGCTTAGACACTACTTGTAAATAGGAAATTTCAAGAGACTTTGAGCTAAAGAAATAATGTTAGGCATTGGAAACTGATAACTTGGGGTGCTTGGCTGCATGGTTTAGTTGTTGGGTGGGTTGGATTGGTTGATGGGTTGGACGCGATGATCTTGAAGGTCCCTTCCAACCTGGTGTATTGTATTGTATTATTGTAAACAGACAGTAAAAGTTAGTTCAAAATGAAGTTAAAATTTAAAAAGTTAAAATAACATTCAGTTATTAAGAATTAGGCAAAAATTACATGGTTTTATGTTATCCAAGATAGAACACCAAAGTAAAGATCAAGTAGCTGATCAAACCCATACCCATCTCAAAGCATGAAAGCATTTTAGTGCACAGTGTTATGATCTTATTGCAATACAGTTCCAGTAGGTTTATAAAGAGCAGAGCTGTGTGACAAGGGCAATTATTCCATTTTTCAGCCCAAGACAGGTTCCCAAACAATGAGCAAGTAATAGAATACTATAATCAAGATACATTCCCACTTAAAAACAGTAATTCAGTTATACACTACAGCCATTTAGACAAAGTGAAAAGCATTAAAATATTTTCAGCTAGCACTGGAAAAAAATAGATGGCCAAGTGAATACAACAAAGGGAAACAGAAGATCACTACAAGAAAAATTTCAAAAAGGTAGAGATGGCATTACTCAAGACAAATTAGAGACACAGGAGGAGAAAAGGGACTGAGGGAAAGAAAACTGGATTAAACTGGACACATCTGAAAAAATAAACTGCTAAGTTGCATCTTACAACAAAAGTTAACAGGCCAAAGGAAGTCACTTCAAAGGACAGAGTGACAGAAACAAGCAAGCCTGGGATATGGGGAAGCAGCATAGCAGCACCAACCCTTAAGCAGCAGAAGAGCAACATAAGTACCTACAGCTGGTGCTTTGGCTCCAGGAGAGCCATTCATATGCTCAGGGAGCCCAAGCCATCAGCATAGTGATAGGCCTTCCCTGAGAGATACCACTTACCACCAGATAAGCCAACAAAAACCAGCTCTCAATATGCAAGCAACTATAAGCTTACCTAGAAGAGTTAGGACTTGATCACATGCAAGTGAGAAATGTATGTTAATACGGACAAAAAAAATATATATGTGGAAAAAAATTCAAAGCCCTTATAAAATTTCTACCTGAACGTGATTTTCCCTGTAGGTATAAACTCATTCTGAAAGCCTATCAAGACACATGGTGCTCTCAAAAGAAGTGTAATATCTTTCAAATACCAAAATAAAGTGCCAAGTGTAGGACAGCTTTATACACACTCTGGAATTAGGAAGTCTTAAGGGAATAAACTACTTTCACATTTGTCACTGACCCTTACCAGTTGTGTCAACTATATATAAATTTATATAATGGGATAATATGCAAAAAAGCAAGCACTTAGCTATAGTATACAAATAGTTAACTTACAGTTGCTCTACTTGGTCAAATTCCTTTTCATCTGCTGCATAACAGAAAAAAATAAAAGGTCTCAAACACACTGGAAAAATATACCTGTGCATAATACATATACCTGTGCATACATAAAACCCTATGTAGGTATCACTTTTGTTTCACTTTGCACCTCTAGTTCAGCTCACCTGTGTCTGCTTTAGTTTCAACCACCAACATTAATTCATTATAATAGAATGTATTTTCCTTCTTTCTCAATCTTGATGAAAGCTTCTGCTGTTAAGAATACTACCACATGCTTCCATTCCTAAGCATTCCCCAAAAGTTATACTTCTAAATTCTTGTCTTGTAAGGAAACAAGGAACCGCATGAGGCCTGTTTACGGAAAAGTATTCTTGAAAGCATTTGGTACCTGAATTCAAGACTCATGAAAGAGATTTAAATGGCTAAAATAATGTAGTGTTCTGGCATGAAGTTTATCAGTAAAAGTAACAGATATGAAAAATCATACTGAACTTCATACACAAAGCACTATAGGTCACACCTTTCTACTGTAAGCTGCAATTTCAATTGCAAGCTAGGAAAAAAAGTCTAAAAAATACTTACTTGCACATTTATCTTTCTTTTTTGAATACACCTCATAAAGGAAAACAATAGTTACTAAAATAACAACTTCGGCCACAATTGCTAGAAAGGGTTTGAGAGGCACCATGAGGGACAGAACTTTAAGTTTCAGCTTTCCTACACTTTTCCCTAACTCAAATGCAGCTTCACACTGATATACACCATCATCTTCCTTGGTGAGCTTCAGTATCTTCAGATGGGTTACATTGGCAGATCCTCCATTAATGACATACTTGTCTGTCAGCAAAGAGTCATTAATGATAACCTGAAAATTCAAAAAGGAATATATTACAAGTCTTAACACAATGATGAAGTATTTGATTGAATTCTTTACCTTGTGACATAGTTCATAAAACAAGTGACACATGAAGGATTTGTCTTAACTAGTCACCCTCCTCCTTTCTACAGTCAATGGAGAAAAATATGTATTTCTAGTGAGCAAGTTGTCTCACCCATTTCAGTCTCTTAGAGATCAGATTAGAAGTATTTTTGACTGTTTACTGACACAGGTGGTATCAGGATCCAACACCCAGGTTAAACCACAGCACAAGGCACACCCTTTTCAAAGAAGCTGAACTGGGAATGCTGCTTTCACTGGGAATTGTGTCAATACTCTTAATTATTGCTGCCCTCCAGCATTGCAGAGCCAGATTTTTATCTCTTCTCCATTGACAGTGCTTTCCCTGGAAAAGGGCTAGAACAAAGTCTATGCTTCCAAAGCTCTGGGAGATCCTGAAAGGTAGGTATGTGAAAGAAGGAAACTACTGAGAAAGCATTTCCTTAGCCTTTGAGGCAAGAGCTGAAATAAAATTTCAGGTCTCTCCAAGTCAAGCAGCACAGCAGTCTCTACCACAAGATGGCCTCCTTCAAGTCCAGTGGCTCAGAGGTGCCAAACAGGCTGAGAACTACAGAATTATTTTTACCTGGAGGAAAAGGGAGTTCTGCCTCAAACCTTCAATATTTTCCATGTCTTTAAAAGTATTTTGCTATACATTTTCTGTATATCAAGTAGTAAGATTTGAGTGATATAATGGTCACTGATATAGTGAAAACATACATCTCAAGACTGGCCTGATGTTTTATCTGGGTTGTAAGATTATGGCATGGAGAAGAAGCCGACAAACCACAACAAGAACTACACCCTTGTGATAATGAATACTTCTAAACATCACAGTTGTTTCTCCCCCCATGTAAAGATTTACATTAACATCCAAGGAAATGTAATCTGTATAGCCCACAATGAAATTCTGTACTTTTTTTGCCACATTGTTTTGCTTGACCAACAGATGGAAATTTTACCTGATCACTTCCATTGGCCATATACCAGGTCCAAGCAATGGGAGTATAGTCAAAACTTTTGCAAATCAATACAGCTGTATCTCCTTCGTAACTGACTATGGGTTTTTCCTTTCCTTGAATTTTTGGTACTAAGAAAAAATAGGGGGGAAAAATATCAAGCAAGTGCTACAGTTCAATTATAGTATTATGAAAATAATATAATATATTCAGATAATATATTCAGATATATTTATAGTAGTCTGTTCACTCCCTTTCTCCTAAAAAGGAGACAGTTATATTATTTATGACATGATCTAAGTGTCCTTTCAATCTGGTATTTCATATGCAGAATTTGTGAAGGCTACAGAAATCCTGTTCTCAGTTGCTACATGATCTTAGAAGTTGCCAATTAATACTGAAAACTGTGGCAGTCAAACTGCTTACCCTTGCCTATTTCCTCTTTCCCTTCTTTGACAGCTGTGAGACACATGCTTTCTTTAGTACACCTAAAAGCAGCATACTAATTTTTCCTGCAAGTTCCCTCAAAAGAAAACTGATAGCACTGTGGCTGGGATAGACTATCACATAATGGCATCTGGCAAGTTGTGCATCAAGATAACTTTTTTGTTATGACAAAACTGCAGATTAAGGGACCTCTGCAGTTAAAGCATTTTCTAAGCTAAAGTCATGGTTTTTCAGTGTAGGATTTTAGGTCCAAACTTGCTGAGGACAGAGCAAAGCCACAAGAAACAAGACATCTGTTTATAACTTCAGAGCTACTTGTTCCATGCCTAACAACTATAAATGGCCCACATCCCTTCAAGAGCAAAAGCCTGGAAAAGGCTGTTGAATGTATTGAAGAACCCTACAGATACAAATGAACAAATATCACACTAGAGCATATAGCAATCACAGAATCAATTGCAGAATGGCTTGAGCTACAAGGGACCTCAAAGATCATCTAGTTCTCAACCCTTGGCCATGGCAGAGGAGCCTTTCACCAGACCAGGTTGCCCAAAGCCCCATCTAACTTGGTCTTGAACACTTGCAGGGATGAGCCATTCATAACTTCCAGACAGCATATTCCAGTGTCTCACCATCCTCTCAGTAGAGAGCTTCTAATGCCTAATTTCAGTCTAACCTGCTCTAGTTTAAAACCATTGCCCCTTGTCCTATCATCACATGTGCTTATAAACAGTTCTCCACATTTCCTGTAGGCCCCCTTCAGGTATTGGCAGGTCATTATGAGGTCTCCCCAGAGCCTTCTCTTCTCCAGGCTGAAATTCTGGGGAAGAAGCAGTATTTCCTATTCCCCTCTTTACAGGGATCACATGACATTAAGGGTTGGAAGGCACCTCTGAAGATCTTCAGGTCCAACCCCTGCCAGAGCAGAGCCATACAATCTAGTCTAGGAATGCATCCAGATGGGTCTTGAAAGACTGAGACTTCACAACCTCTCTGTGGAGCCTGTTCCAGTGAACCTTACAGTAAAGAAGGTCTTCGTCATGTCAAGGTGGAACTTCCTGCACTGTAGTTTACATACATTGCCCATTGTCCTATTACAGGGCTTAAGATACAAGAGGCTGTCCCTTCCTTTCTGGCACCCAGCAGCCCTCATACTTATATACATTTATGAGATCCCCTCTGTGTTCTCCTCTCCAGACTAAACAGCCCCAGGTCTCAGCCTTCCCTCATAAGGCAGAACTCCAGTCCTTTAATCATCCCTGTAGGCCTCTGTTGGACTTGGACTCTCAAGTAGATCCCTATCCCTCCTGAACTGGGGAGCCCAGAACAGGATCCAATATTCTAGGTGGGGCCTCACTGGGGCAGAGTAGAAGGGGAGGAGAACTTCTCTCAATCTGCTGGGCACACTCTCAATGCACCCCAGGATATCATCATTCTTCTTGGCCACAAGGGCACATTGGTAACTTCTTGCCCACTATGTGTACAAGCACCAGTACAGATTAGCAGGTTTATAAAGATGTTTGCAAGCATATTTTCCTTAGCTCCACTTAAGTTTTACTTCAGATTCCATTACTGTATCTTGTAAAAGACAACCCAGCATAACTTTTGTTACCAGACAAGTAAGCCAAAAATTTTATTTCAGTGGTTACAATGGAAAAAATACATTAATCCAGACTTACCACTAGAAGACTTCTTATTTCATGTTTATTTTAATAAGAGAAATGAATTAACTGTGTGGGAAAAGAACTTCGAGATCATTGAGTCCAACCTAGCAACCAGAACCATCTAATCAACTAAGCCATGCCACCAGGTGCCTGAATCCCCTCTTAAACTCCTGCAGTGATGGCAACTCCAACACCTCCCCAGGCAGCACATTCCAATGGACAATCACTCTATGAAGAGCTTCTTCCTAACCTCCAGCCTAAACCTCCCCTGGCACAGCCTGAGACTCTGTCCTCTTGTTCTGGTGCTGGCTGCCTGGGAGAAGAGACCAACCCCCACCCGGCTACAATCTACCTTCAGGTAGTTGTAGACAGCAAGGTCGTCTCCCCTGAGCCTCCTCTTCTCCAGGCTAAGCAATTCCAGCTCCCTCAGCCTCTCCTCTTAAGGCCTGTACTCCAAACCCCTCACCAGCTTTGTTGCCCTTCTCTGGACATGTTCCAGCAACTCAACACCCTTCCTAAACTGAGGGGCCCAGAACTGGTCACAGGACTCAAGGTGTGGCCTAACCAGTGCTAAGTACCAGGGCACAATGACCTCCCTGCTCCTGCTAGCTACACTATTCCTGATGCAGACCAGGATGCCATTGGTCTTCTTGGCTGCCTGGGCACACTACTGGCTCATGTTCAGCTTACTATCAACCAGTACACCCAGGTCTCTTTCTGCCTGGCCACTCTCCAGCCACTCTGACCCCAGCCTGCAGCACTGCATGGGGTTGTTGTGGCCAATGTGCAGAACCCAGCATTTACATGTGTTAAATCTCATGCCGCTGGACTCTGCCCATCTGTCCAGCCTGTCAGAAGGTCCCACTGCAGAGCTCTCCTACATTCTGACAGATCCAACTCCTGCCCCCAGCTTGGTGTCATCCGCAAATTTACTGATGATGGACTCAATGCCCTCATCCAGATCATCAATAAAGATGTTGAAGAGCATGGGGCCCAGCACTGATCCCTGGGGGACACCACATGTGACTGGCTGCCAGCTGGATGTGGCACCATTCACCACCACTCTCTGGGCTCAGCCCTCCAGCCACTTCCTATCCCAGTGCAGAGTGCTGCTGTCCAAGCCACGGGCTGCCAGCTTGGCCAGGAGTTTGCTATGGTGGACAGTATCAAAGGCCTTGAAGTCCAGGCAGACCACATCCACAGCCTTGCCCACATCCAACAGGTGGGTGACCTGATCATAGAAGGAGATCAGGTTGGTCAGGCAGGACCTGACCCTTCCTAAATCCATGCTGGCTGGGCCTGATCCCTTGGCCATCCTGTAAGTGCTGTGTGATCGCACTCAAGATGACCTCTTCCACAATCTTGCCTGGCACTGAGGCCAGGCTGACAGGTTTGGAATTCCCTGGCTCTTCCTTCTGGCCCTTCTTGTGGATGGGCATCATGTGTCCAGCTTCCAGTCTTCTGGGACCTCTCCAGTGAGCCAGGACTGCTGAAAAATGATAGAGTGTGGCTTGGACAGCTCATCTGCCAGCTCTCTCAGCACCCTAGGAAGGATCCCATCCAGCCCCATGGACTTGTGGGGATCCAAGTGGCTAAGCAGGTCTCTACTTCCTCCTGGATCACAGGGGAACTATATTGCTCCTTGAGGCCATCTGCCAGCTCAAAAGCCACTTGTCCAGAAGACAACCTATCCTGCTACTAAAAATTGAGGCAAAGAAGATGTTAAGTAACTCTGCCTTTTCCCCCATCTTTTGTTACAATATTCCCCTCCATGTCCACTAAATAGTGGAGGTTGTTCTTGCACCTCCTCTTGCCATTAATGTATTTGTAGAAGGATATAAATATAGCTATTACAGCACTTCACACCATTAAAAAATATCTGTGATCTCCATTTTAATAATTTGAGCTACCTATGAGCATCTCTTACGGTTTTATGCAGATGTGGGCAAAAGCTTGGCTCCTCAAAATCTGCAGAGTTATGCGAAGCCAGAACAAGGGGGAAGGGATGAGAGATAGCATCCAATAATGCCTATCTGCCTAGTGGAAAAGCTACTGCAGTTGGTTACAGCAGTGATGACTTTCGCCACTGAGTCTATACCAACACATCACTCATCTTTTAGTTTGAGAATTTTTCTTGCCACATTGACTGGAAGATTCAAGGACTTATTTCCCATTTTCTTCACTCTTGCATTAATCTTAAAAAACCGTCAAGCCAGTACTTTTTATGGCATCAGAAGTGGCAGCATTCAACCATTGTGAAGCAATTCTCCCATCTTCTAGTAATAAAATCAGTCCTATGCACTGTTCTGGAAAAGATGACTTCCCTCTCAAGTCATTCCTGCTCTTAATGAAATAGATACTGTATGCTTCCAAAAGAATAAGGTCTCCTTTGACTTTAACAGATGTGGATAGTCATTCAACTTAACCTTACCCACATATTGACAAGAAAAATAACAACTTTTGGAGATTAAACCAGTCTTAATAAACTACAGCTTTGTCTTCCTGGCTGAAGGTCTGAACACATTACTCTAAGACTTAGACATACATGAGTTTCCTCAAGTTGTATGACCAAATATCCCACTGAACAACAGCAGCTTGGAACTCTGAGGATTACAAAGTACTGGTGGTTAGTTCAGCTAAAATCAGAGAATGGAGAAGGGAATAGCTCCCAGACAAACACTGCCAGCAGCTAGTATTTGCCTCCTTTCCACATCTTACATTCAACTGGATTTCACCTACTACTGTTGGGGCAGCATTATTGGAGAAAAGACAAAATGGAAGAAAGGGCTCTTACATGTCCGTCCAGTGAGGCACACCTACTTTCAATATAAGGATTGCTCTTATACAAAGTGAAACATGCACTAAAGCAATAATTTGGTGTTTCAGAAGTACAAATGAATTAGTTTTAAACCCTGACTCCATTCAGCCAATCAGTGCTGCCCTTGTACATCACATCTCAGCCAAACTGTCATGACATTGGCTCTGCTTCCTCAAGAATTTACCTGGGCCATCCTTTCCTCCCATTCCTAAGAAAACTAATGAATACCAACTCCTGCGGCAGGAAAAGGGGAAAACAGTTACTCATTTAAGAAAATATACTCATATGTTCTTCTGGTTACTAGCAATTTTGTTAAAGAGGTTTTTATTTTGTAATTCAAAATTATTCTCCTTCCATGATTTAGAAAGGCTTTTGATAGCAATACTCAGTCACTGCTCAACAAATCAAGCTGCAATTTTCATGCTATCCAGAAACCATATTAATATACGATTTCAACTGATAAGGAAAACAAAGTTTAAAATATGATGGAATCTAATTACCTTGTAAATGAAACATAGCACTGATTTCTTCTTCACCTTTCAGAGTACAAGTGTAACTTCCCAGTTTACTGTTATCCAGGATCTGCAAACTTCAAAGAAGTTCCACTGTTTTTTTCCCTTCTATTTGTCCTACAATTATCAGTGACTACTAATAAGCACTCTAAAGAAACAAGCAGAAATTAGTGGAGGAGCAAAGGACACACAGTGAAACTAGTTTCAAGTTTTATGCTGTGTAAGGAACAGCCTAACTCTAGGAAAACAGGAACACAAGGATACCTGGGAATAAATAGCTTTCACGGTCTCTGATCACAGAAAGCCACAATCAATATGACATACAAGTTGTTGAATTAGACATGGATTCACCATACACAGCACAGCCTATATAGAGATTATATACAGAATATATCTATTTGAAAGATACCTCAAAAAATCATTCAGACCAGCCTTCAACCCTCTACTGAAGGGTCAACACTAAACCAGGTCCCTAAGCACCACATGCTGCTTGAACTCCACTAAGGATGGGGATTCCACCACTGCCTCTGACAGACCATTCCAAGTTTGATAATCATTTCAGTGGAGAAATATTTCCTAATATCCAGCCTGAACCTCCCCTGGTGCAGCTTATAACTATTTCCTCCAGTCCTGTTTGTAATCAAGGAAAAGAGGCTGCTCCCCTCCTTATTCCAACCTCCCTTTATGCAGTTGTAGAGGGCAATACGGTCTTCCCAGACTGAACACCACCAGCTCCCAGGGGTGCTCCTCGCCCTTCACAAGCCTTGTTGCCTTTCTCTGGACATGCTCCAGTACATCTTCCCTGTGAGGGGCCCAAAACTAAACACAATATTCAAGGTGTGGCCTTAAAATTGCTGAGCACAGGGGGATGATCAACTCTGTTCCTGCTGACCCAGTACCGAACCCTTGGGGACACCACTAGTAAGTGTGCATCAGCCAGATTTAGCCCCATTCACCACCACTCTTTGGGCCGGGCCATCCAGCCAGTTTCTCCAATGCAGAGTGCACTTATCCAAATTTTGGGACATGAGTTTCAGAAGGAGAATGCCGTAGGAGACAGTGTCAAAAGCTTTACTGAAGTTTAGATAGGCAATGTCCACAGAATTTCCCTCATCCATTTAAAAGCTGTTTTTTCTGAAGTCAGTCAATGGCTACCATAGCTTCAACAAAACAATTTCAAAGAACAGACACGTAATGAAGTCCAGCATCCTCTCTGCTGGCAAACTACACATTTCACAAGCACTTTTGAGAAAAGTTTTACGTGGTTATTTATGTATATGGACTATCAGAAAAGCAGTACATTCTGATCATATTTTCCATCTTAAATTGCACATAAGTATTATTGATGTTAAGAAATCAATGCTATACAGAAACCAGTCGGAGACTACCTGGTTAAAATTAGCCTATTGACAGATTTTTCAAGTTCAACTATACATTGTATCAATTGAAAAAAAAAATGCTCTACAACATTTGAGTTTCTGTAGAGGCTTGAAAGAATTAAGAAAAAGTCTTCAAACAATCCAAAAGAACTTTACTGTAAAGGTAGTTTCTTCTCTCTTGTGCCATTAAGGCCTTTCAGACATCTACAAAGCAGCACTGAGGTGGAAAGAGAATGTTGTTAATAGGGAAGCAGAAAAACCAAGAGGTATACTGTCAATCTCACTAAGATTACTGCTTCATTTACTGAAGAGAATTACAGGAATAACTGTCTTTATTCTTGTCTTGATCAAAGTATATTTTTCTAGCACTAGAGGAAGAACAGGAGCTCTTCCTCCAGGCTCAAGTGCAGCCTGTCTCCTTTCCAGCAGCTTCAATACATTAGTTAAGGGCATGGGTCACCACATTTGTCTAATATACACATGGCTAGCACTGGTCAGTGCATATGAGTGTGATAACTCAGAATCCACACACCTAACTGTAAAGAATACTACTTACTGGACACTCCAACTGTTTTCAGTTTTATTAATGTGTCTGATTGTTTCATTTCCTTTTTCCAAGTCACTTGAAGGCTTTTCAAATGAGAAAACTTAGCATCCAATTTGCACAAAAGTTCAATTCTAGTTGCACTGTCCAAAGTGATATTTTTTTCCACGGGAGTCCCAGAAACACCTAAAAAGTTTGAAGAATTGTTTACAAAACACAAAACACATTTTGGAGGAAGAAGGGATTCAAAGACTGTTTTACATATGTTGTATTATAGTGTGCTGCTGTTATACTTTCCAATCAGAGCTGTCTGATAACTATAAACAAATTATGATACACATTCATTACAGAAATGACAGTCACTACATTCTGTAGGTAAACTTCCTGGGGGCTCAAATACAGAAACAAATATGAATTTCACTGAAAACAAGATAGATTTATGCCTCTGTACAAATTAACCCAAACCAAAATACAATAGGTACTTAGCTCTCACCAGGGGCCAAAAAAAAAAATCCACTCTTAGTCTAAACTCCCTTTCTGACTTCACATTTGGTAATCAAAGGATTTTATTAAAAATTAGTAATTTTAAAATACATTTACTGATAGGAAAAAGTTAGACTTTTTAATATCTATACAAATTCAGGATTTAGCCAGTTGCAGATTTTTTACATCATCAGTAACGTCACTTCGCTAGTGATGTTCTCCCTCAACATTGCTGGATCTGCCTTTCATGCTATGGCTACTCAACTCGAGACCAAATTATCTACATACACCCATTTATGCCTTCCTAGTAACATGCCAGTAGAATTACAATGTGAAAGACACTCCCACTCTGGAAATTCTGATTGGTTTTGCTTTTAAACAGACTCCAGAAGCATAAAACAAGCACACCAAAGAAAGTAGGTTTCAGCCGCAGGTATCTTTTCTGATCCATACATATATGAGAAAAAATGCTACCTCTGACTTTGTATCCATGAGCACTAATATTTTATTTCACAGTTGGCCTTGTCTTTTAAGCCTTCTAGATCAGCTGTGGTTAGTCCATCTGAATACTCCATCAAGAGGTTTTTTTTCAGGCCTCATCTCAGTCCCAGACCTACCCTGTAGTACAGGATAGTCAAAGCAGTGTAGCTTTATTTCACAACTCAAATTCTTTGAGAAATGATAAGATACAGCTCACTGACTTCGTAATGCAAGTCATACCTAAGAAGCAGCATAGCCTGGATGAAGTGGAAGCACCACATACTTCTATAAAATATTTGAACTTTATTGGACCCAGCAGAGACATTCACAGCCTGAAGAACAGTGTGGCCAGAACTCAAAGTCCAAGCCACAATATTACAAATCTGTTGAACTGCAGTTAAACTTAGAGGTGGAACACCTCAGTCCTCATAGTAGAGCAAAGTCAGTTACTGCAACTCATTTATTACAGCCATTACACTTAAGCCAAACATAATTCACCTTGTTGAGATTGCTTATGATTGAAGGAATTTTACATGCCAAATGGGTTTCACAGTAGCAACAGTTTTTCAGTCAGATTAAAATAAATTTTAAAATTAATGGTAAATGAAAATGCTGTTGAAGATTACTACAGCAAGACTGGCATCTGTTTCCAGATTCCTTCCAAGCATGTGTGTTCCAGAACCAAAAGACAGATAAAACCTTAAGTTTCCTGATAGAAAACAGCATAAATTCTGTGTAAGTGTGTCCTTAAAATATAATTTCAGTACTTTGCAAAGGAGTTCTAACTGATCTTCCCCAATTATAACAGATTTCAGGTAGACCCATTTTTCTAGTTGCTCAAGAAATGAATTATAAATTACTGTTTGGCAACTGAACTTCACATCTGTTTCAGGAAGAGGCAGATCTTGCATTTTATTCTTGCTTTAACTCCTGTAATGCTTTAAAGTTGACTAACACCCACTGGTTAACAAGCACCCTAGCTTACATAGTCCCTCAAAGTGGATACACTAGTGCAAAGGAATTGATTTGGTGGGACAGATAGAATCATTTTCATTTGTGGTTTCAATAAAAGAAAATTTCATTCTTCACTGAAAAATGGTTATTAGATCACAGTACTCAATTGTGCAACAAACCTGGTCACCTTTTCCTTTACTGAGCTTGATACAAGCTCACTGTGATCATCTTAACTTCATGAAGGAGTTACCACCCTAGATGCTTCTACAACTCATATGGAAGCCTTCATCCATATGCATTCTATATAACGTAATTAGAGAAGATAACATACTTACCAGATAAAAGTACCTCATACTTCACAAAAGTGACATTGGACACATTCTCTTTGGTTGCCTGCTTGAACTCTTGTGGGGTAGGATCTGGACCTAACATGGGTATGGAGAAAGCAAAGTGATGCTATGAAGGTTACCATACAGCAGAATCAATATAGTATTGCAATTGTTTCTTAATCTTGCCAAACACTGATTGCTAGGGAGATCCTTTCATACACCTTGTGTTTTAACAGCCAGAATCTTAAAGCAGCAGTATTCTGCAATGGCTGTTATAGTAATGATGCCATTTTAGAACATAGTTTCTAGCTTTAATGTAATGTTTTAATTTTGAATTTCAATATTCTAAAGAGGTCATAACTATCCATTTTTCCACCTGTTTCAATCACCTACAGCTTACAGATGGGCCCTAGAACTCTATAGAACTACATGAATGTTTGAGTAGACCGTGGAAAAGTAGTATGGTTTAGGAAAATGAGAAAGAAACGCAACAGAATACTGCCCAGTATAACTTAAAGCAGCCAGAAAGTTCCTTTAGGCCATCTAAATCTAGATACAGCTCTAGTGAACACAGAGGCAACACCACCTTGTGTTCCACTGGAGCACAGAGTTCCTCACTGCTTCACAAAACTCTTGTTATACTGCAGGAAATTGCATTCCACAGAGAATTACCAATATCCTTTCCAGAGACTATATTAATATTAATTAATACTATTTAA
Source organism: Picus viridis (assembly GCA_033816785.1). Taxonomy (NCBI): domain Eukaryota; kingdom Metazoa; phylum Chordata; class Aves; order Piciformes; family Picidae; genus Picus; species Picus viridis. The sequence goes on along the minus strand of CM066606.1, from coordinate 73,415,911 downwards.
GCCTTAAGTTTCCTTATAATTGAAAACACAGCATAAATGCTGTGCACTTGTGTCCTAAACTGTCATACCACTACTCTGCAAAGAGTTCCAACTGATCTCCTCCATTTGTGAGCGACTTTAGACAGATCAGTTTTTCCAGCTGTCCAAGAAATTAGTTATAAGTTATTATTTGTCAACTAGGAACTTCACATCTACTTTAGGAAGAGGCAGATCTTGTGCTTTATCCTTGCTTTAACTCCTGTAATGCTGCAAAGTTGACTAACACCTGATGGTTAACAAGTATCCTAGCTTACATGATCCCTCCAAGCGGATTCACTAGTGCAAAAAAAATTGTCAACATGTCTTGGTGGTTCTCAACCAACATAAATCCACCATGACCATTTGATTAAAAAAATGTAACATGTGATTGCCTTTACCAGGATTAGATACATTATGTTCAAGTCTCAAATAATCTGAAGAGCTCCTCTGAGTTTGCCAGTTGACAGCTCGTGTCGTTGTAATAGGCTCTGAAAGGTGAAAAAACCAAACTTGTTAAAAATTATTTTATTTCAATTTAGTTACAAAACTAAATTAAGATTCTTTACCCCATGATAAAGTCAATGTGCCACATGTTTCACTACCTGCTTGCAAAGTAACTTTGTCAGTTATCCAATAATGCATTTAAGAAATAAACAGTGATTATAGATTGAATCTGTCTCTTATGTTGTATAATTAGGCAATTATTCTTAATTTTCATAGAAGGAAAGGGGCTTCATTATCTTTCCTGTCAATCGATTTAGAAGTTTGCACTCAGCTAAGAAAACAGAAAATTGGGGAACATCTTCAGTTATCTCACTGAGACAAGCACTGGGAGACAGTTGTACACTGGAAGAGAAACAGTAACTCAGAAAACCTAAGTCTTCTCAGAATTGCTCCTTCTCCTGAATAAACGGAACTTGGAGGTAAAGTTCTTACACACGTGCCTCTGCTGCAGTGGCGAGAATCTGGCTGTGTTGAAGCAGGTCCCTACTAGTGGATTACATTTAAAGGTCTCTGAGCAAGATTAAGCCATGCCTTTTAAGATGTTGGCCTGTTCTATAAACTGGCATTTTTCTTTACCTATGTGTCAGCTCAACACAAGAAATTCTATGCTACAGGCAAACAGTCTTTTGCCTGGCTTGTTTCACCTGCCCTTTCATATCTTCTCTCATGCTTCAACCAGTTTAACAATAAGCCTTTATATTAAGGGGATGATGCAGAAGAACAGAGCTTCAGGCTAGTTCATTTGGTGATTGTCAACAATCTCAACTAATAGTCCAAAATTTTTATTTTTAGAAAAAAACAACATACAGATTTAGACAAAACTTTTGCTTTTTGAGCAAAACCATATAGCTGTAGACTGCACAAGCAAGCCTTGATCTCTGCCTCCTGGAGAAACAAGCTAGTCCAAGTGTTTACCCCTGAAATAATACAAGAAGGCTGACAGAGCTCTGGGGAATCTTCCTCTGTGTGCAAATACCTTGGTAGCACACCAAGGTCATCATGGACCACCTGAGTTTGTCAGTCTAGTACATGCATCACCTGGTTTGTAATTGAAATCCCTCATGACAATACATTCAGAAAGCACAAGTTCATATGATAGTTGTTCCTCATTCACACACACACAAAATCTAGGCACCCTTTAAAGTGTCTTACACACCTTCAGGATTCTGACTTCCTTCCTCAATCCACATATCAAATGAAAATAGTCAGATGAGCTCATATTATACAAAATATTACAGTATGTTTATGTAGGGAAATAGTTATTGAGTCTATTAGCTATTGCACTCCCTCCAGTTCTGACACATTCTGCTACAGAGTTCTGAAGCTGAATGCCAGAAATAGCACTGTCATCTCCAGTTACAAAACCATAGATGGAATTACTTGTCAGAACTTACTTGAGTTCATCTATAAACACAGCCCGAGTTTGATTTGCACAAATCAGCATGTGTTTTGGTACACCACTGAATTCTTATGTCTTTGATCTTTATAGAGAGGTAGAATGAACAACTGTGTTCTTTTCCAGCCTGAAACCTACTCTGCTCCCTATCAAAAGCACAGTAGAGTCCAGAACATGGTCAGAAAAAGTGTGGGGGACAACAGGTATTGATACATCCATAATTTAAAAAAATAATAAATGAAGCTGGCACAGTGACATGAGGGCATTATTATACCTCTTACTAATATAAGAACATACAGAAGACACCTCACAAAAATTTATCCTTTAAAAGTCCTAGGAGACAAGCTCCTGAAATGGTTCCAGTCTGGAAACTCTCGCTTTTCCAAGGTCATTGCCTGGCATTATGGCATTTATGCCTAAGCACAAAAGATCGTGCAACTGACAGTTGGATAACTTTTTCAACAGTCTTTGAGACACTTGCAACAAATGGCTTCAAAAGGCCTAGAGAATGTACTTACCTCTGTTCCATCCTCCTTCCAAAGACTTCAGTATGAAAAAGTAAACTCTACATGGTAGCTTAGTATCAGCAGGGAAAAAAGTTAGTAACTTTCAGTGTATGGAATTAAAACAATTACCAGATGATGATTCATTAAGTCCTGCTTGCATCTTAGTCATAGAGTTTGCCCGAGACTGACTGACATCTTGTGTTGTCATAGCTGCATCTACAAAGAAAAAACGGTTTAAAGAAACTTTATTCTTTTTTGGTTGAACTAAATAGAAATCAGCATCTAGTTCATTAAAAGAATTTAAACAGAACCTACACACCTCAGCCTACTACCTTCATTTTCCCCCAAGAATATTCAATATGTGAAATAATTGCTTCTCATTAGTTCTTTAGCTTACTTTATGCAAGAAAAGATTAAAGAAGCAAGGCAGTATTTTTATTTAATCTCTAGTTTTTGTATACAGATGGTTTTTTTTCCTGTAGTCAGGCACAGCCATTCAGAATATTCCAGTAGAACAAAAATCTTTGACTTGTAATCAAATTCTGTCCTGCTAGTAGCCTTAAGACTGCCACATCTAATGACACCGACACTAGCTGATTACTTCTAAACATTAGAAATTCCTTAATAGAATAAAGGACTTCATTACAATCTTACATGCCTACTCTGTTCTGTGAAGCAGTGAACAACCTTTCTACTATCAGTATGGTGAGCACAACAACAGGCACCAGACAGGGTCCTACACCTAGGCCATAACAATCCTCATTATCAGGGTGGGGGATGAGGTGATAGAAAGCAGCCCTAGGGAAAGTATCCTGCCAGTTCCTACTGCATAACACTTCTAACACCCATTTCAGCACTATAGCCATAGACAACTTACAAACTCTCCCACTGGTACCTTCAGCACACACTCCAGACTACATCAGTCATGCCCAGCTTGCACCATATCTCCTTTCTCAATCTACCCATCATATTTCAATCAGTCTAGATAAAGGAAGTCAAAGAATGATTAAAAATTAAGTATTAGTGGTTCTTAAGAGGTTCTTAATTAGTCATACTTTTTCATACTAGTGCCCTGGTCCCACAGCCAGGCATTGCCTCCCAGCCCTTCACCCAAGGAAAAAAAATTAGGATAACTGCTCCAAGTATCTGCTGGCTCATGACTCAACCACTGAGATGATCAAGTCATAGTCTCTACTTGACAACCAGCACCAAGGGGACACAGTCTCAAGCTGCGCCAGGGGAAGTTTAGGCTCGAGGTGAGGAGAAGGTTCTTCACCAAGAGAGTCATTCGCCATTGGAATGGGCTGCCCGGGGAGGTGGTGGAGTCACCGTCCCTGGAGGTGTTCAAGAGGGGACTGGACATGGCACTTGGTGCCATGGTCTAGTCATGGGGTCTGTGGTGACAGGTTGGACTTGATCTTCGAGGTCTCTTCCAACCTTAGTGATACAGAGGTGCTGAGAGCACATGAAGTTGTTATGCGTCTGACATTCATGTTGAGGTTGAAGAAAAGCCCATGAGTTTGTCCTATCTGCAGCATCTTGAGGCATTATATGGATGTCATGGATCATATGACTGTGTCAGCTTTGTAAATGCATCACCTCCACAGTAATTAAAATCCTCAAAGATGATAAATGCAGGAGGTACCAGTGCCAAACTGTATTATGTCCCTGCAAGGAAGGCAGATAACCTGCAATATGGTTTACATACTACAATGGTTCCCATCTTGGCTTTCTTCAATCTACATACCAAGTGAAAGCAGTCAAGTAGTGCTATTTCTACTCACCACCTCTTCCACATCTTGGCTTTTATCTGTCCCTGTGTCAAACTAAGTAACACAGAAACAACATTGAACTTCTGTTCTCTCATACACACCTAGTGAATAATATCAGAGATCAGGATGACCCAGCACTGCATGATTAGTGTTATTAGGCCAGACAGCGATTTAAGCAAGTCAGGTGGAATCACTTCTCAAGCTGCTGAGTCATGGCTCCATGCCTTACCCTGTAACTGATTTGTGTTAGATTTGATCAATAATGTGGTATCCTGCCAAGTTTTTGTTGCCTTGATGAGGTGAAAGTATGAGGTTATCAATTTTTATAGCTTGCCTCCACTCTGTACTGCAGCCAACATTGAAGGAAGAGTATGGATGTTTATACTTGACATCTAGAGGGCACTTTGGGGTTTTTAAAAAAATTCTACTCCCACTTTCAGCCACAACGGTGGCTGAATAAGAAGAGGTTAAGATACAGTTTGGGTTAATTTAACATCATTAATGTCAGTTAAATTAATAATTTTATACTCTGCAAGCACACAGACATTCAGTATTATACAAATTCAGCGACCACAATCTTGTAGCAGCCCTGGAATAGGAAAAAGCTGCAGGCTGAGCTCTCTCTCCTGAAATACTAAAAAGGACTTCCAAATAGTCTAATAGAAGCCCTTCCCTTAGGGAAGGCCAGAAAAATCCAACATGGAAGCAATTATTTAAGAAATTATATGTATCCTCTATTCATGTAACTCCTTAGTATCACTAGGGGGAGCAGATGGGAGATGAGATGTGGTATGTTGGTTTTTCCTAAAACAATCTGGGAGCACACATTGCAACTAAATTAGGCAGAACAATGTTGAGACACTTTTAAATTACCATCAAATTTTAAAAAGTGATGGTTTAAATTTTAATCTTGTTAATTGTTCTGGAAAAGACAAGAGTACCAGAATAGTAAGAACTCACTTCTAGCTACTCATCTCAAAATTAAATGTAAGAGGCCTCTTGTAGTATCTACTTGACCAGATGCAGATAGCTATACAACCCAGCTTTCTGCAGCTCAGCCCTTGTGCACCTACCACTCCCTTCAGTCACTTTCACTGCAAGCATTTCTTTTGAAGAAAACCACTGACCTCCCACACCTCCAGAAGACAGTTTTGATTCTTCAGCCAAGGAGAACTTGCCACATGTGCAGGTAGTCTCTCTTCTTGACTAGCTTTTCACACATTTGATTAATAATTAATGGAAGAGTAAAATACCCTTCCTGGCATTTAAATTACCATGGAAATCAGAGTACGATGCCTCCCTTATACTTCCCTCATACACTACCTTGAGTACTGTGTCCAGTTCTGGGTCCCTCAGTTTAAGAAGGGCATCAAGACACTTGAACATGTCCAGAGAAGAGCAACAAGGCTGGTGAGAGGCCTTGAGCACAAGCCCTGCGAGGAGAGGCTGAGGGAGCTGGGATTGTTTAGCCTGGAGAAGAGGAGGCTCAGGGGAGACCTCATTGTTCTCCACAGCTACCTGAAGGGTGGTTGTAGCCAGGAGTGAGTTGGTCTCTTCTCTCTAGCAACCAGCACCAGAACAAGGGGACACAGTCTCAAGCTGCACCAGGGGAAGTTTAGGCTCAAGGTGAGGAGAAAGTTCCTCACTGAGAGAATTGTTCGCCATTGGAATGGGCTGCCCAGGGAGGTGGTAGAGTCACTGTCCCTGGAGGTGTTCAAGAGCAGACTGGACGTGGCACTTGGTGCCATGGTCTAGTCAAGAGGTCTGTGGTGGCAGGTTGGACTTGATCTTTGAGGTCTCTTCCAACCTTGGTGATACAGGCATAAAAGCATCTACTAGAAGTCTGAAAAAACCAATAGTCCCAATTTGTACAGATAAAAGGGAGGTACTAAACCATATGGCTCATTTCTGATGTCTGCTAAAAAAAAATAATAATCAAATGTATACACCATTTCAGGAAGATCGGTAACTGGAAGTTTTGGAAAGGCAAACTGGATTCTGCTGGGGGTGGGGGTGTGTTGTGGGTTCAGGGCTTTTATTTGGGTTCTTTGTTTTCCTTGTTGATCCTTACCTCCACACCACTCAATATCCCCCAAGAGGTATGATTTTGCTAACAGCTTTACATAAACTAATTACTGTTTAAACCACCGTTAGGTACATCTTTCAGAGTAAGAGTCAAAGATATGCTGCCATTATGTGATTCACATATTGCTACAAATATCAGACCATTTAAAGTCACAGAACTTTTTGATCAATGGAAGTGTTAAAGGACTGTAAGCTTCCTGTGTGTGCATAAATGCACATTTTAAAGAAGCTTTAAGAGCTACAAAGCAGATTTTCCTCTGTGTGCACACAAATATATGTATTTTAACAAGCCTTGAAAACTGCAGAACCTGTCCTTTCTGTTCTTTCACATTATGTGAAGCTACCACAAATTCCACAGAAGTTATCACTACACAGGGTGCATTACTACTCTTCTCAGTATTAGAAATACCAACAGAAGGCAGAACAAACATGTAACTACTTACACATGATACTGAAAATGCAGCTAAACGTTTGAAGGTGTAATCACAACAACGTTCACATACATGTATTGGAAGAACTTTCTGCCTTGGCAACACACATTCTAACAGTCATATCTCACACAGCAAAGATCAACGGTCTGGTATTTCTTTCTATTACTATCCTACACTACTTTGCAATGCTGCAAAACTAGTGGTTAATAACAGAAACCGCTAGTTTTATCAGCAAACGCTTATTTCCGCAGGAGTAGCTGGCCCACTCCTCGACCACTGAAAATCACTAGAGAAAGGACAGGGTCCAGAACACTGAAGACCCCCTTCCTTTGTGGATTTTAAATGTCATATTTAAACAAGCAATCTAAAACCACACAAGAAACATTCCACACAACTTGCTAGGCACATCGATATTTTAGTATTGCAGTTTACAGATTCAGGATTTTTCAAGACTTAAATAATGCTTTACTTGATAAGGATAGGGTAGTAATAAAGCGCTATGCCCAAATCTCCCAAGTCCTACACCTGCGAACTAATAAATCTTCCCCTCAGTGAGGCAAAGGGCTAGAGAAGCGTTAGAGCACCGGCTGGGAAACGACAGGAGGCAGCCAGAATACCTGCGTCCCCGCACAGACATGCGGGAAGGTAATGCTAGCGACCAAGTTACGGTTCACCACAGGAGAGCAGCGACTGAATCCTACTTTCCAGAAGGCCAACACGAAACCCAAGCACTTTTTTGAAGCTAAAGATGAGTGAGCAGGGAGAGGCAGGGGCGGCACTTGCCCGCGCAGCGGGGACGAGGAGACAGCGCTGGCGAGTTACAACGCCAAGGAGCGCTGGGGTCGCTGAGAAGAAATGCCTCAGCAGGGCCGAGAGCAGTCTCATTGCCGGGCCACCGCTTCATCCTCCTGGGGAGGCAGAAACACGCTCGAAGCAGAGAGAACCTTTGTTCAGCCGTAGTTCCCAGGCGCTGTACTCACTCCCCTCGCCCCAGCCCACCCCGACGCACAGGGCGGCAGCCGCCCGGCAGGCCCGGGCCGCCCCGCGCGACAAGGCATACCTACCTGAGGGGCTCCCGCCCGAGGGGCTGGGGCTGAAGCAGAGCAGAAGCAGCAGCAGCCGTCCCAGGCGTTTCCCAGAGAAGGCGACAGGCATGGTCGCACAACTGCCCCCAGTCCGACTACCGCTCCCCTAGCGCCGCACAAGCAGCTAGCTTTAGCTCTCTGCACAGCCCGCGGGCAGCGGCTGCGGAAGCTTCAAACGAGCCCTGGAGCGTCGGCTGCTGCAGCTGCGACAGTGATGAAAATCAGGACAGCACAGCCCCAAAACCGCGAACAGGTCAAACGTCAGGCAGTCGTAGGCAGAAAAGGGCCAGGCAACGGCTGCAGGCAGCACCTTTCCTTTTCACACGAAGAATACGGCGCCGCCGGGCTTTATGCAGCCGGAGGAAGGGCGTGGGTGAGCACCGGAGGCTAATTGGAGAGGAGCCTCGCAGGTGATCCACCATAAGCTTTGCTGGGGACAGCTGTAACAGCACGTAGGGAGTTTGAGTTGTATTTGATTTTTGGATAAAAGCAGCGATTGCTGTGTTGGGATTCCAGCAGCTCTCTAAGGCAGCTGGTTTCAGTAGGGTTTGCCTAGAGAAGGTTGCCTAGGCCGGAGCGCAGCTGGTGATCTTCTGGAGACCTCAGCTTTGAGAGTCAGTGGCTCCAGGGCAGCCGGGTTATACTGTGTAACAGTTGAGGCTTTTGGCAATTGTGGGCAGCAATGCCCAGGAAGCACTGTTTCTAGGAAATGCCTCTCGGGACTTTGTTGCTTCTTACCTATACATACACACACAGCTATATAAAAATACATACATACACACACACACACACACACACATATGCACACACGAATTCTATTTGTCACTTGGTAAATAATGACATTTGGATTTTGCAGTATGAAACCCATCAGGGTGGCATGCTCGGAAGGAGATGCTCCATGATGGAGTGCTTGCTGCTTCCTCCTTCGTATAAAGATACAGTTACTTCAGCTGATGCAAACGTTGAATTGTGTATAAGGTTTGCATCAATAATGCAAAAAGGTCGTTACAACTAAGCCTTTGCATCATCTTAATTCTCCTGTGCTGGCAGAGCTGTAGGGGTTTGCGCCAAGCAGAAGTCAAATGCCCTGTGTGTTGATTTTTCCAGCATTACACATGATCATGCTGCTATTCGTGTCCCCCAATACCAGTGTGGTGTCCTTCAGGTTAAAAATTTCCATTATAAAAACTCCCAATAAATATAATTAATGCCAAAAGACTGGGAACAGGACTGTTCTTTTAAGCTCTTGCCGTGTGTCACTGGAAGAGTCAGAACTCCTGCTGGCTAAATGGGACCATGTATATATAGGAGTGTTTTCTGTTGTTGAAAGAATAGAGCTTTCTGTCCTCCAGCTCTAAGGCTGTTTGGCTCATGCACAAAAAGTAGAAAGTCATGTATATAAGAGTAGTCAATGCATGGTGATGCCTATACAGCTGCAAATTCACTGCTTCTGAAATTTCTCTGAAATCTATATCTGTGGTGTGATAAACAGACAGTAGCAGTGTGTTTTAAGGAGAGACTGAACCCCTGGAATTTTGTTAATCTGCCAGCTTGCTAAAACTGCACAGGGCGGTATGGTTCAGGGAGATAATCCAATTCAGATAAGGCTGTTTGAGAATAGTGGAAGACTTTCAGCTTTTAATAGAAGGAAAAATGGCTGGAGCTTGAAACCTGTTTTAGCTGAACCAGTTAGGCCTGAAGAGACTTATCTCTTGGGGGGATGGGAAGAGAGAGAGAAAAAAAAAGGGTATGTCAACTGCCTTTACATATGAAGGGGATGGTTTGTAGTTCCAGTTAGCTTTCGTTGGAATGTGTGAGAAGAAAACCTTATGGTCAACTGATTTTTCAGTTCAGGCTGTGGCATCTTTTGGTGAGGCAGATTTTATCCACCTGGAAACCACATGGATGGGTTAGTGTGAGGCAAGCCTATGTAGAAATTTAGGGCTAACCTCTGCCAGCTGGCTAGTACAGTCTGCTCTAGGTCCTAGCTGTATTCTTATCAGGATGGATAAGGATACAGCTCAGTAAAAACTGTAGAGGCTCTGACATAGATTATTTGAGTGATTTGATATTACGGTGAATGGGCTTCTGTCTTTTCCACCAAGTCATCTTGCATAGACCATCAAATCAGCTTGAAGACATGATGAACAGCTTTGTAGCATTCCTTCTCAACTCTGGGGCTTGTCATCTGATAATGGTACATCCCACACTTACCTAACGCTGAATGGGAAGAAACCAAGCAATTATTAAACTGCTCCTGAGGGAGCTGTTGTTCCCTATACTCATGAAATATGGAAGCCACAAAGCAACAATCAAGCAAAGTCCTTTAAGGGTTTCACTACCATAGTAATATGGTAGTGCTACATTATTCCCTAAGTCCTACTGCTGGATTTGGTACATGATTGAAAGTGCAGGAGTGAGATATTTCAGAAATTATAAGGTTAGTGATAATAAACTAAGAAAAATAGAATGTTGGTGGTATTTTAAAAATCACTTGCTGTATTCACTTGTATTTGGGAGCAATAACTAGTGAGTAATTGGGGATTTCAGGAAAACGATGTCTATTTAAATTCTACATACTAAGACTCATCTGCTCTATCTAGTAACATCTAACATATTTTCCTGTCTCGAGATAGTTCTTTTATTTCACTTTCAGAGAGAAACTTTAGAGATTTATTATAGTGTGGCAATTAGTTGGCAAATGTGACAGTCATTTTGGAACAAAGATTCATATGTCAAACTGGCTTAGAAGAGAACTTTTTACATTTAATAAACCCTCTAAACCAGGGAAATTGCTGGTTTATTCAGATGGAATATCGTTGCCAAAAGTTTTCCAGAAGAAGTAAATGAAGCTCTGAAAATTGCTTTGATATTGATATCTGGTGGTAATGTGTACCTTTACAGCTTCTTTTCTCCAACAACCAAGCCCGTGTCCTCAAAGCCCAGTCTTCAGCATTCATTTATTTCTGTTAATAACTGAAACAGTAAAGCAACCAAAGAACATACCTGATCCAGCAGTTTTCTTGAGTGGAGGTTTGTTTTTTATGAAATCCACTGAAATTGTGAAGAGGTATCTAATGCATGTATGAGAAAATCTGGGAAAAGGAAGAAACACTCAAAAGGAGCTGAGAACCTCTTGAATCATTGAGATTTTACCAGATTCTAGCTAGATTTTTCTAACATGCCAGGAACTTTAATGAGGAGACATATGTTTATAGCTGTGAATTTTTTATTTAAAAATGCATGAAAATAAACATGGCTAGAATGCATATTTTTTTGAAGGCCAAAGCACTTTATTGAGCACTAGTAGAAGACTACAACTGTGAGTTGTATGTCTTCCCCAAACATTTATCTTTTGCTTGCACTCTTTGAATGATTTAACTAAAGTGACCTCTTGTCTGGATTTAAAATTACAGGCCAGATTATGCAATCTGCATACTTAACAATTGCTTACTCTGCAATGTGTGCATCCTGCTGAGTGGTTGTAAATCAGCAGGATGCAAATCCCTGTATCTCTTGTCATCTCCTCAGAGACAGTTTTCAAGATTAAGCATATAATCTCCATCGAGAATTCTGCGATTTGTCCAATCTTTATATTGGGTTCTAAGAGCTGAGCTGCAAATTAAACAAAAATTTGGTCTATAGTGCTTTAGGAACATATTTCTTACAATTTTTAAGTTGCTGCCAATTAATCAGACTGGCAATACTGATCATAGAAGATGCAGTATTGTTATTGTTTATGGTTTGATTTTGTGCAGGGTTGCAGACTATGCCGTAGGACTTAACTCAGAAAAGTCATTGGTCACATGGCAAACACACCACCATCAAGAACTGGCAAATAAAAAGTCAGGAAAGTAAGATTTTTGGCAGTTATTTTGCCTTACTCTCAGCCACACTCTCCAAAGCTTGAACAAAAGCAGTTATTTTTAATGGAAAATAGAATGAAAACCTGGTATTAAAAAAACCCCACACACAATTTAGAGGGAAATTTACTTACAGACATCTAAAGAATTTTCTACAATCTGTCAGTTTAATGGAGAGATAAAGTTCACTGTGATAATCAAACATGCCTCCTCATTATAGAGTCAGTTTTGCAAGCTGCTGCTTCAAAATGTGGAGAAAATATTTTAGATGTCTCAAGCAAGTTCAGACTTTGAGGGAGGTGGTATCTTTCATTACATTAATGTAGCTAGAAAAAGCCAGCTTCTGATCTGATCTGTGTAACTGTAATTATGTTGAGGGCATGCAGTCTCATCTACTCCTTTAATATTGGGAAATCTCCTTTAATAAGTCTCCTTTTCACGAAGTCTCCGTTTTCCAACCTTTCACACTCTAAAAATAGTTTCTCTACTGTTGCACAGATGAAATTTCATGAGGGGCTTTGTATATAATAAACTGTGCAGGAAAGTTTCCTTCATTCTGCTACTGCACTTGCTCAATTATCTGCGGTAAGCAGAATCACTAAGTCATCAGGTGAAACAAACCTTGTTTACACCATTGAAATGGGGCATGTAGGGCTCCTGCCATTGGGGAAGTAATGGGGACGAGATAATGGCTTTCTGTTTTTTTGTTAGTGTGGTGACAGAGTGTAGACTTTGTCTCATTCAACTGACCTGTTTTATGGTTTTCCTCCCCTGTGCTTTTTGTGTGTGTGTGTGGATTTTGGGTTTTTGGTCGTTAGTATTTTGTTGTGTCGGGTTTTTGTTGTTTTTTTGTGGGTTTTTTTTGTTTGTTTGTTTGTTTGTTTGTGTTTTTTTTTTTTTCAGTCAGGTAGCCAACACAAATGTATTTCCTCTGGTTTGTTGTTGGTGTTTGGGGATTTTGGGCTGTTTATTTTGAGTTAGGTTTTGGTTGGGGTTTTTTGTTTGTGTTTTTTTTTTTTTAACTTGAAAATATGTCTGTAATGCTGAAGGTAAGACCTGCAGATAAGACAGCATAAAATAAGTAACAAGTGGCCTTAGCCTTATTGATTATATTCCTGGTGGAGGGAAGTAATTCAAGTTAAACACCACTCTATGTATTTGTTAGTCAGTTTCAGTAAACTTCAGAAGCTCTACCTCTAACTGCATCTTTCACTTTCAATACTTTTTTCTTTTATAAAGTCTTCATTGTTCTAGCATCCTCTGAAGCTTCTTTCACCTTCTTTTAGTTATAAGAGCTGGATATAAGAGTTACTGGAAATTACATTAACATCAGTAAGACTTTAGAAAATGTATTGCTAAAGGTTGCATAATTATTTACTGAAAAACAAGGTTTCAGAGAAAAATGTAACTCAGTCTACTATAAGGATGTTGGGTCATTCTAACTCTTTAGATTACATATATTTCTCTGAATGACTTTTCATAGTGTTTGGACAAATCTGTCAGAGGAAAACAGAGTCCATGTGGACTCTATTCCCATGCTTGCATTTAATGTGTTTGTCCTCATATCAGTCTCGTGGGTAGTGTTGACTCTGGTGAGACACTAAGTGGTTCACCTAAGATAACCCAAGAAGAGTGTCACACTTGACCGTTCTTGTCTCACTTTTTCTGCTGTGTACTTGGTTCTTTTTTATTCCCCAGGATAAAGCCAAATAGATGATTGGACTGCACTGAAAAACATCAAAGGCGTTTCCTGCTGGCCTAATTTATTACTCCTCCATGCCTTTTGTACAGAAAGCATGTTTGGACTTGGCTTGGGAAGAATTTGAGTTACCATGGCTAACACACAGCAGAGATTGCAAGGTGAGTATCCAGGATGGCACACAGCATTGTGAACATGGTCATTTTGAGGTAAGCAATCATTTGAGTGCTTTTACACATTGGCACGATGTTGGAAATTAGATTCCAAATACAAGTGACCTGAAAAAACTGCTATTGTGCAACAGGTGCATTATGCTCTGGGACTTCTGCAAGGGATTTGATTGATTATAAATCTCTACAACTTGATGAACAAAGGGCTGTTGGACATAGGGCTAGTGTAGTATATTAATGAGGAAAAATGTTAAGATGTATCTTCTTACAGAAGTGTCTTTTCTTGGGTTTTCAGATAAATACTGTCCAGCTTTACTATTAAAGAGGTGTGCTGACTTCTGTGAATAGAATAGAATAGAATAGAATAGAATAGAATAGAATAGAATAGAATAGAATAGAATAGAATAGAATAGAATAGAATAGAATTACGAAGGTTGGAAGAGACCTTGAAGATCATCGAGTCCAACCTATAACCATAACCTCACAACTAGACCATGGCACCAAGTGCCACATCCAGTCCCCTCTTGAACGCCTCCAGGGACGGAGACTCCACCACCTCCCGGGCAGCCCATTCCAATGACGAATCACTCTCTCGGTGAAGAACTTTCTCCTCACCTCCAGCCTAAACTTCCCCTGGTGCAGCTTGAGACTGTGTCCCCTTGTTCTGGTGCTGGTTGCTAGGGAGAAGAGGCCAACCCCTTCCTGGCTACAACCACCCTTCAGGTAGTTGTAGAGAGCAATGAGGTCGCCCCTGAGCCTCCTCTTCTCCAGGCTAAACAGCCCCAGCTCCCTCAGCCTCTCCTCATAGGGCTTGTGCTCAAGGCCTCTCACCAGCCTTGTTGCCCTTCTCTGGACACGTTCAAGTGTCTCAATGTCCTTCTTAAACTGAGGGGCCCAGAACTGGACACAGTACTCAAGGTGCGGCCTAACCAAAGCAGAGTACAGGGGCACAATGACCTCCCTGCTCCTGCTGGCCATACTATTCCTAATGCAGGCCAGGATGCGGTTGGCCCTCTTGGCTGCCTGGCCACACTGCAGGCTCATGTTCAGCTTCCCATCAACCAGCACCCCCAGGTCCCTCTCTGCCTGGCCACTCTCCAGCCACTCTGACCCCAGCCTGTAGCGCTGCCTGGGGTTGTTATGGCCAATGTGCAGAACCCAGCACTTGGATGTGTTAAATCTCATGCCATTGGACTCTGCCCATCTGTCCAGCCTGTCGAGGTCTCTCTGCAAAGCCTCTCTGCCCTCCAGCAGATCAACTCCTGCCCCCAGCTTGGTGTCATCTGCAAATTTACTGATGATGGACTCAATGCCCTCATCCAGATCATCAATAAAGATGTTGAAAAGCATGGGGCCCAGCACTGATCCTTGGGGCACACCACTAGTGACTGGCTGCCAGCTGGATGTGGCACCATTCACCACCACTCTCTGGGCTCGGCCCTCCAGCCAGTTCCTAACCCAACGCAGTGTGCTCCTGTCCAAGCCATGGGCTGCCAGCCTGGCCAGGAGTTTGCTGTGGGGGATGGTGTCAAAGGCCTTGCTGATGTCCAGGTAGACCACATCCAGGTCTTGTGCTTGAACTGTCCTGAGATACTCAAACCAAAAATAAAATTTCAGTTACTCTTTCATATTGGTACACACATTTCTAAACACACACAAAAATCTCATAAGGTTGTTTAAAGCTTCACACAAAGTTCCTAAACCAAAACTTATTAATTCTAAATTGCTTTAAGGCTTTTTTTCTTCTCTGGATAATATATCCTTGAGAATGATGGTGTCTCACTATTACAATGCATCAAACATTGACTGTGCAGGTATTAATTACATTTTTTAAGTAATCATTAAATAGTTTGTACATCCCACAAACTCTATGACCTTCATGCAGTTATTTAATTGAATTTAGTAGTAGGAAAATGGGAGAATCAGTCTAGATTGCATAAGTCACCACCAAAATTCTGTGACAACAGTGGCTGGAAAATACATGGTTCTCGTTTCACATGCCTTTCTTAGTCACTGTTCTGCTTAATCTTGATAAGAGCTGGGGGAGGTTGAACTAGATGACCTTTAAAGGCCTCTTCCAAATCAAACCATTTTATGATTTTATATGGGTATGGACAAAGCTCCTGCATCATCTAGTACATCTCAGTTTATCAGTGCAGCATAATTCAACACTATTTCTGCAGCTGTTCTGCAGCCTCATTATTGAGCAGTGAAAGATAAAACAGTTCTAAGGCAGCTCTCGTGACAGTGCAGTAATTTTTCCACTTGTGTGCTGCAGAAGTTGCTCTGCCCACTGAAACTCCTAAGCAGGAAAAAAAATTGCTCATATCCATTTATTAGTTTTTTGCCAGTTACCCCTTTAGGCTACATATTAGTGCTTCAAAAACTTTTGCTCTCTTTTGCCAACCTTTAAAGCATGCTCTGAGAGGTCTCGGGTAGAATCAATTCAGGTGTTATTGCTGGAGAAACAGAGATCCATGCAAAAAAAGTCCATTTCTAGATTGGCTTGTAACAAGGAATATGATATAGTCCATGCAACACACATTAACAGACTGATGACCTTTCAATTACCTCATTTCAAATTCCTTTCTTTAAAACCAAACTAAACCAAACCAAACCCTGAATCTTTTCACATACCTTTTGAAAGTGTTAAGTTGATGTCAGAAGATTGGGAGGAAATTTTTACTGTCTATATTCACCTAAAATACATACTGCATAACATTGTATAATACACAAAACAACCCCCACACTTGAAGCTTTTCAAAAGAGGAACTTTTCAAAAAAGAAAGGATCTTGTAATGGCAAACTGAAGTCAACTGAAGCCGGAAACATCACCCAATTCTTTGTCTGTGTGCCAAATATGCAGCTTATCTGATTCACAGTATGACTGTCCACATTTAGTCCTAAACAGGCAACCTCTGTGGCTCAAAAATTAAACTTCTGGCCTTTTAAAAGGAAGCAAAGTACAAAAAGGAGATATCTCTACAAAAGGACTGAATTTCTCTGGGAACTGAGCAAACATTTTTCTAGAAGATTACTACTGAGAAGAGCAGTGCTATCAAGTAGCACTTTTATGTCTCTTGTTCAAGTAATGCCTTTGTGCAGTGTTTGCCACTTTTTCACTCTCACAGCAGAAGCCAGAGAATGTTTATCTGCTGCATGTTTTTTTTTTACTACTCTTGGTGTCACCTACCTGCCACACCTTTCCCATTTTTTACGAGTGTTCATATGAGTATAATTTGAATGAAGAAATGCAGTTATCAATTGCATTTCTCATTGGAGAAGATAGAATAAGAAAAGTATCATCGCCTTAATACTAAAATTATATAATTTTTTTTTTATCCTTCTTCTTCGTATATAGATGTAAAGGGGAAGTGCTATCTGCAGCACACTGCCAGATCATGAACTACAGACACAAAAAAAAGGGGCTCATAGAAAACATGCATTAAGTTCTTCACAGTGTCTCTCAGCATTAGTAGGCACTTGCCAGAGAGTCATTGAGAACGTGCTTGGAATCATACTAATGAGTAGCATGTGATTCGCTGCCCTGTTAGGAATGGTTAAATCTCACCCAAAGTCCATTGACTTCTTGCAGGGTTGAACCTGGACCTGAGTGCAGGTTTGGGTCCATATCTGGAAGGCAGTATAGACACATCCAAAAGAAACAAGGAATATACAAATAAAGCTTGAAACAAGAAACCTTTCTACAGTGCAAAATTAATTTTTTGTATGAGAATACAAGCAATTAGATTCCTTTTATAGGTAACAGTAATATGCCCTGGGGTACAGTTCTACAGGAAAGAAAGCCTCCTCATTATAGGTTCTGCCTCATTATGCCTAGGCAACTTCACTAGGCAACAGACATACTGACTTGATAACATGCTAGATTCAGTGACAGCACAGAGAGAGTAGATGGGTGGTAGCATATTTTATTTTGGGGAAGAAGGTGATCTCTGCTCAGCTAGGAGACAAATTGACTTTTATCACAGTCTCTCTCCCACTAGACAAATTTTTTTAAATCATGGTCTCTGATTTTTAAATTGGTAAGCTCAATTAAGCTACAAAAAAAGGAAAATGCACGTAATCTGCAACAATTAAGTGGTGGGTTAAACTTGTGTATAACATAAATCACTGATGCATATTGACAAAAAGCTTTCCCTTTTAAAAACAACCAAGAGCAAAGGCCATCTTAAAATAAACCAGAATCTGCCCTTCTCTGAGTTGTCACCCATTCTTGTTTAAAATATTTATCATAAGGAAATTAGAAAATAAAATGGGATTTGTTCTCACTTCTTTGCATTTTTCGCTGCACTTCACATAGTGTACTATGCTCTCTGGCTAGGTGAGTGTATATCTGAACCTCAGCTCTGTTGAATAAGCTGGAAGAACATTCTACTCCTAGTATGTTATCTAGTTTCTCCTGTATTTATAACTAGAAATCTTGGAGCAGATCCAGCCCTCTTGAGGGAGCTTGATCTCTGCTGATACTCAATGTAAACTGTGAATCTCTTGGATTCCAGCTCTGAACAACAGAGCTGCACTACCTTGCAGCAAACATCCTTGCAGCCATGCTGTGCTTGTAGACCAGTAACCAGCATGCAGGGAGTTGGGGCCCTTATAAGTCTTCTGTCCTAATCATACATGGTAATTCCTTAGGTTTTGTTTGGCTTTGAGACTGCAGAGAAACTCCTGGGCCTACAATGTCTCATTTTAAACTCATACTGTTTTAAACACAACTAAGAATCTGATAGCATGCCTCTATCATAATAAGTTTCTTGTAATTTCATTGTGCAGTGTCCAACCAATTCTAGATTCCTACTGTGTTTTCTTATCATGTTGGACAATTACAGATCTAGTCCTTTTATTACTTTCATTTTATAGGCATCTTCCTTCAAAAACAGATGAGTAGCCTATGCTTGTGTACATTTTTCTGAGCTTATTATTTGTTCCGTTATGTAGGACATACTTAAAAAGTAAGTATTTCAGTTGTTTTTAAATGTGCTGTGTGAAATATGGTTGCATGCTGTACAGTGCAATAATGTTTTGGTGTAAAAAGCTCAGACTGCAATAAGATTTTTAGTGCATTATATAGAGTATTGAATATTTTTATGAGGTAACAGCATTCACTTATTGCTGATACAAGCTAGTTTTGAACTGCTGACATTTAATATAAAAGGAGAGGTGATAATTGTCTGGGAACACCTAAAAAACTATGCAGTTTTAAATTAACAAGATATTAATTGTTCCTTGTTAGAAGATGCTGTATGGTTGGTTGTTTGGGGGGATCTTGGGTTTTTCTGAGTGGAGATGACAGGACTTCAGTGAGACTGATTGTGGTAAATTGTACATTTTGTGAAATCTGATAGTCATAACATCAGCATTCCTAAAAATTGCATTTTTCTGATAGTATTGAGCTGCTGAAGTGTCTCTGATTTGCGTTATATTGTTCTGCTGACTATAAAAAAAAATCTATGATACAGAATACAAATATATATTAAAAGGGAGCATTTTATTATATGGGTGTGTTAAAAGATGTAGAGAGTTAATGGTCAAAACGAAGGAAAAAGGCTAGAATAAGAAATGGGCTATGTGTTTTTATAAGGGTATAAGGGTCGTTTTTTCCTAGATTTGAATGTCTTTTCAATACTGATTACTTCCACAGTGAGCTCTAATAAAGAAACAGAACTGGCAGTTACGTTTACAGAGTATTTCAACAAAGCATCAGAAATAATACAGTGTTGAAGGACAAGTACAAACATGAAGGAGTGAAACAACGTTTGTAAAACTGTATTTCAATAAAAATTTTGAAAGGAGAAAGACCTTCAGCTGTCACCAAACTATGTGCATCAGACCCCTGTTTTTCCCTCCATCAAGATAAATTATGCAACTATGCAGTATTGCATCTAAGAATGTCTCATTTCCTCTTAGTTGCAAACTGAAAGACAGTAAATATTGGTCAGAGAACTAGGTCAAGAAGTGTAAATGTTTTAGCATAATCTGCGCTTCTGTTTCTGGTAACATTAACACCATCTCGACTTTTCAAATTATTATTCTTCTCCCTTATGCCTGTTATAATAGAAGGTTGGATGGTGACAGTGTTAGGCCTGTTTCAGAACTTACAAATCTGACAGGATACTGAATGTTGGCAAAGAATTCTTTTTGTTTCAGGTCAAGGGAGGTGATTCTCCCCCTCTACTCAGCTCTGGTGAGACCCTACCTGGAGTACTGCATCCAGTTCTGGAGCCCCTGTTACAAGAGGGATATGGACATGCTGGAGCATGTCCAGAGAAGGGCCACGAGGATGATCAGAGGGCTGGAGCACCTCTCCTACGAGGACAGACTGAAGGAGTTGAGGCTGTTCAGTCTGGAGAAGAGAAGGCTCTGAGGTGACCTCATTGTGGCCTTCCAGTATCTGAAGGGGGCCTACAAGAAGGCTGGGGAGGGACTTCTCAGGCTATCAGGTAGTGATAGGACTAGGGGGAATGGAATGAAGCTGGAGGTGGGGAGATTCAGGCTGGACATGAGGAGGAAGTTCTTCCCCATGAGAGTGGTGAAGCCCTGGAATGGGTTGTCCAGGGAGGTGGTTGAGGCCCCGTCCCTGGAGGTGTTTAAGACCAGGCTGGATGAGGCTCTGGGCAGCCTGATCTAGTGTGGGGTGTCCTTGCCCATGGCAGGGAGGTTGGAACTAGATGATCCTTGTGGTCCCTTCCAACCCTGACTGATACTACGATACTACTATGAACATAAACTGAGGAGATGGCCTTAGAATCAGTGCCTTGGCTCTTCCTCAAGAACATTATTTCAAACACTCGAATGCTACAGTTAATCCTGTCATATCTGCCTAAATGTTCTTGAGGACATCCCTGTAATCTCCTTATTACAAAAGGAAAGCCTTAGTTATCTAACTGTAGTTGATAAATTCAGAGTTCTAGTGATAGTGATAACTATATTATGAAAACTTTCAGCTCTGGAGTTTTTGAAAGCTTTCATTTCTTTAATGAGGCAGGGAAATTGCAAAATTGTGGGTCAGGTCCTTGAAAGATTTTTGGCACAGCATGTTAAATATCTTTATATGCTAGATGCTTCCTGTTGTAGACAGCATCTAGCATTACCAGTGGGAAAGATAAGGAAATTACTTTGGGGGAAAAAAAGTGTTGGTTTTGTGACTCACTACTTATTCGGATGCCATGTGTAGGTCAGCAACTATTTTTTTCAGGTTTGTTTTTTCTTTCATTGGTTGGTTGGTTTGGTTTAGTTTAGTTTGGTTTGGTTTTCCCCTTGCTGTACCTACTCAAACCTCCATGAATTCAACATTTCCCACATAATCCTGCATGGTGAGAAAAGTTGGAACTTAATAAAGTTATTAATTAAGAAGTGCATTAAGAAGAGTGCATCCAGCAGGTTCAAGGGACGTTTTTGTCCCCCTCTACTTGTCCCCAGTGAGACTACATGTGGAGTACTATGTCCAGTTCTAGGCTTGCCAGTTCAAGAGATACAGGGAAATACTAGTCAAATGGATGTTTATGAGGATGGTTAGGGGATTGGAACATATGTCTTATGAGGAAAGGCTGGAGACCAGAGTTTGTTTAGCCTGGAGAAAACTGAGAGGAGTTCTTATTGATGTTTATAAATATCTCAAGGGAGGGTGTCAAGATGAAGGAGCCAGTCTCTTTTCAGTGGTGCACTGTGATAGGACAAGATGAAACACACACAAATTAGAGCACAGGAAGTTTCACCTCATTATAAGGAAAAGAAGTACTTAACACCTTCTTTGCCTCAATTTTTACTAGGATGGCAGAATGTCTTCCAGACAGCTGGCCTGCAGAGCTGGCAGAAGGAGCCAGGGAGCTGCATAGTTTCCCGCTGCTCCAGGAGGTAGGTAGAGATCTTCTGAGTTGCTTGGACCCCCACAAGGCCATGGGACTGGATGGGATCCATCCTAGGGTGCTGAGAGAGCTGGCAGATGAGCTGGCCAAGCCACTCTCCATCATTTTTCAACAGTCCTGGCTCACTGGAGAGGTCCCAGAAGACTGGAAGCTGGCCAACGTGGTGCCCATCCACAAGAAGCACTGGCTGGATGAGCCAGGGAATTATAGGCCTGTCAGCCTGACCTCAGTGCCAGGCAAGATTATGGAACAGGTCATCTTGAGTGCAATCACACAGCACTTACAGGATGGCCAAGGGATCAGGCCTAGCCAGCATGGATTTAGGAAGGGCAGGTCCTGCCTGACCAAACTGATCTCCTTTTATGATCAGGTGACCCGCCTGGTGGATGTGGGGAGGCCTGTGGATGTGGTCTACCTGGACCTCAGCAAGGCCTTTGACACCATCCCCCACAGCAAACTCCTGGCCAAGCTGGCAGCCCATGGCTTGGACAGCAGCACTCTGCACTGGGTTAGGAAGTGGCTGGAGGACTGAGCCCAGAGAGTGGTGGTGAATGGTGCCACATCCAGCTGGCGGCCAGTCACATGTGGTGTGCCCCAAGGATCAGTGCTGGGCCCAATGCTCTTCAACATCTTTGTTGATGATCTGGATGAGGGCATTGAGTCCATCATCAGTAAATTTGCAGATGACACCAAGCTGGGGGCCTGAGTTGATCTGCTGGAGGGTAGAGAGGCTTTGCAGAGGGACCTCGACAGGCTGGACAGATGGGCAGAGTCCAATGGCATGAGATTGAACACATCCAAGTGCTGGGTTCTGCACATTGGCCACAACAACCCCATGCTGTGCTACAGGCTGGGGTCAGAGTGGCTGGAGAGTGGCCAGGCAGAGAGGGACCTGGGGGTACTGGTTGATGGGAGGCTGAACATGAGCCTGCAGTGTGCCCAGGCAGCCAAGAAGGCCAATGGCATCCTGGCCTGCATCAGGAACAGTGTGGCCAGCAGGAGCAGGGAGGTCATTGTGCCCCTGTACTCTGCTTTGGTTAGGCCGCACCTTGAGTACTGTGTCCAGTTCTGGGCCCCTCAGTTTAGGAAGGATGTTGACTTGCTGGAGCGTGTCCAGAGAAGGGCAATGAAGTTGGTGAGGGGTTTGGAACACAAGCCCTGTGAGGAAAGGCTGAGGGAGCTGGGGCTGCTTAGCCTGGAGAAGAGGAGGCTCAGGGGTGACGTTCTTGCTCTCTACAACTACCTGAAGGGAGGTTGTAGCCAGGCAGAGGTTGGTCTCTTCTCCCAGGCAGCCAGTACCAGAACAAGAGGATACAGTCTCAGGCTGCACCAGGGCAGGTTTAGGCTGGATGTTAGGAAGAAGTTCTATACAGAGAGAGTGATTGCGCATTGGAATCGGCTACCCGTGGAGGTGGTGGAGTCACCTTCATTGGAGGTGTTCAGGAGGAGGCTTGATGGGGTGCTTGGCTGCATGGTTTAGTTGTTTAGGTGGGTTGGATTGGTTGATGGGTTGGACGCAATGATCTTGAAGGTCTCTTTCAACCTGGTGTATTGTATTGTATTGTATTGTATTGTATTGTATTTCCAGAGAACCCATCCAACTCCTATCATTCTATGGTTCCATGATACCTTGCAGTAAGATGTGTCCTTTTTTCCCCCTTCTTTATTTGCACTCAGTTCTTTCTCTGTTTATAATCCAAATATTCAGTTGTGGAATTTTATTTTCTTTTTTTTTGGAGTGAGGAATTTATCCACATGAAAGTCTACTTGCTTATCATTATGGTGAATTTAGGACAGCCTAATCAGTACTACAGTCAGCAGTTTGCTCATGTTTTTATTCTTGTAGTCTGTCATTATTTGTATCTTCTCAGGACTCACAATTCTCTTCAACAAGGGATTATCTTTTCTCTTCCCTACCCCTCAGGCTTGTCCTGACAGTCTTCAGGGCTTTGTTCTTTCAACAGACTCCTTTCTGTCTCCAAGAATAAAGACAATGCTTTTATTTTTGTGCCTATTTGGCATAGTTTGTCTTTTTTTTTTCATTGTTTTGGTAGCTATGCTTGTACAGACACTTCAGAATATATTCATTTCCTTAAGGAAGAAGACAAAGCAAATCTTTGCCTCTCTAACACAGTACTTAAATTATATAACTGCATATTGAAAGCTCATTCTCAAGGCAAAATTTTTTGATACTAAGATCCCAACTAAATTGCCCCTTTTACATTTATAGTTAGAACAAACATGAAGATCTGTGTCATAGTGATTGAACCTGGCCTAAACTGTATGATGAATGAGAAATATGGCATCCCCTCAACATACAGACCAGGATAAAATCGCAGAATGACAGAATGTTAGAGGTTGGAAGGGACCTTCAGAGTCCAACTGCCCTGCAAAAAGCAGGATCACCTAGGGTAGTCCACACAGGAATGCATCCCAACAGGTTTTGAAAGTCTCCAGAGAAGAGATTCCACAACCCTCCTGGGCAGCCTCACCCTCAGTGCAAAGAAGTTTCTCCTCATGTCAAGGTGACACTGACATGACATTTGCTTTTTCACTACGACAAGCTCCAATGCTGTCTTTCACTCCCCATCCCCTTTTCAGCAGCTGTAACATTTGTCACAACAATCTATGGTCATGTGGTCAGCACAGTCACTGGGAAGTGACTGGAAGTGCTCTAAATCTCACTTATGTACTCCATACATTAACTGTGCTTGAAATGGTATTGGGGATAAAATGTTTCATTTAATTACATACTTAACATTTTATTTTCAGCATTAAAATCTTATCCAGTAGACATCAAGCAATGTTTTTCCTGTAGTGAAAACATTTTTCAGCTGGGTTGTGCAAAGCAGAAGGCAGCCTAGTGGCAGGGGAATGTGCCAAGCCCTAGCCCTGAGGTGTTCGTGGTCCTCTGAATAACTCCAGCACTTCGAGTGCAAATTTGACAATGGGCATTTCACAGTATCACAGTATCACCAAGGTTGGAAGAGACCTCAAAGATCATCGAGTCCAACCTGTCCCTGCCTGGGCTATGTTCTCCATGTGCCTGTCTCAGGTCCTGCCCACAAGGTGGAGGTCAGGCCTCTGTTGGAGTTTGTCTGCAGTCAGGCTCATGCTCGTGACAAGGCTGTGTGGAGGGCCCTGGACCAAGATATCTGCCCCTTTCAGAAACATCTTTATTTCTCTTTTTGAGGAGGTGGCCAGGCTGGATGGAGGGGTATTTCCGTGGTGGAGTCCATCAAGAGGCAGAGGAGAGGTGGGAGAGGCCAAGGAAGGGCCAACACGAGCAGGTGACACTGCTGTTAGTGTGCTAGGCGCTGCTCCAATCATCACATTAGCATTTAATCTAATGACAGTTTAATAAATAACAGAACTTGGGGCAAAGAACAGGAAAAGGCCTCTGTGAAGTTCATTCCCTGTCATCTTACTGCCGGCCCCTGAAACCTAGTCACTGAACAGGGGCACACAGTGGGATGGCCTTGCCAGGGGAGTGAGACAGCTGCTCAGGACTGGCAAGGGGACAACTCACAGGAGGACTTTGAACAGCAGCCCTTTCTACTGCTTACAGGACTCTCCTACCAACTGATGGCTAACTATGACTCCTGGGACTCACAAGGAGGATGTCCTGTATGGAACTAGTATTAAGGGACTGGGTTCCCTCGGGAAAGGAGCCGGTTCTTAGCAGTGCTAAAAAAAAGCAACAAACAAACAAATTAAAAAACCCACCTCAAAACACAGAGGCACATGCATGGATTCCAATGCAGTCTGGCTGGGGTAGCTGAGCACCTCAGTCCTTCAAAATGAGCACATATTGTACAGAACTAGCCTTTCTGAGAGATGTCTGTGTCTGAAAGACACTGCATGTGGCATTTGAATGCCTCCAAGGTAAGAAATCAACTAAATGGGGTTTTCATACTGAGTAGATAATTCCCTTATAAATGCCCACATGAAGGACCTCTCTCTTCCCTGGATCTATCCCAGTTTCATACTGGCTGTTATTTGATTGTTACATATATCCTAAGGATTACATTTTCTCTAAAGGATTTACATAATAATCTATTCCAAAAAGGAATCTTTCACTGCCTCAAGACAGGCAAACTCTTTTGTTGTCATTGTGAATCTCCTGAAAACCAGTTCAGTCTTTAAATGTCTTATTTTTTCGTTATTCAGGAAAGTCCAGGTTGGATAATAGCCCAGGTTTTCAGTCCAGGGAGAAATACAGTAAATTTTATTTCTTTAATTATGAATTTATTTTCTGAGGTAGTGCACTGAATTATTGATATCAACATATAACTGAATGACATAAAACAATATTATCTGTAATTTCAGGGGTTTAGAAATTCTTGAAGTAAAAATATACCCATAGGTACAGTTCTGCTCACCCCCTACTTTAAAGCCTCAGTAAGAACTGCTCATGTTGTACAACAGTCAGAATTTTGCCTATATTTTAATGCATATTTTTATGCATTTTTGTCTTCAGTTTATGCCTTTTCATGGCTTGGCAATGACTTCTTAAACACTCTCTTCTATCTGCAGTGTTCCTTTCAAAAATTACTTTTTCCTCCTGAGGTAAAAGGGAGAAGAAGGTGCAGTGACAGAAATATTACAAACTCAAGCAGACAGCATTTCAGTTTTTGAAAATATCATGAAGCTTGCACACAATGTTAATTGTCCCAAAACAGTTAATTTCTTACTGTGTTGAAAATCCATCAGATATTTCCAAGAGGAAGGATTTCCACATAAACAAAATATCAGTAAAATAGCCTACATCATTCCCAACTAGGAAAACTTGGAGATATCTATAAATTCTCAAATGTACGCACTTTGGCTGGATAATGCTTTTGGAGATGGGTAGTCTTTCTGATGATCATGTTCAAAATTCTCATGTAACTCAAAGACTGTAAGTAATTCCAAGTATTGAAACATCAAGATACAGAGAAGAGTTGAACTGACTCATCTACACACCCCCAGACACTTCAATACAATACAATACAATACAATACAATACAATACACCAGGTTGGAAGAGACCTCCAAGATCATTGCGTCCAACCCATCAACCAATCCAACCCACCCAACAACTAGACCATACAGCCAAGCACCCCATCAAGTCTTCTCCTGAACACCTCCAGTGAAGGTGACTCCACCACCTCCACAGGTAGCCGATTCCAATGGGCAATCACTCTCTCTGTATAGAACTTCTTCCTAACATCCAGCCTAAACCTGCCCTGGCGCAGCCTGAGACTCTGTCCTCTTGTTCTGGTGCTGGCTGCCTGGGAGAAGAGGCCAACCTCTGCCTGGCTACAACCTCCCTTCAGGTAGTTGTAGAGAGCAAGAAGGTCACCCCTCAGTCTCCTCATCTCCAGGCTAAGCAACCCCAGCTCCCTCAGCCTTTCCTCATAGGGCTTGTGTTCCAAACCCCTCACCAGCTTTGTTGCCCTTCTCTGGACACGCTCCAGCAAGTCAACATCCTTCCTAAACTGAGGGGCCCAGAACTGGACACAGTACTCAAGGTGTGGCCTAACCAGTGCAGTGTACAGGGGCACAATGACCTCCCTGCTCCTGCTGGCCACACTGTTCCTGATGCAGGCCAGGATGCCATTGGCCGCCTTGGCTGCTTGGGCACACTGCAGGCTCATGTTCAGCCTACAATCAACCAGTACCCCCAGGTCCTTCCTTTGGGAACTTCCTTTGGGAACTATCAATAACATGAATAAATCACTTATGATCAATCATCATAGTAATTTGAGGATAGATTTTTCCACCATTGAAGATGATATAAACATTGTTGTTGCAAAATGATGATGCTCAGAGGGCTGGAGCACCTCTCCTATGAGGACAGACTGAAGGAGTTGGGGCTGTTCAGTCTGGAGAAGATAAGGCTCCGAGGTGACCTCATTGTGGCCTTCCAGTATCTGAAGGGGGCCTACAAGAAGGCTGGGGAGGGACTTCTCAGGCTATCAGGTAGTGATAGGACTAGGGGGAATGGAATGAAGCTGGAGGTGGGGAGATTCAGGCTGGACATGAGGAGGAAGTTCTTCCCCATGAGAGTGGTGAAGCCCTGGAATGTGTTGTCCAGGGAGGTGGTTGAGGCCCCATCCCTGGAGGTGTTTAAGACCAGGCTGGATGAGGCTCTGGGCAGCCTGATCTAGTGTGGGGTGTCCTTGCCCATGGCAGGGGTTGATCCTTGTGGTCCCTTCCAACCCTGACTGATACTATGATACTATGAAAATTTAAATGCATTTTTCAGATCAAAGGGCAATCAGAGAGGTTTTTCTAAAAGATCTTTACCATAGATTCAAGATTCTTGTATTTCACCAGAGAAAACTGTTTATAGTTCACTTTAGAAAAGGAATAAAATATGTGGTACTGTGACAGTAAATAATGCTGGTAAACTAGCTACCATAATCATCTGTATTTTTAGGAATGAACAGAATGGATCTGAGATTCCAATTCCTGGAACAGGCATCAGAGAATATGAATGACACTACATACGAAAAATTAACATCTGCAGTGTAAAGCAACAAACAAGCAAGATGTCCTTTGCTTGTTTTTAATTTATGGCTGGTTTTATGCTATTACTAATCTCTGGGCTGTCTTATCCCCTGCTGTGTTTCCTCTCCCATATTTTTCTGTCAACACTTTTCTTGGCTTATAACTCTTCAGTGTGATATATATTTAAAATATTTTTTTCCCAATTAATTATATAAGAATGCAATACTAAATTGTAAGCAACATATACTGTCAACCTTATATAAAACACAGAAACTGTTGTCATGGATAAATCTTGCATGAGCCTAAAAACTGGATGAAGTGATTATATCTGATTTTTGGCTTTCCTAAAACATTATGAAGTGGAACAGTTATTACAAGCTAGTACAACGCAATCTGTATATATAGATGTCTGTTTATTAACCACATGATGATAGTTTAACACAGGCTTCTTCTATTTGGTTTTGCTTAATCTATAATTGTTGATGTTGCTTCAAATACCCAGGAGTGATATTTTCTCATCCTCAAAACAGAAAATGACACTGTGTAGTAAAAACCTAATTCATAAAGAGATAATCTGTCATCTGTATGAGAAAGTAAGCTAGTATTTGTAGGATATGTACATGAATTTGAAGCCATATTGGTGGGGAATAGGGGTGTGGGGAAGTTATTGCAGGTGCTTACTTACATTGAGATATTTAAGCATATATATTATTTATCCATATTATTTGGGAAGCAGATAATATACTTTGTCATTGAAACAAATACGTTGTAAGGTTAAACTAGAATATCAGGGTTAAACTGTGACACTACCCAGAGAGTCAAATTCTATGTAGTCCCCCATACAGTGTCTGTAGGAATGGTTGCTTCCTTAACCTGTAAGTACAGGTTTTAACACATTTAACACATCCAAGTGCCGGGTTCTGCACATCGGCCATAACAACCCCAGGCAGCGCTACGGGCTGGGGTCAGAGTGGCTGGAGAGCGGCCAGGCAGAGAGGGACCTGGGGGTGCTGGTTGATGGGAGGCTGAACATGAGCCTGCAGTGTGCCCAGGGAGCCAAGAGGGCGAACCGCATCCTGGCCTGCATTAGGAATAGTATGGCCAGCAGGAGCAGGGAGGTCATTGTGCCCCTGTACTCTGCTTTGGTTAGGCCACACCTTGAGTACTGTGTCCAGTTCTGGGCCCCTCAGTTTAAGAAGGATATTGAGACACTTGAACGTGTCCAGAGAAGGGCAACAAGGCTGGTGAGAGGCCTTGAGCACAAGCCCTATGAGGAGAGGCTGAGGGAGCTGGGGCTGTTTAGCCTGGAGAAGAGGAGGCTCAGGGGCGACCTCATTGCTCTCTACAACTACCTGAAGGGTGGTTGTAGCCAGGAAGGGGTTGGCCTCTTCTCCCTAGCAACCAGCACCAGAACAAGGGGACACAGTCTCAAGCTGCACCAGGGGAAGTTTAGGCTGGAGGTGAGGAGAAAGTTCTTCACCGAGAGAGTGATTCGTCATTGGAATGGGCTGCCCGGGGAGGTGGTGGAGTCTCCGTCCCTGGAAGCGTTCAGGAGGGGACTGGATGTGGCACTTGGTGCCATGGTCTAGTTGTGAGGTTATGGTTACAGGTTGGACTCGATGATCTTCAAGGTCTCTTCCAACCTTGGTAATTCTATTCTATTCTATTCTATTCTATTCTATTCTATTCTATTCTATTCTATTCTATTCTATTCTATTCTATTCTATTCTATTCTACTGACTTTGTAGCTAAAAAAGGGTAATTGTAGCTTCTTTATGCAACTGGTCCTCTGAGGTATTTTCTACTGGCCTGGAAATTGTGCATTCACATTGACCATGCCTTTGTTTTACTGCATATTTCATCAAAAATCTATCATTGTTTTATGTTTTCTCCCCAGTACTTAAGGAAATATCTTCCACAGTGTAAGTATTATGCACAACTGCTTGCAGAGCTTGCAGCCTGGCAGACAACAGTGAACGGCATAAAAAAATGAAGCCAGTTGCAGGCAGGAACAAGTGGGTAGTGAGGGGACAACCCCAGCCCACAGCAAATAAGGGTGCTCTAGTTACCTCATGACATGTGCAACTAGTCAAATGGGGAGAAATAAGTTTCAGAACATATGTATGCACTTTACCAGGACTGAGAGCTTGCCTCTGGCTTTTGAGCAACTGGATACAGGACCTTATCTCTGCAATTAGCTCTCAGTGTTGCAGTAAGTTTTTCCATATACAATACAATACAATACAATACAATACACCAGGTTGAAAGAGACCTTCAAGATCATTGCGTCCAACCCATCAACCAATCCAACCCACCTAAACAACTAAACCATGCAGCCAAGCACCCCATCAAGCCTCTTCCTGAACACCTCCAATGAAGGTGACTCCACCACCTCCACGGGTAGCCGATTCCAATGCGCAATCACTCTCTCTGTATAGAACTTCTTCCTAACATCCAGCCTAAACCTCCCCTGGTGCAGCCTGAGACTGTATCCTCTTGTTCTGGTACTGGCTGCCTGGGAGAAGAGACCAACCTCTGCCTGGCTACAACCTCCCTTCAGGTAGTTG
The DNA here is from genome assembly GCA_033816785.1 of Picus viridis. Lineage (NCBI taxonomy): Eukaryota > Metazoa > Chordata > Aves > Piciformes > Picidae > Picus > Picus viridis. The sequence continues at coordinate 73,385,435 of CM066606.1, read as the reverse complement.
TAGAGAGCAAAAAGGTCACCCCTCAGTCTCCTCCTCTCCAGGCTAAGCAACCCCAGCTCCCTCAGCCTCTCTTCACAGGGCTTGTGTTCCAAACCCCTCACCAATTTCATTGTCCTTCTCTGGACATGTTCCAGCAAGTCAACATCCTTCCTAAACTGAGGGGCCCAGAACTGGACACAGTACTCAAGGTGCGGCCTAACCAAAGCAGAGTACAGGGGCACAATGACCTCCCTGCTCCTGCTGGCCACACTGTTCCTGATGCAGGCCAGGATGCCATTGGCCTTCTTGGCTGCCTGGGCACACTGCAGGCTCATGTTCAGCCTCCCATCAACCAGTACCCCCAGGTCCCTCTCTGCCTGGCCACTCTCCAGCCACTCTGACCCCAGCCTGTAGCACTGCATGGCGTTGTGGTGGCCAATGTGCAGAACCCAGCACTTGGATGTGTTAAATCTCATGCCCTTGGACTCTGCCCATCTGTCCAGCCTGTCGAGGTCCCTCTGCAAAGCCTCTCTACCCTCCAGCAGATCAACTCAGGCCCCCAGCTTGGTGTCGTCTGCAAATTTACTGATGATGGACTCAATGCCCTCATCCAGATCATCAATAAAGATGTTAAAGAGCATGGGGCCCAGCACTGATCCTTGGGGCACACCACTAGTGACTGGCCACCAGCTGGATGTGGCACCATTCACCACCACTCTCTGGGCTCAGTCCTCCAGCCACTTCCTAACCCAGTGCAGAGTGCTGCTGTCCAAGCCATGGGCTGACAGCTTGGCCAGGAGTTTGCTGTGGGGGATGGTGTCAAAGGCCTTGCTGAGGTCCAGGTAGACCACATCCACAGGCCTCCCCACATCCACCAGGCGGGTCACCTGATCATAAAAGGAGATCAGTTTGGTCAGACCTGCCCTTCCTAAATCCATGCTGGCTGGGCCTGATCCCTTGACCATCCTGTAAGTGCTGTGTGATTGCACTCAAGATGACCTGTTCCATAATCTTGCCTGGCACTGAGGTCAGGCTGACAGGCCTATAATTCCCTGGCTCATCCAGCCAGTGCTTCTTGTGGATGGGCACCACGTTGGCCAGCTTCCAGTCTTCTGGGACCTCTCCAGTGAGCCAGGACTGTTGAAAAATGATGGAGAGTGGCTTGGCCAGCTCATCTGCCAGCTCTCTCATCGCCCTAGGAAGGATCCCGTCTGGTCCCATGGCCTTGTGGGGGTCCAAGCAACTCAGAAGATCTCTACCTACCTCCTGGAGCAGCGGGAAACTATGCAGCTCCCTGGCTCTGTGGTGGAGTAGGAAGGTTCCCCCCACACAAAAGAATTCCACAGCTAACTCAGCCGGAGAAGCAGATGAAAGCTGTATTTTACAAGCAGATATGGAATGCAATGAATATGTACAAAAATATACAATATTTACAATATATACAGAAATATACAGCAACAGGAAATCTTTCCCCAACCCCCCTGTGGCCAGGGGGGTTCGGCCTGTCCCCCCCCTTCTCCCTCCCTACCTCCCCTTTTTCCCAAAAGGGTTAGAGAGAAAGAGAAAGGAAGGTAATTAAAAGGGTGAAAACTTGTTAAAGCTCAAAGCGGATGCAAAAGTTAGTTTTCTTATCTGGTTAGCAAGAATCGTAGAGAGAAACGAGCCAGCTCACAGCACAGGGGGAAGAAGAAGACGACTACCTGACTCCCCCGACTGAAAGACTAAACAAAAATTTACAGCCGGGTTCCACCAATGAAATTGAATTAGCATATCATTGTTTTCATTCTAATATCAAAACATTCGGCTAGAGTGTTCAGAAAGTGTCTCTTTCTTAAAGGCACAGCCTAAACCGGTCACAGGCTCCTTCTGCCAGCTCTGCAGGCCAGTTGTCTGGAAGACGTTCTGCCATCCTAGTATAAATTGAGGCAAAGAAGGTGTTAAGTAGCTCTGCCTTTTCCTCATCCTTTGTTACAACGTTCCCCTCCGTGTCAACCAAGGAGTGGAGGTTGTCCTTGCCCTTCTTCTTGCTATTGATGTATTTATAGAAGGACTTTTTGTTGTCCTTCACAGCAGAGGCCAGTCTAAGTTCTAAATGGGCTTTTGCCTCCCTAATTTTCTTCCTGCTTGTCCTAGCAACATCCCTAAACATTCCGTCGGTTGCCTCCCCTTTCTTCCAAAGATGATACACCCTCTTTTTTCCCTTAGTTCCTTTAGAAGTTCATTACCCATCCAGGCTGGCCGTCTGCCCCGGCGGCTCATCTTCTGGCACACTGGCACAGCCTGTTCCTGCACCTTCAAGAGTTCTTCCTTGAAGTAGGTCCAGCTCTCCTGGACCCCTTTATTTTTAAGGGCTGTATCCCAAGGAACCTTCTGAGTTAGTTCCTTGAGTAACCTGAAGTCTGCCCTCCGGAAGTCCAGAGTGGAGGTCTTCTTGCTGCCCCTCTTAGCTTGGCTGAATACCGAAAACTCATATCTCGTGGTTACTGGTGCCTAAACACCCTCTGACCACCACATCACCCACCAGCCCTTCCCTATTGGTGAAAAGGAGGTCAAGCAGAGCCTCACCCCTGGTAGGTTCACGCAGCACCTGGGATAAGAAGCTGTCCTCCATGCACTCTAAGAACCTCCTAGACTGCCTCCTCTCTGCTGTGTTGAGATCCCAGCAGATATCAGGCAGGTTGAAGTCATCCATGAGAACGAGGTCAGGCGATCTTGAGACAGCCTTAAGCTGCCTATACTATTACCTGTAGCAGTGATTAGCATATTGATGAGAAGACAAAGGGATTGTTTCTTGGAATAAATATTCTGGAACTCAGCTTCTTCTATAAAAGGACAGTTGCTGAAGGGAAAAAAAATAATATAAAAAAGTTTAACAGGTGTGTGGTAGTTTTAGGCTGTACCTTTAAATTTTTTCACAGATCTTGAACAGACCCACCACACAGGAGGCAACTTTCAAAACTAAACCATCCTATTTTGTTGTCCACTTGGCTCATGTGCCCGACACATTTCCTTTACTCTTCTCCCATTGTGTATTATCCTCCCACATTTCCAGAAGCCCTCGACCCTTGCCATCTCCCAGAAGACCCCTGTGGCAGGGTGAGAAAGTTCCCGCACACACACACAAAGGTACTGCAGGTAACTCAGTCGGAGAGTCAAATGAAATGAGCTGTATATACAAGCATGAATGGAATGCAATGAATATGTACAAAAATATACAATATTTACAATATATATACAGAAATATACAGCAATGAATGTAATACAGAAGACCCACAGCAGGAGGGTGTGCCCCCCCCAACCTCTGTTCCCCCTCTTCCTCCCTCCCTCCCCTTTTATTCCCAAAAGGGAATAAAAGGGTTAGCTTTGTTAATTCAAGGTCGGCTCTGTCCGTCAAGCTGTTACTTCAGAGAGAGAGAAGACAGACTGGCAGGAACAGAGCGCGAGCGAAGACTGAGCAGACTAAGCTAAAATGTAAAAGTTGTATTCTACCAATCTACCAATGAAATTTGTTTAGACCTTATCTTTGTTTTTGTTATTATCCCAAAACATTCAGCCAGAGTGTTCAGCAACTGTCCCTTTCTTAAAGGCACAGCCTAAACCGGTCACAACCCTAAACAAAGAAAACTGAACTGATCAGCTTGACAAGGAGTCCTGGAGCCCAAAGCATCTGTATACCAATCTTATCTCTACAAATCCTTTTCACACTTTGAAGTATTAGGTTAAGAAACATAAAGTTACTCCTTTTATTACAGGATATAAATCAGAAAGTAAACACACAGAATATTGAAAGCAGATCCATGAAGAACTTGAAGGTACTGGTAGATGAAAAGTTGGATAGCAGACAGCAATGTGTGCTGTAGCCCAAAGGCCAACCACATCCTGGGATGTGTCAAAAGAAGCGTGGTCAGTAGAATGAGGAAGGTGATTTTGCTTCCACTCCACTCTCACGAGACTCAACATGGAGTACACTATCCAGCTTTGGACTTCTCAGTTCAGGAAACAGACCTGCTCAAGTGGGTCCAGAGGAGGGCCCAGCAGAAAATATTCTACGTCATTGACTAACATGGCTAGTGGCTTCATTCCAGATACTGGAAAGCTGCATTGAGTTACTTCCTCTTGAGGAGGCAGATCTTGCACTTCTAAGCATAGCACCATAAATGCCCAGCTCTGAGGTGAGTTCTCTTGCTCTGCACTTGTAAAGCTGTTTCTCTGTGTAAACCAAAGCACACAGAGTAAAGACATGGAATCCTTCCGTATGACTTCAAACTCTGTAGGAGAAGTTTCATTACTTCTCTGTTCCAATCAAGGCAGGAAAATAACTGGCTTCTGCCAAGTATTCTAGCTGGGAGCTATGGGAATTTTCTAGAGCTCTTGTTGAAGCTGTTTTACTTTCTATAAAATAATTCAGTAAATTTTGAGAGGCCAATGTGTGAGACATCAACATGAGGTCTCCTCAAGTCTTGTAAGCTACAAGGGGAAAAAGGATATTTCTTCATGTGCAGTTTTGTGTCTTCTTGTTTTATGTCAAATGAGTGTCCCAAAGGAAACTTTTTGTTTCAGGCTGAAAACATCAGTTTTGTTTTACAAAGACCAGAACTTCTCTATTTCCTACATCAGTCACAGGAAGAGATAACAAAAAAAAGTTTAGCTTCATACAAATCGAACATGATTTTTCTTTTTCTGTGATTCAGCAGCAGAAGTCCCAGTTGAAAGAGCCGCATAATATTGAAAGACCTTTGCCCTGCCATTTTTTTGAACACATGTATCACTTCTTCACTATTTAAGCATATTTATGTGAACAGCTATCAAGTCCAGAATTGCTCGTTGAGTCTAGTAGTTTTAATTTGTAATACTTTATCTATGATATATGTTGGGATTATGTTACATAACATTGTTGTGTTTCTTGACCATGTAAAAAGAATTTTCTAGCTCAAATGTAAATACTAATACTGGCATCAGAATTATCATGGCTGCATATTGACATCATCCAATAAAACAATCCTGATGAATATTTTTTTTTTAAACAAACAAGTATAAACTGCGAGAATATAGCCAAACTGTAAGGGATTTGTAAATGTCCCTGTGAATGTTTCCTCTTATTCATCCAGCTTTGCTATTGTGACTGGGTTTACTGAAATGTATAAATCAGCGCTGAGCATTTTAGGAGTATATCCAGTTGTACTTCTCTTTTAACATTCTCAAAATAACAATATTTTGCCAAGAGCTGCATTTGTATAATTTACAGAATTTAGATAATTATGTAGGAAAATGAATGATTCATTTAATAAGAAAATAGGGTTTATAATATAGAGCACTCTGTAGCTGCATAAAAAAACAACCAAACATAAAAACCCCACCAAGACACAAGAACTAGGATAAATCTTCTTATGTAACATTTTATGTGACACACCAAAACCTCACAGAGCATCTCTACAAAACTGAAATACTTTAAAGATGATGATGGACATAATAATTACTTGCTGAAACTATCAACTGAGTAATTTACAAAAATTTTCTTTTCACCTTTGAAATATTCTGAAAGATTTCTGTGTTAGCCTCATGATTTTCACCATTTTGAAAGCAAAAAGGGAAAATATCAAATGTAGAACACTATGCAAAAAATATAAAGTATCTGAGGTTCACATCTAGAAATCAGTAATAGTGACTTAGTTTCAATTGTTAAGCCTTGTGAAATGACCTCATCAGTCATAAAACATCTTATCTACAGTTTATAATATATTTAATTAGTGTTTATGGGTAATAGGTGGGACAAAATAAAGCTCAACCAAAACAGATGGGACTCCAACAGGATTTGTAAAATGGGTTACTTCACTGCTGGCAGCCTAGATCTCATTTCAGAAAACAATCAAAACAGAATTGAGGAAGAAGAGGAAAGAGAACAAGGTCATATACATGGTCTAAAAATCACACAATTCAGAAACTCTGTTTTGCCTTTTTTTCGCCCTTTTTTTTTCAAGGAGGTGTTGTGGGGAGGTAGGGTTGGGCACTCTTCTGCACTATCATAGAAGAACTGCCTACAGAAGGATATCTTTGTTTTACTTTTAAGATATAACTTTGGTTTTACTGCATGCTTTGTGTATCAAAGAAGAAACTCAGAAGGTAGACATTGTAAATGCTCAGACCCATACACTGTATGGTACTGATTCATCAATGCGTATATCTCAACCTCCTTCCTCACAAAGTGAGTTACGGTGCTAAACCATGTCCCCCAGCACCACATCTCAGTGTCTTTTAAACACCTCTACAGATGGGAATTCACCCACCTCCCTGAGGAGCCTGTTCAGGGTTTGGCAACCCTTTCAGTGAAGGAATTTCTTCTTACATCCAATCTAAACCTCCCCTGATGCAATTTGAGATGGTTTCCTCATGTCTTATCACTTGTTCCTTGGGATAAGAGACTGACCCCCCACCTTAATCCAATCTCCTGTTGGGGAGTTTTCTCCAGGGTGAACAACCCCAGTTCCCTCAGCTGCTCTTCAGGGAAGCAGCTCCTCTGAAGAACAAGACTTGTTCTTGTAAATAGTATTACTAGAAATAGTAATTGTATTATTGGAATAGGCAAAGCTTCACTAGGCTGATAGAAAATGGTTTGGTTTTATTTTTTTATAGGCTGCACACAAACTTATGTGTTTTAAAAATTAAAGCATGGCTGTGGGACAACTAAGACCATGATAAAAACCTAATTAACCTTTAATTTTAATTCATAACTTGTCTTGCTCGCATCAGTGGAACTACTTGTGATTTGCAAAAGCAAGGTCTTCATTATTAATTGTTAATACCCAGGGACATTAGTTTTTTTTAATAAGAAACAAAGATAGTGTGATTAAAAAATAATGTGAAACACTTAAATAATTCTTCTTTCCAAGTAAAAGCAACCTTGCTCCTTTTCTCACAGTTATTTCTCTTATTAAAGCTCCTCTTCTTCCATCCCTTCCTGCCTTTCCCCTGCCACATTATAGATTTGCCTCAGATAGATCTTTTTTGTTGCAATTACTGCACATTTTCTTTTGAAACTGATAGATAGATAGATAGATAGATAGATAGATAGATAGATAGATAGATATAGAGATATAGATATATAGATATCCTTGAGGGATGCCAAGTTTTGTTTAAATGCCATTTCTTCTGTTTCACCCATTTCCTATCCTGCAGACAGCAGAATCACCAATGGGCAGCTGAATCTGGCTGTCTACTGAAAGACCTTCTGAAGTCACCGCACAGTTTTTAAAGGAAAGACATCTACTCAATACATGGTAAGCATGACTTTTAACACAGGGCAGCAACTATGTGAAGAGGAGTGGATTTTTTTCTCCAAGTACTTTGGTGGGGTTTTTAAATTTATAATTCCCCAAATTTTTGCCCATGATTTTTTTCAATTGTTCCATTCTATTTGAGATAGAGAGTGCAGATTTTTCTTAGTTTAGATTATGGTGTTATTTATCTTAACTGCGATTTCTGAATTCTGGATAATACTGGCTCATACTGTACTTCAGGGTTAAGATAACAGGGAAACCATGCAACAGAACGACTTGTAATAATCATGAATATGGCTTGCAAACAAATTATCTGGGTAATTACCAAAAGATACAGTCAGTGGAATGAATACTGTATACATTTGTCTGTGCTTCCTAGCAGCTAAAGAAGTAAGTAAAACTCCACACAAGGTACTCCCCTGTATCAGTTTAATAATAAATACAATGTCTGAGCTATCATTTATAAAGAATACACTTACACTGGCATCTGCCAGGTCACACAACTGTTTTACCAGGTGAGAGACAACCACAGAACATGGCCTGTAAACAGTTAAAAAGCCAGTTCTTAGCCACAGGGGAACTGCACTGTGGGAAAGTGACTAAAGAAGACACCCATATGGACTCTGAAATTTAGCCTGCTGTATGCAAGCTTGGGATGCCTTTTGCAAGAGTTAGATAAGACAGTTGTATGAACTCATAGAAAATGCCACTTCCTTTTATGCTCAGTTCCTTAAGATTAAAGACTGCCTTGGTTTAAGAAGACTGACTGTTAAACATTGCATTAGCCCCCAGTCCCAGTCTTCTGAAGAGAACAAATACAGGCACCCAAATCTAATTACATCTGTGAGGTTAAACACAGTTGGCTGTGCAGCAAGAGCTGAGCAAACACAAAATGAGTTTGCTTGGGTACTGGAAACAGCGTAGTTGCAGTGGCACAAAACTCTGCATGGGCTAATTTTCCCTCTTTTTCAGCCTGTCATTTAGAATTTGGTCAGAGATCAAAACAATATCCCACAGCCTGCAGTATAAATGAGATGTGGTCTACTGTTGGAATTAGTCCTCAGTTTATAAGGGCTAATCTGGTAAGGTACTGAGTTCTTCCCACATTATGAGTTTCTGCTAAACTGAGAGTACTTGACAATTCTTTTAATCTAGTGTTATGGATTCTTAGTTAAGATCTGGCACACACTGGGTGCAGTGCAGGTTGTTATAGCAGGATAGCATCAGTACCTGGTAACAGATGGTGACATGGTGAATCATATTTACTGTTGCAGAAAATGGACTAAATCGAGTATTTTTAGCAAGATAAATATTACAGTTTGAGTACTTTCTGGTATGACTATTTGCAATTAAGAAAATGCAATCTGGATATAGGGAACAGTGTTTTGTTTTAAGGCTTTTAAACTGTGTATTTGCTCAGCAATTGAGAAATTTCCCAGGCTAAGAAGTTCAGCTGTCGTAAATAACACCAGTAATACTACAGATTTCAGGAACAGTCTTGACTACTTTTGAGCCATTCACTAAACATTATGATCTGTTACTAAACGTGAACTGGGAGAAGCCGTGCTTATGTGCCTGCTGTACATGGGTTGTAAATGCAGCTATTCTGTGAGCATAGCTAAGCCATCCAGGTTTCCAGCGCACTGAATGGGAGCGGTAAAGCTCTTGCGAAAGAGATTTAGAATAGTTGTAAAGACTGCACAACCCACGGCCAAGTAAAGAATGGAGCTGCAATTCTGCCTGTTACTTGGTGCTTATCTACACCCCTGCGAAAAGTACCGCAGGCTGATTGGCGAGTCATTTGTTATGCATAGGCAGAATGATATACCTTCAGTGCTCATCACTGCTTGACCTTAGAGCGCAGCTCTGATAAGAGGCACTTGCAGAGATGGCAAGTGTCAACTTAGTCAGCCTATGACTATACACTCACAACTCTCAACTTCTATTCTGGCTACCGGGCTGCAGAGTAATCAAGATGAAGACCCTGTCACTTGCCTTGCTGAGCATTGCCACTGTGCAGGTACTAATGCCCACAATTCATGGCAATAAAAAGGATGCTGGCAGGAAACATAGTACCCTTTCTGTGTTTATTTGTGACTGATATCAGAAAGTCATGAATAAAAGGTTCATGAGTACTCCTGCTTGCCTCTCTCATGAAACTCCAGTTTCTGTAAAGAAACCTCCATTTTAGTTCTCTTCTTCATGATGTGAGCTGCCAGTAGTATGGTGGAAAAGTAGAACTGAATCAATGGAATAGAAAGACACAGGAGCTGATAAGAAGAATAATGAAATGCACAAGGGAAAAAAGAAAAAAAAAAAAAATCTTAATGGTCTAAGAGTGAAAGAAAAAGGAATAAGAGAAATGAGGCTAAGGGGCACACACTGAAAGATGACCATTTTGAAGTCGGAAAAACAAGAACAATTAAAACCGTCATTATAGTGTAATGTCAAAAGTTACAACAGATTTTGGTGTTATTTGGAACTCTTATTGCATGTTTATGTAACACTTATCATGCCAGAAGCCATAGGCTTAGCTATTATTGCAGGCTTCATGACATCTGGAAGGATGAGTACTTTCATCTTTAATGGAAAGTTAGAGGTTGCTGTCATAGCAATCCACATATCTCTGTGCAGCACCTGTATGTACATCCGTTTGTTTTGTTTGAGGTGACTGTTGCTTCTGTTTAATATGTTAAAAAACAAACAAGCAAAAAAAAAAGCCAACTAACTACCCGAAACCAACCAACCAACCAAAAACCCCCAAACCCCAATTGTTTCAAAAATTTCGACACCAAATTGAAAAAGAGAAAAAGGCAAAAAAAAAAAAAAAAGAGAAAAAAAAGTGCCTTGATTCTTGGGTACATCACTTTAATTTTTGTTTGTTGTTTTGGTTTTTTATTCCATCACTAATCCAAGAAAATGCAAATAAAATATGTATGTTAAAATATGTTAGCTGAAGGGTTTTTTCACCCCCTAGTCTAGAGGAGATGGATGAAAAAAACTTTTATTTAAACTTATGGTGGATTGGACAGGTGATAGTTTAAGATAACATTCAACACTGTAATCTGTAAACCATTACGTTTTTTATCACACAAAAATGCTTAGAGAATAGAATTAAGCTGTATTTTCAGTCCTGCTATTAATTCCATTTTGAACTGTCACAAACAAAGGCTTTTTATTAATGGACCAGTGCTAACCCACTCTAAAAATCAGTTAAGATGTTTTACTCACAGCGACCCTTACTGTTAAAGCATTATCCAATTTGCTAGTGTGTATTTGATGCAGCTCATCACAGACTTACAGTGATGACTCAAAAAAGCCAATTGTTTATATGTTCAACATGATCTGAGTGGCTTTGTATTCTATTGTGGACTGCTTTTGCTAAGGATTGTAGCTACATAGAGTGGCAAAGAATACTTGGATGGACAGCTGAAAACAATGGTGTATAGGACAGTTGGTATCTGTCTAAAACTGGCTTAAAGAAGATTGACACAAAAAGAATATTTAGTTCAACAGTACATCAGAATATTAGATTACAACTGCTAATAGAGTTATAGTGAAAGTTATACTAAAGCGTAAATATGTTTTTTTAATGCTCGTGTGTGACAGGTTTAGGCTGTGCCTTTAAGAGAAGGACACTTTCTGAACACTCTGGCTGAATATTTTGGTATATAAATGAAAAACAAAGATATGCTAATCCAATTTCATTGGTGGAACCCGGCTGTAAGCTCTAGCTTGGTCTTTCAGTCGGGGGGGCTGTCAGTCTTCTTCTTCCCCCTGTACTGTGGGCTGGCCTGCTTTTCTCTCTGAAGCAACAGCTTGCTCACTTCTCTGTTGGTGGGAACCCCTAAGCATTGCTTCTACATCTCTCAAAAGTCAGTGACTATATTCTTGGAATTTAGCGACACAGTGTCACTTAGAAATAATTAACAGTGTCATTTTGAGGAAGCTTATGGGAAGGGTAGCATTGTGGTTTATGCTCTAAGAGTGGAATGGTATTGATCCTTTAAACATTCAGCCTCCCAGAGCTCACTGTCTACTGTGTTAGTGAGCTTCACTGTGTTGGAGCAATAGTCCTTGAAATTCAAGACAATGAGAAGTTTAGTTTGTTTGTACTAGAGTTTCATCCAAACCATACAAAAATGGAGACAGATTTTTGTTATTGAAGGGTTGATGGCAAGTGTAGTTCGGAGGATTTGGGATTCTTTTCCTTCTCTCTGTTCTTCTGATTCTCTCCTGTATGAAAAATATCAAATAGATGTCATATCACATTGCCTTGAGTTCTAAATAGTCCCTACAAGGCCAAGTCTGCATGTTTTTGTCTTTCTTAAGGCTTACAATGTGTTTAGATGTAAGTGGAACATGTTTAGAAAAATATATTAAGAATGTACTTCGGGACAGAACATGCCATCCTGATGCTTACTGAAACATTTCTAACAGCTTTACCAAGAGGCAGAAAGAATTTCTTCTAGCATAAAACTGAAAAAAAAAAAAAAAAAATAGAAGCTGCTTAGTCTATGGGAGGCAGAACCCATCAATGAGCAGAAACTGGATAATCTGTGCGTTTTCTCAATAACTTTCATAGTCAATACTAACACTATTGAAACATTCACTGTGTTGTCACTCTTGCTCTCTTTAGACAATTTTCCCCATTACATTTTTGAGCCAATCACATAAATTTTGTAATGTAGCTCCAAGGATTTAGATTTCTTTCTACCTATAAATGTTTTCAGGTTCCTAGGAATTCAAACAAAAGATTACTTGTGTTTCTTATTCAGTTGCAGTAACGTGTTCAATACAATCTAACTGAGCTGAACTGAAGGCAAAAGTGGAAATGCCAGGAGCCAATTTGCAGGACTGAAAAAAAAAAAAAAAAAACTGGAAAGGCATGTGTTGAATTCCCTTGATCCACAACCATTGCTTCCAAGACCCACTGTCCTACTGCTTATGAAATTACTTGTAAAACTCTTCAGTTTCTTCAAGAGGGTGGTCTAATACACACATCACTGTAGGGATTACAGTATGCATATAAATATTGTTGCAGTAACCGGGTACATGGATGTCACCAGCTTCACAATCTCTACAAATCTAGGGATCAACTCTAAAGATTCACCTTGATTTTCTAGCACTTACATTTTCAGTCTTTTAATATGGACAATGTCACCAAAGTATAATCTAGTTTTCCTCACTGAAATCAGACATTCCTGCTGCTACAGTTCTGGAGACATCAGGTATATCAAGGGCCAAGTTGGCTACAAATCTGGAAATTTAAATGCCACTTAAAATAAATAACAACAAACAACCCTAACTGTCGTCGACGGAGAATGGAGTCAATATAGATGACCAGTATGATCTAGTGTTGTTCTAGTATTGCTCGTTTATTAAGGGAACTTCTACAGCTTATATAGACTCGGAGAGCATCATTGGCATAGCTTCATTGGGTCCCCACACATCGTACTATTATAGATTATTGGTCAAACTACTCCTAACACGTGAGGTTATGGATGCAGGTGTGCGTCCTGTTATTCCCAGATAACTTTCTGTGTTTAGAGCTACCACTGTCCTGCTTTAGTTACATGCTGCTAACACAGCACTGTTTTGCTAAACTGCTACCTACTTCTGCACTTACGCTAAGCATGGCCTACCACGTCAGGCTCTAAGCCTATATAGCCAGATTGCTCACACTACTTATTGCTACCATTGCCACACCTAATAAACAGCTGTATTTCCAGACTTGTTCTATTCAGCTGATGAAATCAGATACCAGCTATATTAGCTTTTTTAAAGACAGCAGTGTTTCTTTGTAGGTGAGTTTTAAATTCACTGTTACCAAGCCTATGAAAATAGTTTGAGGCTTTAAAAAGACAGTCAAGAATTGAAGTGGTTGACATGACACTGAGAAGAACTCTGTGGTCAGAATAAGCTGTGAGCAGAATTGTCAGAGTAAATATCCTGTAACTGTCTACTATCTTCCACCCTTTCAGATCCATGTGGGTATAACGAAGACCTTTCTCTAAAAGAGTCAGGACTAAAACTCCATCAAAATAAATTAAATTCTGATTTCAACTTCTAACTGTGATTAAGGGGAAGGGAGCAAATATGGCTATGGATGGCCCAGCTTGAATAGCTAGAAATAAAAATCCAGAAAAGCATCACCTGTTGACCAAGATGGTATTAAGTTGGTAGAATAACGGGGTCTCACAACTGTATTTGACTCCCGTGACAAGTTCTGTTTCCTGCTTTGGGAAAGTCTTGCTGCAGTAGAAGAGAATGTAGTGATTCAGCACTGAAAAAACATGTGGAAGGTGCCCCTTTGAGTTACTTTCTTAGAGGTAAGAGTCCTATCACGTGAAGTATTCTTGTTCTCTTTAAATGCTATCTGCTGTTGCGATTTCCCTTCTGTTTCCTCCTTCACAGCCCAAATCTGTTCAAGATAGGCACACAGAATCTTTTACCCTTCTTGCCCCCAGCTATTTCCACTTAAGAAAATGATACTGTTTATCACCACTGTTTGAAATCAACAATATAATACAGACTTGCTTAAGGAAAAAAAAACACTAAACCGACTGAGATCAATACTGAACAATTCATGGGAGCTGCTGAGAGCTGGGTGAATATGAAAAAAAATGAACTATGTGAATATTCTCTCACCTTTTTTAAATCAAAGCGGTTTCTACAACATTCACACCGGTTTATTAATTACTCACTTTGCACTTTGATAAATCATACTTGATTTGACAGACTTAACCATCCCTTCCGAGTTATAATTACTTGTATTGCGCTGGCGCCCAAAGGCTCGCGCCTGAACTAGTGCTGACTGCTAGGCACGGTACTGGCTGTCCCAGTGCTCTCCCGAAGGGGTGGACTTCAGAGATAGCTTTGCGGGAGTCTGAGAGGAGAGAAGAGCCATTAAAAAACACGGTGATCAGAAAGGGCCCATAAACCTGGTAATTCTTTTTACAGTCCCCATGGTCGACAGGACGAAGGAGCAAGCAAGCAGGGGATGGCACTCTGCTCAAAGTGAGCTGCCAGAGTTTCCTGCCCGAGAAGAGGCCAGGCGAAGATGCTCTGCCCGCGGTGTCGGTTGTTAACGCTCACCAGCGCTTCCGGGCAGGAGCCGCGGGGACGATAAAGCGCGGAGATCGGCTCAGGGGAGCGGCGGCGCGTACCGCAGTAGGGAGCCGCCTGCAGCACCCGCCCTGGATATGGTGCCGGGGAGAGCGGAACGGCCCAGCCATGCCCGGGCCGCATCTTCGGGCCCCTGCCCCCGAAACCCGCCGCCGGCGGCCTTGCGCAGCACGGCGCAGCCTGCTTCCTCTCCGGTGCGGGCCTACCACCCGCCCCACTATCTATTTGCATTGCTTGGCGGCTCTGGAGGAGGCAGCAACCTATGCCCGGGGCCGGGGCGGGGAGGGGGCGGGAAGGGAGGCGGGAGGGTAGGGTGGGGTGGGGTGGGGAGTTGGTAGCACGCTGGGGCCATCAAGCCCGCCGCCTCCCGGGCCGCCCGTACGGGTTCGTGCATCCGCCTTTTCCTTCCTCTGCGCCGCCTCCGCCGGGCGAGCCGGCGGGGGCCGTACGTGCCGAACCGAGAGCGAGGGGAGGGTCTGCGGCTCGGCATCGCTGCAGCAGCGTCAGCCCCGCCGCGCCGCCTGGGACCGGGTGCAGGCGCCGCCGCCGGCTTTCGGCGCTGCTGCTGCGCGGCTATCGCCGCTGCTGGCAGGAGGGGCGGGGATGTGAGTGGTCGGGTCGGCTTCTTGGCTCCCCCTCCTTTTGCCCCCTCCCCCCCCTTTTTTTTTCCCTTCCCTCCTGAAAAAAAAAAAAAAGAACCAGCCAACCAACCCCCCCCCAAAAAAAAAAAAAAATTACAGAGGGCGTGGGGGTGGGGGGATCCCGTCTCGCCGCCACCACCCTCCGCTGGATCCATTGTGAAGGAAATTGCCATTCGCCGGCAGCGGCGGCACATCTGGGCGGGCACATCTGGGCATGCAACATCGGCTCCTGCCGTCTTCCTCCTCCGTCCTCCAGCCGGTCGAGCGGATCCCTTCTGGGCCGCCAGGGAGACTCCTGCTTGCCAGCCCCAGGGTCCATCTTTCGGACTGAATATTAAAATCTGGTAGAGCGGGGGCGGGGTGGGGTGGAAATAAAGGCTGCCTTTTTTTTTTTTTTTTTTCCCTTGGGATTTATTTAATGGGGATGTGTTCAAGACAAGAGAGGATTCAGAAGGATATTGACGTTGTGATCCAAAAGTGCAAGGCGGAGAAGGACTGCCTGTTTGCAGGTGAGTTTCTCTCCCGGGCTCCTGGTTGGTGGCGCGGAGGCTGCTGCCGTTGCTGCTGCCGCCGCCGCCCGCTCTGGATCCCCCCCCTCCTGCCAAGGGCTGTGCCCTTCGCCGCCGTTCTCGGGAGTGGGGACCGCTGCCGGGCCGGCGTGTGTCTGCTTTCAGCCCTCTGCTTCCTCCTTCCGAGGGCATGTGAGGGCAGATGAGACCAGGCGCCGGCCGGGAAACGGGGCGGGGGGCAGGGTGGGGGTCACCCCGAGTCAGCATGGCAGCGGCCGCACGCCAAACCCGGGTGGGTGCGGGTGCGAGTCTACGTGTACCGTTTGCGTGCCCCCGTCGCCTGGCGCAGCCCGTAGCTACTGAGACAAGCGCCCAGCCGAACGCAGCCCCGCTGCTGTTGGCTCTGGCGGCCACTGCGTGGCTGTTACCCTGGCGGCCGGGCTCCTGCCATCCTCCGTGCCTACCCGGGCGGGCTTCAGGGTCGGTGACATGGCCAGCAATGAACGGTTCCCCCCCACCTCCTTTCGGGATTTCGTGGCTTCTTTGGCATTGCCGTTGCGGTGCCGGCCGTGACGAGCCGTCGCAGAAGCCCGGTTGGCGGCTGCCTGTTGCCGTTCCTGACAATGGAAATCCCTGTCGTTGCCATAGCACCGGGCACTTGTTGCGAGAGGCTGGGGGAGATGCTGCATTTTCTCTGATTCACCCTGACACTGTCCTCCACCCACTCCCGTACTCCCGTGTCGGTAGTTCAGTGCTGATCTGTACAACCTCGGCTGTTTCAACCACAATAAAGACAAGTTGTAGTAACACAGCTCCTTGTGTTTCAGATTTCAGGTACTCAGACTCCACCTTTACCTTCACCTATATTGGAGGCTCCAAAAGGTACTCTTTTCTTTTTACAGTAATGGCTCCATTTCCTTCTGGCAGTGAAGTTCAGTGGTTCAATACCATGGCAGGCTGTTTTGTTTCCTTTCATTTTGCAAGGCAGATCAGTAAACCATCTGCAGGAACAAACGTAAACTGAGGAGGACGTGGCAAGGGAGGTGATCAGAAAGGTGATCCCAGTTGTCAGAGCTTAGTCCTCTGAATGCTGCTCTGTGAAGCTTCAGTGTTTCTCTTTTTTGTAATTGATACGGATATGTAGGATTTCTGCTGCATGTAAACTTAACAAACACAGTAAAGCATCAGTGTATGATGTAAAGGTAATCCATGTTAAAAAACTGGGCAAAGTTACGATTTTAATAACAAATACACCAAATTTCACATCAGCACCTTATTCTCTAGCATGAGAGCTATATTTAGCCCCATGACAGATGCAAGACTGTCTGCAGCTGACCAAATCAGATTCCTGATGTAAGTGAAAAGTCAGTATAGCTTACATATAAGGCTAAAAAATGTGTTTATAAGCTGTTAGTTTCAGTATTATTTTTAAGTGCTTCCAAGCTTTTGGCTGTAAAATAGAATGTGCATGTATATATTTTTCAGTTATACTTCAACCTTTGTTGTACTTGCCTGTTTTCAAAAGGAAATACACACAAAAGCTTGAACACATCCTTTTAATTTCCCTGACTCTTAATTACGTTTTACTTAATAAGATGCTAACAGTGTGTATCATTCTCTTGTAGCTGAATTTTGTAAGACTTGGCAAGTAGTCTTGGGGCTGGTTTTTTTTCTTTTTTTTTTTTTTTTTTCCTTGGTTTTATTTTTTTTAAAATTTATTTTATTTGTTTTAACCTCCTCAGTTCATTTGATAACTTTGACAGTTGTTCTTGTTTCCCAGGGTACATCAGGTTAAAGTACTGTACTCCTTGCAAGTGAACCTTTCAGTGCAGGCTCTGCCCTCCCACAGCCGTCAATTCACCCCTGTGCATGTTCAGGGTCTGGATGCAGGATCATGCTCCCAGATAATCCCAAGGCTGTGAGACTGGTCTGAGAAATGCTTTCCTACCTCATTACCCTTCCTTTTCTTATTAATGGAAAATACAACTTCTGTGGCTGGAATCAGTGGAGTAGAACAGTTCCCCCAGTGGCATAGAACTGATGTAGTTTTACTACATCATGTAGTTTACTTTCACATACAGTGTTTTGGTATATGTTTTGTTTTGGTCTTTTTGACTGTTTTGAAAGGCACAGAAATATTGTTTGTCATGTAATTAAAACGATTGAATTTGAAAGTTACTTTCCAGTGCTTTCTGAACGAAACAGTGTGGCCAGAAACCAGGAAGTGAAACCTGTCTATTGTTGCCGTTTATGAAGCTGAATAAAATAAAAAGGCTCAGGGCATAACTGATGGGAAACCACCTCATTTATAAATGTTGAAATAAAACATTGTCACTTCTACACCAAGAGAAAGAAGATAGCCTTACATCTTGAATCAAGAAACAAACATTATACTTACAGAAATTCATGAAAGTGGGTTGTTACTTAGAGCATACTTGATTTTCACTTTTGATGTTCTAAGGACATCTAAAAAGTATCCTTTAAGGTAACAGGTTTCATGTTCATATACCTGCCTTGCTTGTGTCATGATTTAGAAAGACATTTGACGTTTAGTGTGCAGTGGTGTCCTGAGTGACAAATTTATAGTAAGCTCCCTTGTGAAGTACCTAAAATGAAAACCTTAAGCCTTGATTATTAAGAGCCAAACTTCAAAGATGAATTAGCGTTTCTTTCCTTGGAGAAGGTGCTGGCTGAGCAGCAGCTGTACTGCAGTCTGTGCAACATTTGAGTAAATCTCCACTACAGGGTCAACAGCAATGATTTGTATATATCAACAATTTAGAAGATCCCAAGACTTTCTGAGGACCTTTTTCTTGAATTTGGCCATGTGTTTTTTCTTACTGCCACTGCCACTGCTGCACCTGTGGATGTCCCAAGTGGTGACCCCATTTTTTTGTTGCTGCACTGAGGAGTTGTCCCTACATGACTAAACTTCTTAAAATCACATAGTTGAGTATCAGCCTTGTCCAGCTGCTTCAGGTGGTCAGCCTAAAGGTTTTGGGTTTTGAACTGATGGGAACACAAGCTTTTGATTAATGGGCAAAGGGGTGGATGTTCACTGGATGGATGTTCAAACTGAGAAACAGATGTAAATGAGAAAAAGTGGAAGTGTTCTGTAAGGAATATTGCAGTACTTTAGCACTGATTAACAATGTTTGGAGCAGAGACTTTTTCATGCTTTATACAATAATACAATACAATACACCAGGTTGGAAGAGACCTTCAAGATCATCGCGTCCAACCCATCAAACAATCCAACCCACCCAACAACTAGACCATACAGCCAAGCACCCCATCAAGTCTTCTCCTGAACACCTCCAGTGAAGGTGACTCCACCACCTCCACGGGTAGCCGATTCCAATGGCCAATCACTCTCTCCGTGTAGAACTTCTTCCTAACATCCAGCCTAAACCTGCCCTGGCGCAGCCTGAGACTGTGTCCTCTTGTTCTGGTGCTGGCTGCCTGGGAGAAGAGGCCAACCTCTGCCTGGCTACAACCTCCCTTCAGGTAGTTGTAGAGAGCAATAAGGTCACCCCTCAGTCTCCTCTTCTCCAGGCTAAGCAACCCCAGCTCCCTCAGCCTTTCCTCATAGGGCTTGTGTTCCAAACCCCTCACCAGCTTTGTTGCCCTTCTCTGGACACGTTCCAGCAAGTCAACATCCTTCCTAAACTGAGGGGCCCAGAACTGGACACAGTACTCAAGGTGCGGCCTAACCAGTGCAGTGTACAGGGGCACAATGACCTCCCTGCTCCTGCTGGCCACACTGTTCCTGATGCAGGCCAGGATGCCATTGGCCTTCTTGGCTGCCTGGGCACACTGCAGGCTCATGTTCAGCCTACAATCAACCAGTACCCCCAGGTCCCTCTCTGCCTGGCCACTCTCCAGCCACTCTGACCCCAGCCTGTAGCACTGCCTGGGGTTGTTGTGGCCAATGTGCAGAATCCGGCACTTGGATGTGTTCAATCTCAAGCCATTGGACTCTGCCCATCTGTCCAGCCTGTCGAGGTCCCTCTGCAAAGCCTCTCTGCCCTCCAGCAAATCAACTGCTGCCCCCAGCTTGGTGTCATCTGCAAATTTACTGATGATGGACTCAATGCCCTCATCCAGATCATCAATAAAGATGTTGAAGAGCATGGGGCCCAGTACTGATCCCTGGGGCACACCACTAGTGACAGGCCGCCAGCTGGATGTGGTGCCATTCACCATTACTCTCTGGGCTCGGCCCTCCAGCCAGTTCCTAACCCAACGCAGTGTGCTCCTGTCCAAGCCATGGGCTGCCAGCTTGGCCAGGAGTTTGCTGTGGGGGACGGTGTCAAAGGCCTTGCTGAGGTCCAGGTAGACCACATCCACAGGCCTCCCCACATCCACCAGGCGGGTCACCTGATCATAGAAGGAGATCAGGTTGGTCAGGCAGGACCTGCCCCTCCTAAATCCATGCTGGCTAGGCCTGAGCCCCTGGTCATCCTGTAAGTGCTGTGTGATCGCACTCGAGATGACCCATTTATTTCCTTTAGATGTTCCTTTAGGTCAGTTTGTAGTATGGCTTTGTTTTGGCTATAGTGATTAGATACAAGAGCAGAAAGCACTGAAAGCAGACAATATATTTTCTGTATGAGAAGAACTATTCTTTGTCTTACCCTTGTATAAAAACAGGTGACAATACAAGCAAGTTAAACATCACTTACGATCTTCCGCTGCATACTGTAGTTGCCTGGAGTGCCTGTTATTAATTTTTCAGTTGTCTTTATAAAATCAAAGCCATACTCTCAATAAAGTAGTATAATGCCACGTAGGTCAGCGCAGAAGTCTTGTTTCAGTTACAGTGGGAATCTAAGTTTGGTTGTGTTCTTTAAACTGTTAAATTTATCCATGTGAGATTTTTTTTAGTCTTGGGACAGGTTCTTGGACTTGTAACTGATTTTTCCTGTTGCTTGGATTGATTTCAGAGCCTCTTCCTATATTAGTACTATTCAGATGTTGAGGTAGTACATAACCATGCTGCAGATCAATCCAAATAGATAGGCTTGATCCAGAGTACATTTATCGTCGTTTCAGTGGAGTTAACTTGTGTTTCCACAGTAAAGTAATGAATCAAACTCTGAGGTCATGACTTAGCTTTTGTTCAAGTTCAGAGGTTCCAGGGAAGCCAACTAAGAACTTTTTTAAAAATTCTACATAGAGACTTGTTCCAACAGTTGACCTTTAGGTGATATTAAGCTGTTATGTTGTGTAAATAGTCTTTGTGTAAATGATCATTGGATGGGTGTAAGTCGTCTTCAAGGAGATTCTACATTTGAAGGATTTTTCTGGAAAAGTTAGAAAGGAAGAATCTCTGTAAGTGCAAATATATTTTTATTGTGGAAATTATCATAAATAATCCTTTAAGTAGTTAATGTCACTGTACTATTTTTTTTTCTTTTCTTTTTTCTCAATATATTGTGGTTGCACTTCCAAATTATTGCGATTGTTTGACATTGCAGAGATGCTTCCTGGTTTGGGAAGATTGTAGTTGGCAATTTATTAGTGAAGCACATCATGGTGAATAGTATGGGGACTAAACCTAAGTATTTATCAATTTAATATTTTTTAATATCATTGTCAGCAAGCTGTAAGTAGGGTGTTAGATTTCTTATATAGTAAGGTGTTTTGTGACTGTGCAAGATTTCCTCTTTACCTACATCTGATAGAATTTGAGAAATGGCTGGATTTTTCATGCCTTTTACTGTAGGATCTAAAAAGCATATAAAAGTGTGAATGTGTTGAATTCTTCCTTCTTAAGAAAAGAATCTCATTTCTTTTTTCCTATTTTCTGCCCCCTCATGATACATTGCTCATACAGAAACCATGCAGAAACCAGGACAGAACTGTTGATCTGTTGTCTGCCCTAAAGTAGTTTTCCCTTTAAATATCATTTGACATGGTTTATATAGAAGCAGTGCTTAGTTGTTCTCAATGTTTTTCTCACACATCACTTTTTTTTTTTTTTTCTTTTGTGAGACTAAACAAGAATATCATACCAGTCCTGAAAATACATCTTCATTTGAACATGTACTTAGCTCTTATTGGCAGTGAGGGATAATGACAATAAGGCTGTGTGTTGGAATGGGTGTAACACTGCAGGAGATTGTAAAGAAACTAGGTAAGACCTGTAAGAACTGAGCACACTGTAGTTTCAGAAAGTCTCTTGTAAACTGATGAATTAATTCCCACCTCACTGTGGCAGTAAAATATTTCACAGCTGGGGAGCTGAAAAGAGCTGTGCCACTGAAAGAGTAAATAAATTGCTTGTTGCTTTCCATAGCTAGAGACTAAATGCACTATTTGATATCCTAATATCCTAGCACACTATGTTCACCACACATTTTAGCCACTTAGTGATGAATAAATACAGATAACCTTCTTTTTTTTTTTTTTTTTTTCCTTCAGTGGTATGCCCTATTGCTACTGAACATGACTTTAATAACTAACTACATGAGACATCCCATTGTCGAATAATTTTGAAATTCTGGTGTCACTGATAATGCTGGAAGTCTAAAGTGCAAAAAAAGCTGTGAAGAAAACTGGATTTGGAATAATGGCTGTGTGGTTTTATTTTAAAATTTATATTCAAATTACACATACTGTAGCAGAAAAGGAGAGAACTGAAAGCATTTTTAAACTGAACCATAAAAAAGTGCCCTGAGAATATGACTGAAGAAGATGGAAAGATGATTTTTATGGAGTCCATTGTTCTGGTTTTAGTATAGCTGAAATTTGTTTTATACAAGGCTTAGGAAGGGCGAGTGAAAGTACAATTCATCTTCTGTTACTGTTGGCTGAGCTTAACCTTGTGTTCAGGTTATTAAATATGTAATTACATTCCTAAAATCCACCTCTACTACAGCAAGAGAAGGGAGAAAAGTAGATACACAGCCTGTACTTAGATGTCTGTTTATTGGTCTTTCAAAACACCCAGAAGACTGTACATAGTCTTTAAAATTTAACTTCCCTATCAGACATGGCTTAACATTTCTGCAGGGACTGCACCATTACCTGTGAGAAAAACCTGTGATATGAGACGGGACTCTGGTTTAGCTAAAATATGATAAGCCTTGTGATTTTAATCGCTCTGTTAAAGGTTCTGTAGATGAAGTAATGTTGAGTACAGCCTTGGGTACCTTCAAAAAACAGTTTTTTGTAAGGTATTAATTAAATTTCCATTTAAAAATCTTTCTTTAAGACAATTTTCACTATATAGGCATACCTATTTCTGACTTCATATTACCTTCTAATTTTGGTAGTGTGTAGTATGCACATGAAACCTACCTATACATCCCTATTGATAGGTTTTTGATAGATACTATAAGAAATTCAGTAGATGTGTTTTAAGCCATTAAGTGCAATGTTGAGGGTTTGTGAAAAGCAAAATGAGCAACATTCTACTCACAGTCTTACTGAGCTCACCTTTTCCTGGATGGTCTTGTGTCTGACAGATCCTTCTTGCCTTGCTCTTAGAAAATCAGCAGTGTTTGAAATTAATGTAATCCCCATCATTGTATCTTATAAAAATCACATGTATCAGGGAGGGTATGATCTTGTGGAGATATGATACTGCTCTGGTTAAGTTAATGGCCATTTTCTTTCAGCTGCGTAGTATGCTGGAAATAAGAATAATATATTTAAATTGTTAGTGTCTTTTCAGTGACAAAAATGTGGGTTTAGGCACTTATATGAGCGGCCTTGTTTTCAGAAGTGCTGAGCTCCCAGTGGTCTCAGTATTACTGCGCCTTCCTTAGCACTTCTAAAATGCATCCTAATCTTTATGCAGGTGTTCTCCTTGTACAAATGTATTCATTGTTGTTTGGATGATTCAACAGCACAAGTTTGGAAGGGTCCTGGAGTGTCTTTACTGACAACATTTTCAGTAGCTTCTTTCTTAGCTTTCATCACATATTTTAACATGCTAAGTATCTACAAAAAGACATATGGGCTGTCATTGTTAAAGTGTTACTGTAATACAACAAATAAATTTGAAAGCAGAGTTCACTCTGACAAAATTAATTTAGATTACTTTTCTCTATACTGGGACTAATGCCATTTCTGGCTTTTCCTCTCAGTCTATAAGAATTTCTCATATTTTTCATTGCTCGTAAATAAAGAGCTGAAGATGCTTGTTGGCATATTTTTCCCATGATTTACTTACTGTGTAGAATATGAATTCTCATTTGAGTCAGAGTCTAATCACTCAGAGTCAAAATACATACTTTAATAAACTTCAGCACCTAGAGGAGAAGTAAATTTTAAACTGCTGGGAGAGTTCATTTCAGTTACAATTAAAATGGATTAAATGTGAGTGAATCTAGAAAAACTCCCAATGTATAATTGTGCTTTGGCATTAAATAAAGCCCACTTAAGAGAGCAGCTCTTAAGAATTAATACTTTCCTTGCTACAGGAGTATGAAGACTTTTTACAGATGTTTCACTGATCTGGCCTCATTTGAGGAAAAGAAGCTCATTTTAACAGGGTAAAACTGACTTGTAAAGATAAGCCTACTATCCTGAGCAGCAGTAGCAAGAAAATCTCAATGAAAGAAGAGGGACTAAACAAGTTACAGAATGAACTTCTTCCCTTGACAGACTTCCACATGCTCATACAAGGTAGCATCTGGACAATTTCTATGGGAAGAAGAGCAGAAAAGAGCCTTTTGCTTAATGACCAGCTTGTTGCTTTCATTTGATAGAATTCTCCTGTGAGGACCCATTATCTCCAGGGAATTTATGTTGGACATTGTGTTCCCCTCCTGTAAGGGCTGAACACCATCATACATGCTGTTGCTATTATGTAATCGTTTTGTCTTGCATGTGTTCATGTAAGGTAACAGGCAGAATACAGCCACGGGTGAAGGTTGGAAGGTATATGTCTTTCTGTAGATTGCCTGAAGGCAGAGTATGTGTGTGAGCCCTGTAGAAGACTTCGACTTCTCCTGGCCATTGTAGAAGACTACGGCATGTCCTGGCAATTGGGATTGAGCTGAATCACTTCTTCTGAGGGAAATTTCTATATTGCTCAGTGGGAGTTCTTCAGGAGCAAGAGTTGAGGGCAAAGAGGAAGCTCAAAGAAACTAGCAAACCCTCCAGACATCTCTTTCCAGCCTTTAGGCATACATCAGAAATAAAAGGGGCAACAACATGTCTCCTGTGTAGTTAAATATACTGCTTGCCCAAAGAGAGTGGAAATATTGGTGAGATATAATTTGTTGAAAACAGTATATAATTAAAGAATAAGTTCCTTTCAAATGTTGTAGCATTCTGCATTTCAGTTTAGAATCACATTGTTTTAAACGAGTGCTTTCATATTTTTCATATTTTAAGAGCTGAGCTAGAAGGCAGGATTACTTTGCACTGTTCATCTGTCATGTTTCTACCCAATAAGGTGTTTGTGACAGTCAACATTTGCTTTTGAGTAGAAGGAGTTAACTATGGATTAGACATAGCATTCCAGGTCATTAGCTTTTTCAAAATAGTAGACTATTTTATTTTAGAGAGCTTTTAGTGATATCACACATTCTTGATTATTCTTTTACCTTAGTATTAAAAAATGCCTCTTTGATGAGGAGTTCTTGCCCCATAGTAATCATACATACAGCAAAATATGAAAATAATTAGGAAAGTTTTCTGTCAGATTAGGACCCGGGGTTGGTAAAGGTGTTAAAAGCAGGAAGCACTTCATTGCCCTGAAAGTACTTGCTGATAGTCAACTGCTTGATCTTAATTACGACTGCATAAATCCAGAGTAATTCCATTGATGTGTTGGGGCATGCTTGGCTCAACAGTGATGCTACTGATGTTTTTTTAGTCCCTGACTGCTCTTAGTGACAGCAATCCAAGTGATTTTGTTCACCTATGGGGCAATTCTGAAAAGCAGAGTTCTGTCTCCTGCCTTCTTTTTAAATACATCCTCATTTTCCGGTGCTTTCTTGGATGATGGGAAAGCTGCATTCTTTCATGCATTCATGTCATGACAGCTTGGTGTCGTCTGCAAATTTACTGATGATGGACTCAATGCCCTCATCCAGATCATCAATAAAGATTTTAAAGAGCACTGGGCCCAGCACTGATCCTTGGGGCACACCACTAGTGACTGGCTGCCAGCTGGATGTGGCACCATTCACCACCACTCTCTGGGCTCGGCCCTCCAGCCAGTTCCTAACCCAACACAGTGTGCTCCTGTCCAAGCCATGGGCTGCCAGCTTGGCCAGGAGTTTGCAAGCTGGGGGCAGGAGTTGATCTGCTGGAGGATAGAGAAGCTTTGCAGAGAGACCTTGACAGGCTGGACAGATGGGCAGAATCCAATGGCATGAGATTTAACACATCCAAGTGCCGGGTTCTGCACATTGGCCATAACAACACCATGCAGTGCTGCAGGCTGGGGTCAGAGTGGCTGGAGAGTGGCCAGGCAGAGAGGGACCTGGGGGTACTCGTGGATGGTAGGCTGAACATGAGCCTGCAGTGTGCCCAAGCAGCCAAGAAGGCCAATGGCATCCTGGCCTGCATCAGGAACGGTGTGGCCAGCAGGAGCAGGGAGGTCATTCTGCCCCTGTACTCTGCACTGGTTAGCCCGCACCTTGAGTCCTGTGTCCAGTTCTGGGCCCCTCAGTTTAGGAAGGATGTTGACTTGCTGGAGCGTGTCCAGAGAAGGGCAATGAAGTTGGTGAGGGGTTTGGAACACAAGCCCTATGAGGAAAGGCTGAGGGAGCTGGGGTTGCTTAGCCTGGAGAAGAGGAGACTGAGGGGTGCCCTTCTTGCTCTCTACAACTACCTGAAGGGAGGTTGTAGCCAGGCAGAGGTTGGTCTCTTCGCCCAGGCAGCCAGTACCAGAACAAGAGGATACAGTCTCAGGCTGCACCAGGGGAGGTTTAGGCTGGATGTTAGGAAGAAGTTCTACACGGAGAGAGTGATTGCCCATTGGAATGGGCTGCCTGTGGAGGTGGTGGAGTCACCTTCACTGGAGGTGTTCAGGAGACTTGATGGGGTGCTTGGTTGCATCGTTTAGTTGTTTAGGTGGGTTGGATTGGTTGATGGGTTGGACCCGATGATCTTGAAGGTCTCTTTCAATCTGATGTATTGTATTGTATTGTATTACAGGCAGAAGGACAGCTGCCAAAACCATACTTTTCTTCATCTGTCTTTTTAGCCATAGCATCTGAAAACCTGTTTGTTACAGGGTCCTCTCCTAGGAATATCATTTGCTAGGTCACGTGAAAACCTCTTTATCTGCCACTCACTCAGAACCAGTATTAAATCTTAAGCTGAGCCCCAAAATGGTTTTAGAGGTTTCTGTAAGTATAACTATGAGCTGAAATACAAATAGTGATTTCTTCACTAGGACAGTTCTGTGAAAACATCTAGAGGGTATATACTGACTATGTCCAGACTAAAACTGTGTGAAATCTGCTTATCTCTGTGTAGATTTGTGCAAAACAGTGGAAATAGTTAAAAAAAATAAAATTACATTATTTCAGACAAAAAAATGTCACTTTCAAGTATTAAAAACAAATATGTGGAAAACACATACTTGTTAATGCCTTGGTACAGTGGTTATGGACACTGTCAACAGCTTTTCCTTATAGATAGGGATTTATATAAATCAAGATTTTTCTACTAGTCTATCACAGTTCTTTGAATATTGCAGGAAATGTTTAAAGTTGTAGCTCGTATACAGTTACAACTGAAAATTGAGCTTATTAATTCTTCTAAGTTAGACAATCATGTTTATATAAAGACTTTTAGTCATCCTGTAGAGCAAGAACATCCTGGCATAAAAGTTCAGTAGTAGGATTTTGTAGGTTTTTATGTTGAAAAAGGACTCATTATTTTATCAGTGGATAATAAGACAGTGAAATTAGATATGTTTAGGTGATAATGAGAGGAACATAGCCTCTGCAAGAATGTCCTTGGGCATATACTAATTTTGTTAACTGAAGCAAACAGAAGTTTTTAATTAGTTTACTCTTGGTCTCTTGATATGATGTAGAGGCACAATAATCAACCCACCAAAGCGCCCCACGACATTGGTGGAATTACTCCAGGTTTATACAGTTGCCTTTGGCATGCAGTCCTGCTTTCTACATGTTCGCTGTGCCACATTTGGATGTTGATGGAATTTTACAACAAACTTCAGTGTTGGTTAAAGCTTATCTGCCTTTATCACCAAAGTAAAATTGCATGGGCAGAGCAGTTTATTTCTTCTTACTAAAATATTTTGGTCGGTAATCTTCCAAGGACGTTGACAACTATCACACTTTATTTATTTGCTTCAGTATTCATATTTAAAGTCATAAATTGTGAGAAATTCTAGAGTTTATTTGATTTTAGCTATATGTAGTGAATTAAAATAAACGTGTTCTCCCTGTGAACCATGCTACAGGGAGTAGGTGAATTTATATTTTACAGGTAAGGTTTTATTTGTTTTGATTGTCCCTCTTGTGATGAATAATTACTTAGTATACCATTTCTCTTGTTAAACAACAATAGCTGGATATTTAAAAATACTACTTCAAAGAAGTATAAGCCATTATTTAAGGCATGAGAAACACATCCACCTTGTAGTCTGGCAAAACCTGACCTTTGCCAAGGACAGCAAACATGTAGAGATATGGAGTGTAAATTCCTCTTACATCAAGCACTACTTGGCTTCAAGGCAGGCGTGATTCCATGGAAGACACTGACATCCCATTGTGCTAGTAAGTCTTAGGTTTTGCTGTCCATGAAGGGAACACAAGTTGCAGTTACATGAGTCAGGATAAAAATTTCATAAGCTAGTTATTTACGTCCTCATGGAGGACATAAACTGATTATCATTTAGGGTCCAGAAAAGCCTTTCCCCCGGCTACAAAGTCCTTCCTAGTTTCCCCTGTTACTAAGCCATCATCATCCATCACCAAAGTGGGTCAAGTCTTTGACTGGAAAATCACTGTGAAAGGTGGCACATCTTGTCTGGCACATCAGCTTCTAAAGCATGTTCTCAGCAGTGTGGTACTTGTATCTCGGATGTGCATGTGATGCAACCCCTATTCAGGGCTGGGATGAACTTGACAGAGTACTTGCCTGTCTGTATGTAATGTAGATATTACCATGTGATCCCTCTGGCACAGGGAAGGTCTCATCCTGCAGAAAATATCACCTCTGCATTCCCATATGAGCGATAATGATGACTTCAATCTGCAGAAGTTAGAGGTTTCACATCAACTTTGACCATGCTGTTGCCATTTTGGCTGTGCTGCTGGAGACTGTAGGCTCGTTACAATTGTCTTTTCATTTGTTCCTAGCTTCTAATTTACCACCCTTCCTTCTTTTGGCTTTTCATTTTCCAGAAGTGCTCTGCATACTGATTTATTCTGACAAAAAACTGATATATGTTCATATCTGTTCATGTTGTTGAAACAGACAAACATGGAATAGTTGCTATTAAACAACAATATTAACAACATGGAGCAGCTATGCATCACTTATTTCAGTTTTCTTCAGAATTTATACATGTGTGTATATTTATATTTATATTTAGATATATAGATATAGATATAGATATAGATATACAGATATAGATATAGATATAATCTCCATGGTTCTTGAAAAGATTCAGCAGAATAACAGCGGATACTCAAAGTGAGCACCCCAGTCTAGTTAAAGATGTCCCTGCTCACTGTCGGGTGGGTGATCAAGGTGGCCTTTGAGAGTCCCTACCAACCCAATGAGTTCTATGATTCTATGGTAATCCAAGCATGTTAATTGCTGTGTGTTTTTGTGGTCTTATCTGTGAGTGGCAAATAGAAAAAGACTGGGAAAAAAATCTGAAATATCAGCTGCAGCCTGAGTTGTTTGAAGATTTTAAAAATATGTTTTTTGCTGTATTATTTTTGAGATTTGTGTTGTACCTATGTAAGACAGAACAGAGATGTTTAGAAATAGTTTTCATTTCAGATCTGCCACTGTAGATGCCACACAGGTGTAAGAATGTGTTTTAGCTTGAACAATGCTGAGCATTGCATTATAGAGATATGTTTATGCATTATAGAAATTTTTTAAATGCAACTGCAAAGCAAATGGGAAAAAAAGAGCAGCTTTTACTGTATATAATTCTTCATTGTTTATATACAGGCTACCTATTCTTTAAGTAGCACTCTTTGTGAACCTTTGGGAGCCCCTTTCCAGTAACTTACCCAGTAACTTATTTTTAATTCTGTTTCCTGGAACGTAGGAAACATTCTAATATTTGCAAGAGTAACAACACAGATTTCATCAGGTGTGAAGTGCTATTAATTCTTACTCTGTGCTTTCCAGGGTGTTCAGTACTTTCTGTGGGGATCATTACAATGTTCTTCTTGTGTTTGTCCAGTACTGTAACTGATTGAGGTTGACTTTTTGCCCTATGCTGTTTGTGGTTTTCCTTGGTTGGCTTTTGCTTTGGTAAAAATGACAAATGAAAGACTTACCCTATTGCAAATCTGCTAGTGGAGTTTCACTAGTGTGAGCCGGACTCCTTGGCTATGTGTGTTCTTTTCTATGAATCAGGCCTGACAACCAGCTTTACTTGCTGTGCAGATCCCCAGCCCAGGCTGTGCCCTGCACAATTGTGAAAATGGAGGGAGGTTGATATACCCTTGCTGAAGGCTCTTCTTCCTCACCTCAGCTGAGGTAACACTGAGATTTACCTGAAGTGACCGTCTTTGATCAGAGGGACCAGAGAGCAGCTCCAGGTAGAGCAGCAGACTGCCCTGCTGCACTCCGCTGGCTGTGGGGTAGAGTCTGGTAGCTAGCTGCGGGGGCACGTGCTTCCGAATGACTGCTCGTTTCCCTTGTCAGGTCAAGTGTGACTCATGGCTCCACAGGACTGTCTGGTGGGTGTCAAGTCTGGTAAAATAAATAATCAACTACTTCAATGAAATAATAGGTGAAGTAGGGGATAAAACCGAGTTGAAGATGGATCACAGACCTTTCTTATTGTGTCTGCTTCCCAGCGCGCTCAGAGTTGTTCAGGTTAAGCATAAAATGTTTTCCCCTGGAGAGGAGCTAAACGGAGAGTATCTCTTCTACAGTGCTAATTTCATATAGTACTGTAGCATGCACAAAGCTGTAACATATGCAGTAACTCCAGACCATATCTAGTGCATGCATGCATGCTGATTTTAGACAAGGGGTGTTGTGTCACCTTTCTCTTTCTTGTTCCTCAGAGATTTTGTATCTCTGAATAATGTGAGCTCTCTGTAATAAGAATTATTCTTTCCCCTTTTTCGCTGATTCAAATTTGCATACATTTTTATTACTGTATCTGCAAATAGGTTTTGCCCCTCAGTTTCCTGCTAAGTTTCTACAGTGACGAGGAAGGTGGCAGAAGGTCTGCACGATTTCTTGGAGGAGTGCTAATTTGTGGCCAAGCGTGACAGAGCTTTGTCACAGCAAGTGGCTTGGTATTTTCTTCAGATGCTGCTGTTGCATGAAGCAGTATAGAAGAGTAACCTGGAGGAGTAGTGAAAAAGAGTACAGGTCAGCATTGCACCAGTGCAAGGTGGAACTCAGGCTACATGTAAAAAGGCATCTTTATTACACTGTAACAACAGAATAAGATGCTATTTGTTGCCACCTACTTTCAATTACAATTACAGCATTTTAAAAGCCAATAAGCACAATATCAATATCTGCTTCACTATTTGTTAACCTCTCTAGTTTTTCAAAGGGCTGAGGATGACCAATTTCACACCTTATTGTCATATTTCTAAATTAATAATTTTTTTTTTTTTTTTTTTTTTTTTTTTTTTTTTTAAGCTTCTTACTGACATGCATTCAAGACTCACATAAGGAAAACAGTTGAGCTATTATGCCCCTGGTATTTTGAAGTTCCCTGTTGACTCTTGCCAACGTATGTTGATTGGGATGTTAGCTGCTGCTGAGTGAGAATCTTTTGCAGCTCTCAAACTTCACTGAATTGAATGTCTAATGATTGCAATGTGCTCATGATTATCTAGATAATATGCACCACTGAAAAATTCTTGAACTGGTGGTCTGGGGTGATATTAGGACTTTCCTGCATAGATTATTTCTATTTTGAAGTCAGTTAGTCAAACCAACTGAATTTTTTACTATTGTACTTGAAAAATTACAGGGAATTATTGCATAGACATTTTAATTTTGCTGCTGATTAGGATTTTGAGTGAAACACAATGCATAACAGATTTCTACATTTAAGCTGTTCCTCTTCACCTCTAGACAATGTAAACCAAAGAGATAATGTAGCCTAACCAAAGTCAGTTTAATTTGGTGTGGTTGTATTTTGTCATTTATTTCCTTTAAAGATTTTTTGAATAATTGAGACAAATAGTTAACATTTGGCCAAATTTGATTTTTAAATAATTCCTTTTATAGTTTGAATTGTTTTGATGCTTTTTGCTGTCTTTACCTGTAGCAACAGTCATCTGCATAAAGTGGAAGCTGGATAGGCTGGAAGTTAGGAAGAAGTTCTATGCAGAGAGAGTGATTGCCCATTGGAATCGGCTGCCCGGGAAGGTGGTGGAGTCACCATCATTGGAGGTGTTCAGGAGGAGACTTGATGGGGTGCTTGGTGCCATGGTTTAGTTGTTTGGGTGGGTTGGATCGGTTGATAAGTTGGATGTGATGATCTTGAAGGTCTCTTCCAACCTGGTCTATTCTATTCTATTCTATTCTATTCTATTCTATTCTATTCTATTCTATTCTATTCTATTCTATTCTGGTTTTATTTACACTCAGAGGACTTAACCGTATGTATCTGCCTGGCCATCTCCCTATCTCAACCCCCTCCTTCATACAGTTATTTACACTTCAGTTACTCAGTGATTCCTTTGTTAGTATTATTTTCAGTAATCACAAATGGCCATCCCACATCGTCAATGTCAGGGTCAATAGCATTTAGAAAGAAGAATAACTGGTCAGAGAGTCTATCCATTAATAAATTTGTGATGGATTCCACTTTTATCTGAGATTTCCATCTGGATGCTCCAACATTTAACATGCCATGCTTATGTTTTTGACACAGGCATGTTTTAATGTTAATGACAGGATGTTAGGTCACTGAACTTACAGCTTTCATTATTTCATAATAAGCCTCTATGCAGTTTCACCGGTAAAATGACAAATGACCCTGCAGAGGAGTCTTGAGAAACAGCATAGTAAAACTATAAAACTTGTAGAATAAAATCTAAAAGAACTTTATTTTTCATTGAAAGTGCAGATGGATGAACATGCTGAGCCAAGTTCCAGTGCCCTACTAAGAAAGCAGTACAGCATGTGCATCAGAGAAACTTAGGCCGACTGGCCTTTTGAATTATTCTTCAAGTATCTGTGGAAAGAAATTTATTTCTGTCTTGTAGCACCTGTCTTGCAGGGCATGCTAGCCTTTATCAAGTTTGCTGTGCCTCATTGCTATCAGTATGGGACCCAGCTTCAGATAGGTCCAGCAGGCTGTTGAGGAGGTCTGCAATAGGAATGTCCTGAGTTGCCCAGTAGGAAAAGCTGCCAGGCTTGTGTCAGGAGATGGACTGTCAGGGCATTTAAGCACTTGCCTCCTGTCCAGAGACATGAAGCTTTATGTATCTACACCACCCGTTTTTGTTCCAAAATACAGGTAAATGTGGCAATGCTTTCTTTTCCCTCAGTATCATATGATCTTGCTCTGGTTCACAAGGGTGGAGATGCCAGGACACTCAACTGTGAGACCCCACAGTACATCCAGCCCCACAATTAGGCTGCTCTGGTTTGAAAACAGAGCCTAAGCATTTCTTGGAGCTGCTACATTGGCCAGGTCCCTTTTCATTTGTCATTTAGCTGTGGATGTTTCTGAAATTTGGTCTCACAATCTCTAAATCCTTTTGTGTTTCTATGACTAATTGTGTAAGACTGCTTGTACACTGGCAGCTTGGATGCAGACTCTGGAGCAGAAATGTAAGTGCTCAGGGGACATGACTGGTTAGGAACAGAGATGTCTAAAGATGTTTTAATGAACATTCAATCTTTTGTCTCCTGGGTCAGCTAATGAGTTCTTTTTGTGAAGTGAAACTCATCTGATGTCAGTTGACATAACTTCATGTATTTTTCAAGGGATTTTTGCTCTAAATCCATCTTATAATACAAAGCAGTAGTGAGATTCTTGCCTTAATGTGGTGTTTCAAGTAATACGACAGTTGCAGCTCCAGCATACCATCTGTGAGATTCAGAAGCTAGTGAATTGTGAAGGATACATCAACCCCTTGACA
Source organism: Picus viridis (assembly GCA_033816785.1). Taxonomy (NCBI): domain Eukaryota; kingdom Metazoa; phylum Chordata; class Aves; order Piciformes; family Picidae; genus Picus; species Picus viridis. The sequence continues at coordinate 73,351,641 of CM066606.1, read as the reverse complement.
TCTAGGATATATTTAATCAGTAAAGAAGAATAATAGCTTTTTTTTTTTTTTTTTCCACTGGTGAAGTCTGTGTATTTTGGCCTCTAAATAAAAAGATCACATTTACAACTTAACATCAAGGTACCTTGGTGCAAAATGGTTTTAACCAGTTTCTGCTCTTGTGTTTTCTCCTTCTCAGATGGTATTTTTAAAAAAGGTTAGAGATAACAAAGAAGGTCTAAATTAGATTATTTTTCACAGATAGGTATTGCATGGATGAAAAAATGTAATCCTAATCAGGAGTTTATGAACAGAAGAACCTGTACTGTAAGAAGGCATATACTTGTATTCAGATATTTGAAATAATATTTTCAGGTGTTTAATGGCATAGAGGAAGGTGACATAGTTGCACAGACATGTTTAGTTCTCAACCGTAAGAAATGCTGTTAAATCAGTTTTAAAGCAATACAATTATGCATGTCTTGCCCTAATGTGAATGCTGTCATCTCATTTCAGTATGAGGTCTACAAATATGAAGATTTAGTGACATCAAGGGGTGTCCCTGGATTCACTGAAGTGCTTTGAGACATTGCTCTTTCACTGTCCAGTGTCCAGCTTCATGCATTTCTGTAGCTGTGTGGGTTGAAAATCCAACTCAGGATCACAGCTCAACCTAGAAACACAAAACTGATCCTCATTTGAATGTGCTGGAGCTGCCTTAGTTAGAGATGGATAGGTTTAGAGACAAGGGGTAACAAAGAAACAGTGGTGGAGAAAATGGGCAAGAATGGGGGTCAAAGATGGCTGGATATAAAGGGCAGAGGAAGTGGCAAGGAGATTCACACATACTTTGAATAGGGAGATGGAAGGATGGGTGAGACCTTGAGTCAGAGAAAAAGTGATGCCAATAAAAGCATACAAGAGAAGGTTGTGTCTGGGAAGGAAAAAAGAACACCTTGAGAAAAGGGAAGAGGAATTTAAAATGTCTTATATTCTGAAGAAATGTGCCATAACTCATCAGAATTATTAAACCAGGCTAGGATTAAAGAGAAAAGTATATTTTGTTGTTGTACTTACAGGGACAAAATATACTACAGAAAAATAGAGTAAAACTCAGAGCTGTGTGTAGTTGTGTATGCATGCAGTGCAGCTGTGTGGAATAAGGCAAGTTTTATCAGTAACTGTTATGGACAGAAGCCCATATGGACAGATAGGTGAGACATTGCCTCTCTCTTGCCAACCATTAAGTTCTTGACTTTAAAGCATGAGACCTGCAGATCTTTGCAAAGATGTGTATATTTTTTGCATATAAGTGAAATAACATTGTCATTATTGCTGTGATTCTTAGAAATAATTGGCATGGTTTAGATTTGATTTTTTAAAAAGAGTATCAAACTCAGATAATCTACTGAAGACACTGTCTGTAAAACATTACAGTCTGATAAAATCATGGAACCTTTTTAGTGGTGACCATGCTGTGTGCCATGATCAGATTCAATTTAAATGATACTGCAAACTGTATGTAGTTATCACTGGATCTAACTCCTGTCTGAACTAGGATTTTCATTTCAGGCAAACAAATTAAAACTGTGTTAATTATAGAATACTTTTTGGATATATGTAGCCTATGTTTCTTACTAAAATACTTCTTGGCTGCAGTCTGAAAATGAAATGCTTGTGTATTTGCCTGCATAAAGATGAAGAAAAGGTTTGTAACATCTGTCTAATTGTCAGTGGGATTTTAAATATGGATTGCAATCCTGATTCACATAAATTTACTCATATAAAGAGGTTACAGTGAGAAATGCTTAGGTAAGGATCCAGAAGTATGTAGAGTCTGTGGTAGGTATTGTTACTAGCAAGAGCTATGGTGAAGTATGGGTGGTTTGTTGCTGGTCCTTTTCTGTGTATTTTTAAAGAAGCTTTACAATATTCCAAAAGTAAAACCTTGAAACAAATCTGGGCAGCATTGAAAAGGTAATATCCTTCCTTAATGCTTTACAAAGTATTTTGCCTTTAAACTGGAGACTTACAGTCTTGCTAGAATCTGCATGAGTTTTAACTCATGTTAATGGAGGACATGAGAAAAGTGAATCTGGACATATCTGGAGATTTACAAAAACACCTGAATTTGTAGGCATTCATGGTGTTCAATAAAATCTGATTCTGTAACACACTGTTACGAGCTGTCCCTTAACACATTGCCTGTTTCAGTTAACCCCAGCAGGCAGCTCAGCCCCACACTGCATTCACTCCTTCTCCCCAGCAGGAGTCAGTTGTGTTCCCCCTCTGTCCCTTGCCTACTCCCAGGCTAGTCTCCAGGGTGGCAGCATGAGAAGCAACATCCTTGATGCTATATGAGTGCTGCTCAGCAGTAATGAAAACATTCTGTGTTATCAACGTTGTTCTGATAACATAGCCAAAGCACAGCACCATACAACTTAATGCCAGCCAAAACCAGTACAGTATCATACTTTCATACTGACAATGCAAGAAATATCTAACACATAGAGGATGTAAGTCTGCACTGACAGTGGCATTTATGGGAATTTCCCCCCTGCATGAAGAGGGATGTAAGTTACTAATTATTTCACAGCTCAGCGAGTCCCTTTCTCTCCTCACTAATGACATTTAAATTGTGGATAATTTCCTTTGAAACCTAAAAAGTTTGACAGAATTCTAATCAAGTGAAATAAAAGAAGAAACTAATTTCCTTTTAATGTTCTTGTATGCTTTCTTTCCCACATCTCAGACTGTGGATCATTTTGATCCTAAATTGTAACAGTTCCTACCTACCTGGATTTGCATAGAATCTATAAAATGTTTTAAAGTAGAGTTGAAACATGTTAAACAAACATTTGTATCTGTTCCTAAGATTGCTTTAATTTATATACCTCATGTTTCATATAGGTGTAGCAACCAAATCTGCATGAAACAGAAGTCTTTGTTGAAGTGTGACACCAGGAACATTTTTCAGGGCTCAAGGAAATAAGTCAGATCAGGATAGTATTTTGTATTTTATTTTTTGGAGGATGTATTTATGTGACTAAAAGTTATTTGTCTTCACTGATTCACTTTAAAATGAATCTTTGAGCACTTCTGTTCAACAGCCATGGTAAAAAAAAAGTCCTGAGTAAGAATCTGAATTAATTCAGACCTTCCTTTTTTTTTTAAGACTTCCCACCTTCCTAGCAGTGGGAACTCAGAGGACCTGAAAGAAAGATGACAGACATTTTTGTACTGACATGTATTTAATCTTTGAGTGCTGAGACATTGAATACATGATCCCATTGACTGTTTTTTTACTATACACATTTCTTGAGTGTCTGGGAACATGGGATCATGGAACAGATCCTCGTAGATGCCATGATAAAGCACATGGAGGACAGGGAGGTGATTCCAGACAGCCAGAATGGCTTTACTGGGGACAGGTTCTGCCTGACCAACCTAGTGGCTTTCTATGACAAAGTGACTATGTCAGTATATAAGGGATGACCTATGGATGTGATCTGTCTGGACTTCTGAAAGGCCTTTGACACTGTCCTCCACAACGCCCTGCCTCAAACTGGAGAAAGGCAGATTTAGACTGGATATCAGGAAGAAGTTCTTTACTATGGAACACTGGAACAGGTTGCCCAGGGAGGTGGTTGAGGTCCCTTCCTTGGAGATATTCAAGGTGAGACTCAGTGATGCCCTGGGCAACCTGGTCTAGTTGAGGATGTCCCTGCTGACTGTGGTCAGACTAGATGACCTTTGGAGGTCCCTTCTGGCCTGGACCATTCTGTGATACTATGATTTTATGATGTGTACCCTTAGAGCAGTACAAGTGCTGTGGGTTAGAGCCAGTCATCTCTATACTCTCTGGAGGTGGTGGTGGGAACATCAGAACACTGGCTCTGATTCTTTTCTTTCAAGAACTTCCTCCTTTCTGAAAGAGGAGTAAGATTTATGTTTTGTAAATGCCTGCTGCCAATGCTGTTTCTAAACAGCATCCCTTCTGAATTGTTTCTTTGAGATCTGCTGCTGAAACTGAAGTCTGTAGATATATTTGGAAGCAGAGCAGGAGCACTGCATTTCTGCTGTGCAGAAATGTTTTATCTGAAGGATGGAATCCTTCAGACTCCTAGCCTGCTCTCTGCTGGCTTACATAGGATGCCCAGACGTTTAACCAAACGCTCCAGTATGAAAGCTTAGACTCTCTTAACTGTGCTCCCATTTAAGCGTAAGTGCTTTGATTCTGCTGTGAAAGTGGCCTCTGTCTACTTATACACACACGTATATATACACATATATATAAAACAATGCCTGTAGATACCTAACTTCTGTAGACACTTGGCTTCTTTTTCTAAAGAACCTGAGGCTCTTCTGTACAAAGTAGCAGTCAGTACTGAATAATTCTCCCTTTGCCAGAACGTGTGCTGTGCTCTCTGCATAGATCTATAGGCATGTTATGACTGGTGTTTTGAATATGTATTTTGAATATGTATTAGAAATGCTTGACCTGACAGGCAACAGTTATCTTGTACCAAAAAGATGCTCGGAGTGGAAATTTATCTGTGTTCCCCTAGGGAAGTGAGATCTTCCCAAGTGATTGTTTTGTCCTTGGCTTTCATTTACAGGTCTGTCTAGGCCCCCCGGTGTACAATGCTGTTGTCAGAGCAGATCCTAATAGGTTTCCCTAGCTAGATGCCAGTCTTCTTGGGCCATGCACTTTATATAAGTAGTGGCATTTAGAAGTGGGTTAGACTTACTAGCTTTATCTCTTGACTGTTTTAAGTTCTCCTCCAAAAGTGAAGTGGTGGGGGTGGCAGTGAGAAAGGGTAAACCAGGACAGGGAATAGAATGCAAGGACATAAGAAGAAAAGCTGCAGGACTGCTATTGCTTCTGCCTCTTCCTATACGGTCAATGCGAGATGCAGCTTGGGTCATGTAACTGCAGCTTCTGCATTTCCTTGGGTTTTGTGGAGGCTACCACTCTTTTGTTTTGTTGTTGTACGTGTTCCCTAGGCACAGGCACTCTGTTGTTACCCTTTCAGACTTGGAACAGTGTACCCTGCAGGTCCAGCTGCTGCTGCCGCTACCTCAGGCTCTGCACTGGTCATTAACAATTGCTTCTGGAGCTTTTCCTCCAGGGTGGATTTACACTTTACCTAGTAGCTGTCAAGTGAAGATTAAAGGAAACAATCAAATGTAGATTGAACATGGGTTCCTTCCTTAATTTAGCCTGTATTATACACAGAAGCTGACTGGTTTATTTCTTCTCTACTGTGGAAACATCCTTTGGTCCTGAATCAGCAGCATCTGTGGTGGCTGTCACCTGTGTAAAACACTTCCCTGTGCACATGCAGTGATACAAAGTGCATAGCCCAGGTTGCCTGCCTTCCAGGAAAGCCCTATATATCAGCCTGTCTTCAGCTTGTCATTTCTCTTCATGTGTCCTTCCCTTCAGTCCCCCAGATGTTGCAGAAAGCAGCATTGGAGCCTGGACTGTTTTTCAGTTGTTGTGCAAGTTATTTATGTCCAAACTTAACACCTTTTTCAGAGAAAACAGAAAAGCCAGTTTGTGTTGAAGTAACCTTACTTATTACTTACTAGCTCTTAATTACTGTGGTGGGTGTTTTTCCCTGACAAATTGGTAGTTGTTACTGCTCTTTTAGTGGAAGAAGCACAGTTCATTACACTGTGAGAATGAAAAGCAGCTGTTAGACATAAAAATAGAGGCAGTTCATAAAGGCAAAACAGAATTCATATTTTATATATACAGATTCATCACAGCACTACAGACATAATTTTCAGGTTTTGCTTCTGTTATCTCCTTTCTGTGAAATTTCTGTCATGCTTTCAGTTGAACATACCTTTTTTTTCTCTTTTCCCTGTAAAAAATACAAGCTTGAGATCCTCAGCGTGGGTACTTCTGTTGTCTAAGTCCTTCTTTCTTGTATGTTGCCTTCTGCTGGCTTGGCTTTCTTTGGGGTTTTTGTGCCTGAGTGGAGACATGAAAATTGTTAGGGAATATGCACCTAGCATTATGAAACATTCATCTCCTCTATCTGCAATTGCTTCCATCCTGCACAAGAAACCTCTCACAGAATTGCTTAGGTCATGTGGTTTCCTGTGCTAAAAACAAAGGCTGACATGCTTGTGGGAAAGGTGAGACTTCTGTGTAGCAGTTTTGGAGAAAGCAACTATCTGTTTCAAAGAGGTTACTGTATGGGTAAGAACTCAGTGTGTTGACAGAATCAGTCTGATGAGCATAGTAGATTTTTTTGAAAGGCTACTTCCATTTGTTCAGGTGTTTACACTTTAAAATAGGGATTGGGCAGAAAGATTAGTATGTTTTAAGCACCAGAGAATTCCTGTTTTGTAGTACATAGTATTCAACTGTGTTAGCAAAACCAGAAAATAGTATTTTTTATTTTTTGTGCCTCTCAGCTGTCACATCCTTAGTCAGAACATTTTACCCTTCCTTGGTTTCAAGCGTGTTTTGCTTCATCCCATATATTTATATACTTGCTATCCCAGACATAGCTGTTTGCCACACACGTTCTGATAGAGAAAGCCATAAGCATCTTGCCTTGATCCTGTGTTGGATTTGATTAGACATGAATTTTTTGATGTTTAGCTCCCATAAAGCCCAAGAAGAGGTGATGCTTATTGTAACATTTGTTTCTTCAGACTCATGTTTTTATTCAGGAAGCACAATGAATGTTTCTCAATGTCTTGCTGCAGTGGCAGAGACAGGCAGATCCTTGCTGCACATACACCACTTAAGGCTTCAGGATAAGTTCTGCTATCACTAGGCTCTGGTTATAGCTGGCAGATTGAGAATTAGCTACTAGAAAATTTATTTACCTTTAATATTAATCATGTAGGGCAGTAGTGATGGTATTATGACTTCTAGCTATCTGTATCTGCTAAAGTAGGTAATTGTAATAACTTGACAGCCACATCCTCATGCATGAAGATAGAACTGGGGAGGGAGTGGGTATATGGTAAGACATGCTTTGGGGTTTGCCTACCTAATAATACCACTGAGAATGAGATGGGCTTTCTGAAGATGATATATTCTGGTGAGAGACTTGATGAAAGCTTTGAATATAACATTTAATAGATTCTGTAATACTTAATCCAAGCTCTTTCTGGGCAGTCCTTTTCTGGTAATCCACATGGTAGATGTATCAGTGTCTGTATAAGGTAAATTAATGAGGCTGAGAGACAATTTCAGATACCTTTATTTCGATTATTAGAAATGTTTCCTGTTTCCATCAAGTCAGTTATGAACCAGCTTTCATGCACTTGTTCTCACACAGTTGCTCTTCTTTACATTAATTAGTTGCTCTTTCTTTTGAAATTTTGTAAGAGGCAAGCTACATGCATCTCAGTTTTCTTTTTTTGACCTTCCTGGTTGGATTCCTCTACCTTATTGTTCAGTTTGGGAACTGCTGCGAGGAGCCTAGGACATGACATCTTATTTCTGGCTGCAAAATAATCTCTCCTTTTTGTGCTTTGGCTTAGTTTGTAAGGTAGGGCTTGTTAAATCAATCATAAATGTTTATTACTGCACATTTAGAATAGAATAGAATTAACCAGGTTGGAAAAGACCTTTGAGATCATTGAGTCCAACCTATCATCCAACACTACCTAATCAACTAAACCGTGGCACCAAGTGCCCCATCCAGTGTCTTCCTAAACACCCAGTGATGGTGACTCCACCACCTCCCTGAGCAGCCCATTCCAATGGCCAATCACTCTTTGTATGAAGAACTTCTTCCTAACATCCAGCCTAAACCTCCCATGGCACAGCTTGACAAGTATATGTGATTACAAGAAAGAGACTTCTGAATTAGAGGTTTGTAATTGAAAGCTATACCTTCTTGTTCATGGCTGCATTTCACTTAATCTGCTCAGATGGGAAAAATTCGAGCCTTTTAAAAAGTGGCAGTCATTAACCTGGCATCTCATAAATAAATGTTTGCATTTTGTCTTGAACTGTCTGTTCTTAGTATAAGACAATTGTGTTAATGAAAGAACTTAATGTACCCTAATATTGTCTAGCAGTCTTGTTTGTTAGACCTGGCTGTTCAATTGTAACAACTTGTTTACAATACCATTTACTAAGTTGTAGAGGAAGGAAGAACCTGTGAAGTGAAAAAGTTTCTCAGTTAATTGATACATACTTTGCTGGGTTGTGCTTAATAAACATTTTATCTGGAAAATCTAGTGATCAAAAGGATGACTGTGGTTTTCTATTGAAAAAGGGAAATGCTATGATAAAATTTAGAAAAATGCAAATATGTATGAATGCTTTGTAATTCATGTAATTGGTTTTCTGACCTTAGTGGAGAGTTTTAATGTGTGACATAGCTTAAAAATAACTAGAAGTACCTAATTTTCCCCCTGAGGAAAAAAATTTTAAATCTTCACCATGGCTTTTTCCCCATTGATGTGTATTTTGTACTTGCACTTGATACAGTATGTATGATAAGGCTACACTTGGATTTATATTTAGAGGTTACAGACTTCTGGTTTGCATATTAAAGAACTGGCATAAGCTGCTTCTGCATGCATCACTGGAGCTACATTAATGTATGAGCTGCAGTCTGGGCCTTGAGCCAAGATTCATCTCACATGTGTATGTCTTTGTGCAAGGGCATACCTTCATTTTTCAATGCATGTCTTCAAGTTTTATAGGGTTTCTTGATACAGACATAAGATTAATTCCAGCTGGCTTTGGGTACTTACCTGGAACTGATGCTTCTGCTCCACTTGGTGGAATTGATATGAAGAGTATATTATTTAATGTAGCTCTCTAATATTCTTGAATTAATATAATGTTTTATTCTTTCCTGCATTTATTCTCTTTTTTTTGTCCTCTGGCTTGGAGCATTTGGTATATGACTATGTGAAATGTGAATGATCAAAATAAACTGGTTTTCTTCTTATGTTCTGTCTTCACATGTTCTGTTTTCCACAGGGAAAATACCTATTTTGTGTGACCTGCCTTACGTGGTCTGGTTTTCAGGGGGTTGGACTTGCTGATCTCCAGAGGTCACTTCCAATGCCTAGCTTTCTGTGATTCTGCGTTTGAGAGAAAGGAGGGAGTTACAAATCTCTCTTTCAGTGCGAGCCTTTCAGATTACTGTATTAAATGAATACACACTCTTATCTTTAAAATCCATGCCTTCTAGATTATTTACTGAAATAGAATATTTTAACCCCATAATACAATACACCAGGTTGAAAGAGACCTTCAAGATCATCACGTCCAACCCATCAACCAATCCAACCCACCTGAAAAACTAAACAATGCAACCAAGCACCCCATCAAGCCTCTTCCTGAACACCTCCAATGAAGGTGACTCCACCACCTCCACAGGTAGCCGATTCAAATGGGCAGTCACTCTCTCTGTATAGAACGTCTTCCTAACATCAAGCCTAAACCTCCCCTGTCGCAGCCTGAGACTGTGTTCTCTTGTTCTGGTACTGGCTGGATTCAAAGTACGGACAAACCAGTGCAGTGTACAGGGGCACAATGACCTCCCTGATCCTCCTGGCCACACTGTTCCTGATGCAGGCCAGGATGCCATTGGCCTTCTTGGCTGCCTGGGCACACTGCAGGCTCATGTTCAGCCTACAATCAACCAGTACCCCCAGGTCCCTCTCTGCCTGGCCACTCTCCAGCCACTCTGACCCCAGCCTGTAGCACTGCATGGGGTTGCTGTGGCCAACGTGCAGAACCCAGCACTTGGATGTGTTAAATCTCATGCCGTTGGATTCTGCCCATCTGTCCAGCTTGTCAAGGTCACTCTGCAAAGCCTCTCTACCCTCCAGCAGATCAACTTGGGCCCCCAGCTTGGTGTCGTCCGCAAATTTACTGATGATGGACTCAATGCCCTCATCCAGATCATCAATAAAGATGTTGAAGAGCATTGGGCCCAGCACTGATCCCTGGGGCACACCACTAGTGACAGGCCGCCAGCTGGATGTGGCACCATTCACCATCACTCTCTGGGCTCGGCCCTCCAGCCACTTCCTAACCCAACACAGTGTGCTCCTGTCCAAGCCATGGGCTGGCCAGGCTTGGACAGGAGTTTGCTGTGGGGGACGGTGTCAAAGGCCTTGCTGAGGTCCAGGTAGACCACATCCACAGGCCTCCCCACGTCCACCAGTCCGGTCACCTGATCACAGAAGGAGATCAGGTTGGTCAGGCAGGACCTGCCCTTCCTAAATCCATGCTGGCTAGGCCTGATCCCTTGGCCATCCTGTAAGTGCTGTGTGATCGCACTCCAGATGACCTGCTCCATAATCTTGCCTGGCACTGAGGTCAGGCTGACAGGCCTATAATTCCCTGGCTCATCCAACCGGCCCTTCTTGTGGATGGGCACCACGTTGGCCAGCTTCCAGTCTTCTGGGACCTCTCCAGTGAGCCAGGACTTTTGAAAAATGATGGAGAGCGGCTTGGCCAGCTCATCTGCCAGCTCCCTCAGCACCCTAGGATGGATCCCATCCGGTCCCATGGCCTTGTGGGGGTCCAAGCGGCTCAGAAGATCTCTACCTACCTCCTGGAGCAGCGGGAAACTATGCAGCTCCCTGACTCCATCTGCCAGCTCTGCAGGCCAGTTGTCAGGAAGACAACCTATCCTGCTATTAAAAACTGAGGCAAAGAAGGTGTTAAGTACCTCTGCCTTTTCCTCATTCTTTGTTACAACGTTTCCCTCCGTGTCAACCAAGGAGTGGAGGTTGTCCTTGCCCTTCTTCTTGCTATTGATGTATTTATAGAAGGACTTTTTGTTGTCCTTCACAGCAGAGGCCAGTCTAAGTTCTAAATGGGCTTTTGCCTCCCTAATTTTCTTCCTACAAGACCTAGCGATATTCCTAAACATTCTGTAGGTTGCCTCCCCTTTCTTCCAAAGATGATACACCCTCTTTTTTCCCTTCTTTACTTGACCAATGTAGCCTGTGTGGCAAGTCTTAGAGGAATAATAGGTATACCTTCTATAACCTCAGGTTGTGAAGAGTTTCCTGTACTTGCACTAATATTATTATTATTTTGTATTATTTATTGCCATTGACACTTAGATTAGAATTGTTAATTCTGTGTCCTAATATGAATGGCAAAATGAGGGAGAATATTAATTTAATACAAGTGTGTATTTTCTAGTGAGGTTTATGCATTTCATCCTCTTTAGCGCTATTGATTCTGTAACACTTGGAAGTATAGCCCAGGGAGGATTTTAATTGTGAAGTGAAATTTTCATCTGAAGTTTGTTTTTCTCTGCCACCAAGAGCTAAAAAAGTCCCTTGTGGAATTGGTGCTGAGATAAGTTTTATATGGACTGAATAAACTGAAGGGATCAGGTGGTACTAGGCCTCTCTGACAACTTATACCAAACTTGCTTTGCCAAATAGCTTGTTTCTCAGTCACTGGCATTAGCTACAAACTTGCAGAGAACTAATCGTAGTTGCACAGTAGTTTTTATTGTACAGAAGGCTTTGCTTGACCTTTTTACAAACAGAGAAGGGCTGGTGGGAGATATGGTGGTTGGAGGCTGTCTGGGGTCCAGTGACCATGAAATAATTGAGTTTTCAATATGCAGTCAAGCTAAGAGGGGCAGCAAGAAAACCTCCACTCTGGACTTCTGGAGGACAGACTTCAGGTTGCTCAAGAAACTAACTCAGAAGATACCTTGGAAAACTGCCCTTAAGAACAGAGGGGTCTAGGAGGGCTGGACCTACTTCAAGAAAGAAATCTTGAAGGCGCAGGAACAGGCTGTGCCAGTGTGCCAGAAGATGAGCCGCCGGGGTAGACAGCCAGCCTGGATGGGCAATGAACTTCTAAAGGAATTAAGGGAAAAAAAGAGGGTGTACCATATTTGGAAGGAAGGAGAGATTACCCATGAAATGTGTAAGGATGCAGAAAGAAAATTAAGAAGCAAAAGCCCATCTAGAGCTTAGACTGGTCACTGCTGTGGAGGACAACAAAAAATCCTTCTACAAAATATATTAATAGCAAGAGGAGGGGCAAGGACAACCTTCACTCCTTGGTGGACATGGAGGGGAACATAGTAACAAAAGATGAGGAAAAGGCAGAGGTACTTAACACCTTCTTTGCCTCAATTTTTAATAGCAGGATAGGTTGTCTTCCTGACAACTGGCCTGCAGAGCTGGCAGATGGAGTCAGGGAGCAGGATAGTTCCCCTGCAATCCAGGAGGAAGCAGTTAGAGACCTACTCAGCCATTTGGATCCCCACAAGGCCATGGGACCAGACGGGATCCATCCTAGGGTGCTGAGGAAGCTGACAGATGAGCTGGCCAAGCCACTCTCCATCATTTTTCAAAAGTCCTGGCTCACTGGAGAGGTCCCAGAAGACTGGAAGCTGGCCAACATGGTGCCCATCCACAAGAAGGGCCGGTTGGATGAGCCAGGGAATTACAGGCCTGTCAGCCTGACCTCAGTGCCAGGCAAGATTATGGAACAGGTCATCTTGAGTGCGATCACACAGCACTTACAGGATGGCCAAGGGATCAGGCCCAGCCAGCATGGATTTAGGAAGGGCAGGTCCTGCCTGACCAACCTGATCTCCTTCTGTGATCAGGTGACCGGACTGGTGGATGTGGGGAGGCCTGTGGATGTGGTCTACCTGGACCTCTGCAAGGCCTTTGACACCATCCCCCACAGCAAACTCCTGGCCAAGCTGTCAGCTCGTGGCTTGGACAGCAGCACTCTGCACTGGGTTAGGAAGTGGCTGGAGGGCCGAGCCCAGAGAGTGGTGGTGAATGGTGCCACATCCAGCTGGTGGCCAGTCACTAGTGGTGTGCCCCAGGGATCAGTATCTTTATTGATGATCTGGATGAGGGGATTGAGTCCATCATCAGTAAATTAGCAGATGATACCAAGTTGGGGGCAGCTGTTGGTCTGTTAGAGGGTAGGAGAGCTCTGCAGAGGGACCTCAACAGGCTGGACAGATGGGCAGAGTTCAACGGCATGAGATTTAACACATCCAAGTGCTGGGTTCTGCACATTGGCCACAACAACCCCATGCAGTGCTACAGGCTGGGGTCAGAGTGGCTGGAGAGTGGCCAGGCAGAGAGGAACCTGGGGGTACTGGTTGAGAGTAGGCTGAACATGAGCCAGCAGTGTGCCCAGGTGGCCAAGGCGGCCAATGGCATCCTGGCCTGCATCAGGAATAGTATCACAGTGTCACCAAGGTTGGAAGAGACCTCAAAGATCATCAAATCCAACCTGTCACCACAGACCTCATGGCTAGACCATGGCACCAAGTGCCACGTCCAATCCCCTCTTGAACACCTCCAGGGATGGTGACTCCACCACCTCCCTGGGCAGCCCATTCCAATGACAAATGACTCTCTCTGTGAAGAACTTCGTCTTCACCTCGAGCCAAAACTGCCCTTGGTGCTGGTTGTTGGAGAGAAGAGACCAACCCCTCCCTGGCTATAGCCACCTTTCATGTAGTTGTAGAGAGCAATGAGGTCTCCCCTGAGCTTCCTCTTCTCCAGGCTAAACAATCCCAGCTCCCTCAGCCTCTCCTCATAGGACTTGCGCTCAAGGCTTCTCACCAGCCTTGTTGCCCTTCTCTGGACACATTCAAGTGTCTCGATGTCCTTCCTAAACTGAGGGGCCCAGAACTGGACACAGTACTCAAGGTGTGGCCTAACCAATGCAGAGTACCTGGGTACACTGCTGGCCCATGTTTAGGTGGCTGTCAATCAGCACCCCCAGGTCCCTCTCTCTTTGGGAGCTCTACAGCCACTCTGACCCCAGCCTGTAGCTCTGCATGTGTGGCCAGCAGGAGCAGGGAAGTTATTGTGCCTCCTGTATTCAGCAGTGGTCAGGCCACACCTTGAGTCCTGTGTAACGGGACTTCTCTGAGGAAGAAGTTCTTCACAAGATGAGTGATTTGCCATTACAATGGGCTGCTCAGGGAGGTGGTGGAGTCACCATCACTGGAGGTGTTTAAGAAGAGACTGGATGGAGTGCTTGGTGCCATGGTTTAGTTGATTAGATGGTGTTGGATGATAGGTTGGACTTGATGATCTCAAAGGTCTTTTCCAACCCAGTGAATTCTATCCTATTCTGTTCTGTTCTATTCTATTCTTTTCTATTCTATTCAACTTCTTTCACAGTTTTGTCTTCTAAAGTATTTTGTTACTATGTTGAAGATTTATCAGTGGTTTGAACACATCATCATAGTGCCTTCTACCAAAGCTTAGTATCTTCCTACTGAGTTTTAATAGGTGTAACCATAAGGTCCTTAGCAGGATTGAAAGTAATTGGAAAGTCTAGGTCAGTCACCTGATATATAAAGGTGAGCCTGCATTGAAGTCAGAAAAGCCACATTGTCTTATGCAGGATGTTTTTGCAAAGTCTTGGCATGGACATCCCTTCTCTAATTACATGCAGGATTACAATATCTCGATCCATGACTTGTAGACCGGTTTTGCTGCACATTTATATGTTTCTGTAGTATGAGATCCTGATCAAATTATGTTGTAGCTTTGCTTGAGTAACTACTCTTATCATCTCTTCTGTGCAGCACACAGGAAGTCCCACACTTGCCTAAGTTAATGTTGTACAAGATATTAATTTGAGCTGCTCACAATTAAAGTCAGTTGAGGTGATTTTTGATAACAAATTGTCTAGTTAAAGTTTGCAAACACCTCAGCTTAGATACTGTCTTAATAATATTTCTTGTTTTCTTACTGTGTGATTGCCAAGGCAATGGCTAAGCAAATGATCTTCACTGTTCCTAGCAACACCTGGACTATTACTCTTGTACTTTGTACTTGCCTTACCTGGCAGTTCAAGGCAGCAAAGATGTATTTCTTATTTTGACCCAAGACATTTTGTGTTTTGGTGCAGAAGCTTTTGGATCTTCTGTGTCTCTTTTCTCTCTATACTTCTTTTATTGTGTCTTTGCAATTAAATATATGGTTGCTTGGGGTGACTGATCATTTGCAAGAGTGCCTGACATTGTGTTAAGTACAGAATGCTGAGTCCATTCTGTCCACAGAGGACGTAAGGTTCCTCAGCCACAATTTCCAGGATGCACTAAGGCCATATAAAATATTTCAGTTGGAAGATATTTACCATTTTGATTGAAAACTTGTCTGTAAGATGTGTATGATTATCATGGAATTTTTTTATTTACTGAACACATGACTTTCAGTAGCTAAATAAACAATGAGGAATTTTGAAACCCATTCCATTTAGCATAATAAACTGTATCCCTTTTAGAGCTATATCAGACAAAAGGAGGGGAAGTGGATGTGAAGACAAGGTGAGACAATAAAATGCAGGATAAAGTTGGAAAGAAGCTAATAAGAATTTCAACCATAAAAACATCTTAGAGGAAAGAGGGAATAGAGGATTTGACAGTCTCACCATGTTAGACTGTAATGAAGTTTGTTTATCAGTAAGTAATTAAAAGAATAGAACAAAGAGAAACAAAAATTATCCTTAGGTATTTTTAAATCAATGTAATTGGAATCCTCAGCAAAAGTAGTTTTATTAATTTCTTTCATAAATGTGCAGTTTAATATCATAACCGGAAGCAATTCCAAAAATGGTCTGGAAACTTCAGCTTTCCTCAGAATCTATAGACTCCTATTTTCATGGTCAACACTGCTTTCCTAGTGTTATTTTGTATTTGAAATTCAGATTTTAGAAATTGTAAAATTAATGCTACTAGATTTTATTTGTATGCTGAAAATAAGTATCGTGCACATTTTAAAGTTAAAAATACTCCTAAATCTATTGTCAGGTTTTGGATAGGGAAACAGGATGTCATGGAATAAAAGTACTGGGTTTTAGGCTGCTCAGTCCAGGAAATTAAATTACTTGGAAATGTGGAAAACACGTGGTTTCTGGCTGGTCAAAGGTGTCAGAGGCCCTGGGTCACCTAAGCATTACTCATCTGGAACTGTTACAAAGCCAAATACTGCAGTTCCTCTAAACAAGCTGTGTTATACTGAAAGAGAGGGACAAAGGGTTTTTTTAGGTAGGTTGGTTGGTTTTGGTTGTTTGGGCTTTTGTTTTGGATTTTTTTTAGGCTTTTTTTAACTTGTTTGGGCTTTTTTTGTTGGGTCTGTTTGTTTGTTTTCTTTTTACCTTAAAAATAATCTCCATTCCAAAGCCTTATGTTTCCTGTTTCTTTTACTGATCGTTGTGAAATACATATTAGAAAAGATACTTCCATCAGACTTCTGATCTCACAATATCTAAATGAAGTGCTAAGGGTGAAAAGTTTAGCTTTCTACAAAGGTGAACAAATTGTCACTGAAAGTACAACATTGTCATCTAGGTCAGTTTGAAACTGAGAGAAAGGGAAATAAACCTTTCTTCATTCTTGTTTGTTTTAGGGTGTAGGACATGAATGGATTAAAAAGCTTTCTGAGACAAGAATTTACATATCTTTCATATTTTGCTGGAGGGTTTTGTTCTGACCTGTGTTTTAAAAAATAAAGTATAATACAAACCTTGAAAGACTGATGAATCTTTAAGGCTTGTGAGGAGGATCTTGTGTTTTGCAGTGATATATTGCAATGAGGTTCTTCACAAAGGAGAAAATATTTTAAATGATGAGTAGCTGAGGGAACTGGAATTATTTAGCCTGGGTAAAGGAGGCTTAAGGGAGATGACCTTGTTCTCTAAAACTACCCAAAGGGAAGCTGTAGCAAGGTAATATGCAATAGAATGAGAGGAAACGGCCTGAAGTTGCACCAGGGGAGGTTTTGGTTGGATATTAGGAAATAGGTCTTCACTGAAAGTGTTATCAAACATTGGAACAGGTTACCCAGGGAAGTGGTTGAGTTGCCATCTCTGTAGTAGTGAACTTGGCAGTGTTAGGTTAACTATTGGACTCTATCTTAAAAGTCTTTTTCAACCTTAATGATTCTGTGATTCTTTGATGAGTTATGATTGCTCATGACTAACATGAAATCTGAATCCTGAATGAAGATGTTGTCCCTGCCAGGGCTCCAGTGAAGCCTGATCTCTCTGGGGTTAAACAGATCTTCCAAAAGTTCTCTCGTTTGGCAGATGATCATTGTTTAGCTGGTATGTCTGTGCTACAGACTCAGATAGATACGGACAGTGTATGTCCTGTGTTTGTAGATTTATCAAGGTGAATTTACTTGATTGTGGGTATATCCCTAATCCCAGGAGATAACACTGAGGTCAATATGGAGTAGTAACTCATACTAGTTCTTGGGTTAGCACCTGTGTTTGTCAAGATTTTAGAAGTTAAAGTGTTCACCAAGAGAAATAATTGTCCATATATGACAGCTCTCAGTGCTTTGACTGTTTCAGTGTTTTCAAGAGAATCATGTTTGAAGGAAATGCAGTGAAACAAAATCTTAGTGCATCTTCTGATGCACTGTTTTGTAGTTTAGGGGGACTTGTGCCTCTGTTTTCATTTCTGCATCACATCCTGCAAATACCAGTGATTTGTTGTTAGCCACCTATAAGTCTGCAGTCAGTAAGAAATACCTAAATTATTAACATGTTGAGAAATCTGGAGAAAAAAAATCTATAGATGTGTATTTTATACTGACTTGAGAGATGAAGAATGTGAAAAAGCATTTTCAGGTCTGCTCTCAGATGAGCAGCTGCTGGGTTGAAGAATTTATACACATAGGAGAACGATTATGAAGTTTATATCTTTAGGGGAGCTAACATAAATGCTTGGAAGTCACTACTCTCTTTCGGTATATCTGTGGCTATTTATTAATATATTTGTTTCTGCCTGGAATCACCTACTCTCTTTCTTTATAGGAAAAAAATTGAATCTTTTTCCCCTTTTAAATGTAAAATCAAAGTCAAACTGCAAGATTGTCTATCTCCCATGGAGATCTACGAACCACTTGAACAGGTTTAAATGGACACCTGCATTTGCAATAGTTTTAGCAGAGAGTGCACCTGGTGCTATGTAATATTTAAACCTGAATAAATAAGTCAGGTTATCTAGCAAATACAAAAAAAAGAGCATGGGTAGGAATTCTATTACAGGTAAGCCTATGTAAAGTAACGCCTCCTGCAACACAGCAAAGCATTAGAGAAAATTGTCTCAAAAGAGTAACTTGCATTTAAATGAATATATATTCATATTTCACAGAAAATTATCACAAATAGTTTCCATCCTAAGCTATGAAAAATGCAATTCTCAATTTATGTTTATCTACACAGCGTAGGACCTGTTTGGGTAATCTGTGTTTGGATGGCCTTCTATACAGAGGGGGTTCATCTGCCTCCTTCCCCACCCAGAAAATTTTCTTCCTTTTAATGCTTGCTTCTTCTGTTATGGCAAGGAAAAAAGTGTACTGGCCTGGCCTCTACTCTGTCCTTATCCTCTCCACTCTGCAGCAGCCAGAGAGGCGCACAAGGGTGAGGGCAGAATGGCTGCTTGGGGTGCAGAACACCGCATGGAGGTCTTTCAGGTGTAGGGATACTGAAAGTGTGTGAGACCAGCATAACATACTGAATAACGAGAGATGCCAAGTCCTTCTTACTGCTTAATGAGAGCTTTCTTATCTCCCTTGAAATGGCTCTTCCTTGTCTGCATCTTTTAAAAAAAAATCTCAAATTTTCTGTTGTTCCCTTTCAACATCACTGGAGATTAGTTACAGCCACTCCAGGATGGTTGCTTTGCCATAGCTTATGCTGCTGAGAACGTGTGAGTCAGTTTGCTCAAGGGAAGGGGGAGGAGGCGAGGAAATCTCCTTTTATTATATGTCTTCCCACACTTCCTGCTATTGCTGTTTTTGGCACACTGGTTCAGAAGCAGTGGGCTGTTTTCTGCCCAGCTGCTGAGTGTATGAAAGTTGATTCTTCCCTAGGAGGATAGTGGGATCACCTACTTGTCCTGATACTAGGTGTCAGCATCCCATTCCTTTTCCCAGCTAGAACAAAAGGGATGATATATCATTCCCTCATGAAGCATTGTGTAGTAGGGAAGCACTGGGTCATAAAAAAGCCCTTGCTGAGCTCTGTAGAGCTTCAGAGTCCAATGGTGTTGCAGAGATTTTCTGAGGCACCCTGTACTCTGAAAGGCTGTTATTTAGTCTGATCCTATGAGATAAATATGTTCTCATTAAATTCATAGGGACTCTGCTCCTAACTTAAGTGGGAGTGAACTCACAACGCTAACAGCAAGTTTTTGCAAATAACATACCATCCATTTGAGTAGTTTATGCAATAAAAAACTCACTTCTACCTCAGTGTTTGCAAGGTCAGATTCTGAGGGTGAGCACACCAGTGCTGAAATTATTTTAGTACAATATGTGTCTGGATAAAAATGATGACAAAAAAGCTAACGAAACAGTGCTGCTCAGTTCACTTGCTGGAAGCATCTTGCAAGTGCTTCTTTCTTATTTAATGCTGGAGTTTAGAGCTGCTACGATAGTGACAAGAGGAGAAAACTGGAATTAGTTCAGCTCTGTTCTCCCACCTACAGACATTCTTCAGTGTGGAAAATGAGTCATCAAGAAAAGATATTTTTACTTTGCCAGAGACATTAGAGAAACATTGATCTTTAGGCAAATGGTCCGTTGGTTGACTTACCAGTCAAAAGGTCTGATCCTGCTTGGACTGGTTTACACAGATTTTATTTTCTTTGGAAATGTTAGGGAGTCACAGCAAGAAGTAATCAATGTGAGCTGCCCAGAAATCCCAAGCAGATCAGATGTGGCTTCCATTTGCGCAGTAGTATGACACAGCTGATGTGAGGGCTGTGCCAAGCTGCTGGACTATCTGACTCCGTCTTTAGAAGAGCTGTTCAGATCCTCAGCAGAGAGTGTTTGTCTCAGGCCCTTTTTCAAGTGCTGCCCCAGCCCACCCGGCAGTAGCATACTAGGTCTGCCAGGACACGGCTCATTTGCTGGCTTGGCTTTAGCCCTGTCACATGTGATCAGGGACATTAGTTGCTTTTGGAGCTGGAGGCTTTGACATATCACAACTTTGCCAGCAGTTTTTGAGAAATCTCCTGTCAACAGGTGAGAAGTAAATAGAAACTGATTTGTGACTAGGCCTCTTGGTTTGAGAAAATTACCATCTGGGATGAGGAGGAGGCTGCTGTTTACTATCTGAGAATTTGGCTGTTAGTTTAGTCTTGGTTTCTATCTTATTTTGGAGTATAAGACTTCAGTGTAATGCATAATAAATATAGACTTTTCATCTGTAGTTTTCAAAGCATTTTGCAGAAGGGGGGAGGACATAAAAGGCTCAAATCCATGTAAAAGGGGATCACCAGTCTCCAGGTGCATAGTACAGACTATGTACTCACTTATTTTCACTGGAACACATTTCTATCAGTGCCAGCTGTTCAAAGGATCTGACCTCTCAGCTGAATGTAAAGGTATAAGCCTACAGCCACAAACCAGTATTTGTCACCTTAAACATGTAGTCTGGCAAGCCAGGGTGACTTTTGAGTTAATTCTTTTCCACAGTAAATGTGTAGGTATTTTATTACAGTGCCTGTGTCATTACTGTTTTATTAGATTTCTTAGTATTTACTCTCATATATCAGAGATACAACGTCTGGAAAGCTTTCTATATTGTTCCATGATAGCTGGTCTTTGGAAGTTTGTTAGCTGTGAGTATTACAATAAGTATATCCTTACTGTATGTTGGCGAGTAAATAGTTGTTCTTATTCAGATACCACATGAGTTGACAATTACTTGTGTAAAACCATCACAAATATGGTATCTGCCCGGAGCTGCTGACCCTGGTAGCCTGCCAGAGCTACCACAGCTTTGTAACCCTAAATCCAGCTGAGCATGTATTCTCAGTAGGCAAAATACGCATATGCATGTGTACATCTATGAATATACATATGCCTCTCCAGCCAGTTACCCTGCTAACCAGCAAGTCAGTCTTCATGCTCATGAAGGGCCTACCCACGCTTAACCAATGTAGGATATGGCCAGAACCGCATGCTGATCTGCTGACAGAGGACCAACCTCTTTTATTGCCCTGTCCCTCTTGTTTTCACTTGCATTTTACCTGCCATACCCCTCTTTGCCCATCTGTGGCCCTTCCCATCCTAAGTCTTGGGCAGTTCCCAAGAACTCTTTTCAGGAACTTTGTAAAGTGTCTCAGTGCCCTCTGTCAGTAATGCCTCAGCATGCAAGGTGATGCAGGGATCCCCTCTCATTGACCCCCACTGTTGGGTGTTAACCCCAATGCATGGAGCTGTTAAGTCCCGGGGCACTCCCTGCTCCCCTGTGGCTCCCTTAATCAGATCTTCACTGGTGTGGTTGCATGTGTCAGCAACCTGACTGAGGTGCCAAGTGCCTCCATTACTGTTACAGCTGCCCAAAGATTCTGTCAGCTGTATGTGCTGCTGCCAGTGGCTTTAGCTGTGGATGTTGTTGTTACAGGTACCTATCACATGTAAAAGCTGTGGAGATCTCCCTCAAATGCTGCGTGTACAGGGATGGTTTTATCTGTCTGTTAATAAACTGTCTTGCGTTACTTTAATTTGTGCTTGGGTAGAGCTGAGCTTGAGCTGTCATCTGTTTATTTATATGAAGTATAACTTGAATGCAAAGTGATTTGGACAATAATATTTTTTTCTCATTTTTCCCTATATAGCTACTTCTCTTAATGGATCATAAAGCAGCCAGTTCACTTATATCTCTTATACTAGATGCTAACCTAGTGAAACTACTCCTTGCCTGATTCCCTGTGAAGCTTTGTAAACATATGGAAGCAGTTTTGCCCTATGAAAATGGATGCTGCAGCTCCTGTTGGTTGTAGGAGCAGTTCAGTTTAGAAATATAAAGTTGTTCACATCTTTCTCCATGTCTTCTTGATCCCACACATTCTGTGGGTTAAAGCATACCATCTCCTTACCCCTCTCTTGACCTGCCCACTCCTGTAGAAGAGAGGTTGACATGTTTTCAATTCTTGCTTAGGGTTCATTTGTGCCTTTGGATTTGAAAGAAGAGAGTATAAAAGGACAGGCAAACACAAAGCAACCTTAGACTTGGAATCCTGTTTTTCTGAGGGCATAAGATCTGATGACGTCACTGGGGATTGCATCATTTGGAAGAAGACTAGATTCCTAAGTTAAACAGTTTACATGCCTAGACTTATAGTTATCTGAATGAGCTGTAACCTTTTTGGTTTCCTTTTCAGATTTGGATTTAGACTGTAGTTTCTACTTACTAAAATACAATGATAAAAAAAACACACACCATAGCTCACTGGCAATACATTGTGTAAGTTGTTGGTGCTTGTTTGCTTACTTTATTAGGCACATTTGCAGTATGCTGCTGCATTTCAATTTTGTTCTGATCTAATAAAGTAAATGTAATGCATCAAATGAAATAAGCTTCATTTCACACTTATTCAGTTGTGGATCCTACAGGATCTGCTTTTTATTTTTAAAACAAACAACATGAGTTGTTTCTCTGTAATTTAATTTCTTTCTGTCATTCTGGGATGCATGTGGGTTTGATGTTAGAAAAAAATATACATTAAACTGATGTTCATTAGATTAGAATGACGTGGTAAATATACAGAAGAACCAAATTGTTTCTGATTGAATTTGAAGTATCGTAATTTCTCGTTAAAGCTAGGATTCATTAGGGAAGTAGACCATACAAAAGCAGTTTTCTTTCAAATATTGCAATGTGATCCATGTTGCAGGAATGTTCGAGCAACAACCTAAAAAAAAAAAAAGACAAAGCAAAACAAACAAACCAGAAGAAACTCTATAAGCAGAGGATTTGTTTGTCTGTAAATTAGAGTCACCTAACTGGCTCTGTGTGATTTTTTCTTCCAAATTTATGCAACAGTTTTCTATAGCATTGCAGTATCTGTGAGCTTTCTATCGGCCATGGCAGTGATAGGATCAATCCTTTTGGTAGAACTGTGCAAGAGTGCTCATACTCAGTAAAGTCTTGTATAAATTCATTGTCCTAATTGTAAGAGGCATAGCTATACTTCTTATTTGCAGAGGAATTACCTCTTGTTCCCACTGTGTCTTATACTACTTACAAGACATGACATTAGTAAAATTTTGAAGCTTGTAAAAAGTCAAACTGATTACTTGTAATCTAATTATATTTGTAGACAGTTTAGCAAATATGAGGTCAGTAAAATCTCCTTGTTTTGGGAAGCAGTGACAATTGAGTGGTCAACTTCTGTGACTATGTTTGGTAAAAGTTTGGTAAAAAAAATACAATGGATGTTCAAAAAGTAAAACTCAAAATCTTTATTGACAATGCATAGCAGTTAACTTCATGTAAGTCTTTCTATTTTGTTACTTCAAAAAGGGAAGTGGCAGGGTTTTGTAGTTTGCAGAACAGCGAAGTGTCCACACTCCTTGGAATTTCATTGCACATCATATTCATGGTTGGATACATGCAGCTAAATTAGGCAGGCTGTGGAAGTAATATTTTAGTTATATGTATCTGATGGAAAAATATAGTAAAACCTCAAGTCAATTCTAAACCTTCTATTGGGATTGAAAATACCTGTATTTGGCTGAAGTCACCAATGTGAAAGACTCATATCCTGTGGATAACAATATTTTTGCCAGAACTGAAGAACTTGGAATCTATCACATCTGGTGCCTGTGAGCTGTAACAGTTCAGTATCATTTCTGGGTATTTGTGTCCAACCTATAAAACAGGAGGGTGATCAATGGCTTTCCCACCAAGGAATTTTTGATGGTGTTTTCATGCCAGTGCTGAGGCCCAGAGAGAATGCAGTCAAGAACAAGAGCAATAGGTGTGTCCTCTGGTGGTCCATCAGGTAGAGTAGTTGGGAAGCAGGGAACAGTTGTTTCCATCCACTCAGAGTTTTGCTGTTGATTAACATGGGAGGTGAAATAGGGCTAAGTTGTTATGTGTTAATAGTTTTTGGTTTGGTTTGGTTTTGTAGTTGGGGGGGGGGTATGTTTTGTTTGTTTTTTTTTTTTTTAAGAAAAAAACATGTTCTTGTTAAATTTTGTTAATTAAAGCTGCTAGGTCCAACTGAGTCATTTAGGTTAAATTTAGGTTAGATTTTCCTTTGGGGACTGAGCGCCCTATACTACAAAGTGCTAGGCATCCTCTTTCCACAGCCTTCTCAGTAGGAGCTGAGAACACAGCATGCCTCTAGAGGTGACTGGGTCCTTGCAGGCCAAATCAGAGAGTCTAGCATAATTTAAAAATATGAAGACGCTTTTCAACTGTGTTTTGATTAATACATCGTGGACTCTCTCCAACAGTAATAATTTCTGTGCTTTAATATATCATTGTAAGTATTTCATTAAGCAATAAAATCTTGCTGTATTTTTCAGGCCCTCTGCTATGCATGTCTTGGTGTGAGACTGCTATTTTCCCTTTTAATTTCTCTGGTGTAAATAAGTGATATGGCTTTACTGTTCCATTTCACCCCAGGTAGTAATTTCAAACAATTATCCCATTTCTCTTGGGCTTAGTGACACTACCACATGATGGAATGTGGTGACCTTTCAAAATGAAGTGAACTATAATAACTCTACCACCAAACTCCTGTCTTTCTGTTCTGAAGCATCAGCCTCCACTTTAGTCCAGTAGCACCTGAGTGGGCTGTAGAAGAAATGGCAGTAATTATTGATTGAGGTGCTCACATGACTCACATAACTGATGCCTCTGATGATAAACAATTGTGTGAGCAGGTTTGACTCACACCTGCTGTTCAGTTTTTCAGGGTAGGTTTTTTTTTTTTGAGGAGATTAAAATGCAGTGTTCCCACTCCCTTGGGGCAGTATTACTGAAAGGTTTTTTTTTTGTGAACTCTCCTCCCTAAGTAAGAACCCAAGATCCCAGCCTTCAAACTAAAAACATGTCTTCCCAAGTGTTAATATTTAGAATATTTTGACTCTGTCTAAATTGCACGGTATGCAGCTCAGTTACTCTGTTTTATGTATCTAAACATGCCCAAGAAGACAGTTTGGATCTTGGTAAAGTTGGCCCAGATTTCAAGATGTAGATATCTGAATCAGAACTTTTTGGTCTCTATACTTAGTTTCCTCAGTACAATAGACTCAGTAAACAGGGTGGCAAGCACTTGCAGCTGCTCTACTGCTTCCATCAATGCTTTCTCTGCAGTTTGGGTCACTGCTGGCTGAACAGTTGAAGTCACTGCAAGTACGTGTGTCAGTGACACATCAGGAAGGGATGAGGTTTTTCTCTAATGTTTGGTCCTTTTAAATTTTGTTCTATAGATAATTGGTTTTGTTCTCTTTATACCATCTCATTTATCTTTATGTTGGTTTTCATAGCTCCATCTTAAAGGCTCTGAGGAGATAGTCAGCTTAAGAGTTCTGTACTAATAAAATACTTACTGGTTTTAATCTCACATTAGTAGAACACTGAAGTTTTGCATCAGTGTTTACTTTTAATCTCTGGACTCAATAATCAATAATAAAATGTCAGATTACAAAACTTACTGCTTGTACTTAGAGACTGTTTCCCATTTTCAGTATGATTTCCAAAGTTTGGTAGTCATTTGGTGGCAGAGCATGTTAAATTGTGTAGATGGAGCAATGAGTAAGGAAGGGATGAAGAATTATGTAATCTCTGAATGTTTTTATTGCAGATTTGCTGATTAGGAAATGGAGACAAGGGCAAACCCTCACTTTTTTTTTCTGGAAGTGTGAGTTTTGCCCATTGAATTTCAAGGGGTCAGGGTTTTGGTGTGGTTTTTGTTTGGTTGGTTTTTAAAAGCATGTGCCAATTCTGAGTATCTTAAACATGAATCTTCTTTAACCAGCTCATCAAAGGTTGGGCTCATAAAAGTTGCTTATGTAGCTGAGTCTGTTTTAAAATACCTAAACTCCTATAGAAATCCACCATAAAATGGATGGGTTTATACCTTTGTGAATACACTGACTTGTATAAAATGGTGGATGCTGATGGGATTTTCAAGGAAATACAAACCATTTAGATGGTTTTAGATGGGTTTTAAAATATGTACTATAAAGGTTTATTTTTCAAAACATCTGATGGCTTCTGCTGATTTCTGTTGGAGATGTAGAGGTTCAGGACACATGAAAGGTAAATCAGTGCATAGAAAGCTTTGTAGTTACTGATTACCTTTTGAAAATGTGTGCATTTTTTCTTGCTGGGAGGTATATAGCAAGTCAGTGTAGCACAGTTGTGAATAGAACTACCTCTGCCTTTGCAAGAATACAGGATCTTCCTAAGCCAGTGCTTCACCTGACATGTAATTACTTTTTAGAGAAGACAGGGATCTAATTAAGATTTTTAATCACTTCTTTACAAATTAAAATGGTCTTAAAAATCTGGCTACATATTGAAGTAGAGTACTGAAATTATCTTTTGTTATTTGTTATGTAGTTTGCCTAGCATTTCTGTAGAAATATCTGTGAGACTTATTCAAGTGTGGCTATTCAGGTAGAGTATGAAATTACTATTCTGTGAGCAGTCAGCCATCTAGAAACATTCTTTGGCCCAAGAACAGCCCATGTATTTAGATTTCCTTACTGGATGAGCTATTACTAAATACACCTATGCGGTGGTTTGAGCCTTAACTGGGATATAAGAGCTCAGATGGGGGCAAGGCCAAGAATCCCTCTCCCTCTCCCTTCTCCTATTTCCCAATAGAGAGAAAAAAAAAAAAGGGAAGGAGCAAAAAATTTGGAGTTGGTTTGGAATTAAAGAGGTAAATTTTTTCTTTAAACAACATGTGTGTGTGTATATATATATATATATATATGTGTATATATATATGTGTGTGTGTGTATACATATATAACAATAACAGGAAGGGTTCACAAGGGTAAGGAACAAAAATGGATGAGGAAAGTGTGTATACAAAACCAGTCCTTTGAAAAGGCGTGGATATAGCAAGGAGGAGGACCAGGCCTGACCACGTGGCAGAGGAGCAGGAAGCCAGTGGCAGTCCTCTCGTCCAGGCAAGGCAGGAACCAAGAGAGAGCTAATGGCTGCAGTTTCTTCCTTTTTATAGGCTTGCTGGACAGGGAGGGGGACTGGAACAGACTAACTCAGTTTCCCAGGGGCAAAACCCCCTCCAGGGAGGGCAAAGGTCACACAAGCCCTCCCCCGCCCCTCTTTCAGGATGGGTGTAACCTATCATATCCTAAATGAAAAAGGAAAAAAAAAAAGTGCACTATGCTTTCTATTGTAGTGTGTCAGGAAGAAGAAATCAAAGAGTAAGATACTGAGAAACAGAAAAAATTCATGATCAGTTGGTGGAAGAACTGTTTCATATCTTAGCCAATGCTACCACTACGAAGGCACAAAAAGCACTTGAACTGAAATTCCCTGCTGCTATTATTCTACACACTATTGAAATACTGTACAGATGTGTGCTTTGAATTTTTTTCTGAGTCACATTGAGAGTCATCACTATGGTATTCAACCTACAACTTTATTCTTTTAGCTACTAATGAAAAAGGCAAGTACCATTTCACTCATTCATAACTCATTGAAACTAGCAATGGGAAACATCGTTGATTTTACTTAGGCTCCTTTTGCATCCTGGCTGTGACTATTTGGTTAATTCTCTACCACTTCACTAGGAGACTGCTTCACTGTTTAATGAGTCTCTCAGTTTCTGATTTTTTTGCCAGGTTGTAATTTTTCCTCTAATCTCACCTGAGTATGATTGCCTTTTCCCTTGGGCCATCGTGTGAGTATGATACCCATCTTCATGTTTACACTCTGGAAAATACATCTCAGCAGTCGTCGTGTTTCCTGCCACACTTGCTGCAGTAGTTTGGCCCTGGCTGGGGGCCAGATGCCCACCAAAGCTGCACTATCACTCCCCTTCTTAGATGTACAGGGGAGAGTATAACAAGAGGCCCATGAGTCAAAGTAGGAGCAGTTTAATAAGAGCAAAAGCAAAGGCTGTTCGTGAGAGCAACATCAAACAAAAATATTCTCTGTTTCCCACCAGCCGACAATGTCCGGCGGCTGCCCAGGAAGCAGGGTTTCAGTATATGTAGCATTTGCTCTGGAGGACAGACACAATCAAAGAATGCCCCACCAGTTACTTCTTTCCCTTAGGGTTTTTTTTTTTTAGTTAAGGGCATGGTATGGAATATGCCTTTGGTCAGTTTGGGTCAGCAGGCTGAGCTGTCTTCCTTCCCAAGACCATGCCCACCCCTAAGCTTCATGTTGAGGGTGGAGGGACATAGTGGAAAAGCACTGTCTTGGTGTTGTGTGAGCACTACTCAGAAGTAGCCAAAACACTGGTGTGTTACCAACACCCCTTACAGATAGCAGTACAAAGCACAGCACTATGAAAGATGCTGTGGGAAGAATAGAATAGAATAGAATAGAATAGAATAGAATAGAATAGAATAGAATAGAATAGAATAGAATAGACCAGGTTGGAAGAGACTTTAAAGATCATCAAGTCCAACCCATCATCCAACACCATCTAATCAACTAAACCATGGCACCAAACACCCCATCAAGTCTCCTCCTGAACACCCCCAATGAAGGTGACTCCACCACCTCCCCGGGCAGAGACCAACCTCTGCCTGGCTACAACCTCCCTTCAGGTAGCTGTAGACAGCAAGAAGGTCTCCCCTGAGCCTCCTCTTCTCCAGGCTCAACAATCCCAGCTCCCTCAGCCTCTCCTCATAGGCCTTGTGCTCCAAACCCTTCACCAACTTTGTTGCCCTTCTCTGGACGTGTTCCAGCAAGTCAACATTTTTCCTAAACTCAGGGGCCCAGAACTGGACACAGAACTTGAGGTGCGGCCTAACCAGTGCAGTGTACAGGGGCAGAAAGACCGCCCTGCTCCTGCTGGCCACGCTGTTCCTGATGCAGGCCAGGATGCCATTGGCTGCCTTGGCTGCCTGGGCACACTGCAGGCTCATGTTCAGCCTACAATCAACCAGTACCCCCAGGTCCCTCTCTGCCTGGCCGCTCTCCAGCCACTCTGACCCCAGCTTGTAGCACTGCATGGGGTTGTTGTGGCCAATGTGCAGAACCCGGCACTTGGATGTGTTAAATCTCATGCCATTGGACTCTGCCCATCTGTCCAGCCTGTCGAGGTCCCTCTGCAAAGCCTCTCTGCCCTCCAGCAGATCAACTCCTGCCCCCAGCTTGGTGTCATCCGCAAATTTACTGATGATGGATTCAATGCCCTCATCCAGATCATCAATAAAGATGTTGAAGAGCATGGGGCCCAGCACTGATCCCTGGGGCACACCACTAGTGACTGGCTGCCAGCTGGATGTGGCACCATTCACCACCACTCTCTGGGCTCGGCCCTCCAGCCAGTTCCTAACCCAACACAGTGTGATCCTGTCCAAGCCATGGGCTGATACCTTGGCCAGGAGTTTGCAAGCTGGGGGACTGTGTCAAAGGCCTTGCAGAGGTCCAGGTAGACCACATCCACAGGACTCCCCACATCCACCAGGCGGGTCACCTGATCATAGAAGGAGATCAGGTTGGTCAGGCAGGACCTGCCCTTCCTAAATCCATGCTGGCTGGGCCTGATCCCTTGGCCATCCTGTAAGTGCTGTGTGATCGCACTCCAGATGACCTGCTCCATAATCTTGCCTGGCACTGAGGTCAGGCTGACAGGCCTATAATTCCCTGGCTCATCCAGCCAGTGCTTCCTGTGGATGGGCACCACGTTAGCCAGCTTCCAGTCTTCTGGGACCTCTCCAGTGAGCCAGGACTGCTGAAAAATGATGGAGAGTGGCTTGGCCAGCTCATCTGCCAGCTCTCTCAGCACCCTAGGATGGATCCCCTCTGGTCCCATGGCCTTGTGGGGGTCCAAGTGGCTCAGAAGATCTCTACCTACCTCCTGGAGCAGTGGGAAACTATGCAGCTCCCTGGCTCCTTCTGCCAGCTCTGCAGGCCAGCTGTCTGGAAGACGTTCTGCCATCCTAGTATAAATTGAGGCAAAGAAGGTGTTAAGTAGCTCTGCCTGTTCCTCATCCTTTGTTACAACGTTCCCCTCCATGTCAACCAAGGAGTGGAGGTTGTCCTTGCCCTTCTTCTTGCTATTGATGTATTTATAGAAGGACTTTTTGTTGTCCTTCACAGCAGAGGCCAGTCTAAGTTCTAAATGGGCTTTTGCCTCCCTAATTTTCTTCCTGCATGTCCTAGCAACATCCCTAAACATTCTGTAGGTTGCCTCCCCTTTCTTCCAAAGATGATACACCCTCTTTTTTTCCCTTAGTTCCTTTAGAAGTTCATTACCCATCCAGGCTGGCCGTCTGCCCTGGCGGCTCATCTTCCGGCACACTGGCACAGCCTGTTCCTGCACCTTCAAGAGTTTTTCCTTGAAGTAGGTCCAGCTCTCCTGGATCCCTTTATTTTTAAGGGCTGTTTCCCAATGAACCTTCTGAGTTAGTTCCTTGAGTAACCTGAAGTCTGCCCTCCTGAAGTCCAGAGTAGAGGTCTTCTTGCTGCCCCTCTTGGCTTGGCTGAATACCGAAAACTCAATTATCTCGTGGTTACTGGTGCCTAAACACCCTCTGACCACCACATCACCCACCAGCCCTTTCCTGTTGGTGAAGAGGAGGTCAAGCATAGCCTCAGCCCTGGTAGGTTCGTGCAGCACCTGGTGTAAGAAGCTGTCCTCCATGCATTCTAAGAACCTCCTAGACTGCCTCCTCTCTGCTGTGTTGAGATCCCAGCAGATATCAGGCAGGTTGAAGTCATCCATGAGAACGAGGTCAGGCGATCTTGAGACAGCCTTAAGCTGCCTATAGAATGCTTCATCTACATCTTCCTCCTGGTTGGGTGGTCTATAACAGACGCCAACCAGGATATCTGCCCTGATGGTCTTCCCTCTAATTCTCACCCACACACACTCAACCCGATCGTCCCTGATCTCTAGCTCAATGGCATCACGAGCCTCCCTGATGTACAGGGCCACCCCTCCACCCCTTCTTCCTTGCCTGTCTCTCCTGAAGAGTCTGTAGCCATCAATTGCAGTGCTCCAGTCACGCGAGTCGTCCCACCACGTCTCTGTGATGGCAACTACATCATAACTTTCTTGCTGCAACAAGGCTTCCAGCTCCTCATGTTTGTTACCCATGCTTCGTGCATTAGTGTACATGCACTGCAGCTGGGCTGTTGGTTTCACCTCTAGCTCTAGCTTATCACCCCCAGACTCCTTCCTGAGGGCACTGGTTCCAGCCCCTTCCCCCTTCAAATCTAGTTTAAAGCCCTGTCAATGAGACTTGCCAATTCCCTTCCCAGAATCTTTTTACCTTTGGGGGACAGGCCATTCTCGTATACTGTGATCTTTCCTCTCCTCTGGGACAGATGTACTCCCTCTGTTGCCAACTGACCTGGTGCAGTAGAACGTTCCCCAAGATCGAAAAACCCAAAATTCTTTTGACTGCACCAGCCTGTAAGCCACTTGTTGACTACAGCTGCTGACCTGTTCCTTATCGTGTTCCCTCCTGCAACTAACGGTATCGATGTAAAAATTATTTGTGAGCCTGACCCCTCAACCAGATCTCCCAGGGCCTTGAGGTCATTTTTGAGAGCCCTGGGAGTTCTGGTAGCATCATCATCATTCCCTAACTGCATAACCAATAAGGGATAGTAGTCAGAGGGCTGTACCAGACTGGGCAGCCTTCTGGTAACGTCTCCAACTTGGGCTCCCGCTAGACTAATAACTTCCCTATGAGATGGGTCTGGCCTACATATGGGACCCTCTGTTCCCCTCAGGAGGGAATCACCAATAGCAATTACCCTCTTTGTTTTGAGGGAGCAAGTCCTGATGCCAGGGGAAGGCTGCTTTGCCTTAGGCTGTTTAACCTTAGGCTGCTTTGCCTTAGGCTGTTTAATCTTAGGCTGTTTAGCCTCAGGGAAAACCCCAGACGGTGTGTCCTCCGGCATCAGTATCACCTCACCTTCAATCTCCAGCGCCCCATACCTGTTTTCCAAGGGCAGCAAGGAAGGTGAGGGGAGGCAAGGAGGTTTTAATTTGTGTCTTTTGAGAGGAACCTGCATCCATTCCCCTCTGCTTTTTGGACATCCAGTCTCTGCTGGGGGAGCCTGCGGAGCCTGCTTACTCGGGTTCATCTCTTTCCTCCTCTGGCTCATCTCTTTTCTACATTCCCATACATCTCTAAGACTAGCAACCTCATCCTTTAGTCTGACCACCAGGTTGAGCAGATAGCCGATCTGCTCACGCCGAATGCAAGAGATGCTTCTAGTACCCTGCATCTCAAGAGCCAGGCTCCAGCACTCACTACAGCCAGATACCTGGACAGCTACCTGCTTGTGTTCGTGTTCTACCTCAGTCTGGGTCGACACTGATTTTTTTAAGGAGATTTTGCTGCGCGTTACAGCCATGCTGCCCCTGGCCACAGCACCCACTGGACATGAAATTTAGAAAAAGTGCGACAGTGCGCAAGAGCACAAGAGAGCACCAGGGCAGGCGGCTGCCGCCCAGCGGAGCCCCGCGAGCCGCTGCGTCTGTTTAAATTCCGCCGCCGAAGGCGCTGGGTTCACGAGCCACGGGCACGTGAAGAGAGGGACGCTCCGAGTCTCGCAGTGTGTGCAGGAAGCGTCCCTCTGCAGAGCCCTTCTACCCTTTAACAAATCAACACCTGCCCCCAGCTTGGTGTTGTCTGCGAATTTACTGATGATGGACTCAATGCCCTCTTCACTAATTCTATCTCAGCCAAACCCAGTGCATTTGCTCATTGATTTGCCATAATACTCCGTATACCTAGCAATCTGAACCCATTTAAATTTTACTGTTCTCCATCCTGTTCTGCCAGTTTGGTGACTGCTTCTTGATGATTCCTGTACTCCCCCAATTTAGTAACATCTTTGTAATGCAAAGAAAACTCAGGGCTGAGTGTTGTATTTGAAGTATACCTTTGCCCTCAGACTGAAACTGTTGTATCTGAAAACAAAAACAAAAACAAAAACAAAAAAAAAAAAAAAAAAATTTGTTATATAATTTCTTAATGAATTTTCCAGTTTATACACTGGTTTGAGTTCATTCTGCTTACAGCTGTGGTATAGCAGCAGAGATGTTACCTGTATCCAAATAAGGCTCCAGGAGAGTGAGTCTGACCAGCTCTTGTATTTTCAGTTATTGCGCAGAATCACAGAATGGTAGGGGTTGGAAGATACCTTCAGAGATCAAGTTCAATCCCCCTACAAAGTCAGGTTCACCTAAAGAAGGTCACACAGGAGCAAGGCCAGGCAGGTTTTGAATGTCACCAGAGATCAAGACTTCACCACCTCTGGGAAGCCTGGTCTAGTGCTTCATCACCTATAAACTGAAGACGTTTCTCCTCATGTTTAGATTGGATTGTTACCCCTTGTCCTGTCACTGGACACCAGTGGAAATAAGACCAGTTCTATCCTCCTGACACCCACTTTTTAAGTATTTATGAGCATTTATGAGATCTCCTTCAGTCTTTTCTACACTAAGAAAGACCCAGTTTTCTCAGTCTTTCCTCATAAGACAGGAATGTTTCCTGATTATCTCTTCAGCAAGCTGCTGTCGTTCTTGAACCAGGGAGCTTAGAACTGAGCACAGTATTCCAGGTGTGCCATCACCAGGGCAGAGAGGGAGGATAACCTCCCGTGACCTGCTTGCCGCACTTCTTGGTGCACTCCTGGATGCCCCTTGCACCACTGTAACTCTATCATCTTTTGAGACAAGGATGCAAATTCTGCTGGCATTGTGGCTAGCCCTGTGGCACCTCCTTTTGTGTCTCTAACCACAGAAACTGGTGTGGTTTTGACCATATTAGTGTAATGAGACAGTAGGATTCACCTGTGTCTCAGGTTTGGCAGCAATCCTTTCAGCTGTGTGGTACAGGACTTGGGAACAGTTACTGTCACATTGGATTAAAATGTGTGCAAGATATGGGTCCATGGTATGTAAGAACCTATTCAGTTTTCAGAGGTGCTGGACATTGCCTTACTAAATTATAATACAATGGAATAGAATACAATAGAATAAACCAGGTTGGAAGAGACCTTCAAGATCATCACATCCACCCATCAACCAATCCAACCCACCTAAACAACTAAACCATGCAACCAAGCACCCCATCAAGTCTCATTCTGAACACCTCCAATGAAGGTGACTCCACCACCTCCCTGGGCAGACCATTCCAATGGGCAATCACTCTCTCTGTGTAGAACTTCTTCCTAACATCCAGCCTAAACCTCCCCTGGCACAGCCTGAGACTCTGTCCTCTTGTTCTGGTACTGGCTGCCTGGGAGAAGAGACCAACCTCTGCCTGGCTACAACCTCCCTTCAGGTAGTTGTAGAGAGCAATAAGGTCACCCCTCAGTCTCCTCCTCTCCAGGCTAAGCAGCCCCAGCTCCCTCAGCCTCTCTTCACAGGGCTTGTATTCCAAACCCCTCACCAATTTCATTGTCCTTCTCTGCACACGTTCCAGCAAGTCAACATCCTTCCTAAACTGAGGGGCCCAGAACTGGACACAGGACTCAAGGTGTGGCCTAACCAGTGCAGTGTACAGGGACACAATGACCTCCTTGCTCCTGCTGGCCACACTGTTCCTGATGCAGGCCAGGATGCCATTGGCCTTCTTGGCTGCCTGGGCACACTGCAGGCTCATGTTCAGCCTACCATCCACCAGTACCCCCAGGTCCCTCTCTGCCTGGTCTCTCTCCAGCCACTCTGACCCCAGCCGGTAGGACTGAGCCAGGACACTCTGTGTAGCTGTAAGCATCAGATAAATTACTGGCTGTAGGTATGCCAGCGCTCCTGGATTATGTGTATGCATCAATCAATGGGGTTGGGCAATTAGGCAGCAGAAAACTGAGTAGCAGCAGTGTTGAGTTTTGTGGCTGAGCACTAGATCCAGGCAGACAGGGGGTTCTTGCTGCCAGGGAAACCCAAAGGAGAGCAGAGACTCACCAGTAGCTAGTTGGTGATAGCTAGAGAGCTCAAGTGACAGAGTGCTGTGAACAAGGTGAGCAAACACAGCATGGCACAGCTGTTTGTATGGCAATTTGTGTGCAGGGAGTGCCCTGTATCCTGCTTGTAGGTCCACAGCTGAGGGAATTGAGCTGGGTCTCTGCCTCAGTGTTCTAGCACTGAAAGCCTCTGAGAAGTTGATATCTCCACCCAAATGGACCTGGACAGGAAGTATTCTTCAGTACAGGTGGTAGGTTGCTACAGGTACCTAGACTCTTCTCCTAATGTAAAGACAATCATAGAATGGTGTGACCGGTTTAGGCTGTGCCTTTAAGAAAGAGACACTTTCTGAACACTCTGGGCGAATATTTTGATATTAGAATGAAAACAATGATATGCTAATTCAATTTCATTGGTGGGACCCAGTTGTAGTTTTTTTGTTTAGTCTTTCAGTCGGGGGGAGTCAGTAGGCAGTCGTCTTCTTCTTCCCCCTGTGCTGTGAGCTGGCTCGTTTCTCTCTACGATTCCTCTCTAACCAGATAAGAAAACTAACTTTTTGCATTCGCTTTGAGCTTTAACAAAGTTTTCCCCTTTTAATTACCTTCCTTTCTCTCTCTCTCTAACCCTTTTGGGAAAAAGGGGAGGTAGGGAGGGAGAAGGGAGGGGCAGGCCGAACCCCCCTGGCCGCAGGGGGGGGGGTTGGGGAAAGGTTTCCTGTATTACATACATTGCTGTATATTTCTGTATATATTGTAAATATTGTATATTTTTGTACATATTCATTGCATTCCATATCTGCTTGTAAAATACAGCTTTCATCTGCTTCTCCGGCTGAGTTAGCTGTGGAATTCTTTTGTGTGTGTGGGGGAACCTTCCTACTCCACCACAAATGGCATGGGTTGGATGGACATTAGAGATCTACTCCAACACGTTTCTTGCAGCTCAGATATCTGGTGTAACAGATCATCAACCTGTGCTACACCAGGATCTCTCAACTAGACTTGGTTGCTCAAGGCCTCATCCAATTTGGCCATGAACACTTCCAGGGAGGAGGCATCCACAACCTTTCTGGGCAACATATACCAGAGTCTCACTGCCCTCTTACTGAAAAATTTCTTCCTAGGATACATCAGCTTGAAACCATTGTCCCTTGTCCTATCACTATGTGGCAGTTTAGGCTGGGTGCCTCATGCTGCTGCCACATAAGATAGACCTTCAGTGCCCCGAGTGTCCAGCCCAGTAGGTGGGCGCAGGAAATAGCGTATTTCATTCCCACAATGTCCTGCTCCCTATAAATCTATCAGCAAGGTCTCCATAATACAATACTCACACTTCCTCTTTCTTCCCTCACTGCTCCTGTGGGAGATGCTTCCTATCTGGTAGTGGAGGGGGAGTTATCTCAAGGCCTCTTGGACCTGGCTAGGCCTAATGCCAGGAGGAGAAGGGGGAAGGGCAATCTCAGATCTGGCCAGATAAGATTAGCCTAACAGTGGAGGGGGGAAGAAAGATCCCTGGAGGTTCTGGGTATACCCTCAGGAAAGGAGAAGGGAAATTGCTGGGAGGCTTCTGGGTATGCTGTGAGGGACTCTGTATGCTTTGGGATCCTTTTTGTCACTATGCTTGTAGCTCTCTGTAAAACACCTTACTGCTTTTCCATTTAATTTTCCCACCACTTCTGCAATCCGTTTGTCTGAGTCTCATTTTTTTTCTGCCCTGGTGGGAGGCAAGGGAGGATCTGCCTCAAACTGGGACACTAAGTAAGGACCTGGGAGACCTAGTGGTCAAGTTAAGCATGAGCTCCCAGAGTGCCCTTTTGGCAAAGAAGGCCACAAGAAGGTATTTCCAAGTGCATTGAGAAGAGGGTGACCAACAGGCTGAGGGAGGTTTTCCTCCTCTGTTCTTCACTAGTGAGGCCACATCTGGAGTATTGTGTCCAGTTCTAGGCTCCCCAGTTCAAGAGAGACAGAACTGCTGGAGATAGTCCAGCAGAGGCCTGTGAAGATAATTAGGGAACTGGAGCATCTCTTTTACAAAGAGGGCCTGAGACATCTGGGGCTCTAGCCTGGAAGAAGACTGAGAGGGAGTCTTGTTCATGGCTGCAAATAGCTAAAGGGCAAACGTCAAGAGGATGGTGGTAGTGCAAGGAAGGGACAGCGGGCACACACTAGAACACAGGACATTCCACCTTAATATAAGCAAAAGCTTCTCCACTTTGAGTGTGACAGTGCCCAGACAGATTGTGGAGTTACCTTCTCTGGAGACTTTCAAAACCTGCCTGAACACATTCCTGTGCAATGTGATACAGGTGAACCTGCTTTACTGGGGGTGTTGGACTAGAGTATCTTCAGAGGTCCCTTCCAACCTCTACTATTTTGTGATTCTGTACTTTTATAGGTAACACCTATTGAGAATCGTGTCCTATTGGATTTTGTTGTGTTGAATGTGTGCAAAATCATACACTTTGAGTTTACGGTATTTCTGAAAGCTGCAGTTCGATGTTAAAATTCTACATTTGGAATTCATATAGAGTTTGTAAATTTATCCTAGAGTTCATACTGACATTTATGGAAGATGCATGTATGGAATTTTCAGGAAGAAAAGTATTGTAATCAATAGATATGATATTTCAGCTATATTGAGAAATATTGGGGACTTTAGGGCTGAATGGGGAGAAGGGGTAACATTGAATTCGGTGAGATATTTTAAACAATTGAAGAGAAAAACTATTTTAATTGGTTATTTTTTCCCTGCACAGCAGTAGCAGTCACACACCTCATTAGATAAGCTAACGAAGTGCCAACTAATTAATGAATGTGTAGAGTTGTCTAAGAAGGCTACCTTGGACTTTTCTCCTTTGCCAAACACTACATACTGAGGAAAGAAGCCATTCTACTTGTTAGGAAGATGACAAATTTAAGCAATGAATGATTTATAGGCATCTACTTTTTGTTTTTAATGATTGATAAGATGTTGGAATTATCTACTAATGGTCCAGTAAAACTTCCTATTACAAGACACAGTCTCTTATGCTTGGATTACTAGAACTCTTCGGTTTGAAGTTTGCCTTGTGTCTTTGCCTTGGGATCATGGTTGTCTTTTTGTGTCCTTTGAGTTTTGTTTTGAAAGATTGCAATACAGAGGCTTTGTACAGAGGCTGGATAAGGGTCTTCTGTTCAACTGATCTCAGCTGAAAACTGAGTTACTAGAATTACAGCCACAAGACAAATAGGAAAAATATAGACCACAACCTTATGACAGAAAGAAAGAAGCTGAAGAGAGGAAAACTTGTCTTGTCTTTAAAAAAAGCAAACACTACCACCACCAAACCAAACCCAAAGCATAGAAAACATGTAGTAGAAGAAGCCGGGCTGAACCCTGGAAATAAGGTGCTCAAAGACCATGATTGTATGTGCTGCTCTGGCTTCAGCTCAGCAGGGTCAAGAGCTTACTGTCCTGAGTTTTTTGTGTGCTCTGTGTCCTGGGGAGGACTTTGATTAGATAAAGAGCTAACAGAGAGGATGGAGGGAGGACTCAAACCAGTGGGATGCATGGAGAGAAGGAAGAATACAGAAGAGACATTTAAGGAAGATCCATGTTAAGATGGGGGAGCTGGACCCAGTCAAGGTAAATGGCAGAAGATGCAGCTTTTATAGTTCTAGGTGAAACCATGTGATTTTGGTGTGGTCTTTGCACATGTAGCCATATTTTGAGGTAGCTCTTTCTAGAATGGTGCACATGCTTTTCCTCCCAAGTGTCTTTGATTTGCTTACAGTGTTACTTTTACATTTATGAGTGTCATTGTGTTTGCTGGAGTCATGATTAATCCTGCAGACTGCTGTGCATTTACTTGAAGTTGCCATGCTTTTTTCATGGGATGATTTGCAAAAGGCAAATGGCTGATCTGCAGTTTTCTATATGCCCTTTATTTGAATAACGTGCTAAATCAAGTGAGGCATTATGAATAGTGTTCACCATTTGATTCAGGTACACTTTGGTTGTGTGAAATGACCAGTAACACAATTATTCTTAGTGAAAAAAGCAATCATAAAATAACTTTGTCTCAGTACCTCTATTCCTCCAGGTGAAGTTCAGAAATGAAAGCTGTGTCATTTTTAGAATAGAATAGAATAGAATAGAATAGAATAGAATAGAATAGAATAGAATAGAATAGAATAGAATAGAATAGATAGAATTAACCGGGTTGGAAAAGACCTTCAAGATCATTAAGTCCAACCTATCACCCCACACTATCTAATCAACTAAACCATGGCGCTAAGTGCCCCATCCAGTCTCTTCCTAAACACTTCCACTGATGGTGACTCCACCACCTCCCTGGGCAGACCATTCCAATGGCAAATCACTCTTTCTGTGAAGAATTTCTTCCTAACGTAGAGTCTAAACCTCCCCTGGCACAGCTTGAGATTGTGTCCTCTTGTTCTGGTGCTTGTTGCCTGGGAGTAGAGACGAACCCCCACCTGGCTACAACCTCCCTTCAGGTAGCTGTAGACAGCAAGGTCTCCCTGAGCCTCCGCTTCTCCAGGCTCAGCAATCCCAACTCCCTCAGCCTTTCCTCATAGGGCTAGTGCTCCAAACCCCTCAGTACCTTTGTTGCCCTTCTCTGGCCATGTTCCAGCAACTCAACATCTTTCCTAAACTGAGGGGCCCAGAACTGGACACAGGACTCAAAGTGTGGCCTGACAAGTGCTGAGTACAGGGGTACAAGGACTTTCTTGCTCCTGCTGGCCACACTGTTCCTGATGCAGGCCAGGATGCCATTGGCTGCCTTGGCTGCCTGGGCACACTGCAGGCTCATGTTCAGCCTACTATCAACCAGTACCCCCAGGTCCCTTTCTGCCTGGCTGCTCTCCAGCCACTCTGACCTCAGCCTGTAGCACTGCATGGGGTTGCTGTGGCTAATGTGTAGAACCCAGCACTTGGATGCGTTATATCTCATGCCCTTGAACTCTGCCCACCTGCCCAGCCTGTCAAAAGGTCCCTCTGCAGAGCTCTTCTACCCTCCAGCAGATCAACTCCTGCCCCCAGCTTGGTGTCGTCTGCAAATTGCTGATGATGAACTCAATCCCCTCATCCAGGTCATCAATAAAGATGTTAAAGAGCATGGGGCCCAGCACTGATCCTTGGGGCACTCCACTAGTGACTGGATGCCAGCTGGGTGTGGCACCATTCACCACCACTCTCTGGGCTCAGCCCTCCAGCCACTTCCTAACCCAGTGCAGAGTGCTGCTGTCCAAGCCATGGGCTGCCAGCTTGGCCAGGAGTTTACTGTGGGGGAGCAAACCAATTAAGTATCTGTTTCTAGAAATACCAAGAGTTTGGCAGGGGCCAGAAGCCTTGTAGTTTCTGTGCAACTTAACTGTAATCTTCTCTGTCAAACACTAAAGTATCCCTTCAGTGGAATTTAATTCAAGTTCTAGATTCTGTAATGCAAAAGAAAATAAATTTTAACATTGTGAGATTTTTCTTGCTGCCCTTGATTAACACTCTTTTTTTCCCCATAGCTGTTCTGATATGTACATGAAAACTTAGAATTATAGAGTCATAGAATGCATTGGGTTGGAAGGGACCCTTGAAGGTCATCTTGTCCACCCCTCATGTGGTGAGCAAGGATATTTTTAACTAGTTCAGTTTGCTTAGGGCCTCATCAGTTTTGACCTTGAATGTCGCAGGGATGGGGCCTCCCTACCACCTCTCTGGGCAGCCTGTTCCAGTATTTCATCACCCTCATAGTAAAGAACTTCCTCCTTATATCCAACTTAAATATACCCTGCTCTACTTTGAAACCGTTGCATTTGTCCTATCACTACATGCCCTCCTAGACAGTTCTTCCCCAGCATGCTTGTAGCCAAAGGGAGAGTTGGTGTCAAGCTACTTTGTCCTAGCTCCAAGTAATACTGTAGTAAATTTTGCTTATTTTCAATTGCTTTTATAGTTATTTTGGGTTTTTCTGGTTTTGCTGTAGAATAAAATGTTTGTCTTCAGACTGTGACTTAGAAAGACTTGTCTTTTGGGGGCATCCATTGAGCAGAAGAAATCTTTTTGACACAGAAAATGCTACTATTTGTCTGGTGAATCTATTCTGTTGTTCCCTGCAGGAATATCTGTACAA
Organism: Picus viridis; assembly: GCA_033816785.1. NCBI lineage: Eukaryota > Metazoa > Chordata > Aves > Piciformes > Picidae > Picus > Picus viridis. Next base: position 73,310,659 of record CM066606.1, on the reverse strand, counting down.
ATTTGTAGAAATGTGAAGAAAGAGTTGACATTGAAGCCTTTTTCAACTTGTTTAACTGGTACTCTCTCTTACTCTCTTCAGAGAATATCCTACTGCAAATAAGATCATCTACCAAAAAACCCAACGCCAACCAACCAACAAACAAACCAAACAAATAAAGTCCCAAAAAACCCCACAAAACAACAAAACCCCTGTCTTGGTCCAGAGGGAAAGAGAGTTAGTTCTTTTGCATATCCTGGTGTTATGAAATTAGAGGCACAAACGAGGCCAAAATATCAACAGGAAGGCTATTTATTGACAGAATAAAGTGGATGGATCAGGAGAGAGAGAGAGAGAAAGAGAGAGAGAGAGAGAAAAGAGAGAGAGAGAAAAGAGAGAGAGTGGGAAGAGGGACAGTAGAGGAAAGGAATTATATTACCACACCCCTCACCCCCAAGACAGTTTGGGTCTGTGGAGGAAGGCTGCTGCATCTTTGGCGTGGAGGAGAGGTCATCTTTGTTGGCTGTGCTGTCCTCTGCTGGAGGAGGGGAGAGAGAGATCCCAAAGTCCAAGTCCTTCTCTGAGCAGCCTCTTCAGCTCTATGAGTTGCAGCAGGCAGATCTTAGGACACAGAGAGAAGGTTTCTCCTGATCTGCTGCCTCCAGGCTACATGGCAATGTCTTTTCTCCTGTGTCTGTCCTTTTCTCTCCTGGTGTTCTCTTCGTTTTTCTTCAGAGTGGTGTTGTCCAGGTCTTTTCCTTCTACTGAGCCAGTATTTGCTCCAGTCATTTACACAGTTTTGTAGGTATGTGGCCATGTGGTGAGCATGCATATTCCAGAGAGTATTGATAGCAGTGGTCTCTGCCCATTATTTCGAGGGCAGCTGCAGTCTGTTGAGCAATCTTTATCCTTTGCACCATCCTCCCTTTCTGGGGTAGCTGATGGGCAGAGATGATGTTGTCTATGCACATTCCAGAGAGTCAGTATCGGGTGGCGTCTGCCCAATACACATCAGCTATTGTCTGGGCAAGCAGCAAAGGTGATATTATCTTTGTTGAGTCACATGAGTAAATTTGCAGATGACACCAAGCCGGGGACAGGAGTTGATCTGCTGGAGGGTAGAGAGGCTTTGCAGAGGGACCTCGACAGGCTGGACAGATGGGCAGAATCCAATGGCATGAGATTGAACACATCCAAGTGCCGGGGTCTGCACATTGGCCACAACAACCCCATGCAGTGCTACAGGCTGGGGTCAGAGTGGCTGGAGAGTGGCCAGGCAGAGAGGGACCTGTAGGGACTGGTGGATGGTAGGCTGAACATGATCCTGCAGTGTGCCCAGGCAGCCAAGAAGGCCAATGGCATCCTGGCCTGCATCAGGAACAGTGTGGCCAGCAGGAGCAGGGAGGTCATTGTGGCCCTGTACACTGCACTGGTTAGGCCACACCTTGAGTCCTGTGTCCAGTTCTGGGCCCCTCAGTTTAGGAATGATGTTGACTTACTGGAACATGTCCAGAGAAGGGCAATGAAGTTGGTGAGGGGTTTGGAACACAAGCCCTATGAGGAAAGGCTGAGGGAGCTGGGGTTGCTTAGCCTGGAGAAGAGGAGACTGAGGGGTCACCTTCTTGCTGTCTACAGCTACCTGAAGGGAGGTTGTAGCCAGGCAGAGGTTGGTCTCTTCTCCCAGGCAGCCAGTACCAGAACAAGAGGACAGAGTCTCAGGCTGTGCCAGGGAGGTTTAGGCTGGATGTTAGGAAGAAGTTCTATACGGAGAGAATGGTTGCCCACTGGAATGGGCTGCCCATGGAGGTGGTGGGGTCACCATCATTGGAGGTGTTCAGGAGGAGACTTGATGGGGTGCTTGGTTGCATCATTTAGTTGTTTAGGTGGGTTGGATTGGTTGATGAGTTGTACGCGATGATCTTGAAGGTCTCTTTCAACCTGGTGTATTGTATTGTATTGTATTGTATCGTATCGTATTGTATTGTATCTAGAGAGACAAGATTTAGTCTCTCATAACCCCACAAAACAAAAACAAACAAACAACCCTCCAAAAATAAAACCCAAAACTTTTTTCTTGTTAAATATTCAACAATTTTTGTGTAAATAGGCTAGCTTTTAAGCTGACCAGTGCCTAAATGCTTTTGTCTCTTGCCAGTTCTCAAGACAATTGCTCAAAGGTCAGATTTTTTTGGAATACAATTTTTTTTGTATGGAATCCTGTAGTACACCTTCCAAAAATAATAATTTCCATCCTCTATTTTTGATGTGATTTATTGCCAAGCTATGAGGTTTCAAGCTGGATCTCAGACCTATTAGTAATGAAGAGAGTGCCTGTGTTCATAGTGGAATACTTGCAAAACTAGTTTTCTTTCATTTGAGGAAAAAATGCTTGTAGGAAGCAAAATAATGTGAAGCATCTGGATTCAGGATTAAGTGGTGGTCTTACTGAAGCAGAAGAAGAGGTTAAATGTGTAAACCTACGAAAATAATAGAACCCTACTGAAGAATTTGGAAGTATTTTCAAAGATAGGGAACAAAGAAGTGAAGATGGGAATCAAAATATTTTATGTATAATTAGTGGGTATTCATGAAACATTGTCCCCTGTGGCATGTTACATATAGATACTGAAGATGTGTAGTAATTTTGAAAGTTGCTAGCTAGAGGTTAGTAAAAGAACACAAATTCAGTTGGTCTGTTTAACTGGACCCTTACTCCTTGATGCCTCACAGAATGTAGTAAGAACATCAGGCCTATATCTTGCTGTGCTTTCAGAAATGCTGAGTCACTGAGGAGGCTTTTCTGCACAGAGTTTTTACTAGTATAATTTTGGTTTTCTTATCAAGTTTTCACTAGTCTTTTCTTTATGCTCACTAACTTGCTCAGAAGTAGGCCCTGGCATATAATATATCCTATGAAAGCATTTAATCCTATGTATTGTTCTGTTGCTTACTTTGCTGTGTCTTAGTATTTTTCTGCATTTATAAGGCTATGTGCATTAATTAATTATGAGCTAGATCTGGGAGTCTGGGTATCTCAAACAAAGAAATAATCTTATCTGAGTTCTGTAACTCCAGATGCATTAAGACTAAGAAAGTCCTGTTTACTCTTCATGTATCTTGTAGATTGGCATTAGACTACTGTAAGATTCCACACGACATAAATCTTGCCTCCTTTCAGCAGAAAATTTACAAGCTATAACTTTAGTACATGGAGCTCAGGCTCTAGTAGGGACAGCTAGAACTGGAATAGAAACTAGACCACAATTTCCACATTTAATAAAGCATTAAGCTGTTGCCATGGGTTGAATTGTCATAACTGTTTCATAGCCATAAATCTTAGACTTGCACCAGATGCTTCATGCAGTTCCTGCTGTGCAAAACAGCTGGAAATTCAGCTTAAAGGGTTTCTTTCCTAGAGAGAAACTACAGGTGGCACGGAGCTGAGAAATCACGAGTTTGATGGGAACATGCACTCAAGACACAGGCTACAGCTCCAATGTTACTGTTGTGGCTTCAGGATGTGTGTCTGATTGTGGAGTTTTTACCATGATAGATAAAGACTGCAGTTCAAGGCACTGGAAATAAATCAATGTAAAGAAGTGAGGCTGGTTCTTTTTATGAACATGCCTTGTCACAGTAACCTGTGTTGCTTTTTCAGTTTTCATAGATCTTTTTTCTTTGCACCAGAGATTCAGCGTAGGGGTAATATTTTGCCTGGAAGTACAATCTGTTTGAATATCTCCTTTTTAACTGGCCTTGAGGACTAATAGTAATGTCAGATGCAGATGAATCTGCTTGTTCTGTATGAAATTGGACAGATTATTCCAAAAATAGGAACTACATACTGGATCCCCATCTAGTTGACAAATTAGTTCCCAAATACAGATGGACCTTTGCAGAATAATCTTTCTGAAAAAGAAACAGATATGATAAAATACCTTGGAAAATGCTTACAAGGAGTCCCATGTGAGTAGAAGTCTTACGAAGCTAAGGCTGTAGGTCTATAACATTTCAGGCAATAAGAAATTAACATTTAAAACTTGTAAGCAGTGAAACATGACAGCTCTCACTATTTTCTGATATGGTGCTTTACTGTTTGTTAAATAAAAAATTTACTAGGCTGTTTCTAGTATAAAGTTCATTCTGAGCTTAAGGGTCAAGACACGTATGTACTGTAGGATGCCTTCAGCAGAGTGTCAAAGGCTTTGTTTCCATCCAAGAGTTTAACTACCTTCTGTAGTTAAAGCAATATACCTGAACAAGCAGGGGATGGTTGGCTGGTTAGAAAGTGTTTATGGGAATGGAAATAAATTATAGTGCTATAAACTATTTGTGGCACTGTAACTGCAGTAAGGTTCTACAGAGGAACTGCATTGCCAGAAGGAAAAATTGCATCCCTCACTGGAATGGTCATGCTGTACTTTTATGTGGAGGCTAGGCCCAAATTACTTCCAGTTGCATTTCTGAGTATTTAAACTAGAAAACTGCTTCAATAAAGGATTTCTTTGGCGCTGAGAGGATTTAACACTGAGAGGCGTTGAACAACTGCATCTTCACTGAAGTCTGTGCTGTTTAAGGTTCTGTAAGCCATCAAAATCCTGTATTTCCATCTTGGCTCTGAATCTCATTGAAGTCAGTGGGAAAATGCTTGGATGGCTGCAGGACAGGAACTTCTTAGTAGACCTTTGTTAGCCTGTTATATCTTGTTTTCTGACAAATCCAGATGCACAGTAGGAAGCAGTTTATCCTGAATGTATCAAAAAATGCCAAAGTGTGAACCATGACAATCTCAGGGGCAAGCTGGGGCACAGAACCAAGTTTTGTTCTGTTCAGTATTTTTGCCTTTCACTTCCATAGCCTGCATATAATTGACATAAATTTACCAACCCAAGCAAAGTGCCACCACCTCTCTGTGGGGACTGAAACAAGGAATTTATTCTCTCCGAATATGAATTTAAATATGTGTGAGAGGGATGGGCTATCTAAAAGGCTGCTCCCACAAGTGCTTTCTTTGGAATAATATTTCACTGTTACTCCTCAGAGTACACTCATCTGGGAACACTGAAGAGAGGACAGTGCAGAGGTCCCAGCATATGGTGAAGATGTGAATTTAGATGGAAAGAAGGGGATTGAACACTCCTCTTTTTTTTTTCCTTCTCTTTGAGGGGAGTGGTGAGGAACTAATGATATAAAGAGCCTAATATTGAACACAACTAGAATAACAAATCAATAGTTCTGCTGACTTGAGGACTAAATTAAATTTGTTCAGTTCTTGACTGAGTCAGTGTTGTTTCTAATAAAAACTACTGGTTTATTTTAATTGAAACAAATATCCCATTTTCAGGCATTTTGTTCTTTAATCTTTCATTTGTGCCTCTTTTAAATACTTTCCTCTGAAATGGCAGCTCTGGCTCATCTATTTACTGTTTCCAAAGTATTGCTATTTAATTTGTTTTGACAGGCAAGTTTTCTATTAATACCTTTCAGACAGAGATTACCTCAGATTTTGCTGGCAATTTTTTAAAATTTCCATAAGGGAAATTTTTATCACTGGGATCACAGAATAATTTTACTTCATATGATTTTTACCTTTCCTTTCTCCTCTCTGATAATCATCTCAGTAGTGAAACCAGTAGTGTATTCAGTGGACTCTGGGTCAAGCCCTGAATTTACTTACAGGCATTAGAGTAACTGATTCAAGACTGTTTCTAACCTGCATCTTGAACTTTCTCCTTTTAGTTCCATCTCTCAACACCTACAGTATATTTTTTTTTCTTTATAGTTTCCATTTAACGTTGCCACAGCTGCTGCTGCCAGAGCACATGATGATGAAAAAGGAAGAGAAGCACGCATTCTTAGGGTTTCTGCACATACTGGCATAGAGTAACTATGTGGGGGGATGATCTCTTCAGACTACATGGTCTACCTCCAAGTCAAAGCGGAAGTTAACTTTGAAGTCAAGTTTAGCATCAAACCTAAATAAGTTGCTCAGCATCTCACACAGCTGAGTTTTGAATATCTGCACTGATTAAAAATCTTTAATTTCTTCAGCCCTTGTTCTTGTTCTTAGTATGAAGAACTCTTTTTTTATGCATGTGTGGAATTTCCTTGCTCTCCTACAGTTTCTAAATTGAACTAGGATATTTTAAAAATTGTAATGTGGAGTGAGTTCTAGAAAGATTTTTGTTTCTTGCAGTGAAAGTGCACACTTGAAAGTAATCCTGTGTAACAATAGTCAAACAATCCCATACACAGCAGTTCTGGAGGCAACAAAGAAGTGTACAATCAGCTGCTCTAAAACTGCAGGACTGTATTAGCTCTTTCAGTGGTAGAAAGAAGTCATGGTTACATAAAACATCTAGAAGGTGGATTTTGGTAATAATAGGTAACTTGGGGGCAGAGTTGGTATTGCTTGGTGCCGTTTTTTGGTTTTGCATCACAGGCAAAGATCTCTACACATGACTGTACTGAGATATAACATTTTCTATTTAAAAAATATTTCCCTGTTTAAAATAATGGTGGTTTGTGCCATGATGTATTAGATTTAAACACTTCAGCCTTTAGGGTAAATGCTCCAAGATGAAGGCATACAGACAATGCTTATTTCACATGTCTGAAAAATAGTTAAAAGAGAACACCCACAAAATGCCAAACTTATATGATGATGAGATTTGATTCTGTTTTGGCTGGGACTATTAAAGAGTTGTGTGGCTAAATCTGTTGTCAGCTGTAATAAACACTTTCTGCTTCAGTTTATGTGAGCTTTTGCAGCTGTTGAAGAAAAAGATGTCTTTGCCTCTTAGTCAAGCAGTGTACAAGATGAATTACACTAGAGTATATGATGTGCAAAAGCAGGTGACAGAGCTGTGTGATTAGCAACTGAATTAGGAAAGGAAGTGCAAGGAACTTACTTTTTCATATTGATTGCCTCACTGGATTGTGAAAGCAGAGTTTATTCAACAGAAGTCCTTGAGAGATAAAAAAATCATGCATGGATTTATTTTGTAGTCTGCTTGGAAGCTGTATTTATGTAATTTAGAAAGATCCACTGAATCAGTTTTAAGTGATTTACAATCCAACTGAAAATTTATTGAGGCCTATGCCATTCTGTCATTGTCTGCTTAAGTCACTACAGCCATGAATACATGCTATTTATTATTTAAATGTGTAAGTTGACACATACTATTTACAGGATTTCGAAGGGGAAAGAGCATGAATTATACAACAGGGAGCTTTCAGCATGCCACAGAGTTGAATTTTTTAATGCCAAATAAAGACACCCATTAACATTAAAAAAAAAAAAAAAAAAAAAAAAAAAAAAAGGGAGTCGGTGAGTACTTAGATAACTGAGCAGACCATCATGCCTATTCGTCCTGCTGTTAGCAGTGAGTTTAGTGAAGATTTCACTGGGTGATAGGAAGAGCACATGTGGGCTGAATCACAGGACTGGGGCAGTGTGTTTGGATCACTGTTTTATGCTGAAACAGATTCAGGTAATTGGTGTAGTGAAGCTAGCCTTGAGTGAGGCTATGGTTCTTCCCAATTTGATCTAACTTAGTTTGACAAAGAGGCAGAGGTATCAGCATTGCCACTACTGTTATAAATACGGGAATTTGAGGAGATCAAGTCTGAGCTGTCCGGAGCCTTTGCTGAGACTTACAGGAATGTACAGGAGAACCCCAACCAGTGAGAAATGCATCCTACTGAGTTGCAAATCAATCCAACAAAGCAGATGTGGGGGAGCCTGGCCTTTTCTAGCTCTGATGTTCAGAAAGCAAGTTTTTATTTCCTTTAATCATAAGTACAGCTATTGTGAAACACAGAATACAGAATTAACCAGGTTGGAAAAGATGTTTTAGATCATCAAGTCCAACCTATCACCCAACACCATCTAATCAACTGAACCATGGCACTAAGTGCCTCATCCAGTCTCTTTTTAAACACTTCCAGAGATGGTGACTCCACTACCTCCCTGGGAGGTTATGCTAAAGTGAATATTATGCAATCTTGATAATATTTTAAAGGTTGAAATCAGGATGTTTAAATTTAGCAAAATAAACTTTCAAAATGATGCTTTTTTCCCCCTTTTTTTCTTCAAAAGCCATCAAAATAGCTGTTATTTTATGTCCTGGAAACTGTCAGGAACCTATAATTAAGCATACAATAATACAGGAGCAGAAAAAATGTTATGCCAGCAGTTTATGTTGTTATTAATTCTGTTGTTTTGTTGTGTTTTCTTTTCTTTTTGCAGTGTATCGTATTCAGTGCATGTCTCTGAGGATTACCCAGGTACAGTGCAATGTTCTTGTCCATGGCACATGTGTACATGTTACCACAACTGGCTATATTCATATGAGAATATCTGAAAGGGTGTTGATGTCTTCCAGGTACATCCTTGCGATAATAATTTTCCATTAGTTAAATTATATTCACAGTTATTTCTGCTTTTGAGGCATCATTTATGATTTGGGTCAGGGTGAGAAACCCTGGTTCACAAGTTTGCAGACTGGAGCTTGTAATGCTTTCCTTGTCTGGAGCCAGCAGTGATAGGAGTGAGAAAACACTCAGCTTGTCTTTGGCATGGTAGATAAGGGTTGATCTTTCAAGAGGCTGAGCAGTCTGGCACAGGACCAGCAAAGCATTTCTGCATTAGACCTTAATGAGACTACTCATGTTCTTCAAGTTAAGCTTGTGGACTAAGCTTTGGAAGCTTCTCAGGGTCAGTTGGAGCCATGGGTGTGTGTATGGATATGTCTTGGGTAACATAGCTTGCAAAGCTGTTTTTAGCTGCTCAGTCCTGCCTCCCTTCAGTACTCTGAACTGGCTTGGCAAAAGCATTTGTGTAACTGTGTGTCCAATCTGAACAAGAGCAATTATTCATATGAAAGACAGCCAGATGAGCAAAGTTAGTTTTCAGCTAGTTTATTTCCCTGATTTCCTTCCCAAAGAGACTGCAGAGATATTTCAGGTGGCACAGAGGTTCACAGAAGTAGGAGAGGGAAGTAGGTATAAGGGGAAACAGGTTATGTGGATGTAGAGGTACCTGGTTGTAGGGTAGGAATTGCACCATGTTGTGTATATTGCATCTGGGATTACTTACTATTGTAAGTACCACGAATGCTATGAAACCTTCTGTCCTTTTTGATCTTTATCAGTAAGATCCCTGTAATTCCGTGTTTCTCTTAAAATCACTAAAGATGTCAGGTTTTGGTCTTCTTCACTTTTAAGCAGCAGACTGTATCCTTTCAAAACACCAGTTTGAAGCAGATACAGATGGAAATCAACATCAGCAGTGATGCTAAAATGGAATGCTAACAGCCTTTATGAGAGATTATTTTTTTTACCACTACAATCTACTACTGCCAATAATCTATTCAAAATGTAGTAAGGGGAGGAACTGAGATTTGTAAAATACACAGACCAGTGATAACCTGATTTACTGGTTACTCCATTGACCTGACAATGAATAGAGGCACTAACAATTGAAAAAGTTTTCTTCATATGATATTAACAGTTAATTCTATAAAACATGATAAAACTTGATCTTGGGAACCCCTAGCTAAAAAGCAAGCTGGAGCACTGAACCAGCAGCAACTCCCACAACATGAGATCTCACCTTCTGGGCAAACTCTTCTATCTGGCAGATCTCAGACTTCACTTACAAGTAATGTTTGCAGCATGCCCTGGTGGCTTACAAGCCTGTGACTTTGATGACTCTAAAAACTAGGAAATACTCTCTGCTGTCACCCCGTATATTTTAAAGGCAGATAAACTATTTTACACTGTAGGTAAATAGGTGAGGGATGGCATAAACCAGCAGCACATGCTTGCTGATTAAAATTTAACCCTTAAAGGCTTTGGAAGACCGGTTTCCCTTCATATCTAAAGCTTTTGTAGGATGTATGTTTCCTGTGTGATGATGAAGTATTCAGTTTGTTAGGAATAATAATGACTCCTTGCCATTTTGCAGCTATCATCCTAAAAATACTCATTTTGACTTGGTGAGCCAAATCCTTTGTCTCCTGTGTTTGTCCTAAATCTCTTAATGTTACTGATGACTGTGGTTTTCTTCTCTGGCATGTATTTTAATGGCTATTTCAGGGACATACCAGAGTATGATGATATCAAGTCTGGGAAGTTCTGTGCTGAACTTCAAGTATTACTGCTAGTAGACAGACTTCAGAACAGCACATGCTCATAAAATTGAATTTCTCACATCACAGATCTCACAGATCAAGGTTTAAGTCCATTCGTCCATACCAAAGTTGTGTCCTCTGAAGATTAAGAGTATGTAATACGTGGTGGACCAAATATGGAAATCTAAGAGAAGGCTGTCAGAGGTGATCATCAGCTAAATTGTTAATGCATATGATAAACATATGAAAATAGAAGAGATTAAGCTAATATACAAATTTCATTTATTCTGCCAAAAGTGATACAACAAAAAATGAATTTTAGGCACTGTAAGAGAAGCTTTGAGTAATGTGTATACTCTAACTTCTGGCATTGCTGTTAATGTATGCAGTGTCGCCACTTGGACAGTGATAGCATTATGTAGCTATTTCTGAACTGCCCCATAAAGCATCAAAACATGAGCATTAAATCATACCTATGGTAATTATAATATGACATGATAACTTTCAGTATGGAAAGGGTTTGAAAGTTTCAAAGTTATCAGTGAAAGCTAAGGATATACTCAGAAAGGCACACTGAAGAACTTAATAGGAATGATGTTGAGACAGTAATGTCTCAAAGTTGTATATACATCTCTGAAATTGTAAAAATATCACTGAATGTTTTAGAGGCAGGTTGTAACAGTTTCATCAAAATGTCTCTAGCTGTTTTCTCATAACATTGACCTAACTGGGGAAAAATAATGCTCCTAAGGAGTAGTTACAGAATAAAACATCAGTGAGTACACTAAAGTCCCATTAATATAAGCATATCATGACTCCTGTGAGAACCATTACAGCATCAGGTATTTTGGTAATGACTACGTGTTCAGAGTTACAATGTGCTGGCTTGTGTGAAGTTATAACTTGTAGAACTGCTAGAGCCTTTTATTCCAGTGAGTTGTGCATTTTAGCCATGTTATCAGAAACATTTTCTTAGACCTCATTAGACTGCAGTAAAGACAGAGAGAACCAGTTTGTCAATGAGTAGTTTTCTGCATCCTTCCACTAGGTCCAGATACTAAGTCCTCCGCTTGAGAGGTGCTCCTGGGTGTAGAAACTGGGTGTTGAAGAAAGCAACAAAATTAAATATTTTAATTTCAAATTATATTGGACTGATGGAAGGAAAGGGGAAAAAACCCTGCCAAAGAGAAAAAAACAAAAACAAAACCTTGGCAGTGAAAGTCATATTACCCAGTTGCTGAGAAAGAACAATAGACATAAAATTAGAATCTATAAAACCTGTAACTTCACAGTCCATTTTTCTATATATCTTGGTAATTGTCTTTTCTGCACAGCACATACTGTGTTTTTCCTACTTTTTCATACAGCAGTGAGTTTTAGCACATGGATTTCCTTTCCCCCATCCATATATTGGTGGTAGATACATTTAGAGACAAACAGCAACTGCTACTTTGCCTCATTATACTCATTATACTCCCAAACCTATATAAAAGCAATAGGCCTGCTTGTGTGGTATATGCCCAGATCCATCCAGCATGGTTGGCTGTAGACAGAAGTTACGACAGCAAGCTGGAGTGTGCAAATAGAGGCAGGGGTTTGTGGAGAGGGTGAGATGCAGCTGTCCTGAAAGCCTAGCTCACAGATAGTCTAGCCAACAGACAAGAGCGGGAGAAGGAGTGAATGCTGGCAGGTGGCTGAGGAGACCATAATGCTATGGCTCTAAAATAAATCCCTGTGCCAAGTACGTAGCCAAACATGCACATACTGAGGTGGTGGAGCAGATTGTTCTGCTTACCAGAATGCAGTGCTCAGAGAAATGTGGTGTCAGCCTTTTGCAGCAATTGCCTGCATGCAGTATAAGTACATTGAGCTGAGTACAGATCACACAGATTATCTTGCAGGAAAGCACAGGAGTAGAAGTGACTGACAGTGTGGGACAGTGTCAGACTGTGTAAATGCATGTGAACATGGCAGAAAGGCTGGGAAAGGCATGGCACAAGCTGGGAAAGCCCCACTTGCATGTCATGTTTAGCAGTACAGCTGCTACTTCGCAAAGACAGTATGGCACATCTGTGTGATAAATGGGCAGCAGTGCCAGGGCTTTATCTTGATATAAGCTGCTAAGAACCTCTGTAATACAAATACTAATATTGCTGGATTTACTGCCCAATTAACATTAACATCTTTACCATTTCCCTGCAAACACTGGTCAAAGGGTGTGGGATTGAAGCTGTATCTCATGGGAGTGTTCAGAATTATGAAAGGTCAAGGCCTTCTCTCAGTTCTTTCATCTGTCTCTTTATCTGCTGTAGAGCGTAAGTTTCAGTTCAGCCCAGATTAGTAGAAAACAAAATCTTATTACTTTCTTAGGCAGTTAGGTAGCAATTCATGCAAAATTAGCTTCAGCAGATAATACCTAAAAGCTTACTGTTCCTTCTTTGTTATCTGTTTGAAAATCAAAAAAGTTAAACCAAACACCAAAAAAAACTAAACCCCACACACGACTCAGCTGGATCCTGCATTTTGTAAGAAATTTTGGGGTAGACTTTCCATGGTCATATCCGTACCTAACATTTTTGTTTAGGGGAGCATTTTTTTTATGTTCTTGAATCAGGCACAAAAAAGATTCTCTGCTGATTAGAAGATGCTTCAGACAAGCTTTACATGACTAGACAACATGAGGCACAGGCATTTTACATAATAGTCTCCTAACATCCATCTTAGAACAACAAATCTTCATTTTGAAAAAGGTTGGCTCAAACTTCCATAGGCCTTGCAGGACAGTTTGGAGCAGTGCTTGTTGTGATTCATGAAAGCCATTGCACTGGATTCCAGGGATTTGCTTGTATAAAATTTGAGATTGGATCTGCCATGCTTTCTGTATTTTTTTCTTGTTATCATCTCACAAGAAAAAAAAGCCCAGCACATAAGGAAGACAATAGTGCTTGTCTTCCATTACTGCCTGGGAAGTGGTTTCTTATGGTACAAGGGCGGGATGGGTGATGTGGGAATGGGCTTGCAGAGCACAGCTGGACTTCACCATGTGAGGTGTTTTTCTTTCATAGATAACACTTATGTTTCCAGTTCTGATAACGATGAAGATGTGTTAGTTACAACAGAGCCAATTCCAGTAATTTTCCACCAAATTGCTACAGGTAATCTTATGTCCCAAGTATTTTATGAAGCTCATACTCTTTGAGGAAATATGCGATGCTGCCTGGACCTGAAGGAAGATATGTTAATGTATACAGCTATACGGATAGCTATTTTGGTGTAGTGTTGCTGTAGTAAATTGTCCCTCATTTCAGAATGGAAGAAATAAAATATTTCTTATGAGGATCGCCACAATTGTATAGGCAGGGTGTGTCTTATTCTTTTAATGTCTTAAAATTTAATGCTTAAAACTTCACTAAATCTTCACCATTGGGGATGAAGCAGTCTATAGCTACCATTGCCTCTGGTGAATTATTTCAGAAAATTTCAAACAAAATGGTTCAGCTGTGTCACTAAAATAGAGTATAGAAAAAAAAAACCCAACGTTTTCCTCCAGTTATTTTGTGATCCTTTTGTTTTAAATTATTTCCATGCTTTCAAAAAGTATTTGATACCTGAACAGGTTTGCTTTTCAGACATACAGGCATATTTACACAATATATAACCAAGATTTGTGCATTCTCCATAGAGAGTTTTTAGATTTTTCAACAGACAAATTCCCTGATGATCTCAGGCTGCAGACGAAACTGCACAGAGCAGTCTTAATTCTGGCAGTTCTTCAGATAGGAACACTTGACTTTGCAGTATTTTTATTATTATTACAATGCTTTAGGGCTTTTTTTGCATAACACAGAATAAATTTGAATTCCACTGGAAAACCAATATGATCTTCAGTCTCTGATCTCATTTATACCAATGTAAATCACGAATAACTTTACTGAAGTCAGTGCAGTAGCACTGTAACAAAAGTGACCATTAACATGTAAGACGTGTAAGATAAATTCCAACAGCAAATATTTCTGTAACTTAAATAAAGCCTGCCATTTAACATAGACAACGCCTCTGTATTTTGTATAGAAGAGGATCTGATTTAATTTTGTTGAGGGGTTTTAATTTTTCATTCTTTTATGAAGTATACAAATTGATGAATGACACTAAATTGAAAATCACAGATTGGCAAAAACAAATCTAGATGGACCAGCTGAGCTTCATTTCAGTTAAAAGCATGAGTCTTCTGAGAAGTAGGGGCTTCTTAATTTTAGATTGTTATATTGTAATCTTTTCAATGCTTTTCATATCTGTTACATTTTGTGCTCTGCTATTGCAGCTAAGTATTTCAAGTCTGCATATGCAAAGTTATTTCACGTTTTTCACACATGTCCCCTATTTTCCCTTTTCTTTTAAGAATTAAGAAAAACCAGTGATGTCAACTATTGCTTGTCCATAAAATCAAAATTGCAGAGGGAGAATGGAGAGGTATGTGTTTCGTATATGCATGTTTTAACAGAAGTTATTTTAAGAAACAACAGAAAATAATGAAATGCAAAGGTTTACCATTGATTTCCTAGCAAATGTGTGCTTAGGCAAACTGTACACATGAACATCTTTTAGAAAACGAGTATAGTTCTCTGGATTTCATGCTTGGATTAATGAGTGAATCACTTATCTGGAAAAGGGTTGCCCTAAAAATACGCTTCTCTTGGAGAAGTAGGCCATGATGATGATCATAATGACCTTTTAACCTACTCTTTCACATAGAGACCACATCCCATATATCAGTTCGCTGGTTCATTGTGTGGCCTACAGCAGCCCCCACCAAGGCTTTAGACCTCTGAGTTACTATAGTCACTGCATGTAGCTTCTGGAGTATTATTTCCTTCCAGTTGTAGTTGTATTTCTGCTGTTCCACTGGAATGGTGGGTCCCTTGATCAGTCTTACTGTGACATTAACTCAAGAACTGACACTGATATGAAGTGTACAGGGCATCACTGTGTTATAGGCTCAAAAAAGTACCACTCAGGTTCATACCCCAAGCACAAAATTGTGCATTATATTAAGAATTCAGGTGCTTTACTTAAAGACTTCCTCTGCTATGGGTGAGTGGTGAGTTTCTTGTCGACTGCCTTTTAGGCTCGGATCTGTATTTGATTCTGGAAATGGAAATTAAGTGTGCCCAGATACACAAATGTGTATGACTGAGTTTCTCAGTAAAACCTGATTTGATATAAAAAGCTGCAATGGAAGTACTTCGCATTCAGCGCATGGTAAACATTATAAAACTTTAAGTGCAAGAATAATTTACCCATTTGATGAAATGCTTGAGATATAGTTAGCTTCTGTGGGACAGAGTTTGAGTTTTCAGTTTGTTTTTAGTTGAAAGAGGCACTTAAATATGAAAGTACTGACTAAAACAAGCACTTAAAAATATAATCTTTAACACTGACCATTTCTGTTGGCTGGACAGTTAGAGATTTGGTTAGGATAGGATGGGTTTGTCACTATTGTCATGTAAGAGTTTCATTTCTCTTTGGTCAGAGTTGAATTTTATTTCAGTTTTGTTCAGTTTGAACACAAACTTTGCCTTGAGCTAAGGTTATTATAAAACGAAGATGACTAAAGCAACCTTGTTTCTCTTCAGTGAAGTAGAAATTATTTCTATGCCTTGTTGCTGTGAAATTGGCTGAAATACAAATTTTATTCTATGTATACATAGAGTGAATACAGAAAGAATTAGAGACAAAAATTAGGAAATAGGATTAGAATGTCTGACCAAGGAAACTAGTGATAAGAGTACATTTCATATTTACAAATATATCGGATTTAGATATAGTCTCTATTCTTTGATTCATACATCTGATTTCTGTTCCATCATGACAGTTCTGTGTGGGACATAATACAAAATAACCAGTAAGTACATCATGTTTAGGTTGATGTGAGAGATTATGATTTTAACAGGTATTCTTTAGGGGATCCCTGACAACACAAGGCCTAGAAATAACACATGGATTGTGGGAATCAAGAATTATTATCTTCAAGCAATTGCTTAATTACAAGTAAAAGTTCCATTCATGGGAAGCAGAATGTAACGCTTCAACTCATGCTGAACTGCGGCCTGTACCAGGATCAAGTTCTATTAACTCAAGTGCATTTATTCACAGTGCAGCCTATTTAGAGCAGGGTTTTACTTAGGTAAACATATTGCTTTATAATCCTTAGTTTTCAGAGTCTTAGAACACAGCTAGCCATAAAATATAAACGTGGCTAAATTGGTAACACGTAAGACTCTTGCTGGGAAGGTCGTGAGTTCAAGCCTGCAGTGGGCAGGAGAGTTCTCTCTGGGCAGCAATGTCCTCCCTCCTCAAGAGGGGATTGGACTTGGTGCCATGGTCTAGTCATGGGGTCTGTGGTGACAGGTTGGACTTGATGATCTTCAAGGTCTCTTCCAACCTTGGTGATAATGTGAAATGTGAAAATTAAGTTTGAACTTTTCTGGCAACAGTCTGGAACTTCTGTTAAAAATAATAATTTGAAAGCAATGTATCTGTTTTTCACAGAAAGGAACTTGAGAGTTCTATGCTTATACTTCAATTATTTCCTTAAACTACTAGAACTGGTTTGCCAGAATAAAGTAAATTAAAGCTTTAGGAGGTCACTGAAACACCAAAAGACTTAAGTCCAGAACATGTCTTGGTGGTTGAATTATGCTTTGTTTAGCAAAAGCACAAAGTGAAATAATCCTGCATATTCTACTGAATTCTCCAGTTCCTTGTAATACCACACTGTGTCTGGAGCCAGAGAGAATATTATTTCTCCACCATGGAGTGTTGTTATGTGCCTAGTTAGTAGCTACTTGTTTGGTCTGATATGTCATAATTATTAAAACAGCCCTTTCTGGAAAAATTATTCTAAGAGATCTCTTAATATAGAGTGCTATGAGGTTATAGGTAAAAAGACAATTTGTGTAGTCAGAGCTATAAATGCAAGATATGTATATTGCTTGTATCATTGCTAACTTTCCTTCTTTATTAAGGAGTCATGGCACAACAGCACAGTTGAAGAAGACTCTGAAGGAGATAATGATTCTGAGGAATTTTATTATGGAGGACAGGTAATGATGGAGATTTTTGCACAAATTTTAAGAAATTAATATTTGAAAGCTTCTGTTGTTAATTTCATTTCAAATGTAAAAGAATTTCTCATGTTTGTTCAACATTGAAAAGAATGCTATGTATGTATACACACAGTATTTTATAGCAAAAAAGTTAAATGTTACACTGTGTAATTATATGACATTTAAAATAAGATTAGCTTGTTTGCTTGTGCAAAGCTGTAAGAAAAGAGAAAAAGCAAGTACGCTTCAGAACATTTGAAAACATAAGCCAGTTGCTTACTTCCGGGAAATAGATATTCACTCTTGAAAGCTTGTCCTATTGTTGATAAAGATAGGAAGTAGACCTGTATCCAAATCTTTTTCCTTCTGGAGCATTGCCATTTTGTAAAGTTAAGAGCACTGCAATTTGATGGTAAAAATGGATATTACAAAGCAATTTTCATCTAGGGAATAGTCTGTTCTTTTTCTGAGTCCTACAGTTTAATTTACCTTGAAAAATAATGCGTATTTTTAGATAAACGTACTGCTTTGTGTCTCTCCTTCTTGTTCCTTCAGCAAATAGTTATTATTGCATCCTCATATGTACTGGGAAATAACATTTCTTCATCTTCTTTTCCTTTTGCAATGTCAATAGAGTGCTTCATGCTGTTAGTCTGTTTATTCAGATTTTTCTTATATTTTTAATCTGTTGCCCCAAATGATTAATTTCTTACTTATGTTACTGGAACTGTTTATTTCTATGAACATTTTAGTGAATTATGAATCTTGTTTATGAAAGTTGTCACTGTCTCAGCCTTGAGGCTGAAGCCATCCATGCCCTGGCTGCTGAGCCAAGGTTGCAGGAGCATGCTAGCAGTGACAGCAGGTTGGGTTGGAGCAGAGAGCAAGGGATGCTGACAAGCTAACGTTGCCAAGCCTCTTGCAGAGTCAGCAGCGCAGTGAGGTTTGAACATAAAATGCATGTTGAGCTGCTTTATTAAAAAAAAAAAAAAGCATGCCCCTAAAGCTATTAAAAGTGATACTGAAACTGGAACTGAAAGAATGTATTTTCAGTGTCAGAAATAACTGACACGGGGTATTGACTGGCTAACTTTAGAAATGAGTACAGGAGTTGCCTCCTCTCTGCTGCTGACTCTTACAGCTGAAGAGGGTCACATACACATACTTCAGTACAAAGCACAATGTGTTATTGTAAAATATTCTGAATTTGCCCTATGGTGGTGAGTTGTGTGTACTGGCTCCATTTTTCAACTCTGCAGAAAGGGTTCTAACCTCAAGGTGAAGAATAAGGCGGCAAACAGCTGGTAGTGCTTGTTTCTTGAACCAGTGCTAATATGTCTGTTAAAGGATGTTTGCCACTGCTCAAATTAATGAGTATTAACACTGCCTATGAGATATGAACACAGAGAGCAGTACCTAATTTTTCAGGTTGTAGGCAATACTGATTAGAATTTAGTTGCCTTATTTGAAGTGGAAACTACATTGTATTGAATTGTCTTCTTTTTTTTTTTTTTTTTCCCAAAGTTAATACATGTAATTGAAGGAATTATAACTGACAGAATGCAATTAAACCAGTAATAAAAAAATAAAAATATGACAGTGATTTTCTTGTGTATAGCATATTGGGAAAGTAAAGAGAGGAAACATAAAATAGTCATAGAAGTTATATTAAACAAGAGAAAAAAGGAATAGAATAGAATAGAATAGAATAGAATAGAATAGAATAGAATAGAATAGAATAGAATAGAATAGAATAGAATAGAGAAGAGAGCACCAGGTGTATTGGGAAGACAAAATACTCGACTGTATATGTCAAGGAACAAGCAAGACTAGCTGCTTCATTTGAGACAAGTGTGTGCTTGCCCACAGAAAATGGGGACAAAAATACTGGCTCTATCAGCTAGAGGGAATAGGTGCCAGTGTAATTATGTGCAACACAATGGGGAATGGTGGAGGTTGGGGATAATTCTTAACATTTCTAAGTGGTTACAGCTGGAAAGGCAAGAGAGCAGCTGATGGTGAAGCAGGGACCATGGAAGATGGGAAATGGCATTTTATGGGCAGTGGAAACAAGACAGAAACTTTTGGCCATAAATTAAATGTTTTTATCTGTTTTCTAGGTACCTGTTTGTAATGCTTCCTAAGGATTTAATGGATAAATACTTTAAAGTAGCTAAGTGAATCAATAGCTTAAGTCCTAGTGATTTTCAGTGGGATTTGGGTTTGCAAATCACTTAATCCACTTTGTAATTATGAAGGACAAAATAATCTCAGTCACATCTCAGATTAAAAAACAGACACTTTCTAAACACAGGCCCTTCAGACACAACTAAGTTAACAGATTTTTTTCGAGCTCTTAGATTCACTTTCTCTGAGACTCTTTATTAGTTCTTGCTTCAATTCCCTGTCTTCTACGTCTGCCAATGAGAACAGGAGAGTGAAACACTAATACTACTGCCTTTGGTTCTCTCCTTGTCTCTTGTGCTTCAGTTATAGGACATACAGATATAGGACATGTAGATATACAAAACTGGCAGTCTTCTTCGTGTCACTGTGGCACTAATTCGGGAGTGAAAAACCCCATACTTGGTTTTACAGTTTGCCAGAACACTGCTTTGTTTCCTTTTTGAGTTCATAACCCCTTACCATCAGAAAACAGATTGGAAAAAGTATTTTGCTGAGCAGTTGAGTGTTCTGCTTGGTGGTTTTTTTTTATTTTATTATTATTGGTATGTAAGAATGATTTTTAAAATGTAATTTAGGACCAACAAAGGTGATGAGTGAAACACAGCTACAATTATTGCAGTGGTTGCTGTGCTGTTGTTGGAAGCAGGACAGCAATCCTGATGCATCTTCAAAGAAATCATCTTTAAGTGATGAGTGTGTAAAAAGATTGTTTTGCTCTTACCTAAAGTGGAAAAAAAAAAATTGTAATGAGGTTTTTCTTCTAGCGCTCTTCTATTTGTAGCACTGTTCTGACATGCCTGCCCAAACAAGGGAGGGGTATTTGGTTTATACCTTTCTGGATATGAGTATGATTGATATCGCTGATAAACACATGCTCATGCTATGCTCATAAATTCTGTGCCTTATATTTGAAGAATTCTAAGTCTAATCAAATTATGCTTTGCTAATTAATACATGGAAAAAGTGGTCAGCTGATTGTTATTTTAATTATATTGACATTTATTTAATTAGATTGAAAAGCACATCTCTTGACATCAGAGCTAAAAGTGTTGCAGCATTTGTCTCCTGGAGATTTGGATGTAGAAACAGAAGAAAAAGAACTGCAGTTAAATACAATTCTTCAATAGCTAGAATTCTCCACAGGATTTCCTGTGTAAGGAGATATATAGATATATAAATAAGTCTAAGGGGATAAATTACACTCATGTGCTTTGCTCTGTGAAATTTCTCAAAGGTACAAGTCTAATCATCCTCCAATTTCTGAATCTGTCCAGACCTAAGTTCATTAATTTTTGTGGAATTACTGTCATTCTGGTTGTTATAAAGTTAGGTTCACACAGTCAGGAACATATTGCTTAAAAAGAAGGTAGTAATAGACTCGAAATACATTCTTTGGGGCCTTTGTTGGAAACAGGAGAGTGTTAATTATTTTGACCTCATAGAGTCCAATCAAACCAGCTCGCAAGTTTTGTAGTGTAGGCACTAGCATGATGTTTCCCATTTTTCCTGTAGAGTTTGAAAAAATATAGAGGTGATGTCTAATACATGTCTCTTTAAATCTTCTCTGGTAAAATATTTAAAATGGAAAAGTATCTTTTTTTTTTTTTTTTTTTTTTAAAGTGATATCATTGCACTGGTAGATAGAATGCAGCCAATGGGTAGAGTGAAAGTGTAATGTAGATGCTGGGATACTTGGTTTACAAAGTATTTTCATGTTTCTCTTGTTCAGCTCAAGTTGTGTGGCTAAAGTGTATGACATGACAACAAACAAGGGGAAGCAAACCTTTGTCTTGCAGTGGTCAAACTGTCATGATATGACTGAGGAGATCTGGTTCTTTTACTTAGCAGTTCTAGCATGTGCAAATGTCCCAGAACAAAGCCCAGGACAAGACAGGACAGAGGGATGAGTCCTTTGCAACTTCTCTTCCCACAAACAGGAATGGGAACCTCAAAAAATTTCAATGCATAGGTGCGTGTATTGCAGATCTCATTGCTTAGCAGAGTTAGACCACCTCAGTGCTTCAGCTTACCAAAAGTGTCTTTTCTCTGTGTGGGATTAAGGAATCTTTATGCAGCATATTTTGCTGGGGGAACTTTCAAGAACCTTGATCAGGTACCAGTAACAAATAAACAAGAACTCCTAGGATACTTCTTTTCCCCGGTAGGTGAGCTATGATGGAGAACTTCACAAGCACCCACAGCTGGAGGCTGATTTGACAGCAGTGAGAGAGATCTATGGACCTAATGCAGTATCTCTCAGGTATGTCACTAACCTTTCCATATTGTGGAATTTTTAACATTTTGTAGATTGAGTTCCTTGTGAACCTTCCCTGACTACCAAAGCACAAGTCTTTTCTGGTGATTTCTACGTACTGTGTGGCAAAAGGAAGGAGCACTGCTGACTAGAAGTAATGCTGGTTTTGTTTTTCTGTTTATGTGGTTGAGTACTGATAGAATGGCTGTGCTGAGAGCAAGCCCTAGAAGCTTGTTCCAAAATGTCATTGTCTTTTGCAGCTGAGTCAGTATTTGATTGGCTTCTGTATTTTGTTGAAAATTACTATTCATCATACCTTTGTTAAACTCCTTTTCTGTCATCTTCTGTCTTTTACTGTGGAGGTGAACAGGAAGAACAATAAGAGATTTAATAAATGTTTTCCCTGGGTAATATTGAAGGAATTGGATTTACCTAGTCTGTAAAACCAAAGAAGAGATGCTTTGTGGATGGGAGGAGTTATGAAATATTCTCTGTTGTCATCACAAGAGAGACAATAAGAAACCAGCTATGTTAGCAACAAACAAGAATTCTATCAGATTGGAAAACTTTCTAATTGAGAGAATCTTAAGTATCCTACACAGGGAAGTGGTGGAACATAAGTCAGAGGTGGATTGCAGAGTATTTACACAAAAACTCTGTTGGACATATATGCATGTTATAAGGCATAGTTATATGACATTTTTAGTAAGCTTTGGACATTTTATAACTTCAATTTTCACGTATTTAATCTTAACAAGTTCATAGAAATAACAGGTAGTCAAGATCTAACATATCTGCCAGATGTAGTACAAAGAAAATATAAAATCTGTGATACAAACCAAGTAATAAAATTCATAGAAGATAATGTCCTTAGCCAATATATATATTGCAAGTGACAATTCCCATTAAGTTCTAAACAAGGAACTGGTAGTTTCGTCCAAGAAGAGAGAGCATGTCTGTAACTATGGTGTACCATACTATTTCCATTTAAAGTAGAAATTTCATTACATTTTGAGGACCTGAAGAACAGAAATATCTCTACATGGATTTATGAAATGAATGAGATAAGTTTTTAGTAGTCATATTGATAACTGTGAAATTGTGAATACCTTGATGATAGGCTCTCTCAGGCTCCTAAAATGTAAACATTATATGTAGCTTTTCGAAAACTTAAAAGATGGTGGATAAACCATTCAGTAGATGGAGAACTTCACTGTTCAGAGGCAGGTTTTCTGTGAACTATAGGAGGTCAGTGAGCCCCTGTACAGCTCTGGGTGAATGGCTTCTGAAGCAGCTGTCTAGGTGGTTGGGAAACCTTGATGTAACACAGCCCTGGCCAAATGTTTACCTGCCATGTGTGTGCCTATGTGGACACACATTATCTAGAGAGAGACTTTGGGTTTACCCTTACCAGAGACAACCACTGGAATACTGCAGTTTAGTGGAAGGGGTTCCCTCCACCATTGCATTTGCAAGTGTGAGCTAGGTAATACCATGGGCTGAGAGGCCACTTTTGTGGGAGCCACTTATGTTTCAAAAAATATTTTTGTATTTTAAAATTACCTTTCAATTTATTTAGGTACAGCTGCTTCTGCACACTTAAACTTGGTGTAGCTTAATAGAAAAACATGGAAGTCTCTGTGAGAACAAGCATATAAACGCATCATAAAGAAAGCATAGTGACTAGATGCTAATCAGGAAAATTGAGAGTGATTGTACTTTCACAATATTGTCCACTTAAGTAATTTAAATAAAGTATTTTAAACTAAAAGGAAAGGTATTTTTTATTTAGGTTATGATTAAGTATTTTCTAGACCTAGTTTTTATAAGTTTTCAAGTACTTTGAGGAAGGGCAGTCAGAATGAGTCAGAAAGTAAGAGGCAAAAAAGTCACACTTGCAATTTAAGACTTCAGATGGCAATGAAACACCAAGGAGCGCAAGTTAAATCTGGTACTTGGGGATTCCAGCAATACTACACATAACAAGAAAAAAACAACTATTGCCTTGAGTACATCATAGGGAAATCTTTATGTTTTTGCGAACAAGTGCTCGAATTTATGATGCAAACCCGTGGATAATAATAATGCCATGTTGTTGTAATTTGCCAGGCCATGTTGTATTTGGATTCAAGGATTTATCTCAAGCCTCCTCTTAGATTGCTGGCTGTTAACTTGAAATAGTTTTGAAAGTTAATGAAGATTTTCTTTTGTCATAAGTGGGAGCATCATGTGACCATTGTTGTTTCCTTGATTTATTTGTGCAATACATGAGACAAAATTGCTTACCAGCAACTGAGAGAATATTTGGGGGAATTAGCAGAAAAAGAGATTTAGCATGTTTAAGCAAGATCCATTGAAAGAAGGCTTCAGTGCAGCCGATGGTCACCTACTGGGAATATTGATCCGATCTATGTAAATGTGTTTTATAACCATTCTAAATTCACAGACATGATTATCCTTTGTAAAATCTTCCCTATTACAGATACTTCTGGGCTGAGGAGTATCTTAAAGAGCTCTAATGTAATGTGATTCTTTCCTTGCAGGGAATATGGAGCCATTGATGATGTAGATATTGATCTGCATATTGATGTTAGCTTTCTTGATGTAAGTAATCTGATCACAGAATTGTGTAATCAACATTAATACCTATTTAATTCTGATACAAATCAGACTCTTTAGAGAACCACCGAGACTTTTCTTTTTCAGAGACTTGATCTTCTCAAGTGGCTGCCAAATTATTGAATGTTCTTCATTGGAAAGGTTCCCTTTTCCTTTTATGATCACACTGTTAAAACACTATACAGGCTTTTATTTACTGCATGTGTAGTTCCTTTCAAAAATGCAGTCTGAATGGTAAATTTTTTTGCTGATAAAACATGTCCAGAGAAGGACAACAAAGTTGGTGAGGGGTTTGGAGCACAAGCCCTGTGAGGAGAGGCTGAGGGAGCTGGGGTCGCTTAGCCTGGAGAAGAGGAGCCTCAGGGTAGACCTTACTGTTCTCTACAACTACCTGAAGGGAGGTTGTAGACAGGCAGGGGCTGGTCTCTCCTCCCAGGCAATCAGCACCAGAACAAGAGGACACAGTCTCAAGCTGTGCTGGGGGAGGTTTAGGCTGGATGTTAGGAAGAAGTTCTTCATAGAAAGAGTGATTGGCCATTGGAATGGGCTGCCTGGGGAGGTGGTGGACTTGATGCTCTTGAAGGTCTTTTTCAACCTGGTTGATTCTGTTCTTGGCTGGAGCTCTCCTGTGTGCTTTTCAACATCTGCAACTCATAAAAGAAAGGCTTGAGTGGCATAGGAGATGGAGAACAGTGGTGCTGTTGACTGGCAACATGGGATCTGTAACATCTATGCTGTCATTAACTCCACACGTCCTCACCTCATCTGTGCAGTAATCTCCTGTTCTCATCTAGACAGAGAAAAAATGTGTGTTTTTAGGAACAGTGCTAGCTTCTGCACAGATGTGTCATATTCTCAGGTCGACACAGCATGCAAGATAGTTGTTCTTCAGGTTTTCTGAAATTTAAGAAAAACTGATTGTACCTTGAATTACTTTAATTGGTCTTAAGGAGCCTTTTGGCCTGTGCTATGGAATGAGTTTCTTTTCCATCTTTATTTGCTCTTTTGCGTTTCAGCTTTGAAGCAGCATCTTTTGATGTATGGGAATGTGTCTGCCTGTTCTGTAGATGTGCTGTGTGTAAACCTGTGCTCAGTTTAAATGAGTATCCTCAAGAACTGGAAGGAGTCTAACACTGCTCTTAGGGGCATCAGCATTCAATAGTTTGTCCAAAGTCTCAAGTTTAAAGTTGGAGTAGATGTTCCACAACTGCATAGATGTGTGGTGTTGATTAAAACCCTAGAGCTAAAGCAGACTGACAAAATGCAGCAGTTCCTCATGACAGCTAACAATGTCTAATCTTTTCTTTTTATCTTGAACTAGGAAGAGATTGCTGTGGCTTGGGATGTAATGCGCACAGAGCCTATAGTAGTGCGATTGCACTGTTCACTTACACAGTACTTAAATGGTCCAGGTCAGTCACCTGTGTGTTCTTCATGTGCCTTGTGTGATGTCTCAGTCTGAGCCATCTACGAGGTCGTTAATGCTCATTCACTGCCAAATCCTTAATCCTGCATATGCTTAGATATACTTGCTGAGAGTATTCCTACTGATTTGAAACATGGCTAGACCCTCAACAGTGATACAAGCATGTAATTTGTAAACATTATTTAGGTTGCTTTTTGGAACCTGATGTCCCTGATATCCTTTGAAACATAATTGCTTCCCCTAGGAACTAGGGTTAAATAATAAAGATTTACGTTTTCTAATATGTGATTTCCTGATTTTGGAAACCAAGCATCATCTGCACCAGTTATCACTAATAAAGTATGCATACAGAGATGTGTGCAACACATTGATATGCCCTTTTTCACATGCTTGAAGAATCATACCATTATAATTATCATTTCAGCTTATGATTTTTATCACTGTGTGCTAACCTTTTGTCTTGAATGAGTTGTCAAGTGAATAGAGCTTCCTCACAAGAGTAAAAATGGTCAAATTCCTGGCCAACTGATTCTGAAGATGTGGATTTAGATAGTCATTCTTGTACTTAATACCTTGTCTTATTACTGTACTTTGGACCATTTCTCCCAAGATGAGGGTGAGTCAGCCTTTGGAGGTACCAGGCTGTTTCTTCTGGCTGTGGAGCTTAGAAGCTGTAGTCAAGATGTCAGATTTTAAGATTGTTAGTATAGAAATGATGATTCTCACTGAAAATACTCTTTTAAAAATGAGATTATATTTTAATAATAGCATTAGAGAAAGGGCTTTGAAGTAAGTGAAAGTGGATGTGCAGGTTAGATATATTGCATTTTATTTTAAAACTTAATTTATTAAAACAGAGTTAATCTTTTAACTTTGACATTCTGAATAACACCTGGCCTTCTGAATGATCAGAATAATATAGATTTTAGGATACTGATTTATTTTTTGTAGTATAATTTTAACTAACACCAGATTTTTTGTTTTCATTCATTTTTTATTTTACTGTATTCATTACCACCTTATGTGATAGTAAGCATAAAGTCTGTTCATGCCTGTAATATCTGTTGGCAGTTGTCCTGCTTTAGAACCTGAGGCTCTCTCAACAAGTGCTGGATTCCATCTGACACTTCTATCTAGTAAATTATATTAAAAGATTTTAGTAATACCAGGAGCTAGTTTCCATCCTTTACTCCTTGCACTTTCAGTTTTCTGATGGATGAATATTGATATACCAATGTTAAGATGGGTCTTGAAGAAAATTCAGGGTAGTCCTGAGCCACTGGAATACATATATTAAACTTGTAGGTGACAGATCTTGTATTAAAATGCTCTCTTCCTTCCAGGTACTGATTAATTCAGTTTATTCAACTCTGAGTTTTCTTCATAGTCACTGAAACTGTATATTTAAAGACTACTTCCTTGGGAAAAAAATGAAGAGAGAAATTACCCGTCCAGATCCACTGCTAGTACTTGGCATAACATGAAAAGCAAAGACACATTTTTGTAATGAAAATTGATAGGAAGTGATACATCTGGAAGAATTCCATACTCATTTGTAAAAATGCAAAATATGTTGTCTGTTTTTCACAGAATGCCCATTCATTTCCTCATAGG
The DNA here is from genome assembly GCA_033816785.1 of Picus viridis. Taxonomy (NCBI): domain Eukaryota; kingdom Metazoa; phylum Chordata; class Aves; order Piciformes; family Picidae; genus Picus; species Picus viridis. The sequence goes on along the minus strand of CM066606.1, from coordinate 73,283,338 downwards.
CTTAAATGACACGTCCACTTTTACCATTGCTTCAGAGGCATTGTCTGTAGCAAAGGTCCAGATAGAACAAGGTTCTTAAATATGACTTACATGGTCATGTATTCTTTGTTATTGCTGTTAGTTCAGATATCAACAATATCTGCTTTTTCTGTAGTGCCAACTGTGGACGTATTTCAGATCTCTACTAAGGAAAGATTCGGCCTGGGACATCAGCTGAAAAAGTAAGTCTTGAAAAGTGTAATCCTCTAATTTTAAGCAAATATTATATGCTTTTTAATTTCTGGACTATGTCAAGTAGGTTAAAATTCACAGGTTGTCATGATGGTTGGTACAAAGTGGTTTAAACTTCTTTTTCTTTACATGAAAAGTAGCAGAATTTGCCTTTTTAAGTTCAGTTTTGACAGTTGTTGAGGAGAGCCTGAGTTGTGCTGCCCACCAGGGTTTTCTGTCACTTTGCTGCCATTTAGAAATTAAACTACAAAAGTTCAGAAGACTGAGCTGGGAGTGTTCAGTTTCATCTTTCTGCTTAGATGGTGAAGCCTCCAGAGCAGGAACCTTTTTTGAGCATCATACATGCCCTAAGGGGGCTATGCTTTCATAGTGGCCTCTAGGCTATACCACAGTAATTAGGCCATGTGTGTTCTGAGGACAAGAGGAAAGAATAGTTGAAAAAATAGCTATTACAATTCAATTTAATACAATTTTGCTGGTTCATAGTTTCACATATGCATGAATATCTGACCACTGCACATTAAAACTCTTTAAGAAAAATACAGTCTTATGCTGCTTGGTGTTTAAAGAAATTCAGTGCAGTGTTTTCATAATCTTGAAAATGAAGCACTATTATTAACATCTCTGTGGTACATGACTTTGATGAAAAAAATAAAAAATTAAACACTCTCCAGACATGAACAATCTCTTACAGCATTTCAGTACTTACACTGTTTCTGATTTGTGTACTGAGTAATTATTAAATATTCCCATAAGATATATCCAGGAACATAGCTTCATAATTCACAGTTGATCAGTAGTCAGAATGCCCATGAACTCCATGGCCCCTCATGGCCTTGGCAACAGGATGTTGACCTTTGAAGAGTCACTAATTTTTTTATAAAATCTGGCAAATTCTGCGTTATCAATCGAAGACGCCCATGGCTAGGTTGGAGTCACAGAATAATTTAGTTTGGAAGTAACTGTGGGAGTTTCACAGTATCACAAGGTTGGAAGAGACCTCAGAGATCATGAGTTCACCCAGTGTAACCTCCTGCTCCAAATAACACTAACCTATGTTAGTTTACTCAGTGACTCAGGCAACAGAGGTGTGAAATATCCAGCCTTCATGGGCAGCCTATCATACTTAACTACTCATCTTGTAGATGTCTTCTTTTTGTAGCCTTTTTGGTTTTTTTAGCTTTCCTTGCCACAAGTTGTGACCATTGCCTTTTTCATCTCTGGGAAGTGCCTGGCTCTGTCTTCTTTGTAATATTGTAATACTACAATTGGATATTGTTATATTCAACATCCTTACTGTAATGAACAGAAGAATATGCTCCAGCTTCAGCAGTGTGGACATTGTAGCCTATCTTTGTAGTCACTGGTAAGGCAAGTGGATGTAGTTGAATAAGGTATCTCTGAATCACTTTGTCTCTAGATCTCCTTGAGTGGCGTACCTGCATGAGTCTTGCAGTGATTGTTTATGCAGATTGTATTTTCAATAAGAGTTCGGTGTAAATTAATTTTGTGTGGAGAACAAAAACAACAACAAACATTTTTGAGGAACTGAGGTGCCAAATCATCAGTCCGTGTACAGTACATGACAGAAAAGTTCTGCCTGTATAGTAAGGGCATTGCATTGTATCACCTGTCTGGTGAACAGAGACACCCTAGTATTACAGTGAGTGTGTCCTAGGTAGGTCAAGAAAATATTTTTTTCTTTCTTTACTTGCAGGATCATGCAGACGTTTGTTACACAACAGTGGAAGAACAGCAAAGAGAAATCTAATTGTACGCACAATAAGAAGGTGTCCGACAAAAAGGTGAAATCACCTCTGCACATCTTTTCTACATTGCGCAGGTAATAACAAAGAAAATGAACTGTTAAGACTACATTCTTTTCAAAATCCATAGCAGACTTCACAAGCTGAAATGTTGACTTTTCTCCACAGAGATGTGCTCTATTTATATCTTGCCTCATGGGTTTCCAGTCTTTGCCTTGCATGACATCAAAAGCGAAGTGGGTACTACTGCAGCTTCTGAGACTATTTGAAGGCATAGCATTTCAGTGCCCTGCTCTCTGAAACCACCACATTTCATCTAGATTGGAAATTACTAATTTTATATTATTTAACTTGTTGTATTTGTATCTTCATAAATTGTGATCCTTTGGCTGTTACTTATATAGCAAGAATACAAATATGAGTAATATCAATAAGTAATATATAAATTACAAAATATTTATATTGGAAAAACTTGTGATTTTCTAGCTGTTATTTCCACAACTATGTATATTTTCAATTATTTTAAACTACAATGGTCATTAATGAAAAACTGGTTTTCAGAGATGCTGAGCATCCGTCCCTTTCCACTGTTTGAGTGCATTAATACTCACTGCTTCTGAAGTGGAGAAATAGAATTCAAAGAACAAAGATATTAAAAACGCAGAAAGTAGGTTGTATTTGCAAATGGCACCAAGCTGGGGGCAGGTGTTGATCTGTTAGAGGGCGGGAGATCTCTGCAGAGGAACCTTGACAGGCTGCACGGTTGGGCAGAGTCCAAGGGGATGAGACTTAACACATCTAAGTTCCAGGTTCTACACATTGGCCACAACAACCCCATGCAGCGCTACAGGCTGGGGTCAGAGTGACTGGAGGGTGACCAGGCAGAAAGGGACCTGGGGGTACTGGTTGAGAGTAGGCTGAACATGAGCCAGCAGTGTGCCCAGGTGGCCAAGAAGGCCAATGGCATCCTGGCCTGCATCAGGAACAGTGTGGCCAGCAAGAGCAGGGAAGTCATTCTGCCCCTGTACAAAGCACTGGTTAGGCCACACCTTGAGTCCTGTGTCCAGTTCTGGGCCCTTCAGTCTAGGAAAGATGTTGAGTTGCTGGAACATGTCCAGAGAAGGGCAACAAAGCTGGTGAGGGGTTTGGAGCACTAGCCCTATGAAGAGTGGTTGAGAGAGCTGGGATTGCTGGGCCTGGAGAAGAGGAGGCTCAGGGGAGACCTTCTTGCTTTCTGTAACTACCTGAAGGGAGGTTGTAGCCAGGAGGGGGTTGGTCTTTTCTCCCAGGCAACCAGCACCAGAACAAGAGGACACAATCTCAAGCTGTGCCAGGTGAGGTTTAGACTGGATGTTAGGAAGAAATTCTTCACAGAAAGAGTGATTGGCCATTGGAATGTGCTGCCCAGGAAGGTATTGAAGTCACCGTCACTGGAGGTGTTTAGGAAGAGACTTGATGGGGTGCTTGGTGCCATGGTTTCGTTGTTTTAGTTGATTAGATAGTGTTGGGTGATAGGTTGGACTTGATGATATCGAAGGTCTGTTCCAACCTGGTTAATTGAATTCAATTCTATTCTATTCTATTCTATTCTATTCTATTCTATTCTATTCTATTCTATTCTAATTCTAATTCTAATTCTATTCTATTTTAATTCATTAATGTTTCTGGCAGTTACTCATACTCGTAAGAGTACATAAAATCAGGCTCTGATTTTACCTCTTTCAGGAATGTAATTATTTAGCATGTTTTCCTGTTCATAAAGTGTTGAAGAATCACCCCTTCTGTGAATTTGAATTGTATGCTTCTTTGCACATTCTTTCTTTTTGATTTTTCCTATTCTAAATTCTGAGTATAAAAAGAGAGCAAGTACAGTCATCACTCACGCTGAAGAAGGGAGGAATACCAAAGATGACAAAAGGTTACTTGTTTTTTTCAAAGGTAGGAGAGGGAGATGGAGTTTTAAGACAAAGCTTACCCATTCTCTGCCGCGCAACATTGCCTAGGGCAGGCTGTGTGTAACTTGGGGGTTTATTTTAATCGGAAAGGGTGTACAAAAGCCAGACCAATCTTCGTCTGCTTGGTTTGGCTGCTGCTGCCATTCCTGTCCAGAGGTGGATCAACCCAAATACAGGGACCCCTTCTGTTTCTAGAACATCATTTGTACCTCCTGTCTGCAGGAGGGTGGTGGTGAGCCAGTTGCAACAGTGAGTCAGCAACTTACACGTGCATTGTACTGTCAGCACTTGCTAACAGAGTGAGGAAACCTGCCGGCCTCTCCTCTAAAGTTTCACAGCTTTTCTATTTGATCCAAGTCCAAAAAATACTCCAAAGATTGAAATTGCATATAAAACATAGAAAAATGATTCAGCATACCTGCCACACATTCTTTCTCTGCAAGGGCAGGTGAATATAATCATTATAGAAATCTGTCAGTTCATGTGGTTGTTGTTTCATAAAAACTTCTTGGTTTTTACTTTCTGTGTTTATAATTTAGGTCCCTCACATTCACATTTCTAGTGTTGCAGAGCTTTAATTTGTCCAAAACAAGAAAGAAGGGCACCAAAATGTCTTCCACAAAGCACCCACAATATTAAGAGGTTTTTAAAAGTAGTGTTTGTTTCAGCTGAATTAAATTTGATTCATTGCTTGCAAGTTTCACTGCTCATTTTATCTTCCAGTGGATCTGGACACAAAATTTGTTATGCTGTGTCCAGAAGACAATAGCTTTTGTGAGATCATGCTGTGATGATTATTGGAAAGTTAGGTTTTGATAAGGAAAAAGTGTTAAAATCTCATGTGAAAGATGAATTTCCTGAATAAAGAGATGTAAAGACTTTTACAAAACCTTTATGGATATAACTAACTTCTACTGAAGTATTTAGCCATCTTTCTGAGTGTTGAATTTCTGTGTAAATAGGAGTAGGATGTCTAGTATTGGAAAATTAACCCTACCTACCGTTGCTCATTTTTTAAGTGGTGGTCAGCCTTTATCACTAGCGAAGTGCATTGCATATATGTGATCTTGCTTGATTTGCACAGTGAATTGATTATTCTTCAACTTTGTTTTATCCTTCTTTATTTTTAAGGTCGCCAAGTTATCCTCCACCTGGCTGTGGTAAAAATAAATCAAAACTGAAAACAGAACAGGATGGCATCTCCAAAACTCACAAGCTACTGAGAAGGACTTGCTCTAGCACAGTTAAGGTTGAAGATATGTGTGCCACAAAATCTCATCGAACCTTTGGCCGCTCGTTGTCGAGTGACCCTAGGGCTGAACAGACAATGGCTATTAAATCGCACAAACTATTGAATCGTTCTTGCTCTGCAGCTGTTAAGCAAGAGGAGTGCATCACTTTAAAGTCCCACAAGCTGTTAAGTCGGTCGTGCTCTGGGGATCCTCGATGTGAGCACAACAGTACCTTGAAGCCCCACAAACTTTTAAGCAGGTCCTACTCCAGTAATCTCAGAATGGAAGAATTGGATGGACTGAAGAATCACAAGTTACTCAGCAAGTCTTACTCCAGTGCTCCTAAATCATCCAAAATGGAGCCTTTCAAGGAGTCCACCATAGCAGAGAGTAGAAGGCTCTCTCTTACCTCAGGGCTTATTGGTATCTTAGCACCATCTTCATCATCATCTTCACAAGCTGCTGTGCGTAGTAATTTTTTTATTCTGCTTGGTTTCCACCCATTGTTTTCCAAATGTGCTTTTATACTTATTTAAGCAAAGACATTTATACTTAGGATATATGTTAGTGAATATATTTATTGAGTATATTGGAAGATCTTTCTAAGGAGAATTTAAATAACTGTGCATGCACATATATTAAAGTTAGAAAGCCAAAATTTCATCATGCTGAATGCAACTTAGTGAGCCTGCTGGATATGGGAAGGGTTCAATGATCCACTTCCTTCCCTGCTTCCTTTCTTGCTGCAGGAGGAAGGGAGGTCCTATGCTTCTGTGCTGCAAAATTGTCTTGGTCGCACAGGTCTTCTCTTTACTGTTTGCTTCTTTGGGTAAACAGCTGTCAATTGGCTTATTCAGGTGCCAAGTAACCTCTCCTAGTCTTTGCATCTTCATTCATCATCACAATGGAAGGAATGCAGTTACGATTCAAGTCACCTATTGCACATTTGTGCTTTGTTAAATGCTTCAAATGCAATGATGGCAGCTGGAGGTTAGGGGAGGAATTAGTTCCATACTGCCCCCGCTTTGTTTTGGGAAAACAAAGGGTAGCACGTACTAAATTGAAGAAAGACATCTACGAATTAATTTTTCTGCCTCTTTTACCAGTTAGAAGACAACTGGTCACTTTCAGGGTACCTCTGTGTTAGATCTGGGGTGAGGCACTGAGGAGACTGTCCTCTCCATTCCCTTAACCTAGTTGTACCTTGGTGTTCTCATCAGAAGGTTGATTCTAGCTTGAAATGCTGTGCATATGTAGTGCATTCTGAATAATGAAATTGCACTAAGTGTGTTATGTTTCATGGTAAATCAGTTTAATAAGCTATGAGCTATATTCATCCACAATGATAAACTGTCATAAATTCATTTACATATGTACTGTATGGTTGGTTCCTGTAATGTGCAGAACAATAATAATTTTAAGGTGAGCCAACAGACCTTTTATTTTCAGAAATGCATTTTTCTCTGAATTGGCAGAGGATGTCTTTAACATAGCAAGACTTTTTGTTCCTGATTTCAACAGGAAAAGTCCAGTGATTTTGATAAGATAATGAAGAGCCACCTAAGTGGTTTAATTACTGATGTTATCAGCTGATATGGAAGATATGGAAGCCCTACTTGTCAGCATATAAAAATTACCAGTAATTTATTACTAGAATGCACTAGAATACAGAAAATCATCATATATGTGGTCCAGTGATGTCCAGTTGACATTTTACATGCCAGCACCTGACATAGCAATGGCCTAGGTGCCTAACTGCTATTTGAAGTCAGTGGAATATAGAAGTAGTGAATCAGTATTTCAGTCTTATGTATGAATACAATTAGGAAGATAATTTCCCAGGAGACAAACCAGAAAAGTTTCTCACTTTAAGCGCTTAGAAAAATGGAGAGAAAAAAAAAGCCTGGAAACAAAACAAACAAAAAAACTGTCAATGAAACTGATCTGACTCTTGTTCAAAACAAGGTTTGAGATAGATGCCAGCCTGAAGGGAATTGTGTATCTTGCTGATTCCAGTAACAGAAGTTCCTTCTAATTTATGTTGCTGTGTGTTCAAAGAAAAAGGCAGAAAAAATTTGAGCAGAATCTGAGCACAGATATCTGTTACTGTGGTGTTTACAGAAGTGAGATTTTAGTAAATACAAAAGAAAAAGTTTTGCAGACATTTTGAGAATTACAGGCCTAAGCAGATAGCCCATATTTGAATAGACAATGCACAAATAGTATTTAATGGAAGTTACAAAGTGTGAGTTTACAAGAAGGGGTGAAAGCACTGATGTTTCCATTTCAGATTAAAGTTTTTGAGATGTTGAGATACAAGACCATCAGATTTTAGAACTAAAAAGAAACACTAAAAATCTACCCTTGGCAAACAGTAAAAGGGTTGATTATTTGTAACAACTGGTTTGTGCGAATTAGTTGCCTTTTTAGATGCAAATATTATTTATTAACATATTTGCATTGGAGGCACCAAAATGTTTTACCAATTCCTTATAATTAGTCTGCCAACACTGAAGTTTCCCAAACTTTTTCCTTGCAGCAAAATTATGGTGCAAAATGCATTCCTGTACGAGACCGTGGCTTTCTTGTGCAGGTAGGATGTCATATCTTACTCATTTATGAAATATTGTGGATCATGAGCTGACTGTTAATTATTTTTAAGCAGATGTTGTTGTTATTCTCGTTTTTATTTTTCTCAGACTATTGAATTTGCTGAGCAGCGAATACCAGTATTGAACGAATACTGTGTAGTTTGTGATGAACCCCATGTGTTCCAGAATGGGCCAATGCTGAGGGTAAGTGGTGTACCTGCTGGAAGGAACAATGTATTTTATAATACCTTAAATAGTGATGGACTATGCAAACCTGCTATGAAACTAATTAATTGTTTCAAATGCGTCTTATATTAATATTTAAAGATTCAAAAATGTAATGCATATTAAGTAGATTTTGCTGTAAGTGAAGAGGGGTGTATTTCACTGAACACTATGTGCTACAGTACTCACAATCAGATCTGGTGTTAATGCCACAAGGCTGTGAAGTTCTTCTGACCTTCTTTTGCTCATGGGCTTCTGGAATAACCTATCTTCCATAATGTGACCAAAAAGACAGTAGATGGAGATGCTATCTGATGTGTCTGATCTAGCAGTGACCTAGTCCAGGGACACTCATGTGGTTCAGTGTTCCAAGAGTCTGTCCAGTGAAGACAGCTCTTCCTTCCTTTCATTCATGTGTAACTAGGAACCAAGTATTTTGTATGCTGAGTGTTGTACTCTCTCTTGCTGTTTTTGAATGCTTATGATGAAAAAGGGTAAGATTGGTTATAAGGGACACACTCTACCTAGAGCTACTGAATCACTGCAGCTTTGTGAAAGTGTTTCAGGAGAATGAAATACCTACCTGTATTACTGATCTTGCAGTTTATAGTCCTTCTTATCTCACCTGTCCTGAACCCTACAGAAACCTGAGTAACTTTGAAAGGTTAAAGGTATAGAAAACAGTATAAAATCAGTGTGTGAATGGCCTGACGCCTGCCAATTTCTCCAGTGTGGTGAGCAACTAGATATCAGTTGCAGCAGACAAACATCTATGATAGTTCTGTGGAACTAAATTTAGAAAGGTTGTAGCTTACAAAGTAACCAGTCACCTCAGTGCCATCTGCCATTACACTCAGTGGCATCATGATGAGGCATTCTGACTTCAGGCAGAGTATGCAAATAAGCTGCTAATAGAATTTGCAAAAGCATCTGCATATTCATTTAACATGTTTTAAGTCATGGCTAAACCTCTGTACTTTAGAAAATCCTGTCAGGTGTACTTTTAACCCTTCAAGATTATGTACCTTCCTTTTAAAAGCATGATTTCCTGTCAGAGTAATGAGCAACCAAACCCTGATTAGAAGCATGTAGAAAAGGCATTAGTTCCTTGTTCATATTTGAATAAGCTGCCATGCGTATCTCTTGTGAGAGGGTAAGACAAAGTGAATGATTTTTGAATAATGAGTAAAGTGTGAATAATATAGTATAGTCATTTAAATTACTGTTATTTACCTATTTTCCATGGGACAGGGAGAAAATGTAGAATTTGTTCCTATTCACAAGGTGAACAATTAAAATGAAGTGGAAAGTCATCTACTCTAAATAGAAACATCTTAATTATTTATGATTTCCCACATTAGAGATTAAAATTCATCCAATTTACTTTTTTTCAACCTAAAGTTCAATCATTTAGGTATCTGAGAGTTAGCTAGTGTTCCAAAACAGAGGAAAGTGCAACCGTAGAATCACAGAATGGTTTGGGTTGGAAGGGACCTTAAAGATAATCTAGTTCAAATCCCCCTGCCGTGGCCAGGGACACCTTTCACTAGACCAAGTTGCTCAAGGCCTCATCTAACCTGGTTTTAAACACTTCCAAGGAGAGAGCATCCACAACCTTCCTGGGCAGCCTGTTCCAATATCTTGGCACTCTCACTGCAAGGAATTGCTTCCTAATATTCAGTCTAAATCTACCCTCCTCAAGCTTTAATTCTTTCCCTCTCATCTTATCACTATAAGCCCTTGCAAAAAGTCCCACCCCAGCTTACTTATAGGCCCCCTCAGCTACTGGAGGACTGCTATAAGGCCTCCCCAGAGCCTTTTCTTCTCCAGGCTGAATAGTCCCAGCTCTTACAGCCTGTCTCCACAGAGGTGGTGCTCCAGCCCTCTCATCATCTTCCTGGCTCTCCTCTGGACCAGATCCAACAGTCTGATGTCCTTCTTGTGTTGGGGGCCCCAGAAATGCATGGAGTACTACAGAGCAGAGTAGAGCAGAGAATCACCTCCCTCAAGCTGCTGGTCACACTTCTTTTGATGCATCCCAGGGTACGGTTGCCTTCTAGGATGCAAGTGCGCATTGGTGGCTCATGTTGAGTTTTCCATCAAGTGACCCCCCAAATCCTTCTCCTCAAGACTGCTCTCAAGCCATTCTCTGCCCAGCCTGTATTTGTTCTGTGTATTGCCCAGAGCCAGGTGCAGGATCTTACATGTTTGCCAGTAAATATCTATTTTTCAGTGCCTTTGCAATCATCATAGCCTAGTAAGCTTTACAAAAATGAAAGGGTGTCATTATATAACTCAGGGAGAAGGAGACAGCAGGAAGAAATGTGTCATGTTCTGTGTATCCTTGAGTGACTCAATAAGCAATACAGAGCCATTAATGAGTTTGCAGTTCTGTAGAAGGTGAGAAAGGATCTCAGTTTGAATCTAACATGAGCTTGTCAAAGGGTCTTGAGGAAATTTATTCTTCACTCTACTGATAGCTCTGGCACAGACAGCTTAAGTAGTCAGTTGTAGGGTTTATTTACCTGCTTCAGTTGCCATGCACACTCATACCTACATAAATTTATATATTTATTAAATATATATAAAGAGAATAAACAATGACCCAATTGGAAGAGCACTTTATGTTTAATACAGTACTTTGATAAGCAGAATGCAAGGGACTTTCATTTGAGGCAAGGTTATGTGTATCTTTCCTTATGCCACTTAATGGATCCCATATGTAGTATACCTGGCCTTCATAGAGAGCTTCAGAGTGCTCAGACTTTTGATACCACAATAACTTAACCAGGTTTCATAATCAGAACCTTGCTACCATCTGCTGGCATTTTCTATGTTTAGATCCCATTTTCTACAGATATGCATATCTCAAAAGCCATACTTAGGTAGCCTGTATGTGTAGTCGGTTGTTATCACAAGAGATGCCACAGACCAAATATCTCTGGATTGTTCTCGAGTCTCTTTTGGCAAAGAATGATTCCTCCACAAATACACAGACACTGATCTCCTTCTATGACAAGGTGACCCACTTAGTGGGCTATACCTATGAATAGAATAGAATAGAATAACCAAGGTTGGAAGAGACCTTGAAGATCATCGAGTCCAACCTGTAACCATAACCTCACAACTAGACCATGGCACCAAGTGCCACATCCAGTCCCCTCCTGAACGCCTCCAGGGACGGAGACTCAACCACCTCCCCGGGCAGCCCATTCCAATGACGAATCACTCTGGATGCCTATAGATGCCTATAGATGTTGTCTACCTAGGCTTTAGTTAAGCTTTTAACACCATGTGCCACAGAATTCTCCTGGAGAGAATGCCTGCTCATGATTTGGATGGGTATTCTCTCTTATGGGTAAAATTCTGGCTGCCTGGCCAGGCCCAAAGAGTGCTCATGTTTCCCACAGTGCCACACTGGGACCTGGTTTGTTTAATATCTTTATAAATGATCTAGATGAGAGGACAGAATGCAACCTCAGTAAGTTTGCAGACACCACCAAGTTGGATGGGAGTGTTGTTCTGCTTGAGTGTAGAAAGGATCTGCAGAGTGATCTGAACAAGCTGAATCAATGGGCCAAGGCCAGTTATACAAGGTTCAATAAGGCCAAGTGCCAGGTCCTACATGCACCCTCAGCAAGTTTGCTGATGACACCAAGCTGTGTGGTGCAGAGGACACGCTGGAGGGAAGGGATGCCATCCAGAGGGACCTTGACAGGCTGGAGAGGTGGGCACAAGCCAACCTCATGAGCTTCAACAAGACCAAGTGCAGGGTCCTGCATCTGGGTCGAGGCAATCCCAGGCACAAATCCAGGCTGGGCAGGAACTGGCTGGAGAGCAGCCCTGAGGAGAGAGACTTGGGGGTGCTAGTGGATGAGAAGCTCAACATGAGCACTCAATGTGCACTTGCAGCCCAGAAAGCCAATCAGATCCTGGGCTGCATCAGGAGAAGTGTGGCCAGGAGGTCAAGGGAGGTGATTCTCCCCCTCTACTCAGCCCTGGTGAGACCCCACCTGGAGTACTGCCTCCAGTTCTGGAGCCCCTATTACAGGAGGGATGTGGATGTGCTGGAAGGTGTCCAGAGAAGGGCTACGAGGATGATCAGAGGGCTGGAGCACCTCTGCTATGAGGACAGACTGAAGGAGTTGGGGCTGTTCAGTCTGGAGAAGAGAAGGCTCCGAGGTGACCTCATTGTGGCCTTCCAGTATCTGAAGGGGGCCTACAGGAAGGCTGGGGAGGGACTTCTCAGGATCTCAGGTAGTGATAGGACTAGGGGGAACGGAATGAAGCTGGAGGTAGGGAGATTCAGGCTAGATGTGAGGAAGAAGTTCTTCACCATGAGAGTGGTGAAGCCCTGGAATGGGTTATCCAGGGAGGTGGTTGAGGCCCCATCCCTGGAGGTGTTTAAGACCAGGCTGGACGAGGCTCTGGCCAGCCTGATCTAGTGTAGGGTGTCCCTGCCCATGGCAGGGGGGTTGGAACTAGATGATCCTTGTGGTCCCTTCCAACCCTGACTGATACTATGATACTATTTAAATCACAACAACCCCATGCAATGCTACAGGCTTAGGAAGGAGTGTCTAGGAGTCTTCTCAGAGAAAAAGGACCCCAAAGTATTGGTCAGCAGCTGGCTAAATATGACCATCTTGGCTTATTTTCTGCTATTTAGTGGAGTTTTTTGCACTTGCAAAGAAGCCAGTAAGAAGTTTCTTTCTGTAATACTCCAGTTTGCCAACCTGACATCTTTTCTAAGGTACAGTGTAATTTAATTAATTGTCTTGAAGCACAGTTGCAAAAATTCAGTAATTGCCATCATACAATAATTATACGTTTTGTGCTTGTTATGATTTTATCAGATTTCAGATATCTCATCCATAGGACAGATGAAGATACCAAGTGAAGCTGAAAGCTAAAGTTTTTCCTTTCTGCATATTTTATCTAGGAGCTATGTTTTTATCTTAATTATAAAGTATGCTTAAATCAATCTCTGTCACCACAAGCTTTCTTCTCAGTATTGTGTTTCTTTTCCATAGATAACTTTTTCTGGAGGGTGTTGCTTTCTTAGAATCTTGACATCCTCCTTCATATCAGATAAGAGCAACCTGATGGCAACAAGATGTGTCTTTTTTGTATAGCTTAATTTGGACACTAGATCTGCATGGCAGACATACCAATGTACAGAAGATGTGTATTGCAGAACAGCTGCATAACATAATGGCCTATACTTGGCTTTATGCTCTTACAATGGATACTTGTCTTTCGCTGGAACTTGTGGTACTAATCTGATTGTGCAAATGTTCCCTGCTGATTAGGGGCCCTGTACACAGAAGTCTTTAGTGGTTGTTCAGCTATCTTAGTCACTTACTGAGGATAAAGAGGCTACCCTAGTGACTTACTGAATATAAACGACAAAATTCTTAGACTTCTCATGGCAATTTCATCATGCAACAAGGTATAGATCTTCCAGAACAATTAGTTTTATTTTGAGTCCCAAGAGTTCCCTGAAATACAAACTAGAATTACAGATTCAGTTCCTGTGTGTGCTCCACAGGTTGGGGTTTGTAGATAAAAGCACATTATGTGGATGCATTAACTTCAAAACACTCACAAACCTCTCACAAGGAACTGCAACCACATTATGCTGAAGGGAAAGGACAAAGGTTCTCTGTAATGAAAGAAGGGAATGTCAGAAAAGGGCTATAATGCATCACGAAGCTGTAACACCCTTCTTTATTGAAGGCCCATGATACATTGCTTCATTCCATTCTCTTTTTTTAAAAAAGGAAGAAAAAAACCAACCAGTAAAGTAGGCAATTGTAGGTATTCATGCCTTTCCTGTATGAGCTGAGTATGAATGTAATTCCTCATCACAGCATCTTTAGAGATACATACCTACAAAGAATGCTACCAAAACCTGTGAATTTCCTGCATGGTATAATTTGAAATTTTTTCTTCAAAGCACAGGAAAAAATTCAATGAATACATGGATTCTAAGAAGAAAAACTATTATTTAACCTCTTACATAACATACACCCATGAATTTCATCCAGTAATTCCTATCTGAACACTAGATATTTCAGTCTTCATAGAAGAATTAAGAAACAGCTTTGAAATCATTGTCAAGGTCTGGGACTGCAGCCTTTGCAGTCAGACAACTCCCTTATCTCATATACAGTATCACATTGCATTCTCTTCTTGCAGGGCAACTTGTCCTGCACAGCTCTCAGGAGCTGTCATCAGCCTTTTCTGAAGTAACTCTGCTCAGCTCTGAAAAGCACTGGGAAATAAGTCAGGCAATAGGATTTGTTCAAAGAAGAGGCAGAGAAGGCAGACCTAGTAAGCCTACTGGAAACAAGAGTCAGCTCACTTGAATTACTAGCATAATGCTACTGTCTTCAAATTTGCTCTCAACAGAGGATTTGTTTATATGAGTGAGACATGAACTATTATTTGTTTGTAATTAATGGCTAGATTTGGGCTCTTCCAAAAACCTATTTTAAAATGCTTTTTTCCCTAAATTTTCAAACAGTTTCTGTATCATTCACATATGTATTGGTAAAATAGTTAAATGGATTATCCTGCTTTGTGTCAAACTACCATATTAAATTAAATACTAGAAGTAAGCTTAAGAAATTTTAATTAATTTCTTAATCAATGCAAAGCCCATTTTTAAGTACTGAGATACTCTCCCAGGGAGGCTGTGTCTCTAGTGAAAAGCTCCTGAAAGTGGAGATTGTTTCACTACCTCTAGCTGGCTTTTGAACATTTCCATGGAGAGAGACTCCACAACCTCTCTGCACAACATGTGCCAATGCTTGGTAAAGGTTTAGAGGAAGCTAATTTTAGTCCTTTATGATAGAACAAAAGCACTAACTGACCTCCAAAGATACTTTTCAACCATATGTTCTGGCTCATCTACCTAAAAAATATATTTTCTGAAGCAGAAACTTCAGCATTATTTGGTTCTATATTATAAGACTATTAACTTTTTTTTTATGTCTTATGAAATTCTTACTGTTGCTCTACAGCTGATAACCATATTCTAGGGAAGGACTAAGTTGCATTTTAATAATGCAACAATGTTGTTGCTATAATTTTAGAGATGTATCTTGTTTCAGGAATTGAGCATGTACATCTATTACAAATATTTAAATATAATGAGATCATGAGTCATTTACAAAAATCATCATCACAGAATCACACAGAATCACAGAATGTTAGGGACTGGAAGGAACCTTGAGAGGTAATCTAGTCCAACTGCCCTGCCAGAGCAGAATCACCTATACCAGATCACACAGGAACTCATCCAGGTGGATTTTGAATATCTCCAGAGAGGGAGATCCACAACCCCTCTCGGCAGCCTGTTCAAATGTTCTGTCACCCTCACAGTGAAAATAATTTTCTTAATGTTTCCATGAAACTTCCTATGCCTCAACTTCCACCCATTGCCCCTTGTCCTGTCATTGGGCATTACCAGGAAGAGCCTGGCTCCATCCTCTTGGCAATCACCTCTTTTCAAACTAAAGACACCCAGCTCCCTTCATCTCTCCTTGTATAGGAAGATGTTCCACTCCCTCAACCATTTTTGTGGCTCTGTGCTGAACTCTTTCAAGCAGTTCCCTGTCCTTTGTGAGCTGAGGGGCCCAGAACTGGACACAATATTCCAAATGCAGCCTCACCAGGATTTAAGAATCTGATTAAAAGAAGTATAATAAAAATATATTATCCTGCATTATCATATTCTGGATGGAAAAAAAAAAAATGTGACTTCTCTGTTCAAGGGCAAGGAGAAAAGCACCCAAAGAACTGCAGGCTGGTCACCTCCACCTTGATCCCTGAGAAGGTGATGAACCAGCTAAGCCTGGGAACCATTCCCTGGCACATTAAGGACAAGAGAATCACTGGAGTAGTCAACATGGCCTTACCCATGGGAAGTTTGACCAACTTGATAAACTTCTATGTTGAAGTGACTGGTCTGGCACATGAGGAGAAGCAGTGGATATTAGTCACCTGGACAGTAAGGCCTTTTACAGTGTCTCTCATAAGAACCTCATAGACAAGCTGTTGATGCCTGTGCTGGATGAGAAGATAGAGAAGACTGAAAACTTCATGAAATGCTGGGTCCAGAGCCTGATGATCAGTGACACAAAGTCTAGCTGGAAGCTAGTAGCGTACCTCAGAAATCAGTGCTGGGTCCGGTCTTGATACCTTTTCATTTTTTGTCTGCATGATGGAGTAGAATGTATCCTCGTTGAGTCTGCAGATGATAGAATAGTAGGAGAAGTGGGTGACCATACGGTTTGATGCAGAGTGACCACAGTAGGCTGGAGAAATAGGCTGACAGAAGTCACACGCAGTTCAACAAGGAGAAGGTCAAAGTTCTGCACCTATAAAGAAACAACCCCAGGCACCAGTAGATGCCTCTCCACACAGCTGGAAAGCAGCTTGGCAGAAAAGGACCTGGTAAGGTCCTGGTGGACACCAAGTGGAACATGAACCAGCAATGTGTTCTTCTGGCAAGGAAGGTTAATTATCCTGGGCTGCATTAAATGATAGAATTGCCAGCAGGTGAAGGGAAGAGATCCTTCCTCTCTACCCAACACTGATGATGCCACACATGGAGTTCTGTGTCCAGTTCTGGGCTCTTCCATACAAGAGACAGAAATAGGGAACTCTTGGAGGGCGTTCAGTGAAGGGCTAGTAAGATGATTTAGAGACTGGAACATCTGCCGTAGGAGGAAAGGCACTGTTTGTGCCAGGCAAAATCTTATTAATGTCTGTAAATACCTGAAGGGAGGGTGCAAAGAGGATGGAACCAGAATGCTTTCATTGGTGACAGGACGAAAGGCAGTGGACACAAGCAGAAACACAGGAGGTTCCATTGGAACACAAGGAAATACATTTTCACCGTTTTCACCTTTTCTGAGGGTAACAGCATGGGAGCAGGTTGCCCAGAGAGGTTGTGGAGTCAAAAGTCATCTGAGTTCAGTCCTGGGAAACTGGATAGAGGCAAACCTGCTTGAGCAGTGGTGTTGAACCGTGGGACCTCTGAAGATCCCTTCCAACTTTAAATCATTCTGTAATTCTGTGATCATATTCAGCTTTTTACATAGTGCGATTCAAAGTGTATGACTAACATCTTACTGCCTATCAGTTCTCAAATTCCTCATGTACAAATGAAAAAGCCATTGGTAAACCAGCCCTACTGAGTGGATTTTAAATGCATATAAGAAAATTACACAGGACCAAAAAAAATAGTATCATATTCAATAAGATGGCAAGAATAGCTTCTCTGTAATTTTTCTTGCAGTCATGACGTCTCTTTAGAGTGCCATCTTGTGTCAAAACTTCAGACTGAGGCCTCTTGACAACAAAGCAGGAAATTGTAAAAAACCTCAGCAAGACTGAATATTGCAGGTAGTTTAATTGAAATTTGTGCTCTGCTACAGACATCTCTGCTGTTTAAATTTTCCCCATAAAATATGAGTGGTAAAATACTGTGAAACAATATTTGAAATATATGTTGTTTGCATTTGGCTGTAAAAATCAGTGCAGTCTAGTACCTCTGCTGTATCTGTTCTTGTATTAGTAACCTTACGTTTTTGGAATCTTTTTCATCGCAAAGTGCTCAGTTATGATTTATTCATTGTGGGTGAGGTCCAGGTGAGTTCCTGTTGATTTAAAGAGATCTTGAATTTCCCTGCCCTTTTTAATGTGAGTTTGTTCGCTATCACCTAAACACTGATGTTCCAGAGACAGTACACTGCTTAAGGTTGGAAGGGTTTTGGAGTAGATATCATTGAAATATGAAAAAAGTGTAGGGTATATACATGTTTATCCAGGCCAGAGGTTAGCCAAGATGCTTGTGGAATTCCACGATTCATGTGGACTAATGCTGTGGTCCTTCTAATCAGTGCTCCATAAGCTGCTTTTATCTCTTCTTATGCAAAAAGACTCTCCAGTTACAGCCAGTACTTTATCAGAATGTATTTCAATCACTTTATTTTTTCTAAGAGAGTAAAATGGATGCAGTTCAGCTTTTCCTGTTGCCAAAACATATAATAGTGCATCTTGCTCAGCTGGTGCTCCATAATGCAATTTCCCATCTATTTATGTATTTGGGAAGTAAAAATAATTTTAAAGTAAGTGTATGATCTGTTCAAGAATGCAGAAAAAAAAAGAAGAGCAAAAAAACCCCAAAACATCTAGATCAGCCAAATCAAAATGAAAAAGAACAAGAGACATTTCTTACTGAGCATCAGTCTACTCTCATCTTTCCACAGGTTGTATCTGTTTACCCCTGTGGTGTGTCCCATGCCTTTCAGCAGCTTGTTTCACATGTCACATGAATATTGTGAGACTGTTCAGAGATCTTACCTTACAGATTTGTAGTAAGATAGAGCCTGTCAGCCTGACCTCAGTGCCAGGCAAGATTATGGAGCAGGTCATCTGGAGTGCGATCACACAGCACTTACAGGATGGCCAAGGGATCAGGCCTAGCCAGCATGGATTTAGGAAGGGCAGGTCCTGCCTGACCAACCTGATCTCCTTCTATGATCAGGTGACCCGCCTGGTGGATGTGGGGAGGCCTGTGGATGTGGTCTACCTGGACCTCAGCAAGGCCTTTGACACAGTCCCCCACAGCAAACTCCTGGCCAAGCTGGCAGCCCATGGCTTGGACAGGAGCACACTGTGTTGGGTTAGGAACTGGGCTGGAGGGCCGAGCCCAGAGAGTGGTGGTGAATGGTGCCACATCCAGCTGGTGGCCTGTCACTAGTGGTGTGCCCCAAGGATCAGTACTGGGCGCCATGCTCTTTAACATCTTTATTGATGATCTGGATGAGGGCATTGAGTCCATCATCAGTAAATTTGCAGATGACACCAAGCTGGGGGCAGGAGTTGATCTGCTGGAGGGCAGAGAGGCTTTGCAGAGGGACCTCGACAGGCTGGACAGATGGGCAGAGTCCAAGGGCATGAGATTGAACACATCCAAGTGCCGGGTTCTGCACACTGGCCACAGCAACGCTATGCAGTGCTACAAGCTGGGGTCAGAGTGGCTGGAGAGTGGCCAGGCAGAGAGGGACCTGGGGGTACTGGTTGATTGTAGGCTGAACATGAGCCTGCAGTGTGCCCAGGCAGCCAAGAAGGCCAATGGCATCCTGGCCTGCATCAGGAACAGTGTGGCCAGCAGGAGCAGGGAGGTCATTCTGCCCCTGTACACTGCACTGGTTAGGCCACACCTTGAGTCCTGTGTCCAGTTCTGGGCCTCTCAGTTTAGGAAGGATGTTGTCTTGCTGGAACGTGTCCAGAGGAGGGCAACAAAGCTGGTGAGGGGATTGGAACACAAGCCCTATGAGGAAAGGCTGAGGGAGCTGGGGTTGCTTAGCCTAGAGAAGAGGAGACTGAGAGATGACCTTCTTGCTCTCTACAACAACCTGAAGGGAGGTTGTAGCCAGGCAGAGGTTGGCCTCTTCTCCCAGGCAGCCAGCACCAGAACAAGAGGACACAGTCTCAGGCTGCGCCAGGGCAGGTTTAGGCTGGATGTTAGGAAGAAGTTCTACACGGAGAGAGTGATTGCCCATTGGAATCGGCTACCCCTGGAGGTGGTGGAATCACCTTCATTGGAGGTGTTCAGGAGAAGACTTGATGGGGTGCTTGGCTGCATGGTTTAGTTGTTGGGTGGGTTGGATTGGTTGATGGGTTGGATGCAATGATCTTGAAGGTCTCTTCCAACCTGGTGTATTGTATTGTATTGTATTGTTATTCCCACTCTCTGTCATTGTGTACATCTATGTAAAGCTTAGAGCAGCTTGACTCAACATTGAGCTTATATTATAGCATAGCCAGAATAGACTCTCTTTCAGTTGGAAAGGACTTGCAATGATCCTCTGGTGCAACTGCCTGACCAGTTCAGGGCTGACCAAAAGTAAAAGCCTGTTGTTAACATGTATGTTCCTGTAGTAGTTTGATTTAATTTGAAAAACCATGACATAGGTGTTCTTCTTGGTGATTATTTAGATTTAAAACAATTCACAGAATCACCTAGGTTGGAAGAGACCTCAAAGATCATCAAGTCCAACCTGTCACCACAGACCTCATGACTAAACCATGGCACCAAGTGCCACATCCATTCCCCTCTTGAACACCTCCAGGGATGGTTACTCCACCACCTCCCTGGGCAGCCCATTCTAATGGCTAACAACTCTCTCAGTGAAGAACTTACTCCTCACCTCAAACCTAAAGTTCCCCTGGTGCTGCTTGAGACTGTGTCCTCTTGTTCTGGTGCTGGTTGCCTTTGAGAAGAGACCAACCCCCACCTGGCTACAACCTCCCTTCAGGTAGTTGTTGACAATGGAAGTGAGTAAATATTTAAAGTGAGTAGTTTCTTTTTAAATAGGCCATAGCAGAGGGCAAAAACATGTTAATAAAGGTTACTAAAATAAAAATCTGAAATTTAATTTTAATAAATAGTAAGTTTTTTAATATAGTATGAGCTGGTGCTGGATGCTTCACTCAGGAGTTGAAACAATGGCAGAGTAGGCTGATGTACATTAAGTTTGCCTTTCAAAATAATACTGGTCATTAATACTTAAGATTTGCTTAAACTCTGAAGCTTGATGAATATTACATTATAGTTAAGAGCAAGTCTTCATTATTTCAGTTAATATTTAACTAAATACAGAAATCATACACTTTGGCCTCAAATCCTTATCTTTTAATTCTTATGGGTGTGTGTCCTAAGATACACTAATACTTCTTAATTTTTCAGTTTTGAACTGAATTCGCCCTTCTGTTGTACTCTTGCATACTCTAGGAAACTTAAGTCTTAAACTCATAAACATGCATTGCTCCAGACCTCTTACAGAAAATGAGAATTAGAAAACAATCTTGTTTTGTTTTTTCTTTAAAATATAGCTAAGACATACAAAAAAGTCTGATGATCCTTTCCCTTTCCCTTTCCCTTTCCCTTTCCCTTTCCCTTTCCCTTTCCCTTTCCCTTTCCTTTCCCTTTCCCTTTCCCTTTCCCTTTCCCTTTCCCTTTCCCTTCTGGGAAGTGTTAGGAAGAGAGAGAAGTTCCTTCTATAGAACAACTGAAACCATGAATGAAAGTACAAAACAGAGCACAAATTTAAGACCCATTTCATCACCATGCCTGTTGGTTTTATTGGGAGAAGTGAGATGGTCACTAATAGTTTCACCTTAACAATTACTG
This sequence comes from Picus viridis, assembly GCA_033816785.1. Lineage (NCBI taxonomy): Eukaryota > Metazoa > Chordata > Aves > Piciformes > Picidae > Picus > Picus viridis. The sequence continues at coordinate 73,262,125 of CM066606.1, read as the reverse complement.
TGAGTCAGGCTATGACACTTCCCTGAGCTTCTCCTTTTAGATCAAGAGTTTTTAGCTGTTTCAGTCATGTTGTAGCCTCATTAGTGTCTCTGTGACATTCTCAGGATGCAGGAAGACATGATGCATTGCTTTTCAGAGCACACATTAAAAAGTAGCAAAATAGATTAATATCTACTATGAAAGTTTCACCTTTTTTGAATTGAAAGAATGTCTGGTAAGTATTTTAAGTAGCAAATGAGTCCAGGAACCAGAGTATGTCATAGTAAATGCACTGTAACCTGCAGAAACTGCACCCTTTTTCATCATCATCATCAGCTGTGTGGGTGCTACCTCAGTAGCAAAGCTACCCATGCAAACAATGGAAGTAAGTCTAAAGGAAAAGTCTAAAAATTTCAAAAGCTAAAAAAAATATTTCTGCTTGTTTACTGCATTCTGCTTATAGGCAATCACAGGTTAAAGGCTCATCTCATATTTTCTTCTGGTTTGTTCACACTGGAAAAATTATTATCCAGATATTACCAATGATCTTCATGTAGCTAATTGTTTTGTGGAAGTCACTAGCTTTATGTTAATTTTCTCTTTTCTCGCTTACATATATGTGAGACTGCTAGCCAACGCTGTTGTTGAAGAGGAGTTACAGATGCGCTTCAGAGGTAGTGGAGCACCAAGTTCCCCAGCTAGTCAGCTCTTTATGTCTTTAAGATCATGATTGTAATCTGTAAAATTCTGTGTTCACCTATGATGAGGTTCACATTTGGGGGTACTAGTGGTTGGAAAGTTGAGTACGAGCCAGCAATGAGCTCTTGCGGCCAAGAAGGCCAGTGCCATTCTGGGGTGTATTGAATATTGAAGGGGTGTAGTTAGTAGGTCTAGAGCGGTTCTCCTTCCCCTTCTGTTCTCCCCTGATGAGATGGCATCTGCAATATTGTGTCCAGGTCTGGGCCCCTCAGCTCAAGAAGGACAGGGAACTGCTTGAAAGAGTTCAGCACAGGGCCACAAAAATGGTTAAGGGAGTGGAAGATCTTCCTTATGAGGAAAGAGTGAGGGAGCTGGGTGTCCTTAATTTGGAGAGAAGGAGACTAGGCAGTGACCTCATTAATGTTTATAAATATGTAAAGGGTTAGTGCCAAGAGGATGGAGCCAGGCTCTTCTTGGTGATGCCCAATGACAGGACAAGGGGTAATGGATGGAAGTTGAGGCATAGGAAGTTCTATGGAAACATTAAGAAAATTATTCTCACTGTGAGGGTGACAGAACAGGCTGCCCACAAGTGCGGGGGTGGGGTGAGTCTCCCTCTCTGGAGATACTCAAAACCCACCTGGATGAGTTCCTGTGTGATCTGGTATAGGTGATCCTGCTCTGGCAGGGCAGTTGGACTAGACGATCTCTAGATGTTCCTTCCAGCCCCTAACATTCTGTGATTCTGTGAAATACATACTTAGGTGTGTAAGACCTGTTTTGCATCATATGTTACCTTTTAAAACAGTGGAAACTAGTAATCTAGGAGAAATTGGATATTCTGTACCCTTGTAGACAGGAATCCACATCAGTAAGAACATCTGTACTTTCATGTACATAAACAAGAAAGTTCAGCTTCCTGAATAGTGAGTGAACTTGAACAAAAACATAAGTATGCAAAATGGCATTGGAACAACATAGCTTTTATAGATGTGTTAGTGTTGTTCTTGCTTGTTTGTTGGAGCTAGGGACATTTCTCATAATTATGGTTTGAAGTCAGAACAAGACTGTTCCTGTCTCACAGGCTCACATCCTGTTACAAGAGTAGACACAAGAAGGTGCCATAAAGGAAAACATACTGGCAGTATGTAAAACCTTACCAGTAGTGCAAGAGCAGGTTTGAATCCCACTTTTCTCATAAAGCTTGTGGTTTTCTTTAAGCTCTATCTTCCAGAATTGTTTTATTTACTTAGTTTTCATATGTTTTCATTGTTTCTAGCAGGCATGATTGCAGAGAAAATAAAAATATGGAAATGTGACACTGAATGGATCAATCATCTGTGACAAACAAAAATGCTCTATATGTTTGCTTCCTAATTGTAAGACAATATTTTCAGAAAAATATATTTAAAACCATCTAAAAAATGTGTAGGTCATAAGAGTAACATCTGTTTCCTCTTCAATGCTCAAATTTTGGTCTTTTGCTGTTCATATATCTACAGTTCTCAGGCATTAAGATCTTAGTTCCAGTGTCCACCTGAGGGAAGAAAGGCCTTTCGAATTTTTAGCATAAGTACAAGCATGGCTAAACTCAGATTGTTCTTCTACTCCAGAGCAATTCCTTCTTTGGAATGAGACAAGAGTCTATGTATACTGTTGATTATTATGGTCAAGGTAGTAGTGCTGCCATGCTTCCCCAACTAAGCAACTTATTTAACCACCTTCTAAATGTGCAAAACCTAAGGATGATGATATATACAATATATATACAGTGATAATAATTTCTGTCTAGCATGCCATGGCACAGTGAATTGGATCATGTTAGGCTTTGCTGTCTAATGCAATGCAACTAGAAGATAAATCAAAGTAGAGGTGCTCTACTCTGCCCTGAGGAGAGAGACTTGGGGGTGCTGGTGGACAAGAAGCTAAACATGAGCTCTCAATGTGCGCTTGCAGCCCGGAAAGCAAATCAGATCCTGGGCTGCATCAGGAGAAGTGTGACCAGCAGGTCAAGGGAGGTGCTTCTCCCCCTCTACTCAGCTCTGGTGAGACCCCACCTGGAGTACTGCGTCCAGTTCTGGAGCCCCTATTACAGGAGGGATGTGGACGTGCTGGAGCGTGTCCAGAGAAGGGCCACGAGGATGATCAGAGGGCTGGAGCACCTCTCCTATGAGGACAGACTGAAGGAGTTGGGGCTGTTCAGTCTGGAGAAGAGAAGGCTCCGAGGTGACCTCATTGTGGCCTTCCAGTATCTGAAGGGGGCCTACAGGAAGGCTGGGGAGGGACTTCTCAGGATCTCAGGTAGTGATAGGACTAGGGGGAACGGAATGAAGCTGGAAATGGGGAGATTCAGGCTAGATGTGAAGAAGAAGTTCTTCACCATGAGAGTGGTGAAGCCCTGGAATGGGTTATCCAGGGAGGTGGTTGAGGCCCCATCCCTGGAGGTGTTTAAGACCAGGCTGGACGAGGCTCTGGCCAGCGTGATCTAGTGTAGGGTGTCCCTGCCCATGGCAGGGGGTTGGAACTAGATGATCCTTGTGGTGCCTTCCAACCCTGACTGATTCTATGATTCTATGATTCTATTAGATTTGATAGCTCTAGTAAAGCAACTGATCTGAGAACATGTCAGTGTAATAGATTTAAATTATTATTGAAGTCTTGAATCTTTGAAACACAGCAAATGCATATTTTTAAGGGCCATGAAACAAGTGACTACAAATACAGCAGTATGCTTATTACTGACAAGACTGTTGCCTGAGAGAAATTCAGCTGCATTTTATGTTTTCCTTTTGTGCTCAGTACATTTTTTCATTTCTGCAGGTGCTTCCTAGAGACATTAGCTTGAACTTCAAAGTATACTGCTATGAATGGTTTAGTGGCTATTGTGTGCTAGACACAGAATTTTTAGCTACAAAAGTTCAGTAGCGCTTACTACAGTGGGTTTGGATTAATAATGTGGATTCAAATAAACAGTGTATGAAGATGTTTTTTGTTATTTTCAACATTGCAATAAAAATTCCTGTTTCTTGTGAGCACTTTTAAGGAAGATTTAATTTGTATTTCTTATGTTTCTTTCAATCCTTTGTTCATTTTGAATGCTTATAACAATCTGCTGTGCGATTCGTGACTTGAACCTTTGAAAAAACTGATCTGCTATTTCAGTAAATAAGCATGGAGTTGCTGTAAGAGTTGTAATTTTCATAAAGTTTATAAATAAATTGTTAAATTAGTTTAAAAATAAATTAAAAGTAGCTTCTTCAAAATATTTGTCTTCTAAATCAGATTTTATGTGTATTCTCAACAGCAGAATTGCAACACATGAAGAATACACACCTGCATTAGTGTTCAGCTCTGAGATCCCCAACCTAAGAAAGAAATGGACTTGCCTGTCCAGAGGAGGGCCACAAAAATGATCATGTGGTTGGAGTATCTCCCTTAGAAGGAAAGGCTGAGAGAGTTGGGGTTGTTCAGCATGGAGAAGGCTCCAGAGAGAGTTTGAAACAGCCTTTTAATGCTTAAAGGGGGCCTGGAGGAAGGACGTGGTGGGACTGTTTATTAGGGAGTGTAGTGATTGGACAAGAGGTAACTGTTTTAAACTGCAAGATAGATTTAGATTAGGTATTAGGGAGAAATTCTTTACTGTGGGGTTGGTGAGATGCTCTAATAGATTGACCAGAGAAGTTGTGGATTCCCCCTCTATGGAAGTGTTTGAAGCTGGGTTAGATGGGGTTTTGAGCAACCTCATGCAGTAGAAAATGTCCCCTGCCCCACATTTGAACTAGAAGATTTTAGGATCCCCCTCCAATGCAAAGCATTCTGTGGTTCTATAATTTATGAAGAGGATGCGCCTGTCATTAGTTTCTGGATTCGTTCTCCATTAATTTTAATCCTACAGGAAATTTTCAGAGTCTGATAGGAGTATTTGGGTAATAGCCTGTAATTTTGGTTTTGTACTCTGGATTTCTTTTAACGTTGGCTTCTGTAAGTGCTTATGAGTTTTAGTGTTCTTCACACATGTCCCTCAGGTTATTGAACCTGTTGTCTAATGTACCTACATCAATAATTGGTGTGTAATAATAATTTGAAATTAATATTTGGGTAATATCTAAAGAAATAAATGATCATTGAATGTATTAAGGTTTTGTTGTCGATATTACATGAAATACTACATTGGGGATAACAAAAATAAAATTAACTTTCTTTCTCTGTGTAGCCTACTGTTTGTGAACGGGAGCTCTGTGTATTTGCTTTCCAAACCTTAGGAGTGATGAATGAAGCTGCTGATGAAATTGCAACCGGGGCTCAGGTAGAATTAATTAATACTTACTATATGTCTGATTTTCTATAGTATACTCAGTCTTCTCAGTTTCTTCTAGAGTTTACTTTGACTTGTACTCCCCATGTGTCTACTGTTTGGTAAGGTTTTTTTTTCCCTTTTGTGTGCTCTTATAGCTATAAATACTCTGATTTATGCATGGTGTTTTCAAATAATACTAATGAGGTGCTTTCATTGCTTTGCTTCCATTTAATTAGAGTAACCCTGTTTTCTTGTTCTGTTGTATTCAATTAGGACACCTGGGTTGTTAATAAAGGCAGACATTGTCATTTGGAGATAATTCCCATTTCTTTTAACCTAATGAGCTATTACTACTCTCATGCAATTAATAAGCTACTTCCTGTTCCTGGTGTTGGGATGCAGCTATCCACTGAGCATCTGTTGTTTTAATCATTAAATAACAGTGGGGAAGTCCTTCACCAGTGTTGCTACATCGGCTTATTTTTCTTCTCAAAGATCAGGAATTTTGTATATATGTATTTCCTGATTCTTAATTTCAGTTAACCATATAATTGTTTCCTTTAATAATTGTATAGGTGCCCTAAAAGTATTTTGAAGTTTGTTTCCAAATCAGCATTTAATCTTAAATTACAGTAAATTCAAAAGTGAAAAGATTCTATGTGTACATTGCTTTTAAAATCTTTAACTAAAAGTTTGTACATCTTACAGCAAAATCCATTCCTCTCTGATTTTCTAGATGTATGTCACTTGCTGTGCGTTTAGTTAACTATTCAGAGTTAGCAACGTGGGATTTTTTTTGAATAGCAAACACTCAATTTGTTTCACTTTAACTAGCACTAGTGAGTCCAGCCAGTGGCCTTAAAACTGAGTAAGTGGCTGAATGGTGCTTTTGGGCGTCATCAAGGGAAGAAAGTGGAAGCAGAGTACACCAGCTTTGTCATTTGAGAATAGACTGTGGGATCTGAACATCAGTTCTTCATCTAATGTCAGAAGACTGTAATATTTGAAGATGGGCTATATTTACATCTAGCATGCCAAACATTGGGGTACCTGTGTAATCTTGTCAGAAATGGAGAGAAATGTGCTGATGAGGTCCCCAACTCTTTCTTAGCCTCAGCCTCACCCCTTCTTCAGCCTGAAGTCCTCTAAGACTGCAGCTGTGTGTTTCTGGGAAGCTAGTTTTATTTTTTAATTCAGACACTTGGTACCCTATGTGACATTTGAGTGCATGGAGGACAGCTTCTTACCCCAGGTGCTGCACGAGCCTACCAGGGGTAAGGCTATGCTTGACCTCCTCTTCACCAATAAGGAAGGGCTGGTGGGTGATGTGGTGGTCGGAGGGTGTTTAGGGTCCAGCGATCATGAAATAATTGAATTTTCAGTATTCAGTCAATCTAAGAGAGGCAGCAAGAAGACCTCCACTCTGGACTTCAGGAGGGCGGACTTCAGGTTACTCAAGGAACTAACTCAGAAGGTTCCTTGGGAAACAGCCCTTAAAAATAAAGGGGTCCAGGAGGGCTGGACCTACTTCAAGGAAGAACTGTTGAAGGCGCAGGAACAGGCTGTGCCAATGCACCGGAAGATGAGCCGCCAGGGCAGACGGCCAGCCTGGTTGGGTAATGAACTTCTAAAGGAACTAAGGGAAAAAAAGAGGGTGTATTATCTTTGGAAAAAGGGGGAGGCAACCCATGGAATGTTTAGGGATGTTGCTAGGTCTTGTAGGAAGAAAATTAGGGAGGCAAAAGCACATTTGGAGCTTAGACTGGCCTCTGCTGTGAAGGAAAACAAAAAATCCTTCTATAAATATATTAATAGCAAGAGGAGAGGCAAGGACAACCTCCACTCCTTGGTTGACATGGAGGAGAACATTGTAACAAAAGATGAGGAAAAGGCAGAGGTACTTAACACCTTCTTTGCCTCAATTTTTAATAGCAGGGCAGAAAGTCGTCCAGACAGCTGGCCTGCAGAGCTGGCAGAAGGAGCTAGGGAGCAGCATAGTTCCCATGTGTATCCAGGGGGAGGCAGTTAGAGATCTCCTCAGCCACTTGGATCCTTGTAAATCCATGGGACCAGATGGGATCCATCCTAGGGTGCTGAGAGAGCTGGCAGATGAGCTGGCCAAGCCACTCTCCATCATTTTTCAGCAGTCCTGGCTCACTGGAGAGGTCCCAGATGAATGGAAGCTGGCCAGCATTGTGCCCATCCACAAGAAGCGCTGGCTGGATGAGCCAGGGAATTCCAGGCCTGTCAGCCTGACCTCAGTGCCAGGCAGGATTATGGAACAGATCATCTTAAGTGCAATCACACAGCACTTACAGGATGGCCAAGGGATCAGGCCCAGCCAGCATGGATTTAAGAAGGGCACGTCCTGCCTGACCAACCTGATCTCCTTCTGTGACCAGGTGACCCACCTGGTGGATGTGGGGCAGGCTGTGGATGTAGTGTACCTGGACCTCTGCAAGGCCTTTGACACTGTCCCCCACAGCAAACTCCTGGCCAAACTGTCAGCCCATGGCTTGGACAGCAGCACTCTGCACTGGGTTAGGAAGTGGCTGGAGGGCCCAGCCCAGAGAGTGTTGGTGACTGGTGCCACATCCAGCTGGTGGCCAGTCACTAGTGGTGTGCCCCAAGGATTAGTGCTGGGCCCCCTCCTCTTCAAAACCTTTATTGATGATCTGGATGAGGGCATTGAGTCCATCATCAGTAAATTTGCAGATGTCACCAAGCTGGGGCCAGGAGTTGATCTGTTAGAGGGTAGAAGAGCTCCGTGGAGAGACCTTGACAAGCTGGACAGATGGGCAGAGTCCAATAGCATGAGATTTAACACATGTAAGTGCTGTGTTCTGCACATTGGCCACAACAACCCCATGCAGTGCTACAGGCTGGGGTCAGAGTGGCTGGAGAGCGGCCAGAGAGAGAGGGACTTGAGGATACTGGTTGATTGTAGGCTGAACATGATCCTGCAGTGTGCCCAGGCAGCCAAGAAGGCCAATGGCATCCTGGCCTGCATCAGGAACAGTGTGGCCAGCAGGAGCAGGGAGGTCATTCTGCCCCTGTACACTGCACTGGTTAGGCCACACCTTGAGTACTGTGTCCAGTTCTGGGCCCCTCAGTTTAGGAAGGATGTTGACTTGCTGGAAGGTGTCCAGAGAAGGGCAACGAAGTTGGTGAGGGGTTTGGAACACAAGCCCTATGAGGAGAGGCTGAAGGAGCTGGGGTTGCTTAGCCTGGAGAGGAGGAGACTCAGGGGAGACCTTCTTGCTCTCTACAACTACCTGAAGGGAGGTTGTAGCCAGGCGGAGGTTGGTCTCTCCTCTCAGGCAACCAGCACTAGAACAAGAGGACACAGTCTCAAGCTGCGCCAGGGCAAGTTTAGGCTAGAGTTTAGGAAGAAGTTCTACACAGAGAGAGTGGAATGGGCTGCCCGTGGAGGTGGTGGAGTCACCAGCATTGGAGGTGTTCAGGAGGAGACTTGATGGGGTGCTTGGTTGCATGGTTTAGTTGATTAGATGGTGTTGGATGATAGGTTGGACGCGATGATCTTGAAGGTCTCTTCCAACCTGGCTTGTTCTATTCTATTCTATTTAGAATCACAGAATATTTTGGGTTGGAAGGGACATTTAAAATCATCTAGTCCAACACCTCTTTGATGAACAGGAACACCTAATCTAGTTAAAGATATCCCTGCTCACTGCAGTGGAGTTGGACAAGATGATCTTCAAGGGTCCCTTTCCATCCCTACGCATTCTGTGATTTTATGATCTTCAACTGACCTTGAATGTTTCCAGGGATGGGGCATCTAAAACCATGCTGGAAAACCTGTTCCAGTGTTTCACCACCCTTACTGTAATATTTTTTCCCTTATATTAAATCTGAATCTGCCCTCTTTTAGTTTCAAACCATTACCCCTTCTCCTGTAGAAAGTGGCTCTACCAAAAATTTTGTCCCCATGTTTCTTATAGGCCCCCTGTAAGTACTGAAATACCACAATAAGGTCTCTCTGGAGCCTTGTCTTCTGGCTGAATAAGTCCAACTCTTTCAGCCTTTCTTCATAGGACAGGCATTCTATCCTTCTGATCATTTTTATGTGCCCCTCTCATGGAGATATCCACAAACTAGGCAGCAGTAGCTACCCAAAATGCAGATTTATTCCAATGAAAAATTAACCAGCATTCTGATAGACCAAAGTAAATTGCAAGTTTGCATGTCAGGTGGGAATATAACACTACACAACTAATTTCCAAATTTTGCAAATAGTCTTTTAGAAAGTTCACCCAAAATGGGTACACCCATATGCAGAAAAGGGAAAACCTCCTTCTTGGGGGTGTCCAGAAAGCCACAAAATGGGTCAAGGATATATATATATGTATTCAGAACTATTCACTCACCAAAAAGGGGGCATGAAATCCTGGTAACTTCCTTCAGGCAGTGTCTTGATCCAAGGGGAGAGTCCCCAGCTGCAGTTGCACAGCTCCAAGGAGGACTGATTCAAATTAGCTCTCCAAAGAGTCTCAATTTATACCCTATTTGAGTCTAAATCATGGTCATTCTACTTACCTGAGGGTGAGCCCACAGAAAAGTCAAACTAAGGGCCTAAAACAATGTGATCATTGTCAGGTATTTATTAGGGCAGGTGCATCTGCTGCATTGTCCTCTGTACATGGTAACAGGTACATCTCTTTCCTGTGCTGAGGACTCCAGATCTGGACACAGTACTCCAGGTGGAGTCTCACCAAAGCAGAGGGTCAGAATCATTGCCCTTAACCTGCTGGCCACCTGCTTTTGATGTCCTCCAGGACACTGCTGGCCTTCTGTGCTATTAGCATAGATTGCTGGTTCATGTAAAGCTTTTTGTCCACCAGTACCTCCAAGTCATTCTTCACAGGGCTGCTTCATCCCTCAGCCTGTATTGACACCAGGGGCTGCCCAGACTGAGATGCAGGGCCATGCGCTTGGCCTTGTTGAACATCATGAAGTTCACATGGGCCCACTTCTGAAGCTTGTCCAGGTCCCTCTGGATGGTACCCTATTCCTCAGGTGTTTCAACTGCACTACTTTCTTTGGTGCCCTCAGCAAACATATTGAGGGTGCACTTGATCCCACTATCAATGTCATTGATGAAAGTACTAAACACTGGTTCCAGTATGCACCCTTGAGGCACACAACTCATTACCAGTCTCCATCTGGACACTGAGCCGTTGACCCTCGGGATGCATCCACTGAACAGTCCACCTATCAAATCTTTATGGAGAAAAGGATGGTGTGGGGGTCTCTGACTGAGTTCCAGTAGATGACACCTGCAGCTCTTTCCCTTCTCCGGTGATGTCATTCCATCATAGATGGCCACTAGGTCAGCCAGGTAGGACTTGTCCATGATGACTGTCTCAAACCACCTTCCTGTCCTTGGTAGGCCTTATCACGGCTTCTAGGAGGATCTGTTGCATGATCTTCCCAGTCACAGAGGTGAGGCTGACAGGACTGTCATTCCCAGGGTCATCTTTTTACCCTTTTTAAAAATGGATCCAATGTTTATCCTTTTCCAGTCTCCAGGGGCTTCACCTGACTGCCATGATTTTCAAATATCATGGAGAGTTTGGCAGCTACGTCAGCCAGTTTTCTCCAGGACTTTGGGATGCATCTTGTCAAATCCCATAGGTTCTTCAGAGGGTCTCAGACATGATCTTCTCTGAGTGGGAGGGATTTTCCTTCCCTGGTCACTGTCCTGTAAACCATCAACTCAAGAGGCGTGTGAACAAAGATTGCCAGGGAAGAGCAAGGCAAAAATGTTTCTGAGTTCCTCAGCCTTCTACTTACCCATGGTTAAGAGTTTGATAGTCATGTTCACTTCAGAACAGGAAGGGTAGTGGGGGTGTTGAGGAGCTTATGTTTTCTCTGACTTTTCTAGCTCACATGCCTACAGAAGCCCTTTTTACTATTCTTTGGTCTACCTGACCACATCCGTACAGAACAAGGAGGCATCCCTAAACCTTTCCCAGGATACCTGTCTTTCGCAGCCTGTGCATTTCTTTCTTACCCTCAGCTCAACCACTTTCTTGAGGATTGAGAGCTCTTTCACTCTATGTCTTTAACAATCTGCCAGCTCTGTTCTGCTCCTTTTTCTCAGAAGGCAGTTTCCCAGAGGGTCTGATTGACTTGCTTCTTGAAGAACTGAAAGTTAGGTTTTACAAAATTAGGGAGAAATCACAAGCTTCCATAGTACGTTATATACACATTGTACATTAGGTACCAACAATTTGATCTCACTTTTCTTGTTAAATGCAGATGAAGTGCATACAACCTTAATGGTGTTTAAAAGAGTTAGATAAGAGGTTTTGGTGATTGTCCCATTGAATCTAGGTCACTAAACTTCTCTCAGTTTCACTCTGGTAACAGTATTGTACTCAGCTCACTACATCTGATCTGGTTGAACTCCCATTCCTGTCTGCAGAAGGAATCCATCACTTCTAGGGTTTGATTCATCTAAGCTGGTTTTGACATTAGTTTAGGATAGTGTGAATCATAGCATAGACCACAACACAGTGATTATTTTCTCCACTGATTATAAAGAGCCTGGGCTGACTACTAAGAGGTAGATGCTCACATTGTGAATCTCTGTGTCTTGTCAGATGAATCTTCCTTTAAATATTTTTGTGTACTGAAGGAGCCTAAATATAGGTTTCTATTTTTAGAAACCACATCCTGTTTTTTTCAGATGTGCTTTCAGCTAGTTTACTAAGGTATACATCCCTGCTTTTTCATTCCCAATGTTCTGATCGCCCCTTCTTAATAATAAATTATTGTGTTTCTACAACTTTCAAACCCAAATGCATGTCATCTTATTTCAGTCAGAGTCAAAATACCTGAAAACTAAATTCCTTCCTTGTTGATAGTTATGACTCTACATAATCTCTGGAGAGAGAGAGAGAGCACTGTCTGAGAGAGAAACGTTGTAAGAGGGAGTTGTCATCAGCAAATGTTGCCTTGTCTTCCTTGAAAATATTTTAATCCTTACCTAATTACTTCCTGCTGTTAGGAGAAGTTCAGTCCCAGTCCTAATGATGATTACTAGATCCATTGCACTTCCTACGACCAAAGAAGACAGACACAAGTTTGTGTTAAATGTTTATTATAACTTACCTCCTAATTGAAGTTGCTATTTATTCCATCAGCTCAAAACAGTGATCTCAGGGGACGTCTGAGCCTAATCTATGCACATCTTCCCCTTTGTCAGAGCACTATGCCCTCCTTTAAAGGAGGGCTTTGGGATGGTGTTGGAAGTCTGTACCTCCAACTGTGCCAATTTTAAGACAAATTCCAATCATGCAGTTCATAAATCATGGCAAATTTGAGTCACTTCATTAAGACATGTGGGGATTCAAATTTTTCCTGGTAGCATTTTTTGATGGAAGGCTGAGAAGTGCTTCTAAGAATCAGCATGTATAAACTCAGGATCAGTTTCATGGTAATACATTTACCATTACAGGCCTTTTGCCTGAACTGCCAGTATGCAGCCTCCTGGTCTCTTGCAAATACAAATTCCCTATTTTGAAACATCCATCACACTTCCAGGTATTATAAACTGGAAAGTAACCAGAGCACCATGGAAGAAGGGATCATTATTTAAACAGTTCCGTTTTTCAGTATATATGAGATACCTAGTAACTGGAACTAAGAGAATAATTTTAAACTGATGGAGAAAATTGCCCATTTGTGCTAAGGGAACATAGATGGGGAATGAGAACAGTATGACTCACTGTAGCTCAGTTCCTTTTCCCTTTCATCATGTTTCTTATTTTCATTCTGCTTCTCTAAAGGACCATCTTTTTTCTTTTGTCTTCTCCCCCCCCCCCCCCCCGCCAAATGATCAGATGCAATGGCAGATCTATAATAACTTCTAGAGTAGCTGTGAGATGAGATCTGATCCATGTGGAGCTGTGGGAGGAACTAGGGATGCCTACTAAATACAACTCATTGCAGCTTTTCTTTCTTTCATGGAAAAGCCTTTTTTCACACAGGATCATTTTCAGAAGTCACAGAAGTAAATGGGGAAATGAGCTGATCTGCAGATACAATTTTATGTGGCACCTTTGGACTTCATTAGAAACTGGATTTAGGTTTCGCAGATGCTAGAAAGCTGTGTTCTTTCTGTTTTGTAATGGCTGCATTCTGTTTTTATCCTCTGGATTATAATTTCTTAATCAATTATAAAGCAATCTGTTGCTAAGTCATATAAGTGCTAGTCTGCACATAAGTGAATACATGCTTGTGTACACATTTCATGCATGATCTTACTTCACAGTGAAATCTTGGAAATCATAGAGATTCAAAACCATGTTGTAATTTTGTACAATGTGATGGAAGAGGATCCCCAGTTGTGAGCTGTGCAAATGACTGCACAGTTCTGGCTTTAGCAGAAGCAATATTTACAAGTGTTTCTGCGATTACAGTCTTCAGAAGAACATCAGGCAGTGGTACAGACTCACAAAACCTTCCTTATTCTTGAGACACAGTTTTCCACCTATGTATGATATACAAAGAAACAGAGATCCAGCATGACTTCATTTCCCTAGAGAATTATTTTAGTTCAGTAATTAACACATGTCAACTAGAGAAAGTGGAGCAGCAAGCAATGTATTTGACATGATAGCACATTTAGGGCCAGTTACTGATCCAATTTGTGCACCCAAAGCCTAATAAGATCAGTGGAAAAGTTTCAATCCTAAACTATGTCCTGTGGATAACAGATGTTAATTAATACAGGTAGCAATGAAATACAGTATGATGTATATAAAATACTATGATATATATAAAAAAAAGCAGACTGGAAGATACAGTACAAAAGTACATGTACTGAATAAATATTTTTCTTTATCCCTCCCTAGGTGGTTGATCTGTTAGTATCCATGTGTCGGTCTGCGCTGGAGTCACCTAGGAAAGTTGTTATTTTTGAACCATATCCTTCTGTAGTTGATCCCAATGATCCGCAAATGCTGGCCTTTAACCCTAGGGTAAGTATTTTTATTTTGTGGGGTTTTGTTTGTTTATTGTTTGTTTGTGTTTGTTTTTGTTTTTAAATGTCACAGCTTGCTTTTAGACACACATGAGATTCCAAAGCAAAGCCTTCTTCTGTAGGAATCTCCTTTAGTCTGTGAAATACAGCTTCAGAATATGTATTAGTGCAAGCATGTGACAATTTTCAGAATTTTGTAGCTTTTTTAACTGCTTCCAAGAAGGCATTTAAGTATAAAGTGTAAGTTCTGTTCAGAGTTATGTTGAAGCAAAGAAATCCTTTTAGGGTATATTTTCCAGATGCAGACTTTTATATTTTTAGTGTCTTTCAATGTACACATTGGACAGAAAGAGCAAGATGGCCTTAAGGAGGTGTAGACCATGTAAACCAGGGCATTTCCAGTCCATCTTTTTTATTCCTAAAGTGCTTATTGCTGTCATATCATTTTCTTTTGTCAAATAATTATCTCCTTAAATGTAATTTTATCAAATATTAACATAGTAATCTGAAGTAAAGAATTGTGTTTGCACTTTATGCTCCTCAGGTTGAAAATACTGCTTCTCAGGAAAGCTTTGAACTATTATATCTCAACTGAGGCATCCCCGAGTGCATAAATGAGAACTTTACTTGTCCTGCACTGGGATGCATTTAACTTTTTCAGGAAAAAAGGACAGTTAGCAATGATACTTCCTCAGGAAGCAACAAAGGTGTTTTTTGGTATGTGGGAGAAAAAGACTTGCCAGGAGGTGCTTGAATGTGAGCTGACGAGGAGACAGATAGTCAGGTGGCTGAGCAAGGTGAGAGTTTAAAGCAGATGAGGGAATATGAAAGAGGGTCACACCAGAAGAGGAATGGAGAGAGACCCTGAGCTGTCAAGGCCTACACTGCCTTCTCCTGGGTTCTTGCCAGCATGGACGAGGTGAAAGTCCACGGACAGAATTTGGCAATACCCAAAGATGGGAAGCAGTGAAACTTGTGAAGGTGATGTGACATGTGGAGCTGGTGAATTGTGGGCTGTTAAGCTTACTCAATCTGAAAAAGTGGAGCCATCTGACAGCAGTTCCAAAACATAAGGTAGGCAAGAATCAGGGTGAGGCAGAGAGAAAACTGATATTACATAATAGTAAACACATCTCTTTATTTATTTTTTTTATTTAAAATCTGTTTAGTCGTTTTGTTATTTAGCGTAATAGCATGTTGTCCAAATAACTATGTTTATTTAAAACTGTAATTAGTTAAAAATGCTTGTTTGAAAAATGAGCTAACTTTATGAGTGTGTAACACATTCCAGTGAAATTCAAAGAAAACACGTTATTGTAATGCTTTTTTCATGGACTATGAATGAGAGAATCTATCATAAAATTGTTTCAGTTGGGAAAAAGCCTCTAAAATCATTGAGTCCAACTGTCAGCCTAACACCACCCTGAACATTAAACCATGTCCTGAAGTGCCATGTCTACCACCTCCCTGGGCAGGCTAGTCCAATGCCTGACCATTCAGTCTGTAAAGACATTTTTCCTAATATCCACTCTAAACCTCATCTGGCACAATTTCAAGCCATTTCCTCTCATTCTGTCTTCTAGGGACAAGAGACTGACCCCCACCTCACTACAGTCTCCTTTCAGATAGTTGTAGAGAGCAATGAAGTCTCCCTTCAGCTTCCTCTTTTCCAGGCTAAACATTCCCAGTTCTCTCAGCCACTCCTCATAAGACTTGTTCTCTGCACCCTTCCCCAGCTTTGTTGCCCTTCTCTAGACAATGCCTCAGCAACAAAATGTCCTTATTGTAGTGAAGGGCCCAAAACAGAACACAATATTTGAGGTGCGGCCTCAGCAGTACCAAGTACAGGGGCACAATCACTTCCTTTACTCCTGCTGGCCACAGTATACAGGCAGGATGCTCTTTGCCTTCTGGTGCACCAGAGCACACTGCTGGCTCATGCTCTGACAGCTGTCAACCAGCACCCCCAGGTCCTTTTCTGTCAGGCAACTTTCCAGCCACTCTGCCCCAAGCCTGTAGCATTACATGGGCTTGTTATGACCCAAGTGCAGGACCTGGTACTTGGCTTTTCTAAACCTTATATGTGTGAGGTGGAAGGAGGCTGTTAATCCTAAATGCCTGAAAGGACTTGTTGGATGAACCTCCCTCCTAGCTTTGGTTGTATACACACTCAGAGTGGTGGAGTCATCGTCCCTGGGGGCATTCAAGAGGGGATTGGACATGGCACTTGGTGCCATGGTTTAGTCATGAGGTCTGTGGTGACAGGTTGGTCTTGATGATCTTTGAGGTCTCTTCCAACCTTGGTGATTCTGTATGAAAGAATTCAGGTTTTTGTAGAGCTAAAGTCTAATACTCTTCTAAAATTCTTCCTTATTTTATGACACATCAGAAGAAGAATTATGACCGAGTCATGAAAGCATTGGACAGTATCACTTCTATTAGAGAGATGACGCAGGTGAGTTTAAAAAGCTTTATATAGTTAAACTGCTATTTCTAGAACTAGGAAGATGTTTATATTGCTTGTGTATGATGGGTGGGTAAGTCAGTAGTATCATCTCTTTCCTATAAAGCTGTAATAATATTGAAATGTGTGTTGAAATTAACAGACTTGATGGCACCTTTCACTAATGGCAGTCAAATAAAAGTGATGAAATGGAACTCATATCTGTTGAAATATAATTTAAAAACAATAACAGCAGGATGGGACATTGTAACAAGACAATCACTGATGATTATCTGGAAACTGATGCATTTCTGGAAATATTTAAGCCAAACTGAATCTTCTGTTTTTAATGCAAAATAAATTTATTTTGTGACAATGTTCTGAATTACAGGTTTATTTCTATTACAGAAAAAAAACCACCTTGATCAGTTAATTATGGTTGGGAACTTGGAAGGCTGGATTTTGAGATTACTACCATATGATATCTCAATATTCACAGTGGGACAGTCTGATAACTGTACTTCTGTACTACACCTTCTTTCCCAAACAGCCTAGCTGATTATTGAAGTCTCTACCATGTACCTCTCTTTTCCAACTACTATGCAAACATACCTCATGACAGTTTACAAATATTACTCTGCATATATTCATAAAGTACTTTGGGATCGCAAGATGATACAGCACTTTATCAATTTATTCCATGAAACCTTTAAAAAAATTAAGTAGATTATCTTGGGGTATTTTAGATACTTAATTTTGTGAAGGTCCAGTCCAATTTCTTAATCCAAGAGCCAAAAATAAGTAGACATCTCTTATTCTCCCTCAGATCCAGTGTTGGCAATTATATACTAATTTTGATGCTAATAATGTGCTTTTTGGGAAAATAATTGTTGTATAAGTACTTCTTGTTGCTAAAACACATTTATGATTATATGAGCCTATATGTCAGTAAAACTGTGATTGAAACCTAATGAGTCCTATGTATATGATCTAATAGCTGAAGTCATGGTCAGTGTAACATCAAATATTTAACCTTGTGATTTCAGCTAGAAATAAAGAATGTGATTACTCTTTTCTAGGCACCTTACTTGGAAATAAAGAAGCAGATGGATAAACAAGATCCGCTTGCACATCCTCTTCTACAATGGTATGAAATTGACTCACATTATAAAAGCACCAAGTTTAATGAAAAATCGCTACATCAGGGCAATTTGGTGTAAGCTCATCCTAAGAATTAACATTGGGACTGACATTTGCTACTGCAGATGTTGCTGGGCTCTCCTTGGACCTCATCTGGGCGTTCTGATCTCATTTTCCAGTCAAGATTTGGTCTACTTCCATCTGATACTTTCAAAGACCTGCAGATGGGTGCTTTGTAGTGCCCATTCATAACGTATTTTTAAGAAGTAAAATTCTGTTTCACTACCATTTCTGATACATATTTCCTCTCTTAGGGTTATTTCTAGTAATAGATCACATATTGTGAAGCTACCAGTGAATAGGGTAAGTTTCTGTGAATTCTTTATTATTTTCTCATGGCTCGTTAGCATTTTACATGGAAGTCCCCTCACCAGATGTAGGTGTCCACATTCAAATTAATGATACAGACTTCATTAATAGAGGGCAGAGAGAAACAGATAGTGTCAGGACATGAGTCATGTTGTGAATATTTAAAACTAGTCAAAGGACTAATGCCTACAATGAGCCTATTTGAGCTGAGTATTTCAAATATGTGTCTACCTTGTAGTGATCTCAGGTTGGGTGAGAATAACCTCACTGTGTGTTCAGTTGCCATATAGAATATTTGATAAAAGGTTTTACAGAAAGTGGTGCACACAGACCTGATATACCAGATGGTCCACATGTGGGTACACTTGATTTTCAGATGAAAATAATTTTAGAGTACATATGTCTCCGATCTTCCTATCTGCAACATTCAGATTTGAACCTTAATTCCAAGTCAGCTCTGATCAGGAGACTGTGATAAAATAGTTCAATTTAATTAGTTTATTATAACTATATTAGGCTGAAATCAGTTTCAGAAACTTAACGTATGTTTCATAAACTGAAAGACATTTTTACTGTTTGATATTTGGTAAGTAATGAGACCAATTTGAACTTAGCTCTTGCAGTGACTTAGATGCAATTGCATATTGTGCAAAACAGCATGAATCTTATGAACAACCGTTACAGAAATACAACCCTTTTCTGTTAATCAGCTTCTTTTCACTTGTGCATTGTTTTATTTTACAGCAACTGAAGTTTATGCACACTCCCCACCAATTCCTACTTCTCAGCAGTCCACCAGCCAAAGAGTCCAATTTTCGAGCTGCTAAAAATCTCTATGGAAGTACTTTTGCATTTCAGTAAGTACATATGTTCATATTAATCAAAGGTTATCAGAATACCATGCTATTTCTTTGTCCTGGCCATTTGAGGTTTGCACCTCAGAATTGGTTGTTTTAAAAGATTACTGATTTCATTTTCCATTTTATGCAGTGGATTTTAATGCATTCTTTTAAAATTTTTCCAGTGGTTCACACATTGAAAACTGGCATTCCATCCTGAGGAACGGCTTAGTTGTTGCTTCCAATACAAGGCTGCAGGTAAATATTAGATGAATCAGACATTAGAAGAATTAGCCATCTTGTGCATGCTTGATTACATATGAGCTTAGGCAAGTTTTCAGGGAGCTGTGATTTTGGCAGTCATACAGGTGTCAATAAAGGATGATTTCAAATACTTTCTTGTTTCCTTGGAAAGGTACTTCCCTGATACAGTTGAAATGGAGTAATATGTCCACTAAAATGGCTAGAAAATCTCATTGCTGGAATCAGTGTTTCACTTTTATGTTGCACAGCAGCACCTCCAGGAGGTTTAGTTCGGTACTGCTTGTAAGCAATTTTGGGATTAAAATTTTGAGCTCCATAAACTGTCTCCATGTTATAGGTATCAAGAGCATACTAAATTTACAGGAGCTGACTTCATAGCAGTTTTTCCTTTCTTCTGGTTTCTTTGGGAATGGAAATATGAGTATGCTGGCCAGGAGAGAGCTATTGCAAACTTCAATTCATTTTCTCAGGACTGAATCATCAGGAGAGCACCGCTGCAGAACAAAGTAGCCTGTAACAGCAGGACTGGGGAACTGCAACCCAGAGTATTTTAGCATCATGGTTTTGACAGCTCTTCCCCAGGCTGGAGTCCATGATACCTTAAAGGAGGATCTCAGGGTGCTAAGTGTCAGAGTGCAGAAGACATTGGAAAAAAAAAGTAAATAGACATCTCTGCTGTTCCTCTTAGCAGTTCAGGGCTTTTTGTTAATATCTGTGAAAGATAATCCCTCAAGAAAATTCTCCAAAAGTAAATCCCTCTGTTTATGCTTAGTTTTCTGTTGAGGGTTGAGATACTGGGAATAGAAGGAAGGGAATAGTAAAGCACTAGTCCTCATTTTTAGGTCTCTCACACACCTATGGCATATCCTGAGCTGAGTTCATCCTATTCTCCCCAGTACCAAGCAGTCAGGAAATGTACCTACTCAACAAGAGTCCTATACAGCATTACAAGATCTGGAGAAGTGAAAACATGTGTTCACATTCCTCTGAGAGCTCTGGCACATTGCACAGACAATGAAAATATTATTGGGTCAGAGGAAAGCAATAAAGATAAGCATGACTCTGAAGCCCAGTGGTCATAATGTCTACATAGGTAGGAGATACTCTTAGCTCTCATTTGTGCTCCAACAACTACTTGGTGTGCTTTCTTTGAAGTCTTTTAGACATAAAGCAGTCAACCCATTCCACCAGTACTTAGACTGAACTTGTGACTAAATTTTTCTATAGCATATGGCCATCACCATCTCTTCATTTCTTAGTTAAAATAAAACAAAGGCAGCTGTTGCTGCTTTTGATTCACAGACACTGATTTGGGCTGTGTTCCCTGCCAAGGATTTCGTGCAGGACACTGCCGTGGGTTCAGGCAATTGAATCTGATGATGAGTATTTGATGCCATGCTGACATCATTGAGCTTTAAAATTAAAATATTGGCCAGGGCAAAGTATCATGGTAATTACAGTTGAGATTGCAAAATGAGAGGCTTCATGCTTCTGGTTACCTCTTCCATTTTCTGCTTTTGAAGTGTTCTTTTCTGCTGGGCTGGCTGCAGGCTTTCAGGTTGGGGGAGTCATTTTATTGATGACTTCTGCTGCAGCTTCTTTTGCTGTGCTTTTATGCAAAACAGGCTAAGGTAATCGTACACAATAGGATCTCATTAAACTCCTTATCTCAACCAGGTGTGGGTTTTTTGTTACTTTCTCTCCTAACTTTGTTCTGGGGGTTTGCTTATGAGAGCAGGGTGTCTTAAACCAGGACAGACACTTGCTGAGCTTGCTCAGCCTTTTTAAGACTGAGATGTGTTTGGCCATGTATAGAAGCACCCTCTATAGACACCCTTCGTAGCAATGTTAGATTTTAAAGCACAAAGTGAAATTTTATGTGTAAATCTAATATAAAATTGTAATTGGACATTTGAACATGGTTTCCAGAATATACAGTACTGTAGTTGTACATTCACAGCATGATTTATTTTTTTTTAAATTAGAACTTCTTTGAACACCATTCATTATCAGGCAATAAATTAGTGCAATGGGCAGATGCTTATCTACATTGTAGGCTGCTCCTATTGTTATTGTTTTGTCCAGATAACCAACTTAATGTGAAACAATCATTTTGATCTTTTTCAGCTCCATGGTGCAATGTTCGGAAGTGGAATCTACCTTAGTCCATTGTCAAGCATATCATTTGGTTACTCAGGTGATATTTATAAATCACTCTAATTCTGGGGAAATATAGAGGAGTGTGTTAGTCTACTGATTTTCTTACAAGATTTACTGTTTACAGCACTGTATTAAATTTTATCTTTGTCCATCAAGGTTTAATTTATCCAAAAAAGAGAAAATCTAATTCCTTTATGAAATATCTGTCCACATTTTCCAAGGTGCAAATTATTTTGAAACTGTTCTTTAAGTAGATAGTAGCTAGTACTGAATGCTGTGCTTAATGAAGCAAGTCTTGATTATTCAATGGAGATACAGCTATGTATTTGCGTGGGGTTTTTTGTCAATATCTGCCTAAATCCATCTAATATTGTCTGTGGATGCATGGGCTTTTACATTGTGATCTGACAAAACAAATACTCATCAACTGACATGTTCTAATGTGTATATTTAAATGTATTCCTAATTATCACCATGCCAGGATAGGATTACACAGACAGTACTGGACGGTGTGTTTATTTTAGCATGAGAAGAGGAGGAAACATTATTTTACCACTAGTAAATACAAAAGGGAATCATATAGAGTTTTCCATATAAGAATTAAATAATAAATAGAAGCATATTAGAAACTGACAGCTACACTGATATGTATATAAGAAACTTCAGAGATTTTAAACTATAGTGACTTTTTTCTTTACGTATGTTGTATTTAGCATTCCCTCACATAAGAAATTGATGGTATAGTTGAATGTGTGTGTGCCTGTAGATAATTCTGAGAGTTCTAGTTCTGCATTCTGATTTTCACTGTTTTAAAGTAATGTCACAATTTTAAGAGCTCAGCAGTTTTTACTACAGTTTATTGAATTTCAGTATCCATATTCTCTAAATGTACTTTAAGGTTTTCAGAAATTACACAAATATGGAAACTTTTCAGGATTCACTGAAGTGCAGGTTGCCCTTTGTTGGGGTCAGTACTGCTTTTGGACCTTCAATGACCTTTTTTTTTTCTCATCTCTCTACCTTTCTTGATCCCTTTCATAAAGCCTTCTCCAGAAAGGAGGTGGCCTGTGTTCCTCTGAAGTATGTGATACTTGATGCCAGTAACAGCCACAGAGGAGTCCTACACTCCCTGTTCCTTCAAAGAACTTCCCCATAATTTAGTTTGTATGCAAACTGATGAGAAATATGGAGTACTGAAAAGCAAGGAAACCTGTGATTGGGGAATTTTATATAAACTAATGTGAGGAATTTAAAAGAGGTCCAAGACACAAATGTAGCTGTTTAGGTTTCTGAGACAGAAATTGGATCCAGTGTGGCTGCAACTTGATACTTCTACATGTTGATAAAGTAATTCAACCAACTTAGACTATAAAAATTTATATAGATTATCTACTCCTAAAAAGTAATTAGACTTTGAATAAATTTAAATAACATGTTAAAATTAATATCCAAACATGATTGTGATTTTCATGTCCCACCCACAGTAAATTAGTCTGTGTTACTTTAGCCTAAATAGGGGCAGTTAGACTCAAGGCATGCTGACACATAACTCTGCTAAGCAACCAAGTAAGAGTATCCCTGAGCTGAATTTAGGGGCATGTTTATCTGCTTTTGCACGTTCTTAATGCTAACTTCCTGAAGGTCTTTGCAGTACATACAGATACACCAGTGATACTCGTGATTAGCAGAATTAAATTGAGATATTCAATGACAAAGTTAACTAGCTTCTTGCTTGTGTGCAAAGGATGGTGATTCCTGCTGTGCTGTTTCATTCTCCATGCTTAACTTTGCCTTCTATGACACTTATGTACTGGGGTATCTTACATGATTTTAATATTCCTAGGGATGAACAAGAAGCAGCAGAAGGTGTCAGCTAAAGATGAACCAGCTTCAGGCAGTAAGGGCAGTAGTACATCACAGGTACAGTAAGTCAGCCATTTCTGGACGATTTGTGGTTTTATGCTTGGGATCTTGATAGCTGAAATGAAGGTAATATTCCCTTTGTGAAAGCAAATAGTTTAATTTAATTTTTTTGATTAAATCAACAACTTCAGAGACTGCAAACTTCAGATACAGATGAACAGCTTTTAGTAACAGTTTATGGAGTATACCACAAGTCCTGTGCCTTTCTTTTCCTAACAGAAAAATAATAATCTGCAATAATTTGGAACTTCTGTTTCTGTATAAAGAAGTTTGAATCCTTTCAACAGTACTCCAAACATACAATACAAACGTTTTTAGAAATACAATGGAAACATTTCAGAAACACTGACTATATTCTGCATTAATTTGTGCTGAAAATAGAAGTCTTCTCCTCTGTTACTTTTCCACTCAGTTTATCTTGCTGCACTAATTAAGTTTTCTCATGTTTTTGCATCTTAGTCACAGAAGAAAGGACAACAGTCACAATTTTTGCAAAGCCGTAACTTAAAATGCATAGCCTTATGTGAAGGTAAGCTGGAAGCTCTTGAAAAACTGTTTAGTCATGGACACAGTATTACTGGATACAAATCAGTGAGACCTTTAGTCTCACCTACCTACACTGGTAGGTGTATGAGTATTTGCTTAATAGCTGATCTTTATATTTCATTTCAGAGCATTTTCCTCCTCAACCACAACTTGTAACACAGGCTGAATTTTCTTGAAAAGCTTGTATGTACATAGTGACTGAGCATCTACCCTGTCTTTCAATGTGATCCTATTCCTAAGCAATCCAGATAACCCAGTTCATGGCCTTTATTCAAAACACTGACTTTTTGAAAGGTCTTGGCAAATACATTAAATGCCCAAGGCAGAAAAAACAACTTTTGTATTTAATTTCCAAATGACTTTTCAGTGTTCAGGCAAATAAACTGTTCATCTAGTAAAGAGTCTGTTCTTTCTGACAGCATCAGAAATATTGTCAAGGTAAAATCCAGTGCATATGAGAACAGTCATTCTGAAAGACTTAGTTATTCTTTTAATACTTAATGAAACCTCAGCAGGTTTTGAGAACAAAAGGGTTTTGACATTTGAGTAAGAGTTGTACCAGTAATGGTTAATTAGTCTCACTGACCAAACAAGAAGAAATTATATTAAACTCAGTTTGCCTTTCATTTGGCCATTTGTTTATTTTTAAAAGTAAAAATTAGGATTATGGGATAAGATGTTATTTTAAAATAGAGGCTTTAAGCTGTATATATTGCTTTATTCATATCTGTATTTTTGACATTGTTCAAGTGAAATACTTAGTATGATTAGGGAGATATCGGTCAACAGGAAAATACAATTTGATCAGGACAGAAAAATACAAAAGTTTAATTTTAAAACTCATAAGAAGATAAGAAATGAGGTTGGAGTTTGCTAGAATATACTTAGCCTTTAATGCCTGAAGTTTCTAAATAAAAATTACATCTATCACAAGGATGTTTTCATCCATATAATTCTTTCCTTACACTTATTAATACATTATTGATGTTATAAGGTTAACTTTTAAATTTATTTGGTAAAATACATTTTACATCATATTCATTTCATTTTTATATGAAAAGTGTTTAAGGGAGATGTTTAATGTATATTTTAAATAAAACTAATTAGATAAATATTAAAAATTACAATTCATGGAAGAAAAGGTGAAAAATTTAACATGCATTTACTCAAGGAATAGAATAGAATAGAATAGAATGGAATGGAATGGAATGGAATGGAATGGAATGGAATAATACCTACAACAATCATCTATTCCTGCTGCCTGACCAGTTCAGGTTTGACCAAAAGTTGAAGGGCATTTTCCAAATATCTTTTAAGCATTGACTGGCTTGAGACATTGACCACTTCTCTAGGAAGCCTGTTCTGGTGTTTGACCACCGTGTCAGTAAAGAAATGCATTCCAGTATCCAGTCTTGACTTCTCTTTGTGTGTCTTTGAACCATTACAACACATTTTGTTATTGGATCTCTGGAAGAAGAGACTAGCACCTCCCTCTCTGCTTCCCCTTCTCAGAAAACTATGGGAGCAATGAGGCTGCCCCTTGTCCTCCTTTCCTCCAAATTAGACATACCTAAAGTCCTTAGCCACTTCTCATAGAATATGCCTTCCAGCCCTTTCACCAACTTTGTTGCACTCCTCTGGATGCATTTGAGGACTTTAATGTCCTTCTTAAATTGTAGGGCCCAGAACTGCACACAGTATTCAAGGCAAGGCCATACCAACACTGCATACACATTTGCAATTTGCCGCCTTGGCTGCCAGGGCACACTGACTCCAGCTGGACCTGCTGTCAACCAGCACCCCATAGCTCTTTCTCCAGGGCTACCTTCCAGCCACCCCTTTCCCAGTTTGTACTTGTGCCCAGTATTACTCCATCCCAGAAGCATAATCCAGCATTTGAACTTGATAAAGTTCGTTCCATTAGTCATATCTCAACGCTCCAATCTCCAGGCTATTTAAAGGGTATAAAAACCTGAATCTTTTAAAGCAATGGGTTTTAGGTGTATTTTGGTCACTATGAAATTTTTTCTTTCCCAAATAGTGATAACCTCATCCGATCTGCACAAGCATGGAGAGATATGGGTAGTTCCCAACACAGATCACGTGTGTACAAGATTTTTCTTTGTGTGAGTACAAAGCTTCTTTTAACATTCCACCTCTCTTTGTCCGAAACCTTTTTCCCTCTTCCCTCCAAGAGTTTTACAACTTGAAGTCAATAAAAGATGTTTGATCCAAATTCTTTTCAGCATCGCTTTGGATAAGCCAGTGCCAAAGGTTTACTTGATCCTTTGTTATAGAATAAATGGAGAGTTGCAGATTTTTCCTATTTTATACTATTAACTCATATTGCAGTAAGTCTATGTATTTCTATCTGTTTTAAGGCTGATGAATTCATTAAAGGTTTCCTGTCTACTTTGAAAACATTTCCCTTGTCACTTATGACTTGTCCCCTTTGAGTGCTAGTGGCTTACTGAACCTCAGGGCTTCAATGCCAGTGGCAGCCTTACCACCCTTCACTCTCTAGAGTTTAGGCCCTGCATATAATGGGACGTGTGCAGCAGAGCAGTTTAATAGAAAAATGTTAACTTCTCTTGATTATTGAATGAAACAGTTTTGGATGGTTTTAAGTAGCTTCATAAAACACTAATTTTATTTTATTTTCTGTACTTGTTTTTTAGTTATGAAGATGGTCAAGTGGGTGATACAAGTATAAATACACAGGAACCAAGCATTCATAAAGAGATTCTTCGAGTCATTGGCAATCAAACTGCTACTGGTTAAAAGGACCACTCTTATTTAATTGATGTGATTTGGAAGTCTTCCTCAGTCTCAAAGCTGGATTTTGAACTGAAGAAGATGCAAAAAACTAATTTATTATTACTATTCTAAGCAAATTAACCCTTTGAATACTTACTGTTTTCTTACTTAGTATTTCTTATCTCATCAAAATACCTGAGATGGTATGAATTAGCAACTGTAGGGGTTCAAAGTCTATTAATATACTACAGCTAATAGTAATTAAACAGACATTTGGGTTGCTCACAATAAACAGACTTCAAAAAGGAGTTTTGTGCCGATATTTTTATATTAAACTTCAATTTGACATTTTAGTACTGTATACTGGCATTTTAAATTTAGAATGATTGAATTATAAGCAAGAGAGAAGATTTTATAGCGGAGCACCTGTATTATGCAGGACACTTTGCAATAAGTAAAATATTCTCATAATTAAATACAATAAAAGATTGTCTAGAGCATGTCAAATTAAAAGATTGGTTACCTGCAGCTATCCTTGATAATTTTAGACAAATACAGTTGGGATTTACAGTCAAATTTAAAACAACAATATTATTTATTTTTATTTATTTATTTAATGAATGAAACAAAGAAAAAGAGCATTGAATGTTTAGTGTTCTTTATCTTCTCTGGAAACACAGTCTTACCCATTAAGCAGCTCAGTTATAAAAGTAATTTATACAAGCCTAGCAAATGTCTGGAAAACTGAAGTTCTATATACTACATTACATTTTCATCTTAACTTCATTGAAACAGCTCTGTGGTTAAATGTACCCACATACTTAAAAGTACATGCTGAATTAAGGTTTTTACAGTTGAGTTGATTGTTGGTGCATAAGAAAATACAAACAAATGCAAAATTTTAGGACTTTTCTCTTGGTTTAATATTTTTTTTGATTCACTCATAAGAGAAAACAAATCCGTTCAAAGTGCTCTGTCCTTTGAATTACCTGGGTTTTTCCAAGTGGTCATGAGGCAATACAGGTAGGGGGGAGGCCCAGTCTTCACAGTATAAAGCATATCCTGTGCCCAAATGATTGCCTCACAGTATCTATGCTAAGGCATCAATCACACCCTTATATATGGAAAGCAGTTCAGCTTACCTACCTGTGAAACTATTACAAGTCACCTCAGAAAGCAAAATCAGACTCAATACTCCATTATGTTCTTTTCATAAGAAAGATACTGGAAGCACCAAGCAACAAGGCATCAGAGTACAGGCATGTTTGTTTCTTCTAAACAGAGCTGCATTAGATATGCTGTAAAGGGTGATTTCTTTGTAGTTCAAGCTACATTCCCTTATTACTTGCTGCAAGTGAAGTGCCCTACAAGTTATAATAATGTTATTTGATTTAGGAGCACGTAGTCTGAGATGTATTTTAACTTTCCAGACATTTACTGGGGACTTCAGTTTTTCTGGGTTCATATCCAGTCTTCTAAAGCAAATCCCACTTTGCAGATCCCTGGTTTGCTGCTGAATTTCTGATGACTTTCATCCTATTTGGCAGACCCCAATGTTGAGAATTTCTACTCTAATTGTTATCTTTTGCTTTGGGACACAGATTAACTCCTTGAAACAAAGAGGGTTCTTGAAATTTGTTTTATCTATGTAAGAACTAACTTAGGTTGTGTAACTACGCAAAACCAGCATAATTAGGAAGTGGAACTGAGGACCTGGAATGACCATCTCTCTAAAATTTGTTCCATCACATGTGTCCAGATTGGTATGCTTTGCATAAAAAAGCAAACAAGGAAGCAAGTCAATGTTGCTATGTCACTTATGTTGACATGCTGGTCTTAATAGTTCACCACTCTGAGAGGCCTCCATAAAAAAAAAAAAGGAGGTAAATAAAATTACCATGAGTAAACTGGAGAAGCCAAATTAGCAGTCATCTTCCTTGTCCCCTTAAACTGCAGCTGTCCCAAAGTGAACTCTGTGAAGGAAGAAACCTGATGTGGCTGCAAGTCAGCCTTGCTTACCATAGTGGAGTCATGATACTAGTCAGGCATGGTGACATTAAGTACAACTGCTGGAAAGGGGAGGGGAGATACAGCTCTGAAAAATTTTAACACTGATTAAGATTTGTTAAATGGATGAGCAGGAGAAGTGACAATGTGGAAGAAAGCAAGAACCTGAGATATATGGAAGCCTTGCTGTTGCAATTGGCCCACTTCAGAGAGTACTGAGGAGTCTGACTATGCGTGGGGAAGGAGTGTGGCCAAGAGTGAAAAGCAGAATATGATGAGCAGGATATTACAGAGCAGTGGGAGAGGGCAAAACCTTTTGGAGAGAAAGGAATTTAGAAAGTTTTAAAGGAATGAGGAGTGTTCTGGTAGGAAAGAAAAAAGCGAATGAAGAACCACCAAACTAATAGCAGGTGACATTAGCAGCTCATGTCCTATACAGTGCATGGCAGGAAAAGGGGTGGGGAGAATGAAGTGGCAGTCTGAGGAATGAGACAGTACTATGCCCAGGGCAGCTGGACCACCTGGTAAAGTACTGTGTTGTAGGAGATAGTGCAACCCCCTGTGTCCCACAAAGAGCAATTTAATTAAACCAAAATTCACTTGCTATGCAATAAACTCAGTCATTTTTTCTTTAGCCAATATATTAATGTGAAAATTCTAAGATACCACCTTATCTGCAGGTCAATGTGAGTCTTCATAATGTTTTACAAAGTCTTAGTTCTCATAATTTTTAAAACATGAGGGAGAAAAGGGAGGTACTTTGGACTTTTGTTACTCAAAAATAAATGTCCCTTTTACAGCAAACTTTGAAGCTGAAACAAAGCTTATCACCAAGAACTGTAATGAAAAAGACCAAGGCTAAGATTTGCTTTGCAGGATTTTTGTCATAGTTTTATCCAAGGATGACAGTTGCATAATGTCAAGTTTTTCCAAAAACTTGCATTCACATGGATTCAGTGGATGAAAAATAAAAAGTCAAGGTTGTCTGAGCAAGGACACTGCATTACGCACAAAGCCCTTGTATTTCCCTTCCTCTGCTATCATGCGCATGTATTGGTGATAGAGCAATCTTTATAACTCTCACTGCAAATATGTAAGCTTTTCACAGATAGCTTTTAAACAAAGAAAATAGAGTCTCAGGCTCTATTATGCCTCTTGGTACATATCTCCATGAAGCCATAGCTGTCTAGCTGTGACTATGTCCAGCACAGAGCAACCAAGGAAATTCTTGGGCAAGAACTAAGTTATTCCTACATCCCACAACAAACTGAGAGTCTTGAAATGAGGAAGGTCTGACATAAAAATTATGTTACAACCTTGATGTTGCAATCTAATTATGAGTGCTTCTGAATAATTTAAATATCAAGAAAGGAACCCCAAAAGATGCTTTTAAACCTTTCTTGAGGTTCAGGCAGATATATAGCATTCAAGGGGTTAAGCAATTTGAGTTGTCTTCTATGTTGTGAACCAGCATAGCTGTTTTTTTCATCATTGCTACACTGTTTTGATAAGCCGAGTCTATGGCTCCATAGTACTTACACAATTTTCAGTTCATGTAATATTCTGCTTAGTATTTTACAGAAACTAGTCAATGACACCAGAATTGTTTGTGTTTGTATTTTTCCTCTAAAGCCCTTGAATAACTGTTACTGATGCTGTATGATTTTAATACTGTAGCTGTTGATACTAAAAATGCATCTAATGAAAAATGCTAAGGTTATGCTTTTGTTAGTATAAAATCACTCCAAATTAAGACTTTGTGCTTAGAGCAATTATATAGTGCTTATAAATCACTTAGTACTGTGGAAGCAGTTACTGTACTTAAAACATGGAAGAGTACGATGTGGAAAAAAGAAAAAAAATGAAACAGAAAGGGACTACTAAATGAAGAGATTCGTGTTTTTAGAAGAAACACTGGGAAAAAAATCTTCAAAATATAAACCAAGTATTTAGTTGCTTCAGCTTTATATTAAATTTGATGGATTTCTTCCTGGCTCTAGAAAATGTAACTCAGATAAAACGACTATGAACTGTGACTGACGGGGAAGTAATACTCTGGGAGAAAAGGCGCTCTATAATCTTAGCATTTTCACAACATACAGGTTTGATGTCTGATCCATGTTGTGCTGAGCACCCATCAGAGGTGCTGAGGGTCGAGCCTTTCTACAGATGTAATTGTTTTTCTACTAGTTGCTCCTCGCTTTCATGGTAAGTTGTTTAAAAGCCACTGAGGAGAAGGCCTATTGTGATGGAGTCAGTGTGCAGACATCCACATGTCGCCTGGCCCATAGGCCTGGGCAGGAGATTGCAGGAGTCAGCTTCTCCTTGGATATGTGATGGCAGGATGGCAGCCATGGTGGAGGGTAATGGGGATAAAGGGCTGGGAGGGCCCCAGCACATGGGGCTCAGCCTTGCTACACACAGCCCCTCCACCATCTGCCAGCACTATGGACATTATGCCAGCAGCACTGTGGCAGCCCACAGATGGAACCTGCCTAGCATCCACTTGTCTCTTGGGCACGTAGAGTCCTGTGGCTCCTTCGCAATTTCTTCATTACAAACACTACCTCAAGGTGAAAGATGAGCCTGTTGACTAAACAGGCCCGTTATTTAGAGAGTAGTTGAGATTAGCACTGAAAGTTGTTCAGAACGAGGGGATATTTAGTCTAGTCAGCCAGGACTGTGATAATAGTCAAATTTATTCCCTAAATCACTCAGGAGCAGAGTGATCATGCTTCAGAAGGGGAAAAATAAAAATGGAAAGGTTTACTAGAAGCAGGACAGCATCCTACATGCACCACATCATATAAAATGCACAAGGATGACTCCAGCAGTTTGAATTTCCAGATCTGATTTGAAAATGTCTGGTCTGAAAGCACTGACCTCCTCTGTCTCTTCTGGGGTGGCAGTTTTGTACCCCTGCTCACTGCCTGGAGCAACAGCCACTGACAGAAGTGGGGGGAATAGAACACCTTGAGCTGCTGTTTTGTAGTATTTTGATTGTGTGCTCCTGTGAAATTTCAGTCCACCGCAGAATGGCTATGATGTAAATTGCTACCCATTATTACACTTTGCATTTGGATTTTATACCCATACTAGGTATAAGACTTTTGTAAGGAAAAAAAAAAAATACTCAAGTAGTTTTTAGATTAACATATCTAGTGTGTGAAAAACCTGTTGAATAGATTACATTAAACATCTGGAGCAAGTCAGTAAATACAGTCCTTATATACAGACATTCAGTATACGTAATGTTCTAAAAATAATTTTTTAATTTACCCAGTATGTATTGTATCATTGAATTTAAAGAAGCAGCCACTCCTTTATGTAAACATAGAATATGCCTATGTTTCTTTTAACTCTACAGCCTTTTTTTCTCCAAATAAATTTATTAAATTCTGTGCACAAAAATAATACTGCAGCCTGCTATTTAGCCTACGGTGCCTTAGAGTTACTACAAATATTTAACAAAATGTACATAATGTAAATACTGCCAGAAGATCACTAAGGCCAAATATTTTCTCTATTCACTTTTTACTGCACTTGCTTTCTATTGCTATCTAAGCCTCTTTTATCCAGCTTTGTAACAGTTATAACATTGTAGCCAATGTAAATGTTTACTTTCAATAAATGAGAATTTGTTCAACAAGTACTGTGCATTTGAGCACTGTTTTGAGAACTCTTCAAAGTTAAAACAATTGTCTAAGAATTAAACTGCATCTGAAGCAGTTTTTTGACTTTTACTAATCTCAACAACATCTAAAGGTTATACCATGCTTTTACATATGCTATTGGAGTAAACTTTTTCTGTAGTGATCTTTTTAAAAACACTCAGATGAACAGTAAAACGAGCTTTTTATGCTATGTTAATCTGAATGAGTTACACAACTGCTCAAAATAGAGATACTGGAATAAAAGTATTATTTTACATGTACAGTAGTATAACATGTACGAACATCTCAAGATGAATTTACAACTGCTTTCTTAAAAGCCCCTTTTTTGTAGAGTTGGTTTTGTCATGAAAACAGCAAATATATGACAAACCTTGTACTTTTAATGTGGGTATGTTTAATGTATAATGCACATCTGCATCTCATAAAGTATGCAGACATTTCGGGGACTGGTTATTAATTCAGTGAATGTACAATTTTTTTTACTGCTTATGAGCTCATTTTAATTCTATGGGTGGATATTGTATCTACAAAGTTTTAGCTTTTGTTAAATTTATTGTGGATTTTGGATTGGGAATGTTGAACTGCTTCTTTTGTTTTGAATGGTGTTAAATATTTCACACATATAACCATAGGAAAGGGGGAAAATACATTGTACTATGCAAAATAACTGATAATTTGCCTTTGATTGCAGTGTACAGGCTGGAGCTATAATGGAAGAGGTATTCCATATTTTGAGGACCTTAAAATTGGCAGAAACTGGCTTCCAAACTCACAGAACAAGAGCTAAATTGATGGTGAAATCTCAGACTGTTAAAATCAGTACCTACAGGTGGCAGGATGGACAGGATTTATACCACCTTTGGCTTAACAACTACTCCCATTTCCAAGTCACTGCATCAGTTCCATCAGTATGTATTGAGAAAGTTTATGTGATACTGTATTCATCTGTTGAGCAGTTTAGTATGGCACCCAAGAGATTAATAATCCAAATACTAATTAACAACATCACCAAGTTATTGCAGTGGACCAGAGCTGCTTTGAAATGCACACATTGCTCTCCTGACAGAAAGAAGAGCAGAAAATCTACTAAAATATGACCATTGGGAAAAATATGTGCTGTATTCATTAAACTGTGTTTGCAAGCTTGACCAAGTTCTTGTTTGTTAATTATTGTCCAGTGCAGACTGCAGCAAATAATCTTGCACGAGTCACACAGCCTGGGCCCCCTCCAAGAGGTATTTGTTCACCTGGAAACACGGAAGGGTGCTTAAATAGAGTTGCATTAAATGAATGAAGTCGGTAGTAGCTGAAGGCCACAACTTTGCTATGCCCCAGCTTGAAACAAAGTACAAGCTCTTTAGTTAT
Organism: Picus viridis; assembly: GCA_033816785.1. Classification (NCBI taxonomy): domain Eukaryota; kingdom Metazoa; phylum Chordata; class Aves; order Piciformes; family Picidae; genus Picus; species Picus viridis. The sequence continues at coordinate 73,228,653 of CM066606.1, read as the reverse complement.
GAAAGAGAAGAAATCATAAGGAATATAACAAAGACTTGCTTCAGGGCTCAGTGCCTTGCAACAGCCTAGTGTCAAAACAGGTGAAAAAGAGGAACAGCGTGTGGAAAAAAACAAACCAACATATATTTTAAATTGGCATTTTTTTATTAGCCCACATAATAGCTCCCTCAGGATAATTTTCTTAAACGTGGCAAACATTTTCCATACACATTTGAAAGAGAGAATTGTAATTCAACACACAGAAACTGAAGCCTCTGAATGAGACCTAAGACCCTTTTAGTAGCAGCGTTGAATAGAGTGAGCCCCTGTGCAAGGCATCAGCTATTGGATTTCAGCCAGTTCCAGAAAACTGGCATTTTGCAAAATGCTGAAGCAGTGGGAATAACACTAGCAGCAGGAACAACAATTGTTGCAGAAGCAAGAACAGCACAAGTCTCCAGAGGTCATGCCTGGAAAAAATACAGGAACTCCTGGCTTAAGATTGGCTCAACAAAAGCCAGAGCTTATCATCAGCAAAGCAGTTCTTATTTGTAGTGTTTAAAGAGAAAGCTTTCCACCTGGGGGAGAAACAAGAAAAAAATAATAAAAAACTTAAATTTTCTTTAACCTGCTGTCTGGTAACTAATTAGCTCAGTCTAATAGAATACTTGGGACACTATTCCCCTGTACTTGCATGTAGCAGCCTTCTTGCAGATCTTGGGAAGAATGAAGAATGGCTCAGTTAGCTAACAGTTCCTTGGAGCCTGTCTCATATCTTCTTTACATATTCTGATGGACAGGTAAAACTGTCCAGAAAAAGAATGGGTTGCTGATCCTTTCCCTGCTGGTCTTCAACTCTGATTAGATTATTCTTCCCATGTGAGCTGATGTACGAGTAATTTTGGCTGATGAAATCTTGCTCCCTCCATCTCTCCTAGACAACTAGCTTGGGGCTTGTGGGTATTTCTGCGCATAGTCATCTGCCAAGGTTAATTTAGTACTGAAGAAGTTTGAGCACGAGAGCAGTCAGAGCCCAAGAAATTTAAAAAATATGTAATTATATATTTAATTTGCACCTATGTGTGAGAATGTAAGTTAAAGTACTTCTGTCAACTCAAACCTAGGGATCATCTACAAGACTGTTAATATTGATGTGTTATAAGTTCAGTTTTTAACTAGCCTAATGTGGTAGTGTTTGATAGATCTGACTTTCTGTCTTTTTGGCAATGGCATATTTTGACAGAAGCTATAAATTGTTCTCCATAGAGAATTTCAAGGAGCCAGTCATGCCTCCTTTGTACATAGAATCGTAGAATCAATAAGGTTGGAAGAGACCTCAAAGATCATCAGGTCCAACCTGTCACCACAGACCTCATGACTACTAAACCATGGCACCAAGTGCCACGTCCATCCCCTCTTGAACACCTCCAGGGATGGTGACTCCACCATCCCCTGGGCAGCCCATTCCAATGGCTAACAGCTCTCTCTGTGAAGAACTTTCTCCTTGCCTCAAGCCTAAACTTCCCCTGGTGCAGCTTGAGACTGTGTTCTCTTGTTCAGGTGCTGGTTGCCTGGGAGAAGAGACCACCCCCTCCTGACTACAACCACCCTTCAGGTAGTTGTAGACAGCAGTAAGGTCTTCCCTGAGCCTCCTCTACATGTTACTGTGTAGCTGGCATGTTGCTCTTCATGCAATATTCTGTGTGAAATTGTATTATTCCACTGTTTGTTTCTTTATTATCTTCTGCAAACTTAAGACTTTATGCTTGCCATGCTAATCAGTAGGAGATAAGTATCAAAAAGCTTGACTCTGTTCTGTGGCTACTGAGCTGCTCCTACTTGTAACACTGTTTTTTTTTCTCTGCTTAAAAAGCAGCTTGATGTATGGCTGTTGTTTTATTGGAGGCATTAAGGTCTCTACTACCATATCTTTTAATATCAACCTTTCTTTAAATTCCTTCAGATACTTTATACTTGAGACCTTTGCATCTGTTTTTCAGGTTCATCTCTTGACAGTACCAGTAGCATTTGGTCCATTTTATGCTCAATTTACAAAGATCTTTGGGTGGCTGCTGGACAACTTGCTAAACCTGAGCTGTGACACTTCTCTCTCTCTAGCAGGCTGTCTTATCTTTTTATTTCTAGATTTCTTTGTTTAGTTTTCGGTTGTGTTTGTTTGTTTGTTTGTTTTAATCTCTAGTAATCTCTTTCAATACCAAAAAAAACTACTTGTTTTGCTGTTTGTTGTGTTTTTGGAGAGTTCATATTCATATGATGCTAATGTGACCTGGATTTCTGATCCATCATAGTCTCTTCCTGTCAGTCTTTTACTCACACAGCTAGCATTCAGAAAAAACATCAAATATTAGCATTAAAATACCAGACTGACAATATCTCAGTTCAAATTCAAAAATGTTCACCCAAAAGTGATAAAAAAGTATTGAAATTCAGACCTGTAATATGAAAAGCATGTGTACAAACTATTAGTTTATACATGAGAATAACAATGTGTGGCTGAAAAAGTATGACAAGAAGGATGCTGTTAAAAAGCTGAGTTTTATATACACAATTTCCTCTCGTAATTTCCCTTCCCTAAGCGAAATTAGCAGTGTAATTTTAAAATACTCTCTAATTGTAATGCTGGCTATATCTTTAAATAGGGTTCAGGCAGGATTTGCTGCTCTTTCCTCCTCAGATTTTTGTGTGTGTGTTGCTATTATTAGGAAAGTCTACAGGGGTCTTAGTTACTGTAAGGAACATTCTTGATCTCCTAGATTAATCTGTTTTTACAATTTCCATAAATTGGCTTGAAATGGGCTTTTTGTCAATAAGAATATGCATTATACATACCATATGCATTTGCATTCTTTCCACGGAGATTTTTTTTATGTTCATAAACCCCAAGTCTGTTTACTTGAATCAAATTTCTCTTTAGAGGGTTGGAAGGTTTGGTTGCATGTTTTTTTTACTTTCTCCTTTGTCAGTGGGTTTCCCTGTCTTGGGTAGCAGATGCTTAGCTATAGTGCAGTAGTTTATAAATTGATCCAAATGAGAGCGGATCTTGGTTTTGGCTTTTAGGGTATTGTTGACCCATTGGATAAAGCTAAAAATTCTGGACATTCTGATCTAATTCTATTGTCTATTAATGATGTTGCTTTGTGTAAACTGTTCCATTACACTAACTGCTCTGTTGATCTTTATTCACATATATATCCTTGCCAGCTCTAACATGTATGAATGCAAAGAAAGAAACAGCTACAGTAAAGACATGGTTCATCATCCATTCTGACTGGAAATTGTACAGGAGTTTACGTAAGGGTAAAATTGTTCATGGGATCACTCTAGCAGTTTTACAAGCCATATAGTTGCATTTAATGCCCAGCAATATTCCTGTTTAATTTGCTTGTACAGGCACAACCGTCCTGGTCAGATTCAGGAGGTGTGTTTGGCTATACCTAGATCTTTGCTATGGAGTGGTAAAGATATTCCTTGGTGGAAGACTGCATTTCTTAAGGCACTGCCGTGCTTGCTTTTCACTTTGTGCAGTCTCCTGTAGGGAAAGCAAATGCAAAATGGATGAAGGATATTATTTTGATTTGTAGTATTATTCCTACACCCTGAATAAATACAAGTGATTCCACATCATTTAAGTATGATTCAGGTCATTATATAAGCTTCAATATAAAAATTAATTACCTTTATTTTCTTTAACTATACATCCACATGCATATATCCTTTTTAATTTTGATTCGTAAGTTGGTGTTTGGGTACAGAATACATTGTTTTATATACATGGAGATTGTCTTAACTTGCAAAGAGAGTGACTAGAGTTCAGTCATGAATGAAGATTTATTCCAGTGTTCTGGTGAACAGACTACTGAATACTGTGGGTGGTTTTATGAAAAAAATGTGAGCCAACATCTACTGGAAAGTTCAGTCTGTGATCAGAACAGATTCAAAACTGAGCAACTTGAAGTGCAAAGCTTGTAGTTTAACATATTCCATTCCACCAGCCCCCAAAACCAGGCTTTGATTAAATACTTGTATTTGCCCTTTTTCCCTTTCTCGCTCCATTTTTTTCCCTCTTTAGCAGAAACTTTCTCTGTGCGAGTAACTATATCAAAAACTTTTCTAACTGTAAAAGCCATTGCCGGTTAATCACAGCTGTGTCAGTATAAAGATGTGATTTCCACAACTTAGCCCTTTAGATTTATGGTGCTCTCTATGATTTTTATTTTTCCCCCACATTATGAATGCCTCATTTCTCTTGAGGGCCATAAAAACTTGAAAGGTATAGTAGCAATATGCAACACAGACTTCCTTGCACCCTCTTACTGGTCTGCACAAAACCTGAATTGAGGTACTCATTTCCTGCAGTGATTAATCAACATACTGTGATCACTTGATGAAAGTCATGCTATAGTAGTTAGATATCTTGAAGGGGGATGCTGGGTTCGAAGTTTATTTATTTCACTGAGCCCTTTCAGCAGTAAGTAAAATTTATTCTTTCCTTTCTCTGTGGGTTTGAATTCATCTCTTTATCTTTACTTTTGATTTGATTTCTTTAGGTCAGGCTGATGGGGCAGCCACCTAAAGGGCTACTTATCTGAGAAAGCAATTTTGCTTGAAGGATTGTTCCTACAGCATCCATACTGGACCAGATTGCAGGTATGAAGAAGCCTGCCTGAGAACTGCTTTTCTGAGCTGGTTTGGTTTGTTGGGGTTTTTTTGTGTGTTGTTGGTTTTGTAGTTTTGGTTTTGGTGTGTTTGTTTTTTTGGTTTGCTTGAGGTTTTTTGGGGGTGTTTTGTTTTGTTTTGGTTTGGTTTGGTTTGGTTTGTTTGTTTTTTGTGGCCAGGGATTGCTTCCTGCAGGTTTCACTAGAGAACATGCCTGGAAATTCAGCCATTCCTATAAATCCCCTCTGATGTGAGGGCTGCTTCGGTTTCATGTGAGTTCGATTTCATCTGAGCCACAGGATCTTTCATCTCCCATTTGTCTACCTGCATTATCCCTTCTGTACCAGAGGTTCAAGCTGAACTATGTTTTTGATTCAGCTCCTGAAGATCCAAAAGTTCACTTAGAGTAAAGCATGCATTCTTGCTCAAGAGAACACTTTATTGTGTGCTCACATATTAAACATTATTTACATAAAAGTTATTTTTTCATTGTTTTCCTGGAAGTACACCATAAAAATGATCAGAGGGCTGGAACACCTCTCCTGTGAGGAAAGGCTGAGAGTTGGAATTTTTCAGCTGACAGAAGTCGCCAGGGGACGTTATTGCAGCCTTGCAATACTTAAAGGGAACCTATAAGAAAGATGGGGACAAACTTTTTAGCAGGGCCTCTTGCAATACGACAGAGGGCAATAGTTTCAAACTAAAAGAGGGCAGATTCAGACTAGACATATTTTTTTCAGTGAGCATGGTAAAACACTGGAACAGATTGCCCAGAGGTGTGGTAGACACCCCATCAATGGAAATGTTGAAAGTCAGGTTGAATAGGGCTATGAGCAACCTGATCTAGCTGAAGACATCTCTGCCAGTTATAGGGAGATTGGACTTTAAAGGTCTCTTCCAACCATAACTATTCTAAAATTCTATGGAGGACACCTACCAAGCAAGATCACAGAATCACAGAATGTTAGAGGTTGGAAGGGACCAGTGCACCACTGAAAAGAGATTTGCCCTATTCACTTGGCACCTACCCCTCAGATCTTTATAGACATTGATCAGATCCCCTCTCAGTCTTCTCAAGACTAAACAGCCCCAGGTCTCTCAGTCTCTCTTTTAAGGGAGATATTCAAGTCCCTTAATCATCCCCATGCCTCTCTGTTTGACTCTCTCCAGCAGATCCCTGTCTCTCTTGAATTGAAGAGCACCAAACTGGACACAATATTCCAGATGTGGTCTAGGTCAGAGTAGAAGAAGAGAAGAGCCTCCTTAGACCTGATAAACACACTTTTCTTGATGCACCCCAGGATACCATTGGCCCTCATGGCCACAAGGGGACATTGATGTTCCATGGAGAACTTGCTGTTCACTAGGACTCCAAGGTCTTTCTCCATGGAGCTGCTTTCCAGCAGAGCAGCCCCTAACCTGTACTGCTCCCTGTTGTTATTCCTCCCCAGATGCAGGACTCTGCACTTGTCCTTACTGAGAGCACCCAGCTCTCCAGCCTGTCCAGGTCTCATTGGATGGCTGCACAGCCTGACAGGGTGTCAGCTACCCCCTCCAGTTTTGTGTCATCAGGGAACTTCCTGAGAGTACTCTCAAACCCCTCATCCAGGTCATTAATAAAGATATTGAACAAAACTGCGCCCAGTACGGATCCTTGGGAACACCACTGGCCACAGGCCTTCAAGTTAACTCTGCCACCAATCACAACACTCCGAACTCTGTTGTTGAGCCAGTTTGCAACCCACCTCACTGACCAACTGTTTATGCCACATTTCCTGAGTTTTACTACAAGAATGTTATGGGAGACAGTATCAAAAGCCTTACTGAAGTCAAGGTGCATGACAGTCCCTGCTCTTCATCTTTCCTGGGAAATCTCTGTGGGCTGAAACCCATGTCCTCATTTTTCCCTGTGTTCATCCAAGACAGTATTGCCTCTGTCTCTTCTTATTTATCGGAGTTTGGTCTGCAAAATGGTCATGCCACTGAGGCACAGCTCCTGCCTCTCATCAGAATAGCTGGCTTTTCTACAAGCTGGGTTTGCCCTGTTACCAAAGAAGTCACCAATCACACATTGTTGTCATTGTTGTTCAGATGATTATTCTGTATAAAAGTTGTAAGCTGAAAGGAAAATAAACAAAATGGGTAAACTCCCTCCTGGGAGTGGGGAGTGATAGTTTTGCTGCAGTAGCAAAAATATAATAGCCTGAGCTTTCAAACACTTGTCAAACTCTTAACTCACTTCAGCATAATAAAACACTACACAATTTCCTCCACAGTCCTCTGAAATACATGTGTGCATACTAAAGTCAGAGTCTGCCCTCTGCATGTGCAGGTAGCAGTTCTGAAAGAGGTCAACCTCAAAATCTCAGGCTTTTCCTCTGGTCATGCATATAGTATATTATATGTAATGGGGAATATTGCTAAGAAGCTCTGCCTGTGGAGATAGGAATCGCTTTCTGAGCACAATACAACCCTGCAGGAAACTTGCAGCAATGCACCTTTTGTAGGTGGTGCAATTTAGGTCCTTCCCTTTGTTCCAAGAACCCCTTTTCTATTACTCTTCTTGTGCTGCAGAGCAGCAGGTCACAACTCAGAACTTGTGCAAAACTGCAGCACACCAACGCACAACTCCAAAAGAAGATGAGTGTGGTGGCATACAACCACACATGTATACACCAAAAAAAGAAAGCACGGAGAATACATATTTTGCAACACACAAAGCCTTTTTTAGGTTGCAAAAGTAACTAGTGCAGTGAAAGCACATATTCCATGGGTTTTATCATTGATTGTACAAGCAGAGGGAGGAGAGATCTTCCTCAACAAAACTGACAGCACAAAATGTTTCCCTAGAAAAGCTGGCTCGAGCACAACACTGAGGACACATTCCTTCAGCCCCTCACTGGGGAGTCAGTCCTGACAGTGCTGGCTGATTTCAGCTGTTTTTAGAAAAATCCAGGAGAGAGGGAAACTAATCTGCAAAAGATAAAACTATGATTTCACAGAATGAGAGCTTCAGAAAAGTGAGTTTGTGGGCAATGTTTTTCTACCAGCAGTACAAAGGAATGAGTAGGTTCTGGGTAGTGTTTGGGAGATGGAGAAGTGTGAGAAGTGTGTGCACATTGTTATGTGCCCAGTTGTTTTCCACCTAAATGATGGCACTATCCTTTTTCTCATAATACTAAGTCTGATGAATCATTCTCATAGGACTTTCTTTAGCCCTGCTTCAGAACTTCATAAATATCTCAAACTGAGAATAAACCTGGCTACTAGCATTCCTACAAAAGACTGGGGTATCAGAGCATTTCCTGAAGTTTACAAGAAGGGCAGATGTGTCAAAGAAAGCATGACAGAACTGTTCTGTCTTTCCCAATGTAACAGATATGAAATTTAATTATCTCAATCTGAGGAAGAAAAATGTAAACTCAAATCTTCTACTAGTGATAAACTCATTCATAAAAGCCAGTGGCATCTTTGGTAATTGTTAGAAAAGGAAAATTACAGAACCACAGAACGCTAGGGGTTGGAAGTGCAATCCCCATGCAAGAGCAAGATCACCTAGAGTAGGTGACACAGGAATGCATCCAGGTGGGTTTTGAATGTCTCCAGAGAAGGATACTCCACAAACCTCTCTCAGCAGCCTGTTTCAGGGTGCTGTCACTCTCAGAGTGAAAAGGTTTTTCCTTATGTTTACATGGAACTTCCTATGCTCCAGCCTTACACCCATTGCCCCTTGGCCTATCACTGGATATCACCGAGAAGAGCCTGGATCTGCCCTCCCAACACTTGCCATTCACATATTTATATAGTCTCTTCCCTCAGCCTTTCCTTATAAGGGATATGTTCCACTACCTGCACCATCTTTGTGACTCTTCACTAGACTCTTTAGAGTAGTTGCCTGTCCTTGTTGAACTGAGGGACCCAAAACTGGGCACAATATTCCAGATGCAGGCTCACTAGGGCAGAGTAGAGGGGGAGGAGAACATCTCTTGACCTACTAACCACACCTCTTCTTCCACACCCCAGATGTCACTGGCCACCTTATCCACAATGGCACATTGCTGGCTCCTGGTCATCCTGTTGTCTGCTAGCACTCACAGATCCTTCTCCCCAGAGCTGCTCTCCAACAGATCAGTCCCCAACCTATACTGGTACATGAGGTTGTTCTTTCCCAGATGCTAAACTTCACACTTGTCCTTCTTGTATGTCGTTCGTTTTCTCCCTGCACAACTCTCCAGCCTGTCCACATCTTGCTGAATGGCAGCACAGCCTCCAGATGTGTCATCAGCAAACCTGCTGACAGTGCACTCTGTTCCCTCATCCAGGTCATTGATGAATATATTGAATATACTGATCCCAGTAACAACCTCTGAGGGACTCCACTAGACACAGATCTCCAACCAGACTGTCCCATTGACCACAACCCTCTGACTTCTTTCCTTCAACCAGTTCACAATCCAGCTCACTACCTGATTGTCCAAACCTCAGTGTAGCTGCAAGGTTGCTGTGGGAGAAACTTCTCCTGTTCCCCATGTATTACCAGAGATGATGGAGAGTGGTCTAGCAATGACTTCCACCAGCTTCCTCAGCACCCTCAGGTGCATCCCATCAGTTCCCATGGATTTATGGATGTCCAGACTGTTTAACTGATACCTAATCCAGTCTTCATCAACCAAGGCAAACTCCTTCACATCCTGACTTGCTCTGGGACTTCAGGGGCCTGGGGGTCCTGAAATGAGGTGTGGTCAGGTTTTCTGAATTAGTAGATAGAACACACCTGCCTTTGGTACTCTATTTCATGGAACAGTTTACTTGCAACTGCCCAGCAGGTATCTAATCTCTAAAAATGTACCATCTATTTAAAGTTTTATGAGCTTTAGGCGAATATGGATTTGCATATAATTTTGTGATGTCTCTTTACTGGGTGCATCTGCCTCTATACATTGTGACAGAACAAACTCTGGTTTGACTATTAAGATGCAGCTATCATAGCCATATTAATACTTTACATTATCACAGTATCACAGTATCACCAAGGTTAGAAGAGACCTCAAAGATCATCGAGTCCAACCTGTCACCACAGACCTCATGACTAGACCATGGCACCAAGTGCCACGTCCAATCCCCTCTTGAACACCTCCAGGGACGGTGACTCCACCACCTCCCCGGGCAGCCCATTCCAATGACGGTGAAGAACCTTCTCCTCACCTCGAGCCTAAACTTCCCCTGGTGCAGCTTGAGACTGTGTCCCCTTGTTCTGGTGCTGGTTGCTAGGGAGAAGAGGCCAACCCCTTCCTGGCTACAACCACCCTTCAGGTAGTTGTAGAGAGCAATGAGGTCACCCCTGAGTCTCCTATTCTCCAGGCTAAACAACCCCAGCTCCCTCAGCCTCTCCTCACAAGGCTTGGGCTCAAGGCCTCTTAACCAGCCTTGTTGCCATTCTCTGGACATGTTCAAGTGTCTCGATGTCCTTCTTAAACTGAGGGGCCCAGAACTGGACACAGGACTCAAGGTATGGCCTAACCAATGCAGAGTACAGGGGCACAATGACCTCCCTGCTCCTGCTGGCCACACCATTCCTAATGCAGGCCAGGATGCCATTGGCCTTCTTGGCCACCTGGGCACACTGCTGGCTCTGGCTCATGTTCAGGCGGCTGTCAATCAGCACTCCCACTGTGGGGGATGGTGTCAAAGGCCTTGCTGAAGTCCAGGTAGACCACATCCACAGGCCTGCCCACATCCGACAGGCAGGTCACCTGATCATAGAAGGAGATCAGGTTGGAGAGGCAGGACCTGCCCTTCCTAAATCCATGTTGGCTGGACCTGAGCCCTTGGACATCCTGCAGGTGTGCAGTTATTGTTGCCAAGATAACCTGCTCCATAATTTTCCCTGGCACTGAGGTCAGGCTGACAGGCCTGGAGTTTCCACGTTCCTCCATCTGACTGTTGTTGTGGATGGGGATCACACTGGCCAGTTTCCAGTCATCTGGGACCTCCCTGGTGAGCCAGGACTGGTGAAAAATGATGGAGAGCGGCTTGGCCAGCTCACCTGCCAGCTCTCTCAGCACCCTAGGATGGATCCCATCTGGTTCCATGGACTTGTGAGTGTCCAAGTGGCTCAGCAGGTCCCAAACTAATTCCTCATGGATTTCCAGGGCATTACACTGCTCCCTGACCCCATCACCCAGCTCAGGAGGCCACTTGTCCTGAACTCCTCCTGCCTTGCTGTTAAAAAATTGAGGCAAAGAAGGTATTCAGGACCTCAGCCTTTTCCTCATCTTCAGTCACTGTGTTCCCCTCCAGGTCCAATAAGGAGTGGTTGTAATATTTGTCAACTCCATGAGAAATAGTAAAAAAAAAAAAAAAAAATATGGCAGCAAAAGCAAAAAGATAATTCTTAGGTTTTATTAGATATTTATATTTAAGGAGAAATTATGAGATATGCAACAGTAGTAGTTATCTAAATCTGCTGAGCTGTAGGATTGGATCTAATACTATTTCCTCTTTCTACTAGTGTAGGTTGGTCTTTTGCCTCCACTTTTATTACTGCAATGAATTATTTAAACTAATAGTTATCAGCTGTGTTGAGGTACTGAAAATCTTTATCAGATATGGCATTTGGCCATATTGTATGGCCAAAATCCATTTACTGTGTAAGCATTTCAGTACAGAGGGTTTTAAGGATATGTGAGATTTGAGGTTTAGCTTTTTACTTTATAAATCTTTGGTAGTGCTCATCAAAGACAAATGATTAATACATCTTTTTACTGTAGAAGGATAAAATAAAGTATCTGTATGGAAAACTGAATATTTACTTTTTATGTCTGTTATGAATTAAGAGTTCAAAAACTGGTGTTGCTGCTTCATTTTCCTTCAGTGTTAGACTTGGGAGATTTGATTCTTTATGAATATGATGATTCTTCTTTCATGTTCTTTCAGTATGAGAATACAGGTTGTCTTTTTACTGAGTTGTCATCTACAATAAGGTTGCAAAGGGTATCTCTTAGGGCTTATGACCTGGACATTTTTATTTTACATGGTTTACACTTAAGAGAATGCTTATTTCTTAAGATTTTTTTTTTCTTATTCTAGTTGGAAATGACACTAATAATGGTCTTTAAAATAAAACAAAACCAACACCAAACACACCACAAAACCACAAGAAAACCTAGATGTATATCAGTATTCTGGAAACTGTTAAGTAACTACACATTTGTATATAGAATCAGAATCATAGGATCATAGAATCACAGAATTATAGAATGGTCTGGGTTGGAAGGGACCTCCAAAGGTCATCTAGTCCAACCCCTTTGCATCCTCAGAGGGGATAAACAGAGGGCATAAACAGTGGCATCCTCAACTAGATCAGGCTGCCCATTGCACTGTCAAGACTCAACCTGAGTATCTCAGGGGTGAAACCAGCAGCCCAGCTGAAGTACATGCACACTAATGCAGGCAGCATAGCTAACAAATAAGAGGAGCTGGAAGCCTTGTTATAGCAGGAAAGTTGTGATGTAGTTCTCATCACAGAAACGTGATGGGATGACCCACATGACTGGAGCACTGTAATTGATGGCTATAGGCTCTTCAGGAGAGACAGATGAGGGAGAAGGGGTGGAGGGGTGGCCCCGTACATCAAGGAGGCTCTAGGTGCCGTGGAACTAGAGATTAAGGATGATCGAGTGCCTGTGGGTGAGAATTAGAAGAAAAGCCAACAAGGCTGACATCCTGGTTGGAGTCTGTTACAGACCACTCAACCAGGATGAAGAGGTTGATGAATTATTTCATAGGCAGCAGGATGCTGTCTCAAGATCACCAGACCTTGTTCTTATGGGTGACTTTAACCTGCCTGATATCAACTGGAAACTTAACACAGCAGAGAGGAGGCAGTCTAGAAGGTTCTTAGAGTGTATGGAGGACAGCTTCTTATCCCAGCTGCTGAGTGAGCCTACCAGGGGCAAAGCTTTGTTTGACCTTCTTTTTATCAATAGATGTGTTGGTTGGAGGCTGTCTGGGGTCCAGCAACCATAAGATAATTGCGTTTTCAATATGCAGTCAAGATAAGGGGGCAGCAACAAAACCTCCACTCTGGACTTCTGGAGGGAAGACTTCAGATTTTTCAAGGATCTAACTCAGAACATACCTTGAGAAACAGTCCTTAAAAACACGGGGTCCAGGAGAGCTGGACCTACTTCAAGAATGAAATCTTGAAGGCGCAGGAACAGGCTGTGCCAGTGTGCCGGAAGATGAGCCGCCGGGGCTATACAAATATATTAATGGCAAGAGGAGGGGTAAGGACAACCTCCACTCCTTAGTGGACATGGAGGGGAATATAGAATTTAAAGATGAGGAAAAGGCAGAGGTACTTAACATGTTATTTGCCTCAAATTTTAATAGCAGGGCAGAAAGTCGTCCAGACAGCTGGCCTCCTGAGCTGGCAGGTGGAGTCAGGGAACAGGATATTTCCCCTGTGATCCAGGAGGAAGTGGTTAGAGACCTGCTTAGCCACTTAGATCCCCACAAATTCATGGGACCAGATGGGATCCATGCTAGGGTGCTGAGAGAGCTGGCAGATGAGCTGTCCAAGCCACTCTCCATCATTTTTCAGCAGTCCTGGCTCACTGGAGAGGTCCCAGATGACTGGAAGCTGGCCAGCGTGGTGCCCATCCACAAGAAGGGCCAGAAGGAGGAAGAAGGGAATTCCAGGCCTGTCAGCCTGACCTCAATGCCAGGCAAGATTATGGAACAGGTCATCTTGAGTGCAATCACACAGCACTTCCAGGATGGCCAAGGGATCAGGCCCAGCCAGCATGGATTTAGGAAGGGCAGGTCCTGCCTGACCAACCTGATCTCCTTTTATGATCAGGTCACCCACCTGGTGGATGTAGGGAGGGCTGTGGATGTAGTCTACCTGGACTTCAGCAAGGCCTTTGACACCATCCCCCACAGCAAACTCCTGGCCAAGCTGTCAGCTCATGGCTTGGACAGCAGCACTCTCCACTGAGTTAGGAAGTGGCTGGAGGGCTGAGCCCAGAGAGTGGTGGTGAATGGTGCCACATCCAGCTGGTGGCCAGTCACTAGTGGTGTGCCCCAAAGGATCAGTGCTGGGCCCCCTCCTCTTCAAAACCTTTATTGATGATCTGGATGAGGGCATTGAGTCCATCATCAGTAAATTTTCAGATGACACCAAGCTGTGGCCAGGAGTTGATCTGTTAGAAGGTAGAAGAGCTCTGCAGAGGGACCTCGACAGGCTGGACAGATGGGCAAAGTCCAAGGGCATGAGATTTAACACATGTAAGTGCTGTGTTCTGCACATTGGCCACAACAACCCCATGCAGTGCTACAGGCTGGGGTCAGAGTGGCTGGAGAGCAGCCAAACAGAAAGGGACCTGTGGGTACTGATTGACAGCTGGCTGGATATGAACCAGCAATATGCCCAGGTGGCCAAGAAGGCCAATGGCATCCTGGCCTGCATCAGGAATAGTGCGGCCAGCAGGAGCAGGGAAGTCATTGTGCCCCTGGACTCAGCACTCGTCAGGCCACACCTTGATTCTAGTTCTGGGCCCCTCATTCAGGAAAGATGTTGAGTTGCTGGAAGATGTCCAGAGAAGGGCAACAAAGCTGGGGAGGGGTTTGGAGCACAAGCCCTATGAGGAGAGGCTGAGGGAGCTGGGGTTGCTTAGGCTGGAGAAGAGGAGGCTCAGTGGAGGCCTTCTTGCTGTCTACATCTACCTGAAGGGAGGTTGTAGCCAGGAGGGTCTTCGTCTCTTTTCCCAGGCATCCAGCAGCAGAATGAGAGGACATAGTCTCAAGCTGCACCAGGGGAAATTTAGGCTCAAGGTGAGGAGAAAGTTCTTCACAGAGAGAGTTGTTAGCCATTGGAATGTGCTGCCCAGGGAGGTGGTGGAGTCACTGTCCCTGGAGGTGTTCAAGAGGGGATTGGATGTGGCACTTGGTGCCATGGTCTAGTAGTCTGTGGTGACAGGTTGGACTTGATGATCTTTGAGGTCTTTTCCAACCTTGTTGATTCTATGATTCTATGGCTTTATGGCAAGAAAATTAATATATTCCCAACACAAATGACCACAGTATTTTGAATATTTTGTGTAAGCAGGTGTGGAAAAATCCCCAACATATCTTATTTGCTTCTCTTTTTTATTCATAAGGAAAGTTTGCTGCCTGCTTGGACATCTTCACTGTGGCAGTGCTTTGATTGAGTCTAACATCTTATTTATTAATAGATATTTTCTTTTCCTTACAGCTTCACCATCATTAACAAACTCATACCTGAATCTATTGATCATTGTAAGATTTACCTACAGCCTTCTCAGGGAAGTGTTATTGTTACCTTCTGTGTAGAGAAAGGGAACCCAAGGCACCAAGTAATGATATTTCCCATGGCATAGAGTACTACATATTGTTCCTCAGAAAGGCAGTACATCTAGGCAAAAAATGCAATCATTAATGCAAAGGTGGAGACAGCACTAGGCTACCAGAAGGGTTGTAGAAACAGTGTGATGCAATCACACAGGGATCTCTCCTGGGCTACAGGCATTTGGGCTAGAGCTGCATCCAGCACCTTAAACTTTTCAAAGAAAAGTTAGCAGGAAGCAGAACAAAACTTTCTGGCACATTTCATCAGATGAGTGCCCTTTGCTAAACAGTGTATTTAAATGATCTTCAAAGTAGTAAAAAGGTCAGCATTTCACATTGTGTGTCAGTGACTGAGATATTAATATTAAAGAAAAACAAAGGATGGGGGAGGGGAACACAACAAAACAGAAACTGCAACAAAGATGTAGTTTTCTCCTACTCTTTTTCTTCCTGATAATGACTGAAAAAAAAAACATTTCATAAGAAAAGAGTCAGAATGTCAGGGTCTTCCACACACAGTGGATATTCCCTGCCATCCTGACAGCTGTTTTAGGTGCTGGCAGCTTTTTGTGTGAGGTGCTAGTGCCAGCATACAGCATTACTTAGAAGTCATTGCAAAACACTGATGTCTCATCATTCAGTTAAAGGCAGGAGGTGACAAAATTTTGTCAGGAAAAATATGCTGAGAAGCAGCAGGACTTCTTAATGGAAGCCCTGCAAACACAGTAAGAAGCCATTACTTAGACATGTTTTTCAACTTACCTTATAAATCAAAAATGTCTTCTCCTGTCACCTGCACAGCAAGGTCCACAGACTAGCTGAGCATCGAGCTTGGGGTTATACTGCTTCCAACTACTTCTTCAGAAAGAAATGTTGACATTCTGGCCAAGGATTAGAGGGAAGTTTTAAAACTCATGTCTAAGAACTTGAAATGTCATTTTTAAATGCATTTCTTCAGGTTGTTTGGTCTCAGCAGAAATTAATTTCTATGCATTTTGTTAGAATAGAATAGAATAGAATAGAATAGAATAGAATAGAATAGAATAGAATAGAATAGAATAGAATAGAATAGAATAGAATTACCCAGGTTGGAACAGACCTTCGAGATCATCAAGTCCAACACTATCTAATCAATTAAACCATGGCACCAAGTGCCTCATTCAGGCTCCTCTTAAAAACCTCCAGTAATGGTGACTCCACCACCTAGAAGGTCTTTTCCAACCTGGTTAATTCTATCCAATTCTAAAGCATCACCTATAATACAAACTCTGCCATAGAATATGTTTCTATCCACTGAAACATGCCCACATCTAATGCTTTATTCAGAATTGTGTCAGATTTTCCAATATGGTAACAATTTTGTAATGATTTTATTTTGCTCTCAGAAAGAAAACCTCCTCACAGAGCTTAGTGCTGAGTGAAAATTCCAGCTTTGAACCAGGATCTCTTCTTGAATTCGGTAGGTGTCTGCAAGAATGTTGCAGATTTGGGCTAGCTACAATGAATCTCGGAACTTCGGAAGAACATCTAAGTGCTGTGATAGCTCTGTTACTACCACTCATCATGGTCCTTGTGTAATGTAAACTTGTGCCTCTGGTAATTGCTACCTGATGAATATCATGCTCAGAATGTTTGTTTTGTTCTTGCTCTCTACATTATTTGTGTCATCTGAGGATCAGCTATAACACAGTTTCCATAAAACAGTTCATATACCTTCACTTCATGCCCCTGAAATTCAGTGTTTCCTCTTACTTTCTGCTCCAAACAGGAGTGTAAGTTGATACTCCCCAAAATTCTGGAGAGGGTAATAATTCTACTCTGTATTGCATTCATTTGTAAGCAATTTTCTATCCTGCATAGGATATATTTTTCCATATTACCAACCTCTTGTTTATTTTGTTGATCCTTTGTGGGGTTTTTTAAGCAAGCAAGCAAACAAACCAAACCAAACCCAACCAAACCAATCTGCCCAACTTAGGGCTGATCTTGGGGGGGGTTTGTTGGTTTTTTTTTACTCCAGGTTATTTCAACACATGCAAAAACAAAAATGTCCCTGAGCGTGGTGTCTTGGGATGTTAGTTTCTGCTACTTCCTCTCATTTAGCCATTTACACTTTTTTTTACGTTCCACCTTGTATTCTGTACTTAATCTATTTGTGAAAGCATGAAAAAATAGGTGATATCTGTGAGAACTTTAAAAAAAAATCATTCCAGGTTCACTGTTGTTGGACAAAATTTATGCAAGTGTAATGCAGAAGCCTAGTGATATTTGCAGAATTGCCTAAACGAGTTAGGAACATTGCAGGGAGATAAAGCTGCTCTTGTAAATACTGCTAGCAGCAAACCCAACTGCTTTTTAAACAGTCTTTGAAGCCTGCTGGGCCCTTTTCTCCGCCAGACATACTTACTACTATATCCCATATGGCTCCATTTGGAAATGTGTGCTGATTTCTAGAGAATTTTCTGAAATGTAGCTGCTAACTCCACAAGGTCCCAAAACATCAACTGCAATATGTTTGAAAGTAGTAATTGGACAAATAATCCTTCCAGGGGAAAACAATCATGTCTGGCTGTAATCTTCTGAACAGCTCTGATTTCCTAGTCTGTGCAGTGTTTGAGATTCTTTGGAAGCAAATCTGCTAAAAGGCAACTCATGAAGCTGGTAGAGAAAAATCAAAGTGATTTTGTCCCGAGTAGATGAACAGGATACAAAATCACACTCAATTTTTTAGCAGGTGTAACCAATGGGAACAGGGCAAAGTTACCTGCACATTTCATTCAAAGAATGTGCATCTTTCTAAAAGACACATGTAAGACCTGTTACAAGACTCACAGGGTGAAATATAATGAGTTGTATTCACAGCGCAGGAACTCAGATTAGATCAAAATGTCTGTTTTTCATGACATTAAATCTGTACAGTTCTGCATTAGTCTTTCACTCCTTTTGTCAGGTAGTTAGCCAAGTGATAAAAATTGGATCTCACAAATTCACTGCCCCAGACTTCTTCCTGGAACTGATTGATAACTATTTGAATGTGCAAGAACTTGCTCACTAGGGCCATTCCAAGTGCACTGACTGTGAAACAAACTTTAGGATGGCAAATATGAGAATACTAAAATGAATTAAAATATTCCTGAGCATATACATTTGAATAGGAGTAAATTAAATTGTTTTTCACAAGAAAATTTGCTGTTAATGAGACAGCCTTTACCTCAAAAAATAATAAAAAGGTGAGCAAGTATTCTGTTATTTGCAAAATATTTCTTACCATTTCTTATTTCCAGCAAGAAAGAAATTGTGGGGTAATTGTAGACAGTCCATCAAGAACAACAACTCTGTGCTCAGCTATAGTCTAGAAGAGAAATTAAATCTCAGGAATTACTAGGGAGGAATTTTGGGATGAAACATATGCCTCTATACTAGGGTCACCTATGGTATGTGCACTATTCAGGTACAGAGATCTATGCCTTTTGCAATAAAACTAATAAAGCAGCAGAGGTGAAAATGTGGCCAGGGTATGATAAACGGGCTTTGATTTCGGTTGTGATAAAGGTATTTTTCAAGGGCAAAGCTATGTAAAGTCAGCAGCAGCACAGAGAAGGTGAATAGCAATGGTACACTTTCTTATAGCACAAGCACTACAGGATGCATAATAAAATATATAAAAACAAACCTAAAAAATACAGTGCATTCCCACATGACTCGTGGTGCCTGTTGTGAAAACACTGCCACAGAATGTTGTGGATGCTAAAAAGTAAAGTAAAAGTAAATCAAGAGACAATAAATCCATCAGATAATGACAGTTGTGTGATCCTGCTTCAACTTGTAGCTCACAAAGACCCTGTCATTATAGCTGGAAGTCAAGGGAGTAAGTCAGGAAATAACCCTAAACCTCTGCATTTGACTTGTTTTTAATATTCCTCTCTATACAGCTCTATCATGAGTTGCTTTAGACAGGCTATTGAGAAAATATAAGACCTTTTGCCTAGTCACATTTTTCTTACCAAGTTATACGTGCCTAAGGCCAAACAGTCCCCACCAACTATAACGACCAGCTCCACAAAGCAAAAGAGAAGGGTTATAGTTGTTAAGGACTTCCCTGAGGGGGACTGAGGGACCCATCCCACAGGGAGGTCTGCTCCCTACGTGGGGCATGGGTAAAGAACATCACAAGGAGAATCCCAAAGTTGATCCAGCCCTCTGACTATTACCCTTTGCTGGTAATACAAGCTGGAAGTGATGAGATTGAAGGGCACCAGGGCTGTTAAAAAAGAATTCAAGGCCCTTGGACGATTGATGCGGCAGGAGCTCAAGTGGTTTTCTGCTCAGTTTTCTCAGTGGCAGGGGTGTACACTGAGAGGAACAGGAGAACCCATACCATCAACAATTGGCTCAGGGGATGGTGCCAGCAGCAGAATTTTGGGTTCTTTGATCATGGGGAAATGGTTACTGCGCCCGACCTGCAGCATCCTGATGGGGTGCAGTTATCTAGAAAGGGCAGCTGAAGTGCATGTACACCAATGCACACAGTATGGGCAGTAAGTAAGACAAGCTGGAAGTCCTGGTCCACCAGGGTGACTATGATATAGTTGCCATCCCAGAAACATGGTGGGACAACATGCACGTTTGGAGTGCTGCACTGGGGGTTACAGGCTCTTCAGGAGAGACAGGCAAGGGAGAAGAGGAGGGGTGGCTCTGTATATTAGAGAGTCACTCTCTGCCACAGAACTTGAGGTGGAGGATAAAGGGATTGAGAGCCTGTGGGTTAAAATCAGAGGGAGGCCTAACAAATCTGACATCCTGGTTGGAGCCTGTTATAGACCACCCAACCAGGATGAGGAGGCAGATGAAGTATTCTATAAGCAATTGGAGGCTGTCTCAAGATCACCAGATCTTGTCCTAGTAGGTGACTTTAACTCGCCAGATATCTGCTGGGAACTTAACTCAGCAGAGAGGAGGCAGCCCAGAAGCTTCCTGGACTGCATGTAGGACAACATCCTGATGCAGCTGTTAAGTGAGCCTACCAGGGGTCAGGCTCTGCTTGCCCTGCTGTTCTCCAATAGAGAAGGGCTGGTGGAAGACGTGACGGTGGGAGGCTGCCTGGGGTGCAGTGACCACAAGATAGTGAAGATTTCAATATGCAGGGAGATAGGGAGGAGCACCAACAGAACCCTCACCTTGGGCTTCCAGAGGGTGAACTTCAGCCTGTTTAAGAAACTTGTTCACAAAGTTCCCTGGGTAGCAGCCCTCAAGAACTGAGGGGTCCAGGATGGTTGGACCTACTTCCAACAGGAGCTCTTGAAGGCACAGGAACTGGCAGTTTCCATGTGCTGAAAGATGAGCCGGCGGGGAAGGCGACCGGCCTGGATGAGCAAGCAGCTCCTGAAGGAATTAAGGGAAAAAAGAGGCTGTATCACCTTTGGAAGGAGGGGGAGGCTTCTCCTGATATGTTTAAGGATGTTGTCAGATAATGTAGGAGAAAAATTAGAGAGGCAAAGGCCCAGTTAGAACTGAAGCTGTCCACCTCTGTGAAGGATAACAAAAAGCAATTTTATAAATATATTAATACTAAAGAGAGGGGCAAGAAGAACCTGCACTCCTTATTGGACCTGGAGGGGAACACAGTGACTGAAGATGAGGAAAAGGCTGAGGTCCTGAACACCTTCTTTGCCTCAATTTTTAACAGCAAGGCAGGAGGAGTTCAGGACGAGTGGCCTCCTGAGCTGGGTGATGGGGTCAGGGAGCAGTGTAATGCCCTGGAAATCCATGAAGAATTAGTTCAGGACCTGCTCAGCCACTTGGATACTCACAGGTCCATGGAACCAGATGGGATCCATCCTAGGGTGCTGAGAGAGCTGGCAGATGAACTGGCCAAGCCACTCTCCATCATTTTTCACCAGTCCTGGCTCACCAGGGAGGTCCCAGATGACTGGAAACTGGCCAGTGTGATCCCCATCCACAAGAAGGTTTGGATGGAGGAACCTGGAAACTCCAGGCCAGTCAGCCTGACCTCAGTGCCAGGGAAAATTATGGAGCAGGTTATCTTGGCGACAATAACTGCACACCTGCAGGATGTCCAAGGGCTCAGGTCCAGCCAACATGGATTTAGGAAGGGCAGGTCCTGCCTCTCCAACCTGATCTCCTTCTATGATCAGGTGACCCGCCTGGTGTATGTGGGGAAGCCTGTGGATGTGGTCTACCTGGACTTCAGCAAGGCCTTTGACACTGTCCCCCACAGGAAACTCCTGGCCAAGCTGTCAGCCTGTGGCTTGGACAGCAACACTCTGCACTGGGTTACGAAGTGGCTGGAGGGCCGAGGCCAGAGAGTGGTGGTGAATGGTGCCCCATCCAGCTGGCGGCCAGTCACTAGTGTTGTCCCCCAGGGATCAGTGCTGGGCCCCCTTCTCTTTAATATATTCATTGATGATCTGGATGAAGGGATTGAGTCAGTCATCTGCAAATTTGCAGATGACACTAAGTTGGGAGAAGGTGTTGATCAGTTAGAGGGCAGAAGGGTTCTGCAGAGGGACCTCGACCAGCTGGACAGATGAGCGGAGTCCAATGGGATGGCATTCAACAAGTCCAAGTGCCGGGTGCTGCACTTGGCCACAACAACCCCATGCAGAGCTACAGGCTGGGGTCAGAGTGGCTGGAGAGCGGCCAGGCAGAGAGGGATATGGGGGTGCTGGTTGACAGCTGCTTAAACATGAGCCTGCAATGTGCCCAGGTGGCCAAGAAGGCAAATGGCGTCCTGGCCTGTATCAAGAATGGTGTGGCCAGCAGGAGGAGGGAAGTCATTGTGCCCCTGTACTCTGCTTTGGTTAGGCCACACCTTGAGTCTTATGTCCAGTTCTGGGCCCCTTAGTTTAAGAAGGACATCGAGACACTTGAACGTGTCCAGAGAAGGGCAACAAGGCTGGTGAGAGGCCTTGAGCACAAGCCCTATGAGGAGAGGCTGAGGGAGCTGGGGTTGTTTAGCCTAGAGAAGAAGAGGCTCAAGGGAGACCTCATTGCTCTCTACAACTACCTGAAGGGGGATTGTCGCCAGGAGGGAGTTGGTCTCTTCTCTCAGGCACTCAGCACCAGAATGAGAGGACACAGTCTCAGGCTGCACCAGGGGAAGTTTAGACTCGAGGTGAGGAGAAAGTTGTTCACTGAGAGAGTCGTTTGCCATTGGGACAGGCTGCCCAGGGAGGTGGTGGAGTCACCTTCCCTGATGGTGTTCAAGGGGGATTGGACTTGGCACTTGGTGCCATGGTCTAGTCATGAGGTCTGTGGAGACAGGTTGGACTTGATGATCTTTGAGGTCTCTTTCAACCTTGGTGATACTGTGATACTGTGACTGTGATATCATAGAATCATAGAATCATAGAATCATAGAATCAGTCAGGGTTGGAAGGGACCACAAGGATCATCTAGTTCCAACCCCTGCCATGGGCAGGGACACCCTACACTAGATCACGCTGGCCAGAGCCTCGTCCAGCCTGGTCTTAAACACCTCCAGGGATGGGGCCTCAACCACCTCCCTGGATAACACATTCCAGGGCTTCACCACTCTCATGGTGAAGAACCTCTTCCTCACATCTAGCCTGAATCTCCCCATTTCCAGCTTCATTCCGTTCCCCCTAGTCCTATCACTACCTGAGATCCTGAGAAGTCCCTCCCCAGCCTTCCTGTAGGCCCCCTTCAGATACTGGAAGGCCACAATGAGGTCACCTCGGAGCCTTCTCTTCTCCAGACTGAACAGCCCCAACTCCTTCAGTCTGTCCTCATAGCAGAGGTGCTCCAGCCCTCTGATCATCCTTGTGGCCCTTCTCTGGTCACGCTCCAGCACGTCCACATCCCTCCTGTAATAGGGGCTCCAGAACTGGATGCAGTACTCCAGGTGGGGTCTCACCAGAGCTGAGTAGAGGGAGAGAAGCACCTCCCTTGACCTGCTGGTCACACTTCTCCTGATGCAGCCCAGGATCTGCTGATATATCTGATATATCTGCTGATATATCTGCTTTGAAATTCATCTGATACTTTCTAATCATTTCAGTCTTCGCAATTATTTTGTTTTCACATGTGAGTAATGAAAGGAAGAAATATTTTCACACATTATAGATTTAAGATTTTATTTTGGGGTCTAAGGAAGGAAACATCTCAGGATTTTGCTCAAAATAGATTAATAAATACATGTTTTAATTGTTACGTGGTTGTAGGATGGACTGTAGTGAGGGAAACCTGACAGAGAAATGAAAGAAGTAGGTTGTTAATCTTCTCAGTAGGCTGCCTCAGCAAATTGATCTGGCTTCAGTAGAGTGCATGTTTAGACTGTTTTCTTTTGAAATTATGTGTGTGCATACTTTCAAAGCAATTATTTTATCCAGTGACTGGTTATAGATTGTAATACAAATAGAAAACATACTAATTTTCAGAGATAATTAATTCCTGAAGAGATACATCAGAAGTGTGTCCATTGGGCACAAGATTCATGCACCCCTACAAGTGTAATTCCTTTATTCATGTATTTTATATAAACTTTTTAGAAGAAAATAAGCACTCAGTTTCCACTTCCTGCCTGTTAGTTTACCTTCCAGTTCTAACTTTGCCAAGAATAAACACGATTATGACTGACTCCCTGCAGATTTTGGAGTCTTCCTGCACCCCTTTCATCTACTGAAGTTCACTCCTTTCCCTTAATTTTACTTTTCTTCCCCTCTCTTGCTTTCTCCCCTTCACTCTCTCCAAGCTCAGAATATAACATGATCGGTTAACAATACCGTGGCAACATGCATAAGGAAGCTGTAACTAAATAAGTATAAACACTCCTACTGACTGCTGGCTGATAAAGTTCCAGGCCTTCTGTTCAGACACACAGAACCTGATACATATTTCCAACATCATGTGAAAAACAGCAGTCTTTGAAATGCCTTACAAAATACAATAATAATACAATAATACAATACACCAGGTTGGAAGAGACCTTCAAGATCATTGCGTCCAACCCATCAAACAATCCAACCCACCCAACAACTAGACCATACAGCCAAGCACCCCATCAAGTCTTCTCCTGAACACCTCCAGTGAAGGTGACTCCACCACCTCCACGGGTAGCCGATTCCAATGGGCAATCACTCTCTCCGTGTAGAACTTCTTCCTAACATCCAGCCTAAACCTGCCCTGGCGCAGCCTGAGACTGTGTCCTCTTGTTCTGGTGCTGGATGCCTGGGAGAAGAGGCCAACCTCTGCCTGGCTACAACCTCCCTTCAGGTAGTTGTAGAGAGCAATAAGGTCACCCCTCAGTCTCCTCTTCCCCAGGCTAAGCAACCCCAGCTCCCTCAGCCTTTCCTCATAGGGCTTGTGTTCCAAACCCCTCACCATCTTTGTTGCCCTTCTCTGGACACGTTCCAGCAAGTCAACATCCTTCCTAAACTGAGGGGCCCAGAACTGGACACAGGACTCAAGGTGTGGCCTAACCAGTGCAGTGTACAGGGGCACAATGACCTCCCTGCTCCTGCTGGCCACACTGTTCCTGATGCAAGCCAGGATGCCACTGGCCTTCTTGGCTGCCTGGGCACACTGCAGGCTCATGTTCAGCCTACAATCAACCAGCACCCCCAGGACCCTCTCTGCCTGGCCACTCTCCAGCCACTCTGACCCCAGCCTGTAGCACTGCCTGGGGTTGTTGTGGCCAATGTGCAGAACCCGGCACTTGGATGTGTTAAATCTCATGCCATTGGACTCTGCCCATCTGTCCAGCCTGTCGAGGTCCCTCTGCAAAGCCTCTCTGCCCTCCAGCAAATCAACTGCTGCCCCCAGCTTGGTGTCATCTGCAAATTTACTGATGATGGACTCAATGCCCTCATCCAGATCATCAATAAAGATGTTGAAGAGCATGGGGCCCAGTACTGATCCCTGGGGCACACCACTAGTGACAGGCCACCAGCTGGATGTGGTGCCATTCACCATTACTCTCTGGGCTCGGCCCTCCAGCCAGTTCCTAACCCAACGCAGTGTGCTCCTGTCCAAGCCACGGGCTGCCAGCTTGGCCAGGAGTTTGCTGTGGGGAACGGTGTCAAAGGCCTTGCTGAGGTCCAGGTAGACCACATCCACAGGCCTCCCCACATCCACCAGGCGGGTCACCTGATCATAGAAGGAGATCAGGTTGGTCAGGCAGGACCTGCCCCTCCTAAATCCATGCTGGCTAGGCCTGAGCCCCTGGCCATCCTGTAAGTGCTGTGTGCAAATAATTGCTTTGAAAGGGCTTTGAGTATCTTCTAAAGGCACTAATCTCATATTCACATTTAACAGTGAGATGAAAATGGAAAATATAAAAAGTATAATTTAATATTAATTATATAAAGTATGTCACAGCTGCACCTGAAGATAGGAGTGTATATCAATGAAGACTTTGTAAATGAATGGGAAAGTGGTTTGGAATTTTAAGGCAATATTAAAAGGAGAGTGAAAATTCCTTTTTAAAAAAAAAAAAAAAAAAACCAACAAACCCACATAAACCAAAATTTGTTGTAAATTGAAAAATCATCCTGGTTCTAAACCCTAGAATGACTCCACACAAAATGGATCCCAACAGACCAAACTGAAAAAAATCTAAATCAGTGATGTACTCCTGGACTTCCATAATGCATGCTCTGAGAGGATAGGAAACAGTGGGGCAATTTCATAGCTCTCGCCAGTCAAAACAATGGAAAATATTGTGAGGGCTCCTAAGCAGCTGTTGCTCAGCTACTGCAAAACATCTGAGACACATTAGAAAAAGTACTAGAAATTATAATTTTAAACATGGAAAAGATTAATGATTAAGAAGGCAGAGTACATTTGATCTTTGTAGGCTCTGTGGAAGAGCCCCAAGCACTGCCCAGGGTTTTGCATGGGAGGAAGACTGATGACTGCCAAACACGTAACTTTGAAAGAGTTTGGTGATGCCTGTTGAGGTATTTGTACATTGCCTAGCATGACAAGATTGTGGGAAGAGGCTGAAACAGTAGGAATAATGAGGATAATGGTGGTGATATGCTTGTTTATCAGAACTAGATTTTGAAGCTAGGAATACAAATAGTTCAAGTTACTAAGAAATAGTACAAATAGTATCACCTCTTTTGGATTCCTCTCAGAATACATTTCTGTCTTGATTTTTATTTATTTTTTTAATACCAAAGCACATTGTGGCAAAATACGAAATAGCTCTGATAACCCGGAATACAAATTACGATCTTCAGTGAGCATCTATCTTCATTTGCTTTTGTAAGGGACAATTTCTCATAGCGTAGCTGAGAAGTCAGCTATCAGCTTCAGCTCACACAAGGCAGACCCTGAATAATTAAAAAAAAAACATAAAGCAATTTCTTCCTAGACCAGAGCAATTCTAAGAAGAAAAGCATTGTGGTTGGTGATGAATGCAGAAGTGATACTAGAATTACCCATGAAACCCCAAGTAGTTGTCTCATGGCAACTATGGTTAATAATATTTTTATTACTAAATTGCTGCAATCTAGAATCCTAGACAATGACTCTATCAATATCATTTCTGTATCTGTTCAAACAGCTGATTTTTTTCATGGAAAAGTGGATAATCCTGATCAGAATACCAAACATACTTCATACTTTAGAGACATTGCTTCAAATTATTACCTTTCCATGTCAGCACTCATTAACTGCATAAATATCTAAGATACCTGGATAAGACTGTTCAAGTTCCTGAGGAAAGTGCCAGTGAAACATTTCTGCATGAAAATTGACAACAGTAGAGAAATGTTAATAATGTTTCAGCACTTGCTGTATTCTGTAATCCTGTTTCCTATGTGGACCTCAACTGCAAATACAGACATTTTCTTCCTTATGACTCACCAAAGCCACAAACATTTATGGACATGATTTTAATCCCTCTTCATAAATTAACCCTATAGGTTCTTCTGCCTCTCTATTTTTCAAGGAACCAGGGAATTACAGACCTGTCAGCCTGACCTCAGTGCCAGGCAAGATTACGGAACAGGTCATCTGGAGTGCAATCACACAGCACTTACAGGATGGCCAAGGGATCAGGCCCAGCCAACATGGATTTAGGAAGAGCAGGTCCTGCCTGACTAACCTGATCTCCTTCTATGATAAGGTGACCTGCCTGGTGGATGTAGGGAAGGCCTGTGGATGTAGTGTACCTGGACTTCAGCAAGGCCTTTGGCACTGTCCCCCACAGCAAACTCCTTGCCAAGCTGTCAGCCCATGGCTTGGACAGCAACACTGTGGTAGGTTAGGAAGCGGCTGGAGGGCCGAGCCCAGAGAGTGGTGGTGAATGGTGCCACATCCAGCTGGCAGCCAGTCACTAGTAGTGTCTCCCAGGGATCAGTGCTGGGCCCCATCCTGTTCAATATCTTTACTGACGATCTGGATGAGGGGATTGAGTCCATCATCAGTAAAGTTGCAGATGTCACCAAGCTGGGGGCAGGAGTTGATCTGTTAGAGGGTAGAAGAGCTCTGCAGAGAGACCTTAATAGGCTGGATAGATGGGCAGAGTCCAAGGGCATGAGATTTAATACATCTAAGATCTGGGTTCTACACATTGGCCACAACAACCCCAGGCAGTGCTACAGGCTGGGGTCAGAGTGGCTGGAGAGCGGCCAGGCAGCAAAGGACCCTGGGGGTACTGGTCGATGATAGGCTGAATATGAGCCATCAGTGTGCCCAGGTGGCCAAGAAGGCCAATGGCATCCTGGCCTGCATCAGGAACAGTGCGGCCAGCAGGAGCAGGGTGGTCATTCTGCCCCTATACTCAGAGCTGGTTAGGTCACAGCTAGAGTCCTGTGTCCAGTTCTGGGCCCTTCAGTTTAGGAAAGATGTTGAGTTGCTGGAAGGTGTCCAGAGAAGGGCAACAAAGCTGCTGAGGGTTTTGGAGCACAAGCCCTGTGAGGAGAGGCTGAGGGTGCTGGTGTTGCTTAGCCTGGAGAAGAGGAGGCTCAGGGGAGACCTTCTTGCTGTCTCCTGAAGGGAGGCTGTAGTCAGGTGGGGGTTGGTCTCTTCTCCCATGCAACCAGCAGCTGAACAAGAGTGTGGTGGTTTAGGCTGGGTGCCAGCCCGGATGCCACTGCACAGGCCACACCTGGGAGGTCCCAAAAGGGTCCAGCCCAGTGTGTGGTCACAGGAAACCAGGTATTTCACCCATAATTCCCTGCTCCTCTATAAAACATCCACGCGGGTGTCCTCTCACTCTCTTTCATCCCCCGCCGCTGCCTAGGTAAAATGATGTGAGCTGCCTCCTTTGGGCCTGCCCAGGACCAAGGCTGGGTTGCGGGTGAAGAAAGAGCCCGGGGAGGGGGGTTGGGGTGTACCCGCAGGTGGGGATGGGATGTTCTTGGGTATGTTTTGGGATCTCTCTCTCTTTGTCACGGTGCTTGTGGTTTTCTGTAAAACTTTAATTGTTTTTCCATTTAAACTTTCCTCCATTTTTGCAATCTGTTTTGTCTGAGTCTTTTCTTTTGCCTGTGGTGGGAGAATTGGTCTCCCAAACCACTACAAAGAGGACACAGTCTCGAGCTGCACCAGGGAAGGTTTAGGCTGGATATTAGGAAGATGTTCTTCATAGAAGGAGCGATTATCCATTGGAATGGGCTGCCCAGGTTGGTGGTGGAGTCACCATCACTGGAGGTGTTTAAAAGGAGGCTGGTTTGGGTGCTTGTTGCCATGGTTTAATTGATTAGATAGTGTTGGGTGATAGGTTGGACTCGATGATCTTGAGGGTCTATTCCAACCTTGTTGATTGCATTGTATTGTATTGTATTGTATTGTATTGTATTGTATTGTATTGCATTCTATTCTAGTTTAGTCTTTCTATTCTATTCTATCTGTTAGTTTACATCTGTACTTTTAATATATATCTAAGGTAAGCAAGCACAATTCTGATGACATGAACAGCTGCTGGTACATTGAAATTCATTTTTATCATATGAGTAACTGCAAAATGACCCATTTCTTTGGACATCATCTAACTCTGACATCAAAAACTGTACGGTCTGTTTTGTTATTCATACACCATGACTAAGCAGCTACAAAACATTTTGTCTCTAGCATGGCTTACTTACCTTTGTAGAGCAGTCCATGGTACAGATTACTCATTCGTATGTTCTGTCAGTACCATTCATTTACACAACTGATCTGGATACATCTGTAATGACCTTCAGCTTCTTATTGACATTTTAGCAGCTTTGGTTCCACAGGTACGTATGTGAACACTGCATGTCAATAATTGCTGTCTGGCACACAGGTATTCTAATGGGCTATGGCAGTGTCTGTAGTGACAGAAATTGTTTGGTTGTTTTTTTGTGGGTTTTTGTTTCATTTTGTTTTGTTTTTCTTTCACAGCTGCTTTTGGTCACAGTCTTTTTTGTTAACACATACTATACGGTTGTTTTCTACAACCATAACTACAAGGACAGACTGTTACTATCTGTTTTTTTAAGCCTGATGTTTAGATACAGTTGATCCTCTGCCTAATACCTTTTGTACTATTGTCTCTGTAATACAGAACATCATGTTTACTTTGTTTTGATCATTCTCTTCTGTGAGAATTAATGACGTCTTGGCACTACTGATGCTTTGCCATCAACTGTGGGCTTGGGTTAAATTCTGTATGACTCAGGAAGAAACCTGAATCTAACATTGCCCTTTTGCATTTTAGATTCTCTCACTGGTGGAGACCTACAGCTTTATGAGGCTTGTTTTACAATAAGGAACGTATTACAAGGCAATATTCTAACTAGCAGGTCTGAAAAATATCTGAGCACAGAACTGTTATACTGCATGCAAGAGTCAAAAACTTAAGTTCACAGATGTTAAAAACTGTGTACCATGCCCTCATGAAACTTATGCTAACTAGTATGTTGGCTAGTATTTTAATATATTAATATGATTAGCTGAATTTTTAGGCCTAGAGAAATCTAATTACAGCATTTATGGTCTTGCTTAAAGGGGTCTGTACCAATTTTTATTTAACTGCAGTATATAATACTATGTTTTATAATTTAACAAAACATTCATTTTGAAACATTTGCAACAAGTAAATTCTTTAAACTCTTTTAAGCATATTGCTAGAAAAGTGGATCTCTTGAAAAATAAATTCTGTTATCTCTGTCAATACCAGCTAAACCCACACTTACCTAACATGCTTGTTGGTATGATGAAGTCCATTTAGTTTATTTGCAACATGAGATTCCGTCCAAACTAAACAGCCCAAGCACCTTCAGTCATTCTTCATCAAAGTTATTTTCCAGGCCCTTCACCAGCTTTGTTGCCCTCCTCTGCACTCTCCCCAGCAGAGGCATAACATTTACAGCAATTTGGAAGGTGGCATCCACTGCGCTCAAAAATCACTCACTTCATAGTGGAGTCATTAGTGATTTTCAAAGTGTCATTCCCAAGGCTGTCAATGACAAAATGAAAGTCTTAAGAAGGATATAGGAATATGTTCTGAAAAAGCTGGACAAGAAAGCTATTCAAGAAATCAGGAATTAAGACATTACTCCTTGCACTAAGTAATAAGAAATTATTTTGGTCATGGAATTCTTTGTTTATTTTGAAGCATGAAGGAAATGTTGACATCTTCCCATGGTACAGGAAAACTGATTTATGGTTAATGCCATCAAAACCAGAGGACTGTAAAAGCAGGGACTGGAAAGGTTTTCCTATAAATTGAGCTTTCTTTTTTAAGAGGCAGTGAAGACTGAGACGGTGTGGTGCCATTCAGTGCCTCTAGAGGCTGCATTTAAATCTTTAATTTCAGTTTTAATTGCATTATTTCATGCCTAATTTGCCTTGGAGAGGCTAGGACATTTCTAGAATAAATACTAAAATTTAGATTGCTTTGTGACAGGAAGAAAAAATATTCCTATAGCTATTTCTTTGTTAAGTACATCACATAATACATCACTTTCCATCCACATCTGCACTATATTATAAAGTAAAAGCTTTTTTTGTTTCTTTTTTTTTTTTTAATCTTTTTTTCTTTCCAGAAAATGCCCTTAGTAGATGGTCCCATGTCGTAGGAGACCTCCTTAAATAACAAAGATGTTGTAATCTGTCAGGTACTCTGACTACTCACAACATTATTGATCGAGATAAAAGTGTGAGACAGTTACCAGAAAGTGGAAAACTGAACCAAAAGATGGGTGGGAAAGTGAGAATTAATTTGAAATTATGAAAGTGAATCATTAGGCCTGTGCCATAAAGCATCGATCTGGGGAACCACGAGCTATTTAAGGTTACTCCCTGTGACCACTGTGACAGAAGCAGAACTGATTAATGGCACCAGGTACACAGTTAGGATTAAGTCTGAGGAACAGCATTTTCAGATGACTTTTCTAAAACAATGCATTGATATTTACGTCCCCATGTTATTCTGCTCGGCTAAAAATTCTACCTCAGTTGGGCCAAATTCTCTGTGCTGCTTTACTCCTCTTTGTCCCAGCAGGCAGCACAAAAACCTTTCCTGCCACTCCTGGTAGCTGCTGTCAGCATGGGAGATGACCCTTAAGACTGAGGCTTCAGAGAGCCATCCACTGTATGCTGCTTCAGAGCTCAGTAGTGCTCATGGGCCTTTTTAATTTCTACAGCAATAAAATCTAACTCCATTAATAGATTTTTTTCTTCCTGTCTTTTAATATGGGTTCTGCTCCATATTTTTTGAGGAGTTTCTCCCTAAAGGAAATACATTATTCAAGGACTGTCATGCTCTCTGTACCACTTGAGGACATACAAGAAACTACCTAATTCAAGAATCCCTATTCTGGTAGTGAGAAACCAGATTAATTCTTAGGTTAGTTTGGTTCCTGACACAATTTCTGGGAGAAGGAGAGAGAGGGGCTTTATTTAAGGTCATGTAATGTGAGTGGTATATAAGAATTAAAGTAATAACCTCTCTCTGTTTTCAATAGAAAAAGGTAAGAACCTCTACAGATTTTAACCCACCCTAAAATACATACATTTAAGAGAATGAGTCAGCATCTGGAAGGGTCTGTTGCTTATCTCTAATGAAGAGCTGTTTCCAGGTAGGAATCAAACTGAATTCCAGGTGGGAGTTGGCTGTCTAGATAACTAATAAAATCTTCAGCTATATTTAGGCACCTCAATCACATAAATTAAAACAATTAAAAGGCTCCAAAAGGCGTTAAGATCCAACTCTGATCTACCTATCTTGAACATGTTGTGATATCTGTGTGCCTATCACTGTATCTTATGACTCAGTTGTTAATAAGTTATGATAAAGTTAGGATCACGGGATGTTAGGGGTTGGAAGGGACCTCAGAAGATCACCGAGTCCAACCTCCCTGCCTGACCAGGACCATAGAATCTAGCACAGGTCTCACAGGAGCACATCCAGATGGGTCTTGAAAGTCCCCAGAGATGGAGACTTCACAACCTCCCTGGGCAGCCTATTCCAGTGTTTTGTGACCCTCACAGTGATGAATTTCCCCCTCATGTTGAGGTGGAACCTCCTGTGCTGTAGTTTATATCCATTACCTCTAGTCCTACCACAGGGTGCAATGGAGAGGAACCTGTCCGCTTCCTCTTGACACCCAGCCCTCAGATATCTATAAACATTTATCAAATTTCCCCTCAGTCTTCTCTTCTCCAGACCAAACAGCCCCAGCTGTCTCAGCCTCTCCTTATAAGGCAGTGCTCCAGTCCCTTAATCATCCTGGTAGCCCTCTGATGAACTCTCTCCAGCAGATCCCTGTCCCTCTTGAACTGGGGAGCCCAAAACTGGATGCAATATTCCAGGTAAGGTCTCACCAGGGCAGAGTAGAGGGGGAGGAGAACCTCCCTCAATCTGCTGGACATGTTCCTCTTTATGCATCCCAGGATCCCATTGGCCTTCTTGGCCATAAGGCCACATTGCTGACCCATGGATAACTTGTTACTCACTAGGACTGCCAGGTCCTTCTCCACAGGGCTGCTCGCTAGCAGACCACCTCCTAACCTGTACTGGTGCAGTTCATTATTCCTTCCCAGATGCAGGACTCTACACTTATCCTTGTTGAATCCTGTTAGGTTCCTCTTTGCCCAGCTCTCCAGTCTGTCCAAGTCTTGCTGAGTATACAAATCTTCCTCACTGATGTGTAGTTTGCCTGGGAAATACTGTCTCAGAAGAGACAGAGATAAAAAGTTTGAAAGAAAGAGAAATAGCTGCATCACAATTAATTTGGTTTTGGCATATGAAAACACTAGCTTCTCCAAAAGGATCTTCTTTCTGAGAGCACTCTCTGCCGCGCTATCTGTTGCTTCCAGATCTGCAGCACACAGTAGATGTCAGGCACGCACCGCTTTGGAAACAGCAGACTGCACCAGATACTCGAGTCACCACGGCAGCCAGTCTGCATGCGGTGAAAACCAGCAGGCTGATACTCGGTGGCGTGGCAGGTCTTTCCTTTGTCTCCCTGAAGGTAAAGTAAACTCTGGGCAGGAGAGACAATTGTGATAATTGGCTTCTTATTCTGTAATCTTCCCAAGTTCATCCACTTTCTCGCTTGATTGGTCCACATATTGCACTTGCATTGTCAGACTTTCTCTGTCTTCACAATGTATTAACCGTTCAGAGGTACTTCTGTTTAATTTAATAATAAAACCTTTTTCTTTTTGCAGGGGATATTCTGTACACAAAGATTGAGTGTGGAAAATGTGCAGACTCATGCTCTGATTATAATATTCTTTGAAAAGTGGTGAATAAGTAAAACACAGTTTGCATCTTACTTTCTACTTGCAAAGTCATTAATACACTGCAACAAAGTTCCTTTCTCAAAATTTGAGGTTTTTATGAATCCTATGTCATCAACCTCCTTCATTCTCTTGGCTTTCCTACACCTTCTCAACCAGAAACAATGAAGGTTTGGGAATATACTGTAGATCATTCTTGACTGTGTCCAGCTCTAATCACAAAAAACCTCACTACATCTATTTGCACAGATGCAATTAATCATATACCCATGTGTTTTTCTAGTTCATGAATCTTAGAATATTTAGGCTTGAGAATTTTTTTTTCTTTTTGAATCAGCCAATAGATAACAATAAGAATTCAAATAAAGGAATTATATATGGATTGGAGCTACATGCTTAAAATTAGGATGCCTTAACGTATTTAAGCCAGAGCTCTGTGTGAGTGCCCTGTTTTATGCCAGGTAAATATATTTTGATGTAGAAGTTAATTTACTTAGGTGAATATTTAGTACAATGTTTATCTGTGAATCAGGCAGCCACACTGAAAGATGTCTTGTATATATGTATTTTGTTTATGAAATAGCAAGGCCTTACAGAGTTTATTTCAATTTTTCACGTTACTTTCAGAACTCATACAGAGTTTATACTTGACCAGGGCTTAAAAAAGATTTTAATTTTTCAAAATACTGCCTTTTTAATTAGCTTCAACTTTCCCTTGTCTTTGTGCTCATTTGATGAAGCTCACGCTGTCATGACAGTGGCTGACAATAATAGATAAAGTGTTGTAGATAAGAATGAGGTTGATACATTTTACATGAAAGCCCTAAAGCAACTGTGTTTTTAAATCAACTATCTGACTGAGACTGCTTTCAGTTTGCTTTTTAGCACCTCATTAGGATTACTGCAATTTTCCTGCAGTACTAAACTGCTGCCCCAGTCACAGTTAATTTTCCTCCCCTAACGTCCAATTACTCCATTGTCTACTGAAAATTATCATATCTTCATTCCACAATAATTTTATTAAAATATTTAATTCTAGAATATGAATCAGCAACAAAGAGTAGCATCATGTCGCATCGTCCCATTACAGATCCATGGCATCCTGGGAAGCAGCACAGCTGTCATGGCTTGTAAGGAACAACAGGAGAGTTTGTATCATCAGAGAACACCACTGGGACCATAGCAGTGGTGGAGTCACCATCCCTGGAGGTGTTCAAGCAGCATGTGAACCCAGTGCTTAGGCATATGATTTATTGTTGACCTTTCAATGTTGGGTTGAGGGTTGGATTGGATGATCTTTGAGATATCTTCCAACTGTTTTTTTTTTTTTTCTATGGTATTTTCTGTGACAAGGCCCTGAGAAACCATATTGCAGTTTGAAGTCATCCTGGCCTCAAGTAGGACATGGGCTATCGCCTCCAGACATGCCTTTCAAGCTAGGCTTTTATTGTGATTCTGTGAATGGGGATCAATATTTTATGTTTTATAACAGAACTAGACTCGACTAGGTCATGTTATGATGATTTCTTCCTTTTATTTTCTCCATTAAGATAACTGTCTTTCCATATTTTTCAGTTAAATTTTTGGATGTAAATTCACCCCCTTCACAAAGGATGTACTTGTATTTGTAATTAGTACTTATTCCTTCAAAATGCAGAATTTCCTTACTCAAATGGACATTATCCTGTGGGACAGTGACCTTGACTTTATGAACACTAACTTTGGCTTGGGCAGTCACCCTCAGAATAGTGGGATACTCCACTTAGACATGGGACATACTTCTCCTATTGCCAATGACCCTGGAAATGGACCTGCAAGATCCTTACTATGTAAAGAATTTTTCTCAGAACTGAGAAAATTCTTTGGAATCTGGTCAACTTTATTTCCTGTCAAATGTATCTGGGACATAGAGGCCAGTGACCAAAAAAAAACCCACAAAAACTATCTACTGACTGAAATCCACTAGGGAAGAAAATACCCTTGTTACTGGGTGTTCCAAATAACCATCACACAATACTAGAATACAATTTGGGCACTCAAGAAAGGAATACCCTCCCATGTGCCATGCAGTCCTCAGTGCAGATAGGAAGCCAAGGTTAACCAGAAAAAATGATGCTTTGTGGGAGGTTGTAGCTGTGGAGAAGTGGATTGGAACACAATAGCTAAATCTGTATTCTTATTTTACTTATATACACTCTGTGCATATATATGGATATAGATACAGATATTCTTGCCTGGTATATACTTATTTATTAAGTATACATATTAATATTTTTTTCTTTCTTTTTTCCAAAAGTAGCTGAGACATCAATAAAAGAATGTGAGGGTATTATTGTATCAAATCTTAATACTTTTGTCTAGCACATTTACTACATTATTTTTCATGACACAAATGGGCTAGGTGTTCCTTGAATGTAACAGTAACAAGCTATAATCAAAGTAACACTGCAGGTTCATAATTACAGTAACAGTATCAGTAGATCAGTAACAATGAGTACAGTATCAGAAGATCAGTATCAGAAGTACATTCTTGTGCAGGATGCCAATATTTAGAAATTGTAAGGTTTCCATCCATTAGTGCCTTTAAGGAAGAAAAAACATTCTTTAAATAAATAGACACTTCTTTGTAGAAGCAAAACTTCTATTGGATAAAATCAGATTCCCTCATTTATTCATAATACATTAATAGTCCAGACTGGATTCTTATAGGAGGATGATGTAGGTTCCTTTTTAACATGTTATTTTGAGTCAGATTCTGTTGAATAATGTCTACTAGAGACATGAATTTTGATTATTTTTGTCTTCTTTTACCTTCTCTCTTTTTAATGTAGGTGGCCATGATGGAAACAAGTCCATAAGAATAGCTAGATGATGAATAGAGCTGCTCAGTGATTGACCAAGGTAGTGGTCAAAATCGAGAGTACCAAATCAGCTCACTGTGGTGACGATTAGCACAATACAAAAATGTTGACTGATGAGCACCTTCTATTCTTAGACTCCAACACAACATGACATTTCTTCAAACAAGGACAATTGAAATATGAGACTGTAGAGTTAACTTGAAATGCTAGGGAAGGTGCATGCTAAGGAAAAAAAAAAGGGAATAGAAAGAAGTAACAAGAGATGCCGTGATTAGGTTTACAAGAACTATAGTGCATGATACAGATAGTGCAAATAGGATTTTGGATACCCAGAGCTGAAATTAAGATGATGTAATCTGCACCTTAGCACCTGCTAAATTTTCCCTTTGAACATATAAGATATATGAAAAAATAAGTATTTCATAACTGATTTTCCAAAGGATTTTGAAATCCCACTGTGTCAAGTAGTTCAGCTATGCTTTAACCTTACCTTGCACAGTAGCAGTTTCAAGAGTGAAAGTCTGGCAGTTTGTGGAAGATAAACTCTGGGTCATGAGTGGATCCTGTGCTTTGCCACTGTTGTACTTCACCTGTTATCTTTGTATGGCCTCCAAAATCATCTCACATAATAATTACAGCTGCTGGGGAAAAAAAAATAAATACAGTTAATTGCATGATTTAGTTAGTTTGCAGGCTAAATTACATTATTCATAAGTAGACAGAATAACAGGAACATCGTTACTCTGATATGAATAAGGAATAAGGAAGAGACCTAAAAGAAATCTTTTATTGTAACCTACATACAAACCTGCTAGGAAGCAGATGTTTCCAGGGCTACCAAGCTGGCATCCTTGTTCTTCTCTGCAAGTATGCTGCTGCACATTGAATTGACACTATATTAAATATCCTACATATGATGAGTTTCAGACTCAATTCATGCCAATTCAGGCCAAAGTATGGTTGAGGAAGTGATTCATAACAAATAAGTAATCACTTAAATGTTTCAGGTCCTTTCTCTTCCTTTTGGAAATATAGCTTAAAAAAACATACCATTTTGATTAAACAGCATGTGTATTTGCTTTCTGTGTTGTTTTATCAGAGAAGTATATGAGTGAAAACAAAAACCTTACATGAAAGCTGTTGCAAAGAGAAAGATCGATATTCTGTAAGTTTTGAGGAAAGGCTGAATACTTGTGACCTCTGATTGCAATAAGAAAAATTCAGATTGGAACTTGTGGGAATGTTCTAACTATATAATGAAGCACCGGAGGCTTTGGAGTTTTCATCCTCATAATGTGGGCATAATTGATTTTACTGTGGGGCATGAAGGTGACTAAATGACCTTTCAAGGCCTATGACCCTGTAATTCTATGAAGCTGCTATTTTTAAAACATACCTCATTGTTCCATTGCACCTTAGCAAGGCAACCACTCTTTTTTTTTTTTCTTTTCTTTTGCAAATACTCTATCCAATATTAAATCAAATGTAAGAACTACAAAGAATGAAACTGATTTCTCTGTTGGAGCTTACAAGACAACTGCAAGTTAACTGTAAAAATAAATCAAATACAAGAAGAAGCAAGATGTTTATAAATAAATTACTAAACAAGCATCAGGACCTATGCTGTGTACATGTAGGGCCATATCCAAATACAAGGTGGATGTAGGATATTAAACCCCTAGGGATGTGATCATGATGAAAAATGCTGCAGTTAGCTTAAATGTTTGATCTCCTGC
Source organism: Picus viridis (assembly GCA_033816785.1). NCBI lineage: Eukaryota > Metazoa > Chordata > Aves > Piciformes > Picidae > Picus > Picus viridis. Next base: position 73,190,324 of record CM066606.1, on the reverse strand, counting down.
AGATATGGCCAGGCAGGTCACTGACTCGACTACCTGTTCCACCTCTGCCACTCCTCCTGCAGTTCAGTCCTGTAGCCTTTAATACAATAATAATACAATAATACAATACACCAGGTTGGAAGAGACCTTCAAGATCATCGCGTCCAACCCATCAAACAATCCAACCCACCCAACAACTAGACCATACAGCCAAGCACCCCATCAAGTCTTCTCCTGAACACCTCCAGTGAAGGTGACTCCACCACCTCCACGGGTAGCCGATTCCAATGGGCAATCACTCTCTCCGTATAGAACTTCTTCCTAACATCCAGCCTAAACCTGCCCTGGCGCAGCCTGAGACTGTGTCCTCTTGTTCTGGTGCTGGATGCCTGGGAGAAGAGGCCAACCTCTGCCTGGCTACAACCTCCCTTCAGGTAGTTGTAGAGAGCAATAAGGTCACCCCTCAGTCTCCTCTTCTCCAGGCTAAGCAACCCCAGCTCCCTCAGCCTTTCCTCATAGGGCTTGTGTTCCAAACCCCTCACCAGCTTTGTTGCCCTTCTCTGGACACGTTCCAGCAAGTCAACATCCTTCCTAAACTGAGGGGCCCAGAACTGGACACAGGACTCAAGGTGTGGCCTAACCAGTGCAGTGTACAGGGGCACAATGACCTCCCTGCTCCTGCTGGCCACACTGTTCCTGATGCAAGCCAGGATGCCACTGGCCTTCTTGGCTGCCTGGGCACACTGCAGGCTCATGTTCAGCCTACAATCAACCAGCACCCCCAGGTCCCTCTCTGCCTGGCCACTCTCCAGCCACTCTGACCCCAGCCTGTAGCACTGCCTGGGGTTGTTGTGGCCAATGTGCAGAACCCAGCACTTGGATGTGTTAAATCTCATGCCATTGGACTCTGCCCATCTGTCCAGCCTGTCGAGGTCCCTCTGCAAAGCCTCTCTGCCCTCCAGCAAATCAACTGCTGCCCCCACCTTGGTGTCATCTGCAAATTTACTGATGACGGACTCAATGCCCTCATCCAGATCATCAATAAAGATGTTGAAGAGCATGGGGCCCAGTACTGATCCCTGGGGCACACCACTAGTGACAGGCCGCCAGCTGGATGTGGTGCCATTCACCATTACTCTCTGGGCTCGGCCCTCCAGCCAGTTCCTAACCCAACGCAGTGTGCTCCTGTCCAAGCCACGGGCTGCCAGCTTGGCCAGGAGTTTGCTGTGGGGAACGGTGTCAAAGGCCTTGCTGAGGTCCAGGTAGACCACATCCACGTGAAGCTATACTATCTAATATTCCTAAAAGATGGAATGGTGGTGTTTCATGCATGACTTTCATATGTCAAAGGCGAAAGCTCATTTCTTCAGCTCCCAAAGTGTGAGATCAATGCTTAAGTCACAATCACTTTTTAGACTGTCTAATTGCACTCCGGACACGCAACTGGAACTGTTAAACTCAAGAGGCATAAGTGCACATGAAAGCCAAATGTTACAAAACCAAATATGCCTCCTTTAAAGATCTAATTCGGTAGGATGTGGTTTCCAGGCCTTTAACAGGCAAAAAATGTCCTTCTATACTTTATTTTGTGTTTAAACAGTCAACATAAAGCATTAAAATAATTATATACAGAATGCATGATTATAAGTGCTCTGCAAAACCCTTAATTATTGGAGAGAAAAGGTCTTTTTTGAGCCAAGATGGCTCTGGAGAAGAAACAAATTGTAGGTCTCTTGACTTACTATCTGTGAAGTATAATCCAAGCACACACACTTAGGTATAATAATCTGCAAGGTAATATACTATTTTATTTAGCAGCAAATAAAACGTGACCTTTTCACTTTGATGAATAGGCATCTGGAAAACTTCCCATAAATGCATCTTCTTTTGTAGACAAATGTGAGAAGAATACAGTACCTAGCTAGTCAACCATGTTAAAAAATAACTCAAAGCTCCTGGCTTTTAAATCATTCCTACTGCTCTTCTAGCGTCATCTCAAGAAAGTGCAGCCAATGTCACTCCCTAGCAGATAATAAAAACTTGTTATCCATGAAAAATTTTGGACATTGTGGATGTAACCAACATCTCCTAAGGTGGGTGGTTTTTGAATGCATGTACCTGTTCCATTTTAAAAAGTTACTCTCACCAGAAAGTTAGCAGATTTTACTGTTTTGATGACTGCTAGAATACTGCCCTCCAGAAGGTTGTTAAACTGTTCAAGAAGAAATTAAAGGATATCAGATGTCTGAGAAATATTTGGTTTGATGGAGCAGATTTACATTAAAATTATTCACAGCTCTGGACAAGCTCCAGCAATTCAATGTCATTCTTGCAGTGAGGGGCCCAAAACTGAACACTGTATTTAAGGTACGGCCTCAGCAGCATAGAGGCAAGATCACTTCCCTATCCTGCTGGACACAGTATTCCTGATACAGGCCAGGATGCTTTCTGCCTTCCTGTCCAGCTAAGAACACTGCTGGCTCTTGTTTAGATGGTTATCAACCAACAACATCAGGTCCTTTGCTGCTAGGCAGCTTTCTAGCCACTCTTCCTCAAGCCTGTAGTGTTGTATGAGGTGGGTGTGATCCAAGTGCAGGACAGAGTGCTTGGCTTTGCTAAACATCATAAAACTGACCTCAGCATACTGATCCAGCCCGGTCATCTTCCTCTGCAGAGCCTTCCTACCTTTGAGCAGATTCAAGTCATTACTTACACAGCAGCCTAAATACCATTCTCATATTACATGACTCATTTTGACAGGTCTTGATCATCACTCCCACACAGTTTGGTGTCATCTTCAAGCTTACAGGGAATCCTCTCAAGCCCCTCATTCAGATCATTGAAGGGGGTCTACAAGAAGACTGGGGAGGGACTTCTCAGGAACTCAGGTAGTGATAAGACTAGGGGGAATGGAATGAAGCTGGAGGTGGGGAGATTCAGGCTAGATGTGAGGAAGAAGTTCTTCACCATGAGAGTGGTGAAGCCATGGAATGGGTTATCCAGGGAGGTGGTTGAGGCCCCATCCCTGGAAGTATTTAAGACCAGGCTGGATGATGCTCTGGCCAGCCTGATCTAGTGTAGGGTGTTCCTGCCCATGGCAGGCGGTTTGGAACTAGATGATCCTTGTGGTCCCTTCCAACCCTGACTGATGCTATGATATTATGATACTATGATAAAGGTATTAAACAAGCCTGGCCCCAGTACTGAGCCCTGGGAAATACCACTTGTGACTGGATGCCAACTGGATGCCAACTGGATTTAACTCCATTTATCACCACTCTTTAGGCCTGGCCACCCGGCCAGATTTTTTCCCTATGAATCATCCATTCACCTAAGCCATGAGCAGCCAGTTTCTCCAGGAAGATGCTGGGGCAGATAGTTTAAAATGATTGACTACACTCCAGGTAAATAACATCCACAGCCTTTCCATCATCCACTAAGTAGGTCACCTTGTCATAGAAGGAAATCAGGACCTGTCCTTCACAAAGTTGTGCTGACTTGACTGGGCCTGATCACCTTGCTGCCCTTTACATGATGCATAATAGCTCTCAAAGTGATCTGCTCCATGACCTTCCCTGGCACTGAAGCAAGAATGACAGGACTGTAGTTTACCAAGTCTTACTTCGGGACCTTCTTGTAGATGGATGTCACATTTGACAATCTCCAGTCAGCTGGGACATCCCTGGTTAGCCAGGACTTTTGATGAATGATGGAAAGGAGCTTGGTGAGCACTTCAACCAGTAGCCTGAAGTGTAGTCAGCTTCAGATATTCTTTAAAAGAAAAATTTTCAGAAAGTAACTGACAATGAGAAACAGAATGAAATAATCAAGAATACTCTGCTTAGAACGTGAGGACTTTTTTCTAATCCTTACAGAAAATCAAACAACTCTGCTATGATACCATTGGATTTTGTGCAATTATTTTAATTCTTATTTTCACACAACGGGGAATAATATTCCATGGTTGTTGATAAGTACCAGACATCTTTCCAAAAGTTTGGAACAGCATGTCAGATAATCATTGAAAAGTGCAGATGCTTGTTGAAATATACGCGAAACTTTACTGACCCATTTCCTGTAACATTGATAGATCAGTTAGATAGATACTCCATTCCTTCTTTGCATGAGCAAGGTTCCTGATTCCAGGAAGAGATCTGAGTTCAAACTGCTTTTAAGGAGAAAATAAGCATAAACTGGTAGACAAAAATAGCCAAAAATGCAAATCAAAACATATCGCCATGGTTAGAAAACATCAAAATTATCTAAATCTTGAGTGTTAGGGTGAATGTCTTACTTGCATAATTGAATGACCCAAAACCTAAAGAGAAATATCCTGAGTGAGCATCATCTTGGTTGAAATGTGGTTAAGAATCTTGTTTTGAGATTTGTAGCTTGATCTTCTCTAATATAAGGAGGCAGGGGGAGGTGCAGGGAAAGAGTTCATAGTTCTCTGCAGAGTGTTGGGGGAAGGGAAGTTTGGATCAATTTCTGACTCTACACAAATCACTTTTTTGTCTCCTTCTCATTTATTAAAATCCCAGTAGACCATGACAAATTGGATTAACTGTTTGACAGCCAGTCATTGCATTGTGGATTACCTACTGGCACTTCAAAAACATCCAACTGAAACACAGCCATCTCTTTTATCATCTGGAGCACATAAGAGTATTATGAAAGAGATAAACTATTGCCAAAAAAAGGTGGGAGATGCCAGAGTTTTGATGGCAGAAATATAAACAGTCAGTTTGTAATGAAAAAAAATCTATCTGTTAACAGAGAATAACTTTTCCATAGATGTTTTATTCCAACAAATGGTGATTTCTATGGATTGCATAGTCTATTATTTAAAAAGAATTCTGAGGATGATGCGCTTTAGGAAACTGTGGGATTTTAGACTCATAACTGCTACAGTATTAGTGTTGCTGTTTTTTGGGTTTTTTTATTTTCTTGTTTGTTTTCAGGTTTTTTTGGTTGGTTGGTTTTTTTCCCTGGACTTGGTCTCCCCAGCCCCTATGCATGCAGGTTGTATGCCACTCAGAATAAAGATTTTGCTTGGGAAGGCAAGAAAAATAATTTCAGCTGGTGTCCAGTACTCAAGGTGGATCAGAGGTGGAGCAACAGGACAGAAGCATCACAGGTTAGACATAGAAGATGGGGATTTTCAGACTATAGACAATCATTAAGGGAAAGAGAAAGCCAGTCCTGCTTTTAGACAAATCCTGACATCCCTCCTGCCTGTTACAACTAACATTCTAATTCTCAAGTACTGCACCTTCAGAAAAGAAGGAGGTTTAAATGTGTCCCTGTGATCCCTGCAAGCTGCTTGCTTCTGCACTCACCCCTCAGCTCACCAGGACTGTGCTGCCAAGGCTCAGTTCTCTGTTTCCTCACCTGCCTCCTTTTTAATGTTGGGAAAGTCACAAAGGAAAGTGATCCTGATCCTCAGATTTAGGAGGCTAATTCTCACCCTCTTTGTTTCTTTGCATGCCCTAAAGTCTCTCAGCCTTGTCAGTACAGACCAGCTTGGTCGTATGCCAAAACCAGGAACACTAGGTGCCTTGTAATGAGCGTCACACATGCCAAGTGGATGGGTGGGGGATCAATGTGAAATGCTGATGTCAGGGGTGTTTTATGTCTAACTCAAAGGCTTCAGCACTCAGCTCTGGGATGGTCACAAGCTAAAACACTAACCCACTCATTACTCATTCTGCAGTTTCTCAGAACATCCCATTGTGCAAGAACATCACTTTCATACTTAAAAGGGACAAAAGAAAATAGCATTTTCAGCAGCAAGACAAGTTCTTATAGCAGGATAATTAGAATTTGATTACATTTTGATAGTGGCTGTTCAAATGGAGTAAACAATATTGATGTTGTCTATATTAGGTCTCAAGGTGTAAGGGAGACCGAGTTAGCTAACACAATGTGAATCTGTAGGAAAGTAGAAAGAAAGCAGCATGTTTATATTTCTATTAATGATAGAAATTACAGAGTTATTCCAGGGTATGTGACTTCTAAACATGTTTATCTGCTGCCTACCATTCACAGTTGAATTTAGTTTAATCCTGTGGTCAGATTTTAGCAACAATCTTTTGTTTACATTTATAAAAAGCTCTTATCTGGGATATATATGATACTTCACAGTCCATGAATATTTTAATGTGCTGATATTAGAGATGTTTGTATCAATGTTACTGTTAGCCCAAACTGTTGTTTTTCTCATGGGTCTTATCTAAGATACTGCAAAATATTTTGTAGGACAGTGTCCAAGAGTAGAATAAGTTCTTTCAGAGCAATGGTCTCCAAAATTAATGAAAGGTTTGGAGACTGATGTTTCACACCACAACTTTCTTGTGTTGGTGCTTTTTTGCTTCCATACATAAACTTTTACTTCAAATCCTACCCTACAAAGAAGTTCACTGGACAGTTTTACACTCAGATGCACCATGTTCTAGCTCATTCAGTTATCTTCTTCAGTGATTCAATACTGAACTGCCTTCCAACACATCTTTAATTGCTTGACCCAAAGGAACAACTTTTTTTCTCTGCTACCAGGAAAATGACCTGCAGGTATAACATACAAAATTAATTTGCACTGGTTCACACAGATAATAAGACAAAACTGGGAGGGTTTTTTTACACCATGGCCACTATGAACTGAACAGTTGTAACACGTGCTTAATGATTACCTTGCATTTAAGATTGCTGCATACTGAAATGTATTTAGTTATATTTTATTACACACTGTGGGAGCTTTACAATTTGAAGTTTTTTATATAACTCTTCTTGTTCAATGGATGGACAACTCAGTGGATAAAGAACTGGCTTGATGGATGCACCCAAAGAGTGGCTGTCAGTGGGTCCATGTTGTCCAAGTGGAGGCCAGTGACAAGTGGAGTCCCTCAGGGATCAGAACTGCAACCAGGCTTGTTTAACATCTTTGCTGGCAACATAAACAGTGGCATTGAGTGCACCTTCAGCAAGTTCACTGATGACACCAAGTTTTGTGGTGCGGCAGACACGCTAGAGGGAAAGAACCCATTAAGGGGTAGCTTGACTGGCTGGAGAGGTGGGCCCATGACAACCTCATGAGGTTCAACAAGACCAAGTACAAGGTCCTACATCTGGGTCACGGCAATTCCAATCATTGATATAGGCTGGGCGGTGACTGGCTTGACAGCAGCCCTGTAGAAAAGGACTTGGGCATGCTGGTGGATGAGAAGCTCAACATGAGCCACCAGTGTGCACTTGCAGCCCAGAAAGCCAATCACATCCTGGTCTGCATCAAGAGGAGCCTAGTCAGAAGGTCAAGGAAGGTGATTCTCCCCCTTACTCTGCTCTGGTAAGACCCCACCTGGAGTACTGTGTCCAGTTCTGGAGCCCCTATTACAAGAGGGATATGGGTGTGCTGGAACATGTCCAGAGAATGTCCACGAGGATGATCAGAGGGCTGAAGCACCTCTCCTGTGAGGACAGAGTGAGAGTCTTGGGGCTATTCAGTCTGGAGAAGAGAAGGTTCCAAGGAGACCTTATTGTGGCTTTTCAGTATCTGAAAGGGGCCTACAAGAAAGCTGGTGAGGGACTTTTAGGGTGTCAGGTAGTGATAAGACTAGGGGGAATGGAACAAATCTAGAAGTGGGAAGGTTCAGATTGGATGTTAGGAAGAAGTTTTTCACCATGAGGGTGCTGAGATACTGGAACAGGTTGCCCAAGGAAGTGGTGGAAGCCCCACCCCTGCAAGTTTTTAAAGCCAGGCTGGATGGGACTCCAAGCAACCTGATCTAGTGTGAGGTGTCCCTGCCCATGGCAGGGGGGTTGGAATTGGGTGATCTTTGAGGCACCTTCCAGCCCTGACAGTCCTGTGATTCTTTGACTTAAGTTAGCTAACTCCAACTTTGTAGCTAGCTACAACTATACTGTAGCAGTGTAAAACTCAGCACAGTCTTTGAAACATCCTATGGACAAACACTAGGACGGTTAGTGAGCCCTGTGAAATTTTAGCTATCAGTCTGTCTATAACTGGGATTTAAGCATAGACATTACCTACTGACTCAGCAGAGAAGCTGCCAGCTGTGCCTCTGTCTTCCTCAAGACAAATTTGCAGTAACTTAATTTTCTCATGTGTTTCACAAGCTCCTGCTCACATGTGCCCAGGAGAAATCAAGCCTTAGCTCACAGGCCTCTACTGTTAAAACAGGGAATTAACTGCAATCTGTGGAGGTAGCATGGACCCCCTTCTTTGCACAGTTACTGTTTTTACACAGTGGTAAGCTCCATCACATGCATTTGCAGCTATCTGGGGTTTGAGTTCTATGTAGTTTCAGAGGTATATCAAGAGCTCTTTTTTTATGTGGAAATATCTAGACAACAAACTGCTAAACTTTCTAGTATTTTTTTCCTGTTGTATTTGTGTTTTGGGGGTTTGGGTTCTTGTTTGTTTGTTTTGTTGTTGATGATGTTGTTGTTTTCTGTGTCTCATTCGCCCTGTTAATTGGGAAGTCACTAAGCACATGGTAACAGGATCAGGAATATTTAACATTTCTAGAAGATTGCAATCTTCTGATGTGTTGGGTTTTGTTTTGTTATTTGTTCATATCCACAGTGTATTGGTTTTGTTTAAGCCTGCCTGAATTCCATAGGGAAGCTAAAAGCAGAGTTTTTCCAATTTAATACTCTTTCTAAGCAAATTACAAATAAGAGGGAGTCCTATTATCTTCTAGACCTGCTCACTTCATAGCCCTTCTTAGATAATGACTCCAGAATTGGAATTGCAAGGAATGCCCAGATCTACCCCAACTATGTCAAAAAAAAAAAAAAAAAAAAAAAAACCTGAAGAACAGAATTGCCCCATAGTATACAAACAATTTCATATTTCAATTATAAGAAGGAATTACAGTGGATCTCATTGAAACAATGATACATGCAGTTGTGATATTATGTGTAAGAGACTACCTTTTTACAAGCAGTCCCATGGTGTAGACAAGGGATAATGGGTACAAGTTGCTACTGGGGAGATTCAGACTGGATGACAGAAAAAAAAAAAAAATCACCATTCAAACTATTAGGCTTTGGATTAAACACCCATGGGAGGTGGTGGATTCCCCTACATTAGACAGTTTCAAGACTCAGCTTGCCAGGGTGCTGGCCATCTCATTTAAACGATATTCTTACCCTGAAAGGTTGGATTAGGTGATCCTTGAGGTCCCCTTCCAACCTGGTATTCTATGAATCTATGAATAATATTTTGAGTCCTGGATCACACCCAGGCAGGTGCTTGGCTTGCCTGTTGTAAACCCTGTAGTTCCCAGTCCAAATCCAAGGTTGTCCAAATACAGATGATACTTGCATCAGAAAATGTATAATGTAACAGAATGAATGTCCATAGGCACAAATGTGGACATGGCTTTGATGCATTATCCTGAATAGCTTTGCTTCTGATTAAAGGGAGTCCTTTTCTTTTTTCTCATCTTTGCACTTTTCATGGCAAGCATATGTTCTAGGCCTTGGTGTGCATTGCTTCTTCCTAACTGGCCTGATGCCAGGCACTCTTGGTATTTATGAAACCTCATCATTTTCAGTCTCTCCATCATAAGAGTGCTCTTGTAGCTTCTTCCCTGCTCAGCATTGGTTAGCCTGAGGCACTTAGCTGCTGCCCTTATCTGTGGAAAGCCTGCCTCTTCATAAACTGCTGTCTCTAAGTTCTGCCCAAGGACTTGTCTCAGAGATGGAAGAGGACACGCCCACAGCTCTCTCCCCCGGGGGAAAAAGAGCATGTATAAAACCATAAGATATAATAGTCTTTTATCCTACAGAGCAGGAGGTGTAACTAAATCCAGAGAGACAGAGATATAACATTGAAAAAGCAAGCATCTTAGTGGATCTTTAAGACATCTTGAGAAAAAATAGTGGTTGAAACACACATGTTGCAGGGTGGAAAACACAGTGATATAAGGCAATCAAAGTGTAAAGAGAGAACGTGAGGCACCAGCTTGGACTTGTTGAATTAAGCAGGAACGTGGAACAAATTTATATTTGCTATAATTGTATAAAGAACACCAGTCTACCAGCTACTGAATTTGTCTGGTATTTCAGATCACAATAGATACAGAAGGCAAAGAAATGAATATTAACAGTTATTAGTGGTAGTTCAGCTTATATTTGAAAAAATACTTCTGAGAGATTCTTATTAATATTTAATTTAAAAATCAATGAATAAACAAAAAGTATATAATGTAAAGCACAGGAGAAAATGGTTATTCCTTCTGTTTTAGTTGTGGTAGATGTGGTACCAATAGCCTTTACTCTTGATACTACTAATTGTGTATCTATTATTGCTAACAGTTAATAATCTGCTCATCTGTAATAACTATTTTACCCATACCCTAAATAGATTATAATAAACTACAACTTTTCTATAGTTATACACAAGACTAATGAGGAAGCTCTTTTGTCATGGCATATGTACATATATATGTGTTTAGACATAGATGAAGTTCTTCTCCCAAGGGAGTGATAAAATGATCATACAAATAGTTTTGTAGTTTATTTCCATCAGCTTCAGTAAGAGGAAACAAAGAAGTAGTGATGGCAGGGAGAAAAAAAAAAATCAAGGGTCTATTGCCATTTTAGTTGATTGCTGGAAAATGACAATTGAAATTTCTGTATCTAATTAATTTTGTTACAGATGTATCTAGTTGGTTCCAGCCACATCCTGAGCAAGAGCAATTGCCATAGTGACGTTGACTTTCAAGTTGCTAGTGCTCAATAAGCCTAATAAATGACTCCTAGTTACACATGATTAGGAGTGATTCCTGCAGTGATACATTCTAAGAATCAAGGAATACACTCAGGATACTTTAGACTTCTACAATAATAATGAAGAAAACATTCACCTTATTGTCTGATCAGCTGGGAGCCCTTGTCTTGCCTGGGGAAAAAGTCTGTTGTGGAGTTCCTAGGGGTCAATAAAGTTCTTAATTTAAATGGAATGTTGGGGGATGTTACAGAAGGGATACAAGAGCTATCAGCCTTTAAAGTGCAGAATGGCATTTGCTCTTAGCTTGGTAACATACGTACACACAGGACTCTGTGTGCAGTTTACATACAAATCAGCCACAAATTTTGATGTACTTTAATGTGAGAATATTTGACCCAGAACTGCTAACAGCATGTGGATTTCAACTATTATCTGAAAATAAATGTAAAAATTCTGATCATGGTGTATCTTTACTTATGTATGAATCTAACTCATAAAATTTTAGCAAAGTGTTGGTGAAAAGACACATGTATGTGCATATTGCAGAGGAAAACATGGGGTAAATTTTAAGTCCACTGGATATGGGTAATGGGATTTGTGCCTAATGAGAAATGCACCACTAGTTAGGGCTAGTTGTGCCATCTGCTTACACTGTAATCAAAGCAAGTATGGCTCTTTGTTCTACCACAGCACAAAGCTAATCATAACTGATTATGCCAAGCTAATGACAACTAACCATACCAAAGTAATCATTAGGCTAACCTGTGCTGCAAGTGCACTTAGAAAACCTCCTGTGATCTGGGACCTGCCATCAGGTTCTGCACAGCTGCTCAGTAACATATCTGACAGGTGAGCCCTGTTTTAACTTCAGTGATTTACCGGTTACCCACCCTGACCTCTGCCAGAAATGACCATTGACTCCTGATTAGCTTAAATGGATCATAAAATGGTCTTATGTTCAGATTCTGTGTTGTTAATTGCTGAGGCGTCCTATTCTAGCATTCCAGCAACAGAACAGAGTGGGATGAGCTCATGCACAGCTAGATTGCTCACCTAGATACAGTCTGCAGCTGGGTCTACCAAAACAGCCTGCTCAAAGAGAGAGATAAGAAGCAAAAATTACTATTCTCAGATCAGTCTAAGTACTGAAGTAATGAAGAGCCTCATTACCCTGAAAGTAAAATGGCATTTTGTTCTTTATGGATATTGACAAAACTGAAGACCATCTCAGCTCATTCAGCAGAAGACAAGTGAAATTTCCTAAGGAAGGACTATTCTGCTGAAAATTCAGGTCCTTTTAGTTCTCTTACACTGCAAGCTCCTGTGTCAGATTCATAGGGGATGTTGAGGAAGCAAGGGTGGTGCGCTCCCTGCCCTTTTCCCACTCCCCATCCCTGACCCTCATCATGATGGTGTTTCTTAATGAGATGATGCATGCTCCCATGATATCATGAATGGGAAAACATTGTTTTGGATCAAGATGCCTTTCAGCAGTAGGTATGTTGTGAATCCAGCCACCAAAAAAGGAGGCAGAAGAATACTTCCTGAGGCAGACAGCAACACGAATGTGTTGACCCGGGCTCTCAATGCCCCTAAATGCACCAGCCTTTTACTCAAACCCACGCTTAATGGTGAAAGCCAGGGGCGTTTTGTGAACAGTTCAACAGCCCGGTAAGATCTCCCCGATTTACAGTCACGCTGGGGACGATGGCGGAAGCTCCCTGTCGGCCGCCCGCGCACTGTCTATATGCAAGGTGAAGATCACACTGCACCCACACACCTCCGCGCACTCTGAGGTCGCACCCGTTTGCGGGAAGCAGATGGGGAGCAGGCCGGGGTATGCAAGTACAGTGACAGCCACCAGGTGGCAGCAGGATGCCGCAAGACGCCGCCGTCTGCCGCCGCTCCAGCCGCTCCGCCGCCCGCGCCGCAGAGAGGGTTGCTGCCCGTCATCCGCTCCGGCGCAGATGGGGGTGCGGGGGCTCAACGCTTTTCCCGCAGAGGCGGCGCGGCCGCCACTACATGGTCTGACCTCGCGGGGGCTCCGTGGCAAGGGCCGCCGGACCTTTTCGAGGGATGGGGAATCTTACGTGTGCCACCTCCGTGTTTAAATCGCGCTCAGAAGCGCGGTGGAGACCAATCTGCGCATTGATTTGGTTCAATCTGAGTTATAACGCGTGCCAACTCAACCCGCATTAAAGACAAAGATCTATGCAAATCGCCCTCCCCCCTTTCACCGCTCCTGGGGTCTGACGCTGTTTCCCAGCCTGTTTATAATAATAGAGTAAGCGGAGTAACTTAAAATTAATTACAAGGTTCTTGACTAAAAGGAAGCTGGGCGGGGGGGGGGATGGGGGGTACGGGGAGGGGAAGGGTAGGGCGGTGTCATTAGGAGGCAGGTTTGGTATTCAGAGCCCTGGCCACCTGCGTTTGGCGGCTGTGCCCGGCTAAGTGTTCTAGCTGTAGTGACCGGGCTGTGGAGGCTTCTGCAGCTCCGCTTTTGGGGCAGCTCTGTATGTATCGGAGAGCCCGGCTAACGCCGGCTGCGTCTGCGGAGCCCGCAGGTACAGTCCCGGGTGTGCGAGGCAAGGCGAGGGCGCGGGGGATGTGGGACAAGGCTGGCTGCAGGCTGGACGGGGGTGGACGCTGCCCCTTCCCAGGTGAAGTCTTTTTCGGGAGGAGTGTGTGTGGGCGTCCTTTTCTGCGCTAGTGCGATATATGTAGGTCTATCGTGCGGGGCTCCGAATTCTCTTCTGCAGACTATACCTTTTTTCTTTCTTTCTTTCTTTCTTTCTTTCTTTCTTTCTTTCTTTCTTTCTTTCTTTCTTTCTTTCTTTCTTTCTTTCTTTCTTTCTTTCTTTCTTTCTTTCTTTCTTTCTTTCTTTCTTTCTTTCTTTCTTTCTTTCTTTTTCTTTCTTTCTTTCTTTCTTTCTTTCTTCTTTCTTTCTTCCTTTCTTCTTTTTCTTCCTTTCTTCCTTCCTTTCTTCCTTTCTTTTCCTTTCTTTTCCTTTCTTTTCCTTTCTTTTCCTTTCTTTTCCTTTCTTTTCCTTTCTTTTCCTTTCTTTTTTCCTTTCTTTTTCTTTCTTTTCCTTTCTTTTCCTTTCTTTTCTTTCTTTTCCTTTCTTTTCCCTTTCTTTTTTCTTTTCTTTCTTTTCCTTTCTTTTCCTTTCTTTTCCTTTCTTTCCTCCTTTCTTTTCCTTTCTTTTCCTTTCTTTTCCTTTCTTTTCCTTTCTTTTTCTTTTTTTCCTTTCTTTTTTTCCTTTCTTTTCCTTTCTTTTCCTTTCTTTTCCTTTCTTTTCCTTTCTTTTCCTTTCTTTTTTTCCTTTCTTTTCCTTTCTTTTCCTTTCTTTTCCTTTCTTTTTTTCCTTTCTTTCCTTTCTTTTCCTTTCTTTTTCCTTTCTTTTCCTTTTTTTCCTTTCTTTTCCTTTCTTTTTTTCCTTTCTTTTCCTTTCTTTTCCTTTCTTTTCCTTTCTTTTCCTTTCTTTTTTTCCTTTCTTTTCCTTTCTTTCTTTTTTCCTTTCTTTTCCTTTCTTTTCCTTTCTTTTCCTTTCTTTTTTTCCTTTCTTTTCCTTTCTTTTCCTTTCTTTTCCTTTCCTTTCTTTTCCTTTCTTTTCCTTTCTTTTCCTTTCTTTTCCTTTCTTTTCCTTTCTTTTCCTTTCTTTTTTCCTTTCTTTTTCCTTTCTTTTCCTTTCTTTTCCTTTCTTTTCCTTTCTTTTCCTTTTCCTTTCTTTTCCTTTTTTTTTTTTTTTTTTTTTTTTTTTTTTTTTTTAATAACCTTCACGATTTCTTTCTCTAGAAGCTGGTTTGATGCTTTCTGGCTTATACTTAACCTTGCCCCTACCCCCGAAGATAAATGTTTCAAAATACTAAGCGGATGTGACTACAAAATGCACTATGCTATGGGGAGGACATCAGGAGGATGTGCAGGCTAGTGAAATTCTTAAAAATACAACATCTGACATTAATATTGTGCAGAGTTCTGCGTAATCTAGTCGCAGGAAAAATACTATAATGAGCCTTTTTATCAAGACTTTTATCTGCATATCTCTCACATCTTTCTGTTTGTCTCCTCCATATTCTGCTTTTACTGCAAGAAGTTTGTTAATTCGACATTTCAGCGCTGCTGTCTTCAGATTGCACTACTGTAGGAACTCTTTTTCACAAAACTAGACTGAAAAAAATCCCCCAAGCCTCCCCTTAACGGCACAACTGGTATGTATAAATAAAATCTTCATGTTTTAAAGTGACATGGATGTGGTTTACTCTGTAGCATCAGTAATTTAAACAGCACCTATCTGTTGCAGATAGAGTTGCTATGCACGTCTCTACTAGTGAGTTTGAAAATTCGAACCCGGCTTTGATTTATTTCCTTTCTATCAGTGATTAATGCTCCGTAATTAGCTAATCTCAAAGCCATTATTTACAACTGGGGCAGACAAAGGAAAAAACTGATGATCCAGCACTTAAGTCGGTTTGAAATTACGAAATTGAAAGAAATGTTTAGGTCTCGATTCGGAACCGGACAGCCAACTCCAAGGGGTTTTTCTTATTCTTTCTTATTCTTATTCCTATTATTATTATTTCATTCTTAGTTAACACATTGGTTGTAGCAGGTAATTTCTTCGACCGAAAATGTGTTCCTATCGTCTGTGAGTATTAAAAAAGTAAGCATCCGTTGGGAGCCCTCTTACTCTCTTTGTTGCCGCACTGAGGAGAGGAACCAAATACAAGTAGCCTTGATGCAAGAGTGGCGGGTTCGGGAGCCGAGGGGGACGCCTGTGACCCCACTCGCCGCGGGGCGCAGCCCACGCGTGCCGACGGGGAGTCCGCTTCGTTCCCGTTTCCGCCGGGTGACCCCGAGTGGGACGGGGCTGGTGGGAGTGAAGACAGGCCCTGTGGCGTCGGGGTGCCTCGGAGCCAGGCCGCCGGTGTGGGCCGAGGCCGCAGTGAGCCGCCCGGCGTTGCTTGCTGTGTCTGCTCGCTTCTCCAGAGTTTTGTGGAAGAGTCACGGCTCCGTTAAATCCTGAAATTTCCTCCCTTCTCTTCCTGTATGACTGTGGGAATATGGCTTTCACATAATATCCTCATCCCCATCTCCATCATCCCTGTAAAACAGGGAAGCTTTCGTTTGATTTGTAAATGGGAGGGGAGGTGGAAATCGTAAAACATCTATGAAAATAGCATACGTAAAAAGAAGCAATAAGATTAGAAAATTTAAATGTGCCCTCTTCCCCCCTTCCCCCTTTATACGCCCCCGCCTCTCAAAGGCGCAGGGAGAGGGGCAGAGCAAAGGTGCCTGGTGTGAACGGGCGCTGATTGTTCAGGAGAAGAGGTGCATATGTTCTTTGTTCCGAGGTGCCTTTCCAGAGGCGCACGAAAATCATCATTACGGTCAAAAAAAAGAATAAAAAATAGCACTTAGAAAGGGAGAAAGAGAGAAAGGGGGAAAGAAAGAAAGCCAGCTAGCGAAAGCTTTGGGGATGTTTATTATAAGCTAAGGAGCCTCTCCATCCTGTACATCATTCCTGGGGTGGGGGGCGGTAGATCTGCAACCTTTCTAGTTGCTATTCGCTCCCCCCTCGCTCCCTCTGAAACAAACAATGAATTACGGATGATCGCCCCATGCCCGCTGTAAGGCGGCGAGACGGAACAAACCGGGACAGAGTGGGCACGGGAGGGAAGTGCAGCGCTGCAGGGACACTCAGGGCACCGCGGGACTGGCCCCCTCCTCAGGGCCAAAATCTCCTTCTCGCTTTTCTTCTTTTCTTCCACCTTCTCGTCTAATGAAGAATTAATTCAGTTGTATGAATTATGCCTGATGCTACTTATGAAAAAATGAATCCAGGCATTAAACTCCAAAGAATTTTGCATGGGATTTTGATTCTGAAAAATGCCCCTGTTTGTCCTAATTCCAGCCACAAGGGTGGGGGCTGCGGGGACGGGACATCTGTTTAATTTGAAGTAATAAATACGCTGGATCTGTGGCTGTTTGGGGGTTTCCATTTTTAAAGATGATTAATCCCACCTCCAACCCCCATTCCAATTCAACTGTAAAGAAATGGATTAGGAACGGTATCGAGAAGGATTATTCATTTATATCAGACAGATGGAGCTCTACAGTCGGGTTTCAAAGAAACAAAGAAAATGGTTTCTAAATGGTTGTTTGGCATGAATTATTTGGTGAATTTGCAAACAAGCAAGGCGAAGCACTGTACAGCAAGATGTAGAGGAAACCCATCTGGCACCTTTGCCGTCACTGTCTAGGGCTGGAGGGCTTTCCAGACAGGTAGCAGCAGAGCCGCTGAGCAGACCTGGCCCAAAGGGAGACAAGCTGCTTTTCCCCCATCAGCCGAGAACCTTCAGCCTGCTCTTGCTGCGCTACGCGGCTCCCCGGCCCCGGCGGGGCTTGGCGCTGGACGGGAGGTTGCACCTGCGGTCGGGGAGTGCTGGGGGTGGGGGGTGTGTGTGTGTGGGGCGTCCTCCACACAGCTGCACCTCTGTAGGCTCTGGGGAACACGGATATGCCAGGGTCCTGCCTCCTCTCTCCAGCACCCTACCCAGCTCCCCTCCTTTGCACTTTGCCCACTCGACTCAAATGCTTGCAAAGTTCAGGCCTTGGAGGGGAAAGAGGGGGAGAATAAAGAAGCGACAAACTTCGGGAAGTGTTTTCAGCCTAATCCGTCCCCTCCGTACACTTCTATTTCTCCCGGCATTTTTCAACTCAGCCCTGCGCTGAAATTTCCGGCCGTTTCAAACAGTTTCGAACGTGATTGACACATATGTTAATGGTTTGTTTTTGTGCAAAGTGGCTCCGCAAATTTTCAACACAAACACATTGTGTAGATCAGATGTTAGGTATAAAAATGGTTTATTGATTGAAATAATAGAAGCATTATTTTGATTTGCCCTGACATGATGGCTGATTTATAGATTCCTATTCCATTGATTTTTTCTTGTCCGGGCAGAGGGAAATGACGAAATCTCATGAAAATTCCCTTTTGTACTAATTAGGAACCCGAGATGCGCATTATATATTAACACTTTCTTGCTTTCTCACTTTCCCTCCTTTCCTCTCATTTTCTCTTTATTTCTTTCTGTCCTCCTCTCTTTCTTTTTCTTCTCTTTCCCTCTCACCTTTTCTCCAAATCTCTCCCTCCTCACCCCACCCCCTTTCTCTCCCTCTGATGGGATTTACCAGATTTATTCTCTGTGCCACGGGCTTGGTGTGTGTATGCATGTGTATATTTTTTTATCTTCTATACATCTGTTTTCAGTTTGCACTTTCAATGAGCTGTAACAGACAATAGTGAGAGAAACATCTGAAAATACAAGGAGACAGAGTTGCATATGTGTTTCATTTCTACAGGTTAGCTAGAGAAAACAACAAAAGGACGGCTGGAGGGGGTGTGTGGGGATTGGAATAAAACACACACGTACAAATCGTGACCCTGTGAGAGGCAAAGGCAAGTACAACGAAAAAGACTAAAAAAAGAAAAAAGAAAAGTAAAAAAAAAAAAAAAAAAGAGGAAAACCAGTAGAAGCAAAGCAGAAAAGATTGTCAGGGGAAATTGATCCAGAACAAGAGTAAGAAGTTAAAAGCCATTTCGACTGGATGTTCTTTAACCTTCTTTGTAAGGAAAAAAAAAAAAAAAGCGAAAAAAAAAAAAAAAAAAAAGCGAAAAAGCCAGCTAGATCCGGATAAAAAGTGGGAAGATGCACCTGCCGAAAATTTGTATCTGATCTTTCTAAACAGATGTGTGTGTGTTTAACTATCTACACATTTATATAGGAGGATCCAGAGCATCCCAACCCTCTGATTGCAATCGTTTATTGAAGAGGTAAGTCTTATAATTCCGTCTTTTATGATCGGAGAACCAAATCCCTTGAATAATCAGCAAGAGTCACGACATATTACTTGGACTGGACTTTGCATGTGCCTGTTTGGTTTTGCTACATTTGATTTTCTTTTTTTTTTTTTTTTTTTTCCCCAGTTGTGGAGGAGACAGGGTTCTGTGGGAGACAACCAGGTGGGGAGGGAGGGCAATTCCATTGTTCTACAGAAGATCTTATTTTGCCCTGGAAAAGGCGATCAAAAGCAGCCAGGGTCCACTCAGGAAAGTAAAAGGGATGGGGGGAGGAGGGGGAGGAGAAAGCGGAGCGGGTGCATGTGGATTTAACAGCAGTGAAAGTATTACAGGGGGATCAGATTTAGAGAGCAAGCGAGAGGGAGCTTTTGAACATCTGTCTAAAGCAGCCAATAGAAGTGACATTAGTGATATTGGAGGGAGAGAGAGAGAGAGACACCGCCGCCGATCGGGCTGGGATTACGGGAGCCTTCCCAATCCGATTAGCCGCTGCCCCTCTCCTGCCAGAGGCGGAGTTCGAGCCTCGGGCGCCCTGCCTCGTCGTGCCAGGAGCGGCCTTGATCGGTGCCCCTCTCCGCGTCCTGGTCTGCGCCTGTACGCGGCCGACGCTGCCCCGATTCCCCTGCGCTTCTGTGCTTCTTCCCGCGGCGCTCGGCAGTAGCGGCTCGGTCCCCCCGCGAAGTGCCTGCGGAGGGGCAGAGCCGCAGCCCCGTGGTGCCGATCACGCAGCTCGGGTTTAATACCCATAGATACACGGCGATGAAATTCCACCCCGCTCCCGGGGAAACCTTTATTCTTCCGCTAATTGTAATTTACACTTTACACTTCATCACGTAGGTTAGGAAACAAGATTCTGCCATATAATTATTAGCCTCTTTAATTCTATTCCACCACGTATCAACCCACACCGCAAAGTCGTATTGTTCCCTCCTCCCCTTATTACCAGTCATTTAAACTCGTATCAAAATAAATTAAAAAAAACCCTCCAAATCTGCATAATTTTAGACATTGCACTCACGCCTCTGAGCGTGCAGCAAAACGCATCAATGGGCTGTAACTCCCACCGGGGGGCGGGGGGGTGAGGCTGGCTGCACCGCACCGGGAAGGGCTTGTACAGCCCCCAGCTCCTCCTCGGCGGCTGGGTGGGCAGCTGCCGTGGCCACCGTGCCAGGTGCCCCTCGAATTTTGGATTGCTTGGTAGATATTTTCCCTCCACTTTTCTTACCAGGTCGATTAATTGAAAAGCTTTCCTGGATTAATGGTAGGCAAGTTACATAGAAACACACGTTTATGAGCTCCTTGCACCTAAGCAAATACCTTGTGCCCACATGTACCATATGCCTTACAATCCTTGCCCAACCATGGCTGTAGCCTTTAAAGCAAAATTCATCTATCTCGCTCTCCAGTGCGAGAAAATGCCTGCACTTTGTACCTCCAGGCATTACAACACGCCTCAGCCCAGCTGAAAGCAACACTGCAGCTTGAGTGCAGTCAGTCGCAGAGGAGTGTCACTGCCTTCAGCTCTGCCAGGGACGGTGCCAGGGGCTGCCGTAGGGCTCTGGAGTACTATCAGGTTCAGCATCATGCCTGCCTTTACACAAGCTGTTTTAACACCCGGTAGCAGCTACCCGAAGCATGACTCAAAGGCTGACTAGAATCCAAATTATGAATTACAGAAAATTGATGCCCTGCTTAAAATTCACAGCAACGCATTTATACTGTTCACATTTTTACATGACAGTCATCTTACAGGGAGATAACATCTAACAGCTCCTGAGTTTCCCTTTGTAACAGTGTGGGAATAACATGGTGAAGGCCAAGAAGTCTCCCTCTCTTTCATTCACA
Organism: Picus viridis; assembly: GCA_033816785.1. Lineage (NCBI taxonomy): Eukaryota > Metazoa > Chordata > Aves > Piciformes > Picidae > Picus > Picus viridis. Next base: position 73,169,879 of record CM066606.1, on the reverse strand, counting down.
CACAGAGAGCACACACCTCAGTATTAAACAGCAGTGTTACACGAGTACATGCTCTAGTGGGTTTTTGTTTGATTGGTTGATTGCTTTTAATGGACATTAAAACCTTTCTTCTTACAGTGGTAGGTGGGCTAATTTTACTAACCTTTCATCCCTGCATATCAGGCACCAAATTATTCCCACATTAAAAAAAAAAGTAAATCCCCAATTTTAATGGTGGCAGTCTAGTCTGCATCAGCCTCTTAATTAGGTATAGTTAGGGCAAAGAGCTAAGGACAGAATCAGGAGATATCACTGTAGAAGGAGTTATCGTGACAGACCTCTATAAAGTCTTCTCAGTTTGCTGTTCTGTTACCTCTGAATCTACATCACTCACATAAATAAGCAAACAAGCAATTTATGCAAAATCTTTCCCCAGTTCCCAATGATGTTTCTTTTCACAGCCTTCAGAAGTTATTTTCAGATCAAAAGTTCATAGACTTGACCTGGGGGATCCACATAACCTTAGAATAACAAATCCTATCCCCCATCAAGTCCCATGTTAATTTTGTTCTTGAATTTCAGTTTATTGAATAGTTCTGTTTATTCAAAATAATATACTCTTGTGTTATCATCTTCATAGAAATCAACTCATGTTCTTAATAAAATAAATATTTTGGATACTTCTGGTCATTCTTTGTTCTGAAATAAACCTGAAATTACACTAGGGGCATGTCAAATGCATTAATAGGCCAGCCAGTAGGAGGCAGCATCAATTTGGGGGTTGTAGCATGTCTCTACTGCAGGCATATGCAGTTCAAAGCACTATAGAATTCCAGCACAAATTTGTGCTTCTAAAACCAAAGAACATGACTAATCTTGAAGCCTATTTTCTGGGTCCCCAAATTGTGCCCTGAATTGTTTTTCTTCATTTTAAGGTTTCTTAATTTCTCATTGGAGCTTTTTACCACAGATATTTCTACTAAACTTTTAATACCTATTTAAAGTAGCAACATTGAAACCAAGTTGGAATTAAGACAAATTCAGTTTGTAGGAATTCAAATTTAAAACAACCCTGGATTTTGCCCTCCAGTAAGCAATAAGCATTTTTTTAAAACCTGTGTTTTCTGTTTTTTCAAATGTTTTATTTGTGTATCACAGGCTTTGAAAAATGGATCCAAGATGCTCCAGATGGGCATGCAGTGGATTCTAGAAAGCATCCCCTCTGATGTGGACTAATACCCATTTTAAAGCTCTTTTGTGTCATCAGTGAAGTGCTTGAATTTCTGCTTACATCCATGATACTTCATAATAGCATGTGCCTTGTTTTGGGAACTCTGGGGCTGAGATATGAGTATGATAATGAATATCAAAATATAAAGAGCCGAAGCTGCTGTTCTAGAAGTGCAATTTTAAACGGCCAACACAATGAATACATGGATGTAAATGTCTGTAGATGGGACAAAGTCAGGCTGCAGGATGCTCTACTGATATGAATTTGTCATCATAAAAAAGGGAACTATTTATGCTAACATTAGCTGAAGATCAGCCCCATACAGTGCATGGATTTCAGTGCGGTCATGGACAAGTGGAGTGGCTTTTAGAGAATAATTAACTGGCAGATTGTGTTTTGAATATTACTGCAGCTGTTCCTGCTGATTCTGTCAGAGACTAAATCCTGTTGTGCCAGACACTATTCAAACCTGGAACCAGAAATCTGGTCCCTGCTTAGTGTTTGTTTCGTAAGCAAGAAACCTGCTTCTTCTTTTGCTTTGTTTGGTTGTGACTTTGGGTCTAGGAGCAACATCACACATGGTCTTAAAGTGCATCAGAGTTAGCTAAAACTCCACATATTAGATCAAACTTCTGAGTTAAAGTTCAGGAAAAAATAGGGAAATTGGAGAGAAAAGAAAAAGACAAAAAATGTGTTAAAGAAAAAAAAATGCATATTATGAAAAATGTTGAATAGAAAGAAGGTAGGGGATCTTGAGGTAACATACTCTCCTTTTACAGAGCAATTTTTTCCAGCAGGTCTTTGGAAAATCTATTTCTTTGTCCCACAGCAACCTGTTGTACCTCAAAGCTTTATGAACTTCCCAGGCTACTGTGGCCAAGGAAGAAGGGGACTGGGAGAACGAAGAAAGTTTCAATGCAGAGTTTCGAGTAAATGTGTACTGGTCAATATTCTTACCTCCTTGAAACTACCTCTCTTTCAGTCTCACTTGTGTATACACAAATCCACACATACACACACCACACACATACTTTGAACTGCTTCTCTGCAAATCTTGATTAAACTAACTATTGTGTCAACATACCATGTTAGTAGATCTGCTAGTGCTAGGAGAGAATAGTGAAGGACTGAGAGAGAGGAGGATCACCAACATCCACATTTGATTACCTGCAAAACTAGCTAGGTAATCCTCAACAGTGTTATCTTTACACTCCACTCTGTGTAAGTGTAATCATAACTGGTGAGCATTAGAAAATGACTGACCAGCTGGCAGGTATGGGTTCTTAATGGCTGCTTTTTTTGTATCCCTTTAAAAACATGATTTGAAGGCTCAGGAAGAATACAAATCAGATGACAGAGGTAGCATTCAACAGTGATCATAAAGTAGCTGATGCAGCAGGACATCCTAAGGTAGCTGATGCAGCTATACTTGTAATGCTCTGCCAGTGCACATCCCTAGCTTGGAAGGTGATTGAGAAAGGCTCCTCTTTATGGCATCAGGTTAAATTAAGTATAGGTCATTGTGGTGGCTTGGGCCTGGTTGGGGGCCAAATGCCCACCAAAGCTGCTCTATCCCTCCCCTTCTTAAATGGAAAAAGGAGAGGAGAAAATAGAATAAAAAGACAGGTAATAAAGTAGAAGCAATTTAATAACGTTAAGCATAAGCAAAAAGACTGCATGTGGAAGCAAAACCAAAAAGATGTAACTCTCTAGTTCTTATCAGCAGATTATCTTCAGTAACTCCTGGAAAGCAGGGCTCTAACATGCATAGCAGTTGCTCTGGGGGACAGATGCTGTGGATGAATATCCCCCTGACTTCCTTCTTACACTCAGTATATAAGTATCTGATCTGATGTCCTATGTCATGGAATACCACTTTGGCCAGTTTGGGTCAGCTGGTTTTGCTGTGTCCTGTCCCAAGATCTTGTCTGCCCCTCAGTTCTGGGCCCCTCAGTTCAAGAAGGACACGGAACTGCTTGAAAGAGCCCAGTGCTGAGCCACAAAAATGATTAAAGGAGTGGAACATAACCCTTATAAGGAGAGACTGAGGGAGATAGGGCTCTTGGCGAAGAGGAGACAAAAGGGTGGGCTCATTAATGATTATAAATATGTGAAGGGTGAGCGCCAAGACGATGGAGCCAGGCTTTCCTCGGCTATGCCTAATGACAGCACAAGGGGCAATGGTTGGAAGTTGAGGCATAGGAATTTCCATGGAAACAGAAGGAAAATTTTTTTCACTTTGAGGATGACGGAACACTGGAACCCCCAGAAGTGTTGTGGAGTCTCCTTCCCTGGAGACAGTCAAAACTTGCCTGGATACATTCCTCTGTGATCTGGTATAGGTGATCCTGCTCTGGCAGGAGATTGGACTAGATGATCTTTTGTGGTCCCTTCCAGTCTTTAACATTCTGTGATTCTCAGAGTACTCTTGGGGTGGGGAAATGTTGGAAAAGCACAGCCTGGGTGCTTGTTCAGCAGTAGCCAAAACATTGGTTTGTTATCAACACCCAGGTACAGTACTGTAAAACACCACACTAGAAAGATGCTCTGAGAATTAGTTCCAGCTCAGCCAAATGCAATATAGTCAGTAAGAGTCTATGCAGCTCTACTGGTGCAAGCCTGGTGTGATCAAGCCCTGTTGCACCAGTCATTGCAAAGGGCTAACTTGTGATTTGAGCTATTGAACTGCCACAGTGTTTGAGCCTGGGTCCAGGATGTTGGGAAACTATCACATCTTGTACCACACACCGGGGCAAGATGCGGGTTTGGTATTCCTGTGCACACCAGATATCTCTCACTTGCATGATGCAAGTGGAGGACAGAATTGAGTCTAGAGAAGTGGTCTGGAACCCTAGGGAGTGTTCCTCCATTCCTTGCTAGGCAGGCCATCTTCAATACGGTGAACATCGAGATCTCTGACATTTACTCAGTGAAAAGATGTATCAGTGTTTTGTGATAATCTTTCCCATCTTGTCTGAACTGGCATTCCTTGCTTATTATCACTTGTCACCAGGGAGAGCTTTTCAGATCTGTTTCCTGGGAGCAATCATTGTTTGGGCATAATTTTTTTATTACATCCATGAGAATATATCTTTGTTGATTAAAAAGACAAATAAGAAAGAAGAAATTGGCTTTGCCAAACAATCACATTTTGCAGTGTAGTTCTGGAAATAAGTCTGGTTTTGTGCACACTGATCTAGATGTAATTTTAATTTCACCATGTGATTAAATGACATCATACTTACCAGTAAGACACAGCCATTCACTGGGAACAGCATGAGCTGTGCAAGAAGAAAGGACCTGCTTGTAAATAAACTGTGGTTTAGGGATTCCTCGGTTTTGGCAGCAGATTGAGGTGGACCTGAGTGAGATCATTGCAGGTTTTCCCCCTCCTGGCTTGTAATTCCCCCATCTCAAGCAGAATCCAAATCTTCATTGTTGCAGTGCTTCAGATAAATAATTGCTTGCCTACTCATTGCAGAAAATCATGTTCTCCACTTTCTGCCATCTTTATCCCCATAAATTTCAACTTGCACAACTGAATACAATTCTCTACATCTAACAAAAGTCCAAGCATTTGACACACAAAAAAATTGCCTTTTAATCAAATATGTTTTTAATCATACTATCTTTTTGTTCTCTAAAATTTTTCTTTGTTCAGCACTACTGTTATTGTTTGACTGTAGAAATGGCAGCACTTTGTTTGTTATTCCCTGTGAATGTTTGTATCTCAGTAGCTTGCGTTTCAGTGTATTCAGGAGTTTGCCTGTTTTGCCTTCAAAATTCAGGAGACTTGCATTCAGGCTTGGCTGTGATTTATGTTGTTACCAAAGATTTTTGGATACACATGGAATGTAAATAACTAATAAAATTCCTAGGCCAAATTAATCTGTGACATAAATGGCAACACAAGTTACATAGAAGGCATATGTTGATCAGAGACAGAGTGACAATCCTACATGGTTACAATGGGGTCACTTGTTATGAGACTAGATTTCAGTGCACAATGAGGATAACTTGAGCTGGTGCAACAACCATGTATGCATATGTTATGTGCAAGTGTGTGCATATTGAGGAAAGTAAAGCTTTATCCCACACTGGCAGTAGGAACAAGCCTTAATCTGGATTTATTTGTATTTCATTCCCAGAGTGATGTAAAAGAGTCTTAGGGCCAATCTGTACTGCACAAGGGAGTCAGGTGCAGAGGTCTCTATGCCAAGAGCCAGGGAGCTCAGAAAACAGTCAGCTTTGTGGAGGGGTAGCACTGCACTGGACAAGCCCTTTGGCTCCAGCAATGCTGGGTTTGGCTGCCTGGAGGAACCACCAGACACTGCAGGGCAGGCTGTGCCACAAATCCACCAATCCTTCCACCTCTGTCCTGCAATCACTACTTCTGTTTTCCAGCAGCTCTCCTCTATTTCAACTCAACTGTTTTATTTTCCTTTTCCCCCCTTTTTCTTTCTCCTTTCGTGCTTTAATTGCAGCCTTCAGATGCTTATTTCCTGTTTTCTCTTCCTAGATTGTTGTAATTCTTTGAACCCATCAGCTCTCCAAGCCTGACCTAGCTCATTACCCCAGCAAAATGATGTGCCCAAGGCTTTCCTGTTCCTGTTCTATGCAGTCCTAGTGGGCAGCACACAGAAGGCCATTCTTCACTTTGATGTCTCTGACTTATAACTTATTTGGCAGAAGCAGGACATATTCTGGACATGTCAGATGTTGTCTCCTGATACAGAACTTCAGGAATGACTGAGATAATGAACTTCATATTTATTTAATTAAAAGCAACCCTTCCATTCTCTGTAGAGCTTTTCTATTGTATTATTGCTGTCCTAGCAGTGATTAAGACAGCCACTATAGTGTCATAGTCATAGTATCATAGTATCAGTCAGGGTTGGAAGGGACCACAAGGATCATCTAGTTCCAACACCCCTGTCATGGGCAGGGTCACCCCACACTAGATCAGGCTGGCCAGAGCCTCATCCAGCCTGGTCTTAAACACCTCCAGGGATGGGGCCTCAACCACCTCCCTGGATAACCCATTCCAGGGCTTCACCACTCTCATGGTGAAGAACTTCTTCCTCACATCTAGCCTGAATCTCCCCACCTCCAGCTTCGTTCCATTCCCCCTAGTCCTATCACTACCTGATAGCCTGAGAAGTCCCTCCCCAGCCTTCCTGTAGGCCCCCTTCAGATACTGGAAGGCCACAATGAGGTCACCTCGGAGCCTTCTCTTCTCCAGACTGAACAGCCCCAACTCCCTCAGTCTGTCCTCACAGGAGAGGTGCTCCAGCCCTTTGATCATCCTCGTGGCCCCACCATGTGAACCTTTGAACTGTGGGCAAACCATAGAACAGGTTAAGACCAACAGATGTGCTAAATCTCCTTCCTTCAGGTGCAATGAGAGACGCAGTTAGGTGTCTGGTTGTGAAACAGTTGGAAACAATAGAAGCTGCAGCTGCAAGTGTGTAATCCTGAGCAGAGTACAGTACAAGGAAGATTGCATGAGGCTGTAATGGGATGTGAGATGAATATACAGCTGTAAAAACTTTGTGCCCGTATGTTCTTCCAGCCTCTTGTTCCCACCTTGGCACTTCTTCTCTGCTCTGTGCTGGCATATGTGTTTGTGCAATGGCACCGACAGCAAGAATGGGGAATAGCCTGGATAAAAATCAACCAGGAAAATAAAATACCCTAAATCCACAGCAAAGTTTCGGTTGTATAAAGTCACTGAATAGCCTGTACTGTGACTGCACTAATATAAAATCCAGGGGAATAAGTACTTGCTTTACATGCTGTGTGCGAGAGGGGAGAAGAGAGGAATATGAGTAGAGGAAAGGAACAGGGGATGGAGGTTTTCAGATGCAGGATGCACAAAGAAAACATAAGGATGGGGAAATGAGATAGCTTTATGCTTCTAAGGTGCAGTGACACCTCAGACTGATGCATAAACATGGTTAAAGCAGTAAAAGTCTGTTTTATAAAGTACCTTTCTTTGGCAACCAGAACCTATTCTAAAAAAAAATTTATATTGTCCAACTACTTTTGTCCTAGCTGTCAGACTAGGCTACGTGCTTTTAAAGCCCACTGTCTTCTGACATGGGTGATCCCAGGGACAGTTTTCTTAAAGCTAGTATCAGACTAGAGACCTTTATATGACCCCTATCTGCCTCTATATGACTTGAGAAGTGACCTAAGCCCTAGAATAAAAATATCTCCAAGATTCTCTTTCCCTCTGCAAGTAGTAGTTAATATAAGATGGTATTTACTCTGCTTCAATATAAATTTACATAATAACAAAATCTTTATGTCAATAATTTAAAAAATACATACAAATAATTATGTGTACTTCAACAAATATCAGTTATATATAATTGCATCAGGACACTTTTCTTAATCTTTCCAGGGGCAGCAAAATCCTATCTCATGCTAAATCTCTTAGCATGAGAAAAAGTGAGTGTTATTCTGAAATGATGATGAGAGTGATGCTGTTTTCTATGTGTCTGAGTACTGAAGAGCAAGATCATTCAGCTATTGGTATCCTTTTATCATATTCTACTCTGGAATGTTTTCCATGAGCTTTCTGGAAGACATTTCTCACCTTAATAAAATTAATCCATATTCATTTCCCAAAATTAAATTCAAAGTAACTTTTAGTTTGAGGATTTAGCTTCTGACAATAATTTCTTATGTAACGTAGATGCTATTTTAAGTTTTTTTTTTCGTGCTCAGGGAAGAATGTAATGGGCTTTGGTTGGCTATGTATAGCAACTCTGGAATGTTTAACTTCTTAATTTTAGTTCACTGTAATGAAAATATTTAATTAATCTAGGATATTTAGACTGTTAGCACCAAAATCCACTTGATAAAGTTATTTTTATGTGTTATTTATAGGGAAGACACTTGAGGATTTCAATAATTCTTGAAAATATTTACATTGTTTTTCCTCTGACTTTTTGTATTACATTGTGTTTTATAGGTCTTCATTTCTATTTGATGTAGGTTTTGAACTTCAGATTTATGGCTTAACACCTCGCAACATATTTTGTAAATATTCTGTAGGGGCTTGATCCTGAAACATAAACATTTCTTCCTATTGAGGCTCTGAGGAAAACCAGACCCCCTCATTTATTATGTGATATCCAGAAGGCTAAGGAGATTCTGATCTCCTTTTTCAGGAACATCTTCAGGAAGAAAAATGAAATGTCATCATGCTAAGGTGAATCATAATAAATGTTATGTCTTGGCTGACACTGAAAAATAAATCAAAGAAAGTTGTGAGAAATATTGGTGACATTTTTTTCCACAGAGATTTGGACCAGCTTTATAAATTAAACAGTATGCGATGACAGCTTTGGGGCAGTAAGTAAACCATACAGTAGATAATCTCCATAGTAACAAAAAAAGTTTGACCATCTCAAAACAAAATAGCACATCTGGACTTGGCTGTGTCATATGGAAATAGGGAACATTTTATTGTTGTCAGAAGTCACAGCACACAATGAAACTGCGCACAGTTTAATCCTTGTTAGCAGAAATCAGTGAAGTGCAAGCAGTGCAGTCAGGAGGATCCTGATCCTGTAAATCATTATCCATTTGCTCACTTTTATGCTGCATAAGGGTACTGTTGTGATGCTTCTGCTGATTGCAGCTTGGGAAAAACCCAGCCTTTTGCTTAATGAATATGGAGTCCGGTCCTGAAAATTCTTGCTCATGTGAGTAGTCCTAAGTCATGACAACAGGATTCATTTGAGTAATTAAGAGTATTTAGTTTTAATTGCATTAAACTTTGAAGTTGAAGACTTTCTTTTCAAGAAAAATGTGGGTTTTTGTGCTATATCAGAGATGGAATTATTTAATTGGTGTGGGTGCTCTAAATCGAACTTAAAAAGTGAACTGCTGAAGAAAATGCAAATTTTTTTTAATTTTTTTTTTGGTAAGGACAGGATTGTGTGTAACACTCCATATCTCCGCCTGAGAATAAAGGAGATCAGAGGCTCTACTTTGCATCCTGTTTAAACTGCATAAACTCTGGGTCAAGCCTTGCTAAACTGAGTGCGCAGCAGACAGCAGGAGGCATCCACAGCTTGGTTGGCAGGAGCTGCATGAGGTCCAGCTGCTGCCTTACCACAAAATTCACTTTTGGCTTCACTACGGAATGTTAATTTGCCCCTAAGACAGCAAATACTCAGGGAAGGAAACAGATGCAATCTTAATAAAACAATGCATCAGTTTGTAGGTATGGTCTATGGCACAAACTATGTCTCTGAGATAAACTTTCAGAGTTTGTGCTTCCCGAGGTTTTTCCTGAACTGAGGCATTTTAAGTACCTTCTGTTGCTCAGAGATCAGCTCAGGGACACGCTCTCGGGCTCCAGGGCTACAAAACTTTGCATCCCTACCCAGTTCTCTGGGTCTGTGTGAGAACTCTGCATCCAGTGCAGGTCTTGTGAAGGCAGTTAACACTTCCCTAGTGTGCTCTCAGCTGGTCCACATCCCTATCTCAATACAGGCAAAACTTTCACACCCAAGAGAAAGTTTAGCATTTGTGGTCAATTCAATCCTTTTCATTCATTAAGGGTGGCACACAGCTAAAAAGGGCAATATGGATTCCAGAATTCAACTGAAGAGATTCCCAGGTTCATGCCAATAATAGTTCCAGACAGCAAAGTTTGCACAGGCTCACTCATTTGTAACATCATCTTCCTCATGGGGCCACAGCATATTTCTGTCTTTCTGCACTAACCCCTTCTTCTGATGCTCAACCATCTCCCTTTTTGTTTTAGGACAAGTCCCTGGACATTTCCACCACCACAAAGTCCTGGGGATGCTCCTATGTAAATTGATACTTCTTCCCCCTCCCGTTTGTAAGGGGGAAGTTTGCCCACAGAACAGCCTTCGTGTACAAAAATCTTTAAGCACAATTCAGACCTTTCTAAAAAAGAGTTCTAGTGTAAAGGAAGAATCCTGCCTATTTCCCCTGGAGGGTCCAAAAATATTTCCTCATCCTGACCTAAAAGGATGGCTGCAGTTGCAAGCCAGGATGTGCAAAGTCTTGGCACAATTATGTATGTGCTAACAAGTTATTTGACATAAATCCTCCCAAGACAAAAAAAAAGCATGCACAACAGAGACAGGTTTATAAAGCTGGGCGATGAAGCAAGGTCACTACCCTAATCTAAATGCAATAATCTTTGCATTGCATCACAAGAAGCCTCCTAAACAACCTTTCCTCGGCTTGCTGAAATGATGCACTTCATGCTTCCTTTGTTAAATAATTTGGTGGGGATATTTTGGATGAGATTCTCAGCAGAACACGTTTATCTTTTAACATAAACAGTTCCTTCATTGCCTCCCCCTCCCTTCAGCTATGTGAGCATGCCAGGCATTGTGTGTGGTTGGAGTGGAGGGTATTGAAGCAATTACTTTTATTACGTTGCACAACAACATCCTTTACAATTTAAGCTTGCCAGTGCTCCAGCAGCATGGAGATCCTAACTCAGACTTTAATAATGTGTTGGTAAAAAAGGGGGTTAAATGTTGTTTATACATTACATTTCTGGACGCGGCAAATTTCACTTGCACCTGCCAATGGCTTACTGATAAATATACACTGGTAGAAGTTCAACAGCAGTGGGCCATTGAGTTAGATAAATACCGCATGACACCATAAGCATTGAAGATTAGTGTTTTCCCAGTTCTCACACTTCAGTAGACATAAACTTTTTTCTTAAAACAGATTAAAAGTAAATAAATCCTTTTGGGAAGGTAAAAAAAAAAAAAGATAAAATGCATATTCAAAACACAGAAGAAATTTCTCTTATAGTCTTTTGCAGTCATCTGGTAGGTTTCGTGCTTTTGGATATTAATTATGATTTACTCAGGATCTGTGGTCAATTTTTAAGTATAAAAGCATCTCATATGACTGGTTGCCAATTCTGCAGCCTAAAGGCCTTGCTTTATATTGCTGTAGTAGAATAGAAAATATAATCAAAGTCTGACCTTCAACTTTAATCCTATAAACAGAGAATTTGCTTACTTTACCTTGGAAACGGATGTGATTCATCACAGTAGCCCATAAATAACATGTCAAACTGTTACACCGATCAATGAAAATAAGTTATTGAAAAATAATGTGATTGTAAAGTCTCTATGTAAACTAGCTTAGTGTTATTTTAAAATGAGGAGAGCTTTCACCATGGGATACCTTTATTTTTTAAATTTTTTTTTTCCAAGGGGGACAGTTACAACATAGTAAATGCAGTAAATATTACACATATTTGGCTTATGTAAGCTATTCTTTCTCAGGAAAAATACCTTATGGTAAATAAGCATTATAACTTCAGAGGAAGAATTGAGCTCTGCTTAGAAGATGACTGTGAATGGCAGGGCACCTAAACTGCCTGTTGCTTATCACTGTGTCTGAAACAAAAACACAGGGTGAACTCTTGTCCTCATGGGAACTCACAGGAATAGTTCAGCCACAGAAAAGTTGCATTACAGACCTCAAAACTGAGCAGAAGTTCTGAGTTAATTAAGTCTCTACTTTTTCACTGAGGATACTAATTGAAGTTTGACAACAGCAATTTAAATAGGAAATTGATGTTTCATGGCTTGTGTTTTCAAAAAGAATAACCAGACAATGGCCCATTTAAAAAAAGCATTTCAGGTATTTTCTTGGCTCCAAAAGGTCTGTTTTTATTTTTTTAAATTTTTTTTTATGTAGTAGTACAATACTCCATCAAATAGTACAACTTACACTGAAAAAAAATCCACATCGAGATATTGGTTTGAGATTCAAAATAAATAGCCTAACTTTGTTGCATGTCTATACTGAATTTTATTGTTCAGTTAAGAAACAGCCATTCTACCAAACTGAAGACTGGATCTGATTTTAGCCTTCTGTATCAGAATCAGATCTTGTTTGTCATTTAGATCTAACAGCTGAAGTTTATTTGTGCTCTTCATGTCAGTAATAGTGCAGATAATATCTGCATATCTCATATCTAAAAAATAAGGCCAGGCTTAAAAAAACCCTTTCAGTCTATGTAATTCAAAAGTTCTTGTTTGCACACAACAAAGCCTTTCAATGTAAATAATTAATATAGGTACGGACCGTATTGTTGTCCAATGAATTTGAGAGGCAATGGAATAATATCTTATGACAGCTTTGTATCTTCCTTTTTTCCTTTCATTGGTGTCATAAAAACAATTACCAAAAATACCTTCATCTCATACAGGAAACATTCTGCTGATACTATGTGTAGAGAAAGAATATAATAAACAATATTGATTATGAAAATAATTTTCTGATGGAGCAGCTCTTCAATAATTTTTGCACAAATACAGCTTTGTATTTTCATTTATTAATATAAAAAGAATGTAGCTGAAGCCAAAAACATTCTGAATTTGCATCAAGACAGCTGGAAGTCTCTCCTGGGCTTCCTCTTTGCCATTTATAGTTTATTTGTTTACTTGAACTTCAAACCTGGGGGAAGGAAATGTGGAAATATCAGGGATCCCATGCAAACTGCAAACCTCTACTAATAATAATCAACCCCTAGAACTACCTGCTGAATGCCTCTGACCCTAGTGAAATATCATTTTGACTGTTCATATGCCTTGCTCTACAAATAGTCTGTGTCTACCTTTGTGTCATGGCCATGGATCCATCACTGTGATGAACACAGATGTCAGCACTGGAGGACTGAGTGGGCTCCCTGTCATCATAGAGAGGTGCAATAGCAAAGCCAAGAAAACACTTCTGTTTGTTGTACTCATTATTACTAAGTGCAGAAGAATAGTTGCTGAGGTTCAGGTGCACAGAACTTTCAAGATGAAATCTGTCCCAAGTGACACAACTTAAGCAAAATGACATGGATAGGACAGAGCAAAACAGAGGAAGAGTTAGGGAATGTGGTGTTGCAGCCTATAAGGCACCTGTCTTCATTCCAGTCATCCATTCTGCCCTCCCTTTGTAGATGGAGAGGCTGCTCTGGTGTATGACTCATCCCATGTGCAGAGAGAGGGTGCCATGGCTCCATGCTTGGCCAGCAAACCAGTGATGAGGGCAATGCCTTGGAAGAGAAGTTTGATTTCCATTGTGCCCTATGGAGGCATTGTAGCAAAAGGCTGTTTTATGGGGAGTTTTGAGATATGACAGAGTTTATGTAAACCTTCCTGCAAATTTGCAGGAGAGAAAGAGTGAATGCACAAAGGTGCCTACCTGATGATTTAACAAATGGCATTGACAGTCTCAGCTGCCTGGGATCAGCACTTCCTGCTCTCCTGTGCTGGCCGTAATATGAACTTAGTAGTGCAGTCAGCATTTACAGACATGCTTCAGTATATTGTAGCTGAAGAACTTGTAGAGAGTTATTTCTTTACACAACAAAGCTTGCTTTCTATTTCCTTTTAATGGAATATTTAGAGAGCTACATGTTAAAATCATTTGTATATTCACAAAAGTATTTAATAGCATACTTACTGTAACTGCTTAAAGCATCTACCACATAATTTTCTGGGTTCTGCTTTAATATTTTATCTGGCTTTACAGATTTTTTTATCTTGTGTTTGAAGGTTTATTTGTGGAAAAAGAATCTTTTGACATGAATACTCTAGTATTGATGCTTCAGTCAGTGTTGGGGAGATTTAAGCAAGTAAATTCCATTTAAGCTAAGGGAGTAGAAAATTTAAATTGCTGAGTTTGGGAATGGAGGATAGGATTCTCTCTTATGACACTTCTCTTAGAAACCAGGTGGGTTTTTCCGTTTGTTTGTTTGTATTGTTTTGTTTTAAGATAAAAATACTGAACACTAAACAAGGTTTTTGTGTTATTACTATCTTCGTTTTATTAAAACAAACATCTGTTTTAATACAGAATAGTAATATCATGTCATTATTACCTTTTCTAACATCACTCTCTTCTCACCCAATAATAGGTTATGAGTCAGAAGATGGTTTTGTTGTTTATATTGATATTGTAGCAAATTCACCCGTGCATGCTATACCAGTCTCACAACATATGACAGTTTATCTTGCACATTACTCAGCATGTTGTGGAAAAAAGACCCTAAAATATCAGAAATAGAGCTTGAAGTATGTATGACTGTGGCTGAGCTAAGAGATATGGTACTGGGTCTTTAAGACATAGTTAATATTACTGTGGCTAGTGTTATTACTGGCAGTCCTGTCAGTTTAAAAAACCCCAAAACATCATTGAGCTCCTTGTGCAGAGCTGAGCAAGTCACTAAAAAGAAATCTGTTCCTTTCTACTGACATGAACTAGAGGAGAAATATAAGCATTGTAGTTAATAGTAAGGCTGACCTTAGAGATTTTATTGCCCCAGACTGATGAGTTTCTAGGGAAGGGAGAGTTTATAACAGAGATTTTAGAAACAAATGCTTTAGCATTTCATTCCACATTTGGAAAAAAAAAACAACAACAAAAAAACCAAACCAAAAACCCAACCCAAAGCAGCCAACCAAACAAAAAAATCCCAACCAGAAATAATAAACCCCCCCCCCAACCCAAAAATCCCAAACCCAACCCAAAACCAAACAACAACAAAACCAAACCAAATCAAAATCAAAACAAAAACCCCCAACTCACGCAACCAACCAGCCCCCCCAAAAAAAAACTCAGGAAAGCATTAAGACCTCTGGGACTTCTTTCACAACTTCTATATATTCCACCATCAAGATTCAGCTTTCATAAAATCTCATGCCATGTTTTCATTGCATTGTTGCCAGCTCCTGCTATTTTATAGCAAAACTTTAAATAAGTGATACTGGAGTAAGGTTGCTACCTGAGCATCTCATTTTTCACAGAGAACCAGCAAAAAGAATTGGCGTACAGTGCATGTGGCAATAAGCAGGATCACTAATCATGATGACTCCATGCTATGGATTTTAGCCGTGCATGATATTTCTCTCAAAATTCCTTGATCTACACTCAGATTTTATCATGTTTCCAGCTTTCACTAAAGTTACTGTGTTCTGGTAAGTCCATATTCTTTAAGATGACATGTTCAGAATTTTCCTTCAGTAATTTGTTTGCTGGAAAATAATTTGCAAGTATATGAGAGGAAATAAATAAAACTGAACTTTCATTCCCCTTTTCAGCTTTGCTGTGATATATTTTTGGAAAAGATTTACATTTATGACTAAGGATAGTATCATCAATAATTTACCTTTCAGCAAAATGCATTAGGTTATAAATTTAATCACACACTAGATCAGACTATTATAATTTTACCACCGTATCATTAAAAAAAACCCTTTTTACTGAGAGTTATACAATGTTCATCGTTGAGAAGTACTTTTCCATTCACTCTTAGAGAATGAAGTTATTTCAACAAGCCAATATGCATCTAAAATAAAGTAACTTTTTGGAATTTGTTGGAAAACATGTTCAAGTTTTGTTCCTCTGGTTTCTTTTTAACTGAAATTATAGAGATCAGCAACTTTTGGGGCCTATACATCCAATCTTTCTTACATTTAAGGTTGACACAATGATATACATCCTAGGATTCTGAAACTCTTGACAGATGAAAAAAAAAGTAACTGAAATTAAAATAACTGAAAATATTTGAAATAGAAGGAATGAAATAATTGAACAATTTGCAGGAAGTCATTCTCATTTTCCATTAGATTGTAAGGAGAGTGCTATCTCTTAAAGTTGGCATTATAATTTGCAAATTTATTATATAAACCTTAACCTTTTAAATTGTGCATATATTTTATATTTGCAAATATTTTGATGCAGTTTCATGTGCTTAAAATAATGAAGCAGAATTGGATTATTCACCTTTCAGCTCTGTAGTATCAGAGAACTTTAATCAGTACTGTTATATTTCTATGGTTTTGCCCAAAATTTCTATTTTACTGATGTGACATAAGTGTTTGCCACATAATTTAGGAAACACTATGGACAATACTCAGATTTTGATCTGTCTTGATAGACATTTTTTCCTTCTATTCAATATCTATTGATTATAGACAGTCAATATGTTCAAATTACATTGACCAGAGAAAGTGTCTCTTAAGAAGGAACCAATTTGTATTACTCCAAATCATGGGCCTTTATTCCAGAAATTACATAGCTCGAGACTATCTAATTTAAGTCTTCAAGGAAGGCTGCAGGATCATGTGGATATTTCTGATCTGCAGGATAGGGATTTGACCTGTGCACTGATTTTTGGGACTCTTCAGGTGTTCCAGTGTCTCCTAGCAAATCAGTTGTGAGCTGGGATTTGATGTAATTTACAACCAGCTCCTATGTGAAATTATAATTGATGAAAACTGTAGTGGTCAGTTACTCGGTTGTGACTCTTCCACAGCAACTCTTGAGGAAGAAAGATGACACAATTCTTGGCAATTTCCTGCAAAGAAAGTAAAATTTTGGAGTTTTATCACTGCGCTCCCACTTTTATTCAAGATACTAAACAGATGTGATGTTTTTTGTCTTTACCTTCCTGAATTTGATGAAAGCACACTCGAAAATTTAATGAGCTATCTTCTTACCCAAAAGTAGAAAACCAATGACAATGCATCCTACATTTAAAACATACTACATTAAGATAATATGATAATATACTGCTGCTTATATATATTTGAATTGTAATGTATTAAAAGTAAGATATTTCTAACTTTTTTGAGTTTTCATATTGTTGAAATTTATTATGTCACTTGTTAGCTGCTATGACATCACAAGATGAATTCAAAGCATTGATTAATTTCATATATAAAATGCTTGAATTGTACCAATTATTCAGGGTAAGTGAAAGTAAAAACATCACCTTAGCTCTCTATAATCCCATATTTAAAGGTTCATGAATTACACATGGAACATCTAGAAAGAAAGAAACTAGTTTGACTACAAGATATCTTTTGTGCCATATATGCTGAAATGCTATATTCTAATACATTCTAGTGATTAATCAAAGGGAGTTAAACCATTTGTTTATATAGGTGCCAAATCTTGCCTGTTTTGCTGTTGAATTGAGCTGATAAATGCAGCCATCACAAACATGTGATTGAACCCCAACATTTTATTAATCTGTTTTTAAAACCTATGTAAAGGTGTTCTTGAATAGTTTAGCAGAATTCTGAGATAATGCAGAAGTAAGGTTATGTTTCCTTTTCTTTATCCAAATAATGGATGTAGAAGAAAGCAGACTTGGGAGGATACTCTTAGTTCATTAGACCTCTACGTAAACATATTGCCATAGACTAATGAAGAACTAGAGATTCAAGAGGTATATTCTGTTTCTTGTTCAAAGTTTCTTGATAAAACAAAGAGGAAGAGTTGGTTCAGTGCCAGCTACAACTATAATTAAGCTTGTACTTGAAGTGACAGAAATAACAAATATTCAGTATTTACCCATCTTTTCAGCTCATCAGAAAATATCTGGTATTAATTTCCATACTAACTTGTAGCTCAGATATACCTTAAAAATTAAGAACTGTCTCCTTCCTTGCACATGTTTGAAAATACTTTCATCTTCATTCTTCATTATGGAACGGGTCATCTCGAGTGCGATCACACAGCACTTACAGGATGACCAGGGGCTCAGGCCTAGCCAGCATGGATTTAGGAGGGGCAGGTCCTGCCTGACCAACCTGATCTCCTTCTATGATCAGGTGACCCGCCTGGTGGATGTGGGGAGGCCTGTGGATGTGGTCTACCTGGACCTCAGCAAGGCCTTTGACACCGTTCCCCACAGCAAACTCCTGGCCAAGCTGGCAGCCCGTGGCTTGGACAGGAGCACACTGCGTTGGGTTAGGAACTGGCTGGAGGGCCGAGCCCAGAGAGTAATGGTGAATGGCACCACATCCAGCTGGCGGCCTGTCACTAGTGGTGTGCCCCAGGGATCAGTACTTCTTCAACATCTTTATTGATGATCTGGATGAGGGCATTGAGTCCATCATCAGTAAATTTGCAGATGACACCAAGCTGGGGGCAGCAGTTGATTTGCTGGAGGGCAGAGAGGCTTTGCAGAGGGACCTCGACAGGCTGGACAGATGGGCAGAGTCCAAGGGCATGAGATTTAACACATCCAAGGGCCGGGTTCTGCACATTGGCCACAACAACCCCAGGCAGTGCTACAGGCTGGGGTCAGAGTGGCTGGAGAGTGGCCAGGCAGAGAGGGACCTGGGGGTACTGGTTGATTGTAGGCTGAACATGAGCCTGCAGTGTGCCCAGGCAGCCAAGAAGGCTAATGGCATCCTGGCTTGCATCAGGAACAGTGTGGCCAGCAGGAGCAGGGAGGTCATTGTGCCCCTGTACACTGCACTGGTTAGGCCGCACCTTGAGTACTGTGTCCAGTTCTGGGCCCCTCAGTTTAGGAAGGATGTTGACTTGCTGGAACGTGTCCAGAGAAGGGCAACAAAGCTGGTGAGGGGTTTGGAACACAAGCCCTATGAGGAAAGGCTGAGGGAGCTGGGGTTGCTTAGCCTGGAGAAGAGGAGACTGAGGGGTGACCTTCTTGCTCTCTACAACTACCTGAAGGGAGGTTGTAGCCAGGCAGAGGTTGGCCTCTTCTCCCAGGCATCCAGCACCAGAACAAGAGGACACAGTCTCAGGCTGCGCCAGGGCAGGTTTAGGCTGGATGTTAGGAAGAAGTTCTACACGGAGAGAGTGATTGCCCATTGGAATCGGCTACCCGTGGAGGTGGTGGAGTCACCTTCACAGGAGGTGTTCAGGAGAAGACTTGATGGGGTGCTTGGCTGTATGGTCTAGTTGTTGGGTGGGTTGGATTGTTTGATGGGTTGGACGCGATGATCTTGAAGGTCTCTTCCAACCTGGTGTATTGTATTGTATTGTATTGTATTGCCTTTTCTAAATCTTTCTCTTGCAAGCTGTACATTAGCTACATTATTTGGTACTGAGCATATATCATAGAGTGCTGTCAATCCAAGTCAATGTGGAAATGGCTAAAGCCTGTTTTGCAGCTTTGTAACACCTCCTGCAGCACAACTCAAAGTGAGTTCAAGAAATCCCTCCTTCTCCATATATAAACAATAGGGTCTAACCCAATTATAGACAAAGCGAGCCATGCATTGGATGTATCTGATATGCAAACTTTTAAGCCTTAAAGGTTTGTATTTTGCTTTATCTTGGTTATGGATTATAATTGTTTATATCACATTCACCTACCATAAAAGTTTACTATTCATTCAAACTGAGAACCAGAGTCTCCACTGAATATTAATGTTTAAAAATTACTAGTTAAGGCCTGGTATCTAAGACAGAAGCACAATATTTTTCATGTTAGTAGTTTTAGGTGATGCTACTAAGCGATAATGAAATAAAGTCTTAACTATGATGTCAATATAACCATGACACACAGAAGGAAGATAGATACAGGTTATTCTTAAACCCCCAGAATGTATAGAACCACATAAATGCAAATGCACAGGTTAAAACTTGACAATGTTTTAAGAAGTAGCTATATTTAAATAGGTAAATGTCAGGGATTGTACAGAATGTATTGTGAGCATATTAATCATAAAATGAATAAGAAATTTTATGATTAAAAGTCAGAACTGTTGATAGAAACATTTATGAATAAAGGAGAAGTGTGCTCAAAAGTATCATCGTAGAAGGACATTACAAAATGTGTCAGTTTGCAGTGTGATATGACAATAAGAACCAAAAAATTTTTGACACATTTCACAGAATCACAGAATGTTATGAGCTGGAAAGTAGCTACAGATATCATCTAGTCAAACCCCCCTGCCAGAACAGGATCACCTGTACCAGGTCACACAGAAACTCATCCAGGCAAGTCTCAAATATCTCCAGAGAGGGAGACTTTACAACCATCCTGGGCAGCCCGTTCCAGTGTTCCATCATCCTCACAATGAAATAATTCTTCCTCCCATTTCCATAGAACTTCCTATGCCTCAACTTCCACCCATTGCCCCTTGTCCTGCCATTGGGCATCATGGAGAAGAGCCTGGCTCCATCCTCTTGGCACTCGCTCTTTACATATTTATAAATATTAATAAGATCACCCCTTAAGTCTCCCCTCCCTCTCCAAGTTAAAGAGCCCCAGCTACCTCAGTCTGTCCTTGTAAGGAAGATGTTCCACTATTTTCATCATTTTCGTGGCTCTGTGCTGGACTCTTTCAAGCAGCTCCCTGCCCCTGAGAGGCCCAGAACTGGACACAATATTCCAGATGTGGCTTCACCAGAGCAGAGCAGAGCAGAGAGGGAGGAGAACCTCTCTTGACCTACTGACCACACCCCTTCTAATACAACCCAGGATGCCATTTTGTGGCGTAGAACTGGATCCAAACTTTTTCAGAAGATAGATTAGTTGTTTGGGTTTTTTCTTTGTATACTATCAGTGCAGTATTACACTGTAATACTGAAGAACGAGATAATAGATCTAGGCAATTGGGATCTAAAAGCCCATGCAGGCCATGGGAAATATCTTGCAGCTAACTTAATTTCTCTTTTACTGCAGGTATTGCAGTCTTTATCAGATTATGGATGGCCTGATATAAATAACTGTAATGAAATAATCTTTAAAATGTATGCCCTCAGTCAACTCCATGATATTTCAGGAAATACTGGGAAAAAAAGTAAAATATTTTGAAAATATTTAAAACATGATGGTAAAGATGTGTTCTGAGATTAGATAATATCTAATATTATAATATTGAGTAGCGAAGGAGTGAGAGTGCTCAAAAAGTAAACTGCAAACATATGAAAATGTTATGAAAAAAATTGAAAAACATTATTTAATGAATAAACAAAACAGAACTGAGATGTCTGTACTGAGGAAAGGAATACAAATGAAAATAAAAACTGACTTCAGTTTTGAAAATTAATAGGTAAGAAATATTAATTAAAATGTTTTAAAATAAATTAGAAATAAATTTAGATGAACAGTCTCTTTCTGGAAGCAGGTAGATGTAGGAACAAGTGACTGATATGTTGAATTCGGCAATAAATCCAAACAATAGGCAGAAATAGACTTCACACTTTATTGTACTATTTAGTGATTTTACAGTTTTTAACCTAATTCTTTGTCCTTTGCTGTACTTCTCCTATATTAAAAAAGATGCTACATTCCACAACAAAGTTTTCTGTAGAATAGTAGAGTCATAGAATGCTAGTGATTGGAAGAGGCCTCAGGAGATCATCAAGTCCAACACACCTGCTAAAACAAGTTCTCCTACATCAGGTTGCACAGGAACCTGTCCAGGCAGGTTTTGAAATTCTCTAGAGGAGACTCCACAGCCTCTCTGAGTATCCTGTTCCAGCACTCAATTACCCTCAAAGTAAAGAAATTTTTCCTTATGTTAGGTGGAACTTCCTGTGTTCCAGTTTGTTCCCACTGCCCCTTCCCACTGGTCATATACTCCAGACACCCACCCTTCAGATACTGATAAGCACTGAAAAGATCAACTCAGTCTTCATCAGGGTAAAAAGACCTGGTCTTTCAGCCTCTTATAGTAACAAAGGTGTTCCAGTCTCCTAATCATCTTTGTCACTTGACTCTCTGCAGCACTTCCCTGTTTCTCCTGAACAGGGGAGCCCAGAACTGGGCACAGTACTCTAGGTGTGGTTTCACTAGCGAAGAGAAGACAACCTCCCTTGACCTGCTGGCCACACTCTTCCTAATGCGCCCTGGGATGCCATTGGTCTTCTTGGCTGCAAGGGCATGTGGCTGTCTCATGACCATCCTGTTGTCTGCCGGGACTCCCAGGTCCTTCTCTGCAGAGCTGCTTTCCAGCAGTTCAACTCCTGACCTGTATAGGTGCATGGGGTTATTTCTCCCTAGGTGCAGGACAATAATACAATAATACAATACAATAATACAATACACCAGGTTGGAAGAGACCTTCAAGATCATCGCGTCCAACCCATCAAACAATCCAACCCACCCAACAACTAGACCATACAGCCAAGCACCCCATCAAGTCTTCTCCTGAACACCTCCTGTGAAGGTGACTCCACCACCTCCACGGGTAGCCGATTCCAATGGGCAATCACTCTCTCCGTGTAGAACTTCTTCCTAACATCCAGCCTAAACCTGCCCTGGCGCAGCCTGAGACTGTGTCCTCTTGTTCTGGTGCTGGATGCCTGGGAGAAGAGGCCAACCTCTGCCTGGCTACAACCTCCCTTCAGGTAGTTGTAGAGAGCAAGAAGGTCACCCCTCAGTCTCCTCTTCTCCAGGCTAAGCAACCCCAGCTCCCTCAGCCTTTCCTCATAGGGCTTGTGTTCCAAACCCCTCACCAGCTTTGTTGCCCTTCTCTGGACACGTTCCAGCAAGTCAACATCCTTCCTAAACTGAGGGGCCCAGAACTGGACACAGGGCTCAAGGTGTGGCCTAACCAGAGCAGTGTACAGGGGCCCAATGACCTCCCTGCTCCTGCTGGCCACACTGTTCCTGATGCAAGCCAGGATGCCACTGGCCTTCTTGGCTGCCTGGGCACACTGCAGGCTCATGTTCAGCCTACACTTGTCCTTGCTGATGTCTGTTATGTTCCCCTCCATGCAACTCTGCAGCCTTTCCAGGTCCTGCTGAATCACAGCTTTCTGATATGTTAGTCAGTCTTCCCAGGTTTTTATCATCAGCACACTTGAGGCGGGAACACTATGTACCTTCATCCAGGGATAGATTTTTTTTTTCATCTAAAATCAAATTTCTACCAAGATAGCTAGAAATATAATGACACTAAAGAATGAATGATATGGAAACTTGAGGAGATAATAGAATGGCACATTTCCACTTTAAAGCAGAACTGTAATATGTGTGTTCCTGTGCAAACCATTACCAGTATCTGTGATTTTAAGATGTATAGTTAGGTTTTGGGGTCATCACTGATAGTGTGTAATTTTATTTTCTTTAGCACAAGTGCATGAAAGGACTAAGTTCTGATGAGGTCCTTACTCAAGCCTATGAAAAATTACTGTACTCCATTATTAGCAATTTAGTAGGTGAAGTAAATACACAACTATTTAAAGCATACTGATGCACACTTTAAGCAAAAAGTTACATATGATACATCTTTTGCTTACAGTAGACTTGAAATAATGCAGTATGGTGATGTAGTTCTTATTCTGTGGTGATCATTCGTATCTCAAGGTATTGTGATAACATGATTTTTTTATTTTAAAAAAGCTAAAGGGAAAAAAACCCCAAACCAGAATATATCCATACATAATAGTGCTGTGTAACAGTGCCTCCTGCCAGGCACAGGAAACCTTATGCTTATTATTAAAATAGCTGGCAAATTTAACACATTTAAATAGAAGGGAAAAGTGTATTAAATTCTTCTCAGGTTGGAGGGAAACTGAGCGTAGAAGCGGCTGAGTTCAAGAGTACTTGTGGGGGTGAGTAAAAGGACACTAAATCAGAGGATTCTCTTAAATATTTTGGTTTGTTTTTAATCAAGGAATTTAAATCACATATTTCCTATAGCAGCTGTGTGAATCTCACTAGTATTTATATTGACCTCTTAATTGTTATAAAAACATGTATTTTGGTACAATTATCATTAACCTGCAAGCAATAACCTTTTACATGTTTAAAGTGGTTGCAGTGCTTGTTATTATAGCCCACTTTCAATGGTGTTCATTTAGTATGCTGTGTTTTTAACACAAATGTAATCCACTCTGCATTTTCCATTTAAAATGCATAAGGCAAAGTGCATCATAACAGGATGTAACTACATATTAATCAAATTAGCACAATACTTCAAAGGCTCTGGCTTTTTACTAGGCTACTGTTAGACCACAATTCATGATGGAAAGAAGCAGTGTAATGAAAGGCTTGGCAAGGGAGGCTGTTTATTTTCTTTCCAGAGATATATATTGTGGGTTAATTTTCATGACGGGAAAAAATGTGGGGGAAAAATAACAGTAAGCATTAAGCCAAAGCACGATAAATGGACTTTAAAATACTACTGTGGCTTCGTTCTTGACAAACATAAATGTAGTAATTAGTTGATGACACAACAGAGCTCAAATGAACTATTGTTTAATTATTCAACTTCATGACCCAAACAAAGAAGAATCAGATTATCCAATATTCACATCATGAAACAGAAACAGCTGGGAAGGTTCTTCCTGCATCATATGTCTAACTTGCTACATAAACATAAGACCCTTCAGCTAATACTTTTTCACTACTGTTTCTCCACACTTGCAAGTATATACTACCCATATACTACCCATTTTCAGTTTATGATCCTTTAAAATTATATTTCTGTATACAAACTGGAGCCTCCTGGCATATTGACTCCTACATGGAATAGTTATAGTTTAGGAAAGACAGTTTAAGACGCTTGCAGTGGAATATAGCAAAACATCAGGGATGTGTAAGGCAGCAGTGTCCATGCTGGTCTCCTTGGAATTACTTTTAAAATTTGTTGATTTGTATTTGTATCACAAATCCTTTTCCATTTTCCTCCTTAAGTTTTTAGGCTGCAGGGTAATTTGGAAGTCAGTCTGAAATCAAGGGTGAAACTCCCACTAACTTTGGCTGCAGCAGGACGGAATTAATATATTCATCCAAATCTTCCCTTAAGCAGCAATAGCTTCCTTGTCTTCCAGATTCTGCCAACCACTTTTTTTGCACTTTGCTTATTTATGCAAAAATTTTATGCATGCAAGCTATTAATGTTGCTTTCTAAATCAGTATGTAGCCATTGCACCTACTACTCATTTCTGTTTACTCCTAGTAGGTAAAGGAAATAGTGCTCAGTTCTCTAGCTTGTGTTTTGTGAATCTTTATGGTTATATCCCTGTTTTCTTTATTGAAGCACATTAGTAAAAGCTAAGTCTGTATGAGCACCTTTTTTGAGAAGCTGAAAAGAGCTGAAATTTATCCTGTGGAAACCTGCTTTGACATATTTGATTTGACATGCACATAGGCTCTTGCTAGGGAAAATCACTAAGGAAATGTTATTTTAAGTTATGATGGTAATGCTTCCAAAAGGAAGATTGAAGGTGACAGGCTAAATCTTTAGGAACCTTTCAATTATGAAAGAATTAAGTCAGTGAAAACTCAGAAACTGTCCAGAGATTAAAAATATTAAAAATAGAATCTATCTCTAAAATTACATGTGTCCTTTTACATGGTACCTGTATTATAGACATAACCCATATGTAACAGTTATATACAAATTATAGCCTAAATCTGTATTAGTCCTTATACAGGGGAACTGGACATTAGGCAACACAGCTTTCAAATGGTGCTGGAACCATCTGTTGCTTAAAATCCAACACAAGACACATTCAGAGGAAGAAGCTTAGTATTTAAATATGTCTTCTTCCTCTATTAAAAACACAAGGAGACTAAACTGAAACTTTAAATTAGCTAGTTTAATATTCCTTACTGTTCTATCATTTAATGTGATATTTATAACAATTGTAGCTTTTAGGACTTTTTTGGTTATTTTGTTCATATTTCTTGGTTTGGAGCAGCTAGATTACTGCCAAAACTGCTATACATACTGACACAGAGAAATACAGTAACTGTATACACATGATTGCAATATAAGAATTGCACACTGCTAAGGAGAAAAATCTTTTCATGTAAAAATATCAATCATTTTAGTCAAATGGTACTATGAGATGTCATTGCCTCTAAGGAGGCAATGATAATGGTATACACATTTATTGCAGTATTCACTTTTAGTTCTGACACTGCCATGTGCTGGATTAGAAAATATTTTCTCAAAATTTTCATTTAACTTTTGATTAAAATTTTAACTTTGGGCTTGCAGATTAAGTTACTTTGTTAGTTACTTTTCTTAGATTAAAAAATGGTGAATGATCAGGATGAGATATTGGACTAGATTTTTGCTGTAATCATGCAAAAACTCTCACAGAGTGAGAACTGGCCAATTAAACAAATAGAATCTCTTTGTATCATTCTCCATGGTTTAACCTTACCATGTTCCCTCAATATGAGTTTTAAATGATTCAAATAATTCTATCACATCTCTAGAGAGAATTCTTTTCACATCTGACAGATCATGCATCTTGAGAATATACCTGTTTTAATTTTTTTTTTTTTTAATTTGATCCTTTTTCCTCTAGGATGAATTTTAACTTAATATATCTATTATCAAAAGACAGAGTTTTCTTTCCCCCCCCCCTCGTTGCAAACTCTACATATAATTCCAACACAGAAGGCTAGGGAATAATGATTTGCAAGACATTTTTGAGATATTTCTTCAGTAAGGCAGTTCTGTGAGGAAGAAAAAAGAAAACTCAAACAAACAGTTCTGAGTATCTGGCTTCATCCTAGAAATTCAGGTAATAAAAATCCAGTGAACTTCGACAGAAATAAAATGCTTGTGGTAAGACAAATGCAGTACTCTGAAATTTCTTGTAGAGGGAAATCTGGTGATTGTTTCTGCAGTGTTAACCAAAGACTCGTATTTCTGTGCCTTATTCAAGGAGAAAGGAAAACTTTACAGTCACTTATTCAAGAAAAGGAAAAATCATGGTGCATGGCAGTAAAATTAAAGCTTGGACAGAGAGCACATGTCCCATCCTTTGTCTAGGGGATCAGGTGGCCTGAATAGCATTTTAGCGTTTCTCCTATACCAGTACTACAAGGACAGAGAATGTGAAGTTACTGACCTGTTCTAAATATGAAAAAGTTTCAGATATGAGGGTGCAAGAGGATCTGGTAGGGAAAGAATACTGTTTTTCAACTATATGTCTCTTGTATCACCTTTTAGGCAGCTTAGGTCAGAAGACTGTAAGTACAGCACCTCAAGGGACAATGATATTGTTTTAATGGAAGATAGAAACTGTTCAGAGTTTTGTTTGTTTGTTTGTTTTTCCCCAAATAGGCTTTGAAAGAGGGATATAATTGTACTGGTAATGAATACAGTGCTTTTTAGAGGAAAGACAGTCTGGTGGCGAGGAGAATGGTATTAAATTTTACTTCTATAATTCCTCTTTGGAAATATGACCACAGGAGCTGTTCCAAGAACAAGAAGCAGATGATGTGGTGAGAGTTTAGGCATGTCTCTAAGAAAAGCTCTCATGTCTAGGAAGATTCTTCTTTGGATACTTCAGGTAACATGAATCTTTCAAATCCTTGAAATCCACTCACTTTGAATGAAGTACTCCATTTTGTCACGGACTTTATAAGCATTTTTATCAATATTTAAAACCAAGACATAATGTTGGGTTTGTTCCTATTTTCAGTTTCCTCTGAACTCATGTTATTTCTATCTGATATTAAGTAGTGGTTATTTGTTTATGCCTAAAAATATCTACCAACTATTCCATGTTTCAGAAGTATTTCTATTTATTAATCGTTTCCCTCAGGGGCTAAAAAAAGGGAACTGCATCCCACCCCAGAGATGATTTTCAAGGCATTCATAACTAGCTCCATAACTTGCATCAGGTCTTAGGTATAAATGTATTTGGTTTACATATTCTGCTTAGTAGCATGTTTAATGATAGCTCAAAACCTAAAGTTATTTAATGAGTTAGATTAAAACTTCCAGGATTGTTTTTTAGTCATTACTTAGAATATTGGATACATATGCCAGAAATTGTACTACTTATTTTTACACTACAAACCACTCAAGTTCAATTATCAGAGATAAGGATAAATAAACAAATTTAAAATAAAATCCTGTGTGTCACTGAAAAGTTTTTATTACCCTCATGTTGGAATCATCTCAGACTCCAGAGAACTATATTTCATATATTCACACAGTTTGCCAAATAGCAACAACATTCTTGTTAAATTCTTCTTCAATACTTCTTCTTCAATACTAAATCTCCACAAAATCAGTCCAAATATAATGCTTATAACTCTAAAGAGATGAAAAGGGTTGCAGTCCAACAACTAATGTTATTTTTAAAAAATATTTACTATTCTAAAAGAAATTTTCTCAAGGTATAAGATGAAAAGGATACAGTTAAGATTCAGTGCCAAACATTAAGCTGTGTGTCAACATTTCAACACTTCAACATTGCTAAACTTTTAAGAGATTTAAAGCTGCACCTTTATCACATTCTGTTGTTAACACGCTTGATTGTTACTTCTTTAGTTAACTATCCAGAATGTGAGATTTTCAATATGTGCTTGTGTAGATGTGTATTAATATCTTCTCACCCTAAAAAATGTCAAAATGGTACTTGTTTTATTAAATGTAAAGCTTTTCCCAAGGGAATCATCTGTCCTTTTGACATGTCCTTCTGTTTCAGTGTACAGCATGAAAGTACTACAAGGATCCATTAAAACAGAGCATGCAGGGTTTTAGAGTTTGGTGAATGCAGAGATGAAAAACCTCATATTATACCCAGTTTGACACTTTGAGGTTCACTGAGTAGCAAATGTTGTTCTCAACTGTTTTGTGACAGCTGAAAAGCAAATTCTGATTTACTTGGTCTGAATTTGAACTTTTAGTTATAGAGCAAGTGAGAGAAAAAATTCAGTCCATTGCTGAAGCCTTTGTTCAATAAAGCCAAAAAGGTTCAGCCAAAGAACTATTTCCCAAATAGGTTTCATTAAAACAAAGCAGCCCTTCATTAAAGAAATGTTTCCTTATCAAACTTTAGTAGCACTTTTTTTCATCGCAATTTACAGTTTTAAAAATGTTATTAACAAAAATATCTAATTATGTCAGATGATGCTAGGGGCATCCAATCAGTACAAAGTTCTGGTTTGAACCCTACCTATTCTAATGTTTATGTTTTGGTAGTTACTGTGTTGGCTTTTTGCCTTTCAGCCAACACATGCTGCCAGCCACATGTAGTAGCCAGTTGGTGGCCCTGAAGATTTACTAAATGTAGCTCTCTGTCATTCTCCCCAGGCTGTGATATGTCAGGTGCTTGAGACCAGATTTGCTACCCATGGCTGTGAAGGAGCTTTTAAAACATTTCCCCGTGCTCTATCCCCCTATCTTATACTTGCATTCTGCCCTGGTGGAGCAGAATTGTACTGGTAATATAATTAGAAGCTTTATTTGCGAGATTTCAAACCTAATTCCCAGAGCACAAGGCTTAGATAACACCTGGTGTCTGTACAAAATGAAATTAATCTCTTAAATTTTTGGATAGTTTTGTTCATTCTGAATAAAAATGTGCTGTAGTCAACCAGTTATTATCCAACTTAAACAAAGTTTACTTCATAAAAAAGAGCTTTAATTATATACAGCTGTATACTATTAATATTCTTGGACAGAGCTTTCTGCATACAGGAAGATATAAAGTAAATGAACAAGACATGACCTAAGATAATACATAACTATTTCCTTAGTTCCAAAAATGCATTTATTGATTTTGTTTTCACCATGCTCAGGATAATACAAACATTTGTCAGCTGCATCCTTTAGCACTCAGCTAAACCTCATGGATTCCACCACAAATAAAATGCTGTTGCAGTGTATATCATTACATTCCTTCTTCAGATATACAAATAAACATAATCTTCACAGGGTAGTGTTAGCAATGTTAGAATACTTCAGTTGCTATAGGTAACAACAGAGATGTTAATACTTTTGGGATGAATTATGTATTAATTGTTTTGTTGAAAAAAATAGAGATGAACTTTATTTATGGCTAGGTTTCTCTAAAAGGGTTACAAGGGTTGCTCTTTTATTGTGCATGCCAGGTTTTCAAATCAATATTTATACATTTTCCCCAATGCTAATGCAACCCTATCCATTTGTTAAAATAAACAATAAAATCTGGCCTATTTACAGAGTTCTTTATATGTTATGCCAGCTAACCTATAAACAGATCTGTAAAAAATTAAGACTACAGATTCAATGGCATAATTTAACAAATGTCGTCTCTGAACCTTTATGTTCTGTGATCCTTTCATGTATGTAACTCTGATGCAGAGGTTCGTGTCAGAACAGGTTACAAGACTGTGCAGGATAACTGTTGTCTTCAGAAAGTTGGAAACCTATTGGAAACTTGAAAATCTAGTCAGGCTCACAGATCGGGCCAAATTCTCTGCTAATGGCCATACAAAGTAGTCCCTTTGAATCCAAATTTATACCTTCTGAAGATGTGATTAACGTCTGTGAGAATATATCTCCATTCTAAATTGCTAGATTTCTTAATACTCTTCCCATCACTTCTCAACTTTGACCCTACAGAATCGCTGTCTACTGAAAGGAAAGGATGTTTTAGCCTAGATGGCTCATTCATCTTTAAATCTTTTCTTCGATCTTCTTTTCTTTTAAAAACCAAGTCTGCTGACAAGTGCACTGAGTGTTAGCTGAGTGAGTAGCCTTAATTTATCTTATTAGAATCTGAGCCCTGACCACCAACCTCATTTCACCTCAGACCTTTTCCCCACATTTATTAAAAATGACTTATGTCGCTCTCAGACAATTTGCACAGAAAATATATGTCAAGTGCATAAGTGCAATGTATCTTATATTTGATACTTCCATATCATAATTTTCACTACTGCATAACATTAAGAATTTATTTTTAGGTATGTAATTAAAAAAACGCTTACAGTATAAGGAAGAATACACTAAGTATTAGGAAATTCTGTTTTGTAGAATGTCAGAATATGCAGGTGTATAGCTGCGAGATGAAAAAATTCTTTATATGTCTTGGTTCAAAATACGAACAATTACACTGATCAGGGCCAAATCTGCCCAGGGAGGTGGTTGGGGCCCCCACCCCTGGTTATATTCAAAGTGAGGCTCAACAGGGCTCTGGGCAACCTGATCTAGTTTAGAATGCCCCTGCTGACTGCAGGGGCTGCTGGACTAGATGGCCTTTGGAGGTACCTTCTGTGATTTCATGGTGCAGATTTTTACTGATATATTTTAAAAAATAGAATCAAGGATTGAAAATCAATTTTAAAATAGGTACATATACGTATTGTAGTCCATGTGTTCAATGTCTCCGTATCTTTAAAGAAATTTTTTATATATATATTTGTATGTATATATAAAACCAGCATTTGATTACTGCATTCTTCTCTGTTGACGTTAGTGTGAATCTCAGTTCAACAAGGAGTGTTGGTCCCTATTCTGCAGCAATTTTCTCTAAGAAAGGTAGAACTGGCAACTGAAATACACTGGCAAATGTTCCACAAGCAGAGGTTTCAGGTCAAAAGACATATTTATGATACCACCTAGCATTAGTTGCTATAAATTAGTCTAAGTTAGTTCTCCAGTTTTCTTTTACAGTCACCACAGAAATCAGTATGGACAGGGGTTTGTCTTTCATAACACCATTGTCAAAGATACATGAATAAATAGTCATTTGGATACTGGGTCCTCCCCATTGACTATCAAAGAAAACAAACTGATGCTTTACACTGATTAGATTACTTTAAGATAACTGAAACAAGATGAGAAATCCAGCCCTGACCTTAACTTTGTGAATATTGAAAGCTCTGGAGCTTTACACACTTACTATTCTACTAGAGGGAATTATTCTGCCAGGGAACACTAACCAGGAACATACTGTTGACATAAATGCAACTTATCAAGCATATAATATTTCCATTAGAACACTCCAACTCTATAAGGGAAAGCCTTGACTGATCCTGCCTAATGACCAAATTTTAGGTGGACATGCAGAGTTCCCAGCAAACCCAGAAGAAGCTGGTTGCTCCACCTGAGGAATGGCATAAGCAGCCCTAGTCCTGCACCAACACCATCGTTTATGACTAAATGACTAAACTAGTATCAGACTGACACAGAAAGATGCCACATAGGTCTGATATTGAAGAAGCAGGAGCTTACAGGTGTTGAACATCACAATATCACACAGTGTCACCAAGGTTGGAAGAGACCTCATAGATCATCAAGTCCAACCCGTCACCACAGACCTCATGACTAGACCATGGCACCACGTGCCACATCCAATCCCTATTCTTCCAAAAATAGCCACCGAAGACTAAATGGTTTTGATATGTACATAGGCACAATTTCCATTGTTTTCTTTTTCTTCTCAAATAACAGATTGTCCTTAAGAAAATTCTACTACCCATAGGCATAACTACTTTCATTTGGTAATTTTTAGAAAATATAAGAATTAAAAAAAAAAAAAAAGTCCTTTTAACTCTCATTGTTTTCATTGTATGTCCTTTTAAAATTTTGTTGTTTTGGGTTTTTTTTTCCTTTTTAAGGTAGTATTCAACCTTCTGGCTGAAATCAAATATAAAGATGCATTTAATATTAGATTTTAAGAAAGTTAGGTGTTAGTTATTTGAACTGATTGCTGATTAAAATCCCCTCAATATACTTAGTATGCACTCTAAACACTTGACAGGCAGAAGGTACAACTGCTCCTTCACTGTACCAAGTAAAGGCTAGATGTGCTCTGATGTTGTTGTCCCACATGCTGCAGTTGACAAGATCCTTCTATTATCTGTTCTGTAAGTAGAGCACTCGCACACATCATCATTGCAGGATCTGTCAATGATTCTTTTTCCCACACTGTATTTAAGAACACTGCTTAAATGTGGAATTAAACAAAGTTGTTTGTATTCTTGATTGACATAGATGAAACAGAAGATAAAATGATCCTTAATGTTTGTTACCAGAACCTTTTTGCTGTGCAGTAACAACAATATCAGTTTTAATATTTTTATACATAAAACATAAATATGCATGCTATCAGCTAAAATTGAGGCAGCCCATTTCTTTCTGAATCAAAAAATCTGAAAAAGTACATGAAACTGGAAGAAAATAATCACAAGAGAATCCAGCAGCCTTTACACTTCTGATGGTGTGGATTCTCTAGCTATAGAATTATACTGAAGCAGTTAAGAAATATTTAATACCACAGTTATCAGAAATAATTCTGACAAAACAACTGAATAAGGGTAAATGAAAGGGTAGGGCTTTGTATTACATTTATAGTCCTTGCTTTTCTATTACAATAATTTAAATTAACAAAGGAACACTGATGGGTCTAGACAAATGAAACTATTTATGGAACAGTTGCAGAAATTAAATACACTGTCTCTTACAGTTCCTTTAAAGGCCATTATAAAGCACACCTCTGAAATTATTTAGCTATGTGTAATACTTTTGTATCAATTGCTCAACAAGCTTGCAGATCATTCTGTGGAAGTCCAGATTGCTAGTGGTTTTGTTTATACTAACAATCTCAGTAAAAATTTTGACTGCATTTAACTGGTTTTGGTCTTTATTCAGTATTCCATCCTTTTAAAAAAAAATCTTTGGCACCTTTTATTCTCACCTTTCTCTTTCCCCCTGCCTTATTCTGGTTTCTTTTTAACATCTTTAATACGTTTCATCACTGAGAAAATGGAAAGTCTTTGTTTGTTTGTTTTGAAAGATACTAAAATTAAGACAAGATAATCTCTAAAAATTGGAAAAATCTCAGAAATTTAAAAACTTGGGCCCCAAATTAGTCTTCTAAATATTTCTGCATTTTTATTTTCATTTTGCCCACATTATTTTTTTAGATACTTTTCCATTTTTTTTACAGGATTTTGACCCCATATTAGAATCAATAACTAAAAATATGAAGATAAAAAATTCCCTGGTCAATTCTTTTAAATGGATGAATTGTATCACATTGTTTACACATGCAAGCACTTTTCCCTGAAAACAGAAAATAATTTACTGTAGATTAACTTAAAATTAACACTGACCTTGTTTCAGATCTCAAAACAGGCAGTTATAAAATTTATTCAGTTTCTCTCTACAGATGTGAAGGACCATGCAATCTGACTTATGTACAGATGGGGAAGGACAGGAATACAAGCACAGGCTGTTTTTACACTGGGGAGAAGCAGCAGGAAACAAGCTCATTGCTCCACATGCTGCCCCTCTACAAGACTCAGAATGCTTGACTGTGCCACCTCTGCCTTGGGTACCAAAATGCCAGTGGGTGTATGACCACAACTGGCCCTATGGCAAGCATCAGTACTGTGGTTCAAGGGATTTGGAGTTAATGTTGACTTGGCATTAAATGTACAGCTATCTAAAATCCCACAGCTTTGGGGAGGGAGCACATCATCTAGGATGGCTTAACCTAACTATTCCCTATTTGCATCTGCATCCTCTTCTGTAGTGAATTGCTAACTCTTGCAGTGGTACAAAGGAGCAGGTGGCAGCTATCTAATGCCTCACTATGAAGCCACATGGACACATTTCTGCTGCATGCAGATACCCCAGGGTCTTCTGCCTT
Source organism: Picus viridis (assembly GCA_033816785.1). Lineage (NCBI taxonomy): Eukaryota > Metazoa > Chordata > Aves > Piciformes > Picidae > Picus > Picus viridis. The sequence continues at coordinate 73,135,528 of CM066606.1, read as the reverse complement.
TAACACAGGCCCATCTGCTGCTCTCCAATGCACAAACTGGAGACGATACTCGCACTGAAAGAAATGCGCAGTAAAATCATGACACACATACCTGGGACCAAAACGTCAGCTGACATCAACCATTTGAAGCCAAGAGGACTGTGCTCTCTCTCAAAAGTTTTAGGGTCTATCACAGGTTATGAAAGTGGTTATAAACTGTGCTAGAAACTGAAATACATTACAATTTATTTAATATTTTTTGTTATTTTTTTCGGGCTGTATTGCATGTGCAAGCACTATGCTGTACCACTTCATTTACTACACTTTTTTTCTGGTGCTTGTTTCTTGATTAAATTAAGGAACAAACTCTGTAGTTCTGCCCTTCTGTACATGGCTAAACCAAACAGACTAATGAAACAGAAGATAAATCTGGGTATGCTTCAGTTGTGATACTACAAATATAGAAAGACTTCATTTAAGCTAATGTATTACTGTGCAACTTTGCTTTAGATAAGAGTCAAGACAGAAAACAAAGATTAATATTTAAGTTAGCTCCTCCAGTTTTCTAGGTTGTGGTCCTGCACTTGTGAAGCTGAATACTGATTTCAGCTACCTATGGACCTGGCCTCCAGAAAATAAGATAATTTAAAAAACCCTCATCTCCTTAACTATTTCTATGATGTCCAAAGAACAGACCTGTGGGAAGAATCACACTCTCTTTTCACCTGTGAAGGGCAAAATATATGGGGGGTGGGGGGGGTGGTGTTTGTAGTTGAATGCAGAAGTTATGAAGCCAATGAAATTTCAACAAGTAGAAATGTGATCTACTTTCTTGAATCTTTAAATTAACATTACGCTGAGACTATAACACTCCTGTACAGGGTCAAAAATTCACTCTTGGTATCATTTGTCATCTAGCAGAAAATGTGAAACTTCTCAAGCTGATATGTTGGTATTTAGCTGTTTGATTAACATTTTTTCCTTTTTTTTTTTTTTAATAACTTTCTTTAATTTTCTTTCTTTCTTTTCTTTCTTTCTTTCTTTCTTTCTTTCTTTCTTTCTTTCTTTCTTTCTTTCTTTCTTTCTTTCTTTCTTTCTTTCTTTCTTTCTTTCTTTCTTTCTTTCTTTCTTTCTTTCTTTCTTTCTTTCTTTCTTTCTTTCTTTCTTTCTTTCTTTCTTTCTTTCTTTCTTTCTTTCTTTCTTTCTTTCTTTCTTTCTTTTTTTCTTTTTCTCTCTCTCTTTCTCTCTTCCTCTCTTTCTCTCTTCCTCTCTTCCTCTCTTCCTCTCTTCCTCTCTTTCTCCCTTGGAAGAATAATTGCAGTTCGTTTCAAATCTCATAGGAAATTTTTCAGCTATGTAAAGTTATAACAAGATGTGACATCCAGTCCTAGCTAATCAGTGTTCAACACAGACCTGCTACTGCAGTGCAGGGGATGGCACTTTCAATTTCCCCATGACACTGACCAGGTTTTTAAGGAACTATGAGTGAAGGGAGAAAATAGCATTAAAATGCTTAAATTTTTATAGAAAAGGTATAACTTTGTAAGAAAGCACTATCATAAATTCCAAAAAGTATATCTTAATGATACACTTAGAGTAAATCATTTGCCTTGAGAGACAGGAGGTCTCTGGTGACCTGTATGGCAGCCACAAGAGACTACCAGACTAGCTACTTTCAGCTAAATGTACTCTCATATTAATATTTTAAAATGCCATAATGCCTCTCTGAAAACCTCAGAGGACAGATACATCAATTTGCGAGGTCTTCACTCCAGGAAATAGAAACAGGGATAATCTGCCATTAAAAGAAATAGTTCATTATGTCTGCTTCTTGGGAGCACATAAACTATGTCCCTCACATACTTATGTTGCAAATCCTCACTTTAATGTGAAGGGAAACACCATGCCACAGAGCTTTATTGTCCCACTGTTTATTAGTACAAAAAGGTTTGTTGTGGTATGAAATCTTAAATTTGTTGCAGTAATCAATCAGCTTCAGAAAGTCTCTTCCCTGAGCCAGAGTCATTACAAATAAATCAATTAAACATCAAGTTTCTATTTTCAGTAGGATCACAACACAGAAAACTAGCAGTGCATTATAGAGAAGTGAATTTTACTAGGTTGGGTTTTCTAATACAATATTTTACATATATTTTTTATTATTGCAAAGATGATAGATTTATTTTTTATTCCAGTCAAATCCAGAGCATTTCTCCTTTAAATGTCTGTTTTGAAATTTATATATTTATGAGAAAAATAAAGACCAGTACTTAACACTTATCTAGCTGAAGGAAGGCATAAGAAAATAATTTTTATTGTTTAGGCCATTAAGGATACAAAATCAGAGAGGAATATTGCAAAATGGAATGTGTGTATAAAACCAATCTTTGTTTTATTGGTTTATCTGTTCTTGAAGGTACCAGACATTAGTATATAATATGTTTTTTTTATTTCCTAGAGAATTTCTGCCTTACCATTTCTTAAATATGTTCCTGAGATTTCTTATAGTATTAAACAGATGTTAACAATGATACCAACAGAATAACAGTTTAATAACATTGTCTCTGTTTGTTTTTTTGGGTAGTTCAATTCTTTATTTTTTTTTTCTGTGGGAAGAGTGGATATGTGGGTCTTTTAAAACACATACATGCTGCTTATGCTTATTTTTGTCAATGATATATCAAAGGAGGTATTTTGTCCTGATGGGGAAGATGATCTGATGGTGAGATCTATGATGATCTTCAGTTTCAAATGTGTAAGAACATATACCAAGTGCCATTCAGGCCCAGCCAGCAACCTGCCTGACTAACCTGATCTCTCTCTATGATCCGGAGACCTGCCTGGTGGATGTGGGGAAGGCTGTGGATGTAATCTACTTGGACTTCAGCAAGGCCTTTGGCACTGTCCCCCACAGCAAACTCCTGACCAAGCTGGCAGCCCATGGCTTGGACAGCAGCACTCTGTGCTGGGTTAGGAACTGGCTGGAGGGCGAGCCCAAAGAGTGGTGGTGAATGGTGGCACATCCAGCTGGCAGCCAGTCACTAGTGGTATGCCCCAGGGATCAGTGCTGGACCCCATCCTGTTCAGTATCTTTATTGATGATCTGGATGAAGGCATTGAGTCCATCACCAGTATATTTGCAGATGACACCAAGTTGGGGCAGGTGTTGATCAGTTAGAGGGTTGAAGAGCTCTGCAGAAGGACCTTGACAGGCTGGGCAGATGGGCGGAGTCCAATGGCATGAGATTTAACACATCTAAGTGCCGGGTTCTACACACAGGCCATGACAACCCCATGCGGTGCTACAGGCTGGGGTCAGAGTGGCTGGAGAGCAGGCAGGCAGAGAGGAACCTGGGGGTACTGGTTGATAGTAGGCTGAACACAATCCAGCAGTGTGCCCAGGTGGCCAAGAAGGAGGCCAATGGCATCCTGGCCTGCATCAGGAATAGTGTGGCCAGCAGGAGTCATTGTGCCCCTGTGCTCAGCACTGGTCAGGCCACACCTTGAGTCCTGTGTCTAGTTCTGGGTCCCTCAGTTTAGGAAGGATGTTGAGATGCTGGAACATGTCCAGAGAAGGGCAACAAAGCTGCTGAGGGGTTTGGAGCACAAGCCCTGTGAGGAGAAGCTGAGAGAGCTGGGGTTGCTTAGCCTGGAGAAGGGGAGGCTCAGGGGAGACCTTGCTTTCTACAACTTCCTGAAGGGTGTCTGTAGCCAGGTGGGGGTTGGTCTCTTCTCAAAGGCAACCAGCACCAGAACAAGAGGACACAGTCTCAAACTGCACCATGGGAGGTTTAGGCTGGATGTTAGGAAGAAGTTCTTCATAGAAAGAGTGATTGGCCATTGGAATGTGCTGCCCCAGGGAGGTGGTGGAGTCACCATCACTGGAGGTGTTTAGAAGGAGACTGGATGAGGCACTTGGTGCCATGGTTTAGTTGATTAGATAGTGTTGGGTGATAGGTTGGACTTGATGATCTTGAAGGCCTTTTCCAACATAGTTAATTCAATTCAATTCAATTCAATTCAATTCAATTCTATTCTATTCTATTCTATTCTATTCTATTCTATTCTATTCTATTCTATTCTATTCTATTCTATTCTATTCTATTCTATTCTATTCTATTCTATTCTAACTGAAAAAGACTTCTGACATATATTCCACATGTCAGTGTTCTGGGTAAAAGCAGATGGATTTAAGTGAAATAGAGCTGCTGCCTCTAAGCCCCTGCTTCTGCTGTACGAATAATGTTGTAAAGAAGGCAGAGAAATATAGCAAAGAAATGGGATCACTCCCTTTGATAACTACAGTCTGTCGCTATTTCTGGTACATGGCTGTACTGTAGGTGAAGCAGCTGCACGGTCATATACAGCTGCTGGGAATAGTCTCATTTTTTTTTGTTCACAACCTGAGATTTCTGAGGTAGAATCACGTAACAATGATGAAGGAATACAACAGAACTGAAAACAGAACAATGCTCCAATAAGCAGACTGAAGACTTGCTGAACCAGCTGTCTAAATAAACTGGTCATTTTTATTATCACTATTTCTCTTGTAGATTAAGCTCAATTTTGACCATTTTCTCCATGAATGAATTAAAAACAAATATTTTGGTTTGGATCAGCTCAAGCAAGATTGGTATGTTTATTCTCTGCACTGATGCCAAATATTTTGTTCCAATAATCTAGCCAACTGCATCAAATCACAGAATATGGCTGGGTGGAAGAGACCTCAAAGATCATCTAGTCTAGACCTCAACCCAGTGCTGAAGAATCAACACCAAACCATGGCCCTAAGCACCAGGTCTGTGTGGCTTTTGAACAACCCCAGGGGTCGCGACCCCACCACTGCCCTAGGCAGACCATTGTAATGTTTGATAATTGTTTCAGTGAAATTTCCTAATATCTAGGCTAAACCTCCCTTGCTCATCTTGAAAGCATTTCTTTTAGCCCTTGTCATCAAGGAGAAGAGGCTGTCCCCCTCCTCACTCTAACCTCCCTTCAGGTAGTTGTAGAGAGCAACAAAGTCTCCACTCGGCCTCCTGTTCTCCAGACTGAGAAACCCCAGCTCCCTGAGATGCTCCTTGTAGGTCATGTGTATATTTTGGTCTGAGCTTACAGGTTGAGTTACATCTTCCATTGCAAAATCAATTTTTTTTTTCTTGATTAATGCTGATACATCATAGGAAAAAACTTTTAACTCAACATCCAAAGGAAAACCCAAGACAACTGCAGGGATCATTAACTGCATGTTATAAGGCTCCTTAGTTTTGAATAGTAATCACCTTTACCTTCTAGAGGTCAGTTTTAAGCCTACATCAATTTGAATAATTTTCTAGTGGTGTTCATATCTCTCCATTGGCTATAGGTGGAGATCAGGGTATTATTTAGTCAAACTTCTCAGTTTACATACCATATTACATGTTGGGTAAAGATCTCCAGAGTGGCTATGGAAGTTCCACCCTTAACGTTTTTAAGATCAGACTAGACAAACCCTTAAACAACGTGATTTGAGTATTGAGCCTGCTTTAGACAGAGATGGGACTAGATGACTTCCCAAGATCCCTTCCTATCAGAAAGTTTTGATGATTTTACAATTCTAGCACCTGTCCCAGAAGAAACATCACAATGGCATTCAGAGCTATTCCAAGAATCCTACATGGAGTGCCTGCCTGAATGTCTTTCTTTTGTAGTGCTGTTTTGCAGTTTCTGTCAAGACAGTGCAGACTTCTGTGAGGGAAAACTGCTATGAATTAGCACAATCAATCAATCAATCAATTATTCAGTTCTTCAATGAGGAAGAGCAGAAACAAAGAAAGATGATGCAATATTTGTGCAAAACATCTACCACATAAGGAGCAAAAATATTTAATGTTCTTACAGCTACCACCATTTATCAGTTTGCCTAGTCATATATCCATGATTGCAATGTTTGTGAAATGGCAGTGCTGTAAATAGCTGGCCCTAGAGGGCTTTCTAGGCTAGTGATGCCAAAGAATTAATTTTCACTGAGATATGACATTAAGGTTTTGTTCAGAGGCAAAAGGAAAATAAAGCAAAATATTGGTCAATCTGTGTGAAAGGAACCACCACGGCAAAACTATCTTCCCTTTTGAAAAACAAAACCAGCAAAACCCACTAGTTCGTTGATACATAATACACTGTGCATATGGTGAAATGTCAAAGTGCCCTGTCAGACCCTCAAAAGAAACAATGGTACAGAAAACCTACTTACTATACTACCAGTACTTCCAGAGGGATGGCACTAATTCTGTCCTTCCATTCAGGGAGAAGTATGAAGCATTCAGCTACATTTTCTTTTGAGTTACCAGATGGTCTTTCTCAGAGAGAAAAAAATATCCTTGATGAATTGATAGTGTACTTGTTCTATTTGCTTACTTCTCTGAGGCAAGGTTGCATCAGAACCTCTAATTGTTGTAAAACACCTGCTCTGCTTATAAACAAAACAAGTTAGGGATAGAAGGTTTGCTGAACACACTTTATCTAAACACTTGAAAGACAACAGATATATCACCTTTGGAATGCTGGATCTTCTGACTCCATAACTACTAAAAATTAATCTCTATGCAACTGAGTGATAATAGAGCATTTTATTAATGAATATAAGACATTATTTACCTCTCAGGGTCAGGTATTTTACTTATTAAGAAAGAACATTGTATTTGCACTCATAGACTGTGCTTAACTTCTACCTTTTTATTTTTTTTTAAACCTAAGGGGTGTAGTGTATTTTCAAGCTGGGAACTTCTATTTCCAGAGGTCTGAATTATATACGTTACTCATGTGTCTGTGAGATCCATATTTTCAAAAGAAATGCCTGTATCTTAAAGGTGATTTTGACACTGCTACTAAAGAAATGCAGATATTCTCAGAACACTCTGAGAACTAATAGATGAATCTTAAGATATAAGTGAAGGTAAAAAACCAATGTACTTAACTTGTCAATGTAAACCAGAAGGTCCTGACAACAACCTTTGCATGACACTCCTGTCTTAGCAAAGGGTCATTGAAGAGCACCCCAGCCAAAGGGCCTCTTACTACCAAACTCCTTTTTGTGTGTTTTCAAGGAGTTCTAAGACCTGTCTAGTCTTTTTTTTTTTTTTAATCTCCTTCTAAATTCACTACTTCATTAGAAGACTGGCTTTTAATTAGTATAAGGTTCTTCCCATTCTGTATTTATGTAGCTGCCTTTCTTTCCAGTATTCCTGCTCCCAGTACACTTAATCTGTTAGTAAATATCTCTCTCTTTAAACAAAGTGAAAAACTATCCCTCCCACCCACTCTGTGGTGTCAATCTGTTTTTCAGTCTGTCATGTGACTGTCGCTATACATATTTACTTGTTACAATAATCTGTACATTAAAATTATGCATAATTCAAGCTGCTAAACAGACAAATTGAATATAGTAAATTTTAATTTTTTTTGTTGTTGTTGTTGGCTGAAACCATACCTATTGGCAGACAAACTCTTTGAGGTGACAACCTAATTGGCATAGTTGATCTCCAATTGACTTTCAAATAATGGCCTTTATTCTGCTACAATGTAAGATATGATAAGAAGCAATATAACAGGACTTGGTTTGCCTTAAACACAGTAATCAACTTTCATTTTCCACTTTTTTTACTGATATAATGCCAATGACTTAGTACAGGCAGATTCTTCAGTAGCAGCCACCAAAATATAGCAATTTGTTATGTAAGAAGTTAATTAGAAAGTTTGATTTTTTCAGACATTATCTGGAGTAAATAGATGCAAAGCAGGAAAGATCACTAAGGGCCACATTGCTGTGAAACTTTATCCTTATGGAATAAATCAACATGTGGTGCACAACACGAAGTGAAAAGGGTGGATCATTTGGCACTGTAATTGTGAACTGCCCTGGCAGCCTTTGGAAAATAATAGAGATGTTTCTAAAATGACTTGTGGCAAAGGGCCAAAGGCTGACATTTTTCACACAGCTGGAACTACCACTTAGTTCAATGAAGTTCTGCATGAATTTCAGTATAGGGTATGCATCTATCTGTTTATTGTATATTAATTTTAATAATCTGGTCAACCTTCTACATTCTAAGCTTTGAATAAAATCTACTTGATTCTCTGAAAAGCTAAGCTTGCTACAGACACATTATGAAGTTTGCTACTATTCAATGACGGTTTTATTTTGATGCATATAATGGTCCTATTCTTTGCTGTTCATGAATTATGTAGGTCAGTACATACTCATGCCAGAAAAACCTTTCTAGCACCCTACACAATCATGTATTTTGTATAGTATTGATGTACGTTATTATGATTCCTTCTGAAATATTTCAGGGAAATACTAGAACACTAAAACAACTATTTTTGTTTGTCTCCATCTGTAATGTCAAGTGAATGAATTGTCATGAATGCAACTATGCTGAGATTGAGAAGGAGAAAAATAGAAAAAAAGAAAGATTAAAAAGTAGATGCTTGACCAAAAATAGCCTAGTTATACATAAAACATACTCCTATTTTATATTTTGATTTTGCAGGACTACAGGTTTACATACTTGGGGCCCTTCAATTTCCCCGTGCAATGGTTAATTAAATATTAGAGATTCACTGTTACTCTGCCTTCATCATGGGTGCAATGATCTTTTTTTCCAAATCTTAAGCATAGTTCTAAGGCAATCTTACTGATGGTCTAGTTCATATTGAGAACTTAGCATTTGTGAGATCTGGGATATTAAGAAATTTCTGCCTTTGAGACAGGGACAGATCTAGAGATCTGTTACTCTCAGGGCTAGAAAAACTTTTTGGATCACAATTGTTATTTGTTCATATTTCCAAATTTCAAATTTTGTGGAATTCTTATTATTTCACTTCATATTATTACTCATAAGACTTGAAAATTTGCCTAGCTACTGGTCTTTTTAATTTTCTCTGGATTGCTAGTCTCTCAAATAAATATGAGAGACAGGAGAGTACGGGTTTGAAGGACATTTTTTTTATTAGAGAATAAAAGAGAAACTGTCATGGCTAGAGAAAGAGCTAGACATTGATTTCTTCTTCTGAGTTGGTTCAAAGAAATCAAGACTGCTGCTTCTGCTTAGGATTCAGATTATTAGAGGTAGTTCTAGAAGCAACATAGCATAGTGACAATGAGATGAATGAAAGTATCTATTACTTCAAGACATTCTTTCCTGAAACCAGTCTAAATCGGCACACAGTGTATATGCTAATGTATTTTTTAAACATTTGGTTTGGCATTTAACATTGGGCAAGACACTGAAACAGGATGTCTGGGGAGGTTGTGGAAATTTTCAAGGCTGGGTTGGATAAAGCTCTGAACAACCTGGCCTAGTGGAAAGTGTCCCTGCATATGCCAGGGGGTTGGAAGTAGATGATCTTTAAGTTCACTTCCAAGTCAAACCATCCTGTGAATCTACAAATCGTTTATCAGTAAGAAGTTTTCAGTTTGGAACACCTACAAATCAGTGCTCTAAAAATAGAGCTCTGAAACAGACCTGTGGTACATTTACACAAGGGAAAAAGTGTAGTGATGGTAGTGGTGATGGTGCTGGGGATTATTCGGTTGTTGGAAACTAAGTATTTTGAGTTTGACTTTGTTAGCATGATTAATACAAGGAAGCTTTTCTGGCTGATTGTGGTTACCAGAAAACACTTTCTGATGCTATCAGCTATCAGTCATTACCAGCTTCCAAGCCACTATATACAGTTAAACAGAGACACACCCCATCATCTAAATCCACAGCCCAGAGCAGTTTGGAAATTTTATTTTTCACCAAGCTTTGTAGCAAAGAAATAGATAACCCTTTCAGTGTGTTGCCTTAAATTCACTCTTAACACCAATTAAAAAATTGAACCCAAACCAGATGACCTGCTCTTACTATCCTGGGAAAAACACAGGTGGCAAAAGAGAAGAAAAGCACATTTCTTCCAACTATGCAAAAATCAGAGGGTTCCTCTGTCTCTCTCTGTTTCTCTCTACTTAGCTATGCAAAAGAAGCTGTTTTCAGACTTTAAGCCATATATATATGTGAAAAACCACAGACTGTGAACCTTATAGTTCATTTGGATATGCAGATTGCCAATCATGTTATACACAAATGAATGGAGTAACTACTTACATTTCTTTACTGACTTTTTTTGAGTGATAAAAGCATTCAAATATTTATGATACTGAGTTTGCAGTATACACCCTCCAACTTTAGTCATTAAGGGAACATGTGAGACATTAATTTTTCTGATCACTAAATTGTTTTTCTTTATTTCAAAACACTTGGAAGGGTCACCATTTATTTCAATGTCTGTAACTATTGTATTTTAAGTCATAGTGCGTTTATTTTCAGTATACAATTACACTAATAGGAGACAACACTCAACCAGTAGCTACATTCACAGGTAGCTGTGCAGTCACAGTATATAATATCCAGTCTCTGTCAGCACTGAATCACAGAGTGTTTTCCCTCTTTCTCTGTTTTAAGCTTTAAAGCTCCAGAAAGTGACTGTTGGAGCCTTTTCCTTCACACTTTCATATGTGTCATATCACATCAAAATCTCTTTTTAAAGCCAACTGTGCACCAGTGAAAACCAAAGTAATACCAGTACCAGTCTCTGCAAGTGAAAGATAAGTCATCAAGTGTATCTAGTTATTTCACGATTTCGTGCCTGAAGCTGTGTGTATGCATAAATAAATAGAAATAGCTACATGCTTTAGCAAATATGCTAATACACGGAAAAAATGAAAATTTTAAAAACAAAATACAGTTGCTCTAACAAAACTGAAGCCTATTAAAAGATTACAGGTTCAGTATTTTACTACAGTTGTTTGTAAAGTGGTCTGACTGTAAGAGCATCTTAGATATTCAGTGTAGTTCCTGACTATTCTGCAATTTGATACAGGTTGTATGTGCCACATACCGGAGATAGGGGGAAAATATTTATATTAAATTTAGCCATCTAAGATAATGATGAAAATTTCTTTTCACAAAAGTTTTCTGGAAGAAGAGACATCTGATATTTTCTTTGTCTCCTCTGGGTGACAATGCCTGAGTTTTCTGTCTTTTGCATAAAGTGGTGTTTCAGTTTAGAGGAATGTAAAGTTATATTTAGAAGCTAAGTACAGGATTTTGTTGGACTTTTTCCTGAGTCCAATTTACATGAGTCTTCATTACCAGACCTGACAGTTTATGGTTCTATCGTTGGCCTTTTCCCAAGAGTATTCTACCACACAGTGACGATGAACCTATTTTTGAAAATAAAGTAAGAAAATTCTAGCAAGAACTAGGAAAACAAGTGTTTCAAGAAGTGCTCCATATCTCTTTCTACTCCTCTGTAGAATTTCACCTTGATTTTCACTATGTTTTCTCACTACATCTGTAATGAAATAACATACTGCTCTTTCATTTGTTTTTCAGTGGTATAAGCAGTTCATTGTAATTAGAATTTATGATTTAAGTGAATCATATTTTAAGATCATATCTGGCATCATAGCAAACAGGGATAAGTTCCCCTTTTTCATTCTCTGTCAGTCAGCTGAGCTTCCCACTCACAGTTTCTGGGTTTTAGCTTTCTGACCTTGTGGTTCTCTCCTTATCTTCTCTCTGAGATAGACTGGATCCTCTTTGCTCAATGGAAGACCCATGAAAGGAAAAAGTCTCCAAGTTCCTCTCAGGAGGAGTTTTTACTGTCTGTTCATTTCCTGAGTGATGAACCCTACTTTTCTTCCTTTTATCTTTCTTTTAATCTTCTCTTCTTGATTGTAACTGCAGCTTTTTTTGGCCCTTCATCAGCCAATTGCAAGGGAGCAGCCCTGTTTAACAAGGAGACTTCTGTGATATTGGTCAGACTATATCACTAAGTTAAAATTATTAGCTTCTGACATACAAGAGGTCAGTCCAAATGATCTATTAGTCCCCTTGGACTTAAGATTTGTGACACAAATTATAAATGAACCTTAATCACTACCTTTCCTACTTTTCCTAGGGTGTGTTACTCAATTAAAGTAGGCCTACAATATATATTCAAGAGAAATTATTAGATATTACTTTGGGCCCACAACCAGAATTCTAACAGAAGGACAGACAAGAAGAATTTCAGTGGTAATCACTGGCAAACTGTATGGTAGATGAAAACTGCATTCTGAACTGTACCATGAGAAATGTAGCTATCAGACTGAAGGTAGGCACTTTTCTCTGTTCAGCATGAGTGAGCCCACACCTGGAACAGTGTGTCCACTTTGGGGCTTCCAGTTCAAAAAAATACTTTGAAAAAGGGAGGAAATTCAGTGTAAGGATCCCAATACAGCTAAAGACATGTGGGGGCGGGACTTTGAGAAGAAAGATAATAGCTTTTTACTGATGCCCAAAAGATCGTCAATGACAGAAACAAGTTGTTTGGTGTTGTTTGGTTGGTTGGTTTGGTTTTGTGGGGTTTTTTTGTTTGTTAGTTTGTTTGTTTGGGGGGGGGTTGTTTGGGTTTATTTGTTGTTTGTTTGTGGTCCTGTTGTTGGTTTGTTTTGGTTTGGTTTTTTTTAATTATTTTAGTGGCAAAGAGTAAGAACAAAGGAGAATGCTGGATTTTTCACTAAGTTTACCTAGGGATATAGTAGACTATCTAGAAGTTTTTATGAAATTCAATTAGAGAAAATCATGAATATATTGAACTATGAATGATGACAGTCCTTCTCCACAAGGAAGATTGAACCTCCAGAGATTCTTTTCAGTCAAAGTTTGTGTAATTCCATTGTACTTGCTTTGAAAATATTTGAAAATCCATGATGCTATAGGTACCACTCCCCTCCCCCATAAATAGTGAATTATGAGGGACTAACATAGTACTGCTCTAAACAGAGGATGTGTAGCCATGAATGTATCAGCTTTTGTGGGAATATATACAAATGATCAATGGCCTTAGTCTGTTTAGCTCCCTGGTAAATCTGTGCCCCAAAAATTTAGCATTTCAAAGAGAGTAACAAGACTTTGCCAAATTGTCATTGTTTCTTCAGCAATTCAGAAATACGTTGTTTTCAGGCAGAGTATGTTTGTAGGAGAATTAATTTCTTATGCAAAAATGTTTTCAGTTAGAAAGGTAATTTATACAAAAACCCAAATGCTAACCTATTTACAGCCTTTGTACAATTCCAGGTCACAAAAATTCAAAGCTACTTTTATCATTAATGCAACCTCAAGTTTCAATTCCCAGTCACTTAAATTTACATATGTGAGACATTCTTAAAGAATAACACAGAATAATTCTTATTTGTAAGCATCTGTAGGATTAGGCCCTAATGGATATGGATAGGTAGGAGCAAGAGAAGATACAAAATTTTAGCTTTTATAATGTCAACCTTTTACCATGATTTGGCACACAAAGAATACTTCACAAAGCAACTGCAAATAGAAAAATGTGTCAACGTGTAGTAGGATTTCTGTGTCAAAACAACATCAAAACACTCAAAGGAGCCATTTATGATGTCAATGAAAGAACTACAATGCCACTAATTCACAATGCTTCTCTTTTCCTTACTTAATTGTTTATGTGCTTTAAAGTAAGCCACCTTTCTCAATAGATGGTGCCACCATGGAGTAATTCAATTTCAACTACTGTCTCCCCAAAATGCCAAGTACCTGTAATATACATCTGCATATTTTAAAATGTAGTTTAAGCCTTCAGTTAATTCTAGGTGTGACAACTCACATTTTCTTCTCAAATTCATGGATTCACAAGGAAGCAGATTCTTTGAAACAATTGCCTATAGGGAGCTTCATTTTATTTTGGATCATGAGTCACAGTCTCCAAGAAGTATCTCAATAGACTGGAGTCAAATGACATGAAATAAAAATGCTGTTGTAATTTAAGACAATATAATATTTCTCCTTCAGTCTTTACATTGGTTTTAATATTCCCTGACAACACATCAGAATATATCAACTAAATATTATGTATTTAGTACAATTATCAACATTTCCATTTTACTTCTATTTTCATAGCAGATATTAAAGCAGCAAATTTCTAAACCACAATTTAAAATAACTGATCACAGTATGGAAGTTTGTGGCCCTTTGAAACAGTAGTTACACCCAGGGCAAAATCCTGCCGGAATTTTGGTTCTTGATTTTACACTGTATGGCTCCAGTGTTCTTAAAGCAATTTTGTGTTATTAATCCCTTATTTGAAAGATAATTAAAATCTAGGAGCATGATTATGAGAAAGTCCTGCATATTAGATAAAGAACATTCTCTAAAGGTTTCATAAGAGTTGACTTAAGCAAAGAAATTCTAATTGATGCTGAATACATCGGTCACGCTGCTTTGTTTAACTATATTAGCAAGATACTAGGTCAATCAATTTGTAATGGTTAATATTTTTCCAAATGTTTTACAAGCATTTCACTTCATGAGTAGCAATTCAATCCAACTATGGAAACTGAAAACTAAATTCTGGGTGTAATAAATAGAAATGTATTTCTTCCCTCCAAATATAGGCAGTATTGTTATTATGTATTTGCTATAAACAGTTGCAAATTTTAAAAAAAAAAAAGCCATTTTATAGTAGTCTTGCTAATAACATTTCAGTAATTATGTTCTGTCTTTCAGCAGCAGTTTCAGCTGAATGTTTTTTTGTCTATGTCATCTGTCTTAAACAGCAGTGACTTCCCTAGACAATTCTTGCTTCCTCTTTCCTCACCTCGTTCAGACACACACAAAAGCAAAAAGCTGAGTGAATAAATGGTCTTGTACCATGTTCTGAAGGTCAACAGATACAGGATTTGTAAGCCCAGTCAAGAAAAAAATTCTGAAGTCAAGAGCTTTGGTAAAGTGTGCAACAGCACTTTAAATTGAACTTTGGCTCTATTTTAGTGTACGTAGAATAGGTTCTGTCAAACTACAGTTTTCTGGAAGAGAATGCTTTTTTTCCCTTAAGCAGAAGCATTTAGAGCCTTGAACTCACATCCTTTCTTTTAGTACTGCCATCAGAACCTCTTCAAACTGGAACCTGAATGTTTTGAAAAGGCTGTGACTTATGGCGGCTACCATTGAGGCATTAAAAAAAAAACAACCCACAACAAAACAGTTCAAAAATGCATGGATATTTAAAATGTGCTCATTTCAACTGCAATTCCACAATTTTAGAAAAAAATAATTATTATTTCCTTTCCATCTTCAGCTCTTCATGCTTTTTCTTTTTGTATGTTATTATATTTTGGCACTAGGGAGTTAGAATGTCTCTGTGAGCTGTGAAAGCAATTTCTGAAAGTGGCTGTTTACTGCTTCATTTAGTAGAGGTTGCTAAAATACTTGAATTTGTAATGATGCAGCTAATTAAGTTGAGCGCTTGTGGGTATTAATATCAGAAAGGAAGGAAAGAAAAGTTAAAGTTTATCCTGTGGATATTCTTAACAAATGGAAATAAAATACAATTTACATGAGGAAAGAAAATAATTTCCATTTTAGTTTAAAATTTTTTTTAATTGACTTTTTAAAAACTCATGCTTAAGAAGTTTACTAAAAATCAGTCTAAGAACAAGAAGTTAACTGCAAGTTGTAGTTACGTTGAAACAGAAGCAATCAACAGAGATTTCAATATTCTCTCCAAAAATCTCTTGAATACTGCAATATTTTATAGGGACTGAGATACTTAAGCCAAAACTTAATACCAAAACACAAATACATTTATAATACAGTGGTTAACGTAACACAAGCCCTTACAGGAAAACTTAGCTATATTCTTTTAATTACTGAAACTTATTGTGCATTTCTTCCAATAGTTATCCTGACCACTTGATTTAACCTACTGAGTTAAATTTTCCACGTATGTATCAGCAACAAAATTAGAAATTACATAAGAATTTAAGTGTTTTTTCTACACTAAAAGCATTAGAGATATGAAATAATGCTGGCGATATGAATTTCTCATTTGTCTGGGGATTTATGTGGCAAAATTTTGTGTGTTTCATACTGTTGGTTTTTTGATTCCTCTTTTCCCCACCTTCTCTGTGCCAGTCCTACCTCCAGTACTTCAGATTTTTCCTTGCTTTTAGTTCTTTATACCTCAGTCTGTTGTTCACTTTGAATATCACTCTTGCTTTACACAGTCATCTTTTTCTTTAAATAGCCCATTGAACTGTAACTGTGTAGGAATTGATTGGGAGTACATCAACGTCGCGATGCTCTGCAGGGAACTTCTGAGGGGCTGTGTTATCACTGTGCTCTGACACATCTGGCTCCTGTGAAGTTGAGTCTGAGATGTTGTGTAGGTAACATTAGGGTAGGTAAGCAATAAACAGTGCTATGAGACGTTTGCATCTTATGGCTTTTCCTAGTGTAAGGACAACATTAGATTAAAAAAAAAAAAGTACATGCATACATATACCTATATACCTAAAACCCTGCAGAACTGCTGTGACTCATCTCTTTGTCAGGACTTTGTGAATCACCATGTTACTGAGTACGCCACTTTGCATCTTGAGGTTCTAAGGCTACCGCAGCTGAACCACAGCATCTGCTGCAGCTTGGTTCTAAGAGCAGCTTGAGTCTGCCTGTGCTGAGGTACCAGTGAGGTTGGAAAATTACTGCGTGATGCAATATTTACAGGTCTTGCAAATGCAGACATTATCACCACTCCTTTATGTAGGCAGTCACACCAGCATATAGTTCTGGCAAACGAACTTTGTAAGCCTCTCAGATCAGTGAGAAAATGTTATGGCTTTTATAGACAGCTATTAATTTCTGATTTTCATAAAAGGTTTTTATGTATAGCGTATCATAAACTACACTAGACTGGTCTAATATAGATTAGACTAGCGTAATATAGAGTAGTCTAATCTAGATTAAACTAGACTGTCATAACATAGACTAGTCTAGTATAGTGTGAAATTACAGAACAGTAAAATGGATTATAGCATTAAATTCGTCCTTCTGTGGCTTTTGTTATCTAATCAAAAAGTGGGCTGAGGATGTTAAATTCAAATTTCTGTTGATAGACAATAAAATTTCTGATCTGTTAGATATGCCATTTCAGTGAACATGACAAAATCAAGTGTGATTTAGTTTCATTCACTTCCAAAGACATAATTTGCATGACATAGGGAAACTTGAGTCAAAAGAGGAGTGAATAATATCAAATTAAGTTTGTTAACTGAGCAGAACAGGTTCTTCTGCACTACAATAGTTGCCACACTACGGTGTAATCCAAGGAAGTGGGAAAAGAGCCATGAATGAGGGATAATGTCTAGAGTTTTCATATTTTTTCTGGTGAGAGTAAACACATCTACTGTCTTTTAAAAAGCTACTCTTGAAATGGAAGGAAAAATAACCATGTAATACAGTATACATGATTTTAAAAAACATTACTTCTATAATGGCCTATTTAAATAAAATACTGAACTAAAGGCAGGAATTTAAAAAGTGGAGTAATTGTGAGAAACCTGGCTACAGTGAGTGAAGGTTTATCACTGCAGATTTTATATGCAGAATGAACAATTCTTCAGAGGAAACCACATATGATACTACACATATCGGGAACATGTTGCTCATTTGACTAATTCTGGCCTAGTTTAGCAGCTTGTTCTAAGATTATTTTAAAATTGCTGTGATTTCTCCTGCTTTATTCCCACTGAGGATGAAGATTCATGTAGAGCTCAGCAGACACACCACCTCTTTTCTGATACCTTAATGTTGCTGTGTTCAGCTGCAGAAAGTCTCAGCAAGACAGTGGAGAAGGAAACAGTGGTTCAGACACCAAGTGAATGATCACATTTAAACAAAAAGTGGGAGCTCTTGCTCATATTTTTGCAACGATGTACAGGGTGAACTAAACTAATTTTATTTACTGAACTAAGTCTTGATGGTTAAGACTAACAAATTGTGGAGACTGTCTACTTGCATTTGTCTGTTATCTATGCTTATACTTATCTTGGTGTTAGTCATTCAGTCTGCACTGTAGCTGTCTTTCATTAGTAGCTATGGCCAGCATGCAGACTCATGCCTTTGCAAAACAAAGTAAATTGCATTTCCTGCATTTCATGTCAGAGAAAACGTATGAGGAGAGAGACATTTATCTCTATTCTGGCATTTAGAGTTCTCCCTTAATGAAGATTATCTGTATGGTATGCTGAAGGGAAAAAAATTATAGAGATTAACAGAAATTTAATCTTAGGGATATCATGACAAACTCAAAGTGGAGAAGGGGATTTGAAAAATAATTTCTGCATTTTTCATTCACATGAAACAAGAGGAAAAAAAGGGAGGGGTTGAAACAAGGATGAGGAATTCCAGGCAATAGTCTGATTTTTCTTTAACAATGTTCTTGTACATTTAAATTTTTTTACTTTGTAAGATGCAATTGCCCGTGTAAAACAATTTGTTATGAACATATGGCAGTGGAAGGAGAGAAAACCCACCAGAATAATTCTCTGTGTCACCAAGAGGATTGTTTGAAATGGCATAATGGTTAACACCTAAGAAAACAAGAAAAAAATCAAAGAATTCTGACAGGTCTCATCACGTTGCTGGTGCAGAAGCATTAACTTACTAACTTGCAAAAAAGGTCACTAGATTTTAGTTAAGGTAAAAAATTGTGACTTCCTCAGGCTATGAGAACACCATCTTATACAATCAAATTACTTAGAAGACAGCTTTTAACCTGAGACCAGCTGCATAACTCTCTACAAACACCTTCCTGTCCATTCCACCTGTGAGATGAAATTCATTAGCTTAATATTCAGCTAAGTAAAGGAACCAGAAGCTAACATATTGTAATCCTCTACTGGGAATCATTTAATAAAGCAGGGCATGTGGACAGTTCCGAGGTGCTTCACTGAGAAGTATCATGGTTTGACTTCTAACTGTCAAGACCAAACTGGCACTAAAAGTGATCAGGTTCCATTTTGGTAGCTGTGATGTGGACTAATTCTTGGAGGAGACTGATGACAAATGAGCTAGATAAAGTAGAACCCTAAACTGTCAGCGCTGTTTGGCAAGTATTAAAACGTCAAAGTCCTAACATTGTTCACAAGGATCTTTACCTTACCTGAATCACAGTAGCTCAGCTGATGGGTAGGTCCTTGTGTGACTGCTACATTTCATTGGGATCTGGGCACATGCCAATATACTTATGCATACAGATATATACCTCTGAGATAATCATTGTTATTAGACATAATCATTACTATTAGGGATAAAAAGATGCACTTAAAGGAGCATGAGCAAGATTCACACATATCATTTTCAATATAAAAGTCCCAGAGACTTTTTATATCCTTGCCTGCTGGAGATAGGTGCCCTGATTTACTGCAAACTTTAAAGAAGAGAACTTAATTGTGTTCAGTAATTCTTATGTATGCTGGCACAATTCATAAGATATGTTAGAGCCTGACAGGATTTGAACAAGCTCTCTTCTCATTAAATTCAATAAGAAATGGAAGTACTGAAAAAGAGAGCAGAAACTCAATGACATCTTGCCTCATGGGAATATATAAAAATAAAAACAATTATGTTATTGGTTGAATCTGTCTTGGCCAGTGAACATTTAGGCCAACGAGGCAATGTTATTTTTTTAGTTCAGTGCTGGTATGTTTAAGTTTTGTCTCACAACATGCGAATGAATATCAAAGTATTTTTTTGTTTGCAACAATGCAATAGACCTTCACTGTAGTTTACACTCATATATTGTAGGATAAAAAAGACGTATAATTTGAAGGTAATATTGAATATGAGTTAGGGTACATTGGCAGGGACATACTCTAACAGAGGGAGATACTGGCTCCTAGGTGATGGAACACTGGAACAGGCTGCCCAGTGGGGTTGTGGAATCGACCTCTGTGGAGATATTCAAGACCTGACTGGATGAGTTCCTGTGTGATCTGGTATGGGTGACACTGCTCTGGCAGGGATTTGGGCTAGATGATCTTTTGAGGTCCCTTCCAGACTCCAACATTCTGTGATTTTGTGATTCTGTGAAGAACTGAGCACACCAGGGTACTGAACACCTGGTTAGTTTGTGGAAAGAAAAAGTGGCCATGATCTTGGTCCCTGGATGTTGAACCCACACCTTTTAGCCTACTCTGTTCAAAATACAATACAAATGTAACTCAAATGATAAGTGATAGCAGAATGAAACATACAGATAGGTGTTTAAACAGGAAGTCTTCAGAATGGCTAAAAAGCTAGAGAGAATATTTTTCATTTTCCTGCTTCTTGTAGCTTGTACAAATAAGTTGATTGAATTATTAAATCTTGTAGTTAGGAAGGATGGTTTAGAACAGTATTAAACCAAAGTAATAACTGAAAATCCATAAAAATAATTAGCTGATTATACTTTTCAAGATTTTCTGGCAATACTGCTTATAATCTGCCTAGAGACTTTATAGACTCGCTACTAGCATTTTTCATTTTCTTTGCCAGCCAATCTTTTCCATTGAGTCAAATGCTGAAGTTTCGGTCAGCTAATGGAGGTGACTGTGCTGTGTGTTCACTTACAACTGCATACAGCATACTGCAGTTTCCTACCACAATGCTATCCATAATATGAATTGTATCTGAAAAGTGTTAGCCTCTAGGGATTACACTTCCTGTAACTGTCAAGAAGTTTAAAATGTTTCTTAGATGAAAACATATGTTCACTTACACTTGAGGGTGGTTGAATTTTGATGGATTAAAATATATTTTTTTAACATTCTCTGAGAAGAAAAGGGAAAAAACCAACAAACCAATCAAAAACCAAACCAGCCAACTAACTAACCAAACAAACAAAATAAACCCACCAACAAACTTGCATAACTAACCTGTAGGTATGTATTTTGCATCACATATTTTTTAAACTTAAGTTGTTGGGGGAGGGGAGTCTGAACCCATCCCACTCCTACCAGTTTAATGCCAGTACTAGCAATAGACAGGAACCACAGGTCTGCAGGAGAGCACCTGAAAAGCATGTAAGGAATTCCAACCAGTAAGCCAGAATCATTGGTGGTACAACCCAAACACATCTCTTGTGAGCAGTAAACATGAGTTAGAGATGTGCACATTCCTGCAAGGCTACAGTCTTATTTGGATTGTAGAGACATGGTGGGATGGTTCCTGTGTCCAGAGTGTTGGAATAGAAGGATACATGTTCTTTAAGAAGGACAGGCAGGGAACCTGAGGAATGTGTCAATACCAATGATTGTCTGGATTGAATGGAGTGACATGGAGATGCATGAGAAACTGGGTTTATGGGTCAGGATTAAAGGAAGGACATAAACAAGTGACATTATAGTGGAGGTCTGCTACAGGTCATCTGACCAGGACAGGTCATATCCATAGAGGTCCTCTATGGATAGATAGAAACAGCCTCACATTCACAAACCCCAGTCCTTATGGAGGACTTCAACAATCCAATACATTTTGGAGGGACCACATACCAGAACACAGACAATCCAGGAGGTTCCTGAAATGTGTTGATGACAACTTTCTTCTCCAAGTGATAGAAGAGTCAATAGGAAGATCTGTTATGCTGGACCATGTTGTCATGAGGTGGTGGGGAATGTCAAGCTCAAGGATTGTCTTGGCTGCAGTGACCATGAAATGGTGAAGTTCAAGATCCCTAGTGAAGTGTGAGGGAGCACAGCAACCTCAGTACTCTGAGCTTCAGGACAGAACACTTCAGGGGTTTGCTTGATAGAGCACAAGTGCATAAAACTATGGAGGGAAGAGTAGCTCAGGAAAGCTGGTTAATATTCAACTTCCTCCAGTCTCAGAAATGATGCACCCTGACAGAGAAAGCCAGACAAAAATGTCAGATGTACAGATGGACAACGAGTTTCTGGGCAAACTTAAACATTAAAACAAAGCCTACAGAGGGTGGAAGCAAGGACAGGTGGCCTGGGAGGAATACATAGAAATTGTCCAAGCCATCTGCTGAAGTGAATCCAAAAGAGGGTCATGCTACACTCAGGAAGCTGAAGCACCTCCCCTTTGAGAACAGGCTGAGAGGCGTGTTCAAACTGAAGAGAAGGTTGCAGGAAGACCTTATAGTGGCCCTCCAGTATTTAAAGAAGCCTATAGAAAAGATAGGGAGGGATGAGGAGATGACAATTTTAAACAGAAAAGGGTACATTTATGTTAGATATTAGGAAGAAATTCTTTAATGTGAGGGTCACGAGGAAATGAAACAGGTTGCCAGAGAAATTGTGAATGCCCTCTCCTTGGAAATGTTCAAGGCTGGGCTGGCTGGGGCTTTGAGCAACCTGGTCTAGTTGAATGTGTACTTGGCCATGGCTTGGAACTAGATGATCTTTAAAGTCCCTTCCATTCTGTGATTCTGTGATATATCATTAGATTTCTGTGTGTGTGCATGTAGTTTGCATGATGTTCTCTCATTAAGATATCATAAATTAGAAATTGCAAAGACCAGCAAAACCTTTAGAACTCTTGAACAAAAAACTGAATGATGAAGTATTGTGAACTTATTTTTTTAACACAATATACATAATACAGAATGATTAATTAAATCAATAACTTATTTTAATTCTATAAATAAATACAAGCATAGAAGACTGTTGATTAGTGTTATTTCAGAGGAAAAAGGGTCACATAAATCATCCTATTACATTACATCAACAGGGTACACACACCTTGACAGGGTGCTGGGCCACCTCGTTTAAACTGTATTCTTACCCTGAAAGGTTGGACTAGATGACCCTAGAGGTCCCTTCCAACCTGGTACTCTATGAATCCATGAATTACTTATGGCTGAGGGTTACTAGCCTTCTATGGTCTTTCAAAACTTTTCTTTTTATTTCTTTTACTAATTTGTATGTTCCCAGACTTTCTGGAATGTATATTTTTTTGTACTCTCCAAAAGCCTGCCTATTGAGGGACACTATATTTCTTGATACTACTACTCACGTCATACAAAGGTTTCAATGTTCTTCGTTATCTTACACACACAATTGTTACACTTTTTTTTTAATAAAGAGTTGTGGAGAAAGTGGTAGACTTTTATTGTCTCTAAGTGCTGTTCCATTCATGGTTACACATTTGAACCTCCATCAAAGGCTATGCTTTTCACGTATATTTTGTTACACAAATTTATACATTACAAGTTATACAAGTTTATACAAACCTACCTTGACAGAAATGTTGAAATCCAATTGACCTTATTCAACTTACTTGAAATTCTAAAAACTTAAAACTGTACAAGAATTCAGTTCCATAATTCTTATCCCAAAATTCATATTATGGATTATTCAGACATTGTGAGATGGCCAGTGCATATAAAAATGGAAAAATATGAATGGTGTTGCTGAATCCTAACTTCCTTTAAAATGTCATATCAGTATCCTGCCCCCATCCTAATGGTAGGTTATTCTGAAACTCATACCATTTTCTAATGTTAGAATAATTTTTCTTTTCTTACTCTACTGTATCTGTTATCATAAAGCTGTTAATAAGCCCAACTGTTGTATTCCTAAGACACATTTCAAAGATGGAACAACCTAACAATTACTTGTGTCAAAATCCTGAATTAATTGGATTTTAAATTTCAAGCCAGGTAAATAGTAAGGCATAACTTTTAAATGGAAATTAATCTAAATATTTTTCAATAAAAAAAAAATTTTCTTCTGGAGAATAACAAGAGTTTCTTTCTTGGAACTATATTTATTTCCCTCTGTGTAGTATTTGTTTGACAAATGACAGCTCTTTTGCATAGTAAAAGCTGAATTTGTATCCATAAATGAAGTTTCTATTATAAGATATGTTTTGATATTTTCAGTGTTTAAATAGAAAGACTAGTCACTGGAGGAGAAGAAGCATCTCATCTGATGTTTTCATTCTGCTGTAGATCATCTCTAAGTTGTTATTGTACATGACAATGATTGCAACTGAGCAGAAAGTGAATAAGCCTTCCTGAGTTGTTTGAGTGCAGAAGTGCAAGGATTACTTCTATGATGGAGTTATTATGGCCATTGAAGTGAGATATTGGATATGGAAGTAATGTAATTTGAAAGTTCTTTTCCTCTCGTAAAATTCAATGAGATGCAGAAAGTCAGGGCTATAATAGTGGAGCCATTTCATCTTTACTGAAAATACTGGGAGAGGGGAAACTCAAGGTGACTGATCTAAAAATTGTGTTGATTAACTATTAGGAGATACAAAAATCATATGGACTGAAATATATATAATATACAATCATCTTAGGAAGAATTAATTTTGATGTTCCAAGATTATACAAATAATTTCAGAGAAAATGATGACATTACTTAGGAGTCTTTCAAAGCAGAGCTGAAGGAAACAACAGCAGGTGATGATCACTAGTTGAAATAAACTGACCTTCAGTAAAGACACTATATAGAGAATTCAAAAACAAAACCTCTGCAAGAATATTGGAAAGTTGAAACCAGAATAGTCCAGGAATAAATTTCTGCAGGGAAATTCTTTACAAGTTTTTGTTTTAGGACTGGATGCCTGTGAATGTGGTATCAGACAGCAATAGCTATGGTAGCTTTGAAAGTTTCTTAGGTTAAACACCAAATAAAAGGCCACAAAGACCACAAAAGAATTCTAAGAAAAAATTATCACCACTTTGAGAAAAGACATATTGGAAGAATGACAGAACCATTATGATTGGGAAAAAAATGAAAGCATCAAGTCCAGACATTACATAACTCTACAAGCGCTGTTACCACATCGTATCCTTGAGTATCATTCATGGATGGTTCTGAAATACACCAGTTTTGTTGACCTTCTCTGGACCCATTCCAGCACCTTAATGTCTCTCTTACACATGGATGGATGGGTGAATGGATAGATAGATGGATGGATGGATGGCAAACGGATTGATAAACACGTGGAAGATGGGCAGGTGTATTACATTGAAATGGAAAATAATTCAGTAGGCAGGGGTGTATAAGGTGCTGTATTGATGCTGGCAAACAAAGTATGCATTATTAAAAAATTTTGAAACAGTGATGAAGAAAGAATTCAGCATCACTGAAGGACTAGCCATCTGTGAAGACCACTAAGAGGTTTTGTTTACTGATAGCAGTTTGCTATCCTAAGAAGAGGAGAGAGTATTTTCAACAAGAGTGCTTCACCTCATCACACAGAGATTATTTTTCTTCAATGGATTTTATAAGGGTTGGGTATTTTTTCCAGTGTTATCAAACGAGAAAGTGTATTAGTGTATTATGTGAATTTAAATATATTCAGGCAGAAGAGAATGACTTTTTGAGTTACTTAAAAACTAGAATCCTTAAGACTGGCAAGACTTTTTGTGTGTGTGTGATGGGGCAGGGATTTGAAAAGTTGAAACAGATAATGAAGCCTACTTGAAACTCATCATGAGGGAGGCTATGTCCTTGAGACATGAAACATTTAAAATATAGTCTCATTCACAGAGTTTATTTTCTGGCTATTTAAAAGCACCTGTTCTTTATTCACTCTTGTAGATTTCCTCTGAGATTTGTATGCCTATGCAATGTCTACCTACGTGTCACTTTTTGAGATTACATCTTTGCTCTAGGGGAAATGCTTTATGAAGTTTTGCACAATGACCCCCAGCACAATGGGTCTGAAATTACTTGTCTGTATGCAATTCTAAATCATGGGCTTGTTCTCCAATCCAGACTAGTGGCCTAGATTATTGATTTGATTGCCTCCCTGTCTCCTGTCCTAGAGTATAATTGGACTAAGAGGTAGCTTTATATTCTGTGATTGCACAATTCTTTCTTTCTGGTTCACCTTTATAACATGTTATACTAGAACTACAGCTCCTAAGAGTACAACCACTATTTCCAGAGATACAGATGCTATTACTAATATTAGTATTAAATGTGACAGATCTGAGAATCTAATAATAAATATGTATCCCTTTCCTCAATATCCTAAATCAAACTGTCAGAGGTAACACACACAATGAAATAACAGGAAGAGAAAGGGAGAGGGTATATATGTTTCATAGGTAAGGTACAGCAAAGAATGGTAATAGATAGTTAGTCCATATAACCACATCAATTTTGCATTACCTGTTACACAGCTCCCAGTATATTTGCTTTATTGAGCCTTTTTGCATTGTAGCAGCAATAATGTCATGCACACTAACTGTGCACAAGTTTGTTTGTGTTCTGAAGTGAGGATTTTCTGTTATATTTAAACTAACATGAAATAGAAAGTCAAAGTGGTAATTACATGGTTCAAATTCTGGTCTTTGAATACTGACAACTCAGTGAGGTCTAATGCTTTGGATGTAAGTCTCAAGAATTGATTTCTGTGTCATACCTCCAAGCAGGAAGGATGTGAATACACGTATTTAAAGCCATGGCCATCTCCTGTTCTCCATCTCCTGGCCTCTGGCCATCCATGCCACGGTCCCTGCTTGAAGACATGTTTTCTAGCCAAGGCAACAATCAGACACCTGCTCTGTGACTTGGTGCTATGCTTCCATGTATTTTGGAAGCTGGAGTCTGTGAATCTAATTTCCAGTACAGTTAAAGGGAACAGAAAGCCTTATGAAAATAGACTTCTCTTGTAAACACTCAGATGTTCCACTTACAGTACTTAAATATACTTAAATTAAGACCCTTAGATACTTTACTCTTATCTTATTTAAAAAATATTGACTATAACTAGAGGAAAATTAAGAAAAAATTTTCATTATTTTCTCACAGGTCAAACGCTGTAAAACTCAATAAAATGAGAATGCACTGATCTGTTTCAAGTTAAACTCTTCTGAGACATCAAATTATGGTATGTACAGACATCTTGATTGTGACATCTGAGTACTTCTTTGTTGTCATCACCTCTTGGTTATTATTATTGAGTGATAACTGTCAAAAAATATTCTAGTCCTTTCCAAGAGTGGGGTACTTCACATTTCTGTGAAAGATTCCTAATATAATGTACAAATATGTCACTATAGTATAAAAGTTGCCCAGAGCCACATCTAGCCTGGCTTTAAAAACCTCAAGGGATGGGGCTTCCACCACCTCCCTGAGCAACCTGTTCCAGTGTCTCACCACCCTCAAGGTGAAGAACTTCTTCCTAGCATTCACTCTGAATCTACCCATTTCTATTTTTGTTCCTTTCCCCCAGTCCTATCACTACCTGACACCCTACAAAGTCCCACACCAGCTTACTTGTAGGCCCCTTTCAGATACTGGAAGGCCACAATAAGATCTCCTCAGAGCCTTCTCTTCTCCAGACTGAATAGCCCCAAGTCTCTCACTCTGTCCTCACAGGAGAGGTGCTTCAGCCCTCTGATCATCCTCGTGGACCTTCTCTGGACACAATCCAGCGCATCCAGATCCTTTCTGTAATAGGAGCTCCAGAACTGGTCACTGTACTCCAGGTGAGGTCTCACCAGAGCAGAGTAAAGGGGGAAAATCACCTCCCTTGACCTGCTGACTGTGCTTCTCTTGATGCAGCCCAGGATGTGATTGGCTCTCTGGGCTGCAAGTGGACACTAGTAGCTCATGTTGTGTAATTCTCTTTCACATCTATGCTGTGGATAGCCAACAGCTAATCATTGGTGCTTAAGTCCAGTAAGCAATAAAAAAATCAAAATCATTAGTTCTGGGTATGCCCATATCCAAAACCCAGGCTTTGGCTACCTTATACAAAGATGTTTGGCTCTGAATGGTGTATCAGGTATACAGTACTTAGATAATTTAGCCCACCTTTAGAATAGAGACAGTGGTTATATGTAAAACAGGGTGCTATTTTATTTGCATTAAAGTCACAAGAGCTTTAGCTTTGCCTTCAAAAGGGACATAATGTTATCTGCGTATCCACAGCAGCAACTCTGTAAACAACTGTAAACTTTCTCTACTGCTTGAAGGACAAAAAGAAAAGGGAATGGGAAACAGAAAGAGGAAAAAGGGGGAAATAAAACCAAGAAGACAAGAGGGATTTTTGGTGGAGCCAGTTTTTGTTACCAGCTCTCAACAGTGCATTAGTCATGCCTGGTAGCAAAGAATAGAAAGGGAATGAGAAACAGGTTTATACTTTTCCAAGTTTTAGGATTTATTTCAGAACAACTGAAATGTTTTATAGGCTGACTGAATTGATTATTGCTAGAATAAGGGATCTAGAGCCCGGTGCAAATCACTTGGATCCTGTTCAGGTTCCTCCTCCAGTGCAGGGATTTGAATCAGGACCTCAAAAGCTGCATGTGTAAAAGCTGTTGTTGTTTTGGCATCTTGTGTTGTTTTCCTGTTTAGCAGCAAATTTTCAGAAATAAAGAATTAAAGACTAGAATCAATGCCAAGAAAAAATGCATGATACAGTTGACAAGGATTGTAAATTTATGTCAGTGTGTGCTGGAAAGCTCCTCAGAGCTCTCACATAAGCTATGGCAATGCAGGCCACAACTCCAGAAAGCAGACGTTCCCTGTCACAATTTTTAAAAGAGGCACTTGTCAAGATATGCATTGTGCAATCACACAGATACTGGTGTGTTTTTTTTTCCAGTTCCAGAAAGATATTTTGCTCATGCCATATTAGAATTACAATGGCATCTAAGTCAAGGCTAAGTCCACAGCAGAGTGGTGTGCATCTTATCTGAATGGGGCACAAATATACAGCCATAACACAAAGCACCATTTTAGCTTTGTACATCTCCTGTATGTTTGCTGTAATAATCTGGCAGTACTGTTTTCAACAGTGCAAAGAAGTAGAAGAAACACTTGTAGATTGGAACACTGTGTAAAACAAACAAGCAAACAAAAAAACCCCATAAACTAAACAAGAATAATAATTAAATCCTTTACTGTGTGTGCTGTGCATTTTCTACACACACACACACATAGACATAGTCACACATCAGGCATTGAATATATTGATATTTAATCTGAATGCAGCTGTTTAGATATTTGTTTGGTCTGTTTCTGGATTTATCATTACAAATATGTGGTTAACAGCAGCCAACCTGATTTGCATCTGTGTGTGTCTGATTTGTTCACCGCTATGCCTCTTGTGTCCTACATCTTAATCACATCCAGGCACCCGCCCCATTACATTACCAGAAGGGAAGTGATGGACATCCCTTGACTCTCTTCATGACCCCCTGATAATCCTGTTTCACACACAGGCTCCCTGCTGTATGAAACACAAAAGCTGCCACTGTAGTTCTTTACTTCCAGTCGATATTCTGACAGACTTGATCTAGCAAATTAGTATGCTGTGGTAGGGGCACGACAAAAGACCCTTTTGACACACTCTGAATCGATACAAAGGCCAACAGAGAGCCATTTCACTGTAGTTCTGTTATTTTTCCCCTTTTGATGACCCTTCTTCTTTCTTTTTTTTTTTTTTTCAGCTTGTATGACCTTGTCAGATTTAAAAACATAATGTTAGAAAAGTCATCCTTGCACAGGAGAAGAAAAATCTAAACATGTAGAAATGCAAGAATACCAATGTAAAATTAAAATACAGCTGGATCAGAGGAGTAGAGATTTTCTTGCGTGAGTTTTTTTGTCATTCACTCTACAGAAATCCTTGCATGCTTCAAATGTCAGATTGTAGAATTAAACATACTGTTCTGACTATGAATGCTGGTTTACATCTGCCTTTTTTTTTTTTTTTTTTAAAAAAAGGATGAACAGTTCATGCTAAAGGATGAAAAATGTGTATCTTAGTCATATTTCTTGGTATGAAGGATGTTGTAATAGGATCATGTATTTTAAAAAGGTAGTCAATTTGCGTAATTTCTAAGTTCTTGTGCTGTGAAATGTAACTGGATTTATGCTGATATAAATCATACATTCCAAAAAGAAAATTCAATATGTGGTATATATACTAAAAAATATAAAGAGAAACTTTATTTGTATCTGAAAGTTTACCAGCAGATAATACACTTGTTCAAAATGATGACTTATTAATAGGGAAACTTCAGTGAAACATAATTGACTTGCATATTTGAGCAATGTTGTTTTATGTATTCCTCTACTTCTGCAAGAATTATTAATTTGTTCAGAGTCACTGTCACTTTAATTAGGTTTACTTTTTTACCAATTCAGTTGTTTTTGTGTTAGCTCAGTCTGTACAATGGGTGTATATTTTAGTCCTTAGGAAACATACATAATGAGGACATGTATTTTTCTTATAACCAGTATGTTTTGCTATATTAAGTACACAAAGACACTGCAGCTTTGTCTTATCATCATTTCAAAGATATAATTATATCATAATAAGGCCTGATTCTCCTAATTTAAATGCTTTTATGTTGTTCTTAAAGAATGATCTATCCTCTTAGAAGAAAAAAAGCACTCAGATAATCTGTACTTTCTCTCTCAAACTATCAAACTCACTTTCTAAATCTCAGCTACAAATTTTAAGCTTTTGGGTTGAAATAAAACTTAAGTCAATAAAAAATGAGACAGCTTTAGAAAACACTTTAACTCACAGATGCATTTTTCTAAAAAACACAGGTGCACAAATTACTCCTGATATTTACTGTACAGCATGCACCTTTGACCTCTGCTGCACCTCAGCATTTTTCAATCCATAAACCTTGTTCTCTCAAACAGAAGTACTGTACAAGGAAAAAAAACATTGTGTAAGAAATTCACGCCACTTTAGACAACTCAACTTGAGAACAGAGGCAAAATTGCATTAGCTGTTCCAGTTCCTCCAGCAGTTTTATCTAGCCGAAGACTACTAGATTCAGCCCCCTCCCCTAAAGCCCCTACAACGCAGGGTAATATGCTCAGCTACCAGAAAACAGTGGACCACAACATTTTTTTACCATTTACACCAATT
This sequence comes from Picus viridis, assembly GCA_033816785.1. NCBI lineage: Eukaryota > Metazoa > Chordata > Aves > Piciformes > Picidae > Picus > Picus viridis. The sequence continues at coordinate 73,104,812 of CM066606.1, read as the reverse complement.
CTGATCCACACTGAATGAATATTTTAGTGGGAAATATATCATATTTCACTGTGACACAGAACTCTTCCCTGAGACTAGTATAACACAAATTTGTACGAAGCAAGAACTACATGTAATATTATCATAGCATCCATATTCACATGAACTTCATGAAGTCCATATTTGCAGGGAATTGCACCCTAACCAGTGCAGTTCTGTGACATACATACATATTTTCCCTTCCAGAAAAAAAAAAAAAAAAAAAAAAAACTATGACATAGGGCAATCATTTTTAAAGAAGTTAGTCCAACAACTTCAGCATGACTTCATATCAGGAACAGCAGTAGATGTATCTTGCCAATGAAATCCTTATGTGAATTAACCTTCTTTCCCCTGACTAAACAAACAACCAGAACAAAAATAATGATCTTCAAGTTCCACATGCCAAGTGCTACATGGCAAATACATGTCTCAAACAAAATATCTCTGCTGCTAAAAATGACATAACTTCTAAAATACTTGTTTTATAGTTTCATTTGTTATTTATCAAGCCCAAGAAAACATAAGTTTATGGGCAGCTCATCCAGGAAACTTGCAATATGAGAGGTACAGGACTGGAAGCTGCCAGGATCTGGAAAGAAGACAATCCAGAAGGAGGGATGGACTGCCCTGGCATTGCTTCTTCCCAGTCAAGACTGTTACTGCACATTTCATTACTTAAAGTTAATATGGGCTCAGTTACGACCAGTGCTCATGCTCCGTGTTTAAAGTTTTTCCTCAAAATTTACCTTCAGTTGAGTATTCGTAGGCGAACTGGTGTTACCCTGTGCATCTTTATGGACTCAGACTCCCCCAAAACCCTATAGACTGGGCACTTTTTTTACATCTGTGGTTTTGTACAACAAAACCAAACTCCTTTATTACTAAAGACTAAACTAAAACCTATTAGCTTTTCTTTGAGAAACTCTGTCACTTCAGATGCTGCCTCTTCCTTCAGACAGGAGAATGTTTTCTACCAGTAATGTGGAACCAAACAACCTATCATTTGGAGGACTAAGACAGAATTCTCTGACTCCTGCCCAGTTCCTTCTGAGATGCAGAAGGTTGATCTCTTCTTCAGCAAAGCAGGTGGGCTGGGCACAGTAGGAGCAGCAATCTCGCATTTTCTATTTTCTAACATTTTTTTAGGAGAAAATACAATAATAAAAAGAGACATCAGGCTCTGGAGGAAGAGTCAGCATCCTGACTATCAGTAAATCTCATTGTTTTAAAGATTGTGTCATCAGTTTCTGTTTGTGCTGAATACTTTCAATGGGATATGTGCACTTATAAATGCCTGTTCCTTTCTTTACAAATGCTTAAAAGTCCTCATTAATCCATAAAATACAGTGGCAAGATAGGTACAGTAAGGAAGGATCCAGTAATACTTAACTTAACTATGTCCAGAACTGCTATCTGGAACAAAGGTGATATAGCAAGCTCCTGCAATGTTCAATCCTCCTATTCACAAGGGGGGGGAAAGAAAGGAAAAAAACAGTTGTCTTGCCATTGTTGGGAGATATTTTGTTGCTATGGGCCTGAATATAGGAGGGACTGTTGAAAACATGTTGCCTGCATGGGTGCTGATGATTTCCTGTGCCTACAAGTGTACCTAGACACTGTTTAATGGCCTGGATAACAGCTGCTGCTCCCATAATTCAACTGATTCTAGTATTTTCCACTTCAAATAATACTTCCCAGGTGGCTCTCAGTGTCTATTCTTCTATGTTTCAGAATGAAAAAGAGGAAATCTGCCTGGTTAAAAATACATCCATGCGTCTCACTGTGATTTAAGAGGAGTTTCACATCTCAGTAGCTCTACTCACTTCAGGACAGTCAGTTCTGATTTGTGTTTGCTTGAAATCAGGATCAACCTGCTATGCATTGACTAATATCTACCATATGAACATCAATTTTTAACTTCCGCAAAACAAACAGTAGACTCTATTTCAGAGTTTCACTGACCTTAGAAAGAGCTTCATAAAAACAGACAGATTTACCCCAGGAAAAGTTAAATGTTTTATTTCATATACTAGATAAAGGCAATATGATGTGCTACTCGCCCATATATGTATTTTTAAATAAGTGTTATTTGTTTGCCTTTACTCTTTGCCTCATATACTATTACTACAATTGTCTATGTGTGCTAATATCGAATTCCTATCTACCTTTTCTAAGTACACGATAGTTTATCTCTAGTGTGCTGCCTGCGAAAGACTAAAAGCAATTATTCCAGATTAAATATTTCATTTCTTGCGTGATTTTTTTCCACAGCTTCAGTAAATGAATCACGATGTTTATTTTATTCTCATCAGAGAATCTCAAGCAACATGGTAGAAGTGGTACACTGAAGGATGTAATGTGTATGTCTACGAGGATGGCAGAATTCTATTTTCTAATTGACAGTGGACCCAGTGTGCTTCACTAGAGCATGCAGATGAAAGCCTCAGGCTGGCGAGATGAAAGCAGGAAGATGTACGGTCAGAGCATCTTAAGAAAGATAAAGTGTATTGTCCCTTCTGCCTATCACTGTGTGAGAGATTTAGGTAGGATGAAAGGGTGAAATAGAACAGCATATTATAAGAAAAACGAAGGCAATAGTGATGGTTTCTTGAGAGTATTCTCAAGGATTCTTGGTGAAGGATCCAGTTACCTCCTTGTCCTTATCTTACTATATTATCCCACAGTCCACACTGGTATTATGTAAGACTGTTTATCTGAATATTGTTCTATCTGATAATAAAATGAGAAAAACTCTTTGTCCATTCTAGAAAAAATGGTTGAGTTCTACCAAGAAATGTTTGAAGTCAAAGTGCATTTTCTCTTGGCCCACCATTCTAAATTGAACAAAACCTGTACCACTGAGCTGGCTTAATTTGCACAGATCTGTACCACCCCTTCACCAACATTCAGACCAGTAGAATGCTGAGGGGCAGTTCCACTGATTTACCTCCTGCCACTGAGTTGACAGAAGTGGTAATGTGATTCTGTGATTCTGTGATTTCTGAGGGGGACATCAGGGAAAAATGTTTGTGCAGACAAATCTGGTGAAGAAAACTGCAAAACCAAAAGATGATTATAAGAAAAAGGAGGCATCTTTTGGGTAAATTTCTTTGTCTACATTTGTCTGGACAAATTAATCTTTTAAAGGATTATTTCATTAACATACTTCTTTCTTCACCTCTTTCTCTCACTTGGTGGCAAACCCTGTTTACACCATCCTCTCCCTCAAACAAGATGAAAAAAAGTATATCAGAGTCAGGAATAATAAGAGAGATAAAAATCAAGGATTTGTTTTCACATTCTCAAAAGCAGAAAATAAATAAATAAATGCACTCAGGACTTGTTTCAAGATAAATGAACAAATCAACATTCCTTACAGGTCACCTTCAAAACTTCAGGCTGCCTTTACACTGAATTGTACTTATATTCACTTACTAATCTCCTCACATATTATGGATTTCACAAGTGACTTGTGATGCTGAATTGCAATAGCTGTTTGTACAGTTCCCAGGGTATTCATTGTTTGTCCGTTTGCTTTACTCAAATTGGAGAGAACTCACTTTTAAAGTAGCTGTCAAAGTCTGACTCAATCTGGCAAGTCAGTAATTACTTTTCATAAAGTAATATGCCAGAACACACAGAATTCATAAGAATTGTAGAAGCTATTGGGACACACAAACATATATTCCCACCTGCCACTTTTCACAGTTCAAATAATTGTAAAAACCCCTTTATAGTATCGTACCAAATGCATGAATTCACCCCTCTATTGCAAAAAAAAAAAAACCCAAACAAACAAAAAAAACCCAACAGAATGCCTTTTTAAAGGTCTTTCAAGGAAATATTGGTTAAAATACACTTTACTTTTAAGCATATTTTGAACTATGGAATATTAAAATTATTTCCTACTTTGTTTTCCCTTCCTCTGTATTAGAAACATAACTGTTCATTGAAGTATTAAGGCAAATACTGCAACAACTTGAACAGAGATGACATCAAGAGAATGGACAATTAATAGTTTTAGTCCTTGTATTTTAGCTAAAGCATTCAGAACTTCCATTTGTAACACAATCTTAGATCCATAGTTCAGCAGTAGACCACAAAGCACTAGATCATGAGTTACTAGGGAGTTACCCAGCTTTGCTTCCAAGAGGGAATAACAAATAACATGAATGCTTTCTTCATACCTGTGCTTTTAAATGCAATCTTGAGGTAGAGACTGCAACCCATTGTGATAACTGGTCTTAGAAATAAATAATTAAAAAAAAATGTTTACTCTCAAACAGAAATGAACAGTTTCATTATATATTGCCCCAACCCAGAAATAAATTGCATTTTGCCTCAGTGGACTGGCAATGGCAAAATGGACCTGCTCAGTTATGTACTTGTTGTGACATGTAATATGCATCACAGGGGGAAGTGTTAATGGGTATTTAAGGGGACATGACAACCCCATTAGCTTCTCTGATAAATCTGCCCTGTAGTAAATGACAATCTTCACCATGGAGATTTCTCTGCTGGGCATAACAGCAGAAGAGGACAGAAAGTTGTGAACAGTGCCAGTATTGGTGAAGGTTATGATAAATCAGTGATTTTGATAATAAAGAGATTGGAAGCCCATGGCAAGCCAATAGATCTAATTATTTTCTTGGTCATTAAAACTGATCAGACTTTGACAATGCAATGGTCCAAAACTTCCTGTCAGTTACCTGGGCATAATTTTCCTCTTTAAATGTTTTTCTAATTCAGAGTCACATAAGATACTGAATATTCTTAAGCATGCAGCAGTGAAAACCTGCAAAATGTAAACAAAAGCCAGTTACTTTTCAAAACAATTTTTTTCTTCTTTTTTTTTTTTTTTTAAATCTCCACTATGTTACATTTCTGTATTTGTTTGTGTAATTATAGGTGTTTCATTTCTCAGAAGAGGATCTTTAATGCCTATGGGCAAGTGTTTCTTTTGATGTATCTATAGAGATGCTTTTGATCTTTAAATTTCTGTCTATCACTTGCTTACGCTGCTGCTTTTCTTCTTCCTCTCTGTCCTTGAACAATCAGGTCAATAGCTACAGCCAAACTTGGCAGCTGTTAGAGCAAGATGTCAAATGTTGAAATATATATTCTTCCTGCAGTGGCATCATGGCCTGTGGCTAGTCCTTTTTATGGATTCACTGCCAGCAACATGGCTGTGTTCAGTGTTGACTGCTTGTGGGTGCAGAATTGCCTCTAGGCTCATATCAAAGTCATGCTCTCATGCAGCTGACTATGTTGCTTTCACTCCTTAGATGGCATCATTTTCTGGCACTGATTTAGCTCGTGGTATTTTCTCACATCCATTTTTATAATGTGTGCCAGACCAGCTCACAATCCCTGTCAGTATATCTCTTTAAATTAGTCATGTATAATTCTGCTCCCTACTTCTCAAGAAAATGTCATTAAATTAGGATTTATATCAATAAATCCAGAAGAAAAAAGCAGTTAATTTTTTAGGGCTCATTTTTAAAAATTAATATGTATATTTCCAAATTTCAACTACTGTCTTCACACAGAACTCCATTTCTTTTCCCCAAATATTTTCCAATTTGATGAATGATTAAACAGCCAGTCTTGCTTTCTTTAGTCATGCAAAAATTATATATCCAACCAGACTGCCAAACTAAGGTGCACAAAGTTGATTTTTCCTTTTTTTCAAGATGCATGGATTGAAATTAGTTTTGAAGTGTCATTAATATCTCCAGGAGCTTATTTATAATTGAGAATAATCTTAACAGAATCTGATAGCATTGAAAAACTACATTTTGCACAGAAACTAAACAAAGGTGATGTTATTTTCTCTCAAAAAATTGCCAGAAAGGATATGAATACTAATGGGGACAGAGTCTGTCTGATATCTGCTTTTCAAAAATTTACTTTGGAAATGTCTATATGCCTGGTATCTATTTACCACCTGGAGGCATCATCAGAGTTTAGTCAAACACACCGAGGGAGTCAAATGGCACAGGCTGCAACACATGGGATGTTTCAGGAACACCAGAGTTGGAAGTTATCACTCGTAAAGAATTAAAAATAAGAATAAAATTGGGTAGTTTGTCCAAAGATTTTCTTCATTGCTGCCATGCTTATGAACATGTATGAACATGAATAGAACAAGCCCCAAGTAGGCCCTGAAATCTACTTTTACAGGCTTACATTGTGCTTGTGTGCTGATGCCAGTGCTCATTCCCTATCAAGACAAATTTTGGGAGATAAAAGTGGCACAACTTTCTTCCCTTTAAACACCACTTGAAAAATTTCTTTTTAGGAACTGTAAACAATAGGAAATCCAAGTAATCCCGTAGACTATATACAGACAGAATATAAATAACATAGATGAGGGTCCTGAACTGGATAAGAAAAACATGTCTATTGGTCCTAGTCCTGAAGTTTCTTTTCAGAAAAATATGCCTATGTGGCAATTAGTACTTAAGAAAGGAATGAAGAAGAGAAAATGTGGTATGAATCTGTGTATATCCCTTAAAGTCCACAAACTACATGGGAAAAGGCAAGGCTCAATAAAACATTACACTTGTTATTGTATTTCTAAAAATGCACTTGCATGCCCACATATATATTACTGGGAAATATCACAATAAGAAAGACACATCAGTATAAATACTCCTAAGTTTGGTTCTATTTTGGTCTAATTTACACCTGAGTATGTAGAACAGATTTTTTCATTACACAGACATTTAATCCTTGTCAATAATTTGAATCAATGTAAATCTTTGATACAATCAGTAGCACTATATTCTGGCTCACCAATAAATTCAGGTATGCATTGTGGGAAGCTTGATGTATAATCTCAGCATCCTACTACAAAATTAATACTTGCTATTTATTGTTCATTCTTTCTATGCATATGTGGTTCTGTTTGAACTATCAGCATTCTCTCTAAAAACAATTTCACTCAGACAAAAATCTGTTCCTTTGTTCTTTTGGTAATTCATGTTTGTGTATTCCTATGCTAAGTTTCCTTGATGTATCTTGTTATTCGGTGCAACAGAGGAAAGCAAATGTCAAGAAAACAAAATTACTAATACAAAATAATCATTTAACATTTAAGTACCTTTAAAAAATGTTGAAATCAACTCACTTATAAAATAAAAATTGTGGAAGTGAAGTATTTTATTTTCTTCTAGAAGAATTAAATAGCATGGGCATTTTTATATTTCATCTCAAAATAGTACCATAGGGATCTGACCTAGATTTAAACTCTCATCTCCAGAGATGAAAGATCTTCACATTACTCAACTGCTGCACAAATATGTGGCTTTAGATATACCAAGAGGAGGGCAGCTCATGAAGTTGAACTTAAGTTGCTGGTCTTTTGTTCTTCACTGCAGCAAGGCAGTGAGGCAGTGACATGAAGCTTCTCCTCCCCTCCCCCAAAAGAGGAAAAGAAAAGAAAGAAGCTGTAATCCTCTTTAGTACAAATTTCCCTAATATTCAATAATCACTCCCTGGCTCTGTCCTTGTGGGAGACATCTGGTAGCATCTGTGCCAGCATATGTTAAACATCTCTGAGTGGGTCACTACCTCATTTTGTCACTGACTCCTTTATCACCTAGAGAGACAGCAACATCCCTTCACAACACAGTGTTCTGCAAGGCACAGCGCTGTTGTGTCTCTCTAAATAAACTTGGTTCAGTACACTTTAACCCAGTCTCTGTACACTTTAACCCACTAACTGTGGTTAACCCACTCTTAACTGAATCATTTTCACAGTGAGGTTAGTATGAGTGAAAGAAGCATTATGTATTGCTTTAAAACCAGCAAGTCCTCCCATACTAATTTCATACTTGTACCTGAAAAGAAAGGAAGGAAAGATAAGTTCTTATAGGTCACTTCATATGCTTTAAATACTTTGTAAAGTAGACATGCAATTTGCATATAGGTGATATTTCCAAACTCACTTGTGATTCATTTCTATGGCAATAGATTTTATTAATGAGTGTGTCAAAGTCTGCTTTTTGTTTCCTTAATTCAGCAAAATTAGTCTGAAACATCTGGCTGCATTAGCTGTCAGAATTTGAGAGTTGTTTTCTTTTTCAGTTTGTGGTTCAATGATGTACTGTAGGACTGTTTTCAGCAGAGGTGCTAGTTATGTGTACACCCCGGTTTTTCTGAGCTACTCACTCTTACATCTGCTATTTATATCAGGGCTGCATCTAGTTTTTCAGTAATCACAACTGATCCTTGGAATATATCCAAGATAATTTTCCCAAAACAAATCTAAAAATAATACACAAACTCATTTTTCAAAGTCTTGAAATAGTCAACCTGCTAGTGGGACTGATTTCTCACTGTTTCTAGTATTTAACTGAGGCAGAAGAAAACTTACAATATGGTATCTAATGATATAGTATGACAGAATATTATTTTTGTCACTTCTTGCCCTTTCAATGGACTAAAACCTTATCAATAATGAACCTGCTGAAATTTCATCAAAGACATTTTAACTTTTTGTTAAAACATAGTTAGAAAGACACTATTGTGAACAAATTTAAATAACTGTAAAAGTGCTATACTCCATGTTTAAATCCTGATTTGAACTGAAATAGGTAGATGTGCCTTGATTCCCTTCTTTTAAGGTAGCACCAGGCTAGTGTGAAATTTCACATTTTTCTTTTCACACTAGTCAGAATAAAATTCAAATAACTGACCAGAGCTCAGATTTATCACTCAAAATTACTTTCTCTAGGCTGGCTTACCTAGAACTATAACATTATCTAAAATGGAGGCTTCTAAACTTGGACAGATGTTTTCCTAATTAGAAAAATGAAACCAAATACACCTCCTCCCATCCCTCTGACACCATGCCATATGTTGCAAAAGCTCCATCCACTTCATACATCATCAGTGCCTCTCCACAAGAGCTAGCTCTTCACTTCCATTTAAACAAATTATCTGGCAGATAAAGAAATGCTGATCTAGAGAACTCATTTCTCTTCTCTATGATGATGTACTGTAAAATGCCTAGCAATTTTTTTAAGAGTCATAAAAACTCCTCTGACGCACTTACAGTCATGATGAGGTTCAGAAGTTTTTCAAGTGCAATATGTTCACTCTACTAGGTTTAAACATAATCTAACCACTACTAAAACAAGGATCACAGAAATACTTTTTTCCTCTCTGAAGTGTACGGATTACTAAATTTGTATTAGGAGACTGGGAATTTAGTTTCATAAACTATTTTGAACAGAATTATTCCTAGAAGATGGCAAAGAGTGGAGTGGAAAGATTGTGTTTGGGTACTACAGTTTAAGTCCAGATTTATAGGAAGGTAATTAAGGACAGAATACAGTCCAAAGTGTTTTAAATGTGTAATCCTTGTTAGGATTCAGATATTGAAGAATAGATGGGCTCATAGGTGCCAGACTACTGCTGAGTTTAGAAACCTATGACAATAGGGGTTAATACTGGAAAATCTGATGGACCTGTAAGTATAGTAACATCAAAAGGACTGCTGTAATTACCATTTGCTTTCTCTCCAGTTAGATTGAAAGCAATCAATATCTAAGGAGAAGCCGAATAAGAAATTTTCAATAATTTCTACTGCTCTTAGGAAGAGATATCACTTTTTTATCACTCAATTGCCTGATTCAAAATAATTATTGGATTCTTTTCTAAAGTGTGTATTAAAATTTGTCTGAGAAGTCATTGCCAGCTAAAGGGTATTTCATAGAGTTTTGGGAATAATGTTTGAATAATTGTGCAGAATTTCTTTTTGCTACTAAGTACCTTAATAAAGAATCAATACTGCAGTTGGCCTCAGAGGAGCGAATCTCTACACGATATTTAGCTTGGTTCAGCTTACACTGAGAATATCATGTAAAGATGTGCATAAGCATTTCAGCTGGCTTGTTCTCTTACTGATTAGAATAGAAGTGCAACATGCTTTGCTATCCTGTCCCAATTTAATTTGAAATCTTTCTACACTGTAAGATGTGACTGACAAGTTATTAGCATTTTGCATTTGGAGGATAAAATATGAGCTGAAATAAAAAAAAAATAGAGAAGAGTAAAATACCAGAAAATAATATCCTCTTACCCTCACAACTGTAGAGTACTGTAGTGGCAATCATATCTGAGGTTTTGAGTGAAGACATGTCCTGACTGTTATCATAAATAGATTGGAATTGCCATTTACCTACATGATCTTGTTTATATTCTTGATCTGCATTTGCATAAGTCTATAAAAACTCCTCTAATAGGAGTACTTGAGGGTAAATTATTATACATTAATTTACATAATTGTAGTTGTACCTCTTGTACTCTACCTTGTGAGGATTAAACCGAATATTTTTCTACACATGTTGGAGGTTACAGTCTTATGAGACCTAGAGGTCTGTGCTCTAAAAGTCTAATCAGAAAGTAGATGGTGAGATATCTGAATATGAAGTAAAAGACAAAGTGTTTTAAAGCCTATTACTCTTTAAACTCTCCTTTTCTCCAAGATTAGACACACAGGAGAATGTAGGTCACAAAAAGGAAAATGTGGAGAGATTATATAGGAAAGAGGGTATATTTTATTATGGTAGCTATAGTGTTACAGAAACATAGGCTATGGGTCATTTATCTTACTGTATGGAACATCTGCGACAAACATAAAGAGCTGGGGAAAACACTGATTCTAGACAAAAAGAATTCTATGTGATTTGGAGTACACCATCCGAAGAACTTGGTTGAGAACAGGATTTCTCCAACTTTGATGTGAAATGGATAATCTGATAGAACTTTTCTGCAATGAATTTCAGAATTCTGAAAATGTTCATATGAGTATGGATAAACCCTGTGTATAACTGAAAATTTTGTAGAATTTTTCAGTAGCAGCAAATCATAAAATTTACTAAGTTTACCTAGTGGAGAATTGTTGTCTTCTTCCCCTATAGAAAACTAGGTATACTGAGCTAATTGTTTTTCTCCACTCTTTTAATATTTTCTTCAATACAAGTTTCTGTGTATAAAATGGATAATGATATTACTGATGACCATGTTAATTTTCTGTTAAAAATAGTTGTATTGTTCTTCCTAAATATATTTTCACATATTTTACCCTCAATTTCTATCTGGTCTTTGCAAAATGTAGCCTCATAAACATATATTACTTGATTTAGATGTCAAAGAAAAAAATTATTCTTATGAGTGTTTCTTTCCAGGACAGTTTGGCTGTAGATTTCTACACAATGTCCATGTAATATTCTGTTTTCAAGATGCTGCTTTACAAGTATACGGTGCACTAAGAAATTGCAAGAAGCAGGGAAGTAGAAATTTGAGAGTATTCTTGTTCCTTATAGGTTCTTCATGAAGTATTCTACTATGTGCAGAAATATATTGAGCATGTTGAGTGCTTTTTCTGTCTGTAAGCAAATTAATTGTTTTCTTTTTAATCCCTGAAGATTTTCTTTGAGATTTTCACACTTTCATTGCCTATGCCATAACGTTACTATTTAGAACTTAATTTCTCACCCACCTCTCACTTTGCTGAAAATTTTTCTTGTCTTGTGATTTGCACTCATTAAGAGGTGTTTTAATAACTACACCCTTACAAAATAACATTTTAGAACTGGAGATAGGAGGGAAAAGATTTGTTCAAAAGAAAAATCGGGATTTGTTGATGTTGTACATAACTTTTAGAAAGGGGCAGATTGTTAAACAGAGATGTAAGTTTTTATACTACATTAGTAATGAATTGGATTATTGCATGATATAAAATTTTTGTCATTATAAAGAGTATATCATTCAAATTATCCTTATGTACCTTGTAAACTCATCAAAAACAAAACAAAACAAACAAACAAAAACCACAAACCAAACCAAATAAACCACAAAATACCCCCAAAAACAACAACCAAAAAACCCTACCCAAAACTACGCACTTTGTTTTCTTTAACTCTATAGGACTACCAACCTTGCTGTATTAGTCTGTGACAATAATATTTGCACAAGACAACTTCCTCAGTATTGTAGATACTCTTTAAGGGCAATGACTTGTTTTTCAGAACATTTCAAATGTATTAGTTGCCTACCAAGCAAGAACCAACATTTCAGTACACACATTCTGATGTGCTAAAATAAGATGTGTTTTCTTTTTTTTCCTGGTTTCTTATTATTTACACAAAACAGTATAAAACACCAAAACCACAGGTAGTCTTGCACTGGTGAGAGTGTTCCCAGAATGAAGATCTCAGCAGCATTTTTATGGGTGGGTATCTTAGTGCATTACTTATATTACTTTTTTAGCAAAAGGTAATGTCCCTGGAACCTCATGGCTGTGTACGGGACATACTTGAACATCAAGTATTTGCCATTGAAATAGTTATGCAGTAGTTATAGAGGAAAAGCAAGATGTAGAGAGTATGAGGGTAAGAGTAATTAAGCATACAGTATCAAATGGTACCACACAGTGGTGTCTTCCCACTGAAATCAGTAGGAATGCTCAGCTGAATCTAGAGAGAGTAAGACCGTGTCTTAAAGTGCACAACTATAAGCCAAATGACTGAAGGGGGCTGGAGGCAGTTAAATATGGCTGGGTAGAAGTGCTGTTGAAAGTGGCAACCAGTCGCCTCCTGCTTTTCCTGGGAATATCACTGATGTTTGCACGCTCTCTCTCTTGCATAACCCCCTGCTCACATCCTTTCCTGTCTTAGACCCCAATCTCAATTCAGCTTCCATATTTACCACTCCAGCCAAGGGCTAGACACTAAGAATTTGAAAGAAGTCTACAAATAGAGAATTGGTGAAAACATCTGTATGCCACATCTCTACAGGCTTCTTTAATGTGCTGTAATGTTGGCAAATGCAGAACCCTGCTGTTTCCAAAGCAAGGCTTAGCAGAGCTTTACGCCACCTGCATATTCCCTGCGGTGATTCATACTCTACCCATAGCAATCACACTGCCCTGCAAGGCTGCATCTCATAAAGGGCCATAAATCACCATAACATCAAGTGATTCAGATTAATAATAATTAAAAAGATATGTCCACGTGTAGAAGAGGGTTCACAGCTTTTTGGAGTATGGTTTGAGGTCTGGCTTGACTTTAAGACTGTTTGAAAGCTTAATGAGTGAAATTTGAGTGGAAGATCCTCAACACTAGGATGTAGTCATTTTTGATTACCTGCAAATTCCAACTATGAAACAAGAAGGCTTTCAGCTTAGCAAATACTGAAAATTTACACTCAGCTCACAAGCTTGAAAATGCATCATATTTTTCTCATTAAGGCTGTGCTGTTTTGTCAGATGAGCTTTTCATTTCTGCTGCCACGTTTAAAACTGCACTGCAATGCTACACAATACCTCAAGGTGGCCAATCTGAGAACTAAGAAAGTGCAGACCCTCTTGCAAAAAATTCCTGTATACGTTACACTAAAACACTGAGAAAATAAATGAGAAGAATGTTTCTCAGAAGCTAAATAACTCAGGAAAGTGCAATAGCTTCTTCTGCACTGTGTCAGTGAATTAGGAGATTATAGATACTATTTTCCAGCCAAATTTGTGTCATTGCAATCTTGCGTCTCTTGTACAAGATAAAATGAGTCAGCATTCTTAGCAATGTATATGTGAATGCATATGCATATGGACACACACATATATCAATATGTACAGTTCAGTGTTTCATGCTTTCTTGTCTGCATTTTCATTTCTCTGCTTATGTATTTTCACCTAAGTATCTTTAATTTCTCTGTCTCGCAATGAAACCAAGGAATATCTTCGGATATCACATATCTCAGGATATCTCATATCTCAGGATCTGAATCCTTGCCCAAATTGCAGAAGGGTGACAATATTTTTGTTTGGTTGATTTTAGTAAGTTATGGTAAGTATATTTTCATGTGTAGCTCCTACTCAGGTACATGTAAAACTTCAGTGCAAAGTGAAAGACAATATGCAACTCTAAACCCATGCTGAATACGCATCCTGTAATGGTACATCTTAAACCAGGATAATAACCTGCTTAACAGGAACACCCAGATGGCTGCAAATACTCTACTCTAGCTGCCTATATAGTGTTTCTTAGAAGACTTTTTTTCCCAAATATGAAACACTACACAACAAACCTAATTATGAAAGCTCAACACACAAGATCTTCCTAACAAAATGGCTCAATATGACACTTTCACGTTAGTGTAATTGACAAAACAGTGTATTCATCAATAAATGTGTCATCTCTTCTGCTCTGTGACTCTGTTTTGCCTGTAAACATTCAGTCTTCTGGAAGAACATACGCTAATGTTCTACATTTAGAATGTAATTGTAACTGATAGGCAGTAAAAATTACTTAGAAATGCATAATCTCTTGAAACTAATACTGATGCAAATCTTGAAACTTGGATTGACTGATGTCATCAAGTCATACATATTAAAAATGTATTGCAATCAGTTATTTAATTTCTTTTGTTATACTTAATGCTACAAAATCCATCTTTCATATGGAAGTGAAGCCAGTTCTTCTATCAGGTCTTTCCACTCTGAAAAAATCGCCACAAATATGGACAAGATAAAGGGGCAATAGACTTGTTGGAGGACTGCAAGTGGTTCTCTTCCATTGGACAAAGATTCTATAACAGGACATGTAACATCTGTTATCCATCAGATTTCTTTGTCACTAGAAGTAGGTTTGGAGTAGGAAGCTAAGTAATGAGAGGTTTGCAGTCTGACAGAGGCTTGTCAGAGATACTGTTTCTATGGGAGGCACATGAAATATGGAACTGGCATCACTGAAAAAGCAAAGATCCAGGATTAAATCCAAACCAAATATTGTGTTTCATATGTAAACTTCAGAAAATTTTTGTTCTTGGTTGGATCTTACCAATATCAGAATGAAGGATTTGGGAACTGCATTTTTCCAGTTAGTAACTCTAGTTATTACAATATTATAGCTCACACTGAAAACCAGAACTGACATTTTCCTCATTCCTAAGTAGATATTTTATATTCCTGTATTGGAAATGATGCATGTAGAGAAGTTTACATGAACTAAAACTAATTTTCCCAGGTGTGCCCAACTCTGAGGTGGATTCTTTTGTTAATGTTAAGCACATGTATCACTTTCTCATATAAAAATAAAAGTACTTTGGTGAGCATCTCAAATAAGGCTTCGCTTTTGAAAAATACACATAAACTATAAGTTTGCTAAGTTATATATATGTATATGCAAGCACATGATAGAAAAGGAGAGGCAAATAGAGAAGGGAAGAGAGGGACAAAGAAAGAAAATATCTCTAATATTGGTCAACACATAGAAAACTTGCCTCTACACAGTACTAAGTTATCATAAGTCTGACCTTGTCTGTAATGTCAAAATTTGTCTTGTCATTTATCGTAGCAAAGGATCTGACTGACTAATGCACTTGTATGTGAAGTCTCTGCAACAACACATTTCCTTTGAGAGGATTCATAATGGTGGTGCAAGATGACACTGAGGCTTTATAGGTGAATCTGAAGTTTCTGGAAAGGGTGAAGAACTGATCAGAGACGTCCCATAAAATTATGTTGCTCAAGTCACAAAGAATGGGTGAAAAATCCATTTTGCATTACAAGGTACTTCTATTTTTAATATGACTGATTTAAGGTCTGATTAACTAGCAATTAGTAAAATCAAGAGTTCCCTGATTAAAAAAAAAAAAAAAAAAAAAAAAGAAGCCTGAATTACCTGCTGTAGAGACTGTAATTATGTGCTGATAATTCCCAAGCTAAAAAATGTAACTGGTGATTTAAGGTAGGGCTAATCATATTTTGATACATGCTTCAACTGGAGACAATTTGAAAAACAAACCAAAGCCAAAACCAACCACAATGTCATTATCTTTTGAAAGTTTGATTTTTCTATATTCTAAGACTCATTTTCCTTATCAGAAAATATTGCAGCCTTAATGTTTGCATTGTCAGGGCAGAATAAAAGCCTTAGACCAAAAGCAAACTGGGTTGTTCTCATCTTGGTACATTACTAACCAGCTAATAACAATAATGAAGGAGGTTAGTAGCTCAGGTCTGAGTCTACGTACACATTTTCACAGGTATATTAGAAGATGTGAAAAACAGCTTTTTAAAGTTTGCTAATATTGCAGAATCACAATGGTTGGAAAAGACCTTCAAAAACATCAAATCCAACCCTAATCTATCTGTACAAAAGGAGCACTACTACATCATATCCTTGAGGACCATATCTAGATGGCTTTTAAAAATAGCCAGAGATGTCAATTCAACCGCTTCTCTGAGCAGCCTGTTCCCACCTCTCTACAGCCTCCATTCAGGTAGCTGTAGAGGGCAAGGTCTCCCCCAGACTCATTTTCTTTAGACTAAATAACCCCAGCTCCCTCAGTTGGCCCTCATAAGACATATTCTCAAGATCCTTCACCACTTTGTTGCACTGTGCTGGGCCTGCTCCAGCACCTCAATGTCTCTCTCATACTGTGGTGCCAAAAACTGTACACAGTACTCATAGTACAGCCACATGAATGCCAGGCGTATAGGTAGACAGTCCAGAGCAGAAAGTACTTCTCTACTTCTGCTGGCCATGCTATTTCTGTCACTAGGATTCTGTTAGCCTTCTTGGCCATGCAGGTATACTGCTGGGTTGTGTTCAGCTGGCTGTCAACAAACACCCCCAGGTCCTTTTCTGCTGAGTGGGTTTCCAGCTACCCAGCCCCAAGCCTGCAGTGCTGCATGGGGTTCTTGTGGCCCAAGAGCAAAATTTGGCACTTGGCCTTGTTGAAACTTACATGATTTGTGTCAGTCCGTCAGTCCAGCCTGTCCAGGTCCCTCCAGCAGATCAACACTCCAACGTAATGTACTGGCAAACTTACAGTGGCTGCATTCAATCCACTCATCTAGATCACTGATAAAGATATTATACAAGACTAGTCCCAAAACTGAGCCCTGAGGAACACCACTTGTGATGTGGTGGCTTGCCAATTGTAACATCCTACTAGTAGTAATCCTCATTTTAGTTAGTCTGTAGTTACCTTAGGAATACTAGAATAGATTGTAGAGTCCAAAGATATCGAAAGGGAAGTCATACTTGCTTTGGCACAGCACCACAGAGCTGAAAGATTTCTGGAAGCTGGCTCAGAAGACAGTGGCAAACATCAGACTCTGCATGCACCCATGAAATCCTGGGCTCGTGAGTGGCACTAGGACAGGTGTGTGGCAAGGCAAGGAAGCCATAGAGTTGGGATGGGTTGTATCCTCTGTGATATTACTCCCCTACACATTGGTACAATTTCAGCGAGAAAAGTGCTGACATCATGCTTTGGAAATACAGTTAGTTATTTCAGAGCAAGTCAGGACTTTGAATGTTGTGTTTCCACTTCTTCCTCAAGTTTCTGCTTTTTCTTTTGTGGTGGGAGGCTTAGTTTTGAATACTGACAATAATTCTTTTAGAATCAGCAACTCTTTCATGAAGGAGGGTTTGAAAATATATGATCAGTATAATTTTGGTAGCAAAATTACCAGGAACTACATAAAATATATGCAACAATATAAATAAAAAGATAAAAGAAGTGGCAAAATCTGTGCAAAATCTGTGGGGTACAAGCACAGACCTGAGGCTGAGGCTGGGAAGGGAAAGTTCTGTGTGACAACATCTTCCAGGATTGGTCCCAAATTTAGCCTACAGCAAATCTTGTTATAAAACTGACTTTGTAACAGGCTTTTGCTACTTTACCATTTACAGCAATTGCCTTAGGGTAATCTGAGCATTTCAGCTCCTGGAAAAATACCTAACATGATATAATATATATTTATTAGAAGACAAACCTTTTAAATAGTTGATATTTCCACCTTTCAAGACAATTGTTAAAAGTGAAATAACAATGTGGTCTTGTCTTAGGTGTGACAGTTTCAGCTCGTGGCACACTAAGCTCTTGTTTGATAAGCTATGTTCATTTCATATTTGTGTAATACCCTGGAAAAAATTAGGTTGCAATAAAGTCCATTTTTGTCTCTGCATGTAGCAATGAATATCACACCCAGCAGGGTACAGTGGCACCTGGCTGTCCAGACCCAGCGTAGCACAAAGCCATCTGGGGGTAATTACAACAAGGTATTCTTTAAAGACCAGATGGGACCAAGGAACAGAAGCCCCTACCCCTCCCAGTCATTTACAACATAATTCCTTTCAATGATATACTTAATCCTCCCACCAGCTACGCTTTTCAGCTTGCTGTTGTCACTGTTCCTTTATGTTAATTCAGTTGAGAGACACAGAAAGAGAGAGAGAGAGCCGAGAGCGAGCCACCGGTGCCTCGAGGGACTAAAAGAAATTATTCGTCCTTAAATTGTTTCCACTACACCAAATACAGTAACAATTTTTTTTTTTTTTTTTTTTAAGAGGGCTGAAATTATCCTAAAGAAGGTCAATGCTATAGGCCTGTGCAACACCAGCTGAGTTTTATTCAGCCACCTGTTAGCTAGAAGGGTTCTGCACACGCTCATGACGCATTTAACCAGTTTAAAGGGTCTTTTTATTGACTGGCAGCCTCCCTACATTCAGAAAGCTCGAGACATGGCCCTGCTTTGTGATCATATGTGGCACACAAGACTTAATTCAATTATGCTGTAAGCCTATCCAGTTTGTATCAGTGCCCTTTCACTTTTGTGTCATTTGTCTTTGTATCTTGTAAAGAGTTGTATTTCTTTTTTTTTTTTTTTTGGGGGGGGGTGGGGAGGGGTGGGAGGAAAAAGCATACACTAGAAGAAAATTGCCTTTATTTCATCATTCAGATTTGCACTGCAGATGTACAGGCTACAATTGGGGGCGGGGGAAGTATTTTTATTAATACAAAAGTGAAGAGAAAAAAAAAAAAAAAAGCAAAGCAGGATTGTCCTACAATTTTAAAATCAAAGATATACCAATACATTTAATCTGAACAAATTCCTGGCAAACAGCCCAAACATATTTCAAATGAGAAACAAACAGATAAGTAAAAAGAGAAAAAATATGTAAATGTACTTAGTAGTTTGAAAATTAAAATCATGAAGGATGAGATGTGGCTATCCATTCTTTAGAAGTAGTTTTTCCATTTTAAAGAAACTGTACTGTAAGTGACTTCTCAATAGGAGTAATCTGGAAAATATTTGGGCCTTGGTTACATTGCTAAATAGCTCCTGAATTCATAATCAATGTGCAATGGCAAATTTTCAAATAAATGTTTTCTTTTTCTAAAAAAAACTCAAAACATCGAGTTATACTACATTTATATATAAATATACTATATTCAGTAAATGTGCATGAATATTACACACAAGAAAGTAAGGTACTTTTTGACCTTGATTTATTTAAGCGAGACAGTCCTGAAGTTTCAAATCATGTTGTCATCTATTTTACTTTCAGTCATTGCTCCAACATTCTGACCAACTATTCAAGGAGCTACCAGTCCTGTCATTTCAACAAGCTACCAGTTCTTATTGCAATTTAAAATAGCTTCAACTGCATAACCATTTGTCTCTCACAGAAAATGCTGTAAACCACAAAGCTTGCTGCACACAGAGATTACAAGCTCAAGCTGAAATCACACCATGAATACAGTTCCAATAAGAGTGGAATGAGCAGAAAGGAGATTGAACTGGTTTTTGAAACTTGATTTATAAAGACTAAATTAGTTTACCTTAGAAGCTGAAATCAATAAAAATAAAACATGCTACCATGTAATGTATCTTCTACTTTTTATGATGCCTTTTACATCAAACATTGATACTGTGAAATCAGTTATAAAATCTTATTTGTGCTCAAGATGTGTGTGTAGATTCCATCATAGCAATAATAAAACTGTCTTTGTTACGCTGGGCTAAATATTCATTGATATCTCTTCCTTCTCCTTTTTCCACAGAGCAAAAGTCAGAGAAAGGACAGTAGTGCCAAGTTACTTACCACCCTGCATGGCAAATACGTATCAGTTGCTGATGTATCAGCCTCAGTACTGAAACACCCTGACTGTGATAGACCTTTCATTTTTTCTGGCTTTTTAGTATCTTCCCTCAAAGAAGTTAAAGGAACTTGTCATAACTGTGAACAGTTTATATCTTGCATTTGAAAATTTTCTGTCTTACAAAAATGGATTGTTGTTTTGGTAATTTTCCCTATTAGCCTAAAAGATTTAGAAAGATTGTAAGGTTTCCCAAAAATCTTAACTGAGTTAGAAGGAGAGATAAAAACTCTGGAGAATATTATCAATTTGGTTTAGTTTGGGATCTGTTAGTAGCATGTGCACCCCACAGGCACAAACCACGTAACAGTACTTCTAGTTCCTCATCAAACAGTTTAAGCTTTATTATGGAAAAGAGCTTCTGAAAGAGATGAAGTAGTTAATTTTTCCAAAGAATGGAGAGAGCATTACTGGGAAAGAGCTACAAAAATAATCTGAAATCTCATTTTACATAGGTGAAGCATGCATGGATCTCAGCATAAGAATGAAGCTGATCTTTCCTCTCCTTTGAAAGTGACTGACATAAAACTCTCAGATTCTGATTTTAGCCTAATCCCCTCCTCACCAAGTAAATATATACATATGCATATATATATGAAGTATAGAGAATCCAGGTACATGGAACTGTACATAAATCATCTGATTAATATGCAAATACCAATACTAGTAACTTTAGTCCAGGTCCTCTGGGGAGTCAGTGAAAAATAAGGACTGTGCTGATAGCTGACCATCTTGTTTCCACTCTACCACATCACTCATCTAATTATGGACTACTAATTAGTTCACTTTTATGCATGTGATTTGAAGCAATAACTCTGAACCAGACCATGTATATGTGTATGATTTTTGAGATAAAAGTGTGTTCTTTATCACAGTAAGCTGTTACATCCCACAAATGCTTACTTTTTTATAAATTTCAAAGAACAATATACTTTATGTCCAAAATCACAGATAGATATAAAGGATGGACTAATGCAAAAATGTTCCTTGTCTTCTTCCCAATCCCCAAAGATTGCTAGCAATCACTTGATTTTTTCACTTAGGTATAAGGATGTGCCAAGTAATTAAATTTAAAAGAAAAGACACTAGAATCTTATCTAGTCTCCCAACATAACTTAGTTGACTTTAAAATGCAAACTGTTCCAGTGTAACCTCTTGCTTCTACATCTACCCTGATATTCACTTCTTTTCAACTTTTTGATTACATCAGTTTAGTTACCTATGACCTTTGATTTGCCGATAAGTGCCTTCATAAAATACAGTGTTGATGAAAACCTCTAAATCATGTGTCATTCAGGACTTCTATCGTTGCAGTACCAGGAAATTGTGTGCTGAGATATCCTGGCCTTGCACTATAAGCGACTATTGCTCGGAAGCCAAATTTTCATACATCATAGGAAAACTCAGTGGGAAAAAAATAATCAAATAATGAAGGAAAAAAATATGAGAGTCCAGAAATATTGATAAAGGAAGGCCATGTTCAGTCCTATGCAAGAGATCAACCCTCTGACTTTTGCACTTACACAAAATCCCTGAAAGTGACTTTAGAAAAGTCTTCCCCTGTTATCATCAACAGGCAGCTTTTGAAAAGTTATGCTGTTACGCAGAGAACATGAATCTCTTTTTCTCCATCATCCCTTCCTTTTTGTCTTGTAAAGAAGTGGTGGATTATAGACTGCAAAGTTTTCCACAGAAAACTCATTATTGTTGTTGCAACCCCACAAGGGAATGAAAATTTCTTCCATCAAAAATAAAAATGCACAATAAGACATGCCTTTGAGTGGGGTTGGGATAAATATAAAACTGTAAAAAACCCCACTCTATAGGAACTGATTTCTAATTCATCACATCTTATTTTTCTTTTGAATCCTTTATGTCACCTTTTTTAATCAACCCAGGTTGTTATCTTCCTAGGGTGAAAGGAAAGATGTTCAAAGTTAAGTAAGACATGAAGCTACTGGGCAAACTTATGAAACAAAAAATACTTTTTAAATACAGAGAAACTAGCAGTGGCTCAGGAAATCCATGAGACTTGTCTTTGGAAAAGCATTTGTAAATGCCAAGATAAATGCTGGGTAGCATTTTCTTATTGGAGGATCTTATTGTTCTTGTCTGCTACTTACTTGTTCTGCTAATGAAAGGAGCAGCACCAGTATCTGTAAGACCTCTCTGAGTGCTCCCTGATAACATGCAAACAGAATGCACTGTGCAGTCTGAAGTCATAATATTATATAAAGGTAAAAAAATAGGGCCCACAATTAACTAGTTCACCCTCATCAGGCTTCCTTCTACTGGTGCTGTGGATGACCATAAAGAGAATAATATGGATGTCTTTGACTTGTTGAGGCCTCAGATAGGGAGGCTGAAATTCACCCTGAACCTCAAAACCAATTTCTAGCTTCTCCAGCAGTCCAGCATGTAGGCTGTACAATGTGCAGCATTTCTGTCTCACTTCAGTGCATCCACGAGGTGGATTTTTATTTCCACCATATTAGAAGTGGGCATTCACTTCAAGGCCTGTTTTTACAAATGCTTTTGAAGTAATTGTGTGTCCTGTTTTTAAGAAAGTAATACTTAGTGAATTAGCCTGATGATAGTGTGAGAGCTTTGCAAAGTGGGTATTGGTTTGTTCACTGTTCCCAGGGCATTCTTTTACTGATATGACTCTTTTCACATTAAAAAAGGCAAGTATGTGAGGTAGCTGTTCTCATGATCATGTAACATGGGATATAAGGAGAAAGATTGCTTATAGTTCTATCTACATGATTCTATGCAAGAGATTTTTGCCTGATTTCTTCTTTCTAGACTAGGTTATATTTCCTCATTTTAATGTGGAGAAAATTGGGGTTTATTTTCAGTGGCTAGTCTTGTCAGTTTAGGAATTAGAATATAACTCCATTTCTCCAGCTCATTTCAGGTTTTGTTATTTCAGAAACTTTTTGGAAGCAGAAATGTTTAGATTTGAAGATGCAACTGCTTTGTAAATAAATGCTTTTAGTCTGAAATGTGAGAGTTAAATTTGACCTGAAGCTGAAATGCAAACATAGTCACCTGGGTAGAGGGAAAGAGGTACAAGAGAAGAGAGAGGAAAACTAACTCAATTGTTTCTACACTGACTCAAGTAGGGCCTTTTTGGGATTACCTAGTGCCCCCTGAATAGAATGTAAATTCTGCTTAATTTGGTGGACCCTTGTCTTGGTAATAAGGTGAACCATTTTACATTTTTAGCTCACTTATCAAAGGTAAAGAGAACCTCTAGAAAAAGAGAGGGAATTGTCAAGAACACATGAAAACTAGCAAAATTATAGAAGATCTCTGAATAATTTTATGGAGATTAAAAAAATAGTATTTCTATACATATAATTGTTTCTATATATTCTGTTAGAACACAAAGTTTTGGCATTTGATTTTGTAATAACACTTTTCATTTGAAATTAAGGTTTTCTATAAAAACAAATTCTATAGCAAAAATATTTTAAAATATATGTATATATATGTAGTCATCAACATATCTCATATATGTGTCTCCAAAAGTCTTCCATTTACTTATGTAGTTTCACCTTTTTTTCCTTACATTTTACACTTCCAGCACACAGATTTCCCTTAATGCACAATACCTTGGAAGCATCCATAACCTGCTACATTGGAAATATACACTTCAAGCTGAAGCAATAAACAGTAAGTCTGAAAGTTCTTTATGAGTAGCAACAAGTTCATTGCTTGATTATCTTTATAGTGGTTAATTCAGAAGAAAATCTAATGTAGAATATAAGAATGTCTAATGATGATGAGGTAAAATCTACCCTGACCTTTTATAATCACATCATGTATGCAATAGTATTTAAGAAAAGAACTAGGTTCTCAGTTTCTGCATATGGATTTAATTTACTTAGCAAGCTATAGACAATTTCTTCTAAAACTACTAGATGACCACTTACTTTGCTATTGCAGTATGAAGTTAAAGAGATTAGGCTAAGTTTCTTGAGAAGTGCTTGCTGAAGATGGATGTTGGTCATGTAATATAGAAACAAAAAGAAGAAACATTGCATACACTCAGAGGCATTAAGTAAAGAAAAGGATTCATAATGACTGACTTTACCTTCATTAATAACATGAGCAGTATAATTTCAGTCTTTCTTTCGTTATTGTAGGGCATAACTTCTTTTGCATGACATCATACCCTGCAACAAAATCTTTTATCTTGATTTGCATGGCAAACCAAAATATTTGGAATCTGTTTTCCTCCAGATTTTGAACACCACCAAGAAGATTGTAAAATATCCAGGAGAGGAAGATTGCAACTATTTCAGTAAACCAAGCAGTCCCAGCAAATATTTGCAAGTGCTACAAAATTATCACTTGCAGTGAAATCATTGGAGTTCTCCTTGTTTGGCAACTAACCCTCAACAAAACAATATAGAGGAGTAAAACATAACACAGTTCAGGCATCAGCCCCATCTCATAGTGAGGTTTAAGCAACGTGTTTCTGTAGAGGAAGAGATTCAATAATATGGTCGTGGATTGCTCTGTGATGAATGTCTCTGAATTCCACCTGAACAAATGCACAACACCAGAATCCAAACATAGTAATACATTTTGTGCATTTGAGCTGTGTTACTCTTCCTTAAACAAAGCACTTAGTATTACTTTCTTTGGACGGATTCTTTCAAAAGAAAACTATGTAGCCTTCCTTCATAGAGATCTTTGGTTATATGCAGCAACTGAAAATAATTGAGAGGTGCTTGGTAGTCTAGGTAAAGGACTGCACTACTGTCAGGAAAACTGTGCTTACAGCTACATGTATGCAGATTTAAATGACAGGTCTTCAAGGAAATGAAAAACAACAGAAAATATTTGTATTGCATTAATGGTGGAGACTTAAGATGATGAATTAAATGAATACTTAGGAAAGACTGACCACATTCAAGAATAACTATATGATTAAATTCTTAGAATAGGGCTTGTTGTTCCCCTACAAAATGAAGAAAAGTATATTAAAAGAGCTTTGAGTATGCAGAAGAGAGATAAGGCAAAGAAACACTGAATGGCAAAGAAAAAAAAAAGGGTGACATAAAATATGTAAACTACTACTAAGAAATATCATCTTGGCAAAGGTTGCATCTGTGAGCCTTTTAAAGCAGTGATGCTTTGGGAGACACGAATGACCAGAGAAACAGAGTAGTCTATGGTCAAGGCACACACTGGGACGCACATAGAAAAATAGAAAATATTAGAAGCATTTAAACAGTTTTCCTGTTTTGTAAATTCTGTAGTAAGCCTATTTAAAACAAAACAAAATAAAACAAAACAAACTGAAAAACAAAACAAAACAAAACAAAACACACCAAAAAAACCCTAAAACACACTGGGAAAAAATGACCAAGTTCACCTGAATTTTTTACTAGATCTGCATAAAAATTTCTAGCAGTAGTTGCTTTCTGAAAGGTCACCAACAAGTTGGATACATCATGAAAAAGGAGAAAATCCTTGCAGTATATTATTCCTAGTCACTTTGAGGGAAGTTCTTGAAGAGTGGCTCGCAGCCCAATTTTATGTTGTGGCCATGGTTATACCATTTACTAGTGGGTCCTTGAGGGTATCAGTTTCTCCCATTTGATGATAGGGATATGCCGCTTCATGGTGTGTCTCTGTTACGCCCTCAGCCAGGTGCAGTGTCTACACATAAGGAAATAGATAGCCAAGCTTTACTCTGGTTTGCAAAATCTCCCCTGGTACCTAGTTGGTGCTGTGGGATGTCAGTTGGTGTGATAGGAGTAACCTCATGCTCCAGCAGCCATGACCAGTGATTTTGTATCTTTGCCATTTTCTGCACCATACTGGTTGCCCTCAATCAGGGGGATTTTGATCTGGGAGATGAACAATGTTGATCAAATTCCATTGTTTCCCACATGGGTTGAAAGTGAGACTCCAGATGGCAATTTTGCTTTTTATTTAAATGACACCAAAACTGAGGTATAAATATACTGTTCTCTGACAGGACCAGTTGCAGGAGAAATAGTTGTTACTGACAAAATTCCCTTTAAATTTTACGGGCTGTCTGTGAAATCACAACAATTTATTTCAGAGTGTTGAAAATCATGAAATAATATAACATTTAGCAGCACAAATTAAATTTCCTGTTGTATTTAAAGTCTATAGTTCATTAGCTTTCCTTTAAGGTGCCTCTACATATTAAAGAGTGGGCCTGATATTTCAGAGTCAATATTCTGCTTTCAAATTGATTTCCATGGAATGTTTGTATAAAAGTGATAATAAGAAAATCCCCTTTTATCATGTATTCTCACTGATGGGAGGAAAAAAAAATAGTTCATGGAACCAAATTAATTTTGCTTCTCTGAAAATTTCATATGCAGTCATCACTACAAACCATTCAAGGTGATTTCTTTGCTCATATTTCTTTTAATTGCTTATTCGTCAGTTTATGAGAGAAGCTGTTACTAGATAGCTCATGAAGGCAAGCCCATGTTTCTGAGTAATGTACCACAGAGATAGCAAGATGGCCTTCAAAAACTGCCCTGCATCCTGCAACATAAGACATGAGAGTCACCCTTGATAATTTATACTGCTTTTTATCTGAGGGAACTGAGGAATCTCTTGGTTCTCCTCTACTTCATACAGATTGCTTGCATTTCCTCCTCTAGGTCTTTTAATGAACTGAGTGTCTTTATGTTCTGCTATATTTTGCAATAGAGAATAACAAGTAGGTCAGCCACTATATACAAATAAATACAATAACACTCAAAGGCCCCAAGAACAAACTCTGCGAAGTTCTGAGCAGCCCCTTTACAGTGTCAATATGGGGTGCTCTGAGCTTCTCAAACACCTTTTAAAAGTAGTCTGTTCAGGCCTTTTCATTGACTTGAACTGAAGGATCCCTCTTTCCACAATTTACCAAAATCAGGCTTTCATCATTTGGTACCATGTGGGTTGTACACTGCAAATTCACTACTAGGATTTACTTAAGTAACATAATACAAAAATATGGCTTTGCTTTCCATGTTCTCTGGAGGTCACACCTTCTTTCTTTTTTTCCACTCATTTACTGTATATCTCCTTTGGCAATGGTAGAAAATTGCACTTAAAAATGTTATCATACTTAAAAGTTGATTAAAATAAGGAGGTTCTTTAACAATGTTGCTTAGTGAAGACAATATTTAGTAAAGGGAGAGCTCGAAAGATTTCTTTAAGTGACAAATATATAAGTCGGTTTTAGGCTTTGTAAAATAAAGCATGTAACTTACTATGCAGTTTTTAAATTGCTGCAGAATGTTTTTTATTATTATTATTTTTGGTTTAAGTACCTGTCCCATAAATATTAAAGCACATCTCTCCTTGAAGGGAAAAAAGGAGAAGTCCAATTTGGATGCTAGGAAAACTAGAAAGAAGCAATAAATTATTGCTGTAATGACATGCTAATTAAAATTTTGCTTGTAACTCATGTAAGTGTTTGAAGCCCAGCAAATTTCTCTTTTCATTTGTGAAGTGTGAAGGTAAATTGCCCAGTGACAGTGGGACATCGCTAACAAGTACAAATTGAATAACATGCTATCTTGCTCTATTAGTCCTGACTTGCATGTCTGAATTAGATATTCAGCACACTCCCCATTGTAGGCCTGATTGATAAATGCTAAGGAGAATTTGTCAAAACAACAGGGGCTACACCCAGTGGGACATCAATATGCTCCATTTAGTCACCCACCCGGCACTTCCTACATAGAATTGTCACATAAAATTAAGACTAGCCGCTAACCAGCCATCAAACTTGCAGCAGACATCAGGCAGCCTGTGTTCTGTATGCATATTAGTCACATGCTTAACAATTTGGGCTGTCATGACTGAAGCATGCGGTGACCTCTGGAGCAGAGGTTGAATTTTGCAACTACACTGAGACATCATGCTCAGCTGTTCAAGATTTTAGGCCATTTCCTGCCTGATCTGTGCACAGATGCACTGCCCTAAGCTATAATCTGTGGCCTAGTCCAAATGACAAATGGCACAGCATAGATTATTGCATTATATATTAAGTACTACAAGTCTGTAAATTATAAGTAAACTACTGTTCAGCCTGAATGTCTCTTCCAGCTTTTAGAACACTTTCCTTCACAAAGCCTTTCATGTGCAGGATAAATAAAATTTGGAAAACCAAGATATCAGAGTTTAAACACTGAAATGCACTGTTTTCCTGGCAATTAGCTGCTTGAATATGAAACAGTTTGTTCCTATCTGTAATTCAATAAGTCATTTCTGTACTTACTGCTCCTCTATCCCTCCCTTTTCACTGAGAATTATTAGCAAATTAAGGTTTTTTGTGGGCTTTATATGTTAAACTCTTTTTTGCCAGATAAATTGTAGAGGCCAGTATTTTTAGCCACTTAACATAGTTCTTCCAGTATAGATTAGACATGCAACATGGAACACTAATAAAAATGAATAAGAAATCTAAACATCATCAGTTCTGAGGGATCTAATTTGTCATTCTATTATGATTAGTCTTTGTTTATACACTGAAGTTCTTGTTTATATATGGAACAGCTGTAAAGAGTACTAAAAAAAAAAAAGAACAAGCTGGAAGGGAAGTAATTCACTCTTTCTTACTGCAGGGCTGTAATATTTCAATGGACTAAACAGGATTTTTGCTAGAATGTGGTACTGTGCTTCTTATCACAGAATCACAGAAACATTCAGGCTGGGATAGACCCTCAGGATCACCAAGTCCAGACAATTGTTATGTGCAGTTAGGACTCCATTAAGGTAGTTATCTAATAACAGCAACCAAATTACTGGTATTAGGAAGGAGGGAAGGAAAGAAAAAAAGAAAGGAAAGGGAAGGAAAAGCGAAGGAAGGTTCAACAGGAGCAAGTTCACGATTCTTCACCTGGGCTGGAAGGATCCTCACTATCAATACAGTCTGGGGGATGAGGTGATAGAAAGCAGCCCTGTGGAAAAGGCCTTGGGGGTGCTGATGGATGAGAAACTGGACATGAGCAGACAGTGTGTGCTTGCAGCCCAGAAGGCAAATTACATCCTAGGCTGAATCAAAAGATGTGTGGCCAGCAGATCCAGAGAGGTGATTCTGCCACTTTTTACCTCTACTGAGGTGAGACGTCAGCTGGAGTATTGTGTACAGCTCTGGAGCCCTCAATATAGGAAGGACAAGGATCTGATTGAGTGGGTCCAGAGGAGGACTACAAAATTAATCAGGGTGTTGGAGCACCTCTGCTATGAGGACAGGCTGAGGGATCTGGGGTTGTTCAGCCTGGAGAAGAGGAGGCTTCAAGGAGACCTCATATCAGCCTTCCAGTACCTGAAGGAGCCCTGCAAGAAGGATGGAGAGAGACTGTTTGCAAAGGCCTGTGGTGATAGGACATGGGACAATGGCTTCAAACTAGAGAAGAGCAGATTAATGAATGTTAGGAATAAGTTCTTTACCATGAGGGTAGTGGAACACTGGAACAGGTTGCCCAGAGATACAGCTGGGGCCCCATACCTGAAGATATTCAAAGTGAGGCTCAACAGAGCTCTGGGCAACCTGATCTAGTTGAGGATTCCCCTGCTTACTGCAGAGGGGGTTGGACTACATGACCTTCAGAGGTCCCTTCCAACCCAGACCATTCCATGATTCTATGATTAAGGTCGAATTCTGTTGTATCTTCTAGACTAAGCATATTGTGTCTCAAGAACCATATTTGATACACACATGGAACAAATTACAACAAATGAGTAAATTGGATTAGGGTTCTTGAGGCTGGTAACCGGGTAGCATGTTATCTCTTGTTTCTTGGTGCAGTGTCTTACAGGCCAGTTTCCATGACCTTATGAGCATTGTTCCAAAGTAACTGGTGCTTGTCACGCCAATCTATGGTTTTATGCCATTTTGGAAATTCTTAGTTTGGATAGAAATTATGTTTTAAAAAATTGCTGGTTTACAAAAAAAAAAGTGATGAGAAAAGTTTTAAATGACCTTCTAAAAATGTTTCACAGAGTTATGTGTTATTTGACTGTAGTTTCTTTAACCAGGGATACAAGATAATAACAAGACAAACCCCCATTTAAATACTTTTCCCAAGGACTTTGCCATATAACATTAATATAAAAAAAGAAAGGTACTAATGTGATAAAAGCTCCCCGAACTTAAAAACATTACTCACCTTTTTGTGATTATTTAATCTGAAATAAAAGGTAGACAATAGATACAGGAAATACTCCTTTTAACTAGCATGATACTAAAAATATCAACTGCTTTAATTTCTTTGGACAAGAGTTTTTCAGCATTGAAAATCACTAGGTACTTAGCTCAAATAGTAACATTTTGCTTTCTTTTCCTGAGGTGATAAAATGTATAATAGAACAATTTACAGAAGTTTTTTTTCTCTCTCTGTTGTTTGTTAGGCTCAAAGTGGAAGGTGAATAGAAGGAGAGAACTGATTTTAGAACAGATATAGGATCTAGCACTAGGAAAGGATTACAAAACAGTAATGTAAGTCTAAAATAATCAATTTCAGTGGTCTTTCTTGAGATTTACAGTATTTTAAGGTAGGAAAATTTCTTACTTTGTTAGGAAGTGCCTTTTATGAATTCCCTTCTGGTGTTAATCTTTTATTAGAAGATATAACGATCCCCACTATATATTGATCTTCTGAAAATCACTTATGTTCAAGTTGTATGTATTTGCTTCTAAAGAACAGTTTTGGCCTGCTCCTTCTGATAAACTCACAGCTCAAGTGTTCTCTAATCTAAGTGAATTAGTAAGTGAATTATCCAGTGATACTGGACATTGCACAATGGAGGTGATGGCAGATAACCTCTCCAACTCACATTTAGCTAATGAACTGGGAAGCCCTACCCAGTATGTGAAAATGAGATTTATAAAACTTCTGCAGTCTAGTGACTCAAATATATGTACCTACTGACTATCTAGTTAAGACTCATGTATAGATTATTGTCAAACCCTTGTACAGACTAGCAGAAATGAACTTGTCCTGGCTACCATGAAGATTCCACAGGAGAAAACAGATCTGAAAAAATTACTTTCTTTTTTTTTTTTTCCTTCCTAAATTATGCAAGAACACACTTATTTCTTGGTGCAAATGTATGGGAACAAAAATACCTTAGCTGAGTGTTACAAGTAACAGATCTTTTGAAGAAAAATGAAAGCGGATCATAAGCATGCAAAGTCATCAGGAAAAAGGGATGATCAGGAACTGTTTTCTGGGAAATGAGAATCATAACTGGGAGTATAAACTGAGGCGCACACACACACTGTCTGCCCTAGCAGGATACAGTTCAGCAAACTGTGTACATTAATTTCACATCAAAAGAATACAGTTAAGATCAATGAATGAGGTTTGAGTCCAAATTATAAACAAAGTCTGTAGTTCAGGTAACAATTTGAAGAAAATGTCACTCCTGGGTTCCAGTACCAGCTGTTATCAGAGGAACATAACCTGAAGTTGACATTGTCCACCAGTAATGATTCAAATATACACGGTGTGTGCTTTGTACATAGCATTACATATATGCATGTATGTAATAGGTGATGTATATATCAACACAATCTGCAATGAACAGGTATTTTACTTTTTTTTCTGGAGAAGTGGCATTAAAATAGGATCTGGTGACTCATAGTGATATTATAAAAAGATGAAATATAAAAGAATGAGAACTTTTACAGACCACCAAAGGAAGCAAAAATAGATCTTGATAGTGTGTTAAGTAGTTTATGTAACTACTTACTGAAATAAAGAAAGTAAAACCAAATGTTATTTTATGGAGTCGACGTCCTTACAATGGGTCTACAAATAAGTTTGCTTTTCAATCATTGACCATTTTTGTTCTTGAACGAGGTTAGCAATTAATTTATTATTTTTTTTTAGTTTTAATTGACACTTTAATTTTGCTTTAGTTTAGCACTGGCTTTTTGTATAAAATGGATTTTTTCAATAAAATATATTGCAAGAAAAACAGGCTTACTGATCTGTCTGCAATTACCTTCAGTCCTACTGTGAGAAATTCTGAGAAAGTAAAACATTTTTTTTCCCCACACCTTACAGACAAAAAGATATTCAGGCTTTTTCACCCCTTAGGAAGGCCAAAGCTAGTTCCTGATAGTGCCAGCTCTATTGAAAACAAGAGCCTCCTCACATTACCTCAAGCAACACACAGATGATGGACAGTGTAAAAGATTAATCTTCCCCTCATCTGCATTCCAATCTCACTCTACTAACTGTAATCAATATTATCAGTGCTCCAAACATCAACTCCCTGAGAAGTGGTGGTCCTGCTGTTCCTCCTGGTGTATGCCACTCTGCCTGTGCAATCTGTGGCAGTACCACCACCATTCTGCCAGGATGCAGGGAACACCTGATCAGGATGAAGCCTGGGTCTGTGACCTGGGCTATAGATGGTGGTCTACATCTTGTGGATGCACAAGCTGCGGTATGGTAAGACTGTTGTAGCTGAGGTAGTGTGAAACAGGTGCTGTAAGTGATTAATAATATAATTTCCTACATACGCTAAAAGGTCATCATGACTGTAAAAGTCAAGAACTCAAAACTTCAGAAATGCAAAAAGCTCAGGTGGTTCTGAACTGCCTTTTGACAACAAGCCCTTGACTGATACCACTGCTTTTTGCAGAAATAAGCTGTTCTCAAAAAATATGTGTTTTGTGCAACTCCATGATACTCTAATATCCAGCACATTCTGCCATGTAGCTTTTACTGTTCACTGCACAACTAATTCAGAACACAGGGTTGTTAATTCTCTCTTAAGCTTCATTTTAATGATCAGACATTGGCAGGAAATGTCCACAAACACTAATGAATAGTTGTTCAACATCATTTTGAAGTTAAATAATAACATTTTTTTTTTCTCAAAGAGGAAGGAAACTGAGACAAAAAATTCCTAATGTCACATTTTATAATTTTGTCATAGCTACTTTGAAAAATTAGGGTCTTTCACAATACTTTGTAACTTTTGCCACATAGGCAAAATTATAAGAACTGAGTTAGAACAATATACAATTAATACAGTACATCATGACTTCAGAAGTGGTATGGTAGCCACGTACATATAAATTTTAAAATAAAAAATAGTGCTAGTGTAAATATTCTGAAAGTGGATATCATTTTTCTTGTTGTCATAGAAAAAGTATAAAGATTCAGGGTGCTCTGAACACAGGATGTTCCCTTTAAAGTCCACAAAACTGACTCCTTACATCGGACAAATTAACAAAGTTACTCTCTACTCTCACAGTCTGCTTGTGACTGACTCAGTGCATGCTTAAATAAGGTTGAAGATGTTTACATCCCTTTATGTTATCCTACAGCTTATACTTGAGGGACCATGTTCTCAGTTTCCTTATTACCATGAGCTTACTGAACTCCCATTATCTTCCTCCTGCAGCCTGCCAGGTGCCAGCACTGCACAAGAGTTTACTGCAAGCTCAGCAACACATCACTGCTAATGTTTATTCTGCACAGGCTGAACTGGTATGTTTAGAGATCACCTTGCCAGTTTGGCAAGTTAGGCAGGCACTGCCTAGAGCTTAAAATAACCCAAAGCTAATCTGTGCAAATTCATTGAATTCTGAATCAAGCAGAGGTGAAGATAAAAATATTCACAAAGGAAAGAGTCACAGTGGAGCAATTATTCTGATAAGCAATATGTAATTATTTTTTTCAATTAGCAAGAGAATGCTAAAATGTAGTTCAAAAGCTGAAGAAGTAGAGTATAAAATTTGTCTTATGGTAGCAAGGTGATGCCTGGGGCTGGAGGGTAGTGAAAAGACCAAGCCAGGAAATGGTTTATTTAGCTTCCAGGCATGCCTGTGGAATAAATAGGCTAAGGAGCAGTGGTGCGAAAGACACTGGCAGCTACTGGTGCAGCTGGTGCAACACGCCTCATGTGCGTGGGTGGAAGAGTTTAGCCAGAGTGAGAGTAAGTGTGAGCTGGAAGTCCTCCACTGGGTAGCCATGGTCTGAGAACAAAGAGGCCATGAATGTGGGGAAGTGGGAGGGAGAAAGCTAACAGGTACTAGCTAGGGACTGTGGTGAACTCTAGTGGTGCATTTAACTTCAGAAGTTTGGTGCTAAAGAAGAAAAAGTCGTGCAGGATGTTAACTGTCCCTGCAGGTGTTGGGGAAGGAGGATAATAAATTTTATTGGTAAGAAGTATTTAATTTGTCATCTATAAAAAACATGGACTGGCTTCTTCCATACAAGGGTTAAAATTTACATCACTATTGGAGATCTGTTTAAGAGTGTGTGTGGGTTAAATACACTGAATCCTCATCCCATACACAGTAAGGCAGCTACAAGTCAAACATAATGACAGTGCTGATTAATTAGGTACTCCTACCCCCAGCACTTGAGAATGATTTATTGAGACACATCTCTAACCTGATCCATTGTGCTGACTGGATTAATGGAGTGAGCTAGAGAAATTCACTGGCAATGTTAGATACAGAGCAGGAAAGCATTAACCCTTGGAGCTTTCTTATCTATCCTATTGACAGAATATTAATTATGACAAAACATATATGTCTCACCTAATTATATTTTGATAACTAAGCATATATTTTTATTCATGCATGATGAAGATACTGGAGTGAAAATCATTTGTGCATAAACATTTTAGAAAAATAAGGAGATAACACAGAATTTACAAGGTCCACTGTAAACAGGAGACTACAAATGTCTTCCTTTAATTCTTGACCATGTACTTTAGACTATTAGAACAACTGATGGAGCAAGCAGAAGAAGTTATTTTGGAATATAAATTGGGGCATCATAAGGTTGCATATATACAAACACTCATGATGCATTATAAATGCTGTGTTTTTCATGGACCTGTCTCTAGCAGGGTTATGTTCTCAAAGTTGTGTCCATTTCTGAAGTCATCCAGTTAAAATGCATTCCCTAAAAGACATTTATATTCCAGGTTAGTGGCTTACTCAAAATTTCAGACATCAGCTCTGCATGACTGCAATTTTCTGACCTGTTTTTCATACCCAACACATCCAGATATCTGAGGCAAAGCAGGTGCATCCCAAAAGCAGGAAGCATGAGTACAGTATCCAAGCAGACTCACATAAGGAGTGCTTGCCTCCAGCAGTGAACAGAGATATGAGAGAAGTTTATTCATATGTTATTGCTTATGCTACTTCACGTTAGCAGGATTACGTTCTTCAGTCATCACAAATGAAAGTGAATGACTACTTATTCAGTACACTTTTCATGAATGTGAAGTTTTGTGTCAAAAAACAGATGGGAGAGAATAAATTTATTAAAGAAAGATAGAAATTCCCTAAGGGTTGAAAACAATTTGTTTCAGGATATTTAAAGTTAATACTCTGCTGGTTTTAATTTTGATTTGACAAACAAAATTAGGGAAAATAAAATAAAGCTTCTTATTTTGTGCCAGATAAATATTAAAACCACACATATTTTAAGAGTTTCAATAATAAGAATAATCTATTTAGTACTACCTGAATAGAAATCACATTCAGTTAATGCATAAAACCACTACCTGGATAACTGTGATCACTTTGAAAATTTTGGCTGTTTCTAGATTTTGGAACAGTTGTGCTCTAACATCGCAGCTTGCAGGCCTGGTTCTCTAGCTCTGGTTTACCTTGATGGGGACCAGAATTAACCAGGTTGGAAAAGACCTTTGAGATCATCAAGTCCAACCTATCATCCAACACTACCTAATCAACTAAACCATGGCACCAAGCACCCCATCAAGTCTCCTCCTGAACACCTCCAATGATGGTGACTCCACCACCTCCCTAGACAGCCCATTCCAATGGGCAATCACTCTCTCTGTGCAGAACGTCATCCTAACATCCAGCATAAACCTGCTCTGTCGCAGCCTGAGACTGTGTCCTCTTGTTCTGGTGCTGGCTGCCTGGGAGAAGAGGCCAACCTCTGCCTGGCTACAATCTCCCTTCAGGTAGTTGTAGAGAGCAAGAAGATCACCCCTCAGTCTCCTCCTCTCCAGGCTAAGCAACCCCAGCTCCCTCAGCCTTTCATCATAGGCCTCGTGTTCCAAACCCCTCACCATCTTTGTTGCCCTTCTCTGGACACGTTCCAGCAAGTCAACATCCTTCCTAAACTGAGGGGCCCAGAACTGGACACAGGACTCAAGGTGTGCTGAGTCCAGGGGCACAATGACTTCCCTGCTCCTGCTGGCCACACAGTTCCTGATGCAGGCCAGGATGCCATTGGCCCTCTTGGCCACCTAGGCACACTGCTGGCTTATGTTCAGCCTACAATCAACCAGTACCCCCAGGTCCCTCTCTGCCTGGCTGCTCTCCAGCCACTCTGACCCCAGCCTGTAGTACTACATGGGGTTGTTGCAGCCAATGTGTAGAACCTGGCACTTAGATGTGTTAAATCTCATGCCATTGGACTCTGCCAGTCTGTGCAGCCTGTCAAGGTCTCTCTGCAGAGCTCTCCAACCCTCTAGCAGATCAACACCTGCCCCCAGCTTGGTGTCATCTGCAAGTTTACTGATGATGGACTCAATGCCCTCACCCAGATCATCAATAAAGATATTAAAGAACATGGGGCCCAACACTGATCCCTGGGGCACACCACTAGTGACTGGCTGCCAGCTGGATGTGGCACCATTCACCATCACTCTCTGGGCTCAGCCCTTCAGCCACTTCCCAACCCAGTGCAGAGTGCTGCTGTCCAAGCCACGGGCTGCCAGCTTGGCCAGGAGTTTGTTGTGGGGGACAGTGTCAAAGGCCTTGCTGAAGTCCAGGTAGACTACATCCACAGCCTTCCCCACATCCACCAGGCAGGTCACCTAATCATAGAAGGAGATCAGATTGGTCAGGCAGGACCTGCTCTTCCTAAATCCATGTTGGCTGGACCCAGCCAGTCATCTGTGACCTCTCCAGTGAGCCAGTAGTGTCGGAAAACAACGGAGAGCGGATTGTCCAGTTCATCTGCCAGCTTTCTCAGAACTCTAGGATGAATCCCATCCAGTTCCATGGACTTGTGGGGATCCAAGTGGCTAAGGAGGTCTCTACCTACTTCCTCCTGGATCACAGGGGAACTATACTGCTCCCTGACTCCATCTGCCAGCTCAGGAGGCCAGTTGTCTAGAAGACAACCTATCCTGCTATTAAAAATTGAGGCAAAGAAGGTGTTTAGTACTTCTGCTTTTTCCTCATCTTTTCTTACTATGTTCCTCTCCGGGTCCACCAAGGAGTGGAGGTTGTCCTTGCCCCTTGTCTTGCTATTAATATATTTGTAGAAGGATTTTTTATTGTCCTTCACAGCAGTGGCCAGTCTAAGCTCTAAATGGGCTTTTGCCTCTCTAATTTTCTTCCTGCATGACCTAGCAACATCCTTAAACATTTCAGGGGTTACCTCACCTTTTTTCCACAGATAATACACCCTCTTTTTTTGCCTTAAGTCACCCAGAAGTTCATTGCCCAACCAGGCTGGCCCCCTACCCTGGCTGCTCATCTTCCATCATATTCCTCAAGTAATATTACCAAGCTGAGTAATGGTATGTAGAAGGGAGTTTGGCTGTCTTTTCAGGAACATTTTGTAGAGCTATTCTTTGCTTCCCAATGCGTTAGCAGGGACACTTCCAATTACACCATAAACCCTATAGATCAATACCTAAAAGCCAGTGATTTCTGCTTGCAACTAAGCAGGTACTGCAAATGAATATAGGCAGAGTGGCTATAAAAACCCAGAATCATTAAATAGAATCAGAAGGTTTTGGCTTGGAAGGGACCTTTAAGGTTGTCCAATCCAACCGCCCTGTAGTAAGCAGGGAGATCAAGTTGCTGAGAGTCCCATCCACCTTGATCATAAATGTTTCCAGTGATGGGGCTTGGAACACCTCTCTGGGCAAGTTGTTCCACTGTTACATCACCCTCATTGCAAAAAAAAAAAAAAAAAAAAAAAAAATCTTCTTTATATCTAGGCTAAATCTGCCCTCTTTTATTTTAAAATCTCCTCTCTTTTAGTTTAAAACCATTACCACTTGCCCTATCAACCAGCCCTACTAAAAACAAAACAACAAACAAACAAATAAACCAACAAAGTCCTTCTTTAAGTACTGGAAGGCTGCAATAAGGTCTTCCCACAGCCTTCTCTTCTCCAGGTTCACTGATTCCAGATCTCACCTTTCTTCTCAGAAGTATTTCAACCCTCTGATCATTTTTGTGGCCCTCCTCTGGACCCAGGATCCATGTCTTTCAGCAGTGCCTCTTCCGCTATTCCATGCCCTTTCTCTCTTTTATTCTGATATTCCTGGAGTCTACAATGTAATTTCTTTCTCTCAGATAAATTATTTCATCACAAAGTCTTTTTTTCTGCAGCAAGCTTTGTCTCAGGTAGATTTTTGTGTGTAAATTGGCTACAATGTGCATTTCTGTGAAAACAACAAAGACTTATTCCAGACAATCATCACAGAATATCTAGCTCTGTATAATAACACAGAACACAGCATATTTCACCAGGGACTTTTCCCGTATAGCCTGAGATTGTCCTCCCCTGGAATCTAATGATGTTAACACAGTCAAGGAGAACATAAGTCCACCTAGAATACTCAGGCTACTTGTTGTTTTCTGAGTTGAGGGAAAATAAATCCATTCTTCCCTTTGACTGCTCTACATAAATATTTCACATTAGGACAGAGATACGGTGTCTTAGTTTATATTTCTTTTTATGTATTTTCATACTTTGTAAACTCCTTTTTATAAAATCTTTCTAGGCATAGCACCCAAGGACAATCTATCGAGAGAATTTTAAGTTATAACTTCTCTCATAGAAGTGCAGGACTGTCCTAAGGATGAAGTTTGGATGAAGTGACCAGAACTTCACCATTATTTTAGGTTTTTGTCCTAAGGAAACAGAATAAGATAGAAAAAAACTTGCAGACTGGGAAATCACCCTTGTTACTCCATGACTAAATGATCTGCCAGGCAGAAGAACGGGTTCATGAGATACTGGAGGAATTGTTGCAGAAAAGACCCTTCCCTGGCCTGTGACAGTGCAGCCTGGACTTCTTTTGTTGTAAAACTCTTAAAATATTTACTAACCAGGAGTCAGGCAAAATGCTTAATTAAGATGCAAAAGTGTACTAACAAAACTTGTTTTATGTTCTCTTTTGTCATTCTTCATGCTCTGATCAGCATAGGAACAAGGGACAGTTTGAGAAAGCCAAACATCAGAACACTTTTTCCTTTAAAATAGACCCTGGGATTTATAACCTAGATGCCTGAAATGTATATGTACTTTAAATAATTAAATCAGTCAACCAATATGAAACAGCTATGGGGAGAATAGAACATGAGAAAATTTATACTATTTTAAGCATAACAAAGAAGACTCAGGTTATACATTAGATGCTCATATAGGGGAATGGGTAAATGGCCTTTCAGGGTCCCTTTTTCAAAATGTTTATTCTATGGATATTTATATATTCTGATTTGCTGTGTTGGGAGTTTTTGAGAGTTTGGGGTTTTTTTCTTTCCCTACAATAGTAAGTGTAACCTTGAAATATAATAAAAGAGAGAGAAAGAGGAAAATTGTTTGTTTAAATTATTTTCTCTGCTTAAAATCAATCCTGAATTATTCATAAAGGGAATGGGGAAGAAAGAAAAATAGGAGGCTGAAAAATGTCATGGTTCAAGTTGTGTCATTATGTGTAATATGCTCTCAAACAATAATGTCAAAGGCAGGAATGATGCCTATTAGAATGCTAGAAGGAGAAATGTTCTTTGCTGCATGTCTTAGATGCTTTCCCTAAGCAGTGTTACAAGTTAGAGTTACAGGAAATCCAAGTCTGTTCTAGGACAGCAGTACTTACAGACAATAAGTACAATTACTTTTGGTATACATATTCTAAATGCTATCTACATATTTACACAGATGCAGTGTAGGTAATGTATAATATATATTTAAGATGTAAAATTCACATTTTAAGTCAGCATCTTTTAGATGGTGCCTAAATTCCATTCCACTTTCTCCTGACTAATTGCTGTCTTGAGAATATTTTAGACTAGAAAACTTCAATCTGCAATACAAAATTATGCTGTCTCTTTCTCCAGATTAGAGGCCCTTTCAATTTACACTCCTCACTACTAATTTTGCTTTTTGAACAATCCTGCTCCTATGTCTTCTTGGCATACAGCCTAAGATATTCTCTAGCCTACACAGGCATGTGGTATACAGCCAGGTCAGATTTCTTCTTGAAATTCTGCATGTGCATCCTCTCTCCCTGTAGTTGTCAGCTTTGAGAGCAGTAAACACTGTTTAATGCACACCTGTACAGCTTTTCTTCTCATGGCCACCCTCATCACTATTTTTAAGATAGTTTGCATTGAGAATCACTTTTTGATCCTCATCTCACAGTTGTGCATTTTGTTGTGGTTACATTAGCTAGTAACTCATGTGATTCTTTGACCAGTATGTGAGACTGGCATCTTCAGCTTGATGTACACACTCACATGTGACAAGGGCTAATTGGTGGCCAGCTGTATAGGGCAAGGAAGCAGCAAGTTAATAGATAGAAAGGATGAGACACTTACATCCCCTGTATGATTTCATTTGGGGTAGGAGCCTGCAGCAGAAACACAGAAGTCAAGGCTATTAATTATATAGGGTATCTGAGATATCTGCTGGAAGGGCAATATCTGACACAGGACAGAGACACTACACCCTGTATGCATACATACGTATGTATGTTTTATCTGCACATTCACTGCAAAGTAATCTGGAGAACAGCTTAAATTCACCTCCAATATTTACCTCGCCTATAAAGGTCTACAGATGAGTACCACTGGGAAAAAAAACCTCATGAGATACTGTTGAAGGAGCTTGTGTGGAGGCTGGGGCAGGGTTTCACATTTGCGTAATTCACAGGGTAGGTTAGAAGGTGGGACATGCAAAAAAGAATGGATTTTGCATGTTTGCATAGTTTATATCTCAATGAGATTACAATCATTATGAAGTTGTGAGCCATGACAAGTTCTTAGCTGCTGTCACAGTAAAAAGAATAGTGCTTTAGAGAAAGTAAAAGCAAAGATAGACACAGAACCAATTTACTGTAGGGAGAAAAGATCATCTTGCACCTGAATGAAGAGGCAGAGTACATCAATTATTCTATGATAATTGTCCATTTGCACTTATTTTCCCCAAGATAATACTTGGTAGGTTGCTCTTTTTCCATGGACTGAGAAATTATTCCTCATAACTTCAGTTTACTGGAGTAAAGGGCCATGCACACAGCTGTTATTGCAGAATAATGGAATCAATGTACATTCTAGCATGATCATAGTGGTAGTGGATGGACGATGCAAACTGAGATCATCCTGATGCCTTGACTGATGCAAAATCTCATCTTGTGGGATTTTGCACAGAAAGAACCTTTCCATGGAATGAAAGTCCATTTGCTTTAACTGGCCTAGTATTACTCTCTTCTGCAAGCAGAGATCTCTCATTGTATTTGTGGACTACCTACATTTCTGTTACTTCTATAAATAAAAATTCCATGTAATAATTTTATTTTTGCTCTGAAAAAAACCCCCACTACTTCCCTTTAAAAGAATTTAAGCAGGTGGTAGATCATTTTAAGCAGTTAATATTGTACTTAGGTTTAAGCACATATTAGAATTTACAGTATTTTAAAGAACATCTTAAATTTTCATGAATTAAATACAAATTGAGCTCTTGTGTTCCTTTCTGACTTGTAGTCTTTATGAGACATATTCATTCAAGTGAAAAAGCTTTATTTAAAACACATCTATTTTAGAGCCAAAAGGAGTCAATCTGTTCTATAACCAAAGAACTCAACTAGATATGCCAATGTAAGATAAAACATACTATATAAACTACTAGAATACAAGAAGTAAAGCACTTCAGCGGCTGATGAAGCAAAATTTCATTTTGACATGATACAGTGAGGCAATATGATATTGATATAAAATACAAACCATACATGAAGCTCTTACTCAAGTAGCAAGGCATTTTTAAACAGTGGTTGGTAATAATTCCAGGCTAAATGGAATCTCTTTGCACTTTTTATACATTACAAAAGGGAAGACCAGACAAGGATGTAGTGTAAAAGTCTTTAGTGGAGAGATTTCATTCCTGATGCTGCTGCAACTTGCTTTGGGGATCAAAAAGTTCCCACCTAACACAGTATTATTTGACAAGCACTTCTTTTTTCTACAGATTCTTCTAGAGCCCTCTGTATGCATTGTTATAGGATGAGATCAGCTTCCAGTTGTGCAATTAGGAATGTGAATAACATCTGCCATATTTGGGAGTGAAATACATAGACAACTGCTTTGTTTGGAAATGGGGCAAGGTAATACATTTTACAATTTTATCGTTTTAATAGCTAAGGCTACATATTTATATTAGAGAAGACAGGATGAATAAACATACTTAGCACCTGATAAGAAAATGATGTATCTTATGGGATCCTCTGATGATTTAGGTTCATATGTCTCAACCTCAGATCAGTACCATTCATCACAGCCTCATCAGAATAAATGAAAAACTTTTTGATGTGATAGACAATTTGTCCCAGTGCCAGTACAACCTGGGTTGGGGATTTTTGGGGGTTGT
This sequence comes from Picus viridis, assembly GCA_033816785.1. NCBI lineage: Eukaryota > Metazoa > Chordata > Aves > Piciformes > Picidae > Picus > Picus viridis. The sequence goes on along the minus strand of CM066606.1, from coordinate 73,062,201 downwards.
TTTGTTGTTTTTGTTGTGCTGCAAAAGCCCTGTGGAGGTTATTTAAGCTTTCATAAAGAGATAGAAATGAAAAAGGTTGAAGATGCAGACAACTTCAAAACTATTAGCAATATTGGTACCCTGTAACCTTTCCACAGAGCCAGTAAACAAGTTAAAGAGAGGTTGCATGCCATCAGAATCCATAGCTTCTCAATTAGTGCCAGGTCTTCCATCACTTCAGGAAAGGTACAAGAGGCAAGCATGATTGCTCTACTGGAATATGCATCCTTCATACTCACTAATTGATGGAGAAGAAAAATGAAGAGGAAGGTATTCCCATATGTATCTGAACATTAGGAGGTTTTCACTTTTTTTTAAACTAAGGGAAGTCTTCCAGCTCCTAATAAGTCTTTTTTTCTATTGTCCAAGGTTTGATTAGAATAAGGTTAAGTTTTTGGTTTCCTTCAAATGAAGCTGGAAAGGAACACAGCCAGAACAGCCAGATGAACCAGCTAATGTGTATCTAATACCATGCTGATGTCATAACCACTATAGAAGGGGGAAAAAAAAGGAAAAAAAAAGAAAAGAAAGGGGAAAAAAAGGAGAGGGAGAAAACTCTGAGTCCAGATTGTAGTAGTCTGTTCTGGTTTCCTCTTTGCTTCTGCTTTTGGCCTTGCTTTAGCTTCTTCTGCCATCAGGACAGGGGTAGGCATGTTTGGTATCACTTTGTACTGCACTATTAAACTTCCCTTATATCAATCCGTGGAGATTTGGTTATTGTGTGCTGCTGGTTCTCCTTCCCATCCACTGGTGGCAGGTGGGGTGATGCAGGGAAAGGGGACAGTTTTGAGAGCTGCTGTGTGGGAGCTCTGCTGATAAGTCTAAACCATGACATCTGTGTACACTTACACTGACACTGTAAAACACTTATCAAATTAGCCTCCATTTTTTACCAGCAAATATTTTCAATACTTTCAATATTTTTATCTTATTTCCTATGATAAGGATCTGAGCAAAGACTTCAAACTCTGACAACAAGCACAGGTCTAGGAATACCTTCCCTGCTCTGTCTGTGAAGCTACAGACCTGAGAGGGCTTTTCTCAACTCAGGTACAGTATACAATAAGATTGGAAGATGGCATATTTTTCTTGTCATATTGGAATATGAAGGTGAAGAGAAAGAAGTAGGCAAGAGACTGCTAGATCATCTCTGCGTCTGGGGTAAGGATATCATCAAGGTCTTTATTCATTGCACCTCAGTGGGGGAGCCTCTATTGCAGGGGATTTCTCTAAATCAAACAAATGTCAACTCTCTGTCATGACATTACAAGCGCAATCATTTAGGTTTTTCTGCTAAAGGAATGAATGGTAAAGTCAGGTCCACCTACAGTCTTGGAGGTTTTCCCCATTTACTTAAACTTTCTCTCTCAGTTGATATCCCAGGTAAGATTACATTTCTAAACAGTGTTATAATTTCTGTGTCATTTTCAGGTAACCTTCATATTTTGATAAGATAGGGAGAATCCTAAAGGACAATTTGGTCACTTGTAAAACAGTGCAATCAAAATGCCTGGAGTAGTTCCAATTTAAAGCAATGATGAAGTATTTATAACAATTGCTATTATTTAAAAATATAAAGGTTAGAAATTTATTCCATATATAACAGATCTGATAGTTTCAGGATGTGATGGTCAGTTAAGCAATATGAATTTCATCTATGTGTATGCAGTGGCCAAATATGATTCGTTGTGGAATATCGACTCTGCATTTTAGCTCAGAATGTATATGTATGTCCATAAGCTCACAGATAGCAATATTAGATGAAGAATAAAAAGGTATAATGAGACAGTTCTTTGTAGTCCTTCTTTTTTTTACATTCACAATGTACACTATGACATAATTTAACCACATTTTTATGTGGGAAGGAATTTTGAAAGTAAAATGTGAAAATATAATTCCATAATAAAATGCATCATATTTGTGTAAGTTCTGCTTACAGTTTAATGTTTTTATTATAGTTCCCTCTGTGTGGATAGAATTTAACTGTCTTTGTTTCAAGTTTTGTTTTGTTTTGTTTTGTTTTAAAATTATTATTATTTTCTCCTAATGTTTTAGTTAATGATATCATCAAAGCTTTCCCCTGTAATGATATTTTATTCTGCAATGCTGAGCTCTACCTTTTAGTTTCAGGCTACTTGATTTCACTGGATGTGCTCTCTACCCTTTCAAGTTTATTTGTATTGGGCAAGAAGCCAGTGGTGTTAATGCATTGGAAACCAGGTAGCTGTTAGGACTACTGCAGCAGCATGTCTAATTTTGTTGTACTAAAACTGTCACAAAACATTAAGTAAGAGATTACATGAAGTATTTGTAGGGCAAATAGTTTATAATGTAATAAACTAATACAATTTTGAACAAGCTAAAACATGATCCCTTTTATGTGGGTTTGCTTTCCCCATTTTTCCTGGTTTGCTCATATTATACCCAGTTCCTTTCTAAATCATTTCTGAAAATTCAAGTGGAGCTGTGAACAAATGAATGTCTGTCTGACTTATGTATAATTTTATATACATATTTCAAGTTTTTTCCATGAATCTTACAAAGATCCTTTTGTATTGCATTTCCTCTGGTTGTCATTTAATACTCAAGAGGAAGAAAATACCTGTGACAATCTCAATGTACTATGCTAACAACAGTGAGGTTTTAATCTTGCTTAGGCCCTCCAGATGTTAGAGCAATGTATTAAAATCATAAATGGAGATACTTGTTTGACCCTAGAGTGGCACAAAGACATTTTTAGCTCCATTTTATGAATAAAATATTAATCAGTAATAGAGTGTTATGCCATGTCCATTTCAGAAAATAGAAGCTGCAGGAAAGAGTACATTCTGTCTGAAGAAATGTGGAAATGGAAAGTGCTGACTTGGTAGTAGAGATGCGATTGGTGTACAGATTCTCTGACATATCTAAAGAGATAACGTTTCTCCATGGAGCTATGAAAATCAAGACTTGGAATAAATAATTGCAGAAGTACCTGTATGAGACAATTCCTGCTAGATAACAATGACTGTCCCTACACTATTGTGAAAGTATGGTCAGTCACATCTCACATATATTCATCCTCCTGCAGGAAGCTGAGTGATGGCTAAAGGGAAAACCCCGTGCAGATTTGAAAATTTTTAAGTATCCCAGATCCCAAAGTGTGCTCCAGTGCTTCACCATTAAAAATAAAGATATCCCCAGTGCAGAAGGTGGTTCACAGAACTCATATCCCTGCTGACTACTACTCCTTCTGACTTAATAAACAAACTCACATATTTAGACAGTGAGAATAATAAACTTTCAAAAAAGCTACATGAATTAGGGACTGTGGCAGGCTGTTCATTCCAGAGTTACTACTGTTGTGTTTGCTCTGAATTTAACATACAGATTTTTCCTGGTTAACTATGATGTGGGGGTCAAAAGCATATGGTAGCACATGAAAGGATAGCTGTCTACACAGTTTCAGTGAGACAATGTTTGCATGAAAGACCCCAACTGTGGCAGTGTTGCAGATCTTTCAAGGAGGCTTCCATTTCTCTCTGTTTTCTGAAAAGCTTTCTCTACAAATGGTTATTGTTAACCCAAACACTATTTTTCTTTCCTTGTTTCACTGACACTTTCTTCCCATGTTCTTTTATATTTCAGTTTTAAAAGTAGGAAAGATTGTGCTGTTCAGCCTCAGAACAAGAGGTAAGAATGTTTTTCTGCTATCATGTAAGCCATGATTAAATGATTTTTTTAAAGTGCTAGCCACCACTTGCTTTTTGTCTGAATGATGAATATGCCAATGCCTGTTGCATGTGCTGTGAGAAAGAGTAAAACCATGTTGTAATATAAACTACTGAATAACTTGTACAAATCTTATTTTAAGCCAGAATCTCTTAATTTAACAGATTCTAGAACCCAGGAAAGAGAGAGGGAGAGGAGAAATTTCACTCCATGTTTCCTTCAACTGTATTGACTGAGTGACACCTCACAATGGAGGACTGGTTATCAACTAATTTGCTCTAATTCTCCTTGCCTTGAAGATGTGAGACAGCACAGGCTGCCAAAAGGTGGCCTTAGAATTACCAAGGAAAGTCATGATGGAAATGCTGTAATGAAGAGCTGGGATTTAAAAGTGGGAATGAGATTCAAGATGAGACTCAGTGGGAAGTTTCTGACTGTAGTTTCAGCACCAGTTAGACTTGGCACAACTATGACTCCGAGCCACTCCTAGAGGTTCACAGTGAAAACAGTTCTCTACAGAATTTTAGTCACCTCTAGGATTGCTAAATAACTCTCTAAGATTGTTGTTACTGGCTCAACACATTTTAGGTCACCCCTGCAAAAGCACCTATTAAAAGTATAGAATGTAGAAAAGCTATGGCTGGAGTTAGTTCCAGGAAAACCCAAAATCCAGAGTCATTTTAATTTACCTGCTTAGTTAAAATAATAACCTCTCAACTGTGTTATCCAGGTCATAATTAATTACATTCATTAATTCTGTTTTCACAGACACTTGATAAACATTAGAAATCTGAAAGCTGTAACTAAAGGCTTCAGAAACATACTCAGCAGTGCTCATTTGGGTGAGTTATTGGCTTTTGAACTTAATTCAGTAACAGAAAAATGCTTCTAATAATGCAGATTTCAGAAATTAGAGACATGAAATTGTCAATCAAGACTACAAGAAGCCTGGTATAAAGAATCACCATATCCTGTTGCTGAAATATTGAACGAGTAATTTGGCACACCACTGGGAAGTAATTTCTCCTATCTGAGTGAGGATAGAGCTAGCATTCAACCTTGAAAAAATATTTCATTCAAAAATCTCCTCACAGAATTTTTAAGGGAATTCATAAACTGTAACAAAGCTATTTCAGCAGTATTGAAATGGAAATGGAATGTAGGACTTTTTATCCTGCATCCATTTGCCTTTGTCAAAATTCAGAAAATTCTTTACATTTCACTATTGAGAAAACAGCTTTTAAGTACTAGCTTTGTTTAGAAGAGGACTCAGTAGTTATTATACAAGACTCTTGACAGTTGGTTTCCTTCAGGTACCATGATTTTACATTTCAATTTGACCCAAGTAGTGTGCTGAGAAGTGTTCAGCTGATGAAAGAAGAGTATTCTGTAAAACTGTCATATTTTGGCCTCATTTTAGTAGGTAGTGGTTTCACATCAAAGAGACACTTCACATTTGTTACAATTGGCGACTTTTGTGTTGTTGTTTTAAGAGGCTATAAAGCCCTGATTGGATTTGCAGCAAGCTTGCACCAGAGACTCAGGCTCAAGCACTTTCTGTTGCACAAGCCCTCTGCAGTTTGCTTGGCAGGAAAATTGTGCCACTGAACTAACAAGGAAGAAAAACTCCTTGAAGCCCACAGAATTTCAGACATGTTCATGTTAACTGTTCAGACTGAGACCACCACACGAAATTCCTTATTTCATATGTGGCTTTCAGTCTGATTATCCTCAGAAATGTGGTTTGTGCAGCTGTATTGATTACCTGTTCATTGCCATATCCTAATGTGTGGTTTTTAATTTTTCTTATTGGCCATATGCAAACAAATTAAAAAGACAGTAGCAGTGGAAAACACAGAGAAAATTACATTTCTGTAAATTTAATGAAAATCAATTTAAGTACCAGAAAGATCCAAATCAGTGCTCCTACTCAGGAACAAATAGCATACATTGTTCTTGGCAGCAGGCTGTTTGCCAGTTGGAACAGGAGTGATGGGCAGCTAATCAGCCCGCACACAGCCTAGGAACTAGCTGTAGCATGAGTGGCTACCTGTGAGTGAAGGAATCCTAGGGACTGGGGAGGGGAAGGGATTTAACATGGTTTGAGGATAGAAGTGAAGGGATTTGTTGGACAAAAGATAAAAATCCATGAGAAATAAAGCTTTGTTAATTGCACTGCTAACCAACAACTTAGTTTCATCTAGCCCCAAATGTGTTGTGAAGGAAGTTAAACGCTGTAATAAAAGGAGTGTGCAGACTAAAATATTTCAATAAAACAAAACAAAAAAAAAATCAAAACAAAACAACCCTAATAATCCACCTTCCCCCATTTCCATGAGAGAATGTTCAACTACATCTAAGACAGACATTAAAAAGACTAAAGGTTATTCTCCCTTGTGGCTTGTTGACTTCATTCTCTAGCTTCATTTGCAGGTGAGTGGTGGGTAATAAGAGAGATAATTATATAAAGATAAAAGTATACCTCTGTATTATAAACAGATAAAACTCAATCTGAAGCCATTCATACTAAGAGAAAAAGTCTTTGGCACAGCACAAGGCTGGAAGTATTTTTTATTTGGTAGATATTATGAAGTCAAAAAGAAGTTTCCCTTGTAAAAAGAGGTGGTGAAAGAAATACTCTGAGAGGACAGTGGTAAATACCTGCAGAGGCAACACACTTGAATATTCCTACGCTAGCAAGTGTTCCTTTTGAGTCCTTTTGTGTGAAGTCATTGCCTCTCATGGGTGCTGTTCGAACACATCGGTCAGGCAGAATCATTGCAAATCAGTGCCATCTGGCAAGGAAGAAAGGTCTAGCTGGATGGCAGAAATTTACCTGCACTGCAGCTTTTGAAAACGATGTTCTTGTGTTCTTGAATGTCTAACTAAGGGAGTTGCTAGCTCCTTAGAACACAGAACCACATTCCCAGTACTATTCCCACCATTCTCTCTTGATGACTGAAATAAAATCCTATGAAAGTCAGAAGTCATAGCCATGAATTTCAAGGCATTAGTCTGTATAAATATTTGCCAAAACTCTAAAGCAGATATTTCTGTGCACAAACTGCTATCATACAATCCACTATGCAAGTTTCTCCACTCCATTAAAAAAAATAGGACCTTTAATGTTAACATAGACCTTAGGTTTTATTAATATTTAACTTTAAATGCCATTGGTAGGTTGTTAGAACCTTATACACATCTGCATGAACTCATTAGGAGTCTTTTCATTATCTTCCAGGATGAGATGATGAACTTCTGAAAGAGAAGAATAGCATTGTTATGGATCTCAAATTTCACTACAGATTTTTTACAAATCCCACCATCAAATATGCAAAAAAGAAACAATGAAAAGTTAGTAGGTTGGCTTATCTGATGATCTGATAATGCTTTTGTCAGCTTTATTGTGAGCTTTGACTGAACTGATTTCAGAACTAAAATTTGCAGAATACAAGCCTTAAACTGTTAATGACAAATTGAGAAATTTCCCTTTGTTATTTAAACGCCATGTGGTTCAGTTTTCATTAGTAAGGTAGCTGTTTCAGTTTAAAAGTTCTAAATACTGTAAATGTGTATTTTAATCTTAATTTAAAAAAAAACCTACTTAATTAATTTACCCACTAATTACTTAACAAATTGCATGCAGTGAAATGAAGAATGGGTGTTAAAACAAAATGGTTTATAATGCTTGGCACAGTTCCCAGAAATAGGCCATTTCACATCCTTGACACTTTGCCAAATATGCTTTTGTTGTCTTCCTCCACCAGTGTAAACAAACACAGTGGTGGTGGCTGGGGGAAGCCGGAAAGGCTCGAGGTCAGGCTGCCTTTGTTCTTGTCTATAGTGCATCTTCACTCCCTGCTACTCCCAAACACTTCTGCATATCTGATTTCCCACATTACTGCAGCATAAAGTTTAAAAGAGCTGCATATATACTTCATAGAAAGGTAATAAGGCATTGCAAGACTAACTTCACACTTCGCTCGTCTGTCAAGGGGGTCTCCTCTTCTCAACAATACCCCAATGTTTTGGTAGGCAGGCTCCAGCCCACTTAGCTAGCAAGGAGGCACGGGTGGAATGCCAGGTATGTCTACAGAGCAAAGTAGTGCAGGCAGCCTGACGCCAGGAGAGAATAGGCAGGTACCTATTGAGTTACAGGATTTCTACAAATCTAATCCACGTGTAATGTGAGACTTATTACAGAGTCAGCCTCTGCCAGGGCTGTGAAAAGTCTGGGATATGAACAGTCCCAGAAACAATGATCCCAGTTAACTCATTGCAACCCAACATCAGCTGACCAAAACTAATGCTCTCTTATCCTTATAATTCATTTCTTAAACAGCAATTACAGACTGTATCTTATCAAGTATTTAATATCAAATGCAAGAAATTACTGATAAGACTGTGGATGACGTTGTGTCTACTGCATATTTTTAAAGCAGTTTATGTTTATTGACTCATACATGTGATATATGCAAAGCAAGCAAAGGCATTTAACAAGGGAAGTATTTTCATACACTTGAGACAATAAAACCACTCTGAAGTGTTAATAATGAAAAAAAAAAATCTAGTATCTCCAAATCTTATTACAATTTTTAAAAGTTCCTAGTTGATTTGGGGGCACATTGGGAAATAACTGCAGCATTTTTAAATGGCTATCTGCTACAAATCTGGATGATTTCTTCAGTCATTATAACTTTGGATGAGAGCTATCATAGCCCATTCGGTATCTACTCATTAGGCATCATCTTGGTAATGCTCCACTGGTATTGTATATTCTTAGAAAATAAAGTTTTTCCCTCACTTGATATCTTACCTGACTTTATCAAATAGTTAAACAGAGCCTCTCTCAATCAATTAACATTCAATTTGGATATCATTGACCATAAGGGATAAACGGATTTAAAATTTCTGTAAACTAATTCTCACACTTCTAGAAATGGTGTGCAGTTGTATTTGAAAGCAAGAAACTCAGAAATGGCAATAAGTGATGTTGAAGGCACACTCAAAAATGCACCTTGCAACAGACTAGTGACTGTGTTCCTTTCCTCAGGCTGCTTAATGGCTACATGACACCTTTGGAAAAGGTCAACTGCTATGGGGTCTGGTATTATCAGTTCATCAGTGATATCCATCTGACTATTTACTGACACCTATATTCTACTCTAGCAACAAAAAGCAAACAAGGTTTTGGAAGAATAGTGGTCCAGTCCTGACAGAAGTTGAAAACTGGTTTGCACTATATTAAGAATTATTATTTTGTCTAATTTGAAACCATTTTGTAATTGATAAAATCATAACTCTGGAGGTAATTTATATTTAAGAGTTTCTCCTTGCTATTAAAATTGAAACATATTAATACTTTCCTGACTTGTACAGGGAAAGAGAATCTGGAGAATGCATTGTATATTTGGCGTATTTGACCCAAGTGATGTGGAAAAGCATGTTTTTCATAGTTCACATAGTTTGAAAATATTCTGTATCTGAAATTGGAGGAAACCAAGAAAAACATAAGGATTTCAGATCTGACAATAAAGTACAAAGCCTAAAAATTACTCTAGCTACCTGGGTGTCTAATGAGGGCACTATCTTGGACCCATGGTCACAAGAGCTACCAAGTAGAGCTACCATGTGGAGGACGCTGTGTAAAGCAGCCAGTAGGAAAATGTTAGACATGAGTTTACTAAATGCCTGTCTAAGATAATCTTTGCTTGTACTACTTGTACAACATAGTTCTTGATCCCTACAACCCAGAAACATAGTTTCATAGCAATTTTCCCACCCCGTTTAAGAAGATGAATCAAATATTATGCCTTTCTTTATTCAGATTCTTGGACCTTTAATTCAAACCAAGGATTTCAAAATCATCCCTCACATGTAGAAGCCCCCTGTGCACTTCTACTGTTGGTGGCAACAAATGAAGATTGGATTATGACATTCTGGAACATCATTTCTCCTGCTTGCAATCAGTTTCAGTGTTTCATTCATCTCAGCTAGAAAGAATGAAGCTATGTATTTCCTCCTAACCAAAAAAACAGTCCTGGAAGATCAAAGTCCTCCTGCTTCTTGACACTTGTATCAGAGGTGCAAATGCTTATATATTTGCTTTCTTACTGTTTCCCAAGCAGAAACTTTTAAATCCATTTGCTGGAGTTATGGGCAAAAGTTGATGCTTATCTTCTAGCTTGTCACATGAGATCTCAGCTTATGCAGCATCCTTTAGTCTTCCTTTTGAATATTCTTCTTCCTCTGTGGTAGGCAAAAGGCATTGTTAATCAATGCTTACATTGTGTAGTTGCTTTAGAAATAACATTCAATATCTGGAAAAGCAAGAATGTACAGGGTAAGCTACAGCAATATTCTCAACACAAGGAATGCTTTTGATTGTCATGATAATACAGCCGAAAAGGTAGCAACTTTTAAGACAGACTTCCTGAAGCTATAAGCACATTAAAACAATGAGAGTGAGGCTGTCTTTCTTATTTTAAAGCAGCAAAACTGAGAGTTTCTTTAACCTCACCTAATAGGTTCCATCAAATATTGCAAAGTACTTTGTAAACTGTTGAAATCTTTTGGAATTACTACAGCTTTGCCTTTCAGTGGATGGAATACATGATAATACATTGGCCATGTCTTTTAAACTAAACAGATAAAGAATTTTTTTGATACATTGTTCTTTACCACACACAGAATAGATTATTTTATTAACACATGTTTGGCTATTTTTCACTTGTCTAGAAATTCAAGCCTTCCCAGACATCACTTATATTTATATAAGACATGGTTGTCTTCTCCAAATAAAATATTGAAGCATATATGAAACTAATTATTTTAGGTACTTTGGGGGTTGTTTGAGTTTCTTTTATTATTATTTATTGGAGATTGATCTGGTAGCATTTTCATATTTATTCTGTATCAAGCTTTTAAGTTTAGGTATGGTTACACTAACATGAATATGTGAGCAAATATGTTTAGATAGCTGACTTCCTTTCCCCCTACTATTCATATGTGCAGCTGTTCATAAACAGTCTCACAGAATTACCAAATTATAGAATTCCAGAATGGTACAGGTTGGAAAGGACCTCTGGAGATCATCTAGGCCAACCTCACTGCCAAAACAGGGTCACCTAGGGCAGGGCGCAGAGGAGGGTTTTGAAAGTCTCTAGTGAAGGAGATTCCACAACCTCTCTAGGCATCCCATTCCAGAGCTCCAGCACCCAATATATGGTTACTGTACAAGGTTTTTCCAGATGTTGAGGTGAAATTTCTTCTGTTTCAGTTTGTACCCATTGATACTTGTCCTGTCACAGGAGACCACTGAAAAGTGACTGACCCTTCTTTTGGACACCCACCCACCCACCCTTTGGAAATTTGTAGATGTCAGTAAGAGCCCCTCTCAAATTTCTCCTCTCCAGGCTAAAGAACCCCAGGTCTTTCAGCCTTTCCTTGTAAAACAGATGTTTCAGTCCCTTAATCATCCTCATAACCTTCCATTGGACTCTCTCTAGTATTTCCCTGTCTCTCTTGAACTGGGAACACAGAACTGGACACAATCAATACTGCAGATGTGGGCTCACCAGAGAAGAGAAAAGGGATAGAAAAATCTCCCTCAACCAAGAAGACACACTCTTAATGTGTCTATGCTAGTCATTCAAATTTGATATCCTGAAAGATCTGCAAGATGAAACTATTTAAGAAGTAGGAAAAAACCCTGTCCTTTTTATATCACACCTCTGGAATACTGAAAACATTGTTTTCATGTCTATATTTAAATTATAGTTCTGTTCTAAATTGAATGTTTTTGTGAGGAGTTTTCTTTCACGTGTAAGATTATAAAAGAGAATTAAAAACTTGATTTCTAAATTTCTTGCAAAGGCATAAATATTAAATCTCTTGCATGCTGATTCCCAGGTCACATGCATTGTCTTTCCTGAGAGCTTCTGGATCCTTTCAAATACATACAGCATAATATATAAATAGCTCATCTAAATGCTATTTAAAACATACATGAGGAATTTGACTCAGTGACTTATGTACCATTGAGAGTAAACATATTGTTTGGAAGAGATGCATAATAGTTAGGCCAGCAAAGCTGTTATGAAGACTAGGGAAGAGCAATCATTCCCATTGTCATGAGCTAAATTAGTTGACTAACAAAAGAGTTGTTTAATGGCTTACTAGTTTTTTTTGTACTTTCCAGAAAATACAGTATATATATACACACACACATATATATATATAAATGTAAAAGTTTTTAAAGCGAACACTTAACACACTAGTACAGGAGCTAAGAATTTTACTGCACAGTTCCTATGCATCAGTCTATAAAGGCATTGGCAATATAACTAAGAAACATAAAATATTTGTAGGTTCATTGAAAATTTCTCATAAAAATGTCTGAACAGCACTAGAAAATGCTTATGTGTCTGCAATACAGAAAAACTTTTAAAAGCTAGAGATATTTTTATTATTTCCCATACTTGAATTACATTTATAAATATAAGGGGTGAGTTAATCACTTTGCAAATCAGGTAGGTATCTCAGAAACCTTTTGCTAACAGTTGCTTGATTTCTCATCAATTCATCAAGGCCAAGGCTCAAGCCCTAATCTGAATCATTTTATATACTAACTGAAACAAACCAGGTGGGCCTGCAGTCACCTCTGCTAACCAGACTCTTTGCTGGGCTTATGCTTTTGAGAACAGAGCTCTGGGCACCTGCTGACAAACTGGGCTTGTGGCACAGCCTATGTTTGGTTGAAATGGAAGGCTGAGATGTAGAAATTGCTCCAGGTTAGCTGGAGAAGACTGGTGGCTCCATCTCTATGCTTTGGAGCTCAGGTTCAGATGGCCCCTTCATGGAGGCCTGGCAGACCATGTGGATGGATAGCTAGTTCATTTTTGTGACTGGCCTTTGACCTACCTGGCTTTAACTGTGTAACAGTACACAGTAGCTAATATTTAATGACTTGATTTACAAGCCTGCTGTTGACAATTTTTTATTGCTTACTGTTGGCAGAAATTTAGGCTCTCTGGGAATTTCTCTCCCAGTAATGAAACTACAGACTGAGGATCAATGCCAATGTTCACAAAAATAAGCTGTTCTGTTCTGTGTGATTCTATTAAGTTGTTTTTGAAATGCCTACAAAATGTGTGTGTTTTCTACACTATATTACACATGGCTTATAAAACAAAACCAAACAACAACAACCAAAAAACCTTACAAAACAAAAACCCCCAAACCTAACAAACAAGCAAAAAAACAGCTTCCCTGAGAAAATTATTTTCAATCACAAATGCTAAAGTGTGAGCAGAATGTGGTAATGCTAACTACGAATTGCTTTAAATCAGATTGGATTTATGTTCAGCTTTTTTCAGTCTGTGTTGATCTTTGACTATATCATTTATGAAAAGCTTCTATGAACAAAAAAAGAAAAGAAGCATTTAACAGCACTGCCTCTTGCTTTGGAGAGACCTCTTTGGGCACGATATATTCTTAGATACAAGAATCATCTCCACTTTGGCCTGAGTGACACTTTGATAGGTCTGTCTTCTTCAACTCATCCCATGGAGCAGCATCTCAGCCTCCTCCTTCCACAGAGACAAACTGGGGCTTCTTCCATCTGCATTTGTGGTCTCCCTACAGGTGTGCAAAAATGCCTAAGCTACATCTCTGTCACACACCTCACTCGCCGGATGGTGCTGATATGCAGTTTCAGCTCTCACAAGGAGAAATGTGTTCCAGGTTTACTATTTTAGAGAAATAAATACTTAATCCATCTTATTGCATGCTTTGAACTGCATGCAGGCTCAGGCATTGATTTTTGCTGCCTCATATAATCAGATTTCTGTTTTCAAGCTTTGTTTTATGACTGTTGTCACTTAGCCTTCTTCTGGCTTTGTTGCAGGCAGAGATTATTGCAGGATCAAATGATTTGAGGAGATAGAGATCTCAGCAGAAGTTAAAATGCCTTTGCCTTAATCTAATTGTGCTTTCTCTTAACTCTGGCCATTTTACACAGACCCTGAGTCAGCTAATGTTCAGCTGTCGTGTCAGGAGTGCTGCCACCTGCCCAGCCCTGGCATCCTGAACTGATGAATGCCACCAATCGCCTCCGGCATAAACGAACAGGCCACCTCCCAGATGATTAGCCTGGAAAACAGCTTATGTCTCTTAATGGCGTCCTAAAGATGGGCTTTTTAAATTAGATCTTCTCTAAACTCACAGCCTAGTCAGGAATATTAAGTGATGGCTCAGCAGTAGCTAAATGTGTGACACAGCCACAACCATTCCTGAATATATTAAAAGGAAAAATAATGATTAATGTTGTCACCATTGCTCAAAATTTAAAAGGGCAGCATTTGTACTGCTCAGCCAACAGGAAAGCTTATTTCAAGGAAGTTATGATAACCAGTCAGAAAGCCTGTTATAACAATGCATAAGGTATTGGCAGTCTCCCAGAATATTTCCAGTGAGCGTAAGACCAACTACTCATCGTGGGAAGACAGCTGGAAAATGCTAACATAACCCAATAACTGCATATGAGCTGTGAAAGGAAGCCTCACATTTATAAAGGTTACTTGTAGTTGTCTTTCCAAGGAGTGTAAGGCTTCAGAGAATCCAACAGCTCAAAACTTGAAATGGTGTGTTAATTTATTTACTTACTGATACATGCAGATGAGTTTAGCTGGTTTGCAGCTGAAGGAAAAGACCATGAGTGAAATACATACCATTTCCTGTTGGAAATAATGATAACAGTTAGGAAACTCTGGAAATAATGATAAAACCTTGCTCCAGACACAGCAGCAATATCTGGTTTTATAATTAACTAAATCATTTATTTTGACTCATACAGGTTGCTTCATTTCCAAACAATTTAAAACTGTACATCAACATTGCAAACATTTGCAAATTAGTACTCTTGTTTTAAATTTCCTCATACAATGCAGAAAAAAATAAAAATAGTAATTGAAAAAAAGTACCAGAAACCTCTGTCTTCAACTTGCTTCTCACATTTACCCTTTCTATAAAACAAAGGGAACAATTTCTCCAGGTGTGAGGCAATAAATGTTCAGTCAGTTTTGATGTCAGGTCTGTATTTTAGCATATGACTTAATTTCTTTGGGTGACAGAAAAAATTTTGAGAGACAAAGCTATGTTCTTCAGTGAAAACTAATCCAAAAATCTTTTTTTTCAGCAGGAAATACATTAATGAATTTATTAATTCCTGTGATTAATTATTTGATTGTTATTACCAAACTTTTAAAATACTGGTAACTAGCAGAATTGTATTTATAATGTACAAATATTCAAAATAATTGATACGGTAATATTTACAGTACAAGACATTCTTAGACCTTAACATCATATCTTCCCGTGGTAAAGCTTCTCCTGAATATGTAACATGGCAGGTTTATAATATTTCCCAAAAAGTTTTTATCTTGGTTTATACATTCATGTTTTAAAATAGAGGAAAAGCAAACAGATAAATATAATGAAAAATACTCTCTAGTGTTTAATATCCATTAATAAAAATAGATTTTCCTGTCATGTATACAGCAAATCAGCCACATCAACTAGGCATGTGATACGAACTTTCTTTTTTCAAATATCTATTGAAAATAAGTCTATTCAATAACTTAGTGTTTGACCTGAATGAGGTTATTCTAACTGGAACTGGGTTTTCCAGTGCAAAGGATTGACATTTTTGCTGATTTTTATTTTGAAAACTAGTTGTAATAGTACAATTATGGACATGGTATGTAAGTTTTTGGTTCATAAACAGTGGCTTAACATCAATGTATAGATTTTTACAAATGTAACCCAGATAAGGATTTGGCTTTATGCTGTATTTGTGCTGTCAACACAAGTGAAGCAGAAGCTTGCTTAGGTTCTGTAGCAATGAAACAGCCATGCCTCAGAGTGAGGGAATGACAGACTGATTTATGATAAAGGGTAGGGCAGGGGAGGACAGTGGCTATGAGGGGGTGGGTGGCCTTACCCTATCCTGGGGTGGCCCAGCTCCCTCTCTGTTCCACCTTTATCTCTCTCTGGCAGCAGTGCTCAGCCTATGTTGGGAAGCTGCCTTAAGTTTTTTTCTTACAGCTCTTTCTGGCACCCCTGGAAATGCTGACTGCAGCAAAAGCTTGGACTGTTTGTTTGAACTGTCTTGTATCCACCTGAATTTAAATGTTTTATTTCCTAAATAAGAGTCTTTAAGACAAATACTTGAAACAAACGCTTGAGCGTTGACTTCATCATTCTGTCTCTTTCCAATTTAAATAGTTGTTCTATGTAGCTGAGGATGCACTGTGACATTTAAGAATAGTTATGTTTCAAACTGAATGAGGTATTTTTACTCTGAAGTGTCTGGGGATGATACAAGAGCAACACTAGTCTTATGTTTTAGGCATTTCTAATTGTACATGCATTTAATTGCTGTTGTGATTCTTCCATTTTTCCCACTTGCACATACTGATGGGCCCATAGCTCTGACTCTAGCTGCTCAGTGGAGAGAAGCAGGAATAAAAAGCATCTGCCCTATATTTCAGATTTTATTAAATGATTTTTCTTATTAGTGATGTGGGGAAAAGTTGAAACTTTAAATGGAAGTGGCTCTTGTTTGCCCAACGGGACACTGAAAAACTCATGACATACTCTAAACTAATGGGAGGTGCAGTAATCACCAAATGCTGTCTGATTTACTTCTCATGATAAATTAAGCTCTCTCACATATAATGGATATTGCTGATACTTTCAACTTAGAGCAATTCCAAGGGGTATCATGATCTCAAAGAACATTCAGAAGAGAATATACTAGTTTGAAAAGACCTGCAACTATCATTTAGTTCAACTGTCTAACCAGTTTCAGGGCTGACCTAAAGTTAAAGCTTACTGTCCAAATGCCTCTTAGCAAAGACAGGCTTGGGGTACTGACCAGCTTTCTAGGAAGGTGGTTCCTATGTTCAGTCTAATCCCTGCCTGGTGCAGCTTCTAACCATTTTCGTATGTTGTATCACTGGATTCCAGGGAGAAGAAACCAGCAACTCCCTCTCCACTTCCCCTTCTCAGAAAGCTGCAGAGAGTAATGACATCACCGCTCATCCTCCTTTCCTCCAAGCTAGACAAACCCAAAGTCTTCAAATGCTCCTCTTAGGGCATTCTTTCCAACCCTTTTAGCAGCTTTGTTCCCTTCCTCTGGAAACATTCAAGGACCTTCACATTCTTCTTAAATTGTGAGACTCAGAATTTCGCACAGTACTCAAGGCAAGGTTACACCAACACTGAATGCAGCAGGATAATCCCCTCTTTTGACCAACTGGCTATACTGTGTTTGATGCACTCTAGGATGTGGTTTGCCCTCTTGGCTGTTAGGACACACAGCTGACTCCTATTGAACCTGATGTTGACCCACAGATCCCTTTCTGTAGGGCTGGTGCCCAGCCACTCCTTTCCCAGTTTATACTTGTGCCTGGTGTTAGTCTTTTCTAGGTGTACAGCCTGGCATTTGGATTCCTTGAATCCTAATCCAGTTCTTCAGTCTCTCTAGATTCCTCTTCAAGTCTGCTTTTCCCTTAAAAGGGTCAACAGTACCTTCCAATTTGATATCCTAACATACCAACTGCTGCATAGACCCTAACCATTCTTTGCATTATTGCTTGATTTTGTTGTGTTCCAGCAGTTAGTTAAAATGTCAAAAAACTACCTCACGTTAAAAAGATATAATCTTATAAGGACTACTATATTTTTTTACATTAATACATAGTTATCTTATAGTATATCATGTTGGATCTCTTATGACAAGACCACAGTTCACAGAGAAATGAAAATCTACTTCAAGTTTAAGCAGAATGTATTTAATTCAAGTGATGGCATCTCAACCTGTTTAATTCTGAAGGTTATAGTTTTAAATAAATGTATTGTCTGAGGTAGACAGTGTCCCAACATGGGGAGATGCTGCTCCCTCACAACACTATTGATTCCGTGATCAGTTTCTAGACCATTTGTGGATTGGATGTGATCAACAGAATATCAAGATGTTTTCACCATCACAATTTGTAGACATGGAGTACGTAACTTTATAAGGGAAATGCTGTTGCATCATCTCTGTTGACATATTAGCAGTCATTCATCCTAAGAACTCTGAATTCTATGGTGGTGTTTTACATATGCTGTTAAGTTTGTTTACTGCCATATGTGGGATGGACATGTGTGAAGTTTGACATCCCTAGCAGAGGTGCAGTTCTGCCAGTATGCATGGCAAGTGCACATGACAAAAACTGCATGTTTCTTCCTTCTCCTTCCTGTGTCCTTCCTGTATGAAAGTGAAGACGTTCTGAAGTGTTTCAGATGAAGTTTTAATGTGTTATTTTTTATTTTCCGAGGCCTTGATAGAATAGCCAACTGCTTAACTAAGTGCCTACTTTGATCTGAATAAGGAAAGTTTTTTCTAATTGTTTAAAATTAACATCGAAATTGGCATGAGCTTTTCCATAGGACTCAATATGAGTAATATTAGACCATATTGACATGAAGAAAACTTGATTTCCTATCAAATGTGCAAGGATGAACCTGCTTAAACATTGTGCCTTCATAGATAAATTTATATGAGCTGACAGCTCTCTCAATTAAATCTGTGTACTTTTATCAGTGTAAGTCCTTTAGTGAAGGGACTCTTCTTGCATGAAGATACAGACTTTTTCTATTTAGCCAATAAAATTTAAACAAATATTCAATCCCAACAAAGAAACAAAAATATACACTTACACCAATGTTAATGACAAAATTCTTCCATGGAAAAACACTCATGCATTTTTCATGACCTAGAGCATATACTTAAATACTAATGGACAGGATTTACATGTTTTCATGCTCTATAAGCATTTTTTTTTAATTTGTGTTATATCTTTATGAGAAATTTGTACATCATTTGACATTTTTTTCCCTAGATATGGCAGTGTGTATATTTCAAGATGTAGTCAAGGAAAGAAAACATCTCCACACACCTTTCAGAATGGTGTTAGTTCATTGCTGGTATCATCTAATAATAGCAGACCAAACAGCAACTGAGACACAAGACATGAAATAAAATCTAAGCATGTGACAGCCAATAAATCAAAGGCTTCACACCACTTTTCGCTGTCGCCACCAGTGGCTGATCCTGGAAACTCACAGCCCAGAGCCTTTGCATTTACTCCTGAAGAAAGATTGTGACAGCTAGAAGACACCTCTCCTATAGCCTCTTGATACTACAAACCTCACTAATAAGACACCAAAATGATTATTTTTGTATTGAATTGTAGATTAAATAATACATATATAAAGGACGGTACTAGCTTCATATTCCAAATCCTATTGTCAGAATAGACAAATAATTTTGTGATTGTAAGGATTTGGAAGATGGGTATTAGCAGCACTGAACAATTTTATGACTTGTTCTTAAAACTTCTGTCCCACAAGAACAAGACAGAGAGAAAACTTCAGAGGCCATGAAGCATTTGAATATAAGCCCTTGATTTTCTGTTTTTCTTAACTGTTTTTGTTGTTATAAATTATCAGTCTTACCAGTCTAAAGTGGATAAAATAAGTTTTCCCATATGTTATTCTTTCTTTCTCCTTTGGTTAATGAGGAAGGCAATGTGACCAGCTCTAGAATTAGTAGTAGCTAAAAATGAATAAGTTATGGTCAATTTATCCACCTTTTTTTTTTTTTTTTTTTTTTGTTTTTAATCAAAGATCTCCAAAATGAACAGAGGTAGATACTTCAGATTCAAATTCATATTTGTGAGGGGTTTGGACTTTTTTGGTCATATTTTTATTTATGAATAATTCTTTTTTTCAGGCTGCAGCAATCTTCTCATTTTGTTGGAGGAATAAGGAGAGAAAATTGGGGGGGGAGGGGAAAAGAAGGCAGAATAGAATGAACTGAAATATCTTCAGGAGTTGGAATTTTATAAGTCATCATGGTGAAGATGAATTGGTAGGCAAAGGGCAGGTGAGATGGTCAAAGGTGAATATAAATAAATGGGATGGTTCTGCAATTTATCATGCGGCTGTCGCCTGTACATACACGATATCTGTCCATCCATCTTGTCCTTGGATCTGGCTACACTACTTGTATATCCAGAAAGATAGGATGAATCAAAGGAAAAGACATAAACTTGTAAACAGGTGTCTACTCTTTCTTATGCTAATCTTCTCCTGGGTCTCAACCTGTATCTAGTCTGACTAAGTAACAGGATAACTGCATAATAACTTTTGGCTGCTATCATGCTTAGAAATCACTAAAGCCAGTCAGCTCATTAGTCTGAAATCTTTTAAGATAACAGCTCAGTTTAGAAAGACTGGCACTGAAAACTCTTTAAGAATAAGCACAATTACATGGCAGGAGCACAGCTGAGTTGAGTGGGGACTGTAGTATTTTCTAAGAGGATTTATAAAACATTTCTGCAGGAAAAAAAATTTATGAGCACTGCCTCATAGTGTGAATTTGAAATGTTATGTAGTCATTATCTATAGACAGTAGAACATTAGCTTTAATAATAAAGCCCTACAAGGATCTCAAAATCCTTGGGATTTTCCCAAGCATCTGAAAAATATTTACTTCTAGTCAATTCAAACACTTTTTTGTTTGTCTTCAATAGCTAATTATTTGAATTTCAAATGAAATGCTACCTAGACTGAAAAGAATTTTATTTTTTTTACTTTCAAAGTGAAAAACCCAACATTTTGTCACTACTATTATTCTTCAATTCTAAAGTCCAGGAAATAGCCTATTTTCAGTAAATTTTATATGTATCCTTAGGCAAAAGCTGATTTTCCTTTAAATAAAATAAAAAAATTGTGATTGCCATGTAAAAAAACCACTTACTGACTTGCATGGATTTTAAAGTACTATAGAATCCTAAGCCTAAATGTTTAATTTTGTTTTATTTCTTTCTTATCCTGAAGCCTGTGGAGCTGTCATGGGAAAAATGAAACCACAATGAATTAGATAGCCATTTAAAAGAGTTAGAATTCTGACCTCTAAAGGGTAAGGCACAAGGAATTAAGAAAGTTGATGAAACAATGCTGCTAGATGACTGTACATTACTCAGTTACTCTGTAACTGTCCACCACAGAGATTGCGCTACTTCCTGACCTGAGGGAAAGTCAAAATATCTCTCAGTTAGAATTATAGTTTCATATTCCCTTGTCTAGGTAATACTAGGAAGTAAAGCTGTTCACAACAGGCTTTGGGTTAGTACTAAGATACCATAACATTGTTTCTAGGACAAGATTCTTTGTAAAAATAAATGTTGTTTTCAAAACTTTGGGCTACAGTTCTCAAAGACCAAGATCCAGTTCTCTGGCACCTAAGCACTAAGTTCCCATAGATTATAATTACACAGTTCCCCAAAAGCTAACCTAGGAATATATGTCTATCTGAATAGCCTATCTGATCCCAGGTCATCTAGGGATCTCACAGGAGATCTTTGTAAAATGCCCGGGTGCACATTCTGAATGCATTACTGTCCGGCTTCTGGTGTAGAAATGGTAGGAAAGGCTACATCTTCTCTGGAGAACACTTAATGCCACATAAGGACCTGTAAGTCTGTTTTGAGTGTTTAAACAATTCACAACATTGGTACTGAGCACAGGTACAGAGTATTTCTCCTAGATGAGTCCAGGGGTACATCTTCCTTGGAAAAATCTGCCCACAGCTGTAGGCAAACATTTAGATACAAGTGTATTTGGGCAATTGGCATATTCCCACACAGAATAATTTGTAGAATAATTTCAGTTTAGAAACATATGAAAACTAGGTAGACTTTATATGATCTTACATTACAGGATTTTTTTCCTCTCATATCACATAATACTATTTCATAACAGAAGAAGATTAATTGATTAATAAGGACTTGTTTCAAATGCAATAGTTGATATGCCTTGACTCCTAGTTACCTTCAGTTTAACCATGGTCTTAAGGTGGAATCACTTTAGATTCTCAGCTAATCCCTTTTGTTATGATGAATGTATCATGAGGTGAGGTGAGAGAGAGAGAGAGAGAGAGATGGTCATTTGCAAAGTGATTTTAACTAGTAAAAATATTTCTAGTCCAAAATATCCTAAAATTTGCTCGGTATGATTTTGTGCACATTAAAATACTTAAATTGTCATTTTAGGGGTTTGTGTGTTTTTAAACACAGCTGTTTAACTTCTTATCCTTTTATTTTCTATGGCTTTAATGAATGGATTATGATGGTCAGTTTGTAATGCCATGAATGAAAGATTTAAGACCTCTAATCTTAAGAACACTGCTTGGCGCCAGTAGGCAAACAATGCACTCCCCAACTTGTTATCTCAGCCATACTAAGCTTTCACTTCTTACCTGCTTTGAAAGACTATCAATTCACTCATGTAGTCCAGTAAGTAGCAGGCACCCCTGCTACTTCCGAAGAGGGTCTTTTGTATTTCCTGACTTTTGGGAGGGAGTTTATTACTTTATGATACATTTTTCTATTCTATATCAAAGCTGAACTTAAATGCTTGAATTTAAAAATCCTGAGCTGGTTTGGGAAAGAAAAATCTACTTCTCACAAGGTTTTACATCAGAACACAGCATTTCCTTTGTATGTATTTTAAGAGTTCAATTAAATGATTGTATTTTATCTTTGTTTTATTGTATTAACTCTTTATAACCTTCATTGTTTATTTAGGAATAAAGTATGTGGTCAGTTATAAAGATTCCTCACTGTCTTACATACTTGAAACAGAACAAACTCCTTGTAACAAATTGCAAAAATAATGAATTTTGTATTCTCTTACGGGAAGCTTCCACATGAAGCCCCCTACATGAAGTCAAGTTATCAAAGGTACAACAATGCTTCTCAAATGATAAGACCCTTAAAACCAGGCCCATAAAATAATACATATTTTTAATGGTTCTGTGACAATTCATTAAACAATCATGTGTTTTAATGAGTTTTCTTGCAAATAAAGGGGGAATAATGGTACCGTGGTTCTAAGCCTTTTACTTCACTCAGCTTCAGCTGAGTACATGCCGAAGCATAAGTACAAAGTACTTAGCACTAGAAAACTAAAAATGAAAATTCTACTTGTTTGACGAGAAAGCTGCAACAGCATTTGACTATGGATAAACTACTGCATTTTACTTTTGCTTTAATATTTATGAAAGGTGCTAAGCAAATAAATGATATCCTAAAATTTGATTAAAGATTTTGACTTACAAAATTTTACTTACAAAAATCAGAGCATTCTTTGATCAGACTCTTGTAATGGTTTTCCTGTTGGTTATTGAAAATGCCAGGATGTTCAAAAACTGGGTGAACCTGCCACAGAGAAGAAAATAAAATTTTAAAAGATTTATTTTATTGTTTATGTGGAAAATGGTTACAATTAAAATTTTAACAGAGCTTTACAACTCTTCTTTAAAAAAATACACAAACATACAGGAAGGAGGAAATGTAGTTGGAACTTCTTTCCCTGATGGTCAAGTTATATATTTTAATCTTAAATTTTTTGTAAGGTACATCAGCCTGAAAAAATCACAGGACTGCAGATACATGCTTTTACATAGCCAGTCATATCCAGTTTATGTTCACAGAATTGGCAGAAAGAAGGAGAGAAAAAATTGGCACATACATATTCACAAGATCAATAGTTTATAGCATATATAGATACACACAAAATGTATTTCCCATTCTATTCCACTGCAGAACATACAGTCATGATCTGCAACTTCTCTGCTTCTTATAGTAAGAGGTTGGTATGACTCACGCCATCTTGTAGGCTGTTACTGAGACAATTTCACATTTTAAAGTTAAGGTTGACATACTTATTTCAGAAATCTCTGCCACTTTAATGCTTGATATTTGTACTGAAACAATAACAAAAATATTGCCATACTAATTGGAAATAGAAGACCCTCAAAAGAAATCTTTCCAGACCAAAAAAAGACCCTGCAGAAATAATACAAAACTGAAATTTGACGCACAGTCTAAACATAACCTTTTTTTCAATTATATTAGGGACATCAGAATTGCATTTCAGTTACTATAAAACTTAATTATACCTCAATTTATTTATGCAAACCTGTGGACTAAATATTTTTTCCAATATTAAGGGTTGGGTTTTTTTATATAATTGGCTCAAGTTATCCCTGCCTGAGCAGGAAGGAATGGACCAGATGACCTCCAGAAGTCACTTACAATCTCAGGCATTCTGTGTGTCTGTGTTTCAGTTAAAACCATCCTCATCACTTTCCCTAGATTTTTGACATTAGAAGTCAATAAACCAATATGGGTCATACTACAATCTTCTGAAAAAAAAATGAGCTATGTGGCTATGACAATAAATGCTTCATTTTCTAATTCTTGCTCTTGCTGAGTAGTATTTTGAAATTCAAAATATTTTATGGATTTCATAAAGAATTAATGTAATTTTGTTCTGAACAGCTGGGGGGAAAAAATAAACACTTAAAAAATAATATTTACTTTTTTTTTTTTTTCATAGTTATGTTACCTCTGTAAATTTTCTGCTGTGACCACTATTAGACAGAAATGTTATGTCTGCATGAGCTGAAGGAAGGACTGATGGGTGAAAAAGATAAGCAGAGGATTCTGGCAGCGGTCTGGGGACAACAGGACTGGCCTGAGGCCTCAGTGATGTGCACTGCATCATGGCTGTAAGATGAACAAGCAGCTCCTCGGGTCTAGGGCAGATTTCTTGAAATGGTTACATGTCACATTATTCACTTTTGTAGACCACAGGTAGCAGTTTCTTCTCTCATGTAATTAATGAGAGACCTACTCATTTTAAAACTGTGTTGTACAACACAGAAAGAATACATGGGAATTGGATAAGTAGATTGTAATCTTACTCATTATCAAGAAACTATCCAACAGAAATCTTTTCTGCACATACAGTCCTCTGTCTCTTGCTTAAGAAAACTAATTGAAGAACAACATTTCTGAAACTGACCATCCTATTTATCTCCTTTCTAGCATTTTTTTTTTCAACACAGGAGTTTCAGTTCTTAAATATTGTCCTGTGTAAAGCCTACTGCCCACTTCTGGAAGGCTACTGTGGAATAGTAATTGCTGTACAAGTGTTGGACCCAAAGTAAGGGCATCTTTGTAGCCATCTTAAACTGTCAACTTCTTTACAGTCATCATCTGTGCCAGAAATATGCAAATATCAGCCTGACCTGATACTCTTTTATCTAGTCTCTTTACCAGGAATTTTTGTTTATTTTATTGCACTTGGGTTTAACTCCTATTAGCATTCTATATACACTACTTGGATGGGAAACTATGAGCCAAGACTCCAGTTCTTTCAGTTATTCAAAGGAAGAGTGGTGGAAAATAAGCAAATCTTACTGATTCATTGCCGCTTCTGCTCAGCATCCCAGCTCTTTAGCAGACCACCCACATCTCTATGTAGAGTTCCAGTTCTTCCTGTAGTGATGAGGCATTCTCATAGCAAAATATTTCACTCCCAACTCTGACTTTGATATGGGCTGATTGGTGAATAGATGGTCTACTTTGCAAGAAGAGACTGTAAGTTTTTCCATGTTTAACCTATGAAAGCTAGGGCTGAGGAGGAAACATGACCATTGTCTATAAACATAGAATCATGAAATTATTTCAGTTGGAAAAGACCATCACTGAGTCCAGCACGTATCTGACATCACTGTGGTCATTAAACCTTGTTCCAAAGTGCCATGTCCACATATTTTTGACCACCTCCAGGGACAGTGACTCTACCACCTCCCTGGGCAGCCTATCCACCACTCTTTCATTATAGAATTTTTTTTTAATATTCAATGTAAACTTCCCCTGGTGCAACTTGAGGCCATTTCCTCTTGCTTTCTCACTTGATACTAGGGAGAAGAGATGGACATCCACCTCATTACAACTTCCTTTTAGGTAGTTTAGTGAACAATGAGGTCTCCCCTCAGCTTTCTTTGCTCCAGATTAACAATCCCAGTTCCCTCAGCCACTCCTCCAAACCCTTCACCATCTTTGTTGTCCTTCTCCACACACATTCCAGCAACTCAATATCCTTCTTGTAGTGAGGGGCCCAAAACTGAACACATTATTTGAGGTGCAGCCTCACCAGTGCCAATGACAAGGGCACAATCACTTCCCTGTTCCCACTGGCCACACTACTCCTGATACAGGCACAGGTGCTGGTTGATTTCTTGGCTGCCTGAACACAGTTCTGTCATATGTTCAGCCAGCTGTCAACCACCGCCACCAGCTTTCCAGCCACTCTTCCCTAAGCCTGTAGCAGTGTATTGGGCTGTCGGGACACAAGTGCAGGACGCAGTACTTGGTCTTGTTAAACCTCATAACATTGACAGCTCACTGATCCAGCCTGTCCATCTTCCCCTGCAAAGCCTGCCTCCTTTTGAATAGACCAACACTCCCACACAATTTGGTGCCATGTTTAAACTTAGTGAGGGTTCATTCAAACCCCTTATCCGGATCATTGACAAAGATATTGAGTGGTAGTACCTAGCCCTGGGGACATCACATGTGGCTGGCCACCAGGTGGATTTAATTCAAGTCACCACCAGTCTTTGGGCCCAGCCAGCCAGTTCTTGACCCAGTGAAGTCTCCACCCATCCAAACCATGAGCAGCCAGTTCCACCAGCAGGATCCTTTGGGAGTGTGACCGGCTTTAGTAAATGCTTTATTAAAGTCCAGGCAAACATCATCCACTAAGAGGGGAATCACCTTGCTGCAGATCAGGTTTGTCAAGCAGGACCTGGACTTCATGAACTTGTTCTGGCTGGGCCTGCTAACCTGGTTTCCCTGCACATGTAGGGCAGAAATGTAAATGTCAGAATGAAGAAGGCAGATGTTTCAGCCACATGGTAGTGTGATGTAATGATTAAGATGACATGTAAATTAAGCCTGGTCTCTCTCTTATAAGACTGCCAAATGGAAGAATTTCACCATTCATGAAGGAAACAGTTTTCAAGGAGCTTTTGGAATATATATAAGGTTTGCTGGAGGCGGTTTGATTTCATTCTATAGTACTGGCCATTTAAATCCCAACTAGTTCACAAACTGGTTTTAAAAATCTCTCCAGGAACTTCTTAGCACTCTGCCTCCCTGTCTGGAAATCAAGTTGCCACATCACTTCATCAAGCAACATTTCCTCTGCTTTCCTCCACATGCAGTGCTGTGGAGTAGGAAATCCCTCCTTGTCTTGGCCATGGTCCCATTACCAGGCTTTTGAGGCATATGTAGCCAAGTGTTATTACATTGATAAAACACATCTGTGTATGTAGAAATTGTTAAACTTCTTGTTCTTGAACATGCTATCAGTCAGTCACAAAAACACTTCTCACTTCTCAAAGTGCAGAGAAGGTTGAAATCCTAAATGGATCAAGGGAATTCCTCCTCCAGAAAGCCAGTCCAACTGTCATAGTGAGTTGGAATGAAAATACAGGTGGCACAGGGTTAGAAATGCCAATACACATGTTTTCAGACAGTACTTGGCAAACTACATGAGTATCTTATTACATAACCTCGAGTTACGGGGTTTTATGTAGGCTCAAAAATTACATCCAAGCCCATTTTAATATGCCATAGATGACTCCCTTCCTGGTGTAACTTCATGTGCAGTTTCTATAAAGAACATTGTCCAGTTTTAAATGCAATATCATCTTTTTAAACTCATGGCCCATATACTGCACAGATTTAAACTCACCAAACAATCGTAAATTGGCAAATATCATAGAATCATAGAATCATAGAATCAGTCAGGGTTGGAAGGGACCACAAGGATCATCTAGTTCCAACCACCCTGCCATGGGCAGGGACACCCTACACTAGATCACGCTGGCCAGAGCCTCGTCCAGCCTGGTCTTAAACACCTCCAGGGACGGGGCCTCAACCACCTCCCTGGATAACCCATTCCAGGGCTTCACCACTCTCATGGTGAAGAACTTCTTCTGCACATCTAGCCTGAATCTCCCCACCTCCAGCTTCATTCCATTCCCCCTAGTCCTATCACTACCTGAGATCCTGAGAAGTCCCTCCCCAGCCTTCCTGTAGGCCCCTTTCAGATACTGGAAGGCGACAATGAGGTCACCTGGGAGCCTTCTCTTCTCCAGACTGAACAGCCCCAACTCCTTCAGTCTGTCCTAATAGGAGAGGTGCTCCAGCCCTCTGATCATCCTCGTGGCCCTTCTCTGGACACCTTCCAGCACCTCCACATCCCTCCTGTAATAGGGGCTCCAGAACTGGATGCAGTACTCCAGGTGGGGTCTCACCAGAGCTGAGTAGAGGGGAAGAAGCACCTCCCTTGACCTGCTGGTCACACTTCTCCTGATGCAGCCCAGGATCTCATTGGCTTTCTGGGCTGCAAGTGCACATTGAGAGCTCATGTTGAGCTTCTCATCCACCAGCACCCCCAAGACTCTCTCCTCAGGGCTGCTCTCCAGCCAGTCCCTGCCTAGCCTGTATTTGTGCCTGGGATTGCCTCGACCCAGATGCAGGACCCTGCACTTGGTCTTGTTGAAGCTCATGAGGTTGGCTTGTGCCCACCTCTCCAGCCTGTCCAGGTCCCTCTGGATGGCATCCCTTCCCTCCAGCGTGTCCACTGTACCACACAGCTTGGTGTCATCAGCAAACTTGCTGAGGGTGCACTCGATGCCACTGTCCATGTCACCCACAAAGATGTGGGTGCTAAAGGGGTCAGGCACCTGCTAAAGGGGTCAGGATCTCAAGTAGTGTTCTCTGCTATCCCTCTAACGTCAGTGATGGATGAGGGAACATTGTGGAAGAGCCAACAGGTCAATTCATGGCTCAGGGACTGGTGCCATCGGCAGGGATTTGGGTTCTACAATCATGGTTTGGTTTTCAAGGCAGCAGAGCTAAAAACAACTTATGGGACACACTTGTCCCAGAGGGGGAAAAGGATCCTGGGGCAGGAATTGGCAGGGCTCATAGACAGGGCTTTAAACTAGATTTGAAGGGGGGAGGGGTTGGTGGTCTCCTGCTGGCCTGTGACAAGCAATGGGGCAGCTCACCTGAGGTGGAGGGATGGAGAGCCAGTAGGGGCTCTCAGCTTGCTGCCCTGAGGCAAGACACAAATGACACACCAGGACACCCTGTGGAAACCAAGGGGAGTTGGCACAGGAGGACGACAGGGCCAGCCCAGCTGAAGTGCTTCTATGCAAATGCACGCAGCTTGGGCAACAAACAAGATGAGTTAAGGGCCACCGTGATGCTGGGACGCCATGACATAGTGGGCATCACCGAAACTTGGTGGGACGACTCCCACGACTGGAACGTAGGGATAGATGGGTATAAGCTTTTTAGGAAGGATAGGCAGGGAAGGAGAGGAGGAGGTGTTGCCCTCTATGTCAACAACCAGCTGGAATCAGCAGAACTCCACCTGGGGAGGCTTGATGAGTCGGTTGAAAGTTTATGGGTTAGAATTAAAGGCAAGACAGGGGAAGGAGATATTACTGTGGGGGTCTCCTACAGGCCACCTGACCAGCAGAACCAAGCAGATGAGGCTCTGCACAGGCAAATAGAAGCGGCTTCCAGGTCACAAGCCCTGGTCCTCATGGGGGATTTCAACCACCCTGACATCTGTTGGAGGGACAACACAGCAAAGCATCAGCAATCCAGGATGTTCCTGGACTGCATAGAAGACAACTTCCTCCTCCAAATGGTAGAGGAACCAACAAGAAAAGGTGCTACGCTGGACCTTGTTCTCACCAACAGGGAAGGGCTGGTAACAAATGTGAGGCTCAGAGACGGCCTTGGCTGCAGTGACCATGAAGCAGTTGAATTTAATCTCCTCAGGGCAATCAGGAGGACATATTCTAAGCTTACGACCCTAGACTTTAGGCGTGCAGACTTCGATCGCTGCAGGGATCTGCTAGCCAAAGTGTCGTGGGATGAAGCCCTGGAGGGAAGAGGGACCCAGGACAGCTGGTCAGTATTCAAGGACCACCTCCTCTGTGTCCAGGAGCTATGTATACCTACAAGGAGAAAAGCAGGCAGGAATGCTAGGAGGCCTGCCTGGATGAACAAGGAGCTGCTGGACACACTATCACGTAAAAAGAAACTCTACAGGAAGTGGAAGGAAGGACAGATAGAACAGGGGGATATAAGGAAGCTGCCCGAGCAGCAAGAGGCCTGGTTAGGAAAGCCAAAGCAGAGTTTGAACTGAATCTAGCCAGGGGGTTAAAGGGAACACTAAGAATTTCTATAGGTATATTAATGGCAAGAAGAAGACTAGGGAAGGTGTGGGCCCCCTCAGAAAGGAAAGTGGTGAATTGGTCACAAGTGATGTGGAAAAGGCTGAGGTACTCAATCACTTCTTTACCTCAGTCTTCACTGCAAGGGCCTCCAGCCACACTCCTGGTGTCATGGCAGACGATGCCAGGGACGGGGAGGAAGAACTGCCCATCATAAGTGAAGCTCAGGTTCGTGATCACCTGAAGAACCTGAAAGTGTTCAAGTCCATGGGACCCGACGGGATACACCCACGGGTGCTGAGAGAACTGGCAGATGAGGTTGCCAAGCCCCTCTCTATTATATTCCAGAAGTCATGGCAGACTGGGGAAGTCCCCACAGACTGGAAAAGGGGAAACATTACTCCCATTTTCAAAAAGGGCAAGAAGGAGGAACCGGGGAACTACAGGCCAGTCAGTCTCACCTCTGTGCCCGGAAAGATCATGGAGCAGATCCTCCTGGAGGCACTAATGACTCAGAAGAATAGTGAAGAGGTGATTGGGAATAGTCAGCATGGCTTTGCCAAGGGCAAATCCTGCCTGACAAACCTGGTGGCCTTCTATGATCAGGTGACAGCATTAATAGATGAGGGGCGAGCAACTGATGTCGTTTACCTGGATTTGAGCAAAGCCTTCGACACTGTCCCACACCACTTCCTGGTCTCCAAGCTGGCGACACATGGGTTTGATGGATGGACCACTAGATGGATAAAGAATTGGCTTGATGGCCGCACCCAAAGAGTGGCTGTCAACGGGTCCATGTCCCAGTGGAGGCCAGTGACAAGCGGAGTCCCTCAGGGATCAGTCCTGGGACCTGTCTTGTTCAACATCTTTGTGGGTGACATGGACAGTGGCATCGAGTGCACCCTCAGCAAGTTTGCTGATGACACCAAGCTGTGTGGTGCAGCGGACACCCTGGAGGGAAGGGATGCCATCCAGAGGGACCTGGACAGGCTGGAGAGGTGGGCACAAGCCAACCTCATGAGCTTCAACAAGACCAAGTGCAGGGTCCTGCATCTGGGTCGAGGCAATCCCAGGCACAAATACAGGCTGGGCAGTGACTGGCTGGAGAGCAGCCCCGAGGAGAGAGACTTGGGGGTGCTGGTGGACGAGAAGCTCGACATGAGCTCTCAATGTGCGCTTGCAGCCCGGAAAGCCAATCAGATCCTGGGCTGCATCAGGAGAAGTGTGACCAGCAGGTCAAGGGAGGTGCTTCTCCCCCTCTACTCAGCTCTGGTGAGACCCCACCTGGAGTACTGCGTCCAGTTCTGGAGCCCATATTACAGGAGAGATGTGGACGTGCTGGAGCGTGTCCAGAGAAGGGCCACGAGGATGATCAGAGGGCTGGAGCACCTCTGCTATGAGGACAGACTGAAGGAGTTGGGGCTGTTCAGTCTGGAGAAGAGAAGGCTCCCAGGTGACCTCATTGTGGCTTTCCAGTATCTGAAGGGGGCCTACAGGAAGGCTGGGGAGGGACTTCTCAGGATCTCAGGTAGTGATAGGACTAGGGGGAATGGAATGAAGCTGGAAATGGGGAGATTCAGGCTGGATGTGAGGAAGAAGTTCTTTACCATGAGAGTGGTGAAGGCCTGGAATGGGTTGTCCAGGGAGGTGGTTGAGGCCCAGTCCCTGGAGGTGTTTAAGACCAGGCTGGACGAGGCTCTGGCCAGCGTGATCTAGTGTAGGGTGTCCCTGCCCATGGCAAGGGGGTTGGAACTAGATGATCCTTGTGGTCCCTTCCAACCCTGACTGATTCTATGATTCTATGATTCTATGTTGAACAAGACAGGTCCCAGGACTGATCCCTGAGCGACTCTGCTTGTCACTGGCCTCCATTGGGACATGGACCCATTGACAGCCACTCTTTGGGTGCGGCCATCAAGCCAGTTCTTTATCCATCTAGTGGTCCATCCATCAAACCCATGTGTTGCCAGCTTGGAGACCAGGAAGTGGTGCGGGACAGTGTCGAAGGCTTTGCTCGAGTCCAGGTAAACGACATCAGTTGCTCGCCCCTCATCTATTAATGCTGTCACCTGATCATAGAAGGCCACCAGGTTTGTCAGGCAGGATTTGCCCTTGGCAAAGCCATGCTGACTACTCCCAATCACCTCTTCACTGTTCTTCTGAGTCATTAGTGCCTCCAGGAGGATCTGCTCCATGATCTTTCCGGGCACAGAGGTGAGACTGACTGGCCTGTAGTTCCCTGGTTCCTCCTTCTTGCCCTTTTTGAAAATGGGAGTAATGTTTCCCCTTTTCCAGTCTGTGGGGACTGCCCCAGTCTGCCATGACTTCTGGAATATAATAGAGAGGGGTTTTGCAACCTCATCTGCCAGTTCTCTCAGCACCCGTGGGTGTATCCCGTCGGGTCCCATGGACTTGAACACTTTCAGGTTCTTCAGGTGATCACGAACCTGTGCTTCACTTATGATGGGCAGTTCTTCCTCCCCGTCCCTGGCATCATCTTCCATGACACCAGGAGTGTGGCTGGAGGCCCTTGCAGTGAAGACTGAGGTAAAGAAGTGATTGAGTACCTCAGCCTTTTCCACATCACTTGTGATTACTTCTCCACTTTCCTTTCTGAGGGGGCCCACACCTTCCCTAGTCTTCTTCTTGCCATTAACATACCTATAGAAATTCTTAGTGTTCCCTTTAACCCCCTGGCTAGATTCAGTTCAAACTCTGCTTTGGCTTTCCTAACCAGGCCTCTTGCTGCTCGGGCAGCTTCCTTATATCCCCCCTGTTCTATCTGTCCTTCCCTCCACTTCCTGTAGAGTTTCTTTTTAAGTGATAGTGTGTCCAGCAGCTCCTTCTTCATCCAGGCAGGCCTCCTAGCATTCCTGCCTGCTTTTCTCCTTGTAGGTATACATAGCTCCTGGACACAGAGGAGGTGGTCCTTGAATACTGACCAGCTGTCCTGGGTCCCTCTTCCCTTCAGGGCTTCATCCCACGACACTTTGGCTAGCAGATCCCTGCAGCGATCGAAGTCTGCACGCCTAAAGTCTAGGGTCCTAAGCTTAGAATATGTCCTCCTGATTGCCCTGAGGATATTAAATTCAACTGCGTCACTGCAGCCAAGGCCATCTCTGAGCCTCACATTTGTTACCAGCCCTTCCCTGTTGGTGAGGACAAGGTCCAGCGTAGCACCTTTTCTTGTTGGTTCCTCTACCATTTGGAGGAGGAAGTTGTCTTCTATGCAGTCCAGGAACATCCTAGATGATGCCTTGCTGTGTTGTCCCTCCAACAGATGTCAGGGTGGTTGAAATCCCCTCATCTGCTTGGTTCTGCTGGTCAGGTGGCCTGTAGGAGACCCCCACAGTAATATCTCCTTCCCCTGTCTTGCCTTTAATTCTAACCCATAAACTCTCAACCAACTCATCATGCCTCCCCAGGTGGAGTTCTGCTGATTCCAGCTGGTTGTTGACATAGAGGGCAACACCTCCTCCTCTCCTTCCCTGCCTATCCTTCCTAAAAAGCTTATACCCGTCTATCCCTACGTTCCAGTCATGGGAGTCGTCCCACCAAGTTTCGGTGATGCCCACTATGTCATGGCGTCCCAGCATCACGGTGGCCCTTAACTCATCTTGTTTGTTGCCCAAGCTGCGTGCATTTGCATAGAAGCACTTCAGCTGGGCTGGCCCTGTTGTCCTCCTGTGCCAACTCCCCTTGGTTTCCACAGGGTGTCCTGGTGTGTCATTTTTGTCTTGCCTCAGGGCAGCAAGCTGAGAGCCCCTACTGGCTCTCCATCCCTCCATCTCAGGTGAGCTGCCCCTCTGCTTGTCACAGGCCAGCAGGAGACCACCAACCCCTCCCCCCTTCAAATCTAGTTTAAAGCCCTGTCTATGAGCCCTGCCAATTCCTGCCCCAGGATCCTTTTCCCCCTCTGGGACAAGTGTGTCCCATAAGTTGTTTTTAGCTCTGCTGCCCTGAAATCTCTTGAAATATCTTGGCCCTTGTCAGAAAGGCTTTTCAAAAGATAAGTATGGCAACCAGAACAACACTTTCTAATATATGACATGGCCCTCTCACAAAAATTGTCTTATTGTGACTGCTTTTGCTACTTTAATCTCTGTATACTCACTGATAATACAATTAGGATTTGAGGAACAGATGAAAAATACCATTGTAGCCAAATATTATTATCACGTATTGTTCATACTCTACTGCTTCCTTGAAAGTGAAGAGGTTTCTAGTAACTAGAATGGATGCAGATCTTACAAGTAGTGCCGAAAGACATTTAATGCTACCCAAATTCTTTTAAAGTTATGTTATTTAACCATACAGTACAGATTTATACTGCAGAACTCACTGCACATCTAAAATCCAGGTATATGCCAAGCTCTAAAGAAAACAAAAACGCTATGGACCTGTCAAGTTGAGGCACAAGCCATTTTAAAGTTTATACTGGCCATTATTTCTGGGTTTTGCAAAGAAAGAAGTGAAAGAATTCAATGAATGTAGGAAAATTGAGCCAAGGTGTGAGGAAAAATTCTTCTCATACCTAAGTCTCTGTCTTCAGGCTGAGTATATAAGAGGGAAAAAGTGAAAGAGAGAATTGCTTGTTAGTTTATCCTTGAAATAATACAGATATGTGTCTAGTTAGTGCACACCATATATTTTACAGTGCAAAAGGGTGAAGAAAGTAAGACAGGTGAGATGGAGAGGGAGGAAGAGTCTTTGCAGAGAGGTAGCTACAGGTTGTCCGAGATTAAACACTTTTTAGTGGAATTAGAGATGAGACCAAGGTACTGTTTCCTATTAAACGGCATTCATTACATGAATATTTTTTCAATCTGTGATTTATAGCGTGCTTTGTTAGTTTTAATGTAGTGCAGTTCATATTCACCACTCACTGGTGAATATATTCAATTTCATTTAAAAAATATTTTAAAATCATTGTATTTCTTTTTTAAAATCTTCCACAATATGGGTGTATTCATAATATCACAAAAACATTACGGACATAGCTACTTTTGGTAGGAGATGTACAACTTTTGTCTCTAGAGTGTTAAGATTATTAACTGTGTATTTGTTCTTGATGTTAAACTCATTCAGGCAGACAGCTTTGGCTTTGAGTGATACTTCAACAACTCTTTCTTCAAAACACCTTGCTTTGCTTCTTTTCTGCTAATATACTTCTAATGTATAAAGAACCTTTTTTTTTTTTTTTTTCTGCCAGAATAAAGGTCTGTCAAGAAAGATCCAAAGCTGACATAGCTTTTCTTTTCACACAAAGAAATTAATATATCTTTGTCTTCTATGTAAGGACAGGCAGTGGGGAGACAATCCACATAACAAACTTTGTAACAATTTTCTCTTTCCTCTAGTAAAGGTATGTCTTACCAGCTGACCAATGACAGTAGAGTGTTTCTTTTCCAATATAAAGATTTTTCCCTCTGTTCTATTTTTCTTTCTTATATGAAATTATTAGCTAATATATGATTTACACTCTGGCAAACAGATCCTTTTTCCTAACTGTTTTGCTCTTGAACTGAACAAACTATACAATAAATTTCTTCCAATTCCTTTCTCTTCAGTGAATGGGTATAATTATAATGATAGGTTTCAGAATGCACACCTACCAGAAAACATTACTGGTGACATGTGTAAATACTACCCCAATAGTTCAGCAAAATGGATTTTATGCTCTGTAATGACTTTCTTGACTCTGCTTTTGGAGAGTCCATTTTCTGAGTAACATGGCAATAAAACCTTATACATTCTATGTACTTACTGACTTGACAGGGAGGAGACAAAGTAATGCGGGAAAGCTGGATATTTTTTAATGATAATACATACAGTGACCTCCTACTTGTCCATCTTGTCCATCAATATTTTCTTCATTTTAAAATCTGCTGGTTAGCCAATACTGAAGCAAACCCATTGCAGTGAGTTTCCTCAGTACAGAAAAATAAATCCCTCATAATCATTAATTTAATAAACATCTATGCTTATGAAGAAATTTTATCTGCCTTCAAACTAATTATATATTCTGACATTATTTCTGAGATGACTGCTTTGCAGATTGGTTTGGAGTATGGTTTGCTATGTAAAAAAACTCTATGGCAAATAAATTTGCCATTTGGCAAGATAGCTGCTCAGGACCGGCACTGGGACCGGCATGCTCAAGCTAAGAGGCATTCCTTTTTGGTTTCTTTTTGGGGCTTTTCAGGGCAGGAGGACCTCGGCAGACAGCAAGGACTGGCAGGGTCATCTTTTTGCATGCCTGCTTGAGAGGGTGATGCCAGCTGCAGCAAATTCAAATGCGGGAGAGCTGAGCCATGCGACCACCATTTGTCAAGAGAGCCTTCTGGATGGATTGCAGCTAGCAGCACGTGCCACAGCATGTTTTTTCACCAGAGGGAGAGAGGAGTTGAGCCATGTGGGCTCATTGCTGAATTGTTCTCCGGTCAGGTGACGTGGCCAGGGATGGGGATGGTTGCAACTCACCACAAAGCTGTTTTCAAAAGGTCCAGACTGAGGTTGAATTAAGCAGGCAGGTGTCCAGGCAACTGGCTGCAGAGAGTGCTGGAGCCTGGCACCTGAGATGGAAGGCAATGGAGATAACACCTGCATTAGGTGTGAACAGCACAGTTATCTGCTTAATCTAGGGGCTGACCTGAAGGAAGAAATTGCTAGACTTAGGACTGTAAGGGAATGTGAAAGGGAGTTAGATTTGGCTCTGCAGGCTCCCCTAGCAGAGGGAGATGACCCAAGATGCAGCAGGAAATGGATACAGATCCCTGTTAGGAGACACAAAGGAAAACCCTCATGGCTCCCTCACCTTCCCAGTTGCCCTTGCAAAACAAATATGGGGCACTGGAAGTTGAGGGTGAGGTGAATGAGAAGACAGAAGAGACACCATCTGAGGTGCTGCCTAAAGCAAAACAGCCTGTCCCCTGCATCAAGACCTGTTCCCTTTAAAAAAAGAGAAGGGTAATTGTTATTGGTGATTCCCTCCTGAGGGGAACAGAGGGCCCCATATGTCAGCCGGATCCTTCCCACAGGGGAGGCTATTGCCTGTCTGGGACCCAGGTCAGAGATGTTACCAGAAGGCTGCATAATCTGGTAGAGTCTTCTGATTACTATACCTTGAGAATAATGCAAGTAGGGAGCAATGATGTTAAAACCAGAGGTCCAAAGGCAATCAAAAAGGAATTCAAGGCTCTGGGAAAACTGGTTGAGGGCTCAGGGGCACAGGTAATATTTTCATCAATACTCTTCATTCCAGGAAGCAATACTGAAAGGAACAGGAAAGCAGGTGTAATTAACAATTGGCTCAGAGTCTGGTGCCAGCAAAACCAGTCCCCACACACAGGAGTCTGGGGGCAGTAAGCTGGAGTCAGGAGTGAAACCAGCAGCCCAGCTGAAGTGCATGTACACTAATGCACGCAGTATGGGTAATAAACACGAGGAGCTGGAAGTCTTGGTACAGCAGGAAAGTTATAATATAGTTGCCATCACAGAAACATGGTGGGACGACTCACATGACTGGAGCACTGTAATTGACAGCTACAGGCTCTTCAGGTGAGACAGGTGGGGGAGAAGGGGTGAAGGGGTAGCCCTGTACATCAGGGAGGCTCTAGATGCCATGCAACTAGAGATTAAGGATGATCGAGTGCCTGTGGGTGAGAATTAGAGGCAAGGCCAAGAAGGCTGACATCCAGGTTGGAGTCTGTTATAGACCACCCAACCAGGGTGAAGAAGTTGATGAATTATTCGATAGGCAGCTAGAGGATGTCTCAAGATCACCAGACCTTTTTCTTATGGACAACTTTAACCTGCCTGATATCTGCTGGGAACTTAACACAGCAGAGAGGAAGCAGTCTAGAAGGTTCTTAGAGTATGTGGAAGATAGCTTCTCATCCCAGCTGCTGTGTGAGCCTACCTTTGGTTTGTTTGACCTTCTTTTTATCAATAGATAAGGGCTGGTGGGAGATGTGGTGGTTGGAGGCTGTCTGGGGTCCAGTGACCACGAAATAATTGAGTTTTCAATATGCAGTCAAACTAAGAGGAGCAGCAACAAAACCTCCAATCTGGACTTCTGGAGGGTGGACTTCAGGATATGTAAGGAATTAACACAAAAGTTACCTTGGGAAACAGCCCTTAAAACAAAAGGGATCAGGAGGGCTGGACCTACTTCAAGAAAGAAATCTTGAAGGCACAGGAACAGGCTGTGCCAGTGTGCCGGAAGATGAGCCACCAGGGCAGATGACCAGCCTGGATGGGCAATGAACTTCTGAGTGAACTAAGTGAAAAAAAGACGGTGTATAATCTTTACAAGGAAGGAGAGGTAACCCATGAAATGTTTAAGGATGTAGCTAGGTCATGTAGGAAAAGAATTAGAGAGGCAAAAGTTCATTGAGAGCTTAGACTGACCACTGCTGTAAAAGACAACAAAAAGACCTTCTACAAATATATTAATAGCAAGAGGAGGGACAAGGACAACCTCCACTCCTTAGTGGACATGGAGGGGAACATAGTAAGAAAAGATGAGGAAAAAGAAGAAGTACTAAACACCTTCTTTGCCTCAATTTTTAATAGCAGGATAGGTTGTCTCCTGGACAACTGGCTTCCTGAGCTGGCAGATGGAGTCAGGGAGCAGTATAGTTCCCCTGTGATCCAGGAGGAAGCAGTTAGAGAACTCCTTAGCCACTTGGATCCCCACAAGTCCATGGGACCGGATGGGATCCATCCTAGGGTGCTGAGAGAGCTGGCAGATGAGCTGGCCAAGCTGCTCTCCATCATTTTTCAGCAGTCCTGGCTCATTGGAGAGGTCCCAAAAGACTGGAAGCTGGCCAAAATGGTGCCCATCCACAGGAAGGGCCAGAAGGAGGAGCCAGGGAATTCCAGGCCTGTCAGCCTGACCTCAGTGCCAGGCAAGATTATGGAACAGGTCATCCTGAGTGTGATCACACAGCACTCAAAGGATGGCCAAGGGATCAGGCCTAGCCAGCATGGATTTAGGAAGGGCAGGTACCTGATCTCCTTCTATGATCAGGTGACCCACCTGGTGGATGTGGGGAAGGCTGTGGATGCAGTCTACCTGGACTTCAGCAAGGCCTTTGACACCATCCCCCACACCAAACTCCTGGCCAAGCTATCAGCCTGTGGCTTGGACAGCAGCATTCTGTGCTGCGTTAGGAAGTGGCTGGAGGGCCAGGCCCAGAGAGTGGTGGTGAATGGTGCCACATCCAGCTGGCAGCCAGTCACTAGTGGTGTGCCCCAGGGATCAGTGCTGGGCCCCATCCTATTCAGTATCTTTATTGATGATCTGGATGAGAGGATTGAGTCCATCACCAGTAAATTTGCAGATGACACCAAGTTGGGGGCAGGTGTTGATCTGTTAGAGGGTAGGAGAGCTCTGCAGAGGGACCTTGTCAGGCTGGACAGATGGGCAGAGTCCAGTGGCATGAGATTCAGCACATCTAAGTGTCAGGTTCGACACATTGTCCTCAAGAACCCCACGCAGTGCTACAGGCTGAGGTCAGAGTAGCTGGAAAGCAGCCAGGCTGAGAGGGACCTGGGGGTACTGGTTGATAGTAGGGTGAATATGAGACTACAGTGTGCCCAGGTGTCCAAGAAGGCCAATGGCATCCTGGCCTGCATCAGGAATAGTGTAGCCAGCAGGAGCAGGGAAACCCTTCTGCCCTTGGACTCAGCACTGGTCAGGCCACACCTCGAGTCCTGTGTCCAGTACTGGGCCCCTGAGTTTAGGAAAGATGTTGAGTTGCTGGAACATGTCCAGAGAAGGGCAACAAAGCTGGTGAGGGGTTTGGAGCACAAGGCCTATGAGGAGAGGCTGAGGGAGCTAGAGTTGCTTAGCCTGGAGAAGAGGAGACTGAGGGGTGACCTTTTTGCTGTCTGCAACTCCCTGAAGGGAGGTTGTAGCCAGGTGGGGGTTGGTCTCTTCTCCCAGGCAACCAGCACCAGAACAAGAGGACACAGTCTCAAGCTGCACCAGTGGAGGTTTAGGCTGGATGTTAGGAAGAAGTTCTACACCAAAAGAGTGATTGGCCATTGGAATGGATTGCCCGTGGAGGTGGTGGAGGCACCATCACTGGAGGTGCTTAGGAAGAGACTGGATGGGGTGCTTGGTGCCCTGATTTAGTTGATTAGATGTTGTTGGATGAGAGGTTGGACTCGATGATCTCAAAGGTCTTTTCCAACCTGGTTAATTCTATTCTATTCTATTCTATTCTATTCTATTCTATTCTATTCTATTCTATTCTATTCTATTCTATTC
The DNA here is from genome assembly GCA_033816785.1 of Picus viridis. Taxonomy (NCBI): domain Eukaryota; kingdom Metazoa; phylum Chordata; class Aves; order Piciformes; family Picidae; genus Picus; species Picus viridis. The sequence goes on along the minus strand of CM066606.1, from coordinate 73,021,942 downwards.
TATTCTATTCTATTCTATTCAACTTCAGTCACATTAAACTTTGCCTGAAGTAACCCAAACATCACATGAGTATTCACTATATAATTCAAGAACTGATACGGTCACAAACACTTCATGTTTTATGAGCTTATTGTCTTATATTCTTCATGTGAAGGTAGGTTTCCAGAAGCTTCTTTTTAGAATTTTCTATGCTTATTCAAATACAGTTTATGAACAGACCATCCAGTAACTCAAATTTGTGATTTTAGGGTCGCACGACCTCTATTCCTCATTTTCCTTCTCTTTGCCTCTCAACCAACAGGGAAGGAAATAATAACTCTCATTTGTTCTTTTAGAAGTTAAACAATGCTGCTCATATTTTTTTTTTCTGTTCATTTACCAATCATTTGAATGAGATCTCACTAGGTTTTCTGAAGATAATGCGTTGTTTCAGAGGCTCTGTTCATTCAAAGATCCAGATTGGCTTGCGAAATTTTGTGATAGCTTGGTAGGCGAACAATACAGAAGGTTTTGTGTTTAGCGTTCATAAGAGAGTGCTAAGAGAGTGCTATTTTGCTCATGACTTTAAAATGTTAGATCCAAAGCTTATTAAAGGTGCAAAGCTCTCCTGAACTTTCACTGTGGCTTCTGTTACAGTTCTAGAGCTATAAAGTTCTAATTATTGTATTTTTGCTTTGTAAACAATCCTTGAGGTTTTATTAATACAGTGTAAATCCTTTCACAACTCCTTAATGTTGCCTCTTCATTATTTTCTGTGTGTTTATTTCTTCTAGTTGCAAGGTTAGTTAAAATTGGAAATGTGAGTTGGAAAGATAATACAGTTTTTATCTCTAAAGCCTAACAGTTTTAAGTTACTATGCTCTTTCTTAGCAGCATTTTAAAGACAGGTAAAAGAAACCATAGTATGTTTGCTGTACTGAGGCTGAAAATATTTTAGGGGGAAAGAAAAAAGGGAAAAGGAGCAGGGAAGGAGAGAAAACAGGACTTTAGACCAGGTGTTTTACTTGAGAGTGACAACTGTTTTTAAAACACTGCTGACCCTTTAAGCCCCTATCCTAGCATAATATATGTTTATGTGATACATTGCAAATAGAAAAAGAGAAGATTCTCTAAATATTAGACTAAAATGGGAACTTACTTAGACAGAAATATTATAGCAAGGTTTACCAAACAATGTCTGAAAAAAGCACAGTGACTACTACAATGTCATGACAGAAGTGCAATAGTTCTATTTAGAGCAGCATATTTTCCATATGGATTTGAACTGAAGCTTACTGAAGCCAATTGAAAGACTCACTTGAATTTTAAATGTCAGCCTGCATGAGGTGCTTTCAGCAAGTTAAAACGTTCTAGATTGTATAGCTTGTGATCCACAGCTTGTCCTTTTGGTAGCTGTGGCTTGTCCTTTTGGTAGCTAATTACCAAAGTAAAGAGAAATGTAGTGGTTTGACACATTTTTAAATGTTAGTTCTAAGCTAGGGGAATAAAGATATCATCTAATTGCTTAGACTCTGAAAAATCAATTTTGTGTTAGACAAAATGTCCATGGAGTAAAAATTTTAGTCCTTATTCTGCACAAAATAGATTAACTAGAATTTGTTCAGGTGCAAAGACACCCTAAGAGTTAATTCTAACTTCTGTGAACCTAAATTTCCTTTCAGTTGTGATGAAGAGGACCATTATTCAAAGAGTAGCATTCACAATAAAGTCTACTTAGGTATGTCTACTGTGTGTCCTGGAAATGGCTTCACTAGCAAGGGTTTTATCCTGGAATGAATAATGCTGGTAGTAGTTGTGTTAACCACTTGGGGGGGGGGGGGGGGGGGGGTGTGGAAATCTCCCCCTGCTTAGTGACAGAACTCCCAATAAAAACAAGCCTAAGGGAGAAACTATCCGTTGCAAAAACTTATTGAAAAGATAAGAAATTGTTACTACTTTCTTCTGAAACAGTATGTCACCTACTCAGCCGTTACAAATGTTGCAACATTCAACTCATTTTTTTGGTGACGTTTTCAGTTTTCTACGAACTTTGTTCCTAGAACATGCCATAAATTTATCGAGTTCCTGCTGAGGAAAACAAAAATTCCAGTCACATGACAAAAGTGTTTTGGGGCCAAGAAATGGTGTCAGCAGCTAAGTAACAGAGATGGAATGAACAAGTGTTTGATTTCTGTTTGCTGCACTGCCCACAGAACAAGGGTTTGCACACTCTACTGTGGGCAAACAATTGATGAAAATAATGATGATCAATAATACTTAGTGCTTGACACATTCATGGCACAGAAGATAAATGAAAAAATCTATTAATTTTCACACCACATTTCTAACTTTTTGGTGTTGCACATGTACAGATGCAGAGATTTAAATATACCATGTATGTTTTCTTTTAAGATCAATAAAGAATTCATTAGTGTACATACATGCACCCAAAAAAACAAAAAACAAACAAACAAACAAACAAAAAAAACACAAAAACCCACACCTACCCCAAACACCTAAACAAACAAACAAACAAACAAACAGAACAATTCTTCAGGACAGATTCGTACTGCTGGTGAAATATCAGCTTTTACAATCTTCATTTTGGGGGATTTTCAGATTTGTAAGTTTGGTAATGTGTAAACATTTTTAAATTATTTTTTTCTATATTTAATTTTCAGTCTGTTGATTAAAAGAAGGGCAAGATACATGTTGATACATTCCATTATTTCACTCATAGTACTGTTTGTATAGAAGATGAAGAACTAAACCCATTCTGAATTGGTAAATCAGGCTAAAATGCATCTGTTATGCCAGTTTTCGTCACTGGCAGTGTAAAAATGAGTGATCTGGCTAGTGTTTATATCCCAGACACTGGAAAGCAGATGGCTATTTGCATTTGCATCAACAGGTGGTGCCTGTAGGAAAAATCCATTAAAGCTCACTCACACACTGACTCTGTAGCAAGGTACTTTATATATGAAAATCCAAAGCCAAATATAAGCATATACTTGGATATGGCATAGACTATAATGGGGTTTTGAACCTCATTGTTCATACTTTGCTACATTCAAGGTGTCAGTCCCTGGAATGAGTGACATTTGCATCAGTACCTTCAGGATCACCCTCACACATGTTAAATGCACCTCACTTTGTCCGTGCAATGAAGCCCCAGAAAAAAGTAATATGCTGAAGTAAATTTGCTTTGCAAGGCAAGGTGACAGAAAAAGGAAACAGATGATCACTCTTTCTGTAACATGACCCATCTTATGTAGGCACTGTGATACACATGGTATCTTCAAATCATGTAATAGAAAGCTTTCAGAAGTCCAAACCTCCCAAACCAGGAGGAAGTCTGTTTGCTTGAATCACAGCCAAATTCAGAACCACTGCCTTAATATTCAAAGTATACAATACAATACAATACACCAGGTTGGAAGAGACCTTCAAGATCATCGTGTCCAACCTATCAATCAATCCAACCCACCCAAACAACTGAACCATGCAGCCAAGCACCCCATCAAGTCTCCTCCTGAACACCTCCAAAGAAGGTGACTCCACCACCTCCCCGGGCAGTCCATTCCAATGGGCAGTCACTCTCTCTGTATAGAACTTCTTCCTCACATCCAGTCTAAACCTCCCTGGCGCAGCCTGAGACTGTGTCCTCTTGTTAAGAAAAACCTAGAAATATTTGGGTTTACTTGTTAGCATTACATCAGTGGAAATAAATGAGTAAAATATACTTCCCAGAAAGAAAGCAAAGTCAAAAAGAAAAATATTTGCACATATGCAAAAATCTCAGGTTTCTCTGATTTCTAATTCCATTCAGTAGTACTTCTGGAGATGTGTCTGGGCTTTTACTCAACATATTCCAGGGTCTGTGTGCTCTAATGAATTACTACACATTTCTTAGGATGTATTCTGTCTGTCATAAAAGTGACAAACAAAAATATGTGACTGGAAGTCATCCTAAAACATCAGAGGTGAATTTCACCCTTGAGCAGGAGGTCTTGCTCAGGGTTTGACACCCAGTAGGATGTTGATATTGTGACCATGAGATCAGCTCTGCGAGGGAGCTCTTCATTTTGCAGCAATGGAGTCACATGCTTGCCCCGAAGTGTGGAACAATGCACATTTGTATAGATTCAAGGCACAAGCAAAGAACAGAAGAGGAAACTATTTCTCCCACTTACTTCTTCAATAGTGTGAAAGCAGTGGACAAAAAAAGAGACATTAGCCCTTCTCCTCTCCTGGCATGGTTGTGATTATTTTCCCTGTGGAACTCATCTGTCTTGCTGCTTCAGAAAACTAAATTACTCAATATTGATGTGGGAAAACTTAACTGTAATTCATTGACAGTCTTCTGAGGTACGTGACAGAAAAAAAAAAAAAAAAAAAGGAAAAAAAATTAGCTGCAGGTTATGTGCCTGGATGATTATGGATTTTAAAGTTATGAGAGGAAAGACAGCTATAGGAAATTTTTAATGGTCTAAATATTTCACATTTCAGGAGTTAAAGCAAAAAAGTTACAAAAATATCTGCAAAATTGATTTTTCCAGTGGAAATACCAGTGGAACTTAATTGTTCTGCCAATTTTTAGACATGAGATTTTCCCCTCTTCATACAATAATCCCACTACCATCAAGAGTTAACTGGAAGGTCTTTTTCATGTTTTTTTTTTCTTGAAGAACTTAAGAACAGCTCTACAAGTTAATTTACTTTTTAAACACAGTATTTTGCTAATTCCACAGTTGTGCATTGTATACAATTACTGTTCAAATATAAGCACATGAAATATACAACATTCAATTTTGTTTACAAAATATTTTGCAATGGTTACAGATGTACTTTTCTGGGTCACTTCAGACTTACCAAAAACTCTGACTTCTGTTGTGTTTCTGCAATACCAGAAGTATTCCATTTCAATACCTTATTGGACCCATTAACTTCCAAATTTTAATTACACCTATTGACCCTAATACAAAAGCATGCTTTTTGCCTTTCCTCTCCTAGCTATCTAGTTACCACACCTCTGACATCATTATGGAGACCTTAAAAATGACCTGGAGAAACTTAATAGAATTTTTCTCCTCATTAAGTAATCTTTCCATTTGTATTGCCAGCTGTGATATTCTATCAGACACGCAAACCAATTCTAATAGCCAATTGACAGCTCAAGATGTTCCCTTTTACTGCCACTTTTTGACAAACAAAAAGCAGAGCTGAGCTTTTAGTTTGAAGAATGGAAGTTTATCCCACCTGATAAGTCACTGAGGAGTCATTGTTAGTGTTTCAGGGATGAACACTCTGGACAACATTAAGAAACAAATTTTTTTTTTCCAACACATCATCTGACCCATTCCATTCCAGTTAAAAGTAAGTTATTTGGAATCTTAGTTAGGAAATAGTAATTTCACAAGACTAGGAATTATTTCCATGGAACACAATGCTGCTTCTGCTCTCCAGTGGGTCTGAGTTCACTTGTTCTGTAAAAGTTTCTTCATATTTTCTGTATCTTTTATTGAAATATTCTTGTTTCTCTACAGGTTATTCTAGGATGAATTTTAAGAGTTTTCTGTTCCTAAACTATGCTGATGATGGAAGCAGTGTGCGTAACTTCCACAAATACTTCATTTTCTCAAAGAAGCTAAAGAGAACTGAGACTACATAATACCTCAAAGGATCAGAACTGGATAGAAAATGCAGTGTGGGTGCAAATTAGAAAAATTAGTTGAATAAGAATTCAGTCCTGGATATCTTGTCTACATTATTCTTACCATTTCTTAGTACTATTCATGGTGGTAAATGCTGCACTCAGAAATAAGCATTAGCTGGATTAGGAAACAAAATAACCTTATATAATTAATTTGTTCCTGCAAGAACGGATTTTTAAACCTTTTCATACACACTGGGTAGCTTTTATATGCACTGCTGAAGCTACATATGTTTTCTTGCTACTGGATGACTTGTAAAGCTTTCTTATTCGTACTTGTGTGTAACACTGTTGTTTTTTTTTTTTTTTGGGGGGGGGGCTGAATATTGAAAACATGCTATAATTTTTGTAGGGCTCAATTTTAGCTGAACCAAGCAAGTCAGACTAACTTCTACTGACCCGCAAACTTTAAAGTGAGTTGCATTAATAATATTTCTCTGTATTTATCCAAGATCATATCCAAATATATTATAGCCTCTCTGCCTCTTTAGATTTTCTGGAAACCGGCAAACCAGTAAGCATTACACATCTTGTCCAAACAATAAATAATCTACTATATATATATATATGGACAGGAAAAGAGGTGCAGGGAAACATCATACATGAAATATGATATTTGGATAGAAAAAAGGACTGGTTTAGTTTTGATAGCATAACTCACACCTTTTAAAGAATCCATTTGTCTTCTATTTTATATTATAATATTTTTTGTTTCAGCGTCACTTTCATCTGGATTGTATGAATGATATGGAAAGGACAGTATTTTGTAGTGTATTTCCACTGTCCTTGTAGAAATTCAAGCCTGAATTGCTGCTGAAGGGAACAAAGAAAGAGCTTGTGTAGGATAACAAGGATACAGAAAATAAATCCAAGAAAGCAAGAGATTTGAAATAAAAATATAATACCTGCCAGGCAGCTTTCTCAGTATAAATGAGGATTAACACCGGCAGTGACACAGTAAATACTGGTATTAGCACACATATGTTTAAATATCTCAAACTGAGTACAAGAATAATTCCTTCATACATTTGACATTTTGAGTTGCATTTTAACAGCTACTCTTAGAACAATAACTATACTGAATACAGGGACAGTGAACAAATTCAGTCCAGAAAGCTAATAAGCTAGAAAAGGAATTTCCTATCTTCTCCTCAATAGTTCTAGACAAGGAGAATTATGGACCTATTACAACCCAGGCAGTTGTTTAGAATAATCTCCATCATTTGCATCCAGGCAAATGGGTTCCACAGATTTTCCTCAGGAAATTGCTGTCTTTCTCAGGAGAATTTATTCTTCCCTAGAATGAACATTTGAAAAATCAGCTCCCTGTCAGCTAAAGCCCAGAAGCTTGTGACTAAGGATCAGATAAGGCTTACGAACTGAATATTCTCTTTACTAACTTAGATCTCAGGCTGCAAGCATATGGCAACAGCTAATCACCATTAGTGGCATCAATGTAAAGTTTATTATCCAGGTCAGGCCTGTGCTGGCAGGCACTGGCTACATAAAGCTGTGTATACTATCACCAGCAGAACAGAAGCAGCCTGAAACAATCTGTATTCTTGCTCTCACTCCCTGTCCTTCCTAGCACAGAAGGAAAACAAGCCAATAAATGATTATTGAATTTGAAAGCACTAAAGCAAAAATCTTTTGGTATTTGTATCCTCAACTGGAAAGTCAAAGAGGCACTTTTTTCCTTTTGACAACCTAATTTTTAATTCTTGAGAAGAGATCTCAAGGCATCAGTCCCATAACTTCTGTCTCTTTCAGGAATGAGGACAATAAATAGCACTCATAGGGTTATTGTTTCCCTGCTTCTTCCACTGGTGAACGAATGTGATGGAAAAGCATCTTCTGAAGAGATGGATCTGTTGGTGACTGAGGTGTGGTGATAAAGTTTAACCCTCCCTTTTTTACAGAAAACTACATAATTAGATTTAAAGGGCAGAATTTAAATACTAAGTGAAGGAATGGAACCGAAATCAGACACTTCTGTTGTATAACATTTTTGGATCTATTAAAGGCCACAGAGATAAAGATGGTCTCACTTGATGAAATAGGTAAGGAAAGAACCCAGACTTATACCATTCACATTGGTATTTACAACCTTTATGTGTGATGATAACAGCAGCTGGCTATTCCAAACATATTCACTGAAACGTCTCTCCCTGTATTTCTTGAAAGGATATAATTGAGAAAAGGAACACAATATTACCTCAGATCCTTAGTACAAAAGGGCCAAAAAGGACTCTGAATGGGGTTTTTTGAAAAGATTCATGGAGAAAATTGGTATGAGATAATCAACAAACTAAAATAAGAAAGGGTAGAACCACAGAAAAGAAATATAGTAATGTTTTTCAAATATGGGGGAAATCATGAATATCCTTCAAAATGTAGGTGACAAGTATTTTGCCATACAGGTAAGTATACTATTTCACTCCAGCTCAGTGAGGATGCAAGTTAAAAAGCAGTGATGTTAGAACAGAAAGTAAGCAATAATAATAATAATTAAGAATGCTTCCTTTTCTGGAAAAAATACAATCATGGGGTTAAATTAATTTTGGAGTTAGCTTCTCAGTCAGTAGTTTGCCTTGATAGAGCCATTTAAGCAGAGAAAATCCTACCATGCTGTCAAGAATAAGGATGGTATGGAGGCTACCCACATAACTTCTGTGTTCAGAGCCTAACACTGTAATATGCTGAGGGTTCTTTGGTGGAAGGACAGAGTATATGCCACTGCTTTAAGCTTTTAGACTTTTGGATAGACGGAATAATACTCATTTACTCAGCATTATATGGTCTCAACTACGCTTCAGCTGTACGCTGAATTATATCTAGTCAGTCTATTCCAGCAAACAGATTAAGTTTAAGGAGAAAATAACTGTGACACTTTATTTTTCTTTTCTTTATTTCCAAATAATTTTGACCCAAACATTACCCTCTTTATGTCTGGGTCTTTATAAAATCTTTGATCTCTCCATGGTGTAGACAGAGTATTGACTTTTTTGCTCCATGAGAACCTGAGTACTGTTGCTAAATGTTTTAGTCATGCTTACATAAAATCTCACAGAAAACCTAACCTGAGCCCCTTGAGTTCAGGTGATGCCTCTTCCCCCTGACCTCTTCTGCCAAACAAAGGAGAAGGGGGAGGGATCTCTTAAAGGAGTAATAACCACTTTCTCTGAGCCTAACAGGAAGACTTATCTGGTGGTTTAAGGAGTGAAATATGCACTGGCAACCCTAAAACATAGTGTCAACAAAAATTTTGTGAAAGTATCCCACATGAACATGTACATACATCGCCTGCAATAATGGGAATTAAACAGCATTCAGTGAGAACACATTCATTAACATTTGGAATTGAATGAAACACTATAATGGGAATAAAACAAACACGAAATAAAGAGAGGAGAAAGATGGTAAAAGCAAGATGAATGTCTGATTGCACATCTAGGAAAATAAATCACTTGTTAGTTAAAAGATAAAAGTGATTTCGGTCAATCCTTTGAAGAAACCAGTATCAGCTGGCAATTTACTACAGGTACCACAGCCATTCAAAGAAATAAACATTTTTAAAACTAACAAAATCTGTCAAATCTCCTAAGAAGAATAATATCATTCTTTCATACATACATATATATATATATATATACACAATCCTCTTTTCCTTACATTATTGAGCTGGATGGCTCTAAGTCAATTATCATCAATAGGGATTGACCAGAAAACAGAAAGGAGAAGGCAATTTACCATTTGGTAGGCACTGAATCTAGACTGAAGTATAATTTTCAACACTCTGTAGCCCAGAACATATCTACTTAGATTGCTCAGAAAACAACTGCGATCAGACTGCTATTTTGCGGTGACCATAGCTGCTGTGTTCAGAAGCCAGGTAACTATATTAAATCTCTGTTAGGCCATTCCATCATAAATTGCACTCACCTGCAATTCACTGTCTTTTGTCTTAGCATCTCTAAAGAGATACATGAATGGCAGACTGTGTTGTGGCATGGATGGTATTGTCATTTCATTATTTGTGACTGGGCCATAACGGGGCATAATTTGTACAAGCTGTCAACAAAAAGAATACAAATAAAGCTAATCAGTAAATACAGAAGAATTACACTTCTTGTAGAACATCTATTGAGGGTAAGTGCATATTTTATTGCTGTTTAATCCTTTGGGACATTTAATACTGTATCCCCTGTAGGATGACCTCACTATACTTAGGACTACTTTCAACTGTCCAAAAGCACAGGCCTGCATCCACTTATGGTTGGAACCTATGACATTCACATTTGAAGTACTTCAGGGTAGATTTATCATAGGTTATCCAAAATTGATGTGTTCTGCTCATCCAAATCACTACAAGAGAGGTAGCAACTTATTTTTAAGTTGAAATGCTTTTCTTTAAATAAGCAGAAGTGAGTAGCTATTCTGCATAACATTGAAGAGATTTGTACTTCCAAAAAATCAGGGATTTTTTTATACCAATACATAGAATATCTCTTATGACATCCTTGTTCACTCAAATATTTTTTTATTAATTAAAATACATGCATAATCTCATTTAATCCCTCTAAATCTAAAATCAGAACAGAATATACATTTGGCTTCACCCTCATGAAGACAACTTTCAAAGTGAAAGTTGTATTTGAAACATCACCCACACAGGATTTCCCCTTGCTTAAGGAAAATTTGCTGCTGCAAAATGTGGCACAGGTTGTTTTTCTTCATGACATGGGTCCTTTATCTGTGGCAGTTGGTTTTGCATGAGGAAATAGTCCAAACAGGTTGTTGTTTGGATTTTTTGGTTGGTTGGTTGGTTTTGATGATGATGAAAGGAGGATCCCCCCCCCCCCCAAAAAAAAAGTAATCATACTGCTTGAAGCAATTATTTTCATGTAGTAAGACCTACTATTTCACATTTTGTTTTCCCAAAAAGTCTAATTAATCTATCTTGAAATGATACATATGAAGAGTCAAGATACCAAGTGGTTACATCATTTACAAACTTTGACATCATGAGTTTATAGTGATGGGTACTTTATATTTGTAAGTAGACAGCTAGATAGACAAGATTAGAAAGAAGAATTCAAACCATTACTGATGGATTTAATATTCCTGGCAAAACCAATGCTGCTGCTGTGGAGTCCTTAGAAAAAGGTAGCATGTGAGTACAACTTGACCTTCTAGATGATCAGATTAAGAACATAATATTTTCTACACAATTAATGCTGAGATAATGTTAATTACTTAGCAAACCCTAAATCCCATGACTTATTTTGTCATTTTGGCAGAACAAGAAAATTATGGGTCCAGTATGGAAAAGCTGGCAGGAAACTATTTGGCAAGTATTCAAGATAGTATGCAATTAGGAAAAACAAAATTAAAATCAGAATGTCACTTGGGCTCATTTTCCAACCAGACTATTTTTGAAGTGTCAACCAGCAAAGAAACTGAGTATCAATAAAATAAAGCCTGTATTGCTCATTTATAAATGGTAATGCATTCTGCAGTACTTCTAATGAATTCAGTAAAAGGAAAGACTCTTGGATCAAGATTTGCAGACCTGGAGGTCAAAAACAACACTCCATAGAGGACTGGGATTCAAAATAAAAAGCAGAGCACTAATATGGAAACTTGGAAGAAGACAGAGCTTGGAAAGAGTTAACATTAATGATGGAGTAACCATCTACTATTGTGTAAAAGTGCAGCACGGCTAGTGAAATGGTAATGATAGCATCTAAACTGGAGTGTTCCCTTGCATTTCTTCCTTCACACTTACGGAGTTAATGATACTTTAATATATATTTCTGAATCTAATTGTTTCTGAACATGTAGCCCTCAGACTCACAGACTGATAATAAAATGCAGTAATTTCTGCACAGCATACTAAAACATTACCTTATCACAGTGGTAAAAAAATATACTGCTTTGATTAAATTATATTCAAACACTAAACTATATAAAAGGATTTAAATCCCTAGTAAAATGATGATGAAAATTAAAAATAGGAGAAAAATCTATTACATAGATTATAAAAATGAAATAACATAAGGCAATTAAAACCTGTTGGCTTGTCTGAGGTCTGGGTACATGTGGAAACTCTAACTGAAATGTCTGATACAAGTAGATAATTCCAAGATTTCCTGAATCATATTCTTACATTAAAATTTGTATGGCTCATTGTTTGTCATAAACAGCATGCCTGATCACATGCAGTTCAGTAGCTCTTCAGATAGGTTGACGGACATAAAGGAATGCTTCAGAAAGAATCTTTAAGCTCTTCTGGAAGTAGTTTTGCTATGTTGTTCTGTACCAAGAATCTGTGTAGCCTATGAGTATTTCTGCGAATAAAGCAAACATGAAAAAAAACAGCATTCCAGTACAGTTATGGTGGACATACTCAGGGAATGAGTAGGCTTACACTCTGAGAGTACCACAGTACCATGTGAGAATTACTTGTAAAATGCCGTGAATGACGGGCGAACTTATGCGAACTCATAATCCAAAATTATATAACAACAACCCCTCTGCAGAATGACTTTACAGCAGGAATTTACTGAGACTCAGTAACAGAGGGTTAATCTGCAGATATTTTATCACAAGCCACAAATTTTAGTGAGAGTTCTGTCCAGATTTTTGGGCTTATATTAACAAATGGGTCTCAGTGTTTATTTGTTTGTTGTAATAATCAGGGATTCCTAGACTTGTAGGGAGGCTATAAAAAGACTTGAAAATGTAACCTGAGTGCACTCCACTGATTTAGAATATTAAAAAATTGAACAAAAGGAACCAAAATATAATGTTTTGGAAAATTTAATGATTTTAAGAACCTTAGCTAGAGTTTTAGATTCTTGAGGATAACAACATTAGGATAGATTATTTTTTTTATAATGCATTACATGTCAGTTATAGAAAGTTATTTTAAAACACTTGAAAATAATTGGGTTTATCATACCCATATAATTTAGGCATCATGTGAAGTAGGAGCCTAAAAACCATTATGTGGAAAAAGAATATTTCTTGAACACCTAAGCAGTTCTTTCATTAATAAGATGTGTTGTAAAATAGAAAATCTAATACGAGTAACAGAATGAACAGCCTTAACAAGAAGCCAAGGCAACACTCATCAAAGGTTGATGACTGAAATTGGAACAAATTGTTTTCCCAGATCAGAAAATTCTCCTTAGAAGTAGTAATAATTTTATGTAGACATAAACTTAAGACTTAGAGATGAGGAAGATAAATTGTCTGTGGGAAAAAGACTGGAGAAAGGCTATCTCACAAGAATAGTAAATCAAGAACATATCTCAATTTAGCAAACATTTCCTCATTACAGATAGATGCTCTAATCACCAGCTATACTCATCAGTTGCAGAAAAGGTCAAGGATTCTCTAAATAATTGAACAGAGACATTGGTCCAGAAAATTAGAAGAGGTGATTCATTGGTCCAATGATTAGGACACTGAGCTTGGGTATAGATGACCTAGTTTGTATTATGACTCAGGCAGTCAATGAAGCCACTCAACCTGGAGCTTCAAATCAAGCATGTAAGGTAGAGGATAATAAAGGCTTCTAGATGCCTTAGGGGGGTTGGCATCACCCACCACAGCAACTTGATGAGGATAGGACTGAAAAGAAAGGAGCAGAATGACTCAGGCTTAGTGTTCCAATGTAGGAGGCTAAGGTTTATGTGCCGGGTCTGAATCCAATATTACAGTAGAGAGTTACCCAGCTTCTTAGGCAGTGTTTCTTTCCTCTGAGTTACTGAAGAGTGATGTTCTCTGTATTAAATCTATCATGAAGAATGTATGTCATACAAAAAACCTTGGGTTTAATGAATTCATATTTTCATGCTTTAAGAGAACTCTCTTTTCAGGTATATTTGTAACAAGCTCCATCAGAAGTAGAAGCTTCTGCAAGTCATAGGGAAGATGGCAACATTTAATGCAGTATTTAATTGTGTTTCTTCTCATTGCTGAACTAATAATGACAAAAAATCATAAATAGATGTAAAACTGGTAAAAAAACATATTCACTGAAAGCACGGAGAGGATCCAGGCATGCAAGTTTGATGATAAACACAATCATCCTAGAAAGAAAGAGGGGGAAAAATAATCATACCACTTAATCAAAAGAAGCGCTTATGCAAGCACATCTGACTATAATGATAGTGCACTTTGAGGCGAGTCATGGAAATGTCCAGATCACATTACTGTCAAAGTCAATAGTTCAACTGTGGATAGATCTAAACATAATGCAACACAACAATCCAATAGACTTTTAAAAATGAATAAAGACATGGCTATAAGATGCTCACATCTTGTTATTCTAGATCGTTTAAAACTACATTATAGCAAAAAAACAAAATTGGATAAACTAGGAAACATTCATATAGTTAGTCCATTTTCCCAGTTACAAGCCTCTTGCTAATCACTAATGCAAAAATTCAGAAGGGTGGTTGGAATCTTGCAGTGGGTAAAAACAGGAAAACAACAATGAGGAGGCCTTTTTGCTGAAAGCAGAACCTTTTTGTGGTCTTCAGCAGGTAAAGTAAAAAAAAAAAAAAACCACAACAGAGTGAACTCCACATACAGATATATAAGTTGTATCACAGGTATATGTGTATGTTTGCATATACATGAATTTATGTTGAATTTTTTAGTGGCTGAGACCAGAGCCAGACTCTGTGAGGCTCAGAGGGCAGTGAAGTTTGGAGGTAAAAGCATCTGGATTCATCTGGGAAGGCCAGAGCAACTCAGCAGCAACAAGAACAAGTGGTCATAGAAATCAAAACCCAGCCCTCAGAAAAATTCAATATAAGCAAACATCAGTGACCATGGGGGTGATCTCTTCTTTCCTTGCCTGGGCAGGGTCTTTATTATTATTAACTTGGAAGAGGACATCAATCTGCTTAATTAGACTTGGGAGTCAGGGAATGGAACAATTAATTGGGTTAGAGCATGAATCTGTTTTTTTAAGATTGCAAACATTGTACTATTATGAAGGATATGTGCAATATTACTATTGACGGATCAAAATGAAGGCTTATGCATTCTGATAATACAATGCCAAGCCCAGTGGCAATTCCTGTGCTATCTCCTGCTGCTCAAAAAACATTAAGCATGGACTTATCTCAGGATCTTAAGCCAACTGTATTAAGACCATGAGCCAGCAATGTGCTCTTGTGGCCAAGAAAGCCAATGGTATCCCAGGTTGCATGAGAAGGGGTGTGGTCAGTAGGTCAAGAGAGGTTCTCCTCCCTCTCTACTCTGCCCTGGTGAAGCCACATCGGGAATATTGTGTCCAGTTCTGGGTCCATCAGTTCAAGGACAGGCAACTGCTTGAAAGAGTCCAACACAGAGCCACAAAAATGATGAAGGGATTGGAACATCTTCCATTTTTCCATCTTTAGCTTGGAGAAGAGGACACTAAGGGGTGACCTCATAATTATTTATAAATATGTAAAGGATGAGTGCCAAGAAGATGGAGCCAGGCTCTTCTTGATGATACCCAATGACAGGACAAGGGGTGATGGGTGGAAGTTGAAGCATAGGAAGTTCCATGGAAACAGAAGGAAGAATTATTTCTCTGTGAGGATGACAGAACACTGGAACAGTCTGCCCAGGGGGGTTGTAGAATCTCCCTCTCTGGAGATATTCAACACCTGACTGGATGAGTTCCCGTGTGACCTGGTATAGGTGATACTGCTTGGAGAGGAAAGTTGGACTGGATGATCTCTCAAGGTCCCTTCCAGCCCCTAACACTCTGTGATTCTGTGATTCTATGAACTGTGTGATTCTATCACATCACTTTAAGTGTTCTTCATCTAGTGTTGGTGTTTCTTTCTTCTTTTCTTTTTCTATGCAAATACAAAACAAACATAATTACGGTGTTAATTACAGTTTTGTCAATTAATGACAAAATAAGAAAGCAAGGACTAACAGCAAGAAAATTCAGATAAGAGACTTGGCAGACAGACAAGCTGATTTTGAAAGTGATGTTTGCTTTCTCTATAGTGTAGAGGTTAGTACATTCTCCTTGAAGAGAGGAAAACAGTATCCATTCTAAGGACAACCCTTATATTGCATTCAATGGCTATTTGATGGTAAATAAATATGAAGCTCCTGGGGTATAAGCTAAGGACAAGTTTTCCTTGGCCTGAAATTACCATGAAATTGTGCTCAAAGGTTGGTTGGTTGCTTGTTTACTTGTTTGTTTCAGATCTTAGTTCAATGTTTTAATCATGTATTTGTTTCATTTTTGTCTAAAAGTCGAGAGAAACATTTTCAACAGAAGAGGCTGGCAATTCATTTATTCTTTAACATTATAGCCTAGCATTATAGTAGTGATTATTTTTTTCCCTAGAGATGGAAGATATAAGCTTGAATTTCCTGAGGCAAAGGAAAGAACTGTGTACAGGTCTCCCCCACTGCTTTATCCTACAAAGAGTAGGAGGGATTTTCTCTTGAAGTTCAGTTTGAAGTGATAGTAGATAGCCTTGTATTTTGTACAGAGGAAAGTAATGGAGAAGGCTGAGCTGCTCTAAGAACTCAAGGTTCCCAAAGAAAGCACAAACCAGTTCATTAGTTCTGATGAAGCTTTGCACAAAATAAAACCTAAGCTTCACAGTGCTATTAATTTGACTGACAAATCTAATGCATTGTGATAAATGCTGTAACAATGCCACAAAGCAGTGTTTGATGAGATCGATGCCAAAGGGCACAAGATGCAAACTGGATAGAGTTGGATACTGCTGTAAGACCTTTCTAAACATCTCTTTGATGGTTGCTAGGCTATTTTAATAGTAAGTGGAAAACTTGCTCTTTGTTTGGAACCCAAAAGTAGCTGATACTGTACTTCCACTGTCCTTAGTTGAAAACAAAACTCATTGTTATTATTCCATTGGATGGCAAACAGCTTTGGCTAAAGTCACTTCTTTGCTTAAAAGCTTGAAATTATTCTGATATTCAAACCCTTGAAAGATATAATGAAGTAATTTTAATTGCTTATTTTTAATTTATACTGAAAAAGGTCTTATTGACAAAGATATTAGAGGTTGCCATTATGAATCCAGAGAGAGGACTATGCTCAGGATGACTTTTGGGTTTTGGGTTTTTTTAGATCAGAATGCTCAGGAATCTTTTTGGAGATTGTCCACAGGTGTAAATGGGTAACAGGTCATTTTGGTTGGGAAATCAAAGATGGACCAAAACAAGTATTAGTCACACAAATTATTTGTTTGTCAGTAGCTACATAAGTTGGCATGCCACATCTACACTAGTTAAACAGGTCTTCCATTTTAAGGCTGAATGGACTTGGATGCTCTACTTCACTATTGCCTAGGTACCCAAGTGGTGCACTTAGAGCCAATTATACAACCAGATAGTTGTTAACTCAATAAAAAACATGAGACATCAAGTAGATACAGGTATATGAAAGTAAAGATTTTAAAGAGGAAATACTTATCAGCATTATAAGGTGCTTTTCTCCTACTTATTCTCCACTTCTTGCCAAGAATTTGTTTCAGAAATTCAATCCCAGTTGTGCAGTAAATACAAAAGTGGAAAGCTGGTGAAAGAAGCAGAGGACAATAAAATCTTCCCCACATTATATCTGAACTAATGGTTGTTCAAGAGTGCACACTTAGATTTGCCTAAGCAATTTTCAGAAGAAGATATCAGTTCTTTTGCTCTCGTAAAAATATAACTAATAAAACATAATGAAGAGTCAAATTATTCCTCAGTGATTACTTTTTTGTTTATTTTGCATTATTGTCGATTTTTGCAAGAGTTGTACATCTACTTATCTGTGATGTTTTAATGTTGCTGATGACAAATGTTTCATATGTTATCAGAAGATCAAGGTTTCAGAATGAAACATATATTTATGGAGACTAAAGTTGTTTGTCAGAATAAGCATTAGCAATCAAATATATAAGTTCATGAGCAGCAGGAAGAATGTTACATATCATTAGGTGAGAGAGTTTTTCCACAGGCATTCCTATAATCTAAAGGATCGGCATTGTGTCCTAACAGAAAGACTGAGCATGACCGTATGTGTGCATTCATCAAAAAACTCCCTAAGGACTCTCTATTAGGTGCAAAAGACAGGTGGAGAGAAGACAGTCATTCAGTTCCTCTGACACTTCACTTTTTAAATCATCAGCTCCTGTGAATTCATTAATGTTTAAAAAAAAAAAAAAAACACTCTGTAGACTAGAAATGAAATATTATCTAGTTAAATTACATTTTGCTTTGAACTTAGTGACTCAACTGTCACTGAATTCAAAGATCTGCTTGAAAAAAGTTCATGTTTCATCTACTGACTTCTCCAGAGAAAAAGAGTTACAATGCTCACCTGATTTCTAATAAACTCCCTATTTCCTGTTGGAAAGAAAATTTATCAGCAACAGCAGAAACTTTTAAAATCTTGGATTTCACACATATGCTCCTGAAATTCACAAATATTATATAATACTTCTGTTGCTTTGTCTCATTTATTTTTAATTGAACTATGCAGCAGCAAAATATTTTGAGGTAAACTCAACACCAGTTAAAATAATATTGCATTGACACGTTTGCAAGTGGTTGTCTAAATGTATTGTATTAAGGTTATGGAGCTTGTAGCAAATGGTATGTTGAGTAGCCCTCTGTTGCAGATGAAGTTAGAAAGACGTTCCCTATGATTGTATAATTTCTTTCAAGGCTCTTAAAAATGGTATACATATTCAGTTTAAAGTAAACAAAGGCACTTCAAAAGTAGCCTATAAAATATCTAGCTCTATTTGTTGAAATAATGGATAAGGTGAATCCAAATATTTTGGCAAAGATTTCTACATTCACAGACAGAAATGTATTTCCCCATAAAATTAGTCATCTGCAACTATTGCACCAATTAAAATATAAATGAAATATATTAATTGTTCAAAAGACAGATTTTATTACTGAGTACTCAACAGATACCATAATCATAGTCAAAGAGTTTTGCATTTCCTTTTTCAGTCTGGGTTTGATTTTGGAAGCTTCCAGACAAATACACTAACTTCTGCTCTACCATCCTGACCTTGCAACTTGGTATCTCGCTGATTAGTGTGTTTAAAAGTGAACTCCCAAGTAGGAACTGAAACTCATAATCACTGTTGCAGGTAAGTTTGTATCGTGCGCCTCTTGGCTATGTCCTCAGAGTCTTCAAAGTTCATTCCTTTCCCTCAAAGCAAAAAATCAAACAGGAAACAAAACACAGACAACTGAGGAAGGGGTGGCGGGGGGATGGGGTGAAAACCACACAAACCACAAACATGAAACAAACAAACAACAACAAAACTAAACCAAGAACAACCCTGAGATATACTATCTCAGTATGTAGTCACAGGCAGGGAACCACAGAACATTAGATGTTGGAAGGGTCCTCCAGAGATCATCTAGTCCAGCACCCCTGCCAAAGCAGAATCACCTCAGGTAGTTTGCACAGGAATTCATCCAGGAAGGTTTTGAATGTCTCCAGAGGAGACTCCACTAGCTATCTGTGCAGCCTGTTCCAGGGCTCCATCACCCTAAAAGGAAATATCACTCCCTAAAATGAAATATCACCAAGATGCTTCAAGAATATAGATTTTCCTGCATAAGTGAAAATAATTCTTAGTACACTTTCATGGAATTTTTTTTTTTTTTCCATAACTATTCTATTTGTTGGCTTGGTTGGGTTTTTTACTCTCTACAATGTAACAGAATGCCTTTGTGGAATCAGTGAAACTAAATTTTGTAATACAATAAAATTGAGCGTTTCAATGACAGGTAGAAGAGTGACACCAATTAATATAAAAATATAGTCCTTGATCTATTTTTAGATAAAGAACAATTGACCTACTAAGAAAAGTGTTGTTAATTTTCAGCATGATAATATACATCAAGATTTCAATGAGCATGAAGTCAAAAAACACTGAAAATTGAAGTTCTCTCTCTTGTTCCAAGAAACCATCTAGCTACAATTAGGTACATTTCTCCTTTAAGTGCTATGGATTTCAAAAGGAGTGTGCAGCTTTTCATTTTTATCACCAGGTGCTTTGCTGAAAGACTTTCCTTTCTCTTGAAAGACTTTGAAAGACTTTCCTCTTATGCAAGAGCTAGAGCAGCAAATGGATATATAACACACAAGTTAAGGTTGTTGTGCCTTTGCATATTTGACAGGAGAAGATGGAAACCAGGTTTCTAAATTCTGTAGTGATATTCCAGGGGGGTTATTGCTATTCCTAACATTCTTCATGCACAGGGAGAGACTGTGTTGCCTGTAGGTGTTAATGTATACCTGTATTCTAAATGACTCTTAAATAGTCTTATATGTGTTCTTTCCCTGGTAGCCAGATCTCAGAAGCAATTCACACTCATGTGCAAGGTGTATCTCACTGCTATAGTATGGGTTTGTACATTCTGAGACAAAGGCACACAAATATCCATGCACTTGCATCTAAACCCATTAGGTGATACACATGAATTATGATCACAGATGACTAAGTGATCAACAAATATCCTGACCTTGGTAGCCAGTAAAAGAAAGCAGACTACTAGTGTAACAGCTGTTCAAGGCTTCAGCATCCACAGATATTGCACTGGAATTGATATAGATCATAGCTCAGAAAATTTGCTTTCAAAGAAATATTATTCTATGATATGTTAGGGGAAAAGTAAAGAGCAGATTCAAGGCAGTTTAACATGATGTAATCCCAGGTAATCCACAGCAAACATTCCATATGAAGAAATATTTACTTCCTTCACTGTGAGATTTCATATACCTTGGTCTATTACAATAAACTATTCAAATTCAACACAAATAATGTGCAGCTGGTCTCTTGAATTTACTTCTGTACTTGGTTTAATTTGGTTTGGGAATTATGTGCTTCATTTATCTTTGATTTGCAGAGGAAGAAGTGGAGTGCACACACCATTTAAGGAAGGAGAAATGAATTCCACTTGAGAGTGCCTAACTGAATCCCTCCTTCAACCACAAAGGCTGTGCCTTCTGAGAAAGTACCCCTTTTTCCAGTTCTGCCTCCTTCCACTTTCTTTTTGTTTGTTCTTTGTTCATTTACTTCTGCAGAAAGAAAACACACACAGGTATTGAGACAACCCAAAGTGGCAGACCACACCTGACCCCTTGCCTTCACTTATGACACAGAAGTACAGCTTTGCATCTTTTTCTTTTCGCAGGTTCATCACAGCATAATAGCTGGTATTCACCTTGTGCCACAAGAAGAAAAATTTCTGCATTTCAATAGAGGCAAGTATTGATTCCCAGAGAAGCTAATTATAAACTTAGGATTCAGGTGTTACTTTAGATTTCTGCCTAATTTTCTTATTTGAAGATCTACTGAAAACTGTATTTTCTGTTGGAAATGGGCTGAAGCAGTTACTTCATGTGCAAAGATGCACTTTATTCTCAGTTCTTTCTTTTTCCATTTCCTTTCCATACTTGGCTCCTGTTGAAGTTCAATAATAATTCATTCTGCTCTTATTCATGGATTTGCTTCATTTAGTTGGTTTCGGCTGTTTTTTCAGTTGTTTTGGTTTTGTTTCTTTTTCATTGACTTAAAGATTTCTGAAGACCTACATGCTAAGAATACCAAATGAAAATGAGATTTTACAAAAATACAAAGGATACTAAAATTTTCAATCACCCACAGTTTCAGTTTCAAAACTTTTAAGTACCTTATGCTGTTTTCTCAGATGATACCTCTAAGTAGCTAGAAGATACCTTTACGTATCTTCTGGTTCAGGTTCAAAGCTTGGTGATAGTTTCCAGCTTCACCTGTCAAATTTAACCCAGTTCTTTTATAGAACCTGTTTAGAAAATTCTTATAAAGGTTACCAGTAAATCAGCTAACCACCTGGTAGTCCAGCTGAAGATTTAAGCACTACTTTCAGAGGAGAAGTTTCACCATTTAATATAGAACTTTAAAGAAATGGAACTACACTTTTAATTTATTTTGTAAATACTGGATGCACAATTTACTTTGAACCATACTGTATTTCAGGTCCAGAGTTTATAAATGAACACTGAACTTCCAAAACAGACCTTTTGCTGTCTACTCATTACTTCTGCTATACAGTACTTTGCAGTTCCTTTTATTAATGTACAAACAAAACATGATGAATTAAACATGTTATTGCATGTGCTTTTTGGCAAGCATCGAAGATGAGGTAATTGAAGATAGTTATTATTCCCAGCTGTACAGTGCTAGTCCATAGTGACATTTAAATAAGGGACACAGCAAAATAGGTATTTTGGTTTTAACAATATTATCCTCTAAGCATCCCAATTTACTAATTTTTACTATTTCAAATTATACCATTGTCACACAAAGCTATATCTCAGACTATTTAAATACGTGCTGATCTGTAAAAAAAAATGGAAAATGCTGTAACTAGATGTTGCAGCTAGATACCAGAACCTAGACAAGACACCACATAGAACAGATGAGCAGAATCCAACGGCATGAGATTTAACACATCCAAGTGCCGGGTTCTGCACATTGGCCACAGCAACCCCATGCAGGGCTACAGGCTGGGG
Organism: Picus viridis; assembly: GCA_033816785.1. Lineage (NCBI taxonomy): Eukaryota > Metazoa > Chordata > Aves > Piciformes > Picidae > Picus > Picus viridis. Next base: position 72,999,677 of record CM066606.1, on the reverse strand, counting down.
TCAGAGGGGCTGGAGAGCGGCCAGGCAGAGAGGGACCTGGGGGTGCTGGTTGATGGGAGGCTGAACATGAGCCTACAGTGTGCCCAGGCAGCCAAGAAGGCAAATGGCATCCTGGCCTGCATCAGGAACAGTGTGGCCAGCAGGAGCAGGGAGGTCATTCTGCCCCTGTACACTGCACCGGTTAGGTCACACCTTGAGTCCTGTGTCCAGTTCTGGGCCCCTCAGTTTAGGAAGGATGTTGACTTGCTGGAACATGTCCAGAGAAGGGCAACAAGGTTAGTGAGGGGTTTAGAACACAAGGCCTATGAAGAGAGGCTGAGGGAGCTAGGATTGCTTAGCCTGGAGAAGAGGAGACTGAGGGGTGACCTTATTGCTCTCTACAACTACCTGAAGGGAGGTTGTAGCCAGGCAGAGGTTGGTCTCTTCTCCCAGGCAGCCAGCACCAGAACAAGAGGACACAGTGTCAAGCTGCACCAAGGGAGGTTTAGGCTGGATGTTAGGAGGAAGTTCTTCACAGAGAGAGTGACTGCCCATTGGAATGGCCTGCCTGGGGAGGTGGTGGAGTCACCATCACTGGAGGTGTTCAGGAGGAGACTTGATGGGGTGCTTGGTGACATGATCTAGTTGTTTGGGTGGGTTGGATGGGTTGATAGGTTGGACACAATGATCTTGAAGGTCTCTTCCAACCTGGTTTATTGTATTGTATTGTATTGTATTGTATAGATATAAGGAATCACTTCTATTAAAAAAAAAAAAAAACTTCTTTGCTAAATAGGTTAATCATAAAAAATTAATTCACCTGTATTTATTATTATGAAAACTGCAATAAACATGTAAGACTTTTTTTTAATTGCAAGTTATTAAGAGAATTGTCAAGATTTCCCATTCTTCTGCTTGCCTTCTAGCTCAAGATCTTTTCCAGTAAGAAGCCATTATTTCTATCTTGATCTGTTATCTGGAAATCTACAGCAAGCTCCATTTTATCTGTTGGTTGTTTTTTTCTCCAAAATTATATTTTTTATTCTTTAACCATGTGGACAGTAGCTGAACATAAAGTAGGGAATGGCACTGTTTCTAACACAGCTGTAGGTAACCCAGTGCTAGATGAGATGAATGACTCCATCAGGATTGAGAAACTGGTTTAATTTCTGGGGTCTCATTGCAATTCTGTAAAATTACCTAAACTGGATTTTAGCAATCTATGGTTGATTGCCATGTGTACACTAATTTTCCATTTGAAGAAATATACCCAGCAAAAGTCTGGCATGTCTGAAATCAATAACCATTACACACAAGGGAGAGTACTGGACTGGGCCAGTTCAACCTCTTTTTTCAGTAAATTTTCCAAAACCATAGGATATAGATACATTTTTTTTTATTTGTGCTTTGCAGAGGCTTGTCTTCTTTCATTTCAGAAATGGAATGCAGCCTATAGAAATCACAACTCGTGGATTTTCATGTTGAGCACAATAGGTACTCTTATCTTTCTACATACTCTAGAGAACTTACCTTAAGAAGACAACATATGCCTGTCTTATTCAGTGCCTTCACAGTCATAATATTGTTCATACCAGCGCTCTAGTCTATCCTTACAGTTCCATATTTATCATAGGAGTACTGAAACAAAGCACTGAAGCCCAGCAATTAACTGTAAAATCTTGTTTAAGACCTCATTTAATAGATAGCTATCTGTAGCAAATGTGGGTCTTAAAGTGTGAAAAATGTACAGGTAAATGAGACAAATTTAAATGTAGTAGGAATGAAACCATCCTAAAGATGTTAAATGAATTGTATTTCTTTATGATGCAAAAAAGTCTGGCATTAAGACAATATTAATTTTGAATCGTATGGAATACCACTTCATTTCCTTTGGCTTATTTTGTAGGGGGAAAAAAAACCAACCAACCTTAAATGGGGAAAAAATATATCTGTGGATATATACAGAATATTGCAAACTCTCTAATTATAGAAGTTCATGAGATGGTAGAATCTATTCTACTACTTCATTAACCCAATTGTCAAAACAGATATTAATATCAAGACTAATCAAATTTCTCATCTCACATACTAAAAGGTGGAAGATAAACAAAATGTTTAAGGCTGGCATATATCTTCACTGATTCTTACTTCTGTAAACAATTAAGCCATGCAAGCCCAGTGTAAGAATTCAGGACCAACAACCTATGTGTTCATGTAGTTGCTCTTCAAATATATCACTATATCATACATTTCATTCTTTTACCACTGTGTTGTCTCACTAGCTTGTTTTTAGTAAAACCATGTCTTCTAAATATGTATTTGAAATAATTATGAGATTTAGGAATTAACCCCACACATGTGACAGAAGTTTAAATTATTGATTGCAATTCACCATCAGAAATATGTTTTATCTCCTATAAAATTTGTCTTGCCTCCAGTCCTTTATGTCAAACCTTGTCATTGCTTTCTTAAAAGTCTCATTTTAAAACTGCGTTTTCTCCATGTAAAAGTACTTCAATACTCTTAGCAGCTTAGCTCCCATTTTTCTTTTCAGTATCCTAAACACAACAAGATATGCTAAGCCTCCCACTGAGAAACTTCCTACTCATTCAGGCATATAGAGGCTAATATCTATCTCCTCTGATTTTTTTTTTTAGCATCTTTTTTCAAATGCAGACACTAAACAGCATTTCATCAGCAATTTCTTAAGTATCATATGCATGACTTAGAATATCACAGTATCACAGTATCGCTAAGGTTGGAAGAGACCTCGAGGATCATCGAGTCCAACCTGTAACCACAGACCTCACAACTAGACCATGGCACCAAGTGCCACATCCAGTCCCCTCTTGAACACCTCCAGGGATGGTGACTCCACCACCTCCCCAGGCAGCCCATTCCAATGACGAATCACTCTCTCGGTGAAGAACTTTCTCCTCACCTCAAGCCTAAACTTCCCCTGTTGCGGCTTGAGACTGTGTCCCCTTGTTCTGGTGCTGGTTGCTAGGGAGAAGAGGCCAACCTCTGCCTGGCTACAACCACCTTTCAGGTAGTTGTAGAGAGCAATGAGGTCACCCCTGAGCCTCCTCTTCTCCAGGCTAAACAACCCCAGCTCCCTCAGCTTCTCCTCAGAGGCCTTGTGCTCAAAGCCTCTCACCAGCCTTGTTGCCCTTCTCTGGACACGTTCAAGTGTCTCGATGTCCTTCCTAAACTGAGGGGCCCAGAACTGGACACAGGATTCAAGGTGTGGCCTAACCAAAGCAGAGTACAGGGGCACAATGACCTCCCTGCTCCTGCTGGCCACACCATTCCTAATGCAGGCCAGGATGCCGTTGGCCTTCTTGGCCACCTGGGCACACTGCTGGCTCATGTTCAGGCAGCTGTCAATCAGCACCCCCCAGGTCCCTCTCTGTTTGGCTGCTCTCCAGCCACTCTGAGCCCATCCTGTAGCTCTGCATGGGGTTGTTGTGGCCAAAGTGCAGCACCTGGCACTTGGACTTGTTGAATGCCATCCCATTGGACTCTGCCCATCTGTCCAGTCAATCGAGGTCCCTCTGGAGAGCCCTTCCACCCTCTAACTGACCAACATCTGCTCCCAATTTGGTGTCATCTGCAAATTTGCTGATGACTGTCTCAATCCTCTCATCCAGATCATCAGTGAAGACATTGAAGAGGATGGGGCCCAGCACTGATCCCTGGAGGACGCCCAGGGATATATGCCCAGTTCTTACTGAATTAAATGAAACTTTTTAAATGAAACTTTTAAAAACTGTCTAGAGCTCAGAGAGTAAGACTAGCACATGAAAAAAGCAAAGTCCATCACTTTGGGAATTCTTGACTCCATAGACTTATTTTTCAGTCTTATAAAATATTCTACACCAAAAAGACATTGAGATACAGGAGCACATCCAATAGACACCAAGAGACCTGATGAATGGTCTAGAGCACAGTTCCATGAAGAGCAGCTGAGCAAACTGGAGTTGTTCAGTCTGGAGAAAAGAAGGTTCTTTTCTTTCTACAACTACCTGAAAGATTGTAGCAAGGTGAGTGTGGGTGTGTTCTCCCAAGTAACAAATGGCAGGACAAAAAGAATCATCCTCAAGTTGTACAAGAGAATGTTTAGGTGGGACATTAGGAAAATGTTCTTCACCAAATGGGTCGTAAGGCTTTAGAACAAGCTGCTCAGGGAAGTGGTGTAGTCACAATTTCTAGACATGGTGCTTAGTGACACTGTTTCATGACACATTGAGTGGTGGACTCAATGATCTTGAAGGCCTTTTCTAATCCAAACAATTCTATGATTGTTTATGATAATGCCAGGGATAGGATGTCATCCAGAAGGACCTGGACAGGCTGGGGAGGTGGGCCTACAAGAACATTATGAGGTTGAACAAGACCAAATACAGGATCCTGCATCTGAGTCAGAACAACCCTCACTATCAATGCAGGCTGGGGAAGGAGGTGGTAAAAGGCAGACCTGAGGAAAAGGAGCTGGTAGATGAGAAGCTGGAGATAAGCAGACAGCATGAGCTTGCCAGCCAGAAAGCCAATCACATCCCGGGCTGCATCAAAAGAAACATGACCAGAAAACTGACAGAGGTGATTCTGCAGCTCTTCTCTGGCAAGACTTCACCTGGAGTACTGCATCCAGTTCTGGAGCCCTCAATAAAAGAAGGACATGGACTTGAAGAAGCAGGTCCAGAGGAGGGCCATGAAAATGATCAGTTAATTCATTAAAATGAGTACAACTGTTAGGTGCACAGTTATTTTAACCTTGATGAATAGTAAGAGACTATGTTTATGTTTAACTTTTGATGAGAAACACTGGTGGAAAAGGTTGCATATCTTGTAAGTGAACATGCCTTGCTTTTGGATTCTGTGCCCAGCCTGTGGGAGGTACCTTTCACATATGTGCATATTTCACAACTCTTGTAAGTATTTTTGCAGGTGACAGTAGAGCTGTCCTTGGTCTTCCAAAGCATGTTCTCTTATGAGTTATTTTTATCTTTTTTTTTTTTTTTTTGAGAAATCCATTTCCAAACATTACTGAGCTAACAAGGACTCTAAATTCTATCCCGCAACTGAAATAAAAGTAAAGTACTTTGACTATTGTCTACTTTGTATGCTACAAATGTGTGAACAGATTTACCAAGATCCTTCTCATCATGATTTAGCACATCAGATTTTCCAAAGGAAGCATGTACTCAAGAACTGACCTGAAAAGCAGAGGTTTACTCACATACTTACCACCAGAAATGCCCAGTGATTGATCCAGGGGCTGAAAGCTAACTATTTTAAGGATCTTCTTTTTTCATTTGACCTATTTCTGCCCTCTTACTTACTCAGGTTACTGTAGATTTGTATCTTCACTCTGTTATTACTCACCAGTCTAATATTAATAAGGACTGGATTCATTCTTTTTACTAGATATTTTAGGCAAAAATATGCTGTTCATGAGTGAATATTAAAGTTTATGCCTTGAGTTTCATGTGACTAATTTAAAAGTCATACTTGTTAACTGTTGCAAATTTTTGCCTATGGAACCTCTGACATTATAAAATGAAATATAATCTTATAACACTCTAGAATTCCTTCAGCCAATGGATTTTGTTTCATATGATGTGGCATTTCACATCTTAAAAGCATGGCATTCCAAGCCCTATACTTAAGGAAGAAAGCAGTTTATTGTTAAACTGATTACGCAGACACCAGTAAAGACTAACCATAAATGAGTATGTTGTAACCAGGATTAAACAGGAACTTTTTCTTGTCATTATCACTTGAAAGAATGGGAAAAAATTAAGCCACATTTCAAAGGGGATAGGCAATATATTTTATCATTCAGTACACATACAACTTGCTTGAGGAGGTGAACACCCTACTCTGATATTCCTAGTTTATGATGAATAGTATTGTTTTGCCACTTTGATGTCTTTCTCTGAAGTCTCATGGCGTGATACTATGCCACAGAATTCCAGGGATCAAGATCAAGTCTCACACAGCTTTAAGGTTTGGAGAGACAAGTAGTGGTTTTTTATCAGTGGCCTGTGGGTCTTGCCTGTTTGCCATAGTACTGTGTAAAAAAAAAAAGTCTGTTGAAAATAGTCTTAAAACTTTAGATATTTGAAATTGCTCTCTGCTTCTCTAAAACTATGTTGTAAAGCTTAACCGCTTTAATTCTCAAAAACTGTGCTAGTGTAGGTAACAGGGTTAAATATACAGGATACACTTTGGCTGTAAAATGCCACCATCACTGCTATATCAATAGACTTCAGCCATCTAAGTCTGAAAATCTGGGACACATTCCTACTATTCACATTCTTGTATTTTGCATTCTGCCTAGTGTGTGAGTAATAATACAGTAATATCTTTTAGATGACATGTTAAATCAAAGTTTTACAGAGATTAGTGATTACATGGTACATTTGAAAAAGGAAGGATAATAAATCTGGTGTCCTGACAAATTTCTTCAACAGTCTTCATAACCTCCCTCTGAAGACAAGGGCATGGTCTCTTTGGAAACAAGCATTCACGCTCAAAGAGATGTCCTGCACAAAAAGCTGCTAAAAGATTAACGGATATATAATGCTCTAGGACACATTGCAGTATGCCATTTTTGGAATGCCACAGTTTCACGGTTGCATTAAAGCATGCTTTTATTTCTGTGCTCAGTCTACATATTGCAGATGGCTCTATTTTCCATTAGTTTATTGAAATACTGTCAATTTAAAACATAGTACTAAAGGTCATGCATTATATACAAAATGTGCAAATTGTGTATTTATTTGAAATTAAAAAGGATCAAAGGTTGTGAAACTGATAAAAATTATTTCCTTTGCTGCATAGTTACTACCTGTTAAAATTTTACTGCTCTTAAAAAAAGAAAAAGGAAAAAAGAAAAAAAAAACATGGAGTGCTTTAGTGCAGTATATATAGTGACAATATCATTTCAGTATCTGCGTAGTATCCAATAGTAGCATGTAAGTAGGATATATTGCAGCTGAACATGCATCTTAAAGAAAAAAAATTAACAAGAGTTCTGTGAAAATATTGCCAGATCTCAAATATAAAGTGCCTTTTTCATCTTTGAGAAGTTAACTGTCTCTATCACATTGTCATTTTCATAAAAATGTAGCTTATTACTAAACAGAAGAGTAAGTGTAGGTGTGATCTTTCTGAGTGTTTCCAAACTGCATTTTGACACTTTTTTTTTTTTTTTTTAATTACAGAGCTAAATAATCATAGAGATGCTTCAGAAAGACATTTTCTGACAATTGAAAAATGCTTGTCATGCACTTTGGAACATTTGGGATGCATTAGGTAACTAACTTTCAGTTATGCAAAATGCATTTCTTCTGCTGTTCCAGTGCAGAAATTCTTTGCAGTTCAAAGTATTGTACTCACTCTGACCTCTGCTTTACCCATAGAAACAGGTATGAGTATGTGTACTTGTGATCTCCATGCTGTACTCATAAGTGGCAAGAACAGTAGTAGCCCTGAAATGCCAGCTTGTGTATTATTGTGGTTGAATAACACAGCATGTAAGTTTTAATGTCAAACATAAATACTAAAGTGTTCTGTTAAATGAAGTTATTATTATAGAGTGGGACAAGGAAATATAATATCTGATTTGTGCCATGTGCAAGCTGCACATTCCTGGATCCTGAAGCCCACTGTTTGCACCTGATGTGTCCAGGGACCAGCTGTCTTCGTCTGGGCGGCCACTGAAGCACCACAGCTTCTTCTCAGTGATGACTCACTGCTTGTTTTCAGAAACAAGGAACCTATTTCTGAGGTACTCTGGAAAGCTTGAAGAACAGATCCCAGAGTTTTCAAAAGGGTACAGATTAATGTCACTTTCAGGTCTGCAAGGAATTTGTGTGAGGGGTGCCTATCCACTTGGAAAAGGAGTGAAAAATCCAATGAAGGTATTCAGATAAATCACTGAAGACCCAAACACTGTGAGCCTGTTATCCTTCAGGTATATATCATGACTGGAGAATAGATGCTGGCAATGCTGTCAGCCTCTGTAGAAGTCTGTGAGGATTTTTGATTTAATAATTTGCAGAACCAGAACATCCATGTTCTTTTTCATGTTATACACAATGGCAATAGAAATGTTATAGGAGTCAATCCTATTTGACAGCATTTGAAGTAAGTAGTCTTCTGGGAATTATTTTAGAAGAAGATTGTTAAAAAAAGTTTGACTTAACCTAAAATGTTCTGAAATTATCCTAAATATGAAGTCTGTTAAACAGAATAATTCATTATTCCATTCACTTTTCTCTCTTCCATTCTTTATATGTGCAGATAAGCTCATATTGTTTATCATGACACATAGTGCCCATACCATGCCTGACATCAAAGGGAATTATATAGTTTTTGGTAAGAGCTTACCTTCTGTGGTAATGGGCACAATGTAGCTGGAAATGCATACATATAAATAGAATGACCAATGAGAGCAGATACCACTCTTTGCTTCACTAGCATAAATTTCAAGTAAATTGCCTAAATGAAATAGCTAAAGAAAGTTCAGAATTAACCAAGGTCAAACACTGACTGAATCAGGTGTTTTTTAATCTACCTATGTTAGAAATCTGGCTACAAAACAGATTTTTTTAAAACTCCTTAATTTTGGCTAAGCTGCAAGCAGATGGCAGGCTTTGAGACCCAAATTGGTAAAAAACTGGTAGTCAGGAATAGTGTGCTGAGAATGTGACCAGCAGGTTCCTATATTTTGCTAGCTAAACTATTCCTCTCTTACATCCGCACCATGAAAACTGATGTTGTGGTCAATGCAGGGTCTCCAAAGCAAACTGGAGTAATAAAAAGTAGCTACTGTGGGTAGAGGTAAAAATGTGAGGATGGCTTTAAGGGTCATTCTGTCATCAAGGCCCATATATCTAGCCAATCAGAAGTCTGAAGCTGATTTTTAAGGAAAAGTAAGATCCTGGCAAGCACATACCCTCTTGTGTCATTCGAGATCTAGGACCTCCAAGACTTTCAAGACGCATCATGACCTAGATGTATTTTCTACAGATTAGCAAAGATTACACAAAAACTACTGGTTTCCTTTTTTCTCCACAGTCTGTGATAAAGGCAATATCTGAGAGACTCTTCATAAATGGACCATATGAGGTCCAATTATGTCATGTATCATCATAAAATGAAAGGAGTCACACTTGTGGGACAGATTATATAAACAAACACAACAGAACCTCTCTAAAGTAAGTTGCTGCATTCCCAGGAGCTTTCTGATGACTAGCTCCATTTTATGAGGCACACAGCCATTCTCTGTGACCAAGTCATGCATTTTCTCCTTTTCCCTTATTATCAAGTCCTGTATATCTTATGAACCAAGTAGGCAAACTAAATAGATTTCTTCTTTCTCTCCCTAACAACCTCAACATTCCAGGACACCACATTGATTACTCCCCTCCTCTCCTGTCTTGAAAATCACAGGCACACAGCCACCCAGGTGTTTGTGATGACCTTGTCATAGAAAAGGAAAGCATAACCGTATGCAGAGAACTGCCCACAATCAAACAATTATGTGTGCTAAATCGGAAAGCTGGACCAGAACCACTACTAGACAAAGAGGCTTGTGACCCTCTGGTGGCCAGGGATGCCTCTAGCATACTTTGCTACCTCCAAGTGCTGAGTGACTCATTCTTTCACACAATTTCAAGTCTAGACTCTGATAATTATATTGAAACTGTAAAACATGTATTAAGATCTGACACAATCTGCAGAGGGTCTAGGTGATTAGAAATCATAAGTTAAGTTGTATTATAAATTCTTCATTGTGCTACTTATAGATTGTACTATATTGATTCTGCTTGTAGAAGTCCTATGTCATTCCAATCATAAATTCTCTGCTATACAAATCATAAAACCCTGTTAAGAGAAAGGAACTTTAATTATAAATACAATTTAGTACCATCATCATTCTGCCAAAGAGTCCTAAAAGAACCTGTCTGTCCTCTCTGTGTTGGATGAAACTAAAACAGTGGCATTTCCAGCTGGAAAAACAAAACTGAAAACAAAGAGATATTTCCTCATTAAAAAAAAAAAAAAAAAAAAAAAAAAAAAAAAGAGGAAATGCTACAGGAGTTATGTTACAAGAATACAGAAAAATATCACAAATTACTCACTTCCCTACAGGAACAGGACTCTCTTCCCTGAAAATTCCCATTACACTGAATTATGGATGTGGAGTGGGATCCAGGAGCTCATCCCAGGCTCCTTCTGACTCCATGTTGGGTGACAAGGCTCAGACATTAACGTCAATATATCAAACTGTAATTCCACACAAATAAAAACTGTTACACATGGCAGCAAGACACTGTGGCATGTTTTAACAACTTCCTTGATCTGGATCACTAGGAGCCAAGCTGGCTACAGATGTTCTTTTCCCACAACAGACATAATCCATGAAACTGACTCTTTCCTGATCAAGTGATATACTTTGCCTAAAACAGATATTCAGAGAAGCAGTTTGGCACCTAGGCATTAATGCCAGCCTGAAGGCTAATGTCAGTGTTGAAGATTCAAAGCAGATGAAAGCAATTGGCCCTTTCTAGAGTTTGAAGAGACAGAACAGGAGATTCATCAGCTGTATTAAAAATGATAAAGCAAAATAGTTACTCAAAAAAATCCCCACTGGAAAGGACAAAAAAAGTGAAATGATCAACAGTCAGTTAGAAACTGCAGTGCAGACTCTAAAACTCTCTTCATCATTTACTGTCCTGTGGGAAATAGTATATAGTAAGTAACATGCCCTGGGTAACATAATTTTTTGCTCTCTGCTTGCCTGTTTTTTAACCTTTTATTTCTGGTGGCATTAAGCAACATCATCATGGTTTAAAAGTAAGAAGTTGTCTACAGGTGGTAGAGATCACTGTGTGGGTTTCTCTGGGTAGGACCTCTTGAAATCTATGTAAGAGATCAATAGGGTAATTTAACCCCAGATTATTTTTTTTTTTTTGAATATGCAAGAAAATTTACAGAAGCATTTCATACTCCACAAACTTTGAGAAAGGCAGAGACAATAATCAAGGATAAAACCAATTAGATTTACAGATCTGAAAGTGTCTCATGGAGGGGGATAGTACCTGGGTGACTATGCTACAGGTTGTTCAATGACGTAACTGAATTTTATTATTTTTTTAAAGAAGCAAAGATCTGAAAATTTAACTTCTATGACTTATAGCTAGTTCAAATTCTTACAGCTGTAGCAACTCAACTGATATAAACAAAGCTAAGCAAACCCAGTCAAATTATTAATATTGGTTCAATATGCCTACTGGAGTAATGTGTAAAGTGGCAAATCTAAAGTAGATCCTTTATAAGTGAAATTGACTTCCTACAACTTTCAACAGTGTGTAATATTTTGAATCAGTAAATAAATGTATACTGCTCCTTCATATGAAAATGTGCATATATTCCATCAGTAGCTATTTGAGCTATTAGTACATTGTCATCTAATTAGGAGCAATAATTTATCTTACCCAGGATGCCAAGTTAAGAGAAACAAGAGTGCTGCCTTCAGAACAGTTCAGTACTGCCTGCAGAAACCATGAGGAACTTGGAGCTGCCATGAGAACATGGAACGAGAAGTTTTGTATGACAGCCCTCTGCACCTCCAAATGGCAAACTGGTGGCCCTTCTGTACAGAGCTACTGGAAACATGACACCTTTTCTGCAAATTGCTGCATCTTTGTTTTATATATCAGCCAACTCAAAGCCTAATTTTCAAAAAAGTGTGAAGAGCATATTCTCACATTTGTATAGATGAAAAAGGCTCTGATTCTTTATGAAGATTGTACACAGGGACCAAAACACAATTCACCATCCTTAGGAAGTACAATACAATACAATACAATACAATACAATACAATACAATACAATACACCAGGTTGGAAGAGACCTCCAAGATCATCGCGTCCAACCCATCAAACAATCCAACCCACCCAACAACTAAACCATGCAGCCAAGCACCCCATCAAGTCTTCTCCTGAACACCTCCAATGAAGGTGACTCCACCACCTCCCTAGACAGCCCATTCCAATGGGCAATCACTCTCTCTGTGCAGAACTTCTTCCTAACATCCAGCATAAACCTCCCTGTCACAGCCTGAGATTGTATCCTCTTGTTCTGGTGCTGGCTGCCTGGGAGAAGAGGCCAACCTCTGCTTGGCTACAACCTCCCTTCAGGTAGTTGTAGAGAGCAAGAAGATCACCCCTCAGTCTCCTCCTCTCCAGGCTAAGCAACCCCAGCTGCCTCAGCCTCTCCTCATAGGCCTCGTGTTCCAAACCCCTCACCATCTTTGTTGCCCTTCTCTGGACACGTTCCAGCAAGTCAACATCCTTCCTAAACTGAGGGGCCCAGAACTGGACACAGGACTCAAGGTGTGGCCTAACCAGTGCAGTGTACAGGGGCACAATGACCTCCCTGCTCCTGCTGGCCACACTGTTCCTGATGCAGGCCAGGATGCCATTGGCCTTCTTGGCTGCCTGGGCACACTGCAGGCTCATGTTCAGCCTACAATCAACCAGTATCCCCAGGTCCCTCTCTGCCTGGCCGCTCTCCAGCCTCTCTGACCCCAGCCTATAGCACTGCTGTTGCTGTTGCCAATGTGCAGAACCCAGCACTTGGATGTGTTAAATCTCATGCCGTTGGATTCTGCCCATCTGTCCAGCCTGTCGAGGTCCCTCTGCGAAGCCTCTCTGCCCTCCAGCAGATCAACTCCTGCCCCCAGCTTGGTGTCATCTGCAAATTTACTGATGATGGACTCAATGCCCTCATCTAGATCATCAATAAAGATGTTGAAGAGCATGGGGCCCAGTACTGATCCCTGGGGCACACCACTAGTGACAGGCCGCCAGCTGGATGTGGCACCATTCACCAACACTCTCTGGGCTTGGCCCTCCAGCCAGTTCCTAACCCAACGCAGTGTGATCCTGTCCAAGCCATGGGCTGCCAGCTTGGCCAGGAGTTTGCTGTGGGGGACGGTGTCAAAGGCCTTGCTGAGGTCCAGGTAGACCACATCCACAGGCCTCCCCACATCCACCAGGCAGGTCACCTGATCATAGAAGGAGATCAGGTTGGTCAGGCAGGACCTGCCCCTCCTAAATCCATGCTGGCTAGGCCTGAGCCCCTGGCCATCCTGTAAGTGCTGTGTGATCGCACTCGAGATGACCCGTTCCGTAATCTTGCCTGGCACTGAGGTCAGGCTGACAGGCCTAGAATTCCCTGGCTCATCCAACCGGCCCTTCTTGTGGATGGGCACCACGCTGGCCAGCTTCCAGTCTTCTGGGACCTCTCCAGTGAGCCAGGACTGCTGAAAAATGATGGAGAGCGGCTTGGCCAGCTCATCTGTCAGCAATCTCAGCACCCTAGGATGGATCCCATCCGGTCCCATGGACTTGTGGGGATCCAAGCGGCTGAGGACATCTCTAATTGCCTCCTGAAGCAGCAGGAAACTATGCTGCTCCCTGGCTCCTTCTGCCAGCTCTGCAGGCCAGCTGTCTGGAAGATGTTCTGCCATGCTAGTAAAAACTGAGGCAAAGAAGATGTTAAGTACCTCTGCCTTTTCCTCATCCTTTGTTACAACGTTCCCCTCCGTGTCAACCAAGGAGTGGAGGTTGTCCTTGCCCTTCTTCTTGCTATTGATGTATTTATAGAAGGACTTTTTGTTGTCCTTCACAGCAGAGGCCAGTCTAAGTTCTAAATGGGCTTTTGGTCCCTAATTTTCTTCCTGCATGTCCTAGCAACATCCCTAAACACTCCATGGGTTGCCTACCCTTTCTTCCAAAGATAATACACCCTCTTTTTTTCCCTTAGTTCTATTAAAAGTTCATTACCCATCCAGGCTGGCCGTCTGCCGCGGCGGCTCATCTTCCGGCACACCGGCACAGCCTGTTCCTGCGCCTTCAATAGTTCTTCCTTGAAGTAGGTCCAGCTCGCCTGGACCCCTTTGTTTTTAAGGGCTGTTTCCCAAGGAACCTTCTGAATTAGTGTTGGGAAGAGAGAGCAAAAGAGCCTTGAACTACCTCTGCTCTTAATCTGCAAGCTTTGGCAAGACTTCACTGCAGACTTAGAATCATAGAATCATAGAATCATAGTATCAGTCAGGGTTGGAAGGGACCACAAGGATCATCTAGTTCCAAAACTCCTGCCATGGGCAGGGACAGCTCACACTAGATCAGGCTGGCCACAGCCTCATCCAGCCTGGTCTTAAACACCTCCAGGGATGGGGCCTCAACCAACACCCTGGACAACCCAGTCCAGGGCTTCACCACTCTCATGGTGAAGAACCTCTTCCTCACATCTAGCCTGAATCTCCCCATTTCCAGCTTCATTCCATTCCCCCTAGTCCTATCACTACCTGATAGCCTGAGAAGTCCCTCCCCAGCCTTCCTGTAGGCCCCCTTCAGATACTGGAAGGCCACAATAAGGTCACCTTGGAGCCTTCTCCAGACTGAACAGCCCCAACTCCTTCAGTCTCTCCTCATAGGAGAGGTGCTCCAGCCCTCTGATCATCCTCGTGGCCCTTCTCTGGACACCTTCCAGCACCTCCACATCCCTGCTGTAATAGGGGCTCCAGAACTGGACACAGTACTCCAGGTGGGGTCTCACCAGAGCTGAGTAGAGGGGAAGAAGCACCTCCCTTGACCTGCTGGCCACACTTCTCTTGATGCAGCCCAGGATCTGATTGGCTTTCTGGGCTGCAAGTGCACATTGAGAGCTCATGTTGAGCTTCTCATCCACCAGCACCCCCAAGTCTCTCTCCTCAGGGCTGCTCTCCAGCCAGTCACTGCCCAGCCTGTGTTTTGCCTGGGATTGCCTCGACCCAGATGCAGGACCCTGCACTTGGTCTTGTTGAAGCTCATGAGGTTGGCTTGTGCCCACTTCTCCAGCCTGTCCAGGTCCCTCTGGATGGCATCCCTTCCCTCCAACGTGTCTGCTGCACCACACAGCTTGGTGTCATCAGCAAATTTGTTGAGGGTGCACTCGATGCCACTGTCTATGGCACCCACAAAGATGTTGAACAGGACTGATCCCTGAGGGACTCTGCTTGTCACTGGCCACAACTGGGACATGGACCCATTGACAGCTGCTCTTTGGGTGAGGCCATCAAGCCAATTCTTTATCCATCTAGTGGTCCACCTATCAAACCCATGTGTCATCAGTTTGGAGACAAGGATGTGGTGCGGGACAGTGTCAAAGGCTTTGCTCAGGTCCAGGTAAACAACATCAGTTGCTTGCCCCTCATCTGTTAATGTTGTGACCCATTCATAGAAGGCCACCAGGATTGTCAGGCAGGATTTGCCCTTGGTGAAGCCATGCTGACTGTTCCAAATCACCTCTTCACTATTTTTCTGAGTCAGTAGTGCCTCCAAGAGGATCTGCTCCATGATCTTTCCGGGCACAGAGGTGAGACTGACTGGCCTGTAGTTCCCTGATACCTCCTTCTTACCCTTCCCCAGTCTGCCATGACTTTTGGAATATAATAGAGATGGGTTTAGCAACCTCATCTGCCAGTTGTCTCAACCCCCATGAGTGTATCCCCTCGGGTCCCATGGACTTGAACACTTTCAGGTTCTTCAGGTGATCACGGGATACACCCACGGGTCCCCACAGACTGGAAAAGGGGAAACATTATTCCCATTTTCAAAAAGGGTAAGAAGGAGGAACCAGAGATAACCTTGATCTGCATACATATTTTACTGTCTAGGCAAGATTTTTAAAAAATAACTGTACTGTGTAGGTGTTAGCTTTATTATGACAAGACTGTAGATTTATTTTTTTTTTTTGTGACCCTAAACATGGGAGAGAGAGGTTTAAGCAGAGAAAGATAGGCATTATTTAAGCAGTGTCATTTTTCTGCAGTCTTAAGGAACAAATCCACAGAAAATAACAATATAAAGTAAGTAAAAGAATAAATTAGAATAGAATTACCCTGATTGGAAAAGACCTTTGAGATCATCAAGTCCAACCTATCATCCAACACTATCTAGTCAACTAAACCATGGCACCAAGCCACCTAAACACCTCCAGTGATGGTGACTCCACCACCTCCACGGGCAGTCCATTCCAATGGCCAATCACTCTCTCTGTGTAGAACTTCTTCCTAACATCCAGCCTAAACCTCCACTGGTGCAGCTTGAGACTGTGTCCTCTTGTTCTGGTGCTGGTTGCCTGGGAGGAGAGACCAGCCCCCACCTGGATATGATCTCCCCTCAGGGAGTTGTAGAGACCAAGAAGGTCTCCCCTGAGCCTCCTCTTCTCTAGCCTAAGCAACCCCAGCTCCCTCAGCCTCTTCTCATAGGCCTTGTGCTCCAAACCCCTCACCATCTTTGTTGCCCTTCTCTGGACACATTCCAGCAACTCAACACCTTTCCTAAACTCAGGGGCCCAGAACTGGACACAGGACTCAAGCTGTGGCCTAACCAGTGCTGAGTCCAGGGGCAGAAGGATTTCTCTGCTCCTGCTGGCCACACTATTCCTGATGCAGGCCAGGATGCCATTGGCCTCTTTGGCCACCTGGGCACACTGCAGTCTCATGTTCAGCCTACTATCAACGAGTACCCCCAGGTCCTTCTCAGCCTGGCCACTCTCCAGCCACTCTGACCCCAGCCTGCAGCATTGCATGGGGTTCTTGAGGCCAATATACAGAACCTGGCACTTAGATGTGTTGAATCTCATGCCATTGGACTCTGCCCATCTGTCCAGCCTGACAAGGTCCCTCTGCAGAGCTCTCCTATCCTCTGACATATCAACACCTGCCCCCAGCTTGGTGTCATCTGCAAACTTACAGATGATGGATTCAAACCCCTCAATGATCTTGAAAGTCTCTTCCAACCTGGTCTATTCTACTCTACTCTACTCTACTCTACTCTACTCTACTCTACTCTACTCTACTCTACTCTACTCTAATCTATGCTATGCTATGCTATGCTATGCTATCAATAAAGATATTGAACAGGATGGGGCCCAGCACTGATCCCTGGGGGACACCACCAGTGACTGGATGCCAGCTGCATGTGGCACCATTCGCCACCACTCTCCGGGCTCAGCCCTCCAGACAGTTCTTAACCCAGCACAGAGTGCTGCTGTCTAAGCCACGGGCTGACATCTTGGCCAGGAGTTTGCTGTGGGGGATGGTGTGAAAGGCCTCGCTGAAGTCCAGGTAGACAACATCCACAGCCTTCCTCACATCCACCAGACAGGTCACCTGATCATAGAAAGAGATCAGGAAATCAGGCTATCAGGAGATCAGAGATTGGCTTGATCAAACAGGTTGGCAAATATAACACTGAAAGAAAAAAAGGCAACAAAATACTTCACCTTCGATTAAAAAACTAAATCATTTTAACTTAAACTTAATTAGAATTTCAAGTAAAGTATTTCATGTTGTCCAGTCACCATGAAACATGCACAACAAGGTTGTTCAAAAGGAAGCTATTTTCATTTAGTTCAGTAAATCTGTTGTCAAACTTAAGTAAACACTTCCTTAAGGAACTTTTGTGCACATGGAAATATACCACAAAGGAAACAAAAATGAAGATGAGACTGAAGTGGCACAGGCACAGTCCTCTCTCCATGATTTGTCTGAGTGGATCATACGATTGGTCCCTACTACAGTAAAATAGGTATTTAAAAAAAAAAAAAAAAAAAAAAAAAAAAAAAAAAAAAAAAAAAGAGATTGAAAAAAGAAAGGGATAACGTTTCCCTTCAAATATATTTCCACCTTGACCTGAATTATCAGAACTTTTGTCAGATCAATTCACTGGAGACACTCATGTCTAACTGCCTTCGCCTTTCTATATACGTTTATTTGTGTCTTCCTTGAGCTCAAAGGTAGAAAGAGGACTCCTGCCCCCACTTTGGTGGGCTGATAAACAGGTGGACCCTGAAGCATCCCTATTCTCTCTCTACATGATGGAGGAGCAAAAAAATCACATTCATGTGGAGCTCAGCTTGTGTAAACCACAGACCATGATTCAAATGTCCACATCTCAATGTGTATTCCACTGTCTGTCTGGCTCCCCAACTTTTTATAACATGCTAAAAACTCCAGTATTTAGGCAATTAATGGTGGAAGACCACTAATGTGAACTGTTTCTAATGAGATGCAGTGAGAATTAGCTTTAATTAATTTGATGCTGATTTTGGCTGCAGTACAGAATTTCTGGGTGAACCTTTTTGCCAGGTCACAGGATTTTACTGAAACACAATATTTCACTTAGGTACTTACTCTTGGAATCAGTTTCAGAGAAGAAGTTTTAACAAAAAGACAGATTTTAATTTTCAGACTTGTTGAAAGATATTTAAAGCCATAAACTCTTAAAATATGAAATACCAAAGATGGGGGATGAGGTGATAGAAAGCAGCCCTGTGGAAAATGACTTCACAGTGCTAATGAATGACAAGCTGGACATGAGAATACACTAGGCTAGAATAGAATAGAATAGAATAGAATAGAATAGAATAGAATAGAATAGAATAGAATAGAATACAATACAATACAATACAATACAATACAATACAATACAATACAATACAATCAACCAAGTTGGAAAAGACCTTTGAGATCAAGTCCAACCTATCATCCAGCAGCTAATCAGCTAATCCATGGCACTAAGCACCCCATACAATCTCTTCCTAAACGCCTCCAGTGATGGTGACTCCACCACCTCCTTGGGCAGCCCGTTCCAATGGCCAGTCACTATTTCTATGAAGAACTTCTTCCTAACATCCAGCCTAAACCTCCACTGGTGCAGCTTGAAACTGTGTCCTCTTTGCTCTGGTGTTGGTTGCCTGGGAGAAGAAACCAACCCCCACCTGGCTACAACCTCCCTTCAGGTAGTTGTAGACAGCAAAAAGGTCTCCCCTGAGCCTCCTCTTCTCCAGCCTAAGCAACCTCAGCTCCCTCAGCCTCTCCTCATAGGCCTTGTGCTACAAACCCCTAATCAAGTAAACCATGGCACCAAGCACCCCATCAAGTCTCCTCCTGAACACCTCCAATGATGGTGACTCCACCACCTCCCTAGACAGCCCATTCCAATGGGCAATCACTCTCTCTGTGCAGAACTTCTTCCTAACATCCAGCATAAACCTGCCCTGGCGCAGCCTGAGACTGTGTCCTCTTGTTCTGGTGCTGGCTGCCTGGGAGAAGAGGCCAACCTCTGCCTGGCTACAACCTCCCTTCAGGTAGTTGTAGAAAGCAAGAAGGTCACCCCTCAGTCTCCTCTTCTCCAGGCTAAGAAACCCCAGCTGCCTCAGCCTTTCATCATAGGCCTCATGTTCCAAACCCCTCACCAACTTTGTTGCCCTTCTCTGGACACATTCCAGCAAGACAGCATCCTTCCTAAACTGAGGGGCCCAGAACTGGACACAGGACTCAAGGTGTGGCCTAACCATTGCAGTGTACAGGGGCAGAATGACCTCCCTGCTCCTGCTGGCCACACTGTTCCTGATGCAGGCCAGGATGCCATTGGCCTTCTTGGCTGCCTGGGCACACTGAAGGCTCATGTTGAGCCTACCACCAACCAGTACCCCCAGGTCTCTTTCTGCCTGGCCTTTCTCCAGCCTCTCTGACCCCAGCCTGTAGCACTGCATGGGGTTGCTGTGGCCAATGCGCAGAACCCGGCACTTGGATGTGTTAAATCTCATGCCGTTGGATTCTGCCCATCTGTCCAGCCTGTCGAGGTCCCTCTGCAAAGCCTCTCTACCCTCCAGCAGATCAACTCCTGCCCCCAGATTGGTGTCGTCTGCAAATTTACTCATGACGGACTCAATGCCCTCATCCAGATCATCAATAAAGATGTTGAAGAGCATGGGGCCCAGCACTGATCCTTGGGGCACACCACTAGTGACTGGCCACCAGCTGGATGCGGCGCCATTCACCACCACTCTCTGGGCTCGGCCCTCCAGCCACTTCCTAACCCAACACAGTATGCTCCTGTCCAACCATGGGCTGACAGCTTAGCCAGGAGTTTGCTGTGGAGGGCAGTGTCAAAGGCCTTGCTGAAGTCCAGGTAGACCACATCCACAGGCCTCCCCACATCCACCAGCAGGGTCACCTAATCATAGAATGAGATGAGGTTGGTCAGGCAGAACCTGCCCTTGCAGTTTTATCATCATTTTTCTGGAATAGTCAGGGTACACAGAGGCACTGATTTATTTAGGTTTACTTGTCAAATACTTATGCGGTGATCATCTCTGTTATTAGTACTAATTTTTGAAACAAAAGTAAAAAGGTGCTAAAACTTTCCCGCTTAGAATTATTTGTAGTTTCATTTATTCCAGATAGTCTCAAGAAGTGTCCCCAGAATTGTAGCTGAAACGCTCATGTTGTAGAACAGATGTATAGAAATTGTTGGCATGCTGTTAACAATCAACAGCTCCAGAAAATATAAAGGTGGCAAGCAATCTGGACATATCATAACAAGAAACATACAGAACAGATTATTAATGTGCCAGTGCTGCTCTCACCTTGACTTCACAGAAACATTTCTGGAGTTAGAGAATAGGCCTGCCCCAATAACATTAAAATTGAATATACAGGTCTGGACTTATCCCCAAAATCAGCTTCAGACTATGAGGCTCTGCAGAATATGAGTGAAGTGATTGTCATCTCCTTAAGCATCAGAGTGAGAAGTTGTTTTGGGCTCTCCAGAATGGAATTGTGGTATCCCATCACCGTCTGCTCATTGTAATTGATGAGAGACAAGAATAGGAAGGGTTTTGAAGCAAATTTCGGTTTACATACAAGCATGTACACACACTCCTTTAGGAAGGGAGTGAAACATAAAATCTACAGAAAGGGGAGGAATGATTATGGAACAGGGTCCTGTATCAAAAATGCTGGAACAGCAGGAAAAAGACTTCAAGGCTATAATGCCTTATTGTGTGAATCTGCTTTGAGGAGTGCCCACACCATGGACCAAGGAAATAGGAGGTCCAACCACATGACAGAAGAGGGGGGTTACACCACACACTGTGACAAGAGATCTAACAAATTTAGAGCCACTGAAGTTGCAGCAGGGTCAGAACTAGTTTCTGAGGTACAATTGACTCAATCCATCTGGGAATTTATAGATTGAAGCTGGCATCATGAACTGACCTGTAAGTAAATTAGAAGTCTGTGGGAAAAGAGATAATGTAGTCCTGATAGACAGCAATGCTAATTATATAAAAGATTTGTGCTCTGAACTACTTGTATACTGCTAGTGGCCTTCAAGACAATCTCAGAAGAAAAGGTCTGAAATTATCCAGCACAATTTATGATAGGAATAATAACTGCACAAGATCTATAGCGCAACAAGAATAAAGGCTTCAACCTCTTAAACAAGGGAAAGTGACTAGAAATCTATGCTACCCTGCAATCCAGAAACAGCTGCTTTAATAATTCTGAAATTCAGGGTGCCCATATGTCTTCAAAAGAAAGGGGTGGGAGTGGTGGGCATTGGAGAGTGGGGCTGGAGTGTGGGGCAAATAAATAAGTAAAGTTCTTCTAGAGGTATTGAGCTGACATATATCTAATAGTAGGTGTGAATCTGATTCCATTTGTTGCTCATAACATGTTCAGTCCTAGAAAGAACTAGATGCTGAGAAAAGCAGATATGCAATCAAGCCACAGATGTCTCTGATAGCCTACAAAGTCAATACTTTTCATGTAATGTTCAAAATGTCGAAGTTAATCTTAGCACCCATATCAATAAGAAGTCCCTTTCTTTACAGAGACATCTTTTAAAATTTGACACAATACAAATCAGTGTGGACTGATCACCCAATTAAAATTCATCACTTTCCCCCACAAACACACACTGAAATCTGTGAATTATAAGACTGGTCTTTGTGACCCTCTGAAACTCTTAACAGAGGAGGAAAATCTGGGACAGACAAAAAGAAGATCTGATGAATAGAACACCAAATTATGTGGTGTTTCTAATGGATCTGAGATGTCCGGGATGTCATTAATGATGTTGAGGCCAGTGTGCACCTTCTCATCTAGAGGTGTGCAGCTGAGCAGCACCTTTCACTTCCTCTGTTATGAAGGTGAAAGTTTTGTTCTGAGAGAAGAAGTGCAGACCAGGAGCAAAGGTGGCTACTCTGTGCTTCTTCTCCCACTCCTATCTAGTAATTCACTGCCCCTTCTTCATTGACAGAAGGACAGAAAACAGAATGAAAGCATAGGAGTGCTCTGAAGAGACAGTAAGATATTGCAGAGGGCAGAGAAAAAGAATGAGAAGAAAAAAGAATTGGTAGTGCACAGATGATGATGGAAGAGGTGAGCAGTCTAGGACTGTGTGAATGGCAAAAAAAGACCAGGAGGGAGGGAAAGGACACTTTTCAGAAAGAAGAATAAGGACAAGAAATAATGACTTGTTTCACAAAAATCTCCATTAGCTGGATCCCTCTATCAGCACAAGAAATGTGGAATATACCACCTACAGTCAATATTTTTGCTGTGCTTGAGGGCTTGATGGAAAATGGGAAGAGAAGTAGTCCAATCATTCATTAATGTAAAAAAGGTAGTCATGAAAAAATCTGCATACACTCATGATACAGACACTTATTTTTTCCAAATGTCACATGGAAATTATTCTGTTGGTGGTTATTTGCTATGGAATTGTATTCTCTTGGCTTACAAACAATGAGAATCAATGATACATGCTACTGACAAATTATTATTTCTTGGAAATACCTTACAGTAAATGAGTGAACAAATTGTGGGAACCTTTAAATTTTAAAGTGTTCTTTTAATTCTCTGTTGTATTCTTACTGATACATCACTGGGAGTCAGTACATGGCACTCTTATAAATACTTATCTAAGCACTCAGATGATTAAACTTCAGTGTATGTAAACTTCAGTGTATGTCCACTACAGTTCTATATGGTATCACCTGCACTCACTCTGAGTGGGCACAGAGAAGTGCTAATGTGTACAAAATGCTTCTGATAGTTTCAGAGATCAGATGAGAGTTTAAGATGTATAGAATCAAAAGACAAGAATGAGAGGAAATTGAGATGTTACAGGAGCTCACTGATAGAACATGGAAATTATATATATGATATAACCTGATATTCAAGGGTTTTAAAAGTACATCCCAAAACCACAGCTCTGTAACACATCCTCTGTACAGTTTTTTTGCTATAGCTCACTTGCAGGAATCAGGAAAGACAGATATTTCTCTTTTACTTTATTAATTGAATTAATAACAAGAAAAGTAATAGTCATAGTAGTTAGTTTGTCCATTTCTGCTTCAGAATTTGTCTACATATTCCTACATTACCTGAGCAAAACAAGCACATATAGTCTCAGATATTCAATATTTTGAAACAAATAAAAGCTTGGCATGATTTTAGATTGGTTTTGCAAGTTTAGGCTTGTATCAACACTCTTTTTTCTGTGAAATAATAGCCCTATTCTTGGCATACTAACATACTACGGATTAAAAACAAACAAACAAAACAGTAAAAACACCCAAATAAACAAACAAGCAAAAAGTCTTTGTGAAAACCTACAATTAATTAACTAAAGACACAGATGCAAAGTCATAATTTAAGGATGGTTGCACACAGATACTGAAATTGTAGTATTAGTGAGTTGGTGTGTTTATACAGATTATATGTGTTCTCTTTTCAGGCACATTTTGTCCCTGTAAGTTTCTGAATATAACTGCATCAAGATTGTATATTTAGAAGTCAAAAACTTTCTTAATAATATGGGATAGTGGGATAATCATAAAAAGGAAATAATTACAGTATGTGGGAAAACATGCTTATTTTATGTTGGAAGTTGTCTAAAGATCTTGTTGATGTTGGCTGCTTAATTGCATATTTGATTGAAACAGGTTTAAAAGGACAGAACAAATTGGGGGAAACATAAAGTAAGTACAAGTGGACTATGTTTACTGTTTAGGATTCTGCTGAAGTAAATCTGTTATTCTATTGGTCTGAATCCTAATTATATATGATCATACTACAACTAACTAGCCACAAGATATTCCTTCTATGAAAGACTATAGCTCCTTCTATGAAGACTATAGTTTGTGTATGATTCCACTTAATTTCACTTCATTTCTTGGTCCCTCCTGGTTTTGTTTCTATTTCTCCAGAACATGAATTGGAAGACATTAAGGTTTAATAAAACTTTTTAATGTATACTTAAACTTGAGAATGAAATTTCCACAGTATTTTGACTGTCTCATCTTCTTTTCTATAAAAGCACTTCTGTTAATTGGTTTGGGAAATTTTGGTTTATAATTTTATGAAGACTATATAAATTTTGTTTCTGTAAATGGACTTAGATTAGAAAGTTATTTCAAAATTCCGATGAAAAGTCTTTTCATGACTGTGTTGTTATTTTCTGGAAAAAATAAAAGTCATCATCTGTAGTGTACATGTTAAGCATACTAGGAAAAAAATGTTTAAGCATGAGGGGCTTTTCTTGTGTGAAAATTGCACTGACTTCAACAAAACAGCACCTCAAAGTAAGGCATCTTGCCACAGAACTCTATGCTGAAACTACGTATATGTGTAGCTTGATTGGCATCAATGTGATCCATGATCTGGGTAAGGATTTGTATGTTTAGGCCCCAAAATGTATGTTTTATGCAGTTCTGAATTGTCTAGATTGATTATGTATATTCAATCGTGTTTTTTTCTTTCATTGACCTGTGTTGAGCAGGAGTAACTCATAGAAAAAATGAAGCTGAAACATTCATAAAACTGAAGCAATTTGCAATAACATTTGCCTGATATCTACTTGATATTCCATAAAGATCATGAGGCAATTGTTATTTCCTTAAATCAAAGAGTGGCCCTTCCAAGGTACACAGCTGCATTTCTTTTAAAGCTCTTAAATTTATAGAAAGCTTCAGACACAAAATTAGTTTAGATGCAGCCAGTCTTATAAACAAAATTATTTCTTGCAAAAGAAGGAAAGACATTAAGTCAATCAACAGTTCAAGCTGGTGACTTTCAGAAAGTTTGTCCTTCCCCTTTCATAAAAGTTCTTAGGAGTAGAGGCAAGATTTAACTCAAAACAACTAAATTTGGTCCTTTGTGACGACAGTATGTGAGAAATAATGTAGGTGAATGAAATATGACAAGACTCATATTTTATAAGCCTGCCTTCAAACCTATGTGTCAGGCCATTTATTATAGCTAACTTACCTGAGTCCTTAAAAGTGTACAAACACTTGATCACTTTATAAACAGAGCTTTTAAAGCCATAATAAGTTCACTTGTATAATAAATAACCTTAAATTCAAAGGTCACTTATGTGTACTGTAAAGTACGTAAGGAAGAAAATACTGTATAAAATGTGGGGTTTTTTCATTTCATAACTGCCTGATAGTGAGCAAAACTATCTGTAAGATTTGCAGATATCCAAAGCCTGGCTGGATGTGTTCAGTGTGACCTAATCTAGGTAATCCTGTTCTGGCAAGGAGGTTGTACTCAATGATCTTTCAAAGTCCCTTCCAACCCCTACCATTCTGTGATTCTGTGATTTGCAGATCTATTTTGATCACAGGTGAAAATGTATGCAAAAATACTTGTGTTGATATCTGCTTAAGTATTAAATATGTTACCACAGTATAATATCATACACACAGCTACCTTTTTAATACATGTATTTATTTGTCAGAAGATAAAGATGCCAATATAGTGTTACTTAAGGATAAGAAACATGTCAAGACATTGCACTCTAAATCAAACAAGCCTCCAGCTCACAATATTTGCAGTAGAATTTTACTCTTTTCCACATAAAAGGCATTTCATTGTATCTGCAAAATGGATATAATGGTTATTTCCTGCCTCACCATGTTGTTTGACCAAAAAAATTTAACTAAGACCTGCAAATCCCCCCTGTACCTAGATATCCACAACACCCATCCTATTATTAAGGACTGAGTCCCAGATGTAATAATATTGTGTCCAGTCTTTGGGACCCTGAGAAATCAACCGATGAACATAATGTTATCATTACAATCAAAGCAAATAATTACAGTGTTGTTACAAAGTGTATTGGAAAATAATTTTCAATGGTGCTTATTTTTCTCTTAACACATTAGCCATGGGTGATACAATTGTTTATGTTGGCAAAGTTCTACCAAACAAAATCTAGCAGATATTTGAGGGAGAGGAAGTACTATTCTGCTCATCTATTCTGACCTCCTATCATAATTCCTGCAATAAAATTGGGTTTTCCATTCCGCCATAAGCTGGTGCTGTCAAACCAAATAGTTCCAGTATCGATGGAGTAATATGTATAGTGCAGTCTAGATAAAGAGGCAGGAGGCCTGAAACAAATAAGGCTGACCCCAAATATCTTTGAAAATCCAAGTATGGCAAAATATACACACATCATAAAAACATCCTTATCTTGTCACACACAGAAGGAAGATGGCTCATTGCAACATGTAGTGCCAGTATTAGGGTTTCTAGTGTCACATAGCAAGTCAATTTCTAAATATTTTTTTTAAGTAATTTGAGGTTTAAAAAAAATCTGATAAGAATTCTCCATCTGCCATGTGTCATAGCTAACAGATGCTTCCTTTGGCATAGCTAAGATCAACCTGACCTTAGCCAGTCAGCCTATGTAGGGTGTACAGACATTGTTGAACATATTAGGGCAAAAGTATTAAGGCTTGGCAGAATTTTCTGTTCGTTGCCTTCTGTCTTTCATTCTGATTAATACTTATCCCTTTCTATACTGTTCCTGCCTGACTCATGTTTCTTCTCTGTGGTAAGATGCCTTTTAAGAGTCACTTGATTCAGCTGCAGTTGACCTTTTATGGAGCAATGCTGACTCACATCAAGTTTTTGCAGGCCAGCTAGTTTCTATACATATGTAGAACAGGGGTTCTCTTTGACCTACAGGAGTTATAGAGAAAGTGAGAGGGAGACTTCTGGAGAGGGAGATTCAGGGCACAAAGGTACTTTCTTTTGCAAGAGTAATGCTGTCTTGAAAACAAACAAGAACACAGACAAACAAAACAAACAAACAAAAAATCCCTTTTTTAGGAGAAAGAAATTTTATGCAACTGCAATTGAAAAAAAAAAACACTATTACAGTGTTACAATTAATATAAACATGAACATATTTTAACAAATATATTTAGACTGATTGTAGCCTTAACAGAACAAATGCTTGTGAGAGACACCAGAAAACTTTTGCAGTTGTGCCAAATTGTCACTGGTGGCAGCATCTACTTGTCACAACATCCACATAACACACACACCACACCTCTAAAAAACTCTCTTCTTTCTGTTTTCCTGACCTGCTTCCATCTTGCATGCCTTCATTCCTTACTCCATTGGCTTCTTCCTTCCTTCCTTTTTTTTTTTTTTCCAGCTTCATATGGCATTCAGTTTCTCAAATATTTCTCTCAGCTCTCACTTCCATACATTGTTGCTTATCTTAACCCTACTGCTATTTTATTTTCCCCTAGCCCTCATTCTCTTTATAGCAGTCACTCCTTGCACACAATATTTGCCCTACCACATGACACAATCATAAATGGTCTCCAGATCAGATCATATCTAACCTCTTTCCAAGGTACTCCATTCATTTTGGCACTCTTCACAACAGTGTGAATGACATAGCCTCTTGACTGATTGCACTGGCAACATTGTCATGTATGTGTCATCAAGTACAGTCTTGGGGGTAGAGTGCATTTATTACTCTGCTCCAAAGAGGATTTTTCTAGTCTTTCCAACCTGGAAGATCATATCAAAGATGTCAAATTTGTTCTGATCTACAGTACAGATACATTATATGTGCAGATAGGAAGTTGTTACCATTTAAAAATTCCTGATTTGCAAAACATGTATTTGCAATGAAACTGTTTAAGTGTGCACCATATATGCAGATTTTTCAGATGCTGAGTTCACCCTGTACATGCTTATTTACAAACCAAAACAGAAGCTGCATGCAACAGAGTTGGTAAAGTCCCAATATGAGGAAGCAAATAACCATACAAGCAAAAATACACACCCTATAAAGAAATCATGACTGGCAGCTCAAGCTCTTGCCACACTTTATTCATGATGCATTCATTTTCATAAGATGGGGCTGAATGCAGGATTCTGAGCAATACAAAGGAAACCATAAGTAATGTTAGAAACTATTATATGCTCTAGATGAATGCTAAAAATGTGTAATATTTTTATCAGTCGTATCTGTTGCATTAATACCCTGATTGCCTAACTATACACATCTATAACTAAATACTACTATATTGTATGATACACTTTTCATCTTTGTATATAATGAATGACACATGTCCCATGATCAGGAAAAAATGATAAGTCATAAGTATGTTGTGCACACTTGTTCCAAATGTAAGATTTATGATTTATTGATGGGTTTTATTTGCCCCTGTTCAAAATAGAGATCACTAAACAGTGGACAATACATAAAGACCCCCACATGTTCTGTTGCTTTCATGAATGAGAAATGATTGTACAAAGGGGTACAGACCATCTTCAATTCATCCCTCTAACATGCTGGTTGCACTAGTTTCACTCAGGATTCTCCTATTCAGTGTGTAGCCACTTTAAGAAGTTCATGTCTGCAGTTTTCAGATTTGCAGCACTGGCATCATAGAAATGTTGTTAAGGGGTTTTGGGTTGGGTTTGGGGTTTTTTGTTGGGATTTTTTTATTTGTTGCCTTTTTTCTTTTGCTTTCTTTTTTCTTTTTTATTTCTTTTTTTTTTTTTCATATGGTGAGGTATTCTCTTCTCAGAACAAGCATGAAAACTGTGTGCATTGCAGTCATATCCACGTGAACACACTGAATTCTAACTGTTACCTGCTTAGAACTGTTTCCTGATCATTAATTGTGAAAGAGTAATTTTCAGGATCTAGGCAATAATAGCTGATTTAATAGGACATCATTTTGTGTTTGCACATAACTATTCTCATCAGCTAATTAACTTGGCCTGTCTAACCCCCATGCAGATAATTCTGTGTGTTTGTTTTTAAAATGCATTGTGGGCTTGTGGGGGTTTGTGGGGGTTTTGGTTGGTTAGTTTGGTTAGGTTTTGTTTGGTTTGGTTTGGATTCCCCAGGTTGTGGCTGTCATTTTTATTGTACTCCTGACCAAAGATGGGTGTTATATTCTCTGCTATGTCTAAAGCAGTTCACTGTCTGTCATACAAGTAATTCACTACAAATCATCAAACTTAGTTCTGTCTGTCTGCTAGATTTTGTCATTTATTCAGAGTTACTTACTGTAGATGCTACTGTTGGGTCTTGGAGGGTCTTCCATTGCTTGAAACCCTTTTGCAAAAATCAGTTAAGGGACAAGGGAGATGAGCGAGCCTCTCGGAAAGAGAGCAGACTATGCTGTCTGTATAGCGTTATTCAAAGTCGGTGAGGCTGAAGAAGCGGCTCTGGGCAGGGGCCAGAGTAGCAGCAGTGGATCTCTAATTACCACTGGGGGAAGGCGTCTTCACTTAGCTAGGAAGGGCCCTTTATACGGCGGCTGGTGCCGCTCACACCGGGAGGGTTTACAGCTCTCCCCTCCACCTTTGGCTCCCTTCCTTGGCCGCAGGGCGAGAGACCAGTGCAGTCATAATCCCCCACGGAGCTGCGCGGAGTAGGCAACGCCCTCCCGCCGGCTGGGGAGCAGCGCGGCGCGGAGCGGATCCGCCCGCTCTCTGCCGCACGGTCAGGCGCCGCGGGCCAGGCAGACTGCGCCTGCAAGAGGCACCCCGCTGCCCTCCGACCCGCGTGAGGTGGCCAGGGATCCATCAGCCCTCTCCCGCCCCACAGCTTTTCGCCGCGACCACGGGCCCCGACAGCACAGGCACCCGCCGCTAACATCGGCTGTTGCCCGTGTTGTTGTTTTTGTTGCTGCTGATGATGATAAGGATGTTATTAAATATCTGGGGTGGGGTGGGGTTTTTTTTCAGTCCAAAGTCACACTCCAGAACTGGGGATCTGAGCCGTTTTCATGAAGAAGCGACCGCTGTAGCAGCACTGAGCCAGGACACTGCTTGAGGTTATTTTGGCAAGGGAAATTTTCAGTAGGAACGAGTCTACTGGAAAGGAAGAGGTAGGAGTGGAGTGTCCCCCCATGCATATTCATGGCAGGACAGACCTATGAGGGACAGAGCTTTCCTGCTTACTCCGCACCCCTCCTCTCACGGGTGTTTGCGCCCCGACATGGGCCAGGTGCCCTTTGGCTCCGGCGCGGGATCGGGCTGTTCTCTTTGCCTTCCCTCACGGCCTCCCACGGCCCGCGGGTACAACTAAAGGGCACGATTCTCCTTGGCGGGACCCTTACCAGAACCCGGGCTAGGAAAGCGGGCCTTAAACTCCCTTGCGACCCAGAGATTTCTGTCAACCCCGAGACAAAAATCACCACTCCATTTCCTGTCCTCGAACACTTCCTGACACGGGGAAGATAACAAAGGGGAAAGTTTAAAGCAATAAATATCCTCGAACCGCCTCCCTCTCCCTCCCCCGTCCCTGTGCTCCCGTGTTTGGCGCTGCTGAGACTGGGCGGCACTCGGCTGAGGAGAAATTTGACTTTCTCAGTCGTATTCCAGACTGTTCGGGCCGCCCCGCACTCTGCCACGTTCGTAGTTAACATTTTGTTGTTGTTATTGCTGTTGTTATCGTCGTTGTCATTGTTGTTGTGGATTTCAACCTCTCCGAACTTTTGGAGGGGTATTTTTGTTGGTTTGTGTGTGTGTTGGTTGTTTTTTGTTTTTGTTTTTTTTTTTTTTTTTTCCAACTGGCAATGACTTTGCTCTTCTTCCTGCAGTGCCTTTACTGTGTGTCCATTTCTGACACGGGTGCCGCTGGCCAGTATGAGACAGTGCGCTTCAAGAAGGTTCTAGGAAGCAAAGGATGTGGCACTTTTTTCTTTTTGCATTATTATTATTATTACTATTACTATTATTACTATTATTATTATTGTTAACTTGAGCCGTAGTGCGATTTAATAAGCCAAATTGTATTAACAAAGTCACGAAGTTTTCCCGGGTGCACAGAAACCCACTGACAGCTTTTTCTGTGTTTTGATAGATTTAGTGCTGTTACTGTTCTTCCTCACGTGCAGTAACTAAGACTTGATTAGTCAAAGCCTACGCCTCGGAGTAGCTAATACATTTTGTGATTGATTTCCCCTATGCGTTGTTTCCATTTTCAGTGTTGTGTGAAACCCCATTTCTCTCTCAGTACATCGCACGGGCCCTGCCCTACGCTCCTCGACGCATGCCGTAAGACAGAGAAAGAAAAACTGAACCTGTGTGAACCCAAAACTCGGCGCTTCTTGCTAAGCACCCTTCTAGTACGAAGATGTTCAAGAAAAGTTTTAAGAGGGAGCTTACTGAAAGACTCTTTCCGTGTGCCACGTTCTGCGACTAGCAAGGCTGCGCTGAACCACCGCGATACAGTGGGACAAAAATAGCCCTCGCAATCAGAGTTAGAATCGCTGCATGTGGGGACCTCCCTGCCTCCTGCAGCCAGGTCCCTGAATCTGGGCCCGGAACAGTGGCAGCCACGGGCCCTGGTGGGACGGGCGGTGAGGCTCCCGCTGCCCCGTTGGCGCCAGTACCCTCGATCACCACAGCCCAGTGCTGCCACGGCCCTGTCCAGCGACAACTTTTCATCCAGTCCCTTATGTTGCCTCTCTTCCGAAATCAGCAGCAGTACCTCTTTAGACATTTCCCGAAGTTGGTATATTTTTCCTTCTTCATTCCACTTCTCCCTCCCCACCCCAACCGCAGTCCTAGATTTCGCCGCTAAGCAAACTCGTAACTGCTTTTTAAGGGATGGAAAGAGTTAATCCCTGCTGCAGGTCTGGGGTTTGGTTAGCCTTTTTATTTTTTTCTCCCCCTCTTCACTTCTCTCGAAGATGTATAATTCCATTTGAGCCCCTCAACGCGACGAAAGCTATTGATTATTGTCTAGAGCCACCGACTTGCAGCAGGTTCCCCCAGTACTTTCCCAAAAGTAAATAAATATGAAAAGGGGGGGGGGGGAAAGGCACATATATTTTTAATTGTCTCAAATGTCCCATTGTATGTTTTTTTCTAACCACGTGTATATTGATAAAATGAAAAATAAAGCCTTCGGCAGTGTCTTTCTCTGAATATTCTCTAAATTCATTAAAACTGGCAGTTCTACTCATTATTACACTCTCTTAAACCCTATCCTGTTGCTGGATAAATACAGATCTTCACCTTCCTGGGAACAAGAATCGAATATGCAGTAAACGAATCAGCAGCGCACAGGAGGTGTGGGGGGGATATCTTTATCAAAGCCCTCCTTTTCTTCTCAATCCTAGTTTGTTGGGGCGGAGACAGGTTTCGCGTTTATTGCGCATCATTTGCAAAGATCAAGCTTAAAATGCAATGGCCTCTCCCAGAACTAGTAGTTAAAACCACCACAGTTAGAGGGTAAGAGCTATCCGAATTAACATCAAATTTATTTTGAAACAAAGGTGCAATAGTGGAAAGTCAGGTTCCTTATGTCAGAACGGGGAGGAGATGTATTTTATTCAGGCCAATATTTTAGAAGAGGTACATGCATGGGGGGAGCAAATGGTGCCGCAGTATGGAAAAAATACCGTCCCTGTTTCAGTCTTCCGTAAAATCAGTTGATTTTATTGTTATTTTCTCGGTGATTTAGGATCACTGAGTTTTGTTGTTGTTTGTTTGGGGTTTTTTAATTACTTGGATCTTTTGCCAGCGCGAAGCCCGCGAGGTCGCCCGGGGGAAAACGGGGCGGGAGTCTCAGCATGCTCGGTGCCCAGGGGGAGTATGATATTTTCAGAACACCACGCGGAGAAGCACAAAAAGGTCCGAAACGCGGCCGCTACTCGGAGCCGCGGGCCGTAGGCCATGGCCAGCAGAGGTCGCCTCGCTGCGCTGCCTGCGCGCTGCCTGCGCGCACCGGCGCGGGGAGAAGCCGGCTGGTCAGGCGGCGGCTGCGCCCGCGCTTCACGGAGGACGGTCCCCCGTCGCCACCGTGCCGCCGCCGCGAGTGCCACAACGCGCCCCGCGGCGAGGGCGGAGAGGAGGAGGCGGGAACAGCAATGCTGATGCTCCCGGCCAGGGGAGCGGCACACCGGGGCGACACCGCAGCCCTAGCCGATTTGAGTGCAGTTGGCCGTTACTGAAGGTTTGCCCGTAACACGTGCCAGGCCGTCCGAAGCTGCGGTACCAGCAGTAGCTCCTGATAACTGCTTTTTGCTTTACAGAATTTCAAAGTATAAGTATGCCTAGTCTCTTCATGTATGTGCATGTACATGAACACGCCTATATGTATATGTACATTGCCAGATACTTAGGTGTAGAAGCTATCACCTAGTAGAGCTGCAATTCACGCTGTTTATTTAAGTGGCGAATACGTAAAATCTCTCTCTGTGTTTACAACCATATCTTTGCCTTCTGACACTATCTCGAGATCATTTCAAGACAGCTTAGTTATCTCTGCAAGTGGCAACTCTGGATCCCACCGCTTGTTTGAAATACAGCTGGATAATGTGTTTGCCCCCTCGGCTTTGGAAGGGAAAACATCTTGCAAACTAAGTTAGGACTCCGAGAAGGTCCGTTGTTTAGTAGCTGTCTCATCAGTAAATTTGGTTTCAGGGCTTCGTTGACTGTTTCATTGCAACCTGATTTCCCCAAAGAAAGATATTCCTCTTGGATATGGCTTTTCCTCTCTTTCACCCAAATTCGACTGCCTTTTGAAAAACAGGAATTCGGGGGGGAAAAAAAATCCTGATAAATAATGGCTGGAAGGCTCTTATACACTATACCGATGAGAGCGGTGTATAGAGCCCATATGGAACAAAACACAAACATCAGATCTAAACAAACTCGAAAGGGACGTTTAAGATGGGGAGGGGTGGATTCAGAAGGGTTTGGGGTAGATGCTCAGGGTAGCTGGTACAGTTTGACGCAAACCCTAGGAAAAGCACCGTATAGCCTAAATGGAGCCCGCCCTTCGAAAAACATGCACAAAGAAATCCGTGCTGACGGGAAATCTGTGCTTTGCCTAGTTTGGGAAGCTTTCTTGTCCGCAGCTCCAGCAGAGGTCGATGCCCAGCGGGGGAGCTGCGGAGCGCTGTGTGTCGGTGCGCGACCAGGAGCGCGGGCGTCGCACAGCGCCGGGCAGCGGCATTAGGGTCCGCGCTTTCCCCGTAGCCTCCGGCAGCAGCGCCGCAGAGCTGCACAAACTGCAGAACCCGCGTCTTCTGCCTACTTCTCCTGTTGTCGTGTTTTGTTTGGCTATGGGTTTTGTGGGTTTTGTTTGTTTGTTTTTCCTCTTTTAAAATACGAATGTTAAGAGATTCTCCACGGAGAAAGGCAGAAGTTCTTCACTTCTCACCTCGAATCTCTATTCCCAGCCAACCTGAGAAACCGTTTAAACACAGGATGGGTTTCTATTTACAGACTTGCAGAGAAGGAGGGGAAAACGGGGGAGGGGGAAGGGGGAATAAAGAAAAGGGATTGGAAAACATAAATAGAATGGAGGGAGTGTTGAGAGACAATTTAAGGTAAATATTTGTTCCTTCTTCGATCTTATATTCAATGAAGCTTTTGCCCACGATTTTAGGAGAGAAGGAGCCTTCAGGACACTCAGGGACACTCCCACCTCGCGTCTGGGGCCATGCCCAGACAATCTGCCTTCCCTCCCTGCCCAGGGCAGCGTCGCCTGTGCAAAGCGGCTCTCGGTTAGGAGAGATAAGCTCTCGCAAAGGAAATAGATTAACGCGGCCGCCCTCCCCCAGTGTATATATATACATATATATGTGTGTGTGTGTGTGTGTATAGTGTGTGTGTATATATATATATATACGCTCCGTATTCCATATATATGTACATGGAAATAGTAGGTATGGGACTACAAGCCCGAAGAAGGAGAAGGGGTGGAGAAGCCCGAGCAGGGCCGGGAAGGAAAATGAAAGGTGTGACGGGAGATAAGCGGCAGGGATGGAGAAGAGAGACAAGAAGAAAGTATAAAGGGAAATATAAATGAGGAGCAAGCAAAAGTTGCCTCCGAGAAGCCCGAGCCGGGCCACCGCACCGCCAGACGCTGAAATATGATAATCAGAACAGCTGCGCCGAGCCGCCCGCAGCCAATAGGAGCTGCACAGGCGTGACGTCCCCGCTCATGACGTCAGGCCAATGGCGAGCGGGCTGAGTTGGAGCAGAGAAGTTTGAGTAAGAGATAAGGGCGAGGCGAGTGCCCGAGCCGCCAGCGCCCAGTCCGGCACCGCCGCGCCGCCGCACCGCACCGCACCGCACCGCACCACGCACCACGCCGCGCCGCCGCGCCGTGCCGTTCCCGCACCGCACCGCTTTCGCTCCGCGCAGATCCCGCACTGCACCGCGCGGCCGGACTCCGCCGCGTTGCCGCGCCACACCGTGCGCCCCTTTCTCTCTCCGCAGCCCTGACACTCTCTCCCACCCCGGCGGTGTTTTGTTCTTCCTTTTTTTTTTTTTTTTAAATTTTTTTTTAATTTCGAGTCTCTTTTTTCCCCCCACTGTTACTATTACCTTTTTTTTTTTTTTTTTTTTTTTTTTTTTTTTTTTTTTTTAGCGACAGCTATCAAATCTACTTTGGGGTCTTAAAACGAAACCGTACACCATTTCACTGTGGACATTACACCCTCTTACAGATATGGGAGACATGGGAGACCCACCAAAAAGTAAGGAGGAATTTTTACCGTTGTTGGAATAAATATGCTGTTGATTGTAATCGTCTCAGGCAGGCTAACTGCTAAAGAGCTGAACTTCATTTGAATGGTAGAGAAGGTGCCTTTGTTGCCATGCCTGTATGCTTGCTGTGTTTTAACCTCGGTAGCCTTGTATATTAATAGCCTGGGGTTCTGCTCTCCTTTAAAGTTCGGGGAGCAGACAGGATTTTAAGGGGATCTCCAACCACGGATAGTTAAATTCTCCTAGGGCTAGACCGCAGAGACGCTAGCTATTCAGTACTTAGTCCATCTAGGGGAACTAGCATTAGACTTGCAAAAGAGAACAAGTGACAACCGTAATGATGCTTGTTCTTGCTGGCAGCCTCGAGTCCCCCCTTCTGTGGCAAAGGGCTGAATAGAAAACGTACCCGGCCACGCGTTCGTCTCTTCCAGTCAGATCCTGATAAGAGATGAAATCAAACATATAGGTGCTTTTCCCGAAAGGCAAGGAATCCAGAGATGCAAACAATAAAATAAAAATGTAACGAAATATTCTGGAGGTTTGATTCCTTGCAAGGCTTGCAAAATGAGGACCTTCACCCCCAAGACTGTTGACACCTGCATTTTAACGTGTGTTCCACCTTTCTAAGCGAAGCAAAGTTTTGGTGACACAATTACCGTTCAAAGTGTGATAGTAAAAACAAAACCAAACCCCAAACAAACAAAAAAAAATCCCACCAACCCCAAACAAACCAAAACATCAACACTCCCAGAGTACGCCCTGTAAGGGAACAACACTGTAAGTGTGTTTATCTCTGTAGGAGAGTAAACGGTTAGTCAATCACGTATTTATTTTCATTTCAGAAAAACGCCTGATTTCCCTATGTGTTGGTTGCGGCAATCAGATTCACGATCAGTATATTCTGAGGGTCTCTCCGGATTTGGAATGGCATGCGGCATGTTTGAAGTGTGCAGAGTGTAATCAGTATTTGGACGAGACCTGTACGTGCTTTGTTAGGGATGGCAAAACCTACTGTAAAAGAGATTATATCAGGTACGCCATTTACATTGTTTAATTCTTCGGTGAGATGTCTTTTGTTTGTTTGTTTTGTTTTGCCTTTTTTTTTTTTTTTTTTTAAACTTCATAAATCTGACAGAGGCTGGAAGAGGAAAAAAATGTGAGAAGGAGGGTGAAAAGACAATTGGTATGTTTTTGAGTGTATTCTCTAGGCAGGCGAGGAAAAAAGTTACAGTCGTCAAGGTTTTTTTATTCAATGCATTCAAATGCAAATTTCTCTATAAACAAAACCAAGTTCGGGAACAGCTAGTGACTCTGCAGGACCCTCCTGAGAATTTTGGCAATGCATCCTGTGATTCTAACAAAGTGAGAAATCGTAGGTAATGGAGAATATTTTCAATAGTGTAGAAATTATAAGCAAAACGGTGCTGGTTGCTCCTTAATACAATCTAAGAAATGCATCTCTGTGTTTTTGCAAAGGCATAATGGCATTCACAAGAAAGGCACTTCAAGCATGTGTGCCACAAAAATAAATACTCTCTATTTAAGCTGAACTTTTAAAAAACAAATAAAACAAACAAAAAAAGCAAAACAATAACAAGACATAAGTTTCCTTCGGATTAAAGGATTCTCTTATGGGCAGGTTAAAACTAGACACAAATGTTTCTTCGCTAAATAACTGACATTTAATCTTTTTAAATATTAACCCCTTTGGTGATATCCGACTGCCTTTTCTTTCTTATCTTATCTCTACTGATGAATTAGACAGAGCAGATCAAATTGCCCATCATCTGTTCGCGAACAATTGAGTATATTTAGATAATGGAACCTCTTCCTTCCTCACATTAAAATCTGGTAACTGATAAAATGTGGGAGTTGCCAATCTTGACACTATAGAGAAACCAAACTAGGAATTTCGAGGTGTTTATTGTTTGTGCTCCTGGGTCACACTGATCTGTTTTAATACCGTCTACTGGGTTTGCCAAACCAGAACTTTGAGTAACACTGAGATACGGTCAATATGGTTTTTACTGAAAGTTTTGAGAGCAACTACCTACACAGACACCCAAGATAGCTTTTCTACTTTCTTTGTAGTTCTGAATTGAAATAAAGCACTTGAGTGTTTCCTTGTCCGGTGCACAATTAATGAGCGAATCATTCCTTAAAGCCATGTTGTGAGATTATTCTCAAAGTTTTACCATGGCGAAAAAAAAAACCCGACCTTTTATTCCTCTACAATTTGTTACTTTCAAATGGACTTCGGAGCCGTGCTTTTAAATATTGCCCTAATTTAAAGGAAAGCCTTTGGATTGAATTTTGTTCACTTGCCTCCTCTTAGAAATCAGTGGGTGAAATACAAATAAATAAAGAGATGAATAAATAAGTAAATAATACACAACACAATTTATTTGCTACAATTGGAAAAGTAACATGAAGGTTACGTGCAAGTCAACTTTGAATCAGACCGTGAGGCAATCTATAATCGTCAGACTCTCCCACACACAACACTTTTGTACTTATTAATGCATATACTTTGCAACATCTCTGTCTGTCTGTTTGAGGGAGTTTATTCTCAAAACCTTGTAACTCTGAAACATGTAGCTCTGAATATAGGATTGGTACATAGTAGCTAAAGTTTTGTGTAAATAAACATCTCTTCTACAGGCACAGATCACAGACTGCATCTCTGAAGAAGTGTACTGGTGACGAAATGTGTGGGGATGGATATTAGCTTAGTTTTAGGAACAGATTTTACAGTCCATTGGACCATATGCTTGTATATGTGCTTGTATTCGTACATTTGAGGGAAGATGTTAATTGTACTTAATGCCAAAAAGGCTGCCTAAGGAGCACTCGGTGGATGTCCAGAGATTGTGCTGTTCTAGTGTTCAGAGTTGAAGCATTTTCTTATGCTCATCTGCTGATGGATGAATTCTCCCACCCTCCTTCACGGGAGACGAGGAGCCCTTCAGCCATTCCAGAAACCTGTTATTTGCCGTGCGGAGCTGTCAGCGAGAAGTTGCTGTTTTGCTCCTGCCCCGGTTTGAGCCCCAGAGGCGGAAGGGGAGATGGGGCAGGGAATCTGAGTTAGGAGCAGACTGCAAAGCCAGAACACCCGAAATGCCTCTTAGCAGGAGGCGGGAAGCTGCAGAACTATATATATGTGAGCGTGTATGTATGCACATACATAAATAAGGGGAGATGTGTGTGTGTGTCTGTGTGAAGGGGTGTGCGTATGTCTGTATTGCTGTACGAAATGAACCTGGTGATAGGGAAAAAGGAGGAGTACAACCGCTGGCGAAGTTATTCTTGCCGTGTCCCGAAGGCTGCGGGCATGTATTAAGCGGTAAAAGTCCAGAGAGTGTGCCTCTTAAAAAATAACACTATTTGGTGAGGCTGGCAAGTTTGCCCTTGGGGAGTGGATGGCAGTTTCACCAGCCTCGCCTTTCCCCGGTGTACCCGGGTGGCCCGGTTCAGCTCCGGGCTAGGCTAGGTCAGGTCTCCCCGCCGTGAGAAGGGAGGGAGGGTGAAAGGACGGCCCCTTGCCTGCTGCAGCCCAGGCGCTAGGGCAGGAGGGAGAGGTCGGCATCTCCTCGGGAAGGAAGGTGGTAGCTTTTTTTGTTTCTCCCTCTGTGTCTCCTCCGACCTCCTTGGCCCCTTCCCTCCCCCTTTTCCTTGCCCACCGGTGTCTCCGAGTGCCCGTCGATGTTTACGGTTCAGAGATCAGGGTATCGGCAGCAAACAAATCCGTTTTATTCCTTTCCTCTTCTGGCTTCTGTATTTTCAAGGCTTGTTTTATTAGTGGACTGTGTGTGGCACGTCTGCACGGGACCACGGGGCTACTCACGAGTGGGAGTGAAAACCTCTCTTTTTCCTCTTCCTTTCTTCTCCCCCTCTCCCGTCCTTCCCTTTCCTCTTCCCTGCTCTCCCTCCTTCCCTTATTTTTTCTGGGCTGGGCCCTGCTCAGGTTATACGGCATCAAGTGCGCCAAGTGCAGCATCGGCTTCAGCAAGAATGACTTCGTGATGCGCGCCCGCGCCAAGGTGTACCACATCGAGTGTTTCCGCTGCGTGGCCTGCAGCCGCCAGCTCATCCCCGGCGATGAATTCGCGCTGCGGGAAGACGGCCTCTTCTGCCGGGCGGACCACGACGTGGTAGAGCGGGCCAGCCTGAGCGCCGGGGACCCCCTTAGCCCCCTGCACCCCGCCCGGCCGCTGCAGATGGCAGGTACCGCCCGCACGCGGCTCCACGGAAGCCCGCGGGGTTCCGCGCAGTCCGTCCTGGCGCCTGGCGTGGGGCCCTGCCGCTGCCAGAGGGTTTTGCGCGCCCGCGGAAGGGCGGCAGAAGCGACACGTCCGGCGCTCGGGGCCGCCGCGGGTCCGACTGGCTGCCAACAGCGCCAGCGTACCTGGCATGCGTCAGGCGGGGACACCTGAGCGGGGGCCTCACTCCCATCACCCCGCGCCCTTCCTGCTCTCACCGCGCTCCGGCGGCAGCGGTCGTCTCCTGCCCGCGTCTGCGGAAGCGGGAGCCCAGGTCGGAGAGGAGCGAGCAACTGCAGGGAGCAGGTCTGTGTCAAAGCACAGAACCTTCTGCTCCGCAGCGTGAAGGAAAGCTGTCTAAGCACTGGTGGAAGCGGGGCCCGAAAAGAGACAGACTTCATAACTAGAGGCGAGCACCTAGGCTGTAATTTAAAACTGTCAACGAGCTAATCTTTCGTAATTGCCTTTTCAAGTGACTCTGCCTTCTTGAAACTTTTAATGTAATTTGATGATAATTTAATCTTAAAATTCAGCATTGTTAACTTCAGAGTCTCCTCACCTTAAACTTTACCTACACTTTTATTTCTCGATTAAAACATAGGACGCTCAGAGACGCTTAGCTTTAGGAAGGGGCACATTTCTGAGACAAACAAGGCTTGACAACACAAGATTGACTAGCATTATTGCTGTGCAAGTAACTGTAACTTGAAAGGTTATTTAAAACACGCATATGTTTAAACGGGTTCTTTTCTCGCTTCTGAGCTGCTTCAGTGACATATCTGTATATAAGGAGACACAGCCCCTGATCACGGCAGAATTTTAGAGAAGTTGTGAGTGCTTCTTATAGCTTTTGCCTCCGAAGAACAAATTGTGTCGGCAGGTACAATATTGCTAAGATCTGAAGCCTTCGTATTGTCTTCATTGCAATTTCTGATTTATTGTTATAATCCGAAAACTCGGAACCTGACTGTACAAAAGCGACCACTTCTGAATATTAGTGAGCCAGAGAGGGAAGGGGGGGGAGAGGGGGAGGGGAGGGAATAGTACTGTTTTTATGTTTCCCTTGACTGGGTCAAATTACATCTAGATAGCTACAGCTACACAATGCACAGAAGAAATGTAGAATGACATGAATACTTTTAGCTCTTGATCTGACGCTACCCGTAAGTTTGCATTTCTTGGTGGTTTCTGTGAGTTATTAAGCTTATTCCTCCTGTAAAAAGTTGGCGAGACAATCATATATTTTAGCTATTCATCAAGAATCCACAGAAATTCACCTAGCACTTTCACTTTCTAAGACAGAACCCCTTATTCTGAACTCTGGCATACGAAGCTCTCAGAGGATTTTCCTCCACTGTCACGGTGCAGTGGATTTAGCTTGGTTTGCTTTGATTTGGAAACCTCAAGCTGCTGGGAGCTGTTGCACGTTATCAACAGCCTCCAACTAAAATGAAGTAGATTCAGCATACAAGAAGCAGACTCGAATTATGATTAATTTAAGAAGTATTCTTTCATTAATTTCCATGCCAAAAATCTGTTTTGTTGATTTGTCAGGGAATAAATCCATAAACTCCTCCCCCTTCTTCCCTAGCGCACGCATACCTTAGCGAACTCGCCCTCCACTGTCAAGTCTCACACAGGTTCAAGCTTCTGTCATTAAGGATTTTTGGGGGTGGTTTGTTTTTGCAAATTAATTATCTGTGGAGTCAGAAATGTCAGTCCTGTCACTCCACCAGTGCATAAAGCAGAGGAGACTCCAGGAACTGAGATAGCTCTGAGCGCTTGAATGGCCTTTGAAAGAGGGTTCATCAACCGTCTCCCTGCTTCCCCATGTCCCACCAGCTTAGATTCATAACCTTCGCAGACACCCTGCTTCCTACTCACGATGATCCTATTCTTCCCTTCCCCTTCTCTTACAGCAGAACCTATCTCTGCCCGACAGCCAGCTCTGC
Source organism: Picus viridis (assembly GCA_033816785.1). NCBI lineage: Eukaryota > Metazoa > Chordata > Aves > Piciformes > Picidae > Picus > Picus viridis. The sequence goes on along the minus strand of CM066606.1, from coordinate 72,957,780 downwards.
GACCCCACGTCCACAAGCAGCCCGAGAAGACCACCCGAGTCCGGACTGTCCTTAATGAAAAACAGCAGCTTACACCTTGAGGACCTGCTACGCCGCCAACCCCAGACCTGACGCCCTCATGAAAGAGCAACTAGTAGAAATGACTGGCCTCAGTCCGAGGGTCATCAGGGTTTGGTTTCAAAACAAACGGTGCAAGGACAAAAAAAGAAGCATTATGATGAAGCAACTTCAGCAACAGCAGCCCAATGACAAAACTGTAAGTGGTTTCAGCCTCTGACCATGCGCTGCCTTCCTTCCCAAGGAGGAACGCCTGGGAAACGCTATGTCCATCCCGGACAGCCTCTGGGGTTGGTTTAACGCTTTTGACTTTGTGAGAGTTCCCTTAAAAGAAAGAAAACAATATCATTTAACTACTATCTGCTTGTTCCTGCTGTCAGTGCAATTAAAACAGAGCACAGTAAGAAGCCGGTAGAGGCTGATGAAGTGAACGCATGTTTTAGTGGGGCTGAGGATGCACGGTGGATTAGACTAATTTCTCTGCAGTATGAATTGCAACCTGCAGAGTTTATGTGATATGATAAACCCAGCTTTGTGCAGTATTTGTGTGGCAGATGCAAAGGACTACTTGTGAGGAAAATTACTTTTGTCTTTTTCAATGGTTTCACCCTACAGTAAACCCAGAAGTCAAACCCTCGAGTGAAAGGGAAATTTGATGTGTTTTCTTATCACTTTATAAATTGCAATGTGTATATGCGTATTTTTTTCAGTGCAGTTAATGTAGAAAGAAACAAATACAATGTAAATATTTTGTAATTACCATTGGGTTCACAGGCTACTTAATATATATACAGTTTCCACGTAGAAATGCATTGAATTCTAGTCTGTAGGCATATGCACGTGAGATGCAAGTGAGTGGAAAGTGCTGGGTTCAGCAGAGGAAAGCAGCTATTTTGTTTTAAGCCAACTTTTTTTAAAAAAAGAACTCTTTCTTTCTCTCCTGTTAGTCCACTTGAAGAAGAGTCTGTTATTCTCCCTATATATATTGACTGACCTGAGAATGACTATTAATTCATAAGGCTGCCTAGTTAAGTGGAATTTAAGGAGTTTCATTTTACCCTCTTGGAATGCAATAAAACACGTTGCTATTAACTCGCCTGAACAATCTATTCGTCGAGGCTCAGAATTACTTTGCACACAGTGCTTGCACCACAGGGCATATTGGGAGGGCTGTACTTTTCTTTTTTTTTTTTTTTTTTTTTTTTTTTTTTTTTTTTGTGTGTGTGTGTGTGTGTAAGCGCGCGCTACTGACGTACCCCAGGTTTGCCGGGCAATGGATATATGATCCAGTTAAGGTCACGCAGAACAAAACCAGTCTGGATGTGAAATAGAAAGGCAGTATGATTAACCGTTTCTTGCGCTGAGCCGTGCATCGCCAGCCAAGATACAGAGAGCTCGGGTTTAAGAAAGCTTGGGGTGAAGGAGGCATGCCTGGAGAGAAATAGGAGGATTAAAGGGAAAGAAAGTAAACTTCCACCGTGATAAATGCAGCGGGTAGAAATAGGCTGACCTAGAGTAGAATAGAGTAAGACATTCACAGCAGATTAACAAAGCAAATACAAGAGACTGTATAGATAAGATAGAAAGCAGTTTATTGACTCAGCGCTTACACACATTAAAGTTAACCAAGCTCATTAACATCTTTTGCTGGGCTGTTTACAGAATATCCAAGGGATGACAGGAACTCCGATGGTGGCTGCTAGTCCGGAGAGACATGACGGTGGTTTACAGGCGAACCCGGTGGAGGTGCAAAGTTACCAGCCGCCCTGGAAAGTACTGAGTGACTTCGCATTGCAGAGTGACATAGACCAACCTGCTTTTCAACAACTAGTAAGTGTCGGTTCCTAGCTGGAGTAGGCCAGCCAGAGCAATGGGGGACTCCCTAAGGCTACCGGGTGCCCTCAGATGAGCAACCCAGACTAGTCGGGTTTTCCTGAAATTGCAAGGTGGCATGATGGCACTCTGTCAATGCGTGAACTGAACTCATTTAATGGGGCTTGGTGCAAAATCTATCTTAAGTGCACAGCAGAGCTCTTGTCGAGTTGAGTGAGAGTGGATAAGGCACGGGGTAGGTCTAAGACTGACTCGGCTCACACACGAATGGGAACGGAAAGCATCTCTATCCAGAGAAATATTATTCACGTGCCATTTAATTGTATGTACGTTTGAGAAAGCAATTACTAAAATTCACCCCTTCAGGCCAATTTTGCCTTGGTGCGGCAGTGTGGATTTAAAATACATCGTTGTTATGTCAGCCTGAGCCCTTGTTTTGTCGCATAAACATGAATAGAATGATTACATTTTTTAAGTTCTTATTCTAAACAGCTACCTCTAGATGTAACTATATCTATATGTGTAGCTTACATTAAATGTTGTGCTTTGGAAAGGCAATTTTTAGTACTCATTCGCATGAAAAATTCAAACTATTTAATAAACTACCTTAAGCAAAACCAACCAACCAAACAACCCCCCCCAAACAAAATAACCCAAACCAACCAACCAACCAAAAAAACACCCAAACCCAACAAACAACAGAAGAAAAACAACCAAAAATCCTCACGAACAAAACCTCAGAACTTTGGGGGAAAAATTCTGTTCTTAATTATTCCTTATACCTACATCATTTAGCACCTCTTATAGGACCGTACAATCTGCAATACTTAGGGCCGATGAGGTGAATTAAGGACAGAAGTTCAACCTTACCCCAATTTCCTGGTATAAGTATATTAAAATCAGATCTTTAAAATAATAAGGAAATTCCAAATAATAATTATGAAAAAGTGATGTAAAGACCCTTTTTTGATCTGTTTGGCATTTTTTTTCGACATGAAGCAATGGAAGACGAAGGTTTGTAGCCATGGTCAGAAGTTCTTTCAGACCTTTTCAGGTTAGTATCACACTCTCTTGAAGGATTGCTTTTCTTTTGCCCAGTGGCAAGCTGCAGCGTGCTTCCCTTCCCTGACACACCGTGCTCACTCGGGAAGCTGTAGCACAGCAGCTGGGCTGTTTGCATCATCTTACCTTCAGAGCAACCTCCGGTTTTCCTGTTTTAATCAAGCTGTCAAGCAGACAGAAGAAAAATTAATCTTCGACTGCCTTACTTACTGTGCTTTAACAGTATAGGAGACTTTAAAAAAACCTTTGATGCAGTGAATTTTTATATGCACTAGTGCTTTAAAAAAAAAAAAAGGATATCCCAAAATATCCCAAATACACACATGTGTACAGGTAGGTAGGTCATTAGATAGCCGAATATTTATATATATTGGACATAATGTCTGACACACTAAAGAGTGGATGGATGGATACATAGAGACCATTAACCATTCAAAGAACGTCTCTGATCTGGAAAGGGCCTTAATCACAGGGTCGGCTAGCTAAATAGGTGCCAAAGAAGTGCTTTTGGATTAGCAAAGCTCCGCCCTTCAAATCATGTCTTTTCCCAACGCTGCTCCTGAACTAACAGGAGCTGCGGGTTACATTAGGATGGAGAAGTGTGACCTTTTTATCAAACTGACTCTCGTTAAAAAGAGATAGTGCCCGCTTCAAACCAGAAATGAAAGAGGATGGCTTGTTTCAAATGCCTTCTGCTCCTGGATGCTTCTTCCAGGTTTATTTTAGTATGTGCACAAAAGGGTAAAAAAGTAACCTTGCAGTTCCATGTCAAAAAAACACATGCACTCTTAAATAATTGACTAGAACATCCTGTTGGGATTGCCACTCTTGCAAGACAGGGAAGGAGGCCTCATTGATAAGTTTCTTTGCCTGATTTTTCCGTGTTTTTTAATTTTATTATTCCCTTTTTTTTTTTTTTTTTTTCTTCCCCCCTTCCCTCCTCCCCCCCCCCAATTGCCTTGTTTTTGCGATTTGGCCAAAGGCCTGAAGAAAATTCCTGTGAAGTCAACAGGGAAGCTAAATAAAGCAACAGTGACACAGCCTCCTGTGGAGATGTATCAGCCCGTTCGGCTGCATGCCTATGTATTTATTTTTCTGTTCTTCTTTGCCTGCTACTTTTCTTTGATTGTTACAATTGTAACAACACTTCTTTTTTTTTTTTTCCCTTTTCCCCCCCTTTCCTTTTTTTTTTTTCTTTCCCCCCCCCCTTTTTTTTTTTTTTTTTTTTTTTTTTTTTTTTGGCAGGTTAATTTTTCAGAAGGAGGACCCGGGTCCAATTCTACTGGAAGTGAAGTAGCATCAATGTCCTCTCAGCTGCCAGATACACCCAACAGCATGGTAGCCAGTCCTATTGAGGCATGAAGAACATTCATTCAGATTTCTGGTGTTGTTGTTTCTGCCCTTACCCTCGGCCCTGTTGGAGAGAGTGGGAAAGTGATCGTGATCCCATTGGGACTCCGAAATTTAGGGGGAAAAAGTATTTAACAACTCTGTAAAGAACCTAACAAGGAGACGCTTCATGAAATGAACGGAGTCATGTTTGAAAAAACAAGGTAATATGGTAGCAACACTGTGAAGACAATCATGGGATCTTACTAGAATAAAAAGGAAAAAAACAAAACCAAACACACACACAAACACAAAACTAAAAAAAAAATGCAACAACAACAAAAAAACCCTCACGTTATTCAATGATCAGAGGAAGATTGAAAAGACGTTTTAAAAACGTAAAGGATTTGTACTCGTGGACCTCAAAAAAAAAAAAAAAAAATCTGTTCATTTGACTGCACATCTTGGGGAGAAACCAAGGTAGAGGGACTTTCTATCCGGTCCCTCCTAATCTGAATGGTGCTGTTTCTATATTGGGGATTGCCTTGCCAAAAGAAGCTCCGGTAGTTTTTCCATCATCAGGAAAAAGACGATTGAGCCCTGCAATGTTGAAAGATTCATTGCAGGAAGATGGAGCTGCATTGGTTTGCAATGTTGTTTTTAGTTGACTCTTAACAAGGGATCATTTCCTGGGTCTTTTCTAGCATGTACTGTAGCGGGATTTTGTTTTGTTTGGTTGGGACCCATCCCTTACCAAGTCTGAAGCGATTAAAAATAGGTTTTTGAATTCCTCTTTAAAAAATGATTTTTAAAAGCATTGCAACAAGTTATACCTCTATTTTGCCACAGAGCGTCTCGGGATTGTGTTTGAAATGTGTTCGTTCAAGAACCTTCCCCTCCCCCAAAGATGTGTATAGTCATTGGTTAAAACGACTGTTTTCTCCCTCTCTCTTTCTCGGGGAAAAAAAAAAAAAAAAAAAAAGGGAAAAAGAAAAAGAAAAGAAAAAAAAACCGCACCCTTTTTGTTTGCTCTTGCATTGCAAAACTATAAAGTAATTTATTATTTATTATCAGAAGACTTGCCACTTTTCATGTCATTTGACTATTTTTTGTTTGCTGAAGTAAAAAAAAAAAAAAAAAAAGAAAAAAAAAAAAAGGTTGTACCGTGGTCTTTGAATTATGTCTAATTCTATGTGGATTTTTGTCTTTTTTTTTTTTTTTTAATATTACGTGAAATAAAAGCGCCATATGTAGAATTATTATATCTTCAGGACTATTTCACTAAATAAGCGTTTGGAATAGAGAAAATAATAATAATAATAATAATAGTGATAATAATAATAATATTAAATAATGAACAAAGTTCCCTCTTTAAAATATTTACAAGTTAGCAACTAAAATACCTGAAATAAAATATTGCATGCAAAGCAGGTCGTTAGTGAATAAAAGGAGTGTGATATTTTATTGCAAGTATTAACGATCAGCTTGTAAATTTCCGTTTCAACAACTATATCAGGGCTAGTTGGATGCCTTAGCTTTCAGTTGATAACGTTAGAAATTCTCTTGTTCCACGCCCCATCCTTTGCCCTTAAAAGCGATGTTACTCTAGGCATGATCTGACATAACGTTAAGACATCTAAAGAACTGAGAGCTCAGGCTTTTTGCTGAGTTCTGTTATTTTTAAAAAATAATAAAAAGAAAGTGCTGTATACCAAAGCCTCGTTGTTGAGATTGTTGAAGTGACCTGTACTTTAAGTATGAGCTCCTGATAAAAGGGACGCTTTTTGCTTAACAAGTCAAGTATGACCATTATTTATCAGTGTCTGCTGTCAAAACGATTGAATAATGCTGCAAGGAGGAATAATTTTAGGGGATATTGCTGTGAAATTGCACGAATAGTGTTCCTTATTTTCTGTCGACTTTCCTCTCTTCACTCTCTCTTTTCTTCCTTTTATAATTCGCGGGGAAGAGGGTGGTAAAAGCTAGAAATGTGGGTGATTTCTTGGGGAAAAGTAGAAAGAAGAAGAAAAATGAAACATAGAAAAGGGTTGGTTTTGCTCCAGTGCAAGAGCTCTTCAGTGCTCCAGGCGAGCACAAGATGTAGGCTCGCTTTAAAGAACTCTTAACGACTGGAATATACAGAGATTTTTAGTTTGACAAAGACAAGTTGGTTTGCATGACGGTTACTCCAAACCCTAATGTTTTGTTAACATAACCTTCCTTTTCCTGCCTCCTCACCACCTCAGCCCACCCTGAGCTATAGAGACAAACTATTTCGACAGTACAGAGAACATTAAAAAAAGTTAAAAGTCTAGTACAAGGATTTCAATCATCCTGATTAGAAACTGGATTCATTTTGTATGCTCAAGTGTAATACGTTTTTGAGTACTTGATAAATATTTAAATAAATATGAAATCTACCTTAAACTGTGTGATGTGTAACTCTTATGTTTTCATGCAGGATCAGAGGCTTGGTGCGACGCTCTGGGGGGCGGGAGGGAGAAAACGTGTGATTTCTGCCCCATGGTCTAACCTAGAGGTTGTGTAAGTCACTCTTACGGACGGGAAAGGCGTAAAAGGGGTTTAAGGAGATGGAGTCTCCTGCTCCGAGGGGTCTTTAGAGCAGGCGCTGGAAACCTGTAATGTCAGGGTAACACGGGGGCCTTCGTCTTTTACCGCCCGCAGGCTAACGCAGATGTTGGAAGCAAGGAGAGGTGTAGGCTTATACCGGGGCGAGGTGACCCCGCAGGAGAGTAACCTGCACGCTGGGGCGTTGCTGAGTACCCTCAGGACAGAATGCTCAGGACAGTAAATGTCTGTCGTCTCCGAAGACCACGCCAGGAGGGAAAGGCGAATTTTGGCTTTCGCTCCTTGTGAGGGAGAAGCACCCGAGCTCTGCGTCTCGTGGTCCCTTAGGGGCTGCCACCGAGAGAAGTATCCTACTGGCGGGCAGGAGTTTGCCTCTGGACTACCAACGCAGGGTGTCTTGCTTTTCGAAGTACGCAGAATAGAGTGTCTGTGGAGAGCTGCAACCGCCCTCCTGCTTCTTGCTTCTGCAAAGGGCTTCGTGCGGAAGACCCGTTTGCTTTATGCCCACAGCTGCTGCTGGGCTTCTACCTGCCGAGGGCCTGAGCTCCCTCCAGCCTTCTGAAGGGGTTCTGGGGCTTCTGTAGCAGCCGCTCAGGAGTCTCTGCTTACCCCTGGTCACTTCATCCCTCTTCAATCATTCCAAAGCCTGCTTCCTTGAAAATCCACTTTAAAAGTCCAGTTTTAAGTATATCTTTCCAGAGTGGAGGGGATTCTTTTACGGTCTTTGCTTCCCTTTTCTATTTCATGTATTTGTCTTACATTACTTCATTCTACCAAACCTTTGGGTGCTATCTGCCATGGAGCAAATAGAGACAAATTTTCAAACTGTCCCCCCTAATGCTTTCAGGAGAACACCCTTCCTGAGCTCAAGCAGCAAGATTTGTGAAAGCGAGAGAAAACATCCTCTTAATGAAATTCATGATGCTATTCCTGCTCTGGTTCCTCTTTCTGATATGGATGAGGGCAGCAGTTAATATCCCAAGTCGGCCAGTTTTCCTCTTGCTGCAGCTTCTTAATGATGTTAAATAAAGTCTGTTAAAGTCTGCTGCAGTTTTCCTGAGAATTTTGTTTGCACACACAGAGACCAATATTAAAACTTTTCTCATTTTAATATTTGTACCAGGTTAATAAACTCTCAGCATCTCCAGCCAATATAGCAGTGAGACGTGAAAGCAAGGGACATGAATTCCATCATTGAGATCAGTCCAACATCTCAACAGTAAGTGCTTGCCTTTGTATAACACACATGTATGCATACGCATCTATAAATCCACGATGGGTCACCCAAAAATGGGCAGCGGGGAAGGAACGAAGGTACCCCCAGTGGTGCGGGCCCGATGTCCGCTGCAGTCCCACTTGGCGCTGGAGAGGGTTCAGGTTCCGCGGTGATGGGTAGGTTTCACGGGCACCGAACCGCCCTCGCCCCCGCTGCACACCCGAAACGCCGACAGCATATTAGGGTGCGAGATGCAGCTGCTGGGGGCTTTGCGTGCTTCACTGGTGCTGTAAGCAGTTAATAAAGGGGCTGGAAAGAGATCCTGTTTACTGATTGTTACTGATTGTTGTTCTCTTGATAACAGAGCAAGCCACTGAATGACTATTTGAGCTCAGGCGCCACAAACATAAACTTAACAGCTCCCAGTGTGCCGGCCCTGCTGGAGGATCACTCCTCACCTCCCGGGACCTTGTGAAGTGCAGGCGAAGAAGGCAGATCCCAAGGAGGCAGACACTGGGGTGGGGGCCGGAGGAGGCTTTCCTGTATGACCAAGGTTTTCATATTGCACGGTATCTGCCATTATTTGCAGTAGAAAAAAAAAATTAATCGTGTAAAATTAATCGGTTCCTTTCCCCGAGGCTCCTGCCCATGCCGCTATGCTCTGTGCACCGCTCTTGTCAGCGTCCCAGACGAGAGATGCGGCTTTTACATCTGGCTGTTATTTCGTTTGAATCTCGCTAAATTTTCTTCGCGCGGCTGAGCGCCACCGGACCAGTGCTCTCGCCGTTTGTGGGCTCAGGAGGAAAGAGAGGGCAGCAGAGGCAGGGAGAGTTTGCAGCCTTTGCACGCCAGGCCCGCACCCTCCACTAACGGGGTCTTCCAGGACCGGCAGCACCGGGGCAGCAACCACTCCCCGCCGCGGCTGCAACTTAATTAATTACTTGCAGCTTCGGCTTTCTCCTGGGGTGTGTAGCAGGGGGAAAGAGGAAGGTTGCAAAACAGGATTTTTGCTGGAAAGTGTTTTGGCTTTTTGTTTTGTTTTCTTGTATCTCGGCAGACAAAACAGGGCAAGGTCTGTTTGTGGAGCAGAGAAAGGGTGGAAAAGTTTTCCAGAAATAAGTGACACGGACCAAAGCAGAGCTCAGCTCCTATCTCTGAGTAGACCTCGGGTGGCAATAGGAAGAGGAAAATAGGGTGTTCCTGTAGGTGTTTTTTTTTTTTTTTTTTTTTTTTTTTTTTTAGGAGGGGTTGTTCAGGTCGGTAGATCTCCAAGGCTAATCCAAACAACCCGTTTGACTTGTGAGGTCCGGAGTCTAGACAGAGCTGGTGGCTCGGCGGCTCCTTATCTGGTTTTGGAATCAGCCCAAAGAGACTTTTCTTAATGTCCACAGCAGCACTGGGATCTGCCGAGGCCGGGGAACCACCGCACCTCGCAGACAGGACAACAAATACACCAGCCACCTGGAGACTTTACAGCCTGCTTTGTTGTTCCCGGGCTGCAGAGGCTGCGGACCAGCCCGCCCCTTGTTCCCGGCCGCCGGGCGGGAGTGACCGGAGGGCTGCACAGCAAAACGCACAGACCGCTTCATGCTACTGCAGCGGCTCCTCTCGCCTTCTGGGCACCAAAGACCCACCTCTTCGGTAGGATGTGGCAGTGGGCCCTCAAGCCCCGCTGGGGTCAGGAGTGCAGTCGTCCTGCCTCCGCCCTCGTGTGTCTTTGTCGCTACTGGTATTTATTTTTTTTCCCGTTGAATTTTTGCAGAGAATGGAAAAAAATATTGAGATTCACTCTTTTCACCAACATTAAGGAGTGATCGAGTCAAATCATTGAAGAGAAAGGAAGTCAGTTGAGATACAAGATGATCTGTGGGAGTAGAAAATTGCCTTAGATATTAGACCTTTCATGCTGGGTTTGTGGGTGTTGCAAGTTGTGTAAAGCTTGTTTGAGGCGATCGGGATCAGTAAAAGCATTTAACTCAGTAGCAGGCGGTGTTTTGGAAAGGAAGGAGGAAAAGATACCTCTTGGTTCTACTCCTTCTACTAGTTAATTTATTTCCCTGAGCTTTCAGACTCTACTGGCACATTGGGCATCTAGATGGGTGAATCTCCAAGTGTTTTAGGAGTGTAATGAGCCCATCCACCGTCTACTCCTTCTCTACTGTAAAACAAAAGATTGCTGTGAATCTCTGCGATTCCTCTCCAAATCCAGTGCTGTTTCTCTGTGTGGTTGAGTTCAGAGCCACAATATCCCATGTTGGAAAAAAGCAAGCTGATCACTGCAACTATAATGCACTGATATAGTATTTGCAGTGAATATTGTAATTGAGTCTGACAATGTGGAATTATGAAATATGCCAGTGGGTAGGAGCCTTTCTGCAGTTTAGGATGTCTGTGGGTAAGTGCTGTTTTCTAGATTTAGTAGCTGCAGATTTCCTCATGTACAGAGCAAATGATATTGCAAGGCTTTTCCATCTTATATGTTTAAACCACTTTAAACTCCCAAAAACTTAGAGAATTCAGTACCAAGAGAGCAACGTTTCCTAGAAAAGGAATCCTAATCATGATCCTGGTACTACTCTCTCTCTCCTTTTTTTTTTTCTTCCTTTTTTTCTCATGGGTAAAACTTAGTGTTTATTTTTAACTGTCACAAATACAAGGTGTTGTTTGAAAAGTGTTAAACTTAGCAGGTATATAGAGATAATACTGACGTGTCACTGTGCATGATAAAGTAAAATATGGTGGGAATTAACTTGAAAAGTTTATGAAGGTTTTAACTACAGCCCATAAATTAACCTTTTTTAATTATTTTTTTTTAACAAAGATATGATGATATGTAGAAGATCTTAAAATATATATGGCACTTAAAAACCCCTTCAATATTTAGGGCCAAACATTTTTTCCCCAACTTGAAGACACACACTGAGGTCCTAGTCCTTGCAGAACTTACTGCAAGTAATATGAAGTACATAATATTAGCACACTCTAGTGAATCAGGAATTGCAGAGGCAATCTTCTGATTTACATAGAGTCTTCCATGAAGACAGTGAAAGATTTGCTGCTAACCTCTAGTGAAGGAGGTATGCATAGTTCTGAAGGCTCAGGCCTAATCCTCACTAAAGTTAGTGGCAAAAATCCTCTAAACATGTAGGTATAAAATTAGTCCTGTGATTTCTTAGGGAAAAAGGAACTTCCTTTCTGCTATGCTATTTTTCCCCCATATTTGACCTTAAATGACTGCACAGTTTTCTATTACAAGAGAACAACCCTCTTAAGCTGTTGGTGCATCAGTAAAAGCATCTTGCTTCTTGTGGTAATCAGAAACAGAAGCCAACAGCTCATCCAAATGTAAAGTGTGTTAATAAATAAACCAGCCACTCCCTGTCTCACTTATTGCTGCCTAAAGGAAATCTCATTCCGTGTGAATTCTTGGGCAGGATACTACATACAAATTACTTACATTATATTTTACAAGAGGGAACTCTTAGCAAAACTTAATGGAAATAGCTCTGCACTGGTTCTAACATTCTAATCTACAGATATTTAATCATTATATGAAGCAAGGAAGATTTTGCAGGATTTGCCCCCAACAGTGTGACTTAAATTCCAGGTTGTTTTGAGCCGGAGCAGCTGGCTGTTGCAGAATGATCCTGAACTTCACACACAATACAGTCAGTGGGATTTGAAGTATATTAAAGATACAGGGTTTTCCTTAGTGAAAATGAATTAATAGCAATTTTTTAAAACTCACATTTCTCCCAACCCTGCAGTAATGATGTAATGACTTGGAAGGCTAGAGGATTTCTTAGTTATTCAAGATAGTTTTTTTAGTTATTCAGGGATAGGTCTTTTCTGTCTGAAAACCATGAGTAGTTTTGGTTGTTAAGTCAGAATGAGCAGAATTGAACATTTGGTGGCTAGAAATCTCAAATTGTCCTGTCACTTTAAATGGAAATGTTTTAGTCCAGCATTCATTCCAAATCTTACTGAGTTTGTGTCTCTGGTATGCTGGGGAAACAGCTAACTCACAGTGCTCATACAGGAGCAATGCATTCAAGCTATTATTTTTACTTCAAAAATTTAAAAATGCTTTCAAATCTCTGTTCTTGTGGTCCACTCTTTTGCTTCTGATGAATACAAGGTGTATTTGCCTGTCATTCCAGTAAGTACAGCTGTTTTATGACTTGATTTTTTTTTTCTTTTTTTGGGTCTGAGTAAAGACCCAGTAGTCTTTAAAAGTCATGTATCCTCAATTCAGTTGAGTACATCCTCTCTCAAACTCAGTGATATCTAGCAATTGTAATGTAAAGGCAAGAACATGTAGGTTTTTTGCAATGACACATATTATGTTTCTTTGTGGTAACAATACTACTATGAGGTACTTCAATGAAGAAGAATTGGACAATAAAGTACTCCTGATAGAGAAATTTCATGATTTGGGATCTTGGTTCCACAGTCTGTTGGCTCTTCAAAACTGATAATATCAGGGACATATGTCTGAAGTTTGAAGCAAACTTGCCGAATCATTATCAGAGGAAAAAATCCAGAAAAACCCCAAATCCAAATGAATAAAACCCCCTATAATCCCCCAAACCAAAAGATTAAGAGAGACGGATACTATTCCTTACAACTATCAAAACAGAATTTTTCAGCTTGCCATTTTTCATGGTGAATATTTCATTTATAAAAAGATTTTATTTTTTGTGAAATAATTGGATTATTTAAGCACAAATAATCTAAGGGTGCTTACAGCTGTTCCACGGTCTGTAGTGCTTAATATGAGACAGCATGATCCTTGCAAGTCCTTAGAGCAATTCAGCAGCCAAGTCAATAATATTAAATAAAAGAACACAATGATGTTAATACATCTCTCCTGTAATAACTGTCTAATATTGATGTAAACCCTTGTGTGTTATAGGTATTAAATTCCTACAAAATAATTTTTCAATACTGCACTTAATCCTGTTTCTATGGCAAAATTGTTGCTAATTTTCTCACGAGAATTTGGTCTCTTCATTCAGTAAGTGACTCAAAGGAAAAAATGGGAATTAAGAATGAAATATCATGACAAGTAGCAGCAGTGCAATTAGCAGTATGAGTCTTATGCTGCAAAGACGGAGTCTGGATGGAAAAAACTTAAAAATGTGAAGTCTTGCACTGCAGGATCAGATGCTTGGCTATTGCAGTTATTAAAAAAGATTTATTCTTTATTTCAGAAAGTATTTTTAGTTTTGATATACAATTGAAAATGCTGCTGGACCAAAGGCAGTCATTAAAGCAGCTATTGATCAAGCAGAGAATGCAAAAATTTTAGAACTTAACTTATCATTAACTATGGGAGTTCAGTATGGTGAATTATCCAATGGTCTTTCAGTCAGGTGGTGTAAATCTGAGTTGACATTTAGTTAAAGATTGTTTCATATTTTTTTTTTTTTAATGTGCAAGATATTTCATCTTTGGGAATGAAAGAAATTGGAAGAGGTACAGTCTTTCATGGATATGTAGTTTAAGGAAACAATAAGTGCTTTCAACTTGGTTGGTGAAACTCCTCAGGAGCAGTAGATTGGTAAATGTGAAGACAACATGGAAGAGCAAAGGGAGGATGAAGGCAGTTTGTGTCTACCTGTGATATGGCATAGAGCTTGTGACACCCTGAAAATGCTCTCTGGTGTTGAACCCCTTGTGTCATGGTGCAGCCCAGCCTTGCTCACTGATGTGAAGGGGCTCACTGTCAATCAGAGGCAGCAAAGCTCCTCTGGAAAAGAAGAGTTTCCTACCTCTTTCATGCAGGCTGAGAAATCATTGGTGGATGTGACTAGGCACTCTGTGCAGAACAGTTTCCAAAGCATAGAACTGTCTCAGATTCAAATTTGCAAAGGAAAAGCACTGACCACAAAAGCTGATCTTGTGATGATGGATCGAGATCGGATATTTCTGATGAACTTTTTAATGCTTTCATTACAGTTGAAATGAAGTATTGGTATTTGATCTACCTGAAAGGAGGTTGTGGCCAGGTGGGGGTTGGTCTCTTCTCCCAGGCAACCAGCACCAGAACAAGAGGACACACTCTCAAGCTGCACCAGGGGGGGTTTAGGCTGGATGTTAGGAACAAGTTCTTCAAGGAAAGACTGATTTGCCATTGGAGTGGTCTGCCCAGGGAGGTGGTGGTGGAGTCACCATCACTGGAGGTGTTTAAGAGGGGACTGGATGAGGCGCTTGGTGCCATGATTTAGTTGATCCTATGGTGCTGGGTGATAGGTTGGACTTGATGATCTCGGTGGTCTTTTCCAACCTGGTTAATTCTATTCTAATGATATTCTAATGATCTGCAGAACTTACAGGGGAGACCTGGGCTTGAATTTCAGTCAAGGCTTTTGCTCTTCCTATGGAAATCCCTCCAGAGCTGTTACAGGGAGGCTGGAGCAGGAACCCAAAACTTGTTTGTTCTCAGAAGTGTGGGTCCTTGCTGTTGCCTTAATGCATCATTGCCCTGCACTGCTCAAGCGACCCTGAAGTCTCCAAATGCGGGAAAGCCTGGCCCTGAGCATCTCCTCACCCCAAATTCCCACACTCCTTGGCTTTGCTTGTGGTACAAACTGTTCTCACTCCAACAGTACAGCTCCAGCTGCATGTAGGATGCTGCATCTGGCTTGGATGAGTCTTTGCCTGGGCCTTCTTCATCTCCTCATGGAATCCATGCATGTTTCATGACAGGATGTAGGCCTTCATCAAAAAAGTTGGAACATGAGACTTGAAGTGAGCTGTGTAGTCTTTGATGAGAAAGAGACAATGTGCTTCTGCAGAGGACCTGCCCAAGCATGGGGATTATGAGGAGGCACAGTATGGGGTTATAATGTGCCTATGTTATATGCTACCTGGAGAGGATTTGTGCACCTGGACTAGTACCACTCTTGTCATGTCTGAGGGCCTCCACTATGGCCATAGCTTAGGAGATAGTGATGGCTTCCCACCCTCAGGGAGAGAGCTTCAGTAGGACAGAACATGCTCTTCAGCACCTACTTTTGGATCCTTCACTTTGTAAGGTAGTACAGGCTGTGGAGCAGTATTTTACTCTATGGGGGGTGGGTGGCAAGAATTAAATGCTCCAGGATGGGGTTCACGAAAAACAGATGCTGCTTATTAAACAGAGGCATATATTGCAGATGCTACCTTTCTTTAGGGCATAGGCTCCAGTGCTGCTAGAAGGCATTTCTCTTTTCTCAGAATTTACAGCCCAGCCTCTTTCTTAATAGCAGGCACTTATGTCCTTTCTTTTTTCTTTTTTCCTTTTTCTTTATTTGAGGGATAGAGGGTATCATTTTTAGCTTTCAGAAAAGGCCCGGAGCTGTAGCTCCCCCTGCTCTCAAAGTGATCAGTGATTTCAGCATTTACTTAGGACATGACAGACCTGGTTTCAGATTCCCTCCATGCCTGAGGGGATACAGCCAGCATTCCTCCCTCAGCCAAGGCAGCTCTGTGTATGTATAGGGCTGGTGTGTGTGCGTAGTGAGATGTCTTCACCCTGCCCACTGAAAATATTCTACAGCATAGGGAAGACTGGAGAGCAGTAATGAGACTGTAAGGGTTAAAACCTGTTTCATGGGAAACGAGTCTGAGTCCCTTTGGAGAATGGGTTTTGTCTGAGTTGTGGGGCCTGTCAGGAACAGGCAGGCCTGGGCATATGTGCGAGGTGGATCTGTGGGCATTTAAGAAATGCCAGTATTGAAAAGTGAGGCCTCTCCAGATGTCAGATGCCTCTGGGAATAGCCACCAGCTGAGCAAAGTTTTGAGGATCCATTCTTTGAGACTAATCCTTAAACTGTATCAAAGACTTGTGCTGGGCACCGCAGCTCCTCCATGGAGGGCCACTGCTGGATAGAGTTTGGGTGCTAACAACACCCACCAGAAGAGGCCCAGAACATACATGAGAGGAAAGATCTGGCCAGCTTCCATCTTCCTAGCAGCATCAGAGCATTGTGGTGGGGGTTGCATGAGGGAAAACAGGGACCCTTGGTCTCTGCCTCATTTAATTTGCTCATTGCTGTCAAATGCCTTGCCCAGAGTGTGGGTGAGACTGAGAAATAGCTGAGGGCTCAGTGGCCACATCTCAGTTCACATAAGGCTTAAGGCAATGCCTCAGGCTGGAGGAAGCTGCCAGCAAGTAGTGCAGAGCTTGAACCTTCCCTGCTCATGGGAGGGTTTGCCAAATGTTAAGCTGGAAGCATTAGTGAGGCTTTGACAGTTTCTGTGTGACCCCATCTAAGCAGGTGGAAGGTAAGCTTCCCCAGAACATCCGCCTTTTTTTTTTTTTTTTTTTTGGTGTTTTTGGTGAGACATCTGTTATTAATATCTCTGGATTAATATCTTTCTCTTGTTATCCGTGCCCTGGCTCCGGTGTTCTTGCAATGATCTCTGTTATAGAAAATACATCAGTCTGTGTCACACAGTCAGAGTGCCACCTCTACTCACTAAGAAATGTATCTCACTAAGAACATGAGACCAGTGTTCCTAGAACTACGTCAGCCAGTGGTTGGTCTTCAGGTGAAGTGTTACAGTATAATTTTGACCTGTGGAGTGTATTTACCCTGCATATATTAAAACACAGACATCAATCTGCACTACCTGTCTCACAGCTGAAACCTTTGCTAATTGCCACTAAATCGGAATACCCACAATATGAAATTGGAAAAGAACCACTTACGGGCAGGTTTCTCCAAGTCTTTGCTTCTGAGTTTAATCTCTTGCCATGCCAGTTGTCCATGCAGCCAGATTACTTGAGCTTGCACAGAGTTCTGAGGTACTCTTACCTCTTCAAATTTATTCTTGCTTTGTTCATTTCTACAGAGTGAGTCAACCATGAGCAGCTTTAGACAAGCAAACTTGTCTAAAAGCACATTGTAGGTATAATTTGAATAATAATTGCAATTTGTAATGCAACTGACTCCATATATTAGCAGAATTCTCTTGGCAATGGAAGGCTGTACCAGAGAGTGTGAAAAAAAACCCACCAGGGTTTTTCATGGAAGCTGTTGCTTGGATCTTTTAAAATTATTTAAAATTTGATAGAAAATAGTGGTAGGAGAGTTCATGGTCAATATAAAGATTCGGTCACACATGGAAACAAATGCTTTATTTTCACCACTGTTAATTCAAAACTAAAGGAGCACAAACAATGGAATGGACAGATTAGAAAAGCAGTCATTTTTTTCTTCCTTTAATTTTTTTTTAACCCCACAATAGTGAGATTTTAAGGATTATGAATTAATTCTGATAACACTTTTTCTTAACATGTCAGAGATATATTACAAAATAGGCCAGTGTCATCCAAATAAACGCAAATAGGTTAACCATAACCGTTTTCCTTCCTCTTCTCATTCAACCTTTATTAGGTACACTGCCCTGTCCTGATACACAACACAGATGGTGTGGGCTTATGGAGGTGTGACAGCTCTACAAAAGCAGATTTTTGTCTCTTTTTATCACACCTATAACACAAAGAGTTTGGGCCGTGGTTTGAAGATATGATCCAGGATGTTTCAAAGTACCATGTTTAATGACTAAGCTAACCCTCCCTAAAGACATTTTGAAAGACTTTATCCTACACTCGATCACCAAAACGTTCTTTCAGCTTGCCCCTAGCATGATTCAAGGTCCTAAGGAAAAGGTTGGAGATTTTCCTACAGGAGCGCTGTCTCTCTGAGGTTTGGCAATTCTACCTGGTACAGCACTATACGGCAGAATATCAGAATATGAACCTTTGTATATTTTTTCAAGGATTAAGTGAAACCCACACAAGCTGCATGGCTGTTGTGGGTATGACTCTGTTTTTCTGCTTTTCAGTAGTAAATATTTGTAGCAATTTTTTTTCTTCCAGCTAGCTTGTATAGTCTCATTCAAACACAATGTTTGCTTTTTAAAAAAAAATTTTACAGTGTTTCTATCATTTGTCAGTGTTATGACATGGTTAATTCTTTGTCATGATGTACTGGATTGCAAAGTTACTTGTATGTGCAAACTAACATGATGTGTTTTAAATAAAGGTACAGAATCAAATACTTTTGTTTCTCCTTGTCTGGGGATCTACCAGAGACAGGTAGTGACTTACTGATCTCTCTTCCATACTTCTCAGTTCCACAGGTTTGAATACAATTTGATGGATATAAATCAGAATTTGACCCTGGAATATTCCTTAAGTGTCTGATGCAGTCATATTTGTTAGAGTATTAAATGTCTATGGAGACTTTTATTTCATTAAGCAAACCAAAATGCTCTTTCCTACAAAAGCAGTGCTTCTCTGCCTCTGTCTGGAGCAGACCGCAATCGTGCTTCAGCTCCATGCAGCAGCAGCAGCATAATAAATCCTGCATCTGGCAAGTTTCAATACAGAAATGGAACAGTAAGAAAGTCACAGAAAGAGAGCAGCCACATACTGGTGTGACCAGTTACCATTACATTTCATATATTCTCAGCAAACTGCTGCCTTCTGTGTGGGCATTGAGCCTGGATGTAAGCTGTTGCTCTTAGCAAGAGTGATGGAGCACTGAATTCCCACCCTTCCTGTTCCACTTTGGATCCTTGGTTATAAATATGATCTTACACAATGCATCAGTGGAAATGGGATCCACTGGATATTCCTGAGGAAAAGATCACCGAGCACAAGCACTGAAGTTCCTTACAAACCTGAAAATAGCATTTATGTTGTTTCTTGTTGGAAATACCTGTAAAAGTACAGTACATTTGCATTCTTAGCATGCACACATTCTATGCCTATTTTTCTGTATGCTGAAGTTTTAGTAACAAAACCACAACGCTTTTATGTTTTTTTTTTTCTTTTTTCCCTTTAAAAGAAGGTAATACTGCGCTACATTACTGTATATAAAAGGAATAAAATATGAAAGGTCTGTTGTAAAGCTTCAGAATATTTTTAGAGGTAAACTACATTTACCTCAATAAAGGCAACAGTTCCTAAAATATTCTTATAGAAGACAATAAGAGCATTTCAACCATAAAATTATGGGCTTGTCTTATGACATAGGATAAATCAAAGAGGAATAAGAAGCTTATTTATCACTTGAATTATTTCAGTTTATCAGGCAGCAGATATAAAAGAAACCAGTATGCAGAATTGTTTTCAGGCACCGTTTAACTAATAATTATGCTATACTTACTGTCACAATGTTTTCTGGGTGCTGAGAGGTAAAGAGATTCCAAAAGGAACAAAATCAGTTCATGCAAACAAATTTTAGCATCTAGAAAGATCTATAAGGGATGAATCACTCTGTATGTATCTTGTTTTATGCTTCTGCTAGAGAAACGGTAGAAGAATCTTTTCTGATGTAGTAGAATCTTTTCTGATGTAATACTGAACATAGTCAGGACTCAGTATTACCTTGCTCAATGTCATGGAATTCCAATTTTCTGAGTTCACTGTCAGGATGATTGAGTCCTTGCTATTAGTAGGCTTCAACCCCTTTAGTAAAATAAAGTTTTTCACTTATTTGTGCAGAAGTGATGGTACTTCACATCACCCCTTTATCCTTCACTGGATGTGATGCTTCTTGACATTTCCTTGAAGATCAACCTTTTTTCAGCACATATAATTCCAGTTTATTTTCCCCCCGATAAACTATACAAATGTTAACAGAGATTAAATAGTATGTTTGAAACTAAATTTAATATTTCAGTGTAATATAATACTTAAAAATATTTTCAAACAAATGAGTATTGCAACTATAAGATAAATCATCTTATCATAATTTGAATATTTCCTTATATATGTATATATACATATGACGTGTAATTCTCATTTAATTATCCCTGCAATTTTAGTTTGAACTCTCCAAGTGAAAAAGAGAATTTGGGGAACAAAATTTGTTATAACTTCCCCTTTTGCAAACCATCAGGCAACACTGTTTCATTGACTTCTCCCTTTGATTTTTATTTCCAATAAAATGGTACCAGATTTTCTTAAAACACTTGTATGGTCAGTTACTTTTCATTTATGTCACATTGTATATTAACAGCTCCATGCAGCAGTTTCAAACTACAAAGCTTTGTCTACCTTGTATGTATTTTGCAGGTCTTCTAATATATATATAATTTATTAATGACTCTGCTCTGTGTATGCACAAAATGCACCCTCAGTAAAGGTCATTCCTAAGGAAACTGTATTTCAAAAATGGTGATAAGGGCAACACCTCCTTATCCTTAAGGATTTTGTCCGAATGTGTGAACTCAGGTATGAAGTGAATTGGCATAAGCTGATATGGTTTTGCAAACAAAAGGGTTTGGATGGGTTCTGTCACCAAAACAAATTAACTGGGTTTCTGTTAGTCAAGAATTAAAGCCATGATGTGGGATCTGATCTCTTTCCCACTATAGTACATATAAAGCTATCTCTAGACTGGAATTTTTCTGCACTAACCACAACCATATGCTCTCATGCACTGCAGCAGTAAAACACTAGGACGAGAGATAATTTCAAATTCAAATTGCATTTTCCTTCTTATTCCCACAGGAGAAAAAAACCAACCTGACCTCAATTATGACATTTAGAACTCAACCAGTACAATATTTAAAAGAGGCCACTATCACTATACACCACCTAG
Source organism: Picus viridis (assembly GCA_033816785.1). NCBI lineage: Eukaryota > Metazoa > Chordata > Aves > Piciformes > Picidae > Picus > Picus viridis. Next base: position 72,937,089 of record CM066606.1, on the reverse strand, counting down.
AATCCTTACAGATATACTAAGAACAATTTTGTGGGCATTTATGTGAGTTCTTGCTTATTACTCATTTGATGAAACTGCTTCCTTTAGTTCTGTAAATCTTCAGTTTAATAAGGACTTCTAAGCCTCTGTGATCACAGAACAAATATCACACTCACCTAATTGACATGTATTTGCCATGAAGTACTGTAGGCTTGCTACTTTTAAATTCAAATATAATGCAAAAATAAAACTGTAGTCTAGTATTTGTTCCTTACCTTGGAGTCTCAGTGAGTAGTGAGAGCCATACAAAAAACTACTAAAAGCAGAACTATTCCAAAATTGGAATCTGTCTTAAAGAACATGAACAAATGGTAGAAAGGAAATCTCCAGAAATTCTTTTCTTTCTTCTTTACTGCTCATTATTTTACTTTTCAAGTCTTCTCAATATTGGACTCTTACATGTACCTGAAGTTTATGCTTGTTCTTGCCCTTTGTTGAGAAGAATGTTGCACTATCCTAAAGAAAAGATGTCTTAGTTTTCCAGAGTAATACTTTGGATGAAATTACACATTCCTTAGAAAATCTGTGGAGAATGTCAGGACATTGCATAAATACAAGTGGTTTAAAAGAAAAGTAGAAGAAGAACATCTATGCTTCTTTGGTTTTATATCTATCAAGATATTGATGATTCTTATACATGACGAGTGTCACTGAGATTTGTTTATTCAGTATTTCCCAAACAGTTCTCTATGCAACTCTGTGTCTACCTGTGGTACAATAGCACTAACTCCAGCCATGCACAACCAAGCCTAAGTGAATGAAAGAATGAGAAGGGTAGTTACAGGTATATCACAGGGATCACAATTTATTAATCTGTAATATTTATGACTTTAAGACAGTGCTGCTGTGCAGGTTTTTTGTTTGTTTGTTTGTTTTAACAAGGTTATAAAACATCACTAGATTTAAAAATAAGTGTTAATTACAATTGTAAGGTGCAGTCAGGTATGGTAAATTTTAGTGATAGTCATGTGAAGCTGGTTTAAAATGAGTGCTATTCAGCCATTAATTGCAAAATTATTTTCTCAGTGATTTTTCCCCTGCTTTTTAATTAATATAGTATTTGTGCATGTATTTTCTGGTTCCTCTACAGAGATATCAGTTAATATATATCTTTCCTGCTTCTTATGCTATTATTCAGTATTATTTTTCTGCTGTTACTTAAGTATATTGCTTTTTTGGGATGAAAATCAGAATCTGGGTTCATGGTATGTTACAGAAAAGGATGTGATGCTTTCTCTGTATGCTACTGGAGAAATAATGTCAGACAGCTTCAGCAAATGCTATTGAGATTCAGGAGCATCTGGCACCAACTGTGTCACAGCCTGGCAGGGAGACAGGTAGGTCCTGCTGTCTTTCCTTAAGTTGCTGCATGGTTCCTCTCGTGTTCTGCAAAACATAGTGAAGAGACTGTATTTTTTGGATAAGTTATCTAAGTTAACCTCCACTGGATAGCTTCTTGCTTCTCTTAAAAAATACCGCCTCACTTCAACATAGGCCCAGGACACTTCTCATGTAATTTCTTAACATTCTAGTTTTAACTGGCCTCTCCTGGATGGTTGTGGTGAGATATGCAACTTCCTAGTGGCTAATGCATAGTGACAAATGAAGCTTGCATGTGAAGGCTCATGGAACTTATGCAGTACGTCTGAGGTAACTGTTTTCTGGCTTCTAACTCTTTAAGAATATGGTCCAAGTACGGCTTGAGTATAGCTTACCCTAATAATGTTAATACATGTGGTATATATGTATTTTTTTTACTGTCTTTGGATTCCATCCTCACTTTCCTATGATGTAGCACTGGGCTGAGGATGTAGAATTTGTCAGTTCTCAAATGGTGGTAATGAAATCACCAGATTAAACAGCTACAGGAATGTTTCTCAGGAAAACAATAGGAATAATTTCTGTGGTGTGCAATAGCTTTAATACAAGATTACCTGCTGTTACGGTTTTTATTTACAACAAATCCATACTTTATTGTCAGATTAATTTCTCTCCTCCTTCCCCTTTTCCTTTTTATTTCAGTGTCACAGTGGCCATTTTGGAGAATAACCATGAGTGAAATTGCAGTGTGCACTCTCTCTGAGGGTTGGGAAGCTCCTGTAGGCACAGGCAAATATTCCCACTCTTGGGTGATGGGCAGCTCCATTGTCCAACACACTACTCATTTTCCAAGCATCATTCATATGGACACATAGCACAGACAAATGCGATGTTTCAGATCACATGAGCTGCTCCTAGACAGAAGAAAAGTTGAACAGAAGCCTTTCAGTCAGTTGTTTGCTTTTCTATTGATATTTTCCCTGTTTTTCCCACATGACTGTACTTCACGGCTCATGATACAATTTATTAGCACTCTGGCAAATTGCTGGTGTGAATTAATGTTGTTAGATTCATATTTTTGTACAGACACCAACAAAATATACTGCAAGATCTGTCTCATCTTTTCCTAGTGGGAGATCCATACTGTGAATCATGTTAAAATCTCCTTTACTTACATGAAAATTAAAAATCTTCATTATAGTTTTATTACACTTGCTACTTACATAAACACAGAAAAGTAAAAAAAAAATACTCTCAGACAAAAAAAGTGAGATAATGGCTTTTAAAGCTGACAGAATAAAATAGAATATAAAGTAGCTCTGAACACAGCCTGACACTACAGGTACAGTAATGATGAAGGTGAGAAAAACACTTAAACAAGTAGAGAAATTGCAAACCCTTTGAGAAGAAAATCTCACTTTCCAGAATCTCACCTTAATTTTTCAGCACCTCTAACTGCAGGTTTGCTGTATCTTGCAGCAGTTGCAGTAGGGTAGAAACTAATCCAGTATGGAAGAAAGATTTTCTTCTGCATATGGTGCAGTAGATCACTTTCCTATTTAAAACAGTGTTGCTTGCCATCCACGATAAAGCGGCTGTTTAAAAATGAGATGCCCATGGCTAGCCAACGCTTGGATTTCTCACATCTGCTCCATGTCATCAAGGCACTCTACCCCTGGCTACACCTGAGAATCCCCACTGAAATCACTGTTACAGTCACACACGTGTAATTGAGAGTAGAATCTGGCCCCCTGTGTTGAAGTTGCTCCTTTGAAAGCTGTTCCACCTCTTTTGGCTTAATCCTGCCCCATTAAGGCAATGTAATCCCACTCTTCTATTCATGTAATGAGACTCAAGTTGCAGCCTGATAACTGGAGGGGGAAACCCAGAGGTAGTGTAACTTAAATTCAAAGCCCTATTATAAGTCTGTCCTGTGGAAATTACATGAACAGTTGAGTCAGATAAAGAACACATTCTCATTTTTCTTTCACATACCATTTTTGTGCTCTTGGCCATCCAGCAGAGGGACTGAGCATGAATACACCATACACATTTTATTTCTCATGTACTTTAAATAATTTTTGATTATAGAAACTAATTTTAGAAAAAAAGATAAGATTTCCAAAATAGAGCAAGAATATAAAAAAAAAAAAATCAAATAATTCAGAAGTGATTAAAAGGTTAGAAGGGACCTCTGGAGGTCATCTGATCTAACCTTCTCTTGAAAGCAGAGTGTTAGATTAGGTTTTCCAGGGCCTTGTTAAACCACATCTTCAATACTTCTGTCAAGGTAGTTTCATCACTTCCTTGGGCAGCCTGTTTCAAAGTTTAATTTGTCTTACAGCAGGGAATATTTTTCTTATATTCAGAGAGAATTTCTTCCAAAGCATCTTGTTCACATTGTCTTGTCACCAAGCTCCCTTGTCAAGAGAGTATCCCTATCTTTTTTACAAATATACTTAAGGTATTGAGTGTAATTAAGTTCCTTCTGAACCTTCTGTTCTCTAGGTTGAACAAATTCAGTTCCAACAATATCCTCCAGTTCTGTAACAATCTTGGTAGCCCTTCACTGGAACCTTCTTATCTTCCAACATCTCTCCTGAATTTGAGGAAAGCTGAACCCTTTTACAGGTATGATCAAACAAGTGTAGTGTATTAGTCACAGAATATATCTGTCAAAGATTGTCCAGTCCCACCTTCAACCCAGTACTGAAGGGTCAACACTAAACCATGTCACCAAAGCACCAGGTCCACACACCTCTTGAACTCCTCTAATTGCCACCACTGCCATGGGCAGACCATTCCAATATTTGACAACCCTTTCAGTGAAGAAATATTTCCTAATACCTAGCCTTACCACCCCCTGGAACAGCTTGCAACCATTTCTTCTTGTCATTTGTCATCAAGAAGAGTTCGGCTCCCTCCTTCATCCAACCTCCAGGTAGTTGTAGTGAGTTGTTGATCTGGTGATTCACTTGCTGGCCTTCACAACTGCCAAGGCTGCAGTGGCTCCAGGGCAGACTGCTATTTCCCCTTCCCTTCCCTTCCCTTCCCTTCCTTCCCTTCCTTCCTTCCTTCCTTCCCTTCCCTTCCCTTCCCTTCCCTTCCCTTCCCTTCCCTTCCTTCCCTTCCCTTCCCTTCCTTCCCTTCCTTCCCTTCCCTTCCTTCCTTCCCTTCCCTTCCCTTCCCTTCCCTTCCCTTCCTTCCCTTCCCTTCCCCCTTCCCTTCTTCCTTCCCTTCCCTTCCCTTCCCTTCCTTCCCTTCCTTCCCTTCCTTCCTTCCCTTCCTTCCCTTCCCTTCCCTTCCTTCCCTTCCCTTCCCTTCCCTTCCCAAACCTTCCCCCTTCCTTCCCTTCCCTTCCCTTCCTTCCCTTCCCTTCCCTTCCCTTCCCTTCCTTCCCTTCCCCTTCCCTTCCCTTCCCTTCCCTTCCCTTCCTTCCCTTCCCTTCCCTTCCTTCCTTCCTTCCCCTTCCCTTCCTTCCCTTCCTTCCTTCCCTTTCCTTCCTTCTTCCCTTCCCTTCCTTCCTTCCCTTCCCTTCCTTCCCTTCCTTCCTTCCCTTCCTTTCCTCCCTTCCCTTCCTTCCTTCCCTTCCCTTTCCCTTTCCTTCCCTTCCCTTCCCAAACCTTCCCAAACCTTCCCCTTCCCTTCCCAAACCTTCCCTTCCCTTCCCTTCCCCCAAACCTTCCCTTCCCTTCCCAAACCTTCCCTTCCCTTCCCTTCCCTTCCCTTCCTTCCCTTCCCTTCCCTTCCTTCCCTTCCCTTCCCTTCCCTTCCCTTCCCTTCCCTTCCTTCCCTTCCCTTCCCTTCCCTTCCCTTCCCTTCCTTCCCTTCCCTTCCCTTCCCTTCCTTCCCTTCCCTTCCCTTCCTTCCTTCCCTTCCCTTCCCCTTCCCTTCCCTTCCCTTCCTTCCCTTCCTTCCCCAAACCCTTCAAACCTTCCCTTCCCTTCCCTTCCCTTCCTTCCCTTCCCTTCCCTTCCCAAACCTTCCCTTCCCTTCCCTTCCCTTCCCAAACCTTCCCTTCCTTTCCCTTCCCTTCCCTTCCCTTCCCTTCCCAAACCTTCCCTTCCCTTCCCAAACCTTCCCTTCCCAAACCTTCCCTTCCCAAACCTTCCCTTCCCAAACCTTCCCTTCCCTTCCCAAACCTTCCCTTCCCAAACCTTCCCTTCCCTTCCCTTCCCAAACCTTCCCAAACCTTCCCTTCCTTCCCGTTACAGAAAGCCTTGTGGCATTCCTTTGATCGAAATAGAATTTTACTGAATATTGCTGCTGTGTATGAAAGATAGTACCTCAGTGTTGACATAGACAGAGTCCACAATATGACCTGAGCCCTGGGCTGAGAATTCACTTTTTGTATTCGATTTACCCTGACCCAGTTATACCACAGGAGATCTTCTCAGTCTCTGTAGAATGTGCTAGCTTTACCTTGAAGACTGGCATGTTTACCATTACTTGATTATCAAAGGACTATCAGCTCAGTTTTAATATTTTGTCAGTTTAAAATGCTGTCAGTTAGCACAATAAAATGCAGCACTTAATTGAATGGAAGTTTTAGGAACTTTGGGGTGGAGTTCAGTTACAGTGATATCATCTTGCAAAATTAAAAGTTTCTTCTTTAGCATGAAGCTGCTTTATAAAATTTCCCTTGTGTATTTATTATTCAGCCAGTCAATCAGTTGAGCAAACAGTCATAAAAGCTTTCAGTTTCTAGTACTTACATCTGTAGAAAAAAAAACAGTAAACAACAAAGCAGCATGTGATATAGACACTGCCTAATGATTTAGAAACCAGAAGGTGAACACAAAGAAACTAACTGTACTCACTATAAAAAAGATGGTAATTTTTAGTGGTAAGCCAAGATGCAAGATACTTATTCTCAGACTTTCTGAAAGTTTGTAGTTGGATTAAGTTAAACATTAACCATATTCTGGATTAAACTTCAGATAATGCAGATAACTTGATATTTTGCATATCTGAGTTCTTGAGTAACGTCAATGTATACAAAACAACCTACTTTGTTGTAGGTAAGTTGTATTTTCTCCTGTATACCAAGCTCCTTTCTTCTTTCCTTTTGCTCTTCACCAAACTCCTATTGGCAAATGCTGTGTATGGTTAGAAAAAGGAGCAAATCTGTAAAACAGTAATTTTTTTTTTTTCCCCAAATATAGTAGAGCTGACTGAACTCCTTTCATGTTTCTAATGACATCATTAAAGACTTCAGTTTTGGGAAACTTACTTTTTTAGATTTTTTTTTTTTTTTTAAGGTATATAACTTTCTCTGTCCTGATTGCTCTACTGCATCAGCAGGCAGGACACAGTCCATAGAGCATTCATTGTCTCCTGCTGTTCACATGTATGTATGAGGGAATGCACTGATTTCCAATGCACACTTTATGGTAAAAAGAGGATTTTGCTCCATTTTCATATTCTCACTCCCATAATTTCCTTTTTTTTTAATTTGAAAAATATCTGAGCAAATGTTGGCCAAGGGATGATAGTTTTTGTAACACAGACAAAAAGAGAGCAGCTAAGATGGAAATCATTGTAGCTCTGCAGCTCACTTTCTTTGAATTATGAAACATGGAGTTGTAAAGAAATCTTCAGTGATGATGAATAGAAAGCAGCCAAAGGATGAAGAGGTGTGTACACAATATCAGCATGCCTACTGCTTTGGCTCACTGAATTAACAGCTATATTATGTGTGAATTATCAGTATAGCAAGAGCAATGAACTGCCTATTACTGTCATATAATGTCTGAATGTTAAAATAGAAGGATAGACCCATTTAAATTCATGCAAACTCTCAGATTCTACACTGAATTCCTTGCTTATGGCAGAAATCCAGGGCTCTACAGCTGCCACACTGGGCAGTGCACACATGGGGAAAAAAACACCCACTTTTTATAGTAGAAGGGCAATATTTTTCTTGGGTTCTGTTCCATTACATGGACATACTGCTTCTACCCATCATTAGAGTCATGCCTATTTTGTATTAATAGTGAAGGATACTTGTATTGGATAACGTGATGGATGTAACTCCAGTCATTTGAAAGGAAAGGTATATGAAAACCATTGGGAATGAAACAACAGAGGGTGGATATCCAGGACAAGTTGTGAAAGAAGGCACCAACAGGAGAACCACAGCCTTGATAAGCTGGATTCACAAGTTAGATATTCACTACTTTGATACTTAATCAATCTGAAGTATTCTTTTTAAAATCAGAAAACTGAAGTACAATTTATTGCCATTAAAAAAAGGTAAAGAGAAAACTTACTTTTGGGGCCTTAGTATTTTTCTTTTCTTTACTGTCTTCATCTTATATTCCTTCAATATTTTTAGTGCGTCTCTGTGGGTTTTCTTTTGTAATTCCTTCTATGTAAAAGTTAATTATTCAGTATAGAATTTACTACTAGGCCAGTCTAGGCAAAAAATGAATGCCATTAATCAGTTATGATGACACTGAAACTTAATGGTTGTGTCTCAATGTAAAAGCATCCTCAAGGCTAGTAAAATAATATCTCTGATCCACCATTTCAGGTTATATTCAAACTCAGGTGGGCATTTCTTCCAACAAAGAACAGATTGCCACTGCAGTCAAAAAGGCTATAACTCACTAGATTTAGTGAATCTGAGAGTTGGAAAAGTTACAGAAATACCTGCTGTGGGTCAGCTGTGGCATATGCACATTATACACACACTTAAGAACTCACAGATGTATTTGGTTTACATAGGAATACAAAAAGCCTATAAGACTGCAGTACTCTGGGTTATCTACTGACATGAAAGATAGTAAATTCAGATGGCTGGGATCTCCACTCATACAGACTAATACTGAAGTCTCCTAGAGTCAGGAATCATGGAATCACAGAATCAGAATGGTCAGGCTTGCAAGAGACTTCCAAAGGCCATCTAGTTCAAACTCTTCTACAGTAAGCAGGGGAATCCTCATCTTGATCAGGTTGCTCAAAGCCCTGTTGAACATCCGTTTCAATATCTCCATGGATGGGGCCCCAACCACCTTCTGAGGCAACCTGTTCCAGTATTCCACTACCCTCACGGTATAGAACTTATACCTAATGCCCAATCTAAATCTACTCCTCTCTAGTTTGAACCTATCCTCCTATCACTACAGGCTTTTGCAAACAGTCTCTCTCCATCCTTCTTGTAGGCCCCCTGCAGGTACTGGAAAGTCATTATTTGGTGTCCCCAGAGCCTTCTCTTCTCCAGGCTGAACCCCAGCTCCCTCAGACTGTCTTCATAGCAGAGGTGTTACAATCCCCTGATCATTTTCATGGCGCCTGATCCATCAGGTCCATGTCCATCCTGTGTTGAGGGCTCCATACCTGGATGCAGTACTCCAGCTGAGGTCTCACCAGAGCAAAGTGGTAGAATCACCTCTCTGGATCTGCTGGTCACACTTCTTTTGTTGCAGCCCAGGATGTGATTTGCCTTCTGGTCTACAAGTGCACACTGTCTGCTACCATCCATCTTCCCATCCATCAGCATCTCCAAGACCTTTTCCTCAGGGCTGCTTCCTATCACCTTATCCCCCAGCCTGTATTGATAGTGGGGATTGTTATGGCCAAAGTGCAGGACCCTGCTTCTTCTTTTGTTATGATACACTCACATTTACGGAAGTAGAATTCAATTACATCAGGTTTAAAAGAATACAAGCTCACAGTTAATAATATGCATACAGCTACAATAGGAACTTGCAACTTCTAAATGTGAAGCATTTTTCATTAAGCTGGTACTGCTAAAATTAAATGAAGTAATTCTCAAAACAAGGTTCACAGAAGGATATAGGCTATAGTCTGAGAATAAAACTAGAAGGCTGAGGGCAGATAGAAATGTGCAATGAATGCTGGTTATAAAACATGTTGTTAGAAGAGGTTGGTATGCTGTTTTTCTTTTGGAGATAAATGTAGGTGAAGAAGTTCAGGGGAAAGAATATCCAGCCTTGTGACTGGATGGAGACATCTTAGTTTTATTAAACACTATACCACCTTGCTTGGATGTAATAGACATATAATGTCACAGCAATTAAACTGATTCTCAGTGGACTGTATTATTACATTTTAATAGAAAATAAGAGGAAAATCATATAAAGCTATTGACAGTGGAAAATGCAGGAGCTCTCATTATATAAAGATTCTTGCAACCTCAGCAAAGACTGGTAGAACCCAGTAATTAGATCTTGATCATAGAAAAAAGCAAACTAAAAAGTCGAAAGAAATCTGACTTATATACATGAGTTACCTAGACAGTAATGACTCAAGACTTACACTCTGCCTGATTCTGTCTGTTATAGATGATACAGAATTAAGCCTTCCTGTCCTCCCAAACACTTCTACCTGTAAAGATGCCTTTTCAATTTAGGCAGTTCTCTAAAGGTAAACTAAATTCAGGTATTGAAGAGGGACTGATATGTAAAATTTTGGAGAGTAAAATTCTAGTGCTACCATAACATACTCTATATATGCAAGCCTGAACAAACTGCCAGATGAAGTGTAAGTGCAGAATTGCAGGAACAAAGTCCCTGTGTTGCTGTGTAAACTTTCTTTTAGGGAGGCCCAGGTGCTTGACCTCAACACGGAAGTGAAGATTACCTAGCACAAGGGAATCATTAGCAGTGATTCATTGGTAAAATAAGAATCATTCCAGCTAACATCAGAAAGTAACTGTAAAATATGAATATAGAGACTGCAAACAAATGTACAGCCTGCCCTTAGCATAAATAATCTAAAAGTTTCTACCTGTGGGCTCTATTTCCAAACACTAAATTTCTTTCTCCCATGAAATGTCTTTGTTGGCATCCTTTTATTTTTACACCATTGGGATGTCCTAGTTCAAGTTAGAATAGAACTAATTCTTTTCAGTGCTTTTATTTTCAGCTAAGTGTCTTCTAACTAACTGCACCTTTTGAAGGTAACTGCATGCTTTTGCAGACAGTGTCTGCCTCTATGAGTGATAAAGCTTGATATTTGTAGTTACTACTAAAGATTGGCGTGCAGAAAGGCTCTTGCTTATACTTGCTTCTATGAAGACAAAGGTCACTACTAAATCTAGGGTTCCACATAGAAGGTGCAGTAATAAGAGGTTGCAGCTGCAAGGAGGAGTGGGCAGGACAGGTGACCCCAAACTGATCAACAAGGCAATCCATTCCATACCTTTGTATGCACTATAATGCTGAGACCAAGCTCTATTCAATGGCTGTCATCAGAGAAAGCCACCATGTGTTCTGCATTTGATCCTGATCCATGTGTTCTTTAATCCAGTTCCATAATTCAGCTCCTGAGTCTGCTTCCTGTCTGACACTGAGTCTGGGCTGAGGCTTCCCAGTGCCTCCCCACAGCACTGGTGGTGAAAGTGAAGTAATTGACACTGGGGGTTGGGTTTGATATTGGTTTTGTATTTATTTGTTTACATTTAATTTTATTGTTATTATTTTAATTAAAGCTGCTTTAGTTTAATTTTCCAGCTCACAAATATCTCTCCCCTATTCCTTTTCTCTTCTGTTTTCAGAAGGCAGAGGGGTTAATACTCTCATTTGTCATTTTTCTGGTGGCCTGCCCAGTCCTAATCCATGACACAGGATAAGCAGCTGATAGGCCACTGTGAAAAGCTCTGTACATACTGCACCTATTTTTCAAAAGAAAATATCTGTGTGCAAGAAAAAACACCTCTCTGGATTTTTTTCTCATGTGGATTATGAGATTGCATTAAGAATCTCTACCTTACATTTATGTAGTAAAAATGGGAATGTTTCTATTTTAGTTGAAATCATATATTTTAAAACTATTTCACTTTTAAACCAAATAAATTTAACATTCTGTAAATTTTGAAATGCTATTTTACCTCTCCAGAGCGTCTGGCAATCATTTTTTTTAGCATATTTACATTCCTGGGGTCTGTGTTTATGTGTCACAAGTATGATGTGACATCCTGTAAGAAGGGCTGGAAGGAGGATCCAGGGAATTGCAGACCTGTCAGTCTGACGTCAGTGCCAGGGAATGTTATGGAGCAGATCATCTTGAATGTTATCATACAGGACAACCAGATAATCAGGCCTAGTTGGCATGGATTAATGAGATTCAGGTCCTACTTGACTAACCTGATCTCCTTCTATGACAAGCTGACCCACTTAGTGTACGAGGGAAAGGCTGTGCTTGCTGTGTATCTAGATTTTAGTAAAGCATTTGACATAATCTCCAACAGCATTCTCTTGGAGAAATTGGCTGCTCATGGCTTTTATGTCCGACTGGACAGATGGGCGGAGTCCAACGGGATGGCATTCAACAAGTCCAAGTGCTGGGTGCTGTACTTTGGCCACAACAACCCCATGCAGAGCTACAGGATGGGCTCAGAGTGGCTGGAGAGTGGACCTGGGGGTGCTGATGAACAGCTGCCTGAACATGAGCCAGCAGTGTGCCCAGGTGGCCAAGAAGGCCAACGGCCTCCTGGCCTGCATTAGGAATAGTGTGGCCAGCAGGAGCAGGGAGGTCACTGTGCCCCTGTACTCTGCTTTGGTTAGGTCACACCTTGAACACTGTGTCCAGTTCTGGGCCCCTCAGTTTAAGAAGGACATCGAGACACTTGAATGTGTCCAGAGAAGGGCAACAAGGCTGGTGAGAGGCCTTGAGCACAAGCCCTATGAGGAGAGGCTGAGGGAGCTGGGGTTGTTTAGCCTGGAGAAGAGGAGGCTCAGGGGTGACCTCATTGCTCTCTACAACTACCTGAAGGGTGGTTGTAAACAGGAAGGGGTTGGCCTCTTCTCTCTAGCAACCAGCACCAGAACAAGGGGACACAGTCTCAAGCTGCACCAGGGGAATTTTAGGCTTGAGGTGAGGAGAAAGTTCTTCACTGAGAGAGTGATTTGCCTTTGGAATGGGCTGCCCGGGGAGGTGGTGGAGTCACTGTCCCTGGAGGTGTTCAGGAGGGGATTGGACGTGGCACTTGGTGCCATGGTCTAGTCATGGGGTCTGTGGTTACAGGTTGGACTCGATGATCTTCGAGATCTCTTCCAACCTTAGTGATACTGTGATACTGTGATATGCTTTGCTAGATCAAAAACTGGCTGGATGGCTGGGACAAAAGAGTGGTGGAGAAGGACCATTAGCTTGCTTGAGATTAGGAAGGTTCTGCAAAGGGATCCGGACAGGCTGGATAGATGGGCTGAGGCCAGTTTTATGAGGTTCAACAAGACCAAGTGTTGGGTCCTGAATTCCGATCTCAAGAGCCCCATGCAATGCTACTGGCTTGGGGAAGAGTGGCTAGAAAGCTGCCCACTGGAGAAGGACCTGGGAGTGCTGGTTGAGAGCACAGGAGTATGGAGCCCACAGCGTGCCTAGGTGGCCATATTGCCAATGACACCATGGCCTGTATCTGGATTAGTGTGGCCAGCAGGAGTACGGAAGTGATTGTGCTTGGCACTAGTGATATTGCACCTTGAATACTCTGTTCAGTTTTGGGCCCCTCACTTACAAGAAGCACGTTGAAGTACTGGAGTGTGTCCAAAGAAGAGCAAAAAGCTGGTGAAAGGCCCAGAGCACAAGTATCAGGGGAGGTTTAGGCTAGATGTTAGGAATAAGTTCTTCATAGAAAGAGTAACTTGCCATTGGAATGGGCTGCCCAGGGAGATGGTGGAGTCACCCTCACTGGAGGTGTTTGGGAAGAGACAGGATGGGGTGCTTGGTGCCATGGTTTAGTTGATTAGATAGTGTTGGTTGATAGGTTGGACTTGATGATCTCAAAGGTCTCTTCCAACGTGGTCTATTCTATTCTATTCTATTCTATTCTATTCTATTCTATTCTATTCTATTCTATTCTATTCTATTCTATTCTATTCTATTCTATTCTATTCTTTTCTATTCTTTTCTATTCTATTCTGAAAAATGGCTAGAATTATTTAGCCTGGAGAAAAGGAGGCTGAGGGAGACTGTAGCACTCCTTATAATTACCTGAACAGAGGCTGTAGTGAGGTGGGTGCTGGTTTCTTCTCCCAAGTAATAAGTGGTAGGACCAGAGCAAACAGCCTCAAGTTGTGCCAGGGGAGGTTTAGCATGGATAGTAGGAAAAATGTCATCCAAAAAATGGTTGTGAAGAAGTGGAACAGGTTGTCCAGGGAAGTGGCTGAATCATCATCCACAGAGCTATTTAAAAATATGTAGATATGATTTAGTGGTGGACTTGGTAGTGTTTGGTAGATGTTGGTCTTGACAATGTTAAAGGTCTTCTCCAACCAAAATGATTCTGTGATTCTATTTTGTTGGCTGAACCAAATTATTAAAGTATGAGGACCAAAGTTGGTCTAGGGCTGTATTCAGATGAAGAGAGAAGGTGCATATTTTACCTTGAAATCTGGCTTCTTCTTGTCTCCTCCTGCTGTTCCATTCTTGATGCATTTGTCTTAATTTATAGACATTCACTCCATTGATTAAGGAGGCTGTGTAGGCTAGCTATGAGTGACCTGCAATCCCAACACATGTTAAAAGAAGGCCTTCTGCAACAGGAAGACATGGAGTTACGAAGTGCACTGTGATGCCTTCAAGGAGATCTGGCTGGCCACTGCTTTAGAAAGAGGTTTGACTCATTTTTTTGTTAATGAGCTTTATAGGAAACTGAGTGACCACAGCCAATTTTACAGAAGGTTGTTAGCCAAAGAGGACCCAAGAGAAAACATTGACTTCTGGACAATGATTCAAAGCTGGTAGACTCCAGGTAGAGGCAGGTGAGCACACAGCAGTAAAGGTTACAGGAGAATCTGGAAAGCCTCTAGGCGAGACACCTCACGACTTCCGGTTCTCCCGACTGGAAAGCCTCTCTGCAGTGCCTCCCTCAGCCACCAGATGTCTCTGCGTTATATTGGGTAACATAGGCTCTTCCCTAGGTGGTAAACAGAGGACGCAGGTCTGTACCTCAGGACCAGGTCTCTAGGTTTTAGTCCAAGTTGCGTTGGTTTAATTTAAATCACTTGCACTTCAGTGGATACTTGCATTGCCTGAATCTCCTTGTGGCAATGATGGGTTACACGTAAGGAAGGAAGGTCATCAGGCCAAAAGAATTTCTGAAGCTTAAGCAGTGTTGACATTATTAAAAGTAGTTTCTATGTCTTTTTCACTGTAAGTCTTTGTTCAGGATTTTTCTTGTGTTAATCACAGCTTAAAGCATCAAAATTATGTTAGGAGAATCTGACTGTGTGCTATATAATTAAAATGTATTATTAAAAAGATGAAAGATATCTAATGTCAAAAAGTCACCTGCTGGTATTTGAAACCCTTGCATTTCAAAACTCACAAGTTACTTTTTTTTTTTTTCCCCCAATGACTTCTGCATAAAATGCTGGATATCACCTATACTTTTGGTTCTGAATTATCAACTTTTTCTTTTATGTTGATGCAAATCCTGTATTGTAGAAGGGATGTAAATTGGCCACAAGCCTAAATACCAGTAGGAATACATTGTGTGTGTTGAATTTATGTTCTTAAATACTACCTTAAAAGCTCTGTATAATGATTATTGCAATGATCTTGAAAATATCAATCCAAAAAGGAGCTAATAATTACTAAGCTGGTAACAGAACATGAACTAATTAGACTTAACTGCAGATTTTGTGTATATATTTGTGTACTTGATGAAAACACTTTTCAGTGACTTGCCTGGCATGAAGAAAAACTGCTTGTTTCTGTTAATAAGCTCCTTAATGGAATACAGAAAGAAACAGAAAAATAAAACCTTAACAAGACCAGTTGTTTGAATTTTGGAATCTATACCTATCATTGTTTTCTTTATGGGCAGAACACTTTCTGCTGCACACAGCTGTCCTGGAGTATAAAACCACTCCTTTCACATCAGTCAGGATTAAGACAAAACAATTTTTGAATTGAGTGATTATGAATTATGCCCCCAAACCAGTATTTCTGTACAGTTTATCCCACTGTATACGTAGTTCTCAAGCAGGTTATAATTTTTACCTCACATTACATTAGGAAAAACTTCCCATTTTAGTGGTAAAATTATAGTCTTAGTTTTATGCTCTACCTTATTCTTGGATTGTATGTTTGGTGATGCGTGCAGGCTCACAAAAAACATCTATAGTTGGAAATGTTGGAAAGGAAGGGTGATCCAGTTTATTCTCTGGAAAGAGAGTAAAACTTAAAGTTTGTTTCTGCAGGCAAGAAGAATGACTCTAACTCTGAGTGTATGCAAAGAACAGATGTAGCAACTAAGGCCACATCATTTTCACATCACCCCCTCTCAGAACTGAACAGAATTTTAAGAATATTTGAGGATCTATTGGTAGGAGAATATCCTGGATCATCCATGCCTTCTGGTTGTTTTGGACATAATATTGAATGTAACACCTGGTTGATGTCCTGTAAGGTCAAAAGATTGATCTGAATTCTGACTCATTTTCTGACATGCTAGGAGATGGTGCCAAACGTGTGGACAGTAAGTAGTTCACTTAAGATAAGTTTGCTTGAGTTTACTCAAACTCTCCTTCACTTTTCTAGACTCAGTGGGTCAAAGGTCCAATTTAGTATTAAATGAGGGGATATCAGTAACAAACTGGCAGTTGGCAGTGAGTCCTTGTGCACATTGGTTAGAGAGAGTATGCAGATCCTATGCAGAGCTGAGATGTAGAGAAAGTCCAGTGTGATGCAGGGGCCACAGTTTGGATGAGCTCAGATTTCTGGAGAAACCTGCTCAGCATCTGTACATGTGATACCCAGTTTTGAGTTTATAGTTATCTGAACACAGTTTATACAAAAAGCACTGAGATTCTGGCTGCTATCCTAAATACAGTTTCAGCTTCAGATATTATTCCACACTATGTAAGCTGAGGCTTGGAGTAACTTAAAAGTAATGATCAGTACCAAGACAGGGTAAACAGCATGACAAATTAACATTGTGTATATTGTTGTCATTATTTTGTGCAGGTAAAATAAATTACACATGGTAATCAAATTGCCTTTGATCTGAAGATACTTTGTATATCAGACTGAGTGCAAGCAAACTGGCTGTCTTTATTGTAAGAAAAGTATAGACAAGAAGTAATGGAAAAAACCCAAATCTGTCACTGATGTTCAGCTGGGTACTTTTGTAAAGGGCATTACCAGAGCAGCACAGTTAATAATTTTAGTTAGGATTAGCTGGTAGTATGAAGTCTCAGAAAGGTAAAATAAATTATGACAGCATTTCATTCTAAAAGCCACAAATGAGATGCTTAAATTTTCATTTAGAATCTTAAATAAACATGGTCTGATTTAACGTATCCAGAAAACATGCTTAGTGAGGTCAATTTACAGATTCCAGCATTTTTTGAAATGGAGTTCAAAGGTGAATTTTCCTAGATAGCTATAGCTGAACAACTGAAGCTTGGCTAATTATAGTATTTCCACCAGTAAAATGTTTAAAAATATTAAACTGAATTTTAATATTATCAATATAGTTTCTTACAAGACATTATAAATATATATACGATATATGTTCCAGGAACAGTCAGATTTTTTATATGCTGACTATAAGGTGAGCATGGGATGATAAGGGTCAAAATCTGAGTGTCTCAAATAAATGTCAGTATAAGTTATGTATGTAGTCTTCAAGGGTGAGAACATCACTTTATTTTTCATAACTGATCAGTTATCAGCAATGTTTGATAACCTGTTACTCTAATGTAACTGTTGTACTAATAACCAGTGATGCACTCTGAAAAGGGTAATCGTGGAGCTGTTTGCAGATACAGCTAACTGCACCAATCAGGAACTCTAACGCTTACTTTGATCTCTAAGAAAACATGTCACTAAATTTTGCTGAACTATACACATGCTAAAATTTTGGGAAAAACTGCTCAACCTGCAGGACCCTTAAATTCTGTTAACTTAGTAAGATTTTGTTGCTTCCTTGGCTCTGTTAAAATGTTTGGTGACTTCTGCTGCAATGAGTTATGCATCTGCAAACAGGTCTGTCTAATTCACCATCTCTTCCATGATGTTAAATGGAACCTGCTTGAACAAGTTACTTTTTGTATCTCAATTATAAAATGACATGGATAGAGTTTCCATTAAAACTTAATACCAATTATTTCTGTCTGATTTAACTTGGAATATTTGTTAACATTGGTAGTCTGTTCTTGGTATTACTTCCTTTGGTCTTAGTATTATAATGTCAATAATTTGCTTCAGTACTGGTCAGGGCAAGTTTTTAAAATGAAGGCATAAATAACTACTTATGACACCTACGTGTTTTGTTTTTTTTTTTTTTTTTTTAAGCTGGCAGCAGTTCCTGCTATGGAAAATAAATGATGTCAGCTGAGGAACTAGCCCTCACAGATTAAATATCTGATGAATATAAAAAGAAATCCAGGAACTTTTAACTGGAAAAACAATGCAAGAAGCAGGAATTACAATGGCACATTTTTGTTTGTTTGTGCTGTTTTGTTTTCTTTTGTATTTGCATAACTCCATTGGAGGGCAAGCAAATATTTTTTTACACTTTTAAGAATACCAGCATTTTCAATCTGAGTACCAAAATTTAAATATTCAAATCACATGCAGGCGCTTGAAGAAATGCTTTGCACCTCAAGGGCACTCAAAAGTTTTTGCAAAACTACATGGAGTTCTTTAGAGTTTGGGGAAAATATTAATACATTTATGCATCTCTCTAAATATTCTACTGCTGCTTAAAGACTGGAAAGCCATTTAAGAAAAAGATTTTCATTTTTGGTAGTGTCTGCTTGCTGTTTTGATTTTTTCTCTATTTCATGCTCTTTCATGAGTTCACTTGTTTTAGAAATACCCAGCATCTACATTTTAATTATGTCTATTCATTTTAATATCTCTTTAAACACTTTTCAATCAGCATATACTTCCTGTGGAAAATGTTGCGTTCAGATTCTTTTAAATCAATTTTATTGCCAAATCCTGTTTGCCTTACTCAGGCAAGTATTCCAGTAGAAATCAACTGGACTACTTGTATGAGAAAAGCAAGCAGTTCTTGCCTTTATTTGGTAAAGCAACAGACTTGAACAAAAGCAGTACTGTACCTGCTATAGGCAGCTAGAAACAATGACAGGCTCCTTGATAAGATTAGATGTAATTTTAAATGCAACTGGGACAAAGAATCCCTCCCACCAGCCCCAACTCCTAACTCTCTGCAGTAATTCCACTGCAGCAAAGCAGTTGAAGAATTACTGACAAGAGCCAGACTGCCCAGTAAGCACCACCTAACAGACATAGAAACATGATCCACATAATTTTTAAGTTTGGCAGACATTTTGTGCTTCTTTCAAAAATGAAAAAAAAACCCAAACCAAACAAAATCCAAACCACAGTCTCTAAACCAGGCACACGTAAACCTTCTACATTCCTGGTTTTACTGTTACAGGCAGGCCTTAAATATGAAAGATCCTTACAGATACACACTGAAAATATGTTTGTGAACCAGCCACTTGTGGCTGATTGTTTCAAAATAAACACAGATTCTGCATTGTCATTATGTATGAGCAAATTGGTCCAACTTTAAAACAAAAAGGCTCTCTCCAGTCACAAGCTAATCACCAGCCTTTCACTCACAAAATCTATGCCCGAAAAGTGAGAACTGCGTCTGCAGCTATGAAACTATGAAATGAGTGCAGGACTACATGCAACATAGATTCCCTTGCTGACTTCCTATTTGTTCTTTGAAGGAAGTATTTGATTAATTCTGTCTTTAGCAACCAAGAGAAACCTTCAATATAATGTCTAGTTATATCTTTATTTACAGTTCTGAGATAAGCACTATGCAAATCCACACACACTGAGAGTCAGACATGATTTGCTTTTCAGCATAAATTCTTTAATCCTCCCCTCTCCCCCTCACACTTTTACCTATTTAAGTATACTGTTTTGTATATGAGTCAAATGTATTCAAATTGAACCCTTAAAGCTAATAATGTATGTTTAAATGACAATTCAGCAGCTTGATGCAAAGCCCACTGAAGCCAGTGGAATAATACCCCTAAATTTTGGATTAAACCCAGGCGAAGGGAAACAGAGCTAGATTAGTGAGTTCAAACAGCATAGGCAGTGTTTCTGAATATCTGACAAAGGTGACTAAGCAGAGCAGGACAGGGTGTTATAGAAAGTGTCACTAATATCTTGCTCCACAATCTAAACTTTTTGTTAATGGTGAAATAAAAAGTTTTTGCCCTATCTCCTAAAGAAAATGAAATATCCTCTGCAGCTAGGCTGGGTCAATCACTCTTAGCAGTCTGCACAGTGCTTCCTAGGGAATAAATGATGAAACATTAAAAGTGAACTAGCGAGGTTAATAATTTTCTCAGCACTAGTTAGGTGATGGCTCCACGAGGTTGGAAGGTACCAGCCACAGCCCTCCGCCACCTTCTGAGAGCAGGTGTCCCCCAAGGTCATAGGGGACACCGGATAGTTTTATTGACTAGAAGTCAGGAAGTGCTGTATCATTGTGGTAATAGAAGTAGCTTTTTCATTGAACAGTTTTCAACCATTTTCTAACAATTTTCAGGCCTTGGATTTATCTGTAGGCATGTTATCCTTGACCAAAAAGGCATTATCCTTGGCTATCACATATTTTGTCTTAGACTTTGTGATCTGTTCTGTTCTGAGAAGCACAAGAGCCCCTACTAGATAAACAGTCTTGGCACACATCTGTGAAACATTTGACTCAGGGACAAACGTGTGATGTGACTCTGCTCTCGGTTAACCTGGACCTCAGTTCTCCACCTGAATGATGGAGATAACAGCAAACCTGCACTAGCTCAGAGAGGTAGTGGAGGATAAAAACGAGTAGTGATTGCTAAGTGCTAAGATACAATCATGATGAGGGCAAGGTAAGTGCCTCCAAGGTAGCAGATCGTGAAAGTGTTCAAGGCAAATGTGACTCCGTTTCAGTTGTAACTAATTTTGTTGCTTTTCATTTTATGAAACTTGAGAATTTTGCAACATTTTAGAACAGTAGAGAGTAAATTTGTTAGAAGAGAGATTAATAAAAACTATTAAGCAATATGGAACAATTTAATACCGTTTGTAAAGCACTTTTCAGTATTTTCATCCTGTACAAAACCAAGGGAACTGTGCAACAAGGACTTTAAGTGGCTCTTGTGAGGTCAGCAAATTAGCTGCTAATGGGGCTGAAACATACTCATGGGATTGAAATACAGCCCAGAAATTATCTTTTCCCTTTTCATTTTAAGAAAGTATAGCAATTCCAGTTGGACAATGACAAGACATTTTTCATACAGAATTAATGGCATAGGAGTTTCCCAGTTTCACATTTAAAACACAGAGTAATTCCTTCTTCTGATTTGCTTTTTATCATAGCACCTAATAGCATGAATAAGGTTTTGATGCACAATCTGAAATATGAAAGCAGTGTGAAATGTGTTTTTTTTTAAATTTCTGTTTCTTGACCTAGAACACTTGGTGTTAGTGTGCATATGTGAATTGAGACATACAAATATTCAGCACTCGACTTTTTAACCTTTATTAGGGTTCTGACAGAGGAAAGTCTGCCCTCCATGCCCTGGATTGTCCATTCTGGTGGTATGTGGTGGTTGGTTTTTTTTTTTCTTTTTTTTTTTCTTTTTATTTTTTTTTGTCCTGATATTTTGTCCTGATATATTGTCCACAGAACAGACTCTTGTATTAAAAAAAAAAAAAAAAAAAAAAAGAGTACCCACTGCTATGAAATTGTGGGAACTTCATGTAGTAGGACAGAGCCTTTGTAGCCCTGTCTAGATTGCCTTCAGTAGCTGCATTTGTGATCACAGAGACCTAGCTCCTGTAGAATGAGCTGCTTCATTTCAGCCTGGAGGGAAAGCAACGAACTACCAGTAAGTAACAGGGGTGATCCTTCAGTGCCTCTTGTAAGGTAAAATGACAGTACATACTGAATGACGGAACTACTAAAACGACAGTACAGATGTAGCCTGTCTGCCTCAGTGACATAAATGTTTGTTACTCAGGTTTAACTGAATTTATAGTAATACTGAGGACATTTCAGCATGGCCCAATGTCAGGTGTTTAATAGCAAGCTATATTCAGAGGAAGGGTGCTCAGTGTGTTCTCATAGCGAGCACATGCCTTTTTGTGGTAACAAACCCCAAAGGTCCCTAAGAGCATGAGTCACTCTGAAAGCATGAACCTGGGTTTTTTTTTTTTTCCCCTGGAGATAAGTGAACCTTTATTTGTGATAAATCTATATTTTGCACACAGGCGATCTAGACTGCAAGCAGTTACCAAGAGTTAAAACAGGGAGCAAAACTTAAAGTGCCAATGGCTTAGAAGTCATGTATTTCTGAGACATGCCTTGTCCTCCCATATCATTCTCCGACAGGGTTATCAGAGGAACTTTCTGCATTCAAAAGAGCTGTGCTTCACAGCTCAGCTAAAGTGACCACAACACAGTGTGAAGTGACGTGCTGCTCCCTTGCTTCTTTTATTTCATTTCCCTGTAAGCCTCCTCGGACCAATTTGAGTTGCCTGTCATCAGCTGGGAGCCCTGCTCTGCCAGACGTGGCTGCCCGGAACGTGTCAGTGAAGGGGATGCTCCAGGCAGCCTCATGGGCCTGTCGGTTTCCTGGGTGTGAAGGCGAATGATGAGAGTCCCCAGTGCTGGTGCTGCTGCACATCAGATGGGGAGAGGAGGGAGGCCCTGCTGGGAGTGAATCCTTGTGCTGAAAGGGTGCACTTCAACCTTTCAGTTTATACACAAGCCTCCCTGTAGCAGCATTATCTGGCAATTGGCCTTCTTAGGCCTAATTTTCAATCCACAAGTAGGAGTTAGGTTGTTGAGGATATCCTCACCATTAGAGTTACTCAGTTTGCATAAAGGCTCTACTTAGCACTTGAGGAAAGAGTGCTGATTTTCAGAGTGCTGATTTGATCCCCAGCCACCACTTTGTGCATGGCAAGGCAGCACAGCACTGGAAGCTGAAGGTTTGCCTGTGATTAAGAAGATGTAGTGTCCATCTAGAAATGTCCAGGACCACGGGCAAATTCCCAAAACTTCTGTAAACAGGGATGTGATACCTGCCTCACAGATGAAGATTGTGTTCGGCCTAATCATACAAAGCATCTTTAATGATCACCGAAGTCACCAGTTATAAACATGTGTGTATGAAGCAGATGTAGATTTTAATTAACAAACCCCCATATCCTGAAGAATTAAATCTATCAGATACACTTTGTCATGTGTATATTTACAAAGTATACTTATGTTTGAAATCATAAATGCTCCTTTCACTTTAAAGGTACTAACAGTGATATTTAAAGGAGCTGTAGCTGGTAAAAGTGGTCAAGTAAAGTTACTAGAGTTCTAGTAGGAAGTCAGTAATGAGGCTGAAGCTGAAAACATGAAAGTACCCCTGGCTTCTTCTCCATCCTAGCATTACAGCTAAGCTCAGTTAGCCTAAATGTGCAAACCTCAGAATGTATTTTCATTTTTTAAGGTATTGATACAAGAATAGAGAAACACTTGAATTTTGCTGGTGATTGGATTTGTGGTTTTCAGGCTTGCTCAAAAGTAAAGGGAATGCAATTCTACCTGGGAAAAATCACTGTTACAGAATATCATAAAAGATTTATTCACTCAAGATTCATTCAAGATTCAGTCTTGAATGTTAATAGGAAAGGGCTCATAACAATATGCAATTTATGATCACTCAACGGTAAAGACTATTTTAATCCCAAATTCAGGTTTATATGTCGTACCTGATATCTTTACCAGTAATAAAAATATACCCACACTAAACCTCAAAACTCATCAGTTGTGAACAAGTTCAGTTTCGTTGTTGGTTCAGGTCAGGCTTATTGCTGACTGCTAATAGGCAGCCTACTGTTAATATAGTCTTTATAGCTCTCACAGAATATCTAATTGCTATGAGAGAAAGCTCTTCTACCTTTAAAAAGGACACTTTTTGCTTACCCAAGGATAGATATGTTACCATTTCACCACATTTGTAAATTCTTGCTATTGACTGAAAGGACTGACATTTAAGAAATATCATGGATCATTCACACTTTTCCATGTATTTTTAGGTTATTATAAACCATGAGGCGCTTGAATTCTTCAACTACTTGTCTACACTGAAGTACTGATATGCAGGAAGAGTTTAATGCTGAAAGTCCTATGTATTATTTTTTATTTCATTTTTTGGTGTTCCCCCCCCCCCAACTCACATGAGCAACTTCAGCATAGGCAAAACAAACCACACTCCATAAAGAACTAACACAGAAGCATGGATTTTCAAATCAAAAAAGATAAGCTGTGATTCCTCCGTATTTGTGTAATAAATGTTATGTTTAATTTCTTCAGTGCAGGTGTGGAAGTAATGCAATTTATCTAAGAAGGAGAATTCTTCATAAATTATTATTTTATGTTTCTTTAAGAATGCCCTGAACGATTAATCATATATAAACAAAGGAAGGACTGCACCATCCCACCATCCCTGTATTTGGTAGGGTGAAGCAGAGGACCTATGGTACTAATAAAACATGACAGTTTTGAGTATTTCTGAGATGTTCTTCCCTTTTCCAACTAGTCCACAATGTATAGAAGGAATATGTCAAGAACACTACATTTAAGTGCACTGCTAAAAAACCAAACCCAAAATCAAATCCAAAATAAAAAAAATCAGCACAGTTTTTCAACTTTGAACTATTCTGACCTTAGTGGCAGGGAAGATTATGGAACAGGTCATCTTGAGTGCAATCACACATCACTTACAGGATGGCCAAGGGATCAGGCCCAGCCAGCATGGATTTAGGAAGGGCAGGTCCAGCTGGCAGCCAGTGGTGTGCCCCACGGATTAGTGCTGGGCCCCATCCTCTTTATTATCTTTATTGATGATCTGGATGAGGGCATGGAGTTCATCATCAGTAAATTTGCATATGATACCAAGCTGGGGATGGGTGTCGATCTGTTAGAGGGCAGAAGAACTCTGCAGAGGGACCTTGACAGGCTGGACAGACGGGCAGAGTCCAACAGCATGAGATTTAACACATCTAAGTGCCAGGTTCTACACAATGGCCACAACAACCCCATGCAGTGCTACAGGCTGGGGTCAGAGTGGCTGGAAAGCAGCCAGGCAGAAATGGACCTGGGGGTACTGGTTGGTAGTAGGCTGAATATGAGCCAGCAGTGTGCCCAGATGGCCAAGGAGGCCAATGGCATCCTGGCCTGTATCAGGAATAGTGTGGCTAGCAGAAGCAGGGAAATCCTTCTGCCCCTGGACTCAGCACTGGTTGAGTTGCTGGAACATGCCCAGAGAAGGACAAGAAAGCTGGTGAAGGGTTTGGAGCACAAGCCCTATGAGGAGAGGCTGAGGGAGCTGGGGGTGCTTTGCCTGGAGAAGAGGAGGCTCAGAGGAGACCTAATTGATCTCTACAACTACCTGAAGGGAGTTTGTAGCCAGGTGGGGATTGGTCTCTTCTCCAGGGAGGCCAGCACCAGAACAAATGGACACAGTCTCAAGCTGCGCCAGTGGAGGTTTAGGCTGGATGTTTGGAAGAAATTCTTCATAGAAAGAGTGATTGGCTTTTAGAATATGCTGCCCAAGGAGGTGGTGGAGTCACCATCACTGGAAGTGTTTAGGAAGAGACTGGATGGGGTGTTTGGTGTCATGGTTTAGTTGATTAGATGGTGTTGGATGATAGGTTGGACTTGGTGATCTCAAAGGTCTCTTCCAACGTGGTCTATTCTATTCTATTCTATTCTATTCTATTCTATTCTATTCTATTCTATTCTATTCTATTCTATTCTATTCTATTCTATTCTATTCTATTCTATGTTGGGTAAAGTAAATATTTCCATTAAAATGTTAAAAAATCCAACTCTGCTTTTGATTCTTTAGTATAGTTTTGTTGGTCATCAGAGATTCTCCAACCATGTATCCAGGAATTGTATAATCCAAAAGAATTGTAAACCTGCTGCATCACAAACATGATTAACCTTTTCTGTCTTTTATCTGAATTATCTGAATCTGTTATAAATTATATGAATCTATTTAAAGTTTCACATATGTACAGTCTACATCAAATGTTAGGCTGTCAATGTATTTTCCACATTTGCCAAAAGTAACAAAAATGATGATGTTTTTGTCCACACGTGACCACATATTTTTCAATCAAGAGAGCAAAACTGCAAAGACTGCATAGGTATCACAGTATCACACTATCACCAAGGTTGGAAGAGATCTCGAAGATCATCGAGTCCAACCCATCACCACAGACCTCATGACTAGACCATGGCACCAAGTGTCACGTCCAATCCCCTCTTGAACACCTCCAGGGACAGTGACTCCACCACCTCCCTGGGTAGCACAGCACATTCCAATGATGAATGACTCTGTGAAGAACTTTTTCCTCACCTTGAGCCTAAAGTTCATTGGTGCAACTTGAGACTGTGTCCCCTTGTTCTGATGCTGGTTGCCTGGGAGAAGAGACCAACCCCTTCCTGGCTACAACCACCTTTCAGGTAGTTGTAGAGAGCAATGAGGTCACCCCTGAGCATCCTCTTCCCCAGGCTAAACAACCCCAGCTCCCTCAGCCTCTCCTCATAGGGCTTGTGCTCAAAGCCTCTCACCAGCCTTGTTGCCCTTCTCTGGACACGTTCAAGTGTCTCGATGTCCTTCCTAAACTGAGGGGCCCAGAACTGGACACAGGACTCAATGTGTGGCCTAACCAAAGCAGAGTACAGGGACACAATGACCTCCCTGCTCCTGCTGGCCACACCATTCCTAATGCATGCCAGGATGCCGTTGGCCCTCCTGGCCCCCTGGGTACACTGCTGGCTCATGTTCAGGCAGCTGTCGATCAGCACCCCCAGGTCCCTCTCTGTTTGGCAGCTATCCAGCCACTCTGAGCCCATCCTGTAGCTCTGCATGGGGTTGTTGTGGCCAAAGTGCAGTTGGACTCTGCCCATCTGTTCAGTCCGTCGAGGTCCTTCTGCTGAGCCCTTCCATCCTCTAACTGGTCAACATATGCTCCCAACTTGGTGTCATCTGCAAATTTGCTGATGACTGTCTCAATCCCCTCATCCAGATCATCAATGAACATATAAAAGAGGATGGGGCCCAGCACTGATCCCTGGGGACGCCACTGGTGACTGGCTGCCAGCTGGATGTGGCACTATTCACCACCACTCTCTGGGCTCAGCCCTCCAGCCACTTCCTAACCCAGCACAGAGTGTTGCTGCCCAAGCCACGAGCTGACAGCTTAGCCAGCAGTTTGTTGTGGGGGACGGTGTCAAAGGCCTTGCTGAAGTCCAGAGAGACCACATCCACAGGCCTCCCCACATCCACCAGGCGGGTCACCTGATCATAGAAGGAGATCAGGTTGCAGAGGCAGGACCTGCCCTCCTAAATCCATGCTGGTTGGACCTGCGTCCTTGGCCATCCTTCAGGTACGCAGTTATTGCCAGCAGGATAATCTGCTCCACCATTTTCCCTGGCACTGAGGTTAGGCTGACAGGCCTGTAGTTTCCAGATTCCTCCATGTGACCCTTCTTCTGGATGGGGATCACTTTGGTCAGCTTCCAGCCATCTGGAACCTCTCTGGTGAGCCAGAACTGCTGAAAAATGATGGAAAGAGGCTTGGAGAGCTCATATGCCAGCTCTCTCAGAACCCTAAGATGTTTCTCATCTCTTCTCAACAAGAATTTTGCACTGACTTATTCCTTCTACTCACTCTCCAGAAAAATGCCTCTTTTTCAGGGTGGGGAGGGTTGGAGGAGACAAAGTTCTATTCTGAGATTACTCATTCCGATCATCTTCATGTTTCTGACAACTGGATTACTTTTATAGTTTTAGTACGTAGAGACTTTGTGATCCATGTTCATGCTGCCCAGGTGAAGGAATGGAGCATAATCAACAAGATAAGGGATTTGAACTTGTTAGATGCAGAGGGCTTTCTAAAAGGTGCTTTGTGGTCTTTGAGAAAAGTGTGTACTTTGCACCTTTCACTTAACTGAATTTCTTGAATTGTGGTGACATCATTATACCTGGGCAAGTGAAAAAAACAGTAACAATAATAATAACAACATTTGGCAGAGCGAAAGGAAGGAGTTCCATGTTTAAGTGCTATCATTTCAATGGCACTTAGAGAAAATCAAAAGATCTGAGAGGACTTCAGAACATGTTTAGTGTTGCTGTGAGGTTTATTCTGAAATTATCAAGATGAAACGAAAATGTTTCTTCCTGGGTTTTTGTAGAGGATGGGAAGATGGGAATTTTTTCTTCCAAAAAGCCAGGAAATTTTGATGTGTCTCCAGCTGAAGTATTTAGACAAAAAGTCAGAGTGGTTTTTGACGAAATGATTCACTTTATTGTTCTGGGAGGACCTAATGCAAATTTGTTTGAATTTATGGAAAGTCCTCAAATGATTTAATTCAAAATATCTTACAATATAGATCTTATTATTCACCTTTTTTTCCCTTTTTTTTTCCCCTTTTCTTTTTATTCTATGTTTAGAAGTCATTGTCTGCACAGTTTGGCAATTGTATAAGGATAATTCAGTCAATGTATTTGCACTGCAACACAGCCTGGAGGTTTGTAACTGCCACAGTAGGCAAAGCCGCTTCTTCCTCTGAAGTAATTTTAAACCCACTGTTAAGTAAGACTTGTGATAAATTAAGTACTTTGCGTTGGACTTTTCTCTTGAATTCCATTTGACCCATTTGTACACCATAATAACACTTTAATCAATATTTCCTTTGCTTTTACAAATTCATGGAATAATATAATTATGAAAATGCATAGAATACCTGAAGTGTTTTGCATAACAATGAAGGATTCCAAGGTGATATAGGATTAAAATCTTCCTGGCTTACAGCCTTGTGCATAGGCAGCAAGACTACAGGCCACAAGACCAGCAATTGTAAAATGGATTAGTTTTCTGACTCCACTGCTGTTTTGTTTCTAGTTCTTAGGAGTAATGTATAGAATTTAGTAGAAGAAACTCTTCTCTTGGAAAACAATTCTAGTTTCTCCAGGCTGTCATAATTTATAAAACCTTTAATAGAAGTTGACATCATGTGCCATTTATGTGTCAGATTGGTTAGCAAAATCTTTTGATACGTAGACTTATTTGTCAGGTAGTAGATTCCCCATACTCCTTTTCACCTTTAAACTGTTATATCCTTCTTTGGTCAAAAATATCTGAAAACACTCTTTCAGCATGAATCTTGTCACATGAAGCTAGCATTTTCCTCTTCTTCATTTTTTCATCAAGCAGTTTATTTTTAAATACCTGTCATGTTCAGCTTGTTACTGCTGCTCTACTTCACCAGGAAAAAAAAAATCACTGGGTGTTTGTAATTCATAAAATGATGTTATAACTGGCTCTGGATTTTTAGGAGGAAATCAGCTGGCTGGTTTGTGTTAAAAAGTAAATATTTGAAATGTTTTTTGCTATGAAAATTATTATTGGTCATGGCATTTAAATTATTTGCTCTTTCATTTTTATGTTAATAAAATTACTTGAGAATAAGAACTTGTGAATAAGAACTATGTTAATATTGCTAAGCATGGTGAAGCACATGAAGTGCAGCCCTATGTGCTCATATTAGAGAGCAAAATAACATGTAAAAGATTAATTTCTAAAAGAAAATAGTTCAGAGTGTTCAATCACAATATATCATACAAGCACTGCAGTCCTATAAGCTTATCCTGAGTACCCAGAACATGGACTTGATTTTCTGTATGTGGCTAAGCCACACGATTCTCTTACTGTTCTGACAGTGTGTGTGACAGTGGGAAAAATTAGCAGAGAGGAAATGCAGTTCAGGTCTGAGAAATTTACCTTTTATTGCACTGGATCTTGCTTTTGTTATGACTGTATAGACATTCTGCCCAAAGAGGAACCAAGTAGTAAAAATCTTGTTTCTAGTACTACTAACAGCCTATATTTCTATATTTTCCTTGTCATCTATATCTGGAGACCAAAATACTATGTATCATTCTGAAATTCTAAGCTGTGCTCCTACCTACATGCATTTTATCAACCATAAATATACTTTTAATGGTTATCTCTTATCTGGAACACCATCTAGTAATTTCTGCTTGTGTGCATGACTTTTTTTTTCCCTTAAGTGTACCCTATGGCAGTAGTTTATGTCATGGGGTTTTTCTTTGACTGGATTTAATTTTTTAAAAATTTTATTTGAAACATACTAGCTAGGGGGAAAACAAAATAATGAAGAATTTTGAATTCAGAGCTAATTAAGTGATCACCAGATCACCAGATTCTCAAATACCAAAACAAACACAAAAACCCAACCCAACCCAAACCAAATCAAACAAAAAAGGAAAAACTTCTCTCTCTATTTGAAGGTGAAAAATCATCAAGTCATAATATATACAGGAAAAAAGAAAGATGTTCTGTCAATAAAAGCATGAATAAATATATGTTTGTGAAAACATGAATCTGAAGAAACTTCCATCTGTTAAGCAAGAAACAGCTGAGTGAAAAATAAGGCTGTGTTTGAGAGAATATTTATGATTCTTCCCCCCCTACCTCCACCTCCCTGTACTCTTTCTATTGTTCTCAACAAGAGTTATTTCACTGACATAAGAGACTGGCTGGTAAAGGGTTACTAAATCAAGGGAGTTCAGAGACAGATTAGGGTTTCCCAGCGGCACATATCTCTAGCAGTAAGTGTGGAAGCCAACTCGGAAGAAACACGTTTGAAGTGGCAGAACTAATCATGCAGAAGCAATTTGCGATTTTCTCTCTCTCAGCCTAGATAAAGCAGAGCATTATGACATTGGCTGCATGGAGCAAGGTCAATTTACTGTGAAAAGGCAGTTATAGACTCCAACTTCAAATAAACTTTCATCCTGCATGATGAAAAGGACTTATCCTATTACTTATACCATACACATGCAAACCCAAATGAACAATTCAATTAGGATGTGCTGATTTGCATATATCCCCCTCTCCCCCCAACACTGGCTTCCTGATTGTTTTACCTATTCATAATGTAGTTATATCTCAAGGTATTTCTTTTGATGTAATGAAAAGAGATCTACTCATTTGCTTGATATGAAATGAAGCTCTGGGCTGTTCTGAAAGTAAAAGGATTAAAGTGCAAAATTTCATGACTATTTCTCTATTTCAGATTTCAAATTTTTAAAATGTCACTGGATGCAAACTGTACAAAACACCATGTGAAACAGTAAATATTCTTTTACTTTTCACCGTTGCTCCACTGTGACCTGAAATGAGATCAGCTGTCCATGCAAGCGATGTTGCTAAACAGCGAAGCCTTAGAGCTGCATCATCAGAACAAGGGGTGATTCTTTCCCTGCACCTCCTTTCTTGAAGTCAGTGAGTAATATCTTTGTTAGCAATAAGGATACACCATACTTTTCGTAATATTACATCAACTCAAATCTGCTTCTCAAGGCATGGCAAAGCAAAACCAAAACTTCAGTCATTTCCCTTTTTCCTTACTAGTTGCTGGCCCATAGATGCAGTTTCTTCTCATCTTCTTCTCAACCCATAAAATGTACCCATCCCTTATTCTATTTCCTCTGTGTCACAATGCTAATATCAAACATACCTTATTTGACAGCAATTAGGGAGTAGATTCTTATTCCAATAAAAAATACCACTTCATCTATACAACCTATTATATTAGTGATCCAGTTATGTTGAATAATATTGTGAGTAGTTGTGTTCAGAGAATGGCTAAAGAAGTACTGTAATGAGCTCTGTGACGAAACATAAACCATCCTCTATGCAGTGGAAAACACACAGGCAAACACCCACTTACCTATTGATGGCAGATAGCCAAATCAGGTCATTTTTGGGATAAATTAAACAAGGCTTCACTTTAATTAGTTGTTCAGTGATTCAATCAGATTGGATGTTCATATTTTAGTGCATTTATGCTTATTAGTTGAATCCAAAACACTTCCTCTTTCTTCCCTTGCCCTTCTGCAGTAGTTTACATTTATATTGATGGAAATGATCAAGAGATAGAGATTTTTATATGCATTCTGAATCATACTTGGAAGGTAAAAGATATGATTGAATGCTATTGCTGCTATAGTTCATGTTAAAAAAAAATGCACAATCAGACCAAGGGCAGAGAGGCTCAGTGAATTAATCCATTAGCCTGTTAGTCTTTCTGTGCCAGACTTTAGGACTCCAGATTGAGTTCTGGTGATCAACAGACCTCCACAGGGCTGACATTTGCTCCTGGAAAGGAGTAGAAAATAGTCTATTAACCTGTGCATAGGTATAAAAACAGCTACTGAAGTTGGGAACTGTTGACCAGATGGAGTAAGCAGAACAGTTATGTGAATTTGAACAGGCCTGTCCTTTCACTACCAATATGATTTCCATGGGTGCTACTATTCATATGGTTGGTACTTCACAGGAGAAAAAAAAAGTAAAATATTGAAATAGTTCAAATAGCTTTTAATCAGAGGGTAAACCTTCTTATAATATTTTTGCACAACCTAACTGAAATTACGGAACTTTCAGTGTTAATTTTCACCTGCTTAGGTCTTTCCAAAGCAGCCTTTCCTAATTTCACAGGCTTGGGCAAAAGGGATGTGAGACACTAAAAGACTTAGAGAGAAAAGATGCAACTGCCTCAGTCTCCGGTTAATGTAGTTCCTATGTAGTAAGCCTTCAGTCTTCATCCCAGACCTGAAACAGAGGAGCTTTGCACTGGCTTCCTTTGAATTTTGTGTGGGGAAGAACTTGGGAAAGCTTGGCCACTGCTGCTGCATTTGAAAACCTGACAAATTCACAGCCCTTGCCAAGAGGCTCTTGCCAAAAGAATCTTGGCAAGAACTGAAAAGTGAAGTGGGAACATGCTATGAAGGGCTTTCATCCTCATTTCATGCTCACCATATGCAGACTCATGGTCACAGGAGCTTCCATACACAAAGAATGTAAGAATATTTAAGTCCTGGCTGAAAAGCATGCCAGGCTAATAGGATTTCTAGGGATGCTGAGAAAATTCTGATTCACCCTGTAAAAGGTGATAGGGAAAAATGGAAGAACAAGACTGCATGAAACTTACTTAACATTTCAGAAATAACAAAAGAATTGCATTGTGTTTGTTTTTTTTTTTTAAAAAGAAAACAAACCCAAAAGAACAACACCCCCCAAAAAAATGAACCTCAAACAAAACCCCAAACAAGACCCCACCAAAACCAAACCAAACCAAAAAACCAAACAAAACCAACAAAAAGCCAACCCTCCCCCCAATAACTCCAAACCAAATACAAAACCAAAAGAACCCATCATTGACATGCACTGACTTTAGAAGGATTTAAGACTAGGATTTCTTCAGGACTAAGCCTCCCTTTTGACTTCTCTCAAGCATTTCAAATTAACATAAAACTCATAAATGTTCCTTTTTAGGGCTTACTGCAGAGCTTTTACAGCTGTATAGAAATGAGAGGCTACATCAGATTAGTTGCAGGTTTCTTCAGTTGTTATACTGAGGGCTCTCTTTTTGCCATGCTCAGGGAGTGCTTTGCCCATAGAACACTGAAGGGTTCAGCTGAGATGAGCATGTTTCCTAATTACTAAAAATTAAAACCATACTTACATTTTTCATTTAGTAATTATTTGGAAGTGGGAGACTCTTCCTTGGAAACTAAGAAACTGCTAAGCAGTTTCTACTTTTCACCTTAGGGTACTGACTGCTGACTCACATCCACTTTATAACCATAAAGTATTGCTTTGTTCCATTTCTGGAAATGCAACAAGATACGTCTAGGCTTCCTTTTGAAATACATGATTTTTGACAGATGTCTCATGCATATGAGCTGTCAAGAGCAACTTGTTTGTCCCAGGAAATCCTGCACTATGTGGAAGATGTATTAAGTTTCTGATAAATAAGTTTGGTACATTCCAAATGTGACCATTCTTGTCATAAAATAGATATCACATGATAAATGAGTAGATATACAGACAGACATACACAGGCTTGTGTATTTTAGGCACAAAATGAGATTAATGCAATGTTCTAAAATGAAACTGCATATAAAAGGATTGGTGTCATTAGCTTCAGCTTATAATTGTAACTGATCAGTGAGGGTGTTTCAAAGAATTTAGCCCTATAGACTTAAAAAACTTGTTGTCAAGTCACTGTTTTTATACATCTGAGAAAGAAAATTGCAAACATTAGAAAATATAATGAGGTTATTTTCAGAATTTTTTTTCTTGTAAACTCACAGGATGATGTTAGTTATATAGGCAAAATGAAGACAATATTGCTCATTTATGTGAAACACATCAGCCTAAACCCTTTGTATTATACTCACCGCTCAAGCTTTACACCTTTATTCACAAGTCATTCTATTGTTCAATGTACAATCTGTTAACTGGAATAAAGGTAAAGTCTCATATTACTATTCCTGCAAACTCACACTTCATTTCTGAATGAGGGCTAGAGAAGGACAGATTGTGCAGGAAAGATAAAATTTCATAGTTTTCATTTGAATTATATTCTCAAATATTTAGGAACTAGCATTGAAACACCAGACTAGAACATCAAGGTGAATCACATGAATAATGCAAATTCATCTTTCTGTCAACAAGAATTTTGCACAGAATCCTAAATCAATTAAGATTAATTTTCTGCAACCAAAGCATGATAGGTCTGCAAAAAACCATGTACTAGCTTAATGGAAAATTACTTTGTTTCATTATCATGCCATGCATTGACATACCAGCTTAAAATTGCTTTTTGCCATTTTTAACTGTGTCTTTAAGTTTAGGTCTCTCACAGCAGATCTGAAATGGTTACTGCCATAAGTGTTGATCTTTACCTTTTAATGATCCTTCAACACATCAAGAAGAAAGGAATATGGACATGCACCTCAGCATCATGGCTTGTCTATATGGCACATTTGTGCAAACCCAATGTAATTTTTGGTGTCCATTTCTATCAAGCAAAACACAAGCAGAGAACGAAGCAGGAAACTGCGAGGTAACAATATCTTCAAACTGCCCCATCTGGATTCAGCAAAGCTTCTCTGCCAAAAACTGAGCAATGAGCTGCACTCCTTGAACAGGTAATCAGTTTAATAAATGTTACTTTGGGTTGTGACTTGCAAGTGGGACTTGTTAGTGAAGTTACCAGCTATCTGTCTCAGTTCATGGATGCATAGGGAGCTGGTCAGCTCATGAATGGATATCACAAGTTACAGATGTAAATTGTGATTATTCAGTTGTCAGTAATTCAGAAAGTAATTGGTTTTCCTGCTCTGGTGAAGAGTGGTGGTAAACATCTTTGTGTGGCCCTCCCACCACATAAAGGACTGTGTAAGTTATAATAGAACGAGTTCAGATTTGAAGGCACCTTAAAGATCATCTAATTCTATTTCCCCTGCCATGGTTAGGTACATCTTCCACTAAATCAGGTTGCTCAAAGCTGCCTCCAGCCTGGCCTCCCCAGAGCCTTCTCTTCTCCAGGCTGCACAACCCCAACTATCTTAACGTGTTGTCACAGGAAATGTGCTGTATCCCTATAATTACTTTTGTGGCCTTCCTCTGGGCTTGCTTCAACAGATCCATGTCTGTTTCATATAATCTTGTGCATGTATACTTGTCCATCAGAAAAAAAATGCAATTAAACTATTCAGTTTAATAGAGACTAGTATTCTTCATCTTAGTGCATGTTCATATAGGTTTAAAATAACAACACTGATTTCTGTTCATGATTTTTGTTGTTTCGTTTCCAGTTTGTGTGCAGCTTTGGTCAGGAGAGCTTAAATTTTTCATGTTTTAAAAAAATGTTTTATTTGCTTGTTAAAGTTTACTAAGTTTCAATATCAAAACCTCACTGGATGAAAAAACTCAAGGATAAAATTCTGTTTAGAATCAAGTAGAATCTAAAACTTTTCCTTGACTATCAAACCGCTTTGGATATTAGACTGGGAAATGAGTGCAGAAGTGCTGATAATAATCTTGCATTAGTGGCTTTAGCAGTATTCTCAGCCAGCTATATTATAGTCTGTCAAAAGTCCCAGTAATTGAAGGAGGTGGGGGCACATTGCTTGTAGAATAAAGCAGTATGGACATACTTCAATTTAAACAACTTATTATCCTTTCTTGTTTTGTTGCCCTGGACTATGTGAACCTAATCTCAGTACTCAAGATTTAGATTTTACCACCAAAGATATCTGAAATATATCATCAGTTGACACAGAAATCAAAACTCTTTAGGACTCACAAAGAAGAGTTTGTAATTCCTGCCTGTTGCTAATCCTATGAGCTCATATTAGTGAAACATGTTATAGCGCTGCAAGGAAGATGTCAGGATCTGGTTGCAGTACTCAGCCTTCAGGAGAGGATTCAAAGTAAGCTTAGGCTATACATAGCCACCCATGAGTCTAAGTACATCTATTCTGCTGAGTGACAAGCCTTTGAGGGTGAACAATGTGCATGGTAAAGAACACGCCTATTTCACTACAGCATCATTGTTATTTGGTTTAACTTCTTAAACTCCTTTCTATTAAAGCTTCATTCAGTCATAAAAAAGATACCTGTAGCTCTTTATTAAATCTCTATTCTCAAAAAAAACCCCAAACCCCCCACAAAATAATACTTTCCTCCAGGTGATATGCCTAAATCAGAATGCATTAATTTTCCTTAATAGACTTTGCTTTATTATCTTATTAAAAAAAAATAGGGTTTTTCTGATAGTGAACAATAGAGGAAAGTCAAATCAGTCTTCTAAAATTATGACATGTTAATTAAAATTCACTAACACCTCAAGCAGTTACAAATCATATCAGTTTACATGTGTATCAAAAAAACATGCTTAATTTTTCAGTTACATCATGATTTAGAAATTTTCTTTCTTACTTTTTGCTTGTTCCTAATACTGAAATTGTTTACTAATCTGGGTCCTGACCTAGACATCATCTTAATTTGAGCTATGAAAGTATTTTCTTAAATAGAATTTATCTTTTTTTTTTAAAAAAAAGCTCAAATATTTGCTGTCTGGGGATATGCAAAAAGTTCATGCATTGACTAACCAGCAGGGTTCACTGATTATGGTCATGGTGATGAAACTAATAAGCTCTTATCTGAGCTAAGTTTTGTTGGGTAAAGCCACAATTTTCTTGCTATGGTTCCTGTGTTAAGAAATATTTTTGTACATATTAATAATGTAGATTACTTCCTTACAGAATGTTATAGATGGGATTCCTCCCTATGTTTCAGTCCATTTTCCTTTTCTTACTGCCAAGACAAAATATTTGGGGCAACATAACCATGTGAGATTAAAATTTCACTTATTTTTATTAATTTCTTCCCCAGTCTATGCTCTATCAAGTTGAATTTTTACTGTTTCATCAAAGGAAATGTTCCAGGCATGCAATGAGCTGCTGTTTGGTCACCGTCTATGTTTGGGTTAAATGATTTTGTGGTTTTAGCATAGTCTGTGTTGGTTTTATGGGAAAAGACCTGAGTACTTCTGCAAATAGGGTTATGGAATGACATTGTAAACCACACCCAGAAGTCACTAATCTTTTTTTTTTTTAATTTTTTTTTTTTATTTCTAAAGGAAAAATTACTGTTAGATTCTTAATTTTACTTTTTTTTTCCCCTTGTAAATTGTGTAATCCCATTTTGAAAAGTATGAAGGCAGTTGCAGGGCTTCACAGATATAAGCACCTCAGTTGGAATATAATCTATGCATGTCCTAATTTATAATTTTTTTTTCCCTTCAGTGGAGGAATACACTTTTTGTTAGGTTTGCTTTATACTGAGGCTGAGGTTTGGCATTTTTTATTTCATTAAATAAAATAAATTAATTTCATTAAATTAATTAATTTCACTAATACAAATAGTATTGGTATGCGCTAGCTAGAGTCAGATGGAATACTGTCAAAGCTTTTAAAACACTTCATGGCGCCTTGGCCATGACTTGTGACACTCAAGTAAATGCAGACCTGCATTTGCTCGGACCTGAAAATGCTTAATAGTGGCAAATTCCAAGATGCTTTTTGCAACAAACATTACTTGTGGCCTACTTAAAACCAGAATTTAGATTTTAAACCCTGAACTACAGCTATGTGATAGTATTACATACAGTGCAAATATAATTTACTCAGTGCTACTCAAAGATACTGCTACTGTTGTTAGTGCAGCTGACTGTAATACAAGTGAGATCTAGAAAATAATATTTTCTCCAAAATATTTTTCAAACCATAGACAATAAAAACTCTCAAAACTGCAAAAGATTAAGTGTATGATTAAATTTAGGCTTGCCAACGCCACTGCAATCAATGGATCTAATCACATACTGAAACATTAAGCACATGCACAAATCTCTACAGGATCATGACCCATTTCTTTATTGATCAGTTCGCAAGAGACTAACTCCTTTGACCTTGCCAGTCCAAATACCCTGTCCCAGAGCTGGTGTCTCTGTCCAGCTCCTTTGACAGCTGGTAGGACAGACTGGATGAAGAGTTGGTGTCTGTGAATGAAAATGATTTTTCACTAATCTGCACATCAGTACAACTTGGATGTCTGCAGGTCTAAGACAGTAAGCCTCAAAAATCACATGCTGTGCCAGTTCAAATGTGCTTGCATTCATCTCATACTTGTAGTAACTCCTACTTGCTAGTCAGATTTGAAGGAAGTGAGGAACTTGGTAATTGCATAGGTCTAGATGAAGTTAATCAGCTGCTTAACCACAAAGGGTCTCAGGCCCGTATTTGGGATGGACCCTGCTTTTTACTGTGCAACAGTAATTCTCTCTATTTTCCTTTGCTAGATAGGAACAAAGAATTTTTAGTGGAAAATAGTATCAGACATTTATAATCTAAATAGTGCTACTAAGGAAGTGGGCTACATTCTTCTAAACCAAGGATTGTCTATTTACTTTTTACCTTATGTAATTAATCATTTTGTTTGGTGGAAGCTTGGAATGACAGTTTCAGTTCTTTCAGACCACATGACTATTTTAACATTAAAAAGTTATTCTTTATTGTACTGTCAAGAGCCCAGCAACAGAGTAAAGAACAGGGGAAATGAAACAAGTTTTGCATATATCAGGCACATTAGAGGGTGGTGAGACACTGGAGCAGGTTGCCCAGGGAGGTGGTAGAAGCCCCATCCCTGGAGGTTATTAAGGCCAGGCTGGATGTGGCTCTGAGCAACCTGATCTAGTGTGAGGTGTCCCCGCCCATGGCAGGGGGTTGGAACTAGATGATCCTTGAGGTTTCTTCCAACCCTAACAATTCTAAGGTTCTATGATTAGTATGCCCAGGACTAATAGCTTGATAATTTAAGTATATTTCTGAAAAAGAAGATAAATCCAAATGCCAAACTAGAACATGCATACATGCATGAACTCTCAAAGTGGAATGATGTTAAAATTAAGAACACTGTACTGAGTCAGGACAACAGATAAAGCAGCTGAGGGTTCTTTCAGTTTTTCTTAATTAGTTTATCAGTGACAAGGAAATTGGTCAGTGGTTAATAAACAGAATCACACATACAAATAAAAAAATATAATCATAATATGTATATACACACACAAGTGTTGGAAATAAAATACTTATAGCATTTGACATAGATGTAATATAAATGTGTTTTCAACCAGAAATACAGTACTCAGATCTATTTTACATCTTTCTTAAAATGGTAACAAAATGGTATCTGCAGAGTTCTATACTTAGGCAGACATAAAGCAAGTATTCCATGAACAGCTTGTATTTCTGCAAAATACGTTTTATTTGAACAGACAGTGAACAGAGTAAACACAGTACAAAATAAAATGGACAGCAAATTAGGCTGAATTGTTAAAAAACAGGGTAAAAATATCTTCACAAGTATGTAATTAAAATATACAGACCCAGATTCTGCTGGTTTATATTGATTTAGATCCAGAGTACAGAAAAGCAGCAGCATTACTTTGGATTTGTTTGTGCAGCTTAGAACTGAATCTGGCCCATAAAATTTAACAAACTGTATGTTGCATCAGATGACTACTATATTTCCATAGGCAAGTAGGTCATGCTTTATAAATAACATATATTGTAAAAATAGTGCAAATACAGTATTTCATGTTTATATTAGTCACACTGCTACGTTGTCTATTGTAACATTAAAGTCTCTTAAGTAGCCAGCTTTAAGTCTACACCTTTTTTAGATGTCTTTTTCTAATTTTCTTTTATGGTAGAGCTCATTCAAGATACAATGAAATAGCTGGTAAAGGCTGAGCAGGGAAGGATAACCTTCTTTGGAAACAATCTCTATGAATAAAGTCTCCAACCCCTCAATCTGTAAGAGTATGTGCTTTTTTCAGAATCCAGAAAGAAAAGTGACAGGTCTGTGACAGCCAGGCTCTCACAACCCTGTGTGCCTCAGCCAGCAATTACATACTGAAGAGCACAGAAAGCCTTTCAGACTGCAATGCCCTGCAGCCCCACCTGGATCAGTTGCTGAGAGCAAGGACTTTTGC
The DNA here is from genome assembly GCA_033816785.1 of Picus viridis. Classification (NCBI taxonomy): domain Eukaryota; kingdom Metazoa; phylum Chordata; class Aves; order Piciformes; family Picidae; genus Picus; species Picus viridis. The sequence goes on along the minus strand of CM066606.1, from coordinate 72,897,266 downwards.
TTTTCTTGCTGTTGCCCTCTCACTGGCAGGTTGTATTCAAGGCTCTGTGTTTAATGGGACTGGTCAGAGGAGCTTACCAGTGGTGATCCCTGCATTAACCTGGGGAGCATTCCACGGCTCTGGCAGGTGCTTGCCTCATATTGTATGCTCCCCACAGCTACTGACTCCATGAGCAAAGTGCAAAAGAGGTAGAAAATGAGTTCAAGGACCAAGTAGAAAGGAAGGAAACTGGAAAAAGGAAGAAATGGTAGGAAGGTAAAGAAATGTGATGAGAGGAAGAGGACGGAAACACATTATTGTCAATAACAGTCTAGTACTGCTTATGTAATTATATATTAATATAATTAATAATATCAACAACAACAGTCCTGACTCTGTTGTAAGAAATGGGATGTAACACGGACCAAAAGGCTTCTGTCATTCAACCATTACTTCAGAAGCTATACTGGCAAATATCTGAAACAAAGCAATAGAAAGACAGTGTTTGCTTACACCTGCTTTGTTGTACACTTGAAGTGTTTAAAACTATCTTGTAAAATAATTCCTACCATTATAGTAGACTGAAAGCCCCTCTTTGAAAACTGACATTGTGGAAACTAACATTTCTCTAGATATTTTTTCATATTCCAAGTAAAACCCATTAAATTTGTATGTGAATAGGTAATTCTAGTAAAAAATTTCTTTCATGCTGACTCCAGACCCTGGTGACTGCAGAAAAATCTGCACTTATAAATTCTCAGACAAAATTCACATCAAAATTCTGAGGATATTTTCCTCCAAAGTCTGTGTAAGAAAAAAAACGTATAATTTTCTGACCATGTCTTAAATAAAATTCCTTATTTGAACAGCTACACAGGCAACTGCAAGCAGCTGAACATGTAAATAATTTCAAAGTTTCATCTCTTATTCTCTAATTTTATGCTAGAATTGTCTGGTTGTTAATACTTAAATTAAGTGAAACATAATTCCATACACTGATCAAGTGTAGTCTCTCTCAAATATAATCCTACAAGGAGCTGGTATGGAAATACCACCATCACCTTAGATTCTATTGCTAGTGTAAATAGTAAAAATGAAGTAAAAATAAGTCTACTTTCAGTTATTTTTGTACATACTGAGACAGGTAGTATGACTTGATATTTCAGGGTCAGATGAAATAACATTCTATGCACTTGTTTGTGTTTATTTTTCAAGTATTAATCACACGAACAACATAATATCAAAAAGCTAAACACAAGTTATATGAAAAGTACTTCCAATTTTGTCATCGGTCTCCTGGTATTAAGAAGCACTCATTTCTTCGCAGTCAGAAACTGCAGAATTTTTTAATCTCTGTAGTTCTAGTTGAAAATTTGCACACAGTATAGTGACTCAAAAGGCAGAGGATTAGAGTAAACAAAGAAAATAGTACTGAACAGATAGCAATAGCACAGTGTTCCATCTCTTTTTCTCTTTCCCTTAATCCCGTTTTGTGACCTAAACAGAAGTTCTTTAGGATGGTAACAGTGGCAAATGTAGGAAAACCTGACTAAACTTAGGGTTTTTTATTTATTTTTTTAAAAAATTGTTTCATTGATGAAATGTTGAAACTGAATTTGAGAGACCGATGAAAGGATATTCAGAACTCAGTGATTTTGTCATGAAAATTTGCCCATGTGAAAACTGCATCGTTGCAGGCAGCAAACAGTTCTAGGGTTAAATTTCCAGTGTTTCCAACTCATAATTTTATTTCCAGAAAGAAACAAAACAAAACAAATCAAAACAAAAAACATTGGGAGCTGTTCTTCCATCTCTGTAGCTTTCCACTGGCATAGAATACATGAAAATGAAAATTAACGTTCTTATTAAGTTCATAAATGTGAAGATAAATGAACAAAAGTATTCAAAAAAGTCAAAGCAAAGTATAAGAAAACAAAATCAAACCAAACAATTAGTAATTTTAAAGATATTTTCATGAATGGAAGAGGCTCATAATTACTGTCAGACGTGCTAGCAGGTAATACTCACTTTCTTCAGCAAATATTAACTACAGTTCCCAATGTAATGGTTACTGTAATAATCAAAGCTCTCATATACTTGTGTCATTAAAAAATACAGGGGTGAAATACAGTCGGGGTGAAACCAGCAGCCCAGCTGAAGTGCATGTACACTAATGCACCCAGTATAGGTAAGGAACAAGAGGAGCTGGAAGCCTTGTGTACAGAAGGAAAGTTATGATGCAGTTGCCATCACAGAAACATGGTGGGATGACTCACATGACTGGAGCACTGAAATTGATGGCTACAGGCTCTTCAGGATGGACAGGGGAGGGAGAAGGGGTGGAGGGGTGGCCCTGTACTCCAGGGAGGCTCTAGATGCCATGGAACTAGAGATTAAGTATAGTTGAGTGCTTGTGGGTGAGAATTAGAGGGAAGACCAACCAGGCTGACATCCTGGTTAGAGTCTGTTACAGACCACCCAATCAGGATGAAGAGGGTAGGGGTACAGCTTTGCTTGACCTTCTTTTTACAAACAGAGAAGGGCTGGTGGGAGATGTGGTGGTTGGAGGCTGTCTGGGGTCCAGTGACCATGAGATAATTGAGTTTTCAATATGCAGTCAAGCTAAGAGGGGCAGCAACAAAACCTCCACTCTGGACTTCTGGAGGATGGACTTCAGGTTACTCAAGGAACTAACTCAGAATATATGCTGGGAAACAGCCCTTAAAAACAAAGGGGTCTGGGAGGCCTGGACCTGCTTCAAGGAAGAACTCTTGAAGTCACAGGAACAGGCTGTGTCAGTGTGCTGGAAGATGAGCTGCCGGGGCAGATGGCCAGCCTGGATGGGCAATGAACTTCTGGGTGAATTAAGGGGAAAAAAGAGGGTGTATCATCTTTGGAAAGAAGGGGAGGTTACCCATGGAATGTTTAAGGATGTTGCTAGGTCATGCAGGAAAAGAAATAGAGAGGCAAAAGCTCATTTAGAGCTTAGACTGACCACTGCTGTGAAGGACAATCAAAAAATCCTTTTACAAATCTATTAATGGCGAGAGGAGGGGCAAGGACAACCTCCACTCCTCAGTGGACATGGAGGGGAATATTGTAACAAAAGATGAGGAAAAGGCAGAGGTACTGAACACCTTCTTTTCCTCAATTTTTAATAGCACGATAGGTTGTCTTCTGGACAACTGGCCTCCTGAGCTGGCAGATGGAGTCAGGGAGCAGTATAGTTCCCCTGTGATCTAGGAGGAAATAGCTAGAGACCTCCTTAGCCACTTGGATCCCCACAAGTCCATGGAACCAGGTGGGATCCATCCTAGGGTTCTGAGAAAGCTGGCAGATGAGCTGGCCAAGCCTCTTTCCGTCATTTTTCAACAGTCCTGGCTCACTGGAGAGGTCCCAGATGACTGGAAGCTGGCCAATGTGATGCCCATCCAGAAGAAGGGCCGGTTGGATGAGCCAGGGAATTCTAGGCCTGTCAGCCTGACCTCAGTGCCAGGCAAGATTATGGAAGAGGTCATCTTGAGTGCAATCACACAGCACTTGCAGAATGGCCAAGGGATCAGGCCCAGCCAGCATGGATTTAGGAAGGGCAGGTCCTGCCTGACTAACCTGATCTCCTTCTGTGATCAGGTGACCTGCCTGGTGGATGTGGGGAAGGCTGTGGATGTAGTCTACCTGGACCTCAGCAAGGTCTTTGACACCGTCCCCCACAGCAAACTCCTTGCCAAGCTGTCAGCCCATGGCTTGGACAGCAGCACTCTGTGCTGGGTTAGGAACTGGCTGGAGGGCCAAGCCCAGAGAGTGGTGGTGAATGGTGCCACATCCAGCTGGCAGCCAGTCACTAGTGGTGTGCCCCAAGGATCAGTGCTGGGCCCCATGCTCTTCAACATCTTTATTGATGATCTGGATGAGGGCATTGAGTCCATCATCAGTAAATTTGCTGATGATACCAAGCTGGGGGTGAGTGTCAACCTGTTAGAGGGTAAGAGAGCTCTGCAGAGGGACCTCGACAGACTGGAGAGATGGGCAGAGTCCAATAGCATGAGATTGAACACATCCAAGTGCCGGATTCTGCACATTGGCCACAACAACCCCAGGCAGTGCTACAGGCTGGGGTCAGAGTGGCTGGAGAGCGGCCAGGCAGAGAGGGACCTGGGGGTACTGGTGGATAGTAGGTTGTACATGAGCCAGCAGTGTGCCCAGGTGTCCAAGAAGGCCAATGGCATCCTGGCCTGTATCAGTAACAGTGTGGCCAGCAGGAGCAGGGAGGTCATTCTGCCCCTGTACACTGCACTGGTTAGGCCGCACCTTGAGTCCTGTGTCCCGTCCTGGGCCCCTCAGGTTAGGAAGGATGTTGACTTGCTGGAATGTGTCCAGAGAAGGGCAAGAAAGCTGCTGAGGGGTTTGGAACACAAGTCCTGTGAGGAGAGGCTGAGGGAGCTGGGGTTGATTAGGCTGCAGGAGAAGAGGCTCAGAGGAGACCTCACGGCTGTCTACAATTCCCTGAAGGGAGGTTGTATCTAGGTGGAGGTTGGTCTCTTCTCCCAGGCAACCAGCACGAGAACAAGAGGACACAGTCTCAAGCTGCACCAGGGGCAGGGAGGTTTAGGCTGGATATTAGGAAGAAGTTCTTCATAGAAAGAGTGATTTGCCATTGGAATGGGGTGCCCGTAGATGTGGTGGAGTCACCTTCATTGGAGGTATTCAGGAGGAGACTTGATGGGGTGCTTGGTGCCATAGATTAGTTGATTAGATGGTGTTGGGTGATAGGTTGGACTTGGTGATCTCAACGGTCTTTTCCAACTTGGTTGATTGCATTGTATTGTATTGTATTGTATTGTTTCTATTCTATTCTATTCTATTCTATTCTATTCTATTCTATTCTATTCTATTCTATTCTACATACAAGATTATTTAGTAGTAGGAAATACTTATATTAAAGGATACTTGCTTGAATTATTGCACCTTACAATAATTTCTTGTTATATATTTAGTAGGTTTTGGTTGGGTTGGGTTTTTTTTTTTTTTTTTTATTGAACACAGGTCTGGCAGAGCAGTCAAATTATAGGAATTATTTAGAAATTTGGATTGTATTTTAAAACAGTTCAATGAAATACAGGGAAAAAAGTTTCAGAAAACAATAAATATGAAATGCTTTGAAAAACCTGTGTTTTTTTCTCCTCAAGCAGGTGTTTCTAGCATAAATCTGCCAACAAAAGTTAAGCAGGTAACAAGAAACATCAAACAGAAGATTTCCTTTTGAAGCAACAAAGCATTTTGTTTATCCCAAGGCTCTTACTTTGTTTTAGTTTGTTTTGTTTCTTTCTTCCATTTAACACCAATTTTGGCCTAACTGAAAACATCTTGATTTTCATGATTAGCTGGCATGAGAGAACAGTTATTCTTTTAATTACTATTTTCTTAGGGCTATAATCTTCTTGATTAAAATAGAAATCACTAAGTGACTGTCTTTGCTGTGGAATGAGCATGAAATGGTACTTACCAAGTTACCAGCATGAGGTCTGGACCTAGGAGAGGGACTGCTGAAGCATCTGGGAGTCCTGTCTCAGTTAACACTATCCTGCTGATTGGTAGGATATAGTGCCTTGGAGGTGGCATCAGGGATATAGGCAATGCTGTTCCTTGACTTTTGTATGTCAGAGTGGCACTATATTTTTATGCCTGGAGATCCTGGCTTGGGTAGGTGTCTGCTTATACTTGTATGCCCGCTTATACTTGTATGCCCAGCCTTCTATGTCATGTATCTCTTCAGTGCATGCTATAGATACATTTTTATGGCTTACATTAGAATATTATCTTCTAGAAATGTACTATTTGTCTTTTTTTTGGAGGAAGTTAGTTAATTGGATTTGGTGTCCTAAAGTTTAATTCTGATTTAATTTAACTTGAAAAATGTCACTCTTAGAGAAAGCAGAACAGTTTACATTAGGCATGAGTTAGCAGATTGATCAAAGTCTCTGCCAGGGTCTGCACTTGCCTCAGCCTCTGATTTAAAACTGGAAGTTGGAAAATTTTCTGCAAATTCTTCCATATTTGGTCAGGTTTTAACTGAAGTTAGTTAGTCAGAGAATTCAGAGTGTATTCTTTTCTTGTCTTCAATAAGCTCAGAAAAAAGTATTAAAAGTTGCTACCATTCCAGCCACCACTAGAGTCAATACTAACCTTTCATGCTGCATTGTGTCCAGCTATGTTAGATGCCTTCAAATGCATGTGATGTACCAAAGAGATGATGCAGGAGCATGGATGTGTCAATATGGTGTTCTCTTAGGTTAAGCAAGCCTAAATAATCAGTAGGCCAGAATGGCAGCATTACTGAGGACACTGCTGCAGTCAATAACATTAATATAAATAACGTTCTTAGTAGCAAAGCTTGTTTTGTATGCATGGCTTGCAGCTCTGTCATCACATGTACTGCCCTATGTTACACATCCATTGGCTGCCTGTTGCCATATCTGAATGGGTTGAGAGGAGGCTGAGCTACAGGTTTATTCCTGTGACTGGCCTTCTATGAAAAAAGAGGACATACTGAAGTAAAAGAGTCTTATCTCATTGTCTCTCTGTTGGCCTCTGTCTTTCCTCAGAAAAGGAAAACAAGAAGCCTCTTTCTAACAAATGTTCAATAACTCTAGTGCTTGCTATTAACAGTAAAACACATTAGGACCGAGAAGCATTCATCATACACACACACACAGAACTTCAATATAGAAAAGTAGGTTGATCATCACGTTCCCAGAACTCTCCCCCAAAGCACAAATACCGGCTGGGTAGAGAATGGCTTGAGAGGGAAGGACATGGGGTTGTCAGGCATTGAAAAACTCAGCACAAGCCAGCAATGTTCACATGCAGCCTAGAAGGCCAACCCTATCTTGGGCTGCATCAAAAGAATTATGACCAGCAGGATGAGTGGAGTGATTCTCCCCTTCTATTTTACTCTCATGAGACACCACCTGGAGTACTGCATCCAGTTGTGGGGCACACAGCACAAGAAGGACATTGAACTGTTGGTGTGGGTCCAGAGAAAGGCCACAAAAATGATTAGGGGCTGGAGCATCTCCTCTGTGTGCTGTGGTGGGTTGCAAATTCCCCCAAACATAAAATTGCCAGACTCGCTTAGTTGGAAGCAAATGAAGCTGTATTGAAAGCAAAACTACAATCTAAAATGAAATGCAATGAATATATACAAAATGTACAATACATACAAAATGTAATATTTACAGGTATTTACAATTTATAAACAATACAAGAACTCCCTTGGACAAACCAGGGGCGCTACTAATAGCTTCCCTTTCCCTGCTCCCTTCCCTACCCCACTGCACATGATAGAGGAAAGAGAAGAGCAGAGAGTTGCTTGTTAGATACTCAGCCTCAACAAAGCAATGCAGCCAAGGTCAGCAAAGCCAGGAGAGGCACCAGCCAGAGTGCAGGAAGTGAAAAGAGAGAAAGTTAGTTTACTTTACTAGCTTTATGTTTATTATCTGTCCAATGGGATTGTTTAGAGGTTATAGTTATTTTCCTTTTTACATCCAATAGTGATTTATTTACATCCTTCTATTTTTTGTTCAAGATCTGTGGAAAATTTTTCAAGCACAGCCTGAAATTACCACAGCTGTGAAAGCTGGGGTGGTTCACTCTAGAGCAAATAAGACCTTATAGTGGTGCTCCAGTAGCTAAAAGAGGCCTATAAGAAGGCTGGGAAGGGACATTTTACAAGGGGTTGTTGTCAGAGGAGGGGGGTAATGGCTTTAAACTGGAAGAGGGCAGATTTCAATTGAATATTCGGAAGGAATTCTTTACAGTGTGGGTAGTGTAACATTGAAACAGGCTGTCTAGGGAAGTTATGGATGTGCCCCATTGGACAGGGCCTTGAGCACCCTGGTTTAGAGGAAGGTGTCCATGCCCATGGCAGAAGGATTGGAACTAAATGATTTTTAATTTACCTTCCAACTATTCTGTTTCAGGCAAGGCTGCTGAAATGTTATAATTTGGTTTTAGTTTGATTCCTGGTGCCGTATCCTCTTGGCCTGCTTACTCTTTTGCTGTTTGAAGCATCATGGGCTGACCAAAGGCATTGCAGAATGGAAAACAGCTGTCTCCTGGAAGTTCCAGAAAACTACCTTCACACACAGCCACACGCACTTATATGCAGCAAGAGCTAAGAAATAAAGGCAGTGTATGACTTATGTTCCTCTCTGTAGATGTGCAAGGAATGACTTCAATTAATTTAACAAATAGGAACTTAAAATGAAATCTGAATTATGTCAGTAACAGAGCTGAAAACAAACACATACACACATACATGACTGTAGACCGTACATCTGAAGAGAAATACATGAAAGAAAATCCACATGCAATTTACAGCTATCTAAGGTGCTCAGCATGAAAATTGCTATGATTTAATAATAAAAATTGTCAATTCATTTAAAAAAAAATAACATTTTTTTCTCCCAGTTTTGGTAGAGCAGTTCTCAGGGATTTGTAAGCAAGAGAATTATTGAATCTGTGCTATATCAGGGTATAATATTCCAATATTACAAAAATATTGGGAGATTTTTATTGGTTTATACATTTAAATGGAATGATACATAAAATTCTTAGAATGGAAGATTACATATTTTTCAAGAAGTCTGAACCTGCAAACTGAATAATAGTCTTGTATTAGATACAAGGAATTTTTTGTTTAAAGCAAGAGGAGAACAGGAAGAAAAGAAAGAAAACATTCTTGATTTTTTTTTTTTTTTTTTTTTTTTAAACAAAATTAATAGTGACTTCCCATCAGAGCTTAATATGGAGGTGATGATACTTGTTGAGAACAGTCAAGACCATGATGAAAGATAACCAATATTCCTGGACCATGGAGTTAAATAACAGTATTTTCCTCATGCTCCAGCAACAGAAGTCATAAAACTCTGCAGTGCAGAAAAACAGATAAAATCCCACAGTAGTTCTTAATCATAAAGTAGCAGCATCTTGTTCTGTCACTACGTTGTAGACAGTTCATGGCTAGGCTGCTGAATCCTATATATAATGGTGCAGTGATGAGTACAGAAACTCTCACTGACTCCTGTTGTCCTGCTGTGAGATTTCAGCTCATCCAGCCTTTCCTGTGCTGGTTCAGCCTTGGTGCAGTGCACTCCGACAGGAAAAGGAGCATGTGAATTGTTCTAGAGCTGTGCACAATGCAGGGCCACTAACATTTTCTACAAGCTTTACAATTAACTGTGAAAAAACAGAAATACCTCCTGCACAGGCCATAGCAAGCTGAATCTGTACTGATTATAGTTCTTGCTCTGGTTTCACCATGTACTCTGATGTTTTCTGAAACACAACAAAAAGCAGACATTCTTTCTGTGCATTATTGACCTATTGAACTTACTGTAATATTATTTTTTTTGTGGGGGGAGACAGGGAATCTTCTATCAGAAAATGCTTTGATATGTTTTACATTTTAATGGTTTCTTTTGCTCCGCCACTCCAATTTCATTGTTTCATTGTTAAAACCATTTTGACATTCAGTTCTCTTATAAAACATTATTTTTGGAAAGGGTTTATCAAGATTGTATTCAGAAATTACAATTTTTTCCGAAGTGTTGTCACTAGTAAACCTTTTTGTGATGGTCCAGGCTAAATCAGTACAATTTTCCTTGCACAATACAGTGCAAAAATTTGCACAATTTACTTCTGTTTCTGGTGTTCTGACCACAGGAAAACTGTCTAAGTACGTAGGGAAAGAGAAGAAGAACTCATATTGACAAATTATTGATAGAAACGAGGAACAAAATTTGCTCTAATGAGTTTTATGATCAAGTCTGTAACTGACCATGACTTTTACAGGTGATTCTGCCAAGTTAAACTCTGCTTCAGCCTGGCCTTGCATTTAAGGTTTCTTCCCAGAAATCAGAATTTTAAAAATAGAAAAAAATATTTATTAATGAAACTATGCTACCAATTACAGTTTATGAGAACATAATGACTGATCTTTATAATCTGCATCTGATGTAAGAAATCTATGTTTTTCTATATATATCAAAGGCTGTCAAAAGGAATAAAGTTATGGATCAAAACTACGCTAAAAAATGTGTATACGAAAAGCTAAGTTCCCCATGAGAGAAAAATCAAGAACAATAATTTAAAAAGTGTAGTATACGAAAGAATTTGTAATGAACTATAGCCACACACAGTTAGAATGGGTTTGGAAGTCTTCACGGTACTTGCTGAAAAATATACACTGCTTCTATGAGAAGATTTGGTTTATTAGTAAAAGTCTGGGTAAGATTTCAGGATTTAAGAGAATACCCATAAAGTGAAGACTGACATTAACCAGACCATGCTATAAATACCACACAAAGAGACAAACAAGCCCACTACTGAGAGACGTGCTTGACATTATGCTTCATTGCTAGCCTGTAACAATAGGAAGAAACCTGTTGTCTCAGTTAGATTAATTCTGTTAAACTGCTCAAAATGCTCTTGTCTAGTTCTGACAGCAGATGTTTACTGTGATCCCTGTTTATGCACAATCAGCTGATGCAGCTTAGAATGTGCGCCTGTAGCACACACACATTTTAAACTGTGGCATTTGGTGTACATGAGTCACTTTGCATGGCTTTGCATAAATTCCTCCTCTTTTTGTTCTCATCAAATGTTAAACATGGCTTAGGATGCTATGCAATGTACACTGGTTTTTAAGGGGGTCATTTTCAGAAATTCACTTCTGTGAAGGTGAATTGGCTTATACATGTAATTCAGTTGCATTTAATGCTGGAAGAAATGATACTCTATATTTTGTTTGCAAAAGTAAACCTGAGTTCAGACTGCAGCATAAAATCTCTCTGTGTAAAAGTCAATATCAGGAGGAAAGTAAGTTTTTTTCTGAATGCCAGACACAAAGATATAGGAGCAAAATTCTTACGTATGTGTTATTTTTACAAAGAGACTGAAATTCATGCTGATGAAGAATGTATGTATTGCTAACGTGTGCAATTTTTAATGATCAAGATCAACTACATTTCTGAAAACTCTACTCTTGGCATCAAAAAGTACAAGCACTTGCAACTGCTTCAGGAGTTAGCATTTGGTTTGTGCTTTACTACCATAGTGGTGGACATTCAAGCCTGAGGGATATGTCTACTGTACCATTAGATGAGGCCATTGAGACTTTTCACAACTGTGACTTATAATGTTTTACTAATACCAACTTTGTGCTCACTGACAACCATAAGATAATTGTTCACTAAACAGTTAGATGAGAGCTGAGCTCATGCTCCATACAGACACATGTCAGAAACAGATTATAGAGTGATAGGCAGAGAAAATGAAATTTTTTCTTCCTCCTGTTATATGTAAACTTAAAAGACTCTCCCAAGCAAACAAATATATCCTCATCTAAGAGGAAGGATAAAAATCATTACCAAGAACTGGTTTAGAGGGTTAGTTTAATGGGAACAACAGGGAACAAAAAGCTGCTTTATCAGCTGACTCTCACTAAACACATGATTTTTTAATCCAGTGCAGAAAAAGCTCATGCTGAAGTCAGCAGGGCAGAATCCTTTGAAGTTCCTGAAGTGTTCACAATTCATAGTAAATGTGTAGCTGAATAAATGAAAATTAATACCAGCACTTAGACTGCCCTCTCTAGTATGAAAGAAAGAAAATGTGAGACCATATTTATACTGATCCTTATTTCTTCCAAATTATGATTGTCTTCTTAACCCTAACATGTATTTCTGAGTGTAGTTGCAGAGAATTGCAATAAATCATAGAATCACAGAATCATAGAACAGTCCAGGCCAGAAGGAACTTCCAAAGTTCGTCTAGTCCAACCGCCCCACTGTCAGCAGGGACATCCCCAACTAGATCAGGATGTCCAGGGCCTTGTTGAGCCTCAGTGTGAATATCTCCATGGAGCATACCTCAGCCACCTCCCTGGGCAGCCTGTTCCAGTGTTCTACCACCCTCACAGTGAAGAACTTCTTCCTGATATCTAATCGAAATTTGCCCTTCTCTAGTCACTGCAGTCACTTGGTAAACAGTCCTCCTCCATACTTGTAGGCCCCTTTCAGGTACCAGGAGGCTGTTATTCGGTCTCCCCAGAGCCTCCTCTTCTCCACACTCAACAACCCCCACTCCCTCAGCCTGTCCTTGTAGCAGAGGTGCTCCAACCCCTGATCATTTGTGTGGCCCTCCTCTGGACCCTCTCCATCTTGTTCATGTCCTTCCTATTTTGAGGGCTCCAGACCTGTACACAGTACTCCAGCTGAGGAGTACTCCAGTACTCCAGTACTCCAGCTGCTCCAGCAGAGTAAAATGGTAGAATCACCCCTCTGGATCTGCTGGCAACACATCTTTTGATGTGGCCCAGGATGTGATTTGCCTTCTGGGCTGCAAGCACACACTGTCTGCTCATGTCCAGCTTCCCATCCATGAGCATCACCAAGTCCATTTCTACAGGGCTGCTTTCTATCACCTCATGCCCCAGACTGTATTGATAGTGAGGTTTGTTCTGGCCCAGGTGCAGAACCCTGCACTTGCTCTTTTTGAACTTTATGAGGTACACCTGGGCCCACCTCTCCAGCTTGTCCAGGTCCTTCTGGATGACATCCTGTCCCTCTGGTGTATCAACACCACCACATAGTTTGGTGTCATCTGCAAACTTGCTGCTGGTGCCTTCAATCTCACTGTCTATATCACTGATAAAAATATTAAACAGTACAGGTCCCAGTACAGACTCCTGAGGGACATCACTTTGTCACTGCTTTCCATCTGGACTTGAAGCCACTGAGCACTACCCTCTGGATGCCACCAACCAGCCAATTCTTTAACTACTGAACAGTCCACTTATCAAATCCTCTCTCCAACTTGCTGAGCAGGATGTTGTAGGGTCCTGTGTCAAAGTCCCTGCAGAAGTCCAGGTAGACCACATCCATGTGTCACCCCTCATCTACTGACATAGCCATTTTGTCATAGAAAGCCACTAGGTTAGTCAGGTAGGACCTGCCCCTAGTAAAGCCAAGCTGGCTGTCTGGAATCACCTCCCTGTCCTCCATGTGCCTTAGCATGGTGTTTAAGAGCATCTGTCCCATGATCTTCCCAAGCACAGAAGTGAGGCTGACAGCTTAGCAGTTCCCAGGGTCCTCCTTTCTACCTTTTGAAAAATGTGTGTAATGTTTCCTTTCTTCCAGTCCCCAGGGACCTTACCTGGCTGCCAGGACTTCTCAAATATCATGGGGAGTAGCCTGGCAATGACATCAGCCAGTTCCCTCTGGACTCTGGGATGCATTTCATCACACCCCACAGACTCGTATATCCTCAGGTTTGTGAGATGATCATGCACCTTATCTTCACTTACAGTGAGAGGAACCATGTCACCCTGGTCTCCAACTTGTGGTCCATCAACATGAGAGCAATGAGGAGAGGGACTGCCAGTGAAGTCTGAGGCAAAAATGTTGTTGAGAATCTCAGCCTTCTCCTCATCTGTTGATACAAGTTCTCCACTGTTGCTCATCATTGTGAATGCTTGCTTTAATCCTCCTTTTCTGGTTTATGTACCTGTAGCAGCCTTTCTCGTTTCTCTTTACATCCTTTGCCAAGTTCAGTTTCAGCTGTGCCTTTACCTTCCCGACCTTGTCCCAACAGAGCCAGGCAATGTCCCTGTACTCTTCCCAGATGTCTGTCCCTTCTTTCCTTTCTTGTGAAGCCCCAGATTGCCCCTTAGTTTGACCAGCAGGTCACGGCTCAACCATGGTGGTCTCCTGCCCTCCCTGCCCAATTTCTTACATGTGGAGATTGAGATCTTTTGTGCTCTATAGACAACACAATTAAAGATCTGCCAGCTGTCACACTACTAGGTAGAATTTAATTCTAGCTCATTTCCATAATAGATTTGGTGCACAAGAAACAGGTTTCAAACACTAGCTGAATCAGGTTCTAAACTCTAAAACGTGAAATATAATAAAAGTGACTTTTAGACAAATTTTCAAACTAGTATGGATGAGATTCACAAATAGGGCAAAAGTGTAAGTTATCTGGTAGAATACCATATGTCACTGTTAGATCAATGAAAATAACCTTTATGGTGCCACAAATCTTTTGGGATGTAACGGTGACTGATAAACAAAATGATGTATCAAGCATTACTGTTTTTGGACATGGGGGACTTGGAAGTGAATACCAAATTTAGTGCTTTGAAATCTGAAAGCATATATCAGCTGGGTTTTTTATTTGTTTGTTTGTTTTTTAATTCAGAGATAGTCTGTAGTCTCCAGCTGACAATAATATATTCCATTTAACATTAAATGTACACCAGTATGTTGCTCATTCACATTTAGATGAACTTAAATAAAATAAAATAAAATAAAAGTCCAGAAAATTCGTATACCAAATCCACAAAATTTAATAGCTTGATTATGTTTATTTGCATTACTGCATGCTTCTAAGGATTTTTTAAATGAAAATGTTTACATGCGTAAATTGGAATATGAAATCAGTATAAATCAGTATAAATCATTATAAATTGGTATAAATATATTATACCATGATGCATTATTAGAAAAAAAAAGAGATTTCAAAGATGTTTACAAAACAGGCTAGCTTATTAAACCAGCTTTGGCTGGTAAGGCATAGAAAAGGGTGTTTTCCAAATGTTCTCAGGTAAATAAGTTGTACCTGCAAGATGTAATGTAGCTTGCTTTATTCCAACCCTTTAACAAAGCACATAAAGAATTACTGCCATTATTTTGGACTCAAGTGAGTTTGGCCAGAACAAAGCCAAGTTATCATGATAATCCCCATGACGTTAGAGCAAGAAGGTTTTGGCCTGTATTTAATTAAAGATGTATTACAGTACTTAGGCAGATGCTACATTTGTACATTGTGAGTCAAGGGCTCATCTCAGTCTTCTCTGAGATTTGTATGGCCACTGTTGAGCCTTTTCTTTTCTGCATTATTTTTTATAGCTAAGTCACTATTTCCATCCCCAGGACACATTCCTCCACCAGGGAAAAAGTCATGATCTGGTCCTTAAATTCTAGCATTTTGAAATTTGCAGAGAAAGCTCCTGAAAACCTTTAAGAATTTTAATGAACTGCACTGTACAAACTGTAGTGGGGATGAATGCAAACTCCATCATTAATTCTGGCTCAGGACAGTAAGGTTGGTATTTAAGCATTGCAGTTAACTGCATCAGTGTACTGTTTTTAATTGAACACTTGCAAACAGTGTTTTTCCTACATTTACATCATTCTTCTCTGTTCTATCTTTTATTTTCTATCATACATTTTGGCACTTCACTTCCCTCTTCATCCAAAACAACCTTATGCAACAAATTCAGCCCTCTATATGAGTCTTTAGTTTCAATCTATAAGACGAATTTCATGACTAAAGATTTAGACACACATACCCTTATCAAATAGCTATGACAGTTCAAGATTGCCCACTTTCCCCCTCATAAATTACTTCTGCCACAGTTCTATTGGCAGAATAAAATTTCTGAGGTCCTGCAGCACCTCTTAGAGAAGTCCTGCAGTTTGTAGGGGAAAATTTTGATTTGGATCCATGTTCAAAATCTCTCATTTTATGTGAAATGTTTTGTTAAATTAGCTCCTCTCTGGCAAACTTCTTAGTGTTTCCATGGCTGAATCTCTTTCATTCCTTATTCACCTTCCCTTAAGAGGAAAACTGTCATGAGCAGCTGCTTATGTTTGACAAATTTCTAAGAAAGATATAACCTTCATCCTTATGCCAGCCACAAAAGGGACCATTCCAGAAAGGGGGAATAAGCCTCTTGACCTCAGAAAGCTTTTTGGAGCCAGATCATTGTTGAAGGGTACAGGTGTTCGAAAGCTCAAGTAATTCACTTGGCCCAAAATTATCTTTTTATCACTTACATTGTCTCAATGTTGAGTCTCAATGAGGCATGGTGGCTATTTTGTATCAGTCCAGAAATGCATGTATGTGTGTGTATGTGTATGTATATGTATATGTGTATGATAGAGACTAAATTATAGTGTGTGAATATCTTTTAAAAAAAAACAACAACCAAACCAAACAAATGTCATTAAGTACTTAGTTTTGTTATTTGTTGTCCTACTACCAGTTTAGACTTGGTTAGTCTCTTCCAAAAATTTTGATGAAACCTGCTCTTTTTCAGGAGATCAGTGAGATAAATTTTCAATTTTCTACATATTGTTAATGCTGATATGAACTTACTGATCAGGCAATAGATTTTGATAGTTGTGTTCATATTGCCCCTTAAAAAAAAGGAAAAGATAAATTTCCACTCCAGTTCCAGGCAAGGATTTATCTATGGCAAGGTATCTTTCAAAATAACAAACAGTAGGGGAATACCTATGCACATAAATAACTTTATTCTGTAAGCAATTTCATCTGTAAGGATCAGAACTTTTGGACTCTACACCATGACAGATCAATTAGGAATAGTCTTTAGCAGCTTTCCCCCATGATTTTAGGAAAATGATGTATTCTGACTCAGCAAAGACCGAATCTGAACATTTCATAGTGTCTAGGTTTATATTCTAGAGAGAGGTAAAAGCAAAGATATATAACCTAATCAGTGCTGAACATCAAGTGTATTTCTCTCAAAATAAATAGCTTCTGCAAAATATTATTTATATAGTTCTTGCAAATTGCTTTGAAGTGTTGCTTAGACAATCTTATTATGTATAAAGATAAAAAGTTCCATCAAGAAATTATACAAAAGAAAATGGACACACCAGCTGGATAAATCTATCATACACCAGCAAAAAGCAGCAAGCACTTTTAATTAGCTGAGTGTATGTAGTTTGCTGAATGATGAAAGCACAGACTCACTCATATTAAAATGTGCCTAATTTTCTGTGAAAAAGTCCCATCTGAACAGCCCTGACCATAGTCAATCATACTAAAAGCCACTGGTGCTTAATTTGATTTACCAATATAAAATGCAAATGAGGTGATTAAGTGGAGTGGCAGACATAGTAGGGCCTCTTTCAAGCCATCATGTTAAATGCAAGCAGACAGCAAACTGGCTGTGCAAAGAAAATTTTAGCATATTCGTTTGATTAGTGCTACAAAAATTTAATTAGGTTGGCTAATTACTTGACAAATTGCTCTACACTAGAGAAAAGGCAGAGCATGTTTTATTCCTGCAAAAACCCTGTGTGTATTTTAGCCCAAATGCTATCTGCCAATTTGCAAAAGCATTATTAAATGAATGAAAGATGGTACAACAGTCTCCAACAATGGCAAATTGTATAATGCATATAATTAGACAAGGCACACACCACTATATCCATATGTCCATGATCTCTCATGTCTAAAAATTTTTAACACAATATTTCTAGGAAAATACTGTCAAAACAGATTATTATAAGGCTGTCAGTTCTTCATAAGAAGCAATATATAGAAAATACTCATTAGTGGATAATGCAGCTCATCTAAAGCAGAGGCTCTTCACCCAAATGAACTCTATCAAATGTGGTAACAGGGATCCACTTTATCTGTACCTTGCTAAAAGGAAATAACATAATCTGCTCAGTTGAGGGCTATATTTCTATATCTGTTTATTGCTGAGAAATGTCAAGAACATTAGTTAGCTGGGAGAGGATAAAAGTCGAAGTTGGATGAATTTAATGTTTTAAAATTTTATTGGTGTGACTAGGCTAGATAAGAGGAACACCAGGACTTTAATATAGAGGAACACGTTTCTCTTCTTGTTTGTCTGCATTCACGTGCCATGAAAGCTGCCAATTTTTATTCAGGAGACTGCATTTGCTTTTGCTGGCACTCAGTGTAGCTAATCAGCCTCCACTGATTCAGACATCATGATAATATAAATAGATACCCACTTTATCTACTCAAGTGTTAAAAATAAGTATCATATTATATAAACATAATGCATTGCAACCAGCAATTAGACACTGCATTTAACTCAGGATAAAACAATAACTTAGGAAACCAAGGGACAAATCAGGTCTCTTTTAACAATCATCATATATGTGCATGCAGGCTTAAAATATTATTTCTTGCAAATAGCAATTATCAACTTCCATTCCACTATATCAATATATTTTAAAATGTATAGACTGAGATGTTTAAAACATTATATCAGATATAATTTCATTTTACTTCAGCATAATTATTGTGTTTGATTTGATATGTTTTTAATGCCCCTTAGCAGTTTGTTTGAGTAATTGCTAAGTTCACATTAAAGAGGAGGCTGCACAGGTTTTCCTGTGATTTTTAAAGGAAAGTAGTCAAACTTGGTGTTTCTATTTTTGTCTGTGTTCTGATACATCAAAATTCCTGATTTTTGGATAATAGGGCTCACTACTGCTTTTTGCTTTTTGTGGCAATAATCAAAAGATCTGAAATATATTTTAACTTTAAAAAATCTTGTTTATACTCAAATAGTATGGGAAGAAGATAGTGCATTGCTAGTTTTCAAAGCCAGAGATGAGAATAGACAAAAACACAGTCAGCTGCACTGCTACAGTTGTCTTCTACAGAAGAACAGGAAAGGCAATACGTGGAACTAGGCTCAGAAAGAGAGCTCCAGCATCAAAGCAGCTAGCTCTGATATGTCATTCAGTAGAGTCATTCGCCTTGAGGTAGATGTTAATATTATCAGTGCATTGGAGCAAAGATGCCTTAGATTCTTAAAAATAGCAGATATGAAGGGGAAAAAAAAGATGCTTGACTTCAGTCCTGTTCTGTGACCACTGCAGGCATGAAAACCTCTTCAGTAAAGTAAGTTGTGTGTGAAGTGCTTCAATAAATTGGAATTTTGTAATGAAAACTAGACTGAAGAAAAATTACCAGTTTTGGAGGAAAAATATCTAGCTGCTGTTGAAAGCAGCAATTTTAATTATTCTTTTGTTCTTGAGCGTACTATGGTCACTACACATGCATGGAGGTGCCTTAAGACTAAGTATAAAAGAAAAGCTGCAGTTTCTGAGAGCTCTGGCTTCGTGTCACTATGGTAAGGTACATGACAATAAAAATAATTACCTACTTGTTTCTGGTGTTTTAGGAGACACAAGAAGCAACTGTGTTTAGAAAGATTTCAAATAACTATTCAGGGAAGAATAACAATATGCAGAATAGCTATATATAGAACCATCTGGGTAAGAAACCAGTGGAGTACAGAAAAACTATTTCAAAGCATGTGCTGGAGGCCATAGCTGCTCCTACAGTCAGTGTAGATGAGAGTTTTGCAAGGAATTTGTCAATCTAGAATAACAATTCTCAATAATTTTTTAGAAATTGTACATAGCCATGGTCTCCAGCCAGCCCTAATCTGTTACATTTCAGACTCTCACTTCTGTTAACTGCAACAATTTGGCCTCCCAGCTCCCCTCTATACTCCAAAGTCCCTGGTCTCTTTAACTGTCCTGATGATTTTCTAACTCATTCATGTACACTGAATCTGTGTACCTCTTTCCTGTAGAGGAGCTTCTATGGGAAAACTGGGAGAGAGGGCAGAAAAAACACAGGAATGACACATGTATAAGTGAAGAGAGTTCAGAACAGATTTGTGGTTTCTGGTCTCACCACAGTGGATACGTGTGCCAGCCTGTGCAACCTGTGTAAGGCTCTTGGATGCCTGGATGAGGCCACCAAAGACCTGAAGTAACACATGGAGCTGGAAACAGAGGCAGCAGAGGCAGCAGGACTGTGTACAAAAAACCCTTTTCATTTTAATTTTTTGCTTTGGGCATACTAGCTGGGGATATACTTAAAGAAGTGCTTATCTTAAAATGAAAAATATACAAGATGAAACTCTGGCAAGTACAGTTTCCTAGCTACTTGATTTAATTCTCATCTCCACATTTCTCTGTGTAAAGTAGAAGAACAAACTGACATGAAAATATGAAAACTCTGCAGCAGAAGGGGACATAAAAGTTAACATTTTAATATTTTGAAAAAACAAGTATTTCTTAAACAAAGTCACAGAAATTGGAATACATTTATTATTTAGATGAGATAATTAGAAGATAGACCTTGCTAGGAACAAAATAGCTATTCATTTTTATTACTGTTTAGTTTTGTGAAGTAATATTTGAAACAGTTTACAATTTTAGGGAGATATATAGCCCCATAACTGACATTAATGAGATTAGCAAAAGGTTTGGTTTACATACAAATGACATAGTTGGTCCATGAATTTATGCCTTACAGTGGTTTAAAAACACTATGACTTTATCAAAAATACTACCTTATAAAAATTGTTGCACCACTGGATAATTATCTGTTGTTACAAGAAAAATGTTCTAGAATTGTTTGTGATGTGACCTCAACTTCACATAGTATTAAAAATATAAAATAATAATTATTGTTACTATTATTTTAAATATATTCTCTTCTCAGAACTGGCTTCTTATCTTGGAATATTGCACATTATTTTTTCCTTCCTGATTTATATATTTATATTAAAAAAATAAGATGTTTAATCCAGTTTCAGCTTGCTGAATTCACAGTGGCAAAATATGGTTCTAGACACAATTGTGTTACCTCTCTGAAAGTCAAAACATTTGTGAAGAACCATGGTAACAAAGGGCCACCTGTACTTAGAAGCTGAAAGGAAATAACAAAATTTAATGATGTTGTCATAAACAGCATACTCTAGTCAGTCTCTGCTTTCATATGAGAAATCTTTCATTTGAAAAATCTTCCCTAGAAGTACTTGCTAAAGATAATCATGAAAGAGCAAAACCACATAGTGTTACTGATGAAACTGCCAACAGGTTTTAAAGTGTTTCCAACAAGGATATATTAGATTGCTTGTGCCCTTGTAAATTACAGTAACAGTGGACAACAGGCTGATGAGAATAAATAAAAAGCTTCCTAAGTGATGCATCTAATAAACACAATCACCTGTTAAGTTTTCATGAGGATCTACAGTCTATACTTATGCCTGAGGAATGTCTGTATTCTTTTATTTCTCAGTATTCCCTGAAGTATTTGTTACAAGCTTGGCTGAATTTTTTTTTCCCCATAGTATAAGGATTTCATTTGTAGTGATTATTTGCCCACTTTTGCATCAACAAAGAATTCTACTTAACATGCAGACAAAAGTGGATTGTATTCAACTAA
Organism: Picus viridis; assembly: GCA_033816785.1. Classification (NCBI taxonomy): domain Eukaryota; kingdom Metazoa; phylum Chordata; class Aves; order Piciformes; family Picidae; genus Picus; species Picus viridis. The sequence continues at coordinate 72,876,179 of CM066606.1, read as the reverse complement.
ATACTGTGGGATGATATTTTGCACCCTGTGATAGCATGCAGAAGTATGTGAACAACCTCTGAATATTAAATTATGTGCCACAGTTTACTCCTCCTGTACACTGGCACATATCTGAATAACTCTGATAAGTATGTTTTTCTTCAAGTTAATGCAGCTGAAAACAAAACTTTGCCTTAATACAGCTTGAACTACAAGGCTGATGTTGTATAATTTGGGCACATAATTTCAATGTGTGTGATGTAGATGGTGGGGCAAACACAGGTGATTTCTTTTCCCTTGTAGGGATTGATTCAGTTCTCAGGAACTGTGCATGTATTTGTCTATGATCAGCCTAATTTTCCTATATGCTATCTATTTATTACTAATTATTACCATGACAGAGGTAGAAGTACAAACCTGCTGAGACTGGTGAAGGCCTGGATACACATACCACTTCTGGTTGAATACAAAACTGTAACATGGCAAGTAAACTATAGCATATTTATTTGAAGCCATTAAAATGAACGAGCATAGCAAAAGGACTGAACATCATGCTTTTGGCTGGATTTGGTCAACTCAGCAGAGAAATACTCTGTAGCAAATCCTAAACCCTGAAAAAAAAAAAAAAAAAAGTGCATCTGTAAAGATAAATCCAAGATTTACCCAAATGTAGTTTTCTGCATCTTACTTCTAAATGGTGAGCTGCATGTCTGCTCTCCAACACTGCAAAGTCCTTAGCGACCTGAAAATGTTATTTAAAAGAGTACTGTGCTGGGGAAAGCAGGATAGAGGGTCTGCAGGAAGGTCTGCAACTCCTCCGTGGCCTAAGGCACATGGACACCACCTCCTGTGGGTTGTAGCTCTTGCTGTTGTCCTCACCTGCCTTCCCCTCCTGCACTGCACTTAAGGTGTTATGGTAGCTTTGCTGCAGAGCCTTTGCTCTGGATTCTGTGGTACAGGTGGCTGGTATTAGACAGTGAAATCACTTGTGTTTTATTTGCCTCTACCTCATCCCCTAATCTGGCTTTCTCTGAGACGAACTGGATGAAACAGACTGTCTGAACTACCTTGTGATTTTGGGCTGTAAGAAAACTGTGTCAGTGCCCGATATTTTACTGTTCATTCTGTGCCTTGCTTCCTTGGTGGAAAGAGATGGGGACTTTTCCCTGCAGACCTGATGCATCTAACATAATGAAAAGCATTTCCTCTCTTTCTTCCTCTCCCAGTGAAAGATTACTTCATGTTAAGTGATGTCTTACTATTAAGAATACTAATTCGTACATGCTAGATTCTGTAATTATAACAGAAAAATGAAAAATAATGTCCTGAGGGGTTTTTGGTTGCAAAGACATAGCTGAGATAGCTGGAGAATAGGCAAGAAAGGTTAGCCATATCCAACTATTTAAATGATTCTTGATTAATGACTATAAGCATAAGCCTAATAAATTATGGTTTGCAATTTAATAAAAGAAAATCTATAAGAAGTGACTTTTTTATTGTAACTACACACATTGTGAAAAGATGTAGCAAAACTTTTTTCATTTCAACTCTGTACTCTAAGTGAAAGTATGTTAACCATACTACTGACATTCAGAGTGGGTGGTATAATTCTACCCAAGACGATTTAAGGCCCCCAAAGGTACAAGTGGTACCTTTGAAACTGTAGTCTTGTAATTTCTGAACTACAAAAGAACGGCTGAACCTATTTCAAAGATGCTGACTATTTACGTATTAGAGCGCTGAGGCAGCAAGGCCTTTGACACCGTCCCCCACAGCAAACTCCTGGCCAAGCTATCAGCCCATGGCTTGGACAGGAGCACACTGTGTTGAGTTAGGAACTGGCTGGAGGGCCAAGCCCAGAGAGTGGTGGTGAATGGCGCCACATCCAGCTGGCGGCATGTCACATGTGGTGCGCCCCAAGGATCAGTGCTGGGCCCCATGCTCTTTAACATCTTTATTGATGATCTGGATGAGGGCATTGAGTCCATCATCAGTAAATTTGTGGATGACACCAAGCTGGGGGCAGGAGTTGATCTGCTGGAGCGTAGAGAGGCTTTGCAGAGGGACCTTGACAGGCTGGACAGATGGGCAGAATCCAACGGCATGAGATTCAACACATCCAAGTGTTGGGTTCTGCACATTGGCCACCACAATGCCATGCAGTGCTACAGGCTGGGGTCAGAGTGGCTGGAGAGTGGCCAGGTAGAGAGGGACCTGGGCATACTGGTTGATGGTAGGCTGAACATGAGCCTGCAGTGTGCCCAGGCAGCCAAGAAGGCCAATGGCATTCTGGCCTGCATCAGGAACAGTGTGGCCAGCAGGAGCAGGGAGGTCATTCTGCCCCTGTACACTGCACTGGTTAGGCCGCACCCTGAGTCCTGTGTCCAGTTCTGGGCCCCTCAGTTTAGGAAGGATGTTGACTTGCTGAAACAAGTTGCCCAGACAAGGGCAACAAAGCTGGTGAGGGGTTTGGAACACAAGCCCTATGAGGAAAGGCTGAGGGAGCTGGGGTTGCTTAGCCTGGAGAAGAGGAGACTGAGGGGTGACCATATTGCTCTCTACAACTACCTGAAGGGAGGCTGTAGACAGGCAGAGGTTGGTCTCTTCTCCCAGGCAGCCAGTACCAGAACAAGTGGACAGAGTCTCAAGCTGTGCCAGGGCAGGTTTAGGCTGGATGTTAGGAAGAAGTTCTCTACAGAGAGAGTGATTGCCCATTGGAATGGGCTGCCCATGGAGGTGGTGGAGTCACCATCATTGGAGGTGTTCAGGTGGAGACTTGATGGGGTGCTTGGTGCCATGGTTTAGTTGTTTGGGTGGGTTGTATTGGTTGATGGGTTGGATGCAATGATCTTGAAGGTCTCTTCCAACCTGGTCTATTCTATTCTATTCTATTCTATTCTATTCTATTCTATTCTATTCTATTCTATTCTATTCTATTCTATTCTATTCTATTCTATTCTATTCTATTTTCCTGTGTAGATAGCTGAGAAGCTTTTTGGCTCTTAAACCATTATGAGGCTGTCCAAAAGATACTGGATAGACAGCTACTGCAATGATCAGCAATGAAGTTCCACCTAACTATTTGTGACCAAGGAGAGACTGAAAGAACATAGATGATCAAACATAATTTGGTAATGACTTTACCAGCCAACATTTATTGTAGGAAATACACTCCTGTTGTGATTTCATAAGGAAAATAAGCCATTTTAAGCAGGAAATTGATAGCCTCTTGCAGTTGTATATGGTCCTGGATGTGGCTCCTAATCTGAAGGGAGAGCACAAGAAGTCTTATTCTGGTAAACAGGTAAAAAGGGTTTCTCTCTGAGCTTCAGGGCAGAGATAATACCAGAGGGAACAGGAGTCAGTTCCACTTTGCCTGTAGCAGCAGGCATCTCTGTCCAGACACACTTTCTCGAAGGATGTATGACAAATGTCCACATGGAAACATACGTGCTTAGGTTTTTGCAAGTACAGAAACACTGGTTCAGTGGCAGCTATTGGGTATTTAGCATTTCACAAAGCATTTCAGAAGCCCCATTCTTAGGCTTGATTAGAGTGATCAAGTACACACAGCTTTTACACACTAATGTATAAGTAAATTCAGAAACATAGTTTGGATTCCTTATGTAACCATTCCTTTCCAAGAGGCAGATTCCTTCTCTAGCCTATGCTCTGTGTGGTATGATGGATGAGGCACTCCCACACTGAGTCACAATGGCTGGAAGAAAGAGAACCAATTTCTCAGATAGTATACCCAAAAGTCAAACATTGGGAAATAATCTAACTCTAACCTCCCTCATATCTGCTGAGATCAGGTGATAGCTGAATTAAATGAAAAATGAATTTTTCTGCATGGGCCAACTGAAAGCTATCAAAGTCACTTGTTCCAGGGAGCGACTTTTCCAGCAACTTTACCAACAACACCATTTCTTTGTGAAGTTTTGCCATTATGGGGAAAATGTGCTTTCTATTGAAAGAGAAACTGGAAATAAAACAGAAACTTTATTTTTCAACTGAAAAACGAATATCCACACACACATATTCTATCTGTGTATCTATTAAATATTCTATATCCACACATAAATCCTGAAATTGTTCACAAGTACTATTTGTCTTTGAACCTTGTATTCCTTTTGATGACACATGCTGTCTCCCTATACAATTGGAAGGGAGAATGAAATGTTTTTTCTAGGTGATTTTCTGTTTTTAAAATTATTTCATCTGTGTCTTCCCATGGACACCAAAAGACTTACATTCTTATATAAGGCTTCCAAAATTGATTGGGATAAACCCACATCAGAATCCCATTATTTTATCCCCACTTGTTCGGTTCTTTGGGAAATGAATAAATGCTTCCACATCTAACTATAAGCATCTTTAGCAGAAATAAAACTCATCTTGGTTAAGAGGACTCATACTGTAAGTATTTAAAAGTTTCCTGTACAGAAACTTTATGATTTCATAGTTTTATTTCAGAGTGTAGAGATTTAGAATGACCTTTTAATATATTTAAGTTCACATAGATATGTTTAGATAATTTTCTAAAAACTGAATGAATAAATAATTACATGGTGTGACAAACTTACTTTTAATGCTGAATACTTTAATAGTGTCTTTGGACTTCTAAACAGCATTAATAAAAGTATGTCTTCATCCATATTCCCCAACTGAAAAAACAACAAAGCAAAACCCAGAGTTGAATGAGTTTCTTTTTCCTCATGACAATTATTTTTCTGGGCAGCCACAAGCTGAAAAAAAAAATATCTCTGACAGGAGAAGTATTTTCTTTGTTGAGGTAATCACAGTAGATGAATTTATTTGGCCATAAAGGTTGTTCTTTTTAGAGCACTTTGAAAGCATAAGCAGAGGAAAGAATGCTCAAAAGAACCTGAAATTTGATTTGCATCTTTAGAACAAAGAAACAAATGAAAATGTGACTATTGTCTTTATCTTCACTGTTATTTTATGTGGTATCCTTCAATAATCTTTTCTTGTAATGATACTTAATAGCTGCCTTTGAGATATTAATGGAAATTGTCACAGGCAAGGGAGATATTACTGCATCTAATGAAACAAAGTAGGACTAAAAGGAAAAAAAGAACAATAAGTAAAATCTGAACAAATAAAAGAGCTCAACATTTCTGAAATTTAACCCTATGCATGGTTAATTGTCATAAAAATAAAATAACTGAATGCAGCAACTATTCATCATATTAGTACATTCTTCGTGAAAGCTTACAGAGCAGCTACAGTACACAGATTTTTGCCCTAAGTATTTAAGTGTACCTGACTTATCAGCCCTTATCACATCAATGTAATAATACTATTATAAAATCTGTCAATATTTTTAATAAACTATAGTAAATGAATTCCCACTGCCTGAAGATTATTAACACTTCAAATCACTCACAACTACAAAAATAAAAGAATCCAATACTGTAAAAGGGAAAAATATAATTTTGGTAGAAAACATATATGTTGAAATGTCAAAATACAAACATAAGCATCACATTTAAACATACTTCTCACAGCCTTTCTTATCATCTTATAACTGGAAATATGACTAATGCATTTCATGCATTTGTCCTGGCCAGGTAAATACAAGACACTTCTTAAAGGAGGCTGAAAAGTATAAATTAAGGGCTTTCAAAACATATTAGCATTTTTGAGTAGATTTTCAATTATGTGAGCGTTTTGGCAATGGAATTAAACAGTGAAAGCCGAAAAGAAAGTGTCATCCAAACAGAAACAATATAACTTGTCAAACAGTTTGCTCGAGACTTGTCTGTCTAAGCTAGAGGAACAGACATTTTTAAAGCATGAACTGTTTAGTTTTATTTGGAATTGGTTTTATTTAAAGTGTATTTTAAAAATAAATGCAAATAATTTTGGTTAAAATTAATCAAAATTACATTAGATCTGTAATTTCAATTAATTAAAAAATACACTGAATATATTGAATAGCATAAGTTTTGTCGCAGGTTGAGGAAAGTAAAGTCATAGAACTGGTAAGAGGTTTTGGGCTAAATCCCCAAGAAAACATTTGTTGAAGAATAGCCATTTCTACGGAGATTTTTTTTGCTTTAATTTCTGTTATTCAAAGTTTGCAAGTAAATAGTTCAGAAATGTATGTGAGTCAAAAACCCCAAACCAATCCAAATCAAACCAAAACTCAGAAACGAAGGAAATTTGCAAAGTGGTTATGGAACAAATAGATCTACAACATCTGGAGTGTGAAATTATGCTTATTACAAAGATAGGTGAATTGGCAATGAAGGTACTTCCTTTGTTTTGTGTGCAGAGGAAAACATGCTTAAAAGACTAAGCAAGAATTTATATAATGTGCTTTAAGACAACTAAAAAGTCATAAAAATTGAGGGGGGGGTGTTTGTGTGTATTTTAATTGAATTTTAATTTTCATGTGTTAAAAAGCCACACAAAAAGGAAGTTATGATGTATGTTTCTGACAAGAAAAATGAACTTACTGAATTTTATGTGTAGAAATTTCTTGCTATTCAAACACATGCCTTTAGACATAATATTTCTATCTAAAGTTAAAAAAATGCCCAACCTGGTGTGAAGCTTATAATTATGAAACTTATTAGCTGATAAAAGCTAGAAATAGAAATATAACAACAAAGTATCTAAATCATGTAATGAACAGCTGTCTATGCCTGCTGCAACTATATTTATACATAAGAACACAGGCAACTTTCAGAAGCAGATGAGAATGCAGTTAGTTAGATATGATGATAAAGAAAAAAGTTTAAGAAAGATAAGGAAGACTAAATCAATATAAGTTTAATGTTTTCTTGATTCATAATTCATAATAGTATTATTTAAACTATTAATTAAAATAATCTTGCTTTAAATATACGTACAACAATGCAGCTACTGGAATACTTCTAGTTACTGCACCTGGAGGTGACCAAAGATGGAAGTGAATAAACTAGTAATTCAAAATCATGTAAAAAGAAGTTAACTGCTGATATGTTCTGAGAGAAAAGCACAGTTTGGCTGTTCACATGCAATTCTCCTTGAAACACTGTCCCATATATGTCTGTCCTTAAATCTGAGATTTCTATCTCAAGTCTTTGTATGCCAAAATAGGGGTGTGGGGGGCGTGTGTGTGTGGAGAAAGGTCCTGAATAATTTTTTTGCAGCAACTTACAATTTTTCTGTTTTTTTCCTGTGAGTCATGCATTTTCTGAAATTATTTCTCTTATAATATTTTAAAATCTGTAAATTTTGAAAAGCTATGGTACCCCAAATCCATACTCAGAAAATTCCTAAATCCATTGTTGCAAGCAAGCATTATAATCTGTACCTGAAATTCGTAGCAGGCTAACATTCTCTCTGTAAAGATGATGAATTGTGAACTGAGCGGACTTGAAACCAACTTTCCATTTAAATGACCTGTGCTATCACAGAAGAAAGAAAAATATACATCTTCTGAGGTTTTGTGGGGAGGTATTTGCTGACTCTAAAATAAGTTACAGAACATTCCCTTCATTTTCAGACTGTTAATGCTTATCCATGGCTTAAGTGAGAATACTTACTTTTTCTCTTCAATTGTACACATTGCAAACAGAGATTAGTGGCCTTTCACTTCAGAGCTGTCACAGTTAAAGTGACATGAAGCTATTAACATTCTGTTGTAAGTGGTCAGAAGCTTCCTATGTCTTTTTTTTTTTTTTTTTTTTTTTCCCCCTCCATCAAAAGACCACTAAATCCCTTATTTTTTACTGGTTTTGTGAAGATCACCTATTACCCTTCCATTTGGATCAGACACGGGGACTGAGTATCTGAAAATCATTCATGTTCCTTTGCAGCTGCCAGATATTTTACACTTCAAAAAAGTAGAATATGCCATGATATTCCATGTGGATGACTTTGAATGCAATAATTAGTATCAATCAGATCTATGAGATGACCAGTTTTAAAAGGAGATAAGCTGTAGCTGTACAACATTCCTCAATAGTACAGCAAAAATATTCTGCAAGTACACATCTCTAAATGCTAAGCAAAATTCAAACACTGAGAGGAAAGATGACAGGAACCTGGAGGAAGAATAACCAAGGAAACTTAGGTTAACAGGTTTTTTCGTCCAACCCATTTTGTACTTTACTGCTTTGTGCCTCCTTAAATACTATATATCTGTACCATCATCCCCAAGAAAATGAAGAAAACTTTAATTTAGAGTTTTTCAGGACAGCCTTCTGAATCTCCATTCATTTGGTAGTAAGTACAAAGAACTACTCACATATTATGAGACCTAGAAATAGAGTAAACAGCTTCTGAGATGTCTGGAATTGAAAACATTTTCCACTGTGCAAACTTTAATAGAGAGCATTTTGAGTGCTGTGAAGGTTTAATATCAGCTTTAGGCAATGTTTCACCAAGTTTTATAAACTGGATATTAAATACCACTTCTCAGATATAACTGAGGAGATATCCTAGCCATATATTCATTGCCCTCCACTACTTTTCCTCCTGTTTTTCACTTATTATTTCACTCAGTTCGTTCCTTCTTTGAATAGAATTTCTTCTTCATTTCTGAAAATTGTATACCAAGTATTTCAGTGTTGGTATATGTTGGAGTGCATAGTAAGATCTGCAGCAACAGTTCTAGTGAGAAAAAGACTGATATTCTGGGAATGTTTTTTTTTAATTTTTATTTTTAATTTATTTTTTAGTAAAGATCAACAAGCACACAATCAGAGGTTCGTCTCTGAAGCTGAGAACTTTAAATGCAGTGACCTTTACTCTTTGTTTTCCAGGCTTACATATAATTTTTTTGAAGAGGTGTAAAAACCAATTCTACTGGTGTAGACAAATCTGTTCTAGATAATTCATATAAATCTCTAACACAGTGCTATAATACAAACTTTACAAATGGGAAAAAGAAATTGAGATAAACACTCAGCAGTTATCTTGAGCTTATAACTCAGCCCTTGATATCAATAGACTACACTGTTGAATGGATTTGGATGTTGCAAAGTAATATCATTACATCTTTGTAAAATATAAGTAAAAAAATTGATAGTCAAAACAAGACTGACAAAAAGCAAAACAGCAACACCGTTGTATAAGGACCATAAAGAACTCTTCATTTTACAGCTTTTTGTAGTTTCTGGGCAGAAATTACTTTTATAATTCAAAAGCTATCTCTACACGGTTTCACTGACATTGGGATAAGATTGTTTTAAATTATTTTAAATACATTTTAAGTTTAAAACCACTTTACATAAAAATAAAGTAATATATAGGGAAGTTAAAAGCCCCCACCTCCCACAAGCCTCTTTGGTTAGTTTAACTGAAGCAGAAGAGATATTCAGGTACAGCAGAGTATGATATGCAAGACCTCAAAAGACAGAAACAGAATGACAGAAAGAAAAAAATCCCAAACCTGTATCTGTAAATTATCATCTCTGATTAAGTTAATAATAACAATAATAAAAAAGTTAAAGAAGAGGGCATGGAACATGTTGCACAGTACTGGGCACTACTTGAGAGCTGTGTTTCCCTGCACATGGCCTCATTCTGCCCATAGTGAAATCAGTAACAAGGGCTCTTCTTGACCTGAGTGGATTCAAGATTGATCTTATTGGCACAATGCCCAACAGGCATCATTGAAACTGTAAGAGCAAGGGCAGAGAATCCAATGGGAATCCACACACCAAGTGAAGCATGTCCTTAAGCAGATATCTGAGTCCCATAAAGTCAACAGATTTAAATATGTACTTTAAGCTAAGAACATGCTTTGTTGAATCTTGGTTCTTGGCAATTACCTGAGACACCAAGTTTTACTTATTTTATGACAAAGCCACAAAAACATTTTGGAAAAAAGAAATGTACTAATTCCAGTGGCAATTTTAAATTTTTTTTAGTATGCAAAAATATTATTCCTGAAAGCATTATTAATTAAAGAAATTACAAGGGCATGCTTAGTTTCATGTTACTACACATTTGTTCTTGTGATTTCTAGAATTCAAATTCAAAGCTGTTACTTAAAAAAACACAAAGAAACAAGCAAAAAGCCAAAACAATCAAACAAACCAAACCAACAAACCCGTTCAATGAAGCATGGGTAAATGGTGAGTTTCCCTGGGGGGGTCCCTGGGATGGTGCCCCACCTTGGCTGGTGCCTAGCAGCTGGCTTAGAACTGGTGGAGACCAGGGGAAGCTGATAGGTTCTCCCTCCCTGCACCCCCTACTTTCTGTTCAAGATTTGTGAAAAATTTTTAAAGGCATAGCCTAAAACTACCACACAACCAAAACCAAAATCAAAGAAAAACCCAAACATCATAGATGCAAATTGCCCCTGCTCATAAAGCTATAATTAGAGATCCCTACTCTGAAACAGAGGAAGAGCATCTCCATGGACACTTCCAGAAATTTGAAAAGCTACAGACTGTGTTTTGCAGAAAAAAAAAGGGGAAGATTTTAAAATGGTTAGCATAGCTATGAAGGAACTTCAGTTAATTGGATTTTCTGAGATGTTCAGGACCCTAGAAAACCAGAATATGTATGAAGACATGTTGCAGTGATTCAGGGACTTAGTATTAAACTTCTGCTTTAGAAAGATTTATACAAACAGACCTGTAGAGACATATAGATATGTGTAGATGTATTTGTATACCAATTTGTAGCAATATATATACTGATTTTTATTTTAGGTATAATTTATAATGAGCTAACAGTCCTTACTTTGGTAAAAGTCTTTGAATTGTTTGTTCGCAATGTATCAATAACTAGACTAGTTTAGTCTGTTCATATTTGCAAACTGATTTTCAGTTCCATTATTCTACAAACTGTAAAGACTGAGTAACCTGAATATTTGTATAAATATATTTTAAATAAAAACATGTTTGACTAAAATTAATTATCAAATCACCACATTAAGTAAAAAGTAGATCTCAATAAGATTATTGAGATGTATAAATAATCAGTGGTTCTTTTTATTGAACCATCCTAATAAATACTTTCCAAAACTTCCCTAGCTTCCTAAAACAGACATTTCCTTAATTAGAAAAATATTAATTCTGGACAACCTTGTTTAAAATCACATGTATTTTAGAATTTTATAGGGAATTTCTAGGAACATAATTGTTGCGTGGAAGTGAGAGCATATAATTTTTCTTTGTTTCAGAGAGTTCTTTCTTTACTGAGCAACGTTGCTTATTGTCCCTAAGAAAGGACATAATGACTTGCTTAAAACAGAGCATACACTAATCTCTTTTCGTACAATATCGTTAAGTAATTTATAAGTGCTTATTTCAAACTGAGGAGTTTGACAGTGCCCCTAGTGAATCTTGATATACATGTCTTACAATTCATACACAAATGATACTGCATGAAATATTCATTAGGAATACTCTAAATTATGTACCAAACAATGAGGATGCTGTCGTTGTCACACTCTTCATCTGGTAAATATCCCAGTGGGCACAGTGAATTCACTTATGTCTCACAAAGAGTTTCCCAACATGTTTCAATTATTTATCTTGTGGCACATCCTGGATGTGCACACTCATGTTTTTGTTTTTCAGGCCTTTCTGAGACACACCCATAATTTCAACACTGCAGTAAGATAGCTAAAACCTATAAAGAAAGGCATTAGCTTGTATTTTACTTTAGTTAAGTATGTTTCAAAGCAGTTCCTGTGTTTAGACTGCATTGAGGAGATCTGGTCACAGCATAAACAGATTAGACTTCAAGAGGAGACAGCTAAGTGTTTTTAAAAACTCCAGAAAATTTCCCCATTAATTGAAATTGAAGCATACAAGCAAGAGAATACAGGAAAATGGATCTTTACCACATTTAGAACAGGCAGGCGTCATATAATGACAAGATGCAACAGGTCTATCATGTGATGAGATGAATGGTGTCATTTATAACTTAAAAGGCAGACAAGAAACACATGGTACTTCCTTGACATAGGATGCCAAATGACACTTATCACTAAAGTAGCTAGAAATCTCAGACACAATAGATTAATTTGGAAAGTGCACAAAGCTATGCTAACTTCTTACAAATATTTAATATCTTCTGACACGTCACATTCCATTATTCAATAATATAAACTAACCACAACCACAAATTCTTCTACCCACACTTTTCAGTGCCTTAAAAAACCTTTCATATAGAGATGGCTACAGTTAAATTACAGAGGCACTGAAGATCCTGTGCAATGGAAAAGAGAGGTGATAACCTGAGTAGATGCAGTGAGAAGAAGATATTATAATGTACAGTTCTTTTAACTCAGTGCTTATAGTTATAATCAAATAATTATAGAATCATAGAATCAATAAGGTTGGAAAAGACCTCAGAGATCATCAAGTCCAACCTATTACCCAACACCTCATGACTGACTAAAGCATGGCTTCAAGTGACACGTCCAGTCCCCTCTTAAACACCTCCAGGGATGGTGACTCCACCTGGGCAGCCCATTCCAATGGCCAATCACTCTTTCTGTGAAGAACTTACTCCTCACCTCAAGCCTAAACTTCCCGTGGCACAACTTGAGACTGTGTTCTCCTGTTCTGGTGCTGGCTGCCTGGGAGAAGAGACCAACCCCCACCTGGCTACAACCTCCCTTCAGGTCATTGTAGAGAGCAGGAAGGTTTCCCCTGAGCCTCTTCTTTTCCAGGCTAAGCAACCCCAGCTCCCTCAGCCTTTCCTCACGGGGCTTGTGCTCAAGACCTCTCACCAGCCTTGTTGCCCTTCTCTGGACATGTTCAGGTCTTTCAATAACCTTCTTAAATTGAGAGGCCCAGAACTGGACACAATACTCTAGGTGTGTCCTAACCAGTGCTGAGTATAGGGGCAGAAGGACTTCCCTGCTCCTGCTGGCCATGCTGTTCCTGATACAGGCCAGGATGCCACTGGCCTTCTTGGCCACCTGGGCACACTGCTGGCTCATATTCAGCCTACTATCAACCTGTACCCTGTTGCAGTTTGGGCTGGGTGCCCCCTGCTTCCTGTGTCCAGAGGTCCAGCCCAGTGGGTGGACACAGGAAATTGGGTATTTCTACCATAATTCTCTGCACCAGTATAAGATCTAGTGCAAGGTCTAAGCACCTCCTCTTTCTTCCTCGCCGTCGCCCGGTAATGGGGGAGTTGTTGTCTCCCGGCCATGGGCCTGGCTAGGCCCAAGGCCACGGGGGGATGGGCAGTCTCAGATCTGGCCAGCTGAGACTAGCCTGGCAGTGGGGAGGGGGAAGAAGGAGCCCTGGGGGTCTTGGATGTACCCCCAGGTGGGGATGGGATTATCTTGGGACTGTTTGGGATTTCTTTTGTCACTCTGCTTTTGGCTTTCTGTAAAGATTCACCGCTTTTCCTTTAAACTTTCCATCACTTTTGCAATCCGTTTTGTTTTGAGTTGTTTCATTCTGCCCGTGATGGGGAGGGTTTGGAGGGGGGCTGCCTTAACCCATCACATACCCCCAGGTCCATTTCTGCATGGCCGTGCTCCAACCACTCCGATCCCAGCCTGTAGTGCTACATGGGGCTGTTGTGGCTGAAGTGCAGCACCTGGCACTTGGACTTGCTGAATGCCATCATGTTAGACTCTGCCCATCTGTCCAGCCTGTCAAGGTTCCTCTGCAGAGCCCTTCTACCCTCTAACAGATCAACACTTGCCTCCATCTTGGTGTCATCTGCAAATTTACGGATGATGGACTCAATCCCCTCATCCAGATCATCAGTAAAGATATTGAACAGGATGGGGCCCAGCACTGATCCCTGGGGGGAAACGTCTAGTGACTGACTGCCAGCTGGATGTGGCGCCATTCACCACCACCCTTTGGGTTCAGCCCTCCAACCAGTTCATAACCCAGTGCAGAGTGCTGCTGTCCAAGCTAGGGGCTGAGAGCTTGGCCAGGAGTTTGCTGTAAGGAATGGTGTCAAAGGCCTTGCTGAAGTCTGAATATGCTACATACACATCACAGGAAGCCAGCTTTGAACCCACAGGGCTAACGACAGTACTAAGGAGAGAGCACAGACTATCATACTATGTGACTAGCAAGAAAACTCTGATCTCACTTCCTGGTTTATGAGAGTTTTCAGGGAAAATACTGGCTTAAAAGATGCCTCTTCCATTCTGGTTAGGCACTCACACCACTGCACCACAACTACCTTTTCTGTAACCTGGCTTATAGAACCATCAGGATGCACTGTAGTGTCAGGGTTAATAAATAAATAAATATGGATTTAAAAAAACCCAGCGATATCAGGGATTTAAAAAACCCCAAACTTATTTCCAGTGAATTAGCAAGACATGTCTAACCAGAAACGTCTTCCCAATGTAATTTGTAGAAGAGACGTCTGGGCCCTGCAGGTGAGGTGAAGAAGGAGAATGTGGCAGCCTGAGTCAGTAAAGTGGGAGGTGGGTTCTACTGCCAAAATTGCACAGAAAATGGAAGCAGAGTGTATGTAATAGTCTGATAGTTATCCAAAGTCATTACCTCTTGCTAAGAAACAGGACCATCACTCTGAAAGACTGAGATATAGATTTTATATATCCACATGTGTTAGTGATAAACTTTGACAATTTAGGAGGAATCCACACTTTTTCTTATGTCCAAAGTGATGAAAAAATATTCTTGCTTATGCAATTTATCCTTTCTTTGATAATTCTAACATCACAAGAGGGTAGAATTCCTGTGATATATGATAACTCCATCCTTGTAAAAAACCCTTAATTCTTGTCTTTTTAAGAATGTGGGTCTTATTTCTCCTTTTGTGGTTATGCTACATGAAACTATTATATTGTTATTTTCTGTGGGTTTTTTTGTAACTACCGGTGCTTGAAACTATGAACTAATATAAAAAATAGAACCATTTAATTTTATTGCTTTTTCTATCTCTTGAGAAAATTTTAAAAGCACTAGTTAGAAATAGAACACTGTTGAACAGGATGGTGCAGAAACATGTAACAAAAGTTATATCAACAATGAAGCTAGAATAAGTCTATAGGAATTCCAGTTAGTTTAATCAATCTTTATTTTAAAAAAGGAAAGCTTTTTATCCAATTAATAGCAATATATGTGTGACTGTTAACCTTTTTTGATTTGTAGACTTTTGAACACTCCCATCTGCCTAAAGAAAATTGCATATACAAACTTTATTTTTTAATCACCTTTTGTGGATGGATTAAAGTAATATATGGATAGTGAGAAAACTTTTACATTTTGGAGCTTAGCAATACTGGCGTTTTCTTTTTAAACAATGTTCATTGTTAATAAAATACATGTTTAGCAGCACAAGACATACATTCCTGACCTTTCTGCAAATAAAGGAGAGATAATACACACTTTGTTTCTAAGCTATAACTAGAACACGAAAACTTTTCTATTAACAAACAGTTACGGACTTTCAAATGCTACTTTTACTCTCGCTCTTTATCCCTGTTAGGAAGATGAGATGCCTCAGGGTGAGGGATATATAAAAGGTTTTGCTGTCTCTTTCTGTCTCCCGCTTTTAAAAACTAATTACTCCCTCTCATAGGATCTTGGGCAAAGTGCCTTGGCATTGTATGTTTACTAGAAGAGCAGGGGCGGGGGTGGTGGATGGAATCTAACAATTATCAATACATGCTATTAAATTTCAGGTGGAGTAGAAGGTTCTCTTTTATGTACCACTTCACTGCCTAACAGATGGTATGGCTATTGACCAGTTTGTCTAAGTTTAAAATTAATGCTGTGCTAGAGCATGACATATTTGGTCTCAAAAATCTATTTTTTTTAAAGAATAGCAAAACCTGCAAAAATAAGGCTGCAATGCTGCTGACATGCTTCTCAGGTAAAACAATAAGAACAATAAAACTATGTGGTTTTATTTTTAAAAGGAAATAGCTAATTATTTAACATTAGATGGGATTTGTTGATATGTGTGTGCATACAAAATTACTTACAGACCCTCTAGGCTCTCAGCAGCTGATGACAAGGAGTTTAGACCTCTGGGCACTGTAACCATTTCTGTCACTGTTGTCTTACAAAACTTCATGGAAGTGAACTGGTTAAGATCTAGGGTGTTTAAATCAACATTTAATGGGTGGCTGGTGTTTTTTTTCTTGTGTCAGAAGGTCCTGTTGATCTACAGAGCTCACTTGCAGCTCCTGGAGGAGCCCTAAACAGCAGGTATGTGGGCTTCTGGCTACCCCTACTTTTTTTTTTTTGTGTGTGTGTGTATGTGTGTGTGTCAGAGTTGTTTACAGAGTTGCTGGCACTATTCATTTCTGCTTCCATCTTGCACCTCAGTTCATCAGAAAATATGTTTGTGTATTTGCACAGGCTGGTAGAAATTAGGGTTTTGATTTCTGTCTGTCTAGTTTCCCAGTGGCCTTGTCCTCAAATACAGCTGAAGGATGGTGAGTCATGGTGCTCAGAATAATTGTTAAATGGTTAAAGCAATTAAATACAAATATTTTATTTTATTCTATTTTTAAAAATAGAAACCATAAAGTAATTGTTCCCACTCTGTAAGCGGGGAAGCCCATATGAGAACCTAAGCCTAGTACAGGCAAGTAATACTTATTTTGTATTTTTTTTCCCCTCAAATTCTATTTCTACATGAGCATATTTTGGAAATTAGAACTCATTTGTATTTTATTTTAAAAACAATGAAGTTTAAGAACTATGAAAACAGCTACAATCAAAAGTTCATGGAAAAAGGGCCTGCTGTTTTCACACATCCTTGGGCCCAGTCTTCCATTTGTGACTTGAATGAAATTCCCCCCCTCTAATGCCAAAAAAGTTAATGTGTCCAACATATTTTTTTCAGACAAAATGTCTGGCTTCTCAAAATCAACCAATTTAATTTCTTAGCCAAAACAACTGCTTCCTTCACCTGATTTCAAGCACAACTTTGCCAGAAAAAGCCTGCAAAAGTGGCCCCATTGTGTCTACCCGACCTTGAGTGATTGTTGCTTAGAAGTTTCTCTTATGAAAACTGTGGATAATCAAAGTTAGACAATGGGAAAAACAATGAATGCGAATGTCTCTGGAATCCCTAAGCTCCTTTGTTATGCTGCCACCAACGTACACAAGAAAGGAGCCACATATGAGACCATATGAGGTGATCAAAACATTAACCAGACATTGCAGCAGTTTTTTAATATTCTCAACCTCGAGTGTGTATTTGAAAGAAATGTGCTACTTGGAGCACAGCCACTTTTTAGTGTGCGTGGCCTGTATCTTTGCTTACTCATGGTGATGGTGGTGACAGAAGTGCTGACGCTGGTCCCAGAAGCAGCTTGAGAAGTACCTCCCTCTCCCTTCCTCACATTCAAAGCTAATCCAGAGCCCTGTGAAAGAAAGACGTGCAATTTTATAGCAGCGAAATTCATAACATTATGGTTGGCTTTCCTAAAAGTACACTTTTTATGATAATGAAGTCATAAATATTTGAGGGCCAGGTTGTGGTACCCTTGCCTGCTGTGACAGGCAAGATGGCTGAGGTCAAGTACAGATGGCTCTTTCAGGGAACAACAGTTCATGGGTTCCCCTGGGATCACTCCTAGCTTCCTCCCTGAAGGGGTGGGGTCCAGAAATGGTTACAGTACCTGGCAGTGCCTTCTTTTTCTTGATCTGCCTGACTGTACCATGAAACAGGCTGTAAAATTTCCCTCCTGCCCTGTGCTGCAGACCTCCCTCCAAGCAGGTGCTGCATGTGGTATAAGGCCAAGCACATGGCCTCATCTCAGGGTTATGTGTTTCACTGCTTCCACCAGAGGACTCATTGTTACCTACATGTCTTAAAGTCCCAGTTCCTCATAGACGTCCTATTTACAGGGTGGTATTGCACTACAAAGCATAGTTGTATTTGTGGGTGCTCTTGCCTGCCTATGTATACACACAAATAAAAGTATTAAAGCCAGATCTTCTAAATATATGAGATTATTTTCAATCCATTAACTGAATCAAAACTCTTTTTAAAATAATTAATATTTTTCTATAAGGAAAACTGGTAAGTGGGAAATTACTGAAGGCATGCTACTCAGTGTGCTTTGTCATATAGTTTGTTATTAGGAATTCACTTAGGCAGTATTTTGTAAACACAGTGTGCTTTAGCTGTTGACCTATTAATTACCAGGTCGTATATCTAGTTCCTGGTCAGGAAAATTTTCTTGTAGGCAATATGAATAAAATAACTATTTATGGAATCTAACAAGATTGGCTCACACTGTAAAATGACTTTAAGTCAGAAAAGTCTGTATATCACTTTACTGAGATGGATATACTGTGTATGGATACTTCAAGGTATTATTTTCAAAAATATGGTTAAATAAATCATAGAATGATACTACTACTACCACTAATGATAACAATATTCCAATGCCCAGGTGACTTGACTGTATGTTGTCCTCATTTATAGAGATATTTCTTGGTATAATTTGACAAGACTTTGGAGATAAATCCAATGAGAAGTTTTCATTCTAATATATCATCAAAACTACCTCTTACTGAAATTTGAAACACTGCCCGGCAGCAGTCTCTATATGTAATGCAACTCTCCCTGCACAGATAATAAAGAATTTTGACAACTGAAATAACAATTGAATTTGTAAAATGCATATTTAGTTAATTAAAAATTATGTTCCTTGTCACTGCAGTTAGAAAAATGAAGTACAATGTAAGCACAATATACTTAGTAAAATACTGACGTTCTCTTTTCCATCAAATATAGTATATATACAATACAATACAATACAATACACCAGGTTGGAAGAGACCTTTAAGATCATTGTGTCCAACCCATCAACCAATCCAACCCACCTAACAATTAAACCATGGCACCCAGCACCCAATCAAGTCTCCTCCTGAACACCTCCAATGAAGGTGACTCCACCACATCTATGGGCAGCCCATTCCAATGGGCAATCACTCTCTCTGTAGAGAACTTCTTCCTAACATCCAGCCTAAACCTGCCCTGGTGCAGCCTGAGACTGTGTCCTCTTGTTCTGGTACTGGCTGCCTGGGAGAAGAGACCAACCTCTGCCTGTCTACAACCTCCTTTCCTCATAGGGCTTGTGTTCCAAACCCCTCACCAGCTTTGTTGCCCTTGTCTGGGCAACTTGTTCCAGCAAGTCAACATCCTTCCTAAACTGAGGGGCCCAGAACTGGACACAGGACTCAAGGTGTGGCCTAACCAGTGCAGTGTACAGGGGCAGAATGACCTCCCTGCTCCTGCTGGCCACACTGTTCCTGATGCAGGCCAGAATGCCATTGGCCTTCTTGGCTGCCTGGGCACACTGCAGGCTCATGTTCAGCCTACCATCAACCAGTACGCCCAGGTTCCTCTCTGCCTGGCCACTCTCCAGCCACTCTGACCTCAGCCTGTAGCACTGCATGGAGTTGCTGTGGCCAATGTGCAGAACCTGGGATGCGTTGAATCTCCTGCCGTTGGATTCTGCCCATCTGTCCAGCCTGTCGAGGTCCCTCTACGAAGCCTCTCTGCCCTCCAGCAGATCAACTCCTGCCCCCACCTTGGTGTCGCCCACAAATTTACTGGTGATAGACTCAATGCCCTCATCCAGATCATCAATAAAGATGTTAAAGAGCATTGGGCCCAGCACTGATCCTTGGGGCACACCACTGGTGACTGGCCACCAGCTGGATGTGGCACCATTCACCACCACTCTCTGGGCTCAGCCCTCCAGCCACTTTCAAACTCAACGCAGTGTGCTCCTGTCCAAGCCATGGGCCGATAGCTTGGCCAGGAGTTTGGTGTGGGGGATGGTGTCAAAGGCCTTGCTGAAGTCCAGGTAGACCACATCCACAGGCTTCCTCACATCCACCAGGCGAGTCACCTGATCATAGACGGAGACCAGGTTGGTCAGGCAGGACCTGCCCCTCCTAAATCCATGCTGGCTAGGCCTGAGCCCCTGGCCATCCTGTAAGTGCTGTGTGATCGCACTCAAGATGACCTGCTCCATAATCTTGCCTGGCATTGAGGTCAGGCTGACAGGCCTAGAATTCGCTGGTTCCTCCATCTGACCCTTCTTGTGGATGGGCATCACATTGGCCAGCTTCTAGTCTTCTGGGACCTCTCCAGTGAGCCAGGACTGCTGAAAAATGATGGAGAGTGGCTTGGACAGCTCATCTGCCAGCTCTCTCAGCACCCTAGGATGGATCCCCTCTGGTCCCATGGACTTGTGTGGATCCAAGTGGCTGAGGAGATCTCTGTCTTCCTCCTGGAAGAGCAGGAAACTATGCAGCTCCCTGGCTCCTTCTGCCAGCTCAGGAGGCTAGTTGTCCAGAAGACAACCTATCCTGCTATTAAAAATTGAGGAAAAGAAGGTGTTAAGTACCTCTGCCTTTTCCTCATCCTTTGTTACAATGTTCCCCTCCATGTCCACCAAGGAGTGGAGATTATCCTTGCCCCTCTTCTTGCTATTAATGTATTTATAGAAGGACTTTTTGTTGTCCTTCACAGCAGAGGCCAGTCTAAGCTCTAAATGGGCTTTTGCCTCTCTTATTTTCTTCCTACATGTCCTAGCAACATCCCTAAACATTCCATGGGTTGCCTCCCCTTTCTTCCAAAGATGATACACTCTCTTTTTCCCCCTTAGTTCTATTAAAATGATTATATGTTATTTTATTTATTTATTTTAAAATAATGAAGCATTTATCATAATTGCCATCATATAAAATTCTCAGTTATTTTTTGTGTGTGATAGAAATAGGACAATTAACCCCACGAACTGATGAATACCAGCACAGCTGGCTGAATAGCTGGGTACCATTAAGAATACCCACAGACAACTTTGTATTTTTTTCAAATTTGCTCTGTTTTAATACAATACAATACAATACAATACAATACAATACACCAGGTTGAAAGAGACCTTCAAGATCATCGCGTCCAACCCATCAACCAATCCAACCCACCTAAACAACTAAACCATGGCACCAAGCACCCCATCAAGTCTCCTTCTGAACACCCTGAACACCCAGGGGAAGTTTAGGCTTGAGCTGAGTAGAAAGTTCTTCACCGAGAGAGTGATTCGCCATTGGAATGGGCTGCCCGGGGAGGTGGTGGAGTCACCGTCCCTGGAGGTGTTCAAGAGGGGACTGGACATGGCACTTGGTGCCATGGTCTAGTCGTGGGGTCTGTGGTGACAGGTTGGACTCGATGATCTTCGAGGTCTCTTCCAACCTTAGTGATACTGTGATACTGTGACACCTCCAATGAAGGTGACTCCACCACCTCCACAGGTAGCCGATTCCAATGGGCAATCACTCTCTCTGTATAGAACTTCTTCCTAACTTCCAGTCTAAACCTGCCCTGGTGTAGCCTGAGACTGTGTCCTCTTGTTCTGGTACTGGCTGCCTGGGAGAAGAGACCAACCTCTGCCTGTCTACAACCTCCCTTCAGGTAGTTGTAGAGAGCAAGAAGGTCACCCCTCAGTCTCCTCTTCTCCAGGCTAAGCAACCCCAGCTCCCTCAGCCTTTCCTCATAGGGCTTGTGTTCCAAACCCCTCACCAACTTCGTTGTCCTTCTCTGGACATGTTCCAGCAAGACATCCTTCCTAAACTGACCATGGAAGGTTGTAAGTAAATACATCCATTTTCATGGCCTTCATTGACACAGTATCTAACAATTAAGTGTGTTGTTATGGTCATGATACTAAATTTTTGGAGGAACAGTTGTGCATATTGAAATGCATTTAGATTGTACATATAAAAGCAAGCAATTTTCAATCATGGTGGAAGCATGTGCCTCAGGCCACGAGTGCAGCCTCTTTTCTTGGCACACAGAAATGCAGCATCCAAGGACCGTGACAGCTTTCCCTATCTCCCTTTTCTTATCTACCCACAGACATCTTAGACTGTATTCCTTGGCCCCTTCTTGGACCATGAGGGTATGTGAGGAAGAGAGAAACTAGCAGTGAGAAGACGGAATATGGACTAGGGTTAACAAAATCAAGCCTTTTTTAAGGAGAGAGCCAGGGAAGTACAGAAGGATATACAGTGTTGTGGTAAAATACCCAAATTTAAAATTTTAGCTTAAGAAATAGAAATAAACCATTTCAGTCAAACTACTCAGATATGCTGACATTTATTGTAATATGACAACTTTCTACTGAGATAGACCTTATTTGAACTCTATTTTCATTTAGATCACAATCTTATTTATCTGCTGTGGCTGTATCAACAAGCCAGGTGTGCATCAAAATACCATGCTGATATTGGAAGGAAAATATTCCGCTTTATTATGGGGTCTTGAAATGCCTTTGGGTAATTAGTGCTGCAAATGCAAATATAAATAGAAAATGAGCATTATTCAAGATTTCACACCAAGAACCTTGTAGACTGTATGTTGTAAAATTAATTTATAAAGCTGTGTCAGGGGTGACCTACATATCAAGCCAAGTACACTTTTTAAAGCTCTCACCTAATCCCTAACAGAGTCAGAGAAGCTGGCATTTTATAACAGTTACTACATGGTATTATTGGCAGCAGTTCTACAAGCAGCACACATTAGACTAATTACCATTAAATTATATTAGTTTCTGTTGATTTCCTGGCTAAAAGTTCAGAAGTTCTTACCTTTTTTCTGTGTGGTGTGCTTGCCAGGTTTTACAGAATTCTCAGACTTTGTAAGTAATATAACACCTTGTGTGAAGTCAT
Source organism: Picus viridis (assembly GCA_033816785.1). NCBI lineage: Eukaryota > Metazoa > Chordata > Aves > Piciformes > Picidae > Picus > Picus viridis. Next base: position 72,853,563 of record CM066606.1, on the reverse strand, counting down.
TTCAATACAGCAATTGTTTTATTGCAGAAATGATCCTCCACCTGGCTCTGATCTAAGAAACGTTTGTGAATGCCACTTTGCCCTTGCCCACCTGTTTTGTGTTTCTCCTCCTCCCCTTATCTACCTTTTCCACACAACAAGACAATCCAAAGTGTGGGCCATTTAAGTGTCACCAGGTCTGCAAGGCTTGAAAAGCTCTGCCAGTTAACATAAAACAAAATCAGTCGATTCCATGGAATCACATTTCTCCACCACAAAGAAAGTTGAGAGGAGAGGAAAGGTAGCTTTAGAGAAGGGGTTTGAATGAGGACACTTTGTGAATGTGAATGGAAACTCTACATTCTTTGTTATTTTAACAGGCTGTGTCTGTTCTCCTTGAAAGAAATTGTATGAGAGAAGATTGGATTAAGTAGTTTTTATTTTATTTCAATACACTTGTGCACTTTTACAAAGATCAGCTTACTTAGCCATGTAATAAACTCTTGTTTTACAATAGTACTAGTGCATATTAAACCACTGTAGGTATCTGCAAAGTACAGAATCAGGGCAGGGAAACAAAACATTTGTTTCTTTGGTGAATGAAGAATATATCATTACCTTCATTCAATATGTCATATATAACTTGAAACTTTGTAAGTCAAGTCAGAGCAACGCTCAAGTGCCAGTTAATCTACTGGCAGTTTGCACCTATCAAGATTACTTTCTAACTCTTTGCAGTTTTTCATTTGATATGTTAGTGTTTATTCTTCCTATTCTGCCATTCTCAAAGTGAATGTGATAAAAATTCTGAAACCTTCTTAGAGGGGAAAACAGTCTTCCTAATTCCATAACAGAATCTGCCTTTTAACAATCAAACACCTCTTGGTTAGAGGCATTTGTGATTTTGTACAGCTGTAATCTGAAAAAACAAGTATAAATACTTAAAAAAAAAAAAAAAAAAAAAAGGCAAATCATCCACATTATAATAGAGCTATGGAAAAATCATGTCTTTTAAAGAACTCTTTTCTTCTTTCACCCAGTTCTAAGATCTTTAATAAGGCTTTTACTCTTTGAAAGTTTTCCTGTGTGCCTTGTGTTTCTGGTGATATCTTAACTGTTTGTAGCAGAAACACTCTATTCAAAGTTATTGCATTATGTTACAAATTAATTTTACTAATGTGGTGCTTTGGCTATAGAGTTTAATGAGTGAAAGTGGCTGAGAAACAGCATAAATGATAGTACTATAAAGAGGTTAGTGAAATAAGAACACATTAGAAGGAAAGAAAATAATTCTGCGTAAAATATGTATATCTAAAGAAAAAGAGCAAGGGAATTAAGCTGCAACAAATCCTATATATAGCCTGGTTTAGAAGGATAAATGTAAGGTTCTAGGGAACCTTACATTGAACCTAATACTGTTTAATATTTGCCTTTAACAGAACAGGAAATGTAAATTGAGTTTCACTGGATGTTCTGATTCATCCAAAAAAATCTTATCATACAAGAACTTCCTCATATACTTATTATATAAGAATCACTGAATCAAATAAGAATGTGATATATTCCAGGAAAAAAATACCAAAGGCTGTTGTGATAAGCAGAACTGTGTTACTATGAACATGTAAAGGAGAGAAAAGGAGGAAAAAGCTTGTAGTATAAGGGAAATAACTTTAAGCAAAGTTTGTTTTATCTTCCAGTAAGCTGCAGTTTCTACAGGGGAGATGAAAACTCACACATTGAATAGCAATAATTTTCTTGGATCATGGCAAAAATATTTATAGAATCATATGAGATTACTCATGACAGAACTGCAGAGAAAAAAATTATTATCTGCTATTGGAAAAACACTTTTCATTTTTTAAAGATATTCTAGAAAGATAAAGTACCTTATAGTCTTATGAATATCATATTTTAAAGGTTGTTCTAGCATATGCTGCATATTTTGAGAAATTCATCTGCTATGGAGAAGTACTCATACAGGTTTCTGTGGTTTAAGATAGATAAAATGCTTGCTAACTGGAACGGAACAGAATGTCTGTGTTCACTTCCAAGCAGATGCAGCATAAGAAAGATGTATATAGGTGTTTCTGCACTTTTCTGGGCACCCACTGTGACTTTGTCACCCCATCCTCAACCTGCAAATTTCTGTCCAGTGTACCACTGTGCAAGTCAGTCCAAACTCATACAAATTTTGCGGAAATCAGTGTGTTCAATCTGTGATCATTTAGGTACTATATTTTAATTTTGATATATTCTAAGGTCTTACAATTTAAAATTATTAATAATAAACATTTATAAGTGCATGCATCTAAAGTAATTTATAATATATATGAGAATGCTTTAATGGTATATTAGATTTATAAGAAGTAAAAAGTTCTATCACAAAAATTGTGACAAGATATTGAAAAAGTCACTAGTGAATGAGAACATTTTAATCCAAATAGGTATTTTAAGCCTGCAGCTTAGATTTGTATTTATTTAAAAAAATACACTTATGGTGAGGAGACATATTGGAACTGCCACTAATAGATAATTTATAGAAGCAACTGGGATATGGTTCCACACCCCACAGCCCCCCCCCCCCCATTACTTTCATAATTTCTTTTCTTCTACTTGTGTTTTCTTTCCTGTATTTGCTGGGAACACATATTATGCCATTTACAAGTAAGTCTGGCCTCAGACTGCACTGAAAGTGATAAACCAGAGTTTTTATTACTCTGGTTTGGAATAAGATTATGTTAAGTGTGGCAATTTAGTTATCACAGTAGCATCAGTGGTTTACAATGAGTCAAGCACATTGTTATATAAACAGATCATGCCATTTAAAGAAACCTGTTAGTCCAGAACTGATCCAATACTGAAGTTATTGGATGAAATCCTGGCTCCCTGAGTCAATGACTTCATTGCATACATTGCTTACTATTACAAAGAAGAATGTTTTATCTTTGTTGCTGCTGCTATTGCCTCAAGAATATCTCTTACAGATTATTTTATACAAAAACTTGCTATTACCTCTTACAACTACTAAAATCCTACAACGGTTGTGCTTGGAAGGGACCTTAAAATCATTTTGTTCCAACCACCCTGTTATGGGCATGGACACTTCCAACTAGAGCAGGCTGCTCAAAGCCCCATTCAGTCTGGCTTTGAACACTTCCAGGGAAGTGACATCCACAACTTCTGTGGGCAACCTGTTCCATCATCTCATTATATTCACAGTAAAGAATTTATTCCTTAATATGTGATCTAAATCTACACTTTTCCAGTTTGAAATTTTTACCCCTATTCCTACTACAAGACTCACTGACAAACAGCACCCCATCCCCACCCCTTTCCTGTAGGCCCTCTTTAAATTCTGAAATGTTGCAACAAAGCATCCCCAGAGCCTTGTCTTGCTCAGGGAGAACATCGCCAGCCCTTCTCTAGTGAGGAGCTTCTAGGAGGTTCACTGGCAACAGTGGAAGTACCACTGGAATAGAATAGAATAGAATAGAATAGAATAGAATAGAATAGAATAGAATAGAATAGAATAGAATAGAATAGACCAGGTTGGAAAAGACCTTTGGGATCATAAAGTCCAAACTATCACCCAGCACCATCTAATCAACTAATCAATGGAACCAAGTGCCTCATCCAGTCACCTTTTAAACACGTCCAGTGATGGTGACTCCACCACCTTCCTGTACAGCACATTCCAATGGCCAATCACTCTTTCTGTGAAGAACTTCTTCCTAACAGCCAGCCTAAACCTCCCCTGGCACAGCTTGAAACTGTGTACTCTTGTTCTCATTGTGGATGCCTGGGAGAAGAGACGAATCGCCACCTGGATACAAATTCCCATCAGGTAGTTGTAAGAAGAAATAAGGTTTCCCCTGAGCCTCCTCTTCTCCAGGCTAAGCAACCCCAGCTCCCTCAGCCTCTCTTCATAGGCCCTGTGATCCAAACCCCTCACCATCATTGTTGCCCTTCTCTGGACACATTCCAGCAACTCAACATCCTTCCTAACCTGAGGGGCCCAGAACTGGACACAGGACTCAAGGTGTCCTAATCAGTGCTGAGTACAGGGGCATGATGACTTTGCTGTTCCTGCTGACCACACTGTTCCTGATGCAGGCCAGGATGCCATTGGCCTTCTTGGCTGCCTGGGCACACTGCTGGCTCATGTTCAGCTCACTATCAACCAGTATCCCCAGGTCCCTCTCTGCCTGGCCGCTCTCCAGCCACTCTGACCCCAGCCTGCAGCACTGCATGGGGTTGTTGTGGCCAACGTGCAGAACCCGGCACTTGGATGTGTTAAATCTCATGCCATTGGACTCTGCCCATCTGTGCAGCCTGTCGAGGTCCCTTTGCAGAGCTCTCTCACCCTCCAGCAGATCAACTCCTGCCCCCAGCTTGGTGTCGTCTGCAAATCTACTGGTGATGGACTCAATGCTCTCATCCAGATCATCAATAAAGATATTGAAGAGCATGGGGCCCAGCACTGATCCTTGGGGCACACCACTGGTGACTGGCCACCAGCTGGATGTGGCACCATTCACCATTACTCTCTGGGCTCGGCCCTCCAGCCACTTCGTAACCCATCATAGAGTGCTGCTGTACAAGTCACATGCTGAAAGCTTGGCCTGGAGTTTGGTGTGGGGGATGGTGTCAAAGGCCTTGCTGAAGTCCAGGTAGACTACATCCACAGCCTTCCCCACATCCACCAGGCAGGTCACCTGATCATAGAAGGAGATCAGATTGGTCAGGCAGGACCTGCCCTTCCTAAATCCATGTTGGCTGGACCTGATCCCTTGGCCATTCTGCAAGTGCTGTGTGATTGCACTCAAGATGACCTCTTCCATAATCTTGCCTGGCACTGAGGTCAGGCTGACAGGCCTAGAATTCGCTGGTTCCTCCATCTGACCCTTCTTGTGGATGGGCATCACGTTGGCCAGCTTCTAGTCATCTGGGACCTCCTTAGTAATCCAGACTGTTGCAAAATGATGGAGAGTGTCTTGGCCAGCTCATCTGCCAGCTCTCTCAACACCCTAGGATGGATCCCTTAAAGTCCCATGGACTTGTGGGGGTCCAAGTGGCTAAGGATGTCTCTAGCTACTTCCTCCTGGATCACAAGTGGAACTATACTGCTCCCTTACTGCATCTGCCAGCTCAGGAGGCCAGTTGTCCAGAAGACAACCTATCCTGCTATTAAAAATTGAGGAAAAGAAGGTGTTAAGTACCTCTGCCTTTTCCTCATCTTTTGTTACAACGTTCCCCTCCGTGTCCACCAAGGAGTGGAGGTTGTCCTTGCCCCTCCTGGCAAACGACTCTCTCAGGGAAGAACTTTCTCCTCACCTCGAGCCTAAATTTCCCCTGGTGCAGCTTGAGACTGTGTCCTCTTGTTCTGGTGCTGGTTGCCTGGGAGAAGAGACCAAGTCCCTCCTGGCTATAGTCACCCTTCAGGTAGTTGTAGAGAGCAATGAGGTCTCCCCTGAGCCGCCTCTTCTCCAGGCTAAACAATCCCAGCTCCCTCAGCCTTTCCTCACGGGGCTTGTGCTCAAGGCCTCTCACCAGCCTTGTTGCCCTTCTCTGGACACATTCAAGTGTCTCGATGTCCTTCTTAAACTGCGGGGCCCAGAACTGGACACAGGACTCAAGGCATGGCCTAACCAGTGAGGAAGGAAAGGATGTACTAGAATGAAGACTTCCCTGCACCCCTGATGAAACAATAGACTGTCCCCATACAACCCATAGATGGTACAGCTGATGCAAATGCTCACCCAAAGCCCATGAAGGACTCCATGCTGAAGAAGGTGGCTGGGTTCAAAGAAGGCTGTGACTCTGAGAGAAGTCCATACTAGTGCAGTCCATCACTGGAGGACTTCACCCTTTGAGAGGGACCCATGTCAGAGCAATTAATGGGCAGCTGCAGCTTGTGGGAAGGACTTATGTTGGAGAAGTTCGTGGCGGGTGGTCTCCGGTGGAAGTGTGCGAGGAGTGCTTTCTCTGAGCATCAAGCAGTGAAAAAAACAATGCAAAATGATCTGACTGCAGTCTTAATTTGCTGCACTTCTGTGCCACTGTCAGGAAAGAGGTAGACAATATGGGAGGAAAGATGAGCCCAGGAAGAAGAGATGGTTGCAAGGTGTTTTTAAGATCAGGTTTTATTTCTCATCCTACTCCAACTGAATTGGCAAATTTATGGTGGTTTTGTTGCTTAAATTGCATTTTACTGCTTCCCCAAGTTGAGTCTGTTCTTTGCCTATTATCATAATACAGGAGTGAAACCTCTCTGTCTTTGTCTTGTTCCTTGAGCCTTTTTCATATTTTGCCTTCCCTATCCCACTAGAGTGGGGTAGGAGTCAGTGAGTATATGAGTAGTTCTCAGTTGCTGTCAAGGTAGATCTAAGCCATGGCAGCAAGCCAGGACATGTTTGGCTTTATGGACAGTTAGCACACATTTTTGGGTCATGTTGAGATTCTCATTAATCAGTGTTTCTAAGCCTTTCTCTGGAGAGCTACTCTCAATTCACTCATTGTGTAGCCTGTCTTTGTGTTTGGGATTGACCTGAGCACCTACAGGACCTTGCACTGGGCGTTGTTGAGCTAGGAGGTTTGTACAGTTTCATCTCTCATGTCTGCCAAAGTCCCTCTGGATGGCATCCCTTTCCTCCAACATAACAGCTTCGCCACACAGTTTGGTGCTGTCAACAAATCTCCTGAAATCACACTTGATTCCATGGTCCATGTTGCTGACAAAAATGTCAAATAGCACTGGTCCCCATACCAGCCCCTGAGGAGAACTGTTCATCACTGTTCTCCACTTAGACGTTCCCATATTCATTGCAACCCCTTGCATGGTGACCACACAGCCAACTCCACATCCATCAAGTTACCCGTTCATCAGATCCACGTGTCTTTAATTTGGGGATGAAGACATCATGTTGGACAGTATTGAATGCTTTACAAAAGTCCAGGATGACCTGGATTTAAAAAATAATTCTGCATTTAAATAAAAAGCTGAACTGCTTTGCACAGAATGGAATTTTTCCTCATGACAGATTTTTTTCTTTGCCTTTTCAGCATGAAATTAGTATGTTTTGAAGTTTATCATGAGATTCATTTCACTGCTTTATAACGTGAAGTGTAACCTACTTCTTCAAATTATCTGCATAGCATTAGCAGCATTAGCATTTCTGCTAAGACATCCCTTGTTATAACAAGAACCCAGGGTACCGGCAATACATTTTAGCACTCCTGTTCTCACAATGTGTAAATTTTGTCACTTTCAAACTCTTTTTCTGATGTCCTCACTTTTTCTTTTAGGCTGTGGTGAAGAGTTTTGAGGGATGTGTTGTTATTTATATTTTCATATTTCAAAATGAATCATAGAATCATAGAATCATAGAATCAGTCAGGGTTGGAAGGGACCACAAGGATCATCTAGTTCCAACCCCCCTGCCGTGGGCAGGGACACCCTACACTAGATCACGCTGGCCAGAGCCTCATCCAGCCTGGTCTTAAACACCTCCAGGGACTGGGCCTCAACCACCTCCCTGGACAACCCATTCCAGGGCTTCACCACTCTCATGGTGAAGAACTTCTTCCTCACATCTAGCCTGAATCTCCCCATTTCCAGCTTCATTCCATTCCCCCTAGTCCTATCACTACCTGAGATCCTGAGAAGTCCCTCCCCAGCCTTCCTGTAGGCCCCCTTCAGATACTGGAAAGCCACAATGAGGTCACCTCGGAGCCTTCTCTTCTCCAGACTGAACAGCCCCAACTCCTTCAGTCTGTCCTCATAGGAGAGGTGCTCCAGCCCTCTGATCATCCTCGTGGCCCTTCTCTGGACACGCTCCAGCACGTCCACATCCCTCCTGTAATATGGGCTCCAGAACTGGATGCAGTACTCCAGGTGGGGTCTCACCAGAGCTGAGTAGAGGGGGAGAAGCACCTCCCTTGACCTGCTGGTCACACTTCTCCTGATGCAGCCCAGGATCTGATTGGCTTTCCGGGCTGCAAGCGCCCAACTCTCTCAGTCTGTCCTCATAGCAGAGGAGCTCCAGCCCTCTGATCATGCTCAAGGCCCTTCTCTGGGCCTGAGGTGATGTTAGGATTCCATCTGCAGCAAGGGCAGCTGTGTGAATTTTATTAGCAAAGGGCTTTCGGTCTTTAGTAGCTTCCACTGAGAGAAAGAAGAGAGAAAAAGGAAGAGGCAGAAGACAACAACACTGCTGTGAAGTGGTTTGCTGCATTTATGATCTGCAGGCCATATGCACACAGGCTGGCAGGCAGGACCTGACTCATGACGTGAGTTGTGGTCAGCAGAGGAAGCTAAAAAAGGAACTGGGGGTTTCTATGAATCTCGGGGTGGGGGTGGGGTACGAGCTGACAGGAATCCAGGGTGCACTGCTGCAGATATACAGCCAGGAGATGTGTGCCTCACAGACAGGCATGCAGCAACCCAGCGAGAACAAGCAGCCTGGGAAACTGACGGCAGCTTCCAAGAAACACTAAAGGTCCAAGCTGCTCTTGTTCACCATTTCCTGGGCAAAGATGGAAGAGCCACAACTGCTAGGGGGAGGCTGGTGTTGGTCTCTTCTCCCAGGGAACCAGCGACAGGACGAGAGGAAATGGCTTTGAATTGTGCCAGGGGAGGGTTAGGTTGGACATGAGGAAAAACTTCTTGAGTGAGAGAGTGGTGAGGGGTTGGAACAGGCTGCCCAGGGAGGCGGTGGAGTAACCATCCCTGGGGGCATTCAAGAAGCTGTAGATGTGGTGCTTCAGAAGATGGTTTAGCAGTCATGGGAGTTGGGTTGATGGTTGGATTCGATGATATTAAAGGCCTTTTCCAACCCTTGCCCCTCTGGGATGTTTCAGGCATCAGATACAGTTCCTCCAAGATGGAACAACAACAAAAGCAACCAGTTGGCAGCTGACAGCAGAGAGCAATGGGGCCAGGTCTCCACTCGTGGCAGAATTCCTGTACCCAAACTCCCTGGTCGAGGGGTTTCCTGGTGGCCCCTGCTCACCTGACCCTTGAAGGTCTCAAGAGCTAACAGAAAAAAAGAAACGGACCAAACCTGGTGGCTCACCTGATGATTTAAGGAATGCCTTTGCCCTTCCCCTAGCAGAATTAGAATCACAGAATGGTGATGGATGGTCACACGCTGGCCTCAGACACATTAGACAATCCTGTGTGGGACCTCATCCAGATCATAAAATCACAGAATCCCAGAATGGCTCAGGTTGGAAGGGATCTCAGAGCCCATCTACTCCAACCTCCCCACCATGGGTAGGGACACCTCTCAACTAGACGCAGCTGCTCAAGGCCTCATCCAACCTGGCCTTCAACATCCACAGCCTCCCCAGGCAGCCTATTCCAGAGTCTCACCACCCTCATACTGAAGAACTTCTTCCTCAGATCCAGTCTAACCCTGCTCTCCCTCAGCTTCAAACCATTCCCCCTTGCCCCTGTCTCCAGACACCCTCATGAGAAGTCCCTCTGCAGCCTTCCTGTAATTAGACTTTTCTTTGGGTACTGGCAGTCCCTGGGGTTTTCCTGTTTGTAAACATTTCATCACAAGAACTTCCTCTTGTCCTTCTCATTGGGGTTCACATTTGTCTCTTTGAGGATCGCTCTGCGTGGAGACCAAGCTATCTGTTTAGAACAGCCACTGTTCTTTGCAGCCAGAATTAATCAGGAATTGTCCTGAATCTTCCTGGATTTATTGGGGGGGGAACCAACCCAGGAGTGGTATTTCCAAGAACTGCTGCCATTTTCTTTAGCAACCTCAAGCCCTCCAAGTAACAAAGCTGATTGCTTTCTTAGTAATGGCACTGAGGCTGGACTTTTGCTTCCTTTTTTCCTTTTAACTTATTAAAGATCAGGCTGCCCAGAGAGGTTGTGGAGTCTCCCTCTCTGGAGACATCCCAAACCTTCCTGGCTGTGTTGCTCTGTGACCTGCCCTGGGTGATCCTGCTCCGGCAGGGGGGCTGGACTGGTTGATCTCTGGAGGTCCCTTCCAACACCTAACATTCGGTGATTCTGTGATCATTTAATGCTGTTTTTCACCTTGAGGAGGAGTCCAGCTCCAAGAATGAATGCTGGCAGGCACAGCTAATCCTGAAGCTGATCAAAATTATGTAAAATTTGGGATTAACAGCAGCTATGCTCATTGATCACCTCTGCTGTGATAGGAGTCACATCCATTTGAGTCAGTTTGCCTCTCAGGCTGGCCACTGCAAAAGCACAACTTCAAACGGATGATTTCACACACACACCCCAATGATTTTTATCATCTTCATCTCCAAGGGACCTTAAATCATTTATGAAGGGCCAAAGATGGTCAACAACCTCAAGAAAACTTCTTAAGGGCTAAGCAGGGTTACAGGATGTTAGGGGTTGGAAGGGACCTCCGAAGATCATCAAGTACAACGCCCATGCCAGAGCAGGACCATAGAATCTAGCACAGGTCACACAGGAACACATCCAGATGGGGCTTGAAAGCCTCCAGAGAAGGAGACTCCACAACCTCTCTGGGCAGCCTGTTCCAGTGCTCTGGGACCCTCCCAGTGAAGAAGTTCCTCCTCATGTTGAGGTGGAACCTCCTGTGCTGGAGTTTACAATACAATACACCAGGTTGAAAGAGACCTTCAAGATCATCGCGTCCAACCCATCAACCAATCCAACCCAACTAAACAACTAAACCATGGCACCAAGCACCCCATCAAGTCTCCTCCTGAACACCTCCAATGAAGGTGACTCCACCACCTCCACAGGTAGCCGATTCCAATGGGCAATCTCTCTCTGTATAGAACTTTTTCCTAACATCCAGCCTAAACCTGCCCTGGTGCAGCCTGAGACTGTGTCCTCTAAAATGACATTAGATCCATTCTCACCATTCTACACCAAAGAGAAATGTGTCCTGTGACTACTGATGACTGAACCAATATATGAATATACATACAATGATCTCATAGAAGAGTTTAAAAAGGATATTTTGAAGGAGAAATATACAGGTATTTCCTGTAGGAGTTATTCTTGAAATTTGACAGTTTTAAACAATGCCCTATATCTTCAAATAACATTTATTCAGCTTTGACTTGAGTGTTTCCAGTCTTTTCTGCTAGCTGTAGTCAGTGATTATGACATAACTAAGGTTAATAAAATAATTTTATGCAAACCAAGATTTCTTTCTTCAAGAAACATAAGGTATACAGCCTTCTAAAGTTAATGACAATTGACCAACAGAGGATCATTTCTATGTATTTCTTACAATTAGAACTATGTGTGTAACCAGCAGAGCAATTCTGTCCTCTGTCCCTTAATTTCTTACAACAATGCCCTGTAATATGATTAAATTCCAAAATTATTTTCAAGTAGTTTCATCATAAAGGACTGCCACTAGCTGCAACTGATCCATTTGTTTGTAGTCTGTTCAGGACAAATACTCTTAGAAACATGAAGTTACAATGACAAAAAGCTTATTTTTGTACTATGTCTGCTGTTTTTTAATGACATTGATGGTAGAATGTCCATCAAGCAGGTGACTGTAGCAGTTCAGCAATTCAGCTCTGCATTGTCTGTGGTCCCCAAGCAGCTTGCTCAGATCCTACCATGTACTGGTTTGAATCTGGATTGCTTACTGATTTGCCATACATGCAGTAGGAGTTTTGCCTGAGTACATGCTTCAGGATTAGCCTTAATATTAAGAATCAATGTAATGAGCTGTCATGAAATAATGCAGGATTTCTGAACCTTGGACAGCTGTTCTTTACATTAGCTAAACAATGCAGCAGTCCCTGTTGCCTGGTATTTATGTACTGAGTGATGTATGCCTGTCAATTGTAGTGCTTGCAAAACCATGTATAAGTGACATGGTCATAAGAGGCTTCTGCAACTGGTGTTTAGTGAAGCAGTCTCATAAAAGAAAAAACTACCATTCCTCATATATGCATTGATAATATTTTATCCTTGAAGCAATGTGATCTAGAGGCTTGTGATTGTTTTCTAAGATGCAACTATTTACATGGAGGTTGAGCTAGGAGGTTTTGGCGTGTTACTTTGCATGCTCAAGTCACTAGCCTTGTTTGGTTAAAGGAAAATAAAGATAAAAAATATGGGAAGTTTCCAAATTATATTGTTTGTTTTAGATTCCTACATCAAAGCATCTGTAAGTCCAGAGGAGATTAATAGTATTTTTAGAAATGTATACAAATTTATGGTATGGGAATGCAGAATACCTGGGAAGAAAGGGCAAGAATTTTACTTTTCACTTCTATTCCAATTTTCCCAGAATCCTTGTGGCACCTGCTGTAAAAGAACATGACGAAAAGAAGTGTAAACCCTGTAATTCTGTATTGCATGTAGTGTAATGCAGTTTGCTGAGTGACTTTCATCATATTTGCCCAATTGTCGTTATACAGGGTAGAAAAAAAGACCACAAGTTCACGTACTGTTTCTTTGTCCTGTTTCATTTCATTAAAATACAGAGGTAGGCTCCTATACTCAGCTGGTTTCTGGATTAACAAGAACGCCTTGCCTTAGAAAAATGTAAAATGTTTCACAAATTTACATTAAACATAACACACAAAACCCAAACCAAACAAAAAAACTCCTGACAAAAAAACCCAAAACAATAAACCCAATGAAAAACCAAAGTAAAATAAGAAAAAAAAAACAAAAGAAAAAAAAAACCCCTTACTCCAAAACCTAAGCCCCCAAAATTCAACACCTTCACTGCTAGTTTTCTGTCAGTGCTTGCATATCCATTGTACAGGTGCTTCACTGTACCCAGCTGGGTTTTGGACCCTGCCAAGACTAGCTGCCAAAGACAGAAATATTTGCCAGTTTCTCTCTAACAACAACAACCACAAGAGCTTTTACTTCTTTGTGCTCTATGTACATGAAAGTAACAAGTCCATACTGTCTCCATCACAGGAATCTGGCACAGGGAAAGTGCCATTGGCAAGCAGCCAAGCATTTTGTGTAGACGGCTACTACCAGTAACAGTTTTCATTGGCAGAGTATTTGCCTCCAGTACAATCCAACACCAGAAGCAGGTTTTAGTGCTTTTTGTCACATCTCTGACTTTCTTATCTTGTGTCCATCATTCCCACCATGAGACTTGCAGCTCTTCTCAGTTAAGCACATATACCAACACAGAAAACTAACTCCTTCCATTTGAGGCAGCTCAGCTTTAGCTAAGCTTACATTATCTTTATTACTACTGTAAGTAGAATGCAGCCTTAGATTGTAAGAGTTTTCTGTTATTGTAGCTGTTGAAAAGAGATTTGGCTAAGCATCCTGTCTAATTTGAAATGAGCATCATTTGTCCAGATTATTTTAAGCTAAACACCAAACTTTCTGATCTATGCAAGAATGGGTGACGGAAAAACAAATGAACAAGTTGATTTGGAAACAACAAAAAAAAACCCAACAGCAAAATAACAGAAAAATAGGTCTTCAAACCACCTCGGTATCTTGATACAATTTTTGAGAATGAGAAGAAATAACCTGTCATATTGTTGTGAGATTGCTTTCTCCCTCTAGTGTCAAACTCGAGATACAGGCACACATCCTGCAGTGTTGCCTCTATCCTGTGAAATCAACAGAGCTGTGTAGGTGCTTAGAACAAAGTTAGCAAAACAGGAAGCTTTTGATTGTTAAACTTTTAATTCTAAAAGTAGAACTTCTTCCTCTCCAAAATGCATGACAGTTTCCCATGTGCCATGTGTGACTGAAAAGCAATTTTTGTAAAATAGGGGCCATTTGTACTAGGTTTTTATACACATGGGGTAAACTTAACAATATGCTCATCTGTAACTTTTTGGGGAAGGAGAATATTTCTTTCCTTAAGGCTGCATGATAATTCAGGTTAAGTATATACACTGTTCTTGAGGCTCAGGAACACTATGAAGAAGAGAACTGAGAAGTGCACAGCTGTAAAAAATGAATAGCAAATAGTTCCTCTGTGCCAGAAAAAGTTGTGCCCCTGTGCCAAACATCAGGAATCTAAGCTTATTTGCATTTTATCCCCAGTTGCTGACATCTGAGAGACTTATATTCCTAACATGTCTGAAGCCAAGACTTCATGTCAAAGTATTTTCTCACACAGATGCAGGATGGGAAGCAAATGCTTCTGAGATATGCACTTTCCCCTTCCCTCCTCAAGCAACAGAAAGAAAGAATATGTCTGTCCCCACCACAAATAAGACATCTTCTCCCCAGAGCATCTTTCATAATGATGTGTTTTGCAGTGCTGTAGCTGGGTGCTGATAACACACCAGTGTTTTGGCTACTGCTGAACCAAGCACCAAGGCTGTGCTTTTCCAACCTTTGCCCCCGCCACAGAAAGCTGAGGAATGGCCAAGATCATGGGAGGGGACACAGCTGGGCAGGCGTTCCATATCATATGACTTCAGCTCAGATGCAAGAAAGAAGGAAGTGTGGGGAGGCATCTGCTGATTGTATCTGTCCTCCAGAGCAACAACTATGCATATTGAAGCCCTGCATCCTGTGGCTGGACATCATCTGCTGGTGAGAAGCAGAGAATAATATTTTTGTTTGCTCTTGATTCCACATGCAGCCTTTACTTTTGGTTTTCACCCTATTAAATATGCTTTTATCTTGACCTATTATTTGGTCGTATTTTCCATTTTCCCTGTCCATCTAAGGAGGGGAATAATAGGGCAATATTAGTGGGCATCTGGCCTCCCACCAGGGCCAAAACAATGCACTGCTATACCAGAAGAGGCCAATTTGCAGAAGTAAAAATCTGGGTGACAATTGCTTTTGAATAATCTGTTCAATTGTTTACCATCATCTAAGCTTGGGATTTCAGCTTCTGTTTTGCATTTTCCACTAAGATCTGCTTCTCCATTCTTTGTGACACTGAGTCAGGCAGGGTGTGGGGAAGGACAAATTAGTTTAGTTCTTTCTCTCAACTTCTCCCTCTCTTTCCCTCCCCTTCCCCAAATAGCTTGTCCAATATAATTATTAATTAGACATTTTAAGGTCAGATTACAGATATTGTTAACTCTTATTGTTTCTTTTGATGCAGTGGTAAATCTTTACACATCACTGAAAATGACTTGTGCTTTGGTGACATTGCTTAAAGCAGCTTTTTCTTAGTGCTTTAGAGTGTATATTATCATCCACAACACAAATGAGTGATCTATGACAAAGGATATATGCACACACATATATACATATGTGTATATACACACACATATATTACATATGTATATACATATGTACATATATTCATATTTCCAAGGTCACTTGCAAAAGTGTCCATCTGGTTTACCATAACCAGACAGAAATTAAACACTGAGTAGCGATTTTTCTACAAATTGAGTTAAACGCATGTTTTATTATGACTTTGGGTTTGTGAGATATTGCAATTCCTTAATAGCCTTATAGAATACACTACAGTGTAAGAAATTTTAGTTCTAAAGCTTCTTGCTTCTGAATGATGAAATACAGACTAAGAATTTTGTTACACTTGAGTTTGTTAATCCAGTTTTGAAAATGAACCTTGCTTTAAAATGAGTTTACAAAGTTATTTATCCCTTCAATTACAGAATAATTTACTCATTGACTAAAGTAATGTGTTTCTTCCCATGAAAAAGCCACACATATCTTAAATATGTGTATATTTCAACTTAAAAACAATGGAATTGTTTCAGTTTCTCAAGAAATGTTTGGAAATTAGAGACTAACATAACTGGTTTTTGTTTACAAAATCCAAACAATGCTAAACTCAGACTCTGAATTTACAGACTGAACTGTAAACAAATGTCATGAAAGATTTTTCCTGCCACAGAATATAAATGGCTAAAAAAAAAAAAAAATGGCTTTTTAAATCTTACTATGAGAAAGGCTAATTGGGAATAAATATTCAAATTAGTTGTTTGTTTGTTGGTTTCACAATTGAAAAAAGCCCCAAATGCTAGTGAGTATTGAAAGTGCTCTACAGCATAACTGAGCCAAGAAAAATGAACTCATTTTCTTGATTTCAGATTTCTTACAATGGGCCACAAAATCTGCTTGAAATTCAGAAATCCCACTTCCAGAGAAATGTTGGCATTTAAATTTTCCTTTTCATCCTAGAACAAAAACTTTAAAAATTTCCACATTGTGGTAAATTTCTAATAAACTTATTTTGAAATATCAACACATTTTGACCTAGACAAAATGCCAGACATTAAAATAATGTGAAAGATTTCACTGAAAGTTGTTGTGACAGTTAAATTTTGCTTCACCATATTTCATATGGGGTTTCAATTTTAGTTTTCTCTGCTGTATTATGTCCTCAGGGGTGATTGTGTTCCATAACTTACTCATACAACCAGGCTATTATACACTTGAAATTACAGTATAGAATAATGTTTTCTGTGGCTTATGTCTTTTTACCACTATGTGGTGAAAAAAAAATGATTTTCAATACTTATTAATTGGTTGTGGGTTCTGTGTTCTATTGGATGACAAGAAAGTGCAGAACATGGATCATAATCTGACAAATGTTGTATTATTTTAAACAGCATGAGATTACAATTCCGATTTTTAGAAATTAATAAAGAAAATTTAACATCATGCAATTTGAGCTTCAACAAGTCTGAATGCAAGGTCCTGCACTTGGGTCAAAATAACCCCAAGAAACTCTACAGGCTTGGGGTAGTGTGGCTGGAAAGTTGTGTAGTAGAAAGGACCTGGGGGTTTAACTGGGAAGCACCTGTGTATGAGCAAGCAGTGTGGCCAGGTGGCCAAGAAAGCCAGTGGCATCCTGGCTTGTATTAGGAATGCTGTGCCCAGCAGGAGTAGGGAGGTGATTGTCACTGTGCACTTGGCACTGGTGAGGTCACACCGTGAGTATTGTGTCTAGTTTCGGGCACTTCAGTAGAAGAGAGATGCTGAGGTGCTGAAGTGAGTGTGGAGGAGGGCAATGAAGCTGGTGAAGAGCCTGGAGAATAAATCTTATAAAGAACAACTGAAGGAGTGGGGCTGTTTAGTTTGGAAAAGAAGAGGCTGAGGAGAGACCTCATTG
Organism: Picus viridis; assembly: GCA_033816785.1. Taxonomy (NCBI): domain Eukaryota; kingdom Metazoa; phylum Chordata; class Aves; order Piciformes; family Picidae; genus Picus; species Picus viridis. The sequence continues at coordinate 72,836,554 of CM066606.1, read as the reverse complement.
CTGTCTACAAATATCTGGAAGTGTGTTGTGGAGAGGCTGGTGCTGGTCTCTTCTCACATGTAATTAGTGATAGAACAAGAGGGAATGGCCTCAAGCTGTGACTAGGCATTGAAATGTGCTGCTCAGTGAGGTGGTTGAGTCACCAGCCCTGGATGTGTTTTAAGGTCTTGTGGACATGGTGCCTGGGATATGATTTAGGGATAAACCTTGTAGAGTAGGGTTATTGGTTGGACTTGGTGATCCCAAGGGTCTTTTCCAACCTTAATGTTTCTGTGATTCTGTGATTCTGTAATGTGGTTGAAACATTTGGCTGAATGTCTTATTCAGTAAAAACATAAATTAGTGTACTTAGCTACAGTATAAATTAGGAAATGACATTTTCTGTACAACAAGCATAAGAAATTCATCGCAAACCAAAATTTCCTATATACCATCCTTGTCTTCAAACTAATCTGAGGAAGTGACTCAAAATGGCCTCATACCATCCTGGTTGCTTTGCTTACTGCCCTAGAAGAGATCACACCCAGTATCACACAGTGTCACTAAGGTTGGAAGAGGCCTCGAAGATCATCGAGTCCAACCTGTCACCACAGACCCCATGACTAGACCATGGCACCAAGTGCCACGTCCAATCCCTTCTTGAATACCTCCAGGGACGGTGACTCCACCACCTCCCCAGGCAGCCCATTCCAATGGCAAAGTAGATGCCTCCCCCAAACTGATTTCTTTGGAGGAGTTGTATATCGTAAGTTGGGAATAATCCACATTTCATTTAGCTTGAATGGGGCCAAGAATGGGCATCTGTATTAGTTGCTAGGACAGCCACTTTGGGTGTGGGAAAACACCAGGGTCAAGCTCCAGTGATTCTTGCAACTTAAGTGAAATAAAATAACAATAATAATGATAATAGGAGTAGTATTGAGAGTAAAGGCAAAAACGTTAGCTTCTTTCTCTGTATTCCCACAGGTGTCCTGTTCATTTGCTTTGTTTCCTCTTCCTGACTTCAATCTTACTGAGCAACACATGTTTAACAAGAGAAAAAAAAAATGAACTCCAATGTCATTGTGGTTTCTTACACATCTCTTTAGAGGACCATAGAACAGCTCAGCTTGGATTTGAGTCTGGAAGGGACCTTCAGAGGTCTCTATGTCAGCATCCTTACCAAAACAGGGGAAACTAGTAAATCAGATTAGATTATTCAGGGCTTTATTTAATTTATTGTGTCCTTTTTAGCCTAACCATCCACTTGATATTTTGCCCATCTGGTTGCTCCCCAGATCATACATTTTAACTTGGATGCAAAAGAGGGAAGAGGGGAGGGGTGAGAAAAGAGGAAAATAATATGGATATATGTTCCAAACTTTAGTATTTGGAGATGGGAGGAAAAGTGGGAAATGATAGGATAGTTTATTCCTTTTGCTATATTTCAAAGTGGTAGAACTGTAAGTTGTCCAGAACAGCTCTTGAAACAAAACATATTTTAGATTTTAATCCCTTCAGTGGGTTTCAAGGAGGGAGTGTGCAGCTCCCGCATATTGGCCATACTCCATGTGTGCCAGGCTCTGCCCTGCTCTGTTTTGTCAAATCTAGGAAACTAGTGTCAAGATGCTGATGAGAGGCAGCCTGGAGTGCCTTTGGATTTGTTGGTGCCTAAGGGATGCATTTCAGGTTGTAAAGTTAGATTCATATAAAAAGTTTCTGCCTATGTTACATTTTTGGCACTAAACTGTGGGGACGATTTCCTCTTTGTTCATTTGAGAACCCAAATAGACTACAGGTAAAGGGAGAAAATGATCAGAGGGTTAGCTAAGAAATTAATACAGAGATTTTCAGACCACTTTAGTGAATATGTTTTAATGGAAGACTTGTAAGTAAATACTTATCAAGATGTTTATCTTTGGCAACTGATGTTTAAAATAAGTCTTTCAAGTAACTGTGCTCAGCTATATATAATATTATTTTTTGCTGAAGTGTTGCAGCAAAAGAAAAAAGTAAAGATCTTAAAATAGTCAGCAAAGAAGCTCTGCTTTGTCTTTAAACTGTGGAAGATTATAAGGAATTGAAAAGCTTTCCCTTGTTACATCTCCCACATGATATATACAAATACACGTTACACTGATTGGAGTTTGTAAAAGAAGCCATTTGCATTCCACACCTCATTAATTATTGAAATGCAACATATAAAAAAGCTACCTTGATAGTATTTGTACATTATAGAATCAATGGATGGCTTGGTTTGGAAAGGGTGTTATGTAGTTATACTAGGAAGCTCATCAGAATATAGCATATAATGGGCTACATACTTACGTGGCAGCTCTAAGGCTTTACAGCATCTGGCAGTCCAAGCTAATACACAATGTACATGGAGTCCTTAGTGCACAAAAAAACAATAGCAACATTTCCCATGGTTAACACACTTCTGAGATCTGAAGGCTGGTATCACTAGAGAAAGAAATCGTCCTTCTATCCTGATTTCCCAGAAGATTCAAACTCAACTGAAACAAATAGATTTATTTTAGTTGGTCCCTGGAGCAGCCCCTGGAGCTATTTTTCAGTAATCCTTGAGAATTTATTTATGAAATAATGTGAGACATTTATTTATTTATTTATTTATTTCCCAGGTTTCTGTTTGTTTAGAAGTGGTTTGAAGTTGCACTGTTTATGTTGACATACTGCCAGCCTTAATCACAAAGTTTTAGGTCTTTCTATTTCACTAGGGATTTAGAAATGTCCAAAATTTCCTTTGTTTCAAAGGAACAAAACCAAAACATTTTGCACTTCTTCATTAATGAAAATCTTGGGAAAATTCAGAATGGCTGATACATTTTATTGCTACAAAGCTGAAATGACTGGGTTTAGCATTTTTTTTTCAGTAAAATATTGGTTATTTTTAATGCAAATAACTTCTAGAACATACTGGCCATTTCACATCAACCTTTCTCCTAAAACTAGCCTCCCCTTCATAAAAAAATAGTTTAAACCATTTAAATCCTAAAATATCAGAATGATTTTTTTTCATCACAGTAGGTAGCACTTGTTTTGTAATTTTTCTCTTGTGGCACTTTTAGGCTATACCTTTAAAATTAAGCTGCAGATTTTGAGCAGAAAAGTAGAAAAATATAAACAATTCACAATTGGGTGTAAAAAGGTAAAAAAAAGATTATTTTAAATGAACTTCATTGGACAGAATATCTGGTATAGAAGCAAGTGTAACAGCCTAAGGTTAAGCAGCCTTCCCCTGGCATCAAGACTTGCTCCCTTAAAAAAAAAAAAAAAAAAAGAGGAGGGTAATTGCTATTGGTGATTCCTTCCTGAGGGGAACAGAAGACCCCATACATCGGCCAGAGCCTACTCACAGGGAACTTTGTTGTCTCCCAGGAGCTCAAGTTAGAGATGTTACCAGAAGGCTGCCTAGTCTGGTGCAGCCCTCTGACTACTATCCCTTAATAGTTGCCCAGTTAGGGAATGATGATGTTGCAACCAGAACTCCCAGGGCTATCAAAAATTACTTCAAGGCCCTGGGGGATCTGGTTGAGAGGTCAGGCACACAAATCATTTTTTCGTCAATACCCTTAGTTGCAGGAGGGAATACAAGAAGGAACAGGTCAGCAGCTGTAGTCAACAAGTGGCTTAGAGGCTGGTGCAGTCAAAAGAATTTTGGGTTTTTCGATCTTGAAAAACTTTCTACTGCACCAGGCCAGCTGGCAACAGAGGGAGTACATCTGTCCCAGAGGAGGGGAAAGGTCACAGTATATGAGAATGGCCTGTCCCCCAAAGGTAAAAGATCCTAGGAAGGGAATTGGCAGGTCTCATTGGTAGGGCTTTAAACTAGATTTGAAGGGGGAAGGGGCTGAAACCAGTGTCCTCAGGCAGGAGTCTGAGGAAGGTAAACTGGAGTCAGGGGCGAAACCAGCAGCCCAGCTGCAGTGCATGTACACTAATGCACGAAGTATGGGCAACAAACATGAGGAGCTGGAAGCCTTGTTGCAGCAGGAAAGTTATGATGTAGTTGCCATCACAGAGACGTGGTGGGACAACTCGCATGACTGGAGTGCTGCAATTGATGGCTACAGGCTCTTCAGGAGAGACAGGCAAGGAAGAAGGGGTGGAGGGGTGGCCCTGTACATCAGGGAGGCTCTTGATGCCATTGAGCTGGAGATCAGGGACGATCGGGTTGAGTGTGTGTGGGTGAGAATTAGAGGGAAGACCAGCAGGGCAGACATCCTGATTGGAGTCTGTTATAGACCACCCAACCAGGAGGATGATCTTGATGAAGCATTCTATAGGCAGCTTAAGGCTGTCTCAAGATCGCCTGACCTTGCTCTCATGGGACTTCAACCTGCCTGATATCTGCTGGGATCTCAACACAGCAGAGAGGAGGCAGTCTAGGAGGTTCTTAGAGTGCATGGAGGACAGCTTCTTATCCCAGGTGCTGCGCGAGCCTACCAGGGGTGAGGCTATGCTTGACCTCTTCTTCACCAACAGGGAAGGGCTGGTGGGTGATGTGGTGGTTGGAGGGTGTTTAGGCACCAGTGACCATGAGATAATTGAATTTTCAGTACTCAGCCAAGCTAAGAGGGGCAGGAAGAAGACCTCCACTCTGGACTTCCAGAGGGTAGACTTCAGGTTACTCAAGGAACTAACTCAGAAGGTTCCTTGGGATACAGCCCTTAAAAATAAAGGGGTCCAGGAGAGCTGGACCTATTTCAAGGAAGAACTCTTGAAGGTGCAGGAACAGGCTGTGCCAAAGTGCCAGAAGATGAGCCGCTGGGGCAGACGGCCAGCCTGGATGGTCAATGAACTTTTAAAGGAACTAAGGGAAAAAAAGAGGGTGTATCATCTTTGGAAGAAAGGGGAGGCAACCTATGGAATGTTTAGGGATGTTGCTAGGTCTTGTAGGAAGAAAATTAGGGAGGCAAAAGCACATTTAGAGCTCAGACTGGTCTCTGCTGTGAAGGACAATAAAAAGTCCTTCCATAAATATATTAATAGCAAGACAAAGGGCAAGAACAACCTCCACTGCATGGTGGACACGGAAGGAAACGTTGTAGCAAAGAATGAATAAAAGGCAGAGGTATTGAACACCTTCTTTGCTTCAATTTTTACTAGCATGGCAGGACGTCTTCCAGACAGCTGGCCTGCAGAGCTGTCAGAAGGAGACAGGGAGCGTCATAGTTCCCCTGTGTTCCAGGATGGGATAGTTAGAGATCTCCTCAGCTGCTTGGACCCCCACAAGTCCATGGGACCAGAGGGGATCCATCCTAGGGTGCTGAGAGAGCTGGCAGATGAGCTGTCCAAGCCACTCTCCATCATTTTTCAGCAGTCCTGGCTCACTGGAGAGGTTCCAGAAGACTGGAAGCTGGCCAGCTGGAAGGGCCGGTTGGATGAGCCAGGGAATTATAGGCCTGTCAGCCTGACCTCAGTGCCAGGCAAGATTATGGAACAGGGCATCTTGAATGCAATTGCACAGCACTTATAGGATGGCCAAGGGATCAGGCCTAGCCAGCATGGATTTAGGAAGGGCAGGTCCTGCCTGACCAACCTGATCTCCTTCTATGATCAGGTGACCCGCCTGGTGGATGTGGGGAGGCCTGTGGATGTGGTCTACCTGGACCTCAGCAAGGCCTTTGACACCGTCCCCCACAGCAAACTCCTGGCCAAGCTGGCAGCCCATGGCTTGGACAGGAGCACACTGCGTTGGGTTAGGAACTGGCTGGAGGGCCGAGCCCAGAGAGTAATGGTGAATGGTGCCACATCCAGCTGGCGGCCTGTCACTAGTGATGTGCCCCAAGGATCAGTACTGGGCCCCATGCTCTTCAACATCTTTATTGATGATCTGGATGAGGGCATTGAGTCCATCATCAGTAAATTTGCAGATGACACCAAGCTGGGGGCAGGAGTTGATCTGCTGGAGGGCAGAGAGGCTTCGCAGAGGGACAGTACAGTATAGTACAGTACAGACAGCATAGTATAGTACAGACCTTGACAGGCTGGACAGATGGGCAGAATCCAACAGCATGAGATTTAACACATCCAAGTGCTGGGTTCTGCACATTGGCCACAACAACACCATGCAGTGCTACAGGCTGGGGTCAGAGTGGCTGGAGAGTGGCCAGGCAGAGAGGGACCTGGGCGTACTGGTTGATGGGAGGCTGAACATGAACCTACAGTGTGCCCAGGCAGCCAAGAGGGCCAATGGCATCCTGGCCTGCATCAGGAAGTGTCGCCAGCAGGAGCAGGGAGGTCACTGCACTGGTTAGGCCACACCTTGAGTCCTGTGTCCAGTTCTGGGCCCCTCAGTTTAGGAAGGATGTTGACTTGCTGGAGCGTGTCCAGAGAAGGGCAACGAAGTTGGTGAGGGGTTTGGAACACAAGCCCTATGAGGAAAGGCTGAGGGAGCTGGGGTTGCTTAGCCTGGAGAAGAGGAGACTGAGGGGTGACCTTCTTGCTCTCTACAGCTACCTGAAGGGAGGTTGTAGCCAGGCAGAGGTTGGTCTCTTCTCCCAGGCAGCCAGTACCAGAAGCAGAGGACAGAGTCTCAGGCTGCGCCAGGGCAGGTTTAGGCTGGATGTTAGGAAGAAGTTCTCTACAGAGAGAGTGATTGCCCACTGGAATGGGCTACCCGTAGATGTGGTGGAGTCACCTTCATTGGAGGTGTGCAGGAGGAGACTTGATGGGGTGCTTGGTGCCATGATCTAGCTGTTTAGGTGGGTTGGATTGTTTGATGGGTTGGACGCGATGATCTTGAAGGTCTCTTCCAACCTGGTTTATTGTATTGTATTATGGTATTAAATGTTTTATAAACATCTCACACATTCTACTTTCATTCCCATTCCTTTTAGCTGCTTGGCTGTTCTGCTTTTCTGGGGAGAACCTAAGTGCTTTCTGTCTGGCCTTGAGAAGCTGCTAAGATTAATGCTGTTCTTCTTGCTTCTCTCCCTTTTGGTACAAAGGGGTTTGGGAGGTTTTGGGGGGAGCAGTGGAGTAGCTTTCCTGGTCATTTTGACCAGGGGGTTTCTCATGCTATGTTCTGATTGTAAATACCTGTATAATATTGTAAATACTGTATATTTTGAACACATTAATTGCATTCCATTGTAGAGTGTAGTTTTCCCTTTGTAAATACAGCTTCCATTTGTGAGCTGGTCATGCTTAGTTAATGTGAATGGGAAACTTTTACCCACCACCTCGCTTAATTTCTCAGAATATACAGAAGAAACTGGATAGATTTTGTGCATCATTTATCTTCCTGTGGTATGATATTTTCAAAGGAAAAACCAGCAATGGGTGTTGAACTGGGTGGCCATGGATGTGAAGTGCAGCTTCTGACACAAGGCCGGTCCTCTCTGAACCATCTGGAATTCTGTTTGGGGTTAAAGCCCAAAAGAAATCGACTTTGTGGCTTTTTCAAGCTTGCCTACTGTCACTTGAACAGTATATTTTTTGAAAAGTTGATCTTGGTTAGAGATAAGGTTTGTGAAACCACTAAGATTTGTGAAAACCTTAGTTTGTATCAAAATCTAGGAAAAAATTCACTGACTTGCAAATAAAAGCATAATCTATGATAGGCAGTAACAAAACCCTGAAGGAAAGCTACTTTGATAGGTTAAAAGAAATGCTTGGTTCTGGATAGAAGTGGAATTTCAACTGAAAATGAAGCAAAGTTTAGTGTCATGTAATTCTATATATACAGGGACTGTGAGAAAGAATGCATTGTACTTTGATGACATTTGCTAGGAAACACAGTTCAAGGGAAAGATAAGATTATTTTCAGATTGTCCTTTTAAATTACAAAGTAAAGGTGGGCACTTAAAGACAGAAGAGGAATATACCTTTGTAAGTTATGCTTTCTGGTTTAGAAACATTGAATGAGGTTATTACAGTTTTTTGGAAGAAAGTTTAAGAGCAGTTAAAAACACAAGTTCCATTCTGAGATATTTAAAATAATCTATTTTCTCAGGACTGAAGAATAATTTCTTCTCAGTTTTTGTGTATTTGATGTTCTAACTGTAGTATATTGGCATTGTCTTATCTTGTGTATTTTTTACATGTGTTCTCCCTACTAATATTTTCTGTATTTTAGTATTGTACTAGTAAACTGTCTATATCTGTATTTTTATTACATCTTTTAAACTGCTCATGAAAGTAGTAATTAGACCTAGCTATTTGGCATGCAGACCTCAACATGAGTTTGGAGCATTATTTGATAGGTTCCTTCTCTGCTCTTTGAAATAAAATATGTTTTCCTGGATGACAGTAATTAATAACACTGGGATAGTGCTGGTTAGTTGTTTACAAATTCTTGAGCAAACTTCATTTGACCTTGCTGATTGATTATAACTAGGAAAAAAGCATTTTTCCTTTTTCTCTCTTTCTTTCTCTCTTTCTCTCCTTCTGTCTGTCTCTTTCATTCTTTTTTATTCCTTTGTTTCTTTCTTCCTTCCTTTCTTTCTTTCACACTTTGTTTTACTCTTTCTCCTTTTTCTACTGTTTCTTCATGTAAAGTGCAGTTAGGTCACATTAGACATTAAATAAACTATGCACTTTAGCCATATCTGTTTAATCTATTGTTTATTAACAGATATACAGCAGGAGTCAAAGTATCTTATATAGACAATAAAGTATTGTATGAGATATAAATATATCTAAATTTCCTGTATTAGCTTACTTTGCTGTTGTGTTTCTACAGTCTTTTCTACCACCATTTTTGCTCTGTCACTTGCAATTCCTTTTGCTTCTTAGTATTTCTAGTTTTACAGACATTTTCTGCTAACCATCCCCTAATAATTACTCTGACTTTATGACTTAGTGTTTGACCTTGCTTATTGATTAACTGTGATGGTGAGACAGTCACTGTTTCAGAAATAAAAAATGCATTACTTGGGGAAATAGAATAGAATAGACCAGGTTGGAAGAGACCTTCAAGATCATCACGTCCAATCTATCAACCAATCCAACACCTATATTTACTCGAGCTAATTTGCTTAGTTACTTTCATCCAAATTGCCTCTAAATCCTCATGCAGGTCCTGCCTATTAGTTAAGAATTAAAGTGCCTGTGCGTAAAACATAAAAAAAATCTTGTATACATTCTTTCATTGCCTGTTGAAGACTCATACACTGTAAGTGTGATGAAGTTTGTGATGAAGTTTGATGTGCCCAGTTCTTGGCGCCTTAGCACAAGACATACTTCTCTCACTGGAGAGAAGCCAGCAAAGGGCCACAGAGATTAAAGGACTGGAACACCTTTCCAATGAAAAAGGCTAAAAGAGCTGGGGCAGTTCAGCTTGAAGAAAAGGAGACACCGGGCAGATTTCATCAATGTATACAGACACCTGAAGGGATACTGCAATGAAGAGGGAGCCAGTGGTGTCCAGTAGCAGGACAACAAGAAGTGGGCACAGACTAAAACTGGGGAAGTTTACTCTGAATAGGAGGAAACAATTATTGGTTTTCCTGTGAGGGTGACTGAGCATGGTGACAGGTTGCACAGGGAGATGGAATCTCTTTTCATGGAGATATTGAAAAGCCAGCTGGACACAGTTCTGGGCAGCTGGTTTAGGTGACCTTGCTTGATAAGGGTTTCTGGATCTTCAGACATCCCTTTGAACCTCAGTAATTTTCAGCTTAAAAAGCTCTATCTCAAAAGCAGATTTTAAACACTAGATGTGTTTCTTAGGATCATTCAGAAGCAATGAGGATACACCAAAATACTGAACGGTTTTCATTTACTGGGGATTGTCACCATTGCACAGTAAATCTCTCACATTTCTTAAAGAAATACCAGAATGTGATAATGAAGCTAAAGGCTGCACTATAATGAATGTATATTAAGATGTTAATTAAAGGTGTCACACAGAGGAATTTTTGGCATTTTCTTTTTCTCAGTAATTGGCATTGTTATTATTTTTTAAAAATTCTATATTTAATATTTAGCAGACTTTATATTGAAAGTAAAGGTTAACAAGGAGATAACAAAGCCTTTTGGACAGCAGAGAAGGAAGTGAAAGGGTAACAAAGGTAAGGCATGGGAGAGTCCAAAAGTAAAACCTTTGGGAGAAATTTCTTCACACTAGAACATATTAATGTATGTAGTAAATTTCCGAGAAGTTAGCACAAACTGTTTCATAAAGGAACTGCATAAGAACTTTCAGGGAAACAATGATGATTGACAGCTGCCTAAACATGATCCAGCAGTATGCCCAGGTGGCCAAGAGGGCCACTGGCATCATGGCCTGCATTAGGAATGGTGTGGCCAGCAGGGGCAGGGAAGTCATTGTGCCCCTGTACTCTGCTTTGGTTAGGCCACACCTTGAACACTGTGTCCAGTTCTGGGCCCCTCAGTTTAAGAAGGACATTGAAACACTTGAACGTGTCCAGAGAAGGGCAACAAGGCTGGGGAGAGGCCTTGAGCACAAGCCCCATGAGGAGAGGCTGAGGGAGCTGGGGTTGCTTAGCCTGGAGAAGAGGAGGCTCAGGGGTGACCTCATTGCTCTCTACAACTACCTGAAAGGTGGTTGTAGCCAGAAGGCAGCTGGTCTCTTCTCCCAAGCAACCAGCACCAGAACAAGAGGACATGGTCCCAAGCTGCACCAGGGGAAGTTTAGGTTCGAGGTGAGGAGAAAGTTCTTCCCTGAGAGAGTCGTTTGTCATTGGAATGGGCTGCCCAGGGAGGTAGTGGAGTCACTGTCCCTGGAGGTGTTCAAGAGGGGATTGGACGTGGCACTTGGTGCCATGGTCTAGTCATGAGGTCTGTGGTGATGGGTTGGACTCGATCTTCAAGGTCTCTTCCAACCTTGGTGATACTGTGATACTGTAATGCTGCAATTTTTACTAGGAATGACAAAGGACAGATCAGGATATTTTATACTACTTAATAGTTCTTTTCATACCACAACCTCCTTTCTTTAACCTGATGTTGTAAAAATGGGTCTTTTCACCAGTAAAAAAATCATAATGAAGGACATCTAAAATGTAGAATATAGAAAACTAATGACTTATTAGCTATACTACTTGTTGTAGCAAAGAGAAGTATCCTATACAGAGGCACAACAATTTTGTGTGAGGCCAGGTTGCTCTTCAAACTCTGTTAAATGGATTGGGGCAAATTCCACCTCTTGTCTTTCAATACAATGAGACAGAGGTGTTAGCATGGCTTCACTGCCAATATAAACTTACAAGCCTCTAAATATTGGGAATTTTTTTTCTTGAATCTGGGTTTACTCAGATTATTTTTATTTAGGGTAGCTTTATTGATTATTGTTATTCATTGTCACGCTGGAGCTATGCTGTGGTCATAACTGGGGCACTGCTGAATATGCACCTATAAAACTCACAGTCAGAAACAGTATCACTCCCCAAAAGCATATAGTCTAAAAAGCACAGAACAAAGGTGAAGTGACTTCCTTAAAGTTCTGCATTGAATGAAGTACAAACTGGGAACAGGATTTTTGCCACTGGAGAAATCAAGATTTTTATTGGGAACTGAACACTTTGGGGCCAGGGAATAATCTACTAGACTGTACCTCTGCAGAGTTTAGTGTCCAGGATTTTTGCCAGTTCAAACATAATATTCCTTCAAGTACACGCGGTATTGGTCAAAAGTCTTTGCTGGACTGAGCTTTACACTGAGCTTTACACTCGATCAGGCATAGAGAAAAAGGTTGGAGAAGAAATTATTTAAACCAGAAGGACTTAACTACATGCAGTGGAGGGGGACATGAGCCACATTCAAAGCAAGTATGCTCTTCTCTGGGTGTGTGGGTGTAATTCCCTTGTGTATATTAAAAATGATCACTTACAAAATGATTCTAGATATATTAATGGACTTACTTCCAATCTATTTCTACTTGTCAGATGTGTCACCTCACATCCTTAGAGTACAAGAAAGACAACACTCTCTTTGCTTTTGACAAGTGAACTAAAATGGAAACCAGGTTATTTCTACACAGACTTTTTGAAGGAATTTACCATTTTAACTGCAGTAGGGATAGGAACTTTCTAATATTTAGAAAGGGTCCTGCTGAGCAGGAGACTATTTGTAATTTTAAATAAGCATACAAAGTTTCTGATTTTTGTTTTGTTCTGTTGTTGTTTTGTTTGTTGGGTTTTTGGATTTTTTTTTTCTTCAAAATATAATGAATAAACATACAATCCTATACACAGCAAAAACCTTTTCCTATCATCACCATTCTGTCCTGTTATTATCTGCCTGGTTAAAATATTGCAATTAATTTTCCTACAAGCTCACTTTATTGTTTTTTACATTTTTCTTGCTATTAAACTGTTAGACATATTAAGTTGTTATTTGGAGATGTATCTTGCACTGCAACAGGTGTCACATTAGCCAGTGGAAAACTTCTCAAAGTAGTAACCAAAGCACCCAAGGAAAGTGCCTGGCAGTCTCATTTAGTGACTCATGCTGTTTCCTAGCATCTCACTGAGCTATTATTTTTAAACTTTTACATGGCTATTGTACTTATGCAGACGTTTTGATTAGTGTGGCATCCACTTGCTGATATTCGTCTATGCTTATAAAGACTTACTCTCACTCTTTCTCTATGAAAATTATGTGAGATAGCCTTTCTTTGAAATAGATGCATAGCACTCATGTCTCTAATACACTTGATCAAACCTAAGTAGTACAGACCTTTATACTTTGTTAGTCAAAGATTTATAGTCTGTGAACAATGTTGTGCATGGAACAGTACTTCAGAATCTACTGGAAATCGGTATGTGTGCCATGTGATTCTGATTCAAATCAGATTTTCATATTAATGTCTATGTTACGATATTTTATGTTTAACATTAATTAGAGTAACTGTGCATAAGCATAGAGACAATACATAAGGCATGCTATTGTTTTAGATGATTTACAGGTACATTTTAAGAGACAACCTCTCCTCAAACCCCTTAGATTTAATCAAACCACAACTCTCAGGAATATATATCCCTACTTGCAGCAGCTGTAAAAATTAATTTTTATTTGTTTACTGTTTCAAATTATGGCTAGTGGCCTAAGCTTTACTAGACTGATGCTTGGCATGAGATCATATATATAAAATATATTAATATAATAATATATATCATATATATAATAGACTCAACTGAATTTTGATCTCCTGCACTCTGGGCAACTACTCTGACAAGAGTTTCCTACTTCAGAAGAGTAAGAGGTTATGCTTTCTTTTTCCAAAAGGCAAAACAGTAATAAACTGTAGCAGTGCATATAATGTAACATTCATATAATTACTTATTGCTTTGTGAAATATCAAAATGAATAAATAACACCAATTTTGAGAATGGTACACCACTATGGTGGTGGCCACTGAATGCATTTAAAGAGATTTAACATTGCAACCAAGAAATTCAAAGAGCTTGCAGCTATTATAGCAAAAACAAACAAACAAGCAAATAAAAAAGTCATAACCAAATTAATTTGTAGAATGAAATCCCATTTTCCTGAGAACAAAGATCTACAACAACGGAAGTACAGGTAAATTCTGCAAATTCATTTAATGTGTTCAATTAATTCAGTTGTGCTGTCTTAGTGTGACCCTGGATATCAACTCAAGATTTCTTCAGTCTGTAACCTTCCTGACACAGCAAATTAAAATAAATGAAAATGTAAGTAAATAAAAACAGTTGGAATATTATACCCTGAAAAGTATGGTCAGTATTCCATAGATGTTCTGAATCACACATTCATTTACATTCTAGTACCATGCATACAGAATACATTTGCTGAGTTGGAGAGAAAAAGCTGAACTCATGTCATTGGCTTTGCAGGGATAAAGAGATAGGGAGTTGAGGTTTACTTTTGCTTAGGAGATTTGTGCAGTATTGTGGATTCTTTTTCTTTTTTGGTGCATTTTGGTTTTGGTGGTGTTGTGAAGAATACTTATATTTTTAAGATCTTGTCCTTTAAAAACATAATATGCTTAACAAATATTAATAATATTTTTCTTTGGCAGTTGCTTATTTTATGCTTTGGAACACATGTTTCTGTAAGGAGGTACTTACAGATTCATGGAATATTTTTGATTGGACGGGACTTTAAAGATTATCTAGTACAAAACCCCTGCCATGGTCAGGGACACCTTCCACTAGATGGACTATGCATTTTGCTACAGAATTATACAGAAAATAACCTCTAGAGTTCAACCACCAGGGTTTAAAATTTAGATATGCCAGATCTCCAGAGATTATCTGTATTCAGCAGGTGATTTCCAATAGAAACCAACTGAAATGATTACTAATGATAGTGTCTTATCCAAAGCAAATATATTTGGTGGAGGAAACAAAGCAAATAAAAGATTTGCTGGTTGTATTAAATGCTTTTCAGGCTGCTTCACCCTCTAAATATGTTGTTAATTCGGAGTTCATACAGCGATCTGAACTGCCAACTTGGCACAGTTTAGTGAAAAACATCCTAGCTAATTCTCATAAAAGCTACAAATTTGTTCCATAGCAGTTATCATTAACTTGCATAAAAATTAATTACTTATTTAACTAAGTTTTCTCACAGAATCTAATTTTTGGAGAATGAATGTTTGAAATTGAAAGAAACAATCTACTTCTCCCCCGCCCCCGAAAAAAAACCCCCAAAACACAACACAGTTATAATTCAGGGAAGCAAAAACTCTGGGTATATATGGGTGTTTCTATATATTGGTTAGCTAAATAATGCACTGCTATAATATTTAATAGGTTCAAGAATTAAGCAAATAAAGTTAAAAGCTGGAAGGAATTTATCTTCATGGATAAAGGTTTTGTTTTATTCCTTCTTTTCTATTATTATTCAGAAATTACTATCTTGTTTGATCAGCACTGTTCATATTTCATGCTATTATGCATCTTTAAATAAATATGTTATCCCTTGTGATTAACACAGCAATACCTGTGGTCATAAAGTATTTGTTATTACACAATATGTTTTTAATGAGCAGCTAAGACTCTAGACAAATGAAATTGCTCTGGTCTCAAATACCTTCAGATAGGATGTTCTGGCCCTTTCTCAAATGCAGAGAAAAGAATCAGAAAAGAAAAGTTGAACAACAAGCCTCAGGAGAAGGATTAAATTCCCAAAGGTTAATCTGGAGAGCTGTAGATAATTTAACACTTCCATATTTTTTCCCCCCTTAATCTCATAAAACATATTCTCCACCTTTGGATTTGACAAATCTTGGGACATAACAATTTTCTGAAATACAAACTTTTGTTTGATGTGAAGTCAGAAAATTCACTTGTAGCCATAACTCCAAAAGAAATAATCCTAGTCCTGGACTGATTCTAGTATAAATTTGCTGCCTACATGCAGGTACATAACATCTCCAAGCTACAGAAGCTTTTTTACTGGTGCATATAAGTGACGTAAAGGAGAATCAAACAGCATGCAGGACACGTGCCCAGAAATCCACTGACCTCTTTCCATTTACATTCTTTTTTTCCTCCTCTAAAAAGGTAAACTGTGGTATGTAAGTTAGTTTTCAATGACAGACACATGTGAATCTGACAGTGTAATTTTTGCCCTTAATAAACAGAATTTATAATGTAAGCTGTTTCCGAAGCTGTGATAAATGAGATAATTGGATTTTATTCTGTATTGCAACATAGATGGACAGAATTATACCATCTAGGACACTTGAGAGGATATACTTGACTTTTTGAAAATATGCATTGAAATTAATGAAATTAAAAATATATACTTTTTTCAATACCAAAAGTTTTTTGAGAAATCCATCAATTACCATTCTGTATGTGTCTTTGTAAGCCAGTATACATTGGCCGAAATACTGAAATATAGTTCAAAGCTTAACCTCACTTTCAATGGTATTGAGAATTCTAATGTAAACCACATTATTCTTTGCTTACCAACACTTTAATGTCATGTGTATAAAAATCAGTGTTCAATCCTGTAATATTCAATATGTTGCATATTTATTTTTTTGTCAATATTCAAGGGAATGGCATATACGGAACATAAAATAGTAATGCAATCATTTTCAGAGGCCTGTGAAATATGCTGTATGTATGTAGTGCCACAAAATGTACATTATAAATAAGAGCACAGAAAGTCGAGATTAAGAAATACTTCCAGTTTCACTATGCTTCTATTTCCCTGGTATTTTAAAAGCCTGATGATCTAAGAGCACACACATTTACTTATCTTTCAAAGACATAATCACACTGTCATCCATTTCAGTACCACAAAAGATGGATAGCATAACATGGACTTAAAATGTGTTCATTAATTATCAAAAAGATAAGTGTTTCATCAGGTATATACAGCAGATAATATTTATCTTTTCTCATACAGAAAAAAGATTAAAGTAATTCTTACACACATATGGGAAAAGAAAAAGGCTGTACCACTGAAAGTTTCATAAAGTGACACTAGATAATACACTCTGCCACTAAAGACAACCTTACACAAACATAACTGCAGATGCCTTCCATCACATTCAACTTTGGCAGCTAAATACCAGAATGAAACCACATATTCCAATTTTAACTATTTCATAAACTTTATTTTGTGTCTTAGCAATTATACACACACACACAGAGAATGCTTTTCAAAAGTTAGTGTTTCTGCTGCAGTATTTGTTGACTACTTGATAGATATAGAGTAAATAATTTTAACTGTATAAAACAGTGGTACATGAAAACAAACACCAGGCCTGTGACACTTTCTGAAAGGAAATCTAGGTATCAAGTCTATCTAGATATTACTAGTGAAACTGCTATATGAATTAAAAAATGTTACTATAACCCTATAAAGACAAACCAACCAACACAAAACCCAACCCCCCCCAAAATGAACCAACAAAAAAAAAAAAAGCGCAAACCAATCAACGAAAAAACCCCACCCAAAACCAAAACAGCAAACCTGCAAACAAAAAGAAAACAACAACCCTCTCCCCCCGAGCAAATAAACAACCCTCCCCAAAACCCTAAACAAAACCCAAAAGCCTGACACAAAAAATAAAAAAAAGGGTTATTCTGACATATTTTTCCAGGATCTGGTCTGATATAAGGTCAATAAGAAACCAAAAACCTTCAGAGAAGCAACTGATTAAAAGTCTACTGTCACAAACTGGAAAATGTGTATCACATTTTGAATTATATATTTTATTTTTTTTTCCTTTCTTCCAAGTCAGTATTTCATATGTAGCCTTTCTTCTGAGCAGCATTCCCAAAGTAAAGACTCTGCAGCTGCAATTATCAGTAAATGAGAAAAATCAGTCAGTATGAGAAACAATTTCTCAGCTATAATTCCCCACAGATGCAAAGTGATATATTTGTAAAGATGTTCTTTCACAGCCCATAGTACTTTTTGTTTTTTACCAGAAATTGGTTTGGGAGAAATAGCTGGTGGTCCATATGTATATATACACATATACACATATACATATATGCACACACACACATACATACATATACAAAGCAGCATTATTTATAGTATAAAATGTATATGCAAGTAGCATCCATTGTACTAAATATTTTTAATAGATTATAGATTAAAAAAGTTGTACTTTTCACAACCTTTAATGAATTAGAAATTTGCAACAAAAATGGAAATATTATTGTTACAAGCATTCCAATCCAAATACATAGAACAACTCCTCTGTCCTTCAAACTGCAACAATAAACCTGGAGTGAGAAAGAAAAAGCAATTCTTAGAAAGAATACCAAATATGGCTTTCAGATTTGGGCTCAATCAAAAAGCAGTGAAATCAGCAGAGACTCCCATTAGCTTTACTGAACAGATGTATTCTCAACATCAGTGAGTACATCAGTTTGCTTAGAGTATTGCATATAATTTACTATGCACTGCAAAACTAAATTGTTGCCTGTTTCCTTAGTGTAAAATTGAAACTGAAAAAGATTTATTTACTACTTACAAATACATGCTCTTTTTGAACACTTGTTATGATCCGTCCCCACATGTATGATTTACAACTGTAACAGCTGCAGAAATAAATTTAGTCAATAAAACACTTTGAAAAATTTATTTGTATTAAGCACAAGTACTCCCCACCCCACCATGTTTTGTAGTTTGGCAAAGTTTTGGTGATTTGGAGCAACAGGCCTTCCTCTACATTTAGCAAGATAATTCTTTGGGACATCAGAACACAGGAAAAAAGACATTTTTAGCAAGGTATTTAAGGGCATTTAATTCATTCAAGCAACGCCCCCAAGACATTAGAATACTGAAGCAAAAATTATTGAGAAATTGTATCAGTTCTGTATGTTGCTCTATTTAGCAGCACTTTTCTATAGAATTACATCTGGCTTTTCATCATTATTATTGATTCATCCAAACATCTTGTTATGGACATTGATAAAGAGATCTATTGTATCTTAATGGCAAAAATGTTAGGAACAGTATTGAAATTAGCAAAGGTCAGTGATTTTTAATATCAAACACTTCTTGAAAATGTTGTCCTGACAGTGTACGTTTCTGCAGTGCACATTTCTAAACATGTTAAGGAAAGGACACACAATTTAGCCCAGGCCTATTCTTCCCAAAGCTAAATAAATGCATTTATTTCAAGTTAAAATGACAAGGTCATTTCTATTGACTCTTTAAAGAAATATGTAACAATGAATGCAACACGTCCCGAGAGCATAAGTTTAATTAACTGTAAATGATAATATTATTATCATTAGAGGATTAAGTAATTAGAGAACTACAAATCCATCACTATTTAATTCCAATGTATCTAAAAGAAATATTCAATATTTAAATTGCAGTCTGTATTTAATCCTTTAAGAATATGGAAAGCACAGGATGAGTTCAACATGTGAAAACATGATACTGACAAATCCTGGCCACAAAAATATTACTGAAATTTGATCTGATGAAGAATGTGCAATTCTGAGTTTGTTGCAAAGAATATTTGAACTATTTCCATGATAATTTGAAACTTAATAGAGAATGTATTTTAATTATGCATGCACATGAATTTTTTTTTTTTTAAATTTTGGTTTTGTTTAATAAGGTTAGATTCAAATCAGATGCACAATTGAATCAAAGCTTTCATGCTGAAATAATAATTATGTTTAAAATGACACTTCTTTTTTTTATATCACATCCATACACATTATGTTCAAACAATATAAAATTTCAATACAGTGAATAATTAATTTCATGGTGTTATTTTGGGAAGATGCCAATGACATTCATACACACCAAATGTATCTCTGCAATCCAAACAGGAAATACACATAAAAATCAGAAAGGAATTCAGCAAGCTTATACTATGAAGAAGTTAGCTCAGGGATTGCAGAATGAATGACATCTTATTTTCTGTAGCTAACTCAAGATTAGAATTGGCACCTACCCTTATGCTAATGAATACCTAATTAGAGACATCTCCTATTCAAAAGAAACTGCTCTCTTATCATCAGTTAGATTACCTGACAAGCCCTTTCACTCCAGTTCTGGCCCACCAAGAATCTTCATTCTTTTTCTCTTCTTCTTTTCTGCAAGAGAGCTGATCCCGCTTAATCCCAGGAATAATGTAGCTCCTCTTGTGGAAGAGCTGGTTTCCCTCTTCCCCTTTTTACATCGAGCTAATGGAGCCAGTAGGTATTCTATTGATCTTTCTCTATGTGGTTTCCTCAAGGATTTGACAGACTTCCTTATAGGTTAAACATCCAGGCTTTCTAAAGTGGCTATAAAGCTTTGTTTTTGATTTTTCAAACTTTTTCTTTTTTCTCAAACTCTTGCTCATCCATAATCTTTAAAAGCTCAATTGATGGCATGCAGAGTACAGGCTTATTTCTTTGCTGAACTAATCTAGACACTGTCTAGTGTTGAGTACAGTTGTCTGATTCAAATCTTCTGTTACAAAGCAGATGACATCTAGCTAGATGTCATGAGAAGAGACTAACAATGACAATTCACTTATCCCTTAGAAAGAATCAATTCTCCCACAATGCATCTGTCAGAGAACTCTCACTCAGTAAAAGCAATTTTTCTAGCTGTCTGACACTGTAATTGCTCTTAAATTTTCAATGAACGTTTTACAAGAACTCCCCTGAACCATGATGAAAAACTTAACTTTTTCTAAAAATGAGAGGCTGACAGGATGAAAGAGGTCTTTCTCTTTAAAGCTTTGCTTGCTTGAGTAGGAATTCTTTCATATCATCAACAAGCTGTTGAATAGTGGATAGATTACTTTCCATTTATTTCATCAATCAGATTAAAGGCTCTCCTTCACAATGTCCTTTAAACAAGAGCTGTTTATGATGTCCTCCCAGGTTCTACTTTAATGTAGTATTAAATCACCCCGAGCAGAGAGGCAGGAAAAGCATATAAATATGATGAATATCTGACAACGTTTAAGCATTGCATACATTCAGGTCATTTCCCTATTTTTTGTCACTTTGCAAAAAATGAAATCCCTCCATTCTCCCAGGCAGTTTTTAATGATAATGTGTTGTTTTGATTTGGCTACCCCCTCCCACCACCCCCCAAAAAAAAAAAAAAAAAAAGAGAAGAAGTTGGTATATAAAGTTATATATAGATATATAACAGTTCTATATCTAAGCTCTTCTGACAGGTATGCATGACACCAATGCACAGAACTGCATGTCCACGCACTTAAATTAAGATTTAGTCTGAAAGATGGATTCATTTGTAGGTGCAGCTCTGTTCTATTTTTAGCATGCATGAATATTCCACAGGAAAAAAAATAGACCAATTCTTTAATTTTGTACACAGTGGAACAGTTTCATTAGTATGAAAAGTACGTTCAAGCTGCAGCTGATTATTCAAGAAAAATCAATATGACTTCTTGTGTTATTATTGACTACCACACTCAAGGCACCATTCCTTATTATCTGGGTAATTCCTCAATTCAATAATACTAAGCATACTAAACCATATAATTTTCCTTAGTTCACTGAGGAATTATGATATGCAATAATGAGTTCGGAATCTTTACATACTATGATATATTTTAATAAAGTATTCAGACATTCTAAATGACAGTTATTTGTGTTAGAAATGGGAAATTCTAATACAACCAATAAACATAAACAGTTAAATAAACTCCACACAATCAACACATAAATAGCAAGACTGTACTGAGACTAAATTCACATGTTTTGGGTTGCTTTTCACTTGAATGCCAACCCCATACCAAAGCTATTACTAAAACACATGCAATATATAATAATAAAATACACATGTATTAATACAAGTGGAATCATGAAATGTCTTGAATTGAGAGGGACTGTTCAAGATCATCTAATCTAACCACTTTGCCAAGGGCAGGAACGTAGTTTTATTTCTAAAATAATTTCTAAAATCAAAATGTAAATGATTATGTCTCATTTATCACACTGAGAAGAATTTTGGTATATTTTTCCTTCCAAAATATTTCATTGTAAAGTATCCAGTGTGCAGGATAAGAATGACTAGTCGTGCACCTGCTAGGGTGGTAAATATATTATGTATAAAGACATCATCTAACTATGCACTTTTTATCATTATGAATTTGGAGTTGTTAGCAGGAAATGCCCATAAAAAGCTGTGTTCATTTTTCTTGATTGAAGCAAAGATTGTGGTTCCCTTTATAATTTCCATTGTGGGATTTTACAATTAAGATAAGAGTGTATAAACTCAGCACCTCCCCAGATCCACACTTCTATAGTATTTTAAATGAAGTCTGTCTTTAATATTTGGGCATGGTTTGTTTCTTCCCCTAACACTTTTCTCTGACTCATAGGCCTTGATGTTTTACTCATATCTTTGTCTCATGTGCCCAAGTACATTACATGCATAAACTCCTCCTGAACTTTTCATCATAATCATTTCTGTTTCCTCATTTCTCCCTTGCTTACACCCTCCCCAAGATCTTAAAGGTCTCTTCCAACCTGGTGTATTATATTGTATTGTATTGTATTGTATTGTATTGTATTGTATTGTATTGTATTGTATTGTATTGTAAGTCTATTACATTAGTGTTTTCTCAGTTTTGTCTGTTTTCATGGTCAAATTTCAAGAACTGGTAGGTCTTCTGTGGTCCCATTGAAGTAAATGGGAATTAAGGACTCTTAATATGCTGAAGGAAATCTGTAAGGTGATTCACCATCACTTTGTAGAGCCACTTCCACATATTTAAGTGAAAAAGCTTATCGGTTTATACAGACACCAAATGGAACGGTGAGACTTTTTTTTTTCCTTAAAAAACCTGACAACAAACCTACAACAAACCAACCGATATAAACGTAAAACAGCAAGAACAAAAAAGTACAGTCTGACTTTTTTGACAGGTTTATATTCTGAAGAATCCTTGACAGCTATATTATACTGACCTCAGATACATGCTGAGTGTAAATGCTGAGAAAAAAAACAATTACAAATATAATAAGTTTTGAACTATTGAACACATTATGTGAAAAAACATGGTGAAATAAAATAACAAAATAAAATTGGGATGAATGAAGGTTGCCATGTGGAATTTAATTTCGCCAGTGACTAGTTGTCTAACTTAAGAGAGGACAAAAGATCAAGTAGAAACTTGAATCTGGTTTTGAAGAAGCCCTTGGTACAAGATGACCAAACATTGCAGGTGGATGTTTTTTTAAATAATAATAATAAAAAAAACCAAAAAACACAAAGAATTATTAGTTCCTACAATGAAATGTTTCTTGCATGTCTATGAATTTTGTGGGACAAGGAGAATATTTCTTCTTAGATCTGTTAACAAAATCCCTACAGAACTACCCAGAAATCCATTTTAAAAGATTGACTTCTGCTTCTCATATAACATAATTTAGATAGTTACTAAGAAAAATAGAAAACTATTTCACAAGGAAACATGCAATATATCTTTAGATATACTTGAAAGTACAATACATTTTCTTGTGTCAAAATTTAGATGAGCATCATTGGTCTGTTTTCTAAGGAGTGAATTTCTATCTCCATTTTGTTGTCTACTCTAACTCATTTGGAAAAAATAGGCAATAGATACTATCCTGAGTGTCAATAGTACTTCCAGCATGCAATGGAAAAGGAAAATCTTGGGCATAAACCACCTTTTCTGTGTAAAAGCTTTTCTTTTTCATAAAAGAAAAGCAAACCCAATAATTCTCTCACTGCCACTCAACTTTTTAAAGACTTCTCTGCAAGAAGCACTACAGTTCTGCAAAGAGTTTCACTCTAGTTACTCTAGAAAGCAAGTGCATTTATTTTCACTGTGGTAGTCCTAGCATAATAAACTTTGTTCTGTTCTTCCTGAGATCAGTAGGGTGATTTCAATGGGAGATAAGTTCAAGGAAGGGTTTATGAAGGTACCCATCTTCAAGAATGCCAGAACACTAACACCCTCCATTATCTTAGTTGGGAAAAGTCACAGACTTCAGATTAGACACATTGAACTAGGGCCTGAAAATGATATATCTGAGATATATTTTACATACTAAGTAATCTCACAGTATGAACATGCAAGTAGGAGGAGATGATGACTGTTATTACTGATATTCTTTCAAAATATTTCAGAACCAGACATTTTACAGATAAGAAAATTATGATCAAATGAAACAATTTGTAATTTAGAAAATGTTGTGCTGGATTCAGAGTAATTTTCCTTCTAATAGAAATACTTGCAATAAACTTGAACAACAATGAAAGTAAATTTAAATATGCAGTAAGGAATAACTGCTTGCTTTGTGGCATGAAAGAGTGACAGGCAGTATGTGATCAAAGTGCTGAAGCTATTTATAGACTGGTTTTGACAGGGATGCTGTTGGGATGGGATTTTCTGCACTGAAAATCTAAAAGAACAGAAAACAGCACAAAAGGTGAACAACAAAGATGTTTCATAAAGATTTAAACCATGTGGAAGTGGCAGCTATTAACCCAAGCATATATTCTTAAACTGGAGAAGTACAATAAACTTCTGACCCTAGGAATATTTGTCTGAACTCTGAACTTCTGGGGATTCCCTCATCATTTGAGTTTTATAACTTCATTATTAAAACTTTACTGAAACCAAAACATTGGTTAGGCTTATTTTGCTCAGAAGGAGATCTATAGAATGCAATTATGATACCTCAGTTGTTTAGACATGAGGTTATACTTTGCAGGAGTTAATTGATTATACATCTGACACGTCAACTAATTTCATGAAAGCTGAATACTCTTTGTTTTCACCTTAATACTACAGTATACACAGAAAATTAATTATGTAGATCATCTATTAAATCAATCAAAATGGAAACAAAGAGTTATTGGAGTTATTGCAAACTGCTTTAGTGACACTAACAATGAAAACCTACTTTAGGAAGCAGAGGCTAGGGAAAAAGTCAAGAAGAGAAAATGTTTGTGAGTAAAGGAAAATATATATGGTATTTTTCAATAATACTTTTACAGACACTGTAAGATTTGAGGAAATGGAACTGCTTACATTGTGTTTTAATTCAATTTCATGGTTATAATTGTTTTCCCAGTAATTCTGCAATGATTCACTGAGGTGCAGAAAAAAATTTCCCATTCACATCATAACACTTTGCATATTATTCGCTGATTTCATAAACAAATTTTCACCACTTTTCCCATCATTGAATTAATTACAATAATACAATAATACAATACACCAGGTTGGAAGAGACCTTCAAGATCATCGCGTCCAACCCATCAACCAATCCAACCCACCCAACAACTAGACCATACAGCCAAGCACCCCATCAAGTCTTCTCCTGAACACCTCCAGTGAAGGTGACTCCACCACCTCCACGGGCAGCCGATTCCAATGGGCAATCACTCTCTCCGTGTAGAACTTCTTCCTAACATCCAGCCTAAACCTGCCCTGGCGCAGCCTGAGACTGTGTCCTCTTGTTCTGGTGCTGGCTGCCTGGGAGAAGAGGCCAACCTCTGCCTGGCTACAACCTCCCTTCAGGTAGTTGTAGAGAGCAATAAGGTCACCCCTCAGTCTCCTCTTCTCCAGGCTAAGCAACCCCAGCTCCCTCAGCCTTTCCTCATAGGGCTTGTGTTCCAAACCGCTCACCAGCTTTGTTGCCCTTCTCTGGACACGTTCCAGCAAGTCAACATCCTTCCTAAACTGAGGGGCCCAGAACTGGACACAGGACTCAAGGTGCGGCCTAACCAGTGCAGTGTACAGGGGGAGAATGACCTCCCTGCTCCTGCTGGCCACACTGTTCCTGATGCAAGCCAGGATGCCATTGGCCTTCTTGGCTGCCTGGGCACACTGCAGGCTCATGTTCAGCCTACAATCAACCAGTAAATTCTGTTGCCAGAGAATAAAAATAGCCATCACTAAGGAACAAAATACTTTACAATAGTATCATAGAATCATAGTATCAGTCAGGGTTGGAAGGGACCACAAGGATCATCTAGTTCCAACCCCCCTGCCACAGGCAGGGACACCCTGCACTAGATCACGCTGGACAGAGCCTCATCCAGCCTGGTCTTGAACATCTCCAGGGATGGGGCCTCAACCACCTCCCTGGATAACCTATTCCAGGGCTTCACCACTCTCATGGTGAAGAACTTCCTCCTCATGTCCAGCCTGAATCTTCCCACCTCCAACTTCATTCCATTCCCCCTAGTCCTATCACCACCTGATAGCCTGAGAAGTCCCTCCCCAGCCTTCCTGTAGGCCCCCTTCAGATACTGGAAGGCCACAATTAGGTCACCTTGGAGCCTTCTCTTCTCCAGACTGAACAGCCCCAACTCTTTCAGTCTGTCCTCATAGGAGAGGTGCTCCAGCCCTCTGATCATCCTCGTGGCCCTTCTCTGGACACATTCCATCATGTCCATATCCCTCTTGTCACAGGGGCTCCAGAACTGGACTCAGACCTGAGCAAAGCCTTCGACACTGTCCCGCACCACATCTTGTTCTCCAAACCGGTCAAGTGTGGGTTTGCTGGGTGGACCACTAGATGGATAAATAACTGGCTTGATGGCTGCACCCAAAGAGTGGCTGTCAACAGGTCCATGTCCCAGTGGAGGCCAGTGACGAGCAGTCCCTCAGGGATCAGTCCTGGGACCAGTCTTGTTCAACATCTTTGTAGGTGACATGGACAGTGTCATTGAGTGCACCTTCAGCAAGTTTGCTGATGACACCAAGCTGTGTGGTGCAGCAGACATGCTGGAGGGAAGGGATGCCAACCAGAGGGACTTTGACAAGCTGGAGAGGTGGGCACAAGCCAACCTCATGAATATTGTGCATGTAGAAGATATTACCATCTCTTTAGTAACATGCACTGCTGTTTTGGAAGAATTCTTTTACTTCATCAATAATCTTAAATTGGACAAAATTTAAAACTTTGTAATTATACAATTTGCATTACAATATTCAAATCTGGATAAATTCATATGTTTAAAACATTTTATGTGAATTATTTGATCCTGTTCTAATTCTGATGTTGAACTCCCTTACTTTAGAATTCCAACATATATTTTAAAATCATTTTGACTTTTGATTTATCTTCTAGAAAATATGAAGTTAAATCCCTTATTTTAAGTCATTCCATAACAATGCAAAGTTT
Organism: Picus viridis; assembly: GCA_033816785.1. Classification (NCBI taxonomy): domain Eukaryota; kingdom Metazoa; phylum Chordata; class Aves; order Piciformes; family Picidae; genus Picus; species Picus viridis. Next base: position 72,810,029 of record CM066606.1, on the reverse strand, counting down.
TGTTTCATGCATTTCAGGGCATATTGGTAAAATCTTATTACAAGTTGCCAGTACAAACAGCTGCATGATTCTGAATGGCATGAGAATTATCTCATCAGAGTGGAATGTAAAACATAAACATATCTTGCATGATTCCCCCCAACCAAAATATATATTATGATTTAAATTTCAATGAAATTTAATATCTTGCAAACACCAATTTCACCTGTGCAGCACTTGCTGTCTCCCCATTCTCCTTTCTTTCTCCTCTTCCTCTTCCCCAGCTGTGACTGGTTTAGGCTGTGCCTTTAAGAAATGGACACTTTCTGAACACTGGCTGAATGTTTTTGATATTTGAATGAAAACAAAGATATGCTAAACCAATTTCATTGGTGGATAGGTATAATACAACTTTTAATTTTGGGTTCAGTCTGTTTTGGAGTCAGTCTGTTCAGTCTGTTCTTCTCTGTCCTGTTGGCTGGCCTGTTTCTCTCTCTGAAGCAACATCTTGCTGGGCAGGAACGACCTTGCTAACCAGATAAGAAAACTAACTCTTACATTCGCTCTGAGCTTAACAGAATTTTCTCCTTAATTACCTTCCTTTCTCTCTCTCTAACCCTTTTTGGGAAAAAAAAGGGGAGGTAGGGAGGGAGAAGGGGGAACAGGCTGAACCCCCTGGCTGCAAGGGGGGGGGAAGGTTTCCTGTATTACATACATTGCTGTATATTTCTGTATATATTGTAATTACTGTATATTTTTGTACATTTTCATTGTATTCCATTTCTGCTTGTAAATACAGCTTTCATCTGCTTCTCCGGCTGAGTTAGCTGTGGATTCTTTTGTGTGTGTGTGGGGAACTTTCTCACCCTGCCATACCAGCCAATTAAAAAAAAAACCCAATTACTGAAAAGTTAGAAAATTCTGTTACTGTAGCACTTTGTCAAAGTCACTTTAAAAAATACTAATTGTAGTAGTTTTCTAAGGTACCTTGCTTTGTAGCAAGGAAATTCACAGATGGATAAGACCATGTCAATCACATGCACATTATAAAAAATGTTCAGCAGGAGTTATCTGAAGGAACACACAAGTGCTCCTTTTAAACTTAGAATAAAGAAAAACAATAAGCAGATGAGCTTTCAGGGACATATGTCCCCATGCTCTTGAAAACTTGGCCTTGACTCTCAATTACATTAGCTGATATAGTTATAGGAAGAGACCATGTCTTTATTTTCATATTTTTTTTTTTAATGGCAAGATCATCGCAGCTACAACACTTTAATATTAAATCCATTTCTTGTAGGCACTGTTAGTGCAGTAGTTTTTATATGCCTAGTGAACTGATGAAGGGACTAGAAAGTCATGCAGACAATGTACTTGGTAGTAGTTAGAAAGTGATGTGGAATCAAAAAGAGGCAAGAAGATAGATGAAGTTTTGATGCTGGAATAACTGACAAATAAATAGGTAATACAATTTTCAAGCAAGTGGAAGTATATATTCCATATGTTATTGCAGTGTAACAATAAAGCATTTTAAACCTGTCTGTTTTAGAAGAGAGGAGAGAGAGTCTAGAACAAGAATATAACACATTTATTTTAAAGGATTGAAGTATACTCAAAAGTTTTCCCTGAAAAAGCTTAAAAGAAGTATGTTTGATTCTTAAAGATATGAATAAGGGACTGGTATAAGCCTTCATTGTAGAGAAAACAAAACAAAGCATATCCTGAAAATAGCAAAATTTAAGGAACTGGATGAGTAGGGTGAAGAAGGCTGAGAAGCTGAAGATATTTCCAACTAGGGTCTTGAGTACTGAGTGGAGTGACAGAAGAAAGATTACTGGTAAATTCGTTGAGTTTGGGAGTGTCAGAGAAGTGGATGCTGACAGAGAAAATCTTCCATTCTAATATTTTTTTAGTTTTAGGTTCACGATTAAATCAAATCCCCAGCAATGAATTCTTCCCAGTTTAGAGGCATAGGATAAGACTCCGTTGTTCACTGGCCTATATTTTGTGCTTCATGCTGGACAATACTGGATCTCTCAGGCATTTAACACAGAAAATTTCTTACTGTTGAAGGGATATGAGAATTCATACTCCCTTTAATGTTCTGATCTTTTCTTGTTGTATATTATGAATTTTGGCTTTTGGCTTTTATATTACCACATTAATTTTTGGTTGCATGGAAATGCTTTGTTACATCAGTGGACAAGAAAAGACCAATAGATGTAATCTATCTGGACTTTTGCAAAACCTTTGACAGAGTCCATCAGAACATCCTTCTCTCTACACTGGAGAGCTATAAATTTGATGGGTGGACTGTCTAGTGGATAAAAAATGGGTTGGATGATCACATCCAAATGGTAGTGCTCAATTGCTTGGTGTCCAGGGGTATGAGTGACAGGTGGTGTTCCTCAAGAGTCTGTATTTGGTCCAGTGCTGTTTAATATCTTCATCAATAATATCAACAGTGAGATTAAGTGCATGCTCAGCAAATTTGCAGATGATACCAATCCCAGCAGTGCAGTGGTTAAGTCTGATGGTTGTGTCTAGAGGGTGATGCTCAGTGGCTTGAAGTCCAGATGGAGAACAGTGACAAATGGTGTCCCTCAGGAGTCTGTACTGGGACCTGTACTGTTTAATGTTTTTATTAATGACATAGATAGTGGGATTGAGTGCACCATTAGCAAGTTTGCAGATGACACTAAGATGTGAACTGTGTCAATACACCAGAGGAATGGGATGTCATCCAGAGGGACCTGGACAAGCTGGAGAGGTGGGGCCAGGTGAACCTCATGAAGTTCAGCAGGAGCAAGTGCAGGGTTCTGCACCTGGGCCAGAACAAACCTCACTATCAATACAGTCTGGGGGATGAGGTGATAGAAAGCAGCCCTGTGGAAAAGGATTTGGGGGTGCTGATGGATGAGAAGCTGGACATGTACAGACAGTGTGTGCTTGCAGCCCAGAGGCAAATCACATCCTGGGCCACATCAAAAGATGTGTTGCCAGCAGATCCAGAGAGGTGGTTCTACCATTTTACTCTGCTCTGGTGAGACCTCAGCTGGAGCACTGTGTACAGGTCTGGAGCCCTCAATGTAAGAGGGACATGGACCTGATAGAGAGGGTCCAGAGGAGGGCCACACAAATGATCAGGGGGTTGGAGTACCTCTGCTACGAAGACAGGCTGAGGGAGTGGGGGTTGTTGAGTGTGGAGAAGAGGTGGCTTCGCGCGGCTCCGCTGGGCAGCAGCCCCTTCTCTGGTACTCTCTGGTGCTCTCGCGCGCCGCCGCACTTTTTCTAAATTTTTGTCCAGTGGGTGGCGTGTCCAGGGGCAGCCACGGCCGTGGCCAGGGGCAGCATGGTTATAACGCGCAGCAAAATCTCCTTTAAAAAATCAGTGTCGACCCAGACTGAGGTAGAACACAAGCAGGTAGCTGTCCAGGTATCTGGCTGTAGTGAGTGCTGGGGCCTGGCTCTTGAGATGCAGAGTAGTGGGGGCAACTCTTGCATTAGATGTGAGCAGATTGGCTATCTGCTCGACCTTGTGGCCAGACTAAAGGATGAGGTTGCTAGTCTTAGAGATGTATGGGCTTGTAGAAAAGTGATGAGCCACAGGAGGAAAGAGATGAACCCGAGTAAGCAGGCTCCACAGGCTCCCCCAGCAGAGACTGGTTGTTCGAAAAGCAGAGGGGAATGGATACAGGTTCCTCTCAAAGGACACAAATTAAAACCTCCTTGCCTCCCCCACCTCCCTCACTGCCCTTGGAAAACAGGTATGGGGCGCTGGAGATCGAGGGTGAGGTGATATTGATGCCGGAGGACACACCATCTGGGGTCTTCCCTGAGGCTAAACAGCCTAAGGTTAAACAGCCTAAGGTTAAACAGCCTAAGGTTAAACAGCCTAAGGTAAAGCAGCCTAAGGTAAAGCAGCCTAAGGCAACGCAGCCTAAGGTTAAACAGCCTTCCCCTGGCATCAGGACTTGCTCCCTAAAAAAGAAAAGGAGGGTAATTGTTATTGGTGATTCCCTCCTGAGGGGAACAGAAGGTCCCATATGTAGGCCGGACCCATCTCATAGGGAAGTTATTAGCCTAGCAGGAGTCCAAGTTGGAGATGTTACCAGAAGGCTGCCCAGTCTGGTACAGCCCTCTGATTACTATCCCTTATTGGTCATGCAGTTAGGGAATGATGATGTTGGTACCAGGCCTCCCAGGGCTATCAAAAATGACCTCAGGGCCCTGGGAGATCTGCTTGAGGGGTCAGGTGCACAAATAATTTTTACATCGATACCGTTAGTTGCAGGAGGGAACACAATAAGGAACAGGTCAGCAGCTGTAGTCAACAAGTGGCTTAGGGGCTGGTGCAGACGAATGAATTTTGGGTTTTTCGATCTTGGGGAACTTTCTACTGCACCAGGTCAGCTGGTAACAGATGGAGTACATCTGTCCCAGAGGAGGGGAAAGGTCACAATACATGAGAATGGCCTGTCCCCCAAAGGTAAAAAGATTCTGGGAAGGGAATTAGCAAGTCTCATTGACAGGGCTTTAAACTAGCTTCGAAGGGGGAGGGTCGGAAACCAGTGCCCTCAGGCAGGAGTCTGGAGGTGATAAGCTAGACCTAGAGGTGAAACCAGCAGCCCAGCTGCAGTGCATGTACACTAATGCACGAAGCATGGGTAACAAGCAAGAGGAGCTGGAAGCCTTGTTGCAGCAAGAAAGTTATGATGTAGTTGCCATCACAGAGACGTGGTGGGACAACTCGCATGACTGGAGCGCTGCAATTGACGGCTACAGGCTCTTCAGGAGAGACAGGCAAGGAAGAAGGGGTGGAGGGGTGGCCCTGTACGTCAGGGAGGCACTGGATGCTGTTGAGATGGAGATCAGGGATGATAGGGTTGAGTGCTTGTGGGTGAGAATTAGAGGGAAGACCAACAGGGCAGACATCCTGGTTGGCGTCTGTTATAGACCACCCAACCAGGAGGAGGATGTCGATGAGGCATTCTATAGGCAGCTTAAGGCTGTCTCAGGATCACCTGACCTCATTCTCATGGGTGACTTCAACCTGCCTGATATCTGCTGGGATCTCAACACAGCAGAGAGGAGGCAGTCTAGGAGGTTCTTAGAGTGCATGGAGGACAGCTTCTTATCCCAGGTGCTGCGTGAGCCTACCAGGGGTAAGGCTATGCTTGACCTCCTCTTCACCAACAGGGAAGGGCTGGTGGGTGATGTGGTGGCTGGAGGGTGTTTAGGCACCAGTGACCACGACATAATAGAGTTTTCAGTATGCAGCCAAGCCAAGAGGGGGAGCAAGAAGACCTCCACTCTGGACTTCAGGAGGGCAGACTTCAGGCTACTCAAGGAACTAATTCAGAAGGTTCCTTGGGAATCAGCCCTCAAAAACAAAGGGGTCCAGGAGAGCTGGGCCTACTTCAAGGAAGAACTATTGAAGGTGCAGGAACAGGCTGTGCCGGTGTGCCGGAAGATGAGCCGCCGGGGCAGACGGCCAGCCTGGATGGGCAATGAACTTTTAATAGAACTTAGGGAAAAAAGAGGGTGTATCATCTTTGGAAGAAAGGGGAGGCAACCTACAGAATGTTTAGGGATGTTGCTAGGTTGTGTAGGAAGAAAATTAGGGAGGCAAAAGCCCATTTAGAACTTAGACTGGCCTCTGCTGTGAAGGACAACAAAAAGTCCTTCTATAAATACATCAATAGCAAGAAGAAGGGAAAGGACAACCTCCACTCCTTGGTTGACACGGAGGGGAACGTTGTAACAAAGAATGAGGAAAAGACAGAGGTACTTAACACTTTCTTTGCCTCAGTCTTCACTAGCAGGGCAGAACGTCTTCCAGACTGCTGGCCTGCAGAGCTGGCAGAAAGAGCCAGAGAGCTGCATAGTTTCCCACTGCTCCAAGAGGAAGTTAGAGATCTACTGAGCCGCTTGGACCCCCACAAGGCCATGGGACCAGATGGGATCCATCCTAGGGTGCTGAGATTGCTGACAGATGAGCTGGCCAAGCCACTTTCCATCATTTTTCAGCAGTCCTGGCTCACTGGAGAGGTCCCAGAAGACTGGAAGCTGGCTAACGTGGTGCCCATCCAGAAGAAGGGCCGGTTGGATGAGCCAGGGAATTATAGGCTTGTCAGCCTGACCTCAGTGCCAGGCAAGATTATGGAACGGGTCATCTCGAGTGCGATCACACAGCACTTACAGGATGACCAGGGGCTCAGGCCTAGCCAGCATGGATTTAGGAGGGGCAGGTCCTGCCTGACCAACCTGATCTCCTTCTATGATCAGGTGACCCGCCTGGTGGATGCGGGGAGGCCTGTGGATGTGGTCTACCTGGACCTCAGCAAGGCCTTTGACACCGTCCCCCACAGCAAACTCCTGGCCAAGCTGGCAGCCCATGGCTTGGACAGGAGCACACTGCGTTGGGTTAGGAACTGGCTGGAGGGCCGAGCCCAGAGAGTAATGGTGAATGGTGCCACATCCAGCTGGCGGCCTGTCACTAGTGATGTGCCCCAAGGATCAGTACTGGGCCCCATGCTCTTCAACATCTTTATTGATGATCTGGATGAGGGCATTGAGTCCATCATCAGTAAATTTGCAGATGACACCAAACTGGGGGCAGCAGTTGATTTGCTGGAGGGTAGAGAGGCTTTGCAGAGGGACCTCAACAGGCTGGACAGATGGGCAGAGTCCAATGGCATGAGATTTAACACATCCAAGTGCCGGATTCTGCACATTGGCCACAACAACCCCAGGCAGTGCTACAGGCTGGGGTCAGAGTGGCTGGAGAGTGGCCAGGCAGAGGGACCTGGGGGTACTGGTTGATTGTAGGCTGAACATGAGCCTGCAGTGTGCCCAGGCAGCCAAGAAGGCCAATGGCATCCTGGCTTGCATCAGGAACAGTGTGGCCAGCAGGAGCAGGGAGGTCATTCTCCCCCTGTACACTGCACTGGTTAGGCCGCACCTTGAGTCCTGTGTCCAGTTCTGGGCCCCTCAGTTTAGGAAGGATGTTGAGTTGTGTGGTGGAGTAGGAAGGTTCCCCCCACACACAAAAGAATTCCACAGCTAACTCAGCCGGAGAAGCAGATGAAAGCTGTATTTTACAAGCAGATATGGAATGCAATGAATATGTACAAAAATATACAATATTTACAATATATACAGAAATATACAGCAAAGTATGTAATACAGGAAACCTTTCCCCAACCCCCCCCTTCAGCCAGGGGGTTCGGCCTTTCCCCCCCCTTCTCCCTCCCTACCTCCCCTTTTTCCCAAAAGGGTTAGAAAGAGAGAGAGAAAGGAAGGTAATTAAAAGGGGAAAACTTTGTTAAAGCTCAAAGCGAATGCAAAAAGTTAGTTTTCTTATCTGGTTAGAGAGGAATCGTAGAGAGAAACGAGCCAGCTCACAGCACAGGGGGAAGAAGAAGACGACTGCCTAACTGACTCCCCCGACTGAAAGACTAAACAAAAAATTTACAGCCGTGTCCCACCAATGAAATTGAATTAGCATATCTCTTGTTTTCATTCTAATATCAAAATATTCGCCCAGAGTGTTCAGAAAGTGTCCCTTTCTTAAAGGCACAGCCTAAACCGGTCACAAGTTGCTGGAGCGTGTCCAGAGAAGGGCAACAAAGCTGGTGAGCGGTTTGGAACACAAGCCCTATGAGGAAAGGCTGAGGGAGCTGGGGTTGCTTAGCCTGGAGAAGAGGAGACTGAGGGGTGACCTTATTGCTCTCTACAACTACCTGAAGGAGGTTGTAGCCAGGCAGAGGTTGGCCTCTTCTCCCAGGCAGCCAGCACCAGAACAAGAGGACACAGTCTCAGGCTGCGCCAGGGCAGGTTTAGGCTGGATGTTAGGAAGAAGTTCTACACGGAGAGAGTGATTGCCCATTGGAATCGGCTGCCCGTGGAGGTGGTGGAGTCACCTTCACTGGAGGTGTTCAGGAGAAGACTTGATGGGGTGCTTGGCTGTATGGTCTAGTTGTTTGGGTGGGTTGGATTGTTTGATGGGTTGGACGCGATGATCTTGAAGGTCTCTTCCAACCTGGTGTATTGTATTGTATTGTATTGTAATAGCAATCTTCTGGTACCTGAAGGTGGCTTACAGGAAGGATGGAGAGAGACTGTTTGCCAAGGCCTGCAGGATGAGGGGCAATGGCTTCAAACTAGAGAAGGGCAGATTTAGATTGGATATCAGGAAGAAGTTCTTTTCTGTGAGGGTAGTGGAATAGTGGAACACTGGAACAGGTTGCCCAAGGAGGTGGTTGAGATATTCAAGGTAAGACTTTACAAAGCCCTGGACAGCCTGGTCTAGTTGAAGATGTCCTTGCTGACTGCGGGGAGGTCGGACTAGGTGACCTTTGGAGGTCCCTTGCAGCCTGGACCACTCTATGATTCTATGACTATGAAGTATGAGTTGCTGTCTTGGTCCAGAAGTTGGGAAGGAGATGTGGTTGATTTTCAAACATTCCTGTGAATGAAATTAAGACACAAATGAGGTCATATATCAAGAGGAGACTGTTTATTTAAGAGAGGGGATGGAGCAAATAAAACAGAGAAATAAAGAAAAGGGAGAGAGAGAATGGAGAGAGAGCAGGAGAAATAGTTATCACCCCATGGAACTTCTTTGGTGTTTGGGTGGGGAAAGATGTCCTGGGCTACTGCTACTGCTTCCAGCCTCAGATGTTCCTTGTGATGCTCCCCCAGTAAGCTAGTATAGCTCAGGCCCTTTATACTGTTCATTGTAGCACCACCTGGTCACCCCCTTAGTCACATTACAATGCATATGTGACTGCCAGGTGTGCTATCTTGGTGGGCAGAGCTGACACATCAGGCAGGTCATTCATAATGATCTTACCATTGTGGCACATTCCAGGGGGTCTTTCCACCACACCCCTGGTCAGCTGTGGGCAGAGATAACACATCAGACAAGTTGTTCAGGATGATCTTATCTTTGTTGAGACACTTCCTGATTCTTAATATAATCACGACTATTACATGGTAATTTACATGTTCAAGAGAGGATTCTCTCAGATGCCATACAAAGGAACATGAACAGGATTGAGAGGTGGGCTGAGGAGAATCACATGAGGTTCAATAATGGAAAGTGTAAGGTCCTGCACATAGGTCAGGGTGATCTTAGATATCAGTATAGGCCTGGAGATAATGAAATTGAGAGCAGGCCTGAAGAAAAGGACTTGGGGGTGCTGGTGGTTGAGAAGTTGGACATTGGCCAGCAATATGCAGTTGCATCCTTGAAGGCCAATCGCATCCTAGGCTGCATCAAAGGAAGTGTGGCCAACAGATCAAATGAAGTGATTCTGCCATTTTACACTTCTATGGTAAGACCTTACCTGGTCCAGCTCTGGAGCCTTCAACACAAGTAGGACATGGACATGATAGAGCAGATTCAGGGCAGGGCCATGAAAATGATCAGGGGCTGGAACACTGCCTCTCCTGAGTGGACATGCTGGGGTTGTTCAGTCTGGAGAAGAGAATCATAGAATCAGTAAGGTTGGAAAGGACCTCAAAGATCATCAAGTCCAACCAGTCACCCAAGACTTCATGACTACTAGACCAGATGGCTCTGGGGAGACTTAATAGATGCCTTCAAGTACCTGCAGGAGCCTACAATAAGGCTGCAGAGGGACTGTTTACAAAGGGCTGTAGTGATAAGATGTGGGTCAATGGTTTTAAACTAGAGAATAGATTTTGATTGGATACTAGGAACAAATTCTTTGCCATGAGGGTGGTGAACACTGGAGCAGGCTGCCCAGGGAGGTAGTTGAGATCCCATCCTTGGAGATATTCAAGGTCATGCCTGGAGATATTCAATGTCATGCTTGATAAGGCTCTGAGCAAAATTATCTAGTGGAGGATGGCCCTGCACACTGCAGAGGGGTTGGACCTTTGGTGGTGCCTTCCAAGCCAAAATGTTTTATGATTCTGTGTGGTGGTGGCAGTTGAGATCAATGCCTATTCCGCAGACTGTGTTGACCAAAACCTGTTACAAACAAGTTTCCCACTATTTCAGAGAATGGCTGTGTTTCTGTGTGAAATAAAATAATATCCAGTATAAGGCAGCAGTGGGAAACCTTGCAATGGGAAGAATGAGCAATCTAAAAAGAAAAAAACAGAAATGGTGGTATGATTCACTGACGCCTCACTCACATGATGGGAGTGGAAGAGACAGTGGTGGACTCTGAAAAAATAAATGGGATCCATCCTAGGGTGCTGAGAGAGCTGGCAGATGAGCTGGCCAAGCCACTCTCCATCATTTTTCAGCAGTCCTGGCTCACTGGAGAGGTCCCAGAAGACTGGAAGCTGGCCAACGTGGTGCCCATCCATAAGAAGGGCTGGTTGGAAGAGCCAGGGAATTATAGGCTTGTCAGCCTGACCTCAGTGCCAGGCAAGATTATGGACAAGGTCATCTTGAGTGCGATCACACAGCACTTATAAGATGGCCAGGGGATCAGGCCTAGCCAGCATGGATTTAGGAGGGGCAGGTCCTGCCTGACCAACCTGATTTCCTTCTATGATCAGGTGACCCGCCTGGTGGATGTGGGGAGGCCTGTGGATGTGGTCTACCTGGACCTCAGCAAGGCCTTTGACACCGTCCCCCACAGCAAACTCCTGGCCAAGCTATCAGCCCATGGCTTGGACAGGAGCATACTGCGTTGGGTTAGGAACTGGCTGGAGGGCCGAGCCCAGAGAGTGGTGGTGAATGGTGCCACATCCAGCTGGCGGCCTGTCACTAGTGATGTGCCCCAGGGATCAGTGCTGGGCCCCATGCTCTTCAACATCTTTACTGATGATCTGGATGAGGGCATCAAGTCCATCATCAGTAAATTTGCAGATGACACCAAGGTGGGGGCAGGAGTTGATCTGCTGGAGGGCAGAGAGGCTTTGCAGAGGGACCTCGACAGGCTGGACAGATGGGCAGAATCCAACGGCATGAGATTTAACACATCCAAGTGCCGGGTTTCTGCACATTGGCCATAACAACCCCAGGCAGTGCTACAGGCTGGGGCCAGAGTGGCTGGAAAGCAGCCAGGCAGAGAGGGACCTGGGGTTACTGGTTGATTGTAGGCTGAACATGAGCCTGCAGTGTGCCCAGGCAGCCAAGAGGGCCAATGGCATCCTGGGCTGCACCACGAACAGTGTGGTCAGCAGGAGCAGGGTGGTCATTCTGCCCCTGTACACTGCACTGGTTAGGCCACACCTTGAGTCCTGCGTCCAGTTCTGGGCCCCTCAGTTTAGGAAGGATGTTGACTTGCTGGAACGTGTCCAGAGAAGACCAACGAAATTGGTGACGGGTTTGGAACACAAGCCCTATGAGGAAAGGCTGAGGGAGCTGGGGTTGCTTAGCCTGGAGAGGAGGAGACTGAGGGGTGACCTCATTGCTCTCTACAACTACCTGAATGGAGGTTGCAGACAGGCAGAGGTTGGTCTCTTCTCCCAGGCAGCCAGCACCAGAAGAGGACACAGTCTCAGGCTGTGCCAGGGCAGGTTTAGGCTGGATGTTAGGAAGAAGTTCTCTACAGAGAGAGTGATTGCCCATTGGAATGGGCTGCCCATGGAGGTGGTGGAGTCACCATCATTGGAGGTGTTCAGGAGGAGACTTGATGGGGTGCTTGGTGCCATGATCTAGTTGTTTGGGTGGGTTGGATTGGTTGATAGGTTGGATGCGATGATCTTGAAGGTCTCTTCCAACCTGGTTTATTGTATTGTATTGTAATAAGAAGGCATGGAATGTTTTTATGAGGTGAAAGGCATAAAGAGAGCTTAGGAACAAAAACTGAAGTAATTGAACTGTGACTTTTATCGAAAGAATCTGAAGAACATCCATGGAGTAATTACACAGGAAGAAGATGGGATGAATAGAATCATAGAATCAATAAGGTTGGAAAAGATGTCTGAGACCTTCTAATTAGGATATTCAGTTTAAATATGGATTGCTAGAAGACTCAAAGTTAGAAACTTTATTAGACTAAGAAAAAGGACTATAAATCAGAAACTGGGTAAGAGGAGAGCTGGAATAGATAATGGTTTGTTTCTCATGAATCCTGCATCTGAACATTCTCAACCACCAAAAGAAATACTTGAAGAAGTGCAAGAAGTGTGACAGAAGGACTGATCTGGGATAAAATGAATTGGCATGGACCAAATAATACAGTGAACATGGTGTTTGCTGTAGGTATTCAAATGCTGCACCTTTGCTTTTAAAAGTGGTAAAATGAATACAGAATTCATAAAGATGTGCCAATATTACAGAAAAATGAAGGTTCTGATACAGTGTCACAATGCCAGTTCATACTACTTATCAAAACCAGAAAGTTTTGGAATTCAGTGGGTTGTTTTGTTGTTATTTAATTTTTGTTTCTGTTTATTTAACTTTTTGTAAACGTACATGTTTTGTCTTGTAGTCTTCCAAGATAAAATGGATTTTACAAATAAAAAAGAAATGGTGGCTTTTTCAGAACCACAATTTAAATACACGCAATGCTGGTAAGGTCTTTCACACTATCTCCCTTTTAAAACAATCTACTTGCTTTAAAATAATACTTTTTAAGTAGCCATGAAGATACTGACAATCCAATGCTTCTCTTTTTCAACTGTTATTAGTAACGTAACAATTTCAGTGGTCTTTATCTAACTACTCCCATATAGAAGAAGGATGAAAATTATAATATATGATAGAGTATTTTGCAGTACTGTCTCACTAACAAAATGTTTAGCCAGTACTTTTCAGAATATGTGTATTTCATAAGAAACTAGTGGCATTATCAAGAAGCATACAGCTGCTGTTATCTAGTGGCCATAGATAGTAAGTGTGTCCTTGAGTATATCACAATCAACATAGCCCATTCCAGATTTTTGAAGTGGTGTAAGCACTCAGACAAAAAGAAACACTTGATGTTTGGCTAACAATGATATGGAAATAGTTGTAGACTTTATTTTAGTGATTAAAGAGTGAAAATTTCAGAATTTTGGAAGGTGTATGAAGTTTCTTTGGATCTTCAATCCATTGCATGAGTGTCCCATGTATCCATCTAAATCTCTTTAAAATTAAAATATAGTTGCAAATGTACTGAGAAAAAACATGACATTGGGCTGTGGGATAGGAAAAAAAAGACTCCAAAAATCAGATATATGTAAAAAAAAATGTTTTATTTAAAATCCTAAGAGAGACATATCTCGATGTTCTCATATGAATTATTATATTACTATATTGTTGTATGAATATCAGTCTGTGTTTATAATTACACTGTGTAACTAATTACACATCTTTGAGATTAATCTGTAAAACAACCAATTAAATTCTACCATTGTGATCTTGCTTGTTTTCAAATGTACTTCGTCCTTAGGACACCGGATATATCTGGGAGACACAATTCTGTAAAGTCAGCAGAAGTCATTCAGGTGAAGTAACAAGGACAAGCAAAGGTGAATATGAGCGGAATAATCATTTACAGAGCTGAAACAAAGATCAGAGAAGGATCAGAAAAACCAGCACACCACTATGGTGGAAAAATTCACCAATTAAAAACACACGTCATATACTGAGAACTACTCAAGCCCATTCACAACAGACAGGCAAAATGCTTTTTTTATTTGCAAATGCACATTTATTTCTTGTTTTAAACTATTAAAAAAAAAAAAAAAAAAGTCTGCATTACAACACATTTTTTGTAGACCACTTGTAAATTTTGTAAATTTTGGTAAATGTTTACTACCCCTCTTGTAATTATATGCACTATGAATTATGTAGGTACTGTTTTGAATCACTGCAAAACTAACCTAATGACTGTCTACTAACAAAAAATACAGTCTCAGGTTGCTTCCCCATCCAGAGTTTCTCTTTCCATGCCTTCTTATTACCACATGTTGGCCTTAAGCTATCATGCAACTAAAGGACAAATAGATTGTGTTGGCCGAACCAACAGAAAAATCTCATTTCTTAAACAAATCAAACCAAACCACAAAGAAAAACTAAAAATGTTGTGTTGAGGCAGCTAAACCAGCTCATCTATTATCCACACAGATACCAGACCTGACAGAAGGGAAACAGCAGGAGTGTGTATCCAAAATCAAGGGGAAAGGTGTTATCCTACTATGAAAGCATCTTGTTAGATTAATGTGTAAAATGTATCGTGGAGGACAAACTAGTTTAGAGTAAAATCTGTTCTAGATAAAAAGAAAGATAGAATCATGTAGAAATTCTAGTTACTCAGAGAAATCTTTTGGCATAACTGTAGCATTTTGCTCATTTTAGTGATGCACATAAGCATTTCTAGCTAGAAAAGAGATACAAGAATGTGCAAAGACAACTTCACCATATACCTGCAGGTAGAGTCATATATTTCAGTTTCATATAGTTCAATTACCAGTCTCATTTATTACCTACCAAGATGTGAAACCACAAGGTGAGGTTAGAGTATCATCAAGGGTATCTTCATCACTTCAGTATCATTGCCTTAAAAAGCACTGACCAGGAGAAGTAGATGACCTCATTTCAGAATTATTACAGTACCAAGAACTCAGTTTTGACATTATAATTCATTTTCCTACAGAATATTTCAAATTTATGATCCATTTCCTGACATATAATAGCTAATCGTTAAGGATAGCCACTTTAACATAATATGAATACGCATTTTTCCATAGGTAATACAACAGTTCCTGCATTAGCATTATTGACTAAGGTGCATTTAAGTTCTTCACTAATACTTAATGGAAGGTTAATGTATAAGTCAGAAGATTAAATGGCTTTTACTTAAAACAAGTATATTGATTAAAATAACTTAGTGTGGTTTTTAAAGATGATGATAAAAAAGTAGTCACACTTTTAAATACTTTATTAAATATTATGAACAAAATGTGGGCTTAACTGACCAAAATTACTGGAAGTTATTGTACTAATTGTACTTTGAGCTAATTATTGCTCATAGTTAACAAATGAATATTTTATACTGAAATATAATAAATCATTCCTGCTAAATTCAGCACTCAACATTAGCTTCATTTCATCACTCCTGGAATTGCTCTACTACTGTAAGCAAAGTCCTTCATATACTACCTTTCTTCTCTTATGCATGACTCCACTGAACAACAGGCTAACCTTCTAAATGCAGATAACCTGTTGTCAATAGAGTGCACCTCTACTTTCTTTTCATATGTTAATATTGTTATTCAAACATATGTTTTAACATTTGTACACCTGATACCTCGAGTTCTAACTGAGAGGCACAAATTTGAGGGTAGACAAATTGTTTTGTAGATGTCTGATTTAAATTAAGAATTTTGCATGAGTACAGCACTTAGGAGCCAATACTAGTTGCATGAAATGAGATGCTTTGGGCTATTTACCTGTTCATTCATTTTAGTTTCAGCTCAGTTAAAAACTTGTGCTGAGAATTTTTCATGAAAAGTTAGACAGGGTTTCTTCTGGGGGTTCTTGCTCCATATTCTTCTAAGTCTTTTCACTACGGTGGGATTGTTTTCAGTAAGGGAAAAGGTATAATTTGAGATGAAAATACTACAATTCTGAAGGACATGGGTAGGCAAACTAAGTACTAATGGCAGTGTATTAGCTCATTCATTGGTGATTATTGTGTGCTGCTGAGGTACAAAGTATAAATTGAAAGAGATGAATGTGGTAAAATCTTGCCACCTCTGGTGAGCTAGAACAGCTCTAATCTTAGGTGGATGCTGAGGATGGACTGGTCATGTTTGATGGCTACTACAAATCTGTTTGTTTGCAGAGGCACCTTATCTGTAAGACATCTCTATTTACATCTTTCAGAAACACAGATGATCTCTCATAGCTTTTGCTTGAACCAGATTTTCAAACTGACCCAGATAACAGCAACAAGGGCAAATAATGTAAAAAAATCCTCTAATCATAATTGGGTCTTTCAAACAGACCTTTGCTCACTGAGAAAAGAATGAAGATTAGCTGTAGTATTTTATGGTTGTATTAAAAGATGTTTTTTATTTCTCTTTGTCTTCAATTCCAGATGTGCTCTTTAAATGCAGTAAATATTTACTAAAACTCAGGGACATGGAATAATTTCTGTAGCAGAAAATATTGAAGATAGATGCAGAAAATATCAAAGATGAGACATATTCATGCTAGAGATGGCCACAGAGAGATAAGATAGTCTGAAAAAATTACAAATGACACAGAAAATAGTAAAAATGCTTACTGTATCTTCCTATGTGAGAACTAATAGGCATCAAATACTATGAGAGTGCAGGTTCAAAAAATATTCCTTCATGCAAAAAATTGATGTGTGACACACCTTACAACAGAAAGTTGCAGCTATTATCGGTGCACCTGGATTGAAAAACTGTCTGGAAAAATCTGGAGATGTTAGGGCTATTATAGAATATTAAATTCAAAATTCTGTTTCTGGATCAGAAAATTCCAAGTACAAGTCTGAAGGGGGTTCTGGAGAAACACTCTTGTGTGTGGTAAAATCAGCCCAGAACTGCTGTGACTGAACAGTTTTAGACAGACAGCTGAAAGGAGATAGTTAGGAGCAATTCATATCTCTGCCTAGTCATAAAACATAAGAGAAAAGTCTAGAAAAATTGTCTGAAAGTTGGATTTGTCCTTTCTGTTTCTCTTTCAGGCTCAAGTGTATTTTTTGGCTCTGTTGTATTTCAATTAAAAAAAAATATTAGTGAGCATCTGCTTATTCTAAAACCTTTCATATCACAGTTTTTTAACTCTGACATTATTTCAATACTAACTTGTACCCCCCAGTTTTGTGCCAGTCATTTTCAATTCCTGTTTTATAGAACCTGTGGGCTTGAGCTGGTAGCATCCTCACTACAGCAATAAGGCCAAGACTTTCTGGATTTAAGAGTTATCACATTATCCATTAAAACTTAAAACATTGAAAGGCGATGCTACTTTACATAAAAAAGAAGTCAAAATTTCTTTCATTGCTACAAAAATGCCTCAAAGTATCTGACTGAGTGATTGTTAACTGGTTCTGCTTAAATTAAGTTATAGTAGGTTTCTGATGAGATCTTGGGTTTCAGAAGGGCAAGCCTTAATAAATTAAGAGAACTCATTAGTAAAGTCATCAGCTACACTAAGCTCTGAGATCAGAATGTGCAGGGAGGTAAGTACTTGAACGGAATTGATCAAGTTGCTGGTAGTGCCATAAGATTACAGTACAGGAAATGTAAGATTTGGTATAAAGAAGCAGGGGTGGAAGAGTAGAGTGAAAGGAGATTAGTCTGTTCTCAATACTATGCTAGGCTTTAGCTTTTAAAGAGTTGAATAAAAAGACATTGAGATAAAATGGTAGAAACTGCAACACAAATTTGCTAAAGGCAGATCATGTTGGACTAATCTGACATCCTTTTTTGATAATGACTTGTTTTTTTCCTGCACAAGGGAAATGTAAACTAGATTTACTAAAGTACTTGGTACAGTGCTACATAGGAAATTACTACTTCAGGTAAAGAATGCAGGGATTAAGACAAGAATTGTAAAGTGGATAACAAACTGTAGAAGACAATAAAAGCTTTCTGGAGAGTAACTATTGGGTTCTATGGAGATTATTTAGAGAGTTCAAGGTTAAATCTTGGGACTGGTCTGTTTACTTCTGGTGATCATGTAAAACTTATTGGAAAAAAAATCAAAAAGTATATTCCAAAAGGAGTGTGAGGAAAACTTCTTGATAAGCAAAACTGAATTGTCAAGGAAAAGGTGTACCTAGGTATAATCTGGAAATAATTGCATAATCTTAAAGGACTAAAATATTGGAAATGGGATTAAATATTTAAAAATGGAAGTTAATTGAATTGGGTATTAGTAACAAACTTCAGTTGTATGCAAGGATAGCATCAGCTGAAAAGAAGCAAGAGAGTTATAGACCTGGAGATTTTGATCAGTCGTAGGATAGCTGGGCTATTAAGATGATTGGAAGGAAACAGACTGCTATAAAGAGACACTAGAGGAGTATTTTATTTATTACCATCAAGTTAAAAAAAAAAGCACAAAACCCACAAACACGCTGAAATTTGCCGTTTCAAGGAAATAATAATTTCTTTGAAACTGTCAGGAGTATTTTCTTCTAACAAGCCAAATGAAGGCTAAAAATAATAAGCAAACTCTTCAATGTTAAAAGGGTTAAACAATAGAAACACCCCACTTATATGATAGATCTCAAAACAGCTGTGAAGAAAGAATATCTGTTATGAAAGGCAACTGGCTCAGTGACCCAGAAAGTCTTTCCAGTCCTGTGTTTGTGCACTAGAAGAAAGAAACCAAGCAGTATGGTAAGGTAAAATGTCTGTTGAGGTGCAGATAAAAAAAAACAACTTTACTGTATGATTATTTTAAGCTAGAGAGCTTCAGTGATATTATCTCTTTTATTCTCTCTTTTTTTTTTTTTTTTTTTTTTTTTTTTTTTTTTTTTTGTTTAAACCAACACTGACTGGGCTGATGAATTAAGTGCTGAGCACACAAAGAAAAAGAAAAAAAAATCATGATCCTATATCCTCTTTACATAAGAAGGTCAATAGGGTCTCAAAATTTCTGAAGAGTGAGCAATCAATGTGACCCTTTTGAAAGGTTTGCTGTTGCCCTTGGAATTAGAAACAGAGTGAATTATTTGGGTCCAATACAGGGTGCCTTTCACAACTGGGAAAAAAAAAATCAGGAGGAAAAGTTTGATGATCCAGTGAATGGAACACCTTCCTTTATCTGCCCCAAACACAACTTTTTTTCTGATCTAAAGCCAATGTATGAAAGAAAGAGAGAGGTGGTTGTGGTTTGGGGTGGTTTTTTTTTTTTTTTTTTTTTTCCCTTCCTATTTTGTTGAGGACATTGCTTTCTCATGACAAAGTACAGACACAAACATGATATTGACTGGCACAGATTCCTTAGAAAAAGCTACCACTTCCCTGTGCATTAATCCACTCTACACTGCATGACTGAGGGTGCTGTAGCCAGCGTGTAACCAGGCAGCACCTGTGAAAGCAGGGAAATTATCAGGTCATTCAAGCTTAATCAGCTGCCCTAAACCCCTCTGAGACTTCTTGAGGGTGACCTGAAGCTGCTGAACTGTCTGACTGTATTTGTAACAGTTATACAAAATAAGTATTAATACTTTTCTAATGACAACCTAATAACTTGAAATATTCCTATTTTGAGTTAAGTTTACAAAAGATTTTTGCCAAATGATAAATTTTACAAATCTGTTGAAATGCTTTTCTCAGTTAAGGATACCTGAAAATATAAAATGTGGAGATTAAGAGTTAAATTTGACTAGCACAAATTTACAGATAAGCAAACCAATTTACTTAAAATGTATCTTGGGAAAACTGAGTCTATCATAGAATCAGCTTCTGTAATTTCAGAGTGCTTAATGTTTTTGCACTTCAATTTTTTTTCACAGTGCAAGAGATGGCTAGTTTAGAAGAGTGCCTGAATCCAACCTGCAAGAAGATTCTTAGCATGACTGTGTAAGCATGGGAAGCACTCATTGCTTCCTGCTCTAGTCCTCACAGAGTTTATGTAGATTTTATTTATTTATATTAGTCAGATTAATCTGATGTCCTAAGTAAATTGCTATAACCATTTATATGTCTAAAGAATCAGTCTCAAAGTATGAAATAAAACAGTGTGATTTTGATTTTTGAATCTTATGCATGTCATGAATTTTAATACTGTAAATTTAATTTTATTAATTTTATGAAATGTGATACAGTTAAAAATAATTAAATAAAAATTAAAAAAGAATTATTTCAAAATTAAAAATTAAAATAATTCTGTCTTCAAATTTCCTTTGAAGGAGTATTTAACATTTTCTACTTGAATGTATGTCTTTTTTTCAAGATTTCCTTTCCACCTCAGTGACGAAAGTGCAATGAAAATGTGATTCTTCCTAAATTTGATACATGCAGGTAATGACTCACTCTCTTATTAAATGGGTAATGCTTGAGATTCCAGTGTTTATGCATAGAAGCAAATCAAGCAAGCCCATGTTGCATGCGACATCTGAAGTTAAGGATCACTCTGCTGAGCATTCCTGGAAGCCCAGCTAAGAGACTTACAATGTCATATGGCTATGAAATATTTGACAGCAGTTTGGGGTGCTGGGATGGTGGTTGAGGCCCCGTCCCTGGAGGTGTTCAAGACCAGGCTGGACGAGGCTCTGGCCAGCCTGATCTAGTGTAGGGTGTCCCTGCCTATGGCAGGGGTTGGAACTAGATGATCCTTGTGGTCCCTTCCAACCCTGACTGATTCTATGATGCTATGATTCTATGATTCTATGAATAGTGAAAATTCGTTTTTCTGATAATTTGTGAGCCAAATCATTATTATACCTAGTGTGAGAACCTGTATATCTCCTTTAGTAGACACTTAGCTTTGTTAATGACAGAGCAGAGCTGCTGTGCGCATGGAGGCAGTGCATGCAGTGTTCAGTAGAAGGGGCATAAATACGTATAGTATCTCATTTCCCAGGGCCTGGCCCTGATGGTCTAAGATGGAGTTTTAAACTTGTTATGCAGTTCATGACAAGAGAATAACAGTTGAAATTTGTTATTTAATAAGGCAGCATGGAAAGGGAGCTGATTTTATATTAGAAAAGTATTAACAAAAGAGAATTCCTAAAACATATTCCTTTCAATATCTTACGTATCCAGAGTCAAGAGATGCAAGTCTGTGCTTTCATTTCCCTAGTAAAGTTACCATCCCACCTCAGACATCACAGGTTATTTAATACATTTATTTGCTCACAGAGTGTTAATTTATATTGGAATTCCTCAGCCTAATGAGACTGAAATCTTTTTACTTCTATCAACATGTAGAATAGGGTAGCAAATCGCCTCTATAAAACTTAACCTCCTCCTGCTGAAGTTTTAATGCAGCTGAGAAATGCTTATGAAACAATTAAGTCACCAGAAAATAGTGGGATGGAAAAAGAGAAGAGTTCAACTGAAACTACACTCAACACAAAGTGTTAACTTTGTGTAGAATTACTTCATTAGTTTAAAGACTAAAGCCTTTAAGAGTAGAGACCAAACACAACACAGTATTTTTTGTGTGGATTTGGAGCTACCTGACATATTGAACCCCTATTCCTAAATCAGTTTATAGAAAGGCTCTGGTTTGTCATGATACACTGTGACAAATAACAAGGTGGCAGGAATAAGACTGAGAAACTGCCTGTAAATTTTGGGGTTAACCCTGAACCAACTCCCCTGATGATCATTTCTGTTAAAATAACAGAAACGCATCAAACACATCTTAAAACAAAGTGTTTTAACACTCTGAGCATACTGACTGGGTCATATTAATCAGGGCATGTAGTGATTCCTATTTTTAGTTCTGGCTAGTTTAAATAAGACAAACATACAAACTAAGAATGCTCTGTGCATGCCCAAGGCAGAATTGGAAACATTACAAGAAACACCAAAGAAAATCTTAGTGTTTATCAGGAAGGCTGTTAATTATTTTGTAAGAGAGGAGGATGAATTTAAGGTGTTTGGTTTTTTTTTCTTTTTAGAAGGCAGAAAGGAGAAAACTACTATACTTGTTTGAGATACAGGTAATTATAACCATCCTGCAGTCTTATTTCTTTTCATCGCAAGATACATACTTGCATACAGCTAAGTCAGTCTTTTTGTTATAAAATAAGATATTCTTCTAAGAATGTGGACCTGCTAGAGTTAGAATCGTGTGTGGGTTTTTGCCCTTTTTTAAATTTAATTTGATTTTATTTGACTGATTGATTGATTGATTGGGAAAGAAATATGAAGCTGCTACCACAATAGAAAATCATGCTTAGTTGGAAAATATTTGTCTACATAGACCAAAGGAAATATTTGAATAGTAGTAAAAACTCTGTCCATTTCAGAATGAGTAGAAGTAAACGACAAGTAAATAAAATAAGTAAAGACTCCAAACACAAGAAAATGTATTTCAGTTTGCAATTTGAACATTTTCAGTAAAAAAAGTATCCTTGAATTTTAGACAGTTAATTGGTGCAAAAAGGCCTTGCATTGATAATATAGGCACAAATAATTAACTTAAATCTAACCAAGAGAAATTTAAAATTTCATGTTCTTGTCAGGTAAACCCCCTTGGATGAAGATGAAGAGTCCAATGTAGTTAGTATATAGTACAAAAGGAGCTTGATCATGCTTGAAAGAG
This sequence comes from Picus viridis, assembly GCA_033816785.1. Taxonomy (NCBI): domain Eukaryota; kingdom Metazoa; phylum Chordata; class Aves; order Piciformes; family Picidae; genus Picus; species Picus viridis. Next base: position 72,787,867 of record CM066606.1, on the reverse strand, counting down.
TATTTCATTGACTTGAATAGGAGCAAGATTGCTCCATCAATCTAGATTTTCTTTCTTCTCCTTCATCTTTTGTTTCAGATTGGTAACTCTGGCTTCAGCTGTCAGTCAAAAACCTTGCTAGATGAGACTCAATGTGACATTCACATTTTCTGTGACATTAAGGATTTATATTTTTGTATATTTATGTTTCACTTACAGCTTAGCAGCAATAGACATTTAGCACCTGAGTGCTGAACAAACCTGTTTCCTGATATTAGGAGTTCAACTTTGGCTTAATTTTTTCACACAGAGAATAAATGTTTCTTAAACTTGTTTATGTTCATGCCTACTATGTTCTGTGAGTGGCTCACAAAGCTTCTGGATACATGGAGAATTCAGGGAAAATTAGTACTGCTTACCTATTGTTTTGACTTATTGCTTTAATTATTTGTGATTATGATAATTAACTCTAATCAGCTACTTGCTCCTGCAAAGTATACAAACTTTCAGGTGCTTTTTACAACACTTTAGGGCAGCAAGAAAAATAAGAGCTCCATTTAGACAAAAATTCATCTTTGAAGGCTTCAATTGAAGAACCTCAGTGAAATATCTTTATTTTGGATTCCATTCCATTTAATCTTGATTTAGAATTTAAAGTTATCTCCATATATTGATCTTGGACTGCCTAGAATTATATAAAATCCTTCCAGTCAGTATAAATTCATGGCTTTACTTAAGTATTGTGCTCTGAATATTCAATTACATTTGAAAAAATATTTTTCTCAGTCTACAGTATTTCTTATGTCTGAACTGCTCCTGGTAAGGTGACTTAATATCTGAATGATCAAAGATAGCTAAACCTGGGAACAGTCTATACTAGCATGTTTTCTAATAAATCAGATGTCTATGAGGCAGGATGAGTTAAAGTATCATTCCTATTTATTTATTTCAAAAGGTTTGGGGCAGGAGGTCAAGCAACAGTTTTTGATCTAATTGGTAAATATCTTTATTTGAGGCTTTCCAGGGAATAACATGTCTAATTAGATAAATAACAAATAATAATATAAACTATTGGCTATTGCACTATTCCAACAGGCTGCAGTCTGCACATTCAACAAGCTAGGGGATGACCATATTGAACTATCAGAGTAAATACAGTGTTGAAGATGCACCATTTGCATGTGCATTTGCAGTGCTACGGGCTGGGGTTGGAGTGACTGAGGAGCAGCCAGACAGAAAGGGACCTAGGGGTACTGATTGCCATCTGGATGAACATGAGCCAGCAGTGTGCCTAGGTGGCCAAGAAGGCCATTAGCATCGTGGCCTGCATCAGAAATAGTGCGGCCAGCAGAATCAGGGAAGCCATTGTGCCCCTGTACTCAGCACTGGTTAGGCCACACCTTGAGTCCTGTGTCCAGTTCTGGGCCCCTCAATTTAAGGACATTGAGACTCTTGAAAGTGTCCAGAGAAGGGCAACAAGGCTGATGAGAGGCCTCGAGCACAAGCCCTATGAGGAGAGGCTGAAGGAGCTGGGATTGTTTAGCCTGGAGAAGAGAATGCTCAGGGAGACCTTCTTGCTGTCTACAACTACCTGAAGGGTGGCTGTAGCCAGGAGGGGGTTGGTGTATTCTCCCAGGCAACCAGCACAAGAGCAAGATGACAGAGTTTCAAGCTGCACCAGAGGAAGCTTAGGCTTGAGGTGAGGATAAAGTTCTTTACCAAGAGAATGAGATTTAACACATCCAAGTGCCAGGTTCTGCACATTGGCCACAACAACCCCATGCAGTGCTACAGGCTGGGGTCAGAGTGGCTGGAGAGTGGCCAGGCAGAGAGAGACCTGGGGGTACTGGTTGATTGTAGGCTGAACATGAGCCTGCAGTGTGCTCAGGCAGCCAAGAGGGCCAATAGCATCCTGGGCTGCATCAGGAACAGTGTGGCCAGCAGGAGCAGAGAGGTGATTCTCTCCCTGTGCCTTGCACTGCTCAGGACACATCTTGAGTCCTGTGTCCAGTTCTGGGCCCCTCACTTTAGGAAGGATGTTGACTTGCTGGAATGTGTCCAGAGAAGGGCAACGAAGGTGGTGAGGGGTTTGGAACACAAGTCCTATGAGGAGAGGCTGATGGAGCTGGGGTTGCTTAGCCTGGAGAAGAGGAGACTCAGGGGTGACCTTGCTCTCTACAACTAGACAGGTTGTAGATAGGCAGAGGTTGGTCTCTTCTCCCAGCAACCGGTATTAGAGCAAGTGGACACAGTCTCAGGCTGTGCCAGGGCAGGTTTAGGCTGGATGTTAGGAAGAAGTTCTACACAGAGAGAGTGATTGCCCATTGGAATGGGCTGCCTAGGGAGGTGGTGGAGTCACCATCATTGGAGGTGTTCAGGAGGAGACTTGATGGGGTGCTTGGTTGCATGGTTTAGTTGGTCAGGTGTGTTGGTTGATGGGTTGGACGTGATGATCTTGAAGGTCTCTTCCAACCTGGTCTATTCTATTCTGTTCTGTTCTGTTCTGTTCTGTTCTGTTCTGTTCTGTTCTGTTCTGTTCTGTTCTGTTCTATTCTAATGGAAAGAGGTTCTTCAAATACATTGCAGGAAAAACTAACACCAAAGGCAGGGTAGGCCCCCTGCTGAATGAGGCAGGTGTCTTGGTGACAGAGGACACAAAGAAGGTGGAGTTACTGAATGCTGTCTTTGTCTGCATCGATATTGCTGAGGACTGTCCTCAGGAGTCCCAGACCACTGAGGCCCCAAAGGATGATGCGACAAAGGAGGAGTTTTCCTTGCTTGATGAGGACTGGATTGATGAGGACTGGGTTAGGGAACAGTTATGTAATCTGGACATCCATAAATCAATGGCATGCACCTGTGGGTGCTGAGGGAGCTGGCAGAGGTCACTGCCAGACCACTCTTCACCTTCTTTGGCAAGTCATGGCAGACAGGAGAGTTGCCTGGGGACTGCAACTGCAATCTTGAAAAAGGATAAGAAGGAAGACCCAGATAACTATAGACCGGTCAGCCTCACCTCCATCCCCAGAAAAGTGATGGAACAACTTATCTTGGTCTCTGTCCTTAGGCATGTCAAGGATGAGAGTGTCATTGGGAGCAGTCAACATGGTTTTACCAAGGGGAAGTCATGTTTGGCCAACCTGATAGCCATCTATCAGGTCATGATCAGGTGGATAGATGATGGTAGAGCAGTGGATGTTGTTTATCTTGATTTCAGTGAAGCACTTGACATTGTCTCCCACAACATCCTTGCAGCTAAGCTGAGGCAGTGTAGTCTGGATTATCAGGTAATGAAGTGGTTTGAGAACTGGTTGAAGGAAAGAAGTCAGAGAGTTATGGCCAATGGGATGGGGTCTATTTGGAGGCCTGTATCTAGTGGAGTCCCTCAGTGGTCAGTACTGGGACCAGTACTATTCAATATATTCATCAATGACATGGGAGAGAGAACAGAGAGCACAAAACTGGGTAAAATGGCTGACACACTGGATGGTTGTGCTGCCATTTAGTGGGACTTGGACAGGATGGAGAGTTGGGCAGGGAGAAAATGAATGGAAATTCAGCAAGGGCAAGTATAGAGTTTTGCACCTGGGAAAGAACAACCCCATGTATCAGTACAGGTTGGGAACTGACATGACCTGCTGGACAGCAGTGAAGTGGAAAAGGACCTGGGGGTCCTAGTGGATAGAAGGTTGACTATGAGCCAACAATGTGATCATGTGGTCAAGAAGGTCAATGCCATTCTGGGGTATTATCCTGAATTCTTCCTGCCTTACTGTTGAAAATGGAGGCAAGGTATATAGTACCTCAGCCTTTTCTTCATCGTTAGCCACAATGTTCCCCTCCAGGTCCAATAAAGAGTGGAGGTTCTTCTTGCTCCTCTTTTTAGCATTAATAGATTTATAAGAATGCTTTATATTGTCTTTCACAGAAGGGGCCAGCTTGAATTCTAACTGGGCTTTTGCCTCTGTAATTTTTCTCATACATGATCTAACAACATTCTTAAACATATCACCAGTTACCTCCCCACTTTTCCAAAGGAAATACTTCCTATTTTTCCCCCTTAATTCCTTCGAGAGCTGCTTGTCCATCCAGGATGGTCACCCTTCCCACCAGCTCATCTTTCAGCATGTGGGCACAGCCTGTTCCTGTGCCTGCAAGAGCTCATGTTTGAAGTAGGTCCAACTGTCAAGGACCCCTTGGTTCTTAAGGGCTGCTACCCAGGGTACTCTCCAAATTAGTTGCTTAAATAAGCTGAAGTCTGCCCTCCAGAAGTCCAAAGTATGGGTTCTGTTATTGCTACTCCTTATTTCCCTACACATTAAAAATTCCACTATCTCATGGTTGCTGCACCCTAGACAGCCTCCTACCATCACATCTCCCACCAGCCCTTCTCTGTTTGAGAACAGCAGGGCAAGCAGGGCCTGACCCCTGGTAGGCTCACTTAACAGCTGCATCAGGAAGCTGTCCTCCTAGGACAGCTTCCCAGACCTCCTGTTCTAGGAACCTTCTGGACTGCCTCCTCTCTGCTGAGTTAAGTTCCCAGCAGATGTCTGGCAGGTTAAAGTTGCCCACAAGGTCAAGGTCTTATGATCTTGAAATAGCATCCAGTTGCTTATAGAATATTTCATCAACCTCTTCATTGTGGTTGAGTGGTCTATAGCAGATTCCAACCAGGATGTCAGTTTTGTTAGGCCTCCCTCTGATTTTAACCCACAGGCACTCAATCCTTTCATCCTCTACCTCAAGTTCTGTGGCATCAAGAGATTCCCTAATATACAGGGCCACCCCTCCTCCTTCTCCCTTGCCTGTCCCACCTGGGAGTCTCCTGGTGATGTCCCTTACCTGGGCCCCAGGTAGGTAGTAGCAGACTTCCCAGTGGGATGGGTCAGGACAACATATAGGACCCTCTGTTCCCCTCAGGAGAGAGTCACCAACAGCAATTACCCTCCTCTTTTTCCTTATGGTACTAGTCCTGATAGTAGGTGGGGACTGATTTGCTTTAGGCATCCCCTCAGGTGGTTCCTCTTCTGTCTTCTCATCCACATTGCCCTCAACCAGCAGGGCTTCATACTTATTGTGCAAGGGCAATGGGGGAAGTGAAGAGGGCTGGGATGGATTCCCCATCCTTCTCCTAACCTGTATCTGTTCCCCACTGTTTCTGGGGTCTCCTCCCTCAACAGGAGAGGTCTGTAAAGACTGCTCCCACATATCTAACTCCCTTTTGCATTCCCTTATAGTCCTGAGTCTTGATACTTCATCCTTTAGCTCAGCCACCATATTCACTTGGTCACACCTCACACAGGTGTTGTCTCCTTCACCCTCCATTCCAAGTGCCAGGCTCCAGCACTCTCTGCAGCTAGCAGCCTGGACACCTACGTGCTTGTGTGCCGGCTCTGTCTGGGTATCTACTGTTCTTCTCGTAGTCTTTGGCTGAGTCATTACCATGGCTGGATCTCTTCAGGCAGGCAAAATTAAGTTAGGGGTTTTTTATTGTGTGTTTTTAAATATATATATTCCACCTGACTACTATATTTTGCCCAAGCTACCACAGAGGCTTCTGTAATCTGTTGGCTGAGCTGGCATGTGCCTCTAGCTGCAATCCAGCCAGAAGGTTCTCTTGCCAAATGGTGGTTGTGTGGCTTTGCTCTGCTGTGTTAAAATTTCCTGTGGCTGACATCACCCTCCCAAGCAGGTACAAGAGAAGATGACCCTGCTGGTCCTTGCTGTCTGCCTAAGTCCTCCCACCCCACAAAGCCGCAGAAAAAAAACAAAATAGAGCACCTCTCAGCTCAAGCACGCTGGTCCCGATACCAGTCCTGAGCAGATCTCTTGCCAAAGGAAAAAAATAAAGTTAAACAAATCCCTCTCCATTTTCTATCCTTTTGATACACTGCTCTTAATTTCTCCATTGTCCCATTTTCTTTCAGATTTTTGCACAGCTTTCCTGTTATCTGGACTTGTCATGTCTCTGATGCAGACAGTCACCAGAACCTAACTTGGATTTACTACTTTCTATCAACAATTCTAGCTTCTGTTTCTTAAGCAAAGAAATCTGTTTGCAGCTTAACTACAGTCCTCCTGTTCTTGGTTAAGATATCTATATGTCACTGGGTATCTTGGATCCTTTTTTAAATCTACTTTTAATCCTGGTTGATGCTCTTGACTTACAATACAATACACCAGGTTGAAAGAGACCTTCAAGATCATCGCGTCCAACCCATCAACCAATCCAACCCACCTAAACAACTAAACCATGCTTGTTGGAACCTGTCAGTGTCAAACCACTCCACAGCATCACTCCCTGCGACATTCCTCAGGAATTCCATCTTCATTCCTTCCTGACTTTTTCTTCTCATGAAGGTGGTTCAGTTACAACTCTAGATAGCAAACATTCACATGCTGGTGTTTTTTGGTTTGGTTCACTTATTTTAGAGAAAAGGGGTCTTGCACTGTTGATGCTTCTCATCCACCATATTGTACTTAAAAATAGAAATTTAAGGAAAATTCACCAGAGTTTCTTTCCAGTTGAAAATACGTGACTTATATTGCAAATTCTGCACTAACCTAGTTATGGAAAGGAAAATTCATATGCATATGTAATATCTTCTTTACTGAATTAAAAGCTTTGGTGTTTTTCTAAATGCCATACCTTTAATTTATACTGAATTTTTCAGTCTCTATCCCTTGTCTACTGCTATGCTTGTATAATGTGACTAGAGCACACACAATGTGATACAACTAGCAATGACATTACACTACTGGTATGTTGGGGGCTGGGTTCATGTTTATGCTTAAACTTTGATATTAGTTGATGAAAATAGTTGAGAAACGGAATCTCATGCATCTTTATTAGCTTATCTTGCACAGACTTGTACAAATTTTTTAAAATATACATTTAACATATTGAAAAACAACAGTAAATCCAGTTTTTAAATCTAATTCTGAAATCCATGTTATGCATGAGTAATTACTGTTTAACAAAATTATAGGTGCTAGTAAAAGTGGAAACCAGTCCTTCATTCCAAACAGCAGAAGCGACCTAACAGATAACACAAAGGGATACCATATGAGAATAAATCCACTGAACATCCACTTAATTTGCAAGAGTTCAAAGGACATTCAATCCCAACAGAATGACATCAAAAAGGATTGTAAAAATATCTTGTCAAGAGCATTGTTGTGCTGTCTAGTGTTTTAATCGTAGCACAATGTTAATGCTATTAGAGTTTCTCTGAAGACACAGAGAGGTCAAGGATGCAAGAGGGGAAAAAAAGGAAAGAGGAAAATAAGAAAAAAAGTAGATGTGCTAATTATATTTTCTGGAGCTTAGTATGTGAGTATGACCTATATTTTATACATTTTGGACTAATGGTATTATTTTAAAATTATTCTTTCAGTATTAACTTGTAGAGTAAGGGTATAAAGTAGAGTATAGAAGATCAAGGTAAAATATGGGCTCCTTACACCGGGGAAAGCAGTTCCCTCCTGCAGTTCCTCTAACTGGAAAATCTTCCTTTTTTGACTTTATCCAAATTAACATTTAAATTCTTCCACACACAAAAAATGAAGAAAACTACATACTGACAGAGGTACAGATTTACAATGGATTGTATTCAGTAAAACACGTTTCATACCCGTACAAATCTGCAACTGAATGTGTTGAGATCTATCAATGTGGCCAATTTCAATTCTTCAGCTGACTTAGATATCAAATTGGTTGCTTTCTTGTCAAATAAATAGTAGTGTCTGCATCATATTTTGCCTTAGTTTTACCTATCTCCACTTTGTTTCAGGTAAAGATGCCATCGAAAACACTGCTACTTAGTGCAAGAATCTTGTAGCTATTGTGTTACAATATGTGGGGGTGTGGAAACTCTTTTTTTTTTTTTTTATTACATCTTTATTTATACTTGTGCAAGCATCTAAAACCCTGCAACTTTACCATTAAATGTTGCCTCTAGTCTGTAGTTAGTACAGGCTATTTAAATTTCAGTTGGAGAAAAAGACACCTTTGTGTATTATGTGATCAAATTTTGAAGCTCTGTAATTTTCTTACTGCTTGTAGAAACAAAGCACCCATGCTCACAAAGAAAGCCCTTTCTACAACTTATAAATATTTGCTATTTATAAAACCCCAATGAGGGTTTACTTATTAAAAAAATAAAGGAAGAAAATTACTAATAATGATTGGTTTGAGTAATGAGATGTTTTTATGCAAATATATGAACCTTAAATATGACCTGGAAACAAAAGACTGCTTAACAGTTACTATTAAGCTATACATTAGGAAATCAATTAAAGAGAACTTCTTTCTAATCATCAAGATGTACCAGAGTTGCTATGGAAACCTGGAAATAGGGAGATTCAGAATGCAAAATAGCTATGGAAACAAAAAAAAAATATTTATAAACAAGTATTATAAAATGTGTATAATCAGTTAAAGTAATAAAAAGCTAATTCAATTCTTTTCTACCCTGATATGCTTGTAAGCAGGGCACTTTTCCATATGAAGGTGCCGGATTATTATATATTTAGATGCCATGAAGCAGTCAGATCTAAGATAACCCTTATGTAGTCAAAATCAGTTCCCTAAATTACAATATGGGATAAAAAGACAGGATTAATTTAAAAGTCTCAAAGAATCATGTAGTCATCTCATTACAAATTGCTGGCAAAGAAAAACACATATGGGGCAAAGAAAGTGCGAATACAGGTGGTTATTTCCCTCATACCTTAGAACAAATTGGCACTTATATCAGAACTTTAAAAATACTCATATTGCCTTGTGTGAGGGTTGTGGTTGCTTCACATTTTTTCATTCTATTTTCTACACCTGTATCTTGAACAATTATTGAACAGCAATATGACTTCTTCCCTCCCCCACTTCCATGTCTTACCCTATGTAATAATCCTGCTACAGTCATTCATGATGAGACTACCAAAAAAGATCTAATGTTTCATATACCAAGCCTAACGATTAATCTCACTGGAAACTGGCCAGGGATAATAAGCTCTTTCAAAAATGCTTTTCTACACTTTCTGCTGTGTCTCTCTTTATGTAACACATCAATTAATAACAGTTTCCTTTATTACAAATGTTTTGTATCTATGCCACTGGAAAAAAAACCAAAAAGTCTTCTAGGCCATAATCTAGATCATAATTTAAGTTATTTACTTCCTATACTCATTTCAGGTGATTTATATCAGTACATAATTATCAGGAACACAAGAGTATTATTTCTGAAAGAAAATATTTTAAGTTTCCACTTCATGGAAGGCTGCAGTGAGATAATCAAGAAAACCAATTAGCTCTATATAAAAGTTACAAATATGTTCTCTTCAAAGAACACATAGCCTTCAGCACAACCAAACAAAACACTATTAAATTACAGCCATTGAAAAGATCTGTATCCTTCTAATGAAAGCAGACTTAGAAGAATTCAGCTAACAATAAAGTAAAAAAGAAAATAAATTCCAACCACTTGTAAGGTTGCTGACAATAACTCATGGCTCACTAGAAAAATATGTCAAACGGTATAGTGTTTTACTGATTGATTTATAAAACGTGCTTCTCAGCTCTTAGATTCATATACTTAAATTTTGAAAAAAATCAGTGGAAACTGGTGTGAATCCAATAATCATTCGCAATGGGAGCACAGACTTCACCTCACCCCTAAGAGATTTCTTCAGAATGGAAAAGGCAATAAATTTGTCATACATCATGACCTAGGGCCAGCTAACTTTTGAGATCAATGGAAGAATCAAGTTCCACAGTAAAGGGTTCTGACAAAATACCATCCAGATTTTGTTTTAATTTTTCAAAAAGGTCTGAAATTAATTCAGATTAATTCAGTTGGTTAACAAACTTTATGAGTTACTGTATATCTAGTCTTACCAATATTCTGTATTCAGATGAAATTACTGCAGTCCAATATCCACATCCTTATGTTACAAACAAAAGTCATGGCTATCAGAAGAACACAAGTAGTTATTGTGGTATGCCTACAGTCTCAGACCTTGCTGTGAATCATTATATAATGCTTACAAACTATGTCCAAAGTCTAAACTTGTTTTTAACAAAAATCTTTCAGAATGCCATTGTCCTATCTGAAGTTATTTACTGGATTTCTATGTATATTGAGACCCCAGAGTTCAATTCTGCCAAGCTTTGTTTTGGGAAGAAAAAAAATATGACAACATCACAGATTTGAATAAATAAACTAATTTTCGAGCAGTATTAACTGCTAACCCCTGTTATTCAGGGATGAATTTATTCTATATTCTGCTAGCAGTACTTATCTCATGCTATTAAAATGAAAATATCTTCCTTTTTCTTTTAAGTCATCTGGCCACTACTGTATGGAAATAAGCATTTCTGCTAATTACTTCACTGAGAAAATCAAGTTGAATGAGGCACTGTGCTTTGCGCAAATCAGACAGACAAGCTGTCAGAGCTGCCTAACCCATCCTTAGAACAATTCCCTTTCCCCAAGGAAGATGTCAGGAAAATGGAGGTCCTTGTCATTTCTCTGCTTGCAATTTGGGACTTTCCTTTCACACTTAGTTTATTTCTAGAATCTTTTGACACTATTCTTGCAATTAAGTGACAAAATAATTTATTTTTTTTTTTTAAATTCTGATCTTTAAGCTGGCATCTATATCTTCTTGATGCTATACATACGGGGCAATCATGGCTAATGAGCATGTTTCTTGTTATTTTGCTCAGCTTCTGAAATGCATTTGTCCCATAGACAAGTCAAGCAGGTAGCTCTGCGTCAGTGCCTCAAGTGGCCAGGCAAATTATCAGCGCTTGAAGAGCTCTGGGAGACTCATCAGCGCTGGAGTGCCCTTGAGAGTGGTGCAGGAGCATACAGGGCGGCAGCACACACAGGAGATCGGTGCCTGTCGGCTCCTTGAGCAGGCCCACTCCTCCAACATTTTCTGCACAGACAGCTTCAAGCTAGTGGATATGTGAGGTAGAGCAGACAGCGAAGTATATTTGAACCTCAGAATGACTGGGATGGTTTGACACTGAATAGTTATGTTAATGATTGAATATGTTTTTCTACAAAAATGTTTTGGTTAGTATATAGTGAGTTCTCAACAATAAATATCTAAACATGCTCAGATACATTTACATCTCGATGATGGGAAAAATACCAAAAATGTACAGCTATGGTTAGAACTTTCTAACTTTGCCTGTTCTCTCTGAAGTATTTCCTTTCAAATGTCCTTAAATCTCATCAAGCAGCAGCTCACGTTTCTTCAGCTGCAGTTGTTAGAGATATGGAAAAAAATTGTGGACATTTAAAAAAGGATGTCAGTTACAAAATTACAAGAAAAAGGAAGGCTTGTGATGTATTGAAGGATCATGTGAATGTAGGAAAAGAAATTTAATGACATCTAGAATATACTAGCATATGCTAGTAAATTCTAGATAAGAGTTGCATTAGCTTCTAAAATCTGTTACATACAAATGTACACACGTACCTGTTTAAGCATGTCAGATGTACAAGATCATAGCATTACTGATCACAGATACAAACATTGAAAGCTGCAAGTGTTAAAGCAGAACTCAGTTTTTACATGAAAGACATTATTTTCCATGTAAGTAAATGGAGCAATATATACATTGCAGATTGAGCCTGGTACAAACTTACCAAGAACACATATAAAAATATTCCTAGTTAAAAAAGAAACCTTTGTTTCTAGACTAATTAAAACCCAGCAGAGATTGTATGCCACGCTAGTTCATGATAAAATACATCTATAAAATATGGACACCTGGGTTACTTATGTAAGGAGTTCAGCTTTAAGGAGAGACAAAGAAAATATCTGTAGTTGGAAGGAGGAAACACAAAGACAGAACTTGGGAAAACCACCAAGAAACCCTAAACAGCAATATGCTAGAACTATATGTTCAGCAAGATCCAGTTTTGCTCAATAGTTGTCTGTACGACGTATTACAAAAATATTCATCTGATTAAGAAAATAAGTGAAATCACAGTAAAACAAATTAGCTGAACTGAAATAATATCTGTGTACACATCTAGGGCATTAGGTAGTTAGAGTACTTCATCTCCAAAGGGATGTAAACTAAACCAAAATGTAGGTTTGAAGTGTTCATTTACCACAGGTCAGCAGTCTGTATTTGCCATGTGCAAGTACAGACTGCTGTACTTATTAAATAAGGCTATATCAAGTCTTAGGTAAGAACTATAGACTACATATACCACACTCACCAAAAAAAAAAAAAAAAAAAAAAAAAAAAAAAAAAAAAAAAAAAACCCAAAACAAAACACAAAAAAACCCCCAAAAAACACAAAACACCAAAACCTAAAAAAAATTACAGTGGATCATCAATAAATTTTGTGTGTATGTCTGTGGCATCTATTTCTGAATAACTTTTTTTCAGAGGGATTCCTGAACCCTTTTTTTGCAAGTGTTATTGTAAAAAGATAGTAAGCAAGAGCTAGCTGTCTAGAGTCACTTCACTAAATGAATTTACAAGTGAAAAATGTAATAATATAATTTGTTCTGTTAGGGAATGTGGACCAAATTCAGGTGGACTAAGAAAAGGGCGAGGAATGGATACAGGTCCCTGCTCAGGAAGGCAGGTGGACCCCTTCTTGGCCTCCCTCACCTTCTCAGTTACCCTTACATGGCAGATATGGAGCACTGGAATTTGAGAGCTGGGAAAATAAGGACATAGAAGGATCACATATGGGGTTGTCTAGAATGAGATGGTCTGCCCTGCTCATTAGGACTTCTGATGTAAAAAGGAGGGCAATTATTTTAGGAGGACTCCATTTTCAGGGGAACAGAAGACCCTGTATACCAGCCTGACCCATCACACAGAGGGAAATCTGCTGCCTCTCTGGGGCCTGGGTTAAGAGCACTATTAGGAAACTCCTGGTCTGTGTAATAAAATGTATATTTTTATATTTAATATTTCTGGCAGTGGTATATTCAAACACTGCTGTAACTTATTTGCAAAGTATATTTACAGGTTCTGTTATCTGATTGTGAGTAACACATTCTGCATATAAAGACAGTTAAATTATTCAAGCACAGATCTAAGAATTTCCAATACATCAATTTAAATTGGAAATTCTGGTTCCATGATCTGTGGTTTCCCACAAGGGGGATTCTGTGGCAGATAAGCTGGGTGCTCATGGCTTGCTCCTCTGTTCAGTATGTTCCCAGTTGCTGTAACTCCAATTCAAGCAGCTCTTGGCTCAGAGAGGGCTAAGGGGCCTCTCTCTCATGCGCTAAGTCACCAGTCTATAGCCTTTCTGTGGCTCTTCTGGCATTCAGTTCTCTTGTGGCTTTTCCCCTTTCTGCCTCTGACACAGGGCTTTCGGAGTGTTAGTTGCCTTGGTCTAGGTAATTCTAGGTCCAGATGTAATTCACCTGTTAGGACAACCTCTTCAGCTGCAACTCTGGCAACATGTGGCTCTTGTTGCTTTCTTGGTAAGAACAAGGCAAACTGCCTACCATCTCAGCTCGTTTAAATACTGTCCAAGACAATTAATGCCCTTTGGTAAAAGAGAAACCTGATAGCTGCACCTATAGGATGGGGCATATCCAAACATGGCCAGGGGCACCCACAGTTCAAAGGTGTGTTACAAGGTTAATGACATGTGCTACATGTTTGTCTGGACCCCAAGTGTCCAGCTTTGCACATTCACAAGTGCTTAACCCATTGTCTGGGTTAGGGAGTGTTTGGGGGTTTGTCCCTTCAGGACACCTGGTAAAGCCTTCTGATTGTTACCTGCTTCTGGTAATACAGATTAGCAATGATGAGGTAGAGGAGAGATGACCAGAGGCAATAAAAAAAGACTTTAAGACACTGAGGCAGATGCTGTAAGGATCAGGTGAGCAGGTTCTGCGTGCTTCAATCCCTTCAGTTACAAGAAAAAATACTAAGAGGTTCAGAAAAGCACACCATATAAATATTTAGCTTAAAGGGTGGTGCCAACAGTCCAGTTTTGGGTTTTTCAGCTATGGGAAGGTCTACACAGCACCTAGCCTACTGAAACCAGATGGAGTTCAGATGACTCTATGGAGAAAAAGGATTGTGGGTCATTGATAGATCTTCAAACTAGTTATGAAGGGGGAAGGGGTTGCAAACAGATCAAATGAAGATGATCCTGGGAAAGGCATAGCAACACTGGGAGTGAAACCACTAGCCCAGCTGAAGTGCAACTGTACTTCACTGGGGGCTTCAGGTACTTTATCAGGGACCCAGCCCAAATGCCTTTATGCAAATGCCGTCAGCATGGGCAATAAACAAGAGTAACTGGAGACGCTTGTGTACCTGCAGCACTATGATCTCACTGATCACAGACACATGGTAGAATGACTGCTACGATTGGTGTGTTGGATTAGAAGGGTATAAACTGTTCAGGAAGGACAGGCAGGGGAAATGAGGTAGGGGTGTTGCCCTCTATGTCAGTGAATAACTAGAATGCATGGAGCTTCATCTGGCAAGTGATGATAAAACGACTGAGTGCCTGTGGGCCAGAGTGAAAGGAAGGGAAGCAGATATTACAATGCCACAGACCACTGACCAGGGGGACCAAGGGGTTGAGGCCCTTCATAGAAACATGGGAGATGCAGCTCATTCGCAAGAACATAAGCAATCCAGGAGATTCCTGGAATGTGTTGATGATAGCTTCCTCCTCCAAGCAACAGAAGAACCAACAGGGAGAGGTGTCATGCTAAACTTTGTTCTCACCAACAGGGAGAGGATTTTCAGCCTAGAGAAGAAAAGACTCAGGGAGCTGCCTTCCAATACCTGAAGGGAACCTACAAGGGCTGGAGAGGGATTTTTTACAGGAGTGTCTACCAGTAGGACATGGAGAAATGGATTTAAATTGAAGGAGAATAGTAGTAGCTTGAATCTTAGGAAGAAATTATTAACTATGATGTTGGCAAAACTCTGTAATGGATTGTCCTGAGAGGTTGTGGATGCCCCCTCTTTGAAGGTTCAAGGCCAGGTTAGATGGGGCCTTAAGTAACCTGGTCTTGAGAGCCATTCCTGCTCATGCCAGGAAGGTTACATTAGATGATCACTAAGGTCTCTTCCAGCCTAGGCCATTCTATTATTCTATGATTCTATGACTACTCATGGTGCTTATACTTTTCAGTTTCGAAACATCTCCCTCTATTCCTCACCAAAACCAATGCCATATTCTAGCACCTATCAGTTAGAGTAGTGAAGGTAGCACTAAAGTGAAGCACTCATCTTCCACAGAGTTAACTGGAAAATGCTCACTTTCCAGCAATTATATTCCCTTCTGCACAGCCTGACTCAAAGCTGCAGGACAGAGGAGCAGGACAGCCTTGTACACTTACTGAGTACACACACTTGGTATCTCTGTGTCCTGAGAACAGACTGCTACCTGCAAAGGGTGTGAAGGCTGCAGATCCTTTCTTCTTATTCTGTGACCCAAATCCTGGACTAAAGCTTCACCTGGCATTTTCTGTGTCCTCCTGTCTCTCTGTCTCTTGTTTTGAGCTGCACAGAGCCTCACATTCAAGAGGTGTCCATATGCAGTGAATATGCCTTTTTAAAAATAGTCTTTATGTATCTATGAACATGCATAATGGATATAAGATATGGTGTAGTAAGATAAGATTTAATATGATATTTTGGATATTATTATTTTTTAATTCAGCACAAAAGCACTACAAATTGAAAGAGAAAAAAATGGAGCATCTGGTAACGAGGTCGATGTGTAGATCTATCCAATTTGTTTCCAGAAATTTGGAACTGCAAAATGAACACATCACCTTGTTGACTGATCAATACTGAAACAGCTTATAGTGATTGTTAAACCATCAGAATTTAAATTATTTTCTTCCTTTTCTCACGCAACCATTTACCTCTCTGAGCTACGGAATGAAATTGTCTGCAGACTCAGGAAGACAGCAGTCTGTTATCTGGCTGAAATGAGAAATGTTTAATTAGCAACAACGGGACCTAACACAGCTGAGGGTACAGGCTCTTCTACACTATTCTGCAAGCAATTGATTTAGCAACTGGAATGCTTCTTTAATGCATGCCAGCTGCTACCGGCCACCTGGAGCCATTATTGCAATCAGACATCTTGGGGACACGTCAGCTATTCTTCAGCTCCCCAGCCAAGCAAGTTCTTTCCCATTGGTGATAGTAATTCTGGGTTTAACAAGATTCATTATTACCTTCTTGTGCAATGGATGCTCTTGTGGTGCATATAAATTACTGCACTGACTGGTCCTGCAAAGCCTCAGATCAAATATAATGAATGATCATGTAGCTTATCAGAAAATATGCTTTTGATTTAGAAGAATATAGTGTAAAATTAAAATAGTTGTTTAAAAAAAATATGAAAAGACAAAAAACTTCCTAGTCTCAGATGCTAATAATATTTTCTAGGCTACTGGATATACCTCTACATATGGGGAAAAAAAAAAAACAACCCAACAATTAGATGTGTAATTTTAAGTCATGTAAAATAACCATTTATGTCCGGAACACTACAGAGTGAGAAAGATGCTACATTAACATAGGCATAGTTTACCAACAAATCCTGCTGAATGTGAGATTAGGGCCCACAACACTCCTCCAGCACCTCTAGAAAAACTATTTGGTAAAGCAGGCAGATTACTGTATTACCTATATTATTTTTCATTTTAAGGAATCCTTGCTTCACTGCTCACTCAAAACTCCTTCCAGAATAATAAATTGAAGCACTGAAATCCAACAGATGAGTAAACAAGTTGAGACTGGGGCTGTAACAGGAACCTAATGAAGATGTAAGAGGCTTACTGGGAAACACAACAAGCTGCCATCAGCTGCATACCAGGATGGATCCCACCTGTACTCACTGTGCATGTAACATTTCTTTTCTCCAGATCTTTATTAAGGTTAAATTCTTAGTGGCTGCAGAGCTGTGCTTAAGAAAAATTACAGAAGAATTGGTATGCATAATGGTTATAATTAAAGAGTGCCAAAAATTTCACAGATACTAAGAGTTGTTCCAAAGTTGTCCATTCTCCACAGCCATGCACAGCATGCAGCAATAAGCAATGGAGGTCTGAGAAGTCTCCAGAAAATGTTTGGCATCATTCTTCACATCACAGTATTGCCAAGGCTGGAAGAGACCTCAAAGATCATCGAGTCCAACCTGTCCCCACAGACCTCATGACTAGACCATGGCACCAAGTGCCATGTCCAATCCCCTCTTGAACACCTCCAGGGACAGTGACTCCACCACCTCCCTGGGCAGCACATTCCAATGATGAATGACTCAGTGAAGAACTTCCTCCTCACCTCCAGCCTAAACTTCCCTTGATGCAGCTTGAGACTGTGTCCCCTTGTTCTGGTGCTGGTTGCTAGAGAGAAGAGACCAACCCCTACCTGGCTCCAACCACCTTTCAGGTAGTTGTAGAGAGCAATGAGATCTCCCCTGAGTCTCCTCTTTTCCAGGCTAAACAATCCCAGCTCCTTCAGCCTCTCCTCATAGGGCTTGTGCTCAAGGCCTCTCACCAGCCTTGTTGCCCTTCTCTGGACACGTTCAAGTGTCTCGATGTTCTTCTTAAATTGAGGGGTCCAGAACTGGACACAGTACTCAAGGTGCAGCCTAAACAATGCAGAGTACAGGGGCACAATGACCTCCCTGCTCCTGCTTGCCACACTATTCCTAATGCAGGCCAGGATGCTGTTGGCCTACTTGTCCAGCTGGGTACACTGCTGGCTCATGTTCAGGTGGCTGTCAAACAGCACTCCCAGGTCCCTCTCTGTCTGGCAGCTCTCCAGCCACTCTGACCCTAGCCTGTAGCTCTGCATGGGGTTGTTGTGGCCAAAGTGCAGCACCCGGCACTTGGACTTGTTGAATATCATCATATTGGACTCCGCCCATCTGTCCAGTCGGTCGAGGTCCCTCTGCAAAGCCCTTCCACCCTCTAACTGACCAAGACCTCCTCCCAACTTGGTGTCATCTGCAAATTTGCTTCTTCTGAGTAATGTGACCTTCACAAAGATGATCCTCTGGGTACCAGAAGAACCTATTACTTTATCTTTCTAATCTCAGAGCCACAAGAGGAAAGGCCAAAATTCTGTCTCAGTTAATTCAGATTTATCATTTTGTAAACCAGATAAATAATAGCTCAGCGAACAGATTAGAAAATGGGGCCAGAGATAAGGACATATGATGCCCAAGGTTCAGTGAAATATACAAAAGAATGCAATTTAAAATTCAGTATTGTGCTCCAGATTTTATCAAAAATAAGGCATAATATGAAGCCTCAGACTTGACTGAAGTACTTGTTTAGTTCACCTTTTGATTAAAGTGGAAAATTATAAGGAACCAGAATACATTCCAAGCAACTTGACTGTATGTTTGTTTTCACTGAACTGTTGCACTGGAGACTATTTTATACTTAAGGCTACACATTCATGACAAATCTGGTAATAAGAATAATATTTAATTTGCCAATCACTCCATTTTCTTAAAAAAATCTGTAACAGAAATTTTTACTATACCACCTATAGCACTATGAAGCTACAAAATTACTGCCTAAATTGGGTAAATTATTGTATCTACTCAGCCTCTTATATCTGTGCATCCACCCATCACATGCATGTACAGACATGTTTGAAACTGATTTTTAGAGTTTTGGCAGTCCCCTCATCATACCAGATTTCTAGTCTTGAACAAATATGCTGTGCCAGTGCATTTCAGTACAACAGACCAGACCTCTTCTTGTGGAAGTCAAGATCAGGCTTCACATTGCTTTAGCATATTTAAATTATTTTAAAGATTTTTTTCTTTAAACCTGCAATGCATAGATTACTTAATTTACAGAGATTAAAAGGAAACTGCTTGGCAGCCCCAAAAGACAAGTGTATCCTGGACTGCTTCAAAATATATGTGGCCAGTAGGTCAAGGGAAGTGATTCTGCCCCTCTACTCTGTCTATTTGTGACCCCACCTGGAATACTGCATCTAGCTCTGAAGTCCCCAACATGAGGAGGACATGGATCTGTAAGAGTGGGTCCAGAAGGCAGGCTGAGGAAGTTGGGTCTGTTCAGACATGAAAAGAGAAGGCTTAGGAACACCTTATAGCAGCCTTCCAGTACAAGAAGGGGCCTGCAGAAAAAGATGGGAAGGGACTTTTCACAAGGCTGTGGGTTAATTGGACAAGGGGCAATGGTTTTAAATTACAGCAAAGTAGATTTAGATTACATATTAGGAAGAAATTCTTTGCTATGAGAATGGGAAGTCATTGAAATGGGTTGCCCAGAGAAGCTGTGTATTCTTTATCCCTGGAAGTGTTTAAGAGGCTGGATGAGGCTTTGTGCAACCTGGTGGGAGGTGTCCTTGCCCATGCAAGGAGTTGGAATTAGATCATCTTTAAGATACCTTCCAACCAAAACTGTTCTATGATTCTATGAAACATGTGTTAAAAGAGACCAGAAATCTTATGTAATATTTTAATTCTGAACTATTTCTATTATGTATTATGGATCAGAACAATGCTATATTTGTTTTTCAAATTTTGAAGAGTTTTGGTAAGTAAACTTTCTGGTTTTACATAAACCTCTGAAAAGTAATAAGAACATGCTTTGAATTGCTGTCATGATTTTCTACTACTTCTTTAAAACGGTATTTTGCACAGTCTGGGGATTGTGGGGAATAAATAATGCTATCTTAAGAAAACTGAATAATTTTCACAATATGTCTATTCAAGTGTGTCTATGAGAAGGTTTAGAAAATCTGTATTCAGATTATGTAATATATAATCCAAGTTATAAAATAGAAAAAAAATTATACATAATGTTAAGCAAAAAAATTATTCCATATTACCAAAAAAGAAAATTAGACTCTGAATAATGAGGGCACCAAAAGCTGTTTGAGATCAAATTATTGAAAAAAACCCCTGACTTTACTGTTACCTGTCCAAGGCAATTCAAGAGATTAAAAAATGGCTATGTGTTCACATACTCATTACATGTTACATATACGTGCTGTATTTTGTAGATTCACCAAAAGTTTTACAGAATATCTTATACCTTTTCCTCTAGTGAATTTTTATATAAACAAGATCTTGCTATAAAGAACTGTGTAGTGTTCCTGCAGTCTGAATGAGAAACTGTGACTCATTTAAGAAAGCTGCTGCATCAGCAAGTTCCAGTAAATTTCCAACGGGTTTAGATGAATCACCCAGGAACTTTGTTGTGAAGCATTTGGGGGATTTATTAAGAGATGTCCAGATGTCATGGGGTTTCTGTGTGCAGCCTATAATCACTTGTGGCATGGCACGAGACATCACAAATTGGAAGAAAAAGTTAGAAAATTATCAGCTAGTTTTAGTGAGAGATAGAAAATAATGTGTGCCAAGATCAGGTACTGAAAATGGATCACTTATCTAGTTAAATTATTAAAAGCATTTGGGATTGTCCATGTGACTATTACAGTGCAGATGGGGAGCAGTGACTTTTCCAGTTGTACCCATCAACTGTTGCCTGGTTTGCATCATGACGCTCTCTCAGGGCATGCAAACTATAGAGTCTTAGCTGGCAAAAGCTGACTCCATAAGGGAATCTCATACTCACTAATCACTGACCGTCATTCAAATTCATGGGACCAAACCATGAATTTTCTGCAGAACAAGTTTGCAGCAATGTGCAGGTGTGCAGAAAGTGATGATGTGGGACACTCAGAATGACCAATTACACCCCATGGATCTCTGTAATGCACTGCATGACCTGCTCACGGACACGGTGACCTTTTGGCCTAGAAAAATTATCATTCTGCCTAACAATTTCCAGTTGCTGGTCAGGAGTTATGCTGAACTCTGCACAGCATAGGCTATTTAAATATGGCCAGTGTGTTTTGTAACAGTATTAATTACATTTCTCCTCTGTGCAATATACACTGGGGACAACATGACATCAAGCATTTTTAGGTATTGAAATGGATGTGGTTTCATGGTAATGTCTGGGGCAAGGTTCCATTGGATTCAAACCCTAGTACAGGGTTATGCCTGCATGGGGTCACTGCTAAAGCTCTCCATGACTTTAAAATAATGCAGGGTGAAGTCCTTCAATTTTTATTTTTATTTTTTTAATACAAAGAGGAAGTAAAAATAGACCAGACAGGTTACCACAATATGAAAACTTCTTAGTAATGTAAAAAAAAAATAATTTAAATATTCCCTAGGATTTGATGCTTTTGCCAGCAAAACCAGCAAACAGAAAGAACTGGGAAAGAGATGACTACTGTCAACACACACAGAAGGCTGACTTTCCAAGGAATGAGCACAGGCTAGGCAGATAGAGGCACATTAGAGAGGCATAAAGTTGCAATGGCTTTTATATATTACACAGTTGTCTTTTTCTTACATCCTTGATGAAAGTGCACACAAACTTTGCTGAGGACTACATTCAGCTCAGAATTAATATTTGGTCTGCTGTAACTTGTCATATTGATTGATAGTAAGATAGAGTGTAAACTACTATATGATATACGAAAATAAATTTTTTAAAAAGTCTTTGCATTCTGTTTTAGATTTGTATGTTATATCATCATCATTTACAGATGAAGTATTATTTTATTCTTGTTTTTCACTGTGTACTTGTGGTTACTGATGACAAATCAGACCCTTATTTCCACCTCTACCTCCCCCCATTTGATAGTGCTTCTTTATAAGTCTCCCTAATTCTGTGTTTGGCTTCTCTTATTTGCCTTCTTCAGGTTATCTTTGCCTCCAGATTCTCAATTTCATATGTACTGTTATATGATTGCATATTTACAACTCTAGAATAACAATTTTTTTTTGGTGTCTATAAGTATCATACCTGGGAATTCAATTACAGTTACAGATGATAAAAGCTGCAACAGTATAACCTGAATGTTCAAAAGCATAACTACTTTCTTGTGCTGTAACATCTGACCCTTAAAAATCAAAGTAGAGAAAAATAACAAAGGAAAATCCTACAACAGGCATAAAATATACCTCTCACAGCCATAGAAAACCATCAGAAAAAAGTTTACTTTTAACATAAACTGTCCAAAATATTCATCTGTAGAATTCCACAAAAGGAAAAACTTCCAAAATAGCAGTGTTAATTGAGAAGCCTGATATTTTGACACAGCAAATGGTAGAGATGGAGGAGAAACAGGTCAGAAGCCAAACATAAATTATGAGAGGGGCCATAAACACAAACCAGATTTCACAAATAGAAAGGGGAAAAGGTTTGAAGGGCCTTTAATGCTAACAATAAAATTTTGAAGTTGATTCTCAGCCTTAGAGGTAGGCAATGCAGTTGCTTAAGTAAAGGGAAATATGAGAGTGGTAGAAAGAGTAATAAATTAAAGAAGAGGCAGAATTTTGAACAAATTGCAAGCAGAAGGCTGAAGGAATAGGAATACTACAAGAAGTTAATTATTGTTAGAAATAACTGTGGTTTGAGACACAACTTTCAGTGAAAAATTATAAACTGGCATATAAAAATACTAAATATATATATACAATAGTTGTGATTCACCCCATAGTTACACAAAACACATCTGCATCTTTTTCACCACTGAAATGGAGATATTTTGACAACTATTTTAACTAAAATTTATCACTTCACATTGTCAGTGATCAGCCAAGTGGATCAGCTATATTTTTGATCAATGGAAAGAACAGAAGAATTTGTGAATAAAGGTACTGGGAAAACCTGGCAGTTTGTGTATATTTGCTTCAAATGATTATTTCACACCAATATAAACAGATGATGACAGATTTCTCTGTCCCTTCACATAAAACAGCCTAAGGCAAAGCAGCCTAAGGTTAAACAGGCTTCCCCTGGCACCAGGACTTGCTCCCTCAAAAAAAAGAGGAGGGTAATTGTTATTGGTGATTCCTTCCTGAGGGGAACAGAAGACCCCATACATCGGCCAGAGCCTACTCACAGGGAACTTTGTTGTCTCCCAGGAGCTCAAGTTAGAGATGTTACCAGAAGGCTGCCTAGTCTGGTGCAGCCCTCTGACTACTGTCCCTTATTGGTTATGCAGTTAGGGAATGATGATGTTGCTACGAAAACTCCCAGGGCTTTCAAAAATGACCTCAGGGCCCTGGGAGATGTGGTTGAGGTGTCAGGTGCAAAAATAATTTTTACATGGATACTGTTAGTTACAGGAGGGAATTCCATAAGGAACAGGTCAGCAGCTGTAGTCAACAAGTGGCTTAGAGGCTGGTGCAGTCGAAAGAGTCTTGGGTTTTTTGATCTTGGAGAAGTTTCTACTGCACCAGGTCAGCTGGTAACAGATGGAGGGGAAAGGTCACAGTACACGAGAATGGCCTATCCTCCAAAGGTAAAAAGATTCTGGGAAGGGAATTGGCAGGTCTCATTGGTAGGACTTTAAACTAGCTTTGAAGGGGGAAGGGGCTGAAACCAGTCCCCTCAGGAAGGAGTCTGAGGGTGATAAGCTAGAGCCAGAGGTGAAACCAGCAACCCAGCTGCAGTGCATGCACACTAATGCACAAAGCATGGGTAACAAAGAAGAGGAGCTAGAAGCCTTGTTGCAGCAGGAAAGTTATGATGTAGTTGCCATCACAGAGACATGGTGGGACGACTCGCATGACTGGAGCGCTGCAATTGACAGCTACAGGCTCTTCAGGAGAGACAGGCAAGGAAGAAGGGGTGGAGGGGTGGCCCTGTACATCAGGGAGGCACTGGATGCTGTTGAGATGGAGATCAGGGACGATCGGGTTGTGTGTTTGTGGGTGAGAATTAGAGGGAAGACCAACAGGGCAGACATCCTGGTTGGAGTCTGTTATAGACCACCCAACCAGGAGGAAGATGTCGATGAAGCATTCTATAGGCAGCTTAAGGCTGTCTCAAGATCACCTGACATCATTCTCATGGGCGACTTCAACCTGCCTGATATCTGCTGGGATCTCAACACAGCAGAGAGGAGGCAGTCTAGGAGGTGCATAGAGTGCATGGAGGACAGCTTCTTATTCCAGGTGCTGCGCGAACCTACCAGGGGTGAGGCTATGCTTGACCTCCTCTTCACCAGCAGGGAAGGGCTGGTGGGTGATGTGGTGGCTGGAGGGTGTTTAGGCACCAGTGACCATGAGATAATTAAGTTTTCGGTATGCAGCCAAGCCAAGAGGGGCAGCAAGAAGACCTCCACTCTGGACTTCAGGAGGGCAGACTTCAGGTTACTCAAGGAACTAACTCAGAAGGTTCCTTGGGAAACAGCCCTTAAAAACAAAGGGGTCCAGGAGAGCTGGGCCTACTTCAAGGAAGAACTATTGAAGGTGCAGGAACAGGCTGTGCCGGTGTGCCGGAAGATGATGGGGCAGACGGCCAGCCTGGATGGGTAATGAATTTTTAATAGAACTAAGGGAAAAAAAGAGGGTGTATCATCTTTGGAAGAAAGGGGAGGCAACCTACGGAATATTTAGGGACGTTGCTAGGACAGGTAGGAAGAAAATTAAGGCGGCAAAAGCCCATTTAGAGCTTAGACTGGCCTCTGCTGTGAAGGACAACAAAAAGTCCTTCTATAAATACATCAATAGCAAGAAGAAGGGCAAGGACAACCTCCACTCCTTGGTAGGCATACAGGAGAACAGCAAAGGATTAATAAAAGGCAGAGGTACTTAACACCTTCTTTGCCTCAATTTTTACTAGCATGGCAGGACGTCTTCCAGACAGCTGGCCTGCAGAGCTGGCAGAAAAAGCCAGGGAGCTGCATAGTTTCCCACTGCTCCAGGAGGCAGTTAGAAATCTTCTGAGCCACTTGGACCCCCACAAGGCCATGGTACTGGATGGGATCCATCCTAGGGTGCTGAGAGAGCTGGCAGATGAGCTGTCCAAGCCACTCTCCATCATTTTTC
This sequence comes from Picus viridis, assembly GCA_033816785.1. Lineage (NCBI taxonomy): Eukaryota > Metazoa > Chordata > Aves > Piciformes > Picidae > Picus > Picus viridis. Next base: position 72,763,004 of record CM066606.1, on the reverse strand, counting down.
AGCAGTCCTGGCTCACTGGAGAGGTCCCAGAAGACTGGAAGCTGGCCAACGTGGTGCCCATCCAGAAGAAGGGCCGGTTGGAAGAGCCAGGGAATTCTAGGCCAGTCAGCCTGACCTCAGTGCCAGGCAAGATGATGGAACAAGTCATCTTGAGTGCGATCACACAGCACTTATAGGATGGCCAAGGGATCAGGCCCAGCCAGCATGGATTTAGGAAGGGCAGGTCCTGCCTAACCAACCTGATCTCCTTCGACAATCTGGTGACCTGCCTGCTGCATGTGGGGAGGCCTGTGGATGGGGTCTACTTGGACCTCAGCAAGGCCTTTGACACTGTCCTCCACAGCAAACTCCTAGCCAAGCTATCAGCCCACGGCTTGGACAGGATCACACTGTGTTGGGTTAGGAACTGGCTGGAGGGCCGAGCCCAGAGAGTGGTGGTGAATGGTGCCACATCCAGCTGGTGGCCTGTCACTAGTGGTGTGCCCCAGGGATCAGTGCTGGGCCCCATGCTCTTCAACATCTTTATTGATGATCGGGATGAGGGCACTGAGTCCATCATCAGTAAATTTGTGGATGACACCAAGCTGGGGGCAGGAGTTGATCTGCTGGAGGGCAGAGAGGTTCTGCAGAGGGACCTTGACAGGCTGGACAGATGGGCAGAATTCAATGGCATGAGATTTAACACATCCAAGTGCCGGGTTCTGTACATTGGCCACAACAATACCATGCAGTCCTACAGCTGGGGTCAGAGTGGCTGGCGAGTGGCCATGCAGAGAGGGACCTGCAGGTACTGGTTGATTGTAGACTGAACATGAGCCTGAAGTGTGCCCAGGCAGCCAAGAGGGCCAATGGCATCCTGGCCTGCATCAGGAACAGTGTGGCCAGCAGGAGCAGGGAGGTCATTCTGCCCCTGTACACTGCACTGGTTAGGCCACACCTTGAGTCCTGTGTCCAGTTCTGGGCCCCTCACTTTAGGAAGGATGTTGAGTTGCTGGAGCGTGTCCAGAGAAGGGCAACAAAGTTGGTGAGGGGTTTGGAACACAAGGCCTATGAGGAAAGGCTGAGGGAGCTGGGGTTGCTTAGCCTGGAGAAGAGGAGACTCAGGGGTGACCTTCTTGCTCTCTACAAGTACCTGAAGGGAGGTTGTAGCCAGGAAGAGGTTGGTCTCTTCTCCCAGGCCAGAACAAGAGGACACAGTCTCAGGCTGCGACAGGGCAGGTTTAGGCTGGATGTTAGGAAGAAGTTCTATACAGAGAGAGTGGTTGCCCATTGGAATGGGCTGCCTAGGGAGGTGGTGGAGTCACCTTCATTGGAGGTGTCCAGGAGGAGACTTGATGGTGTGCTTGGCTGCATGGTTTAGTTGTTTAGGTGGGTTGGATTGGTTGATGGGTTGGACGCGATGATCTTGAAGGTCTCTTTCAACCTGGTAGTGTATTGTATTGTGTTGTAACATTCTTTTGCATTGAAATTATGTATATAATTCTTGCTTTATATTAGAGACATGCAAAGAGATTTGTCCTTTCCTTTTTGCAGTGGCATTTATTTACTTGTGAAGATTGTTAGCATTCTCTAGATTAAACAACTCAAATTCTTAAGCACACAAGCAAGGACTGTTTACCTCAACGGAACAACCAGATCAGGACTCTCCCATGCTTTGAATTAAACTTTTTTAATTTGTTGAAACAAAGCCCAGCTGTGCACTCCAGACTCAGTAGGGAAAGAAAGCAGCTTGAGAAATACAATGCTGAGAGACCTTACATCTTCACTTCAGTGTCAGCTGAGAAGTTGTGAGGGCAGGCCAAAAGAGAAGACTTCCCAAAAATTTCTAAATTCCGATGCAGTCAGCCCCATTCCCAAACAATGGCATAAGTGAATAACAGATGGTAGCTCAAAGGGCCAGATACACTGGACGATGAGAAATTTGAGATGCTACAAGATTTGAGCACCTGGGAGTAGGAAGTCCATCTATGAGTCTGTCTATACCTCTCTCTTTTACAATGATATGAAACTGACAGTTGCTACACAGAATTCTACAATACTTAGTAAGTCACCCTTTGTTATTCTTTACTATTTCTAGTTTCACTTACTTACATATATTTTGATCATAACTTATATTGGGAGAAGCAAAATTTTGACACACAACCTGAATATGGATCAGGGCAAACCCATGCACAAATAGAGTCTGGATGATGAGTAGATTGTGAGCAGCCCTCTGGAGAACTTCAGGGTATGGTGGATGAAAAACTGAATATGAGTCAGCTCACAGTCCAGAACACATATTGCATCTTGGCCTGAATCAAGAGAAGTAAGGTTAGGGACTGACGTAATTGATTCTACCCATGTTGTGAGACCCTATCTGGAGCACTGCATCTGGAGCCCCCAATATAAGAAAGACATGTGAGTCCAGAGGAGGGCTACAAAGATGAATGAAAGGCTGTGGCACCTCCCCTGTGAAAATAACCTGAGAGAGTTGGGGTGGCTCAGCCTGGGGAACAAAAAACTTACACAGCCTTCTAGGACCTAATGGAGGTCTATAAGAAATATGAGGATGGACTCTTTACTGGAGAATGTAGTGATAAGGTGAGAGGTAATGGTTTTAAACAGAAAGAGGGTATATTTAGGTTTTATATTAGGAAGAAATTCTTTACTGTGAGGGTGAGGCACTGTAAGAGTTTGTCCAGAGAAGCTGAGAAGCTGTGGATGCTGCCTCCTGAAAATGTTCAAAGCCAGGTTGGATGGGGCTTTGAGCAACTTAATCTAGTGGAATGTGTCCCTGCCCATGGCAGAGGGCTGGAAATAAATCTTTTGGGTCCCTTCCAACTGAAATTGTTCTGTGATTCCAACCTGTCAAAAAAGGCTGTGCCCCTTCCAGTAACTCATTGTCTGTTCTCTGTGCAGGAGGTTCCACAGCCCTTGTTCTTGCTTTAGGAGATCAGAATACTAGGGATGAGGCTTATTCGTGATCTCTTCAAGAAAATAATTCTGTCAGCAAACTAGTCAGCTCCATCTCACAACACAATTTTCATAGCAAGGTCAAAGGTTATAGAAAAAAAAATATTCCACAATGCTACCTAATTGTAACAGAATATGTGTAATAGCAGGAAGAATATTAACCTGTACTGCTTTAATTTGGTGCATTGATGTTTTCAGCAAGTGAAATCATGTATTGGAAAGTCTTCATATTTCCTTTGACAGCATAGAAATATGTCATAAAGCTGAGTGAAAATATGATTACAAAAGCATAAAGTTTAAATTCAGCATATTCCAGAATGTTTTTCCACAACAGGTTTTCCATATTATGCAGTAAACATACTTGTCAAACAAATGATGATCCTGTTTCCTAACAGAAACATCTTTCTTAAGATCATTGCAGATTTTATTTTTTGCAATGAACGCTAGTCCTGAACAATAGCACTTGTGTGAAACACAGCGGCTGACAGGGTGTTAGGAGCTGTGTCCTGGGAATGAAGACTTAGGTACAGCAGCAGCATCTCCCATCAATCCTTCATGTATTGTTAGCACTATAACAATAACTCTTCTCCACCTTGCATAATACTCATGCAGAGCTTCAAATGACAAGGCCTTCTATTCTACAGTTCCAGTGTAGAGTGATTTATAGCATTGACACCTGAAAACTGTGGTCTATCTTGGCGATGCTGGCACAACTTTAACTCTAGCGGTACTAGCAGGAGTTGTTTGATTACAGTATCTGCTGTTTGTAAAACTGCTGTGGCAATTAAAGCATATCTTAACTACAAAACAAGTATGGTAAAGCCATATTTTGTGACAGAAACATTAACACAGTTTTTAAAACATGATCTGATATGGAATTGCAAATGGAAAACAATGTTCCGAGTAATAATGATTTAGTGCTGAATTACAGAAATAGTTGAAATGCCTGAATATAATGCTAGTTGTTACTGTTCTGAAGCATTACACACGCACACAAGTGCTATGACAAATACATTTAAATATCTTTAATACAGCAAACCTGGAAAGGCAATTAGCTGCAATAAAATTTGTATTGAATTTGGATAAATTTTAGACTATTAGCCTTCTTCTAAATGTAATTTCTGGCCAAGAAATCCATAGGGACACATGACTTATCCACATTTATTACTCATTAGAGCAGAGTAATTCCTGTCATGGCTGAACATCAAGGGAATTATCATCATAAATTCAGATCAGCTAATGGACTGAGCAGTCCTTTTCTTCCAAGAACAAATCCCTAAGTAAAGGATATGAAATATAAATTGACCACAGCAAGAGAAGTGCATAGCAATAATGTACATAGTAGGGATATGTACAGTTATTATATACAGTATGTAGATACTTGTATTTATTGGGTAGAGGCAACATATTGGGAAAATAGATGGACTTGTAGGCCCTTCTATATTTCAGACAGCACAGATGAAGTCTGCATGTGCTGTTATAAATAAATTCTCCTCCATATGTTTCAGGATAAATGTCTTTACAAAAAAACCCAAAACCCCCAGACCAACCAAATAAAAAAGTTACTCTTCTCTTTAGCAAAAAGAATCTTTCCTCCCTTAAGTAACAGTACAATGAGCCTGGCCTATCTTTTTTTTTAACCTTATAGGTCTTACTCCTCAAACATACTACAGAATCATAGAAGGGTTTGGGTTAGAAGAAACCCTAAAGACCATCTGGTTCCAACCAACCTGACATGGCAGCAACACCTCCTACTACACAAGGTTACTCAAGGACCCCATCCAACCTGGCTTTGAACACTTCCAAGGTAGAATCCTCCACAACTTCTCTGGGAAATCCTTTCCAGTGTCTTATCACCATCACAGTGAGGAATTTCCTTCTAATGTCTAATCTAAATCTAGAGTCTTCCAGACTTTATATAAGATTCAGCAATTTGGTTGACAGCATGCTGTGCTTTCTTTCTTAAAAAAAATTATTCATTTGATAACAAATATTAGCTTTTTAATAACAAATATTATCTCACCTGAAGCTGATTGCATTGGAGATTAATGTAATCTGGAACATTTTCAGGTTGAGAAAATTGAATGAACACAACTATTAAATTACTATTTATTCTTCATCCATGTACCCATTCTTCTACATTCACTCTAAGAAAAAAGTTTAAAAATAAAAAAAAAAGTATTTGAGACAGACTTGGTTTGGCATCTTCCTGCCACAACGAAGTCACCGGAATTTCTGGTTTCCATTTTCCAGGGGTTAGGACTGACAAATTTTACAGAACTTTAAGGCAGGATTCATCATGTTTTCTGAAACTACTCTCAACCATCTCTATGTCTTCTCTACCTATTTACCAAAACTTTTTTTCAGACAGCTAGTTAGCTAATTCAGTCTACTTTAAGACTGATGATTTTACTCACTTTTTGTGTGAATATTAGAGCATCACAGAACATTAGGAGTCAGAAGTGAACTCAAAAGATCATCTAGCCCAACCTGCTGCCAGAGTAAGATCTCCTACAGTAGGTCACACAGGAACTCATCCAGGTGGGTTGTGAATGTGTCCAGGAGACTCCACAACCTCTTTGGGCAAGGCTGTTCCAGTGTTTGTCACTGTCACAGTGAAAAAAAGATTTTTTGTTCATGTGGAACCTCTTATGCTCCATCTTGCACCCATTGCCCCTCATCCTATCACTGCACAACACTGAGAAGAGCCTGGTTCTGTCCTGACACTTGCCTTTCTTCAGACTTAAGAGACCCAGATCCCTCAGCCTTTACTCATGTGGAATATGCTCCACTCCCTTCATCATTTTTGTGGCTCTGTGCTGGACTCATTTAAACGAAGTTACTACAATCACTTTCCTTGATATTTAAAGGAAATATGTATAATCCTCTGATTATAAAATAGATATTTTTTCTGTTATTTTTGTAGACCAGGAATATACATTTGTAACAAATTGATTCCCCCTATTTATTGTGCTTTGGTTTGTACTGTGGGGGTTTTCATGGGGAGTGTAGATTTAATATTTTTTAGGTTGAAAGCAAACCCAACCATGCACTTCTGAGAACATCCAATATTCTCTAGCAATAACTGATATTCAGTCCTTGAGTCTAGACTGGAGAAAGCCCAAAGTAAATTGCACTAAAGAGAGTCCACCAGCTCCTCATGATCAGCCTTGCTGACCTCTATTTCTACCCATCTCATATTTTTAAAACACACATATATAGTCCTCTCTGCTGCTCTCCACACCTTCTTCAATGCAATCACATTTCTGAAATTGTGTATGTCCTCAGGTTTCCTGTGACAATGCAACTAATACCATCTCCATCTTACCATTCATCATGCAATTTTTCCCTTATAATAGTCCAATCAAGTTCTGTATTGATGATGCCCTGCAAAATTACTGTCAGAAACCATCATTAGCAATCTGGTTTTGCCCATGGCATTAAAGGAAGTATTAATAAGACTGGTCTCAAAATGGGTCATTAGGTTATTCGTGGCATTACTTCCATCCAAGCTAGTAATTCCCTTTGCAGCATAATCCATTATCACCTCTCATTTAGCTCTTCTTATCCGCTTTAAAAGTTCTTGTACTAGCCCCATATTATCAAATTAAATTGGTAATTTCCCATGTGGCACCCTATTGAATGCTTTAGTGAAATCTAGACTGACTACACAGAACACATTTCCTCTGTCAAATGCCATTTAAAACTCAGGATAGCAGGGTTAATCTGACATGATCTACCTTTGACAAAGATGTTTTGCATTTCATTCTGTTTTCCATTTACTGGCCTACTTTCTTTTAATTTTTTTTTTTTTTTTTTTTTTTTTTTAACTGAGAAGCATTGCACATTATTGAGGTCAGGCTATTAAGCTTGCTATTACTTGAATTACCTTTTCTACATAAACATGGTGTTTACCCCTCTCTAGTAAAAAGTATAGTCTTGAAGATAATGTACTCACTGAACACTGTCTGGATATGCAATGCCAGATATTTCAGGATTCTGGCACAAAGACTGCTACTACTGAAGGAGAAGTCAAAAACAAACACTTTTGAGATGAAGTACTTTGTTTCTCTTTCCCAGGCCTTTCTTAATCTTATCGTTACCTTCACTGAAAATTTAATTCTCATTTTATTGAATCCAGAGAATAATCTACACCATCTTCAATCTTTATCATAATCTCATGAATTCCTCTTAGTCTCTGGCAGCCTTAGGAGGTGTAACTGAATTACTGTTAATTCTAGAACTTCACTGCAAATGTAGGCAGTTAGGTCCATTTCAAAAATTGCAATGTATGCCATAAAAAACACCACAGGCACATAAAATTACACATTATATTAATTAAATTATATTTTCTAGTAATAAACTCCTTTATAGTAATGACTGACTTCAAGTCACATTGTGCACAAAACATCATATTTACATAAGTAAACAAAGTGTATTAGTAATAGCAATAACAATGACAGTAATAAATGTTTCCTCACTTTGAGAGCCTACTTTTCCAGGTCAAGATGTTGAAATACAGAGCAAAGGACTTCTGTGTCTGAGAAAGCATTTGGTGAAGATGAGAAATCTGAGTCAAGATTGATGCAAAATTTCACCTCCTCTACTCCAAGATTCCAAGTGATTCAGATACCCTCTTGTCTGAGTTTCCATGCCCTGAGGAGCCCTTTGTATCAAAAAAAGGTACTCTTGGGGTTAGCTCTGAATCAGTATTTAGCACTACTGTAAGCTTATTAACTGTATTACTGAAGAGTTTCATCTGGACAGGTGTACTTTTTCACTTGAAAATTACCCTAAAGAAAATCTAGAAAAATCTAAAAATACTGGAACCAAATTAGGATGCAGGTGTTTGAGTTCCTGGTGGCAGTTATGGGACAGAATCAAAAGTCAAAATTAAAAAATATCAGAGAAACAGGATGATTACACAGAGTGAGTTTGTTTTCATTTGCAACTTCTAGTTTGAATATTTTAACTCTCTTTAGGGGTCTGATCCTTTCCTTGACCTACCTTTAAAGCCAGACTCACAAAGGGAACAAGAACTTTGACTATGCCTCATTTTGTGTTGTCTAGCCACCCAAAACCTGTCAGGCTCCAAGGAAAATTCTTCAAAATGATTCTGATACCAAGTCTGGTTGTAAGCCTGGTTGTGTAGACTGAGTGAACAACATGCAGCAGGTTGAGTCTGTCAGTCCTAAGCTTTTCAGTTAATAGTGGAAAAAAGATTTATTATATCACACGCTTTCCTGATTTGGACTAGAAAACAATGAATATACGTGACTGCTTGAGCTGCCTGACATCTTCATACAGCTTATTTTTATTAAAGTGTGACTGTGAGTATTGTGTTGAAAACAGGTTAAGGACAGCTTTGTATGTATGAATTAAAAATGATGTCTGAGTTTAAAATGGAGAGTGCTTGTATCTGGGGGAGCAAGCTGGGAAGAAGTCACTGGAGTGAGTTACGCTATTCAGTTATCTTTAACCTTCAAAGTAGTCTTTTCATTGTAGAATAAAAGATAATTCCTTTCTGCCATGATTGGTTGGAAATAACCATCTGTAGAGGAAGGACTTTTCAGGAGGTCATTCTTGTTTAAGATTGGTTCCTCTTCCAAATATTTTTTTCAGATCACATGTTATTATATAATGAATATTTTCCAAACAGAATTTATTTTAAGTAATCTGTATACTATGCATTGAAGACCAGTTAGTTATTAACTAGCAGCCAATAAAAATTACTATGTCTAAAGAGGATATATAATATTAATGCTTCTTTAACATATTTATCATATAAAAATTGTTTAAATAATTAAATAATCACCATTCTGCTATTTATTTAGTGATAAAGCAACATTGCTCACAATTTGGGAAACAAAGGTAAAGTTAGACAACACCCTACCAGTGATTTATTAAAGCTATGCCATAATAACATAACAGGCCATTGAAGTAATTTATCTTGGTGGCACTTCATGCTCCTAGAGAAAAAGAGAGTCTAAGACAGAGGAATGTATTTGCATACATCAGTAATGAAGATTCCAGCAACAAACATAAGAGTTAATTTACAGATCCCATTTACTTGTGTAGGAAAAAAAAAAGACTCTTAGAAGCAGGCATGCAAAAAAAGGTAAGAACATTGAATAAATTATGGATATTTAATACTGCGTATAATTTTTTACTTAGTGGATTCAGCTTTTCTGAAGTACAGTTAACCACTTGACATTGCAGAACAATGAAAATGGAAAATGAAATTTAATAAACAAATTAAGCATGGAACTAGATTATCCTGTGGTTTGTTTGTGGGTTTTGGTGGGTTTTTTGTTTGTTTGTTTCACCTTAATTAGCATATTCCCAAAGTTTTTGTATATTTCAGGCTAACAAGGAATTCAAACTGGCATAGCAGACTGCTTAAACTTGCACTTTTAACAGTGTGCTGATATTTGCATATAAAGAACAACGTATGATCAAGAAGTGAACTGTAGTTGAGTGGGCAATTAAACTCTAGACACTGTAATCTAGTTACTATAGGTAGGCTGCTTACCTGTCTGTGGAGACTGAAGTCCATGCCTTCAGGCATGCCTATTCAGTATGGAGTAAAGTGCTTGTTTCTTCAAAATGCATCATCTTACAAAGATGTATAAATTGGTTTACCTGACCTAGACAACAGATATATATTGTGAAAACAAGGCGTTTTCTCCTTGATACAAAATTTATGCTGATAAATGTTACAAGAAAAAAAATAATAAAAGAGAGAGAGAGAGAAAGATTACATTTCACCTAATCGGATTCACTATCTACCCACATTCTGGAAATGCTATGACACATGAGGACATATTCAAGACTTAAAGCCTTTGTTGCCTAAAAGAAATTTTACTTCCCCAAAAGAAATAGAATAAAAATCTCTGCAGTCATTCTTATAACACAGTGACTAAACGTTTTTAAGTTCTGGTTAACATCCAACAGGATGTTGGATCTCCAACAGGACTAGCGTCAGCTATATTGAACTCAGTATGAACACTTAAAAATAGCTGAACAATGTAAATGCAAGCAGGCATCTTCTCACTGAATTAATAAGCGAGCAAATGCATAACCCTTAGAAGAACAAAGAACAGGCTCTAAGAGCAGTGAATATAAAAGCGTGAATCTTACCAATGTATATAAACAGCTGAAGGAAGAGTGCAAAGACAGAGCCAGTGGCGTCCAATGACAAGATGAGAGGCAGTGGTAGCAAACTGAAAACAAATAAGGTTCCCTTTGAACATCAGGAAATATTTGTTTCCTGGGCACCAAAGCAGGTTACTCATAAAGGATGCAAATCTCCATCTATGAAGACCTTCAAAATCCACCTGGTCTTGGTCCTGGGCAGTTCACTGTAAGAGGCACTGTGTGAACAGGGAGATCGGATCAGGTATCTGCAGAGGTGCTTTGCAGCCTCAAACATTCTCTGATTCTGTGAACACCTATGTCAGTTTTCACTCCCTCCCAGAATAAAGAGTCCTAGAGCCTTATACAAGCAGTACTTACAGCTGTTGTTCCCTTGCTTCTAAAATACATGTCAATGGGACATTGGGATGGCACTAACACTTGACTGTTCCACTCATATATACATGATCTAGTATATATGTGGTTAATCCAAGTAAGAAAGCATTAAAATAACAATTTCTGCCAATTTTACAGTTAATAAGGGAAATCAATGCAAAAGCCCCCACAACACAACTTCAATAACAAGTAGTTATAGACTGAATAGAGCTCTTCTGAACCACCTACGTAGATCCAAAAATGTTAAATGAAATGCTGGGGACTAGATGTTTGATTGAAGAGGAACGTCACTGAAACAATCTGTATTATATCACAGAATGGTAATATTAGGATAGCAAATGTCACTTCATTAGCAATGAAAAAAAAAAAAAAAGAAAAAAAGACAAAAAGAGAGCTTTATGCTTCAACCACAGGCTTTAAAATCATACATAATGTATCCATATTTGTCATTTTATCACATCCAAGAAGAATATATAAACATAATTTGGGAGTGAGGAGGTATAGGCTGAGCAGGAACTGTTTTATTCCCTGTTATAAATGTGAAAAGATCACAGGCAAGGATTTTGGGGGTGGGGAAGAGGAAAAAGCTTCAACTTTAATTAGAGCCAGGTTACCCCTTGCTGTACAGTTTACTGCAATTGTATTTAACCTGGATAACCCCTGTTACGGTTTACATCTGGTATCCTAAGAAGGTCCAGGAAAAGGGGGAAAAGTATAGTCAAATACTTTGAACACAGCTTTAGTAATAAGTTAATTTTGGGTTTTTTTGCTTTTTTCTCCCCAAAGTTTATGCTCAAGGAGAAAGTGTATCACATTAATAAATTCTGATATATCCTAAATAATTTAGTACTAGGCAAAAATAGCTGCCTTACAAAAATGATATAAAGCACAGGTACACACATGTATACAAACACACTCTCCCTACAGCAATCCATACTTTACTGCTTCAGTGTATGTGCCCCCCCCCAATCCCCCTGAAATCATGCAGCCTCAACAATGTGATTATCCTGGGTTTTGACAGTGTATCACAACACGTTTTTTTCCTGAAAAGAATGCACAAATAAATAGACAGTACAAAGCCCGCAGTCCTCTGCCCTCTTTATAGTCCTGCTGTATTAATTGCAAAGTATGTAGGCAGGAGTTTTCTCTCGTGGACTGACTATTTTAAGAGGTTTCTGTTCCAGTTTTGTATGGGAACATGCTGTATACCAGCATGAAAGAAATGAAGGAATATCATGTTTCCATATCTAAGATTGCACCTTGCTATGATCCACACTCATCCTCTGCATGGTTCTCTAGTTACGGCTCCAGCTATGGTGTGCTCTCAATTAATCAGCTCTTGAACTCCATTATGTGAATTATTTTAAATCTGGAAAGTAACTCTACACAGTTGGTACAGCTGATAGTCCACCATGATTGTGAAGGGACAGGTTGCAGTCTTTCAAAATAAGCAACCTATATTGTATAGCTATTGAGTGTGTTTGAGTGAGCTGTTGAGTGACCTTGCCAAGTAACAAGTGGAATGCCTTGTATAGAATAAAATTGATATTACTCAACAATATATAAGATGAAGTATAATCAGTCATTTGTCTCTGGTGACTCAGGATAATTACTGTGTTGAACTTTGATAACAGTATTTTTCCTCCTGTCTGTCTTATCTGGTCTTTCCTGCACTATCCCCAGGCTTCATCAGCCTTTACCAGCCTTCCGTTAATAATCTTCTTTGTACAGTGCCAGTAATACTGTCTGTGATCTCAGGCCTCTTCTTCCTGGAATCATTAATACTGTGCTTTGGAAAGTATTTGAGACAGAACGCTCCACAATAGTACTGTTTCCCTGAAAAGGTTTAGTGCATTTTCAAAAGGAAAATTTTGCAGCTCAGAGTCCAAATGGATTTTCAACTAGGCTTCAACCTTTCTGAAACCTATGGATGCTGAATAGTCTTTTACTAGTTGCCATGCCAACTGATGCCAGAGGAACACTCTGCTGTGTGTTCATCCCCTAGAAAGCTTCACCAGATGTCTTCAACAAATTGCCATGAAAAGACTTGGGTCTGTCAGTCTTGTTAGGAGAAAAATCAGACTGAAATGTCGCTGCCTCCACTTCTGATAAAACCATCCATAAAATATGTAGACCTGTACTGCTCTCAAAGTAAACCAGCAAAATCTCTCACCCTCTCATTTCCTGCAGCAGGATTTTTAAAATATTTATGTTCTTATTTCTACATGAAGCACAAGACCATTATGTTTTGCAGCTGACATTGTCTGGCAAAGCTAGAAGCATCTGGTTGGCAGTGGAGAAAGAGAACAAGCTGATAAATTATTAACTTACATAAATCAACACCATTTAAATATTGGTCTTTTGGAAAAAATAAAGAAAGCTTTTGTTATTTCAACTAGAAAAGCGTTAAGATGATAAACACTGTATCAGATGCTTTGTAATTTTCTGCCCCTATCTCAGATACCAAATATATCTTTTCAATATAATTTCATTCTTTGAAGAGGCAGTATGGAAACTTGTGGGCTTGGGGTTTTTTGTTTGTTTGTTTGTCTGGTTGTTTTTCCCAGTGATCTAATCTTTCAGCTTTAAGATTGTTTTTTCTGCTTATTTGCTTGCCTTTTTTTTCTTTTTTTTTTTTTTTTTCTTTTTTACCATCTTGGCTGTTAATGAAGTGACACTGAATTTAAACACTTCAGAAGAACCACAGATAATGAGGTTAAAGAATTAATAGTGTTTCAGAGATGTGTGCCCCTTAGAATGACCTGAAGAAACAAAATTATGACTCCAGCAGGAACTGTGGATACACAGCACCTTAAGAGAACTCTTCTATATATACACTTTCTCTTCTCTATGTATACACATTTATATATAATACACCCTCTCTGTCTCATGGATTTAGGAAGAGCAGGTCCTGCCTGACCAACCTGATCTCCTTCTATGATCAGGTGACCCGCCTGGTGGATGTGGGGAGGCCTGTGGATGTGGTCTACCTGGACTTCAGCAAGGCCTTTGACACTGTCCCCCACAGCAAACTCCTAGCCAACCTATCAACCCATGGCTTGGGCAGGATCACACTGCATTGGGTTAGGAAGTGGCTGGAGGGCCGAGCCCAGAGAGTGGTGGTGAATGCTGCCACATCCAGCTGGCGGCCAGTCACTAGTGATGTGCCCCAAGGATCAGTGCTGGGCCCCATGCTCTTCAACATCTTTATTGATGATCTGGATGAGGGCATTGAGTCCATCATCAGTAAATTTGCAGATGACACCAAGCTGGGGGCAGCAGTTGATATGCTGGAGGGCAGAGAGGCTTTGCAGAGGGACCTCGACAGGCTGCACAAATCAGCAGAATCCAACGGCATGAGATTTAACACATCCAAGTGCCGGGTTTCTGCACATTGGCCACAACAACTCCATGCAGTCCTACAGGCTGGGGTCAGAGTGGCTGGAGAGCGGGCAGGCAGAGAGGGACCTGCAGGTACTGGTTGATGGTAGGCTGAACATGAGCCTGAAGTGTGCCCAGGCAGCCAAGAGGGCCAATGGCATCCTGGTCTGTATCAGGAACAGTGTGGCCAGCAGGAGCAGGGAGGTCATTCTGCCCCTGTACACTGCACTGGTTAGGCCACAGCTTGAGTCCTGTGTCCAGTTCTGGGCCCCTCACTTTAGGAAGGATGTTGAGTTGCTGGAGCGTGTCCAGAGAAGGGCAACAAAGTTGGTGAGGGGTTTGGAACACAAGGCCTATGAGGAAAGGCTGAGGGAGCTGGGGTTACTTAGCCTGGAGAAGAGGAGACTCAGGGGTGACCTTCTTGCTCTCTACAACTACCTGAAGGAGGTTGTAGCCAGGCAGAGGTTGGTCTCTTCTCCCAGGCAGCCAGTACCAGAACAATAGGACACAATCTCAGGCTGTGCCAGGGCAGGTTTAGGCTGGATGTTAGGAGGAAGTTCTATACAGAGAGTGATTGCCCATTGGAATTGGCTACCCGTGGAGGTGGTGGAGTCACCTTCATTGGAGGTGTTCAGGAAGAGGCTTGATGGGGTGCTTTGTTGCATGGTTTAGTTGTTTAGGTGGGTTGGATTGGTTGATGGGTTGGACGTGATGATCTTGAAGGTCTATTTCAACCTGGTTTATTGTATTGTAATGTACAGGTGTATGATCATGGAGCAGATCCTCCTGGAGGCATTGCTGAGGCAGAAGAATAAAAAAAGAGTGGCTTGGTATAATCCACACGGCTTCACCATGGGCAAATCTTGTTTGACAAACCTACTGGCCTTCTATGAAAAGCTCACAACATCAACAGACGAGGCATGAGCAACTAACATCATTTACCTGGACCTGAGCAAAGCCTTTGACACTGCCCTGCATGACATCTTGGTCTCCAAGCTGGTGCAGTATGGGTTTGATTGTTGGACCACTTGGTGGGTAAAAATATGACTTGATCACCACACACAAAGAGTGACTGTGAATAGCCCTGTGTCCAAGTGGAGACCAGTGACAAGTGCAGTCAACTGAGGGAGCTGGGGTTGCTTAGGCTGGAGAAGAGGAGGCTCAGAGGAGACCTTCTTGCTGTCTACAGCTACCTGAAGGGAGACTGTAGACAGGTGGGGGTTGGTCTCTTCCTCCAGGCAACCAGCACCAGAACAAGAGGACACAGTCTCAAGTTATGCCAGGAGAGGTTTAGGATGGATATTAGGAATAAGTTCTTCATAGAAAGAGGGATTTGCCATTGGAATGGGCTGCCCAGGGAGGTGTTGGAGTCACCATCTCTGGGGGTGTTTAGGAATAGACTGGATGGGGTACTTTGTGGCATGGTTTAGTTGATTAGATAGTGTTGGATGACAGCTTGGCCAGGAGTTTGCTGTGGGGGATGGTGTCAAAGGCCTTGCTGGAGTCCAGTTAGACTATATCCACAGCCTTCCCCACATCCACCAGGCACGTCACCTGATCATAGAAGGAGATCAGGGTGGTGAGGCAGGACCTGCCCTTCCTAAAATCATGCTGACTGGGCCTGATCCCTTGGCCATCATCTAAGTGCTGTGTGATTGCACTCAAGATGACCTGTTCCATAATCTTGCCTGGCACTGAAGTCAGGCTGACAGGTCTGTAATTCCCTGGCTCATCCAACTGGCCCTTCTTGTGGAGGATATTCCACAAGATATTCAACTAACTTTGAAAAGAGAAATAGTACTGAATTATTAGTACATACGTATTTCATGACTTATTTTTTTGTAAAGCATTATTCTTTCATACCAGTCTGATACACATACAAATTCTTAGGGCACTAACTTCTGTATGGCATAGTTTATATATACTCAATACAAATATCATTCAGAAAATGTCAGTGCATTTTCCAGTTACAATTTTTCAGAAAAAAGGATTTTTAGAAATACCAATGTGACCTGGAGCATCAAAGTATAGCCTTAAGTGCAAAATTCTCCTTGTGAAATTGTAGCAAGGTTTCAAACTATGCAGGGGATTAATTTGAACCAGGAAGTACAGCTGATGAAACTTCTGTCTTATTGAATAAGGATTAAATACCTCTATCCTGGACCTCAACATCATGCATGAATCCTAGGCAGATTTCTGTTCTTCACATAAAAAAACCCCAACACATCAACAACTACTCTTTAAAATTTTCTGTATAACTATCATCTGCACTATGCTCTGTTCATGAATGAGAGAAGGTAGCAAACAACCTCCTAAATAAATTTTGTGAGGTATTTTATTTTAAGATATTGTAGGTTCACTACAGAAGTGGTGAAAATTTCAATGCTATAGCTGTTGATATGAATCAAGTTTAGCATTGCAATAAAAAGTATTTCAGGCCATCCTTCTCTGAGTGTTTAACAAAATTCATGTCTAAACCATACCACCACTTGCTACAAGAAAATTCACAAATCAAATTACAAGTAGCACATGAAAGACCTAAGTCTTGAGAAAAAACTTGTAATCTAGGCAAGGTGCTCTTTAAAGAATTTAAAGGAGTCAAGGGCATGAATAATATTTTCTGAGAAATAAAATAAAGGGCCATCAGGAAGACACAGCCATATGAACAAGTAAGATGCTAATATGTTGACTTGCCATTGCCTTAGGGTGGTCTTTCTGCTTCTACAAGTTGAGGTGTGGAAGCAGAAGGAAATCATACTAAAAGACCAGATCTTATAGTTGTCCATACGTTTATGTTTCATAAAAGCTTTTGTTTGACCCCCAACAGGCAGAGTTCATTAGGGTGAGGAGGGTGTTTGTTTGATATATGCCTATCTGAAGCCAGAGAACAGCCTTTGCTTATCTCTGCTTGATCTTCCAAAAATGTGAATCAGTTGCTGTTGCTTAAACACCTATGTTTTTGATGCCTCCAGTTCCATCTTCAAACACCTGAAAGTTTGTTGTTCGAAAGCTGTGAAGTCTTCTTATTTCTGGAGCAGTTAGCTAACTTGATATCCTCATTTCTTGCCAAACATTACCATGACATAAACATTTTTTTAATAGTTTGGGAATCAGTTGCTTGGATGGGCAAGATGACAATTTCATACATGCAGAAGAGTGAAGGGGACCCCTACAGTCATTCCTTAAAAAATACAAAAGACTTTTTCAGTCTCAGAAGTAAAGAGCTTTCAAACATGGCAATCAACAATCACAGCATTTCTCAAAAACTAACAAACAAACAGATAGAGTCTCTTAAAATCATCTTCTACATCAGACAGTTAAAGACAGTACATGACTTGTGGTGCATCTTCTAGCAATAAGGCAGGGAAAGATTCCATTTCTTGTGGGCTATTGGTCTATGTACTCACAGACGTATTTGAAGAAGGGCTGATGATTTCCATTTGTCAAAGTTTTGATGTGTCATTCAAGAACTTCATCAAAACACTAGATATTTCAATAAACCAAGAAACTGTATGACTGTATGCTGAGAATTAGTATCTGGAAACATCTGTTGAAAGTTTTGTCACAGAGGCTGAGTTCCTTTGGATTTAGAAATATTTCAAATTCTTCCATTTCTATTTGATTTTCTCTGAGATCATGATGAAATGCTGCTTCTGCCTTCTCACACATTCTGTACTAGATATCCAGACACAAAAATCCTACAGAAATCTTTCTGTGCCAAAGGGCTGTTTTGAAGGAAAGTATTTTACATAGAGCAAGGGCTGTCCAGAGAAAAGGCCATCAAGCGTAAGGGTCTCTGACTTTAGATCAGGTGCATTGTTTTTCAGGGCCACATGAAGATACAAGACTGTCCAGGAGAACAAAGCAGAAGCCTGCTCTGCAATAGTTTGCACAATTAGGGTGTAACGTGGCTGAGGTTTCTGGAAGAGGAGAACTTGAAGAGCTGTTCTTCAAAAGTATGCAACTCACATTTTCTCTCTGAAATTTATGATATGTATCAGGCTACAGGCAAGGCTCCTTGTGTTTCAGAAATAAGGTGTCATGGAGGATATATTCCGTATTTTTTCCTAAAGTAGCAGTGCTGCTATTTTCTAGTTAACCATGTAAATCTTGTCTGAAATGGTTTAATAATACATTAACAACAAAATAACTTAGTATCATAGTATCAGTCGGGGTTGGAAGGGACCACAAGGATCATCTAGTTCCAACCCCCCTGCCATGGGCAGGGACACCTCACACTAGATCAGGCTGGCCAAAGCCTCATCCAGCCTGGTCTTAAACACCTCTAGGGACGGGGCCTCAACCATCCCCCTGGACAACCCATTCCAGGGCTTCACCACTCTCATGGTGAAGAACCTCCTCTTCATGTCCAGCCTCAATCTTCCCACTTCCAGCTTCATTCCATTCCCCCTAGTCCTATCACTACCTGATAGCCCGAGAAAACCCTACCCAGCCTTCCTGTAAGCCCCCTTCAGATACTGGAAGGCCACAATGAGGTCACCTCGGAGCCTTCTCTTCTCCAGACTGAACAGCCCCCACTCCTTCAGTTTGTCCTCATAGGAGAGGTGCTTCAGACTTGTCCAGTGTCATCCAGTTGTAAGAAGTTATAGTGGAAGTCTGCAGTGGAAATCATTGCAATCAAATTAGTTAACCTCATAATGGGATGAGTCTTGCATAGAAAATATGTAAACCCCTAAACATCCACAGAAAATTCTGATCACAAATCTTGCATCAGTAGAGCCTGGGATCATATGTCTAAGCAGACATCTAAGCCATATAGAACAGAGCAGAGCAGAGCAGAGCAGAACAGAACAGAACAGAACAGAACAGAATAGAATAGAATAGAATAGAATAGAATAGAATAGAATAGAATAGAATAGAATAGAATAGAATAGAATAGAATAGAATAGACCAAGTTGGAAATGACCTTCAAGATCATCGCGTCCAACCTATCATCCAACACCACCTAATCAACTAAACCATGCAACCAAGCACCCTATCAGGTCTCCTCCTGAACACGACCAATGATGGTGACTCCACTGCCTCCACGGGCAGCACATTCCAATGGGCAATCACTCTCTCTGTATAGAACATCTTCCTAACATCCAGTCTGAACCTCCCCTGGCACAGCCTGAAACTGTGTCCTATTGTTCTGGTACTGGCTGCCTGGGAGAAGAGACCAACCTCTGCCTGGCTACAACCTCCCTTCAGGTAGTTGTAGAGAGCAAGAAGGTCTCCCTGAGCCTCCTCCTCTCCAGGCTAATCAATCCCAGCTCCCTCAGCTTCTCTTCATAGGGTTTGTATTCCAAACCCCTCGCCAACATCATTGCCCTTTTCTGGACACGTTCCAGCAAGTCAACATCCTTCCTAAACTGAGGGGCCCAGAACTGGACACAGGACTCAAGGTGTGGCCTAACCAGTGCAGTGTACAGGGGCAGAATGACCTCCCTGCTCCTGCTGGCCACACTATTCCTGATACAGGCCAGGATGCCATTGGCCCTCTTGGCTGCCCGGGCACACTGCAGGCTCATGTTCAGCCTCCCATCAACCAGTACCCGCAGGTCCCTCTCTGCCTGGCTGCTCTCCAGCCATTCAGACCCCAGCCCGTAGCACTGCATGGGGTTACTGTGGCCAGTGCTGTGGTGTATACCTGTCCCCCTGGCCAGCTGAGAGCCATCACTGCAGTGCAAGTGCTCTTGTCTGCCTTTAATGTTCCTCCACTTGCATATGTAACTGTAGTACCTTACTTTAAAATACAGAGACAGTGGGAAAGGAACAGAGACTGTTTACTTTTAAATGCCTCCTGACATTGAGGAACCATCTTCACTAAGTCAGTACACCTTGTGCTAATCTTGCTACTTCTCTGCTGGGCACTTTGGGCTCAGTTGTGTTGTTTACACCCCCAGCTGCACCCAGAGAAGAGAGTTTCTTGTTCTGGACTCTGGGTTTATAGTTGATATCTAATTGTACCTACTGACTTTTTGTGCTGAACTAGGTGAATATCTAATATGGCTTAGACCACTTCCTGAAATCATTTCAGCACCATGCATTTGAAGAAAACTAATCAACCTGTGAAGCAACAGGTACCATGGAGGTAGCACTGCTTACTTTCAATGGTTATTTAATCCCCTAGCCCTTAGTTACTACAAAGAGAGAAGAATCCTGCATAAAAGTGTTCCAGTATTATTCTCCTAGGAAAATAATATGAGATTAAATAAAAAAGTACATACAAACCCTCTACAATTTAGTTTCTGCTAAAGATGCATGTTTTGAGGGAACCTTTAACAGTATCCTGGTCACAAGGTTTTTGTTTACTTGTTTTTATAAAGGCCTAGCTGCTTATGCTTTACATGCATGATATGGTAAATCTTAGCTTGCATTTTCCTAGTCATACTCAAGATATAAAGTATAACAATAGTGTGTATTTTCAGTCCAAGAAACTGATACCTAGGAGAAAATATGAATGCAAACATACATGATATTTTGTTTAAGCATCTTTCAAACACAAGCAGCTTAACAATAGGATCAGGTGCTACAACTCTTCTGCAGCTTTGTTTTCTTTTGCTTTTCCATCGCCCTTGCTACATTTCTCTGAAACTTCCTACATTTCTCTGAAACTACACAGACTTTTAGCATCCATAAAAACTGCAAGCAAGGAGTCCAAATATTATACAGGAAGAAAACTGATCATATATTCTGAGCCTAGCTTTTGTCCAATCAATTGGATATCCTGTACCTTTAGCACTTATGACTGCTCATAATCCCTATCTATACTTTCCATTTATTTTGTTGTTTTGTGGACCAAAATTAATGCTAAATTTATTTTTCAATTCCCCCCCCTTTTATTTTATTGGAGTTTCTTGGTCACTTTATAGCATTGACACAATTGCTTAAACAGAAGAAAAGCCAAATTTCTCTCCAGTAGGTACAAGCATAAACACAGACCCTTCTTCGAAGTGCAAGGTCATACACCTAGGTTGGGCCAAACCTCAATATCAAAACAGGCTGTCAGGTGACAAAATTGAGAGCAGCCCTGCAGAAAAGGACTTGGGGGTACTGGTAGACAAGAAGCTGGATGTAAACCAACAACATGCACTTGCTGCCCTGCAGGCAAATCACATCCTGGGCCACAACAAAAAAAGCATGCTATCAGGTTGAGAGGATGATTCTGCCACTCTACTTTGGTGAGACCTCACCTGGAGTACTATGTTCACCTTTGGGTCACCCAATCCAAGAGAAATGTGGACCTGCTGGAGTGGGTCCAGAGGAGGGCCACAAGGATGATCAGAGGGCTGGAGCACCTCTCCTATGAAGACAGGCTGAAAGAATTGGGGCTGTTCAGCCCGGAGAAGGGAAGGTTCTGGGGAGACCTTATCACTGTATTTCAATATCTGAAGTGGACCTACAGGAAGGAGGACTGTTTAGAAATACTTGCAGTGATAGGATGAGACACAATGGTTTTAAACTGGAGCAGGGTAGATTTAGGTTAGACATAAAGAGGAAGTTCTTTACAAGCATGTGGTTGAGGCTCCATCCCTGGAGACATTTGCGATTAAATTTGATGTGGTGCTGGGCAGCCTGATCTAGAAGGAAGTGTCCCTGCTCACTACAGATGGGTTGGACAAGATGATCTTTAAGGGTCCCTTGCACCCTGAAGCAATCTGTGAATCTATAAAATTTGGAAAAACTGAAATTCTGCCTTTGACAGGTGAGAGTCTAAGGATGAGATCCAGAGTGTTCATCTGGAAAGAAAAGGCAGAGATGCAAAGCTAGAAGATGTGGCAGTCATCATTATTTTGAATTTTCAGGGTTTCCTTGAAAGGATGGTCAAACATGACTTCTCAGCTTCCTTGAAGAACACTATCATACAGAAACTTCTGCATCCCTGGTGATAATTTCCTTGTCCACATGTACATCCTTGTCTGCATAAAAAAACTGATTACAAGATTATGTGTATCTTGACAATAGACCAAAATTTTATTGTATTATATTATCTTAACAAATTAAACCCTATTTAATTTTAACAAATTAAAACCTATTTAAATGTGAAGCTCTTTCCAGATTTAGATGTCCTAAAGACAATATTCCTGCAAGTCTTGAAGATGTTAGTACCCGTGAGATTTACTATGATCATGCAGAGAAATTGTTATGTATCTTTAAGGAAAATTAATTAGCGTAAACATTAACTTGCTTAAGAACTTGAACAGTAAAACAAGTTTACAAAAATAAATGTTAAAGTTATCTTTTTAATACCTTTGATGTTTAAAAGTTTCACTGCTGCTATAATGCTCTATCAACACAGGG
This sequence comes from Picus viridis, assembly GCA_033816785.1. Taxonomy (NCBI): domain Eukaryota; kingdom Metazoa; phylum Chordata; class Aves; order Piciformes; family Picidae; genus Picus; species Picus viridis. Next base: position 72,740,837 of record CM066606.1, on the reverse strand, counting down.
CAATGCAAACCCACTTGATTCTGATCCCCATGCTCTCTCTCTGTAGTCTTGAGTCTGAACTGTAGACACCAAGAAAGCCTAAATTTACCATAACATGCTTTAAAATCTTTTCATATCTGCTGCAATTAGTATTTAGTCTGTCAAATTGTCACCTTAGTGGCATCCTTTTGGGTTCTTTTCCTATTTGTTTAAAGCTACCTTTTTTCACAAGAAAGAGGTTGTCTCGATCCGGAGAGGGAAAGAGACTCAGTTCTTTTGAATATTCCCGTGTTGTGAAATGAGAGGCACAAAGAAGGCCAAAATATCAACAGCTAGACTATTATGTAAATGAAGTGGATGGATCAGAAGGGGAGAGAGAGGAAATAGAAAATGAAAATGCAGAAAATAGAGTAGCAGGTTTTCATGTCATATTGGAGTTTTATGTGGCTGTTTGGGGGATTTTATGAGATGTATGCGAGACTATTTCTGCAAATTTACCTTCAAGGTATTTTTTCAGTTAAGGATACAAAGTTTGTTCATATTATATCCTCTTTATTCTAGTCACAATAATCAATTGTCTCCATGGACTGTAGATGCAGTTTGAGGAGTATGTAAATTTAGTTTATTTAAGTTTTGTTTAATAGTACCTTTATTTAAAAGTTCATGAGCGGGTTACAATCTATTTTTTCTTATTATTAATACAGTGGTCATTTAAATTGGCAGGTGCTTAATATGTTTTAAAAATGGATTAACACCAAAGGAAAAAAAAAAGAAGCATATTTTATAGTCATGTTCCAGATCTGGTATAAAAAACAATCATGCAAGTGGATTGCTTGCTCTATAGTCAGCAAACAGTGCATTTCAAAATAATTTTGAAGTTTTTTTCCCCTCAAGTGTTGCAGATGACATATCGTAACTAATTTTTTTCCCACTCAGTATTCATAGTATCATAGTATCATAATATCAGTCAGGGTTGGAAGGGATCACAAGGATCATCTAGTTCCAAACCCCCTGCCATGGGCAGGGACACCCTACACTAGAGCAGGCTGGCCAGAGCCTCGTCCAGCCTGGTCTTAAACTCCTCCAGGGACAGGACCTCAACCACCTCCCTGGATAATACAATAATACAATATACCAGGTTGAAAGAGACCTTCAAGATCATCGCATCCAACCCATCAACCAATCCAACCCACCTAAACAACTAAACCATGCAGCCAAGCACCCCATCAAGCCTCTTCCTGAACACCTCCAATGAAGGTGACTCCACCACCTCCACCACAGGTAGCCGATTCCAATGGGCAACCACTCTCTCAGTATAGAACTTCTTCCTAATATCCAGCCTAATCCTGCCCTGGCGCAGCCTGAGACTGTGTTCTCTTCTTCTGGTACTGGCTGCCTGGGAGAAGAGACCAACCTCTGCCTGTCTACAACCTCCCTTCAGGTAGTTGTAGAGAGCAATAAGGTCACCCCTCAACCTCCTCTTCTCCAGGCTAATGGGATAACCCATTCCAGGGCTTCACCACTCTCATGGTGAAGAACTTCTTCCTCACATCTAGCCTGAATCTCCCCACCTCCAGCTTCATTCCATTCCCCCTAGTCCTATCACTACCCGAGATCCTGAGAAGTCCCTCCCGGCCTTCTTGTAGACCCCCTTCAGATGCTGGAAGGCCACAATTAGGTCTCAGAGCCTTCTCATCTCCAGACTGAACAGCCCCAACTCCTTCAGTCTGTCCTCATAGGAGAGGTGCTCCAGCCCTCTGATCATCCTCAGGGCCCTTCTCTGGACACCCTCCAGCTCGTCCATATCCCTCCTGTTATAGGGACTCCAGAACTCCAGGTGGGGTCTCACCAGAGCTGAGTAGAGGGGGAGAATCACCTCCCTTGACCTGCTGGCCACACTTCTCTTGATGCAGCCTGGGATCTGATTGGCTTTCCGGGCTGCAAGTGCACATTGAGAGCTCATGTTGAGCTTCTCGTCCACCAGCACCCCCAAGTCTCTCTCCTCAGGGCTGCTCTCCAGCCAGTCCCTGCCCAGCCTGTATTTGTGCCTGGGATTGCCCCGACCCAGATGCCAAGGTAACACTTACTAGGAGTTTCACTGTGAAGTTTTATGAGCTCACTAAAGACTGAAATTTTGGAAGAGATTTGTCTTTTGCTGTATAAGAAAATTTTGGGCAGATATTCACTAAAAGATTTCAGCACTTTCAGGTATCACAATTATTTATGTCATGAGTGTTTCTCCTGACTTCTTCTCTGGTCTTGAAGATTTGGGACTCCTGAGGCATGTCTTTAGTAGTAGTAAAGACCAAGGCAAAGGTGGAATTCAGTACGTCCACCTTCTCTGTATGCTCAGTCACCAGGGCACCCACTTCATTCAGCAGTGGGCCCGTATTTTCTTGATTCACCAATGTACCTGAAAAATTCTTTCTTGTAGTCATTTATCTCCCTTGCCAGGTTTAGTTTGGAGGAGGCCTTAGCTTTCCTGGTTGGATCCCTACATCCTCTGACAGCATGTTATAATTTATGAATTTATTGGCCGGAAATATGATAAAATATGAATATTATTTATTAAATATAAAAAATGTTTTCCCATGCCAATTTATTCAGGTTTGTTTGCCCGGTCAATAACAAGTTAATTACACACAGTAAAGGCTAATAAATAGTAGATTAACAGCCTAGAACAATAAGAACTTGGAATACAGAGGAACAAACTAGAATCTCCCTGCACATGCGAAACTAAACAGCACTGCCTCGAGTGGCACAGACGAACCACTGTCGAGTTCACAATGGAGCTATCTAAGAGGTAACAAGCTATAAACCTCAGAAATAACCAGGTAAAATAGCGTGTTTTACTCATGGACCGCCGGGCAGTATCCACAGATTTAGAGGAAATGAGAAGGCTGCTGCAGTGAAGGCCAAACTTTAGCACTACACTGCTAAAAAAAGAAGCTAATTGCTCTGAAGATAAGATCGAGTAGGGTGCTTGTCGCCGCCTTGAATCCTATTAACAACGGGGGAGAGAGGTGAGAGCTGCAAGCATGCAAGCTCTGAGTGTAATGAGTGAGGTTCGATCTACGAGCTATAAATTCCCTTTTCGAAAACGAAACGGCCCATTGGCACATTAGCCATTCAAATCCCGCCACTCAATTAAAAATCTTTAGGTGGCGAGTAAACTGCACACGCCTTCTCTCATGGCGCCTGACACGTGCAGTCGCCTCTCTGAAAAGTGAGGCTCGGGGCTCAGCTTCTACTCCCCTCCAGGCAGCCTTAAAGGCGCCTGCCTAGTAGGCTCCTCGACCTTAATCTGGACCTTGTAACAGAGAGGGAGGAGAAAGGAGCAGTGGCTCAAAACAGATTTAACTGTTTTATTAATGTCTCTTCCAGGACACAGCATTATTGTATTCCTCCCAATTGATTACCCCTTTTTCCCCATTGTATTTACTTTCTTGTATTTAATTCACATTATTTGGTATCTCCCTGCTCAACCATGCAGGTTTCCTAGCTCTCTTACTTCCTGCTCCTTCGTATTATCTGATCTTGAGCTTGGGGAAAATGATGCTTGGGCACCCCTATCCCATATACCATGGGACTTCAAGCAGTTCCTTGAAGAGGCCCAAGTCAGCCATTCTGAAGTCCAGGGTAGTGATCATACTTGTGGTTCTCTGTCTACTGCATGTGATCCTGTACTCAACCATCTCATGGTCACTACAGCCAAGGCTGCCCCCTACCTTCACATCCTTAACCAATGCCTCCTTGTTTATCAGTACAAGGTCGAGAAGTACTCCTCTTCTTCTTGGCTCCTCCACCACTTGCATCATGAAGTCATTGTCAATGCACTAAAGGAACCTTCTGGATGGCATGTGCTTGGCTGCATAGTTTTCCCAGAAAATGTCAGGGTAATTGAAGTCGCCCATGACAATCAGAGCCTGTGATTTTGAGGCTACTTCCAGCTTCCTGTAGAAGGCCTTATCAGCTTCCTCATCTTGATCAGGTGGACTACTGTAAACACCTACAACCATGTCTCTGACATCAGTCTGCCTCTTAATCCTTACTGACAAACTCTGAACTTCTGTTAATCTACTCCTGGAGAGAGCTTAATACCTTACAGTTGCTCTTGCACCTAAAGAACAGCTCCATTGCCTCCATTGTTCTAATTTGTTTTCCTAAAAAGTACATAGCCATCCATGACAACATTCTAGTCATTCAAGTTGTCTCACCAAGTCTCAGTAATTGCAAAGAGGTCATGGCCCCGTCACCTAACACAGATCTCCAACTCCTGCTACTAATTTCCTTTATTCCAACTTCTACCTGTATTTCAAGTTGTGTCTCTCAAACTCTAGTGGAAATCTAGAACAAAGCACATGAAAATCTATTAGCAACGTTAGTTGCCTAACACTAATTTTTTGCTTTAAAAGTGAAAAAATGGGATCTCATATGCAGTGAGTTACCTCTGGGTCACATATGTACATTCCCTGATTTTTTAAAATTTTTTTTAAATCTTTCAATATCTGAATTAGATATGCCCAAAATAGCACTCAAGTCTTCCAGGTAAAGGACACTTATTTCCAGTTATTTGAGTGGGAAGCATGCTGCCACTAAATGTGTGAGACTAAGAGAGAACATTTTCTTATTTCAATCTGTGTAATAAACTGAAACTTAGCTCTGCCTGTCTCAAAGATACCACTTCTGGTAGGCTGACAGTTGTGGTAGTTCAGATGAGCATGGTGTCCCTGTGAACTGCTTAACAATGTCACTGCAGCACTAGAACAACCCGTCAGGAATGAGGAGAACCATGGTGAGCCTTTCAGTTCTAGAACTTCTCTTTTAGCTCCTTGCTAATGGCAGAGTGGCAGACAGTGTGATTTGAGTGTATTTGCCTAAATACACATAAATCTCACCCCACTGCTGACTCTGGATTGCTCCTCTTTGTTTGAGGTCAGAAAGTATATGCTCCTACTTTACAAATATGCACAAAGGCATTAAAGTATGAGCTTAACCTCAGCTGAATCAAATAGAGATCCCAGGGAGGCTAACTGCAGCAGTCGGGCAGAAAAAGGGAAGATTGCGCAGAGAGTTTGTTGAATGAAACAAACTGGAGTTCTGTCTTTTGAGACGTCACTCTGTTTACAAGCAAATATAAAATTCCTGTCTTTTATCTGCTCAGTTTCCAAAACTCCTGACTGCAGTGGAAGAACATTGTATCTTTTGCTTCAGAGCCTTCAAATAAAACCAAACATCTAATGTAAGGTTTATGCATGAATTAACAAATTTGAGAGTAGTGATCAGGCCACTATGAGGCTGAACTAATATCTGACTTCTGTGTGGTTTTTTGAGTACTGTGGAGTGTTTTTTAGACAGAAAAGCTTGCAAACATGATTGATTCAGTGAGTTGTTTGCTAGACCATATTGATACAGCTTCCTTCACAGTCTATGAAGTCTGGTGTTTTAGTCCAGCTCAGGATTTCACAAAATAGTGTTAACAATACAATTTTAGTATTACTTGAAGTTATCTTACTAAAATATGATGTTATGAATTACAGTTTCATGATCTGTGGACATGGAGTTTGCACTTTGAAATGGTAGTCAGTTTGTCCCATAGTTTTTGTGGAATTTGGATGAAAACACAGAACTTTAGAAGTTTCTGGGAATTTTTTTCTAGAGGAACAACAACAGGAAGGAATTAATTTGGAGTACCAATGTCATGGCAATAGGTTTTTGACTTGTTTTTCACTTTATGTTAATTGTAAAGAGGCATATTCAATCAAACCGATTTTTTTAGAAGAGCAGTCTAGACTTTACTGCCCTTATTTCTCTAAACCTGAATTATTTAACTTTTATTTAAGTTAAAGTAATGATTTAATTGATACATTAAAGGCAAACATTACATTAAGACCACTTTCATGGTTGTTATACAAACTCAGTCTATGTTATTTCTGCTGTTAAAGACAAAGTTTTACTCAAAGTTATTGCCTAATGCAAATTATGTCTTTGTAAAAGTGATATGATAAGACCACTTTTGTAATTCTAGCATAATTTAAAAATAAGACTCCATTCTTCTGGCTTAAAATAAAATAATGTTTTCCACATTAAAGTATGGCTGCTTACTCTTACAAAGTGATAATATTATAAGGAAGGCCCCACAGAGACATCAAGGATTAATGATACAATTTAAAAAGTATTTCAAAGTCAGCCTGTAGTACAATGCATTTTGTTTAGAAGCATTAAGATGCACCATTTTAAGAAAATTGCTATTTCATATGAGTCAGGCTGCTTAAAAGAGAAATTGTATTGCTTACGCAAAAAAAGGGGAAACAAGAAAATAAGGCGTGCAAGATACAAGTGTGTTTTTTACTGTTGAAGAGTTCTGGGCCAGGGTAAAAAGAATCATAAAACTGTGTGAAACAACAAACATTTTTAGGAAGATGGAGATGAAGAATGCAGAGGAGAAGAGCTCCTTATACAGCCAACATATAAACACACTATTTACATTGTTTCATTTAAATGTACTATTTGACTTTAACACGAACCTGCATATTAGGCTATTCTAACAACAAAGTCAAAGTTAATTAGTCTTAACTAATAGCAAAGTTGTAAACTACATGAGGTCAACTCCACCCTCAGGAAAATGAGAGTTAGTGAGACATTTTAAAGCACTGTCTGTTTTTATAAGCAGTGCAGGGAAAGGCTAAGCCAATAAAACATGTTCATTCCATTCTATATTTTAATATTACCCTCTAAAGTAGAGAACACTCCTGTGTGCTTTGATGACATAGCCTTGCACTAAACTAATAACAATATACGAGTACAAGAAATAGCTATAATTTTACTTTGATTTTGTCGCTGAATGTAACAAACAAACAAAACCTCTATCAAACAGACTGATGAGAGCTTCCTGCAGTTTGGACAACAAAGAGATACCCAGAGACTGATGTGAGGCTCTCTCTTCTTACTCTGAAGATAAATCATTAGGATCTCTGCAGATTCATTAGGGTCTCTGTTGTTCTGGATTTTTGAAAAAAAAAAAAAAAAATTTGGATGCTATTTGGAAATGTTAGGCATGAGCAGCTGCTATTAATTATGACTTCATTTTCTCCTTCAGGCTTCTTTGGTTGCATGCCATAACTGCATGGGGCATGGGGGTTTACGGCTTGAAAATAGCCTTGTCATTCGGTGAAGTCTAACAGAGCAAAGGGGCCTTGATAAATGATAAAAATGCTCCTTGGAAAGCTCCTTAGATCAGATTAGTACTCAATTGTTTGTTTTCAGAATCCAAATAGTCTTGAACAATTAGAAGGTAAATACATGAGGCCGCACAATTCATGAACCATATAGAAAATATTTAACAGCTATTGAATTACTCTTGAAAGTAACTATTCCGCCCTTTATTTACATAGTCTGTTTATATGCTCTGCTTAGAATGTTAAATAAATTGAGTTAATCACATAATTAAACTCCAGTTTAACTTGTATTCTACATTTACTGAACATCAGACAAATACTTAAGTACCTCGATGAACCCAGGTCTTAGGGTGTATCTCTGAAAGGCACTATGCAGTCTGGCCTCAAGCCAACAGAGCTAACTTGCAGAGCATTATGTTTGTGAAAGAAAATAACAGGTTCTTCAGCAAACTGAGATTTTCCCCCTTCTCACTCCTCACATGCTTTCCTTTACTAGATCATTAGAGGAGACTTCAACATTTTATAGAGTTCAATCTTCAAAGCAATAATGAAAAATCTGACACATTACTTTCTGCACAGAGTTCAAGTCAATGATTCTAACAAAAGGAGGTGGTCCAGGTAATCTAGTACAGTTAAAATACATATGGGGGTAATATTACAGGATTAAGAAGGTGATGATTTGTTTTATGGCTATTTTCATGATGTACTTTACATTGCTATCTTTTGGAATAAAACAAAATTTACTGTAATACAAGCTTCTTAACATTCAATTTACTTGCATTTGCATGAGTCCCACTGTTATGTTTATTTTTTCTATTGTCCTTTTCCTTTTCTTGAGAAACTGATTACCCTTTAAATGGAATTATTGAAATTAAGAACAGTGAGACACTTTGACCCAGATCTCAGTTTATGGAAGAATGATGCTGCACAGACTATGGTGAGGAAACGCATTAGGAAAATCCTTCTAATTTGCTGCTGTAAAGTGCAGCAGCAACAGGACACTTTTAGCTGGTGTTCAGTGTAATTGTGAGAATGATGGGACTCAAACTGTCCTCCATGTGAAATTTATCCTTCATCCAATCAGCAGAAACAACTAATGCACTGGAAGGTGTATTATATCCCATCTACTTCCCAATAAAGTCAGTGGTGTCCAATCAGACACCTATTGTTAGTAGAGAATCTGAAATTGATACAATCACCACATTGATCTACAGTTGTGCCTGTCATTTGCTTGCTGCCACATCCTCCTCCCCTTCCACCATGTAGCCGTTTTGGAACAGGAGCCCATGGCATTGAGTTGCAGACTATTCTAATGATCAGATTTGTTAGTGAAACTAGGATAAATAACCCCGTTTATCCAGCCCCACTGCAAATAATGGCTATTGGTAATGACACACAGAAGGATGGAGGGTGCGATGATGTACAGCTCACCAAGATAACCAAGACAACCACTTGCCTCCTCTAAGTTCTACTATCACACCCAGACTAGAAGCACAGAAGATAACATTGATTACTTCATTTTATGCACAACTGTCTCCCAAACCTGCTGGTGAATCTGATATTGATGGACTACTAGTAAGTTTTCTGGACTGGACAAGAAAGGAAGGCAAAACAAAAGAAGGTCTTTAAATATCATTCTTGTCCTTATGAACTCATAAGGATGCACTACTTATCAGCTGCATTACTTATCAGTCCAGTTCCCTTTCTTAATTACTAGACAGGGTGGAAATAGGCCAAGGGACTAGTAACAAGTAATAAATTAATTATTTATTATATTATTTAGAGTGCTTATAGGCAAGGATCATTATACAGGTAATCTCTTATTTTGAATAAGATGCTAATCCAAAGAAAATTGTTTAAACTTGGTTCATTTTAGCACATATATCTTCTAGTGAAAGATATCACCATGATTTAGACCGTTCATTTTGTTAAGTACAGTCTTTGAAAAGCTCTTCTTGTGGGAGGCTTACTGACACCAGTTTATTTATTGAATACACAAACCTTGAGCGGAATTGGCTTTTAAACAAATACATAATTAAGTGTTGCTATCTGATTTCATCACATGACCTAAGTAAAGATCACATTATCATTATCAGTACTTGGATGTCTGCCCTCCAAAGAAACTCCATTTACTGCAATATTAACAATTCAGTAGGAACCACTATCTTCATTAGAGACAAATTTGTCCAGGTATAACAACTAAGTGGATCTACCTATCTCTCCCCAAAGATGTTAAAGCTGAATATGTTAAAGGTAATGTTTAACTTGATCATTAACTGCTGTGGCTCCATAGTCGTGCAGTAGGTACCAAATAATTGTAGCTTGGAAATACTGCAGTGATTTAATTATTCTCATCATGTTCATTTTTACCAAAGCAGGAAGGAAAGTTAAAAAAAAAAATAAATAAAGGGGGAAAGCAAATAAAAAACAAAGGTGATGAAAAGTAGAGATAGAAGGACAGTCAAATCTCCCATTTCCATCTAGAGTCTATGAGAATAGGAGAAAACAAAATATTTCTAGGAATTAGCATTCACAAACCTCATTATTTTAGTCTCATTTGGGCTTAGATACTGGCTATTAAGTATATGCATAACTACTGATGCTTATTAGGATGATGTCAAATTAAAGCCTTCTACTTAGTTCCAACACATACATTTTAGGAGCACGGTCTTGACAGAGGCTGAAAGAAATAAACACATGAACTCTTAATTTCTCCCCTCTGCCACCAGCTCTTGCAATGAATCTTAAAAATTCTTTTGTTTTCAGCTAATATTACTGGATAGAAAGGAAGGATTCAGAATAAACATTGCTCAAAAAGATAATAACTGGATAAACTGTTAAAAACAACAGAAAAAAAAATCCTACCTCAAAACAAACAAACAAGGAGTGAAAACATAAAGAACAGAAAAAAAAAAAAACAGGAAAAGTGAAGCACTATTAACCTGGAGATGAGAAAAGCATCATCTCTTTTTCCAAACACAATCTGAATCTGTCAAGGAAGCAGCCAGATTAGTGAAGATGGGAAAGTGAATTTAAATCAGATAGAAAAATCAGCGTAACAATTTTCCCTCTTATCTGGTGTATTGCACTGACTATTAATGTTTCAGAAATATATTATTTGCCTTTTCATTTATTCACACATCATTTTGTCCCTGCATAATTTATAACAAAAGAGGAAAAAGTGTGTAGCTATTTTACTAAAGCTGTGTTGTCCAAGTGAGTACCACAGGTACAAAATGTTTCCTTTTTTTCCTCCTGTTGTTTCAACGCTACCTAATGACTCAAAACTGAATACCAAGGACAATCATGAGCACTTACAGCCCAATTCATAAAAAATGCTGCAAGCCATTTATGCACAAATGTTGCTACTTTCATATGGAAACAAGCTACATAAAGAATTCCCCTTTGTGATTCACCAGCCCTCTTTATGTTAACATATTTTTCCTCAGTGGTGTACATGAACATTGCACAATTCCACAGAGGCAACAAGGGCAAAAAGAAAAAGCATTTTTAGTGTTTCTTTCACAAAAAAACCTTAACTAGCTTGATGTTTCTATGTCTATTTTCCCTCCTCTGGTGAACCAGAGCAAGTATGACTGTTCTTGTAGGTAATTGTAATTTCTGGAAGATTATGTACTTTCTTTTTGTAGTGGTGATTTTTTTTTTCTTTATCAGATATGCTGAAGGGTAATCTGTCCAAATGTTCTTAAAGACAGTGCTAAAAGGAGAATATTTGAATATTTATAATCAACAATTTGATGTTTTCAAGTATTGTTTCCTCACAAATCAGGATCTGTTTGAGATATTTGTTTGCTGTCTAAAATGGCACTACATACAAATAGCTCAAGATATTGGAGTTTTATGTTTGTCAGAGGCACATTCCCATTGCAGAAATCATACTCTTAACAAACATCAGAAAACCCACACAGAAACTTAACCTAAATTCCAGAAACCATATGACATTGACTTTCACTTGTTTCCTGCTGCAGTTTGCACGAATAATCTCTGTAAATAAAGGGGCACATGAACACACTTTTTCATCTAGTCACTTAATGAATGGCACCCTTTTTGGAAGCTCATGGAAGTGCACCACTTCCTGCTGGCTATCGACCAGTGATGGTTTGCATGTCCAAACTGTATTGTAGATAAAATAACCAAGAAAATTAAAAACATTAGGCACATCCCCAGATAGGACATGCCCTTAAAGAATACTTCTGAAAAGAGGGACTTGGACAAAGTGCTGCTTAAAAAAAAAGGGTATTCATCAGTTTTGTGCTTTGCTTCTCCACGGTGCAGTGAGCATCTACGCAAGCAACTCATCAAAGAAAAATCTAGTTACAATAATTTTATCTCCTAATGGGGAAAACTCACAGCAATCAGAGTTTGGGTTAGTGAAAGTAGAGTAAGTTGCAGTCCAGCAAGGCAAGCTGGAAGTCAACAGTGCAAGGTTTTTCATGCTGGACAAGCAACATATCTCTTGAACAGCACTTAGATATAGAGGAAACCTTTTCTCATAATCACAGCAAATATGTCCTAATGCTAATGTCATTGCACTACAAAGTTTCTAATGTCTTTTGAGCTATTTCATTTAAAATGCAGAAACAGAGCCAAGAACCTGCCTAGAACCAAGTCTCTCCCCTTCATTCTGAAGCGTGTAAACTGAAAAGACTTTTTGTTTTTCATCACAGTGACCAATGTGCTGTTCAATGTAGTACACACCGTAGACAATGTAGTAGTCTCAACACGGGAGAATGCAATACACTCAACAACAGCCTGCAATAGCCAACTCAGATGCTTTGCATATCTTTTTAGGCAGAGACAATGATTTAATGTGTTCTTTTCTTAATAATTTTTCATGCTGTGTATTTTCAGTCACGATATTTACTTGCTTAGTATTTATCCTTTGACAGCATCATGTCACTAGCACACTGGTCTGCTGGAGTACCACACTGTTACTGAGTGGTCTGTAGACCATAATGTCAGTGTAGTTAGTGGGCAGAGAGACTTAGTAGGGAGAAGACTGGCCAAGTTTTTATACTTGCTTTCTATGAAAATAATTTTCTCTTTCCTTTTTATTTTCCTCCTTCCTCCCCGCCCCTCCCTCCCCCTCCCCCCCTTTTCTTTTGTTTTTATTGCCCTAAGAGAAATTCACTTGTAAACTGAAGCAGAACCTAGGTTGCATTTATGCAGGAACACTGAAGAATCCATGTTTAGGCACTGGAGAGCCCATGTTTATACTAGGTAGCTCTTCTATTCACTAAAATAAGATGACATACAAGGACTTTATGTCTTGTTTGGGAGTAGCCCTGTGTGCCTTTTTTGGGAGAGTGACAGCTGGACAAAAGTAAACAGGGAACCTCTCTGAAGAGTTTGGAAACACAGATCTCTGCATTCTAGCTTCTGATGTCCTTAGACACTCTATCTTACTGCCACCAGATCTGCTGAAGCTGCTGCTACAAAATTATCCTTGTTACATATTATTATCTATCCCTATAGCATAGGAGAATATTACCAAAAGAAGTATAAGCATTGCTGCTTTATAGAAATGACAACTCCTTCAGCATGTGTTTGTTTATTATCAAAATTCTATACAAATGAAATTGTTGGAATCGATTTACCAAAGTACGTCTTAATTTTTAGTGTGATTAGAAATCAACACTGCAAAGCTCAAAAATGATGTACTGGTTTGCTCACAGAGCTCTCAAACAAACCTGTTATAGTCAAGCAGAGAATCAAAGGCAACAAATCCCTAACATTTTTGAAAATACAAAATGCTTCCTGTTTACACAGGTTATGCTCTGATGAGGACTAGAATCTGTTTCCTTTAAGCCAAAAGAAAATACCCTTAATTGTAATTAAGTAGCCAACTTTTTTTCTGTGTACACACACTCACAAACAGATGCCCATGAAGCAGACAGGTAGTTTTTATGCTTTCATTTTTTGTATGTTTACCATTTATTTTGATCACAAATATAGTATCATGAATACTCTGAAGATGAACATAACTCTCAAAAAAATCCCCTAGAAAACTGAAGAAATTGAGAGGGAGTCTTACCTATGTCTGTTCTGATTCAGCATTACACTGATCTTTTTAAAAATCACATATCAAATTCATTCTTTTCTAGTGGTAGGGAGAACTAAGAGATTAAAAAAAATATTATTTGTATATGTATGTGTGTAAAAGAGCATTTATATAATTTAAATTTCATTGTACATGAATACAGAGTTCAGTTCAAAATTATACTACCTAGTCCTTATGCTCCTTTTATAAAATGCTTTTTGTATAGAATTTCTGATATAGCTGTTTTCTACCAGACATTGATCACAGCCAGCAGCTTCAGAGTGTGGAGAATTTCTGTCATGAGAAATTTGAGTTCTAGCAAAAGCATCTCCCCTTGTTCCCAGAGAATGAAAATCGCAGCAGAATCACCAATGAGAGGTCATAAACTCTGGATGATTGCAAGATGGAGAGACCCTTACTGTGACGTGATATGTGGGAAGCAAGTTCATTTCTTTCCTTAATGAAGGAGAACTCAGCTTCAGAAAACAAACAAGAAAAAACCTTGCATTTTCTTAGCCACACATAATTTGATTTTATTTCTAGCAATTATTCATAGACTTCTACTGTTTTTATGCAACACTGCATGCATGCATGTGTGATATGCTTGAAGGAATCAAGATTCCTTTATCACTGGCCTGGAGAAGGAGTGAAACTGCACTGTCGGTAAATCTGTGAATATCCCTGACTTTGAGGTTGTGATCAATACACTGAAAGATGCAACTGCCATTCAGAAGATCTTCCATATATCTGAAAGATGTGGTCTAAATATCATGTTGAAAGTATGTTTAGGCTATTTTTATTTCCATTTTTGACAGAAGATTATATCACTGTTGTATTTTTTGTTTGTGCCTTCTGTTTAAAGAATGAAAATTTACGTTAAGAAAACATCAGAAAAATGGCATTTGATTGAAAAAGAATGAGTGACAGAAAAAAATGTAAATAAAGTATTAGTTTCCAGTATCATTTTAATTCTTATCTAGAGAAGAATGTACCTGAAAATTCCTGTTACACTTGACATTTAGCCAATGCATTTATACATTTGCGGTTGCTCATCAATGTGTAACTTCTTTACAGGAGTTTCTTAATGGTGCTCTCTCTATAAATATGAAGATGCAGTCTTGGCCTCAAAGAGCAAGATAATTTAAGAAAAGTCAAACAAAGTATGAAAGGAATTGGCAGGAAAATGGAAAGATAGACAGCTGTTGAGTTACTATAGTTTTCATTGCACTTTCCTGAGTTGGAAGTTCTTGAGTGAAAAAGAGAAATCTAGGTGAATTCCCTCCCCAGTCCCATAGTTATGTTTAGAAAAAAGACTGGAGAAGGTACATTTGTAGGATACAACAGCAGAGGGGGAAAGGCACAAAACCAAAATTATCAACCACCTAGCAGATCAATGAAAATCTGAGTTTTCTTTTTTTTTTTTTTTTTTTGTATTTGAATTATGAGTTTTCTCCCAGTTGCTGTTAACCACAAGAAATAATAGAAGTCTACTTCACAAATTGCTGAAGTCTGTTCCTCTGCATCTGATTGGTAAAGCAGAGCATCTGGCTTAAATCTACATTAGTATGTACCATCCATGGCCAGTGAGAAGATACTGGAAAGCAAGAATTTTCTTTCACAGGAAATGTAAAGATACAAAAATGTAACGTGTATCATTGGGCTAGATATTAGCAAATACTAGGCTAGATATTAGGAAATACTTCTTCCCTGAAAATGTTATCAAACATTGGAATGATCTGCCCAGTGCAGTGGTGGAGTCATCATCTCTGGGGTGCTCAAGTGGCATGTGAACATGGCATTTAAGGTGTTATGTGTTGAGTGCTGGGTCGAAGGTTGGACTGCATGATCTTTGAGGCCTCTTCCAACTAGATGTATACTGTGATTCTGCATCTGATCCAAAACATCTTTGACAATTGCCATTGAAAATCAAAAGATCACGACAGTGAACTCAAGTATTAAATCAGGCTTGGAAATTGGTTCTCCACATCTACAGCATTAACTTTTACTGTTTTGTCCTGGTTTGAGACCACTCTCCACCCTGCAAAGATCAGGAAGGAAAGTAACACACAAAGTCCTGTGGTTGAGATAAGGAGTTCAATAAAAATAATACCATGTACAATTACATTAGGCTGCTTTACAAAAAAGCACAGTAAAAGCAGAAGCAGCTGCAGAAGCCAACAAGAAAATAATTCCTCCCACACTACAGTCCCCCAGCCAATCCAGCAGCAAAGACCAATAGCCCAAACCCAGAAATCAGAACCAGCAGCTGGAAACAGGAAACCTTTTATATTACAATCCAAATTACGAGCCCCATGGAACTTTGCTCCAGACAGCACTTTCATTTTAAAGCTGACATGATGCTGGCATGGTATTGAATACCCATCAGTAGATTCAACTGAACCCATGAAATATCTTCATCTGGTGTTCATGCAAGTATACTGCATTTTAACCCCATATTAGGAATCACACAGCTATGTTTACAAATATATTCATGAGAACAGACTTCCCCACTAATAACAATTATAGGTGATAAAAGGTTAATAACAAATGTGGATTGTATATTTCCAATGTGGACTGTATATTTCCATCAGTACACATCATGGAACTCATACTGAATTGTGGTGGGTTACACCCATCCTGGGTGGGGGGCTGATAGAACCCAGCCCCCCAGGAGGACAAAAGAAACTTGATCCAAGTGGGCAGAGAAGGACTTGGTTTTCCCTTCCCAGGAGGAGGGCTCCTCCAGGTCAAACGTGATCTATTCCCCCTCCCCTTCCTGTCCAGCAAGCTTATAAAAAGGGGGACGTTTGCTGTTGTTGCTCTTTCCTGCCTTCTCCTGCTGGTAAAATCATCAGCTGCTCCTGGTTTCCTGTTCTGGCCACGTGGTCAGGCCTAGTTCTCTCTCCAAGTTGCATCCACACTCTCCAAAGGACTTGAATCCTCTTACATCCAGGAAAATACAAGGCTATCCACTCTTTGTTTTGTATATTTTCCTATTTATCCTTATCCCTTGTGAACTCTCCCTGTTATTGCTATATATATATATATTGTTTAAAAATGTACTTCTCCTATTTCCAAACTGATTCCAGACTATTTTCTTTGTGCTAGTTTGAGCCTTAACTGGAGTTTAAGAGTTCAGATGATAACAGGTTGAGAATTCCTCCCCTCCCTGCCTTTCCCTAGTAAGGAAAGGGAAAGAAAAGGGAAAAAATGGGGGAAAAAAAGGGGGAGGGGTGTAAGAAAAAGGGAAGGAGGTGAATCTATGAAAGAAAATAGTCTGGAAGTTTGACCATGTGACCAGTGCAGGAAACCAGTGACAGCTGATGTTCTTTTGAGCAGGCAAGGCAGGAAAGAGAGCAACAGCAGCAAATACCCCCTTTCTTTAGGCTTGCTGGATGGAAAGGGGGAGGGGAATAGACCACCTTTGACCTGGAGGACCCCTCCTCCTGGGAGGGGAAAGCCAAGTCCTTCTCTGCCCACCTGGGGTTTCTTTTGTCCTCCTGGGGGGCTGGGTTCTTTCAGCCCCCCACCCAGGATGGGTGTAATCCAGCACATGAAGCAATATACAAAATTTGCTTTAATTCTGTTCTTTGAACTCAGAATAAATAGAGAACGTGTTCCAATTATTTACAGGGGATTTTTTTTTCTGTAGGTAATATCATTGTAATTGAAACAGTCATTATTAAAATGCTAATTAATCTTGATTTTTCCTTCCTTTATTATTATTTAAGCTGAACACAAAATAACTTTGATGCACATGTAGAACTGTAAAATATTTAATGAGGTAAATCACTTACAGAGCTCTAGTTTAATTAGTTCAGTAATTTTCTGTCAGTTCTAATTACATAACTAAATTATCTGCATTGGGCAAATACCACAATTAGGACAAACTTCTCTTTAATCAAAATTAGCTCAGTATTCAAAGACCTTATTTGTGACTTAATTTGTGTTTGTAAACAGTAATTTTGATTCTTATTTATCCATATAAACTGTTTCAATTTCAGTTTCTTTTATCAATTCAAGTTACATTTTCAGCAATGCACTTTGAATGCATGGAATGTGATAGAATAGAATAGAATAGAATAGAATAGAATAGAATAGAATAGAATAGAATAGAATAGAATAGAATAGAATAGACCAGGTTGGAAGAGACCTTCAAGATCATCACGTCCAACCTATCATCCAACACCACCTAATCAACTAAACCATGTAACCAAGCACCCCATCAAGTCTCCTCCTGAACACCTCCAGTGATGGTGATTCCACCACCTCCTTGGGCAGCACATTCCAATGGGCAGTCACTCTCTCTGTATAGAACTTCTTCCTAACATCCAGCCTAAACCTCCCCTGGTGCATCTTGAGACTGTGTCCTCTTGTTCTGGTGCTGGTTGCCTGGGAGAAGAGACCAACCTCTGCCTGTCTACAACCTCCCTTCAGGTAGTTGTAGAGAGCAATATGGTCACCCCTCAGTCTCCTCTTCTCCAGGCTAAGCCACCCCAGCTCCCTCAATCTCCCCTCATAGGCCTTGTGTTCCAAACACCTCACCAACTTTGTTGCCCTTTTCTGGATGTGTTCCAGCAAGTCACCATCCTTCCTAAACTGAGGGTCCCAGAACTGGACACAGGACTCAAGGTGCGGCCTAACCAGTGCAGTGTACAGGGGCAGAATGACCTCCCTCCTCCTGCTGGCCACACTGTTCCTGATGCAGGCCAGAATGCCATTGACCATTGGTGTTATGCAACTAATTATCAAAGTAGCTGAGAGCTTGTGTTTGCATCTCTTTTGCACAACACTTCAAGAAAACTGACATCATAGTATCTCTTCCAGTATGAGATTTGTATCTCTTCAGATGCATTCACACTGGATTCAGTTAAGAGCATTTGGCATTCTGGCAGAGCAAGGTGAGACACCTGCAGCACTGCCTCTAGTTGTTTCCATTGTAGTGAGAACCTCCTTGCAATTTGTCACCCCTTAAATGAATATTCTGTCTAGCAAAATACCTACCACTACTGTCTCTCACTTCTGTCAATTCAGTGATACTGTGAAATGCCATTATCCTCTTCACAGGTAAAAAAATATGGAAACACATCAGCAGAAAATTTGTTCTTCAGGGAGGAGCAATGAGATGATCTCCGTCATTGTATTCTGCTTGTATTGTGTACAAACCTGTGTGCATTCATCTTCATTTACTATGATTTAGCAATGATTTTTGCATTGTAACTATTTTTGTCCAAAATTTCTAATTATGTAAATTAAAATATGTATATTTTACTAAACATTTAGATTTAATGTAATTATCATAAAGGATCGGCAAGTAAGAACAATGTGGTTAATCCCCATAAGAATTCTGATCACTGTCACAGGTGTTCAAATGGCATGACAGTCATCTATTTCCCCTGTTACTGAGAAACAGAATCTTCAGTAATGTGGTCTGTCAAGCCCAAACCAAGTTTATAATGAGCATACTATTCCCCATTTGTTGAAATGTGGCTTGACTAATCAGTCTACCAGGAACAAAAATTGTTTTCTGAGTAGTGCAAGGCGAGTTCATTTGCACAACTGAGATACCACATGGTCAGCAGATTGATAAAGTTGGGAACTGATGCTAAGCATTTCCCAGCAGGAGATACGAGGTCTATGGTAGAATGGTCACTTTAGCTGCGCACAGTACTGCAAAACCTCTATGTTCACTGGTCCTCAAAAATCTTGCTGGTGATAAAGGTATATGATAGTTTTATGTCCCTGAGTGGCTGAGGAAGGAAATATGCTTCACTGAACTCTATCTAGCTCATTACTGTGGACTACCTATGAAACACTGATTATATTCTCAGCAAGCTGCCTCTCTCAATAGTTTGCTAGGTGTTATTCTAGAGGACTTGAAGTTGCAGTCCCACATAGAAGGCATTTAAATTATGTAGAAATAAAATATCTACTTTTAGAAAAAGAAATTCTGCTATGAGTCTCAACAAGCTTCTGGAAAGATGCAGAGGGAAGAAAACTCACTAAAATATTACTGTATTCTTTAATTTATCCTGAGATGCTTAAGAATGGATGTACTCTTCCAACATGTAATTACCTCCATCATGCTGCAATACACTCTCCCCAAATCTACTGTAACTGTAATCTTGCCAAGTTTCACCCAGTTACTGAAAACCGGCAGTCTCTCATCCTTTTATGCATCTAGTCATCAGCAAGATGCAATTTACAATATCAAAAACTATTGGCATGTCTAAGAATTACAGAACAAACATTGAATCTTCATCTACCAAGTGGAAGAAATCAACCAAACTCATCAGCTTCACATCTGTGTCATATCCTGGTTAAAACAAAGTGCATACATAGTCAGGCAGATGATATCTGGCACCTAGAAATCATGCTATTTTTATCACTATAAGATTTACCTGAAAATGCTTGAATAATGATAGCTGGTAAATATCGGAAAGATTGTCAACATTCTCTGATGATTTCTTTCCTTCTTTAAAAATGATAAGCAGATTAATATTTGCTAGAGAGATGAGCCAATCAGTATTTTTTTTGTGATCTTGACTTGCCATGAGGACATATATCATATAAGAGAATTTGAAGAGTACATTCACCAGTAATTATCTTGGGAGACAGTGAGATCTGTGGGGGCAATAGTTTCATGCTAAATTGAGAACACACAAATGTAGTTTCTAAAACACAGACAAATTAAGTACTTTTTTTTTTCTATTGTACACTGGTTTTCACCATCTCCCATATATATCAGAGAGTGTGATAATTTCCCCCCTTTGTTTCAAACAACTCTTTCTAGGAGTGGGTCTTTAAAATGCCTCCATTCCTAAATACTTCTGAAAGTGAACAACAGTAGACAAAAATACAGTGTGGAAAAGGAAACAATAATTTGCAAGAGTCAAAACAAACAAACAAAAACCAATGAAACCCCAAAACAACCTAAAACAACTCATGGAATGTAATTTCCATGGTTTAAATGGTAAACTGAATGTTATACATTGTATTTAAATAATAAACCCCCCAAACCAAACTTAATACAATACAATACAATGCAATACAATACAATACAATACAATACAATACACCAGGTTGAAAGAGACCTTCAAGATCATTGTGTTTTCCTGATTTTTATATTAAGCAAGTGAAATACATTTTTGTAAGACAATCACCTCTGTGATTAACAATAATTATAGGAAAGAAACAACATATAAATCCATTGTCTTCAAGTATTAGAAATTATTGTTTCTATTAAAGTGTTGTTTGCCTATGCCATGTCTAAGAATCTTCAAAGCTAAAAAATTCAGTTCTGCTTTTTAAACACCTGTAGTATAGCTCTATGACAACAAAAACTGCAGACTGGCCCCAGCACTCTGACTACATGTGAGCATATTTTAGATAGGTCAGGTTTATTTCTTTTAGAATTATTGTTTTTCTGTACCTTCTTACAGCAGTAGTCAGAGTCAATATTTGAATCGCACACTCTTTGAATCACATACCCTGAATCTTTATCTTCAGAGAATTACCTGACACAGCCACTTAGTTTTTTAGAAATCAGCAAACAGCTCCAAAAGAAGAAAGGTGCTTTATTGTTGGTTTAGTTTGGTTTTGTGGTTTTTTTGGTGCCTTTTTTTTTTTTCATGTCGCGATGGTATTATACTGTACTGAAAATAAGAAGAGCTGTCTTGCCATAAATGAACCTTATGTTAGTGTGGGTTGAAATTACATGTTTATCAAGAAATTAATCCATTTCTATGTTATAATACTGTGACAAATCATTAAACAAAATAAATAATTTCACTAAATTTATACCTCCATGATACATATAAACAGATAGAACCGTTCAATCCAAAACATTCATTGGCATGAATTTATGGTATGGGTAACATACCTTGCGTCAGTGTGTAAGCTATGAATGATTTGGGTTTCTAGTTCTTAACAGCAGCTTCTCTATTAATACAATACAATGCAATACAATACACCAGGTTGAAGGAGACCTTCAAGATCATCGCATCCAACCCATCAACCAATCCAACCCACCTAAACAACTAAACCATGCAGCCAAGCACCCCATCAAGTCTCCTCCTGAACACCTCCAATGAAGGTGACTCCACCACCTCCACCACGGGTAGCCGATTCCAATGGGCAACCACTCTCTCAGTATAGAACTTCTTCCTAATATCCAGCCTAATCCTGCCCTGGCGCAGCCTGAGACTGTGTTCTCTTCTTCTGGTACTGGCTGCCTGGGAGAAGAGACCAACCTCTGCCTGTCTACAACCTCCCTTCAGGTAGTTGTAGAGAGCAATAAGGTCACCCCTGAGTCTCCTCTTCTCCAGGCTTGTGACCCTTACCATATAAGTAGATTAATACATCCTTGATGAATATGAAGCATTTTTAAAAAATAGATTTTATTTTTTTAACAGAGTTATTTAAAGCATGAAGAAGTCTAGAGATCCTTGTTCAGGGTATAGTCAATACTTCAAAGATATTTCAGAAGTCATTGATCTTTCTTCTTGAACACTTACCTTCAATATTAATGCATTTTTCGAAACTAAAAGATTGGATGGAAATGTATTTCTGATCTAATACTGAGAAAAATTGCCTACAATAATCAAACACCACAGTAACCTTATTCTATGATTTAAATTATGTCTTTGGCTTTTCGCAAACAATGTTGCTTCTTTTTTCTAGATAAATAAAACTGACAAATTTTCAGTGATTTTTTTTCATATCAGAATGACAGTTCTTTTGAGCCTTACAAACAAGTACAGTGCATTTTAAATGAACTTTTGATCTAATTGTTCCTATACAACTTGTGTTTTAACATCTTTGATCTCTGAGTTAGTGATCTAATCTGCTGTATAACAACTTTTATTGATCTGTTCTCATACTGAGCAAATCAAGTCTCACTTTTATGGGAGAGATTGAAAAAGATAGTAAAACTGCCTCTGAGACAGCAGTTTAAATCTGTGCAATAACAGTGGAGGCAAGAGATAAGACTTTTATTACACTGCCAAACTTCACATGAACTCAAAGTGTCATTAAATAGGTATGTGTCGTTTGCCACATATATTTATTTTACTAGATAAGTTGGTAACCACCCATTTAGATGCAGTGCAGTACCACATTTTCTTTTCCACATCTTTACCACAGAACCTATACATTCAAAATATCTTTCTTGCAATACTCTGCATATATTTCAGATTTTCTGTTCTCATGCAGTTTTCAAGAATTTTTTAATGTCATTTACTTTGAATTAATGAAGCAATTTTCAGTAGTTATAAAAGTGGCACCATTTCTAATATGTTAGTCATCATAAAAGAAGATTAATCCTCATACGCTCAGAGATTTCCAGTCATGCTTCATAATGTGTCAGTTCTGTAAGAACTAGTGTTGTTACATTACTAAGCATGGAGGAAAATAAAAGCAGTGAACATGCTGTATCTCAGCTTGATGTTATTGAGCATAGTTTTGCTTTAGAGGGTTTCCTATTGTGGTATTTTCCCCATTGTTCCCTGAGAAGAAAGACCTGATGAGCACAGTGAAAGTACATGGTGTATGAAATGGGTGGTACTTTTCACTTCCATATACAGAACACTGGTGAAGCAGAAACTGCTTCAAAAGTAGATTGTCTGATTTTTTTTTTATTTTTTTTCTGGAGTCAGTCCAAGATTGCTGATTGCATCTGATGGCTTGCATGCCTATCAATTGCTTGATTCTGGTGAGCATTCTATCTTCTTTTCTGAAACTCAAGCATATTATGATATAGGACCCAAGAAATGTTGAATACCTTTGTATATTGTAAATAAAAGTCACTTTTGTTTACATTGCCTCCAAGTTCGATTGTATGCGTGCAGAGGCGCTGCACCAGAGTGGAGAAAGGAGGGAAATGCAGAGGAGAATAATCTAGAATTTTATAATAAATTGCCATATTGAAATAAATGGGGAAAAGGGAGTGGTGTTAAGAGTTTTTGCTGTTGATTGTGCTGAGGTCATGTGAATGGAAGGTATGCTTCTGTAAAGACATATCCACAACAGTCAGATCTATTTATCTATTATCCTCTTTTAGGAGCTTCATTTTCTCTGAGGCAACTGAAGGAGTGGAATTTTCAAGTGAGAATATGAATAATGATTCAGGCCTAGAATAAAATGTTCCAATCTAAATTACACATTATCAAATTTATGAACATTATTTGCTTATATTTCAACATCAAGTCTAGAAAGAATTTATAATACAACATGTAGATTATATAATGTGTCACTTTTTGATTCAGACTTAGAGGTTGTAGTGAATCAAGCACAGATTCCTCTCTATTCTCACACCAAACTCAAACAGACACCACTTTCAACTTTCCTTTCCATACGGGAAGAATCAAGAGTTACTCATGAAAACAAACAAACAAACAAACAAACAAACAAACAAACAAACAAAAAACACTAATTGTGATGTATTTCTTAAAATATCCTGTTTTAAAACTTCAGTTTCTGGCTGAGATACCAGGATTTCCTGTATTCACTAAAATCATTTAACCTTCATTCCTTTATCTATTTCATTTATGTAGGATGGAAATGAAAATCAGAGTCACAAGTGTAAATGGAGTATGAATGCATGGGCTCTGAGAAGGGGACAGGAAAACAAAGATGAGCAGCCAGTGGTGAAAGAGAAGTAATAAGTAAAAAGGCCAGATAAGACTCAGAGGAGGTGTCTCAGACTTATAGGATAGAAGAAATCCAAGATTTTTTGCTCTCTGTTAAGCTGCTGTCAAGAAAGAGCTTTGGAATCCACTCAGAAAATGTGTTCCTTCATTCACCTATAGTGCTGAACCACTGTAAAAGTCGACAGTTATTCCCTAAATCTAGATTTTAAAATCTTGTTGTAGTGTGGATTGGAGACAGTTTTCATGAAAAGAGACTGGTGGGGTTTTAAACTTCTTCCTATCAGTATCAATCAGTGAAATGAATAATCTTCACTCCTGCAACATGGCCACATCTGAACCGACCTATCTAGTCAAACTCAATCCATAAATGTCCTTATCTGAGTTATTTGGTCTTACATATGACCCACAAATCTGGCATCATAAGACTGAGCCATTAATTTGTTTAGGGGTTTGTCTTGCTTTTTAAGAGTTTGTGAAATTACACACAGAAAATATCTAGAAAGAAAATAAATCAGCAAAATTACATTCTCACCACTTACCACTACTGTTGACTTAATATCAGCTTGGGCACACCAGCACTAATCAAAAGGCCAAATATTAAAACAAAACAACACAAAAAACAAGCAGACAGCCCCCCCCAAAAAAAAAAAAAAAAGAAAATAAAAAGCAGGATAATTGTGATAGAAAATTGTCAGTCAGTTTAGCAAAACTAGGAATTTATGAAATTATTTTCCTAGCATCAAGAGAGCATTAAAAATACAGAATGAAAGTGGTAGTGCAACAGAGCTGACCAACCCCTGAAATCAAGTTGTGCATTCACTCTGTCAGGAAGGCAGCCTGCCAAAGGGATATCATCTTGATTTCCCAGCAAACAAGTTTGAAAGGCTCCTGATGGCATCAGGCTTTTGGCTGCCAAATCACACACTGCTTTGTTAAATTCAGAAGCAGCCACCTTCCCTCACATCTTTTGGGAAAAAAAAAAAAAAAGAAAAGAAACTGTACTCGAATTTTATTCTTTTGGTTTGAAAATGTTAAATGGGAAATGTTAGGCATTGGAGAGGGGTTGCTTGTTTTGATCTTTGGTTAACATTAAAGATGAATCAGAGCTTGAGGAAAACCAGTTTTTGTAAGATTACATAGGACAGCATGGTATGAAATCACCCGGTTTTAGGGCAGTGACAGAATGACCTGATTTTCATCATTAATAATACTCTTTACATCTTGTACAGTGACATCTTCCTAGTGGCACCCCTGAAAAGGAATTTGTGGATGGAGCCACTTCTGCCCTTTGACTACTCAAAACTTCCCTGCAAATAGAATTTAAGGAAACTTAGCAGTGAAATGAGGAATGTCAATCAATACTAGGGGAATCATCCATCTTTCCACTGGAGGTGTGAGAATAATAAGACAGAAGCAGTCAGCAGTGCTGAATCTCATGCAACTGACACAGGATATCTTTGGTACTGCTGATTCCTAACCTGGGGGTCATGACCCCATCATGGATAGAGAGGTTATTTTCTGGGGAATGTAGAAGTCTCTTTCAGAAACTGAGCATCTATTTAAATCTGTTTATAGACTTTCTGACTGAGAAGATAAGCTGCAGGAACTGTTTCCCTGAGTAATGTTTGTATGAAAACAGACTATGGCCAGGTCCTGAGACAGGATGGGATTAATGGTGTTCCTCCTCTTCCTAGCAGAGCAGACCTGTGAGAGGGACTCTACTAGCAAAAGGAGAGATTCTATATAATGGTGCCTCTCTTCAAAAGGCCAAATGCTTCTCCCAATCCTCTGGGGACCTGTTATTTCAGGAAAAGCATGCAATATCCAGACATGTCAGCATATCTCCTTTAAATACAAGATAATTCATGCTGATTTTAGAATTGCCTCTGTTAGGGGCAGCAATGCCATCTGACAGCAAGGGCACTATATTGTGTTGCCTTGAGTCACTAGCTCTGCAAATCATAGAATAATAGAATCAATAAGGTTGGAAAAGACCTCAAAGATCACCAAGTCCAACCACATGTTTCTCTCTTTGTTTCTACCTGCCAGGTCCCTCACTTTGTGGATTTAATTTTCCATGTGAAATGATGAACTCTTTAGGATGGGCAAGTTCTCATATGTTAAGTAGAAGTGAACTCAATAGATCTGCATCACTGGGGACTTCTAGATATGATGTTTAATGACAACAACAATAATGACGATACTACTAATAATAATAATAATAAATCCTCAGCCTCTTGACTCCTAGAGACTTTGTCAGCATTCAGTTTTTTATGGGCAAAACATCAAAGCTCAATGACATAATTTTAGTTGATGTGTGAATAGTCTGCTGTATTTTGCTTATCATACTTGAAATCTAAGTGTTACTAGTTTCAAAACCTGCATTTTTAAAGTATTCTTTTTGTATAAAGTTTTGAATTTTCCTTTATTGTTCATACTAATTTAAATAAAAAAATAAGTTGTGACTGAATTTCTCTTGAAACTGTTGCATTTCCAGATTACATATAGGATACTTTGTTTTCAAGAAAATGATTTTATATTTTACTAATTTTTAAACGTGAAACTTCCATACAGTATAATTTCACCAATTTCTTAAACTGGATTGTTCTATCACACAAAAATCATTGAGAATTTGAGAGATGTTACTTTAGTGTCTCGGATTTTATTCCTTGGAAATGTAACTGAATAGTGTTTGGTGATCTCAGTTTAGTTTCTAGTAAATGTCCAAATCACAATACCACTACACTTAATTTTCCATGATTGATAGTTTCAGCCTAACTGAGACCTAAGTCTGAGCCAGCCTGGAGACTTTATTACCTCCCATTCTAGTAAGGGTGGTCCAGCCAGGTCAAAGCCGAGGTCAATAGTAGGACAGAGAAGGCACTAATTTATCTTCAAACAGACTGGTCTTCATGAAACAAAGAACTTCACTTTCCAGCACTGGTTAATGACCAGAGATAATCTGTTCAGGAATGAAAATGTTTCCTATAAATATATATCCTTCTTATTCTGCTTCTAATCATTGTAAGTGTAACATTTTAAAAAACTCTTTCAATATTAATAATTATCTCAGATTTTGTTTGAAAGAAATATTTTATGTTTCTGAATCTTGTACTTGATAAAAACCACTGAGGATGCCTTTGAGCTTTTCTCTCCTGGGTTGTTAAAAGAAAGAAGCATTCTTAACATTTTGTTAAATATTTCTCAGGGTGGCTGGACATTTTCTCAGCTCACTTGAAAAATCAGCTGTCTGCACAAAGTTTCTGAAGTTTCAGCATATTTTAGAAAGGTGGTCATACCCATGAAATGTATTATTACATAGTACATGTTTGCTTAGTGTTGCACTTACAGTCACTTATGATTCTGCATGTAACATATAAGTTCCTTAGCAAGATGTTTTAATCCAAAGGAGCATTCACAGTAAAACTGTGACACCATGATAAAATCAGAAGAATAATTCAGTGAGTTTGGCTTGACTGTGCATTTTGTTTTCTATTGCAAGATATTTCTTTTAGATTAGAGCTGAAGAATAGAATGACCTCAGTAAGGGCTGGTTCACAACTGGAATAACTCATTCAGGTCCCAGTTATCAAAATGAATGTAAATTTATAAGAATAATTGAATTTATACTTGTTGTAGTGAAGGTAGATATATGTCAGCTAATTAGGCATTCAAATGTTTAAATTTTGTTATGTAAAGTGTTCAGACTTAAAATTAGGAATACTCTGTACCTGTGGGATTTTGACACTGTTGTATTTTTAGAATGTGTTTAACTGGAATATGTGCCTGATATTTCTGTGAGTGAATTTCACTGTAGAATTTTAAGATAACAGTAGTAAATATTTTTTACTATTTGAAGTGGAAAATGTGTGTGAGGTTGTACTGAACTGAACTTCTGTGTCTTCAGATCCAGCTTTTGTTTACCAAAACTGTGGGTTGTGATAAATTTCTAAAGGAAAGAACAACCAGTGATTATTTTTTTCTTTTTTCTTTTCTTTTTTTTTCTTTTCTTTTCTTTTCTTTTCTTTTCTTTTCTTTTCTTTTCTTTTCTTTTCTTTTCTTTTCTTTTCTTTTCTTTTCTTTTCTTTTCTTTTCTTTTCTTTTCTTTTCTTTTCTTTTCTTTTCTTTTCTTTTCTTTTCTTTTCTTTTCTTTTCTTTTCTTTTCTTTTCTTTTCTTTTCTTTTTTCTTACACATAGGTAACAAAGGTTCATGTGTGTTACTTCAATGAATAAGATGCAATTTAAAAAAAAAAAAAAAAAAAGGCAGGAAAACTCAAATTCCAGTCTTGAATACTCAGATTGTGGGATAAACTAAGATTTTAATTTAGCTCATCATAAGGAAATAACTAACTAACTAAATAAATAAAAAGCTGTTGAAAATATTGTAATACAAGTCTCATTTAGCAATGATAAAATGGACAATGGAGGTGACATTTGGATTGGATTCTTTAGTGTTTCTTCATTTCTTCTTTTTTTTTTTTTTCTGGATATTCATGCACTTTCTTAAGGAATATGTTTCACTACAGATTCTTTTACAATTTGTGCTTGAAAATTTGTGAACATGTAGACAATTCAGCTAGAATGAAGATCGTTTAATTCAATATGGAGATATTATATATATCCTGATTTCTGTCATTGGATTTTATGACTAAAATAGAAGAACAAAAGTTTTAAACTGAAGGAAACAATGAAAAGCTGGCTCTGTAAAAATAACTAAAAAGTAGTTTTTCTTATTTGCTTTAAACCAGAGACTAATTTTCTGATTGGACTGTGTGTGTATTCTAGCTCAGCTAAAAATTAAATAATTATATCTATATATGTGGACTGAAATAAAAGAGATCCTCTTTTTGGTCTTGAAGGAAGATAAAGTGTCTTTAATGAAGGGAATATGGACTCTCAACATACAAAAGCAAACATGTTTTGGTTGGATTTATTTGCTACTGTTTCAAAATCTCTATGCTACTAAAAGTCTTACAGAGGGATTAACATTGATCTGTTGATAAAAGATCAAGAAGACAATATAGAATGACCTTGCTTTGTAAAAGTAAGGATTGAGTATCTGAAGACTTCTGGAAACAAAGCATGATCTGCAGTGAATTGGAACCATATGGAGAAGGGAAAACCCCAAGTCTAAGAAGTAAACATTAGTTGACATTCATAGTGGAGATCAAAAGCTCCCATAAACCATCTCCCATAAAAAGGATGGAGAAAGCTCAGATTGGAAACTTTGTTTATATTCTGCAATTCCTTTCACACTTAAACTAATTCTTAGAAAAGAAGAGAGGCTTAGAATTGTATGACTTGGATATCAGGTGCATACTCCATATATATTACTGAAAAATAACTTGTTTCATTTTTGTGTTCCTTTAGCTTTGCAGTAATGTAACTTTGACAGCAATTGTGCAATTATTATAGTAACGCAGGAATTAGTGTTGCAATAAATTTAAAGTTATAGTAGGCTGGGATTCTAGGGGATTTGGGGTTTGTTTTTTATTTTTCTTTTGAACCTAGTGAGTTCTACTATAAAAATGCAAGAGAGTAATCTTCCTAATAAGTCTGATGGTGGTTCTCATAAACTAACACATACTGTAATTCAGCTTCAGTAGACTGACTTATTCTCAGATGTTTTCTTTTACCTTCCTGATTTTCTCCAGCTATGGTGTTTTGGGTTTTTTGTTTGTTTGTGAAAAGCAAGACAGAAGGTAATAATACCAGCATAACAGTAATATTCTCATGTTTTTCAAGATTTGATCACCTTGATGAGCTACATTTAGAATGTATTTTTAAAACCACATAGTACTTTATAAGACCCAGTGATTTCATCTGTAGCAACAACTAAAAGCTATAGCTAAAAGCTATAGCTGCTTCTATAATGAAGGAGGCAATAATTTAAAAATGTATGCTTACTCTACATATACCAAGCTCTGCAATTATTTTCAAAACATTAAGGTAAACATACAGATAAAGATTTCAAGATAAGTTGCTAAAAAAGCATGGTGGATTAATTTTATTTTAAAAAGTAACATTTTGTGCTTCTTCTAAATATTTTTTGAACCTCAGAAGTAACTTTTTTGTATAGAAGACTTTTTCTTATATGTTTTTGATACCTTCCCATGTCAGTAAATTTGGATATTAAATATATTTTATTTTACTTCTTCAAAGTAATAACTTT
The DNA here is from genome assembly GCA_033816785.1 of Picus viridis. Lineage (NCBI taxonomy): Eukaryota > Metazoa > Chordata > Aves > Piciformes > Picidae > Picus > Picus viridis. The sequence goes on along the minus strand of CM066606.1, from coordinate 72,710,798 downwards.
TGTTCTATTTTATAATTTAATTAGGTATTTTGGCAGGCATTCTCATTGGGAAGAATACAATAATTCATCTTAAAAGGAGGATTCCTACAGCGTGACTCGAAAAAGCATGAAGTTGAAAGCAGTTTTCTTTCCCATATTAAAGCAGGCAGGAAAATAGAACAAAGCACTTTTTAATATTAACTGTTTACCTGTTCCTAACTTAATTTCAGGAGTTCTGACATTAGAACAATTGTTGAGCTATATTTATGAAATATATGGTGATTAATAATCCCCACATCACTTTGAATCTTATCATTCTCTAGTGTAATGGCAGTTTCAGCACATGCACTTGTATTTGATTTACAATAGCTATAAGCAGCAAAACCCCTGAGGAACCTGAGTTCTCCTTCTGGGCTGCTCCTGTCCAGCACATTCTCCAGTATATGAAGTTTCTGTTAGATATTACCTCTTTTATTTCTTCATTGTACAGCCTTAATATCTTCCCTGAAGAATATGCAATGTAAATAAAACCAAGAAACAAAACCACAAGGGGAAGGTACTTGAGGAATTGCCAATTTTGATCTGCTTTGGAGTTAATATGTTGGGAATGTCATTTTCTCAGAAACTCCTGTGATAATCTCAGTCTATTGCTCAAAACCCAGTATATACCAAAACACATGTCCTTCACAGTATCACAGTATCACCAAGGTTGGAAGAGACCTCAAAGATCATCGTGTCCAACCTGTCACCACAGACCTCATGACTAGACCACGGCACCAAGCATGCTCTTGTCATGGAAGGACACAGGCTTTGGCTGTTGCCAGCAAGAAACCAAACCCACATACATGTGTCCTGGCCCAAGATAATTACATGATTACCTTAGTGTAGCTTTCTTGCAGAAGCAGCACAGTGAAATACACAGGGCAAAAAAATAACCTAGCATAAAACAGAAAACCAAAACCAGCAGCTACCCAGCTCCCTCCCATTCTGCCATCATGCCTGCAGAAAAGAACCAACACCCAAGGGCCAGAACCCAGAAACAACTGCAACAGGAAGCCTCCCATGTTACAATCTGAACTTCAAGCCCCATAATACTTTGTTCCAGTTAGAAGTTTCATTTTTGAAACTGGTGTGACCAGCAGCAGGTTCAATTCAATCCATGACACTGCCATAGAGAGAAAAAACCCAAAGAGTGACTTCTGTCTTGTGTGTTTTCCTCTCTGGCAAACATGGTATGTTAGCATGTCACTACCATCACAGTGTGAAATGAGGCAATGTAAAGCTTTCCTGTTTTGAGAGTTTACAACCTATAGGCAGTGAAAGGACAATGCAAAAAAACCCCAAAACCCCCAAAACCAGCAACACAAGATATTTATAGGACAGGGTAGAAGGAGTGAAGGAGGGCTGCTTGAAGGAGTAATTCAGTTCTAGGAGGTTTATTTTTGTGAACAAGAGTGAATGGGACAGCATTATATGGTTGTTCCAGGTGTAAGGTAGGGAGAAACAGAAGGTGCATCCTGGGTGAAGGAAAACCACAGCAGAACACATCAGGTGGCTAGGGAGAGCACCAGTGTCAAACTTCAGTGGGGTGTTTCCCCATGGTCATTATGTTTAGAAGGCTCTTCTTCTGTACGGATTCACTGAAGGTTTGAAGGAGTGAACTCTTCATGCTGCATCTGCAGCTGTGAATGCCAAGAGCAATCACCTTGTACAAATATTGCATGCTTGTTCACCAGTTTAGTGAACAAGTAGTTCTACAGAGAATAGCTCCACAACTTCTCTGCCAGAATTCCCAATGCAAGCAGAAAGATATGTACCTAAACACCTCAATGTGTAATGCTTCTAGCTGCCTTTTGGGCAATTTCTGGTGCTGAAAAATGCTGATTCCTAGCCTAGAGGGTGACACTAGATACTAGAAGGCAGATATGCATAGTGTAGGATTAGTGAAAACTTTTGCTGTAAAAAGCAACAGGCAAATACAACATTGCCTGGATAGGCAAATTTGAGTCTGCAAACTCTTAATCTTTAGGTAGGAAATAGGGAAAGGATCCTGCACTGCATTTTGGAAAAAATACAGTAAACAATTCCAGTCAGGACAGGTCATTTATAAAGTCTTTCCTGCCTCAGGCTTGACATGACACTTAAGTGCTGCTACATGTGAAAATAGAAAGCAATTCAGCACTCAACAAACTGCCTTTTCTCCACCATTGGGGCTAAAACGTCAAAGGATTCCTGAATGCAAGGGAATTGTTGTCTTCAAACATGTGTTGTATTTTTATTGAAAAGGACTCCAAGAAGAACTCTTTGTGCAAAATGGAAGAAATAAATATTTCTTTAATAAGAATAAATGTGAAAGCATGAAAAAAGTACTCTTTCACATATATAAATGCAATGAAAGGGATTCTCTTTTCAGACTCAATATTCTGGAAGAGCCAAAGAGCTTTTCAGTTCAAAAGAAAAGCACTTTGTCCACCACTGAAAATTGTAGGACATTTGTTTCCCTGGGTTTCTCTGGGAAGTATACTCTTGGTGTTTGTTTCTAAAGTTCCAGCTCTCACATTAGAAACACTCACATGTGAAACAGTATTTTTATTGCCCAGGGTAAAAATACTTGCCAGCAAATTAAATCCTTGTGGTTGAAGTTCCCTTTGATGAGAAAAAAAAAAAATCAACAATCAACTTTGGATCTAGCCATTCACCTGTCTGTGAAACCACTGGGTGGAAGGCAGTGACATAGATAATTCATCAATACAGTTGAATCTTTCAAGAATGGAGTAAACTAATTTCCCAGTCAACTAAACCTTTGTAACTACTCTGAAATTGGGACAAAATATCTAAATTGTAAGAACTGTACAGAACTTATTTCTCCCATCTGTGCCAACTAAAATGCCTTATTCTGCTAATTTGGAACAATTTAGTTAAGTCACACTAGTGAGAATTTTTCATTTGAGAATGATACAAAATTTTTATTTTCAATTAACCATGTACATAAATAGTTTTGTTTTACAATTTGCTCATGAATGTAATGCTAATTGAAATGCAAGTACCTCTAAATCCTCCTTTAGTTATATAGTAAATATATAGTTATATCCTCCTTGAGTTATATAGTAAGTATATTGGCTCATTCCTAACTCTTTCTGCATCTAGATGGAAATGAAAGGCCAGACACTATTACCTCTGTGCCTGGTGAGAACACAAAGCTTTCCTAAGGCATAAGTAAAATGAAGAGTTGATTGACCAACGTGGCTTCTCCAAGGGCAAATCATGCCTTATGAGGTTGGTAGCTTTCTATGATGGAGTTATGGCATCAGTGGATAAGGGAAAAGCAACTGATGGCATCTACCTGGACTTGTGTAAAGTGTTTGATGCTGTCCCACATGACCTGCAGGTCACAAAATTGGAAAAGCATGGACTTGATGGAGGGACATCTCACTGGATAAGGAACTGGCTGGATGGCCACACTCAGAGAGTTGTGGTCAACTGCACAATGTCCAAATGGAGACAAGTAATAAGTGGCATCCTTCAGGGGTCAGTACTAGGACTGGTGTTGTTTAACATCTTTGTCAGCAGTATGGACTTGTATAATAGAGTGCACTCACCAAGTCTGTGGGTGCTGTGTAGTCTTTCTGACATGCTGGAGGGAAGGGTTGCCATCCAGAGGAGCTTGGACAGGCTTGAGAGGTGAGCCCAAGCCAACCTCATGTAATTCAACAAGGACAAGTGCAAGGTTGTGCGTGTGGGTCAAGGCAATGTCAAGCACAAATATAGGATAGGCAAGGAGTGGCTCAAGAGCAGTCTTGAAGAGAAGGATTTGGGGGTGTCAGCTGATGAAAATCTCAACATGAGCTGTCAATGTGTGCTTGCAGCCCAGAAGGCCAACTGTATCCTGGGCTGCATCAAGAGAAGTGTGACCAGCAGGATGAGCAAAGTGATTCTCCCCTTATACTCTCATGAGACTGCACCTGGAGTACTGCATCTAGTTCCAGTGCCCTGAGATTAGGAGGGACATCAAACTGCTGGAGCAGGTCTGGAAGAGGGCCGCAAAGATGATCAGAGGGCTGGAGAACCCCCTTATGGGGGCAGGATGCAAGAGTTGAGGCTCGTAAGCCTGGCAAAAAGAAGGAGACCTTAGAGTAGATTTCCAGTGCCTGAAGGTTGCTTACTAGAAATCTGGGCTTCTAGTAATAGAACAAGAGGGAATGCTTTGAAGCATGAAGAGGGTAGATTTAGATTAGATATTAGAAAGAAATTCTTTACAGTAAAGGTGGTGAGACACTGCAATAGATTTTACAGGGAGTTTCTGAATGCCCCCTCCCTGGTGGTGCTCAAGGCTGGTCTGGACGAGGCCTTGAACAACCTGGTGTAGTGGAACTAGATCATCTTTACCCTTCCAATTCAAACCATTCTGTGAATCTATGAATCAAGATGTTACTCCTGGAGCAAATGCTATATTTCTTCAGCTTAAAAAGAAGAATCCAGGTTATCCAGAAAATGAAATTTAGGCTCCATTGAGAGAAACTACACCAAGGGACAAAAAGACAATTTCTGTTCTGAAATTTTTACTTACTGTCAACATTGTGATGGTGGGGCTCTTGTGTGACAAATTAGTCCAGACCTTTTCAAAGAAAGATCATTGTGACTTTCAAAAATTAATAGGACTGGATAGGTTATTTTAGATTATTTTTCTCTATTGGATCCAGAAATAGAAATCCAAGATTTTAAGCCACCATTCCTATGAGCATAGACTGAGACTACTTGATCTGTTTGCAAAGCATGTGATCAATGGGAAGGGGAAAAGGATATATGACCTTAAGTTTTTTCATCTGTTACTTGCTAATGAATACCCTCATATCCTCAGAACATTTAATTCTGATATGTGACCTTATTGCTCTCTACAACTCCCTGAAGGGAGGTTGTAGACAGGCAGAGGTTGGTCTCTTCTCCCAGGCAGCCAGTACCAGAACAAGAGGACACAGTCTCAGGCTGCACCAGGGCAGGTTTAGGCTGGATGTTAGGAAGAAGTTCTATACAGAGAGAGTGGTTGCCCATTGGAATGGGCTACCTGTGGAGGTGGTGGAGTCACCTTCATTGGAGGTGTGCAGGAGGAGACTTGATGGGGTGCTTGGTGCCATGGTTTAGTTGTTTAGGTGGGTTGGATTGGTTGATGGGTTGGATGCGATGATCTTGAAGGTCTCTTCCAACCTGGTGCATTGTATTGTGTTGTATTGTATTGTATTGTATTGTATTGTACTTCTTTTCAATCCTACATTGGTTTTATTATATTTTGTTCTGAAACCTTCCTGTTTGTCCTAATGCATTTCATATTTTCAGCTTCAGATACTACAGATACCCATAGACAATACAGTAACTCCAATACTTCCAACAAAACCAGCATATACATGTAAGAAGAAAGAATACGTATAGTAGCAGACAGTACTTTCAAAAGAAAGTGTGATGTCAATGCTAAATAAATTATATTCTTATACTCCAACAAAAAGAAATAGAGCACCAATAACATGCAGAACTATAGCTTTTTCTCACTTTCCGGCTATGCTGAGTAGAATCTTTCCCACCTGAAAATGTTCTGAAATGATGAAGTTAAAAAAGAAAACTTCATTGATTTCTTAGGCAGTCACAGGAGTTGTGGATTTAATTACTCTTTCAGCAGCCTTTGCTATTTTTTTGCTTTATTTTTATTATTTTATTTCCAAGTATATAAGCAAGGAAAGTAAAGATATGATGTCATGAGTTTTTAGAAGTATTCACACAAGAGAACAGTTTATCTTTTTCAATGCCACTACAGTCTATTATATAATAATACATGCACTGCATAATAATATACATTTGTGCAGCATTTAGGAAATGTGTGTTATTTACCTGATGGATTAAAATAACTGCCTAAAAGCAGCTACAGCCTTTGAGGTAAACGTGTTTTGGGATGCATACTAATTTTAAAAACATATACCATTTACCCCATATGCTGTAGTTACAGTCTATTGCATACATATATAGAAAGGTGCACTTTTAAATGGATTTTTGTCAAGAGAGTTGATAATAGTTCTTTCAGAGTCCTTCTGTCTATAATGTAAAGGAAGTACTTAGGTGATAAATCAGCCATGTTCAGCCTTTTACCTATATGTTATTTGGGGTGATGAAAATGGTAGGACACTTTGGATTTCAAAGAGATTATTTGATCATCATAAGCAAACAGAACTAGACTAAATACGTTGTGTCTATGAGAAGGTGCTAAAGTGCTGGTTTGTTAAATACAGATTTTTTTATTTGTGGGTGGCATATAGAATCATAGAATCATAGAATCAGTCAGGGTTGGAAGGGACCACAAGGATCATCTAGTTCCAACCCCCCTGCCATGGGCAGGGACACCCTACACTAGATCACGCTGGCCAGAGCCTCGTCCAGCCTGGTCTTAAACACCTCCAGGGACTGGGCCTCAACCACCTCCCTGGACAACCCATTCCAGGCCTTCACCACTCTCATGGTAAAGAACTTCTTCCTCACATCCAGCCTGAATCTCCCCATTTCCAGCTTCATTCCATTCCCCCTAGTCCTATCACTACCTGAGATCCTGAGAAGTCCCTCCCCAGCCTTCCTGTAGGCCCCCTTCAGATACTGGAAAGCCACAATGAGGTCACCTGGGAGCCTTCTCTTCTCCAGACTGAACAGCCCCAACTCCTTCAGTCTGTCCTCATAGGAGAGGTGCTCCAGCCCTCTGATCATCCTCGTGGCCCTTCTCTGGACACGCTCCAGCACGTCCACATCTCTCCTGTAATATGGGCTCCAGAACTGGACGCAGTACTCCAGGTGGGGTCTCACCAGAGCTGAGTAGAGGGGGAGAAGCACCTCCCTTGACCTGCTGGTCACACTTCTCCTGATGCAGCCCAGGATCTGATTGGCTTTCCGGGCTGCAAGTGCACATTGAGAGCTCATGTCGAGCTTCTCGTCCACCAGCACCCCCAAGTCTCTCTCCTCAGGGCTGCTCTCCAGCCAGTCACTGCCCAGCCTGTATTTGTGCCTGGGATTGCCTCGACCCAGATGCAGGACCCTGCACTTGGTCTTGTTGAAGCTCATGAGGTTGGCTTGTGCCCACCTCTCCAGCCTGTCCAGGTCCCTCTGGATGGCATCCCTTCCCTCCAGGGTGTCCACTGCACCACACAGCTTGGTGTCATCAGCAAACTTGCTGAGGGTGCACTCGATGCCACTGTCCATGTCACCCACAAAGATGTTGAACAAGACAGGTCCCAGGACTGATCCCTGAGGGACTCCGCTTGTCACTGGCCTCCACTGGGACATGGACCCGTTGACAGCCACTCTTTGGGTGCGGCCATCAAGCCAATTCTTTATCCATCTAGTGGTCCATCCATCAAACCCATGTGTCGCCAGCTTGGAGACCAGGAGGTGGTGTGGGACAGTGTCGAAGGCTTTGCTCAAGTCCAGGTAAATGACATCAGTTGCTCGCCCCTCATCTATTAATGCTGTCACCTGATCATAGAAGGCCACCAGGTTTGTCAGGCAGGATTTGCTCTTGGCAAAGCCATGCTGACTATTCCCAATCACCTCTTCACTATTCTTCTGAGTCATTAGTGCCTCCAGGAGGATCTGCTCCATGATCTTTCCAGGCACAGAGGTGAGACTGACTGGCCTGTAGTTCCCCGGTTCCTCCTTCTTGCCCTTTTTGAAAATGGGAGCAATGTTTCCCCTTTTCCAGTCTGTGGGGACTTCCCCAGTCTGCCATGACTTCTGGAATATAATAGAGAGGGGCTTGGCAATCTCATCTGCCAGTTCTCTCAGCACCCGTGGGTGTATCCCGTCGGGTCCCATGGACTTGAACACTTTCAGGTTCTTCAGGTGATCACGAACCTGATCTTCACTTATGATGGGCAGTTCTTCCTCCCCGTCCCTGGCATCGTCTGCCATGACACCAGGAGTGTGGCTGGAGGCCCTTGCAGTGAAGACTGAGGTAAAGAAGTGATTGAGTACCTCAGCCTTTTCCACATCACTTGTGACCAATTCACCACTTTCCTTTCTGAGGGGGCCCACACCTTCCCTAGTCTTCTTCTTGCCATTAATATACCTATAGAAATTCTTAGTGTTCCCTTTAACCCCCCTGGCTAGATTCAGTTCAAACTCTGCTTTGGCTTTCCTAACCAGGCCTCTTGCTGCTCGGGCAGCTTCCTTATATACCCCCTGTTCTATCTGTCCTTCCTTCCACTTCCTGTAGAGTTTCTTTTTACGTGATAGTGTGTCCAGCAGCTCCTTGTTCATCCAGGCAGGCCTCCTAGCATTCCTTCCTGCTTTTCTCCTTATAGGTATACATAGCTCCTGGACACAGAGGAGGTGGTCCTTGAATACTGACCAGCTGTCCTGGGTCCCTCTTCCCTCCAGGGCTTCATCCCACGACACTTTGGCTAGCAGATCCCTGCAGCGATCGAAGTCTGCACGCCTAAAGTCTAGGGTCCTAAGCTTAGAATATGTCCTCCTGATTGCCCTGAGGATATTAAATTCAACTGCTTCATGGTCACTGCAGCCAAGGCCGTCTCTGAGCCTCACATTTGTTACCAGCCCTTCCCTGTTGGTGAGAACAAGGTCCAGCGTAGCACCTTTTCTTGTTGGTTCCTCTACCATTTGGAGGAGGAAGTTGTCTTCTATGCAGTCCAGGAACATCCTGGATTGCTGATGCTTTGCTGTGTTGTCCCTCCAACAGATGTCAGGGTGGTTGAAATCCCCCATGAGGACCAGGGCTTGTGACCTGGAAGCCGCTTCTATTTGCCTGTGCAGAGCCTCATCTGCTTGGTTCTGCTGGTCAGGTGGCCTGTAGGAGACCCCCACAGTAATATCTCCTTCCCCTGTCTTGCCTTTAATTCTAACCCATAAACTTTCAACCAACTCATCATGCCTCCCCAGGTGGAGTTCTGCTGATTCCAGCTGGTTGTTGACATAGAGGGCAACACCTCCTCCTCTCCTTCCCTGCCTATCCTTCCTAAAAAGCTTATACCCGTCTATCCCTACGTTCCAGTCGTGGGAGTCATCCCACCAAGTTTCGGTGATGCCCACTATGTCATGGCGTCCCAGCATCACGGTGGCCCTTAACTCATCTTGTTTGTTGCCCAAGCTGCGTGCATTTGCATAGAAGCACTTCAGCTGGGCTGGCCCTGTCGTCCTCCTGTGCCAACTCCCCTTGGTTTCCACAGGGTGTCCTGGTGTGTCATTTGTGTCTTGCCTCAGGGCAGCAAGCTGAGAGCCCCTACTGGCTCTCCATCCCTCCACCTCAGGTGAGCTGCCCCCCTGCTTGTCACAGGCCAGCAGGAGACCACCAACCCCTCCCCCCTTCAAATCTAGTTTAAAGCCCTGTCTATGAGCCCTGCCAATTCCTGCCCCAGGATCCTTTTCCCCCTCTGGGACAAGTGTGTCCCATAAGTTGTTTTTAGCTCTGCTGCCTTGAAAACCAAACCATGATTGTAGAACCCAAATCCCTGCCGATGGCACCAGTCCCTGAGCCATGAATTGACCTGTTGGCTCTTCCACAATGTTCCCTCATCCATCACTGACGTTAGAGGGATAGCAGAGAACACTACTTGAGATCCTGACCCCTTTAGCAGGTGCCCTAACGTTCTGAAATCTCTTTTAATTGACCGTGAGCCTCGCATTGTTGCATCGTCACTACCCACCTGAAAGACCAGCAGTGGGTAGTAGTCTGAAGGGCTCACAAGTTCGGGAATTTTGCCTACTATGTCCTTTACTTGGGCACCAGGGAGGCAGCAGATCTCCCTATGAAATGGGTCTGGTCTGCATATTGGGCCCTCTGCCCCCTTCAGTAGGGAGTCTCCTACAACGATGACCCTACGAGGTTTCCTTTCTGGACTAGTTTTGATAGCTGGCCTGAGGGAACCTGTCATTGGTGCAGCTTCTGTCTTCCTTGAGTCCTCATCCTCACCTATGACCTGCTCCTCCTGTAGAGCCTCATACCTATTCTGAACCTTCACTGTAGGCAGCATGCTGCTCAAAGTAGCACGCTTGCTCCGTCTGCCCTTCTTCCGTCGGGCAGAGACCTGCTCCCATTGGCCCTGCTCATGTGGGTTACTGCAGGGAGGCTGAGAGGCTAGCTGATGGGTAGGTATCAAACTCCCTGCTCCACTGAGAGTTACCCCCTGTTCTGGTTTGGTAGAAGTTAGATTGTGAGGATAGTCAGTGTTCCTTTCACTGTCTCTTATAGCTCTAAGCCTTTCTACCTCTTCTTTTAGTTCAGCCACCATGCTCATCAGATCGCTGATCTGCTCACAACTCACACAGGAGTTGTTCCTTCCATCCTCCATATCGAGTGCCAGGTCCCAGCACTCACTGCAGCCACCTACCTGAACACCTGCATGCTTGTGAGTGGCCTCTGTTTGGGTGCCAACTGTTCTTCTACTAGCCTTACTAGCTGTTCTTCTACTAGCCTTACTTCTAGTAGTAACCATATTGCAGTAGTCACCCTCTGAATCACCCTCTAAATCTCCCTCGCCACCCGGCTTTTTTTTTTTTTTTTTTTTTTTTTTTTTTTTTTTTTTTCCCGGTCAGTAAGGAGGCCTCAGAGCCGAGCTCCTCGCTGCTGCCTGCTCTCAGCCACGCGCTGGGGTATGTTTGGTTTGCGAGCCGAGCTCCTCGCTGCTGCCTGCTCTCAGCCACGCGCTGGGGTCTGTTTGGTTTGCGAGCCGAGCTCCTCGCCGCTGCCTGCTCTCAGCCACCGCTGGGGTATGTTTGGTTTGCCGCGGTTTCTACGGCAACCCCTCCCCCTGCTACGTCACTGCCCTCAGGCACGTAGGCAACCCGAGCCTGCCGCCCCTCCTCCCCTCTCCAGGAGGTCCCGAGCCACCAGCCCCTTACCTCCCGAAAAGCAAGGAAAGCAAAGGGGAAAGCAATCTCTCCGAGCCGAGCTCCTCGCTGCTGCCTGCTCTCAGCCACGCGCTGGGGTATCCCTGCCCTGGGGTATATGACCCTGTGCAAAGTGTTAGCAAAATGTCTGTTGCAGAATGATGGCTGCATTCATAATGATTAGTTGTATGATGTTTACTTGCAAACTACAACTAGTACATGCAGAACTATTTGCTCACATAGGAAGATGTTGAATGGCCAGTGGAGACATACAGATACCTCTGAAGGTCATCAGGGCCCAATGCAGTCTATGCGGATTATATGATCAAATTATCTCTTGTTTTCCGTCTTCAAAGGAAAGCTTCACAAACAGAAATGACTCAGTTTTGTTGAAGATGAAACCCTCTGAGGTTTGGTTGGTACACATATGTGAATGCTTTGAGTTTGGATGTGTGCAATTTTGTCCCAAAAACGCAACTGATTTTTTTTTTTTTTTCTTTTATTCTCGTGCAGACATTATGGACACAGATATTTTCAGAGTCAATTTTGGCACAGTCTTAGAAGAATACTCCTCACTCATTATATATCCAGAATATTCTGACCACATAAAACAAGAAAATTTTTAGTTCCTACACTTTTTATTTTCTGCATGTGATCATCATAATATACAAGCGAATTCTATGTGAGCTATGTGGAGGTTAAACAATGTGATTGGGAAGACTAAAATTATCACTTAATTAGATTACAGAAGCATTACTTGGTCAGAGACATTTTTATGTTTAAAAACACAAAATAAAATTAATGGGAATGCCACTTTGTAAAAGCTGGAAGATATTTCAGAAGGGAAGCTGTTAGAAGGCATAGAAATATAAATGGTTAGTAACACCTATTACCTCAGCAAACACCTCTATTTTTATAAATAGCAGTCAGACATGCCTTTTCATGCTATGTAGAACCAGAAATAAGATGAATAAATTAATATTAATTGTGAATTAGGACACATGACTTCAGATGTCCTTCGCTACACATGTTTGATATAGTTTTTGATCAAAGTGATAAGCCAGAAATTTGATAAAACATTAATATGATTTATTAAATATAAAAAGATATTTTTCTGAGACAATTTGATCCAGGTTTGATTGCCTGGTCAATGATAGGTTGATTATACACAAGAGAATGGTAATAAACAGTGGAATAATAGTCTAGGAAAATCAGAGTTTGGGTTGCTCCTGTTGGAATTAAAACATTGATGAATCTCTGAAGAAGTGTCCTGTCTGGTTGTCCATCCCAATGGTGGTCTAATCCCTGGATGACTGGTCTTCCTTGTTCCCAGTCTTGGCCTCCCTTTTCCCTGTTCTGGTTGGAACCAGACTCCATCCTGTATGGAGGCAAAACTGGCCTCAGTGTGCAGCAATCGGGAAGGTTAAATTAATGGTCGGGAACAATCCTTCACACACTGATGCAATGGGTCCTTCCATTGGCATCCAGTGCTTCCCATACGTGTAATCCTCAAGGTGTGGCCAATGTCATGGTCACTATACCAATCGATGGCAGCTTCACTATTACATGTTGGCCCACCTGTAGTTGTAACAATGAGTGCATTGGTTTGCCCTCTGGCCCACCTAGCATGTGAATAGCATCTACCATTGGTTCAGCTGGAGAGAATGCCTTGATCTTGGGGCTACCTTAACTTCCCTAACGGTTATTTACAGTATAAACCGTGTGGGCCAAACACTTGTCCCAATTTCCTTTAGAGACATTGGCATGTCTTTTAATGAGGCCATTCGTCCTTTCAACTATGCCCTTTGCCAGGGGGTAGTATGGGGTATAGCACACCCATTTGACCCCTTCACCTTGCTCCCAGTCTTGCACAATGGCTGTGGTGAAATGCGATGTGTTGTCACTCTGTATGCACTCAGGCTTTGGTAAAATGCTAAACCAGTGTTTTAGAACTTTTAGGTCTGGATTCCTGTGGCACTACTTGTGGCTGTGGCCGTGGTTAAGGCAGATACCACTTCTACACCAACCAGTATGTATTTCTTTCCATATGATGGTTTGAGGGATCCAACATAATCAATCTGACAGGTACTCCATAGAGTTTTACCCTGCCTGATATGTTGGGCTGGTGGTAGGTTCGGGTGATTGGCCTTGCCTGAGTGACCCTTTTTGATGTGAAGCCACTCAGCCAACCTTTCCCAATCTTTCCCTCGCTACTCACCACATGGATGCATGCCAGGTCATCCACCTGTTGGTTCCACTTCACAGCAAGGATGTCTTGCTTGGAGTGTCCTTTTACAAGTGGAGGCAAACTGGGCCTTGTCCTCTTCTTGCAGTGAGACCATGAAATATAGAATCATAGAATCATAGAATCATAGAATCAGTCAGGGTTGGAAGGGACCACAAGGATCATCTAGTTCCAACCCCTGCCATGGGCAGGGACACCCTACACTAGATCACGCTGGCCAGAGCCTCGTCCAGCCTGGTCTTAAACACCTCCAGGGACTGGGCCTCAACCACCTCCCTGGACAACCCATTCCAGGCCTTCACCACTCTCATGGTAAAGAACTTCTTCCTCACATCCAGCCTGAATCTCCCCATTTCCAGCTTCATTCCATTCCCCCTAGTCCTATCACTACCTGAGATCCTGAGAAGTCCCTCCCCAGCCTTCCTGTAGGCCCCCTTCAGATACTGGAAAGCCACAATGAGGTCACCTCGGAGCCTTCTCTTCTCCAGACTGATATGTGTCCTTGATGTCCATTGCAGCCATGCACATGTGGGATGCAGCTTGAATGGTGCTACCACAGAGGTCAGTCTTGGGACTGCTGTGGTGAGAGGGGCTGTGTTGTTATTCAATCACCAATAGTCAGCTGTGAGTCGCCGTCATCCATCAGGCTTGCGCAGTGACCAAACTGGAGAATTGTAGGGAAAATGTGTTCTGCAGATGATCTGCCTGCACTCCAGGTCTGCAATCACTTCTAACATGCCTTGTCTGGCTGCCACTGGTAACGGATACTGGTTAATGCAGGTGATGGCAGACTGGGGTAAAGCAGGAACAATTTGCAAACTATTAATACAAAGCAGTCTTTGCCCCATTTACCCCCATGCCATGGAAACCAAAAGACCACAGGGAACCATCAGGGAGTTACCATCTCTTACTTGCTAGAACATCAGATCCTAAGATGTTCCCAGGGTAACGGCTTAAGGCAACCTCTACCAAGGTACTATGCTTGTCACCTGGGAGCCATAACGTTGCTTTAGCCAAATGGCAAGTAGTGGGTAGCCTGCGGCACCACTAATTTTAATTCTCCTATGTGATGGCTGTATTCCCAGCCTCTTTGCCTGCTGCACTGATTTGTGCACCAGTATCAATGAGGAATTTAATGGGAGTTTTGGTTGCTCCTGTTGGAATTAAAACAAAAGGTTCCAAATTATCAGACCACTGCAAGGCATACACCATGTGATGAGAAAGGCCTGTGACAATCATTGCAGTACTTAGTGTTTTGGCACCTCCTTGGAGCTTTGGTGATGAGGTGTGGATGGGTTTTTCATAACAGCAGGAGAATCCACAGTGGAAGAAATACTACTATTACTCTAGTCACCCCTGCTGCCACTACAGCTTTGCTTCCATTTACCAGTTCTCTTCAAAGTCTTAAGCACGATTGACTTAATGTGTCCCATGGTTAGGCTCTTAATACACACTCAGGTATCCCTAAGGAAAGAACTTGCTGAAACCAGTCTCTAGTCAGTGAAGCTTGTTTCTGGCTGGAGTTATGTCCTCAGGTTTTCCTGGGGTGATTTGGGCTGCTGTTTGAACTTGTGTGGGGAACTGTCTGTGTTTGGCACACTTCTAGTTTTCTACTGCGAGATGACGCTCTGTGGCTGGCTTTCTGGGTACCAGCACAATATCCATTCCCAGAGGGTGCACAAACTGGATAACCAGCGAGATCCCAATAATTTGCTAAGTCCCTTAACAGTTCTTTCCAGGTTGGGATGTGCTCACAGGGATCATCAGAGCGCTTATTCCTTTTAACTGCCTGTTTAATCTGCTCCATTCAATCAATTAAACATCCCTTAAAGGCATCAGGCACTCCTCGAATGAGAGGTTTAAGCCTCATGGTGTTAATGGGTGTGTTTAAAGGGGATGCATGGAGTCCTCGTTCATGCATGGCTTGCACGCATGATATTTTTCTAACTGCTGCAGATAGTTCAGCTGAGGTCTCTATCTGTATGACTGTGGATTTGTCTCTCTCAGAGGTATCTATGCCCCCAGCCCAACAAGTGATTTGGGCCCTTGGGAAATAATTCCCAGCAGGACCTGGACTCAAAAATACATTCAGCCCCTAGTCTGTATCAGCCTCTTCAGCACTCAAGAAAACAAGATTGCTGCCTGTGGCCGAAACTCCATACAAAAAGTCAGTAATTGTCTCATGAGAGAATTTTCCCTGCAGTTTGCTTAACTGAGTTGCAGAATAAAGGCAAATCTGTGTTCTAATGGTTCCACCACCACTACAGGCTGTGGTAACTTCCTGCCTGATGATAGGGTGAACATGCTGTAATGTGACTTCCTCCTCAGAGCTTCAGTCCTCTGTGTCACTAAACCTAGGGAAATTCCCTGCTGGCAAAAAACTTGTCACTTGTCTGCAGCTGCCAATGTTTCCCAGGTCAGGTCAAGCTGGGTGGCTAGTCTACAGATAGGCTGGCTGCAGAGTTGGTGAGCCTTGCACAGCTTAAGCAGTCTCTGAGGCTGGGTCTAGATGCATGCTGATGGCAAAACGCATGTGGCCATGCTCAGTAGTGCCGATAAAAAGTCCAGTTCACAGTCCTTTACTGAAAAGACTTTATCTTTTGGCTGAGTCATGGGCAGACTTGTCTCATGTCCAGTGGCTGGGCTAAATGCATGAGTGACTGGCACACTGAACTGAACAGCTGAGTTCAGAGTCATTTTTTGTGGGATGTACAGGCTCGTCATAGAGTGTGCTTCATGCACAACAGTTAAATTACAATCCACTGTGCATGGGACATAAGGGCTTGTCCCAGGATAGGATACATATGCAGCTGGTGGAGAGGTTAAATTATCCACTGCCCATGGGACATATAGGCTTCTCCTGGAATAGGCTGCATATGCAGCTGGTGGTGCAGCTAAATTATAATCTGCTGACTATGGGACGTGAAGGCTTGGCACAAAGTATGCTGTGGGTGGAGCCGGTGGAGTGGCTGGTCTCGGTGATGCAGGACCCAAAGGAGCAGCTGGTGGCTGGGCGGTCTATTTATCTTTAAAGACGTGCTCTGCGGCAAAGCTCAGCCCTGCTGTGTCTTGAGCTAAGGACAATGCTGATATGCCTTCAGCAATAAGCCACTCAGACTGTTGTGCCCCCCCAAAAGACACAATTTTAAGGTCTGTCCTTTCAAAGTCCTGTTTGTGGGATCATGGTTCAGACTGTTCCTAAAATGATGGTGCTGGGTACTGAGCTCCAGCAATCTGGACCACGTCGGGGCTGCAGGGTCTTGAAGAGTTTTCGCTTGAGCTGGGATTAGAACCAGCGCCTGATTCTGTGATTGCTATAATAGCAGCACTAGACTTCTTAATTTGCAGCACAAATAAATCAGCGAGTTCCATATGCTTCACCTCCAATCGTTCTAGCTCTTCTTCTTAAAAAAAAATCCTCTCCTCAAAAATATGTTTTTTTTTTTTCCATAAGTACTAAATTCAGCTAGCCCCTGGATAATACAGGCTCCCAAAATTATGGTGGGGACGCTATCAGTGTTGGTTAATTTACTGGCAATGTTCTCTGCAATTTTACAATTTTGTTTCACACATTCCAAGTCTGAGACTGTTAATTCACAGCCTAATTTGTGTAAAAACTTCACAGTTGGGCACCCTGCTCACTGCACCATTTGATATAGTTTTTGATAAAATTGATAAGCCAGAAATATGATAAATTATTAATATGATTTATTAAATTAAAAAAATATTTTCCAGAGACAATTTGATCCAGGTTTGTTTGCCTGGTCAATAATAGGTTGATTATACACAATAGGATGCTAATAGAATCATAGAATCATAGAATCATAGAATCATAGAATCAGTCAGGGTTGGAAGGGACCACAAGGATCATCTAGTTCCAACCCCCTGCCATGGGCAGGGACACCCTACACTAGATCACGCTGGCCAGAGCCTTGTCCAGCCTGGTCTTAAACACCTCCAGGGACTGGGCCTCAACCACCTCCCTGGACAACCCATTCCAGGCCTTCACCACTCTCATGGTAAAGAACTTCTTCCTCACATCCAGCCTGAATCTCCCCATTTCCAGCTTCATTCCATTCCCCCTAGTCCTATCACTACCTGAGATCCTGAGAAGTCCCTCCCCAGCCTTCCTGTAGGCCCCCTTCAGATACTGGAAAGCCACAATGAGGTCACCTCGGAGCCTTCTCTTCTCCAGACTGAACAGCCCCAACTCCTTCAGTCTGTCCTCATAGGAGAGGTGCTCCAGCCCTCTGATCATCCTCGTGGCCCTTCTCTGGACACGCTCCAGCATGTCCACATCTCTCCTGTAATATGGGCTCCAGAACTGGATGCAGTACTCCAGGTGGGGTCTCACCAGAGCTGAGTAGAGGGGGAGAAGCACCTCCCTTGACCTGCTGGTCACACTTCTCCTGATGCAGCCCAGGATCTGATTGGCTTTCCGGGCTGCAAGCGCACATTGAGAGCTCATGTCGAGCTTCTCGTCCACCAGCACCCCCAAGTCTCTCTCCTCGGGGCTGCTCTCCAGCCAGTCACTGCCCAGCCTGTATTTGTGCCTGGGATTGCCTCGACCCAGATGCAGGACCCTGCACTTGGTCTTGTTGAAGCTCATGAGGTTGGCTTGTGCCCACCTCTCCAGCCTGTCCAGGTCCCTCTGGATGGCATCCCTTCCCTCCAGGGTGTCCACTGCACCACACAGCTTGGAGTCATCAGCAAACTTGCTGAGGGTGCACTCGATGCCACTGTCCATGTCACCCACAAAGATGTTGAACAAGACAGGTCCCAGGACTGATCCCTGAGGGACTCCGCTTGTCACTGGCCTCCACTGGGACATGGACCCGTTGACAGCCACTCTTTGGGTGCGGCCATCAAGCCAATTCTTTATCCATCTAGTGGTCCATCCATCAAACCCATGTGTCACCAGCTTGGAGACCAGGAGGTGGTGTGGGACAGTGTCGAAGGCTTTGCTCAAGTCCAGGTAAACGACATCAGTTGCTCGCCCCTCATCTATTAATGCTGTCACCTGATCATAGAAGGCCACCAGGTTTGTCAGGCAGGATTTGCCCTTGGCAAAGCCATGCTGACTATTCCCAATCACCTCTTCACTATTCTTCTGAGTCATTAGTGCCTCCAGGAGGATCTGCTCCATGATCTTTCCGGGCACAGAGGTGAGACTGACTGGCCTGTAGTTCCCTGCTTCCTCCTTCTTGCCCTTTTTGAAAATGGGAGTAATGTTTCCCCTTTTCCAGTCTGTGGGGACTTCCCCAGTCTGCCATGACTTCTGGAATATAATAGAGAGGGGCTTGGCAACCTCATCTGCCAGTTCTCTCAGCACCCGTGGGTGTATCCCGTCGGGTCCCATGGACTTGAACACTTTCAGGTTCTTCAGGTGATCACGAACCTGAGCTTCACTTATGATGGGCAGTTCACTGTTAATAAACAGTGGAATAACAGTCTAGGAAAATCAGAACTTAGAATACAGAGGAATAAACTAGAAAACTCTTATACATGCAAAAAGAAATGACAGTGCTGCCTCTGGTGATGAGATCGGAATCGGCTACCCGTGGAGGTGGTGGAGTCACCTTCACTGGAGGTGTTCAGGAGAAGACTTGATGGGGTGCTTGGCTGTATGGTCTAGTTGTTGGGTGGGTTGGACTGTTTGATGGGTTGGACGCGATGATCTTGAAGGTCTCTTCCAACCTGGTGTATTGTATTGTATTGTATTGTATTATTGACCTCCTTGGGTTCACAATGGAGCTAACCAGCAGGCAAACAACCTATAAACCTTAGAAATAACCAGGTAAAATAGCATAAATTACTCACAAACTGCCAAGCTGTTAACTGCTAAAATATTTGCTGGATGAAGCAATGCTCTGAGTTCATATTTGTAATCCAAAAGGCAGGAATAACCCAAAAGGTAGTATCCAAAATTAGAGGAAGTGAGAGAGAGGGAGACACACTGCTGTGGTGGGTGTCTATGACTCAAACACTATGCTGCTAGGACAAAAGCAGCTAATTACCCTGAAGACAGGAGCACGAAGTAGATGCCTGTCGCCGCCTTGAATCCCATTAACAAACAGGAGGGGGAGAAAAAGAGAGTGATAAGATGTGGCCTCTGAAATCTCCCCTATAAATTTCCTTTTGAAAACTGAATGGCCCAATGGCAGTTTGCCTATTCAAATCCTGGCAATCAGTTCAAAATGTTGTCTGGTGGGCAAAACTGCACACACCGTCTCATATTGCCTCTGACACATGCAGTTGCCTCTCTGAAACATGAGGCATAGGGTCCAGCTTCCACCCCATCCTGGCAGCCTTAACATCACCTGCCTATTGGACCCTCGACCTCAAACCAGGACCCTGCAATGGGGAGGGAGGAGAAAGGGCAGTGGCCAAAGAGGTTTAGCTGGCTTGTTAATGCCTCTTCCAGGTTAAAGGACTATTTAAAAAAAGAAAAATATTGAAAAATACAGAATGCATTTTGTAAACCTTCATTAAAACAATGAATACTACATGAATTGAATAATGAAGTTTTAAAGATACAAAGGACATGCTGAATAATTCAGCATATGAACTGTCTTTATGTATGCAGTGTGTAGAGCCTTGAACATTTCCTTTTTCTGAACAACAAAATGCTAATACTAGACATCTGTGATACCTAGAAAAGGAAGACCTTTTTTTTTTTTTTTTTTTTTTTAATTCAGCCTCCAAGATATCTAAAACAACAATTGCAATCTCACTCTACACTAGAGCCATTTGTTGAACTGCAGCTTGTATTTTTACAGAAATGAAGCATAACACGCTTTGGTACTACAAATAATTTAATATAGAAAAAAAAATATAGTCTAGATTGTATAAAACTTATATGCCAGAGACATATAAATGACCACAATCATTACTCAACATAAACCAGAGACAGTTTATCCTCTGCAATGTTTTATTGTTCTGTGTCAGAACAGTGTGACAGCTACTAATTGTTAGCTGTTGTTTTTTTGTTGCCTGAGGGATCAGCTAAAGCAAAAAACCCTCTGAGAATTTGAGGGGAAGACAGGGGGAAGGTTACGCAGTGTGCTATCATAAATAAATATTTGCAAAGCATCTTCACTATAAAGCATAGCTGTTTAGAGCAGTGTAGGCTACTTTTGACTCAGTGATCTTTCACACTAAATTATGCCAGCTAGACAAAAGCTCCTTTGTTTAGATGAACAAAATATAAAAGTAGTGTTAATGAGAGCATCTCCATTTATTTGTAGCTATCAAAGCCACAAAGATTTAAAATTCAATTAACATAGTATATTTTCAAATGTTAGTTTCTTAAAAACCTTGTCAGTCTGAATGGTTGAATTCAATGGTGGTGCATACATTGTCTGCACTGACTCCATTGTCTGCAGTGGGCTTAAGTATGGGCCATGAAATATACACCTAGGGCAGAGGAGAATATAAAGCTGTGGCTGTGTTTAGGCTGGTAGCACTCTTTTTTCTCAGAAAGAGGAAAATATGAAGAGTAAGTATGTCTTTTATAAGAAATAATAATTAAAGAAATGGAGTCCAGATTCTGACTACTTTTGAAAAGACAAAACCTACCAATCTTTAATAAGAAATGTAAGATATAGAGCTTGGGTAGTAAATATTTAAAAAGTAAAGTTTCATTCTGATTTAAATCAGTGGGAAAATAATGAACAAAGTGATCTAAAAATTAATAAATATTTTTGGATGAGGATCAATCTCAAAAGTCTTATAAAAGTCAAATGGTTGCAATTATTGACTAAATCATCTGATGAATATGCTATATAGGGATTTAATCAAATATTGGCATATACAGGCCAAGAATCATTACTGTTCATCGTAAAATCAGCAATAAATGCCTCCATAATGCTCATATTGTACAATAATAAAATTTTAACAGATAAGGAACTAAACTGCACTTTCATTAAACTCAATAGCAAATCTTGCATTGATTTCACTCAGAAACTAGCCTTTGTTTTATATCCAATAACGTACCTGTTAAAAACCAGTCAGGATGTACATATTTTTTCTCTGATATTTTTAAAATAAGAAACACATGATTGCACTATGTTGTATATAATCTATTTCGGGAAAATAACCATCAGTTAATTTACACCTTTTTATTTTTAATTAGTTAATATATGTTTGTATTTCTTGACTGTATTTAAAAACACAGTAGACTGAAAATATCTTGGGCATTTTTTTGCACTTTAAAACATATCATAAAAGGCACATATAAGGAAAATTGGTTAAAATGATAGGCACATCAAAGATTTTGTAGAGCTTGTAACCACTACCTAAGGTTGTAAAAGCTTGTATATTATTTGAAATACAAAACTCTTCTTATGATGTCTCCAAATTACTCCTGCAAAATATGGGATAATGTTAGATCACTGTAGAAAATAGAAAACCAGTGTCCAGAATGTGAAATTATCCTCCTCTCTAAGGGACAGTTTAATGGTCTGAATGCGAACACACAATGCACATTTCTAATAACAGAGAGAGAAACACTGGGGATATTCAGAAATGCTAATAAGAAAACAGGCCAAAGGAATATGTAATAACCTTCCAGTTCCTTTGCAGTCTATTGTAAGTTTTATCTCTAACGGGGTGGGGGAAGGGGGTGTGGGGGTAGGGGGAAAGCTTAAACAAGGCCTATTAGCAGTAAATACTTCTGCCAATATCCCTCACAGTAGGAGAACTCCTCCAGCAATTTTCACGATTAATTACCAGTGGCAAGCGTATTCATAATCTGGTGTTAATTTTGTAGTGTCTGAATGAACTCGGCTTTGGCACGCTCAGTTATTGTTTCCCTGCTACTAGTAGGATGAACTACTTGTTCAGGTCATGCTGTGTCAAAAGAGTGCTAATGTGTTTATATAAACACTACAAACAGCACCTGCTTTAACCACACTTTTTATTATTTTTTTTTCCATCATGAGTTAGAACATAAAATCCTTTGGTGGAGGAATGCAAATGACAATAAAATATTACTACAGTTTGTGTTGAAGTGAAAAATCAAATACAGACAGAATAGAAAGAAAAAAAGTAATGTCTTTATAACTTCTTTGAATCAAAGCTTTTCTGTACTTATCTTACAGGATTTAGAGAGACTATTAGTGGCTAATTTGTCAGCTCCTGCTGAACACTCTTTTGCTTTCATTAAATGCATCCCTTATCATCAAGACAATGAAATACATAGAAAGAAGGAATGAAATGGACAAGTCCAATACATGTTTTATATTAGAGTTGATTTCATTTTTCTTGCTTTTTTTCTGTCAGCTGAATTTTTTAAAGCAAGTTTGATAATGCTCTTTTACAGATCCTGTGGGTTGCCCAAGGAGAGCTATTCCTGATAGGATTAATTGCCCAAAATTCATGACTTGCTGAGCAGTGACAAATATGATTGGTTAATGAGGATTCTCAGATTTGTAATTGCATAAGCACATCTGCATAGACTGGAGGCCATTACTGAAATCACTGAAAGAAGTATGATTTTTATAAAAGCAGTAATACTCTCCAGGGTATGCATTGTCAACCTTATGCCCCTATTGTACTTGTGGTTTATACAAATGACACCATAACTGCAGACCAGATCCTAAGTTTATTTAAAAGATTTATACATGCTAATTAGCATAAAGCATGATTCTCACATGTATTGCATAAAGGCCAATGGAAAAAATTCAAGGACGTGTGCTCTAATGTTTTCGCAAGGAGAGAACCATTAAAATAATTGAATGCATTGAGTTCTTGTATTAAAATCTATACATAAACAAAACAAAACAACCAACCAAACAAAAAAACCCACCAAAAAACAACCCTGCAATATTTTAAGGTACTTAATACTGAAATGTTACTTAGATGACTGGAGTGCTAAAGGAAGTAGTATAAAAGAAAAAGCTATCTTTTCAAAGAAGATTGTAAAATGAGAGTGGGACCACCTTTAAGAGTTGTACTGTTCTAAACAGGAAGTGAGACAGACCTTATTGTGCACTTTAAACTCCTTCAGTTTATTTTATTTTCTCTAACAGTCTGGATTTATTTATTTATTCTTTTAATATTCTAAAGTTTATTGTATTTGTTGAATTGATTAAAAATATTTGAAGTACTTCCTAGATGATCAGTCTTGTATTAACATACAGTTGTAGCACAGCAGTGCCTAACAAGAAGGAGGATATTGAGGCCATACAATATGGCTTTCTCTTCCTCTTTACCATTCATTCACATTGGTTGCTGCACGTTACTAATTGGAATTAAGGTGGTATTCATGAAATAACGTGTAGTGCACTTTCTTACAACTCCAAATTAAATCTGCATTATGTCAAGGAAAAGAAACTCACAACTGCAATTCCACCACAGTGATGCGATGAAATTCATACCTTTCTCTAAGCTGTATGCACTGGTGAAAGGGATTGAACTAACTGACTTGACCATCACACAGTGTATCTAAAATTGATCAGCTAATATATTCAGCCAATATATATAATCTGCAAAGTGAGATGAAGCTCAGCCGAGGACCCAGTGAAGCTAATGCAAGTTCTATATTTGTCTTAATATTTTGACAAATGTTATTTTTCCATCCTCAGTCACAATACTCAGGTGTCTGCACCAAAATGTTGCTAGGTCTCCAAGATTTATCCAAAGTACTACATTTAAGGAAAACAGCTTAAGGCAAAATAATGAAGGTATCAAATTATTAGCTTCAAGTGTGGAAGATATCTCCTGGTGGTGTCCCATGTTTTATGGCTTGCATCACACACCTGATGATTCATAGGAAAGAATAGTACATAAAGGTGGTTATTGTTTGGTTGGTTTTGGGCTGCAGAAGAGTTTTGTACTGAGGCTGTGGTAACAGTTCTGACTTCCAAGCCTGTAAAGTATAATGCACCCAAGTCTGCCACAGTGACAGTAAGGGGTATGCTAAATGGTCACAGAGTGTGTGGGAACAATGGCCCCATTCTTTGCTCCCACATGGCAGGAGCAGACGGAGGCATTTAAGGAGGGTTAAAGGCCAAATATGTGGACCCTGAAGGATCACAGGATGCCTGCTCATCTCCTCAAGCTACCAAGGGGGCTGCTTTAACCTTCATTGTTGAGAAGGAGCCACCAGCTTTAATGAAGATTAGCTATCATGTCAGGATTGAGTCTCCTGGTCTTAGTGCTGTAGGCAGAGCCCATGAACAGCTGCCTCCCTCCCCCTCTCCCTTTCACCCCCCCACCCTGGGCAGGGTAGTTAGGCATATAGCCTATGCAGCAAACAGGCTCTGTAAAGGGTAACTTTAATAAGTGCATGAAAAAAAGCAAAGCAGAGAGCCTGGTAGAATCATAGAGTGATTCAGCTTGGAAGAGACCTTAAAAATCATCTAGTTCTAACCCTTCTGATTCTGGATTAAAACTACTAGTCCTTCAAGAGAAAGATCACACACAGAATGGTGCTCTGGATACTGACAGGAACTTTGGTTATATTCAGTACATCAACAGCAATATGGATACAAAAATGTGAAAATGTCTTTGTCACCTGTTACTTTTGGCACTGCTTTTTTTGGCCTCCTAATCTGCTCAGACATAACAAATATGGAATTGTAGTGAGATGGAATCTGGAATCCTGTTTCATGCAGTACTTTCCATTTTATACAGGCAGAGTAGCGTGTCTTGCTTTGAAGACTGCTTCAGAATTGTGTTGTTGCTCATGGCATGCTGTTCTCTGGCAAGGGTATATAACATAATTAAAATAAGACAATACAAGAAAAAAGGAATGGGATGATGTAAGTTACTCAGTTGTTATCACCTTAAAGAAAGAAAATAGGGACATAGCTCTACCTTTCTTAGTGCCTGAGTACAGCAAAACAGGCAGCCTATCCAGGACATGACTCCAAAAGCCCATTCTTCCTGTCCACAAGACCCAGGCAACACTTGGAGAAGCCTGCAGCCTGAATTTGTACTGAGAAGATGGATGTAATCAAAGAACAGAATGCTTGTTCTGCCTTCTCCACAGGCCATCTCAAGTTCAGTAAAAGGAATGGATAGATGGGATGGGTGTAAAGTTGTGTTTGGCAGTGGAGTTGTGCCAAATATATGTACGTGCTTGCAGGCATTTTCCTCATGACAAAATAATCCCCACCAAATGCTATCTACTCCTTTTGTACTGTCTTTGCCTAAGAAAAGGAGCATGGCCAAGAAGCCTTCCTCATACATTTTGAAGATTCCAAATACAGCATACTTGATATTTGAGACATACATGCCTCACATTGAGAACTTTATCATGATAATAATGCTCTTGTTTTCTCTCTGTCCTATTATTGAAAAATGTAACAAACAAGAAAATTCTTAGATCTGGATTTAATTGGTCAAGAATTCTGTAAACAATGTTGGTTTCAAAGTGATTGAGTCTTGTGAATTACCAAAGTAAAGCATGACTATAGTTATTTTCAGAAACTGTGTACTGAGGTAACAATCCTGCTTCTTTGCATTTATATTAAAGAATCTGAGAAATCCCTGTCATTAAAGCCAAAAAAATTATAAAAGTTAAAAAAGCAAAAGGAATCCAGCAAAACATTCATACCTATTTTGAAGCTGAGTTTTATTACTAATATGCCCTTTCATGATTTAAGATATCAGCACTTCAAATTAAGTGTTAAAAAATTTGCTAAGGAGGAATTGGCTCCCTAATGAAAAGGAACCCCTTCATTTATTTTATTTAATTGTCTTAATTATTTATGTCTTGGAGTATGCAAATCAATGCAATTTAATTAAACAAAATTTAAATAGATGTTCAAGCTTGAAAATTATGTGATCACTTTTGTGTACATATAGATTGTTTATATAGCATCAGGCTGCAATGAATTTATTTGCCTATCCTCTAGTGTGTCACAGAATAATTTAAAAGATCTTTTAGTACTTATAAAATATGTATTTGTACTTTAAAAAAATTTAATTATTTCTGACAATTTTATGTTAAGAAAAAGCATGAACAACTAGCTCAACACCCATGTAATCCCTTGAAGCAATGCTCTCTTTCTAGCTTTCACTGGCAGGCAATAGAGCACAAATCTGTTACACATATTTTATCCATGAGCAAACCCTTAAGCAAGGAACAATGGACAAGCTACGCTACCGTAGTAGGAGGCTCAGGAGATTGTTTTCCTCAGAGACTACCCCTGTGAGCACCTCTTGGAAACTAATGAAAATATATCTTCTACCTTTGCAGAGGTTAAATAGAAAAGTTCTCAATCTACATGAAATTGGGGGAAAAAATTTAGATCTGGACCTCTAGAAATGTGGCAATTCTGGAACAAAACATACTCCTTAGGTGAATGTGCAGACTTTCAAGAAAGCTGGTAGTTCCATGGAAGATGCTCAGTTTCCATCTGTGTGGCCTAAGACAAGCACATCCATTGCCCCAAGGAAAGCACAGCCATTCCCCCACGGGTCTAAGCTGAGCCCTGAGGTACTATGGGTATCCACCCAGTATTCATCAGTCCAGATAATGGGGCATCTGGCCTGAATGCAATGTGCTTTGCAGGAGTAGGACAAGGCTCTTTCAGAAGTCTGAATTACGCTATGGGAAATTTGAGCATACATATTCTTTTTATACAAAGAAATTGTCCTATCTGTAATTTTGTGTCTGTGGAAACTGGATGGAGTTTCCAGGACCTCAGGCCAGCACTTAATCTGTCTTTATGCCATGCTTTGTCTAGCACAGGTAATGATAAATATCCAATACATGTAGGTGCAATCCACCTCTTTGTCCTGCAGTGCATTTGACACCCAAGCCTACAAGTCTGTGTAGATAAACCTGGTTGATGGAGACTTATAAAACTAGAGTGACTTTTATTGACAGCAGCCAGTGGCTTAATAGATGAATTCATTGAAGGCTCTTG
Organism: Picus viridis; assembly: GCA_033816785.1. Lineage (NCBI taxonomy): Eukaryota > Metazoa > Chordata > Aves > Piciformes > Picidae > Picus > Picus viridis. The sequence continues at coordinate 72,683,825 of CM066606.1, read as the reverse complement.
TTCCTCAAGAAGCAATTTGGAATGTAAAGAAAAAACCCTATCTTCTCTCATTGGCCTTGCATTAAATATAGTAGATGCAACTTTGCGGCTGTCTACTGGGACTCATGCATTGTACAATAGACCTTGTGCCCACTTCCACTGACAACTGAGTTGATTTTGCTCTGGTTTTGTTGTTGTTGTTGTTGTTGTTGCTTGGTTGGTTTGTTTTGTTGTTTGTTTTCCTTTTTTTATTGTATTGAGGATGCCAAAGGAAATGGTGAGTTGTTGCAAGCCATAAATGTTGTGTGAAAGGAAAAGGGTTTTTTTAGTGCTTTATGGCCACATTGGCTCTAACAGGTAATTCAGATATGTTCAGCCAAGAGCTGAAGCCTTTGTATATTTTTGTTGTCATAAGAAAATTCAGTGTCAACCCAAATGTTTTGAAATAATTTTTACATAAAAGACAATGACTCAATTAAATAATAGCTTGTGGGGTTTTTTTTTTGTAGTGGTGTTTTCTTTGGTTTTTTGTCAAGTAAATGTGATGAAATATTATTTTATTGTGTAATCAAGATTTTATTAAAAAGAAAATCAGAAAATCTAATAGCAAATTATTGTGCTGAAATAAACCAATACACGACACTACAGAGCCTGCTGAGGACTTGCAGGCTGCCCATTAGGTAGAGTTTATGTAGGTAATACTTACCAGTAGCTTTTTTTTCCCTCTCCTTTAAATGTTTTTCTTTTTAAAAAAATTTATCTCTTCTTCTTTTACCATTCACTTACATACACATATTTGCCAAGGTGGTCCCCCTGCTCCTGTCTAGCTGATTTTTCCATTGTAATGAACTCTGCTACTTGTAATTATGTGCTTATTATGAACATACTGAAAAAATTTGGAACATCTACATTAGTTTCCTGTGGCATGAACACAAGCTGCTCTCCTTTGGCCTCTTGATATGTGGCAGCATTCAGTGTAGAGGCTGACTCAAGAGGTAAGAAATGAAATTATCTCCCTACACCATCAGAAGAAAGAGAGAGCCATAATTTGATAATGTACTGCTAGACTAGTTGCCTTATATTTCATCATTCACAGAGGACTTCAGGAAATTACTAGTAGTATTATTTATCCTTTTCATCCTGCATGTGGTTTCCCTTTCAAGTATGTTGGTTTTCCATCTCTCCCACTATATGATATTTGGCGTTAAGAATGGCTACCCTTGTAGACATTTCCTTCTTGCATAAATAATTTTCCTACCAGGGTAACACAGTTTTTCTTGATCCCACATTTCTCAGGAAGGATATCAGTGACCTCATTCACCTAAGGTAATATCCATTACCCACCACTGCCTCTGAATAATAAAACTACTGTTAACTTAAATTTCATTTCAAGCTAAGTTTCCTACCTAATAATTGAAGATGTAGGTGTCATTCTGGCATTTTCTGTAGCCATCCTGTCTATCTATTTTAGGCAGATATGTCCCTATCCAGAGGGATCAGTATCATCTGCTTCTTTAATGTACAAATAATTGAGTATTTTAGGAATACTTCCTCCACAAATTAAAAGCCAAATTAGAAGCCTAAAGAAAACTAAGTGAATCTGGCCATGGCATTTGCTATGTTTGTTTTATAGGGGCAGGTGCACTTTCTTGTCCCATTACAGTATTCTTGCTTTAAAGGCAAAAAAGGTATTAACAACTCCTTTGAGGCTCAGAAGTAATGCAATGGAACAAGACTCACTGTCTTCTGTCTTCCTCCAGAGATTCCCACAGCAAAATATTACAGTGAACAGAACTTTGAAGTTTTGGGATTGTCAGGGATTGTACAATACTTCTTGACATTTTACGGCTGAGAAATGTAGTCTTTAAGATAACAAACCCCTAACTGAGCTATATAATGGGCCCTGATGTGAAATCACAGAGGAACTTTTGAAAAGTTTATCTGTAAATATAGAAAATGAAACAAACTAAGAAGGGGATGTGATAAAAGATTGCCATGAGCCACAACAAAGCCTGACAAATATTTTCAAAGTTTAAAAAGGCTTGGGCTAAATAAATTTGGAAAATTTGCGTTGGTAAATCATTCCTCTTTGATACCAACTACTACAGCAAGCTGTATTTGATAATTCAGTTTTAGATTTCCCCTTTCTCTGGGGTCAGTTATTATTGATCTTTCCTTGGGCTCACAGTTTGCTCTATAATTTTGTGTAAAACCTGATTTTTGGGGGTGGAAAAAAAAAAAAAAAAAAAAAGACAATAAAGTGATTTTCAGTGTGTAGAAATCTATTTTTCCCCCTATACCAGCTCTGTATTCCATTCTTGCAGAAACTTTAAGATTCTTTAAAAGTATGTTCAAAATTAGGTGAAGGGTAAAATTATGAATTTCCCACTTGGAAGAAAGTGGCTTAAATTCTATCCAATTATTTGCCATGGCAACCAGCTAAACACAAAAGGGCTGGAATGGATGTAGAGTACTGCCTCTATAATCATCACTGTATGTCCTTCAAATCATGGATATGCAGCACCACTATCCCAATCTACTTCAGGGCCATAAGCCTACACGGTAATTATATGCTTTGGAACACTCCACTTAAGTGCATCAATAATATAGTGAGTGAACATGTTCTTTAATTCTGCACCTGTAAATGGAGGAAAAAAAAAAAAGAAATATCTTTACCAGAATATGGGGGAAAAAGCAAATTAGATTATTACATTATTTTTAACATGTTTTCTGATATATCAAGTCCTACACATTGCTCATTTTAAATGATCTATTAATAATCAGCATATTAAAATGTTAAGTAAAACAAGTGAAAATGAGGAGCTTCAGATTAAGGACTTCATTCCGTCAATTGTTTCTTTTCCTCAGGGCTTTCCAGTGGATTTCCATGAGTTTGCAGGGGAGTAATTGTGCAGCTTGGACAAGTGATTTGTAGTACCAAGTCCCATGCAGAGGCATACATAGGATACACCTTGGCCTTCATACGTGTAAGTCTCTCCTGTAAAGCACTATGAGGGAAGGAATATGACATTCTGTTTGTGTTGCAAATACTGTCTGGGCAAATTGGTCCCAAATTGCAGACCAGGAGACATGAGTTTCTCTCTGTTACTGAGCTGTTAAAGCTTCTCCTTTGTGTGACTGTTTGCCTTCCTGCTCTTCCTCTGCTCAGTGTTTGGCTTGTGAACTCACTGGAGCAGGAACTGTCTCCTACTTTCTGTTTTCACAGTGCTTTGCACAATGGATCTCCACTATGCATGTCTGTAGGTGCCAAGGCAAAATATGGTCAAGAAAAAAGCTCAGGTGGGACTTAAAGTTTGATGCTTCTGTTTCAGATTCAGTAAAGGTTGGTGTGTCTTGGTTTATTTTTCCAAACTGTACTATCTGGCTTGTAAAAAAATTAATCTTTCTCCCCAATAATCTTGCATTATTAAAATTTTTAGATTATCATCAGCAATAACAATAATGATAATGATAATAATAATAGACAACAACAATACCAGGGAGTTGACTCAGGTTTATATATATTGGCCTGTGGGTGACTGTGAAGTGTCCATTTGGAGCCATATACTTTGCATGAGCTGTTGAGCATTCATAGCAGTAATTTTATTCTTAGACAGCCAAAGAGAACAGCTAAACCCAAGCAGGGTAGAGTTGATATGGATGAACAACTCTGCATCACATGAAGGTAATTTAATGGAATTAAAACACAAAACTAAGCTGAAGCACTCTTAACCTTCTGATTAATCCTACCCCAGACGTCTCAGCTCACACACAAACTTCTAAAACTTCAATGACCCAACTCTTCTGCTTGTGTCAGGAACTGTATTTTAGATCATATATTTAACAAACATAATCAACATTAAATAGTAGTTTAACAGTACTGTGATGATAAGATTTAATAAAGACTCAAGATCTAAAAACATGTAGGTGCTTAAACCCCACAGTTCTGGAAAAACATTGAAACTGTGAAATGAATGTAGAGAGTAGATAAGAAGAACCTGGCAAGCACAGTAAGAGTACATTATAAACTTCATGGCTTCTAAGGAAGTGTCCTGATTTCTGAGAAATAAATTCCAGATTTTGAACACTAATTTGAATATTAATTTATTGTACTTTGAAAGGAAAAAAAGTTGGCAGTATCTGTGAGAATTCTTGCCTATGCAACTCTCCTATACGTGTTAGAAGGTACTGAAAAATGTCATGTCCTATGCATCTCTCCTGAATAAAAAGCAATAGCATGCCGTAAGAAGTCTGTTAATGGTGGGGATTATGTGTAAAGCCCCTCAAAATAATGATTTTTAATCTTCTACAAAAGGACATTTTGGACATTTTTTAGAAATTTTAGTAGATGTCAAATTCATTACCCAGGAAAAAAATAAACATTTAAGTCTGAAATAATTTCCAAGGCTCACTTTAAAAACAAAATAATTAAAAAGTGGTTCTTACCTGATAGTATATTTCTCACGTTTTTACAATAAGAATTGCTGAAGGTGGAACAGTGACCCAATCAGATGTACATTTCACCTAGCAGAAAAAGTGTTTTCTGTGCCTGCCACACAATGCAATTTGTGAATGAGGAAAACCATCAGAGTTTTACGAGGTAATTCGAATGACCTGCAAAACTGATGGGGGCAAAACTGGTTGGAATTTTAGAAACTCAAACAGTACATGTGGTGCTTTGACTGGCAATTGTCATTGTTCCACATAAAAATGGGACCCGATATCCAAAAGTGACAACAAAATCAAGAATCAGTCAAATATGACATTTAATCTATTTGTAGGAAAATCATGACTTTCATAGCTTCAAATCAGAAGTTCAGATCAAGTCTGCCTTATCTGTAATAAATTAACAGTGTCTCTTCTTTTTTTTTTTCTTGTTGAGGTACTCAGAGACTAATAATTGTGCCTGTAGTCATAGCGATAACAATCACACATAAATTGTATTTTACATGCATTTTTCACTTTATACTGAAGAAACTTAAGACATTTTGCTAATCACACATTAGGAAAAGGAAGCATTTCTTAAGTGTAGCATAAAAGCAGATCATGTGTTTCATGTTCTCAGAAATATTGATCCCAAGTAATGTCCTTGTTTTGCAAGAGGAGCTCATACTGTGCAACAGGACTTTATTTCTTCAATCACATTCAAGAGCCATGTGATCCCACTTTATAAAGCTTATCATTTTCTTGCTCAAAGACGTGGCATTCCTTATCTCCTTTTCATGCAGTGACTGATTTATTATTTCCACGTGCCCTTGTTTTAGCCTGGGGCTTGTGACTGCAGTAGAGCAGCCAACTGGGCAGACTGCTTACTTCACACTATCAGCTGTACCTAAGGCATGGAAGACACCAAGCTTTCTATAGGGCCATGCATGTATAGGAAGCAGATGTCTCCCTGTAGCTCTTGACCTGTTCCAGGCAGTGGGTAAATATCCAGCACCCAGCTCTTAGAGCTACAGTCATGGCAGCTGTGTCACGTTCAGTTGCAAGGCACCAAGTAGATGTTCACGCACTTGCCAGCTCAGACCTGACAACTGAGAAGGGATGACAGCATCTCTTTTAACCACATAGGCAAGCTGTGAACGAGAAGCTGTGTCAGTGAGATTTACATATGCTGCCTCATCACAAACACACCTAAAAATCCCACTTGCTGTTAGCATGCTCAATAATAGTTTGCATTGTATGCTCTGTTTACCACACTACTGCAATTACCACAATAGACACAATGGGGTACTGCTAAAGTTTTAATGACAGCCACCCTTAGTTCAAAATTCTCTGTAATAATATTGAGTTGAAACACAGGAACACATTTGAAATATGCTTGTATGAGAAGAACTACTATACTCCATTTTTCTGTATTTGTTGTAAGGCCGTGACTTTTTAAGAAGGATTATTTTCAGTCAAAGGTTATTGCTTAGTTGTATTAGTACCTGAGGATGGAGAGGGGAAGTAGAAGAAGATCCTAAAAGATTCAAAGTGTCTCCCAAAGACTTGCATATTTTCATATGACCCTACCAGCTCTTTGTATCATCAGGCAGGCTCTATAACTCTGATTGACATTAATGGGTGACATTAGTCATACTGTATTGCTTTTATGGATTTATACACAGACTCATGGGACTAAAATTCTGTCCACCACTTAGAAATTTAGGCCATTTTGTGCTAATGTAACATCCATGAAGACATGTCAACCTTGGATTGTCAGCCTTGGATACTTTTTTTTTGTTTTGTGGTGGTAGTGTAGAAGTCAATTATTAATATAGGGTAAGAGAATAATTTCTAACCTTCTTCATCTTTCCCATTACCAAAATCTAAATTTCAGATATTAATGTCATATCATCTATACTAAGATTCCTTTGTGCAAGTATAAGGATTTTTTATTTCCTACTATTAAACCCTGTAGTGTAACCTGGTTTTTGAGAACATGAAAGTAACAGAGAAGGGTAAACTAGTTAATTCTGGCATGACATAAACATGAAATCTTGCACCAACATTTGACCAATTTTTTACTTGTGGTAAATTCTCTGTGATGAATTGTAAGCCTCTGGAACTGGGAAGTTTGCTGTAGGAGCAATGGTGAACTCTTTGCTATGGCAATACAAGCGATGCTTCTGTAATAGCCAATTAAAGGTAGGCACAGCAGGGAAGAAGAAGTAATGTTTGAGATCCACTGTTCAAAATGATCATAAATTCCAAGCTCTTTGCACTCTAGGACAGTAATTGGTAATATTAAAGTAAGGTAACTCTTAATACTTGCCAGATCACTTAATTTGCGTACCTCTGTAATCTTAATTACAATCTCAGCAAGAATGTCACCTTTTGAACAGGCAGGCAGATGAATAAAGGATATAAAATCATGTCTATAGGAACTATCTCTTGGTGTCATCTAGTGGTTACATTCCCATACTGCAAAAAAGAAAATGTGTGAGTTTATTTGTATATACATTCATGTGAACACACACTTATAAAATACATTCGTTTCTGACTGAGTGGAGTAAAGGAAGCTGCCATTTTTAACAGACAAGGCATGGCTAGCCTTTTTCTGCTCTTCACCCTGGCCCTTTTGCTGTGTCTTCTTATGAGGTCAAGACATATCAACAGAGAGCTCAGCATACACTGGTGTGAAGGTGCTCTCTGCTGCTCCTTTTAGGCTGCCTGACTAAGCGACTGGTTGTTGTTAAAGGACATCCTCTGCTGACACACAAGGTATTTCCTTACAGCTGACTGAGTAGCACTCAGGGGATGCTGACATATTGAAATGACAAGCCACCAACCTGATTGCACATAGCAATTGAAGAGAGCTCAGAGCTAAAAAGAAGCATCCCTTGAATCTTGTCAGCCTTGCCTCTCCCTGTCCTCAAAAAGTAAGTGGAATGGCTGGCAATGGGACAGAGAGCACTTCTAGAAACACTTTGCCATGGAGGTGTTGAAGTGGTATTTGAAAAAATAATTATATTTTAATATAGCTCTTAATTTTTTAATAGCTCTCTCTTGGGAAGAGGAAAGCCAATAAACCTCTGCATAGGGTGAGAATGGATTAAAACCCACAAATTTTGCTGGAATATACATGATAACCAGATTTGGGAATTATTTTTCAAGAAAGATATCCATTAATGCCAATTGCCTATAACCTTTCCAGATGGACTGCAGCATATTTTGTTGTAACAACGGAGTGAGATTTATAGCCCAGATAAATTTTTATTTTACATAAACCCCACACACCCCCCCAGTTTGTATATCTGCATTCTAAGAAAAGGTTTCCCAGGTGTACACTAACCTTGTGAAAAATAACATGGTACTCAGAAAACTTATGACTCCAGTGGTAACCACTACTTTTTTGGTGAAATTTACTGTGTGTCCAGCCCTTCAGAAAATACTTTGAATACCAAAAACATCTACCTTTTATTGATATTTAATGACTTCACCAGCTCTTTGTTCAGATATTTTATGAATCTATATATGGGTTCTTTCACCCATACTTCAAAAATTTGATCAAACTTGGTCCAAACTGATCACAATATTCAAACAACACGAGTGCATAAATATATTCCAGAAAACATTTTCACTTTCATGTGGTTGTCAAAAAATATTGTCATGATGAAAAAGGGGGATACATAGAAAAGCATTCAAGTGCTGGAAACTTAATTTAATCTCCTCCAAAAGAGAAGATTCCTGCTCTCAGAGCCACCATCTATTGTCTTAGACACCAGGACTATCCAGCCAGTTTTGGAGTACTACACTACCTGAAGCTATGGTTTGAATCAGCATGGTCAGACTCATGTTTTGGTCTTTCATATTAGCATTTCATAGGCTCATGATAAGCCCTAGTCCAAGCTGGAGTTCAGTTGCATTACGCATGACACAGACATCTAGCATCCAGAGACTTTTAAAAAATTCAGCCCAAAACGCTTCTACATTTTAAACGTGATTAGAAATAACCCATTCAGATGGATGTTATGCAAGGGCACTAAAATATTTACTGCTCTGTATAAAAATAACTGCTCCAAATACTGAATTTTATCTGCATGTAGAGAGGGAAACCATTAAGTGACACAAGTAAAGAAATTATTGAAGTAATAAGACAAATTAAATGATTTCGTATACTCTATCAGGCTCACTGAAATTTAGGAGTTAACAATATTTTTGATCTTTTTAAGGTTACCTTATAAATTTTCAGTAACACCTTGACTACAATGAAGCATTGAAGAAAGAGTTTGTCTTTTTGCCTGAGAAAACCATGGAAGTTAATGAATTTTTATATATGCTTAAACAGAAACACATCCTTACTCTTGTCTTCCTTTTTTCGTGTGTGTGTGTTTATGACACCACATCTGTATTTTAACTTATATAACACTATTAATCTCACTTTAGATTTAAAAATAGTTAATGAAACATTTACAATGGATCATATATACCTGTCCCTACCACCCTAATTTGGATGGCAGACCCATGGCTGTTGCTCTATTTATTAATGATTTTAGTAATTTGTTTCCTGTGGGTCACTACTGCATCCTGTCATCTTACAAAGTTTAAAGGAATTTGTCTGTGAAAACAATCCTAAAGCTATGTCTTGGAAACCTGTTTTGCAAAGTAAAAGGTATATATAGAGAGATGAAAAGAACAATAGGATTAAGATGTTGATTAAGATGTTGGTTTAGTTTTCCTTTCTGACTACACTTCCACCACTCACAAAACAATCCCTAATACAACAGTTTCACTTAGTTTAAATATGATAAGAAGTGTTTATTCTGAGTGGGCAAACTGAAATTAGGTGGAACAACCAAATCCTCCTGTGTCTAAACCTGAGTCTGAACATTAGACCAGCGCTCAGAATAGTCTGAGGTAATAGTACTCTAGAAAAGAAAGCAGTATGTGAAAAAGGGAAAAGATGGAATTAAGGAAGTAAATTCTTTAAACTATATCTCCAAATGTTCTTCATGAAATAACAATTAAACAATGAAGAAATATTCATTAGTAGAGAAGGCTTCTATTTTTTTAATCATAAAATGACCATAGCAGAAGTCATATTAAATAAATATATGCATAAAGAGTTTAATATTTATGAACAGTCTACTATTCATTGCTATCCATTGCTAGAAATATTGTTTCAGTGAGAAAAAAACATACTGTACATGAAAAGAATACTCCTAATTCAACATGTTTTTTTCTGACCTTTAATTCACACATGCTTTTAAACCCAAATTTTATAAATATTTAAATAACTTTTTTTTTTCTGTTTGTGGGAGAATTATAGAACTAAGTATTATACATATAATCTTTTTATTTTTCAATGTCTATGCAAACAAATTTGAGATCACTATCAGAAGACACAATTTGGTCACTAACTGCCATTCATATGATGTGATATGCTATTTTATGTTGACATGTTAAAGCCTTGATAAAACATCTGCAAAAAAAGGAATAGAAACGTATGAGTAAGACTTTGGATTTGTTTTGAGAAATCAGAACACATTTCTGATAGGTAGACCTTGGATCTCTCGAATCTTAGTACTTATTTAGAAAACATGACAAAAAAAGCTTTATTTCTGCTAATATGAAGACTTATAGAGTGCCTAAACCACAAGAACAAGCAATTCAGGCATTATTTTTGTTTGAAGGTACTGAATTCTTCCTAAAGTAAAACTTAGCAATGCCAGGACCAAATATAGTAAAATTTACTATGCTGAATGGAAGAGCTGTTTTTCACTCTCCTTCTTTGTTGCTCCACTGCTTTCTTCCATTCTTTAACACACCAGTTTCAGCAGGACTGTTTTACTACAGCTCTGAAATAGAAAATTAGGTTAAAAGAACTCTACTTCTTTCCAAAGGTAAATTATATTAAGTGCTGACCCAGAGACAATTTGAAATAATAAGGATACTTTTGTAAGTTTTCTCCATGTAGCCATAACCTGATTTTTCACTAAACACAGAGAAACCAAAATTATAACTCAGGAACTGAAGTACTAATCCTTTTTGCTCTATGTAGTGCTAGCAAAAGGATATATATTACCCACTTTTTCTCTTGATGTGTGGCACCCTATGTGAATAATCCCACTGGGGAAAAAAGAAATATTGATATTTCCTCCTTTAGAAATCATGCTCAAATGTATACATAGTCTCATCACAAATACTGTGGAGAGAATATAAAACACCTTTAAAGCCTTACTCTGCACAACAAAGACAGCTCCTGGGTTAGAAGATCTGCTCTGAAGGGATTAACTTCTGTGATGTGATGTCAGAAACAGAGGCAAATAGTAGGTGCTGAAAGTTTTTCAATATTGAATATGCTCAAAAAAAGCCTTCTTTATTAAATAATCAGTGCATAATTATGAATGGCAAAATTCAACAAATCAGATTATTTGTGGTAGTGGTCATAAGAAGTGATATCATGTGTTCCCTCGATGATTTCTTATGATATATTGTATAATATAAATAGCAATGTAAATGTAAAATTTGGGGCTATTGTAGTTACAATGGCTTTTCAATCTGCATTTTTTTAATTCAAGTTTTCTAATTCATAATTCCAAGAGAAATTTTAGATTGAAAATCAAAGGATCAATCCATTTGGTACCTACTTGCTGGATAAAAATATTTGTTATGTTACAAGTACTGTCGATGATTTGTTAGTTTTTTATCTATGAAGAAAATGATATCAAAATTCTCTCTTTTCTAAATGATTTATTAAAGCTCTTGTTTTTCCATGCTGGAGCCATGCTCTATGAGCACAGCTTTTAAATCAGGTTATTGCTGTTGTTTTTTAAAGCATATTTTTCCCAGGAATGTTGCTTCTGTGTAAAAATGTGTAAAAATTTTCTTTTGTCCCTTCCAACTCTGTTTTCATAATTCTTACATGTGGCCTGCTGCACTGCATGTGCCTACTTGAAGAAATGCATGCAGACATTTTATTTTGACTTGAAGGACTTTTTGCCAAATCATCTGGTTTCATTTAGTCTGCACTTGATCAGCTCAAGTCTGGTTACATAAGGGGCCTGCAACTGCCTCTCCAGCAAGTATCTTCAGATTAATTATCTCTGTTTTGTAGGTCCTTATTTTCTCACATTTGAAAAACCTGTGCTGAAAATGGTGTTAAAGGCAGTAATTGGCAACAAATACTTTTCTTAGGTATTGCAGGCATTGCAGCAAATAAGTGAAGGCGAGGTGTAAATAGACTAATTCTTCTGGCATATTCAGGTTTCCAGAAAGTAGATTATAATCAGTACCACAGCAATCACTACTAGCATTACAATTCAGTCTATATACCTTAATAGGTATCAGATGTTTGTCCTTTTTATTCCTGCCTCACCCTGCCCCTTTTATAACATTTCTGGAGGTATGTGGAAAGTAAAACATTTAATATACGGTTTGAAAAAAGGAGACTGACTCGGTCTTTTTTGGAGCCTCTGCCTGTTTTTATCCCCTGCCCTTGTTCTTTTTAGTAATGTCTGCTTGTATCAGTCATGAAAAAAAGCTTGCTATATTTAAAAAAAAAAAAAAATCAATCAGCTCTCAAAATGCAGGTGTCTCCTTAGCTATATAACAATGAAGCAGTATCTGCAGATGAGCATCATATTCTTGCTTAGTTAACTTAATCTTATGACATTTTTGTCTCTTTGGAGAATTATCTGAAAGTCTCCAGGATAATTTTATCAATGGAATGGTGTCAGATTGCAACAGATTCAACATTCTGTTTCATTGCCCACACTATAAGTATATACAGGAAACTTAGTCATCATAGTATTATGTTAGTTTCTAAGCAATAGGACATAGATTCATACCTTGCAACTCAACCACACACTTGAAAGGAATTACGCCAGTATTCATGTGCGTGCTAAAATTTGATTTTTTTTTCTGACAATAAACTTACTCTCCCCATCATAATCTGTCCTCTATTTTCCAGATCACATCAATGTACAAATAAAATGTTCTACAGATATGTGTAGAACTTATGCAAGCCAAAAGTCTTATAACTTACAGTTCGCATCAAATTTCAGCATGGGAAGGATGAAAAATTGGGTTATACTTGTCTCACAGTAAGGACAAATCTGACAAAGCAAAAACTCTGACCTATTAATCTGATAAAATGACATAAATGCATATCACATCAGAATGTAATTCTGACTTTTCACTAAATAGTATTAATAATTTATCTTGAAATATAAACAATAAATAGTGTGTTTTGAAAAAGAAGTTATTTGTATATATATGGACATATTCTATAGAGAGAGACTGTGAGAAACATAGATGTAGAAGTATTTGTGAATAATACAATATTATCTAAAAAATGTGAAAATATGAGAGAAGATATGGTCTTTTCTTTGCAATAACTAGAAAAAAGGAATATAAGAAAATATTTTGGCATTCTTTCCTCTTTGCATAATATACTGCTCAAGTGTCTCCTAATGTTGTGTTTATTACCAACAAAACATTAGAGAATTTGAAGGAATCAAGCACAAAATATGGAGACATTAATAAAGTTAATATAAGAATTCCCAGACTAAAGATCTTTAAAATGGTGCCACAGACATTATGCTCACTGATTTTTTTTTTCCAAGCCAATTTGCATTGAATTTATTAACATTTCCAAAAAGAATTTTTTGTTATTCACATTGTATATGCAAGTTATGACAAAAAATTTTATTGATCTTCCAGTCATACTATGAAACTTTGACAGAATATTAAAAACCACATTAACCACATACACCTAGAGCTTTTATAATAATGTGGACAATTATCTTTTACAGCAAACCCTTGAGCAAATGCAGGGCTAAAGAACTCCAGCATGTCCTTTCTCTGACAAATATTATTAGTGGTAAGTTAAAAGTTTGCCTGCTGTCACTGTGACCCCAACTGACCTCTTAATTTCTTGAGTTCAAGTCTAATTAACCTTTGAGAAGAAGCACAACTGTTCTAAGCAGACAAGTCAATAGAATCCAATAGTAATCATTTCATTTTCTGGTTTGTCAAAGGGCAGTGGTCCCACCTCAACCATTTCACACAAAGGTGGTAATTTATCAATGTTTAGAATGATCTGTACTGGACCATACCCAAGCCCTCTCTCAAGTGCGCTAATCAATTAAACTGGCCGTATCTCAGTCATGCCACCCCGTGTGCTGCCACAGAAGAAGGCGCCAGTTGAAAAATTACTCTCCTCTTGTGATATTTGCTGGTTTAGTTTCAGGAGTGAAAATATTGATATACACTGGAAGCTCCTGCTGCCACAAGAGGCTTGAATTAGATCTGTGAGAGTATGGTGGGAAAACCTGTCTGGTGTGAAAAACTACTTCTCAGCATTGTCTGTCTTCCACTACCTCTTCATACATGTGTGGCTGCTGTTGAGTTTATTGAGAGCTAGCCAAAGCTTAATGGGCAGAAAAGTGTCCCAGGAGAGCAGGAGGAAAGCACAATTAATTAAATTTGGCTCCAAGGTTAAACATAGGAAAGCGTAAAACTAAGGCATGACAAAGTCCTATTACTTTTTCTCTTTCAACTGTGACACAGTTGGGAGAGCAAGCCCCCTAACTCATGCACAGAAAAACCCATAATGAATATAGTCTCTCAGTGTGTGTTGGAGGGATAGTGACACACTGTTGGCAAAGTATGGCTGATATTTCACTTGCTTCCCAAGCATGACTACCTGAGTATTTTATGCAGTGCATGAAGACAGACTGGACTGTATTGTTTACATGGAACTTCCTATGCCTCAACTTCCACCCTTTCCCTGTTGTCCTGTCATTGGGCAGGACACCATCCTGTTGTCCTGTCATTGAGCCTGACACCATCCTCTTGGCACTAGCCCACAGAATCACAGAATGTTAGGGGTTGGAAGGGACCTCGAAAGAGCATCTAGTCCAACTACCCTGCCAGAGCAGAGTAGATCACACAGGAACACATCTAGTTAGGTTTGGAAGGTCTCCAGAGAAGGAGATTCCATGATGGGCTCATGATACCATAGAGGAAGGGCAGAGGAAAAGTGAGAATAGAGTCAGGTCTAAAGATCAGTCCTGAGCCAAACTTTCCAGTGCTTCTTTTCTCGAAGGTGATGATAAGATTTTGCTGTCATCTTGTGAAATACACAGGAAATACGGCTTGTCTCAAGGTTTAAGAGAACTGAAACTAGATTCTTCCTCCCAGACCAAGAAAAGAGAAGAAAAAAAAATGGATGAAGAATATTGGATGCAGGAGCAATCTAGGTGCTGAAACATGGGGCTCTAGGTTTAATATTCAATTAGTCTAGAAGTCTTTTCCAAGTTCCTTGTAGTAGAACGTCTTCCTAGATGAGAGCTGAACAAACAAAGGTCAGTTCTGGATCTTACAGATATGGAGGTGGACTACAAATTAACTTCCTAACCAGCTGATTGCTTTAATAAGAAATGTTATTCTTAAACAATTATGTTCTAATTGTATAATTTAAATAGGATATGTTTAACCCTTCACAAAAATAATTTTTTGTTTATTTATTTATGAATGTGTTAGTACATAGCAGTATTTGACAGTCTAAGACAGTCTCTAAATTTGTCATTCACTAAGAGAATTTTTATTACTAAATCCAGGTTGGAAATCATAGGAAATCTTTAAGCTACAACTGAAGATATTTTTAATGTAGCTTCTTCTTCTCATACAGAATATACAACAATAGTAAAAGGGAAAAAAAAGAAAAAATAAAACCTCTCTAAATTAGTTTTTCACTTTCCTACTGTCCTGTATTAAAGGCAATCTAATAGAATTTATAGTAGTAGAAGCCTTTTAGGCAGCACTCTTTGTATTTTTTATTAAGTCCATACTTGCAGAATCTACTTAATGTCAATTTTGTACAATGACTACACTGCACAGAGTATTTTATTTTAAACCTACAGGACACAATGATAAATTGATAATTGACCCCAAGGCCATAGCAAATAAAGAAGCCCTGTTTTTCATTAGTACAGTATTACATTGTAGTTAGGGGAAAGGAGAGAGATGCTAATTGAGTCACACAATTAAGAAATCATCCATGGTTTTAATTTCACAAGTTTAAGGATTCAAAATTCCTAATTGTGAACAGTAAAATAAAATAAAATTAATGTGAGATACAATTATATAAAGCTGCACCAACCAGAAGCAATTTCCAGCCCACTATAAGTGACTATGTGTTCACTAGTGGTATAGTTGACAGATACTGCACCTCTTGCCTGTCCACTCCTTTATATCTATAATATTTCCTAAGGCTTCAATTATCATAGGATCCAGAGGACAAATACTTGGGGTGGGTTTTTTGTTGTTAAAAATTACGATTCTTATATTGAAAGGGAACTCCAGAGCCTCCTATTGTAAATTAGTTTATTCTGTATCAGGCTTTCTTATGTTAAGACCCTGGCTCATTTATATTCTGATGAGAATCAGGCTAATTATGTGATGGAGCAACATGGAATAATTTGCAGTGTATTGCAACCTGGTTTTTGGTTGATGTTAATTAATTGACTGTGATGTTTATACAGAGTTTCCCAAGTATTCAAAGTTTTAGCACCTTCTCACATATGAAAACTAGCTATGACTGAGACTGCTCCATTAAGGGCCCTATAATTCAGCTCCTGATTGTTTCTTTCTCTCTCCAGCACTTTTGGATTCCTTTAGCTGATGTTCACACAGTTGCCTAGGTTCTATCTTTTTATTTTTTTATCCCCAGCTAGGATGTCTTCATTCCTAGATGAACAGATTCCTAAGTTCCACAAAGGCAATATGGAAATGGCTTAGCACCATAAGATTCCTACTACTAGTATTGTGTCTGTCAGGTTTTGTGAAGTCCCAGATGAATTACAATGGGAAGAACGGACATGTCCAGCTGCTTGGTAGAGCCACTGCTTTGGATAAAGTGTTAAATAATATAAAAAGTAAACAATTCATAAATATAGTCTAAAATTTAAAAGCCATGCAGTAATAAATTCAGATCATTCAAGCATTGATAACAGCATCCCAAAGGAATGAAAAGCTCAAATGAAATTAAATCTCTAGGTTCTGGGAAGGCAGCTAGTGTAACCTGTTTTGTCACATGTGGGTAAAGCGGAAAATCAGGATATATACAAAGCAACATAATAATTTTCCCATGTGATCTGTTTCAATCAAGTGGTATTAAGTACAAAATGTGCTAGAGGAGGAAGTGTTGCAGCTGAAAATGTCAAAGAAAAAATAAAAGAGGAAAATACTCAGAAAGTTTATTGAAGCCAAAAATACTCCAACCCAAACCCAACCAAAAAAAAACCCACAACAAACCAAAACAAACAACAACAAAAGCCCCACAGAAAGACCCCACCCCAAACGTACAAAAACATACGAACAAAAAATCCAACCCAAAAAGCAGTTATAAAATATACTTTGATCACAAATCTCTCAGTGAGATGTTTTGTTCAAGCTGGACAGTTCACACAAAGATATAAATCAGATCTGTTTGAAGTGAAATCCAGCTTTACAAGTTAGAGCAATACCTGTCTAAAAGATAAGAACATTTTACAATTTATTGAAGGTCCATGCTTTGTTTATCAGCACTACCACACAATTCCTGTCAATTCTGTATTTTGCTGTTTTCTTCTCTAGCCTCTCCATGGTTTGTGAGCTATGTGAGTCTATGTATGATATATTTAAAATTAGATTTTAGCTATAAAAAGTGTCTTTTTTTACCTTAGTAAAATTACCTCTTTTGGAATGATAAATAAAAATAATATTATTGTGAGCAAAGCAATATTTCTGTCATGTGAAAATTTGTTCTTTGAAATAAGCAATGCATAAACACACTGTTTCCAAAAGTGCTCAGCAAACTCTCACCAGCTGTCTCTTAAAGAGCTTAGAAGACTGGGAACAAGCAGCCTGTACATGTGGCCTGTGAAGGTCCTGCACTGGAGCACTGAAAGCCAGGACAAGAAGCAAACCATAATCTAAGCACCAGCTAGAACCCTTTCATTCTGCCTACCCAGAAAATACTTGGAATAGGGGCTAGGCAAGGCTGTCAGGAAAAGAGCACCCTTCTCAAGTTAATATATAAACTGGCAGGAGTCAGATGCTTATCTACCTGGTTTGCACCAAAAGCATAAAAGTAGTATTTCCATCTAGCTATTTTGTGTTGCTCTGTGTGTGTTTTTCTTTTCAGTTGTTCATTTGAAAAATACACATTTGCTAGCCTTATTCAAAGCATCAGGTACTCAACATCCATTGACTAAGGTTGGCACTGTCATCTTTTGCCCTCCTACTGAGTGGTTTTACCAGAATTTCCAGAGCAAGACTTTAGGCTTATGAGGACAGAACTATGGAGCTAGGAGGCAACAAAAAGATCTTGTGGGAGAAGATTTCTCTTATGCATTTCAGAAGAAACTGAACACTTACAGGAAGAAGGTTCAGAGTAGCAAATGACTAAACAGAAAAGACAAGTATCATCTCAGCAAGACTACTATTTTAATCAATATTTCTTTAAACTCACTTGCTCACATAATATGAGAAAGCAGCTGTTACTGTGAGGCTTAACTGTTAATAAATTATAAGGTAAGCACACAGTCATATCTGGAACCAGTATATGCTACAGGAAGATGAGCACAACTTTTCCACTTCCTACAGTATATTTTCTTTCATAAACAACTAGAAAATCTTACTTAGAGGAAACATTTCACAAAATTCTGAACAGTAACATAAAGAATGGTGTATACCAGGAAGCAGAGTTCAAAACATTTAGAACTCTTTCTCTTTTTTATTACTAAGAGTGAGACAAAAGTGACTATTAGCTCCTTCTTGAAAAACATGACATGCATTTAATTCCATAAAAAAGTGCATAAAACAATCACATAACTGTCTAAATTATGCAGGAAGTCCTGCTAAAAACTTGAGCCCTATCAAGAGAATTCTGTGACTTTACAGAGTCAGAAGTAAGGAATAGAACAGGATAGGCTATATAAAGGATAGGCTATATGTAAAGTGAATAAATCTTGCTGTATTTTCTTTCACCACAATGTCATTAACAACAAGAGAATCTTGTCAAGGCATTTCAAGGATAGTCACTAGTTGTGATTAAATACAGGGTGAAACAAATGTGCTCTGCTTTGAACCTGCACCATCTCCATGACTCCATGTTTGGGGATTTTCACCTCTGAAGGAGTGCAGCAGTCTAGGTTGGTCATGGATGCAGATTCAGTAAATGATGAAAGTATAACCTGCTCTATTAAAAATGTGAAAGTTGCCTTATACTAATAGTAGAAACATGGGCTAAATATTGTGAATTCTGACTTTAGGCACCTCCATCTCTAGGGGATAATAGTCTAGTTCCACAGACTTCAGTTTTAGACATACATTCTCTTTTTGGAGGAGACTAATACATAACACAGAAATAGTAAAGGAAGACAGTTTACATTTCAAACCAACACTTCCTTTCTGAATGTGCGTTACTTCAGTTTTATGCAGGGTAATTATGAGCTAATCAGAAATAAGATAGATCGTGTCATGCCTGCTGTTGTCATCTGGACCCTGAGATCCCTGTAGTAGAATTAGTCACACCTGTGGAAAACAAAATACACAGTTGAATGTCATCCACATCAAGATAAATAGTCTAATCTCATCATCTCTTTATGTCTAGATGATGAAATAAAGGGTAAACAAGAAGAATCTATATGAAGTGCTCTGAGAACTGAATCATGAGGATAATGGGCATCTATATTCTTTGAATTCCTCTCAAATATATTTTTAATACTGGAAAGATCTGACACTTTTTCTATAGTCTCAACTTTAAAATCAAAGTAGACACATATAGAATGAAAAATAGGCTCACATATACAAGGTACAAACTTACAGTACTTTGAGAAGTTTAACTTACATTTACTGTTGGAGGTGAATAACTATCAAGTAGAGAACCTTGTTATGCTCATTGGGAATGCCAGTACCATAATATTTTCTTGGATATAGTGTGTTATCTGTCTTGAAGTATTAGCTTACATTTAATATACTTTGTGCTTTCTGTCCATAGGGCAACATGATACCACAGACAATGATGATTTTTTCTTCAAAACCATTTCAATGCTTTCAAAATACTTTAAAGATTATAATGGAAATATTAAAAATCAAACTGGCAAATGTGTATTAAGACAAGTGACTAGTGAAATGACTGGGAGTTATTGTCTTTGTATAATAATTGAAATATATTAGCAAAGCATTGCAAAATGTGTGGCCCAAATACTGGAAATCGATATTTTAATAGTGATCTGCCCAAAAAGAAGAGTTTGTGTGTGATGCATTTTCATTCAGGATCAATGTGCACAGTATACAATCCATGAAGAGCATGATAGCCAAGAACAATTCAGTTGCACTTGTAGATTTTGCCTAACAGGTCTCTTTAATAGACCTACACCTATTCTAAGCAGGAGAAAACAGAAAGTATTCTGTCCTCGTCTGTGGCTAATCTGTTATCTCTATAATAAGTGTGAAATCTCTAAATATACACACATTTACTACAAGCAAACAAGCTGTCCAGAATCTAATTAGACAAAAATCTGCCCATCTGTTCTGCATTATCACGGGGCTTGCTCACATGCATGTTGTCTCATTACTAAAAGGCGGAGAGCCAAATTGAATTGAGCTGAACTTCCTCTTAAAGTGGGATCAGGACACAAAGTCAGGCCCATGCTGTGAACCAACAAAGGACCACTGGTAGAAAGTGGGATGAGAGAAGTTTCTTTTTTCTAAGGATGCATGTCCAGTGCTTATCATGAAGCCTAAGGGGGTGCTAATACCATTGTATGGCACAATATAGTGTGCACTACAACCATATAAACCTTGTTTTCAGTGAAAATTGTTTGCTTTTTTCCTTTGTCCCCTGTGTCCCATGTATTTTTATTACTGTTTGCCTGTCACAGAATGCTGCATTTCAAGCTTAAGGCTTGTTTAATAGAAGACATGAAAGTTTCATTGAAGCAAACTTATAAAATTGAAGAGAAAGATGTTTAATTTTAGAACTTTGCACCATCAGTAAAAAGCTATCCATTGTTTCAGAGAGGAAGCATATTTAGCAGACTGACTACATTTATTTAGCAGAAACAGAGAGGATTTATTTACAGTTGTGAATGCTATAAATGAACAAATACTACAAACAGTACTAGGTATTGGAGATTGCACAGAATAAATACATAATCAGTGAAGATATGCATTCAAAACTTGAAGTAAAGAAAAAGTGAAATATATTTTTACTTCTTGCACAGTTCTTATTACTAGATCATCTGAACACACAACAAACTGAAATTTGCTAATTCTGATTAATGACAACGCCCTGAAAAGTGTAGGACTTTCATGACAGATCACCCCCATGAGCAAGACAGGACCTCTTTTCCTCTGATTGTTGGAGACTGGTTGTTTCACTCTTTGGCATCTGTATCATCTAGTTTCTCTGGCTCTTTGAGTGCTCATTGATCACATTAGTAGAATAAAATAAGTAGACAGCAGATACTACAGAGAATATTTGAATAATTTTTATGCTAACAATAGGCAGATAAACCTGTGCACTGGGAAGGGTATAGAACATTTTATCCTGGTTCTCTGAACTCTAAGAAGAAGGGAGTTTGCATAACTGAGGCAGATTGGTTCCTACTGTATAACCTTCTACTTCCCCAATATACCTAGTTACAGCCTGATAGCATACGAGTGAAGGTAGAATATTTTTCATCCATTCAACCAGAATTGAAGCTTATTTTAGCTCAACAAGTAGGTAATGTGTTTTCATGTAAGGTCAAAGGAGCTGGTGTCCTTTATGGCAGTGTACAAATAAACAGATTGAACAGAAAAGCGTTTTACAGAACAAATAATGGGAATCTCACCACATTTGAAAAACTTCACAAAAAAAATCCTACATCTCTATAGAAAGTGGAGTATCTACTAAAGTTTAGAAAGGAAAAGTTTAGATAGTACTAATAACTTCCAATGAAGTGCAGTTCAGGCTTGCAATTGCTTTTTCTCCTTTACTATGAAAAATTTCACTGATGCTCTTTATAATGTACAGTCTCACATAAAGATTTCTGTGTTGGTCTGTGTCAGCCAAAGGAGCTCAGGAATAGCTGCATTACTCCCTCACAGATCACAGTAACAGTATGGAAAAAAGAGAGTCATAGTTAGCAACTAAGAACAGACTAAGGGTTATAATATGTAACAAAGCAGAAGGAATATGTCATGGAAAGGAAAAGTGATAAGAACTAAAGAGATGAGAGAATTGACATGTACAGGTTAGAAACTGAAGATATTAACGAAAAAGGTGAAATTAGAGAGGCTGAACTTCTAGAGAAAATCCAGTTTTAAAATTGGCTTTATGATGCTTTTGAACACACGTGGGAAAATGCAGGAAAAAAATAGTGAAAATTGTTTTGTGGATTTATTTGTTCATGCTTACATGTGCCCTGCACTGAGATAATAACAGCTGCCATGAAACAAAAACTTCATTGCTCTAAGATGACCAACAAACCTAGATGATGTTGTAGCTTTCTCTTTAAATTTTGTGATGTTCTTTACACTTCTGCTGTTCTCTTCACTTTCTGAAAAATATATTTAATATAATCTGGCTGCTGTAATTAATATATTTGATTAAAATATACAGTGTAATACTGATGTTAATTTCATATGCATACTCTAAGTCCATTGTTTATCCCCAAGTAATTCAAGAAATACTTGATTTTTACAATTTTAACATGATCTTCCCCCTGATTCTTTCAGCTACAAAGAGTCCAGACAGCACAAAGGTGGCAAAAGATTTGAGCCATGTACTCAGTGTTTTTCAGTATCTATAATACTGAATCTACCTTCATAATTTTCTAGTCTTCTTTATACTATTCATTCCTTGCATATATCATTATCTATACAAATCATTAAAGAAAAAAATTAAAAATATTTCCTTTTTTATCATCTTACTATTTTCTTTTTATTCACAGAAATGTAATATAAGTCTACAACTTCCCAATAAATACTCATTTGATAAAAGAAAACAAAATATATTTTGCCTTTAGACAATCTGCATTGATATATTGAAATAGCAGGGAAGGGGAAAAAAAGCCTGTAATGCTTCATTAGTTAATTGCGCAAAGCACAGCTCTTTAGGGGTAAACAAGTGAAGGACATTTGCTGAATGGTCTATGCCCATCACGAATATTATGGCCTAATGGTGCTGGTAATGGTAGGAGGCTCCTGGAGAGTCATCTGTCAAATTAGCACATTGAATTATTTATTGCCTCAGAGTAAAATTGTGGAAGGGAGCAGCTGAGACCTATTCCTAAGAAAATATAAGATAAAGAAACAGCCCCTCCCCAGAATAAGTCCTACAACTGTGTTGCATGCTTAGTAATGTCACTGTTGTGTGTGTATGTCAACAATATTTAAATAGTGAGTGTAAAGATTTAAATGTAAATGTAAAGGTGCATGTAAGTTCTAACAAGAAATAAACACCATACACATATACATTATCTTCATGTGTCTGCTGCAAAGACATGAAAACATGTCTAGATGACTAGCATAATGCTAATTGCTTACGCATTCATGCAAAAATGATTACAGTAATGTTTGCTATATATTATATACTAGGTATGGAATCTAAAAATTTATATTGCATTTAATATATAACTTATGTTTTAGTAAAATGAAACTATATGCATTTATTAAATAGCACACTTCGGTGGAATAGCTTTCTTTCTCTGCAGATCTCCGAATGCAGGCTCTCTACATATGCACAGTGCTAAAATTATTTCATAAAAGCATGAAATGATGTTTGTAATCACGAAAGAATGTATCTCTTACTGCAGCTGCATATAGAGATGTAAGATCTTTCAGTTTGAATTGTGTTATAAAGACTTGCTGCTAGACTTCCTTGCCAGTAATAACTTGACAATAATCTTTATTGTTAATAACTATTTTTTTTTTTTTTTTACTTTGTGTCTTTATCCACTCTAAGTTATCAAAGTCATGGTAACTGCTCTGAACAGATTTTCAGCCTGAGGCGTTTTTTTGCAGCACCCAAGCGTTTTGTACCCTAATCACCAGGCTGACTGTACCTTTGCTTTCCTTGGGGCTAAGATTTTTGTGATAACTGATATTTTAAAAAGATATGCTCTGTGTGTTATCATTAACCTATTGAAGATGTTTTAGACTGCTTATTAATCTAACTAGTTTGCCTGATACAGTTCTGTAAGGCAGAACAGTCCCATTTCATCATGAATTTCAATGGGACTCATCACTAAGAGTACAGTTAGACATATTAGTATATGCTTCACAGCATTTAAAAGCATTGGTTACTCATGAGGCCTTTTAAAGATAATTTACTTGCTTTAAAAAGGTGATAGCTGCAAGATTATAATTTCAGACATCAGATCTTTGGAAGAGGATATTCCACTCCAAATACATACATGTGTTCACTTAACACAAAACTAACCTAACCATCTTTGGAGAATCTGGAGAACACCAACACCTGGCTTTTTGCTGTTTTAAATATTTATTGTGCTGCTACCTAGATTTGCTTTCCAACTATGGTATATAGATGAAAATGAGATTTTGGGGGCTTTATTTTGAAAATATTTATTAGAAAATAGTATTTGATCTTTCATAGAAAATATTCCTTCTTTACTAACAGCTTTGATTTTTCTATAGTTTGTTGTCCAAAGACAAATACATCCTTCAAGGCAAAAGTGGAATCTCCCATGAATCCACACTTCATTATTTTTTAGCTATGTTTCAGGGGCAGGTGTTCAGGACCAAGAGAACTGACAGATGATTGCCCAGTAATGTCTATTTATTGCCTCAGACAAAGGTGTTATCACAAAATGTTACGGGTTTGAAGGGACTGTGATGGTTCAGGCTGGGGGCCTGCCCTTGATGCCACTGCATAAGCCACACCTGTGATGGCCAAAAAGCGTCCAGCCCAGTGGGTGGGCACAGGAAGCCAGGCATTTCATCCTATAATGCCCTGCTCCCCTATAAAACATCAGCGTGCCTGTATTCCAAAGCCAGGATCACTCTGAAAGGGTCCCACCTACTCCTTTGAGCCAAGCAAAGGGGAAGCCACCACCCCGTGCAGCCGCACCTCTTCCCCCGGGGATCATCCACACCAGCTCTGAAGCTTATGGCTGCAGGGTTGACCCCACAGGACCACTCCTGCCATCCGGAGGGAGCGGCCTGAGTCCTGCAAAGGCAGCCTGCTAACAGGATAGTTTACATTCTGACTTCCCCACTGCTGCAGGAGGAAGAAGGTTGCCCCCACCATTGCCATCCAGACCAGCCTAGGAGCCAGACGTGGTGACAGTAGCCTACTGCAGCCTAGCACCTAACCTTGCTACAAACAAAGGACACAGTGTATCTTCCACATGTTTTCCACTCGTTAGCATTCAGTTCAAAGCACCTGTGCCCAGCAGCATAACATTTCCAGTTCAAGCCTCTGATACATTGTAATGCTCTCTGTATATAGTTAAGCAGCTGCCAGTGTCCTGTTGAGTCGCCGCCTGGTGGACAAGTGGCAGAATTTCACCCTTCATTCCTTTAATAGAAATTAATTCTGTAAATATTCTAATTGGGTCCAAATTTTAAATACTAAACCACTTATGTGGTGTATTTCACAATTGTGCACTAGAATCTGCATATAAAATAGTGATTCAGCACTTGTGGATAATTTTAATAATTAATAAAATTTTTTTTATAGTTTCTATTTCATATTAATAAATTAATAACCTTTTCATCACGTCAGGGCAGAATAGAGGGGGAGAAGAAACTCCCTAAACCTCCTGGACACACTTTTCTTAATGCAACCCAGGATGTCATTGGCCCTCTTAGCCACAAGGGCACATTGCTGTGCCATGGAGAGCATGCTGTCCACTAGGCAATCTGTGTTTGAGATGTCAGCCTCTGGACTTGCTCTGTCTCTGTGGCAGGTTGGAGGACTGGTGAAGCATGGTGTAGTGGCTTCTAGAGATCAGAAACTGGGCAGAACAGAGAGTGGAGCAACCCCACCTCCTTCCCTGAGCTGGCATCTCTTGTGAGAGAGGTAGGCGCAGTGCTGGCAGAGGCACAGTGCTGGCAGAGGCACAGTGCTGGCAGAGCCACAGCCACAGCACTTGATTTGAATGCACCCAAGAAAGTTGGCAGAGGGTCACCTGGGTGTGTTGCTGAAGCTGTCTCCATGTAGGTCATGTGGGCAGGAAGAGCGATGGTTGTAACTCGGCCTAAAGCTGTTTCCAGAAGAGCTGTGTTAACCTAGAGTTCTGACATAAACATGCAGGTGTCCAGACTCCTGGCTGTTGTGAGTGCCAAAGTGTCTCCCTTCTCATGGCAGACTTCAGGGACTACACATATGTCCTCTATGAGCAGATGAATGACCTTCTCAGCCTAGAGGCTGAGCTGAAGGAGCAAGTTGAAAAGCTGCAGACTATTAGGGATTGAGAGAGGCAACTGGACTGGTGGAACCAGACTCTACTGTCCCTCAAAGAGTCCCAAGAGCCATGCAGAAGTTAAGACTCTGAGGGCTCCCTACTCTCTTGCCAGCTTCCCAACAGGATGACTCAGAAGCTAAAGATTGGTGAAGACAAATTCCTCCCAAGTGTGGCAGGTGTGGCACCCCAGTAGATTCCGAACTCCCCCAGGTGCCCCTATACAATAGATTTGCTGTTCTTGGTGAACCTGTTTTCACTAAAAGCAATGTTCTGCAAGGGAAACCAACCAACAGCAGCTATAAGAGCTTGTCTAGTTTACATCATTCAGAGAGTCTAGGAAATATCAAGCCTACTATGAAAACATTCACAGCTAAGAAGAAAAGATGAGTGCTTATCACTGGGGACCCATTTCTGAAGGGTGTTGTGGGTCTTGTAAGCAGACCCAATCCTCTCCTTAGGGAAGCATGTTGCCTCCATGGGGGCCAGGGTTAAGGATTTTGTGAGAAAAATTCCTACCCTAGTATGTCCAACAGACAACTACCTATTGATGATTTTCCAAGCAGGCAATGATGAAATGTCTACAAGAAGTTTGAGAGCAATGAACAAAGACTTTGGAGCCCTGTGATGAATGGTGAAGTGGTCAGAGGCGACTGGAAATAGCCTCAGTATCAAGTTCCCTGGTGCACCCTGGTGCTCATGGATGACTCCAGTCACTCTTGATATTAATTGGAAAGATCACACAGCCAAGCATAAACAGTCAAAAAGGTTTCTGCAGTGCATTGATGACAACTTTCTGCTGTAGGTAATTGAACAACCAATGAGGGGAAGCATGATGCTAGACCTTGTATTAATGAACAAAGAAGGACTGGTTGTAGATATTAAGACTGGGAGTAATCTAGGTTGTAGTGACCATGACACATTAGAGTTTAATATCACTAGACAAAGAAGCAGGGTGATAAGTAAAATTTCAATCCTGGACTTTAAGAGGGCTAAATTTGCTTTCTTCATAACTCTACTTAGAAGTATGTAGTGGGATAGAGCACTAGAAAGAAGGGTACTCCATGAGAGCTAGTTAATATTCAAATATTATCTTCTCCAAGCTCAGGGAAAATGTATTCCCTTGGGGAAAAAAAATTAAAAACCAACTAAGGAAGGCTGGAGACCTAGTATGTGAGAACAGCCTATCCCACAGAGGCAAAAGGGTTCTAAGAATGGAGTTGGCAGGTCTCATTGACAGGGCTTTAAACTAGATTTGAAGGGGGAAAGGTCTGAAACTAGACTCCCCAGAGAGGAGTCTGAGGGAGTGAAACCAGCAGCCCAGCTGAAGTGCGTGTACACTAATGCACACAGCATGGATAAAAACAAGAGGAGCTGGAAGCCTCGTTACAGCAGGAAAGTTATGATGTAGTAAACATCACAGAAAGGCGGTGGGATGACTTACATGACTGGAGCACTGTAATTGATGGCTACAGGCATGTCAGGAGAGACAGTTGAGGGAGAAGGGGTGGAGGCTTGGCCCTGTACATTAGGGAGTCTCTAGATGCCATGGAACTAGAGATTAAGGATGATCAAGTGAGTGCCTGTGGGTGAGAATTAGAGAGAAGGCCAATAAGGCTGATATCCTGGTTGGAGTCTGTTACAGACCACCCAACCAGGATGAAGAGGTTGATGAATTATTCGGTAGGCAGTTAGAGGCTGTCTCATGATCACCAGACCTTGTTCTTATGGGTGACTTTAATCTGCCTGATATCTGCTGGGAACTCAACACATTCTAAGGTTCTTAGAATGTATGGAGGATAGCTTCTTATCCCAACTACTGAGTGAGCCTACCAGGGGTAAGGTCTTATTCTACTTTCTCTTTAAAAACAGAGAAGGGCTGGTGGGAGATGTAGTGCTTGGAGGCTGTCTTGGGGTCCAGTGACCATGAGACAATTGAGTCTTCAATTTGCAGTGAAGCTAAGAGGGGCAGCAACAAAACCTCCACTCTGGACTTCTGGAAGGAAGACTTCACGTTACTCAGGGAACTAACTCAGAAGGCACCTTGGGAAACAGCCTTTAAAAAAGGAGGTCCAGGAGAGCTGGACCTACTTCAAGGAAGAACTCTTGAAGGCGCGGGAACAGGTTGTGCCAATGTGCTGGAAGATGAGCCACCGGGGCAGACAGCCAGCCTGGATGGGCAATAAGCTTCTAAAAGAATTAAGGTTAAAAAAGAGGGTGTATCATCTTTGGAAGAAAGGAGAGACAACCCATGGAATGTTTAAGGATGTTGCTAGGTGATGCAGGAAAAAATCTAGAGAGGCAGAAGCCCATTTAGAGCTTAAACTGGCCTCTGCTGTGGGGCAACAAAAAAATCCTTCCACAAATATATTAATAGCAAGAGAAGGAGCAGGGACAACTTCCACTCCTTAGTGGACATGAAAGGGAATATAGTAACAAAAGATGAGGAAGAGGCAGAGGTACTTAACACCTTCTTTGCCTCAATTTTTAATAGCAGGACAGGTTGTCTTCCAGACAACTGGCCTCGTGAGCTGGCAGATAGAGGCAGGAAGCCATATAGTTCCCCTGTGACTGACCCAGAAGGAAGCAGTTAGAGACATGCTCAGCCACTTGGATCCTCACTTGGACACTCACAAGTCCATAGGACCGGATGGGATCCATCCTAGGGTCCTGAGAGAGCTGGCAGATGAGCTGGCCAAGCTGTTCTCTATTATTTGCCACCAGTCCTGGCTCACTGGAGAGGTCCCAGGTGACTGCAAGCTGGCCAACATGATGCCCATCCACATGGCTTGGACGGGAGCAGCACTCTGCTCTGGGTTAGGAAGTGAGTGGAGGGCCGAGCCCAGAGAGTGATGGTAAATGGTGCCACCTCCAGCTGACAGCCAGTCACTAGTGGTGTCCCCCATGGATCAGTGCTGGGCCCCATCCTGTTCAATATCTTTATTGATGATCTGGATGAGGGGATTGAGTCCATCATCAGTAAATTTGCAGATGACACCAAGCTGAGGGCAGGTGTTGATCTGTTAGAGGATAGGAGAGCTCTGCAGAGGGACCTTGCCAGGCTGGACAGATGGGCAGAGTCCAAAGGCATGAGATTGAACACATCCAAGTACCAGGTTCTGCACATCGGCCACAACAACCCCATGCAGTGCTGCAGACTGGGATCAGAGTGGCTGGAGAGTGGCCAGGCAGAGAGGAACCTGGGGGTGCTGGTTTATAGTAGGCTGAACATGATCCAGCAGTGTGCCCAGGTGGCCAAGGAAGCCAATGGCATCCTGGCCTGTATCAGGAATAGTGTTGCCAGCAGGAGCAGGGAAGTCATTGTGCCCCTGAACTCTGCACTGGTTATGCCACAGCTTGAGTCCTGTGTCCAGTTCTGGGCCCCTCAGTTTAGGAAGGATGTTGAGTTGCTGGAATGTGTCCAGAGAAGGGCAACAAAGCTGGTGAGGGGTTTGGAGAACAAGGAGGGGCTGAGGGAGCTTGGGTTGCTTAGGCTGGAGAAGAGGAGGCTCAGAGGAGACCTTCTTGCTGTCTACAAGTACCTGAAGGGAGGTTGTAGCCAGCTGGGGGTTGGTCTCTTCTCCCAGGCAACCAGCACCAGAACAAGAGGACAGAGTCTCAACTATGCCAGGGGAGGTTTAGGCTGGAGGTTAGGAAGAAGTTTTTCATAGAAAGAGTGATTTGCCATTGGAATGGGCTGCCTGTGGAGGTGGTGGAGTCACCGTCACTGGAGGTGTTTAGGAGGAGATCGGATGAGGTTCTAGGTGCCATGGTTTATTTGGTTAGATGGTGTTGGATGATAGATTGGAACTTGATCTCGAAGGTCTTTTCCAATCTGGTTAATTCTATTTTATTCTGTTCACCCAGCCTAAACTGCCACAGAGGCCTGTGGCCAGTGGTGTCCTCCATGCATCAGTACTGGGCTGTTTTATTCAATATCTTTATTAATGGATCCCTGGATGAGGGGATTGAGTGTATTCTCAGTAAATTCAGTGATGATACAAAACTGAAGTGTGTATAGGTGTGTGTGTGTGTGGCCATCACCCCGTTAGGCTCTTCTTCCACCCAACAAGAACACAATAGGCTGGAGAGCTGAGGGTTCTGCATCTGGGGAGGAATAACAGCAGGCACCAGTACAGGTTAGGGGTTGTGTTCAGCAGGACTAGTGAGGTTCTTCTCCCCCTCTACTCTGCCCTGGTGAGACCACACCTGAAATACTGTGTCCAGTTTTGGGCTCCCCAGTTCAAGAGAGACAGGGATCTGTGTCGTGGGTTGAGGCAGCCCCCTCCCCACCATGAGCAGAAATAACAACTCTGACAAATGGATTGCAAAAGTGAAGGAAAGTTTAAATAGAAAAGAGTGAATGTATACAGAGAGCCAGAAGCAGTGACAAAAGAAACCCCAAAGCAGACCCAGAAGCATCCCATCCCCACCTGAGGGTGGGCCCAAGACCCCAGGGCTCATTCTTCCCTCCCCCACTGCTAGGCTAGTCTCGGCTGGCCAGGCCTGAGACCACCCATCCCCCTGGCCTCAGTTACCAGGTGCCGGCGAGGGAAGAAAGAGGAAGTGCCAGACCCCGCGCTGGATTTTACAGTGGTGCAGGGGATTATGGTAGGAGATACCTGGTTTCCTGCGTCCACCCACTGGGCTGGACTTCTGGACACAGGAAGTACACCACGTAGCAGAGGGCACCCAGCCCAAGCCACCACAATCTGCTGGAGAAAGTCCAACAGAGAGCCACAAGTATGATTAGGGGACTAGATAAGTGACATGGGGCTGGTTAGTCTTGAGAAGAGAAGGCTGAGAGGGGATCTCGTCAGTGTTGTTGTGGGTTTAATACTGGGTGTTTTAACCATGGAGTTGGAAGTCCTCCAAAGAACCACATAGTACAGGGAGGTGGACAATGAAAAGTGTAATCTTTTGTTATTTCATTCTCACAATCCTGTATCTATTCACCTATATAAACAGGCATAATTGTTTGTTCTGCCCTTCCATGTCTCTGCTCCCTACCTGGCTCAGACTGCTGTCTCTTGTGATGCAGGGGAGTTTTGAGGCCTTCTGTGGCCTTGGCAAAGCTAATTTTTAGCTGGGTTTGGGGTGAGAGAGTGTGGGTAGGAAGCAGGGAGGTATAGTGGGGGCATTGAGGCTTGCGGTTTTTGCCTGCTTGCAGGGAGGTTTTGGAAATCATTGGACTAGTGAGGTTTTGGTAAGCCCTGGATGGAGAACTGGGCTGAAGCTGAATGTGAATTTTGTGTATTTTAGTATGTTTTTGTACTGTTGTATATAGTTGTGAAGAGCACTTCCATTTAAAGGTCTAATTCTTTTAAATCCTGTGTGGAGCACTTTTCTTTTACTCCTTTGGGGAGGGGTAAAACAGTTTCTGTCTGCTCCAATGCAAGACAAATGTACATAAATATCTGAGTGGTGGGTGTCAAGATGAAAGTGACAGTCTCTTTTCTGTGATGCCCAGTGATAAGGAACAATGGATACAAGCTAGGACATAGAAAGTTTCACCTCAACATGAGGAGAAACTTCTGTGCACTGAGGGTGACAGAGCACTGAAACAGGCAATATTCCAGGTAGAACCTCACTAGGGCAGAGCCAAGGGGAAGGAGAACCTTCCTCAATCTGCTGGACACACTCTTCTTAATGCGCCCCAGGATACCATTGGCCTTCTCAGCCACAAGGGCACATTGCTGTCCCCTGGATAACTTGTCCCCCAGGACTTTGAGATCATTCTCTATAGGGCTGCTCTCTAGCAGATCACCTCCTGACCTGTACTGGTGCAGTTTATTAATCCTTCTGAGGTGCAGGACATTGTGTTGGATGCCAGCATAGCCTTCCCATATGTCAACCCCTACCCGCTTCCCTCTGCTGCCCAACCTTCCCCATGCCTCCCCTGCCCTGGTTTTGTATCAGCAAACTTGCTGAGGGTTATATAATTAAACACACCAATATATCAACACTATCAAACTTTTGAGTACTTATTTGTGTGACTTTTAATATTTTTGTTGTGATATAAAGTTCAAGGGCTCAATATTTCCTGTTCTAAGCAGCATTTAGTCCCTTTAGCACTGATATTTCAAAGCTTCCCCACACAGAATAGGCACTAGGAGATGAAGGACAGAAACCTGCAATGTGGAGCAAGAGAGAACACACTCTTCAGCATACCAAAAGCCAAGATGATAACTAATACTAGAAATGCCTTCCTGTGTGACAAGACTTAATTAAGGGAAACATTTATGTTGGTAAATGTCAGCTAAAATTTGCATTGATGCATCAAACATATCTATGGTCTGAAAATATTTCTTCTTCAATTTTTATCTTTATATATGATGTTTTCAAAAGATCAGTGAAAACCACATTTTAGAAAGGACAGTGTGCAATGGCTGAAAAAATATACCCTGTACTAGCACTTGCAAAAATTCTGCCACTTAGATGCAGGCTTGCGGATATTTCTGTTTAATTGTGTATGATTTACACAAGAAATAAAATTGCAAAGATGACTGAACAAAGAGTGGAAAAAGTTACTTGTCTATATTACATGGGATAATTATTCCTCAATATTTCACATTTAGATGGCTTAATTATTTGATGACTATTTATTTGAATAAACTTTTCTAGAAGTGTACCCTTAGAAGGAGATCTGAATTGTTAAGTACTGAGATTTGTACATGTCAATCTAATATTTCATGTTAAGTTTTCCTGTCACAGAAGGAATGAAATTATATTTCCACTCCGTGATTACTGCCCTGCAGGGAGATGAAAGAGAAGAATTGATAAAGAACTGAATTATCTTCAAGTCAGTATGACAAACAGACCACCACCTAGGTGCTGGAACAGACAATATTTACATGTGCAAGTCCACCTAAAGCTGAAAGAATCTGTGCTCTGAGACAAGGCCAGCAAGGAAGATATAATTATCATTTATTATCTGAAACTATAAATGAAAATGAGATTCAATGACAAAACACTAGCACAGCAGCCCTGCATAAAGATCTAAGTAAATGTGCTCTGAAGAACTGATTATATGTACAGTAGTACAGTATTACCAAGGTTGGAAGAGACCTTGAAGATCATCGAGTCCAACCTGTAACCACAAACCTCACAACTAGACCATGGCACCAAGTGCCACATCCAGTCCCCTCTTGAACGCCTCCAGGGACGGCAACTCAACCACCTCCCCGGGCAGCCCATTCCAATGACGAATCACTCTCTCGGTGAAGAACTTTCTCCTCACCTCAAGCCTAAATTTCCCCTGGTGCAGCTTGAGACTGTGTCCCCTTGTTCTGGTGCTGGTTGCTAGGGAGAAGAGGCCAACCCCTTCCTGGCTACAACCACCCTTCAGGTAGTTGTAGAGAGCAATGAGGTTGCCCCTGAGCCTCCTCTTCTCCAGGCTAAACAACCCCAGCTCCCTCAGCCTCTCCTCATAGGGCTTGTGCTCAAGGCCTCTCACCAGCCTTGTTGCCTTTCTCTGGACATGTTCCAGTGTCTCGATGTCCTTCTTAAACTGAGGGGCCCAGAACTGGACACAGTACTCAAGGTGTGGCCTAACCAAAGCAGAGTACAGGGGCACAATGACCTCCCTGCTCCTGCTGGCCACACTATTCCTAATGCAGGCCAGGATGCGGTTGGCCCTCTTGGCTGCCTGGGCACACTGCTGCCTCATGTTCAGGTGGCTGTCAATCAGCACTCCCAGGTCCCTCTCTGTTTGGCAGCTCTCCAGCCACTCTGACCCCAGCCTGTAGCTCTGCATGGGGTGGTTGTGGCCAAAGTGCAGCACCCGGCACTTGGACTTGTTGGATGCCATCCCATTGGACTCCTCCCATCTGTCCAGCCTGTCGAGGTCTCTCTGCAGAGCCCTTCTGCCCTCTAACAGATCAACATCTGCTCCCAACTTGGTGTCATCTGCAAATTTGCTGATGACTGTCCTAATCCCCTCATCCAGATCGTCAATGAAGACATTAAGAGGATGGGGCCCAGCACTGATCCCTGGGGGATGCCACTGGTGCCTGGCCACCAGCTGGATGTGGCACCATTCACCACCACTCTCTGGGCCCAGCCCTCCAGCCAGTTCCTAACCCAGCACAGAGTGCTGCTGCCCAAGCCACGAGCTGACAGCTTAGCCAGCAGTTTACTGTGGGGGACAGTGTCAAAGGCCTTGCTGAAATCCAGGTAGACCACATCCACAGGCCTCCCCACATCCACCAGGTGGGTCACCTGATCATAGAAGGAGATGTGGTTGGAGAGGCAGGACCTGCCCTTCCTAAATCCACGTTGGCTGGATCTCAGCCCTTGGCCATCCTGCAGGTGCGCAGTTATTGCCAGCAGGATAATCTGCTCCATTATTTTCCCTGGCACTGAAGTCAGGCTGACTGGCCTATAGCTTCCAGGTTCCTCCATCCAGCCCTTCTTGTGGATGGGGACCACATTGGCCAGTTTCCAGTCATTTGGGACCTCACCGGTGAGGCAGGACTAGAGGAAAACGATGGAGAGCGGCTTGGCCAGCTCACCTGCCAGCTCTCTCAGCACCCTAGGATGGATCCCATCTGGCCCCATGGACTTGTGAGTGTCCAAGTGGCTCAGCAGGTCCCGAACTAATTCCTCATGGATATCCAGGGCATTACACTGCTCCCTGAGCCCATCACCCAGCTCAGGAGGCCACTCGTCCTGAACTCCTCCTGCCTTGCTGTTAAAAATTGAGGCAAAGAAGGTGTTCATGACCTCATCCTTTTCCTCATCTTCAGTCACTGTGTTCCCCTCCAGCTCCAATAGGGAGTGCAGGTTCTTCTTGCCCTCCTTCAGTCTGTCCTCATAGGAGAGGTGCTCCAGCCCTCTGATTATCCTCGGGGCCCATATCACTACCTACATATTACTACCTCATGGATGGTACTGAGGAAAGCAATAATAAGGATTGTGGGACAGTATGGACAGCTAAACTTATTAACAGCAAGGGAAGGGAGAAGGATTAAAGAGACTGAAGGTTTGAAAATCAGGAGAAATACTGATTGATGTGTCTGTCTTCTAACCTGCTTCACATAATGGTTTCAGGCTTGGTGGTTAATGTTTTTTGGGGGTGGTATAAATGAAGGATGGTGCTTTTCTCTGTTCAGCCTACTCTTTTTGCCCTAAGAAATGCAAAGTGCTCAAAACCCTCTGCATGGTTGTAACCACCTCAGTGCACAATACTCCGTAGCCTGCAGGCAGAAAGGCCCATCCCTAGCACCTATGGTGCTTAACGTTGTCTTGCAAGAGACCCAGGCCTTGACATCAAGAGTTATGGTAGGAAAAAGAGGACAGACGCTCAGACTGGAGCATCTTCTGGTGCACGAAATAAAGGTTAAAGTGCAAATGTCCCAGAAGAGTTTTGCTAGGAGCAGAAGGCTTCATGCACAACCAACAAGGACAGTTTGGGTATTTTGGGACCTTGTAAGCAACATTCTGGCATGCTATCTTCCCAAAGTATTGTGGGATGTGGTCAGTTGAGACAAGTTTGATGAAACATGGAGTGGAAAGGCTGTAATGGTATGAAGACAGCTCAGAAAAGCACAGCAGTTTTTCCTTGCATAGAAGTTATCATTTTAGTCTGCAATAATTGTGATTTATGTTCTAAAACAAATTACATCTGGTGAAAAATTACCCAAAACAAAACTTTTGCATTTTGATCAATTGCCTATATATATGTTTTTACATGGTTTCTAAAGAAATACCATCTTTATACCCACAGAATATTATACACTAGCAAACTTTATTTGGGAAGGAGAATTATTTTGAAAATAGCTGTAATTTCTGATTGTCAGATTTCAAATTGGTTTGATTTTTATTAAAGATAGAAATTTCATCTTTGTTTTAAATTTCAACTCTAAGTACAGCTCACATGAATGAAATGATGAAGGTAATTTATCTGTGTTCATTAACTACAGAACTCATGATTCCACTTTTTAAAAATATCAGTAGGAATATTATAATGAAAGACCTTTTTATAGGAGCTTTTCCCACTAAATGTGTTTGCTTTTCCAAAGTGTTCTTGAGTAGACATGCAGTAGCACTGGATAACAAATACAATTTCCCCCCCACTTTATTTTATGATTTATAATGATTCTGGATGATTAATCTGGCATATTTCTTTCTATTTCAGGTTTGTTATAGAAAATATTTCAATTACATATTTCAATTCTTGAGCTGGAAAAAAGTAACTGTTTAGAAATAGCTTTAATTTACCAAATGAAGGTAGATTTAGTGAGATGTGGTTTTGTTACATGGAAACTCACGTAATTTGAAATAATGAAGTTGTTGAGCACATGTACAATACTACAGATATTTAAGAGTTCTATTGTATTTATAAAAGTATATACTATATAAAATAATACACAACATATCGTATTTTATAAACATTAATATATATTATTTCCAAGTGTTAGCAAATTCTTGTTAATTATAAGTACTTTACAATGATTTTTTGCACAATTATTGCTTCTTTTTTAATTCTAATATATGCAGCTTATTAACAAAACTCACAGTTTACAGTAATTAAAATATTCCCTTCACTTCATATGTTCATGAAAGAATATTAGCTCCATAAATGTTTTATTACCAAACTCATTTGTGAAGATATAAAGATTCCATTGATTATTTTTTTTCTCTGATGAAAGACAATTATTTGTTGAGGTTTCTAGCATTTACTGCTGTCTTTGCTGTGTGCCCAGCTCTGTTTATGTTAAGTGACCTTTAAGTCTCTAGTCTAAAGCAATAAAATGAAGGCTTCCTGTCTTATTGATTTGGTGAGGCCTATTTTCACGCTAATAAAATAGAATCCAGTTTACTAAAATACACTTTTAGACAATGTCTGTAAATGAACCAGCTTCTTGACAATTTTGGAAGAGGTCAGCCTAGAGTAAGTAGGTCATACCTGTGGTAAATCAACTTCCAGGAACAGATCATTGGACACTATAAAAATCAGGAGTGGCTTTTTAAGAGGCTGGCTTGAACCCTCCTTAACCAGAAAATAACATCTGACCTTGGCAATGAAATTTATCACATTTCAATTAAAACTTGGCAGCCACATAAGCAATATACATTGCTATGTTACAACTGACCTTATTGCTGGAAGTGTATGCAGGAGGGGAGGCTCAGGTAGGCTGCCAGCTCTCCTACGAATATGAAGGCTACAGCACAAGATTTTCTGGTTCTGAGATTTACTAAGGGCCTAATTATCATTCTTTCTCAATAAGGAAATTACTGGTTGCTTAATGATGTTGATAATCATTCAGCATATGTTTTTCATTTCTAAGTATATGCACATTAATATTAATGTAGCTCTGCTTACATCTTGTGCCTCATGATGAATGAATACTGCCTAATATAACAAATAACTATTCAGTTTTCTGGAATATTAAATCTGAGAAGGAATAATCTAGGCTACCTTGTGGTTTGTTGTACCTCCTGAAAAGAGAAATAAAGGCAAAGTCCACTCAAGCCTTGTTACTTGTGATTTAAAACTTTTCCTGTTTTACTGGACTGATTATCACAGCTTTTCCTTGTGGAGCATGAACTGAGTGTGTGTGACAGCCCCAATCCTGCATGTCTATAGGTCTGCAGTACTAGCACAGGACAAACCCTTGAAATATCTGAGCCCAGCTTACTGCACTACTCCTGTGGCTGGGTGAAAATTCACACCCTTTCTGCCTTCAGTCATTATGGCAGGGGCTCATTTGCTGATAGAGTCAGGAAGGCTTGAGTAGGGGGAGTGAGAAACCTCTCAGACAGTAACAAATTATATTTACATATTTGTAAATGAGAAACCAGGGTTTACCTTCTGTGAGGCTCTTGGAAGAAAGGACCTGCAGAAGGGCTCACAGATGCCCTCTGTCTTTCTAGTTCCCGTGCCAAGCCAGTATTTTGTAATGTCAGGTGATCTATTTAGGTGTCTTACATGCTTTCACTCTGACATGCCTACCTAGCAAGCCTAGTTTTATGTAATAAAAGTTTCAGAGTCACATTTTCTTTAGCAGGTTTTCAGCAGATTTTCACATCTTTTAATTCAACAGTCTTTTAAATTGTTGAGGCTATACAGCCCAAATTCTCCCTCCCTCCACAGGCTGCATTCTGCCAAGTGCTTGCAGGCAGAACTACCATGAAAAATGGAAAGTGCATCTCACTGAAAGTTTGTCTATGCTATAAATCAAGTGTTACAAATACATACTGCTTTTAACACTTTAATACAGTAGCAGCTAATATACCACAGGTGTGCACTGAGTAGTATTATGGGAAGCCAATGTGTTGGCAAAAAGAATGATCCTAGGCTTAGGTCAGTGAAAGAAATTTGTTTCTAATGAGCTGAATTTGCTGTATAGATTTATTTTTCTTACAACTGATTCTAAAGAGACCATAGAAGAGCCTGACACTAAAATATCATGACTTGGATTTCACCACTCTGACCAGAGAAAGCAGTCAAACTAAATTTTCTCATGTGTAGCTACACCTCATCCTTGTTTGTGATTAGTCTGGTTTTTATTCAAAACAATCATCATTCCATACTTGCTGACATTTTAGTATTGTTGTTTTATTGTGCCATCTTCTTCAATATATAAAAAGGCTCCTTTGCCATTTTCTTATTGAGTTCCAAGAAGAAGCCATATCTTCTGAACCTTGGTTTATTTCCCTATACTGATGCCAATCAGTTCACGAGATTTTGTGTTTTAGGATGCTCATCCCTCATAACTTTTCTCAGAATATGGGAGCTGTACTGCCGATTTAAGTAACTGGTCTACTTCCTGTTTAAATAAGAATTTAATGCAGTAACTTCTTTTGGTATCAATTATTTAGCAGCTCAAATGAGATGAACAGAGAGCTCCTTCTGATTTTTATGGTCTATGTACATATAACTCAGATTACACTGAGTAAGCTCTTTCCCTAGGAATTTCTTTGCAGGGTCAGGAGATACAATGAATTAGTAAGAATGTGGCAGCTGTGGTAGTAAGAGGAGTAATGGGATCCTGCAGCAATGCAAGGTCCAAGCACTGAGATGCTTTCTTCACCCAACATGTTACAAACAATGACAACTCACTTACATCTCCGTCTGCTGGCAGAGATGTAAGTGAGAAATAGATATGCTGCATGTCTGGCTTTCTGGGCTGCATGGGATGGTCCTGAGAATGTGACAATGAATTACTGACCTGCTCTGGTGTAGGAAAGGCTGAGGTATTAGGGGTCTGTTCCCTTCTAGAGCAAGTATTGCTATTTCTATGAATAACAGCCTGTGATAACCTCTGCAGAACAGTTCATAAGAGTTTTTTTTTTCACCTGTGGGAATAAATTTGGAATATTGAGACACCAGCTTCTGGCATTTGAGTTCACCAGCAGTCTGGCTAGATGAATTTCAGGAGTTAAGGAACATTAGTGTCTGAATAAATACACCTTCCTGAAAAACAAAGAGACTGAAAAAGAAAATATTAAAAAGAGGCAATAATGATACCTTAGTGATGAAATAAGCTTACTTGCTTGGTGCTGCTGGCTAGCTTTAGTTCTTTGCTACTCTCTTACTTGCTTGGTGCTACTGGCTAGCTTTAGCTCTTTGCTACTCTCTTTCACAGCAGTATGCAGCGATTTCACGATGTACCCAGGGAAAACAGAAAAGGAGCCATTCTGAAATTCAGATTGCATAGCTGTACAAAAAAATGTAGAGCCATGAAATGACCCTGCCAAACTGACTGAAGTAATTAGTCTTCATTCATGAATACTCTTTTCCAGCTAGTGATGTGTTAGTCTGTTTTAAATTGATTTCTTCTCATCTACTACCAACTTCACAGTACATGCATGTACTATTTTTGTCTGTTTTTGCTGTTTTGTTTTGTTTTTTTTTTTTTTTTTTTTTTTTTTTTTAATGTGGGGTTCTTTAGAGTTCATCAAGGATTTTCTTTTCAAATTCAGTATTCAAGAAATAAGAAAGAAAATTCACATATGAAGTGACTCATGTTTTCAGGTTCTGCTTTGAAAAATTGCCTCCGTGATGCCCTCTTTCCAGGGAAGATATTTTGCTCAGTGTACCTATAGACACTAGTACATCATTATTAAGATGCAAGCTTGCAGGATCTTCCCACAGGACACAAGTGATGTTTTCTTCCACTCTGTCTTACTTTGTTAGATTCTACTACTCTATTCTTTATAGTTTGTGGTTTGGTTTTGTTTTTAGAATATTATTTGGAACGTATTTTTGCTTGAGTCTGAACTGGTGCAGACTGAAAAGGGTACTCTTTGGTACAATTATGATTGCCCATATTCTGTCCCTACTATGAGCATACCACATTGAGAGGTTAGTGGTAGAAATCCATCTCATATCCTTACATAGTGAACATAGAAGCTACCCTTTGTCTGGTGAAAAGATGATGTGCTTTGTTATCTGTTCTCTCGGGCTTGTAGTTCCATTAAGTATTCATTTGGTAAAATGCAGAGGCAGTCTAGGCTGCAGAGTTGTGGGTTTTTTATCTCAAAAGTGAGTGCCCTAATCATAGCGCTAGAGGATCACACTCCTTCTTGTGAACTCTTTCTGGCCAAATGAATTTTGAATTCCTTCTGCACAATGGCACCTTTAGCAAGAGGGGTATGCATTCCTTGTTTCAGCAGCCAGCCAGTATTCCAATGTTTTTAATACACATATGAACACCTATAGTAGGAGATGAGATTGAGGCTCTGTGACCCAGTCTTTTTTAAAACCCAAACATGCACAATCTACTAAGTTGCAAAGCTTTGCTTTTGTTGTACTTTGCAGTGTCTGACACAACAGCAGCTTGAAAAGATGCAAGTCACGCTGGAGTGTGTAAGGTTACCACACTAAAGATGGACAAAAACTTTAGCCTCTCTGAGGGAAAGCTAGATAGCCGGGAAACTTCAAAGTCACAGAGTAGTTTATGAGGCTCAGAAACCTCCAGACTTAGCTGGCAATTGAGAATAGAGTAATAATTTAGTACTTCAATGACTAATTTCAGCTCTAGTCTTGCATTCTTTAAGTCCTTTACTGGATTTGTCCCTAACACACTCTGTGTCTCCTTTAGGACCAGTGTGATTTTGTAGTAAGAGTATAGCACATTGGCAGATGCTTAAACCAATATTTCCTCTCGATGAAAAAACCTAGTTAGAACAATCCCTTCTTATTCAATCTGCAACCTGAGTATAATTTTCTTCTAAAGCCTACCCTAGAAATAAAATAATGATGATTAAATGAATGATATTCTGCTGTGACCTAAATATACCATGCAAATTAAATGAAAACTGAGTTTGAACATAACAAAGCCCCTGTTTAAATTATGCAATATTTTCATTCTTATCTTCATTTTACAAATATGTGCCTGATACATGAATATACTAAGAAGCAACAGAATCAGATAGATTAATGATTGTGACTGAAAACAGATACTCACCGTGACACATGACATGAATTGCAGATTTCAGTGAGAAGTCTGTTATTTATCAGGTATTTCTCTGAGACAGAAACTAAGGAGATTAGGAAACAGAGTATTATCTGAAAGTGTAATTGAAAGGCTGATGGAGTAGAATATATACTAACTGTTAATTAGTTCTTACACTTGTGTGGGAAAAATCCTGTCACTGCCAGAAATGGTTAGTAATTAGTGTTTTAACCACATAAATAAATCTAAAGAGGGTGTTTAAAATTAATATAATTATTTAATGATGTTGTATTTTTTCTGTAATAGTAATTTGCAAATTTCTCACATTCTTTAATGTAATTTTCCAAAAAGTAAGAGATCTTTTCAGTAGTGCCTTTTTCTGATTCCATTAACACTTTTAAGAAGTCAAAAAAAAAAAACAACCAACAAACAAAAAAACCTGACAGTTTATTTGTGCATAAGATGGCACACTGTCAAGAATTATGTACTTTGGTACCAGGCTAAAATAGCTATTTCTATTGGGAGAACATGCAAAAAAGTGCAAGTCAAGTGGGGAAAAACAATCAACATTTTCACCTCCAATACAGCAGAATCCTACATATATTTTTCCTCAGCTAAGGTTTCTCTTTCACTGATCTGAAATTTAAAGGTATTTTTTTCTGTTTATGTTAGCTTGTTGCAAATACTGTTACTGTTACCATGTTAAGTCTCATCTTATTCTCATCTAATGTTCTTGGGAACCCATGTATCCACATATGGTTTCCTTCCTTCCTTCCTTCCTTCCTTCCTTCCTTCCTTCCTTCCTTCCTTCCTTCCTTCCTTCCTTCCTTCCTTCCTTCCTTCCTTCCTTCCTTCCTTCCTTCCTTCCTTCCTTCCTTCCTTCCTTCCTTCCTTCCTTCCTTCCTTCCTTCCTTCCTTCCTTCCTTCCTTCCTTCCTTCCTTCCTTCCTTCCTTCCCTCCTTCCTTCCTTCCCTCCTTCCTTCCTTCCCTCCTTCCTTCCTTCCTTCCTTCCTTCCTTCCTCCTTCCCTTCCTTCCTTCCTTCCTTCCTTCCTTCCTTCCTTCCTTCCTTCCTTCCTTCCTTCCTTCCTTCCTTCCTTCCTTCCTTCCTTCCTTCCTTCCTTCCTTCCTTCCTTCCTTCCTTCCTTCCTTCCTTCCTTCCTTCCTTCCTTCCTTCCTTCCTTCCTTCCTTCCTTCTTCCTTCCTTCCTTCCTTCCTTCCTTCCTTCCTTCCTTCCTTCCTTCCTTCCTTCCTTCCTTCCTTCCTTCCTTCCTTCCTTCCTTCCTTCCTTCCTTCCTTCCTTCCTTCCTTCCTTCCTTCCTTCCTTCCTTCCTTCCTTCCTTCCTTCCTTCCTTCCTTCTTTCTCCCTTCCTTCCTTCCTTCCTTCCTTCCTTCCTTCCTTCCTTCCTTCCTTCCTTCCTTCCTTCCTTCCTTCCTTCCTTCCTTCCTTCCTTCCTTCCTTCCTTCCTTCCTTCCTCCTTTTTTTTTTAATATAGCTAACTTGCATCTTCATGTTTCACTACACTATTTTAATTCCTTATTGTTATGTCATGAGAACACAAAGATGCAGATAAACTTCAAGAATGCCAGAAGCAAAGCCATTCTTCCTGTAAACTGCTAGTGAATGGACATTTCTTCTGAAATTCAAAGTCTCATTGAAGGAAAAATGATACTGACTGTAAGACTGCAGGTAAACTTCCTGAAAATTTTAGGAAATGAGATGTGTTTGGCCTCTACCAATCACACATTTATTTGTATTATTTTATTCTTGGCAAAGTTTGGCCAAAACTCTTCCTGAGACATATGAATAAAAAAGCATAATTTTTGGGTGTCTGTTTTAGTGTTTGGCTGTGTCCCTCTACTGGTAGAACAAAAACCAGCCTTGCTGCTATCATTTTATGTATTTGTCCTGTCATACAAAAAAACCCAAAATTTTTGGTTTTTGTATGTCTTATCAGCAGTTCAGGAATTTCAGACAATTTTTTAAATCACAGGAAATGTATATTTAAATATATATCTTCAGACACAGATTCCTATAATTTATGTGGCAATGGCATCCCTTAAAATAATAAAAAAGACAAGGTTATAAACCCTGAAATGTTCAAATATCATAGTATTCCAAGATAAAATTCCATCCAAATTAAACATACTCATCTTTCACTTGTGATTCTATAAGTCTCAAATGAGATTGACAA
Organism: Picus viridis; assembly: GCA_033816785.1. Classification (NCBI taxonomy): domain Eukaryota; kingdom Metazoa; phylum Chordata; class Aves; order Piciformes; family Picidae; genus Picus; species Picus viridis. The sequence continues at coordinate 72,640,360 of CM066606.1, read as the reverse complement.
TGTGATAATCCATGATTAAATACAGAAAAATTGAACACAGCAAGGGTCATTTATCTGAGTATTTCACACTGGCTAAAAGTGCAGCCCACATCTAGGAACAACCTAGGCAAGTTCTCGCCCATAATCAGTCAGTTACATCACAGATTGGACAGAAAGCAAACTTGATATGTATTTGTTGTTGTTGCTTTGACCTCATTAACTATAAGCATAATTCATTTTGAAAAGAATATTGAAGTTGTTTTACTCTTTGTTTTGTTTTGGCTTGCTCCAGGAACTGAACTGTGTTTTAAAAGAAAATAGTTTATACCAGTGCCCTCTTGCCACTCTGGTAGTTCAATATTCTAGCAAAGGACACAGAAAAGTCAGTGTGATTTTTGCTAGAAAGTTGTGCCAACAGCTAACGTGTAGTTCTGTTAAACTGGAGCTCTTATTTCATGCAATAGGCTCACAAAGCAAAATGACAAGTTTATGACTGTGTGCCAGTGACAAGGACTTCTGGGCTTGTCACGATGAGATGCTGAAAATTAACATCTACCCAGTGTCTCACCACATCAGAATACAGAATACGGAATTAAGCAGGTTGGAAAAGACATTTGGGATAATAAAATCCAATCTATCAACCAATACCATCTAATCAACTCAACCATGGCACCAAGTGCCTCATGCAGATTTTCTTAAACACCTCCAGGGTCGTCGGCCCACCACCTCCATGTGCAGCCCATTCCAATGTCAAATCACACTTTTTGAGAAGAACTTCTTCCTAACATCCAGCCTAAACTTCCCCTGACACAGCTTGAGACTGTGTCCTCTAGTTCTGGTGCTGGTTGCCTGGGAGAAGAGACCAAACCCCACCTGGCTACAACCTCCCTTCAGGTAGTTGTAGAGAGCAATAAGGTCTCCTCTGAGCCTCCTCTTCTCCAGCCTAAGCAACCCCAGCTCCTCTGGGCCTCTCCTCATAGGCCTTGTGCTCCAAACCCCTCACCAGTTTTGTTGCCCTTCTCTGGACACCTTCCAGCAACTCAACATCTTTCCAAAACTGAGGGGCCCAGAACTGGACACAGGACTCAAGGTGTCCTAACCAGTGCTGAGTCCAGGGCAGAATGACTTCCCTGCTCCTGCTGGCTACACTATTCCTGATACAAGCCAAGATGCCATTGGCCTCCTTGGCCACCTGGGCACACTGCTGGATCATGTTCAGCCTACTATCAACCATTTCTGCCTGGCCTCTCTCCAGCCACTCTGACCCCAGCCTGTAGCACTGCATGGGGTTGTTGTGGCCAATGTGCAGAACCTGGCACTTAGATGTGTTAAATCTCATGCCGTTGGACTCTCTGACCCTCTAACAGAGCAGCACCTGCCCCCAGCTTGGTGTCATCTGCAAATTTACTGATAATGGACTCAATCCCTTTGCCCAGATCATCAATAAAGATATTGAATAGGATTGGGCCCAAAACTGAGCGCTGGGGGCCACTACTAGTGCCTGGCTGCCAGCTGGATGTGGCACCATTCACTACCACTCTCTGGGCTCGGCCCTCCAGCCAGTTCCTAACCCAGTGCAGAGTGATGCTGTCCAAGCCACAGGCTGACAGCTTGGCCAGGAGTTTGCTGTGGGGGACGGTATCAAAGGCCTTGCTGAAGCCCAGGTAGACTACATCCACAGCCTTCCCCACATACACCAGGCAGGTCACCGGATCACAGAACAATATCAAGCTGGTCAGGCAGGACCTGCCCTTCCTAAATCCATGCTGGCTGGGTCTGATCCCTTGGCCATCCTGTAAGTGCTGTGTGATTGCACTCAAGATGACCTGTTCCATGGTTTTGCCTGGCACTGAAGTCAGGCTGACAGGCCTAGAACTCCCTGGTTCTTCCTTCTGGCCCTTCTTGTGGATGGGCATCACATTGGCCAGTTTCCAGTCATCTGGGACCTCTCCAGTGAGCCAGGACTGGTGGCAAATTATGGAGAGCGGCTTGGCCGGCTCCTCTTCCAGCTCTCTCAGCATCCTAGGATGGATCCCATCCAGTCCCATGGACTTGTGGGGATCCAAGTGGCTGAACAGGTCTCTAATTGCTTCCTCCTGGATTACAAGGGTACTATACTGTTTCCTGCTTACAACTACCAGCACAGGAGGCCAGTTGTATGGAAAACAACCTATCCTGTATGAGAAGGCTGTTTTGGGATAGCTTTGGTAAGCTATGGGGAAGATTTGCCTTTTTTCAAATTAGAGAAGGCTATGTTTAGTCTTTGACTCAGAAAAGAATGCAACCATCCTGTATCTGAAGGAGAGGAATTAGGCAAATTTGTTGGATGTGTTAAAAATATCATTTTTTTAGTTTAGCCTATTGTATGCCTTAATTCCATGAATGCCAGTAGAAAATAACCAATTAAGTTTGACACATGTGCCTTCTGATAGACTATAGAATCTTGCCGTATGACACAACAAACGTCTTCGCCAGCTTAATTCTTGTCCTCAGGGTGAATCAAACATCTATATGGCAACACTATCCTGCTATTGAAAATTGAAGCAAAGAAGGTGTTCAGTACTTCTGCCTTTTCCTCATCATTTGTTACTATACTCCCCTGCATGTCCACTAAGGAGTGGAGGTTGTCCTTGCCCCTCCTTTTGCCATTAATATATTTATAAAAACATTTTTTGTTGTCCTTCACAGCAGTGGCCAGTCTAAGCTCTATATGGGTTTTGCCTCTCTAATGTTTTTCCTACATGACCTAGCAACATCCTTAAACATTTCATGGGTTACCTCTCCTTTTTCCAAAGCTGATACACCCTCTTTTTTTAACCTTAATTTATTTAGAAGCTCATTGCCCATCCAGGCCAGCTGTCTACCCCATCAGCTCATCTTCCATCACCTTGGGCCAGCCTGCTCCTGCGCCTTCAAGAGTTCTTTCTTGAAGTAGGTCCAGCCCTCCTGGACACCTTTGTTTTTAAAGGCTGTTTCCCAAGGTACCGTTTGAGTTAGTTCCTTAAGTAATCTGAAGTCCACCCTCCAGAAAGTCCCAAATCACTTTTTTACAAGTGATCTAAATGCAATTGGAAATTAAGGGAACAACACTTCCACTAGCTCCTGTGACACTACCTCTTAGCAACTTCAAGAAAGTTTGTGTACTGTTTTAGTGGGAAGGAACTAGCAGTGCAAAGACAGTAGAAAGCATAAGAGAGCTATTTTATGTAGGCCGATTGTCAATTATTTGGTTAAATTCTGTATGCAACATAAAATGTCTGTGGTAAAATCAAAGATATTTTGTTGCATGTTTACAGTGTACTTCTGGTTAGAGCATTTTCATGGGATAATCTTGTGCAGATTCCTGAATATTTTTAAATCCCTCTTAGGATACATGCCAGACAGTTATGAGATTTAATATGTATATACACTTGGCAAGAGCTTTCTCAAGGATTATGGAATGTGTTAAAATGTGCATATAATTCTGTATTATGGATGAATGTAAATAACAAAAAGAAAAAACAAATTCTCATTGGTTTTAACGATGTTAACACATTCAGAAAAATGCAAAAAATTTGTAAGGAATACAGTATTTCCATGATGATTGTGACAATTACTTGCTAATAAGAAAATCTCTGTGGCTTTATCATAGGCTGGTTATTTTTACAGTTTTGATATTAGTTAATGTGAGAGCCCTTTAATGCCACAATATTTGGTGTATAGGTAATGATAAACTTGTTTCATTACCAAACTTTTTTATATAAACAATTGTCTTCTACACATATAAATCTCATCATACATTCATGCAAGAAAAAATCCTGTTCTTGTTTTGCAAAGAAACTGCCTTGTCTTGATGACCTGCTCCACTGAGGAGTCCTCCAAAGAAGATGGGGAGTAAACAAAAGGTTTTGTTCACCAGAACAACAATAATGACAACAAATATGACACAAAGGAACAAAATCAGATAGCACCTTCTTTTACTTGTCATTTAAATGACATGGAATGTTCTTTCTCTTTTTGTACCCTTTACTGATTAGGAAATGAAAATACAAGAAACATTTCCTGTCCTTTAAATGACAGAATTGTATCTGTTGTTGTAGTTGTGTTGGTGCTGGTGGAATTTTTTGTTTGATAGTTATATGCTAATTATATATTGTGTTTTGATTTTAATTTTTAGATGTTGATAATAGACATTGAAGTGTTTTTACCCATTTCTCCTTACTGGAGAAATGGGAAGGTCTTTTCAGCTTCAAAGAAATTTGAGCTGCTGTCACTCTATCACAGTATATAATTGAGGAATTGCTTAAATGCAGATGTAGTGCCCTAATGCAGAGCAAATCTTGAGTCAGTAGCAAATTTATATTATGTAGGCTGCATCTTAGTATCTACTGTTTACATCACTGACTGCTGGTCTCTGCAGACTGTGATTGATGTGCTGTTGATGCTGCAGTTCTGCCTGACACTCATTCAAAGACATCCCATCAAGGTATAGAACAGAACTGGTGCAGCAATACTGTAGAGGGAAATGACATTAGATGAATACTTGTGAGATTTAGTCACCTCCAAAGCTTCCCCATAGGCAGAACTGAGCTAAGTGTTGAGTGGACCCTAAGAAAAGGTATTTGACACGCTGACCTTTTCAACAAAGGTCAAATGCATCATTTTTGTAGCACTGAGTGTTTCTCCCTGCCTAACTCATCCCTTCTCTTTTCTAACTTGATTTTCTAATAGGCATCTTATTTGAATGAATATTTCAAGAAGTAGAGATGGACAAAATTCAATTATCAGCAGAGCTTTGAAAATACCACACATTTTTACTTCCACCTACTGGTTAAAATCAACTATAATTTGGATGATGTCATGGTCAAAAACACTGAAACTTTTTGATACATTTTCCTTCATATTAAATTTACAGGAGTTGATCACTGACCGTATAAAGTCTTTAGCTAACATAATACTTTAAGGACATATTTAATCAGATCACAGCTTGGAGTGGTAGCAAACTGAGTTTGCCCTTTGCCTTAACATACCTAGGAATCCTGATCTATATTCCTGATTGCTATTGAATTTTCTAGATTTCATTATAAAATCAATAACCATTGCACATGGTAAAATAGTTTACAAGAGCTGCAACATATTGTGGACTTCTGAAAACATACTGAGCTCACTGAAGCCACCCAGGCAGCCAATTAGGAGAAAACATCTATTAAGGAAAAACAGGGCAGACCCATTGACTGTTATTGATTTTTTTAGCCCTGTGAAAAGACAATCAATTAGATAAAGAAGGCTAATGTTACAGCTGCAATTTAATAACCTCTGAAGAAAGGAGGAGGGCTATTGATTCCTGACATGGAATGCAGAACTTATTGAAATATACTGAACTTCACCTCTCTTATAATCAGGCCTTGAGGAAAGAAGAAGGTCTTTTTGGGACTGAAAGAAGGTCTTTTTGGGACTAAATGTAACTTGTGGCATAGCTGGCTTGGTGAAACACAAGCTTAAGGTTGAATACTAAATCACAGGAGCTATTGACAGATGCTGTCTTGGTGAAGGTTGTTTCTCTTTTACATACAGAAAGCACCAGAGTACCACCTGTCATTTTCAAAAGCAAAGTCAGTTTTGCCAACCAGCCATGAATGACAAATAAAGCTTTATATGAAACACAAGGGCATATTATGTGCTATTGTGTGTTCTGCTAAGTGCTAATTTATCTGGCTTGTTCTTTTCAGCAAACACACGCACAGACACATGAAATAATCCATCTAATTATGTAGCTATTTAGGAGAAAAACAAAGCAAGGTGTTTTTGTCTGATGCAGAAGGTACATGATACAACAAAGGTTTCAACAAAACCTAATGCAGTTAATGAAAATAAATGAAGTGCTGTAAGCTGTAACAATTTTAGAACAAATAAACTTTTGCCAGTTTTATTTCTGGCAGACCCAGCTGCTTTTCATAAATAGATGAGTAGTTTCATTCATTTGTTGATAGTCACTAATTGGAAGTGGCTAATAGGCCTTGAGGCTTTCCACTATAAAATCTGTTCTAAAATACCTTATATAGATATTTTCTTTATGCCTTTTTTCTATCACTTGTATTTGATCCTTTCTCTGTCATTGTATACATGTTGTGGGTGGTTGTGGTTTTTGGTTTGTTGTTTTTTGGATATTTTTTTTTCACCAGCAGACAGCTGCTAGTCACAATAATTGCCAGGGCAGTCAATTATACTTTAAATAGACCTACTTGAGAGCAAATGAGTGTACGGTGGTCTAAATTGTGCTGGAGACATGTTATAGACACTTCATTTCAGGCATCTGGAACATGACAAATATTATTTGGAAGTCGTGCCATACCCATATAGCATGTGTGCTCATTACTGTATCAATACAGAGGTACCCAGTGCACTGTACTTGCATGTACTGTTATGCAGGTGAGTACATATATATGTATTTTATATTTATACACACACACACACATATGTGTGCGTACACACATGCAAACACATAAATTTGTAAATATACATAAAATTAACGTAAACAAATGCCTAGACTAGTAGCAAACACCTCTTTCCTGAAATGCATGCCTTTGAAAATTTAGAGTGTACAAGTCATCCAATATAACAATTTGTTGGAGTTTCTTTTCTTTTCTTTTCTTTTCTTTTCTTTTCTTTTCTTTTCTTTTCTTTTCTTTTCTTTTTTTCTTTTCTTTTCTTTTTTTCTTTTCTTTTCTTTTCTTTTCTTTTCTTTTCTTTTCTTTTCTTTTCTTTTCTTTTCTTTTCTTTTTCTTTTCTTTTCTTTTCTTTTCTTTTCTTTTTCTTTTCTTTTCTTTTCTTTTCTTTTCTTTTCTTTTCTTTTCTTTTCTTTTCTTTTCTTTTCTTTTCTTTTCTTTTCTTTTCTTTTTTTCTTTTCTTTTCTTTTCTTTTCTTTTCTTTTCTTCTTTTCCTTGACTTATATTTTCCTGATATTATAGATTAGTTGGCAACTGGATACAAGGAATATATAATTAATTTGTTAAATCAGTTAGTATTTTTTTCTTCATAGTGTGTTCATGTGTTACAAGCACTGTTCCTTTAATAGAGGCAATATTCAGGTTCTAGGAAAGTGGACTAGAATAACATTAAATTCATAAAGCTGCATAAGAATTGGACAACTTTGCCCAAATCAACATCATGTACAAGATTGTGTGAATACTGATGAACCAGCAAAAACTATCTGAAACATCACAGGATAGAGCATTTGGATAAACAAAATTAATTATCTAAAATGTCCAAGGTCTATTCAAATGGGTGGGTTACTTGTGTAGTGGAATATCCTTAAAGACCGTAGATAAAGACAGTTTTGTAGTAAAGGAAATGAAGGAGCATATATGAAAACAGTAATGAATCCTTATAGTGACATCAAGTTCTTGCAGATATGACAGTTTACATTGGAGGGTCTGGTTCTGAGAAATGCTAAGCATTTCTTGTTAGTTTCCTTGGGAGCTCTGAGTACTGAGTTCCTTTTAAGATCAGGATGCTCATAATGGCTCATTTACACAGAAGGAAATAATAAAATCTAAGACTGCATGGATGTAACAATACAGATAAGCTGCACCTTATTAAATCCATTTTGAAAAGGAAGAATGCACACAACAAATAAGACTAAAAATGGTTCTGTAGGCATTTAATTGTTGATAACCAAAGCTGTAGGTCAAAAGAGCCTTTTATTATTCATGTATAAAACTAAAAAAGAGTAGCAATGTACAGGTAGCACAGTAGGAAAGACAGTGAAATAAAACTTTTGAAAGTGAACAAAACCAATTGAGGGCAGGAACTTAGTTAGAAAATATGAAGGTTGCAATAGGCAAGTCAAAGACACACCAAAATAGTGAACTTAGTAATATCCACAAGAAAAGTATGTTTGCAAGGAACAAGCCCAATCAAAATTTCCTTTTTTTTTAGATTTAGTTGCATCACTTTCCAAATGTCTAACATTATTATAGAAAGCTGAGATTATTTTAAAAAATATATTCAAAAACATTGAGTTTCATGTGTCTTTAAAACCTTTGTAATAAAATCCAGGTCTCTAACTCACCAGCCATTTTATAGCTGAGAGAACAATCATCTAACAAAAATTTTCAAATTAAGGATGTATTCCTTGAAGATTTAATCATGTATTTCATGCATAACAAGGGTATCCAAATTCCACTTTGAAAATATCTCCACTTATCTATTACGTGATCCTGCAAGTCTAAATTCACTGTGCCCTGAATATGAAGGTGTGGTTCTCCTTCCAGCACTGCACTTTTCATAGGAGTAAAACTGGGCACTTTTCTGTATTACGTGTCTGAAGAGATCCACCTGTTTGTTCCCGGTAACTGTACCTTGCATATACATCTGGGGTCTCTATAGCAGGCAAGTTTGACCACAGACTGCCTTTAGAGCTCAAAGATAAAGACACTTTGTCTTTTATGTTGTCTTTTATGGGTGTGCTGTGGTAAAGTACTCATCTGGTACATAGGTGACCATATACGAGCAGGGTTTACCTACATCTGCTGTTTGCTAAGATTAAAACCCAAGCACCAAATAATAGCAGTTATGGTAAGAAGACTCCTCCTTTACATACAAACCTGCGCTATTTAGCATGACAGAAAATAAACTAGTGAGTATTACTCTTTGGACTGGAGGGTTTTGATATGGGAAGAGGAAGACCTTGACTCTGATCCCTGTCCTCAGGTTCTCTTGCATATTTTGAGTGATGAACCCACTGAGAAAAACAACTACCCACGAAAACTATTAATAGCAAACCTCCATGTCTGCTATTAATAGGAGACCTCCATGTTTACAGAAATGTTGTAAATGACTAGGCAATGGAGTGAGTACTCTTACACACACTTCTTTCTCAGAATTTCTGCACAGATTATATGGAAAAGGCAAGTATAGAAGAAAAAACTGTTGATTTCAGAAAAAAAATGAGTTGCTATTCAGTCACACTGTAAATAGTTAGCACAAAGCACTAAATGCATTTATCATTCCTGTCATATCTCTAAACAGCAAGAGATGAAAGTATTAAGAAGTCTGTAAGTCACAATCAATTAAAAAGATACTTTCTGGTAATTATTATTCATTACAACTGAAGGAAATGAGCCCTCCTGATTGGTAGAAATTAAACAAGTGTAGACTAGATTAAAGTGCTATCTGTACACATCTCCAGAGACACAGATTACAAAATTTGTATTAATTGCTAGAGAGAAGTCAACTGAAAGGTTTAACATGATTTTGATGGAAAACAGAATAGGCACTCTAAATCTGAGTGCCTATTCTGTTCATAACATCTTCTGGCCTTAATAATTCCTCCTTTATACAGGTTATGATTTCTTCTTTAATTTGTCATAAAATGGAGAAAATAACCATAAAAATTATAGCATAGCAATTTTCAGTTGCTAAAGAAACACTATAATATATGGGGTGGAGGTCAATCAGTACAGCAGTTCAGAGGGAAGAATATATTTCTGTGGCGAGATCAGTCTCCACCACACCAGTGAGTAGGGCATTAGACAATATTTTTACTTATAAAGTACAGCAGATGTAAAGAACTTGCAAATATGAGGGGAAACTATGATTACAGCATAATGAACAACTAAATAAGGCAAATTCCAAATATTTAGGTAGATGTTATGAGATGTAATGCAAGATCTAATTTTTTTTTAAAACATAGAAAATATGGATAAACCCTGTTCCTGTCAGCACCTGCAGAAAGCCACTTGAAGTCAGTAAAAAAAATGTCAAAAGTGTATCAATGAAGACATCTTGACCAGATAATGAAGCAGGAAAGTAGATAAACTGACTGTAATGCAAAGAACTTCATGTTTGCACAAGTTGAAGTTATATGCAACTTTAATATGGGTGCAATTTTAAGCAAATTTCCTGCTCTCTCTCTCTCTAATTTCTGAAGAACAAAACATGATGATACCATGCATTTCATTTTGTTTTAATGAGATCTGTGATACTAACCCTGGAGGTCCCTTGATCTAGAATCCACATTGGTCTGTGTCAGGTATCTGGATGTCCTTGCTTTGCAGAGGACAGGGGGAGGGGGCAACTGCTGTGCTAAGGCAGTATACACACTTTGTATGTTCTGTGGCACTTGAGGCTATGAAACTTGTAGACAGGAGTTCTCCAAGATGCAGTTTGGGGCTCCATTTTTGGGCCCCAATTTAGGTAGATAAAACTTCAATAAATCTAACACCCAAATAGTTTGGAGAAGGACATTCCACTTTTGGCTCTAAAATTACCTCCCCTTTTAAATACAGGACATTTTTTCAGGACTCTATTATCTCTAAAATCCAAATGAAGTTTCAAGAGGACCAAATTTACAAACTATGTAGTCATGCAAATAGTATGTCAGAAATAATTGTATAATAAAGTCTGTAAGTTCCCCTGTATGCAGAAGCAAAAATTCAAGTATTTTCACTCACTCTTTTATTGATGATAGAATAAGGAGAAAGACAGCTGTCATTCTGATTTTGGAAAAGGAGGTAGATTTTGTCAATAAGAAATAAATCCTCTTGAAAAAAAATATTATTATAAAAGATAATATTCTTTTGAAATGTATGGCATGCTCTACTGGGAAAGAATTTTGAACTGTGTTTGAAACAATGTTACTGCAAAACTACTTTGGGTTTTTTTCTGATCTTTTGTAGAGCAGAGTATACTAATGAATCATTATCCCAATAGGGTTGAATATCTAAGACTGTGAAAAACTAAGTCTATAATGGAAAGAAAAAAAAAAAAAAAAAGCAAAAAATACTCATGGTGCTTCCAGATGTTATCTTAATTGAACAATTTGTCTTATGCACAAAAATAATAGTTTTCCTTACCCAAATCCATGGAATAAAGTGACCATTCCCTCCTCTGTTTCAGTCTTAAATTACTACACAACAGAAAACTCTGAAACAAAACATTTCCATTTTACAGGTAAACAATGCTTCCATGGGAAAAGAAAAGCAAGAAAATATGAGAAAAGTTGATTTGAAGAACAACTAATAATTTTGGTTTAGGTAGACCATGTTTGTATAGATTGTAAATTGATCACATTGCATAATTCAAAATGAAAAAGCAAACAAACAAACAAATAAAAACAAAAAAATGAGAAGTTTTGCATTTTGTTATTCTGCTTGTAAATTGCACAGATATGGAAAATAATTGCAATTTTATTGCATATGTTTGTTACTCATAATTATATACCAAATAATGTCTGCATAATTATTGGACCTGAATGGATTTATAAATGGCTTTTTGCTCGTGGTCAGCATTTGTCAGGGGCCGCAACTTGATGTTTTGTGCTGATTCTGCTCTCAGAATGAACCTGACAACTCCAGAGCTCCAGCAGCACAGAGGTCAGAGAGATTACTGCAGCTGAAAAAAGACAAAACATTTTTAAAAAGTACTTCCTCATAACTCTGCCAACAATATGAAATACTTAGAAACACCAATAACAGTGCAATTTTTAATAAAGAAAGAAAATATTCTTGGCATCCTAGCCTTCCTGTGTACTTGCCCATTTTTACACCCTAGATACCTACAGCACTTCCCTTTAGTGATTGTTTCTGCCATAGCCATTTAATTTTAGTTTATTTCTATTATTCAAAACTTTCCTCTTTTTCTACAGCTGAGAGCATTTCTATGACATTCTCCACACTCTTCACACCTGATCCTGCTCATTATACATGAATTTTCTTTTAGCTAAATTTGCTTCTGCTTTACCAAGTTTTTTGAAGGACAACTAGCTACTGTTCTGTATAAGGACAAACATTTACCATTTTTAGGACCTTCTGTAATGAATAATAGTATCAAGATAGAATTAAAACCATTATTAAGATGGACACCTTACTTAAATGATACAAAGAAGGCAACAGTTTCTTAAGGTGGCTTTCTCATATATTTGAAAATAGGTTAAGTGAAATGCAATCATGTGCAGAAGTTTAACAATCTTCCTTTGCAGTAAAAAGGTAATTTTAAAAATTTTGCTATAGAAATACTAATTTGGTTAAAAATTTTAACATCTTTTTGCCCAAAACTTTCAATGGAAGTGCAAATACAGAAAAATCCAGTCATCCATTGCTAGTAGAGAGATGGAATATTTACTGTTATAGTTTGGAATGTTTACAATGTATTAACCATTTACCAGAATTTAAATGTCAACAAGACGTAGCATATTATTAATTATACAGAATGCTCAAACAATGGATTAAACAACTGTACAGAGGTTTCTTCAAGGATGCTTTGCCTTGTCTTAGACTGTAGGAACAGTCATTAGTAGTTCCTGTTACATCTTATGCATGCAGACTTGACAATTTTAAGTTATAATAGTCTCGAAATAATAAATTGTAAAACTAAAGGTGAATTTAAGAGGCTCTAGTTTATTTAGTAAATAAAAAATCATCAATAATTTCTCCGTGTCTTATTCTGATGACTTTGAGGGGAAAAGAAGAAACAAAGTGTCATAATTTGAACCAGAAATATCATTCACTCTTTTGAGCTAATTTTTGTGGGTTGTGGTGGGGTTTCTTTTTGTTTCTTTGTTTGTTGTTTTTGGTTTAGGGTGGTAGTTTTGGATTGGTTTTGGTTTTTCTCCCCTGCCCTGCCTCTGATCTGGCAGACATGGAGGAAAGAGATGGCCTTTGGAGGCCATCAATTACTCACAGTATCACAGTATCACAGTATCGCTAAGGTTGGAAGAGACCTTGAAGATCATCGAGTCCACCCTGTCACCACAGACCCCATGACTAGACCATGGCACCAAGTGCCATGTCCAGTCCCCTCTTGAACACCTCCAGGGACGGCAACTCAACCACCTCCCCGGGCAGCCCATTCCAATGGTGAATGACTCTCTCGGTGAAGAACTTTCTCCTCACCTTGAGCCTAAACTTCCCCTGGCACAGCTTGAGACTGTGTCCCCTTGTTCTGGAGCTGGTTGCTAGAGAGAAGAGACCAGACCCTTCCTGGCTACAACCACCCTTCAGGTAGTTGTAGAGAGCAATAAGGTCGCCCCTGAGCCTCCTCTTCTCCAGGCTAAACAACCCCAGCTCCCTCAGCCTCTCCTCATAGGGCTTGTGCTCAAGGCCTCTCACCAGCCTTGTTACCCTTCTCTGGACACGTTCAAGTGTCTCGATGTCCTTCTTAAACTGAGGGGCCCAGAACTGGGCACAGGACTCAAGGTGTGGCCTAACCAAAGCAGAGTACAGGGGCACAATGACCTCCCTGCTCCTGCTGGCCACACTATTCCTAATGCAGGCCAGGATGCCGTTGGCCTTCTTGGCCACCTGGGCACACTGCTGCCTCATGTTCAGGCGGCTGTCGATCAGCACCCCCAGGTCCCTCTCTGTTTGGGAGCTCTCCAGCCGCTCTGACCCCAGCCTGTAGCTTTGCATGAGGTTGTTGTGGCCAACAACAAATTCCTTTAATCTCACCTGGTGAGCCCTGCTTGTAATACAGAGCCATTCACAAGTTCCCTATCCATCTGCTGGTGGGAGAAGAATATAGTTCATTGAGTCATTGATCAGTTCTTCGTTACTGTTTACTCCCATAATGCTCTTAAGGGATGGGAAAACAGGAAACATTCCTCCTCTCTTCTGAGCACAGCTGTGTGAGTCCTAGAGACAGCCCAACATTAGCATTTTGTGTAAAAGTCATAGGTCTTTTGACTACCTATCCTATTTAGATTTTCTTATAAGTGCCACAAGAAAGTACCTAATCAGTGCAAATGTGTGCTTTCAATGTGGAGCTTCCTGGCTGACTGATGAAGTCTTTTAAAGGCCACATACATGATCAGAGAGCCAAAGTGGCCTATGTTCTTGAAAATTTTAGTGTAATCATCAAGGGCTGAACGAAGACCCTCAGTTCAGACAACTTTCACCACAAAAGGAATTGTCACAAGTACACTAGTTAGAATCTAGGATTTACTCCTTTTTAATTGGCTCAAATTCTACTTCTATAGATGCTAAGTCAGCCAGTTATACTTTCAGAGGGTGAAAGGGAGAACATTCACCCTGTAGCTAATTATAAATAAATAAATAAGAGATTAAAAATATATCAGAAATCTACAAACTAAGAAAACGGCTTTTTCTTTAGGGGTTGCTGAAGTGAAAGTGCACTGAAGGAGCTTTAAAAAGTGAAGAATAAATAAGTACTTTACCACACAAAATATCTTATGCAAGTAATATTAATTTTTCCTAAATCTGGTGTTAGTCCTCAATAGAGAGGTTGCACTGAAAGAGAAATAGTTACAAGGGAGATTGTCCAAGACTGGCATACAAGAATGATAGAAAATGGACCACTAAACAAAAAGAGTATAAACACTTCAAAATTTTTAGGCCAGAGTTTCTGCCTGAAAAATCATAGAATATCTGAAGTTAGAAGGGACCCTTAGGGCTCATCTAGTCTGACTCCCTGCATTTCACAAAAATACCTAAAAGTAAATAGTATGACAAAGAGCATTGTCTAGAGGACAGCTAACTCCTTGAACTCTGACAGGGTTGTCAATGAATCCATACTTCACGCAGATCAGTCTATTCAAAGTGACCCAGAAAAAAAGATATATTCTACAAGAAAATATAAGCTTATTTCCTTCAAACACTATGGAAAACTGACTTGGCAACATCCACAGGTTTTTTGTTTGGTTTGGTTTGGTGGGGGTTTTTTGTGTTTTTTTTTTTTTTTGGGGGGGGGTTGGTTGGTTGTGGTTTTGTGTTGTTGTTTGTTTCCCCCCCAGGAATAAAATAAAAATCAGGCAAGAAAATGAGCCACTTATCTAATTAGTATTCCAGAGTTATTAGCAGAGAATTTTACAGAGTGTGTCATCTAGAAGACCATAATTCCATTTTTTCCAAATATTTGTTATCTCTATGTGGCGGGTTGAAAATTCCCCCCGACACTGAAATTTGCCAGACCAGCACAGTTGGAAGCAAATGAAGCTGTATTTACAAACAAAATTACAATCTACAATTAAATGCAATTAATATGTACAAAATATACAGTATTCACAATATTTACAGGTATTTACAACTAATAAACAACACAAGAATTCCCCTGGCCCAAAAACCAGGGGAACTAATAGCTTCTCCCCCTACTGCTTCCTTCCTTTCTCCCCTTGGACATGAAAGGGACAAGAGGAAGAGCAGAGAAGTTGCTGTTGATACCAGTCACAACAAAAGCAATGCAGTAAAGGTCAGTAAAGCCAGGAAAATCATCACTCAGGGCTGAAGAAGCCGAAAGAGAGAAAAACTGTTTTCATTACTAGCTTATGTTTGTTTTCTGTCCAATTGATTGTTTAGAACTTAGCATTATTTTCCTTTTTACACCCAATAGAGATTAATCTACATTTTGCCACTGTCTGTTCAAGATCTGTGGAAAATATAAAGGTACAGCCTAAAACTGCCACACTGTATCATTAGCATTCTAATATATCAAACTTGTAATTCTCTGTGATGCACACTAAAATATATTACTGCTTTCTGCACCTACATTAGTTAGAACATATTTGCAAATATGCTGTAACCTCACACAAATAAATCCTAGGTCAAATCAGGTGAGAGAAAGTCTTGTCACTTGTGCTTTTCTTCTCATAGGAATTTCTTGACCTAATGCAGAGAAATAGCAGAAATAAGTTAAAAACTAAGAAATTTCTGACTTTATGCTTCTTAAACCTTGAGAAACTAAAAAGCCAAACCAGATGAATCACGTTTACCCATGGCGACTTCCATTTGAGTTTTGAGTATTGGCAAAGATGAAGTTTCCACCGCTGCTTTGAAAGCCTGTTACAGTGTTTGGGGACTCTCAGAGAAAAATACTTTTCCCTAATAGTGACTTGAAATTTCATTAAAATTCAGGTGAAAGTGAAGCTGTTTGAGAACAGCCAACACAGATTAACCAAAAGGCAATGTCTAATGTTTCCTACTGATGAACTAGTTGACTTTGTGGACTAGGGTAGGTGATTCTTGTCTGTAGCGAGGATTTTAGCACGATATCCCATTATATCCTGTAACTAAACAGAGGAGTTACAAATTGAATGGTGGAGTGCAATGTGGCTAAAATCCATCTTTATTGTCAGGCTTTAGGGATTGCGGCAAGCAGTTCAAGTACTGCTTGGAAATTGCCTAGAATGGGTATTACGTGGAGACTGAAAGAGGAATAAAGTTTTTTTAAACTTTATCTTCAACTGCAATGACAGGAGCAAAGACATCTTCATGAAGTGTTTGAATAACACTGAACTAAGGGGAAGATTTGATAACTGGGATGGCAAAACTGCAGCTCCAAAGAATCCCAACAGGCTGGAGAAATGAGGAGTAACAATGGGGAGGGAGGTTGTAGCCAGGTGGGGGTTGGTGTCTTCTTCCAGTCAACCAGCACCAGAACAAGAGGACACAGTCTCAAGCTGTGTCAGGGGAGGTTTAGGCTGGATGTTAGGAAGAAGTTCTTCATAGAAAGAGGGATTGACCATTGGAATGGGCTGCCCAGGGTGGTGGTGGATTCACCATCACTGGTGGTGTTTAGAAAGAGACTGGATGGGGTGCTTGGTGCCATGGTTTAGTTGATTAGTGTTGGGTGATAGGTTGGACTTGATGATCTTGAAGGTCTTTTCCAACCTGGTTAATTCTATTCTATTCTATTCTATTCTATTCTATTCTATTCTATTCTATTCTATTCTATTCTATTCTATTCTATTCTATTCTATTCTATTCTATTCTATTCCATTCTATTCTATATGGAAATTCCTCTTAAACATTTCTCCTATCATGAGACATAACACTAGACCAGTTTATTGTAGCTGATGCAGTTATCTGTGATCAGAAACACAAACCAACCACCACCACCCCCAAAAAAATACCCCCACCAACAAAAAACCACACCACAAACCAACCAACAAAACCCAATAAACCAACCAACTAAAAAATCTGGAGTTGCAAATAAAACTAGTACAAAGTAAAATATTTGGATCATATATTCCTGGCTTGCAAGAATTATTGCTTCTTGGTTCTGGTGGCTGCTTTTCCCTGCCCCTCCCCCACCCTGCCCCGATCGTTCCTTTCGCCTTCAAACATTTATCTAGTTAACATACCTATAAAAAACATTAGTGAGTTTGCCTAAGTAAGTAAAACTAATTGATTGGTAGATCAGGGCTGAAATCACATTTGTGAAGAAACGGAAGTTGTAAAATTCAGAAGAGATGTTTTAGTCCAGGTTAAAAAAAGAAAGAACAAAAAACAAGGTAAAATTTACAAATCTGTCTTTTCCTTTTATCCCTACAAACCAGGATAAATTTAAGAACTCTGACACTAGTTCTGCATTTCTTGCCATGTCTTCTAGAAATAATCTGAAATAACTGCTGCAACCACATTTTTGTAAGTCTCAAGTCTTAATGACTCTCTTAAAAATATCTGCTAAACAAAGGAAAAAGCTTGGAAGGATATGGAATAGCACTGATATTTATTGTTAGGACTGTTTAGTAGAGCAGTAGACAAACTTGGCTGCATGTCTTTCCGTAGCGTTCAGCTAGACCAGCACTGTTATGTCTTTTGGAAAAATCGTGTCCTTTTGGGACACCAATCCTTTCTTGCACATTCTGGATACATTATGTGTTTACTAGACTTAGTGTAGGAAAGTATAAACAAAATGAAACAAAAATCTGGACATCTTCAGTTTGGTGGAAAGTAGAAAGAAATCCCATCATAAGACACTAACTACAGTTTGCAAATGTCACTCTCCCTTGCTTTACATTTCTGTACTACACCATTGTCTGGGCAAAAGAGTGGACAGAAAAAGAAAATGCAGTTAGTCTCTTTATTTTTTATATTAACTTCCTTCTGTGTTCTTTATGGCTGCCCATGGTCTAAGTTTTATCTGGAAAAATTGAAGCAAAACAAAACAATAGCACCTAATAAAATATACTAA
This sequence comes from Picus viridis, assembly GCA_033816785.1. Taxonomy (NCBI): domain Eukaryota; kingdom Metazoa; phylum Chordata; class Aves; order Piciformes; family Picidae; genus Picus; species Picus viridis. The sequence continues at coordinate 72,622,474 of CM066606.1, read as the reverse complement.
ATACATATGCTAAGATATTTCTCATGTTCCTAGTAATAATAAACTATCTTTAAAGGTCAATATCATGCCAGACCACAAAAAATGGTTATGAAATAATTAAAATATTCAGTAATTACAATATATCACTGAACATCCTTGTTCAGTTAGTTTGGGTTAATAGTTAAGTGTATCTTATTTCTTTGCTCATTTTGTTGGTGAATTAATTTTGTTGTATTTTCCTATGACCATTAAAAATATTATCTATTATAGCAGATATTTTTAGACTGTCTTCATTATTTGACAGTTTTGGCAGATGTTATTGATTTGGCCAGCAACTGCGGCTAACCAGAAGGGGACAATGTGACAGTTTTATGTAACAAAAGGCACAGTGTCATGTCAACTGAACTAAATGTTGTACAAAGTGACAGCAGGACAAAAATGCCTTTCAGACTTAATTTTCTGCTTCATTTTTTCTACCATCAATACATAAGGCAGTGCAGTAGGTGACACAAATTAGAAGGATGGAGCAAAAGGTCTATCCATGCTTCTGTTGCTATACTTGACTTCTTTCCACTAAGGTAACTGCAATTACTTTTAAGGTGAACAAAAAGGAAGAGCAGCTTATTGTAATCAACCTACCCCTTTAGGAGAAAATATATCCCTTATCAGGATTCTTTATATGTTTCTCCTAGGTGGCTTTTTGGAAAAGATGAAAGAAAAAAGTCCCCCATCTGCTAGGTCATGCCTACAAGACACATTCTGTCAAGTCTTAAAAGCAACAAGAGCTTTGCCTGTGGGATACCTATAATTATTATGTGGAGCAGTCTTGTGCCTGCTGTAGCTCATTGTTCTGCTAACATAACCCGAACAAGAACAGTGGCTCCAGGCTGTGAGTTGATAAAGTGCAACTTTTCGATTTTGCTCTACAGATCTAGCATTCTGCAGAGTCCATGAGTGACATCTTTGGCCTTCCTTTGGGCTGAGCAGATTGAATCTGTCATGCTGAGTTAAACAATGACTAAGGGACACAACCTTAGAAAGGCCTGTCATTTTTTCCTACTAATTCAATCTACATTTAATCAATGAAAGTAATTTCTTGTTTGTTTAAGTCTCATATCCAACAGATCTAGAGGATTCTGAAGTAGTGTACCTCTCACTCTTTTGAACTTGGACTAGTGTATTAAAACAGGAATTAGTGAAAATTGTACATTGCAAAGTTATCATGCTGTTTACTGTATATTTAGTCTCACTTTATGTTTATACATAGCTATCTGTATGCCATTTTAGAATTCAGCTTTCCCACAGATTCAATGAAAAATAAATTGGCTAGGCTTACACCTCCCAATGGCAACAGCAGTACGATATTAAGAATGATAATGCACTCTCTTATCGGAGCATACATACATATTCAGTGATTGCCCACATGTGTCTTTCTTATGCAAAGGTACAAATGTAAGAATATTTCTTCCTAAGTACAGGCTATCATTGTTATTGAAAGTAGCCAGTAGTGACTTATGCAAGTTCAAGGACTTTATTGATCGGTTTAGCTGGTCTTAATCAAAATCTGTCTTCCTTTCCACTCATAGTGATTAAATAAGTCTAAGAGTGCCTGACATCAAGTCTCTGACTTTTTATTGGTTCTCATCAAGTGCTGTGCTCAGCACTTCAGGAGCCAGCAGTTGCCAGGCAGGAAGTTAAAACTAGAGGAAAGTTTGGGGATTGGGGGAAGGGGGGGGGGGGGTGGGCTAAATCTACAGAACAATTTAAATGTATCATGCTTTCTGAATGGTTTAATTTCTTTTTAACAGACAGTACATTTTGACTAGTCTGGAATAGAGAAATCAGTACATGTCTCTGTATAGATATGAGTGGGGGAAAAAGTTGTATTTTTCAATTATACTAAATACTTTAATCCGATTTTGAATCAGATTTTGTCTAGGAAAACAAAACAAAGTAAAAACAAGAACAACAAAAAAAACCAAACAACAATACAACAAAGGCACTTTGTAGGAAACATATGTTTTCTATCCATAAAAATGTATGAAGTGTGTAGTTTATATATTTACATACAAGGAGATCTCCAATAGTTGAATGTGCTACTCTGAAGGCATGAGCAAAAATTGAACACATGCTTTCTGCTTAATTATTGCCTTTGAGGGAATAACTAATAGAATAATTAATAGAATCACAAAATGCCAGATTGGAAGGGACCCCAAGGTCCAGCTTTTCCTGGCAAAACCATGGGGATTATTCCAGTGGTTCATTGCTTTCATTGTGAAAAATTTTCCGTTTGTGTCCAATGGGAGTGTCCTCAGGAATAACTTGTATCCATTATCTTTTGCCTCTTCCATGCCTCTTCCATGTGGTTGCTTGCAAAAAAGGGAGTCAAGTCTCCATCATCTTTGCAGACAGCCTTTAAATACTGGAACACGGTAATAAGGTCTTTTCTCAAGGCTGACCAAACCCAGTTCTTCTGGCCTTACCACATACGGCAGGCATTCCAGTCCCTGTCCTCTTGCCTAGACTGCAATGCAACAGTTTCTTGAGGAGGAGGCTATGGGAAACAGTATTTAAAACCTTGGGGAAATTGAGGTAGATAGCCCTCATCAATTCAGCAGGTTGCTTTGTCATAGAAGGCAATCAGTTTTCTCAAGTACAATCTGACCTTGGTGAAGCTGTGCTGTTTTTTTCCAGTCAAATTCTTCATTTGTCTTGTGACAGCTCCTGAGAGAATTTGGTCCATAACTTTTTCAGGGATTGCAGTAAAACCTATGGATCTGTAATTTCCTGGATCCTCCTTTGTGCCTTTCTTGCAGATGAGAGTGACATTAGCTTTCTTTTAGTTTGCTAGCATGACCCTAAATCTACACAACCTCTCAAAGTTTATGCAGAGCAGCTTTATAAAAATATCAGTCAGCTTACCTAACCCTCTTGGGTGGATAATGACTGAGCCCACCTATTTGTAGGGATCAAGCTCTGGTAAAACTTTACATATCAAGTCTTCCTTCACTGACAGGGAGTGTGTTTGCATCAACTGGATTTTTGTTCCCAAGCCCTGGGATCCAACAGTGCTGGCAGAGACAGAGGTGAAGACAGTATTGAGAACCTCTCTGTTTTCACTGTTGTTCATAACTAATTCATCTCTCCTTTTTAACAGTGGGCAAATATTTTCCTTCTGTTTCTGCTCATTATTTATGTACCTGAAGAAGTTTCTTACTTCTTGACTTCCAAGTTTTTAACATCTTTGCCTGATTTAAATTCAAGCTGAGCTTTTGCTTTTCTGACTGCATATCTGCACACCCTGGCGATGTACTTCTATTGCTCAATGGGTATTCATCCACTTTTACACTTCCAGTATACAACTCTTATCATTTTGAGCAGACTCAGTTAAGGCAAGGGTGTCTCTTGCTCTGCTTAAATCCCTTAAGTTTAACGGGGTTTTGTGCTTCCAGGCAAGTGTTCCTGAAAAATTTCTGGCACTCACTAACTACTCTATCCTTCATGGAAATTTTCAATGGAATCCTTCCCAACCAAGCTCTGAGTGAGCTGAAGTTTGATATTTTTAAATATAAAATCTTTGTTTTACTACTAATGTTTAGCCTGCTCAGCAAGATCCCAAACTCCACAATACCGTGATCATTGCAGCAAGGCATACTATGAAGCATATTTTCTTGGTTTGTGAGTAACAAGTTCAGCAATGTGTCATTCCTGGTTGGCCCATCTATGAGAAAGTATGAGGAAGTCCTTCACAAATTCCAGGAACTTAATGCATGGCATGTGAGTTGCTATATTGTTTTTCTAACAAATTTCTGGACAGTTAAAGTCTTCCCTAATAATCAGATATTGCTTTGGTGGTATTATCATGTTTTGGAGATCACTAGCAGATGCCTACTGTAAGATACCCCTTGGAGACACCCCCTCTGATCTTCACCAGGGCTTCCACTCTTGCTGTAGTAGGCTGCTATACACTGTGTTCCTCTTAAAAGAGAGTGCAACTCCTTCACCTCTTCTTACTTGCCTGTATTTACAGTACAGCCTATAGTCATTATGCATTGCAGTTCTCCAGTTATGCAAGTTGTTTCATTATGTTTCATTTAATCCCAGGATACCATAATTTTATGACTGGTCACACAGGTCCAGTTCCTCCTGTTTGTTTCCTAAACTGTGTTCATTGTTACACATACCTGAAGCAGTTATCTTCTGGCTCTTATCTTGGGGGAGAGCTAAATAACTTTTGTCACAGCTCTGGTTGGTCTGGTTTATTCCTCAGTTTGTTGCAATTTCATAGTATCATAGTATCAGTCAGGGTTGGAAGGGACCACAAGGATCATCCAGTTCCAACCCCCAGACATGGGCAGGGACACCCCGCACTAGATCAGGCCGGCCAGAGACTCATCCAGCCTGCTCTTAAACACCTCCAGGGATGGGTCCCCAACCACCTCCCTGGACAACCCATTCCAGGGCTTCACCACTCTCATGGTGAAGAACCTCCTCCTCATATCCAGCCTGGATCTCCCCACCTCCAGCTTCATTCCATTCCCCCTAGTCTTATCACTACCTGAGATCCTGAGAAGTCCCTCCACAGCCTTCTTGGAGGCCCCCTTCAGATACTGGAAGGCCACAATGAGGTCACCTCGGAGCCTTCTCTTCTCCAGACTGAACAGCCCCAACTCCTTCAGTCTGTCCTCATAGGAGAAGTGCTCCAGCCCTCTGATCATCCTCGGGCCCTTCTCTGGACACCTTCCAGCACCTCCATATCCCTTTTGTGATAGGGGCTCCAGAACTGGATGCAGTACTCCAGGTGGGGTCTCACCAGGGCTGAGTAGAGGGGGAGCATCACCTCCCTTGACCTGCTGGTCACACTTCTCCTGATGCAGCCCAGGATCTGATTGGCTTTCTGGGCTGCAAGTGCACATTGAGAGCTCCTGTTGAGCTTCTCGTCCACCAGCACCCCCAAGTCTCTCTCCTCAAGGCTGCTCTCCATCCAGTCACTGCCCAACTTGGGACTCTGCTCCCCCCAGATTCTGTGTTGAGATAAAGAGCTGTAATGGAAAATGAGATAAAACCAATACACATTTAGCTTAGCCTATTTACTGGAAAATCACAGCAAAATGCAGAAGCAGTACCAAAATCCAGTGACCTACCTCCCTACCCCTGTGATACATGGCCAGCCCAACAGAAAAGTGCTCCACCCCAAACCCAGAAATCGAAAGCATTTGAAATCGAAATCGAAAGAAATCGAAAGCAGCAACTAGAATAGTGTGGTAGGTTGAAAAGGCTGATCCTCCCACCACGGGCAAAAATGAGACTCAGACAAACGGATTACAAAAGTGGTGGAAAGTTTAAATGGAAAAGCAGTGAAAATTTTACAGAGAATTTTACAAGCACAGTGACAAAAGAGAGATCCCAAAGCATACCCAAAAGCATCTCACCCCCACCTGAGGGTATGACCAAAACCCACAGGGCTCTTTCTCTCTCCAACCGCCCCTGGCCTTGGGCCTAGCCAGGCCTAAGAGGCCACAAGATGTCTCACCCCATTACCAGGTAGCACTGAGGGAGGAAAGAGAGAGTGCAGGACCCTCGCTGATGTCTTATAAGGGAGCAGGGCATTATGGGATGAAATACGTAACTTCCTGTGCCCACCCACTGGGCTGGACCCTCTGGGACACCGCAGGTGTGGCTTGTGCAGTGGCATCGGGGGGGGCACCCAGTCTGAACCATCACAAACAGCAAGCCTCTAATACAATACAATACAATACAATACAATACAATACAATACAATAATACAATACAATACAATACAATACAATACAATACAATACAATACAATACAATAATACAATACAATACAATACAATACAATACAATACAATACAATACAATACAATACAATACAATAATACAATACAATACAATACAATACAATACAATACAATACAATACACCAGGTTGGAAGAGACCTTCAAGATCATCGCGTCCAACCCATCAAACAGTCCAACCCACCCAACAACTAGACCATACAGCCAAGCACCCCATCAAGTCTTCTCCTGAACACCTCCAGTGAAGGTGACTCCACCACCTCCACGGGTAGCCGATTCCAATGGGCAATCACTCTCTCCGTGTAGAACTTCTTCCTAACATCCAGCCTAAACCTGCCCTGGCGCAGCCTGAGACTGTGTCCTCTTGTTCTGGTGCTGGCTGCCTGGGAGAAGAGGCCAACCTCTGCCTGGCTACAACCTCCCTTCAGGTAGTTGTAGAGAGCAATAAGGTCACCCCTCAGTCTCCTCTTCTCCAGGCTAAGCAACCCCAGCTCCCTCAGCCTTTCCTCATAGGCCTCGTGTTCCAAACCCCTCACCAGCTTTGTTGCCCTTCTCTGGACACGTTCCAGCAAGTCAACATCCTTCCTAAACTGAGGGGCCCAGAACTGGACACAGGACTCAAGGTCTGGCCTAACCAGTGCAGTGTACAGGGGCACAATGACCTCCCTGCTCCTGCTGGCCACACTGTTCCTGATGCAGGCCAGGATGCCATTGGCCTTCTTGGCTGCCTGGGCACACTGCAGGCTCATGTTCAGCCTACAATCAACCAGCACCCCCAGGTCCCTCTCTGCCTGGCCACTCTCCAGCCACTCTGACCCCAGCCTGTAGCACTGCCTGGGGTTGTTGTGGCCAATGTGCAGAACCCGGCACTTGGATGTGTTAAATCTCATGCCATTGGACTCTGCCCATCTGTCCAGCCTGTCGAGGTCCTTCTGCAAAGCCTCTCTGCCCTCCAGCAGACCAACTGCTGCCCCCAGCTTGGTGTCATCTGCAAATTTACTGATGATGGACTCGATGCCCTCATCCAGATCATCAATAAAGATGTTGAAGAGCATGGGGCCCAGTACTGATCCCTGGGGCACACCACTAGTGACTGGCCGCCAGCTGGATGTGGCGCCATTCACCATCACTCTCTGGGCTCTGCCCTCCAGCCAGTTCCTAACCCAACACAGTGTGATCCTGTCCAAGCCATGGGCTGCCAGCTTGGCCAGGAGTTTGCTGTGGGGACGGTGTCAAAGGCCTTGCTGAGGTCCAGGTAGACCACATCCACAGGCCTCCCCACATCCACCAGGCGGGTCACCTGATCATAGAAGGAGATCAGGTTGGTCAGGCAGGACCTGCCCTTCCTAAATCCATGCTGGATGTTACAATCTGAACTTCAAGCCCCATAATAGATTGCTCCAGACAGTGCTTTCATTTTGGTGCTGTCATGACACAGCATGGTATTGAATATCATCATCAGATTCAACTCAACCCATGACATCATGGCAGATTAAAAGTCAAATAGGTAAAACTGTTGTTTTCTGACCATATTAAGACCCAGTAAATCTCCTTCTTAGAGCACTACCATCCCCACCTACAGAAGCCAAAGGGTAAGGAAGGACTTCTGCAGTGTTAAGGGTGTTAGGTCTTTGTCACTGGAAGATCAGCCTCATAAATCATCAAGCTAACACAACAGGGCTGTGAACTGGACTGATACATACAGTAGTTGGTGATCCTGAGGGTCTTTTCTAACCTGAATATTTCTGTGATTCTGTAATGGCTCATGATATAATCTATCTTAACTTGGCTCATGAGCATACAGTAAGAGCATAATAAGATTAATAAGAATATATGACAAAAATAAAATAATGTGATTTCATTCCAAGACAAATTAAAGGACTGTAAGGCAAGAGATTTCAATACAAAGAGTTCATGTCATTTTGGAAGGTAGTACATGTATTGCATGATATCACTACAGTGATAGAAGCAAGTCACTTGCCAGAGTGTTGCAGATCCTTGACATTCTTAAGACAAAAATTTCTCAAAAAGAACCAGAAAAATTAAAAGGATCTTGAGAAGAAAGAGTCATGACTTGCTAGCTCTATTTCTTAAAATTTAACATTAGTGGTTTACATACACATGGTTCTGCCACCTTATGAATAGCTGAGCATAGCGTGAAAACCATCTAGAACTAGGAGATTTGTTTAAACATCTTTCCACTCACCAGTACATTCATATAATCCAATATGGATATTTATTCCTCTCATCCAGCCAATGCATTCTTGGAAGTAGGATTGCTCTACAAGTTTTTCTCACTCTACAAATTTTTCTCACTCTGCCAAATAATAAGATACTATTTTTATTTAAATCATTTGTCATTTTAAATTACTTTCCCAGAATGTCCAGACACATTTATATGACCAAGGTAAAAATTTGCAGGATTTGAGAATCAGAGTGTAGTATTTCAGGCCAGTTAAAGCTGTTTGGTTTTTTTTCAGCTCCTTCTTTCCTGAAAATTCCAGCCTTGTAAGAATAGGGCCATAGTCTAACTACAGTGATGCTTCATTTACAAGAAAGGTAAAACATGTGCTCCACTGTCAGTCAGTCTGTAAGTGCCTTAGGGAATGAGATTAAGGACATCTGTATTAAGTGTATGCCTAAATATTTACCTGACTGGTGCCTACAAAGAGGAGCAGCTTTCACTGTGATTTTACTGCCGTGGACTGACTTGTCCCAGAAATTACAGAATGTTCTTGTTCTGGCAGATTTCTCCTACTGTTATGTACCAGAGTGGAATAAACAGGATGTGTGGGATGGCACACTGAAGTTACCTACCAACTATAATGTCTGGAACAGGATCCAAAGCATGTTACCAGGTTGTGTTTGTCTGGGACTTGTTTTAAGCCAGTTGTTCTACAAATACTTTATTCTTTCACACATTTTTATCAGATCCATTTGAAGTTGTGTAACATAAGACATTATAGTCTTATGTTAGAAATTAAAGCAGTGCCAAGGGATGCTAATATAATTGAATTAATAAACTATTCATGAATATCCTGACTTTAAATTAATTTTATATTTTCATGCAAAAGAATAACAGAAAGAAAATCCTTCAATTAACAAGAGAAAATAAATTATTTGTTTATTGTGTGGATCATAGGGTAGATGAGCAAGGAATTTCTAGTATTCTTTCAAACTGTTTCATACCTCAGTGTTTTAAAAAAGCATCTGCACATTCAAAAGGCATATCACAATACTACTAATGTTTGCTTGTGCTTTCATGTCAGATGTCTCTGCAGGCCCTGTAAGACAGCAGGCACTAAGGAAATAGAGCCGCTGAGCACAGGGGAATGATACAAGGAGAGGTATATTCTTCACATTCAGGGTATTTTGAACTTGCCTGTAAGCACCTAGCACAGTAAAATGCTATAATACTGTTAACAATAAAAGTAGCAGCAATATAATATCACAAGGAGAGAGGGGTTATTGACTGGTAAGGTGTCACCTAAAGCTAATATATGTCTTTAGAAAATTCATACTGAATGCTTTGAAATATACCTGTTAGGAAAGAGAAGGTGACTCTCTGCACTGAAAATGGGGACCAAGTGCCAGGGAGTAGGGAGTAAATTTGGAGCCCTCCTAGGACATTCTTAGAAGCCATGTCCCTGATTCTATGCCTTCTTTACCACCCCACAAGACACAAGTAAACCAGAAAAGCAGTCATAATATTTTGTACCTTTCTGACAATGCTTTGCAGCTAAAAGAGAAAATGAAATGTTAAACATTTTCATGATTACTGCAAATCTATAGAACCCATACTTTTGATACAAAATCCTTGCTGAAATTCTGATACTATTTAAAATTTCTTGACATGATATTGTAAACCGTAAAAATGACCTTGCTCTTAAATGTAATAAATGTAGCAAATGAAAATCAGTAATGTGAAAGTGAAAAACAGCTTTATTTCTGAGAGAATTTGTAGTATAAACAGCTTTTCCATCTTGTTCTGGTACTTGTGTATGGAAGTCTCAGTTGGAAGTCACCATTAATAAATATATTTCTTAATAGAGATGTGTATAAATAAATATAATTTGCACTGATTTCCTTGTATTTCAGCTAGACATCAAAATTCTACTAGATTTTTCCTGATTAGAAAAGCTGATACAAACAATTTCTGCTTGTGATGTAAGATAAATCAGAATAACCACAATCTGTGTTTGCTTTGAAATTGTGAGTAGGAAGCTATCTTTATCAGCTCCAAAATTTTGGTAGCTCTGATGATTGTTATCAGGAACAGCAGATATTTAAAAGTTGCATTTAGCTGTTGCAGATACTAAAGGCCACTTGAAAGAGGGTGTAAAAATGTATAACAACATTTGAAAATAAGAAAATTATATCAAAGTTTCTGCTAGGTATTAATGAAGTTCTTCATTGGTAGCATGTTTTTTAAAGTACAAAAAATTATCTTTGTAACTCCTACTCTGTGTATGTATTGATGGATACCTGATATGCAAAACAGATATTAAATTTGAATAGACTAGACTAGACTAGACTAGACTAGAATAGGATTAACCAGGTTGGAAAAGACCTTTGAGATCATTGAGTCCAACCTATCATCCAACACTATCTAACCAACTAAACCATGGCACCAAGCACCCCATCCAGTCTCTTCCTAAACACCTCCAGAGATGATGACTCCACCACCTCCCTGGGCAGCCCATTCCAATGGCCAATCCCTCTTTCTACAAAGAACTTCTTCCTAACATCCAGCCTAAACCTCACCTGGCACATCTTGAGATTGATGATGAACATAACTCTATTAATCCCAAAATTTGACTATGAATTAATTTAACCCTCTAGCTTTTCCCTCTTGGTGGCACCTTTTGATAGAGGTGGTTTCAAAGCACAAAAAGCAAAAGGTGCAGCTGCTTTAAGAGGTGCTTCTCTGCACTCAGAATCAATGCACTTGGTGAGAAGAATGGAGGTTTCTAAGAGCAACCTTAACACAAATAACATCAGGAGCACTGCAGCAGGACTCTTCTGCTACGCCTTGTCAGTCCTTTGCTACTTCTCCATCAGTCAGACAAAGACTGTGGTTCAATAAATGGAACAAAGCATCATCTTTGTAAAAAGACGAGCCCTCTATGGCATCTATGTAAGAGCTCAAGGCTGACACATCTCATGGGAGTCTAAACAAGCAGAACTATGGCAAAGGAGGTAGTGGCTCATAATTAAAAAGTATACCCTCTGACTTCTTTTTCTACTCAGTTTTATTTCCACCCCCCACCCCTTTTTTTTTTCCCTTTGTCTTTCCTTACCATAAAGCATTCACTAAGTTGCCCTCACCTACTTTCTGTGCAGTTTGCCACAGAATGTTAGGGGTTGGAAGGTACCTCCAGAGATCATAGTGTCCAATCTCCATGCCAAATCAGGATCACCTAGAGAAGGCCACTCAGGAACACACTCAAGTGGGTTTTCAAACTCTCCAGAGAAGCAGATTCCACAGCCTCTCTGGGCTCTGTCACCCTCACTGTAAAGAAGTTTCTCCTTGTGTTGAGGTGAACTTCCTGTGTTCTATCTTGTACCCATTGTTCCTTATCCTGTCACTGGGGACCACTGAAAAGAGACTGTCATCTTCGTCTTGACTTCCATCTGAATCATTCATGTAGCAAACCGTTGGACTCCTTCCAGCAGATCCCTGTCTCTCTTGAACTGGGGAGCCCAAAACTGACACAATATTCCAGGTGTGATTTTTTTGCCCAGCTGCTCAGCCTGTCCAGGTCTTCTTCACTGGCAGCACAGCCTTCTGGTCATCAGCCACCCCACCCAGATTTTGTAAAATCACAGAATAATAGAATAATAGAATGGTCTGGGTTTGTGAGGACCTCCAAAGTTCATCTAGTCCAACCCCATCTGCAGCAAGCAGGGGCACCCTCAACTAAATCAGGGTACCCAAAGACCTGGCAAGCCTCATTTTAATAACTCCAGGGATGGGGCCCCAACCACCTCCCTGGACAACCTCTTCCAGTGTTCCACCACCCTCATAGTGAAGAACTTGTTCCTAACATCCAGCCTAAATCTTCTCTTTTCTAGTTTCAAACCATTGCCCCTCATGCTGTCTCTACAGACCTTTGTAAACAGTCTGTCTCCATCCATCTTGCAGGCCCCCTTCAGGTACTGGAAGGCTGCTACTAGGTCTCCCTGAAGACTTCTCTTCCCCAGTCTGAACACCACCAGCTCCCTCAGCCTCTCTGTGTAGCAGAGGTGCTCCAATCCCCTGATCATTTTCATGGGCCTCCTCTGGACCTGTTCCATCAAGTCCATGTCCTTCCTATATTGAGGGCTCCAGAGCTGGTTCTGGCCCAGGTGAAGAACCCTGCACTTGCTCTTGTTGAACTTCATGAGGTTCACCTGGGCCCACCTCTGCAGATTGTCCAGGTCCTTCTGGATGACATCTCATCCCGCTGGCATATCAACATCACCACTCAGCTTGGTGTCATCTGCAAATTTGCTGATGGTGCCCTTGATGCCACTGTCAACAGCATCGACAAAATTATTAAACAATACAGGTCCTAGTACAGTATCACAGTATCACTATTGTTGGAAGAGACCTCAAAGGTCATTGAGTCCAACCTGACACTACAGACCCCAGGACTAGACCATGGCACCAAGTGCCACATCCAGTCCCCTCTTGAACACCTCCCGGGACGGTGACTCCACCACCTCCCCGGGCAGCCCATTCCAATGGCGAATCACTCTCTCGGTGAAGAACTTTCTCCTCACCTCGAGCCTAAACTTCAGCCCTCTAACTGACCAACATCTGCTCCCAACTTGGTTTCATCTGCAAATTTGCTGATGACTGTCAAAATCCCCTCATCCAGATAATCAATGAAGACATTGAAGAGGATGGGGCCCAGCACTGATCCCTGGGGGACACCATTAGTGACTGGCCACCAGCTGGATGTGGCACCATTCACCACCATTCTCTGGGTCCAGCCCTCCAGCCACTTCGTAACCCAGCACAGAGTGTTGCTGTCCAAACCACGAGCTGACAGCTTAGCCAGCAGTTTGCTGTGGGGGATGGTGTCAAAGGCCTTGATGAAGTCCAGGGAGACCACATGTACAGGCCTCCCCACATCCACCAGGCGGGTCACCTGATCATAGAAGGAGATCTGGTTGGAGAGGCAGGACCTGCCCCTCCTAAATCCATGTTGGCTGGACCTGAGCCGTTGGCCATCTGCAAGTGCGCAGTTATTGCCACCAGGATAATCTGCTCCATACTTTTCCCTGGCACTGAGGTCAGGCTGACCACCCTGTAGTTTCTGGGTTCCTCCATCCGAACCTTCATGTGGATGGGGACCACATTAGCCAGTTTCCAGTCATCTGGGACCTCTCCAGTGAGCCAGGACTGGAGGAAAATGATGGAGAGCGGCTTGGACAGCTCATCTGCCAGCTCTCTCAGCACCCTAGGATGGATCCCATCCGGCCCCATGTACTTGTGAGTGTCCAAGTGGCTCAGCAGGTCGCGAACTAATTCCTCATAGATATCCAGGGCATTACACTGCTCTCTGAGCCCATCACCCAGCTCAGGAGGCCACTCGTCCTGAACTCCTCCTGCCTTGCTGTTAAAAATTGAGGCAAAGGTGGTGTACAGGACCTCAGCCTTTTCCTCATCTTCAGTCACTGTGTTCCCCTCCAGGTCCAATAGGGAGTGCAGGTTCTTCTTGCCCTTCTTTTTAGCATTAACATATTTGTAAAAATGCTTTTTACTGTCCTTCACAGAGGTGGCCAGCTTCAGTTCTAACTGGGCCTTTGCCTCTCTAATTGTTTTCCTACATAATCTAACAACTTCCTTAAACATACCTCGACAAGCCTTCCCCCTCCTTCCAAAGGTGATACAGCCTCTTTTTCACCCTTAATTCCTCCAGGAGCTGCTTGCTCATCCAGGCTGGTCGACTTCCCCACCAGCTCATCTTTCAGCAGATGAGAACTACCAGTTCCTGTGCCTTCAAGAGCTCCTGTTTGAAATAGGTCCAACCATCCTGGACCAATCGGTTCTTGAGGGCTGATACCCAGGGAACTTTGCAAATAAGTTTCTTAAACAGGCTGAAGTTCGCCCTCCGGAAGTCCAAGGTGAAGGTTCTGTTGGTGCTCCTCCCTATCTCCCTGCATATTGAAAACTTCACCATCTCATGGTTGCTGCACCCCAGGCAGCCTCCCACAGTCACGTCTCCTACCAGCCCTTCTCTATTGGAGAACAGCAGGTCAAGCAGAGCCTGAACCCTGGTAGGCTCACTTAACAGCTGCATCAGGAAGCTGTCCTCCATGTGCTCCAGGAATCTTCTGGACTGCCTCCTCTCTGCTGAGTTAAGTTGCCAGCAGATATCTGGCAGGTTAAAGTCACCCACAAGGACAAGATCTGATGATCTTGAGACAGCCTCTAGTTGCTTATAGAATAATTCATCTGCCTCCTCATCCTGGTTGGGTGGTCTATAACAGACTCCAACCAGGATGTCAGATTTATTAGTCATCCCTCTGATTTTTACCCACAGGCTCTCAATCCCTTCATTTTCCACCTCAAGTTGTGTGGCAGAGAGTGACTCTCTAACATACAGAGACACCCCTCCTCCTCTTCTCCCTCGCCTGTCTCTCCTGAAGAGCCTGTAACCCCCCAGTGCAGCACTCCAATTGTGTGTGTCATCCCACCATGTTTCTGAGATGGTGACTATATCATAGTCACCCTGGTGGACCAGGACTTCCAGCTCCTCTTGCTTATTGCCCATGCTGTGTGCATTGGTGTACGTGCACTTCAGCTTGGCTCCTGACTTCTCTATTGCCCCTAATCTGTGCCCCACTCCTTTGACTACAGAGGGACTGATTTCCTCACCCACCCACATCAACCGGACTCTTCACTGGCCACAACTCTTTCTACTCTGTTGTTGAGCCAGTTCTCTTCATGGTCCAATATCTAATCCACTTTTCTCGAGCCTACCTATGAGGATGTTGTGGGAGCTGGTAATATTTTTTTGGTGTAAATAACATTAAAAATAGCCAGAATCAGGGCTGTGACCAGAATTTGTCCTCATTTAAACTTTAGTGCACTTGTGCTGTTCGACAACTCAGCTGATAGCTTTGAAAATTCTTTCTGAAGCAAAATCTAAAATCTTTAAAAAAAAATTTTTCCCCTATAAAGTACAATTTGAGTCATCATCTCATCCTTCATATTGATTTAGCATCAATTAATTAGTTATGGATTTACAAGATGTGTTTAGTATTCTGATCAATTATATATTATGAACTAAATACCACATCAATGCAAATTCATTTGTGTTTAGAAAAGCATCTGCCTAAAACACGTATACAAATGTTTAATTTCCACTACTAGAAATTAGAGGATGAGTTCTCAGAATAGGATTAAATATATAGTGTAGTCATTATTGCCAGGTGAAGCTAGATAGAACTTGGTTTTAAAGAAAATGACAGGGAGATAAAAAATAGAGCTGCACATGAGTTCCTTCGTACTCAGCCTCCTTGTGTTCTTTCTTATTCATCTTATTTTCACTATACTGTTAGCCTTAGCTTCTACTCTAAGGCCACTGATATTCAACAATGCCTCTCAGTTCACATTTTAAATAATTTGACAATATTCCTTCTGCTTTACCTTAAGAACGGTCTGCCACTTAGTAACCATTCACCATGTCTGCAACACAAGTGCTATAAAAGCATCTTCATTTGCAATTGTCAGTTCTGCCTCCTCTGCCTGCTCCCTGTAATGTTGACATCAGCCTTGATCTTTAAGACTGCACTACAACTTTTCATTCATATTACCAACTTTTGACAGAAAATCTGTTGAAATGACTAGGTAATTAATTTTATTTTAGCTTTATTTGACGTGGAGGGGAATATAGTAACAAAACATACTTAATGCCTTCTTTGCCTCAATTTTAGAATCATAGAATCATAGAATCAGTCAGGGTTGGAAGGGACCACAAGGATCATCTAGTTCCAACCCCCTGCCATGGGCAGGGACACCCTACACTAGATCACGCTGGCCAGAGCCTCGTCCAGCCTGGTCTTAAACACCTCCAGGGACTGGGCCTCAACCACCTCCCTGGACAACCCATTCCAGGGCTTCACCACTCTCATGGTAAAGAACTTCTTCCTCACATCCAGCCTGAATCTCCCCATTTCCAGCTTCATTCCATTCCCCCTAGTCCTATCACTACCTGAGATCCTGAGAAGTCCCTCCCCAGCCTTCCTGTAGGCCCCCTTCAGATACTGGAAAGCCACAATGAGGTCACCTCGGAGCCTTCTCTTCTCCAGACTGAACAGCCCCAACTCCTTCAGTCTGTCCTCATAGGAGAGGTGCTCCAGCCCTCTGATCATCCTCGTGGCCCTTCTCTGGACACGCTCCAGCACGTCCACATCTCTCCTGTAATATGGGCTCCAGAACTGGACGCAGTACTCCAGGTGGGGTCTCACCAGAGCCGAGTAGAGGGGGAGAAGCACCTCCCTTGACCTGCTGGTCACACTTCTCCTGATGCAGCCCAGGATCTGATTGGCTTTCCGGGCTGCAAGCGCACATTGAGAGCTCATGTCGAGCTTCTCGTCCACCAGCACCCCCAAGTCTCTCTCCTCAGGGCTGCTCTCCAGCCAGTCACTGCCCAGCCTGTATTTGTGCCTGGGATTGCCTCGACCCAGATGCAGGACCCTGCACTTGGTCTTGTTGAAGCTCATGAGGTTGGCTTGTGCCCACCTCTCCAGCCTGTCCAGGTCCCTCTGGATGGCATCCCTTCCCTCCAGGGTGTCCGCTGCACCACACAGCTTGGTGTCATCAGCAAACTTGCTGAGGGTGCACTCGATGCCACTGTCCATGTCACCCACAAAGATGTTGAACAAGACAGGTCCCAGGACTGATCCCTGAGGGACTCCGCTTGTCACTGGCCTCCACTGGGACATGGACCCGTTGACAGCCACTCTTTGGGTGCGGCCATCAAGCCAATTCTTTATCCATCTAGTGGTCCATCCATCAAACCCATGTGTCGCCAGCTTGGAGACCAGGAGGTGGTGTGGGACAGTGTCGAAGGCTTTGCTCAAATCCAGGTAAACGACATCAGTTGCTCGCCCCTCATCTATTAATGCTGTCACCTGTTCATAGAAGGCCACCAGGTTTGTCAGGCAGGATTTGCCCTTGGCAAAGCCATGCTGACTATTCCCAATCACCTCATCACTATTCTTCTGAGTCATTAGTGCCTCCAGGAGGATCTGCTCCATGATCTTTCCGGGCACAGAGGTGAGACTGACTGGCCTGTAGTTCCCCGGTTCCTCCTTCTTGCCCTTTTTGAAAATGGGAGCAATGTTTCCCCTTTTCCAGTCTGTGGGGACTTCCCCAGTCTGCCATGACTTCTGGAATATAATAGAGAGGGGCTTGGCAACCTCATCTGCCAGTTCTCTCAGCACCCGTGGGTGTATCCCGTCGGGTCCCATGGACTTGAACACTTTCAGGTTCTTCAGGTGATCACGAACCTGAGCTTCACTTATGATGGGCAGTTCTTCCTCCCCGTCCCTGGCATCGTCTGCCATGACACCAGGAGTGTGGCTGGAGGCCCTTGCAGTGAAGACTGAGGTAAAGAAGTGATTGAGTACCTCAGTCTTTTCCACATCACTTGTGACCAGTTCACCACTTTCCTTTCTGAGGGGGCCCACACCTTCCCTAGTCTTCTTCTTGCCATTAATATACCTATAGAAATTCTTAGTGTTCCCTTTAACCCCCCTGGCTAGATTCAGTTCAAACTCTGCTTTGGCTTTCCTAACCAGGCCTCTTGCTGCTCGGGCAGCTTCCTTATATACCCCCTGTTCTATCTGTCCTTCCTTCCACTTCCTGTAGAGTTTCTTTTTACGTGATAGTGTGTCCAGCAGCTCCTTGTTCATCCAGGCAGGCCTCCTAGCATTCCTTCCTGCTTTTCTCCTTATAGGTATACATAGCTCCTGGACACAGAGGAGGTGGTCCTTGAATACTGACCAGCTGTCCTGGGTCCCTCTTCCCTCCAGGGCTTCATCCCACGACACTTTGGCTAGCAGATCCCTGCAGCGATCGAAGTCTGCACGCCTAAAGTCTAGGGTCGTAAGCTTAGAATATGTCCTCCTGATTGCCCTGAGGAGATTAAATTCAACTGCTTCATGGTCACTGCAGCCAAGGCCGTCTCTGAGCCTCACATTTGTTACCAGCCCTTCCCTGTTGGTGAGAACAAGGTCCAGCGTAGCACCTTTTCTTGTTGGTTCCTCTACCATTTGGAGGAGGAAGTTGTCTTCTATGCAGTCCAGGAACATCCTGGATTGCTGATGCTTTGCTGTGTTGTCCCTCCAACAGATGTCAGGGTGGTTGAAATCCCCCATGAGGACCAGGGCTTGTGACCTGGAAGCCGCTTCTATTTGCCTGTGCAGAGCCTCATCTGCTTGGTTCT
This sequence comes from Picus viridis, assembly GCA_033816785.1. Taxonomy (NCBI): domain Eukaryota; kingdom Metazoa; phylum Chordata; class Aves; order Piciformes; family Picidae; genus Picus; species Picus viridis. Next base: position 72,604,230 of record CM066606.1, on the reverse strand, counting down.
GCTGGTCAGGTGGCCTGTAGGAGACCCCCACAGTAATATCTCCTTCCCCTGTCTTGCCTTTAATTCTAACCCATAAACTTTCAACCGACTCATCAAGCCTCCCCAGGTGGAGTTCTGCTGATTCCAGCTGGTTGTTGACATAGAGGGCAACACCTCCTCCTCTCCTTCCCTGCCTATCCTTCCTAAAAAGCTTATACCCGTCTATCCCTACGTTCCAGTCGTGGGAGTCGTCCCACCAAGTTTCGGTGATGCCCACTATGTCATGGCGTCCCAGCATCACGGTGGCCCTTAACTCATCCTGTTTGTTGCCCAAGCTGCGTGCATTTGCATAGAAGCACTTCAGCTGGGCTGGCCCTGTCGTCCTCCTGTGCCAACTCCCCTTGGTTTCCACAGGGTGTCCTGGTGTGTCATTTGTGTCTTGCCTCAGGGCAGCAAGCTGAGAGCCCCTACTGGCTCTCCATCCCTCCACCTCAGGTGAGCTGCCCCCCTGCTTGTCACAGGCCAGCAGGAGACCACCAACCCCTCCCCCCTTCAAATCTAGTTTAAAGCCCTGTCTATGAGCCCTGCCAATTCCTGCCCCAGGATCCTTTTCCCCCTCTGGGACAAGTGTGTCCCATAAGTTGTTTTTAGCTCTGCTGCCTTGAAAACCAAACCATGATTGTAGAACCCAAATCCCTGCTGATGGCACCAGTCCCTGAGCCATGAATTGACCTGTTGGCTCTTCCACAATGTTCCCTCATCCATCACTGACGTTAGAGGGATAGCAGAGAACACTACTTGAGATCCTGACCCCTTTAGCAGGTGCCCTAACGTTCTGAAATCTCTTTTAATTGACCGTGAGCCTCTCATTGTTGCATCGTCACTACCCACCTGAAAGACCAGCAGTGGGTAGTAGTCTGAAGGGCTCACAAGTTCGGGAATTTTGCCTACTATGTCCTTTACTTGGGCACCAGGGAGGCAGCAGATCTCCCTATGAAATGGGTCTGGTCTGCATATTGGGCCCTCTGCCCCCTTCAGTAGGGAGTCTCCTACAACGATGACCCTACGAGGTTTCCTTTCTGGACTAGTTTTGATAGCTGGCCTGAGGGAACCTGTCATTGGTGCAGCTTCTGTCTTCCTTGAGTCCTCATCCTCACCTATGACCTGCTCCTCCTGTAGAGCCTCATACCTATTCTGAACCTTCACTGTAGGCAGCATGCTGCTCAAAGTAGCACGCTTGCTCCGTCTGCCCTTCTTCCGTCGGGCAGAGACCTGCTCCCATTGGCCCTGCTCATGTGGGTTACTGCAGGGAGGCTGAGAGGCTAGCTGATGGGTAGGTATCAAACTCCCTGCTCCACTGAGAGTTACCCCCTGTTCTGGTTTGGTAGAAGTTAGATTGTGAGGATAGTCAGTGTTCCTTTCACTGTCTCTTATAGCTCTAAGCCTTTCTACCTCTTCTTTTAGTTCAGCCACCATGCTCATCAGATCGCTGATCTGCTCACACCTCACACAGGAGTTGTTCCTTCCATCCTCCATATTGAGTGCCAGGTCCCAGCACTCACTGCAGCCACCTACCTGAACACCTGCATGCTTGTGAGTGGCCTCTGTTTGGGTGCCAACTGTTCTTCTACTAGCCTTACTAGCTGTTCTTCTACTAGCCTTACTTCTAGTAGTAACCATATTGCAGCAGTCACCCTCTGAATCACCCTCTAAATCTCCCTCGCCACCTGGCCTTTTTTTTTTTTTTTTTTTTTTTTTTTTTTTCCGTCAGTAAGGAGGCCTCAGAGCCGAGCTCCTCGCTGCTGCCTGCTCTCAGCCACGCGCTGGGGTCTGTTTGGTTTGGAGCCGAGCTCCTCGCTGCTGCCTGCTCTCAGCCACGCGCTGGGGTCTGTTTGGTTTGGAGCCGAGCTCCTCGCTGCTGCCTGCTCTCAGCCACGCGCTGGGGTCTGTTTGGTTTGCCGCGGTTTCTACGGCAACCCCTCCCCCTGCTATGTCACTGCCCTCAGGCACGTAGGCAACCCGAGCCTGCCGCCCCTCCTCCCCTCTCCAGGAGGTCCCGAGCCACCAGCCCCTTACCTCCCGAAAAGCAAGGAAAGCAAAGGGGAAAGCAATCTCTCCGAGCCGAGCTCCTCGCTGCTGCCTGCTCTCAGCCACGCGCTGGGGTCAATAATAACATAGATTGTCTTCAGGACACCTGGCCTCCTGAGCTGGCAGATGGAGGCAGGGAGCAGTACAGTTCTGCCATGATCCAGGAGGAAGTAGCTAGGGACCTGCTCAGCTATTTGGATCCCCACAAGGCCATGGGACTTAATGGGATCCATTCTAGGGTGCTGAGAGAGCTGGCAGATGAGCTGGCCAAGCCACTGTCCGTCATTTTTCAACAGTTCTGACTCACTGGAGAGGTCCCAGATGACTGGAAGCTGGTCAACATGGTGCCCATCCACAAGAAGGGCTGGATGGAGGAACCAGGGAATTCCAGGCCTGTCAGCTGACCTCAGTGCCAGGGAAAACTATGGAACAGGTCATCTTGAGTGCAATCACACAGCACTTACAGGATGGCCAAGGGATCAGACCCAGCCAGCATGGATTTAGGAAGGACAGGTCCTGCCTGACCAACCTGATCTCCTTCTATGATCAGATGACTGCCTGGTGGATGTGGGGAGGCCTGTGGATGTGGTCTGCCTGGACTTCATCAAGGCCTTTGACACTGTCCACCACAGCAAACTCCTAGCAAAGCTGTCAGCCTGTGATTTGGACAGCAGCACTTTGCACTGAGTTAGAAAGTGGCTGGAGGGCTGAGCCCAGAGAGTGGTGGTGAATGGTGCCACATCCAGCTGGCAGCCAGTCACTAGTGGTGTCCCCCAGGGATCAGTGCTGGACCCCATCCTGTTCAATATCTTCATTGATTATCTGGATGAAGGGATTGAGACAGTCATCAGTAAATTTGCAGATGACACCAAGCTAGGGGCAGGTGTTGATCTGTTAGAGGGTGAGAGAGCTCTGTAGAGGGACCTTGACGGACTGGACAGAATGGCACGTGATGCAACACATCTAAGTGCCAGGTCCAACACACTGGCCGCAACAACCCCATGCAGTGCTACAGGCTGGTGTCAGAGTGGCTGGAGAGCAGCCAGGCAGAGAGGGACCTGGGGGTACTGGTCGATAGTAGGCTGAACATGATCCAGCAGTATGCCCACATGGCCAAGAAGGCCAATGGCATCCTGGCCTGCATCAGGAATGGTGTGGCCAGCAGGAGCAGGGAGGTCATTCTGCCCCTGGTCTCAGCACTGGTTAGGCCACTGTTATGATCGGTAAAAAGGCCATTTAATATTCAATAAGTTGAATTATTAATAAAAATATTAATATTTTTATTAATCATAAAAATTCCATTAAAATTATTAAATAAAACCTATTTACAGGTTCAAAATATTTGGTTGTGGAACAGATATCTCACCAGAAGGAACAAGTAACAATTTAAACAATATGTACAAAAATCCAGAAACAAACAGCACTTTAAACTGTAAAGAGAAAAAGGAACATCAGCAACAAAGCCGGAGGTTCCCCACAAGGGGTGGTGAACTCCAGAATTCACTAGGGCAACAGACCTTCAATAGATGCTTATAAAAATCAGATTTTGTAATTACTCACTGATCGTGATATCTCGTGGCACACATGTGGGGATTAAAACAAAATGAAAATGGCGTTGACCATGTGGAAGCTGCAGGATCACAGTTTCACTTTCTGTTGGTGTCTGCAGCTTGTTGCTGAGACAGGATTTACTCCCAAAGGCTTTGTAGCTGAAAGCTTTGTAGAAAAGAGGTTCTTCTGCTGCAATTCTTCGCAGCAGCACTCGTCGCCTCTCCCAATAAAAAAAACTGTCCGGGGACTCAGCTTCTCCAGGGGTTCGCCTCTCAGCCCAGCAAGACGCATGCCTGCTCCTGGGCTTTACAATGCTAAGACAGCCAGGGGTCTTTCCAGTCCTGTCTGGGTAAACTGAAACACAGTTCGGCTTCCAAGCGAGGCTTGTGATTCTATCCACAGCATGGACAATTGCAAAGCAAGACTCTGGCTCTTTGGGCTGGTACTTACAGATTTCCCAAGACAATAATGGCCAGTGACAACACAGATTGAGGGATAAAACCCTGACACTGTAACCTATAGAAAGGGTTTTCTCCAAACGTGGCCAAAAGCACCCCCTCCTGGCTCACTTGGGCTCCAGGACATGTCCAGACAAGCCTGGGCAGTGAAAAACCAGACCTGAAAAACCAGACCTACTGGTTCCTGCCTCATTGTCTGGTTCAGAGCATTTTGAGGGTTTTTGTCCCTTCAGGACAGCCATACCTTGAGTCCTGTGTCCGGTTCTGGACCCCTCAATTTAAGAAAGATATTGAACGTGTCCAGAGAAGGGCAACAAAGCTGGTGAGGGGTTTGGAGCACAAACCCTATGAGGAGAGGCTGAGGGAGTTGGAGTTGCTTAGCCTGGAGAAGAGGAGGCTCAGGGAGACCTTATTGCTGTCTACAACTACCTGAAGGGAAGTTGTAGCCAGGTGGGGGTTGGTCTCTTCTCTCAAGCAGCCAGCAACAGAACAAGAGGACACAGTCTGAAGTTGTGCAAGGGGAAGTTTAGGCTGGATGTTAGGAAGAAATTCTTCACAGAAAGAGTGACTGGCCATTGGAATGGGCTGCCTGGGGAGGTGGTGGGTTGATGTCTCCAGAGGTGTTTAAGAAAACACTGGATGAGGCACTTAGTGCCATGGTCTAGTTGATTAGATAGGGTTGGGTAATCACTTGGGCTTGATGATCTTGGATGTCTCTTCCCACCTGGCTGATTCTGTAATTCTGTGATTTTATAATTCTATAGCTGGATTCTTCGATGAAGTATTCCACTGATCACCTTCACCAGAGTGTTTGGATGCACATGCGTTTCCATTTTGCACATCTACACGCCTAATTTGATAAATGTACTCAGAACCACCACTACTAATTTTCACTATACATGTATCTGCTAATGCTAACCTCATTGATGACACTTGATTTCTTCATGCTTCTAACTCTCCCACAACTTCTTCTTCTGCTACCCACACTGCACCTGCAAGAGCATCACATTGTTTTGTGGAACAAAATTCCTTCCATTAATGGTAGCAGCTTTTCAAGAGTACAGAGCTCACCACAGTGAGCATGTTAGGCAGCAAACTTTCAACACATGGCAAACATCCTTTTCATGTTTGACAAAGGTCCTCTTCATGTTTGACAAAATAAGCCATTGTCTTAGAAGTTCTCACAGGATAGAAAGGTGTTAATACTTTCAGACTGACTTAGCTACACTAGTGTGGTGGGTTAGCCCATCCTGAGACAGGGTAGAGGGGTTATGAGAGCCCTGCTCTCCCTGGGGATTAAGGAAAACTGATCCAGGTGGACTTGATTCCTTCCTTCCCCTCTGGGAAAACAAGTTAGTCTGTTCCACTACCCCTTCCTGCCTAGCAAAACTATAAAGGGAATGGTATGGCAACCATTTTCTCTTTTGCTCCTGCCTCGCCTGGATGAGAAGACTAGGCATTGCTGCTGGCTTCCTGGTTTTCTGCCATGTGGTCAGGCCTGGTCTTTCTCCTTGCTGCATCCATGTTTCTCCAAAGGACTGTTGGTGTTGTATATCTCCCTATCCATTCTTGTTCCTTACCCTTGTGGACCCTTTCTTGGTTTTGTTTCATATATATATATGTATATATATTGTTTAAAGAAAAAAAAAATTATCTCTCTACTCCAAATTATTTCTCAGTAGATTTACCTCCATCTCTTTTTCCTTACCCACAATTCTTTCCCCTTTCCCCCTGCCACTTCTTTCCCCTTTCCCCCTTCCCTTATTTTTCCCTATTCTTTCCCCTTCCTTTTTTTCTTTCTATCAGGAAAGAGGAAGGGGGAGCAGGGAGGGATTCTCAGTCTTGCCCCCCATCTGATCACTTAAATTCCAGTTAAGGCTCAAACCACAACAACTAGGTATGTTAGAATTACACACATATGGAGATAAAAAAATTATACTCTGTGATTAATGTCCACCCTAGGTGAAATTAGTTACTTTCTAATGGAGTCTGTCACTCAACATCTGCTAATGGGAAAATCAACAATATTAACTGTTAGACATTAGGTAGATGAAGTTGTGTCAGGCAAATGAATTTTCTTCCTGAGGACACTATAATTTATATTTTTTTTCCTAGCAGTATAATGCAGGGAATACAAAGCAGAAAGCCTGTCTTTATAGTAGAACAATACTTTGAAAAAGAGGAACTTTTAGAAGGGAAGGAATCTCTTACTAAGTCTATGCAATATGTTTCATTTACATCATTAAGCTACTGAAGTTACAGCATTAAATCAATTTACCGAAAAGAAGATAAGTTTTCAAAACGGTAGGTGTTAAACATCTAAAACCAAAAAATCCAATCCAATCATTTATCTTTAGATGTACTCTGCAGACTGCAAAAGTGTATTCAAAAGATAAAAATAGGTTAATTAGAGAATTGGAAAAGAAAAAAAAAAAAAGAAAAAAATAGTCAGAAAACCCAACATAACTGTCATCTCTGGAAGAAAACAAAGGAAACTAGGTATAGTATTTGGGGGGGGAGGGGGAGGGAGGAAGAAGAATAAGCTAAATAAGAAATTCTTAAAAAGAAGCTGTTTGAACACAATGATCAAAACACCACATCGCTATGAAAGAGAATTACTTTTGGTTTTTTTTTTCTCTCTCAACTTATTCTGATATGTTGAAAGCCAAGGGGGAAAAAATAATCTTTAAAACTTCTATAGTTACAGAACTTTGAAGGTTTCATTGCAGTTCTACTTCCTCCTTGCAGCAAATTTATTCAGTTACTACTGTAATCAGCTGAGACCCATTAAGTGTTAGCCTGACCTGCTTCTCAAGTATCTAAGCATATGCAGCTGGGATGAAAACAGATGGAAGGTGTAAATGAGAAGATTCAATTAACATTTTTTCTCCTTCTTGTATGAGTTTCTTTTTGAGAAACTCACCCGGGACTGAAAATGATCCCTTAATTTAAGAATTATCTTTTTTTATCTATTCAAAATAAAATATTTTAGTGTCATAGGAAGCCCTTTGGTTCAGCCAGGGAAACCAAGCACTTTCAGATTCATGATATAACTACAAGAACAATGAAATCCAACTGAATTGAAAGTGCAACATTACTATGTAACTTACCAAGAGCAATAAGCATATTTTAATTAAACTACAGAATATAATTTGTAGAAAAATTTGGTACATAATTAGAAACTAATTTAGTGTTTATATTATCCAACATAATAAATTGCTTACTTTTATATACTTAGATAGTTTTAAACAGGATAGACCTTTGAAATTGTTTGGTACAGCTCTGTTTTAATTGTAAGGAGCAGTCAGTACCAATGACATTTCAGATGGCATCACTACAGTAGGGAGAAATATAAATGACCTAGTTTTAATTAAATATTAGTCTAGAGAGGTTAAAGCAGCTTAATTTAGATGCAGATGCTGATTAAGCTTCTGATTTATTATTGCTGCTGAGTTAGCCAGTTCGCATTGTAACACCTTTTGCATAACTGCAGACTTTTAAGAGGATTTAATAACCAAGTAACCTAACAAGTAGGTTTATAAATAATACCTTGCAGGTAGCCTTAAAATAATATGACTACATTATATTGCAGTACGTTACATTAACAACATCCACGTCTGTGAAGAAAATCATCAAAAGAAGAAAAGAAAGCCTACATTCCTCACACCTACATTTAGGATATGAAGTGACATAGATAATTTCATAGGTTTTCATTTGCACAGATCTTAATATTTCCCCCTGCTTTGTATTACAGAGGTCTGTGCACATTCATTAGCCTACCAAATAGACCTCTGAATTTTTCAAGGCAGTACCTTATCTGCCGTATGAAACTTTCAGTAGTAGTAATAACAACAATAAAACCAATAATAATAATGGTTGTTTCTTCTGTTTTCATTATTGTTTATTAGTTACTTGGTTTACTTCAGTAAAAGCACAGCTTGTGGTAAGCACATTCTCAAACCTCACTAAATCGAAGTATAATGAATCAAATAATATAGCCGACCTATTTAATTCTGCAGCACTCAACACAGGGTAAAAGAGTACCTTGTGGTCCTGGGAGTTTGAGCTACCTCTGAGAGTGATGAAGACATGGATTTCTGAATTAGAAAGAAAATATGTGGCTAGTGAAGGGGAGGTGGCAATATTTAGAGGCTGGAGAAGGCCGTTTTCATAGGAGCTCTAAGGCAGTAGCAGAGAAACTCTCAGACCTTTTTTTTGCTCTTATTATACCACACACTCTTTGTTTGTGCTAGGTGTCCAGATGGTAGAAGAGTGCTTCCTTTTGCATAGAGGGTTTCACACCTGAACCCTCCAATCTGAAGTTAACTGCCTAAGCCATGCCAGTAAGGTTTATTTTTTATATTTTATTGGAGGTTTTATCCCACTATATATGAAAGAGAAGAAACCCATCATTAAATTTCAGTCAGTTGCTTATCTAGGGTTTCCTATGTTAGAGGCATTTACCCTAAGAAAAGTGTAACCAGGGGAATATGAGGTGTATAAAGTCAGGTCCTGAAGCCACAGAATCAATTACGATAAAACAAGCATTCAGCAGCAAGTTCTTTGTGACTGGGCATATAGAATAGAATAGACCAGGTTGGAAGAGACCTTCAAGATCATCGCATCCAAACGATCATCCAACACTATCTAATCAACTAAACCTTGGCACCAAGCACCTCATCAAGTCTCCTAAACACCTCCAGTGAAGGTGACTCCACCACCTGCCCAGGCAGCCCATTCCAATGGGCAATCACTTTCTCTATGAAGAATTTCTTCTTAACATCCAGTCTAAACCTCCCCTGGCACAGCTTGAGACTGTGTCCTCTTGTTCTGGTGCTGGCTGCCTGGGAGAAGAGACCAGCCCCTGCTTGTCTACAACCTATCTTCAGGTAGTTGTAGAGAGCAATAAGGTCACCCCTGAGCCTCCTTTTCTCCAGGCTAAGCAACCCCAGCTCCCTCAGCCTCTCCTCACAGGGCTTGTGGGACTCACAAAAAGGTGCTTAGTGGTTAAGGATTTTCTGTGAAATTAAACATCTAACCTGGGAGTGATTAAGAATCCTCTCTCAGAGTGTATGTTGAATAGGGCAGACTTTTGGGAATAGATCTCAAATTAGAATATCTTATGGCTCCGTTTTGAGGATGCAGGAACAATAACTGGTTAAAAACCACAAATGTAAATCAGTCCATAGAAAAGGAGCTGGTCTTTTATAGAAACTGTCTCTATCATTCTGTTTTCCATAATGATTGTTCCAATAAAATTCCACATCCATTTCTCGACAGAGTTTGAGAATGTGGTGGGTGGATACTTCAAGAATTTTCTCAGAATTTAAATGTCAGTCAAGAGATTCAAAAAGGCAAAATGCTGGGTCTTTCACTCAGGTCACAGAAAACCCGTGTAATGCTACAGGCTTGGGGAAGAGTGTCAGATAAGCTGCCCAGTAAAAAAAGGCCTAGGGGTGGTGATTGACAGCTGCCTGAACGTCCCGCAGTGTGCCCAAGAAGCCAACAACTCTCTAGTCTGTATCAGAAGCAGTGTGATAAGCAGGAACAGGGAAGTGATTGTCCCCTTGTACTCAGCACTGGTGAGGCCACACTGAATACTGCATTCATTTTGGGGTCCCTCAGTACAAGAAAGACATTGATGTCACTGAATGGATGCAGAGAAAAGCAGTGAAGGTGGTGATGTATCTGGAGAATAGGTCTTATGAAGAGTGGCTAAAGGAACTAGGCTTGTTTATTTTGCAGAGAAGGAAGCTTAGCAGTGACTTTGTCTTATTTACAACTACCTGAAAGGAGGGTGTGGTGAGATGTGTACTGTTCTCTTCTTCCTAGTAACAAGTGATAACTTGAGAGTAAATGGCCTCAAGTTGCATCGTGAGGTTTAGATTGGATATTAGAAGAAACTTCTTCACTGAAATGGTTATCAAACAAAGGAGTAGTCCTCCCAGAGAGTTGTTTGAGTCATCATCTCTGGAGGTATTTAAAAGATGCATTTACATGGTGCTAAAGGACATGATTTACATGATTTAGCACCATGTAACTCCTGGTAAAGTTACATAGCAGTTGGACTTCATGATCTTAAAAGTCTTTTCCAAAGGAAACAATTCTATGATTCTATGAGTTTAGCACATCTCAAATGGTTGCACACAACCCTAGAAGAATTAGTGGAGATGAGTGAATAACTGTATTGTCAAAATCTTAACTGCATTACGAATTTATATGTTCTTAAATTTAGATAGCAGCTGAATAGACTAAGGTCACAAATGGAGCCATAAAGATTAAATTTTGCAGGTCCTGCTCTGATGCTATATCTGCTCAATTTAGAATTATTATAAGGCTTTAAATGATTGTTTTTCCTAGACAATAACATTGGAAGTTCAAATAAGCATCCAAGAGAAAAGTTGAGCACTTACTCTTTACTACCTCATAGCCATATATTTTCAGTATTTATAGATTGCATGTGCAGTATTTCTCACCATGAAGTAATTCACTAGTTTGTATTGCTGGGGCTCCTCTCACATTTAAGAGTTTACAAGCCTTTAAATAAAAGAACAAAAGCCAACAATGCCACTCAATTGCCTTTGATCATGGATTTTGGACTACTTATACTTTTCTTATGTTCATATTCATCAGGTATGAACGTCATGTTCTTTGCCAGCTGGTATATATATATATATATATATATATATATGTGACCGGTTTAGGCTGTGCCTTTAAAAAAGGGACACTTTCGGAACACTCTGGCTGAATGTTTTGGGATTATAAATGAAAACAAAGATATGCTAAGCCAGTTTCATTGGTAGAGTCCAGATGTAAGTTCTAGCTTAGTTTTTCAGTCTGCTTCTTCCCCCTGTACTGTGAGCTGGCCCGTTTCTCTCTCTGAAGCAACAGCTTGCTACGCAGGGATGATTCTTGCTAACCAGATAAGAAAAAAACTAACTCTTGCATTTGCTTTTCGAGCTCAACAAATTTTCACCCTTTTAATTACCTTCCTTTCTCTTTCTCTCTAACCCTTTTGGGAAAAAGGGGAGGTAGGGAGGGGGAAGGGAGGGACAGGGCAAACCCCCCTGGCCTCAGGGGGGTTGGGGAAAGGTCTCCTATATTGCATACATTGCTGTATATTTCTTTATATATTGTAAATATTATATGTTTTTGTACATATTCACTGCATTCCATTTTCTGCTTGTAAAATATAGCTTTCATCTGCTTCTCTGGCTGAGTTAGCTGTGGATTCTTTTGTGTGTGTGTGTGAACCTTCCTACTCCACCTATATATATATATATATATATATATATATATATATATATATATATATATATATATATATATAATTAATATGTTTTAAGTAGATTTTGCAGATCAAGAATAATTGTAACCTTGGCTCAGGAGTAATAGTTAATACCTTTCTTAGTAGGACTTCTAAATGGACAGGATGCATGTGCCAATCATGAGAGATACATTGGAAAAAATACTAATATCTCCTGAGGGAAAAATTTGGGTTGTCTAGCACATATTATCTTAACACTGATGTATAAAGAAGGATTGTATATCAAGTAGTGATAAAAAAAGGGGTCCTGAAACTGTTCCAGCAAAAAAAAAAAAAAAATCTTTAAGAGGATAATTAAAAGTGATATATCTTGATTCAATCAATGTTTCAGAGATCCTAAGAATAAGGAAGAATAAAATTTATTACTGGGGAATGGTCTAAAGCTTTATCTGTAAACCAGATGTGCATAGAATGTATTACTTTTTAACTTTTTACTCAATGTTTTTTAGTAATTAGAATTCTTACTCTTCCACTGATTTCATTATTATATTGATAATATATGGCTGTCTTTTTTTTACCATGCTGATGACAATGATTTGCATTTATATTATCATTTTGACCTCAAACGTTTATTCATAAAAAACCTTTTCAAGGAATTTCTGTGTAATCCTTAGACACTATGAAAGCTCACCTCAGACATCTCTTCCTGTCTCTTGAAAATGTAGATCTCTCTTCACAAAAACTGACAATTGCTTTGCAATGTGCTGCAACTGCAAAAGCAACCCAAGTGTGTGACAGCTTCTCTATTGTATATGTACAGAATGGGTACAGAAGAAATGTTTTCTTATGGTTATATATGGATGAGAGTAATGGTGTTCTAGAAAAGATGAATTGTTATGTTTTACAATGTATCTATCTTACATAGAAAGACTGAGAGTCTTAGGGCTGCTTAGCCTAGAGAAGAGAAGACTGAGGGGATCTTTTCAGTGCTTCTCAATATTTGAACATTGACTTGTGTCCAGTGATAAGATAAGGGACAATGGGAAGAAACTGAGCATAAGGGAAAACTTCCTCTTTTTTTTAACCTTTTTGTCACAGGCTGCTCAGGTAGGTTGTGGTGTCTCGTTCTCTGGAGATACTCAAAACCACATAATCACAGAATCACAGAATTACAGAATCAACCAGTTTGGAAGAGACCTCCAAGATCACCAAGTCCAAGTGATTACCCAACCTTATCTAATTAATTAGACAATGGCACTAAGTGCCTCATCCAGTCTTTTCTTAAACACCTCCAGAGACACTGGCCTACCACCTCCCTGTGCAGCCCATTCCAATGACCAGTCACTCTTTCTGTGAAGAATTTCTTTCTAAGGTAAAGCCTAAACTTCCCCTTGCACAGCTTGAGACTGTGTCCTCTTGATGGCATTCAACAGGTCCAAGTGCCGGGTGCTGCACTTCGGCCACAACAACCCCATGCAGAGCTACAGGCTGGGGTCAGAGTGGCTGGAGAGTAGCCAAACAGAGAGGGACCTGGGGGTGCTGATCGACAGCCGGCTGAACATGATCCAGCAGTGTGCCCAGGTGGCCAAGAAGGCCAATGGCATCCTGGCCTGCATTAGGAATAGTGTGGTCAGCAGGAGCAGGGAGGTCACTGTGCCCCTGTACTCTGCTTTGGCTGGGCTGCACCTTGAGTCCTGTGCCCAGTTCTGGGTGCCTCAGTTTAAGAAGGACATCGAGACACTTGAACGTGTCCAGAGAATGGCAACAAGGCTGGTGAGAAGCCTTGAGCACAAGCCCTATGAGGAGAGGCTGAGGGAGCTGGGGTTGTTTAGCCTGGAGAAGAGGAGGCTCAGGGGCGACCCCATTGCTCTCTACAACTACCTGAAAGGTGGTTGTAGCCAGGAAGGGGTTGGCCTCTTCTCCCTAGCAACCAGCACCAGAACAAGGGGACACAGTCTCAAGCTGTGCCAGGGGAAGTTTAGGCTCGAGGTAAGGAGAAAGTTCTTCACCGAGAGAGTGATTCGCCATTGGAATGGGCTGCCCGGGGAGGTGGTGGAGTTGCCGTCCCTGGAGGTGTTCAAGAGGGGACTGGACATGGCACTTGGTGCCATGGTCTAGTCATGGGGTCTGTGGTGACAGGTTGGACTCGATGATCTTCAAGGTCTCTTCCAACCTTAGCGATACGGTGATACTGTGATACTCTTGTTCTGTTGCTGGCTGCTTGGGAGAAGAGACCAATCCCTACCTGGCTACAACTTCCCTTCAGGCAGTTGTAGACAGCAAGAATGTCTCCCCTGAGTCTCTTCTTCTCCAGGCTAAGCCACGCCAGCTTCCTCAGCCTCTCCTCATAGGGTTTGTGCTCCAAACCCCTCACCAGCTTTGTTGCCTTTCTCTTGACATGTTAGAGCAAATCAATATCTTGAACTGAGGGAGCCAGAACTGGACACAGGACTCAAGGTGTGGCCTAGCCAGGGCTGAATACAGAGGCACAATAACTTCCCTGCTCCTGCTGGCCACACTATTCCTAATGCAGGCCAGGATGCCATTGGCCTTCTTGGCCACCTGGGCACACTGCTGGATCATGTTCAGCCTACTGTCAACCAGTAAGCCCAGGTCACTTTCTGCCTGGCTGCTCCTCAGACACTGTCTGCAGCCTGTAGTGGCTGCACATCTGCCGTGATATATTCCTGTGCAAGCTGCTTTAGATGAACCTGCTTTAGCAATAGGGCTTAGTCTAAATTGTCTCCAGAGATCCTTTCCATCCCTTACTGTTCTGTGATCCTGTGAAGGCAACTCAGGATCTAGCCAAGAGCAAGGCCAGGCCAGAAGGTGGGGCACATGTTAATCACCCAGGGGGCTTGGAGGCTCTCAGGAGTAATTTATGCATTTCAGAAGAAAATAGAACTAGGAAAACTGCAGGCTGAGACTCATCTGTCATTGATAGCTATGCAGTGGCATTGTTACTGGAGAGGATGGAGGTGGCACGCAGAAGAGGAGGAAAGTCACTCCAGAGCACATGTTGGAGCTGCAGTGGCAGCAGCCCACCATTGGCTTTGGGGCTGGGCACCAAGAGCTGAAACAACTTCCTGAGCACAGTCACCATCACCAAGGCCCCACAGAGAGCATTCAAAGGGAGGGCTGATGGGGGCACAGCTAGTGAAGAGCACTAAGAAACTGTTGGCATCCTTGTTCCAAAGAGAGTCCTTTCCAAGGAGAGGAAAAGAAATACCAGTAGCAAGGAAGGACCTGGAAGAGTAGGAAGAAAGCCTGTGCTAAAGGGCAATAGCATGTCCATATTCCTCAGCTCATGCTGTTGTAGTATTTGAACTAGGGAAAAGACGGTCTAGAAAGACCTGACAAGGTGACTCAGTGGTGCTCAGATGAGTGCAGAGAGGCCCTTTGCGTTCATGAGGCCAGGCCCCAGGGCACTTGAGTCAGGGGATAGGTCCCCTGCAGAACCACAAGTATTCATACAGTGGCAGACTGCTGAAGGCAAAACAGCCCTACAAGTGCAAAGCCATGGTGCTGTGGTCCAGGCAGAGATGCATTAAAAAAAAAACAGCTCCAGCCCCATGAAAATCACAGTAGAACAAGGAGGCCATGCACCATGATGCTCTGGAAGGGATGAGGAGTCACAATGGTGGGTATTGCTGCAGGATGGACAAGGGGAAGAAAGCAACACCAGTAGAGATAGCAATTTAGTCTGCGTTGTTAATAAAACAGAGAGTTTGTCAGCAGTTTTCAGCCACTTATTTTCTTTTGCTGCCTGATGATAGAATAGAATAGAATAGAATAGAATAGAATAGAATAGAATAGAATAGAATAGAATAGAATAGAATAGAATAGAATAGAATAGAATAGAATTAACCAAGTTGGAAAAGACATTTGACATCGTCAAGTCCAACCTATCATCCAACATAGATCAACACCTCCTCCCAGCTTGGTGTCATTGGCAAAATTACTGATGACTGATTCAATCTCCCCTCCAGATCATCAGTAAAGATATAGAACAGGATGGGGCCCAGCACTGATCCCTGCGGGACACCACTAGTGACTGGCCACCAGCTGGATGTGGCACCATTCACCGCCACTCTCTGGGCTCAGCCCTCCAGGCAGCTCCCAACCCAGCACAGAGTGCTGCTGTCCAAGCCACGAGCTGACAGCTCGGCTCGGAGTTTGCTGTGGGGGATGGTGTCAAAGGCCTTGCTGAAGTCCAGGTAGACTACATCCACAGGCCTCCCCACATCCACCAGGCAGGTCACCTGATCATAGAAGGAGATCAGGTTGGTCAGGCAGGATCTCACCTTCCTAAATCCATACTGGCTGGGCCTGATCCCTTGACCATCTTGTAGGTGCTGTGTGATTGCACTCAAGATGATCTGTTCCATGATCTTGCCTGGCACTGAGGTCGGGCTGACAATTCTGCAATTTCCTGGCTCTTCCTTCTGGCCCTTCCTGTGGATGGGCATCACGTTGGCCAGCTTCCAGTATCTGGGACATTTCCAGTGAGTCAAGACTGCTGAAAAATGATGGAGAGTGGCTTGGCCAACTCATCTGCCAGCTCTCTCAGCACCCTAGGATGTCCCATGGACTTGTGGGGATCCAAGCAGCTAAGGAGATCTCTAACCACTTCCTCCTGGATCACAGGGGAACTATACTGCTCCCTGACTCCATCTGCCAGGTCAGGAGGCCAGTTGTCCAGAAGACAACATATCCTGCTATTAAAAATTGAGGAAAAGAAGGTGTTTAGTACTTCTGCCTTTTCCTCATCTTTTGTTACTATGTTCCCCTTCATGTCCACTAAGAAGTGGAGGTTGTCCTTGCCCCTCCTCTTGCCACTAATATATTTACAGGAGGATTTTTTGTAGTCTTTCACAGCAGTGGCCAGTCTAAGCTCTCAATGGGCTTTTACAATAATACAATACAATACAATACACCAGGTTGAAAGAGACCTTTGCCTGGTGGCTCATCTTCCAGCACATTGGATGTAGTCTACCTGGACTTCAGCAAGGCCTTTGACACCACCCCTCACAGCAAACTCCTGGTCAAGCTGTCAGCCTGTGGCTTGGAAAGCAGCACTCTGCGCTTGGTCAGGAACTGCCTGGAGGGCTGAACCCAGAGAGTGGTGGTGAATGGTGCTGCATGGAGCTTGCAGCCAGTTGCTAGTGGTGTCCCTCAGGGATCAGTGCTGGGCCCCATGCTCTTTAATATCTTTATTGATGATCTGGATGAGGGGATTGAGTCCATCATCACTAGATTTGCAGATGACGCCAATTTGGGGCAAGTGTTGCTCTGTTAGAGGATGAGAGGGCTCTGCAGAGGGACCTCGACAGACTGGACAGATGGGCAGAGTCCAGTGGCATGAGATTTAACACATCTAAGTGCCTGGTTCTACACATTGGCCACAACAACCCCATGCAGAGCTACAGGCTGGGGTCAGAGTGGCTGGAGAGCGGCCAGGCAGAGAGGGACCTGGGGGTGCTTGTCGATAGTAGGCTGAACATGATCCAGCAGTGTGCCCAGGTGGCCAAGAAGGCCAATGGCATCCTGGCCTGCATCAGGAACAGCAGGGCCAGCAGGAGCAGGGAAGTCATTGTGCCCCTGTGCTCAGCCCTGGCTAGGCCACACCTTGAGTCCTGTGTCCAGTTCTGGGCCCCTCAGTTTAGGAAAGATGTTGAGTTGCTGGAAGGTGTCCAGAGAAGGGTAACAAAGCTGGTGAGGGGTTTGGAGCACAAGCCCTATGAGGAAAGGCTGAGGGAGCTGGGGTTGCTTAGCCTGGAGAAGAGGAGACTGAGGGGTGACCTTATTGCTCTCTACAACTACCTGAAGGGAGGTTGTAGCCAGGCAGAGGTTGGCCTCTTCTCCCAGGCAGCCAGCACCAGAACAAGAGGACACAGTCTCAGGCTGCGCCAGGGCAGGTTTAGGCTGGATGTTAGGAAGAAGTTCTACACGGAGAGAGTGATTGCCCATTGGAATCGGCTACCCGTGGAGGTGGTGGAGTCACCTTCACTGGAGGTGTTCAGGAGAAGACTTGATGGGGTGCTTGGCTGTATGGTCTAGTTGTTGGGTGGGTTGGATTGTTTGAGGGGTTGGACGCGATGATCTTGAAGGTCTCTTCCAACCTGGTGTATTGTATTGTATTGTATTGTATTTTTTAACTGCCTGAAGGGATGCTGTATCCAGAAAGGGGTTGGTTTCTTCTCCCAGGCAACCAGCACCAGAAGAAGAGGACACAGTCTTAAGCTGCACCAGGGGAAGTTTAGGCTGGATGTTAGGAAGAAGTTCTTCCCAGAAAGAGTGATTTGCCAATGGAATTAGCTGCCCAGGGTGGTGGTGGAGTCACCATCGCTGGAGGTGTTTAGGAAGAAACTGGATGAAGTGTTTGGTGCCACGGTTTAGTTGATTAGATGGTGTTGGATGACAGGTTGGACGATAGGTTGGACTTGATGATCTCATAGGTCTCTTCCAACCTGCTTAATTCTATTCTATTCTATTCTATTCTATTCTATTCTATTCTATTCTATTCTATTCTATTCTATTCTGATCATTAATGAATTACTGTTAGGTTTAGACATAAATTGTCCATCTCTTTTTTACATTTTTTTTCCTTTTGAAGCCCTAAGGAAACTCCAGCTGGTGAACAATCACCAATATATTTTAAACAAAAGGAATAAAAGGATAATGTATGACAAATTATCAAATAAAACTATATTACCATTTAATCCATAGATCTTTGATGAATATTCCAAAATGTTTTTTTGGAATTCCAAGAAAAAAAGAGGCTAAATATCAGTGGACTACTTTCTACAAACACACATCTAGATATAAGTTGACCAAAAGAAGCAAAGAAATACCCCAGTTTCATATTCTGGACAGTTGATGTATGATAATTAATATTTTAATATTTTCCTATACCTATATACCAAGTAAAAAATTTCCGACTGAAATAGCCATTTATATCTAAATAGAAGTTTATTGACTCTTCTGCACAGGGACAGCTGTAGGCATAAACAAATGAAAGAGATTGCTAGTTTAGGATGCTAACCTAATTAAATAGGTAATATAAAATGTAATTGTGATAAGACACTAAAAGAATTTTAAATTAGTCAGCTGAGCAAAGTAGGTGATTAGTTATATGAAAAATGAATTTACATTTAAAACAGTTATATTGTACATCTACTTCTCTCAGGCTGCACCAGGAGAGGTTTAGGCTGGATGTTAGGAAGAAATTCTATACAGAGAGAGTGATTGCCCATTGGAATGGGCTGCCCGCAGAGGTGGTGGAGTCACCATCATTGGAGGTGTTCAGGAGGAGACTTGATGGGGTGCTTGGTGCCATGGTTTAGTTGTTTAGGTGGGTTGGATTGGTTGATGGGTTGGACGTGATGATCTTGAAGGTCTCTTCCAACCTGGTCTATTCTATTCTATTCTATTCTATTCTATTCTATTCTATTCTATTCTATTCTATTCTATTCTATTCTATTCTAGGCTGCTCTATAGACTTTGTTTCTCTCCAAGTCAGAGCTTAAATGAATAAGTATTTGTATCAGTTACTGTTATGATCATTAAAAAAGGCTATTAATATTCAATAGGTGGAACGATTAGTAAAAATATTAATAACTTTATTAATCATAAAAATCCCACTGAAAATATTAATAAAACCTATGTACAGGTTCAAAATATTCAGTTGTGGAACAGATATCTCACCAGCAGGAACAAGTAACAATTTATGTACAAAAATCCAGAAACAATAAACTGCACTTTCAACTGTAAAGAAAAAACAGGGAGCATCGGCAACAAAGCTGGAGATTGCCCACAAGAGGGGGAACTCCAGAATTCCCTGGGGCAACAGATCTTTAATAGATGCTTATAAAAATCACACTTTGTAATTACTCACTGATTGTGATATCTCACGACACACATGGGGGGATTTAAACAAAACCAAAATGGCGTTGACCACATGGAAGCTACAGGAGCACAGTTTCACTTTCTGTTGGTGTCTGCAGCTTGTTGCTGAGACACAGGATTTATCCCTGAAAGCTTTTTAGCTACAAGCCTTGTAGAAAAGAGGTTCTGCTGCTGCAGTTCTTCGCAACGGTGCTTATTCCTTCTTCCTAAATGAAACTGTCCTGGGGATTCAGCTCCTCCAGGGTTTTGCCTCTCAGCCCGGCAAGACACATCTGTCTATTCCCAGGCTTTACAATGCTAGTACAGTGAGGGATCTTTGCAGTCCTGTCTGGGTAAACTGAAACACAGCTCAGCTTCCAAGAGAGGCTTGTGATTTCTCCCAGAGTGTGGAAAATTGCAAGGGAAGGCTCTGGCTCTTTGGGCTGGTACTTACAGATTTCCCAAGACAATAATGTCCAGTAGCAACACAGACTGAGGCATAAAACCCTGACACTGTAACTTATAGAAAGGGTTTTCGCCAAACGTGGCCAAAGGCGCACACACCTGGCCCACTTATAGAATCATAGAATCATAGAATCATAGAATCAGTCAGGGTTGGAAGGGACCACAAGGATCATCTAGTTCCAACCCCCTGCCATGGGCAGGGACACCCTACACTAGATCACGCTGGCCAGAGCCTCGTCCAGCCTGGTCTTAAACACCTCCAGGGACTGGGCCTCAACCACCTCCCTGGACAACCCATTCCAGGGCTTCACCACTCTCATGGTGAAGAACTTCTTCCTCACATCTAGCCTGAATCTCCCCATTTCCAGCTTCATTCCATTCCCCCTAGTCCTATCACTACCTGAGTTCCTGAGAAGTCCCTCCCCAGCCTTCCTGCAGGCCCCCTTCAGATACTGGAAAGCCACAATGAGGTCACCTGGGAGCCTTCTCTTCTCCAGACTGAACAGCCCCAACTCCTTCAGTCTGTCCTCATAGGAGAGGTGCTCCAGCCCTCTGATCATCCTCGGGGCCCTTCTCTGGACACCTTCCAGCACGTCCACATCCCTCCTGTAATATGGGCTCCAGAACTGGACACAGTACTCCAGTTGGGGTCTCACCAGAGCTGAGTAGAGGGGGAGAAGCACCTCCCTTGACCTGCTGGTCACACTTCTCCTGATGCAGCCCAGGATCTGATTGGCTTTCCAGGCTGCAAGCGCACATTGAGAGCTCATGTTGAGCTTCTCATCCACCAGCACCCCCAAGTCTCTCTCCTCAGGGCTGCTCTCCAGCCAGTCACTGCCCAGCCTGGATTTGTGCCTGGGATTGCCTCGACCCAGATGCAGGACCCTGCACTTGGTCTTGTTGAAGCTCATGAGGTTGACTTGTGCCCACCTCTCCAGACTGTCAAGGTCCCTCTGGATGGCATCCCTTCCCTCCAGCATGTCCACTGCACCACACATCTTGGTGTCATCAGCAAACTTGCTGAGGGTGCACTCGATGCCACTGTCCATGTCACCCACAAAGATGTTGAACAAGACAGGTCCCAGGACTGATCCCTGAGGGACTCCGCTTGTCACTGGCCTCCACTGGGACATGGACCCGTTGACAGCCACTCTTTGGGTGCGGCCATCAAGCCAATTCTTTATCCATCTAGTGGTCCACCCATCAAACCCATGTGTCGCCAGCTTGGAGACCAGGAGGTGGTGCGGGACAGTGTCAAAGGCTTTGCTCAAGTCCAGGTAAACGACATCAGTTGCTCGCCCCTCATCTATTAATGCTGTCACCTGTTCATAGAAGGCCACCAGGTTTGTCAGGCAGGATTTGCCCTTGGCAAAGCCATGCTGACTATTCCCAATCACCTCTTCACTGTTCTTCTGAGTCATTAGTGCCTCCAGGAGGATCTGCTCCATGATCTTTCCAGGCACACTTGGGCTCCAGGACATGTTCAGACAAGCCTGGGCAATGTGGACATTTTCCTGAAAAAACAGACCTGCTGACTCCTGCCCCATTGTCTGGTTCAGAGCATTTTTGAGACTTTTTGTCCTTTTGGGACAGTTGCTCTTCAAATTAAATGCTTACTGTTCATTAAGCTTAATTTTTACTGTCAATACCAACAGTATGCCCCCTAAGTTTCAGTGATATGTTTTGTGAAAGAAATTTAATGCTTATGATAATGGGAGGTAACATAGTGGAAGCTCAGGAATTATTGAGACTGAGGTCTTCAAAACATCATACAGACTGCACCTGTGTGGTGGGTTTGGTAATCACCCCCAACATGAATTTGGAGAATTACCCCAAAATAAAATCATCAGACTGGCACAGAAGGTTTTAGAAGCAAATGAAGTATATTTATCACAGTATCACCGTATCACCAAGGTAGGAAGAGACCTCAAAGATCAACAAGTCCAACCCATCACCACAGACCTCATGACTAGACCACGGCACCAAGTGCTACGTCCAATCCCCTCTTGAACACCTCCAGGGATGGTGACTCCACCACCTCCCTGGGCAGCCCATTCCAATGGCAAATGACTCTCTCAGTGAAGAGCTTTCTCCTCACCTTGAGCTTAAACTTCTCCTGGAGCAGCTTGAGTGCTTGAGACTGTGTCCTTTGTTCTGGTGCTGGTTGCTAGAGAGAAGAGACCAACCGCCTCCTGGCTACAACCACCTTTCAGGTAGTTGTAGAGAGCAATGAGATCGCCCCTGAGCCTCCTCTTCTCCAGGCTAAACAACCCCAGCTCCCTCAGCCTCTCCTCATAGGGGTTCTGCTCAAGGCCTCTCACCAGCCTTGTTGCCCTTCTCTGGACACTCTGGACAGTGTTTCGATGTCCTTCTTAAACTGAGGGGCCGAGAACTGGGCACAGGATTCAAGGTGTGGCCTAACCAATGCTGAGTACAGGGGCAAAATGACTTCCTGCTCCTGCTGGTCACACTATTCCTAATGCAGGCCAGGATGCCATTGGCCTTCTTGGACACCTGGGCACAATGCTGGCTCATGTTCAGCCAGCTGTCAACCAGCACCCTCAGTTCCCTTTCTGTTTGGGAGCTCTCCAGCAACTCTGCCCCCAGCCTGTAGCTCTGCATGGGGTGGTTGTGGCCAAAGTGCAGCATCCGGCACTTGGACTTGTTGAATGTTGTTATACTGGACTCTGCCCATCTGTCCAGTTGGTCAAGGTCCCTCTGCAGAGCCCTTCCACCCTCTAACAGATCAACATCTGCTCCCAGCTTGGTGTCATCTACAAATTTACTGATGACTGACTCAATGCCCTCATCAGATCATCAATGAAGATATTGAACAGGATGGGGCCCAGCACTGATCCCTGCGGGACACCATTAGTGACTGGCCACCAGCTGGATGTGGCACCATTCACCACCACTCTCTGGGCCCAGCCCTCCAGGCAGTTCCTAACCCAGCACAGAGTGTTGCTGTCCAAGCCACGAGCTGACAGCTTAGCCAGCAGTTTGCTGTGGGGGACGGTGTCAAAGGCCTTGCTGAAGTCCAGGTAGACCACATGTACAGGCCTCCCCACATCCACCAGGCAGTCACCTGATCATGGAAGGAGATAAGGTTGGAGAGGCAGGACCTCCCCTTCCTGAATCCATGCTGGCTGGGCCTGGAGCCCTTGGCCATCCTGCAGGTGCACATTTATTATCGCCAAGATAATCAGCTCCATCATTTTCCTGACCTGGCACTGAGGTCAGGCTGACTGGCCTGTAGTTTCCAGGTTCATGCATCCAACCCTTCTTTTGGATGGGGATCACATTGGCCAGTTTCCAGTCATTTGGGACCTCACCGGTGAGGCAGGACTAGAGGAAAATTATGGAGAGCAGCTTGGCCAGCTCACCTGCCAGCTCTCTCAGCACCCTAGGATGGATCCCATCCGGCCCCATGGACTTGTGAGTGTCCAAGTGGCTCAGCAGGTCCCGAACTAATTCCTCATGGATATCCAGGGCATTACACTGCTCCCTGAGCCCATCACCCAGCTCAGGAGGCCACTCGTCCTGAACTCCTCCTGCCTTGCTGTTAAAAATTGAGGCAAAGAAGGTGTTCAGGACCTCAGCCTTTTCCTCATCTTCAGTCACTGTGTTCCCCTCCAGGTCCAATAAGGTGTGGAGATTCTTCTTGCCCTCTTTTTAGCATTAATGTATTTGTAAAAATGCCTTTTACTGTCCTTCACAGAGGTGGCCAGCTTCAGTTCTAACTGGGCCTTTGCCTCTCTAATTTTTCCCCTACATAATCTGAGAACATCCTTAAACATATCAGGAGAAGCCTTTCCCTCCTTCCAAAGACAATACACACTTTTTTTTCCCCTTAATTCCTTCAGGAGCTGCTTGGTTTTCCAGAATGGTTGCCGTCCTCATCGGCTCGTCTTTCAGCACATGGGAACTACCAGTTCCTGTGCCTTCAAGAGCTCCGGTTTGAAGTAGGTCCAAGCATCCTGGACCCCTCGGTTCTTGAGGGCTGATACCCAGGGAACTTTGCAAATAAGTTTCTTAAACAGGCTGAAGTTCGCCCTCCGGAAGTCCAAGGTGAAGGTTCTGTTGGTGCTCCTCCCTATCTCCCTGCATATTGAAAACTTCACCATCTCGAGGTCACTGCACCCCAGGCAGCCTCCCATGGTCACGTCTCCCACCAGCCCTTCTCTATTGGAGAACAGCAGGGCAAGCGGAGCCTGAACCCTGGTAGGCTCACTTAACAGCTGCATCAGGAAGCTGTCCTCAAAACACTCTAGGAATCTTCTGAACTGCCTCCTCTTTGCTGAGTTGAGTTGCCAGCAGATATCTGGCAGGTTGAAGTCACCCACAAGGACAAGATCTGATGATCTTGAGACAGCCTCCAGTTCCTTATGGAATATTTCATCTGCCTCCTCCTCCTGGTTGGGTGGTCTATAACAGACTCCATCTGGGATGTCAGATTTGTTAGGCATCCCTCTGATTTTTACCCATAGGCTCTCAATCCCTTCATCCTCCACTTCAAGCCCTGTGGCAAAGAGCGACTCCTTAATATGCAGAGCCACCCCTCCTCCTCTTCTCCCTTGCCTGTCTCTCCTAAAGAGCCTGTAACCCCCAGTGTAGCACTCCAATCATGTGTGTTATCCCACCATGTTTCTGAAATGGCAACTGTATCATAGTCGCCGTGGTGGACCAGGACTTCCAGCTCTTCTTGCTTATTGCCCGTGCTGCGTGCATTGGTGTACGTGCACTTCAGCTGGGCTCTTGACTTCTCAGTTAACCCTAATTTGTGTCCCACTCTCTCCTCTTCAGAGAGACTGATTTCCTCACCCACTCCCTTCAGACCAAGCAAACTAAAATCTTGAAGTATGAAGCACAATGCGTATGTACAAAATATATATATTTGCATATATTTACAATTTATAAACAACACAAAGACCCCTCTGGACAAATCTGAGGGGAACAAATTGCTCCCCCTCTCCCCCCCCACCTCCCTCCATACGAGGGACAGAGAGAGAAGGCAGTTAGCTGTTAGCACTTAGCCAGTTAGTTGTTAGTACTTAGCCACAACAAGGAATGCACCCTAGGTCAGCAAAGCCAACCAAAGACACTAGCTAGTAGCAGCTAAAGTGTAGAAGCAGGAAAGAGATAGAGTTCTTTATGCAACTGCTTTTATCCACAATAGCAAACAAATGGAATTATTTGGGCAACAAAAGGAATTATTTCCTTTTATATTCAATGGTAATTTATTCACATTTCTACTATTTTCTCTTGAATTTTCCTAGGCATCAGTCTCTAGCTGTGACAACATGGCATTATTGTAATACATAGAAAGCACATGTTCTTTGGACAAGCAGAAATCTCACTGCTTTGATGGGAACAGTTAGGACCCTTGGGGAAACTTGTCACCTGAAGTCAGCAGACCAAATGGAGGAATGCAACCTGCACAGTACTGCAGTAAAGGGAAAAAGGACAAACTTGTTGAACATTAACTAGGTAGAAAATAAATGTCTCTCAGTGCTGGGTGTCCTCTAGCTTCACTGCTCTTGTGTATCTTAACCAAGACAGGCAGGTTTTTTCCATAAGAAGGACAGACCTCAAAAACTATCTCAATGGGTTAGAGACGTGAAGGATGACTGGCAAGTCCTTGTTAATTTGTTCCAGAGACAGAACTTGAAGCTTCATTCTGCTCAGTATAAGAAGAGTGTTATCCTATGGTCTTGTGGTCATTAGTTGAATGCCTTTCTCTCTCTCCAATCCTCATAGACTTATGCTTACTACATCTCTTTGAAAATCTGCTATTGAGTATGTTTTTTTCTAGGTTCCATGTTTGAGTGAGTCATTATCACTAAGAATCTGTATTTTCTCTATTTTGGCACATGAATACAATGTTCCACATTTAAAAATACAGAAGTAGTAGTCTGCACTGATTCTGAAACCAGGGAATATCTCAGAGGCTCTACCTGTTACATTTCTGCATATGGCTAGGCTTTTTTAGGCAGTAACATTTAAAAGCTCTTTTGAGCACACTTAGCTTTGTCTCTTTGGTCTGATAGTTGAATTTCAAAATTCTGCTTGATTTTTTTCCCTCCTCTGTGTGTAGACACATTCAACACTTCAAAAATTAATTTTGAAGTTCTCATTTTAACCTACTCTCTCTGCTACTCTTCCTCCTGTTCTTTGTGACCAGCAATCAAGCAATAACTGCAGTTGAGCTCTTTGAGAACTTAAAAATGTGACTGTTTGATGTTAGCAGGTATCCTACAATAACTATTATCATTGCATTAAGAAGGCAGTGATGAATCAATAGCAGGCTGCTATTGCAGCAGTGGGTTGTAATGAAGGTTCCTTGCTCATTGGTTGTTCACACTAGTAGCAATATAATTAATGGCTCCAAGAGAAAATTACTGCTACATTCATTTTTCATTAGTATTGTTGTATATACTTACAAGTTAGAATACTGGAAGTGTTCTATACTGGAAATGCTATATTTTACTTTGTTTTCTAATACATTGTTTTTCCTTAATGTTTTGACTTTTTAATTTGCTTTACATTTGGAGTTTACCTTCCAAAATACAACTGATGTGATCTTATGTTTAATTATACCTGAATAGTTCCTGACTTGTCATCTTACTACTAAAAGACAGTCAGACCCTAAATTCCATGTTTTCTCAATACTTTCTTGTTCCTGCAGTGATGCTGAATTCCTCTTTTACTTGAGTAAAACCACTTCTGTGTCGCTTTTCCACTAGAAGCTCCTATTTAGTTACAATGATGGCATAAACTATGACTCTGTGAACAAGTTCTACAATATTTTTTAATGTTTTAATCTCAGCAGTGCTGACCAAAATGATCTTTTTAATATATATTGTGTGTCAGAATATGAAGTCCACCTTGGCTTGTTGTAGCAAAAATCTATTACGTGTAGAATGTTATTCTCTGAGGATTAGAGTATCTACTGCTTCTTCTCATTACAGAAGCAAGAGAAGTGGTTTCCTGATTCAATGTTAGCTTAAAAGCCCATAAAGAATATTTAGGTCAGGTTTGCCAGTGTTGTGTTTTAATGGGAGCTCAAGATGAACTTAATAACAAATCTATTTTGTTGTTTCAGAGAGCCATTTAGAAACGTATGGTGAGACAAATGAACTTTTCAAACCCCAAATGTTAAGATACCCCTGAATGTATTATCATTCTAAATAAATAAATAGTCTATATATTTCACAAGTTTACTTTTAATACATATACTTGGGAAGTGAAAGGCTCATAAAAATCTTAGACATGTTTTATTATTGTGCCCAAACCCGGGAATATTAAAAAAAGAAATTCTAAGTGAATCAGATACTTAATGCCCTATTCTAAAAATAATTCATTAAAGGTATAATTTTTAGAACTACTTAGACATATTTTTGGGGATGGGATATAACAACAATATTGAAAAATCCCATTAGGAGTGATTCACACCCTTAGGAATTCAGATTCTTAAAAAGTATACTTCCACTAATCATTCTTGAAAGTTTCTTCTTCTTTGAGTGAAGATTAAGAAGCTGAGGTCTTAAGTCTTTTCCTTCTCTCATGTTTTCATTCTCAGCGGTATTGTCTAGGTTTTTTCCTTCCCCCGTGTTTTCCTTCTCCGTGTTTTCCTTCTTCTGAGCCAGTAGTTGCTCAGATCTTTTACCCAGTTTTTAGGTATGAGTCCACGTGGTGAATATACATATTCCAGAGAATATCAATAGAAGTGGCCTCTGCCCATTATTTCAGGGCAGCTGCAATCTGGCAAGCAATCTTTATCTATGCACCTTACAGAGAGTCATTCCAGTGGCATCTGCCCAATACACATCATCTATTGTCTGGGCAAGCAGCAAAGGTAATTTTATCTTTGTTGAGTCACATCAGGAGAGACAAGATTTAGTCTCTTAAAGTGCACGCTGCTATCTTGTTGAGATTTTTCTTAACATCCCCAAAACTTTCTCCTCAAGTCTGCTCCCAAGCTACTCCTCACCCAGATCATATTTGTGCTTGGGATTGCCCTCACAAAAAGCATAGGAGACCTTGCATTTGGCCTTGTTAAATTTCATGAGGTTGGCTTGGGCCCACGTCTCAAGCCTCTGGATGGCATCCCTTCCCTCCAGAGTGTCAACCAGACCAGACAGCATGGTGTCATCCACAAACTTGCTGAGGGTGTGCTAAATTCAGCTGTCTGTATCACTCAGAAAGATATTAAACAACACTGATCCTAGTACTGACCCCTGAGGGACACCTCTTGTCACTGGTCTCCATTTGGACCTTGAGACATTGAGGGCAACTCTCTTGATTGTGGCCATCTAGCCAATTCTTTATCCAGTGAGTGCTCCATTCCTTCAGTGCATGCTTTTCCAACATAGAACCGTTATTCTATCCTTGCACACCTTGTGTTTTCATTAAGAGATTTCAACTTATCCACTGACTCCAAATAGGTGACAGAAATCCAATGAAGTCATCTGTGTAAAAGAAAAAAAAGCCTCTAGCAAATATTTGACTGTTTCTCCCATAGGATGCATCTTACACAGTCATGATGGCTGCCTGAAACCAAAGTGCCCCTTAAGATGTATGTTTATTTCTCAGATATTTCTTTGGGGCATTAAGAAAGTATTTAGTATTTAGCACTTCAGATTGTTTTCTTCACAAATTTATCTTTGGTCTGAATAACCTTAATTATTAGATATTTTGTTATCTTAAAGTAGGGAAAAAAGCAGAAAATATAAATAAATTATGACAAATCAGACCTTTGGGGTTTTTGTTTGAGATCTGTGGATTGCGTATGTCCGAGATACACACTTGCCTGTGTGGCTTTCTCTTGTGTGTAAATCAAGATTGGGGGAAAAAAAAACAAACAAACAAACAAAAAACCCAAACCAAAAAAAAAAAAAAGGCATTTTAGAAAGCATAGCCCTGGAAACAGGTTATATAACAGCACTTTTCATTCATCATAGTGAAATAACATCTTCTCTTTCTATTTAGTTTTACTTTCATTTCTGGCTCCAGTCCATACATAAATTGCATTATTTGCCTTTTATCTCTCTGGATAATATTTTATAAAGCTTTTTATTCTGTTTGAGCTACTTTTATGGACAGATGGACCAGTATCCTACTTGCTGGCATGGATTTAATTTGTGACAGCAACTCTACCAGCCTTTCTTACCTCAGGCTGTTTATAGCATAACATAAGGAACTATCATTTACACTTGTGATAGTGAAGCAGATGTTGTTCTGCCCTGTGCAGTCCCCACCTGGCACCATTTGGCTTGCCTATAGTTATAACACGTGCAGTCAAGAGGTCATCCTATATGTCAGTTTTGCTCTTCAAATGACTGAAGCCTTTTCTCCTTGTCTATATTTAACCTAGTACTGGCATGCTAAAAGAAAGCCATACATCATTACTAAATAGACAGAAGAAAGCAAAATTCTAATGAGAAGCCTTTTGTCCTAAAAGAAGGCAGAAAGCAGGCCAAACATTCACTTCTTCCATTCCATTCAAATTTCTGACAGCATTTTCCAGTGATGGGTTCAGAAACATAACTAAGGAGAGGGCAAGCCATTCTATGTAATATTTCTTTTTCTTTTTCCATTTCTTAGATGCATATTTGAGATCTCTTGCTATGATCTCCATGAAAATGAACACGGATACTGAACTTTTATTCCTTCAATTAGATTTCACTTACTATAGTGAAAATAATGCACAATGTTGTAGTTATTAAAACAAAACAAAACAAAACCAAAATAAAACCCAAACACCTCATTTAATAATTTTTGAGCATTTGTATTTAATCCCCCCACCTCGGGAAAACAATTTAGGAGTCTAATATTTACGAAAGCTTTTTGTAAGACTTAGCACCTTTTTACAATCCTCATGTCTTTCATAAAAGGTGAGAGACTGCTTTCAAAATTCAGAAAAACCCAGGTGCTTTCTTCCCCATAACATGAAATATTCTGGCCAGGAATAAAGGAAGGAGCAGTTGAAACATCTCTCTGTTAGCTCTTTTCCAACTCTCTTTCACTAGCAAATTTGCTCTTGATATCATCCAGGACATTCATGAAAGTAAGCTTGGAAAAGGCTAGTAGATTTAACTTCAATTAATCTGAATTCTATCTGTACTCAAGAACCTGTATAGCAATGATAATTATTGGAAATAATTAAGGTGAAAACTGAGCAAACCATGTGAGGCATGTTTCAAGGAGAAACTCCTTCTTCAAATAATATACATTAAAAATACAAACCAAACAATTTATGTTAGCAACATGGTATGTGGGAAAATTTTCTGAAAGGTGCTTATACAGGTCAGGTTAATGGAATTATTAATAATGTGGATGAAAAATTACTCAAGGTTTAGTAAGGCAAAACAGAACCTGAGTGTAATTCAGAAAATCAGTGCTTTTTATTATAATTTTCTCTTTTTGATTTGATCTGATTTCCTATAATTTCTACCATTTTTGTCTTGGTTTTGCAGATCAGAAGAAAATATCTGTGCCTTTATTATCTGAATCAGAGTTACTTGACATAGGTAGGCTCTGGACAAATTCTTCCCACTGATTTTCTGTATTTGTCCTCTGCTATTCTGGATATTCAACATGAAGACCTGAAAAAATGAAGTGTAAGCAAGCATTTCACTTTATTCTGGGGAGGCTTGAAAATGTGACTTCAAGTGTTCCACTGAATCAATCTTGAATTGACACAATGAGGATTTGCAAAGAAACAAGGAGCAAACCTCTCATGAACACTCCTGAGACACTGGTGAAAATGCAGATGGCCAGAGACACAGAAGACATCGCATCTACACTGTATTCAGTCTGAAGCAGGTCATTATCAGAGGAAGTTGTAGGACAAGGGCATAAAAATATGAGAGGTCTATTTTAAAACAGAACACATAATGATCTGGCACAACCCCCTAGCTGGTATCTCTACTATTCATCATTTTATCTGAGAAATCCACTATGGAATGTTAAGCATTTAGAAACATAAAAATTATAAATTGTCATTTTATAATTTTTTTTTGTGATTTTTTTGCTTGTTTGCATTTGTTATTGTTTATTTTTTTGTTTGAAATGTAGTTTTGAAGATTCTTAAAGTTGGATATTATTGCTGTCTAGCAGAAAGATGTTTTAGGATTCTTATATTCAGTAAAGACCACTGAGGATCTTCTTTAGAATCTTTTCCCCTAGTCTTAATGTTACCTGGCACTTACAAAAGGTGGAAGAATCTGGACATTAAACAAGATCATGCTCTGCTGTCACCCAGGAGACATAAGAAGTAAATTTCTGGATAAGAATAAAGAAGTCAACGCACTGTTTGACTCGGAAAGTTTTGTTTGCTTATTTTCTTCCATTTGTAATTGATGCTATCTTTATAAATTAAATTTCAGAATCTGAGAGTTTTTTTGGTCACATCTTTCTAATTTAGCTCCCAATTTTCTTCTATATTGTATAGGTGAAAGCAGACTTTTAACTTCAGATGTCTCAGGCTTTTACCAAATATAATGTAGTTTTCTGATATAGTTCTAACACAAGTGAATAACACAGTAATGACACTATAGAAATACCTATTCTTTGTCAGATATCTTACAATAAAAGGTTTCACCATTTCTTGCTTTTTTCCATGATGAAATCTCACTCTATAAATTACTTAAAACAATTTTGGAGTACATTTTTAAAATTTCCAGCTATTTTTCAGGTAATGGTTACATACAGGGTGAAATGCTGCCTTTTTCTCTGAAAACTGTGAATTCGAAAGTTCTAAATTTGAAAACAATAAACCTCATGGTAATAGTGGTGAACATCTCTGGGAATATTCACTTGTTTAATTTATAGTTAAATAAACCCTTATGTCCATCTCAGATTGTAGTTGAGACTGCCTTTGATGGAGGAGCAAACCCAAGGGAATTAACTAACCTCACTCTCTTATTTCAGTTTTTCAAGGGAACCCCACATACAGTCTGATATATTTTCTATTATTTTAATAATATTTGTATATTTTTCTGGTTTGGGATTTCTTGATTTGTTTGGTTTGATTTTGCTTGTTTGTATGTCCTTTTTTCCCCTTTGTGTTTGCTAAAAGGAAAAAAAATTCCAACACAAGAGGGATTGTTTGGAGTGAGGTGAACAGAGTTTGGCACAAAGATCAAATGCACAGAAGGCCTAGAACAGCTTTTATTTTGCGCAAGGCATGTGAAGTTAAAGATATTTGTAATCCCTTGATCTCTAGTTGAAAATTAATTAACAGTATGCACAATTTTAATGTTGACTGAAAGCAGCAAATTTAGCAGCCATTCATCTTGTAGTAATGTTTTTATATTTTTCCTATGACTGTTCCTGAAAATTAAAATACATTGTAACTCTATTGTTCTTGCCTATGGCTTTTGAAAGAGTTTCAAAGATCCATGCGATGAGCCATGTGTACTTAAAACAGTTGATCCAACAATCTCACAGAATCTGCTGCCATGACATCATGTCCCAACTCTTTATTCTGTTAGAAAACACAAATTTTTGCATAAAGGACATTGATAATATTTTATAAATCACTCCTTGCTTTTAAACACACAGAGTGTAAAATATTTGAATTCAGATAAATACTGAACTACTGGATCGTTTGGAATAGTCTTATAATTGCTATCCTGATTTATAAAACCGAAGCAAGTAATCCAAATGTTAAAGGCTAACTTACTATCTATTGATTTAAGATGACATACTTCCATAGAGCACTATGGTTAAGGCTGTCCCTGTAGAGCTACATAAAACAGAACAGTGTGACTTCTCATTTTTGCCATCCCCAGAGAAGAGTAGAATCATTAGCTATCAGAGAAAAACCTATTAAACCTATTATAGGTGTCAAACCAACATGATGACATAAAAGTAAGAGTGAACAGAGACAGTGGCCCACAGGGGATGAAATAATAGTTTTGTCTGCTGCATTTTAGTGTCTGAAGTAGAGTCCATTTGGGTTTACGCTTTTCAACAGCAACTGTCAAAAGTGCCAAAACATTCTCAAATTCCAATTCCATAACAAACTTCCTTCCTTTGTAAATGATCTTATTCATTAGTATCTGAGAAATGAAAGATAGTGAACAACTGATATTGGCAAAAGTTAATTATGAAAATGTTATCCCACAGAAATAATTTGTGGCATAGCGTTGAAACAACGAGTACTAATTCACCATGATTTTATTATTAGCTGCTTTTAGAATCAAATTCATTAGGCACATCATGCCCATGTGTACAATTATTCTAAAAAAATAAAATAAGGTAAAGCATGCTTAAAAAGAAAATTCTTTTAACATTTTCATAGCTTGAGAATTTCTTTGTGAACATTACCTGACAGTAAGCAACAAATAAGATAATTTCTTAGAACACAGTCAAAGGGCAAAAACAGTTAAAATGGAAGCTATGTGGAGACAGGAAGATACATCAGGAACATTTATGAATCTGAACATACACACATGCAAAAACATAGAATAAAAGTGAATATCAATTAGTTCAGCTCAGTCAAAATCACTACAGATTGAAAAGTAATGGTAGGAAAAAAAAAAAGTTTTTAACTTCTGCATATACTGCCCTTGCTTTCTGTTACTCTTGGGATTGACACAGTCTCAGGCTGCGCCAGGGGAGGTTTAGGCTGGATGTTAGGAAGAAGTTCTATACAGAGAGAGTGATTGCCCATTGGAATGGGCTACCCGTGGAGGTGGTGGAGTCACCTTCATTGGAGGTGTTCAGGAAGAGGCTTGATGGGGTGCTTGGCTGCATGGTTTAGTTGTTTAGGTGGGTTGGATTGGTTGATGGGTTGGATGTGGTGATCTTGAAGGTCTCTTTCAACCTGGTGTATTGTATTGTATTGTAATCAGAAACTACCTCCAGACATTGTACAGAGAAAATCTCATTTAATCTGCTCAAAACATTTTCCTAGGCAAATCCAAGCTGAACACTAAGATGTTAAAAAGTGAGAATTGTTCAAATCTAGCATTTACTGTTGCTCACAATTTTTAATCCAGAAAATAATTGTTATATTCCTCAAAAATATAGGATTTAAAATATTGCATTATTCAATTATAGTTATAATTCACATTTCCTTCCACTCATGGTATCCTATATCTGTACAGCAAGTTTGTAGGGCTTAGTGCAGAACTTTGTTTCTTCCATAAATAAATAATCAAAGTAGGAATAGATTATTCTTATATAAGAAAAATGTCAAATGTCTTTGAAAGTGAGGTATAATGCTGTAATATCACTTATAAATATTGTGTTAATGTGTTTACTTGTTACTGAGTTTCATTGTATTAGTTTGTTGACTTAATTTAAAGCAAACTTGTCACATGAAACAAACTTGAAGTACAACAATGGCTTAAGGCAAACCTTTCTGAGGTTTACAGGGACTGAAGAAGTTCCCATGTCACATGAAGACACATTTGTAATGGTTGTGCAGACACAGATATAGATTGTTAGTGTGGTGTTTTTTACAATAACACAACATTTGAAAAGGAAAGGTACTTTAAAGCATCAGTTTTAAAAAATTATCTGAATAAACAACTCACATAATGTCATGGCAAGAATGATTTCAAGGTGTCTCCAGTGTGCTGTGAAGCTTGTGCATTCTTAACAGTCAATCTCAGGGCCAAATTCATTGCTGTAGACTTAATAGACATTATATGAGCTCCCAGAGTCTTTAAAGGACAATACCAGCTCAAGTGTTTCAGTGGAACTGCTCAGGATTTTCATAAAGTTCATGTTTATTTACTTCACTCATTCAGACAGGTAGTTTGATTCTAAATTATCCCCAGAAAACACTATTCAGCTTTATTCAAGTAGAATTTGCATGCTCTACTTTTTCAGCATTACACATTATACAATGAAAATGGTAAGGGTATGGATGGCATAAAATCCATTTATGTACTGCAATTTTTTTAACAATACAGTTATCAATTGTTTTAAATTTATCTGATATAGGTCAAAATATAACATGTAACAATTATGAAAAGAGTGCTGTCTTCAGTTCTGAGGATTTTTAAAATAAATCTTACATAGTACTTTTCCACATAGATCTTAAAGTGACAGGACCATTTTTAGGATGAGATGCAATAATACTTTCATTGAATGCAAGGCACCTCAAGGGAAAAGGTCATCACCAGGAAGGGAACTGGCCTGGCTGAGCAAGCAGCTCTTCAAGGAATTTAGGGGAAAAAAGAGGCTGTATCACCTTTGGAAAGGGGGGAGGCAACCCGTGATATGTTTAAGGATGTTGTTAGGTCATGTAGGACAAAAATTAGAAAGGCAGATGCCCAGTTAGAACTTAAGCTGGCCACTTCTGTGAAAGATAATAAAAAGCATTCCTATAAATATATCAGTGTAAAAAAGAGGGGCAAGAAGAACCTCCACTCTTACCTGGAGGGTAACACTGTAACTAGACATGAGGAAAAGGCTGAGGTTCTAAATACCTTCTTTGCCTCCATTTTCAACAGTGAGGCAGGAGGACTTCAGGAGGACTGGCCTCCTGAACTTGGTGCCATCTGCAAATTACAGATGATGGACTCAATCCCCTCATCCAGATCATCAATGAAGATATGAAAGAACATGGGACCCAGCACTGATCCCTTGGGGATACCACTAGTGACTGGCTGCCAGCTGCATGCGGCACCATTCACCACCACTCTCTGGGCACAGCCCTCCATCCACTTCCTAACACAGCACAGAGTGCTGCTGTCCAACACACCAGCCAACAGCTTGGCCAGGAGTTTGCTGTGGGGGACAGTGTCAAAGGCCTTAATGAAGTCCAGGGAGACTACATCCACAGCCCTCTCCACATCCACCAAGCAGGTCACCTGATCATAGAAGGAGATCAGGTTGGAGAGGCAGGATCTACCCTTCCTAAATCCATGCTGGCTGGGCCTGATCCCTTGGCCATCCTGCAGGTGTGCCCCCAAGATGATCTGCTCCATAATTTTCCCTGGCACTGAGGTCAGGCTGACAGGCCTGTAATTCGTAGGTTCCTCCATCCAGTCCTTCTTGTGGATGGGCATCACATTGGCCAGTTTCCAGTTGTCTGGGACCTCTCTGGTGAGTCAGGATTGGTGGAAAATGGTGGAGAGCAGCTTGTCCAGCTCATCTGCCAGCACTCTCAACACCCTAGGATGGATCCCATCTGTTCTCATGGATTTGTGAGTATCCAAGTGGCTCAGCATGTCCCAAACTTATTCCTCATGGATTTCAGGGGTACTACACTGGTCCCTGACCCCATCAACCAGTTCAGGAGGCCAGTTTTCCTGAAGCCCTCCTGCCTTATTGTTGAAAATGGAAGCAAAGAAGGTATATAGAACCTCAGCCTTTTCCTCATCTTTAGTTACAATGTTTCCCTCCAGGTCCAATAAAGAGTGGAGGTTCTTCTTGCCCCTCTTTTTTACATTAATATATTTATAAGAATGCTTTTTATTATCTCTCACAGCAGTGGGCAGCTTAAGTTCTAACTGGGCTTTTGCCTTTGTAATTTTTCTCTGACATAATCTAACAACACCCTTAAATGTATCAGGAGTTGCCTCCCCCCTTTCCAAAGGAAATACGCACTTTTCCCCTCCCTTAATTCCTTCAAGAGCTGCTTGCCCATCCAGGATGGTTGTCGTCCTCGCTGGCTCATTTTTGGCATGTGGGCACAGCCTGTTCCTGTGCCTTCAAGAGTTCCTGTTTGAAGTAAGTCCAACTGTCCTGGACCCCTTGGTTCTTAAGGGCTGCTGCCCAGAGTACTTTCTGAATAAGTTGTTTAAACAAGATGAAGCCTGCCCTCTGGAAGTCCAAAATGAGGGTTCTGTTACTTCTCCTCCCTATTTCCCTGCATATTGAAAACTCCACTATCTCATGATCACTGCACCCATGACAACCTCCTACCATCACATCTCCCACCAGCCCTTCTCTCCTTGAGAACAGCAGGGCAAGCAGAGCCTGACCCCTGGTAGGCTCACTTAACAGCTACATCAGGAAGCTGTCCTCAAAACACTCTAGGAATCTTCTGGACTGCCTCCTCTATGCTAAGTTCCCAGCAGATGTCTGTCAGGTTAAAGTCACCCACAAGGACAAGATCTGATGATCTTGAGACAGCCTCCAGTTCCTTATAGAATATTTCATCTGCCTCCTTATGCTGATTGGGTGGTCTATAACACACTCCAATCAGGATGTCAGTTTTGTTAAGCCTCCCTCTGATTTTAACCCACAGGCACTCAATCCTTTCATCCTCAACCTCAAGTTCTGTAGCATCAAGCGATTCCCTAATACACAGGGCCAGGCTTCCTCCTCTTCTCCCTTGCCTGTCTCTCCTAAAGAGCTTGTAATCCCCCAGTGCAGTACTCCAGTTTTGTGAATCATCCCACCATGTTTCTGTAATAGCAATTATATCATAGTCTTCCTGGTGAACCAAGACTTCCACTTCCTCCTTTTTGTTACCCATACTGCGTGTGTTGCTGTACATGCACTTTTGCTGGGCTGTTGATTTCTCAATTGACCCTAATTTATGTCCTACTCTCTCTTCTCCAGAGAGACTGGTTTCTTCACCCACCCCTTCAGACCTAGTTTAAAGCCCTCCTAAATGAGCCCTGCCAACTCCAATGCTAGTACCCTCTTTCCCTTTCCAGATAGAATCATAGAATCGTAGAATCAGTCAGGGTTGGAAGGGACCACAAGGATCATCTAGTTCCAACCCCCTGCCATGGGCAGGGACACCCTACACTAGATCACACTGGCCAGAGCCTCGTCCAGCCTGGTCTTAAACACCTCCAGGGACGGGGCCTCAACCACCTCCCTGGATAACCCATTCCAGGGCTTCACCACTCTCATGGTGAAGAACTTCTTCCTCACATCCAGCCTGAATCTCCCCATTTCCAGCTTCAATCCGTTCCCCCTAGTCCTGTCACTACCTGAGATCCTGAGAAGTCCCTCCCCAGCCTTCCTGTAGGCCCCCTTCAGATACTGGAAGGCCACAATGAGGTCACCTCGGAGCCTTCTCTTCTCCAGACTGAACAGCCCCAACTCCTTCAGTCTGTCCTCATAGGAGAGGTGCTCCAGCCCTCTGATCATCCTCATGGCCGTTCTCTGGACACCTTCCAGCACGTCCACATCCCGCCTGTAGTAGGGGCTCCAGAACTGGAGGCAGTACTCCAGGTGGGGTCTCACCAGAGCTGAGTAGAGGGGGAGAAGCACCTCCCTTGACCTGCTGGCCACACTTCTCCTGATGCAGCCCAGGATCTGATTGGCTTTCCAGGCTGCAAGTGCACACTGAGAGCTCATGTTGAGCTTCTCGTCCACCAGCACCCCCAAGTCTCTCTCCTCAGGGCTGCTCTCCAGCCAGTCACTGCCCAGCCTGTATTTGTGCCTGGGATTGCCTCGACCCAGATGCAGGACCCTGCACTTGGTCTTGTTGAAGCTCATGAGGTTGGCTTGTGTCCACCTCTCCAGCCTGTCCAGGTCCCTCTGGATGGCATCCCTTCCCTCCAGTGTGTCCACTGCACCACACAGCTTGGTGTCATCAGCAAACTTGCTGAGGGTGCACTCGACGCCACTGTCCATGTCAGATAAATTCACCCCATCAAGGTCCAGCAATAAAAGTTGCCCCTTGATCAAAGAACCCAAAATTCTGCTGCTGACACCATCCCTTCAGCCAATTGTTGATGGCGTGGGTTCTCCTGTTCCTCTCAGTGTACAGCCCTGCCACTGAGGGAACTGAGCAGAACACCACTTGAGCTCCTGCCCCATCAATCAATTGACCAAGGGCCTTGAATTCCTTTTTAATTGTCCTGGTGTCCTTCTTATCAATCTCATTGTTTCCAGCTTGGATTACCAGCAATGGGTAATAATCAGAGGGCTGGATTAGCTTTGGTTGTCTCCTGGTAATGTCCCTTATCCGGGCCCCAGGTATGCAGCAGACTTCCCTACGGGATGGGTCAGGACAACATATGGGTCCCTCTGTTCCCCTCAGGAGAGAGTCTCCAACAACTATAATCCTTCTCTTTTTATTTATGGTGCTGGTCCTTATAGTTGGTGGGGACTGCTTTGCCTTAGGCATCTCCTCAGATTGTTCCTCTTCTGCCCTCTCATCCACATTGCCCTCTGCCTGCAGGGCCTCATACTTGTTGTGCAAGGGCAACGGAGGAGGGGAAGAGGGCCCAGATGGATTCCCCTTGCTTTCCCTAACACGGACCTGTATCCATCCCTCCCTGTTTCCGGGGATGCCTCCCTCAGCAGGGGAGATCTGCAAAGCCTGCTCCCACATATCTAAGTCCCTTTCACATTCCCATATATTCCTGAGCATAAATACTTCATCCTTTAGCTTGGCCACTTCATCCTTAAGCTCACACTTGACACAGGTGTTGTCTCCTTCCCCCTACATTCCAATTACCAGGCTCCAGCACACTCTGCAGCTAGCAGCCTGGACACCTGCATGCTTGTGCACCAACTCTGTCTGGGTACCTACTGATTTTCTAATAGCCTTATTGCCAAGTTGTTACCATGGTTCAGGGGCTTTATTGTTAGTTGTTAAAAATATATATTCCACCTAGCTACTATAATTTATCTGAGCTACCACAGAGGCTTCTGTACTCTGTCAGCTGACCCGGCACGTGCAGTCTGGCAAGAAGGCTCTCCAGCCAAAATGGTGTCACGGTTTTAAAATTCCTGCAGCTGATGTCACAATACTGAGCAGACACGTGAGAAGACAACCCTGATGTTCCTCACCGTCTGCCAGGGGTCCTTCTGACCTGCAAAGCCCCAAAAAGAAACCAAAAGAGAAAGATCTCAGCTCCAGCACACCGGTCCTGGTGTCGGTCCTGGTGCCGGTTCCGATCAGCTCTCCACCAAAAATGGCTGTATTAATTAATCCTGTTCATCACTCACTGCTGTCTTTCACTCTTTTCTAAATGTCATTAACATTCAATTCTGATGAAAACTGCCACTGCAACAAGAAACAGAATTGCTTTACTGCAGCCTGACTCAACAGCATGCTAAGACTGACAGTCCTATCATGAAAACCTCAAAAATCATACTTCTAATTCTCACTGACAGAGTATTATGTCTGAAGTTAGTAGAAGTTCTTGTGGTTTCCTAAGTTCAGGGCCCTACCCTGAAAGTTCATATTTTGACATGTGGTTTATATGCATTATCAAACCTGTCAGCATCTGTCTTTCACTTGTGGTACATACAATCATGAATTTCCTATCAAAGTAACCAGAATAAAACAAATACAGTAACAACAGAGGTAGACACTGCTCCTGCAGTAAGAAAAAGTTCCATAAAATAAAACTTTCTGGTAATCCTGATCTTACTGGCATGGCCTACAGCTGTCAGTTTATTCTAGGTTTAATACTGGATCATGCTCATGACCTTTTTTTTTTTTTTTTTTTTTTAAGCATAAGTAATCTATCTCCTAGAAGCATTCTGACTGCAGATCAGATTGACAGCAACAGATCAACCAAGTAATATCAGAACTTCTATGACATTATCTCATGCTTTTAGTTCACTTATAAATTAATTTACTACAAAATATTGAAATTATTTGAAGGATGTTTGTTTGTTTAATGAACTCAGATTTGTTTTGCTGTACCATGTGACTACAGTACTCAAAACCCACCAAACAAACCACAAGACATTGAACTAGTTCTGTGGTAGGAAGGGGAAGCTTCTACCTTGTTTTGCTGTTGTACCTTAATTTTCACCAAAAAAAAAAAAAAAAAAAAAAAGCCCCTGTTGTACTTTGTACAGGGTGGTGGAATTCCTTTGAGGGTTTTCCTTGGGTTACTAATTCTCAGGGTTTTCCAGAATTTATTCTGGAGGTAAATTTGAAGTCCATGAAGTATATCTGAGACTTAAGTTCTTTGTAAGGAACAGATGATGAAACATTTCCCTTCTCCTTGAATCCATAGAATTTCACAGAATTGTCAGGGCGGGAAGGGACCTCAGGGATCACCTGGTTCCAACCACCCTGTCATAGGCAGGGACACTTTCCGCTAGATCAGATTACCCAAAGCCACATCCAGCCTGGCCTTAAAAACTTGCAGGGATGGGGTTTCCAGCACCTCCCTGGGCAATCTGTTCCTGTGTCTCACCACACTTATAGTGAAGAACAACTCTCTAACATCTAATCTTAACCTACTCTCCTCTATCTTGGATCCATTCCCTCTAGTGCTATCACTACCTGACATCCTAAATAGTGCCTCACAGGCTTTCCTGTAGGCCTACTACAGATACTGGAAGGGCACAATAAGGTCTTCTCCAAAATGAACAGCCCCATCACTCTCAGTCTGTCTCCATAGGGGAGGTCCTCCAGCCCTCTAATCATCCTCGTGGCCCTTCTCTAAGTCTCAGCTCCATTTTAGCCAAAGAATTTTTGACACTTCTTTTCCTCTTCTGTTATTCTATACATTATTTGTAATGGAACTGAACAGTGGAATACTGTATTATTCTTTCTGTTTGTTAAGAAATGATGCATGAAGGCTGAGTTTGGAAGTGGGCTGGTGGAGTAGAGAGCAAAAATGCTTTTCATTTGCTTTCTAGCATACTTGTCATAGAATCATAGTGTCACTCAGGGTTGGAAGGGACCACAAGGATCATTTAGTTCCAACCCCCTGCCGTGGGCAGGGACACCCACACTAGATCAGGCCAGCCAGAGACTCATCCAGCCTGGTCTTAAACACCTCCAGGGAAGGGGCCTCAACCACCTCCCCGAACAACCCACTCCAGGGCTTCACCACTCTCATGGGGAAGAACCTCCTCCTCACATACAGCCTGAATCTCCCCACCTCCAGCTTCATTCCATTCCCCCTAGTCCTATCACTACCTAAGATCCTGAGAAGTCCCTCCCCAGCCTTCCTGGAGGCCCCCTTCAGATACTGGAAGGCCACAATGAGGTCACCTCGGAGCCTTCTCCAGACTGAACAGCCCCAACTCCTTCAGTCTGTCCTCATAGCAGAGGTGCTCCAGCCCTCTGATCATCCTCGTGGCCCTTCTCTGGACATGTTCCAGCACCTCCATATCCCTCCTGTAATAGGGGCTCCAGAACTGGATGCAGTACTCCAGGTGGGGTCTCATCAGAGCTGAGTAGAGGGGGAGAATCACCTCCCTTGACCTGCTGGCCACACTTCTCTTGATGCAGCCCAAGATCTGATTGGCTTTCCAAGTTGCAAGTGCACATTGAGA
Organism: Picus viridis; assembly: GCA_033816785.1. Taxonomy (NCBI): domain Eukaryota; kingdom Metazoa; phylum Chordata; class Aves; order Piciformes; family Picidae; genus Picus; species Picus viridis. Next base: position 72,562,356 of record CM066606.1, on the reverse strand, counting down.
GCTCAGGTTGAGTTTCGTGTCCACCAGCACCCCCAAGTCTCTCTCCTCAGGGCTGCTTTCCAGCCAGTCACTGCCCAGCCTGTATTTGTGCCTGGGATTGCCTCGACCCAGATGCAGGACCCTGCCCTTGGTCTTGTTGAAGCTCATGAGTTTGGCTTGTGCACACCTCTCCAGCCTGTCAAGGTCCCTTCGCTTTGCTCAGGTCCAGATAAACAACATCAGTTGCTCGCCCCTCATCTATTAATGTTGTGAACTGCTCATAGAAGGCCACCAGGTGACGCAGGATGTGCCCTTGGTGAAGCTATGCTGACTGTACCAAATCACCTCTTCACTATTCTTCTGTGTCAGTACTGCCTCCAAGAGGATCTGCTCTATGATCTTTCCAGCATACTTAAACACACAAGGAGAGTAAAATGCAGTTTTTCACTTTGAGCAACCCTTACATTAATACAGTTTGTATAACAAATAATAAAACACCTGTAATTTTCAGGCAAAGTCCATATATTACTTAAAAGAATAAGTATTTCTTGTATTTTGGCTAATAGACATTAAACTGATGGCCAAATATTTAGTGTGATGCAATCCAACATAATAAAGACATGAGATATAAAAAGTAGCAACAATATCTATAAGTTTTAGCAAATTATGCTATTTTACAGTACCACAGTATCGCCAAGGTTGGAAGGGACCTCAAAGATCATTGAGTCCAACCTGTCACCACAGACCTCATGACTAGACCATGGCACCAACTGCCACATCCAGTCCCCTTTTGAACACCTCCAGGGACGGTGACTCCACTACCTCCCTGGGCAGCCCATTCCAATGACAAATGATACTCTCAGTGAAGAACTTTCTCCTCACCTTGAGCCTAAACTTCCCTTGGTCCAGCTTGAGACTGGGTCCTCTTGTTCTGGTGCTGGTTTTTTTTTTTTTTAATTTTACAATACAATACACCAGGTTGGAAGAGACCTTCAAGATCATCGCGTCCAACCCATCAAACAATCCAACCCACCCAACAACTAGACCATACAGCCAAGCACCCCATCAAGTCTTCTCCTGAACACCTCCAGTGAAGGTGACTCCACCACCTCCACGGGTAGCCGATTCCAATGGGCAATCACTCTCTCCGTGTAGAACTTCTTCCTAACATCCAGCCTAAACCTGCCCTGGCGCAGCCTGAGACTGTGTCCTCTTGTTCTGGTGCTGGCTGCCTGGGAGAAGAGGCCAACCTCTGCCTGGCTACAACCTCCCTTCAGGTAGTTGTAGAGAGCAATAAGGTCACCCCTGAGTCTCCTCTAAGCAACCCCAGCTCCCTCAGCCTTTCCTCATAGAGCTTGTGCTCCAAACCCCTCACCAGCTTTGTTGCCCTTCTCTGGACACCTTCCAGCAACTCAACATCTTTCCTAAACTGAGGGGCCCAGAACTGGACACAGGACTCAAGGTGTGGCCTAACCAGTGCAGTGTCCAGGGGCACAATGACCTCCCTGCTCCTGCTGGCCACACTGTTCCTGATGCAGGCCAGGATGCCATTGGCCTTCTTGGCTGCCTGGGCACACTGCAGGCTCATGTTCAGCCTACAATCAACCAGCACCCCCAGGTCCCTCTCTGCCTGGCCACTCTCCAGCCACTCTGACCCCAGCCTGTAGCACTGCCTGGGGTTGTTGTGGCCAATGTGCAGAATCCGGCACTTGGATGTGTTAAATCTCATGCCCTTGGACTCTGCCCATCTGTCCAGCCTGTCGAGGTCCCTCTGCAAAGCCTCTCTGCTCTCCAGCAATTCAACTGCTGCCCCCAGCTTGGTGTCATCTGCAAATTTACTGATGATGGACTCAATGCCCTCATCCAGATCATCAATAAAGATGTTGAAGAGCATGGGGCCCAGTACTGATCCCTGGGGCACACCACTAGTGACAGGCCGCCAGCTGGATGTGGTGCCATTCACCACCACTCTCTGGGCTCGGCCCTCCAGCCACTTCCTAACCCAACGCAGTGTGCTCCTGTCCAAGCCATGGGCTGCCAGCTTGGACAGGAGTTTGCTGTGAGGGACTGTGTCAAAGGCCTTGCTGAGGTCCAGGTAGACCACATCCACAGGCCTCCCCACATCCACCAGGCGGGTCACCTGATCATAGAAGGAGATCAGGTTGGTCAGGCAGGACCTGCCCTTCCTAAATCCATGCTGGCTAGGCCTGAGCCCCTGGCCATCCTGTAAGTGCTGTGTGATTGCACTCGAGATGACCCGTTCCATAATCTTGCCTGGCACTGAGGTCAGGCTGACAGGCCTATAATTCCCTGGCTCATCCAACTGGCCCTTCTTCTGGATGGGCACCACGTTAGCCAGCTTCCAGTCTTCTGGGACCTCTCCAGTGAGCCAGGACTGCTGAAAAATGATGGAAAGTGGCTTGGACAGCTCATCTGTCAGCAATCTCAGCACCCTAGGATGGATCCCATCCGGTCCCATGGCCTTGTGGGGGTCCAAGCGGCTCAGTAGATCTCTAACTTCCTCTTGGAGCAGTGGGAAACTATGCAGCTCTCTGGCTCCTTCTGCCAGCTCTGCAGGCCAGCTGTCTGGAAGACGTTCTGCCCTGCTAGTGAAGACTGAGGCAAAGAAGGTGTTAAGTACCTCTGCCTTTTCCTCATTCTTTGTTACAACGTTCCCCTCCGTGTCAACCAAGGAGTGGAGGTTGTCCTTGCCCTTCTTCTTGCTATTGATGTATTTATAGAAGGACTTTCTGTTGTCCTTCACAGCAGAGGCCAGTCTAAGTTCTAAATGGGCTTTTGCCTCCCTAATTTTCTTCCTACACAACCTAGCAACATCCCTAAACATTCTGTAGGTTGCCTCCCCTTTCTTCCAAAGATGATACACCCTCTTTTTTCCCTAAGTTCTATTAAAAGTTCATTGCCCATCCAGGCTGGCCGTCTGCCCCGGCGGCTCATCTTCCGGCACACCGGCACAGCCTGTTCCTGCACCTTCAAGAGTTCTTTCTTGAAGTAGGTCCAGCTCTCCTGGACCCCTTTGTTTTTGAGGGCTGATTCCCAAGGAACCTTCTGAATTAGTTCCTTGAGCAGCCTGAAGTCTGCCCTCCTGAAGTCCAGAGTGGAGGTCTTCTTGCTCCCCCTCTTGGCTTGGCTGCATACTGAAAACTCTATTATGTCGTGGTCACTGGTGCCTAAACACCCTCCGACCACCACATCACCCACCAGCCCTTCCCTGTTGGTGAAGAGGAGGTCAAGCATAGCCTTACCCCTGGTAGGCTCACGCAGCACCTGGGATAAGAAGCTGTCCTCCATGCACTCTAAGAACCTCCTAGACTGCCTCCTCTCTGCTGTGTTGAGATCCCAACAGATATCAGGCAGGTTGAAGTCACCCATGAGAATGAGGTCAGGTGATCTTGAGACAGCCTTAAGCTGCCTATAGAATGCCTCATCGACATCCTCCTCCTGGTTGGGTGGTCTATAACAGACGCCAACCAGGATGTCTGCCCTGTTGGTCTTCCCTCTAATTCTCACCCACAAGCACTCAACCCTATCATCCCTGATCTCCATCTCAACAGCATCCAGTGTCTCCCTGACGTACAGGGCCACCCCTCCACCCCTTCTTCCTTGCCTGTCTCTCCTGAAGAGCCCGTAGCCATCAATTGCAGCGCTCCAGTCATGCGAGTCGTCCCACCATGTCTCTGTGATGGCAACTACATCATAACTTTCTTGCTGCAACAAGGCTTCCAGCTCCTCTTGTTTGTTACCCATGCTTCGTGCATTAGTGTACATGCACTGCAGCTGGGCTGCTGGTTTCACCTCTAGGTCTAGCTTATCACCTCCAGACTCCTGCCTGAGGGCACTGGTTTCCGACCCTCCCCCCCTCGAAGCTAGTTTAAAGCCCTGTCAATGAGACTTGCTAATTCCCTTCCCAGAATCTTTTTACCTTTGGGGGACAGGCCATTCTCATGTATTGTGACCTTTCCCCTCCTCTGGGACAGATGTACTCCATCTGTAACCAGCTGACCTGGTGCAGTAGAAAGTTCCCCAAGATCGAAAAACCCAAAATTCATTCGTCTGCACCAGCCCCTAAGCCACTTGTTGACTACAGCGGCTGACCTGTTCCTTATTGTGTTCCCTCCTGCAACTAACGGTATCGATGTAAAAATTATTTGTGCACCTGACCCCTCAAGCAGATCTCCCAGGGCCCTGAGGTCATTTTTGATAGCCCTGGGAGGCCTGGTACCAACATCATCATTCCCTAACTGCATGACCAATAAGGGATAATAAACAGAGGGCTGTACCAGACTGGGCAGCCTTCTGGTAACATCTCCAACTTGGACTCCTGCTAGGCTAATAACTTCCCTATGAGAATGGTCCGGCCTACATATGGGACCTTCTGTTCCCCTCAGGAGGGAATCACCAATAACAATTACCCTCCTTTTCTTTTTTTAGGGAGCAAGTCCTGATGCCAGGGGAAGGCTGTTTAACCTTAGGCTGCGTTGCCTTAGGCTGCTTTACCTTAGGCTGCTTTACCTTAGGCTGTTTAACCTTAGGCTGTTTAACCTTATGCTGTTTAACCTTATGCTGTTTAACCTTAGGCTGTTTAGCCTCAGGGAAGACCCCAGATGGTGTGTCCTCCACCATCAGTATCACCTCACCCTCGATCTCCAGCGCCCCATACCTGTTTTCCAAGGGCAGTGAGGGAGGTGGGGGGAGGCAAGGAGGTTTTAATTTGTGTCCTTTGAGAGGAACCTGTATCCATTCCCCTCTGCTTTTCGAACAACCAGTCTCTGCTGGGGGAGCCTGTGGAGCCTGCTTACTCGGGTTCATCTCTTTCCTCCTGTGGCTCATCACTTTTCTATAGTCCCATACATCTCTAAGACTAGCAACCTCATCCTTTAGTCTGGCCACAAGGTCGAGCAGATAGCCAATCTGCTCACACCTAATGCAAGAGTTGCCCCCACTACTCTGCATCTCAAGAGCCAGGCCCCAGCACTCACTACAGCCAGATACCTGGACAGCTACCTGCTAGAGCTGGTTGCTAGAGAGAAGAGACCAACCCCTTCTGGGCTACAACCACCCTTCAGGTAGTTGCAGAGAGCAATGAGGTTGCCCCTGAGCGTCCTTCTCTCCAGGCTAAACAACCCCAGCTCCCTCAGCCTCTCCTCATAGGGCTTGTGCTCAAGGCCTCTCACCAGCCTTGTTGCCCTTCTCTGGACACGTTCCAGTGCCTCGATGTCCTTCTTAAACTGAGGGGCCCAGAACTGGACACAGGACACAAGGTGTGGCCTAACCAATGCATAGTGTAGGGGCACAATGACCTCCCTGCTCCTGCTGGCCACACTATTCCTAATGCAGGCCAGGATGCCGTTGGCCTTGGCCACGTGGGCACACTGCTGCCTCATGTTCAGCCAGCTGTCAATCAGCTGGGGTTGTTGTGGTCGAAGTGCAGCACCCGGCACTTGGACTTGTTGAATGCCATCCCATTGGACTCTGCCCATCAGTCCAGTTGGTCAAGGTCCCTCTGCAAAGCCCTTCCATCCTCTAACTGACCAACATCTGCTCCCAACTTTGTGTCATCTGCACATTTGCTGATGACTGTCTCAATCCCCTCATCCAGATCATCAATGAAGATATTAAAGAGGATGGGGCCCAGCACTGATCCCTGGGGGACACCACTGGTGACTGGCCCCCAGCTGGATGTGGCACCATTGACCATCACTCTCTGGGCCCAGCCCTCCAGCCACTTCCTAACCCAGCGCAGAGTGTTGCTGTCCAAGCCACGAGCTGACAGCTTAGTCAGCAGTTTGCTGTGGGGGACAGTGTCAAAGGCCTTGCTGAAGTCCAGGTAGGCCACATGTACAGGCCTCCCCACATCCACCAGGCGGGTCACCTGATCATAGAAGGAGATCAGGTTGGAGAAGCAGGACCTGCCCTTCCTATATCCATGTTGGCTGGACCTGATCTTCATCTTTTAGGTAAAATACTCTCTCAAATTAACTTCTTAATGATTCAGATGAAGACATTAGTGTCCATCCTATTTTACAATCCAGGCAAAAATAATAACAAAACCAAAAATAATTACAGCAGACATGAATTTGAAATATCACTATCTGCTCACCCTAAACAGTCAGCGAAATACTAGTGGGAAAACAAACTTTCCTTACTTCTTGTTATGCAAACAGCAGTCTGTTCAGCATCTCTGAAAGGGAAATGCTGATGGCAATGACAAAACAGTGAGTCAATTGTTCACATCAGTACGTAAAGCTTCAAAGTTTTCAGATAACATAATCACTACCATTCATAATGCAATGTTGACTTCTCCTGACATGTTTAAACCTTATCTTATAAAATGTATAATTTTTCAATAATATAATCACACTTTTTCAAAAGCCCCTTATCTTTTATTAACTTTCTTCCCCCTCCCCCAAGAGAGGAATAACAGTACAAACTTGGAAGAACACATTATTTGCTTTGCAGAAGAGTGATCTCTATAAAAACTGTGTGTTAGTGTGTACGTTGAAGTCCAGACGAACAGCACATGCTGACTACATATAAAAAATACCACAAACAGGATATTCCAGTGACTTAGCTACTCGGTTCCTTGCCAAACTAGACTATTTCTTATCATCCAATTTTACACATACTTTCTACATGAATCAGGGTAGTGTATTTTGTCAGGAAGCTTGTAACTGTTGAAGCTATTAGTCTCCAAATGACACCTGTATTCTTGGCTCTTCCAGACAACAATTATACACAAAATTCAGCTATAAATATATTACCTCAAGAATATTTATAATCCAGTTAAGTGACTTTGATCCACACACCTACTGAAGAGGGACAATGATTTTCTTAAAGAAAAAGAGCATGGTGCAACTACTGAATAATGGTTCTAATTTTACAGTGGTTCTTTGGAATCCCCCTGAAATGAGTTATGCACTTCCGTGTAAGACAGAGGTCCTTTCAAGCTTCATAGCATGCTAGATATGCATATCAGGTATTGCCTACATAAAATATCTTTGTCTGTGGCTTTATATTTCTATCCTGTAGGAGGACCATAATACAGTGTTAAAAGATACAGTGAAAAAAAATCTAGAAAAACAATTCATATATTTACTTTTGCACTGTTGCATTATTGCAGCTTTATTTTTTCTGACTTTTAGGTGATCATAGAATCAATAAGGTTGGAAAAGACCTCAAGGATTACCAAGTCCAACCTGTCACCCAAGACCTCATGGCACCAAGTGCCACGTCCAATCCCCTCTTGAACACCTCCAGGGACGGTAACTCCACTGCTTCCCTGGGCAGCCCATTCCAATGGCTAACAACTCTCTCAGTGAAGAACTTTGTCCTCAACTTGAGCCTAAACTTCCCCTGGTGCAGTTTGAGACTCTGTCCTCTTGTTCTGGTGGTGATTGCCTGGAGAAGAGACCAAGCCCCTCCTGGCTACAAACACCCTACAGGTAGTTGTAGACAGCAGTTAGGTCTCCCCTGAGACTCCTCCAGGCTAAATGATCCCAGGTCTCTTAGCCTCTCCTCATATGGATTGTGCCTGAGGCCTTTCGCCAGCCTCATTGCCCTTCTCTGGACACGTTCAAGTGTCTCAGTGTTTCTCCTTGCCTTGTGCTAAGCAGAATCTAAACACATATACCAGAATACCTTTTATGTAATGCATCTGTGAAATCAGACTGACCTTTATTTTTTTTTTTTTTTTTTTTAAACAGGCAAGGAAACTCAGACATGGAATGCAGAAAGCTCTTGAATTTGAGTTAACATGATGTTGTGACAAGCCAAAAGATTTGGTGAGGTAATGCACTCACTCCATGGTGTTGAATGATTGTACTACTCCATTTGGAAAGCTTACTTATCAAGATCACTTAGTGTAGATATATGAACCAATAGCTGTTTATCACTTCAGCAGATATTATCTCAAATTTCTTCAGATTCAGACATTGGTACTACAAGCTGCACTAAGAGAGGTTTTATAGATGATGTAATACAAGAATGTGAGTAAAAAGAGCTGAGATCACTCATTTATTGATTTGACTTTTCATGCTCAAATTATTTAGTTGATGGATGATGTTTGGTGCATAAAGTAATGAAAACATGGGGCTAGACTATCTCCACCTTTTTGTAATGGTTTATCAAAATGCATAGGATGGATCTGTACTTGTCAATTTTTCCCCACACTTGCAAATACCCTAGCTTCTTCAGTGTCCATGAAACCTGAAAGATAAGACTACAGTGCAAAGGTATTATTTGTGGGTACCATCAATTAATTTTCTCCCTTAGTACTGTGGGATTTGCATTTCTAGACTCATTATCTGATTTGTTCAGAACTTGGCCCAGGGTTGATACTTTTTTTTCTTTTTCAATTTACAGTTTATTATGGTACCATAACAAATGAAGATAAGTTCAAATGGCAAGGGAGTTTAAAACCACAGTTGAAGATATGACAGTTTAAATATCTGCTGTTTGGAAATCTCCAAATGGTAAGAACCATTCTCTTTTTGCTCATCATCTTCTTACCCTATAAATGAATAAAAAGTTTCAGCAGAGTTTCTGCCAGACTTCCACAGGTATCAAAAATGTGTCTTGTTAAGTGCATCTTTGCTTCGGGTTTAGGGCACTACAGTAACAACAGGGAGCCTTTGCACACCTCCAAAACTTTGTGTCCACCACTGTTCGGAAAAACAGGTATAATTAGAAGACAGGATTACCTGAGATTTGGACTAGGTCTTAGTGTCTCTTACACAATATGAGACTTGCTCCCATCTGGGTTTTCTTCATTATGAATAAGGACAGATAATTCTCACTCATTTAGTTCAAGTAGGAGCAAAAATATGAGTCAACTGTCTATAGAATGTGAAAACACATATATCTTCATTGTCTTACTAATTTTCTATACTTTGTGCAATACACTATGAAGTTTGGTATAAATTGTTGGCTAGCAAGACATGAAGAAGCTCTAATAAATAGAAAAATTACAAATTTAATTGGCAAAATGTGGAAATAACCTTTGCAATTATTGTCTAAATGTATAATTATAGTGATAGTTTCTGTTGTATAGACTATTCTGTAGTGGAATAGTGCTGTCTTTCTGAATAGAGGTCTTGAAAGACAAAACCAGACACAGTGACCTCTATATGGCCGAGTGAAATGACATCATTAAAATAGATGCCTCCCAGTTATAGAAGGGAAGACAAATAAACAGAAATGAAAATGATGGAAAGGAATCACTGAAGAAACAGCAGCCAAGAAGGAGACAAATTGCTTAAGTTACTGAGCATAACTAAAAATACCAGAGTAGATTGCAGATGTGCAGCATATAGACAAACTGCAAAAATTAACAAATTGTATAATTATGCAGCACACATCTTTAATAGAATTTTTTGCAGATTAGTGTGTCTTTCTGCCACACATTTTTTAAATTATTATTTTATTCAGTTTTCATGGAATGGATTGGACTGCAGCGATGCATTCCACTCTGCAAGAATAATTCCGTTTATTTCCTTAAATTCTCCCCTTAGATTTTATTTCAATTGCTGAAATTTAATTTATATTTTCCCTTTGAAACAAAGTCTTGTGGGTTTTTTTGTTTGTTTTGGTTTGATTTGGTTTTGTTTTTTTAAATATCAACCACTTTTATTTTGAAATCTAGAAATACGCAATATAGAAAATGCTGGACATAGGTATGACTGGACAGAAAAATGTGTTTACAAATTATTATAAAATAATGTTAAGATAGGCAGACTGTAGGGGTCTTTTATGTCACTTTGTGTATCACCGCTTTCCACATGACAGCTTTGTTAGGAAGTTAGCCTTCTTAGAACTGGTCAGAATTGGATCCTCATAGCATGTTAGTGAGTGACAATATAACAACATAAGTCTCCAGAATGACATGATATCCCAGAAATTTTTTAGGTGAATCAAAATAATCTCAACGTTGTCTGTCTAAAGGTCTGAAAAATCACCTCATTATTTTATCAAGCTTACAAAGGAAAAATAGCAGTATTTAGCATCGTAGTAAATTGGCTTAAGAGCTGTGAATTTACCTTCTCCTACGCTCTTTCACCTTTTATCTGATTTTTAGCAAGTGATTTAGGATGATAATTTGAATGAGTGCAGTTATACAAACAGATAGTTAGGGTCTGTTTGTATCACGATGTTCTGAAGGAAAAATCAATGCACTGCGTGCAAATTTACCTATGCTAGCTCTAGAACCGGAACTGTCAGAGGATCTGACACAGCTATTCCTGGGCAGATCAGATCTAGAAGCAATAAAGCCATGCTTATGAAATATTCCATTCAAGGTAACAAATGTTAAAGAATATTTGCTCAGGTACTGAATGAACATAATTCCACATGAAACTTCCTAGGCTGTCATTTTTGGGTCCAGAAAGAGGACACTGGCCCATTCATGTCAAACTACCTTGTCGTATTCAACTACTTTATGGTCACTGCACTGTGCCATCTGAATATAATCTACATCTGAAAATACATATTAAAAAAATGTAGAGATTAACCTGCTACAAAATTTTCTCTTGCTGAAGGAAACTTAGTAATACTTTCCAGAAATGCCTGAAATGTGCCTAGATAATGAGATCCAGTTAACTAACTAATATAGACTCATGCATGGTGCCATGGTTTAGTCATGGGGTCTGTGGTGACAGGTTGGACTTGATGATCTTTGAGGTCTCCTCCAACCTTGGTGATTCTGTGATTCATGACAACCTATAAGAAATCTGAGGAATTTAGCCACTACAGTTGGCATACACCTGGTATTCCATAACAAGGATGAAATGTTTTCTAGAATGAAAGAACCTCCCTGAAGCAAATTTGCCAATATGCTGCCTTTATTCCAGATGAGATCTCTGTGTGAAATTTTTCAATAATTTTGCAGTGCTGAGTGATAGACCACTAATCCATAGCAGTAGATAGCAGAATTTAGCACTAAACAAAGAGAAGATAGTAAAAAATGTATCAAATAACACCACCACCCTGACCTCACCCCACCTCCCCATATCTGCAGCCTATCGGCTTTTTAGTACCAATGTTTGCCACTATGACTGCCAGTCCTGGCAGACACGTGAAGTAAAATGTAAGCAGAGGCTGGTGATACGAACATTTAATAGTGCAAACATGCTAAAAGAAAAGTCTGCACTTCAAAGCAGTCTGCCATGGTGATGTCACCAGCAGGACTACTAACAATGCAATTTTTATAAATGAGTGCCCAGTAAGCTAATACACTTTTAAAATATGAGTTTTGGTACTGTGATAAAGTACAGTCATTATCACTCTGGTAAAATGAATGAACTTTCAACAAGAATCAATAGTGAACACTGTGTTAGCACTTTGTCAGTCGCACACATAGCAAAAAAAGGAGAGTTATCTGAAACAAATCCCTCCTGTAAGGGAGGAATAAGAATCAGTAACTATATAAAGCAGTTATCGCACAGGGCGATAACATTATGATGTGTCAATTGTGTTATGTGTAATATACAAGACAAATGAGTTTCATAGATGTAAAAGTTTATTGTCCACATATGCAACTGGCAGTCAGGGCAGTTTAAGACAGATTTATGCCAAGGCAGCTCCCATTTTCTTCAGGTACACTGGATAACTTGCATTGTTATCCTGATGAAATTTCTACTTTGCTCTTCCCTTTGGTTATGAGGCTTGGATCATGCTATGAATTAATTACTAGCTCTAGTGAATAGAGATCAGATGAAAGCTCAGTCCCTTTTCGTTGAAAAGAGTCCCAAAATTCTGTTAGATTTGGCATCAGAAAGGTTGTTTATGGTAAAAATCAAAGGACGAAAAAGACAAAATTAAACCTCATATGAAAATCATGGCAATCATTGTGGCATAAGAAAAGCAGCATAGCAGTATCCCTGTTAGGAATATAAAGAAAAAAGCCTTCACAAATTCTAATCTAAAGCATCTAGTAGCAATAAATTCCACTATGCAACTGTAGTTGATTGCTATAAATAATATTGTATAGTGTAAGATATGAAGTCCTGCTAGACCAGTCTTCTGACTTTAGCATAGACCAGTTCAAGTTCTGTAGAGGATATGAAAGTATTCTTTGACAGATACACAATACATGCCTATGGGTCACTGAAATTAAAACAAAAGCCTCAATGCCAACAGAGATAATCCATATTGCCACATTCTCTCACACCCTCCACTCAAACTCAAATTATTAGTAGATTATACTCCAGATCCATATTTTACACATCAGGAGTAGCTGCAAGTTACCTTACAATGTGTACTGAGATTCATTTGCTAAACTGTCCTATGTCATTTTTGTGGGTATTGTTTGTTTGTTTTTTACTCTACATTCAAATAATACAAAAAATCTGAGGGCCTACTGGATTTTTGGACATAAGTCTGCAAATGAACAGAAAGCTTTACTTGCTTTACTTCTGAGTTCCTTACATCAGATTAAATATGTTACTTATGTTAATACCACTATGTAAGTAAGAATCAGTATATGGTATAATGGATACTTTTTTCCGTGTATTTGAGACTGTATACCATTGTATAATTAATACAGCTAAAACACTGTTTCTTGATAAAAGAAGGATGTTGATGTTATACATGTATTTACAAATTAAATGATTTCTATTCAGGGACTCTAGATGAATAGAAATTGTAGAATTGTGAAGAGATTAAATCCTGCAGATAAATGATTTGATATATATGGTAATCAGGTGACATTGTGATAAGCACCTCAAAAATATTATAGATAGGCTTTGCAATATGTTGTTTTCCCCGGTAATTTTTCTACATGCATACTCATTCTTTCCTCTTCAGAACAATACTCAACTGCTAATCTCTTTATACTTGTACTTGTTCTTTGACCTTTTGGTCCCATTCACAGCCACATGAATCACTCCTCTTCCAGTTCACATAGCATTCTATGAACATTGCTGATGGTTCAGCTAGCACACAAATCACAAGCAATAAATATGTAAATTGTTCATTTTCATGGAAACACAAAGCCTTCAGTAGACAAAGACAGTTGCTGAAAGTTGAAGATCTTCTAAGAAATGGAGCATGGCTAGGTAAAGTTTACCATGGGTATTGGTAAAATTAATGTAAATCAATAGATACTTTTTCTCATATTTGCAGATGTCACTTTCAAAAAAAACATTGGAGAATTTGTGGAAACAGAGAATATATTTTGTCTTGAAGAAAAAGAAAGGTTATTCTGTCCAGGTTTTATGTGCTATAAATCTTTGGCTACTGTTGCAAAGAAGGCAGAAACCTCAGCTGAGTGCACCCCACACACTATCACATCCCCCACCATACACATTTTCATACTTTAAAATTAATAAAGTTAACTTTTGTCAACTAAGTGCAGTTGTAAACAATGGAATCTGAGCCGTGAAGAGCAAATAACTTTTTAACGTAATTAATTTTGGAGATGCTGTATGAAATCAGCCTAAGTATGAAAATTGTTCATAATCAAATTATACCCAAATTTTTTTCTTGATAGTTCTTAAGAGCCTCATTTTCCTTCCTCATCTATCCTACTTGAACATAACTGTGTAACAATTATGAATAAAGTTGTTCTAAATTTGCCAGAATAGCTTTGCTGTTGATATGGAATAAGCCAATGCAGAGCCCAGATTATTTACAGAATAGGAAGAATAGGAAGCATTGTGTATAAACAGAAAAAAAAAAAAAAAAAAATCAGCTAAAAAATGGCTCCATAGCCACCTCCTCAGGGAAAAAGAAAAAAAAAAAAAATTGGTCTTCCCAGAGAATCACAGGTCAGTTAAATCAGAAGGTATTGTCTACAGTTCCTTTTTTGAGTGGGACAGAATTGAACAGAATTGTATTTTACAGTATGGCCAGTTTATAGTTCAGGGTACAGTGTCCCTTTTAATGATGATCATGTCGAATTTGAAATAGTTTCAATTTATATATATTTTTGCCCATTTTTATTCAAACTACTTTAATTCTCAGATTTAAGAACATCTATTTTGAAGAATGAAATAACTTTTAGATGCTTGTCAGCACTTCCACAATCTCCTCTGCCTGCTGTTTCCCATTTTGCCTACCATTTCTCCAGACCCTGTCTCACTCAGCCTGATTCATGTTAAACAATTTTGTTGTTGCTGTGCTGCCCTACTCATCCTGTGCTCTGCACAGAGCACTGATTGCTAGCATGCAGCCTTGTTGTAGCAGAACAGCCATGTTCATGCTTCAGTGATCCACCTTTACAGCTTTTGCTAATAAATTACTCTGCAACTCTAATAAAACAGTAGTAAAGAAACTGTATTTTGCATCTAGGTATATAGAGCTCTGTCTTTTTCTATGATGTTGTTTGACAGGGTGTTTGACAAATACCTATACTGTTTGGCACATTCATGCTCAGTGCATATCTCAGGATGTTGAGTTCATTACAGCAATTAGGAATTGCCACTGCAATAGTGAGTGCTTCAGATACGTTTGAAAGAAATCTTTAGCACAGAAAATGTCAAGGAATTGATAAAGTGCTTCTTCCTCATTTTTCCATGCAGTGAAAAACTCAGGCTCTGAAGAATAGGAATCTATATTTATGTCTAGTAAGTGTATTGTCACTGATAAAATCAGTATTCTCCAAGTCTGATTTCTGCTGCTTATTTTTTAACCAGCGTGGTGGGTTAAAGTTTCCCATTCACATTAACTAAGCACAACTGGCTCAGCTGGAAGCACATGGAAGCTGCATTTACAAGCAAATACTACACTCTGCAATGGAATGAAAAGAATATGTACAAAATATGCAGTATTTACAATATTATACAGGTATTTACAATTAGAAAATAGCGTGGAAACCCCCCTGTACTCCCTCTGGCTTTCCTGGAGAGCAGCAAAGCTGCTCCACTGCTCCAAAAAGTCTCCTCCCCTCCCTTTAAAAGAAGAAAAGAGGAGCCAAGAGGAAGGAATGTTAGTTCAATGAAGCAGTGTTAGTGTTCTTATCTCTTCTCAAGGCCAGCCAGAAGCTATTATTGTCTCCCCAGGGAAGCAGAACAGCCAAGACCACAGGAGAAAATAAAAGGAATGGGAATGAAAGTGAAGTGTGAAAGATGTTTATGGTACAACTACTTCTATACCAGACATTCTACCCAATGATTTTGTTTAGAACAATCTTTTGTTTTCCTTTTTACACCCAATTGTGAATTCTTTATATTTTTCTACTTTTGTGCTCAGAATTTGCAGGTAATTTGCAGGCATAGCCTAAAACTACCACAACCAGAAATCACAGAATCACAGAATTTCAGGGGCTGGAAGGGACCTCAAAAGATCATCTAGTCCAACCCCTCTGCCAGAGCATGATCACCTATACCAGGTCACACAGGAACACATGCAAGCAGGTTTTTAAGGTTTGGGGCAAGAAGAACATCCACTCCTTATTGGACCTGGAGGGGAGCACTATAACTGAAGATGAGGAAAAAGGCTGAGGTCCTGAATACCTTCTTTCCGTCAATCTTTAAGAGTAAGGCAGGAGAAGTTCAGGACAAGTGGCCTCCTGAGCTGGGTGATGGGGTCAGGGAGCAGTGTATTGCCCCCGAAATCCATGAGGAATTAGTTCAGGACCTGCTGAGCCACTTGGATACCCACAAGCCCATGGGACCAGATGGGATCCATCCTAGGGTGCTGAGAGAGCTGGCAGATGAGCTGGCCAAGCTCCTTTCCATCATTTTTCACCAGTCCTGGCTTACCAGAGAGGTCTCAGATGACTGGAAACTGGCCAGTGTGATCCCCATCCACAAGAAGGGGGGATGGATGAACCTGGAAACTACAGGCCTGTCAGCCTGACCTCAGTGCCAGGGAAAATGATGGAGCAGATTATCCTGGCGGCAATAACTGCGCACCTGAAGGATGGCCAAGGGCTTACGTCCAGCCAACTTGGATTTAGGAAGCGCAGATCCTGCCTCTCCAACTTGATCTCCTTCTATGATCAGGTGACCCACCTGGTGGATGTGGGGAGTCCTGTGGATGTGGTCTACCTAGACATCAGCAAAGCCTTTGACATCGTATGCCACAGCAAACTGCTGAGTAAGCTGTCAGCTCATGGCATGGACAGCAACACTCCATGCTGGGTTAGGAAGTGGCTGGAGGGCCGAGCCCAGAGTGTGGTAGTGAATGGTGCCACATGCAGCTGGCAGCCAGTCACTAGTGGTGTCCCCCAGGGATCAGTTCTGGTGCAAATCCTATTCAATGTCTTTATTGATGATCTGGACAAGGGGACTGAGTCCACCATTAGTAAATTTGCAGACAACACCAAGTTGGGAGTACGTGTTGATCTGTTAGAGGGTAGGAGGGGTGTCCAGAGGGACCTTGCCAGGCTGGACAGATAGGGGGAATCCAATGGGATGGCATTTCACAAGTCCAAGTACTGGGTGTTACACTTTGGTCACAACAACCCCAGGTGAGGACAGAGTGGCTGGAGAGCAGCCAGGCAGAGAGGGACCTGGGGTACTGGTTGATAGTAGGCTGAACATGATCCAGCAGTGTGCCCAGGGGGCCAAGAAGGCCGATGGCATCCTGGCCTGTATCAGAAATAGTGTTGCCAGCAGGAGCAGGGAAGTCATTGTGCGCCTGTATTCAGCACTGGTTAGGTTGTGCCTTGGGTCCTGTGTCCAGTTCTGGGCCCCTCAGTTTAGGAAAGATGTTGGTTTGCTGGAAGGTGTCCAGAGAAGGGCAACAAAGCTGGTGAGGGGTTTGGAGCACAAGCCTTGTGAGAAGAGGCTGAGGGAGCTGGGATTGCTTAGCCCAGAGAAGAGGAGACTCAGGGGTGACCTTATTGCTGTCTACAACTACCTGAAGGGTAGTTGTAGCCAGGAAGGGGTTGGTCTCTTCTCCCAGGCAACCTGTGAAAGAACAAGAGGACACAGTCTCAAGCTGCTCCAGGGGAAGTGTAGGATCAAGGTGAGGAGCAAGTTCTTCCCAGAAAGAGTGGTTGCCCATTGGAATGGGCTGCCCAGGGAGGTGGTAGAGACACCATCCAAGGAGGTGTTCAAAAAGGGATCAGACGTGGCACTTTGGACAGAATAGAATAGAATTAACCTGGTTGGAAACATATCTGAGATCACTGAGTCCAACCTGTCACCCAACACTATCCAATCAACTAAAACATAGCACCAAGTGCCCCATCCAGTCTCCCCTTAAACACCTCCAGTGAGCTGTCCTCCATACACTCTAAGAACCTTCTAGACTGCGTCCTCTCTGCTGTGTTGAGTTCCAAGCAGATATCAGGCAGGTTAAAGTCACCCATGAGAACAAGGTCTGGTGATCTTGAGACAGCCTCTAGCTGCCTATAAAATAATTCATCAACCTCTTCATACTCGTTGGGTGGTCTATAACAGACTCCAACCAGGATGTCAGCCTTCTTGGTCTTCTCTCTAATTCTCATCGAAAGCACTCAACCTGATCATCCTTAATCTCTAGTTGTATGGCATCTAGAACCTTCCTGATGTTCAGGGCCACCCCTGTACCCCTTCTGCCTCGCCTGTCTGTCCTGAAAAGCCTGTAGCCATCAATTACAGTGCTCCAGTCATGTGCCACCACATTTTTGTGATGGCAACTACATCATAACTTTCCTGCTGTAACAAGGCTTCCAGCTCCTCTTCTTTGTTACCCATACTTTGTGTATTAGTGTACATGCACTTCAGCTGGGCTGCTGGCTTCACCCCTGACTCCAGTTTACCACCCACAGACTCCTGTCTGGGGGACTGGTTTCAGCCCCTTCCCCTTTCAAATCTAGTTTAAAGCCCTGTTAATGTGTCCTGCCAACTCCCTTCCTAGAACCCTTTTCCCTCTGTGAGATAGGCTGTTCTCATGTGCTATGATCTTTCATAGAATCATAGAATCATAGAATCAGTAATGTTGGTAGAGATCTCAAAGATCATCAAGTCCAACCTGTCACCTAACACCTCATGACTACTAAACCGTGGCTCCAAGTGCCACGTCCAATCCCCTCTTGAACATCTCCAGTGACAGTGATTCCACTACCTCCCTGGGCAGCCCATTCCAATGGCCAGCAACTCTCTCTGTGACAAAATTTCTCCTCATCTCGAGCCTAAACCTCCCCTGGTGCAGCTTGAGACTGTGTCCTCTTGTTCTGGTGCTGGTTGCTAGAGAGAAGAAACCAACCTCCTCCTGGCTACAACCGCATTTCAGGTAGCTGTAGACAACAATCAGGTTTCCTCTGAGCCTCTCCAGGCTAAACAATCCCAGCTCCCTCACCCTCTCCTCACAGGGATTGTGCTCAAGGCCTCTCACCAGCCTTGTTACCCTTCTCTGGACGTGTTCAAGAGTCTCAATGTCCTTCTTAAATTGAGGAGCCAGAACTGGACACAGGACTCAAGGTGTGGCCTAACCAGTGTTGAGTACAGGGGTAGAGTGACTTCCTTGCTCCTGCTGGCCACACTATTCTTAATGCAGGCCAGGATGCCATTGGCCTTCTTGGCCACCTGAGCACACTGCTGCCTCATGTTCAGGCAGCTGTCAATCAGTACCCCCAGGTCCCTTTCTGTTTGGCCACTCTCCAGCCACTCCAACCCCAGCCTGCAGTGCTGCATGGGGTTGTTGTGACCAAAGTGCAGCACCCGGCACTTGCTCTTGTTAAGTGACGTCATGTTGGACTCTGGCCATCTGTCCAGCCTGTCATGGTCCCTACCCTTTAACAGATCAACATCTGCTCCCAACTTGGTGTCATCTGCAAATTTACTGATGACTGTCTCAATCCCCTCATCCAGATCATCACTGAAGATATTAAAGAGGATGGGGCCCAGCAGTGATCCCTGTGGGACAGCACTAGTATTTCTCCTGCTCTGGGACAGATGGACTCCATCTGTTGCTAGCAGACCTGGTTCCATAGAAAGTTCCCCAAGATCAGAAACCCCAAATTTCTGTTGGTAGTACCAGCCTCTGAGCCACTTGTTGCACCTACTTTCCTGTTCCTTTCAGTATTCCTTCCTGCAACTAAGGGTATTGATGAAAAAAATCATCTGTGCCCCTGAGCCCTCAACCAGCTTTCCCAGAGCATTGAAGTCCTTTTTGATTGCCTTTGGACCTCTGGTTTCAACATCATTGTTCCCTATCTGCATAACTATTACGGGATACTAATCAGAGGACTGTACCAGCCTAGGCAGCCTTCTGATAACATCTCTGACCCAGACTCCATAGAGGGAGCAGACTTCCCTGTGGGAAGAATCTGGCCAATATATGGGGCCCTCTGTTCCCCTCAGGAGGGAATCACCAATAACAATTACCCTCCTCTTGTTTTTAAGGGAACAAGTCCTGAAGCAGGGGGCAGGCTGTTTTGCTTTAGGCAACACCTCAGATGGTGTCTCTTCTGTCTTCTCATTCACCTTACCCTCAACTTCCAGTGCCCCATATTTGTTTTGCAAGGGCAGCTGGGAAGGTGTGGGGAGCCATGAGGGTATTACTTTGCATCTCCTAATAGGGACCTGTATCCATTTCCCACTGCACTTTCAGTCACCTCCCTGTGCTATGGAAGCCTCGTTCCTCAAATCCAACTCCCTATCACATTCCCTTATATTACTAAGTCTAGCAACTTCCTCCTTTAGTTCAGCCACGATGTTAAGCAGATAATTGATCCACTCACACCTAATGCAGGTGTTATCGCCATTGCCCTCCATTTCAGGTGCCAGGCTCCAGCACTCTCTGCAGCCAGTTGCCTGACACCTGCCTGCTTAACTTTGACCTCAGTCTGGGTCGACACAGATATTTTGAAAACAGCTTTGCTATGAGTTGCGACCATCCCTATCCCTGCCCACTGACCAACTGGAAAAAAAGAAAAGTGCTGCAGCACGTGCCACTAGCTGCAATCGAGTGGGAAGCCGAGCAGCTCTCTGGCAAAATGGCAATCGTGCAACTCTGCTGCCTTTTAAATTTCCCACAGCTGACGTCACAAACTTGAGCAAGCACCACTTGAAGCCATGGTTTAGTTAGCCACGAGATGTTGGGTGATAGGTTGGACTTGATGATCTCTGAGGTCTCTTTCAGCCTTATTGATTCTATGATTCTGTGATTCTGTATCACCTGCATTCTCTTTAGCCAGACTTCTGACACTTTTCACTATATTGTACGCAAGTTAGAATACCTGTACAGAAATCCAGACAGCAAGTTGAAAATCTGATTGAATGATTGGTTTCAGGGAATGGTGTTAAATAGATTGTATGCTTTCTAAAACCTGTAAGACAGTGGTCCATACTGTGAAAATTTTTTTCTGTAACATCTTCCTCAATGGCTGGGGGTAGGTGTGGGAACATTTGCCTCTCAGGCTGCAAAATGACACCAAACTGGGGGAAGTGGATGATGCACTGAAGAGCAGGGCTGCCATTGAGAGGAAGTGGAGTATGCTGGAGGAACAGTCCTTGTGCAGTCCAGGCTGGATAAATGCTGAACCCTGTCTCTGAGAAAGCAGACCTCCAGGCATCAGTCCAGGCTGAGCACTGCCTCTCTAGACAACAGCTCTTCAGAAAAAGCCCTGAGGGTCAGCAAGCTGAACAGGAGTCACCCTGGGGCTGGCAGCATTTGGAACTGTAAGAACAGGAACTGTTCTCTGATTAGTAGCAGTTTGTTTACAATGGGAAAAATAACACTCATTTATTCACACTCACTTAAATGTAACTTGTTTGTAAGTCTTTGTTTCAGCTGGGAGGAGACAAAATCCTGTATTCCTAATTTACACAGGAGGGGTAAAATAGTGGGGTTTTTCCTTAACTGCATGTTTCTGAATGACAATGAAAGTCTTTTTTCCTGCCTATGCGTTTGAAAGGGTGATCACCTGATGAGAAGACTGAGAGCAGTCAGATTCTTTCACTGGGAGGAAGCAGCAGCATGTGCTGTGATTGCTTTGACTACATCAATTAATGAAAGTTGAAGAGGTGAGAGCCTGAATGCTGGAATTTCTGTCCATTTGGATAGAGGGGAAGCAAAAAAAAAATGGCACAGGTGAGATGACAGATAAGGGACATATCAATGGGATCTAAAATCCCAAAATTGTCCTCTATCACAGGAAGAAAGAAGTTCTTCCTTCCCTCCCCCAAGTGCTGGCTTTGCTCTATCTCAAACTGATCGGTAGTAATGCTATTTGGAAGAATTTATTTACTTTTATTTTAAAAAGTTGTTGCCCTAGTAGCTGCAAATATGTTTTCTAGCCTTACAGTTCTGCATAGTTGGTGTTTGTAGTGTGCATTCTCTTAGAATGTCTGTAAAACTAGTTTGTGAGCTTTAAACTCTTACTAAGTTGTATAGTCCAAGAACATTGAATACTGATTTGGAACAAAGTGTGTATATTTGAATGCAGATTTAAAAGTCAGACCAAATCTAGCTCTGAACAGTACCCAAAGCTGATGGGATAAATGAAATTCCTTTTCTTGACAGCCTGTAAACACTAGGGAGTAATGGCAAGGTGCTTAATTGTATCTTTCCTCTCTTACTGTCCTATATTAGCATCAGGTGAAGTCAGGAACAAGGTCTGTTCAGAACACGGTCTTGAACTCTGTTGATTTGTCTTTCCTGGTTAATGAGTGCTTACACATGATTGCACAAATGGAGATACTTAATTTTGGGAACCACTGAATTATACTTATTGGAATACAAAACGCCAAAGGACCACGGTGAAGATTTAAAAATATGTCTTCACAGTAAAGCATACTGTCTCTGGGGACTTTGTCTGGATTAGAACAGAGATGTCAGTGTTACCAGAATGCAGTTTAGGTGTCTGGACAATGGCGAACATGATGTCGAGACACAGATAAATGACAGACAGGAAAGCAGGAGGGTAGTGTAGTATTTCTCACAGTAGCCAGATTTCACTTTCAGAGCAGCACGTTAAAAATAACTCCTATGTTTTCATATTCTATAGACATTTGTCATTCTTTAAGGTGCCGCTATTTTTGAAATATAGAGATGCTGAAAATCGAGTCTGGTATTAGTGTCAAATTAACAGATACATGAAAAAACTCCCAGGTCTGACCAACAGACAAAGAGTAGCAGACTGGAATACACTGGAAAAAGTAAGGGAGACATTTAAATATATGAAATTTCTAAATATATAAAGTTTCCAAATGAGCTTCAGTGCAAAAAATGTAAAAACGTAAACCTGCATACCTTGAGCTTGTACTGACAAGGAAGGCTCCATTTGCCTCTCTTTTAGTAGAAGTCATCCAGAGTAATTTTGATTAACAAAGGCTGTGGAATGTCATATAGTTAATGGCATCCTGAGAGGCAGGGCATATCAGCTAGATTTAACTCCTCTGTGAAAAGTAGTTCATAAATAAAATCTCAAGATCTCCTGACAAAACATTTTCTGATAAATGTAAAATTATAGATGTATGCTTGACAGTAAAATTTATACTAGAAGCAGTAAAAAGAACTTTATTAACATAAACAAGTCAAGTATCCTAATCCCTTTCAGAACTCTTAAGCTTCTCAATAAGATGAACTATGGACAAGAGAGTTGTCTTGAATATGATTTAGCCTTGGGAAAGACCCTTGTCAGCAGCTTTTTGAACAATTCTTTCTCCAAGGACATTAGAAAGGTTTGTACAACTCCTGCTATAATATGTTTGCCATAAAGGCTGCATTTCATTGCAGCTTTGGATGAAAACGACAATGGAAATATGCATGGAAAGGGTTAATATTTTTTAGGCTAAAACAGATGCTCAATTATTTATCACATTTTGTGAAATTTGAAGGGCATTGAATGAGGGCAGCTGTACTGGCTCCTGTGTCAGGTTACTGTCTGACACCCAAATAACAGAGAAAGACCAGTTTTTCATGTCTTTGCCACCATGCATTGTATGCCTAGTGAAAACTGTCAATAATTATTGTGAGGTTTCTCCCTTCCTGAATGCTCATAGGTGACTTCAAACAGTCCTGGTAGTACAGAATCGATACCTTAGCGCCAGCAGCCACGACAGAACTGTTATCATTGTTGTGTTTATCCTCGATCAGGTTACACTCTTTACTCCTAGAGCCACTGAAAAAATTCCAGGAAGTGCACACAGCATCTCCTTGGCAAATTCTTTCTGCCTTCTACAGGTATTGAACATGCTTCATTTTTTTCTTCCCATGGCAGGGTGCTATAGCTAAGAGATATACTGAGACAAAAATAAGCACTGAGAAAAAAGATTGCAGGGCATCAAAACACGTGATTATTTAATTGGTGCTGTGACTTGTTAACCCCACAAAATATATAAGTCTGTAGGAAAAATGGACTATGAAAAACTTTGAAATTATTATGATAGTAAACAATATACCCTTCCACTTATTTTATTATCTTCTCAAAGTGCACACATGCAAGCTTACATTCAAAATGCCAAAGACAGAACCATAAAAAAGTGTGATTTTATACAGACACATTTAGCCTACCCTTTAATTAATCAGCTGAATGCCTCATTTTTATTTCAGCTCATTCACTATTTCTGGCTTTGTTGTGTCATTAAATATGACATTTCCACATTTTGAAAAAAAATGTCAAACAATAATGATACACCTACTGCAGTGCACTGCCTCTACTAAACAGAAGTAATGGCTGACTGACGGCTTAAGTCTCAGAAGGAATAATTTTTAGTAAATAGGAAATACATAACTTTCATTAGTGGCTTTAAAATACTTGTGGAAAAGTGAAACAACTTTCTTTTTCTATTTCCTTCCTGTTTACAAAATCATTAATCTTTCCTACTTAGTGTATTTCTTTTTTTCAAGGTTTTTAATTATTATCATTATTAATCTTATATCTCACCCTATGATCACCACAGACACAATGCTAAAACAACTTATTTACAAGTTTGGCTTGAGTGAAATAGCTGTGTCATTTACCAGGAAAAGTGACATGCATTAATCATGGGTTCGTTCCTGTTCATACTACTAGTGAGAGCACAGGATTGTTGAGAAGGTGGAGAGTCTGATAAGTGAAGAAATTTTGCAAAAGAAGATTATTTAGTAGAGTTACTGCTCCTAGTTCACAATCATTGCAACTTCTATTGTAGAATTTTCATTGTTGGTACATTTGTGGGGTGTTTTTATTATTTTTTAATAACTAGGAAGAAAGGAAACTCTGAGATACATACCAGTGAAAGTAATGGATTGAACTTGTTGATTAAGATCTGAATATAGATTTTTTTTCAGGTGGGGTAACTTAATTTAAGCAACTAAATTTCTGGTCAAACTAAGGAATAAGGTATTCCTCAGAGATTTTCACCCTTGAGTGCTGATCTTCCTTTGATAATTATATAGGGCTAAATTTAGAAGCCAGTGTTCTGTTCTAGAAAAAAGCCCCATGAAGGCAAAGAAATAATGTCAGCTTAGGACTTCCTTTGTCCAACAATGGAATAGGTACAAAACTGGTTTAGATTGTCGATTCTCTTAGGGAGAGACAGCTAGGAAAAGACTGTTCACTGAAAGTACAATGAAAAGGTCTTTTCTAATATTGTAAAATCTTCGTGATTTCTGAAAACCAGGGACATGCATGCAAACTATTTATGAAGCGTTCATTTTTTAATTTTTTTTAAATTTTACTTTTGTAATACATGTAGTGATGTATTTTGGCACATACTCCAAGGTGTCTCATCTCTGTTACTAGAGAAACATTTCACAGACAGCCATTACTTCCAGCATTTTTTTATTTCTTACTGCTGAGTTTACCTCAAGGGAAGTTAAGCTCAACCAGGACTTCAGCCTGAGCATTAATCTGTCTTTTATCTTTACCTTAATTTTATCTTTACCTCAATTTTATCTCAATATACATCCTTATTTGTATTCCCCAGCACTTCACAAAGAGATTGAATTGTCACCAGTCATCTCAGTAGATAACTCCTCATATAGATAGAAAAGGAAGACATTCAGATTTCTCTTTAGAAAGAAGGCAGGGAGTATTTAACTATAAGTTGGTTTTGTAACCCAGTAGGACATTTAGCCAAATTTTACAGGTTTGCTAAGGTATCAACCTCCTAAATTTTGGGAAAACTGTTTTGAAAGGGGTCAGCCTAAGAATCTTTTCCATATAAAAAATAATAAACTACCTTTCTACTAGTGTAGAGGACTTTCTGTGCTAGTATACACGCAGCTACAACAATGGAACATTTATCATCATGTCGGAGAGTAAAGCCAGTGGCTGTAGACACGGAGAAATCTATTCCATTGAAAGAAGGAACTGTCAGTGAGAAATGAAAGGAGTTCAGGAAGAAAATGTGTGTCATTGTAAACACTGCTTTCTGTGTGATTTTGTATCTTGTGATCTCCTTCAGACAAGTGAAAAGACAGGAATAAATGTAACCATTATGATGTACTGAAATAGCACATCTCTCCTAAAAGTTTGCATAAATCATCCAGTCCTTAGAAATTCTGATAATATTTTTCTTTTCATTCTATATATTTTTAAATCAAGTACCATAGATCAACGTTGTTTTGATAGATATATGATGTTATTTCTTTGAATTACTTGAAAGAAAAGTGGAATGTAGGCACATACAATGTGAATTTGAAGTCATAATATGAAACTTTTCCATAGCCCAGTCTAGCATTTCTAAAGACTGAGATATTCAGTGTGTGTCACGTTCCTGGATTCCAAACAGAAATGTATGTAATAATTCTATAAAGCAAGTAATTAACAGCAATGTAATCCTCACTTTTAACATGCCATTATATTACTGAGGTAATTGTGCTAAACTGGTAGATGTACCATTTAAGAAATCTACGTTTAACTCTGAACATAGTTTTCCATGTGACTCTGAACAGTTAAAAGAAGTAATTGTCCAGTAGGATTAGCATTGCAACTTTCGAGACTGTTTACAGACTAGAATTTGAGCTAGTGGAAGGACTAGCAACTTTTTTACATTTCACAGAGTGTTTGTGAAATCTACTGATTTTCTTCCTTCTACTGGTACTGAAAAATGAAGCAGAGGGATGACTTCATCCTCAGTTCTTGAATACACTGCAATTACTCTATCTGCTTGTGCTTACAAGTCAGGATTGGGATAAAAATAATATCAGACTATGTCTTTGTTGGGCTGGATCAATATCCACAACACTGTGTGCTGAATATTTGTGGTTTCACTTCTGATTTTTATTTTAGCACTGCTGCCATCCATAAATCCTGTCTGCTTTTGCAGAAATCAAGGTTGAATGACCTTGCAGTCATTTTTGGTGAATATGTGGGTAGTTTTGGATCATGATAAGACATGGTCTTCCCCACCCCCACAAAACAATTCTTTACATCTTTTGAGTTAAGTAGTAGAGGCAACTAAGATGCAAGCTTCAGATCTAGAGTTCTTCTAGAACTCCCTAAGCCCAAGTTTCTCCATGCTGCTGTGTCCAGTCAGTGTACACACCAGCACAGGCTCCTTTTGACTCTTAAAATTCAATATAGACATAGCCTCAAAGTTGGGTTTAGAAAAAGTAGTATTTCACTTCTGATTAAGTATTAGAATTCTATATGTCTAACAAAAGAACATTTATTGTTCCAAATCTAAGCTTTGTGTGGAAAGATTTAACTGTCTTGCTACCAAAAGCAGTACGAAAAAAAAAGTTTCTTCCACGTATTCAGACTTACAGAGAATTATTGCTCCTGTAACAATTTGAAGAACTTAAATGATATCTTAATTTATATTTAACACATACAGAGGGAAAACAGCAGTAATTGAGATTCCATTAAAAAAATTCTTTATTTCAGAAACCTGACAACTCTTACTTTATGGTTTAAATTGAAAGCTGTTTACATTTACAAATAAGTACACTTAGTTGTTTGAATGAAATTTTTGGCCCACATGTTCTCCAAGTCCAGCTTTTCAAGCTGTTTCATGAATATTTTTGGATCTGCTATCTTGTAATTGTTCATAATATGTCTTTTAAAACCAGAGAAACATGCTGGATAACTGGATTGTTGATAAATCTTAATAATCAAAGTGTTTCTGTCCTTTGTTTTCTGCACATCTTTTCAGTCTTAGCACTCCCTAGATGGTCTAGAATAATCTTTCCATGAAGAAACCACAATTTCTGGTGCCCTCTGATGGTCTATTTTGGAATGATATACACAGAACTACCCATTTAAACATAATAGTAGAATTTTTTCATCAATCTTAGATATGAATATCATAGATATGTTCCTTTATTTATCTTCTCTTTTTTGAAATAATATTTTTGAGACAGTTTTAAACTTTGGTATATGACTCTCTAGCCAACCACTGGAATATTTCTAATACTTTATGTTCTTAAAATTGTGAATTAGCATTCTAGGGCTTTCTCTTTCCAGGTTTCCATAGCAACATTTGTACAGCTTATTCATTAGAAAGAGTTCTGTTTAATTGATCTCCTAATGTATTGCTTAATAGTAACTGTTAAGCAGTCTTTTGTTTCCAGGTCATATTTAGGGTTCACATATTTGCATAAAAGCATTTCATTAGCTAAAACCAATCATTATTAGTAATTTTCTTTTTTTAGTTTAAAATAACTAAACCCTCATTGAGACTTTCTGAATAGCAAATATTTATATCTTGCTGAATGGGTTTTCACTGTGAGCCTGGGTGCTTTGTTTCTCTGAGCAGCAAGAAAATTACAGAGCTTCAAAATGTTAATCAGGAAAGACAAAAAGAAAGTGTTTTGTTTTGTACTTTTTTTTTTTTCCAATTGAAATGTAAATGCACAGTGATGACAACTGCAGGCCACAGGCAATATTTGATGACAAAGTTGTAATGTATAAATACCCTTTAAAAATCACAGTAAGGCTGTGCCCAACTTGAATGCATTGGGATTTTTTTTCTGTTATGTGTAATAATGTTTTTTCCAACTATGGAAGTTTAAAATCTGAAAGAAATATTTTTTTGCAATGCGGTGCTGTCCAAAACTCTTCCCACTTAAGTTAGTCATCTTGATGAACATTTTTGTAGTCAACATATTAATTCTTTTGGTTCCACATTCGTTTTGGAGTTGCAAGGCAATTTTCAACTTACTTGGATACATGATTGTCAAGCGATTCACCGGAGGCCATATGATGAAGTTTAGTTCTGAGAAGAGAAAATAATTTAAATTATTTCTGGATAATCAATGCTATAGATAACAAAATATAAAGTTCCAAACAAGTACTCCTTAAACATCCTAGAAATGTTGGAATGATTTCTAAATACCTATCAAGACCTCACAGAAATTACAGGTTTCTGAGAACAGCTCTCAATCTCAAAACATTCATAACCAGTTGTTCCTCTGAGTAGTTCAATGTAATAACCATAACTTTAGGGGGAAAAAATGTAAAAGAATTGAAAGAGTCTATAGTTGAAAAAGAAAGGAAAGGTATTGTACTTGACCATTATATCCCTGGCAAAAAACGTTGTAGTTATTGCTAATGTTTACAAAATATGATGAACATATCTGGATAAAGGCATACATGCCATTACTATTTATGATAAATCATGGGCCATACTTAATTTACCTACTCAAAGCTTCTAGTTCTTGTCTATACTAAAGGAAAACATATGAGTACTTTTAACATACGGGTAATTTTAAAATAGGTGGGAAGCATCTCTAAAGGAAAAGTTACATGACAGGAGTGTTTCATTTGTTCCAGATACCAGGTTCTATTTTCCAACCATTTTCTCTCATTTTGCACAATGTCAATAAGAAGAAAAGCTATGGCAAAAATCTTCCTGAGAAGGTCATTGACTGGTACAGATGTAGGGGAACTAATACCATTTTTTGCATACATGGAAACAATGTTAGTAAACAGTGTTATGTTTTTACATGGTATGTTTGCATGAAAAATGTGAATGTACATCAGTTCTTTTTCACTTTTTCTGCATATTTGCTGAGATGCCTGTTGAAAGCTGAGGATCACTTTATTTCAAAGTCATCAGCAATGTCAAGAAATTTCGCTACACTTAGGAACATTATAGTAACATTTTTAGACTGTTACTGAAGAAGAAGATAATTTGTAACATTTAAACGTTTTGCATTATATGTTTATGACACATAAAAGATTACTATTTTTCTGCAAATCTTGATGTAACTTCCAAATATTTTCTCTACACGGGTACTACTAATGAACCAGTCTCATAAAAAAATTTAAACTGCTTTCCTTCTCTACCTTCAATAATTTTTACTTGCTCTTTGAAAGACTTTGATTATAGTGACAGAGTAAGAACTTTATAGTCTTCAGTGATGACTGCTTCTTAGTCTTAGCAATCTGTCTAGTGAAACCAGCCTTAACAGTAATATACCAGCTAATACACAATGATCAAGCACATAAAACACCAGTATTTAGGGGCAGTTACACTTGCTTGATCATGCTGTTTTCTCCTTTCTTAGAAAAAAATGAAACATCAAAAAGCCAAATATGTAAGATCTCTTAGTACCTTTGTCCAAATAGCACTCTTGACTACAGATGTGTGTGCTCTCAAAGAAGCTTCAAGATTTGTCAACTATCTGTTGGTTACAGCAAGAGGAAGACAATTTATGATTCCTAGTACTATTCTTTCAAATTAATTTATTTGCTCTGTGAAGTTAGCAAGCCAGTTTTTGAAACAGTATGAGAGCGACAGGATGAAGCAGAAGAATATGGAAGCTAGTAACAAGATCCACCTTAGCCACCTTTAAAAAGCCCTGCTGACTGATAAGGCTGAAGAGCCTGTGCATGATATTGCTGAACAATTCTCAATGTCTCACAGACAGAAAGTTACTTGTCTCTGGCCCATTCATTTCTTACTGAACTATTTTCCTACATAGTAGGATACACAATTATAGAATCTTTGAATCAATAAGGTTGGAAAAGACCTCAGAGATCATTGAGTCCACCCTATTACCCAACACCTCATGACTAATTAACCATGGCTTCAAGCGCCACATCCAATCCCTTTTTGAACACCTCCAGGAATGGTGACTCCACCACCTCCCTGGGAAGCCCATTCCAATGGCCAATCACTCTTTCTGTGAAGAACTTTCTCCTCAATTTGAGCCTAAACATCCCCTGGTGCAGCTTGAGACTGTGTCGTCTTGTTCTGGTGCTGATTGCCTGGGAGAAGAGACCAACCCCTACCTGGCTACAAGTACCCTTCAGGTAGTTGTAGACAGCAATAAGGTCTCCCCTGAGCCTCCTCTTCTCCAGGCTAAACAATCCCAGCTCCCTCAGCCTCTCCTCATAGGGATTGTGCTCAAGGCCTCTCACCAGCCTTGTGGCCCTTCTCTGGACACGTTCAAGAGTCTCAATGTCCTTCTTAAATTGAGGGGCCCAGAACTGGACACAGGACTCAAGGTGTGGCCTAACCAATGCTGAGTACAGGGGCACAATGACTTTCCTGTTCCTGCTGGCCACACTATTCTTGATGCAGGGCAGGATGCCACTGGCCTTCTTGGCCACCTGGGCACACTGCTGCCTCATGTTCAGCCGGCTGTCAATCAGTACCCCCAGGTCCCTTTCTGTTTGGCAGCTCTCCAGCCACTCTGACCCCAGCCTGTAGCGCTGCATGGGGTTGTTGCGGCCAAAGGGCAGAGCCCAGTACTTGAACTTGTTAAATGACATGTCTTGGGCATGGCACTCGCTACATATTTATCTTCCATTTTTACTTCTTTACCAAAAATATGATTTATCTGTCTTCCATTGACTATACTAACCTAACTACTCGACTGTAGCAGGAGACAGGCTACTGTCTCACATATAATCTTACATATGTGGAAAACTAAATATATATGACACGAGTCCCACAGAATATGAATCAATAAATAAAGCAATGCAAATAGTGAAAACTGTCACAATCAAGAACAATCTGAAATGGAGTGTCTACATCTTGTTATTCTTACTTCTGTGAATAATAGTTGCTCAGTTTACTATATCGTCTGCTTCTTTTACATGCTTTTATTTCTAGTAGCTAGTCCCAGGATTTGTTCCTCTTTCTGTTAGACAGCACTAAGGCTACTGGTCTAGTAAGACTTTCTTTTAATCATCCAGACTGTGGGATCAGTCTTGATCAGATACTCAAGACTGTTCTATTCTTTTGGATGTCAGTTTGATGGCAATATTTGTCTTGTTCCTCCCTTTTTCACCAGGCCAGATATTATTATTTCTTTATGAAAAGGACCAAAAGTACCACTTTGGACAGCTTGCATCAGGAGCACAACAATCATTTCTAAACATCTCCAAGGTGAGAATACTGTGTTCTGGAGAATATTCACTCTGTTTAGGCAAATTCAACATCCTACAACAGAGTGATTGCACACCTTCAATGAGAAGCTTGAAAAGAGATATATTCTATTGAATAAAAGGATAGAGATTTTATTTCTATGCCTAAAACCGAAGCATATATGCCAATATATTAGAGTAACATTTGCTCTCAATTTTCAATTAAAACATATTTATTACAAACTTCTCTTTTTTGGCTCTGAAAAAGATAGATGGAAAACATTAAATACCATCAAGGCAACTGCCAGGTTTTTTAATATCGCTCTTTTATAAAACAAGTGAAATTTATCACCTAGCACTATTTTCCAGAATGTCTTTCTAATGATTACACTAATTACACTGGTGGCAAAGTATCCAGTTTTTTATTAATCAATAAGACAATGATCCTTAAAATGAAATTATACAAGCAGCAACTAATCATTACCTCATAATTGATCTCTAAATTTGCAATACTCTGTAGGTTTCTCAACAATATTTTGCACCTATAGTGTATGTCACAGCATAGGTATTTTCACTGTCAGCTGTGATTTAATTTTTGTTCTAGCTATATTGTTCTGAGCTGAACTTGGTATTTAAGATGTAATGAGTCAGTAGCAGCAACAGCCACCATTCCTGCTGACTGTACTTCCCTGCAGAAGCTGCAGTTGTTTAAAACTGCATGCATATCCTGATACACCACTGCTCCTTTTCCACCTTTTATTTTTATTTCTTTAATTATATTAAAAAGAAAAACCACAACAAATGTAGAGAAAGAATTAAGTAATTGAAAATTTTGTGATACACTCTGATTACAGTATAATTATTTAACTTAGATATAACTGTGGTCCTCTCAAATATTACAGAGAGAAAAAAAACCCCAAAGCTTCAAGTCTGCAGGCACTCTTTGTTTTTCTTCTAGGCAAATAAGTTCAGGTTAGAAATAAATTCCAGTTTTCCTACCATTCCTTAAATTCTTTAACTCTCTCCTCTCCAAAGCCTGAACAAATTTAGAAAGAACAACCGATTTATCTGATCTTAGGTTCTCAGGAGTTTCCATTCTTTGTTGCAAGTGGCAATTTACAAGCTTTAGCCATTTTTTCCTAACATCTGATATAAATTATCAACTGATTCTCTCTTGGCTCAATAACAAAAAGGGGAGAGAAGTATTTTGCCTTATTTTCTCATTCCTACAATCCTTGTTGAAAAAAAACCACTCTCCTCAGTTTAATTTTCATTGCCCCCAATCAAAATTATAGAAGTCTTCTCTTACACCTTCCCACTGAGCAGCTTTCCCTTCATACCAGCAGTTATACCACCTGCATGACCTTGTCTTTAACAGCATAGCAACAAGCTGTCATGTGAGCATATTTTTTTTTACTTGATTGTAGACATTATGAATAGAGCTATTTCCTTGAGGGGGGTGGGAAGTTAAAAATTTAAAGACAAAGTAGGAGGATATCTCTTACGGATGAGATGTTTGTGGTGTGCTCCATGAAGGTCTTGTTTGATGCTTCACTGCCCAGGACTCCCACTATTTAAAGGGGTATAAGAATATCAGTATTATTCATAGTGTTAACTCCAATAAATAGCATTTTCATTGTTACCTTACAGACTCTTAGGCCTCCTTCTTACTGAGATCGTAATAGACCAGCACCTCCTGGTGCACAAGACCTTGCATGCAAATTAAAGAAATGAGAGAGAGCAAACAGTTCTTATTGTCTTTGGGAAAAAAAAAAGAGAAAATCTGTCAGGAAAGACTTGAATCCTTGGAGTTTAGAAAAATTTACTTGTCTTTTCAATTAAGGAGAAAAGCTGTTCTTTCAAGACACCTCAAAGGTACAAACTGTCATGGATAAAAAAAATAATTACCCAAATCTTAGCAGAAGAAATTATATCACCTCTAGAAATAGACCACTTTAAACTACAAATCCTCCTGTTTCACCCTAGGATCTATGATTCAGTCCAATATACAGCTCTGATTAGATTTAGTAATAAAATAAAAAAATCACAGAATCATAGAATCACAGAATGACAGACTGGTAGGGTTTTGGACGAGACTTCTGGAGGTCACCTAGTCCCCCACCCCACCTCCTGCTCCCCACTTAAAGCAGGGTCACCCACAAAAGGATCAAAATGTCCAGGCCAGTTTGGAATTTCTCCAGAGAAGGAGAGTCCACAACCTCTCTGGGCAGCCTGGGCCAGGTCTCCAGCAACCTCACAGTAAACAATGTTCTCCTGTTTTTAAGGTTCAACCTCCTGAGTTCCAGTTTGTGCTTCTTACTCCCTGTCCATTGCTGGGCACCACTAACAAGAGTCTGGTCCCATTCTATTGCTCTTTGCCCTCTCTTGTTGATCACTGAGATCAGGATCCTCTCTCAGGATCCTCTTATCCAAGCTAAACAGCTCCAGGTCTCTCAGACTTTCCTTCTCACAGAGCTGGTGCAGTCCCCTCATCTGTGTAGCCTCCACTGGATTCTCTCCAGTAGTTCCTTTGTGTTGTGTCTGCAAAGTTAGAAAGGATCTGCTGATTGGTTTTCATTAATTGACAGACAGTGACAAACAAATGAGATAAATCAGTCCATGCAAATATACAGCGGTAACATAAATTATTGAGGTAATTTGAACAAATTTCAAAAGTTTAAAAATCATATATAGAAAATAAGGCCAGAAAAAAGTTATAGAAATGCACCTCCTGACAGCAGAGGGAGTGGCAATTTTGGCTGATTTCAAATAAATTTCAAAGTAGAACAAGTGATGTCTTACAAGCAGGGAGAATATTTGATTTATGTCATTATTATTTGGAAATTTCACACCTTAAACATCTACTTTTTGAAATAAAAGCATCAGTCAGTTAGAATACCAATGAACTGACACTATTCATTTAAGGGAAAGAAAAGTGGCATTAAAATAGGCATATCTGTGAACACAGCTAGATAATCAATGTGTAAATATTGCCAAAAGGCTCCATTAATGAATAGGTACTATAAAATCTTTGAAAGAGATTTTCATCTGTTTAATTTGTTTCCACTATAAATAATGTAATTGAATTTTCTGAGACTGCACCCTGGTCTTCAGGTGAGAGCATTTCCTAGTGAAAACATTTCCTTCTCTTCAGTGATGAATTTCTGGCCAGTGAGGTCATGTCATCAGCTTAACTCGACAAAGTCCATGTACTGGGCATCTAAAGAAAGATGAGGATCCTGTCAGGAAGACATAAACAAAGCTATTTCAAAGCCAGGGGAATTCTGATATGGCACTGAGGAAAGACAGAGAAATTGGTATAATAATTCAGGATTAGGTAGGATGAGAGGTAGCAAAACTAACAATCTTTCAAATGTGATTAGAATAAATTTCAAGCTTCAGTCTATAGACACTGATTTTCCTCCAGGACCCTGATGACTAAATATGTTTGATTTGATTGTAGGAGCACAGATTGATGATGGCAAACCATACACACAATTTAAAGTAAATAAACATTCACAGTCTAACTACCAAGAGTTTACAGGCTGCCAAATATATACCAGAAGATGTTCATGTGAACTGCTCTCTCTCTCTTTCCCCCTTTTTTTGAAAGGTTATAGCAAGTTTAACTAACATTTTTTCTCAAAAAAAAAAAAAAATCATAGACTTGTTTTATGTTGGTCTAGGAAAACTATTTCCTCCTTAATGGGAAGAAAAATAGAAGAAAAAAAAGTTGGGTTCAATAAATTATGTGTTTGTCTAAAGTTAACAAAGAAGACATCTCAAAACTAATGAAGAGCAGCAAGAAAAAAAACCAAAAACTTATAATTGATAACATCCTGCTTTAGTTACCTACATAAATTATTTTATATGGTACAAATGCTGATGTTTCTGATAAATTTTAGTAACAAGTGCAGGTATTCTTGTCATATGTGTTTTAAATGATATTTGAATAAAGCTATGTGTGCTACTTTTGTGGAAAGAGCTCTGAATAGTATGGACTTGTACTTACCCAGCTCTTAAAGGAAAAAAGAAAGATCTTGAAAAATCCTGTGACTTGCTTGCTCAGATTACCTGTTCTAAATATATTTTCTAGTGTTGCTTTTAGAAATTCGATCACCATCTTTTAATTACTTTGTATTCTTAATGTATAAGCACTTAGTGGTCAAATATACTGAGAAGGACATTGGCAGAGCCTTGAGCTTATTCTGTGAATGGAGATGTTTGAGTAGGACACGTACAAAAATACAGACAACATCACGTATACTATAAAACAATACAAAAATAACGCACAATGCAGACCTAGTTATATCCAGAATTTTGTAATGGCCTTCCAAATTTCATTTTGTCATCATATCTATTTAATTACAAGGAGAATCATACCACACATCTCTTAAAAGGAATAGGAAAAAAGACATTTAAAAATAGATGGAACTTTCAGAGGACTGGTCAAATAACATGAGATTTAATTTGCAGCACTCTACCTATGTGAATGTAGAGCAAATCTTTAATGAATAGTTGTATATCATTATGACTAGGGCCAGAATTGAGTACTTGAGTATTCCCTCTCACACACTATTTCCTTGTTGGGAAGGAAAAAAAAAGCAAAAAAGAAAAAGAAAGAGAAAAAGAAAAAAGACTGACAAGAATGCAATCCTTTCTACCTGCAGTGTATTCTGATGACAACTAGTATGGAAAAATGTATTCACATCAGTCATCTGTCTTCTTCCACTGGTGGGTTAAAACATTTTAATGTTAACACTTATATCTACATAATGATAAAATAGTGGAAGGGAGAAGTTTTAACCTCCTTCTCTGCCCTTTCATAATTTATGCTATTGTTCCAAAAATACATATATTTTCACAAAGTAATGCATTTAAGAACGTCATTTTTTGTGTTGTAAGTGTTCAAGAGTGTTATGACCTGATAAAAAGGCTTAAAAATGTCTAGTCTAGTAGCAATTTATTCACATTGTTCCATAATGGGGACTAAGAGAAGATAAGAATAGTGTAAAAATGTGCAAGAACTTTGTGACAAGAGAGTGAAGATTCCTCTACCACAGGCAAATTCCTTTACCACAGCCATCATCCAAAACCACAACTGAAGTAATTCAGCAGTTTGGCAGGGGCAAGTTCACATTGCTACTACTCATTGAAAAAAATTAAAAAAGGATTTGGATCAGTTACAAGGATACATTGTATGTCCAGGTACAGAAACAAACAGACAATCCTTTACTGATGAACAACCTCCCTGAGTCTGCCCCAAATAATTATCCATGGAGAATGAATGAAAAACAAGAATATCAGAACACAGGTTAAATTTCTGTCACCATACTTATCAATAATTTCATGCACCATTCTTTCATTATGTTGTCTTATTATTTTTAAAGGACACTAATAAAAATTCCTAGCATGCAATGCCATTAATGTTAATATGCTCTGGGATACAATATTTCATTTTATGAGAAACTACATTTGTTTAGTGTGTTGAAGCTTGTGTGTCTTGCAATTTCAACAGGTATCCCTAAGTTCTTGTTACAGAAAAGAGAAGTTAATAATTCTCTGTTTACTTTCCTTGATTCTACAGTTCTGTTCTGTTATCACTCAGTTCCATATTTTTCCAGTTTGAAGAATGTAACTTTTTATGGTTTATGTTTATGCTTAACTCTTCCACATATTGAAGGCAAAAACACCACCGGTGACTCAGTCCTTCTTTGGAACATTTTCTAAATTGGTCATGTTATTTTGAGAATGTGAGACTAAACTCATGTAAAGGTGTCAGTCCTTTGAGCTGATTGATTACTATTGGTTTATTATATAATCATACTTCAAGAAGTTCAGCAGATTTGAAAAGCATTTTTGTTTCCAGAAAAGCTTTCTTTTCCATTCGCTGTTATAGTCATTGTAGAACCCTTCTTTGCCATTATAGAACTTTTTTATACTCTTACTCAGGAGACTTGATGGGGTGCTTGGTGCCATGGTTGAGTTGATTAGGTGGGTTGGAATGGTTGATAGGTTGGACGCGATGATCTTGAAGGTCTCTTCCAACCTGGTTTATTCTATTGTAAATTCTATTGTAAATTTATGCAAGCCATGCTAATGTGACCTGTAGAGAATTCAGAATTTGTAGTCTGTATATCTTAAAAGCTGACATAAATTCTCTTTGAAAATATATACCATAGTGGATATCTATCTTTTCAACCCTAGGCAATTCTAATATTTTTAAATTTTTTCTTTAGTCTCACATCTG
Source organism: Picus viridis (assembly GCA_033816785.1). Taxonomy (NCBI): domain Eukaryota; kingdom Metazoa; phylum Chordata; class Aves; order Piciformes; family Picidae; genus Picus; species Picus viridis. Next base: position 72,524,995 of record CM066606.1, on the reverse strand, counting down.
TCATTATTCATTCCACAACTTTGTTCTCAGGCTGATGCTTCAAATTATAACTCTGATTTGAAAGGCTCCTTAAGAAGGAAGTTCCTCAAACTAATTAGTAGTGAATACGTTTACATTTTTGGAAAGATTTTTCTGTATGTGCGTCCACCAGCACACTCATCACTCTTGTTGGGCTCTGTGGCCCATGTAAGACAGAAAAAGTAACAGAGGTCTGGAATTTTATAAATATCCTCATGTTCATATGAAATCGTTGATAAGAGTCATGACAGGAAGGCAAAACATTCCAGGTTTGCAGAAGAATTTTATGAGAAAAGAGAAGGGGCAGAAGTAAGTAATAAAAAGGGAAGTAGGATGAAAATTTTTTCCTCCTCAGTGAGCAAAGCTAGGAAAATATTAACTTTTACACATAATTGATATTAGTGGAAAATATTTGTGTTAGCAATGGAGAGAACAATTCAACTTTATGTAAAAAAAGTGTCCACTTAGTTCTTTCAAAGCTGGTACCTATAAACATCTGATAAAATTGGTGTTTCTAACCAGATAACATTGAAATTATAGTACGGAAACTGCTACAAATAAAAAGTCTTGTAAACATGTTTTAGGAAACAAATAAGGTTATTACATTGACTTCAATATTTTGCAATAATTTATAGCTTGAATTTAATAAAAAAATAAATTAAAAAGTCCAGTTAGGTGGGGTTTTGCCATTGTTTTTAAGTGGCCATGCTAGTAAATTATTTGGTCTAATGGCACACAGTGGTGTGCAGCAGCAGTGGTGAATGTATAATCAGTGTCTAAAATAAATTTTAAAAGACAGAAAGTGAACTCACAATAGGAAAAATAATCAGTAAAAAATGATCATTTGTGCCAAGCTTGTAGAAATGAAGACTGGCACTGGCTGTATTTACAGTCCCACTCTGCTGTGTCATTCATTTGTCTGCTGTCACTGACGGGATATAACACTCTTCACTCTAAACAGGTGTATTGTAATATGGTCCTAGATATTACACAATATCATCTATACATGAAGTAATAACCACATACATTTATACAGATAAGCATAAAATATTCTATGTATATATCTAAATATGGAGTTTGCCTACCTCTAATAATAAGCTCACTTTATTTAGTTCTTTATTTATTAAATGAGAATGCAAACTCAGCAGCATATAAACATTTAAACCCCCAGATGTTTAGCTTAAATTGCAACTGCAGATCCTGTAAAATTCTCTGTCGGAATACTATAATCTGTTGGGAAACTTGTTGTCACCAAGAAGCAAGATACTTCCACTATATGCCTAGATATTAGTGGACCTCAGTATCTGAAATGATGCTAACAGCAATCTCTGATCTCAGTATTACTCTATTCATCTGCATACTAAAGGTAACTCAGTTGCTTTATAGGTTCCTCAAATATGTACACATTGTGACAAGAAAGAATCATTGTGTTGTTTTGCGTTCTGTCAGTCTGCAATAGATATGAGATAAAGTACTTCATCTCAGTATCACACAGAACAACAGAAACATTCAGGTTGGAAAAGACCCTCAGGATCACCAAATCCAACCAATAACCCTACTCTACAGTATTCACCCCTAAACCAGGTACCCAAGCACCACATCTAAGTGACCTTTAAACAGATCCAGGGTTGGTGACTCAGTCACCTCCCTGGGAAGCCCATTCTAGTGCCTGACTACTCTTTCCATCACTTTTTTTTTTATTTCCAAATTACATTGCCCTCCTCTGCTCTCACTCCAGTACCTTCACATCTCCCCTGTATTGAGGTGTCCAAAACTGGACACAATACCTGAGGTGTGGCCACAACAAAAACAAGGGTTAGTGACTGTGAAAACTCTCTCTCCTGCTTATAAAAATATTTCATCTAGCTCTTCGATATGGCTAGGTGGTCTATAGCAGATTCCCACCACAATATCACTTTTGATGGCCTTACCTCTGATTCTTACCCATGAGGACTGAACCCTATCATCACATTTATTAATGTGCATGATCGGCTGGATAAAGCACTGGCTGGGGTAAAGGGCCCAAAGAGTGGTGGTCAGTGGAGTTAAATCCAGCTGGCAGCTGATCACAAGTGGTATTCTTCAGGGTTCAATGTTGGGACCACTTCTGTTTAACATCATTATTGATGACCTTGATGAAGACATAGAGTGTGTCATCGTTAAGTTCACAGATGACACCAAGTTAGGTGGGAGTGTTGATCTGCATGAGGATATGGAGGCTCTGCAGAGGGACTTGGATAGATGGATCAATGATCCAGCATTAATGGGATGAGGTTCGACAAGGTTGTTATGAATTTATGAATTTATTCATAAGAAGTTCTTACTAAAATATTAATAACTTTTTATTAATATGTAAAATTGGCCAGAACTATTAAATAGGTTTGATGTACGGTTGGAATATATATTTACAATGGGACTGTACAATACTTAGTCAATATAACAATTTTAACAATTTTAAATAACAGAAAGAGAGAATACCCAGTGCAAAATGATGCTTGACCAAGTGGGGGAGACTTGACAAGAACCGCTAAGGAGGCAGTGCATTATTTATTCAGGGAGAGTTAAGCCCCAAGTAGGGAGGTGCTGCTGACGTAGCAGCCGTTGAGATTTTTTTGGGCACTCTCATGTGCCAAGGACGCCTGGTTGCTGGCAGGAATACCACATGGTCTTCAAGGCTGGTCTGACTCCAGCAGGACAGCAGGCTTTATGGTGCATTCAGCAAAGGGCTCTTGCATCTCCCTCAGTAAACTGAGGCACAGCAAAAATTCTAGTTGCAAGGGGAAGCACGGCTTGGATCCTAAGGTGCGAGGCTTCTCAAGCTTGCAGTGAGTAGGCTTGTAGCTTCTATCCCAGGCTATGAACCGGGCAGCTCAAGGCAACTCGAGGCAGAGCAATCCAGGCAAGGCAAATTAAAGCAAGGCAGGTCCAAGCAGGCAAGACAAGGAGACTACAAACCAGCCCGTATTTATCACTTGCCTGAGATTCAACTGGGTCAATAGGGTAACCAAAGCCAGCAAACAGTTACCCACTGAAAAGGGACTCTGCCAGGCTGTGGCCATAAAAGGCAGAAACCTAGGCCTGGTTGGGGAGAAACAGTGGCCAGTGCACATGCTCTTACCCTAAAAGGAGGCTTGTTTACCCAGACATGTTGGGGCCTGTTCTTTTGTCTGTTTTCCTGTGCTACTGTGACTCCTGCAGGAGAGAGGAGGGGAGATTAGAATCATGTCTAGACATTCCAGGACCTGTCTAAGTTTGTGCTGGGCTCATTTGGCCTTACCACAACAAAGGCCAAATGCCAGGTCCTGCACTTGGGTCACAAAAACACCAAGCAACACTACATAAAAGAAACACTACAAAGAAAAGGAGAAGGGTTATAGTTGTTGGAGTCTCTCTCCTGGGGGATACTGAGGGACCCATATGTCATCCTGACCCATCCCACAGGGAGGTCTGCTCCCTACCGGGGGCGCGGATTAGGGAGAACACAAGGAGACTCCCAAAGTTAATCCACCCCTCTGATTATTACCCTCTGCTGGTAATACAAGCTGCGAGTGATGAAATTGACAAGATGGGCACCAGGGCGATTAAAAAGGAACTAAAGCCCTTGGACAATTGATTGATAGGGCAGGAGCTCAAGTGGTGTTCTGCTCAGTTCCCTCAGTGGCAGGGGAATACACTGAGAGAAATGGAAAAACCCACAGCATTAACAATTGGCTCAGGGGATGGTGCCAGCAGCAGAATTTTAGTTTCTTTGATCATGGGGCAACTTATACTGCACCCAACCTGCTGGGTCCTTATGAGGTACAATTATCTAGAAAGGGTAAGAGAGTCCTAGCACTAGAGTTGGCAGGGCTCATTAAGTGGGCTTTAAACTAGGTCTGAAGGGGGTGGGTGAGGAAATCAGTCCCTCTGAAGAGGAAAGATTGGGACACAAATTAGGGTCAATTGGGAAGTCGAGAGCCCAGATGAAGTGCATGTACACCAATGGGCAATAAGCAAGAGAGGCTGGAAGTCCTGGTCCACCAGGGTGACTATGATACAGTCGCCATCTCAGAAACATGGTGGGATAACATGGACAATTGGAGTGTTACACTGGGGGTTACAGGCTCTTCAGGAGAGACAGACAAGGGAGAAGAGGAGGAGGGGTGGCTCTGTATATTAGGGAGTCTCTCTCTGCCACACAACTTGAGGTGGAAGATGAAGTGATTGAGAGCCTGTGGGTAAAAATCAGAGGGCAGCATAACAAATCTGACACCCTGGTTGGAGTCTGTTATAGACCACCCAACCAGGATGAGGAGGCAGATGAATTATTCTATAAGCAACTGGAGGCTGTCTCAAGGTCATCAGATCTTGTCCTTGTGGGTGACTTTAACCTGCCAGATATCTGCTGGCAACTTAACTCAGCAGAGAGGAGGCAGTCCAGAAGATTCCTGGAGCACATGGAGGACAACTTCCTGATGCACATGTTAAGTGAGCCTACCAGGGGTCAGGCTCTGCTTGACCTGCTGTTCTCCAATGGAGAATGGCTGGTGGGAGACGTGATCGTGGGAGGTTGTCTTGGGTGCAGTGACCACAAGATAGTGAAGTTTTCAATATGCAGGGAGATAGGGAGGAGCACCAACAGAACCTTCACCTTGGACTTCCGGAGGGCAAACTTCAGCCTGTTTAAGAAACTTATTTGCAAAGTTCCCTGGGTATCAGCCCTCAAGAACTGTGGGGTCCAGGATGGTTGGACCTATTTCAAACAGGAGCTCTTGAAGGCACAGGAACTGGCGGTTCCCATCTGCCGAAAGATGAGCCGGCGGGGAAGTCGACCAGCCTGGATGAGCAAGCAGCTCCTGAAGGAATTAAGGGGAAAAAAGAGGCTGTATCACATTTGGAAGGAGGGGAAGGCTTCTCGAGGTATTTTTAAGGAAGTTGTTAGATTTTGTAGGAAAAAATTAGAGAGGAAAAGGCCCAGTTGGAGCTGAAGCTGGCCACCTCTGTAAAGGACAATAGAAGCATTTTTACAAATATATTAACACTAAAAAGAGGGGCAAGAAGAACCTGCACTCCTTATTGGACCTGGAAGGGAACACAGTGACTGAAGATGAGAAAAGGCTGAGGTCCTGTACACCACCTTTGCCTCAATTTTTAACAGCAAGGCAGGAGGAGTTCAGGACGAGTGGCCTCCTGAGCTGGGTGATGGGCTCAGGGAGCAGTGTAATGCCCTGGATATCTATGAGGAATTAGTTCAGGACCTGCTGAGCCACTTGGACACTCACAAGTCCATGGGGCCGGATGGGATCCATCGAAGGGTCTTGAGAGAGCTGGAAGGTGAGCTGTCCAAGCCGCTCTCCATCATTTTCCTCCAGTCCTGGCTGACCGGTGAGGTCCCAGATGACTGGAAACTGGTCAATGTGATCCCCATCCAAAAGAAGGGCCAGACGGAGGAACCCGGAAACTACAGGCCAGTCAGCCTGACCTCAGTGCCAGGGAAAATGATGGAGCAGATTATCCTGGCGACACTAAATGCGCACCTGCAGGATGGCCAAGGGATCAGGCCCAGCCAGCATGGATTCAGGAAGGGCAGGTCCTGCCTGACCAACCTGATCTCCTTCTATGTTCAGGTGACCTGCCTGGTGGATGTGGGGAGGCCTGTGGATGTGGTCTCCCTGGACTTCATCAAGGCCTTTGACACCATCCCCCACAGCAAACTGCTGGCTAAGCTGTCAGCTCGTGGTTTGGACAGCAACACTCTGTGCTGGGTTACGAAGTGGCTGGAGGGCTGGGCCCAGAGAGTGATGGTCAATGGCGCCACATCCAGCTGGAGGCCAGTCACCAGTGGTGTCCCCCAGGGATCAGTGCTGGGCCCCATCCTCTTCAATGTCTTCACTGATGATCTGGATGAGGGGATTGAGACAGTCATCAGCAAATGTGCAGATGACACCAAGTTGGGAGCAGATGTTGGTCAGTTAGAGGATGGAAGGGCTTTGCAGAGGGACCTTGACCAACTGGACTGATGGGTGGAGTCCAATTGGATGGCATTCAACAAGTCCAAGTGCCGGGTGCTGCACTTCGGCCACAACAACCCCATGCAGAGTTACAGGCTGGGGTCGGAGTGGCTGCAGAGCTCCCAGACAGAGGGGGACCTGGGGGTGCTGATTGACAGCCCCCTAAACATGAGCCAGCAGTGTGCCTAGGTGGCCAAGAAGGCCAATGGCATCCTGGCCTGCATTAGGAATAGTGTGGCCAGCAGGAGCAGGGAGGTCATTGTGCCCCTATACTCAGCATTGGTTAGGCCACACTTTGAGTCCTGTGTCCAGCTCTGGGCCCCTCAGTTTAGGAAGGACATCAAGACACTTGAACATGACCAGAGAAGGGCAACAAGGCTGGTGAGAGGCCTTGAGCACAAGCCCTTTGAGGAGAGGCTGAGGGAGCTGGGGTTGTTTAGCCTGGAGAAGAGCAGGTTCAGGGGCAACCTCATTGCTCTCTACAACTACCTGAAAGGTGGTTGTAGCCTGGAAGGGGTTGGCCTCTTCTCGCTAGCAACCAGCACCTGAACAAGAAGATGCAGTCTCAAGCTGCACCAAGGGAAGTTTAGGCTCAAGGTGAGGAGAAAGTTCTTCACAGAAAGAGTCATTTGTCTTTGGAATGGGCTGCCTGGGGAGGTGGTGGAGTCACCATCCCTGGAGGTGTTGAAGAGGGGATTGGACCTGGCACTTGGTGCCATGGTCTAGTCGTGAGGTCTGTGGTGACAGGTTGGACTCAATGATCTTTGAGGTCTCTTCCAACCTTGGCGATACTGTGATACTGTGATACAGGCTTGAGGAAGTGTGGTTGGAAAACATTCTTCCTGAAAGGGACTTGGGGATTCTAACTGACAAGCAGCTGTACCCAGGTGGTCAGAAAGCCAATGGCATCCTGGCTGGTATCAAAAATGCTGTGTCCAGTAGGAGTATGGCGGTGATTGTCCGCTTGTTCTCAGCTCTGGTGAGGCCACACCTGAGGCATTGTGTCCAGTTTTGGGCACCTCAATACAGGAGAGAGGTGGAGGTGCTCAAGTGAGTGCTAAGGAGGGCAAAGAAACTGATGAAGGGCCTGGAGAATGAATCTTATGAGGAGCACTAAAGAAGCTGGGGTTGTTTCATTTGGAAAAGAGGAGGCTGAGGGCAGACCTCATTGCTGTCTACAACTACCTGAAAGTGTGTTGTGGAGAGGTTGGTGCTGATCTCTTCTCCCAAGTAATTAGTGATAAACAGGAGGGAATGGCCTCAAGCTATGACTGAGTAGGTTTAGACTGGACATTAGGAAAAAAATTAATCCCAGCAAGAGCTGTCAGGCATTGGAATGTGCTGCCCAGGGATGTGGTTGAGTCACCAAGCCCGGATGTGTTTAAAGGTTGCTTAGATGTGGTGCTTGGGGATATGGTTCAGCAGTGAACCTTGTGGTTATCAGTTGGACTTGGTGGTCCTGAGGGTCTTTTCCAACCTGAATGTTTCAGTGAATCTGTGATTCTGTGATTTCATATGTGTCCCTAACATAAAGTGCCACTCCACCACCTCTTCTTTCTTGCCTATCCCATCTGAAAAGTTGGTACACATTGATTGTAGCACTACAATTGGTTTCCCTTTAGCACAATGGCTTCCAGTTCCTCCTGTTTATTGCCAATGCTGTGGTGCACTGGTATATAAACATTTCAGGGAGGGAGCTGAGCACATAGTTTTCAACCTTGAGGGGGATTAGACCTCCTGGTTATCTAAGATGCCAACACACTGCTCCACAAGTGTTGGGTTACTACACCCAAGGTTCTCTTTGGCAAGGCCAGCTACATACCCATCCCCTTTTAAAGCCTTGTCAACAAGCCTAGCCAGGTCATGTGCAAGGAGTCCTTTCCACTTATGGGACAGATGAACTCCATCTGTCACCAGCAGATGCAGCATCAAGAATATTTCCCTATGGTAAAAATACTAAAATACAGCAAAACTGAGTCTGTTGACTTATTTCTATATAATTTGAATAACATAAAATGCTTAATATTACATTTATTCAAGCAAATGTGTTCATTTATTTCCCCCCCGCCTTCTTTGTTCTTTTCTATGTCTCTCACAATCAAAGTTAAATACCTTTATCACTTTAAAGACGTTATGCTTGCAGTTTGCCTGTTTTTGCTGAAACTGTTACTTTGAAAGGATATTCTGAACATCAGTGACAGGATTCTGTATAGGAATTTATGTTGTAGAAGTTTCTGGAAATTATAATCAGAGGATAATTGACAAACTCCCCAATTTCAGCACTACCATTTCAGCATAGTGAGCTGTAGCCCTGAGATAAAAGTCATCATCTTTTTCCTGTCTTCGGTAATCCTGCTCGAAATCCTAAATGAACCAATTAAGCAGTTTCATTTTTTATTTTATTTTGTTAAGCATAAAGTTAATAATCCAGAAAGTGTCCTCTACCATTGGATTAGCTTTTGCATAAAAGACAATTTTTGATGTGGTGTTGTTGATCCCAGTCAACTGTAAATAGTATTAATAAAGAAACCATGGGCCATACATGAATAGGTAAATCAATAGTATCTTCTGCTTCTGCTTCAAGAGGAGAGTATCTTCTTTTCCCTCTCCCTCTCCCTCTCCCTCTCCCTCTCCCTCTCCCTCTCCCTCTCCCTCTCCCTCTCCCTCTCTCCCTCTCCCTCTCCCTCTCCTTCTCCTTCTCCTCTCCTTCTCCTTCTCCTTCTCCTTCTCCTTCTCCTTCTCCTTCTCCTTCTCCTTCTCCTTCTCCTTCTCCTTCTCCTTCTCCTTCTCCTTCTCCTTCTCCTTCTCCTTCTCCTTCTCCTTCTCCTTCTCCTTCTCCTTCTCCTTCTCCTTCTCCTTCTCCTTCTCCTTCTCCTTCTCCTTCTCCTTCTCCTTCTCCTTCTCCTTCTCCTTCTCCTTCTCCTTCTCCTTCTCCTTCTCCTTCTCCTTCTCCTTCCCCTTCTCCTTCTCCTTCTCCTTCTCCTTCTCCTTCTCCTTCTCCTTCTCCTTCTCCTTCTCCTCCTCTTTCTGGTTCTTCTTTTTCTGCTTCTTATTAGAGACAATGGAACTAGAATTACAGAGATACTACTGTGAAAGTATTCTGATACAAATAAAATTAATTTCCAAGTCCATAGCTTAGTCATCTGTCAATACAAAGCCTGCTGCTTTCACATACAAAAGTTTACACTGCTATGCAGTGAGATTGGTTAAGAAAATTACCTTTTTTTTTTGTTTTCTTTTTTGCACCTTTTTTTTGTTTTCTTTTTTGCATTTTCTTCTGTCCTTTTCAGTGTGCAGCAGCCACTTAGATTCCTCTTTTCAATTTCTTCTTCACAGTACTATCACAGATACCTTTTCTTATGAAAGGTCTAGCTAGGAACTCTCAGTTTAAGACACAGAAACACACTGACATCAGTCAAGTTATTCTTTGTCAGATATATGTCTTGAACTTTTGCTTCTTCCTCCAGCTCTTTCTCTGATTCTTTTAGTTCCACATGCAGCAGTTGTGACCTTTCATTCTACAGTTTAGCAACCACTTCATGATTTGGCACTCTATCAGTTGTGGAGTCATTCCTTCTGCCTATTTTATTTAATATTTGGGACCAATCCAGTCACCTGGTGACTATGGGGCTATGAAAAATCTGTCAATTGATATAAAATTAACACACAAGTATATTTCAAAAACGCATAGATGTAATTTATAGATTTAAATCTAAAGATTTAAGAGTCAAATTAAGTTTCAGTATTTATGATAGCACTGGATACTACTGCATGTTTTTTTATAGACATATTTAAGGACACAGGACATTCTGCCTTGCTTCAGTTTCCATACAACTTCACTGAAATGCTAAGTGTATGAGGAATTAAATTCAGGAGCAAGTTCAGCTGTCGTGTATTAGCTGTCATAATTATGACCCTTACTTTCATATGAGGATATTTTTACATGAAATATTAATTCATCATCTTTAGAGTGGGTTAGGTAAAGATATTTATTCTACTAGTAGCATTCACCTCAGTTTTATCATTCAATTAAGTTTTTTTTCTTTCCAGATTCCGTCCATCGGTATAGACCATTGTGGTCACGTAGGATGAAAGACTCAGCTTTATCAGATGTCACCGGCCAATGACTGCAGCTGCACTCCAGCATAAAATGTAGTTTATTGAGGCCAAGGGTTCATGGGAACAAAATCCAACCTTTAGAGAGGGTATCTGTGAAACAGGTTGTAGAAAACAGTGAACTCAGGTTCAGGTGAATTTTCGTCCAAGCTGAAAAGTTAATGTTTTGCTAATACTGTGCACACATGATTACACCATAACAAACTATCTAGCTATTGTAAGAGATGTGAAGCTCCCTTAAACAAATCAAAAAACTGAGCCTGGAAGTCTCTCTCACCTATTTTTATCATAGCTTTCTGATTTATTTGCTAAAACCCCTACAATGCCATTCATCTGAATTTTTCTTTCTCCGAAAGGTGTTATGTATGTCTGTATTTATTTATTTTTAAATGTTTGGGTTGTTTGTTGGGTTTTGGTTGGCTGGTTGGTTGGTTGGTTGTGGGTTGTTTGATTTTTTATGTTTGTTTGGCTGTTTTGGGGTTGTTTTAGAAATTGTAGTTTAAATACTGACTCAGTATTCTTTTCATGAAATTCTTTTCCTTTCTCTTTCTTTTATTTTCCAAGGCTTTTGATCTTACCAAGGGCAAGGTGATTCATGCCAGCTCCATGCAGCAAGCCTGTAGCATAAAACCACATTGGCTACGGTGAGAGAGGCTCTTTCTTGGAACTTCCAGAAACACAATCTTTGAAGTATGTTTTGAGGCCACTGTTAGTCTTCATACACAAAATTGAGGGTGAAGGACTGTAAATACACAGTCTAGTCATAGTATCACAGTATCACAGTATTACCAAGGTTGGAAGAGACCTTGAAGATCATTGAGTCCAACCTGTAACCACAAACCTCACGACTAGACCATGGCACCAAGTGCCACATCCTGTCCCCTCTTGAACGCCTCCAGGGACGGCGACTCAACCACCGCCCCGGGCAGCCCATTCCAATGACGAATCACTCTCTCAGTGAATAACTTTCTCCTCACCTTGAGCCTAAACTTCCCCTGGTGCAGATTGAGACTGTGTCCCCTTGTTCTGGTGCTGGCTGCTAGGGAGAAGAGGCCAACCCCTTCCTGGCTACAACCACCTTTCAGGTAGTTGTAGAGAGCAATGAGGTCTCCCTGAGCCTCCTCTTCTCCAGGCTAAACAACCCCAGCTCCCTCAGCCTCTCCTCATAGGGCTTGTGCTCAAGGCCTCTCCCCAGCCTTGTTGCCCTTCTCTGGACACGTTCAAGTGTCTCGATGTCCTTGTCGATGTGGTGGTGTTAGGTCATAGGCTGAACTTGATTATCTCAGAGGTCTATTCCAGCCTCAATGACTCTGTGATTCTATGATATCCAAATAACTAAAGAAATGTGCAAATATGTTTGTTTACGTGAGTATACAAACATGCATGTGCATATCTGTTTGTCTATCTACATATTTCCTACTCATTCTAACAGGTTGAAGGGACTATTCACACCTAGACTAATCTAATTTGGATCAAAAAATGGTTTTGTGAAAGACAGGATATCAAGGGTTAGGGCTGGACCAGTCACTAGGTAAATTATCAACAACTCTCTCTTATCAAAAGGGAAGAGAAAGTGAATAGGGGCCTTACAATTTGTAAAAGGAAGCTAAACCAGCTTTAATTAAAATAATCACAATAAAATGAAATATATACAGACCCCCAATATTGAACCCAGACACTGAAAGTAATTACATCAACATCACTACTGATGCTGCAGGTAGGCACTGGGGAAGTCCTAGACTGCACTCAGCAGCAGATGGGCTTCAGGAGTTTGATTCTGGAACTGAAATCTGGAATAATCTGTATGCATTCCTGTGTGACCTCCACTAGATTATATGGTTATGTGGCCCTGCTCTGGCAGGGGGTTGGACTCAATGATCTCTAGAGGTGCCCTCCAACCCCTAACGTTCTGTGATCCCTTGAGCTGAAAAGGAAAAAGGACACTGAACAGAATTAACTATGCACTAGCTCAAACCAGGACATGACTGTAAAGTTAGAAACCATGCTACAGTTTAGAATAAAATACCTCTGGAAGGGTATCCATATCATTTTCTCTCAGAGTTTGGCTCAAATTTCTTCTGTTTTGTTTTGCCGCAATACTTAGTATTGGACCTTCAGGAAACAACAATTCTACTTAGCGCAGTCCTTGTTCAGAGAAATTTAATCTCTGGATTAGCTGTGGATGCTATAATAGGAACAGTAGAATGAGCTGTGGTCTTCTATTCACCTTCTTTCAGTACCTCAGCATTTTACCCTTTCCTTTTCCAAGGTAATTTTCTCAAATGTATGAGATGATTAATGAGAACAGCTTTTTTTCTGTTTTCAACAATCCTATGTTCTTCTTGCCCATCTGTCCATGCATAATTATAGTTCTGCTGTTCATGCCAATATTTAGGACTATGTCAGCACTTCCATTACAAACTCCAATTTTCGAGAGTTTGTAATAAGGCTTGTGCACTTGGCATTTGGCCGAAACTGAAGAGAGCTAGAAATCACACTGGTCAGGGCACTGAATCCAAAGCATGAACAGTGATTTGTTTTGGGCTAGGCTCCATACCTGGCAAGAAAGAGTGGCTAACAACAAGTGCAAGCGAAGTAAAAGAGATCATAGTGTCTGATAGTGCAGCTAAGCTTTACAAAATGTCAGAGCACAGTGCAAGTTAAGTAAGAAAGTCTTTCATAAGGCAGCCAAATCATGTTCCCTTTTTGGAAAGCAGCCAGTGTGGAGAAAATAAAAGAGGAAGGACCCACAGCAGGGTTGGGTTTGTAGGTCTCTCAATGCCAATTTGTTTATTCATGAAGAAATCCCTAACATAAAGTAATGAATACCTGTGAATGCTTCTGCAAAAGAGGACAAATTGGTAGGGTATTTAAAGAAAAATTACTCTATTTTCAGTAGTGACTGGAGATTCTGATAGCAGGGTTATAGCCTGGATTCAGCTTGTGTGGTTTTATTTGTTTGTTTGTTTGTTTGGTTGATTTTTTTCCTTTTCTCTGTGTTGGAAGCTTTCCAAGATCCTTTTTATAGACAGAATCACAGAATCACCAAGGTTGGAGGAGACCTCAAAGATCATCAAGTCCAACCTGTCAGCACAGACCCCATGCCTAAACCATGGCACCAAGTGCTATGTCCAATCCCCTCTTGACCATCTCCAGGGATGGTGACTCCACCACCTCCCTGGGTGCTTAAATAAATAATAAAAAGGAAATGCACAGGCAATGGAAGCAGGGATGGGTATCCTGGAATGAGTATTGGGATACTGCCCAGCTGTGTAGGAATGAAGTCAGAGAAGTCAAGACACAGCTGGAGCTGAACCTGGCAAGGAATGCAATGAATAGCAAGAAGGGCTTCTATAGGTATATCAAACAATAGGAAGGCTAAAGAGTAGCCAGCGTGACAAACAAGAATGGCAAGCTAACAATAATAGAGAAGGAGAAGGATGACTTACAACTCCTTACCAGTCTTCACTGGCAGCCTCTCTCTCCACACTTCCTGAGCTAATGGACGAGACAACAAAGAATCCCACTGTTAGAGATCATGTTCATGATCCCCTGAGGAACCTAAAGATACACATCCATGGTACCTGATGAGACGCATCCCAGAGACCTGATGTAGCTGCCAAGTCACTTTCCATGATATTTGAGAAGCCATGGTAGTCAGTCAAGATCCCTCATGACTGGAAGAAGGGACACATTGTTCCTATTTTAAGGCTACAAAGGAAGATCCTGGGAACTACCAACACATCCCTTCTGTGCCTGGGAAGATAATGGAACAGATCTTCCTGGAGGATATGCTAAGGTACATAGAGTGCAGAGGAGATCTGAGACAGTCAGAGTGACTTTAGCAAGGGCTTTCTGACCAACTTAGTGGGTGTATAAGGTCGAATGACTGCATCAGTGAACAAGAAAAGAGGTGTGGATGTCACGTATCTGGAATTCTGTAAAGCCTTTGACACAGTCCTTCATATTCTTCATTCTAAATATGACAGATAGGGATTTGATGGGTGGATGAGTGTACTTGTTTTAGCTGCCTGGTCTCATGAGGAAGGACAAGGTGGGCTATCCCTCCCCCACCTGGCAGTGGCACAACAGAAGCTGGGACTGGTGCTGCCAAGCAAGCTGGAGGCAGAGCATTAAATTGTTATTCCATAACATGCTGACTTCTTGCTCACTCTAAGAGGAAAGAGCTGGCTGGGGGTGGAAGGTGTTTATGGGTCTTATAGCCTGTTTACCCTTTCAGTAAAGGGTTTTCAGTTCCTGGCTTTTGCTGCCTTTCTCCCTCCTGCTGGCCTGGGGTCCTTCCCTTTCTGCCTTTGTTTGCTCATGGCATGTGTTATAGTTTATGAATTTATTGGCTGGAAATATGATAAAATATGAATATTATTTATGAAATATTAAAAATGTTTTCCATGCCAATTTATTCAGGTTCATTTGCCTGGTCGATAACAAGTTAATTAGACATGGTAGAAGGCTAATAAACAGCAGAATAACAGTCTAGAACAATCAGAACTTGGAATGGAGAGGAACAAACTAGAATCTCCCTGCGCATGTGAAACTACACAGCGCTGCCTCGAGTGGCATAGACGAACCACTGTCGAGTTCACAACAGAGCTATCTAAGAGGTAACAAGCTATAAACCTCAGAAATAACCAAGTAAAACAGCGTGTTTTACTCACGGACCGCCAGGCAGTACCCACAGATTTAGAGGAAATGAGAAGGCTGCTGCAGTGAAGGCCCAACTTTAGCACTACACCGCTAAAAAAAGAAGCTAATTGCTCTGAAGATAAGATCGAGTAGGGTGCTTGTTGCCGCCTTGAATCCCATTAACGAACGGGGGAGAGAGGTGAGAGAGTTGCAAACAGGCAAGCTTTGAGTGTAACCAGAGGTGCGAGGTAAAAGCGAGCTAAGAGCTACAAGCGAGCTACGAGCTATAAATTCCCTCTTCAAAAACGGAACAGCCCAATGGCACATTAGCCACTCAAATCCCACCAATCAATTGAAAATGTTTAGGTGGTGAGTAAACTGCACACGCCTTCTCTCATGGCGTCTGACACGTGCAGTTGCCTCGCTGAAACATGAGGCTCGGGGCTCAGCTTCCACTCTCCTCCAGGCAGTTTTAAAGGCGCCTGCCTATTAGGCTCCTTGACCTCAGTCTGGACCCTGTAACAGAGAGGGAGGAGAAAGGAGCAGTGGCTCAAAACAGAGTTAACTGTTTTATTAATGCCTCTTCCAGGACAGCTTGTGGTTCGTATTTTGTCTGTTCCCCTGCCTGCTACATATACTGGTATTTTTCTTTGTGTTATTTTTCATCATTTAAATTTTTCTCTATCTCCTTAGAGTTTTATGTTATCTTATCTGTCTCCTAAACCCTTCTTCTCCTTGTCCCACTTGGGAGGGGAGGGAGGATGTTGTTGATGTGCTATGCACTGCTGGTCCCTAGTGATTCAGTGGTTTGACTGAACCATAACAGTTTTTTTTATCTTGCTCTCCTTCATAGGAATGAGTCTTGTTACACCAGACTGTGTTAAACCAGCACAATGATGAATCAGCTAGAGGGTTGCATTCACAGAGTAATGGTCAATGGTACAATGTCCAGATGGAGACTGGTGATGAGTGACCCTCATGGGTCAGTGTTGGAATGAGTGCTTTCTAGTATCTTGATCAATGGCTTAGTGTGATCAAGTGCACCCCTAGTGAGTTTGCAGATGTCCTGACGCTGAGTGGTACAGTGAAAACACTAGAGTGGTATGGTGCCATTTAGAGGGACCCGGACGAGCTCAAAAAGTGAGCCTATGTGAACCTCATGAGGTCCAACAAGGCCAAGCGTAAGGTCCCACTCCTGGGTTGGGCCAGTCCTCTGTGTCAGTACAGGCTGGGGGATGATATGATTCACAGAAGTTGTGCAGAGGAACCTGGGGGTACTGGGGGTACTTGATGTGGGCCAACAATTTGTGCTCACAGCCCAGATGCTAAGTCACATCCTGCACTGCATCAAAAGTGTGGTCAGCAGGTCAAAGGAGGTAATTCTGCTTGTCTACTTCATTCTGGTGAGACCTCACCTGAAGTACTGCAGCAGGCTCTGGACCCTTCAGCATAGAGATATTAACCTGTTGGAGTGGGTCCAGAGGAAGACAGCAAAGATGATCAGGGACTGGAGAACCTCTTGTATGAGAACAGACTGAGAGAGATGGAGTTTTTCAGCCTAGAGAAGTAAACACTCCAGAGAGGACCTTATTGCATATTTTCAGTATTTAAAAGGGGGCTAATGAGAAAGATGGGGACAATTTTTTCAGCAAAGCCTGTTGTGACAGGGTGAGAGTTAATGGTTTTAAACTGTAAGAGGGTAGAATTAGGCTTGATACAAGGAAGAATTTTTTCACAGTGAGGGTAATGAAACACTGCAACAGTTTGCCTACCTCTGAACCCGGTGCAACCAGCAGGAGTGTGGCCTTGTGACACCACAAGGAGTTTATGTTCTTTTACCATGAATTGATTTACAAGACAGCAGACCTGCTGACAACAGGTGGACAAAGCTTATCTTGGAAAGGTAAAATTGAGAGCTTTAGAGTAGACTTGAAGATGGATAAGGATGTAACTGGCCTTGTCTGAGAGGCCCCTGGATGTAGTAGCTCAGTATTTATGGTGCAGCTTGTTAGACCTCTTGAGAACCAGAAGGCCTATCACACCTCAAGGGGGAAAGCTACACACTCAGCTACCTTCAAGAAATGCTTATACATCAATGCATACAGCATGGGCAATAAACAGGAGGAATTTGAGATTTGAGTGCATTCACCGTGCTGTGATCTTATTGAAATTACTGAAACATGTTGGAATACCTCACATGACTGGAAAACTGTCATGGATGGCTGTTTCTTTTTAAATCAACTGGATATCCACAAGTCCTGATGGGATGTACCCATGAATGCTGAGGGAGGTGACAGATGACATTGCTGAGCTGCATTCCTTCATCTTTGAAAGGTCCTGGAGAAGTGACAAGATCACTGAGGAATGGAGGAAAGTCAGTGCCACTCCAGTCTTCAAAAGGGGCAAAAAGGCAGACCTAAGAAACTACATCCCAGTCAGCCTCATCTTCATGCTTGGAAAGATCATGGGACTGCTTGTTCTGGGTGCCATCTGAAAGCATGTGGAGGAAAGAAGGTGATCAGAAGAAGTCAGCATGCATTCTCCAAGTGGTAGTCATGTCTGAGTAATTGGGTAGCCTTCTACAAGGGCTGTGACAGCATGGATAATTGAAGGGAGAGCAGTGGACATTGTCTGCCCTGATTTCATCAAGGCTTTCAACACCATCTCCCACAGCATCCTCATAGGCAAGCTTAGAAAGTGTGGGCAAGATCAATGGGCAGTGGGGTGAATTAAAAATTGACTGAAAGACAGAGAATTGTGATCAGTGATACAGAGTCTAGTTGGAGTTACATAACAAGTGATGTTCCCCAGGGGTCAGTAGCAGGTCCAGTCCTGTTCAATATACGTATCCACAACCTTTGTGAAGGACTATAGTGTACCCTCAGCAAGTTTGCTAATGACACAAAGCTGGGATGGGTGATTCAGGCTCTTCAGGAGAGACAGGCAAGGAAGAAGGGGTGGAGGGGTGGCCCTGTATGTCAGGGAGGCCCTGGATGCTGTTGAGATGGAGATCAGGGATGATAGGGTTGAGTGCTTGTGGGTGAGAATTAGAGGGAAGACCAACAGGGCAGACATCCTGGTTGGCGTCTGTTATAGACCACCCAACCAGGAGGAGGATGTCGATGAGGCATTCTATAGGCAGCTTAAGGCTGTCTCAAGATCACCTGACCTCATTCTCATGGGTGACTTCAACCTGCCTGATATCTGTTGGGATCTCAACACAGCAGAGAGGAGGCAGTCTAGGAGGTTCTTAGAGTGCATGGAGGACAGCTTCTTATCCCAGGTGCTGCGTGAGCCTACCAGGGGTAAGGCTATGCTTGACCTCCTCTTCACCAACAGGGAAGGGCTGGTGGGTGATGTGGTGGTTGGAGGGTGTTTAGGCACCAGTGACCACGACATAATAGAGTTTTCAGTATGCAGCCAAGCCAAGAGGGGGAGCAAGAAGACCTCCACTCTGGACTTCAGGAGGGCAGACTTCAGGCTGCTCAAGGAACTAATTCAGAAGGTTCCTTGGGAATCAGCCCTCAAAAACAAAGGGGTCCAGGAGAGCTGGGCCTACTTCAAGGAAGGACTATTGAAGGTGCAAGAACAGGCTGTGCCGGTGTGCCGGAAGATGAGCCGCCGGGGCAGACGGCCAGCCTGGATGGGCAATGAACTTTTAATAGAACTTAGGGAAAAAAAGAGGGTGTATCATCTTTGGAAGAAAGGGGAGGCAACCTACAGAATGTTTAGGGATGCTGCTAGGTTGTGTAGGAAGAAAATTAGGGAGGCAAAAGCCCATTTAGAACTTAGACTGGCCTCTGCTGTGAAGGACAACAAAAAGTCCTTCTATAAATACATCAATAGCAAGAAGAAGGGCAAGGACAACCTCCACTCCTTGGTTGACACGGAGGGGAACGTTGTAACAAAGAATGAGGAAAAGGCAGAGGTACTTAACACCTTCTTTGCCTCAGTCTTCACTAGCAGGGCAGAACGTCTTCCAGACAGCTGGCCTGCAGAGCTGGCAGAAGGAGCCAGAGAGCTGCATAGTTTCCCACTGCTCCAAGAGGAAGTTAGAGATCTACTGAGCCGCTTGGACCCCCACAAGGCCATGGGACCGGATGGGATCCATCCTAGGGTGCTGAGATTGCTGACAGATGAGCTGTCCAAGCCACTTTCCATCATTTTTCAGCAGTCCTGGCTCACTGGAGAGGTCCCAGAAGACTGGAAGCTGGCTAACGTGGTGCCCATCCAGAAGAAGGGCCGGTTGGATGAGCCAGGGAATTATAGGCCTGTCAGCCTGACCTCAGTGCCAGGCAAGATTATGGAACAGGTCATCTCGAGTGTGATCACACAGCACTTACAGGATGACCAGGGGCTCAGGCCTAGCCAGCATGGATTTAGGAGGGGCAGGTCCTGCCTGACCAACCTGATCTCCTTCTATGATCAGGTGACCCGCCTGGTGGATGTGGGGAGGCCTGTGGATGTGGTCTACCTGGACCTCAGCAAGGCCTTTGACACCGTTCCCCACAGCAAACTCCTGGCCAAGCTGGCAGCCCATGGCTTGGACAGGAGCACACTGTGTTGGGTTAGGAACTGGCTGGAGGGCCGAGCCCAGAGAGTAATGGTGAATGGCGCCACATCCAGCTGGCGGCCTGTCACTAGTGATGTGCCCCAGGGATCAGTACTGGGCCCCATGCTCTTCAACATCTTTATTGATGATCTGGATGAGGGCATTGAGTCCATCATCAGTAAATTTGCAGATGACACCAAGCTGGGGGCAGCAGTTGATTTGCTGGAGGGCAGAGAGGCTTTGCAGAGGGACCTCGACAGGCTGGACAGATGGGCAGAGTCCAAGGGCATGAGATTTAACACATCCAAGTGCCGGATTCTGCACATTGGCCACAACAACCCCAGGCAGTGCTACAGGCTGGGGTCAGAGTGGCTGGAGAGTGGCCAGGCAGAGAGGGACCTGGGGGTACTGGTTGATTGTAGGCTGAACATGAGCCTGCAGTGTGCTCAGGCAGCCAAGAAGGCCAGTGGCATCCTGGCGTGCATCAGGAACAGTGTGGCCAGCAGGAGCAGGAAGGTCATTCTGCCCCTGTACACTGCACTGGTTAGGCCGCACCTTGAGTCCTGTGTCCAGTTCTGGGCCCCTCAGTTTAGGAAGGATGTTGACTTGCTGGAACGTGTCCAGAGAAGGGCAACAAAGCTGGTGAGGGGTTTGGAACACAAGCCCTATGAGGAAAGGCTGAGGGAGCTGGGGTTGCTTAGGCTGGAGAAGAGGAGACTGAGGGGTGACCTTATTGCTCTCTACAACTACCTGAAGGGAGGTTGTAGCCAGGCAGAGGTTGGCCTCTTCTCCCAGGCAGCCAGCACCAGAACAAGAGGACACAGTCTCAGGCTGCGCCAGGGCAGGTTTAGGCTGGATGTTAGGAAGAAGTTCTACACGGAGAGAGTGATTGGCCATTGGAATCGGCTGCCCGTGGAGGTGGTGGAGTCACCTTCACTGGAGGTGTTCAGGAGAAGACTTGATGGGGTGCTTGGCTGTATGGTCTAGTTGTTGGGTGGGTTGGATTGTTTGATGGGTTGGACGCGATGATCTTGACGGTCTCTTCCAACCTGGTGTATTGTATTGTATTGTATTGTAAGATTGACACAGCAGAAGGCTGTGCTGCCATCCAGTACAACTTGAACTGGCTGGAGAGTAACTTTCTGAATTTCAACAGGGTCAATTGCAGGTTACTGCACTTAGGGAGGAACAGCCCCATGTATCAGTACAAGTTGTGGGCTGACCTACTGGAAGGCAGTTCTGTGGAAAAAGACCCGGACATCCTAGTGTATAGCAGGATGACCATGAGCCAGCAATTTGCTTTTGTGGCTAAGAAGACAAATTACATCCTGGAGTGACTCAGGAAGAGCGTGGCCAGCACACCAGGGGAAGTTCTGCTCTGCTTGCCCTGGTGAGGCCTCATCTGGAGTACTGGGTCCATTTCTGGACTCCCCAGTTTAAGAAAGACATAGAACTCCTTGAGGAGGTACAGCAAAGGGCTACAAAGATGATTACAGAACTTAAACATCCCTCCTATGAAGAAAGGCTAAAGAACCTGGTGCTTTTTAGTCTAGAGAAGTGAAGACTGAGGGAGGGTCATATAAATATTTAAAGGATGTCTGTCAGGGGAATAGGGACAGTCTTTTTTGCAGTGGTGCCCAGTGATAGGACAAGAAGTAATGGGCACAAGCTCGAACAGAGGAAGTTCCATCTAAACATTAGGCAAATGTACTCTGAAGGTGGAGGAGAACTTTAACAGGCTGCCCAGATAGGTGGTGGAGTCTGTATCTCTGAAGTCATTCAAAACTTTTTGGGCCACTGTTCCTTGCAGCCTGGTCTATGGGAACCTGCTCTGGCTGGGAGGCTGGGCTAGATGATCTCCAAAGATTCTTTCCAACTCCTATCATTCTGTGTTTCTGAGACAGAAGCCCCATTCCTGGAAATGTTCAAGGTCAGGTTGGATGAGTCTCTCAGCAGCCTGGTATTGTTAAAAATGACCCTGATCATTATGGGAGGTTGGACTAGATGAGCTTTAATGATTTTTTCCAACCTAAAGCATTCTATGATTCCATGATTTCTGTGACTTGTCACTCAAACAACACATTGACTTTTTAATAATTGGAGTCAACTAACCCCAAGACAAAAAGATCACTCTTGATTATATAGGATAAAAATACTGGGTAATCTAAACAAATAAAAGATGCAAACAACACAAAACAGATATAAATTAGGTTGTAAGAGGACAATACATTTAATATTATTTTTACCTTTGGAGAAGGAAGATAAGGCATAGAGGCAAAAACAAGGCAGGGGCAAAAGAAAAGGCACGGGAACATTATTAAAGTAGAACTATCTAAAAACTGAATAAACTCTAGGTTTTTCAGTCTTTAATGTAGTCAGACCACTAAATGTATATTTATAAAAACATTTTTAAAAATCAACTAGATAATCATTATTTATAAGCTACTCTCATAATGATTTCACCATAAAATAACTCCATATTTATGAATAAATTATTTCATGCTCTGCAGTGATTCTGAGAGACCAGAACCAGAGCATATAGAGAGAATAGGATGGATAAGAAGGAAATTTTTCCCAGCTGGAGTAATGCCTGGAGCAAGAAATAAATGGACGCATAACTGTACCACTGCTGAGCACACAGCAGCATTGCTGCATTTTTGCATTCTTCAATAAGCTTGGAGCAGTAGCTAATACCCTTCACACAGAGGTTTTAAAAGCATTTAGCATTGTCTGAATAACAATGGATTGATTCTTTGAACAAGGTTTAAGGTACAGGAAAATAGGAAGTAGTTTTATGTCTGGGAAAACTGGTTTCAGCTTTTCCAGGTTAAATAACGTACAGCTGCAAAGCTTCCAGCAGCCTTCATTGCTCTTGAGTGAGTCTCATCAGCCTCCAAATTCCCACGTCCTCCGTCTTCCTAGAATACTACCACTGTCCAACACCTAGTTCCAGGACTTCTCAAATCTCTCCCAGGCTCCATTCCCTTTACTCCCACAACTGCCACGGAAGGTGCTTTTTCCATCTAGAAGATTTTTTTTTTTTTTTTTTTTTTGAGAATTCTGAGCATCCACAGAGCCATAAAAGATCTGAAAATGTCAGACTTTAGTTACAAAATAAACACAAAGGTTCAGGTTCTGTTCTGTATTTCTGAGAATATGCCACTTACTGAACACATTTACAATGGAATTCAGTAGCAATTAAAAAATGTGAGAAAAGCAAGTCTTAAGTCAATGTAATTAGGAGCCTGTGACCAAAAAAAAAAAAAAAAAAAGGAAAGGAATCATTGTTACTTTGTTGCCACATTTTATAATTTTCACATAACTTTCATTTCATAATTGTTTTCAAGAAGATTCACTGTGCTCCTTATTCAAGTATTTCTGTATTAACTAAATATCTCTTTGCAAAAATATCATAGAAATACACGTTTCTGTGGCATGTTGTCCCATTGTGTTTGAATCAGATGAGCAGACAGCATTATGAAATGAGAGTCTGACCCCTGATATCTCCTGTCATGAACTGATACTAGAAAATTTTTTGTGAACGTTTCACCTTTCATGGCGGAGAATTTCAGCTACACTGCTTGGAGTGGGAGAGGAGTCATAGTTTATACTCAGTCCCTTTCCTTGAACTCTGCTGAGACTGGAGGAGGAAAAGGAAAATTCTCTGAGGAGCATTCTAACACAAAATCCATTCTAACTCTTAATTCTGTAAATGAGAGAAGGAAGGCAAGGAAAAGTGAAACACTTGTTGCAATACATGTTACATTGGAAAGAACATAATGTAGAAAACTGGTGGTGAGAGAAAGAAAACTAGTTTTTTCTTACAGATCTGCATGGCATTGGAGAATGGATTTCACTATAAAACAGGTAAATATGTCATGTTATTATGTATTTTACTCTATTACTGTGCAGCTGTTGTAGACTAAAAGGTGCTTTACTAAGCCACAGATAGAACAGAAAACATTGATTTGCTATTCCAGCACACCAGGGAATTACAGCCAAACCAAAATTTGTGGTTTATACTTTTGTTTGTTTTTAGGGTTGGTTTGTGTTTTTTTTTTTTCTCAACTGCTTTATTCAGAAGGCATACATGTGTTAAGTAAGACATTGTTTTAAATAAAAAAGAAAGAAAGAGAAAGGAAGGAAGTTAGGAAGGAAGTTAGGAAGGAAGTTAGGAAGGAAGGAAGGAAGTTAGGAAGGAAGGAAGGAAGTTAGGAAGGAAGTTAGGAAGGAAGGAAGGAAGGAAGGAAGGAAGGAAGGAAGGAAGGAAGGAAGGAAGGAAGGAAGGAAGGAAGGAAGGAAGGAAGGAAGGAAGGAAGGAAGGAAGGAAGGAAGGAAGGAAGGAAGGAAGGAAGGAAGGAAGGAAGGAAGGAAGGAAAAGGAAGGAAGGAAGGAAGGAAAAGGAAGGAAAAGAAAGGAAGGAAAAGAAAGGAAGGAAAAGAAAGGAAGGAAAAGGAAGGAAGGAAAAGAAAGGAAAAGAAAGGAACTACATGGCTGAGAACAGACCTTCGAAATATAACAATTAAGAAGAGATATTTTACAACAGACTATAATATATTGCTGTTACATGATGAAAACCAAAAGGTACTTTTTCATGGAAGATTATTATTGTAATCAAAAATTATTTTCTTTGTTTTGGACAATATGTTAACATTATGATTATTGTGCCATTTTTATTGTCTCATGATATTCTTTGGAATAACAATATTGTGTTCAGTTGAACTATTGCTGAAGTTGCTGAAAAAGTTATTTGGTGTCTCCATGAATGTGTTAATAAAACCGATCTCTTTATTCTGAGATGTCTCTCTGGGTATGTCATGATGGCATTTAGCTTTCCTGAGAGATAAATACCCCCACATTTTCTATCACCTCTGTTTCAAACTGTATTTCGTATGAGTCAGCATTACCAGAGTTTACTATGCACTGTTCAAGACCAGAATATCCTCACTGATAAAAGCAGAGTGAACAATGATTCACTCTGATTTAAAGTTCTACTTTCCTGTTTATGCTGAATACCATCAGAATATCATCACATTTGGTTTTCAAGTGAATTGACCATCTCTAGTCAACATTACTGTTTCAGTGGCAAACTAGGGATTGTGTGAATGACCTTCCTCTTAGTGCAGAACTGATTAAGATTTTTTTTAGATTCTTAATACTGGCGAAAAATATACGATCTACATAGGAAAATTTTATGTCTAAAAGCAGAACTCCTTTCTAGATGTACCATGAATAAAGAATGGTTCTCTAACTTCCAATTTCTTCTTCTTCTTTTTTTTTTTTTTTTTTAAACATTTTTTGTCCTTAGGGAAATCTTACATTGCTAGAGATCACAGTATCACAGTATCACTAAGATTGGAAGAGACCTCAAAGATCATCGAGTCCAACCTGTCACCACAGACCCCATGACTAGACCATGGCACCAAGTGCCACATCCAGTCCCCTCTTGAACACTGTGAGAGACTAAAGCTTGTCTCTCCTGGTGTGACTCAACAAAGATAAAATCACTTGCTGCTTGCCCAAACAATAGCTGATGTGCGTTGGGCAGAGCCACTGGAAGGACCCTTGGAAGGTGCAAAGATAACATTGCTCACGGGACTGCAGCTGGCCTGCAACAATGGCCCAAGGGCCCAGCATTCACACCTTCAGGACAAGATCATTTCCAGCCGTTAGATACCCCAGGAAAGGACAATGGCTCCTGATGTGTTAAGGGTGTGTGGGTAGGCAGATGGAGCAGGAGGAGGTGGAGGCCTTCCCCCCCTCCATCCAGTGGCTGCCCAAACTCACCTGAGTACACAGAAAGATTTCCTGGGGAACGATACCTGGACCTCAAGATGATTTCCCAGAACGATATCCTGGGGAACAACACCTGGACACTTGCCTAAGGCCTAAAAAACTGTATAAAAGACTGGAGAAACTACTGGCTTGTGGGAGAAAATTGGAGAAGCAAAATGCAGAAGAAAGCAGACGGCACCACACGCTGGAAACATCACAGGGCCAACACAATGGATCTTGGACTCTCCGTGCCCTAAGTTCCGCCCGCTGCAACTCATGGAGCTGAAGAAGCTGCTCAGAGGACCTCATTCTTTCTACAGCCAAAGCCTCAGCACCCTTTCTCTACAGACCCAACATCTCCTGCAGCACCTTTCCTCCACAGACTCAAAACTGTCTTGGGGGGTGAGGGGTGTGGTAATATAATTCTTTCCCTCTTCTCCCTTTCTTTTCTCTCTTCCTATTCTCTCTCTCTCCCCTACTGATCCCTCCACTTTATTTATGTCCATCCACCTTATTTATGTAATAAATAGTCTAGCTGTTGATATTTTGGCCTCGCTTGTGCCTCTAATTTCACAACACGGGAATATTCATAAAAAACCTGAATCTCTTTCCCTCTCCGGATCGAGACAAACACCTCCAGGGATGGTGACTCTACCACCTCCCTGGGCAGCCCATTACCAATGATAAATGTGGATGTGGTCTACCTGGACCTCAGCAAGGCCTTTGACACCGTCCCCCACAGCAAACTCCTGGCCAAGCTGGCAGCCCATGGTTTGGACAGGAGCACACTGCATTGGGTTAGGAACTGACTGGAGGGGCGAGCCCAGAGAGTGGTGGTGAATGGTGCCACATCCAGCTGGTGGCCAGGCACTAGTGGTGTGCCCCAAGGATCAGTACTGGGCCCCATGCTCTTTAACATCTTTATTGATGATCTGGATGAGGGTATCGAGTCCATCATCAGTAAATTTGCAGATGACACCAAGCTGGGGGCAGGAGTTGATCTGCTGGAGGGTAGAGAGGCTCTGCAGAGGGACCTCAACAGGCTGGACAGATGGGCAGAATCCAACGGCATGAGATTTAACACATCCAAGTGCTGGGTTCTGCACATTGGCCACGGCAATCCCAAGCAGTGCTACAGGCTGGGGTCAGAGTGGCTGGAGAGTGGCCAGGCAGAGAGGGACCTGGGGGTGCTGGTTGATGGGAGGCTGAACATGAGCCTGCAGTGTGCCCAGGCAGCCAAGAAGGCCAATGGCATCCTGGCCTGCATCAGGAACAGTGTGGCCAGCAGGAGCAGGGAGGTCATTGTGCCCCTGGACACTGCACTGGTTAGGCCACACCTTGAGTCCTGTGTCCAGTTCTGGGCCCCTCAGTTTAGGAAGGATGTTGACTTGCTGGAGCGTGTCCAGAGAAGGGCAACAAAGCTGGTGAGGGGTTTGGAACACAAGCCCTATGAGGAGAGGCTGAGGGAGCTGGGGTTGCTTAGCCTGGAGAAGAGGAGACTGAGGGGTGACCTTATTGCTCTCTACAACTACCTGAAGGGAGGTTGTAGCCAGGCAGAGGTTGGTCTCTTCTCCCAGGCAGCCAGCACCAGAACAAGAGGACACAGTCTCAGGCTGCACCAGGGCAGGTTTAGACTGGACGTTAGGAAGAAGTTCTATACAGAGAGAGTGATTCCCCATTGGAATGGGCTGCCTGGGCAGGTGGTGGGGTCACCTTCATTGGAGGTGTTCAGGAAGAGACTTGATGGGGTGCTTGATGACATGATCTAGTTGTTTGATGGGTTGGACTCGATGATCTTGAAGGTCTCTTCCAACTTGGTTTATTATTATTGTATTGTATTATTGTAAATGACTCTCTTGGTATCATGTCTCATTAACAGTGTGTCTGAAAGCATCGTTATAATTTGATGAGCGTAGTTATAATTTGATAAAGCAGAAGGTGTCACACACACACGCGTATGCAAGCAAATTATTTGGTTAAAATACTTTGTTGAATGTGTTTAATTGCACATGATTCCGCTTTTAATAATCTTGCTTTCAGAATGCTGATTCCAAAACAGTAGCATTAGTCTACAATCTCTAAGCATGTTTTGCTAAATATTCCAGTTGGCAGAAATGACAGAAATGCTTGAAGCTTAAAAATAGTCTTTATTGGTATTGCTGAATAGCTGAAATTCTCCTACAAAGACAACTTTGCAATTTAAATAGAAAAACTTGCTCCTAGTTTTAGAAATACAATAGAATAAACCAGGTTGGAAGAGACCTTCAAGATCATTGCGTCCAACCCTTGTACTATAAGAAAATACAGAGACAATCTGTGTAGCTACTACTGATTGTCTGTAACTGAACTGGTTGAGGAATGATAAAGTGAGTGAACAAACTGGTGGAAAACACAGCTGATATAATATCTAGAGAAGCAATGTGTTCACATACAAAACATTGTTAACCATTATTTTTTCTGTTTTGGTTTGCAATGGGAGAGGTTTTGTACAGAAGTTTTATTAATCTGGACCACTGAGAGGGCTTTTTAAAGTATGTTTATACAAGGCAGAAAGTTTTGAGTCAGAGGAAACTTTGCTTTATGCTAGAAATACATAAATAGCCTTACTTGATAAAATAACTATCACTACAGTTTTGGCTATGAGGGCTCTGCCTTCAACAAAAGAAAACACAGTGATACTAGGTAATAGATAATGTCTTAAACTGATTCTTTTTTTCCTTAAGAGATATTGCAGATTCTGTGGTTATTTGATGCTGCTGCTTATACTGATGGCAAAGTGTACTTGAAAACACTTTTGTTGTGGGACAGGAGACTACTGTTCTTCCATGTTCAGCAGCATAGCAAGCGATGTTTGCTGCTTGGTTTCTCAGCCAGTTAGCAAAGCTGAGTGAAATTATTAAAGCTTCTGGTAGCCTTGTCCTGGAAAATGAAGTTTTAATACTACAGGGCACCACCCTGAACCAGTGGCATGCCTTCAGGGACTCATGTTGGATGGTTTCTAATGCCAAAGAGGGCTTCAGCTTGACAGCAAGAATATAGCTGCTCAAAAATAAATGATCACTGTAGACCGTTAGTGAAAATAACCTGATGTGATTTTACTAGCAGCTGTAAATATTTACTTTGACAACCTGTTTTATCAAACTATGAGGATACAATTTCATGTATGATAAGAGTGAAGGTCAATGTTTGTTTAATAAACTCTAAATAAAGAATTATGTGATACATTGTGCACATTTCACATCCAGTGATGCATTAATACATCGTTGTACTCTGTATAATCAGCTCAAATGACTTCCCCTCAGGAGACAGAGATTGTTCCACATGTCTTTATTTTTTTTATTGTTATTATTTTTAGCAATTTAAATGCACTGTTGGTCAAATGCCAGCCATCCAGCTAATACTTAAGTGAATCTTGTATTATACCTATTGAATTTTGTAATTTTAAATGTCTTAATGAGAGATAAACAAGTCCAGTTTATACTGCAACACAGCTTTTAAATAATTACCTGTTGCTCCTCCAGACAAACCCAATGTCAGACTGTCAGGCTCACAGTTGAAATGCTGATAAAACTTCAATGTTTTTCATAGCATGTGTCACTACAACAGTGCTCTTGTATTTTTCTGCTTGCTTATTTATTTTGCCAAATATTGAATGTGGACCATTTTACTAGAGAGTGCAAAACACACACAAAAAACCAACGACACACACAAAAAATACAGACATAAATAAACATGCAAAAGCCGGTGAGCAAAAGAGCTTTGAATGGTTAAAGCTGGATAGGAGATAAAACTGGTGATTTGTGTGGCTAGGTGTAGACAGATATGGAGGGCTAGAAACAGTCTCCTTCAGTATAGAATTGTATTGTCTGCTTACTTAATGTTAATAGAA
The DNA here is from genome assembly GCA_033816785.1 of Picus viridis. Taxonomy (NCBI): domain Eukaryota; kingdom Metazoa; phylum Chordata; class Aves; order Piciformes; family Picidae; genus Picus; species Picus viridis. Next base: position 72,496,011 of record CM066606.1, on the reverse strand, counting down.
TTTCAGCTATTGTAAAAGCTGGTGTGAAGATGTTAAAATGGATGCTCCAGCAGTCTTTTCTAGGATACTAACTGAATGAATCCAGATATATGGATCAATCTCTGCATGACTCCCAAAGAAGAGTCTGAAATTTTAAGATATTGAATTTTCACTATCCCCAGTTTTGTTACACTTGCTAAAATAGTTCTTCTTTCTATTTTTTATCTTCTTTTTCTTTTTTTAAATCTAATTATTGCTTCAAATTATTGATCAGGATCATGAATATTATTAGTAATCAGAGGTAAAGGATTGTCTCCTTTCTTTACTATGAGTTCATAAGGTAAATGCATCCATACAGGAAAACATGAGTATGTTGTTTAAAGAGTACAAAAGTAAATTTTTTGTTCTGTGAATATTTTTTAAAATATTTCAGTAAAGTGTACATATGAATCTAATTACTTGTCAGCATTACTATTAAATCATTACCTTTCAATTGACCCAAGCTTACAGTGAGACTGTTGGGATGTAAAGCAACTCCGAAAACTTTTAAATACTAGGGGCTGTAATTTCATGCAGTGTCCTTTTCCTAGAAGAGCCTTCTGTCTTTGAAAGGAATTTAAGTTTGTTAACAGCACAGACATAAGAGATTTACACAGACTCAGATGAGCTAACTGCAACCCAGGGAATTCAAATACGGTGTTAAACAGTTTTCTGTGTCTGAAGAGCCAGTATTCAAATTTCCTACGAAATTCAGAAGGTTCAGTATTAAAGGTAATATCAATCACAAATTTGTTTTTCTGATCTGATTAATTTCTCCAGGTATTAGCCTGTACCTCAGGTAGCAAGCTACCATTAGAACTATCTGGGCATGAAAACTGTAGGTTTATGCCACTTTAGAACTGGCCAGCTACATTTACCCTGTAGTATTAATCACAAATCTAATTCTTAATTTCTTGTAGACTAATAGTAAGCAATTATGGATATGAATCCAAGTATTCTATGTCATTGGTAAAACATCATATTGGTATATTACCAGTAGAAATAATTTACAGTGTTATTTGAGTATGCTCATGGTACCTGCTAATTAAGAAAAACTTACATATTTACAAGTGGTAACATCCTTTTAAGTCAAGTTTCTGGAAGCTATATAAGAGGATGGGGTAAGACTCCCAAAACACAAAAGCAGCAGAATTTCTTTAAAGAGCAGAAGTCTATTTCTGTTTTCCAAGAGACCGTAAGAGACAGTGTATTTTCCTGAAGCATGAAAAAAGTGAACAAATGCAGCTTTTCTATTAAAAATCTCAACCAGTCATAGCTAACCCAGGAGATCTTCATGGGAGTACAATTGAACAAATACAGCAGACACTGAATACTTTGTGATGCTACATGAAGGGAGGGCCTCCTCCTCTTATTCACCTCTACCTCTGTACCTATTCTCTGGCCTTGAAGTCTCTAGAATATACATACACTTTTTGTGTGTGTGCGTGCGTGTCTCTGTGTGTGTGGATATGCCTGTGCATCATTGACTGCTACAGCGCTGATGCATCCTGAAGAGATGCAGGGCCTGAAATGTTTTATCTCTTGTCAGAGCTTGCTTCAATTAAATTAATGGATCCATTCAACTCTGCCTTTCCTCTTTCAGCTGCATCACTGCTGAATACATTAAAAAGATCTTAAGTCTCAAGATGGTACATCATGGCATTAGCCAGGGCACTCATTTCCCTCTGTCTTCTTTTTCCATAAATCAAATAATTAATGAGATCTCTACCTCAATAGAGTACTTCATCAATATTTCGTAGTAATAGGAAAAAAAAAAAAAAGTGCTTTTTGCTTCTGGAGGAGCTTTTATCTCTATCTGTGTAGGATTTGGTGGGCAAATGTAATTCTAAAGAAACAAAAATATTGACTATTTTTTTCAGTTTGCTCTTAATTTCTGAGAAAAATTATTCCAAGGCTAAGGTACTAGCTGCTTCTGTTATAAAGATGGGTGCTGGGTGAAATTTAGACTTGTAATAAAATTTAATTCAAATTCAGTTATTGCAGAACTGTGAAGGATTACATAACTAACTGTCACTATTTAATGTTCAGTGCTTCAAGGCAATTTAAAAAAAAAAATAGATACTGCATAGAATGAGAGCTAATTTGTTCCCTTCACAAAAAAAAAATTACCATAATAATAATAATAATAATTTTTTAAAAAAATAAAGTATCTAATTGAAGAGTTTCATATTTAGAATACTGTAAACAATGTACTGTAAGACAGAGGCACAGAAAAATGTAACAACTAGCCCAAGGCTAAATTGTAGGTTTGCAACAGACAGGGACATTAAGTTTCATCCCTGTGGTTTTAGTCATAAAATTGTTATTTTATTTTCCTTAAAGAAAATTTAAATGAAGAAAAGAGTAAGCACTCTTTATGATTCTGCTCTTGAGGTGACACTGATTAGTTATTTGAATACCAGGCCTCTTACTGAGAGTCATGCACTGATTTGGAATTACTTTTTGCCCTAGATTTTGAAAAAGGAATATCATAAGTTTAATTTAATAATTTGGCTGCAAAATGCATGTGGATGTATAGAGAACATTTGTACTACAATGAGAGGGAATGAGTCAAGTTCAGTCTTACTGAGTTATTAAAACATAATAGTAATTTTTACTGAAATGACAACTTCATTACAGTATAATTAGAAAAATACCTTTTAATGAAAACTACAAACATGAAATATTGGCCTTCAAATGAGTTTCACTAAATAACACTGTATTGCTCTGGTAAAAACAGTCCATTTCTGCAAGATAGGCATGTATGAGAAATGCAAATGATAGAATCTTAGACTCATAGAATTGCCTGATTGGCAAAGAAGCAATGATGTTGAAACCAGAGGTCCAAAGGCAATCAGAAAGGGTGAACTGGTTGAAGGGTCAGGGGCACAAGTAATACTCTCATCAATACACTTAGTTGCAGGAAGGAATACGGAAAGGAACAGGAAAGCACCTGTAATTAATAAGTGGCTCAGAGGCTGGTGCCACTAACAGAATTTTGGGGTTTTCAATCATGGGAATCTTTCTAAGGCACCAGATCCACTAGCAATAGATGGAGTACATCTGTCCCAGAGGGGGAGAAAAATCTTAGCACATGAGAACAGCTTATCCCACAGAGGGAAAAGGCTGCTAGGAAGTGAGTTGGCAGGTTTGATTGACAGGGCTTTAAACTAGATTTGAAGGGGGAAGGGGATGAAATGAGTCCCCCAAGACAAGAATCTAGGGGTGGTAAGCTGGAGTCAGGGGTAAAATAATAGAATCATAGAATCATAGAATCATAGAATCATAGAATCAGTCAGGGTTGGAAGGGACCACAAGGATCATCTAGTTCCAACCCCTGCCATGGGCAGGGACACCCTACACTAGATTAGGCTGGCCAGAGCCTCGTCCAGCCTGGGCTTAAACACCTCCAGGGACGAGGCCTCAACCACCTCCCTGGATAACCCATTCCAGGGCTTCACCACTCTCATGGGGAAGAACTTCCTCCTCACATCCAGCCTGAATCTCCCCACCTCCAGCTTCATTCCATTCCCCCTAGTCCTATCACTACCTGAAAGCCTGAGAAGTCCCTCCCCAGCCTTCCTGTAGGCCCCCTTCGCATACTGGAAAGCCACAATTAGGTCACCTCGGAGCCTTCTCTTCTCCAGACTGAACAGCCCCAACTCCTTCAGTCTGTCCTCATAGGAGAGGTGCTCCAGCCCACTGATCATCCTCGTGGCCCTTCTCTGGACACGCTCCAGCAGCCCAGCTGAAGTCCATGTACACTAATGCACACAGCATGGGTAACAAACAAGAGGAACTGGAAGCCTTGTTACAATAGGAAAGATATAATGCAGTTGCCATTACAGAAACATGGTGGGATGACTCACATGACTGGAGCACTGTAATCAATGGCTACAAGCTCTTCAGGAGAGACAGGCGAGGAAGAAAGGGTGGAGTGGTGGCCCTGTACATCAGGGAGGCTCTAGACACCATGGAACTAGAGATTAAGGATGATCAGGTTCAGTGCCTGTGAGTAAGAATTGGAGGGGAGCCAACAAGGCTGACATCTGGATGGTCTGTTATAGACCACCCAACCAGGATGAGGAGGTAGATGAAACATTCTATAAGGAACTGGAGGCTGTCTCAAGATCACCAGACCTTGTTCTTGTGGGTGACTCTAACCTGCCTTATATCTGCTGGGAACTAAACGCAGCAGAGTGGAGGCAGTCTGGAAGGTTTTTAGATGTATGGAGGAGAGCTTCTTATCCCAGCTGTTGAGTGAGACTACCAGGTGTGAGGCTTTGCTCGACCTCCTTTTTATCAATAGAGAAGAGCTGTTGGGAGATGTGGTGGTTGGAGGCTGTCTGGGGTCCAGTGAACATGAAATAATTGCATTTTCAACATGCAGTCAGGCTAAGAGGAGCAGCAACAAAACCTCCATTCTGGAATTGCGGAGGGCAGACTTCAATTTACTTAAGGAACTAACTCAGAAGATACCTTGGGAAACAGCCTTTAAAAACAAAGGGGTCCAGGAGGGCTGGACCTACGTAATGAAAGAAATCTTGAAGACGCAGGAAAAGGCTGTGCCAATGTGCTGAAAGATGAGCCGCCGGGGCAGACGGCCAGCCTGGATGGGCAATGAACTTCTGAGTGAATGAAGGGAAAAAAAGAGGGTGTATCATCTTTGAAGGAAGGAGAGGTAACGCATGATATGTTTAAGGATGTTGCTAGGTCATGTAGGAAAAAAGGAGACAGGCAAAAGCCCATTTAGAGCTTAGACTGGCCACTGCTGTGGAGGAAAACAAAAAATCCTTCTGTAAATATATTCATGGCAAGAGGAGGGGGAAGGACAGCCTCCACTCCTTACTGGGCATGGAGGGCAATATAGTAACTAAAGATGAGGAAAAGGCAGAGGTACTTAACACTTTCTTGACCTCAATTTTTAATAGCAGGACAGGTTGTCTTCTGGACAACTGGCCTCCTGAGCTGGCAGATGGAGGCAGGGAGCCTCCTCTGTGATCCAGGAAGAAGTAGTTAGAGACATCCTTAGCCACTTAGATCCCCACAAGTCCATGGGATCAGATGGGATCCATCCTAGGGTGCTGAGAGAGCTGGCAGATGAGGTGGCCAAGCTGCTCTCCATCATTTTTCAACAGTCCTGGCTCACCGGAGAGGTCCCAGATGACTGGAAGCTGGCCAACATGATGCCCATCCACAAGAAGGGCCAGAAGGAGGAAGCAGGGAATTATAGGCCTGTCAGCCTGACCTCAGTGCCAGGCAAGATTATGGAACAGTTCATCTTGAGTGCAATCACACAGCACTTGCAGGATGGCCAAGGGATCAGGCCCAGCCAGCATGGATTTAGGAAGGGCAGATCCTGCCTCACCAACCGGATCTCCTCCTACAATCAGGTAACCTGCCTGGTGGATGTGGGGAAAGCTGTGGATGTGGTCTACGTGGACTTCAGCAAGGCCTTTGACACCGTCCCCCACAGCAAACTGCTGGCTAAGCTGTCAGCTCGTGGTTTGGACAGCAACACTCTGCGCTGGGTTAGAACCTGGCTGGAGGGCCGAGCCCAGAGAGTGGTGGTGAATGGTACCACATCCAGCTGGAGGCCAGGCACCAGTGGCGTCCCCCAGGGATCAGTGCTGGGCCCCATCCTGTTCAATATCTTTATTGATGATCTGGATGAGGGGATTAGGACAGTCATCAGCAAATTTGCAGATGACACCAAGTTGGGAGCAGATGTTGGTCAGTTAGAGGATGGAAGGGCTCTGCAGAGGGACCTCAACCAGCTGGACAGATGGGCGGAGTCCAATTGGATGGCATTCAACAAATCCAAGTGCTGGGTGCGGCACTTTGGCCACAACAACCCCATGCAGAGCTACAGGCTGGGGTCAGAGTGGCTGCAGAGCTGCCAAACAGAGAGGGACCTGGGGGTGCTGATCGACAGCCACCTGAACATGAGCCTGCAGTGTGCCCAGGTGGCCAAGAAGGCCAGCGGCATCCTGGCCTGCATTAGGAATAGTGTGGCCAGCAGGAGCAGGGAGGTCATTGTGCCCCTGTACTCAGCTTTGGTTAGGCCACACAATACAATACAATACAATACAATACAATACAATACAATACAATACAATACAATACACCAGGTTGGAAGAGACCTTCAAGATCATTGCGTCCAACCTATCAAACAATCCAACCCACCCAACAACTAGACCATACAGCCAAGCACCCCATCAAGTCTTCTCCTGAACACCTCCAGTGAAGGTGACTCCACCACCTCCACGGGTAGCCGATTCCAATGGGCAATCACTCTCTCCGTGTAGAACTTCTTCCTAACATCCAGCCTAAACCTGCCCTGGCGCAGCCTGAGACTGTGTCCTCTTGTTCTGGTGCTGGCTGCCTGGGAGAAGAGGCCAACCTCTGCCTGGCTACAACCTCCCTTCAGGTAGTTGTAGAGAGCAATAAGGTCACCCCTCAGTCTCCTCTTCTCCAGGCTAAGCAACCCCAGCTCCCTCAGCCTTTCCTCATAGGGCTTGTGTTCCAAACCCCTCACCAGCTTTGTTGCCCTTCTCTGGACACGTTCCAGCAAGTCAACATCCTTCCTAAACTGAGGGGCCCAGAACTGGACACAGGACTCAAGGTCTGGCCTAACCAGTGCAGTGTCCAGGGGCACAATGACCTCCCTGCTCCTGCTGGCCACACTGTTCCTGATGCAAGCCAGGATGCCACTGGCCTTCCTGGCTGCCTGGGCACACTGCAGGCTCATGTTCAGCCTACAATCAACCAGCACCCCCAGGTCCCTCTCTGCCTGGCCACTCTCCAGCCACTCTGACCCCAGCCTGTAGCACTGCCTGGGGTTGTTGTGGCCAATGTGCAGAATCCGGCACTTGGATGTGTTAAATCTCATGCCATTGGACTCTGCCCATCTGTCCAGCCTGTCGAGGTCCCTCTGCAAAGCCTCTCTGCCCTCCAGCAAATCAACTGCTGCCTCCAAGTGGTGTCATCTGCAAATTTACTGATGATGGACTCAATGCCCTCATCCAGATCATCAATAAAGATGTTGAAGAGCATGGGGCCCAGTACTGATCCCTGGGGCACATCACTAGTGACAGGCCGCCAGCTGGATGTGGTGCCATTCACCATTACTCTCTGGGCTCGGCCCTCCAGCCAGTTCCTAACCCAACACAGTGTGCTCCTGTCCAAGCCATGGGCTGCCAGCTTGGCCAGGAGTTTGCTGTGGGGGACGGTGTCAAAGGCCTTGCTGAGGTCCAGGTAGACCACATCCACAGGCCTCCCCACATCCACCAGGCGGGTCACCTGATCATAGAAGGAGATCAGGTTGGTCAGGCAGGACCTGCCCCTCCTAAATCCATGCTGGCTAGGCCTGAGCCCCTGGTCATCCTGTAAGTGCTGTGTGATCACACTCGAGATGACCTGTTCCATAATCTTGCCTGGCACTGAGGTCAGGCTGACAGGCCTATAATTCCCTGGCTCATCCAACCGGCCCTTCTTCTGGATGGGCACCACGTTAGCCAGCTTCCAGTCTTCTGGGACCTCTCCAGTGAGCCAGGACTGCTGAAAAATGATGGAAAGTGGCTTGGACAGCTCATCTGTCAGCAATCTCAGCACCCTAGGATGGATCCCATCCGGTCCCATGGCCTTGTGGGGGTCCAAGCGGCTCAGTAGATCTCTAACTTCCTCTTGGAGCAGTGGGAAACTATGCAGCTCTCTGGCTCCTTCTGCCAGCTCTGCAGGCCAGCAGTCTGGAAGACGTTCTTGAGTCCTGTGTCCAGTTCTGGGCCCCTCAGTTTAAGAAGGACATCGAGACACTTTAAGGTGTCCAGAGAAGGGCAACAAGACTGGTGAGAAGCCTTGAGCACAAGCCCTATGAGGAGAGGCTGAGGGAGCTGGGGTTGTTTAGCCTGGAGAAGAGCAGGCTCAGGGGTGACCTCATTGCTCTCTACAACTACCTGAAAGGTGGTTGTAGCCAGGAAGGGGTTGGCCTCTTCTCCCTAGCAACCAGCACCAGAACAAGGGGACACAGTCTCAAGCTGCACCAGGGGAAGTTTAGGCTCGAGGTGAGGAGGAAGTTCTTCACCGAGAGAGTGATTCGTCATTGGAATGGGCTGCCTGGGGAGGTGGTGGAGTCACCATCCCTGGAGGTGTTGAAGAGGGGATTGGATGTGGCACTTGGTGCCATGGTCTAGTCCTGAGGTCTGTGTTTACAGGTTGGACTCGTTGATCTTCGAGGTCTCTTTCAACCTTAGTGATACTGTAATACTGTGATACTGACACTGTAAATAATGTCATATGCATAAGATCTAAGGTATGTAGAAAGACAAGGAAAATATACTGTGTGGTTCATATCTTAATATTCACTTCGTTCATCTAGTGATTGGTTAACTGCATAAACCAGAATGGCATTCTACAAAAACTTCCATGATTATTTTGGAGGATTGGGTTATTATTAGAAAAATTCTGTTTTCTAATCTAAAAAGCACTGATACAAACTCCTAAGCAGAAAGATTTTCTAAGAATTCATGACTCAATAAACTCTGTCTTCCTTGTTTTGCCTTCAACTATTCCTTTCTTAAAACCAAACAAAATTCAAACAAACAGACAAAAAAAAAGAGACTTAATTCTTCTTCCAAATTCCTTGAGTCCACTAAATTGGCACCAAGAATTTTGTTAACCTCCTGAGAACATGTAACATTTTTCAGTGCACTGAGGTCCTGTTTTGCTTTGTACTAATTTGATACTGATCTATGACAGGCTTTAAAAATTGTAAAAGGTGTGGGAGTGCAATATGCAGTTTTATAGATATATCTCTATGTGTGTGTGTATAAATACTTATTTTTGTGTGTTTATGTATATGCATTTGCTAGTTGTATTTTCATACTCTACTAACTGCTACATCTTTGAAAATATACCTTACCTTTTTCTTTTTGGAGTGTATTTTATAAATAATTTCTGACTATGTATAATCTCTTTCATACACAGAAACTATCTGCATAAACCATACATGCACACACAGAGAATTACCTGTGATTTACTATACAGATATTGCACAATAATGTCAAGTTTTTCAGTTGGTATAAAAGATTATACAAATAAGCAGTGTGACAGCCACTTAAATCTGCTGAGTATCTGTCCAGGTGTCTGCAGACAATGACTTATGGTTACTATATTAAATACCAGCCAGATTTTTACTATAATTGTGGAATTTAGGAACCATTTGCCTAAATTTAGGTGGTAGTCCACTGATAAAGCTGCTGAGCAACCAAAATATCTCTAAGAGACTGTCAGGTACACCACTGGCCTTCCAGGTTTACTATACCATCAGTGTGAAAGCATAACAGCTCTACAACTATCTGTCTACTCAACTATCTCATTGCTGTTTTCTTCTCTCTACTATTTCTTGAGCTGTTTGAGAAAACTATCAATCAGTCATCTGGTGTTTGGAATTAAGTTTTGGACCTAAACACCAAATCTGTCCCAGAACCTGACTATTTTTGTCCAATATAATTTTGTCATCATAATTTTGCTATCTTCTCGAAATTCAAATATATATATACTTTTCCTTATGCTCCCTTGAGCTCCTTTTTCAAGTCTCTGTTTTTAATGTAAAAGCATCTTCTTTATCTACTGAGCAAAAAAAAAAGCTATCATCTAACATGGTTGAAGCATGCTCCACATTGCAAACTAGGCAGGATCTCTGTGTTCAGTTAGTAATTCATCTAACTGACCATAGAAACAAAAAGCATTGATCAATGATCATAGTCACATCTCCATCCATAATGCAAGGTCCAAGGTCTTGATATGCTACAGAGTCATGATGGTGACAGACCAAGTGCAAGCACATCTCTTTTTAGGGCAGAAATAGCCTTTTTCATTCCTGATACAAAGAATCTGCACTCAGGTCTCTGCTGGTTCACCTTATATACAGACAACAGAAAATAAGAAACTAGGCAGCTTGAGCTGTGCTTTAACCATGAGGGGTCATCTGGGCTGTAATGCTATCCTCTGGTATAGCTATATTTGTGGCAAAGAAAGTATCAAGTTAGGAAAATGCAATGGATGTGGAGTGAGACACATACAGCTGTGCATATATGGAACACAGGGTTTTGTGGGTTTTTTTTTGAGTGCTTGCCAATACCAAAGCCAGATTTATTAGAAGACCTACATAGTTGTTTCACAGAAAAATGACATCCCCTGGCACTGATAATAATAGACCTTTCTCCCATAGCAGACTCTGTGTTTGGGCTGCAGGCACTCCTCCTTCATTCCTGCAGACTAAGAGGTATCAAGTTATCCATCCTTTCAACAACTCAGTGGTAGAGGTATTGAATTAGAATGAGGTAGGTACAGGTGGCAGCAGCTGCTAAAATATAAAGACATTTAATTTTGTACTGTCTCTATTCTATCTTTTTGTTTGTCTGTTTTATTCAAGTAGTTTCCTGATGATAAAGTTTCATTGAATTGTGGAAAGACATTTTCTAGATTCTTTCTTTCCCAGTGAAGACTGTGTAACCTTCCAAACCCAGAAATCTTTAATCTCATTGTCAAAGCCTGTCAGAATCTTTTAAAAGTCAAATTGTATAGCTTTCTAAAAGAAAAAAAAAAAAAAAAAAAAAAGAAGAAGAAGAAGAAGAAGAAGGGGTGGTGGTGGAAAAACCCACACCAGTACTTCAAAATTAACTCAGTACTCAAAATTAAATGAAAAGGTAAAATAAAGCAAGTGTGATGCAAAAAGAAGCCTGTTTTGTATGAAATACAAGCCAAATAAAAGGGACTGGGAGGAGGCCATTCAAATTCTGACAGTCCTGCTGGGGCAAGTGATTTTGAAAAGAACTGTAGGAAAACCAGGTGATATACAAACATGTATCACCAATAGGACAGGTTTCTCAAGGAGTGGTAATGGTTATGTATTGGACAGGTAGTAGTTACCTAGACACCTTGACCAGTAGAGAAAGTACTGTCCCAACTTTTTAATGTTTTGGGTTTTGTTTATTTAAATTTTTGTATTTTTTTTGTGAACTGTGTGCACACAGTCTACAGACTAGGCTAGACATTTGTGAGCTGGAAATTTATGCGTCTGAAGGAAATTAATTATCCTCATGTAACAGACATGAAAGCAAAGCTACTAATTCCAGAAATACAGTACAAGAGTCAATTTTGGAACTGTTGGTTTGGCATCTTAGACAACACAGCACCAACTCCTTTCTGCTATTTGTGCAGTACAAATATGCCAAGTGCAATGACTAGCAATGTTAAACCCAAAGAGCTTATTGGTGGATCACATATCTTTCAGTCAAGAAATGTGAATAGTATAGTCCTAGTAGTTTCAGAGCAGACAGATTCTTAGCAGATAACTATTATCCAAAGCTGTTTTCCTCTTCTCCTTCTGTTCTTGCATGCTAACAAACACCTTTAAGCAAAGAGGACTTTCTTTCTATCTTTGTCAATATATCTGCCACATTAAAGGCTGATGAGACTGTTCAGCACATATGTTGGATAATTTGTTGTGGTACTTGACCCACCAGGTTGTTTAACCTAAATACCTGCAGGTTTTTGAAGTTACACCTATGATTATCCTGCAGCACAGCTGTAATTATGTAATAATTATATATAATTTAACTGTCACAGATAGAGAGAAAAGATTCATCTTCTCCCAGGAAAGTACCCAACACCATACAGAAACAATTAGAAACTGAAATAGCTAAGGCTGCTTTTCATAAATTAAATATTACCCCAAGACTATTGAAAGTAATTTTCCTGTTACACATACACTAGGCACAAAGGATTAAAAACCTCACAGTTACAGTTATGTAAGGCCTGATGCTGGATTCTGTTATAGAATTCCCTTTAGAAGATTAAAAAAACCCTTACACTGATTTATCTTACTAGGTCAAAAGAGAATGCACTTTGTGTGAAATGTTTCTGGGTGTGGCAAAGTATAGGAGACTACCATGGAAAAGACTTCCTTAGGAGGAAAAGCATAAGGATCTAAAAGCAAGCGTAACTGAAAACAGAAAGTTTATTTTCTAAATAGGGTATCTATTGGGATTGTCTGGTGTGAAACAGCATCCTATATTGGCCTGGTTTCCCATGCAAAATAAACTAAGTTCAGTGGTGACAGGTTCAGGCCTTAATGGCTTTCACTGTTAGCACAGACTGAAATGATGAGTGTTTCTTCATTTGTCACTCAGCAATTAATATGCCAAGCCTTGGCTGCTCTCTACTTGCTGTTCATTTATGATTTATTAAATTGAGCAACTGCTAGATGTGCCTTCCCCCCACCTGCCTTTCTTTCCCCCTTTTTTATTTGCTCCCTTTTTTATTTCCTGTGGGCCAAGCATGACCAGGACAAACATGGTTTTGCAGAATGTCTGAGTAAGAGATCTAATAGACACTTCACAGGAGAGCTATATTTATCTCAGCTGATATTCCTTTCCAACCCTACTCTACTATCTCCTGCAACATGGACCCACTGGATAACTGCAATCACAGGGTTTTTTTTGGTAGCAACATAATTTTTGGTAGAATCAAGCAGTACCTAACTCTTTTCCTTTACATTTTCCCGCTCCTTAATTCAGTCCTTATGTAATCAGCAAGTTAATATTCTTGTCATAAGCCAAGAGTAGTAACAGAAACAGATAACATCACAGTTATTTATTCAGTTGTGATTCTTGTTTGTCTGAGATGGAAAGTGTTGAAAATCACCAGACTACAGATGTTCTGCTGTATCTGCATTTCATACAAGCATGTAAACTTCTGTGATATATTGCCAGACAGGTAAAACCTAAACTAACAAGATAAGAAAGTGAAAGGAAATAGATATATTTTAGACCTGACCCAGCCCTTTTGGAGTTGCTCATCACAGATCTGGGCTATTATTCATATCAAGGTTTACACAGAGAATTAAAAAGAAGTATTGAAGAACTGATTTTTCTGCAAACATCAAAAGAACCTATTTGTTTTTATTGTAGACACCCTAGAGGGGACTGGCAGGCCCTCTGAGTTCAAACTCTTTTTCTTTGTTGGTTTTTTCATTTGTTTGTTTTTCTATCTAATTTCCTAACTCATTGTGATGACTCTTTACACTATACATGTCTTTGATCATCACTTTTAATGACTGAGTAATTAATGAACATTTAAGCATATATGCATTTCAACTATTCTGTTAGATGGAATTTTTGTTCCAGAATAAACATGAATGTATGCTTTACACACATTTAAGCATATATCCAGGACAAATATCTGTTAGGTATAATTTCTATTCTACCAGCTAGATTAGGATATCACCAATATCTGGTTCCTAGCCTCTGAGTTCAATGTTCTTTCTGATAAGCTTCTGTAATCCTCTTCTACAACATCTCCCTAGCAACCAGCACCAGAACAAGGGGACAGAGTCTCAAGCTGCACCAGGGGAAGTTTAGGCTCGAGGTGAGGAGAAGGTTCTTCACTGAGAGAGTGATTCGCCATTGGAATGGGCTGCCCGGGGAGGTGGTGGAGTTGCTGTCCCTGGAGGTGTTGAAGAGGGGACTGGACATGGCACTTGGTGCCATGGTCTAGTCATGGGGTCTGTGGTGACAGGTTGGACTCGATGATCTTCAAGGTCTCTTCCAACCTTAGTGATACTGTGATACTGTGATCTTCTCTGGTAAATAATATTTTCTGTATTCTCTCTAATATTTCAAAATCTTTTCTTAATCTGGCATTAATCTATACAGAATATCAGTTGTGTTCTCAGAAATGAAATGTAGCATCCCTTTCCTACTCCTATTATATGGAGGTATTCAAGAATTAAATCTTCTCATAGTCATGTTCAAGACTCACATATAATCCACCATAAAACCCAGATTTTTTTCACAGCCATAAATTTTTAGAACCAAAGTTTATGTCCTGTAGATGCTGCCTGTATTCATTATTCATTGGTGGGTTATTTTTTTGGGGGCTATATTAAAACTCATTCTGGATCCACTTTCCCAGTTTAACTACATGACCAATTGAGGCTGGCTGTCCTTATCAATATTAAATGTCTACCATTTTTGTGTCATCTTCAAATTTTATCATCAGTAATTTTACATTTACTTGCAGATTATTTGTTTAAATGTTGAGTAGCACAGGGTCTTTGAGGAATCCCAATGACAAATCCATGTTTGACAATGAATCTCTATAGACAGTTGCTTTGTGAAAACCATTTAATAGCCATGTTTCAACCTATTTAACCTGTGTTTTATTGATATTGTATAGTGCTACTGTCTCAAACAGAACGTCCCGTTATATTACCAAAAAACACTCTGTTCTTATCTTTATCAATCAAAGTGGAATCTTATCAAAAAAGAATTTGTTTGACAGGACCTTTTTAAACTAATACAAGACAAAACCACTCTCAAGTTAACAAGTATTAAATGTATGACAGTTCTTCAATTCTTCTTTAATTGAATCCCTCTTCAACTTTTCATGTCACTTTGTCTAAAATACTGATACCATGTCAGTTCTGAGATATGAGATAGAAGCTCACTGGAATGTATCAGCTCTTCATCAAGTAATGAATGTAGCAAAATATAGATCTCCAGGAATAACTTAGAAATATTTTCTAGTAAATAGACTTTAGAAAGCTTGGTAACTTGTAAATCCATATTATATCTTCTAATATTTTCTAATATATGCTTTCTTGCATATTTCATCTCCTCAGCCTACATAAATTGATGTGCTAACTGGAATTTCTGGTAGTTACATACCAAGAGAACATCACTTCTTCTGGCCTGGGGTGTTTAAATAAGATTCATTGAAATGATAAGAACTAACATAAAATACTGAGATGTCAAGAATAAATATGTAATGTGTGGTATTTATCATGTCACAAAGTTAATTTTTAAGAATTCCTCTTTTTCCAAAGCTTAAGAATAAAACAGTGTACAATAAATGAAAACAAAAAAATATTTTTAAGATAGAATCATTGAATTGTTAGGGTTGGAAGGGACCTCAAGGATCATCTGGTTCCAACTCCCCTGCCTTGGGCAGGGACACCTCGCTCTAGATCAGGTTGTTCACAGCCACATCCAGCCTGGCCTTCAAAACCTCCAGGGATGAGGCTTCCACCACCTCCCTGGGCAACCTGTTCCAGTGTCTCACCACCCTCATGGTGAAAAATTTCTTCCTAACATCCAATCTGAATCTACTAATTTCCAGTTTTGCTCCATTCCCCCTAGTCTTATCATTACCTAACACCTTAAAAAGTCCCTCACCAGATTTCTTGTAGTCCCCCTTCAGATACTAGAAGGCTACAATAAGGTCTCCTCAGAGCCTTCTCTCTTTCAGACTGAATAACCCCAACTCTTTCAGTCTGTCCTCAAAGGACAGGTGCTCCAGATCTCTAATCATCCTCATGGCCATCCTCTGGACATGCTCCAGCACATCCAGATCCTTCCTGTAATAGGGGCTCTGGAACTGGACACAGCACTCCAGGTGGAGTCTCACCAGAGTGGAGTAGAAGGGGAGAATCACCTCCCTTGACCTGCTGACTATGCTTCTCTTGATGCAGCCCAGGATGTGATTTGTTTTCCAGGCTGCAAATGTACACTGGTGGCTCATGTTGAGCTTCTCATCCACCAGCATTCCCCAAATCCTTTTCTTCAGGGCTGTTCTCATGCCAGTCAGTGTCCAGCCTATATCAGCGCTTGGGATTGCCCTGACCCAGATGCAGGACTTTGCCCTTGGTCTTGTTGAGCCTCATGGTTTGTTATGGGTCCACCTCTCCAGGCTGTCAAGGTCCCTTTGGATGCCATCCCTTCCCTGCAATGTGTCTGCTGCACCACACAAACTTGCTGAGGGTGCACTCAATGCTTCTGTCCATGTCACTGTGCTGGGTTACATCCATCCCAGGGAGAGGGCTGCAAGAGCCCAGCTTCCCCCAGGGGACAAAAGAAACCTGATCCAGGTGAACAGAGAGGGACTTGGTTTTTCCTCCCAGGAGGATGGGTCCCCTGGGCCAAAGGTGGTCTATTCCACTCCCCCTTCCTGTCCAGCAAGCCTATAAAAAAGAAGACACTGCTGCCATTTTTGCTTTCTTCTGCCTCACCTGCTTGAGAGGACCAACAGCTGCAGCCAGTCTCCTGATTATTCCATGTGATCAGGCTTGGCCTCTCCCTACTGTATCCACACTTCTCTAAAGGACTGAAATTTACGCACATCCAGGGAAATACAAGACTATTCCTATTTATCCTTATTCCTTACCCTTGTAAACCCTCCCTGTTTATATATATATAAAAAATTTACTTCTCCTACTTCCAAACTGACTCCAGATTATTTTAAGTAGATTTACCTCCTTCTCTTTTCCTCTACTCCTTTTCTTTCTTTCTCTCCTTTTTCCTTATCAGGGAAAAGGAGAGGGGAACAGGGGAGGAATTCGTGATTTGCTACCATCTGAGCTCTTAAACTACAGCTAAGGCTCAAACCACTATAGTCACCAACAAAGATGTTGAACAAGACTGGTCCAATACAGATCCTGAGGGACTCCACTTGTCACTGGCCTCCACTTGGACATGGACCAATTGACAGCCACCCTTTGGGTGTGGTCATCAAGCCAGTTCTTTATCCACTGAATGGTCCATCCATCAAAGCCATGCTGCACCAGTGTGGAGACCAGGATGTCTTGTAGGATAGTGTCAAAGGCTTTGCTCAGGTCCAGGTAAATGATGCCAGTTTCTCAGCCTTCATCTGTTAATGCTGTTACCTTGTCACAGAAGGCCACCTGGTTTGTCAAATAGTATTTGCCCTTGGTGAAGCCATGCTGATTGTACTCAATCACCTCTTCATTATTCTTCTGCCTCAGAAGTGCTTCCAGGAGGATCTGCCCCATGACCTCACCAGGCACAGAGGTAAGACTGACTGGCCTATAGTTCCTTGGGTCATCCTTCTTTCCCTTTTTGAAAATGGGGGATATATGTCTCCTTTCTTGTTCCCAATAAGATATGCAGTTCATAGTCTGGAAACAGCCCCTATGGTGTACTTGCTGCTTGTGCAGTCCTCTGTGATCACCCTGAAGGATTCCCTCAGCCCTTCACAGAATCAAAACAGTGCTTTCCATTCAGACAGAAGGATAGGGGCCATGGGATGCACAAACCGCCCCCAGGTATAATTTCTGCTGAGACCCTGTAGAGAAGACAGTGGCATTACCAAAGGCAAGGGGGTAAATATGCTCCAGATAGTATGAAGATATGGTTAAGACTGTATCTGGAAGCAGAAAAAGTGCTACTAGGCTGAAAAAAAACAACCAAAGATTCTTAAATGATCCCAGCATCAGCAAAGCTTTTTCAAGTATCTTACAAAAAGCCAAGGAGACACTGATAGATGGCGTGCCAAGATCCTAATCTACACAGTGCATAAGACATCATCCTCATATCAAGATCAAGTTAAATGACATGTGAACAACAATCCTTCCAAATAAATAATCTAAAATCCATATTACATTTTAAACTAGATAAAATTTTCTGGATATTATATTCTCATTCTACGGATATTGTTTAAATAATGAACATTAGGTTTTATCTTGAACCTAAATAAAATTTAATCTCAGCTGGGTAGAAATTTATCGGATGATATCAATTAAGGTCAGATCATAATATTTCCATCCATTTAAAAATACTGTCTTTCAAATCCTGGAGTTTAAACCCTTCTCTCACCATTACAATTTTATAAAACAGAATACCAAAACTGTATTTTGAAACATAACAGAAACATTAATTTGCTTTGAAAATGTGAAAGCAATTCTGAAATAGTCTTAAGTGAACAGTCAATAAGATACACTCATCACCATGAATTATTTCAGCTTGATGAATTAATATTTTCATAAGGAAATGTAAAAATGTCAGATGATTTCCAACCCACTCTAATGGTGTGGTTATTATCTCTTTGAGGTAAATGAAAGAACATTAGAAAACTGCTAAGATTCATTCCACTGTTTGAAAGAGTAAGACATATTTATATGACTGAAGATGTGAAGCTGTACAAGAATTCATTTTCCATTGGGTAAGAGAAAATCCTATGGTATGCTTGAGAAAAGCCTACATTTCTTCTGAGGGCTTATGTTAAGTGCCTCCAGGCATATGTTTCATTAAAAGGACTTTTTAAGACCTGCTGTGAATTTTATAATAATGTAAAATAGTATAAAAGTGCAGCTGTAAAAAGTTCCAGAACCTGACAATAGAAAGAATTAACAGGAAAACACAGATGAAAATTAAAACCGTGTAATTTGAAAATAGTATCTGTTTTATAAGGCCTAATCTTCCTATATGTCTGAATAATTAAACATAAGGTGCTTTACAGAGCTTTAATAATGCATTTCACCCTAGTTCACATGGCAGTTCGAAGTTGTGTAGAGTATGATTTAAAAAACCATTGTGCTACCCAAAAAAAAAAAAAATAATCCATGTAACCCTGCTTAATGTTTATGTCATCAGTTAAATTAAATGTGATAGGAACAGCAGCTCTGAAGAATTGTGTCTCTTTGCAATTTCTGGTGCCCCATTGATGACAGAAGCTGACTCCATGTTAATCCAGTTTGGTTTTGCCTCTGTGGCCTAAAACACTTCTTGTCCTCTCACTTCAGGAAAAAATCTCAATTAGGGCACGAGAGTACCAATTTATCAGCACAGGGATAGCTGGAGGAGAAGGTAACCTTTTCAGAGAATTGTGTTAGATTGGTGAGATTCTCCTGAAGGGTTTTCAGTTAGGCAGTGTCTCACACAGAACATCTAGGCAAAAAGATGGGAACAGGAGCATACTTTTTGGGACCAGGGTAAAAATAAGAAATAACAAAAACTATTAATGACCTTTTTGAACAGAGACTGCTTTTCGAGATACAATACAATACAATGCACCAGGTTGAAAGAGACCTTCAAGATCATCGCGTCCAACCCATCAACCAATCCAACCCACCTAAACAGCTAAACCATGGCACCAAGCACCCCATCAAGCCTCTTCCTGAGCACCTCCAATGAAGGTGACTCCACCACCTCCACAGGCAGCTGATTCCAATGGGCAATCACTCTCTGTGTATAGAACTTCTTCCTAACATCCAGTCTAAACCTGCCCTGGCACAGCCTGAGACTGTCCTCTTGTTCTGATATTGGCTGCCTGGGAGAAGAGACCAACCTCTGCCTGTCTACAACCTCCCTTCAGGTAGTTGTAGAGACCACTAAGGTCACCCCTCAGTCTCCTCTTCTCCAGGTGTGATGGGTTGAGGCAGCCCCCCTCCCCACCACGGGCAAAATAAAACAACTCAGACAAACGGATTGCAAAAGTGATGGAAAGTTTAAAGGAAAAGCAGTGAATGTTTACAGAGAGCCAAAAGCAGAGTGACAAAAGAAATCCCAAAACAGTCCCAAAAGATCCCATCCCCACCTGGGGGTACACCCAAGACCCCCCAGGGCTCCTTCTTCCCCCCTCCCCACTGCTAGGCTAGTCTCAGCTGGCCAGATCTGAGACTGCCCATCCCCCTGTGGCCTTGGGCCTAGCCAGGCCCATGGCCGGGAGACAACATCTCCCCCATTACTGGGTGACGGCGAGGAAGAAAGAGGAAGTGCTGAGGCCTCGCACTGGATCTTATAGTGGTGCAGAGAATTCTGGTAGAAATATCCAATTTCCTGTGTCCACCCACTGGGCTGGACCTCTGGATACAGGAAGCAGGGGGGCAACCCCAGCTCCCTGAGCCTTTCCTCGTAGGGCTAGCTCTGAGTGGCTGTTCTAAAACCCAGTCATGATCCGTACTAGCTGCTGTCAAACACAAAGCATTTTGTTATTGTAAATATGTTTAAATTATTATGAAGATTCTTCCTAGATTTGAATGAATTTACATTTTGTTATCATTGTAAGTAGTGTGTCTCGGTTTAAGGAGTGAGACAGGCTCTCTAACTCTTCTCAAAGGAGTTAAAGAAAATACTCTATACAAGCATTGGAAGAATTGGAAAGTTTAAATGGCAGTGCTATTCATAAACTATATACTACAGTGAAAATCATGCATCATACACAAAATCCATAGTCTGAGCTTAACACTAAAGTCCATTAACCCAAAGTTTCCCCAAACTCCACCAAACCAGGCCAAAAATCCAGGCCTTCAGGCATGCTCTGAATAATGATTCAGATTGACACTTGTTCCCAGTAAGCATCATGGGCAAAGTCAACTATTTTACAGGGCACTGAGGTTTACACCTCTGGGCCAGAAAATAGATGCTGGCCCCAGTGTTTACAAGTATATTAGTCTACTTTTCCTCATTTCCAGGATCTACCATGCACCTCTGGAAAGAAGCAATGGAGCTTTGTGGTGAGTCTGCTTATGGCGCATCCAATTACCATGGGCTCACGTTCTCCTATCCACTATGTCCCTGACTCAAGGGCAAACATGTGCCTGGGCTGACTGGCACCAAGTGGCCCACCTGTGAGAGTCCAATGACTCTTCTGTCTCAAAACCATACATGTGGCAGGAAAGGGATGGCAGCCCCTAACTGCTCTATCATCTCAAACAAGGTGCAACACCTGACCTGAATAGACAGAGTGATGCTTTTGATGGTCTTAATAGGTCTGGAGGGGAGCTACTGGCCTGGCAGCATGGCTTACCAATGAAATGATATAATTTCTGTGTAGGCAGGAATTCCCTTTTTCTTTATTTTAAAACCACTGCAACAGAACCACTGAAAGGTAGTTGTGTGCACACCTCACTCATGCTCACCTTTCTTTGGGACTTGGAGAGCCTTCCCTCCCTGCCAAAAGGGTATAAAAGCACTACAACTCTGGGGTCCACATGTTGCATTCATCACAGAAGACCCTGCTGGGATGTACACCCACCACCAAAAACTTTCACTATTCTTGTGATACTTGTTGGATCCAAGGAGTGGTAATATCTTTCATCTTAATTTTTTCTCTCTCTCTTCTTTTCCCATTTTCCCTCTGCTCTGGTCCATTATTGAGAGCTTTCACTGGCTCTAATAAACCAAAGTCATCAGCCATTTGGTGTCTATTCACTTTTATTTACTTCAAGGGAACTGTTTGAATCTTAGAACAACTTCCCCTGCTGCCCAGGGTCAGCATGGGATACTGGATCATGATGACACCCATAGTTTTGTCACTGCCCAGATGCCTTTGCTGAAGAACAGGGAGTGAATGGATGAAAAGCAGGGCACAAATACACAGTTCAGAAGTGACCTTCAGCTATGAAATTTTCAGAAACTCTCAAGAGGCAAATCACATCACAGTTTTCTTGGCTAGATCACAGATGTTTTTAGTACAGATATGCAAAAGCAAAGACAATTGCAAGGAGGATGAAAGGGCAGATGCAAAAATTGTAGGCAGACAACACCAAGAAGCACCAAAGGGAAAGCACAAGCACAGACAGGTTTTCTCAAGGCCACAGAGGTACTGTAGGACAGAAAATTCTGGGAAGAGAATCTAGATCATGTGAAATAGGTCCTGTAATCATCATTAACTGTTTCTCCTGTGCATAGTTCCTATTAACACAAGAATATAATGACATGTGAAATATTGCAAGGAATATATTTATCAATAGCATACATATATGCACCACATAATCTAATCTTAACAACAGGAATAAAATATTCAATATTCAAGCTGCTCATGTACATTAGAAAATGGAATCAAATACATTGCTATTGCAAGTACATTTGAAGCACCTTCTTATAATAATTACATTTAAAAATTTAAATGCTGCACACATCTATCTTTCAGTTAAATGGCCCATTAATCCCCCAACAAAATGTCACTACATAACTTGTATTTCAATAATTATTTTCCTTTCTTCAATGAAAGTTTAACAACACATTATTTCAAAAATGGCATCATATAAAAGACTATCTGAAATGACCTATGATTTTACAACCACTTATTTCATTGCAATGAAGCTAAAATTAGGAGTTTTTAAAATACTTTACAATAGAACTTAAATACTAACATTTTGTCTCAAATATACTACCACTTGATTTATATCTTCTTAAAGTGCTTGCAATCCTTTTTTTTTTTTTTTTAAGAAATATGAAGTTTATGGTCATATATCTCATAACCAGATTAAACTGTGAGTATGGAAGAACTGTCATATAGAACAGATGTAAAATTATAGTTATGCAGCAGTTGTATGTAATAACCTTGGACAAGTCTCAGCTGTGGGGTCTTGAAGTATTTGCTCACTTTCTGGACTTTGTGAATGATTATTGAAGAACTCATACCAAAATTCAGCCATGTTCCTGACCTGGAGCATCGGTGGAACAGAGCTTCAAGATGAGCTGCAATTCATAATACAGCACTCTTTTGCCATATGTTAGTATTGCTCAGTCCTTTGCAGGTAAGTACTGATAGTCAGCAAGCATGGTTTGGTAAGTGAACTTGCAACGGCATGATTGAAATCAGCCTAGTGACTACATGCATTTTCATAACAGATATGAGTTTAAACACAGTCAAAGAGATCCAGAAAATCCTAGGATGTTCTGGGATCTAAGCCTCTATCTGTCACCCTTGGGTGCATACCGTTTCTCTCATATCCTGAAAAAAAAAAAATACATGGCGTTTCCATTGAGTGGGAGTTCTGTAACTGCAGCCAGGATACTTCTCACACTAGATGTGGGCTCCTTTCTAATGCAGCCTTGTCTCTCACTGCAGGCATCAAGCCTATAAGCTAAAAGTTGCTCTCATGGGACCCAATACTGAAAGTAGCAGTGTCCCTAAATAGAGTATTTTGCAGATCTGGTCTATTCTTGGTAAAAAAAGCAAGTGTATTCATTAAAAAAGGCAAAGAGTGGTATCTGGGAGTCCTTAGTCTCTGAGTCATAGAATGGTTTAGGTTGGAAAGGACCTTAAATACCATCATGCAGTTCCAACACCCCTGCCATGGGCAGGTACACCTTCCACTAGACTAGGTCACTCAAGGCCTCAACCAACCTGGCCTTGAACACCTCCAGGGAGGGGGTATTCACAACCTCACTGGCAACATGTTCTAGTGTCTCACCACCCTTACTGTAAAGAATTTCTTCCTAATAACTAGTCTAAATCTATCCTCTTAAAGCTTAAAGCTCATCCGATCACTATAAGCCCTTGTAAAATATCCCTTCACAGTTTTCTTGTAGGCCCCCTTCAGGTGCTGGAATGCCTCTATAAGGCGTCCCTTAGTCTTCAGACTGAACAGCCGCAACTCTATTAGCCTGCCCCTTTGAGGTAGTTTTAGACTATGCCTTTAAATTTTTTTTCACAGATCTTGAACAGAAAGTAGTAGAATGTAAATAAATTACTATTGGGTATAAAAAGGAAAATAATGTTAGTTCTAAATAATCCCATTGGGGAGGTATCTACTATAATATTTAGTTTGGTAAACAACCTTTCTCTCTTTTCACTTCTTCACTCTGGGAGAGACTAACTCACTTCTGCTTGACCTTGGCTGCATTGCTTTTTTGTGACTGGTAATAACATCTTCTCGCTGTTCTTTTCTCTTGTCCCTTTGTATACAGAAGGGTAAGGAGGAGGCAGGGAGTGAGAAGCTGTTGCAGCTCCCCTGACCTTTGCCCAAGGGGTTCTTGTGCTGTTTATTAATTGTAAATACTTGTAAATATTGCAAATACTGTATATTTTGTACATATTCATTACATTTCATTGTAGATTGTAGTTTTGCTTGTAAATACAGCTCCTTTTGCTTCCAAGTGAGCTGCTCTGGCAAATTTAATGTTGGGGGAATTTTTAACCCACCATGCCCTACAAGAGAGGTGCTCCAGCCCTCTAATCATCTTGGTAGTCCTCTGGACCTACTCCAGCATTTTGACGTCCCTCTTATTCTGGCAGCACAAGAATTGGGTGCAGTACTCCAGGTGGTGCCTTATAAGAGCAGTGCAGAGGGGAGAATCACCTCCCTTGTCCTGCTGGTCACAATCTTTTCATACAGCCTTGGACACGTCTGGCCTTCTGGGCTCCAAGCACACACTGCCATCTCATGCTGAGTTTATCATCAACTCATACAGCCATGTCCTTCTCCTCAAGACTGCTCTTGAGCCACTCCTTGTCCAGGCTTTATGTATGGTTGGAGTCGCCCTGACCCAGATGTAGGATCTTGTACTTGTCTTTGTTGAACTCATGAGGTTCACATGGGCCCACCTCTTAAGCCCATCTAAGTCCCTCTGGATTCCATTCCTTCCCTCCAGTGTGTCAACTGCACCACACAGCTTGGTGTCATCTGCAAACTTGCTGAGAGTGCATTCAATGCCACTGTCCATGCTGCTGACAAAGATGTTAAAGAACACTGCTCCCAGAACTGACCCCTGAGGGGCACCTCTTGTCACTGGTCTCCATTTGGCTATTAAGCCATTGATTGCAACTCTCTGAGTGCAGCCATCCAGTCAACTCCTTACCCAACAAGTAGCCTATCACTCAAGTCCATGCTTTTCAAATATGGTGACCACAATATAACATGGAATAGTATCAAAAGCTTTAAGCAAGTCTAGGTAGATGACACCAGTCACTCTTCCCTTATCCATTGGTGCTGTAACTCCATCATAGAAAGTGGACAAGTTCATCAGGCATGATTGCCATTGGTGAAGCCATGCTGATTACCAACGATCACCTCTTTTTCATTTTTATGTATACCTTAGCAAGGCCTTCAGAAGGATCTGCTCTGTGATCTCTCGAAGCACAGTGGTGAGACTTACTGGCCCACAGTTTCTGGGGTCTTCTTTTTTTTTTTCCCCTTTTTGAAGATGTTGGTTATGTTTCCCCTTTTCCAGTCAGCAGGGATTTCACCATGTTGCAATGACTTTTCGAATATGATGGACAGTGATTTGACAACTTCATGTGCCAGTTCCCTCAGGACCTGTGGGTGGATCTCATTGGACCCCATGGATCTGTGCACCTTCAACTTCTCTAGATGTCCTTGAACCTGCTCTTTGCTTACAGTGGGCAGATCTTCCTTTTCCCACTCCCCAGCTATATTTTCTGAAGCTTGGGTAATACAGTTAGAGCCCTTACCAGTGAATAGTGAGACACAGTAGCTCTTGAGCAGCTCAGCCTTCTCTGTATCCTTTGTGACCAGGTCTCCATTCTCCTTTTAGAGAGCCCCCTCATCTTGCCTATCCATCTTTTCTGTCCCTAATGCCTATTAGTTACTATTTGTTCAGTGACAGCATTTCAATATTCACATTATCAGAGGCACTCCCAGTGTGCATTAATCTTTCTCCAGAAATTATTTCCTTTTTATTGCTAATTGCAGTGCTCTCTATTAAGATACGCTCTTAGAAGGCATCAGTACAAGATCTTTTTGAAAGAAACTCTAAGAAAGGAGTTTTCAAGTTAGACTAAACTGTTTGTTGAATAAGTAGCAGCTGGTATCACTAACACCTAAACTAAAGAGCAATTTGAGATACCTTTGGTGAATTCCAGAACTCCCATTGGTTTTAATTAGAACAACTGAAAGAAACTGCTAATTTTAATCAGCTGGTGAAAGGTGATGCTGTCACAGTCAGACTTCTGAACTCCTGTTTTCATTTTTTGAAGTAACAGACAGTCCTAAGTAAAATGTAATGTTTCCTTGGGAAGATATGTGTATCTTTTTTATTAGGGAATATCTATAGTGTTACAAGCCCAGAATGAGTGTTAAAAATCAGGAATTTTTAAATAGACTTTCTTTAATCAAACAGAACAGAAATTTAATAGCCAAACAACTTACACAGAAAATAACTGCACTTAAAAAAAGTAATAAAAAAGTCTAACAAATCCTACTGAGTAATCTATTAGTAATAGACAACACTAGATGTCTAATTCCTGGTTGCCTAATCAGTGTAAAACAAGTCCCTTCAATTTTTTTGGGAGGCTTTCAAGAATCTCCTAAGTGAATTTGATGATCCAGGAACTTTTTCTGAAACCTTATTTGATGTAGGTTTGTTTGCTATTTTTGTTTGTTTGTTTGTTTATTTTCTTCAGTTAAAGCACTTGCTGCTTTTTTGGGATTCCTTTTTCATTTTAAGCAACATAAAACTTTTAATAAATTCAACTGAAACTCAGAGGAGCTAGGATGTTTATCTAGAACATGTAAGACACAGGTTTGAATAATTTTTTTAGTCCTTTGTTCACAGTTCAGGAAGACTTTGAAGAAGAAATCCTGCCTTATAGGATATAGGTATGGGTTCTCCAGAAGCTGCCACATATTCCTGCCCTTTTAGAAATAGTGACACAGTAATCCAGTGTGAAACATCATTCTGAAACAATGGTGAACTCATGAGTAGGGCACACTTAAAGATGGAAAACTTTAATGCAAAAGCTTGCTTGTGCCATCTGAAGAAAGCCTCAGTACTAAGCCTCCTGCATGCCTGGTAACTTAGCGCAGGAATCTGAACAGTGCCATCCCTGTAGTTTTCAAGCCAACTAGAGAATCTCAGCAGTTACGTCTATTACTATTTTAACTCCATTATAAAATCAATCTAAAAACTGACCATTATTATCATATGCTTTACAAGATAGAATACTGACATACATTTTAAAAAAATAAAAAAGAAAAATCTGTCTTCTTACTACCACATTCCCTCATATCTGGTCAAATAAATGTTTGAATTAGGTTTTCGTAAGTTATGTTACTATTGTGTCTACAGAATGTACATATATTTTTTAACATGCCACACTGATTCACATATTTGCAGAATCCAAATGCAAGCTGCTCATAAAATTCAGAGCTTTCTACATATTTTGTCTTTATAGGTCTCCTGCACACACAAATTGGCCTCCAGATACAGCCCAAAGTTGAATTATTAGAAGCAGAAAACATTCTAAAATGCTCTTTGCAGAACATCCGCTGAATAAACATTTGGGTAAATATGCCACAGACGACTAAAAATTTCAGCCTTCAGGCTTGCACAATTTCACCAAGGTATGAAGACTATGATCTGTAAGAGCTTAAATGATGGATTTCTTCTGAATATTTTGTAGAAAACATTCTCTTGACACAAGGAAGATGTACAATAAAATCATCAGTGCAATACTAGATACTTTCTAACATCCTTTGATGAATCAAGACTAACTGCCAATACTCAACACAATTTCCTTTTACTTTGGTTGTAGCCATTAAGAGAATGGTGGTGAATGGTGCCACATCCAGCTGGCGGCCTGTCATTAGTGGTGTGCCCCAAGGATCAGTGCTGGGCCCCATGCTTTTCAACATCTTTATTGATGATCTGGATGAGGGCATTGAGTCCATCATCAGTAAATTTGCAGATGACACCAAGCTGGGGGCAGGAGTTGATCTGCTGGAGGGCAGAGAGGCTTTGCAGAGAGACCTCGACAGGCTGGACAGATGGGCAGAGTCCAATGGCATGAGATTTAACACATCCAAGTGCCGGGTTCTGCACATTGGCCATAACAACCCCAGGCAGCGCTACAGGCTGGGGTCAGAGTGGCTGGAGAGCGGCCAGGCAGAGAGGGACCTGGGGGTGCTGGTTGATGGGAAGCTGAACATGAGCCAGCAGTGTGCCCAGGCAGCCAAGAGGGCCAACCGCATCCTGGCCTGCATTAGGAATAGTATGGCCAGCAGGAGCAGGGAGGTCATTGTGCCCCTGTACTCTGCTTTGGTTAGGCTGCACCTTGAGTACTGTGTCCAGTTCTGGGCCCCTCAGTTTAAGAAGGACATTGAGACACTTGAACGTGTCCAGAGAAGGGCAACAAGGCTGGTGAGAGGCCTTGAGCACAAGCCCTATGAGGAGAGGCTGAGGGAGCTGGGGCTGTTTAGCCTGGAGAAGAGGAGGCTCAGGGGCGACCTCATTGCTCTCTACAACTACCTGAAGGGTGGTTGTAGACAGGAAGGGGTTGGCCTCTTCTCCCTAGCAACCAGCACCAGAACAAGGGGACACAGTCTCAAGCTGCACCAGGGGAAGTTTAGGCTGGAGGTGAGGAGAAAGTTCTTCACCGAGAGAGTGATTCGTCATTGGAATGGGCTGCCCGGGAAGGTGGTTGAGTCTCCGTCCCTGGAGGCGTTCAAGAGGGGACTGGATGTGGCACTTGGTACCATGGTCTAGTCGTGAGGTTTGTGGTTACAGGTTGGACTCGATGATCTTCAAGGTCTCTTCCAACCTTGGTAATTCTATTCTATTCTATTCTATTCTATTCTATTCTATTCTATTCTATTCTATTCTATTCTATTCTATTCTATTCTATTCTATTCTAACAGAAATTTCATGTGCAGTGGAGATGATGTTCACACATTTTGTGCTGTTCCTTTGTTTCTGAGTCAGGGGCTGAGAGATAAAAAAGGAATGGGGAAAAAAAAAGAACAAAAAAACATAACAGCAAGATCTTTTGCCTATTATCTGGAGGAATGCAGAAAAAAAAATGAACCACAAGAAATAAAAAGAAGCATAGGAAGAATGCAAATGAATTGATGGATTTGCCTAGCTTAGATACGTCCCTACTTGAAATGTTTTGGTTGGTAGGTTTGGGATTTTTGTTTGTTTGTTTGTTTTGGTTTGGTTTGTTTTTTTTTTCCTTACTAGGGCATTTTTGTTACCAGGGTAAATAAAAAAAATGGGACTAACTGATAACTAGAAATCACTTTCCTTTACCCCACATCTTTCCCTTTAGTAGATGAAGACAGGATGAACAGCTAAAATTACTAATTGGTTTACTGATCAGTTGTAGTTTGTTCGATTGATTTGCAATTAATTCTGGTTTGTGGTGCACAGCAGAGCAAGGTTGGCGCCAACCTTTGAGGCAGCTGATACTCAATATCCTCTGAGAGAGCTGTGGGCCAGAATATCAATAATCTGGTTTGAAGCAGCTTTTGAAAGTATTGAGACTGTGTCATGTGCATTTTTAAGATCTCCAGGGAATAGATTAAGAAGAATTCCTAATAAATAAGAATTCCATAATAAGTAATAAGAATTTAATAATAAATCTTTCTGTGAAGATGAGATATTTTTAACATAGTATTTAGTGCTTTTATTAGTCTAATTATATTCATGGGTTGTTTTTGTAATCCTTATTACTATCAATCCTTTTGGTGATGCTTGTATCACAGCATTCACCTTTGCAGGATTTTTACAGATATACAGGAGCTATAAATTACAAGTCACTACAGGTTTTGCTTCACTAATACTCAGCATTCACAGAAAGTAGCCCTGATAAGAACACAAGTACACGACCAATTTATGAGAGGTGTATCACCTATTTTGAGACATATAGAATGAAATTTCAAACAGTATTGCTTAGAATGTCCCTTTTCAAGAAATTTTCATGTATCTTTATTTCCTTCTTATAATCCCTGAAAACAGAAAAAAAATTCTGAAATTACTCCTAAATTTTCTGTTCAGAACTGAGAAGCATGTCTAACAATGTAGTTTTCTATGGAAAACTTGTTCAGAAATAATAATTTAATTATATTATTTTAATAAATACTTTGATTTCAGTATTTCAATATTTATGTTATGCTACTTATACAACATAACATTAATGAAATATTTAATTTTTGGTTTTTTTTTTTAATTCTGTTTGAAGGCATGTTTATGTAACATAAAGGCAACAAAATAGATGGGAAAAATCAATGTCTATTCACTGAGGCTATTTTTGAACCCCTAATAAACAAAACACCTGATTAAAGCTATAGAAGAGAAGTGATAAGGAAAACTGAACTGAGTTTCCATGCTACTTAAGACTTCAGCTTTTCACTGTAAATGTGATCTTGTTTCAAACTGTGAATGAGTCTAAGACTGCATATTAGTAGCTGCATTAGATATACTGTAATAGTGGTGGGTCATTCCCGTGAGAAAGGCAAGCAAGGCTTAGTGACTCCTGTGTAAGAGAGCTATCTGTCACAGATGTCAGTTTATCTGATTGAGACTCCTTAGCTGCTGGTATACTTGCACTCTTCTCTGTATCAAGACCTTTTACATCTACAAGCTGCCAGTGGGGAGAAAAAAAACCCTTCTGATGAGATAGTGTTTGGATCTTTGTGCCTTTTTGTCTTAGCACTTAAACAGTGTATTTAATTGGCTGACATTTGAACTTTCAAAGAATCTTAATTCTTATGGGATGCAGGGTTTTTTACTGTATTTCATAACCCTTCCATCATTTCACATATCTTATGTCATTAGCCTTGTATGCGGCCAGTCTGGCAAAATAATCTATAGATCTTAACTCTGATACACCGGCAAAACACTTGTACATTTTTGTTAGTTATAGTCAAAGCTTTCATGATCATTTTGCTGAATAAAATAGTAATGAGAAGAGCTCTCCAAACCATTAAAATATAAAATTAAGACAAGAAAAACTGTTCAGACTTTTAATTAGTTTTTCCTAATGCTTTATTTTGATCTTCATAGAGATTTGATTATAAAATGATTATTTTTATTTTTAAACCTTGAAAGCCATTCAAGAAGAGCACCATACCAGTCCTTACTGAACAAAATGACTTTCAGTATGAGGCAACTTGTGGGCCACATGCTGTGCTTACTTGGGAAAACACAAAATGTACTAATGCTTGTTACATAGATTGTTAGCAGGTTTTTCTCTACTCATCCAACACACACATGTGCACACAACACTAGCAACTGTAATTGCAACATCAGACAACTGTCTAAAACTTTTTAAAAAACTTTCTTTTGAGAATGGAGTAGATGGAACTGGCATCATTACCATCACTGATTTATGTGATGAGTCAAAATCTGGGTTTGCTTTTGCATCACTTCATACACCACAGGTTGAGAAAGTAACAAAGTTATGCTCATTTTTTGATCTGTTATGAATTTCCCTGGATTTAAGGTGAGAATAATACACCAAGACAAGAAAGCAGCCTGAAGAAGTAAGGAGGACTCAGCATTGTTACAGACATCAACTCCATTGTTTATGATTCTGTGTGTAAAGTTTATGGATTTACCACTTATTTGTAATGTATTTACCCAAGGAAGCTCTGCTGTAAATCAACTGTTTTACAATAGTAACCTACATTTTTCACCCTAATCTCCAGTTGAGTTCACTGAGGCATGAAAGGGTCAAATGACGAGCCCAGTCTTGCATGATGAGTCATTGAATGAACCAAGAGCACTAGGATCCTCCTTGCCCCTAGCCCTTTATATCAACAGGCCACAGGGGCTTTGCATTGCTCCTTTCATCTGCCTTTAAATCCAAAGTCTTAGTTAGAAACATCTTCCATTAAATCTTAGCCTGGCTCAGACAGTGCATGCAAATATAGTCTGCGAAGTGGTCTGTTCATGTACTGGAAATATTTCTCTGTTTTTTGTGAGACACTTTTTCAGCTGAGATTTGTTTACTGATCTTCATAAATCAGCATTCTCATCAGATGTTGTAATGACATCCCATGACAGCCAACCAATAGTTCCACAGTCATTAAGTAGTTACCTAAAGATTTCTTTCTTTTGGGCCTCAATTCACCTCTGGGTTTCTTCAGGATTATACTGGCATAAGTCTAATGGGTTCAAATTGATCACACTAAATCAACATGCAGAACTAGTTCCTGAGTTGCTGTACAGCTCCACTGTGTTCAGATACAGCAATCCTTATTTATTCCGGCCAAGGATGTATCTATCCTGTGCAGTTCAGACACGCCTGCTTCACATGCTGCTAGGCCAGGTTGAGCTTTGACAACCAGGTACTCCCAGGAGGAGTGTTACGGTTACACTTTCAAAAATGAAAATCAGGTTTGATTAGAATGATAAAGGAGAGACATTTTTGTGTGTAATAGTTTTGTTGTCATCTGTTTCTTTTTTTCTGTGCTCCCTTTCAAACCTGCTCCTCTGAGGTTTCATCTGCAGCACAAGAAAAATCACTGACTGTAGGCTCACAGTGGCAGATGTAAAATAAATCCTGTGGAAGACATTTAATACATGTGAAAAGAAGAAATGAGAACCCAAATCTACAGAAATTAAACACAGTGACTCTGTTTGTAATCCTTTACACATTATCAATTAGGCTGTGAGCAGAAAAAAACTTAGCCGTACACTTGGATATGTAGGCCCACTGAAGTCAGAGCCAGTATAAAACTGGCTTATTCCAAGTTCTTGCCAGAAACATTAATCCCTTTTGCCTGGAAATAAATGTTCCATTTTCACTTAAGTAATTTCGGACATTTTTAATAGATCAAATTGAAAGAATACTAGGAGTGAATGGTCAAGCAGATCAATTGCAAAGTTATAAAATGCAATTATTTTCTTTTTAATTCCACTTTTTTACCTTTTTTGTTTGTTTGTTGGGGTTTTTTGTTGTTTTGTTTTTTAATTATATATTATTAATTATATTATTTTAATTTATAACTGATCTAAAACATGAACACATTAACATGCATTCACACAAATGGTATTCGTAAACCACCTTTCACTATGGAATTTTTCAGGAACAAAAATTGCTTTTGTATACTTTTCTTCCAAGGAGTTTTGATTCTGCATGTTTATGGGTAAGCATAGTGGAGTTGGAGTCTAAACCTTTGGAAACTCCCAGTGTCACAAAACCAAAGAAATCGACATTTTTATTACAATGTTAAAACCTCTGTTTATTATAATAGCATCACACTGTATACGGGAAATATGTGATAATTCTCCACTAACAGCCATTTCCAGTGCATTCAAAAGCTAGAAGTATCCAAAGACAAGCCTAAAAGCATGGAAAAAAAAAAAATTTTTCTTTCAACACAAGCGATATCTCAGTGACTCTTTATGTCTTTTATGTCCACCTTCTTGAAACCTACAGTGAACTGTTGTGGTGGAGTAGGAAAGTTCCCCCCACACACAAAAGAATTCCACAGCTAACTCAGCCGGAGAAGCAGATGAAAGCTATATTTTACAAGCAGATATGGAATGCAATGAATATGTACAAAAATATACAATATTTACAATATATACAGAAGTATACAGCAATGTATGTAATACAGGAAACCTTTCCCCAACCCCCCTGCGGCCAGAGGGGGTTGGCCTGCCCCTCCCTTCTCCCTCTCTACCTCCCCTTTTCCCCAAAGGGTTAGAGAGAAAGAGAAAGGAAGGTAATTAAAAGGGTGAAAACTTGTTAAAGCTCAAGCGAATGCAAAAGTTAGTTTTCTCTTATCTGGTTAGCAAGAATCGTTCCTGCGTAGCAAGCTGTTGCTTCAGAGAGAAAAGCAGGCCAGCTCACAGTACAGGGGGAAGAAGAAGATGACTGACTACCCCCCCCCCACCCCCGACCGACTGAAAGACTAAGCCAAAACCTACAGCCGGGTTCCACCTATGAAATTGGATTAGCATATCTCTTGTTTTCATTTATATACCAAAACATTCAGCCAGAGTGTTCAGAAAGTGTCCCTTTCTTAAAGGCACAGCCTAAACCGGTCACAACTGTGTACGTTGTGTACAGGTGAGGGAAGATACATCAGTTTTCCTCTGTAAAAAATTATTCTTTTTTGTTGTTGTTGTCTTTTTTTTTAACATGCTTGTGTTTCTTATGTTATTTCACTTTTGCACCTATTAAATATTAAAGTGACCAAGTGTATTTAAATTTAACAGAAAATTAAGCACAAGAAATAATGAAAATACAAAATTAGTTGCCATTTTTGAAAATATTACACTTCTGAACTGTGTTGTTTCACAAATCCATAGAGATGATATTTTCACCATTTAAGCTAAATTCACAAAGTATTTTCACGTGGATTTTTAATTTTTATATTTAGTAAATAGATTTCATACCTAACATTTGAAACACAAGGAAAGATACTACCATAAAGTGTCCATTGAACACTAATGAATAATAATAAAGACTTTTAGGATTATTTTAGATATGATATAGGTTTTTTGAGCCTGTATATTTTATAAAATTAAATTTATAATGATTGGTAAACAAATTGCCTGACTGAAGTCATCAGCTGAAGCTGTCTTGCACAGATTTACTGTTCAGAGCTCCAGTGACCTGTTTAATGACCCTAAACCTTAGTGTCAGAAGTTCTAATCCTTAAATATCCATGTCTAATAAATTCAGAAGACTAATAAAAATACTTTATTTTTTGTATTGGTACATGTATGGATTTATTTATTCTAAATTACTCACCAGAGAGAGACATTTCATGGAAAAATAGTCCTTGAAAGTGATTCATTAAAACCAAGGTGTCATCTTTAAACAAATTGCTGGAAATTGTGTCGTTAGAGGTAATTGACAATATATCTTTTTAAATTTAATTTGTGGTCTTTTTATTGTTCTTCTTTTGAGGTAACTTTTAAACTAAATATATTTTCCTAAATTCTTCCATTCTGAGAATCATAAATGCAGATGCCTTCTGCTGCGATAATCACTGAATATGTCTTACACTCCAACAAAATAAAATAAATGAAAAGTAATATGTTTGTTGGATTAGTGGATGCATTAACACGGAGTTAAGATTAAAGATATGCATTAGAAATACTTAAGACTGAAAGTTTCATTCAGTTTTTTTTATTAGTATTTTGTTCAAAATGACATTTTGGAATCATAGACCATTCTGGATGAAAACAGTGCTTTAAAAAATCAAACATATTAAGATATGGAAATGAATACTGAAAATACATTAAGAGAATTAATTGTGTGCAGCTGCAAAATTATGCAGCAATAAAAATGGCTGTGATTTTTCCAATATTAATTATTTTTCTTTCTATTTTTCCTTCCTTATTGTGGTTGCAGAATATAGTTCTTTGAATTTCAAGGTATATTTGTACTCAGACTTGGCTTGACTTCAAAACATTTTTGAATTGAACTCTAAAAAATTAAGTTAAAAGTTCCTAATCAATTAAATTATATCTCCACTGATAAAAATAATGTCCTTCCCAATAGAGAAATTAGCAACAATGTAAAACAACCCCCACATTCAGATCAAAGTTGGGGAAGCTTTGCATCTAAGCAGAGCTCTCACATGGGGCTTGGTTTGTTTGCTGATGTGACCACACAGAGATACATCTGCAGGATCTGTAGTCTTCAAACAGATTTGCTTTTCCTGTTGAACCATTTGTAGACACCATGCTAGTCAGTGAGAATTATTTATCAGCCTCTTTTTGTCAGCTCATAATTCTGGTATCAAATATATTTCAGACCCCACCTCTTTCAGTATCATCATAGAAATTAACTAGATAATTAAGCCATTTGTGGCATTTTGACAAGAACAGTTTGATGATTAATGGGGTTCTTTTAGCAGAGATAAAACATTTTGTAAGAAATTATTTTAATCAGCCTGAAGTTCTTGCTTTATCTAATCCAACAATTATATGTGTATAAAAATCAGAGAAACTATTCTTAGGCATTTTTATTCACAAAAGTCTAGAAAAATTAAAGGAGAATACTGCTCAGAAGTTACCTTTTCATGTCACTGTGATTTATATTCTGGTTGCAGGGGGCACAGCTACAGTTTTGGTTGCCACCAGTGGAAGAACCAGTATTTGCAGTATCCCTCACAAAGTTGCTCAGGAAGCAAAACTCAGTGAATGGAATGACATATTTTCTACCTTCTATTTGTCTGTCTTTTTCATGAAACTTGAAACAGGGCACAGACTATGACAGAAAACAATATTTTAGAGGAGTTACCTGCTTAGGATAAGACCCTCATTTTCAGTTCTGTACTTATTACTGTATAAGGCTGTCTCTGTACAGCACTATAGAAATGGACAACCCAGAAAGCTGAGAGAAACTCTATGACACAGTAATTTGGGACACTGAAAATTTTGGAACTCCTATTTTCAATAACTAATTTTATTTATGCTGTAAATATATTATGTGACCATTCAGAGGACCTTCAATTTATAATCACAAAACACATTGCTTAATAATCTCTATGTGCAAAGAGTGTAACATCTATAAGCTACCCTTAAGGAGGAGTGAGTTTCTAAAATAGAAGCATGAAATAAAATACCTACCAGTACTTACATAAAGGAAGATATTCCACATTTAAACTGTTAGTGTGTAGATGTATCCAGTTACTAAGAGCATAGTCAAAAAAGGTGGCTTGGTAAAACTCATTCAGCAGTGGGTTCTTTGATAAAAAAAAATCAAAAAATAAAAAAAAAATCAAAACATCACAATTTCCTCTTGCACTGAAGATAATGCTAATTTTACTGTGGATCTCAGTGGAAGTGCATGATGTAGCCTCACTTTTCTGACTCTTTCACCAGCTGCACAGTGAAGATGTGGAGTGAATTCAGCTGAGTTTCTTCCTCTCCATCACCTGCTATGTCTGCCCAGGCTGCGAGCTCTCTCCTATTGTACAAGGACTTTCTTGAATGAAACATTTAGGAAGGCAAAAGCAAAATGGGACCTAGTCCAGCGAAAGCCCTAGGAGTCACCACCAAACAGGTCAGAACTGTCTTCATTGACAAGCACTGGTTTCATGAAGGAAGTACTGAAAATGAAAGGTTTCTGGTTTTACTATTCCTCTGTTTTCCCATTCTTATTAATCCTATTCTCTTATTCCAGAATCTTAAAATTTTAAGCATTATGTCTTTCTTTAGATAATTAAATAAGGAATCAGATGCAGCTTACCAGCAGTCATTTACTGTATTAAATCACTTTTGAGTCTTATTCACTCTGAATGACACTAAATGGAGGTGTGAGGAATCTCTTTGGAGTGGGTCTTCTCACTGACAAGTTACCAAAGAAGAGACAGAAGAAAGTTAGTGCTGTTTTTCTGATTGACAGGTAATAAGGCCCTTTCATGAAGACACTTGTAGTGTTGTTGCTACCTACTGTCCAATTAGTGAATCCCTTTTAGCACCACTTTCCCAGCTCATCTACCTCTGTGCTATATTACCTACCATGAAAAAAAATACAGACAAGCTTTTATGTTAATCTTTAAAAACATATCTAAGAAATTAGAATAAAATATTTATTACATAAAAGTATGCATGTCTATATATTAACATACATACACATGTGCATATAACAAAGTGAAGGATATAGTCACATTCATATGAAAATGCTTGAAGATTGTATTCAAATCTGCCTATGAAATGGTTAACAGGGAAATAAATCAACATTCCTTTCTACATGTGTTACAAATATTATTATCTCCAAGTCACATTTTAATTTCATACTTGATGCTTCAGCTCATGCCATGTTTTTAGTTAGCAATGGCCTATTAAGCTGCTAATTTATATACTGTTGTGAAGGCCTCTGTAAATGCTGCTCTATAAATAATAGAGCAGTGATCCATAACCACCTTCCATATAACAGCACAGAGTCCACTGCAGCTAATATCAAAGAACTGCTGGTTGCTAGGTGCCAAAATGCTGCCTGCCTATTTAGGAACTGCTATAGTTTTGTCTCCCTGCTAAGATGACAAAAGTGTAATTAGAGATTAATCAAGAGCTACATTAGTGCCACCATTTCCTGCAGACTGACTTTTGTTGCTCACCAGCAGTTAAGTGCATCTGCCTGTATTTACCAGTTCTCTAGAGATTTAAAAATTTATTGTCATATTTACAGGAACAGCTACAGTAAGAGTTATTAAATCATGGAAGAAACCTGGCAAAATGCATATAATTTGCAATTTCAGACATGACTCTATTTATTTTTAAACATTTCCCATACGAGAAAGGTTTTACATTTCCTGATGCCACATACTTAATTCGCTGGGGTGAGGGAAAAAGAGCTTAAATCTAGAGTGTGTTATCCTTTACTGAAGCTTCATTAACATAAGATTTTACATTATTTTTAATATTCTTATTTAATTCTCTCTTTTGTAAGCTTCATTTGACATCATATAGACACTCTATTTAGGTAGCAAGAAATTTCTAGAGCTGCTGAAACTTTTAAGTGATTCAACCTGCTTTTAGTACTATATATTACTAATGTATATATTTAGATTCCTAAGATACCACTACTTATTTCCTGATAGAAAATTAGCATCTACTAGAAAATTACTTTACTGGGTTCTCTTCATTCCATTGTGGAGTAAAAGACAGAGATGGATTTTTTTCAAAAATTTATTATAATTAAAGAAATTCTAATTTTAATTTATTCTTCCCAAATTCAGAACTTCTAAAATTTTTCATACAAAATGCATTGCTTTTCTTGGCTTTTCCTAGTAGTAACCCAAAGAGGACCGACAGGAAAACAGATGGAAAGATTATGGGATTTATCCAAGGTTGCATAACAAATCACTGGTATCTGAGAACTGATCTGTCATTCTATGAATTGTGGAAAAAACTTGTACTCTCTTTAAATGAAAGGCTACAGATAGAATTACTTAAATATCTGTTCCAAAACCTGCCCAGGAGTCTCAACAAGCAGCCGGTGTTGAGCTCTGTGTTTTTTAGTATCTGAGCTCAAGGACAGATTACTTTGGCAGTATCATGTCTGGCACAGCATTGTCACTGGTACATAGGAGAGTAAGTTTATTATGACAGTGAAAAGGTGGTATTTCCAACATGTGAGTATCAATCTTTATAGGCAGATAAAGAATAACCCACTTCCATTAATGAGAACAATGCTTCCAATCTAATAAGCCAATAAAAAGCAGAGAGAAGGCAGTAAAAACACAGAGATTGTGCAGCCTACTCTGAGTAACTTCATTTAAACCAAGCAGTTGGAAGCCACACACAAGAAAATGCTGTATAAACAATGCCGCTGGGAATAGATTAATAGTGTAAAACTCTGCAATACAGCTTTTCTTCCACACTAAAGCCCTGTAACATAAAAGAGGTATACATGTGTTAGCTGGTATACATGGGTAGTAAAAGACTTTTCAATTACAATGATTGTCTGCTACTCATTTGTGTGCATGTGTGGGTACATGTATGTATATAAAACCAATGCATGTATATATATGTGTGTGTATATATATATAAGCACCTATAGCTTTTTGTAGAGTCATATGCAATGGATTTTGGTCCTGGGGCAACAGAACAGGAATTCTGGGTTGAAGAGCTCATAGGAAAAATCATATTCACTTAGAAAGAGAACCTAGAAGAGAAAGCTGTTCTATGGTCTATGTCTCTGCATTTATTCATAGCCCATTTCCTCAAGGAAACATCAGAAAGTGATATTTTCAAAGCAAGAAGAATTAGACAAGTCTTCACCCCACCTCCTGTACTCAGAAATTTCTGCAGATACACAGGCCCTTTGACATTCATAAGGATGAGCTTGTAGATAACAGGACTAATGACGAGCTTCTTATTTAGTACTTCCTAATCTTTTTGTTTCCTCTTCCTTTTGCATAGATCTTTGCAACACTTACCAAGGCGACATTTGGACAACTTGGATTCTTTCTTACACAGAATCTGGATTCCAAATCCAGCTTTTTATCATCTCTTTTTTTTTTTTTTTTTTTTCCCAACAAGATAATATTTTCTTCTTTTTCTTAAGTACCAAAAATAGCATCATAAAGGATTTTTGGCTCTGCACAAGGGTCTATGAACCTCAGAATCAAAAGAAAAACCACAGAAGTTTCGGAAAAAAAATAATCTATGTATTGATCAAGTTTTATCTCTTGTGCTTAGAAACATGGAATCTGATTTCAGTCTAAATATGTGTTCTTACACTAAATGCTAAACTCATGGCATAATACATCTTCCAGCTGGATATATTCTGTGATTATGTGATTTTCTTTCCATCCTTTGCTTTATTTTTCTTGGAGTAAATCAGGTCACAGCCATAAGAACACTGTTTTAATAAACTAATATTTTTCTTTCTGAGGGATGAGGTAAGCACATTTCATCTTTTCAATACTCCGTAAAAATCTTCTATTTTTCCATTAACAACTTTTTATTTTACAAAAATAGGAAGCTTACAGTACAGTATATGAAAAAAATGTTTATGAAGTATAGATATTAGTAATAATAATGGTCTAAGAAGGGGTTAAGATTTGAAATCCAGACAAAAGTAGGGTTTATCTTGTTCTGCAGACTGTTGCCCTTCTCTATTGATAGCCCCTTAGCTTCAATATGAAGAGTAGCAGCTGCCAGAACTCAGATGTCACCATAATCATAAATTATTGTTAGAAACTGTAGTATAACTACATCCATAAGTTATCTGAAAGGAAGTTCAAATACTTTCTATAACATGGGAATTGTGGCTTCAGACATCTTCAGACTGAAAAACCTTGATGTATCACAGCTCCCGTTTCCAGGAAGGTGTCCAAACTCTATAGATACTAGCAGAACTGTATGACTTTGATCCTGAAGCCACACTGCCTTCCTACCATCTGGATTGTAAAAGAACAGGAGCCATAATCAGAAAAGACACCTTCTTTCTCGCTAAGTGTTATTTGGCACTCTGATTATAGTCAGTCTAATTTTAACTACTGAGGAAACATGAATATTGACCAAGGAACCAACTTTTGGTAACTAGTAGAGGTAATGGAGAGTAGGCAGTCTAGATGACTGCCCCAGATTTTAGCACTCTCAATTCTATGATCTCCATCATAGAAATACAGATTATATCAAAGAAAAATAATAAAATAAAATATTACTTTATTTATATCAAAGCTACATATGTTGTACTGTGAATCTTGAGCTTTAAAGATGTGATTATGTATTAGAATAAAACCCAAGTTATCCAGGATTAAGAAAGAACATATGTATAACTCTGTCACTTGGGATCAAACACTAGACCCAAAAGGCAGCTGCAAAGCACAGATGAACAATTTTGTTCAACACAATTACCTTGATTGCAGCTAATCTGATTTGGGCTGCTGTATATGTATGCATGTGTATCTAATCTTACATAAGGGTTGATCCTTTTGCTGGATGAATTGGGTCAAAATACAAAAGGCAAAATAGCTAATAAATAAGGAACATTATCAAAATTTTAAATCCAAAATTGTACTTTATTTCCACTACCTCAATGCTTTGATGAAAATTGTTTATTATATGTCTAAGGTCTTAGCTAGAAGGCATTTTCTGGTCTTTGAAGATTTTGCTATAGTCTTAGAAATAAAATAAAAAAAAAAAAGAAGAAAGAAAGAAAAAAAGGACAAATTGCTGTGCTTTTCTGTAATTTTGTAAAACAGGGTGTTTCAAGAGAAATTATACTAGCGTACGATATCTGCCTTGCACCGCATAACACATGTAAAATACCTGTAATTTCGTCCTTTCAAGCCATGCATGGAAAAAGATAATAAACACAAACACAACCATACTAGTTTGTAGACATGAAGACTTCACAAGTTAGAAAGATCTCAGGCCTGCTAACTACCGAAGATGGAATTTGCACTACACACCAAACTACCTAAAATTGCCTTCAAATTTAAGGTGTAATTTATTTTAAATGACATAAAGTTGTATATAGCAGCACTAGCATACACAGACACTCTGGATTTCTCTGTGTGTTGGTAGCTGAGTTGAAACAGAACTCATTTCTGGGTTATAGATACAGTTGTGTTTATACAGATTGTACACAATGCATAGGTATATATGCATAATAGATGCTTCTCATGTCCTGGTTTAATTCTAGTTTTGCTTTTTCTTAATAACTTAAAATGCCACTTGTCATAAAATGTTTTTTCTTCCTAATATTTTTATTTACAAATTCAGACACTACACTTCAAAATATAATTGTGTGTTCAGTGTGATTTCCTGTAATTTTTTACTCATTTTGTCATTAAAAAAAAAAAATCAAAAAAAATGGTATCTACTGGACCAAACTACATTACTACATTTTCTTTAGAAGTATTTTCATTAAATCCAAAATTACAGTTGAAATTTCTTGGTGTTAAATAGTTTAATTAACTTGAAGATTATGGTAAATTAAACTGGGTGATTCATGTTATTCATTCACAGACATGCACAACCTACAAGTGCACAGAGCAAAGTAGGAAGCTTTCCACAGAGGTCAAGTTTTGGTATTCTCTTCTCTGTTTAAGAAATGAGTTTTACCATCATCAGATATGTCAAGCAAATTGTTTCATGAACCATTACTAATAATGCCTCATTTTCCAAGATTTGTCTCTTGTGATTGATTGAAGGCAGTGATTAAGGCTTTCCCCCTAATTAGAATACACACAAGACACCTCTTTCATGTAGCTTCATAGATTCACAGATTCATAGAGCAGTTTGGATTGGAAGGAGCCTTAGAGGTCATCTAGTTCCAACACCCCTGGTGTTGGAAGTCTGGTGAGGGACTCATTGGGGTGTCAGGTAATTATAGGACTAGAGGGAATGGAACAAAAATAGGAATGGGTAGACTTGGATTTGATATCAGGAAGAAATTCTTCACCAGGAGGATGGTGAGACATTCGAACAGGGAGCTGGTGGAAATCCCATCCCTGGAGGTTTTCAAGGCCAGGCTAGATGTGACTGAGAAGCCTGATCCAGTGTGAGGTATGCCTGGCCATGGCAGGGGGCTGGAACTAGGTGATCATTGGGGTCCCTTCCAATCCTAACAATTCTATGATTCTATGATGGCTTTTCCAATGGTTTGGATATTTTATGCATTTACTCCTCTACCTGCTCTCTTGTGTAGGCTACTTTTTAACTTTTAACATCCTTGTTCAACTGTCAATATCTCTCACAGCAGAAAAACAAGGAAGGAAAAATAGACAAATGGCATGATCACAGAAGGTTCACTTTCTTCAAATTCAGAGCAAGGAGGGGTACAAATGAAAATGCTACTTGATTGTTCAGGAACCATGAAACACTAGACTGAAAATATATGAAGGAACTAAGTTGTCAGAGAAATGTTTGAGAAAATTGAAAGCATCCTTCCAGCAGAGGCCAAGCTTAAGGAATATGCATGGATTTCAGAAAGATATGAAGTTACACATTCTCAATTATCTTGTCACAGAGGAGGCTAATAGTTGCCTTTTAAAATGGATAAATCCTTTGGGAGCTGGGAGTTTTCTTGTATATCTGTTAACCCACAGATGTAGGAGCCTTGCACAATCACCACCATCATCCGCCTCTCCAAACCCGAGCTGTGCTGCAAACCTATGGATAACTGCTCCTGGGAACACTTCTGCTTCAGGAGCAGGGATCCAGAAACGACATTTTAACTTTGGCTAGGTGGATTAACTGGCTTTCATGTGTCTTCTCCTGATGTACTGCCTTTCGCAGACATTTAAGCATGGCAGATGTGTTTTGGAAGGCAAAAGCAGGTTACCCAATGGGTGGAAGCAGATAATGGGCATTTTATTACAAATACACCTCTCTATTTAAAGCTGTTTTTCTCAAGGATTGTTCAGATGACCTTAGTCATGATTTTAATTTCATAAAATGGAATTGAAACACCGTTCATTGCTACAACTGATTATGTATATAGGCAGTATTACCAGATTTAAGAGATTAACCTCTTAACTGCTGGGCATTTCTGAATAAAAGGATCATCCATTTCTATGCTGCCCATCCTGGTTACCAAAATTAACAGTTAAAGTGGAATGAAAGGTGATTCATATTTCTGCCACATTCAGACTAGTCTAAAGAAAAAATATTAAACAACAAGCTCTTGCTTAAACATCTATTAGTCTTGTCCTGAAGCCTGTAGAGACAACAAATAAGACAGATTTGTTAGTACGTTGGGATTTTTTCCCTAACATAAAAATAAATATTTTTTTATATACTCTTCAGCAAAGAGAAATTTCCATTCCTGGTTAAGTAAAATAATTTGATACAAACTTCCCTGTCTTTTGATAACATTGCTGCTCTCAGATGCTTGGCCATGTTCCAGTGCTGCAGGCATGTAGTTCACATTTATCTCCAGCTCTTTTTTTCCATTCATTGTAAGTCACTTCACTTTCTAAAATGCTAGTGTACATTCAGAAGTTCTTTGCCCATCTTCACTTCTAACAGTGCTCACCAAAAACAGTGAAGAAAAGATATGTTTCTTGGAAAGGATTGAGTGCATCTCTCTTTCTAGGAGATTTTTTTTTCCATTCCTGATTTGTGATTAAGGTGGGACAAACTAGCAGATCCACAAGTGGGTGCACTTCACAGGAGTATGATGATATATTTAAATTGCTCAGTCAACCCCATGGCATTTAAAATCTATGAATTTGCATTATGAGCTATGGTCTTTCCTTATAAGACAAATTCTGTTCAGTGATGACAGTTTGAATTCTTCTTCCAAATCCAGATATTTTATTACAATAAATATAAACATGTACAGATATATTTATGCAATATAATTATAAATATAAATAGATCTTTATCTGAGAAAGTCAAATAGCATTATATGTATTCAGTCTAACATGGAAGTCTGTGTCAAAAGTTTTGGAAGCACAAAATAACAGCAGCAAGTAAGCCACCTTGCACTCTCTCTCAGTGTCAGTCTGTGCTGGGTTACACCATCCCTGGGTTGGGTTGCAAGAGCCCTGCTTCCCCCACAGGACAAAAGAAACCTGATCCAGCTGGATGTGGTTTCTTTCTCCTGGGAGGAGGGGTCTCCTGGGTCTAAATTCATCTGTTCCACTCCCCCTTCCTGTCCAGCAGGACTACAAAGGTGAGGACGTTGCAGACATCTTGGCTCTGCTCCTGCCTTGCTTGTTTGAAAGGACCTACAGCTGCTGCCAGCCTCCTGGTTCTGCCATGTGGCTGGGCCTGATCTTCTCCCTGCCACATCCATGCTTCTCTAAAGGACTGAAATCCACATACATCGAGGGAGATACAAGGCCATCCAAATTTGGTTTTGTATATTCTCCTATTCATCCTTATTCCTTACCCCTTGTAAATCTCCCCTGTTATTGCTATATATATATTTTCTTAAAAAATTTACTTCTCCTACTTCCAAACTGACTCCAGATTATTTTTTGGTAGATTAAACTCCAGTTAAGGCTCAAACCACAATGTTTTGGTGCTCCAACATGGGATTTGAAAAATAATATTTTATTTGAAAAATAATACTTTGTTTGGAAAGATAGG
Source organism: Picus viridis (assembly GCA_033816785.1). Lineage (NCBI taxonomy): Eukaryota > Metazoa > Chordata > Aves > Piciformes > Picidae > Picus > Picus viridis. The sequence continues at coordinate 72,451,198 of CM066606.1, read as the reverse complement.
ATTGGAAGTAGGTGGGGAGATTCAGACTGGATGTGAGGAAGAAGTTCTTCACCATGAGAGTGGTGAAGCCCTGGTATGGGGTGCCCAGGGCTGTGGTTGAGGCCCCATCCCTGGAGGTGTTTAAGACCAGGCTGGATGAGGCTCTGGCCAGCGTGATCTAGTGTAGGGTGTCCTTGCCCATGGCAGGGGGTTGGAACTAGATGATCCTTGTGGTCCCTTCCAACCCTGACTGATTCTATGGTTCTATGATTCTATGTTGTTTTTGAAGACTCCAGTGTTCCAAGCTTTTGCATGGGTTTTTGGCTGGATCTTTTGGACCCATATCTATAAACTAATAACTTATCATGTGGCTTGGTTAATGATAGAGATGCTGCTTGACTGGATAAAGACTTTACCAATGTAGTTGGACATGTACCTCTTAAAGTCTATAGATTTCACTGGCAGTGATAACTTCTCTGACACGGAGAATTTTTCTGAAGCAGGCTACAAAACTAACTGTGTAGATAAGAATGTCTTTGAGAGAAAATTACATTATATAATGATGCGTTCTATATTTTTAAATGTAATATTCATAATAACATTCACTCTAGCCATGTGGGGAGGAGGAGGTGCTAACCCATTAAGAACTCTCTGCAGAAAAACAATGGGCACGATGCAGTCCTTTGTAAGCTCTGATGGCCTAGGGGTAGGATGTTGTGAACACTGTAAGCACTGTGTAAACAGGGACACAAAGAGGGTGGGGGTCAGGTGTTTGTGTGTGCTGCCCAGGGAAAAGGGTCACCCGATCTCAGCCTCAGCACCAGACAAAAGGGTTTGCCTCCCCACCAGCAGTTCCCCTCTTAACCCCTGATCCTCCAGCCCACACAGTTTCTCTAGCACCTGTCACCACAAGCCGGAAAAAGATGCAAAAATCATCTCTAAACATGGATGGTGAGGAAGGCATATACGCAGGACCCAGCACCTCGCAGAACACACCAGTGGATGAGGATGACTCAGATCAGGAGATGATAACTATTACATCTCTGCCCAGAAAGGAATTAAGGCAAATTCATCTGGATTATGCACAGAAAGAGGGTGAGCCAATACTAAGCTGAGCCCTGAGCTGTTGGGATGAAGGCGTGGACACAGTAGACCTGGATAAGAGGGAGGTGAAGCTTTTAGGCTCCCTGACTCATGAGGCCGGTTTGGACAAAGAGTTAGCCAGACTCGACAGAACACATGCTCTCTGGGCACGGATCCTCAATGCTATAAAGAGCTGGTACCGCTCAAAAGACGACCTTCCCTGGGCCCCAATTAGATGGACAGTTATGGAACAGGGCATACGGTATCTGAAACAGATGGGCAGATTCCAACACAATGGCATTCAACAGGTCCAAGTGTCAGGTCCAACGCTTTGGCCACAACAACCCCATGCAGTGCTACAGGCTGGGGTCGGAGTGGCTGCAGAGCAGCCAAACAGAGAGGGACCTGGGGGTGCTGAATTGACAGCCGCCTTAACATGAGCCAGCAGTGTGCCCAGGTGGCCAAGAAGGCCAATGGCATCTTGGCCTGCATCAAGAATAATGTGGTCAGCAGGAGCAGGGAACCCATTGTGCCCCTGTACTCAGCACTGGTAAGGCTACACCTTGAGTACTGTGTCCAGTTCTGGGCCCCTCAATTTAAGAAGGACACTGAGACACTTGAACATTTCCAGAGAAGGGCAACAAGGCTGGTGAGAGGCCTTGAGCACAAGGCCTATGAGGAGAGACTGAGGGAGCTGGGATTGTTTATCCTGCAGAAGAGGAGGCTCAGGGGAGACCTTATTGCTATCTACAACTACCTGAAATGTAGTTGTAGTCAGGAGGGGTTGGTCTCTTGTCCCAGGCAACTAGTACCGCAGTAGGGAGGTTTGGGCTGGATGTTAGGAAGAAGTTCTTCACAGAAGGAGTCATTGGCCATTGGAATGGGCTGCCCAGGGAGGTGGTGGAGTCACCATCACTGGAGGTGTTTAGAAAGAGGCTTGATGGGGTGCTGGTGTCTTGGCTTAGTTGATTAGATGGTGTTGGCTGATAGGTTGGACTCAATGATCTTCAAGGTCTTTTCCATCTCAGTTAATTCTATTCTATTCTATTCTATTCTATTCTATTCTATTATATTCTATTCTATTTTCTCTTCCATGTAATGTGAAAGAAAAATAATTTTATGTGGGGACCTGAGCAGCAGGTAGCATTCAACCAGATAAATGAGAGGTGGCCCATGATATGCTCTGGGACCTGTTCAAACTAGACCAGAGATTAAGAATGTGCTGTACACTGTCGCCAGTGAGAATGGCCCTATGTGGAGCTTTTGGCAGAAAGCTCCTGGTGTTACAAGGGGCAGGCCCCTAGGTTTCTGGAGTAAGGGGTGCAAAGGCTCTGAGGCCAACTGCACTGCAACAGAAAAGGAAATCCTAGCTGCCTATGAGGGAATCCGAGCTGCTTCTGAGGAAATTGGGGTGGAGTCACCACTCTTTTTAGCTCCAAGGCTTCCAGTCCTGACTTGGATATTTAGACGGAGAGGTTCAACGCCACATCATGCCACAGATGCCACCTGGAGTAAATGGATGGCCATGATAACTTAGCAAGCTAGGGTGGGAAGCTTCAAACTCCCTGGCATAGTGGAAGTGATCACCAACCGGCCAGAGGGTGCTGACTTTGGAATGTCCCCAGGGCAGACAGTGGTGCATGCTGAGGAGGCTCCCCCATATAATGATCTCCCTGATAATCAGAAGGGCTATGCTTTATTCATAGATGGATCTTGCCAGTTTGTAGGGAGCAAGCAGAAATGGAAGGCAGCTGTCTGAGCCAAACAAGGCAAGTGGCAGAAGCAAGGGATGGAGAAGGTGAATCCAGTCAGTACACTGAGGTAAAAGCTGTCCAGCTGGCCCTGGATGTAGCAGAACAGGAGAACTGGCCAGTGCTGTAGCTCTATACTGACTCCTGGATGGTAGCAAATGCCTTGCAGGGAAGGCTGAAGGAATGGAGGAAGGCCGCGTGGCAAAGAAAAGGGAAGCCTGTTTGGGTCACTGACCTGTGGCAAGACATCGCTGCCCACCTGGACAGGCTGCCAATAAAGGTGCGACACATCAATGCACACATTCCCAAGAGCAGAGCCACTAAGGAACACAAGAACAACTACCAAACAGATCTGGCTGCTAAAATATCCCAAACAGACTTGGACTGGGAACACAAGGCCCATGACACTTCTGGCCACCAAGGGAGAGATGCTACATGCCAGTGGGCTCAGAATAGATCAGTGGACGTATCCATGGAAGCCATCTCACAGGTTGTCCATGAGTGTGACATCTGTGTTGCCATTAAGCAGGCCAAGTGCATGAAGCCTCTGTGGTATGGGGGGAGACGGTCAAAATGTAAGTATGTTGAGGCCTGGCAGATCAACTACATCACCCTTCCTCAGTCTCACAGTGGCAAGCAGTACGTACTGACCATGGTGCGAGTAAGTACAGGGTGGCTGGAAACCTACCCAGCACCTCATGTCACTTCCCGCAGCACCATTCTGGTCCTGGAGAGAAACATCCTGTGGAGACATGGCACCTCAGAGAGGACTGAATTGGACAATGGAACCCATTTCAAGAACCATCTCATAAGGGATTGGGCAAAAGAACATGGGATTGAGTGGATCTACCATATCCCATACCATGCACCAGCTGCGGGGAAGGTCAAGCGCTACAATGGCTTGTTAAAGACCACCCTAAAAGCCATGGCAGGGGGAACCTTTAAGAACTGGGAAAAACACCTAGCTCAAGCCACCTGGTTATTGAACAGCAGAGGATCTGTAAGCCAAGCTAGTCCTGCCCAGTCCAACTTGCTGTAAACAGTGGTTGGAGATGGAGTTCCTGTGATTTGTGAGAAAAACCTGCTGGGGAAGCCAGTGTGGGTTTTTCCTGCTGCTGGCGGGGGCAGACCAACCTGGGGGGTGGTCTCTGCTGAGGGTCCCGGTCATGCATACGGGGTCATGCTAGAAACTGAGGACATTCAGTGTATCCCACAGTGAAACATAACTCTGGCTAAGAGGGGATAAACTCAGAAGGGTAACACAGATCAATGTAATATAGTCACTGCATCAACCAGCACCACAGAGAGGGAGACTGCCCTGAGACAGAGACAGCTGGGGTAAAGAAGGACTTGCATCAAGAACTCTAATACCACATATTTTTCCACGACTGGATAAAGGGAATGTGACAGGAAAGTAGAAGTGGAACAGAGGGGTGGACTATGCTGGGTTACACCATCCCTGGGTTGGGTTGCAAGAGCCCTGCTTCCCCCACAGGACAAAAGAAACCTGATCCAGCTGGATATGGTTTCTCCTTCCTGGGAGGAGGGGTCTCCTGGGTCTAAATTCATCTGTTCCACTCCCCCTTCCTGTCCAGCAGGACTACAAAGGTGAGGACGTTGCAGACATCTTGGCTCTTTGCTCCTGCTTTGCCTGTTTGAAAGGACCTACAGCTGCTGCCAGCCTCCTGGTTCTGCCATGTGGCTGGGCCTGATCTTCTCCCTGCCACATCCATGCTTCTCTAAAGGACTGAAATCCACATACATCGAGGGAGATACAAGGCCATCCAAATTTGGTTTTGTATATTCTCCTATTCATCCTTATTCCTTACCCCTTGTAAATCTCCCCTGTTATTGCTATATATATATTTTCTTAAAAAATTTACTTCTCCTACTTCCAAACTGACTCCAGATTATTTTTTGGTAGATTAAACTCCAGTTAAGGCTCAAACCACCACGCAGTCACACTGTAATGTCTCATGTTCAAGACATGTTTTGGTTAAATAAGTTCCAACTTCTCAAAAAGTTAGACAAACTTCAAAGTGTCACTACTCTTACAATCATATTTTTTGTCATCTGTCCTACTCCTAACAGATGTGTTATGTGGGTAGGCAGAAAATAATTTATTGGACCTCTCCCCATGACTGTGATTTAAATGGGAAGTGAGCTTAATGCAACTGTTGCCAGTGATCTTTACTGCCTAAGAAAACATCATTGTTTTGAATATCCTAATTATTCATTAAATGAATAAATGTCTTTTTCACATGGGAATGTTTATTGCTTTTTGAAGATGAAATATTAGCTTCTTCCTCCTTCTGTGATTTCCTTTCATTTGTGTTGATAATTGCTGACTTACTATCTGTCTTGTCTGCAATCTGTCGATGGATACTTCCCAGATCAGAACACACATTTCTTCACTTCTATCGCTGTACAATGTTTGGCCAAATAATGACCATATTGCAATGATGTCCTGAAAACTCCTCCATATTATGGAAGGCAACAACTCTTCTGTAATACTTCATGTCCCAGATTCTTTTGAGCTTCAGCATGAAACTCAGGTTGAGTTAGAGAGCAAAACCACAACTCTAACCTACCATGTAATATACAGATTTGCAGAATGACACATTAATAAATTGAGGGAAAATCAGTTCTGCCATATTCCTAGTCACAAGCAAGAGTCAGATAGGGGGTAGAAGAAGAGCAGACCTCAAGTCTCTTGTTCACTAACGAGTGCACCATCTTTCAAAAAAGGCAGCTTCAAGTAATAATATTGCCTCTTGCTGCCGTGGCAATTAAACAAAAAGCATATTTGTATGAGTATGCTAGCACTCAGACAATATGTACTTCATTAGCTTGATGAAAAAAATAAGATTGGTATTGAACTAGTAAAGAAATTTGTTCTTAAAGAGTCCTTAATTCTTGTAATAAGTTCAACTGAATGGTAGACTACTGTACTGGTAAATGTACAGGAGGAGATAGTGATGCCCTTTTTGAGGACAGACTGTTTAGTGCATGCTAATGTATATATGTATACTTTTTTTTTTTCCAGTAAAAATTTGGTCTCATGAAGGCATAAGAAGCCTGGACTAATTTTGAGTACAGATTTCAGCTGAAGGCCATCTTGTGACTTATTTTGATCTGTGTGCAATTGGCAAGACCTCTTAAGTTGAGAGTTTTCCACTGATTACTAGAGTTTCTGTTGTGGTCTGATAGTCACCAACAGTTGCAAGTATTTCCATTCCCAGGTTAGTCACATACAAGGGCTAACTTCTTTGTAATGTATCAGTGTCCTATGAAATAGAATGATTAATAGTCTTAAAAAAATATTAAAAAACAAACAAACAGGCAAAAAAAAACCCCTCTGCATTGTACAGGATAGTTTGTGTACGCTGTACTAGAATATCCTGCAACAGTCTGATAAATGGCCATCTCTGAAGTTCAAATCCAATAGTTGCCTGCACATACCTGTCACTTGCAAAAGCTCTTGTATAGGTCATGCAAAATTTATTGTCATTTTTTCATACCCTGTAGTTCTGCAGTCTGGAAGTGTTAGTATCTAGTTTCTGTTAGGAAATATTTACCAAAAAATTACTTTGAAATATAAAGATATTTCAGAAGACATTCTTAAACTAGAAATAGTATCTTCATGCTTTAAATAGAGAAGAAAATGTGGTAAATATGTTGTATGTTGTCTTGGGAAATTGACACTAACTAAAAATTCTAATTAGAATTTTTCAGAGCATGAAGAGATACTTTGAAATAAATGTTAGTTTCCTGGAATTTCTGCAAGTCTGATGCTCCATGTGTCTACAACATAGGTGTGGAATGATTTAATCTCTCACTGTGAGAGGAGAAAATGCTGTTACATTTGAGGCTTAAGAATTCAGATATGTTTATTAACAGCTGGGTTGATTTCTATGTACAAATCCCACACAGTTTATTCACCTCTTTTGTGGTAAAAGTGAGGAAGCTGGATGTTTCCCTTATACTGACAGGAACAGGAGGACTACTCCTAGCTCCAGATTAGATTAGATGGAAGAAATGTGACTTTGCATTGTGTATTATCCCCTTTCAGGCTTATAATAAACAGGCTTGCCCTGAAAAGAGAGCAGTGTAACACACTGCAAGGGTATATGTGATAGTTTGGAATTTATGAACTAATAGTATAAGTCAGTGTCTGCTCATCTGCCTGAGGGCTGATCTCCTAAGCTGTTAGATTTTTAGAAGAATAAGAATATAACCAAAATCTGGTCAAAATCTTGGCAAAATGAACACTTTCAATATCTAATCTACTCACTCTGACAGAGGGCTCAGTCTGTCCTGTCAGAAAACAATGATCAGGAAAGTGTATGACAAGATAGCTTGAATTCTGGGAATTTTCTCCTTTTTGCTTTCTGGGAAATGGAAAAATACTTTGTTTTTTTTTTTTTTAGTAGATGAAGCACATCACTACATGCAAAATTCTATTGCATTCTCCTTTGTCATTTCCCTCCTTTATTCAAATATTAAAGAAAATAATACTAAGAGCATTTGAAAGAAAAAACAGGAGGCATTAATTTGCTGCTTTCTTATTACATCTTATTACATTATTCTTCTCTTTTCTACCCAGTCTCTGGTGGCTTAAATTCATGTCTGGTATTCAGAAGGTTCGGAACAGTTACTCAGTTGCCAGAATCACTGCATTAAAAAATGACTGTTGTAGCAAATTAGTACAACAGAATTGTGTACTCAAATTCATGAATACTGGAATACAACTGACAATTTCAATCTATTATGACAAAGGCAGACATACCACTTTAACAAAAATACCTGGTTAGAAGAAAAAAGGCACAAACCAGTCTCCAGTGAGGGAGAGCCTGCAGCTTCAGTTCAAAATGTATGACACCAGACCATCAATCACAGGAGAGACATGTTGGGAAATGGCCTTCCCAACTTTCAGCTGTTACAGAGTTATTTGTTTAGAGAGATAATAAAATTCATCCAGTAGCATAGTTTTCAGATCTGCTGTGTGACAGCACCACTGGGTTTGGGTCTGAGGGGCTCATGTGCCACAACTGGGAACACTGAAAGGGAACAAGAGCCTTTGTTAGCAACTTGCTTAAAACCCCACTATTTTATTGTTGTTAATGAAGTTTATTGCTTTCATCAATTCCAACTGTCCTGTACTACCAGTTTGGGCTATGTAATAGTAGTTAGAAAAAAGAACATATGAGCTACCATTTATTGTGCTATTTTTTATGCCAAGAGAAAAAACATGGCTGAGTATCAAAGACTCCTGTGTCACCAGGTAAGAGTATGGCAACTTGCCTTCCTGAAATTTTGTAGGAATATTTAAAGTAATCCATATCTCAGGAGTCAGTTCAATAGCTAATATGAGCTATTACAGACATTCCTGATACATTTTATAAAATGATTGCGACCCTTGTCTTTCTCTCTCCTCTTTCTTTAATCTATGATTGAAATAATGTTGGCAAGATCTATTTTTTTTTCTATTGCTATACTAATAGTTCAGAAATTTCAGAAAAGTCAGATCTTATTTTCCTCCCTCCCTCCCTCCCTCCCTCCCTCCCTCCCTCCCTTCCTCCCTCCCTCCCTCCCTCCCTCCCTCCCTCCCTCCCTTCCCTTCCTTCCTTCCTTCCTTCCTTCCTTCCTTCCTTCCTTCCTTCCTTCCTTCCTTCCTTCCTTCCTTCCTTCCTTCCTTCCTTCCTTCCTTCCTTCCTTCCTTCCTTCCTTCCTTCCTTCCTTCCTTCCTTCCTTCCTTCCTTCCTTCCTTCTTTCCTGCCTTCCTTTCCTGCCTTCCTTGCCTTCCTGCCTTCCTCCACATTGCTGGTTCACATTCAGGTGACTTGACCAACACCTCCAGGTCCTTTTCTTCCAGACAGTGTTCCAGCCACACAGTCCCAAGTCTGCAGTACTGCATGGAGTTGCTGTAATCCAAGTGTGGGACCTGACACATGGCATTATTGAACCTTACAGAATTGGCCTAAGCCCAAAAATTCAGCCTGTCCAGATCCCTCTGTAGAGTCTCCATGCCCTCAAGCAAATCAATGCTACCACCTAACTCAGAGTCATCTGCAAACGTATTGAGGGTGCACATGATCTACTCATACAGGTTATTGGTGAACTATTAAACAGAACTGGCCCCAACACTGAGCCCTGAAGAACACCATTTGTGATTGGATGCCAACTAAATTTAACTTTATTCACCATAATTATTTGGACCAAGCCATTCTGCCATATTTTTATCCAGCGAAGGATACACCCATCCAAGCCATGGCAGCCAGCATCATCTATAAATCTTCACTTCTCTAAAGGATGTATCACGAGGCAACTACCTAAGAACTGGTTAGTATTTCTTGAAGCATTTCCTATTAGCTCCTTGAACTTCTGTTGTAGAGTTATAGTGACAGGAATATTCCCATTCTTAAATTTTAAGATGGTCAGAGAAAAGACCAAATGTTAATATTTATTGGGAATATTCATTACCAGTTGCAGGCTTCTGTCCCTGGAGGTTGCATGCCCAAATTTTGTTCTTCTGGTATTTTTCACAAATTCAATTTCTTCACATGGATTTGAAGGTTATCCTGTCTTCCCATTCTTTTATGGACAGCCATGGAAAGATGAATAAAGATGCACGAAAAGTGTGAATTTTTCCTCAGTGTGAATATACATAAAACATTATAACATCAAATATCAGCTGTCATAGCTTAATAATATTTAATTTTTTTAGTAGTGCGGTGTTTTGAATAACTGCTTCTGAGCATTTCAGCTCAGTGGAAATATTACACTAATTTATAGATTCTTGAAACTCAGTGCTTTCAATAGAAATGCTAGCAGCCAGTTCATTTTTGTTATATGACCAGCACTACAATTAATTCAGGCAAATTACACACACGTAAACAACACCACAGAAACAGCTGTTTACTAAAGACTTGATGTGTTGGTCCTGCTTAATAATCATGTGCTTCATTCTCTACAATTCTAAGAAGGGCTAGTAAACATAAAAGATGCAGAAGGCATGTTCCTAGCATCCCACCACATACTAGCAACCCTGGCCAGATTGAAACATAAAATGAGCAGCCAACATCCCAATGTAACTTAGATTTTTTTAATAAAAAATATATGGAAAAATAATTATTGTAGTAGTTTATTGTATTAAACATCTCTCTCTCTGTTTTACCTACAGGATGGGGAGGGGGAGACTTTATTTCTGTCTACAGCTGCCTGAAAGGAGGTTGTAGAGAGGTAGACACTGGTCTCTTCTCACAAGTAACTAATGGTAGAACAAGAGGTAATGGCCTCAGGGGAGGTCTAGGCTGGACATTAGGAAAAAGTTTTAATAGAAAAGGTTGTCAGACACTGAAAGAGGTTGTCCAGGGAGGTGGATGAATCACCATTCCTGGATGTATTTAAAAGCCATACAGTTCTGGTGCTTGGAGAAATGGTATAGTGACAGACTTGGTGGAATGGGAGAAACGGCTGGACTTTATGGTCTCAGAGGTCCTTTCCACCCTGGATGATTCTGTGAAGTAAAGAGACTAAGAGTGGATTCAGCCTTTATATCTGTTTTACATATTGCTTTTGTCTTTCTATAAGAATCATTACTCTCTTCTAGATGAAGTTTTCTTTTTATAGTGTTTATTTTGCATTTCTCGGTAATGTTCATGCTTTTCTCTACTTCCTCTCTCTTCCTTATCTTCCTAGTTTTTCAGGGGAATTTTGCTCACATAACATAAATTTAAAAATTGACTTTTTGTGTGTGTGTGTGTGTGAGTTATAATATGTACAAGTTTGATGGATGGATGGACAACTCAGTGGATAAGGAATTGGACAGAGTTATGGTCAATGGCTCAAAGTCCTAGTTAAGACCAGTGACGAATGGCATTCCTCAGGGATCATTACTGAAACTGGTGCTATTTGCTGCATTTGTTGGTGGCATGGACTATCAGATCAAGTGCACCCTCAGCAAATTTCAACTACAAGCTGAATGGTGTGGTCTACAAGTTGGAACAGAGTGGTACAACACAGAGTAGCCTTGACCAGATTGAGAGGTGTGTCTGTGCAAACCTCATGAAATCCAACAAGGCCAAGTGCAAAGTCCTGCACCTGGGTCAGGGTAATCCCAAGCACAGATACTGTCTGGGTGATGAATGGATTGAGAGCAGCCCTGGGGTGAAGGTCTTGGACCTGGTGGATGGAAAACTGGTTATGGGCCACAAATGTGCACTCACAGACCAGAAAGCCAGTCACATCTAAGTCTGTATCAAAAGAAGCATGGTGAGCAAGTGATTCTCTCCTTCTATTTCACTCTTGTGAGACCTCACCTTAGAGTTGCTCTCAGCTCTGGGGTCTCCAGCATAAGAAAGACATGGTTCTACTCAAGTGGGTGCAGAGGAGAGTTACAAAAATGACAAGAGGGCTAGAGCACCTTCCTTGTGAGGACATACTGTGAGGTTATTCAACCTGGAGAAAAGAAGGCACCCAAGAGACCACATAGTGGCACTCCAGTACTCAAAGGGGGCCTACAGGAAAGATGTGAAGGAACTCTTTATTAGAATAGAATAGAATAGAATAGAATAGAATAGAATAGAATAGAATAGAATAGAATAGAATAGAATAGAATAGAATAGAATAGAATAGAATTACCAAGGTTGGAAGAGACCTTGAAGATCATCGAGTCCAACCTGTAACCACAACCTCACAACTAGACCATGGCACCAAGTGCCACATCCAGTCCCCTCTTCAACGCCTCCGGGGACGGAGACTCAACCACCTCCCTGGGCAGCCCATTCCAATGACGAATCACTCTCTCGGTGAAGAACTTTCTCCTCACCTCCAGCCTAAACTTCCCCTGGTGCAGCTTGAGACTGTGTCCCCTTGTTCTGGTACTGGTTGCTAGGGAGAAGAGGCCAACCCCTTCCTGTCTACAACCACCCTTCAGGTAGTTGTAGAGAGCAATGAGGTCGCCCCTGAGCCTCCTCTTCTCCAGGCTAAACAGCCCCAGCTCCCTCAGCCTCTCCTCATAGGGCTTGTGCTCAAGGCCTCTCACCAGCCTTGTTGCCCTTCTCTGGACATGTTCAAGTGTCTCAATCTCCTTCTTAAACTTAAACTGAGGGGCCCAGAACTGGACACAGTACTCAAGGTGTGGCCTAACCAAAGCAGAGTACAGGGGCACAATGACCTCCCTGCTCCTGCTGGCCATACTATTCCTAATGCAGGCCAGGATGCGGTTGGCCCTCTTGGCTGCCTGGGCACACTGCTGGCTCATGTTCAGCTTCCCATCAACCAGCACCCCCAGGTCCCTCTCTGCCTGGCCGCTCTCCAGCCACTCTGACCCCAGCCTGTGGCTCTGCCTGGGGTTGTTGTGGCCAATGTGCAGAACCCGGCAGATCAACTCCTGCCCCCAGCTTGGTGTCATCTGCAAATTTACTGATGATGGACTCAATGCCCTCATCCAGATCATCAATAAAGATGTTGAAAAGCATGGGGCCCAGCACTGATCCTTGGGGCACACCACTAGTGACAGGCCGCCAGCTGGATGTGGCACCATTCACCATCACTGTCTGGGCTCGGCCCTCCAGCCACTTCCTAACCCAACGCAGTGTGCTCCTGTCCAAGCCATGGGCTGCCAGCTTGGCCAGGAGTTTGCTGTGGGGGACAGTGTCAAAGGCCTTGCTGAGGTCCAGGTAGACCACATCCACAGGCCTCCCCACATCCACCAGGCGGGTCACCTGATCATAGAAGGAGATCAGGTTGGTCAGGCAGGACCTGCCCCTCCTAAATCCATACTGGCTAGGCCTGAGCCCTTGGCCATCCTGTAAGTGCTGTGTGATCGCACTCGAGATGACCCGTTCCATAATCTTGCCTGGCACTGAGGTCAGGCTGACAGGCCTACAATTCCCCGGCTCTTCCAACTGGTCCTTCTTATGGATGGGCACCACGTTGGCCAGCTTCCAGTCTTCTGGGACCTCTCCAGTGAGCCAGGACTGCGGAAAAATGATGGAGAGCAGCCTGGACAGCTCATCCGCCAGCTCCCTCAGCACCCTAGGATGGATCCCATCTGGTCCCATGGACTTGTGGGGGTCCAAGCGGCTGAGAAGATCTCTAACTCTCCCATCCTGGAACAGGGGAAAACTATGCTGCTCCCTGGCTCCTTCTGCCAGCTCTGCAGGCCAGCTGTCTGGAAGCCGTTCTGTCCTGCTAGTAAAAATTGAGGTAAAGAAGGTGTTAAGCACCTCTGCCTTTTCCTCATCCTTTGTTACAATATTCCCCTCCATGCCCACCAAGGAGTGGAGCTTCTCCTTGCCCTTCCTCTTGCTATTAATATATTTATAGAAGGACTTTTTGTTGTCCTTCACAGCAGAAGCCAGTCTGAGCTCCAAATGTGCTTTTGCCTCCCTAATTTTCTTCCTACAAGACCTAGCAACATCCCTAAACATTCCATGGGTTGCCTCCCTTTTTTCCAAAGATAATACACCCTCTTTTTTTCCTTTAGTTCCTTTAGAAGTTCATTACCCATCCAGGCTGGCCGTCTGCCCCGGCGGCTCATCTTCCGGCACACAGGCACAGCCTGTTCCTGCGCCTTCAAGAGTTCTTTCTTGAAGTAGGTCCAGCTCTCCTGGACCCCTTTGTTTTTAAGGGCTGTTTCCCAAGGAACCTTCTGAGTTAGTTCCTTGAGTAGCCTGAAGTCCGCCCTCCGGAAGTCCAGAGTGGAGGTCTTCTTGCTCCCCCTCTTGGCTTGGCTGAATACTGAAAACTCAATTATCTCGTGGTCACTGGTGCCTAAACACCCTCCGACCACCACATCACCCACCAGCCCTTCCCTGTTGGTGAAGAGGAGGTCAAGCATAGCCTTACCCCTGGTAGGCTCGCGCAGCACCTGGGATAAGAAGCTGTCCTCCATGCACTCTAAGAACCTCTTAGATTGCCTCCTCTCTGCTATGTTGTGATCCCAGCAGATATCAGGCAGGTTGAAGTCACCCACGAGAACAAGGTTAGGCGATCTTGAGACAGCCTTAAGCTGCCTATAGAATGCTTCATCAAGATCATCCTCCTGGTTGGGTGGTCTATAACAGACTCCAACCAGGATGTCTGCCCTGCTGGTCTTCCCTCTAATTCTTACCCACACGCACTCAACCCGATCATCCCTGATCTCTAGCTCAATGGCATCAAGAGCCTCCCTGATGTACAGGGCCACCCCTCCACCCCTTCTTCCCTGCCTGTCTCTCCTGAAGAGCCTGTAGCCGTCAATTGCAGCGCTCCAGTCATGCAAGTCATCCCACCACGTCTCCGCGATGGCAACTACATCATATCTTTCCTGCTGCAACAAGGCTTCCAGCTCCTCATGTTTGTTGCCCATACTTCGTGCATTAGTGTACATGCACTTCAGCTGGGCTGCTGGTTTTGCCCCTGACTCCAGCTTACCACCCTCAGACTCCTGTCTGGGGGACTGGTTTCAGCCCCTTCCCCTTTCGAAGCTAGTTTAAAGCCCTTATCAGGGAGTGTAGTCACAGGATGAGGAGTAACTTTTCAACTAAAAGAGGGTAGATTTAGATTAGCTATTAGGAAGCAATTCTTTAGTGTGAGGTTGATGAAACACTGAAGAAGCTGGGGATGCACCTTCTGTAGAAGTGTTTAAAGCTGGATTGGCTGAGGCTTTGAGCAACTTGACCAAGTAGAAAGTTTCCATGTAATAATCACTTTCAGAGACATACACCCACAATCATCCAAAACTTTATTACCTGATTTACAGGGACAAATCAGTACTCACCTGCAGATTAGGTAGAACATATCAAGGTTATGGATGCCTCTTGCAATCAATAGGGAAAAATCCCACATGCTGAGCAGCTGAACAGGTTATAATAGTAAATCTAAGAAAATTGCTTTAATTCTTCTCTCAACATTCTGAAAGGAAGAAAGAAATAAACTCAAGTCTGAGGTCTAAAAGCTCAGCCAGGATGCAACTCATGCTCCTTCAGTCACTGCTGCAGAGCTGTGAGGATTTACACCAGGAACCTTGTCCCTAAATCTCTCAAAGTTTTCCTTTTTATTGATTATTCAGCACTACTCTGTATAATTTTGTCAAGCTCAAAATAGAATAGATTTGTTGAGAAAGAGTAGAAGCAGAAATAGAACACATTTGGACAAGATTGTCAATCTGAGAACAAACTTACTGAAAGCTGGAAAATATCAGTAGTTCAAACAAGCGAAAGGACAATCAAGAAGGTGTTTCTGCACAAATTGTATTATCATTGTGTTATAGAAAATTGCATTTCCCTTTCTGGTTTGTATTAATTTTTTATGTGTAAGGCAGCGAAGATATATTAAGCGTAGTTCTCTCCTGTAAACAGTCTTTGTGATTAAGTAATATAGACTAACTCCTATTTCCTTTATTAATGAGATCAGACATATATTTTTACTGGCCCCAGTTCAGCAAAGCACTTAAATGTATATATGCTACTGATTTCAATGGGATTTACACATGTGCTTAAAATTATGCACATGCTTAGTTTAAATGCTATATTGAGAATACAAGAAATTGAAGTTAATTTCTCATCTAGTATTGTGACTTGGCTAATTCAGTAAGATTTTGCCATTTTTACAACATCAAGCAAGCCTAGGATTTTTGTGATAAAGAATGTGAGACCAGGTGGGCTTGCAAACCAAGTACTTTTCTCTGAGTAGTGACTATGGACTTACCTCCAGGTAACATGCTGTACTTCTTGGACATTAGTGGAAATAAACTCAATGTACTTATTGTACTGGTATCTCTGAAATACATATTTGCACAGAAGAAGATGTCTGTAGATAAATATATTATTGATTGTATGCTTTCCTTTCAACCTCAAGATCTCATTCTGTCACTATGACTTCTGGGGTTTGCAGTATTTTCTTGTGCACACATAATTCCCCTGAGCAGAGTGTTCTGGAGCTAAGTAGATAGTATGTAGAGTTTTCTGTCATGCTTACAGTATCTGGAGTCTTGCATCTTCAAAACATTTTAGCTAATTAATTAATTAATTAATTTCTCTCTCTTCAATTATGAGTGCTCACAAGAAAAGGTCAATGATGACACATTGCCAAGTCTCCAAGTGGTTATCACAGTATTAAAGAGTCACAAATTCATGTTTGCAAAACTCTCTCTTCTCCTCAGACCTCCTGGCATGATGTTAGGACCACTTAGCTTCACAAGCAAAGCTTTCTGATAAATTATTACTTTAGAAATCTGCTTTTCCACCCTAGAGGAAGTCCATTTGTCTGGTACTTCAAGTTATTTGGATGTGCAGCAAAGTTTTTGAACCTGCTTCTGAAATCTTTAGATTAACTGTTCTAGTTAGACTCTCAAAAGCTGCAAGTATAGCAGTAGATCTCTTTTACTTTTCTTTCATATAATTCTTCAATTTATTTTCCTGCACTGATACATAATACTTTAGTAACTTTCTATGGTAAAATGTGTTTACCCAATACACCTTTATCACTTTTATTAAAATCTAGCTATGAATATATGTATTTATATGATAAATTTCTTGTATGTATGCATTGTTATGTTATGGAGTTACAGTATGCCAGGAAACCAAAATCTTAAAAACTTTCTAGCTAGTATCATAGTATCATAGTATCAGTCAGGGTTGGAAGGGACCACAAGGATCATCTAGTTCTACCCCCTGCCATGGGCAGGGACACCCCACACTAGATCAGGCTGGCCAAAGCCTCATCCAGCCTGCTCTTAAACACCTCCAGGGATGCGGCCCCAACCACCTCGCTGGACAACCCATTCCAGGGCTTCACCACTCTCATGGTGAAGACCCTCCTCCTCACATCCAGCCTGAATCTCATGTACAGCAGCTCCCGGCACACCTCTTCATCTCATTGGTACAGCATGGCTCCTCTTGCTACCACTAGCTCATCAAAATCTTCCCGCAGTGGATTTTCACTTGTAACAGGAGTGTGACTAAGAATCATAGAATTGGAAGGGACCTCAAGGATCATCTAGTTCCAACCATCCTGCCATGGTCAGAGATGCCTCTAGATCAGGTTGCTCACAGCCGAAACCTCCAGGAATGGGTCTTTACCACCTCCCTGGGCAAACTGTTAAGTGTCTCACCACCCTCATGGTGAAAAATTTCTTCCTAACATCCAATCTGAATCTAGCCATTTCTATTTTTTTCTTCATTCCTCCTAGTCCTATAATTACCTGACACCCTAAAAAGTCCCTCCCCAACTTTCTTGTAGGCCCCCTTCAGATACTGGAAGGCTACAATAAGGTCTCCTCAGAGCCTTCTCTTCTTCAGACTGAATAAACCCAACTCTTTCAGTCTGTCCTCAAAGGACAGGTGCTCCAGACCTCTAATCACCCTCATGACCCTTCTCTGGACATGTTCCAGCACATCCAGATCCTTCCTGTAATAGGGACTCCAGAACTGGACACAGTACTCCAGGTGAAGTCTCACCAGAGTGGAGTAGAAGGGAAGAATCACTTCCCTCGACCTGCTGGCTATGCTTCTCTTGATGCAGCCCAGGATGTGATTTGTTTTCCAGGCTGCAAATGCACACTGGTGGCTCATGCTGAGTTTCTCATCCACCAGCATCCCCCAAGTCCTTTTCTTCAGGGCTGTTCTCAAGCCAGTCAGTGTCCAGCCTATGTCAGTGCTTGGGATTGCCCTGACCCAGAGGCAGGACCTTTCACTTGGTCTCATTGAACCTCTTGAGGTTGTCATGGGCTTGCCACTATCACAAACCTCTTCAGTAGGTAGCTCTCATCCACGTTGTGGGATATTGCCTCATTTCCTACTTCCCATCTCCCAATAGGCTGGACACAGAGAGGGAGTTTTCTGAATCACAAATTATGGGATGCTGGTACTTCCAAGTGTAACACCATGAAAAATGAAGCATTATGTAGTGATGATGCAGAACTGTGTTCTAAGTTTTACTTGGCATTTCAAGCATCTTTGCTAAATCAGCTCACCCCACAAAGCTGAGTAGGGGGTTAAAATTGCCCTAAAATATTTTAGAAGTCACATTTGATATAAAAAAATGTCAATTCATTCCTTTTCCTGTGTATTTTATTTTATAATGAAGTTAGGGTTAATTGTTTTGTTCCATTCTTAGGAAATGTGGATCCTGCACAAGCTGAGGTAACACCACCCCCTTCTGTTCACATTGATGCTAGCCTCAGTCAAGGACATAGGCAGAGTAGCACAACACTGGAAATTCAGTACCATTTGTACAACTGAATAGGAAGAACAGACCTTACTGCTGCAGCTTAATCATGTTCACTGAATTATATCTTTTCAAAATATTTACTAATTCTTTGATCTAAGTCGTTCTGAATATTTCTGGATACCAAATTATTAAAATAGCTAAAACAAATTGCAATGTTGCTTTATTTCTCTAGAATGAACAAATAAATACAAGATGTATAAAAAATTGATTTGGATGCCAGGGAGCATTTTTTGTTATATGCAGCACATTTTCATTTTAACATGCCTCTTTTGATCACCTCTAAGAGCAATCTCTCTTCTGATTTGATATTAGTAAGTTTTCTCCATTGGTGAGGTGGAAAGAATTTTTTTTTTTTTTTTATGTCTTTTTGCTTTACTGGCTCACTGTGGTGCACAGAAAATGCCTGTTTCTGATATATTACAGTCAGGTAGGTTTCTCAGCATTATTTGTTTAGCTCTTTAGTTGATTAGTAGTCTAGCATATCAGCTGTCTGGTCAAATTGTCCACCGACTTGGTTAAATTTGATGCCAAGAATATGGTTTCATGAAGATTTCTCTGAAGCTTGAGCAGTATGATGCCCTCCATCCAAGTATGTTCATTCCCATGTAATGAGCCAAAGTAGACAGCTGAACTAGGACTGAGTCGGGTTAAATATAATTTCACTGAAACCAACCCTGTGGCTGTCAGCTTAATAAAGCAGTCCAGGTCATGGCACAGGTGTGAGAGCAGCACGAGTTGATAGGGCAGCCCTGGGACAGGGGTGAAGAAGAAGGGTGTAGGGCAATCTACTTACACTTGTATTTTTTGCTGCAGAAACGTCAACAAAATATACTCGAGTAAAGGATTTGTTGTAGAGGAATTTTTTGTTGCTTATTTTTGTTTGGGTTTTGTTGTTGTTTTGATTTGAGTTTTTTTTTGTTGGGTTTTTTAAATATTTTTTTTTAATTTAAATTTTTTAAAATTTGTTTTGGTTTTCCCTATGCATAATACAAGCATTTCAGACAGTAAAGCAAGAGTAAGAACATTCTGGATGTTTTTGAGGAAATCACAGAGGACAAAATACCTGTGTAAGTATTTCTAATAATCATACTTAAAACATACGTTCACATATGTGCACTGTAAAGCATGGATAACACAAGTCTCATTTCTGTGCTTTCTAGAAATCACAACTAAGGTTTTAAAAATAGACTATGATAAATAACTTTCTGATGATTGAAAAACTCCCCATTCTTGTGTAAGTCATGCTTGTTTGCCTGTTTACTTTGTGAGGCCAGGGAACTTTGTTACACAGGGTGATTTGTTCCAGGTATCAGTCATCTAATTAATTTAAATTAAAAAAGGGAAGTTGTTCAACAGTCTGGAGAAAAGCTTTCCAAATCACTGAAGCAGAGCAGTTATATTAGTCATGAAGCAATGTATGTGAAACAGCATTCACTGAAAAGATCTACAGAAAAGGTGAAAATATCTATAGAAAGACCAATCACATTACAGACACTGGACCTGAACTGCAAGCTGTTTTGCACTGTTGTGTTTGTGGGATGCTGTGCTTCCTGGGCATCCTTGCACCTATGTGGTCACATGATAATCGGCCCATGTGAAGCTCTGGGAAGTGTTAGAGAATTAGAGAGGGTACATGGCAAATTAACAGGGAAATCTTTGTTTCTTGGTTGGACAAAAAGAAATTTAGGATAAAACTGTATGTTTCTTTTCATATTCAGAGAGATCATTAAAACTAGTAAACTACTGAAACTTTAGAGTAAATCTCTACCTTTTGCAGATTGTTAAATAAAACCATTTCTGGTGTGAGCGATACTTCATTGGTTTTCATCTGTTTTTCACACACATACCATGAAATCTGGTGATTTCTACAGCTACGTGACACCTGGCAGAGTAGAGCAGAGCCCAAACAGTTCATTTAGAGTGCACTTAACGGCAGGATAATGGTGAGATCAAGCCCAGCCAGCATGGGGTCATGAAAGGCAGGTCCTGCTTGACTATCCTCATCCCTTCTATAACCAGGTGACCTGCCTAGTGGATGAGGGAAAGGCTGTGAACATTGTCTACCTGGACTTATAGTAAAGCCTTTGACACCATCTCCCACAGCATTCTCCTCAAGAAACTTGTGGCCTGTGGCAAAGAAAAGTGGACTCTGCTGGATTAAAAATTGGCTGTAAGGTCAGGCCCAAAGAACTGTGATAAACAGAGTTAAATCCAGCTGGCAGCCAGTCATGAGTGGTGTCCCCCAGGGCTCAGTATTGGGGCCAGTTCTGTTTAATATTAATGATTTTGATGAGGAGATCAAGTGCACCATCGTCGGGTTTGCAGATGACACTAAACAGAGCACAAGGGTAGGAAGGCACAGCAGAGAGATCTGGACAAGTTAAATCAGTGGGCTGAGGTCAATGGAATGAGGTTTGATAAAACAAAGTACCAGGTCCTTAACTGTGGTCACAACAACCTCAAGCAGCATTACAGGCTTGAGGAGGAGGGGCAGGAAAGCAGCCTGGTGGAAAAGGATCTGTGGGTGCTGGTGGATGGCCATCTGAATGTGAGCCATCAGTGTGCGGAGCATCCTGGTCTATATCAAAAGCAGTGTGCTCAGCAGGAGTAGGGCAGTGATGGTGCCATTGTACTCCACCCTGGTGAGAGCACAGATTGGTGTTCAAGAGGGGATTGGACATGATGCTTGGTGCCATGGTCTGTGGTGACGGGTTGGACTTGATGATCTTTGAGGTCTCTTCCAACCTTGGTGATTCTGTAATTTTGTGAATACTGTGTTCAGTTCTGGTGGCCATAGTATAGGAAAGACATTGAGGTCCTGGAGAGTGTCTGGAGAAGAGCAAAGAGGCTAGGGAGGAGTTTGGAGGGTGTATCATACAAGGATCAGCTGAGGGAGCCAGGGTTGTTTATCCTGGAGAAGGGAAGGCTAAGGGGAGATCTCATTGCTTTCTACAACTACCTGAAAGGAGGCTGTAGTGACGCTACATAGGATAGGATAGGATAGGATAGGATAGGATAGGATAGGATAGGATAGGATAGGATAGGATAGGATAGGATAGAATAGAATAGAATAGAATAGGATAGGATAGGATAGGATAGAATAGAATAGAATAGAATAGAATAGAATAGAATAGAATAGAATAGAATAGAATAGAATAGAATAGAATTGAATTGAATTGAATTGAATTGAATTGAATTGAATTGAATTGAATTGAATTGAATAAACCAGGTTGGAAAAGACCTTTGAGATCATTGAGTCCAACCTATCATCCAACACTACCTAATCAACTAGAATAGAATAGAATTGAATAAACCAGGAGAATGAGACGAAGCAGGCTTAAATTGTGCTGGGTGTGGGGGCATGGTGTTCTTAGATTGGACATTAGGAAAAACTCTACTGAAAGAGTGGTGAGGCATTGGAAAAGGCTGGCCAGGTTGGTGGTGGAGTCCACATCCTTGGAAGTGTTCAAGAAGTGTGTAAATGAAGCACTTCAGGATATAGTTTAGTGGTCATAGTAGTTAGGCCACAATTGGACTTGGTGATCTTAAAGATCTTTTCCATCATTAATGATTCTGTGATATACAAAGTAATTGACAAAGCAGGTTCTATTATCGACTTGAAAGCATTTAAAAGAGCTGATATATTTAAAGCAAAGGAGGTGTTTACAAGTCAAAAATATACAAATCCTCAAAAAAGAAAAAGTAACATCAAAACAAGAAAAGCTGTGGGTAGAGAACTAATTCTGATGGAATTTTAATGACATCAGTCAGAAGTGGATCTGGGAGCGGATGTTGATCAGTTAGAGGGCAGAAGGGCTCTGCAGAGGGACCTTGACCAACTGGACAGATGGGCAGAATCCAACTTAATGACATTCAACAAATCCAAGTGCCAGGTGCTGCACTTTGGCCACAACAACCCCAGGCAGAGCTACAGGCTGGGGTCGGGGTGGCTGGAGAGCTGCCAAACAGAGAGGGACCTGGGGGTGCTGGTTGACAGCTGCCTAAACATGAGCCAGCAGTGTGCCCAGGTGTCCAAGAAGGCCAACGGCATCCTGGCCTGCATTAGGAATAGTGTGTCCAGCAGGAGCCGGGAGGTCATTGTGCCCCTGCACTCAGCACTGGTTAGGCCACACCTTGAGTACTGTGTCCAGTTCCCTCAGTTTAGGAAGGACATCGAGACACTTGAACGTGTCCAGAGAAAGGCAACAAGGCTGGTGAGAGGCCTTGAGCACAAGCCCTATGAGGAGAGGCTGAGGGAGCTGGGGTTGTTTAGCCTGGAGAAGAGCAGGCTCAGGGAGACCTCATTACTCTCTACAACTACATGAAGGGTGGTTGTAGCCAGGAAGGGGTTGGCCTCTTCTCTCTAGCAACAAGCACCAGAACAAGAGGACACAGTCTCAAGCTGCACCAAGGGAAGTTTAGGCTTGAGGTGAGGAGGAAGTTCTTCACTGAGAGAGTCATTGGCCATTGGAATGGGCTGCCCAGGGAGGTGGTGGAGTCGCTGTCCCTGGAGTTGTTCATGAGGGGACTGGACATGGCACTTGGTGCCATGGTCTAGTCATGAGGTCTGTGGTGACAGGTTGGACTCAATGATCTTTGAGGTCTCTTCCAACCTTGGCGATACTGTGATACTATGAAGCAATGTTTCAGCAGTGAGAAGTGTACTAGAGAATCAGTAAGACAAGTAGATGATTGAGTTGTAAAAGGAAAGTGACCTGTTTTCATAGCTAAAAATCAATTCTTTTTGAATATTCAAGCCACTTTTCAAACAATCCTTGTCAAAGATTCTTAAAAGGAATAAGATTGTCCTGGTCTTCTACAGATTAAAAGTTGACTGAAAGATAGGAAACAGAATAATAATAGTTGACCTAAGGAAAAGGTTATCAATATAGACCTCTAGGATTCTTGTGATCTGATCTGTGTTGCATGACAATAATAAATACACAGGGAGACTGCATGGTTCTGAAGTTCTCTTAATGTCATATCTGTGATGAGCTTGTAGGTATCACACTGTTATTTCAGAAATCAATATACCGTAGGCATTGAGCCCAGTATCCACCAGGTGTATGCCATTGTTGGTTTTTTTGGGTTTTTTTCTGAGAACTAGTAAGTTAATTTTCAGAACAGAGTGGCACACAATTGCTGGTGCAGGAGAAATAAAATTATCTTTGAGTCTGGATTTTCCATCCAATTAACTGAATCTGTACAAGAACCTGTGATCTTTGCATTGGGTTCTAATAATGTAAAAACCACTACAAGCCTGAATTTAATTTCAAGGTTCACAGGCATTTCATGGTAGTGCATTCTCCTACAACTGCTAGCAAGTTTATCACTGTTCTTGAGACAGTAACACGGTATCACAGCCTACATGATACATTTCAGAAGCTTTTCATGTATTGCTATCATCTTGGTACATCACAGCCAGAAAAAAAAAAAAAAGGCCTTGTTCTAAGCTCCCTGTGGCAGGCTTGCCCTGAGGCTGTGCTTGAGCTGAAACATGGGATGCAGTAAGTACTGGAGCAGCAGCTTTTGGGATGGCTGGAATTCCCAAATAGTCCACTTCTCTGATACTTGAGGACATACCTGTGGCTAGATATTATTAGTGACGTTTGGATGGAGTCTATGTACTCCTGGTCTGGCACATTTAACAGGTGATAGAGAGGTAGCTCATGTATACCAAGCCAAAATCTTAAAGGCTTTTTTTTAAAATACAACTTACAGTACAAAATATGATCCAATGTACTTCTGTAGATCTAATCTCTTCATGACCAGGAATGCGAGTGACTGTAGCCTTACAGCTCCTCATACACACACATTGGAAGCTCTTTGAAAACTGGATGCATACTGTGTGTCACATATCCAAATCTGAACATGATAGAACACAGTTCTTGGACCTGTATGCCTATAGGTAAGTCAGACAGTAAACTGTGGAAGTAGCTAATGTTGGCTGGCATGCAGCCATTACAAACACTCAAAGTAATATTTCTGAAATTTCTTCTAATATACAGGCCAGTTTCTTCTCTCAGCTGCATACTGGAATCAGCTGGGGACTTCGGAACTAGAAACATTTTGTAAGTCAACCATAAATAACACCTGTGGATTAAAAATAAGTAGTTTAAAGTCTTCCCATTGAATTATCATCACACACAAGTAACATATAAAAAGTACATGACTTTCAGGCGAAAGCAAAACACCCGTTAAGCATATGGCTTTTCTTACTGGGACTTCAGAGACAGAAAGAAAGGAAACGAGAGCACAATAAATTTTCTGGTCTTGCAACTTCAACTCAAAATTTTACCTAAAGGGTTAATAACTAACTGTCTTTCAACACTGACTTTCTTCTTTTTCACTGTGGACAGTTTATTCTTATATCAAGTCGAGATGGTTAAATGGATGTATACAAAAGAGAATTCTGAAGTTTTAATGTGCCATTTTGTTGCTTAAAATATGCAAAGCCCTAATAAATTATTGGCAAGTTCAAAAAGAATTGCATTTGTTCCTTTGTGAGTTTTTGTCAAACTGTGTACAATTCTGCTTTCTGTACATGAACCACCTGTGCAGATAACCCTTTTTGCATGTCTTTATGAATTTGAAACAAAGCAATTAAAACAAATTCTCTAAGCAAAGTTCTAGATTTTCCACATTTTGAGATTTGCAGTGCTAAAACAACTTTACTGTTGCTCCCAGTTGGTAGTGACACTTTCAAAAAGTACACATATTTATAAATAGCTTTACAGGCATCATTATCAAAATAAATTATCCTCACGGTAAGGGTGTGAGGGTGACAGAGCACTGGAACAGGCTGCCCAGGGAAGTTGTGGAGTTTTCCTCTCCAAAGATATTCAAAACTCACCTGGATGCGTTCCTGTATAATCTGGTGTAGGTGATCCTGCTCTGGCAGGGTGGTTGGATGAAATGATTTTTTGAGGTCCCTTCCAACTCCTGAAATTCTGTGATTCTGTGAAAAGAAAAACAAACAAACCAGACAAAAACAAATGATGAAGACATACAAAGAAATGATGCATGGACATATATCATAGTTACTATTATTACTGTGATATTTGAAACAATTACTTTAGTAGGGAGCATGTAAAAGTTTGCAGAGATGTCTAATGAATAGGTTGATACAATTTCACCTGAGGATCTGAGAGACCTACATATTTCTCCATGACCCTTAAAATTAAACACTGAGAAGATGGATCCAAAGACATTGCCTGCATAAGCTGGACCTTCTCAAAACACCCTCAGGATTTAGACCTCAAGAATCACCTGCATTTTGATGCATTTTCCCTCTGAACTTTATCCACTTCTTAGAAGGCATAATAGTGTTACGGTATGGATACTGTCTACAGAGATATCTGATTCTTATGGGAACTTCAATATTTAAAAGCCTACACTCTCTTGAACTTCAACATTTTCCAACAGTCCTGGCTCACTGGAGAGGTCCCAAATGACTGCAAACTGGCTAATGTGATCCCCATCCACAAGAAGGGTCAGATGGAGGAACCTGGAAACTCCAGGCCTGTCAGCCTGACCTCAGTGCCAGGGAAAATGATGGAGGAGATTATCCTGGCGACAATAACTGCGCACCTGAAGGATGGCCAAGGGATCAGGTCCAGCCAACATGGATTTAGGAAGGGCAGGTCCTGCCTCTCCAACCTGATCTCCTTCTATGATCAGGTGACCCGCCTGGTGGATGTGGGGAGGCCTGTACATGTGGTCTACCTGGACTTCATCAAGGCCTTTGACACTGTCCCCCACAGCAAACTGCTGGCTAAGCTGTCAGCTCGTGGTTTGGACAGCAACACTCTGTGCTGGGTTAGGAAGTGGCTGGAGGGCCGAGCCCAGAGAGTGATGGTGAATGGTGCCACCTCCAGCTGGAGGCCAGGCACCAGTGGCATCCCCTAGGGATCAGTGCTGGGCCCCATCCTCTTCAATGTCTTCACTGATGATCTGGATGAGGGGATTGAGACAGTCATCAGCAAATTTGCAGATGACACCAAGTTGGGAGCAGACGTTGGTCAGTTAGAGGATGGAAGGGCTCTGCAGAGGGACCCTGAATGACTGGACAGATGGGCGGAGTCCAATGGGATGGCATTCAACAAGTCCAAGTGCCGGGTGCTGCACTTTGGCCACAACAACCCCATGCAGAGCTACAGGCTGGGGTCGGAGTGGCTGCAGAGCTGCCAAACAGAGAGTGACCTGGGGGTGCTGATCGACAGCCGCCTTAACATGAGACAGTGTGCCCAGGTGCCCAAGACAGCCAATGACAACCTGGCCTGCATTAGGAATAGTGTGGCCAGCAGGAGGAGGGAAGTCATTGCACCCCTGCACTCAGCACTGGTTAGGCCACACCTTGAGTACTGTGTCCAGTTCCGGGCCCCTCAATTTAAGAAGGACATTGAGACACTTGAACGTGTCCAGAGAAGGGCAACAAGGCTGGTGAGAGGCCTTGAGCACACACCCTATGAGGAGAGGCTGAGGGAGCTGGGATTTTTTTAACCTGTAGAGAAGGACTCTCAGGGGTGACCTCATTGCTCTCTACAACTACATGAAGGGTGGTTGTAGCCAGGAAGGGGTTGGTCTCTTCTCTCTAGCAACCAGCACCAGAACAAGAGGACACAGTCTCAAGCTGTGCCAGGGGAAGTTTAGGCTCGAGGTGAGGAGAAAGTTCTTCACTGAGAGAGTCATTCATCATTGGAATGGGCTGCCCGGGGAGGCAGTGGAGTCGCTGTCCCTGGAGGTGTTCAAGAGGGGACTGGACATGGCACTTGGTGCCATGGTCTAGTCATGAGGTCTGTGGTGACAGGTTGGACTCAATGACCTTTGAGGTCTCTTTCAACCTTGGTGATACCGTGATACTGTGATTAAAATATGCTGTACTATCTTATAGGCTCATAATTTAAAAGCAAGAAGTATTGTAGGACTTTATCATGAGAACCTTTAAGATTTGCCTTTTTTAATGGAGCATTTCCTCTTTTTCTAAGCTTCTGACTATGCCTGTTTCACACAGAAAATAAAAGGAAAAAGAAACTATGACATGATTTTATGTTTGAATTATCAGGAAAGTCTAAAACATAGAATAATATAAAATACAACTTTTCATTGTAATAATTTCATTTTAGGGCATCCATAGCCCTCATTGCAGCATTTTAGACTGGCCATACAAATGTCCAGAAGTCAAGATCAATCATATATTAGGTATCCTGAATTTGAGTCAACTTTTTGTAAATGTTATTGTTGGCACCCTCTATCCTTTCTTACTGATCTGATGGTTGTGGGAAAGAGGGTAACATAACTGCCAAAAATACCTGTGGACAAAGACTCATCCCAATAAGTTTCAGCTTGTACATATTTTACAAATCAGTATTGTCAGCCTTTTATATTTTTGGGAAGACACTATAACCACTAGAAATAGCCCCAGTGGCCTCTGTGACCTTACTTGTACAACACACTGGTTGAACATGAGTCAACAGCGACACAGGTGACCAAGAAGGCATCATCATCAGTGACCAGCGGTAGGAGGGAAGAGGTTCTGCCTCTGTACTGAGAGAATCATAGAATATATCTGGTTGGAAGAGACTTCAAAGATCATTCACTCCAACCCTTGACCCATCACTTAAGGGTCAATACTAAACCATGTCCCAGAGCACACAGGTCAATTCACCACTTGAACTTCTCCAGGGATGGTGACTCCACCACTGCACTGCACTGAAAATTATACCTTTTGATAACCCTTTCAGTGAAGAAATATTTCCTAATATCCAGCTTAAACCTTCCCTGGGACAGCTTGTAACCATTTCCTCTAGTAATGTTGCTTGTCATCAAGGAGAAGAGGTTGGTCCCCTCCTCACTCCAACCTCCCTTCAGGTAGTTGTAGAGAGTTATAATGTCTCCTCTCAGCGTCCTCTTCTCTGGTCTGAACAACCCCAACTCCCCCAGAAACTCCTGGTAGGTCATGTGTTCCAGGGCCTTCATGAGCTTCATTGCCCTTCTCTGGACATGCTTCAGCAACTCAATATCCTTCCTACAGTGGGAGGTACCACACTGACTCACGTTCAGTTGACTATAAACCAATAACCCCAGGTCCCTCTCCAAGCTGCAGCTTTACAAATACATATTCCCAAATCTGTAGCTTA
Organism: Picus viridis; assembly: GCA_033816785.1. Lineage (NCBI taxonomy): Eukaryota > Metazoa > Chordata > Aves > Piciformes > Picidae > Picus > Picus viridis. Next base: position 72,423,027 of record CM066606.1, on the reverse strand, counting down.
CATTGCCGCTTATGTGACCCAAGTGCAGGACATAACACATGGTCTTGCTGAATTTCATTTGTGGGTGACTCTCCTGAGGGGAACAGAGGGACCTATATGTTGTCCTGACCACAGGGCAGGGAAGTCTGCTGCCTGCCTGGGGCCCGAGTAAGGGACATTACCAGGAGACTACCAAAGCTAATCCAGCCCTCTGACTATTACCCGTTGCTGGTAATCCAAGCTGTCAGCAATTAGATTGATAAGAAGGGCACCAGGGCAATCAAAAAGGAATTCAAGGCCCTCAGACAATTGACTGATGGGGCAGGAGCTCAAGTAGTGTTCTGCTCAGTTTCCTCAGTGGCAGGGGCATATACTGAAAGGAACAGAAGAGCCATGCCATCAACAAATGGCTCAAGGGATACACGCACGGGTGCTGAGAGAACTGGCAGATGAGGTTGCTAAACCCTTCTCTATTATATTCCAAAAGTCATGGCAGACTGGGGAAGTCCCCACAGACTGGAAAAGGGGAAACATTACTCCCATTTTCAAAAAGGGTAAGAAGGAGGTACCTGGGAACTACAGGCCAGTCAGTCTCAGCTCTGTGCCTGGAAAGATCATGGAGCAGATCCTCCTGGAGGCACTATTGACTCAGAAGAATAGTGAAGAGGTGATTTGGAACAGTCAGCATGGCTTCCCCAAGGGCAAATCCTGCCTGACAAACCTGGTGGCCTTCTATGAGCAGGTGACAACATTAATAGATGAGGGGTGAGCAACTGATGTCATTTACCCGGACCTGAGCAAAGCCTTCGACACTGTCCCACACCACATCCTGGTCTCCAAACTGGTGACACATGGGTTTGATGGGTGGACCACTAGATGGATAAAGAACTGGCTTGATGGCTGCACCCAAAAAGTGGCTGTCAATGGGTCCATGTCCCAGTGGAGGCCAGTGACAAGTGGAGTCCCTCAGGGATCAGTCCTGGGACCTGTCTTGTTCAACACCTTTGTGGGTGACATGGGCAGTGGCATCAAGTGCACCCTCAGCAAGTTTGCTGATGACACCAAGCTGTGTGGTGCAGTGGACACGCTGGAGGGAAGGGATGCCATCCAGAGGGACCTTGACAGGCTGAAGAGGTGGGCACAAGCCAGCCTCATGAGCTTCAACAAGACCAAGTGCAGGGTCCTGCATCTGGGTCGAGGCAATCCCAGGCACAATACAGGCTGGGCAGGGACTGGCTGGAGAGCAGCCCTGAGGAGAGAGACTTGGGGATGCTGGTGGATGAGAAGCTCAACATGAGCTCTCAATGTGCACTTGCAGCCTGGAAAGCCAATCAGATTCTGGGCTGCATCAGGGGAAGTGTGGCCAGTAGGTCAAGAGAGGTGATTCTCCCCCTCTACTCAGCTCTGGTGAGACCCCACCTGAAGTACTGCGTCCAGTTCTGGAGCCCCTATTACAGGAGGGATGTGGATGTGCTGGAGCGTGTCCAGAGAAGGGCCCCGAGGATGATCAGAGGGCTGGAGCACCTCTCCTATGAGGACAGACTGAAGGAGTTAGGGCTGTTCAGTCTGGAGAAGAGAAGGCTCTGAGGTGACCTAATTGTGGCCTTCCAGTATCTGAAGGGGGCCTACAAGAAGGCTGGGGAGGGAATTCTCAGGCTATCAGGTAGAGATAGGACTAGGGGGATGGAATGAAGCTGGAGGTGGGGAGATTCAGGCTAGATGTGCGGAAGAAGTTCTTCACCATGAGAGTGGTGAAGGCCTGGAATGGGTTATCCAGGGAGGTGGTTGAGGCCCCATCCCTGGAGGTGTTTAAGCCCAGGCTGGATGAGTCTCTGGCCAGCCTGATCTAGTGTAGGATGTCCCTGGCCATGGCAGGGGGTTGGAACTAGATGATCCTTGTGGTCTATTCCAACCCTGACTGATACTATGATACTATGATACTAAGGGATGGTGCCAGCAGAGGATTTTGGGTTCTTGGATCAAGGGGCAACTTTTACTGCACCTGACCTGCTAGATGAGGTGAATCTATCTAGAAAGCGCTAGAGGGCTCTAGCACTAGAGCAGGCAGGGCTCATTGGGAGAGCTTTAAACTAGGTTTGAAGGGGGTGGGTGTTGAAACCAGTCTCTCCAGAGAGAAGAGAGAGAGGGACATAAACTTGAGTTAGATGAGAAATCAGCAGCCCAATGGAAGTGCATGTACACCGATGTACACACATTCGTAACAAACATGAGGAACTGGAAGTCTTGGTTCACCAGGAAAACTATGATATAGTTGCTATTACAGAAACATGGTGGGACAGTTCACACAATTGGAGTACTGCACTGGGGAGTTACAAGCTCTTTAGGAGAATGTTATAGTCAATAAAAAGGATGTATTTAATATTCAATAAATTGAGCAATTAATAAAAAGTAATAATTTTATTAATAATTTTATTAATCATTAAAAAACAGTGAAAAATATTAAATAAAACCTATTTACAGGTTTGGGATGTTCAGTTGTGGAACAGATACCTCACCAGCAGGAACAAGTAACAATTTAAACATGTACAAAAATCCAGAAACAACAAACAGCACTTTAAACCGTAAAGAAAATGAACCTTGGCAATGAAGCCAGCAATTGCCCACAATGGGCAGGGCAGGAACTCCAGAATTCCCTAGGGCAACAGACCTTCAATAGATGCTTATAAAAATCAGGTATTGTAATTACTCACTGATTCTGATACCTCGTGGCACTCATTAAGATATAGACAAAACAAAATGGCATCGACCACACGGAAGCTGCAGGAGCAGAGTTTCACTTTCTGTTGGTGTCTGCAGCGTATTGCTGAGGCAGGATTTGCTCCCGAAGGATTTGTAGCTGAAAGCTTTGTAGAGAGACGGTTCCTCAGCTGTAATCCTTTTACAGCGGTGCTCGCGCCTTGCTCCAGTCAAACAAAACTGTCCCGGGGACTCAGCTCCTCTGGGGTTTCGTCTCTTGGCCCGGAAAGCCACGTGTCTGTTCTCTGGGCTTTGCAACACTGAAAATAGCAAGGGGTCTTTGCTGTCTTGTCTGGGTAAACTGAAACACAGTTGGGCTTCCAAGCAAAGCTTATGGTCCCTTCCAGAGCATGGGCAATTGCAAGACAAGGCTCTGGCTCTTTGGGCTGGTACTTACAGATTTCCCAAGACAATAATTGCCAGTAGCAACACAGATCTAGGCATAAAATTCTAGGCTAAAAATTCAACCGCTTGACACATAAAAATACCAAGAGACTTCATTCAGATCTTCAGCCTGTTGAGATTGCACTGCAAGATACAGCTAAATCTCAACAGGTGTTGTAGCAGGTTTTGACTATAATTTCTCAGTATTTTCACCTGCATGCAATGGATTCCATAAAAATTTCCCTTCTTTTCCTATGTGGAGAATTTTGAAAGAAAATTAGCTTTTGTTTTTCCATCCAGCAATTTAAAGAAGGAACAGGGCACATCTACATTCTTCATGTCTTTATGTGTGACCTTCTGGACTGCTTGATGCTCTAGCAACCATCTTAAAGCACATTGATGAGTGATTGTTGTGACTATGAAACAGTTAATGTTAGTGACAACAAAACAGCATTTCCAATTATTAAATTCAACAGATTTAGCCTGTAAAATACTTTGGTATCAGATTTCTGTCCACATGAGCATCAAAGACTTTTCTGAGTGTTTCTTAATGTGATTTACATGCTGGGGCTCAAATCAATGTCTTTTGTTTGGCTTTTGTACTGAGAAACCTAATTTCACAGAATCACAGAAACATTCATGTTGGAAAAGACCCTCAGGATCACCAAGTCAAGCCAATAACTCCAATCTACAAAGTTCACCCCTAAATCATATCCTCAAACATCACATCTACACGACCTTTAAACACATCCGGCGTTGGTGACTCAACCACCTCCCTGGGCAGCACATTCCAACGCCTGACAACCGTCTGTGAAAAATTTTTTCCTAATGTCCAGTCTAAACCTACCCAGCCACAACTTGAGGCTGTTCCCTCTTGTCCTATCACTAATTACCTGGGAGAAGAGACCAGCACCAGCCACTCTACAAAACCCTTTTAGGTTATTGTAGAAAGCAATGAGGTCTCCCCTCAGACTCCTGTCTTTCAAACTAAGCAGCCCCATCTCCTTCAGTTGCTCCTCATAAGATTAATTTTCCAGGCCCTTCATCAGCTTCTTTGCCCTCCTCTGCACTCACTCCAGCACCTCCAGATCTCTCTTGTATTGAGGTACCTGAAACTGGACACAATACCTGAGGTGTGGCCTCCCCAGAGCTGAGTACAATCACAACTACAAGGGGACACTCACCTCCCTACTCCTACTGGACACAGCATTTTTTATACAAGCCAGGATGCCATTGGCTTTCTTGGCTGCCTGGTCACACTGCTTGCTATATTCCATTGCCCGTAGATTAGAACCCCCAGGTCCCTTTCTGCCAGACAGCTTTCCAGCCATACTTCCTCGAGCCTGTAACATTGCTTAGGATAGTTGTGACCCAAGTGCAGGACATGGCATTTGGCCTTGTTGAAGCTCCACCCATTAATATTGGCTCCTTGGTTCAATCTATCCAAGTCCCTCTGTAGAACCTCCCTACCCTCATACAGATCAACACTCCCACCTAACTTGGTGTCATCTGTGAACTTACTGATGACACACTCTATGTCTTCATCAAGGTCATCAATAATGATGTTAGACAGAACTGGTCCCAATACTGAGCCCTGAGAAACACCACTTGTAGCCAGCTGCCAGCTGGATTTAACTGCATTGACCAACCCTCCTTGGGCCCATTTGCCCAGCCAGTGCTTTATCTATCAGAGTGTGTGCTCATCCAAGCCATGAGCAGACAGTTTGATTATGAGAAATGTGGGAAAGTGTCAAAGGCTTTTCAAAAGTTTAGGTAGACTATCCACAGCCTTTCCCTCATTCAGTGGTCAGATCATCCTGTCATAGAAGGAGAGCAAGTTGGTCAGGCAGGACTTGCCTTTCATAAACCCATGCTGACTGGGCTTGATCCCCTGGCTGTTCTCTATATGGTGTGTAATAGCTCTCGAGATGATCTTCTTCATGACCTTCCATGGTATTGAGGTCAGACTGACAGATCTATAGTTTCCCAGATCCTACTGTCTTCCTTGCTTGCAGATGGGTGTTACATTTACTACTCTCCAGTCCATTGGGACCTCCCCAGTTACCCAGGACTTCAGGTAAATAATGGGAAGTGGCTTGGTGAGTACATCTGTCATCTCCCTCAGCACCATCAGGTATAGCCCATCCAGCCCCATAGACTTGTGTGCATCTAAGCGGTGTAGCAGATCACTGACCACAGCCACAGTTATTGTGATGGCCTCATTCTGATTCTCCTCCCTGCCTCCTAGTTCATGAGCCTAGGTGTGCAAGGAACCACTGGATCCAGTGCTAAAGACTGAGGCAAAGTAGGCATTGAGCATCTCAGCCTTCTTCTCATGCTCTGCATCCAATCCTTCTTCCCTCTGCATCCAGTCAAGGAGGGAGATTTTCCCTAGTCCTCCTTTTGCTGTGGATTAATTGATAGAAACATTTGTGGCTAGATTAAGCTCTAGCTGTGTTTTGGCTCTCCTGATTTTCTCCCTGCATAGTTTCACTACACCTTTATAGTCTTCATAAGAGACCTGTCTGCTCTTCCAAAGGCCATAGACTCTTGAGGTCCAGCCAAAGGCCAGACAGCTCCCCTGCCAATTCATTTTTTGGCACATAGGGACCTTAAAGACCTCCCTCTTGAAGAGTGCCCAGCCTTCCTGGACTCCTGTATCCTTTAGAGAGGCCTCCCAAGGGACTTTGTCAGTCTCCTGAACAGGCCTGAGTTTGCCCTCTGAAAGTTCAAGGCAGCAATTTTACTAACCTCTCTCTTTGTTTCCCCAAGGATAGAGAACTCTCATTATCACTGAGCCCTAGACACTCTCCAACCTTTACTTCCCCCACAAGTTCTTCCCTGTTCACATGAAGCAGGTCCAGGAGGGCACCTCCCTTGGTTAGCTCCCTCACCAGTTGTGTCAGAAAGTCATCCTCCACACACTCCAGGAACCTCCAAGACTGTTGCGTCCCTGCTGTATTGTATTCCCAGCAGACATCTGTAAAGTGGAAGTCTCCCACGAGAACAAGGGGAAGTGATTGTGAAACCTCTCTCAACTGCTTATGTAAAATTTCATCTACCTCTTTATCCAGGGTTGGGCTGTCTACAGAAGAGTTCCACCACAATATCACTCTTGCTGGCCTTACCCCTGATTATTACCCATAAGGACTCAATCCAGTCATCACCTTCATTAATTTCCATTATTTCATATGTTTCTCTAACATAGCAGGCCATCCCAACACCTCCTCTTCCTTGCCTATCCCATCTGAAAAGTTGGTACGCACTGATTGCAGCACTCCAGTTGTGGGATTCATCCCATCAGGTTTCTGTGATGGCTGCTATATCATAGTTTGTCTGTAGCACAATGGCCTTCAGCTCCTCCTGTTTATTGTCCATGCTGCATGCATTGGTGTATAAACATTTCAGGGAAGGGGCTGAGTACACACTGCTCCACAAGCATGGCTCTGCTGCACCCAGAGTTCTCACTGGCAAGGTCAGCTACATCCCCATCCTTTTAAAACTAGTTTAAAGCCTAGTCAATGAGCCCAGTCAACTCATGTGCAAGTGTTCTTGTCCCCTTATGGGAGAAACTCCATCTGTTGCCATAGATCTGATGTCAAGAAAACATCCCCCTGGTCAAAAATCCCAAAGTTCTGTTGGTGGCACCAACCTCTAAACCATGTGTTGATCTCACGGATATTTTCTTTCCTCCAATATTACTTCCTGTCACTAGAGGGATTGAATAGAACACCACTTGTGCTCCCACACCCTCAAGTAATCTCCCCAAAGCCCTGAAGTCTTTTTTAATTGCTATTATACTCCTATACATTACCTCATCACTCCCAATCTGCATAACCAGCAGTATGGAATACTCTGATGGCAGCAGACCTCCCTGTGGTGGATCAGGGCCCATAAACCTGACCTTCAGTTTCCCTGAGAAGGGAATCCTCTACTGTGGCATATTAAGGGCATGGTCCCCCAAAGAATTAACTCATTTTATTCAATGCCCACACCCTACTACTGCCACCTTTCTTTTTCTCTTGTTTGTCCTAAGTCGTGGGACTGACTGATAAGTCCTGGATAGCTGTGCACATGAACATTCATCTCCATCCTTGTTCATCTGTCCCTCTGTTTCAAGAGCCCCATAGCTCTTGTGTGTGGGCAACTGGGAAGTCTGGGGGATTTGTGAGGAGGCTCACCTCCCTCTCCTGCAACACTGGAGTTGGACCTGCCTCCATTCCTCCCCATCTCTTAGGCTTCTTTACTTTTCCAGGTGACGAGAGGGCATGGGATCCCCTGCTTCTTGTGCCACCCACACCTGATGCCACTCCCTCAGGGATAGCAGAGTCTGACTCCCCAAGACTATCTTCTTTTCACATGCCCTTATAGTCCTTAGCCACAAAACATCTTCCTTGAGCTCAGCCACTAGGCTGAGCAGATCATTCACCTGCTCATAATATACATGTTGTCTCTGCAACCCTCCATTGCAAGTGCCAGGCTCTGGCACTCACCACAGCCAGAGGCCTGGACACCTACACATCTGCACAGAATCTCTCTCTGTGGGTACCCACAGTTCTGCTGAGAACAGCCCTCAGCCTGGTGGTAACCATGGCTGGATCTCTATCATGGACTGACTTCACAGCCTACTGGGACACACACAGATGACTCACCTTGCTTGTTGAATGACCTTGCTCAGTATACAGGGTTCACAGACCCCAAGGAGCTGTGAATAGCTGCGACACTGCCCGCCGGGGCACACAGAATCACCATTTGCTAACCCTGCACTGTGTGCTCAGCAGCTCCTCCCAGAGATTCCCAGAGACTTCCTATCACCTCATCAACAATGGGTGGTACCAGTTCTGCCCACATGGGTGGGGGGTGGGCGGTTCTGCTTCCTGCAGAGGCGCTTGTTCTAGCTGAGCAGCCCGCCCGTAACCTGCCAGCCCTTGGCACAGTAAAGTAGTATTTCCTGGCTTCTAAAAGCCCTAAAAAGAGCTTTTTGATGATTCTTTAGGCTACTGTGGTAGGGTGAGAAAGTTCCCCACACACACACAAAGATACTACAGCTAAACTCAGCCGGAGAAGCAGATAAAAGCTATATTTACAAGCAGAAATGGAATGCAATGAATATGTACAAAGATCCCTTGCCCAGCACATTACCTGCACTGAAGCTGATCTCTGTAGAAATGTTTACTTTTTACCCAAAGTAAACATTATTTTTATGATTGACCACTCATTTTAATCTAATCTTATATGCAGATATTGTGGGAACTTTACATCATTTTATAATGACCTATTAGCCGCTTAAAATTAGTAGTAGTTTAATTAAAGACAAAAAAAAAAAAAAAAAAAAAACACATCAGGATTATTATGCTTTACAGATAGTGAAGAGATCAGTACTGAAAAAGCCCAGAATATAAGTGTACGTTTTTCCACAACAAATGTGGCAATACTTCATGAGGAAGTGAGTAATTTTTTTCCTGTAGATATTGAAAAGTGATGCAAAGCTTTCTGCTGTTTGACATTCACTGTTCTTCTTCTCTCTATTAAATATATCCTCTTAGAAGACAGAAAAAATAATCTTTTAGTTGTTTAATATGCATAAATGTAAGCATCTGCTCCGTATTAAGGGTGCTCTTAGACATGTTGTATAAGTAGTGGTCATCTGGGACCTCTCCAGTGAGCTAGGACTGGTGAAAAATGATGGAGAGCAGCTTGGCCAGCTCATCTGCCAGTTCTCTCAGTACCCTAGGATGGATCCCATCTTATCCCATGGACTTGAGACTATCCAAGTGGCTAACAGCCACTAACAGCCTCTACTTCCTCCTGGATCACAGGGGAACTACACTGCTCCCTGACCCCATCTACCACTTCAGGAGGCCAATTGTCCAGAAGACAACCTGTCCTGCTATAAAAATTTGAGGCAAAGAAGGTGTGAAGTACCTCTGCCTTTTCCTCATTTTTTGTTACCATGTTCCCCTTCATGTCCACTAAGGAGTGGAGGTTGTCCTTGTCCCTGCTCTTGTAATGAATATATTTATAGAAGGATTTTTTGTTGTCCTTCACAGCAGTGGCCAGTCTAAGATCTAAATGGGCTTTTGCCTCTCTAATTTCTTTCCTACATGACCTAGCAACATCCTTAAACATACCATGGGTTACCTCACCTTTCTTCTACAGATGATACACGCTCTTTTTTTCCCTTAATTCATCCAGAAATTCATTGCCCATCCAGGCTGGCCGTGTGCCCCGGCGGCTCATCTTCTGGCACATTGGCACAGCCTGTTCCTGCGCCTTCAAGATCTCTTTCTTAAAGTAGGTCCAGCCCTCCTGGACCCCTTTGTTTTTAAGGGCTGTTTCCCAAGGAACCTTCTGAGTTAGTTCCTTAAATATCCTGAAGTCCGCAGCTTGAGGCTGTGTCCCCTTGTTCTGGTGCTGGTTGCTATGGAGAAGAGACCAACCCTTTCCTGGCTACAACCACCTTTCAGGTAGTTGTAGAGAGCAATGAGGTCTCCCCTGAGCCTCCTCTTCTCCAGGCTAAACAACCCCAGCTCCCTCAGCCTCTCCTCATAGGGCTTGTGCTCAAGGCCTCTCACCATCCTTGTTGCCCTTCTCTGGACACGTTCAAGTGTCTCGATGTCCTTCTTAAACTGAGGAGCCTAGAACTGGACACAGGACTCAAGGTGTGGCCTAACCAAAGCGGAGTACAGGGGCACAATGACCTCCCGGCTCCTGCTGGCCACACTATTCCTAATGCAGGCCAGGATGCCATTGGCTGTCTTGGACACCTGGGTACACTGCTGGCTCATGTTCAGGTGGCTTTCAATCAGCACCCCCAGGTCTCCCTCTGTCTGGGAGCTCTGCAGCCACTCCGACCCCAGCCTGTAGCTCTGCATGGGGTTGTTGTGGCCAAAGTGCAGCACCTGGCACTTGGACTTGTTGAATGCCATCCAATTGGACTCTGCCCGTCTGTCCAGTTGGTTGAGGTCCCTCTGCAGAGCCCTTCCATCCTCTAACTGACCAACATCTGCTCCCATCTTGGTGTCATCTGCAAATTTGCTGATGACTGTCTCAATGCCCTCATCTAGATTGTCAATGAAGACATTGAAGAGGATGTGGCCCAGCACTGATCCCTGGGGATGCCACTGGTGCCTGGCCTCCAGCTGGAGGTGGCACCATTCACCACCACTCTTTGGGCCCGGCCCTCCAGTCACTTCCTAACCCAGCACAGAGTGTTGCTGTCCAAACCACGAGCTGACAGCTTAGCCAGCAGTTTGCTGTGGGGGACGGTGTCAAAGGCCTTGATGAAGTCCAGGTAGACCACATCCACAGGCCTCCCCACATGCACCAGGTGGGTCAGCTGATCATAGAAGGAGATCAAGTTGGAGAGGCAGGACCTGCCCCTCCTAAATCCATGTTGGCTGGACCTGAGCCCTTGGACATCCTTCAGGTGCGCAGTTATTGTCGCCAGGATAATCTGCTCCATCCTTTTCCCTGGCACTGAGGTCATGCTGACTGGCCTATAGTTTCCGGGTTCCTCCATCTGACCCTCCTTGTGGATGGGCACCACGCTGGCCAGTTTCCAATCTTCTGGGACCTCTATAGTGAGCCAGGACTGTTCAAAAATGATGGAGAGTGGCTTGGACAGCTCATCTGCCAGCTCTCTCAGCACCCTTCGATGGATCCCATCCGGCCCCAAGTGGGTGTCCAAGTGGCTCAGCAGGTCCCGAACTAATTCCTCATGGGTATCCGGGGCATTACACTGCTCCCTGACCCCATCACCCAGCTCAGGAGGTCACTCGTCCTGAACTCCTCCTGCCTTGCTGTTAAAAATTGCGGCAAAGAAGGTGTTCAGGACCTCAGCCTTTTCCTCATCTTCAGTCACTGTGTTCCCCTCCAGGTCCAATAGGGAGTGCAGGTTCTTCTTGCCCTTCATTTAGCATTAACATATTTGTAAAAATGTTTTTTATTGTCCTTCACAGAGGTGGCCAGCTTCAGTTCCAACTGGGCCTTTGCCTCTCTAATTTTTTTCCTACATAATCTAACAACTTCTTTAAACATACCTTGACAAGCCTTCCCCTCCTTCCAAAGGTGATACAGCCTCTTTTTTCTCCTTAATTCCTCCAGGAGCTGCTTGCTCATCCAGGCCAGTCGACTTCCCCGCTGACTCATTTTTCAGCAGATGGGAACTGCCAGTTCCTGTGCCTTCAAGAGCTCCTGTTTGAAATAGGTCCAACCATCCTGGACCCCTCGGTTCTGGAGGGCTGATACTCAGGAACTTTGCAAATAATTTTCTTAAACAGGCTGAAGTTCGCCCTCCAGAAGTCCAAGGTGAGTTTTCTGTTGGTGTTCCTCCCTATCTCCCTGCATATTGAAAACTTCACCATCTCATGGTCGCTGCACCCCAGGCAGCCTCCCACGGTCATGTCTCCCACCAGCCCTTCTCTATTGGAGAACAGCAGGTCAAGCAGAGCCTGAACCCTGGTAGGCTCACTTAACATGTGCATCAGGAAGTTGTCCTCCATGTGCTCCAGGAATCTTCTGGACTGCCTCCTCTCTGCTGAGTTAAGTTGCCAGCAGATATCTGGCAGGTTAAAGTCACCCACAAGGACAAGATCTGATGACCCTGAGACAGCCTCCAGTTGCTTATAGAATGTTTCATCTGCCTCCTCATCCTGGTTGGGTGGTCTATAACAGACTCCAACCAGGATGTCAGATTTGTTGATCTGCCCCCTGATTTTAACCCACAGGCTCTCAATCCCTTCATTTTCCACCTCAAGTTGTGTGGCAGAGAGTGACTCCCTAATATACAGAGCCACCCTTCCTCCTCTTCTCCCTTGCCTGTCTCTCCTAAAGAGCCTGCAACCCCCCAGTGCAGCACTCCAATCGTGTGTATCATCCCACCATGTTTCTGAGATGGTGACTATATCATAGTCACCCTGGTGGACCAGGACTTCCAGCTCCTCTTGCTTATTGCCCATGCTGCATGCATTGGTGTACATGCACTTCAGCTGGGCTCTTGACTTCTCTATTGACCCTAATCTGTGCCCCACTCCTTCATCTGCAGAGGTATTGTATTGTATTGAGTCATCCTACCATGTTTCTGTGATGGCAACTACATCATAACTTTCCTGCTGTAACAGGGCTTCTAGCTCCTCTTGTTTGTTAGCCATGCTTTGTGCATTAGCGTACATGCACTTCAGCTGGGCCGCTGGTTTCACCCCTGAGTCCAGCTTACCACCCCCAGACTCCTGTCGTGGGGACTGGTTTCATCCCCTTTCCCTTCAAATCTAGCACAGAGTAGGCGTCATCCTGCTGGAAAGCAGCTCCATGGAGAAAGACCTCGGTCAGTAGTGGACAGTAAGTTATCCATGGGACAGCAATGTACCCTGGTGGCCAAGAGGGTCAATGATATCCTGGGGTGTCTGTAGAAAAGTGTGTCCAGCATTTTGTGGGAGTTTCTCCTCCCCCTCTTCTCTGCCCCAGTGTCCTGGTTTGAGGCAGGACAAATCCTCAATTGCCCCTGGGAAGGACAAAAGAATGACGCTTCCACAAATGGATTGGAAAGTGTGATGGGTTAATGCCCTTTTCTGAAAACAAAATAACAAAGCAGGGTGGAGGGCTTGCAGGTACTTTTCACTCCCTGCATGGCATTTTTCCCCTGGGAAGCTGAGTCTGTTCCACTCCCCTCCCTACCCAGCTAGGGTATAAAAAGCAGGACATCGTAGCTGTTGGCCCCTTTTTTCTGGCTCCTGCCTCTGCTGGATGAGAGCTACTGCAGCTATCCTCCTGCTCCTCTGCCACGTGGTCGGACCTGATCCTTCTCCATGCTGCCTCCATGCTTCCTCAGAGAAAGGCTGGTTTTGTATTATTCTCTTGTTTTTGTCCCCTCCCATCCATCCCTGTTCCCTGCCCTTGTGAACCTTTTCCTGCTATTGTTATATATATATATTGTTTAAAGACAACTCTTTACCTCTCTATTTCCAAGCCAACTCCAAATTATTGTTTGGTGGATTTGCTCCTTCCTTTTCTCCCCTCACTGTTGGGAGGGAGGTGGAGGGGAGTGGGGGAGAGATTCTCAGCCTTGCCTCCACCTGAGCTCTTAACTTCCAGTTAAGGCTCAAACCACCACAGAAAGTGATGGACAGTTTAAATCAAAAAGCAGTTGGTGTTTTACAGAAATTGCAAAGCATAGTGGCAAAGATTATCCCAAAGCATTCATAGCCCCTTACAGTACACCCAAAGGCCTCCCAACACTTCCCTTCTCCCCAACTGAGGGTCTACCCAAATGCCCAGGGTTTTCTTTCCCCCGCACTGCTAGGCTAGTCTCAGACTGGGCAGGTCTGAGACTGCCCCACCCCCATCTCCTCCTGGCACTAGGTCTAGACAGGCCTAAGAGGACTTGAGATACTCCCCCACTGTTACCCAATAGGGAGCATATCCCACGGGAGCAGAGGGGGAAGAAAGAAGAAGAAAATGATTTTGCAGATGAATTTGTAGGGCACAGGATTTGTGGGTAGGAATACGCCGTTTCCTGTGTCCACCCACTGGGTTGGACACTTGGGACATAGGAGGTGTAATTCGTGGCAGCAACAGGAGACACCCACCCTAAACTACCTCACCCAGTGAAACCACACCCAGAATATTGTATCCAGTTTTACATTCCTCAATTCAAGAAAAAGATCCCCATCAAGAGAATTATCCTGAAGAAAGACATCTGGAAATACAATATTGTTTACTTGAAGATAATCAGCTGAACCAGAAGGACCCTGCAGCAGCTATTTGCAGTTGTTGGGGAATGACACAAAACACCACATCTGCATCCCCACTAATGGCCTGTCCTGTACTGAGGTGGAGACCCTGGGCTGAGACAACCAAATGATGAATCTGGGACTCCTCATTGTCATCCTCAGTTTTGTCTTCATGAAGAGCAGCTCTGCCAAAGACAGTGCCATGTAGAATTCTGACACCAGCTCCAGGTGCAATCAGGAGACAATATAAAGTCTTAAGGGACATGAAAGAGTTGATGTTGGGGAAGTTTCTGTGGCAGGAATACCTAGAGATCATGTCCCATCTTCTTGAGAGACCTCCTAAAGTACCAGTGGGGGCTGCAAGTGGCCAATACCTCCAAGAAGTGTATGCTCCGCTTTGTGGTGACAATCCAAGGGAAGGACCCCACATTCTGCACAAGCCAGTAGAACAGGGGCAAGGCACTCTCCAACCTTCCCTCCAAAACCATAAAGGTGCTCTTTTGGTGTGAAGCCCTACAAAGAAAAAAAAAAAAAAGTCCCAGCTTGTTGCAGGGAGGTTGGATGAGATGACCTTCAAAGGTCCCGTAAAACACAGAACATTTTATGATCCTATAGTTTGCAAGGTGTTACTGCCACATCTAAAGGATCACAGTTGGAGAATCCTGAAGATCACAGAAGAGCTGCTATTTAGACAGGAATTCATGGTTGTCTATGGGGGGTTTTTTTGTATGTTTTTTGTTTGATTGATTTTTCATTTTTGTTTCTTTAGAGCTTTGGGGGAAGGAAAAAAAAAAAAAAAAAGTCCTGACTACACATCAAGCAAACTGTCTTTTTCCTCACCAACCCTTTCCAAAGGATTTATAGAAAGTCAGTCATGTATCAGCTTGTATACAGGTTTCTAGCAACATGCAAAATCTGTATTTGCATTTTAAAAACACCCTGTGATATAGTAGGCATCTCTTCACAGATGCTATGTCATTCCAACGGGAAAGCAATAAAACTGTAACCAACAAATAAAATCTAAATTCCAATATCTGTGCAATTTCAGTTAATCTATAATGCCTCTGAAACTCTTTCTCTACAGAAATGGTGGTACATGAATCTGTTTACCTTCAGGGCTGTTAGAAGTTCGTTTGTATTTCCAGACTCTTGCCTGAGGGAGTGATAATAAAAAGTACATCTAATTTATCCCAGATGAGAGGATTTTGCTTAAAGGCTGATGTTGGTCACTCATAGAAAGTGAGGTGGTCTGGAGCAACATTTAAATTATGTACAGCTCCCCAGTGGATTTATCAGTAGATACCTTCTGTACTTCAAAATACAAGACAGACATATATAACACAGCCCATATCTGGTACAAAATCTAATGTCAGTCATGCCCATGTGAATTGAGTGCAGTACCTTTAATTAGACAAAAAGGTCTAGTCAGCTGATATTTGCATCTATCAGAAATGTCTAAAACAACAATTATTCTATAAGTGACCGAGACCACTTCATATTCATACATGGGCTGATCAGTCAGTCAGCTGTAGCCTGTGTCTTTCCACTGGGTAGTGTGTACATAGGTTTGTGCCCAGGAATAATTTTGTTCATAGCATTTGTCAATATGTGTTTTCTAAAAATATGCAGTTGATCAAACATATTCCACAGTATTGTTGGGATGGCTTCAATAAAATAAACTGAATAGTGATGCCACTAGGGAAACTGTCCACTGATGAAAGGAGTTACTTCTTCAGATGAACCTCAGAAATAATTTTGAGTAGGGAAATAAATATTGCAGCAAATATGAGGCCTGTGAAAAGCCTATGGGTTTTAGAAATTCTGTCAATGGAAAACGGCCTAAAACACTGGCATATTATTCTACAAAAAATAGAACCCCAGAAATGGAGGGGTGTGTGGAAGGATAGGTGAGGGAGAGGACAAAAAGCAGATACCAAGCTTCAGTAACAACAATGTGGACTTTTATGCACAGAATCAAGGCCTTTGTAAAATCTCTTCACTTATAAACTGAAATGCAGAATGTTCAGACTTATACAGTAGGAAAAGGTAAATTATCTGTATGGCATCTGCAAATTGCAAATGCAAGTCACTTGTAACTTATCCTCCTATGCTTTTGAGAAACTGAGCTCAAATTTATGACCAAAACTTCAAAGAAGAAAAATGATTCATGAAAGTTGTAATAGCCTTTAAAACTATTGGGGATAATATAAAAGTTTACACTTTATGATACTTGGAAGATTACAAGAAAACCAGCAAGTATTATGACAAGCACTATTTCTTAACCAAAACCAGACATGAAACCACTGTACAAATAGAGAGTGGAAACCAATGAATAATGTTTTTGTGACTCAATTAAATGATTTGGTTTCACAGGTTAATTCATAATGTTGAGCCCATTTTCATGTAACATAAGTATTTATTTTTTCAAAAGTTAGGAAAAAGTGACAAAAATTTCCTGACCGTAGAAAACAAGAAATTCTATTCCTGGGGGATGAAATTAAATAATTCCTTTTAGACTTTTTGCTTTGCCCCTCATCTTTGTAGCCCTTTTATAATGGTTTCAAATCAGTGTGTATGGTTTCTCTATTATCTACATTCTATGGTTATATGAATCCATGGATTTGTTCTATTCCTGTTTTCTTGTAAACACCATGAAGACACCTAATCATGATATTCTCAAAAATTAGAGCATCCCATATGTGCTAGGTGTTAAAAAGACTTTTAAATTCAAATTTAAAAATGGTGACTCCACCACCTCCCTGGGCAGCACATTCCAATGGCAAACAACTCTCTCTGCGAAGAACTTTCTCCTCACCTCAAGCCTAAACTTCACATGGCACAGCTTGTCCTCTGGTTCTGTTGGTGGTTGCCTGGGAGAAGAGACCAAACACCTCCTGGCTACAACAACCCTTCAAGTAGTTGTAGACAGCAATAAGGTCTCCTCTGAGCCTCCTCTTCTCCAGGCTAGACACCCCCAGCTCCCTCAGCCTCTCTTCGTAGGGCTTGTGCTCAAGGCCTCTCACCACCCTTGTTGCCTTTCTCTGGACACCTTCAAGAGTCTCAATATCCTTCTTAAATGGAGGAGCCCAGAACTGGGCACAGTACTCAAGGTGTGGCCTAATCAGTGCTGAGTACAGGAGCACAGTGACTTCCCTGCTCCTGCTGGCCACACTATTCCTGATACAAGCCAGGATGCCATTGGCCTTCTTGGCTGCCTGGGCACACTGCTGGCTCATGTTCAGCTGGCTGTCAACCACTACTCCCAGGTCCCTTTCTGTCTGTCTGCTCTCCAGCCACTCTGACCCCAGCCTGTAGCACTGCATGGGGTTGTTGTGGCCAAAGTGCAGCACCCAGCAATTGGACTTGTTGAATGTCATTAAGTTGGACTCTGCCCATCCGTCCAGCTGGTCAAGGTCCCTCTGGAGAGCCCTTCTACCCTGTATCTGATCAACATCTGCTCCCAACTTGGTGTCATCTTCAAACTTACTAATGGTGGACTCAATCCCCTTATCCCAACACTGATGCCTGGGGGACAACACTAGTGACTGGCTGCCAGCTGGATGTGGCAACATTCACCACCACTCTCTGGGCTTAGACCTCCAGCCAGTTCCTAAAACAGCACAAAGTGCTGCTGTCCAAGCCACGAGCTGACAGCTTGGCCAGGAGTTTGCTGTGGGGAACAGTGTCAAAAGCCTTGCTGAAGTCCAGGGAGACCACATCCACAGGCATATCCACATCTTCACATCCACCAGGCAGGTCATCTGATCATACAAGGAGATCAGGTTGGTCAGGCAGGATCTGCCCTTCCTAAATCCATGCTGGCTGGGCCTGAGCCCTTGGCCATCCTGCAGGTGTGCAGTGATTGCCCCCAAGATGATCTGCTCCATCATTTTCCTGGCACTGAGGTCAGGCTGACAGGACAGTAGTTTGCAGGTTCCTCCATCCGACCCTTCTTGTGGATGGGCATCACATTGGCTAGTTCCCAGTCATCTGGGACCTGTCCGGTGAGCCAGGACTAGTGGAAAATGATGGAGAGTGGCTTGGCCAGCCTATCTGCCAGCTTTCTCAGCACCCTAGGATGGATCCCATCCAGTCCCATGGACTTGTGAGTATCCAAGTGGCTCAGCAAGTCCCTGACTAATTCCTCATGGATTTCAGGGGTACTACGCTGCTCCCTGAGTGATCTACCAGTTCAGGAGGCCATTTCTCCTGAAGTGCTCCTACCTTACAGTTGAAAATGGAGGCAAAGAAGGTATTTAGAACCTCAGCCTTTTCCTTATCCTTAATTACAGTGTTTCCCTCCAGGTCCAATAAAAAGTGGAGGTTCTTCTTGCCCCTCTTTTTAGCATTAATATAGTTATAAAAATGCTTTTTGTTATCTTTCACAGCAGTGGCCAGCTTAAGCTCTTAACTGGGCTTTTGCCTCTCTAATTTTTCTCCTACATGATCTAACAACATCCTTAAATGTATCATGAGTTGCCTCCCCACCTTTCCAAAGGCAATAATACATTCTTCTTTTTTCCCCTTAATTCCTTCAAGAGCTGCTTGTCCATCCAGGCCAGTCACCTTCCCCACTGGCTCATCTTTCGGCATGTGGGCACAGCCTGTTCCTGTGCTTTCAAGAGCTCCTGTTTGAAGTAGGTCCAACTGTCCTTGGTTCTTAAGGGTTGTTACCTAGGGTACTGTGACCAGTTTAGGCTGTGCCTTTAAGAAATGGACACTGTTGTCCACAGTTGCGGGATTCGAACCCATGATCTCAGCACTCACAGTCTCATACCCTACCAACTGAGCCACAGCTCCACCTTCCTCCACAGCATCATGGATCACTGCATGACAGATGCTGGAGCTATGGATCCAGCCCATTGGCAATCTGTTGAAAGTGTACTGGATTCCTCTCCAGGTGAAAGCAAACTGAGGCCTGCATTCCTCTGCTATGGGAATAGAGAAGAAGGCATTAGCAATGTCTATGGTAGCATACCATTTAGCCTCTTTGGATTCCAGCTCATATTGGAGTTCCATCATGTCTGGTACTGCTGCACTCATAGGTGGAGTTACTTCATTCAGGGCTCGGTAGTCAACTGTCAGATGCCAGTCTCCATTCTGCTTTCGCACAGGCCACACTGGACTGTTGAAAGGTGAATGAGTTTTGCTGATGACTTTCTGACTCTCCAACTGACGAATCAGATTCTGAATGGGCAACAAAGAGTCACAGTTGTTTCTGTATTGTCTGTGATGCACAGTCTGAGAAGCAACCGGCAATTTAATGTCCTGAATCTTGTGTTGTCCCACAACTGCAGATTCATCAGAAAGCTCAGGTCTAACAGACAGCTTCAGTTTTTGTCCATCAACTTCTACAGATGCCACTCCAAAAGCCCATTTGTAACCTCTAGGGTCTTTGAAACGCCCTTCTCTCAGAAAATCAATTCCCAAAATACAAGGTGCGTCAGGTCCGGTCACAACTGTATGCTTCCTCCACTGTTTACCAGTTAAACTTATATCAACCTCCACCTTAGTTAACTCTTGAGATCCACCAGTGACTCCCAGAATAGTTATAGCTTCTGATCCCTGATAATTTGATGGCATTATGGTGCACTGAGCTCCTGTGTCAACCAAGGCCCTGTACTTCTGAAATTGTGAAGTGCCAGGCCACTGGATGTACACATCCCAATAGATTCTGTTATCTCTGCTACCCCTCTCCTCCCCCTGGCGGGAGGCAGGGCACCCCTAGTTATGGGGAACATGCCCACATGTGCAATGAGCACAGTGTGCGGTGTTAGAACTGGAGCCACTGTTGGAGCTATTATAGTGTTCCTGGGGAACTGTGGAAGTAACAGCTACCCTTCTGGTATTGCTACCTCGGGTTCTGCCACTTTGCAGTTCCCTCAGTCTCCTGAAAAGATTAGAAGTTGGTTGACCATCCCATCTGTTCATGTTCTCACCAAACTGATCACGCAGAGTTATCCAAATACTCGCACGTGATTGCCTTGGTGGTCTGTTTTGGTTGGATCTGTTTTGGAATGACCTGTTTTGGAACGACATCCTTGGAGGACGTCTATTCCTCACAGAGGAAACCTGTATCCACCTGGAGGAAGAATTGGAATTATCTCTTTGTGTCAATTGGGAGATGGTATTTTTAAATTCATCCTTCAGCTCTTTCATGCAGTTCTTTATTTCACCAGACAGAGTTTCAATGGCTGAAACCAAAGAAACACGTGTCATGCTATCCTCCAATTGTCTCATTTGATCAGTGAATTGGCCAACCGTAGGAGAAGCTCCACCATAATTTCTTGCTACAATTCTGCTTGCCAGAATATTTGCATAATTAGGAGGAGCAAGTTTGATGAGCTTTTTAGCAAGACCAGTTCCTACAGGAATTTCATCAGGATTCAGAGTCTTATGGCCACCATAGAGTACCTCTCTAACAGCAAATTCTCTCAGACACTTAATTCCCTCATCTATGGTAGTCCAGGGTTTAGGATACCATGGAAGATCATCTCAGGAAGGATATCTCATGAGAGTTGCCATTAAAAGGCGTATCCAGAGAGTAACCTTACCGAGAGTCCTGCCTAGATGTCTATCTATTCCATTATCCTTTGAGAGAGTTCCTAGTTGAGCTGCTGACTTGTCTCCAACTACCAGAGCTGGAGCACCTGTATCATAACATCTACCAAGCCAAGCTAGGATTGGCTCCTTATCTGCTCTGATATAATCTTTACGCACATTCCTAACCTCTTCACATGGTGAAGAACACTGCTGAATATCATCTTCTTCCTCCTCTGCCTCCTCTTCCTCAACCTGTTGTCCCATTAATCTTACTGTCACTCTCCTAAGAATCTTCTTAAGGTCAGGAGTACCACCTCTAGTTGTTCTCTTATCAGCAATTTGCCCTGCATCTGCATCCAGTGATGATCTCAGTAACTCAGCTATATCTTTAAGACAAACCTTTTCCTCCATCTCAGCAGGGTCTCTTTGAGCAGAAGGTCCCTCACCAGGATCATCTCCTGGATCAGCTTTGCTCTTTCCACTTTTTGTTTTTAGAACAGCTACCTGCTTAACTGGAGCTGTGTCTGGATTTACAGCTGCCTTAATAGAAGCTGACAGGTTTTGAGACGAATCAGCTGCTGTGGAGGACACTTCCAGTCCTGCTGAAGAAGAAGGAGGAAATGGCTTTGCCTCATTAATGGCTGCCGAGGACATGGGAGCTGCCATGTTAGGAGCTGCTGTTGCTGCTGCAGCTGGCTGATTGCCAGAGCCACCAACAGCACGGTTCAGAGCAGCCTTTCCGATGGACTTTTTAGCTTTATCCTCAACCAACACAGATTCTGCATTTTCCTCATCACTAGACATTTCTGGGGTAGAGTTAGAGCTGTGCTTTCTGCGTTTCGATCTACGCCTAATTACAAAACAAGCTTTAGACACTTTATATATCTTCCTCTCTTGGTACCTTTGGATCCCAGCCATCACTTAAAACAACCCTTTCGCCTGTTGGGATCTTAAACTCCTTTATCTCTATGGGCAGAGTGCTGGAGGTCACATTCCCGTATCTGTTAAGCCAAAAGAATCCCAGGCACAATTTATACATCAAGTATCTGCCTAAGCAATCGAAAATCAATCCCAGAACATGCTTGTAGATAAGGACCCCAAAAATTGAAAAGAACAGACGCTCTAAAATCCAAAACACTTTCATGTTTGCAACTCTGACTCGAGCAGACAATAAATCAAGCAACCTTTTCGCCCTGCTTCTGGACAGCAATTATCCACAAGCCCTGCGTTGGGGGCCAATTAAAAATATGTATGTTTTTGTACATATTCATTGCATTCCATTTCTGCTTGTAAAATGCAGCTTTCATCTGCTTCTCCGGATGAGTTAGCTGTGGATTCTTTTGTGTGTGTGTGGGGAACCTTCCTACCCCACCACATACATTTTTTAATTGGCGCCCAACGTGTTTCTGAACAAGTTGCTTAAACAAGTTGAAGTTTGCCCTCCAGAAGTCCAAAGTGAGGGTTCCATTACTGCTCCTCCTTATTTGCTGACATATTTAAAACTCCGCTACCTCATGATCGCTGAACCCATGACAACCTCCTACCATCACATCTCCCACCAGCCCTTCTCTCCTTGAGAACAGCAGGTCAAGCAGAGCCTGACCCCTGGTAGGCACACTTAACAGCTGATCAGGAAGCTGTGCTCCATACACTCTAGGAACCTTCTGGACTGCCTCCTCTCTGCTAATAAATTTATGTCCCACTCTCTCTTCTCTGGAAAGACTGGTTTCCTCAACCTCCCCCTTCAGACCTAGTTTAAAGCCCTCCTAATGAGCCCTGCCAACTGTTGACAACAGAGTTTGGAATCAATACAGATGACCAGTATGATCTAAGTATTGTTTTGTTTAATTAGGGAACCTCTACAGCTTATATAAACTCACGGAGCATAGTTGCTCTTATTGCTATGATTGCCACAGCCAACTCCAAAGCTAGTACCTTCTTGCCCTTTCTAGATAAATCCACCCTATCAAGGTCCAGTAGATCGGGTGCAGTAAAAGTTGCCCCTTGTTAAAAGAACCCAAAATTCCATTGCTGACACCACCCCTTCAGCCAATTGTTGATGGTGTGGGTTCTCCTGTTCCTCTCAGTGTACACCCTTGCCACTGAGAGAACTGAGCAGAACACCACTTGAGCTCCCACCTGTAGTGGGTTGAGGCAGACCCCCTCCCCACCACGGGCAGAAATAACGACTCTGACAAACGGATTGCAAAAGTGATGGAAAGTTTTAATAGAAAAGAGTGAATGTGCACAGAGAACCAGAAGCAGTGACAATAGAAAACCCAAAACAGACCCAGAAACATCCCATCCCCACCGGAGGGTGGGCCCAAGACCCCCAGGGCTCATTCTTCCCTCCCCCACTGCTAGGCTAGTCTCGGCTTGCCAGGCCTGAGACCACCCATCACCCTGACCTTGGGCCTGGCCAGGCCCAAGGCTGGGAGATGTCGCCCCCAGTTACCAGGTGCCGGGTGAGGGGAAGAAAGAGGAAGTGCCAGACCCCGTGCTGGATTTTATAATGGTGCAGGGGAGTATGGTAGGAGAAACCTGGTTTCCTGTGTCCACCCACTTGGCTGGACTTCCGGACACAGGAAGTACACCACATAGCAGACGGCACCCAGCCCAAACCACCACACCACCCCATCAATCAACTGACCAAGGGCCTTGAATTCCTTTTTAATCATCATGGTGCCCTTCTTATCAGTCTCATTGCTTCCAGCTTGCATTACCATCAATGGGTAATAGTGGGCTGGATTAGCTTTGGGAGTCTCCTTGTGATGTCCCTTATCCAGGCCCTAGGTAGGCAGCAGACTTCTCTATGGGATGGGTCGGGACGACATATGGATCCCTTTGTTCCCCTCAGGAGAGTCTCCAACAACCATAATCCTCTTTTTCTTTATGATGCTGGTCCTTATGGTTGGTGGGGACTGCTTTGCCTTAGGCATCTCCTTAGATGGTTCCTCTTCTGCCCTCTCATCCACATTGCCCTTGGCCTGCAAGGCTTCGTACATATTGTGCAAGGGCAACGGGAGAGGGCCGGGATGGATTCCTCTTGCTTCCCCTAAGAGGGACCTGTATCCATCCCTCCCTGTTTCCAGGGATGCCACCCACAACAGGGGAGGTCTGCAAAGCCTGCTCCCACATATCTAACTCACTTTCACATTCCCGTATAGTCATAAGCCTAGATACTTCATCCTTAAGCTCAGCCACAAGGTCCACCAGGTTGAGGAGAAAATTCACCTGGTCACACCTGACACAGGTGTTGTCTCCTTCCCTCTCCATTCCAAGTGCCAGGCTCCAGCACACTCTGCAGCTAGCAGCCTGGACACCTGCATGCTTGTGCACCAGCTCTGTCTGGGTACCTACTGATTTTCTAATAGCCTTTGGCCGAGTTGTTACCATGGTTCAGGGGTTTATTGTTAGTTGTTAAAAATACATATTCCACCTAACTACTATAATTTATCTGAGCTATCACAGAGGCTTCTGTACTCTGTCAGCTGACCCGGCACGTGCAGTCGGGCAAGAAGGCTCTCCAGCCAAAATGGCGTCGTGCACTGTGATGATGAGAGAAAGTTCTCCCCCAACACACAAAGAAACCACGGCTAATTCAGTCGGAGAAGCAAATGAATGTGCTTTATATTTACAAGCAGGAATGAAATGCAGTGAATATGTACACAATATACAGTATTTACAATATATACAGAAATATACAGCAATGAACGTAATACAAAAGACCTTTTCCCTCCTCCAGCCAGGAGGGTCCCCCCGGCCCTGTATCCCTCTCTCCCCCTACCTCCCTTTTCCCCAAAAAGCGTTAGAGAGAGAGAAAAAGGTAATTAAGGAGGAAATTCTGTTAGCTCAAAGTGTATGCAAGAATTAGTTTTCTTATCTGGTTAGCTTTGTTAATTCAAGGTTGACTCCATCCAGCAGCTGTAGCTCAGAGAGAGACAGAAACAGGCCAACAGGAACAGACAGAACTGAACTGAAATTCAAACAGAACTAAAACTTAAAGTTGCATTCCACCAATCTACCAATGAAATTAGTTTAGAATATCTTGTTTTCATTATTATTCCAAAAACATTCAGCCAGAGTGTTCCAGCAACTGTCCCTTTCTTAAAACAGCCTAAAACGGTCACACGCGCTCAGCCCCGCCAGGTTTTAAAATTCCTGCAACTGATGTCATGATCCTGAGCAGGCAAGTGAGAAGATGACCCTGACAATACTCACCATCTGCCAGGGGTCCTTCCGACCCACAAAGCCACAAAAAGAAACCAAAAGAGAAAGATCTCAGCTCAAGCACACTGGTCCTAGTGCCAGTCCCAATCAGCTCTCCAGCCAAAATGGCTCATCTATATCCATAGAAGAATCATCTTAACAGCAACCTTTAAAAGTGAATATTTTTTATAATATTTATTGTTATGCTTAGAAGGGATTATGCTATGCAATCTCATTGAATAGACACAATTTAGCATACAGGTTACACAGACTCAGCATAATTGTAGATTTCCTGCTACTTGTAAAAAAAACAGTAGTATTATGGATGTAGCGGTTTGGCTGAGGTTGGGGTACAGATGCCCACAAAAGCTACTTTATCAGTACTTTTCTTAGATCGATGGGGCAGAAGGAAAACAATATGTGTAACAGCTATCTTGGAAGACAGATGTCATTCATGAATGCACCTCACACTTCCTTCTTTCCCTCAGCAATTATATTTTATTTGATGTCATAGGGTATGGTACACACCTTTGGTCAGTTTGGGTCAGCAGGCCTGGCTATGTCCCCTCCCAAGATCTTGCCTGTCCCTCAGCCTACTGTTGTGGGGAAAATGTTGGAAAGCCACAGCCTTGGTGCTTGGCTCAGCAGTAGCCAAAACACTGGTGTGTTATCCACTGCCAGTTACATCACTGCAAAATACATAAAAGATGCACTGGGGAGAATTAACTCCAGCTCAGCCAAACCACCACATCCATAGCACATTTTCTCTTTTACAAATAATATGAAATCTTTAGCTACCTATGATGAAAAAGGGAATAAAGCATAATAAAGTGCCAACTTCGTCATCTGCCTTATAGTGTAATAAACTTTTGGCCCACCAAATCAAGAATGTACCTTACAGTGCGATACCTGAGTTTAGTTTAGGACAGGGAGAAGCACAAATTAATACCGTAGTTGTCTGACAATCTGAATTAATGGAAGTAATGAAAAGGGGAAAGAAATTAAAAACTAAGATAAAAGAGATAAGATAGGATAGGATAGGATAGGATAGGATAGGATAGGATAGGATAGGATAGGATAGGATAGAATAGAATAGAATAGAATAGAATAGAATAGAATAGAATAGAATAGAATAGAATAGAATAGAATAGACCAAGTTGAAAGAGACCTTCAAGATCATCATGTCCAACCTATCAACCAATCCAACCCACCTAAACAACTAAACCATGGCACCAAGCACCCTATCAAGTCTCCTCCTGAACACCTCCAATGATGGTGACTCCACCACCTCCATGGGCAGCCCATTCCAATGGGCAATCACTCTCTTTGTAGAGAACTTCTTTCTAACATCCAGCCTAAACCTCCCCTGGCATAGCCTGAGACTGTGTCCTCTTGTTCTGGTGCTGCCTGCCTGGGAGAAGAGACCAACCTCTGCCTGGCTACAGCCTCCCTTCAGGTAGTTGTAGAGAGCAAGAAGGTCACCCCTGAGCCTCCTCTTCTCCAGGCTAAGCAACCCCAGCTCCCTCAGCCTCTCCTCATAGGGCTTGTGTTCCAAACCCCTCACCAACTTTGTTGCCCTTCTCCGGACACGCTCCAGCAACTCAACATCCTTCCTAAACTGAGGGGCCCAGAACTGGACACAGGACTCAAGGTGTGGCCTAATCAGTGCAGCATACAGGGAGAGAATGACCTCCCTGCTCCTGCTGGACACACTGTTCCTGATGCAGGCCAGGATGCCATTGGCCTTCTTGGCTGCCTGGGCACACTGCAGGCTCATGTTCAGTGTACCATCGACCAGTACCCCCAAGTCCCTCTCTGCCTGGCTGCTCTCCAGCCTTTCTGACCCCAGCCTGTAGCACTGCATGAGGTTGCCGTGGCCAATGTGCAGAACCCGGCACTTGGATGTGTGAAATCTCATGCTGTTAGATTCTGCCCATCTGTCCAGCCTGTCAAGGTCCCCCTGCAAAGCCCCTTTACTCTCCAGCAGATCAACACCTGCCCCCAGCTTGGTGTCATCTGCAAATTTACTTATGATGGACTCACTGCCCTCATCCAGATCATTAATAAAGATGCTAAAGAGCATGGGGCCCAGCACTGATCCTTGGGGCACACCACTAGTGCCTGGCCACCAGCTGGATGTGGCACCATTCACCACCACTCTCTGGGCTCGCCCCTCCAGCCACTTCCTAACCCATCGCAGTGTGCTCCTGTCCAAGCCATGGGCTGATAGCTTGACCAGGAGTTTGCTGTGGGGATGGTGTCAAAGGCCTTGCTGAGGTCCACGTAGACTACATCCACAGACCTCCCCACATCCACCAGGCGGGTCACCTGATCATAGAAGGAGATCAGGTTGGTCAGGCAGGACCTGCCCTTCCTAAATCCATGGATACAAGGTATCAAACACATAATATTCCAGCAGCATGTTAGGAAACTATTGACTGTAGCTGATTATTTAAAACAAAGGAGCGCAGAATAGAAAATAAACGCAAAGGCATTCATACACCGGTGCTGGAATTTCTCATAATATAATCTGGTGGAGATATAGATGGGAAATGTCAGGGCTGAAAAACACCAAGATCCGACTCTCACTTCTGGCTTTTTAGCACAATATCAGCCCTGGACTCCCAGAGCACTGTGTATGTGCCTGGACACAAAAGCACCTCTTCAGCAAAGCGCTGCTTGCTGTAACATGGTACCTGTGCTCAGAGATAAACTACACGGGCATTCTGGAAAAAAAATAAAATAAAAATTTTCAGTGTTTATTTTGTAGACCATTTTTTTCTACTCAGCCATTTTTCCTAAATCATCTGAAATTCCAAAGGAGGAAATTACTACTGCGATTCATCCTGCTATTTATTTCATGTTTCCCAGCTCTTGGTCTGTGTCTATTTTTTTTGGAGGCAGGTTGTTAAGAAAATTTTGTCATTTCCCACTGAATCCAGACTAGAAATTCTCAAAACATCCTTCAGTATCAGTTGGGGCATTACAAACATGCAGGTGGAGGACTATAATAAAGACCTTTTTACTGTCATCTAGAAACACTTACTGGGCTTTTATATCAACATAATCTTTTTTCATTCAAATTACAATGTGATGTATAAGATAGTACAAATCAAGTTTAGAAATACCTCATTTTAATCATCCACATTCTTTTTCATATGTGATCAGTTGGGGTTTTTTATCTGCTTGATGAGATGATTGATTACGCCCTGCAAGCCTTGAGGAGAGTATTTACATCTGAGGCTTTTGTCTGTGTACTGTATGCCCAAAAACAGCAGGGAGAGGGTTGGGACATCTCTTATGCAACTTTTTTAAAGCAGACATTCAAAGGTGATGACTGAGCACTGACTTTACCAAACAGATAGAGCTAAAGAACAAAGCATCAGTAGAGTTTTCTTTGCCATCTCATAATGTAAACCCTGTCTGAGTGCACCATGATCGAAAGCACAGCAGGACTTTCCCTGTAGTGACTTCTGTTATGCAGGTCAGCTGCACACAGAAAAGGTTTCTGGCCAAACTGGTTTTGATAACAGTGACCACTGCATAAATGAGCAGGAAAAAAAAAAAAAAAAAAAGGAGTTCACTCCTTTCTCCAAAAAGTACTATTTAGTTGGATGCATCCAAGTGCTGAGATATGAAGCAACATCTGCACAGGGGATTTAATAGCTTTATGTTGGAACTGTGAGCTTCTGCTTTTTTGAATACAAACTAGTGGCTTTGAAAGATTGTTGAGAAGATTAGACTCCTGAAAGGCCTAGTCCTGTCCTGGTTAATCCATGATTGAATAAGTATTTCAGAGAATGCTATACTGATTTTGTGTCATATCAGAATAGTTTTTATATCCACGATAATTTAAAATTCTTCCAATGAGTTAGAATGTGCATTTCCTTGTGAGCCATAGGCAGCACTGCAAGTTAGTGGGCCAGGAGTATGTACACAAAGGAGCTGCCGTAAAGACCTTCTCATGGAAGGCTCTACATCTCCCATCAAATCTCATCCTTTTGAAGCTGGTATTCTTCATACAGATCACTGGGCTTTTCTTCACTTTGTACCCTCTAGCCCACTTCCAGATACCCAAAGTAATATTGAAGGGAAGACTCAAACACATAGATCATTTTTGGAAGGGCACAATGATTTATGAACTTTAATTTTCTCATTCACCTAAACTGAAGCTCTTAAATTACTCTGTTCCATTGAGAGTTCCAAATCTTGACTTTAAACAGAGAGAATATCATAGAACATCTCTGCTACAGAAGTGTCAAAAAAACACTTATCTAAGACATGGATTTCACTTTCATTAATAGACCTTTAGAGAAATAATTCTCAGCCTGTGACAACTGTAACCAGTGTTCTCCAAGATATTCTTTCTACCTAAGATGCATCCCCTTTGCTCAGTTATGAAATTCTAACTTTCACAGGTTTAAAAAACAAGTTCAATTTCTGCAGTTAAGAGCATTGCAACCATATTACTCTCCAAGTATTTTTCCTAGTAAGTACTACAAGTATATGGAATTGCTCTTTCACAAGCTCCAGTACCATGATTTGATATTGGCATTTCCTCTCTGTCCAGTAAAGGACAGAGAGGAACATGGCAATGTCCTGAAACAGATTTCAGAGATTTCAAATCAGCCACACCAAGAAATAAGAACTAGTTAATAACCTGCTGCTGCCAATTCCAGCTTCTCTGTAGGACTTTTTTTCCTTCTAAAAATGTAATACTAAAATTATGCCCAATTGGCAAAAAGAAATAAAATGCTAGCTCTAACTATGCCCCCTTGCAGGATGATAGTATGGGTCTGTTTTAAGCATATTAATATGTATCTATTTTAAACATATATACTTATACCTCATGTTCCTAAATGTCTTTATTTAAATGCTTAGCTTCAGTAGTAGATTTTCCAAATCTTCATATATGAAGTGGCAACCTTAGGAAGGGGAATACAGGAGAGATAAACTTTGTGTCATGTTCTGTAGGCAGGAATTGAGATACTACTCAGAGTATTATTCAACAGTGTGGCAAAGAATCTTTTTGGATTCCTCATAAATTCACATCTGAACATTTTGTCATATGTCTTGTTATGATGATATCTGAAAATACACTCACAATTAGAATATATGCATTAATGTAAGCCTTTACTGAATAATGACTGAGCTGTCCAAAAAATATTTCAAACAGGGGAAAAGACAAGAAGGAATTTTTTTTCTATTAGTATCTAAGTAAAATAGCAATCTGTGTACTATATTCTTTGGCCACATTAAAATTATAGGGAGCATATATCTTGAAAACTTATAATTATGTTAAACACGTTACAGTGATGTAGCAGTAAAGCAAGTTAATTGGACGAGAGATTTAAATTATACACTCCGTAAAGATAAATCTTCTGGCTACAAAAAAAAAAAAAAAAAAAAAGGTATTTGACCTTTTTTTGTGTAACACACAAATAAAGTATTTGTTAGAAACCAGGAAAATATTATTTTGTCATGGGAGTTATTTTAAATTTAGGAAACAACCTATCTATTGGGTGATAAGCAATTTGCACTAAAATACCATCAGGTCTGTGGTTAATTTAGATTCAACTGATACTTATGAATTTTAAGACAGATAAAGCAATTCTTTCAATGTTTTTGATAGTGTATTCTCAGTGAAGGAGTGTAGTCACTGTGTAATGAAAACTAATAAAAGAAAAAACCCTACATCTAACAGTCTGAATAATATGCTTATTCACAGTAAGCATCTTTAAGATATCCTTCACAGATCATTAGCTTCCTGGGATTAGGAATGAGCCTGCATAGATTTAGCAATTAATACCCTTCCTTGGGATATTGTAACAGGTATGAAACCCTTTCCAGGCCATATGGCAACAGAGGGCAGTAGTCTTTCCCAGGGGCCTTGTCAGACTTAGCCGCAATCTGTTGTCAGGCACAGTTGGTTAAATCTGATACTCAGTTTAGTGCAACAGAAGTCTCCTTAAGGATATTATCAAGAGTACAGTGAACACACCAAATGACTTGTATTTTGTTGGCCTGCCACATTTTCACCTCATCCCATATGTGATTATCATATCATATCATATCATATCATATCATATCATATCATATCATATCATATCATATCACATCATATCACATCATATAGATGTTTCACTCTTTTCCTTCTAAAATCTGTTCATATTTACAGGCAAACATTTATGCATTCTGATATCTGCTATTATAAAATTCATCACAAGCATGGACCTACAACTAGAACATACTAAGGAACTGAATAAGAAGAAAGGCCATTTTGGCTCAATAGTGGACTGGAGCCGGCGACCGGGACTGCCCCGCTTGGACCATGAGCTTTCTGCTTGGTTCCGCTTTCCCTTCAGGGTTTTGTGAGTCGGGAGAACTTGGGGTTAGCAGGGAGGTTCGGCAGGATCATGCTCTCGTGAGCCTGCTCGGGAACGGGGGCATGACATCAGCCGTGGGAGGTTTCAATCCCGCCCGGGCTGTGGGCGCGCCGCCACTGTGGCTGCAGAGCCTGCCTGCTGCCCCCCCAAAAATAATAATTTTTTTTCTTTTTTTCAATTGAACGGTTAACCATGGTTGTCACTCAGACAAAGGGTAGAAAAACAGCATCTACCCAGACAGACTTGCTGTATCAACATGCAGGAGTCCAGGCTGCCAGCTGCAGTGAGTGCTTGAGCCTGGCACTTGGAATAGAGGGGGAAGGAGAGAGCACCTGTGTCAGATGTGACCAGGTGAACTTTCTTCTTAGTCTGGTGGCGGAGCTGAAAGATGAAGTGGCCAAGCTGAAGGAGGAGGTTTCTAGGCTTAGGTCAATAAGGGATAGCGAAAAGGAGTTAGACATGTGGGAGAAGGCTCTGCAGATCTCCCCTGCTGAGGGAAGGGTCCCTGGAAATGAGGAGGAATGGATACAGGTCCCTGCCAGGGGTGGCAAGGGAAATCCTTCCCAGCCCTCTCCTCTTCCTCCACTGCCCTTGCATAATAAGTACGAGGCCCTGCAGGCCAAGGGTAGTGGGGATGACAGGGTGTTATGAATATGCCCTCAGAAATGAGCGGCAGAGGTATCACTACAAAAAAAATTAAGTTTATTTCTATATATATATATATAAACTCTGCAACGGGGTATGTACAGTCCCCCTTCACAGGTATCAATATTCGGTTAGTGGAACTATCTTTACAAAATGTCTAGGCATAGGCACTTAAACCAAAATAATTTGCAGAACTTAGAATTAAACTGATCCGGAAAGCGGCGGGGGAGGGGGTTGGTCGGTGACCGGCAGTCCTCCACCTGGAGCGATTTCCAGGCTACCCCAACTGAAACTCTATGAAGAAGGGTCTGGCTTACTCACAAGCTGAGAGCCTCATGGAGTCTTCCCTTGATAATATTTATAGTCCGCAGAACGCAGCACGGATGTGCCGTAATAAGGATACAGGAAATGGCGCCGACCGCGTGGCTGCGTTGCGTGGCTGCTGCCTCTTCCAGAATATGGAGGCTCCCCGCTCGGGGTGGGGGGAGGCACTGTGGCAGTTCACCAACGATGGTTCACACGGGGTACTGTCCACGGCACTGCAAGCAGTTGGGTGCAGGTGGCAAAGTACTACGAAGCCTCTTGGAGTGCTGGCTTTAGTCCCGGGCAAGGTGAACCACAACAGCGCTGGTGCACACACAGATACAGGCTCAACACCAATGTGAGGAGGAGGGGGCTCGTTTACCAAACGACCCCTATTTACCATTTGCCCCAAAGAATACTGGTCCAATGAGCATCCGTTGCTAACACAAAGATTAACCAATGAACTGGCCTCTACCAAATATGGTGTAAGCTTATGCTATACACAGGAAAACAAACATATAGCCTGACCCTTGTGTACCACAGGGGTGAGACCACGCCCAGGCAGGCAGTTTACCTGGACTCAGTGGAGCCTTCAGAAAAGAGGGAGAACAAAGGAAGGCTAACACACAGAAAAGCATGTCCTAGAAATATTCAGGGCGCAATCCTGGCCATAAGCATCATCCACTACACAGGGCTGAGGAGCAGCCATCTGGGCAGGAGCCTAAGGCTAAGGCCAAGCGGTCCCCACCAACTATAACGACCAGCTCCACAAAGAAAAGGAGAAGGGTTATAGTTGTTGGGGACTCTCTCCTGGGGGGTACTGAGGGACCCATATGTCGTCCCGACCCATCCCACAGGGAGGTCTGCTCCCTACCTGGGGCGTGGGTCAGGGACATTGTGAGGAGACTCTCAAAGTTAATCCACCCCTCTGACTATTACCCACTGCTGGTAATACAAGCTGGGAGTGATGAAATTGACAAGGGCACCAGGGCAGTTAAAAAGGAGTTCAAGGCCCTTGGACAATTGATTGAAGGGGCAGGAGCTCAAGTGGTGTTCTGCTCAGTTCCCTCAGTGGCAGGGGAGTATACTGAGAGGAACGGGAGAACCCACACCATCAACAACTGGCTCAGGGGATGGTGCCAGCAGCAAAATTTTAGTTTCTTCGATCATGGGGCAACTTTTACTGCACCCGACCTGCCGGGACCTGATGGGGTGACATTATCTAGAAAAGGTAAGGGAGTCCCAGCACTAGAGTTGGCAGGGCTCCTTAAGAGGGCTTTAAACTAGGTCTGAAGGGGGTGGGTGAGGAAATCAGTCCCTCTGTAGACGAAGGAGTGGGGCACAGATTAGGGTCAATAGAGAAGACGAGAGCCCAGCTGAAGTGCATGTACACCAATGCATGCAGCATGGGCAATAAGCAAGAGGAGCTGGAAGTCCTGGTCCAGCAGGGTGACTATGATAGAGTCGCCATCTCAGAAACATGGTGGGATGACACGCACAATTGGAGTGCTGCACTAGGGGGTTACAGGCTCTTCAGGAGAGACAGACAAGGGAGAAGAGGAGGAAGGGTGGCTCTGTATATTAGGGAGTCACTCTCTGCCACACAACTTGAGGAGGAAAATGAAGGGATTGAGAGCCTGTGGGTAAAAATCAGGGGGCAGATCAACAAATCTGACATCCTGGTTGGAGTCTGTTATAGACCCAAGGAGGAGGCGGATGAATTATTCTATAAGTAACTGGAGGCTGTCTCAGGGTCATCAGATCTTGTCCTTGTGGGTGACTTTGACCTGCCAGATATCTGCTGGCAACTTAACTCAGCAGAGAGGAGGCAGTCCAGAAGATTCCTGGAGCACATGGAGGACAACTTCCTGATGCACATGTTAAGTGAGCCTACCAGGGTTCAGGCTCTGCTTGACCTGCTGTTCTCCAATAGAGAAGGGCTGGTGGGAGACATGACCGTGGGAGGCTGCCTGGGGTGCAGCGACCATGAGATGGTGAAGTTTTCAATATGCAGGGAGATAGGGAGGAGCACCAACAGAACCTTCACTTTGGACTTCCGGAGGGCGAACTTCAGCCTGTTTAAGAAAATTATTTGCAAAGTTCCCTGGGTATCAGCCCTCCAGAACCGAGGGGTCCAGGATGGTTGGACCTATTTCAAACAGGAGCTCTTGCAGGCACAGGAACTGGCGGTTCCCATCTGCTGAAAAATGAGCCAGTGGGGAAGGCGACCGGCCTGGATGAGCAAGCAGCTCCTGGAGGAATTAAGGGGAAAAAAGAGGCTGTATCACCTTTGGAAGGAGGGGAAGGCTTGTCAAGGTATGTTTAAAGAAGTTGTTAGATTATGTAGGAAAAAAATTAGAGAGGCAAAGGCCCAGTTGGAACTGAAGCTGGCCACCTCTGTGAAGGACAATAAAAAACATTTTTACAAATATGTTAATGCTAAAAAGAAGGGCAAGAAGAACCTGCACTCCCTATTGGACCTGGAGGGGAACACAGTGACTGAAGATGAGGAAAAGGCTGAGGTCCTGAACACCTTCTTTGCCGCAATTTTTAACAGCAAGGCAGGAGGAGTTCAGGACGAGTGACCTCCTGAGCTGGGTGATGGGGTCAGGGAGCAGTGTAATGCCCCGGATACCCATGAGGAATTAGTTCGGGACCTGCTGAGCCACTTGGACACCCACTTGGGGCCGGATGGGATCCATCGAAGGGTGCTGAGAGAGCTGGCAGATGAGCTGTCCAAGCCACTCTCCATCATTTTTGAACAGTCCTGGCTCACTATAGAGGTCCCAGAAGATTGGAAACTGGCCAGCGTGGTGCCCATCCACAAGGAGGGTCAGATGGAGGAACCTGGAAACTACAGGCCAGTCAGCCTGACCTCAGTGCCAGGGAAAAGGATGGAGCAGATTATCCTGGCGACAATAACTGCGCACCTGAAGGATGTCCAAGGGCTCAGGTCCAGCCAACATGGATTTAGGAGGGGCAGGTCCTGCCTCTCCAACTTGATCTCCTTCTATGATCAGCTGACCCACCTGGTGCATGTGGGGAGGCCTGTGGATGTGGTCTACCTGGACTTCATCAAGGCCTTTGACACCGTCCCCCACAGCAAACTGCTGGCTAAGCTGTCAGCTCGTGGTTTGGACAGCAACACTCTGTGCTGGGTTAGGAAGTGGCTGGAGGGCCGGGCCCAGAGAGTGGTGGTGAATGGTGCCACATCCAGCTGGAGGCCAGGCACCAGTGGCTGCCCGCAGGGATCAGTGCTGGACCCCATCCTCTTCAATGTCTTCATTGACAATCTGGATGAGGAGATTGAGACAGTCATCAGCAAATTTGCAGATGACACCAAGATGGGAGCAGATGTTGGTCAGTTAGAGGATGGAAGGGCTTTGCAGAGGTACCTCGACTGACTGGACAGATGGGCAGAGTCCAATGGGATGGCATTCAAAAGTCCAAGTGCCGGGTGCTGCACTTTGGCCACAACAACCCCATGCAGAGCTACAGGCTGGGGTCGGAGTGGCTGCAGAGCTCCCAGACAGAGAGGGACCTGGGGGTGCTGATTGACAGCCGCCTGAACATGAGCCAGCAGTGTGCCCAGGTGTCCACGAAGGCCAATGACATCCTGGCCTGCATTAGGAATAGTGTGGCCAGCAGGAGCAGGGAAGTCATTGTGCCCCTGTACTCTGCTTTGGTTAGGCCGCACCTTGAGTCCTGTGTCCAGTTCTGGGCCCCTCAGTTTAAGAAGGACATTGAGACACTTGAACGTGTCCAGAGAAGGGCAACAAGGCTGGTGAGAGGCCTTGAGCACAAGTCCTATGAGGAGAGGCTGAGGGAGCTGGGGTTGTTTAGCCTAGCGATGAGGAGGCTCAGGGGTGACCTCATTGCTCTCTACAACTGTATGTTGTTTA
The DNA here is from genome assembly GCA_033816785.1 of Picus viridis. Classification (NCBI taxonomy): domain Eukaryota; kingdom Metazoa; phylum Chordata; class Aves; order Piciformes; family Picidae; genus Picus; species Picus viridis. The sequence goes on along the minus strand of CM066606.1, from coordinate 72,387,189 downwards.
CATTTACATTTACATTTACAGTTTACATTTACAGTTGTTTACAACTACCTGAAAGGTGGTTGTAGCCAGGAAGGGGTTGGTCTCTTCTCTCTAGCAACCAGCACCAGAACAAGGGGACACAGTCTCAAGCTGCAACAGGGGAAGTTTAGGCTCATGGTGAGGAGAAAGTTCTTCACCGAGAGAGTGATTCACCATTGGAATGGGCTGCCCAGGGAGGTGGTGGAGTCACCGTCTCAGGAGGTGTTCATGAGGGGACTGGATGTGGCACTTGGTGCCATGGTCTAGTCATGAGGTCTGTGGTGACAGGTTGGACTCGATGATCTTCGAGGTCTCTTCCAACCTTAGTGATACTGTGGTACTGTGATACTGTAAAATACATTTCACACTGTTAGGTAATTTCTATGATTTTCCAGGTAGTCTAGAAGGTATCTCTATTCATTTTTCCATCAGACATTACATATGGTTTGGATTACTGTTTCTTATAGATGGAATTTTAAATTTATTATAAGAAACAGACTATGCAGTCATCTAGAATATAATTCTCTTAAAGCACGTAGATCTGTTGCATCTGTGCAGGTAAAATAATATAAATAGTTTCTTTGTAAATGGCAGGAGAGGAGAGGAGTGTTGGGGCACAAAGATTTATTCGACAGAGTCTCAGTTTTTCTCTAGGAGATCTCTCTATGCTGTCTGCAGTACAGATTTCAGTCAAGTAAAATGTTTAAGGCTGTGCTTTTGCCTACTGCCTTCAACAATCCAACACAAACTGACATTCATAATCCTCATGTGCTTCCATGAACTCTTATCAACATACAATACACACAGCATAAGCCCAAGTGAAGGATCCATTCTGTCACTGTTGCCTCACTCCACCATTCCTACTGCAGTTCTGAAATATGGAAAGGCACAATGAATGCTTAAATCTGGCTAAAGTAAACCTGGATCTCAATTAGGCAGAAAATAACTATTGAACATGCAATTTGACTTGGACACAGTAGCAGATGTTCCTATTCTTGCACTTAGTACCATGGGACTCTTAATTATCTTAAAATAGCCTCATCTTTGAAATTAATTCTCGATCCTCTTGGTCAATAATACTCTCAGCTTATTGAACTGCGAGGCCGATGTGTTTTCTCCAGTGGCAAGATAGTCCCATCCGTAATGTTAAACACACTTTAGCTTAACTTACCACATTTTTTGTAGAACTCAACTTACAAGAAGTATCTATGGGAACTAATCAAAATGCCAGGTATGATAAGGGTTCTTAAAGCATTTTGACCCAGTTTAGATGTCAACCTAGAGAGCACACTTTGTACCATATCCTCCATATCTTCTAATAGAGGCAAGTTTTCAATGAAGATTCAGGAAGAAGCACATCAGCTGCTAAGTCAGTGACCCAGAGGAAAATTCCATCCAAGTGCTGAATGACCAAGTTGTTTTGCTTTATTCAGTGAGGATAAGCATAGAGTCCTGCACCTGTAATAACACCATGAACCAGTACAGGTCAGGGGTTGACATGCTGGAGAGTAAGTATCTCCAAAGAGAAGGACCTTGTATTCTTGGTTGATAAGTTATCTATGGGACAGCAATGTGCACTGGTGGCCACCAAGGACAGTAGTATACTTAGGTGCATTGAGAAGAGTGTGTCCAGCAGGTCAAGGGAGGATCTCCTATCCCTCTACTTGGCCCTAGTTAGACCACATCTGGAATATGCAATACAATACAATACAATACAATACAATACAATACACCAGATTGAAAGAGACCTTCAAAATCATCGTGTCCAACCCATCAACCAATCCAACCCACCTAAACAACTAGACCTTGGCACCAAGCACCCCATCAAGTCTCCTCCTGAACACGTCCAATGAAGGTGACTCCACCACCTCCATGGGCAGACCATTCCAATGGGCAATCACTCTCTCTGTAGAGAACTTCTTCCTAACCTCCAGCCTAAACCTCCCCTGGCATAGCCTGAGACTGTGTCCTCTTGTTCTGGTGCTGCCTGCCTGGGAGAAGAGACCAACCTCTGCCTGGCTACAACCTCCCTTCAGGTACTTGTAGAGAGCAATAAGGTCACCCCTCAGTCTCCTCTTCTCCAGGCTAAGCAACCCCAGCTCCCTCAGCCTCTCCTCATAGGGCTTGTGTTCCAAACCCCTCACCAACTTCGTTGCCCTTCTCCGGACACGCTCCAGCAACTCAACATCCTTCCTAAACTGAGGGGCCCAGAACTGGACACAGTACTTGAGGTGTGGCCTAACCAGTGCAGCATACAGGGAGAGAATGACCTCCCTGCTCCTGCTGGCCACACTGTTCCTGATGAAGGCCAGGATGCCATTGGCTTTCTTGGCTGCCTGGGCACACTGCTGGCTCATTTTCAGCCTCCCATCAACCAGTACCCCCAGGTCCCTCTCCATCCTTTCTGACCCCAGCCTGTAGCACTGCATGATATTGTGCAGAGTTCTAGGCTCCTCAGTTCAAGAGGGAAAGGGAACTATGAGGCAGAGTTCAATGGAGGACTATGTGGATGATTAAGGGACTGGAGCAGCTCTCTTAGAAAGAAAGACTGAGAGACCTGGGGCTGTTTAGTATGAAGAAGGATGAGAAAGGACCTTATCAAAGTCTACAAATATCTGAAAGGTGGCTGTTGACAGGATGGACCCACTCTCTTTTCAGTGATACTCAGTTATAGGACAAAGGGCCATCGAAGAAAATTCAATCACAGAAATTTCCATCTCAGCATGAGGAAAAACCTCTTGACTGTGGGGTTAATGCAGCACCAGAACAGGCTGTCCAGAGGAGTTGTAGAGTCTCCTTCTCTAGAAATCATCAAAAATCACCTGGATGCATTCCTGTGCCATCTGCCCTAAATGGTCCTGCTTTGTAGCGGGGTTGGGCTCAATGATCTCTGGAGGTCCTTTCCAATGCCTAGCATTCAATAATTCTATGATCTCACACCCAAATGATATAATGTGCTGGACTGAAATTTCCTCCCCAATATTAAATTTACCAGATCAGCTCAGTTGGAAGCAAATGAAAGCTGTATTCACAGGCAAAACCACAACCCACAATGGAATGCAATGAATATGTACAAATATACAGTATTTACGGTGTATACAGATATTTTCAATTAATAAACAGCAGAAGAGACCCCCTGGTCAAGGGTGACGCTTTCCTGAAGGGATCAGTGCTGGACCCCGTCATCTTCAATGTCTTCATTGACAATCTGGATGAGGACATTGAGACAGTCATCAGCAAATTTGCAGATGACACCAAGTTGGGAGCAGATGTTGGTCAGTTAGAGGATGGAAGGGCTCTGCAGAGGGACCTCAACCAGCTGGACAGATGGGCGGAGTCGAATGGGATGGCATCCAACAAGTCCAAGTGCCGGGTGCTGCACTTTGGCCACAACAACCCCATGCAGAGCTACAGGCTGGGGTCGGAGTGGCTGCAGAGCTCCCAGACAGAGGGGGACCTGGGGGTGCTGATTGACAGCCGCCCGAACATGAGCCAGCAGTGTGCCCAGGTGTCCAAGAAGGCAAATGACATCCTGGCCTGCATTAGGAATAGTGTGTCCAGCAGGAGCAGGGAAGTCATTGTGCCCCTGTACTCTGCTTTGGTTAGGCCACACCTTGAGTACTGTGTCCAGTTCTGGGCCCCTCAGTTTAAGAAGGACATTGAGACACTTGAACGTGTCCAGAGAAGGGCAACAAGGCTGGTGAGAGGCCTTGAGCACAAGCCCTGTGAGGAGAGGCTGAGGGAGCTGGGGTTGTTTAGCCTGGAGAAGGGGAGGATCAGAGGTGACCTCATTGCCCTCTACAACTACCTGAAAGGTGGTTGTAGCCAGGAAGGGGTTGGTCTCTTCTCTCTAGCAACCAGCACCAGAACAAGGGGACACAGTCTCAAGCTGCGCTAGGGGAAGTTTAGGCTCGAGGTGAAGAGAAAGTTCTTCACCGAGAGAGTCATTCACCATTGGAATGGGCTGCCCAGGGAGGTGGTGGAGTCACTGTCTCTGGAGGTGTTCATGAGGGGACTGGATGTGGCACTTGGTGCCATGGTCTAGTCATGAGGTCTGTGGTGACAGGCTGGACTGGATGATCCTCAATTTCTCTTCCCACCTTAGTGATATGGTGATACTGTGATACTGTGACCAGGGAAGCTACTAACTTCTCCTTCCCTGCTTCCACCTGACATCTCCGTACAAAAGAAGGGATGAGAGAAAGGAGCAGAGAAGTTAATACCAAAACAATGGATACAATGTCAAGCAGAAGCAAGTTAGCATCTCTCCCCAGGGCAAAGAAACAAGAAGAGAAAGAAAATTGTTTGGGGAACTGTGGTGGTTTGGGCTGGGTGCCCTCTGCTGCATGGTGTACTTCCTGTGTCCAGAAGTCCAGCCCAGTGGGTGTACACAGGAAACTGTGTATCTCCTAGCACAATCCCCTGCACTGCTATAAAATCTAGCATGGAGTCTGCCATTGCCTCTTTCTTCCCTCGCCAGCACCTGGTAACTGGGAGAGACGTCTCCCGGCTTTGGGCCTGGCTAGGCCCAAGGCCAGGGGGATGGGTGGTCTCAGGCCTGGCCAGCTGTGGTGGAGTAGGAAGGTTCCCCCCCCACACACAAAAGAATTCCACAGCTAACTCAGCCGGAGAAGCAGATGAAAGCTGTATTTTACAAGCAGATATGGAATGCAATGAATATGTACAAAAAATATACAATATTTACAATATATACAGAAATATACAGCAATGTATGTAATACAAGAGATCTTTCCCCAACCCCCCTGCGGCCAGGGGGGTTCGGCCTGTCCCTCCCTTCTCCCTCCCTACCTCCCCTTTTTCCCAAAAGGGTTAGAGAGAAAGAGAAAGGAAGGTAATTAAAAGGGTGAAAACTTGTTAAAGCTCAAAGCGAATGCAAAAGTTAGTTTTCTCTTATCTGGTTAGCAAGAATCGTTCCTGCGTAGCAAGCTGTTGCTTCAGAGAGAAAAGCAGGCCAGCTCACAGTACAGGGGAAAGAAGAAGACGACTCCCTGCCCCCCCGACTGAAGGACCTAGCCAGAACCTACAGCCGGGTTCCACCAATGAAATTGGATTAGCATATCTCTTGTTTTCATTCATCTACCAAAATATTCAGTCAGTGTTCAGAAAGTGTCCTCTTAAAGGCACAGCCTAAACCGGTCACAATCCACCCCTGCTAAACAATTTCATTGGCTGTTCGTACTGTCCATCCAATCTAAAACAATATCTACAGTTTGTAAGTAAAGTTCATAGTCCATTCCGGCTATCCTCAGGTGTAGATGATTCAGAAGTCCAAGAAACAAGAAAAATGGAAAACAGTTTGTCTCTTCGCAGACGAAGCAAAGAAAAGGGAAAACAGGGAAACAGGGACTCTCAGTTGACTCAGGGTTCTCAGGGTTCTCAGGGTTTGTGCACCGTAGATTCCTCAGGGATTCTTCCTTTGGGCGCGATGTAGCTGTACAACACTCTGAAATCAAGCTCTCTCAGCTAAAGTTAAATTTCTTTGTGGAATACACTGAATTTCACCATTCTCTTGCATCACCCAATAAGTGTGACCCGGACCTTCAGCTGAAACCACCCCTCAGACAGGTTTATCCTCTCCTGAGGGAGAAAATACCCAAACAGTTTTACCTAACAGATTCTTTTCTCTAACAACAGGAACTCTATCACCTTCTACTTTCTGTAGCAGATCTGAGTGTGCAGGTCCAGCTCGGTTCACTGAACCTCTACTATTTACCAGCCAGGTTGCTTGTGCTAAATGCTTTTCCCAGTTTTTCAAAGACCCACCCCCTTGGCTTTAAGAGTGGTCTTCAACAAACCATTGTAGCGTTCAATCTTCCCTGCAGCTGGTGCATAGTAGGGAATGTGGAATATCCACTCAATGCCGTGCTCTTTGGCCCAACTCTTTACAAGGTTGTTTTTGAAATGAGTTCCGTTGTCTGACTCAATCCTCTCTGGAGTTCCGTGTCTCCACAGGATTTGTCTCTCCAGACCGAGAATGGTGTTGCGTGCAGTTGCATGTGGTACTGGATAAGTTTCCAACCATCCAGTGTTTGCCTCTACCATAGTAAGCACATACTGCTTACCAGAACGAGAACGTGGTAGAGTGATGTAGTCAACTTGCCAAGCTTCACCATACTTGTACTTGGACCATCTGTCACCATACCATAAGGGCTTAAGTCGCTTTGCCTGCTTAATAGCAGCACAAATGTCACAGTCATGGATGACTTGTGTGATAGCATCCATGGAAATGTCTATGGATCTGTCACGAGCCCACTGGCAGGTTGCATCTCTGCCTTGATGTCCTGACAAATCGTGAGCCCACCGAGCTAAGAATATCTCACCTCGGTGTTTCCAGTCGAGATCAAGATCAGAGTCCATGTCTACTGGAGAAACTCTTGCAGCTAAATCTGCCTGGTGGTTGTGTTGCTGTTCCTCAGTAGCTTTGCTCTTAGGAATGTGAGCATCAATGTGTTTCACCTTCACTGGAATTCTCTCGATTCGATCAGCAATGTCCTGCCATAGGTCAGCTGCCCAAATGGGCTTTCCTTTTCTCTGCCAACCACTCTTTTTCCAGTTCTTTAGCCAACCCCACAGAGCATTGGCTACCATCCATGAGTCGGTGTAGAGATAAAGCTTTGGCCATCTCTCGCGTTCAGCTACGTCGAGAGCTAGCTGGACAGCTTTTACCTCTGCAAACTGACTGGATTCTCCTTCTCCATCCTTTGCCTCTGCAACTCGGCGTGTTGGACTCCACACTGCAGACTTCCACCTTCGCTTGTTCCCGACAAGACGACAGGAACCGTCTGTGAACAAAGCATATTTCTTTTCATCATCAGATAGGTCATTGTAAGGAGGAGCTTCCTCAGCACGAGTTACTCTCTCCTCTGGAGGTTTAGTACAGTTGGTACCTTCAGGCCAACTTGAGATCACCTCCACCAGACCAGGTCTTTCAAGATTTCCCATTTGAACTCTCTGTGTTGTCAGAGCCATCCACTTAGACCAGGTGGAATCTGTTGCATGATGTGGTGTAGAACCTTTGCCTTTGAACATCCAATTCAAAACTGGTAATCTGGGAGCTAAGAGAAGTTGTGATTCAGTTCCAATCACTTCAGAAGCTGCTTTTACTCCTTCATAGGCAGCTAGAATCTCTTTCTCTGTTGGAGTATAGTTAGCCTCTGAACCTCTGTAACCTCGACTCCAGAAACCAAGAAGTCGTCCACGTGTCTCACCTGGAGCTCTTTGCCACAAGCACCAGGTTGGACCATTGTCACTTGCAGCCGTGTACAAAATGTTCTTAATGTCTGGACCATCTCGGACAGGTCCCAGACCCATTGCTTGCACTACCTCTTGCTTTATCTGGTCAAAGGCTGCTTGTTGTTCAGGTCCCCAGTGGAAACTGTTTCTCTTTCGAGTCACATCATACAGAGGTTTCACGATCTGACTGTATCCAGGAATGTGCAGTCTCCAAAATCCCACTATGCCCAAGAAACGTAGAGTTTCTTGCTTGTTCATGGGATTTGCCATGGTAGAGACTCTATTTACCACATCCACTGGAATGTGTCGGCGTCTATCCTGCCACCGCACTCCCAGAAACTGGATCTCTCTGGTAGGTCCTTTCACCTTGTCTCGCTTGATGGCAAAACCTGCACTCAGAAGAATGTCAATGATTTTGTTACCTTTCTCGAAGACTTCTTCAGCAGTTTTACTCCAGACGATGATGTCATCGATGAACTGGATGAGTTCTGGAGCACCACCTTCCTCCAGAGCATCGTGGATCACTGCATGACAGATGCTTGAGCTGTGGATCCAGCCCATTGGCAATCTTTTGAAAGTGTACTGGATTCCTCTCCAGGTGAAAGCAAACTGAGGCCTGCATTCCTCTGCTATAGGAATGGAGAAGAAGGCATTAGCAATGTCTATGGTAGCATACCGTTTAGCCTCTTTGGATTCCAGCTCATACTGGAGTTCCATCATGTCTGGTACTGCTGCACTCATAGGTGGAGTTACTTCGTTCAGGGCTCGGTAGTCGACTGTCAGACGCCAATCTCCATTCTGCTTTCGCACAGGCTACACCTGATGACACCAAGCTGTGTGGTGCAGTGGACACCCTGGAGGGAAGGGATGCCATCCAGAGGGACCTTGACAGGCTGGAGAGGTGGGCACAAGCCAACCTCATGAGCTTCAACAAGACCAAGTGCAGGGTCCTGCATCTGGGTCGAGGCAATCCCAGGCACAAATACAGGCTGGGCAGTGACTGGCTGGAGAGCAGCCCTGGGGAGAGAGACTTGGGGGTGCTGGTGGACGAGAGGCTCGACATGAGCTCTCAATGTGCGCTTGCAGCCCGGAAAGCCAATCAGATCCTGGGCTGCATCAGGAGAAGTGTGACCAGCAGGTCAAGGGAGGTGCTTCTCCCCCTCTACTCGGCTCTGGTGAGACCCCACCTGGAGTACTGCGTCCAGTTCTGGAGCCCATATTACAGGAGAGATGTGGACGTGCTGGAGCGTGTCCAGAGAAGGGCCACGAGGATGATCAGAGGGCTGGAGCACCTCTCCTATGAGGACAGACTGAAGGAGTTGGGGCTGTTCAGTCTGGAGAAGAGAAGGCTCCGAGGTGACCTCATTGTGGCTTTCCAGTATCTGAAGGGGGCCTACAGGAAGGCTGGGGAGGGACTTCTCAGGATCTCAGGTAGTGATAGGACTAGGGGGAATGGAATGAAGCTGGAAATGGGGAGATTCAGGCTGGATGTGAGGAGGAAGTTCTTCACCATGAGAGTGGTGAAGCCCTGGAATGGGTTGTCCAGGGAGGTGGTTGAGGCCCAGTCCCTGGAGGTGTTTAAGACCAGGCTGGACGAGGCTCTGGCCAGCGTGATCTAGTGTAGGGTGTCCCTGCCCATGGCAGGGGGTTGGAACTAGATGATCCTTGTGGTCCCTTCCAACCCTGACTGATTCTATGATTCTATGATTCTATGATTCTATGATTCTACACTGGACTGCTGAAAGGTGAATGAGTTTTGCTGATGACTTTCTGACTCTCCAACTGACGAATCAGATTCTGAATGGGCAACAAAGAGTCACGGTTGTTTCTGTATTGTCTGTGATGCACAGTCTGAGAAGCAACCGGCAATTTAATGTCCTGAATCTTGTGTTGTCCCACAACTGCAGATTCATCAGAAAGCTCAGGTCTAACAGACAGCTTCAGTTTTTGTCCATCAACTTCTACAGATGCCACTCCAAAAGCCCATTTGTAACCTCTAGGGTCTTTGAAACGCCCTTCTCTCAGAAAATCAATTCCCAAAATACAAGGTGCGTCAGGTCCGGTCACAACTGTATGCTTCCTCCACTGTTTACCAGTTAAACTTATATCAACCTCCACCTTAGTTAACTCTTGAGATCCACCAGTGACTCCCAGAATAGTTATAGCTTCTGATCCCTGATAATTTGATGGCATTATGGTGCACTGAGCTCCTGTGTCAACCAAGGCCCTGTACTTCTGAAATTGTGAAGTGCCAGGCCACTGGATGTACACATCCCAATAGATTCTGTTATCTCTGCTACCCCTCTCCTCCCCCTGGCGGGAGGCAGGGCACCCCTAGTTATGGGGAACATGCCCACATGTGCAATGAGCACAGTGTGCGGTGTTAGAACTGGAGCCACTGTTGGAGCTATTATAGTGTTCCTGGGGAACTGTGGAAGTAACAGCTACCCTTCTGGTATTGCTACCTCGGGTTCTGCCACTTTGCAGTTCCCTCAGTCTCCTGAAAAGATTAGAAGTTGGTTGACCATCCCATCTGTTCATGTTCTCACCAAACTGATCACGCAGAGTTATCCAAATACTCGCACGTGATTGCCTTGGTGGTCTGTTTTGGTTGGATCTGTTTTGGAATGACCTGTTTTGGAACGACATCCTTGGAGGACGTCTATTCCTCACAGAGGAAACCTGTATCCACCTGGAGGAAAAATTGGAATTATCTCTTTGTGTCAATTGGGAGATGGTATTTTTAAATTCATCCTTCAGCTCTTTCATGCAGTTCTTTATTTCACCAGACAGAGTTTCAATGGCTGAAACCAAAGAAACACGTGTCATGCTATCCCCCAATTGTCTCATTTGATCAGTGAATTGGCCAACCGTAGGAGAAGCTCCACCATAATTTCTTGCTACAATTCTGCTTGCCAGAATATTTGCTTAATTAGGAGGAGCAAATTTGATGAGCTTTTTAGCAAGACCAGTTCCTACAGGAATTTCATCAGGATTCAGAGTCTCATGGCCACCATAGAGTACTTCTCTAACAGCAAATTCTCTCAGACGCTTGATTCCCTCATCTATGGTAGTCCAGGGTTTAGGATACCATGGAAGATCATCTCAGGAAGGATATCTCATGAGAGTTGCCATTAAAAGGCGTATCCAGAGAGTAACCTTACCGAGAGTCCTGCCTAGATGTCTATCTATTCCATTATCCTTTGAGAGAGTTCCTAGTTGAGCTGCTGACGTGTCTCCAACTACCAGAGCTGGAGCACCTGTATCATAACATCTACCAAGCCAAGCTAGGATTGGCTCCTTATCTGCTCTGATGTAATCTTTACGCACATCCCTCAATTTTTCGAGCGGTGAAGAACAGCTCTCTATGTCATCTGACTCCTCCTCTGCCTCATCTTCCTGAAGTTCTTGTCCCAATAATCTTACTGTCACTCTCCTAAGAATCTGCTTAAGGTCAGGAGTACCACCGTTAGTTGTTCTGCTATCAGCAATTTGCCCTGCATCTCCATCCAGTGATGATCTCAATAACTCAGCTATATCTTTAAGACAAACCTTTTCCTCCATCTCAGCAGGGTCTCTTTGAGCAGAAGGTCCCTCACCAGGATCATCTCCTGGATCAGCTTTGCTCTTTCCACTTTTTGTTTTTAGAACAGCTACCTGCTTAACTGGAGCTGTGTCTGGATTTACAGCTGCCTTAATAGAAGCTGACAGGTTTTGAGACGAATCAGCTGCTGTGGAGGACACTTCCAGTCCTGCTGAAGAAGAAGGAGGAAATGGCTTTGCCTCATTTCAGCTGGCTTAATAGAAGCTGACAGGTTTTGAGACGAATCAGCTGCTGTGGAGGACACTTCCGGTCCTGAGAGCCCAGAGAGTGGTGGTGAATGGTGCCACATCCAGCTGGCGGCCTGTCACTAGTGGTGTGCCCCAAGGATCATACTCTTTAACATCTTTATTGATGATCTGGATGAGGGCATTGAGTCTGTCATCAGTAAATTTGCAGATGACACCAAGTTGGGGGCAGGAGTTGAACTGCTGGAGGGTAGAGAGGCTTTGCAGAGGGACCTCGACAGGCTGGACAGATGGGCAGAGTCCAAGGGCATGAGATTTAACACATCCAAGTGCCGGATTCTGCACTTTGGCCACAACAACCCCAGGCAGTGCTACAGGCTGGGGTCAGAGTGGCTGGAGAACGGCCAGGCAGAGAGGGACTTGGGGGTTCTGGTTGATGGTAGGCTGAACATGAGCCAACAGTGTGCCCAGGCAGCCAAGAAGGCCAATGGCATCCTGGCCTGCATCAGGAACAGTGTGGCCAGCAGGAGCAGGGAGGTCATTCTGCCCCTGTACACTGCACTGGTTAGGCCACACCTTGAGTCCTGTGTCCAGTTCTGGGCCCCTCAGTTTAGGAAGGATGTTGAGATGCTGGAGCGTGTCCGTAGAAGGGCAACGAAGCTGGTGAGGGGTTTGGAACACAAGCCCTATGAGGAGAGGCTGAGGGAGCTGGGGTTGCTTAGCCTGGAGAAGAGGAGACTGAGGGGTGACCTTCTTGCTCTCTACAACTACCTGAAGGGAGGTTGTAGCCAGGCAGAGGTTGGTCTCTTCTCCCAGGCAGCCAGTACCAGAACAAGAGGACACATTCTCAGGCTACGCCAGGGCAGGTTTAGGCTGGATATTAGGAAGAAGTTCTATACACAGTGATTCCCCATTGGAATCGGCTGCCTGTGGAGGTGGTGGAGTCACCTTCATTGGAGGTGTTCAGGAGACTTGATGGAGTGCTTGGCTGCACAGTTTAGTTGTTTAGGTGGGTTGGATTGGTTGATGGGTTGGACGTGATGATTTTGAAGGTCTCTTCCAACCTGGTTTATTGTATTGTATTGTATTGTATTGTATTGTATTGTATTGTATTGTGTATAACTTAAAGCCTGGTATGACACTCTGTACTTTGGAATGAAATGAAACAATACTTGAATAAGTTTTTTTTCTCTCATTTACCTGACTTTCTCTAGAAAACAAAACCATGTATTCACTAAATCATATCTCTGTTTCCATGGAAATTGTAGAGGTTTTATACCTTGGCATTTTGCCGTTAATTCTGTATCATACATAAGAAAGAGAATGAACAGGGAAAGTTGGCTAAAAGGGTAACACAATGATTTAAACAAAAATTTCTCTCATGATTAAACCAAGATGTCAAGGATATGGAAAACACTGAAAAGATAAACGGATTTTAATGTAAATAGAAATTATTAAGCAGGTTTCATTTATGTCTTATTATCCTTAAATTTATTATAAATTGCACTAGCCACCTGCTTTTTTTTCTGATTAAAACCTTGGAGATATTGGCTTATTGTGTTTTATCATATTGGCAAACAATGGAACAGCTACCAAAGCATGTTAAATCCACCATTCAGTAGAATAATACCAAGGCCAGTTTCACCCCAGCTCACTAATAATATTTAAATTCTGCATTGTTTTTCACAGTGTGAGTTTACTCGTAAAATGAATACTGGAAAACTAAACATCGAATTTGTGATTTGATGTTGTATTCATCCATAATACCAAAAAACTATATTATCACAGTAATTTGCTATTTTACCTAATATTAAAATAGCATTTAAAAATAGTTGTATTCAGAATAATTGATGGTTATTCAAATTAAAAAATGCATAAACATGTACTGTCATGTAATTGCCATGTAATCTTTGCTATTTCTTTATTTAAAATAGATGTTTGATGATGAATACAGCCAATTTCTTTTTATTAACCAAAATGCTTATGTGCCAGAGTTCAAATGAAACTGTGACTTTAAGCAAGATGCTAAAATTCCAGGGAGTGGATAATTTCATCTGGGTTACTCTCTAATGCTATGCAAGGGTTTCTATAGTATGGGCAGTTGAGTCAAATGGTCATTGAGGAGACCCCAGAGAGTCAAACCACTGAGGCTTTTTTCTCATGGTGACTGTTTTCAGTAGAGTTTGTCTATAGGCTCTTTAGTGGGTCAGTATTTCTGTAGTGTTGTCCTACTTTCCTTCATGGTTACTTAGCCTGGAGAAGAGGAGACTGAGGGGTGACCTTAGCGCTCTCTACAGCTACCTGAAGGGAGGTTGTGGCCAGGCAGAGGTTGGTCTCTTCTCCCAGGCAGCCAGTACCAGGACAGGAGGACACAGTCTCAGGCTGCACCAGGGCAGGTTTAGGCTGGATGTTAGGAAGAAGTTCTATACAAGGAGAGTGATTTCCCATTGGAATCGGCTGCCCGTGGAGGTGGTGGAGTCACCTTCATTGGAGGTGTTCAGGAGACTTGGTGGGGTGCTTGGTGCCATGGTTTAGTTGTTTAGGTGGGTTGGATTGGTTGATGGGTTGGATGCAATGATTTTGAAGGTCTCTTTCAACCTGGTGTATTGTATCATATTGTATTGTATTGTATATATTTGTGGTTTTCATCTCAACATGAGGAGAAACTTCTTTACAGTGAGGGTGACAGAGCGCTAGAACAGGCTGCCCAGTAAGGTTATAGTGTTTCTTCTGGACACATTCAAAACCCATCTGGATGCATTCCTGTGTGGACTACCCTAAGTGACCCTGTTTTGGCAAGAGAGTTGAACCTGATGATCTCTGGAGGTCCCATCCAACCTCTAATATACTGTGATACTGTGTTATATTCTTGACTCATGCTAATTACAAGGGGCAGAGGGAGGGAAGACAGACATATATAGCAAAAATGCTGTGCACAGTAAATAGGAGGAGGACTACAAATTATATGAAACATCAATTATGCAAATACCTACTTCAGATCAGAAGCCACAGTATGCATGTTCGCAGAGCTGTCTTTAGACTCAGTGACAGTGTACATTCTGGAGCAGACTATCTCAACATATCTTAGTCTGACTTTGGTATGTTGAACATGGTTGCTGTCAAAGCTAAATATATATCAATGCAAGCTATATTGTGTGGAATAAGAAGGTATTGAATTTATGTTGTAAGTCTGCAGTAGCTCCATATAAGTTATTTTGATCTTACGAGGGAGGGGAAAATTAAGAATATAAGAAACTATTACAGTATCACAGTATCACAGTATTACCAAGGTTGGAAGAGACCTCAAAGATTGTCGAGTCCAACCTGTAACCACAAGCCTCACGACAAGACCATGGCACCAAGTGCTACATCCAGTCCCCTCTTGAACACCTCCAGGGACAGTGACTCCACCACCTCCCCAGGCAGCCCATTCCAATGACGAATCACTCTCTCGGTGAAGAACTTTCTCCTCACCTCGAGCCTAAACTTCCCCTGTTGCAGCTTGAGACTGTGTCCCCTTGTTCTGGTGCTGGTTGCTAGGGAGAAGAGGCCAACCCCTTCCTGGCTACAACCACCTTTCAGGTAGTTGTAGAGGGCAATGAGGTCACCTCTGATCCTCCCCTTCTCCAGGCTAAACAACCCCAGCTCCCTCAGCCTCTCCTCACAGGGCTTGTGCTCAAGGCCTCTCACCAGCCTTGTTGCCCTTCTCTGGACACGTTCAAGTGTCTCAATGTCCTTCTTAAACTGAGGGGCCCAGAACTGGACACAGTACTCAAGGTGTGGCCTAACCAAAGCAGAGTACAGGGGCACAATGACTTCCCTGCTCCTGCTGGACACACTATTCCTAATGCAGGCCAGGATGCGGTTGGCCTTCATGGCCACCTGGGCACACTGCTGGCTCATGTTCAGGCGGCTGTCAATCAGCACCCCCAGGTCCCTCTCTGTCCAGCCGCTCTGCAGGTACTCCGACCCCAGCCTGTAGCTCTGCATGGGGCTTTTGTGGCCAAAGTGCAGCACCCGGCACTTGGACTTGTTGAATTCCATCCCACTGGACTCCGCCCATCTGTCCAGCTGATCAAGGTCCCTCTGCAGAGCCCTTCCATCCTCTAACTGACCAACATCTACTTCTAATTTGGTGTCATCTGCAAATTTGCTGATGACTGTCTCAATCCCCTCATCCAGATTGTCAATGAAGACATTGAAGAGGATGTGGCCCAGCACTGATCCCTGGGGGATGCCACTGGTGCCTGGCCTCCAGCTGGAGGTGGCACCATTCACCACCACTCTCTGGGCCTGGCCCTCCAGCCAGTTCCCAACCCAGCGCAGAGTGTTGCTGCTCAAGCCACGAGCTGACATCTTAGCCAGCAGTTTTCTGTGAGGGACAGTGTCAAAGGCCTTGCTGAAGTCCAGGTAAACCACATCCATAGGCCTCCCCACATCCACCAGGTGGGTCACCTGATCATAGAAGGAGATCAAGTTGGAGAGGCAGGACCTGCCCTTCCTGAATCCATGTTGGCTGGACTTGAGCCCTTGGCCATCCTGCAGGTGCACAGTTATTGCCAGCAGGATAATCTGCTCCATCATTTTCCCTGGCACTGAGGTCAGGCTGACTGGCCTATAGTTTCCAGGTTCCTCCATCCGACCCTTCTTGTGGATCGGGATCACACTGGCCAGTTTCCAGTCATCTGGGACCTCACTGGTGAGCCAGGACTGGAGGAAAATGATGGGGAGCGGCTTGGCCAGCTCACCTGCCAGCTCTCTCAGCACCCTTCGATGGATCCCATCCAGCCCCATGGACTTGTGAGTGTCCAAGTGGCTCAGCAGGTCCCGAACTAATTCCTCATGGATACTTACTTACTAAATGCAAAGAATGACACAGGCTACAGCATCAGAGAAATTAGTGTGATGTCATCTACACTGAAGTCAACTTCCTGGTGTCCATCACATGAGGTAATATCTGTAATGGCTGTTCATTTTGTGGAGGTCTACATCATGTCAAAAAGAGTAGAGTGTAGGCCCACTTCTCCACAACAACATGACAAAAAGTGTGTACTCTGGCTTTACAATCTGGCATAAATAGATCTACTTGTCTTATGGTTACACAAGATCCCTGAATGCACATGATATCACTGATAGTTTGGCTGTGTAAGTCCCTACAAGCCACTAGCCACTGCACAGGAAAACAGAGCAATTTAGATTTGAAGTGACTTGTGCAGATTGTCCAAGAATAACTTTAATAAGCATGAACAAGAATAACATTAATAAGCACCTCGAAACAGCAATAGATTAATTTCTTAACCTACGCTTAGGTTAAGATTGACACATACTAGAAGCATAAGTTCCTCTAAAATGCTGGAAAACATTCCCAAGTACACTAAAGACAAGAAAATCATTAAGAGTTATCAGCATGGCTTCACCAAGAGGAAGTCCTGCTTTGAGTGACTTGATAAACTCCTATGATCGAGTGACTAACCCAGTAGATTAAGGGAGAGAAGTGGACTTGCTGAAGTACAAAGGGTACCTGGACCAGAGTACCCATAGAGAAACTGTTAGGGTATGTGAATGTCCAGGCTCAGGGGATTATGGTCAGTGGCTCAAAGTCTGTTTGGAGGCTTGTAAGTAGCTGTGTATTCTAGGGGTCTATAATCTATTTAATCCTGTTTTGCATCTTCAGTACCAATCTGTATAATGAGACATAGTGTGCCCTCAGCAAGTCTGAAGATGACACAAAACTGGGATGAGTGGCTGATAGTCCAGGAATTTGTGCTACCAACCAGAAGGGCACTAGAAGAGTGGAGAAATGAGTTGTCAGGAACCTTCATGCAGCTGTGGTTTAAGCC
This sequence comes from Picus viridis, assembly GCA_033816785.1. Classification (NCBI taxonomy): domain Eukaryota; kingdom Metazoa; phylum Chordata; class Aves; order Piciformes; family Picidae; genus Picus; species Picus viridis. The sequence goes on along the minus strand of CM066606.1, from coordinate 72,370,288 downwards.
CATCCAATCAGCAACAAAACACTACACAGGTGCTTGCTCACTCTTCCCCTACTCTGGTGGGATGGGGAGGAAAAAAATACAGCAAAATACTCAAGGGCTGAAACAGAGGAGAGGAAGGGCACAGTCACCAATCATGTTTCTTAGTAAAAGACTCAATTTGGGGAAAGAAAATAATCAATGTAATTTAAACATCAAATTTATCAACTGAATAAGAGTGGGACAGCAATAAATACAACCTGATCTCAAAAAAACACTTCCTTCCTTGCCTCAGAGTGGCATGGAACAGGAGTTTCAGTCAGTTCCAAACCAAATACATTCCATGTTGTTTCTGCTGCTTCTTCCTCAGGGGAAAAACCCCTTATGAACCTCCCCAAGATATTGTGTCATCCCTCCCTTGGAAAGCAGTCCTCCACAGACTTCTCCAGCTATTGCAGATCTATTCCACCGGGTGCAATCCTTCCAGCAATTAATTGCTCCAGGGTGCATTTCCATCACAGCCATGGCTTTCTTCAGGAGCCGCCACCAGCTGCAATGTGGGGTCATTCATGGGCTGCAGGTGGGATTCTGCCCCATTCTTGATCTCCATTGACTGCAGGGTTTCAGCCTGCCATCTTTTCACTGATGGAAGAGGAATGGCTGCTTTTACATGCCTCCCCCTCTTCTCCCTCATTTGCCTTGGTCTCCATGTGGTTGTCTTTCTCAGACATAAGTTGAGGAAGAAACCTTTGTGATCTCTCATCTTTTAACAAATATGGAATGGAATACCTGAGCTGTTTGCTCCTCTGCACAGGAGGAGGAGGAACAGGAAATCCTAATCATCCAGGATTTGTAGAAGTAGCCATGGATTGTTCAGAATGTAAAGTCTTTGGAATGCCACCAAAAAACCCTGTCATCTCACGCTGAAGAATCCCCACTGTATAATCAGTTACCAGATAATGAAGAGCAATAAGCTCTGTTTTCTGGTGGATCTTGTTGTGTTGTAGGAAGTTGTCAGAAGTGAAAAGTTGCTGTGTGGACTCTCACACTATAAACTGCAGAAGCAGCTGAAGCATAAGGTAAATCAAATGAATTTGCAGAATAAAAAAGAAACATATAACTGGTTCTAGATACTGGTGAATAAGAAAAGTGGACTGCAGTCTTACACTGATTTGTGGATGATAGTAAATGCTTTGTGGAGGTAGTAAAAAAAGAGTGGAAACAGAATAATGCAGGGATAAACCTATTTGGGTTGCTACAATGGGGCAAGATACTGACTCTCAACTAAAGGCTGGATGTTAGGAAGCAGTTCTTCATAGAAAGAGTGATTGGCCATTGGAATGGGCTGCCCAGGGAGGTGGTGAAGTCACCATCTCTGGAGGTGTTTAGGAAGAGAGTGGATGGGGCACTTGGTATCAGGGTTTAGTTGATTAGATAGTGTTAGATGATAGGTTGGACTCGATCTCAAAGTTATTTTCCAACCTGGTTAATTCTATTCTATTCTATTCTATTCTATTCTATTCTATTCTATTCTATTCTATTCTATTCTATTCTATTCTATTCTATTCAAACTTTTAAAAATACATTATGTAAATGATCACATACCTAAAAGTCAGGCCACTGAGGAACACTGAAACAACCAGCAAGTGGATCAGGTTGCTAAAGTGTGACAAATAGACTTATACTGGGAAATGTTTTTAGATTGATAAATCAGAACATCAGGGAAGAGATGAAACATACAAATACTCATGACTGAGGGGTGGATTTAGCTATGGACCTTTTTGTGTGAGATATCCATAACTGAAACGTGCAACAATCAAATAAGCTAAATGGTTAAAACCTTTGTGATATGGGGGGGGATCAGGGACAAAATACAGGTATGTAGAGGCCTGGGAAATTGATTATGTCATGCTCCCTCAAACTGGTAAGCGCTTCATTCTTACAATTGTGGAAGAAACTACTAGATGGCTGAAAACATATCACACACTCATGCCACTGTCCAGAATACTATCCTGAGCCTTGAAAAGCAGATCTTCTGGTGATATGACACTTCAGAAAGAATTGAGTCAGACAATAGGACCCATTTAAAAAACAATTCCATAGACAACTGAGGCAAAGGACATGGTATCACAACTCATTCCTTTTGTGTTTGACTCAGTTTATAGGAAAAAATGGTGAAAGAAACTGTAAGAACACAATTAGTTTTCCAACATGCACAAGAAAGCCATGTAGGACAAAACTTTTATGGGGGAAAAAAAACATGACTTGATGACTATGTCTACAGTTATATATAAAAAAAGCCCCATATGATAACTAGATGACCATCGTTCTTTCAAGTAATGATTTTTGTTTTATAGATGCTTAATGTTTCTCATGGCATTTAAAGGTGGAAATGGGAAAGTTTTCACTGCTATTACTGCAGAAGCAAACAGCAGTGGGAACTGACAGGACTTGACTCCCCTTTCCTGTTGAAGTTTATTACTCCACTGGAAAGCCTTGACACTGTTCTTTTAATTCACGGAATAATTAAAACAGGGAATAAACACGGGGGGAAAGAAAACAAACACACAAAAACCCACAACTAAGCTGGTGCTGATTTGTTTGCTTCAGCGTGTAAGGATTCTGTTTTGTAAGATACTTCATCACATACATCCTTACTAGTTTACACAGGGAACACTGCAAGAGGGCAAGACTCCACAGATCTGAGCACCATAGACCCACACTGGCTTGTTAACCCAGATATGTGAAGCAACCCACCAGACAAAACCAGGACTCAGAGTAAATATGATGTGTCTGAGAGCACACAGACTGTGACAAAAACCGCCCCATTAAATTTGGTCTAGTAACCATAAATAAACATTCAGAAAGGCACTTAGTGCTGACAGGCAGTGGATGTCCTTTAAACGGGAACAGTCTTATAACAGCAGGAGTTCATCTAAAAGAACATTTGAGATAACATCATAAACCATTGAAATTATTTTCAGTATGCTACTACAGCATATTTCCACAAGTACTTTAAAATATTTGTACATTCAGGAAGAAGTAGTATCAATTTAGCACATGCTACCATCCAAACTGGAGTAATTAAATTGTCAGTCATTCATGCCCATACAATCTTAAAAAGATACAATGATAATTTAATTAAACTATTCCTTCCTGGATTTGTGGCTTATGAGATCATCATAGGCTATAAACAACAAGGATTTCATTCACAGCTATCAAGTCATGGTTTTTTTCCACCCATAAAAGTTTTGTCTTACATGGCTTCCTTGTGCATGTTGGAAAACTAATTGTGTTCTTACAGTTTCTTTCACCATTTTTTCCTATAAACTGAGTCAAACACGAAAGGAGAGAGTTGTGATTTTGTGAACAATTATACACTATGAATCTTAACTCTGTTGGCACTTTTTATAGCATATGTAAAACAAAAGGTAAACAACTGCAGTCTTGATCCTAATCCAGCTCAAGAAACCTGTGAACATTATTTAATAGTGCCAAGTCAAACTATAACTTTCAAAGTACCTGTATATAAGCAGCTACATACTTGTATAAATACATCACAATTCTGAACAATTCAAGGACAGTACATATACTGAGAAACACAGTAAATACATTCATATTGAACAGTTTAAGTGTATCCACTTACTAGGGCTGAAAAAATTATTTATTTTAGAGATCCCTGGTAGATGTACCCTCTTATGATTCTTTTAAAAATGCTTAAGTCTCTTGAGCTTGTGAAATATCATTTATATCAATTAGATGAAGTGGAATCAAAAGATGTGTTCAGTGGCTAAGACAAGATACATGGAATAAATGTACCAGTAGATTGCACAACAATAAAATGACAAAATAGACATTTCATTCTAGACATTAAATCCTTGCTGCTCACCTGGATCCTCAATTTTTGGTCCTTAACTCAGAAGCTGATTAGGAGAATATGGTAATTCAGGAAATTAAGTAACATATGCAGACTAGATTCACAGCAGGCCTTTCTTCCAATACAGCAACTGGCACAGCTGGTCTCCAAGTGCAAGTAGTGGCACAGCACTAGGTCCTCCACTTCAAAATCACTCCCCTGTACATCAGGCATTTCATGCACTCTGGTGTTGAAAAAAGCTCCAACACAACAAACAACAAAAACCAGAATTCCTGCACACAACGTATTTTTTTTAAGTCATCTATTCAAGCATATGAAGAATTGCTGAAAAGGATGGCCATTTACAATAGCTTCTTTTTACAAGTTATTCTTTAAGATACTGAAAAGATTTAAGTACAATTTAGTCTGTTCAGGGTGACCTCCAGTTTGGACCTTGAATACTTAGAGGTTGTTCAGGCACACAAGTTGTAAAACTTGTGAAGATAAACAAACAGCTTAATATAGGGGAGTGACTGTATGGGGTGTTTATACTAAAGCTTGAGTGTGAAGTAGATGTCTCAGTCAAAAATCCCTTTGTGCTAGCTAATAAAGTGTGTGTCTTCTCTCAAAGAAACAGGGCTGTTCAAATGCTATTAAATATTCCTTAATTTATGCAATGTCCTGGCCAGCCCCAGACAAAAGATATGAATATTATGTGCACAAATGTTTGTAGCAAACTCTCATTGACATACAAATGAAGGCAATGACAATTCTTAATACTGTAGAAACAGAATTTACATACTTGAAACCTTTCACAGAACTCAATAATTTGTTGTACCACTTTGCTAATGTTATCAGAATTGCCAGTAACATTATTGTGTTCTGAAGTTAGAGGGAAAGTCCAAAGTTTTGTAACAAAGGAGATTAAATTTTGTGTATTGTCCTGGTTTTCTTCAGGAGGCTGACCCTGGTCCTTCAGAGTCATATGTGAGCATTACCTCACTTTTGTACTGGATTTTCTCTTTGTCCACACATTTGAAATTCATCTTGTTTGAAACCAGTATCAATTATACTATGTTTGTAATGTCAGCATATCCATAAGAAAATTAGAAAAGGGGCAAAATCTATCAACAGCTTAACTTCCCACACATTGGATAATGTAGAAGCAAAACAAGAAAGGCCAAGGCCCTCTTGGAACTGAGTCTTACCAGGGGTGTGGAAGAGCACAAGAAGAGTTTTTCAAATACATCAATGATAAAAGGAAGAGCAGGTAAAAGGTGGGCCCACTACTGGATAATATGGGAGATATTGTAACTGGTGATGCAGAGATGGCAGAGTTGCTGAATGCTTTCTTTGCCTCAGTCTTTACTCCTAAGACCAACCCTCAGGAACCTGTCTCTGGAAGCAAGAGAGCAGTACTGGAAGGAAGAGGACACTCCCCTGGTCAGTCAGGACCAGGTCAGAGATCTCCTATACTAACTAAAGACAAACAAATCCATGGGCCTTGATAGGTGGCATCCACAGGTGCTGATAGAGCTGCTGATACTGTTGCTGAATCTCTCTCCATCATTTTTGAAAAGCCATGGAGAGCAGGAGAAGTGCCTGATGACTGGAAGAAAGCAAATGTCACTCCAGTCTTCAAAAAAGGCAAGGACTCAGGCAACTACAGACCAGTCAGCCTCACCTCCATCCCTGGAAAGATGATGGAGCAGCTCATCCTGGGGCTCATCTCTAACCACATATAAGACAAGAAGGTTATCAGGAGTGGCCAACATGAATTTACCAAAGGGATATCCTGCCTGACTAATCTGATGGCCTTCTATGAAGCCATGACCAAACAGGTAGATGAGGGAAGAGCAGTGGATGCCATATACCTTGACTTCAGTAAGGCTTTTCTCAGAATTGCAGAATCAACCAGATTGGAAGAGACCTCCAAGATCATAAAGTCCAACTGATCACCCAACCCTAACTAATCAACTAGACCACGGGACTAGTCTTTTCTTAAACACCTCCAGGGACATCGACCCCACCACCTCATAATATCCTTATAGAAAAGCTCAAGAAATGTGGCATAGACAGTCGGTCTGTGAGGTGGATTGCAAACTGGCTTGACAATAGAGTTCAGAGGGTTGTCATCAGTGGCACAGAGTTAACTTGAAGGCTTGTGCCCAGTGGTGTTCCCCAGGGATCAGTACTGGGTCCAGTTTTATTCAATATCTTCATCAATGACCTGGATAAGCGGACTGAGTGTACCCTCAGCAAGTTCACTGATGATACAAAACTGGAGGGGGTGGCTGACACCCTGTCAGGCTGTGTTGCCATCCAACAAGATCTGGACAGGCTGAAAGCTGGTTGCTGGCAAACCTCGTGAAGTTCACTAAGGACAAGTGCAAGGTCCTGCATCCTGGGAGGAATAACATTAGGCACCAGTATGAAGTTAGGAGTTGCCCTACTGGAAAGCAGCTCCATGGAGAAAGAGCTTGACATTCTAGTGGACAGCAAGTTCTCCATGGGACAACAATGTGCCCTTGTGGCCAAGAGGGCCAATGGTATCCTGGGGTGCATCAAGAAAAGTGTGTCCACCAGGTCTAGGGAGGTTCTTCTCGCCCCTCTACTCTGCCCTGCTGAGACCACACCTGCAATATTGTGTTCAGTTTTGGGCTCCCCAGTTCAAGAGAGACAGGGACCTGCTGGAAAGAATCTGATGGAGGGCCATGAAGATGATTAGAGGACTTGAGCATCTCTCCTATGAAGAGAGACTGAGAGCCCTGGGTGTATTAAGTCCTGAGAGGACTCAGAGAGCATCTGATCAGATGTTTATAAATATTTGAGGGGTGGGTGTCAGGTGGAGGGGGACAAGCTCTTTTCAGTAGTGCACAGTAATAAGACAAGGAACAACAAGTTCAAGCTTGAACATAGAAGATTTCACCTCAATATGAGGAGTAACTTCTTTACAGTGAGGCCGAGGGATCACCAGAACAGGCTGTTCAGGGACATTGTGGAGTCTCCTTCTCTGGATGCACTCAGAACCCATCTGGATTCATTCCTGTGCAGACTATCCTAGGTGATCCTGCTTTGACAGAGGGATTGGACCAGATGATCTCTGGTACTGTGATACTCCAGAGGGCATATGGGCTCATGTGCTAAACTGCTTGGATGAGAACAGTTATGGAAGTCTCACAAAAACTCCAGAGTACCCAGAGAATTCTAAAATTAAAACACAGAAGCTGATAACAAAATTAGGTATACATAGGCTTTAGCAAGAGGCTCAAGAGAGCATTTTGAGCACTGAGTATAGGTGGAAAAGCTCTTAATTTCTATCTTTCCTTAGACCAAATTCTAAAGGCACGTGCTGCTTTACAGCACCTGGAAAACAGCAGAGATAATCTAAATTCTGTCCTCTTGAGACAGCATAGTTTACAGTGGCCTTCCTTTGACAATAACCTTAAATAACATAATTGAAATCTCATTATTAAATGTGATGTTTGGGTTTCATGGCACTATTCATGTGTCAGTATCTGGCCAGGGAAAAATGCATTTTAAATTTATATTAGAGCAAGATTCTCTCTTTTTTGCCATTACTACATAGAAATACATAGAGGTTGAGAAAAAGTGAAGATTTTCAGCATTAGGGTCTTAAGAAAGCAATTGGTAGTGTCTAATGAAGACTGAAAACTTGATACCACTGAGCAAATTACAATCGCTTTAGAGATTGGCTAAGACCCTTACACTTGTTCTAATAGTTGTTGCATGAAATTACAGATCAAAGAACTCTTTTCAGCCTTGATACTTATCTATCCTCTACATAAGAATCCTTTGGAAAACCTCCATTTAGCAAACTTAGATTAATTCCGTGAAATTGCAGAATTAATTTATATTATCATCTTTCTTTTTCTTATATTGGTATATTCAGGTTCTATCTGAAAACAATGTATTTTAATAAACATTAATTCAAGAGAGATTTATGAATGGAAAGCAAAGTTTTATCCTTTGACTAAAGTATCTTCATCTTCATAATTTGCTCAAAGAATCTTCTTTGCCTAAAGTATCTTCATGTGTGTGGAAAGTCAGAAAATGTGATTTACATTCACTTTTTTTAATCCTTGCTTTTAAAAAGTGTGACTGGAAAAGAAATAACCATCATAAAAAGCATTCCTTACTATTACACAGATTTAAAAGAGCATATAACCATCTCATTTGCTACATTAGATTTTGACATATAATACCATCCACACACAAAAAGCTTACAGAACCAGGACTTTAGTCTCAGAACATGCTTTTCACGTTTTTTATGAAAAGGACAGAACAGGAATGCACAAAACAGCATATGGATAAGTGTTTTAAAAATCACAAGGCATTTCTTGCTAAGAGATTGGTAATGGCTTATTTGGAAGAGAGTTAGGGTTTAAGGGGGAACGCATGAGAGAGGGATTTGTGGAAAAAATGCATTTCACCTGAGAACTGAAAACGTCATCATAAAAAAAAAAAAAAAAAATACCTGATTTCATTTTCAGACTTCTGATATATTTAAAAAAATGTTTATTATTTTGGATTCATACAAAGTAAGGTCATCTTAACCACAAATTTGGAATAACAAAATCCAGATCTCTAGAGTTTTGATCAGTTGCAGTTCACAAGAATATCCAAAATCATTGTGAAGGTCTGACATGCCTTTGCTGTACAATATGTAGCAGGAGATAATCCCTTTCTCTAAGAACTAATTTAAGAAAAAAAACACTATGCAGTGTACAGAATAGACAAGAAGGAGTTGAAAATGATCGTAAAGGAAGAAATAGAATAATTCTTACAAATGTTATGAGGCACAGACACATTACAGATTGATTGAAGACTGACTGAGCCAGTGTTTCTTCCTTCTGGGCTGCTCAGAGGATTGCCAATTACCATTTAATAGGCAGATCATGTACTATTGCTGTTTGGAATGAACTTAGATTCCTGAAAATGAAATAGTCTTGTAGCCCATTTAATATATTCTCATCAGGTTTATCCTTTACAGGTAACTGAACGTTCACTCCCTGAGAGAGACTTCAAATTTGTTCTGTGACATATCATACTGAATATCTCTAGCTCAAGAAATATATAGCAACATTTTTGTATAAAGTATGCAGAGGTAATCAAAAGGCAAGAGAGACTCAGAGATGAGGAATGAAAACAATAGGAGCCACAAAGTAAGGGACTATCAGCAGAAAAGTATTTAAAGTCTGCTGAAAGGTTCTCTTTAGAAGGAAAAGAAGTGTTTTTACTTTATAATGGATTATACTGCTTTTCTTTAAATAGATATTTCTGGTGAGAGCTTTTAAAGACATTTGGGTTTCAGCCATGACAAATATGTTGTAGCAAACTTTAATTTATTGGCACCTTAGAAAAGACAAGGCCATAGCATAAACCTGAAATAGTATAGTATATTTAGTGTGATTTTCTTATGTGTGCTACTGTTTAAACACTTTGTACTTGAAAGAATTTTGCAGAAGGAAATGGTGTTTGCAGCCCAGAAGGTAAATCACATCCTAGGCTGCATCAAAAGAAGCATGCCAGCAGATTGAGAGATGTGATTCTGCCACTTTGCTCTGGTAAGAGCTCAACTGGATTGATGCATCCAGCCCTGGTGCCTTCAACACATGGTCACGGATCTGATGGAGCAAATCCAGAGGAGAGCCATGAAAATGATTAAGGGGCTGGAACACCTCACCTGTGGGGACAGGCTGAGAGACCTGGGGTTGCTCAGCCTGGAGAAGAAAAGATTCCAGGGAGACCAGCAACCATACAGTACCTGAAGGGGACCTGCAAGGATGGAGAGGGACTGTTACAAAGGTCTATATTGATATGACAAGAAGCAATAGTTTTAGATTAGAGAAGAGTAGATTTAGGGTGCATGTTAGGAAGTTCTTTACCATGCGGGAAGTGGAACACTGGAAGTGCTTGCCTAGGGATATGGTTGAGGCCCCATCCCTGGAGATACGGAGGGTGAGGCTTGACAAGGTTCTGGACAGCCTCGCCTAGTAAAGGATGTCTGTGCTCATTGAATGGGAGTTGCAAAATATGACCTTTGGAAGTCCCTTCCAATCCAAACCATTCTATGATTCTGTGATTTTCTGTGTCTAAGCCATTAATATAAACCATAAAATCAGCACAAAGCATAACTTTTCTTCTAGGCTAATAAGAAAAAATATATTTACATTTTTAATCAGGTAATATCAAGGCAAGTAAAGTGCAGTTTTACTCCATCTCACTTCACAGCCTTTTAATTCAGAAGCTGTGTATTTAGATAATGAGACATATCACCAATTGTGACTGAGCCTTGCTCAATGGAGCTTCATACAGATATAACAATGCCACAAAAGTATGCTCTAATTATGCTAATCATGATGGCTTGGCATTCACTCAGAGGAGTTACTCTGCATTTATCGTCGGCAAGAAAAGTGTCAGAACAGCATGCCACTACTTGGCTACTTCCTTAATAGCCCACCAGCTTCTGTCAAAGGCCTGAGTGTCCTGTTCCCATGCAGTTTGTCTAATCTGACAAGTTCTACAATTATTTTGTCATTGTGATGGCTGAAGGGTGGTCTGCAAAGAGCTTAGTATTTTTCTAATTGGGTGGTATTTGGCAGCCACTAGAACACTAAAGGAAGATATTCTAATTTTGTTTAGACTTTATAGCCAATAAAATAGGGGGAAAAAATAAAGAATTAATTGGAAAAAGACTAAAAGCCAGAAAACCTTATAATCCATTGTATATGAAAATCACTGAAATTGGTTGTTTCTGTACAGTTGAGAAAAGTATGCTTATAAATATTCATAACCCAGTAAATACTCTGTAGTGAAATACCCCTCCCCCTGTCACAAAATAATTAATTTCCTTAAAAAAATCATGTATGTTGTAGAATTGTACAGTATGATATCTATAGGAGACAGAAATAAATTGTATTTTGGGGGTAAAATTTTAAAAGAAAAGACAATCAGAAGAACCCAGACAAATTTAAATGGGAAAAGAAGGTAGTGATTTTCCAATATCTCAGTAGTTGTTCTGTCAGCATGAGACACTTTAAAGGTCTGATTCAGAGTGCTCCATACCTTTACTGTGGAATAAAGCTCTTATTAACAATGTTTCAAGCATTAATGACTTTTCTATAAAATCATATTCAGTTAAACCAATAACACTTATAGTATTAGTAGTTATCACTATTTTCATTTGTCCTCACATGAGAGAGTATAAATTTACAATTTGTGTGGAACACCACAATAAGTCTAGTTCAATGCAAGGCTTATCGTAGATGCAAAGTGTATGGTCAATTGGATATTGCACTAGAAGTCTGATGTAAAATTAAAATAACACAATAGAGAAAAAGCATATTAAACAAAATACTGTTTTCCACCAGTTTAGTGACTATGTGAGATTAGAATGTATCTGGAGAATGAGGAGAAGAAACAAAATGCAGCCTAAGCTCCCTTGGCCACTTCATGAGGAATTTTCTTAATATCCTTATTCTCACCATCATGAATTAAAAAATCTCAAACTCTGAATGAGACTCCCTTATCAAGTGCAACTCATCCCTGGAAATTGTTGGTCTTTCTCTCCTCCCTGATACAAAAAGGGAATTCTTTTCTATTATTTTAACCAGTCTTATTCTTGATGATGTTTTCCCATCTTGACTGCAGAATGCACAGGTAAAGCCCCTCTGAAATACTTTACAGGAGACAAAAAATATATCAAATCTTCTATATTCAGCCTGTATCTGTTTCCTCTTTAACCTTTACATTATGAAAACATTTAGAAAAATGTGTCTATATTTAACTTTAAACCAAAGGTTTCATTATTTATCTGGAAAATAATTTATTTGTGGCCCAAATGAGGCTTTTTAATTTTTTTGCCTGTGTAGAGAAGCCAACTGTCAAGACAGATACTAAGAACACAATAGAAAAATCCATTAATCCTCATCTGTACAAGAGATTTATACCTAAATTTAATGTGGATATCACTAGATTCTGAACAGGAGCCAAACTAATTCTATAAAAGTTTTCTGTCTGCATATTAACTACTGTAAATATGCAGGATTCAATCCTATTTATTCTTAAACATCTGATAAGATTCTTCTCATTTTTTCATTTGTTTGTCTCGTGTTTTTTATTTTTTTTAAATCATCAAACAGAACATAACTGAGCATTCAGCATCTTGATCAAGTGTTCTTCTTAGTCAGAGACATTTCTGCAAGGGTATTTCAGATGTATCAGTTTTCCAACAGTTGTTAGTCTATAATTTGATTAGAGAGTTTCAATATAGAAAGTAACCAGTACTCAAATTACATATTTTCTTCAATACTTCAGAGTTTGCCTAAGTTTTAACTTAAGCTGAAATCTACTACAATAGCACTTATGTTGACCAAATAGAGTATGACATCAAGGTGCATAAAAATAGAAATAGAGCAGCACACATGACTGATTTAAGTAGTCCCAAATGACTTTCTTATTCCAAATATATGTATAAGTTTATTATATACTTTTGCTTATATTACTAAACATGTATAGTTATGGTATCATTAGAACAACTGTCAAGTTATGGTAATATTGCACTAGAATTTTTTCATTCTTAACCTGTCACAATGGAGCAAACAAAGAATACAAGACTCAAACTCTGTAATTATTGAACTTGCCATACAGTTTGCTTGAGGCTTATATCTAGTACAAAAACCCTTCAAAATTAGTTTTCTGTGTTTGAATAGAATTGTGCCTTAAAATAATTTTTAAAAAAATCAAAAGTGAAAAGTTGCAAAAAATTTTGGAGCATTGATAAAGCTATATCGGAAAGCTCCGCTGCATAAGCAAAGTAATGTCAAAGTCTCTAGAAGACAAGAGGAAGCTGACAACACTCTATAGAAGACTAGTAGCTCCACTCAGGATTAGATTTCCTTTTTTTGCCTCACTTGCTTGGGCAAATTTCTCATGAAAACTACAATCTACATCCCCATATTGCACAGGATTGTGCTTCAAACATGGAAAATCCCATAGGATAGCTGACTTCTTGACTGAGTTAAGAACATATTCCACTGTCTGGAAATTTTCCTGATACTTTTCCCAAACTTCTTTGCCTTCTCTGTCCTAGCAGAAGAATTCTGTCTAAAAGATGACATGATGAGACAAAGACCTTAGGACTGTTCTTCGTCCTTAAGACTTAGTCCCCTGTCCTCCAAATTATCATCATTGAGCACTCAGTGCTCCTGAAAAGCCAAAATTCACTTCAGGGAGGAAGCCCCTATTACAAGAGGGATACAGACATGCTGGAACGTGTCCAGAGAAGGGCCACGAGGATGATCAGAGGGCTGGAGCACCTCTCCTAGGAGGACAGACTGAAGGAGTTGGGGCTGTTCAGTCTGGAGAAGAGAAGGCTCTGAGGTGACCTCATTGTGGCTTTCCAGTATCTGAAGGGGGCCTACAAGAAGGCTGGGAAGGGACTTCTCAGGATCTCAGGTAGTGATAGGACTAGGGGGAATGGAATGAAGCTGGGGAGATTCAGGCTGGATGCGAGGAAGAAGTTCTTCACCATGAGAGTGGTGAAGGCCTGGAATGGGTTATCCAGGGAGGTGGTTGAGGCCCCGTCCCTGGAGGTGTTTAAGACCAGGCTGGACGAGGCTCTGGCCAGCCTAATCTAGTGTAGGGTGTTCCTGCCCATGGCAGGGGGGTTGGAACTAGCTGATCCTTGTGGTCCCTTCCAACCCTGACTGATTCTATGATTCTATGATTCTATTTGTCCACAACAATGTCATAGTGAAGACTCAGAAAACACAAGTAACCCACAGGGCTTCCCTTGGTCTCTTCTTATGCCATATAAATGAACTAGTCAGACTGTGACATAACAACCTGATTTTTATTGCACTGCATGTTGTTTATGAGCAGCAGCAAATGAAACAGATGATTTAGCACATTTCTTGGTGAAAAGAAGTCCATCTTTCAGTGTGTCTGACACATGCAGACCATCAAAACACAGATATTTTGTGCTCTCCTTTGAGGCATCCCAGTCCTGTTAACACAAGATCCCATAAACACATATATGTAGAACAGCAATTTTATACTGTGTTTTTGTCTGCTACTTCAAGTTTATGGCAAATATGTATATACTTCATAAACCTATTATTATATAGAGAGTTGCATACAGTTATAGAGGTACTAAAGATAAAAATAAATCTAATGCACTAAATAGCAGGTAAGAAGATCACATTTCCACTACGGCTTTGTGTTCAATGATTTTTTGACAAAAAACACATAGTTAACTTTGAAATAAATTTTCACATGACAAATAGTACAGAATTTCCCAAATTTTAAAACTGTTTTTCTGTTGTTTTCCACAAAACAAGAGGTCCCTTCCAACCCCTGATATCCTGTGATAACCCCTAATATCCTGTGATCCTATGACCCTGTGGAATGTGTTGATGTGGCATTTAGGGACATAGTTTAATGGCCATGGTGGTGTTGAGGTGATGGTTGAAATGGATGATCTTGGAGTTCTTCTGCAACTGAAACTACTCTATGAAATGCAACCTCAAAGATCATCAAGTCCACCCTGTCACCCAAGACCTCATGACTACTAAACCATGGCACCAAGTGCCACATCCAGTCCCCACTTGAAGACCTCCAGGAACTTAAGGATCATCTACTCCAACCTCCCTGCCAAGCTCAAGGCCTCATCCAACCTGTCCTTAAACACTCCCTGGGAGAAGGCCTGGGCAGCTTATTCCAGAGTCCCACCACCCTCACACTGAAGGATTTCTTCCTAAGAGCCAGTCTAAATCTACTGTCCCTCAGCTTAAAGCCATTCCCTCTTGTCCTATTGCTGGACACACTTATGAAAAGTCCTTCTCCAGCCTTCCTCTAGGATCCCTTTAGCTATTGGAAGGCCACTATAAGGTTCCCCCGGAGTCTTGTCTAATCCAGGCTGAGCAACCTCAGCAACCTCCACCTATCCTCATTACCAGAGGTGTTCCATGCCTTGGATCATCCTTGTGGCCCTCCTCTGGACTCACCCCAGCAGCTTTGTATCCTTTTTATGATGAGACACCAAAACTGAACTCAATATTCAAGGTGGGGTCTCATAAGAGCAAAGGGGAAGAATCACTTCTGACCTGCTAACCACACTTGCATGTGTGTCACAAAATTCATTCTATCTGGATCCACATTAACGTATCCTAACTGAACTTTTCATCTCAAGTGATTGCCTTTGTATTATTAAAACAACAAGAAGCATACATGCATTTATTTATGGTAACACTTCAGAGTGGAAGTGTTCAGATGAACATGGAGTGACAAACAGTATGTGTTCCAGCAGAGTTGTAAGTGAGAGTACAGGCAATGCAAGTCCCTTTAAGACTTCTAGGAATGAAGAAAGAAGGTAGGACTTGGTACATCTGATTGTAAAAAATTATCTTAAGCATGATTTAATTATACTAAAAGAGCTATTTTTGAGTATTCTTTTTATTTTTCATTTTACTTAACCAGGTGTGAAGTTTCAGCTGTGGGAGATAAGATGACTTGTGTGCATCATCTATAAACTTTTTAATCATGATCCTATACGAGTTCTCTTTCATATGTTGCTGCTCAGTTTCTAAGTCAAATAGAATCATAGCGTATAACTGTTGAGATTAGAAGAGACCTTTGAAATCATCAAGTTCAACCACTTACCTGGAGTTTATAATCCCACAGCTAATGCTAAGCCACTACCAATAAAACATGTCCCTAAACCACACAATAATGGTGCATGTTATAGTGGGACACAAATAGTTGTGTTCAAGCAACCAGGATGTTTATATATTAGGAAGGTGGATAAACATTGGTTTAGTAATAAATGTTGGGTTTTTTGGAAAAAAAAAACCAAAACAACAACAACAAAACAACAAAACAAACAAACAACAAAATAGTTCTTGTGTAAGTGTCCTCAAGGTTATCTCAGTGTAAACGAATGTTTCTTTTCAGCTGGTGTTCAAAAACCTCTAGAGACTGTAAGGCAAGTCCTTCTCTCACACTTTTACTTATCAATTGCCATTAAATATTATTCCTTGCAGTATATATGGAGGTGTTCAGGAGGAGACTTGATGGGGTGCTTGGTGACATCTAGTTGTTTGGGTGGGTTGGATTGGTTGATAGGTTGGACGTGATGATCTTGAAGATCTCTTCCAACCTGGTTTATTGTATTATTGTATTGTATTGTATTGTATTCATTGGGTTATGGTTTAACCCTCAACAGTGGTATGTAGAAGTCAACAGGTGAGTGACACATCCAATTCAATATCTTTCATCTATAGGTTTCTAGTTCCGGACAGTAACTCTGATGTTCTCAGCAACTGGATCAGATCCTGGTTTCCATAACATGAATTGTTAATCAGAACATACATGATGAAGTGAATTTATTGAAAACCAAGTTTAAAGAAAATTTCTCTGCCCAAAATTTCAGGCAGGACTGTTCTGGCTGTGGTGCAGGCTGAGTGTCCTAAAGGGATAAAGCCTCAGAAATGCCCTGAACCAGACAATAGAGCAGGAGTTAGGAGGTCTGGTTTTCCAGGATGTGCTCCAGTGTGGTGGGCCCAATGTGATCCTGCTTCGGCAGGGATGCTGGACTAGGTGATCTCTAGAGGTCTCTTCCAAACCCTAACATTTTATGATTCTATGATTCTACTTTAGATGAAGAAGGAAGGATCAGCCAGACAACCTTCCTACCAGATATTCTGAAGACTGAATGATCTCTGGCTTGATGCATATCCTCTTACTCTTCACAGCTATGCATTTGCACACTATTCAATTTATATTACAAACATTGCATCCTGCATTTAAAAGACCATTGTAATTTTTCACTGGGAGAGCTGATCCCACCTGTACAGTCAGATTTCATCAGACCAAGAACCATTGCTATAGGACTTTAAAATTATAATGTAGATGTGTTCTCCTGACTTATACTAGCAATACTGCTCCAGGGCTACATGTTTGAGCACAACTCAGGGCAGTTTATTCCTCAATAAGAAGAGATTTTGGGCTTAAAAAACTAGATGCCCACTAATAAGTCCACAGTTTTGTATTAGAGGCCAATACTCAAAGCCCTTAAATGGGAACCTCTTTCAACTTCAGTTAAAATGTTATTTTTTTCCCTACAGCTTTATGAATGTAAATCATACCAATGTAGCAAGATCTGGCACTTTCAACTTTATTTCTGTAAGTGCTGAAAGTCTGGGACTGGCTTTTATGTACACACATACAGCTGCTTTATTCTTTATGGCTTGGAAAGTTTGTGTCTTAGAACAATATTAGAATGCTCTTTGGAGTACATGAGACAGAACATATAACACTGGCATCTAAGGTGTAAAAATGCGTAGAGCTACAATCTTAAAGAATGCGTTGCTCATAGCCTGTTGGAAACATCAAATGCATTCTGCATTCTTGTCACATGTCACCGTGTCTTACTCCATATCTGCTTCTCCAACAAATGGACTGACAAGTTTGAACAAGTGGATAAAGAAGCCAAGGCTGTGAATGAGGAGAGCCAAACCAATAGAGCAGATAGAATGCCCACCTATGGTCTCTTAATTGGACAAAATAGATTTTTGGTTTTTATTTTCCATACCAGCAATTTGAGACTAAATATAATGACACCGAATTTATTTTATGAAACCAAAGTGTATTCTCCTGACTAATCTGCCAGAGTTTGCAGGCAGTTTTCATCAGGAAGATTAATAGCAACTATGATCAATACAGTTTTTTGACAACATAGGCCAGCTCACAATAATGCTTTTCCAATTGTTTTCTACTGTTATTCAAAGGATTTTGAAAAGGCCTCCTGATGACTGAAATATCCACTGTAGTTGCAGGCTTCCCACTCTCAAGCAGATCAAAACTCCCAGGTTACTTGACATAACCTGCAAACTTACTGATGGTTCATTCAATCCTCTCATGCAGATCACTGAATTTCAAGAGAACTGGTCCAAATACTGAGGCCTGGGAAACAACACTTGCAGTCAGCTGCCAGCTGGATATAACTCCATTCATCACCAATCTTTGAGCCTGGCAAGCTAGTCTTTTTTCTACCCAGTAAACTGTCCACCCATCTAAGTCTTAATCAGCCTATTTCTTCAGGAGGTTGTTGTGAGAGACAGTATCAAATGATTCACTAAAGTCATGTAAACACTCATATACATTGGCAGTCCTTATGTTTATGGTTAAGTGAAAGTTTACATTCACCATGCAGGCAGTTTACTCATTAACTTTTACTACCAAGCCATAGCATTCAGAAAAATATGTGTAATTGTATCAGAACTTCAGAAACCAGAACCACAGAAACACAAATATGGACATTGTGACTATAAAATAGGTATACATTAACAGAACAAGAAAAAGGCTTCTCATACAGAAAAGGATTTGTTAGACATCAACCTGTCTTGTGTGAGGGCAATGGCATCATGTAATTTTCTTAATTACTACCTATAAAATAAAGAGACCATAGCAACAGAAGATATATAAGCAAAAAGAGTATAATAATGTTTATGAAATGTCCTCTGTGCACTGACACAAGTACATATACAAAACCATAAAATCTTAAACAAATAACTAACAAATCAAGCAAATTGCTAAAAGTGTAAATTCACAATGGAATAAGGTTATGTATTAAATAGTACTGTTTTGCAAAGTATGTCTTTCAGCATTGATACACTACATAAGAGGATTTCACAAGGTTACAGTTTGTGTTACTAATGGAAATTCTTTCCAAGTGTTAACCTTTAGGCTATAAAGAATAATAGATATTCAAATATTCACAAATGAGTATTTGAACTGAAAATTTCTATTCATTTTTTGCTCCCCAACAGAAATTCTATTCTGCATTGCAGTGTGTTATACACACAATCAAATTCTTAACAGCTGCCATTCAAGGGACCTACAGTGGACCATTTGAAAGTAATATTTTGCTCTGTGTGACATCTCATTTTTTTTTCTCCTCAGAAATCATAATATTTTTTTTACACACGTAGTAGTCTTCCTAACAGGAAACCAGCTCTGCCTGTCATTTTGATTGGGGAGGAACCTTGTTTTCCAGGTCACTGGCTTGAATTCTGGAGACAAGATATTCATGAGGGACCTGTGTGGGGAATTTACATCTCAGCACAGAGTTTTCCTCTCCATTTGTCAGCATGCCAGGTCAGTGAGCTGCTCTCTTGTCAGAGGGAAGATAATGGCTGCTGCACTGCCTCCTGCTTATTACACACTCAGTGCATCTGACCTTCATGTGAGACCCCCAAAGCATTCTGATTTTTGGCTTTCCTCATAACCTAACTCAAGCCCTTTTTCCCATGAATCTCCAATCTGTGACTTTGGGTAACGCTTCCTTTTCCAGCTACGATTTTATTTTAACATATCAATACTATCATTACCCATTCCTTTATTTCTCAAAATAACAGGATGCTTCCATTTTTTGTTGTTTCAGTAAAGATATGCAGTGTTGCTGCAATCCAAAGTATTATATACTCCAATTATTTATTAACATTAACAGTTTCACTTAATCACAGATAGTTGTTATGTTATGTTGTGTTATAATCATTATTTGCGCCTTCATCCATATATTTCAACTGTTCTACAGTTTAAAAAGAGAGAACAGCACATACTTGTATTCTGAGCTGCTGAATTAAGAAAAAAAACCCTTAATACTAATTCTTATGTATTTGTCACCATCCCATAATCTGTTATGCTCTCATATAGTGAACGTTTCTCATGTTAAAATGAACAGCAAAGATTGTGGCTATAAATGTGATATTGAAGTTTAATGTGAAGCATGACCTAACACATATGAAGGTCAACAAGACTGTTATTTGTGTATCACCTGACTTTGCATGTGGCTCTTACTTCATAGAACTTGTTACCATACTATGTGAACAGGCTAGGTAACTGTAAAATTATTATGAAGGCTGTATGACTGATGCACAAATGTATATTTGAGATTAAAATACCTCTACCACATGAAAGAATTATTGTGATCTGTATTGCATACATACTTAAACAACCTAGTGATGGGGTGTTTTTTCACTATAATTATATAAAGCTTCTTAAATTGGGAGACTTGAGGGATTTTAACTGGAAAACAAATCATAACAAATCAAATAAAAAGAACCCAAAAACCCCAAACCCCAAAATTTTAAAGCTTTCAGAATTTTATTTAAAAAACCAGTCTTGATTATTTTTCTAGTCAAAACTACTTTCCACTACAGATGGCATGAGTATAGTTCATTGGAAATAGTAAAGTCAAGCGGTTTATGTCAATGCTCTGAGTATCACTCAATCTCCACACATTCATAGTATGAATGACCCTCATGTCCAAATAGTCTGTGTTCCACACAAATAGTTCCATGTACTGGAGTAAAGAAAAAAAAATTAAAAGGACATATAAACAATAACAGAGGATTTCAAGGTGAATAATGTGTGGGGTGAACTGACTTATATGCACAACCTTTCCATAATTTTTTAGATTTGCTTTTATAATAGAAACATTTGGACCGCTAAGTTTCAAATATAAATAAATAGAATGTTCCATAAAACATTATGATAATAATATCTTCTAACACTTCTACTAATTTGAACATTTCAGTTTGTTTTCCACAGCTCCATATTGGAAAATTATAAATGTATTTTTGTGTGTGTTACTCTGACTATTATCTAAGTCAGAAAACTCAGCCAGGCAGGTTATAACTCTGTGCCACTGTAAGGATGCCTCAATATAAGATGAATCTTTGATGAATACTGCCCTTTATAATAAAACCTTTTCAGGAAACAACAGTTATATCTTAAAAACCAGTAACATACACATGGTTGATATTCAAGATCCTACAATTTACTGTCCAGTATGATTTCATTCCTCTACAGTCCTCTACAGACTGGGATGAGTTGAAAGACTTAAAATTCTTGAATAGCCTGGTATTTGGGATACTCTGGGAGAGATAAAAGGAAAAAATATGGCATGCAATCCCATCTCTGTTTTGGTGCTGAGTTCTAAAATCTCAAAACACACCATTAGGATGGGAAAACAAAGAAAAAGCCTCCTATGTGAATTGTTTTATATTTCTTAGACTCAATGTAAAATGCACAATTTGCAGAAATAGACATGTATCTGAAAAAAATTAATAAAAACCATAAGATGACTTCAGCATGAAATGCAGTGTCTTTTTAAATCTGTACAACAGTAAGATTGCTGTTTTGCATTTGAGAATATTATTTCACTGTTTTATTTTCTTGCAATTATTTGAAAATAATCTGGATAACTTTACAATCAAGGTATTTCCTCTTGGCTCCCTGGTATACACCAGGCTGCCTGAGGAGATGATCGACATCCTAAGGTGTCCACAGTATAATCAGTCTGAAGAGCCTCCAGTGTTAAAATTCTAACTAATGATAATTAAAAAGAAACAAAAACAATAACAAGGTTGTGTAAAAAAAAGCCAGTAGATAAAAGACTACATCTGATTTAATGGAGCAGGTAGATGATTTTTCTGTATGTTGCTTATATGCATCCCTATGGTATATGTCTTTACATGAGACAAAGAGACTCCCCACATGTCTCCTACTGCAGAACTGACTAACTGTGCCCAGAGAAGACACTTCTGATTACTCAGTAAAAACTGCTCATGCAGATGTAGAAGTGATCACATAGGACACACACATTGTTCATTGTTAAGATAGTTAAGTGTTTGGCATGTAGTTTATAGCAGTCAGTAGAGATGAGTAATGCAGATGCTGGAATAATCATGCAGGACCAGAGTCCAGAGGCATTTTAAGAACTGGCCAGAAAATATTTTCAGAAATAACACCAGATGAAGACTCTTGCTATGGAGACCTCTATAACTCTCTGGTCCACAACCATCTAACCTGTCTGTCTGAGAGATTTCATTCACCATAAAAATATTGTCCTATGCCTATGTCACAATATTTTTAATAAGTACTGTCTGAATCTCTGTGCAACATCAGATGTGATCAAATACTGGCAAGAGTTGTGCTTCAGAGTTATTATTTTTAAATAATTTATATAACAATGCATCATCTAGATGACAAGAAGAAGGTGCAGGACAGTACTGTTGAGACTCACTGCAAGTCCTGTGTTTCAACAGATTATCCTGATGGTAGAGAATGAGGAGATTCTTTTCATCTGACAGTATTAAGGTAGTATGTCTTCACTGCATTATTGCTGGAAGACAGTACACATGTCAGTTTATGGCATCATGTAAGAAAAGAGGGTTTGCCCACTTGGCTGTTTTTTTTTCCTATTAGAAGAGATAAAAGAAAGAATATTCTCCTGAGGGGAATAATGTGGGCAGAGCATATTATATCTAATGAATTTCAGAAAGTATGTTAACCCAATGTACTGGTTTTACACAGTCTGCTTTCACAAGGAAGCCCTACCCCACCACCTGCAAAGATTGTGAAGGAAAGTAACACAAAAAACCCTAGGTTGAGATGAGGAGTTTAATGGAACTAATAAAATGTGAGGCATACTTTAGCCTGTTTCACAGACAAACACAGCAAAACCAGAAACAGCAGCAGAAGCCAGTGTAAAACACAACTTCCCCAACCCCCAAGCCAGCAGCCAGCCCAAGGGAAAAGACCAGCACCCAAAAACTGGAAGTCTCTCATGTCACAGTGTGAACTTTAAGCTACATGATACTTTGATCTGGCCAGCATTTTCATTTTAAAACTGGCATGTCAGCATGGTATTGAATATTCATCTGTTGATTGAATTGGCAAAACCCATGACAACCAGTACAATTGCAAGGGGCCTAAAATGCATGTGATTTTTTTTTCTATTGTTCATCTAAATGTTTCAGGACTTTTAAAAAACACTCAGATCACGTAGGCTTTCTATATTCCCCAGATACAGATGCATAGAACTTACAAAAATCTCTTCTGTTTAGTAACTTACTGATAAGACATCACACTCTGGTCTAGACACATATATGGAAGACATAACATTTTTGCTTCATCAGGATAAAACTTCTCTCAAATAAAACTCATTGTTTTCTCTTTGTCCTGAGGAAAGATGGGAATGTTTAGCACTGCACTCCTGATATAATAAGCAGCACCACAAAACTGGACCAAAACCAGTGCTTAAAAATGCATTAAAAAAATCACTAAGGCAAGAAAAAGGCAAAATGACAAATTCAAGGCTTTTTCAAAATATGTTCAGTATTACATGTCTTTACAGTCTGGAATATGAAATTATCTTAGTGCAAATAAGTCACAATCTATATTAACTACAAAGCTATGTTCAAATAGAGTCTAAATTCCTCAGTGGAATTTTTCTTGAAGAGAGGGTCATCTGAGAGTTACTTCAACTTTTCCAAAAGAAAAAGGTTTCATCTAAGAACTTAGTATATTTTTTCTATTACTTACTTTGTCATGGGTATCAGATATGAAATTAAAAGCAACATTCTCCACGTATGTTAGGACATTCTGATAATAGATTTTGCTTTACACTGAAGCTTTCAATATGACAAACTAACAACGTGCAAAGCAACACTGTCCACAAAACAAATACATGCACTAATGCATTATACAGGAAGAATATACAGATGTTATATAGAAATAAATAAAATGCAGAAGAAAGGCAAATGAAAATAATCAGGAGTGAAAAATTATTCTGTAAAAAAAAAAAAAAAAAAAGACAAAAAAAACCCAGAAAAATTGTGAGTACAGAAACATCATAGTAAATACTGTACTACTGAAAGTGTTGGTACTGGGTATGCAAAAATAAGAACAGCTTTTTACCAAAGATGTTTACTTTACGTTGAACACTGATAGCTTGTTTTTGCAATGATATTCTTTCATGCAAAATATTCTATTTTCTTTAGCAAAATGTCATAATAAGAACATTAATTCATCAACAAGCCCTCACTTACGCTCTATGGACATCTATGTTAGTCCTACATTTATCCTTTTCAAGTGATCACAGCAGCTTGTACTACTTCTAGTTCAGCAGAGAGACTGCAAGGGTCCATGAGAGCTTTTAGTTATATCCCTGCAAACCTGACTGCAGTCAGCAGAGACTTTACTGTTTGGTAGGTTTTGTTTAATATACAAGCCTTGATTTAAGCTTGGTTTATCCACAGTGCACACAGAGAATACAGTAAAACATTTTGATGAAATAAGGATACTTGTTTCCAATTTAGAAATCTATAAACTGGTACCATTACTTCTTTCATTCAAGTTTAGTTGCAAGACTTGTCCCACCTTTAACTTATACTCCACAATTCAGGTGTCTTGAGATCTTCAAATAGTCAGAAAAACAGAATTTCTTTTTTTTCAAATACAAGATACATTTGAGAGCAAAAATCTGTATACCACTTTTCTGTATAGAATATAGTCTGTATTCAACTTGATAAACAGTACTGAGAATTCTATCAAGATACCTGTTCTGGATGAAAAGCGATTGAAAACGGTGCTAATCTGTGACACATCTGGCCACAGAGAAAGGGTCTACTCATATCACAGATTCACCTATGATTCTTTCATATATACTTTCATATATTAAGAGAAACATTATTACTAACAGTTGCCAGCCAATGATTTTGTGAAATAAGTACTGTTGGTAAATACAGTGCATCTAATAAATGCAATTATTTGCTTTGTTCAATAAAATTTCTGTGGCAAACAGATGTCCACAGAAGAGCTTCAGAGCTTCAACTGACAATACAGAAGAAAAGGCTTGTTCCCATAAGGAATAAATATATTGAAGAATAAAAATCACTTGTCACTCAAAACATAAAAAATAGAAATCGTCCAAAAAATTGACACATGTATTGAGAAATTAAACAGAGAAATCTGCACAATACACATAAGCATGCATGATTAATAACTTATAAATTATTCTACTTTGAGGAGAAAGGAGAAGAAATGTACTGAAATAGACTAAGCTTATACCATATATATGATACTAAATATTTTGAAAAATAGTTTATATGTAATCAGTGACATAATGACTGTAGAGTGTTATATTGTGAAATCTTTACAATTTTGTTTTTCTCTGTTTCTCGTGGAATCGTTTATTATTTTAAGTGATCACTATGAAAAAAAATGGATGCTGTTATAAAGACAACATTCTCTGTCCTGGAAACAAAACAAGAATAACTTCTCTATACTATTCTCAAGTGGCTTTTAGAGCTCTGCAGACAACTATTAATGATTTGCTATTTATAAGATTATCCTACTGAAGGACCAGCATGATAAATGGAAGATGAAATGCAAAAATCTGCTCTGGCAAAACCTTAAGTCTCTCATGCATCTTATAGCTTTATACATTAATGCATTTTTAATACACTTCTTTCCTTTTCTGATTAGACTTGTCAGAACTAGAGCTCCAAGATCACTAACAACTCAGCAGACCAGTGACAATTTTTCCAGAACAAATCTTCCATATTTGTAAATGGATAAGCTGCTAACAAAATAAAAGTCATTACATTGGTTTTATGTATGCGTTCTGGTTTTGTACTTCTGTCATCCTATAAAGTACTACAGTTAACTAAATAAATTCTCATGTAGGTACAAAGAAAAAAAAAAATTCAAAGAAAAAAAAAGCAGTTGTTTTTCAGCTTTCTAACCATGGTAAACTAAAGGAACAATAGCTGTGAGTTTGTCAACTACTTCAGTGCTGAGTTGTGCTCATGCTTTAATGGGAGCCTTTCTGTTGGTGTAAGGCCACAAGTGAGAATTTACTACACAGAGCTCTTGTTCCTGGGTGACAATCACTGAATGTCTGTCCAAAAAGGCAACTTGTAGCTATGACAACTGACCTTCAGGATCATTTTTCCCTTTTCCCATTATTAACCATTTAGGTGTTATTTACTGTGCCAATAGGGCATCTTCACAGTTTCTTAGCACATAGCTTGCTGCCCTTAAAGTGAAAACATTTCATTGACATGTCAATGAAGCCTCATCTGTAAATGCATGGGAAAGTGTAATGATGCTCCCCTTTTCACATCCTGTGCAGGGGTGATTTGCACATAAGGAGTTGCTTCTTCACAAAAGCTGAAGGTAATGGCGCATGAAATTTATTCCTAAAAGAATAATAATTTTGGGGAGCTGTATCTGTGATACACAGATTTGAGGTTTTCTTGTCAAGTCAGTGTTAATCCCTGGAGAAGAGAGACAAAGGATTTGTTTTCTGACAAGTTGAACATTTCTTAGACATTGAGACAGAAGTCAGGATCACAGAAACTGTGTGATTTTTTTTTTTTATCTCTCAATTTGATACTGGGAGGTGTATGCAAATCAAAATGAATTCTTTGTATTGTATGAAGAGTGTGACTCATGTTTCTGCTGCATTGGGCTGGAAGTGGAAAATATTAAATAGAAACCCACAACGGAAAATAAATTCCATAGAAGGCCAAGGTCGGTGCTTTTTTTTTCCAAAACTGAAGAATATTCACAGTCAAAAGGCAAAGGTATTCAGATGAAAATAAAACTTTATCTTCTAAAACTGCAATTCAAACGATTATTCACATTTTGTGGATTTCAGTAAGACACCATAGCTTCATGCAGGACTTCTCTGTATCTGCATTTTCTAACAAGAAGTTTATGAAAATTACTAATCCTAAATTAGTTTAAACTAATAGGGGATCATAACAGTATGGTAAAATCCTTAATATGTAATTTATTAGGAGAAAGAAAATCATGGATTTAGGAAGGGCAGGTCCTGCCTGACCAACCTGATCTCCTTCTATGATCAGGTGACCCGCCTGGTGGATGTGGGGAGGCCTGTGGATGTAGTCTACGTGGACCTCAGCAAGGCCTTTGACACTGTCCCCCACAGCAAACTCCTGGCTAAGTTATCAGCCCATGGCTTGGACAGGAGCACACTGCAATGGGTTAGGAACTGGCTGGAGGGGCGAGCCCAGAGAGTGGTGGTGAATGGTGCCACATCCAGCTGGTGGCCAGTCACTAGTGGTGTGCCCCAAGGATCAGTACTGGGCCCCATGCTCTTTAACATCTTTATTGATGAGCTGGGCGAGGGCATTGAGTCTGTCACCAGTAAATTTTGCAGATGACACCAAGCTGGGGGCAGGAGTTGATCTGCTGGAGGGCAGAGAGGCTTTGCAGAGGGACCTCGACAGGCTGGACAGATGGGCAGAATCCAACGGCATGAGATTGAACACATCCAAGTGCCGGGTCCTGCACATTGGCCACAACAACCCCATGCAGTGCTACAGGCTGGGGTCAGAGTGGCTGGAGAGTGGCCAGGCAGAGAGGGACCTGGAGGTACTTGTTGATGGTAGGTTGAACATGAGCCTGCAGTGTGCTCAGGCAGCCAAGAAGGCCAATGGCATCCTGGCCTGCATCAGGAACAGTGTGGCCAGCAGGAGCAGGGCGGTCATTCTGCCCCTGTACACTGCACTGGTTAGGCCACACCTTGAGTCTTGTGTCCAGTTCTGGGCCCCTCAGTTTAGGAAGGATGTTGTCTTGCTGGAATGTGTCCAGAGGAGGGCAACAAGGTTGATGAGGGGTTTGGAACACAAGCCCTATGAGGAGAGGCTGAGGGAGCTGGGGTTGCTTAGCCTGGAGAAGAGGAGACTGAGGGGTGACCTTCTTGCTCTCTACAACTACCTGAAGGGAGGTTGTAGCCAGGCAGAGGTTGGTCTCTGCTCCCAGGCAGCCAGTACCAGAACAAGAGGACACAGTCTCAAGCTGTGCCAGGGCAGGTTTAGGCTGGATATTAGGAAGAAGCTCTATACAGAGAGAGTGATTGCCCATTGGAATCGGCTGCCCATGGAGGTGGTGGAGTCACCTTCATTGGAGGTGTTCAGGAGGAGACTTGATGGGGTGCTTGGTGCCATGGTTTAGTTGTTTAGGTGGGTTGGATTGGTTGATGGGTTGGACATGATGATCTTGAAGGTCTCTTCCAACCTGGTCTATTCTATTCTATTCTATTCTATTCTATTCTATTCTATTCTATTCTATTCTATTCTATTCTACCAAATGAGAAACCCAAAATACTAGCTTTAAAGACATCTATATTACTACATAGGGCTTATTCCACTTTGTCGGTGTGTATCAGGCATTGCTTGCATGGTAGGTACTCTTTTTTAAAAAAAAAAAAAAAAAAAAAAAGGTTTAATGAAAAAAAAAAAGGGTGCAGATGATGAATAATAGGAAAATAGCATGCAAGACATTTAGTAAAGAGGCAATTAAATATGTCCCAGCAGCCCTTTCATTATATTCCAAATTACAAGCTCTAGTTGTGTATCTGTGTTATGTGTTTAACCAAGAGTAAAACATTTATCTTCCTTTTCCTACAAAGCAACGAGTGAGAAAACATAAAAAAAATAGACAAATTTCAAAACAAAATGTAGATAAGGTATTTTTATATGATTCAAAACAGGTGAGAAAAATACTTATTCCACAGTGTTCCAAAGTACTAAGAACTATAAAGGATACAAATATTTCTTGTGTCAGTCAGCTCATATCTATCAACAGTTAAGTTACTTTCATTTAATCTTATATATCTGAATTTCAGTCAAGCAATGTTAGAGAGAAATCATTAGCTAAGTAGGAGGAGATGGAAATAAACAGCAGACATCTGGTGGTGAGCAAAGGACATGGCATTGATTGTATGGAAAAGGGAAATACAGAGTGAGAGGAAAATCATTGAAAAAATTAGTAATTATTAAATATTAGTTTCTAAGGACTGGATGTGGCCTCATCTGAAATACTGGGTAAATTTTAATCACTCAGGTCTCTAGGGATGAGAATGGATACAAAAGGAAAAAGTAAACTAGAGGAGGTGAAAAGAAGTATAGATTTAGTGCAGAGGGAAATAAAACACTGTAGTTGGTTCAGGCCAGCAAAATGAAAGTTGGGGAAAGAGTAAGTTGCAGGGAGAAGTTACTAAGCTAAAAGGGTAGTTCGGAGACATAATAATGAGTTAGATAAATAAGTAAATAAACTCAAACCTGCAGAAACATGTGATTCTAGAAAAACTAATGCAAGAAAATAATTATGCCCTTGCAGTTATATGAGGTCAGACTGAAGTTCTGAAAAGAGGCCCATTCCAGTCTTAAGTCTGACATCACATGGGAGAACAATATCCTGATCACTGTGGTAACAAAGGACATAAAAATGAGATTACACTTTCTTTTAACTAATGTAACAAATGGGAGTTATATAGTAAGAGAAACAGTGTCACATTTCTGACATTACAGAGTAAGAGATTTAAAATGCACCAAAGATCTTGTTAAAGTATAAAAGTCAGTTTCTGAAGTACTTAGCTTAATGGTTGTTCAATACATACAACATCTAGATATCTGTTGTTACAGTAGTCTCATGAGAGTCTGTATATAAAATATTTTCAGCTTTCATCTTACATAATTAAGTATGGATACAATTAAAAAAATCAAGAACCTATTTTCTCAATCTTAATTGGTTTTATTACTGACAAACCATCTAGGCAGCAACTTTTACCACCTGAAGAAAGTATGTCTATAATGATGTAAAACCAGAGAATGAGAGAATATTGAAGTAGACATTTTTTCACACTTTCCAATCCAATGTTTAGTATGTTTTACAACTGGCAGTCATTGGCTTTAAGAAATGGAAAGTATATGTGTGCATAAAAATTAGTTCTGAAAGATTTAAATTAGTGGTAACTGACATTGTTAAAGGAGAATTGTTGATACTTTCTTGACAAAAATAATTAATAACAATTACTGAAAAATTACTACATCTGTTACAGGAAAATTGTAGGAATTTGAATTTGCACTGGGGCTAAGCTTACTTGGCAGCTGTTTTATCATTTTTATATTGTCTTTGCTCCTGCTGTGATAATTTAGGACTTGGAAGAGCTTTGTGATTCAAGATAGCTTTTCTTTACACTCTTTTATCTTCTAAGAAATTTTCATAGATTTTTTTTTTCTTAATATAGGCTAATCATTGTAATGGTGATTTTGGAGCAAACCAAATGATAAAATTAAATTGTTTATATAGATCCTTTTTTTTAGGTAGCAATTATAATGATTAGTCTACATGAAAACTAAACCATCTCTGAAATTTCATTTTAGGATGAAACAATATGCTAAAGGGGGAAAAAACAAACAAACAAACAAACAAAAACAACAAAAAGCCAAAGCAGCCAACACCACACACAACAAAACAAAACAAAGCAAAACAAAACAAATGCTGTTTTGAATTACACAATTCTGCCATGTTTCAAATTATCACAGTAGGGTAAAGATACTTTTCCCAAAGCTTGCAGGGCACTTTAGAATATTTTCTTCAGAAAGACAAAAAACTGCAGACACACAGACACGCACCATGTGCACTGTCTTGAAACTGTAACTTTGTGATGGTGAGAGACTTTCATAACGCATTTACTAATCCCATGAGCCATTGCATCCTGGGGGTTGGTAAATGGACTGGGAAGCCCTTTACTACAAAATGCCTGTTATGAATATCTTGAGTTGCTCAGCACAAGACATCACAACCACCCAATGACTGTTTGGTCAACTGTGTGAAATGAATTGGTGGCCTCAGTTCAGTTCCTAGTGGACAAGTAATTATTGCTGCTGTTGACTCACGGGTTCTTTTTCACTCTGTTACACAGGTACAAACAAGTAACTCTAAGTGAACTGAACTAGTGTAAATGCAATTAGATTCTGGCTCTTTGGTGGCCTATTGCAAGTCTGTGTGCAAAGTTTTAGGCAGTTACATCAAAGCAAGCATTGCCCACATTAAGCAAAGTCCAATGTAAGCAAGGACATCCACTGTTTAATGCAGACATTACATTACAGCTTTAAACCTGCAGGACAGTCTAGGGGAAGCCTTCACAGCCTACTAAATATAATGAGTGTGATGGTTGCTACCATCAGCAGTTATGAGCACATTGTTCAGAAGAATACAACACAAGCTGCATTGCGTTGGTAGCCATGTGAATTCAGGATTACACTGTTACAGCCCATGAAGTTTCACTGTGAAGAAATCGGTATCTTAATTCACACATAAGATTATGAGATATCTTTAATATCATAGGAAAGGGGATAGGGGATGTATTTTTGTCTTATTTTTTTCAGGTTAGAACATATAGAGTAAAATCACACCTACGTACTATACATGCTTTGAAGAACTGCCTTCCTGAATAGAAGTGGATTTATGTAGCTTTTAAAATTACAACTCTAGAACTTTCAAAAAGAGCAAAATTAACTTATTATCTATTAAAAAAAAATAGAGGCAATTGGGAAATCCTAGTTCATTTGGGGCAATTCAATGCAAATTAAGCAAGCACTTCTTATCTTTGCAACTCCAAAGCCTATTGGTGCAAATATAGACATAACAGTGTATTCATAAGCAGATTGAATAGAAAGCTCCTGGCAGAGTTTTTCACTTAATGTGTTATGATTTGTCAAACATCCAGGTGAACAGTTTTCAGGACAAACCTGACTAAAAGAATCCAGTTCTGAACAGAAAATAGTTTTGGATCCGAGTTCAAATGCTTTCTCTTTGGTGACAAGAATGTACCTGAACATTCTCTACAGAAAGTGAAAACCTTAAACAGTAGCTTAGTCACTCATTAATTACAGTTTACTCCTGTTGGTACTACTGTCTTTGGTACTAATATAGAGAAAAATCTAAAAGGACAGGAATTATAGAATCACAGAATTGTTAGGGTTGGAAGGGACCTCAAGGATCATCTAGTTCCAACCCCCCCCTGCCATGGGCAGGGACAGCTCATGCTGTGTTTATAGATGTCTCCCAAATCCAGGTGGGAATATGAGTGGTGATAGGAGTGTCCTAATTCCTGAATTTGTGTTTATTCTACACAACATTCTACCTCTCTCCATTAATTTAACAATCCCAACATTTTGTACATTTTTTTCATTGTCCATGATGTGGGATGGAACCACTTTTCATCCTGTGCATCCACAGAATGAGAAAGTGTATTCATCTTGCCTGTCAGAAAAGGTACACAGTACCACAAGTAGCACAAGCTGCTGCATCAAGGCATGTTTGGAGCTGAATGTGTTAACAATGCAGCAAGGGCCTTCAGTGTCTTTGTTAATAGAGGTTTAAGTCTCAGGCTTGATGCTATTTGAATGTATTTCTCTGAGGTTTAATTACTATCATTATTATTATAGGTACAGAGTAATTATCACTTCTTACTGTCTCATTATGTTTTGATCAATTTACATAAAAGTTTACTGTAAATACATGGTTAGGTAACGTTAAAGAAAACATATCATTATGGAATACATAATCAAATAGCTTCTAAACAGTTGTATGTTTTCCAACATTTAAATGCTTTCAATATAAATAATAAATTGTTTTTAATAGGAAAGATGCATATTCTGAAGCAATGAATATATGAAGCTTTATTTGTTGACCTCAAATTACTTTACTCTGGCTACATTGATAACATCTAGGTTTCTCAAAAACCTGCTGGCAAAAAATCTTTTCAGCTTTATTAATGATTCAGATGGCAGTTTCTGAAGAGACAAGTCCCACAGAGAAGGAGCACTTGATTAATGACCTGGAAACACTTTTCCTTTTCAGCTGATTAAATAAAATTGACTGGATTTTTACATTTTTATAATAAAATGACCCGCAGGGCTGAGATGACACAGTGAAAGCAGCATGTTCACTCTTCAACAGATTTTTATTTTGTCACTTGTAAAAATGAAAGGGCTAACCACCCAAGCAGAAAAATGCACTTTATCACCGTCCACTGCCGACATGCTGACAGTTGCTGCATACAAATACAAAAACATGGAGGAAACTAGGCTGTGTTTACACTCAGCCTGATTTTGTCTAATGATGACAAAAGGTCTATGATTTCTTGGGGTTGGAGTGATACTATTTAATTATTATGCAAAACAGATTCATAACAACATAACTGGTAATCATATAAAGCTTCATAATATGGTCACTTAGAAGTGATACCAAATACCTTTCCAGAACTTTGCATATCACAAGAACTTTGGTTTTCTAAAATAAGACAGCATCTATTCTTAAAGAACAAGAGAAGCTCCAATACAGTTTCCAGCTAAAATAAATGGACAAATAGCAGTAGCTCTTACATAATCAAGATAACATATATTTTGCAACAAGTGAAAATAACAGATGAAATGTATTGTCTAAACTCATGCACATGCATATAGCTGTTGCATGCAAAGTCATAGAAGTAGCTGCTATTTCTGAGTACAATTCTGCTGAAGACCTCCATTGAAGTTGAAATTTCCCATTCACAATCTCTCCCTTTTTATGATCTTTACTTCTTTCTTTGACCCTGCCCTTTGCATACAAGGACTTAGCCTGATAAAAAGACACAATAATTTCAGTCTGGGTAAGTAATCAAATGTGTTTATTTCTCTTCCTACTGTTAAACTTTATCGATATCAGTAATGCCTTGTGGGTTCAAGGCTGATAAAAATGAACAATACCTCATATGAAGTCTTATGTGGAAACTGTATCTTCTAGCTTAACTCTCCCCTCTAAAACAGAGCCACCTTATCCTGGCTACTGAGAACAGTTTTTGTTTAACCCTAACACTGTTATCAAGCTCAGATATTGGCTTAGAGTTTTAAATGGACTGATGAAAATACAAATACATGGCAATGAGTATGGCAATTGTTAAACACGATCAATTATCATATCCCATAGCCCTGACACAGCAGTAAATCTAGGGTTACACCTAAGAAAACACCAAAAAAAAATATGTATAGCATATCCAGACCTTCTCAGAACTGTTGGTGTTACTGCACATATGCAGGGTTAGTGTGCAGCTTCTTTCTCTGTTTTGTTTTAAAGACTAAAGAATGCAACTGTCTGTTTTGGAAATAATTTATTTTAAGATGGATGCATTGGATCATTCATCAGATTTTTTCTACTCTGTTCTCTATGTGAATAACAGAGATGCCTACAAGCTTTGAACCTGCAAGGAAGGAAGATGCATATCTTTAACAACTTTAATTCAATATTTCATTTTCAAGTTAGATCACTTCCATCACACCTTTACAATTCTGTGTTTAGCGGTAGTACATAAACATGTTGGTACAGTTAAAACTGATATTTCCTTGATTTCCACTTGGGTGGTGCTTAGAAAAGACAGTTGGTAGTACCCTTGCACTCGTATTAATGATACCAGATGTGGAATAGTTTGCAAGATTTTTGATATCTGCCTGTTTAGACCTAAGCTAGGATTTCTAATGTGTCTGTGTCTTCAGCATAAAGACTATTTGCATATTTAAGAAAATAAGTTCAATACTTTTTAAGGTGGTGTTTCAATTAATTTAATCTTCAAATAGATATTGTAACAGATATTGAGGTTTTGAAAACTTGCCCAGATATTGTTGTGTGCAGCCTGCTCTAGGTGAAACTGCTCTAGCAGGCTGGGTTTGGACTGGGTGATCTCCAGAGGTCCCTTCTAACCCCACACAATGCTACAGGCTTTGGGAAGTGTGGCTGGAAAACTGCAGCTTGGAGAGGGACCTGGGGGTTCTAATCCACAAGCAGTGAATATGACCCAGTAGTGTGCCCAGGTAGCCTAGAAATCCAAAGGTATCCTGGGTTGTATTTGAAATACTGTGTTCAGCAGCAGTAGGGAGGTGATTGTCCGCCTGTACTCTGCACTGGTGAGGCCACAGGTCAAGTATTGTGCCCAACTCACTACAAGAGAGATATCAAGGTACTGGAGCAAGTGCAGAGGAGGATCATGAAGGTGGTGAAGGGCCTGGAGAATAAATCTTATGAAGAGCCATTGAAAGAGCCAGGGCTGTTTAGTTTGAAGAAGAGGAGGCTGAGTGGAGACCTCATTGCTCTCTACGACTACCTGAAAGAAGGTTGGTGCTGGTCTCTTCTCACAGGTAATTTGCAATAGAACAAGAGGTAATGGTCTTAGACAGGGTAGGTTTAGATGGGACATGAGGTAAAAAATTTTCAGAGAAAGAGTGGCCAGACATTGACGGTTGAGTCACCATCCCTGGAAGTGATTAAAGGTGATTTAGATGTGGTGCTTGGGAATATGGTTTAGAATCACAGAATCAGAATCACAGAATGTTAGGGGTTGGAAGGAACCTCAAAAGACCATCTAAACACCTCCCGCCAAAACAGGATCACCCAGAGTAGATACACAGGAATGCATCCAGAGAAAGACACTCCACAAACTCCCTGGGCAGCCAGTTCCAGTTTCCATCACCCTCACAGCGAAAAACTTCTTCCTCATGTTTCTGTGGAACTTCCTATGCCTCAGCTTTTGTTCATTGCCCCTTGTCCTGTCATTGGGCATCACTAAGAAGAGCCTGGCTCCATCCTCTTGGCACTCACCCTTTACCTATTTATAAACATGAATGTGGTCACCCCTTAGTCTTCTCCAATCTAAAGAACCCCAACTCCCTCAGTCTCTCCTCGTAAGGGAGATATTCTACTCCCTCACTCACTTTTGTGGATCCATGCTGGACTCTTTCGAACAGTTCCCTTCCCTTGAACTGAGGGACCCAGAACTGAACACAATATTCCAAATGTGGCCAGAGTAGAATGGGAGGAGATCCTCTTGAGACCTACTACCACACCCCTTCTAATACAATCCAGGATACCTTTTGCATTCTTGGTCACAAGAGCACATTGCTGGCTCACAGTCACCCTTCCATCCACCAGGACACACAGGTCCCTTTCTGCTTCACTGCTCTCCAACAAGTCAGTCCCCAACCTATACTAATGCATGGGGTGTTTTTTTCCCAGGTGCAAGACTGTACGCTTGTCCTTGTTGAATTTCATTTAATTTCTCCCTGCCGACTCTCCAGCCTGTCCAAGTGCCACTGAATGGCAGAATTTTTTTCTTAATAAGACACTAATATTTCACTAAATCATATAGTGTGATGGGTGGAGGCCAACCCCTCACCGCCACAGGTCAAAATGAAACTCAGACAAACAGATTGCAAAAGTGATGGAAAGTTTAAATAGAAAGTGGTGAATGTTTACAGAGAGCCAGAAGCACAGTGACAAAAGAGATCCCAAAGCACACCCAGAAAAACCCTATCCCCACCTGAGGGTTCACCCAAAAGCCCCAGGGCTCTTTCTTCCCTCTCCCGCTCCACTGCTAGGCTAATCTCATCTGGCCAGCTCTGAGACTACCCATCCCCCCAGCCCTGGGCCTAGCTGGACCCAAAAAGCTGGGATACATCTCTCCCCAGTTACCAGGTGGCAGCGAGGGAAGTAAAGAGGAAGTCCCAGGACTCCCACTAAGATCTTATAGGGGAGCAGGGCATTGTGGGATGAAATACCTGGCTTCCCGTGTCCACGCACTGGGCTGAACACAGGAAGTGTCCCTCATATGAACACAGCAGGGGGCACCTAGCCCAAACTGCTACACACAGCTCTATATTAATCTACAATTGTTCTGTAGAAAACAGAGAAAAATAAAGAATCCAGTCCTCATTTGCAATATGTGTATCAACAGTATCCCTTATTGCTTTCTAGAATCCTCTATTGGTTTTATTCTTTCTCAGCAATAATTAGGGGGAGAGGGACTGTTGCTTACTGTAAGATGTATACATTTCTTGTTGCAACAACAAATGCTGTCTGTTTTAAATTATATTTATATTTTCTCCTCCTGGATGCAAACATTATTTCACAAAACTCAGTTTGAAAACCACTTCCTTTAGTCCTTAAGAACTACACAATAACTTGCGAGAGTCAGATGATGAGTCTGGTTAATTCTAGAGCTACAAAAATCACATTTAAAAATTTAGGATGTGCAGAATTTAGTCCAGTAACAAACAAGATCATTTTTATCAGCCCAATGAACCCACAAATCTTAGCAGAGACTATAGTTATAGAATTAATGAGAATTATTGTTTCATCTGCCATTTTATGGAGTTATAATGTAGCTAAATATTTGAGGAGAAAGCATACTCCCTTCAGAAGAAATAATCTAGTTTGTAGACACTGCAACCAGATAGGTTTACAGAAGCAACATGACAATGATTATTTTTTTAATTATTATTGTTTTTCTAAATGACTGGTCAACTGGTAAAAATATCTTTGAAAACACACTCATGCATGTGTTCATCTCATGGTTTATTAATTCTATATGTATTTTTCTAAATTTATACAATCTGATAGTCTTTCTTCTTGCAAAGACTTTCATTATAATTTGTACAGTAAGGAGTATTCACAAAATTCCAGTTGCATTGAGTGTGATTTGAGAATAGGTGTTGAAAAATTTGCTTAGGCAGTGCTTGGCTTCAAAACATCTAAAAAAACATTGTCTGTGCAGTTGACTAAGAAAAGTACAGGAACATTTATACCCTGCAATCAGTTATAAAGCTTTCTAATCTTATGTATGAGGCCTTCTGCAGAAACATGGAAGTGACGTTAAAAAAATAAATTATTTATTTGTCTCCATAACAGAATCTGAGCTCTGCAAATCTATAATGAATAGAGTATATGGCATCATTGAAGCACAGTGGAGGTGACAAGGGCTGCAGGGAGATGGCATTATACAGGCTGATAAATAATGGGTCTATTTGTCATTGAACATACAAAGCAACATTTAGCTTTTTATTAACTTTTGTCCTTATTTTACTCTCTTACACAGAGAAATGTCTCTAAGAGACCCATCAGTTCTACTCTTCAAAGTGAATTCTAACAAGGCATCTGAAACTCTTGTTTCTTAAACAAAACAAATAATACCATTTCAAGAACTGTAAATATGCAACCTCAAAACCAGGAAATAGCTCAAAGAAGCATTTTACATATCTGAGTAGGTTTTCAACACAGATTTTTTTTAACCTCTGAACATGGGACATGTCATGTGTGTAGTTGCATAAGCTAGAATTGCATAGGTCTGGGAGTCTTGGCAATCACATAAATAACTCATTTATAGATTAAGTTTTCCAGATTAGCAAGCAGTAAAACACATAACATCAACAATTTGTCTGTTCCTATGACTTCTTATTATTTATTTTTTAATGGTCATTATCTGACATGGATACTACCATTATGGAAATATGTATTTTAGTATGTTAATATTTATAGTTTTCAATTTCTCATTGACAGCAGCTTTAGGTGCAGTTATAGTATCATGACTTAGTCTTTTCCTTCCAAGTTCAATAAATGGGTATTTCAGAGATTTGACAATGGCGTACCTCAGCTGTCTCAGACTAAAAGGAATGAACAAATTAATCTCCCATTGTGGTGGTGTCATGTTGTTTCCTCAGAGTGGAAGAATACTACCTTCACACATTCTTCCTTCAGCTGATATCTCGGAAAGACTGACTCTAGTTACAGACTTTGAGAAAGACTGAATCAATAAATTGGTATT
Source organism: Picus viridis (assembly GCA_033816785.1). Lineage (NCBI taxonomy): Eukaryota > Metazoa > Chordata > Aves > Piciformes > Picidae > Picus > Picus viridis. Next base: position 72,332,135 of record CM066606.1, on the reverse strand, counting down.
TCCCAAAGCTCATTTCCATGGATATGTCTGAAAAATTGGTTAATATGGATACCTTCGGGGACCGAAGAATGTATCACCTTGTGAAAGCAGCGCTAGAACAGCTGGTGCCCTACTTACCTCGCAGAAATAGCATTTCTCTATGTTTCAGGTTGTTCAACACCTCTAGAACTGTCAGCTACCAAAATATACAAAATAACTGTAGAACACTCCTCAGATTACAATGCAAAGACTCACCAAGGCAATGTGAGAAGGTTCTTTTACCCGATACTTTAATTCCCACTGGATTTCTTTGCTTAAGTCTGAACTATTATTTATTTTCTTAATTAAAAAAGAAAAATAAGTATATATTAATTGTAAGAGAATATCACTCAAGGAAATTTCCATGTTATCATTCAAGTGTTGAGCTCCTTAATGTCCACTGACCCTGAGCAGCAATTATAGAAGTTGATTCATTGCTGTCAAAAAGCTGTTTTGTGACTGCTAGATCTAAAATGATTTTTGGCAAGATAATAAAATCAAAGCAAATCACCAATCATCATTTAGACAGTGTAGTCAAAACTAATTGCCAAATGCTTCATAGCCTTTTCATATGCATTTTCTAAGTACTTCTTAATGTAACACTGTAATAAATTATGTTTTACAAGGCAACTATGATTTCATTATCAAAATTGGAAGAATGTTTATTTTAAATATCTATTAAAATTTCATTATTCTGTCTTATTCTTTTTGCTTAACAAATAGAATTTCAGAAAGAACTCAAGCATTCTGACATACAAAACCCTGTCCTTTTATCAGCCCTGCCAAATGGTGAAGAAGGTCACTGAAGGTCATCTGTGATGTCAAAAAGTGTTTGTTCGATACATACTTTCTAGTAAAGCTTTTTCTTGTTTGCAAGTCTACATAGAAATAACACCTTGCTAAGAGGTGTAAACCAGCCTGAGTATATTGGTAGTACTCAGTTACAGGTATGCTTCCTGGCACATGCATTTTACCCTGTTTATATTGGGTATAAAAATAACCCAAAGAGCAATTGTTGGTCATTTACATAATAGTAAATTATACTGTGGTATGGGCTGAGAAATTTAATTTTCTGGACTCCAAACCCCATGATATTATTAGTGCTGCAGAATAACCTTATCTGGTATTTAACTTCACCTGATGTCTTATGTTACTCTGTCTTTCACACAGGTTTGAACTTTTGGCTGCAATTACTGACTGGAGTCTGAAAGTTTTTTTAAGAAGAGAAAGGTTTTCCAGATACCAGGAAAGACTGCTTGCCAGAAAGCCTGTCACAGGTTACTTCTTCAAATTGAATTAGAGCAGCAGTGCTGGGCAAGCTATCAGCAATTTTTTGTCTGTGCTGGCTATGACCACATTCTAGCAGTTCTGGACAAAACAATAAGAAAGTACATGAGGAATTTTCTGCAGAAGACTTCTCATATGCACAAAGTTTCTTATTAGCAAGAAACTTGTTGGCTTTCTCCTGGACCCCATTGACTTGACTGTGGGTAAACACCAACATTTTACTCTGGAATTTTAACAGTACTTATGGTAAATTTATTCATGAACACTGGAAAAAATCCCCAGGGCTCTCTTGCCCCCCAGCCTTGGGCCTAGCCAGGCCCAAGAGGCAGTGAGATGGCTCACCCCACTACCAGGTAGTGGTGAGGGAGGGAAAAGAGAGAGTGTGGCCCCCGCTGATGGTTTTTTAAGGGAGCAGGGCATTATGGGATGAAATATGTAGCTTCCCATGTCCACCCACTGGGCTGGACCCCTTGGGACACTGCAGGTGTGCTTGTGTGGTGGCAACAGTAGACACTCAGCCTGAACGACCACACATGTTTCTAAGGTGCCCAGTCCTTTTCCTGTGAAAAGAGAGCATGAGTAAGTCCTTCTCATTTTGAGAATAAGCAGAAACCTGAAACTTTTTTATTTTTTACTCAATCATTAAACCAAGATCTGTGCAATCCTGTCACTGCTAAGAATTCATATTCATTTTCAGTATATTTCTATGACCATTTGATCCAGCAGCTGACATATAATACTTCCAAATTGTAGATGCTGAAAAGCAAACTATTACTGCTTTTGAAATGATCATAATTTGAGTTACTGTTTTCCTCAGTAACTCAAATTATCTAAAATGTTAAGATATTACAATATTTTTATAGTAATACATAAAAAAAGAGGGGTTCCAGTGAGAACCCAGGTAGTTATAGACCCATTACCCTCACTTCAACCCCCAGGGAAATGAAGGAATAAATCCTCCTGGACACTGTCACAAGTCAGCTGAAGTTTGCGATTGGGAAAAACCAACAGGGATTTACCAGGGGCAAATCATACTTGACAAACCTTATTGTGTTCTATGACAAAGTGATTTGATCAGTTGATGCAGGGTGAGCAGCTGACATTGTCTACCTGGACTTCTCCAAGGCTTTTGACACAGTACTCCACAGCCTCCTCCTAAACAAACTGACATGTTATGGCCTAGATAGATGATCTGAGCAGTGGGTGGGGAACTGGCTGACAGGCCATACTCAGAGTATGGTAATAAATAATTCTTTCTCAGGCAAGTAGCCAGCCACAACTGCAGTTACTCAGGGATCGATATTGGGCCCAATGCTGTTTAATATCTGTATAAGAGATCTGGATGCTGGGATCAAGAACAAACTGATGAAGTTTGCAGATGGCACCAAAGTGACTGGGGAAGACAACACTCCAGAAGGGAGACCCACGTTCAAGGAAGACCTGGACAGGCTGAATGAGTGGATTACCAAGAAGCTTATGAAATTCAGTGGGATGTGGGATGTAGGATGTTGCACGTAGGAGTATGTAAACCAGGAGTGCATCTGTCTGGGGAGTAGCCATGTGGAAATGGACCTGAGCATCTTAGAGATCAAGCCTAGCATGAATTAACAGTCTGCTGCAGCATCAGATCAAGCCAACAGGATGATGGGCTGCATCAACAAAGGCATCAACAAAGGCATCACCAGCAGAGATAAAGGCACTGTTATACCACTCTACACAACACCTGTCAGACCACACCAGGAGTACTGCATGCAATTTTGGTTCCCTCTATGCAAAAAATATGTGGATGGGCTGAAGAATGTCCAGAGAAGGTCCATGAGAAGGATCAGAGGACTGGAAAACCTGCCATATGTGGAAAGGCTGAGATAACTGGCTTTGTTCAGCCTTTTGACTTTAAGAAGGCTTAGGGGACACCTTGCTACCAGGTACCAGTACATAAGGGGTGGCTACCAGGAGCATGAACTCTCCCTTTTTACAAGGAATTACATGAAAAAGACAACTAATGAGTAAAAGTTATTCCTGGGGAGATTCTAACTGAACTCCAGAAGAAAAAAACTCACCATGAGAAAAGTTAGACATCAGAATAATCTCACAAAAGTAAGTAGTGGATTCCCCTGCATTGGACAATTTTAAGATTCAGCTTGGCAAAGCATTGGGCCATCTTATTTAAACTATGCTATTACCTAGAATGTTTGCACTAGATGATCTTTGGGGTTCCTTCCAACTTGGCATTCTGTCATTATGTAGTAGCATTTTGGCTGAGAATTCTCATCTCAGATTACTTTTAAAAGTCTATACAATAATACAATACAATAATAATACAATAAACCAAGTTGGAAGAGACCTTAAAGATCATCGGAGGGGAAAGGTCACAGTACACGAGAATGGCCTGTCCCCCAAAGGTAAAAAGATTCTGGGAAGGGAATTGGCAGGTCTCATTGACAGGGCTTTAAACTAGCTTTGAAGGGGAAGGGGTTGAAACCAGTCCCCTCAGGCAGGACTCTGGGAGTGATAAGCTAGAGCTAGAGGTGAAACCAGCAGCCCAGTGCATGTACACTAATGCACGAAGCATGGGTAACAAACAAGATGAGCTGGAAACCTTGTTGCAGCAAGAAAGTTATGATGTAGTTGCCATCACGGAGACGTGGTGGGACGACTCGCATGACTGGAGCGCTGCAAATGATGGCTACAGGCTCTTCAGGAGAGACAGGCAAGGAAGAAGGGGTGGAGGGGTGGCCCTGTACATCAGGGAGGCACTGGATGCCGTTGAGATGGAGATCAGGGATGATCGGGTTGAGTGCTTGTGGGTGAGAATTAGAGGGAAGACCAGCAGGGCAGACATCCTGGTTGGAGTCTGTTATAGACCACCCAACCAGGAGGAGGATGTTGATGAAGCATTCTATAGGCAGCTTAAGGCTGTCTCAAGATCACCTGACCTCGTTCTCATGGGTGACTTCAACCTGCCTGATATCTGCTGGGATCTCAACACAGCAGAGAGGAGGCAGTCTAGGAGGTTCTTAGAGTGCATGGAGAACAGCTTCTTATCCCAGGTGCTGCGCGAGCCTACCAGGGGTGAGGCTCTGCTTGACCTCCTCTTCACCAACAGGGAAGGGCTGGTGGGTGATGTGGTAGTCAGAGGGTGTTTAGGTGCAAGTGACCATGAGATAATTGAGTTTTCGGTATTCAGTCAACCCAAGAGGGGCAGCAAGAAGACCTCCACTCTGGACTTCCGGAGAGCAGACTTCAGGCTACTCAAGGAACTAATTCAGAAGGTTCCTTGGGAAACAGCCCTTAAAAACAAAGGGGTCCAGGAGAGCTGGACCTACTTCAAGGAAGAACTCTTGAAGGCGCAGGAACAGGCTGTGCCAATGTGCCGGAAGATGAGCCGCCGGGGCAGACGGCCAGCCTGGATGGTCAATGAACTTTTAATAGAACTAAGGGAAAAAAAGAGGGTGTATTATCTTTGAAAGAAAGGGGAGGCAACCTACGGAATGTTTAGGGATGTTGCTAGGATATGCAGGAAGAAAATTGGGGAGGCAAAAGCCCATTTAGAGCTTAGACTGGCCTCTGCTGTGAAGGACAACAAAAAGTCCTTCTATAAATACATCAATAGCAAGAGGAAGGGCAAGGACAACCTCCACTCCTTGGTTGACACAGAGTGGAACGTTGTAACAAAGGATGAGGAAAAGGCAGAGGTACTTAACACCTTCTTTGCCTCAATTTTCTCTAGCAGGTCAGAACGTCTTCCAGACAGCTGGCCTGCAGAGCTGGCAGAAGGAGCCAGAGAGCTGCATAGTTTCCCGCTGCTCCAGGAGGAAGTTAGAGATCTACTGAGCCGCTTGGACCCCCACAAGTCCATGGGACCTGATGGGATCCATCGAAGGGTGCTGAGAGAGCTGGCAGATGAGCTGGCCAAGCCACTTTCCATCATTTTTCCAACACCTCTGGCTCACTGGAGAGGTCCCAGAAGACTGGAAGCTGGCCAACATGGTGCCCATCCACAAGAAGGGCCAGTTGGATGAGCCAGGGAATTATAGGCCTGTCAGCCTGACCTCAGTGCCAGGCAAGATTATGGAGCAGGTCTTCTTGAGTGCAATCACACAGCACTTACAGGATGGCCAGGGGCTCAGGCCTAGCCAGCATGGATTTAGGAAGGGCAGGTCCTGCCTGACCAACCTGATCTCCTTCTATGATCAGGTGACCCACCTGGTGGATGTGGGGAGGCCTGTGGATGTGGTCTACCTGGACCTCAGCAAGGCCTTTGACACCGTCCCCCACAGCAAACTCCTGGACATGCTATCAGCCCATGGCTTGGACAGGAGCACACTGCGTTGGGTTAGGAACTGGCTGGAGGGCCGAGCCCAGACAGTGATGGTGAATGGTGCCACACCCAGCTGGCGGCCAGTCACTAGTGGTGTGCCCCAGGGATCAGTACTGGGCCCCATGCTCTTCAACATCTTTATTGATGATCTGGATGAGGGCATTGAGTCCATCATCAGTAAATTTGCAGACGACACCAAGGTGGGGGCAGGAGTTGATCTGCTGGAGAGTAGAGAGGCTTTGCAGAGGGCCCTCGACAGGCTGGACAGATGGGCAGAATCCAATGGCATGAGATTGAACACATCCAAGTGCTGGGTCCTGCACTTTGGCCACAACAACCCCATGCAGTGCTACAGGTTGGGGTCAGAGTGGCTGGAGAGTGGCCAGGCAGAGAGGGACCTGGGGGTACTGGTTGATTATAGGCTGAACATGAGCCTGCAATGTGCCCAGGCAGCCAAGAAGGCCAATGGCATCCTGGCTTGCATCAGGAACAGTGTGGCCAGCAGGAGCAGGGAGGTCATTGTGCCCCTGGACACTGCACTGGTTAGGCCACACCCTGAGTCCTGTGTCCAGTTCTGGGCCCCTCAGTTTAGGAAGGATGTTGTCTTGCTCGAATGTGTCCAGAGGAGGGCAACAAAGCTGGTGAGTGGTTTGGAACACAAGACTTATGAGGAAAGGCTGAGGGAGCTGGGGTTGCTTAGCCTGGAGAAGAGGAGACTCAGGGGTGACCTTATTGCTCTCTACAACTACCTGAAGGGAGGTTGTAGCCAGGCAGAGGTTGGCCTCTTCTCCCAGGCAGCCAGCACCAGAACAAGAGGACACAGTCTCAAGCTGCGCCAGGGCAGGTTTAGGCTGGATGTTAGGAAGAAGTTCTACACGGAGAGAGTGATTGCCCATTGGAATCGGCTACCCGTGGAGGTGGTGGAGTCACCTTCATTGGAGGTGTTCAGTAGAAGACTTGGTGGGGTGCTTGGTTGCATGGTTTAGTTGTTGGGTGGGTTGGATTGGTTGATGGGTTGGACATGATGATCTTGAAGGTCTCTTCCAACCTGGTGTATTGTATTGTATCACGTTCAACCTATCAACCATTCCAACCCTCCTAATCAACTAGATCATGGCACCAAGCACCCCATCAAGTCTCCTTCTGAACACCTCCAATGATGGTGACTCCACCACCTCCATGGGCAGTCCATTCCAAAGGCAAATCACTCTCTCTGTATAGAACTTCTTCCTAACATCCAGCCTAAACCTGCCCTGGCGCAGCTTGAGACTGTGTTCTCTTGTTCTGGTGCTGGCTGCCTGGGAGAAGAGAACAACCTCCACCTGTCCACAACCTCCCTTCAGGTAGTTATAGAGAGCAATAAGGTCACCCCTGAGTCTCCTCTTCTCCAGGCTAAGCACCCCCAGCTCCCTCAGCCTCTCCTCATAGGGCTTGTGCTCCCAACCCTCACCAACTTTGTTGCCCTTCTCTGGACATGTTCCAGCAAGTCAACATCCTTCCTAAAGTGAGGGGCCCAGAACTGGACACAGGACTCAAGGTGCGGCCTAACCAGTGCAGTGTACAGGGGCAGAATGACCTCCCTGCTCCTGCTGGCCACACTGTTCCTGATGCAGGCCAGGATGCGGTTGGCCCTCTTGGCCAATTCCATGTGGATCTAGACTCTCTATTAGATTTGTGAAAACACCTGGTTTTGGCTTGCTCATTAAACCAAAACAGTAAGAAAATAAATGTGTTAAAATGAAAGGATTTTTCAAAACAAAATGAAGCATTTATTTTTATTTTAATGTATTTTCTTTCTTGGTCATCTTGGAATTTGACTTTGCTGTGAGAAATTCAGGATCTCCACTGGTAAGTGCAAAAACATAACCAAAATTTCAACTGTGTTAATTTAAATGCATCCAGTAAAAATGAATGTTATACTTGGTGCAAACCCATAGAATTAAATACCACAAAGGTAAGTACTTGATTTACTTACCTTATCCCAGAAATTTTTAGCTCATATTTTAATATGTGGTTATCAGCACTGTGCTTTATGGAAATTAGAAGTAAAATTGGCATTTCTATTTTTGTACCATGATGGTTTCTATAGCTTAAATTCTCTTCTTTAAGTAAAATAGGAAGCTACAATTTGCATTCTTTCTGTGAACTCTAATACTATAGACATGTCTTTCAAAGTTAGCAGGGAAAGTGTCTTACCTGAGTCACAAAAATTACAGTTATTATGGCTGTACTTGTGACATGGCAGAGCCAAGGATATAGCCACATCAGCCAGATCAGATGATGAATCTCAACTCAAACTCTGTTTAGCAGCTGAAGGTAAAAGATACAACTGTAATTCTGGTGACCAAAGTTTAATCATAAAATAACATTTGCAGAGCCATGAGTTACCATGTGCATTTCTCTATGCACATATTAGTGTATTGGCAACACTTTATGCAGAAAAAATATTTTTGCCTAGAGTGCATTTTAGTCAGGGCTAGGTGCTTCCTTTAGCAGATATAAGGAATGACAATGGACACTGAGGGTCATCATCATCTGTATCTCCCATTTTTGGCATGTTTTTTGTGGGAAAAGGACTCAAGTCCAATACAAAGAAGGAAAAGATTAAGGTGGTTTGACTTGCAGAGTCTGGTCTAGATGTAGTCTAATTTTAAGCATAAGATTATATGTTTAATCTGAAGAACTATTCCTCAGGCTGGATGAAGCAAATGTAGGAACACATAAGGATGCCTGTAGGACTTAAATCTTGCAAAAGGAACCACTAAGGAGGTTTCTTTACTGGAGTATTTAGTGTTTCACAGTAGGTATTCAGTAATTTGCTTGTCTCATCGGTGTGTGGACATAAAGCTTGGCTTTTCAGTGGTTCCTGGAAGTTAACACATTTCACCAGAGCAAAGGAAGTGATTTTCAAGCATAAAGAAGCTCTGTCACAGAAATAGGACTATGTTCACAGGGCTTACTAGCAGAAGAGGGGGCAACCATATCTATCTTCCTGATACTATAGTCTTCTCTAATGCAAATGTAGTCTGTTTTTGTGAATTATGCATAACGCTTCCTAATTATTTGTATAGACTTTTCCATATTGCTGAGCATTACAATATATTAAGCTTCAGATTAATTTAGTTTCATTAACCTTCAATAGACTATATATAAAACAAGCCATATCTGCTTTGACAAGTACAGATAAATTTTGCTCTTATTCACTTGTTTAAAGTCCAGCCTTCTAGACAAAGTAATCAGGTATGAAATTGAAATGGTGAAGGGCAAGAAAAGAGTCTAAACACAGTTCAATACACTCACTAAGAGAGAACAGAAAAGTGACACCTGTAACTCACTGTTTTCATCTCAGTCTTGGTCTGCTGACCATCCTCAAGTTGGTTTTATATATAGTAAACATTTACAGAGACACTTTTGGCTGAAGAGTGCTGACTTTGGCAGCTTTGCAAGTAACTGTCAACTCTGAGTTGTCCCAGGCCTCTGTGCAATACATCAGAGATTACATGGAATAACTAGTCTGTTCCAAGTAGCAATCTGTATTCTCTTTGAAAAATACAAAAAATTTGCTTTTTAAGGAATTCTAGTGATGGTTAAGACTGGTTTGGTGCAAACAAATAGTCAACAATCCTGTCAGTAACTTCCAGGTTACTTAGTCCAATTTCCTTGTTACCCTACCTCAGTGTGTCTCAATAGATATTTTTGTCACTATTTTAGGGGGAAAAGGTGTTCATGCCCATTGAGATATACAGATATCAATATCTATATGTATCTATATCTGTATATATCTCCAATTTATTCTTACCACTTTATGCAGGATGCCTCCAGTTGTTTGCCTAGTCTTTCAACAAACAAAGCACCACAAACTGTTTAAAACAAATACTGGTTTTCTACAAAATTAAGGATTACAGCAATTAAGAAAAAATACTGTTGTAAACTTTATTCAGTATTATTGTTTTAACTTGAATAATGCTGACTGAACTCTATGTTCTTGTATCTGTGAAGGAAAACAATACTATCCCACTGATTCTGGCCTACTGGTTGAACTGCCATACTCACTACTATACAAGTTTAGAAGTTACAGATAAATAACTCATAAGTCTGAACTAATCAGATATACTTTCTTATAGTTAAAGTTTCAAGAAAGGATTTGGTAACTGGTCAGTTTCTGACATGAAACAATAACGTCTTCAGATAAAAGAATTTTAAAATGAGTTTAAATCCATCTTGTCCCAATTAATAAACATGTTTTGGCATCATTATTTTATGTTTTGAAGAATGAAATAAATTCTACTTTCTATGGCCTACTACCTAAGAACATTTAGTATTGAGTAATCAGTGTTATTTTAGAAGAGTGAAAGTAGTCTCAATACCTGTAGAAGGCTTCTTTAACACAGACAACAATCGCCTTTACAGGATCAAAAAGGTAAAAAGAATTGTTGAAGCATTTTAATATAAAATAAATAATGGTAGATATTGGGGGGAAAATAGAGTTTTTTACATGAAAGAAATTCACTTGATCATGCAGATATAACAAGTTAAAGAACTCTTAAATGAGAAGTATGTGTAACAACATTGTTCATATTTAGATGAAGCAAGGCTAAAGGCATGATTATATAGCAGTTGTTGAAACAAAAAACTGCTTTTGTAGTTTGTAACTTCCTATTATATTGAAAAAAAAAATTAATTGAAACTGTCATAAACATTATTATTAAAATTTTGTATTTTTCACTACAAAAAACTTTAATCAAGATAGTTGAGAGAAAAATTAAGGAAAGGAAAGGAAAGGAAAGGAAAGGAAAGGAAAGGAAAGGAAAGGAAAGGAAAGGAAAGGAAAAAGGAAAGGAAAGGAAAGGAAAGGAAAGGAAAGGAAAGGAAAGGAAAGGAAAGGAAAGGAAAGGAAAGGAAAGGAAAGGAAAGGAAAGGAAAGGAAAGGAAAGGAAAGGAAAGGAAAGGAAAGGAAAGGAAAGGAAAGGAAAGGAAAGGAAAGAAAAAGGAAAGGAAAGGAAAGGAAAGGAAAGGAAAGGAAAGGAAAGGAAAGGAAAGGAAAGGAAAGGAAAGGAAAGGAAAGGAAAGGAAAGGAAAGGAAAGGAAAGGAAAGGAAAGGAAAGGAAAGGAAAGGAAAGGAAAGGAAAGGAAAGGAAAGGAAAGGAAAGGAAAGGAAAGGGAAAGGAAAGGAAAGGGAAAGGAAAGGAAAGGAAAGGAAAGGAAAGGAAAGGAAAGGAAAGGAAAGGAAAGGAAAGGAAAGGAAAGGAAAGGAAAGGAAAAAGGAAAGGAAAGGAAAGGAAAGGAAAGGAAAGGAAAGGAAAGAGTTTATGTAAAAAAAAATCAAAACAAAGGGAAATTCAGTGTATTTCATAATATGAAGATGCAATGTCTTCCTTCAAACAGAAAATATTAAATGGAGCCTAGTTATGCATCTTTAAGAGTATAAGATAGAAGCATTTTTAAAAGCATAAAAACATGTGACTTCAAATAAGTTATTGTCTCTCTAAAACTCACAGTTCTGAACACTCCGTAATTTATAAATATAAGATCAAATTGTTGTCTTTCTTGGAAAATGAATGTATTGGTTTACATCCTGAAAGTGCATTTCTATTTACAGGATTTCTGAGTTTTGGTGGTTTTATTTTTTATTTTAATAAAAATGGAATTTAGATCCAAAGTGAATTTTAAGGTTTTTAAGCTATTTTGCAATGTGCAGTACTCTGGAGTTTTTAATTTCAATATTCTCCAAGCAATTCTATTCCTAGAATTCACAAAGTACTTATTTTAGCTACAGAGAAAGTAAAAGTAAGTAAAGTTGCAGGATATTTATTACCTTAAAAGGAGTAGATATATCAGAATGCATTTTTCAATAACACACATTAGAAGGAAAAAAAAAGCTTTGAAATAAAAACCTGCTCTCTACCAGTTTTATATATAAATGTGTGATGGGTTACACCCATCCTGAAAGCAGGGGTGGGGGGGAGGGATTGTGAGGGCATTGCCCTCCCTGGAGGGGGCTTTCCCATTGGAAAACTGAGTTTGTCTGTTCCACTCCCCCTCCCTGTCCAGCAAGCCTATAAAAAAGAGGAGCAAGCCTATAAAAAGGAGGACACTGCAGCCATATTTATCTTTTACTTCTGCCTCATGGGGATGAAAGAGTGTTGCTGCTGGCTTCCTGCTTCTCTGCCACATGGTCTGGCCTGGTCCTCTCCCTGCTACATCCATGCCTCTTCAAAGGAATGTTTTTGTGTTCATGTTTTCCTGATCCATCCTTGTTCCTTACCCTTGTGAACCCTTCCTGTTATTGTTATATATATAAATATTTTAAAGAAAATTCTTTACCTCTCTACTTCCAAGCCAACTCCAATTTTTTTCTTGTAGATTTTCTCCTTCGCTTTCTTTTCCTCTCTATTAGGAAAGCGAGGTGGGGGGAGCAGGGGAGGAATTCTCAGCCTTGCCCCCATCTGAGCTCTTAAATCCCAGTTAAGGCTCAAACCACCACAATATGTTCATATGTGAATTCTTGTGTGTGAGTAACAGAACTTGAATTGAATAAACACTACTGAGCTACTAACAAACCTGTTGAGACCACCAGAGATTTCTTTGAGCAACTTGAAGCACTCAGCACTTACAGGATGGCCAAGGGATCAGGCCCAGCCGGTATGGATTTAGGAAGGGCAGGTCCTGCCTGACCAACCTGATCTCCTTCTATGATCAGGTGACCTGCCTGGTGGATGTGGGGACAGCTGTGGATGTGGTCTACCTGGACTTCAGCAAGGCCTTTGACATCATCCTCCACAGCAAACTCCTGGCCAAGCTGTCAGCCTGTGGCTTGGACAGCAACACCCTGCACTGGGTTAGGAAGTGGCTGGAGGTCTACGCCCAGAGAGTGGTGGTGAATGGTGCCACATCCAGCTGGCAGCCAGTCACTAGTGGCATCCCCCAGGGATCAGTGCTGGGCCACATCCTGTTCAATATCTTTATTGATAATCTGGATGAGGGGATTGAGTCCATCATCAGTAAATTTGCGGACGACACAAAGCTGGGAGCAGGTGTTGATCTGTTAGCGAGTAAGAGAGCTCTGCAGAGAGACCTTGCCAAGCTGGGCAGATGGGCAGAGTTGAAAGGCATAAGATTTAACACATCCAAGTGCCGGGTTCTACACATTGGCCACAACAACCCCATGCAGTGCTACAGGCTGGGGTCAGAGTGGCTGGCCAGGCAGAAAGGGACCTGGGGGTACCGGTCGACAGTAGGCTGAACATGAGCCTGCAGTGTGCCCAGGTGGCCAAGAAGGCCAATAGCATCTTAGCCATGCTTCAGGAACGTTGTGGCCAGAAGGAGCAGGGAGGTCATTCTGCCCCTGTACACTGCACTGGTTAAGCCATACCTTGAGTCCTGTGTCCAGTTCTGGGCCCCTCAGTTTAGGAAGGATGTTGTCTTGCTGGAATGTGTCCAGAGAAGGGCGATGAAGTTGGTGAGGGGTTTGGAACACAAGCCCTATGAGGAGCAGCTGAGGGAGCTGGGTGGTTGCTTTGACTGGAGAAGAGGAGGCTCAGAGGAGACCTTCTTGCTGTCTACAACTACCTGAAGGGAGGTTGTAGCCAGGTGGGGTTGGTCTCTTCTCCCAGGCAACTAGCACTAGAGCAAGAGGACATAGTCTCCAGCTGTGCCAGGGGAGGTTTTGGCTGGATGTTAGGAAGAAATTCTTCACAGAGAGAGTAATTGCCCATTGGAATGTGCTGCCCAAGGAGGTGGTGGAGTCGACATCACTGGAGGTGTTCAGGAGGAGACTTGATGGGGTGCTTGGTGCCATGGTTTAGTTGATTAGATGGTGTTGGATGATGGGTTGGATACGATGATCTCAAAGGTCTCTTCCAACCTGGTCTATTCTATTCTATTCTATTCTATTCTATTCTATTCTATTCTATTCTATTCTATTCTATTCTATTCTATTCTATAGGACAAGGAGAAATGGTTTCAAACTAGAGGACTAGATTTAGACTGGATGCTACAAACATATTCTTTACCTTGAGGGTAGTGGAACACTGGAACAGACTGCCTAGGGAGGTGGTTGAGGCTCCATCCCTGGAGATACTGAAGATGAGGCTTAATGGGGTCGCTGGACAAACTGATCTAGTTAAAGATGTCTCTGCTTACTGCAGAGCAGGTTGGACTAAATTACTTTTAAATGTCCCTTCTGGCCCAAACCATTCTATGATTCTACGACAGCCTGAACATCTGTCCCGGTTTAGAGTGGGTGTTACTGGGTGCTCCAAACCCCGACTTCCCCATCTTCATCAGTGGAGGTTTGAATGGGGAAAGACAAAAGCATAAAATGGCCTTTCACGTGTGAAATTGCCTTGCCCTTCCCCTGGGGACAGGTAAATGGTGCCCATTCTTCCTGCTGGGGCAGAGGTCCCGCACAGGTGTTTGCTGGTGGGGGAGTTACGCTGGGTTTGGCTGCTATGATTAGCAGGGTGCTTCGTACCCAGTATACATTTGGCTTAGACACATTGTCTAGAAATGCCTTAAATAGAGTGACCAGGAAGCAGACAGGGCTCTTGCTCTCATATTCTGCTCTTGCTCCCATTTTCTGCTCTCATTTTGGACTCGCTCTGCATTCACAGCAAAATTGGAGAAACCAGCACTCAGACCTGGTTTCTCCCTGGACCTGACTGTCTTGGAATCCTGCTCCCTGCCTGCTATTAAACTGCAGCTTTCTCGCACTGCTCAGACAGTGCTGTTGCATGAGTCTTGCCTCATGGCAGCTGTGTCTACAGGCACTTTGATTCTGGTGGGTCCCTTTCTTTTGGATTTGTACCACGCTATCCACAAATCGGATTATGAACCCTGCAGTTCCAGAGCCTGCCACTAGAGACCTAGGGATCATCTCCAAATTCCTGCTCTGTCCTCTTGAGTAAAACCAGAATTCTCATCCTTTTCCCTAAGGTCCTGGCTTGCCTCTGATTTTGTAAGTGGGATGGAGCTATTTTGTGGCTTAGCCTTTTCAGTTTTCTAAAATCTCTAGATTGTACTAAAGTTGCCCATAAACATCCTGGTAGAATTCGCAACCAAATAGAACCTGTAAATAATTTAATCAGTTTGATGCCTAATTTTGGGGTGGGGTCTTTGGGAAAAATAATTTTATTTTTGCAATTCCTGCCTTGTTAATTTAAACCAAATCAAATCAGCAGGACAGATAGTCTATTGCCTTAAGAGGGGCAAAAGAATGACAGTCACACAAATGGATTGGATAGTGATGGAAAGTTTAAATGGAAAAGCAATTGGTGTTCTACAAAACTACAAAGCATAGCGATAAAGATACCCCAAAATGTACAGCGTTCCTTTGCACCACACCCCAAAAGCCCCCAACATGTCCCTTCTCCCCACCTAAGAGTACACCCAAAACCCCAAGGGCTCTTTCTTCCCCCCACACTGCTAGGCTGGTCTCAGGTTGGCCAGGCCTGAGGCTGCCCCCTCCCACTCATCCTGGCATTAGACCTAAACAGGCCTAAGAGGTCTGAGATACTCCCCCACCATTTACCCATTGGGAAGTACCTCCCATGGGAGCAGAGAGGGAAGAAAGAGGAAGAGAGTGACTTTGCAGATGGATTTATAAGGTGCAGGTTTTATGGGTAGAAATACATTGTTTCCTGTGTCCACCTACTGGGTGGACACTCTGCACAACGCAGGTGTAACTTATGTGGCAGACCAGGAATCACCCAGCCTAAACTGCCACAACATCATACATCATTTATGTGAATTGATACATTTAAAATATGACTGCAACATGGCATAAATCAATATTCAAAACAAACCTTCTGAAATGGAATTTTCCACTATGACATTTCATCCCCCCAAACCAGATCTTTCTACAAATGAGGATGTGCCAACAACTACCTATTTTCCTAAAACTGTTCAATACCATAAGAATAGGACAGAGGAACAAAGAAAGCATACTAATACTGTTAGATGTGAAAGCAGTTTTGACACGTGTTCTTACTAGCATAGGATTTTACAACTGATAATTTTCAGTTTGTTGTCATCTCACAATAGAGAAATAGTATTTTCTTGGCAAAATAATATATACTTTGTATTTGGTATGCAATTTATCAAACATATAGCCAAGAAGCAATGTTTTTGATTGTACATACTGGACTTCATGTAAAAATGACAAAAAAAAAAAGGTGGGAAATGATGACTGAAGTTCATCTAATTCACTCCTTAGGCAAATGGGAAAACCAGATATTCGTCTGTCATCCCAAACAGATGTGTCTAGACTGTTTTAAAAAACGTCAGCTAATGCAGAATACACAATTTTGTAGTGCTGTCTATATAAAAGAGGTGCCTGGGAGGCATCAATGAGTTTTTTTTCCCAAGCAAGAGGAGTTTCCAAGCGTGCCATCTTGTGCTAAGAAAATGTAATGGCAAGCAAACAAAAATGTATGGTCCAGACTTGGATTTGTTGAATAAAAGATGGATAATTGCCTTCTCAATAAGAAGTCGTTCTAAACCTCAAGATGTTGGGTAACATTGGTGGCTATGAAATTAGACTTTGCAACTGTTAGTGGTTTAATTCTGAGGGAAGTCTGAGGAAACAGACCTGTCCAAGATTCACAGTATCACAGTATCCTCAAAGTTGGAAGAGACCTCAAAGATCATCCAGTCCAACCTGTCACCACAGACCTCACAACTAGACCATGGCACCAAGTGCCATGTCCAAACCTCTCTTGAACACCTCCAGGGACAGTGACTCCACCACCTCCCTGGGCAGCCCATTCCAATGGCGAATCACTACCTTGGTGAAGAACTTTCTCCTCACCTCGAGCCTAAACTTCTCCTGGCGCAGCTTGAGACTGTGTCCCCTTGTTCTGGTGCTGGTTGCTAGAGAGAAGAGGCCAACCCCTTCCTGGCTACAACCACCCTTCAGGTAGTTGTAGAGAGCAATGAGGTGGCCCTGAGTCTCCTCTTCTCCAGGCTAAACAACCCCAGCTCCTTCAGCCTCTCCTCATAGGGCTGTGCTCAAGGCCTCTCACCAGCTTTGTCGCCCTTCTCTGGACACGTTCAAGTGTCTCGATGTCCTTCTTAAACTGAGGGGCCCAGAACTGGACACAGTACTCAAGGTGTGGCCTAACCAAAGCAGAGTACAGGGGCACAATGACCTCCCTGTTCCTGCTGGCCACACTATTCCTAATGCAGGCCAGGATGCCATTGGCCTTCTTGGACACCTGGGCACAATGCAGGCTCATGTTCAGCTTCCCATCAACCAGCACCCCCAGGTCCCTTTCTGTTTGGCAGCTCTTCAGCCACTCCGACCCCAGCCTGTAGCTCTGCATGGGGTTGTTGTAGCCAAAGTGCAGCACCCGGCACTTGGACTTGTTGAATGCCATCCCGTTGGACTCCGCCCATCTGTCCAGTCTGTTGAGGTTCCTCTGCAGGTCCGTTCTACCCTCTAACTAACCAACATCTGCTCCCAACTTGATGTCATCTGCAAATTTGCTGATGACTGTCTCAATCCCCTCATCCAGATCATCAGTGAAGACATTGAAGGGGATTGGGCCCAGCACTGGTCCCTGTGGGATGCCACTAGTGACTGGTTGCCAGCTGGATGTGGCACCATTCACCACCACTCTCTGAGCGTAGACCTCCAGCCACTTCCTAACCCAGCATAGAGGGTTGCTGTCCAAGCCACAAGCTGACAGCTTAGCCAGCAGTTTGCTGTGGCGGACAGGGGCAAAGGCCTTGCTGAAGTCCAGGTAGACCACATCCACAGGCCTCCCCACATGCACCAGGTGGGTCACCTGATCATAGAAGGAGATCAGGTTGGTCAGGCAGGACCTGCCCTTCCTAAATCCATGATGGCTGGACCTCAGCCCTTGGCCATCCTGTAGCTGTGCAGTTATTGCCGCCAAGATAATCTGCTCCATACTTTTCCCTGGCACTGAGGTCAGGCTGACTGGCTTATAGTTTCTGGGTTCCTCCATCTGACCCTTCTTGTGGATGGGGACCACACTGGCCAGTTTCCAGTCATCTGGGACCTCACTGGTGAGCCAGGACTGGAGGAAAATAATGGAGAGCAGCTTGGCCAGCTCATCTGCCAGCTCTCTCAGCACCCTAGGATGGATCCCATCTTGTCCCATGGACTTGTGAGTGTCTAAGTGGCTCAGCAGGTCCCGAACCATTTCCTCATGGATTTCCAGGACATTACACTGCTCCCTGACCCCATTGCCCAGCTCAGGAGGCCACTTGTCCTGAACTCCTCCTGCCTTGCTGTTAAAAATTGAGGGGGCATAATTCTTTTTTTAGTAGTTGTGTTCTTTTGTTCTTTCTTGTGGAAAGTACATACCAAACTATTTTAACCAGGGAATTCTGCAGAGTTCCTGCCAACTGGGGCTTGAACTGCTTAAAATCTTTGGAAAATGAACATGGATTCTTCCCTTCTACTTTTGCTGTTGTTTAGTAGTTTTGTTTTCCTTTCCTCTGTCATAAAGTGCATCTAAAAGCACTGATTACCTTGTCTTATTCCTATGAAAGAGAGAGGAAGGAAGGAAAAATTATAAGGTAAGAAGTAAAGAAAATATTTTACTATTTTGCAATTGTATTTTAATGCTGTATCTTTACTGACTATAGTTTTAGAAAGGAAACTTGTTAGTCAGTTACCAAGAAGAAGTTAATCACCAAGTTAGTAATCAGACTCAAATGTAAAAATGTGGTTCAGTCTTCTAGTCACTGTATTTATTTTGCCATTGTATTTGTTTAAAGCATAAAAAAGATACGTAAAAAATGCTGGCACAAAAAATAACCATTTGAAATCTACAGAAGGCAGAATCCTTCTCTGCTGACACTGTTGGCTTAAGCACACAGGATATGTTCTTGGCTAGAGATGAGGAGGTTTGTTGAATACATATTTTACAGCAATTATTAGCAGCTTAATTGCATCTTTCATTTTTTTTCTTTTTAGTTCACTTTTGAACTGAGGCTTCTACATGAACTACTAAAAGCAAGTGGGCAAAGGGTGAATTCTGAAATGGACTGTAAGCACAAGCATCTTAGGTGAACATCAGTTGCAGGAATGAAATGCTGAGATCCCTTCTAATTTTAGTTATTCTACAATTATGAAATTAAATGATAGCTAAACTGCTATGGATGTGAAAACTTCTCTTAATATACAGAATTAACAAATAAACAAATACAATACAATACAATACAATACAATACACCAGGTTGAAAGAGACCTCCAAGATCATCATGTCCAACCCATCAACCAATCCAACCCACCTAAACAACTAAACCATGCAGCCAAGCACCCCATCAAGTCTCCTCCTGAACACCTCCAACGACGGTCACCCCACCACCTCTACGGGTAGCTGATTGGCCTTCTTGGCTGCCTGGGCACACTGCAGGCTCATGTTCAGCCTACAATCAACCAATACCCCCAGGTCCCTCTCTGCCTGCCCGCTCTCCAGCCACTCTGACCCCAGCCTGTAGCACTGCATGGGGTTGCTGTGGCAATGTGCAGAATCCGTCACTTGGATGTGTTAAATCTCATGCCATTGGACTCTGCCCATCTGTCCAGCCTGTCGAGGTCCCTCTGCAAAGCCTCTCTGCCCTCCAGCAAATCAACTCCTGCCCCCAGCTTGGTGTCATCCGCAAATTTACTGATGATGGACTCAATGCCCTCATCCAGATCATCAATTAAACTTGTAGAAACTTAATGGGATTGGATTTCTATGTAATCCTGTTCCCAAACCAGGTATACCAGGCATCTCAAAACATCTTTCAGTATGCTCCTATGTTTTATTTTCTTTTAATAGCAAACCATTAAAATAAAGATATATATGGATTGCTCCCATGAGATGTTGTTGTCAACATGAGGAAAATAGACAGTTATAGAAGTTGCTTAGAAGATATTTTTATTAAAATATAGCTTGTGCAAAACATAATAAAGTGAAGTTATAGGCAGGATATAAGACATATTTTCTGGAAAGAAGAGAATATATCATCTTTTACATTACTAAATTGTAATAAAAGTGGTCAGGAAACTACTCTTCTACCTGTCCTTTGCTAAGGAGGCTATATTGACAATGAACAAAGAAAAGCCCAAGTATTATCACTAAAAAAAAGCAGCAGACATTGGATACCTTGGCTCCTGAGTGCAATGAAAATATGTGTAGGAAATTATTTTGGTTATGAGGGCAGGCATACTCACAAGATTTGTGTTTTTCTGCTGGAAAATCAGTCTTTTGACTTTTAATAGGGATTTGCCTTAATTTTTATAACTGAGCTGATGTTTTCAGACAGGATTTTCTACTGAGACTAAGAACACTAGAATCATAGTCAGATTATTATTACTTTGGTTTAAATTAGGAAATCATTATCTTTCATGATAACTAAAAAACTTGTAGGATTTTGTCAGATATATTTTTTTTAAATCTCACTTTCCCATTTTCATACATTGGTAGAATTGCCCTAAAAAGTGTGTTGGATTTTCCTTAAGTACTATTTTTTTCCCTCTATATATTTAAGCACAGTAAGTGTAATTTCTTTAATCCATATTTAAATGAACTCATGACTAAACAATATTTTTGCTTTACTCCTCTACCTTACCCATTCTCAGACCATATTAGCAGTAGTCTCAACTTCTAATGAGATCATAGAGTCATATAACCATAGAAACAATTCTTATGCAAAAGAACTCTAAGATCATTGAGTCCAACCATCAATCTAACCCCACCATGGCTATTAAATCATATCCCAGGGTGAATATCTACAAAATTTTTGAACACTGCCAGGGATAGTAACTCCACCACCTCCCTGGACAGCCTATCCCAATGCCTGACCACCCTTTCAGGAAGGTAGTTTTTCCTAATATCCAACCCAAACCTCCCCAGGCACAATTTCAGTCCATTTACCCTCATCCTACCACCAGAGAGAAGAGACTGACCCTCACCTTGCTACAACCTCCTTTCAAGCAGGTTTAGAGAGCAATGAGGTCTCCCCTCAGCATCCTCTTTCCCTGATTAAACAATCCCAGTTCTTTCAGCTGTTCTCATAAGACTTATTCTCCAAACTCTTCACCAGCTTTGTTGCCCTCCTCTGGACATGTTCTAGCACCCCAATGTCCTTCTTGTACTGAAGGCCCCAAAACTGAACACATCATCTGAGGTGTACTCTCACCAGTGTTGAGTGTACAATCATTTGCCTTCCCCTGCTGGCCACACTATTTCTGATTAAGCCCAGGATGCTGTTGGTCATCTGGGTGCACTTCTAGCTCACATTCAGCCAGATGTCAACCAGCACGCCCAGGTCATTTTCTGTCAGGTAGCTTTCCAGCTACCCAAAGCCTGTAGTGTTGCATGGGGTTGTTGTGATCCAGCTCCAGGACCTGGCATGCAGCCTTGTTAAACCTCCTACAACTGGCCTTGTCCCATCAATACAGCCTGTCCAGGTGCCTCTGTAGAACCTTTTTACTCTCAAACTCTCAACTTAATGTAGCCTACAAACTTACTGAGGATGCACTCAATGCCCTCATTCAGATCACTGATAAAGATATTAAACAAGAATGGTCTCAAAACTGAGCCTGGGGGAACACCACTTTTGACCAGATATCAACTACATTTAGTTCCATTCACTCCCACTCTTTGGACCCAGACAGCCAGAGAAGCTTCTACTCATCCAAGCTGTAAGCAGCCAGGAGGATGCAGTGGAAGATGGTGTCAAAGTCCTGTTAAACAACATCCACAGACTTTCATGCACTAAAGTAGGTAATTTTTACATAGAAGAACAGGTTCATCAAA
Organism: Picus viridis; assembly: GCA_033816785.1. Lineage (NCBI taxonomy): Eukaryota > Metazoa > Chordata > Aves > Piciformes > Picidae > Picus > Picus viridis. The sequence goes on along the minus strand of CM066606.1, from coordinate 72,310,727 downwards.
GCAGGTCATGAACCCATGCTGACTGGGCCTGATCATCTGGTTGCCCTGCACATGGTGCACAGTGACACTCAAGATGTGCTTCAACATACTCCCCACACTGAAGTTAAGCTGATAGGTATGCAATTAACCCTGGTCCTCCTTCCATCCGTTCCTGTAGATGGACATCACACTTGCCAGTCTCCAGTCATCTGAGACCTCCCCATTTAGAAAGAGGTGCTGGTAAATGATGCAAAGTGGCTTGATGCACTCTTCCACCAGCTACCTTAGTACCCTCAAGAGTATGCCAACCATCCCCACAGACCTGTGTATGTCTAGATGATGCAGCAGGTCACTAACTGTCTGCTCTTGTATTATAATAATACAATAATAATAATACAATACACCAGGTTGGAAGAGACCATCAAGATCATCGCGTCCAACCCATCAAACAATCCAACCCACCCAACAACTAGACCATACAGCCAAGCACCCCACCAAGTCTTCTCCTGAACACCTCCAGTGATGCTGACTCCACCACCTCCACGGGTAGCTGATTCCAATGGCCAATCACTCTCTCCGTGTAGAACTTCTTCCTAACATCCAGCCTAAACCTGCCCTGGCGCAGCCTGAGACTGTGTCCTCTTGTTCTGGTGGTGGCTGCCTGGGAGAAGAGGCCAACCTCTGCCTGGCTACAACCTCCCTTCAGGTAGTTGTAGAGAGCAAGAAGGTCACCCCTCAGTCTCCTCTTCTCCAGGCTAAGCAACCCCAGCTCCCTCAGCCTTTCCTCACAGGGCTTGTGTTCCAAACCCCTCACCAACTTTGTTGCCCTTCTCTGGACACGTTCCAGCAACTCAACATCCTTCCTAAACTGAGGGGCCCAGAACTGGACACAGGACTCAAGGTGTGGCCTAACCAGTGCAGTGTCCAGGGGCACAATGACCTCCCTGCTCCTGCTGGCCACACTGTTCCTGATGCAAGCCAGGATGCCATTGGCCTTCTTGGCTGCCTGGGCACACTGCAGGCTCATGTTCAGCCTACAATCAACCAGTACCCCCAGGTCCCTCTCTGCCTGGCCACTCTCCAGCCACTCTGACCCCAGCCTGTAGCATTGCCTGGGGTTGTTGTGGCCAATGTGCAGAACCCGGCACTTGGATGTGTTAAATCTCATGCCATTGGATTCTGCCCATCTGTCCAGCCTGTCGAGGTCCCTCTGCAAAGCCTCTCTGCCCTCCAGCAAATCAACTCCTGCCCCCACCTTGGTGTCATCTGCAAATTTACTGATGACAGACTCAATGCCCTCATCCAGGTCATCAATAAAGATGTTGAAGAGCATGGGTCCCAGTACTGATCCCTGGGGCACACCACTAGTGACTGGCCGCCAGCTGGATGTGGCACCATTCACCATCACTCTCTGGGCTCAGCCCTCCAGCCACTTCCTAACCCAACACAGTGTGATCCTGTCCAAGCCATGGGCTGCCAGCTTGGCCAGGAGTTTGCTGTGGGGGACGGTGTCAAAGGCCTTGCTGAGGTCCAGGTAGACCACATCCACAGGCCTCCCCACATCCACCAGGCGGGTCACCTGATCATAGAAGGAGATCAGGTTGGTCAGGCAGGACCTGCCCTTCCTAAATCCATGCTGGCTAGGCCTGATCCCTTGGCCATCCTGTAAGTGCTGTGTGATCGCACTCGAGATGACCTGCTCCATAATCTTGCCTGGCACTGAGGTCAGGCTGACAGGCCTGGAATTCCCTGGCTCATCCAACTGGCCCTTCTTGTGGATGGGCACCACGTTGGCCAGCTTCCAGTCTTCTGGGACCTCTCCAGTGAGCCAGGACTGCTGAAAAATGATGGAAAGTGGCTTGGACAGCTCATCTGTCAGCAATCTCAGCACCCTAGGATGGATCCCATCCGGTCCCATGGACTTGTGGGGGTCCAAGCGGCTCAGTAGATCTCTGACTTCCTCTTGGAGCAGCGGGAAACTATGCAGCTCTCTGGCTCTTTCTGCCAGCTCTGCAGGCCAGCTGTCTGGAAGACGTTCTGCCCTGCTAGTAAAAATTGAGGCAAAGAAGGTGTTAAGTACCTCTGCCTTTTCCTCATCCTTTGTTACAACGTTCCACTATGTGTCAACCAAGGAGTGGAGGTTGTCCTTGCCCTTCTTCTTGCTATTAATGTATTTATAGAAGGACTTTTTGTTGTCCTTCACAGCAGAGGCCAGTCTGAGCTCCAAATGTGCTTTTGCCTCCCTAATTTTCTTCCTACAAGACCTAGCAACATCCCTAAACATTCCATGGGTTGCCTCCCCTTTCTTCCAAAGATGATACACCCTCTTTTTTCCCTTAGTTCTATTAAAAGTTCATTATCCATCCAGGCTGGCCGTCTGCCCCGGCGGCTCATCTTCTGGCACACTGGCACAGCCTGTTCCTGCGCCTTCAAGAGTTCTTCCTTGAAGTAGGTCCAGCTCTCCTGGACCCCTTTGTTTTTAAGGGCTGTTTCCCAAGGAACCTTCTGAGTTAGTTCCTTGAGTACCCTGAAGTCTGCCCTCCGGATGTCCAGAGTGGAGGTCTTCTTGCTCCCCCTCTACATAGTCTCACAACTTTGTAGTCCTCCCGAGTGGCCTGTCCCCTTTTCCAATGACCATAAACTCTCCTTTTCATCCTAAGCAGTAATCAGGTCAGTTCAACTGGGCTAATCTTTCCCACCAACTTGTCTCTGGGCACATGGGGACAGCCTGTGCCTTTAAGACTTCCCTCTTGAACAGTCTCCAACCTTCCTGATCTCCTTGGCCATTCAGTACTGACTCACAAAGGGAATTTCTTCAGGCCAAAGTCTGCCTGCTGAAAGTTCCAGGTGCAGTTCTGCTGACTCCCTTCTTGACTACTCCAACATGTTCTATCATGTCATGACTGCTGTGCCCAAGATAGCGCCCAATGGTTACATCACCTACCAGTTCTTTTCTGTTCACAAACGGAAGGTCCAGCAGGGTGCTTTCCCCAGTTGGCTTCATCTCCACCTGTCTCAGAAACTTGTCTTCCACACACTCTAGGAACCTCTGGGACTACTCCTCTCTGCTGTATTGCATTTCCAGCAGACACCAGTGATGTTGAAGTCTCTTATGAGATCAAGGGCTAGAAATTGTGAAACTTATCCCAGATGCCTAAAGAATGTTTTACCTGTTTCTCTTTCCTGGACAGGCAGTCTGTAGCAGATTTTCACCATGACATCTGTTTTTTTACTTTCCCAAAAATTCTTACCCATAAACACTGGACCTTATCATCAACATCATCAAGTTCACGACAATTAAAATGCCCTCTGACATAAAGAGGAACCCCACCACCTCTCATTCCTTGTTTACTGCTTATGAAGTGTTCATAGCCCCTGTCTGTGGCACTCCAGACATGTGAGACATCCCAACACATTTCTGTAATGGCTACTAACTCATAGTTTTCCTGCTGTAGAATGGTTTACAATTCATCCTGCCTTTTTTTTTTAATGCTGCATGCATTATTGTAGATGCACTTTAGTTGGTCTTGACACCTTTTTGCAGGAAGAAGTCCTAATTTCTACCTGTGCTCCTGTGATCACAAATTTATCAGTAACCCTTGTGTCTTTGCTGCTGCATATGTCTCCATCCCTCACCTCCTGTGACAATAACCAATTTTTGTACTAATGAAGTGCTGACTAAGCCTCATCAATTTCTCCACACTAGGTGATCCATCATCCTTGTCACTCTTTGTGTTTTGCAAAAGTAGCTGGGAAGGTGTGGTCACTACGGGGGACATACCTGTGGTACCTGTTGCACTGGGCAGGGTGTTGATGCCCTTTCCCACTGAGTTTGGAGTCACTGCATTTGGTCAGGAGATAAGAAAACAGGGAGCTCTCCATAGCATGAGCTCTGACAGCCTCTTGGGCAGAAGAGCAGCTGTTACTTCTTCAGTTTCCAGAACATCTGTAATAGCTCCAACAGTGATTCCAACTCTGACACCAGATGCTGTGCTAACTGCACATGCAGATGTATTCCATAATTAGGGGTGCCCTGCCTCCTGCCAGGGGGAGGAGAGGGATAATGGAGACAACAGAATCTATTGGGATGTGTACATCCAGTGGCCTGGCACTTCAAAATTTCAGAAGTACAAGGCCTTGCTTGACACAGGAACTCAGTGCACCATAATGCCATCAAATAATCAGGGATCAGAGCCTATTACTATTCTGGGAGTCACTGGTGGGTCTCAAGAGCTGACTAAGATACAAGGTGATATAAGTTTAACTGGCAAACAGTGGAAGCATATTGTTGTAACAGGACCTGATGCACCTTGATGAAGCATTCTATAGGCAGCTTAAGGCTGTCTCAAGATCACCTGACCTCGTTCTCATGGGTGACTTCAACCTGCCTCATATCTGCAGGGATCACAACATAGCAAAGAGAACGCAATCTAAGAGGTTCTTAGAGTGCATGGAGGACAGCTTCTTATCCCAGGTGCTGCGCGAGCCTACCAGGGGTAAGGCTATGCTTGACCTCCTCTTCACCAACAGGGAAGGGCTGGTGGGTGATGTGGTGGTCGGAGGGTGTTTAGGCACCAGTGACCACGACATAATAGAGTTTTCGGTATGCAGCCAAGCCAAGAGGGGGAGCAAGAAGACCTCCACTCTGGACTTCAGGAGGGCAGACTTCAGGCTACTCAAGGAACTAATTCAGAAGGTTCCTTGGGAATCAGCCCTCAAAAACAAAGGGGTCCAGGAGAGCTGGACCTACTTCAAGGAAGAACTCTTGAAGGCGCAGGAACAGGCTGTGCCAGTGTGCCAGAAGATGAGCTGCCGGGGCAGACGGCCAGCCTGGATGGGTAATGAACTTCTAAAGGAACTAAAGGAAAAAAAAGAGGGTGTATCATCTTTGGAAAAAAGGGGAGGCAACCCATGGAATGTTTAGGGATGTTGCTAGGTCTTGTAGGAAGAAAATTAGGGAGGCAACAGCACATTTGGAGCTCATACTGGCCTCTGCTGTGAAGGACAACAAAAAGTCCTTCTATAAATATATTAATAGCAAGAGGAAGGGCAAGGACAACCTCCACTCCTTGGTGGGCACGGAGGGGAACATTATACAAAGGATGAAGAAAAGGCAGAGGTACTTAACACCTTCTTTGCCTCAATTTTTACTAGCAGGACTGAACGTCTTCCAGACAGCTGGCCTGCAGAGCTGGCAGAAGGAGCCAGGGAGCAGCATAGTTCTCCTCTGTTCCAGGATGGGAGAGTTAGAGATCTTCTGAGCTGCTTGGACCCCCACAAGTCCATGGGACCGGATAGGATCCATCCTAGGGTGCTGAGACAGCTGGCAGATGAGCTGGCCAAGCCACTTTCCATCATTTTTCATCAATCCTGGCTCACTGGAGAGGTCCCAGAAGACTGGAAGCTGGCCAACGTGGTGCCCATCCACAAGAAGGGCTGGTTGGATGAGCCAGGGAATTATAGGCCTGTCAGCCTGACCTCAGTGCCAGGCAAAATTATGGAATGGGTCATCTCGAGTGCGATCACACAGCACTTACAGGATGGCCAAGGGATCAGGCCTAGCCAGCATGGATTTAGGAAGGGCAGGTCCTGCCTGACCAACCTGATCTCCTTCTATGATCAGGTGACCCGCCTGGTGGATGTGGGGAGGCCTGTGGATGTGGTCTACCTGGACCTCAGCAAGGCCTTTGACACTGTCCCCCACAGCAAACTCCTGGCCAAGCTGGCAGCCCATGGCTTGGACAGGATCACACTGTGTTGGGTTAGGAACTGCCTGGAGGGGCAAGCCCAGAGAGTGGTGGTGAATGCTGCCACATCCAGCTGGCGGCCTGTCACTAGTGGTGTGCCCCAAGGATCAGTGCTGGACCCCATGCTCTTCAACATCATTATTGATGATCTGGATGAGGGCACTGAGTCCATCATAGGTAAATTTGCGGACAACACCAAGCTGGGGGCAGGTGTTAATCTGCTGGAGGGCAGAGAGGCTTTGCAGAGGGACCTCGACAGGCTGGACAGATGGGCAGAATCCAACGGCATGAGATTTAACACATCCAAGTGCCGGGTTCTGCACATTGGCCACAGCAACCTCATGCAGTGCTACAGGCTGGGGTCAGAGTGGCTGGAGAGCGGGCAGGCAGAGAGGGACCTGGGGGTACTGGTTGCTGGTAGGCTGAACATGAGCCTGCAGTGTGCCCAGGCAGCCAAGAAGGCCAATGGCATCCTGGCCTGCATCAGGAACAGTGTGGCCAGCAGGAGCAGGGAGGTCATTCTGCCCCTGTACACTGCACTGGTTAGGCCACACCTTGAGTACTGTGTCCAGTTCTGGGCCCTCAGTTTAGGAAGGATGTTGACTTGCTGGAACATGTCCAGAGGAGGGCAACAAAGCTGGTGAGGGGTTTGGAACACAAGCCCTATGAGGAAAGGCTGAGGGAGCTGGGGTTGCTTAGCCTGGAGAAGAGGAGACTCAGGGGTGACCTTATTGCTCTCTACAACTACCTGAAGGGAGGTTGTAGCCAGGCAGAGGTTGGTCTCTTCTCCCAGGCAAGCAGTACCAGAACAAGAGGACAGAGTCTCAAGCTGCGCCAGGGGAAGTCTAGGCTCGAGGTGAGGAGGAAGTTCTTCACAGAGAGAGTGATTGCCCATTGGAATGGGCTGCCTGGGGAGGCGGTGGAGTCACCATCGTTGGAGGTGTTCAGGAGGAGACTTGATGGGGTGCTTGGTGACATGATCTAGTTGTTTGATGGGTTGGATGCGATGATCTTGAAGGTCTCTTCCAACCTGGTTTATTGTATTGTATTGTATTTTGGGAATTGATTTTATGTCAGAAGGATATTTCAAAGACCTTAAGGGTTACAAATGGGCTTTTGGAGTAGCACTGTAGAAATCGGTGGACAAAAATTGAAGCTGTCTCTTAGACCTGAGCTTTCTGATCAATCTGCAGTTGTTGGACAGCATGAGATAGAGGATATAAAGTTGCCAGTTGCTTTTCAGACTGTGCATCACAGACAATGCCGAACCAACCCTGACTCTATGTTGCCCATTCAGAATCTGATTTGTCAATTGCAGAGTCAGAATGTGGTCAGCAAAACTTATTCAACTTTCAACATACAGAGTGGCCTGTGCGAAAGCAGAATGGAGACTGGCGTCTGACAGACATAAGCTGGAATCTAAAGAGGCCAAATGGTATGCTACCACAGACATTGCTAATGCCTTCTTCTCTATTCCCATAGCAGAGGAATGCAGGCCTCGGTTTGCTTTCACCTGGGGAGGAGTCCAGATTGCCAATGGGCTTGATATACAGTTTGAGCGCCTGTCATGCAGTGATCCATGATGCTCTGGAGAAAGGTGGTGCTCCAGAACACATCCAGTTCATCGATGATATCATCATCTGGGGTAAAACTGCTGAAGAAGTCTTCGAGAAAGGTAACAAAATCATTGACATTCTCCTGAAAGTAGGTTTCATCATTAAGCGAGACAAGGTGAAAGGACCTGCCAGAGAGATCCAGTTTCTGGGAGTGCTGTGGCAGGATGGTCACTGTCACATTCCAGTGGATGTGGTAAATAGAGTCTCTACCATGGCAAATCCCATGAACAAGCAAGAAACTCTACGATTCTTGGGTATAGTGGGATTTTGGAGACTGCACATTCCTGGATACAGTCAGATTGTGAAACCTCTGTATGATGTGACTCAAAAAAGGAACAGTTTCCAGTGGGGACCTGAACAACAAGCAGCCTTTGACCAGATAAAGCAAGAAGTAGTCCAAGCAATGGGTCTGGGACCTGTCCGAGCTGGTCAAAGCATTGAGAACATTTTCTACATGGCTGCAAGTGACAATGGTCCAACCTGGTGCTTATGGCAAAGAGCTCCAGGTGAGACACGTGGATGTCCTCTTGGTTTCTGGAGTCGAGGCTACAGAGGCTCAGAGGCAAATTATACTCCAACAGAGAAAGAGATTCTAGCTGCCTATGAAGGAGTAAAAGCTGCTTCTGAAGTAATTGGTTCTGAGTCACAACTTCTGCTAGCTCCTAGATTGCCAGTTTTGAATTGGATGTTCAAAGGTAAAGGTTCTACACCATATCATGTCACAGATGCCACATGGTCCAAGTGGATGGCTCTGGTAACACAGAGAGCTCGAATGGAAATCTCGAAAGACATAGTCTGGTGGAGGTGATCACAAGTTGGCCTGAAGGCACTAGCTGTACTAAACCTCCAGAGGAAAGAGTAACTCGTTCTGAGGAAGCTCCTCCTTACAATGACCTTTCTGATGATGAAAAGAAATATGCTTTGTTCACAGACAGTTCCTGTTGTCTTGTTGGAAACAAGTGAAGGTGGAAGCCTGTAGTGTGGAGTCCAACATGCTGAGTTGCAGAAGCAAAGGATGGAGGAGGAGAGTCCAGTCAATTTGCAGAGGTAAAAGCTGTCCAGCTAGCTCTTGATGCAGAAGAACATGAGAGATGGCAGAAGCTTTATTGCTACCCCAACTCATGGATGGCAGCCAATGCGCTGTGGGGTTGGCTAAAGAACTGGAAAAAGAATGGTTGGCAGAGAAAAGGAAAGCCTATTTGGGCTGCTGATCTGTAGCAGGATGTTGCTGATCGAGTTGAGAGAATTCCAGTGAAGGTGAGACAGACTGATCCTCACATTCCTAAGAGCAAAGCTACTGAGGAACAACAATACAACCATCGGGCAGATCTAGCTGCAAGAGTTTCTCAAGTAGACATGGACTCTGATTATGATCTTGACTGGAAACACCAAGGTGAGATGTTCTTAGCTCGGTGGGCTCACGATTCATCAGGACATCGAGTCAGAGATGCAATGTACCAGTGCGCTCGAGACAGATCCATAGACACTTCCATGGATGCTATCATGCAAGTCATCCATGATTGTGACATCTGTTAAGCGGGCAAACTGAATCAAACCCTTGTAGTATGGTGACCAATGGTCCAAGTACAAGTGTGGTGAGGCCTGGCAGATTGAATACATCACTCTACCATATTCTCAATCTGGTAAGCAATATGTGCTGACTATGGTAGAGGCAAACACTGGGTGGTTGGAAACATATCAAGTTCCACATGCAACTGCACACAACACCGTTCTTGGTCTGGAGAGACAAATCCTGTGGAGACACAGAACTCCAGAGAGGATTGAGTCTGACAATGGGACTCATTTCAAAAACAACCTTGTAAAGAACTGGGCCAAAGAGCACGGCATTGAGTGGATATTCCACATTCCCTACTATGCAACAGCTGCAGGGAAGATTGAATGCTACAACAGTTTGCTGAAGACCACTCTCAAAGCCATGGAGGGTGGATCTTTGAAAAACTGGGAGAAACATCCAGCACAAGCAACCTGGCTGATAAATAGTAGAGGTTAAGTAAATCGAGTTGGGCCAGCACACTCAGATTTGCTACAAAAGGTAGAAGGTGATAGAGTTCCTGTTGTTAGAGAAAAGAATTTTTTAGGCAGAACTGTTTGGGCATTTTCTCCTTTAGGAGAGGACAAACCTGTCCAAGGGGTGGTTTCTGCTGAAGGTCCTGGTCATACTTACTGGGTAGTGCAAGAGAATGGTGAAATTCAGTGTATTCCACAAAGAAATCAATCTTTAGCTGAGAGAGTTTAAATTCAGAGTGCTGTAGATGCAACATCATGCCCAAAGGAAGACTCCATAAGGAACCTATGGTGCACAAACCCTAAGAACCCTGAGAGCCCTGAGTCAACTGAGAGTCCCTGTTCCTTTTCTTTGCCTTGTCTGCAGATAGACAAACTTTTTACTGTTTTCTTGTTTCCTGATTTTTAGACTTCTGAATCATCCACATCTGAGGACACCAGAATAGACTGTGAACTTTACTTTCAAACTGTAGATATTGTTTTAGATTAGATGGATAGTATTAACAGCCAATGAAATTGTTTAGAATGGGTGGATTGTAGCAGGGTATGCCTTTAAAACTTAGCTGCAGATTTTGAGCACAAAAGTAGAAAAATATAAATAATTCATTATTGGGTGCAAAAAGGAAAACAAAAGATTATTCTAAATGAATTTCATTAGACAGAATGTCTGGTATAGAAGTAGTTGCTGCTTTTGTTGCCTAAAGCACAACAGCCTGCCCACCACATCAAGACTTGTTCCCTGAGAAAAAAGAGGAGCGTAATTGTTATTGGTGATTCCCTCCTGAGAGGAACAGAGGGCCCCATATGTTGGCCAGAACCTTCCCACGGGGAAGTCTGCTGCCTCCCTGGGGTCTGGGTCAGGAATGTTATCAGAAGGCTGCCTAGTCTGGTACAGTCCTCTGATTACTATCCCTTAATAGTTATGCAGGTAGGGAACAATGATGTTGAAACCAGAGGTCCCAATGCAATCAAAAAGGACTTCAAGGTTCTGGGAAAACTGGTTGAGGGCTCAGGGTCACAGGTGGTTTTTTCATCAATACCCTTAGTTGCAAGAAGGAATACTGAAAGGAACAGGAAAGCAGGTGTAATTACCAAGTGGCTCAGAGGCTGGTGCCACCAACAGAATTTTGGTGTTTTTGATCTTGGGGAACTTTCTATGGCACCAAGTCCACTAAGAACAGATAGAATACATCTGTCCCAGAGGGGGAGTAAAATCTTAGCACATGATAATGGCTTATCTCCCAGAGGGAAAAGGGTTCTAGTAAGGGAGTTGGCAGGTCTCATTGATAGGGCTTTAAACTAGATTTGAAGGGGGAAGGAGCTGAAACCAGTGCCCTCCAGACAGGAGTCTGAGGGTGGTAAGCTGGAGTCAGGGTTGAAACCAGCAGCCCAGCTAAAGTGCATGTACACTAATGCACGAAGCATGGGTAACAAAGAAGAGGAGCTGGAAGTCTTGTTACAGCAGGAAAGTTATTATGTAGTTGCCATCACTGAAACATGGTGGGATGACTCACATGACTGGAGCACCATAATTGCTGACTACAGGCTCTTCAGGAGAGGCAGGTGAAGGTATGGAGGGGTGGAAGGGTGGCCCTGTACATGAGGGAGGCTCTAGGTGCCATGGAACTAGAGATTAAGGATGATCAGGTTGAGTCCCAGTGGGTGAGAATTAGAGGGAAGGCCAACAGGGCTGACATCCTGGTTGGAGTCTGTTATAGACCACCCAACCAGGATGAAGAGATTGATGAATTATTCTAAAGGCAGTTAAGCTTGTCTCAAGATCACCAGACCTTGTTCTTATGCGTGACTTTAAGCAGCCTGATATCTGCTGGGAACTTAACACAGCAGAGATGAGGCAGTCCAGAAGGTTCTTAGAGTGTATGGAGGATAGCTTCTTATCCCAGCTGCTGAGTGAGTCTACCAGGGGTGAGGATTTGCTTGACCTTCTTTTTACAAACAGAGAAGGGCTGGAAGGAGATGTGGTGGTTGGAGGCTGTCTGAGGTCCAGTGACCATGAAATAATTGAGTTTTCAATATGCAGTCAAGCTAAGAGGGGCAGCAGCAAAACCTCCAATCTGGATTTCTGGAGGGCGGACTTAAGGTTACTTAAGGAACTAACTCAGAAGGTACCTTGGGAAACAGCCCTTAAAAACAAAGGGGTCCAGGAGGGCTGGACCTACTTCAAGAAAGAATTCTTGAAGGCACAGGAACAGGCTGTGCCAATGTGCCAGAAGATGAGCCGCCAGGGCAGACAGCCAGCTCATCTGGGTGAATTAAGGGAAAGAAAGAGGGTGTATCATCTTTGGAAGGACGGAGAGGTAACCCACAAAATATTTAAGGATGTTGCTAGGTCATGCAGGAAAAAAAGTAGGGAGGCAAAAGCCCATTTAGAGCTTAGACTGACCACTGCTGTGAAATAAAACAAAAAATACTTCTACAAATGTATTAATGGCAAGAGGAGGGAAAAAGACACTTTCGACTCCTTAGTTGACATGGAGGGGAGTATAGTAACAAAAGATGAGGAAAAGGCAGAGGTACTCAACACCTTCTTTGCCTCAATTTTTAATATCAGGACAGGTTGTCTTCCAGACAACTGGCCTCCTAAGCTGGCAGAAGGAGTCAGGGAGCAGTATAGTTCTCCTGTGAGCCAGGAGGAAGTAGTTAGAGACCTCCTTAGCCAATTGGATCCCCACAAGTCCATGGGACTGGATGGGATCCATCTTAGGTTGCTGAGAGAGCTGGCAGATGAGCTGGCTAAGCCACTCTCCACCATTTTTCAGCAGTCCTGGCTCACTGGAGAGGTCCCAGATCACTGGAAGCTGGCTAACGTGATGCTCATCCAGAAGAAGGGCCAGAAGGAGGAGACAGGGAATGCCAGGCCTGTCAGCCTGACCTCAGAGCCAGGCAAGATTATGGAACAGGTCATCTTGAGTGCAATCACACAGCACTTGCAGGATGGCCAAGGGATCAGGCCCAGCCAGCATGGATTTAGGAAGGGCAGGTCCTGCCTGACCAACCTGATCTCCTTCTATGATCAGGTGACTCATGTGGTGGATGTGGGGAAGACTGTGGATGAAGTCTACCTGGACTTCAGCAAGGCCTTTGATACCATCCTCCCACAGCAAACTCCTGGCCAAGCAGGCAGCCCATGGCTTGGACAGCAGCATTCTGCGCTGGGTCAGGAAGTGGCTGGAGGTCTAAGCCTAGAGATTGGTGGTGAGTGGTGCCACATCCAGCTGGCAGCTAGTCACTAGTGGTGTCTCCCAGGGGTCAGTGCTGGGCTCCATCCTGTTCAATATCTTTATTGATTACCTGGATGAGAGGATTGAATCCATCATCTGTAAATTTGCAGATGACACAAAGCTGGGGGCAGGTGTTGATCCATTAGAGGGTAGGGGAGCTCTGCAGAGGGCCCTTGACAGGCTGGACAGATGGCAGAGTCAAAAGGCACATTGGCTACAACTACTCCATGCCGTGCTACAGGCTGGGGTCAGAGTGGCTGGAGAGAGGCCAGGCAGAAAGGGAGTTGGGGGTACTGGTGGATAGTAGGCTGAACATGATCCAGCAGTGTGCCCAGGTGGCCAAGAAGGCCAATGGCATCCTGGCCTGTATCAGGAGTAGTGTTGCCAGCAGGAGCAGGGAGGTCATTGTGCCCCTGTACTCAGCACTGGTTAGGCCACACCTTGAGTCCTGTGTCCAGTTCTGGGCCCCTCAGTTTAGGGAAGATGTTGAGTTACTGGAACATGTCCAGAGAAGGGCAACAAAGCTGATGAGGGGTTGGAGCACAAGCCCTATGAGCAGAGGCTGAGAGAGCTGGGGTTGCTTAGCCTGGAGAAGAGGAGGCTCACAGGAGACCTTCTTGTTGTCTACAACTTCCTGAAGGGAGGTTGTAGCCATGTGGGGGTTGGTCTCTTCTCCCAGGCAACTACCAACAGAGCAAGAGGATACAGTTTCAAGCTGCACCAGGGGAATTTTAGGGTGGATGTTAGGAAGAAGTTCTTCACAGAAGGAGTGATTGGCCATTGGAATAGGCTGCCCAGGGAGGTGGTGGTGTCAGCATCACTGGAGGTGTTCAGGAGGAGACTACCAGTTCACAAAACTTTTCACAGAAAAAAGCAGTTTGTCACTTCAAAATTGTGACTTTTAATCACCATGTTGAAGTATTTTATTGTGATCAAAGTATGTCTGTACTCTTCTTTTTTGAAAGATATGTGTTAATTACAGTTTGCTCCAGGTTCCTTACATCCTGTTTTTTCTTATTAAAACATATATTTATTCTGGATCAGCTCTTCCAAGATAGAGTGTGGTCGTGGAACCTCTGTGAGGGACTGCCTTAGCATGCAACAAGAGGAAATTTGTTTCAGCATGCTTAATTTTTGTTTGTAGAAGAGAATGGGAGAGTATGTGAAATATATTAAAATTGCCTTAAAAGTCAGTTGACTTGAAATTTAATATTTTATTTTTATTTTTAGAGGAAATTATAATATTTAATCTGAGATTTATTAGAGTATTTTAAAATGCCAACAAAGTAAGTAGTTGTTCAATCTGTTGCCTGTTCTGCATTGGTTGATCAGAGAATACATTTTCAGTTAATAGCCACAGTGGTCATGCTGCTATATATCTGACAGAGCTAAAACCATATCTTGTTTTTAACCATGTTTCAAGACCTTCAATTCCCTTAATTGTTATTGGCATCTCCTTTCTATCCCAGCAAAGATTCTATCAGGAGACTGTAATGAGGGAGGGAAGGGATGCCATCCAGAGGGACCTTGACAGGCTGGAGAGGTGGGCACAAGCCAACCTCAGGAGCTTCAACAAGACCAAGTGCACGGTCCTGCATCTGGGTCGAGGCAATCCCAGGCACAAATCCAGGCTGGGCAGGGACTGGCTGGAGAGCAGCCCTGAGGAGAGAGACTTGGGGGTGCTGGTGGATGAGAAGCTCAACATGAGCTCTCAATGTGCACTTGCAGCCTGGAAAGCCAATCAGATCCTGGGCTGCATCAAGAGAAGTCTGGCCAGCAGGTCAAGGGAGGTGCTTCTCCCCCTCTACTCAGCCCTGGTGAGACCCCACCTGGAGTACTGCATCCAGTTCTGGAGCCCCTATTACAAAAGGGATATGGAGGTGCAGGAACATGTCCAGAGAAGGGCCCCAAGGATGATCAGAGGGCTGGAGCACCTCTCCTATGAGGACAGACTGAAGGAGTTAGGGCTGTTCAGTCTGGAGAAGAGAAGGCTCTGAGGTGGCCTAATTGTGGCCTTCCAGTATCTGAAGGGGGCCTACAAGAAGGCTGAGGAGGGACTTCTGAGGCTAAGACATAGTGATAGGACTAGGGGGAATGGAATGAAGCTGGAGGTGGGGAGATTCAGGCTAGATGTGAGAAGGAAGTTCTTCACTGTGAGAGTGGTGAAGCCCTGGAATGGGTTGTCCAGGGAGGTGGTTGAGACTGTCCCTGGAGGTGTTTAAGACCAGGCTGGAAGAGGCTCTGGCCAGCCTGGTCTAGTGTGGGGTGTCCCTGCCCATGGCAGGGGTTGGAACTAGATGATCCTTGTGGTCCCTTCCAACCCTGACTGAAACTATGATACTATGACATGTGACAAAACACATAAAATATGGTTTCTTTACTAAGGACTGTGTTATATCTACCTGATACATAATTGTTATGGTCTGGGTTTTGGGAGTGGGAAGAGGAGAGAAACTGAATTAAAATTACATTTTAATGAAAAAAATATTTTTTTTTCCCCCCAGAACTGAAACATTTACAGAAGACACAATCAATAAAACTCTTGACAGCAAGAAGGTCTCCTGTGAGCCTCCTCTTCTCCAGGCTAAGCAACCCCAGCTCTCTCAGCCTCTCCCCCCTGCTGCTTCTGACCTCCCTGCTCCTGCTGGCCACACTATTCCTGATACAGGCCAGGATGCCATTGGCCTTCTTGGCCACCTGGGCACACTGCTTGCTCATGTTCAGCCTACTATCGCCCAGTACCCCCAGGTCACTTTCTGCCTGGCTGCTCTCCAGCCCCTCTGACCCCAGCCTGTAGCACTGCATGGGGTTGTTGTAGCCTATGTGCAGAACCCAGCACTTAAATGTGTTAAACCTCATGCCCTTGGACTCTGCCCATCTGTCCAGCCTGTCAAGTTTCCTCTGTAGATCTCTCCAACTTGCTAACAGATCAACTCCTGCCCCCAGCTTGGTGTCATCTGCAAATTTACTGATGATGGATTCAATGTTATATCATACTTATATCATTCTTATGTCATCCATCATGTCACAACCTGAAAGCTTTGAAGAGCTCCTGGTAGGCATAAAGTTTGTTTCTTCTTGAGAAAAATGTTGTAAAATTTAACATTTGCTACATTGCTTTCTCTAAATGAATATAGGCTGCTGCACTTGGATTTTATTCATACAAAGTGCTGTATTTTAGGAAGATATAAAATTCTCAGCAGACTATAAAGCATTTTGTTTTTCAGATAGTGGCTAAATAATGTAGAATGCTGAAGAGTGCAAAAAAAACCCCAAACAGTTACAGCATACAGCAATATTTAAACATGATTTTGACTCCACAGTTGATACTTGCTTGTCAAACGTTCTAAATTCCATACTGATAAGAATGTAGTAAAACTTTATAACTTGTGTTTTAAACACATCTACAGCTGCACAAACTGTGTGGCAAGCCAGTCAGCATAGTCTATTCTCTCTTAAGCAGAATGACAGACAAATGGCACCAACCATGCAGGTGTTCATTAATGTACACCTAAAGCCATCACATCGCAACCTAGAAACAATGCAATGCAAAAATGAGACCTCAAAATAGTCATCTACAAGCACATCTACCAGGAGCTGTTATTCAAATAAACAAGCATTTAATTAGTTTATAATTGCTGGTCCTGAATGTACAAAATCACGCTTCAAGAAAAAAGCAAAGCACAATAGTCACAATCTGTTTGGTTCTACTGAATTCAATCAAAAGGACTTGAAGAGTGCATGATGGTGCTGTGAGACTGAGGAATGCAAGTGGAAGCACAGAGTCTGAGGAACCTCCACAGCCTGTTTTGAACCTGTTAATGTGCTCTGTTCACTTAATGGCATCTTATAAAACATCTGGTCTCAAATGCTCAAATATTGATTCAGTATATGGAAATCTGGTATTACACTACTGCTGTTTCTAGGAACAGCTTATATAAACACATCTGACATGATTGTGCCATATGGTTTTATTTCTGGAGTGCTCTGATTACATTTTTAGGGGAAGAGTGTGATTAATTGGAGTGATTTATAGATCCCCCTCACTTCCTTCGAGGTGAGTGGTGACTAAGCTGTAAAAGTCACAAGTTTTGGTGTCTAGGTTCGTAAGGGTTTTCAGTTAATGGTTAACTGAATAACAAATCTCTGATGTGCATTCACGTGTGGCTCCAGTGAGTGGGTGATAAGACCTAAATCCTCCATAGAGTACAAATGTGCAGGCTGAAAAGGAAGTATATTTTACAGGTTTTATGTGCTTTTACCATGCCACATTTACCACACATTAGTGAAGGTAAATATAGGGAAATGAGAGGTTTTGAAGAGACAAATAGGTTGTGGCCCTTTTGCAAACATCAATAACTTAAATATTGTACCTGAGTAAAGAGCAAAGCTACAGGCTCTGGGCTGGGTTTAAAGTCTAAGGAATTTGGTCAGCTTGAAGATGATGTTTGTACTGACATTCTTCCCTCACCAATCCAACATTCAGGCCCTGCTGTCTCAGGCTGTCTCACAGAATTGCCATATTTCTGCCAAAACTCTTTATTTATCTTATTAAACACACCAAAAATATCCAGTATCCAGTGATATTTAGACAGAGGATCTGCAGAGTCATGTGGAAAATCCTGTGATGACCTGGGATGTAGGCAGTTAAGTAGGAAGTGACAAAGATTTATGCAGTGGCTGGCCTGGTTTCCTGTATCTTTGTTCCATGTACCTGTGTGTCAAACATCTGAACAATGAAAAAATGTTTTGTTCAACTGAATTTGACATACTCCCTATTCCCTTCACAGATCTTTTGCTCACAATGTGGGTAATGTTCATCCTTATACTTCTTCTATGGAGTTACCAGAAGAGACAAGAAGACAATAACCACCTGGTAGCATAAGAGAGATTCATAGCTGTGCAACCATCCCCTTAAGTATATTCTAAATAAACCATCTCTTAAATATTTGTACCACTCCTGTACTTTTCATAAGTTTCTAGAAAAATACCAAATTATTTCTATTGTTCATGTGGTGTTGTGTGTTAGCTATTTTTCTCTTGCCTGTGAATGTTGTAGGGCATGGGGAAGTGAGAGCAGAAACAGTGTTACATACAGAGATGGCTAGGTACACTGGGCAAAGATAAATCCTTCAGTGAGCTGCCCCTTGCAACCCCTCGACACATCCATGAAGTTTGTAACATTCAGTTCATGTAGGTCCTAAACCAACCCAGAATACTAGATTCTAAATATATAAATTACTGCATCAGATGGGACTGGTAATCCATCTTGAGAAAATCTTCATACTGTAGAAACAGGGAATATTTTAGAAGAACAAACCTGCAATAAACAGTTTTCAATGCTTAAACAGGGCATTGCAGTCAGCTCAGTTTCATTTTAATATTAGCCATATGTAACAAGTTCTGCTGACTTATTTTGTTTAGTGAAGACTATTCTCTTGCCTTACTTTGGAGAGACAGGTTTATCTAATGCATTCATTGCTTTTACATTCATAAGAAAGTCCAAAGAACATATTTTGAGTGCCTCACTGCTGTTCATCATTTTACTATACAACTTTTGCCTTTATTACTTTAACAATTTTGCCAAAGGAAAAGATGTCTTCCCCTTTTTTAGTGCACTATGTTCTTAAATTCTTTATTATTGCCACTGTGTGATTTCACCATATATTTCACCATATAGCAGTACAAACTTTTCATCTAGAAGTGATAAAGCTTGAATACAATTCTAAATATGATTGGCATTAGGTTTGCACATGATACTATGGATTTTAAAGTCTTCCTCTTTAAGCATATTCTTCCCCTTAGTTATAAAATAAGCTTTTTAAACCAGTGTTAATATATTCTAGCATTTCTAAGGTGGCACTACATATTGAACTAGTTTTAAATGCAAATATGTTATTTATTTTTATGTCTTCTGTAATTTAGTATCTTGACTATAAACTTTTGTTTATAGCTACATTTCTTGTTTTCTCTTTACCCACTGCCTCCTCATGCAACACGGAAAAAATATTGATCTCCACAGTGTTCTTTTTTCTCTACACTAAAAATCTGCTAATTTGCCCTATTTGGAAATGGAACTAAGGAACACTACTTCTCCATTAGGAAAAAATCTTTCACATGCAGTGCTGCTACTTCTCTCCACCCGCCCATGCTCTGACTAACTGTATTTGGTGGGGCTTATCAGAATAAGTAGTCGTGAAAACATGGAGGGAAGCCAACAAATCTTAGATGTTGCCCTTTGGGAGGAAATCTGCTTTAGGATGACACACTTTGCCGAGGGTGCATAAAGGTTCCCATTCTCCTCTTGCCAATTCCTATGCCACTGCTGAACATCTCTTTAAAGGAGGAAGCAAAGCAGTCATACTGTTAAAAGTGTTGTGGAATGCAGCAACTAGTCTGTACAGTGAAGTAATGTGTGAGGATCCCTAGGCCACTGCACATCATGCAGAAGTATTAGAAGAGCATGAAAGGAAGCACTGAAAGTGCTGACTGAAAGGGCAGTAAAGTCAGATGGCCTGGGGCATTCTGACTGGTGGAAGAAATCCCTTTGGGAGGCTGGATTCTTGCTGGATTCTGGATACCCTCTCAGCAAGATTCAGAGGTCACCAGTGAGTCTCCCCCAACCTGAGCAGCCCAATTGGAGAACCACTTTCACCCAGTTCCACAACCTCAGCCAGAGCTCTTCACTCTGATTCAGAACCATGATGCAGTAAGTCAGTCAGATTCCAGGAACTCAAATGGCACATGCGCTTTGATATTTGGACTAAGTATCAACTCATTAGGTATCCTTAAGAAATAAAAATTAATTTCAATTAATATGAATATGTTGCTTCTACAAGTAGAGGCCTCAGTGACGAATCCAAAGTTGAAAATACTTTGAGAAAGTCTGATTATTTATCTTAAAACATACCCTCTTCCTTAAAACATAGTCTCTTCCTTTTCTCTGTGTTTCTTCATAAGTCAATAAGACTTCATGCTTTTGAACCTTCGGTCTCTTCTTCCTTGTAATGCTTGTAACCTGTAACTCTCTGATGCTTTCATCTTTCCACAAGCATTTCTTTTGCTTCTGTCATACAGCTTTTACTTTGACAGACCACTGGTCCTATGAATATGATATCTGAGTCACTATAAGTCCACAAAAATCAGAGAAAAAAGGATTTTCAAAGGATAGGAAGATAAAAGGTCAAGTATAGGTAGGTGTGCATACAAGAAATAATCATGAACATGCATTTAAGGCTCCTGAAAATCTAGTGATATTGAAATATAACAAGCTTACACTTCAGCATAATTAGAAACAAAATTAGTTGCATCTGAAACATGTCATATGTTAAAAAAGAAAGTTACACTCAAACTGCTATCCTTTAGAATAAACCTCAGAAATTCTTGGCAGGATTATGAAAAGCAGATGAACTTTTTCAAACCCTGACTTCTCATCTCCTTATTATAATAGAAATTCTTTGTCCCCTCTTCTTGATTTGAATTTAGCTTAGGTGCAAAATCAGATGGAGGCCAAGTTTTTTGTTTTGTATAAACATGGCCCAAGGATTTATTATCTCTCTAGAAAAATTTTATTTCAAAAGAACATAAGTGATTTGTCAATATTTAATGGTGATTATTCATGGGGCTTCTGGTATTACCCATTCTCAGTGTAAAATTTCCCATGATACAGGCTTGAATTTGAGTTCCAGCCAACACTCATTGCTATTTATAGGTTTAGGATTGATATTACTCAGTGCAGAACTGATGATTTTAATCTTTATAATTCTTTCATGCAGGCCGTAAGAAAACACCTCCTTTGGCTATGAAGTATTCTACTGTACTCTTCCAGAAGATAAGTTCACTTTTTTGGAAACAAAATAGTAGCTGATTTTCTTATATATTATATTCACTCTCAAACTTTAGAGTGGTTGAGGGGTGACTGAGAACAAGTTTAGGCCTACTTTACTCCTTAACATTTTAAATGGCATTACTATGTGCATGATACACATTGAAATTTGGTCTAGTTTTATAACAACATAGCAGTATGTTTGACAATAAAAACAGCAAACATGACCCATATCATGACAAACTGCTCTCCCATACAGTCTTCAGTCATCAGCCACAGGTCCCACCAAGGATATCAGCACAGTGAAAATGCATCATATCAGAGCTCTGTTATCCAGATCAAGGTTCTATTAATGATGATTGTGCTTCTGTGTACTTCTTCTGTGTTACAAATATCCTTATTCCTCTTGATAATGATAGAGTATTAGGCTCAACTAGTTTTAAGGCCAGAGGCACCCTGATCACAGGTGGGACTCTGTGTGCCTGTGCTCCAGTTCTTTGCTCTAAAAGTGAGACAGTTAGACAGGCCTCATTTATCAAGCACAATGTAAATGTCAAATGTTTACTGAAAACACTTCTGAGAACATCATCTGTTGGCAAAAAAGATTATAGTAAGAAATATCGTATTTCTAAATATAAGGAAACATGTAAAATAGTCAAGGTTTCAGATTTTATGTTTCTCAAGTAATTCTTGATATATTAATTTAATACCTTCACTAGTTTACTTTAAAAGCTAATGAAAATAACACCTGTCTGGAAGACAATAGATAAATTTCATTTGACTATGGAGAACCAAATCCATTATCTTTATGTGTATTGTCTCCAAACTGTCTTCCTCCTTTGCAGGCTACATTCAAAATATAATTACTGCAGCAATAGTACAGTACTATTTCTCTTGCATTGCAATATATTTGAATGATGTAGTATATTATTATCTTGAAGAAAAATTCATGTGCAGAATATGTGCAGAAGAAGATGTGTAACCAGAAAGAAAAGAAACAATCACTGTAACTGCATTTTTACCAGTCTTCCTCAAAAGCAGGAAAAGTTTGAGTAAAATAGAAGAAACACTGAAGGCAAAATTAACTAGGAAATACATTAATAAGTATATCTCATTTGAAAATAGTTGATCTAATCTTGGTACTTTCAAATTGAGATGTGTTTTTTCAGCGCTATAAGAGAAAACCTCAGGAAACTGTGTTGCTACTGTTAACCAGGACCGCAGTATTTTCTGCATATAAAAACCAAGAATTATGTTAAAAAAAGAATTATATTCTGTAAGTTTTGCTACAATATAACCCAAGAGATATGCTTTACTTGGATGTGACACTTTCTGGATAGTAGCAGACTTACCTCTGTGTAAAGCTGTCACAGAAGTTTCCTTATCACTCCCTGGAGAAGCAGAGCACTGCTGAAAAGTCAGTGGAATCTGGCACAGTCCCCAGCTCTTCCCTATAGATAGTCTCCTCCTCAAACTTCTGATGGGGGACTCTGGAATACAAGCAGCTCAAGATCATAAGGTCACATAGAAGGCTTCAAATCAGCTTTCAAAGCGCATATGACAGTACAGTAGCTATACTCACAAAAAGCTGTGTGCTCAGCAGCACACTTGTAGTAATCTGTGTGTGAAGAGTGGAGCCAGAAGTACAGAGTTTTCTTTTCTCCAGCAGAAGCTGTCACTGGCATAAGATACGTGTTTAAATCTGCAGCTAAAATGTGCATAGTGTTCAAAGTAGCCCTACATTCACCAAGGGTTAAGGCTTTGAGAAGGTTGTGAGTATAGGAGTGGAGGCAGTTTGAAAAGAAGTCCTCAGAGCATACCTAAACATGAAAGTATTTGCAGATGTGGCAATCTTTTGTCACCATATATCCCTAATGCACGTAGTCAACGCTATTTTGGTTTTGTTTATATCCCCACAGGGCACCACGATCAGTAACTATGAAATCTGATTCTTATAAGCATCTATTGAAGGTCTGTTGCCCTAGAGAATTCTGGAGTTCCCTCCCTCCCGCCGTGGGCAATCTCCGTCTCTGTTGCCAACATTCCCTTTTTTCTTTACAGTTTAAAGTGCTGTTCGTTGTTTCCGGATTTTTGCTCATGTTATTTAAATTGTTACTTGCTCCTGCTGGTGTATCTGTCCTACAACCAAATACTTCAAACCAGTAAACAGGTTTCATTAATATTTTCCATGGGACTTTTTTATTAATAAAGTTATTAATATTTTTATTAATTGTTATGCCTATTGAACATTAATAACCTCCTTATGATTGTTACAGTTATACAGCAAAGTTATATAGTCTATCAGAAGGTACATGTGTCACATCTTAATGGTTACTTTCTACTGGCATCTGTGTAATTAAGGCATACAACAGGCTAAAATAGCAAACCAATATTTTAACACGTCCAACCAAATTCTACCCAATTTTTTCTCCTCAGTCACAAGATATTTACATTCTTTTCCAAGTCAGAGAGCAAACATACCCTTCTCAAATTCGAGCAAAGGCAAATCTTCCCCATAGCTTTCCAAAGCTATCCAAAACCAGCCCTTCTCCTCTCCTACACTTAAGTATTAAGCAATGTAGCCCTGCTTAGCTCTTTTGTTCTCTTTTTAAGAATCTGCTTAAATTCATCTAAGCTCTTTCAGAGGGTGCTAGCAACAGTTAAACAATCACTGTAGCAGCAAGTTCCAGAAATTCACAGGCTGCTGTACAAAGATGTGTTTCATCTCCTTGCAAGTGAACTCCTGCAAGTTCCATAAATTGCTTCATAGTTCTATTATCATAGTATTTGATTAAGGGAATACTTCTACTTTCACCTTGTCCACTGTCTTCATGACTTTGTAATTCTCAGTACTTGCATATTATATTAGTTCAGCAGGTACAAGAGATTCAAAACTTGTGATTCTATGATCATATATAAAGGCTCCTACTGAAATGTCCTAGGGTACATTTATAAATTAGATATAATCTTGAATAAATAACAATACACATTTATGAAAGAAATATGATAGTAGAATAGTTATAGTAGATAACACATTTTACCACAAGAAAACAGGAAAGATGGCAGAAAGAATTCTTCAATGCCAAATACCAGCAGTAGAATATTTTTTTTAAATAAGATGATTGGAAAATGTTAAGATATTTAAAACATAAGAAGAGTCTGTCTCTGTTGTTTCTTTTCCCTCCATTTAAGGGAAATTACTTAAGACTGAGCAATTTTAAATGAGTTTCCTAATTTTGCATTTTTAAGCAATGAATAATGATTTTCATCCCTTTTAAATGGATTAAAAATATTACAGCAATAAAAAGAAATAAAATAGTATACAGAAACAATACTGAAATTCTGTTCTTCTGTTTACGTACTGGGTAACATATACAAGGGTTGGCATAGGGTAAAAGCATCAAAATTTCAAGGGATTGTGATTTGCAATGATGAGTTCAAACAGAGTGGTTAAGGAACCATGCTAAATACTGAGATTCTCACAAGTTCTAAACTCCTTTAACAAATAGCTTAAATTTTTTTACGAAGTGTGTTTAGGCCAGATCTCATGTAGATGAACATGCTATACAGATGTGTTTATTAGTCTGGCAGAGGAATAACTGCCTGTGGAATAAAAAATATAAATGAAGTGACAGAGTGGGGAAGTCTGACACAGAACTAAAATCATGTGTTCCACTTACAAAGAAGCTGTAGCTTTGAGTAGGGGCCTGGTGTTTGTGTGCAAGATCAGGCTCCATGCTATAAATACTTCATCACAAGGACCTGGTCTTCACCTGTGTTTTAAAATGTGAATTCAGAAGCAGTAAAGAAGATTGAGAGGGTCGAACTGATACTTGACATAACTCCTTGGCAGTAAACCAGGGATATATTTGGCCAATGTGTACAAACAGAAATAACTAAAAATGTGTGAGTGTTACAGAGCTTGATAGAGCAGCAAGTCGAGGGAATATAAAGCACATCAGCTTGAGTGGCAATCAATATGCATGGGAGGCTGGAAAAGATAAGCAAGACCAATGTCAACAGAAAGTCAGAAGCAGGGATAGATGGGAAGCTATCACAAAGTGGTAAAATAAAAACTTTCTTTCTGCATCCATCAGTGAAGTTTGACTTTCATTAATTATTTCATTTGTTTAGGTTAAATCATTCACTTGAGTACACTGGCATATAAAGTGGAAGTAAATAGGATTATTTCAATTTATTTTTTAGACAAAAAAGCCTTAATATGTAATTTTAATGAGAAAAATACCATTTCATTTCAGTTCTGCTTATTGTCCATGACCCACGGACTAAAAATGAGTCATTTTTAGATGAAGTGTACACTAAGATCAATGTATCTGGAAGGATCAAATAGAAATTTTCAAATAGAAACTTTCAAACAGAAATTCTATAATTCTTCCTGTTCCAGTCTGAGTATTTTCTGGTACATGAAAGAAGCTCTTTCATGAATGAATAGCTATCTAGGCAGATCCCAATATGGTAGACATAAGACCTTGTGAGTCCAGATGTGCAAACAGATAAAATGTTCACAGATCAGGGAAAGATTTGGACTGAATATGGCATGTTCAAGTTAACACAGCTCTTTTTCTTTTTCTTAGTTTAGAATGTAGTCCACAGCATAATTTTGGAAGTGGACTGACTAGGTTTCAAACAGTAATTAGGTTAAATGAATATCTGAATTAATTGTTGCCAAATATTCCATGCAGCCATTTATTTACATGAAATAAATGTAGATATAGAATCATAGAATCATAGAATCAGTCAGGGTTGGAAGGGACCACAAGGATCATCTAGTTCCAACCCCTGCCATGGGCAGGGACACCCTACACTAGATCACGCTGGCCAGAGCCTCGTCCAGCCTGGTCTTAAACACCCCCAGGGACTGGGCCTCAACCACCTCCCTGGACAACCCATTCCAGGGCTTCACCACTCTCATGGTAAAGAACTTCTTCCTCACATCCAGCCTGAATCTCCCCATTTCCAGCTTCATTCCATTCCCCCTAGTCCTATCACTACCTGAGATCCTGAGAAGTCCCTCCCCAGCCTTCCTGTAGGCCCCCTTCAGATACTGGAAAGCCACAATGAGGTCACCTCGGAGCCTTCTCTTCTCCAGACTGAACAGCCCCAACTCCTTCAGTCTGTCCTCATAGGAGAGGTGCTCCAGCCCTCTGATCATCCTCGTGGCCCTTCTCTGGACACGCTCCAGCACGTCCACATCCCTCCTGTAATAGGGGCTCCAGAACTGGACGCAGTACTCCAGGTGGGGTCTCACCAGAGCTGAGTAGAGGGGGAGAAGCACCTCCCTTGACCTGCTGGTCACACTTCTCCTGATGCAGCCCAGGATCTGATTGGCTTTCCGGGCTGCAAGCGCACATTGAGAGCTCATGTCGAGCTTCTCGTCCACCAGCACCCCCAAGTCTCTCTCCTCGGGGCTGCTCTCCAGCCAGTCACTGCCCAGCCTGTATTTGTGCCTGGGATTGCCTCGACCCAGATGCAGGACCCTGCACTTGGTCTTGTTGAAGCTCCTGAGGTTGGCTTGTGCCCACCTCTCCAGCCTGTCCAGGTCCCTCTGGATGGCATCCCTTCCCTCCAGCGTGTCCACTGCACCACACAGCTTGGTGTCATCAGCAAACTTGCTGAGGGTGCACTCGATGCCACTGTCCATGTCACCCACAAAGATGTTGAACAAGACAGGTCCCAGGACTGATCCCTGAGGGACTCCGCTTGTCACTGGCCTCCACTGGGACATGGACCCGTTGACAGCCACTCTTTGGGTGCGGCCATCAAGCCAATTCTTTATCCATCTAGTGGTCCATCCATCAAACCCATGTGTCGCCAGCTTGGAGACCAGGAGGTGGTGTGGGACAGTGTCGAAGGCTTTGCTCAAATCCAGGTAAACGACATCAGTTGCTCGCCCCTCATCTATTAATGCTGTCACCTGATCATAGAAGGCCACCAGGTTTGTCAGGCAGGATTTGCCCTTGGCAAAGCCATGCTGACTATTCCCATATATACATATATATACATATATATACATATATATACATATATAAACAAGTTGCGAATTGTGAGAGTTTACAGTCCCCTAATTCAGAGACTGCTGTGTTTCTGTACAACATAATTTAGATTCATAGAATCATAGGATGCTCTGTGATGGAAGGGATATTTGAGAGTCATCCAATCCAACCCTGTCAGAGCAAGCAGGGACACCTGCAAACAGGTCAGGTTGCTCAGAGCTCCATCAAGCCTGACCTTGGATGTCTCCATGGATGGGACCTCCACCACCTCCCTGGGGAACCTGTTCCAAATTCCCCCTACACTCATAGTAAATAACTTCTTCTTAATGTACAATCTAAATCTATAATTCTCTAGTTTAAAACCTTCGGCGGCGGAATTTAAACAACGGGCAGCTCTTCGCGCGGCTCCACTCGGCAGCAGCCCCTTCGGAACAGCACCGGGACCAGCGGCCACTTGGGCGGCTTTTCGCGCTTCTCCTCTTCGGGCTGCGGTGGCGGCCGGGTTCGCCACGCTTCCTGAACACACAGCGGCACTCGGGCGGCCCTGTCTTCACGTGCCTACGGCTCGTGAGGCCAGCGCCTTCGGCGGCGGAATTTGAACAGCGGACAGCGGTTCGCACGCTCCGCTCGGCAGCAGCCCCTTCGGAACAGCGCCGGGATCAGTGGCCACTTGGGCGGGCTTTCGCGCTTCTCCTCCTCGGGCTGCGGTGGCGGCCGGGTTCGCCACGCTTCCTGAACACACAGCGGCACTCGGGCGGCCCTGTCTTCACGTGCTTGCGGCTCGTGAGGCCAGCGCCTTCGGCGGCGGAATTTGAACAGCGGACAGCGGTTCGCGCGGCTCCGCTCGGCAGCAGCCCCTTCTCTGGTGCTCTCTGGTGCTCTCGCCGCCGCCGCACTTTTTCTAAATTTTTGTCCAGTGGGTGGTGTGTCCAGGGGCAGCCACGGCCGTGGCCAGGGGCAGCATGGTTATAACGCGCAGCAAAATCTCCTTTAAAAAATCAGTGTCGACCCAGACTGAGGTAGAACACAAGCAGGTAGCTGTCCAGATATCTGGCTGTAGTGAGTGCTGGGGCCTGGCTCTTGAGATGCAGGGTAGTGGGGGCAACTCTTGCATTAGGTGTGAGCAGATGGGCTATCTGCTCGACCTTGTGGCCAGACTAAAGGATGAGGTCACTAGTCTTAGAGATGTATGGGCTTGTAGAAAAGTGATGAGCCACAGGAGGAAAGAGATGAACCCGAGTAAGCAGGCTCCACAGGCTCCCCCAGCAGAGACTGGTTGTTCGAAAAGCAGAGGGGAATGGATACAGGTTCCTCTCAAAGGACAAATTAAAACCTCCTTGCCTCCCCCCACCTCCCTCACTGCCCTTGAAAAACAGGTATGGGGCGCTGGAGATCGAGGGTGAGGTGATACTGATGCCGGAGGACACACCATCTGGGGTCTTCCCTGAGGCTAAACAGCCTAAGGTTAAACAGCCTAAGGTTAAACAGCATAAGGTTAAACAGCTTAAGGCAACGCAGCCTAAGGTTAAACAGCCTTCCCCTGGCATCAGGACTTGCTCCCTAAAAAAGAAAAGGAGGGCAATTGTTATTGGTGATTCCCTCCTGAGGGGAACAGAAGGTCCCATATGTAGGCCGGACCCATCTCATAGGGAAGTTATTAGCCTAGCAGGAGTCCAAGTTGGAGATGTTACCAGAAGGTTGCCCAGTCTGGTACAGCCCTCTGATTATTATCCCTTATTGGTCATGCAGTTAGGGAATGATGATGTTGGTACCAGGCCTCCCAGGGCTATCAAAAATGACCTCAGGGCCCTGGGAGATCTGGTTGAGGGGTCAGGTGCACAAATAATTTTTACATCGATACCGTTAGTTGCAGGAGGGAACACAATAAGGAACAGGTCAGCAGCTGTAGTCAACAAGTGGCTTAGGGGCTGGTGCAGACGAATGAATTTTGGGTTTTTCGATCTTGGGGAACTTTCTACTGCACCAGGTCAGCTGGTAACAGATGGAGTACATCTGTCCCAGAGGAGGGGAAAGGTCACAATACATGAGAATGGCCTGTCCCCCAAAGGTAAAAAGATTCTGGGAAGGGAATTAGCAAGTCTCATTGACAGGGCTTTAAACTAGCTTCGAAGGGGGAGGGTCGGAAACCAGTGCCCTCAGGCAGGAGTCTGGAGGTGATAAGCGAGACCTAGAGGTGAAACCAGCAGCCCAGCTGCAGTGCATGTACACTAATGCACAAAGCATGGGTAACAAACAAGAGGAGCTGGAAACCTTGTTGCAGCAAGAAAGTTATGATGTAGTTGCCATCACAGAGACGTGGTGGGATGACTCGCATGACTGGAGCGCTGCAATTGACGGCTACAGGCTCTTCAGGAGAGGCAGGCATGGAAGAAGGGGTGGAGGGGTGGCCCTGTACATCAGGGAGGCACTGGATGCTGTTGAGATGGAGATCAGGGATGATAGGGTTGAGTGCTTGTGGGTGAGAATTAGAGGGAAGACCAACAGGGCAGACATCCTGGTTGGAGTCTGTTATAGACCACCCAACCAGGAGGAGGATGTTGATGAGGCATTCTATAGGCAGCTTAAGGCTGTCTCAAGATCGCCTGACCTCATTCTCATGAGTGACTTCAATCTGCCTGATATCTGCTGGGATCTCAACACAGCAGAGAGGAGGCAGTCTAGGAGGTTCTTAGAGTGCATGGAGGACAGCTTCTTATCCCAGGTGCTGCGCGAGCCTACCAGGGGTAAGGCTCTGCTTGACCTCCTCTTCACCAACAGGGAAGGGCTGGTGGGTGATGTGGTGGTCGGAGGGTGTTTAGGCACCAGTGACCACGACATAATAGAGTTTTCGGTATGCAGCCAAGCCAAGAGGGGGAGCAAGAAGACCTCCACTCTGGACTTCCGGAGGGCAGACTTCAGGCTACTCAAGGAACTAATTCAGAAGGTTCCTTGGGAATCAGCCCTCAAAAACAAAGGGGTCCAGGAGAGCTGGACCTACTTCAAGGAAGAACTATTGAAGGTGCAAGAACAGGCTGTGCCAGTGTGCCGGAAGATGAGCCGCCGGGGCAGACGGCCAGCCTGGATGGGTAATGAACTTTTAATAGAACTAAGGGAAAAAAAGAGGGTGTATCATCTTTGGAAGAAAGGGGAGGCAACCTACAGAATGTTTAGGGATGTTGCTAGGACATGCAGGAAGAAAATTAGGGAGGCAAAAGCCCATTTAGAACTTAGACTGGCCTCTGCTGTGAAGGACAACAAAAAGTCCTTCTATAAATACATCAATAGCAAGAAGAAGGGCAAGGACAACCTCCACTCCTTGGTTGACACGGAGGGGAACGTTGTAACAAAGGATGAGGAAAAGGCAGAGGTACTTAACACCTTCTTTGCCTCAGTTTTCACTAGCAGGGCAGAATGTCTTCCGGACAGCTGGCCTGCAGAGGTGGCAGAAGGAGCCAGAGAGCTGCATAGTTTCCCGCTGCTCCAAGAGGAAGTCAGAGATCTACTGAGCCACTTGGACCCCCACAAGGCCATGGGACTGGATGGGATCCATCCTAGGGTGCTGAGGGAGCTGGCGGATGAGCTATCCAGGCCACTTTCCATCATTTTTCAGCAGTCCTGGCTCACTGGAGAGGTCCCAGAAGACTGGAAGCTGGCCAACGTGGTGCCCATCCACAAGAAGGGCCGTTTGGATGAGCCAGGGAATTATAGGCCTGTCAGCCTGACCTCAGTGCCAGGCAAGATTATGGAACGGGTCATCTTGTGTGCGATCACACAGCACTTACAGGATGGCCAGGGGCTCAGGCCTAGCCAGCACGGATTTAGGAAGGGCAGGTCCTGCCTGACCAACCTGATCTCCTTCTATGATCAGGTGACCCGCCTGGTGGATGTGGGGAGGCCTGTGGATGTGGTCTACCTGGACCTCAGCAAGGCCTTTGACACCGTCCCCCACAGCAAACTCCTGGCCAAGCTGGCAGCCCATGGCTTGGACAGGATCACACTGTGTTGGGTTAGGAACTGGCTGGAGGGCAGAGCCCAGAGAGTGATGGTGAATGGCGCCACATCCAGCTGGCGGCCTGTCACTAGTGGTGTGCCCCAGGGATCAGTACTGGGCCCCATGCTCTTCAACATCTTTATTGATGATCTGGATGAGGGCATTGAGTCCATCATCAGTAAATTTGCAGATGACACCAAGCTGGGGGCAGCAGTTGATTTGCTGGAGGGCAGAGAGGCTTTGCAGAGAGACCTCAACAGGCTGGACAGATGGGCAGAGTCCAATGGCATGAGATTGAACACATCCAAGTGCCGGATTCTGCACATTGGCCACAACAACCCCAGGCAGTGCTACAGGCTGGGGTCAGAATGGCTGGAGAGTGGCCAGGCAGAGAGGGACCTGGGGGTACTTGTTGATTGTAGGCTGAACATGAGCCTGCAATGTGCCCAGGCAGCCAAGAAGGCCAATGGCATCCTGGCTTGCATCAGGAACAGTGTGGCCAGCAGGAGCAGGGAGGTCATTGTGCCCCTGTACACTGCACTGGTTAGGCCACACCTTGAGTCCTGTGTCCAGTTCTGGGCCCCTCAGTTTAGGAAGGATGATGAGTTGCTGGAACATGTCCAGAGAAGGGCAACGAGGTTGGTGAGTGGTTTGGAACACAAGCCCTATGAGGAAAGGCTGAGGGAGCTGGGGTTGCTTAGGCTGGAGAAGAGGAGACTGAGGAGTGACCTTCTTGCTCTCTACAACTACCTGAAGGGAGGTTGTAGCCAAGCAGAGGTTGGTCTCTTCTCCCAGGCATCCAGCACCAGAACAAGAGGACACAGTCTCAGGCTGCGCCAGGGCAGGTTTAGGCTGGATGTTAGGAAGAAGTTCTACACGGAGAGAGTGATTGCCCATTGGAATCGGCTACCCGTGGAGGTGGTGGAGTCACCTTCACTGGAGGTGTTCAGGAGAAGACTTGATGGGGTGCTTGGCTGTATGGTCTAGTTGTTGGGTGGGTTGGACTGTTTGATGGGTTGGACGCGATGATCTTGGAGGTCTCTTCCAACCTGGTGTATTGTATTGTATTGTATTGTGATACTGTGAAATGGCTTCAAGTTGCACTAGGGAGACTTAGGTTGGATATCAGGAAAACTTTCTTTGAAACACTTGTCTGAAACATTGCCTCTTTTCCTATTGCTACATGTCTTTGTAAACAATTCCTCTCCAGCTACCTTGTAGGCCCCCTTCAGCTGGGCATAGTACTCCAAGTGAAGTCTCACCAGAGTAAAGAGTGGCAGAACTACCTATCTCAGTATGTTGGCAACACCTCTTTTGATGCAGCCCAGGATGAAATTTACCTTCTGAGCTGCAAGTACATGTTGTTGGATCATGTCCAGCTTTTTATCCACCATTACCCCCAAATTTTTTTCTGCAGGAATGTTCTTCATATGATCATCCCCAGACTTTATTGATAATGAAAATTGTCTCCACCCAGGTGCAAAACCTTGCACTTGGCCTTGTTGGACCTCATAAGGTTCACCAGGACCCACTTCTCCAGCTTGTCCACATCTCTCTGTATGATATATGCAGGGAGATAGGGAGACAATAGGGACAATATGCAGGGACAATAGGGACAATATGCAGGGAGATAAGGAGGAGCACCAACAGAATCCTCACCTTGGACTTCCGGAGGGTGAACTTCAGCCTGTTTAAGAAAATTATTTGCAAAGTCCCCTGGGTATCAGCCTTCAAGAACCGAGGGGTCCAGGATGGTTGGACCTATTTCAAACAGGAGCTCTTGAAGGCACAGGAACTGGCAGTTCCCACGTGCCAAAAGATGAGCCGGCGGGGAAGGCGATTGGCCTGGATGAGCAAGCAGCTCCTGGAGGAATTAAGGGAAAAAAAAGAGGCTGTATCACCTTTGGAAGGAGGGGAAGGCTTCTCGAGCTATGTTTAAGAAAGTTGTTAGATTATGTAGGAAAAAAAATTAGAGAGGCAAAGGCCCAGTTGGAACTGAAGCTGGCCACCTCTGTGAAAGATAAGAAAAAGCATTTTTACAAATATATTAACACTAAAAAGAAGGGCAAGAAGAACCTGCACTCCCTATTGGACCTGGAGGGGAACAAAGTGACTGAAGGTGAGGAAAAGGCTGAGGTCCTGAACACCTTCTTTGCCTCAATTTTTAACAGCAAGGCAGGAGGAGTTCAGGACGAGTGGCCTCCTGAGCTGGGTGAAGGGGTCAGGGAGCAGAGTAATGCCCTGGATATCCATGAGGTATTAGTTCGGGACCTGCTGAGCCACTTGGACACTCACAAGTCCATGGGACCGGATGGGATCCATCCTAGGGTCCTGAAAGAGCTGGCAGAGGAGCTGGCCAAGCTGCTCTCCATCATTTTTGAACAGTCCTGGCTGACCGGTGAGGTCCCAGATGACTGGAAACTGGCCAGCATGGTCCCCATCCAGAAGAAGGGTTGGATGGAGGAACCCGGAAACTATGGGCCAGTCAACCTGACCTCAGTGCCAGGGAAAACGATGGAGCAGATTATCCTGGCGGTAATAACTGTGCACCTGCAGGGTGGCCAAGAGCTCAGGTCCAGCCAACATGGATTTAGGAAGGGCAGGTCCTGCCTGACCAACCTGATCTCCTTCTATGATCAGGTGACCCACCTGGTGGATTTGGGGAGGCCTGTGGATGTGGTTTATCTGGACTTCAGCAAGGTCTTTGCCCCTGTCTGCCACAGCAAACTGCTGGCTAAGCTGTCAGCTCGTGGCTTGGACAGCAACACTCTGTGCTGGGTTAGGAAGTGGCTAGAAGGCTGAGCCCAGAGCGTGGTGGTGAATGGTGCCACCTTCAGCTGGAGGCCAGTCACCAGTGGCTTCCCCTAGGCATCAGTGCTGGGCCCCATCCTCTTCAATGTCTTCATTGATAATCTGGATGAGGGCATTGAGACAGTCATCAGCAAATTTGCAGATGACACCAAGTTGGGAGCAGATGTTGGTCAGTTAGAGGATGGAAGGGCTCTGCAGAGGGACCTCAACCGGCTGGACAGATGGGCGGAGTCCAATGGCATGGCATTCAACAAGTCCAAGTGCCAGGTGCTGCACTTTGGCCACAGCAGCCCCGTGCAGAGCTACAGGCTGGGGTCGGAGTGGCTGGAGAGCTCCCAAACAGAGAGGGACCTGGGAGTGCTAATTGACAGCCACCATGACA
The DNA here is from genome assembly GCA_033816785.1 of Picus viridis. Taxonomy (NCBI): domain Eukaryota; kingdom Metazoa; phylum Chordata; class Aves; order Piciformes; family Picidae; genus Picus; species Picus viridis. Next base: position 72,277,095 of record CM066606.1, on the reverse strand, counting down.
TGAGCCAGCATTGTGCCCAGGTGGCCAAGAAGGCCAACGGCATCCTGGCATGCATTAGGAATGGTGTGGCCAGCAGGAGCAGGGAAGTCATTGTGCCCCTGCACTATGCATTGGTCAAGCCACACCTTGAGTCCTGTGTCCAGTTCTGGGGCCCTCAATTTAAGAAGGACATTGAGACACTTGAACGTGTCCAGAGAAGGGCAACAAGGCTGGTGAGAGGCCTTGAGCACAAGCCCTATGAGGAGAGGCTGAGGGAGCTGGGGTTGTTTAGCTTGGAGAAGAGGAGGCTCAGGGGAGACCTCATTGCTCTCTACAACTACCTGAAAGGTGGTTGTAGCCAGGTGGGGGTTGGTCTCTTCTCTCTAGCAACCAGCATCAGAACAAGAGGACACAGTCTCAAGCTGCACCAGGGGAAGTTTAGGCTCGAAGTGAGGAGGAAGTTCTTCACTGAGAGAGTCATTTGCCATTGGAATGGGCTGCCCGGGGAGGTGGTGGAGTCACCATCCCTGGAGGTGTTCAAGAGAGGATTGGACATGGCACTTGGTGCCATGGTCTGGTCATGAGGTTTGTGCTTACAGGTTGGACTCGATGGTCTTTGAGGTCTCTTCCAACCTTGGTGATACTGTGATACTGTGATACATCCTGTCCCTCTGGCATATTGGCCACATCACTCAGCTTGGTGTCACCTTCAAACTTGCTGAGGGTGCACTTGATCCTACTGTCCGTGTCATTGATGAAGATATTAAACAGCTGTGGTCCCAGTAAGAACTTGTCCCAGTTTAGAACAAATACAAAACTGGTCTTTGTTACTTTACCTGGCAGAAAGGTCTAAATACATGCATGCCTTGTTTCCTTCTCCACCCACTTTCAATACACATGTAACCATGTAAGGAAATCCTCCAATCATTATGTGCATTTTGTTTTGATAATTGAAACACATAATATAAACTGGTGCACCTTTTAAATACATGCTGTTTTTTTAAATCACATCTGAGCAGTATACCTTTTCATGTATGAATTTAAATGTTGCAGATATGATTTTCACTAGCAGAATAAAACCCAACATTATACTGTGTAAATGGAACAAGTAAGTCTCAGCTTTAGATGGCTTATGAGAACCCTCATATAGCAGAACTAGTGCTGAATTAAGTGTTTAAAGACAGGAAAATCATGAAGGAAATCTACTGCTCAATTATAAAGTTGTTCTGCAGTAGTTACCATTTAGTTTGTGTAAGTGCTATCTTTAACTCCTTGCAGGTAAGTGATATGGTTACATTAGAGTTTTCGAGCCTGCTCTTCTTACACATTTATCTCATTACATCTGGCTGTTACATGGACAGTTTAAGTAAACCCAGGAAAGATAAAAAAAAAAAACAAAACCAAAACACACACAAAAAACCCCACCCAGAAACCCAAAACCTTAGAGAAAGAGGTGTATTGCGTTGTTTAAGCTCCACCACAGCAGAGAATGGACATAATTTTCTCTGTTCTTGACTCATATTATTGCATGGATGAGACATTACCAAGACAGCTAAATCTGTCTTGAGCCACTGCCCCTTTCTCCTCCCTCTCTGTTACAGGGTCCAGATTGAGGTCAAGGAGCCTAATAGGCAGGCGCTCTGAAGGCTGCCTGGAGGGGAGTGGAAGCTGAACACGATCCCTGAGCCTCACGTTTCAGAGAGGTGACTGCACATGTCAGACACCATGAGAGAAGGCGTGTGCAGTTTACTCGCCACCTAAACATTTTGAATTGATTGGCGGGATTTGAATGGCTAATGTGCCAATGGGCCGTTCTGTTTTCAAAAAGGGGATTTATACGGGAAGACCACTTATACTTTTTGCTCATAGCTCTCTCACTCGCTCGTTCCTAGTCACACTCATAGTTTGCATGCTTGTTACTCTCACGCCTCTCTCCCCTGTTCAGTAATGGGATTCAAGGCAGTGACAAGCACCCTACTTTCTCTTATCTTCAGAGCAATTAGCTTCTTTTGTTTTAGTGGAGCAGTGCTAAAGTTGGGCCTTCACTGCAGCAGCCTGCCCTCTCATTTCCTCTAAATATGTGGATACTGTCCTCTGGACTATAACTACAAACTCAAATACCTCTTCGTTCAGCAAAGGTTTTGGTAGTTAGCAGCTCAGTGGTTCGTGAGTAAATACACTATTTTTACCTGGTTATTTCTGAGGTTTATAGCTTTTTACCTCTTAGTTAGCTCCATTGTGAACTCGATGGTGGTTCATCTAAGCCACCCAAGGCAGTATTGCTGCTTAGTTTCACGAGCACAGGGGGATTCCAGTTTGTTCCTCTGTATTCCAAGTTCTGATTGTTCTAGACTGTTATTCTACTGTTTATTAGCCTTCAACCATGTGTAATCAACCTGATATCAACCGGGCAAATGAACCTGAATAAATTGGCATGGGAAAACTATTTTTGATATTTAATAAATAATATTCATATTTTATCATATTTCTGGCCAATACATTTGTAAACTACAACACATGGCTATCACTAATCACTCACATCCCAACCTCTGTGCAAAGCAAAAAATATAAAAATATCTTTGAATAACTGTGTCTTCCTGTTAATTTTATCTCAAAATAATTGGAAGTTTATAGAATAGAATAGAATAGAATAGAATAGAATAGAATAGAATAGAATAGAATAGAATAGAATAGAATAGGTTGGAAAAGACCTTTGAGATCACTGAATCCAACCTATCACGTGACAATGTCTAATCAACATTTGGAATGGAGGAGAAAGAAGAAACACAGATAGATTGTAAAAGGCTTTTAGAAAAATCCTTCCAAGAATCTGACTTCTCTTAAGATTCAGTATCAATTATTTCAGTACCTCTATTATTGCCTCCACCACCTCCCCTTCTCTCTTTTTGGTGTCACTTGGTATTATCCATGGAAAGAGAAAGACAGCTCTAAAAGAAGAACAGAGTCAGCACAGGCTGCCAAAGTCCAGAAAACATTCAAAATATTGAATAATATCAAGGGCATTCAATGAAGAAATGGATTTAAATACAGGAAGGTTTAAAAGATGCATTTGGTATAAGTGTACCCTAGTTCCCATCAGTATTAGCTCTGAGAACTACAGAATGTTTGAAGGCTTTTCCTGTCTAGATAGGTGCACACCTTTACAGTAGAATACAATAGAATAAACCAGGTTGGAAGAGACCTTCAAGATCATTGCATCCAATCCATCAACCAATCCAACCCACCTAAACAACTAAACCATGCAACCAAGCACCCCATCAAGTCTCCTCCTGAACACCTCCAGTGATGCTGACTCCACCACCTCCACGGGCAGCCCCTTCCAATGGGGAATCACTCTCTCTGCATAGAACTTCTTCCTAACATCCAGCCTAAACCTCCCCTGGTGCAGCCTGAGACTGTGTCCTCTTGTTCTGGTACTGGCTGCCTGGGAGAAGAGAACAACCTCTGCCTGGCTACAACCTCCCTTCAGGTAGCTGTAGAGAGCAATACGGTCACCCCTGAGTTTCCTCCTCTCCAGCCAAAGCAATCCCAGCTCCCTCAGCCTCTCTTCATGGGTCTTGTGTTCCAAACCCCTCACCAACTTCGTTGCCTTTCTCTAGACATGTTCCAGCAACTCAACATCTTTCCTAAACTGAGGGGCCCAGAACTGGACACAGGACTCGAGGTGCGGCCTAACCAGTGCAGTGTACAGGGGCACAATGACCTCCCTGCTCCTGCTGGACACACTGTTCCTGGTACAGGCCAGGATGCCATTGGCCTTCTTGGCTGCCTGGGCACACTGCAGGCTCATGTTCAGCCTACCAAAGCAGAAAAAGATCCCTCATAAAACAAAAATCTTAAATCTGGCTGAAAATCTCTGAAGAGAGAAAGGATTTGAAGAGGAGCTTCAAGATTTTGAAAGTGATATGAAAGCTTTCCTCTGCATTTCTCTTTATGAATGAAAAAGAGGATAAAGAATATGGTGCTCTCTGATTAATTGCTGTGTTATAGAATCATAGAACTGTCAGGGTTGGAAAGGACCTCAAGGATCATCTAGTTCCAATCCTTCTGCCTTGGGCAGGGACACCTCACACTAGATCAGGCTGCTCACAGCCACATCCATTTCTCTTTCTCTCCACAGGAAAGGTACTCCAGCCCTCTGATCTTCCTTGTGGCCCTTCTGTGGACACACTCCAGCATGTTGAGATCTTTCTTGTAATAGGGGCTCCAGAAATGGATGCTTTGCCCAAGTCCAGGTAAATGATGTTAGTTGGTCATTCTTCATCTATTAGTGTTGTGACCTTGTCATAGAAGGCCAACAGGATTGTCAGGCACAATTTAGAATAGAATCATAGAATCAGTCAGGGTTGGAAGGGACCACAAGGATCATCTAGTTTCAACCCACCTGCCATGGGCAGGGACACCCCACACTAGATCAGGCTGGCCAGAGCCTCGTCCAGCCTGGTCTTAAACACCTCCAGGGACGGGGCCTCAACCACCTCCCTGGATAACCCATTCCAGGGCTTCACCACTCTCATGGTGAAGAACTTCTTCCTCACATCTAGCCTGAATCTCCCTACCTCCAGCTTCATTCCATTCCCCCTAGTCCTATCACTACCTGGGATCCTGAGAAGTCCCTCCCCAGCCTTCTTGGAAGCCCCCTCCAGACACTTGAAGGCCACAATGAGGTCACCTCAGAGCCTTCTCTTCTCCAGACTGAACAGCCCCAACTCCTTCAGTCTGTCCTCATAGCAGAGGTGCTCCAGCCCTCTGAAGCATTCTATAGGCAGCTTAAGGCTGTCTCAAGATCGCCTAACCTTGTTCTCGTGGGAGATTTCAACCTGCCTGATATCTGCTGGGATCACAACATAGCAGAGAGGAGGCAGTCTAGGAGGCTCTTAGAGTGCATGGAGGACAGCTTCTTATCCCAGGTGCTGCACGAGCCTACCAGGGGTAAGGCTATGCTTGACCTCCTCTTCACCAACAGGGAAGGGCTGGTGGGTGATGTGGTGGTCGGAGGGTGTTTAGGCACCAGTGACCATGAGATAATTGAGTTTTCAGTATTCAGCCAAGCCAAGAGGGTGAGCAAGAAGACCTCCACTCTGGACTTCCGGAGGGCAGACTTCAGGCTACTCAAGGAACTAACTCAGAAGGTTCCTTGGGAAACAGCCCTTAAAAACAAAGGGGTTCAGGAGAGCTGGACCTACTTCAAGAAAGAACTCTTGAAGGCGCAGGAACAGGCTGTGCCAGTGTGCCGGAAGATGAGCCGCCGGGGCAGACGGACAGCCTGGTTGGGTAATGAATTTCTAAAGGAACTAAGGGAAAAAAGAGGGTGTATTATCTTTGGAAAAAAGGGGAGGCAACCCATGGAATGTTTAGGGATGTTGCTAGGTCTTGTAGGAAGAAAATTAGGGAGGCAAAAGCACATTTGGAGCTCAGACTGGCCTCTGCTGTGAAGGACAACAAAAAGTCCTTCTATAAATATATTAATAGCAAGAGGAAGGGCAAGGACAAGCTCCACTCCTTGGTGGGCATGGAGGGGAACGTTGTAACAAAGGATGAGGAAAAGGCAGAGGTGCTTAACACCTTCTTTACCTCAATTTTTACTAGCAGGACAGAACGGCTTCCAGACAGCTGGCCTGCAGAGCTGGCAGAAGGAGCCAGGGAGCAGCATAGTTTTCCCCTGTTCCAGGATGGGAGAGTTAGAGATTTCTCAGCCGCTTGGACCCCCACAAGGCCATGGGACCAGATGGGATCCATCCTAGGGTGCTGAGGGAGCTGGCGGATGAGCTGTCCAGGCCGCTCTCCATCATTTTTCAGCAGTCCTGGCTCACTGGAGAGGTCCCAGAAGACTGGAAGCTGGCCAACGTGGTGCCCATCCATAAGAAGGGCCAGTTGGAAGAGCCGGGGAATTATAGGCCTGTCAGCCTGACCTCAGTGCCAGGCAAGATTATGGAACGGGTCATCTCGAGTGCGATCACACAGCACTTACAGGATGGCCAAGGGATCAGGCCTAGCCAGCATGGATTTAGGAGGGGCAGGTCCTGCCTGACCAACCTGATCTCCTTCTATGATCAGGTGACCCGCCTGGTGGATGTGGGGAGGCCTGTGGATGTGGTCTACCTGGACCTCAGCAAGGCCTTTGACACCGTCCCCCACAGCAAACTCCTGGCCAAGCAGGCAGCCCATGGCTTGGACAGGAGCACACTGCGTTGGGTTAGGAACTGGCTGGAGGGCAGAGCCCAGAGAGTGGTGGTGAATGGTGCCACATCCAGCTGGCGGCCTGTCACTAGTGGTGTGCCCCAGGGATCAGTGCTGGGCCCCATGCTTTTCAACATCTTTATTGATTATGTGGATGAGGGCATTGAGTCCATCATCAGTAAATTTGCAGATGACACCAAGCTGGGGGCAGGAGTTGATCTGCTGGAGGGCAGAGAGGCTTTGCAGAGGGACCTCGACAGGCTGGACAGATGGGCAGAGTCCAATGGCATGAGATTTAACACATCCAAGTGCTGGGTTCTGCACATTGGCCATAACAACCCCAGGCAGCGCTACAGGCTGGGGTCAGAGTGGCTGGAGAGCGGCCAGGCAGAGAGGGACCTGGGGGTGCTGGTTGATGGGAAGCTGAACATGAGCCAACAGTGTGCCCAGGCAGCCAAGAGGGCCAACCGCATCCTGGCCTGCATTAGGAATAGTATGGCCAGCAGGAGCAGGGAGGTCATTGTGCCCCTGTACTCTGCTTTGGTTAGGCCGCACCTTGAGTACTGTGTCCAGTTCTGGTCCCCTCAGTTTAAGAAGGACATTGAGACACTTGAACGTGTCCAGAGAAGGGCAACAAGGCTGGTGAGAAGCCTTGAGCACAAGCCCTATGAGGAGAGGCTGAGGGAGCTGGGGCTGTTTAGCCTGGAGAAGAGGAGGCTCAGGGGCGACCTCATTGCTCTCTACAACTACCTGAAGGGTGGTTGTAGCCAGGAAGGGGTTGGCCTCTTCTCCCTAGCAACCAGCACCAGAACAAGGGGACACAGTCTCAAGCTGCAACAGGGGAAGTTTAGGCTCGAGGTGAGGAGAAAGTTCTTCACCGAGAGAGTGATTCGTCATTGGAATGGGCTGCCTGGGGAGGTGGTTGAGTCTCCGTCCCTGGAGGCATTCAAGAGGGGACTGGATGTGGCACTTGGTGCCATGGTCTAGTTGTGAGGTTATGGTTACAGGTTGGACTCGATGATCTTCAAGGTCTCTTCCAACCTTGGTAATTCTATTCTATTCTATTCTATTCTATTCTATTCTATTCTATTCTATTCTATTCTATTCTATTCTATTCTATTCTATTCTATTCTATTCTATCATCCTCGTGGCCCTTCTCTGGACATGTTCCAGCACGTCCACATCCCTCCTGTAATATGGGCTCCAGAACTGGATGCAGTACTCCAGGTGGGGTCTCACCAGAGCTGAGTAGAGGGGGAGAATCACTTCCCTTGACCTGCTTGTCACACTTCTCCTGATGCTGCCCAGGATCTGATTGGCTTTCCAGGCTGCAAGTGCACATTGAGAGCTCATGTCGAGCTTCTCGTCCACCAGCACCCCCAAGGTTCTCTCCTCAGGGCTGCTCTCCAGCCAGTCCCTGCCCAGCCTGTGTTTGTGCCTGGGATTGCCTCGACCCAGATGCAGGACCCTGCCCTTGGTCTCATTGAAGCTCATGAGGTTGGCTTGTGCCCACCTCTCCAGCCTGTCCAGGTCCCTCTGGATGGCATCCCTTCCCTCCAGCATATCTGCTGCACCACACAGCTTGGTGTCATCAGCAAACTTACTGAGGGTGCACTTGATGCCACTGTCCATGTCACCCACAAAGATGTTGAACAAGACAGGTCCCAGGACTGATCCCTGAGAGACTCCACTTGTCACTGGCCTCCACTGGGACATGGACCCATTGACAGCCACTCTTTGGGTGCGGCCATCAAGCCAGTTCTTTATCCATCTAGTGGTCCTTCCATCAAACCCATGTGTCACCAGCTTGGAGACCAGGAGGTGGTGCGGGACAGTGTCGAAGGCTTTGCTCAGGTCCAGGTAAATGACATCAGTTGCTCGCCCCTCATCTATTAATGCTGTCACCTGCTCATAGAAGGCCACCAGGTTTGTCAGGCAGGATTTGCCCTTGGCAAACCATGCTGACTGTTCCAAATCACCTCTTCACTATTCTTCTGAGTCAGTAGTGCCTCCAGGAGGATCTGCTCCATGATCTTTCTGGGCACAGAGCTGAGGCTGACTGGCCTGTAGTTCCCCGGTTCCTCCTTCTTACCCTTTTTGAAAATGGGAGCAATGTTTCCCCTTTTCCAGTCTGTGGGGACTTCCCCAGTCTGCCATGACTTTTGGAATATAATACTGAGAGGTTTAGCAACCTCATCTGCCAGTTCTCTCAGCACCCGTGGGTGTATCCCGTCGAGTCCCATGGACTTGAACACTTTCAGGTTCTTCAGGTGATCACGAACCTGATCTTCACTTACAATGGGCAGTTCTTCCTCCCCGTCCCTGGCATCGTCTTCCATGACACCAGGAGTGTGGCTGGAGGCCCTTGCAGTGAAGACTGAGGTAAAGAAGTTATTGAGTACCTCAGCCTTTTCCACATCACTTGTGACCAATTCACCACTTTCCTTTCTGAGGGGGCCCACACTTTCCCTAGTCTTCTTCATGCCATTAATTCTTAGTGCTCCCTTTAACCTCCCTGGCTAGATTCAATTCAAACTCTGCTTTGGCTTTCCTAACCAGGCTTCTTGCTGCTCGGGCAGCTTCCTTATATCCCCCTGTTCTAGCTGTCCTTCCCTCCACTTCCTGTAGAGTTTCTTTTTAAGTGATAGTGTGTTCAGCAGCTCCTTGTTCATCCAGGCAGGCCTCCTAGCACTCTTTCCTGCTTTTCTCCTTGTTGGTATACATAGCTCCTGGACACAGAGGAGGTGGTCCTTGAATACTGACCAGCTGTCCTGGGTCCCTCTTCCCTCCAGGGCTTCGTCCCACGACACTTTGGCTAGCGGATTCCTGAAGCGATCGAAGTCTGCACGCCTAATGTCTGGGGTCGTAAGCTTAGCATAGGTCCTCCTGATTGCCCTGAGGAGATTAAATTCAACTGCTTCATGGTCACTGCAGCCAAGGCCGTCTCTGAGCCTCACATTCGTTACCAGCCCTTCCCTGTTGGTGAGAACAAGGTCCAGCATAGCACCTTTTCTTGTTGGTTCCTCTACCATTTGGAGGAGGAAGTTGTCTTCTATGCAGTTCAGGAACATCCTGGATTGCTGATGCCTTGCTGTGTTGTCCCTCCAACAGATGTCAGGGTGGTTGAAATCCCTCATGAGGACCAGGGCTTGTGACCTGGAAGCCGCTTCTATTTGCCTGTGGAGGGCCTCATCTGCTTGGTTCTGCTGGTCAGGTGACCTGTAGGAGACCCCCACAGTAATATCTCCTTCCCCTGTCTTGCCTTTAATTCTAACCCATAAACTCTCAACCAACTCATCATGCCTCCCCAGGTGGAGTTCTGCTGATTCCAGCTGGTTATTGACACAGAGGGCAACACCTCCTCCTCTCCTTCCCTGCCTATCCTTCCTAAAGAGCTTGTACCCGTCTATCCCTACATTCCAGTCATGGGAATCATCCCACCAAGTTTAGGTGATGCCCACTATATCATGGCATCCCAGCAGCACGGTGGCCCTTAATTCATCCTGTTTGTTGCCCAAGCTGTGTGCATTTGCATAGAAGCACTTCAGCTGGGCTGGCCCTGTCATCCTCTTGTGCCAACTCCCCTTGGTTTCCACAGGGTGTCCTGGTGCATCATTCGTGGCTTGCCTCAGGGCAACAAGTTGAGAACCCTTACCAGCTCTCCATCCCTCTGCCTCAGGTGATCTGTCCCTCTGTTTGTCATAGGCCAGCAGAATACTATTAAACCCTCCCCCCTTCAAATCTAGTTTAAAGCCCTGTCAATGAGCCCTGCCAATTCCTGCCCCAGGATCCTTTTCCCTCTGGGACAAGTGTGTCCCATAAGTTGTTTTCAGCTCTGCTGCCTTGAAAACCAAACCATGATTGTAGAACCCAAATCCCTGCCGATGGCACCAGTCCCTGAGCCATGACTTGACCTGTTGGCTCTTCCTCAATGTTCCCTCATCCATCACTGACGTTAGAGGGATAGCAGAGAACACAACTTGAGATCCTGATCCCTTTATCAGGTGCCCTAACGTTCTGAAATCTCTTTTAATTGATTGTGAGCCTCGCATTGTTGCATCGTCACTACCCACCTGAAAGGCCAGCAGTGGGTAGTAGTCTGAAGGACTCACGAGTTTCGAAATTTTGCCTACAATGTCCTTTACTTGGGCACCAGGGAGGCAGCAGATCTCCCTATGAAATGGGTCTGGTCTGCATATTGGGCCCTCTGCTCCCTTCAGTAGGGAGTCTCCTATAACGATGACCCTTCACTTCGGCCACAACAACCCCATGCAGCGCTATAGGCTGGGGTCAGAGTGGCTGGAGAGCAGCCAGGCAGAAAGGGACCTGGGGGTACTGGTTGACAGCAGCTGAACAGGAGCCAGCAGTGTGCCCAGGTGGCCAAGAAGGCCAAGGGCATCCTGGCAAGCATCAAAAATTGAGTGGCCAGCAGGAACAGGGAAATCATTCTGCCCTGTGCTCAGCACTGCTTAGGCCACACCTTGAGTCCTGTGTCCACTTCTGGGCCCCTCAGTTTAAGAAGGACATTGAGGCACTTGAACATGCCCAGAGAAGGGCAACAGGCTGGGGAGGGGTCTGGAGCACAGCCCTGTGAGGAGAGGCTGAGGGAGCTGGAGGTTTTTAGCCTGGAGAAGAGGAGGCTCAGGGGAGACCTTATTGCTCTCTACAACTCCCTGAAGGGAGGTTGTAGCCAGGAGGGGGCTGGTTGCTTCTCCCAGGCACCCAGCACCAGAACAAGAGGACACAGTCTCAAGCTGCACCAGGGGAAGTTTAGGCTGGAGGTGAGGAGGAAGTTCTTCCCAGAGAGAGAGATTGGCCATTGCAATGTGCTGCCCAGGGAGGTGGTGGAGTCCCCGTCCCTGGAGGTGTTCAAAAAGGCTTGGATGTGGCACTTGGAGCCGTGGTTTTGTTGTTAGGAGGTGTTAGGGATTAGATAATAGGTTGGACTTGATGATCTCTGAGGTCTTTTCCAACCTGGTTGATTGTATGATTGTATGATTGTATTGTATACAAGGTTTCTTTTCCGGATTGGTTTTGATAGCTGGCCTGAGGCAACCTGTCATTGGTGCAGCTTCTGTCTTCCTTGAGTCCTCGTCCTCACCTATGACCTGCTCCTCCTGCAGAGCCTCATACCTATTCTGTACCTGCACTGTAGGCAGTGTGCTGCTCAAAGTAGCACGCTTGCCCCGTCTGCACTTCTTCTGTCGGACAGAGACCTGCTCCCATTGGCCCTGCTCATGTGGGTTACTGCAGGGAGGCTGAGAGGCTTGCTGATGGGAAGGTTTCAAACTCCCTGCTCTACTAAGAGTTACCCCCTGTTCTGGTTTGGTAGAAGTTAGATTTCGGGAATAGTCAGTGTTCCTTTCGCTGTCTCTTATAGCTCTAAGCCTTTCTACCTCTTCTTTTAGTTCGGCCACCATGCTCATCAGATCGCTGATCTGCTCACACCTCACACAGGAGCTGTTCCTTCCATCCTCCATATCGAGTGCCAGGATCCAGCACTCACTGCAGCCACCTGCCTGAACACCTGCATGCTTGTGAGTGGCCTCTGTTTGGGTGCCAACTGTTCTTCTACTAGCCTTACTTCTAGTAGTAACCATGTTGCAGTAACCACCCTCTTAATCAACCTCCCCACCCGGCCTTTTTTTTTTTTTTTTTTGCCGTCAGTGAGGAGGCTGAGCCGAGCTCCTCGCCGCTGCCTGCTCGCTCAGGTCTGTTTGGTTTGCCGAGGTTTCCACGGCAACCCCTCGCCCTGCTACGTCACTGCCCTCAGGCACGTAGGCAAACGGAGCCTGCTGCCCCCCCTCCCCTGTCCAGGAGCCACCAGCCCCTTACCTCCCGAAAAGCAAGGAAAGCAAAGGCAAAAGCAAGCTCTCAGAGCCGAGTTCCTCACCGCTGCCTGCTCTCTCAGCCACGTGCTGGGGTTTTGCCCTTGGTGAAGCTGTGCTGATTGTACCAAATCACCTCTTCATTATTCTTCTGCCTCAGAAGTGCTTCCAGGAGGATCTGCTCCATGATCTTACTGGGCACAGAGGTGAGACTGACAGGCCTATAGTTCCCTGGGTCATCCTTCTTTCCTTTTTGAAAATGGGGGTTATGTGTCCCCTTTTCTTGTCAGTGCGGACCTTCCTGGACTGCCAAGACTTTTGGAATATAGTAGAGTGGTTTAGCAACCTTTACTCTTAACCATATTCCTTCAACCAGATCATCACTCTTCCCCAGGTAGAGCTCCACTGATCCCAGCTGGTCATTGATTTAGAGGGCAACAACTCCCCTCCTACTCCACCTGTCCTTCCTAAAGAGCTTGTATCTTTCTATCCCTACATTCCACTCGTGGGAATCCTCCCACTAAGTTTCATGCACTTCTGAACACTGCTCAGCACATCTTTTGTCTTGTAGATTGTTTATTTGATCCTGAATATGATTAATTATAGGGTGTTATATAAAAAGGCAGAAAGAATAAAAGGAAACTTAATTAGGAAGTCCTTTGGATAATCCTCAAACTGATCCTGACTAGCTTCAAAAGTATACAGTGAAGCCTCATTTCAGGCTATCTGTAGAGGTAAGGGTTTCAACAGCATTATGTTTTAAAGCTGTGGATGTATATGTTCAAACCGCTCAGGCCCTTCTGAATGTACTTATTCAAACCTCTTTATTTACACATGGAGCCCTCATCAGTGCTCATTCTTATGGAATAACTACTAACTCAGAATAACACAAATTATTTCCATGACTCTACCACAGCTCATTGATGATGTTTTCAACAAAGATAGTCAAAGATAATGCTAATTAAAAACAAAACAAAACAAAACAAAACAAACAAACAAAAAAACCACCCCACACCCCAACAACAACCAAAAAAACCCACCACCCAAAACTCTAGAATTTTTCTGCTTGTTTTCAGTGGCCCATGGCAGGGGGGCTGGAACTAGATGTGGTCCCTTCCAACCCTGACTGATACTATGATACTATGAATTCCACCAGTGAAATCCAATCTAGTAGACTCCAGCTGTAGAAGGAGCTCTGAGTTTATGTCTAGAAATCTATTAAAGATACATAGGAAAACAAAATTATTTAAATGCATAACGTTTCTCAATGATTATATCCTGCCACTACAAATTTTTGAGGAGGTCCACAAACCTCAGTTCAGTACAAAACCTCTATCATTTACAAGTGGAATTTTCAAAATATTCAGGCTAACTTAACTGACTTCCTGCTTGAGAAAATCCCACTGTGACTTTTGACATTAACTTTACCAGAAGTAGAGCCAGGCTGGTGCATTTTAAGAGTTATATCCTAATATATAATATATATATGTCATGATTATCTTTCTCTTAGTGTCTGAAACATTTATTTTAACCTCAGCATCTATGAACTTGCTAATCTAACTGAAAAGTTCTCATAAAATATTGCAGATTTGCCCCGGAGAAATGAATGTACTAAAAGATGACTCAACAAGACAGATTTATAACATCAGAAATTTGTAATTTACCATATGGCTGGTGTAGTGGGCAGGTGAGAGATTTCAAATATTTGTACTGGCAGAAGAGATCTTTACTATAGGACAAGGTAATTTAGAGTGCATTATTTTGGACTTTGCAAAGCACTTAATAATCACTTGAAATTCTAAATGTAAAGGCCTTTGATTAATATATTTCATTAGCATCAGTCTTAGAAAATTCAGGAAATAAAATTCAAACTATTGATTTTCTAGAACTATTACATCCAATCACTTTAAAAAAATTGGAATTATTTCACAACAAAAAAATTCTTTTGGGTAACTGTTGTATTTATAATGTTATGTGAGCTCAGTAACACATACTTCTTCTTCTCTTTTAACTTTTTTTTTTTAAGTTATTTCATTTACCTTAAAAGGATACTTATTAAGATTAATTATAATTTGTTTCAACTTAAAATAAAAACAAAATACCTGGTGTCCAGTTTATAGCTTCTCCTTTGTTTATTTTTCATAATTGTACTTTTGAATCATTTGAAAATCCCTTTTGAAATGTTGAACATTAGAAAGGCAGCACAGATGCTGACTCTGTTTGCAGTGGCCTAAAAAATAAAAGTGCAAGCTTTAATCTGATGTCTAGGCTGCATTTTAAAAAATTGGATTGAAAAGGATTAGATTAGATTAGACCTTCTGGATTTAAAAATGTTAAAACTCCATTTATGCTTTAACATAATCTCCTTCCACTCTCTGGAACCATCAAGCTGAGCACTGTCTCTTGCAAGTTTGGGGTATTTTTATTATATTATTATTATTAAATTTTATTCTTTTCCATTTTAACATCCTGGTTTCATATTTGTAATAGCAAGAAATCCTCTGAGACAGATCTAAAAGTTCTTTCTGACCTGGTGAATGGAAGGGCAGGCACTTAAACCTCTGGCTTTTATGATAATTTTATGTATTGGTGCACAGTCAGAAATGTAAATATTAATAACTAGTTTTAAACAGCCAAATGAGAGTGAGTGCTTTTAAGGACTTTAAAGGCTTGTGAGAGAGTGGTGTGATGTTTTACAGTACAACAATTTATTTACAATGCATTATTATGAAGAAATCTTGGTTTAACAAGCAATCATACAATTTGGTAAACCTGAAGTAACTATGACCTGCAGTATATATGTATGTATGACCTGTATGTTATACAGTATTGAGATCTGCAAATGCAGAGCACCAAGGCAGGACCCAGGCACCCACTGTGTGGAACAGCATGTTACCCCCATCACCCTGAGCCAGCTTTCCTCTCCTGAGAAGCCAGCACGGCATGGGCAGAGACTGCTGCAGTGGTGGTGCTTTCACCAGAGGGAGGGAGGTGATGAGCCACGTAGGCTCGTTCCTGAATTGTTCTTCAGCCAGGTCACGTGGCCAGGGAGAGGGCTGGTGGTGACTCGCTGCAAAGCTGTGTTCAAAAGATCTGTGTCGACCCAGACTGAGGTCGAACTTAAGCAGGCAGGTGTCAGGCAACTGGCTGCAGAGAGTGCTGGAGCCTGGCACCTGAAATGGAGGGCAATGGTGATAACACCTGCATTAGGTGTGAGCAGCTCAGTTATCTGCTTAATCTAGTGGCAGACCTGAAGGGAAAAATTGCTAGATTTAGGACTGTAAGGGAATGTGAAAGGGAGGCTCTGCAGGCTCCCCTAGCAGAGGGAGGTGACCCAAGATGCAGCAGGAAATGGATACAGGTCCCTGTTAGGAGATGCAAAGGAAAACCCTCATGGCTCCCCTCACCTTCCCAGCTGTCCTTGCAAAACAAATATGGGGCACTGGAAGCTAAGGATGAGGTGAATGAGATGACAGAAGAGACACCATCTGAGGTGTTGCCTAAAGCAAAACAGCCTGTCCCCTGCATCAGGACTTGTTTCCTTGAAAAAAGAGGAGGGTAATTGTTATTGCTGATTCCCTCCTGAGGGGGAACAGAGGGCCCCATATGTCGGCTGGATCCTTCCCACAGGGAAATCTGCTGCCTCCCTGGGTCTGGGGTCAGGGATGTTACCAGAAGGCTGCCTAGGCTGGTACAGTCCTCTGATTACTACCCCTTGATAGTTTTGCAGGTAGGGAGGTCCAAAGGCAATCAAAAAGGACTGCAAGGCTCTGGGAAAACTGGTTGAGGGGTCAGGGGTACAGGTAATTTTTCATCAATACCCTTAGTTGCAAGAAGTAATACTGAAAGGAACAGGAGAGCAGGTGTAATTAACAAGTGGCTCCAAGGCTGGTGCCACCAACAGAATTTTTGGTTTTTTGATTTTGGGAAACTTTCCATGGCACCAAGTTAGCTAGCAACAGATGGAGCATATCTGTCCCAGAGGGGGAAAGATCCTAGGACACGAGAACAGCCCAGCCCAAAGAGGGAAAAGTGTTCTAGAAAGGGAGTTGGCAGGCCTCATTGACAGGGCTTTAAACTATATTTGAAGGGGGAAGGGGCTGAAACCAGTCCCCCCAGACAGGAGTCTGAGGGAGGTAAGCTGGAGTCAGGGGGAAATCAGCAGCCCAGCTAAAGTGCATGCACACTAATGCACACAGCTTGGGTAACAAACAAGAGGAGCTGGAAGCCTTGTTACAGCAGGAAAGTTATGATGTAGTTGCCATCATAGAAACGAGAGGCAACAGCTCATTTAGAGCTTACACTGGCCACTGCTGTGAAGGACAGCAACAAAAAAATGCTTTTATAAATATATGAATGTCAAGAGGAAGGGAAAGGACAACTTCCATTCCTTAGTGGACATGGAGGTGAATATACTAACTAAAGATGAGGAAAAGGCAGAGGTACTTAACACCTTCTTTGCCTCAATTTTTAATAGTAGGATAGGTTGTCTTCCAGAAAACTGGCCTCATGAGCTGGCAGATGGCATCAGGGAGTAGTATAGTTGCCCTGTGATCCAGGAGGAAGTAGTTAGAGACCTCCTTAGCCACTTGGATCCCCACAAGGCCATGGGATTGGATGGGATCCCTCCTAGGGTGCTGAGAGAGCTGGCAGATGAGCTGTCCAAGCCCCTCTCCATCATTTTTCAGCAGTCCTGGCTCACTGGAGAGGTCCCAGAAGACTGGAAGATGGCCTATGTGATGCCCATCCACAGGAAGGGCCAGAAAGAGGAGCCAGGAAATTACAGATCTGTCAGCCTGACCTCAGTGCCAGGCAAGGTTATGGAACAGGTCATCTTGAGTGCAATCACATAGCACTTACAGAATGGCCAAGGGCTCAGGCCCAGCCAACATGGATTTAGGAAGGGCAGGTCCTGCCTGACCAACCTGATCTCCTTCTAGGATCAGGTGACCCGCCTGGTGGATGTGCGGAAGGCTGTGGATGTAGTCCACAAGGCCTTTGACACCATCCCCCACAACAAATTCCTGGCCAAGCTGTCAGCTCATGGCTTGGACAGCAGCACTCTGTGCTGGGTTAGGAAGTGGCTGGATCACCGAACCCAGAGAGTGGTGGTGAATGGTGCCACATCCATCCGGCAGCCAGTCACTAGTGGTGTCCCCCAGGGATCTGTGTTTAGCTCCATCCTGTTCAATATCTTTATTGATTATCTGAATGAGGGGATTGAGTCCGTCATCAGTAAGTTTACAGATGACACAAAGCTGGGGGCAGGAGTTGATCTGTTAGAGGGAAGGAGACCTGTGCAGAGGGACCTTGACAGGCTGGACAGATGGGCAGAGTCCAACAGCATGAGATTTAACACATGTACTGTGTCCAGTTCTGGGCCCCTCAGTTTAGGAAGGATGTTGACTTGCTGGAACATGTCCAGAGAAGGGCAACAAGGTTGGTGAGGGGCTTGGAACACAAGCCCTATGAGGAGAAGCTGAGCGAGCTGGGATTGCTTAGCCTGGAGTGGAGGAAACTCAGGGGCAACATTATTGCTCTCTGCAACTACCTGAAGGGAGGTTGTAGACAGTCAGAGGTTGGCCTCTTCTCCCAGGCAGCCAGCACCAGAACAAGAGGACACAGTCTCAGGCTGTGCTAGGGGAGGTTTAGGCTGGAGGTTAGGAGGAAGTTTTACACAGAGAGAGTGATTGCCCATTGGAATGGGCTGCCCATGGAGGTGGTGGAATCGTCTTCACTGGAGGTGTACAGGAGGAGACTTGATAGGGTGCTTGTTTGCATCGTTTAGTTGATTAGGTGGTGTTGGATGATAGGTTGGACACAATGATCTTGAAGGTCTCTTCCAAGCTGGTCTATTCTATTCTATTCTATTCTATTCTATTCTATTCTATTCTATTCTATTCTATTCTATTCTATTCTATTCTAAGTGCTGGGTTCGGCACATTGTCCACAACAACCCCATGCAGTGCTACAGGCTGGGGTCAGAGTGGCTGAAGAGCGGCCAGGCAGAAAGGGAGCTGGGGGTACTGGTGGATAGTAGGCTGAACATGATCCAGCAGTGTGCCCAGGTGGCCAAGAAGGCCAATGGCATCCTGGCCTGTACCAGGAACAGTGTGTCCAGCAGGAGCAGGGAGGTCATTGTGCCCCTGTACTCAGCCCTGGTTAGGCCACACCTTGAGTCCTGTGTCCAGTTCTGGGCCCCTCAGTTTAGGGAAGATGTTGAGTTGCTGGAACATGTCCAGAGAAGGGCAACAAAGCTGGTGAGGGGTTTGGAGCACAAGCCTTGTGAGGAGAGGCTGAGGGAGCTGGGGTTGCTTTGACTGGAGAAGAGGAGGCTCACAGGAGACCTTCTTGTTGTCTACAACTACCTGAAGGGAGGTTGTAGCCATGTGGGGGTTGGTCTCTTCTCCCAGGCAACTGCCTACAGAACAAGAGGACACAGTCTCAAGCTGCACCAGGGGAGGTTTAGACTGGATGTTAGGATGAAGTTCTTCCCAGAAAGAGTGATTGTCCATTTGAATGGGCTGCCCAGGGAGGTGGTGGAGTCACCATCACTGGAGGTGTTTCGGAAGAGACTGGATGGGGCACTTGGTGCCATGGTTTAGTTGATTTGATGGTGTTGTGTGATAGGTTAGACTGGATGATCTTGAAGGTCTTTTCTATTCTATTCTGGTCTATTCTATTCTATTCTATTCTATTCTATTCTATTCTATTCTATTCTAATTTGTAAATAATTTTTTTTAAAATAAAAAGTATTAGAATATTTCCAAGCTGCATCCTGATACTTTAGAATGCAAATTGTGTTTTACTTCTCAAAAATATTTGCACAAAATATTATTTGGGTTTTATAGGACAGCATCTCTTGGGAGCAAAATGAAGAGAAAATAAAGAATAATTATATCCCTCCTAGGATGAATGCAGTATTTTCAGGGATGATGATGATGATCACTCCTGCTGCTAAATTTCTGAGCATTCCACACCATCAGTGTGGAGGTTTTTCCAGCATCACTCACTCTGTACTGAATACATTTCAGGGAAACCAACGATATCTAAAAATATTAGAGAATGCTATCTCCTATGTGAGAGAGATCATGGAATCATAGAATACTAACTTATGTGATAATATCAAACCTCTGACTCCATTTGTGTTCAGCTATGGTGCATGTGCTCTTTCTGTTCATCTCTGATAAATCATGACATGGGGTATACAACTTCACATACACTTTTTTTCTGTCACTAAGAAAGCTCTGGATGACATCCAAAAGCTCCATTATTGTGATTTGGTCTGACCTAGTGATACAAATGAGGTCCTGTTATCAGAATGGTTGTGTTTGCTGAGCTGGACTGGAGATTCCTTGATTTATTCAGGATATCTGGTAGGGTCCAGCAAGGAAATATGCTTGCTCTAAGTGATGAACCCCACATAGGGAACCTGGTTCAGGATGGTAAAAGTGATCTATCCAAACCAGAGTTGCTGTGATGCAATAATAAAATGAACAAACAATCTGATCTATAATCCCCATTCTCAATGTAGCCATCTTATTGATTCAACCAATAACTCAAAAGATGTTTATCTCATCCATAATTATGAGTATAGGTCATTGATTGAAAAGTTTTAACACAATTTGCTGTGGCCTTTTTGAGTCTCCAGGCTATCAAGAAGCTGTAACTACCAGAATACCATTTTCCCCTAGCATGATTAGAAAAACTGAAATATTTTATGACTTGGTTGGGTTTTGTTTGTTTTTTTTTTTTTTTTTTCAAATCTTAGTATTTGTTTTCATATATTTTTGTCAGCTGTCTTTGAGAACACAGGTGGTTTGTTTTCACAGCATACGTTGACCAAGTGCAAGGTCCTTCATCTGGTTTGGAGCAATCCCAAGCACCAATATAGGCTGGGCAGGAACTGGCTTGAAAGCAGCCCCAAATAAAAGGACTTGGATGTGCTGGTGCATGAGAAGCTCAATATGAGCCACCAGTATGCACTTGCAGCCCATAAAGCAAATCACATCCTGGGCTGCATCAAGAGAAGCATAGCCAGCAGATTGAGGGAGGTGATTCTCCCCTTCCACTCTGCTCTGGTGAGACCAAACCTGGAGTACTGTGTCCAGTTCTGGTGCCCTTATTACATGAAGGATCTGGACAAGCTGGAGCATGTCCAGAGAAGGGTCTTGAGGATGATCAGAGGTCTGGTGAGGGACTTCTTACAGTGTCAAGTGATGATAGGACTAGGGGGAATGGAGCAAAAATTAGAAATTGGTAGGTTCAGATTGGATGTTAGGAAGAAGTTTTTCACCATGAGTGTGGTGAGACATGGAAAATACGTTGCCCAGGGGCATAGTAGAAGCCACATCCCTGGAAGCTTTTAAGGCCAGACTGGATGTGGCTGTGAGCAACCTGATCTAGTGTGAGGTGTCCCAGCCCACAGTGGGGGTTGGAACTAGATGATCCTTGAGGTGCCTTCCAACCGTAACAATTCTATGATTCTATGATTCAGGCCCAGTACTTGAGCCACATTACTTCTAATAAAGACTTGCTGGCTTCCAAGATTTTTATCATCTATCAGTGATAAGTTATTACATGTTTACCATACTTTCTCATCTTCTTAAGTCAGCAAACCCCACCATTTATTATGTTATTTAGTACAAGAATTCGGTATGACTGGATAAACGAAACTACATGGGACTATGAAGAGGTGAAATATCATGTAAAAGAATCCCAGATAGTAACTTAGAGTAATTCTTATTAAGAGAATTATAGTTATTCCACAGGAATATAGTTACAGCCACAGGAAAGCTACAGGAGGAGCTGGTAGCCATTTTCTATCAGGAAAATTATGCTGTGGTATCCACCATGGAAACATGGAGGGATGTCTGTCACCAAAAGAGTGGCATAATCAATGACTACAAACTCTTCAAAAACAACAGGTAAGGTGGGTGTGGTCCTGTATGTCACACAGGGTTTTGGTTGTCTGGGGTGATTGTATTAATGGTGTCCTCCAGGGATCAGTTCTGGGCCCCATACCCTTTAATATCTTCACTGATGATCTGGATGAGGGGATGGAGTCAGTCGTCAGCAAATTTGCAGATGGCAGCAAGTTGGGAGCAGATAGAATAGAATAGAATAGAATAGAATAGAATAGAATAGAATAGAATAGAATAGAATAGAATAGAATAGAATAGAATTACCAAGGTTGGAAGAGACCTTGAAGATCATCGAGTCCAACCTGTAACCATAACCTCACAACTAGACCATGGCACCAAGTGCCACATCCAGTCCCCTCATGAACGCCTCCAGGGACGGAGACTCAACCACCTCCCTGGGCAGCCCATTCCAATGACAAATCACTCTCTCGGTGAAGAACTTTCTCCTCACCTCAAGCCTAAACTTCCCCTGGTGCAGCTTGAGACTGTGTCCCCTTGTTCTGGTGCTGGTTGCTAGGGAGAAGAGGCCAACCCCTTCCTGGCTACAACCACCCTTCAGGTAGTTGTAGAGAGCAATGAGGTCACCCCTGAGCCTCCTCTTCTCCAGGCTAAACAGCCCCAGCTCCCTCAGCCTCTCCTCATAGGGCTTGTGCTCAAGGCCTCTCCCCAGCCTTGTTGCCCTTCTCTGGACACGTTCAAGTGTCTCAATGTCCTTCTTAAACTGAGGGGCCCAGAACTGGACACAGTACTCAAGGTGTGGCCTAACCAAAGCAGAGTACAGGGGCACAATGACCTCCCTGCTCCTGCTGGCCATACTATTCCTAATGCAGGCCAGGATGCGGTTGGCCCTCTTGGCTGCCTGGGCACACTGCTGGCTCATGTTCAGCTTCCCATCAACCAGCACCCCCAGGTCCCTCTCTGCCTGGCCACTCTCCAGCCACTCTGACCCCAGCCTGTAGCGCTGCCTGGGGTTGTTATGGCCAATGTGCAGAACCCGGCACTTGGATGTGTTAAATCTCATGCCATTGGACTCTGCCCATCTGTCCAGCCTGTCGAGGTCTCTCTGCAAAGCCTCTCTGCCCTCCAGCAGATCAACTCCTGCCCCCAGCTTGGTGTCATCTGCAAATTTACTGATGATGGACTCAATGCCCTCATCCAGATGTTATCTGTTAGAGGGTAGAAGGGCTCTGCAGAAGGGCCTTGAACAACTGGATAGATGGGCAGAGTCCAACATGTTGGCATTCAGCAAGTCCAAGTGCCAGGTGCTGCACTTTGGCCACAAAAGCCCCATGTGGAGTTAGAGGCTGGGGTTGGAGTGGCTGGAGAGCTGCCAAACAGAGAGGGACCTGGGAGTCCTGATTGATTGCCGCCATGACATGAGGCAGCAGTGTGCCCAGGTGGCCAAGAAGGCAAATGGCATCCTGGCATGCATCAAGAATAGTGTGGCTAGCAGGATCAGGGAAGTCATTGTGCCCCTGTACTCTGCACTGGTTAGGCCACACCTTGAGTACTGTGTCCAGTTCTGGGCCCCTCAGTTTAAGAAGGACATTGAGACTCTTGAACGTGTCCAGAGAAGGGCAACGAGGCTGGTGAGAGGCCTTGAGCACAAGCCCTATGAGGAGAGCTGAGATTGTCTAGCCTGGAGAAGAGGCGGCTCAGGGAGACCTTCTTCCTTTCTATGACTACCTGTAATGTGGTTGTAGCCAGGAAGGGGTTGGTCTCTTCTCCCAGGCAACCAGCACCAGAACAAGAGGACACAGTCTCAAGCTGCATCAGGGGAAGTTTAGGCTCGAGGTGAGGAGAAAGTTCTTCACTGAGTGAGTCATTAGCCATTGGAATGGGCTGCCCAGGGAGGTAGTGGAGTCACCATCCCGGGAGGTGTTCAAGAGGGGATTGAACGTGGCACTTGATGCCATGATTTAGTAGTCATGAGGTCTGCAGTGACAGGTTGGAGTTGATGATCTTTGAGTTCCAACCTTGTTGAATCTGTGATTCTGTGATTCTGTGAGGTTAATGATGGTGATGATAGAGTTGAGCGTTAATGGGTAAGAATCAATTGGAAGGCCAACAAAGCATGTATGCTGGTGGGAATCTGTTACAGACCACCCAAACAGAACCAAGAGACAGATAAAATATTCTTTAGCCATTTGGGAGAATTCTTGTGACTGTTAGCCCTTGATCTCATGAGGGACTTCAGCTTCCCTGATGTTCCACAAAACCACCATTCACATTATTTCTATTAAACAGAACTCCCAATCCTATTTTAGCACATGGATTTTTTTTTCCTGTGAGAAAATGGCAATGATGCAAGGTGCGAATCTTAGCAGGTTTCATTAAATCCTTGCAAAGGGCAGTCCACAGTAGCTTCACATAGTCTAATTTTAAGTTAATTTAGTAAGGAAGAACAACTGAAAAAAACAAACTCAAATGACATATACAATGTTTCTGGTCTTGGTTTTCTGGATTTTCTGTCTTTTCTGTATATGTACCAAATTTTCTACACCAAATATCATTGTGATCAATTGGCAGTTAATATTCTAAGAAAAAGATTCCATGTTTTGGACTTCATCAAAAATAATTTAATCACTCTTTAAAATATTGTAAAAGAAAACAATGAAAAATACATCTTATATTTTATTCTCTAACTCATTCTTTGGCAAGAAAAGTGGAAAAGATTAATGTACTGGATAGTCAATGTATTTTCAGACAGATACTACGTCAGTGTGTTTCCTTTGTTGGTTGCATTTTCACTAATAATTTTTGGTGGTCTTTGTGTAGCCAAGTTTTTATTAATTTATTTGACCACTGCAGCATTCTTGAATTTTATGAGAGATTTCAGGTAGCAAAACAGAGTGAGAAGCCAAAATTAAGATTAGCAAATAAGGTTGCCAGACTAAAATACATAGACCGGTTGATGGATTTGCTTTTTGTTCACAAAGATAATTGTTCTTTGTCCTGGTTTTAGACATTCTGTTCTAACAGTTCAAGAAGGACAGGAAACTGGTTACAGCGATGGTTATGGGACTAGAATATCTCTCTTAAGAACAAAGGCTGAGGGAGTTGGGACTTTTTAGCCTAGAGAAGACAAGAGTGAGAGGGGATCTTATTAATATTTACAAATATCTGAAGTATGGGTGTCAAGAAGAAGGAGGCCAGTCTGTTTTCAGTGGTGCCCTGTGGTAGAATGAGGGACAATGGACACCAACTTTGTGTGTGTCCTCTAGAGATTTGCAAGACCTGCCTGCCCAAGGTGAACCTGCTTTGGCAGGGGGATTGAACTTAATGATCTCTGGAGGTCTGTTCCAACCGCTACCATCCTATGATTCTGTGACTCTATGATTCTATGACCAAGTCAGAGGTTGTTTTGATTGCTGGACAAACTATTTGGAATCATTTCTCATTAATAATTACATTGGAATGGAATTGTAACTATCATGAAATTCTGTTTGTAATTTAGAGCAAAGAGACCAAAAAAGCATGCACTTAACTAGAACTAATACAAGAAATTTTAGGAAGGTATTACAGATTAACTCAAAATATTATAGAGTAAGTGACAGCTGTCAGAACACAAGCCAGCAGTATGTACAGGTGACCAAGAAGGTCAACAGCATCCTGGCCTGTATCAGGAATAGTGTGACCAATAGAGGATTGATTGTGCCCCTGTACTGAGGCTGCACTTCAAATGCTGTGTTCAGTTTTGGGGCCTCCTACAAGAAAGACATTGAATTGCTAGAGCATGTCCAGAGAAAGACAACAAAGCTAGTTAAGGGTGTGGACAACAAGTCTCATGAGAAGCAGCTGACAGAACTGGGATAGTTTATTCTGGAGAACCTGGTTTATATATGTGTGTAATAGCTTTCTCATTTCAGTACAGCCTGGGAGTATATTCCATGCTCAGTCTTCTCTGAACAGCAGTCTCTGTGTTCATCTCAGTTTTCATTTTGGCAGAAACAAATCATGGAAGAAGTCCAGTATAATTCTTTTCTAGGGCTTTGGCAAAGGGGTTACACCTTCAGTCTCCAGTGTGATTGTACCACACACATCTGGCAGCTGATGAATATGCTTGTGTGCCACACACAGCTAACAAGTTAGAGTCTGCCCTTTATCCACCACACAGAATTGAAGTTCTTGCTGCTGATGGTGTCTACACTTCCTTGGCAGTGGGGCTGGAAGGCATGCTTCTGGGCTGGGTCATGCTGAGAGCTGCAGCTGTCCCTGTTTATAGCCATTTGAAGTGTAGAATTTGGAAAGATAACATTTAGTTGCCAGTTTCTCATTATAGTGAACTATTTAGCTCATTCAGAGAGAAGGATATGCAATAAGGGTAACTATCACACTGGTGCAAAATGAAGTGTTTCCAACTCCGTCGTACAAAAATAACCCTTACTGCCAGTGTTAGGCTCACATCCTCTACAAGATACAAGAAATTATCCATCATCCTATGTGAAAATTTTATTCAGCTGCTCTCCCACAATGGCACATGGATAACTGTCACAGCAGTGGAAGAAAGGTTGAATCTTTGTCTCAGTAACAATTCAGTCCCTGACGAGTTGCTGGGACAGATCACATATGTACTGCTCCCTATCAAAACTATTTGCAAGATTACAGACTCTTGCAATTCGGGAGATGAATCCCAAAGTGCCCCTAGTTGTGAGCTCTGAGCTGAAATATCTGTGTCTTGTACAAAAGTTCTGACATGTATTTTTTGTATTATTTTTAGATTTTTTTTTTTGTGCTGCATTAGAACTTTGACATTTGCTGTAGTGCACTGCTTGTCTTGAGGTTTTTTTATTGTTGGTTCTTTATTTTCCGTCCTTGAGCTTACCCTTCTGCATCTCCCAGAAGCCAGAAATCGGTGAAATTTTCCACTGCATAGAGCTACTCATGAAATAATAACCTGGTTTGCTTTGCGCCTTTCTGCACTTCCATTAGCTTTGATTTCACAACCTTTAGCTCTTGCTAAAGGATCAATGGATTAAAGCACCAGTGCCTGTAAGCTTGCTTATCATTTTGCATTCTGCAAATATTTATACAAGACAAAACAAAATATATCTTGACTCAGGATGAGCTAATTAGCAGCTTCTCTTTATTAGAGTAAGATTTGTTGTAACACTTAAAATGTCTAGTCTGTCTGTGCATAAGGCAAGCACTGCTGTGGTTCTATCTGCAACAGTGTGTTGGGTTTAACTGGCTGGTCTCAGGAGGAGGGATATGGGGCACAGTGGTGCAGTATAAGCACCAGGACTAGTTAATGCATGTTAATGAGTCATTCAATACAATGTTGACATCATGCTTGATGAAAAAGCAAAGGGCTGACTGAGGTGAAAGGGATTTATGGGAATTGGAGTTCGTC
Source organism: Picus viridis (assembly GCA_033816785.1). Lineage (NCBI taxonomy): Eukaryota > Metazoa > Chordata > Aves > Piciformes > Picidae > Picus > Picus viridis. Next base: position 72,250,810 of record CM066606.1, on the reverse strand, counting down.
CTATAGCTTGTAAAGTATCCTGTTCTGGGGTTTTGTATTTTATTCCTCCCTTCCAGACAGGGGTACTGCGTTGTTGTCTTTGGATTTCTTGTGCATGCTTTTCATGCTTTTGTCTCTTTCCCTGCCTTCAGTATACACCTGTATTTTTCTTTGCATTATTTTGTATTATTTCAGTAAATTTTCTTTAGCTCAACTCCCAAGGGTTTTCTGTTATCTTATCTGCCTCCTGGATCCTCTTTGTCCTTCCCAGGAGGGAAGCGGAGCAGTGGGGGAGGGCTTGTTAGAACAGAACTGTCTTAAAACAGGACAAAGAACAATGGTGGTTATTTCAGAACATCACACTCCCATAAGCAAGAACCCTTGCCTTCATATGCCAGTCACTGAGGTTGTAATGAAACATAAACAATCAAGTGGGCACATAAAGGGAGGTCAAAGACAAATGTGAAGACAGAAGGAAGGGACAGACAAAAGGAGGAAAGAGAGTGGGAAGAAAACAGAGGGTCATACTTCAGTGGCATTTGTGAGAGGAGGGAAATGCATTCTAGAGTATACACAGTCCTTTGATGTGCAAAGTTTATGTAAGCACTTCTCCCTTAGGGGCAGTCAAATGGGAAGTGTAAAAATACATTTATACTTTTAATTTGTAAAGCTTGTAACCCATCACATGAAAAATTTCTAGAAAAATTTCTTCTCACTGCTTCCTTCCTTCTTTCATTTACCCTAATAACTAAATCAAGCTTAAATAACCAAATAACATTCTAATTAGAAGACAAAAATATAAAATCTCCAATTTGCCATCTAATCCTAAAAGCAAATGAAGTCTGAAGATGTCTGAATTTTCAGTGTAGAACCACAGCATCAACACTTCGGGAGTTTCAGCCCTGGCAGAGTCAAACATCTGTATGATTAGCAGAATTAAATACCTCAAACCCTGTTGGGATTTAAAGGTGACAGACTCTCTGTGCTTCATCTGAGAGATGAACTCAATACACAATAAACGCCAAAAAAAATGTAGTTTAGCCACAGCCGTAGCAGTGCCTAGAACAATTCTGGGGCTTTATTACTTAACTTGGATAGCAGCAAGTTCAATTTATTTTTCAGCATGAGGATTAAAGACCCTAAAAGTAAGCATTGACTACAAGGAAAATAGCTTTTGATTGGGAAGCTGAAAACGGTCTAATTTTCATAGCATTACCCAGAAATTAGACAGTTAGAACTGACCAAGTTTTTTGATGGCTCTAGTCCCTAAAGCAACTTTGCTGCCATTTTTCATGCAGTGTTATGTAAGTATTTGAACAGTGCCTTGAGTATTTAGATTATGCAGGAAATAATATCTTAAAAAATAAAAAATAAAAAGTGGTTTATAGAAAAAAGTCAGAAAATAATTGAACATATAAATTTTCTGACAAAATTTCTAACATCTGGTTTTATACTTTTTTCAAAGCATGTATTATGTGGCCAGATGCATATAGCTGTGTAACTGCTGTATAAAATTTCTGTTTATTAGATAAGTAAAATCCATGAGGATGATTAAGGGAATGGAACATCCTCCATATAAGGAAAGACTGAGGGAGCTGGGGCTCTTTAGCTTAGAGAAGAGGAGAACGAGAGGTGACTTCATCAATATTTATCATTATGTAAAGGATGAGTCCCGAGAGGATGGAGCCATGGTCTTCTCAGTGGTGCCCAATGACAGAACAAGGGGCAATGGGTGGGAGCTGAGGCATAATTTTTTCACTGTGAGGGTGACAGAGAACTGGAACAGGCTGCCCAGGGAGGTGGTTGAGTCACTGCTGAGTAGATGTGGATAGAAATAAAGGTTCGGTTGAGAAGCCAGGAGGTTCTTCCAGGTGACCAGGATGTCCATCGAATCCATGAAGAGCTTGCACTGTCGAAGAGTGAACTCTGTGTCGCTGGGAGGCTCCATCAGATGAAGGACAAGAACTGGAATGAACTGTTACCTGAGCCTGAGTGAGAGATTGTTTGAAGGGTGCCCAGATGAATATTTGGACTTTGCTAGATGTATCATCAGAAGATTTCTAATTTGATATTTTTTGGGTGCAGGAATTATGGTATGAAATAAGGGGTGGTGTGTGTGGCAGTTTAGGCTGGGTGCCTCCTGCTGCTGCCACACAAGATACACCTCCGGTGTCCCGAGGGTCCAGTCCAGTGGGTGGGCACAGGAAATAGCGTATTTCATACCCATAATATCCTGTGCCCTATAAATCATCTGCAAAGTGATGCACTTCCTCTTTCTTCCCTCTACTCCCAGGAGAGATGCTCCCTATCAGGTAATGGTGGGGGAGTATCTCAAGGCCTCATAGGCCTGGCTAGGCCTCATGCCAGGAGGAGAAGGGGGAGGGGCAGTCTCAGACCTGGCCAGCTGAGGCTAGCCTAGCAGTGGGGGGAAGAAAGAGCCCTGGGGTTTTTTTTTTGGGTATACTCTCAGGTGGGCAAAGGGAAGTGTTGGGAGGCTTTTGGGTATGCTGTAAAGGTGACTCTGTATGCTTTGGGTTTCTTTTGTCACTATGCTTGTAGCTTCTGTAAAACACTTACTGCTTTCCATTTAAACTTTCCATCACTTCTGCAATCCATTTGTGCGAGTGTCATTCTTTTGCCCCTCTCAGGGGCAAGAGAGGATCTGCCTGGCCTCAAACCAGGACAAGACTCCCTCTCTGGAGATATTCAAAACTCTCCTGGATGCATTCCTGTGTAATCTGCTCTAGGTGATCCTGCTCTGGCAGGGGCAGTTGGACTGGATGATCTTTTGAGATCCCTTCCAGCCCCTGAAATGCTGTGATTCTTCAAAAATTATTTAATATTTTTTAATAATTCCCATGGGATTAACATTTTTATACACAGAGAGACATATTGCAGTAAAATTCTGGAATTCACCTTAATTTCCAATCATAGGTAGGGATAAATTGAATTATTAACACTCTGATGATGTAAAAAGTATCATGTGACAGTAAGCGGCTACAGTCAGGCATGAGTAATAGAAGCTGGATGTCATGCATACAGATCCATTTGCCATCATCCTGCCATCCTGCATTTTGAAAGAAAAGCACTTGAAAGATCAAGGAAATATCCCCAGGGATTAGTACTGGGCCCAGTTTTATTCAATATTTCCATTAACAACCTAGACGTGGGGATAGAGTGTGCCCTGAGAAAGTCTGCTGATGATACAAAGCTGGGAGGGGCAGTCAACATGTCTGAAAGTTGTGCTGCTATCCATTGAGATCTGGACAGGCTAGAGAGCTGGGTGAAGGTGAACATCATGAAGCTCAGTAAGTACAAGTGTAGAGTTCTGCACCTGGGGAGAAATAATTCCAGGCATCAGTACAGACTTCAGGGAGCCCTGCTGGAAAGCAGCTCCAAAGAGGAAGACCTTGGAGTCTTAGCGGACAGTAAGTTATCTATGGGACAGCAATGTGCCCTTGTGGCCACGAAGGCAAATGGTACCCTGGGGTGCATTGGTAAAGTGTGTCCAGCAGGACTAGGGAGGTTCTACTCTCCCTCTGCTCTGCCCTGATGAGACCACACCTGAAATACTGCATCCAGTTTTGGGCTCCCCAGAAAGATAGCTATCTACTGGAGAGAGTCCAACAAAGAGCTACAAAAATGATTAAGGGACTCGATCATCTCTTCTATAAAGAAAGACTGAAAGAACTGAGACTCTTTAGTCTGGAGAAGAGAAGGCCAAAAGGGGATCTTATTAATATCTATAAATACCTGAGATGTGGGTGTAAAGATGATGGGGATAGGCTCTTTTCAGTGCCCTCCAGTAATAGGACAAAGAATAATGGGTATAACGTAGAACACAGGAAGATCAACCACAAAGTAATGAGAAAATTCTTTTCTGTGGGAATGACGTAGCACTGGAACAGGCTGCCTAGAGCGGTTGCAGGGTCTCTTTCTCTGGAGACTTTCAAAGCCAGCCTGGACATGTTACTTCATGACCTGCCCTAGGTGATCCTGCTTTGGCAGGGGGGTTGGACCCAGTGATCTCTGGAGGGCCCTTCCAACTCCTAACATTGTGTGATTCTAAGAAAGGTTCACTAGTATATATATCATAATTGGAGTAGTCATTGATTCTTATTTGTACAGGTTATGTTAATGTAGTGTATCTGTTTATTTTAAGTTACTTGCTTTTGGCTGAATATAGTGTAGACAGGAATATATTCTGCCACCAGACTAGTGAAAATTCAATTTTACCACCAGTAGTTGTCTATAATGTAGCACATACAGTAAAAAAATTATTCTGTGTCCTGATTATTGGAAATGAAAGGGTCATCTAGCCTCAAAATATTTGGGGGGGGAGTAATATATTAAAGTAATAGTAGAAAATAATATATTCCTACTCAGCTCCAATCTACTCACTAGGACTTCAGAAACAACCTTTATTCCAAGTATTAATTTTCACTTTATCAGATATAGTTACACAGGTGTGGTTTGGTTTTTTTTTTGTCTTTTAAAACAAAAAAAGTTATTCACCTTTCCTCTGAAAATTTATGGCACCAATGAGGCTGAACTGCACCCACAGAGTGAAAGCACTACTACTGGTAATGCAATGAACTTAAAGAAAGTAAATTTTTTTATGTGACTCTTGTCTGAAACATAATATCACAAACTTCCCATTAAAACTGAGTTTTGGGTACAGCAGCCATCTGAGAGTGGGAAACAGACTGCATTTGGAAAGCAGTAATCCTGTTGTGTGTCTTCTATCAGAAGCAAAATGTTGCATCTATGAAAGGATTGTCCAAACTGTTGGAGGTGCTTCATAAATCACAGCAGGTTTTTTTTTTTCTATACTTTTGCATAAAAAGAGGGGGTGAAATCTGGCCAGAAATTTGTTAAATGTAATTTTGAATGCTGATATGAAATATAGAACTTCCATGTAAAATTTATTTGAGAATTGCAGAGAACTGAAAGTGAGGGTGTTGAGAGACATTTCCCTTTCTATAAAGCCTGGGTAAAGCTGTGCCTTCCACATTTTTTACACTTTTATTTTCTTTCTATTAATAATTCCATAAAAATGGCTCAACAGGGAGGAGCAGAAACAGCTGCAGGACCTTGGCATATTCTCTTGCTATTTGCTGAGTAACTCTAGGTAAATCACCTCAACCATGTTTCTGTTCCCTTTTCATGAAGCAGAAACTGTTTCTACCTTTCTGTCTTGTTTTTCCCTTAGAAAGTATTTATTCATAAGTAAACTCCTACCTCATCTTTGTACAAAATAGTTTGACTGACTAAGGATCACAAAGCTGTCTGAAAGCGCCACTTTTAATTCAGCAATTTACATCAACAATAACTCTTGAGATTAATCTCAGATTATTTGTCAATACTATTAAAATAAGTAACAAAAGGTGGCTCTTTGGGAGCTAAACCTTACTTATTCTGCCATAAAATCTTACAAGGTAACAGTAAAATTGCCTTCAAAAAAAAAAAGAGCTATTGATTAACAGTGTTGTGAGAGCAAATATTTATGTTTTCCCCTACTCAAAGGGTATTAACCTTTCTGCAGTCAGCACTCTCCCGTTTGTGAAGTGAAGCCACCAATACTTCAGGAAATGCTAACAACCTTTGAAATGTGTATGATCCAATTTTTCACTTAGATCTCAGAGAACTGAAATTTGGATGACTCAGAAACTAAAAATCAGTTGTACCCCTCCCTTTCCTTGGAGAACCTTTCTTCCTTTTTCCATCTTTCTTTCTCTTTCTTTCTTCCTTTCTTCCTTTCTTTTAAAAAAGAAGGAAAAAAAGTTTCAATAGCACTACTTAGTTTCAAAAAAAATAACCAAAATAACAAATTCTTTGTCATTCACTAATCTGCTTTATAATACTGCTGCCAAAACACGAAAGAAAGAAAAAAAAAATGCAGGAGAGAAAAGGAAAGGTATCTCTGGAAAAAGCTGTGTACACAGATTGCCAGTTTTGCAGGACACTTACCTCTCAAGTGCATGCTGCACACCATTGCTAACCTTCTAGCTTTTAAACTCTCATTCTTTATGATGATAATGAAGATGGCAGGCAGCAGATTCTTCATCTTGACCATGAAAAGGAAAAGTGTGGCTGAATGTTCTTAAGAAAATGAAGGTCATGATCAACAGACTCTTGGCAGATTAGCATAAACACTCTGATCAAAGCACATGCAAAAAATGTGGAGAAACTCATTAATGTTATAGCATATGGCTATTCTCCAGAATTAAAGAAACATGATAAAGTTTGTTTTAGCGCAGATAGAAGTGGACCAACAAATAAATAATTCCATTGATTCAAACTCCCTACCTTTCATTGCAAAGAACCTCTCCTTTATCCCTGATGTTTCTTTTTTCTTTTGTTCAGTGGAATTAAAAAATAGCTGAGCTTGCTGATTGTGTGTGTTTGTTACCTGCATTTGTTGTCTGTGAGCTAGTTTACAAGCTCTCTGAAGCCACATAACATTAAAAGTGGTCAAGCTCTTCAATTCCTAGGAAAATTAGAAATCAGATAGAAGGAGTTCAAGGGAAAAACAGAAAATGGCAGGATATATTTGAAAGATGAAAGGAACCTACAAGAGCAGCAGTCTAATTAAACCAGAAGTGGATATGCTACAACCAGAGCGCTCTTCTGCAAATGATATATCATTAAAAGACATTAAAGCTTCCTTCCTGAGGAAAATTTGTCACTACTAAACTAAAAGAGAAAAAAAGAAAGAGAGAGAGAGAGGCCAAATCCATGTTATAAACTCCTGCTTGAAAGAAAAATACCTTATAAATAAACTCATCCTCCAAGACACCAGAGAAAACAAAATACAGACTATCACAATGAGAAAACAAAGAAGCATAGTCATAAGAGCTAAAATGTTGATTGTAATTATTTTCATACTTTCTGCTATCCTATTCATATGATCAAAATAGTCTTTATAAACTTGACTAAGGTGGCAACAATTAATAGTAGTATTTTTTAGATGTACAGGGAGGGCAACTTTTCAAAAACAATCATAATTTTTTGATACCATAGCATTTAGGTACCCAACACCTAACTCATAATATGCCTGATTTCTAGGTGAGCTAAGTACTCCCTATTCCACCTGAAGCCTGTAAAATTTCCTGCTTAAATTTCCTTTTAAGCCTAAATAATTATTCTTTGCTCAGAAAAAATAGATATATCAACTACCTGCGGCCAATTCTGCAGCTGTGCATTTAAGCTATGAATCACAGAAATCCATAGCAAGGTCAGAAATATAAGGATTTATATCTGTCTAATAATTTCTATTTTTCAGAGCTTGATTAGTCTATTAGTCTATGTAATGAAAAGCTGTGTCAAAAAATTAAGGAACAGTTTCAGTAGCTTTGCTATGAAGATACTCTAATAGTGGTAATGATGTTTTTGCTTCCTTTTGACAAGTGCATATTAAAACACAGATGCTCAAGTGTAACTTGTAAGTGAAGATCAGGTTCATGATCGCCTGAAGAAGCTGAAAGTGTTCAAGTCCACGGGACTCGACAGGATACACCCACGGGTGCTGAGAGAACTGGCAGATGAGGTTGCTAAACCCCTCTCTATTATATTCCAAAAGTCATGGCAGCCTGGGGAAGTCCCCACAGACTGGAAAAGGGGAAACATTGCTCCCATTTTCAAAAAGGGTAAGAAGGAGGAACCAGGGAACTACAGGCCAGTCAGTCTCAGCTCTGTGCCCAGAAAGATCATGGAGCAGATCCTCCTGGAGGCACTAATGACTCAGAAGAATAGTGAAGAGGTCATAGAATCATAGAATAAGTCAGGGTTGGAAGGGACCACAAGGATCATCTAGTTCCAACCCCTGCCATGGGCAGGGACACCCCACACTAGATCAGGCTGGCCAGAGCCTTGTCCAGCCTGGTCTTAAACACCTCCAGGGATGGGGCCTCAACCACCTCCCTGGATAACCCATTCCATGGCTTCACCACTCTCATGGTGAAGAACTTCCTTCTCACATCTAGCCTGAATCTCCCCACCTCCAGCTTCATTCCATTCCCCCTAGTCCTATCACTACCTGAGATCCTGAGAAGTCCCTCCCCAGCCTTCTTGTAGGCCCCATAGGTGATTTGGAACAGTCAGCATGGCTTTGCCAAGGGCAAATCCTGCCCGACAAACCTGGTGGCCTTCTATGAACAGGTGACAGCATTAATAGATGAGGGGCGAGCAACTGATGTCATTTACCTGGACCTGAGCAAAGCCTTCGACACTGTCCCGCACCACCTCCTGGTCTCCAAACTGGTGACAGATGGGTTTGATGGGTGGACCACTAGATGGATAAGGAATTGGCTTGGTGGCCGCACCCAAAGAGTGGCTGTCAACAGGTCTATGTCCCAGTGGAGGCCAGTGACAAGCAGAGTCCCTCAGGGATCAGTCCTGGGACCTGTCTTGTTCAACATCTTTGTGGGTGACATGGACAGTGGCATCGAGTGCACCCTCAGCAAGTTTGCTGATGACACCAAGCTGTGTGGTGCAGCAGATATGCTGGAGGGGAGGGATGGCATCCAGAGGGACCTTGACAGGCTGGAGAGGTGGGCACAAGCCAACCTCATGAGCTTCAATGAGACCAAGGGCAGGGTCCTGCATCTGGGTCGAGGCAATCCCAGGCACAAACACAGGCTGGGCAGGGACTGGCTGGAGAGCAGCCCTGAGGAGAGAACCTTGGGGGTGCTGGTGGACGAGAAGCTCAACAGGAGCTCTCAATGTGCACTTGCAGCCTGGAAAGCCAATCAGATCCTGGGCTGCATCAGGAGAAGTGTGACCAGCAGGTCAAGGGAAGTGATTCTCCCCCTCTACTCAGCCCTGGTGAGACCCCACCTGGAGTACTGCATCCAGTTCTGGAGCCCCTATTACAGGAGGGATGTGGACGTGCTGGAACGTGTCCAGAGAAGGGCCATGAGGATGATCAGAGGGCTGGAGCACCTCTGCTATGAGGACAGACTGAAGGAGTTGGGGCTGTTCAGTCTGGAGAAGAGAAGGTTCCAAGGTGACCTAATTGTGGCCTTCCAGTATCTGAAGGGGGCCTCCAGGAAGGCTGGGGAGGGACTTCTCAGGATATCAGGTAGTGATAGACATTAGGGGGAATGGAATGAAGCTGGAGGTAGGGAGATTCAGGCTGGACATGAGGAGGAAGTTCTTCACCATGAGAGTGATGAGGCCCTGGAATGGGTTGTCCAGGGAGGTGGTTGGGGCCCCATCCCTGGAGATGTTTAAGACCAGGCTGGATGAGGTTCTGGCCAGCCTGATCTAGTGCGGGGGTGTCCTTGCCCATGGCAGGGGGGTTGAAACTAAATGATCCTTGCGGTCCCTTCCAACCCTGACTGATACTATGATACTATGAACTGAACAACATGTGATACTAAAATATGTATTAGCAATGTGCAAAATTCTAGTAGTTGACCTGTGACAAGAATAGCCAAGCTCAGTAGTAAACTGAGCTGATTTTATAAGTGACTCAAAATAACAGTCCATTCCAAGAAGACAGAAACAAATGTTTTCCCAGGTTTTATGTTTGTTGGTTTGTTGGTTTTTTTTTCTACTGAAGTAGATGGATGTACAATGTGGGTTTTTTTGCTTAGATGAGAACTTGAACTGCAAAGCTATTTGCAAGGTTAAGTTTGTTGAATGGAAAAGCTAGACTATAGAGTCTTTTGTGAGAATACGCTAGTATTTAAAAAACTCTATTTCAGCACAGTTAATGAAGGTGAGTTTGACTTTCAAAAGAATTAAAGTATTTTCATCCTTAGTTCTAGGAGAAATAGAAAATGAAGGACACAAGACCTAGTCTCTCTCAATGCAATATATTGTGGTGATATTCATCACAAAGTGTTTTTTCACAGTGCCCACCAGATTACACATTTTTAAGAAGTGTCTGTGCTTCCCTTGCTCGAGGAAGCCACAAGGATCATAAGGTTTCTTAGTACTAGATCAGTGTAACTGATAATCAAAGAGTTGCATTTCACTATGTTAATACAGAAACAAACCCAAAACAAACAACAACAAAAAATCACAGTTAAGAGTCTCACATTATCATTTAAAAAATAGATTTAAATCTCTGTAGATTATTGCTATGGCATATGATGCTTGAAGAAAGACTAAATCAAAGCAAAGTTTAAGCTTGCTGCAAGGGTGCTATTCATGCTGTGAGCTATGTCTCAGGAGAGCTGAAAATGAAGCAGCTAGTTCAGAAATCCTGTGCAGATCATGAGCATACTGTTAGTCTGTAAACGGAAATAACAGTCAATAGATAGTGGGATGACCTAGGAAGCAAAGGCAATACTTTTGTCATATCACAGGGTAAAGTGCACAGAAGAAGACAAGCAGGAACAAGCAGATGAAAAAGAGTTCACTAGCCTCCAGAGAGAGGACCTGAAGGAAGTCATGTACCTGCCTTTTCTGTGCATGTACTATGGAAATCTATTTTTTGTTCTCTGTGTTTTAGATTCAGAGTTCTGACCATCTCCAAACCAAATCTAGTTTAAAATGTTATTCCATTTGCAATCTTAGCAATGGTCACGAAAGCATTCAAACTTTGCAAAATATGAGATTGCTCCAGCTCTTGTTATATTCATAATTGTAGTACTAGTTTCACATTATGGAGTTGGTAATTCCTCTTGTATTACATAAAAATTCCCTGGATTTTGCCCCAGTAAGAATGGAAATAAAGAGCTTGGGTTGTAATATACTCCTTTGAGAAGCCTCCTTTGCCTTACACAGTAACAATTATCTGCCCAACTCCCACGAGACAGTTTGATGTTAAACTGTCAGATATGGTGTAGGTAAAAAGTGGGTCATGGCTAATCATTTGCATAGCGCAGAAGCATTCTCCAGCCTTTTGAATGGAGAAGTGGCAGCAGCATATATACTGAGAGGAGGTTCTTGAGTGTCAGAAAACTGACTCTAGCAATCCTCTGAGGAGAACAACTCACAGTTTAGCAGGATGTTCAATATAACATGTAGTTAGAAGATCAGTGACTTTCAGTCAAGGCTTTGGAGAGGTAAGGGAACAAAGAAATGTGGAATATTGTACCAAAAACACAAGCAAGACAGAATAATTTTTAGACAGAGCTTCTATCACCAAATAATGCAGCAAGATAAAAGAAAAGAAAAAAGAGGCGGGGGGGAAGAATAAACCCCCACCACTTTCTTTAAGACTAAATGGCCTCATGAGAAACCCTGACAAAAATAATGGAGACAGTAAATCCAGTAGTGATGAAGAAATGCAGCTGGGGTCAGTTTATATTGTGCAACAAAGGTCAAACAGGCCATGGCACAGACTGAAATTGCAGTCAATTGTGGAGAGAATCAATTCCTTCAGTGCTGCACTTATTGATATTAGTTCATAAAAGTAAAAGGAATTTGTTCTATTCTCAGATAATCCATGGCCTTGTTTTGTTAATACAAATATTTTGTTAATACTAATACTGGGCTGCAAATCTTACTATTTAATACTTTAAACTGAATATAGAACCTTTGTCAAAGTAAGCCTCTTTCTTACTCTGGTGTAAGGAATCAAGTGGTTTTCAGTGAAGCAGTTTTCTGTACATAGGGGTGTAAGTATGAACAGCATACTGGGCAGTTTGCTGGTGATTCCTAAGGATTTGGAACAATTATAACTTTTTTTTCCCAGATCAGCAGTTTCAGTACAGCAGAGTACTCTACTTTCGACATGTACAATATGAATGTTTACTGAGGATTAAAAAATATTAGAGGTCAAAAATGTCCCTAATATTTAGGTTTCAGAAATGCTTTCAGATAAGCTATATTGAATTAAAAAATAGATAATGTGATGATTTTTTTTCCAATATTTTTTGTCCAAGAAAAAAAATAGCATCTGTTAGGATTTGTAACCTACTGAAGTGTATGAAAAATCATAAAAGAGCAGAGAGGAGGTTAAGTGAAATTTTTGCTGCTCTGGATCTTCTGCATATGGAATTGAAAGACTTTTCTTGTGAAAGTGGAATTTTTATTACATAGAAGCTCAAAAAGTATATAAAAAGTAAAATTCTCTGAGATATTATATTTCCAATTATATCCCACTTTTTCATTCTTGAATGAGGGGCAGCAAGAGAAAAGGGGGAGGAACAGAGAGTGAAAGAGGATGGTGAGAGAAGTGGAACAGGAATTAATTTCATGGAAGTATGACATAATCCAAAGGACACTCCTAATCTCACTAGGAGAAAGCTAAAATATATATACTTTAAAATGACACCTAGTATTCCTTCAGGTTTGAAGATCTTCATGAACTCTACTTTTTTAGTATTAGAATCTATAGTGTTATTTTGTCCTTATACACTTTTTTACTCTCTGGAACTGATATAAAATAATATGGATTTGGTATTGCAAGGATAGTTAATGTTGTTAATGACTCCCCTGCACTGTAGTGACAGGGCAATCACTGCATAGCATAACTTATCTCTAAGCACTTTATGAAACTGCACTTTAGAATTGATTTTTATAATCAAGTAAGAAAGAAACATAACAATCAGCAAAATCTGTTGCTATTTTTAAGTGGTGCTACCAAGGGGAATGCAATGCTATAGATCTGTGTAGAATGATTCTTATTTTTCATTTCATCATATATTTGCTCTTGTCCAGTGCTGGCCTAAATTTGGGTCATGTTGGCAACTAAGATTCATTCACTTTCAGCTAATGACTTTTTTCTCCTGGTTCAATCTAGCTTCTAGAGCAGAATACTCTCTATCAGCTGCCCTAATTGTGGTATCTCTGATTAACATTCTGAAGACTATATGTCTGGTCAAGTGTTAATACCTTTGGTTGATAATGCTGCAGAATGTGTCACCTGCCTTGTTGAAAAGGTTTGGTAAAGAATAAATATCAATGACCCCCTCACTTGTTCTTGCATTTTAATCACTGGGTATGTAGCCTTTCCGGAAATAAAGAAAGGATCATGCTCAACTCTTCCATATTTCCATCTGCCATTGCTACTGAAAGCAGCAGACCTGGCAGTCAGAAAGCTAAAAAGTAACTGAGTTAATGAAATGGAAATAGCTAAGAACTGTAGTTAGCTATCTTCCTAAAAAGGACAAAGCATGTGTCAGACTTACTGTTGGCCCAATGAATAAGGTGAAATCTTACTATCTGTATTAAGAGGGGGAAAAACAAGAGAAGAGCCACTCATATTGCCTTGTTACTTGCATTGTTTCAATAAATTACACTGTTTCTTTGTACAGATGGTAAATGTTATCACCTCTACAAATCTTAACTAAGCATCTAGTGCTGATGTTCATAACATGTCTCCTACAAGCTTAAAGCTGAACGATTTGTCATCTCATTAAGCCCTTTGAAGACAGTTATGCCTCAGGGGGCTCAGTCAATCAACAGCAGTAGAGAGGAGCTGCATTTCAAATTTTCTTATTTATAGGACTTGAATAAGCAATGAAAGTGGGTGCAAAACACTTTTAAACTAAATGTGCAATCATCATCATAACTTGGAATCTGAACACATGACATTCAAAGTTGAGCAAATTGCTTATGTTTCAGAAGACATAGTTAATCGGCAATCAGAGACTGCTCAGCTGTATGCAAATCAGGAATAAAGAAGAGCAGCAAAATTACCAGGAAAATGGTGGACATGAAAAACTGAGATTGTTCAGTCAGTAATATCATCATCAAAAGGTGCAGTAATACAGTTGTCATTGATTGTCTTGTGTACATCAGCAGGGGAATACCCACAGAAACCATGACTACAGTGTGGTTATACTCTATCCCAACAGGTACCCAAAGGATACTGCATATAATGTGCTGAGTTGGAAAATGCAGAACAAACAGGACAAGATGCATGGTGTTTTAAATTTCTAGCATATATGTGTGATACTGGGATGACCAACAAAAGAATTGGCTTGCTATTTCCAGGATTGAGATTTCATTTTCTTCTAGTGACAGACATAGCTATGTCTGTCTGAGCTTTCAGGCCGCAGCACTACACAGCCTTTCAGACTTTGGATGCCTGGCTCTTGCAGGATCATTTAAATCTATATTTTTAATCTCTTGGCTTTTGTGTGTAAGAACATGCTAAACAGAGAAAGATATGGGATGGATTCTTCTGTACATGCTGTTTCTTTTGTGTTTGATACACATGTATCCAGAGCAAACACATTACACAGAGGATAAGCCTCTAATAGGGTGGCATTCAATTGCAAAGCCTTTGCTGCTTCTGATACTTCAGTGCTGCCAGGCACTTCTATCCCTTTTTGATAGTTTTTATTCCATATTAAAGGGCATGTGAAAAATGGTGTGTCAATGTTTTCTATTTCTGCACAGTTCTGTTACATGTGTCTTGCAGTTCTGTGTAGAAGCAGTGGGTCATATCCACAGACAATATGCATTAGTATAGCTTTAGGGAAGACATTAAGCAAAACATTCTTCTACCAGAGACCAGTACTCCTTTTTCAAAGCCTGTAGCATGTGGATTGTGATTTCTAAACTGACATCAACAGCTTTTCTACTTACCTTTTCTTCCTCTAGGGCCTAGACCATCTTAAATCACATGTGCATCTTTAGACTTTTGAATACTGGCAGATGCCACTTCTGTTATTGTCCATTTATTCTGTCTCATTAAACTATTCTTGGGGAAATTATGTTGCATGACATTTCTTAAGAACACATAGGACAGTCTGAGGATATTAGCATAGCTTCTCCTGATTTGCAAACATCAGGCGAACATCTAAGTGATTAAGTGTGCATATCCCAAACCACAATTTTGTTCTGTAATTATCTAGTGGTGTAGGCTTCACTGTCAGAAATTATGTCTGATTATACTGGTATACTTCTTGTTTAGTAATATCCCTGCAGATCCTCTCAGTATGAAAGCCTTAAAATCATGTGATCAGCCAGAGTTTTCTTCAAATCGATATTTCAGGAATTAAACTAAGGAATGTGGGAAGAAACTATTGTTAGTCATGGAATACATATTTTCACATAAAAGTATTTTAAATCTTTTTTGTTTGTTTCTGCAGAAAAAAGTATTTCTTCATTGCTAAATGTTGTCTTCCAGTCAAGAAAACAAGAATGCAAAACAGTCTGCTTTGGCACAGGGACACCTCTATAAAGAGGCATTCTAAATCAGGAAGAGAGCAAAGTAGTTTATACTAAGAATGTTACTTGTCTTCCATAGAGGTACCTGAAGAATTTCAAACTCCCAGTAATTTGAACAGGAGTTGAATTTGGAAGGATGTTTACAAACAATTGCCAAGAATTTTGATTAAGGAAAAACATTCATAGAAAAATTTATTTAATACAAATTTTATTAGATGGGGAAGAAAACTCTATTCTTCAACAAAAGGGAAACTTAACAACTACATTATTTTAACTGAAAAAGAATTAATTAAAATACTTTAACTATATAGGAAACATGCTGAACAAGTGCAATACTTATGAAAAGGTGCACTATTTACAGGTCATTTACAGTTTGCTAAAAATAATTTTTAAAATGTCTCTATAGACTATTTCGAAAAAAGTTTGATAGAGTAACCAGTATATAAGGTTTTGCACTGTATTGTCTTATAGGGATGCATCTTTGTGGGTGACATGGACAGTGGCATCGAGTGCACCCTCAGCAAGTTTGCTGATGACACCAAGCTGTGTGGTGCAGTAGACACGCTGGAGGGAAGGGATGCCATCCAGAGGGACCTGGACAGGCTGGAGAGGTGGGCACAAGCCAACCTCATGAGCTTCAACAAGACCAAGTGCAGGGTCCTGCATCTGGGTCGAGGCAATCCCAGGCACAAACACAGGCTGGGCAGGGACTGGCTGGAGAGCAGCCCTGAGGAGAGAGACTTGGGGGTGCTGGTGGACGAGAAGCTCAACAGGAGCTCTCAATGTGCACTTGCAGCCCGGAAAGCCAATCAGATCCTGGGCTGCATCAGGAGAAGTGTGACCAGCAGGTCAAGGGAAGTGATTCTCCCCCTCTACTCAGCCCTGGTGAGACCCCACCTGGAGTACTGCATCCAGTTCTGGAGCCCCTATTACAGGAGGGATGTGGACGTGCTGGAACGTGTCCAGAGAAGGGCCATGAGGATGATCAGAGGGCTGGAGCACCTCTGATATGAGGACAGACTGAAGGAGTTGGGGCTGTTCAGTCTGGAGAAGAGAAGGAGAAGGCCTTCCAGTATCTGAAGGGGGCCTCCAGGAAGGGGGAGGGACTTCTCAGGATCTCAGGTAGTGATAGGACTAGGGGGAACGGAATGAAGCTGGAGGTAGGGAGATTCAGGCTAGATGTGAGGAAGAAGTTCTTCACCATGAGAGTGGTGAAGCCCTGAATGGGTTATCCAGGGAGGTGGTTGGGGCCCCATCCCTGGAGGTGTTTAAGACCAGGCTGGATGAGGCTCTGGCCAGCCTGATCTAGTGTGGGGTGTCCCTGCCCATGGCAGGGGGTTGGATCTAGATGATCTTGTGGTCCCTTCCAACCCTGACTTATTCTATGATTCTATGATTCTATAATAGACATAGAGTTATTGCTTTGGAGTATTTATGTAAGTATTAAGCAGTCATGAAAAAAAATCAACCAGAAATTAAGAATAAATACACTGAAGTTGAAGCATGTAAAACTGCTGTGCTCTGAGACTGGAATTTAGCCAGTGTAGTAACCTGACAAAGTGCATTAAAAAGTCAGCATTTACTCAAAATTTAAATGTACATAAAATAGATTTATTTTCACAGACATTTATAGATCTGCTGCTGCCAGGATGTATGCCGCTACATGTTAATACATATGTGTTCTTTTTAAAGAGCAATTGATTTAATGCTGCACTAAAAATTGTAGACAAAACCACCTTGTACCTTCCTCTGAATAATGTAATAGACTACCAAATCCCTTGCAATACTGTTTCAGACCCAGACATTGGATGTCTAATGGTCATGTTGTCTAATGGTCTGACTATCAGAATAGGAACCCAAGTTCCTTGCCAAGAAGTCTGAGGTAACACCATAATGTGAAAACATGTCTGTTTCTCCACTCTTAGCATCAAGTATCTTTCATTCATATTCAGTAAGGAAGTAGTCCCCAGGCATCCAAACCTCATACCTTGATTCCAGTTTGAGATTTGATTATCCACCTTAATTCCATTAGACACTGATCTTTCAAACAGCAGGGAAATTACTGACAAAACACCACCAAGGCCATTAAAATTCCTTTCACAGGGGGAATTTAATATTACAATTAGTTGCAGTAGCAACATAAGCATTGTAATTGTTTACATTTATTTAGCTACTGAGTGAGAATTTAAAAATGTTGAAGGAAACAGCAAGAGCAATTGTTCTATAAATGACAAAATGGAGGAGGTAAGCAAAACAATTTCAGCTTTTAACCGCTAGGACTAAGTTCCATTTGTTTCTAACTTAGGTGTTGTTGACAACTTTAATGTAATGAACAGAAAATGGGACTGTTTGCTTCTCTGCATAAATGAAATACATGCATTCCTTTTAAGTTTATCAGAAACAATGTCTTCAAAAATTGTGAGGTTTTTCCATCCCTTGGGGAATCAATCTGATGGCAATGCCTAAGCCCTCTTTGAGGGGTATTAGAGGGGATCTCATCTGTGCTTCCCATCACTGAATGCTCATATCCCAATATAGATGCATCCAGCCTTACCTCTTGCCTGCTAAATACTTGTATTATCCAGTTGAAACAATCTCTAATAATAGGGATATGAGAGTCTTCTGAATCAACCAGTTCAGGTCTTTCAACCTCATTACTGCTTGCCTTGTCTTCATAACATCTAAACTAGATCAGACCACATTCCATTTTTCTCCCTTTTGTGGTTATGACCAGTACATTTTTCCTATCTTTGTGCAAGTTCATCATGTTCAAATGAGGGAATGAGCAGACATTAACATCATGAAGCTCAACAAAAGCAAACGTGAGATCCTGCTCCTTAGGAAAAGTACCTTCATACATCAATGCAGCCTGCAGCCTACTAGGTAGGTAGCAACTGTGCAGAACGGGTCTTTGCAATCCTGGTAAATATTGTCTTGAAAATTAGTTCATCCTTCCTTTTCCCAGTCAGTCCTTTTTGTAGATGTGTTAATGTATTAAAAAAAAAAAAAAAAATCTGGAAGGTGCACAGTAAAAGAAGAAGAGGCAAGAGACCTGAAGACAAACAAGGGAAATTCCAGATGGACATGGACCTGGAGACAATGGTTCTCCATAAGAGTGTTTAAACACCGAAACAGTTTACTGACAAAGGTTTTGAAATCTCCATTTCTACAGTTTTTGAAACCTTAACTGGACAAAGACCCAGCTTTCCTGTTTTAAGTCTGAATTTAGTCCCACTTTAAGCACTTAAGATGGGAAGATAAAGTTCTAGTAATAACCTTCAATCAAGTAGTAACAAGTGAATTAACAGAAAATTAAAATTTTTAATATTTAATATTAAATATAATATCACTATATTAAACATGTCATATTATATTCAATGCACTATAATAATAATTTATTGTGATATTATATATTACATATATAAGACATAATATTAACACAACGAAAGGCACAATAAAAGAGTGCAGGCTGAGAGAATTCTAACATGATGTACAAATGCACAGAATTCAAAAACTTCATCAGTGCAAGAATTCACCAACATATGCATAATTCTAAGTATTATATTCATAATGCTCAATCTGCCTTCTGACAATAGCTCATAGCTGTACCTTCTATCCTCAAATGCCATCCCTACACACTTCTATCAAATGTCTTCCAATTAGTGAAAAGCAAGCAAAAACATCTTCAATATATTGTTACATTATTTTCAAGTGTTTGTTTGTTTGTTTAAAGGCACTCTGGATTTGCAAAAACAAATGAACAAAACAAACCACAAACTGCAACAAACAAACAAACCACACAAATATCCTAGCATTTTTTAAAATCTCACATGGAGGAGTGGGAGAAAGTTTGAGAAAGCTGGCATGGCTGTACCCAGGGAAACTCCTGCCTGACCAAACTAGTGGCCTTCTCTGATGGACTGACTACATCACTGGACAAGGGAAGAGGTACAGATGTCATCTATCTGGACTTCTGTGAGGCCTTTGACACAGTCAGAGGACAACATCCTTTTATCTAATTTGGAAAGGTATGGATTTGATGGATGGACCATTTGGTGGGTGACAGAATGGTTGGATGATGACATACAGAAGGCGGTGGCCAAGTGCTTGATGTCCAGATGGAGACCAGTGACAGGTGGTGTCCCTCTGGACTATATGCGGGGACCTGTGTTGATTGGCATCTTCATCTATGACATAGACAATGGGATTGAGTGCACCCTCAGCAAGCATGCAGTTTACACCAAAATGAGCAATGAGGTCAACACACCTGAGGGACAGGATGCCATCCAGAGGGATCTGGAAAACCTGAAAAATTTGGCCCATCATGAGGTTCAATGAGGCCAAATACCAAGTCCTGCACCTCTGTTAGGGCAATCTCTGCTATTGATGCAGGCTGAGGGCTGAAGAGACCTACTCTGCTCTGCTCTGTTAAGACCCTACCCGGAGTATTGCGCTGAGCTTCAGAGGCCTTAGCAAAGGATCTGTTGGAGCAAGCCCAGAGGAGGGCAACACAAATATTCAAGAGGGCTAGAGCAGCTCTCCTATAAGGAAATGTGAAGGGAGTTGGGAACGTTCAGCCTGAAGAGAAAAAGTCTCTGAAGGTACCTTCTTGTGGTCTTTCAATAATTAAGAGAAGCTCCAAGACAGATGGGGACAGGCTTTTTCAACACACCCTGTTGTGAAAGGACAAGGGATAACAGCTTTCAACTAACTGGCTGGTTGTTAGGAAGAAGTTCTTCCAAGAAAGAGTGATTTGCTATTGGAATGGGCTGCCCAGGGAGGTGGTGGAGTCACCATCACTGGAGGTGTTTAAGAAGAGACTGGATGGGGTGCTTGGTGCCATGGTTTAGTTGATTAGATAGTGTTGGGTGATAGGTTGGTCTTGATGATCTCAAAGGTCTTTTCCAACCTGGTTAATTCTATTCTATTCTATTCTATTCTATTCTATTCTATTCTATTCTATTCTATTCTATTCTATTCTATTCTATTCTATTCTATTCTATTCTATTCTATTCTATTCTAAAGAGAGGAGATTTAGGCTAGATATAAGGAAGAGCTTTTTTACAATATGGATGGTGAAACACTAACACAGGCTGTCCAGAGGAGTGGTAGATACCCTATGCCTGGATATATTCAAGGTCAGGTTGAGTAACCTGATTTATTCAAAGATGTCAATTGCAGAGAAGTTAGACTAGACCTTTAAAGGTCCCTTCCAACCAAAAACATTCCTTGATTCTATGATTTTTAGGATTCTGTGATTTATTCTCCCTATTAAAAAAGAGAGATTGTTAATTTCTTCTTTGCTTTTACAAGGCAGTTTATTTTTTCCCCATGTTTTTTTCATGTTTAAAGACTAGATACTGTGTTAATCATTATGCATGCAAAAAAATGTAAAATATAGTAGCTGAAAAACCAAAGCATGCATAAGTCTGTGTGCATGTGAAGACAATACTACACATTCACAGTGGTCAGAGTTAGTCAGCCATCTTTATGAGAAATAGTGATGTGAACAGTAAAATCTTCAGTAAATTATCTACATATATACTGATTTTCAGATTCTTCTCTGAGAAGAAAAACCTAGTGTATTAACTTTCAAGAAGTCTTAATTTCATCCCTCTTTTATCCAGTCAGCCTTTCTGAAGATGTGTTTTGGTTCTACAACCCCTTAACTGTAAGAAGTCTAAATCCTTATTGCAAAAGATTTGGAGGCTGGATCTAGCTGATCTTCAAGGTCCTTTGCAACCCAAACCATACTACAACTCTATGAAAATATTTTTGTTTGTTTGTTTGTTTCCTTAATGCACCTTTCTGTTCAAGAGGTGTGGCTATTTATTTTTCTACAATGCTTTCACTATTAAAGTAGAAAAAAATAATGAGGAAATTGATTATGGATGCAAAGGAACCCATGAGAGATGTTATTCTGAAATGCAGAGATTATTTTGTTCTGTCTATTCTGAATTGTGTTTTACTAGACCTACAAAAGTCCAGCATGCAGTTTCTTTCACCTGTTAATATTTTAAAAGATGCATATAGTGAAGATGAGTCAATGAGGAGAGCATCCCTTCCTCAAAAATCCTTTTTGATCATAACAAGTACTTTAATATGTTAATATAGAAAAGGTCTGCCTCAGCCTGCCATCGATGACCACTGCTGACCAGAATGGAAAAACACTAGATAGGCAGACATTTGCTGCCCTCTTTTGGAATATGTAAGTGAAGATTATTCAGTGTGGGTTTCCTTTTTTAAGTTAACATTTGCTATATTGCTCTCAATTAATGGATTTTTTAAGCAATTAGTTGGCCTAGTGAATTAAAAATTCATTGTTGAGTCAGGCACCTAAACTTCCACTAAACCAAAAAATAGATAAATTTACCAAGATGGATTTTTCTAATAATTGAGCCGTATGGATAGACTGAATTCATTCTTTAATGACTAAGTAATTAAGTATTTAATTTAGTAGATAATTCCTGTATTTTTTCTGTTAACTTTTATAAAAGGGGTTTTATGAAAATGTGTGGAGTGAAATGTCCTTGAAAATATAATACAGTTGGTCTTTGTGTTGTGATAGAAAAAGAATCCATAAAGACTTATGATAACTCTTTAGTAGTAATAACACTTCATTCAATATTTATTCTTTATTTTGCCTTCATTTAGACCTGACAGACAAGTAATATATAAGACTATAAGAACTAATATACTAAGAATTAAATGAGATTCAGAATAAAACTTTAATCTGAGATACTGTAGAAGTTTGCGTACCTTATCCATGCTGTCATTATGTATAAACTCAGGAAGGAAATTTTCAGCAAGCTATCAGAGACAAAAACTGGGCCATTAGGACAACAGAAATAGGATATAATACCTGTCAAGGTCATCAGAAGTCCACTAGAAATCAATGACTGACAATAAAGGAAGGAAAAGTCTTTTGAAGCAGTTTAAGGAGCAGTTTAAATTAAGGAGCTTCTGCTAAGCAAGACAGAATGCTGAACATAAAATTATTGTATGCACAAAGAAAAGTCCATTTACTCTATCATCACAGCACACACAGGCTAATTTGTACCAGTGTTTTTTTCCTGATTTTTTTTTTCAGTCATGTTTGTAAAAGACAGACATCATTTTCACTACTGTTTAAATGTTTGGACAGGAAAATATCAAGCAAGCTCCATGCCCCATTTTTACTCTTAATAAAAACCGTCCTATGCCATTTTTGTACGTGCTCATTTCAGAGGGGGAAGAGGGAAAAAACAGACTCACTGAAGGCAAGCCTGAGACAATTGTAAGGCAGGGTACCAACTCCACTGCTGTCCCAGAGGTTGTAGGGGATGATGGATTGTGATACCCACAATGGCAGCGATGCTCCTCAACTAAGTCTATGAAGTGTCTGTAAGCCAAGGCAAGAAGCATGGGAAATAAGCAGGATGAACTAGAGATCTGTGTGCAATCAAAGGGCTATGACCTCACTGCTATTGCAGAGAGATGGTGGGAGAGCTCCCATGGCTGGAATGTGGTAATGGACAACTATGTACTTTTCAGGAAGGACAGACTGACAAGGCAAGGTGGTGGAGTTGCTCTCTGTGTGAATGAGCAGCTAGAATACATTAACCTTAACCCAGAGGGGAGATGATGAAAGTGTTGAAAGCTTGTGAGTCAAGGGGCATGCAAATAAGAGTGATATGGTTGTGGTTTACTACAGGCCACTAAACTAGGAAGAAGCTGTTGATGAAGCCTTCTACAGGTAGCTGGAAGTAGCCTCAAGACAAGTGCCCTGGTGCTCAGGGGTGACTTCAGTCACTCTAATTTTAGTTGGGAAAGTCACACAGACAAGCATAAACAGTCAAAAGGTTCCTGCAGTGCATTTATGACAACTTTCTGCTGCAGGAAGTTGAACAATCAATGAGAAGTGTGATGCTGGGCCTTGCATTAATAAACAAGGAAGGACTGATTGTAGAAGTTACTGGCTGTAATGACCATGACATGTTACAGTTTAATATCAATAGACAAAGTGATAAATAAAATCTCAACCCTGGACTTTAAGAGGGCTAACTTTGCCCTCTTCAAAACTGTACTTAGAAGTATCCAGTGAGATAGGGCTCTAGAAGGAGGGGCGGCCGAAGAGAGCTGGTTAATATTCAAACATTACCTCCTTCAAGATCTTGAAAAATTTATTCCCTTGAAAAATAGATCAAGTAAGGGAGACAAAGGACCTGCATGGATAAGCAGGCAGCTCTTGGGAAAGCTCAAATGTAAAAAGGAGGTTTGCAATACATGAGAAAAAGGTCTGGTCATTTGGGAGGATTACAGAACTATTGACAGAGAACACAGAGAGGTGACAAGAAAGGACAAGGCTCTCTTGAACTGTCTTGCTGGGGAGGTGAAAGGAAACAAGAAGAGCTTTTTCAAATACATCAATGACAAAAGATAGAGCAGGCAAAAGGTGGGTCCATGTGGCAGTTTTAGGCTATGCCTTTAAAATTTAGCTGTAGATTTCAAGCAGAAAAATATAAATAATGACTATTGGGTGTGAAAAGGAAAACTAAAGATTATTCCAAACAAATTCATTGGACAGAATGTCTGGGACAGACACAGCTGTATCATAACAGTCTTTCACATTTCACTTCCATTCCCATTCCTTTTCTTCTTCTCTGTCTTAGCTGTTTCTGCTTTGCTCAGGGAGACAATAATGCTCCTGGTTGGCCTTGAGGATAAGAACTAATATTCCTTCCTCTCAACTCTTTTTTTTCTTCTGATACAGGGGGAGGAGGTTTAGGGGGCAGTGGCACAGCTTCTCTGCTCTCTGGGGAAACTAGAGGGGTGCCAGGAGGTTTCCATGTTGTTTGCTAATTGCAAGTATCTGTAATATATTGTAAATACTGTATATTTTGTACATATTCATTGCATTCCATTATAGAGTGTAGTTTTTGCTTGTAAATACAGCTTTCATTTACTTCCAACTGAGTTAGTCATGCTAAGTTAATTTTGATAAGAAACTTCAACCCACCACATTCACAAAATAATTGGCACCTATTCAATGTGGGGCAACTGCTTGATAAATTCCTGCTCAGATTAAGGAAGCAAAATGAAGCTGTTTTAGATTCTGTGTCATTTGATATATTCTGCCCTCATGGTGGTCATTTACAAATGGTGTATTGGTATGATGTTTGATAAGCTGGGAAGATATCTGGTATATAAATTGTTCCTTTGGTTTAAGTACAAGCTGCAAATATTTTATGATCTTTACTTAGGGCTCTCTTGTCTTAAGAAATATGGGAATGTGACTGCAACTACCTTGCTGACAGAAATATATGAATTCAGCATTCCTGTAAGTGGAAGCTATGTGAGCAGCAGCAGTTGGGATTCCAAAGTGATTTATTTGCTATGTGTGATTCTGTTGTTGATAATAATTAATGTGTTCTTGTTAATGGCTTTGCTCAGAGAGAGACAAGCAGCTAACTGAAGTTCTATTTTTAGACGCAGCATAGGTGTAGAAGAAGCAGCTCTAATATGAATAGAGACTTATAGTGATGAAGAAGATACACAAACAAGGCAAGCAGCTAGGAATAGGCAGCAAGGAGTTATTGGTAAATCAGCACTCAATGATACCACCAGCAGTTCTGTCAGTCAGCCAGTGGCAGGGGGAAAAACACAGCCAAAAGCGGCAGCACCTAAGATGGCGGCCACAGCACCATCAGCCATTAGAGAGACAAAATCATTTCCTCCTGCAGCAGCAGGACTGGGGGTGACCTCTCCAACAGCTGCTGGATCTCAAAGCCTGTCTGCCAATGCTGCTTCCTTGCAAACTCCCACTGCTTCTGCTAAGCCTGCTGTAAATTCAAACACAACCCCAGTTAAACAAATTGCAGCTTTGGATAGAAGGGGGAGGCACAGGACAGAGGAGCAACAAGATGCAGAAGAACAGCAAGATCCCTCTGCTGGTGAGGGACCTTCTGCTGTTAAGAAACATCCCTCCAAGGATGGAGAGAAAGTTTGCCTTAAAGATATATCTGAATTATTGAGATCATCTCTGAAGAGTGGAGATGCAGGTTCTGGTAGGTCAGCAATTAGTGGAGGTGCTTCTGAACTTAAAGAGATCCTATGGAGAGTATCAGCAGGATTATGGGGACAGCCTCAAGAAGAGGAAACAGATGAGGAAGACAATGACATCAGGCAGCAAACACCCCCACACAGGAAATTAGGTATGTGAGAAAGGAGAAACATCCAGCACAAGCAACCTGGCTGGTAAATAGTAGATGTTCAATGAATTGAGCTGTACCTGCACACTCAGATTTGCTATGAAAGGTGGAAGGTGATAGAGTTCCTGTTGTTAGAGAAAAGAATTTGTTAGGCAGAACTGTTTGGGCATTTTCTCCCTTAGGAGAGGCCAAACCTGTCCGAGGAGGGGTTTCTGCTGAAGATCCTGGTCACACTTACTGGGTAATGCAAGAGAATGGTGAAATTCGGTATATTCCACAAAGAAATCTATCTTTAGCTGAGAGAGTTTAAATTCAGAGTGTTGTAGATGCAACATTGTGCCCAAAGGAAGAATCCATGAGGAATGTACAGTGCATGAACCCTGAGAACCCTGAGTGCCCTGAGTCAACTGAGAGTCCCTGTTCCTTTTCCTTGCCTTGTTTGCAGACAGAAAAACTGTTTTCTGTTTTCTTTTTTTCCTCGTTTTTGGACTTCTGAATCAAATGGGTAGACAAAGGAAGAGCAGTGGATGTCATATATCTTGACTTCAGTATGGATTTTGATACTGTCTCCCATAACATCCTCATAGAAAACCTCAGGAAATGCGACATAGATAGTTGGTCTGTGAGGTGGATTGAAAACTCATTTGACAACAGAGTTCAGAGGGTTGTTATCAGTGGCACAGTCAGCCTGGAGGCCTGTCTCCAGCGGTGTTCCCCAGGGATCAGTACTGGGCTCAGTTTTATTCAACATCTTTATCAACAATCTGGATGAATACCCTCAGCAAGTTTGCTGATGATACAAAACTGGGTGGGGGTGGCTGACACCTTGTCAGGCTGTGCTGCCATCCAATGAGATCTGGACAGGCTGGAGAGCTGGGTGAAGGCGTACCTCGTGAAGTTCACTAAGCACAAGTGCAGGGTCCTCCATCTGGGGAGGAATGACAACAGGCACCAGTACACGTTAGGGGCTGCCCTGCTGGAATGCAACTCCACAGAGAAAGAGCTTGGAGCTCTGGTGGACAGCAAGTTCTCTATGAGGTAAAAATGTGAAATGTGCTCTTGTGGCCAAGAGGGCCAATGGCATCTTGGGCTGCATCAAGAAAAGTGTGTCCAGCAGGTCTAGGGAGGTTCTTCTCTCCTTCTGCTCTGCCCTGCTTAGACCACACCTGCAATACTGTGTCCAGTTTGGGGCTCCCTAGTTCAAGAGAGACAGGGACCTGCTGGAAAGAATCCAATGGAGACCCATGAGGATGATTAGAGGACTTGAGCATCTCTCCTATGAAGAGAGACTGAGAGTGTTTAGTCTTGAGAGGACTGAGGGGGGATCTGATCAATGTATATAAATATCTGAGGTGTAGGTGTCAAGTGGAGGGGGCCAATCTCTTTTTGGTGGTGCAGAATAATAAGACAAGGCACAATGGATACAAACTTGAACGTAGAAGGTTTCACCTCAACATGAGGAGAAACTTCTTTACAGTGAGGCTGACAGAGCACTGGAACAGGCTACCCATGGAGGTTGTGGAGTCTCCTTCTCTGAAGACTTTCAAAACCTGCCTGGGTGCATTCCTATGAGGACTACCCTAGGTGATCTTGGTTTTGGCAGGGGCATTGGACTTATGATCTTGGGAGGTTCCTTCCAACCTCTAACATTCAGTGGTTCTGTAGTTCTGTAATTGTTTCACTACTATGCTTCAATGAACATGCTATGAAGTAAAAGAAGAATGTGGCAATTCCTGTTGTTATGAAACAGTTCTGAATAGGCCTCACTAAAATCAATTCTCTGTGATATATGACAGGTCATAACACTGAAACCATATCCTGAGTTGGATATTCTCCACATTTAAGTAGCAACTATTGGACTTTCAAGCAATGCCTGTTTTGTGTCTACAACAGACTCTACAAACCTCCACATTCTATTTCTATAGGAGTTTAAAATTGGTATTTCTTTTGTGATTGAGCTGGTTCTGAGTAAGAGAATACAGTTACTGGGCTGTGAAAGACTGGAACAAAGTATGCTGCTTGGTGTGATTTCTATCCTTGAAACTACTAAAGCAATTTAAATGTTGATAATGTTTTATCAACATCATTAAACACAAAGAAGAGGATTTTAAGTGACTGTGTATCTTTTAGAATGTAACTATGTGGTGACATATTTGATACATTCAGTGAAATGACTTTACAGCCCCAATTCAGTGAAGCATGAATAAGTAAGGCACTTATATAATACTTCTTCAAAACAGGGCTTGCTTCCTAGAGAGGAAGTTTGGGTAAACCTGAAGCTTTCTTTTATTGCCCTCTACATCACTGTTAACCATGTTTATTTTCTCCTCTTGCTATTGTATGTGTAATCACAGGATCAAAACGATCCTGAAGAAAATATGTAAGACCACATAGAGGCATCAGCAGCTTTAATGAATCAGTGGATTTCTGTAATTTTTTTTTTTTTTTTTTGCGTAATGATTTCACGTCTACAGTGGAAACTACTGAAGAAATACTCTGAAGAAACCTCTCTACAGTTTAGTTCAGCCTGGTAACTCCTCACACCCATACTTAGAAAGTAATTCAGAGAGCACTGGACAAATTTCCATTATTTTCTTTACAAGCTCAGTGAATAATGTTAGTCTAAGCCTATGAAGACAAAAGGTGCATTTCATCTGCCACAAACATGGTTCTGTCTGATTCCGATGTAATCCTCCCATTCAGCCAAAAAATTTCCTACAGTTTAGCCAGAAACTTCCCTATAGCAAGAGACATTTAACTTGTTTTAAGTGGAGTCTGCAAGGATTTATCACTCTGTCAGCAGCCAACATGAGAGTGCTAATGAAGCAGATTTATCAGATGCTAGAGTAAAAAAAATACAATAAAATACGTATTTCACTTCCATTTCGGCTGCTGTACAGAAACTTGAAAATTTTCAGACTTAACTAGAGCATCATTTCTGACAGTGGTTCTTCCAAATATGCAATCAGTCACTGACATACATAATAACTTTAGAAAGTGGTATGTGGGGAAGAGAGTTTGGGAGCCACAGCACTGATGATCTTGGACAATAGATCATTAAAATGTCCTTCAAGGCCATCAATGGAATGGCTCATCTACTGCCACTACAGTTCCCCATGTAGCTGTTCAGCTGAACTGATTGTGATAAAGAATTTGTATAGGTAGCATTAGAGTTTCCATAAAATATCTTAATAGCTTATGTTATAGTGGCCATTATTAACCTTATTTTGAAGAGATCTTTCCTACCATACCTGCGAAATTCACAGCTACACTGCAGAATTTGTAAAAAAGTCTACTTTTGTGTTTGCACATAAAATCTGAGTGTGTGTATTCAGCACATACGTACTTGTGCTTTTTCCTAGACTGATGATGAATGTCATCATTACAGCAACAGGCATCTCCAGCTAGAACAGACTTCCTGTTATCTGGACATGTTCAGATTATAGCTCCTTTTCCCCCCTGGCCAAATGCAACATGAAACTTTTAAAACGTGTAAAAATTATTCTACCACAAAATTATGAGTTTATTTTAATCTTTGCTTCTTCCTATCAAGATTTTGATAAATGTTCCCAGCCAATAAGTAAATTAGTTTCATAGTTCTGTTTAACCATAAACTGTTTGCTGTCTGATTATTATTCAACAGCATCCAGATTTCAGAATTTACACAGACATAAGGATACCACATGTACTACAAACTTTCCCCATCTTAGCTCTCTGAGTAACTTGTTCATATCTTAAGGGTTATGTGTTTTGGTAGTACAAATAATCTTGCAGAAGTAATAAGGATATATATAGTGCACTTGCAAAGGACAAATGTTGAGTGTTGTTTCACCATATGTGAAGTATGAGTTGTATTTTTCTCCAGAGATCTTCAGGGGTTTAGCATAATGGGTAGTCTGAGAGAGCTGAGAGACTGAGAGAGCTGAGCCACAGCTGTCAGCTTCTTTATTCGCAGCTCTACCTTTCTTAAAGGGTTTTAAAATGCCACTGTGATCAAAATCCTAGCACTTAAGGCAGCCCTTAGGCATCCAAAGGAGAACAATACTTTCATGGTTAGTGTCTCCTACCAAAATCCATCAGAAGTTGCCTGTCACTTCCACCATTGCATTTTATATTGGTATAATAAGTATCAGCAAATCTACGGTTCCATCCAACTTCACTCTCCAAAGGAAACTTCAGTTGGCTGTATGTTCCTCTAATGCAGGAAACATTTGTACCCACAACACTGGCTGCTTTGAAACACAGCTATCCATCCACAACAAGCTGCATCTGGACCTCCACTCTGGACTTCAGGAGGGCAGACTTCAGGCTACTCAAGGAACTAACTCAGAAGGTTCCTTGGGAATCAGCCCTTAAAAACAAAGGGGTCCAGAAGAGCTGGACCTACTTCAAGGAAGAACTGTTGAAGGCGCAGGAACAGGCTGTGCCAGTGTGCCGGAAGATGAGCCGTCAGGGCAGACGACCAGCCTGGATGGGTAATGAACTTTTAAAAGAACTAAGGGAAAAAAAGAGGGTGTATCATCTTTGGAAGAAAGGGGAGGCAACCTACGGAATGTTTAGGGATGTTGCTAGGACATGCAGGAAGAAAATTAGGAAGGCAAAAGCCCATTTAGAACTTAGACTGGCCTCTGCTGTGAAGGACAACAAAAAGTCCTTCTATAAATACATCAATAGCAAGAAGAAGGGCAAGGAAAACCTCCACTCCTTGGTTGACACGGAGGGGAACGTTGTAACAAAGGATGAGGAAAAGGCAGAGGTACTTAACACCTTCTTTGCCTCAGTTTTCACTAGCAGGGCAGAACGTCTTCCAGACAGCTGGCCTGCAGAGCTGGCAGAAAGAGCCAGAGAGCTGCATAGTTTCCCGCTGCTCCAAGAGGAAGTCAGAGATCTACTGAGCCGCTTGGACCCCCACAAGGCCATGGGACTGGACAGGATCCATCCTAGGGTGCTGAGACAGCTGGCAGATGAGCTATCCAGGCCACTTTCCATCATTTTTCAGCAGTCCTGGCTCACTGGAGAGGTCCCAGAAGACTGGAAGCTGGCCAACATGGTGCCCATCCACAAGAAGGGCCGGTTGGATGAGCCAGGGAATTCTAGGCCTGTCAGCCTGACCTCAGTGCCAGGCAAGATTATGGAGCAGGTCATCTTGAGTGCGATCATACAGCACTTACAGGATGGCCAGGGGCTCAGGCCTAGCCAGCATGGATTTAGGAGGGGCAGGTCCTGCCTGACCAACCTGATCTCCTTCTATGATCAGGTGACCCACCTGGTGGATGTGGGGAGGCCTGTGGATGTGGTCTACCTGGACCTCAGCAAGGCCTTTGACACCGTCCCCCACAGCAAACTCCTGGCCAAGCTGGCAGCCCATGGCTTGGACAGGATCACACTGTGTTGGGTTAGGAACTGGCTGGAGGGCAGAGCCCAGAGAGTGATGGTGAATGGCGCCACATCCAGCTGGCGGCCTGTCACTAGTGGTGTGCCCCAAGGATCAGTACTGGGCCCCATGCTCTTCAACATCTTTATTGATGATCTGGATGAGGGCATTGAGTCCATCATCAGTAAATTTTCAGATGACACCAAGCTGGGGGCAGCAGTTGATTTGCTGGAAGGCAGAGAGGCTTTGCAGAGAGACCTCGACAGGCTGGACAGATGGGCAGAGTCCAATGGCATGAGATTTAACACATCCAAGTGCCGGATTCTGCACATTGGCCACAACAACCCCAGGCAGTGCTACAGGCTGGGGTCAGAGTGGCTGGAGAGTGGCCAGGCAGAGAGGGACCTGGGGGTACTGGTTGATTGTAGGCTGAACATGAGCCTGCAATGTGCCCAGGCAGCCAAGAGGGCCAATGGCATCCTGGCTTGCATCAGGAACAGTGTGTCCAGCAGGAGCAGGGAGGTCATTCTGCCCCTGTACACTGCACTGGTTAGGCCACACCTTGAGTCCTGTGTCCAGTTCTGGGCCCCTCAGTTTAGGAAGGATGTTGTCTTGCTGGAACGTGTCCAGAGAAGGGCAACAAAGCTCGTGAGGGGTTTGGAACACAAGCCCTATGAGGAAAGGCTGAGGGAGCTGGGGTTGCTTAGCCTGGAGAAGAGGAGACTGAGGGGTGACCTTATTGGTCTCTACAACTACCTGAAGGGAGGTTGTAGCCAGGCAGAGGTTGGCCTCTTCTCCCAGGCATCCAGCACCAGAACAAGAGGACACAGTCTCAGGCTGCGCCAGGGCAGGTTTAGGCTGGATGTTAGGAAGAAGTTCTAAATGGAGAGAGTGATTTGCCATTGGAATGGGCTACCTGTGGAGGTGGTGGAGTCACCTTCACTGGAGGTGTTCAGGAGAAGACTTGATGGGGTGCTTGGCTGTATGGTCTAGTTGTTGGGTGGGTTGGACTGTTTGATGGGTTGGACGTGATGATCTTGAAGGTCTCTTCCAACCTGGTGTATTGTATTGTATTGTATTGTATTGTATTGTATTGTATTGTATTGTATTGTATTGTATTGTAAAAAAATAACTCTTTCAGAAGAAGCCATCAAGGGCTTTAAACTAGCTTCGAAGGGGGAAGGGGCTGAAACCAGTCCCCTCAGACAGGAGTCTGAGGGTGGTAAGCTGGAGTCAGGGGTGAAAACAGCAGCCTGGCTGAAGTGCATGTGTACTAATGTGTGAAGTATGTGCAACAAACATGAGGAGCTGGAAGCCTTGTTACAGCAGGAAAGTTATGATGTAGGTGCCATGACAGAGACATGGTGGGACGACTCACATGACTGGAGTGCTGCAGTTGACGGCTACAGGCTCTTCAAGAGACACAGGCAAGGAAGAAGGGGTGGAGGGGTGGCCCTGTACATCAGGGAGGCACTTGATGCCATTGAGCTGGAGATAGGGACGATCAGGTTGAGTGCTTGTGGGTAAGAATTAGAGGAAAGATCAGCAGGGCAGACATCCTGGTTGGAGTCTGTTATAGACCACCCAACCAGGAGGAAGATGTCGATGAAGCATTCTACAGGCAGCTTAAGACTGTCTCAAGATCACCTGACCTCGTTCCCATGGGTGACTTCAACCTGCCTGATATCTGCTGGGATCTCAACACAGCAGAGAGGAGGCAGTCTGGGAGGTTCTTAGAGTGCATGGAGGACAGCTTCTTATCCCAGGTGCTGCGCAAGCCTACCAGGGGTGAGGCTATGCTTGACCTCCTCTTCACCAACAGGAAAGGGCTTGTGGATGATGTGGTGGTCAGAGGGTGTTTAGGTGCAAGTGACCACAAGATAATTGAGTTTTTGTTATTCAGTCAAGCCAAGAGAGGCAGCAAGAAGACCTCCACTCTGGACTTCACGAGGGCAGATTCAGGTTACTCAAGGAACTAACTCAGAAGGTTCCTTGGGATACAGCCCTTAAAAATAAAGGGGTCCAGGAGAGCTGGACCTACTTCAAGGAAGAACTCTTGAAGGTGCAGGAACAGGCTGTGCCAGTGTGCCGGAAGATGAGCCGCCGGGGCAGACGGCCAGCCTGGATGGGTAATGAACTTTTAATAGAACTAAGGGAAAAAAAGAGGGTGTATCATCTTTGGAAAAAAGGGAGACAACCCATGGAATGTTTAGGGATGTTTATAGGACATGCTGTAAGAAATTTAGGAAGGCAAAAGCCCATTTAGAACTTAGACGGGCCTCTGCTGTGAAGGACAACAAAAAGTCCTTCTATAAATACATTAATAGCAAGAAGAAGAGCAAGGACAACCTCCACTCCTTGGTTGACACGGTGGGGAACGTTGTAACAAAGGATGAGGAAAAGGCAGAGGTACTTAACACCTTCTTTGCCTCAATTTTTACTAGCATGGCAGAACGTCTTCCAGACAGCTGGCCTGCAGAGATGGCAAAAGGAGCCAGGGAGCTGCATAGTTTCCCACTGCTCCAGGAGGAAGTTAGAGATCTTCTCAGCCAGTTGGACCCCCACAAGGCCATGGGACTGGACAGGATCCATCCTAGGGTGCTGAGAGAGCTGGCAGATGAGCTGGCCAAGCTGCTCTCCATCATTTTTGAACAGTCCTGGCTCACTGGAGAGGTCCCAGAAGACTGGAAGCTGGCCAACGTGGTGCCCATCCACAAGAAGGGCCGGTTGGATGAGCCAGGGAATTATAAGCCTGTCAGCCTGACCTCAGTGCCAGGCAAGATTATGGAGCAGGTCATCTTGAGTGCGATCATACAGCACTTACAGGATGGCCAGGGGATCAGGCCTAGCCAGCATGGATTCAGGAAGGGCAGGTCCTGCCTGACCGACTTGATCTCCTTCTATGATCAGGTGACCCGCCTGGTGGATGTGGGGAGGCCTGTGGATGTGGTCTACCTGGACCTCAGCAAGGCCTTTGACACCGTTCCCCACAGCAAACTCCTGGCTAAGCTGTCAGCTCATGGCTTGGGCAGCAACACTCTGCGCTGGGTTGGGAATTGGCTGGAGGGCCGGGCCCAGAGAGTGGTGGTCAATGGCGCCACATCCAGCTGGCAAACAGTCACTAGTGGTATGCCCGAAGGATCAGTACTGGGCCCCATGCTCTTCAACATCTTTATTGATGATCTAGATCAGGGCATTGAGTCCATCATCAGTAAATTTGTGGACGACACCAAGCTGGGGGCAGGAGTTGATCTGCTGGAGGGCAGAGAGGCTTTGCAGAGAGACCTCGACAGGCTGGACAGATGGGCAGAGTCCAATGGCATGAGATTTAACACACCCAAGTGCCGGATTCTGCACATTGGCCACAACAACCCCAGGCAGTGCTACAGGCTGGGGTCAGAGTGGCTGGAGAGTGGCCAGGCAGAGAGGGACCTGGGGGTACTGGTTGATTGTAGGCTGAACATGAGCCTGCAATGTGCCCAGGCAGCCAAGAAGGCCAATGGCATCCTGGCCTGGATCAGGAACAGTGTGTCCAGCAGGAGCAGGGAGGTCATTGTGCCTCTGTACACTGCACTGGTTAAGGCCACACCTTGAGTCCTGTGTCCAGTTCTGGGCCCCTCAGTTTAGGAAGGATGTTGTCTTGCTGGAACGTCTCCAGAGAAGGACAACAACAGGGGTGACGTTATTGGTCTCTACAACTACCTGAAGGGAGGTTGTAGCCAGGCAGAGGTTGGTCTCTTCTCCCAGGCAGCCAGTACCTGAACAAGAGGACACAGTCTAAGGCTGCACCAGGGCAGGTTTAGGCTGGATGTTAGGAAGAAGTTCTATACAGAGAGAGTGATTGCCCATTGGAATGGGCTGCTCGTGGAGGTGGTGGAGTCACCTTCATTGGAGGTGTTCAGGAAGAGGCTTGATGGGGTGCTTGGTTGTATGTTTTAGTTGTTTAGGTGGGTTGGATTGGTTGATGGGTTGGACACGATGATCTTGAAGGTCTCTTTCAACCTGGTGTGTTGTAAGACATGTTACACGATTAAATCTGAGATATTTTCTAACTCTGCTTGTAAGAATTCTTCCTGGCAATTATTAGTTTTGCAGTTTGAGCGCTTCCCTGACAGGGGTCAGAATGAAATGGACATTTAAATAGGGGCAAATAATCTGTACTGGTTTATTGTAACCCAACATAAGACAAGGAAGATGGATAAGTATGGAAGGACTGTCCATCTATGATTCTATGATTCTTCTTTTTTTTTTTTTTTTTTTTTTTTTTTTTTTTGCTTAGGAATATTCCTAGAAAGCAAAATTTTTCTTTTGTCTCTGAGACAAATGCTTTCAGACAGAAGGGAAAACAAGCTGATAAAAATTTCAAATGTTGAGAATATCGCCTGCAGAAAATTCTTCGGAAAAAGATGACTTCCTGTAGTTAAAATTTGCAAAATTATACAGTCTTTTACCAACATCTTAACTGTTTTGAAGTACTTGCATTGGGGGGGGGGAAAGGGGAGAAAATTATAGGCAGTCAGATGACTTTTAAGCATATGTTGGCAAGGTAGTTACTGCTTGGAAAGCTTCTTCATAAGAAGCCACAGAACATGTCATTGCAGGTAAATATGTTTGACAGCTTGATTTGGCAGCAGGTTAAAATTTGTTAATAGAATGAGAAAAATAAAAGGACGAATTTCAGAAGGCCTATAACTGCCACAACCAATTTAAAGATGAAAAAAAAAACTAATTCATAAAGAAATTTTCTAATAAATGAGTGACAAAATTGTAGATTTGAGAATTATATGATTCATAGTAACTTACTACATGGTGTCCTAAATCAAAGTATGTATATATGTATAAATGCAGAAACATACATACAGACAGAAATATTTGGATATAGTGAAATACATAGATGATCGTACTTCTAAATACAAATGCATAAAATCAAACACCTAGATAGATATAGAGGGGGGTAGAAGAACCTAGTGTATAGTCAAAATTTCTCCCCTTGAGTTTGAATACTTGCAATACCTATTGATCGATAGGTGGTACTTGAGACTCAAGGAGGCTGCCTCACCAAGGCCTTGTCATGACTTTTTTGACAGATGGTCCTGAAAATTAACCCTGCTTAGGGAAGATGCTGGGCACAGCATCAGAAAAGCTCAAAGGGTCTTGCTTAGGATTGCTATTTTTTGGATCCAAGGTAATGGAATTTGTTAGGTACTTTTACATTTTGACCTAACTCAGATGATGTGATATTCTAGTTGCATATGCCCAGAACTGCCTTAATTTTAAGGTTCTAATATACTCCTCTTTGGGCCATGATCCAAGTACATGCGTACCATGATGTCAGAAGGTCAACTGAGCATTGTTATTGTGCCCAGATAATAAAGAGGGGAGTAGAAGCCTAGTGCATCAAGGGGGCACCTCAGTGCCATAGTGCACCCCTTATGATCTATACTGCATTATCAGGAAGTAGTTGCCATTGTCCCCAAAGGACAGGGGAAGTAGTAGCAAGATATGTTGAGGGGATGCCTCAGTGCTCTAGTACACTGCCTTTGACAATCCATGTTTGACTTTCCAGTGGATGGTTGTGTGAC
Organism: Picus viridis; assembly: GCA_033816785.1. Taxonomy (NCBI): domain Eukaryota; kingdom Metazoa; phylum Chordata; class Aves; order Piciformes; family Picidae; genus Picus; species Picus viridis. Next base: position 72,214,607 of record CM066606.1, on the reverse strand, counting down.
CCAAGGAGGGAAGTTGCACCCTTCACCAAGTGGCAAATGAGTGAGGAAAAATAATCACACATGCACCCCATCAAGCAAATTAGTACTTATTCACCTCTCTATTGGTATTATTTGTGGTCTAGCCTTGGCCAATCATCTTCTGGGTTGTTCTGAACAAATCAATTCTTTTTTCTCCTCATTTTCTATAAAAAAGAGCCAGTAAAAGTGCCAGCACCATTATCTCCTTTGGGAAGGTCTCTGGAATCTCCTGACAGTAAAGAGATTGTTATGTTGTCACTTTCACCCTCACCAGAACCTGAATTAATTTTGCTACTGATTCCCAGTGAAAGTAACTGTTTAGGAATTCCAACTTTATTTCCAAATTCTTTCAAATTTACAGTTATTTATGCTGATAGTATACATTACTGCACAGCAGTACAACATCCAGAACAGATACATTTGCAACCAGATGAGGTGCAACAGGGAGCATTATGGCAGTAATATACAAGTTTAGAGATGATTTTTGCTGTCCCACTCTAGGGATGAAAACTGTTGTTCAGACTCCTGATTTTTAGAGCAGTTGTTGCTCAAACAGAGCCAGCTTTCCCATTTCAAAGAGATGCTTAAGTCCTGCTTAGAACCACAGTTTGAATCGTGATGATCATGGTTCTAGGATTAAAATTCCTAGAATTGTGTGAAAACTGTTGGTGAAAAGAATACTTGAGGTGCATTATCTACTTCAATGCAATCTGATTTTCTGGTCTGTAGGTATTTGCTAGAGCTAGGTGTTGTACTTTGTGCTCTTACTGACTTTTTTTCCTTAACATTACATGTTAGCTGTGACACAATATAACAATTTGAGGTACCCAGTACCCCAGTACAATCCAGTGAAACAGTACACAGGAAACTTAAAGCTGAAGTGTTTGTCCCGTCTGCAGCTCATACCATCTCATACTTGACTCATCTGGACTTAAATGAGCAGGGGAGGGTGCAAGGAAAGTGCATCACAAGTACCATACAACTTGAAAATGGAAGTGCATTCCTTTAATTCTACATAGACATCCAGAAAAACATAAAAACATGAAGTAATGTTGAACAAACTGTAAAACTTTCACCCTGTTGAAGTAACTGTTTCAGAAAATGTTATTGCAATTTGTGGCCTTTAATTGACGTTATGCAGCATTGCAGCTAACCAATAGCATGAAAGAAAAGCTCAGAGCATACCTTTTCTGGGGTCCATAGTAGTGAATTACAAAAAACCCTACCAATTAACTAATTAACCAACTAATTTAGCTTTGAGATAAATGATTGACATAACTGTCATACACTTTGAATCCAATTTCTTATGAGTACACCAAACTTCTAGTAATTTTAATAGGTACTAAGAGGCTTATGTATTTTCAACTGATTCAAATGAAAGCTATGACTTGGTAAATCTTGGCACAGTTTCCTGTCCTGCTCTACCTTTAGGATGTGCAGGCTCTCAGTTATTCAGTTCTCCGCTGTCAAAATGGAAGTAAGTCTCTCCTCTTGTTGGCAGGATAATTATGGTCCAAAAGACCATAATATCTTTCTCATCCTGTATCATGTAGTCCCAGTTGCTCTGAACAAAAATTGCTGCCAGTGTTAAATGGAAAGAAATGGGCTACATACAATGCATCAGTGTTCAGATTCTCCCTTGCAGAATCTTTCTACCAGACTACATGGGTGAAGAAGTTACATAAAACCGTAACTGTGGCTTACTTGAAAATGAAAGTCAGAGAGATGTCCATATTTATGTCTAGCAGTTGCAAGCTATCTGGAATGGAGTTCCTGAAAATTGACCAAGTATAGCTGTGTCTCTCACTCTGGAAAACACAGCGAAGCTATCTTTTCTCTAGCTTTTCTTAGTCCTACATGTTTGATCTTAGCAAAACAAGGATCTGTATCACAATTCCCTCTTTCTCACAGCTATCAATTAATTTTAATCGATTAATTTATTTATTAATTTAACAAATTACTTTCATATTAATAGATCTATTAGTGTTAATTTAACAAATCTATCAATTATGTTAAATAAATTTTTAAATTTTTGTACATTTTAATTTTTATCCTGGAGAATAGGAGGCTTAGGGGAGACCTTATTGCTGTCTACATCTACCTGAAGGGAGATTGTAAGCAGGTGAGGGTTGGTCTCTTCTCCCAGGCAACCAGCACCAGAACAAGAGGACACAGTCTCAAGATGTGCCAGGGGAAGTTTAGGCTTGATCTTAGAAAGAAATTCTTCACAGAGAGAGTGATTGACCATTGGAATGAGCTGCACAGGGAGGTGGTGGAGTCAGTGTCCCTGGAGATGTTTAAGAAAAGACTGGATGAGGCACTTACTAGCATGGTCTAGTTGATGAGATAGGGTTGCGTGATTAGTTGGACTTGATGATCTTGGAGGTCTCTTCCAACCTGGTTGATTCTGTGATTCTGTGATTTTATATTGATTGGATTTATCTTGATATTTATATTTGGTAAGAGGAAAAATGCAAGGAAAAATTATTGCTTCTTTCCTTATAGAGGGGATCAGCTGTTTCTTCTTCAAACATTCAACATAACATTTCCTTAATTGTCAAGAACATATTTGGATCTCATTATTGAATGCAACCATCAGTTGTACACAACTGTTTTTAAAGCACACTTTTCTTGCCATTTATTATTTTATAAAGTCAAATACAGATTAAGATATCGCTGTGCTTGGGAATGCAGAAATTTACCACACTAAAAAAAAAAAAAAAAAAAAAAAAATATTTGTGCATGCACTACTGCAAGATATACAAAGAAGGAATTCGTTTTTAAACTTATTCAAAACCCTCCATGACAAGCACCTTCTTGTATTCCCCTGAGAAAGAGGTCTTTCTGTCAGTTGTCACAGCCTGACAGTGTCCTAGACACATGAAGTGAAGTGCTCATATTTCTAGACAAGAACAAGCTTTTTGCTTGTAAGTTGGAATCAATGTGAAGTGTATTAGAGTAAAAATTCTAATGTAATTATGAAGTTTAAACCTATTATACCTGGAAAATATCCATGGTACCTATGGAACCCCTTTATCCCTATTCATAATATCACCGCAGTATTCTGTGGCCTAAAAGTCCTAGCTGATGGTTTAAAGCCTTGTTGTGCAAGGCACTGTGCATGCAATGCTGTAAAAGCTTCCAGTGGAGAAATGTGAGAGGCTACAGGCAATGCTATAGACTGTAATAAAAGACAAAATAGGAAAGCTGGAGTAGGAGCTGTAAAGAAAGAACATTGTGTCATGTGGCCCAACGGTAAAATAGAAAAATTGCATGTAATTATTTCCCAAGCTGAGTGTGATGATGTGAAAGGGAAGAACTAATGATGATGCACTCTGCTTGTTAGAGGTTTTTCCTTCCAGGAGCTCAAGGTTACAAGAAGGGCTCTTCACTTGGATTCCTTTTTTCTTCCTTCCACTAGAAATGTGATGGGTACAAATAATTCTGTACACAGGGAGTTCATAATGCTTCAAAGATGTAGTGAAATACTTTTAGTTACTAATGTCAGACATACAGTCTTGGCAATATTTTTTCCTGACTTCAAGCATCCTGTATTGATTGATTAATTATTCTACCAATGAACTAACAAATATTGACCTTATGGAGTTGAGCAGCATTTAGCCAAAAGTCAGTAATCTATATCGATCACTTAATGGAACATCAAAGCTCAGCATCTCTGACAGTTTTATGTCATTCAGCAAAAATCTGTCTATGTTTTGATGATACCCTGACCTTTCTTATTAGGCATCCTTGGCAGAAAACTTAAAAGCAATAATAAAATTAAACCTATGGATAATGCTTTTTTTATCTAGAGTGAAACAGTCAATGCTACAGGATGTTCTGTGCAGACTTACCTAGTAGCAGGGTACTATTTCTTCTTTAAACTTAAAATACCATTTTCTAGTTATATGATCACACAGCATGATAGATAAATGTAATTTTGCCATGTCAGAGTATTAGGAAGACAATAAGGATTTAAAAAAAAAAAAAAAAAAAAAAAAAAAAAAAGAAGAAGCAAATACACCCAGCTTCAGAATAATACTGTGAAGCTTGTAGCCCTCTTAACAGCTAGGGATCTGTCTATGCAGCTGTCACAGCTTTCAATTCAGCTTTGTCTGTGCACAAGAGCTATTACTAAGAGCCCTGATCAGGTACACAGAACACTCTCACAAAACTTATTTGCTTTGCTTCTAGGTATGTTTTCCATCTCTAAACCTAGGTAATGTGCATTTTCAGAAGCAAACATTGCAATCACTTATGACTGCAAGCATAGGCATACCCTCAGGGGACTGGTGGGGTGCAGCAGCGGTTGAATATGGAGGAATGATTGCCACACAGTTTCCCACTGCACAGCAGCAAAATCTCCAGAGCCTTTGCATCACTGCCTAGCACCTCAAGACAGTTCACTTCATTTATTCATGGCAACTAATTGCCTGTCATTAGGGTGATGAAATATCAACAGTTTCCCTAATATTATTATGGGCAGAAATAAACTTCACGCCCACACATAGTAAATCTGTTCTGCAGCTACCCTTGGGTGACAGGAGGAGCGGTACATTAACAAAGAAAGCATCAAGTTTAAAGTTGGATAGAAGAAGATAGAGGATTATCACCTTCATCTTTTTAATGTACCAGCTGAAGTAGTTCCTTCCCCTGCAATAATCAAGTCTAGAAAATTCCCTTCTTCCATTTTAGTTGAAGGACTCACTCTGATCTCTTTGTCTTTATTATTCCAGCACTACTTGCCTAAAGCAACCTTGGAAACAGGAATTCATCTGACTCATGAGAGTCAGGTGAAAGGTGCTTTCCTCATTCAGAAACCCATTGTTCTGCTAGGCTGGTTTATAGGTGAAACTAGTCCTGCCATCCCTTCTCCTAACTTTCAAAGTTAGTCTCTTGATCAAAATCTAAAAAGGAGTCACTATACATCACAATGATTACTCCTGTTTAATATGTTGCAGAAAAAAATATACAAGTAAGGTCCATCTGAGTTTTGAGAACTATTAGAGCTCTACAGAAATCCCAAAGCCACAAAGAAAAGATTTTCAGTTATAAATCTTGAGCAAGTTAGATAAGGTGATCAGCCTCTGTATGGGCACGATTGGCAGAACAATGCTCCATCACAGTGCACAGTGGGGTTCCCCAACTGATGGGAACCTCTGGGAAGCAAAGAGACTTGCTGGGAGCTGCAGCTTGCTCAAGAGAGTCTCACAGGACCTGGATGGGTTAGAAGCAATAGTGGCCAAGCCCTCCCTAGCAGCATATAAGAGAAATTCTTAGCACAACCAGACCCACTGTGACCAAGGGAAGCAAACAGGGCATGACTTATCAGCAAGCATCTGGTGCAGCAGTTCACATGGAAGAGTGTGCAGGATAGGCACTGCAGCTCTGCCAGCTTGACCAGAGAGTAATAATATCCACCCAGCAGAAAGCCAGGGCCTCGTTATGATCTGCAACTACCACAACTGACACAGGTGTCCAGCCACAGCTCTTGTGCCAGCTGGCATAAACAGTTCCTGTCCTTGTGCCAGCAGCACTGGCTGGCAACAGTAAGCACCCTACTGGGAAGCACACCCAGAAAAAAGAAGCTCCTCTGCTTAATGACAGAGCTCTGGGAATGTTGTGGAAATGCAAGACCAACAAAATGTGTTCCAAAAATTGGTTTAATTGTGTCAGGAAGAGACTAGAATGCTCAAACTGAACTGGGATCTTATATTACAAATGCTTCAGCAAACAGAAGAGGAGGCTCAGGGGCGACCTCATTGCTCTCTACAACTACCTGAAGGGTGGTTGTAGCCAGGAAGGGGTTGACCTCTTCTCCCTGGCAACCAGCACCAGAACAAGGGGACACAGTCTCAAGCTGCTCCAGGGGAAGTTTAGGCTCGAGGTGAGGAGAAAGTTCTTCACCGAGAGAGTGATTCGTCATTGGAATGGGCTGCCCGGGGAGGTGGTTGAGTCTCCGTCCCTGGAGGCGTTCAAGAGGGGACTGGATGTGGCACTTGGTGCTATGGTCTAGTTGTGGGGTTGTGGTTACAGGTTGGACTCGATGATCTTCAAGGTCTCTTCCAACCTTGGTAATTCTATTCTATTCTAATATCAGTCAGGAATTAATACTATATGCTATGTAACTAAGTCTAAGATCAGAACGATGACTGAAAATGTGCATACTACTCATCTACAAGGTAAAGACACTTTCATAAAGTTACTTTGGACAGTGTCCTGATTGAAAGGGAAAAATTGCTGACTGCAGACCTGCTGATGTGAGGAAAACTGATTCAAAAGGCTTCTGGCCAACTCCTTTCATACTCAGAGTTGGATCAGAGCTTGTGGTCATAAACAGCTGTATGTCACAGAGTGTTCTTATAGTCTAGAGTTTAATGATGGTGATGAAAGGGTTGAGGATTTATGGATAACAATCAGAGGGAGGGACAATACAGAAGATACCATAAGGAGAGCCTGTTACAGACTATCAAATCAGGATGAAGAGGAAGATGAAATATTCTATAAGCAGCTGGGAGAAGTCTCACAACCACTAGCCCTTCTTCTCCTGGAGGACTTCAACTTACCAGATGTCTGCTGGAATACAATCCTATGGAAAGGAAACTCTAGGAGATTCCTGGAGTGTATGGAAGACAACTTCCTGACACAGCTGGTGAGAGGTAAGCTGCCCGTAATGCACCTGCAGGTTTTGAACAGAAAAATAATTGCAGTGATGTGATGGTTGGAGATCAACTTGGCCATAGCAATCGCAAAGTGATTCTCAAAGAAGTAAGAAACAAGGTCAGCAGAACTGCACCCTGAGTATGTTTGCAGAAAATGCCAAACTGGATGGGAGTGTTGATCTTCTTGAGGGTAAGAAGGCTCTACAGAGAAGGCTCCTGATGGTCTAAATCAATGGGCTGAGGCCAGCTGTATAAGGTTCAACAAGGCCAAGTGCCAGGTCCTGCACTTGGGTCACAACATCCCCAGAGATATGGGGAAGAGTGACTGGAAGTTGCCTGGTGGAAAAAAACATGATGGTGTTGGTCAGCAGCTAGTTGAATATGAGTCAGCAGTGTGCCCAGGTGGCCAAGAATGTCAAAAGCATCCTAGTTTATATCATAAGTAGGGCAAGGGAAGTGATTGTCCCCTTGTACTTGGCACTAGTGAGGCCACATCCCAAATACTGCATTCAGTTTTGAGTCCCTCACTCCACAAAAGACATTGAGGTACTGCAGTGTGTGTCCAGAGGAGATGATTGAAGCTGGCGAAGATTCTAGAGCACAAGTCTTACAAGGAACAGCAAAGGGAACCAGGGTTGTTTGGAGAAAAGGAGACTGAGGGAATACTTTCTTGATCTCTGTAACTATTTATAAGGAGGTTCTACTGAGGTGGGTGTCCTTTTTTTCTCCCAAGTAACAAGTCACATGAAAAGAGGAAATGGCCTCAAGTTGTGTTATGGGATATTTAGATTGGACATTAGGAAAAACCTGTTCACCAAAAGGATTGTCAATGGAACAGGTTGCCCAGGGTTGTGGTGGAGTCACCACCCCTTGAGGTACTGACAAGACATATACACATGATGTTTATTGACATGGTTTAGTGGTGGACTTAACAGCATTAACAGTTGAACTTGATGATATTAAAGATCTTATCCAACTTAAACTTTCTCTTCTCTTTTCTGGAATAGAGAATCCTGGATCAGCCCCACTGGATAATATCAGTAGCCTAAGTAAAAACTGTTGCTATAGAGGTGTCATAATAATTGTTATTTTTCACTCACTGACACAGTTAATTCACAGTTTTAATTGTTCTTAGTTGTTTCACTTGGATCTCATATGTAAGTCTCTGGTTTGGATAAAATCCTTCCTTTTGACTAACATTAAGTTGCATCCCAATTGGCTTTTGGCTTTGAACGACTGCTTTTCACTACGGATTTTCTTTCCTCTTTTCTAGCTGCATAGATAATGTTTTTTAAATATTTTGCCAACACAATGTTTTTGACTGATTGTCAACTAAACTATGTGAATGAGTTACCATGAGGTACTGTTCAATTTTATAACAGATTATGCTTTCAATTAACTAGAGCATTTAGCTCTATCTGCTAATAATGTAGTCAAATATGGGACGGCTAAGAAACCAGATTTTCAAAAGTGTCCAATAACCATCAAGTTTTTAAAATTGACCTAACAGGGAAGTAAGCTTTTTCCCAAAGCTGTGTTATTCAGTGTATAAATGCAATTGCACATGTCTAGAAAATCTAATTCCATTTCCTTAGTGAAATTTGTTGGACCTAGCATCATTTCTATCTAGCCTGTAAACGTTGAAAGGAAATTAACAATTAGTAAAAAATTATGGTTCTGTAGAAATCCGACTTCTGAACTAACCAAGTACAAAACCAATCTCAGTTTCCTACATTCTGGCTTGGAGGATAATTGCCTCTTACAAAGCCTTTCCTAGTGGAAGAATATCATAAAGAAATGAGGTATAAGTTCATCACACCTGTCCATCTTTCAGTCTTAAAGCAGGATCATCTCTAACTCAGTCCATTATGCATAAATATTAAGGGCTAATCACACATTTGAGGAACAGATAAAATAGAAATAAATATAAAAACCAGTTCCTGTCCAAGCCTTCCAACTGTTAAAGAAAAATAATAAGAACAAAAACAATCACAGTTTTTTTAAAATTCAGAGATATTCTGTGTTTTACCAGAGATTTGTGCCCCACAACAGATACTCATATCTGTGCATACAGAAATACACAGACTTAACAGCTATAGCACTGAAGAGATGTATTATTTAAAACCACTTCCAATTGATGGAGGTATTCCCTTATCACCCTGTCATCTACAAAATATGCTTGGGCACAGACCTACATTGAGTGGAGAACTCAGTCAAAAGTAAATAATGTTTTTCTTTTCTTAAGTGTTAATTTACTTTTAAATATTTCAGATGTATCCTCTTTAAAATGGTAGGCTCTGTGTCTGTTTTACTTTATTCAGCAATCAGTGTCTATTACTCTTAGTAACCATGGCAACAAGTCATCTAACCATTCTTAAATCTTCATTTGTCCACTACTTTGACAAAATACTGTACTGAAGAATGTTTTCTTAATAAAAACATAAGGAAAAGCTGGAAGGGAGAAATACATTATCTCTTTTAACCAAAAATATGATGGGAATAATGTAAAATAAACATTTATACTTTGAGGGATTTAAAGATTCTTCAGGATCCTATAGTAATAGCAGTTTCAGGGTTTTCAGGATCTTCAGGGGTTCACTATATTCTATTATTGTTCATTTCTTGTCTTTTCTCAAAGGACCTCCAGGATCTTTTCTGATACTAAGAGTTTGCCTTCTGTAATAGACTGCTTTTGGATTACTTGCCGTGCCATAAGAGGATAGCTAAAGAGCCTTTAAGAGGCTGTGCAATAACTGTGATTCATATGATCTCTGGTCCAGACATAAAAAATATTGTCTTATTTGTGTAAAGAATCAGAAGCTTGCAATGGACAGGATAGATCAACATACAGAGATTAAAAAATGCTGTCCTTCGAGTAAAAAAATACTATCCTATGAACTGAGAAGACTGGAGAAACACATTTGTATTTCAATAATCATATAAATCTGTAATGAGTAGTCAATAATGCAAACTTCAGGGAAAGAGAAGAAAATTAACAGCTTTGCACATTTATTCAGTTTGGAAGCAGTAAAAATCCCATTTCTTTTATGAATAAAAAAGCACTGATTATGCAAGCTATCAGAAGGGTTTTTTTTGTCTGCTGTTTTGGCATGAATTCCTTAGGAATGTATTCTTTTTCTACCACTGATGATGCAATAAATTAAGCAAGCTTTGTTGTGATGTGTATGAAACATTGCCTTATTGCAAACTTATAAAAATGTAAAAATCCTCAAGATAGCATGTATTTACATACAGCAAAGGAGAGGTAGTCCAATAAGTCACTTATACTTTAGCTTCCCCTTCTTTAGATATCTGTTTCCAGAGTCTTTCTGTCTCCTAGTCATGCACTTTATATCAAGGTCCATTTTTCTAACAACAGTTCAGTGTCTTTTCATACAGTGGCAAATGTTTACACATACACACCATGCCTGGTTTTTTTTAACCCTAACCAGACATTTTAGGTTTTTTTTTAACCTTGAATAGACTATACTCTGTCCCTACTAAATCTCATGGATTTGGATTTCATTAGAAGAAAAATATTTGTAGTAGCAGTGGCTCAAGGTACTTTTAAGTACATCTCCACAAGCAGAGTCACATCTGCATGGCAGCCTTGTGTATGACTGTGGTTTACCTATACAAGCTAGTCAAATTAGGAACTTGGAAGACTTTACAATACAATACAATACAACACAATACAATACAATACAATACAATACAATACAATACAATACAATACAATACAATAAACCAGGTTGGAAGAGACCTTCAAGATCATCGCGTTGAACCTATCAACCAATCCAACCCACCCAAACAACTAAACCATGGCACCAAGCACCCCATCAAGTCTCCTCCTGTACACCTCCAGTGATGGTGACTCCACCATCACCCCAGGCAGTCCATTCCAATGGGCAATCACTCTCTCTCTATAGAACTTCTTCCTAACATCCAGCCTAAACCTCCCCTGGCACATCATGAGACTGTGTCCTCTTGTTCTGGTACTGGCTGCCTGGGAGAAGAGAACAACCTCTGCCTGTCTACAACCTCCCTTCAGGTAGTTGTAGAGAGCAATAAGGTCACCCTTGAGTCTCCTCTTCTCCAGGCTAAGCAACTCCAGCTCCCTCAGCCTTTCATCATAGGGCTTGTGCTCCAAACCCCTCACCAACTTCACTGCCCTTCTCTGGACACGCTCCAGCAAGTCAACATCCTTCCTAAACTGAGGGGCCCAGAACTGGACACAGGACTCAAGGTGTGGCCTAACCAGTGCAGTGTACAGGAGCAGAATTACCACCCTGCTCCTGCTGGCCACACTGTTCCTGTTCCCAGTTATTCTCTCTGATCTTTCAGATTCTCATAAATCTGTTGAGGTGATTTTTGAAAGCAGCTGTTAAGTCAACTAGTAAATGGTCTCGTAACATAACAAATCCGCATCATATATATAATTAACATAAAACTGGTCACGAAATAAGATACCTGATTCTGGTTCTAGCAAATATTCAATCTAAGTACAAGCCAACTCTGAATGAGTACCCAGGTTTTGCAAAAAGAAAAGCTGCCATCCTGCTGCTTCAGTCTTCTGAATCATAGAATCACCAATGTTGGAAAAGATCTCAATGATCATCAAGTCCAACCTGTGACCACAGACCTCATGACTACTAAATCATGGCACCAAGTGCCACATCCAATCCCCTCTTGAATGCCTCCCGGGATGGTGACTCCACCACCTCCCTGGGCAGCACATTCCAATGGCCAACAACCCTCTCTGTGAAGAACTTTCTCCTCACCTCGAGCCTAAACTTCCCCTGGCACATCTTGAGACTGTGTCCTCTTGTTCTGGTGCTGGTTGCCTGGGAGAAGAGACCAACCCCATCCTGGCTACAACCACTGTTCAGGCAGTTGTAGCCGGCAATAGGTCTCCCGAGCCTCCTCTTCTCCAGGCTAAACAATCCCAGCTCCCTCAGCCTCTCCTCACAGGGCTTGTGCTCAAGGCCTCTCGAAAGCCTTGTTGCCCTTCTCCGGACACATTCAATAGTCTCAATGTCCTTCCTAAACTGAGGGGCCCAGAACTGGACACAGGACTCAAGGTGTGGCCTAACCAGGGCTTAATACTGGGGCACAATGACTTCCCTGCTCCTGCTGGCCACACTATTCCTAATGCAGGCCAGGATGCCATTGGCCTTCTTGGCCACCTGGGCACACTGCTGCCTCATGTTCAGCCAGCTGTCAATCGACACCCCCAGGTCCCTTTCTGTTTGGCTGCTCTCCAGCCAAACACATTACACAACACTTTTCCTAATCTAAGATTAGCCTGTCTCTCATAATACATTGGTTTTGCTTAACTTATTTGAATTTACCACCATCAAAAATGCTTCCTCTGTAACATAAGAGGTTAAAAACAAAAAAGAAAAAAAAAAAATCCAAGCAACAACAATCGCAAAAAACCAAATCTCCAACACAAGATATTTTGACAATAATGACTTTCTACTTTATTAAGGTATCTTTTGGTTTGCTTTGTTATGTTTGTTTCGGTTTGGGGTTTTTTGGCGGGGTTCAGGAGTTTTTCTGAGGTTTAGGAGTCTTCTGAGGGGTTGGGGGTTTGTGCTTTGTTTGCCTGTTTGTTTCAAAGGGAAGTGAATATGATGTTGTCAAGCCTGGTACTGAGAGTTCTGTCCCACATTTGCTAAACAGAAAGGACTATTAGTGTTTCCCATCTATCTAGTGCTCCCTTATGTAATGTTTCAGGGAAAATTTTAAAACTCCAGCTAGGTTATAGCTGAATCATTTTTTATCACTGTAGCTGAGATGAAGGCATGAAATATAATGGTAAAATGTACATTGGAACCAAATAAAAGACCACTATAACACTGCCATTGTCGTACTGTTACTAGGATTTTATAATGTGTAGCTACTGCTTTTCTCAATTGACATCATATAGGGCTTGGCTAATGGAAAGAGACATGGAACATAATGTACCAACTAGATGCTGGACAGGAAACTGTAAATGAATCATGAATCCAGCCCCTCTAGCTAAAGCAGTCAAAACTCTGAATAGCAAAGAAACTAATGTTTTTTGCCATTTTCCCTTCCAGACATAAACCAAAAAGTCCCAGCACTGAGCTGTTTTCATTTTCTGGATGCCCATCCTATCATGAAAGCCAGCCAGCCATGCTCAAAAGCATTTTCTTTTAAATGAATCATGGCAATATAATAAAGATGCAACATGCAGATTAAGTCCAAATCAATGACAGAAGCTGGGGCTTGCATCAGTGTGTTCCAAAGTGCAAAAATTGCTTACAGTCAGAGAAAGTTCATCCAATAACATGCCACAGGGGGTGAACAGAGAGCAGCGTGGTGAGTTCAGCGTGATGGTGTTGATGCTACTGCTGTTCTCCTGAGTAACTTTTATAATTGATAACATTTTCACTTGTACAGTGTGATGGCTGTTTAAAGCAGTAAATCTCCTGCTACAGTTTTTTATCTCTTTGGCTAGATTATGTACTGTCATCATCAGACGTCAGTTCTCCAGTATCTGAATAAACTCTGCTTTACAGCATAGTTGGGTTAGACAGTGTAAACATTTTCTTTAGTTAGGAAGAGATAATCAGGTAGTTCTTCACAGGGTTGAAGCTTAAGAGAACTACAGGATTTGCCTATATTTTTCTTCAATGCAAGTTTTCTGAAGTAATGGATTTTTTAAATCTAATTGAGCATATGAAATGTCAGTTTGTTTTTAAACTCCTCCCTAATGTTGCTAAAGCCCACAAAAGGCAGTGCTGGGGATGAACCAAAGCTAGAGCACCATGGACAAAACCACTTTAGTGCTAATTTTCCCTTTAAAAATAATTTTTTTTCAAGGTTTTGAGAATATAAAACCTGAACTATAAAGAAGCAACTACATAGAAATAATAATGTCATCACTGGATCATATTGACTATCATATATGCTGCACTGTCCTAGAAGCTGTAAACTGAAGCTTTAATTGTCTCTAGAATTAATTAGTGGGGAGATGATGTTATTCATTTTGTTAATAAATCTCTACCAGAATAACATTTTCATAACAAATTATATGAAAGACAAATAGCACCATCACACTTCTGCTTTCCATATTGTTTTTCTATGTTTCTGAATGATTTGCTCTGAATTAAGTATTTACCATAGCCCTTAGCCTTCCAAAATGTGTTCTACACAGTTTAATGTACATTTTCCATAGCACATTTGTTCTTTTAATGCTTGTGTTAGTAAATTTTAACCCTGCTGAAAACTAAAGTAACTGGCTTTTGCAGCTGCATTTAGCTTTTCCTTAAGTAGTATTTATAGCACATTTTGCTTTACTGCACTCTGAAAAAAATACTCCTGGTTTTTGCAGTGTTTACATTTGCTTGTATTTTAAAAGTGTTCTATAATCCACAGTTTTCTGCCATTTTGGAGACCTCAGTGGAATAAAATGTCCCTGAAAAAATGTATCTTTCCAGATTTTATTAATTTCTGTTGTTACCAGGTTGAAATATAGTGCTCTTTTGTATTGGTCAATGTAAAAAAAAAAAAAAAAAAAAAAAAAACAACCAAATTTTATTTCAAAGATATTGTAATATTCTTTTCAAATCAAACTGTAGCTTGTGTGCAAATGTGATATAAAAGACACCAGCTGCAGTAAGGGAGAGTCATCCAATAGCAATTTTCTGTTTCATAGATAGGCCACTAAGGGGCAGCAGTATCTGATTATAAATCTACATGTCATTAAAATTCGGTGGAAAAATTTCCATTGATTACTGTGTCAGTGACTTTGTGGTTCATGATTTCATAAATACAGAAGTATTACATACACTTGGAATATTTCATTCTTCACCTTTACATTGTAAGTAACAATGGATGGCATACAGTCTCTGAACTCCCAATGTCATATTGCTTTAAAATAAGATCACCATAACTTGGAAGGTTTTAACTAATGAATAATTATTTTTTAAAATATGAATTAAATCTTTATGCTATGTTAATAAACGGGGAGATGTGGTTAAATGCATGGAAGTACAATTCCCTTTTTTTTTTTCCCAAACTATAATTTAGAACACACCAGCTCAGATCATACTTAGTCATGCTTAAAAATAAACTACACAGGCTGAAAAATAATTTTTACAAAAGGTTGGTTTGCAAAGTTGTCTGCTTACAGACATGGTCTTCCTCTTCTTATGTTAACCAAAGTACCTTATGTCTTGATCCTAATTAGCTATTTGTTAGAAAACTGTAGCTGCCTTATGAAGACTTTCTTTGTTATCTCAGAATGGGATACATTGTGTACATATGCTCTTGGGATATAATGATCGCTATGAAAAGTCAGGACATATGGCACTTTATTCTTTCTGCGAGCACTGGCCTAATTTCTCCTTATTAGGCATGCCTTATCAGATTGAGATGGAATCTAACCTCACCACTGAAAAACACCTATAAGATAATTTAGAATCATATTACTAATAAAACTGCAGACAAAGATTTCTTCCCTAGAAAATTAGCATTTCCATCCGTCTCTGAAAGAAATGACAGGAAGTAACTCCTCTGCATATCAGATATACCAGAAACAGAAACCTGATTGCAGTAAATCTGAGGAAAACCCAGGAGTCACCATCACTGAGCTAATAGAATCCAGGAAGACACAATTGTAAGAGATAAAACCATATTAAAACAAATGAGGATATTTTAAAATACACTACATGAGCAAAATATTTACCTTTTCCCAACAGGAGGTGAACCATCTAGTCTGAATATCCATGTTATATTACGTATATAGAATAAGCAAAGTTCTAGTTTTCAAAGTGTAATTAAACTAGGAAGAAACTGCTTTTGAGTTAATGCTGAAAAAAATAATTTTGAAACCTTGTGCATCTTCTGCTTTACTTTTCTTCCTAAATTTTTTAAAAGTATTATTAAATCCAAATAAATGATTGGAAAATAAAATTAGAGTAATCAATATTGTTTGTTATCTTATGATTTTTTTAATCTGAGGGCTGAACCCAACAACTTATTTTTTTATTTTTGCACTCATCAATTTCAATGAATCCATGGATTTTTTTCTTCTCTTTCCATCAAAATGTAACTATATTTTATAGATTTCTGGTTCCAGTACTGTCATGCTTTATAATGGGATTACATTTATCCTTAGCTGTCCTGGCCCAGATTGGCCTTTCATAAAACTCATGTCATGCAGCTTAAGGTCCCCAGCCATCTGCTACCCTAAATGAGTTTTCAGAGTAAACTCCAAATACATGGGCAATTCAAACACTTTTTTCCTGTTGTAGAGAGTGTCACGTGAAGGAAGACCAGTACTCTTTTGGATCATCATAGTTTTCACTGTTTCACTTCAGAATGAGAAAATTCACTTGAAATGGGCAATGAATCAGCAGGGGCATAATTGTAGTGAACTGAAGGAAATATCTTGAAGCATTTATAATATTCTTACAGGCTGCCCTCAATTTCATTGCTTCATCAGACTCCTATTTCTCTTTGGTATTTAATCCTGCATAGACTTTAAGAGTGAGGACAAAATGGGAAATTACTTGGCTCAAAGTCGTGTTTCTCTGAAAGCATCAGCCTAGAGATTCCTAAATTTTAAACATGCTACTATTTTTGGAGGTTATGTTTTAGTCATTCCTTCTCTTCTTCTTAGAGACGGTTTGGCTGTGTGGGTTAGAGTGGTTTGGGGTTTTGTTGTTTGGGATTGTTTTCCTTTTCAACCAGTACATTTCATATTGCATATACACTGACTGCTGAGGAATCAGGATGTAAGAGCTACTGGGAATTGCACTTATTTATAGCTCAAGATAGCTGCTACATCCTGGGTTTATATAATTCCAAGTTAAATTCAGAAGGAGGAAACAGTTTCATAAATTTCTCATCTTTCATTTAATTATCTTTTTAAGAGTCAACAAATACTGAGGAAGAATTCTGACATTCTTACCTCTTATGTTGTGTGGTGTTTACATATGTTCAGGCACAACTAACTATAGAATAAATTAACATACACTCCTGAAGAGCAAATGCAAGGACAAATAATTATTATAAAAATTCAGCAAAGTATGTGTTTCACAGGCATATTAATACTCATTTGCAGAGATATGAATGTGGATTGATGAGGAAATTAAGAAATCTAGCCACAAATTAAGCCATGATTGCCTTCTTTTGCAGTTACTTATATCAGAAATAATAGCTATAGTATCATGAAGCTAAGGTACCATGGTGTCAGGCTGTATGTTCATTGGTAGATGGAATGAGTAATTACAATTAGTATTTCTTTTATCCTCACAGTTAAATGAATTGATAAGGAAAATATGTGAAAAAAAAATAACAGAACCATTCTGAATGCAGTTCTGTGCATGCCCATGCAAATTTAGTCTAGTTAATAAAAAGAATTCAGTCTATTCAGTGGTAGATGGCATAGTTCATATTCATTGTATTTGTTCTGTGCTTGTCTAACAATGCACAGGAGTGAAGCAATGATCCAGAAAGGACCAAGCTAATAGCTAATGTTAGTAGCTAATATTACTACTATCTACTGCATGGCCTACATCAGAGCTCAAAATTTTTCAGGAAACAAACTCCTAGGAGTAGATGATAGATTACATGAATTCTCTTGGCAAACCGCCTGCGGAACTCAGCCCGTAAGCTGAGAATCCCCACTTAAAGAGCAGTTTTGTTTCTAGAACTACTCACATTCAGAGTTTCTGAAACTTTCCATCATCTACAAATATGTCTTTGCTATCCTACTTAGAGACCTGGTTGCAGACATAGGTCACCCAGAAGGGAGCTTATCCACACCTACAAATTCTTATGATAGAGAAGTGTAAGTGCCAGAACTGCATGCCAATCTGTCAAATAGCTCTAATTTTGCTCATGTTTGGATAAAGTTCAGGTACAGAATTCTCTGGCACATTTGACAGGTAGCTGTATACCAGCAGAACAAAAGGAAGATGCTAGGAAAGAATGACACCTCTTTCTTCAAATTATTTTGGTGGTTTCTATAATCGCCATTTAACAAGTGAGAAAATACATAAAAATAAAATCTGTATACACTCCTTTTTTTGCATTTGCATTTTATTATGGCATTAGTAACTCAGGTCATATAGTCAGGATAGTTCTGAGATTTCTAAATCTGATTAGATTGGTCAAAAGATACTTTAATGCAAGTATGTACACATTCTGAAGGGAACTGCACACCTCTGAGATTTCTTAATCTGATTAGATTGGTCAAAAGATACTTTAATGCAAGTATGTACACATTCTGAAGGGAACTGCACACCATGAATACGTTTTCATGTTATCTGTACAGATAAAGTAAAAAATCTGTAAGAGCAGAAGAGGGATATATGCATTCCTCTGTGCTTCCAACATCTGAACACACACGCACACAGAAATTGAGCACCTGAAGAACAGGAATGAAATAGACTGTCAAGAAAAAGAGAAATTAATCAGTCAAGATTTACTTTCCAGACAAAACAACACATGTGAAAAAATAAGTACTAAGGTAGAGGACGTGAAATACAGACTTCTTTTTTCCCCCATTTTTTTCTGAAGACCAGGAGTATACAAAAAGCAGAAGTGGCTATTATATATCTATATTTATATATGTATCTAAAGATCTGTTTTCAGGCTTGGTGCTACTGTATGGTACAATAATGTGTCATATAGCAATTGTCTAAATTTGCCAGTATATGCAAAATATTTT
Organism: Picus viridis; assembly: GCA_033816785.1. Taxonomy (NCBI): domain Eukaryota; kingdom Metazoa; phylum Chordata; class Aves; order Piciformes; family Picidae; genus Picus; species Picus viridis. The sequence goes on along the minus strand of CM066606.1, from coordinate 72,196,217 downwards.
TCCATAGATTTTAAAAGCCAATCTTTAGAGTTTATTGTTAAAAAATGAAATAACACACTATTAGTTGTTAACTTGCCTCCTCAATTTAATATGTTATTCTCAAGAAGCAGGTTAGATGTCAAATTAGTATACAAAGATTGATGTTATCATTAATATCCTGTTATTTGATCTCTGTTACAGGGAACACATTTCAGTATTTCCATATAAACCATAAGATTCAGTAAATAAACATTTAATTAAATAAATAAACAAATACAAACAACACATCAGGAAAGCCTGAATACTCCTGAAGTGAATAATCAATTTTCCCTTTATATAATAGTTTTCTAATGTTATTTTTAATGCCTTCTATAAACTTAAGATTGAGATCACACTTTCCTTACTTCAATTTGCAGATCCATCTAAGTACAGGCCTCTGTCAGGTTCACATCATCTGATTCAGTCCAGTACAGACTCCTATGAAAATTTACAACACAATTTCATTTTGCCAGAATAATCTTCTGTGTGTTCAGTCCTGACACCTGCTGAAAAGATTTAAAAGCAATATAGCATACTGAACATACTTGATAATGACATTGAGGAACTTATCTGTACTGAAGGGAAGATAGGACTGTGATACAACCAGAGAAAGTAAAAGAGGAGGACACAAACAATGCTTCCTCTGGAACTCTCTAAATCATCTTTCCTATTGCTTAGCCTGCCCAAGGAATAACTAAGACACACGTATCCACCACCCACCAGCAAAAAGAAAAAAAAAAAAAAAAAAAAAAAAAAAAAAAAGTACTAGAGTATAAAGCTGGTTTTCTGCCTGTATTGTGAGACTGTACTGCAAGCCTTCTGTTCCCCCCATCTTCCTGCCCCAGAATAAAGATGAAATGGCTTAGAAGATGGCAACAGAGTGAAAACACAGGAAAAGTCCACCTGTATGAAAGTCTGGGTTCTGACCCAAGAGCATGAATCAGTTAACTGGGCTGAGAAACAGGTGAGTGACAGAAGTCAAGGGGAAAAAAAGAGAGAGAATGAATTTGAAGCTCAGAAAGAGTAATACCCTGCAGATAAGCTGAAGTACCTCTCAGCTTCACAGGTTGGTGACACTGTGCATTAAAAGACTTCCTTTGGAAAGAAAAACAATGTCAAAATGCAAGCATACTATTAGAGCAGAAGGAGCAAGCTGACAGTAAACCAAGCATGCTCTAACTGTCCCCATCCTGCTAAAGGTGGTACAGAAAAGAAAATCAGAAATGTTAATGAACCATTTACAGTTAGTCTTAAGATATACTATTCTGTGGTGCTCTTCAGCAATTTAAAATAAATTACAATACTTAAACTCAGCATATGCCTTCCACACTATTCACATTTCAGGATATTAATATAGGCCTGTGCTCTGAAACTCTTTTACTGATTGTCCTTTATTATGCACTCAGGTGAAGCTGTTATTTCAGCAGGACGAAGAATGGGCTGAGATATTTTTACCTCTTATTGACTTCCACTTTCTGTTCTGTGCCAAAGTAAGACTTCAGGATTTGGTTTATTAAAATTATTCTACTAATGCACAGGAATGTGTTGGGAGCTTAGAGCCAGAATTAGTGTGTGAAATTATAAGGCTTACATCATACAGAAGGTCAGACTACATTATCATAATGGTCCCTTCTGAATCTTAAAATCCTTGCATAATCGGTGTCTCCATCCCAGCACAGACTGCTGCTTCATCTTCTCGTCATTGTATTTCCAGTAGAGGCTAGCACCTGAGATTTCACTGGAAATCAAATTCCCTTTCAAATCCCCTTTTTGGCATCACTTTTACTAATGTAACTGGATAATTGCATAAAGGACGAAGAACTTCCCAATTCTTGTAGGCTATCATACTATAAAAGACAGCAAGAGACATGCTTACTATCTGCTCTAATAATGCTAGAACACATTAAAAGTGTATCTTTAATGTATTGTACTTCATAAGTTATTAACACATGCAGCTGCATCCAGTAACCATTTGGTTGATATGAATGAGGCATTTATGAACATAACTTTAATAGGGAGCTTCGTGATGAAGGGCAATTTTTAGCCGCAAGGTGGCCAAGATCACCCACAGTTCATATAGAATAGAATAGAATTACCAAGGTTGGAAGAGACCTTGAAGATCATCGAGTCCAACCTGTAACCACAAACCTCACAACTAGACCATGGCACCAAGTGCCACATCCAGTCCCCTCTTGAACACCTCCAGGGACGGAGATTCAACCACCTCCCCGGGCAGCCCATTCCAATGACGAATCACTCTCTCGGTGAAGAACTTTCTCCTCACCTCGAGCCTAAACCTCCCCTGGAGCAGCTTGAGACTGTGTCCCCTTGTTCTGGTGCTGGTTGCTAAGGAGAAGAGACCAACCCCTTCCTGTCTACAACCACCCTTCAGGTAGTTGTAGAGAGCAATGAGGTCGCCCCTGAGCCTCCTCTTCTCCAGGCTAAACAGCCCCAGCTCCCTCAGCCTCTCCTCATAGGGCTTGTGCTCAAGGCCTCTCACCAGCCTTGTTGCCCTTCTCTGGACACGTTCAAGTGTCTCAATATCCTTCCTAAACTGAGGGGCCCAGAACTGGACACAGGACTCAAGGTGCGGCCTAACCAAAGCAGAGTACAGGGGCACAATGACCTCCCTGCTCCTGCTGGCCATACTATTCCTAATGCAGGCCAGGATGCGGTTGGCCCTCTTGGCTTCCTGGGCACATTGCAGGCTCATGTTCAGCTTCCCATCAACCAGCACCCCCAGGTCCCTCTCTGCCTGGCCACTCTCCAGCCACTCTGACCCCAGCCTTTAGCGCTGCTTGGGGTTGTTGTGGCCAATGTGCAGAACCCAGCACTTGGATGTGTTAAATCTCATGCCATTGGACTCTGCCCATCTGTCCAGCCTGTCGAGGTCCCTCTGCAAAGCCTCTCTGCCCTCCAGCAGATCAACTCCTGCCCCCACCTTGGTGTCATCTGCAAATTTACTGATGATGGACTCAATGCCCTCATCCAGATCATCAATAAAGATGTTGAAGAGCATGGAGCCCAGCACTGATCCCTGGGGCACACCACTAGTGACAGGCCGCCAGCTGGATGTGGCGCCATTCACCACCACTCTCTGGGCTAGGCCCTCCAGCCACTTCCTAACCCAACACAGTGTGATCCTGTCCAAGCCATGAGCTGACAGCTTAGCCAGGAGTTTGCTGTGGGGGACTGTGTCAAAGGCCTTGCTGAGGTCCAGGTAGACCACATCCACAGGCCTCCCCACATCCACCAGGCGGGTCACCTGATCATAGAAGGAGATCAGGTTGGTCAGGCAGGACCTGCCCCTCCTAAATCCATGCTGGCTAGACCTGAGCTCCTGGCCATCCTGTAAGTGCTGTGTGATCGCACTCGAGATGACCTGTTCCATAATCTTGCCTGGCACTGAGGTCAGGCTGACAGGCCTATAATTCCCCGGCTCTTCTAACTGGCCCTTCTTATGGATGGGCACCACGCTGGCCAGCTTCCAGTCTTCTGGGACCTCTCCAGTGAGCCAGGACTGCTGAAAAATGATGGAGAGTGGCCTGGACAGCTCATCCGCCAGCTCCCTCAGCACCCTAGGATGGATCCCATCTGGTCCCATGGCCTTGTGGGGGTCCAAGCGGGTCAGAAGATCTCTAACTCTCCCATGCTGGAACAGAGGAAAACTATGCTGCTCCCTGGCTCCTTCTGCCAGCTCTGCAGGCCAGCTGTCTGGAAGCCGTTCTGTCCTGCTAGTAAAAATTGAGGTAAAGAAGGTGTTAAGCACCTCTGCCTTTTCCTCATCCTTTGTTACAATATTCCCCTACATGCCCACCAAGGAGTGGAGCTTGTCCTTGCCCTTCCTCTTGCTATTAATATATTTATAGAAGGACTTTTTGTTGTCCTTCACAGCAGAGGCCAGTCTGAGCTCCAAATGTGCTTTTGCCTCCCTAATTTTCTTCCTACAAGACCTAGCAACATCCCTAAACATTCCATGGGTTGCCTCCCCTTTTTTCCAAAGATAATACACCCTCTTTTTTCCCCTTAGTTCCTTTAGAAGTTCATTACCCATCCAGGCTGGCCGTCTGCCCCGGCGGCTCATCTTCCGGCACACTGGCACAGCCTGTTCCTGCGCCTTCAAGAGTTTTTCTTGAAGTAGGTCCAGCTCTCCTGGACCCCTTTGTTTTTAAGGGCTGTTTCCCAAGGAACCTTCTGAGTTAGTTCCTTGAGTAGCCTGAAGTCCGCCCTCCGGAAGTCCAGAGTGGAGGTCTTCTTGCTCCCCCTCTTGGCTTGGCTGAATACTGAAAACTCAATTATCTCGTGGTCACTGGTGCCTAAACACCCTCCAACCACCACATCACCCACCAGCCCTTCCCTGTTGGTGAAGAGGAGGTCAAGCATAGCCTTACCCCTGGTAGGCTCGCGCAGCACCTGGGATAAGAAGCTGTCCTCCATGCACTCTAAGAACCTCTTAGATTGCCTCCTCTCTGCTATGTTGTGATCCCAGCAGATATCAGGCAGGTTGAAGTCACCCACGAGAACAAGGTTAGGCGATCTTGAGACAGCCTTAAGCTGCCTATAGAGTGCTTCATCAAGATCATCCTCCTGGTTGGGTGGTCTATAACAGACTCCAACCAGGATGTCTGCCCTGCTGCTCTTCCCTCTAATTTTCACCCACACGCACTCAACCCGATCATCCCTGATCTCTAGCTCAATGGCATCAAGAGCCTCCCTGATGTACAGGGCCACCCCTCCACCCCTTCTTCCCTGCCTGTCTCTCCTGAATAGCCTGTAGCCGTCAATTGCAGCGCTCCAGTCATGCGAGTCATCCCACCACGTCTCCGTGATGGCAACTACATCATATCTTTCCTGCTGCAACAAGGCTTCCAGCTCCTCATGTTTGTTGCCCATACTTCGTGCATTAGTGTACATGCACTTCAGCTGGGCTGCTGGTTTTGCCCCTGACTCCAGCTTACCACCCTCAGACTCCTGTCTGGGGGGACTGGTTTCAGCCCCTTCCCCCTTCAAATCTAGTTTAAAGCCCTGTCAATGAGACCTGCCAATTCCCTTCCCAGAATCTTTTTACCTTTGGGGGACAGGCCATTCTCGTGTACTGTGACCTTTCCCCTCCTCTGGGACAGATGTACTCCATCTGTTACCAGCTGACCTGGTGCAGTAGAAAGTTTTCCAAGATCGAAAAACCCAAAATTCTTCTGACTGCACCAATCTCTAAGCCACTTGTTGACTACAGCTGCTGACCTATTCCTTCTCGTATTCCCTCCTGCAACTAAGGGTATAGACAAAAAAATTATTTGTGCACCTGAGTCCTCCACTAGATCCCCTAGGACCTTGAGGTCATTCTTGATAGCCCTGGGAGTTCTAGTTGCAACATTGTCACTCCCTAACTGCATAATTATGAATGGATAGTAGTCAGAGGGATGCACCAGACTAGGCAGCCTTCTGGTAACATCAGCAACTTGAGCTCCTTGGAGACAACAAAGTTCCCTGTGAGCAGGGTCTGGCTGACATATGGGGCCCTCTGTTCCCCTCAGTAGGGAATCACCAATAACAATCACCCTCCTCTTTTTTTTTAAGGGAGCAAGTCTTGATGCCAGGGGAAGGCTGTTTAACCCCAGGCTGACTCACCCCAAGCTGACTCACCCCGGGCTGACTCACCCCGGACCGACCCACCCCTGGCCGACCCACCCTGGGCTGACCCACCCCAGGCCGACTCTGCCTAGGCCGACCCAGCCTAGGCTGACTCACCCCGGGCTGACTCACCCTGGGCTGACTCACCTTGGGCTGACTCACCCTGGGCCGACCCACCCCGGGCCGACCCACCCTGGGCTGTTTTGCCTCATGGAAAACCCCAGATGGTGTGTCTTCTAGCATCAGAATCACCTCCCCCTCGACCTCCAGTGCCCCATACCTGTTCTCCAAGGGCAGTGGGGGAGGTGAAGGGAGACAAGGAGGTTTTAATTTGTGTCTTTTGAGAGGAACCTTTGTCCATTCCCTCTGCTTTTTGGATAATCAGCCTCTGCTGGGGAGCCTGCAGAGCCTGGTTACTCAAGTTGGTCTCTCTTCTACAATCCCTGACATCTCTAAGTCTAGTCACCTCATCTTTCAATCTGGCCACCAGGTTAAGCAGATAGTCAATCTGCTCGCATCTGATGCAGGAGTTGTCCCCACTACCCTGCATCTCAACTGCCAGGCTCCAGCACTCTCTGCAGCCATAAGCCTGGACACCCACCTCTTGCTTGTGACACTTGCCTACCTTCTTGTATTCCCCCTCAGTCTGAGTCGAGACTGATGTTCTGAAGGAGCGGTTGCGGCACATCACCACCATGGTGCCCTGCCCGCGGGACCTGCTGGACAAAATTTAGAACAAGTGCGGCGGCGCGTGCCGAGCGAGAGCAGGCGGCAAGATCCCCGCGGGAACAGGGGCTGCGCGAGCCGCCGCTGGCTTTTAAACCAGCCGCCGGCAGTGACGCGGGGAGCCCGAGCGATCCCGAGCAGCAAGCACGTGGAGAAACGGTCGTGCCGAATCTAGCCGAGTGCCGAGAGCCCGGGGTGCCCTGCCGTCCCCCGTAGGTTGAAAAGGAAGCAGCTAGTGTTCTGGAGGGTGCCGGTCGTGGTGTACTCCCGAGCAAGATCCCCGCTGGAACAATATAGCCAGCCCTTCCACAAATACATGTTAGAGCACAGATGCACAGAAATGGCAGCTTGAATCCAAAGAAAAATGTCTTTCCTGGTGTCAGGAATGCCTATACCAAGTAAGAATGCACAGATTTGCTGTAAATATTTGTGTGCTCAAGTCAGGTTTTTTTCATTGTTACTGTACTTTTTTAATTAATTGTTGAGATCTTGCCATATGACACCCTCAAATGAAGTGTAAAAAAAGCCACACACTGAAGTGAATTTCAGCATTTAGGAATATGCAAAGATGGCAGTGATACAGTGAGATCCATGCCCTTAAAAGAGGATAGGCAAAGGTATGAGATGAACTACCAGACTTGTCAAGGAAACAGGGAGAGAAGTGGTTACCCAAATTAAACACAGCATATTCAATCCAGTTGTATCCTTCTACCATTCTTTCAAGACAAATCCATGATGAGTGATTAGCTGTTCAAGGCCCTTAATTCTCTCAGCATATCTTAACTACAAGGATTAAAGTGCACAACTCCAAACACCAGAGTTGCAATGAGGTAGTTTTTTTTACCCCTTCACAAGCCTTGTTAAAGTACCCTGATCTGATCAAACCACTGCTGCTGTGTGAGGGACAGTCCATTCTCTATGTAACATGTTCTCTGTTAGAATTTCTGTTTTGGCTACTTTTTGTTTTCCTCTTTCCCATGATGCAGTACTACTCAAAGCAAAAGTATTCCACTTACCTCTAAAATACTTAAGAGTTAATTTGCTGCACTCACTTTCCTACCATTTTCACTGGATTCACTGAAAAATCCAGGATCTAGAAACTACAGCTCAACACAACTATCAGGTGTCAGGAAATATAATTGGACTGACACCTGTACACAGAAGGGACTGTAAGGTAGGGATGAGATGAAGGCAGCCATCTGGGCAGGGAGAGTCATTTCATTCCTCGTATAAAAAGCCTGTGACACTAAGTCACATTAATAACTCCTTAATGCATAAAGTGAGGTGAGATCTGACTTGTAATTTCTAAAGCACATGTTTATAATTACCACAAAGAAAGCACTTCACTTCTATAGAATCTGCAGAGCTGCACCAGGAGCACAGGGCTACAGGCTCCTTTAACATGTTTTAGTAGATCTCTACAAATGTGGGATGAGTTCCTACCATGCCTTTCCTTTGTGCAGACAGTGTGATCATGATAAGAGAATGGTAGTATCACAGGAAAATGTATTTATGAACCTAAAATTACATTTCATTAACCTTCAAAAACGTGTACACTTCTGTTATTTCAAATGTGGAATATTATCCAATTACCTTTTAGGTCTGCAAAAGAGTTCTGGAGCAAAACATTTATTTTTAGTAAAATGTCTCCCTTTCTCCCACAATCCATGAAGAAACATGAAATTATACAAAATAAATGGACAAATTTGGCAACCTTGATTTTTCTCCCTTGCACTGTACAATACAAACAAAGCTTGGATAAACCATCTTAAAAATGTATTTTCTTTGTCTCTGTGTGTGCATTATTCCTCTAACTAATTCATATTCTAGTTGTGGTCTTCTGGGAATTTATATTGCAAAGACTGATTGTGAGTCATAATTACTTTTATATTTTGGGGGAAAAGAAAAATGTATGAAAGCATCACTATTTTCTTTGTATACACATACATATAAAAATGTACATGTGTATTGACGCAGTCACACAAATATTTGCATAATCTCCTGAAAAGAGTAGAGAAGAAAGTGCAGATTTAGTAAAGATGAATACATTTAAAGGTGATTTAATAAGGACGTTTACATTTTTGATAGAATAAACATGTGTATTTTAGTGTGAAAAGCTTCCTAGCAATATTGAAGAATATATAAAAAAGCAACATCTATTCTTTCTAATAACAAAAGAAGTAATTCTGCATTTTAGTACTCCTAAACTGAACTAGATCACTGCAAAGCACCTCCAAAATGATCCCCTATAACAAGTGTGTACAATGACTCATTGATCTGATTATGTCAGAAACCCCTGTGTGCTAAAGAATTAAAAAGACTAGGATTTAGCTGGGGAAGTGAGAGAGCTGGCCAAGAAAGCACAGCTGCATGAAATATGCAATAAGGAACCTTGCTCTCCTCTGGAAACCACAGAACCAATGTGGTTTCTTTGTGCTTTCAGGCCAGCATTCTGGGAGAGTTGCCAAGAGCAAAAAGAACTGTAGGATGATAGTGAGGATGACAGGAAAGAAGGAAGACAATTAAAATAAAATGGGTTTTCTTTCTGCAGTGCACATAACTTGCTGGTAGGGTCATCAAATGACAAAGGAAATTTCTTAGGCAAATAGTACCTTTCATCCCAAATGGAAACAGGGGAAAGGACCCCATTTCCTCCCCAGTAAACAATCACCTGAATTGTTGATTTTTCTGGGCTCTGTCGTCAAAACGGGACTTGGCAAAAATAACTTTGTAGTCTAAAATCTTGGGATAAGGGTCTGGAATAACGATAGTCAGACAGTGGAGAGTCCTTCAGGAAAATGAAGTTAAACAAGCTGAATGTGAAGTGAAACAAGCAGTCTCAAGCTGCGCCAGGGGACGTTTAGGCTCGAAGTGAGGAGAAAGTTCTTCATGGAGAGAGTAATTGGCCATTGGAATGTGCTGCCAAGGGAGGTGGTGGAGTCACCGTCCCTGGAGGGGTTCAAAAAATGATTGGATGTGACACTTGGAGCCATGGTTTAGTTTGCAGGCGGTGTTAGGTGATAGGTTGGATTTTATGATCTCTGAGGTCTTTTCAACCTGGTTGATTCTGTGAATTTGGGGAAAACACACATTTTTAAAGTCTGTAAAACTCTGCATAGAAAGGTGGATTTCTGAGGAGTGGATATTGGTAATTAAATGTTCAGGGAAGCTGTCACTCCAAAACCAGGCAGAATTGTTTGGGCTCTTCTGGAGACAGTATTTTAGCAGAAATAAGACACTAAACCAAAATGGAAAATAAATTTTTATTTCATTCCTTACTCTCAAGCGAAGTGCTGAATCACAGCTCTGTAACAAATTCTGACCAGCATGCAACATTGAATCTGCAAGCTCTATTGCAGAAACACTTGGTACACGCATAAATCAATTTATTTCTCTTAAACAAAAACAACCTTCTGTGCTTCACTGGCAGGAATTATATTTACATTAATTCTGTAGAGTAAAATTTGGAGAAGAATTCTAATAAACACAAGATTATTTTTTTAATAATAAAAAGTACATTTTATTCATTGCATTCACTGCATATATAATATGCAATATTATAGGAAAACACAGATAATTTTCAAATAATCATTTTAAAATAATCATACTTTGAAAACCTGCAAGAATTCTGATTTTTTAAAATGTAGATACTGGAAGTGTATGAGCAGAAAATAAAATATCACTGTAAAGAAATAAACCCTATTTAAAACAAACTTAATATTCAAGGAAATTAACAGCTACAGCACTACACCTGATATTAAAAATGCTCATAAAAAATTTTTGTCTTTCGTAACTTCTACTAGTTGTATCAGTAGGTAACACTGCTCAGAGCAGAAGTACTGATAGGGAGACAGAAAATGAAAATAGGACATACCTACAGGTGACCTTGAAGATAGAGGCTTTTGTGCTTCTGACAATCTTTCTTTGATATGAAACTTCTTAAGAAAACAGAAAGCTCTCTTTTTCTACACTGTGTGTCAGAAGAAATTATGAATGCATCTTTTTAGCAGCTGCATTGGGTAAATTAATAATTTTTAACTATTCTTTTAAATATAAAAACTTTGTTATTCCCAACAACTGAATACTCCACTAATTTCAGTCAGTAATATCAGTTATTTATTTCCATTTGTACAATAACCAGCAGGGCTCTTAATTAATTTTTATTTCAAATGTTAAATTCTTGCATTGGATTAACAAAGCCCATGGTAAGCCACATGCTGTCTGTAAATAAGATAAGTCTGTTGTGAAAGGTTCATATTCAAATGCACACTGTTGATGACTAGGAAAGCTACAGGCAATCAAGGCTGCAAGTCTGTCATTGTGACATACAAGTACTGTTTCCACGACATTTATCTGAAGAGTAAATAAAAAAGTGGAAAAACTGAAGATGAAGATTGTAAAAATAAGACAAGCAAATAATTTTGAACACTAATAGGAGAGCTCTGGCTAGTTTAGGAGAGTTAAACCTTGCATCTGAAACCTATGAACTTGTATTCACTACAGATACTGATAAATTCTGTTGAGAATCACTGTCGAAATTTATACTGCTAGATAATTATCTCATCAGTATGAGCAGGCATCTGAGTTGGACAGATACTGAAATATATTTTGTTTCTGAAAATCTTTGCAAATGGCAGGAGTGAATTTGATATGATGATATTCATGAGCCCTTTTTATTTATATAATATGCACACCTGAGCTGGGAGAATTTTACTGTTTGCTCCATTTTTGTGCTTAAGATAGCTGCTATCTTCATCTGCCAATCCAACTAGTGTTTAAGGAGATGAGTAATTATTCACGGACTGCTTAACATACTAATTTGATTTGTATTAGAGTTTCTCCATTGTAGAGCAGAGCAGATGTAAATGGAAAGGCCTGTTCAGGCCCTGTACATGGCACATAACTGCATTGGTATATTTATGTTAAGTCATGTTCACTGGCTGACTGAACCACATGACACACTTTTAAAGGAAGCAAGAAAACAGAAAACAGATTCATGCAGTGCAAAAATCTGTTGTTGACCACCATGCTGCTCTATGTTTTACATATCTCCCACAAAAGATGTTATGTTTTCTTTTATCATGACAGTAGTGAAAATACCAGTAGTACTCACTGAATTAAGCTCTTAAGTTAAAGTTTTATGACACCATGAGAACTACCTGTAATAGGTCTTAGTAATTCTATGAAAGGAAAAGTTACCGGGAACTAATAAAATCCTTTAATGTCAATCTGCCTCTGGCCATCATATCCTTTGAGAGTACTCTCCAGTCTTATTTTACTTTCCAGCACCTTTAAATTGCTTCGCTAGTCCTCAAGGGCCTTTTATTCTGTCTATCCAGAGGCATTACAAAGTATTAAAGACAGGCAATATAAAGTACTTACAAAATAACAAGTGGAGAAAAATGTGAATTTAAGAATCCATTCTTATTTGGCACATATCATCTACCACATGTAGGAAGAAATTACTATAGAGTAAATGCTGAAATCCCCACGATGGAGAGTATCTCATCCTTCAAATCATTTTACTGATCTCAGTGTGACTGTAGGTCACAGCCTAAAAACTCCTTTTTTTTTTTCTATTGCTATCTCACTTAGTCATTTTTACCTAAAACTTGGATTATAGTGTGTTCACAGTGGCCTTTGCTCCAAATAGTGGTCCTTTCATAATTCTGCAAGTAAAAGTGTGTGAAGAAGCTCTGAGTCAGTTTGTATTTGCAGCTTTGGAGGCAGAAAGAAGGTATGTCCATCAAGCATTCTCTACACATCTTTTGATCTACTTGAGAAAAGGAATGGACATATCTGGTTTGTAATAAAACCATAAACATTATTTCAATACCATGTGCCACTCATGCAATTCTCTAAAACAGCGGGATTGGTATTCACATTGAGGAGCATGTGTGGAGACGCTTGTGTCATGGAAATACTTCTGCAGTGACTCAGTTTTGGCTGAGAACAAGGAACAGGTCAAAGTCATAGCAGGTTTGTTCCCATGAAAGACTCCTGCATAGATGTGACCAGTTTAGGCTGTGCCTTTAAGAGAAGGACACTTTCTGAACACTCTGGCTGAATATTTTGGTATATAAATGAAAAACAAGAGATATGCTAATCCAATTTCATTGGTGGAACCCGGCTGTAGGTTCTTGTTTAGTCTTTCAGTCGGGGGGGGCAGTCAGTCGTCTTCTTCTTCCCCCTGTACTGTGAGCTGGCTCGTTTCTCTCTACGATTCTTGCTAACCAGATAAGAGAAAACTAACTTTTGCATCAGCTTTGAGCTTTAACAAGTTTTCACCCTTTTAATTACCTTCCTTTCTCTTTCTCTCTAACCCTTTTGGGAAAAAGGGGAGGTAGGGAGGGAGAAGGGAGGGACAGGCCGAACCCCCTGGCCGCAGGGGGGGGGTTGGGGAAAGGTTTCCTGTATTACATATATTCCTGTATATTTCTGTATATATTGTAAATATTGTATGTTTTTGTACATATTCATTGCATTCCATATCTGCTTGTAAAATATAGCTTTCATCTGCTTCTCCGGCTGAGTTAGCTGTGGAATTCTTTTGTGTGTGGGGGGATCCTTCCTACTCCACCACATATTTTTAATTGGCGGTCCAACGTGCGGCTTGTGGATAATTGCCGTCCAGAAGCTGGGCTAAAAGATTGCTTGATTTATTGCCTGCTCGAGTCGGAGTTGCAAACATGAAAGTGTTTTGGATTTTAGAACGTTTGGTCTTTTCAGTTTGTTCGGTACTGGTCTACAAGTACTTCATGGGAATGATTTTCGATCATTTAGGCAGATACTTGATGTATAGATTGTATTTATGGTTTAAGTATAAGGTACAGCTTCTTTACGACTGGTGCCTGGGATTCTTCTGGCTTAACAGATATGGGAATGTGACCTCCAGCACTCTGCCCATAGAGATAAAGGAGTTTAAGATCCCGGTAGGCGAAAGGGTTGTTTTAAGTGATGGCTGGGATCCAAAGGTGATTTATTTGATGTGTGCAATCCTGCTGTTGGTGATAAGTAATGTGTTCTTGTTATATGCTCTGTATCGGGAGAAAAAGTGTCGAAAGCGTGCTTTGTAATTAAGCGTAGATCGAAACGCAGAAAGCGCAGCTCTAACTCTACCCCAGAGGTATCTAGTGATGAGGAAAATGCAGAATCTGTATCAGTTAACGACAAGGCTAAAAAGTCCATCGGAAAGGCTGCTCTGAACGGTGCTGTTGGTGGCTCTGGCAATCAGCCAGCGGCAGCAGCAGCTCCTAACATGGCTTCCACGCCCTCGGCAGCCATTAATAAGGCAAATCCATTTCCTCCTTCTTCTTCGGCAGGACCGGAAGTGTCCTCCACAGCAGCTGATTCGTCTCAAAACCTGTCAGCTTCTATTAAGCCAGCTGTAAATCCAAACACAGCTCCAGTTAAGCAGGTAGCTGTTCTAAGTACGAGAAGTGGAAAGGGCAAAGCTGATCCAGATGGAGAGCAGCAGGATCCTGGTGAGGGAACTTCTGCTCAAAGAGACCCTGCTGAGATGGAGGAAAAGGTTTGTCTTAAAGATATAGCTGAGTTATTGAGATCATCACTGGATGGAGATGCAGGGCAGATTGCTGATAGCAGAACAACTAAAGGTGGTACTCCTGACCTTAAGCAGATTCTTAGGAGAGTGACAGTAAGATTATTGGGACAAGAACTTCAGGAAGATGAGGCAGAGGAGGAGTCGTCAGATGACATAGAGAGCTGTTCTTCACCACGCGAAGAATTGAGGAATTGAGGAATGTGCGTAAAGATTACATCAGAGCAGATAAGGAGCCAATCCTAGCTTGGCTTGGTAGATGTTATGATACAGGTGCTCCAGCTCTGGTAGTTGGAGACAAGTCAGCAGCTCAACTAGGAACTCTCTCAAAGGATAATGGAATAGATAGACATCTAGGCAGGACTCTCGGTAAGGTTACTCTCTGGATACGCCTTTTAATGGCAACTCTCACGAGATATCCTTCCCGAGATGATCTCCCATGGAATCCTAAACCCTGGACTACCATAGATGAGGGAATTAAGCGTCTGAGAGAATTTGCTGTTAGAGAGGTACTCTATGGTGGCCATGAGACTCTGAATCCTGATGAAATTCCTGTAGGAACTGGTCTTGCTAAAAAGCTCATCGAACTTGCTCCTCCTAATTATGCAAATATTCTGGCAAGCAGAATTGTAGCAAGAAATTATGGTGGAGCTTCCCCTACAGTTGGCCAATTCACTGATCAAATGAGACAATTGGAGGATAGCATGACACGTGTTTCTTTGGTTTCAGCCATTGAAACTCTGTCTGGTGAAATAAAGAATTGCATGAAAGAGCTGAAGGATGAATTTAAAAATACATTCTCCCAATTGGCACAAAGAGATAATTCCAATTCTTCCTCCAGGTGGATACAAGTTTCCTCTGTGAGGAATAGACATCCTCCAAGGATGTCATTCCAAAACAGGTCATTCCAAAACAGATCCAACCAAAACAGACCACCAAGGCAATCACGTGCGAGTATTTGGATAATTCTGCGTGATAAGTTTGGTGAGAACTTGAACAGATGGGATGGTCAACCAACTGCCAATCTTTTCAGGAGACTGAGGGAACTGCAAAGTGGCAGAACCCGAGGTAGCAATACCAGAAGGGTAGCTGTTACTTCCACAGTTCCCCAGGACAACTCTAATAGCTCCAACAGTGGCTCCAGTTCTAACACTGCACACTGTGCTCATTGCACATGTGGGCATGTTCCCCATAACTAGGGGTGCCCTGCCTCCCGCCAGGGGGAGGAGAGGGGTAGCAGAGATAACAGAATCCATTGGGATGTGTACATCCAGTGGCCTGGCACTTCACAATTTCAGAAGTACAGGGCCTTGGTTGACACAGGAGCTCAGTGCACCATAATGCCATCAAATTATCAGGGATCAGAAGCTATAACTATTCTGGGAGTCACTGGTGGATCTCAAGAGTTAACTAAGGTGGAGGTTGATATAAGTTTAACTGGTAAACAGTGGAGGAAGCATACAGTTGTGACCGGACCTGACGCATCTTGTATTTTGGGAATTGATTTTCTGAGAGAAGGGCGTTTCAAAGACCCTAGAGGTTACAAATGGGCTTTTGGAGTAGCATCTGTAGAAACTGATGGACAAAAGCTGAAGCTGTCTGTCAGACCTGAGCTTTCTGATGAATCTGCAGTTGTGGGACAACACAAGACTCAGGACATTAAATTGCCAGTTGCTTCTCAGACTGTGCATCACAGACAATACAGAAACAACCGTGACTCTTTGTTGCCCATTCAGAATCTGATTCGTCAGTTGGAGAGTCAGAAAGTCATCAGCAAAACTCATTCACCTTTCAACAGTCCAGTGTGGCCTGTGCGAAAGCAGAATGGAGATTGGCGTCTGACAGTTGACTACTGAGCCCTGAATGAAGTAACTCCGCCTATGAGTGCAGCAGTACCAGATATGATGGAACTCCAATATGAGCTGGAATCCAAAGAGGCCAAATGGTATGCTACCATAGACATTGCTAATGCCTTCTTCTCTATTCCCATAGCAGAGGAATGCAGGCCTCAGTTTGCTTTCACCTGGAGAGGAATCCAGTACACTTTCAACAGATTGCCAATGGGCTGGATCCACAGCTCAAGCATCTGTCATGCAGTGATCCACGATGCTCTGGAGGAAGGTGGTGCTCCAGAACACATCCAGTTAATACAATACAATAATAATACAATACACCAGGTTGGAAGAGACCTTCAAGATCATCGCGTCCAACCCATCAAACAATCCAACCCACCCAACAACTAGACCATACAGCCAAGCACCCCATCAAGTCTTCTCCTGAACACCTCCAGTGAAGGTGACTCCACCACCTCCATGGGCAGCCGATTCCAATGGCCAATCACTCTCTCCGTGTAGAACTTCTTCCTAACATCCAGCCTAAACCTGCCCTGGCGCAGCCTGAGACTGTGTCCTCTTGTTCTGGTGCTGGATGCCTGGGAGAAGAGGCCAACCTCTGCCTGGCTACAACCTCCCTTCAGGTAGTTGTAGAGAGCAATAAGGTCACCCCTCAGTCTCCTCTTCTCCAGGCTAAGCAACCCCAGCTCCCTCAGCCTTTCCTCATAGGGCTTGTGTTCCAAACCCCTCACCAGCTTTGTTGCCCTTCTCTGGACACGTTCCAGCAAGTCAACATCCTTCCTAAACTGTGGGGCCCAGAACTGGACATAGTACTCAAGGTGCGGCCTAACCAGTGCAGTGTACAGGGGGAGAATGACCTCCCTGCTCCTGCTGGACACACTGTTCCTGATGCAGGCCAGGATGCCTTCATCGATGACATCATCGTCTGGGGTAAAACTGCTGAGGAAGTCTTCGAGAAAGGTAACAAAATCATTGACATTCTTCTGAATGCAGGTTTCGCCATCAAGCGAGACAAGGTGAAAGGACCTACCAGAGAGATCCAGTTTCTGGGAGTGCGGTGGCAGGATGGACGCCGACACATTCCAGTGGATGTGGTAAATAGAGTCTCTACCATGGCAAATCCCATGAACAAGCAAGAAACTCTACGTTTCTTGGGGATAGTGGGATTTTGGAGACTGCACATTCCTGGATACAGTCAGATTGTGAAACCTCTGTATGATGTGACTCGAAAGAGAAACCATTTCCACTGGGGACCTGAACAACAAGCAGCCTTTGACCAGATAAAACAAGAGGCAGTGCAAGCAATGGGTCTGGGACCTGTCCGAGATGGTCCAGACATTAAGAACATTTTGTACACGGCTGCAAGTGACAATGGTCCAACCTGGTGCTTGTGGCAAAGAGCTCCAGGTGAGACACGTGGACGACCTCTTGGTTTCTGGAGTCGAGGTTACAGAGGTTCAGAGGCTAATTACACTCCAACAGAGAAAGAGATTCTAGCTGCCTATGAAGGAGTAAAAGCAGCTTCTGAAGTAATTGGAACTGAATCACAACTTCTCTTAGCTCCCAGATTACCAGTTTTGAATTGGATGTTCAAAGGCAAAGGTTCTACACCACATCATGCAACAGATTCCACCTGGTCTAAGTGGATGGCTCTGACAACACAGAGAGCTCGAATGGGAAATCTTGAAAGACCTGGTCTGGTGGAGGTGATCTCAATTTGGCCTGAAGGTACCAACTGTACTAAACCTCCAGAGGAGAGAGTAACTCGTGCTGAGGAAGCTCCTCCTTACAATGACCTTTCTGATGATGAAAAGAAATATGCTTTGTTCACAGATGGTTCCTGTCGTCTTGTCGGGAACAAGCGAAGGTGGAAGTCTGCAGTGTGGAGTCCAACATGCCGAGTTGCAGAGGCAAAGGATGGAGAAGGAGAATCCAGTCAGTTTGCAGAGGTAAAAGCTGTCCAGCTAGCTCTCGACGTAGCTGAATGTGAGGTGGCCAAAGCTTTATCTCTACACTGACTCATGGATGGTAGCCAATGCTCTGTGGGGTTGGCTAAAGAACTGGAAAAAGAATGGTTGGCAGAGAAAAGGAAAGCCCATTTGGGCAGCTGACCGGTGGCAGGACATTGCTGATCGAATCGAGAGAATTCCAGTGAAGGTGAGACACATTGATGCTCACATTCCTAAGAGCAAAGCTACTGAGGAACAGCAACACAACCACCAGGCAGATTTAGCTGCAAGAGTTTCTCCAGTAGACATGGACTCTGATCTTGATCTCGACTGGAAACACCGAGGTGAGATATTCTTAGCTCGGTGGGCTCACGATTTGTCAGGACATAAAGGCAGAGATGCAACCTACCAGTGGGCTCGTGGCAGATCCATAGACATTTCCATGGATGCTATCACACAAGTCATCCATGACTGTGACATTTGTGCTGCTATTAAGCAGGCAAAAAGACTTAAGCCCTTATGGTATGGTGACAGATGGTCCAAGTACAAGTATGGTGAAGCTTGGCAAGTTGACTATATCACTCTACCACGTTCTCGTTCTGGTAAGCAGTATGTGCTTACTATGGTAGAGGCAAACACTGGATGGTTGGAAACTTATCCAGTACCACATGCAACTGCACGCAACACCATTCTCGGTCTGGAGAGACAAATCCTGTGGAGACACGGAACTCCAGAGAGGATTGAGTCAGACAACGGAACTCATTTCAAAAACAACCTTGTAAAGAGCTGGGCCAAAGAGCACGGCATTGAGTGGATATTCCACATTCCCTACTATGCATCAGCTGCAGGGAAGATTGAACGCTACAACGGTTTGTTGAAGACCACTCTTAAAGCCATGGGGGTGGATCTTTGAAAAACTGGGAAAAACATTTAGCACAAGCAACCTGGCTGGTAAATAGTAGAGGTTCAGTGAACCGAGCTGGACCTGCACACTCAGATCTGCTACAGAAAGTAGAAGGTGATAGAGTTCCTGTTGTTAGAGAAAAGAATCTGTTAGGTAAAACTGTTTGGGTATTTTCTCCCTCAGGAGAGGCTAAACCTGTCTGAGGGGTGGTTTCAGCTGAAGGTCCGGGTCACACTTATTGGGTAATGCAAGAGAATGGTGAAATTCAGTGTATTCCACAAAGAAATTTAACTTTAGCTGAAAGAGCTTGATTTCAGAGTGTTGTACAGATACATCACGCCCAAAGGAAGAATCCCTGAGGAATCCACGGTGCACGAACCCTGAGAACCCTGAGAGCCCTGAGTCAACTGAGAGTCCCTGTTTACCTGTTTCCCTGTTTCCGTTTTCCCTTTTCTTCGCTTCGTCTGCGAAGAGACAAACTGTTTTCCATTTTTCTTGTTTCTTGGACTTCTGAATCATCTACACCTGAGGATAGCTGGAATGGACTATGAACTTTACTTACAAACTGTAGATATTGTTTTACATTGGATGGACAGTACGAACAGCCAATGACATTGTTTAGCAGGGGTGGATTGTGACTGGTTTAGGCTGTGCCTTTAAGAGAAGGACACTTTCTGAACACTCTGGCTGAATATTTTGGTATATAAATGAAAAACAAGAGATATGCTAATCCAATTTCATTGGTGGAACCCGGCTGTAGGTTCTTGTTTAGTCTTTCAGTCGGGGGGGGGCAGTCAGTCGTCTTCTTCCCCCTGTACTGTGAGCTGGCTCGTTTCCCTCTACAATTCTTGCTAACCAGATAAGAGAAAACTAACTTTTGCATCAGCTTTGAGCTTTAACAAGTTTTCACCCTTTTAATTACCTTCCTTTCTCTTTCTCTCTAACCCTTTTTGGGAAAAAGGGGAGGTAGGGAGGGAGAAGGGAGGGACAGGCCGAACCCCCTGGCCGCAGGGGGGGGTTGGGGAAAGGTTTCCTGTATTACATATATTCCTGTATATTTCTGTATATATTGTAAATATTGTATATTTTTGTACATATTCATTGCATTCCATATCTGCTTGTAAAATACAGCTTTCATTTGCTTCTCCGGCTGAGTTAGCTGTGGAATTCTTTTGTGTGTGGGAGGGAACCTTCCTACTCCACCACAATAGACAAGTGTTGTAGTGTGATGGTATAACCCAACTGCACCAACAAAAAGCTCAGCTATCCTTTCTTAAAGGCACAGCCTAAACTGTCACAACAAGGGAGCACTGATTTCTTCAGAGCAACTAAGCACATGAGATTTCCTATGTATGAATGATCTGAACTAATCAAACTATAATTTTGTGCCCATTTCTAAAGCAGTGGTCTTACAGGCTGGGTTCCTGAGACAACTATACTGAGATGAATCCTTTAATTTTATTATTTGAAATCTGATAATTCAATAATCAGATCTTCTTGTCTCAGTGCACATGCCTGAAGAAGGCACTTCATTATTACCAAATGCTTAGCCTGTCCTGAAACTGAGTGTACTTATGTGATATTGGTGTTTATGGTGTGGTTATGTCCCTAAACAGCTGCACAAGAGTGACAAGTCAGATCAAAGCTTTCTTCAGGTAATGTTCCTAATCACAGCCTATTAAAGGAAACAAAATCCTATCTGACTCATGGAGCAAGTGACCTGTAAATGATGCTGCCTCCTGAACTTTATGGCCAGTTATCTGTTTGCCACACACCTTTTGCTTCAGAAAATTTAGGTCAAATAGCTTTTCAATTTCTTTCTAGCAGATTAAATTGGGTCATGTTCCTAGAGAAGTGGGTCATTTTTTCCTGTAAATAAACAGTTTCATGCCTGCACATCTTAAGTTCAAAGGCTCTATTGTTTGTACTCAAAACTGAACAATTGTTTTGCTTAGCCAAGAGGCAGTGATTTTTTTTTCTTTTCCAAAGGGCAGTCTTTAGGCTGACCCAGTAAGACACATAATGCTTTTCAGCATGTGACAGTGAAAAGTGTCCCATTTCTGTTTTCCTATTAAAACACTGACTGGGCACAAAATCCAGTATTGATTGATTTGCTCCACTGATTTCAACAGAGCTGTTCTGATTTGTATCATATGGGAATCTATTAAAAAAAAAAAAAAAAATCGGTGTCCAGTGTATAAACATGGATAAGTTCTTGCCAATTTTCTAACACACCACAAAAGATTTTTCTCACATCTGTTCAGATGAAAATAAGGACCTTTAGGAGGAGAACATGGTGCAAATGTCTGAAGGAGTATTCTACCTGTAAATAGAATAGAATAGAATAGAATAGAATAGAATAGAATAGAATAGAATAGAATAGAATAGAATAGAATAGAATAGAATAGAATAGAATAGAATTAACCAGGTTGGAAAAGACCTTTGAGAGCACAGAATCACATCGAGCCCAGCCTTTCATCCAACCAATCCAATGATTCAGTAGGCAAAGTTAATTGATTTCAATGGTTCAGTTAATTGCTATAACAAAACAAACAAACAAAAAAAATCCTAACCCATCTAATAACATAATTTCTATCCTAGTTTAATTTTTAATATTTAGGCTTAGCAGTGTTGTTACCATTTATGTCATCATGAATGAAAACTTGAAAATTCTTTTATTTCTTAGAGAATCTTTCAAGCTATTGCAAACTTGTCCACTGTATTTTAAAGTTCACATATTTGAATATTAAATAAGATCATTCATAAGCCAATTTTCCTTCAATATTTTTGGCTATTTATTCCCAACTTTTTTTCTTATTACCAATTTCCACAACATTTTTTACTCTGAGTTGCTACCTTTTGACTGTATGTCTCACAAAAAGCCCAAGGACTAATTATTTTTTTCTTAATTTATTTTTTTATTTGCATGTCTGGTTCTCAAACTGACACTATATGCCAATTAAAGTTTTTTACTAATTCAAATTTCCACAAAAGTAGATAAATCACACACTACATTAGAGCATCAAGTATTGACCAGGTAACTAATTTTGAATATAGCAATAGTATTTATTAATTTTAATTTTGTGGAAAACTTAATCCCACATTATCACTTTTATTTACTTTTTTAATGTTCTGTACTACTCTACATATTTCTGAAAAAAACTACATAATATATTTGAAGCAGCAACAGACATAAATGTTATTCTTAATCTTTTGTTACAAGTTTAGCATAGTTTTAATATTCAGTATAATTTCGGGTATACAAAACAGGTTGACAGAGTACTTCCAGTATAGTTTTCTTTGGAACCAAACCTTCTGAAAGAGACAATACAATACCTGTTAGTTCCAGAATTTTTAAGCTTCAGAAATAGTCCAGAAGTGACTCATCACATATTGAAGAGAACTACATCCAGATTTGAGAACATTTCTTGGTTTCCTAAGATTTTGTCATGCATATCTTGGTATCCTTGGCCCTATGAACAATTGAAAACGCTCTGTTTGGTAGAAATGTGTTGTAAATTAATTTGGGGACAAAAAATCCAGCAACTGCACTGTGTTTCTTCAGTAATCATAGGATCACAGGATCATAGAATGTTAGGGGTTGGAAGGGATCTCCGGAGATCATCTAGTCCAACCTTCCACTAGAGCAGGACAATAGAATCTAGCACAGGTCACACAGGAATGCATTCTGATGGGTCCAGAGAATGAGACTCCACAACCTCCCTGGGCAGCCTGTTCCAGTGTTCTGTGACCCCCACAGTGAAGAAGTTCCTCCTCATGTTGAGGTGGAACCTCCTGTGCTGTCATTTATATCCATTACCGCTTGTCCTGTCACAGAGTGCAACTGTGAAGAGCCTGTGATTTTGCTTTTAAAACATGTGTTTAGTTACTGTAATGAACAGAAGCACAGTAACTAGAGAATCTTTGCTCCTGAAATGGTTCTGAAGAAAAGCAAAACTAACATTAAGTTTTGTTCTTTGACAAAGGGTAACAAAGTATCTAGTCTAGCTTTTAATAAGTGAGTCTTTTTCAGATTGATTTTAAGATACTGCTTACTTCACTCCAGTGATTTTATTCTATTTTCTTATATGTGGCAGAGAAAAGGTGGCAACACCTATGAACAAGAAGTACCTTGTATGAATTAGATTCAAAGGGAGCAATTTTTCAAGAGACATACAACACATTTTGAAGGAGTCTATACTATGCATCCTCAGATGATCACCTGCAAATACAGAACAGGGTAGCTGTGTTCTCAGATGAGGGTCTTAATGAGTGGGTTTTGTGGCATACATTTGTTTACTTTAAAAACATTCTATATTGGTATAAAACTGTACTACTGGAGAATCGCACAGCACAGCACATTAGATGTGTGATAAATTAAATAAGCCAAAGAAGGCAGATCTCATTCCAGAAGTAGATGAACAAGTATTTTTATATGAAAAATTACAATAGGTACCAATATGAAGCAACAAAAAAAAAGAAAGAAAACAAACACAAAGAAACAATAAAGAAACAATAATCTGCACACACACACACACACAAACAAAACAAAAAATACAGAGAGGGAAGATGCACAGACCTAAAGGCTAGCCCTGGATTATTTCCAAACTTAGGGGCTGTGCATAGCTATTCACCTAATTAACAACTAGCAGACTGAAAAGAGATTGATACGAATTTACCAGCTTTTTAATTGGATGCTGTAAAACAGAATGAAGAGAGAGGATGGCGATGTAAAGATAAAATATATCAAAATGCACACCCAAAATATGTCCAAAATTTGTTTCTGTTTTTTGATAGTGATGTATCACACACACACAAAAAAGCATAAATGTTTAGTGTTGAGAAAGAAAAAGCTGACAAGAATGACTGAATTAGAGATAGTTATGAAACTTTTAAAAGCAAGTTCTCAGACTTCTTTCTAAATGGTGGATAATGTGTGATAGGAGCTAACATATATGAGATTACATATGCAAGAACATAAATCATGACTTTGTGCTTTCAAAATTAGAACAAGAAAAGTTATTATCAAAGTAGTCACAGGATATGAGGAAAAGCAAAGGGGAAAAAATAGAAGAATTCTATAAAAACTATAAACAAATCAAGAGGCATTCAGTATCAGAGGGGCAGTCTGGGATGAACCCATAACCATGGAACAAATTTCACAAAGTGTTGGTATTGTTTTCCTAAGCTTGTAACTACATTTCAGTTCTGAAAACACACTGGAACTATCCACCAGTTTTAATAATATTTGTGAGGTCTGTGCCCCTATAAACATTATACACTAACACCACTATTAACCAAAATCAAGTATGAAAATAATACTAAATCTCTGTTTAATAGCCTGACATAAATTTATTTTAATAGTACTTTTAGTCAACAGTCTTATCATGCATTTACCAACAGTGTGATCAATATAAGCATATCTAGCCTACAATTTCACCCACCACTTCAAAAGCTTCATAAATCATCAACTTTTATAACTTCTTGATTACCTCCTAACGTTCATACAAAACAAGGATAAAAAAGTAAAAAAAACAATAAACCACCCTCTGATGAAAGCATGCTGAGCACTTGAAAAACTTTTATTAAATGATATCCAGTTAGCAACACCCTGTTGGGCCATCACTGTGTAGTGATGATTATGGAGTGCTCTTTCGCATAAACTGAATAAATCTCATAAATTGTTGATGGAGGTGCTTTAAAATATTAGCTATTGACCAACTTTACCCCAGCAACAGAATAGAATTGATTTAGTTTGCTTCTCTTCTAAGAAATTGTATCCCTAGCCTCGGGCTTGGGGATTGTCAAGTGAACAGATCAATCCCATGTACTTTCAAGGGCTGGAGAAAACCGTTCACTTCATTTCTGGGTTTCCTGAAAGGTCTGCATCTTGCTACCTGATTTAGTGATGCTTGCTCATAATATGACAAGAAAGGGGGATAACACTAAGCCATCTTTAACATCAAAGAGAGTTCAGATAGGGATGATTAAAGCTAAAATTGGCAGGCTGGTTTTTATGATGAGGATGATTCTACAGCAGATGTGTAATTGAATTCCAGTTCCACTCAAGCCCCAATTCTCCCTGTCCCTTCCCAGCTCTCCTTGACAGTTCCAGAGAGTGTGCAGAGACAACAAGCAATGCTGCACAAGACACATGTGATGTCTATGCATACAGAAAGCCTTCTTCACCAGTACAGCTTTACTCAGATTGCAACCTGAGGACAGAACAAAACCCAAAAAATCAGCATTGTAAAGGGAGACTAAGAGCCAAAATATCTTATGTTGCTGTTTCACCTCTACAAAATTTGCATCAGAGACTTGTTTCACAATACTTTCTGAACTTGCACAAGATACAGTAAATAGTTTGTCTATCCACAGCCTTCAGTGAATTAAAAATGCTAGCAGCATTTTACCCCATTCTTTTTGCCACTTTTATCACTATTGCAAATGAAAAACTGAAATTCATCTGAAACTCTTCATATTGTTATGTCCCTCTTTTTTCATACCTCTTTGATGCTGCTATGCTAACATATTCTGTCACCATAATGAAAAAAAGAAATAAATCCATGGGCAAAGAGAACTCAAAAAAGAGTTTGCTGTGGTAAGATAAAAAAATCAAAACAAACAAACAAACACAAAAACAAACCAACAAAAAACCCACAAACAAACAAACAACAGATTAATATTTTTCAATCCACGAAAGTCAACTTACCCAGTAAAAAGTCTGTTGCAATGAGACAGACAATGAGAAACACCTAAATAAACCTCCACATAAGTGAGATGGGCACTCTAGCTTCTGATAGATCTTTATTTATCCAGATACAGCAATGCCTAGGGACTTTTGAGTCCTGACTCACCCAGGTTATGATTTTCCTTTTGCTTATCTTATCACAGAGGGTGGAAATAGACTTGAATTCAGCCTTTCAGGTCTGTGGGAATATAGGAGCATGATTTTCATATTATTTTCATTTTTACTGTACTTAGAAACCATTGAACCTATTTGAAACTGTTACAGAGGTAGCAATCTGGTACTGTAAGGTAGTTCTTTCACTCAGATAACATTTTTAAACAAACTGGCATCTCCGGTATTATATTGCCTGATTCATTCCTTCTACATCTACACAAAGGAGTTCTCATTTAATAAGAAAAGTTCATAACTGGCAAAGATCTTTGCTTTCCTAAGAGGCAGTTTAACATCCAGAAACTCCAAATTCCCCATTAGATTATACTGGGGGAGGGAGGGAAAGGCACTTTATTTTTCATGAGGTGTTATGAGCTAAGGGAGTAACCCAGCAAACAATTATTTTTAAATTTTCTGTACACCTTGAGCTAGGTCTATCTCTCACCTGGGAGTTAATCCTTCTTCTCCCTAAATATGCACCCGGAGACTTAGGAGGACCCTAGGAAGGCCTGAAATGGCACACTGCAAAAGAGCTACAGTGTCACATTCGGGAGGCTGTGTGGGAGACTGGAAAGGATTTAAATGGTTGCAAATCAGCAAACTATGCTGTGAATGGACATTAAGGGAAAGATTCTCACATAGTTATATAGTTACACTGTTAACAGAAATGAAAAACAAATGTCTTACTCATCCAAAGGCAACATGTCTGATTCTGAATATATAGAGGAAGTAAAGACATGATACAAAAATGCAGCAGTCATTTTTCATAGTATAACCACACTCAGGGACAAAACAGACAACTAGAAAACAGAGGCAGAAAACATGAACTTTCAAGGCCACTTTTGACAAAGCAACAGTATGATATTTACCATGGAAGTGTTACACTTCATTCCTCCTCTCTTAATGAAACTTTTTTGTTGTTGTTGTTAATAGCGTTATGTTTAAGGCACATTTCCTTAGCTATTTGTATATTTTTATGACTAGTCTTTTTTATCCTTGAAGAGGTCACGGTATTAAGTTCCTAGCAAGACCACCATGAGGAAAGATGAAGTTTCAGGTTTAACAGGAGGTCCAGACATATGGGACCTAAATATATCTGCTGCAGTTTTGTGCCTGCTTGCCACAAGTCTGATCAGCCTTTCTGCTCCTTATTGTAGGGATGGAAAAAAACAGAAACCTAAAGATTTTCAGTGTGCCTGCAATACAGTTTTCAGCTTATTATAATGCAGCCAAAAGTTGGCTAATAATTTACAGACAGATACAGTTTAAAAACCAAAGCAAAACATAATGGCTAATCCATTTTTTACTTGTACCATCTATAACAAATATGGGGTTCTTGTTTCCTGCTAGCAGCGAACTAGTTTAAATCCAGCATCAGTTTCAAGATTTCTTAATGAAGAAGGACAAAACAGAATGAGTCTTTGACATGATACCTTAAAAAACACAACAGCACACAATATAGCCTGAATTAAAATTTCACAGTGGCAGTTACTCGGCTTCCAAAAATATCTGCTTTTTCTTTTCAGTATCTGAATAGGAGCCAATTGATGATATATTAAGATATTACCTTTCCAAAGCATTAATCACCTCTTATTTACAACATTCACCTGATGAGCCAGACTGAAAATGGTCTTTTGCCTGAATATTTTTGCTTTAATACCTGCATACAGCATGTAACAGTTAAGTCATTCCCTTTCTTCTTTCCACCATCTGGTTTGAAATAAGCACATGCCTGCTTACACTTCACAATTTTTCAAAGCTCTTCACAGACATCTTTATACATATACAAACTTCATTAATAGATAACAACATATGCAAGTATCTTCTACACACTCCTTAGTAAAATGCTTTAACTGAAGAAGAAGGGGAGGACTGATGTGCGAAGAAAAAGTCCTGGGGGGAACTATACACACACACGAAAAAAAAAGGGGAAAAAAAAAACACACCAAAGCCCACAGCTTGGGTGGTGTTGTGTTTCAGATGAGAGAAAGGTAGGGGTTATATCGCTTATATGCAGATGTAAGTTTCCCCAGATTTATGAATTATGCATTGAGGAAGCCAAGGAGGTTCATATCTGAACTTCCCGAGTTCTCAGAAATTTTAGAATCATTAGTTTGGGATTGGTCTGCATGATCACAATCTTCAGATTGAAGCCTAAAGGTAGAACAAGTAGCCCTCCAATTGCCCATGTAGTGAAATTTAACTTTTATACTCCTTAATGTTTCTTAACATTAGTTCTGATTCCCAAAATTACTCAGAACTGGTCATTTTATCAAGCTGTGCTCTATCAGACTTGCAGATGGTGACCTGTAAATGCAGCATAAAGTGTTTTGATCTATTATTCCACTTATCCTTACAACCTCGTGAGAGTGATAAAGGGAAACCATTATCTCAAAAGGTGTCAGGTCACTGCAGAACTGAAAAAAGAATTGCTCTGAAACTTGTAGCAGAAAAAAAGTGATGCATAGTCACAAGAAACACTTTTAATGTGGAGATGACTTTTTCCCCCAGATTCACATTGGGAACAAGGTGAACATTTTCTAAACATTCGAGAAACTCTCTCCATTTTAATTCATTGCAGAGAACTTTTTCAGGAAGGAAAGAGAATGTTTTCTCAAAGCCTTTGCCTGGCAAAGTCCAAGAGAAAAAATAATAAAAATCAAATCAAATAAATAAATAAATAAACACCATCACAAAACACTAAACCACAGCCTTAAAGGTCAATACTCCCATCTTGTGGCTGAGGAAGAAAATGCATATATCTTAAATAATAAAAATGAGCTTCATACAGAGTTTATCACAGGATGGCAGGAGCACAGGATGTTAGGGATTGGAAACGACCTCTGGAGATCATCAAGTCAAACCTCCTGACAGAGCAGGACAATAGAATCTAGCACATGTCACAGAGGAATGCATCCAGATGAGTCTTGAAAGTCTCCAGAGAAGAGGAGCTCACAACCTCTCTGGGGTGCTTGTTCCGGTGCTCTGTGACCTTCACAGTGGGGAAATTCCTTCTCATGTTGAGGTGGAACTTCCTGTGCTGTAGTTTATATCCATTGCCCCTAGTCTTATCACAGAGTGCAACTGAGAAGAACCTGTCCTCTCCCTTTTGACACTCAGGCCTCAGATATTTACAAACATTTATTAAATCCCCTCTCAGTCTTCTCCAGATTAAAAAGCCCCAGGGCTCTCAGCATCACCTCATAGGGCATGTGCTCCAGTCCTTTAATCATTCTGATAGCTCTCCACTGGACTCTCTTGCGTAGATGCCTGTCCCTCTTGAACTGGGGAGCCTGGAACTGGATGCAATATTCCATGTGAGGTCTCACCAGGGCAGAGTAGATGGGGAGGGGAACCTCCCTCGATCTGCTGCACACACTCCTCTTAATGCACCCCAGGATCCCATTGGCCTTCTTGGCCACAAGGGGACATTGCTGATCCACGGATAGCTTGCTGTGCACCAGGACTCCCAGGTCCTTCTCCACAGGGTTGCACTCTAGCAGATCGCCTCCTAACCTGTACCGGTGCAGGACTCTGCACTTACTTTCATTGAACGTCATTAAGTTCCTCTCTGCCCAGCTCTCCAGTCTGCCAAGGTCTCGCTGAATGGCCTCACAGCCTTCAGATGTCTCAGCCAAGCCTCCCAGTTTGGGATCATCAGCAAACTTACTGAGCAGACACTCTGTCCCCTCATCAATGTCATTGATGAAGATGTTGAATAGGACTGGACACAGCACTGATCCCTGGGGGCTCCACAGGTTGCTAGATGGACTTAGTACCATTGACCACCACGGTTTGGACTCTATTTTGTAACTGGTTCCTAATCCATCTCACTGTCTGTTCTAATATCCCACACTTCCTGAGCTTACTCACAAATAAGATGTTATCTTTAAAGAATTTTTCTTCCATGTAGTGAATAAATTTGACTCTTAGACCTGTCAATGTTCTATTCAGAGAAGGAAGGATGTGGAATATTTTAATTCATACTTAGCCATAAGCAAGTAGCAAATTCCTAATTGCAGGAAGTTGAGAGGGGAAAAAAAAACACTTTTGCCATACTTTGAATTCACTATCTCCTGAATGGAGGCTGGGATGTGATGGACCCAGAGCAGTGGGGCAGTAGCTAGTACTAAGGATAAGGATACAGCACAGAAAGAAGCAGTTTGATCACATCACCTATGATTTCTGCAATTCTGTAAGCCTCAGACGCAGGAGCAAGTCTCACTTTTCCTAGGTCTTCCAAAGGATTCTTATTACTGATTTATTAGCTATCTGCATAAGGCTGAAGCAATGAACAGGTGGTGATGTGCCTCGTTAAATGTCCTATGTGACACCCATGTGAAGTACCCATATATCCTGTTTACTTACAGAAACTACTGCTGAATAAACTTGTTTCCTCTATCATACCACTGTGCCCATACAAATGCTAAGATAGTATGTATCCTGATTCTAGTTTAGCATCTCGTTTAGCATAGGGGTAATTTTGAAGATTTTGCTAGACTGAAGTCACGGTGCATAATCCTCAGATGAATGAAATGCCATATTCATAGAATCATAGAATTGTTTACATTAGAAGAGATCATTGAGTCCAACTGTTAACACTGGTGAGGGCACTACTAAGCAATGTCCCAAAGTGCTACATCTATATGTCTTTTAAATGCCTCCAGCAATGGTGTTTCTACTGTTTCCCTGGTTTCAACACTTAACAACCATTTTAGTGAAGGTATTATTCCTATTTTTCAATCTAAACCTAGCCTGGTGCAACCTGAGGCCATTTCTTCTCATTCTATCACCAGTTATTAGGGAGAAGAGACCCACACCCACCTCACTACAGCCCATTTTCGGGTAGTTGTAGAGAGCAGCAAAGTCTCCTCTCAGCCTTCTCTTCTGAAGACTAAACAATTTCAGTTCTTTAATCCTCTCTTAATAAGACCTGTTCTCTAGATCCTTCACCAGCTTCACTGACACACTCTAGCCATTCAACATCCTTCTTTTAGTGAAGTATCTAAACCTGAACACAGTGTTTGAGCTTCAGCCTCACCAGTGTTTAGTACAGGGGTATGCTCATTTCCCTTTTCCTGCTGGCCACAATATTTCTGATTCTGGCCAGGATGCCATCAGCCTTCTCATCTACCTG
Organism: Picus viridis; assembly: GCA_033816785.1. Taxonomy (NCBI): domain Eukaryota; kingdom Metazoa; phylum Chordata; class Aves; order Piciformes; family Picidae; genus Picus; species Picus viridis. The sequence continues at coordinate 72,165,537 of CM066606.1, read as the reverse complement.
GGCACATTGCTGGCTCATGTTCAGCTGGCTGTCAGCCAGGTCTTTTTCTGCTAGGCAGCTTTCCAGCCACTCTGCCCTAAGTGTAGGAACCAGCACTGGGCCTTTTTACCTCATATGGTAGACCTCAGCCCATCTATCCAACTGTCCAAAGGCCCCTGCAGAGTCTTTTACCCTCAAGAAGATCAAAACTCCTACAAATTTGATGTAATCTGCAAACTTACTGAAAGAGCACTCTATTCCTTGTCTTGGAAGAAGCACTAACATGCCAAACCTGTTTTGCCACTACCCCCTCTTCCCCTCCCTTGTTACAGGGTCCAGGGTGAGGTGGAGGAGCAGACAATAGGTGGATGCAGTCAAGTCTTTCTGGGAGGTGAGAAATAAGCCCCATCTTTCACCTGTTTCATGTAGCCTGGGACACATGCAACTGCCTGCTTGAGAATGTGTGTGTAGTTCACACTCTGTACACATTTTTAATTGATTGGCTAAATTTGAATAGGTAATCTGCCATTGGGCCACTTTGTTTTCAAAAGGGGAATTTATAGGGGGTGATTTGAAAAGTCCGAGCCTGTTGTTAATGGATTCTGGACTGCAGCGAGGACATGCATTCCTGCGTTCCTGAATTCTGGGCAAATAACTCTTTGTTCTGGTGGCAATGTGGTCCAGATACAAAGCTCTTCTGCAGTAGCAGCTCTCTTGCTTTCTGGGTAGCACATTATCCAACAAAAGTTAAGTTCTGCTGAATAGCAGCCCAGCGGTTTTGTGAGTAGCTTCAGCTAATTTTCCTAATTGTTTCTAAAGGTTCTAAAGCCTAGCTTTATCCATTCCTTGGCTCTGTTTCTAAGCCAAGGGGTACATATTGCAACCCAAGCTGGCATTGAAGGTTGTTATTACATATGTAAGATTTTTCCTATTTGTTCTTCTTAATTCCAAGTTTCAGATTCTTTCTAGACTGTTATCCTACTGTGTTATTAATACCTGTTATGTGTAATTATCTGCCATCAACCAGCGAGATGATCCTGTTTAATTAGTTCAGCATAATTCTTTTTATATTTAATAAACAATTATTTACCTTTTATAATATTCCCAGCATATCAATTTCCATAAATTATTCCCTCATCCAGATCATTGACAAAAATATTAAATATGACTGGCCCCAGCACTGAGCCCTGGGGGACACCACTTGTGACCAGACACCAACTGGATTTAATTTCATTCACCAGCGTCCTGGCTCCCGGATTGGTCCCAGATGACTGGAAACTGGCCAATGTGATCCCCATCCACAAGAAGGGCTGGATGGAGCAACCTGCAAACTACAGGCCAGTCAGCCTGACCTCAGTGCCAGGGAAAATTATGGAACAGATTATCTTGGCGGCAATAACTGCGCACCTGAAGGATGGCCAAGGACTCAGGTCCAGTCAACATGGATTTAGGAAGGGCAGGTCCTGCCTGACCAACCTGATCTCCTTCTATGATCAGGTGACCTCCCTGGTGGATGTGGGGAAGGCTGTGGATGTGGTCTACCTGGACTTCAGCAAGGCTTTTGACACCATCCCCCACAGCAAACTGCTGGCTAAGCTGTCAGCTTGTGGCTTGGGCAGCAACACTCTGTCCTGGGTTAGGAACTGGCTGGAGGCTGAGCCCAGAGAGTGGTGGTGAATGGTGCCACATCCAGCTGGAGGCCAGTCACCAGTGGCGTCCCCAGGGATCAGTGCTGGGCCCCATCCTGTTTAATATCTTCACTGATGATCTGGATGAGGGGATTGAGACAGTCATCAGCAAATTTGCAGATGACACCAAGTTGGGAGGAGGTGTTGGTCAGTTAGAGGGTGGAAGGGCTCTGCAGAGGGACCTTGACCAACTGGACAGATGGGCAGAGTCCAATGGGATGGCATTCAACAACTCCAAGTGCCGGGTGCTGCACTTTGGCCACAACAACTCCATGCAGAGCTACAGGCTGGGGTCGGAGTGGCTGGAGAGCTCCCAAACAGAGAGGGATCTGGGGGTGCTGGTTGACAGCCGCCTAAACATGAAGCAGCATTGTGCCCAGGTGGCCAAGAAGGCCAATGGCATCCTGGCCTGCATCAAGAATAGTGTGGCCAGCAGGAGCAGGGAAGTCATTGTGCCCCAGTATTCAGCCCTGGTTAGGCCACACCTTGAGTACTGTGTCCAGTTCTGGGCCCCTCAGTTGAAGAAGGACATTGAGACACTTGAACGTGTCCAGAGAAGGGCAACAAGGCTGGTGAGAGGCCTTGAGCACAAGCCCTATGAGGAGAGGCTGAGGGAGCTAGGATTGTTTAGCCTGGAGAATAGGAGGCTCAGGGGGACCTCATTGCTCTCTACAACTATCTGAAAGGTGGTTGTAGCCAGGAAGGAGTTGGTCTCTTCTCTCTAGCAACCAGCACCAGAACAAGGGGACACAGTCTCAAGCTGCATCAGGGGAAGTTTAGGCTAAAGGTGAGGAGGAAGTTCTTCACTGAGAGAGTAATTTGCCATTGGAATGGGCTGCCCGGGGAGGTGGTGGAGTCACCATCCCTGGAGGTGTTGAAGAGGGGATTGGACGTGGCACTTGGTGCCATGGTCTAGTTGTGAGGTCTGTGGTGACAGGTTGGACTCAATGATCTTTGAGGTCTCTTCCAACCTTGGTGATACTGTGACACTGTGATACATTCTGGGCATGGCCAGCAGCCAATTTTGTACCCAGCAAATGGTACCCTTGTCTAAGCCATGAACCATCAGTTTCTCCAGGAGAACACTGTGAAAGGCAATATCAAATGCTTTATTAAAGGTTAACTGGAAAACATCCACACCCTTCCTCTCACCCACTAGATGGGTCACCTTGTCACAGAAGGACATCAGGCTGGTCAAGCAGGATCTGTTTTTTATGAACCCATGCTGGCCAGGCCTGATTTTCTGGTTGTCCTGAACATGCCATGAGGAACATTAACCATATTTAAACATGAGTGAGGAGTCTGCCCTTGCAGTATCAAAATTAAATATAAGCTGCTCTGTATTAACAACAGTGTAGCCAGCAAACAGTTAGAAATAACCAACTGTGAGAAATAACTCACAACTAGACACTTGTGAGACTGCATGTGGAATGCTTGGGTTAGTTTCAGATGTCTCACCCTGTACAGAAAAGATACTGATAGCTCTAAGAGGATCTACAAGAGTTCCAGTCACTAAAATGATCAGGGACTGAAGAACATGAAGTTAGAGAAGCTGAGGGGACTCTGTGTGTGTGTGTGTGTGTGTGTGTGTGTGTGTTTGTGTGTGTGTGTGTGTGTGTGTGAAGAGAAGCAGACCTAATTGCAGATTCTACTATTGGAAGGCAATTCTAGTCTTCTCTTCTGAGAGATGCATAAGGATAAGAGATAATTGTCAGAAAGAGCAACAAAGGAAATGTTAATTGTACATGAAGAAAAAAATATTCTACATGATAGTGCTGAAGCACTGAAACAAGTTGCCTGGACAGGGTGTGGAACATCCATTCTTGAGGGTCACAAAACTCAACTGGACAAGGTCCTGAGCAGCCTCATCTAACCTTGACATTAGTCCTTGAGAAAGAGCCTAAAGTGGCAGGAGTCTTAGTACTGAGCCCTAATGAGATTTCTGCACTGAGCAAGAGGCCAAAGTAGGAGACTTGAGAGGTCCTTTTCACCTAAATTTTACTGCATTTTGTAAGAGCTTGAGCATAACTTTTTAAGAAATATTGTGGTCAGAATAGACTTGAAGTTACATCAAGAAACATTGTAAACAGAGTAATTTACTTGTCTACATTATGGATATAGTATCATCAAAGGCAACTTGTGCATCTTCTCTGACAGTTTGTGCTAGTCTCATGTAAGATCATAAGAAATCACCTCAACCATATCCCAGTCCAAAATGGTAACCCTAGTCCAATGTCACTCATAATTAACTTGTTGAATATAGGCTAAGAATGCTACCTCAACAATTCAAAACTCATTTTGTAGTCACCTGAACTAGTAAATACAATGTAATACACCAGGTTGAAAGAGACTTTCAAGATCATCACATCCAACCCATCAACCAATCCAACCCACCTAAACAATTAAACCATGCAACCAAGCACCCCATCAAGCCTCTTCCTGAACACCTCCAATGAAGGTGACTCCACCACCTCCATGGGTAGCCCATTCCAATGGGCAATCACTCTCTCCGTGTAGAACTTTTTCCTAACATCCAGCCTAAACCTGCCCTGGTGCAGCCTGATACTGTGTCCTCTTGTTCTGGTACTGGCTGCCTGGGAGAAGAGACCAACCTCTGCCTGGCTACAACCTCCCTTCAGGTAGTTGTAGAGAGCAATAAGGTCACCCCTTAGTTTCCTCTTCGCCAGGCTAAGCAACCCCAGCTCCCTCAGCCTCTCCTCAAAGGGCTTGTGTTCCAAACCACTCACCAACTTTGTTGCCCTTCTCTGGACACGTTCCAGCAAGACAACATCCTTCCTAAACTGAGGGGCCCAGAACTGGACACAGTACTCAAGGTGCGGCCTAACCAGTGCAGTGTACAGGGGCACAATGACCTCCCTGCTCCTGCTGGCCACACTGTTCCTGATGCAAGCCAGGATGCCATTGGCCTTCTTGGCTGCCTGGGCACACTGCAGGCTCATGTTCAGCCTCCCATCAACCAGTACCCCCAGGTCCCTCTCTGCCTGGCCACTCTCCAGCCACTCTGACCCCAGCCTGTAGCACTGCATGGGGTTGTTATGGCCAATGTGCAGAACCCAGCACTTGGATGCGTTAAATCTCATGCCCTTGGACTCTGCCCATCTGTCCAGCCTGTCGAGGTCCCTCTGCAAAGCCTCTCTAGCCTCCAGCAGATCAACTCCTGCCCCCAGATTGGTGTCGTCCGCAAATTTACTGATGATGGACTCAATGCCCTCATCCAGATCATCAATAAAGATGTTGAAGAGCATGGGGCCCAGCACTGATCCTTGGGGCACACCACTAGTGACAGGCCACCAGCTGGATGTGGCACCATTCACCACCACTCTCTGGGCTCGGCCCTCCAGCCACTTCCTAACCCAACACAGTGTGCTCCTGTCCAAGCCATGGGCTGCCAGCTTGGCCAGGAGTTTGCTGTGGGGGACGGTGTCAAAGGCCTTGCTGAGGTCCAGGTAGACCACATCCACAGGCCTCCCCACATCCACCAGGCAGGTCAAGGTATCCTAGAAGGAGATCAGGTTGGTCAGGCAGGACCTGCCCTTCCTAAATCCATGCTGGCTAGGCAGCTTTTTTAAGAAGAGTTTGTGTTCTTTGCTCCCTCATATTTTCAACACATATCTTCCAGATCCTCACTAGTGAAATAATTAGCAGTACTGTGGCTGGCCTGAAGGACTGACTACCAGGCATCTGTTACCAAATACAATGTGTAACAGTTGAGTTCCGCTTCCACTTTGTTCTGGGGCACAATGACCTGGGTAAAATCTATAGAAACACACTTACTGTTGAGATTTCTCTTCTCTGAATGTGATCGAAATGAGCTAGCAATTTCAAATCCTAGTATGTATGAGCAATAGTTTGATTACACAAGCCTCATTTTCTGGGCTCAGTTCAACTATTTATATGAATATGTATTTACCAATTGCAATCATAGCATTAATGCAATAGATGTGGGTAAAAGGCTGTTGAGAAGAGATTCTGACCATGTTTGTGTTGTTGGTTGTTTTTATTTTTTTCTAGTAGAAATCAGCAAACAAAACAAAAATCTGGGTCAGACAGGCTATATTTATATCCTGCCATTTATTTCAAGTCATAAGGAATTTGAAGAAGACTTTCATTTTTGTGCAGCTAGGAAATATTGAAAGGGCAGGGGGAAAAAAAAGTCAGAATATATTAACTCCCCCTAAGCAATTTTCAGATAGATTTTTGTCTGCTTAATATATTCCTGTAGAGAATATGTATTTTCATGAACAGTTCTTCCCCTAGAAGACTTTACATCAGAAAAATGTAGTGCAGCTGTAATATGTCACAGATAAACAGGTCTTTTAGGACACAGATAAATAAGTCTTTTAGGATATAGCTGTTCTTAGAGGTAGTAAGTGTGCTACTTCTGTAACAAGTGCTATGGTCTTCAGCCTGAGGCACCTCCTGAGGTCATATCTTCAAAATTCATGTGTGTGATGTTCTTCTCCAGCTATCGTTGAAATAGATACTAAGTGGGGTTAGGCATAATAACCAAATTATCACACAACTGCTTCCTGCAAGTATAGAATTCTAACAGGCTTCCTGCTTTTTGAAATATGTCGCTAACTTCTTGTGCTAGGACTATAAATTGAATTTAATTGTCAAGTAACACCATAAGCCTTCAGACCTTCATGTGTAACATGAATTCTACATTACCAAACAGGAGTGTTCATACTGATAATATGTTAAAATAACTGTATTAGAAAAGAATACATTCATCATATAGAGCTATATTATGTTTCCATGCAGAACATCAAAGCAAATGTGATCTAATTACAAGATCTCCTGACTTTTGCTTACCAGTTATAAAATTAGGGTCTTAATAATTACAAAAAAAAAAAAAGTGGGGGGGTTGAAGAAATCTTCATGTCTATGTTCTTCTCTTGTGACTGTTGTTCAGTTTTGTTTTGTTTGGATTTTCTGTACTTAGAAAATTGGCAGCTGGCAATTATTGCTCCTCCCTACCATGCTACTGAGGATTTTCACAAGTGCTCACTGCATGACCTAACCTTTCAGGAGAAAACAAAAATAATTTTTAAAACCCTCTATGTCCATTTTTTTATCTGAGAAAGGATATTTTGGGTGCTGAGAGTGTACTGCAGTACGTCACTGCTTTATAATTTCTCTAGGCCAGCATTAACTAGGTCAAGGAGTTTCAATCTATCCAAAATGAAGTATCCTGCAACGTTTTTTAAAGTACGCAACTCACAATGGCAGTGTCAACAACAAAACTGGAAGCAGTTTTGCATTAGGTAGAGTTCATAACCTACTAATAAAGATATTTCCTGGAAAGTGAGATGATTTGAGGCAGAAGGCATAACTGAAATAAGTACCCTAAGTGGGTGGTATCCTAACAACCAACTGTTAGGTGTTTGTGGTTTGTTTTCTAACCAAGTCATGACTTTAGCTTCTCTTTCACCTTTTGTTTTTTCACAGATACAATTCTAGCTTTTCGTCTTCATATCTTTGTACTTGGTAACAGTAATGTAACAGAAAACAAAATCTTTCAGGTGTAATTCATTTGATTGCATTTCAGATTTCTGTAGCACAGATTTTATATATGAGGCTATCCTTGTAAGCTCTCTATAAAGTCAGAAGAGAAACACACACTTTTAAAACATGTTTTATCTGATCAATTGTAGGCACCTATTTTTGAATTACACTGCATTCTTCTGTGGTCATTTCACAGAGTTTAGGGTAGCCTAGATGCAAATATATCTACCTGGTCCGAGATGAACACTTCATGGCTAGGAAATTAGCTAATTGTTTCTATTATCCATGTGAACTTGGTGTCATTCTTCTAATAAGTGATTTTACATTATTCAGTATACTCATTGGTGTATTATCATTCACTGATTGTTTTTATTACTGCCCAACTGAGCCCATGAACAACAAAAAAGAAAATAAACAGTTTATACTGTTCTGGCCTTGTGCCATGTGTGGGGGTTCATACTGTGTAATTTCTGTATCATTAGTCATTTTATTTGTAAAACGGTCACAACTCCATAATCACCATCTCCACATAAGCAAGACAAGAGTGAAGCTGGAGAAAAACAAATAAATAAATGCAGGTAATATGTTAGAAGGTAGGAGAGCTCTGCAGAGGGACCTTGACAGGCTGGACAGATGGGCAGAGGCAAAAGGCATGAGATTTAACACATCTAAGTTTCAGGTTCTACACATTGGCCACAGCAACCCCATACAGTGCTACAGGCTGGGGTCAGAGTGGCTGGAGAGCGGGCAGGCAGAGAGGGACCTGGGGGTACTGGTTGATGGTAGGCTGAACATGAGCCAGCAGTGTGCCCAGGTGGCCAAGAAGGCCAATGGCATCCTGACCTGCATCAGGAATAGTGCGGCCAGCAGGAGCAGGGAAGTCATTGTGCCTCTGTACTCCACCCTGGTTAGACCACGACTTGAGTCCTGTGTCCAGTTCTGGGCCCCTCAGTTTAGGAAAGATATTGAGTTGCTGGAAGGTGTCCACAGAAGGGCAACAAAGCTGGTGAGGAGTTTGGAACACAAGCCCTATAAGCAGAGGCTGAGGGAGCTGGGGTTGCTTTGGCTGGAGAAAAGGAGGCTCAGGGGAGACCTTCTTGCTGTCAACGAGTACCTGAAGGGAGGTTGTAGCCAGGAAGGGGTTGGTCTCTTCTCCCAGGCAACCAGCACCAGAACAGGAGGACACCGTCTCAAGCTGTGCTCTCAGAGGAGGTTTAGACTAGATGTTAGGAAGAAGTTCTTCATCAAAAGAGTGATTGGCTATTGGAATGGGCTGCCCAGGGAGGTGGTGGAGTCACCATCACTGTAGGTGTTTAGGAAGAGACTGGATGGGGCGCTTAGTGACATGGTTTAATTGATTAGATAGCATAGGATGATAGGTTGGATTCAATGATCTCAAAGGACTTTTCCAACCTGGCTAATTCTATTCTATTTTCTATTCTATTCTATAACAAATGCTTTAAAACAGGTAAGTTTGTATCTACATAGTCACATAATGCTGCTGTAACTTCTGTGAAGTCTTTACAACTATTATATTGTCCTATTTTTTATCCTACATAGTCAAGGAATTCAATTTAATAACATTTTCCTCAATGATTCAGAGGTACTGGTCCTCTTGAGGAGGATAGGAATTTTTAGTAGCAGTTGTGTGTTTTGCCTCGCTAGAGAATGAGAACTAACTTGAGGAGATGCCCATAATCTATAGAGAGTCACTTGTATGAAATGAATGCACTCTGCATCAAAGTATAATTACAATCAAATTCCCTCCATTTGAAAAACTTCAAATATTAATTTATCTGCTTTAGTTAATGCACTGATGAAAATTAAAACAAAAAATTGTAATAAATAAATTTTAAAAAATAATTCTTCATGCACCAGACAGTCCTGAAGATGTTATAATAAATAAATCCAGTTTTCATGACAGTTTACATATATAATTAAAATAATGGGAGCTAAAAAGAAGAGATAATTCTTTGTATGAAGGAACAGCTAAATGCAACTTCTGTTCAGCTACTTAAGAAGTAGGGGAAAGCCTGGGTGAACGCATTTTTTAGGTTTGTGGTAACAAGAAAATTTTATCTATGATTTGAGATTTACATATAAGAAGAAACCATTTGGTCTTCTCTTTGGGAATACACAATTTTCATATCTATTCACACTCTTAAGCTTTGTACTATTATCATCCAATGTTGTCCACTTTTTTTAATTAAAATTCTTAATTTCCTGTCTTCTCTGTAAAGAACACTAGCTGTAGACTGAAGAGGGGCAATGTACAAGGCTATGTCAAAAATAAACAAGGCACACAAGATTCTGCACTAACGTATCACCTCAGTCTAAACGGTATTAACATATATACTAAGCTGTTTTTAATCCAAGCTATACCGTAGTCATGTTTTAAGGAGGATATTTGTTTTGATTTGTGGATTTACTGTGCTGTTATTCCAGTCCAAGTACTTCTGCTACCTTACCTACTAATGAAGTTAACACTACAAATTTCCTGTAAGTAAACAAAGGAGGGTTTTAAATGCAGAGTTTCAGCTCCTTCCAACATTACTGATAATAAATCTTTGTCAATATGATGTAGCCATTAAGAAAACTTTGTAATCTCATCAGTGACAGCAAAGAGTTTATCTTGATTTTATGCTAAATAATATACATTCCCCACAATTCTAAGATTTCTTTTGTGCATTGCAGAAGTATCTAGCCACTGAAAGGAAGCAGTGAATGAGATTCCATAGCAAGGTGAAGCTTATACTGAGTGTTTGTCTCCTACAGTAAGAAGAAACTTGATTTTATCCCAGCCGAATATTTCTTTAATATTAAAAAAAAAAAAAAAAAGAAGATATTTACAGAATTATAAACCTGCACAAATATGGAATTAGCACATATCTGTCAAAATAAAATATAATTTTAAATTGTGCAGATCTAAAACTGCTTGACTTCTGGTTTGCATTATATTGGCATTCCATATCTAAATGCTTTAGTTGCAAAATGAATGGAAGATTTTTTTCTTTTTCTAGCAGCAGCTTCCCCAAACACAGCACTTCCTGAAGCACTTTCTGCTGCATAATGTTTTCCTAATGTCTTACTGTCTGGCATTGATCTGTATTTACATCTGTGTTAGATGTGCTTCTGCCAATAAAAGGACTTTGCCCTTCAGTTTCAAAACCACAAACTGGTTCAATGTTTAAAGTACAAAATAGTACTGATAGAAGTATTTTAGGTCTCTAATGGAGTCTTGAATTAAGAACTCATAAATGAAGGCTTTTTTCACCTCTTATGTTAAACAGAGGCCTTCTAAAGCTCTCTTTTTATCTACCATGACCTTGATATGTCTTAATGCAATAAAAAAGCACTTGGAGGAAAACACTGTTGAGGTTTTGTTAATGTGGTTTTATTTAAAACACAAGATGAAGGCAGTTCATCCAGCGAATCTGATGCAGCGCAACACAATTTGGAAACTATGAAGGAATGACTACTCTGCATATTTGGCATATAATAAACAACATAAATTCATTGCTGTAATTTATTACTATTGTCAATATTAGCAAAAATAAATTATTGCTTTGGAATATAACTTGAAAGTTACTGCTATTAAGACATTGTTCTGTCATTATTTTACACTGCTTTAAAAGCTGCCATTATTTTATGCTGTTTAAAAGCTGAGTTATTCAAACTGTTGCTACTGAGAGTAGCTAAATACCAGGGCAGATCTAGCACTGGTTTCAATGAGAACAAGTCTTTTGAAGTCATCTGAAAATGGACTAGCAAACAGAGCTATATAAAATATTATGAGATTCTGCAAACTTGATTCATCTTACTGTTCCTATTATGGTTAGACTCACTGTAGAGACTATATTGCTATTTCTACGCTATTTAAATCTTAAGTCAGTGATGGGTTAGAGCCAACATATATACAATTGGACACCAGGAATTTTGAATACTTAGGAATTTAAATAATAGTTGCATTATCTGTTCAAAACACCGTCATTTGAAAGGCCCACAGATTAGAAATCTCAGCATAGTAATTCCTATGATAAGCCAATTATACTCAAGAAAAGCTTCAGTTAAAATGGTATACACAGTTTCGTCTCTGCACCAGAAAACTGTATGTCTGGGCATAAAAATGACAGAATTATTTAGGATGGAAAGACTTTTAAGATCATCAAGGCAAATTGTTAATTTGCCACTGCCAGTTCCACTACTAAACCATGTACTGAAGTACCACATCTAAACGTGTGGGTCTTTTTAGATACCTCCAGCAATGGTGACTCTACCATTTCCCTGAGAAGATTGTTCCAACATTTAGCAACCATTTTGGTGAAGCGGACAGCGCTTCGCGGGGCTCCGCTCGGTAGCAGCCCCTTCGGAACAGCGCCGGGATCGGCGGCCACTTGGGCGGGCTTTCGCGCTTCTCCTCCTCGGGCTGCGGTGGCGGCTGAGCTCGCCACGCTTCCTGAACGCACAGCGGCACTCGGGCGGCCCTGTCTTCACGTGCTTACGGCTCGTGAGGCCAGCGCCTTCGGCGGCGGAATTTGAACAGCGGACAGCGGTTCGCGCGGCTCCGCTCGGCAGCAGCCCCTTCTCTGGTGCTCTCTGGTGCTCTCGCGTGCCGCCGCACTTTTTCTAAATTTTTGTCCAGTGGGTGGTGTGTCCAGGGGCAGCCACGGCCGTGGCCAGGGGCAGCATGGTTATAACGCGCAGCAAAATCTCCTTTAAAAAATCAGTGTCAACCCAGACTGAGGTAGAACACAAGCAGGTAGCTGTCCAGGTATCTGGCTGTAGTGAGTGCTGGGGCCTGGCTCTTGAGATGCAGGGTAGTGGGGGCAACTCTTGCATTAGGTGTGAGCAGATTGGCTATCTGCTCGACCTTGTGGCCAGACTAAAGGATGAGGTTGCTAGTCTTAGAGATGTATGGGATTGTAGAAAAGTGATGAGCCACAGGAGGAAAGAGATGAACCCGAGTAAGCAGGCTCCACAGGCTCCCCCAGCAGAGACTGGTTGTTCGAAAAGCAGAGGGGAATGGATACAGGTTCCTCTCAAAGGACACAAATTAAAACCTCCTTGCCTCCCCCCCACCTCCCTCACTGCCCTTGGAAAACAGGTATGGGGCGCTGGAGATCGAGGGTGAGGTGATACTGATGGTGGAGGACACACCATCTGGGGTCTTCCCTGAGGCTAAACAGCCTAAGGTTAAACAGCCTAAGGTTAAACAGCCTAAGGCAACGCAGCCTAAGGCAACGCAGCCTAAGGCAACGCAGCCTAAGGTTAAACAGCCTTCCCCTGGCATCAGGACTTGCTCCCTAAAAAGAAAAGGAGGGTAATTGTAATTGGTGATTCCCTCCTGAGGGGAACAGAAGGTCCCATATGTAGGCCGGACCCATCTCATAGGGAAGTTATTAGCCTAGCAGGAGTCCAAGTTGGAGATGTTACCAGAAGGCTGCCCAGTCTGGTACAGCCCTCTGATTATTATCCCTTATTGGTCATGCAGTTAGGAAATGATGATGTTGGTACCAGGCCTCCCAGGGCTATCAAAAATGACCTCAGGGCCCTGGGAGATCTGGTTGAGGGGTCAGGTGCACAAATAATTTTTACATCGATACCGTTAGTTGCAGGAGGGAACACAATAAGGAACAGGTCAGCCGCTGTAGTCAACAAGTGGCTTAGGGGCTGGTGCAGACAAATGAATTTTGGGTTTTTCGATCTTGGGGAACTTTCTACTGCACCAGGTCAGCTGGTAACAGATGGAGTACATCTGTCCCAGAGGAGGGGAAAGGTCATAATACATGAGAATGGCCTGTCCCCCAAAGGTAAAAGATTCTGGGAAGGGAATTAGCAAGTCTCATTGACAGGGCTTTAAACTAGCTTCGAAGGGGGGAGGGTCGGAAACCAGTGCCCTCAGGCAGGAGTCTGGAGGTGATAAGCTAGAGCTAGAGGTGAAACCAGCAGCCCAGCTGCAGTGCATGTACACTAATGCACGAAGCATGGGTAACAAACAAGAGGAGCTGGAAGCCTTGTTGCAGCAAGAAAGTTATGATGTAGTTGCCATCACAGAGACATGGTGGGACGACTCACATGACTGGAGCGCTGCAATTGATGGCTACAGGCTCTTCAGGAGAGACAGGCAAGGAAGAAGGGGTGGAGGGGTGGCCCTGTACGTCAGGGAGGCACTGGATGCTGTTGAGATGGAGATCAGGGATGATAGGGTTGAGTGCTTGTGGGTGAGAATTAGAGGGAAGACCAACAGGGCAGACATCCTGGTTGGCGTCTGTTATAGACCACCCAACCAGGAGGAGGATGTCGATGAGGCATTCTATAGGCAGCTTAAGGCTGTCTCAAGATCACCTGACCTCGTTCTCATGGGTGACTTCAACCTGCCTGATATCTGCTGGGATCTCAACACAGCAGAGAGGAGGCAGTCTAGGAGGTTCTTAGAGTGCATGGAGGACAGCTTCTTATCCCAGGTGCTGCGTGAGCCTACCAGGGGTAAGGCTATGCTTGACCTCCTCTTCACCAACAGGGAAGGGCTGGTGGGTGATGTGGTGGTCGGAGGGTGTTTAGGCACCAGTGACCACGACATAATAGAGTTTTCAGTATGCAGCCAAGCCAAGAGGGGCAGCAAGAAGACCTCCACTCTGGACTTCCGGAGGGCAGACTTCAGGCTGCTCAAGGAACTAATTCAGAAGGTTCCTTGGGAATCAGACCTTAAAAACAAAGGGGTCCAGGAGAGCTGGACCTACTTCAAGGAAGAACTATTGAAGGTGCAAGAACAGGCTGTGCCGGTGTGCCGGAAGATGAGCCGCCGGGGCAGACGGCCAGCCTGGATGGGCAATGAACTTTTAATAGAACTTAGGGAAAAAAAGAGGGTGTATCATCTTTGGAAGAAAGGGGAGGCAACCTACAGAATGTTTAGGGATGTTGCTAGGTTGTGCAGGAAGAAAATTAGGGAGGCAAAAGCCCATTTAGAACTTAGACTGGCCTCTGCTGTGAAGGATAACAAAAAGTCCTTCTATAAATACATCAATAGCAAGAAGAAGGGCAAGGACAACCTCCACTCCTTGGTTGACACGGAGGGGAACGTTGTAACAAAGAATGAGGAAAAGGCAGAGGTACTTAACACCTTCTTTGCCTCAGTCTTCACTAGCAGGGCAGAACGTCTTCCAGACAGCTGGCCTGCAGAGCTGGCAGAAGGAGCCAGAGAGCTGCATAGTTTCCCACTGCTCCAAGAGGAAGTTAGAGATCTACTGAGCCGCTTGGACCCCCACAAGGCCATGGGACCGGATGGGATCCATCCTAGGGTGCTGAGATTGCTGACAGATGAGCTGTCCAAGCCACTTTCCATCATTTTTCAGCAGTCCTGGCTCACTGGAGAGGTCCCAGAAGACTGGAAGCTGGCTAACGTGGTGCCCATCCACAAGAAGGGCCGGTTGGATGAGCCGGGGAATTATAGGCCTGTCAGCCTGACCTCAGTGCCAGGCAAGATTATGGAACGGGTCATCTCGAGTGCGATCACACAGCACTTACAGGATGACCAGGGGCTCAGGCCTAGCCAGCATGGATTTAGGAGGGGCAGGTCCTGCCTGACCAACCTGATCTCCTTCTATGATCAGGTGACCCGCCTGGTGGATGTGGGGAGGCCTGTGGATGTGGTCTACCTGGACCTCAGCAAGGCCTTTGACACCGTTCCCCACAGCAAACTCCTGGCCAAGCTGGCAGCCCGTGGCTTGGACAGGAGCACACTGCGTTGGGTTAGGAACTGGCTGGAGGGCCGAGCCCAGAGAGTAATGGTGAATGGCGCCACATCCAGCTGGCGGCCTGTCACTAGTGGTGTGCCCCAGGGATCAGTACTGGGCCCCATGCTCTTCAACATCTTTATTGATGATCTGGATGAGGGCATTGAGTCCATCATCAGTAAATTTGCAGATGACACCAAGCTGGGGGCAGCAGTTGATTTGCTGGAGGGCAGAGAGGCTTTGCAGAGGGACCTCGACAGGCTGGACAGATGGGCAGAGTCCAATGGCATGAGATTGAACACATCCAAGTGCCGGATTCTGCACATTGGCCACAACAACCCCAGGCAGTGCTACAGGCTGGGGTCAGAGTGGCTGGAGAGTGGCCAGGCAGAGAGGCACCTGGGGGTACTGGTTGATTGTAGGCTGAACATGAGCCTGCAGTGTGCCCAGGCAGCCAAGAAGGCTAATGGCATCCTGGCTTGCATCAGGAACAGTGTGGCCAGCAGGAGCAGGGAGGTCATTGTGCTCCTGTACACTGCACTGGTTAGGCCGCACCTTGAGTACTGTGTCCAGTTCTGGGCCCCTCAGTTTAGGAAGGATGTTGACTTGCTGGAACGTGTCCAGAGAAGGGCTACAAAGCTGGTGAGGGGTTTGGAACACAAGCCCTATGAGGAAAGGCTGAGGGAGCTGGGGTTGCTTAGCCTGGAGAAGAGGAGACTGAGGGGTGACCTTATTGCTCTCTACAACTACCTGAAGGGAGGTTGTAGCCAGGCAGAGGTTGGCCTCTTCTCCCAGGCATCCAGCACCAGAACAAGAGGACACAGTCTCAGGCTGTGCCAGGGCAGGTTCAGGCTGGATGTTAGGAAGAAGTTCTACACGGAGAGAGTGATTGCCCATTGGAATCGGCTACCCATGGAGGTGGTGGAGTCACCTTCACAGGAGGTGTTCAGGAGAAGACTTGATGGGGTGCTTGGCTGTATGGTCTAGTTGTTGGGTGGGTTGGATTGTTTGATGGGTTGGACGCGATGATCTTGAAGGTCTCTTCCAACCTGGTGTATTGTATTGTATTGTATTGTAAGACATTTTTCCTAATGCCCAGTCTAAAGCTTTCTTGGCATAATTCAGGGCCATTTCCTCTTGTCCTATGCTTTGTTACTTAGAAGACATAACCAACACCAGACTAGGCAGCCTTCTGGTAACATCTCTGAGCTCGTTAGAGATGTTACCAGAAGGCTGCCTAGTCTGGTGCAGCCCTCTGACTACTATCCCTTAATAATTATGCACATAGTGAATGATGATGTTGCAACCAGAACTCCCAGGGCTATCAAAAACAACTTCAAGGTCCTGGGAGATCTGGTTGAGGGGTCAGGTGCACAAATAATTTTTTCATCAATACCCTTAGTTGCAGGGGGAATACCAGAAGGAACAGGTCAGCAGCTATAGTCAGCAAGTGGCTTAGAGGCTGGTGCAATCAAAAGAATGTCGGGTTTTTCGATCTTGAAAAACCTTCTACTGCACCAGGTCAGCTGGCAACAGAGGGGAAAGATGGCAGTGCATGAGAATGGCCTACACCTCAAAGGGAAAAAGATTCTAGGAAGGGAGTTGGCAGGTCTCATTGACAGGGCTTTAAACTAGCTTCGAAGGGGGAAGAGGCTGAAATCAGTCCCCCCGCCAGGAGTCTGGGGGTGATAAGCTGGAACCAAGGGTGAAGCCAGCAGCCTGGCTGAAGTGCATGTACACTAATGCACGAAGTACGGGCAGCAAACTAGAGGAGCTGGAAGCCTTGTGGCAGCAGGAAAGTTATGATGTAGTTGCCATCACAGAGACGTGGTGGGACGACTCACATGACTGGAGCGCTGCAATTGATGGCTACAGGCTCTTCGGGAGAGACAGGCAAGGAAGAAGGGGTGGAGGGGTGGCCCTGTATATCAGGGAGGCACTAGATGCCATTGAGCTGGAGATCAGAGATGATCGGGTTGAGTGCTTGTGGGTGAAAATTAGAGGGAAGAGCAGCAGGGCAGACATCCTGGTTGGAGTCTGTTATAGACCACCCAACCAGGATGAAGATGTTGATGAGTCATTCTATAGACAGTTTAAGGCTGTCTCAGGATCACCTGACCTTGTTCTCATGGGCGACTTCAACCTGCCTGATATCTGCTGGGACCTCAACAGAGCAGAGAGGAGGCAGTTTAGGAGGTTCTTAGGGTGCATGGAAGACAGCTTCTTATCCCAGGTGCTGTGTGAACCTCCTGGGGTAAGGCTTTGCTTTACAAAGAGGGAAGGGCTGGTGGGAGATGTGGTGGTTGGAGGCTGTCTGGGGTCCAGCAACCATGAAACAATTGAGCACCTGGTTGGAGGGTGTTTAGGGTCCAGGTATCATGAAATAATTGAATTTTCAGTACTGAGTCAATCTAAGAGAGGCAGCAAGAATACCTCCACTCTGGACTCCCAGAGTGATTGCCCATTGGAATGGGCTTCCCAGGGAGGTGATGGAGTCACCATCATTGGAGGTGTTCAGAAGGAGACTTGATAGGGTTCTTGGTTGCATGGTTTAGTTGATTAGGTGGGTTGGATGATAGGTTGGACGTGATGATCTTGAAGGTCTCTTCCAATCTGGTCTATTCTATTCTATTCTATTCTATTCTATTCTATTCTATTCTATTCTATTCTATTCTATTCTATTCTAACACCTACCCTGCAAGGTCCTCCTTTCAAGATAGCTGTAGATAGCAATAAATTCTCCCTCAACCTCCTTTTCTCTAGACTAAAAAAATCTGGTTCCATCAGCCACTTCTCATAAGACTTGTGCTCAACATCCTGATATAGTCAATAAAAAGGGTTATTTTAATATTCAATAAATTGAGCCATTAATAAAAATTAATAATTTTATTAATAATAAAAATCCTGAAAAAAATATTAAAAACCTATTTACAGGTTCAAGATGTTCGGTTGTGGAACAGATACCTCATCAGCAGGAACAAGTAACAATTTAAACAATATGTACAAAAATCCAGAAACAAGAAACAGCACTTTAGAGTGTAAAGAAAGGGAACATTGGCAATGAAGCCAACGGCTGCCCACAACAGCAGGGGGGGAACCCCAGAATTCCCCAGGGCAACAGACCTTCAATAGGTGCTTATAAAAATCAGATTTTGTAATTATTCACTGATTCTGATACCTTGTGGCACTCATTAAGATATAGACAAAACAAAATGGTATCGACCACATGGAAGCTGCAGGAGCAGAGTCTCACTTTCGGTTGGTGTCTGCAGCTTATTGCTGAGGCAGGATTTGCTCCCGAAGGGTTTTCAACTGAGAGCTTTGTTGAAAAGAGGTTCCTCTGCTGCAATCCTTTCGCAGCGGCGCTCGCTCCTTGCTCCAGTCAAACAAAACTGTCCCGGGGACTCAGCTCCTCTGGGGTTTTTCCTCTCAGCCCGCCAAGACGCGTGTCTGTTCCTGGGCTTTACAACGCTGAAAACAGCAAGGGATCCTTGTTGTCCTGTCTGGGTAAACTGAAACACAGTTTGGCTTCCAAGCAAAATTTGTGGTTCCTTCCAGAGCATGGACAACTGCAAGGCAAGGCTCTGGCTCTTTGGGCTGGTACTTACAGATTTCCCGAGACAATAATGGCCAGTAGCAACACAGATCTAGGGATTAAACCCTGATATTGCACCCTATAGAAAGCCCTCTTTCCAAACGTGGCCAAAAGCACGCCCCCTGGCTCACTTGAGCTCTACAACATGTTCAGGCAAGCCTGAGCAATGAAAATCCAGATGTGAAAAGCCTGAAAATCCAGATCTGAAAAGCCTGAAAAAACAGACCTACTAGCTTCTGCCTCAGGATTTGCCCTTGGTGAAACTATGCTGGCTGTACCAAATCACCTCCTCACTATTCTTCTGAGTCAGTAGTGCCTCCAGGAGGATCTGCTCCATGATCTTTCCGGGCACAGAGGTGAGACTGACTGGCCTGGAGTTCCCTGGTTCCTTCTTCTTACCCTTTTCGAAAATGGGAGCAATGTTTCCCCTTTTCCAGTCTGTGGGGACTTCCCCAGTCTGCCATGACTTTTGGAATATAATAGAGAGGGGTTTAGCAACCTCCTCTGCCAGTTCTCTCAGTACCCATTGGTGTATCATATTAAGAAAAATGAATAAATAGTCAAAAAATTGGATATATAAGAAAAAAAAATAGTATCCAGAGTTGGAGCCACTGAGACACATAAAATTCTGACCCTGAATACATACAGTTTATGTGTCATATTTTTCAGTCCTCCAGGACTGTGTATAGCATTCCCCATCATCTCTGAACTCCTCTCATCAAAGCTTGAAATATGTTAAGCAGCAGCCTTCCATGTTCTCTCTCTCTGTTTCAAAGGCAAGACAGAAGAAGGATGAGGGAAAAAATAATTTATCATCTGTAACATTCAGCCTCTGGTACAAGAAAGATGTCTCTTCTGCTCAGGAAGGGCCTGAAACTGTATACAGCATTCTGAATGCAGTTTAACAAAGGCCAAATGGGAAGATTATCAATATTAGGAAATTTTTCAAAATTCAACTACTAGGAATATGGTATTTTAAGTTATGGCCACAAGGTAGCAGAATAAGTTTAGTTTGGGTCACTTACATGATATAATGGGTGTCTAAACAGATAAGAAATGCATATATTTAAAAAAAGAAAAAAAATAAAAAAGAAAAGGAAACAAACCACCACACATAGCTCTCTCCTCCCACTCTTAAAAAACAGCCCTGAGACATTCCTTAATGACATAAATAGTAACATTCAGCTGTGCCTGGAAGTTCAGTGGTGGGAAAATCTGGGTAATGTGTAACACAATGTCATTAAAGACAAAGAAAATTTATATTGCACAACCCACAAACTACAGTTACTTTTCTCTTTGTAAACTCTTGAGAGAAAAGGAAAAAAAAATTGTTGGAGCTGAGTATTATCCAGTCAGTTCTGTTCTAGACTTCTAAGTAGTACAATCTGCTTTACTATCTGCTTGTGCAGAATGAAAAATGCTTCTATTTCATAGAAGCATAGAATCATAGAATGGGATGAGATGGAATGGACCTCCAAAGGTCATCTAGTCCAACCTCCCCACAGTCAGCAGGGACATCCCCAACTAGATTAGCCTGCCCAGGGCCTCGGCAAGCCTCACCATGAATATGTCCAGGGAAGGGTCCTCAAACACCACCCTGGGCAATTTGTTCCAGTGTTCCACTACCCTCATACTAAAGAACTTGTTCCTAATATCCAATCTCAATCTGCTCTTCTCCAGCATAAAGCCATTGCCCCTCATCCTATCACTACAGGCCTTTGTTAAACAGACTCTCCCCATCCTTCTTGTAGGCCCCCTTCAGGTACCGGAAGGCTGCTATTAGGTCTCCTCGGAGCCTCCTTTCTCCAGGTTGAACAACCCCAGTTCCCTCAGCCTGTCCTCAGAATGTTTCCTCCTGTTATTATTGCACTTCAAGGGTAGGCTTTGTTGAATATCTAAGCTCTGAAGCAGTTCAGACTTTTAGAGACAGGAATCACCTTCTGTAAGTATTTAGAGGCAGATTGTAGCCCCCGTACAGAATGTTTTTAAATCCTCCAGTTTCATGGACAGCTCTGCAACAGAACCATTAATATCATAACATTTGACACAGGATTCTGAACTTCTACCTTGTAAACTTGTTAAACATTTTTTTGTATATTTTACCAACTTGGAGTCTTCCCCAGTTCCCATGATCTGGACATGAATTCACAATTAGGATGAGTCTGGTATTGGTTTGCACAGGGTCACACTAACCACTCACCTACAGGAAGTAAGAATTACAGAAATTTTTTTATTGATTATTTCTTATCCACAACTTCAGGGCATAGGCAGATGATCTCATCCAATCTGACCCTTCTGGTGATGATATTTTATGTGCATTATAAATATCATAGAAATCTTTGCACAGTATTTGGGAATGAATGTAAGTAAAGACATGAGAAGCAGAAGAGCAGCAGTGTAGGAGAAGAGCTGTTTTCGGATAGCTTTGGAACACCTATGTTTGGTCTCTAACTTGGAAAAGAATGCAAACTGAAGGGAGAAACTTGGCAGAATTTAGTTGGATGTGTTAGAATATTGTTTTGTTATTTTTGTATTTTTTTTATTTTTTGTATTTTTTTGTATTTTTGTTATTTTTGTATTGTATTGTGTTGTTATTTTAACCTATTGTATGCCTTAATTACATGCACACCAGTAGAAAATAACCAATTAAGATATGACACATGTGCCTTCTGATGGAGTATATAACTTTGTTGTGTAATGCAATAAATGTCTTCGCCTGCTGACTTGTTGGCCTGGAAGCTGTGCTCTAGGGTGATTGAACACCTGCACCCATATTACAACACAGCAGAATGTAATTACAAATCTCGTGTGCAATCAATGCAAAGAAAGGTGAAACTGAGTTAGCTTTGAATGCACTAATTATTTAGTATCAATGCCTAATACCCGTTAGTAGACTTTTACACAAGGAGTAATTTTAAAAGATACTTTGTCTATCTTTGCATTCAATATAACTGTACTCAAGTTTGACAATTTATTTTAAAAACAAACAAAAAATAAAAACACAACAAATAAAATAGAATATAATTACATGCCTACCTTATAAAGAATTATCTACATTTGAATGTGAATGTCAACTTTTTTGTGCCTATAAGTCTTCTACAAGAAATAGCAGGCTTTGCTTCTTACACAAAAAGCAAAACAATTCTTTTAACTCTCTGCAGTTAAATTGTTGTTTTTTGATATGATTTCCCATTGGTTTTGATTCACAGTTTGCATGGAAAAGTAGATTAAGCACTTTTGTCCAGGGCAGGGAAAAGGAGATTCAAGGCTGAGGATTTCTTAATGCAAAATCGCGAGTCTTGACACACGACATATGACACTGATCTGCCAGAAAACAGGAAAACACTGGTGAAGATACTGAGCTTAAAATTAAATATAAGTAATTATTTAATCATTTTCATCATATTCTGTGCTGCTAAGTCACTCCTGTACCACTGTGTACAAAAACTTCAGAAAGAGCTGAAATCTTTGTTTAGTTGTTTACTTAAGTCATTACTTCTTTGCAGAAAATTGGTATTTAAGTTTTATCAAGGCTGACTGAAAAAGAAAGAGGAGAAATTTAGAAACCCTTCTTCTGTTGTCTGGTTTGCAAAGAAGAGAGATGAAATGGTGAAGTGCTCCATTAAGCAGGCTAGGAAATAGGAAAATAATTTCTGATTAAATCCAGATGTTGAATTAAAAGTTGCTGCTAATCACACCCACTGGATCCTTTTTTTAAAGAAGGAAAGATACATGACCTCCATGTACTTACTGTTTACATTACTGCCACATAATTCCTTGTGCATAAAGAGTACAGTTAAATAATTTCAGTCTTCTACAAACATTTCTACACATAAGCAGGGTATTACAAGGACAGAACAAAATGACTGGAAGAAGAGAATGAATCACAAACAAAAGAATAAGGGTCATGAAGCAGCAAAAACCTAGTAGACCTTGGAGGTGAATAACTGAAAAGAGAATAAAAGGAATCCATATAAATATGCAGAATGACCATCAAAATTAAATGCATTTTTAAAGAAATCAAGATAATACAGAGTACAGTGTTAAATATAATGTTTTGGGTTTATATGGCCTGAGTGTAAAAAGAATCTGCCATTGTTTTGTGATGCCTACAAGGCTGAGTCAAGATGAAACAAAATTAAATCAAGGTTCCCATTGATTTCAATGACTTTGCACCAGAGTCTAGAAAATAATAAAATTCTTGTAAATTGTAAATGCTAAAACTTACTTTTGTAATTTGTCAGCAAACAAACCAACGTAAAGGGCACATGAGCTTTTCTAGATTTTGTTCTTGCATACACCAAATGAACAATTACACACTGGTCCCTTGCAATGCTCATAAATCAAAAAGTTCTCACCCCTTGATGCATGATACTGTATATCAAGGAAAAAGATTTGCTGCAGGGATAATGGAACGCTATCAGAAAGGCATTCAAAATTATATGTCATTGACCACAGGTTTCATGTTTGGAAAACTTTCGTTGTTGGGAGCATTACATACTTGCAATTCAACCCCACAAGTCAATCTGTAAGGTGAATCCTTCTGTCTGCACTGATATTCACTGAGAGACATCTGGTTTGTCCACTTGTATTTCATTTTTGGCTGGAGAAATGTTTTTCTTTAGTAAAAGCATATACCACATCATCCAAATTCTCTAATGATTTATTTTTTGTACACCAGTGAATAAGCCCAATGTTAAGAGATTCTGATTCTTCTGATTATCCACTCTAGGCAAATGAAGCCAATACAAAGCAGGGCATTCAAATTTCAATATGAGCATTTTACTTCTTAGTCCTTTTAGTTTAAACGTTCCTAGTAATTAAATTATGCTTCACAGGGAGACAGACTGATACAATGAGATCACTATTCTTTCTTGAGTCATATTTGTGGTGTATTTTTTTTCATGTAAGGAATATTTTATATATTTATATTTTAAGCATAAAAGATATAGACAGTGAAAAGTAAGTACTGTATTAAGTAAATATTAAACTCTGGTACCTAAAACACGAGAAGCCATCCTGGAAGACAGCAAAGTTTTCAAGCCCAGTGCCTGGTTTTCAGGCTGGCGTCACAGTCAGAGGCCTAAATATGAATAAGATCAGAGCAAGATTATATATTTTCTCTTGCTAAAATCTTCCAGTATTTAAGTCTTTTCAGCTCTTTATGAGCTAGAATGGTTTCAATCTTCAAGGAATTTCCATTCCATCAAATTTTCTGGTTTTCTCTTGCATCTATGTAGATTTTTACTACCTACAGCATCCTTTGGCAAGAAGTTGCACTAGTTAGGTACATATTATATGAAGATCTAGCTCTATTAGTTCTTCTGAAACTGATTCCAGTTGGTTATCACTCATCTTCTCTACCTCCTTCCATCATTCCCCCTACATCCTACAGAATTATCTACAATCGACAGTATTTTCAAAATTAAATTAATAATACATAACATAGCTGCAGCACAGTGTCTTATCACACATGTCTGCTGTTAAGGACAGCTCTCATCTTTCAGATGCAGAAAACAAGACAGCTAACCTTTATGCCAGTGTAAATATATGAGTACTGTAACTACCCCTAAAATTGGTTGCTTCTTAATTTATGAATATATACCAATAAAGTCTATAAAGAATAAATTATATATCCACTTTATCAAGTAACCTTTCAACTCTTTTTCACTTACTTCAGCATAAATACAAATGAGACACCAGGGGTTACCTGCTTGTACACAGCCTGGTCCAGTGGAAACCTATCAATCATTTCATCTGGAGAAAGACAAATTTTTATTACAGGAAAATCATCAGTACAGGAACCTGTAGCTAAACACAGACTTTATGATGAAGAGAATATCTTCTAAGCTCAAATATGACTCCCTACAGATAGAAGAAAATTCTCAATAGCCTTTAAAACACCAAATTTCTGAGACAGAATTGCTGCCATTTAGAAGCTCTTGCATTTCTATTAATTGCTTCTGCTATTTCATCGTGAGCATGTATTTACTTTTACAATACTATTCTTGGTTTGGGCTTATCCCAAATCCACTAAAGATAAGCCCACCAAAAACCTGAATTTTCTGCAAAACTCAGATTTCACTTTCTAGTATCTTTTGCATTAAAACATATTACTGTCTTCTGAATCATACAGGCATATATACAGTACTATTAGTTGTCTTGTGGAAGCATTTGAGTTTTACTACATTCTTTTATTGCTATGCAATTTAAAACCTGGCCCTTAAAATAATACGTGAAATCACTGAAACAGTGATACACATTTTTGCACTGCTCCTTTTGATTTTATAAATGGAGTAAACACTCAGTTGGTTAACAGAAAGTCTCTCCTGAAACTTTAACTCCAGTCTGAACTCTAAATATTCTCTGTGACACCACTGATCCTTAAAATAACAAAAGCAGTTTTCAAGAAATCACCTTATTATTTATATTCACCTTCTGCATTTGTTTGGATCCAGCATTCACTTAACGTTCCAGCTTCGCTTGCAGAAAACTAATCATGTGCTACCATGTGTCACCTCAGTGATACATAACAATGATAAGTTTGTCTTTATGACAGCTCTTTTATTACTTCACCCAGGATCTGCTATCTTCCTCAATAATTCATCACACTAAGGTGTTACAGTTTTATTGGTCTTAAATGTAACAAAATTAGATGATTAGCATATGCTTTAAGTCTACCTTACAGCTGCCTCTCAGCTCCCCTCTCAAGAGGGGACTGGATGTGGCACTTGGTGCCATGGTCTAGTTGTGAGGTTTGTGGTTACAGGTTGGACTTGATGATCTTCGAGGTCTCTTCCAACCTTGGTAATTCTATTCTATTCTATTCTATTCTATTCTATTCTATTCTATTCTATTCTATTCTATTCTATTCTATTCTATTCTATTCTATTCTATTCTTCAAAAAAGAAAAGGCCAACTCACCCTAAGGCCAGGTGGTTCTTGGGTAATGTTAACTGGGTCCACAAGGTTTTATCTCAGCTATAACCAAGAACAGAATTTGGCCGCGTGTAAATGTACAAATTGCTCTTGGTTTATATCTCTATTTTCTTTGTATTTGTAAACACATTTTCATGTCTGTGCTTCCCTGTGTTAAATGTTTAGCTGAACTTTTCAACAGCAAAACTCAGAGTAAAAGGAGCAAAGCTCTTTGAAACATATCCACCCAGCTGTTTCATCAAGAAAGCAAGAGTAGGCATTGCATGGAACATTCCACAAACTGTATACTTTTTGTCATACTGTCAGCATTGTATCATATACAGTGCAAATTCCATGCAATAACCTTGTTGGATTCATTGCTACTTTTTGGCAGCCCTTTGTCACCAATTCACTTGCAACAGGGATTTTTCAAAAAGCCCAGCTAAGGATAGTCTACAAGGCTCTTCACAAAGCTACTAGACAAAACAATAGGCATTTCTGTAAGACTGTGATTGACCAATACTTCTTCAAGGTATCAATTTTTTTTTTTTTTTTTTTTTTTTTTAAAGAGAGAGAGAGGGAGAGGGTCTTTGAAATTGGAATTCTTTGAATGATGTCCATTCAATGATTGGCTGAGGCACAAGAAAACAACAAGCAAATAAAATCCCACTCAAACAAAATAAAAAACAGCTAGGAAAGAAATGGAGAATAAAGAGAAGCATTGCTATGTTATTGAATAAATTAATCTATATGCATATACAAAAAATATTACATTATGCTTGCTTTAGTTCTAATATTCATGAACAAAATGCATTTGGTGGCCAGCCAGAGAGATCTGGGTTACAAGAACCATGAGCTTAATGCAAAATATCAGCTCTGAAGTCACCATTCTCCTACATTCTAAGTTAAGAACCACCACAGCAGTGTTTAGCCAAATCTTGCATAAATGTTTCCAGAGAAGCGTGTTTGAATAACTGCATTTTAACGTGTGCCAAAAAATCGCAGTTTTGTAAGGAAATATAGTCCTCTCTGTAAGACAGTTCATACTTGTTTAGTGTGCTTCAGCTCTCACCAATAGTTTACTGTCTTTATATCTTTCAAATATAGCTGCTGAACGTGGTATTCCAAATTACAATGCTGTAAAACATACTCACTTATTTAATTTTTAATATTGAGCTGCGTTAATAATGGTTTAAATCTGGGGAGGTGTCCGCTGTTTTTTTCTTTGCAAGTTTCTTTGATTGCTTTCTATTTGAAAAAATCTCTGCTATTTTTTATTTTATTCATGCTGCTGCTAGAATGGTTGCCAAAGTACTCCATGTTCAATTTAACTTCATTTCCTGTGTTTTCTTTTGAAAAACAGGCATCTAAACATTGTCAAGTATTGATGCTCTGAAGTACCCAACACCTGTTTCTGATTGTTCTTCCCTCCAAATTCTTTTATTTTCTTCTTTCTTCCTAGATAGCTTCACTGCTTAATGTAATTTTCTCTCTGCCAACCATTTTTCTTTAGATAATTCTTCTGTCCTATCTTCATTCACTAGATTATATCATCCCATTATGTCTTTACTTCCTTTCCCATTTATTAAATACTTTCTGCATAGATTTCAGCTACCATTTAATTCACTACAAAAAAATACAATTTCTGCTTGGCTATTTCCCTCAAAATAATTCCAGTGGCATCTGAACTTCATGTGTGTGATGTTATGTCAACCATAAAACCTTTCAGTGAAATATCTCTAAATGTAAGTATACTGTTAACATCATTCACTTCACCAAAAAAAAAGGCAAATTAAAAAAAAAAAAATCACTGTCTTTTTCATTAAAAATGTAGCCATACAACAAAAGTATTTCTAACATCTGCATTATTTTGTTGTTGCTTGGTGCTGTTGCTGTTTTCCAGGGCTCTTATGAGCCCTCCTGGAGTCCCAGATCCATATTGTTTACAAACACACTAGAAAATTACAATCCTGGCTGAAAATACATTATTGTCTACAGGAAACACACAGAATCACAGAGATGTAGAGGTTGAAAGGGTCTTCTAGAAATCATTGGAGTCCAGCCCCTCCACTAAAGCAGGTTTGCCTAGATCAGGCTGTACAGGAATGCAACCAGTTGGGTTTTGAAAGTCTCCAGAGAAGGAGTTTCTACAACCTCTCTGATCAGCCTGTTCCAGTCCACTGACGCACTCAAAGAAAAGTAGTTTCTCCTTTCGTTCAGGTGGAT
Source organism: Picus viridis (assembly GCA_033816785.1). Classification (NCBI taxonomy): domain Eukaryota; kingdom Metazoa; phylum Chordata; class Aves; order Piciformes; family Picidae; genus Picus; species Picus viridis. The sequence goes on along the minus strand of CM066606.1, from coordinate 72,137,869 downwards.
CTGTCTGTGTTCTAGCTCTTGCCCTTTGCCCCTTGTCTTAGGACTGCACACCACAGAAAAGAGTCTGGCCTATTCTTTAGACACCTGGCCTTTAGTTATTTGGAAGTATTGTTAAGATGCCCTCTCAGTCTTCTCCTCTCCCAGAAAAAGACCCTCAGATTTCTCAGCCTCTCCTCAAAAGAGAGATGCTCCACTCTCCTCATCTTTGTAGCACTCTCTTTGACTGTCTTCAGTAATTCATCATCTCTCTTGAACTAGGGAGCTCAGAAATGAACAAAATACTCAAAGTGGCCTCACCAGGGCAGTGTAGAGGGTGGACTTCCCTCAACCTCTTGATCACATTCTTAATACACCCCAGGATACTGTTGTCCTTCTTGGCCACAAGGGCACACTGCTGGCTCATGTTTAACACTAGGACTCCAGAGTCCTTCACTGAACTGCTTTCTGTCAGGTCAACCCTAACATGTAATAATGTATTCCTCCCTAGGTGCAGGATACTACACTTGCCCTTGTTGAACTTCACCAGGTTCCATCCTGCCCAACTCTCCAAGCTGTCCAGGTCTTGCTGAATGTCAGCACAGCTTTCTGGTGTGTCAGCCAACCATCCTACTGTTTTATCATTAGCAAACTTGCTGAATGTACACTCAGTCCTTCCATCTAGGTCACTGATGAAGATGTGGAACACATTTCTGAACCCTGGGAAACACAGATAGATACACGTCTCCAACTAGACTACACCACTGATCACAGCCTTCTGTCATTCAGCCAGTTCACAGTCCATATCCCTACCCACCCATCTAATTCACACTTCCTAAGTTTACCTGTGATAATGTTATAGGAGATAGCATCAAAAGCCTTGCTGAATTTGAGGGAGACAACATCCACTGCTCTCCCCTTATCTACTCAATCACAGCATCAGATCAGCCAAGCATGATTTTCTCTTCATGAATGTATGCTGACTACTCCTGGCTCCTTGGGAATCAGCCCTTAAAAATAAAGGGGTCCAGGAGAGCTGGACCTACTTCAAGGAAGAACTCTTGAAGGTGCAGGAACAGGCTGTGCCAGTGTGCCGGAAGATGAGCCGCCGGGGCAGATGGCCAGCCTGGATGGGTAATGAACTTTTAATAGAACTAAGGGGAAAAAAGAGGGTGTATCATCTTTGGAAGAAAGGGGAGGCAACCTACAGAATGTTTAGGGATGTTGCTAGGTCTTGTAGGAAGAAAATTAGGGAGGCAAAAGCCCATTTGGAGCTCAAACTGGCCTCTGCTGTGAAGGACAACAAAAAGTCCTTCTATAAATACAACAATAGCAAGAAGAAGGGCAAGGACAACCTCCACTCCTTGGTTGACACTGAGGGGAACGTTGTAACAAAGGATGAGGAAAAGGCAGAGGTACTTAACACCTTCTTTGCCTCAGTCTTCACTAGCAGGGCAGAACGTCTTCCAGACAGCTGGCCTGCAGAGCTGGCAGAAAGAGCCAGAGAGCTGCATAGTTTCCCGCTGCTCCAAGAGGAAGTTAGAGATCTACTGAGCCGCTTGGACCCCCACAAGTCCATGGGACCGGATGGGATCCATCCTAGGGTGCTGAGATTGCTGACAGATGAGCTGTCCAAACCACTTTCCATCATTTTTCAGCAGTCCTGGCTCACTGGAGAGGTCCCAGAAGTCTGGAAGCTGGCCAACGTGGTGCCCATCCACAAGAAGGGCCGGTTGGATGAGCCAGGGAATTATAGGCCTGTCAGCCTGACCTCAGTGCCAGGCAAGATTATGGAGCAGGTCATCTTGTGTGCGATCACACAGCACTTACAGGATGGCCAAGGGATCAGGCCTAGCCAGCATGGATTTAGGAAGGGCAGGTCCTGCCTGACCAACCTGATCTCCTTCTATGATCAGGTGACCCGCCTGGTGGACGTGGGGAGGCCTGTGGATGTGGTCTACCTGGACCTCAGCAAGGCCTTTGACACCGTCCCCCACAACAAACTCCTGGCCAAGCTGGCAGCCCATGGCTTGGACAGGATCACACTGTGTTGGGTTAGGAACTGGCTGGAGGGCCGAGCCCAGAGAGTGATGGTGAATGGCACCACATCCAGCTGGCGGCCTGTCACTAGTGTTGTGCCCCAGGGATCAGTACTGGGCCCCATGCTCTTCAACATCTTTATTGATGATCTGGGCGAGGGCATTGAGTCCATCATCAGTAAATTTGCAGATGACACCAAGGTGGGGGCAGGAGTTGATCTGCTGGAGGGCAGAGAGGCTTTGCAGAGGGACCTCGACAGGCTGGACAGATGGGCAGAGTCCAATGGCATGAGATTTAACACATCCAAGTGCCGGGTTCTGCACATTGGCCACAACAACCCCAGGCAGTGCTATAGGCTGGGGTCAGAGTGGCTGGAGAGTGGCCAGGCAGAGAGGCATCTGGGGGTACTGGTTGATTGTAGGCTGAACATGAGCCTGCAGTGTGCCCAGGCAGCCAAGAAGGCCAATGGCATCCTGGCTTGCATCAGGAACAGTGTGGCCAGCAGGAGCAGGGAGGTCATTGTGCTCCTGTACACTGCACTGGTTAGGCTGCACCTTGAGTACTGTGTCCAGTTCTGGGCCCCACAGTTTAGGAAGGATGTTGACTTGCTGGAACGTGTCCAGAGAAGGGCAACGAGGTTGGTGAGTGGTTTGGAACACAAGCCCTATGAGGAAAGGCTGAGGGAGCTGGGGTTGCTTAGCCTGGAGAAGAGGAGACTGAGGGGTGACCTTATTGCTCTCTACAACTACCTGAAGGGAGGTTGTAGCCAGGCAGAGGTTGGCCTCTTCTCCCAGGCATCCAGCACCAGAACAAGAGGACACAGTCTCAGGCTGCGCCAGGGCAGGTTCAGGCTGGATGTTAGGAAGAAGTTCTACACGGAGAGAGTGATTGCCCATTGGAATCGGCTGCCCATGGAGGTGGTGGAGTCACCTTCACTGGAGGTGTTCAGGAGAAGACTTGATGGGGTGCTTGGCTGTATGGTCTAGTTGTTGGGTGGGTTGGATTGGTTGATAGGTTGGAAGCGATGATCTTGAAGGTCTCTTCCAACCTTGTGTATTGTATTGCATTGTATTGTATTATTGATAATAATCTTTTCCTACACATGCTTAGGGATGACCTCCAGAATGGGCTGTTCTATCACCTTTCCAGGGATGGAGGTGAGGCTGAGTGGCCTGTAATTTCCTAGGTCCTCCTTCTTGCCATTTTTGAAACCGAGTGACACTGGCATTCCTCCAGTCCTCAAGCAATACAATACAATACAATACAATACAATACAATACAATACAATACAATACAATACAATACACCGAGTTAAAAGAGACCTTCAAGATCATCACATCCAACCCATCAACCAATCCAATCCACCTAAACAACTAAACCATGGCACCAAGCACCCCATCAAGCCTCTTCCTGAACACCTCCAATGAAGGTGACTCCACCACCTCCACGGGTAGCCGATTCCAATGGGTAATCACTCTCTCTGTAGAGAACTTCTTCCTAACATCCAGCCTAAACCTGCCCTGGCACAGCCTGAGGCTGTGTCCTCTTGTTCTGGTACTGGCTGCCTGGGAGAAGAGACCAACCTCTGCCTGGCTACAGCCTCCTTCAGGTAGTTGTAGAGAGCAATAAGGTCACCCCTGAGCCTCCTCTTCTCCAGCCTAAGCAACCCCAGCTCCCTCAGCCTCTCCTCATAGGGCTTGTGTTCCAAACCCCTCATCAACTTTGTTGCCCTTCTCTGGACACACTCCAGCAAGTCAACATCCTTCCTAAACTGAGGGGCCCAGAACTGGACACAGGACTCGAGGTGCAGCCTAACCAGTGCAGTGTACAGGGGCAGAATGACCTCCCTGCTCCTGCTGGCCACACTGTTCCTGATGCAGGCCAGGATGCCATTGGCCTTCTTGGCTGCCTGGGCACACTGCAGGCATTTCTCCCATTCTCCATGACTTTTCAAAAATTACAGAAGGTGGCTTAGCAATAGCATCATTAAGTTCTGTGGGTGCATGCCATGAGGGTCCATGCATCTGTGGGTGTCCAAGTTGCTCTCTAACCCAGATGGTCTCTAACCCAGTCCTCTTTGACTAAAGGAAATTCTTCCTTCCTCCAGACTCTCCCTTTCCTCCAGGAACTGGAATTCCTGAGGGCTGGTCTTAGCAGTAAAGACTGAAACAAAGGAGGCGTTCAGTAACTCTCTTTTCTGTATCCTCTGTCACCAGGACACTCACCTCATTCAGCAGTGGGCCCACATTTTTCCTAGACTTCATTTTACCAGTGATGTTCTAGAAGTCCCACATGCTTTGTGAGGAGAAAGTTCTTCACAGAGAGAGTTGTTTACCATTGGAATGGGCTGCCCAGGGAGGTGGTGGAGTCACCATCCCTGGAGGTGTTCAAGAGGGGATTGGATGTGGCACTTGGTACCATGGTCTAGCAGGCATGAGGTCTTGGGTGACAGGTTGGACTTGATGATCTTTGAGATCTTTAGATATGTTAAATGTCATGCCCTTGGACTCTGCCCATCTGTCCAGCCTGGCAAGGTCCCTCTGCAGAACTTATTAACACCTGCCCCCAACTTGGTGTCATCTGCCAATTTACTGATGATGGACTCAATCCCCTCATCCAGATCATTGATAAAGATGTTGAAGATGATGAGGCCCAGAACTGATCCCTGGGGGACACCGCTAGTGGCTGGTTGCCAGATGGATGTGGCACCATTCATTACCACGCTCTGGCCTCGGCCCTTCAGCCATTTCCTGACTCAGCGCAGAGTGCTGCTGTCCAAGTGACGAGTTGACAGCTTGGCCAGGAGTTTGCTGTGGGGGGCAGTGTCAAAGGCCTTGCTGAAGTCCAGGTGGACTTCATCCATAGCCTTCCCCACATCCACCCAGCACTTAGATGTGTTAAATCTCATGCCATCGGACTCTGCCCATCTGTCCAGCCTGTCAAGGTCGCTCTGCAGAGCTCTTCTACCCTCTAATTGAACTCCAGGAAGGCCTTAACTTTCCTTGCTGCATCCCTACATACTCTGGCAATGTGCCTATGTTTCCCCCAGGGGGCCAGTCTCTTTTCCACATACTATGAACTTCTTCCTTCCTTTTGAGTTTTTGCAGAAGCTCCTTGCTCAGCCATGCAGGCTCCTGCCTCATTTTCTTGATTTCCTTGTCATAGGAATGCAAAGACCTTGAACTTGAAGGAAGTGATGCTTGAATATTAACCAGCTGTCTTGGACTCCTTTACCTTCTAGAGTCCTAACCCATGGGACTTTTGCAAGGAGGACCCTGAAAAGGTCAGATTTAGCTTTCTTAACTCATGGGTTGCAATCCTTCTTACTATCCTGCTACTTTCTCCCAGGATCCTGAACTCTGCCATCTCATAGTCATTGCAGGCAATGGTACCCTCAGCCTTCACATCCTCAACCAGACTTTTGTTTGTTAGTGCAAAGTCCAGCAGCCCATCTCTCCTCATTGGCTCCTTCTCCACCTGTGTCAATGCACTGCAGAAACTTCCTGAACTATTTGTTCCTCACCAATTGTCTTTCCACCAAATACCAGGGTGATTGAAATCCTCTTTGAGAATCAAGGAATGTTATTGTGAGGCTTCATAAAGCTGTCTGTAGAAGGCCTCATTAACTTCAATTTTCTGATCATACATCCTATAGTAAATACCCATTACCATGTTAGCTGTATTAGACTGCCCCTTAATTCTTACTCATAGGCTTTCAACACACTCTTTTTCCCACCTTAGGCAGAGCTCAATACATAAAGAGCAACTCCAACACTTTTCCTGGCTGGTCCATCTTAAGAAGTACATAGCCCCTCATTGTAACAACCCAGTCATGAGAGTCATCCCACCATATCTCCATAACTGCAGTAATATCATGGCCCTGTGAGCACAGCCACATCTCTATTTTCTCCTGTTTATTCCCCAGGGTGGGTGTGTTGGCATACAGGCATTTAAGAGAGGAAGTCAAGTAAGAAGTATTCCCTGGACAGGTGCAAGAGGATTCACACAGTCATACACACCCTTGAGGTGGCTGGCCTTCTGGTTGCCCTCTTGGAAGGCAGCTAAGGAACTTTTGCGACTTCTGTGGGTGGCCTTGCTATATTGGACTCCACTGGAGTCATTCAATTTAAAGCCCACCTCACCAAGTCAGACAGTCTGCTGGCAAAGATTCCCTTGCATCTTCAAGTCAGGTGGATTTCATGTCTCTCTAACAGGCTACCATCATCAAAGAACATCCCATTGCCACAAAAGCCAAAATCCTCATGATGACACCTCATGATGAGCAAATTTTCATCTACTTCTGGAGACCCCCACTGGTAAAACGGAAAAGACAAGTTAGACACCAAGAATTTTCACCTAGAGCTTTGCAGTCCTCCTTAAGATTCTGGCAACCTTCTGGCTGACAGAATTGTGTTCATTGCAACATGGAATAGCAACAAGCACTAGTAGTCAGTGCTCTTGGTGAATTGGGGCACCCTCTGTAATGTCTCAGATCTTAGCTCACGGAGACAGCAAACATCTTGTGACTCCCTGTCAGGTAGGCAGATGGGCACTTCAGTGCCATCTAACAGAGAGTCACCTACTACAACCACACACTATTTCCTTTTTTTGGTAATCACTACATGATATTAGTGAAGTTAGCAACCCAAGATATGTTTAAGGATGTTGTTAGAAGATGCAGTAGAAAAATTAGAGAGGCAAAAGCCCAGTTAGAACTTAAGGGAAAGAACTTAAGCTGGCCACTTCTATGAAAGATAACAAAAAGCATTTTTATAAATACATTAATGCTAAAAAGAGGGGCAAGAAGAACCTCCACTCCTTATTGGACCTGGAGGGGAACATTATAACTAAAGATGAGGAAAAGGCTGAGGTTCTAAATACCTTCCTTACCTCAATTTTCAACAATAAGGCAGGAGAACTCCAGGAGAACTGGCCTCCTGAACTGGTTGATGGGGTCAAGGAGCAGTGTAGTACCCCTGAAATCCACGAGGAATTAGTTTGGGACTTGCTGAGCCACTTGGATACTCACAAGTCTATGGGACCACATGGGATCCATCCTAGGGTGCTGAGAGAGCTGGCAGATGAGCTGGCTGTCGCGGGTTGAGGCAGCCCCCTCCCCACCACGAGCAGAAATAATGACTCTGACAAACGGATTGCAAAAGTGATGGAAAGTTTAAATAGAAAAGAGTGAATGTGTACAGAGATCCAGAAACAGTGACAAAAGAAACCCCAAAGCAGACCCAGAAGCATCCAATCCCCACCTGAGGGTGCACCCAAGCCCACCAGGGCTCCTTCTCTTCCCCCCGCCACTGCTAGGCTAGTCTCAGCTGGCCAGACCTGAGACTGCCCATCCCCTGGCCTTGGGCCTAGCCAGGGCCAAGGCTGGGAGATGTCTCCCCCAGTTACCAGGTGCCGGTGAGGGGAAGGAAGAGGAAGTGCTAGACTCCGCACTAGAATTTATAGCAGTGCAGAGGATTATGGTAGGACATACCTGGTTTCCTGTGTCCACCCACTGGGCTGGACTTTGGACACAGGAAATACACCATGTAGCAGAGGGCACCCAGCCCAAACCACCACACTGGCCAAGCTCCATCTCTCCATTATTTTCCACCAGTCCTGGCTCACCGGAGAGGTCCCAGATGACTGGAAACTGGCCAATGTGATGCCCATCCACAAGAAGGGCCAGAAGGAGGAGCCGGGAATTCCAGGCCTGCCAGCCTGACCTCAGTGCCAGGCATGATTATGGTGGTGTCCCCCAGGGATCAGTTCTGGGCCCCATCCTGTTTAATATCTTCATTCACGATCTGGATGAGGGGATAGAGTCAGTCATCAGTAAATTTGCAGATGACACCTAGATGGGAGCAGATGTTGATCTGTTAGAGGGTGGAAGGGCTCTCCAGAGGGATCTTGATGGGCTGGACAGATGGGCAGAGTCCAGCATGATGACATCCAACAAGTCCAAGTGCCAGGTGCTGCACTTTGGTCACAACAACCCCATGCAGTGCTACAGGCTGGGGTCAGAGTGGCTGGAGAGCGGCCAAGCAGAAAGGGACCTGGGGGTACTGGTGGATGGTAGGCTGAACATGAGCCAGCAGTGTGCCCAGGTGGCCAAGAGGGCCAATGGCATCCTGGCCTGCATCAAGAATAGCGTGGCCAGCAGGAGCAGGGAAGTCATTGTGCCCCAGTATTCAGCCCTGGTTAGCCCACACCTTGAGTCCTGTGTCCAGTTCTGGACCCCTCAGTTTAAGAAGCACATTGAGACACTTGAACGTGTCCAGAGAAGGGCAACAAGGCTGGTGAGAGGCCTTGAGCACAAGCCCTATGAGGAGTGGCTGAGGGAGCTGGGGTTGTTTAGCCTGAGGAAGCTCAGGGGAGGCCTTATTGCTGTTTACAACTACCTGAAATATGGTTGTAGCCAGGAGGGGGTTGGTCTCTTCTCCCAGGCAACCAGCATCAGAACGAGAGGACACAGTCTCACGCTATGCCAGGGGAAGTTTAGGCTCAAGGTGAGGAGAAAGTTCTTTACAGAGAGAGTTGTTAGCTGTTGGAATGGGCTGCCCAGGGAGGCAGTGGAGTCACCATCCCTGGAGGTGTTCAAGAGTGGAGGATGAAGCAGAGTTCTGGGGGTTTTTGGGTTATGAAGGTCCTAGTGGCCTCTTTCTCAGTGGTGTCCACCACAGTAATGTGGTTTTGAAACCATCTAGCAATCTCTGTCTCAGTTGCTTTAACACTGCATGACCTTGTGACTGTTTCTTGCAAATCAGCCACCTGGAGTAACAGGTCATCAACCTTTTATATTAGGAAAAGAGCCCAGGCACTCATGGCAATGTACCACCTGTACTGAAGAATACTTGATGTCCAGGTGCATCTGGGTAGACACATCACACTTCTCAGGAGCCTTCATTGTAGTAACACTTGGTTTAGCACTAAATTGAGTCCCCACCACTTTGACAAAGACCTAGCACACTTCCAATGGCTGTGGACCTACAAGTAGGACACAAGGCCCTCCCTACACATAAACTGCCACACAAAAAGCTCTGCCATGCTGTTCACAGTGCTCCTGCTTGCTTGAGCTCTCTAGAGGTCACCAGCTGACGTATTGGTGGGTCTCTGCTCTCCCTTGGATTTTCCTGACAGCAGGAACACCCTGTCCACATGCATCTAGAGCTTGTCCACAGAACTGTATGTTGCTGCTGCCACATTATTCCCTGCCTAAGTGAAGCAATTATCTCTTTCCAACAGATGGAAAGAGTCAGATGAAATAGTACAGTCAACATACACACAGTCTTACCATCCAAAGTAATTGCGTGAACAAAATGCAGAAGCCTGTTGTGATGGGTTGACCCCTCCCCACCACGGGCAAAACTGAAACTCAGACAAACAGATTGCAAAAGTGGTGGAAAGTTTAAATGGAAAAGCAGTGAATGTTTACAGACAACCAGAAGCACAGGGATAAAAGCGATCCCAAAGCACACCCTAATACATCCCATCCCCACCTGAGGTACACCCAAAACTCCCAGGGCTCTTTCTTCCCACCCCACCCCCCCAGCTGGCCAGATCTGAGATTGCCCTTCCTCCCAGCCTTGGGTCTAGCCAGGCCCAAAAGGCTGGGAGACAACTCCCCCTATTACCAGGTAGCAGCGAGGGAAGAAACGAGAAAGCACAGGACCCCCACTGATGTCTTACAGGGGAGCAGGGCATTGTGGGATGAAATACCTGGCTTCTTGTGTCCACCCAGTGGGCTGGACTCCTTCAGGACACAGGAGGTGTTTCTCATGTGGACACAGGAGGGAGTACCTGGCCCAAACTGCTACACCTGTGTAAGGAAAAAAAAAAGTAGTAAGATGGGTTTGGTTGGAGACAGAAGCATTCTTATGTTGGGAATCTTCTAAATACAAAGAGCAGAAGGGGATAATATCTAACAGTGTTTGTCTAAAATTTCAACAATTGGGTAACAGCAGCTGGGCTCCTGGGGCAAGTAAAGGTAGGGAGAAGTGTTCAGTCTGAAAAACAGAATAAAAATGTCTGGTCTGCTGTAAGGTATTTCAGGTGGATTGTAAATGAAGGGTGTTTTTGGATAGCTTTGGAAGGCTATGGGGAAGATTTGTCTTTGCTCGAATTAGAGAAGCTTATGTTTAGTCTTTGACTCAGAAAAGAATGCAAACATCTTGTAACTGAAGGAGAGAAATTGGGCAGAATTCTGTTGGATGTGTTAAAAAATTGTTTTGTTATTTTGACCTATTTTATGCCTTAATAACACAAAGCCAGAAGAAAATAACCAATTAAGATGTGACACATGTGCCTTCTGATAGACTATATAACTTTGCTGTATAACACAATAAACATCTTTGCCTGCTTACATCTTGTCCTGGAAGCTATGCTCAGGGTGATTCGAACATCTATTCAGCAACAAATGGTGACCCCCAAACATGCACCTTGATCAACTATACATTACAACTTCCACTTGCACCAACAACAAGAAATTTCACTTCAACAGGACTGCAGAGATGGTCGTGCTCATCAAAGTAACAAGTGGTAGCCTTTATATTAATCTCTGTGAGGTTTATTTCTTGACTTGTATGCTGGTGGCATGTCCCGATTTGCATAAAAAAAGAAGTGTGACAGGTGCAAGAGGTGTGACAGGTGCAAAGCTTGTGAGAGGCACAAATGTCCAGAAGTTAAAAATAAAAAAAATTAAAAAAAAAAAATAAAGAAGACAAAAATAAAGAAGAAAAAATAAAGAAAAAAAAAATAAAGAAAAAATAGAGGCACCTCCAAAAAAAAAAAAAAAAAAAAAAAAAAAAAAAGAAAAGAAAAGAAGAAAAGGATTGGAGCCTGAGGGGAAAAAATTAATAATAAGAAGAGAATCCACAGAGCTGCGAAGCAGAGGTGAGCAGTCATGGAAATCGGAGGGTTGGAGCCTCCCTGGGGGTTGGTGCCTCCTTTCGGCAAGTACGTAATGGGGAATCAAGTAACAAAAGAAGAGAAATCAATACTGGGAGTCACTACTCATTTCTTGAAAAAAAAAAAAAAAAAAAAAAGAGCAATAACGCATGATGTAAAAGAAACTTCCTTCGTTGTTTATATGGCTTAGAGAAAATGCTGAAGGTTGTAATGTGCAAAATGCTTTTTCATGGTTCGACAGGGGAGCGGGGAGGGGCAGCTTTGTTTGATGTGGCAACAAAAGGAGGCAAAATTGCTACGTCTTGCCTTACAATATGGAGATCGGTTAAAGATTCTTTAGAGCAATTAGCAGAGGATTGTAAAGCCGCTGCAGCAGTAATCAATGCCACTTCACCAGAACAAAGCTCTTCTTCAACAACCACCTGGATCAGCCTGTCATTCTTACAACAGAAATTCAAATGCCTCATACCAACTTATATTATTCTGCTTTTCTTCTGGAGGTTGTAAGCACTAGCTAAATAAGCAAGGTAATAATTTAATTTGCTATTGACACTTATATATGTTCCAGAACACTGGATTTTTCACAGCCCAGTGCTGCAAATGATGAATGGACAAGGCTTCACATTGCAGACAGCATATTTTTTCTCAGAATGCATTTGTTATCACTAGTTTCACACAGAATCTGCATGTTTCTCATGCTCAGTCTTCTCAAGTAAGCATTTTTACATTTCCTCTTTCTTTTTGAACTGTCACACATTTTTTATTTCATTCTAAAAAAAGACATACAGTATCACACTGCTTGAGAAATGCTATGGTTGACCCCAGATGCCCAGCAAAGCTGCTCTATCACTCCCTCTACTAAACTGGACAGGGAAGAGAAGGCAAGACAAGGGCAGGAAGGGATCATTCACCAATTACCACCACACGCAAAATAGATTTACCTGGGAAAAATTAATTTATTACCAATCAGGTCAGGTCCTGCTTCCTAGGCTCAACTTTCCTCCCAGTTTTCCCTGCTTCCTCCTCCAAGTGGCACAGGGGAACAGGGAATGAGGGTTGTAGTCAGTTCATCACGTTATCTGTGTTGCCTCTTCTTACTCAGCAGGAGGGCTTCTCAAACTCTTTCCCTGCTTCAGCATGAGTTCCTACCAAAGGGACATAGTTCTTCATTAACTTCTCCAGTGTGAGTCCTTTCCATGAACTACAGTTTCTCACAAACTGCACCAGTGGGTCCATTCTATAGGTCGTAGTCTTTCAAGCACAGACATCATGGGTCTACTGCACAGTCACACATCCCACCAGCAAACCTGCTCCAGCATGTGCCTCTCCTTCCACAGAGCCAAGGATCCTGCCAGAAAGCCACTCTAGCACAGGCTTCCTGTGTAATCATAGAATGGTTTAGATTGGAAGGGACCTTGGAGATCATCCACTCCAAACTCTCAGTTAGACTCGGCTACTCAAGGCCACTGTGGAGGCATAGCTTCCCTCAGGCATCTGCCTGCTCCAGCATGGGGTCCTCCGTGGGCTGCACATTGATATCTGCTCCACTATTAACTTCTATGGGTTGCAGGGGGACAGCCAGCCTCACCATGGTCTTCACAATGGACTCCTCCACCTGTTTTACTGACCTTGATGTCAGCAGAGTTGTTTCTTTTATGTATCCTCACTCGTCTCTCTTATGACTGCTGGTAGTGTTGTGTAGGTTGGTTTTTTCCCCCTTCTTAAATAAAGAGGCACTACCACTGTCACTGATAGACTCAGCTTTGGCCAGCAGCTGGTCCATCCTGGACATGGTTATCATTGGCTCTATCAGACATGGGGGAAGCTTCTAGAAGTTTCTTGCAGAAGACATCTCTGTAGCCCCACCACTACCAAACGCTTGTCATGCAAAACAAATACACACCAAACTAAGACTGATTAGGAACATCATGAGTACTCTCCATGCGCAGTTAAACTGTGAAGGATTCTCAGTGCAGAGGCATCGTATGTACCTGAAACTCTAAAAGGCTTTAGGAATTAGTATAACGCTCCTAGTCTGCAATCAAGAAAATAACTAATCTTTTTATAAATCAGTTTCACAAGACATCAGTTTATTTGCTGAATTTTCTGCCTGCAAGCCTATGGTGGTTGCTTTCACAGTGGTTTTCTTTCCTTCCTCATGACCCTATTATTAGCAGCCAGACAACAGCTTGTTGTGTGTAGGTCATTGTCTGATGAATTATATCATATGGTTACTCAGAAGAGTGTCCTTTAGAGTGCTTGAACTTGCAATACTGTCCTGTTACTCTAACAAACAGAAACTATTTCCCCAGTGGTCTGTTTTGGTCTTATTTTGGGAGAGGCTTGATATCATTTAATCTTTAAAGTTTACAAGTGACTTCTTTCATAATACAATTATGTGTGTAGTTATTCCTGAAGCTTCTACTGAGGGTTCTGGGTTTTTTTGTTGTTGGGTTGGGTTTGGTTGGTTTTTTTGTTTGGATGGTTTGTTGTTGTTTGATTGTTTGTTTGGTTGGTGTTTTGGTTGCTTGTTTTTTTGTTGTTTTGTTTTGTTTTGTTTTCCCTGGTGCAAGTTTGTTAGATGTGTCCATTGCTGAATGCTTTGCTATGTAGTTTGATTGCTGAGATCATTCTGACATCACACCGCAGCTGATATCCACAGGAATTTTCGGTGTCCTTTTCCAGGAAAGCAAACCTTGACTCCTTTCCACCCCATTTAGAATGATTGAGAAGAAACCTTTAATAGAGTTTGCAGAGATTTCCTTACCTATTATGTTCCAGTGCAGGTTTTCCTGCAGGAGCAGTTCTCAGACTCACTGCTCTCTGTTTTTAGTCAAACCATCTGTAATAATAGCAGAAAGCTGATGAAATAGCTGAGAGTGGGGAATGACTGCTGTTTGTTTAGTTTTCTGGCCTGTCACAGTATTTCCTGCACAACATTGATCTTAAGTTTCCAAGATGTGCAATACACAGAGCGGCATGATCATGTAAGCACAAACAGTTTTCCCACAAGTTGTTTAGCTAGTATCTTCAAAAGGTCCAATCTGCCTGCTTTGAACATCTGCTGTGAATAGAATAGAATAGAATAGAATAGAATAGAATAGAATAGAATAGAATAGAATAGAATAGAATAGAATAGAATAGAATAGAATAGACCAGGTTGGAAAAGACCTTTGAGATCATCAAGTCCAACCTATCATGCAACACCATCTAATCAACTAAACCATGGCACCTAGTGCCTCACCCAGTCTCCCCTTAAACACCTCCAGTGATGGTGACTCCACCACCTCCCTGGACAGCTCATTCCAATGGCAAATCACTCTTTCTATGAAGAACTTCTTCCTAATATCCAGGTTTGGTTGGAGCTCAAAGAATTCATCACCCTCTGAATTCTGGCCTTAAAATCTCAACTGCATTATAGATATTCATGAACATAATCAATTCTGAGCCTCACACCAGCTTCTCTCAAGACTTGGAAATGTATATGAAGTGGCCACACAGAATCTGCAAACTAGAACTTATTTATGTGACCTGCCACTGTAAAGGCCAATACCCCACCCACCCATGCTCAAGAGGCTCCCCTTCATTGATTACTCTCCCAGTACCTTTATCTAGACTCCAGCCACACCGTGCACAAATCTAAATGGAGTTTCCACGACTCTCTTAATTTCCTGTGGATTGGGATGTAAAATACAACCCAGCAGTAAGCCAATAATAGGAATGCCTTTTCCACTGCTTTCCCCACTTTGAAATCCATCCACAAGTTTAGGTGCTTCATGTGATCTCAGAGCTTTGTTTTCTTGTAAAGTTGCTACCTAAATAATATCTCTTTGGTACCATGCATAGAACATTGTGAAAGAAAATTTATTTCATTTGAATGCATTTTCCCTTGAGAACTTTTTATGGCCCAGGTAGCAGAGCATTTTGGAGTAAGAAGCACTTTTCTTTCGAAGCTGATGTAATTTTCATAATTTTTTTCTCTTATTTTATGATGCAGCCTTATTAAATTTTATTCCAGTCTTTACCATAGTGTCAGATGCACTAACAAGGAGAAAAGAGTTCTTAGGCAAGCCACACTATCATGACAAAAATAAATCTTAGTTTTTAAGCCACACTCATTGTCACGGTTCTGAAGCTCAAAGTAAATGCCTAGATCAGATGCAGCTAAAACCTTGGTCATAAAGTCTATAGCAGTCATTTTTGTGCTTTCATATTTTGAAGCAATCATTTTATAGTGCCTGCAGAGTATCTGACAAACTGTCTTAAGGCAATATCTCTTGTTGCATTACTGCATTACTGCAATAAAATACAAGTTTAGTTTATGAAGTAATATATTTTTTTAGGTTTAGCAGTGTCACACCATCTAAATGTAGTGAACTCACAATTCTTAATTTGCCAGGTGCAGCCTGGAAGGAATCTTTCTGTGAAAATGAAAGCTACTTTCATTACGGTCCTGATTACTGGGACGTGCCTAAAGATTCCTTCAGTAACATGGAGTATGTGCAGTGCTTTGACATCTTTACTAAGAAAACAGCAAAGCCAGTTGGAGGCATGTCCTCACTCACAAAGGTCAGCCAATGTGATGTGTAACAGATATTATTTTGAGCTTTCAAAGACTGGGAAGTCAGTGCACTGTTTTTTCCCTTCTCTCCCTAGAGAAAGGATAAATACCAAACAGGCCCAGCTGAGATCTGTAAACTTAGCAGCTAGAGATAGGGAATAAATGATGTCAGATTAGTGGTCACCACAGATTTTTGCTTCAAGACTAAGTTAAGGATACCTCTTCATGTGGGCCCATTTTCCTTCCTCTTCTTCCCCCCGAGGAATATTCAGTTATGGGATTGTATGCAGCCTCTTGCCCTGCATTTAATATCATCTTTCTCAATACTTTTAATCAGAGAAGTAGCTTTAAATTCCTGCTATATCTCCATTTGAAGCCTTACTTTTAAAAGCTTTCTAGTTGTTACACTGAATTAACTGACCTCAGCTGAGTCCAGAGTCTGACGTCAGTCTAGGACCCTATTAGTTGTAACTGCTCTGAAGATTATACATATATCAGAACACAAGATGTGTCTTCTTACATTCACACTGTACTTAGCCCTAGAATTTGTTCACCATTTAAGTGCTCCCATCATTAGACAAATCTCAAAGGGTATAGTGCAGGCTAGGTACTCTTTTCGATGTCCTGAGTCATCATTTTGGCGTGGTCTTGATGCAGATATTCTCATAACGTTTGTGGCAGTAGTTTACTAATGTGACAATATTTCCCTTGTACATTTGCTTGTAAACTCAGGTAAATGTGTATAAAATGAACCAGGTTTGCAGGCAGGATGGAAAATATTCATGGGAGGTGTGCTCAGGTAAAGAAGCTCCTCCTTTTAATGATGGAGCTCTGGGAAGATGTAAGTAGGTTAAGAATTATGAAGTAATGTGAGAGAGAGACTCTTGGAGTCACATGCTGGTCTCCTGAAACAAACTTACCAGGCATGCAGCGATCACAATATGGAGAACTCCTTGACTTTTCTCCACTTGAATAAAAGTGATGACTTAGAAGATGGCAATAAGTTCCTTCCCAGTGCAACAGGCACCACAGGCATGTCTCCCCAGTAACTGCCACACTTTCCCAGGTGTGCAACAAAGGTACAATGCCCTGCAAGAAGAGAACAGTGGTGAGAATGAAGGTTCACCCAGCTTGGAGATGTTGCCAACATTTAGCTGGTCTACACCCCACATCTAATCCTGTTTAGTTAAGAATAAAAGGCACATCTTGTCATAGGGAAGAAGGCAGCCTGATATGCAAACATGACCCATTTCTTAGGGTCTGCTACCTCCCTGGGGCCTGGATTAGTGGAAAGAGAAAGCTTCTTTCTGTAGTATGGCCCTCAGATTACAATCCACTGTTGATCTTTCAGGTCCACTTTTGACCTTTCAGGTAGGCATTGACGAAGTAGCAATAGGAAGTCCAAAGGCAATGTAGAGAAACTTCAGAGCCTTAAGACAATTGGTTAAGCCATCAGGAGAGCAAGTAGTGTCCTCTCCCTCCCTAGTGGCAGGGAATGATGAGGGAATAAACAGGAAGAACTAGCAGATCAGTGTCTGGCTCTGAGCCTCATGTCTCCAGCAGAACTCTGGATTCTTTAATCATCAGTTGATTTACAGGACACCAAGCCTGCTCGCAACAGATGGGAAATGCCTATCTCAAAGAGGCAAAAGGATCCTAGCATAGGAGCTATCAGGGCTCACTGAAAGAGCTTAAAAGTAGATTTGAAGAAGGAAGGGCACAAAACCAGGCTTGGTAGAAATAAGCCCTAGGGCAGCTCTTCAGTATTTGAAGGATGGTGTCCCAGCAAGTACTTACAGTCTGCCATATCAGGGCAGGGAATGGAGACGCAGAAGGCAGCAAAGACACAAGGGTTACTGGTGAATTAGCAACCACAGAAGCACCTGAGAACAAGCAGTTAGGATACAGGACTTCTTCCTGCAAGAAGGTGGCAAGGTCTTTAGACCAGCTACAGTGCATCTACACTAATGCATGCAGCACAGGAAACAGAAGGAACAGGAAGCTGTTTCACAGGAAAACTATGATATAGTGGCAATTACAGAAATGTGGTGGGATGTCTCACATGGCTGGAAAGCCACAGTCAATGGCTACAAACTAGTCAGAATGGATAGACCAGGAAGGAGAGGTGGTGGGGTGGCCCTACATGTCAGGGAGTGTTTTGTCTTGAGCTTAATGATAGTGATGGTAGGCTTCAGTGTTTATAGGAGAGAATCGGGGCAAAGGCCAACAAGGAGGATATCCTGGAGGGAGTCTGTATAGATTGACCAATCAGGAAAAAGAGACATAAAAAATATTCTTTAGGCATCTGGGAGAAGTTGCTAGCCCTTGATCTTGTGGTGGACTTTATCTTCCCTGATGTCTGCTGGAAATACAGTATAGCATGGAGGAGCAGTCCCAGAGGTTCCAGAATGTGTAGAGGAGAAATTCCTGACACAGCTGGTGAGAGAGACAAATAATGAAGGCTGTATCTGCTGTTTGCAAACAGAGAAAGGATGGAGGGTGATAAAATGGCTAGAGACCATTTTAGACACAGTGATGACAAGTAATAGAAGTTCCTAGTTGTGGAAGTAAAGAGGAGGGTTAGCAGAATGGCTGCCTTGGACATCTGGTGCTCAGATTTTGGCCTCTTTTGGACACTGGTCAGCAGAGTTCCTTGAGAGGCAGTTCTGAAGCGCCAAGGATACGACAAAGGCTGAATGTTCTTCAAGAGAGAAGTCTTAAAGGCACAGTAACAGGCTGTCCCCATATGCCAAAAGATGAGTCATCAGGAAAGAAAGTTGGCCTGTTTGAATAGAGATATGTGGTTGCAACCCAGGGTGAAAAAACAAAGTTTATGGAAGAAGGGGCAGGTTACTCAGCAGGACTACAAAGTTGCTATGAATCTATGCATGGAGCAAATTAGAAGCACCAAATCCCATCTCGAAATTAATTTGGCTTCATCCATTAAAGAGAACAATAAATGCTTCTACAAATGTGTTAGCAACAAACGGAGGACTAAGGAGAATCTCTATTCTTTACTGGATGCAGGTGGGAACATAGTGGTCAAGGATGAGGAAAAAGGCTGAGGGACTCAATACTTTCTTTGCCTCAGTCCTTAGTGGTAGGACCAGCTGTTTCCTGGATACCCAGCTCTTCAAGATGGAAGACAGGGAGAGAGAGCACAATAAAGCACCCATAATCCACGAGGATAAGGTTAGTGACCTGCTGCACCACAGGTCTATGGAGCTGGATGGCATACATCCAAGGATATTATGAGTGCTGGTGGAAGTGCTCACCAAGGCACTTTCCATCATTTACCAGCAGTTTGGGCTAACCAGGGAGGTTCTAGGTGACTGGAGACTGGTAAATGTGATGCCGTCATGGAGGCACCCACAAAAGAGACAGCAATAGTTACCCAAAAATGTGGATTTATTGTAACCAAAATTACCCAGCACTCCTTCCAACACAATAAAACTCCAAGTTTGGATGTCAGTCAGGAATATACTATTACACCTGTCAGCCTGAGCTCAGAGTCAGGCAAGATTATGAAAAAATACATCTTGAGTGCAATCACACAGCACTTACAGGATGGCCAAGAATCAGGTCCAGCCAGCATGGATTTAGGAAGGCAGAGGTCCTGCCTGACCAACCTGATTTCTGTCTATGATCAGGTGACCCACCTGGTGGATGTGGGGAGGCCTGTGGATGTAGTCTACCTGGACTTCAGCAAGGCCTTTGACACTGTCCCCCACAGCAAACTCCTGGCCAAGCTCTCAGCTCATGGCTTGGACAGGAGCACTCTGTGCTGGGTTAGGAAGTGGCTGGAGGGGCGAGCCCAGAGAGTGGTGGTGAATGGTGCCACATCCAGCTGGCAGCCAGTCACTAGTGGGTGTGCCCCAAGGGTCAGTGCTGGGCCCCATGCTCTTTAACATCTTTATTGATGATCTGGATGAGGGTATCGAGTCCATCATTAGTAAATTTGCAAGAGACACCAAGCTGGGGACAGGTGTTGATCTGCTGGAGGGTAGAGAGGCTTTGCAGAGGGACCCTGACAGGCTGGACAGATGGGCAGAATCCAACGGTGTGGCAATGTCAGCACGAGCAGTGTGAGCAGTCTGGCAGTGTAGGCTTAGAGCCTGACATGGTGGTAGGCCATGCTCAGCATAAGTGCAAAAGTTGCTAGCAGTGTAGCAAAACAGTGCTGTGCCTGCACCATGTAACCAAAGCAGGACACTGGTAGCTATAAACACAGAAAGTTATCTGGGAATAACAGGACACGCACCTGCATCAACAACCTCACGTGTTACTAGTAGCTTGACCAATAATCTATAATAGTGTGATGTGTGGTCACTCGTGGGGAACCAATGAAGCTATGCCAATGATGCTCTCCGAGTTTATATAAGTTATAGAAGTTCACTTAATACGCACTTCTTTTTCCTTTCCTTTCCATTCACTTTACTTTACTGTGCTATACTCACTATGTTTGCACTGTAGCCGTACAATATTGGAACAATAAAGGAACAATACTAGATCATATTGGTCATCCCTATTGATTCCAGTCTCCGTCGCCGATACAGCGGCATGAGATTTAACACATCCAAGTGCCGGGTTCTGCACATTGGCCACAACAACCCCATGCAGTGCTACAGGCTGGGGTCAGAGTGGCTGAAGAGTGGCCAGGCAGAGAGGGACTTGGGGGTACTGGTTGATGGTAGGCTGAACATGAGCCTGCAGTGTGCCCAGGCAGCCAAGAAGGCCAATGGCATCCTGGCCTGCATCAGGAACAGTGTGGCCAGCAGGAGCAGGGAGGTCATTCTCCCCCTGTATGCTGCACTGGTTAGGCCACACCTTGAGTCCTGTGTCCAGTTCTGGGCCCCTCAGTTCAGGAAGGATGTTGACTTGCTGGAACATGTCCAGAGAAGGGCAATAAAGTTGGTGAGGGGTTTGGAGCACAAGCCCTATGAGAAGAAGCTGAGGGAGCTAGGGCTGCTTAGCCTGGAGAAGAGGAGGCTCAGGGTGGAGACCTTCTTGCTCTCTACAACTATCTAAAGGTAGGTTGCAGACAGGTGGGGGCTGGTCTCTTCTCCCAAGCAACCACCAACAGAACAAGAGGACACAGTCTCAAGCTGCACCAGGGGAGGTTCAGACTGGATGTTAGGAGGAAATTCTACACAGTGAGAATGATTGCCCATTGGAATGAGCTGCCTGGGGAGGTGGTGGTCACCAGTCGCCAGTCACCAGCTGGCGGCCAGTCACCAGTGGCGTCCCCAAGAGATCAGTGTTGGGCCCCATCCTCTTTAACATCTTCATTGATAATATGGATGAGGGGTTGAGTCAGTCATCAGCAAGTTTGCAGATGACACCAAGTTGGGAACAGATGTTAGTCAGTTAGAGGGTAGAAAGGCTCTGCAGAGGGACCTCGACCGACTGGACAGATGGGCACAGTCTAATGGGATGGCATTTAACAAGTCCAAGTGCCGGGTGCTGCACTTTGGCCACAACAACCCCATGCAGAGCTACAGGCTGGGGTCAGAGTGGCTGGAGAGCTGCCAAACAGAGAGGGACCTGGGGTCTGCTGATTGACACCCGCCTAAACATGAGCCAGCAGTGTGCCCAGGTGGCCAAGAGGGCCAATGGCATCCTGGTCTGTATTAGGAATAGTGTGGCCAGCAGGAGCAGGGAAGTCATTGTGCCCCTGTACTCTGCATTGGTTAGGCCACACCTTGAGTCCTGTGTCCAGTTCTGGGCCCCTCAGTTTAAGAAGGACATTGAGACACTTGAATGTGTCCAGAGAAGGGCAACGAGGCTGGTGGGAGGCCTTGAGCACAAGCCCTATGAGGAGTGCTGAGGGAGCTGGGATTGTTTAGCCTGGAGAAGAGAAGGATCAGGGGTGACATCATTGCCCTCTACAACTACCTGAAAGGTGGTTGTAGACAGGAAGGGGTTGGTCTCTTCTCCCAGGCAACCAGCACCAGAACAAGGGGACACAGTCTCAAGCTGTGCCAGGGCAGGTTTAGACTCGAGGTGAGGAAAAGTTCTTCACTGAGCGAGTCATTCGTCATTGGAATGGGCTGCCCAGGGAGGTGGTGGAGTCGCCGTCCCTGGAGGTGTTCAAGGGGAGATTGGACATGGCACTTGGCGCCATGGTCTAGTTGTGAGGTCTGTTGGGACAGGTTGGACTTGATGATCCTTGGGGTCTCTTCCAACCTTGATTATACTGTGATACTGTGGAGTCACCATCATTGGAGGTGTTTAGGAGGAAATTGGATGGGGTTCTTGGTTGCATGGTTTATTTGATTAGGTGGTGTTGGATGATAGGTTGGACATGATGGTCTTGCGGGTCTTTTCCAACCTGATCTATTCTATTCTATACAACCAGTTAAGCTTTAACCTTAACCCTTAAGGAACATTATTTCTAGAAAAATGAACCAAAATTTGTGATCAGTTGCCTCATAAAGGGGAAACTTCCCATTCAAGGGTAACCAAAATATATACTCAAAGTGGCATTAAGGACTCACTCAATCCACAGAAGTATCCTTAGATGGCATCCCAGTGTGAGGGAAGAGGATCAGTAGATTTTTTTGTGTTTGTCAGATTGGTTGTACCTGCCACAGATGCACATCTACAGGGAACTACAGATCAGTCTCACCTTACTGCTGGGTATGGTTACGGAGCAGATCATCTTGAGTGCCATTATGTAGCACATGCAGGACAACCAGGTGATCAGGCCTAGTCATCACGGGTTCATGAAAAGCAGGTCTTTCTTGATGAACCTTATGTCCTTCTGCAACAAGGTGACCTACTTAGTGGATGAGGGAAAGGCTGTGGATGTCATCTACCTGGATTTTAGTAAAACATTTGAGATTGTCTCCCACAGCATTCTCCTGGAGAAACTGGCTGCTCATGGCTGGGGTGGGTGGATGCTTTGCTGTGTAAAAAACTGTCTAGATGGCCCCAAAAGTGGTAGTGAACAGTTAAATCTACTTGGTGGCTGGTCACATTAATGAGTTTAGGCTGCTGCCAATAATCCTCTTAGTTGTGTCCGCAGTGCTATAAATTGGGGGACTAACTTGCAGAACAGCTTTGTTTGTTCAATATCATTGAAAGTATTGAAATAATGTATCTTCTTAAGTCTGACCTTCAAACTCAGACCTTTGTCACTACTGACATGAGGCTGAAGAAAAGCTATTTCAGGAAAGGTATATTTGGAAATGAAAATTCATATTTCAGTCTACAGTGAAAAAGATGTTATTGGTTCATTGGCTTAAAGCTCTGGGGTTTCTCATTCAGTTCTTCAACATTCTGCCTGTATAGCACTGCCTACTTAAGACCTTCAACAGGAAGGCTCTTGTATGGCATGAAAGCTACTGTTGAGTCAGTAGAATTGCCAATATATTTAACACTGAGCCTATGTATAAATGTCGTGTTGGGCAGAGACCTTACTATCTTAGCTCTTGAAGATCAGCTTTCAACCAGAAGCCCACAACAGTAGAATTAAGAGATTTAACTTCTACTTGCCAGTGATGTGGGGATTTTACCCTATGTCACCACCAGGCTGGTATTTCATTCTATTAACTTTTGCCATATTTGCCACTCAGTGACTTTTATTTTCTATCACCTGGAAGCCATTTCACAAAAGACATTTCTTCTAGGAATGTCACCACATGAAAGGAGCAGACGTTAGTGCTGTTAGCACAGATATCTTCCAAAGGACCTGTAAAGAAAGACAATTGTGAGTTATAAATTTGTCACAACCATCCCTAAAACATGCATTTTTCAAAAGCACAGAGACCCTCATACTGCATCACTGGAAAATGTTTCTTTGCGTTGTGCACAGGCAGTCGTTATGAAGCTAAATACTCCCAACAGCTTCATAAAACAATTATACTGTGTTACTGTTACCAAGTAATTTCAAGGGTTGCAAAAAAGAATGAAAAAAAAATAAAAAATCTTACTCGAATGTAAGCTCAATCATTTCTTATACCCCCAGGAAGAATGTAATTTATATTCAAATGTATTTTTTACCTGTCAATCCTTCAGCTTGATGGATGTCAGAATACTACGTTTTTAGTAGTCTTGCAATTGCTGGAGAACTTAAATACACCCTGTGATTATATGCCGCAGGGCCGACAGCTGAAATGTCAAATAGCCACTGCAATGCTCCTGGCAAGACTATTCTCCCTTTGTGGCAGAAATTCAGGTGCTTGTCTTCAGCTGCAATTAGCATTTGATTTGGGATAGGCTTTGGTTGCTCTCTTTCACACCCTGTTCCCTTCTTTCTCTCTCTTTTTCAGGCCTATTGATAGAGTCAGAACACTGCTTAAATTATCATCTCAGCCAGGTCAGAAAGCAAGTTTCCTTCTACATTATTTGATGTTATAGAATTGCTGATCTGTTCTCTGTTAAGAAGCTCGTGGCAAAATTTTTAGGAAGTACTAACAAATAAGGAAGAACAAAATTGTTATTTAATTAACTAGCATTGCACCATTATAATTACCAATAATGGAGTAACTGAAATTAAAATGCTGCAAAATCTTCTAGTTTAGGGTAAATCTATGTTATATAGATTGTAGATACAGTAAAAGGGGCAACTGTTTTCTGCTTGCAACTTATGAAAATTATTAAATAGAAAATATACAGAAAAAAAAAAACTATATTTTTGTTGCTCATAAGTTAAAAAAATCAGTAGATGGCAAAAAAAAAAAGCACCTGTATTATTTTTGTGTTTGTCTCTGGTGATATCATATAGACCCTTATATCTGAATAAATTATCTTCATTTCATTTTCAGCTCAATTCCATGGAGATATATGAATTGCCTTCTGGTCAGGGTGACTAGAAACATCGAGTATCGTTCTGGTGGACAAGCTGTTTTGCACTGCAGCGATATATATGACGGATATACAATCTACAGGAGCATTACAGCTGTTCAGAGACCATTTGGACAGGCACTAAGTCCAGAAGTTCCACTCAAAATCTTGTGTACATTCTTGAAAGTTTTGTATCTTACATCAATGTACTAAAACCTTTAAAAAATCAGTTACATATCTAATTCTGTATGAGTCATCCAAGGCACTCTAGATAGATAGCACTTAACAACAATCAAGTGAAAATATGTCTAATCAGAAAATTCATAGAGCATTTTAGTGTTTATGGGTCTGACAGCACAGTCCAGAATATTTTACAGCTCCTGAGAGCACCTGTACTTGGTAATTAATGATTTCCTAAGTCTAGGCAAAACATAATAAACTTAATACCATCTTGATTTCTTTACCATTTCAATTCTCACTTAATTCTTAATAGCTTCTATTTTGGAAAAGCTGAAATTAAAAATAAAAAAATAATAATTAAAAAAAAACACCAATGCATTACAGATATTGAATGGTTGAAATGCAGCTGTTACATGTAAAGCAGAGACTATGAATTTTAAGAATTAGTTTTAAAGTGAGATCAGACCTAAACAGTCAAGAAGATCTGAACAGAATTTATCATCAGTCTTCAGCAGATTTTATGCATCCTACTCTCAATTAATTGGTATGATGTAACAAACTAGGCTCTCAGATCAAACATTTCAAAAACAATTGTGTTAGTGTAATTTTCCTTGCAGAATAGGATTCCCACATAGAATACAAGAGATCAGATAGAATCTAGGAAACATGAGTGATTGTTTAGAGAAACTAAAAAAAAATACTTACCAAAAAAAAAAAAAAAAAAAAAACCAACCAGCCCATACAGTAATAGCATTGGATCACCAAGAGACATTTTTACTAGATTTTAAAACCTTCATCCAAAAAAATCCCTACTGAAAGTGATGTCATTATTAAAAACTCTACTGCAGAGTCATTAGAAATAGTTTCATTATATTAAGTCTTTAAGATATATACTGTGCATCAATATGAAGCCTAGATAGCTGCCCAGAGCATTTTTATTCATGGTTTTCTTTACTCTATTCCCTGTTAAATGTTGCAAGTATCCAGAAAATAATGTACAGTTGAAATACCAATAGGTAATAGTGCCTTGTATGTCAACTCCTGGATTGACCTGAGCATGTTTCCTGAATATATTATTTCTGTGAACACAGTATCACAGTATCACCAAGGTTGGAAGAGACCTCGAAGATCATTGAGTCCAACCTGTAAGCACAGACTTCATGACTAGACCATGGCACCAAGTGCCATGTCCAATCCCCTCTTCAACACCTCCAGGGATGGTGACTCCACTGCCTCCCTGGGCAGCCCATTCCAATGACAAATGACTCTCTCCGTGAAGAACTTTCTCCTCACCTCAAGCCTAAACTTCCCCTGGCGCAGCTTGAGACTGTGTCCCCTTGTTCTGGTGCTGATTGCTAGGGAGAAGAGACCAACCCCTTCCTGGCTACAACCACTTTTCAGGTAGTTGTAGAGAGCACAATACAAATCAAAAGACAAAACAAACAAACAAACCCATACCATTAAAACCCAGTTCCTGAAAATCCTATACAATGTTATTTTCTGCAGTTTCCCATCTGAAAAGCCTGCAGTTGACCATGGTTTGCATCAGTAGCTCAGTGTGTAACAATAACTATGGGAAGCAAGACAGTCATATTTTCCAACTGTCCTCCCATGGTCATGAGTGTGGTGGGATGAAATTACTCCCCAGAATAAAATTGCCAGACCAGCTCAGCTGGAAAAGCAAATGAATATATATTTACAAGCACACTAAAATCTAGAAATATGTAATGTAATGAATATGTACAAAATATACAATATTTACATATATTTACAGTTTATAAACAACTCAAGAATCCCCCTGGACTAAACCAGAAGGTTACCAACAGCTTCCCCCTCTCCCAGACAAGGAGAAAAGCAGAGAGTAGCTTGTTAGTATTCAGCCACAACAAACGCATGCAGCCAAGGTCAGTAGCAACCACCTAGTATGTGCTAGAGCGAAGAAACTCATAAGAGAGTTAGTTTACACAACTAACTTTATATTAGCAATCAGACCAGTGGGACTATTTAGACCTTATCATTATTTTCCTTTTCCATCCAATAGCAATTTATTTACATGCTATGACTTTTCTATTCAATCTGTGGAAAATTTTCCTAGGCACAGTGTAACACTGCCACACTGAGGTTCCCCTTATTTTAGTGAGGATACATTGATACAAAGATATTTAAAGGCAAAAGGAGAATTCCATCATACTGTTCTTCTGGATAGTTTTGTACCTGTATTTTCTTGGCATTCCCGGGAAACAAAACTCAAATATATGTCTTGCACACAAGGCACACAGAATCACAGGATGCTACCATTATATCAGAGGCAAATTTCTCTGACGTCAAGTGTGGAAGAAAACTAGTTCAGAATAAGCACATTTCTGAATGTTCTTTTCTGCTGTGAACTGTAGAGGAACTGACATGAAAAAGAAAGAAAAGAAAAGAAAAGAAAAACAAAACAAAAAAAAAACCAAAACCCCAACCTGGGTCTGGCTTTTTAGTATATAGCTCTCCACCTTTAATTAATTTCTCAAGAAGACATGTTTTGACAAGTCTGAAGTGATTAAAATGTCAAAAAATCCCATGAATTTCAAGTTTTTTTAATAAGGTTTAGACATGGAAGAGAGGCTGGGCTATTGCCTAAAACAAATGCACATCATTCCAAAGTCTAGGTAGATTGCCTTGGTTTAGCATTGTGATGCCTGTTAGCACTGTACAGTTAATTGTATTTTTCATATTCAGAAAAAAATTGTTATTTTGATTGTATACAATTTCCTGCTAACAGTCTTCTGAGAATCTCAGTTGCTGTAACATTAGTCAAGATTCTAGAAAGTAATGTTATTCAATAATATTAAAGACACACAAATTTACTCAGTTTCTCAGAATAATAGCTGAGTCTGCCACTGAAGCAGGACAAAATTTATATGGAGTAAGAACATAAAAGCAATATGCTTTCATTTCTTTTCCATTCCTCTTCACACTGAACTTTATTCATAACTCATTACAAGGGACAAGCATAATCCTAAATTTCCATAGTACATATTGCCTTCCTTATAGCATTACTACTCTCTGGCCTTCCATTCCTTGATATTTTTAAAATGTAAGCACATACACAGTCTTTGGATTCAGATGATGAAAAATCGACCCTTTAGGTTCATATGTTTACAATTAGGGTGGTGAGACACTGAAACAGGTTGCCCAGGGAGGTCATGGATGACCCCTGCCTGGAGACATTCAAGGCCAGGTTGGATGAGGCCTTGAACACCTGGTATATTGGAAGGTGTTTCTGCCCATGGCAGGGCAGTTGGAACTAGATGATCTTGAAAGTTTCTCCCAACCCAAACCATTCTATAATTATATGTGTTGATCACTTTGAAGTCCAGGTAATACTGAAAAACTCTGTCCATACAGACATAAAAAGTATTATAGATAACGCATTTCAAAAGGTAATGAAGGATAGTAAATATCTTTGCTTGCTTATTCTGGCTGGTGTGCAAAGCTGATCATACTTATTTTGGAGTGATTAATATCATGAATAGATGTTACCAGGAATTATAGCCATTCCTGTAAAAGTAAAAATCTCAGTAAATTATTTCAAACACAAACAGCATCTGAGACTTAAGATATGCATTTTGAAGTTCCCGTCAATAAACTTTTCAATACAATACAATAAACCAGGTTGGAAGAGACCTTCAAGATCATCGCGTCCAACCCATCAACCAATCCAACCCACACAAACAACTAGATCATGGCACCAAGCACCCCATCAAGTCTCCTCCTGAACACCTCCAATGAAGGTGACTCCACCACTTCCCCAGGCAGCCGATTCCAATGGGCAATCACTTTCTCTGTATAGAACTTCTTCCTAACATACAGTCTAAACCTCCCCTGGCACAGCCTGAGACTGTGTCCTCTTCTTCTGGTGCTGGCTGCCTGGGAGAAGAAACCAACCTCCACCCGTCCACAACCTCCCTTCAGGTAGTTGTAGAGAGCAATGAGGTCACCCCTGAGTCTCCTCCTCTCCAGGCTAAGCAACCCCAGCTCCCTCAGCCTCTCCTCATAGGGCTTGTGTTCCAAACCCCTCACCAGCTTTGTTGCCCTTCTCTGGACACGTTCCAGCAAGTCAACATCCTTCCTAAACTGAGGGGCCCAGAACTGGACACAGTTTTGATGTGTATATCAGTATTGTGGGTGTATACAGTTGAAAATTACAATGTAGGAAGAGCATGATAAGAATTTGAGGAAATTCTGTATACCAGGATTCAATGTCATCATATAATCAGAATCACAAAATGGCTTAGATTGGAAGGAACTTTAGAGATTATCTATTCCAACCTCTCCACCATAGGCCAGGACATCTCTTATCTAGACTTGGCTGTTCAAAGCCTCATCCAACCTGGCCTTTAAAACCCCCAGGAAGGAGGTATTCACAGCCTCCCTGGTCAACCTATTCAAGGTTTCTTCTCTAGGCTGAACAACCCGAGCTCCTTAGCCTATCCTCATAGCAGAGGTGTTTGAGCCCTTGGATCATCTTTGTGGTCTTCCTCTGAATGTGCTCCAAAAGCTCTGTGCCTTTCTTATGATGGCGACACCAAAACTGGGCGCAGTATTTGAGGTGAGGTCTCACAAGAGCTTCCGTGACCTGCTGGCCACAACCATCTTGATGTATTCTAGGATATGATTTGCTTTCTGGGCTGCACGAGTGCACTGTGGCTCATGTTGAGCTTCTCATCAACTAATACACCCAAGTCAACTCACATGCTTAAAAGGTTTTGCTGACCTGCTGATGAATAGCTTTCAATCACATTTATATTTCTTCCCCTTTTCCCATTCTCTCCAGGGTGCAAATGGTTGCTTTCTATAGAAAAATCCATTAGTGTTCCCACATTTTTATTAGTACATAGTTATCTAACTGAATGTAAGATGTTATCTCCCAATCTTATGTTCAGCTTGCCACAGCAGGTAGTGGAGCAGGGAACATAAAGAATAAGCCTTTAGGACTTTCTGATAATCACTATTCTCCCACATCAGAAAGGTATGTCAACTTTCATATTAAACCAGCTCTGCAGTCACTTCATGCTGTCATGTCTAAAGACTGGAGAGCTGACTCAGAAGAGTCTGCTGCTTCAGTAAGGTGTTCTGAAGAACAGCTGTGTATTGAGGTCTGTTCCTTGGAGTGACTCTGGCTATAAATCTTGAGTCTTTACTGTTATGGAGAATACATATGTTCCATTGAACACTAAAACAAATTCTGTTTTTCAGACTTAGGAATGGCAATAGCTGTTGGAACTCAAGACAGAATTCCACATCTTTCCATTTAATGGCAGCCAGGAAGCACTTATAAAAAATGTAGCATTTCCTGCAGTCTGTGAACTATTACTGAATTCAAGTTTTACATTCCAGTGTCCTGCTGTTTAAACTTTGGTAATGGTCTAGCTGAACAGAACCAGTCTCCTGCTCAGCAGTGTAGTATCTTTCTACTAGTTGGAAGAGGTCCAGCAATTTGTGGAGGTGGAAGGGAGCCTGGGAAATGTCAGTGAGAGTTTTGGCAGGTTGGAATAGTTCATCAGAGGTCAGGGAAAAGAAAAAGGCTGGGAAAATTTGAGGGAGCCTCTGAGTGCTCAAGATACTGATAAGGGACAGTAGGACTTCAGAATGTCTCTCTAGAAAGATAGGGAAAGGTAGAAATAAATTAATTCGAGGTCCAGAGACCAAAACGGTTATGTTAAGGATTTCAGAGAAGATTGCAGGCATCACTCAGTGTTCACCTGTGCCTCCATTTGTCCCTCAGAAGGATAAAAGGTGTGAATAAGGCAATACATTACTATAAGCAATAATGCACTGAAACTACTGTTAAGTAAGACATTTCCTGATTGTTCTCCTAATAAATTTTTGCTTATACTGGAATTGAACATTACCAAGCAAGAGACAACAGAAACACCTAAATTTTGTAACTGAGACTAAAGGTAAAAGAAGCTGTATGTAGAAATTAAGACAGTTAAATAATAAAAATATCTTTGTTTATGAAAGCCCACTCTCCTGCTAACAAACAAAACAAGAGTTAGTACAACTCAGCAGGTTCCCACTCCTCTCCTAAGTTATAGGCTTGATCTAAAAGCCAAGATGGGGCAGGGGAAAAAAGGAATGGAGAGATTCCCTATATGTCAGCAATCTTGGTGTCAGGCCTACTACTTTTTTTTTTTTTTTTCTGGAAATCCTACTGAAAACAGAGAGTGAAGAAGAAATAACAGAACAAAAAGTTTGGCTGCCATGTTGGTTTACCTGGAGCCATGCTGAAATTTTCATAACACTGAGGGAGAGAGAAATTCACAGAGGGTTTGTCAACATATGTCATCAATAAATATAACCCCCATTAATGTTACTGATTACTAAAGCAATCTGAGAATATAGCCTGAGACCATCTGGAGGAATAAAAAATATTTGACTTGTTATGAACACTACTGTCATTCTAACAGTAATGATGACTGAGTCATTTTCTTCTATTTAATGCACTTTGTCCCTTATGTCTCTTGCTTTGTTGGCACCTACATCTTAAATTACATTATATGTTCTTATACTTAAGTAGGATATATATGTTTTTTAATTATTAAAAATAAAAAAATACTTCTCTTTTAAAAAACATTTCCACTACTCAGTATGAAATCTTGTCATACCAGCTTGTGTGACCTGCCATCAGTCTTTTTAGAAGCAATGGCTCTGCTCAGGTCAAAGCATCTTGTCCTTCTGACAAATTGAAGCACTTGTTATATTTCTCCTGCTGAACAATCTACATACCAGCATGGGGTTTTTTTTGCCTTTTTTCCCCTTTTTTTCTCTTTTCTTTTTTTTTTTTTTTTTTTTTTTTTTTCCTGATTTACAAGGAATCTGAGCTCTGAAGCTTCCCTACGCCCAAAAATCAGAAACAAAGCACTACTGCTCCTCCTAGCAGTTTGGAACATGTTCCTTCGGAAAACAGGGACTCCAGTCAGTGCTTGCCTCCCACTCAAGTGAAATATGCCCTTCCTCATACAGTTGACCGAGCCAGCATTTTGCATTTACAATGTAATAAGTGGGGGTACAAGATAAGTATAGAACAAACTCTGTTTAGGATTCTAAAACAAAATTATATTTAAACATAATTTAATTCATATTTTAAAAATCTTATGTCAACACATTTCTCTGCCTTGTTTCTACACTGTGTTAAAAAGAAACTCGGGGGGGGGGAGGCGGGTGGGAAGTTAAGTGATATGAGACAGGCAGGATACTACAATGTATATGTCATCTTCTCAGAATTCTGGGTTCCTCTTTCACTCTGTGCCTCCCTTCCCCCCGACCCCTTAATCCCTCTTTCTTATTCCTCAGCTCCTCATCAGTCAAACAGGAACTTCTGCACATTAACATCATATAATATCTGTCCCTCTTCCCTTTCCTGAACCAAGTATGTACTATGTATCAGTGTCATTGCTGATCCAACCAGTTTCTGGTTCAGAAAGCCTTATATCAGCCCTTTTTTACTGACTTGGGGATTTTCCATTCTGCAAAACTATCTTTGCAGAGAAATATGGTTGGCCTAGTTCACTAAATCCTTAGCCATCTATTGTCCAAAGGCATTTCCTCTAGATTAGTCAATTATAAGGCTTAATGATTGATTTTTGTAGGTACATACAACAGCTTTGTCAGCTCATAGTAAGTTTAGACATTGAGGCAATTCTTAATACTTTTGTGCCAAACATCAAACAGAAACTCCTGACAGACTTTTTGAACTGTAACAGGTTACTTTAGGCTCAAGGAAGAAGGATGAAGAGACAAGAAGAGGCCAAAACCAGTATTTATTACACCCCTACCCCAAAGTATTAGGAAAATTCTGCAATGCAGACTGCACCCAAATGAATTGAGCAGGGTTCCACCATTATTGGCACAGTGGTTTTCTTCAGGCTTGGTGCCTGCATAGTTCCTCGTGGGAGGCAAAATGCTCCCCCTCTACTCAGAGTGGTAATTTTTTGACTGATACTTGGCAAAGGACAGAGGCAGAATAGCTTTACACCTTTATTTTCTGTTAGAGCTAGCTAAACTGTAAACAGCTTGGCTGTTCTTTAGCTCCTGATGTGTTTCCTTGGGAGCTAAATCTCAGATTTATGATTTCTTCTCAGTAAAATGGGCCCCTGTTTTTCATCCACAGTATGTAGAGTTCTGTATCCAGGTCTGAAAAGTTTTACAGTGCTAAGAGAAGGGATTAGGAATACAGAGATTACTATGTTTCAAGTTGCTACACAGCCTTGGGAAGCTGTGTATATATGTATAATATAAATGCTACATAACATATTTTTTTTTATTTAATATGTGTATTCTTCACTAAGATGATGATGTTTTCCCTTGCAGTTAACTTCAGAAACACTTTAAATTAGTTTCCAGTAGTTTTCAGCTTCTAGTGTATCTGCATTGGGAGTAATATACACTTGCCTAGGTCTTGTAACTGCGGAATTTGAGGAATTGGAGCAGCCTTCTACAGTAGAAGGCCCATTCTCACTCTATGTCTACAGGCTACTCCAGATCTGTCTGGGTCTTGACACAGAATTCTGCACACAATGTGCTCTGGTAGCCCGTGGTTCCTGCAGGTACTATGTTGATAGGACTCAAAATCTCATCTTGGAAGTGGCTGCACATAAAGGCTCTGGAAAGAAGGTAACTAGCCTGACAATTCTCAAGGTCTTTGTATAACCTTGGTATGCTGTATTGCTGCACATAGCTATAAACTGAAGTCCTAAGAGCAAAGCTAAGCAAAGCCCAACCAAAAGAGCAAAGGGTACAAAAGTGAGAATACTATCACACTAAGAAAAAATGTGGAAAGGGAAATGTGACATTTGAAGATTGTCTCCAAGCATTCTCCTTGTTTTGAGGGGCATAAAACCAGCATGCCAGTCAGTATTAAAAAGAGTGATGTGATGTGATGCGATCACTCGGAATCTGTCAATCCATATTCATCCCACTTTATTACAAGCTCTTTTTGGGGTCAAATAGTTGACAACATCACAAGTGAAAACCAGCCTCTGCTATCTGAATAGTTCTTTATCTAAGCTAACTGTGGCTCACAGTGTTTCACTCACAGAGAAATTCTGCTTTGGGTCACCTAAAATCATCTGTGATTTCACTCACTTCATGTTGCTATTGTGTGACCTGGACATTATAGCAGAAGTAACTAGAGAGATCCAGGAAGTATAATGCAAATAATGACTTATAAAATTCAGTTTCCAAGGAACCTACACAATCCAATCAAACGGTTCATATGGAAAACAAACACACAAAACAACCAAACAACAAACAAAAAACAACCAAACAAAAAAACCCACCAACAACAAAAAAAAATTACCACAGAGCCATGAAAACAGAAGCAGCGAGCAGGAGAAATTGAGAGAAGAATGTGTCCACAGAAGTGTCCAGTGCAGCAGTCACATTACTGCACAGATTTGGGGTATCTTTCTGTAAGGTTCCTGGCTCCCAGAAGCCTTCCTCTGCCTCTTCCTTAGATTTCAGTGCTTTAGACTCTTTTACTACAGGTACTTCTCATTAAATTAACTAATGACATTAATCTCACAGAATTATTGGGGCTGGAATAGACCTCTGAGGTCATCAAGCCCAGCCTATGACCCAACACCACCACACCAACCAGACCACTGAGTGCCACATCCAATCTGGCCTTAAACACCTCCCTGGGCAGCACATTCCAGTCACTAATTCCCCTTCCCATCAGGAAGTGCTTGCAACCTAAACCTCCCCTGGCACAGCTTCATAGTAGCACAGTATCCCAGAACATTAGAGATTGAAAGAGAGACTGCAGAGATCATCCAGTCCAACCCCCTGCCAAAGCAGCATCACCCAGGACAGTCTGCACAGGAGTGCATCCAGGTGGGTTTGGAAAGCCTCCAGAGAAGGAGACTCCACAACCTCTCTGGGCAGCCTGTTCCAGGGCTCTGGCACCCTCACTGGAAAGAAGTTTCTCCTCATGTTGAGCTGAAATCTTCTATGTTCAAGTTTGTCTTCCTTATCTTATTAGTGTGCACCCCCAAAAAGAGCATGATCCCCTCCACTTGACCCCACCCCTCAGCTATTGATAGACATTGATCAGATCCCCTCTCAGCCTTCTCTTCCCCAGACTGAACAGCCTCGGGGATCTTGGTCTCTATTCATAGGGGAGATGCTCAGGGTCAATCTTCCATCCACCCAGACCCCCAGGTCCTTTTCCCCTCCACAGCTTCCAGCAGGTCAGTCCCCAACCTATACTGCTCCATGGGGTTGTTCTTTCCCAGGTGCAAGACTCTACCCTTGCCCTTGTTGAATTTCATTCCATTTCTCCCTGCCAAACTCTCAGCCTGTCTTAAGTCTCACTGAATAGCCTTTCTGCTTCAGCTAAATCCTCCACACTCCTCGTTCTGAATCTTTGTGCCATGGCCTGCAAGATAAGAACCTAGAGATAAAAATGGAGAACAATTTCATCCCAGATGAAGTGAAAAAGGTTTCCTTTCTCCTTAATTCAGGAAGCTGCATTTTGCAGTGGTGGACATGAGGTTCACCTCCTTGTCATTGTTGTCTGGAGTGTGTCCAGAGAAGGGCAACAAGGCTGGGGAGGGGCTCTGGAGCACAGCCCTGTGAAGAGAGGCTGAGGGAGCTGGGGTTGCTTAGCCTGGAGAAGAGGAGGCTCAGGGAGACCTTCTTACTCTCTACAACTACCTGAAGGGAGGTTGTAGCCAGGTGGAGGTTGGTCTCTTCTCCCAGGCAACCAGCACCAAAACAAGAGGACACAGTCTCAAGCTGTGCCAGGGGAGGTTTAGGCTGGAGGTTAGGAAGAAATTCTTCCCAGCAAGGGAGATTGGCCATTGGAATGTGCTGCCCAGGGAGGTGTGGTAATAGCTAAGCACATAAAATTAAATTTCACTTAGTAGAAAAGAATTTCATAGTAATCCTTATGGGCACCTGAAGAGTTAAGATTTACCCTACTGTTGCTCTCTACCTTAAACATAATATGTTTTGGGAAGGATATGGTTTATAGAAATAGCTGTCTTTTTCTTTGTTTTAATGAAAATATACATATATATGAAACTTTTTGCAGCAAACATTCAAATCAGAAATTTAAAAAGGTTAAGTTGCTTCAACAGTTTTGGTTTAATCAATTAATTGTATCCTGTATCAATGCAAACTAAGAAAAACATTTTATATTTTATTTGATTACTAAACTAGCATTTACTCAAGTGAATAAATCCAAGTGGTCTGAAAGGGCTACCTGCATAAACAAGAAAGTAATTCTTAAAAATATTCTTGTTAACTACACAACAGAAATTACAAGGAAATATATTGTTGCAAGCCTGAAGGCCAAATGGTCTTTTGCACACTAGTGCTGCAAAAATTACCTTAATATATTGTGAACTGTGCTGTCAAAAGGAAACTAGAGGTCATTACTTGACTCAGCAAAGAAGATTCCCACACTGCAGTCAGCAGTTAGCTAAAATATTCCCCTTGCTTCTAAAGTTCATAAGCAACTTCAAAATATTATTTTTGAAGAATCTCAGTATTTTCAACTATGTAAAATGATATTTTTTAATTATTGTTGGAATTCTCTAAAATAAAATACATTTAGTGCTGAAACAAAATCTCTGCTTCTAAGGATGTGACTTAGCAGCAAGACTGAAGGCTGGTGCTCCCATTGTTTCATGTTTAGGCCTATAGTGATACCAGCAAAACCATCAAGATGAATAATTGAAGTTTTTTTGGGGTGTGTGTGGAGTTTTGGATTTGTGGGGAATTTTTAAAGTCAAGACCTACCAAACAAAATGAGTGAAAAAAACCAACCAGCCAAACAAACAGAATTGCTTGTAATTTTGTACTGCAGTAGTCCTTAAATCCACTGGCATTTCCTATCAAGCCCCAGAAGAAATCATCAGGTAATCATTAGGCAAGGTGCAACACTTCCAGATGCTTTTCCCTCCATTATGTAAGGAAGTCCACCTGAAATTGTGACAGCCAATGCAATCTAACAAAATAAATCTAAAGCATGACTTCACACTAATATTACAACAGAAAGTGACACAGCTTCTCAACATGAGGTACTGCCTGCATTTAGCATAGCATAGCATAGCATAGCATAGAATAGCATAGCATAGCATAGCATAGCATAGAATAGAATAGAATAGAATAGAATAGAATAGAATAGAATAGAATAGAATAGAATAGAATAGAATAGAATAGGACAGGACCAGGTTGGAAGAGCCCTTCAAGATCACCTTCCCAACCATTTGTTGGATTTAGTTGACAGAGTGGAAGCAAAACATGATTTCCTGAAAGAGATATAGTCTACAATGCCAGTCCTGAATCCCTACCCATACTAAGATGGAGATACAGGTTCCTCTGAAACTGGTGTTCAGGGACAATAGTATTCTACTCTATTAGGTGAGAACCCTCACAGATACTTACTTCACAGAATCACAGAATATTAGGGGTTGGAAGGAACCTCAAAAGATCATCTAGCCCAACTCCCCTGCCAGAGCAGAATCACCTACACCAAATCACAAAGGAACACATCCAGGTGGGTTTTGAATATCACCACAGAGGGAGACTCCACAACCCCCGTGGGAAGCCTGTTCCAGTGTTCTGTCACCCTTACAGTGAAAAATTTTTTCCTAGGCCTCAATTTCCACTCATTGCCCCTTGTTCTGTTATTGGGCACCACTGAGAAGAGCCTGACTCCATCATCTTGGCACTCACCCTTTACCTATTTATAAACACTAATGAGGTCATCCCTTAGTCTCATCTTTTCCAAGCTGAAGAGCCCCAGCTCCCTCAGCCTGTCGTTGTAAGGAAGATGTTCCACTCCCCTAGTAATTTTTGTGGCTCTGTGCTTGACTCTCTCAAGCAGTTCCCTGTCCTTCGTGAACTGAAGGGCTCAGAACTGGACACAATACTCCAGATGTGGCCTCACCAAGGCAAAGTAGATGGGGAAGAGATCCTCTCTCCACCTACTGCCACACGCCTTCTAATACACCCCAGAATGGCTACAGGCTCTTCAGGAGAGACAGGCAAGGAAGAAGGGGTGGAGGGGTGGCCCTGTACATCAGGGAGGCACTAGATGCCATTGAGCTAGAGATCAGGGACGATCAGGTTGAGTGCTTGTGGGTGAGAATTAGAGGGAAGACCAGCAGGGCAGATATCCTGGTTGGGGTCTGTTATAGACCACCCAACCAGGAGGATGATCTTGATGAAGCATTCTATAGGCAGCTTAAGGCTGTCTCAAGATTGCCTGACCTTGTTCTCATGGGTGACTTCTACCTGCCTGATATCTGCTGGGATCTCAACACAGCAGAGAGAAGGCAATCTAAGAGGTTCTTAGAGTGCATGGAGGACAGCTTCTTATCCCAGGTGCTGTGCGAGCCTACCAGGGGTAAGGCTATGCTTGACCTCCTCTTCACCAACAGGGAAGGGCTGGTGGGTGATGTGGTGGTCAGAGGGTGTTTAGGCACCAGTGACCACGAGATAATTGAGTTTTAGCATTCAGCCAAGCCAAGAGGGGTAGCAAGACCGCCACTCTGGACTTCCGGAGGGCAGACTTCAGGCTACTCAAGGAACTAACTCAGAAGGTTCCTTGGGAAACAGCCCTTAAAAATAAAGGGGTCCAGGAGAGCTGGACCTACTTCAAGGAAGAACTCTTGAAGGTGCAGGAACAGGCTGTGCCAGTGTGCCGGAAGATGAGCTGCTGGGGCAGACGGCCAGCCTGGATGGGTAATGAACTTTTAATAGAACTAAGGGAAAAAAGAGGGTGTATCATCTTTGGAAGAAAGGGGAGGCAACCCATGTTCTGTTTAGGGATGTTGCTAGGTCTTGTAGGAAGAAAATTAGGGAGGCAAAAGCCCATTTGGAGCTCAAACTGGCCTCTGCTGTGAAGGACAACAAAAAGTCCTTCTATAAATATATTAATAGCAAGAGGAAGGGCAAGGACAACCTCCACTCCTTGGTGGGCACGGAGGGGAACATTATACAAAGGATGAAGAAAAGGCAGAGGTACTTAACACCTTCTTTACCTCAATTTTTACTAGCAGTACAGAACGTCTTCCAGACAGCTGGCCTGCAGAGCTGGCAGAAGGAGCCAGGGAGCAGCATAGTTTTCCTCTGTTCCAGCATGGGAGAGTTAGAGATCTTCTCAGCCGCTTGGACCCCCACAGGTCCATGGGACCGGATGGGATCCATCCTAGGGTGCTGAGGGAGCTGGCAGATGAGCTGGCCAAGCCGCTCTCCATCATTTTTCAGTAGTCCTGGCTCACTGGAGAGGTCCCAGAAGACTGGAAGCTGGCCAACGTGGTGCCCATCCACAAGAAGGGCCGGTTGGATGAGCCAGGGAATTATAGGCCTGTCAGCCTGACCTCAGTGCCAGGCAAGATTATGGAACAGGTCATCTCGAGTGTGATCACACAGCACTTACAGGATGGCCAAGGGATCAGGCCCAGCCAGCATGGATTTAGGCAGGTCCTGCCTGACCAACCTGATCTCCTTCTATGATCAGGTGACCCACCTGGTGGATGTGGGGAGGCCTGTGGATGTGGTCTACCTGGACCTCAGCAAGGCCTTTGACACTGTCCCCACAGCAAACTCCTGGCCAAGCTGGCAGCCCATGGCTTGGACAGGATCACACTGTGTTGGGTTAGGAACTGGCTGGAGGGCTGAGCCCAGAGAGTGGTAGTGAATGGTGCCACATCCAGCTGGCGGCCAGTCACTAGTGGTGTGCCCCAAGGATCAGTACTGGGCCCCATGCTCTTCAACATCTTTATTGATGATCTGGATGAGGGTATCGAGTCCATCATCAGTAAATTTGCAGATGACACCAAGCTGGGGGCAGCAGTTGAACTGCTGGACGGCATAGAGGCTTTGCAGAGGGACCTCGACAGGCTGGACAGATGGGCAGGATCCAAGGGCATGAGATTGAACACATCCAAGTGCCGGGTTCTGCACATTGGCCAGAACAACCCCATGCAGTGCTACAGGCTGGGGTCAGAGTGGCTGGAGAGCGGCCAGGCAGAGAGGGACCTGGGGGTATTGGTTGATTGTAGGCTGAACATGAGCCTGCAGTGTGCCCAGGCAGCCAAGAAGGGCATCCTGGCCTGTATCAGGAAGAGTGTGGCCAGCAGGAGCAGGGAGGTCATTCTGCCCCTGTACACTGCACTGGTTAGGCCACATCTTGAGTCCTGTGTCCAGTTCTGGGCCCCTCAGTTTAGGAAGGATGTTGTCTTGCTGGAACGTGTCCAGAGAATGGCAACAAAGTTGGTGAGGGGTTTGGAACACAAGCCCTATGAGGAGAGGCTGAGGGAGCTGGGGTTGCTTAGCCTGGAGGAGACTGAGGGGTGACCTTATTGCTCTCTACAACTACCTGAAGGGAGGTGGTAGCCAGGCAGAGGTTGGTCTCTTCTCCCAGGCAGCCAGCACCAGAACAAGAGGACACAGTCTCAGGCTGCGCCAGGGCAAGTTTAGACTGGACGTTAGGAGGAAGTTCTATACAAAGAGAGTGATTGCCCATTGGAATTGGCTGCCCGTGGAGGTGGTGGAGTCACCTTCATTGGAGGTGTTCAGGAGGAGACTTGATGGGGTGCTTGGTGCCATGATCTAGTTGTTTGATCGGTTGGACGTGATGATCTTGAAGGTCTCTTCCAACCTGGTTTATGATTTTATTATTGTATTTTTTATTAATGGCAAAGTTTTTCCTGGCCACAAAAGCACATTGCTGGCTCATAGTCAACCTCCCATCCACTAGGACCCCCAGGTCCTTTTCCCTTCACTGCTCTCCAACAGGCCAGTCCCAAACCTATAATGGTACATGGAGTTGCTCTTTCTCCGGTGCAAGACTCTACAATTTCCCTTGTTGAATTTTCATTCAATTTCCCCTTGCCCAAATCTCCATCCTATCTAAGTCTTGCTGAATGGTGAATCAGCCACTCCTCCCAGTTTTGTGTCATCATCAAACTTGCTGACAGTGCTCTCTGTTCCCTCATCCAGGTCATTGATTAATATATTGAATAGTACTGGTCCCAGTACTGAGCCCTGAGGGACTCCACTAGATACAGGCTTCCAACTAGACTCTATCCCATTGACCACAACTCTTTGACTTCTTTCCTTCAACAGTTCACAATCCACCTCATTACCTTATCACCCGGGAGGTGGTTGAGTCGCCATCCCTGGAGGCATTCAAGAGGGGGCTGGATGTGGCACTTGGTGCCATGGTCTAGTCATGGGGTTTGTGGTTACAGGTTGGACTCGATGATCTTCGAGGTCTCTTCCAACCTTGGTAATACTGTGATACGGTGATACTGATCATCCAGACCACATTTCCTTAGTTTAGCTGTGAGGATGCTGTGGTACATTTCATCTCTGAAATGTGTGGGGTTTTTCTGAATATGTACACTGATTTCTGAAGATCTGTCCAAGACAGTTAAAATGGCACAGGTGTTGGGCTTGAATTCTCATATTCCATTCAGACACAGATGTGATGAACACATTAACATAGCTAATTATATAGTTAACTATAATAATATAGTTAATTATATACAAGTCTTGTGGAAGTATTCACTAGCAGAGAATAACAAATGATTTACCAACCCAAAAATAAAATGGAAACAAAGCTGCTGGTGGTTTTCAAGGCAAAGGTCATGGCTGTCTCAGATAATATCGCTTTATCTCCAAGTAGAACTCCTTTAAGGAACAGAGTTAGTCTAAGGACAATATTTACATGCAAAGCAGAGCCATTTCCTAAAGGCAAGGAGAAGCTTCATACTGTCAGGTAATAATAAGGGCTAGATCTTTGGGGTGCAATTAATCTTACTAAGTGTGCTCAGTTAACTGTTTAGGCTCCATCTGCTGTTTAGGCTCCTTCTGCACAACCTTCCAAGAAAGAGTGTCTCCAGAGCATGGGTTCTCATAAAACCTGCTGTAGAATCAGTCCTGGAGAAATGTTTCTCTTCTTTAACTGCAGGGGGAAGCCCAAAAAACCACCTTTCACCACAATCTCAGATACCAAAAATTGAATACAATCAATCCCATTTTGTTAGACATAGAACCCTTGAGTCAGCGTGAAGTTGGAAAAATCCAGTGACTAAGGCGTGTACTATTTTATCATATCAGTGTCAGATCTTGTCAGATTTATCCATGAACCAAAACAGAAAAGACAACATTGCAAATTCTTGTTTTTAAATTAGGAAATTCCTTTAATTCCAGTTCACATCTGTTGCTTAGCTGCCTGAAAACCTCTCAAGCTCTCCAATAGTGCATCCCCTCTAGGAAAATCCAGATTCCAACCACCCATGGATTAAATTATAGTTACAAGCAAAATCTCAAAGGATAGACTTTTTAAACTCATCTTATCTTCAGTCTACTTGCCCAGCAAGGAACCTGACAGTAAATTAGAGCTCTGTTTTTATTTTAGAAATCACTGCATCTTTCCTCCAGGAAAACAAGCAATTAAATGTCTTTTCATATCCCTGACTGTTGAAGCACCTGGGAAAGGTGTGAAATATTTTTATACTAAATGCTGAAATGTGGAGTTATTCACACATATTTTTTAGTGGTTAAGAATGTTACATTGTATAATTTCAAGAACTTTCCACATTGTTTATTTTGGATGGGAGGTTCACTCACATTCTGTTAAAATCATGTTAGTTTATTCAAGGTCATGCATTGTTTAGCTACTTTCACTTCCAATTTAATTAACTTGGAAAAAAAAATAATTCCAAGAAAACATTAATCAAATGTTGATAGTGAAAAAGGGACTTGAATATGAAAAAAGGTACTCCAAAGCTAGAAAACTAAAGCAGGAGGAAACAAACAATAAACAAAAACACCCATACATATCCAATCATAATCTAGATGATACTAATGGATATCCTCCTAATAATAACAATGGTAACAGTTCCACATTAAATATAGACGTGGAAAGTTAAGAAAAGGCATACTTCACTTCCATTACCTTTAACCATCTAAACGTTAAATGCTTTAAGATGGCAGGTAGGCTCCCTCTAGAGTTGATGGAGGTAGATCTACTGTAGCTGTTTGAAGATGACTAGGTATATATCAAGGGGGAGTACTTAGAATCATAGAATCATAGAATCAGTCAGGGTTGGAAGGGACCACAAGGATCATCTAGTTCCAACCCCTGCCATGGGCAGGGACACCCTACACTAGATCACACTGGCCAGAGCCTCGTCCAGCCTGGTCTTAAACACCTCCAGGGACTGGGCCTCAACCACCTCCCTGGATAACCCATTCCAGGGCTTCACCACTCTCATGGTAAAGAACTTCTTCCTCACATCTAGCTTGAATCTCCCTATTTCCAGCTTCATTCCATTCCCCCTAGTCCTATCACTACCTGAGATCCTGAGAAGTCCCTCCCCAGCCTTCCTGTAGGCCCCCTTCAGATACTGGAAGGCCACAATGAGGTCACCTCGGAGCCTTCTCTTCTCCAGACTGAACAGCCCCAACTCCTTCAGTCTGTCCTCATAGGAGAGGTGCTCCAGCCCTCTGATCATCCTCGTGGCCCTTCTCTGGACATGTTCCAGCACGTCCACATCCCTCCTGTAACAGGGGCTCCAGAACTGGACGCAGTACTCCAGGTGGGGTCTCACCAGAGCTGAGTAGAGGGGAAGAACCACCTCCCTTGACCTGCTGGTCACACTTCTCCTGATGCAGCCCAGGATCTGATTGGCTTTCCGGGCTGCAAGTGCACATTGAGAGCTCATGTTGAGCTTCTCATCCACCAGCACCCCCAAGTCTCTCTCCCCAGGGCTGCTCTCCAGCCAGTCCCTGCCCATCCTGGATTTGTGCCTGGGATTGCCTCGACCCAGATGCAGGACCCTGCACTTGGTCTCGTTGAAGCTCATGAGGTTGGCTTGTGCCCACCTCTCCAGCCTGTCCAGGTCCCTCTGGATGGCATCCCTTCCCTCCAGCGTGTCCACTGCACCACACAGCTTGGTGTCATCAGCAAACTTGCTGAGGGTGCACTCAATGCCACTGTCCATGGCACCCACTTCATTTCATTAACTGTAAAACAAGCCTTGACAAATGGCTTAGATTAGACAGACACATTTTAAATGCAAAATGTGTATCTTGCCACCAAATACAGTGGCAGGACTTCCTAAGGAATTCTCTCCAATACTAGATTTCAGAGTCAGGACTGTTTAGAAATGCAAGAGAAATGAAGATCAAAACCCCTGTATCTGACTGCAGTGTATTGGCATTAGATTTCATTCAAGGATGAATCTCATTTATTTGTGTCCAGCTTTGAAATTATATGTCTCCTTTCCTCCTTAAAAGCACCATCATTATACTTCACTTGGTTGCATAAGAAAATTCTGGAGTTTGTCAATAATATACTATAATTTTATCATGTCAGATAAAAATTAACCTAGATGAGACTTTGTAACAACCATACAGTGGACATTTTACAGAGAAGTGATTCTTCATCAATAGAATGAGGGCTTTTAAAATCTAAACTGTCATTTTTGGGAAATAGGATATAAATGTTGCCTGACTCAGTAAAGAACAAAACCAGGGAAATTATCTCTTATAGGAGATATTGTACTAACTTAATTCAGAGTAACCTTTTTTGTATTCCAACCAGTATCAAAAGCTTGAACTACCCAGTATAGGAAGAGTATGAGATGCAAATACTGTTGTTTCTGTTACTGGTCTGTTTGAGAAAACAAATTCCACCAAACTTTAAGGCACTCTCTGCACTGACCTTTATATGATCTTTTAAATTCACATAATTTTCATGTAAAATTCCTTAGTCATTTTTCTGTAAACCAAATTAAACCTTGACCCTCCATTCGACTAAGTGTTAGACTGTGGTTTCAGCGATATTGTACAATGCATTGTCAGGAAAAGGCGTGGATAGCTTGCATACGAAATTTCCTGAAAACTATGTTTACAAGGAATTCGCTTTGTTATAAAGCTGTTAAATCCACTCCACTTATTGAACCCTGCTCTTTTGCTAATATACATCTCTCAATGTTTTTACTTTACATGGCAAAATATAGTACAAGGTTTTCCCTCAAATATTTCTGTTCTAGACAGAACTTAAGCTGGCAAGAAAATTTGTGTTGCCTTTCATAGGTGGGAAAATATAATCTATTAATTATCATAGCATCTGCTTTTGTAATGACCTCTAACAGGAAATAGAGCAGAAGTGACCCAATAAAGCTGGTGATAAAAAAAATATAAATAACATCTGCTTTTTTGCTATTGTGTTGTTTTTTTCTGCAGTTCTGAATGGATCATGTCATATTATAACTCACATGGTCCCTCTGCAGAAAGACACTGGAGGAAATCTGTGGGTTTATGTGCAAATTGCAGG
The DNA here is from genome assembly GCA_033816785.1 of Picus viridis. Taxonomy (NCBI): domain Eukaryota; kingdom Metazoa; phylum Chordata; class Aves; order Piciformes; family Picidae; genus Picus; species Picus viridis. Next base: position 72,093,065 of record CM066606.1, on the reverse strand, counting down.
CGGAAAAAGCTGCTAAGCTAGGTATGAAAATTAACTTCACAAAACTACTTCTTCAGCTTATTTTGATAAGAAAATAGTACACACATATTGTTTAGAAACATACATTTCATGTTATATATAACTATGTGTTTGACTCATAACAAATAAATACATATTACATATGTATGACTTTTCCTCTATATTACATGTATAAAGAACAGGAGGTCCATATGTCCTCAACATTTTACAATACACTCTTATTTTCAACAATAATGGCTGTAAAGCTGCAGTACCTTTTTCCATTAGTCTACCAAACTGCTTGGTACCTGAACAGATAGCTGAGCCCAGTTAGTTCTCAGATGTTGACACAGAGTTTCAGCAAATTCACCATGAATTTAAGTATTTCACATGGGTATCTTGTGACAGGAATAAAATTATTTTAATATCTAACTAAAAGTTGATTTAAAGCTAAAAACATTTATTACTATTGATTTTTTTTTAATATAAATGATGCAAATTATTTACAATCTATAAAGAAAAATGTTTTCTGAATAACAAAACTAATGAAAACCGGCTACTTTTCTCTGTAGTTCTGCCTTGTAAACTTCTTCCCCTGTTGTGATGATCTCAGCTTCTCCTTCACACATATCTTTTATCAAACACCTTTCTGTACACAAGACAACAGTGCTACCCTGAACTTCTAAGCATAGTAATTAGCTATCTGGTACAATACCTAACCTAACTGATCAACTGCTCTAAGCTCATTCTACAGGATAAACAGGTAGAAAAGGTGAGGCTCTGTTTTACCCCTACTTATCTTACTAATGCCAGCACTTCCCCAGAACTGTGAGACCATACCCAGTCCTCTGTGTCTCCCTCAGATGGCATAAACTTAAATTGACTGCTAGGTTCAAAGATTACTCAGGAAAATGGCATATAGGCAATGAAACTGCAAAATTCACAGCATAATTGCACAATCTCCAACTCTAGAAGGGTGATTAAAATCAGAAAATTAAAAGCTGAAGAAAGAATATGTTTGTCATTTTTGAAAATACCATTATCTTGACCAAAATGGATCACCACCATTACTCAAAATTACTCTGTTGTATTTCAGCAAGGTCCTTGTAGGGATGAAGAAATTTAAAGGGGGAAATGTCTTTTAAAGATACAGCAAAAGACTAGGCACCGTGATTGTAAATTGTCATGTATTCCAGTCTAGCAATATAGACCAAATAAATATGTACAAGGTGAAAGAAAAGACTGTCCAGCAGACTTCCAATGCTTTTTTCCATATCACAGTTTCATGAGACTGTGTAGGAAGAAAATTAGAAAGGCCAAAGCCCAAATGGAAATTAATTTGGTTTCATCTGTTAGAGAGAACAGGAGATGCTTCTACCAAGACATTAGCAACAAATGAAGGACTAAGGAGAATCTCTGTCCTTTGTTTGATGCAGGGGGAAACATAGTGGTCAAGGCTGAGGGACTCAGTAACTTCAGTCTCTACCAGTAACACCAACTGTTCACTGGATACCTGGACCCCTGAGCTGGAAAACTGGGATAGGGAGCACAGTGAAACTCCCTTAATCCACAGGGAGATGGTTAGTGAGCTGTTGCACCACTCAGACAAACATCAGTCTATGGGGCCAGATGGCATACATCTGAGGGTAATGAAAGAACTGGTGGAAGTGCTCATCAAGACACTTTCCCTAATTTATCCTCCGGATAACCGGAGAGGTCCCATCTGACAAGCAACTGGCAATGGTGACACCCATCTACAAGAAGGGCTCAAAGGAGGACCAGGGAACTACTGATGTTAGTACCAGGGAAGGTTACAGAGCAGATCGTCTTGAATGCCATTATGCACAATGTGCATTGCAAACAGGTGAACAAGCCCAGTCAGCATGTGTTCATGGAGGGCAGATCCTGCTTGATGAACCCAATCTCCATCTACAAGAAGATGATTCAACAGATGAAGGAAAGGCTCTGAATGTTGTTTACCTGGACATTAGTAAAGCATTTGACATTGTCTTCCACAGCATCCCCCTGGTGAAACTAGCTGCTCATGACTTGGGTGGGTGGACACTTTGCTGGGCAAAAAACTGTCTGGATGGCCTAAAGAGTGGTGATGAGTGGAGCTAAATCCAGTTGGTGGCAGTTATAGGTGCTGCTCCCCAGAACTCAGTGCTGGGGCAAGTCTTGTTTAATACATCTATCAATTATATGGATGAGGGGATTGTGTGCACCTTCAGCAAGTTTGCACACAACACCAAATTCAGTAGAAGCATTGATCTGAAGGTAGGAAGGCTTTGCAGAGGTACCTGCACAAGCTGGATCAATGGGCTGAGGTCAGCTGTATGAGGTTTAACAAGGCCAAATGCCAAGTCCTGCACCTGAGCCAGAATGATCCCAGGCAATGATACACACCCTGGGGGAGAGCAGCTGGAAAGCTACCCATCAAAGGACCTGCAAGTGCTGGTTAACTGCTGGCTGAACATGAGGCAGCAGTGTGCCCAGGTGACCAAGACCAACAGCATCCCAGCCTACCTCAGAAATAGTGTAGACCAACAGTATCCCAGTCTACATCAGAAACAGTGTAGATCAACAGCATCCCAGCCTACATCAGAAATAGTGTAGCCAGCAGCAGTAGGGAAGTGATCATGTCCCTGTACTAAGCACTGGTGAGGCCGCACTTTGAATACTGTGCTCAATTTTGGGCCCCTTGGTACAAGAAAGACACTGAGGTGCTGGAGAATGCACAAAGAATGGCAATGAAGCTGGTGAAGGGTTTGGAGAACATGTCTTATAAGGCAGTGTTAGGTCAGCAATCAGACTTCATGATCTTAGCGGTATTTTCCAACTAAAAGAAATCTATGATTGAATGATATGCTTTATTCTTCTTCAGTATGCATCGTTTGGGTTGTGTTTTAGTCTCTTTCCATAACAGAAGAGCTTCATGAAAAATATCACTTTAATAATACTCATGCATTCCAAATAATGAGAACTGATACTATCAGCCATCACAAAGATATGTGAAAACAATGTGGTTTGTATTCTAAGGTGACAAATCTTCCTTTGTCATCAACATGCAGAAAAGTTTGATACTTTCTATAGATACACGTCAAGCACATTTTAACTCTGACTTATCTTTCTGAAAATGCTTATTGGTGTTCTTTGAATAAATCGTGTCCAAAGTGATTTCTTTCTCTTTTAATGATTCTTTGAATAAGGCATCTCCATGTATGCATGATATGAGGCACAGTTAGTAGAAAGATATTCGCCCTGTGAATGAACACATAATGGATGTTTGGCATTAACATCCATTGCAAAGGTGGAAAACTAGAAGCAGAAAATCTGTTTGCTACCTTCCATATAGTGTGTGCATCACTTTCAGACCAAATGTGGACATTCTGTCCCTAATGAAGCCAACAACTGGTTTGTCACGGATTTTTTTAAATCAAGGATTTATTTCCCAGGGTGGATTCAACTCTTCAGTTTATATGTCTACAGTGTAGACTTCTATATCTCAGCTAACAACCAGAGCATCTTACATACAATAAAGTGAAGAGGGTGTTTCAGGCCATGAGTTATTTAATCCTTTTTTAACTTCTTACAACACCACCTTTCACACACTGGGAAACCCTTTTGCTCTTCACTAAGAAAAGCCTAAAATGACATGTTCAGGTAAAGATATTTCCATTTACTAAGCTAAATCATAGTGACAGGACTTAGTTCAGCTGCAAGTAAACATAACCAGTACTGATAAGTTCTTTGAGAAGTACAAGTAGCATCTATCAATATAAAGTGTGTACTGATTTATAGCTGTATTTCCCCTCTTCAGGCAAAATGGTTTCAATTTTCCTCTTGCAACACTTTAACTGTCATTCCTAAGTAAACTTTGTCATTCAAACAAATCAATAAAATAAAAAATAAATGCAATTATATGTCACAGTGACTAAGAAGAATCCTTTCTGTTAGATGTTATGACTGTGTAAATGTAAATGTTCAGACTTCACTTCTTAGGAACTCATTTTGCACAGCCATGACAGGAGACAACGTCAAAATTATTCACTGCCTGCTATGCGCATATCTGCTAATCAATTTCCTCAACTGTGGAACTCCCAATAAACATTAACACAGGTTAAGTTAATGTTTACAGTTGTGGTGCAGGTTTTGTGGTGGTAGTTCTCTATTGGTTTTGGTGTTTTGGGCTTTTTTGGGGGTGGTTTTTGGTTTTGGTTTATTTCGTGTTGTGGTGTTGTTTATTTTTAGGGGGAGCGGATAAAAAACAGTTTGTGAACAGGAAAGTAGGTCGAGCTCATAATAAACACAGGTCTAATGTTCCTATTTATAGCTTAGCTCTTCACTTCCTGCTATGTAAGATTATACTGCTTTGTCTTTTTCTTCAGTTTTCCTTACACATTGAATATATTTCAAAACATCTTTAAGACTCTTCTCTGTTGGAAAAGGCAAAAATTAATGGATTAGTCAGATTCAACATAAAAGAATTAAAATTTCTCTATTAAACTGGTGGAATTGCATTTAGTCTAATATTATATAAACATATTTCATACCTTTGCTGACCTAAAGACAATATTAAAACAGAACTTTTTGCTCTACAGTAAGCAGAATAAACAACCATGATAATTCCATTAGTCTTAAAAGCCTGTGCACTCTGAAATGAATTTTTGGCCATCCCACTGGAAATACAATTCCTACATTGTGACAGGTTTTCTTACACATTTTTGTGAGGCTAGAGATTTGGAGAAAATCAATAAAATATACAGTGAAACACACAGAGTTAATTACTCTTGTAACATAAAATTAACAATATCTGCAGACAGTATTATAGGCACAATATCAAATCAATTTTGGATTATTTTAAAATTATATGCTGGATTTTGAATGCATAAAGATAGTAGAAATCTGAGCATTTATAGGAACTTAACAGCTTTTTTTCCCCCATCAAAATAGTATCTGAAGTCCACAAAGTAATAAAAAACCCTGTAAACATTCTAACACAATGTATCAAGAATAGATAAAACAAATTATAAGATAGCTTTATTATATAGTGTTATCATTACAATGCTTGTAGCATTACATATCTGGGGCCCTCAGTTTAGGAAAGATGTTGGGTTGCTGGAATGTATCCAGAGAAGGGCAACAAAGCTGGTGAGAGGTCTGGAGCACAAGCCCTATGAGGAGAGGCTGATGGAGCTGGGGTTGCTTAGCCTGGAGAGGAGGAGGCTCAGGGAGACTTTCTTGCTGTCTACAACTACCTTAAGAGAGGTTGTAGACAGGCAGAGGTTGGTCTCTTCTCCCAGGCAACCAGCACCAGAACAAGAGGACACAGTCTCAAGCTGCACCAGGGGAGGTTTAGGCTGGATGTTAGGATGAAATTCTTCACAGAAAGAGTGACTGGCCATTGGATGGGCTGCCCAGGGGGTGGTGGAGTCACCATCACTGGAGGTGTTTAAGAAGAGACTGGACGGGACACTTAGTGCCATGGTTTAGTTGATTAGATAGTGTTAGGTGATAAGTTGGACATCTTGAAGGGCTTTTCCAACCTGGCTTATTCTATTCTATTCTATTCTATTCTATTCTATTCTATTCTATTCTATTCTATTCTATTCTATTCTACTCTACTCTACTCTACTCTATTCTATCTCATCTCTCATTATTATACTACTTTAATATTACTTCTACTAAATGCATTAATTTACTATCAAACAAATTCACAAAACAATTCAATCTGCCAATCAAGCTCTGTATATAAACAAATTTTGGAAAGGTCAGAAGATTGAATTAAAAAAAGATCACCAAATTCAGAATGTCCTGGACATTAACTCATAGGTTTATTGGTTCACAAAAAGGACTTATAGATATTGTGTGCAAAATTCCAAACAGGATACTAGGTTTCATTACCTGGAAAGTTCAGTCTTTTTAGAAAATCTCACTATGTACCTAGACTGCTACAATATACCTAGTTGCATAAATTCCTTTGGCATTGTACATGTAACTAACAACTACAAAACAATTTGTAGTTTGGCCAGCTATAAATCCTGTGACTCTTCAATGGTTTCTTCTGCATAATATTGTATTTTACACATGAAACACAACACTGATTCAGCTTCATAATTACTGCTATGAGTCTTGTTTGCCATAGCTGCAGCTAAGATGGTTGTCTTTAATTAGATACTGTGACACAGCACAGCAGTGTGGTGATCCCTAGGCTCTAAGTTCTGTTCTTTCTGCATCACTTTCTTCATCTTTCTACTTAGGAGTCTCCATGCTGCCCAAGTACTAGCTGGCTACACAGCTCAAACACACTAGTATAGCTAGTTTAAATGTAACTATAAAACTAGCCTTAAAATAATTCCAAGTGTGTTACAGCAATGGGTAGAATATAGAGAGTGTAATCTACTCAGCTGTAGGTGAAAAGGTGATTTTTATCTTATACACTTTGGTTTTGTTCAGATTCACCATCCAATTTTTATCCTTCTCCACAAAGCATGTGAAACACTTGAGGTGAACAAGACTGTATCTCCATTCTGCCACAGGCCTTACTTTCCTAGTCAGTATAGTTTGTCTAGCATCTTGGATCTATACACTTGGATTATAAAGCGCTATGTAACTTAGCCTGTACTGGTATAAAGGCTCACTGCAGCAGCTTCCAGAGTTACTGTGCTGCTACTCATTTCCAGTGTGAAGAAACCTTCATTGTCCAGTACATATTTTCAACAGAATGCGACAGCCAGTTAGGTGAATGCCTGGTGGTTTTGACATGACTGAGAGACTGAAGATGCTTTGAAAAAGTCTTTCAATGTGAAAAAAAGAACACCAACTTAAGCCCCTGACCCTCCATCTGAGCACTTAATTAGTCTACTAATAAGTTTATGTACATTACCCTTTCTGTCAGCTGTCCACTGTTTCTACATAACTTACATGCAGAGGTTTCCAGACTCTGGCCTGTAGCAATGCCGATCTGTGTGTGTCTTGCACTACAATACCAATCCTTGAATAAATCTTGGAATCTTTCAGACTCATTCATGTGTTTGATAATCATCTTACTTTTGGAAAATCCAATACAGGATAATAAAACTCCAAGGAGGCTTCCATACAAAACTCAGGACTGTCTTCTTACCACAGTGACCTATTGATCAAGACTGAAGGATCACTAATCACAAACAGAAATAATTCTCATGGACAGAAAGGTGGAGCAGTGGGATTTTGATTATAGGTAAAAATTACTGTAACACTCCTGAAAGAGTTACTCCAATCTACAGAAACTGGAATTCCAGATGATATCTTGTTTGCAACATCCAGTAAAAAAGTAGCAATGTCTTGATCATTACAGAATGATGGTTGCAAATTTATAATGTGTCTTTAAAAAAATAATACAGTTTAAAAAAAAATTTTAAAAAAGTAATCACAAAAGATGAAGTTTCTGTTTGTGCTGATTGTTTGTTTGATTTAATGTATGCCATGAAACACATACTGGTATCATGACCAGGCTCATGTTCCTGCAAAAAACAAGATTATTTTTTTTCATGATCATGAAGATTAAAAGTAAACCTGAACAGTGATCTATACTTAAATGTTGATTTCACAAACTAAGAGAAAATTTTGCATATATAGAATAGAAAGAAAAGAAAAAAAAAAGAAACTGAGATTTTTTTACCATGACTAGTGCAGTCACAGCTACCCTTTTCTGTAACCAAACTGTAATAAGTAATTATATTATGCAAATTAGCTGTGAAGGTAATGAAATGCAGTGTATGCAGTTATCTTGATAAATTACTGTCATCTATTAGCTGTCCTTCACAGCACACTCTCAGTAAGTTATTCTTCTATACGGTTTCATAATTGAAATTTATCTGAATAATGAATAATACTGGTTATGCAACATATTATGCAGGGGAAAAAGAAAAAAAAGGACACTTATTGTTAAGAAACTATAATCAAAAGAAGTGTGGGTGGAGTGCAGAAAGCCCAAGGTAATAACAATCAATTAAACCTATTCCTCTAAATTCTGGCCTCCTTTCAGCTTAATTTGTATAATAGTGTAGAGCTAATGCACTGATGGACCAAGATTAGCTTGGATAGCATACATATATTTTGTCAAAAACCTTATAAATGCATTGCAATTTCTAGTTCAGCCCCTTGGTTTTGTACAATAAAACATGAATTTGCTTCTTTATTTTGCCATCATTTGAAGTTGCCAGTTCCATTCCACTCAGATTCCATGCCATAGCTCCAGTTACTTCAGTGCTGCAGAAAAAGTGCTTCAGCACTTCAGAAAGCTGAAATACTGATGTCAGAGAAAGCAGTATCTCATTCAAGTTGAATAGCTAATTCAGGTTGTGTTTCTCTAGCTTTATTTGTAGGATGTACTTTGAAGAGAGATAATTTGTTGACACATTAAATATATAAACAGATAAGTAAATAAGCAAGCAGACAATCTCTGTGTTGCAGAAGAAAACTGTGAATCAGGTTTTAAACTGACCCAAACAAAATAGAAATTGCATAAGGAATGGTTTTTAAAAATTGCAGTATCACCTGCAAGAAACTTCAGGTCTACAATAATACAAAAATCCTTCTCCATGAGTGTAAAATACAATCATAAAACAACAAGATTGGTGAAATATTTATAACAGTAAATGAAGCCATACAAGCTCATTTCTTCATGGTCCTTCTGTATTTTTGTGAGACACTGACTTATATCTTTACAAATATAGGATGAATATTGAAAAATAGGCATCTATGAAAATGCAGAAAGAACAGCAGCAAGACTGGGCATATGAAGTACTTTAATCTTTTAAGAAGGAAAATCAGAGTGTTTCATTTCAGTAACCATACAGATTGTGTATTAAATTGGTTCACAGCTTCTGTATGATTGTATATAGTCCCAAACAGACTAATGAAGAAGACATAAAAGATATGCCAGGGAACAGATTTTACACAGAGGGGCATTTTCCCTAACTTTTCTTACCAACATGAATTAAGCTATCATAAGTTGCAAAGCAAAATTTTATGAAGATCCCACTGCAAAGTAAAAAGGATTTTTGGCACATTTGTACCACTGGTTAATACATACAGAGTAGAAACATGGGCATTCTCCAAGAATATCAAATATCAGCTAAAAGCTGAGTTGTAAAACATGAAAAGATTTATACATAGAGTATTGCTGGAACCATGCCAAATCCTAAAGGGACTTAGTTCTGGTACTTGAAGAAGGAGACCTTGAGTATCTCAGACATAATAAAAACAAGACTAGAGCCCCGTAACTTCTGCCAAGTGAATTCTAGCATGGTCCTAGAATCAGATACGGAAAAATGGAGACAATGAAAAAGAACAGCAGAGTTCATACACAATCAAGGTGAAAGACATCTTGGAGACTGTGAATAAGCGAGTGTAAGAAAAAAATGTACAACATAAATTATCACTAATCTACAGTACAATGTAAACCACCAAAGACTGTAAGAAGAGCTTCTGAGGCAGTGTATAGCACAGCGTAGCAACACAAGTGAACATTGCAGAAACATCTTACATCTATCTTATAATTATTGATGTTGCAATAATATTCTTTTAATGGAAGTAATCTAAGCATGCTGCTGGCTATTTAGAAGTCTTTACTCATTGCTGTCTTTTGCTTCAGGTTATTTTCTTTATAATGTAACAATCAACATAAATTAAAATTGCTCATATCCTCTGCAAGAATGGAAGAATAAGTTTCTATGGAAAAATTAGTTCTATGTACATTACAGTCATACTATTTACAAGACAGCCTGCCCTTGCAACTTTCTGAAAAGCTTGGTTCCTGTTCCTTCACCCCTCACCTTTGGGATAGAACACATATCCACTGTTATTTTTCAGGAATAAAACCCTCCTGAAGGGAAAAGAATCGTGTCTCCATGGTATTTTTTATATTTGTTGTCACAGTGTAATCTTTTAAAGTCTTTAATCTTTAATCACAAATACTTTTATCAGAGTCTATGAGGCTACTAATGCACTTATTCCATAATGCACATGCTAAAATACTTTGCCGAAACTGAATTGAGACATAATGTTCAAAATGACAAAACATGCTTAATTTATATCACTAGAAAAAATAAAATAAAACCCTTACTCAGCATTCTGTGACTGCTTTAGAAAGGCATAAAAGGAAACGCAAAACAATGATATTATTTAAACTCATTTATCTGTCATTATAGGTAATAATTTCCTGAACTATTATGATCCATTGAAACTAATATTTGTTAGACACTGAACTTATCTAATATTTAATGCCTTCTGGGCCTGAGCACACATGATCTAGGGATTGCTACTTAACATACATGCGCTCTTTACTACTAACATATAAACTCTTAAGCTTAAAGAACAGTGTCTAGCAATATGTTCTGAACAGTTGCCAAAATGACTGCACCTAAAGCAATAAAGACTGTGAAAAGATGCACACAATGTGTGCAAATTAATAAGAAATGCTAGCTCATTTATTTTTTTCTGTCTTTCTTTTGCCATTGCCTAATGTAAGACGCACAGGACACCAACACAAAGAGATACTAAAAAATAATAACACCAATAATGATTTGGAAGAAATTAGGAATACCCCTACATGAAGAATGCCTCTGTATATAGTCAAGAAGTCTTATTCTCCAACATGGTGTACAATCCCCACATGTGTATCAAATATCCCATATACTTCAAACAGGTTTGAACTGATTATTTAAATCCATATGAAAGTCCTTAGTTTCAATTTCTTCCTCTAGTGTGGTTAATTGCCAATTATCACCCAAAAAAATATCCTTCACTATGATTTGAAAGAAAGGTCAATTCCTCTACATGCATTTAGTTAAAGTATACTGATAGAAAGGGAATACAAAGATTGGGGGTTAGAGATATTTTTTTTTTAAGGAAAAAAAAAACAAACACAAACCAAACACAACAAAAACCGCACACCCACACAACAAGTTATTGCCACCTATGAAACTGGGGTTAAAACTAGCAGTAGTAATACAACTCCCCTGAAAAAAAAAAAAAAAATAATACCAGCTTCTTCCAAAATCTTGGCATTCCTTTCATTTGAATGCCATTTTAGATTCCTTTAATTTTATCCATAAAATATTTAACAAGAAAAATGTGTCTAGTCTGTTAAACTGATACCAACAGAGCTCATACAGCAAATCCTCACACAGCAAAAGTTACACATGTACTTAATTTCATAAACTTTGAGCAATCCCATTGTGGTAATTTAAATGGATTTTATTCTGTATAAAGAGTAGCATATGCATGAATTATTACTGAATTATGACCTGTGCTTTTAAGCCGAGCTTTAAAACAATGTGCTGTTTTCTACAATTTCCACAGATCTATAAGTAAAGGTACATGAAGAGTGTTTGCATAAAAGTAAGAGGGAAGATGAATTTAACTACTACAGTAATGATTAACAGCTGCAGTTCATCAGCCTCAGAGGAACTTAGAAAAATTCCACTAACTTCTACTTAGTCACCAAATTCTTTGCTCCAATTCAAAGAAAAACACCTTATAGAGTTTTTTGACAACTCATTTGCTTGCTTGAGGTATCATGAGTTCTCGTTTTATGAACAAGAAAATGATTTTTCACTAGGTCCATTCTGTGAACTCACACTGCTGAAGGGATGTCACTCCACCTGAGCATCACTGATAAACACAAACAGTCCTTCAGTGAGCTCTTTCATTGTTAAATGAACCCTGAAAATTCCTACTCACATGCCTGAATCTGGCTGATTATTTACCTCTGCGATTTAGTTAGTTATTTAGTAATGAAGTCATTTAGGGGGCAGGAGAAGAGGGGGAAGGGATGCCACGGAAATGTAAATGAGGGCAAAAGCAGTCGTCTGGCATTTCCTCAACGCTGCAAAGCCGAGGCAGACGCAAACACTTCGATAAAACGCTCCACTGTCCTTGGAGTTACTGCATCCCCAAAGCCGCTAAGAATGGGGAGGGGGCAGCTTGCTTCCTTCTACAGGCTAATGTCCGTGTGTTTGTAAGAGAAATCAAACTCCACTAGCCAAATACACACCCCACCTCAACGACGTGCTTCTCTTGCTGAGAAGGTGACTTTGGAGCACGCCCAGCTCTCGCCTGCCCTACTGGAAGGGGGCTGGCCGGCAGGAGACTCATTCATTAATTATGAGCGGGAAGATGTCCCTTTAAGGTCTGCTGCTCGCTCTGAGGGCCATAGTCGAAGGCTTGAGGGGGGAGAAGTTTGGCTTTATTTGTACATCTTAGTGCTGGCTAGTTCTACGGGGTGGTTTCTAAAGCTCAGAGGTCTTTGGACGGTAGGTAGGAGGAAAGTTCTGTGCCAGGAGAGGAAGTTAAATCCTTCTTAATACGAAGAAGCAACGCAAAGACTAACAAACAGGAAATGCCTAACTCGGCTGCAGGGCGGACGGGCGGTGCAGAGCGCTGAGTTCCACTCGCCGCACAGCACCGCCGGGCGCGCCGGCGGCAGGACCGCTATCGCCACCGCGGCTCCCAGCCCCGGTTCTTGGCCCCGGGTTCGCCGGAGCCCAAGTATGGCTGCCTCCTACTGGATGCTAACAGGTGAGGAAAGCTCATTTTCTGTCTTGTTTTGAAGACCCAGGTTCCAAAAGCAGCTCTGCTGCTTGCGGGAGGGAATTGAAGCTACTGGCGGTTGGTACCAAGGCACGGCGTACCCCTTCTGGATCCCTCCACCCGCCTCTGTCCCAGGACTGCCCTGCCCGGAGCTGCCCTCCAACTGAGTCCGTTAGGGACCTCCTCAGTTTGCTTCTCTCTGGAAACTTAAGCCAATCTTAGAACGCAGTGGGTGGTGGGGTAGGCTGCTAGGTGAGGATGACTGAATGAGAGGAAATACTGTAATTGAAGCTGACTTGGGAAAAGAGGCTGCTTTCCCTTTTTACCTCTCCTTGGCTTTCAGATGATCTCAGTAAAAGAGGAAGTGAGGAAGCAGTTAAGTGCACTCAACTAACTTCATAAAGATGAGTTCATCCGGAGATGGAATATGTAATACTCCTTTTAGGGTTTCATTTATTGTTAGGGATTTAATTGCTCTTTTAGTAAAGCAAACACAGCAAGTAACAATCCCCCTAGCTAGTTAGTCGGTAGTAACATTTTGGGTTTGAAACCGGGGGAAGCTAACAAGTGGGAAAGAGGCTAATGCAATACTGGCATTCATATGCTTGCAAACTTTGACACTGAACTCCCCAGCAGCTTTTGAGCTGGCAAACAGCACACAAAGAACCTGTGGCAGTACAGAGGAAAACAATTAATTTAATAAGAATCACTGAAATGCAGGCAGCAGTGGGGAAAGTGGGGAAAAGGCAAGTCTAGAGCTTTTTCCCATTTGCCTATTGTGCAAGAAAGAACACACACAGGAAAATGTTAGAATCTAAATATAGTATCTTGGTGTGCCATACCCTTGTTCATGGATTTCTTTACTACTTTTATTAAACAGTGATATTCTCCAAAATAAGCTTTCACTGATGCTCCTTCACAGAAGGAGGCTTTGTAAAGCAACAGCAATTTAGTGCACCACAGTCTCCCTTCAGAATTACAAGTTGCCACTGGTATTGCTGACAGATAACTCTCAAGGTTTGTTGTCAGACATGAAAACATCTCAAGGGTGGGTCCCATCCAGATCTGTCAGGGGCTTAAGAGTTTTTGTTGCTTCATTGGGTTTGTTGCTTTCTTTTAAATCAGTGTGAAACACAACACGTTTGGAAATAAGAGGAGACATTACAGATACAAGGAATGGGATTCAAATTGACTCAGATAAGTAAGAGAAGTTGTCCGCCATAAACATGACAAATGTCAAATATAAGGACAAAGAGTTTTATAATTACTGTTGAATAAAAAATAAATGCTAATGAATTATGTACCCCTCTTTCTTAAAAAAAAAAAATAATCTGGTATGCACCCAAAGACATAACCATTCTAGAGTAAAAGAGGTGGATAGAGGTGTATGTGTATTTATAGATTTCACTTTTTTTTTTTTTTTTTTTTAATTCAATTTGGTCTTTGTGAGACCTCTGAGAACTTGAGTAGGAGTCTGACAGATGCAAATAAACAGGCAGAAGTGAACTGAGAAGTGACAAGCCTGGTAAGGGCTAAGGAAAATGACTTACAAAGGAAAACAGAATGGATTAGGTTTGTTTATCTCAGAGAGTGATAACTAAGGGCAAAGTGTTGAACATTTCAAATACATATTTTTAGTAAGAATGTTCTTCCAAATATCAAGGTTTTCTTTGTTTTGTAAGAGCACTTGGGCATGACTTTCTATATTTCATATGTTGGTAAAGATATAGATGAATAGTTGATTTTTCCATGTCCAGCAGAGGACAAGCAGGAATCGGTGTAACTTGCTGTGCAGAAAACTTAGGATATATTTAGAACATTCTTACTCTTGAGGTAATGAATACCTTAAAGACACTACCAAAAACTCCATTCCTGAATCATCTTCTTCACTGAAAGCTTTGGTTAAGTTTCATAGTTGAGGTTTGCCGCATCTGGACTCAGTATAAGGACTTGGACTGAGAGCTGATGAAGGTTTCTTCAGCCTTATGCTTCAACAGAGGAGGAAGAAAGAAATTGGGCTAACAGGTTCCATTACTTTTTAATGCTTCCTCACTTAGTTTTAGGCATAGATTGCTCCCTTCTGGAATTCTCTCCTCATTCATGATAAATATGTTGTTGGTACTGATTAAGAGAATCTACCTTTAAACTAGAAAAGGCCAGTTATTATCAAGTCAGCACTGTATGCAGAAAGTGAATTTGAAAAGGCAGGACAGGCACAGAATAAATAAAAGCATGAAAAAAACCCCACACCACATTTTCCCCAGTTTCTCCCTCCATCTTTATTTTTTACGTTCCATTGCTTTTGCAACAATAAAGTCCAGCGTTTCTTGGCAGATTTCGCCATGTATTTGAGATTCTTCCCCATTACTTTTTCTTATCTAGGGCCTGAGCATGTTTGCATGAACTCTTGCTAAGTTGCTGATAATATGAGGTAGAGGGGGTTTCCTATAAACAGGACCTGTCCTTGTCTATAACCTGGACCCAACCCATCTTCATAAAGCAGATGGTCAATAGCTGAAGATGTAGGGCACTGTATCTCAATTTTTTTCAAAATACTAGTCCTGAAAAACCAAAATGACTCCAAAATCCCTATGAAAATATGCATCACCATTTTTATCCTGACTGGTACTGCACTTAAGAAGGTCTAAAAATTGCTGCAATTATTAGTACCTAAAAAAAATTCTTTTAAAAAAAGGTTAAATGGCAAGAACTGTCCAGTTCTATACTTAACAGACTAGAAGAGACCATGCAGTTTTGAACGTCTGTGTTAAACTGCATGTAGACTTAATACTTTTAACCTGTTTTAGCTCTACTGGTGCCAAAATCATCTCTGTCCCTGACATTAGCAAAATTAGTATGAACTTACTAACCTACAGTTACATGGTTTTTAAAGTTTTGGAAATGTTTTTCTTCTACTGGCCATTCTTTGACATATTCAAATAAATAACAATATCCAGTAATCACGGATAGATCATGTATGGAGCGTGTCCAGAGAAGGGCCACGAGGATGATCAGAGGGCTGGAGCACCTCTCCTATGAGGACAGACTGAAGGAGTTGGGGCTGTTCAGTCTGGAGAAGAGAAGGCTCCGAGGTGACCTCATTGTGGCCTTCCAGTATCTGAAGGGGGCCTACAGGAAGGCTGGGGAGGGACTTCTCAGGATCTCAGGTAGTGATAGGACTAGGGAGAATGGAATGAAGCTGGAAATGGGGAGATTCAGGCTGGATGTGAGGAAGAAGTTCTTCACCATGAGAGTGGTGAAGGCCTGGAATGGGTTATCCAGGGAGGTGGTTGAGGCCCAGTCCCTGGAGGTGTTTAAGACCAGGCTGGACGAGGCTCTGGCCAGTGTGATCTAGTGTAGGGTGTCCCTGCCCATGGCAGGGGGGTTGGAACTAGATGATCCTTGTGGTCCCTTCCAACCCTGACTGATTCTACGATTCTATGATGTACATTTACCGTTCATTACAGTGCAAAATCTCATTATTTTTTGTTTGAGAAAGGATTTCAGCACATTTCGAAATGTTTCTACAAGACTCAATTTAATGAACTGACTAGCAACTTTGTTTCAAGGTGGTTGTTCTTTGTGTTGGGGTGGCTTTTCTTATTTGTGTTTGGTTTTACTAAACACAGCAAGTTACCTGCTTGCATTACCTGATTGTTTATTTTCTACTGGATGGTACTGTGTGCCAACTTGCAATCTTTACCTAAAATATATTGCATCTCCAGGGATGTGAGGATGCTTGTAAATATTACACTGGAACTAACAAGCAGAGAGAAGTTTGTAAATACACAGCAGGAGGGAAAGAAAAAAAAAGAAGGTAAATATGTATTACAGCTAATTTTTCTTCACATCAAAGTCACAAAGAAGAAGAAAATACACCATAAAGTCACCATGTAGCATTAGATAGGTCAAAGGAATTCCTAAAAAAAAGCTGAATGCACACTCTCTGCCTAAACCACAAAGCATGAGTACAAAATCATGAGAATGTACAAGCCCAAATTAAACATTTGTATGTGTGCTTATGTTAAAGTCCCTTGGGTGGTCCAGCTTCCTTCTGTGAAACTATTCATGCTAACCGAGTTAAGCATGTGTACTCACAGGAAGAGAGTTTGAGGTCTCATAAATAAGTCCTATTATGTAATATCTGATAAAGTTGTTTTTACATCAGTATTAAGCTTAGAGACAAGGAATGCACATTACTGGGCCAGATCTGAGTTCAGTGTCCTGTCACAGTAACTGACTAGTGCTAGCTCCTTGGGAGAAATTTATATGTGCAAATGGAATGGGAAATACCAGATTATTTTTGTGCATACTACCCTTGCATCTTGTTAAATCCTTGACTTCAAAGCCTTTCCAAGTCAGTAAATTCCATAATCTATAGTGTGGTTTTCTGGTTGTTTTGGGGGGTTTTGTCATTTGGGGTTATGGTAGTGTTATTTAAAAAGGAAATGACTAAGAGAAACCAGAAGCTCTTTTAGCTTTTAACACTTCTAGATTTCCCATTTTCATCTCTGTAAAGATGTGCTCTTGCTTTTCAATTATCAGTCTCTGTGTGAAGACATTCCAAACTTACTGTATCTGTTCCAGTTGCCCTGACATACTCATCATGGCACATTAGTTTTCCCACTTTCTCAAATATTTGCTATTTTGAATAATTCTTCATACAAGCATTTCTTCTGTTCTTTTTCTCATTCTTTCTAAATTTGCAACATTCATTCTGGAATGGGTTTTTTAGTGTCATGATTGCAAAATAAGCTGTAATACTTGCATAATTACTTTTTTTTTTTTTTTTAAACAGAAGTATTATTTCTGTCTTGTTAAATCTGTCTCAGCTGCAGGTTGAACAGTGTGGTGTCCAGGTCCCTTTCCCTTGCAAATATAATTGAATTTATCTGTGTGGTTTTGCAAGGCATATTATTTGTAATTGTCAACATCAAACTGTATTTGAAACATGCTTTTCCGGTGCTGATCAACTAGTAGATTCAGGGAGCAGGTCAAGTTCCAGTATAGGTTGAAGGGTAACTTGAAAGTTGAAGCAACGACTTTTAAGTTGAAGCTCAGTTTAAGAGCAATGTCAAATTAATAGTTCAGGTTCTTAAGTTGCCTGGGTTTGGTTTTACTGTCACTCGGTGATATTTGTCTGACTGGACACCTCTTTCAGCAACACCAGCAGCTGTCGGCATTCCTTGTGCTCCCGCGACTCTGAGGTACCATGGCACTCATTTATCAGACCCAGAAAACTGTCTACTTAGCCATACCTTTCCCAACTCCTTCTCGATTTCGAACGATAACCTTCTGTTTTGGCGTGGTTTAGTTTAGTTTTGTTTTGCTTTGGTTTTTACCCTTATCTCAAACGTGAGGAACTGTGTTAGGAACCTTTAAAAGTTTGAACTGTCTGTAACAAGATAGAAAAGGGCCAGCCCCTCACGGACCGACGGTAGCAGGGACATACATGCATTTACAGTCCTCTCCTGCCTTGCACACACAGGTGTATCGAGGCTGCCTCCTCATTTCCCCCGAAAAGGCTTCCTTCCGGGAAACTCGGAGCCTCCGTGGCCCTCAATCTCGGTGTCTGTCCGGACGCCTCAGGTCTCTCGCACCGCGCCTAACGACGAGACCCGACTTCAGCTGCTGCTTCTGCGCGCAGTACCAGGCATTCCCGCAGAAGCGGCGGGGCAGATAGCGGTCGTGCGCATGCGTGCCAGGCATGGGGCTGGGAGGTCTGCGGAGGCGGGTGTCTGGCCGGCGCCACTTAGAATGGGCTGCGCGCAGGCGCCATGGGGCTGCGGAGTGCTGCGCCTGCGTAGCTAGGCTGGTGAGGGGCCGTGGTGAGTGTTCTCGCCGAGCCTGCGATTAAGGCGAAGTTTCGCCGCGGGCCCCTAGTAGTTCAAGTGTTCGGGAAAGGCTGACCATTGCGGTACTAGGCCTGCAGGTGTATCTGCTGGCCACTACCGCCGCGAGCGAGCGGAAGCCCAACGCGCGCAGCGGCGCAAGGAGCCGCCAGGATGAAGCTGGTGAGGAAGGACCTGGAGAAGGATAATGCGGGGCAGGTGACCCTCATCCCAGAGGAGCCTGAGGACATGTGGCACACCTACAACCTGCTGCAGGTGGGTGACAGCTTGCGGGCCTCCACCATCCGGAAGGTGCAAACCGAGTCGGCCACAGGCAGCGTGGGTAGCAACCGCATCCGCACCACCCTCACCCTCTGTGTGGAGGCCATCGACTTTGACTCGCAGGCCTGCCAGCTACGGGTCAAAGGCACTAATATCCAAGAGAACGAGTATGTCAAGATGGGAGCCTACCACACCATCGAGCTGGAACCTAACCGGCAGTTCACACTGGCGAAGAAGCAGTGGGACAGTGTCGTGCTAGAGCGCATCGAGCAGGCCTGTGACCCAGCCTGGAGTGCCGATGTGGCAGCCGTGGTAATGCAGGAAGGGTTAGCTCATGTCTGCCTGGTCACTCCAAGCATGACTCTTACCCGTGCCAAGGTGGAGGTGAACATCCCCCGCAAGCGGAAAGGGAACTGCAGTCAGCACGACCGGGCCCTGGAGAGGTTTTATGAGCAGGTGGTGCAAGCCATCCAGCGACATATCAACTTTGAGGTGGTGAAGTGTGTACTGGTGGCCAGCCCAGGCTTCGTAAGGGAGCAGTTTTGCGATTACATGTTCCAGCAGGCAGTCAAGACTGACAATAAGCTTCTGCTTGAGAACAGGTCCAAATTCCTACAGGTAAGGAGCTAAACAGTCTCCAGAGTGGGTAGAAAGAAGCTTAGGAGCTGTCTGTGATAATAGAAGATAATGAAAAGGGTGATGGTAAATAGTTCACTTACTAGAGAAAATAAATTTCTGTCTGAGCATCACAGAGGAATTACTCCTGTGACACCCAAACTGTGAGGTAGTTATGCCAGATACAGGGATGGTTTTTCTGTAGGATTCTTTAATAGGGATTAGAGAAAGTATTAGATATTTCAAACTCCCAATAAAGGTATATTTAATTTTAGAGTGAAGTACAGGTTGGAAAAGTTTGGTATTTTGTTTGTTTATTTCTTTGCTTTTAAAACTAAGAAAATGCAGTACCTGCATATGGTGTAGATTAATTTTGTCATTAGTTTGTACTACGTAGTTAAAGGTTATGCAGACCATGGGATTTTTTACTGTTCCTAAATCATGGCACTGAGTGGGTGGGGTTTTTTTTCTCCTGTCAATTGAACTGGCAAACTCAGAGCCTAAAATAAGTGTTTCTTTTCATAAGGATACTTGAGTAATTTTTAAAATTGCAGTAAGTGTGCAACATCTGCTTGCACAAGGCTGAGTGGCAGGGAGGAGCACTTGTCCCTGTGGTTAGGAGCTACATTGCATGAAGAAGCCTCCTTCTGCATTTGTAGCAAAGCAATAATAGTAAGTGTGAAAAGTTTTAATATACTTCACAGTTTTGGAAGTGTAGTAGCTGTGCAAGACTTAATGCTTTGTGCAGCTGTTCTTCAAGGTCTTCCTCTTCTTGAATGCTATAAGAGAAAGAGGCTTAAGTCTTAATTTCTTAGCAGTTTCTAGTGGCTCTACCTTGGGGATTGTCAGTGACAGCTTGCATGTTTAACCTAGTCTATGAATAAGAGAAACAGCTTTCCCGCCCTTCTTAAAATACAGTTTAAGTGATTTAATTTAGGCTGTAGTTTGCAGGAGAGATCTTTTAAACAAAGAATCATGTAGGTTTCAAGAAAGAGATAACTTCCTTGAGTTATTATCAAGATGAGTGTTATGTATGGTGGAAGCTGTTTGTGATCAGATAATCAAGAAAATGGTCCTTTTTATTAAAAAGCAATATTATCATCTTTTACTCTAGGTCCACTCTTCCTCGGGACATAAATACGCATTGAAGGAAGCCCTCTGTGACCCAGCTGTAGCTAGCCGTCTTTCTGACACTAAGGCAGCTGGTGAGGTCAAAGCCTTAGATGACTTCTATAAAATGCTGCAGCATGAGCCTGACCGGGCTTTTTATGGTCTTAAACATGTGGAGAAGGCCAATGAAGCCATGGCTATTGATACTTTGCTGATCAGTGATGAGCTTTTCCGGCACCAGGATGTGGCAACACGTGCCCGCTATGTAAAATTGGTAGATAGCGTACGGGAGAACATGGGCACAGTGCGCATTTTCTCCAGCCTTCATGTGTCTGGAGAGCAGCTTGGCAAGCTGACGGGGGTGGCAGCCATCCTGCGATTTCCTGTTGCTGACCTCTCTGACCAGGAAGATGAATCTAGCTCTGAAGAAGATTGATAACAGTGACATTATTTCCCAGTTTTCCAAGTCATGTTGAAATTAAATTAAATGCCTTCCCTTCTTAAATACGGTGTGCATATGTGCCATGACATGTAATTTTGTAATTTAATTGTTTGTAGTGTTACTTACAGTATGCAGCTCTGCTCAGCACACTTATGGGGATATCTGTTTTGCAGTAGCGATTATTGGTATGCTGTGAATTGGAACTGACTGCCTTTGCAAATTACACCCTGGACCTCCAACAGTACAAGGAACTAATTTGACTACCCAAAGCTGCACATTCTGCACATTAGGGCAGACTGGCAGCTTAGTGTTTGGAAATGTGTATGAGAAGATAATAAACTAAGAGGGAGAAAATTCCATGAAACTGCCTGTTCAAGTACTTGAAGGGTTGTGAAATAAATGTAAACTTGTTAACACATGGCCTATCAAAACCATGCTTGATCTTTTTAGTAACTCACCATTCTTCCTAAGATGCGGCAGAGGAGTGGGATCAACAATGTTAGAGAAGGTTTTGTGGTGTTGTGAGTCTAGGCACTTAAATATTTCTGTGAAATACTTGACTAAATCTTTCAGAAACCAGAACTTTTAAATTAACCTTTTGCATCATAATATCAACAATTCGTGAAGGTCAGTGCACCCATTTCAGTTACTCAGAATGCTGGGGAGATTGTCCTGAAGGCTAAGAAGGTGTGATGTATCTTGCTGCTTATGTTCTGATAAAGTGGCATTGGGATTATTTACTTTCAGTTCTGAGTCTGTGAAAAGCTTACAGAACTAAGACCCTTGTTTCCATGCGGAATCTTTTCACAACAAATAGTTTAAGCTAATTTTTCTGTTTGTGTACCTCTTTAAAAACCATACTGAAGATGGAATACAGAAGTAGAGATACAACTTTATAAATAAAACTTCATCTTAATGATAAGTTTAAAAAACAAAATTACTTTCCCAGTTATTTGATCTGCTGAAAGTACTGAGAGCAACTAAGGGGTTTTTTTTTTTCCTTCACTGGAGACTAAAACTTAGGCAGAGGAAGCAGAAACAGCTTTCCAATTCTGATACACCTTCAAGGGAATCATTTAAACCAGAGTTTAATGATGTAGGTTGTGTGTGTTAAGTGTTCCGTTCTTCAGTGCCAGGGGGGGGGAGAGTGGGAGAGGCTTGAATTTAAGAAACCTGTGGAAATTCCAAGCTATTGAAAGGGAGATAACAATGGAAATTTTAAAATTGAAAATTTCAACTTTTAGTCTGACTAGAATAATTTTGGGAGAAAAATTTTTAATGCTGATGTATGTTGATGACTGCCAGCCCTGCAAATTTGATATAATCTGTTGCCAGCTGAAACAGCCTAAAATACTTGACAGAGAAGCACTTTTTAGTTGAAAGGCATCTGCCCTTTTCCCATCATCCGCACAGTCTAACCAGTGCATTAATGGAACTTAGATTAGTTCTGTACTTTATAAACACTTTGATTCTTCTTTCACTGAAGACAAGCAAGCTCACTAAGATGGTTGTTTAGAGTCAGCTTGCATAGATAAACAATGTTAATTAGCTGTATGTTTGTGTCTTCGGCAATGTTGAGTTATAGAACTCATACCATGCTTCCTTTAATAGTTAGGACTGGTTAAGTTAAAATTTATGTTCCTTTCTTTTAAAAATCTTCTGAAGCTGATTATACAGTTTGGAAAGCACCCTGATTCCTGCTGTATATGAAGTTACCTGTATGAAACAGGTGGAGGAGTCTGAAGTTCAGTACATATATGCAGCGCATTACAGCTTTAAACAGAGTCATAATTTCTAAATAAAGTTGGTAATTTCTTCAAGGTAAGCTAGTGTATTAGTATTTATCACCTTACAAGTAATGGAAATTTGTTGCAGTTGTACACAAACTATACTTACATTCAGAATTGTAGTATATCTGGCAATTACTAATTTACATACTAGCAATTTGAGATACAAATCAAACTTCCTCAGTTGTGGAGTGGTTTGCTGTTTTTATTAGACCAAACTGATTCCAGTTATTCACATTTTCGTGTTCAAAATGGAAGTATTTTGTGTGTGTACCATGACCAGATTACACCGGCAAGTCTCAGTCTGTGTTTTATGCTTATGGTAGCATGACATTAAGGAAATGGAGCAGCCGTTTTGCTACTTATTTGATGTTTTGAAGACACAATGGCAAACATCTGGTAAGATATTCATAACGATAATCTGAACTCACTTAGAATTATTGTTCTGCACTAACTTCGATTTATGAGGTTTTTTCTTCTTTTGGCTATTGCTATAGTGACAGGAAGTTTCTGAAGGAAATACACATCTAGTTGCCCAGAGTATGGAAGGCTGGGAATTTTTTTTTTTTTTTTTTTTTTTTTTTTTTTTTTTTTTTAAGGGGGTAAGCATTTTTATATTAAAACAAATATACAACCACTGTGTAGACAAATGCATCCTGTTTCAGGAAACAGGCTAAGGGCTTGATATTTAAAGTAGACTGTTCAGTAGTTGCAGATGCTTGACATGGCAAAGTTCCAGGGTTGCTAATGTCTTTTACATTTAAAGGAATCTTGAATACATGAAAAGTAGAATAGAATAGAATAGAATAGAATAGAATAGAATAGAATAGAATAGAATAGAATAGAATAGAATAGAATAGAATAGAATAGAATAGAATAGAATAGAATTACCAAGGTTGGAAGAGACCTTGAAGATCATCAAGTCCAACCTGTAACCACAACCTCACAACTAGACCATGGCACCAAGTGCCACATCCAGTCCCCTCCTGAACGCCTCCAGGGATGGAGACTCAACCACCTCCCCGGGCAGCCCATTCCAATGACGAATCACTCTCTCGGTGAAGAACTTTCTCCTCACCTCGAGCCTAAACTTCCCCTGGTGCAGCTTGAGACTGTGTCCCCTTGTTCTGGTGCTGGTTGCTAGGGAGAAGAGGCCAACCCCTTCCTGGCTACAACCACCCTTCAGGTAGTTGTAGAGAGCAATGAGGTCACCCCTGAGCCTCCTCTTCTCCAGGCTAAACAGCCCCAGCTCCCTCAGCCTCTCCTCATAGGTCTTGTGCTCAAGGCCTCTCACCAGCCTTGTTGCCCTTCTCTGGACACGTTCAAGTGTCTCAATGTCCTTCTTAAACTGAGGGGCCCAGAACTGGACACAGTACTCAAGGTGCGGCCTAACCAAAGCAGAGTACAGGGGCACAATGACCTCCCTGCTCCTGCTGGCCATACTATTCCTAATGCAGGCCAGGATGCGGTTGGCCCTCTCGGCTGCCTGGGCACACTGCAGGCTCATGTTCAGCTTCCCATCAACCAGCACCCCCAGGTCCCTCTCAGCCTGGCCTTGGATGTGTTAAATCTCTCCAGCCACTCTGACCCCAGCCTGTAGCGCTGCCTGGGGTTGTTATGGCCAATGTGCAGAACCCGGCACTTGGATGTGTTAAATCTCATGCCATTGGACTCTGCCCATCTGTCCAGCCTGTCGAGGTCTCTCTGCAAAGCCTCTCTGCCCTCCAGCAGATCAACTGATCTTCGAGGTCTCTTCCAACCTTGGTGATACTGTGATACATATTTGTTGATCAAAAATGTCAGCAGTAAACATGATGAAGAGTTGCCACTTCAGAATATTCCTTTGAGCTATACCAGCCAAACCCTGATGCTCACATTGGCCATGAGAAACTGGTGTTTGGCTGCCACTGGGCAGCCAAAAAGGTTTAAGCTGAAGGTGGTGGAAGGAAGCTGGAACCATAAAAGGGAGGCTGGGCCACTGAAAGGCTGGCATTCCTTAGATTTGCTTTTATGTATTTATTATTATTAGCCTGGAGAAGAGGAGACTGAGGGGTGACCTTATTGCTCTCTACAACTACCTGAAGGGAGGTTGTAGACAGGCAGAGGTTGGCCTCTTCTCCCAGGCATCCAGCACCAGAACAAGAGGACACAGTCTCAGGCTGCGCCAGGGCAGGTTTAGGCTGGATGTTAGGAAGAAGTTCTACACGGAGAGAGTGATTGCCCATTGGAATGGGCTACCCGTGGAGGTGGTGGAGTCACCTTCACAGGAGGTGTTCAGGAGAAGACTTGATGGGGTGCTTGGCTGTATGGTCTAGTTGTTGGGTGGGTTGGACTGTTTGATGGGTTGGACGCGATGATCTTGAAGGTCTCTTCCAACCTGGTGTATTGTATTGTATTGTATTGTATTGTATTGTATTGTATAACTCCTGCCCCCAGCTTGGTGTCATCTGCAAATTTACTGATGATGGACTCAATGCCCTCATCCAGATCATCAATAAAGATGTTGAAAAGCATGGGGCCCAGCACTGATCCCTGGGGCACACCACTAGTGACAGGCCGCCTGCTGGATGTGGCACCATTCACCACCACTCTCTGGGCTCGGCCCTATTGACAGATATCCTTGCTTAACACTGACCTTAATGTCTGTGTATAGATTACACACAGACAAAATGTATGTTATCTGCAGATCAAGTAAATGCTAGGGCCATGGGAATGTTTTTTATATGTTTAGAATTATACATGAGATAAAAACTGTCACCAATAAGAAAATAGTTCTCTTGCACCGTAATGTATTCGGTAGCTTTGAACAGTGTCTCATTTTCTGTTACATTCTGACCTAACTCTGTGAATTAGTAGCATTATCTTCCAATTTCTCAGTTTTCAAAATAAATGAATACACATTTGCTACATTTGGTGGGAAGAGAGCTTTATAAAGTATCATGAAATCAGCTTGATCCTGAATCCTGCAGCACTCTTCAAAGATTCAAATAAATTCATTAATTTCAGTCATAAAACCTCTCTTGCCAGCTCATACTTTGAAGCAGGCCCCAGTTTGTTATTTTTGTCACCTTTGGCATTTAAATCCAGTTATGTAAAGTTTTTTGGTTGTTGCTTACTAAATAAAGTTTGGTGCAAAACAGAAGCCAAAATAGTTACAATGCAAGATCAAAGATCTGTCTTTCAGTAAAGCTAAAGCATTTAATAGTGTTTGACCTAGGGAAATTGTATTGTTAACCATGCACATTATGTGAGTAAAATGCTGATAATAAATGATGTATTGACTCCCTCATCACCAGTGTAATGAGCCTGCAGCTCTTCAGCCTAATGTGCGATATAGCTGGCATGATGGTTTTAAAGCAATGTAAATGTCTGAAGTAATTTTCTTTTGCTACTGTTCACTCAAAGGTTAAGTTGTCCAGAATAGTAAAGTTATCATACTTGCCCTTCGAAAATTTTTTAGTTGAACTTCTGAGCTGATGACTTTGGTTTGCGTTTTTCAGTGAAAGCCACATTCTCACTTGTCCGACTTACAGCTTAGGCTTCTCTTAACTTCCATCAGAAATTGCATTATCCATCCAGAAAATGTGCTCAGTTTCATAAAGGCGAAGGGAGGATAAAAGACATCTTTTTTTGTCATGTCGTCCATTCACTTTTTGCTCGACCTGCTTCATGAAGGAATAGATGTCTAGTTTTGCAGGGAAAAAAACACACCAAAAAAAAACCACCCAGAACCCCACACCCAAACACATTCTCTGTTTATGCTGCTATTTTATCTACAGCCACATCTGTGCAGTGTGTGCTATAGCACTTCTACAAATAATAATAAAGCAGGTTGGAAGAGACCTTCAAGATCCTCGTGTCCAACCTATCAACCAATCCAACCCACCTAAACAATTAGATCATGGCACCAAGCACCCCATCAAGTCTCCTCCTGAACACCTCCAATGATGGTGACTCCACCACCTCCATGGGACGTCCATTCTAATGGGCAATCACTCTCTCTGTATAGAACTTCTTCCTCACATCCAGTCTAAACCTCCCCTGGCACAGCTTGAGACTGTGTCCTCTTGTTCTGGTGCTGGCTGCCTGGGAGAAGAGACCAACCTCTGCCTGTCTACAAGCTCCCTTCAGGTAGTTGTAGAGAGCAGTAAGGTCACCCCTGAGTCTCCTCCAGGCTAAGCAACCCCAGCTCCCTCAGCCTCTCTGGCAACTTCTAAAATGCAAACCTGCAGTTAGAGGGGTTTGTGTGCATAACACAAACCTGAAATTTCTGTAGGACATAAAAGAAGGAATTACATCAGAATACTACCTAAATGCTTTCTAAGGGAGGCAAAACTTCAGGCTTGAGTTTATTTTCTTGCTCTCTGATATTTTTTTTATCCTAAGCTAAAATTAAAATGTTTATTTTAGAATGGACTTCTGAAAATGTAGAGCTAGGTGCAACTGAGCTGATTCAGGTTAATTAAAAAAAGAAAAAAAAAGTTTCTTCTTTGAGCAGTGCTAATGTGGGGAATAATATAGATGTCTAACATGAGTTGAGGCTGGGCTTTCTCACCAGCGGAAAAAGTAAACAAAGGATGTGGAGCTTCATGTGTGACAGTTGCCCAAAGACTTGTTTAATGAGTGCAACGTGTAGCCCTCTCACAGTTTTTATGCTTGACTCAAGTAGGGCATTGACTTTGGGGAATAAATGCTTGCATGATACAGAATATAAAAGAATGTGTCCAGTCTAACAGCCAAACTCTATTGCATGTTTTCTGTAAACCTCTGAAATTGATAGTTTTAGAAATGCAGTGTAGCGTTTTATGAAAGAAAAAAGTCACTTAAGGTGCCTTAGCCTAAAATACAGTGTGAGGAGGTGGTCTCTGAAATCATACTTTTTTATTCTGTTGTCTGATAATAATTCTTCCTCTTGTCCTACTTGAGGGCTGTACAAGAAAGGGGAGGGCTGATATCAGAGCAGTCTGTGCTTCCAAGTCAGTGTCTTTTGGGAAATGCAATGTGAAGCAGTAGCTTTCAAGCCTTGCCAGCTCTTGTGAGAATTTGATGTATCAATCTCTAAGTTATTGCCCTCTTTTTTGGGAAATGCTATGTTCACAGCTAATGTAATTGCTCTCATGCTGTAATAATAATTACTTAGAAGTTAAATTAGAGCTTATCTTGAATTCTCTGACAAAATAGTTTTTCCATTAGGGAATATTAATTAGTTGAAACCAGTCCTCCTTTTAAGGAATGTAAATACCAGACTTGATGGAAAGTTGTTTCTCTGGTCCAAAATGGAATTTTTAATCAAAGCCAAGACTTGAAGAGCAAAGAAAGAGGCTAGAGGGTTTAAGGAGTCATATGGGACAGATGATACTAAGCTGAAGACCCTTTTCTGTTTAATTGTTAACACTGGGCTATAGATGTTCCCTTTTCTGCCAGTGTCTTTGGTGAGTATGAGTCCACATTGTATAAGCAAATATTTTTGTATTTTGGTCGAGATAACTAAACCACAACTGACTTAAGTATATTTCTTAAGATATGGGAAACAGTATTTGGATTTCTAATTTGAGTGGAACGAGAAAGTAATGAAAGTAATTGAAAGCTGGGACTGTTCCTATTTAATACACTCCAGCTGTAGTTTTCACATTTCAGAAAAAAGCTGTGAGTAGGGTTCTGTGTTTCAAAAAGATTTTAGATCTGGTGTCAGGCAAGCAAATCTACTTTTGAAGACAGATTATTTCCCATTAAATCTTAATACAGACCCTTCGACATTCACTTAGAGCAGATGTTTCTATCCAAGTTTTTTACTGAAAGGACTTGAGAACAATATGTATCTGTGTATGCTTATAAAGATGCAGTATCGTCATAAAGTGGTATCTTTGTAAAAAATAACTAACAACTCCTAGGTCATAATTGCTTTTGTAGCTGAAGGAACAATTCAGAGTGCAGGGTTGCCAATTTTCTGTAGCCTTAAGATTTATTTACAGTCAGAGGAGCTTGGTAGCAAATGCTACCATTTGCATGTCTAACAGTTGTCAAATGCTCATGAGTGTCTCCTTCAGTGGCTTTGAGACTTCAGCAAAACCTGCTGCAGCTTTCAGAGATAATTATATTATTTTCTTTGACCTTTAGTGTTCAGCCTTGTGACTTCAAGTATTTAGTACTGAGAAATTAATCTCATTTGTCTTTCTTGGCCAAATAGTTGCCATGCTACTACTTACATTCACTTTGTTAAAAAGGATTGTTTCTCTCATATAATTTATTCCTCTCCTGAGTATAAATTGCTGTTCTGTGATAGAAAGGCTGAAAGAAGCTGAAATAGACCTTCTTCAGATAATTGTGCTGGGAGAACGTTAGCTGTCTAACTGGACCACCGTGCCTCCTGCAGCAGCAGCTGCTCTCCCTCCAAGGTTGTACTTAGGAGCTGCTGTAACAACCGTATTGAGAGGCAGAAAAGGAGCAGCTGCCTCCTGAGGGAGCTTTTCCAAGTTCCAGAGCCATGAGGAAAGATGAAAAGTTATAGTTCAATGGAAAACATGAGATGCTGTGTTGGGCATGCAACTTCTTCCTCAAAGAGAGCTGCTGTTTGTTTGAAGTATTTGTACTCTGTTGCAAAGCTTTGCCTCAGCTGAGGGTAAGATGCTAGTGTCCAAGACTGAGGAGATCTGAGGCTGAGACTTAAAATTGAAATGTCACTATAGAATAACTAATTTCTGACCACTCTGCTATACAGCTATCACATGTGAAGTCGCTGCTGTAGCTGAGGCTTATGGAAGACTCTGGTTTTCTTTCATACCTGTCTGAAAGCTGCCTTCTTTTTCAAGAGTAGAATGTAGTGCTTTGTGAAACAAACACCTCAATGTGTTGCTTTGGCAATTGGCCTAATAAGCAAAGGAAAAAATTCAGTCAGACTATAAAAAAATAAACAGAAACTGATGGAAATACACCTTCCAGAGTTTCTGAAGGGATACTTAATAAACAGTAAAAAAAAGCCTGGGAAAAAAATGTCTAAAGGTTTATTAGTTTGGTTTTTTGTTGGTTGTTTTTTAACAGCATTTCACAGTGTTTCAACCAAAGCAGTATTTTTGAGCTAACCAGACTAGTAAGCCAAGTCAGTTAAATGGCAAGTTTTTAGACTTTTTCTTCTGAAAGCCTCGGAAGTAAGTTATTAAAACTATTAGTACACAGTCAAGCATAAATTCTTAAGCAATTGTAAGCTAGCAGTATATGTTTTATCCAAGTCTGCTTGGCATGGTTCTGTGTATTTTTGTTATGAGACAAAAGTCCTTATTAAGTATTCAGAAAGAACAAACATAATGTTGACAATTAATGCTGACAATTTTGAGTCACAGTTTTCAAGACTTGTCTTTATAGCCGAAACAATACAATAATACAATACAATACAATACACCAGGTTGGAAGAGACCTTCAAGATCATCGCGTCCAACCCATCAAACAGTCCAACCCAC
This sequence comes from Picus viridis, assembly GCA_033816785.1. Lineage (NCBI taxonomy): Eukaryota > Metazoa > Chordata > Aves > Piciformes > Picidae > Picus > Picus viridis. The sequence continues at coordinate 72,062,971 of CM066606.1, read as the reverse complement.
CCAACAACTAGACCATACAGCCAAGCACCCCATCAAGTCTTCTCCTGAACACCTCCAGTGAAGGTGACTCCACCACCTCCACGGGTAGCCGATTCCAATGGCCAATCACTCTCTCCGTGTAGAACTTCTTCCTAACATCCAGCCTAAACCTGCCCTGGCGCAGCCTGAGACTGTGTCCTCTTGTTCTGGTGCTGGATGCCTGGGAGAAGAGGCCAACCTCTGCCTGGCTACAACCTCCCTTCAGGTAGTTGTAGAGAGCAAGAAGGTCTCCACCCTGAGCCTCCTCTTCTCCAGGCTAAGCAACCCCAGCTCCCTCAGCCTTTCCTCATAGGGTTTGTGTTCCAAACCCCTCACCAGCTTTGTTGCCCTTCTTTGGACACGTTCCAGCAAGTCAACATCCTTCCTAAACTGAGGGGCCCAGAACTGGACACAGGACTCAAGGTGTGGCCTAACCAGTGCAGTGTACAGGGGCAGAATGACCTCCCTGCTCCTGCTGGCCACACTGTTCCTGATGCAAGCCAGGATGCCATTGGCCTTCTTGGCTGCCTGGGCACACTGCAGGCTCATGTTCAGCCTACAATCATCAAGTACCCCCAAGTCCCTCTCTGCCTGGCCACTCTCCAGCCACTCTGACCCCAGCCTGTAGCACTGCATGGGGTTGTTGTGGCCAATGTGCAGAACCCGGCACTTGGATGTGTTAAATCTTATGCCCTTGGAGTCTGCCCATCTGTCCAGCCTGTCGAGGTCCCTCTGCAAAGCCTCTCTGCCCTCCAGCAAATCAACTGCTGCCCCCAGCTTGGTGTCATCTGCAAATTTACTGATGATGGACTCAATGCCCTCATCCAGATCATCAATAAAGATGTTAAAGAGCATGGGGCCCAGTACTGATCCCTGGGGCACACCACTAGTGACTGGCTGCCAGCTGGATGTGGCGCCATTCACCATCAGATTATATAAATTTATAATAGTATGGTATTTTTTTTCTTCAGGGGAGAACAGTGACATTTTCACTGAAAAATGTTTAGGGCTTTAGCCTGTAGTATTTTGAAATTGAAATTTTTACTTCTAGAACACATTTTAAACTATTCTTTCCTTAGCTTATGCACTTTTATTTTGACCTAAGAACTGCCAAGAGATAAATGTATATTGGAGACCAGAAGTTTCCTACTGCTAGAGAAATAAGCTGGAACAGCCTTCCAGTCAGAAGAATCAGAGCAAAAGTTCACTTTTACATGGAATTTGGTTACCCTGAAAAATATTATGTAGATGCCAGCAATAGACAGGAATCAGTTCAGCAATCCTCTAACCTACAGCACTTGCCGCTGGTATTATTAGCCATCTGAACTGACAATGCAAAAATGCTTAGATTAAGTGCTTGATACAGATTGAATGTGTCCTCTCCTTAGTTTGATGTTCTCCAGGAGCTTTTAAAATCTATTAAAAATAATTTTTGAGTGTTTTATGTATAAATAGGCATCAAAATGAAGTTGTTGATAAGTAAATGTATTTACTTTAGAAAGTATGTTTTCTCCAGTGATTCTGAAGTGAGGTGCTGTGACTTCGTCCTCTGTTTATTGGCACAAAGTCTGTTTCAGACAAAGGAAACTGCAGTATCCAAAGAGCTTTAGACCAAAGTATGAAAAGAGAGCACAGCATCAGCACTCCTGCACTGCCTCCTTATTGGTCTGTAAGGAGAAGCTGGAGGGGATGCTTTGCCTCTCTCTGCTGCTGAAACTGGAATTCCAGTGCTACTTACATAAAGCTGATATTAATGCTCTGATAAGCCAGCATGTATTTGCAAAAGCAGTATTGTGAGACGTAAGGTACAATATGAGGTTCACTTGTGCCTTTTGTAGGAGGTCCTTATTTAACACTCCCAATTCCCGTTGACTTTAGAAGACTGAGTCACTCTTAGATAACACCAAAACTTTTCAAACTTCAATTTAGCCTAAAAAAGTGGCATCTACACAAGAAAATACTTACTAACTGATAAGGTTCCATGGTACTTCTGCAAAACTACTGCAGATGTTTGAAAGAAAGAGTAGCACATTCTTTGTGAAAGTCCTGGTAACACCAGACTATGTTCTGAACATGCCTGGGACAGGCAAATATCCTAAAATCATGGGTGTATTTCATGTGCTGGGGGTGGGAAATACAAGTTGTTAGTGCCAGTAACTCATTTAGCAAGTCTATCTTAAACTGCATCTAAAAAACAGGATGTTTTTCTACCTCTAAAGTCCTGCTTTAGTTTTTTTTTGGGGGAACAAACCTTCCTCTTACAAACTCTTCATGGCTAGTTCCAAATTTCCCTGAATTGTTTATTGACAAGTAAAAAAGAACATTTGCAGTAAAAAGACTTGGAATTAATTCCATAGTGCTTTCAACATTTTTACCAGTAAAATCACTATACCAACAATACAGCAAGAGGTACTCAAGCTCTTGCATGTACTTGAGTATATCTTCAAAAATAATTAGATATGGTTGAAGATGTATATTGTTATGCTGAAGTTTTCAGTGCATTGCTATTCAATAGTGATAACTCGTGGTGCTATACTGGCTTTTGAAGAATTCATTAACTTTTTGATTGGAAAGAAATATCATGGTGATACAAATATAGCACATAAAAATTAACATTAAATCCCCATAAACATTTACTGCAATTTTAAAAATAATTTCCAAAACTGCACATTATAATGACGATGTTAGAGGCGCTGATCTTGAGCGTATTCCATTTTGATCGTGATTATTTCAGGATGTAGCTTTCTAACTTACTCTAGAGTGATATTTTTCCTTCTCATTTCAGTGTGAAGCTGTCATTGTGGCTTTGTTGGGTTTTCTAATGACTGCAGGTGAATACTGTATGTCACTTCCTGACTTACTGGTACCTGAGTCCATTTACAAAAAGTTCAGTTTTGTCTGCTGCCTGTCCACCTCACAGGCTGAATGGAGGTTAGTTATTAACATATAAAAGACTGAGCCTGTGAAAGTCCTTGTGCTTGTATTAGACCATAAAATGAGTAAAGCTGTGGAAGTAAATGGGCTTTTCTAGATTAAGCACCTATTTTATGGTGGGTTAGGTTCATAGAATATTGGATTTTATGATCACTGTGGTCATGTGCTGTCCTGCATTGTTTTACTTGTATTTCTCAGTTAAAAATGTAAACTCTATCCTATCATGGAGCCATATTATTTAAGATGTCAGGTAGTGGGAAAGATTTCTTAACCACTGCTACCAATTTGTAGGTAGATACAAGTAAGGAAACAGCATGGCTGAGGATTATCTTCCCTTTTAGCAATGAGCAGTCACAAGTTTCAAACCAGAAAAGCTTTATGTCTTGGTAGAGAGCTGATTCTATGATAACTCATGCTAATCCAAGTTTGAGACAGGCTCAAGATTTTGCTAGTAAGTCAGGGCTGATCTGACCTTGTCCTGTGAGAGCACTAGCATCTGGGAACCATTCATGGTGGAATTCCAGCATTTCAACAAATATGTGATTTATATTCCATTACTGCCTGTTATCTACTATATTCTTGCTGTAGCAGTTTTTCTCATTACTGGTAGGAGAAAACGTTTTTAAAAGCATTTTGGACATTATTATTGTCAATACAGTTGATTCATTGCAAATAATTATATGCAATAGAAAAGAGGAATTATTTGGATGTTGGTTCATTTATTTCAATCTAAGTGAAATGCATTTTTAAACGTCTTTATTTTTTGGCAGCGCTAGGTTGATCGCTCAAGTTCTTCTCTCAGAAAACAGGAATTGCAATTATTTTTTAAAAAAGGTTTAAACATTACTAGGATACTCATATTTGTGAAAACTTCTGTCTCAAACTGTCGTAGTGCTATTTAAATGGAAGTCAGTTTTGTAAGTAGCCTCTTGATTTATGTTTTGCTAGAACCTGTTAACTTTATATAACTAAAAAATAATGTAAAGCTTGGTGATAAGAAGCAGTTTTAAGTTTACAAGTTTTGAAGTCACTGTTGAAATACAGAGTAATATTGTAAACAGGGAAACATGGAATTCTTCTTTAAGGAGCCATGTCATAAGCAAGTGGAGCAAAATAATGGTTCCTTTTTTCTTTACTGGAAGATGGCTGAGATAGAGAAAGTGAGTGCCCCGTTGTGTTCCAATGAAAATTATCATAGATGCTGTATTACCAGAAATAATAGGAAAGGTGTTCTCTCTACAGCCTGACTAAAGTTTGCATGCTGATTTTTTTACTTATTTTTTTCAATATACACATTTGAGATTTAGTTCTGAAGTGTGCCCATCCCTGCTTGGGTTTGGAAGTTTTTCTTAGTTAATCTCTCTGCTTGCATTTGAGGTTTTGGGTTTTGTTGTTGTTGTTTTTTTTTTTTTTTTTTTTGGTTGGTGGTTCTTATTTTCCGAAATCACTGCATAGCTAAATTGTATGGATCAAACAAAAAGATAGATATTAGTAGTATTCCATTTTTTTCCCCTTCCACTGCACTTACTACAAATACTAGATCACAGGTGAATTGATATTGGTGCATATTATAGGCATACAATATGAGCTATGGGCTTGTAGTATTCGTGTTGGCTATGTATGTTTTTACAGCACTCTATGAAAACTGACTTGCCTTTACATTCCATGGTACTCTGGCCAGATGAGTGTGAAGGGGTCATATCAAGATATTTGTACTTCCTTTTGGAGGATTTTTTCTTTTCTTGAAGTCTGGATTGATTCACTTGAAAGTGAGTCAATGATAATGCTCAGCATAAGGCATGAAAGACAGTATTTTGTAGCCGTTATGAAGTAAAGAAATAGAAAAAGTTGCTGCTTTTCAGAAAGTCATTATAGCCACCGAAGCATTTCCACTCTGATGTTAGCCTTAAGACTGCTTGCCTTTGAGAAAAATTACCAAACAATCCCTGGAAACAACTAGGGGGAAAAATTAATGAATAATGATACTAAAACAGAAGGAAAAAAAAAAAAAATAATTATGGTCCTTCATTCTGATAGGGAGATAGTAATATGAGTGTTCAACTAGGCATCATTTTTGCATCAGTTCTCAAATTAGCACATTTGCCAGCACATTCAAAAGGGATTTCAGAATTTCTGTCCTAGGGCATCTTCTTCATGGGTATTTTTTGACAGGGTAGATTGAAGGGTACACTGATCAGATGGGCTTTTTTTTTGGGGGGGGGGGGGGGCGGGGTGAGGGGGTTGTTTGGTTTTGGTTTTCTGTGCTATGATTCACAGTCTTTTAAAAGAATGTAGACTTTACAATGTGTAAATAACACTAGTGGCAATATATCCACACTCAGAAGTAAATTCATTTGTCTGCAGTGTTTTGGGGTTTTCTCTAATTTTTTTATATGATATTTTTGTTTTATTTTCCAAATAAAACTTGCTATCTGAGAAGGGAAAACATACGTATAAAGAATAGATTAAAAAGAAAATTAAAAATATTTAGGCAATGGTGTTTGCAGTTCCCATTTGAACACTGACAGGTAGTAATTTCCTCCAGCTCACAAGATCTGCCAGAGTAATGAGTTTGTGGTGCTCATTATTTGTGTACTGAAATTATGAGAGGTGTAGCCAATGATGCATAATGACAAGTCTCCATCTTCTCAAAATAAACCTCCTTGAATGGAAAATAGGCATGACACTTACTGTTGATCACATACTACATTGACTTCCCTGCCTCAAAATTCCTGGTATATTTTTACAAGTTTTCAAATGTTTTTTTCATGAGCTTCAACTTTTGATATTGTAAAATACATCTCTGATTCAAAGAGGTATTTAAGATAACTGTTATTAACTGTAATAGAGTGGTAGAGTTGTATTATCTGTTGCTCAGTCCAGGTATGTCTTTGCATTGAATCACAGGCATAATGTTAAAGAAACTGTTGCTTGAAATGATTTGTGTGATTATATACTAAGCTAGAAAAGATACAGGAGCTACTTGCTTCAGAATGAAGAAGAGTGGGTTTCCTCCCATTTACTGAGTGTTACAGATTTTAATTTCTTAGGAAATTGGAAAAAAATACTTAGACATTTTTAGAAATTATTTCACATGATAGAAATAATAATGCTTTGGATACTCAATTAGCATGCTTGTTAGAAAGAAACTAAGATTCTTACTGGACCTACTTGGCCTTTCATTTAGCCTAAGAGCAACAAAACTAGTTGGAACTATGTGAAGTATGCTAGTTAGTGTAGGTAAAGCAGTTTAGTTAACCATGTGAAGTCAAATGAAAAATCGCAATGGAAGAAGTGACCTTGGGCCTTGCTAAGGATTTTAATGTGGATTTCCTGCAACAATAGCCATTCCTAGTTTACCATGCTGGTTTCAACAAGGCTACTCAGTGGAAACCTTATGGCAGCAAGACATCAGCCTGCAAAAGTGGGATTCAGCATAATTTAGCAAGTAGAAAACTTGTAGAAAACCACCTGAAGCATCATTCTTGGCTCTTCCTAATCAACATAGAGGAATTTTGTGCAAAGAAAAATCTACAGGTCCATGAGCAGTACTGAAGAGCATTGTGTAATCTTTTTCTGTAGGTTAAAGAGTCCTTGTTTGGGTTGGCTTGTTTGTTTTGAGGGGGTGGTATTGTTTTGTTTTGGGTGTTGCTTGGGGTTTTGTTTGGGGTTTTTTGTGGTATGATGTTTTCTGCTTTTTTTCACAAAATTAATCTCTTGAACTTTAAGTCTGTGATATTTCAGAAAATAACATAAATATTCATTTTAACAATGCTTTCTGTGTGAAATCTGAGTTAATTATAGATGACCACAAATATCTTTTACCTAAATAAAACCCAACAACAAAACAGCCACCACAAAAAACCCAATCCCAACACAAACAACATCAAGCAATAAAGGGTCCTAGGGACTTATAGATAAAGCCAGATGGTTGGGAGCAAAAGGAAAAAAATACTCTTTGATAGCAAAGAGGAATGGGCCTAGAGGGAAACACAAACATTGTAGGAACTTGAATGGAGTTAAGTGTTGATCCAGAAGATGGATCCAGAAATGGATTGGAGATCACTGAAGCATTTTGTAGGAGTTGTTTCAATTTCATCAAGCTGCTAAATTTGCAAAGCCTCTGTATATCTGTACAAGTCTAGTAGCTGACATCACAAAGTTTTGAGTATGTGACTGCATGTTTCTAATGCTTTTTCCCTCTTCTGTGAGAAACTGCAAAATTCTAAGAAGAATTGTGCTTTCCAAACTTTGAACAAAACAGTTTATCCTGAAGACTGTCAACTGAGTGGGGCAGACGTTCATGGTCTCTGTTATTGTGTTTCCAAAAGCTTTGCCTGTTGCATCGTGTTACTCATTTAGGACCACATTACAAAGTGTTGATTCAGTATATTTTCAGGCTTGACATTATAAAGCTATTTTCCAGTACAAAGTATACAGTACAAAGCCAACAAAGGAAGCTTTATGTAATGGGTTGTAGAAAGCATTTAATTGGTTTTGAAAAGCACGTGGCTACTGAAATGGGACTCACTTTCAAATATATATTTCTTGCTCTTCTGGGAATATATTCTACTTTTAATATGAGAGTTTTTTTAAGATTATTTGGTCCCATTCCAGAAAGTCAGTATTTTGCTCTTCAAAGTTTAAAACTTAAAGGAAAAAATGCAGGAGGCCAAATTATACAAAAGTTCTTCTGTAACCCTGAAAAATAAAAGGCTTGATTTAAGTAGTATTGGAAAAGTTTCATAAGTTGACATGTTTTTGACAATGAACATCTTTATTTGAAATCTGATATTTAGCCATCCAGAACTGAAGGCAGCAGGTCAGAATGCTGTAGCCCCAAACCTCACAGATGATGTTAATACCACACTCTTGTATTTTCTTCACTTCTTTTTAACAAGATAAGACTACAATTCAGAAGTGACATTATCACAAAGAAAAAAAGAAAACAAGAGTTGAAGATTCTGCCATTTCCTTATCCATCAACGAATCCTCTGTCAGGTGTTTGAGCCATAAATTGGCAAATAGCATTTTCATAGGTATGTCTTTGTGAGCAGATGCATGTTTAATCTTCCCTTGCTACCAACAGATTTAGTTTAGCCCAACTCCACAGTCTTGTGTTGAAAAGATGCAGCTTTTAGGTTTTACTTGCTGAGGCTCAGTGCCTCCCTTACTGAAGGACACAGTTTCTTCTCTGCTTCTGGCTTGATTCTAGCTGGCTGGGAACAGCAGTTCAGGCTTACAGGTCAACATGCAGTGGTATCAATTTCCTCAAGTGAAAGAGCTCTGATTACAGAGAAAGATACTATTTGCCAATGTTTTGTAAACGAGATTTTGTGGGAGGCCAAGCTGATGTATCTAGTCCTTCCCTCACTGGGTAACTGTCACCAGCATCTCAACTGCTTCTTTTTACACGGTTGGGTGATATGTTTTCGAAGACTACAACAGACACAGGTGGTCTTTTCTATTGTCAGCATTTACTTCTAGAGGCATTCAGTTATTGCCTTACAAACTAGGACATCCTTTCTAATATCACCTGGATTTCAGTACATTTTCATTGGATGCCTGTTCTGTTGCTTTATTTCTCTGCTGTGTCGATTGCAAATCTTTAAAATATCCTTACAGCATTATTTATTTTAGTTTGCTGCACAAGACATTAAAGTAGGTTTTGTTTGTTAGTGGGGGTTTTGGTGGTGGTGGTGGGTTTTTGTTTGTTTTCAAGCAGTCCAGGTATATAAGAATTTCATAAACTATTTTAATCTTCAGCTCAAACTTCACTATCCTCTTTTATTTTCCAGGATGGAAACAGTCTGAATTTTTTTCCTGCTAATATTTTTTTTAATTGAGTTTCCCAGTATTTTCCAGTTGTGCATGCTCTTGCAAAACATTTCTGCTTGGTTTGAAATCTAGTCCTGCACGGTTCAGAGGCAGACAGCACAAACGTTTGGTGAAAAGATCTCATTAAATAAAAGAAAAAAAAAAATATTAGTGGCTACTGGACAACTATGAGCTACTGCTCTAGGTTTGCAAAATAAATAATATTTGGGTTGTTGTCTTGGTGACTCAGTGGTAACCTTTCATGTATAGGTACAAACTGTGCTCAGCTAAGAATGCCACATACATCATTTAGTGCTCTCCTAAGTTGAAACTGGTAGTGAGAAAGACATGGTCCCAGGTTTTCTGCAGTGCCTTATTTCTTTTAAAACAAGAAGTTGAAAGATGTAACTTCAGTTTAATCCGTTGATAAACATTTATATTCTACATTGCTGAACTGTATTTTTAGTCATTCTGTTTAACACAACATGAAACAATTCAAAATCTTGACATAATTTACCTACACTAATTGTGAATGAGTATATAGTCAAATACTGTGTACCTTGCAAAAAAAGATTTGTTTCTTTTTCTCCTTAATCTCCATGATTCTCGAAAAATCCTCTTCAACTTCCCTCTAGATCTTCTTTTTCCAGTGCTTCTGCCAATAGTCTTTTAATTCATACACTCTATGCTAGAGACAGATGAGAATGCTTGCACCTTAGAAAAAATGGAAGTTTGAAAGAGTATAAGCTGGGCATTGTTATCACTATAGAGTATAATTTTCCCAGTCACAATCAATGATTTTTTAAATGTTTTGAATTGTCACCTTGTGTACAATTTTTTCTGTTCTAAAAAAATAAAACAAAATGTGAAAGCTACATTGCCATGAGTCAGTATGTTGCTGTTAGCTGGTCGCGTAATGCGGGTCACAGTAAATTCCAGTTTTCAGCTTATGATCTGCAGATCTGAATGTGTCTTTGATTAGTGAAATTTCATTTAAGAGAATACATGGATAAATTAATAAGATACTTGAAATCTATTAATTATTTTGTGTTAATCATACACTGTTTATCATGACCCTTACTTTTATTCAAAAACATTATCCTCATGATGTTTTGTAGGATGTGGAAGCCACAGATGTCACATAATACATTTGCATATTAAAATGTACCACATGGTTTGTGTATGAAGTCAAACTTCAAAGAATTTGATTTCCGACTAAAATAGAATAGGAACATGAGAAAGCAAAAGAATAGCCATGTGAAATCATGGGTTGTACAGTATCATCTCTGCGTGACTATATGTAGATCAATAGCTGAAGGAGGCAAAACATATCTGAGTAAGCCTATATAATATTCCTCTTCCAGTTCCCAAATATTTCTGGCTAACCAGATGTGCATTCTGTATGATTTGTAACCTGCTGTGGTTTTGTTCTACCATACAATCGTTTAGGCTGGAAAAGACCTTTAAGATCAAGTCCAACTGGTAATCTAACACTACCAAGTATTAAATCATGTCCCTGAGCATTGACTGTGTCTACAAGTCCTTTAAATCCTTCCGAGGTGATTCAACAGAGTCCCTAAGCAGCCTGTCCCAGTGCTTGACAACCCTTTCAGTGATTTTTTTTTTCTTTTTTCTTAATGTACAACCTAAATCTCTTCTGGTGCTTCTTGAGACTGTTTCCTCTCATCCTGTCACCTGGTACATGGGAGATCAGGCCAACACCTAACTCACTACAGTTTCCTTTCAGGTAGTGGTAGAAAGCAGTGAGGTCTTCTCTGAGCTTCCTTTTCTCTCAACTAAACAACCCCAGTTCCCTCAGCCACTCCTCAGAAAACATGTTCTGTAGACTCTTTGTCAGCCTTCTTATCCTTCTCTGAGTCTGCTCCAGAACCTCAATGTCTGTCTTGTAGTGAGGACTCAATATGAACACAGGTGCTGTCCTCCATTAACTTATTCCATTGCATATGTGTGACCGGTTTAGGCTGTTCCTTTAAGAAAAGGACACTTTCTGAACACTCTGGCTGAATGTTTTTGATATTTGAATGAAAACAAAGATATGCTAAACTGATTTCATTGGTAGAATGCTACTGTAAGTTTTAGCTTAGTCTTTTCAGTCGGTTCTTCTTCTCTCTGTCCTGTGAGCTGGCCTGTTTTCTCTCTCTGAAGCAACAGCTTGCCGGGCAGGAATGACCTTGGATTAACAGAGCTAACCAGATAAGAAAACTAACTCTTGCATTCGCTTTGAGCTTAACAGAATTTTTTCCCTTTTAATTACTTTTCTCTCTCTCTAACCCTTTTGGGAAAAAGGGGAGGGAGGGAGAAGGGGGGGACAGGCCGAACCCCCCTGGCCGCAGCGGGGTTGGGAAAAGGTCTCCTGTATTACATACATTGCTGTATATTTCTGTATATATTGTATATTTTTGTACATATTCATTGCATTCCATTTCTGCTTGTAAATATAGCTTTCATCTGCTTCTCCGGCTGAGTTAGCTGTGGATTCTTTTGTGTGTGTGTGTGGGGAACTTTTCCCACCCTACCACAATATGTAATATTTAGCATCTAAAACATCCTTTGTTGACAAGGTCTACAGCTCTGTTCCCTGCTATGTGGAGTCACTTTCATTTTATTTCTGACCAGTCTGTCCCATCTAGGTTGTCTTGATTCCTCTAGTTTTGTTTTTAAGAAGAGCACTTGCTGTTTTTCTAGTTCCAATTTGACGTCAGAAACACAATAATTCGAGAAGTTAATTAGAAAATAGCTGGCATTTTTTCTCTTTTCTAGTTTGCTCGTTTTACATTTCACATTTTCAAACTTTGTTTCAGTTCTGAGGATTAGAAGGGTATTAATGAAAGTCATTAATTTTAAGTGTATATTGTGTATCAAATCCACGAAACTCCAAGACTGTTTATTTATGGTGAATACATAGTAGTAATCACAACAGCTGTCCATACTGCAGTATTGTTAAGAAATTGTCTATCAGCAGATAACGGACTGATGATAGAGGATACTGTGATGAGTGTACAGAGCACAGAATGGAGGTGTAATCTTGACTAGCCTACTTTCTCAGGCACCTCATGAAAACCATTGTATTGTCTATGAGGTAGGTTGTGAATTTAAATTGCATAGGCTGAATCCCACACACAGGGTCAGAAATAATAATAGCAATTATTTTTACCCTGAAATTTAATAGAAGATTTGAACTGCTGATAATTTGACTGAATTTTTTAAAGTGATTTTGTTGATTTTTAGTTTTGCTTTGATGGCCAAGAATAGGGGAAGAAAACACCTATTGCACATGAACAGGCATAGTATAATTTTTTAAAAAAAAGTGTTTAAGGAAGATGAAAGATGCATAGAATCATTTTCAACAAATAATTTCCCATCAGACTGTCAGTCATTACATTTTTTTATCACTTGCAATGAATCCTTTATCTTTTTGGAAGAATAAAAATATGCTCAGTTTCAGTCTGTTCACTTTTTTATGTTTCCTGACTCTGACTGGAGGAAGGAAAACTAAAATAACACAAATTAAACTTTTCCTTTTTTTTTTTTTTCCTGTACAGAGAAACTGAAAATGACTACCAAGTGATAAATAGTCTTTTGTGATAATTTTACTGCATTAAGCAGGAAATAAGATGCTGAGAGAGACAGATTAGCATTGACCATTTGGGAGCTTATTATAGCAATAAACTTTCTATGAGAATATCCTCTTCTCAGTGGTGAATAACACAGATGTATTTTAGTAAGTGAACGTTATTTGGATACTATGAAATGCAGCAAGTATGGGTTTGGATATTTTTATTTAACTGTTAAATGTTAGCAAATTAGCATGAAATGCTTCTTTGAAATGAAATTAAATTTGTGTGTAATTGTGTCTTTAAATGGTTTTGGTGTTCTATAAATTCAGCTAATTCGTTGGCTCCTGTGTATTAAATGCAAAGCTCTGCACCAGTGGAGTCAGTGGTTGCTTTTTAAATTGACTTCAATAGGACAAAGATTGAAGAGATCACTAAGAAGAAATAAAGATAAAATAAATAACCTCCTGTTAAAAATGTAATTAATAATTTGAGCTTCTTAATGAGACTTATGTTAGGTTTTGTTTATCACTTCAAGCTGGAGTTTTCACCCTAGGTACCTCATTTATCAGGAACTTGCTACACAGTCTGATTTTCCCTGATGACTCATGATCTCTGAGCTTTAGGGTATAGGAAATATGCCTGAAGAAGCATTTTCCCTCATGACTGATCTCCTCATAGTCCAACACCACCATTGCAGAGCAACTTTTCCTAAGCGGGTACTCCAGAACAGATTTAGAGAAAACTATATTCATTTTTTCTTCTAATATTGTTTGAAGTCAAATAAATCTGAAAGCTTTTTCTCCTTCTTTTCCTATTCATGTCTTTTGGAAACGGTCAAAAATTAGTCATTTTTTTTAAACCTTGAGATCTACTACCTTGAATGAGGGAAGGAATATTTCCGGTAAAATTTTTACATTAGTAATGTATAAGCTAAAAGGAGTAAAAAATAACTGAAAAATTATTTTATTTGCTATTAAAGGTATTCATATTTTACTTTATTTGAAGTTATTTGAATTGAGATTTACAAATGTGCGATGGACTTCCCAAAATAGGTTTTGGGTACAGAAGTCCAGTTGCTGTGTATGTGACAGGAAGTACATTTTAAATTTCTTGCTATCTGAATAAATATGCCCAAAATGCCAATTGCAACCTTTGTCTTATACCCCCAGGTGAATCATGATGGAAAACTGATTTCTTAAAACTCTTGTGTTTTGTGTACATTCCTATATATATACTTTTTTCTTTTTTTTTTTTTTTTTTTAAGCTCTCTTTCACCTCGTTGGCACTTCCAATGTTGATGTTAAAAATGCAATGACATTCAGTGGGCCTCTGGAGGACATGTTTGGGTACACAGTCCAACAGTATGAAAATGAAGAAGGGAAATGGTAAGCTGTTTCTCTTTTCTTAAGTGGAAGCTCCAGATTATGAAGTGTGCAACGACTCAAGTGGTATACTATTATTTGTATTTGATACATAGGGGTGAGATTCTGTCATATTTCTTAAACTAATGGGGTTTCCTAAGGAAACCTGTAAAGATTGGGAGACTGAAATATCCTAATTTTTATCTACATTTATTTCTTCAAAGACACAAATAAGTTCACAAAGTGGATAGATTCTGTCATTTATGGAGCTGAGAAAGCTTTCTGCCCTGGCAGTGAAATTGTTCCTCTTTTACCTAACCCATATTATACATTCATTTCTGAAGTTTTCTATTAGAGGTTGTCTGTACTGGGTTTTTTAACTAGTGGAAAGATTTCCCCTGTCAAAATATGTATTAACATATTACACCACCTCCCCATTTGGAGGGCTAATTTTGTCTTACAATTATAATGTATTTGCATTTGGAACTTGGAGCCTTCTTTGTAACCTGTCCTTTCATTCATGTTGTTCTCCTGCAGTAGAAGTTGTATTTTGGCAAGCTTCTTTAGTGTCACTGCTTCTTGGGTTTATGCTTAGCACTTGCTTATACTTTTCCCTTTAAAAAAACCCAACAAACTTCACAGGTTAACTGCTGGGCTGGAGGACTGAAATAACAATTGAATGGTAAAAGGTTTGGGAATTCTGAGATCTCCATCTCTCTTAGCAGATTGCTCTGGTTTTCCCAGAGTTTTGCCAGTAATTTCACATTGTTGGCAAAGCCAGGGACTCCTGCAGGCAGCCTGGGATGACAGGCAAGTGTCTGTATGACAGCCAAGTTAGACTGTTCTGCAGTGCTGAGCAATCTCTCCTGCTGTTGACAAGTGTTGTTTGACTCCAGGAGGCTGTCTAAGACTGCTATACAGTGATCAGCATGACAAAGGGAGATCAAAACCTAATAGCTGATAGCAATTAGGCCAAGGTATTGCTTTATTAACGATGCCGGATGTGAAGGGGGTCACCCCTCCCAGTTCACATAACCAAGAGTGGACTCCATGTACTTTATATACACTAACAGTGGTATGTATTCATTATATTTCTGGGAAATGGTTTACATAGGTAAGGAATAATTTATATAGATAACGTCCTTTTACTTCTTGGTTATTGCTGTCGCTTTCTGACCTTACAACAGTACTACAGCCTCTTGTAGATCTCTCTTGCCAGCTTCTTGTGAATCTTTATCTTGGTCCCTTCATGTCCAGCAGTCATGTCTGGCAGCTGCAACTTTAGCTGAGCTCAAGGCTGTACCAGTACCTATGTTAATTAAAATACTTTTATTTATGTCTAAAACCCTATCTTTTGTGCTAAGACTTATCTCTTATGCTACCGGGAAAATTTTCTAATAGACAGAAATTCTAACAGAAAGAAAAACACTTAGAGAAAAACAACTAGTTAAAAACAACATGGTGAGTCTCCTTACTTTAAGCATTATCCATAAGGGATGTTCATGGACATGAAACTGCAGATCCTGCTTTTGAAGTTGCTAGTTTTTGATTGCCCAAGTTGTTGGATATTTTACATATACATCTGCAAGAGGGTCATGGGAGAATAATAATGACCTTTTTTGAGCTAACTTAGGTCTTCAGGAAATTGTGTCTCTTCTAGGAGCAGGAATTTTGCAAAGTAAGCTATGTTGTGATAAAGTATGTGAAACTTTCCAGGACCAAAAAATAAGGAGCTGGAAACAGCAACTCTTCCAATACTTGGAGAACAGGAATTTAGTGTGCTAGATCTGAACATCTCTGAAATTAAACTCCAGAGCTGATGTTAAATTGTCAGGCTTTGAAGTTATGTTCAGCATAGCAGTACTGAGAGCAGCAAATCTGTAGGTTGACAGTTGAAAAAATAAGTAGCAAAGCAGCTTTGTCAACTGCTGTAAAGCTACCTAGATACCACAGAGAGACCTTTTCAGTAACATGTTCTATGGATTTGACTGCTTCTCAATAAAACTCATGTCCTCTAAAACAGTATCAGTGTGTAGAGACAAAACAGCCTTTCAGAACACTTTTCTCTGTCCATGAGGCTCCTTCTTTCTGAGAAACAAACAGCACAGGGACATGATCCTGCTGAGCATTGATTACTTCCCATGGAATGTCCAGCATACTCAACTTGCAGTTAAATGGAAGTCAAGGGCACATGATAGGCTGTAGTTGGTGTGCAAAATACATCCATTGTAGCATACAGCTTGAAAGAGCAGTCAGGTTCAGAATATACTTGGAACATTTTATTTTGCTTTAGAATTCATTAACTTGTTATTAATTAAATTTATTGTTATTAATTTTAAAAACTTGTTATTAAAAAATTCTTAATGAAGTTGTTCAAGTATGTTTTTAATAGAAGCTGGATTGTGTAAAAGGGTTTAAGTTCTCCTTTTTTTATATATATATATATATATATATATAAATTTTTTTAGATCTTTATGTTTCATTTCATCTATTACATCATTCTATTCAAATATCTTCTGCCTGGACTCACCAATTTATGGCTACAGGTTGAAACAATTCCTCAATATCTTTTCCAAATCAACTGAATCTCCAGAATCTAATCTTACTGAACCATTTGTTACTCCTAATGGCAAGATTTCTCTTTCCATTGTGTACTGTGATTTCTAATTTAATCCAAATTTTCTAACACATTTAGTGGAGCCAGTTGTTATCTGCTGGATAAAGCTGTGCTATTTAGCATATCTAATGAAGATCTGAGAACAAAATCAGTGTCCTTGTCTAAACAGTGATTCCTGCTGAAAATTTGATACAGGAGTGGATGTTGATTTGTGGTGCGTAAAAGTACTAGATGAGAACAGTGATTTCTGATAGCATCAAATTTTGGGCAGAAAAAAAGGCATGAGGTAGATGTCCTTAACATTTTAAATTTTTGAAATGTATTTAATAACTCTTTAAATAGTGTTGTTTTTTATTAATGACAGGATTCATTTGCTTGACCAGTCTAATAGTCTTTTCTGATGGTGTGACTGTCTGGGTAGATGAGAGGAAAGCAGTGGATGTTGCTTCAGCCAGGCTTTTGACATTGTCTCCCATAACACCCTCATAGGTCATCTTAGGAAGTATGGGTTAGATTAGGTGGATTGAGAACTGGATGAATGATGGAGCAGAGATGGTTGTGATCAATGGTGCAGAACCTAATTGGAAACCTGTGGCTCATGGTGTTCTCCAGGGGTGTGTACTGGGTCCAGTCTTGTTCAATGTCTTCATGAACAACCCAGATGAGGGAACAGAATGTATACTCAGCAAGTTTGCTGATGATACCAAACTGGGAGGATTGGCTGACACAACAGAAGGCTGTGCTGCCATTCAGTGAGACTTGGACAGGCTGGAGAGCTGGGTGGAGTGGAACCTAATGAAGTTCAAGAAGGGCAAGTACTGCACCTAAGAAGGAATAATTTGATGTACCAGTTCAGGTTAGGGACTGACCTGCTGGAAACCAGTTTTGCAGAGAAGGACCTGGGAGTGCTGGTGATGACTCAACCATGAGCCAGCAATGTGCCCTTGTGGCCAAGAAGGCCACCAGTATTCTGGGGTGCATTAAGAGTGTGGCCAGCAGATCAAGGGAAGTTCTCCTCCATCTCCTCCTCCTCTACCCTGCCTTAGTGAGGCCATGTCTGAAGTATAGTGTGCAGATCTAGGGTCCCCAGCTCAAGAAGAAAGGAAACTATTGGAGTCTCAAGAATGATTAGGGGACTGGATCATCTCTCTTCACAAGGAAAGGCTGAAGAACCTGGTGGTCTTTTATCTTGGAGAAGACTGAGAGGGGATTTTATCTCAAGGCTTATAAATATCTAAAGACCAGATCTAAAGAAGATGAGGACAGATTCATTTAAGTGGTGCCCAGTTGCAGAACAAGGGCCAATGAACACAAACTGGAACATAGGAATTTCCTTCTGAATATGAGGAAAAAAAATCCTTAGAGGGTGACTGAGCATGGAACAGGCTGCCCAGAGAGATTGTGGAGTCTCCTGTGGATACTTTTAAAATCCACCTGCACGTGTTCTTGTGCAACCTGGTGAATCTGCTTTAGCAGGGAGGTTGGATTAGGTGATCTACAGAGGTCCATTCCATACCATTCTGTGATTCTAATTCATGTCGTATTTTACACTGCTGACTGAGGTTACTTAAGATTAAATTATTCTGGGTGCTTGTGAGCCCTTCCTTTGGCATTTGATCTCCCAACATTAAAAATACATTTTCTTCTAAAATACATTAAAGATCATGATACATTAAAGATCTGGACTGCATAGAAGACAACTTCCTCCTCCAAATGGTAGAGGAACCAACAAGAAAAGGTGCTACGCTGGACCTTGTTCTCACCAACAGGGAAGGGCTGGTAACAAATGTGAGGCTCAGAGACGGCCTTGGCTGCAGTGACCATGAAGCAGTTGAATTTAATCTCCTCAGGGCAATCAGGAGGACATATTCTAAGCTTACGACCCTAGACTTTAGGCGTGCAGACTTCGATCGCTGCAGGGATCTGCTAGCCAAAGTGTCGTGGGACGAAGCCCTGGAGGGAAGAGGGACCCAGGACAGCTGGTCAGTATTCAAGGACCACCTCCTCTGTGTCCAGGAGCTATGTATACCTATAAGGAGAAAAGCAGGAAGGAATGCTAGGAGGCCTGCCTGGATGAACAAGGAGCTGCTGGACACACTATCACGTAAAAAGAAACTCTACAGGAAGTGGAAGGAAGGACAGATAGAACAGGGGGTATATAAGGAAGCTGCCCGAGCAGCAAGAGGCCTGGTTAGGAAAGCCAAAGCAGAGTTTGAACTGAATCTAGCCAGGGGGTTAAAGGGAACACTAAGAATTTCTATAGGTATATTAATGGCAAGAAGAAGACTAGGGAAGGTGTGGGCCCCCTCAGAAAGGAAAGTGGTGAATTGGTCACAAGTGATGTGGAAAAGGCTGAGGTACTCAATCACTTCTTTACCTCAGTCTTCACTGCAAGGGCCTCCAGCCACACTCCTGGTGTCATGGCAGACGATGCCAGGGACGGGGAGGAAGAACTGCCCATCATAAGTGAAGCTCAGGTTCGTGATCACCTGAAGAACCTGAAAGTGTTCAAGTCCATGGGACCCGACGGGATACACCCACGGGTGCTGAGAGAACTGGCAGATGAGGTTGCTAAGCCCCTCTCTATTATATTCCAGAAGTCATGGCAGACTGGGGAAGTCCCCACAGACTGGAAAAGGGGAAACATTACTCCCATTTTCAAAAAGGGCAAGAAGGAGGAACCGGGGAACTACAGGCCAGTCAGTCTCACCTCTGTGCCCGGAAAGATCATGGAGCAGATCCTCCTGGAGGCACTAATGACTCAGAAGAATAGTGAAGAGGTGATTGGGAATAGTCAGCATGGCTTTGCCAAGGGCAAATCCTGCCTGACAAACCTGGTGGCCTTCTATGATCAGGTGACAGCATTAATAGATGAGGGGCGAGCAACTGATGTCGTTTACCTGGACTTGAGCAAAGCCTTCGACACTGTCCCACACCACCTCCTGGTCTCCAAGCTGGCGACACATGGGTTTGATGGATGGACCACTAGATGGATAAAGAATTGGCTTGATGGCCGCACCCAAAGAGTGGCTGTCAACGGGTCCATGTCCCAGTGGAGGCCAGTGACAAGCGGAGTCCCTCAGGGATCAGTCCTGGGACCTGTCTTGTTCAACATCTTTGTGGGTGACATGGACAGTGGCATCGAGTGCACCCTCAGCAAGTTTGCTGATGACACCAAGCTGTGTGGTGCAGTGGACACCCTGGAGGGAAGGGATGGCATCCAGAGGGACCTGGACAGGCTGGAGAGGTGGGCACAAGCCAACCTCATGAGCTTCAACAAGACCAAGTGCAGGGTCCTGCATCTGGGTCGAGGCAATCCCAGGCACAAATCCAGGCTGGGCAGTGACTGGCTGGAGAGCAGCCCCGAGGAGAGAGACTTGGGGGTGCTGGTGGACGAGAAGCTCGACATGAGCTCTCAATGTGCGCTTGCAGCCCGGAAAGCCAATCAGATCCTGGGCTGCATCAGGAGAAGTGTGGCCAGCAGGTCAAGGGAGGTGCTTCTCCCCTCTACTCAGCTCTGGTGAGACCCCACCTGGAGTACTGCGTCCAGTTCTGGAGCCCATATTACAGGAGAGATGTGGACGTGCTGGAGCGTGTCCAGAGAAGGGCCACGAGGATGATCAGAGGGCTGGAGCACCTCTCCTATGAGGACAGACTGAAGGAGTTGGGGCTGTTCAGTCTGGAGAAGAGAAGGCTCCCAGGTGACCTCATTGTGGCTTTCCAGTATCTGAAGGGGGCCTACAGGAAGGCTGGGGAGGGACTTCTCAGGATCTCAGGTAGTGATAGGACTAGGGGGAATGGAATGAAGCTGGAAATGGGGAGATTCAGGCTGGATGTGAGGAAGAAGTTCTTTACCATGAGAGTGGTGAAGCCCTGGAATGGGTTGTCCAGGGAGGTGGTTGAGGCCCAGTCCCTGGAGGTGTTTAAGACCAGGCTGGACGAGGCTCTGGCCAGCCTGATCTAGTGTAGGGTGTCCCTGCCCATGGCAGGGGTTGGAACTAGATGATCCTTGTGGTCCCTTCCAACCCTGACTGATTCTATGATTCTATGATTCTATGATCAAGGAAATATCAAATAAACCAGGTATTTCCTTCTGCATTACTTGTAATACGTGCCATCCACCCACCATCATTGCTTTGATTTTCCACTGGAATTATTTTAAATGTTACTCTGTTTTGTAATTTGTTACATAGGCACATTTCCTGTCTGTGCTCCTATTCAAATAATACAAAATGGCTGCCTTTGCTTGTATCTGAACTGCCATAGTAGATACTTCTCTCACTCTCCATCCTATACAGCACTTGCTGCAGCTTCATATGTCTGTAAGTTTAATGTGCCAACTTTCGTTCCTTTTAAGAATTAAAACATTTCAGGTAACTCATTTCATTTGCAGGGTACTTATTGGTTCACCATTAGTTGGCCAGCCTGAGAAACGAACAGGAGATGTATACAAATGCCCTATAGGAAGGGACAACCAGTCACCCTGCATAAAACTGAACTTACCAGGTATGAAAGAAAATAAAGCTGTGTCATGTGCAGGAATAGCAGAAGTCAGATCTTACGAGATTTTTAACTCATAAATATGCATTCTAAATGTTTCTATGCAGAAAATTTGCTTAGGACTCTAGAGCTGAATGTGAAGGAAATTTGTTTCTATTTTCAAAATTCTCATTGTCCTATGAAAAACTTGCATATAACTATAGAATGAGAATCTGTCTTTGTTATCAAAGCTTTATTATGACTGGTATTTATTCACTGTGGTTAGTAGTCCTGGCCATGGATACAGAAAGGCCATGGAGATAGATTCATGGATTACATCTTCTAAAGCTCTGTAAAGCCAACAAAAGACTTCCTAATGCTATCAGTAATCTTTGGATGAGATGTAACTAGCCAGAACCATGCTGATGCACCTTAATATGTTACAGGTAAATAATAATCTTCTTACTGAAGTCAAGAGATATGTCATGTTTACAGGAAGAGATTTCCAGTTTATATGCATTTCACTAAATATCTCCATCATATATTTTTATCTCTCTCTCCTATTGAAAACTTAAATGTAATAATGTAGCATAACTGTAATAAATATAGAAGCTGTTAAGTCATTTATAGCAACACAGGGGGAAAGATTAATGTTTGTTTTCTAATTAAGAAAACTGTGTGAACAGTAATCTCTTGCTTTCATTGTGCTGTTATTTTTACTTTTTGCAGTTCAAGAAAACTATTTGAGGCAGCAACCCAGACAAATTTTCTGGGAAAAAAGCCAGTCAGAGAAATTTTTCTTGGTTGTTACAATTGAAGAAGGAGAAGGAAGGGTGCAAAAATGTCTGATGAAACCACTGTCAATCTGGATTTTATTTTAGAAGCTGGAAGCTCCATGCTACAAGATATATACTTCAACATTTTGTTTTCATGTTCCCAAATACTTAACATTTTAATCTATTTATAGCTGCTACTTCAGTTCCTAATGTTGTGGAAGTAAAAGAAAACATGACTCTTGGAACAACCTTAGTGACGAACCCAAAAGGAGGTTTTCTGGTAAGAACGGACCTTTTGCCAATATTTAAAGTAGTCTGTTTTTTTCCTTCTGCTAGTACCATAACAGAAACTTTTCACCCTTTTTCATCTTTTAAAGGCATGTGGACCGCTTTATGCTTATAAATGTGGACGTCTGCATTATACAACAGGAGTTTGCTCTAATGTCAGCTCCACTTTTGAAACCATCGAGGCAATCGCTCCATCTGTGCAAGGTATGAAAGCCACAGGAATTCTCCTGTGCCCAAAAATACAAAATGCCAAACAAGATTAATATATATATACTTAAGCATACAAAAAAAATATGAACTGCCTAACTTAGCTACCAGCATTACCAAGTTAAGTAAATGTTTTCGTTGTCCGTATGTAACCTAAATTCTTGCCACTTTTGGAATTTATCTCAGTATAAACAATCTTTATGTGCTATGTAACATCCAAACACAATTGCTAAGAATAGTTGCTTATGGTTTTTACTTATGGCCAAAAGACTCTCTTTAAACAATGACCACATACTAAGGCCTAGCACAAACCCAATTTAGTAATATATATTCCTTTTGAAAAATTGGAGAGGAATAGATTGGCTTTGAAGAATGTAGGAGTCACCGCTAAATGCTACAGTTATGTTATGTTCTGATGTAGTTCTAAAATTTTTACTTAAGAAAGGGTGCCTTGATGAGAAACATAAGACAAATCATGTAAAACATGATTCAAATGCAGATGAACAATAGTTGTCAAACACGGCAGTTCAGCTCTGCTGTAGAAGGGTATGCATTTGCTACTGATCAGAAAAGTAACTGGAGCTGTCAGATATATTTGATCCTTGTTAGTATCAATTCTTATGTGGCAATTTGTGTTGCAGTGTGTAAAACCCAGCTGGATATTGTCATAGTCCTTGATGGGTCCAACAGCATTTATCCATGGGAGAGTGTCACAGCCTTCCTAAACAGCCTCTTGAGAAACATGGACATAGGTCCTCAGCAAACACAGGTAACATGGTAGATACTTTGTGGTTGCTTAATTTGCAAGGAGAACAAGGATTTACAGTAAAAGGAATGTAAGCATCATCTATGGAGCTCTTCAATTCCAAGAATTTACAGCAATTGAGTACTGAAACAAAATGACTGAAACTACAACTAAGGCAGTGTCTGCTGCCAAGAATGCCAGTGAGACTTTCCCTTCCCCACCACTCAGGCAGTCTAGAGAAACTGACTTTCTGACCTAAGAGACAGAAGTTAAGCATATTAAGTGAGGCCATTCCTTTCCCAGTTCCTTTCTGTCCACAACCATTTCTTGTCTTCTTTTGTACTGCGTAGCACAAAGTGCCATTTTAGCTCCTCCAAGGCACACGTACATGATTCATACTGCCTTTGATTATAAGCTTTTTGTGCCGTGTTCGGTGTTTTGAACTGTGGAGCACTGAGCATACAGCTGTTACGCATTTGAAATCATAATTAACAAGTAGCTGTTAAGCTGCATGTTACTAATAGCAGAACCTGCATTTATAGAATAAGTGATAAGGGCCAAATTCCCAGCGGATCCACCAGATTAACAGAGCTACAACCAATTGCTCAAGCAGAGGATCTGACATACATTTCGCAGTCTATTGAATAGAGTATGTAAATAGCAATTCCAGCAGAACTCAGGGAGAAGGAGAACATGGATGCTGGGATAAATTTTAACACAGAATGTTTTTTTAACATCAAGGATCAAGGATTTTCTAGGATCTTTTGCACTATTTGATATGTTGTCAGCCAATACTCAGTGGTTTTGCTACTTCAGGTTGGCTGCTAACAATACAATACAATACAATACAATACAATACAATACAATACAATGCAATACAATACAATACAATACACCAGGTTGAATGAGACCTTCAAGAACATTCAGGTCCAGCCTTCACAAAGGACTCTCTGAGAAGGTGTAAAGTATATGTCTGCCTGCAGAGAGTATCCCTATCATCTTCTAAATTAACAGTGGTTTCTGAGTCACCAAACAGCTCCTCTGCTGAATGTACTGAAGACTGGCAGATAAAATTATTACTTATAAGATGTCAACTTTATAACCATGTCCTATTATTTTAAACACAGTGTTCTTCCAAATATTGGTTGGAAGAATTAAAAATGCTTTGTGAATTTTAACATAAATTATTAAAAAATTACTAAATTTTTTCTGGTTCCTTAAGCACACTCAGACATGTGCCATCTTGGGAAAACACTTAAGCTTGAACTTCCCAGCACGTGGCAGTGGTTGCATGGAAAATTATCGCTGCCTTCTGCCCATAAGGACATCGTGGGAATAGTACACAGAACAATCAACTCTACTGCACTCTCACCCATCTTCCTCACCCTGCAATTCCTGAATTTTTACATTGCCACACCTCTATTATATTTAGATTTGGAATCCTGCCTCATCTGTGCAGCTCAGTTCAAACACAAAAGGTCCCTTCTGGCCTGCACTCTGGCAGCCCATCATCACTACCTACAAATCCATTCTACCCACAGTTTGGCATAGTTACCCCCTCTTCTCACATGTACACTTATTCACTCAAGAATGTTAGCTTTGGTATCTGGTTGCCATAGAGCAGAAACATTTGAGAGGGAGGTAAGAATGGGATAAGGAGCAGAGAGACTGAAAAACTGGAAATAGAAGGCAAAATCTAGCTGGAATGTTCTCAGTTTCTCTTACATTCCAGGCTTGTCCAGAATATATCCCATTTCTCTCGCTCACTTCCAAGTGCCCTGCTTGAGACCTCTGGCACAGCCAAAGGTAGTAACAATTTTATACTGTTTCCCCCACCCACAGTGTCTCCTTTCACAGAAACGCTGTTTAAATACTTCTGAATTAGGAAGAGGAGAACAACAGAGCAGTCTTAATTCTTCCCTCTTCTCTGGGAGCACAGAATAGAAATGTAGGAGCAATTGTTTACTTTGAGCCCATAGAAATTTTTGGACTTGCACTGACTTCAGATTGTTTTTCTCTTGAACAGTAAAGGAATGAGGTGATTAGAGAACAACTCCTTAGCAGCTTGGGTGTGACTTGTTCAAAACTGTGTTTTGATTAGAGGCATTCGAGACTTTTTTTTTCCTGCTTACCACCTCCATAAACAATGGTCATTAGATTTGCGACATGCCAGAACAGAAATTCCTCAGTGCCCTATATTTGGCAAATTTGAAAGTGAAAGCCAAAACATTCGGAAATAAAAAGTAAATTTTATTATACCATTTTTTCAGAATTATTTCCTTCCCTGGGTGATTAAGGGAACAGAACATCTCTCTTAAGAAACCCAGAGCTATCTAGCCTGGAGAACAGAAAGCTGAGAGGGTTTACACATACCTTATGGGAGAGTGTCAAAAAGATGGGTCTGGACTTTTTTTCACTGATGACCAGTGAGAGGATGAGGAGTGATTTCTTCTGGCCTTATTCCACATTTTAATGTAGTTGAAGGTAGCTTCTTTCTGCTTTTTAAAAAACTTTTGTAGACATAATTTTCTTTTTAATATGAGGGTGTTTTTTTAGCCCTTTGCATATGAACAACCTTCTATGGTCAAAGAGTATCAAAAAGAGAAAGCACAATACTTTTATATGTTCAACTTAGGCTTTAAAGCTACATTGGAATTGGCTTCAGAAATTTTCAAACTTATTTTATTTCTACATTATTGTATGGAGAAGTGTGTTGTTTAGGTGTTTGGCCTATGCCTTTATTATATCTCCAAAGGATCTGTATCAGTGTACTACTAAGTCATGCTATGTCATATCTTATGATCAGTTTTATCTCCAGAAGAACAGAAATGTATTAAAGAGATATTGAAAAGATACAGGATGAAGAAAGACCTTGCAATAGTTTATGAATAATTTCTGAGTTCTTGGGAGCAAACAAAATGTAGCAGAATTAATTCAGTTTTGCCTTGATTCAGGTATATTTATCAAGGTCTCCATAGAAGAGTATGTATTATCCAACAGTTCTTGCTAAGAAATCTCTGCTCTTCTTTTATGCTAAATGCGACCAAAGCACAACCAAAAGCATTTCTGATTTTCCTGTTCATCCCCAAAGTGAAAATACTAGTATATAATGTCCATGTACTAAATGATTTTCCTTTCATTTAGTTTGTTGTTGTTGTTGTTTGTTGTTCTTTGGGTTGTTTGGTGTTTTTTTGTTTGGTGGTTGGTTGTTTGGTTCGTTTTGATTTTTAACCAAATAGCTTAGCTTAATAACTTATTGGGAAAGCTAGAATGTATTTTCCAAGTAAGGGGCTGTATTCACTTACAGAACAACAATAAATAATTGTCCTTATAAAATGTTTTGTCCTTAAGTAGAACAGTTCTTCACTTGCCTGTTCTTTTTGCAATGCTTTTTCACAGGAACTGGGGACAATTAAAGAATTATTCCCTTGTGTAATATAAAAGCCATGGAATGCTAGGGAAGGGAACATAATCTTAGGAATTACAAAGATGTTCAATAGATTATGTTCAGTAATGCTGGGAAAAATATTAAGTTTTGTGGAGTAGAGCAAAATTACATCCTTCTGTGTAGTACTGTTGCATTTTCCAGATATAAATTGAACTAGTAAACCAAAGCATTCAATGCCTGTAAGCATTGCTGTTAGGGGCTTATTGAAGTTATACAGTTTGAACTAGTTTATTGTCCCCTAAAGGCAAATTTGTGTGACCTAGAAGTCTTATTTATGGTTTTCCATTAGCCAAAAGCCTACTAAAGTTCAATCCTTCTAATAGGATATAATTCTGATTTTACAAGATGGTCTGGATTCTGTGATTTTGTAGAAGATTGGAACATGCGACCCAGTAGTATTTTGTTGGTTCTGCAAAGTCTTTGTTGTCCTGTTTTGAGACATGGCTCATTTTTGACTCCATGAAATGCATAGAACATGATGATCAGTGTTTCCATAGCTAGGTCTAAGGAAGGGTCCCACAGAACAATTGTATCCCATAAGATAACCACATGCCCCCCTTCCTTCCTGATTTTATAAACTATGCAACACAGTGCAGGCTTCCAGACTCAGATGTTCTTCCCATTCACTTCCTGAGAAGGAAGTGCTCAAAATGTTTACTTGCTGTGATCATGGTCAACGTTTCCTTTCAAATAAGAAATGACACAACTCAATGTCAGAGCACCAACATAGGTCTCTAGAATCATTAAAAAAGTCATATACTTTTTACGCTGGCAGGAGTCAATAGTTGATTTAATTCCTGGTACCAATAAAATCCCCAAAGCTGCAAAGAGCCTGTGAATCCACACCAGCAGGCTCCCTGGCATACAATAGTCTCTGAACTTATGCATGATCCTGGAACGCTTCCTGCTCCAAAAGACCAAACCTAATGAAAACTTTATCAATAATTAATGGTAGTCTTTGTAAATAATTATCAGCATCTTGTTCAGATGTTCAGATCAGTGTTTCTCACTTTAGACACATGCCACAAAATAGTTGCCCTGAAGGGAAGGAGTTAAAAGTTTAATATTCATCTTGGGTGTTAGTCAGTGCCACTTGATGGCACTCAGCAGCATGTGCCCCAGCCTCTTGTGTAAACACTCTGCAGGATTAATAGGCAACTGCCCATGAGAAGAGCAGGCTCTGGATTCTCTCAGTGGCAGGTGGATGAGGGCATGCCTCCAAGAGAAAATGAAATTATCTTAAAAAGGAGCAACTTGTCATAACTTTGAACTTGCATCAGTTCTTCCAAATTCAACTGTATTTTCAGAAGGATACAGAAATTAAACAGGGTACATTTTGCTACCACATACCATAATAATTATAGTCCTATGTAACTAGTTTTTCATAATGATTGTGATACTGAATTTTAGTATCAATTATTTATCCAACTGTAACCATTGCTCTACAAGCAAACAAACATTGTGTGGAATGAAAGTACTTGGAAAACCACCTATAATGCAATTGTAAAGTACATACTAAGCCACTTTTAAAATAATATGATGGCATAAACATCCCAGAGGGCTTATTGATCTTCAGGGCCTAAACACTAGAGTACTTTTAATAATACATGAGTGAGGCTAAAACACTGCATTATCCAAAATAAGATCTATAAATTGGCATGTGAGACATAAAATTGAAATATATATTGTGTGGATTCTTCACTGTAAAAGGTGTCAGCAACTGACAAGACATGAATGCCTGCTAGGAGAATGATCAGGTCCAGGTCTGTCCTGCTGTCTTCATCAATATAAGGATACTTGTGTCCTCTTCTCACCTTGGGGGATCTAAATTTGTCATTGCAATGTTGTTTCTAGGCTAGGTTAGGGTAAATAATCTATTAGGTGTAGGAATATTATATTTGGATGGGATTAAGAAAGTTGGGTGAACTGTAGCCTAATATGCTATACAGAAAACTATTCCAAGAAGTCATGACTGGTTGTTAGTGCATTGTCTCGGCCCAGAGGAGAGCAGAGCAGCAGCACAGACTACCAGAAATCAGGTTTTGGCTTTGTTCCTACTTTTAATAGAGACTATTTAGAAACTTCAGGGTGTTTCACAAGATTGAGTGTATTCTAGTCAGTGTTGCTGAAGTGCTTATTGGTGTTTCATAGGGAGGGAAACATACAGAGTTCACAGGTGGGCATTTACTCCCCTGCAGGAGATACGTGTTTTCTTTACAGGTAGTTGGCTTTTGACTATGTGTTTCAGGTTGGAATTGTTCAGTATGGACAGACTGTAGTCCATGAGTTTTTCCTGAATACATACTCAACCACAGAAGATGTGATGGCTGCAGCCACGAGAATACGTCAGCGGGGTGGCACACAGACCATGACAGCCCTGGGAATAGACACAGCAAGGTATACTCACAAAATATTGTCCTGCATATAGTAGAAACAAACACAAACAGATAGGGAGACAATCTGATTTTATAAATTAAAAATATGGTGTGACCAACATCTGATTTCATTTGAGCTAAGTAAACAAAAGAGTGGATACACAGACTTTGTCCAGCATCTAGAGCAGTTGTATACGGTATCCTGGAAAGGCAGTTGTCTCATAAATAGAGGAAACAGGGAAGGAGAAGAGACATGGAGCAAAGATGTAGTCCTAGACAAAGGGCTGATGATCTTTGATGTCCACACAGACATCAGGTGGGAACATTCTGTGTGCAGAGGGATGAGGGAAATTAATTTTTTCAGAGGAAATGAGAAGTCTTTAAGGCTTTTCGATCACTGGGAAATAGAAGATCTGTTATAAGAATAACATTATTAAGAAAATCTTCCTTTATGAGAAAAATTAAAGTTGGTTTCTGGAGAATAGACAGTAAATGCAAAGCCTCTCATACACTTTCAATCCATACAATATTGTCTTGGTATTTTCTCTTTTACTTTTTTTTTGGCATGACACCATGACTGTCTTCCATAAACAATTTCATTTGCCCTTTCCAAACAACCATTTAGTGAAATGTGTATTACCTCTCTGGTGAACTATTTGATTATCTATCCAAAGTTCTCTTGATACAATGTCCTAAAGCCAAGGGAATTCTTGCATATTCACCAGTAATGTTTTCTTTGGATACAAATAGAACCTTGGGTGAATTTTAACAAGTTCATGAAAGCAAAGCCGGTTGAGAATTTCCAAATTCTCAGAAACCACATACGGTTCATAAAGTCCCAGTGCACCAAAATCTGCTACAGGCTTGTCTATCAGCAAAAGCTTCCTCTGTTCCTGCAGTCTTCCTATCCATCTAATTTGGACCATCAGCAGCAGTGGATCTTAATTTTCACTCATTGTGTGGCCAGACTTAAAGTTCTGTGCTACTTTTTTAAAAAGAGAAAACCCTGCTTCCTTCCTTCTCCTCCAGAGGCCTAATCTAGCCTCACTTCTTCTGGTCCACTCAAGAGTCTGGGTGAGCAGCTGCCCAAAACTTCAGTGCCTATTTGTCTGTCTCCATCAGTAGAATTCAGTCATCCTCCACCTACCTTTGCTCACCTGGAACCTACTTCTGCCACATCCCCAACAACCAGTTTTACTGTAGATGGGCAGAAGTGTGGTTACTTCAACCACTTGAAATGCTGCTCTAGGGTGGGTATAGGTGAGTATTTTGTGTGTGGATTTGGGGATGGGGAGTGTTGACTGAACCTCTTTTAAGCTCCCAAAAGCTGTTTTAAGGTACCTGAAATTTATTTGGAGGAGGGAAGTGTTTTTCATTGACCAGCATTTTATATTCTGCTGTTGCTCAGATGAATGAATCGTGAATGAATTCCTTTGAAACCTTTTGGTTGTGAACTGCCATGTAAGTTCCAGTTGTTGTTGTTTATATTTGTTCATGGTAAATCTCTTTTTTCTTCTTAGTTAGTATGAAATCTTTTAGTTTATGATTGACTGTCCTAATATGAAGCATGTGCTAAATGCTCTCATTGCCATTCTTTATATGCTTTATGATCTGTTTAGGGAAGAGGCTTTTACTGAGGCTCACGGTGCAAGAAGAGGAGTACAGAAAGTAATGGTTATTGTGACTGATGGGGAATCACATGACAACTACAGATTAAAAGAAGTGATTGATGATTGTGAAGATGAAAGCATTCAGAGATTTGCTATTGCTGTAAGTGAAATTTAATGGGAAAATTCAGAACCTTAAAAGCATGTTTCTTCTTGTAAATGTAAATGCTGGTAAAAAAGTTAATTTCACAGACTCTTTATGGAAATGACCATTTGAGAGAGAAAGGAGAGGAAAGAAAGAACCTAAAAAAATTAAAAAATTGCCTTGTGATTTTGTAGTATATAAGATAAAACAATCTGTCTTCCTGGTGGCAACAGATATGTGAATTAAAATGAGAAAGAGTTTGAGGGGCAGTATAAAATCAAACAATTTCTGAAAAAGTAGTATTGAACAGAGCACATAAGCTTAAATCTGAGAAATTTCTACAGACACATTACTTAAAAAAACCCCAAACACACAAATGTAAATTATCAACAATAAACAGATTTATTATGGCTGTTCCCTGTGCTGGCATTATAAAGTCATCATTTTCATGTTGAGCCAACCTAGTAGCTTAATAAGAGCATGAACATGATGGAGGATAAGCCATATCAAGAAACATTAATAATAGATTTGGTGTGAACACTCCACTGTATTAGTTTATTCTATACTCAAGTAATCTGTTTTTTTCTTGTTAATTTTGAAGGTGTATTGGTTTGTTGGTTCTCCATTCATATCTATCTTTGTTTTGGTAAAATGAGGCAGTATGGAACAATCACTACAACTTCAAAAAAGGTGTTGCCTTTCATTTAAAGAATGACATTAAATAAAAGCTGAAATCAACAGCACACACGTTTTCAGTGATGTCCTTTATAAAGGTAGAGGTCGTTAAAGGAAAAGTCATCCCTGAAGCTGCTATAATTTTTTAGCAGTAAAATCCCTGACTCAAACCAGATTTTAATTGCTCCAGTGTCCAAGAACATGGGAATTTAGTTTATATAATTATATCTTTAAAACATGTTAAGTGTATAGGGCACTTTTTGCTATGAAAAATACTTGTCGACCTGGCAATTGTAGAAATGAGTCTTTTTATTCTAAAGCACCATGAATTTTTACAGCAGTGGTGTTTAAACTGCAAAACCAAATCTAAAGCCTCGTATCATGATGGAGTTGTTAACACTGAATGCAAGTGTTGTTGTTCCATGTAATTTCAGGGCAAATACGAAGAATTGTTCTATGCCTAATTAACATGTCAATAACTGCTTATGTAGCATGTTTTGAGGAGAACTGGCAGTATCTGTGCAGAAGCCAGTGCAAGTGTGTATTCCAGCTTGGGTGTTGTTGTGTTCCTAAATTAAGGCATACCTCAACAAACCATAGAATCTTAAAATAAGTCATCATAACTTTGTGGGAGGGAGGTTCTAACAGAGCAATTAAGGTAGGATATGATTTTCTGATGTTCTCTGTCAACCTGTGCCAAGGATATCTTTTAAAATGCATTATTAAATGTATCCTTGACTTTTTTTTTTTCTTTTGAAATTCTTTTTAGATTCTTGGCAGCTACAGCAGAGGAAATTTAAGTACTGAGAAATTTGTAGAGGAAATAAAATCAATTGCCAGTAAACCTACTGAGAAGCACTTCTTCAATGTGTCAGATGAATTAGCTCTTGTAACTATTGTTGAAGCACTCGGAGAGAGAATATTTGCCTTGGAAGGTATGCCAATATTTAATTTTTCACTTCATTCTGCGTTGTGGCTGAGGCATATTAAAGGCCACCTGCTTTTAGCTTCTCTTGCAATGTATTGTGCTGCACGTGTTATGCAGGCATTTTTTTCAATCTGATCATAAAAACACTTTATGTTTTTGATGTCTAGTGTAATGATGTGAAATATATTCAGAGGGGTTACAGCCTGTGAAGGGCAATAGTTGAAAAGAATAAGTAACCATTAGTTTTAGCTGGAGTAAACATGAAGTTGCCTTCCCTTGAGTAAAAAACCCACTACCAAGCCATATCCTTATTAACCCATGATGATTTATTTGCCTGCCTGTAGCTTTAGGTTTTCTTTTTAGTTATTAATGACAGCATATTACTTTGCTATAAAAGTTAACGTGGACTTGGTGTATTGACAAGGTATATTTTTCTTTTGGAAATATTCATGATACTCAGATTTCAACACAGAAAACTTATTCTCTAATAATGCCTGCTTATATTTTTCATCAAAATTAGACAACATTGTCCAAATCTCAATTTCAAGCACACTAGTGGTAACAGAAGACTGAGTTTATTAGTTATAAATTATACTGGCCAGCTATGAAGGGATTCAGGTCATACAAAGAAAACATCGATCTACTTGTGCTTATTTTTTAAAGCATCTCAACTTTTCAAGTAGCTGGAACAAAAGACATTCTTGAAAGTCAAGAAATAGTACAAACATGAGAACATACTTTAAAGGTTTTTTTAATTGGAGCTATGTTTCTCCAAAATATTTAGGATTTATTTTTTTAGTGTGTCATTTAGCTTGATCAAATATTACTATTTTCAGCTGGCCATTACTAAATATATTTCACAGTATATATGCTTAACCTTTTTACTTTCCTGAACGTTTTTATATCTCACTTTTGAAATAATCAGTTTCAAGATAACTTATTCTCTTTAAAACACAAATTTTAGTCTCTGAAAGCTCAGGGAATTCTTTAAAGTTCATTGAAGAGGGGCTTGTTGGTTAAGTCCTTGTTTACTAGGTAGAATGCATTGTCAGTGGAAAAATAGTTGCTCAAATTAAACTTTAAAATTTAGTCTTCAATTTATGTATTTTACCTTTAGAAAACTGAGGAAAGGCTTTGTCTTTCATTAGTAGTTGGTTACACCTATTAAATATAATGGATATAGATAAAAACCCTAATCAGTGCTAGTCATGACAACACAACTGAGTTTCTGAGCATCTTTCTACTTAGGTTGCAGGTTTCATGCCATAGCTTCACCTTTTGAAGAATCAGTTGGTATTGAAACAAACAGTCTCATTCTGTCACAATCCACCTTGTCCCTTTTAGTGATTATTAGCTGTAAGATAATGTCTGTCTGTCAAATGGAGCCCCATCTTCCACAGAGTGGAGTGAATTGTGCTGGTTGGAACTGCCTGCTGGTAGGGTATGCTTTAGATCACGAGCTCTAAATATGCCACTGACTGTAGTATTGCATTCCTCTAATCACAAGAAAAAATTACCAAAATTAGAACATGGAACAAATGGTGTAGCTTAATAAAATACCCAAACAGATGCAGCTGTAGTGGCAAAACTGTTTAATTAAATTTTGTAAATATTATCTGTTTACATGGTAGTCAGCTGACTACCATAGATGACTAATCCTTGTTATCACCCCCTCCAGTATTTTGTGACATAAGTATATTGTACTCCTAGAATTCAACTTCCATTTTCCGCAAAGGATGGCACCACATCCAGCTGGTGGCCTGTCACTAGGGTGTGCCCCAGGGATCAGTACTGGGCCCCATGCTCTTCAACATCTTTATTGATGATCTGGATGAGGGCATTGAGTCCATCATCAGTAAATTTGCAGATGACACCAAGCTGGGGGCAGCAGTTGATTTGCTGGAGGGCAGAGAGGCTTTGCAGAGGGACCTCGACAGGCTGGACAGATGGGCAGAGTCCAATGGCATGAGATTTAACACATCCAAGTGCCGGGTTCTGCACATTGGCCACAACAACCCCAGGCAGTGCTACAGGCTGGGGTCAGAGTGGCTGGAGAGTGGCCAGGCAGAGAGGGACCTGGGGGTGCTGGATGATTGTAGGCTGAACATGAGCCTGCAGTGTGCCCAGGCAGCCAGGAAGGCCAGTGGCATCCTGGCTTGCATCAGGAACAGTGTGGCCAGCAGGAGCAGGGAGGTCATTGTGCCCCTGTACACTGCACTGGTTAGGCCACACCTTGAGTCCTGTGTCCAGTTCTGGGCCCCTCAGTTTAGGAAGGATGTTGACTTGCTGGAACGTGTCCAGAGAAGGGCAACAAAGCTGGTGAGGGGTTTGGAACACAAGCCCTATGAGGAAAGGCTGAGGGAGCTGGGGTTGCTTAGCCTGGAGAAGAGGAGACTGAGGGGTGACCTTATTGCTCTCTACAACTACCTGAAGGGAGGTTGTAGCCAGGCAGAGGTTGGCCTCTTCTCCCAGGCAGCCAGCACCAGAACAAGAGGACACAGTCTCAGGCTGCGCCAGGGCAGGTTTAGGCTGGATGTTAGGAAGAAGTTCTACACGGAGAGAGTGATTGGCCATTGGAATCGGCTACCCGTGGAGGTGGTGGAGTCACCTTCACTGGAGGTGTTCAGGAGAAGACTTGATGGGGTGCTTGGCTGTATGGTCTAGTTGTTGGGTGGGTTGGATTGTTTGATGGGTTGGACGCGATGATCTTGAAGGTCTCTTCC
Organism: Picus viridis; assembly: GCA_033816785.1. Classification (NCBI taxonomy): domain Eukaryota; kingdom Metazoa; phylum Chordata; class Aves; order Piciformes; family Picidae; genus Picus; species Picus viridis. Next base: position 72,028,250 of record CM066606.1, on the reverse strand, counting down.
AACCTGGTGTATTGTATTGTATTGTATTATGAAAAATAGACATTCAACACGAACAATGTGGAACATTTTTTTTATCCATGCTCTAAGAGAAAAGCTAGGTAATTTAACTCCTCCCTAAAGGCTTCTTGATGTTGAGCTCTTTAGTAGGAACTCAGAGATGCAGTAATTTCTGAATAAGACACCTAATATGAGACAAGAAATGTTGCCTCCTCCACCTGTGAAAAGTCACGGAAATCACGTAACCTGGCTGCAAGTGAATAAGAAGAGAAACTGAAAATGGGATCCTAGCTTTTTATCAAAACCATTGAGTTGATCTAACGGGTTGCTGCTAGAAGATGCAGAATAAATAAGTTTCTTTAATTTTTGTCTCCTCTCAATGGATTTCAGGAGGTATCCTACATTTGCAGCTGTTTCCATTGATGCATTTTTGTGGCAGGGCAGAAAGTACATTAATTCTGTCCCACTTACCTTTCTGCTGACAGTCCAGCTTCTTGGGGAAAAGATTAATTAACCTCATTGATTATAGCTGAATTAACTTCTGTGCATAACGTGGAGGTGACAGGAACCTTGATTGTTGGATTTCTTTATTTGAATCTGTTTACATTCTCTATCTATATAACCCCTTTCTAGTATAGTAGTGCATTTGATTTTATTTTTTCTTGAATTTCTTGTTTTATTTTTGGTTTTGGGTTTAAAAAAATAAAAGTGCAAAAGAAAACCAAGACAGAGTTGAAAAATCAGATCCAGCAACACCCCATACATGGCAGCCATTGGACTTTAAGACATAATATGTTTCATATGCTGTGTCTTATGGCATGGACTTCTAGTTTTAGCAGCAATTTGATGTTTTATCCAACCCATGGGCAGGCACAATTTTTTTTTTGACAAAACACCCTTTGTAGTATCTTGGCAGTTTGAAACTCAATGGAAAGTTAGACTGAGGGCTGTTATCTGAGCAGGATTCAGAGCTCCACATGCCAACAGTGCCAGCATTGTCCCCTGCCTCAGACTGTTAAAGTTCTGTCTTTCTCAGCTCATTAAGGAGCATCCTTTACTGCATGAAAATATTGTTTATCAGCAAATGTGCAACTTAGGAGTTTCATGCTTTAAAAGGACTTTTTCAAACTCAGCCAAGCAGCTACATCTTGTGCAACATGATAGCCTATGCTTGAGTGTCAAATATTTGTCTTTAAGATCATGTCTCCTTCCTATGAGTGGCTATAAATCCCAGCAATTTGCAAAGACACCATGTCCCAGGGAGCAGCCTCTGTGGTTTAGTACTTGAGTATCAAAAGTTCAGTATTATTTAGTAGTCTAGATGCCTGGAATTCACACAGCCATGGCTTGCTGTGACTCAATTTCATTCACATAGGCGGAGGTCCAACTCATCACTCAGCTGGTAGCAAATTGTCAACTCTTCCTGTACAAAATCAGAGCAGATTTCATAGGTCCTCTCTGCTTCCTTTTAGTGTATCTTGCTCTCAAGGAGGAATCAATATGCAGAATAGAGTTACCTTATTTGGCCACTTAAGGTGGCAAAATAGTCTTTGAATATCGCTTTTAAGTAGAGGAAAAGGCAGAACTTTCATTCCCCTGATGATATTTGAAGTGTATCTGTGAGCAAAACAGCCCATTAGAGTTTAATAATAAGCATATGACCACTTGACAAGATACTGAAAATAAATCACCTGATACTTTTTTTCATGTAAATTCTCTTAAGAGAACCAGGAAGATTTTCATGTAACTTTCTGTGCAGGATTCTGTTTCCCCTGCCTGTCCCTAAGGCTTGTGAGTCTTGGACAGCTGAGATGTTCCTATGTTGTTTTTTGCAAAGGTTCATACAAATATCAAGTGTTTTTCATTTAAAGTTCCACCAGCTGCCTACAAATTTTCAGTTGCTTGAATACAATGCCAGGATTTACATGGCTGATGTTTTATTGTTCACTTAGCTCAAGTGGAAAATGGCTTAACCATATTAATCAAACATTCCAAGCATATTTGACGTCAGCCTAAGGTCAAATCTGATCACTTTTAGCCTAGAGTTATTTGTTGGACAATTCTGAGATACAATCTTAAAATGGAAATTCTCATAGTTAGTGATAGTGTTTAATGCAAACCTTTATTTCTGTATTTCTTATAAACATCTACGGCAAATTATATTCATTAAATATTCTAGTTATGCTATTCTTTACTATCACATGAGTATTTTGATTACTACTCAGATACTTTTCAGATTGAAACTTTTTTTTTTTTTAATGTTTTTTTCTTTCTGTTTTAATAGCCACAACAGACCAGCAGGCTGCCTCGTTTGAAATGGAAATGTCTCAAGCTGGATTCAGTGCTCATTATTCTCAGGTGAACAAACTGAAAATAAAAGTTCTTTTACAAAGCAATTTTTGGTAGGTGATGGCATGAATTTAGAACAAGTGTTCTTTGGACAGTCCTGGTCGCTGCTGGAACTTTTGCAGTTTCCTGTAATACAGTTTTTTGGTGGTGTTTTTGTTTGTTTGGTTGGTTTATTTTGGTTGTTGTTATGTTTTTTGTTTGTTGGTTTGTTTTGGGTTTTTTTAATGGTTTGTTTGTTTCTTTATTTATTTATGTAAAATATGTATCAAGAATGATTATGAGCAATGAAACCTGAAGATAATATGTATCTTTTTCACATGAACTCTATGTTTAATTCTCCCATAGCATTTTCTATTAGGATAACAATCTATAATACTTTGAGAAACACAGAGAGATATTTTTTTTAACCTGGGCCTTTAGTGACAGGACAAGAGGGAAAAGTTTTAACCTGAAAGTAGATTAGAAGCGATGTTTTTTGGTTTTGTTTTTGTTTTAATGATGCTGTATGTGGTGTAACAGGCTATGGAGAGTCATGGATGCCTCCCTTCCCTGCAGGTGTTCAAAGTCAAGGTAGATAGGACTTTGAGCAACCTGATCTAGTTCAAAACATTTCTGCTCATGGCAAGGGGCATTGGACTCAATAGTTTGGTTTAGAGGAGACTTTTAAAAATTATTTTATTATTTTATGATCTGTGAAAGTGTTCTCTCTTAGTATGTAAATTGGTGCTACATTGTATTGGTGATTTTGAGGCAGGAGATATTAAAAACCCCCACATTTCTGTCATGGATATGATTTGCATTATTACTAACATGACATATTCCTAGTTCTGTTAACACATCAAATGCCTCAGTTTTCAGTGGGTGAATATTTATTAAACTGAAATACAAAAATCCATAAGAATTTGCATTATATTTAGTCTTGAAAAAACAAAAGACATCCACGGTGATGATTTGCTCAGTGTACACAAGTTAAATCAAAACTTAACATCACATTGAAAGAAATAGGAAGAGTTAAAAGATATGAAAAATTTGTGGCAGTGGAAAAGACAGGAGACTAACTGAACTCAAAAAACACCAAGGAATCCAAGACAAACTGACACACATATGAAACCCTTCAACATAGTTTTGTATACATCTCAGCATATTGCTGGTGAAAAAAAGAGAAAATACCTTTAGTATAATTTAACATAAATACTTTGTTGCAGCACTACTCTGTTCTTTTATAGTCTCTGCACTGCAATACACTTGATGCTTTAGACGGTCTATCATACCTTAGAAACAAGTGTTATCCTGATAAGGAGCATGATTTTCTATTTGGTAGAGCATAATCTTGAAGTTCACAAATTAATGTTCTCCTACCATCAGAACCTTATGTCCAAATGTGGTCTTCTACCAGGGTCAGACTCAGGGTCTCTGGTGTCTCTTTTATCAAGAAGGCTACATTCATGCCTTTAGTCAAGAAAAGTAAGCAAAACATTTCTTAGTGACAAAAGGCTCTTGCATTATGCACAAGACTTGCAGATTCAACAGAAGAAGGTTCAAGCTACTGAAAGTTTGCCTGGGGAATTAATTTAAGTGTCGTAATCTTTATTAATTTTACCAAATTCCTTTGTCTTTCTGTTTGGCCTGGAATAGTGAGCTGAGGTTGTAGGAGCTGTGTTTCATTCTGCTGATTTTCCCAAATGACCCCTTTTTAAAATTTATTTATTGGCTATATATTTAACAAAAACTGTAAGGCATACTATAACCATTGGGAACATGCTATAACAGGAAAAGCAGGGCTAAATGTGCAAGTATAAAGGAAGTATTTCCTAAATGTAAGCATCATGGTCATGAATGTGTAAAGGTGGTTCACACAGAGAACAGGCTTTTTATTTTTCTCTGCATAAGGATTGGATCATGCTTGGAGCAGTTGGAGCATATGACTGGAATGGCACAGTGCTCATGGTGAAGGACAGTGGGATTTTAATGCCAACTAATGAAACATTTCGTGACAGGCTTTCAGAAAAAAATGAGCACCTTGCAGCCTATCTAGGTAAAAAATGTAATCTTATAAGAATTTTTGCCAAATGCTACAAGATCTCTTGAATTTCTGTCACATTATTTATCTTACAGAATATTATCTTTCAATCTAGGAACCTGGGAAATTCTATAATAGATGGACATGTCTACTGCATGATTCTCTTGTTGGTTTGGGAGTTTTTTGGGTTTGGTAGTTGTTTGTGTGTGTGTGTGTGATTGTTTTGTTGGGGAGTTTTGTTGTTGTTTTGTGGGTTTGTTGTTGTTGGGTTTATTTTGTTTGATTGGTTGTTTTCTTCTTGTTTCTCTTTTTTTATTGCTTTTTTCTTAATTGCTATTTTTACAATTAAAAAAATAGTCCAAACATTTGTAGACCTAAGTATATCTACACTTTCTCCAACAGAGATGAATATCTGTTCAAAGATTTCACTAATTCCTCTAGTATTCTTAACAAGTTTTTCTGTACCTTGACATTACAGTTTTATACAATATTGTCTAAATCTTTCCTTAAATTAAGCTGATTCCTGTCATTCAAAGGACAAGAACTACAGTTTACTACTATCTTTTTACATATGTACTGGCAGGCTATTGTTTTCCTCTCAGCCTTTTCTACCAGTGAGCACCACTGGCTTTGCTTTCTCCTCTTACATCATTCTTACTAGACCTCATGGTTCTGTTTGCTCTGTTATCTCATTTAAGCCACTGAAGAAGAGTCAACAATAGAATAACTGCATTTCCCCCCTAATAATACTGTCTTCTTTGCAGGATAACATTCTCTCTCTCTTTTTTTAGCATCTCAATTTTGTTGAAGTTATTTTAAATTTAGATCCTCTCCTCCATAATAAATGAAATTGTGCCACAGTTTTGATTCATCTGCAAATTTTTTGTCTTCCTTCACTCAAGTTGTTAAATTGTTGTTAATATTAAACATGTGTTCCAAATGCCCCCAGAATCACATCTAAAAGACTCCATCAGTTTGACAGTGAACTTGTGACAACTGCTCTTTGAAAGTATCTTTTCAACCTTTTATTTCTGAGTTATTTTATCAGCACCATGTGTGAGAACAGAAAAGCAAATATGACAAACAGGTTTAATAAGAGTGGTGCTCATCTTTCTGAAGCTGTAGGCAAATGCATATCTAGCCCTTTTAATTAATTCTGCACTTACCCTCTCACATAACTAGGGCTAAAAATGTTGTTGTAGAATATGCCTTAAAAATTATCTGAATCATGGCATGTATTTCTGATGCATTCTCTGTGTACTGCATCTTGACTTCTTTTCCACTTCCTAGGATATACTGTGAATTCAGCATTGACACCTGGAGGTGTGCTGTACATAGCAGGACAGCCACGATACAATCACACTGGCCAAGTTATCATTTATAAAATGGAAGGAAGAGATGTACAAGTACTTCAGAGGTTAAATGGTGAACAAGTAAGTAAACATTTGTGCTTAATATATGAGAGGAATATGGCATGAGAAATAAAAACCACTGTTTCAAATGACAACCCTGCATTAGAGAGCAAATGAAGGTGGCAACTGGAAGCTGTAAGCAAGATCTGAAGGAAATATTAGGTAGGTGCGCTGGTATAATAATAGAAAATGTACTCTGTAATAGCCTACTTCTAAATTTTCTCTTTGACGGTTAAACCCTCATTAGTGGCAAGAAGTGATAGTAGCCATCTCTGTATTTGCAATTTTTGCTGCCTAATGAGTGGAAGGGGATGTCACTGTCAGGAAACAGGTGTGACAAGCGGGTTTCTGTTCAAGGTCGTCAGCTGGAATAGCACGAAATATTGAAAAGCTGCTTCTATTGAGTAGCAGCTCACTGGGAGCTGTTCCTGCAGGAAACAAAAAAAATATATAAACACATAATTGAAGATGGTGAGATAATGTTATGCACATGGAGTTGAAAGACTTGCCTGCTTGTCTTCCCCCATTGCAAATCAAGCATCTTACAGAAGAATTCAGATTGCCTGCTTTTCACCTATAGCTGATGTCTGCGACTCAGCTAATTAATCAATCGTTTAGAAGGCAATTTTATGATTTGAGAGATCTGGGCTACTTGAACCATTGTCTGTGAGATGAGATGCATCTTGCGTTAGAAGAGACTGCTTCTCATGTTGACAGTAAGTGAAATGCAGAGTGCCTGGCTTAGATGCAAAGTGAACATTACTCAGCTAAATCACACACGCTTGTACCCAGTCTGTGAATGCATTTAGCTCTCTGTGTAGATCTTGTTTACCTGCATTTAGTAGCAACCTGGGAATTTTGGAGACTGCATTGTGTTGTCATGGAGCTTTTGTCCTACCTTTTTCCCCTGGCAAGACTAAGACCATTGGTTTTGCTCATTCTGTGTATTGTTGTTGGGACTGAGGAGAAAAGCTAGTTTCCTCTAGACATTTTTGTTCAAGTGCTATCTTTAGAGATCTTACTTCCCTTAGTAGGAAGAAGACATCATTTGTACCTTTCAGGCTCAGGAGAGTTAAAACTTGAATAGGCCATTCTTAAATAAAAATCTTCAACAAACCCTAAACCAGAAAACAAGGTTCAAAAGCAAACAGGAAAGAAAAAAAGACCTTATAGGTAGCAAGGAAAATTTCTGTATAATGCTTAATATTTGGCATTGTTGCAAGCAACCACAAAACAGGTCTCTGAATAGGAGATGCTGTGTGATGATGTTGTCTCTGATTCCTATCTCATATTTTTCTGCAGATTGGGTCATACTTTGGGGGTGTTATTACCACAATTGACATCAATAGGGACTCCTTTACAGACCTTCTTCTTGTTGGAGCTCCTATGTACATGGGAAATGAGAAAGAGGAGCAAGGGAAAGTATATGTTTATAGTCTGAACAAGGTAAGAATAACGTTTATTAACCAGGAACAGAATATGTTCCTTACTGTCTTCATATTCTTATTTTAAAGAAATATGATCATTTGATCGGGGGAGATGACCTGCTGAATATAGAGAGACATAATTTTGACAGTTGGGAGTAGTACAGATTATTCTTGAAAACTTTCTTCTTCAAACTCCTGTTTTGTCACTGTTTTTCCTAACGAAGTATATTGTATAGATAAGCACCATATCCTGTAAGCTGCAATATGGCTTAGATGCAAATTTAGAGTATTAATTTTCTGTCTCATTTTCTTGTTCACAGATTAGGCTCATATATGCATGGCTCATACATCATTAAAGTGTGTGTTATAGTAACTTTGTGACTTGCTTAACAATCTAGAACTAAATCACACGCATCCAACTTCTCTTAAACATGTCACAATTAAATAAAGGAATACACTAGCTGCACCTCATCTTAATTTGATAAGATTCTTCCGTTGTCTATGTAGATGACTTCTTTTAGCCCAGTACCATTGTGTATCCTTATAGCAGTTATCAAAATATAGAATCACTAAGGTTGAAAAAGCCTCTAAGCCTATCGGAGCTAACCACCAACCCAACACCACCATGCCCGCTAAACCATGTCCTAAAGTGACATGCCTAGAAGGTTTTTGAATACCTCCAGGCATAGTGACTCCACCACCGCCCAGGCCAGCCCATTTGTCATGGATTGAATTGAACCTGCCACTGTTATTCATACTGTAGTGGGTTAAAAATTCCTCCCGATATAAAATTGCCAGACTAGCTCACTTAGAAGCACATGAAGCAGTATTTAAAAGCAAAACAGCAATCTAGACACGAAATGCAATGAAAATGTACAAAATATACAATATTTACATGTTTAGAACAGAAGAAGAGAACTACCAGGTTGGAAAAGACCTTTGAGATTATAGAGTCCAACCTACCACCGAACACCATCTAATCAACCAAACCATGGCACCAATTGCCTCATCTAGTCTCTTCTTAAACAGTTCCAGTGATGGTGACTCCACCACCTCCATGGGCAGCCCATTCCAATGGGCAATCACTCTTTCTGGGAAGAACTTCTTCCTAACATCCAGCCTATACCTCCCCTGGCACAGCTTGAGACTGTGTCCTCTTGTTCTGGTGCTGGTTGTCTGGGAGAAGAGACCAACCCCCGACTGGCTACAACCTCCTGTCAGGCAGCAAGAAGGTCTCCTCTGAGCCTCCTCTTCTCCAGGCTAAACAACCGCAGCTCCCTCAGCCTCTTCTCATAGGGCTTGTGCTCCAAACCTCTCACCAAATTTGTTGCCATTCCTGGACATGTTCCAGCAAGTCAACATCTTTCCTAAACTGAGGGGCCCAGATCTGGACACAGGACTCAAGGTGTGTCCTAACCAGTGCAGTGTACAGGGGCAGAATGACCTCCCTGCTCCTTCTGGCCACACAAAACCAGGGACCTGTACTGGACACAGTACTCAAGGTGTGGCCTGACCAGTGCTGAGTACAGAGGTACACTCTAACACAACAACACCTGCCCCCAGCTTGGTGTCATCTGCAAATTTACTGTTGATGGATTCAATCCCCTCATCCAGATCATCAATAAAAATATTGGAGAGGATGGGGCCCAGCACTGATCCCTGGGGGACGCCACTAGTGACTGGCTGCAACTGGATGTGGCACCATTCACCACCACTCTCTGGGCTCAGCCCTCCACCCACTTCCTAACCCAGCACAGAGTGCTGGTATCCAACTCACTGGCTGACAGCTTGGCCAGGAGTTTGCTGTGAGGGACAGCGTCAAAGGCCTTGCTGAAGTCCAGGTAGACTACATCCACAGCCTTCCCCACATCCACCAGGCGGGTCACCTGATCGTAGAAGGAGATCAGGTTGGTCAGGCAGGACCTGCCCTTCCTAAATCCATGCTGGCTGGGCCTGATCCCTTGGCCATCCTGCAAGTGCTGTGTGATTGCACTCCAGATGACCTGTTCCATAATCTTGCCTGGCACTGAGGTCAGGCTGACAGGCCTGGAATTCCCTGGGTCCTCCTTCTGGCCCTTCTTGTGGATGGGCATCACACTGGCCAGCTTCCAGTCATATGGGACCTTTCCAGTGAGCTAGGACTGTTGAAAAATGATGGAGAGTGACTTGGCCAGCTCATCTGCCAGCTCTCCCAGCACCCTAGGATGGATCCCATCCAGTCCCATGGACTTGTGGGGGTCCAAGCGGCTAAGGAGGTTTCTAACTACTTCCGCCTGGGTCATAGGGGAACTATACTGCTCCCTGACTCCATCACCCAGCTCAGGAGGCCAGTTGTCCAGGAGACAACCTATCCTGCTATTAAAATTTGAGGCAAAGAAGGTATTAAGTACCTCTGCTTTTCCTCATAGTTGCTATATTCCCCTCCATGTCCTTGCCCCTCCTCTTGCCATTAATACATTTGTAGAAGGATTTTTTGTTGTCCTTCACAGAAGTTGCCAGTCTAAGCTCTAAATGGGCTTTTGGCTCTCTATTTTCTTTCCTACGTGACCTAGCAATATCCTTAAACATTTCACAGGTTACCTCTACTTCCTTTCAAAGATGATGCCCCCTTTTTTTTTCCCCTTAATTCACCCAGAAGCTCATTGCCCAGCCAGGCTGGCTGTCTACCCCTGCAGCACATCTTCCAGCACATTGGCACAGCCTGTTCCTGTGTCTTCAAGAATTCTTTTGTGAAGTACGTCCAGCCCTCCTGGACCCCTTTGTTTTTAAGGGCTGTTTCCCAAGGTACCTTCTGAGTTAGTTCCTTAAGTAAGCTGAAGTCTGCCCTCTGGAAGTCCAGAGTGGAGGTTTTGTTGCTGCCCCTCTTAGCTTGACTGCTTATTGAAAACTGAATTATCTCCTGGTCACTGGACCCCAGACAGCCTCCAACCACCACATCTCCCACCAGCCCTTCTCTGTTTGTATAAAGGTCAAACAAAGCCTTACCCCTGGTAGGCTCATGCAGCAGCTGTGATAAGAAGCTATCCTCCATACACTCTAAGAACTTTCTGGACTGCCTCCTCTCTGCTCTGTTGAGTTCCCAGCGGATATCAGGCAGGTTAAAGTTGCCCATAAGAACAAGGTCTGGCAATCTTGAGACAGCCTTTAGCTGCCTATAGAATAATTCATCAACCTCTTCCTCCTGGTTGGGTGGTCTATAACAGACTCCAACCAGGATGTCAGCCTTGTTGGACTTCCCTCTAATTTTCACCCTCAGGCACTCAACCTGGTCATCCTTAATCTCTAGTTGCATGGCATCTAGAGCCTCCCTGATGTACAGGGCCACCCCTCCACCCCTTCTCTCTCACCTGTCTCTCCTGAAGAGCCTGTAGCCATCAATTGCAGTGCTCCAGTCATGTGAGTCATCCCACCACGATTCTGTGATGGCAACTACATCATAACTTTCCTGCTGTAACAAGGCTTCCAGCTCCTCATTTATTAGCCAAGCTGTGTACATTAGTGCACTTCAGCTGGGCTGCTGGTTTCACCCCTGACTCCAGCTTACCACTCTCAGACTCCTGTCTGGGGGGACTGGTTTCAGGCCCTTCCCCCTTCAAATCCAGTTTAAAACCCTGTCAATGAGACCTGCCAACTCCCTTCCTAGAACTCTTTTTCCTCTGTTGGATAGGCCATTCTTATGTACTAGGATCTTTCTCCCCCTCTGGGACAGATGTGCTCCATCTGTTGCTAGCTGACCTGGTGCCATAGAAAGTTCCCCAAGATTGAATAACCCAAAATTCTGTTGGTGGCACCAGCCTCTGAGCCACTTGTTAATTACAGCTGCTGACCTGTTCCTTTCAGCATTCCTTCCTGCATCTAAGGGTATTGATGAAAAAATTACCTGTGCCCCTGAGCCCTCAACCAGCTTTCCCAGAGCCTTGAAGTCCTTTTTGATTGCCTTTGGACCTCTGGTTTCAACATCATCACTCCCTACCTCCAAAACTATCAAGGGGTAATAATCAGCAGACTGTACCAGACTAGGCAGCCTTCTGGTAACATCCCTGCCCCAGTCCCAGGGAGGCAGCAGATTTCCCTGTGGGAAGGATCTGGCCAACATATGGGGCCCTCTGTTCCCCTCAGGAGGGAATCAGCAATAACAATTACCCTCCTCTTTTTTTTTTCAAGGAACAAGTCCTGATGCAGGGGACAGGCTGTTTTGCCTTAGGCAACACCTCAGATAGTGTGTCTTCTGTCACCTCATTCACCTCATCCTCAGCTTCCAGTGCCCCATATTTGTTTTGCAAGGGCAGGTGGAAGGTGAGGGGAGTTGTGAGGGTTTTCCTTTGCGTCTCCTAACAGGGACCTGTATCCATTTCCTGCTGCATCTTGGGTCAACTCCCTCTGCTAGGGGAGCCTGCAGAGCCTGCTTCTTCAAATCCAACTCCCTTTCACATTCCCTTACATTCCTAAGTCTAGCAACTTCTTCCTTCAGTTCAGCCACTAGATTAAGCAGATAACTGAGCTGCTCACACCTAATGCAGGTGTTATCACCATTGCCCTCCATTTCAGGTGCCAGGCTCCAGCACTCTCTGCAGCCAGTTGCCTGACACCTGCCTGCTTAACTTCGACCTCAGTCTGGGTCGACACGGGTCTTTTGAAAACAGCTTTGCAGCGAGTCACCACCAGCCCTCTCCCTGGTCACGTGACCTGGCTGAAGAACAATTCAGGAACGAGCCTAAGTGGCTCATCACCTCCCTCCCTCTGGTGAAAGCACCACCACTGCAGCAGTCTCCGCCCAGGCCACACTGGCCTCTCAGGAGAGGAAAGCTGGCTCATGGGGATGGGGGGGGGACATGCCATTCCACAGGGGCCAGTGCCTGGGGTCCTGCCTCAGTGCACTGCTGTTGAAGATCAATTTTAGAATTCATAAAGAGCACAAGAACCCCCTGTGCAAACCAGGGGGCTACCAACAGCTTCCCTCTCCCTGTTCCCTTCTCCCTGTACAGGAGAAAGGAGAAAGAAGAAACAGCGAGTTGTTAGTTAATATAATACTCAGTACAACAGTACAGTACTCAATACAACAAAGCAATGCAGCCAAGGGCAGCAAAGCCAGCAGAAGCCAGAGCTAGTATCTGCTAGAGCGAAGGAAGCAAAAAGAGAGGAAGTCAGTATATGCAACTGTTTTATGTTGGTAATCTGTCCAATGGGATTATTTAGACTTTATCATCATTTTACTTTTTACATCCAGTAGTAATTTATTTACATTCTGCCAGTTTCTGTTCAAGATCTGTGGAAAATTTTCAAGGTACAGCATAAAACTACCACACATACCATGCTGCAGTCATGCTGGCTTCAAAAAAATGCACTAACTGGTGCAAAGTATTATGTTCTGATTGCAAAATGAGAGGCTTCCTGTTCTGGTCACTGCTTCTGGGTTCTTGGGTGTTGGCTCTTTTCTGCAGGCACAGTGGGTGAACAGGTGGGAGTTGAGTAGCTGCTGGTTTTGGTTTTCTGTTTTAGGCTGGGTTACTTTTTTCCCCTGTATATTTCACTGGTCTGGTTTTGCAAATAGGCTGAGATAAGATAATAATGCATTGTATTATTACATTAATTAGATTATTAGCTAAAGTGATTATTCATTATGATATCTTGTGTTACATTAAATTGTTATCTCTTTATCTCAATCCTGAGTTTTGAGTGTTTTCTGCTCACTCTTGTGTTGGGGGAGCAGGCAGGTTAGCCCTTGCACTAAACCATTGCACCATTCCAACACCTGACCACTTTTTCAGTAATGGAATACGTCCTAGCAATGATGTTCTCCTAAAATACTCTTGTGAGAAAAGGTCCTGAAGAGACTGGATCTATTTAGGAAGGAAATCTTCCAATTTCTACATGCACACTGCTAACAACATATTGCTGGTGGATAGGGTTGGCAAGAAAGCAAAAATTCCATGTTCTCCAGTAATGTGAGAGTTTGAAATCTGTTTTTCCTGTACTTCCTTTTATCCATTTCCAAATAAAGGAGGTGCAGCAACTGCTTGCTAGTGCTAATCTCTAGCATGGAACTCACGGGACCAATCTTTCTGAAAGATTACTTACACACCACACCACATGTATGGTTTTGGTCTAGAATGCATATTGGACCCAAATATGTATGCAAGGCCTTGGAGTGCATATCTGCTGAGGACCTAATTCAGTCTGTGTAAGAGAAATGCCGTCCTTTTTTTTCTTTTCTGGAATAACAGTATTGCCATCTGTGTTCCATCAGAAACTTGGGTTACTTCTCAGTTTAAGAGAATGCTTTTGAAAGAACTCTTAATACTATCCTGAGAATGAAGTGGTCTACTGACAATAGCATGCAAATATCATTATGATATTGCACTTTCCTATGAAATTCTAACTTCAAGAAATGTGCAGAAGCACCTAAATGCAGAAAGAGAAGAAACGAGAATGTGTCTCCCACCCATTGCTTGAAAACAGCATTTGAATTAATAGTTACAGAATCACAGTTTCTGCCATGCATGCTATTACTAGGAAAGGGTTGTAACTGTTTCTTTTAATTCATCAATTTGTCTTCTGGACAAGGGCTCTTAAAGCATATCTTGCTAAAAGGTTGATGAAAATCCACACATTTTAAATCTGTTCTTTCCTAGACAACTTTCGAATATCAGATGAGTCTTGAACCTGTGAAGCAAACGTGTTGCTCACCACTGAAGCAGGACACTTGCAAAGTTCTTAAGAATGAGCCTTGTGGTGCACGTTTTGGGACCGCAATTGCTGCAGTGAAGGATCTCAACCTTGATGGATACAATGACATTGTAATAGGTTCTCCCTTAGAAGATGATCATCGGGGAGCTGTGTATATTTATCATGGCCATGGCAACAAAATCAGTAAAAAATATTCCCAGGTATGAAGTAAAACATTGCAGATTGGCAGATGCTTTTAGTGTATGTAGCACAAATCCTGATTTCCTATGTCTTCCCAGTATTACACCAAACTGTGACCTGAACTATCATGACAGCTTCTTTTTTTAAATGCTTGGTATTTCTATACTCATATTGATTTAACCAAATTTGATTCTAATATTAGAATGTTTGTATTACAAAAAATATTAAATGTTCTGTACAGACAGAAAAGTAGGCATTTTGCAATTCTGAAAATCTGTAGTATGTTCTTCATCATAATGACAATTTGAGGGGTATTGTAATGAAAATTTAATGAAGAGTCTAAAAAGCCATCTATCTGCCAAAAAACGTGTCTTGAATGTTCTTATAATTCTTCCAATGTGCACTGCATAAACTTCTTAATGGTTTTCACAGCGTATTGCATCAGGTGGAGATGGAGAAAAAGTGAAATTTTTTGGCCAGTCTGTGCATGGAGAAATGGATTTAAACGACGATGGGCTGATTGATGTCACCATTGGAGGCCTTGGTGGGGCTGCCCTCTTCTGGTACGATTACTGCAGCTGTCAAGCCTGAAAACAACCGAACGTTTTTCTTAGCAAACAGATGTAAATTGTGTACAATACTGTTTGGGCTTTTGTGGTGATACTGGTTTAATCTCATACTTTGACACAGTGGATATCCATGTGGCTGCAGCTGTGCTTCTTCTTGTCTCATGTATATGTTCATGAACAAGTATAAAGCTTCATAGATAACAGTCGTAATTACAGGAATGTTTTAGAAACATTATTAGACACATATGAAGAATCTAGTCTCCTGGATTATATTCAGAATAGAAACTGACGCAAATTGTGGCGCTAAGTAAAATAGAAAAGAACCCTAAATGTTATCTTTTTGAGAGCACTGTTGCATATTATCTTATTAGCAGTATTAAGTTCAAATGCAAGAGTCACTAAGGACATATGCAAAGTTCTTTAGAATTAGCCACCCTTTCAACTTCCTAGCAAGAAAACTCAAGTTTTATTCATGCATAAAATTAACTTTCTGGTTAACAATGAGTTAATTTGCTTTATAAGGAAAAGATTATTTACAAAAAAAATATTCAGTTGCTATGATGAGCAGTATATTTTTAAGGGAGAAAAGTACCAGTAAAATAAATTAACAAAGCTACATGTAACTAAACAAGACTATTCCCATCTTTGGCAAGGCAGTTTCTAAGCTTGCTTCTTGCTTTATGTGACCTGCTTTTTCATGTAACTCACCTGGTAAGTGATCAAGCGTGTCAGGTCTTGATACTCTCCTCAAGCTGACAGCATCTCCTCACCTTCACAGAATCATAGAATCACAGAATTGTTAGGGTTGGAAGGGACCTCAAGGATCATTAGTTCCACCCCCTGCTGCTATGGACAGGGACCCCTCACACTAGATCCGGTTGCCCAGAGCCACATCCAGCCTGGCCTTGAAAACCTCCAGGGGTGGGGCTTCCACCACCTCCCTAGGCAACCCATTTCAATGTCTCACCACCTTCATGGTGAAGAACTTCTTCCTAACATCCAATCTGAATCTACTCACTTCTAGTTTTGCTCCATTCCCCCTAGTCCTATCACTCCCTGACACACTAAAAAGTCCCTCACCAGCTCTCATGTAGGCCCCCTAAAGATACTGGAAGGCCACTATTAGGTATCCTTGGAGCCTTCTCTTCTCCAGACTGAGCAGTCCCAACTCCCTCAGTCTGTCCTCATAGGAGAGTTGCTCCAGCCCTCTGATCGTCCTCATGGCCCTTCTCTGGACACATTCCAGCATGTCCAGGTTTATCTTCCTAAAAGCTCCATGTGTGACTACAATGAAGTGTCCCCTCACTGTATTGTTTAGGTCAAGGAACTGAAGAAATACATTTTGCCAGCTAATTTTTCTGCTGGTTTACACTTGAGGGCAAAAGGTAGCTGAGCCTAGAGCAAAGGAAGAGATAGGAATGTATTGCAGGGACAGACGTGAAAGTGAGTTCAAGTGGCACAAATTTGTAGTGAAACTCAGCCTGTTTGTCTACTCAAAGCCTAAGAGATGGTGCACTACACTCCAGCCCATGTATAATAATATATCTGTCTAGAGCTGCCTGTGAGGGTGGGTCCAGGCCTTCAGCCTTTTTTAAAATGGGACTGGCTTTATAGAGTTGCATAAACACTTCTGAAAATATTTCCTTTCATCTGGTATTTGTTGTGAAACAAGTACAGCGCTGCAGAGAGGCTTGTTGTTTATCAATCCCATGTATCGTTAATTACTAGACCATCAAGTATGTGTATTTGAATGTTCAATGTTGCACATTTTGCAAGGCTGTTATTAACTTCTTTTTTAAAAAAGTTGCTGCTGTTGTTTTCAAGGCACTATCTCTCTTTATGTTTTTGTTAAGGTCTCGTGATGTGGCTGAAGTAAATGTTTCTATGCAATTTACACCCAAAAGCATTAATATCCAACAACAAAATTGTCAGATCAATAAAAGAAAAACAATATGTATAAATGCCACGATTTGCTTTAAGACCAGACTAAAGTCAAAAGAAGATATATTCAAATCTAGTAAGTAGATAGGCGCTAAGATATGGAGTCTTTACACTATAAAACTGCTATGTTTGTATTTGTTTATTTCTGCAAAAATGGAATGCAGCTCCTCTTAATTAATTATTCAAGGTGCATTTAAGATCCTCTGAGAAAAAAGAATGTGTAGAGGTAAACTGGTTCAAATTATTGATCTCAACCTCCTTTGCAGGCCTACAGTATTGGATTACTCTAGACTCACAAAGACAAATATCTCGGAGCTTGTTCACAGAAATCCATGAGAGGAAAATGCAGAAAAATATAACAGTAGAAGGGTCCGAATGTATTAAACATAACTTCTACATGTTGGCAAGTAAATCATTTAAAGTGTTTTTCTCATGTTGATAAAATAATAACCCAAATGTATTCCATTAATCATAGACTGGACAACAGAATTTGTATGCAAAATTAATCCTAAGAATAGTATGAAAACTTTGTTTACTACTTAGGATTTGTGTATTAATATATGTATATAAACTATTTACCTATGGTCAGGCTATTTACCTTTGTCTCTTTGTGTCTGTCTTAAGAAAGAGCATAATAGTGCCTTTGAAACTCATCAGGAGCATGTGAGCTGGAAGTCTAGTTTTCATACTAGTACAATATCTTCTACTAAAATATAGTACAGAATCTCACAAATTAGATTGGGAATAGAGAATACTTTTCACTGCAAAACAGAAATGTAATTAGCAACTGTAAGTATGAAATTGCCCAAACTATAAGTAATGTGCAGAGTAAATGGAGATGTATATTATAAACTGCCTATATTTAAAATGTATACTGACTTCACAGTTGTTTCATAATTCAAAACTAACGGTAAATCATGCCTAGAATTTGCTTGAAGATGCAATGCACTTCCTAACAGCAGGCCTCAGTTTGACTTTGTGTAAGTGATACAACACACATTGGTATATATTTATAAGGATTAGCTTGTACATTAAGTGCTTTGTCATCATCTGCAAGCATTTAAATGCTTTTCTAGCAAGGATGATGACAGTGTGACTAAGAAATATTTTACCTTAGTATTTTGGGTTTTTTTTTAACCTCCTTAGATGTTAAAGTGCATGTCCATAACAGCAAATTTGTTTTCTTTATGTTCTAGGATAAGCCTGATTTTCAAGACTCTGTAAAAGTTTTGTTGGAGTTCAATTTTTCTGATCCAGAGAATGGACCTGTTCTTGATACCAACCTGCCAAATTCAATATCTGAATATGTAAGTCGGCAAGATTCTGTGTTAATAAGCTAAGTATTTAAGGTAAAATTCAGAGCCCACAGAAGAGCTGAAAGTATTTTCCACAGATTGTCTAATGAGCAAGGGTCATTGAACCTGTCTGAAAGATGTTTCCTGTAAATGGGGAAATACTTGGAGTGGATCTCTTGAATCAATTTGTTGGAGAACCAGCCTGGAGTTTAAATAGAGAAGATAGAGTACAAGCAATTTTATCATCATTTTTTTTGTAGATACATCAGAAGAATGTTGGTCATTTACTTTGATTGTGCTTGGTATTGTTCATAGGTCTATTTCATCTCTTTTTCGGATTGAGATGAGTCACTTAGAAGGGAATGAATAGAAAGCTTATGTCTCGCTTGTGCATTTTACAGGATATTAGCATGTTTAATATTAGGGAAGTCTTCTTCATCAAACAGAGGAGCTTATATGAAATTAGATAATGAATAAAAATACAAGTATTTAATTTTAATAATAAATGTAACAAAATTGAGAATAAAATACTGTTGTTGCAGATTCCTTTCACTAAAGATTGTGGAGCCAAAAATAAATGCATTTCAGATCTTGTTCTGAATGTAAAAACAAGCATAGCTGGAGACAGGTAACTACAAAATTTCTATGTAAATTCTAAATTCTGAAGTCTAATGAGATAATGCTGTGCTATAATTTCAAAGTCAGAAATAATATAGTCTGGATGTTGAAAGAAGTTTCTCTGTGTTTAAAACAGATTCAAAAGTTATCCAATATTCTTCCTTTATTTTGCAGCTCTTCTCCATTCATTGTAAAGTCACGTAATGATAAGTTCACCATTCAGCTCTCTGTGAAGAACAAAAAAGACAGTGCTTATAATACCAGAGTTTTGGTTCAATATTCTCCAAATATTATTTTTGCTGGCATTGAGGTAGGAATTTTTCACATTATCACATTTATCATCACCTGTATTCATAGAAAAACTGAATTTCGCTGTTCTGCCATCATCTCAGATGATTGGAAACGTCTCCCTGGGAGTCGTGTCCTTACTTACCCCTCTATAAGAATATAATTGTCTTGACCTGAGGGAACTTTTGCTAAGCCTCCATTAACTACAGATGCAAGTTTCATAATGATAGACAGTATATGCAGACATCTTAGACGAATGCAAACACAACAAATCATCCATAGAGACAGAAATGCCTTGTTATTCTTCAATACAGCCCCTGAGCCTCTGGAATTCTCATTTTGTATGTGTATAGAAAAAGTACTGTCTTGGTTAGGACAGCATAGATCAGTGCATGCCTCATCCCTGCCTGAGAGAGTATTTCCAAAGTACCTCTTTTTCTGAATACCTGAGCAGACATGCTAAGAATTCACCTCAGATCATGTGGTAAACATTGGGAGAAGATTCTTTTCTATCAACAGACCTGATGTTGCACATTCAGGGAAGTCAGTGATCCATAGCACCATTGCTGACTCTCTGTCAATAATTTATGGAGTCTGAGTGCCTCTTCCACTGCCATATTAGGAATACAGTTATGGGAATTACATGTAAAAATTATTTACTTATACCTAGAGCCCACAAATAATTTGCATGAAAACCAGTTTGCATATCATTGCTAATGTCTCAAACACATTCTGTGGAAGAGAATAAAGGCTACTAATTGACGTAGATGTTCATAAATGGAAACTGTTTTACGGAAGTTGTGGCTTGCTATTTTTGTTCCAGTTCAAGTCAGACTTTTACATCAAGCAGCAATACTGTAACACATTCAACAGGCCCTTGATGCTTACCTAAAGTTCAAAAAGAGTTTGCACAAGATCATGATTTCACTTTCTTTTTGCTTCAGGATATACAGAAAGACAGCTGCGAGTCTAACCACAACATCACCTGTAAAGTGGGATATCCATTTCTTAAAACTGCAGAAGAGGTAAGAAGTGTCCCCACATGGAAGTTATTCACATCTGATGAGTGGAAGTGAGAGGCCTTTCCAGCAAGTAGTCTGCTTAAAAGCAAGCTCCAGCTTAAAAAGCTCCAGCAATAAGTCTATATGTCAGTCTGGACTGAGGGAGCTTTGGCTAAACTAAGCCTTTGAAAATAAGCTTCTAAGCTTTGCTTAAATACATCTGATACTGAATTGGGAAATAACAATACAAATATGATCAACTGTCTTTCCTAGAAATTTCTCATCTGTTCCTCTGTGTTGCAGATGCATAACAGAGGGGGATCAGGAGAGATGGCCTCTTATGTTGCCTCCTATATACACATTTCAGCTTGTGTCTTAGACTTGTAGGAATTAAGTCAGCTGTTATTTTCTTGCAGCCAAATAAACATACTCCCCAGTTCCAGTGCCCACAAGCTTCCCTTCCCAGCTTTACTGGATTTTTCACATTTTCCTTTCATGCTTTGATTGATACTATGTCTGTATCTATAAATCCCTAGAAATGTCATATTTGCATTTACATTCAGAAATCAATTAATCACTGATTCACCAATAAGCATTTCTGATATATTCCATTTCAAAGTCACTTCCGGGCTATTTCTGTTTTTGTAAAGATGAAGAAATATCTGACACAATTTTTCTTTGTCACTTTGTAGTAAAGCTTTGTACACATTAAAAGAAAAATAAAAGTCTGAGCCGAAATATCCTGTACAGTAGTAAAAATTGTCAGGATATGAAGAGGCTTATGTTTGGCAATATGTTTGTGTAGTCAGTTTGTGATAGACTTGCCAGAGTTTAAGAAGTAGGGGATTTTTGTGAGACTTAGTAATTCATTTACATGGTAAACATATTCTAGATTTTTTTACTCAATAAGGATATTTCAGCAGCCTTCCATACACAGCTCATCTTCACAGTAATTGACAGGCCTTGAAGCTTTGTTCCTTTCTCCTTATAGATAAAAAAATGCCTGCAAGACTGGTTGGTTTCTATTAAGTATTATTTACCCGTGTATTTCTAATATATGATATAATGTTTTACTGAGGCCTCTCAGTTCTGAACATTTGAATCTTCTATTGAATAAGTGATAACTATTGGATTTTCTTCTTGACTGGGGCAAATTTGTTGGAAGGTGGATTCAGTCACAGAAAACTGTTACAATGTGAATAAGGATTCCATAGGTAAAATAGCAGAATGTGCTAATTTTTCTTCAGGTCAAACTTTATTAGTGTGCTTTTATTTTTCTTTCTCTTTTTTTTTCCTTTTTTTTTGGTGGGGGTGGGATGCTTGTTTGGTTTTTTTATGTGTGTGTTTCAGTTTATTTATTTTTAAACTGTGTAATATATTTTTCTAAACAGATTTCCTTCAAAATATCATTCCAATTCAATGCATCATATCTCCTGGAAAATGTTACTGTATATGTATATGCAACAAGGTTAGTTGCAATCACTACTGATTTTTTTTTGTTGTTGTTTTAGTTGTGTTTTTTTTTTTTTTTTACTTTTGTGTGTGTGTGTGCTTAGAAAAATCTTCTTATTTCTGTTTCTTAGTAAAACAAGGACAACTTTTCTGAACTCATAAATGGTTAAACAAACTTTAATGCTGGCAGCTTTACAGATGTACTCGGTCTGGCAGTAGACTGAGCGGACTAAATAAACAACTATTTATCAC
This sequence comes from Picus viridis, assembly GCA_033816785.1. NCBI lineage: Eukaryota > Metazoa > Chordata > Aves > Piciformes > Picidae > Picus > Picus viridis. The sequence goes on along the minus strand of CM066606.1, from coordinate 72,006,762 downwards.
TAAAGCCTGAGAATTACAAATGAGTCACAATTTCCAGAAGTTTTACCTTCAGATAAGATTTATTCTTTTACAGAATTACTACATACTTTAGCATGAATCACAGTTTATGCTAAATGAAATTATCTGACCTTCAGAGAGCAAGAGCATTTCAGAAGTTGTCTGTGATCAAGGAATTCTTGCATTCAGTGTTTGCTGTTCCCCCAAAATCCAGGGCTGATGTGGGAGTAGTGGCCACTACTAGGTCCATTTGGTCAATTGCAGTCTTTAATGTTAATGAAGATGTATTTCTAATCTAGGAGAGGTCCAGAACATAACTTTTAGTTACTGGAAATAGTCTTTTGAATTTGGTTTTGGGGCAACTAACTGGAAATGAATAGGGTTTTTTTATACCCAGAGCTGTAAGTATTTCAGTTTCTTAAGATCCATCTACACCTAGTAGTTGAGTTGCATCTGCGCAGTATGATCTGAGTGGCATATTTTGTTTTGTTTTAGTGACAGCGAAGAACCACCTGAGACCTTGAGTGACAACAGAGGACACATTACAATTCCAATAAAATATGAAACAGGATTAATATTTGTAAGGTATTGATGTTTCTCTGTACTTTATTTGATAACAAGTTAAATAGCAGGTGTTCAAAGAGAAACGTAGTATTGTTTTGTTGTTAGGCTTTGATCAATAACTATAAATGACAGCTTCTAGGCTCATTAACAGGAGCAAAAATTTCACTGAAAACAACAGTTACATGAAAGAATGGAGAAACCACTGTCCCTATCTTGCTATATCTCCTTTTTATCCATTTAAATTTGACCTACAGTTTACAATTAAACAGCAACTTTTGTTGATTCTTGTATTTTATTAATTCAAAGGTGCTTGTGGTATATAAGAAAACAAATGCTTTCAGCTTTCTTATAGCCCTGAGTTTGTATCACTGTGATATTACATGGCACAGTGTTTGATTTCCAGCTTCAAAAATTAGTCTTAATTCTAGATTCTCAGGGATTTGTTTATAGCAGTTTGCAAGTCTTGTAGTACACTTTATTTTCAGAAATAGACAGAATTCAGTTAAATTCCATTTCTGAAAACATTATAAATACTATCTGTAGACTATACTTCATGGTGCACAGTCAAATTAATTTTTGATTCATTTTGTAGTTGAAATCCAGCTTTTGTTTGTCCCACTGGGAATAAGATTGAATTTAGAACATGCTGATTTTATTCTCTATTTACTTGGTCTGTCTTTTACAGGACCCTGCCTGTTTCACAAGACAATATTCAGGATAAGGGACAGCACAGCTAGAGTAAGAATAGTAAAACTGGGCCCTGATATACCATCTCTGAGAAAAATATTTACTCATTTAGTAGTTTTATCTAAACAAAACATTTTAAATATACATAATTAAAAATTAGTACTACTCAGAAAATAGATGAGTTGAACTTCAGTGGAAGTCACAGCGCACTCTTAATTGCAAAACTAATCATGGAGGATTCATGAAATAATGAAAAGACCTATATTGTTAGCTGGTACAGTCTTTATGAAGCTTTCATTCTTATTGGGGTCTTGCATGTTTGTTTTTTTTTTTAATCTACAGTGTTTTCAAGGAGTACCATATCATAATTGCAGCAAATGATACCGTTCCTACTGCTATTAACACAACAGAGCAAATCGGGGATGAAGTTACTCTACATTATAGGGTAAGAAACAACTATAAGTAAAAACAGAGGAAGGGAAAAATTCACAATCAAATGCTAACAAAATAAGGAAAGTACTAATCAATTTCTTTTTTTTTTAATAGATTGAAAAAGGTGAACACTTTCCAATGCCAAACCTCACACTGCAGATCTTATTTCCCAATGTAACAGCAGCCAAGAACACTCTTCTTTACCTTACTGCCTTGTCACATTCCCAAGTAAGCTAGACATTTGTATTTTTATGATTCATCTAAATTTTAAGGTTTTGTTCTCAGGAACTTCAAAATTTGAAATTGTGCCTTGCTTCAAGGCAGATACTGCTTTTAGTCTAAAAGACAAGGTGCTGGTCTTTTGAGTATATACACATGTGCATGAGAAGACAGATAACTTTTCTATAAAGGAAACAAGCAGACTGATATATGAATGACAGGAGTTACTTTATTAGTTTTATCTGCTGAGCCTCAGATTATATCTGTTTTCAGCAGTACTTCTGGCAAATGCTCTATTCAGGTAGTGTACATGTAGAGCTCAGTCTCCTGTTCAGCCCCCTTCTTTCTGTTACTGAAATTAGCCTTCTTGCATGTCTGCTCTCCAGCAGTAGCAGTGCTCTGGCTTCTTCCTTCACAGGGGCACTGAAACATCTTGTAGGGGATGGTAAATCATGTCTTTCAAATGCTCTTCACTGCAGCTCTCATTAGCATTTTTCCATTTCAGTCCTCCATAGCAGCTGAAGGTCCCAATTCCAGCAAATCTCGTTATTTTAGATCCATAGATATTAAAGCCTGAGCTATATCAGTGGGTGGCCAAAGAACACAAATATCACTGAGTGGTTGCCTAAAGGTCGTCTTGGCCTAAATGTCTTTTTTTTTTTTTCCATTGATCAAAAAATTTTATTTAGTTGTGAGATGTTGTACCACTGAAAAAGTAACCAATTGAAACTGCAAACTTCACTTTTAAACAAAGTCCAACACACACGCACCCCCCCCAAATATTTAATGTTTAGAATACAAAGAAATTATGTTGGGTTTTAATTCCTTTCCCCACTATTGTCATTCATAGGCAGTCACCATGTTTGACCCGTGTTTACACATAAACTTAACAAATCTGTGCTTTTTCCATGGGTATAGATCATCTACTGTTAGCAACCCTCTAGTGATAGCAATGTGCCAAAGTGCTCTGCAGACGATTTGCAATTCTCTTCATGCTAGCAATTTGAAAGTGAATGAAAAAGAAAAGCAAAATTTCCCCACACCGAAGGTACCAAGGGATTTCCCATCTGACTTTAAAGGAGCCATGGAGGTCTAGCTGAACACTAGCACCTACTCCTCTTCCCTGGGCCCTGCTAGAAGTTCGTGTGTTTAATCCGCCTGTCTGCCTCCTCAGGCAGAACCTTTGTGGATAACCTTAGAAAAGTTGTTGAGCCCTTTTGATAGCTCACTCTTGCTAGTTCATGCTTCTACAGATGTTTCAGTAGCTGGATAGAGTTTAGGTTCAATTATCTCATAAAAAGGTAACTTATTGTTTGAATAATAATACTTCAGTACCTACATATCTAAATTTTCTGTTGTGCAGTATTGTAATATGCAATTCTATTGCATTTAGTGGTTAATAAATAGTAATAATTTTGTTATTAATGTTGGTTCATTTCCAGAGTATATTTTGTTAATAGATTGCATATTCAGACAATAAGAGAAATATTTTTATTTCTACTAACAGAATGCCATCTGCCAAACTAGTTACCCTGTAGATCCCTTAAAGATCAGCACTGGGAAACCATTTGTGTTGTCAAAAATAAAAGAACCTACAAAGAATACAATTATGGTAAGACTCCGTATAATATATATATTCATCTCAGATATTAACCTTGATCTTGGAGCTGACTACTATAGAAATGCTTCTCTCAAACTGTATGCTATGAAAATTCACTTTGTCTTAACAGCCTGGGAAGCCATCTTTATGTCAACAGTAGTTTTTATTTGTTTAGAAAATTGTATGCAAACTGAACTTGCAATTGTGGGGTTCTTTTAAATTTAGGAAATGTGTAGATATAAGCAGCGCATTTGATCATGCAACAGCTGAGTAAGTGTCAACCTTCTGTATTTCCATTGTGATTAACAAATAGTAATATCTTTAAAGTATCTGATTTCCCTTGCAAATTTTTGACACTTATTCAAATGCCAACACTGTATGTATTCAAACATTTTCCCATGCAACTGGTAGAAATGTAATTGATGATTCCATTTTGGAAATGATTAGCCTTTCACATTTAGATGGAAGAGTTGCAAAGTAATTTTGTTCCTGCAGTTATGTTGGCACATCAGGGGGAAAAATATCACAATACCTTCTCAGCATAGAGGTACAAGCTGAGTTTTGATGCAAATGAAACCACGTCATGAGCAGAGTATTTTGCCATGCTTATCATAGTCCTTGAGGGAGATATTAAAGGACTAGACTAAACAAATGTTTCCAAAGTGTCAAACAATTCCAAGCTCGACAGGCTGGACAGATGGGCAGAATCCAACGGCATGAGATTTAACACATCCAAGTGCCAGGTTCTGCACATTGGCCACAACAACCCCATGCAGTGCTACAGGCTGGGGTCAGAATGGCTGGAGAGTGGCCAGGCAGAGAGGGACCTGGGGTACTGGTTGATTGTAGGCTGAACATGAGTCTGCAGTGTGCCCAGGCAGCCAAGAGGGCCAATGGCATCCTGGCCTGCATCAGGAAGAGTGTGGCCAGCAGGAGCAGGGAGGTCATTCTGCCCCTGTACGCTGCACTGGTTAGGCCACACCTCGAGTACTGTGTCCAGTTCTGGGCCCCTCAGTTTAGGAAAGATGTTGTCTTGCTGGAACATATCCAGAGAAGGACAACAAAGCTGCTGAGGGGTTTGGAGCACAAGCCCTATGAGGAGAGGCTGAGGGAGCTGGGGTTGCTCAGCCTGGAGAAGAGGACTTAGGGGTGACCTTATTGCTCTCTACAACTACCTGAAGGGAGGTTGTAACCAGGCAGAGGTTGGTCTTTTCTCCCAGGCAGACAGTACCAGAACAAGAGGACACAGTCTCAGGCTGCACCAGGGCAGGTTTAGGCTGGATGTTAGGAAGAAGTTCTATACAGAGAGAGTGATTGCCCATTGGAATCAGCTACCCGTGGAGGTGGTGGAGTCACCTTCATTGGAGGTGTTCAGGGGGAGACTTGATGGGGTGCTTGGTGCCATGGTTTAGTTGTTTAGGTGGGTTGGATTGTTTGATGGGTTGGATGTAATGATCTTGAAGGTCTCTTTCAACCTGGTGTATTGTATTGTATTGTATTGTATTGTATTGTATTGTATTGTATTATATAGCTACTGTGTGATACTGGGAAGTAAAGCTATTCATATTTTCCAGCACACATCCTACCCTGCTTGAAAGATTCAGGTGTCCCACCTGAAACACTACAGAGAAGCCATAGCTGTTTTGGCAGAAAAACACTTGCCACAGATTTTTGCCTCCTTTAGAAGTTCTGCTGATGTACCTACAGCAACAGAGCTTCCTCAAGTGAGCCTGCAAAAACTGAGTATATCACAGCATGAATATACTGAATTGTCATTTTTAAGTACAAAGTCCCAGTAATTAATATCAGTTTAGTGCTGGTGTAATAGCAAGTCTATGACTGTATGTATAATAGTTTGCATGTTTTTATTTTAGTAATATGAAAAGTCTTTTCCTTTTAATTCATGCTGGTGCATTCTCAACAGGACTGTGATACACACAGCTGTGCATCTATTAATTGTGTCATGATCCCATCGGACATATATCAAGTGAATGTTTCATTAAGAGTATGGAAACCTACCATCATAAAGGTAAGGAAATCAAATTCATATTGAGAATACTCCTGGATTTGAGAAACTAAAGCAAATATTCTACTGTCTATTAAAATTGTACCTTTCATTTTCTTAAGGCTTCACAGTCCCCTGGTATTTGAAATCTGTTTGCTTTTTTAAATTTTTTTTTTTAAACTGTTACATACATTTTATTGTTGTACTTAAAGTATGTGCTTAGAACTTACCAGGATTCTTAAAACATGGTAAGAAGACACTTCGTACTTGTTCTGTATTGATAGTACTTTGTATTAATAGCTACTTATGCATCCATAAATTCTAATTTAGAAAATGTAAGGAGGGGTGCGTAGAAATACCACTTTTGGGTAAGTTTTCATCTATAATGATTTGTCAGATCTAGAAAGGATTGTTTTGATCAAAAAGAGCAGAGGAGAAAAGTCCACCTTGGAGCATACCTCAGTATCATCTAATAGTTACAATAGGGACTGCGGCCTGTTTTGCTTATTTGATAAATTTCTTATCCTGAGTTCCTGTCTTCTTTCTTTGTTTTACTCTGGAAAACAACAAAACAGGAGGGGAGATAAAATAGAATTTTTAAAAGTACAAATCCATCCCAAAGTAGTATTCCAGGAATTAATTGGTATTTCTTTGAAAGCTTTGCTCTCTATGCTTTCAAAGCTCTACTGCTGTCTTGTAAACAGTGATGTGTGTGCTGAAGGTGACACATACAGCAGCTTCACTGACTTTCACATTTTTCAGCATCTCCCAAAACTTTAGCATCAAGTTTTGCCCTGTATAGGGACCTTGACAGTCTTGAGAGGTAGGCCCATGCAAGCATAATGAAGTTGAACAAGGCAAGGTCCTGCACTTGAGTCAAGAAAAATTGCAGGCTGGGCATGAGCCAGCAATGTGTACTTGCCGACCAGAAAGCAAATCACATCCTGGGCTACACCAAGTATGGCCAACAGACTGGGTGAGGTGATTTTATCCCTATACTTTACTCTCATGAGATCCCATTTGGTGTACTGTGTCCAACTGTTCAGCCTCCAACATAAGAAAGACATGGACTTGCTTGAGCAGGTCTAGAGGTGACTTACCAAAATGATCAGGGGGTTGGAGCACCCCCCCACGAGGACAGGTTAAGACCATTGATGTTGTTGAGCCTGTAAAAGAGAAGGCTCTAATGAGACCTTATAGCAGCTTTCCAGTATTTAAAAGGAGCCTACAGGGAAGATGAAGAGGAACTCTTTATCAGGGAGGGTAGTCATAGGACAACAGATAATGGTTTTGTATGGAAAGAGGATAGATTTAGATTACATGTTAGGAATACATCCTTTACTGAGAAGTTGGTGAGACACTAGAACAGGTTGCCCAGAGGATGCATCTTCCCTAAAAGTATTTAATGTCGGGTTGGATGGGGCTTTGAGCAACCTTGTCCAGTAGAAGACATCTCTGGATGTCTGTCTGGTAGAAAGGGATGGAAATAGATGATCTTTTATGTCCCTTCCAACACAAACCATTCTATGACTTTTACAAAGATTTCTTCTACTATAAAGCACAGCAATTTCTGTCTTTTTCTAGGCAAGTATTCACAGCTTAACCCTTGTTGTGAAAGCATTACTTAGGAGTGAGAACTCATCACTGGTTTTGAGAAAAGACCATCAAAAATTGGAGGTAAGAACATAATAATCAGTGGATTTACTCTTCATAGGATTTATTGTGCTACTGAATTTTCCTTCACTACTAGTTAACTGATTGTTACTAGTTATAATGTATTATCCCTCTCTAAACAAAACTGATTTCATGTTACAGTAGGAATGTCAGAATTCGTCAGATGTGAAAATCCCATGACCCACCAAGGTGCTTGAAGAAGAAATACTGCCTGAAGTATTTCTGCCTGCTGCAGTATTAATGCTTCCTGCATCTATGTAAATCCAAAACATAATTAAAATTCTTCGAAGGAATTTTAAATTTTAAGGAATTGTATTTAAACATTTGTCCTGGAATGGGCTGCCCAGGGAGGTGGTGGAGTCACCATCATTGGAGGTGTTCAGGAGGAGACTTGATGGGGTGCTTGGTGCCATGGTCTAGTTGTTTAGGTGGGTTGGATTGGTTGGTAGGTTGGAGGCGATGATTTTATTGTATTGTATTGTATTAAGAAGTGATCTTACTTACTACATTATATTTTAATAATTATTTCTTTACTCATTATGCCTTTCTACTTCTTTACCCAGGGTATATATTTAAGACAGGTTCTTTTAATTTTCAGAAGTCCCTTGTAATTTTCTTAGATAATATTTAACATTATAATAGTGGTGTCAAGTATAAAAAGAAATGTTTTCAGTTGTGCTAGAGTTGTTATTTATCCTTTAATACTCTTAATTCAAGATGTTAATAGTGGTTAATGCATTACTTTCCTGTGGGAACTTGTATATTGAGGGCTTATTTATTACAACACACACTTATAATTAAGTATTATGTGTTATTATTGTTAATATCCCCAACATTTACAATAAAGTAATATTTAGTGTGAATTAAATTTTGCACAAAGTATTTTCGGAAATACAAACATCACAGGTCAGCTGTTAGCTGGTATTGTATCCAGGCATTTAAGTGATAAATTAAAATTCAATCCGGGAGTTGAAACACAGTTGAGAGACTTGCAGGTAATGAGGGCTGCCTTTACAAAACAAGGATTTTCAGAATTATCTGGTTTTAAGACATAATTTCAAATTGAATGTTTATCATTCAGCTCTAATGCTTTTTTGAATTATAAAATTCCTAAGTTACAAATTCTTAAGTTAAAAAGTTCAAACTCCTATATGGTTTTTGTACATTTTGCACTTTTATTTAAATATTAATATTCCTTATTTCAGATTAGTTTACACTGCATATGCCTGGTTTAAAATAAAATTAGTATCTGCACAGCCTTTTACATTTATTTCATTTGCTTGCTTTAGAAGGCTGTTAATCACTTCCACCTTTCAGTGGGGTGGGCATTGGGTGATGAAGAATATGCTAAAGAAACTCTTAATATATACTTCAACTGCTATACAGGTTTTGTCCTGTGTTATTACAATAACTACTGACTTACAGCAGCACTGGCCCTCATTAAATGGATGCACTTACATGACAGAAGATAGTATATAAATAGAGCATTTCATGTTGGAGATTGTTCTCTCAATTCCCTCCTACAAAATTCAGAGTGAAGTAGTTTCCTGGAAAATCACTGCATACTGATAAAAGTCATGGTGCGCTATTGATATTTAGAGGACAAGCTATTTATTCCTTACATTATGAATACTTTGCAGACCATGATTAAAATTTCCAAAGAACTCCCACCAGGAACAGTGCCCTTATGGGTTATCCTTCTGAGCATCTTTGCTGGACTCTTGATTCTTGCGCTACTTATATTTGCTTTGTGGAAGGTAAGCTGCATTTCATGTCATCATGAAAATAAACAGCTTTGCTTAAATTCTCTGCCATGTCCTTCTCATGACTGGAACTTCACAGAGACTTAGTATTATCTAATAAACAGAGAAAAATCTTGTAGAAATAACAGATTAACTAATTACACTGTATTTGTCTGATTTGTAGCACACAATACTAGCCTGTTGAAACCCATATTACCAGGATGTTATGAAAAGAAAAATATTAAGAGGTTTTAGTATTATTAAGCATTTCTTAACCTTTTTTTTTATTAGCTTTGTCTGTGGCCTTCTCTCTTTGTGCCAGAGATGCTAGGCCTGTGGTGCACATATTGCCACAAGTAGGCACTCTTCTCTAAGTAAAATATTTAGTTCATACTTGCGTTAGAAAGTTAGAGTTTATATATCGCAACATGCATAATCTCTTGGGAAAAAATGCAAGTGTACAGTAATAATATTGTTTATTCAATTGATTAACAATTATTATTAAGCATTTTAGCCTTTTACATTATGTGAGCATAACAATGATTCAGCAACTGCTCTCTATATATTAACTGTATTCTTTTTGACTGGTCTCATGACATATTTTTCCGTTTGGTTTTAGGTTTTATTTTTTCCATTCCAGGAAAACCGATGTTGTACTTCTGTGATAAAATGTTACATTGCTTTTCTCTGTACTGAAAGGCCCAATATGGGTTGAATGCTTTGAGCAGTTCTTAGTCACTTCTTTTCTTTTCTGCAGGCTGGATTTTTCAAGAGACCACTAAAGAAGAAAATGAAGAAATGAAGAGAAAGCAAACAAACAAACAAATCAAGCAAATATAAAACAGGGACGGAAAAAAACACACCTACACACACACATGTAAAAAACCAAAAAAAAACCAAAAACCAAAAACCAAAAACAACAACAACAAAAAAAAAAAAAAAACAAAAAAAAAAAAAAAAAAAAAAAAAACAAAAACAAAAAAAAAAAAAACAAACCAGCAGAAATTTTTGCTCAGGTCTGCCTAAAAAGCTATTACTGTAACATTGTAAATTTAGATGCAGTAGTTACAATATTTTTCTAAACTTTAGTGGATTAAAAAACCCCAAATGCAGAGCAAGAAGCAAATCAAGCACACATGCAAATGAATGATGCAAAGGAAGAATAAGCCTTATAGCATTTTGAGACACTCAAGGACATACTATCAAGTGTTACTAATTGTCTGCAGAGTAACTGAGTTCAAAAATTCTAAGTATAAATAATCATATTTTTATAAACCTGTGTATGTAGAAGCATTTTCCATTCCAAATTGTGCAACAAGGCAGCTTGTCTGTAGCAATCCCAGTCTTTTTTATCACTTTAAAATTTCCAAAATGTCTTTCTTATGTCATTTCTGTGAAAGGCAGACTATTAGTTCACAAAGCAAAACATGCAAACTTTGAGAATACACCAAATACGATGTAGTAACTGATGGAATGACAATTCAGAAGATAGAAGCACCCACACAGTTTGGGGTCAAAATTACTGAAATATCTTGGACTTCTCTTTCTGCTTAACATGTCCAGAGGAACCCAGGGTACTCCAAGAAAGAGATTTTTATGGACAAGCAGACCATAAAGGATAGGTCCATTAAATTACATAACTGTTGGGATTTCTAATAGATTTTCAGCAGGCCTAAAAGTGTATGCACAAAACTGATCTGATTGCACACTGTACTCAAATAAGCAGGGGCACAATTGTATCTGCAAGTTGAAATGTCCGTATTTATGCAGAAAACATTTAGAGGTACCCTGAAAGTTTAACTCTTGCTGTATGTCTTGGAGTAGCTAGGAGGGTGCTTCATAAACTGTCACTGTAAATTTCTTGTGTAGCTATTTAATCCAATGAGTTTAAAATGTACAAAGTGATAATTAACAAAAACAGTATATTTAGAAATTTCAGCACTGGCAAGCTTCTTCTAATATTGTCACACCTCATCTTTGTTATTTACGAGTTTAAGAAGTGAAGAATTTGTGTACTAAATAAGCACTTAACAAATTATGTTTATTTTGTGTCAAAGATTAAAAGTTTATAGGAGAATACACTGAAATGTAGATAGCAAAAGATTTCTTTACAATTTTTTTTTCTTTCTATTTGACTATTCATTTTCCTCTTTTCATTCATGCACTTCTCTTTCTTTCATGGGGATCTCTCCCGAGGGTTTTTGGGCTGTGCCCTGTCCTCGAGAGCTTCTTATATTATTTACAGACACACAAAATTAACAGAAGAAAATGGGAACGTGCTGGCAAAGTGTGATGTTGCATCAGCATGAGATGACTTAGTATTGCACATTGATACATTGATCAGAATGTATTGAGAAGTACTAAGTTTTATTAGATGTACTTGGTCACAGAGAAGCTTTGCCTTGCCAAGGAAGCCAGAAACATTTGTTTCTCATCTTAATAATGAAAAAATTATTGCAGTTTTCAAAAAATTTTGAATTTAGTACTGACATTATAGTAATAGCTTACAGAGCAGTAATGCACTCTTCTTTAGAAGAGACCATAGATTGTGTTGGACAAGCTGGCAAGTACAGCTCTGTAAGTATGCCAGAATGTGCTTTATTGTTTGAAAGATACTGTCACTCTTCAGTCCCTTCTATTTAGCTCCAAAATTAGAGAGGGTAGTTATTGGGAAAGGCCAAGAGTTATGGTAATGCAGCAAGTATGTTTAAGTTTGGAAGTGTTTGCAATTTCTCTTTTTGTCTGTGGGAAAGGTGGTTATTTCATAACAACACTCTGCTGAAGGTAGCAGCATGACTCAGAGGAGAGGGCAAAGCACTCCCTGGGAACACTGTGGGTGGCTATGCTTTGTGGAGCCTCAGAAGAGCCACCAAGTCAGTGGATTTGCTTATGCTCATCTGAATGCCTGAAAGTGCACCTTTTGCAAGGGGGTGCGAGGTGAGTTGCCCTGGTTCTGAGCACAGAAGGAAGACTTGAATGGAAGGGAAAAATTGTTATTGAGGTGTTGAGGATAAACTTCTTGCTTCATTCATCATGTGAATCATATAGTCCTCAAAGGAAGGAAAAATCCATTTGTTGAAGAGTGAATATAAATTAATGTGTGCAGGGCTATTTTCAGTCCCATGTGAAATGCAGGTTTATTTTAAGAAAATGTATGGTTTTGCCAGTTTGTTTGAAAGATTTAGGTAGAACTTGTCACCGCAACATCTGAATGCCTCAGAACTGTAAATGTTGTTTCCTTATGCTATGTCTGTAAAGGCATAGCAGTGCTGTTATCCTGTTACCATTTTGTAAAGGAACAGAATTATGAAAGAATTGCCTTACCTGTGCACACATAGAAAGTCTGTGGTAGCAGAGAAAATACTTATATTTATTATTATTATTATTATTCAGTCAATTTGTTAACCCTGAGGTCATTTTTTCCTGGCTTCATAAAATAACTAACAAGTTGTGCAATCACACATCCTTTCTATACAGCATCCTTTTGTTTTGTTTGTGTTTTAGTTACAATAGGCTGTTAACCAGAGCTTTTTACTTTTCTGATGACATTTCATGTTTTATTTTAAGGCATCAGCCTAATCGAAAAAAATGTAGGTCAACAGAATAAGGTTTTGCAAATGTATGTATTTTGTCAGTGCAAAGTGTGTTTGAGATCAGTGTTCCATTCTTTTTAAACTTTCTTCATAATCTAAAAAATGTAATAAGCTTCATATAACCTCACTGCTGCTCTCTTTGTCATGATGCTTTCTCCCTTTTCACTTTTGACCTATTATCGTATTTTCAGTTATATTATCTGTTTGATATATAACTATGTAAAGGGGATACTGTTATAGCACATTGTTCTTATACAACCTGAATTAGTTAAGTGCACTAACTTTATCTATAAGAGTCTTTCCACACAGCACTGAGAGAGCAGTATTTTACTGCTTTTCACTGTATATGACAAAAAAGCCTACTGAAAGCAATATTATGAACGTCAGGAACATCTCACAGAAATTTGGCAGGCACAAAAAAATACCAGAATAGCACTGTAATATGATTCAAATAACTGGCAGGCTAAATATTTTGTTTCATGCAAAGTCAAGCTCACGAAAAAAAATAACAAATTAGGTTTATAACCAGAGAGTAGACAATGGAGGGAGTGTGACCCAGCTCAGTTCCTAACTTCAGCATTGAAGCAGTTAGTCTTAGAGGAAATGGACAAGCTACATTTCTACATCTCAGAATTTATCTAAAAAGGAGCAAGAGCTTTAACCTATTGTTCCTGCTTCAACTTGAGGCTGTTGGAAAAACAGCATCTACATTAGAGCAAACTCCCTGGACTGCTGCTTATCTTCCTGTCTGATGTCACCCTAGGTCTATATTGTGATCTTTCTACAGACACAACCCAGCTATCCTGACCCCTTACTTTAGCCCTTTAATATATATCCTGTGCTGAGTCATTCTGAGCAACATGTTCCTCTTCTGCAAACCTTGAGTCAGAGGAATTCACCTTCAACTGGAGCCAGGGGTTTTCATGTTACTTGGCACTGCAAAGCTGGAGTTAGGGTCATGCTTATCTAAAGAATAGTCTATTTGTCTTTATTTCTTTAATTAACTATTTTATAGATTATGATCCAATTAAAAGCAGAGCAAGAGAATCAGAATGCACCATTGTGGGTTATGCCACTTCACAGGAATAGGAGGGAATTTGCATCCTTTTCTAAAAAGGAAAAAAAAATATTCTGCACAGCATTTTCTTTTTCCTGTAAAATTATTGCATACATTTTATTAATAAAACAAAAATTCAAGAGCCTGGTAAGCATCATTTGTACTTTGATTTTGCCAACTGGCAAAAGAGGTGCTCAGAAAAGGCACTTCTTTTTGGTTTCTTTTTAGGGTTTTTTGGGGTGGGAGGACCTCGACAGACAGCAAGGACCATCAAGGTTGTCTCTAGTGTGCCTGCTCAAGAGGGTGACGTCAGCCGCGGCAAATTTAAATGCAGGAGAGCTGAGCTGTGCAACTGCCATTTGTCAAAGGAGCCTTCTCACTTGATTGCAGCTAGCAGCATGTGCCAAGTCAGCTGACACAATACAGAGGCCTCTGTGGTAGCTTGGACAAAATATAGTAGTAAGGTCCCCCCCCATCCGCCTGAGCTAGCTTTCCTCTCCTGAGAGGCCAGCGTGGCCTGGGCGGAGACTGCTGCAGTGGTGGTGCTTTCACCAGAGGGAGGGAGGTGATGAGCCACGTAGGCTCGTTCCTGAATTGTTCTCCAGTTGGTCAGTGGCCAGGGAGAGGGCTGGTGGTGACTCGCTGCAAAACTGTGTTCAAAAGATCTGTGTCAACCCAGACTGAGGTTGAACTTAAGCAGGCAGGTGTCAGGCAACTGGCTGCAGAGAGTGCTGGAGCCTGGCACCTGAAATGGAGGGCAATGGCGATAACACCTGCATTAGGTGTGAGCAGCTCAGTTTTCTGCTTAATCTAGTGGCTGAACTGAAGGAAGAAGTTGCTAGACTTGGGACTGTAAGGGAATGTGAAAGGGAGTTGGATTTGAGGAAGCAGGCTCTGCAGGCTCCCCTAGCAGAGGGAGGTGACCCAAGATGCAGCAGGAAATGGATACAGGTCCCTGTTAGGAGATGCAAAGGAAAACCCTCATGGCTCCCCTCACCTTCCCAGCTGCAATTGCAAAACAAATATGGGGCACTGGAAGCTGAGGGTGAGGTAAAGGAGATGACAGAAGACACACCATCTGAACTGTGCTTAAAAACAGCCTGCCCCCTGCATCAGGACTTGTTCCCTTGAAAAAAAGAAGAGGGTAATTGTTATTGCTGATTCCCTCCTGAGGGGAACAGAGGGCCCCATATGTCGGCCAGATCCTTCCCACAGGGATGCTGCCTCCCTGGGGCCTGGGTCAGGGATGCTACCAGAGGCTGCCTAGGCTGGTACAGTCTGCTGATTACTACCCCTTGATAGTTATGCAGGTAGGGAGTGATGATGTTGAAACCAGAGGTCCAAAGGCAATCAAAAAGGACTTCAAGGCTCTGGGAAAGCTGGTTGAGGGCTCAGGGGCACAGGTAATTTTTTCATCAATTGCCTTAGTTGCAGGAAGGAATGCTGAAAGGAACAGGTCAGCAGCTGTAATTAACACCTGCTTAAGTGACTCAGAGGCTGGTGCTACCAACAGAATTTTGTGGTTTTGATCTTGGGGAACTTTCTATGGCACCGGGTTCACTAGCAACAGATGGAGTACATCCATCCCAGAAGGTGAGAAAGATCCCAGTACATGAGAATGGCCTATCCCACAGAGGGAAAAGTGTTCTAGGAAGGAAGTTGGCAGGTCTCATTGACAGGGCTTTAAACTGGATTTGAAGGGGGAAGGGGCTGAAACCAGTCCCCCCAGACAGGAGTCTGAGGGAGGTAAGCTGGAGTCAGGGGGAAACCAGCAGCCCAGCTGAACTGCATGTACACTAATGCATGCAGTATGGGTAACAAACAAGAGGAGCTGGAAGCCTTGTTACAGTAAGAAAGTTATGATGCAGTTGCCATCACGGAAACGCGGGGGATGACTCGCGTGACTGGAGCACTGTAATTGATGGCTACAGGCTCTTCAGGAGAGACAGGGGAGAAGGGGTGGAGGGGTGGCCCTGTACATTAGGGAGGCTCTGGATGCCATGGAACTAGAGAGTAAGGATGATCAGGTTGAGTGCCTGTGGGTGAGAATTAGAGGGAAGTCCAACAAGGCTGACACCCTGGTTGGAGTCTGTTGTAGCCCACCCAACCTCCCTCTCTGTTACAGGGTCTGCATTGAAGTCAAGGAGCCTAATAGGCAGGCGCTGTTAAGGCTGCCTGGAGGGGAGTGGAAGCTGAACCCGATCCCCAATTCTCACGTTTCAGAGAGGTGACTGCACGTGTCAGACACCATGAGAGAAGGCGTGTGCAGTTTACTCGCCACCTAAACATTTTGAATTGATTGGCGGGATTTGAATGGCTAATGTGCCAATGGGCCGTTCTGTTTTCGAAAAGGGGATCTATAGGGGAGGACCTCCTATACTTTTTGCTCACTCGTTCCTCGTTACACTCATAGTTTGCATGCTCGTTACTCTCACACCTCTCTCCCCTGTTCATTAATGGGATTCAAGGCAGCGACGAGCACCCTACTTTCTCCTATCTTCAGAGCAATTAGCTTCTTTTGTTTTAGCAGTGCAGTGCTAAAGTTGGGCCTTCACTGCACCAGCCTGCTCTCTCATTTCCTCTAAATATGTGGATACTGCTCTTTGGACTATAACTACGAACTCAAATACCTCTTCGTTCAGCAAAGGTTTTGGTAGTTAGCAGCTTGGCAATTCATGAGTAAGATATGCTATTTTTACCTGGTTATTTGTGAGGTTCATAGCTTGTTACCTCTTTCTCAGCTCTGTTGTGAACTTGAGGTGGTTCATGCACGCCACCTGAGCAGTATTGTTGATTGGTTTCGCGTGTACAGAGAGATTCCAGTTTGTTCCTCTGTATTCCAAGTTCTGATTGTTCTAGACTGTTATTCTACTGTTTATTAGCCTTCTACCATGTGTAATCAACCTGTTATTGACCAGGCAAATGAACCTGAATAAATTGGCATGGGAAAACAATTTTTTTTATATTTAATAATATTAATGTTTTATCATATTTCTGGCCAATAAATTTATAAACTACGACACTGATATCTGCTCAGAACTCAGCAGAGAGGAAGCAGTCTAGAAGGTTCTGAGTGTATAGAGGATAGATTCTTATCCCAGCTGCTGTGTGAGCCTACCAGGGGTAAGGCTTTGCTTGACCTTCTTTTTACAAATGGAGAAGAGCTGGTGGGAGATGTGGTGGTTGGAGGCTGTCTGGGGTCCAGCGACCATGAAATAATTCAGTTTTCAATAAGCAGTCAAGCTAAGAGGGGCAGCAACAAAACCTCCACTCTGGACTTCCAGAGGACGGACTTCAGGTTACTCAGGGAACTAACTCAGAAGGTACCTGGGGAAACAGCCCTTAAAAACAAAGGGGTCCATGAGGGCTGGACCTACTTCAAGAAAGGAATCTTGAAGGCACAGGAACAGGCTGTGCCAGTGTGCCGAAAGATGAGCCGCCAGGGCAGATGGCCAGCCTGGATGGGCAATGAGGTTCTTTTTCAAGGGTAAAAAAGAGGGTGTATCATCGTTGGAAGAAAGGTGAGGTAACCCATAGAATGTTTAAGGTGTTGCTAGGTCATGCAGGAAAAAAATTAGAGAGGCAAAAGCCCATTTAGAGCTTAGACTGGCCACTGCTGTAAAGGACAACAAAGAATCCTTCTATAAATATACTAATAACAAGAGGAGGGGCAAGGACAACCTCCACTCCTTAGTAGACATGGAGTGGAATGTTGTAACAAAAGATGAGGAAAAGGCAGAGGTACTTAACACCTTCTTTGCCTCAACTGACCTCCTGAGCAGGGAGATAGAGTCAGGAAGCAGTATGGTTCCCCTGTAGTCCAGGAGTAAATAGTTAGAATCCTGGCTCACTGGAGAGGTCCCAGATGACTGGAAGCTTGCCAACATGATCCCCATCCAAGAGAAGGGCAAGAAGGAGGAACCAGGGAATTCCAGGCCTGTCAGCCTGACCTCAGTGCCAGGCAAGATTATGAACAGGTCAACTTGAGTGCAATTACACAGCACTTACAGGATGGCCAAGGGATCAGGCCCAGCCAGCATGGATTCAGGAAGGGCAGGTTGTGCCTCACCAACCTGATCTCCTTCTATGAACAGGTGACCTGCCTGATTGATGTGTGCCTGAAAGGCTATGGATGTAGTCTACCCGGACTTCTCTACAATACAATACAATACAATACAATACAATACAATACAATATACAATACAATACAATACACCAGGTTGGAAGAGACCTTCAAGATCATCGCGTCCAACCCATCAAACAATCCAACCCACCCAACAACTAGACCATACAGCCAAGCACCCCATCAAGTCTTCTCCTGAACACCTCCAGTGAAGGTGACTCCACCACCTCCACGGGTAGCCGATTCCAATGGCCAATCACAATACAATACAATACAATACACCAGGTTGGAAGAGACCTTCAAGATCATCACGTCCAACCTATCAACCAATCCAACCCACATAGACAACTAGATCATGGCACCAAGCACCCCATCAAGTCTCCTCCTGAACACCTCCAATGATGGTGACTCCACCACCTCCATGGGACGTCCATTCCAATGGGCAATCACTCTCTCTGTATAGAACTTCTTCCTCACATCCAGTCTAAACCTCCCCTGGCACAGCTTGAGACTGTGTCCTCTTGTTCTGGTGCTGGCTGCCTGGGAGAAGAGACCAAACTCCGCCTGGCTACAACCTCCCTTCAGGTAGTTGTAGAGAGCAATAAGGTCACCCCTCAGTCTCCTCTTCTCCAGGCTAAGCAACCCCAGTTCCCTCAGCCTCTCCGCATAGGCCTTGTGTTCCAAACCCCTCACCAACTTTGTTGCCCTTCTCTGGACACGTTCCAGCAAGTCAACATCCTTCCTAAACTGAGGGGCCCAGAACTGGACACAGGACTCAAGGTGTGGCCTAACCAGTGCAGCGTACAGGGGCAGAATGACCTCCCTGCTCCTGCTGGCCACACTGTTCCTGATGCAGGCCAGGATGCCACTGGCCCTCTTGGCCACCTGGGCACACTGCAGGCTCATGTTCAGCCTACCAGCAACCAGTACCCGCAGGTCCCTCTCTGCCTGGCCACTCTCCAGCCACTCTGACCCCAGCCTGTAGCACAGCATGGGGTTGTTGTGGCCAATGTGTAGAACCTTGAGTCCTTGTGTCCAGTTCTGGGCCCCTCAGTTTAGGAAAGATGTTGAGTTGCTGGAACATATCCAGAAAAGGGCAACAAAGCTGCTGAGGGGTTTGGAGCACAAGCCCTATGAGGAGAGGCTGAGGGAGCTGGGGTTGCTTAGTCTGGAGTAAAGGACACTCAGAGGAGATCTTCTTGCTGTCTACAACTACCTGAAGGGAGGCTGTAGCCAGGTGGGGGTTGGTCTCTTCTGCCAGGAAACCACCAACAGAACAAGAGGACACAGTCTCAAGCTGTGCCAGGGGAGGTTTAGGCTGGATGTTACGAAGAAGTTCTTTCCAGAAAGAGTTATTTTCTATTGGAATGGGCTGCCCAGCGGGGTGGTGGAGTCACCATCACTGCAAGTGTTTAAGAAGAGACTGGATGAGGCACTTGGTGCAATGGTTTAGTTGATTGGATAGTGTTGGGTGATAGGTTGCACTTGATCTCAAAGCTCTTTTCCAACCTGGTCTGGTCTATTCTATTCTATTCTATTCTATTCTATTCTATTCTATTCTATTCTATTCTACTGAAACCAGTCCCCCAGACAGGAGTCTGAGGGTGGTAAGCTGGAGTCAGGGGCAAAACCAGCAGCCCGGCTGAAGTACATGTATAAAAATGCACGAAGTATGGGCAACAAACATGAGGAGCTGGAAGCCTTGTTGCAGCACGAAAGATATGACGTAGTTGCCATCACAGAGACGTGGTGGGACGACTCACATGACTGGAGCACTGCAATTGATGGCTACAGGCTCTTCAGGAGAGACAGGCAAGGAAGAAGGGGTGGAGAGGTGGCCCTGTACATCAGGGAGGCACTTGATGCCGTTGAGCTAGAGATCAGGGACGATCGGGTTGAGTGCTTGTGCGTGAGAATTAAAGGGAAGACCAGCAGGGCAGACATCCTGGTTGGAGTCTGTTATAGACCACCCAACCAGGAGGAAGATGTCAATGAAGAATTCTATAGCCAGCTTAAGGCTGTCTCAAGATCACCTGACCTTGTTCTCATGGGTGACTTCAACCTGCCTGATATCTGCTGGGATCTCAACATAGCAGAGAGAAGGCAATCCAAGAAGTTCTTAGAGTGCATGGAGGACAGCTTCTTATCCCAGGTGATGTGCGAGCCTACCAGGGGTAAGGCTCTGCTTGACCTCCTCTTCAACAATAGGGAAGGGCTGGTGGGTGATGTGGTGGTCAGCGGGTGTTTAGGCACCAGTGATCACGAGATAATTGAATTTTCTGTATTCAGTCAAGCCAAGAGGGGCAGCAAGAAGACCTCCACTCTGGACCTCCAAAGGGCAGACTTCAGGCTACTCAAGGAACTAACTCAGAAGGTTCCTTGGGAAACAGCCCTTAAAAATAAAGGGGTCCAGGAGAGCTGGACCTACTTCAAGGAAGAACTCTTGAAGGCACAGGAACAGGCTGTGCCAGTGTGCCAGAAGATGAACCGCCGGGGCAGACGGCCAGCCTGGATGGGTAATGAACTTCTAAAGGAACTAAGGGAAAAAAGAGGGCCCTCCAGCCACTTCCTAACCCAACACAGTGTGATCCTGTCCAAGCCATGGGCTGCCAGCTTGGCCAGGAGTTTGTTGTGGGGGACGGTGTCAAAGGCCTTGCTGAGGTCCAGGTAGACCACATCCACAGGCCTCCCCACATCCACCAGGTGGGTCACCTGATCATAGAAGGAGATCAGGTTGGTCAGGCAGGACCTGCCCTTCCTAAATCCATGCTGGCTAGGCCTGATCCCTTGGCCATCCTGTAAGTGCTGTGCGATCGCACACAAGATGACCTGCTCCATAATCTTGCCTGGCACTGAGGTCAGGCTGACAGGCCTATAATTCCCTGGCTCATCCAACCGGCCCTTCTTGTGGATGGGCACCACATTGGCCAGCTTCAAGTCTTCTGGGACCTCTCCAGTGAGCCAGGTCTGCTGAAAAATGATGGAAAGTGGCTTGGACAGCTCATCTGTCAGCAATCTCAGCACCCTAGGATGGATCCCATCTGGTCCCATGGCCTTGTGGGGGTCCAAGCAGCTCAGTAGATCTCTAACTTCCTCTTGGAGCAGCGGGAAACTATGCAGCTCTCTGGCTCTTTCTGCCAGCTCTGCAGGCCAGCTGTCTGGAAGACGTTCTGCCCTGCTAGTGAAGACTGAGGCAAAGAAGGTGTTAAGTACCTCTGCCTTTTCCTCATCCTTTGTTACAACGTTCCCCTCCGTGTCAACCAAGGAGTGGAGGTTGTCCTTGCCCTTCTTCTTGCTATTGATGTATTTATAGAAGGACTTTTTGTTGTCCTTCACAGCAGAGGCCAGTCTAAGTTCTAAATGGGCTTTTGCCTCCCTAATTTTCTTCCTGCATGTCCTAGCAACATCCCTAAACATTCCGTAGGTTGCCTCCCCTTTCTTCCAAAGATGATACACCCTCTCTTTTTTCCCTTAGTTCTATTAAAAGTTCATTACCCATCCAGGCTGGCCGTCTGCCCCGGCGGCTCATCTTCCGGCACACCGGCACAGCCTGTTCTTGCACCTTCAATAGTTCTTCCTTGAAAGGTAGTGATAGGACTAGGAGAAACAGAGCAAAACATGAAGTGGGTAGATTCAGATTGGATGTTAGGAAAAAGTTCTTCACCATGAGGGTGGAACAGGTTGCCAAGGGAGGTGGTGGAAGCCCCATCCCTTGATGTTTTTAAGGCCAGGCTGGATGTGGCTCTGAGCAACCTGATCTAGTGCGAGGTGTCCCTGCCCATGGCAGGAGTGTTGGAATGAGATGATCTTTGAGGTCTCTTCCAACCCTGACAATTCTGTGATTCTGTGAGCTGGAGCTGTTCAGGCTGGAGAAGAGAAGGATCTGGGGAGACCTAATAGCAACCTTCCAGTGCTGGAAGAGGACTCACAAAAAGGATAGAGAGACACTGTTTACAAAGGCTCATAGTGATAGGATGAGGGGCAATGGAATGGTTTCATACTAAAGAAAAGTAGATTTAGATTGGGTGTTAGGAACAATTTCTTTACCATGATGGTGGTGGAACATGGGAATGGGTTGCCCAGGGAAGTAATTGAGACAGCCATCCCTGAAGATACTCAAGGTGAGGCTCAACAGGGCTCTGGGCAACCTGATCTAGTTGAGGATGTCTCTTCTCACTGTAGAGCAGGTTGGACTAGATGACCTTTAACAGGTCTCTTCCAACCCAAACCATTATATGATTCTTTAATTGTAAAGTACTCTCATCACTTTCCTTGAAGCCTGGTACACATTTGTATCAAAACTTCCTAGAAGGCAAAGTTTACACCTTTTATACCACAAGTGATTTCTGCAGAAAATATGATTACTTAATTCTTATCTCATCAGAGACTACTTCAATGGTGAATCACAATTCTCTAATAGCAACATCCTGTCTAGTCATAAGGAAGGGCTTACAAAATGTCTTACTCTGTATATGTCTGATTATCAGAGTTTGCTGGACATTTTCCATGGGAGTATTTCAATAAAAATCAGGGGAAAAAAAGGTGACACATATTTATTATCACTTTTAAATTGCATTTCAATTACATTAAAAAATAACTAGAATCACTTTTCAACACCAAGAAGTGTAACATTAGGTTTAATTTGCTGAAAGCTGGATCATAAATCATTACATTTAGCAGAAACAGCCCTAACACTTCACAGTTCAAGGGCAATAGCAGTTCACACAGTGGATGTGGCTTGAGCCCTGTAAGAACTATTAAGGCAATAATGAAGTTTTAGTAGTGACTGACTGATACCACAGTTCAAACAGCACAATTTGAACCAGTTTAAAGAAATGGATAAGTGAGCTATCTTCAAAGCAATCATATTGTAATTGCACAGACTGGAGGCTGATATTGGACTTCGCTCATTCAGTGTAAAAAAAAAAAAGGTAAAAGACACTCAGGAAGACTTTTCTTCTGTCTCCTTTTCTTCTGACTCCACTACAGTGGCACTTTTTTTTTTTTTTTTTTTTTTTTTTTTTTTAATCCTTTTCCCCTCTAGTGCAGTTACTCTTTCTGCCTTTCTCCTTCTCAGAAAGAAAAGACATTCCCCAAGGGCTCACTGAATATTGCACCTCCTGGGGATTTTCAAAGAAATGGGAGAGGGAACAGAAGCATTCAGAGAGGAGTGCACATACAGATCTAGCAGGCCAATCATCTTGGCATGCTTTGTCCATTCCCTTCTCTGTTCACTTTCCTCCATGGCCAAGGTGAAATTCTGCTTTTCAGTCATGGTTCAAACAATTTTGCTAGTGGAAGTCAATACTTATTGCAAAGCTTCACATATCCGGTTCAGGACATATGGTCCTTAAGGTTTATTTATGTTATGGCTGAAGTTGTTCTTCCTCCTGGGATGAAAGAGTAGGATCTCTCTCCAGTGAAAGTTTCCCCATATCATCTTCCATTACAGAGCCTTTTCATCTTAGCAGAGGGGATAAGATAAAAAGAGAGGATCTCCTCATTTTCCCCTTAAAGCCATTTAAGCTTTACAATTTTTTTAACAGTACAAATAGTCTGAGAAAACCAATCAATTTTTCTTTTGTTTTGGGGATCTGTATACACAAATCTTGATGAGTATTCTCATCTCATGGCCCAAATTAATAGCCATTACTACACTTTCTTGTTTCATAGCCCATAAAATCTCATGGACAAGACCTTATTACTTTGGCTTCAGTCATTTTACAATATGCCACAACAGATGCTATTACATGTCAAAACTTCTAGGATTCAGCTAAAACTTCCCACTACCCTGTCAGCCAGAAAAAATACCAGATATTGACTGGGAACCCAGGTTGAGTTTAAACATCTATCATTCTACAGTACTGTGATTTGTTCCTTCATGCTCCATGGGCCTTGAGCATCTTTAATTCGTGCTGATCATGTTATGTGTAAAAGACAAAATGCACCTGCCTCCATAAGCCTGATACATACCCCTTCTAGTACATATTTACTGTGTCCTTTTAAAGGCACATCTTTTTCAGAACAGAGTCACTGTTTACTTAATTAGTTAGGTACTGAGGCCATTCTGCACCTTCCTTACACTGTCTCAATTTTTGTAGTTCTGCTGTAGCATTTTGAGATGATTGACTCAAAATTGCATAGTATTAAAAATATGGAGTTTGAACAGTAGCAAAGTGAAGTACTGCTTTATTCTCTCCTCATTGCCTAAATAATTACTAAAGTCTCATTTGTATATTTTTTTTACCTTTTCCAATTTTATTCTAAAACTGAATTATTACTAACGTCTGAACTACATCCTCATAGCTAATTTTAACACTTCCTTTTTAGATCTGATTTGGTGATTTTTTTAAAATTTTGTTTTGTTTTTAGTAGCTTATTCTTTTTTCCTTCAGTCCACCCCTTAACATTTTTGTTAGAGACATCATGTATTTCCTAAAAATAATAACTGATATGCAGTAGTCCCTCCTTCTAACATCTTCAGATAAATCACATCAAAGGAGTGACCTGGAGCCACATTGGCCTCCTGTGTGTAAATTACACCACCTTCACCCTCCCAGAAATAAGTTAATAGAAACTTTAGTTTTATGTAGCACAGAAACTTTGATTCTGTGGCTACCCCTCACAGATGACACAAATGGAAGTACCTGAATGTTTCAGTTAACTGTACATTTTGTAATCACATTAAAAAGCTAGGATAAGATACACTAGTAGCAGGATTCTGCAAGAAAACTTGTTATTAAGTATATGCTTTCCAGAAAATATTTTTAAAATCAAATATTTGCTCAGTATCTTCTCTCTGCAAATACAGATCTTTTTGTGGTGAACTGGTGGAGCCACTTGCTTCCCACAGTCCTTACCATAAAGAAGAAGGTTTTTTTGGCCCTAGCCAACAAAATAGTTTCTTCAAATGTGCAAGTAATCCATATTTGCATAGAATCAAGCCCTAAACTTTGCAAACCAGCTCAGTCAAATATGGCAGTTTTGTCAAGTGTCTCTGTGATCACAGACAAGCAGACACAACACGGTGCTATAAAACACATCATTAAACAACAAAGTCATGTAGAACAAAGGGTGTGTGTCAGGACCCATTTTATACTGAGAAGTTAAAGAGCTCTAATCAAACAGTTCTCTAAATGATTACTATTAGCAGTGCAGATGAAGTATAATAAAGAACAATATTTTTAATAAGTGTAACATATACGAAATACATGAAGGGAGTCCAAACCCATTCAATACTGCACAATATATAACTCTTATTTTCTGTAATATGGTGTATATATAGTTCAGCATTATATGAGAGGGTTGTTATCAAACGCCTTATAATCTATATAAAC
The DNA here is from genome assembly GCA_033816785.1 of Picus viridis. Classification (NCBI taxonomy): domain Eukaryota; kingdom Metazoa; phylum Chordata; class Aves; order Piciformes; family Picidae; genus Picus; species Picus viridis. The sequence continues at coordinate 71,981,732 of CM066606.1, read as the reverse complement.
CAGAAATATATATCTAAGGAAATATTGTTAAATAATACAATAATTCTCACAGTATTTCTTCACCTATGCCCTAGTGATGACATGAGACAAGTGTTGACATGAGAAGCAACACCCTGGGATACAGCTTCTGTGTGTGCGAAACTATTATTCAAGATCATGTTTGGGTGAAGAAGAAAGTTTCATATCCTTAGGGTATATTTACAATTAGAATGATGTCACTAAATAAAAAATTTTGTTTCTTAGGAAACTGAGACATCTTAGTCTGCAGAGGTTATTTTGGGGTGAGGCAGAGGGGGATCCTAGGTTTATTTTGTCTATTAAGAAATTCTTTTTCTCTATGCTGGGGATTTTTCTGTTTAATATAGTCTCCTCATTAGTATCCATTGATTAGTGTTCCTCCTTGTCCCAGAGCTGCACCTATATTCATACACTCAGCTAAGATGGGCAGAGAAGCTGCTAGAACTGCTCTCCTAATAACAACTACTTTTCTACTGGTCACTAGATTAAACTTGATACTGAATTTTCTGCCTTAGTTAGCTGCACCTCGAAGAGTGTTTGCACAGCTTCTGCGACACCACAAAGAGGAAACAGGTACTGCTTTGACCAGTACATGAGTCATTTCTATTAATGACTGATCAAGGGCTTTAGTGTTCGGAAGTGACAGTGTCTTGGGAAGTGCTCACAAACAGTGAGTACATGCGCAGGTTCTGAGTTAGTATGAGTAACATGTCTGTGTCCTAAAGGAGTAAATACATGAATGAAATCAATGTGACTTACAGAGGCACAAGTTCCTGCTGTACTTCCATCAATTATTTTAGTGTCCTGGCAGAGTTTGCCTGAACTACATGTTGTTCAGAAAGGACCAATATCCAAACAAATACCTGTCGAACAATCCCACCTGTTGGTATCTCCATTTTAGCTTATAATTCAGATTCAGAATGTTATTTAAAAAAAACACACAACACCGCCACCACAACAACAACAAACCACAAACAAACTGAGAGAACATATACTTTTATAGCACTTCTGAAATAAAAGCTACAGTTTCTGTCACTCCAAAAGCACAGTAATCTACACGCTGACACAGGGGAAGGAAGCATTTCTAACGCAATTTTCCAGGCAAACTGTTTCACCACACATTGTTAGTGCCAAGAAGTTCAAAATTATTCATCAGAAATCACTGTTACAAAACAGAATATACCCCATATGAAAAGGCAGTACAACAGATTTTTATATCTGCCAGAACCACGAGATGGAGAATATTAACATTTCTCAAATACTCTGAACATAGAATGTTCAGACAGTGTTGAGAAGACTAATTGGGCTGAAAGTGCTGCAGCAGACAGGTACATTGCACTTCTTTCTGATTGCGTAGCAAGTTGAAATCCTCACCTCCCTATTTTTACTGGCTTCGATTCATATTGTCTCCTTGGATACTGGCCTAGTACCTAAGCCAGTGCTGGCAGTATTTCCCACTACATCCATCCTCGCCATCACTGCCAACTTGGAATCAGTTGTGTGACAAGGCTCTTGATCCTGTTGCACTCTTGCATAGCTGAGGGCATACTCGGCAGGAAATCCATTTAAAAGGTACAGACTCACTGTCATTAAATGTGCAATTTAATACTCGGGAAAGGCAGTCACTCTACGACTACTAAACGAATCCACGTTTTACCGCGATTCTACAGTTTTCTGGCTTCAAAATTCGGAGAGAGGCATTCCCGCCACTCCAAAGCCTTGTCTCAGTGTACTCAGGGCTGAGTTCCTGCTGAGACCTTCTTCCAGCGCAGCCGCGGGCAGCCGCGGCGAACGTGAATGCCTCCTCTGCGGACTGACATCGGGGGAGAACACGGAAGACAACCCCTCACAGAGCCTGCAGGGGACCGCTGCGACCCCGCCGGCAACCACCGCGAGTGCGAAGCGTGGAAGGGGCGGGAGCTCTCTCAGGCCCCTTCGCGCGCGGCGCGCAAGGGGCGTGGAGGAGGAAGAGGAGGCGGAGGAGGGGTATTTCGGGGCGGCGAGGTGCAGGTGGCGCTCAGTGCCGCGCTGGGAAGCGGCCAGCTCGGGAGCGGTAACGGCCTGGCCTACGCACTGCGCCATGGGTTGTGCGGGCGCGGCGCTGCTGCCGCTGCTCTTCGTTCTGGGTAGGTTTAAGGTCTCCCCACTCCCTCCGGGAGGGAAGTTCTTTCAGCTGCGGGAGGGCAGGTCTACACCCTCGCTCTAGGAAAGAAGGCGGCTGCGCCCGGTGCGGAGCAAGGACGGCCTCCGGCTGCGGCCGGCGCCGGGCACAGGAATGGGGCAGAGCCTGGCGGGCGCCCCGTGCCCAGCTGTGATCGCTGTGTGCTTTCTGCACCAGAAGCCTGCGTGGCTGTAGCTGCGGTTGCGTGCGGAGTGCGGGGCATCGGCGCGTGTTAAAGCGGGTTAACCGCCTAAACGCCTGGGTTGGTGTAGAGTTAGTAGTTCACCCTTCCATAAAATGGAGTGCATGTGCACGGGGCAGAGGGGAGAAGGATGCTGTTATGATTTGTGAATTTACGGTGATTGTGCCTTTTTAAGAGGAAGATGATACTTCATTGAGAATGCTATTCCTAATTTGCAGGAGTCCTTGAGGTCTGTTCTCACCCTCTTGGGTAGATGTTGCTTGGAAAAGGACAGGGAAACTTGAACCATCTCCTTCTCTTGGCTGACTCAATGGCTCTTACATATATTTTCCTGGGAACTATAAGCCATCATATTCACTTGCCATGAGCAAATTCCCAAGCACTGTTGGAGTTGCAGTGTTACTGCATACTCTCACAACCCCCTAATTACCTAGTCACTGAAGAGGCAGCATTAAAATGAGTTTTCACAGATGAGCTGTTCTAACTTGTTCTTTCAGTAGCTATAGCAAATGCTGCAGTGGAATGTGCGTTTGCAGGGTATGAAATCAAATACGAAAATATTAAACTGTGATGAGTTACACAGTATACATACAACTAGGTTTTGTGGCGGCTTGTTTGTTTGTTTTTAAGGAAAATTCTCCAAAATATCAATGGATAGAACATTCACTCTGCACTTTTGTCTAATCCATCTTTTAGTTTCCTAGTTACACTGCACAGCAGAACCATTAACATGCCTTGTAATTCCTCTGGTCTTAGGACTTGCAAAGCTTTGTAGAGACGTGCTGAAAGCAGAAGATAAGGATAGATTGTGAGAGTAGGATTCACCTGGCAGTGAGGCTCACAAAAGTGGGATAGGTCTAGTTTGCAGAGGCACTATTCATTATTTGTCTTCATTTATGCAGTTGAAAGCTGTAATAGTTTTCATTTCATCTGTGTTGTGACATTTAAAATTAATATTCACTTTGGCCTCTTCAGTCTTGTAGAAGTACCAGGGAGAAGAAGGTTTGAGGACAGGAACATTTTTTCCTGATTGATTTGGAGTCCCACTGTACTTGCAGCTTTCCCATAATCATTTTCTAATTGACTGAATTCTAATGAAGGTGAGATTCTTAAATTCAGTTGGGCTAGCTTAGCTGAATTACTAGTTCAAGAAAATAATCAAAATTTATTTTAAACTTGATTTTATATTAGTATATTAACGTCTGAAATATCAGCTATATTAGTGGACTATATAGAAGTATTGCTATGTTGTCTCCAAATTCAATGAAATTAATCCAATGCTTAGTAAAAACGTGGGTTGTTGGTATATACTGTTGTGTTTTGAAAGTCTGTGAGACTTTGTAAATGCTACAAAGAAGTAATGTAGTAGAACTACCATTTTGTTAATACGACTTTGCTACCAACCTTGTTAGTTGCTGACCAAAAAATATATAGTGTACAGAAGCAGATTATGTTAAGAGTAATAACAATAAGTGAAGGAGTCAACAGGGTAATCTACACAACAAAGCTTGGTGCTTTCTTTTGTTTACTGCTTTTAGCTACTTATAGGTTTGTTATATCTGGTTCTTTACATGTACACTCTAAGTATCTAAGGTTTTGTTCTTTAACCTTTTTTGAAAGTCAGAGCCAAAATAACCCAGCTGTTTCTGAGAGTAAGACCAGTGGAAAATACAGTAGCTTTCGTCATCTCAATTCTGGTAACATTTTCTGAGGAACAGTCTAGTGCTCTTGTCCCTCCGAGGAAATATTTGAAATTTGGCAGGAAGGTGCTGTTTGCATTGTCTTGAAAATCTACCTAAGTTTGTCCAAATAACAAGTATTTGAAAAACTACATTCTGCTGGAAGTATATTTATTTTTATCAGCATCATTCTAGCATAAATTCTGTCCGTTCTTTGTATGGAGCTTAGTTAGACCTCCTCTGTTATGTTGAAGTTGTAGTGGAGTATAGCTGTTTCTTTGTGAGGTCTAGGTCTACACCTGCAACCGCAGAAACACTCTCTTTTGTGTTCTTGTGGTATTTAGTATTTTTACATCAATCCCTGTTGTTTGAAGCTCTCTGCTTTCCAGTTTGTTTTTGGATTATGGTCCACAGGTTGTCCATATTGCATACTGTTAGCTGATTCCTGGGCTCTGAGTGGATCAGTTTGTTCTACCTTTTATGAGACTAATTTACGTTAGAGTAAATTCTTAAGCAATGGTGGTGGAGGACCGTGCCTAGTGGAGGAAATAAAATTTACTGTGACCTCACCTATACTATCTCAGCAGGCCTTCACCTTTAAGCCTACCATGTACCTTCCTCTGGCAACCAGGATGTGAATGATATAACTCTGATACGTTCTTAAAATCCCCAGTCTGTGAAGCATGCATCCCACGCACTCTTTAAGTCTGAAATGGAAAAGCACAGCTAAATAAGGATTGTGTCTCTTCAGACCATGGGCTCTCAAATTGAGGACCATGAGTCCTCAAGCTTCTCTGTGGGACCCAGGCAGCCTGGAGGAGAAAGCAGCCCTATCTGAAATTTGGAGGGGGATTTCTCTGAAGCTTTGTGTACAATCCAGGATTTTCAAGTGTAACCACTTTTCTGTTTGGTAAGTATCTGACCCTTGCTGATGAAAAATACCCTGTTGTCCTGGGGACCTTGTTGGCAATGGGCTGTAGAGCTGTATAGAGGCTTAGAAGAATCCATTAACATAGTCTCTTTTTTCAGATCACTTATGTTTAAACTGGGCTGAAAGTTGGGATAAAAGAACAGAGTTTAGCATGCGAAAGTTAGGAAGTGCCCAAAATAAATTAGTGACCTGGATTTGTTTCTTCTGTGTGTTGATGCATAATGCTGTTGATGGCTGTGGATGGGAAGAAACTGTGGTCAGAGAAGAGGCTGGGACTCTTGCCTAGTTTAGTTTTGAAATAAGAGGGTGCTCTGTGAATGAGGAAGAGGGGTAGGATGAAGATAAAAAAAGAAATTCATTTTTCCTTTGCACAATTGGGTTCTTTCCTTTTTTGTCACAAAAGGAGAGTGTAGTTTCGGATGAGTTATTTAAATCAAATCTTTGACACGTGATTGGAGCTTTTGTGTTCTTCTTTTTCTCTTTGCTCAGCCAGGGGTTCTCAAAACTGAAGCTGTGTTTTCATGATCTGGTTATGCTGACCTTAATGTGGGGCTAACATTGCAAGGACATTTCATCGACTCCTGATTGCATGTGCCCATCAGTTTTCCTATGCTACCACTGAGGCCTGGTCTGGGGAAGAGGTCAGGGACCCGTTTACCTGAATTATTTTTTTTCCCCTCTTCTTTTCTTAGGTCAGGTTGGTTTTGGAGATGAGCTAAACTAGAGGAATTTATTTAAGTGTTAGTGCTGGCACAGGGGACAGTCAGAACTTGTAGCCAAAGGAGAGAGGGAAGCTAGAGAAGCCACTCTTACTGGTAGGCCAGCACTTCAGCTGGCTTGAACTGGTTGTGCAAGTGCATCTTGACAGGTTAGCTGCTGTGAATGAAGTAAATGGAAATTGTATTTCAATGTGCTAAGTATTCTGAAAAAAAAAAAAAAGGTTTTTAACTGCATCATTAGATAACCAAAAGGAGTACTTCTAAGCATAATTCAGTAGGTTGAAATAGCATACATAAAAAATACAAGACTGTGAACTGAGGAGCAAGAACTGAACTGATAACTGAATAGAAAATTAAAATCACACATTTGGTGCAATAAATAAAGCCAGAATTCCAGGAGAAAATGCAATGTTTGCTCAAAACATGTACACACACGACAACTTAAAGCTGTATAGCTGTCTTAATTTCTGCCTTTCTCCCTCTTTGTGATCATCTTTTTGTTACCTTGTTGGCTTATTCTATTTATGAGTAATGTTAATGTAAAAATAATTCTAAAATCTGGCCATTGTTTGAAAGTGGTACCTAGATGTGAATTCTTAAACTATCTGTAGTTTTTCCTATTTTAAGAGACTTTTTCAGGTAGTAGGGGTGTTATTAGATATTTTTGAAGTTTTGTGTTTCATAATGTTGAACATCAAAGTAAAGATTCACTTACACTGAATTGCAGAACCTGTATTTTGTACCAGTGATCTTTATTTTAGAAAGCATACAAGATACTACAATCACACTCCTAAACACATTGACAGTTAGCATTTATTTGTGCATAATCTGGGCAAAGTCAACAAGAGACCTTACTAACAAGTTTTAACTGTATGCCATCTAACTCTGGAACAAGTTTTCAATTCTTCTTGGCCTTTTTTTATTCAGTGACGTGGGACTTTCATGGGACTTTCATTTAAGAGTAAAGTGAAAGGACTGGTGCTCCTTGGTTTTATTGTTTCATAGCCACTATATATATGTTATTCATTGTGGTCTTTCTTCACTGTTGTTCATTTTGAATAAATGAAAGTAGGTTTTGCATGTACTTAGTGTATTGTATTTTCAGGAGGGCTAATAACTGGAATTGCCAATGTAATGGTTTAATGTCAAAATAGCTAAATGTGAATAAAAGAGTTTCCTTTAGGATTAATGCAGATATAAGGGAGTTTCTATGTCTTCAGATGCGTAAAGCGGGTGATTTTCCCCAGCAGAAATCTTTGGCAGTCTGTATCCAATGTTGTTATTTTCATTTAAAGGTTTCCTTTGTTAGGCTCTGTGCAGACTGATTCCCATTTCCATGGTGACCATGCCAAAATGCAGACGGGACACAAGCTGGATTCTCAGCGGCATAGCCATGCACTTGCATACCAACACATGTTATCTGCTGGCTTAGGACATTTCCATTAGCAGTTTTAATGTTCAGAGCTTTTTCACATTGTGATCTCTGCCTCTGTGATACTGTGCTCTGTTAGGATTTCAGACCCTGTACATCAAGAAAAAACAAGTTGATAAGCTTATATTTTGTATAAATCCATACTGTTCCCATTCAAATTAGCCAAGGACATCAGAGAACTGTCTCAGCCTTGGTTTTCATTTCTGTTTAAAAAAGAGGTAACAAAGAAGGATTTTTGTTTATAAACCTTGAGATGCAGGACTGACACGTTTCTGTACTAAACAGTTATATGAACATACCCCCTTTTCAAAGCACTGTTAAAGGGATAATAAAAATGGTGTGAATTACATGGTATAAATAGTACTTTCACTCTCTATATTAGCTCAGTGTGAGTGTGTATCCCTACAAAGCAATATGTGATACCATTCTTCCTGCTCATGCATGCTCATTTTCTAGAGATGGAGAATACTAAAGGCACCTAGTGAAGCCTATATAAGCTGAGTGAGCATTTCTATCACTTCTAAATCAGGCTAGGGGATATGAATGACCAAAGAAACTCACTATTCTGAGTCCTTGTAGTCATTATTTGAATTAGTCTCTGAATAGCATTTCACGATTTTCAGAAGAAAGAAGTTTTACTTTCTGCTGAAGATGCATAGTCTTTAAAAATAAGACAACTTGCATATTATTCAGGACTTCAGAAAGGAATTGTACAGGCAAAGAAGTAACATCAACACAGATGCTTTGAACACAGGGTAAGCAAGGGTATTTTGTGTATAACTGAATGGCATTTGCATGGTTTGGTGTCACACATGATGAATATCAAGGATCCTTTTGTTCTGTCCAAGTTACTGGTGGAAAGAGTGAAGGGACTGGGAGCTGTACACAAACCTGATGGAGCTCTTTTTCCTGATGTGTTTTGCCCTTTGAATCCTACATCCAAGTTCATCATTATTTCATGCAGGATATTCTTTTGACCACACAAATTATTGTGCTTAGCATGGTTGTTTTTTTCTAAAATGCAAGAAATGGTGAGGAAAACCAGGGTGAACAACGCACTTCTGGAAGGGAATGTATTACGCAATGGAAATAATCGAGTTTGAGGATGATGGGGTGGTGGGGAAAGGTTGGATTAGGCTTCTACTTTTTATTTATCTACCTATCTATCTATCTGCCTGTCTAGCTATCTATGTCAAATATGTCAGCCTTAGGTAAGAAATTTGATACTGTGGCAGCATTTGATACTTTAAGTCTGCAACACAAAGCTGTATGTAGTAAGACTGCAGATGCCCAGGCTGCCTGACCCACTGAATTACCCAGTAACTAACTATTTCAGTAACCACAAGATCAGACTTCTTATTTGAGTGAGGGCTAGTTGACCCTTACTTGATTCACATGAGCTTAGTGCAGTGATGTATGCCATTACAAGAAGTTGTGAATCTGGCACATTTTGTGGCACGTGTTCATATCATGCTCTATACAGCCTGGAATCAGGCAGTTGCCAGCAGGTAAATCAGATGGATTAGATAACAAGGTGCATATCTTTTCCACTTACACAGTAGTTGCTTGTCATAACTTCTCAGGGCTTGTGACTATTGTGTTTTTCTCTCCCTTTAACTGTTTAAACATACCAGGTAAGGAATTCTACTTCAGTGCATAATCTGCTAAAACAACAGATCACTACATTACTGGACTTCAAGCATAAATTTACTCTTCACTGGTATGATTCTTTTAGGTAAATGTCTACATGTTTGTCAAAATCAGGACAACCTGTGGCAAGAGCTAGTGGCTTCTTAATAGCAGCATGCAAAAATGATGAAAGTAAAACACAAAAGAATCCCCTTGATAGACACCTGTCTGAAGCAGAAGCAAGTGAGATATCTTCCCTGGGCAATTAGATGTGTCCTAGGCGGGTACCAAATGTCATTGCAGTGGAGGATAAGTGAGACATGTTTCTGTGGCTTTACCCATATTTCCTTTTTCTATTTGAGGATAATGGTAATTGCAAAGTGAAGAAAGGCACAACATTTTATTAAATAGTTTTTCACTGATTCTGCTATCTTAACTGTAATTTTTAATAAGGTAATAAGAGTAGTGCTCTAATAATGAACATGGGAGCAATTTAGTTTTCCTACTGTGTAGTGCTAAATCAAGTTATATTTATCTTTGATAATTCAGATGCACATAGTACTGATTGGATCTACAGATATTAAATTTAAGCTGACATTACTCAAGTAGTAATTATTTAGCTTTTCCTCAGTGGAAAAAATTTGAGTGGCCTGACACTTCATCTAACTATGGCCACCAAATAGAATTCCCATTTGTAGATGCCTGAAATACATACCAGTCAAATTTGGAATAGTAGAAATTATGCAGAATTAAGCAACTCTCCAATTAAGATGGGCAAAACAAACAGAAAAAGTCCAGTAGCGCTACTGGGAGAGTGGTCCTTTAGTAGTTCTGCTAATAATAGTTAATAATAATCACAGCTAATCACAGAATCCCAGAATTGTAGGGGTTGGAAAGGACCTCCGGAGCTCATCTAGTCCACCCCCTGCTAAATACAGTTTCATGCACTGTCTCTCACTCTTTTCTTTCTGAACTGACCAAAGCCAGTTCATCACATTGAACATTAAAAGAAAATACTTTTTAAGAGTCTTTGGAATTGCCTTTTGGAGAAGCTCACAGCTACAGTAGCCTTTGTGCCTTTGAAGACAAAAAGCAACTGTTCTGCTCCTGTGGAAGCAAGTGTTATCTCCAGAAAACTCTTCTTAAATGGATCCTTCTCTCTGACCCCAAAATGTACAATGGCTGCATTAATAATAAAAAAAAAAAAAAAAAAAAGATAGCTTCTTTCTGAACTTTAAAAAAAGATAGACTGTCACCCACCTGACCACAGGCATCTGGATATGCTGGAGTTTGGTGTACAAGTTGAGGGTGAAGACAATGCACACTGCAGCCTCAGTTCACCTGAAAATCTGATTTCCCCCTGCCCTGGAGTACTGCACTAAGTGCATTAAATTCAAGAGATGTGTAGGCACTTCTAGTGTATGCAAGAAAATACTTGCAAAGAAGAAAGCCTCCTGCAGTCAGTGGGTCAAGGGGAGTGTTTGAACTCCATCCTTCTCCAGCATCTGTATGAGGTCCCTCCTTCCCCTGAGGTCTAGGGTGGGGAAAAATTTTGGGAGGTAGATGTCAAGTTCAACTTTTTCTCAAGAAGTAGCTGTCTGAAAAATTTTGATAATAGTCAGCTGGGAAATGTGGGCATAGTTGTCCCTTGAGGCTCATGGTGATGTAGACTTACCTCAGACTTTTCCAGAAGCATCTTTGCTACCGTGCAGTGGAGGAGTTGGAGAAACATACTATGACTAAACCAGGTCTTTGCTCATTGTTGGACCCTGTCCTCTTTAATATATTTATTAATGTTCTGGATGAGGGGACTGAGTATTCCCTCAGTAAATCTGCAGATAACACCAAGCTGGGGGGCTGTGTCATAGAATCACAGAATATATCTGGTGGGAAAAGACCTTGAAGATCATCCAGTCCAACCTTTGGCCCAGCACTGAAGGGCCAGCACTAAACCATGTCACTAAGCACCAGGTCCACATAGTGCTTGAACACCCCCAGGGATGGTGACTTCATCACTGCCCTGGACAGACCATTCCAAAGTTTGATAACCCCTTGTGTGAAGAAATAGTAGTAAATATCCAGGCTCACCCCTCCCTGGCACAGCTTGTAACCATTTCCTCTAGTCTAGCCGTTTGTCATCAAGGGGAAGAGGCTGGGCCCCTCCTCACTCCAACCTTCTTTCAGGTAATTGTAGAGAGCAATAAGGTCTCCCCTCAGCCTCCTCTTCTGCAGACTGAACAATCACAGGTCCCTCAGATGCTCCTCAAAGGTCATGTTCCAGGCCCTTCATGAGCCTCGTTGCCCTTCTCTGGACATGCTTCAGCAACTCAATGTCTCTCCTCCAGTGAGCACAATACTCAAGGTTTGGCCTTACAACTGCTGAGCACAGGGGGATGATCACCTCCCTCTTCCTGCTGGCCACAGTGTTCCTAATACAAGCCAGGATGCCATTTGCTTTCTTGGTCACCAAGGCACACTGCTGACTCATGTTCAGTCAACTATCTGTAAATACCCCAGGACCCTCTCCAAGTTGCAATCTTCCAGCTACACATTGACAACTGTAGCTTACCACAGGGTTGTGACCCAGGTGTAGGATCTGGCACTTGGCCTTTTTGAATTTCATACAATTAGCCTTGACCTGTTGGTCTAATCTGTCCAGATCCTGCTGTAAAGCTTCCCTATCCTCTAGCATATCATAAGTAGTTACAAGCTGTGTCAAGGGAGGTTTAGGCTAGACATTAGGAAGTACTTCATCACTGAAAGGGTTATCAAGCATTGGAATGGTCTCACCAGGGCGGTGGTGGAATCACCATTCCTGGAGGAATTCAGGTGGTTTGTGCACCTGGTGCTGTGGGACATGGGCTGGTGTTGACCCTTCAGTACTGTGTCGAAGGTTGCACTGGATGATCTTCAAGGTCTCTTCCAAACAGATGTACTCTTTGATTCTGTGACATAGCCCCCCAGCCTGGTGTCACCTGCAAATTTACTCAGGGAACATGCAATCCCCTCATCCAGATCATTCATAAATAAAGAGGACAGGCCCCAATACTGAAACCTGGGGGACACCACTAGTGACTGGGCACCAGCCAGGTTCAACTTATTTCACATTTGCTAAATAGCCAATGCATTACAAAAGTTATTTAGTTATTACTTAGAGCAGAAATTATTTAATAAGAAAGCATTCGTCTCCTCTGGCTGTGTTATCAGAGTGAGTCTACAGTAGGATAGGGTACCTTGCTCTTAAGGGTGCTTCTACACCTACATCATTCTATAATTTTATGTGACTTTGTGCTCTGAAACTGGGGTGACAGGTAAGTTCATTCTAGGTTAGGCAGATAATGAAGTCTGGGCTTTCTGGATTATTTTACTAATTTTAATGAGGCCAGATTCTGCCTAGGCCATACCTGGTTCAGTGTTCATTAAGAAGGAATGTAAGGTGAACGAGTGAGACCGTTCAGGCTGTGCAGCCATAAGCTCCCATTACAATCAAGGGAGAGAAATAGTTGTTAAGTCTGCTATAGGAAAACAAAAGTTCTGATAATTATAGCTCTTCCAACTATTGTATTATATATCCTGTGGTGCCTTGGAGGTTTTCTTATTGCAGGAAGTTGATATAGCAAACTTCTTGCAGCTGAGGTGATTCTTGTTTCTGGGGCTCTGTGCTGGGCAGAAAGCTGAGTTCCTAGCTAGTTCTTGAGAGGCTGTGAGGCAGGAACCTAATGTCCTACACAGCATGATGGCATAGTTGCTCTCTTGCTATTGCAGATCTCATGCTGCCGGCTGGAACACTGGAGTGGCAGAGAGATTGGTGGTGATTGTTTCTGATTTAGCTTCTTCAGGCACATCTAAGAGTGATATAATAAGATATAATATGCTAATGTTATAAAACACTGAATTTGTATATAGCATAGCGTGTAAGGTGGATAGGGAAATACAGATACCTTTAGTTGCTTTCTCATCTTCTTGACACCTCTTCGCAAACATGCGTTTTTGTCTGTGTACACACGTTTCACAGCAGCTGAGACAAGTAAATTTGGCAAAAATAGGGAATAGAGATAGCAGTCACATCACTTTCTGTGTGACGGCCTGCGTTTCCTCTTACATTTGTAACATGAATCATGCTTTTCTGAGTATATTTGGAAACACTGCTGGTTTAAAGAAGGGTCAACAACTGATAATGTGAAAACATAGGAAGAGAATTTGCTGGAGTGAAATGTTACTTGAAAAGTCAGTTTTTATCATAAGGAAGCATGCAAAATGGTTTTCTTTTTTTGGGTGGGTGGGTTTTGGTGGTTTGCTTTTTGGTGTGTTTTTGGTTTTGTTGTTGTTGGGTTGGTTGGTTTTATTTGGTTTTGGTTTTTAGCATTGTGAGATCAGTGACCTAAAGCCATATATAACATGAAAGTTTGTACAGCTTGTTAACCTCATATATTTTTAGTTTCTTTGTAATATTGTTGAGAACAAATCGTGGGACTCTTGACAAAAGTTAAGACCATGCTGTTTATTGCACTAAGATGAAAGGAAAGAAAAATTGCAGGTCATATTAAAAAGATGCAATTTATGTTAATCTTCTGTAAAAAAGTGTTTCCCACTGAACTTAATGATTGAAACATGCCAGGCTAATACGTTTGAACAGGCTTGGATACTTGCTGTCTGTATTAAAAAGAACGTAGAAAGATGTCAGTCTTGCAGGAACTGCTCATAAGCATTACTTTGAATCAGTAAATTTTATTATATCTCGTGCTCTGCAGCAGTGTGAGAACAGTAAGACAGCACCTAGTCATGTTACCCTACTCTTTCTAACTTTTCACTCACAATTTCTTTGTCATATCATGTTTGGGTTACGTTTATAGAATATTACTTTTAACATGTGGTGCAGCTTCTTGGATTGTAAACAGTTGTAACTGAAAAGCAGTGATTCAGGTTTTCACACATTCTGAAGCTTTCAGGCTGGAAGTTGACCTACTTCCAGGAAGAAGCAGTCAGCCAACTAAGCCAAGAAAACTTGTTGAAGGGGGGAGAGGAAGGGAGGAAGAGGGGCAGGAGGATTTGTTACTAAATGAGGCATTGTTTTTCCTTTCTTCTGGGTGGAGTTTTCTTTTGGGGCCTATAATGTGTTTCTACACTAAATGCTCCAATCTCAGTTATTAAATTCTTTGAAATATGGTAGCTGATATAAAAAAAATTATTGGTCTCAAGATAAAAGAAAGTAAGACAAATATGTGAAGCAATAAAATGAAGACTTTAAGGCAATGTAATAGAAGTGAGGATTATAAAATATACCATCTTTTAGTATAAAAAAATCCAGTGTCATGTCAGTCACAGTCTTTACTAATTTTGGTGTCTGTCAGAGCTGTATATTGTCTTTATTTAGAAGGCTATCAATAAAAAAATCTGTTTAACTTACATTAAAAACAGATGAGGTTATAAAATTGTTGTTTGAGTACATAAACTGAAGATATTCACTTGCCATTGCGAGCATATACTAATGATGTGCATAATGAAGAAAAAATTACAACAGATAGAGAAGTAAATGTATAGGAGACAGGATTTTTAAAAATTATTATTTATATTCAACATACAGAGTAAAGGTTAATAGATGTTTCCAGACTGAATTATAAGTATTTTGCTGTTTTCCCTGCATTCCAAGTAGTGCCCTGACTGAGTGTACTAAAGGCATATCAAAATGGTGTTTTATATTTAAGTTTATTTACAGAAAAACACTGAACAGTGCAATCAGCATAGAATTACTTGTTGAAAAGAACCTGATTTGTGCATTACCTGTGCATGCACAGAGTGCATGTACTAATACAGTGAAGAGGATTAGGCTAAAAACTATAGTAGGGGGAAAAAAATGTTCCTTTTTTGGGTGGATTTACTTCTTAAAGAGTCTTACTACAGTGAGAATTGCTGGATTGCTTCTGAAAGCCGTAATGAAGAGTATCTGTACTGCAATTCAACAGAATAAAGTAAATATGTGCCACTTATTTTGTTCTTTATGTGTTTCGTAGTCTTGTGAATAAAATCTTCAAAACACATTGTATTCTGAAAGCTGTTCAAATTATGGGATGTTCATTCTGTAAAATTAGGTGACTAATTCCAGTTGGGTTATTGCTCTGGTAACGTAAATTCTGAACAGAGTAACTTCAGTCTTACACCAAAATGATGCCTTTTAAAAAAGCAGTGAAGTAACACAAAATATATTTAATGTGAAGCAAATACTATGTGACTGCCCTCTTTCATAACTTTATTACCTTGCCTTCTTGCCTTCATTCCATCTGCTTCTTAGTATTTCAGGGATGGTAGCTGATTATAGTGCAAATGGTATCTGTGGGTGGCTGTACTCCCTTACAAACTGTGGAAACTGTGAGATAATTTCCCAATGAGAGGGATGAAAAAAATAAAATGAAAAAAAAAAAAAAAAAAAGTTGTATATTAGGGTGGGACAAAAGTGTTCTTACAAGTTCCCTGATAACTAAGATCTGGTATGAATTGTGCAATTCGGAACACTAGAAAATCCGCTCAAAGAGTGGCCTTAGAAGTCAGATATGGAGAAAGCTTGAACTGAAGTCTGCAATCTGCTATGACATGAAGTGAGTAAAAAGCAAAACTTTGGCGTTCTCTGATCAATCCCACACCTTTTATTTTATCTGCTCCCAGTGGGGTCTGACAGGCTTTTCAGGGCCCTGCTGACATGCTCTTTTGATAAAGAAATCTTTGAGACCACAGGAAGAATTTTCATTGTGGAATCGGTAGTGGTTGATTTGGTACAGATTAACATAAAGGGCAAAGTAAAGCTCTCTTCTGGAAAGAACAGATGCTTTAAAGAATGCCATACTGAGCAATTAAGGTAATTTAGGCTGTGCACATTTTACTGGCTGCCAATCTATGAAACTGCTTCAGGAAGCAGACATTCAGTGGGATTTTTTTGATACTTTCTCCAAAACAATCGTGGACTTAAAAAACCATGCAGGAATGTATGTAATATTATCTTGATTTTATCATAATGCTAAGTCATGACCCTGCTGTTCTTGAGTGACTACATGTTTACCCCTTCCATCCCTAAATTCCCAGTGTGCTAGTGACTTGGGGCTTTGGGTTTGTAAGGGTTCTCTGACCTGTTGGATTTGGCACTAGGGGCAGTGGTTGTAGCTGTGGCTGAGCAGAGGGGAGCTACCGACAAGGGCTCTTTCTGTTCTCTCTCCTGGCAGTGGTACTAGCATAAATGCTCATTCACAAAGGCAAATGGTTGCTTAGTTAGATTATGTAACAAACTTTCTGGTTTACAGTTTTTCAGAGATGCAAACACCATGCTGTTAAGGTGAAAAGGTGATAAAGTTTCCTTCACTAAAAAGTTTCCTACTTGCAAGGTTGATATTAAACAAATTTAAAACTAATACTTAGTGTGAGGTAGATCCTTACAGACTTGGCAGTCAAATTCCATCATGTCTTCTGTTTCCTTTATAATGTGATTGCTGTATCTATTTGATGCAAGCTATAAATAACATCAACAATGAATGTCTTTGGATGTTTTAATGAGAAATGTGACTTGGCATTACTCAGCCTGTATGATTATGGGATTCTCTCATATATTGCCATCTTGAATTGGAGCATCAGCTTTGCAATGTAGCAAAACGCATTGGAAAATTCAGTTTTGCTCTTTAGACTGAAAACAAAATTACTCTGTCAGCTGACAGAATGCAGAAGCATCTGTGGCAGCTTAGGCAAAATATAGTAGTCAGGTGAAATATATATATTTGAAAACAAACAATAAAACCCCCAAAACATAATTTCACCTGCCTGAAGAGATCCAGCCATAGTAATGACTTGGCCAAAGGCTACTAGAAAAACAGTAGGTACCCAGACAGAGCCAGCACAAAAGCATGCAGGTGTCCAGGCTGCTAGCTGCAGAGAGTGCTGAAGCCTGGTACTTGGAGTGAAGGGTGAAGGAGACAACACCTGTGTGAGGTGTGACCAAGTGAATTATCTTCTCAATCTGGTGGCCAAGCTAAAAGATGAAGTATCAAGACTCAGGACTATAAGGGAATGTGAAAGGGAGTTAGATATGTAGGAGCAGGCTTTACAGACTTCCCCAGTTGAGGGAGGTGACCCCAGAAACAGGAGGGAATGGTTATAGGTCCCTGATAGGAGAAGCATGGGGAATCCATCCCAGCCATCTTCGCTTCCCCCCTTGCCCTTGCACAATAATTAGGAGGCCCTGCAGGTTGAGGACTATGTGGAAGAGAAGACAGAAGGGGAACCATCTGAGGGGATGCCTAATGCAAATCAGTCCCCACCAATCATGAGGACTAGTACCATAAGTAAAAAAGAGGAGGGTAATTGTTGTTGGTGACTCTCTCCTGAGGGGAACAGACACAGTGTTACAGTCATTCCCCTTCTTAGGTATTACAGAGTTATTTTACAGCTATGAAATGCTAACTGGCCATGGGGGGAGAGCAAGCAAACAGTTTCACAGTATCACAGTATAACCAAGGTTGGAAGAGACCCCAAGGATCATCAAGTCCAACCTGTCCCAACAGACCTCACAACTAGACCATGGCACCAAGTGCCATGTCCAGTCTCCTCTTGAACACCTCCAGGGACGGCGACTCCACCACCTCCCTGGGCAGCCCATTCCAATGACGAATGACTCGCTCAGTGAAGAACTTCCTCCTCACCTCGAGTCTAAACCTCCCCTGGCACAGCTTGAGACTGTGTCCCCTTGTTCTGGTGCTGGTTGCCTGGGAGAAGAGACCAACCCCCTCCTGTCCACAACCACCCTTCAGGTAGTTGTAGAGGGCAATGAGGTCACCCCTGGTCCTTCTCTTCTCCAGGCTAAACAGCCCCAGCTCCCTCAGCCTCTCCTCATAGGGCTTGTGCTCAAGGCCTCTCACCAGCCTTGTTGCCCTCCTCTGGACACGTTCAAGTGTCTCAATGTCCTTCTTAAACTGAGGGGCCCAGAACTGGACACAGTTTACATGGAAACAGGAAACTATTTTAAAAAGATGGCAGCACTTCCTGTGTATATCTGAAAGAGGAACAGATTTTAGCATTAACTGTCAAGCTGGACACTGCACTGTATACATTTCCCGAGGGGAACAGAGGGTCCTATATGTCGTCCTGATCCATCCCACAGGGCAGTCTGCTGCCTACCTGGGGCCCGGGTAAGGGACATCACCAGGAGACTCCCAAAGCTAATCCATCCCTCTGACTATTACCCATTGCTGGTGATCCAAAATGGAAGTGATGAGACTGAAAAGGAGGGCAGCAGGGCAATCAAAAAGGAATTCAGGGCCCTTGGACAATGGGTTGATGAGACAGGAGCTCAAGTGATGCTCTGCTCAGTTCTAGAACCTATCTAGAAAGGGCAAGAGGGCTCTAGCACTAGAGTTGGCAGGGCTCACTGGGAGGGCTTTAAACTAGGTTTGAAAGGGGTGGGTGATGAAACCAGTCTCTTTGGAGAGGAGAGAGAGGGACATAAACTAGAGTTAGATGAGAAATCAGCAGCCCAGCTGAAGTGTATGTACACCAACAAATGCAGTATGGGTAACAGTTTAGGCACCCAGCCTAAACTACCACAGTAACAAACAAGAGGAACTGGAAGTCTTGGTTCATCAGGAAAACTATGATGTAGTTGCCGTTACAGAAACATGGTGGGATGGTTCACACAACTGGAGTACTGCACTGGGTGGTTACAAGCTGTTTCGGTGAGACAGGCAAGGGAGAAGAGGAAGAGAGGTGGCTCTGTATATTAAGGAATCTCTTGATGCCACAGAACTTGAGGCTGAGGATGAAAGGATTGAGTGCCCGTGGGTTAAAATCAGAGGGAGGGTTAACAAAACTGACATCTTGGTTGGAGTCTGTTGTAGACTACCCTACCAGGATGAAGAGGTTGATGAAATATGTTATAAGCAAATGGAGGCTGTCTCAAAATCATCAGATCTTGTCTTTGTGGGTGACGTGCCAGACATCTGCTGGGAACTTAACTCAGCAGAGAGGAGGCAGTCCAGAAGGTTCTTAGAGTGTATGGAGGACAGCTTCTTGATGCAGCTGTTATGTGAGCCTACCAGGGGTCAAGCCCTGCTTGCCCTGCTGTTCTCAAATAGAGAAGGACTGGTGAGAGATGTGATGGTGGGAGGCTGTCTGAGGTGCAGCGACCATGAGATAGTGGAGTTTTCATTGTGCAGGGTAATAAGGAGGAGCAATAATAGAACCCTCACTTTGGAGTTCTGGAGGGCAGACTTCAGCTTATTTAAGCAACTTATTTGGACAGTAACTTGGGTAGCAGCCCTTAAGAACCAAGGGGTCCTTGACAGTTGGACCTACTTCAAACAGGAGCTCTTGAAGGCACAGGAACAGGCTGTGCCCACATGCTAAAAGATGAGCCGGTGGGGAGGGCGACCAGCCTGGATGGACAAGCAACTCCTGGAGAAATTGAAGGGAAAAAAAATTAGGGTGTATTGCCTTAGGAAGGCGGGGGAGGCAACTCATGATACATTTAAGGATGTTCTTAGATCATGTAGGAGAAAAATTAAAGAGGCAAATGCCCAGTTAGAACTTAAGCTGGCCACTGCTGTGAGAGATAACAAAAAAACATTCTTAAAAATATATTAATGTGAAAAAGAGGGCAAGAAGAACCTCCACTCTGTATTGGACCTGGAGTGGAACATTGTAACTAAAGATGACGAAAAAGCTGAGATTCTAAATACCTTCTTTGCCTCCATTTTCAACAGTAAGGCTGGAGGACTTCAGGATAACTGGCCTCCTGAAGTGGTAGATGGGATCAGGGAAGAGTATAATCTCCCTGAAATCCATGAGGAATTAGTTTGGGACCTGCTGAGCCACTTGGATACTCACAGGTCCATGGGACTGGATGAGATCCATCCTAGGGTACTGAGAGAGCTGGCAGATGAGCTCTCCAAGCCACTCTCCATCATTTACCACTAGTCCTGGCTCACCAGAGAGGTCCCAGATGACTGGAAGCTGGCCAACAGAATGCCCATCCACAAGAAGGGCTGGATGGAGCAACCTGCAAACTACAGACCTGTCAGCCTGATCTCAGTGCCAGGCAAGATTATGGAACAGGGCATCTTGAGTGCAATCACACAGCACTTACAGGATGGCCAAGGGATCAGGCCCAGCCAGCATGGATTTAGGAAGGCCAGGTCCTGCCTCACCAGTCTGATCTCCTTCTATGTCCTGGTGACCTTCCTGGTGGATGTGGGGAAGGCTGTGGTTGTAGTCTACCTGAACTTCAGCAAGGCCTTTGACACTGTCCCCCACAGCAAACTCCTGGCCAAGCTGTCAGCCCATGGCTTGGACAGCAACACTCTGTTCCTAGGTTAGGAAGTGCCTGGAGGGCTTTCCCCAGAGAGTGATGATGAATGGTGCCACATCCAGCTGGCAGCCAGTCACTTGTGGTGTCCCCCAGGGATCATGCTGTGCCCAGTCCTCTTCAAAATCTTTATTGATGATCTGGATGAGGGGATTGAGTCCACCGTCAGTAAATCTGCAGACAACACCAAGTTGGGAGCAGGTGTTGATCGGTTAGAAGTTAGAGGGGCTTTCCAGAGGGATCTTGACAGGCTGTTTAGATGGGCAGAATCCAACATCATGGCATTCATAAAGTCCAAGTGCCGGGTGCTGCACTTTGGCCACAATTACCCCATGCAGAGCTACAAGGCTGGGGTCAGAGTGGCTGGAGAGCAGCCAGGCAGAAAGGGACCTGGGGGTACTGGTTTGACAGTAGGCTGAACATGAGCCAGCAGTGTGCCCAGGTGGCCAAGAAGGCCAATGCCATCTGGGCCTTATCAAGAATAGTGTGGCCAGCAGGAGCAGGGAGGTTATTGTGCCCCTGAATTCAGCACTGTTAAGGCCACACCTTGAGTCCTGTGTCCAGTTCTGGGCCCCTGAGTTTAGGAAAGATGTTGACTTTGCTGGAACGTGTCCAGAGAAGGGCAACAAAGCTGGTCAGGGCTTTGGAGCACAAGCCCTGTGAGGAGGTGCTGAGGGAGCTGGGGTTGCTTAGGCTGGAGAAGAGGAGGCTGAGAGGAGACCTTATTGCTGTCTGCAACTATGTGAAGGAGGTTGCAGCCAGGTGAGGGCTGGTGTCCTCTCCCAGGCAACCAGCACCAGAACAAGAGGACACAGTCTTAAGCTGCACCAGGGGAAGTTTAGGCTCAAGGTGAAGAGAAAGTTCTTCACAGAGAGAGTTGTTGGCCATTGGAATGGGCTGCCCATGGAGTTGGTGGAGTCACCATCCCTGGAGGGGTTCAAAAAAGGATTGGATGTGGCACTTGAAGCCATGGTTTAGTGAGTCATGAGGTGTTGGGTAATAGGTTGGACTTGTTGGTCTTAAGGGTCTTTTCCAACCTCCTTGATTCTATGTTTCTATGATACATTTATTATGACATTTATGTTGCAAATGCAGACCTAATAGTATGTTAAATATATTTAATTTAACTTTTATAACCTTATTTCAGAAACTAGCAAAAACATCTGTTGTGGCTTTTTTTCTCATTCAGTTAAACTTTCTGTAGTGATTAATCTAAGGGGCTACAATAGCACAGCTATTATAATAATGACATTAAATGGCTGAATACTCAGAGGTTTTTGCCTTGTTCACTTTAAGATGTGAGCTTTGCTTACAAAATCAAAATAATTATAAACTGGGTGTACCTTATATGAGGTCTTCAATAAACTTGCTTCAGCTTGTACTTCAACGGCTGCAAACAGAAAGCATTCTAACCGTCATTAGACATGTCATTTATAGGTATGAAAGCATTCCCACATGTTTGGGCTTAAAGGTGCACACTCAGAACATGTATTACCTTTTTCTGTTCTGCTGGGAGCAAGGAAATTGCAGTTCAGTCACTGAAATGCAGGAATTTTCAGGGGAAACAAAAATGCAAATAGATACTGGAGTTTATTGGACAGCTTTTGTTTCCTCTTATCCCATTAAGAATTGTTTTCTAACTTTAATTATCCAAAGCTTTATGCTGGGAGCTACTTTGCTCGATGAATCTGTCCTCTTTAAACCAAAGTATCCAAGCCCCCTACTTAGTTGGCAAAGAGGAATTGTTTCTTTTGAAGTCTTCAGAGTGCCTTCAGAAGCTTTAGGCTTGTGTCTGGCTTCCTTTGTTCTACGTAGTCTGTTTATTTGACTGTAAATAAAATGCCATTTACAGACAGAAGTTAGGAAATGGATTTTTACTTGCCCAGCTAATCTCTCATCGTGATTGTTTGGTCACAAAGTAGAAGTCTTGTCAACAAAAGCTATTAAAGTCCAGATAGTGAATTAGTTTATTTTATTTCAAGATTCTTAAATTATCGAAGTACATTGCCTGAAGGCAGCAACAGATACTGAATCTTTCCAGCCTGGAATATACAGTACTTTGATGTTGTACTGATTGGCACCCTTTTAATGCATAAGAGACCCTCTTATTCAGGAAAAGGCTTAAAATAGGTTTGAAGTAAATTTAGTATTTCTCTTTGGCTACAAATGCTTCCATTTCTTGTTCTGAGTACTGTATTTAGATAGAAGTGCAAAATGGATAAAAGATCTTTATATTATAATCACTGTGTAAAATGGAGGAAAACAGGAGGAAAATATCTAATATGTTATTGCAACTTACATGGCCTACTCCACACAAATCTTACTTGGTTTGGAAATCAAAAAATCAAAAGCCTAATAATGATTATAAAAATGTGTAACTTAAAATGGCTCTAATTGAAATATGCTAAAACTAGTTGCCAGCTTTTCTACTTCATTTTTTCCAAAGCAGTCATGAAGGAGAGGCAAAGCTGATCCATGAGAATGTTGCAGGTGACAGCGTGTCTTCAGAAGCAATGTTTTCTGGTTGCTTTTTTGCACTTTCTTTTTGCTGTCCTTAACTGGTTGCCCGGCCAGAAAGTGAAGACCATAGATCAGTTTCAGGAGAAATATGTGGTCAGTCAGACACTTTTCCCATTGTTCCAGGTAGAAATTCTTGCCCTCAAGGAGCAGTGCTCTGATGCTGCAGTTGTGCAAATGTTTAAGAATAAAATAAAACTCCAGGGGTAAATGAGCAGAATGGGTGGAATGACTCAGTGAGGAGACAGGATGGGATGCTGGAGATAGAAAAAGCATCACTTCTCTTGGAAGCACTAAGGTTGGCTAATGTACCTAGAAGACATTTAGCAAAGTTACTATGTAGCTGGTGGTGGGTTTTGCTAGGAACTGTGTAACAGAGTCCAGACACATAAGTGTTTCTCTGCACATGTCATGGTATTTGGGGTCAGACTAGAAATGTTTCTTATTTTGGGATACTTTTGGCTCTTCTTTTGAAACCCAGGGTTTGTTTCCATGCCTGCTATATAGCTTTTAGAGCTACTCTTCTGTATTTACATGTGGGATGGCATTGCACTGTTAAGTCTCCTGTGGCCTCTGAAAATGGGCCGCTGCTAAACTGTGCCTGATACCTGACTGAGGATAACTTAACTTGAAATCAATGGACCAAAAAATAAAACTAGGATGTCATGTGAGAAAAATATTTTTATAAAATGTAGGTATATTAGATCACAAAAGAGTTACTGATAATAAAATCAGTATGGGTCTCCGCTCCTCTCTTCCCTCTCCCCAAAATTGAGATTTTAAATATGAATGTATATGGTTGTGCTTAGTGTCGAAAGTATTGCAAAACACAGAGTGTTATGTCTGTACACATTCTCTTTTCCAGTCTTAAGTAACATGACTCAAAATGTATTATCCCTAAAAGATATTTCTCAAGAGCTATACTTTTAGGAAAGGGTGATTGCTTGCTTTCCAGAGGCCAGCTGTAGATAGTTGTTGTTTGAAATAACTAGTATATGATTTCCTGTTTTGAGTTCGTGGTTAAAAGAAAAAAACAGTAGTAACTGTGTCAGTTGTATTTGGTCTTCTGCTAGTAGTGTTTTTCTTTTCTATTCTATGGGCAAAAGGTACAAAATTCACAAGTTACATGTTGTGAACTTTGTTGGCAAACCTGCAGTTGTGATTTTAATTTTCTCACTATGATGTTATTATTACTATTATAGCGTAAACTGCTGTGATGGGCTGGTTTATGCTGAAGAATCCCCCTTAACCTCTCTTCCAAAACTGGTTTTGGGACCTGAAAGACAATGATAACAACAACGAGAGAAACACTTAGAATTTAAGCTTGTATTTTCAAAGTGCCAAAGATCATCACGTATCTCCTTAAAGCAATCCTGTTACATAAGGCTTCCACTTCATTACAAAATGACTCATACTAAGTAACTACAGTGAGGCATATTTTGTGTATAGAACAGAGAAAAGTCATTCTGTCTGGGCACATAGGAAGGGAGGTGAAATGAAGGATGTTGTTTAACCTGTGGACCTGCCTTACCTGGGAGCCTCAGGCAGTGCAGCCATAGGTCCTGATTTGCTCCACTGCTGCTATTT
The DNA here is from genome assembly GCA_033816785.1 of Picus viridis. Lineage (NCBI taxonomy): Eukaryota > Metazoa > Chordata > Aves > Piciformes > Picidae > Picus > Picus viridis. Next base: position 71,957,522 of record CM066606.1, on the reverse strand, counting down.
TTGGATGATTGTCAGTGCCCTAACCTGTCCCTCAGCTGGGCTATGGCTTGTTCCTGGGTTACCACTGTTGCCTCAGTCCTTCCACCTCCAAGCTGAGGGGTGAGTTATCTACTCCTTCCTGTAAGGGGGACTTTGGCCCTTTTTCTGCAGTATCTGTAGTGAGCATTCTCCTAGATGTCAACTCACAGCTCTTGATCAGTAAGAAATCAAGCCTCTTACGAATGTAGAGTGAGCCCCCATCACTGCAAACACTTAGGATTTTGTCCCCAGCCCAAACTACCAACTCTCCCCAAATGGCATGAGGTGGCATATTCTTATTCCTAGGCATGCAAATGCCCAAAGAAAAGCAGTTTATACCATGACCACAGCCAAGTGGACTTTCAGTGTTAAGTGTCATGATTTATGAATGCAGTTCTATCTTGCATGTTTGTATGTCTAAGTTTTCCTGTTTGGACAACTGTTCAGACTGTTTGGACTGAAAACAAAGGCTTCTGGCATGATAATGAAATGACTAAAAAATGTAGGTTTTCTGATGCAGTAGATAATCTGAGTTTTGTCTCAGTGCACCAAACATTAAATCGCAGAAAGAAGCAAGAAAACAAACAGTATTAGAAGTTAAATTCGGTGCATTTTCACTTTAGTGAAAACTCTGGCTGGCTAGACCCAAAGAATTCCGGTGAATGGAGTTAAATCCAGTTGGCAACCGGTCACAAGTGGTATTCTACAGAACTCAATACTGAGACCAGTTCTACTTAGTATTTTTTGAATCATCTGGATCAGGGGATTGAGTGCACTCTCATAAGTCTGTAGATAATACCAAGCAGGTTTGGAGCATTGATCTGCTTGATGGTAGGAAGGCTTTACCGAGGCATCAAGACAGGCTGGTTCCATGGAGTAAGGCCCTGCATGATATTAAATAAAATCCTGCAATTGGGCATCAACAACCCCGTACAATGTTGCAGGCCAAGAAGGCCAGTAGCATCCTGGTCTATATCAGAAATTCTGTCACCTAGTGGGGCCTCACCTCAAATACCGTGTTCAGTTTTCTCACTACAAGGACATTTTGGTGCTAGAACATGTCCAAAAAAATGGCATCAAAGCAGGTAAAGGATTTAGAGCACAAGTCTTAAGAGGAGCGACTGTGAGAACGGGGTTTAGCCCATTTCTCCAGGTTTGGCTTAGAGAAAAGGATGCTGAGGAGAGACCTTCTTGCTCTCCACAGCTACCCAAAATGAGATTGTAGTGAGGTGGCTGTCAGTCTCTTCTCCAAAGTAACAAGTGATAGGACAAGGGGTAATGACCAGAAGTTGAGACCAGAGAGGTTTAGAAGGGGCAGGGAAATATCAAGTGCTGGAACAGACTGCTCAGGAGCATGGTGGAGTTACTTACTGCATCTGGAGGTACTGAAAAGATGTGCAGATGTGACAGTGGCATGGTGTAGTGGTGGACTTGGTAGTATGAATGCTCAATGGTCTTAAAGGTCTTTTCCAACCTAAGTGATTCTATGATTCTAGCATAGAAGCAGGGTATTGATGTGTTTGAGGTACCATAATCTTGACTTATGCCTTAAGGTAAAGGAGAGTAACAGAACTTTAAATTGCATATCTTGCCTCCCTTGTGCTAAAACATTTCCATTAGTAATGCTGCAGCTTTTGTTAAAGGAAACAGCGAATGAGTCATTGATCTCTGCCCACATATATAACATATGCCCACATTATAACATATGTAAGAGTGCTAGACAGCTATTGTACATAGACAGATGGCTACTGTAAGGAAAAAGCTGATTTAATTTTTTTTTTTTTTTCCTTCTTGCACATGTTGTGAGCTACATTGTATTTTCACTCAGAATCACAGAATGGCAGGGGTTGAAAGGGACTTCTGGGGACCATCTGGTCCAGAGCCCCTGCTAAACCAGATTCACCTAGTTCAGGTTGTACAGTAACTTTTAGAGTGGAGTTTTGAAGGTCTCCATAGAAGGAGACCCCACAACCTCTCTTGGCAGCCTGTTCCAGTGTTCTGTTACCCCAAAACAAAAGGACATTTTCCTTTATGTTTAGGTGGAACAGTTTTTCTCTTCTGTCAGGGAAGCTGACACAGATGAAGAGCCTTTTTCACTGGGATCAAAATTCTCCTTTAAGTACTTCTGTGATAATCATAATCTTTCTATTAACAGGCTTTCTTCATAACTGCTGTGAAGCTTACAATGTTGGGCTCCTAGAAGCAAAAATATTTTCTGGTCCATCAAGAGAGCAGTTCGGATATGCAGTTCAACAGTTCGTTAATGAACAAGGCAAATGGTAAGCAGTTTGAATAGCTTGCTAAATGTCCATTTAAAAGGCTAAGGGGAAAATGTTGCAACTTGTTTTTCTTTAATACTTCTTCATTTCATTTAAATGTCTTCCAGTCAATCCCCTTTTATATTGGAATTATCTTTTTACAAATAAATAATTATGTTATTAAAACGAAAGTTTAAATACTCTAAAGATGTACACATGTGAATGTTCAGGCTTTTTACCTTTACTAATGTGATCTGGCATCTTCATTTTCTACTTTCCAATATATCAGTTTCCTCAGAGTCACAATTTCTGTAGAATTTTAGCTTATTTCATTCCTTCCTGTACCAGTAGCATTTTCATTACACATTACATGTATGTGGAATATTTTGCTATTTTAACATTGTTGAGATTAAAACAAATTATTAGGCTGGAAAGTTCTAGTTATTAAAATTAAGTGAACTTAAATCTATAGCATTTTGACTCTGATACATTTTGCTTCTCAGGGACAGCATATTTGGATGGATGTAATAACAGAATCCTAGCAGAGGCCTTTTGTCCACTGCATCTCTTCAGCCATAAAAGTTGATGTGAAATTCAGTGTTGCCAGTACATTAGGCTTGATGAGTAATTAGTAAAATATTTTTTTTTCCAGTAGTGTTGTTTTCAAAAAGAATTTTAATATATTAGCCAGGAGTAGGCCCATTTAGTGGCAAACACATTGTTTCCTCTTCTGCAGCCTCAGCAACCACAAAGTTTAAGGTGTCTTTCATAGCAATGACTATACATCTATAAATAGTTTAATGATATTCAACTACTTTAAGCAGTTATTTACATTACATGATTGTAAGTCTGTAGTGGAAAGCTAGAGAAGTTGTGTACATTAACATCAGCTGAGACAACATTTTCCATAAACTGAAGCAGTGTCAGAACCTAAATATCCATGGACTATTATGTTTATTTAATTGATGATGGACAGATAGTAAGTAACTGAACTTTTTACAGTGAAAGAAATATGCCAAAATCTGAAATCCATGGAAATGCATGTTAAAAGTGTATTTTGCATTTAATGTTTGGAGAAGAAAATTTAAAAACAACCAAAAAATGCTGAGCTAGCTGAGACATTTATGCATAGCCCCACAAAGAGACCATGCAGTTGCAGTTAGTTGCATATGCAAATATGTAAGATTACCTAGATTGCACTGCATCTTCAGCCTTACTGTTTACCATTAGTGACCAGGAGGAAAAGTAAGAGCAGAGCAGAGCTGTGTCCTCCAAACTGAGAGCTCAGTGTTTTCTTTCACTCCATTTGGTAAGCTCCCAACCTACCCCCATTACTCGTCTGATGTAGTGGCTTCTCACTGTTTCTGCCTGCTTTAATTATGTGTTTAGTCACCCACAGGTCAGAGCTCTCTTTTTTTAAAAAACTTCTGTGTGAAGCCATTGAAGGAGAACAAGAGTGTCTGCTGAAGCGAATTGAATGCTTTGGCTTATACATGGAGATATTGTCTTGTGTTTTATCCTTCTTGTAAGTTTTTCTAAGGCTTGCATTAGGAACACTAGGTTGCAGATTCACCCAAGCTATGTATGTTTAATATTTCCCTAGTTTATTTTTACTTCTGATAGAAAAACTCCTCCAGTACCACTTTATGGAATAATGTGTGGTGGAATTCAGGAAAGAAAGCAACTCTGGATTAACTTTTTTTACTTCCTCTCAAGTGTATGAAGATTATGAATCTGAGAAACTTCTCTGTAGATAGGCACTTTGTTATTTGTTCAAGTCAGAGAAATTATATTAGGCCCTGTTTGAGTAACCAGGACTTTTTAGGGACTCTTCAGTGAAGAAAAGCTCTTCTCAATCTCCCTCTCAAGAAATCATTAGGCAAGCTTAAATAAAAGAGCCAGCCATGCTTTACTCTCTTGTTCTCTTAACTTCTAGTTTTTATTCCTTTTTTAATCTTTTTTTTTCCTTTCCTTAAGACAATACAGCTTTTTTTCTTGTGTGCATTATTTTAAAAATAAACAAAAACCAAAACAGCAACACTGAAACTGTTTAGCAGAGTTGGTTCTCGTCTAAGGAATGCAGAGGCTGCAGTCCATGTTCAAAATGCTTGTTGACATGGCTGAACTAGGATTTAGATAAACAGTCTGAGCTTTGCGTAAGATCAGGATGATACTTTCTGTCAGAGGGGGAGCATTTATCATCCTGTTTATCATCCAGTGCTACTGGGATGGCACCTCTCTACAAAGGAGAGGTTATCCAAAAATCTGAGATCCACCAGAAATTTCATCACATCCTAGACCTTGCTTTTGTTAAAAAAAGCACATGGTACTGTATTAAATACAACTTAAAAACCCCTCCTGTACTGTCTCAAAGAGCAGAAAGGAGAGATAAAGTAAAAAACAGCAGACACTGGTTATATTATTCAGCTGTATTTTTGGGAAATACATCTCTGAGGCAATAAAGGCTATTAAAATTATGAAGAGAGGAGAATTTTTGTAGAATTGGGACTGTGTGCTTCAGTATGGTACCAATTCTGTGTAGTGATGAGTTCAGAGGGAAAAAGGAAGGCAGTCCAGCCAGGAGCTCAGGGCAGCTGTAAAGAGGGCTGGTACATACTGAGAAGCTGTGACACAAATCAGCAGGGAGTTTGTGTCACAGCTCCCAGAAGGGAATCCTCTTTTTGTGGAGTCAGATGATCCAGGATAATTGGACAATGGTTTGCTGTGCATTGATGGACATTGTGAGCATGTGATGCTCATAAATAAGGACAAACATGCAAGTCAAGCACAGCTCAAGTTTTTCATGGTGTTGGTGAGAATTTAAAAAAGGCACTCTTCAATGATCTCAACAGAAATTGTGAACACTGAAGAAACTTGTCAATTAGAATAATGTAGGCAGTCCTTTATAGAAGTAATTAGCTGCAACAGAAACACTATTCAGTTTACGCTGTGGTTCTCCCTGTCATGAGATCATCTTTATTTGAACCTTAAACTGAGCCCAAATTCTCTCTTATTTTCTAAATATAGTCTTTTAGAAAGGTGAATTGTACCATGGTGTAGTGGGTTGAGGCAGCCCCCTCCCCACCACAGGCAGAAATAACGACTCTGACAAACGGATTACAAAAGTGATGGAAAGTTTAAATAGAAAAGAGTGAATGTGCACAGAGAACCAGAAGAAGTGACAAAAGAAACCCCAAAGCAGACCCAGAAACATCCCATCCCTACCTGAGGGCGCACCCAAGCTCACCAGGGCTCCTTCTTCCCGCCCCCACTTCTAGGCTAGTCTCAGCTGGCCAGACCTGAGACTGCCCATCCCCTGGCCTTGGGCCTAGCCAGGGCCAAGGCTGGGAGATGTCTCCCCCAGTTACCGGGTGCCAGCGAGGGGAAGAAAGAGGCAGTGCTAGACCCCACACTAGAATTTATAGCGGTGCAGGGGATTGTGGTAGGAGATACCTGGTTTCCTGTGTCCACCCACTGGGCTGGACTTCTGGACACAGGAAGTACACCATGTAGCAGAGGGCACCCAGCCCAAACCACCACACATGGCAAATTTGCCTTGAATGTGCATGCTCTGAACAGAAGCTGAAAGCACATTCTACAAAGATAAAAGAAGAGTGGATTTGGTTTTCTTTCTTTCTTCCTATCTACCTATCTACCTATCTATCTATCTATCTATCTATCTATCTATCTATCTATCATTACTCTCAGATGAGGAAGATTGAATAGCTATATATATCTGTTAAAATGCTTTTTCCTACCCGTATGTGTTTTCAGTATGTGGACATACCCACAACAGAGCTAAAATCTCAATCTGCTGTCAAGGTGCTGTTTGGCATTAAGTTGCAGCCACTTGCTCAGTTGCGTCCTTAGGATTTGGAAACTTTGAGTCTTGTTTTGCAATTTATGCAATGGGTTTTTCTTTTCTGAAATATTTTGTTTCATTCCATGTCATGTCAGTAATGACACCTTAATAGGCACTTCCATTACTAATGTATCTCATAATCATTGTATTACTAAATAGTTTCAAAAATTACATACTCTCACTAGTCATCAAAGCCCATCAGACTTTCTCATGGGGTGGTGTATTGCCTCCTCAGACTAATAAGGTATTTCACTGAAAACCCATACTCCTGTAGCAACTTTTGTTGAAATCATTGATTTTCAAAGATTTTCAAAGCCTTCTGATTTTAATGAGGAGGGTAATATCTGCCAACTCTTTTTTTCCTAACAAAATACTGCCATTGTTACAGCCCCATTTTTCAGTGCCAACACCACTGCTAACTTTGATTTTTTTGCCCAGCTTTTGCTTCCCACAACTGCATGCCCTACGGTTTGCCCTTTTCCTGCTCGGAGAAGCAGCCCTACACAGCTTCTGTGTTCTAGGCCTTTAAACTTTGTCAGTCAAACCGTCTTGCAATAACTCACTGTAGTTTTTGAAGTTTTGAGTCTTTTGATTGAAGGATTCAAAGTTTTAGATGGTAATAAGTGTTTCATATGCTCAGAGAAGCATCTATGAAACTGAAGAGTTTTCTGGTCTTCATATCTATTCATGACTTCCTGTAATTTGAGGGGAAAGGGCCAGATGATTTAAAAGGTTGTCTTTATTTGAGTTAGAACTAATTCTGTTCAGTGATCTCACTTGCCTGTTCAGTGTCTTCCAAGTAGCTTCACTATCTGAAGTTAACAGCATGTTTTTGCAGTGTCTGCTTCTAGTAGCAATAATGCTCAATGTTTCTAGTTAGTAGCAAGGATTGGTATTCAGACTCAGGTCACTGCTAAATCTTGTGTACTGTGTGGGGGTGCAGAGTAAAAGGCTGTGCTTGAAGATAGGAGCAGAGAGTTCAGGTGATCCCAAAGTGACTAATAAGGTATTCCATTATATATACATCACATTCATTTTAAAGCTGAGGGATGACAAGGGTCAAGCTGCCTTCTCTTCTTCAGTGGCCATTGTCTGAGGATGACTCCCTCCATTCTGCCTTAGATCGTAATCCATGTTTTACTGAGCCCAGTTTGAGAATCCATCTCCTGACTCTGGTTCCATCCATCCACCAGTCTGGTGTGGGACTTCTGCTACAGCATTAATGGTGGCAGTGAATAATTGCAATTGGTTAGGGGTCGGGCACTATATCACTTTTGTACACATTAGCATGTATTTAATTTTATTATTATTATTATTTTCATTAAAATAGATTTAATTTTCCATTTCCTAAGTCCCTCTCTTTTATTCCTTTTGTATTCCACTTTGGGAGAGGAGAAGGGTTAATAGAGAGCCTGTCACATCTGTTGTAGCCCTAACTCTAGACAGATATCCTTTCTACTTCCATTTTTCTGTTAGCCATCTTTGTGTTTAAAACAAAACAAAACAAGCAAACAAAAACAAAAACATACCCATGAACCCAAACAAACAAAAAAAAAAAAAAAAAACAAAACCCAAACCAAACAAATCTCCACCCAAAACTGAAAAGATGCCAACCAACTGAAAAAACCCCACAACACACTGAAGAGCAAATGCTTGTAAAGAAAAAAGGAAAACAGAAACATAAAACATGCTCTGGCAACAGCTGGGAATTAATCCATTCACCATGAATTCTGATTTTGTTTTATGCTGCATCAGACTTTGCCAGTTACTAGCTTTGTCATGGTGTAATTTCCCAGAAATAATTCCTATTGCACTTGGATCTGTCACTCCTGCAGCCTGTGTGGTATGGCATTGCTGCTGAACTTTGTATGACTTAATGTAGTTCCATTGCTTTGCGTACAGTGTTGGTAGCTGGGTAATAAAATTGGTGGCAATATTGCATGGTAATTACTACAGTATTGTGTAAAGACAGAATACATAAGGAAGTTTTGTAAAAATAAATATTTAACTCATTGCTGAAAAAGATCCTTAATTAATATACTATGCACTTGGAAACAAGCATTTTCAGGTATTTTTGTACTCATTTCTTTCATTCTTTCCTGATACATTCAGTTTCACTCTACTTCATGTGCATCCTATTTAATCACAGCAATTTGTTTTATGGGTGGGTTTTTTTGGTAGTTATCAACATGCTAGCCAGATAATCTCTTGCTTTCTTCACCTCTGATGTTTTGGAAAGATACACCTGTATTTTCTCAGAGCAGTATTGTGTAGTCATGTACCGTAATGGTTTATGTTCATTTTCAAAGGCAACTAGGATTTGCTGATCTCTGATACAGATTAAGTTTAGGAAACTTAAGTAAGGCTCAGGATTGGGATTAAATTAACAAAGTGGGAATTATAAAAATATAGTTATCATTATTTTCCCAACCCCCCTGACCAAAATTATGTACAAAACTAGTTAAATTTTATTTACAAGTTCTATTTGGCCGTGAATTCTAGATGGATGCTTATGGGCAACTTTAGTACAATTTAGGGAATTCAGAAAAAGGAAAAGGCTAAGACACAAAATAGCTTTACCCCACTTATAAAATCAGGGGCAAGCCAGGACCCTAGGGAAAGCCAATGAGTCAGATTTTGCTCACAAGGACAGAGTAGGAATTTGTAGATGGTCCCTGGATTTCTCCTTGGTGGCAGCCTCTAGAACTGCAAGCTTCATAATCCAATTTGTGAATCATGCAGCATAAATCCAAAGGAAAAGGGACCCACCAAAGTTAGTGTCCTTAGCAGCTCTCACGAGGCAAATCTCATGAAGCAGCGCTGAGCAGTGCAAGAGAAGCCGCACTACCAGCGTGTTTCCAGCCAACAGCTGCAGTTTACAGCAGGGAGCAGGACCCTGGGGGTGGGCAGATCCGGGGAGAAGCCAGGTCCAGGTGCTGCAGGCTAATGTCACTGCAAATCTAGTAAGTCCCAACACGAATCCCAGGAAACCAAGTCCAGAGTGAGTCCATGACCACTTTCTGATCACTCTGTTTAAGATTTTCCTAGACAATGTGTCCAGTGCCAATATATACTGGGTGCAAAGAACCCAGCCAATCACAATTCCAGATCTCAAGGCGGGCTTCTCCCACGAGTGAATACATGTGAGGGATTTCAGCTCCCAGCTAGAAGAAAGGCACCTTTTTCACGTTTCCCAACTCAAGCCCCCAGCAGGAGGGGAAGGCACCTTTGTCTTCCCCCAGCCAAACCTCTGTAGATGGAGCTGGGGGAAGGGGGATTTGGAGCACCCTGCAACAAGGATGCAAGAGATATAATAAAGTGATTTCTTAGAGCCTTTAAGGTTGGAAATCAATAGCAGAGGGCTAGGTTTGCAGAAATTGGTTAGTAACGCTTCTCTCTCAGCTTACTGGTGGATGTGGGTCTGGCTGTGGATGTAGTCACAGAATCATAGAATCAATAAGGTTGGAAAAGACTTCAGAGATCATCCAATCCAACCTGTCACCCAACACCTCATGGCTAACTAACTTGGCTTCAAGTGCCGTGTCCAATGCCTTTTTGAACCCCTTCAGGGATGGTAACTCCACCACCTCTCTGGACAGCCCATTCCAATGGCCAATCACTTTCTGTGAAGAACTTTCTCCTCACCTCAAGTCTAAACTTCCCCTGGTGCATCTTGAGATTGTGTCCTCATGTTCTGGTGCTGTGTGATGGTTTAACCCACACACATCAACAAAAGCTTGGCTGAGTGCAGTCTGGGAAGCAAATGAAGCTGTATTTTACAAGCAATAGTGGAATGCAATGAATATGTACAAAAATATACAATATTTACAAGAACCAAACAGCACAGAAATCCTTCTTGGTCAGGAGGACTCCATCTCGCTGCCCCCCAACCTCTCCCTCCCTTTTCTGTCTGGTTAATTAGAAGAAAAGAGAAAAGAACAAAATGTTAGAGGGATTTTTAGTTAGCTCAAAGCATCATTAAGAAGTTAGTATGCTTATCTCAAGGCTGTAGATAACTCCTTTGTGAAGCAGATATGCCAGCAGAAAGAGATGGAGAGAACGGAATGAGAAAAGAATGTAAGATAATACAACTACATCCCACTCATCTGACCAATGAAATTCATTTAGAATTATCTTTCTTGTTTTCCTTTTTACACCCAACTATTCAGGTAGAGAATTTACAGCTATCTTTCATAAAGGCACAGCCTGAAAGTATCACATGCTGGTTGCCTGGGAGAAGAGACCAACCCCCACCTGTCTACAACCTCTTTTCAGGTAGTTGTACAGAGCAATAAGGTTTCCCCTGAGCCTCCTCTTCTCCAGGCTAAACAAACCCAGCTCCCCCAGCCTCTCCTTGGGCTTGTGGTCAAGATCTCTCACCAGCCTGATTGCCCTTCTCTGGACACGTTCAAGAGTCTCCTGGCTTACTGGAGAGGTCCCAGAAGACTGGAAGCTGGCCAACGTGATGCCTATCCACAAGAAGGGCCAGAAGGAGGAACCAGGGAATTCCAGATCTGTCAGCCTGACCTCAGTGCCAGGCAAGATTATGGAACAGGGCATCTTGAGTGCAATCACACAGCACTTACAGGATGGCCAAGGGGTCAGACCCAGCCAGCATGGATTTAGGAAGGGCAGATCCTGCCTGACCAGCTTGATGTTGTTCTGTGATCAGGTGACCTGCCTGGTGGATGTGGGGAAGGCTGTGGATGTAGTCTACCTGGACTTCAGCAAGACCTTTGACACTATCCCCCATAGCAAACTCCTGGCCAAGCTGTCAGCCCGTGCCTTGGACAGGAGCACTCTGTGCTGGGTTAGGAAGTGGCTGGAGGGCTGAGCCCTGAGAGTGGTGAATGGTGCCACATCCAGCTGGCAGCCAGTCTCTAGTGGTGTCCCCAGGGATCAGAACTGGCCCTCTTCAATATCTTTATTGATGATCTGGATGAGGGGATTGTGTCCATCATCAGTAAATTTGCAGACAACACCAAGTTGGGGGCAGGTGTTGATCTGTTAGAGGGTAGGAGAGTACTCAAGGTGTGGCCTAACCAGTGCTGAGTACAGGGGCACAATGACTTTGCTGCTCCTGCTCTCCACACTATTCCTGATACAGGCCAGGATGCCATTGGCTTGCTTGGCCACTTGGGCACAATGCTGGCTCATGTTCAGCCTACTATCAACCAGTACCTTCATAGCCCTTTCTGCCTGGCCACTCTCCAGCCACTCTGTCCCCTAGCCTGTAGCACTGCACAGGGTTGCTGTGACCAAAGTGCAGCACCCAGCACTTGGACTTGTCAAATGCCATCATGTTGGACTCTGCCCATCTGTCCAGCCTGTCAAGATCCCTCCGGGAAGCCCTTCTGCCCTCTAACCCATCAATAAAGGAATAGGATTGGGCCCAGCACTGATCCCTGGGGAACACCACAAGTGACTGGCTGCCAGCTGGATGTGGCACCATTCACCACTGTCTGGGCTCAGCCCTCCAGCCACTTCTTCCCTCAGCTGCTGTCCAAGCCACAAGCTGACAGCTTGGCCAAGATTTTCCTGTGGTCCAGGTAGACTTCATCCACAGCCTTACCCACATGCACCAGGCAGGTCACCTGATCATAGAAGGAGATCAGGCAGGACCTGCCCTTCCTAAATCCATGCTGGCTGGGCCTGATCCCTTGGCCAAGCTGCAGGTGAGCTGTGATTGCCCCCAAGCTGATCTGCTGCATAATATTTCCTGGCACTGAGATCAGGCTGACAGGTCTGTAGTTTGCAGGTTCCTTCATCCAGCCCTTCTTGTGGATGGGCATCACACTGGCCAGTTTCCAATCATCTGGGACCTCTCTGGTGAGCCAGGATTGGTGGAAAATGATGGAGAGTGGCTTGGCCAGCTCATCTGCCAGCTCTCTCAGTATCCTAGGATGGATCTCATCCAGTCCCATGGACCTGTGGGGATCCAAGTGGCTCAGCAGGTCCCAAACTAATTCCTCATGGATTTCAGGGAGATTATACTCTTCCCTGATCCTATCTACCACTTCAGGAGGCCAGTTATCCTGAAGTCCTCCAGCCTTACTGTTGAAAATGGAGGCAAAGAAGGTATTTAGAATCTCAGCTTTTTCCTCATCTTTAGTTACAGTGTTTCCCTCCAGGTCCAATACACAGTGGAGGTTCTTCTCGCCCTCTTTTTAGCATTAATATATTTATAAGGATGCTTTTTATTATCTCTCACAGCAGTGGCCAGCTTAAGTTCTAACTGGGCATTTGCCTCTTTAATTTTTGTCCAGCATGGTCTAACAACATCCTTACATGTATCACGAGTTGCCTCCCCCCTTTCCAAAGGCAATACATCCTCTTTTTTTCCCTCAATTTCTCCAGGAGTTGCTTGTCCATCCAGGCTGGTCACCCTCCCCACCGGCTCATCTTTTAGCATGTGGGCACAGCCTGTTCCTGTGCCTTCAAGAGCTCCTGTTTGAAGTAGGTCCAACTGTCAAGGACCCCTTGGTTCTTAAGGGCTGCTACCCAAGTTACTGTCCAAATAAGTTGCTTAAATAAGCTGAAGTCTGCCCTCCAGAACTCCAAAGTGAGGGTTCTATTATTGCTCCTCCTTATTACCCTGCACAATGAAAACTCCACTATCTCATGGTCGCTGCACCTCAGACAGCCTCCCACCATCACATCTCTCACCAGTCCTTCTCTATTGGAGGACAGCAGGGCAAGCAGGGCCTGACCCCTGGTAGGCTCACTTTATAGCTGCATCAAGAAGCTGTCCTCCATACACTCTAAGAACCTTCTGGACTGCCTCCTCTCTGCTGAGTTAAGTTCCCAGCAGATGTCTGGCACGTCACTCACAAGGACAAGATCTGATGATTTTGAGACAGCCTCCATTTGCTTATAACATATTTCATCAACCTCTTCATCCTGGTAGGGTAGTCTACAACAGACTCCAACCAAGATGTCAGTTTTGTTAACCCTCCCTCTGATTTTAACCCACGGGCACTCAATCCTTTCATCCTCAGCCTCAAGTTCTGTGGCATCAAGAGATTCCTTAATATACAGAGCCACCTCTCTTCCTCTTCTCCCTTGCCTGTCTCACCGAAACAGCTTGTAACCACCCAGTGCAGTACTCCAGTTGTGTGAACCATCCCACCATGTTTCTGTAACGGCAACTACATCATAGTTTTCCTGATGAACCAAGACTTCCAGTTCCTCTTGTTTGCTACCCGTACTGCATGTGTTGGTGTACATACACTTCAGCTGGGCTGCTGATTTCTCATCTAACTCTAGTTTATGTCCCTCTCTCTCCTCTCCAAAGAGACTGGTTTCATCACCCACCCCTTTCAAACCTAGTTTAAAGCCCTCCCAGTGAGCCCTGCCAACTCTAGTGCTAGAGCCCTCTTGCCCTTTCTAGATAGATTCTCCCCATCTAGGTCCAGCAGGTCGGGTGCAGTAAAAGTTTCCAATTGATCCATGAACCCAAAATTCCTCTGCTGGCACCATCCCTTGAGTCAATTGTTGATGGCATGGGTTCTCCTATTCCTTTCATTGTACACCCCTGCCACTGAAGGAACTGAGCAGAACACTAATTAAGCTCCTGCCCCATCAACCCATTGTTCAAGGGCCCTGAATTCCATTTTGATTGCCTTTCTGCCCTCCTTATCAATCTCATCACTTCCATCTTGGATTACCAGCAATGGGTAATAGTCAGAGGGCTGGATTAGCTTTGGGAGTCTCCTGGTGATGTCCCTTACCTAGGCCCCAGGTAGGCAGTAGACTGCCCTGTGGGATGGATCAGGACGACATATAGGACCCTCTGTTCCCCTCAGGAAATGTATACAGTGCAGTGTCCAGCTTGACAGTTAATGCTAAAATCTGTTCCTCTTTCAGATATACACAGGAAGTGCTGCCATCTTTTAAAAATAGTTTCCTGTTTCCATGTAAACTGTTTGCTCGCTCTCCCCCCATGGCCAGTTAGCATTTCATAGCTGTAAAATAACTCTGTAATACCTAAGAAGGGGAATGACTATAACACCGTGTCTTGCCCTGTCAGTCACTATTAACTGGCTGAAATCAACTGGCTCCAATCCTTTGTGTCACTGCAAGGCTTTGCAGATTGTATCTTTTGTTGGCAGAAGACCGAAGGGGTAGTTTCTCATGCGCTCTGGTTATGTGGTCTTGAGCTGTGGTTGTTTTGGTTTCCACTGTGCAGAGAAAGCTGTATTTCTCAGAAAATAGCCAGAAGATTGGAGGCCTCCTCACAGCCAGCGTAGCATACACTTTTTATAGAGAGGGATATTAGCATGAACCTGAATTGCAAATTTAGAGGTGCTGAACCTACACAAAGTCCTGTTCATAGTGTCTGCATGGTCACTGTTTCCCAACAAGGTAATTGAGAAAGAGGTGTTTTAAAAATATTCCTATACATAGAAAATAGATTACCTCCAACCAAGCTGGTGAAAGAATGTTATTTGTGCCCTTAAGTTTGTGTTTAATTGAGATGAAATAAGCTTTTTTTAAAATGTGGTTTGCATTATTTTTTTTAGAAAGCTAAAAAACAACTCAGGCTCTTGATTGTGATCTAAAACTGTATATTCTCTTAAAGCTATTTTATTTAAACCAGTTATTGGATTGCAGCAATAAAATACAATGATCCCCATAAAGTCAACTTGATATATAGCAATTGCTTTGAAACATGATAATTTGATAACGTGTTCTTTTTATAGTACAAGTTACTTGCATCAGCTACCTTTTAGATTTTAGAGGGTAACAACTTTGCTTTTAGCACCTAATTAGCAGTTTCTTACAAAACTTTATTCTGTACTGGCTTCCTATTGCTTGTTGGTTTACTACTAGCACAGTTTGTTTTGTATGAAAGTCATATAGCTGCTGGAGCAAATACCCAGAGTCCCTGCTGGTTTGTCTTTTTTTTTTTTTTTTTTTTTTAACTCATCTTCCTGTGGTCATGGTTTGTCTCACTCTTATTTCACTGCATGTTGAACTGTATAAAGAATTGTTCTTCTCTTCCAAAGAGTTGTTCTCTTCCACCCCTGTGTGGCTTTATACTGTCTGGTGGTCCCACTCTCTGAGAGCTGTGTTGAAAAATAGGTGTTCTTAAGCAGTATTCTCAGGAGGTGAATTAACCAGATTTGTGAACGCTTTCAGATAAAAATTAAAGGGGTCCTGAAGAGCAGACACTGGAAGGGAAACCTTATGGCAGATGAAAGAATGAGTCAGAGACGGTAAATCTCTTTGTATTGTAGGCATAAATTATTATGAGTCTTAACTTCCTTGTTCAAGATTAAATACTTCATGCAGCAGACTCTTAACACCTGCAGTGTTTTCTTTCTGACTCAGTGTTTTCAAGGTGTGGTAGTATTTAGGCTCAGACATAAGGATTTAACTGTTGCTGAACAGATCCTGTAGGAAATGCTTCTTATCAGCTAAAAGAATAACTTAGGTGGAATCAGATAACTGCCAACTTAGAGGACAATAAATTTTTTTGTCTCTCAATCCTCAATGAATATTTTTTAACCTGTATGTCTCAGTATATATTAACATCCTTGCCATGTTTCTTCTGACACACAACATAATGCCACTGAAACAATAGTACACATTTGAGCAGCCTAATCCCCAAATGTTTCTGCATTGCTAGAATCCAGTCTACTAACATCCCAATAAAGCCTCTGTGCAGCTCTGGAGAAGAATCCTGTGTGCCTTAGATGCTGTATCTGGTAAAAGCGTCTTTACCTGTTACCTAGAGTGTACTGTGCAGTAACACTATGGAACTTTTCCAGTATCATTTAAGACCTAATGAAGTGTTTCTCTTCCTTTAGGTTGTTGGTTGGTTCACCATGGAGTGGCTATCCCACTAACAGAACTGGAGATATCTATGCATGTCCCATTGGGACATCCAAAACCACATGTGAAAAATTGAATTTACAAGGTAAGATGTAATGAATAAGGTCTTGTAACAATTGTTCACTTTTTCCTTGTTTTTGTAACAGGACCCTTCTATTCTATTTTGTTATACTGTGTCTCTGTGTATCTCAGTCTCTATTGTATGTGCATATGTGAGCATGCTGCAAGGACTCAGTGCCAGATACTGGTGAGACTTGTGCATGTGTGAGCAAAAATTGGTGCCTACCACTGGAGTCAGGCTGGAAGTGTGGGTGCCCCACTCTGTAAGACCCCACACTGCTGAAGCCACTGGGGTCTCAGCATTTGCTATAGGGCCGGCTGGAATCTTTAGCATCTAGCCCTAGACCATAAATGCTGTGTCTCCCAAAACCAGCTGATAGTGAGGACAAGGGCTTAGTATTAGTGAGGGGTTCCAGCTGGAGTGAGACTACAGACCACAGCCCATGAAGCCTGGTGCTGGGTTGCTGAGGGAGGGTCTCTAAGTCTTCCTCAAACCATGTGTGTATTTCTGTTCACTAGAGAATTCTCAGCTGAACCAGCTACCTTAGGAGGGGCTAAGATCCAGGTGTCTGATGGGTGGGGGTTTCATGCTAGTATGTCCAGGGAACTTGCAAATGCAGAGTGCATGAGGGATGAGTGGATATGAAGTATTTATGTGTTTGCAAACTAAGAATAAAATACTATTCACATTTGAATACAGTGAAAATATGGGGCAGCAGAGTATTCTGAGATGCTGAATTTGTTTATCAGTGGTGTGGAGCATTTCTGTCCTGCACTGCTCCTTTCAGCTTTTTATCTAAAGCCTGATCAGAGGAGTCCGGTGTCCTGAGGAATGTAACAGTAGCTGCTAGGCTACTGCTATTCAGTCGGCCAAAAGTACTCACTAGGTAGACAGTTTCTCTCTTATACCTGCTCTCAGGAGTGCTGAAGGCACTTTAAATAGCCATGCTTACTTTATGTCTATAGTGACTGGCTAGCAAATTTTTGACAAAGATTATCTTTTGTTTGTCTCAGAATTTTATACTGTCATTTGTCAAAGGCATCTTTACATTCTGAGCAAACAAGCATACAAAGAGGAATTCTAACTTACTAAATTGCTTCTTCATCTTGTTTTCTATTCTGTCGTTACTTAATCTCTTTTTATTTCAGCTTTAATAAATATTCCAAATGTGACTGAGATAAAGGAAGGCATGAACCTTGGCTTGACTCTGATACAGAACTCAAAAACAGGAGGATTTTTGGTATGTATTAAGGAGTTATTCAGTACACACAGAAGTTAATGAACAGAACAAAGAAACATTTTTTGATAAGTCCAAGCTGAATATACTTTATTACGCAACATAGATTAATAAATGTTTTGCATATTTAAAAATATTCCCTAAATATTCCCTCTTACTGACATTACCTGTGGTCCAGAATCAGGAAACTTAAGAATTTTCTCCATAGTCATTTATATAAATATCCTGTGGAAGGGCCCATAATTAAAGATTCTGTAATATAAGTCTGATAGGACTGACATGATTGTTTCCACTATGGACATGGTGGAACCATAGGGCCACGAGGATGATCAGAGGGCTGGAGCACCTCTCCTAGGAGGACAGACTGAAGGAGTTGGGGCTGTTCAGTCTGGAGAAGAGAAGGCTCTGAGGTGACCTCATTGTGGCCTTCCAGTATCTGAAGGGGGCCTCCAAGAAGGCTGGGGAGGGACTTCTCAGGATCTCAGGTAGTGATAGGACTAGGGCAAATGGAATGAAGCTGGAGGTGGGGAGATTCAGGCTGGACGTGAGGAGGAAGTTCTTCCCTGTGAGAGTGGTGAAGGCCTGGAATGGGTTGTCCAGGGAGGTGGTTGAGGCCCAGTCCCTGGAGGTGTTTAAGACCAGGCTGGATGAAGCTCTGGCCAGCCTGATCTAGTGTGGGGTGTCCCTGCCCATGGCAGGTGGGTTGGAACTATATGATCCTTGTGGTCCCTTCCAACCCTATGATACTATGACATTGTAAGGGTAGCCTTGTATAATTCTGATTATGCTGTCAAAAGGCAGTGTGGGATCTCTTCACTGCATACACTTGGACAGTAACTATTCTCCAGAGATGTTAGGTTTCTAGTCCTGTGGATCTGTGATATATTTTCTGTGGTTAATGAGCTGGAGGAGCATGCATTTTCTGTGTCTTTTGCAGATCACTCTCCTTGGAGCCTGTAAAACAGATTTAATAATCAGAAGGAAGTTAATGGCTGTTTAATATACTTTTTTGCAATCTTAACCATAAGCATGAAAAAATGTTGCAGTGAAGATGTATACCAGTTTGATGTATATATTTTAGACATGTGTAGTAATTACAAGAAACAATAAACTACAAACTCAAAATAACTTTGAGGCTCACTTTAAGCTGCTTTTTTTTTCTGTAACTTTTTCCTAGTGATAGTAAAAGTATTCAAGTATTTATTATAGCCATTAGCACATAGTCCATATAATTGAAGTGCTTTAAAAGCAATTTTAATCCCAACCTTTCCAGCAGCTCTCTTGGAGTTGGAAAAGTTAAAGATAACTTCAAAATACAGCAACAGTGCTCTTCTTGACTGTTGATTTGAGAAGATACTGATAATAAAATCTTGTTCTGTCTCTTGGATAATACTTTTAATTACCATTAATAACACCTCATGCATTCCCCACTTCTAATCAGTGCCAGTAATTGAAGTGATTTAAAACATGTCATGCAGGAAAAATCTTGTTTTCAAATAATTACTTAAACTTTCCTCAGGTAAAACTAATTCCCTGATCTATGCAGTATTGATTGTCTCTTCTTAGAAAATTGCATAACACAGCAAAATAAAAAGCTGAATGTTAACAGTTAGCCACGTCTTTGGCAACAGGAGTTCTTTTTGCTATAAGGAGAATAGGGTACTGGGGGACGGTGCTTATCTGTGAGTTAGCCTGAACAAGTATCAAAAGCCCCATGACTTCGTTGTGGCAAGAATTAGACAGCAAGCAGAGACTGTCTGCTCATAAATGTTGTTTCTGGCATCTGGCCTCTGTGATGGGCTCTTTGGGTAATGCATAGGCTTCTTCCTTCCAACTCAGTGGGCTGCTTCTTCCTTCAGCTGCTTCTCCCTCACCCTCCATCCACTTGCTGCATCCCTAGGCTGCATGGCTGGAGCACATCTGAGCCTGGCATGTCTGTGCCACAGCTTGAGAGTCCTGCCAGTTCAGCTGTTGGATGCCATGTGATTTCTTCCCACAGGTATCCTAAGTACAGGGCAGTACTTTTCACACACTCATCATATTTTTCTGAGGCATGCTTAAGCATGTTGCAAAGATGTTTCAGAATTTCAGTGATGGTTAACAACTCTTTTCTGGATGCCTGATCTAAGTTTCTATTAGTTTGTTCTGTGAGCAGTGCTCTGCCTTTACTTTGAAAGACCAGCACCTATCTCCTGCATATAAAACATCTCTTCCATATTTTTTAATACCTTGTGATCATTCTGCTCTGTCCTACATCTCAAAGCAAACAGGTTTTTTTGACTGAAAGTTTTTTTAATAATACACCTTTCTCAAACATGAATGACCAGATCTGTGCTGTATACCACAGGAGTCTTTCCAGGGCAGTAATTTAGTGTTTGATATTTCTCTGTCTATACTGCAAGTGTTTGATGTCAGATACCTTTAGTCCTTACTTGGTTCACATTCTGGATGTGTGCTTATGGCCACTTGGCCATCAGGCAGTGCCCAATCCACTTGCTTATTTCTCCTCCACTCAGTGAGATCCCAGTTTATGTCTATATTTCCTAATAGTCCCTAACAGTAAGCCTATGCCCCTTTCTAATATTTCACTTTCACTTTTCAAATTCATCAGTTGTTACCTGATCTTCCAGTTTTTCCCCGAAGTAATGATGCATCTTAAATTTTTGACTGGAACAATGCTAGAACACTAGAGCTTTTCCCTTTTCTTGAAAGTGAAAATTACCAAAGTTTATTAGAATATTTTTATGTTTTGCTGTAGCATCACAATTTAGAGTTACTGCTAAACCAGAAAAAAAAAAAAGAAAATGTAAGAATGAGGTTGATCAAAAAGAGGTATAATTTAAAAATAACTTTAAATTAAAGGTTAGTAATTCCAGCTTCATAGTTACTGATATAGATGGTTTATTTTGTACCTTTCACTTTTGTAAATATCCAGCTTTTCCAGTAAAATTAACCATGCCCCATATAGCAACTACAAAGTGCACCTATCTTATGATCAGATCTAGAGAGAAGTAGCACATCTACTTTAAAACTAGAAAATCTGTCAGCTTGTCAGCTATGTTAAGGTAGTCTGTTGTTGTCTATTGTTTGTAAACCAGTGTGTGTTTTAGCTCATTTTGCATTTTCTTGGGCTTTTAATGATTTGTTTGTTTGTTTTCCAGTATTCTTGAGAAAGATCAGTAGTACCATGCACTCCTTTCTCTTCCTAGAGATGGCCCATTTTCTGTTTCCCAGGCTTGCTTTATAGGGCAACAATAAAGTATATAGAAAAAAAACCTTACTGTTTCTTTCAGAACTGTTGGTCAGAGGTTATGGTTTTCCCTTGAGTTCCTGACATGATTCTCTTTTAAAAAATCTTCCCCCACTTCAAATATTCTCATGACAAAATACTCAGGATGTCTTTTTTTTTTCTTTTTTAATCTTAAGTACTTGTGCACCTATCCTCCTAGTATCAGAGGTGATGCTGTCATGCAACTATCTGGTTGATACAGCTAAAAACGTTCCTTTTACAGAGATAATTTTCGGCAAAGAAGCAAAATTATTTTCCTTGAAAGGCAATGAAACACATACCCAAGGGGCACATGATACCAGGCCCAGATTTCTCCTTTAATATGAAGCTAACTAGGATAGTGTATACTGTGAAGCTGCTCCCTTACTGGGGATGATGAAGTAAATATTTCGGCAAAGTGAATTTTCCTTGGGAAAAAGACTTCACAAATATGATAAATATGTGTGTTTGTGCACACAATGATCACAAAACTCAGCCTGGTCACACTGTTGATGGCAGTCGGACCTACCGCAAGAAGAGCTCCTCTGCCGGTTTGCAGCGACAAGCATGCTCGCGGTTCTGATGCCACCTCCTGGTTAGTGGAAGTACTTCCGTGCGTGCCTATAATCGACGTACAAGTACCAACCCTAGAATTAAACCAGTGGTTTGCTGAGCAGATGGTTTAAAGCATCACGGACTCCTTATGGATCGAGTCACACTCTCTAGGTGCTATAGCTTGCATAAGGAGGCACAAGGATGGCCACGAATAGAAAAGGCTGTCAATGAGAAAGTCTGTGGAAGTTCACCATCACTATGATAGCAAAGAATTTGGCCTGATGACTCCAGAGGGCTCCTCTAACTCAGCAGTCCTGCTTACTGTGTTTTGTATATGGATAAGGTGAGACAAGTATTGTTATTTTTATAGCTTTTTTTTTTGTTGTTATTTTTAAGACTTGTGGTCCTTTGTGGGCACAGCAGTGTGGAAGCCAATACTATGCAACAGGAATCTGTTCTGAAGTCAGTCCAAGTTTCCAGTACCTAAGAAGCTTTTCTCCTGCTGTTCAAAGTAAGGCAACATGTGGAAAAGAGATTTAATTAGAAGACTTACCAAATGAAATCAAGATATGTTATTTTGGGGACTCTTAATTTAGGATTGGGGGAAAAAAAGTGCAAAAAGTAAAGTCCTGTGATTCACATGTAAGGACTGACAAATTGTAATCTAGTGCTGATATGAATGTGGACTTGCTTCTCTGAATTCAGAGAGACTGCAGTAGTGCAGACTTAAAATCTGTGTATGCTTTTATGGGGTCTTCATTCTGGCAAAACCTTCCTGATCTGAAGTGTTGCCTGTGTGAGACCTAAATATACACCTCTGGATTTAGCCAAAGAGTTTTATGTATATAAAGACATTTAATGCCAAATTTTAATTTTTGTTTCAGAGTGTTCCTCTGTCATAGATGTTGTGGTGGTTTGTGATGAGTCAAACAGCATTTATCCTTGGGATGCAGTCCGAGCATTTTTGAAAAAGTTTGTACAAGGCTTAGACATAGGCTTTAACAAAACCCAGGTAAGTCAAAGATATCTTTAAGAACAGCCCTGCCCTTCCCCCACCCCACCCCAAAAAAAAAAAAAAAAAGTCATGGGTTTTATTAGTAGCTTTAAAGGAAAACAAGTGTGCTTTATCATTAACTACAGTGCCTGCCCCAAAGCTGCAGATTACATGGTTGTCCTGTATCTGCCAGTATTGGCGGTTTTTGTCTCACAGCCAATCTGTTTCAAAAGGAATTAGTAATTTGATTCAAAATGTAAACCAACTGAAAGAGAAGTCTAAGTTGTATCTAGGGTAGTCAGATCTCTTTCATGCACTGTGGGGATGTAAAAGTAGAACAGATTTTTTTAATAGGCTTCTATTAGGCTACTATTCTAATAGTAGCTTTTACTTTCCAACTGCTGCATCTTTAAAATAGAAGTTTTTGCTGCTTGGTCAGTATCTATGATCTTTGAGTTCTTTTTTCTTTTAATTTGATAGTGGTCAGGAAACATATATTGCTTTTTTATTAAAAAAACAACAACAACAAAAAAAAAACCCAAACAACAAAACAAACCCACAACATTTTCTGTCTTTACAGTTGTCCATTTTATATAAACAATTCTGGGAACAAAGACTGGGGGACTGGAAATCTCTCTCCCAAAGACTTCCTTCTTCCTTGGGCTACCTTGGGCTACTTTGGAAGTGAGGTGCTTATAAGCTAGGCTTCCTGCTCAGTTCTTTCTGAACCTCACCTTTGGCATCTTCTCTCTTTTTTGCTTTCATACAAATGTACATCTTAGCATATCTCTATAGTTTCACCTATATTAAAGGAAAAAAATTAGTCTGCAGTGCTGTCAAGTAACTAACCTTTAAGATTTCCTTAGAAGAGATCAGTTTGAGGTGCTGTCGGATTGACTGGGGTGCTGTAGAATTTTAGCTATTTTCTTATTTTTCCCAGAGCTGCCACCTGCATTTTTGCTACCCCTCAGCTCTTCAAGAAGTAACCAAGTAATAATTTAATGCCTGCCTTTTCAGACTGTTTGCATTAACATATTGTAGTCCATAATAAATGACATAAGGTGCCAGAACATTTAGATTTCTTTGCTTTCCAAACATGTTAATATTAATTGGCTTCATATGTGTTGAATGAAAATTATAACCCCCACATGCATCTGCAGATCCAACCCAATAAACAAGTAAGCAACATGATTCTATGTAACTGTAATGCATGGTAATTTAATGTAATCTCTTTATTGCATAGGTGGGTTTAATTCAGTATGCTAATGATCCCCGTGTAGTGTTCAACTTGAATACGTATCAAACAAAGGATGAGGTCGTTAAAGCAATGGAGGGAACATATCAGAAGGGAGGAGATCTCACTAACACTTTCAAAGCCATTGACAATGCAAGGTAAAACACATCAATGATTGCTGTGCAACTACTATAACTTACCTTACAAGAAAATGAGACATGCTGAATTTCATGGCCATTGGGTGTTCACATGGTTGGACTCTCTGAGGAGGTTCCCAGTGCCAGGCAGATTCCTTCAGGTAGATTTACACTGTCCCATGAAGAAAAGTACAGGGATATGTAAACC
Organism: Picus viridis; assembly: GCA_033816785.1. NCBI lineage: Eukaryota > Metazoa > Chordata > Aves > Piciformes > Picidae > Picus > Picus viridis. The sequence goes on along the minus strand of CM066606.1, from coordinate 71,933,853 downwards.
AGGCTTGCTGAAAAGTATGTCTTTAACCATTAAGTTAAACCGTGTACAAAAGTGGTTCTGGCATCCAACAGAATTCTTTGGACTGTCATAGATGTCTAAGCATGACAGTGCATCAAACACCATAGAGAAGCTTTTAGTAAAGAGTCAAAAAAACACTGAAAGAAGTAATGTTTATGCAAGGATTCAGTAGAACCAGCAACACTGATGTTTGCAGGTCAAGTGTTGGTTAATAGCAGGAAAAATACAATCTCTTATCTATTGTCAGTTTGACAGCTGCAGCAGCAGCATGAAAAATAGCAAACAGTTAAAACAATGTGCTGTGTGTTAGTACATATGCAACCAGGTCTGTTAACAAATAAGAAGACTGCATTTTGCTATTCAGTCAAGGATAGGACACTAGGCCAAAATATAAGCTGAATCAAATGGCCTTAAGGATTATGTTTAGGAAGAGACTTCTATTTGCAGTTGTGTTGAGGGACATGTTACTAATATTCTTCCTCTTTTGGTTGAACTTGGTGCAGACAGTTCCTTGCTAATCTGATATTACAAAGCATTAATATTTCTGACAAAAAAAAAAAAAAAGCCTTTTTATTTGGAAACAGCTGTACAAAAAAATATTGGTTCTATTTGAAACAGCATCCAATCCTGCTTGGTTTTCTTTCTTCTACTTCCTTGATTAGGTTTCTGATGGTCCTTTGAGCAGTGCTTTGTGAAGAAGCTATCAGAAGTGTAACTGAAAATTCTTATTGCTGATCTAATGTAAATTAATATTTACAAGCTAAAAATAAAGCACTACAGATGCACCTTACTTTAAGTTAGAACATATTCATTATAATATATGTATTGAGTTCCATCTACTGCAAATTGATTTGTGACAAATGAAATATTTTTAACAGACAGTATGCCTTCTCACCTGAGTCAGGAGGACGTCCAACAGCCACAAAAGTAATGGTTGTTGTGACAGATGGTGAATCCCATGATGGCTCCAATTTAAAAACAGTGATAGGTAAATGCAATGAAGACAATATAACCAGATTTGGCATTGCTGTAAGTAATAATATAATTATATATTACTGCAATTTTTGAAAGATTATTTTTGTTGTGTATGTACGTTTTTTGTGTATATACCTTTTAAAATACATATTATGTACAAAAATAATATACTATGTATATTTATGTGTATATATAATGCATCTATTGTCAGACTAATAAGACTGAAACTAGGTTAAAATATATATGAACTAGTGAAATAGCAGTGGTTAACTGGATGAAAAAGCAAAACCATTACTTGATCCACTTCAGTGGCTGTCTTTTTTTGCCTTGGTTTATGTATTTTATCTTCATTTTTAACACTTCGCTCTTTTTTACCCCAGGTTTTGGGATACTTGATCAGGAATGAACTTGATACTAGAAATTTAATTAGAGAAATCAAAGGAATTGCCAGTCATCCAACAGAGAAGTATTTCTTCAATGTGTCATCAGAGGCTGCTCTGCTGGAAGAAGCAGGAACGCTTGGAGAGCGTATTTTTAGTATAGAAGGTAAATACTCATAGTCTCTGAAAAAATTAGATCAGATTCTCTCTGCTGATGAGCTAAGGACTTTATTTCACTTGACCTTATTGTAGTACTGTGAAAATGAGGGGCAGCTGGAACTGCAATCCTCACCCTGCTCCCCACCCATCTGGATTGCACAGGTGTTTCCTTAGCTACTCTACCCTTAATAAGTTCAATCTTCAAGTTAGTTTCTGAAGTTTGTGAGAAATATTTGAAAGTTGTGAATGTACAGTTGTCAAAGCTGCTTATTTCAGTGAATTATTAGTGCTTTCTAGGAAACATAAAAAAGAGCTTAGGTACAAAGACAAGACTGTGCAGACTGATTGAAGCCAAATTTTATCATCAACTTCTGCCTTTTTTGGATGCAATTCATAGCATCGTGGCTCCATCTTAACAATTTCCCATTAAATTCTCTAAATATTCTACAGTTTATCAGCACTCCAATTTCTGTTGTTTGAAAACATTGGAAATACCTTAGCAGAATTGGTGGATTTGGAAAAAACCCAACATACAGTCCATAAATAACTACATGCAGAAGTAGCAAGATTGAATCTCTTGTGTGGTTCTATAGATGGGATTAATCATATGTGACTGTTTTACCAGGTACAGATCAAGGTGATACATTCCAAATGGAAATGTCACAGGTGGGCTTCAGTGCATATTACTCACAAAAAAGGGTATGTGAATTTAATTACTTAATGATACAAATAGATGTCATTCTGTAGACATGGAGGCCTAGAAGTGCAACAAAGTAAGACAACTAAAACACAATGACAAGTTTTATTTTATTTTTTACAAAAAGGAGAATGACAGATTGTCCTCAGTTTCCTTTGTTTTGTTTTGTTTTTATGTTTTCTTTTTGCTTGAATACCACAAAAATTACTTCTAATAGATGGTGTATATCTGTAAAATGAGAAAATATACACTGATATGTGAAGTTAAGTAAGAGATTTTTTCATGTAATTGTTTTTAGATGTGTTCATCCAATGATTTCTGAGTTCACATAGCATGAAAAATCCATTTTGCTCCATGTTAATGTTTTGCAGTTGAGTAACTCAGAAAAAAATGAAAATACTGTAAAATTGGTGTATTTCTAGGCAGTCACCATGGTACAAACAAATAAGTCTGAATTTTTTTCCCTAATATTTATACAATTAACAATATTTATTTAAAGCATATTTCACTTATAGATTATAATAATAAACCATATACATTTTTCATGTTAACCAATTTTAAAGTTATCTTGACCAAATAGGTCCTCTTTGTAAAATTCAAGTGTGGTTTGAGCAGCCTTCAACTAAAAATACAAAAAGGCTGTTTCTTTAGCCGTTAAAGATGAGTTGAATAATTTTCAGGTAGTCCTTGTATCTGCACAGTTGTTTGAAGTTTTCATTTGCTAAGCATTTGGTGCTTGGAAGTGGCAAAACAATGAAGAAAATTTGGGGAGTTCTTCAGGAAAATTACTCATCCTATTTATATTGCAGTTTTCTATAACAGTATCTCATTTCAGTAAAGAATTTTAATGTGAATCATCTAAAGTATTTTTCATCCCTGTGTACTAGTCTTAAGGTTAAGTTTTTCTGTATTAAGTAATCTGTATAATAAGCCATATTATTTTGGATTTTAAATTTAACTGTTCTCTCAAGAATGTATTCTTTCTGAAAGAATGAATTTTTGTATCTTTTTACATCAGCTTTTTCAAGCTGTTTTTGGCACTTTCATTGTCAAAAAGGGGGCTTTAGCTTTTTAGTTTCGTTTATGTGATCCTTAGTCATCTAAGGATTGTGAGTGCATAAAAGCATAGACTTGGGCAGACAGGCTTAGGAAATTATCACAGTGTTTAAATAAAGCATTTTATCTTGAATTGCAGTGTCCTGCACTGACTTATCCTCTTGCAGTAGAGGGGTGACAAACCTTAGGAATAGAGTAGTAAAGTTCTCAATGTAAGGGGTAACTGTAAGCAGCTCCCACCAACTGCTTGGACTCATTGGACTGTACATTATTGCCTTAATCATGGTCAGAAATTAGGTATGTTACCTTGACTCACACTTTTCTAAAATAGATAGTTCTAAAAGGTTGATTTTCATTTTTTAAAGGATGTTCTGCTGCTGGGTGCTGTTGGGGCCTATGACTGGAGTGGAACAGTAGTTCAGGAATCTTCAGACAGATTCACCACCTTTCCAAGCCATGTGTTTGAGAAGATTCTAAAGGACAGAAATCATAGTTCCTATCTAGGTAAGGGGCTGCAATACAAATCAGGAAATGTATTAAACCCTTATTAAGATATTTTTAAAAAAAAAATGGAAAATTTAACTTTAGCCTGACTCCTTTTAAGAACTGATTTGAGACTATGAGAAGAATTTGCACCCAAAGAGATTTTATTTACTGGTCAACAGATCATTGAATGAAATCTTTACTGTGTTTTTACAATTCTATTCATATCAATGTAATAAGCTAAAAAAATAATAATCAGGCCATGTCACACAAACATAAGAAGTCATGGGATTTGAAAAGACTTCTTGCTGTACCATACTGACCATTATGGGTACTTTCTGTTTTAGTATTTCCATGTTCTTCCCCAATTACTTGTGGATGCAAAGCTGGCTGACTGGATATCATTTCATCCATGGTTCTTCTTCTTTGGGCCTTTCCCTGTTCAGTTTATAGTTTCAGGAGTATTGCTGCAGTTTAATAGTTTAATAGTTTATTTATGATCCCCATATATTTTCTGATGAATGTTTTTGTGACCTAATAAGGACAGTCACTTTGTCTAACCAGTTCATTGAAATGTTTTCTGCAAACCTATAACATGCCTGCTTTGACAGTTCATCCCTGAATAGTGCTATGGCATTAAGGATCTATGACTTTCTTATCCTTGAAGTTATTTAATGTGTTGCTATTTTTGCAACTTTCTCCTTTCCCTATAGCTTAGCATTGCTTGCATCCAACAAAATGAATAAATCTAAATCTAACTTAATAAGCAGTAGGTCTTTTGCATGTGTGACATTGCATTTCTCCCCTCTAGAATGATTCCTTCCTAAAAGGTCAGACTCTACTATGCACTTTTAAAGCACTGACCTTAATCATTTTGGAAGAAACAATATTATTGCTTTTTCCGTCCCTTCATTTCCTTTCAAACTCCTTCTGCCTCCCTGTAAATGTTCATCTGTGCCGGCTTGCTTTCTTGGAGATCCCAAGCTAAAGGGTTGATAGCACATCACAGCTTCCTAGATAGTCCTTGTTCTGCACTGCACCCTCTCTATTAAAATGGCTGTATGCTGTATTAATTAGGAATAAGTGACCTTAACTTGCAGAATAAATTCTTTTTTCTTGCTGAACTTGTAGTCTCCAATGATGTTCTCTCCCTAAAAAAAGTGTTTGAATACAGATTAATTAGATGGGCATATGTAATGACTAAGGCTTACCTTTCAGACAGCACATTGTCTGGGATGCCCAGTCACTAAGATTTTTAATTCAGAACTGAAGTATGATTTTTTATCTCTGTTAAAATAGGTTTGCTATAATTAAACCACAGAAATGTAAAGTATGTAGTTACATATATATACATAATAAGCACTAATATAAAGTTGATACCTGTTTAAAATATTTACCTGTATTAAAAGATGGTCCCTGAATGCAAATAATGTTAGAATAATGGAAATTTGGATTAAAATGTTAAAAGACATTCAATCACCCTAAGCCTTTCAGCTGACACGTTAATAATATAGTCTGTTCTATTTAGCCAAAGCACTGGGATGTGATTTGGTGAACTGTGGGAAAGCACACTGCAAGCTTTGCAGAAGCTAGGTGTTCCTCGCAAGTTTGAAGGTTGGCCCACACGTTCATCTGACTTGGCTTTATTTCTTCTTCTCTTTCACAAGCATGACATTTTTGTGGTCTACATTTTACTGAATAGGCTACGCTACTATCCATGCTCTTCTGCAAACCTGCTTCAACTCGATTTGAGTGTTACTGTTCTCGCCTGAAGAATATTGCAAATTTTATGCATATGTGACAGCTTAACTTTCTGTCTGGAAGCATCATTCTCAGTGACTAATATAACAGATTGACTCATCCTCTGTGCATTCATGGATAACCAGTTGACAACTTGTAGTTAATGGTCTCTTACACATGTTAAATGTTGATTTCCCTCCCCAGGTTATTCTGTTGCTGTTCTCTCAACTCAGAGCTCTGTTTATTTTGTTGCTGGTGCACCAAGATCCAACTACACTGGCAGAGTAGTGGTTTATGACATTGATGGTGATGGTAATATTGCAATTGTGCAGTCCCAAAGAGGCGAGCAGGCAAGTATATTTTGTTCATGAATACAGATTTTGCAGGTATCTGATAATTCCTCTTTCTTGCAATACATTTAGAACCCACTTGAACTTTTCTCTGCCACTAGACTATTTCAGTGTTAACTGTAACTATTAAATGGTTTAGAAAGAGTGGTGGGTTGAAATTAACCCCTGACTAATTTGAGAGAATTACCCCCCAAAATAAAATTGCCAGACTAGCTCAGTGGGATGGAAGAATATAAAGCTATATTTACAAGCAAAACCACAATCTAGAAATATGAAATGCAATGAATATGTACAAAATATGCAATATTTACATGTATTTACAATTTATAAACAACACAAGAAACCCCCCTAGATAAAACCAGGGGGTTACCAATAGCTTCTCTCTCTTCCCCAGTGTACAAGGGAAAAGAGAAAAAAGAAAAAAGCAGAGAATAACTTATTAGTACTTAGCCACAACAAGAACACAGCTAAGGTCAGCAATAGCCAAGCAAATGCAACCAGCTAGTATCTGCTAAAGCTGAGAAAGAGAAGTTGTTAGTTTTTACAGCTAGCTTTATGTTCATTATCAGACCAACAGGGTTATTTAGACCTTATCATTATTTTTCTTTTGCACCCAGTGGTAATTTATTTACATTCTACCACTTCCTACTTAAGAAAATTTCCAAGACATCAGCCTGAAACTGCCATGGGAAGTTACTCAATTAGTGGTAAAAGATAATTTACAAAGCTACTTAATGTATTGTTCTGCCAACACTTCTAATTGGAAAAAACTCAGTCAGCTTCACTCTGCCTGAGAAATTGTGAAACAGCTAATATCAAAACAGATTTGGAAGCTCATTCTCTTTTCCTGCACTTGGAAAAGGGCAGTGAACTTAGATGGTTTTGGTTTTGGTTTTGTCTGTTTGTAAAGTAACCCAGCGAGTAAATCAGAGTTTTGGTAGTGTCATGTTCACAGTTTAGTATAAAAAGGAATTATACCTCCTGTATCTTATTCTGTGTTTGCATTCTTACTGCTGAGTGGTAGCCATAGTAGCAGCTAGTAGGCAGAGACATTGAACACATGGTAAGGATACTGTTCTTCAAACACTGGCATATATTATGCAGTAATTTCATTCCAATGGGCAGTTTCAAAGTCAGGTGCTAAAACGTTATGCTTTACAAAATCCATATACAAACATGACTCTTACTACTGATTTCAGATTGGTTCCTACTTTGGGAGTGTCGTGTGTTCAGTGGATGTTAACAAGGATTCTGTGACAGATGTGCTACTTGTGGGTGCACCAATGTTTATGAATGACCTGAAGAAAGAGGAAGGGAGAGTATACATGTTTTCCATCACAAAGGTAAAAATGGCACTGTAGCAAAGCTGAATCAGCTTCCTGCCTTTCTATCCATGATAAGTGCTGCTATTTTCATTTGTAGCTGAAGGGATTTACTGGTGTTCCCTGGACTACATTTTTACCAAGGAAAAAGTAGTCCAAATTAGTGACAGTGTCTGTTCTGTTAAATCAGAGTGACAAGGAAAACATCCTTGGCCCTACACCCAAATTATGCAGCAATTTGGCAGTGCTCAGGGCTGGCCTCTTTCACATCAGACTGGCCACATGCATGCTAAAAAACCCTTGGCCCTGGCTCTCTTCAGAGTTTCTTAGTTACCATCTTGAGTTGCATTAAAAATTATCACCAGTAGGTTTTTTGTAATGAGAAATAGAACATGTGCTTTACTCAAGGTGTGGCATAAGGTATGTGCCTTATGAGGAGAGGCTGAGGGACCTGGGGCTTTTTAGTCTGAGGGCTGGGTGGCAAAAGGGAGGGCACAGGCTCTTCTCACTTGCTCCCTGTTATAGGAAGGAGCAATGGATATAAGCTGCAGCACAGGATGTTCCACCTCAACACGAGGGGGAACTTCTTTACTGTAAGGGACACAGACCACTGGAACAGGCTCCCCAGAGAGGTTGTGGAGTCTTCTCTGGAGACTTTCAAAGCCTGTCTGGATGTGTTCGTCTATGACCTGAGCTCGATTGTATGGTCCTGCTCTGGCAGGAGGGTTGGACTTGATGATCTTGATGGTCCCCCACAGCAAACTGCTGGCTAAGCTGGCAGCTCGAGCTTGGACAGCAACACTCTGTGCTGGGTTAGGAACTGGCTGGAGGGCCGAGCCCAGAGAGTGGTGGTGAATGGTGCCACCTGCAGCTGGAGGCCGGTTACCAGTGGCATCCCCCAGGGATCAGTGCTGGACCCCATCCTCTTCAATGTCTTCATTGATGATCTGTGTCCAATTCTGGGCCCCTCAGTTTAAGAAGGACATTGAGACACTTGAACGTGTCCAGAGAAGGGCAACAAGGCTGGGGAGAGGCCTTGAGCACAAGCCCTATGAGGAGAGGCTGAGGGAGCTCGGATTATTTAGCCTGGAAAAGAGGAGGCTCGTGGACAACCTCCTTGCTCTCTACAACTACCTGAAAGGTGCTTGTAGCCAGGAAGAGGTTTGTCTCTTCTCTCTAGCAACCAGCACCAGAACAAGGGGACACAGTCTCAAGCTGCACAAGGGGAAGTTTAGGCTCGAGGTGAGGAGAAAGTTCTTCACCAAGAGAGTCGTTCACCATTGGGATGGACTGCCCAGGGAGGTGGTGGAGTCACCGTCCCTGGAGGTGTTCAGGAGGGGATTGGATGTGGCACTTGGTGCCATGGTCTAGTCATGGGGTCTGTGGTTACAGGTTGGACTCGATGGTCTCTTCCAACCTTGGCGATACTGTGATCTCTTTGGGTCCCTTCAAACCTGTGATAAGGACAGGGGCAAATACTGCCAAGCCCACCTGGTTAGAGAACTGTGGATGGAGTGTTGCTTAGCACAAAGAATGTCATCACAGAATCCAGGGGTTGGAAAGGACCTCTGGAGAACTTCTGGCCCAACCCTCCTGCCAGAGTAGGTTCACCTAGAGCAGGTTGCACGGGACAGTGCCCAGCTAGGTTTTGATTGACTTCAGAAATGGAGACTCCACCTCTTCCCTGGTCAGCCCATTCCAGTGCTTCAGCACTCTCAAAGTAAGTTCCTCCTTGTGTTTGGATGGAACTTCCTACATTCAATTATGTGCTTCTCCTGTCACTGGGCATCACTGAAAAAAAATGGCCCCTTCCTTTTAATACCCACCCTGTAAGTATTTCTCTCACACATTCTACTTTCAGAGGAAGCTGCAAACTTTCTCCAGAACTGGTTGTGCATGTAATCAAGGAATAAGGTAGTGGAAGTAGACCAAAATGGAGTCAATAAGCAAGTTAGCAAGTAAGCACTCTTAGTGACCAGGGTGCTGCTGCTCTAGGTGGCTCTGTGGTCCTGGTTTTAGGAGCTGTACACAGGTATAACACAAGGTTGACCACTTTTCTGAAAAACTTAGCTCAAGGCTTTTGCTAATTAATTGTTTGCCGTTTGATTTTGGCAAATCTGTTCAACACCCAGCAGATTTCCCAAAACAGATTTCAAAATGCTCTCCTGCCAAATTTCTGCAGTATATGATAGAGTTTCACACTGGATGATTGGTATTGCTCAGGTTGTCTCCTTTGTTCAGTGAAGTTTTGTTACTTGTCTGATGTTACTTGACTGACTGTTTTTTCCTCAGATCTGTAGTAGTTGCTTTCAGAATACCTGTATCAACAGCCCTGAAGCCTCTGGCACGTTTGAACGGTCTCTTGATCAGTCAGCAGGGTCCCTGGAGATGTTCAGGAGGGGACTGGATGTGGCACTTGGTGCCATGGTCTAGTTGTGAGGTTGTGGTTACAGGTTGGACTTGATGATCTTCAAGGTCTCTTCCAACCTTGGTAATTCTATTCTATTCTAATTCTATTCTATTCTTCCTCTTCTGCCTTGCCTGTCTCTCCTAAAGGGCCTGTAACCCCCAGTGCAGTACTCCATTTATGTGAATTGTCCCACCATGTTTCTGTAATAGCAATTATATCATAGTCTTCCTGGTGGACCAAGACTTGCAGTTCGTCTTGTTTGTTACTGTGGTAGTTTAGGCTGGGTGCCTTCTGCTACCACACAAGATACACCTCTGGTGCCCTGGGTCTCCAGCCCAGTGGGTGGACAGAGGGAGCTGTGTATTTCATTCCTATAATGTCCTGCTCCCTATAAATCTATTGGCAAGGTCTTACATTTCCTCTTTCTTTCCTCACTGTTTCTGTGGAGATGCTCCCTGTCTGGTAATGGAAGGGGAGTCATCTTGCAGCCTCATGGGCCTGGCTTGGCCTAATGATGGGAGGAGAAGGGGGAAGGGCAGTCTCAGATCTGGCCAGCTGAGATTAGCCTAACAGTGGAGTGCGGGGGGGGAAGAGAGCTCTGGGGTTTTGGGTATACCCTCAGGTGGGGAGAGGGGAGTGTTGGGATACTTCGGGGTATGTTTTGAGAACTGCTTTTGTCACTGTGCTTGTGGTTCTCTGTAAAATATTCAATGCTTTTCCATACTGCATGCATTGGTGTACATGCACTTCTGCTGGACTGTTGATTTCTCATCTAACTCTAGTTTATGTCCCACTCTCTCATCTCTGGAGAGGCTGGTTTCCTCACCCACCCCATTCAGATGTAGTTTAAAGGCCTCCTAATGAGCCCTGCCAACTCCAAAGCTAGTATCCTCTTGCCCTTTCTAGATAGATTCACTCCATCAAGGTCCAGCAGGTCAGGTGCAGTAAAAGTTGCCCTTTGATCAAAGAACCCAAAATTCCATTGTTGACACCATCCTTTCAGCCAATTGTTGATGGCATGGGTTCTCCTGTTTGTTCCTTTCAGTGTACACCCCTGCCACTGAGGGAACTGAGCAGAACACCACATGGGCTCCTGCCCTATCAACCAATTGTCCAAGGGCCCTGAATTCCTTTTTGATTGCCCTGCTGCCCTCCTTATCAATCTCATCACTTCTAGCTTGGATTACCAGTAATGGGTAATAGTCAGAGGGCTGGATTAGCTTTGGGAGTCTCCTGGTGATGTCCCTTATCCAGGCCCCAGGTAGGCATCAGACTTCCCTATGGCATGGGTTGGGATGACATATAGGTCTGTCTGTTCCCCTCAGGAGAGAATGGCCAACAACTATAACCCTTCTCTTTTTCTTTATGGTGCTGGTCCTGATAGTTGGTGGGGACTGCTTTGCCTTAGGCATCTCTTCAGATGGTTCCTCTTCTGCCCTCTCATCCACATTGCCCTCGGCCTGTAGGGCCTCATACTGATTATGCAAGGGCAAAGGGGGAGGCGAAGAGGGCTGGGATGGAATCCCCTTGCTTTCCCTAACACGGACCTGTATCCATCCCTCCCTGTTTCCGGGGATGCCTCCCTCAGCAGGGGAGGTCCGCAAAGCCTGCTCCCAAATATCTAACTCCCTTTCACATTCCTATATAGTCCTGAGCTTAGATACTTCATCCTTTAGCTCGGCCACTTCATCCTTAAGCTCAGCCACCAGGTTGTGGAGGAAATTCACCTGGTCACACCTGACACAGGTGTTGTCTCCTTCCTCCTCCATTCCAAGTGCCAGACTCCAGCACACTCTGCAGCTAGCAGCCTGGACACCTGCATGCTTGTGCACCAGCTCTGTCTGGGTACCTACTGATTTTCTAATAGCCTTTCGCCAAGTTCTTACCATGGTTCAGGGGTTTAAAGTTATATATTCCACCTAACTTGTATTGTTAGTTGTTAAAAATATATATTCCACCTAACTACTATAATTTATCTGAGCTACCACAGAGGCTTCTGTACTCTGTCAGCTGACCCGGCACATGCAGTGGGGCAAGAAGGCTCTCTAGCCAAAAAGGTGTCACGCGCTCAGCCCCGCCGGGGTTTAAATTTCCCGCGGCTGATGTTACGATCCTGAGCAGACATGTGAGAGTCAATCCTGCCGGTCCTCGCCGTCTGCCAGGGGTCCTTCCAACCCACAAAGGCCCGAAAAGAAACCACAAGAGAAAGATCTCAGCTCAAGCACACCAGTCCCAGTGCTGGTCCTGATCAGCTCTCCAGCCAAAATGGCCAAAAGTTTAGAATAATGAAATCATAGCAGTTTAATTGTTGGGTTTTTTTGCACAAAGAATGCTTTTCTGGTAATTTCTTAATAAATAACTTGGCTGGTATTTCTAAAATTTTAAGCACAGAGTGATAATTAAGTTAAAGGTGAGAGTGTTATTTGCTAGAGACTTGAATTTAAGCTGGTGTAAATGTGATTATTTTACTACAAAGATCTCTAAATTTTCTTTCTTTGTTGGCACTGGAGAGGTCAGGAGTTTAGCATTTGGACACATGTTTTTTGCATTAGTTTAGTTACGAAATTCCATTTCTGTTTCAAAGAATTATGTCCAGTTACATAATTTCCCTCTGCATAAAAACTGGTAATCCAAAACTGGAAACTGTATTTTTCAATGCATTATGAAACTTCCAGAACAGTCAGATGAGGACAGTGAGAGCATTTAAGTTTCATACATATGGTTATATTTGCTGCTAGTGCTTGCATAGCATGCTTTGATTTTGCTGTGCACTGCTTGCCAAGACTCAGAGACATAATGCAAACTGAATGGGCAATACAATGGGGAAGGAATTCAGGACTGAGCAGTCCAAGAGGAATGTACTGGAAAACAGAAACAAAAAAACAATGAAGATAGATAATCCTCCTGTCTGATCTGGTGCAATGATAGCTGTGTTCTTGCTTTTTCTTTTTCCTTTTCAAAGGGAATTTTGGATCAACAAGAACTCTTGGAAGGTCCACAGGGGTCAGAAAATGCTCGGTTTGGATCAGCGATTGGAACGCTTGCAGACATTGATTTGGATGGCTTTAATGATGTTGTAATAGGTGCACCACTGGAAAACCAAAACTCTGGAGCAATTTACATTTACAATGGATTTCAAAAGACTATACTTAACAAATATTCTCAGGTAAATAACTTTGTTACATAATGCTGTACTCAGTGCCTTTAGATCTGCTAATGGAAAACAGAGGGATTTTTATCTTTTCATTGGTTACTGTTTTCCTCATCTTAAAGAGAATGCTTTTGTTCTAATGCCTATATTGAGCTTTGTGCCTCTCCTTGATTCAGCTGTCAGTATGTCCTTGTTGATGTTGTGCTGCTGGTAATTGAAGCATATAGAGGAAAAGGACTTCCTCAGGTGCTCCATCTGAGCTTCTTATAATATTTGGTGCTTAAGTATGAAACAAGCAAATTTCATATATATTTTTGACACCCATTACGCATTATTTCAGCATTGATGTAAAACAATGAATATTAAATAAATCTCTGTAAATTACAAATACATTGTATTAAAGGAAAAGACATTCAAGGGTCTTTGCATATCCTGTATGTTAGTGTAATGACAATTTTAATGTCCCTTTCCATGCAGACTTTCTGTCTGCAGAAAGTATTTGTTAAAGGTACTGTTAAGCATCCTTTTCTTTTGACTTTTTTGAGTTCCTCAGTGTGAGGTGGAAAAAGTTTCTAGTAAGTTTATTGGTCGACTCACAAGAGAGAATATTCTAGCCCATTTTCTGTTTCAAGAGAGGAAAAAGTCCTTTAAAAGCATCTGAGAAAATATTCACAAAAGCATTTTCTCTACACAACACATTGCATATACAGGGAATATTAGTGAAAATCTATTGTATAGGCTGCTATCTACAGACTTAAGCATACTTTTAGCAAATTTAGTAACTGAACTCTCTTTCCCAGAAAATCTTAGGATCAGATTCTGCTTTAGGACAACGGCTCCAATTCTTTGGAAGATCAGTAGATGGCCATAGAGACTTAAATGACGATGACATTACTGACGTATCAGTTGGTGCTGATGGAAATGTGGTTCTGCTATGGTTGGTAAACTCTTTCAGAAAGGGAGTGCTTAATGATTCAGATCCAAGATGAGCATTTAGTTGATTAAACAGCAAAACAAACATACAAACCAAGAAGTTCTTTTCGCTACATATGTTCAAATCTAACACACATATTGACTCATTGCTGCTATTGTAGCTAGCTGATAAACAGCATTAGACTAAGCCCCTTTTAAGCAGGTATCATCAAACCATCAACAGCCAAGGCAGGGCAAGCAGATCCAGGACATGCAGGAGAAAAGTGGACGGTGGGGGCTGCCAAGAGGAAGCTGTGTAGGGGTGAGGAGGGCCAGAGGACACCTCTGCCCGCTGCTGCTGTGTGAATATGTGATCCAGTGGGAAGGTGCAGCAATAGGGAATGAGGCATGCATGAGTATTTGTACAGCATGTTGTACTTCAGAAGCTGCAGTGTAATTTTGATAGCTGTGCATGAGATAGGTGAGACCACTTCCCACACAACCTGTGTGACCTTTACTGGTCAATAGGCTGATATGGGGGAGAGAGTTGTTTTGCAGGGTAAAGATAGAAAGTAGTGAAAGAGAGGTGGCATGCAATTCGGGCAAGAAACCCATCCGTTCTGGCATGTGGCCTTTGCTAGAGTAATCTGAGTACTTTCACGAAAAAAGACAAAAAAAAAAAGAAGAAGAAAGGCTTCACAGAACCGATACCTTCTGCTACTACTAAGTAGTATGTATTTTCATATTTGCTTCAGGAGCTAAATTAAGCTGCAGCTTGCTTTCCCATCTGTTGCATGTCTTTTTGCCTGAGGTTCCCCATTGAAAGAAGAAAAACATCTGTCTGAAATACAACTTATTTCATAAAGAAGCAAGGTTATTCAAAATGAATGGTCAGTTTGTAACTTTGACCCACAAGAGAACTGCTGCTAGTGTTGGTGGGGATTTCATTAAAGAAAATTATGCTCTTTGGAGTACCAGCATTTATTTAGGTTTGATTAATGAAGGTGCTTATTTAGTCTGATTAACGAGTTTCACTTTTGATTAAAGTGTTCTTTTTCACTTGTAGGGATCCTTTTGAAACAGCTCTTTTAATTACATGAAAGTTGGTTTTCTGAAAAATAAGATTATTAATTAAAATAAAAAATTATCCTTCTTCACCTTTCAAGATTAGTTCAGAAGCCTCCCTAAAGCAGCAGAAGGTTACTTATTAGGAAAACAGGAGAGGGCTTTGTTGTCTGTTATCACAAGGGAAGGATTGGAGCATTAGGATAAAGACATTGAATATCCATTAATTTGACATGATAATTTATTGTCATTACTGAAAGCTACTGTATCAGTAAATTTACTTGTATGCAAAGAACAAGAATTGTACTGGTGCTACTAAAAAATGTTTACAGTGGGAACCAAAATATCAATGTTACATTTACAGGTAGTAATACAAGAGCTTCTACATTACCCTGTACTCTTGAAAATCACATGTAACCTTTTAAAAAATATTTTTCAGGTCACAAAGCATTGCAAATGTGTCCATAATTGCCTCGTTTAAACCAGAGAAAATCAGTCTGGTGAACAAGAACACAGATATAACTGTCAAAATATGTTTTCAGGCTACGTTTAGACCTGCTAAGAGAAGTAATCAAGTGGGTAAGAGTATTTCAATGACTTACAGTTTCATAGATTCATAGAATGGTTTGGGTTGGAAGGGACCTTAAAGAACAACTAGTTCCAGCCACCCTGCCATGGGCAGGGACACCTTCTATTAGACCAGATTGCTCAAGGCTTCATCCAGTTTGACCTTGAACACCTCCAGGGTGAGGGCATCCACAACATCCCTGGTTGTAATAAGGCAAAGGAGACCACGTGCAATGGAAATAACTGCAGCAAAATCAATGCATTTTCACTTGAATAGGCTCTTAATAAATTGGGCATTATTCATCACCAAGTTTTAAAGTCATGTGTTCAATATTTTAATCTCTACTGCCATTTCAGACAATTTTAGATTGCTTCCAGACTAAAGACCCTGAAGAAACAACATGCATCACATTCAATACTATTTTACTCAAAACCAGACAGCGAAAGCTGAGGCAGTCTTTACATTATTTTTTTACCAAAGTCCATTATTCAAATGACATTCTATATGTGTTTGAATGTCAAGAAAGGCAAAACCAGTATAAAACTTCAATTCCTGAGAAAGTGCTAAGACCTCCCTTCATCACTGGCTGCATAATATTTGTAAAGTAAGGAACTAATAGTATTCTTGTCTTCTTGCTGTTCAAACAACCCCAGAAGATGGCATTACTGAAAAGACTGTTTTTTTTTCTCAACCTGCCAGTTGCAGCAGCAAACTGCAGACATTTACTTCTTCAGAAGAAAAATAAAGAAATTGCCTTATATTCAGTGCAGATGTCAGTGGGGAGAAGTTCTTCTATTCAAAGGACAAGAATGCACCAAATATTTCTGAGACAAGCACTGGCCTCCCATGAAACTAGTTGCATGTCATTCATAAACACCAGTTGGACAGATTTAGTGCTATATACAGTGCCTTTTGGAAATACGGATTTTGAGCTACAAAATAATGGTCAACTTCCAGTACATATTAGTAATAACATGAATAGGAGAAGAAGATAGAAATTATGTGATTGAAGAGAAGATGCAGGTTCATTATAATCTCCCTAGAGTTCATGGATCTTATTGCAATGTCCCTTTATATAGCATAATCTTGTCAGTGCTGACTGTCTTCTTGTCTGAGCTGCAGGCTTGGACATCTACAGTAGAGACTGGGTTGACTGCCACTTAATGTGCTCTCTGTGGATGAGAACTTGCATTAGAATTTGAACCAGTATGATTGCTTTGGAAAACATAAGAGAATGTTTTTGTTTTGCTACTGCTCTGTATATAGCAAGCTACTAAAAAAGAAGTGAAATGTTTAGCACGGTTTGGAAAGCCTGGCCACTCCATATTGCTGAACATAGTAACGATATCACAGCCAGTCATTCTTGGCAAAAAGTGTGCTGTTATTCTTCTTGTAGCTATAAAGTATAATGCAACATTGGATGCAGATCTCCAGTCTACTAGAGTAACTTCTAGAGGATTATTCAAAGAAAATAACGAAAGATACATGCACAGGCATCTTGTGGTACGTCATGAAGAGAATTGTGTTCAAGATGTCTTCAGTGTACAGGTAAGTGCAATGGGATGCAGTCTTATGTGACAAAAATGATCAGAGGAAGACGTTGATGAGTTTTATATCCATAAGACAAATTTCCTGCATGTCGTACTTCCTGAATTGTGTTTCTCAAACCCCCCACAACTGAGAAATACATAGTAAGATTCTGACTTCAAAGAATCTATTAATTGTCAAATGCACAGCTCTTTAGGATGGAAGAGGCAATTCTTAGTGATACAATTCAAACCTGACATCACACAGAGCCCACGGTCCATAGTTTCAATAGATTTTAATTTCCTTCTGAGTAGATTCTTCTCTAAGAATTAAGACATACTAATGTTTTCTCTCAAAGTAACAATATTTTAGACAGACATCTGGTACATTCTAGCCCTAGGTATGCGCTTGCAAAAATACAAATAAACAAGTCCATCTTTCTCCAGAACCAAAGCCTGAATACAGCCCTGAGAGTTGCCTTAAGTCCCCTGTGTGATGATAGGTGAGGGAAAAGACTTTAATTCCTGATTTGCTTTGCAGTGCAGGTATTGTTGACTTGCTGATCACATATATTGCCATTGTGGAGCCATGAGCCATAGGGCTATAGGAATATTCATCCACTAGTTAAGAAACAGAAGAAACATGAGGTGTATTGTGGTTTAGTGCAGCTCAGGCCCAGCTGAGATGGTAAGGTAGAGCAGAACAGGAGTTTAACTTTGGCATCCAGGTGAGAAAGTAAGACACCTGGTGGTGGTTTTTGAGGACTGGCTTTTGCAGCTGCTGAGAATCTGTATGTTCCTTAGACCTAGAATTGACTGTGATGAATAATCTCCATGAATCCTAGGGAAATTAGTTTTCTACAGAAATGGCACTAAAAGATGTTTAGCAAGATGAACCCACATTAGA
Source organism: Picus viridis (assembly GCA_033816785.1). Taxonomy (NCBI): domain Eukaryota; kingdom Metazoa; phylum Chordata; class Aves; order Piciformes; family Picidae; genus Picus; species Picus viridis. Next base: position 71,916,134 of record CM066606.1, on the reverse strand, counting down.
CAAAATTGTTTTGTTTAACAAATAAAGCTTTGTACAGTTACTACTCATTTAGAGCAAGTATGATTTTACTATGCATTCTGAATGTGCAATAGAATTACTCTGCTGTGCTGATAGCTATCATATGAACCATGTGCTTTACAGGAACCTTCTGATGCAGTGAATTCACTTAGCCTGCGCATTGACATTGCTATTGCAAATCCTGGTTCCAGCCCTGTCCTTGATATATATTCTCCTGCATCTGTGGCATATAGTGTAAGTATGCAGACTTACCATTGAAAAATGCATAACAGGTAGATGCAAGATGATGACTGGAAGCTGGCCTATCCACAAGAAGGACCAGAAGGAGGAGCCAGGGAATTCCAGGCCTGTCAGCCTGACCTCAGTGCCAGGCAAGATTATGGAACAGGGCATCTTGAGTGCAATCACACAGCACTTACAGGATGGCCAAGGGATCAGGCCCAGCCAGCATGGATGTAGGAAGGGCAGGTCCTGCCTGACCAACCTGATCTCCTTCTATGATCAGGTGACCCGCCTGGTGGATGTGGGCAGGCCTGTGGATGTAGTCTACCTGGACTTCAGCAAGGCCTTTGACACTGTCCCCCACAGCAAACTCCTGGCCAAGCTGTCAGCTCGTGGCTTGGACAGGAGCACTCTGGGCTGAGTTAGGAAGTGGCTGGAGGGTCAAGCCCAGAGAGTGGTGGTCAGTGGTGCCACATCCAGCTGGCAGCCAGTCACTAGTGGTGTTCCCCAGGGATCGGTGCTGGGCCCCATCCTCTTTAATGTCTTCATTGATGATCTGGATGAGGGGATTGAGTCCATCAACAGTAAGTTTGCAGCTGACACCAAGTTGGGGCAGGTGTTGATCTGTTAGAGGGTAGGAGAGCTCTGCAGAGGGACCTTGACAGGCTGGACAGATGGGCACAGTCCAACAGCATGACATTTAGCACATCTAAGTGCCGGGTTCTACACATTGGCCACAACAACCCCATGCAGTGCTACAGGCTAGGGTCAGAGTGGCTGGAGAGCAGCCAGGCAGAAAGGGAACTGGGGGTACTGGTTGATACTAGGCTGAACATGAGCCAGTAGTGTGCCCAGGTGGCCAAGAAGGCCAATGGCATCCTGGTCTATAACAGGAACAGTGTGGCCAGCAGGAGCAAGGAAGTCATTCTGCCCCTGTACTCTGCACTGGTTGGGCCACACCTTGAGTCCTGTGTCCAGTTCTGGGCCCCTCAGTTTAGGAAAGATGTTGACTTGCTGGAACATGTCTGGAGAAGGGCAACGAAGCTGGTGAGGGGTTTGGAGCACAAGCCCTATGAGGAGAGGCTGAGGGAGCTGGGTTTGCTTAGGTTGGAGAAGAGGAATCTCAGGGAGACCTTATTACTGTTTACAACTACCTGAAGGGAGGTTGTCGGCAGGTGGGGGTTGGTCTCTTCTCCCAGGCAACCAGCACCAGAACAAGAGGACACAGTTTCAGGCTGCACCAGGGGAAGTTTAGGCTGGATGTTAGGAAGAAGCTCTTCACAGAAAGAGTGATTTGCCATTGGAATGGGCTGCCCAAGGAGGTGGTGGAGTCACCATCACTGGAGGTGTTTAAGAAGAGACTGGATGAGGCACTTGGTGCCATGGTTTTGTTGATTTGATGATGTTGGGTGATAGGTTGGACTCAATGATCTTGAAGGTCTTTTCCAACCTGGCTAATTCAATTCTGTTCAAGTGAAAACTGGTACTCTCGTTAAGTCACTGGGCTGAAAGCAGGAACCTGGCCAACCTCCCTGGTTTCTCTAATACCTTTTTCTGCATTGCATGGGTTTGCTCACATAATGTACACACACCAGCAACCATGGTATAACAAGCATGTTGCTTGAGCCATGTCACTGCTGATGTGAACCTCTGGTTGATAGCAAAGATGAACTATGCTAGGTTAATGTATCCTAAAATAAAAGAGTGCGTAAAAGAGAGATGGAATACGTTCTATTACATCTGTTTTGGGTTATTAGTAACCTGCTGGCACCATTGTGGATCAGTTGACATGTAGTGACATGCTCTTCAGTCCTAACTTCTTCATGTCAGAGTTTTCAATGCCCTTCAGAGGGATTTTCTTATCTGTAAAGAAAGAATGTGCTTCATCTCAAAGATGTTTGCTCTGTGCTGTCTGTAGAGAATTTTTGAGTCCTGTCATTCAGGAAATGTTTTTTGTTTTCATAGATTCCTTTTATTAAGGACTGTGGTGAAGATGAACTTTGTATCTCTGATCTTGTTCTGAATGTTCAGCGGAAAGGAGATGATGGGTAAGAACTAAACCAGGGAATTGTTGGGCTTGGGTGTTTTGACCTATCACTTTGTAATTTTTGAATGAATGTCTAGATTAGAATGCCTTTCTAGTTCAACATCTACTTAGAAACAGCAAAGATAATAAAAGCATTAGCTTTTCTGTCTAAACAACTAATCAAGAAAAAAAAGGCATGATAGGAACACAGCTATGGGACTCTTGTCACCCACTGAACTGCCACTTGTCAGCCACTGTTAATAATCCTATCTAGCTGGTTGCTGTTGGTTGAGGGAGCATACTGGGACGGCAGCAGAGGCTGCAGTAGCCATATTTGTTTCTCCCATGGGGAGTAGTGAGGATCCTGCAGCAGGCTGTGTCACTGGGGACCTGGGGTCAGCCATTTGGGCAGCACATATTCCAAGACCATATGCAGATACATGAAATACCTCTTGCTAGAGCTGTCATCCCAGTCTGCTGCCCTCTCTGCCCAGCTTCCTACTAGGGTAGAACACTTGAAAGTTCAGCAAAGTGACTTTGAGCATACATAATCACTTTGAGAAGGCTCTAATTCCATCAGTTTCAAGAAATACCATCACAGAGTTTCTTATGTCAAAGGGTTTAGAAAGCAGAGCATTAAGTTTGTAGAATGTAGAAAATGTCTTGCTGTGCTTGTTATTTGTTGTTAGCTACGGGTCATGCATTTCCATGCTCCACCTCTAATTCCTCTCTTTACAACAATGAACTTTATTTTCCAGCAGCAAACAGCAGTTTGTTGTCAGCAGCAAAACCAGAAGACTAACTTTCAATGTGAAATTAAGAAATAAAAAGGAAAATGCATATAACACCAGAATTCAGGCTACATTTTCAGACAACTTGTTTTTTGCTTCATCATCTTTGCCGGTACGTGATAGATACCCAACCTCACAGTTTCTGTTATTGCCACAGAATTTCAAGATTCTCATAGAATTTATTTTTTAATTTCTTTCTAGAATCATAGAATCATAGAATCATAGAATCAGTCAGGGTTGGAAGGGACCACAAGGATCATCTAGTTCCAACCCCCCTGCCATGGGCAGGGACACCCTACACTAGATCACGCTGGCCAGAGCCTCGTCCAGCCTGGTCTTAAACACCTCCAGGGACTGGGCCTCAACCACCTCCCTGGATAACCCATTCCAGGGCTTCACCACTCTCATGGTAAAGAACTTCTTCCTCACATCTAGCCTGAATCTCCCCATTTCCAGCTTCATTCCATTCCCCCTAGTCCTATCACTACCTGAGATCCTGAGAAGTCCCTCCCCAGCCTTCCTGTAGGCCCCCTTCAGATACTGGAAGGCCACAATGAGGTCACCTCGGAGCCTTCTCTTCTCCAGACTGAACAGCCCCAACTCCTTCAGTCTGTCCCCATAGGAGAGGTGCTCCAGCCCTCTGATCATCCTCGTGGCCCTTCTCTGGACACGCTCCAGCACGTCCACATCCCTCCTGTAATAGGGGCTCCAGAACTGGATGCAGTACTCCAGGTGGGGTCTCACCAGAGCTGAGTAGAGGGGGAGAAGCACCTCCCTTGACCTGCTGGTCACACTTCTCCTGATGCAGCCCAGGATCTGATTGGCTTTCCAGGCTGCAAGTGTACATTGAGAGCTCATGTTGAGCTTCTCGTCCACCAGCACCCCTAAGTCTCTCTCCTCAGGGCTGCTCTCCAGCCAGTCACTGCCCAGCCTGGATTTGTGCCTGGGATTGCCTCGACCCAGATGCAGGACCCTGCACTTGGTCTTGTTGAAGCTCATGAGGTTGGCTTGTGCCCACCTCTCCAGCCTGTCCAGGTCCCTCTGGATGGCATCCCTTCCCTCCAGCGTGTCCACTGCACCACACAGCTTGGTGTCATCAGCAAACTTGCTGAGGGTGCACTCGATGCCACTGTCCATGTCACCCACAAAGATAGAATAATAGAATAGAATAGAATAGAATAGAATAGAATAGAATAGAATAGAATAGAATAGAATAGAATTACCAAGGTTGGAAGAGACCTTGAAGATCATCGAGTCCAACCTGTAACCATAACCTCACAACTAGACCATGGCACCAAGTGCCACATCCAGTCCCCTCCTGAACGCCTCCAGGGACGGAGACTCAACCACCTCCCGGGCAGCCCATTCCAATGACGAATCACTCTCTCGGTGAAGAACTTTCTCCTCACCTCCAGCCTAAACTTCCCCTGGTGCAGCTTGAGACTGTGTCCCCTTGTTCTGGTGCTGGTTGCTGGGGAGAAGAGGCCAACCCCTTCCTGGCTACAACCACCCTTCAGGTAGTTGTAGAGAGCAATGAGGTCGCCCCTGAGCCTCCTCTTCTCCAGGCTAAACAGCCCCAGCTCCCTCAGCCTCTCCTCATAGGGCTTGTGCTCAAGGCCTCTCACCAGCCTTGTTGCCCTTCTCTGGACACGTTCAAGTGTCTCAATGTCCTTCTTAAACTGAGGGGCCCAGAACTGGACACAGTACTCCAGGTGCGGCCTAACCAAAGCAGAGTACAGGGGCACAATGACCTCCCTGCTCCTGCTGGCCATACTATTCTAGTAGTGCCTAGTGCCTTTCTAGTGTGTGTGTAGACCTCTCTGCCATCTTGCATACCAGAATTCTTCTCAGTACATCAGTTTATTTAGGTTAAGGAGAGACACTGCCAACTCAGGATGAAAGTTGACAACCTGTTGAGTTTGACCTCACCTCAGTATTTCATACATCTTTTCCTCACTTTAGGCCTGGGCACCCACGTCTTCTACTTGACTCTTAGTGTGCCTGAATGTAGAGGCTGTGACACAGGGAATTTGTATTTGATAAAGTGAGCAGGCTGCATTGATGATACAGCCTTAAAGCACAGACTCTGAATCTAGAAATATGTTACTGTGAAGATCATATTCCAGCTAGGCAGTTTATCAAATTGAAATGATTATTATATCCAAAGCTCTTCTTCCAGCAAATTTTAGAATAGAATAGAATAGAATAGAATAGAATAGAATAGAATAGAATAGAATAGAATAGAATAGAATAGAATACACCAGGTTGGAAGAGACCTTCAAGATCATCGCGTCCAACCCATCAACCAATCCAACCCACCTAAACAACTAAACCATGGCACCAAGCACCCCATCAAGTCTCCTCCTGAACACCTCCAATGATGGTGACTCCACCACCTCCACGGGCAGCCCATTCCAATGGGCAATCACTCATTTTTTTGTTTGAGAACAAGGAAAATAAAGGAATTATACATAGTATTTTGGGGAATGCAATAAACCTATAATCTCAACTGTTGCTCCTAAACAATTCATGAAGGATGAAATCCAAACTTCAGTGCTTGGCTTAGGCAATCATTCTGCTACTGGAGAGGTGCATTATTATCCTAGGTGTGGAGTCCAGAGCAACGCTTATGCTGAAGGGAGAGGAGGGATTGGAACATTCATCACTACCCAAGAGCAGCGTTTTCCCGAACAATGAATTGGCAGAAGTATTTCACAGAGCACTGAGGGTGTCCCTCTACCTCCTCATTCTGTTGTGCAGCTAAATTGACTCACTCCATTCATGCCAAAAGACCACACTGAAGCTAGGATTTCCTTTGCTTTAAAAGCCCAGTTACTAGAAGTAGTTCAGCGTGCAAGTAAAGCATTTGACCAAAAATGTGCCTGCTTCTAAGCAGAAAGAAAAGCATAAGCTGAGAATGTATGGGTGTTGTTTGGGGTTTGTTTTGTGCTTTTTTAAATAGAATAACTCATAAATGGTAAATGTCTGCTAGGGATGCTTGTAACAAAAGACAGTACATTTTAATGAATTCTTTTCAAAGTGATGATAACTGGCAATGGTCTATGAGTTCATCATTGATATAGGACAGGCTAAATATTCTGCAAAAGTAAATAAACTTACTTATTGTGGATTTTCCTATAAAAAGTACAATAAGAGTTCCCCTCCACATGCTAACTTCTCCAGGGAGAGTACTTAATTAACTGTCAGGTCACATAAATATGGCTGCAAAAGTCCTGTAAAAATGATGTAAAAATATCACCATGGGACTTAATGCTGAAACTGACCTATATTTTCTACTCTCTATTCCTTCTTCCCAGCCCAATTGTAACAAATTGTAACAAGCTCATTTTACAGCTCACAAGACATCACATGGGATTGGTCCTTGTCCCATCTTTCTCCTGCCTTTTTCCTAGCCCTGCCTATGCCCCATCCCTCTCTTGCATCTCTTGGAATTGCTGTCATATAACATATGGGTAAAAGCTAGAGCACAGGGCATTCCTCCTCAACACGAGGAGATGCTTCTTTACAGTCAGGGTGACAGAGCACTGAAACAGGCTGCCCAGAGACCTTGTGGAGTCTCCTCCACTAGAGATATTCAAAACCCATCTGGGTACATTCCTATGCAGCCTGCCCTTGGTGATCCTGCATTGGCAGGGGGATTGGACTCAGTGATCTAGGGAGGTCCTTTATAACCCCTGACATTCTGTGATTCCATGATAACAGCTGTTTTTTTGCTTCTTAGCATAATGTTTATCCAGTTGAAGGTACAGACTGAGATCTTCCTCTCTGCTTTATCAAAACCTAATATTGAGATGACTTTATTGTCTTATTTCCTCTGTAGAGTGATGGGACTGAAGTCTCCTGTCAGACAGGAACAGCACAAAGTACAGTCATTTGTCAAATAAGCTATCCTGTTTTCAGAAGAGGACAACAGGTACAGCTAGTGTGTTTAAATAACCTTGAACAATACCCAAAAGGGGTTTTTTTGTTTTGTTTTCCTCTAATATTGCTTTACTGTTAGTGTTACTTAGATTTGGCAACAGTTACTATCCTTTTGGGTTTCAGAGGCATTAAAAAGGCAAACTAAGAGTTAATGTTTTTGACTTCTTGCTAGATAAAGGTAAAAAGGCTTTTGAAGTACATTTATCCCTACCCACAGCTTTCAAATGCTGCTGTAGCACTGTAACCCTGTAGGGTAAGGCCTGCAAATAGAATAAAAAGAGCTTAATGTGTAGTCTTCTGGGAAATGAGCACAGTCCCAAACAAATCCTTCCTGCTGTGTAAATGTGGAGTAGATCCCTCTCCTGCTTCTGTGAATCTCATCTCTCCAAAAATCCAGTAATGCTTTGAGAGGAGATGGGTGGCCCACAGAGCCCTAGGACAGGTCATTTATCCTTTTTCTCATAGATACTGTAAAACTCAGGATATTCTTGGCTTTGTAGAACAGAAATAGGTTTCCATTCTCTTACACAATCAATGAGAGCAGTAAGAAACTTGCTAGAAAAAGTAGAAATATGATGTTCTGTGGCAGGGGATGCAAATAAGTAAATAAATAAAAAGTAATTGGATATTAAAAGTTTGTCCTGCGTCTTTAATGGCATTGATCAAAGCAGACCTGTTAGAACAACCGGGAGAAAAGAGTGAACATAAACCTTGTGTTAGTGCTAATGTCAGTGCATGCAACTGAAATGATCCTGAACACCTTTTGTTGTAGCTTGTTGCTAGTTATACACAATTTAAAACTAGAAATAGCTCATGTTTGTATACCACAGCCAATTTGTAGGGGAAAGCGAAAACAAAGCAATACTGGAGTATTAGAAAGTACTGAAATATTACACAGAAATTCACAGAGAATTCTATATTGTTGCACATGCAAATAATTATGTTGCTAATGAGAAGTCCTTTGGATGCTCTACCATAAACTCATTTATTATGTGTTCTTTGTCTCTTCCCCAGGTATCCTTTGATATTAGTTTTGATTTTAACCTAAAAAATCTTCAGAATATGGCAGTTCTAAGTTTTCGTGCATTGAGGTAAAGTACATAATCATATGAAAGCAAGTATTAATACCTTATTATGTATAAAGTCATATTATAACACTAGACTTAAATGTATGTGTTTTGATGAACAGTGAAAGTCAGGAAGAACAAGAATTAGACAACCAGGTCAGCTTATCAATTCCTTTGCGATATGATGCAGAACTTCACTTCACAAGGTATGCTGAACAATGTCAATATTCACTGTCATTTTGCCAGGACACTTGAATACAGCAACACTATTGCAAGATTACTGAAAAATTTTGTTTTCATTTTGGAAGTCTTGAGAAATTCCTAGTTTGTTAACTGTAGCAGAATTTTTTGCTCTTTGAATAATTATGCATGTAAAACATTTAGGGAATGTGTGGTAAGAATCGTGGATCCACGTTTATCTCTGCACAGTTGTTACAGGTGCTTACGTGAATGGAAGAGGTATAAAACCCAAACAGTGCTTGTGATTTTGATAATACAATATAATTAGTATATACTGTATAATAAGGTTGGACCTCTGAACTCAAATGTAGTAACTTTGGATCAAATCTGCTGAACTTGGGCCAAAAATACAAACTCTTGTTAGCATTTTGAGATAATCATAGAATCACAGAATTGTTTCAGTTGGAAAAGACCTCTAAAAGCAAGTCCAACTCAACCTAGCATCACCATGTCTTAAACCATGTCCCAAAGTGCCATGTCTATACATCTCTTGAACACCTCCAGGGAAGGTTACCCCACCATCTCCCTGGGCAGCTTAGTCCAATAACTGACCACACTTTCAACATAGAAATTTTTTCCTAATGTCTAACTTAGACTTCCCCTGGCATAATTTCAGGCCATGTCCTCTCATTCTATCACCTGACACTAATGAGAAGAGACCAGGCACCACCTCCCTACAACTTTATTTTAGGCAGTTGTAGAGAGCAATGAGGTCTCCACTCAGCCTCCTCTTCTTCAGACTAAACAATCCTAGTTCCCTCAGCTGTTCCTCATATGACTTATTCTCCAGACCATTCACCAGCTTCATTGCCCTTCTCTGGACATACTCCAGCAACTCGATGTCTTTCTTGAAGTGCGGGGCATAAAACTGAATACAGTATTTGAGGTGTGGCCTGACCAGTGCCAAGTACAGGGGCATGATCACTTCCCTACTCCTGCCAGCTGCACTATTTCTGCAGGCCAGGATGCCACTGGCCTTTGCCACCTGGGCACACTGCTGGTTCATGTTCAGATGCTTGTCAGGCAGCACCCCCAGGCTGTTTTCTTCCAAGCACCTTTCCAGTCATTCTCCCCAAGCCTGTAGCATGGCGTGGGGTTGTTATAACCCAAGTACAGGACCCAGTACTGGCCCCTGTTAAATCTCATACAGCTGACCACAACCCATTGATCCAGCCTGTACTGATCCTTTTGCATAATGATTGAACTAAAATCCTAGGTGGCACATGGCACATTCCCCCTTGCTGCAGCTGTGTTGGCACTGGAAGTAGCACATTCTTCTTTCCCACATTTTCCCAGAGACTGCCTCACACCTATCCCTTCCCTCCTGACATCAGCCCTTTCCCCTCGTTGCAGAAGACAAGTCAAGGCTGTTGTAAAAAGGATCCCTTACTCTGAGAGGGACAGTTTGCAAGGAACAGCAGATGGGCAGGAAAGGAGAGACAGACAAAAATCCCTTTAAGATTGATTTTCATACCATGCCCGCCTTCAGCCTTGGAAACCCCTGGTGATTTGGGATTCACTAAAACAGCAATTAGTCTGTTATTGCTGAAAATAGGAGGGACTTCAGTTACAAATTGTAACAGAAACAAAAATATACTGGTTTGACTCTCAGATTAGGATATAATATGTTAATAAAAAAAAAAAGAATAGAATAGAATTATAATTCCCAATTACTGAATTTCTATGATAAACTGTGTATAGATGCATTTCATATACTTGGTCACCAATTCTTGATTAAAAAAATGCTTTTGCATCCCAAAGCATTCCAAACTTTGTAGACAAACTGGTAGAAAATAAACAGTAATTATTCAAATAATGACAGAAATTTGAAAAAGAGTAAACTACTTAAAAATGCACAACAACAGTGAATTCAGGAAATGAATATTCAAAGGTCACCAAAACTACAAGAACTGTTTGCTAGATAGGAAGAGGAAGACTTGAGCCTGGAATAGGAACCGCAGTACAGAAGATTAAATTAGTAACATGCTAAACAGCAGTTTCAGAATATTCAGAGACCCTGCATTCACCACAGCTAGACACACTAGCTTCAGAGTTATGAAGAATTTTTCAGATTATTTTAATTAAAGAGAAGCATTTAAGTCAGTGATGCAAGTTCTGTCAGCACCTTGAGAAAGTTGTGTGAGACTTCAGCAAAAACGGTTTGTTACTGAAGTTAGCAGTGGTGCAGAGGATACAGGAGCATCTGACTAAAGGGCTAGCACAACAACTTAAGCAGTCTCCTAGGAAATTGAGATGGTGCAGACTTCAATCAGCAGACTTAATTAGCGGGGAAATATGAATATAAACTCAATGCTTCAGAAAAGGTCAGACATGGAGTCTGTAAGACTTACTTAAGGGGATGCAGAGGCAGGTGCATCTCCTGAATATGAGAAAGTGCAATTTCATATGCAAGGCATGAAGGAATCCCTATTGCCAGAAAAAGATTAGATATTCTTGCAGCTGAGTCAGTTTAAAAGAACTAGAGGAAACAAACATTAAGCCAAAGTACAATTTTAAATGCTTCCTTTAGAGTTTGATCATTTTTATACTATTCTACTTTGGAAACACCTTCCTGGAGATAATTCCTTTTTGAGGTAGGCAATACTGCCAAGGAGTAACTTCTTATAATACAAGGCCTGAGACAAAAAGTTGTCTTGAAGTTTTCCTGGGGAAAATCTCTTAATCTGAATTTTCAGGAGAAGAGGTGGGAATCAGTCTTACCAGTGACTCTTTTAAGAACAAGGAAGTTGATATTGTGCATCCTGGAGATGAGGAGCTTGCATTAAGGGACTGAAACCCTACAGGGTGAAGGAGGCTGAGCAGAGCCTGCATCTGATGCAGTCCTCCTCCATATGTTCATTCCAGCTCTGGGCTTCAGTACACCATGTATTTTCTTCACCAACACTGTAAAATTTGAACAGCAGTAAAAGCAACTGTTTTTTTCCTCTTACTGTACTTCTGACCTGTTTCTTGAAGATACATCCACTAACATGTTTTCAAAACTATCAAATTGAAACATTCTATTTTATGGTTGTTAACTAGGCTTGCCAACGTCAACTTCTATGAAGTATACTCTGGTCGTAACATTCCTTCCATTGTGAATGATTTGGAAGATATTGGCCCCACCTTCAATTTCTCAGTTAAGGTTAGTGAATGTTTCTAGCTTTAGTTTAAGAAGCTGTCTCACCTCTTTCTGTATCCTTGTATAAAACAGTAGTTGAAAAAACATTCCTGGTTTCAATGTCTGATTTTGATGTTTTTGAATTGGTCAAGTAAGGAAAAAACCCTGCAAATAGCTGGAGGATATATGCTTGCAGTCTTTATGAGGTCAAGGATGAAATTTGCACTTACTGCATAGGTAGAATGGGAGAGGGATTGGTCCTGTACTGTTTACATTTTTAGAAGATGGTTAATGCTTAACTTTAGGCCAAGTAAGATTGCTTTTTCATAGAGCGTATTTGTCTTCCACCGGCTTGATAAAGGAAACACTGGAACACAGTGACTGAACACTGGAACAGGCTGCCCAGGGGGTGGCGGAGTCTCTGTCTCTGGAAATACTCAAAACCTACCTGGATGTGTTCCTGTGTGATCTGCTCCAGGTGATTCTGCTCTGGCAGGGCGGTTGGACTAGATGGTCTTTCGAGGTGATTCTGTGACTCTGTGAAACCAAGTCTTTGCAGGCTTGGACTTCGAAATTTGAAGTTCAGCAAGGGTTAAGTGCCCAAACCAGATACAAGTAGCCAGATCACAGCATTACATAACTCAGGTAACAATTAGATACAAATACACAATGGGGAAGAAACTTACATTATGTTCCATTTTCATTCCTGTAACTGCTACTGAAAAGGACTCAGTAACAGCACTATTGGCTGTGGCAGAATAGTTTTGGGGTTTTTGTCAAAATGTGTTTAATAGAGCTAATACAAGCTTTGCTAAGGAAACAAACAGGGACCTTAAGCTATATAGTACATTTTCTGCTTGACTATTGGCATAATGTAATTGCTATTCTGGTGTCATACTATAACAAACACTGATGCAAAATGCGTTCATTTCTTCCACACTCATCCATGATTTCTGATTTTCTTTCTATATCAAATAATTTGTGCCTATGTAAGTGTAGCTATCTCCATTAACTGACAGTTACTTGCTTTGCAGGTAACAACAGGAAGTATTCCAGTAAAGATGATATCTCTAAATATATATCTTCCACAACTGACTAGCAAAGATAACCCACTGATGTACCTAACTGAAGTCACCACAGATCAGGTGAAGCACTGAATTACACAAACTGCTGTGTTCTGGGGTTTTATCAGTACTATAGTTACCAATTATTTCCCTCATACTGTGGCTGAGATTCAGAGAATTTATGCCCTTTTCCTACTCACACAGGAATGGGGAAGGACCGTGATGTTAGCAGTGCACTGTCTATTGCTTGGCCCGTGTGAGTTATCTTTATGGTCAATGGCTGACTTTTTCATGTGACTCTGGAACTCTTCAGCTAGATCCTTCTCCAAGTTCCTTGGAAGGGTATTTTAAAAATTGAATTTTTATATTAGACCCTTCAGATCTATCTGGGGTGGAAAAAAAATCACCCTAAGAGCTGTTCAGTTCTGACCAGAACCACATACAGTCTCTTATTCTCCTAAAGTACCTAATGTTTTACAATTCACAATTTAGCCTTTCACAGCCACCAGACATACATCCCAGAAATACATACTATTATGACAATAAACTCCTGAGTATGATGTTATCCAATTTCATTCATGCTATCTTTCCTAGGCCAAAGGTATTACTTGTCAAGCTCTGATAAATCCACTACAAATAGGCAAAAGACCTTACTCTGCCTCTTTCACAAAAGAGAACTTCAGAGCTTCCAAAGAACTGGTAAGTTAAGACTCAGGTCTGCTGTACCACAGGATAGGGGTGCAGAGATGATCCTTAGGAGCCCACTGCTGTGCATGTAGGCACATCTGTGGTAGAGGTGACATTCTTCACTCAGTGCAGGAGTGCAGCATATGGGTGTTCTCACACATACTGTCTCTGTCTTAGATAGAAGAAAAGGTGTATGCTCTTAACACCTGCAAGCACTTAAATTGCATGCACCAAATGGTAAAGGCCGGAGGAAAAAATCTTGTTCTTAAAACATTGTAAAGTGTGTTTTTAATGCATACTGTTGCCTCTCCTTGCTGGTTTTCCTGGAAGAACTGTGAGAATGTGAAGTGCAGTACCATCACATGCAAACTGGAAGATGTTCTGCTGAGGGCAGAGTACTTCGTGAATGTGTCGACTCGAATCTGGAATGGAACCTTTGCTGCTGTGAGTATCAGCTGTATTTCATGAAGGATCCAATACTCAAAATATATCAAAGTTCAGTAGAGACCTGCTGATCTGGAAAGACTTTCCTTTATGTTATTGTGTGTGTTTCCATATTCAAAACTTGGATCTAAAAGTAAAGTATATGATTAAACCTTCAGTCCAGCACAAAACATAAGGAAATGCATATTCACAGCTGAAAAACACATTTGTTGTGTCTGTTAAATTCATTCAGGAGAACTACAGTTTCCACAAAACTCAACATAGGACAGCAGAGTACAGTGTCTTCATAACTTGGAAAATAATGTTGCATTTATTTTTTTTAACATCATGCCCTACATAGTGATCATTTCAAGTCACATCAAAATACTACAAGCCTTTTAGTGTTGCCAGTTATATTTGATAGAGAAGGTGTGAAAAAAAAAAAAGATTTTTTGTTTTTATTAGAGTTGATGTCAAGGAAATAGTCCTTGTTTTAAAGACCTACAGGATGCTTAAAAATATCCATGACTAGTATCTTGACTTTCCCGTTTTAAATCACCATGTTTCCTCCAGGGTATAACTTATCCTGAATTAACAAGACAGGCAACCAGCCAAAGTGTCTTGGGATTCCCAGGTGTGCCTAGAACATCAGGAACATGACACAGTCTCTTTAGGGTGTCTGGCAAGTCTTATGGCAGGTACTGATATTTGACAGCAGGGTGGTTGTCAGCTTTAGCACTCAGCTCTTAAAAGGTTAGGTTGATAATGTGAGACACTTATGCAAGTGTATGAAGGAAAACATCTGTCTGTCTTTAAAGTTTGTATTTTTTCAAATGAGCTCAGTCAAGATCAGAGCTGTCAGGTATGCAGAAGGTGGAGACCTGAAGAAAAGGTTGCTACCCTCTCAAGAAAGTGAGTGGGAGTAATTTGTTTATCACTGGGTGATGAGAAGGAAAGATCATGTCACAGGTTTACTCTCATCTCCCATTTTGTTCTTTGTTTGCCTGTAAGGGTTCAATGCAAATAATCTTGCAAGCACTAACACACACATAATCAGTCATTGACCAAGAAGGGGACAGCAGGCTTACCAATACCTAAGCAAGCTGTGCTTAGCAGTTAAGAAGGTGTTCTGAATAGTGCTCAGGTAGGTTGTTAAACATTTGGGAGTACAGGACAGACCTCGTGGGCAGGTGGCCACAGTGCAGGTGTGTGATAACCATGTGGTGCAAGGGTGATCAGTTCAGTGTGTGTTGGCTGCTGGGGACCCCCAGTTGCTCACGTTCCCTGTGTCAAGCCTACAATATCTAGCCCTGCCACAGAGAAATGGTTGAGGAAGCAAAATGACATAGGAGGCACTGTGTTTGGAACAGCTGGTGAGTGCTCCCATGAACCTTAAGCCATTCCTGGTGGTGCTGTAGGAAGGGCTTTCGATGCCTGCCACTCAGGAAGAACAACAGCAGTGAGCTGGTAGTGTCTGCAGAGACATGTTCCTCTCCTCTCAATACACGTGCAGAGGGAAATAGGATCTGGCACAAGATCTCTTTTCAAATGGGAGTTTGCTTAAGATGCTTGTCATCTTCTTCATTTAAGCTGAGTGAGTGATGTTAGAATGTGATA
Source organism: Picus viridis (assembly GCA_033816785.1). Lineage (NCBI taxonomy): Eukaryota > Metazoa > Chordata > Aves > Piciformes > Picidae > Picus > Picus viridis. The sequence continues at coordinate 71,900,916 of CM066606.1, read as the reverse complement.
AGGAAGAGGAACAGATATTGATAGGGAAAAGTAAATGGGGAAAAAACAGAAGCATTGGACAGAGGCGAGGTGGGGAAGAGAAAGAATGTCCTGTTTCCACTTCTTACAAAGGCCAGAGATACATTCCCATCTGTCTTTTGTTGCTGAGCCCTTCTTTCTCACCGCTATTTTTCCTGCATCTCTTCCCTGCTAGCATCAGTGACAGTTTTAACTATAAAAATGGATATATAATTAACTTCAGCTTCACTTGAACTGTATGTTGAAGAAAGAAACAGTTCTCCAATTTCATTGGTAGTTAGTAAGAATGGCAAAAGTAAGTCTGAATTACTGATACATTATTACTTTCATAGACACATAGCTTGGGACAAATAAAAAGATCATTTTAATTTGCTTAATAATGTGGTATTTTCTGGCTCTGAAATCTTCATTTCAAATACAGAAAAATATTTTAGGATGTCTATATTCTAATCACTTTGCTCTCTAATAGAACATTACAGACTTTTTTTAATCTCTTTCAGTTAACCTTCCAGACATTACAACTCACTGCAAAGGCAAAAATCGATACACATAACCCTGAGTTATTTGTAATTGGAGAGAATACCCTAGCTGTAAGTGACAGATGTGGTTTTTTATAACTTCTCTTTTACTGTTTTAAAGTGATAATATTTAATTTTCAGTGTCCTTTAGGAGTACAAACTCCGATGACATTGTATTATGTTGAACTAATGTATCCTGCTGACTTTATACAACCACTCCTAAGTTACTAAAATGTTTTCTTTTCAGGCAACTGCTATACAAACCATTTACTTAAAATCTTTAGATCTTGAATACCAAAACTCAGAAACTTCTGAAATTCGTTTAGTTTCCTCTTGGAAAGACCAATATTTGGATTGCTTTCTGTAATTGAATTAATTACATTCTTATAAGTCTGATTTATAGTCTTATTTCTCTAAGTCATTTGGTTTGATGTGTGTATAGACAGATGTTTGGCACAGCTCTCCAGCAAATATACTTAACCTCATTTGTTAAAGAATGTGAATTTTTTGCCTTTGGAATGGCTATCATGTGAACAATATGGACACAGTTAATCCCAAGAGAAGCCTCCAAATAATCACTTTATGAGTGATGAATCCTTCTCCCAAGGTCTCCATCAAATAACATTTGAAGAATGGTGCTGTTGTAATACCTAGAGAGGAACACTCTTCCGTTTGTAATACCAAGTTTAGGTTTATTTTTACAGTATTTACCAGCCTATTTTATCCATTAAAATAACCACCAGTCGAGACCAAAACACAAATTAGTGAAGGAATCAAGTATCTGTGAGAATGTGTAGCATAGCCCATTCACAAGTAATGGAAATTCAGTTAAATATCTATGAAGACAATTATTGATTGATCTCTCTGAATGTGGAAATAAGACTATAATTCAGTACTAATCGTTGTCATTGTTTTCTCGTTTTGTGAAAGACCTCTAAATATTTATGCTCAGGGAAACTTCCAATGCCTGAGGTAGCAAAGGGAAAATACGTGTATAGCTCTGGAAATAATAACATGTGTTTGCAGAACAATTACATTTCTGTATTTGAAGCACAGTGAGTGTTCCACTTTTGTGGCATGGTAGTATTTCTGCTAGAAGATCAAACTAATCAATAAACAAGGCAAGTATTACAATTTATTGTAGAGGCTTTTCAGGTAGATCACAAACCATGTATATTACTGGGTATTTTTCCATGGTTGGAGCATGGCACTGCCAAATTTATGTTACCAGCAGTTCTGTTGATTTCACGAGAATCAGAATTTAATTACTCATATGATGATTGATGAAGTCATTAATAATGAAAGGTAATTCCTCAGCCAGACATTAAAGCATGTGCAGCTGGGACTTTCACAGCTCTAAGGCAGTGGCTGAACAGACCCTGAAAGTTAGCCACAGTGCTGTTAAGAAACCCAGTGGACTTTGGTGAGGCTTACAGCCTGATGCTTACTCAATAGGCTTTTGCCCCATTTTAAGTCTTAGAAAATGTGCCAGTTGGTTGAGATTCACTATCCTTCAGGGCAGTTTGCTTTGACACTTCAGTGATGGAGTCAGTATCCAACACTGCATGTACTTCTTGACAGGTCAGCAGCCATACCCAGTCTTTGTCCTTCACACTTCCTTGGGGCAACAAGCAATCAGAGTTTATTTCCCTACTTACTCTGTTATTTTAGATGAGGGTGGTATGATTCATCTGACTTAATGTCTCCATTAGTCATCCACATCAGAGTCAGATGTTCTATAAGCCCTAATCCATAGAAAGAACAGGTATTTTTGAGATGCAATTCATCTCAAGAGTGATCCTGAAAATAAGCAGAGTGAATTAGGCTGTAAAAGTCCCTGTCCTCCACTGGAAGCCAGAGAACTATATTGTAGAGATAATGGCACATGAAGTGAATCCCAGAGACAGTTTGACTTCAGGGAAGATATTTATTTGTTCTTAGCTATTGATTTCCCTCTCCAATAGTGCCACTTCATGGTTCATCTAATGGAGAAAACATTACTAGGCATACTGCACATATCTATGAAATTGTTCTTTAGTTTGGATGAGCTAGATTGCTGTGTAGCCAAATGAATTAATACTGCCTTGTGATGCTATATGGAAAAGCTGCTTAGGTATCTGTGAGTAAAAGCTTTGAGATTTTTTCCAAGTTGGAAAGGTCTGCCAGATGGAGAACAGAAAGTTAACCTGCTATAATCATCATCATAGCCATTCGGTTAGAAAATACACGAAGTCATATTTGCCTCAGTGAAATGGATATACATAGCCATACCTAGCACAACACTGGAGCCTCCCAGCTGAAGTGACCTAAATCACTCAGATGTCAGTCCAGCACAAGTTTCCCAGAAAGCTTAAGATTAAATTACACTAGACAAATGCTCTGAGCAAGCAACTCTGAGAATGTAAATCAGCATGACTTCTTTTATCATGTTTCAGGAAGGAAAAAAAATCTTTATGCTAACTGCATGTAGTTTCAAGATTAAATCCAAAGATCTGAGAGTTCATAAATATCACAGCAATGTTTCCCTGAGCAACTATGTAATATGTTAACGATATACTTGGTCATATTCAATCCTACTAGATAGGGTAGCACCGTAAAACTAACTTCCAGAGACTGTATGCTGTTCTGGTACTACCTGTAGTTCAGGAAGCATAGGTGTGCTAGAAACACTCCTGTCTGACCCCTATATCTTACAGCAAATTCATGCATTTAACTCAGGAGAGCATAGATTAACATGAGAAGATCTGTCAAGATGGTAGTGGTTTCTCAGAAGGTAGGAAGAGCAGGCAAAGGAGAAAGAGTACCTGCTCTGCAGGAGGGGATAAATTTCAACAAATGCACTGAGTGCATGATAGAGTCTGGCCTCCATGTATTAGTACTGCCTTCTACAGCTGCCTGCAACTGATAACAGGGCTCTGACAACACACCCAGTTGGAAGCACATCTTCTGCGGATGATGCAGCTGAAGTCTGTTTTGAGCATATGGGGCTCTATACCAGGCTATTCCCTGCAGGCATGTAAGCATGTCTGGTTTACCTAGTGATAGTGTGTCCATGAACTATAGGAACAACTCCAAAAGACCTCCTGTTACTGCAGAGGCAGAAAGCTGGCAGGCAATTGACTGTTGTGTATGGGCAAGATTGATGAGGGCCCCTAATCCTTAACTGGCACTGCTGCGTGCCATGATGGTGCAAGCAGGTACCTGCAAACACCAGTGACAGGGCTGTAATTGCCTGATGTGTTCCAGTCACTGATCTGGAATGCGTGCAGCCCAACTGTTCCTGATTAGTGAAGTATTTAGTTTACAAATCCTACTTTATGCACAGTTAACATTAACCCATAATGCACAACCTCTCTACTTTCAGATCCCAGTTACAATAATGAAGCCAGATGAGAAAGCTGAGATACCAGTTGGTGTTGTGATTGGCAGCATATTGGCTGGACTGCTTTTGCTGTTAGCATTGGTTGCTGTTTTGTGGAAAGTAAGTAGGTGTTTATATTCTGAAAAGAAAAGCAGAAAGGGATAAATACATTTCTGCTATTTTCTTTGGAATATCTCATATGAACACCACCACATATGCTGTTTGGTGGTATGAATAATACTGCATTGACATTACACTCTTGATGGGAAAAGTTTTACAAATCAAAATTCCGAAATGGGTCCCCACAGAAACTGGCAACATAAATGATGAATGAGTTTCCAATGGTTCAAAACAGGGGCTGTGGCATTTACATTTTTCCTTTTGACATCGCATGCCTCCTTCCATAACTCTCCAGCTGGGCTCTGAACTCCCATGATACTCTCTGTGGGCAAGGCCGGGAATCAGAACCAAGGAGGAAAAGGATATGCACTGAAAGCAAACAGAGAAGGAAGGGCAAAAAGTCATTCACAAAAGATACATAAATTAGAAGGACATCAAAGGACTCTTTTTACAAACCAGGACATTGGTGCTTAATTGGGCTCCTTGGCACACCAAGGCAGCATGGAGATGCCTGTATCTTGTCAGGGAGACAATTGGCTACTCACCATTGCCATTTTAGCATTTAGTTGAACAAAGCAGGAGTTTAAGGCATAGCTCCTTTTATTTTAGAGTCAGGAATTGCCTACAAACAGGTGTGTGTGCACGCACATGTGCATTTCTACCATCACACTATTCAGCATAACTGAGAAAATTATAACTATCACTGACTCAATGCAATGTGGTGTTATTTTAATACCTCTCACAGCTTGGCTTCTTCAAAAGACAGTATGAGAAGATGACACAGGATATAGAAGATGTCGATGAAATTACAGAACTCACAAAGGACAAAGATTGAAGATGATGAGTTATGTGGATAAAGAGAGAAGATCTGAGCCACCAACAGCAGTTGCGATCCAGTCATTCCTTCAGCTGGAGTGCCTTAAAGCTTAGTAACATTTATACATTTTTAATGGAAGTGTCTTGTTATAGATGAAAATATTTTATAGATTCTACTCTATTATAAGAGTAACTGCAGGACAGTTTGGTTTTTTTTCAAAATTGATTTATAGTGGCCTTTCTTGTAAATTTTTGCCTTTCAAACAAACTTAGCCCTTAGAACTGGCAGGTCCGGAGTTTACAGTAACATATTGTGCCAGCAACCCTTCTCCTGATCCACTGCAGAGTGAAACAGAGCAATTTATTTCAAATTATTGTGGAAAAGCATCAGTTCGTAATTCAGTTGACAAGTACCATATGTGTAAAGGACATTTTCTATTAAGTTGATGATGAATGTGTGGTGAATATTGCTTCCAGACTAGAAGAAAAAAAAATCATTTTTTTTCTTGACTAGCTCTATCCTTATTGTTTTAGAGAAATAATTTGCACCAGCAAACCTTTGTCTTAACTAAGCTATAAAGTAAGAACTGCATAAGAAAATATCTGTCTGGGTGCAACAGGACAACTGGATGGGCACACTGGTCGAAAAGTTCACCATGTTCCTTGCCGTAAGATCACATCTAAATTACTGAAGTATGATGTTTTGGCGAAATGCTGCCAAATGGTATGTACAAGTCCATTCTACACACTTCCTCTCTGAAGAAAGTACTGATTTCATAATCACACCATGTTCTCTGTGATGTTATGATTGAGTTTTAGATTTCAGTTTGAGAAGAGCTATCACTGCTGTTACAGTGGGGTTTACACTAACAGGCCTTGTGACATCAGTGTAGCTTTTGACATAAATAGGGAAGATAGTCAAGAATTTGCCTTTAATTCCCTACTGAACAATTTTGCAAGGCTGAGACCATGAAGTGAACTAAAGGGGATAATGACTGAGGAAGTATGCATGGTAGGACAGATGACAATGAATATATAAGCTCTGTAAACTGCTGTACTTGTTTCTTAACATCTCAGTACCCTCCAGGAGACCAAAGTTCAGTATGACCTCCTTATCTGTCACATTCCATTTAGTCCCACATGTTCATGTCTTAATAAAGCTAACTTATATTTTATACAGTAAAGTACTGTAGGGGAAGGAGCTTTGAGCACACTTGGTGACTTTGTGTTGGTTACACACCTCAAGTTTATCACATGCTGTTATGCCACCTGCTTTTAATGAAACCTCAGTCTTAACAAGGCCTGTGCTGTAAGACTGGTAGCGGTCAGGAATTGGCCTTCTGTTTGCCTTTGTCTCTTCTGGCTGGCAGTTACGCTTGTAACTGACTGTGAGAGAAGAGTTTGCTGTCCTTATATATGCTGTCATAGAAGTGAGACTATTTCCAACTCAAGGTGATCTGTTTAAAGAGTGAAACATTTAAATGTGCCTTATTTAGAGCACAAAGCCACAATTTCTTTGTCCTCAAAGCCAGATTGTAGGCACCTTTCAGATTATTTTCCAAGGGACTATTCAAGTTAGGCTTGACCATGTTTGAAAGTTTTACTCAAATCTGCCAGGAGCCAACCATCTCTTTGTCAAAATACAGCTGGATTGTGCTCAGTGTAGTTTTATATGTGTTTTGGATTCATTGTGTATCTCTGAAATGTTCTGTTCCACAGCTAGTTTTTTTACATATTCTCAAAATCAATCCAGATTGTGATTTTCATTGTCAACAAAGGTTTTTTTAATAAGAGTTGGTTTTCTTAAGGAAAAAAAAATTGCATAAAGCTAAAGAATAGGCTTCTGACTTGTAGTTATAAAATCTGAGGACAAATGCTCTGAAAGATAAAAATTTGTATGCCTCAATTCTCGTAGAAGAAAACAAACCCCTACACCTATAGATGTGGGAACCTCCTTACATAACCAGGGTCATAGACACCAGGCCAGAGGGGGAATTTCACAATGCAGCAGATGGCAGCATCTTTCATTTCTGGTGCTGCTTGCAAGGGAAATTCAGGCATTCAGCCAGATTTCCTTCTTCCACCTTTGGTGCGAGGTACAAGTCAGTATCTGACATCTAATGTCTTTGGGGATAACAGTTTATAAATCAGGTAGCACTAACTCAATCCACTGCTCTTCACAGGATTTTCCCCCCAGCCTGGAAAGAATACTTTTTCCCAAAATAAAGGGAAAGCATAGCAATGGGTAAGGTTTTTGTATCCTAACCACTTCAACTTACTAGTTTTCTTTCACATTTAATACTTAAATGTCTGATTCAGTTTTTGTAATGGATAAGTCTATTGCACTTTTAAGTTGGCACAGCTGCAAATAATGCTGGAAATGTGGTGTATATTTTGTATTATGAGCAAGGGGTTGGTTGCCTTTTTTTTTTAAATCAATTTTACTTCTAAAAAAAACCAGCACATTACACGTGAAATAATATTCTAAAATACTGAGCTTCAGCATGTGCTTCTGTTTGTGCTTGCAGCGAGAAAGTCAGAAACACCTTCAGTAAACTCAAGTAGTATCCAGTTCTTGTCTTGAAATCTAGCTGCTGGTTTCTAGAAGTACTAAAATTAAGTCCAAAAACACAGTTAGTTTCATATGAGCCTATGTGTGGATCTGGGATGCACAAGTGAGTTTATAATCAAATGACTGCTGAAAGCTAGCATGTAAGCTCTATGGGAGCAGGGACTGCATCAGTGTGGTGCCTGAGTGCCTAACAGCTTATTACAATAAAGACAAGAATATTGCTGAACACAGACTCATTTATTTTTAAACAGCATTCTAAAGTGAAGGAATGCCACAGAAAAATCTCTACATAGAATGTGGCTAAGTACATCTTTTTCCACTAGCACACAGTGAAAACCATAAGGGGATGACTCCAATAGGTATGCAAAGAAGCTCCACTTGAAGTTTTGTAGGCTATAGTCATAACTGCTAGTAAGTTATATTGTAGTGTATGTCAGTTCACTTAAGAGCAAAATATATTTGAGTAGCTCTGCCTGAATAGTTGGCATTAAAACCTTACCAGGCCTTCCTATAAACATGGGGTTTAAACACTGGCATCTAAAATTACACTGTATTCTGCCATTCTCATGCCCTGCATATGGACAGAACTGGTTACCAGTAGCATGTCCTTACACCAGCTCTAGCCCATCCCAAACATACACTGGAAAAGCTGAATGTGATATTTCAGTGTGAGAACGGTGGGAAGGGAAGAACTTGGCCATGAATAGGAAAATAACATGGCAGTACCTACCATGCCACTGTCACTCCTCCATACTTTTAACAGTAATACATAAACATTCAGGCTACTGATTTTAGTATGTCCATAATACAAAACCAGATAACCCTAATCTTAAGATATAAAACATCTTTGACCAAGTAGCGGTATTCTACAGAACTGAAAGCCAGATTCCTTACATACTGACTTGTGTGTATTACCCTCTGTATCCAAAACTGAGGTACACCAAAAGCTCGCAAAGACTAAAGTGGTATAAAAATGCATCTCAAGATCTGCAGCTAATTGTCTCAAACTTGTGTTGCCTTTATAAAGTTGTTTTCACAGCTTAAGAAAAGTTGATCCTTGCCATTTAAGTCAACCTTTCTGCCCTCATTTGTAATCAGTTATTGATAGGTAATCACAGGCTTTGTTGTGCTAGCAGTTTTAAAAAGGAGTTTTCCTCCTTCTCTTAAAATAGTTGACATGGAACTTTTAAAACAGAACTTCTGAAAGATAGGTCAGGATACCAATTTTAGTAACATTTGATAAGATCAAATTATATGGTGGTTTTGGTTTTTATAAACAGGCGTAAGGAACTCAAAGAAACTGTCTATTCTTAACTCACTTTCTTCAAGCACCTCCATGGGATACTTAAGGGAAGAGCTCAAGATCGAGTCTTCAGTGCTCTTTCAGGGACAAGAAAGCACTGTCAGCTTTCACAGATGATTTTCACTTCATTAAAAGTTTTCACTTTTTTTCCCTTTTGTCATCTTTGATGGAGCAAATGCACACATTAGTCTACAAAACTACAAATTCCCTGAAAAGCTATGGGAAAAGGAAGCCAAGAGAAATAACAAAGATCTAATTCAAAGTTCATCAATCTAAAGGCTTCATTCCTGAGTGCAAGAGTGAAACTTTCACTAGAGACAGCTGAAGTGAGCACCTGTCCTTGCCAGCACAGCCAGCACCTGGGCAGGCTGGCAGCTGCTACTCCCACACAACCATCTCTCGGCTGCCATCTCCTGGGTAGGCTCCTTATAATACAGCCCCATCCTCCTCCGGCCCTTTATTTCACAGCAATCCAGCCATTACTGCTTTTATAGTATGTATCAGGATGAGCTTCTTTTGAGAACAAAGCAGAAGGAAAGATCAAAATCAGAAAAGGAAACTCTTAAAATTAAGCAATGTGGCAAAGCAATGTGCCAGGCAAAGCAATGGATCAGCATATTCAAATGTTGCCAGTCAAGATCAAGACATCTTTTCAGAAGGACAAACTGGCTCTAAAGACATGTACTTCCCTTCCACAAACACCCCTCATCTGGCACATCTCTTAAAAGAATCACACAATGACCCAGTCATCTGCAGCATCTGTTCCCAGTTCTGCACCTTAAGCCTCCACTTTAGGCGCACATGGTGCTACCTGGAAGAGCCATGGAAGGATGGGATTACCCTCCCCTATAGCTAAGGCAGAGGAACAGCTGGACTTGTCCCAGAAAGCTAGGGCTGCATTGCCTGCTGATCTGTAGCTGCCTATCATCACACTTGTGGACCTCACAAGTGCACAAGGTAGCCCTCACCCAGCAGCCTAGTTCTGCACATATGGAAATTGGGACACGTGCAGCCGCATCTTTCCCTGACACTCAGTCAGACACAACTGGGATCCATTCCCTGGCCTGGAGATTTGGAAGCACTTCTTGGTCAGTCCAGACATCCTTGGGCAGATATCTTCAAACACAGTAATTCATCCTCGTAGGTTAATACTGCCCTAGCAGAAGGGTAGCCCTACAGAGGGAGCTGGAACATTGAACTTGGAATACGGACTTAAAATTTCAGTGAGGTACCTCTAATTATGCACAACAACCCTCCTAAGGGCATTTCCATTTTGCTTTTAATTGCCAGCTGAAGAACCCAAAGTTACACAAGACTGATACATCATTGTTCTAGAACAAAGCAGTACTTGCCTCATGCACAGCTAGGGACAAAAAATGACATTTCATTGTTTTGACCATGGCAGCATACACATTGTAACACTCAATTGTGACTCAGTACAGCATCTCTTCCATTCATTGTTCCTGGTCACTGTGGGGAAGTACACAATTATTCTTTCTCTTCTTTTCTGCATCCTTCTTCCCAGCTGCACTGCTGATGGGGAAGGTGCATTTAAGGTCACCCTGGTGAAAAGCTTCCAGGAGACTGTAGTACTAGAGAGGCTCTAGTACAACAGAGGATTTGCCTTAACTTTTCTAAACACCACTATTTTTCTGTATCAGAGCACTGCACCGGTATACAAGCATACATAGATTTTACTTCATTCATAAAGCAGCCACTGCAAGGCAAGTTAGCCTTTTCTTTTTTTTTCCTCTCTTTTTGGAATTAGTACACTGTTGCACAGCAAACATGAAGGTCCACCACAAACTGGAAAGTTCTATCTCTAAAAAAAAAAAAAAAAAAAAAAAAAAAAAAAAGAAAAAAAAAGAAAGAATTATCAGAGAAAGTACTCAGAATTCTGTACAGTTCCCAGCTGAAAGTGACATTCAAATAGCAGAGAGCTTCTCCTAGCCTCCAAAGCAAAGGAGAATTCAACTTTGAGCTTGCCTATCTTTGCCTACATAAAAGGGCTCACATGGTTTGAAGGCTTCATATGTGTAAATACACAAAGAGCAGCTGCAGTCCTGCAGAAGGATTCACTCAATTCCACTGAATGAAATGCCATCAATAATCTAGGATGGGACAGTTTAACGATGCTTCTGCCTGAAGTGGGTTTCTTTAGCTGGGTACACTTAAACCAGAGAGATCACTAAGTATTAAAACACACTGAGATCACTGGGGGCAGAGGAGAAAGATCATTACTATTTTCCTCATTTTATTTTTGTACAGAGAGCAACTGTTTGTAGATTTTTATTGCAGATAGCCAGCTGACGTTTAAACATTGTGTGACACAATGATACATAAACTTGAGCAAATCATTTTACTTTACCTCATTTCCATTCCTCTATACCTATCTCATCTACACTGATAACTCTCAGCATGAATTAACAGTTCCAAACACAATAAGACTTTGAACACCTGACATCTAAACACTGCCATGGCACAGTAGAATAATATAAATAAAATTACCTTACTGTGATAAGCAGCCCACTGTTTCCAGTGGAAACACAGACATACTATGTCAGACTCCTTTTAACTAGGTTTCAAAAAAAAAAAAAAAAGGCAACAGGAGAAAAACAGTATTAAAATTGTGAATATAAATGCATACATAAACAGCAAAAAGTTCAGCAGACATGCTTTCCTTGAAAAAGTGATCACTGACTTTAAATCCTATCCTAACATGTCAAACTACTAAACCTAACTTATAATTTGTTGTCTTGTAAACTTATAATTAAGTTGCCGATTTGTAATAATTGCTGATTTGGGATTTTGGTGTTGCTGGGTTTTTGGGGGGTTGTTTGTGGGTTGGGGTTTTTTTTGTTTGTTTTGGTTTGTCTTTGTTTTAAATGCAGCACAATACACAGCCAAAAAACTCCTTCAAATGAATCATGTCTAGACATCATTAAGTGGTTACAGGTTTGCCATGTTACTGCTAAGCAAGTTTGTTGCTGGTAGAGTATTACACCCAACTTTGAATCAAAATCTGTCCATATTATTTTAATGCAATGGATTTGTAACACCAGCTGCACAGTAAAAATGTTTCTGTGAGACAGAGCTTCTGGAACATTACCACTATTAAAAAGTTAGTAACTCTGGGGTATAGGTTATATTTTCTTCTGTCTCTATTTCAAGTAGCTTTCCTGTTACAAGAATGTTAAAATAGCATAAAGTTTGCAAACTGATCCTATAGTCATAGAAAACCTACTAGACATTTTGAGATTGAAAAAATTCCCAATTGTCCTGTTATGACCTCCCATGCAGACAGTGAAATAGTAACTGAGTACCAATGTATTAAATGCATTAAAACAGGTTGTATCAGAGCGGACTGAACACTTTGCCACCAATAATTTTAGGGAAGATTGCTTTAAATTAATTAATTTCATGCAGTCCTGATTAAATTATTCATATTGAAATGCCCACAACTACTTAAAAACATATAGATTCTCCGTAAAAAACAACTCAAAACTAACTGGTATTCTTATTAGGAAGACTAACACTTTATTTTTAAAAGAGAGCAATTATTTTTCTGAATTCACCCAAAAGCATTCCTTGTTTTCTTTCCAAGAATATTCGTCCTCATAAATCTCCTGCAAATATAAACAGAGAATGGAAAATATTGTAAGAGTATGCTACATACAGCCACAAGCCAGGCCAAACAACTCAGCAGCCATCTTGCTATTATTTACTGATCACAACAGGACTACTCAGCCCTTGGCTGGCAAACAGGAAAAAAGGCAGCACCCTTAAAACATACTGATTTACATGTGGGCAGATGCTGAAACTTGGTCTGAGCCGTATTACATTTAGAAGGATACCTCTATACTGAACTCAATTCAAGAAAGAGCTCTAGAAGAAATGATACAAAAGTTCTAGAGTACACAGCAGTGGGTCTGAAACTGTCCTTTTTACATGTGGCAGTGTGAGCCTATCATACCATAATTTTTAGGAGAGTATTTAAGTGTATACAAAATGTCAGTATTGAAAAAAATAAAATGACAATACACAAAACACAGTAAGTATTAGATCTACAGGACTGACTGCATTACTCAGCAGCAGTCTAGCCTTAAGCAACAAATTCAGCAGAGCTCTGAGCCCCTGATAATTCTCCTGGAATAGGTGTCAGAAAGGTGAGTAATGCCTACATCACTGTTACCATATGTCAAGCTTTGCCTGGGAAAGAAGGCAGAGGTAATGCTCATTACATTCAACACTGTGGTTAGCAATGCAGCTCTTTCCAGACCCAGGCTGATCTCTTCACACATTGCTGTGTGCCCATACTAGCTTTGGGACCTCTGCTCATCCCTTCAATTGTGTGCTGTTGCATAATGCTTTGTGCTTTCTTAAGGCCACAGGGATAAAGGGAAAACAGAAAGACAAGAAACACCACTTTTACTTGCAAACTGGAATGCCATCCAAAGCAAAACTGACTCAAAAAGTTCTTCCACAAGCCTGTGCAGAACTGTCTACTGATACTCAAAGAGCTCAGGCCTCATTCACTTTAACCCCAAGGTGGTGCTAAAATGAAGAGGAGCTGGTCAGCACAGGCAAAGGAGGGTCTTCCAGGTGCCCAACCTGCTACAAATGGGCCTGGCTGCCTTAGAAGAAACTCACTGGCACTAAACGTTGCCTTCCCGTCAGAAGCAACTACTGCCTGTAATACTTCAGCTCCTTCCCTTAAGACCAGCAGCAGCATTCAGCCCAGATGCCAAAGACTCTGGCACCAGCCTAAAATCAAATTTGTCCCCAGACATACCTTTTTCCATATTGGGACAGACGCTTTTAAGGTATTGATGCAGTATGTTACAGCTTCAAGGGATTCTGCTCTGTGTGGAGAGGAGACTGCAATAATTACACTTGCTTCAGTTATTGGAACCACACTAGGGAGAAGAGAGGAACAACAGCAGCTTTAGCTAATGCTTAACATGAAGAGGACCCAAAAGTTGTGGCCATGTCACGTCAATATTCTGGCTGCATGCTCTCCTGACTCATTCATACTGAGAAGTGTCAAGCAATGTCCAAAAGATTATACACTTTTTAAAAGAAAGAAAGCCACAACCAAAATCAGTACCAGATGTGAGAATTCCACACTTTAGAATAATCCCACCAGACACATGCTTTTTTCTTCCATTCTTTGGGGTGTTTTTTTAATACAGTCTATGGAATTAAGAGAGGAAAACTGCTAACTTGCAACAATGCACAGGAAACTCACTGAGGGCTGGCTTAATAATTAACAGGTTAGGAACAACAAGTTCTTGCCTGAAAATGGAGAGTATCATTTCACAACAATCTGTGAAAAAAGAAATTAAGTGCCTCACACTACACAGATTTTGCAATGAAACTTAAAAATTGACAAATTCTGATTTTAAATTGGAAGTGTTTCCTGTTTGATGTGTTGTTTCTAAACGTAACAGAAGTAGCACATAAATTTGTTTTCCTCCTCACAAGTGTAGTATTCCCAAAAGCTGCCTCCCAACCTTCCTCTATATTAAGACTGCTCTAGCAAACAGTTCACTAGAAGAGAGAATGAAAAGCAAAGTGCTGCCAACCTCACGTTTTCAAAATGACAGAATAAATCAACAGCCTCCTGCCTTCCCTGGAATGCAACCTCAATCCCTTTTCGCTGCCTTCCAACCACTACACCTGCAGGTTAAATCTGCACTCCAGCAAACACTGTCAATACACACAGGTTTTCTAAAAGACTGTTTCTGAAACTTAGCAAGAGCATGACTGTAGCCACCATCACTGCACTAAGTTTATAAAGACTCCTGCATGTCCTGCACTGTGTAAGCACAGCCATGCACCAGACAAGGATTAATAACCCACTTACAGAAGGATGTGGTCTGGCCATACATACCCAAGTCTGTGGTGCACCGCAATATGTTTGACAGACAGCCACTTCTGTCTAATATCTCTGCAGATTTTCTTTATTTCAATCTCTGCCATTGAAGTATATGCTTCATATTCTAAGCAAATAACTTTTTTCCCTTCAAAATTACTTCTTGTAGTACCTAAATACAAAGGATTTATCAACCGAAAGCACTGGGTAAATAAATATAAAATATTGTATTTCTATTATTAATATATAATCTATTGTGTAATAGGATCTGCTGCTATGGCCAAGGTCAGCACTATGCAAATATAAGCAACCTCCCCTATCATGACTGCGTAGTGAGATTTTTGAACAAGAGGGATCCTTAATAATTACACAAGAAAAAGATTTTGCTTACCCCAAAGGGTGGGGCCTCTTCTGCAGTAAACTTCTACGGTGCTATTACTGCATTTGACCATGCACTATTGAAGCACTCACTATTTAGATGCCAAGTAACACTAAAGTTTAAGCACAAAGGTCTTTCAAGATTTGTGCCATGTACATTAAGCAATAGGACAGACTTCTCAGCCTTGACCTTCACCAGCCCATGGGTAAAACAGTATCTTACAGTATTACCAAGGTTGGAAGAGACCTCGAAGTTCATCGAGTCCAACCTGTAACCACAAACCTCACGACTAGACCATGGCACCAAGTGCCAGTACTTTACTTTCAAAGAATATCTGAATTGTGAGAGCTTTCACACATCCCAATTCCCACTTTGAACAAGCTGTGCCCAAAGAAACGAGAATAGCTCCCAAGAAGTCCTGTACTCCAGAGCTGCTGCTCTGTTCAGCCCTAGGATAGCCACACTAGCATGGAAGCTTCTCACCGCTTTATCCCACTACAGCTGTTTAAGGGCTGCCACTGTCTTGTTCTAAATAATTCAGAATGTGTTTTCTAAACATCTTGGGTTCAGTCCAGAAATTTATTTATTCGAGAAGCATGAGTTTGGGGTGTGGACAACCTAGGTTCCATTTATTAGACTATTAACACACTCAGAGATCCAGCTTCAGAAATATTAAACTCACCAATAAACAGAGACACAGCCCCACAATATGGTGAAATGACCAGCTCTGACACTTCATCTACAGAGAGCTTTTCAGACTTGAGCTTGATAAAATCTTTTGGCACATCTTCACTTTCATCCATAGCTCACTAGAAAGGCTGAAACCAAACAGACTCTGTTGTTGTTTTTGACAATACTAGCGTTGGCCAACTGTTTTTTTCATTCAGTGTTGATACCCCAGTTTATGCAGAAAACAGGAACCATCTACTTTGTCACCCCAAAAGACCAGTCCCCATGGCAAATGCACTTCTCAGCAGACTTGCTGAGAGAATATCGACTGCAAAGACCAAGCAATGACAGGTTCTAATGCACAGAGGTTCCTTCCTGGTTTGAAAACCTGGTCCTGTAGGATGATACCAGAACTAGTCTGTGGCTGCAGTTTAACAGTACAAATCAATCAGCACAGACTGTTAGTCCTTCCTCCTTCTCTTGTCCTAAAATCAAATGCAGTTTAAAACACAGATTTCTGATAAATATGGATTAGAATTCTAATCCTGAAATGCAATATGCTCTCCATTCCAGTGCTCATATTATTGGTTTCACTGATGTAGAAGGCACTTCTAATTTCTCAGAACAGAAACCAGTCATCAACCCAACTAAGAATGAGGAGAAAAAGAGGTATTTTGAGCACCAGCAATGGAACAACCTGCACTAAATACATGGAGTGGCACTTGAGAGCATGCAAAAAAGAAATTAAGGTATTCTAAGGACACCTGTTCCTTTGGCAGCAACAAAAAAGTTATGTTTAAGCAGCAGTCAATTATTTTCCTGTACCATCTTTTCTATTAAAAAGTGGCATAAGGTTTTTCAATTGTCTTCTTTAGGGAAGCTATCTATCTGCTGACAGCCAGAAACAAATAACAAGACCTACACCCCAAATTCAAAATAAAGCCTGACCCCACTGATAATTGTATTCCATTTACGGCATATGTCTTAACCATCTATTGGTGCACCAGCTTATGGTTTCTGGTCAGCACAATGACTTTCTCCAGCAGAAAATGCAAACTGTGCTCTCTCAAGAGTATTGGGGTGGAGGGAGAGAATGGCAATTGCATCTCTGGAACAACAGAAAAAATAAAAATATTTGAACGTCATACAGAACCTGTGAGATATCTTAGTGCACAAAAACACTCCCTAGGAAACTAAGCAAGAAGTGATACCTACCTAAGAGAACCTGGCTAGATTCAGCCTCCACTAATAGGTGGGATGATGGCAACCTCGTCTCCAGGCTGCAGGACCAGGAGGTGATCTCCAAGAAGCACGTACTCCTGCCGAACAGCAAAAACCACTTGATCCCGGATGACAGCAAGCCTGAGGGGGATTGGCAGGAGCACAAATAGATTGTTTGCATTTAAGCATGAGATTTCATCAAACAACAAACTTGTGCACCATCCAGAGCAGCTGAAGTAAATACCATTGAGATTTACACAACTCTGCTTCCAATACACTTTAAAAAAATACAAGCAGCACCCACCTCTTACTCTTGCATTTTCTTGTGGTGTCTAAGGAGAAATCAACTCAGCGTAATTTTCATAAGCCAGGAACTAGATTTGTCATAGGCCTACACCAGCATGGAAAATTTCCTATCAGACTCACTTCATCAGCTTCTAACAAAGAAGTAACTTAATAGGTAGCAACCATCCAATTTGGGATTGGAAGGAAATATTCTCCATAGCTGGATTAGAACAATTTTCTTACATGAACAGAGCATTGTGGGCTGCTGTTTGTAAGATCTCACAACGATTCAGCAAAGAACTGCTCTTGCATAACCTCACAGTTTATGAGGCTTTAGGTCTTTTGTATTTACAGGTCTGAAATTTGCTATTGATAACAAATGGCGTTCATTACTAAGTACAATCACACAGTGAGTATGAGGGCCACAGTACTAAAGTCACCAGAAAATGAATGCCAACATTTTACTTTTGAAGGTTGTGGTGGTTTGGGCTGGGTGCCCTCTGCTGCATGGTGTACTTCCTGTGTCCAGAAGTCCAGCCCAGTGGGTGGACACAGGAAACCAGGTATCTCCTACCACAATCCCCTGCACCGCTATAAAATCTAGCGCAGGGTCCAGCACTGCCTCTTTCTTCCCTCGCCAGCACCCGGTAACTAGGGAGATGTCTCCCGGCCTTGGGCCTGGCTAGGCCCAAGGCCAGGGGGATGGGCGGTCTCGGGCCTGGCCAGCCGAGACTAGCCTAGCAGTGGGGGGGAAAGAACGAGCCCTGGGGGTCTTGGTCCCACCCTCAGGTGGGGATGGGATGCTTTCGCGTCTGTTTTCGGGTTTCTCTTGTCACTGTTTCTTGTTCTTTGCGCTCATTCACCCTTTTCTATTTAAACTTTCCATCACTTTTGCAATCCATTTGTCAGAGTCGTTATTTCTGCCTGTGGTGAGGAGGGGGCTGCCTCAACCCACTACAAAGGTGCAGCCATGATACTGTTATTATCTGAGACTACAAAATCCAGCACAGACAGTAGAGACCTATATTGCCCAGAAGTAAGCTGGCACGCCAAAAGGGTACAAGTAAAACCCATCTTACTTCCTACCATGCAGATAGACAAAAGTATGAAAGGCACAGGCTGAACAGAACACAGTAGCACTGACTCAAGAGGACAAACTGAAGGGAGAAACCGTATGAAAGTAAAACAAGTGAGTAACTGAGCGCAACTATGAAACTGAAATGCCCACTAGAAGGATGGGCTCTAATTAATGTCACTTGCAAGTTAATTCTTTGGGGGAAATGGGTGGAACAGAAAAACTCTGTCAAGTATGCTCAAGACGCAGTTTGAACATCCATTAGCAATATGAATAGAACTCTGCAATGACCCACAATTATATTTTTCAAAAAACGCTGGGAGCAGAAACATTTTCCAAGAAGACCACTGTGAAGTAACTGTACATGCAAAATGTACTGCCCCAAGTCATCATCTATAAAGGACAAAGCTGCCAAACTGTGCCAAACTGACCAAAGGTGCTGCTGCTTCTCGACACCCAGTAATAGGCTGCAAAGTATAACACACATATTCTCTTCCTTCCTCCTCCCCCAAAATACACTTAGTCTCAATTCTCTGTGAGGAAACCACCCCTGGTCTAACACTGGCCTAGAGTTTCTCATTTGAGAACAGATCCCATTGCATCACAGTTAATGTTTTTAATAGGTTTTGAGAGTAGATCCAATAAAGAATGGTGGTGCATAAAAGAATACTCTGGCACCTAAGTCCAAAGTTACATAAATTCCTGTTCATTCAGCACTAAATCCTGCACACCTCAACCTCTGTTGTAATTTACCTTTTTTTTTTTTTGAGGGGTTTCTGCTGATGCCCCAACACAGATCCAGTGCCACAGGGGTCCTTACAGTGCAGAACCTAGTGCTCGTTTAGGACTAGACTCCTAAATCAGTGGTTTAAAGTATATTTTCTATGTGAAGGTTGAGTGGCTGAAAGCCTGTGGCAGGGTTTGCAGTTCCCTTTCTCATTTGCCTTCCAGAATGTGACATAAGCTCAGACCAACCAAGACAAGTGATCAAAAAGACCTGCACATTATCACAATTTTTTCACTTTTTGTCCTGGTTGTTCTTGCTGTCTCCTTGTGACATCTCACTCGAGAGATCAGTAACACAGCTCAGTTTTTAGGTACAGCAGTTACTGCACCATGCTCCATGTGGATAATGGGCCATGTGTCTTAAACTACCCTTCAGGTACACATTTGGGGTACATTTATTTGACATTGTCTATCTGTGCATACACACAAAAGCTACAGCATTTACAACTGGCCAAAATACAAAACAGTCGCTTAGGGTTACAACAGGGTCCTGTAAGTACTTTTATAGCATCAAAGTACTGAAACGTGTTCCAGCTCAACTGTAAATGCTTAATTTCTATTTACAATGAAAATTAAAAACAAGCAAACATGAAAATAAAGCCACCACCACCAAGACACACCACCACCAAGACCCAAACCCACCAAAAAAACCACCCGAACCAAAACCAAGAACAAAACCCCACCACACCAAACAGAAACCCGTTTTGTGCACCTCTGCATCAACCTTCCAAAATACCTTGGGTGAATCTTGACGATCTCCTCCCAGAGCTGCAGAGACGTGATCTGCCGTGGCACTGAGAGGGTCTCGCAGCGTAGGCCCGCCAGCTCCGCGCTCCTGGCGAAATACAGCACCGAGACCTGCTCGGGGAACAAACGCCGTAAGGGATGCAGAGCCTAATAACCCACACACACACCCAAGCCGCTATGCACATTAACTTCCTTCTACCAAACCAAACAACTGAAACAACTAAAAGCCTCCGTTGGCTTTTGTTGTTTGTTGTTGGTCGGTTGTGGCTTTTTTAATGCCCATAAACTCCCTCGCGTCCCTCCTGCCCCTACCGTCAGGAGAAGCAGGGAAGGGAAGGCGGAGCAGTGGTAAGTCGGCTCGGACCCGTGTCTCGCTCCTGCTGTCCAGGCCTCGCTACACCAGCGCCTCTGCCCGCTAAGAAGATATTCTACTTGAGCCCTGCCGCCCTCCCCACCACTGGTCTCTCTTCCAGCCGGGGCCCCCTCGCCAGAGGAGCCAGGAGCCTGTACCTACCTGGCAGCTCATGGGGACACTGTCCCCAGCCGTGCAGCCCTCCACCGCGGGCTCACGGTGGCGCCTGCGCCCGGACGCGAAGCGCCGGGCCTGGACCGCCCCCTGCGGCCTAGGCCGGCAGCGGGGCGGCATCGCTTCGCGGTGCTGTGAGGCCTGGCTGAGGCTGGCCCGCATGGGCTGCGCAGCGCTGCGCTGGGCAGGGCGGCGCGGCGCTGCGCGGAGCGGCTCAGCCCCGCGCATGGGCATTTGCCCCACAGGGCTGGCTAAGCAAGGCTGGGGAGCTGGGGCTGAGCGGCTGTGACTTTGCCCACCAAACATAGCATGTTATTTTTGGGGTCAGCGCCCTAAAAGACGCATTTTCACATGTGCTTGGTCTCCAAAGTACGTGCGAATTACAACTATTTGCAGACATTAAGTGGCCACTGCCTTGAACTCGTTATTGCATACACAGCATGTACACTTAATGGCAAAGAGCTGTCTAGATGCCCATACAGTATTTGTAGTCAAGTCATATTTCTGTGCAGAGGTTATCTCATCAGATACCCATCTACTCATGAACAACTGTATGCATTCAGCCATTGCTCGTGTGGAAAGATGGCACGGTTTAAGAACGCTGGTTAACCTGCAGTTTTGCACCGGGGAGGAGGGGAAAGCAGCACTGTGTGTGTTTGTTGCATGTGCTGTGGAGAAACGCGCGCAGCAATTGCACCAGAGGGCACAACTGTGCCCGGACATTGTGTCCTCATGGATGGCCAGTGTTATTTCTGTGATACTTGCCTAGTAACACTTGTAACCTCAAAACATTAAAGAAGGAAATCCAGGCAAACCAAGGGGGAATTTGTGCAGCTGTCACCAGTGACATGGAGTTTGTGGTCAGTAACTGTGATTTGGGCAGGCTGTTTGGTGGAGAACCTCTGTCCTAGATGGATGCAGCATTGTCAGAAAAAAATACCAAATACTCCCAAACAAATAACCATGATCCAGCCTTTCACAAGATGGATTAGAAAGGAAATGTACCTTTCTATTTAATGATTCTTGCCTCTGAAGTACAAAGACAATGGATGTTATGGTGATATTTAAACACGCAAACAAAGGTCTAAGAGAATTGCATTTATTTCCATGGAGTATATATTTTGTACCAGTTACCCATTATACTGTGTCTCAATCCTCTGATGTAATAAGCAGCTAAGTTATTTTTTAAAGCTTTATTGTTTTATTTGTGAATTATTAACTACTGTTAAAGGTTGAGATGCCCTTTGGACAGTATATGTCCAGTAAATAGAATGAGCTGTGTCATTTTGGATCTCTACAACATATGTGAAATAGATCGTTTTGCAAAGGTGTTTATGACCCAGCCAGTAGCTAGCAAGTGGCTAGAGCACTTTTCCCATGCAAAAGATGTACCACAGGCATCTGTCCTTGTAATGAAGCAAATGAACGCTGGGCTCATCTGGAGCAAATTAGCCTCTCAGCCCAGAACATAGTGAGCTTTGAAAGAGTTATCCATGCATTCAGGGTTGTGTTTACAGTTGGGTCCGCTATGGAATATATAGAGAGAGTGGTTACTGGCTGTTAATTTCTGACTTTTCTTCAAGCTCCAACTAAATTTGGAAAATTGCTGAGTATTTTTCAAAGGATATGTCTTGTGATAAATTAAAAATTCAACTCAGTGTTTGAAGTAAACATGCCTGCCTTATACAACTTAAAACTGGAGTCTCAGAGAGTTTCCTTACACAGCTGAATTTTACCCTGTGTTGCAGGACATATCTAAAGACAGAATTTGTGCCTAGAAAGCACTGAAAAAGAGTAGGCATTGTGACTAGTATTCTATTAACAACATTCTATAACCGGTTGTAGTTAAAAGTTCTTAAATGAAAGCAGGAATTAACCTGAGGTGTGGTACAATACAATACAGTACAATACAATAAACCAGGTTGGAAGAGACCTTCCAGATCATTGCGTCCAACCCATCAAACAACTAGATCATGTCACCAAGCACCCCATCAAGTCTCCTCCTGAACACCTCCAATGACAGTGACTCCACCACCTCCACAGGTAGCCCATTCCAATGGGCAATCACTCTCTCTGTATAGAACTTCCTCCTAACGTCCAGTCTAAACCTGCCTTGGAGCAGCTTGAGACTGTGTCCTCTTGCACTGGTGCTGTCTGCCTGGGAGAAGAGACCAACCTCTGCCTGGCTACAACCTCCCTTCAGGTAGTTGTAGAGAGCAATAAGGTCACCCCTGAGTCTCCTCCAGGCTAAGCACCCCCAGCTCCCTCAGCCTCTCTTCATAGGGCTTGTGTTCCAAACCCCTCACCAACCTTGTTGCCCTTCTCTGGACACATTCCAGCAAGTCAACATCCTTCCTAAACTGAGGGTCCCAGAACTGGACACAGGACTCAAGGTGTGGCCTAACCAGTGCAGTGTACAGGGGCAGAATGACTTCCCTGCTCCTGCTGGCCACACTGTTCCTGATCCAGGCCAGGATGCCATTGGCCCCCTTGGCTGCCTGGGCACACTGCAAGCTCATGTTCAGCCTCTCATCAACGAGCACCCCCAGGTCCCTCTCTGCCTGGCCACTCTCCAGCCACTCTGACCCCAGCTTGTAGCCCTGCATGGGGTTGCTGTGGCCAATGTGCAGAACCTGGCACTTGGATGTGTTCAATCTCATGCCGTTGGATTCTGCCCATCTGTCCAGCCTGTCGAGGTCCCTCTGCAAAGCCTCTCTGCCCTCCAGCAGATCAACTCCTGCCCTCAGCTTGGTGTCGTCCGCAAATTTCCTGATGATGGACTCAATGCCCTCATCCAGATCATCAATAAAGATGTTGAAGAGCATGGGGCCCAGTACTGATCCTTGGGGCACACCACTAGTGACTGGCCACCAGCTGGATGTGGCACCATTCACCACCACTCTCTGGGCTTGGCCCTCCAGCCAGTTCCTAACCCAATGCAGTGTGCTGCTGTCCAAGCCATGGGCTGCCAGCTTAGCCAGGAGTTTGCTGTGGGGGACAGTGTCAAAGGCCTTGCTGAGGTCCAGGTAGACCACATCCACAGGCCTCCCCACATCCACCAGGATACAGATGTCTGAAATAGTGTTGTCCCTCCCTCACTACCTCTTCATTCTCAGTCTTCAGCCTCAGCAAGAGGTGGGTCTACTACACTGCTTGGTTTGCAAAAATTAGTTTTATTCCTATTGCTTTTTTGTTTGGCTTGTTTTGTGGGAGTTTTAGGGTGTAAAGATGGGAGGCTGGAATGAGGTCAATGTTGGTCTGTTTTCCCAAGTAACTAGCAATAGGATAAGAGGAAATGGGCCTGGATATTACAAAAGATTTCTTTACCGAGTGGTGAGGCATTGGAACAGTCTGCTCAGGGAGGTGGTGGAGTCACCATCCCTGAAGTGTTCAAGGATGTAGTTTAGTAGTCATAGTAGTTGGCTAGAGTTGGACTTGATAATCTCAAAGCTCTTTTCTAACCTTAATTATTCTATGTTTCTATAGCTCTGGAGGAGATGTTAGTTTTTCTCTCTGTGATTTCTATGGGCCAGCTCCACATGATTTTCCCTTAAAATATCTTGTGGTTTGAATCCTGCTTTTAGGCATCATTTTCTCCTTGCAGTTTTTGGTTCAGCATGTAACTATGAGTACCTACATATGTAACATCTAAGTGTTATTTATTTAGCCCAATATTTTGAATTAAATCTTGTCATAAGTCATGGGTCCTTTGCTTTAGCTAACAAGTGTGTACACCTTCTCACACCAGTGGATGTATTAGCCTCTCAGAATGTATTTGTTTGGGGTGCTTTTAATTTTAAAAGCTGTGATGTAGCCCTCCAAAGCACACATATCCTATTCTGCTACCTCTCCTTTCTTTGCTTTAATAATGTTTAATACTGAAAAACTGCAAATCTGGAATTTCCTTACAACACACAGACCATGGGTTAAGAGAAATGCAATTCTAATAAGGAGAGGCAAATGGTGAGAAGCTGATATTTCTCTTAATCTATTTGTCACCTATCAGCATCAAACATTGAACTTTTAAGATCAAACTGGAGTATACAGAGACACTGAGCTTACAGTCTAAGGCACTGATTCTGCAGTGTGCTCACAAATGAAGAGAACCACAGCAAAGTCAACAAAACTGAAGTAGGCACACTAGTCTACTAATCCTAAGCAATTTTTTGTAATAACTCATTACAAGAATTGGTATAAAACATGGCTGGGGGGCGGGGGAAGGAATGAAGTGGAGGCATAGTGTTAGTATTAATTTCATTTTAGCAGTTATTTATTTAATGTCACTGCAGCAAAAGTGGCTCTCTAGGACTGCATAAGATTGTGATTGTCTAACCTCTAGTAGATTTTCTGTTTCCTTTTGTCTTCATTTGAGGGCTTCTCTCAGAACTATTTGGTATAAATCACAAATTACTACCCTAAAGTTCAGATTTATACTCAGGAGGCTGTCAGAGAACTTCACTCTGGTTTACTGTTGTGAAGAATTTCAGTTATGTTGGTTCCAGACCAGACTTTATCTCTGTTGTGCACCCACGACGGTGGTATTGATGCATAACCCTGGATTTAGAAGAAGAGGCACAATTCCTCTACTTCAAGCTTAATGAAATAACCAGGAAAAATAAAAATTCATGAAGTGGAATAACTCTTCATTAGCTGTTGCACCCTTCATTTATTTTGGGCAGCCAGCCAGATCTGAAGTCACTTTAACATTAACCTTCTGTTACTGAGTTTGGTTTATTTTTGTTGTTTGGATTTTTTTTTTTTCTGGTTCTTGGTTTGGGTTTGGGGTTTTGTTGGTGGGTTTTGGTTCGGTTTGGGTTTTTTTTTGTTTTTTTTTTTTTTTTTAAAGCCATTAGGAATAATTTACAGGGATTTAAAAGTAGGGCAGTTTTGTAGGGATAAGAGGTATGTCACAATGAATTCCAGTCATTCCACTTAATTCAGGTCTCCATTTGGCCTTATATATGTCAACACTGCTAATAATCTGGAAAATATCTTCCTATTTTGAGAGCAAGGAGGGCTGTTCCTTCAGTTTCCATGTTGGAACAGTGGAGAGAAAAAAAGTCAAAATATGAATCTGCTCAGGCACTATGACCCCTAGGATTCCTGTGTGTGAGGTATACGTGTCCATTTGACCAATGTCTTTAACATTCCCCTTGGCACCCTTTGAAATTGTTAGAAAACAGATGGTGCAGTAGTTAGTTTTTGATGGGCTAGAAGAGCATGACCACATCTGGAATTAATCTTTAGCTCTCTGAACCAATAGATCACCCAGTTTTAAGAAGGCCTTCCAATATAAATGCATTACACAAGTACAGAGAAAGAATACACAGCTTTAAGGCAGAGTATAAGCAGCCTGGAACTATAATTCATAGGCACGCAACTCTTTCTGTTCAACTGTCTAAATCTTTTCTACAAGAATTTCTTTTATTTTCATTGGGCAATAGCAGTAAGTGAAATATGTAACTTCTTAAATGAGATTTTTCAAAGTCCATAAATTTTCGGGGCTTCCTTTTCTGTTGACGGCTGCAGTATACCTAAAGAGATTACCTCTTTCATTTTCCTTCTGTCCTTTTCCCCCAAAGCGTAGTCAAAGGTTGCATTATACCAACACACACCCCACCATAATTCCAGTAAAGCAAGCTATGGAGTTTTAGTTGATCATTAAAGCAATATAACAAAGAATTATGGAAAAGGGCATTATGGCATTCAGTGATGATGCTAATCTGCGATCCTTGATGCCGAGAGAAAGCACAAATTTTGACCCATGGAACTGTGGCACAGAACCCCGAAGAATATTTGATTAAATTTACCAATAGCTCAGAGAAAGGGCAAGATCCATTTATTGTGAGAATACACTCACTTATATAGCCTTAGTAGTAGTCAAAAGCAAGCCTGTTCTAGCAGTACTTTTCCATCCCAGCAATACAAAACCCATCTAAATGGCTGTTGGTCAAGCACCTCAACAACACTTACACTACTGAAGTCAACAGATGCCTGTTTTCTTGTGCACTTTCCACCCTAATGCCTCCCAAGGTTTTGTTTTAATTAGTGTCTCTCTTTCTTTATCAGAAAGAAACACTTTTGTGTTTGAGACTCAAAGTGATTAACTCTTTTTCTTCAGTCCCCACATAGAACCTCATATTTTAGTGTGCGATACTGAACTACCTGGCTAATATTTAATCTGGATAACCTGAATATTTTAAATAAAAAATATTTTATCTGTCATAATGGAAGAAGAACTGGAATGTCAAAAGTGCATTATTTACTACAAAGGCCTTGAATTTATATCACAAAGTGGTTGTAAGGGCAAGGAATTTTGAATGCTAGCAAATCTGAGTCATGTCTCTGATACTACATCTAAAAAGGTAAGTTTTTTCTTTTGTCTGTAGTACTTTGCTTGGCTTCTGTGCTTTTCTGTCCTTTTGTAAAGCACCCGGCAGAGGGAGACATTAAACACCTGCAGATCAGTAATTCAGCGTTAGTTTATATTCTCAGATTAAATTGTTGGCCCTATAATTACCATAATGTGTAAGAATTTGAAACATTGAACAAGATAATAAATGTTTCACAATATAGGTCTGCTGAAGTCAGTGGAACTCCACAGGAGTTACTTTGATCTGTGGGTGCCTGATGAAAACAATCCCAACCTCTTTACCCAGCAGTTCAAAATTTGTGTTTTGAAGTAAACACTTGTCATATCAGATTACAGATTGCAGCTGCCCTATCTAACAGTTCTTTGTAATCATTGGTAGCTGCTTTGGAAATGGAAGTTTTCCTGAATTTTTTTACACCATTTCAGATCAGTATCTTTACCCACCTTTGGGCATCACACACAGACAGTTCTGATAGGATGTTCTGCAAATGGCAATAGGTTTTGTCTTACATTCTGGTGGCATCATATGGTTAATTCTTTCAATATCCATTAAAGTATTCTAGTTGGTTTGCTTTCAGTCTTTTTCTTACACTTAAGGTATAAAGATTACATTGCCAATTCTGTGGAATGCTGGCTTCTTTTTAAATATCCCAATTAATTCTACATGTGAAAGTTTAGCATTTTTTAGTAACAGAGTTGAAAATGCGTACAATTTTATGAGCACTCCAAAGAGTCAGTGGCACAATTAACCCCAGGGGTAGGCCTGCAAGGACTGTCTGAAGGAGCTGGGGTTGTTCCATCTGGAGAAGAGGAGGCTGAGGGGAGACCTTATTGCTCTCTACAGCTACCTGAAGGGAGGTTGGAGCAAGGAGGGGGCCAGCCTCTTTTACTTGATGACAAGCAACAGGACTAAAGGAAGTGATTACATGATGTACAAGTAGAGCTTTAGGCTAAATATTAAGAAATACTTCTTCACTGAAAGGATTCTCAAACATTGGAATGGTCTGCCCAGGGCAGTAGCAGTGTCTCCACTCCTGGGGCTGTTCAAGTGGCGTGTGGACCTAGTGCTTAGGGACATGGTTTAGTGTTGACCCTTTAGTGCTGGGTTGAGGGTTGGACTGGGTGATATTTGAGGTCTCTTCCAAGCAAACATATTCTGCTATCTGCACTGACCCTAGCCAAGGGTTTGGCTGCAGCTTGCTTCATGCCATGTTTCCATAACTAGCTCCTTGTCTTTTTTCATAGTACCCTCTCTGACAGTCTGCAAATGTTCAAAAGCACACATATATAAAAATTAATCAGTGTTCTTATTGGAAGTGTTGTGTGTTTTTCACTTGTTTTGCAAACTTCCAGAAAAGCATGGCTAGGACTTGATTTGTCTTCAATTGAGGTTGATCAAACTGTAATTATTTGCCCTGTGCATATACAACTGTTCTCTGTGTTAGATGACAACAGGAATGCTTTCTTTGTAAACAAGAAATACATTTTTTTCCAAGAAAGCTTAATATTCTGTTGAATTTTTTCCAAACCCTGGGGAAAAAAAAAAAAAGAAGTGTGATTACTTCTGAAAGCCAGTCATTTGGTAACTTTTACTTTTTAATATGAACCAAAACTTTTAGTGAGGGACATAGATTCTGGCTGTGTAGTTTAGAATGAGTTCAGTTCTGTACTTCAATTTTTTGTTAAGAGCCATGTCATACCCTGGCATCCAACTAGCTAATATGGGATTGCCCACATTGCAAGCAAATAATGAAAGTCTGTCTTAAACTGTCCAAATTGTGTGCAAAACTGAGATGTTGAAGTTTCTATGGTTTTGTGTTGACTAAAAGTTTCTTTTTCTATTCTAGATAACAGCACACATATCCACTTGAGGGCACCAGCCGACATCTTATTCTCAGACCAATGCGTAATCTGAGGTTAACATGTTCATCAATGACCATCCTTATACTTTCAGAGCTGGAGTAAAGACTGAACTGTTAAATGTTGCTGTTTCCAAATGTTGTTTTATTCTTTTTCAATTCTTAGGACAAACAGCACATTTTTTTACTTTCCTCAAACTCTATATTTGAAAGAAATCTTGAGATAAACTTTAATCACATAGAAATGCAGTAATGTTATTTAAAGAAATAAAATTATTTTTTAACCTGGCTGCATAATTGATGTAAGTGAACTCCTGTTAAAGTTGGTGCAGTTTATTATTTCATAGCTTTCCAAGGAGAACAAAAATCCCAAGTTTTAGCCTCGTTTTATGAAATCCACAAAAATATGCTGTCAACACCCATTCCATTTGTAGAAGTTACACAATCTTTTTACAAAAAGAGTAATTGGTGCTCTACTCTGAGTTAGGCTGAGGATTCAGGACCTTGATTGTCCACTTCCTTTCTTCGCTGAATGCCAAGAACATTGACCAGCATAAATACAGTACAGGAACAATAACATTTCCTCTCCCAGCTCCCAAATCATCAGGCAATCAAAACTGCAAAGGCTTGAGGCTTTCTTCAAGGGCCAGCAGACTGCATGCTGTAAGTAGGATGTAACAATATATTAGCTAAATAGGGAAGGTTAACCAAGCAGACTGCAGGGTTATTTGACAGAGGTGACTGCACACAACATGAAGTGATGTAAGGGGTATTTTTCTTTGAAATTAACTGAACAGCATTTTGAAGGAAGGAGAAACTTGTCAGGAACTTTGAAAATGCTTCAGAGGGTATTCACAAAAGCTTTTTAGCCTAGTGAGGCTAATCTCCCTATACTCTAAGCAGTGGAAACCCGTAGGCTTTTCTAAAGAGTGATTCAGAAGAGCCAGATTAACTTCTCTTGCTTGCCCCTGGCCAAAGCCTTTTTCTCCACTGACTGTTGGGGAGGTCTGGAGAAATTGGCTTCTCAGGGCTAATCTTGGTCTTCACGAATATTCTTCTGGTGACAGAGAAACAAAATAACGTTATTTAAAGATTAGATATTATGGTATAGTGTAGTCCTCTGGAGTGTGAAACCCTGGGATTATTTTTTTTTCAGTAGAAAGCTGCAAAATTGGAAAAGTCAGCAAAGGTGTTGGGCTGATGCCCTTACTGCAACAAAGATACACAGAAAGAAGAATGTTTCATGGCACCAGAACAAACTTGAATGTTGGAACAAACATTAAAAATTTGTGAAAATGTGAATCTACTGGAAATCCTGATTGAATGTACTGCCTTTAGATAATTATTGGGTTATTCTCTCTATGGAAAAATGATAGCGAGGAAGGACAATATACTCCCATTAGCAGAGTGGTTTAGCCTTGCAAAAGTTACGTAAGTATCCTAAGTCCAACATCTTCAAGTGACTGTTTTGGGGAAAAAGGAATGCTCTCCACACAAGTGTTTCATACCCACTAAACATAATCAAGTGTATGCCAGAAATGTTGATGTTTATGTGTATAAACCCTTTTTTTCAGTTATTACCAAGAGAAATGTAAGAGATTATTAATAGATGTTTTTTGGGATAGGCCCCAGCAGTGATATCTCAATGACAGCTATCTTTCAGGAAGGAAGGAGAGCTTTGAGAGTTGTTTGGTTATCTTCTTACATTGCTTCTTTTCCAAAGCACTTTTAAGGGAAAGTAATCAGCAGAGCCATTTAGAATAGAATAGAATAGAATAGAATAGAATAGAATAGAATAGAATAGAATAGAATAGAATAGAATAGAGCAGGTTGGAAGAGACCTTCAAGATCATCATGTCCAACCCATCACCCAACACCGTCTAGTCAACTAAACCATGGCACCAAGCACCCCATCAAGTCTCCTCCCAAACACCTGCAGTGATGGTGACTCCACCACCTCCCTAGGCAGCACATTCCAATGGGCCATCACTCTCTCTATGATGAATTCCTTCCTAACATCCAGCCTAAACCTCCCCTGGTGCAGCTTGAGACTGTGTACTCTTGTTCTGGTGCTGGTTGCTTGGGAGAAGAGACCAACCCCTGCCTGTCTACAGCCTCCCTTCAGGTAGTTGTAGAGAGCAATAAGGTCTCCCCTGAGACTCCTCTTCTCCAGGCTAAGCAACCCCAGCTCCCCCAGCCTCTCCTCACAGGGCTTGAGCTCCAAACCCCTCACCAGCTTTATTGCCCTTCTCTGGATGCATTCCAGCAAGTCAACATCCTTCCTAAACTGAGGGGCCCAGAACTGGACACAGGACTCAAGGTGTAGCCTAACCAGTGCAGTGTACGGGGAGAGAATCACCTCCCTGCTCCTGCTGGCCACGCTGTTCCTGACACAGGCCAGGAAGCCATTGGCCTTCTTGGCCACCTGGGCACAATTTAAACATTGTAAGTATTACAATAAATAAATTGTGGCTGATCCATGGAGTACTTGTTCATCTATCTAGAAGGCTCATGTTCAGCCTCCCATCACCAGTACCCCCAGGTCCCTCTCTGCCTGGCCGCTCTCCAGCCACTCTGACCCCAGCCTGTAGCACTGCATGGGGTTGCTGTGGCCAATGTGCAGAACCCAGCACTTGGATGTGTTCAATCTCATGCCGTTGGATTCTGCCCATCTGTCCAGCCTGTCGAGGTCCCTCTGCAAAGCCTCTCTGCCCTCTAGCAGATCAACTCCTGCCCCCAGCTTGGTGTTGTCCGCAAATTTACTGATGATGGACTCAATGCCCTCATCCAGATCATCAATAAAGATGTTGAAGAGCATTGGGCCCAGCACTGATCCTTGAGGCACTTTGGACACAATCTTGAAGGTCTCTTTCAGCGTGGTGTATTGTATTGTATTGTATTGTATTGTATTGTATTGTATTGTATTGTATTGTATTGTAAGGTTGGATTAGTTGAAGATGGGGATGTCTAGTTGGGAATGTCCCTGCTGTCTGCGGGGATGTCAGACTGGATGATCTTTGGAGGTCCCTTCTGGGCCTGGACCATTCTATGATTCTAAGAAGGTCATCAGTTGAAGTGCCTGTTGCCTTGCAGCACCAGGATATTTTTGAAGATTCTGGATAACTAATTTTAACATAGGACAGACCTCAGTTTATCTCAACATAGCTGATAATTAGGAGAACAGCATATTTCCATGTCATGAGAGAAGATGACAAAAGTAATGCTGCATAACAAGGAACTTGAGACTTCAGCATGCATACTGAGACAATAGAAATAATGCAGAAAGTGTAGAGGAGATTTTGAAGGTATCACAGGAACTACAAGAACTAAGGTGAGGATGAAAAATAAATGACTGTAGACTGAAACTGTTGTGCAGCACGGTGGCAACAATGGCTAGAGTAGCAGCAATTTCTGCTGAAGCTTCTGGGCTGAGGTCTGTCAAAGGATGGGAATCATAAACCAGAAAAGGAAGGTTAAAGAAAGCATACCCCTCCTTGATGAGCAACTGTGGGGGACTAGTATCAACAGACCAGGAGAAGGCTGAGATTCTCAACAACTCTTTTGCCTCAGTCTTCACTGGCAACCCCTCTTCTCATGGCTGTCATGTTGATGGCCCACAAAATGGAGACCAGGGAGACAAAGTGCCTTGCACTGTAAGTGAAGAGAAGGTGCATGACCATCTGAGGAATCTGAAGATACACAAGTCCATGGCACCTGACAAAATGAATCCCAGAATCCTGAGGGAATTATCTGATGTAGTGCCCAAGCCACTCTCCATGATATTTGAAAAGTCCTGGCAGTCAGGTGAAGTCCCTGGGGAGTGGAAGAAATGAAACATTATACCCATTTTTAAAAAGGGTAGAAAGGAGGACCCTGGAAGTCACCGACCTGCCAGCCTCACCTCCATGCCTGGGAATATCATGGAGCAGATCCTCTTAGATGCCATGCTAAGGCACATGGAGGACAGAGAGGTGATTCAAGACAGCCAGAATGGCTTTCCTAGAGGCAAATCCTGCCTGACCAACCTAGTGGCTTTCTATGATGAAGTGACTGTGCCAGTGGATAAGGGACAACCTATGGATGTGATCTATCTGGACTTCTGCAAGGCCTTTGATAGGGTCCCCCACAACATCCTGCTCACCAAGCTGGTGAGATACGGATTGGATGGGTGGACTGTTCAAGGAATCGGATGGATGGTTGCATCTAGATGGTGTTCAATGGCTTGAAATCCAGATAGAAAGAGGACAAATTATGTCCCTCAGGAGTCTGTACTGGCACCTGTGCTGTTTACTATTTTTATCAGTGATATAGACTGTGGGATTGCATGCACCATTAGCAAATTTGCAGATGACACCAAGCTGAGTGGTGCTGTCAATGTGCCAGAGAGTCAGGATGTCATCCAGAGGGACCTGGACAAGCTGGAGAGGTAAGCCCAGGTGAACCTCACAAGGTTCAACAACAGCAAGAGCAGGCTTCTGCACCTGGACTGGAACAATCCTTGCTATCAATACAGACTAGGGGATGAGGTGATAGGAAGCAGCCCTGAGGAAAATGAGTTGGGGGTGATGATGTATGAGAAGCTGGAAGTTAGCTGACAGTGTGTGCTTGCAGCTGAGAGGGCCAGTTGCGTACTGGGTTGCATCAAAAGATGCATGGCCACCAGATCCAGAGAGGTGATTCTGCCACTTAGCTCTGCTTTGGTGAGAGCTCACCTGGAGTGCTGCATCCAGCTCTGGAGCCCTCAATAAATGAAGGACACAGAGCTGATGGAGTGGGTCCAGAGCAGGGCCACAAAATGGGCAGGGGGTTGGAGCACCCTGCTATGAACACAGGCTGAGGGAGAGAAAGCTCCAAGGAGACCTAATAGCAGCCTTCCAGGACCTGAAGGGGGCCTACAAGAAGGATGGAGAGAGACTGTTTACAAAGACCTGTAGTGATAGGATAAGGGGCAGTGGCTTCAAACTAGACTTAGCAATGGATCCAGATGCTCTGCATAATTCTTCAGGAGTGCAATGAAAGTGCTGCCTGTAGCGTCTTGAGAGACGTGTATTCTGTGCTGACTTACAGCAGCTTTCTAGGGCTCTGGGAATTGTAAACATGGGTCTTTTTTAGAGAGCTTACGTCACTTAATCAAATTCTGCAGAACTGATACAAATGCAAAGTAAATATTGATGAAAATGAAGGACAATCTCTTTGCCTTTCCACTTTAGTTGCAAAGGGTAAAGCCACTACTGAAATTCAAGTTTTTCAGTTGGCTAGAATTTTTAGCTAATCCTAAAAATAGTCTTATCACTTCCTCTTAAGCCTATATATCTAAAGAGTGAGCCTATATATCTAAAAATAGCTTGGAAGTTTGAAGCACACTGTGTGTGCTTAATATACATGCAGTGTGGTATCTGCAGGCTTGAGTTTCACACAGCTCTATGTGCTTTCTGCAACGAGGACATTTACAGTCTTTTTTGATGAATTTCCAGTCACAAGACTTGTTGAAATTTATAATACTCTTACAGTATTGCAGATAACTAGTTAGCAATTACCACTCTTTTGGATAATGAGCAGATACATTTCAATCAGCCTCATGCTAATGATTACTAGTATTGTATTAAAAGCAAAACAAAAGCATTTGTTACTGTAGTATGTACACATGTAGCATCTCTAATTCCTGAAGTATTTTACAGTATCACAGTATCACCAAGGCTGGAAGAGACCTCGAAGATCATCAAGTCCAACTTGTCACCACAGACCCCATGACTAGACCATGGCACCAAGTGCCACGTCCAATCCCCTCTTGAACACCTCCAGTGACGGTGACTCCACCACCTCCCCGGGCAGCCCATTCCAATGGCGAATGACTCTCTCAGTGAGGAACTTTCTCCTCACCTTAAGCCTAAATTTCCCCTGGTGCAGCTTGAGACTGTGTCCCCTTGTTCTGGTGCTGGTTGCTAGAGAGAAGAGACCAACCCCTTCCTGGCTACAACCACCCTTCAGGTAGTTGTAGAGAGCAATGAGGTCGCCCCTGAGCCT
Source organism: Picus viridis (assembly GCA_033816785.1). NCBI lineage: Eukaryota > Metazoa > Chordata > Aves > Piciformes > Picidae > Picus > Picus viridis. Next base: position 71,866,389 of record CM066606.1, on the reverse strand, counting down.
CCCCTTCTCCAGGCTAAACAACCCCAGCTCCCTCAGCCTCTCCTCATAGGGCTTGTAAAGGGTGTACAGGGGACAGGAGGCAAAGGTGACTGCGCAAGCCTGGAGCACATGCAGCAGTGTCACAAGCAGCTAGTGTCGCCAGCCTCACCATCTAATGTGGTAACTGCTGAATGCCCTCTAGCCCCAGCCAAAAACAACTTTGCAAAGAAATTGTATCAGATCACCATGCAGCAGCACAGACATTGATGCCAGCTCAGGAGAGAAGGTATGGGTGGGAATAAGCAGTGGGAAGGTGGGATCATTTATTTCAGCAGCAGTATGGGGTTTATGCCAAAATAAACTGCTCGTAAAATGTGAGTTGCCAATATTACAATAATATCTAAGTAGAAACACTGATACAGTCTTTTGTTAGTTGTTCATAAATTTAAGAAAAGTGAACCCAGATTTCAGAAGAATTTCAAGTGTCCAATACCAAAATGCAATTGTTCTCTTAAATTCAAACCAAACCAAGCAAAAGAAAACCCAAAACAAACAAACAAACAAACAAAACCCAACCCAAAAACAAATTAACAAAACCAAACCAACAAACCCACAGTTTAAAAATCTCTGCATAAAAATGGGTGGGCTGTTCTTAAAGAAATGAAGGTGCAAGTTAATGAAGCTGAGTGTGTTTCTTCTGCTGTCTGTGTACTTCATCAACTGATCTATACAGCTGGGAACAGGATCTCGGTACTCCCAGACAAAGACCATGATTGTGGACAGACATAGGCATGGTCTCTTGAAAGTAAAATTGTTCTATATTTTGAGAATACATTTAAACCCTACAATCAGTTTATCAAATTAAATCCACAAATGATTAGTGGAGCTAGGGAAGTGGTATATAAAGTTATGAGGAATAATCTGTAGAATATCAAGTAGCGTCTTACCATTAAGAGAGTGCCTATGGATTACTCAACTAATCTGGTATAAAGCTTTCCCTGTAAAAGTAAACTCTCCAAAGTAGAAATTGATATGGAATTTCCTTTGGGCTCACTGCTCAGATCTCAGACCTGGGAAATGAATGTGATCTATAACAAACCTAATAGGGGCTCAAATGCTACACTGCCTCCTCCAATGACCCAAAGATAATTATTATTTTCTTCAGTGCTTCTGTTGCTACTTTTCCTTTGATAAAAGCATCTTGAGAATACTTCTCAGAACTGAGAGAAAAATTCCTCATTTTAGACCTCTCCTCCTGAACTCCCATATCAGTTTCACACAGCTCTGGCATCAGTCCAATTTAATACTGGTCATGTCCAGTTTTAGCCTCTTTGTTATTAAGATTGAATGATGTGCACACTCATCCACACATAAATGAATAGGGTTAGTAGGAACCTTTAGTTTGCAGCCTGTAGTAGATCTGAGCTTTTGCTTTGGACTTTTCCATTGGAACTGAACAGAGGGGATGGAAATGTTTCTAATTTCTTTTGAAAAACTCATGGCTCAGTGTGGCAATGCTTTTTCTCTGCAGCAGGATGAGTAGAAATTGCTAGTTAAGAGTTAGTTTTACAATCCAGGTTATGTGTGATGAGAGATACAGTGCATGTGAGGAACTATGTTTGAGAATCACTTCTACTGTCTTGTCCACTTTTTACTCTCTTGGTACGTGACAGTCCTTGTTTGTAAACTCTGAGGATCTCCGAGACTGTGAAACTGGAGGTAACAGGGACAAAATTAACTTCAACTGATTACTGACTAGTCTTAGTATCATTTATACCTCATGTGTACCTGTTTTAGCTTTTCACTATTCTCTTTGATCCAGCAGAGATAAAGAAAATGTAATGTTTATTTCAAATTACAGTGCCACTTTTGCTATATGTGCAAGCTCGGAGGTCTTTTCATCTCAGCATTGCCTTTGTAAAGTTGCTGAACAGGGAGTCATCTTTTTGCCTCCTCAACTGTGAATCTTTCTTTATGCTCTCTTCAGGAGGCTAGGGAAAATAGCGGCATGTTGCTTTTGGCAACTCTGAAAGAAATTTCATGTCTTCACAAAGACCAATATTTAAAAGGTTGTATGTAGATATGACATATATTAGTAGCATGTGAATGAGATAGAGCAACACCTTCAGGAAGTAGGACCTGGAGTGGAAAAGCAGAATGTTTTTCTTTTAAATACTTAGTGTAACCACTGTTTCTACATATTCATCATATTCTTCAGTTCTGTCTTGACCACTGTCAAAGATGTTTTATTATTAAAGTCAGCATACTGGGACTTCAGAAACATTGCTGCGGTTTAGTAAATGTGGAGGAACATATCTCAGCTTTAATCATTAGAATATAAAGGGGGAAAATAATATAAATTGTCAAGAACACATTGTACTTCATTCTGTAGGAACTGAATTCATAGAATTCATAGATGGTTTAGGTTGGAAGGGGCTTCGAGGTTCCAACCTTCCTGCCATGGGCAGGGACACCTTCCACTAGACTTTGTTGCTCAAGGTGTCATCCAACCTAGTCCTGAACACCTCCAGAGGGGGGGGCATCCACAACCTCCCTGGGCAACCTGAAGCACTTCAAATGGGGTAGAAATTTCTAAAACAGTTTCCCAACATGTGAGTTTTCACAGTACTCCTAAGCCAAGAGAAAATTTTAAATATTAAAATACATAAAATACCAGTAAAAATCCTTTTGAAGACCAGTTTATGTCATTTCATTGCCACACAGATTAAAGCAGACTAGATCAGCATATTCTTAAAAGTGTGTTAAGGTGGAAAGATAGCATGACAGCACAGAAGTCCCAAGAAACAGCCTGTTAGCATTCATGGAGGGTGTGACGTTGAGAGGCACTCTAAGGGAAAAACAAAGCACATAAATGCCTTTGGCCACACTATTAAGTAAAAGCATACATATTTCTGCAAAAGAACCATATGACCACTCTGTCTCTAGGTAAGAAATCTGAATAAATATTCACTGATGTGTGCTTATCACTGACATTTGCTGCAAAATTCTGCCAGAACTTGCACACCTCAGTCACTAATAGGCTGTAAATTCACTAGCCTTCCTGAGAGTGGCAGATGACCTTGGAGGTCTCTGGCTTCATTTCACTGAGCATCAGAGGGGACTAGAATCTGTCTGGTGTGACAGATGAATTTGTGGAGGATATGACAGAAAGATAGTAGGTATTGGTTATATGCAATTATACATATTATAAATAGTGCAACTATTTCAAGCTCAGTACCTTTGCTTTGTAAAGTCTGCAACTGGGTGATCTTTATACCACCTGCCTTTAACTGTTTGACATGTAACAGTAGTGTTGTCCATTACATCAATTTTAGATTTAGTCATGAGGAAAGAACAGTATAGTTGTTGTAAACAGTCTCCCGAAGCAGAGATCAATGGCAGAATTGATTTAAACTGACCCTGACAATGAAGTGCTCTCATCATAGAGTCCTGCAGCCAGAGCCCATTGAAATAATGATTCATTTTCGTTGGTTTTGAGACACTGAAACTTTTTCACCCTTGAAACAGTTATGAACTGCCAGGAATGTAGTTATAGATGACAATGATGTCTTTTTTTTATGTTTGCTGTACTAATTCCAATATACAATGCTAAGTATAAGCCACAAAACTGAAAGTTACTATGCAACAGATTTATGCTAAGAAAACAGAATCTTAGCAGATATTATGTGCCCCTTTTATTTTAATTTTGCTGTGGCATCTCTAGAGTGTCCAGCTATGCCAGTTTCTGAAGAGGCTGCTCTTCCAAGAACAACTTTCTTAAAAGGTAGAAGGAAGAAGAATACTGTAATACACACACACACTTTTAAAAACAAAACAAAGCAAAACAAACCAAGCAACCAAAACCAAACCAAGCCAACCAACCAAACAAACAAACACAACAAACAAAAGAAAACATGCCAACTTTTTTTCATCTTTTCCAGAAAAGTCTTTGGCAAGACTTGATTTTTTAATTATATTTTTTTAATTTGGGGAGCAAGCACTGGATTTGTGAATCGGTTCAGGAACTGAGTTTTACAAATTAAATGAGTTTTTAAAAACATCACTTTTCTTAGCACTTTTCTTAGCAACTTAGGTAAGAGCTGAATAAATCAATGATAGATAGATGATTTTCTTTTCACAAAAACTGCCTTTATAACAGCTTAACACCATTTTCTGGAATGGGGTTAATATTGATCTATAATTATTCTTGAGATCAGAACCAGGACATTGTTTCTTAAAAGCCTGGATGACAAAACAGTTCTCTGCACTCTCTGTTCTGACTGCAGTTTCACTTGTTCAGTGGTATTAGTGTTTCTGAGACAGAAAAAAGCCATCAAGTTCATGGTTTATTTCAGCTGAGACATGGTCTAGATCTTTGCTTTCTTTCCAGGTAGTGGGTTTGGTCTATAAAATGCAGAAGCACAGCTGAAACTAGCCCAGCATTCAGGGCCTTTCTTACCCATATTTTTACTCAATCTATTAGGTTGCAAGCTCTTCAGTTACAGAGAATATAATTTTTATGTATCTTCCTCAGAGAACAGCAGACCTGAATCCACTATTTGATCTATTTTTATGGGTTTCTTTCAGACCTCCTAAGATTGGTTTCTTGCTGACTGGGCCTCTAGGGACATAAGAAACAAAGGCTGGCATGTTTTTTGCCTGTACCACTAAGCAGCACTGTGGCTTCTCTGGTTACCATATGTCCTAACATGCAAATACATGTTGCCAGCTCATGCAACTACATACACTGTGCTACTGAATGAATAAAAATGTCACACAGGATTCAGCAGTATCACTTTATTGCCTGCAGGTCTACACTTTTTCCTCTCATTCTGCCTCAGTTTTATGTGTGTAGAATTCAGGTTTATGGGGCATGAGCTGAATGCAAAGGTCTGATTCACCCACTTTAACTGAGGGACTTAAATTAGAAGCATATTTGCCCTAGGCTACATTAATAATCTGTTAGGAAAGAGACATTTGCAGGAGTTAGAGGTGAGCTGAATAACAGTCTAGGAAGATTTTTTTTTCTTCATGGAGGGAGCTAACTACCTGGGGTCAGGTGAGATGAAACCGGCCAGACTGCAGATGTTAACAAGGCCAACTCTGATTCTAGAGAGTCAAAGCAAAAATCTTTTTCCAGCAGCCCATCAGACTGCCATTTTAACCTTTCTTCTGTCTTTTCATTAACATATGCCACTGTCCATACTAGCAACATGTCAGCTTCTACCCCACAATAATTAATTAATTTATAGAGGGATTGACAACAGCAAGCTGCCTAGAATGTCTCAATGTCCAAACATGCCCACAAATACATACCACAGACCAGAGAGGCTGGGAGCAGAGGCCTGGAGTGGGTTTGGTAGGCAGAACAACCACAGGCAGAGGGAAAGAAAAATTGTTCTGATCTGGGGAGGTGAAAGACATGAAGATGAAGAGAGGAAACTGAGAGAGCTTTGAAACTCTTGGGTTAAACAAATATGTATCTGGGGTTTAGGGAGAAATGTAGAATCCCTATGTTTAGACAATCTGATGTAACTACATTAATAAATGAAATCTGAGAAAATACAAAAAAGCTGGTAATTACAGTGGTTTAACCATCACATTGGTTATGTAACAAAGACCTCTAAATATATCAGACAAAAAAGATAGAACAGAAAGCTTAGTAAAGAAAAAAATAAATCAAAGCATTGTCCTCAATGCCATAGAGGTCACATGAATTAAATAACGCTAATGCCTTTCCAGAAAGAAACCATTATTAAAAGCCTGGAAGAACTGAGCTCTGAATAAGTTCTTCATCAACATTCAAAGCACTTCCCCCTCCCTTCTACCACAGCATTTTTTCTAAGGTCTCTTAGGAAAAAACATGTAACTGTCATAAACAAAAAATAAATTTCTGGCCATTAATGGAAGATTAAAAGATTATAAGTAGCGTGGAGTAGTGAAGCCTTAAACCAAGAGTAAATTCAAGGCCTGAAGAGGCTCTATAAATATGAGTATATAGAATTTATTGATTTTATTGCTACCATTATACACTGTGTTTGCTAGTCAGTTATATTTATTATGTACCAGTTGCTAACAGGTTTATTTGATGTAAAGGTAAATTAATAGTTTTAACCAGAAAGATCTCAGTCAATGTAATTTACAAGAATTTATGGAGGATTAGTTTAACCCAGCTTTTTGGAAAATAAAGTGTGTCACATATGGTTCTTCTTTTACTGGTCTTCAGCAGCCAGATGTCTTAAAACCAACTCTGTTCTCTACCAGTAAGGCACTGGGGCAGACAGCTGTTCAGCCTCCTCCGGCCAGCACTCTCTTCACCCTCCTGCTGAACCCTCCTCACCTTCTTTCTTGTAGCTTTACATCTGATCTTCTCTTTCATCATTCATTTCTAACAAAGTGACATGGTGAAATTTAATATGCTTCACTCTAGAGTAGAAAGTATATTTTTTCTGATTTTCCTTGCATCTACTTATAATAAGTTGCATTTCAATGCAGTCTGTTAGTATTTCCATTAAGATGGAACACTGAGGGTATTTCCATTGAGATGAAGGATATGTCACAATTTTAAGACTGTTTCTCATGTGGTTCTTCAGTGACATATATTTTTTCCTGAAAAAAAAAAAAAAAAAAAAAAAAGGCAACAAACCAGCACAACAAAGGGAATTGGCCTGGGGAAAATGCCACTGAGATACTGTTAAGAACTCTGACTTCAAGCCAAGCAGCATATGCAGAGTGAATGCTCAGTCCACCCATTGTACTTAGAGCCACAGGGGACAGAGTATGATACTCTATGAGACTTTAACAAAATTGTGGTAAAAATCTTCTGGTATAGTGACCTCTGTTTCTGAGACCAAAACCCTTAGATTTTTAACTTATACTATGTTACTTTAACATCCTTTTCTATTTCTATATTAACACTGCATTATTACACATTCAAGGAAGAGCTTTGAAGAGTGCGCAGCCTGCCCCTTTGCCTACAGCAGCATTAACAACTTTAATTTGGGTACCACTCTTCCAGTGAAGATGATGAGTTACTTACAGAGTCTGTGGCTGCAGGGGTTGTGACCATGGTGTATTTGCTTGTTACTTCTTTCCCCAGGAAGCAGCCCATGAAGAGCTATTTCAGTTCTGTCTAATTTTGAGCAGTTTTGAGACTACTTTAAATTGGACTAAGGAAAGATCACTTTCAGGCATACACCACAAGTTGGAATGTGAAAAGAATTACCTTTGTTCAACTTTAACTCCCCTGTGCCCCTGAACAGCATGATTTACCAGAGAATCTGATCCATCTCTGGCAGTTTTCCTCTCAGTTAAAATAAGGATAATAATTTAGTGCCGTCAGTAGCTTGGAAGTGTGCAAGTGCAAAACAAAGAGAGGACAGCATACTGTGATTGCTGGGTCTCCCATGATACACACACCATTTAAGGGGCAAAGATCTGGTGTAATCACTGTCTCCTTACATCATCAAGGTGGCCATAGCAGAAGGTGATTCCCAAAATCACGAGCACAGCCCTAGTCCTATCTGGTGGCAGGGGAACAATGTGCTGCCTCTTGCTTAGGGCTTGGAACAAATATGCCATTCAACCTTAAGGAAAGGAAAGTTTGTTAGCTAGAGTATTAGCTACAATCCTCAAAACAAATAACTTGTTATTAAATTGTCACAGAAGGCCTGTAGATTTATGAGACCCTGTGAATACAATAAATTAATTACAGTAGTTCTTGTTTGTGTAAAGATTTGCAATACAAGTAATAAAGTGTTGATGTGATTTTTATTTTTATTTTTTTAAGTCCATTACATTTTTTTCTGGGTCTAGTTTCCTTCTTTTAAATGAGCTCTTTCTGGAGCGCATCTGAGCAGGAGCTAGTTGAACGTGGTTAGGATTTCAGGACTCACAGTCACAAATCTTTTCAAAAGTCATTCAGGTCCTAACTGTATCTTTTCTTTAGCTGAAATCAATTCCTTAGCATCTGAATTTATTTTTTTAATGCACATTTCATTTTATAGGATTACAAAGTACCAGCTTAAAACAAAAAAAAAAAAGGGGGGGGGAGGGGGAATTATTAAAGATAATATGCTCTGATTTCCCAGCAAAATAAATGGAAATAACAAATGGGTTTATTTTATTTCTTATAGTAATGAATAATTGAATAGAAATGTTCCATTTTAAGAAGATTCTGTTTTAAGATTCAGGTGGTTTTTATTAGGGCTGCTAAAAAGCTTAACAAACTGTTTCAGAATTCGCCAAATTACATCCATCTGCATAAACTAATAAAACATAAATGATAGTTTCCAGTAGTTCTGAAGAGGTATTAATTCAAAAGGTGATATATTAAGCATCCTCCTCAATCTAATTCAGTCCTTACCCTTCATCTGACTGTACATTAGAAAAAAATGTTTTACACCCAGCGTACACTGAAATTGCTGATGTCCCTACATGCTGTAGCAGTGCCAGCCTGAACTCCTGCGGACTTCCATGCTACCTGCATGCAACATTGCCTCTTGAAGGAGTCTGTTTTCTCAGCTAATCACATTGCACAGCTTTTCTTTTTGGCAAGGCTTTTTTAGTAGAGTAACATGATGTGAAATTGAAAGACCTGATGAAATACAGTAAGTTAATAATAGTGTTGTGCACAGAGCACCTTTCATCGTGACAGCTTCCAAAGAGTTTTACAGGCTGTACATATAAAAATCATTCTTTGCCCACCACTGAAATGCAGTTACTGCTGGAGAAGAATAAGGTAGCATGCCAGGAATAACAGCTTTTTTGAGAAAGGGTGTTTAAGAAAGTGGTCTTCGTATGCAACAATAATGGGAATATTTAGAAAGGACAGATCTAATTACTAGCATTTTTATTTGGTAAATGTATTTTAAAGATTTCTTATGAATACATGAATAGGGATATGGGTACCCATAAATATTTCATTTTCCTCAAGTTCTAATGACTTCATTTTATCTTGTCTCAAATGCAGCACCTTAAGCAGCAGAAAAATATTAAAATATTTATTTAAAGATTGCTTCAAAATTTACACAAAGGAGAAAATGTCATTTACTCACTGAAAGCTCTCTTCAAAATGAATAGAATAGAATAGAATAGAATAGAATAGAATAGAATAGAATAGAATAGAATAGAATAGAATAGAATAGACCAGGTTGGAAGAGACCTTCAAGATCATCATGTCCAACCTATCAACCAATCCAACCCACCTAAACAACTAAACCATGGCACCAAGCACCCCATCAAGTCTCCTCCTGAACATCTCCAATGATGGTGACTCCACCACCTCCACAGGCAGCCCATTCCAATGGGCAATCACTCTCTCTGTAGAGAACTTCTTCCTAACATCCAGCCTAAACCTCCCCTGGTGCAGCCTGAGACTGTGTCCTCTTGTTCTGGTACTGGCTGCCTGGGAGAAGAGACCAACCTCTGCCTGGCTACAACCTCCCTTCAGGTAGTTGTAGAGAGCAATAAGATCACCCCAGAGTCTCCTCTTCTCCTGCCTAAGCAACCCCAGCTCCCTCAGTCTCTCCTCATAGGGCTTGTGCTCCAAACCCCTCACCAACTTCGTTGCCCTTCTCTGGACACGTTCCAGCAAGTCAACATCCTTCCTAAACTGAGTGGCCCAGAACTGGACACAGGACTCAAGGTGTGGCCTAACCAGTGCAGTGTACAGGGGCAGAAAGACCTCCCTGCTCCTTCTGGCCATACTGTTCCTGATGCAGGCCAGGATGCCATTGGCCCCCTTGGCTGCCTGGGCACACTGCAGGATCACATTCAGCCTACCATTGACCAGTACCCCCAAGTCCCTCTCTGCCTGGCTGCTCTCCAGCCACTCTGACCCCAGCCTGCTCACACTTTCTGCCAAAATACTGGACATTTCTAACTTTTCTGTGTTACAGTTAAAAAATAAAAAAGCATTTTGAGCATGTCCACCTATGAATCTGAGTCAGAGTGTTATTCATTCCAATACAGTGCTGGCTGTGGAAAGACTGATGATGATACACATGCATACTTTTGGTACTGGGATTGTCAGAGCAAATAAAACTGTGAGCTATAAGCATTTACAGTACAGATTCATCACTCTTGATTTCAAAAATACAACTAATTTTCCATAAGTCATTCAAGCCTTGTCAACTGACGATGTGTGTTCTATTAGCCTTTACTAATTGCAAAGTAATTGAAAATAATTTAAACTTTTTCCTTTGCAGAATAAGTCTGTTTGCTAGTGGCTAACAGTGCACCCCATCAGTGGGTTCATTTAATGTGCTGCATGCTTTGCAATCTGATCTTGTTGCAAAGAATTAGTGAAAACCAGAAACGATCATATTAGGATACTTAAGGAGAAATAGAAGGATCATATCATCCTCTCTTTAGTGATATTTACTGCAGCATGTAAGTCGGCATCAGCAACTTGTATGATCCTGTACATAGACTAAATCTAGCCAGATAAAAGTAGCTTTTAATTTCTTCTCGAAAACTTGCAAAATTATTGTAATTTGACTTGGAAGCAAGTTTTTATATGCACATGGTCAGGGCATTCGTTACCTGAAGTATTCTAAATCAAGAGAAGCAGTTAATCACAGTAGGTTAAGATGTTGGTGAGGTGCCATACAGTGTCATAGAGGTTAGTCTCATTGCAGGTCAATATTGATTGAATAGAGAAGGATAGTGAAACTACAGCAATTAGGTTTGAGAAGTGAAGTACACATGAAAGGGGCCAGGAGTAATAATCAAGTCCACACTAAAGGGTAAGGAGTATGGGCTGGAAGTATCAAAATTTTTTTTTTTGATTCAGCCTGAAAAGAAATGCAACCCAATGTAACTGGAGAATCTAGAATTTCTGGAAGTCAGCAAAACTGAAAGGTAGTATCCATGGGCAGCAGTTTAGGATTGTGTAATGTGATCTCATGCCTAAATAAACAGTACGTTTCAGGGCCAGACAATGATAGCAGACAACAGAAGTCACTGAGGGGCAGCAAGAGCTAAGTTTCAAATCAAATTGAAAAATTAAACCTTTCGGCAGGTCTAACAGAAGAGCTGACTATGATAGGTAATATCCATGTAGTGCGCTTAAATTTGATATATGAAAAGTGGAAAGCATCACTCCTGTGGATTTTTTCCCCACTCCTATAAGGAAATTCTCCCATCCCCTCCCTTCTTGAGGCCTCACTTGAATTTCTCTCTCACTGATATCATGGATGTTACCTTCACATTATGATTGTAAACCTATTCCCTTATCTCAGGTTTCACTCTCCAGCTACTTCCAATCTTCCATTCTGAGGAAAGGGAAAAGAAAAAAAAAAAAAAAAAAAAAAAAAAGCCCTATAGACTATAAAGAAGGAAATAAAGCTTTTAGATGGAGGTTTTGCCAACTCTACAGAATTCCCCAGCCTGAAAAATCTCCCATCAAAGGCAATACTGTGGGGGGTAAAACATGCAGTAATTAAGGCTTTAGCCTATGATTAGGAAGGCTTCAATTCATACCCTACTCAAGCCCAGGTCACCTATTTGATCCCAGCATTGTTCTGGCTCTCATTCCCCATCCTTAAGATGGATTTAATAGTCCATCTCTACATCATCTTGTGAGAATAAATATGCTACAGATGGTAAAGTACTCAGACATTAGAGTCCTGAGGGCCAGAGGAAATCAAAAGTTATATCCATGCGTCTGTCTCTGGAACCATTTGAAATTGAATGGACAAAGCCTTCAGAAAACTTGCTAGAGACAATTGCCTAACTTACAGCACATATTTTATTCAATGAATTTAATTTCCATTATGCTTATGAATTGTCCATGAGTGGCTAGGAACGCAAGAATTCACACCCCACCAGGAGCAAAGCTTAATAGAAGGCAGGCTTGTGGCACTGCAGTGAAGAGAGCAGCACAGTGTGCAGCCTTCCCCAGTACCACCCTTCCAGCTCTCCCCTGCCTGCTCAAGACTGACTTCTACAGTTAGTGGGTTTTGCACATATATGTTGTTCAGTTGATTGCACATAAAGTTTTCCATATGTAATTGCCTGAAATGCTTTCCTTTTTTTCATTTTTACGTTTCCAGGTATGCTTGCTAGAGACTTGAAGATCCCAATGGGAAGGATGGGATGTTTTTCTCCGAAGAGAAACCAAAATGAGCACATTACCATCAAGCTGTTGCAAACATCATTGGAGTGTAATGAATATGTCATCCCACAATGAGAAGCATTTCAGTGTCAGCCAGCCCACCTAATGTATTTTAGCAGTGATGCTCTGTGTGTGGTAATGCTTATCTGTGTGTTAGCTAGTACATTTATAAACTTGACCTAGTTTATGCAATTAGACAGGATCTGTGTTTTTAGTAGATTTGAGGCTTAGTGCAAATATTTACAAACAGTAAATACCAGTGAATACTGTGTTTGCATTTCTAATCTGGAGTTCTTTTTTCAGCAAAAGACTTTCTTTCTTTTCAACACTCTGGTTTGACCAAAAGGCATTTTTTTTTTCTTGATTGAATCTGTTTGCTTCAAATCAGCTTTTCATCAGGAAAAGATTCATTCATGCTCAAGATTACTTTCTGGTTACACAAAACTGCTAGTTGACCTTATCAACACACTTATTAACTTAATCTTACAACAAACTTTGAGATCATTATCCTCTTACTGAGAGGCTAGGATGTGAGGAAAAAGACAGACAGAATATGTGATACTCCTCCAGGCCACAAAGAAATCATTAGTAGAAGGGAGATGAAAATCCTGATTCCTTGTCCAGTATTTGGATTATGCCTTTTGCTTGCTAGTTTATGTTGTTGTTCAGTGTCCTAATGCAATACAATGTTTCTCACAACACTTGAGTTTTGGTCCAGTGTTGTAGCAGAACCTAGCAACCATGTTATGGCTTAACCCTCTTGATTTTTGTGCAGAGGCCACAAGAAGAACTGAAAGAGAGCTAAAGCACAGCCCTGGGAGTGGGGCATAGCTTTGATCCTCTGTAAGGTGAAGCTGCCCAAAGAGATCCACAGGCAGTAGCTTTTCCAGCTTACTAGAAAGAAACCATTACAGTTGTTTCAGAACCACAGTAAAATGGTCTTGTTTTACAGAACTAATCTCAGTGTCCCACTCTAATTTGAACACTTTGTTTTCTGGGAGAAATGGCGAGTTCTTTTGCAGAGATATATCTAGCGTGAGGTGCCCCTGCCCATGGCAGGTGGATTGGAACTGGATGATCTTTGAAGCCCCTTCCAACCCTGACAATTCTGTGACCTGCAAAACCCTACAATGTGATGTGTGATCCTTTATTTTGATCTTTGTGGGGAAAACAAAACAAAACAAAACAAAAAAACCCAAACAAACAAACAAAAACCCACAAAATAAACAAAACAAACTAAACAAAACAAACAAACAAACAAACAAAACCCACAAACACAAACCAACCAAAAACCAACCTTTTCAGTCTTGGCTACTTTTTCCTATTAAATATGTCTTGGCACTTGTCTAGATTATGGAGTAATCACTTGCACAACATCATCCTTTAAATAGGTCAGCCAAAGCTCTATATCCAAACACACTCTAACCATCGCTGAGATCTCACTTAGAGTTTTACAGTTGGGTTCTGTCTCTTTAATGGTCTGAATCAAAACTGTGGATACATCCAAATACCCTGAAGCAAGGGTATTGCAAATGCAGATCCAGTCTGTCTGGCAGAAGTCTTTAATTTTTAGCTAAGACTTGTTTTTTCTTCTCCCTTTTTCTCTCCTTCAATTAAAGCATAAGCACATCATTATTTCATTAAATCTAAAGAGTTTATTTTCCAAGATAGGTGACACTTGTATGTGAAAAATGATAAAGTGATTAACTTGCAATGCATCTTCAATAAAACTGATGGAGAAGAGTAAAAACATGGAAATTCAGCACATATGTTTTGCAAAGAAAACCTATTGTCCTCTCTGGGAGGCTTTATTTCCCCAGCTTTTTAGGCAATGCTTCTTTGACCCATAAATCAATATGCAGGAGGTCCTAATGCTCTAAGACTGCATTGTTAGCTACAGTCCAAGAAGGGTTATATGTGTAGTAGGATGGGCACCAAAGGTCTGGGAGGGACCCCTCAGGACATTACAGTAGTTGTGACTATTTGAGGTAATCACATTATATAAAATGCTTATTGCTTTAATGTGGCTGACATTTAGCTTTCTATATTGAAAGTGGAGTCAGAACTCTAATTAATCCTGACCCATCACAGTGATAAATTTTCCAGAAATTATATGAACTGAGACTAATTCTTCCATGGTTTTGTAAAGTCTCTCCATTATTTGATTTCTTTTTAAAGTCTGTGTTGTTGCCACAAATGAGTATAGGATAAGATCTCAGTATTTGTTATGTCTTGCCCTCCAGGATATAATTTTTCATAACTAACTGTAATTTAATGGAATTAAGTCTCCTTTATAAGTCTACAAACTATAAGGTGTGCTCAGACGCCTAAATACATGCATCAACATTTGTGTAAACCCAGGCCTAGTTTTGTGACTGAGCTGTCTGGAACAGCATACCAGAGCTTGGTTTTGGCATACTGGAACCTGTCTTCTGGCCGCAGGTATTTTATGTTCTGGCATTTCCTTTCATAAAAAAAAAAAATTAATTTCATATTTACAAATTATTCTGTGCATAATAACAAAAGATATTTATAAACACTTTATTCTTCTATTGTTGCAATTTTAATTGCTGAGCACTTAAATTTGCTCTTTTTGCATTGCTATCTCACTCTATCCTTCCTCTAGTGACAGCTTTGATGCCCAAATGATCTTACAAATACAGTTTTTCACAGTGCCTTAGATCTCAGCTGCAACTTTTTCTCCACTTTGCCTCAATCTGCCCTTACTATTTTGTCCTCAGACCAATAAACATAGAGTGACAGCTTTTCTTCTGTGAAGAGTAGTGATAGGAAATAAAAAATATATTGTGTAATTACCAGAAACCTCAGTACTTTATCTTGCTCCTTCATCTTCTCTTCATTCACCACTTCAGCTTTCCCTTTTTTTCTTATCCCATCCAAACTCAGAGAGGGGTGCATGCCAAAGGCAGCTTTCTCCCTCTTGCTCTAGCTTTAGCGCACCTGTGGGTGTTGATAAATAAACCTGTTCAGGCAGATAGGAAGGCATGCTGCCCAGAGGACTACACAGGCTGAAGTTTTTAACTGTTTTTCTCTCTGTAGCATGCTCTTCCCCACACCTCAGCACCCATTTCCATGTATGCTGCAGAAGAATGTCTCAGGCAAAGCTCGACCTTTCTGTCTCATTCCATAGGTATCAGCTCCTGTTGCATTCTGTACATTAATACTGTACAGGAGTAGCCCTCACCCCAAATAAGTCAGTCTTTGTTACCCTGTGGTTTTTAATTTAAGCCAAGTACCAAAATTAGGACAGTCTGTGCATGAGACCATGAGAAATGAGATGTGCTTCTTAGGTTCCCATGCTGCAAATGCCAAAATCTGATCATAAGTTGTTGGCTTTTTTCTTTTTTTTTTTTTTTTTTTTTTTATAAGTCCTAGTTACTACTGGCATGATTCATTTTTTGTTTTGTAATAGTACCCAGATGTCCCCATCAGGGTCCTGCTGTGCTTAACACTATACAAGCCCATAAGATGAAACAGGCTTTGCTCTGCAGAACTTAAAATTTAATTTAGGAAGCAAATGTAGGATCGCAAACATGGTGAGATGGTCATCTGAGTGACTGGTTTCTGTAGGCTGATGATACTTACCATTGAATGACACTAGATTGTGCACTGGAACTTCTGTGATAAAGGAGAGCATCACTGGTCAGCAATCCAGTGTGGCTCTGTCATCAGCCATTAGCCCGTGTCAGTGTCTTGCAGGCTTTGCATGAGGAGCAAGTCCTGTAACAGAGCTTGATTACAATTAATTTAGTAGACAAAGCCACGAAGACCAAGGGAAAGGCATGTAACTTTGCTACTGGCTATTTTGTTTGGTTTTTTTTCTTTATAGATATTATAATGATGGAACAGGAAATCTATGGTAAGGTAATGTTGATAGGCTTGGGGAATAAAAGCTTCAGAAAAGTGTTTAAAAGGGAGAAAAGTCTCCCTGGTGCAGCAGTGAAAGGGGAAATCCCACTTCAGGTCTCAGTACAGGTACCGTGTAGTCAAGACTAGAAATGAAAGAATGAAGGAGAGGAAAGGGATCTCAAAAACTTAAGCATTTTTATTTAATCCAACAATAACTTCCCTTGGGATCTGAAACATTAAATTTACCACTTTCAATTAATGACATGCTAAGTGATACATCACATTTATTATTTCATTAATAAACCCATAGTTTTCTAATAGGCCACGTAGGTAATCTCTGGGAATGCTGATCATTTTGCCTAGGGTGTAGGGGAAACCTGTGCTTTTCATGCACTCGACCGTTTGGTGGCAGTACACATTAGCGGCAATCCCTTGCTTTTGGGGTGATAACATGCTGATCATTAAGGTTGTATCTCAGCTTTGTTCTTCTCAAATGTATCAAATGCAGGAGACAAATGTTCATAGAAAAAATTTAGGTACTAAGGGATGAATGCCTACTCTTAAAGCACACTAAGAGAAACAGGTAAATGGGACATTCGCATGAAGAAAATCTGTGATAAGCTGTTTATTTGCATGTCATGGTACATCTTACAGCTATACTGAAAACAGTTCATTTTTGCTTCTTACCATTTCTTTTTTTAAGGGTCTGTGACGTGTTCATAGGAATTATGCTATGATGAATTATCAGTGGTCTGCCTGCACTGCTTTTCTCTTTACATGCGAAACAAAAATGAAGGCAACAGATAACATAAATAGCATGCACAGAAAGAGATTCCACCTATAACTAAAAAGCCACAGCCAGGATTTCTCCAGGGACTCTCTGCTATCCTTGGAAGAGGCATGTGTTAACCACACTACTCCAACACAAATTACACTACACATTGAGTGAACAGTTTTATCTGGTACAGTTTACAAAGACACACAATATCCTGCTTTTAATGCAGCACAGGTGTTGGCAGATCAAGTTACCAAGTCTCATTAAATCATATACATATAGTGTTGAAATTAGTTTTCTATTTGTTATGCTTGTGTATTAGATCAAATTGTTAAAACTAATAGGAGAGAAGTGAAAAGGGGACAGTTACAGTGCTTGTAATGGTTGATACTTGCTAATCTTTGTTTTGATCCAAGCAATGTTTCATTTGACTGTTTATTTTCACTAAGATGCTGTTTGAACTTATTTATTGAGGCATAGTACTTCTTGGGAACTGTTTCTAGCTGTGGACAAATACCATCTGCACTCAAGTAAACTTGTGTATAAAACAGCTGAAACTAGGAAAGGACCCTAGAAAAGGCCTGAGGAGAGAACCTGAAAGAATAGTGGCAGGATGGAAGGGCAGAAGGACACTGAGCTTCAGGACTTTTGCAGCAGTCCAGCTTCAAATTAAACAACATATAGTCAGAACATATTAATGTTACTGTGCTCTGAAGCAGGCTGCAGCCACCTGCAAATCATTCCTGGAAGCAAAAGAATACCCAAAATACAGACATGGAGGAGAAGAATGCACAAATTATGTATCATATATAGAAATATATATGCAAGTGATGCCTGTCATCATATATTTCTAAAGCAGCAACAACAACACTCTGCATTTTCAGGTCTCTGTGACTTTTAAAAACTTACTTTGGTATACAAGCACCCAAGTTAACAATCAGTCAGCCTTCATTTATTTTATAGTGCTTACATGTTCTTAGTAAAGAATAGTTATAAAAACTCACAACACTTCTCTGTGATAGACAAGTGTTACTGGTTTCGAATTTTGGGTTCTTGAAGTGAAAAACCCCAAACTTTCAAAATATTGCAATGCCATACAATAGTCAGAAGTATATAAATAGCCATAGCCTGGGAGTAGGATTCTACAGTAGTTTGTGAGTCACATCATCAATATTCTTCTTGATTTTGCATCCAAGTAATCTATTATACTGCAAACACCATCTGATCCAGTTCATATTTTAGACATTAATTTAAAGCATAGCTTTATCCAGTAGCAACCCAATTCAAACTAGAAGATAGTGGGTATCCCTGAAAGCTGAGGAGGTTTGGACATATTTTAATAACAGTATCTACAGTGTCTGGTTACTACCTAGAAATACTTAAACGTGTTGTTAGGAATACCAAGATACTTCAGTTAGAGAAGACTTGGTAGTTCTCACTGAAAACCTCAGCAACAAGGGAGGAGCTGCCACCTTCTCCTAATCCTCAGCAGCTTGAGAAGAGCTCTCCTTTATCTCCTAAAATGAGAGGATTTCACTGGCTAAGGAAAGTTTGTTACAGATTAGAGTTTCAACACTTAATTTGAAGATAAACAGTACAGCAGACACTGATTCAATGAGCTATTGTTTGCAATAGATTGTGTTTGATTCCTTAATGAGCATGTACTTAAGTCAAAAGAGTGATTTGTATTGTATACATTGTATACAGGGAGGTCACACTGGAAGATGGATAGACTTACTGCACATCTACACAGTTTTGTTTTCATTAGGAAGGATGTGAGTTCTCTTAGCTCACCTATGCCAGGACTTTGTTAGATGAACTTGTTATCACAGAGCCCTGCATTAGCGTGGCTGCTCTGTGCTTGTTCCTCACACACCATACTCTCCAGGAAGTACAAACTAACTTACTCCTGCTGCTGTTAAGGAGTGAATTTCCTGAAGAGCTGGTATCAGTCTAGTTATCACAAGCAGCCTTGTACACACACCGTTACGTGAAGTGACTTGCTCATTTGCCAAGAACTAGAGTAAATATAGAGTAAAATCCTGCTGAAGACTTTTGTGTCTAGCATGAGATGGCTTACCCATAACATTAGATTTTCTTGCTTTCTGCAGAACCTACCAAAATGTGTGAAAAGCTGTAAGCTGTTAATCAAAATGTTTTGGTAAAGAATAAATCACTTTTTTTTTCTAATAAAGAAGCATTATATATCTGTTTTCCGTGTTTCCAGTGGTATAAACCAAAGATTTTTTTTTAATTCAGATTTTTGTCCTTTCCTTCTACTGAAATAGTGTAAATGGTCATAGTGTTGGAGTTTCTTTAAACATTAACTCCTTTGATTTTTCACGTTAGTGAGACGTGTCAATGAGAATAGTAATTCCAGCATGTATCTACTGTTTGCTGAGCTGGGACACAAATATCTTTAAGTAACATGACCCTGGAGGCCAGATGCCCACCAAAGCCACTCTATCACTTCCCCTCTTAAATAGACAGGGGGAGAGGGGGGAAAAATACAACAAAAGCCAGTAATAGGATAGAAGCAATTTGAATAATAATAAGCAAACAGCACTAGACTGCGTGAAAGCAAAAAGCAGAGAGAAACTAGTCTCTACTTCCCATCAGCAGAATGATGGTCAGTCTCGGGAAGCAGGGCTCTCTAGGCCTGGTCCTTCCTTTGGAGGACAGACGCCGTGAACAAATCTCCCACTTCCTTCTTTCACTTCATTCTTATAGCTGAGCTGATGTCATATGGCGGAATACATCTTTGGCCAGTCTGGGTCAGCCGGCTCAGCCGTGTCCCCTCCCAAGATCTTGCCCACCCCTCAATGTACTCTTGGGGAAGGGAAATGTTGAAAGGACATAGCCCGGATACTTATTCAACAGTAGCCAAAGCACTGCTTTTTTATCAACTACTGCTGCAAAACACAGCACTAGAAAGATGCTGTAAGGAGAATTAACGCCAGCTCAGTCCAACCCAATACAGAATAATAAAACCACAAGCTTTTGACCCTGGAGGAATCCTTGTCAGGGAAAATATATGTTTGCAGGAAATCCATACCCTCTCACCTGCAGTGGAACTATCTGAGCATGCATTGCTTGTGTTTTGCTCTTGTTGATGGTTATAAGATCATTTGGAATATCAATCTCTATCACTGTCCTAGCAGTGAAAACATGCATTGGCTAGTGCTACTTCTGCTTTATTGGTTTGATACGTGGCTGCGTCACTGTAATGAAAGATAAGTTCTGATCAACTGCTTGCGTGTTTTACCCTACTCAACAGCTGTTGCTTCCTGGCAGTATGGTCAGCAGCGTAGGAGCATAAGAGCATAATGAGTACAGTGACTACAAGGAATGGGCAATGTAAATGAGTGTCTTCTGATTCAGTAGGAAATTGCCTTCCTGCGTACAATTTTAGACAGCATTCAATGAGGTCCAAAAGCAAAATCCATTACTCTGGGACAATGCATGTTTTTGTGACTCACATGTTCTTTTCATCCAAAAATCAACAAATTGATTACAGTTATCCCTCTGAATTATTTTCAACCATAAGAGAGACTGCATAGCTTTTATTGTACTATGGTAAGTTAATAAATAAGAATAATATGACTCTAAACTCATCTTTTAAATTACAAATTCAGCTACGTATAACTTTGCCCACAGCCAGCCACTTTGTCCTGTGTATGATTTGGCCAGCCAGAGACAGAGTGAGAATGTGTGAAACCAGGGTGCCCATACTTAGCTGTAATGGCTTTCCCTCTGCAAACACACTCAATTCACCTTTTCCTTCAGCTGCTTTGGCAACTCATCATGCAGAACTCCACAACAGCAGCCTTCCACCTTTGATATTTTCCCACAACCCAACAGTGCCCATCAGTAAACAGGGCATATCACTTGTTATCTGCCAGTTTCTTATAGGGTGGGGCCTCCTCAGCATGTGTTACCTCCTTTTTGTCTGACAACATCCCCAAATTTTGCACACTGGCCAGTCTGAGATTGCTTCCAACATTCTTGAGTGACTAGGATGCTTATTTGAGGCCACTGTGTTATCAGCACAACCTGCTTACTCCACATGGCATTAGTTTCATGATGGGGAGAAGAGGCCCTCTCTTTGAACATCCATTCCAGCGCTGGCAACCATGTTGCTAAGGGGAGCCTGCTTCAGTATCAACCACTTTCAAAGCAGCCTGAACTCCTTCATATGGTGGAAATGTCTCTTTTTCAGTTGGAGTGTGGTTGACTCCAAAATCCAAGGGGCTGGTGTCAAGTCTCCTCAGGTGGTCTCTGCCAGAGGCTCCATGTAGGACTATGCTTCCTGGCTGTGGTGTAGAGCACATTTTAAAAATATTGTCCTGGCCCAAGGGCTACTGCATGCACAATCTCCTCTTAAATTTGTGCAAAAGTTTGTCACTATTCAGGGCTCCATTGAAAATAATTTTTCTCCTGGGTCTTCTGGTAGAGTGGGCTCACAATCTGGCTGCAGTCTGGATTATGCATCCTCCAGAAACCCACAACACCCAAGGAAGCCTGGATTTTGTTTGTAGTGGTACACAGAGACAAAGCTGGTATCTTGTTAATCACAGCCACTGGGATCCGGTGACACCGATCTTGCCATTTTATTCCCAGAAACTCGATGTGCCTGACTTCATTTGATGGCAACAGTGGTCTTCAAAGGATTTGGAATATTTTCTTCCCTTCCTCAAAAACTTGCTCTTCTGTGTCGCCCCATACAATGATGTAATCCCTGTACTGCAGGTGTTTCAGAGTTCCACCCTGTTCCAGTGCAGCCTGAATCAGTCCATGGCAGGCCTGTGTTTCTTCCCCTGGGGCAATGGATTCCAGGTGTACTGGACAGCCCTGCAAGTGCAAGCAAACTGTGGCCTGCACTCTAGTGCTGTAGGAACAGAGAAGAACTGCTTGGCTCCCTTTGACTCCGGTTGGTATTGGAGCTCCAGCATGTCTGGTGTGGCAGTACTCATCACTGGCATACCTTCTTTCAGGCCACGGTAGTCTGCTGCCAGTCTCCAGTCTCTGTTAGACTTCCGCACAGGCCGTATGGGGCTGCTGCAAAGCAGCTGAGTTTTGCTGATCACCCCTTGGCTCTCCAGCTGACAAATCAGCTTACGGATGGAAATCTGAATCTTGGTTGGTGCAATATTGCCACTTGTGCACCACTGTGATAGCAGCTGGCACCTGCTGTTCTTCAGTGTTCAGCAACCCCACCACAGAACGGTCCTCTGGGAAAACAGCTAAGGAAGACAAACTTTCAGTTTCCTTTGTCTCCAAGACAGTTGTAACAAAGGCCCACAGGTACCCTTTTGTGTCCAGGAAATGCCCTCTTCTAAGACAGTCTGTCCTAAGGATGCATGGTCCCTCTGGGTTGGTTACAACAGGGTGTTAAGCCATTTATTCTCAGTTAGACCCATTTCAGCTTCCAATACAATTGGCCTTTGGGATACCCTTGTGTGCTATTTTAACACAGCCTTTTCCCTATAACACCAAAATGAGTGGAAAGTAACACAAAAAAAAAACCCTCTAGGTTCAGATAAAAAGTTGAGATAAAAGTTTACTGAAAAAATGAGACAATAATAGTATGCATAATTACCTTAGTGCATTTGCAGAAAAAGCACAGCAGAAAACAGCAGCAAGCAGAAGCAAGGGAAATAAAAGCCCAAACCAGGAGCTACTTCCCAATACACCCCTGTTCCACTGCCATCTCAGTGGAAGAGCTAATACCCAAAACCCTGGAACCCAAAACCATCAACTGGAATAGGAAACCTCTCATGTTACAATCTGAACTTCAAGCCCCATAATATTTTACTGCCACAAGCACTTTCGTTTTGAGGCTGACATGAGGCAGGATAATTATAAATAACATCAGTAAATATTCAGCTTAACCTTTGACACCCTGTCACCCCAAAGATATAGATGGGTTCAAGCCCCCTGTAGCTTGATGCCATTAAGCTGCACTGTACAAGTATCTACTAGAGACTGGCAGTCTTGTGGGCCTGATGTGCCAGGACATTAAATCCCCACAGTCCAGCAAACCTGAATGTCCCTTTACCTCCACCTGGCTGGAGCCATGACCCCTCTACTCAGAAGTCCCCTCAAGAGTTTCAACATCAAGGTCAGTTGTTCTACTTTGCCCGGAACAGAATTTTTCCTGGAGGAATCCCCTTTTGTTATTGTTTTCCCTCGCAGCTCATGTACTCCTGCAGCCAGGACTGAAATCAGTTTTCCATCCCATTTCCTCATGACCTTTCCATGGTCACACAGGTTAAAGAGGGCATATCATCTTTGGAAGGAAGGTGAGGTAACCCATAGAATGTTTAAGGATGTTGCTCGGTCATGTAGGAAAAAAATTAGAGAGGCAAAAGCCCATTGAGAGCTTAGACTGGCCTCTGCTGTGAAGGACAACAAAAACTCCTTCTGTAAATATATTAATGGGAAGAGGAGGGGTAAGGACAATCTCCACTCCTCAGAGGACACAGATGGTAACAAAAGATGAGGAAAAGGCAGAGGTACTTTACTCCTTCTTTGCCTCAAATTTTACTAGCAGGACAGAATGTCTTCCAGACAGCTGGCCTCCTGAGCTGGCAGTTGGAGGCAGAGAGCAGTATAGTTGCCCTGTGATCCATGAGGAAGTAGTTAGACACCTCCTTAGCTGCTTGGATCTCCACAAGTCCATGGAACCGGATGGGATCCATCCAAGGGTGCTGAGAGAGATGGCAGATGAGCTGGCGGAGCCTCTTTCCATCATTTTTCAGCAGTCTTGGCTCACTGGAGAGGTCCCAGAAGACTGGAAGCTGGCCAGCGTGGTGCCCATCCACAAGAAGGGCCAGAAGGAGGAACCAGGGAATTCCAGACCTGTCAGCCTGACCTCAGTGCCAGGCAAGATTATGGAACAGGTCATCTTGAGTGCAATCACACAGCACTTACAGGATGGCCAAGGGATCAGGCCCAGCCAACATGGATTTAGGAAGGGCAGGTCCTGCCTGAGCAACCTGATCTCCTTCTATGATCAGGTGAACTGCCTGGTGGATGTAGGGAAGGCTGTGGATGTGGTCTACCTGGACTTCAGCAAGGCCTTTGACACCGTCCCCCACAGCAAACTCCTGGCCAAGCTGTCAACCCATGGCTTGAACAGCAGCACTCTGTGCTGGGTTAGGAAGTGGCTGGTGAATGGTGCCACATCATAGTATCACTCAGGGTTGGAAGGGACCACAAGGATCATCTTGTTCCAATCCCCCTGCCATGGGCAGGGACACCCCACACTAGATCAGGTTGGCCAGAGCCTCATCCAGCCTGGTCTTAAACACCTCCAGGAATGGGGCCCCAACCACTTCCCTGGACAATCCATTCCAGGGCTTCACCACTCTCATGGTGAAGAACCTCCTCCTCTTCACGTCCAGCCTGAATCTCCCCCCTCCAGCTTCATTCCATTCCCCCTAGTCCTATCACTACCTGATAGCCTCAGAAGTCCCTCCCCAGCCTTCCTGTAGGCCCCCTTCAGATACTGGAAGGCCACAATGAGGTCACCTGGGAGCCTTCTCTTCTCCAGACTGAACAGCCCCAACTCTTTCAGTCTGTCCTCGTAAGAGAGGTGCTCCAGCCCTCTGATCATCCTCGTGGCCCTTCTCTGGACACCTTCCAGCGCCTCGATATCCCTCTTGTAATAGGGGCTCCAGAACTGGATGCAGTACTCCAGGTGAGGTCTCACCAGAGATGAGCAGAGCTGGCAGCCAGTCAATAGTGGTGACCAGGCGACCAGGGATCAGTGCTAGGCCCCGTGTTCTTTAATATCTTCATTGATGATCTGGATGAGGGCATTGAGTCCACCAGTAGTAAGTTTGCAGACGACACCAAGTTGGGAGCAGGTGTTGATCTGTGAGAGGGCAAGAGAGCTCTGCAGAGGGACCTTGACAGGCTGGACAGATGGGCAGAGTCCAAGGGCATGAGATTTAACACATCGAAGTGCTGGGTTCTACACATTGGCCACAACAACCCCATGCAGTGCTACAGGCTGGTGTCAGAGTGGTTGGAGAGCAGCCAGGCAGAAAGGGACCTGGGGGTACAGTGACAGTAGGCTGAACATGATCCAGCAATGTGCCCACGTGGCCAAGAAGGCCAATGGCATCCTGGCCTGCATCAGTAACAGTGTGGCCAGCAGGAGCAAGGAAGTCATTCTTCCCCTGTATACCACACTGGTTAGGCCACACCATGAGTCCTGTGTCCAGTTCTGGGCCCCTCAGTTTAGGAAAGATGTTGACTTGCTGGAATGTGTCCAGAGAAGGGCAACAAAGCTGGTGAGGGGTTTGGAGCACAAGCCCTATGAGGAGAGGCTGAGGAAGCTGGGGTTCCTCAGGCTGGAGAAGAGGAGTCTCAGGGGAGACCTTCTTGCTCTCCACAACTACCTGAATGGAGGTTGTAGCCAGATAGGGGCTGGTCTCTTCTCCCAAGCAACCAGCACCAGAACAAGAGGATACAGTCTCAAGCTGTGCCAGGGAAGGTTTTGGCTAGATGTTAGGAAGAAATTCTTTATAGAGAGAGTGATTGGTCATTGGAATGGGCTGCCTAGCGAGGTGGTGGAATCACCATCACTGGAGGTGTTCAGGAGGAGACTTGATAGGGTGCTTGGTGCCATAGTTTAGTTGATTAGGTGGTGTTGGATGATAGGTTGAACATGATGATCTTGAAGGTCTCTTCCAACCTGGTCTATTCTATTCTATTCTATTCTATTCTATTCTATTCTATTCTATTCTATTCTATTCTATTCCAGCAGACTAGGACTCTGGAAAGATTGGGGGCCCAAGAGAGCTGGTTAAAATTCAAACATTACCTCCTCCAGGATAAAGAGAAATGCATTCCCTTGAAAAAAAAAAAAAAAAATCAAGTAAGGCAAACAGAAGACTTGCATGGATAAGTAAGGAACTCTTAGTAATACTCAAAAAATACAAAGGAGGTTTACACTATGTGGAAAAAAGGACTAGTCAATTGGGAGGATTATAGATATATAGCCAAAGAATGTAGAGATGCAACAAGGAAGGCCAACTCCCACCTGGAATTTAATCTTGCCAGAGGGGTAAAAGAGAACAAGAAGAGTTTTACAAATACATCAATGATAAAAGGAAGAGCAGGCAAAAGGTGGGTCCGCTACCAAATGATATGGGAGATATTGTAACTGATGATGCAGAGATGGCAGAGCTGCTGAATGCCTTCTTTGCCTCAGTCTTTGCTCTTCAGCCCTCAGTAGCCTCAGTTTCTAGAAGCGAGGAAGCAGAAGTGGAGAGATATGGACATTCCTCTGGTCAGTCTGGACCGGGTTAGAGATCTCTTGTACCAGCTAAAGACAAACAAATCCATGGGCCCCAATGGGGTGCATCCACGAGTACTGAGAGAGCTGCTGATACTGTTGTTGAATCGCTCTCCAGCTGGCGGCCAGTCACTAGTGGTGTCCCCCAAGGATCAGTGCTGGGCCCCATGCTCTTTAACATCTTTATTGATGATCTGGATGAGGGCACTGAGTCCATCCTCAGTAAATTTGCAGATGACACCAAGCTGGGGGCAGGAGTTGATCTGCTGGAGGGTAGAGGGACATTGCAGAGGGACCTCGACAGGCTGGACAGATGTGCAGAATCTAACAGTATGAGATTGAACACATCCAAATGCCGGGTTCTGCACATTGGCTACAACAACCCTATGCAGTGCTACAGGCTGGCGTCAGAGTGGCTGGAGAGTGGCCAGGCAGAGAGGGACCTGAGGGTACTGGTCAATGGTAGGCTGAACATCAGCCTGCAGTGTGCCCAGGTGGCCAAGAAGGCCAATGGCATCCTGGCCTGGATCAGTAACAGTGTGGCCAGCAGGAGCAAGGAAGTCATTCTTCCCCTGTATACCACACTGGTTAGGCCACACCATGAGTCCTGTGTCCAGTTCTGGGCCCCTCAGTTTAGGAAAGATGTTGACTTGCTGGAATGTGTCCAGAGAAGGGCAACAAAGCTGGTGAGGGGTTTGGAGCACAAGCCCTATGAGGAGAGGCTGAGGAAGCTGGGGTTCCTCAGGCTGGAGAAGAGGAGTCTCAGGGGAGACCTTCTTGCTCTCCACAACTACCTGAATGGAGGTTGTAGCCAGATAGGGGCTGGTCTCTTCTCCCAAGCAACCAGCACCAGAACAAGAGGACACAGTCTCAAGCTGTGCCAGGGGAGGTTCAGACTGCATGTTAGGAAGAAATTCTACACAGAGAGAGTGATTTCCCATTGAAATGTGCTGCCCGGGAAGGTGGTGGAGTCACCATCATTGGAGGTGTTTAGGAAGATAGGATGCTTGGTTGCATGGTTTAGTTGATTAGATGGTGTTGGATGATGGGTTGGATGCGATGATCTTGAAGGTCTCTTCCAACCTGGTTTATTCTATTCTATTCTATTCTATTCTATTCTATTCTATTCTATTCTATTCTATTCTATTCTATTCTATTCTATTCTATTCCCTCTGTCATCTTTGAAAAATCATGGAGGACAGGAGAAGTGCCTGATGACTGGAAGATAGCAAATGTCACTCCAGTCTTCAAAAAAGGCGGGAAGGAGGACCCAGACAACTACAGACCAGTCAGTCTTACCTCCATCCCTGGAAAGGTGATGGAGCAGCTAATCCTGGAAGTCATCTCTAACCACATAGAAGACAAGAAGGTTATCAGGAGTAGCCAACATGGATTTACAAAGGGGAGATCCTGTCTGACTGATCTGATAGCCTTCTACGGATTTATGACCAAATGGGCAGATGAGGGAAGAGCAGTGGATGTCATATATCTGGATTTCAGTAAAGCTTTCATACTGTCGCCCATAACATCCTCACAGAAAAGCTCAGGCAATGTGGCATAGACAACTGGTCAGTGAGGTGGACTGAAAACTTGACAACAGAATTCAGGGGGTTGTGATCAGTGGCACAGAGTCAGCTTGGAGGCCTGTGGCCAGTGGTGTTGCCCAGGGATCACTATTTGGTCTGGTTTTGTTCAATGTCTTTATCAAAGACTTGGATAAGGGGATCGAGAGTACCCTCCGCAAGTTTGCTGATGATACAAAACTGGGTGGGGGTGGCTGACACTCCATCAGGCTGTGCTGCCATCCAATGTTGATCTGCACAAGCTGGAGAGCTGGGTGCAGGCAAACCTCATGAAAATTAATAAAGACAAGTGCACGGTCCTACATTTGGGGAGGAATAACAGAAGGCAGCAGTACAGGTTAGGGGCTGCCCTGTTGGAAAGCAACTCCGTGGAGAAATACCTTGGTGTGCTGGTGGACAGCAAGTTCTCCATGGAACAACGATATGCCCTTGTGGCCAAGAAAGCCAATGGTATCCTGGGGTGCAACAAGAAGGGTGTGTTCAGCAGGTCTAGGGAAGTTCTTTTACCTCTCTGCCCTGGTGAGACCACACCTGGAATACTGCGTCCAGCTTTGGGCTCCCCAATTCAAGAAAGACAGAGAACTGCTGGAGAGAATCCAACAGAGAGCCACAAGGATGATAAGGGGACTTGAGCACGTCCCCTATGAAGAGAGACTGAGATACCTGGGGCTATTTATTCTTGAGAAGAGAAGACTGAGAGGGGATCTCATCAATGTGTATAAATATCTGAAGGGTGGGTGTCAAGTGGAGGGGGCCAAGCTCTTTTCGGTGGTGCACAGTAATAAGACAACAAACAATAGGTTCAAGCTTGAACATAAAATATTTCACCTCAACAAGAGGAGAAACTTCTTTACAGTGAGGGTGACAGAGCACTGGAACAGGCTGTCCAGGGAGGTTGTGGAGTCTCCTTCTCTGGAGACTTTTCAAAACCCACCTGGATGCATTTCTGTGTGGACTACCCTAAGTGATCCTGATTTGGCAGGGGGGTTGGACTCAATGATCTCTTGAGGTCCCTTCCAATCTCTAAGATACTGTGATACTGTGATGTCCTCTTTGAACTGATGGAGCTCCTGGGACAGTTCCTCCACAGCTGAAATGCAGGCCTGTACATAGGAAGAGATATTTCCCTCATCTAGACAGAGTTAGCCGATTTATTCACTTATTGTCCCTGGCCCGCTTTACTGCACACTACTGCCAATGAGTTCAATACCATACTGACATCCTCGGTATAGAAGAGGAAGGCCAGCTGAGGAACTGCAGGTGTTTTGTGCAGATGGCTGCAGCATGGTGGGGCAGGATCAGACAAATGACTCAGGTCCAGCCATTAGAGTCAGTACTGCATTTTTTTCAAGGGGGCCGACAAGAAAGCTGGGGAGGGACTTTTTGCAGGGGCTCATAGTGATGGCTTTAAACTTACAGAGGGTAGTTTTAGACTGGATGTTGTGAGGACATTTTTAACAATGAGGGTGATGAAACACTGGAACAAGCTGCTGAAGGAAGTTGTGGGTGCTCCCTCCCTGGAAGTGTTCAAGGCCAGGCTGGACAGTTCCTTGAGCAACCTGGTCTAGTGGAAGGTGTCTGTGCCCAGAGCTGGAATGTTGGAACTAAAGGTCACTTCCAGCCCAAACTATTCTATAATTCTATGGTTCTGCAGTAAGATGGCATGCTTAGTGGATGAGGGAAAGGCTGTGGATGTTGTTTACCTGGACTTTAGTAAAGCATTTGACACTGTCTCCTACAGCATGCTCTTGGAGAAACTCTTTTTTCATGGTTTGGATGGATGGACTCTTTGCTGGATAAAAAACTGCCTGGTGGTGAACGAAGTTAAATCTAGTTGGCAATCAGTCACAAGTGCTGTTCCTCAGGGATCAGTTTTGGGGCCAATTTGCCTGAAAATATTTATCAATGATCTGGACGGGGGGATCAAGTGCATCCTCAGTAAGTTCACGGGTGGCACTAATCTGGGAGGAAGTTGAGATCTGTTTGAGGCTAGGCAGTCTCTGCAGAGAGACCTGCACAGGCTGTATTGATGGGCTGAAGCCAATTATATGAAATTCAAAAAGGCCAAGTGCCAGAACTTTTGCTTGGGTCACAACAACCCCATGCAAGGTTACAGGCTTGAGGAAGAGTGGCTGAAAAGTGGCTCAGTAGAGAAAGATCATGGGGTGTTTTTTGATTGACAGATGTCTGAATATTAGCCAGCAGTATGCTCAGATGGCCAAGAAGACCAACAGCATTCTTTCCTGTTTGTGGAATAGTGTGACAAGCAGGACCAACTGATCATTCCTCTGTAATTGACAATGGTGAGTCAAGCCCTTGAATACTGTATTCAATTTTGGGTACATCACTAGAAGAAAGACTTTAAACTCCTGGAACAGGTCCAGAGAAGGTCAGCAAAGCTGGTGAAGGGTCTGGAGAACAGGTCTCATGAGAAGCAGCTGAGGGAATTGCGATTGTTTAGTCCTGAGGAAAGGAGGCTCAGAGGACACCTTATCACTCTCTACAACTACCTTAAAGGCGACTGTAGCAGGGTAGATGTTGGTGTCTTCTCCCTAGCAACGTGATAGGACAAGAGGATTTGTTTTTAAGTGGCACCAGAGGATGTTTATATTGGATATTAGAAGAAATAATTTCACTGAATAGGCTATCCAGGGATGTGGTTGAACCCCCATTCTTGATAGTGCTTAAAAGATGCATAATGCAGTGCTAATAAACACAGTTCAGCACCAAACTTGGTAGAGTTAGATAATGGGCATTCACAAAGATCTTAGAGGGCTTTTCCAACTTGATTCTGTGATTCTGTGATGGGAATGGGCCAGGTCACACCACATTGCAGTGATTTGTCTTGTGGAAATTACCAGATTGACAACATACGTTTTTTCAAATATTTTACTAGTTTTTCAGGACTCTGCACTTGTTCAGGGCTGAAATTGGGATGGAATTTCAAAACACTGGAGGTGACCATTTACCTAGGCATTTTCCCACACTTTCCCACACACCCTCCCATTGATAACTATCCAGCCTCAGGGCAGATCTCTGGGTGGTATTCTTGGAAAAATATTGCATAACTGTTGGGACACATTCAGGAGAGAGCAACAAAAGCAGGCTGGCTTGGATGTCCCAAGCATATTCAACATTCTTAAAAGCTGAGAAAGTTTCCTGCCATCTTGCCCGCAGATTGGGAGAGATTACTAACAAGCTGCATCTCATGGAAATACCATCTCAATCTAGTGAGTAGTTGTAAAATCATAGCATTTGCATTATGCAATACAGCAGCCTGATAATCATGATCTGTTTCCCTGAAATAACAAACATCACCACAGGGAGTACATAGCCTACATAAGGATTTACATAACTCAGCCATGCAAGCAAATGAACCAATATTGTAATTGTGCTCAAGTTAGCTAATATAGGAAATGAGTATGACAGCATCCATTGCTTGGATTTCTCATTAGCTTAATCCTTTGGGCCCCACATTGGGTGCCAAAAAAGGTTGTCATGGTTTCAGGCTCACCTAGTAGCTGCTCACACAACTACCCTCCTGCACCCCTACCCCCTAGAAGAGAATAGAATAAAATTAACCAGGTTGGAAAAGACCTTTGTGATCATCACATCCAACGTATCACCAAGCAACATCTTATCAACTAAACCATGGCACCAAGTACCTCATCCAATCTCTTCTTAAACACCTCCAGTGATGGTGGCTCCACCACCTCGCCAGGCAGCCCATTCCAATGACCAATCACTCTTTCTGTGAAAAATATCTTCCTAACATCCAGCCAAAACCTCCCCTGGCACAGCTTGAGACTGTGTCCTCTTGTTCTGGTGCTGGTTGCCTGGGAGAAGAGACAAGCCACCTGGCTACAACCTCCCTTCAGGTAGTTGTAGAGAGGAATAAGGTCTCCCCTGAGCCTCCTCTTCTCCAGCCTAAGGAACCCCAGCTCCCTCAGCCTCTCCTCACAGGGCTTGTTCTGCAAACCCCTCATCACCTTTGTTGCCCTTCTCTGGACACGTTCCAGCAAAGTCAACATCTTTCCTAAACTGAGGGGCCCAGAACTGGACACAGGACTCAACGTGTAGCCTAACTAGTGCTGAGTACAGAGGCAGAATGACTTCCTTGCTCCTGCTGGGCACACTGTTCCTGATACAGGCCAGGAAGCCATTGGCCTTCTTGGCCACGTGGGCACATTGCTGGATCATGTTCAGCCTACGGTCAACCTGCACCCCCAGATCCCTTTCTGCCTGGCCACTCTACAGCCACTCTGATCCCAGCCTGTAGCACTGCATGGGGTTGTTGTGGCAAATGTGTAGAACCCAGCACTTGGATGTGTTAAATCTCATGCCCTTGGACTCTGCCCATCTGTCCAGCCTGTCAAGGTCCCTCTGCAGAGCTCTCTAACCCTCTAACAGACCAACACCTGCCCCCAACTTGGTGCCATCTACAAGTTACTGATGATGGACTCAACCCCCTCATCCAGATCATCAATAAAGATATTGGGTTAGGAACTGGCTGGAGGGCCGAGCCCAGAGAGTGGTGGTGAATGGTGCCAGAATCCAGCTGGCAGCCAGTCACCAGTGGCATCCCCCAGGGATCAGTGCTGGGCCTCTTTAAAATCTTCATTGAAGATATGGATGAGGGGATTGAGACAGTCATCAGCAAGTTTGCAGATGACACCAAGTTGGGAACAGATGTTAGTCAGTTAGAGGGTAGAAAGGCTCTGCAGAGGGACCTCGACCGACTGGACAGATGGGTGGAGTCCAATGGGATGGCATTTAACAAGTCCAAGTGCCGGGTGCTGCACTTTGGCCACGGCAACCCCATGCAGAGCTACAGGCTGGGGTCAGAGTGGCTGGAGAGCTGCCAAACAGAGAGGGACCTGAGGGTGCTGATTGACAGCCACCTGAACGCCAGCAGTGTGCCCAGGTGGCCAAGAGGGCCAATGGCATCCTGGCCTGTATTAGGAATAGTGTGTCCAGCAGGAGCAGGGAAGTCATTGTGCCCCTGTACTCTGCATTGGTTAGGCCACACCTTGAGTACTGTGTCTAGTTCTGGGCCCCTCAGTTTAAGAAGGACATCGAGACACTTGAACGTGTCCAGAGAAGGGCAACAAGGCTGGTGAGAGGCCTTGAGCACAAGCCCTATGAGGAGAGGCTGAGGGAGCTGGGATTGTTTAGCCTGGAGAAGAGAAGGATCAGGGGTGACCTCATTGCCCTCTACAACTACCTGAAAGGTGGTTGTAGACAGGAAGGGGTTGGTCTCTTCTCCCAGGCAACCTGCACCAGAACAAGTGGACACAGTCTTAAGCTGTGCCAGGGGAGGTTTAGACTCAAGGTGAGGAGAAAGTTCTTCACTGAGCGAGTCATTCGTCATTGGAATGGGCTGCCCAGGGAGGTGGTGGAGTCACTGTCCCTGGAGGTGTTCAAGGGGAGATTGGACATGGCACTTGGTGCCATGGTCTAGTTGTGAGGTCTGTTGGGACAGGTTGGACTTGATGATCCTTGGGGTCTCTTCCAACCTTGGTTATACTGTGATACTCTGATACTGTGGGCAGGATAGGGCCCAGCACTGATCCCTGGGGGACACCACTAGTGACTGGCTGCCAGCTGGATGTGGCACCATTCACCAGCCACTCCCTAACCCAGCACAGAGCGCTGCTGTTCAAGCCACAGGCTGACAGCTTGGCCAGGAGTTTGCTGTGGGGGACGGTGTCAAAGGCCTTGCTGAAGTCCAGGTAGACCACATCCACAGCCTTCCCTATATCCACCAGGCGGTTCACCTGATCATAGAAGGAGATCAGGTTGCTCAGGCAGGACCTGCCCTTCCTAAATCCATGTTGGCTGGGCCTGATCCCTTGGCCATCCTGTAAGTGCTGTGTGATTGCACTCAGGATGATCTGTTCCATAATCTTGCCTGGCACTGAGGTCAGGCTGACAGGTCTGGAATTCCCTGGTTCCTCCTTCTGGCCCTTCTTGTGGATGGGCACCACGCTGGCCAGCTTCCAGTCTTCTGGGACCTCTCCAGTGAGCCAAGACTGCTGAAAAATGATGGAAAGAGGCTCCGCCAGCTCATCTGCCATCTCTCTCAGCACCCTTGGATGGATCCCATCCGGTTCCATGGACTTGTGGAGATCCAAGCAGCTAAGGAGGTGTCTAACTACTTCCTCATGGATCACAGGGCAACTATACTGCTCTCTGCCTCCAACTGCCAGCTCAGGAGGCCAGCTGTCTGGAAGACATTCTGTCCTGCTAGTAAAATTTGAGGCAAAGAAGGAGTAAAGTACCTCTGCCTTTTCCTCATCTTTTGTTACCATCTGTGTCCTCTGAGGAGTGGAGATTGTCCTTGCCCCTCCTCTTCCCATTAATATATTTACAGAAGGAGTTTTTGTTGTCCTTCACAGCAGAGGCCAGTCTAAGCTCTCAATGGGCTTTTGCCTCTCTAATTTTTTCCTACATGACCGAGCAACATCCTTAAACATTCTATGGGTTACCTCACCTTCCTTCCAAAGATGATATGCCCTCTTTTTTCCCTTTAATTCTCCTTCCTCTAGTGGGTGGGAAGGAAAAGAGGGCAAAAGCCCAGGGGCTGTGATAATGACAGTTTAACAGAACATCACAAAGACAGAAGAAACAAATAGGAACAATGCTATTCAAATTGTATAGAAAGCATGTGATAAAAAAACACGGTGCTGGCTGTGGTGGCTGGAGCTGACATGTTTGCCTGATACTGCCAAACCATGCCACAGCTGCCTTGTTGAATTACATAGCATGCATGACGTCATTGTGGTATCAAATACACATTGGCTGGTTCAGCTGTCTCTCTTGGCTGTGGCCCCTTCCATCTTCTTGAGCAGGAAAAAAATATAATTAAAAAAATTATCCCTATTCTAGCAAAACCCAGGGCAGCAGCAACATCAAATCTGAGAGAAAATCAAGTACCATGGTGATGAGCAGCTTCCATGCACATAAAAATCATTTTATATGAGAAAAAAAAAAAAAAGGGCAAAAAAAAAAAGGCGAATAGCCTCTTGGACCTCATGTGCTCCTTTTAACTATGTCTCAGTTCCTAAAGCCGGCATCAAAGACCACAGTTAATGAATGATCAATGATAAAATAAAGGCAGATCAGACATTCAGTGGCAGCAGCATGGTCCTCTCAGTTATCTATAATGGACTTATGAAAACTGCTGTTAGAGCAAATAACCTCAGTGACAGTAATACATTTGAGGTTTTATTTCAGAAAAAAAAAAAAAAAAAAGTGAAAATAACTTACTGTGTGAAAATAATGTACTCCGAGTATTGAAAACCTGCTTACGTCTTGCTGATGAAAGAGAAGTGCCTGAAGTAACAGACAGGAAGGGCATACATGCAAAGGCATAGGATTAAACTCCAATATTCTCTCCTTGAGAGGGACCCACTATTGTTACATACAGCAAGAGGGAAAATGACAATTGTGTGCCCTGTTTTCAGCCTAAGCAAGCAGTTACATCCAGTCACCTTTGGAAGTATTGTAATGTTATCCTCTTTATGTCTAAATGGGAAAGGAGACCAGAGATTAGGGTCATCAGTTATGCTACTGGTTTGTTTTTCTGTAAAGTAGGATCTTAGTCCTCAGTTCAGGCTTGATATCTATGAATAAAGTGCTCTGAATGAAGTGCTTTGAATGATCCCATTCTGTAATCAATCATTAGACAGTTGGACCTTTGATTGGCTGATACTGTCTTGACATAAAACAGAGACTGAGGTCATAATCCAGTTTCTCTATGTATGTTTTAACCAGTTTAATTTCTGTAAGGCTGTTAACTCCATCTACCTGTGCCATCACTATGCAGAGTTAAAAGGCTCTTCTGGTGACTCTTGAGCACCATAACCCAGCTGGGAGCATTGCCACTGGCTACATGGGCAGACACGGCAAATTCATCTTTGTGAGTCTTTAATGTAACAAAGGCTCCAGCTTTGCATCAGCCAGTGCAAGCCCTTGGTGAGGCTGGGACACACCTCCTCTGGGTGACATAAGTGTTGAACCATTGTGTTTTAACCCAAAGGAAGGATAAATGCAAATAAGGAGAGGAGAAAGGGCAGTTAGGGGGAAAACCTAAGGAAAAAAATAATGGGACAGAGACCAAGGGACTTGTCCTGGATCCATGATCTTGCCTACATTGTCTGTCTCACTGGCACATGATGGGACAGTGGCAGGAAAGACAGGAGAGTCCTGAGAAAGTGAATTTTAGTAGTCCTATAACTATGTTTGATCCTATTGAAACAAACAAACACACGACAAAAAAAGCACATGATGGATTTTCAGAACCTTTCAGATATCTGGTAACCTAGCATAAAACCCAGAACCCCAAATTAGTTGTCTATAAATTGTCCATGCAAATTTAAGCATTTTTTAATTACATAAAAAATCATTAAGCAGCCTAAGCCAGGAACTACCTTATGCCAGTCACCGTACAGCTCCCAGGAGCCATCCAAGAAAGAAACCCACCACATTAGATCTTGCCCTTTACTTAGAGCTGCAAGAAATTGCTTTTATGCACTTGATACACACAACCAGGACCCTTTATGAAAGGTATATGTCTCTGAAGAACTAGACAGGCCTCATTTGTTTATTTTAAAATGCAGCCAAAAGTTGTGCTGTGCCTTTCAGAAGTAATGAGAAGGCTCAGGGAAAACAGACTCAATATGAAGATCACCAGGAGGTTACCTAACCACAATAGGTTGATGCAGAAGGTAAAAAAGAGCTCAACTCACCTGCCTTGGAAAATGGGACTGCTGCGCAGAGAGCATGAAAGACTGACTGAGGGAGGCAGAGCATTACTGGATAGTCTAGTGGTTGGGCTTGCAGTGAAGATCTAGACTTCTGTTGCTTGTGCTTTAAAGGCTGTCTCAAGATCACCTGGCCTCGTTCTCATGGGTGACTTCAACCTGCCTGATATCTGTTGGGATCTCAACACAGCAGAGAAGGGAGGCAGTCTAGGAGGTTCTTGGGTGCATGGAGGACAGCTTCTTATCCCAGGTGCTGCGTGAGCCTACCAGGGGAGTAAGCTATGCTTGACCTCCTCTTCACCAACAGGGAAGGGCTGGTGGGTGATGTGGTGGTCGGAGGGTGTTTAGGCACCAGTGACCACGACATAATAGAGTTTTTCAGTATGCAGCCAAGCCAAGAGGGGCAGCAAGAAGACCTCCACTCTGGACTTCCGGAGGGGCAGACTTCAGGCTGCTCAAGGAACTAATTCAGAAGGTTCCTTGGGAATCAGCCCTTAAAAACAAAGGGGTCAGGAGAGCTGGACCTACTTCAAGGAAGAACTATTGAAGGTGCAAGAACAGGCTGTGCCGGTGTGCCGGAAGATGAGCCGCCGGGGCAGACGGCCAGCCTGGATGGGCAATGAACTTTTAATAGAACTTAGGGAAAAAAGAGGGTGTATCATCTTTGGAAGAAAGGGGAGGCAACCTACAGAATGTTTAGGGATGTTGCTAGGTTGTGCAGGAAGAAAATTAGGGAGGCAAAAGCCCATTTAGAACTTAGACTGGCCTCTGCTGTGAAGGATAACAAAAGTCCTTCTATAAATACATCAATAGCAAGAAGAAGGGCAAGGACAACCTCCACTCCTTGGTTGACACGGAGGGGAACGTTGTAACAAAGAATGAGGAAAAGGCAGAGGTACTTAACACCTTCTTTGCCTCAGTCTTCACTAGCAGGGCAGAACGTCTTCCAGACAGCTGGCCTGCAGAGCTGGCAGAAGGAGCCAGAGAGCTGCATAGTTTACCACTGCTCCAAGAGGAAGTTAGAGATCTACTGAGCCGCTTGGACCCCCACAAGGCCATGGGACCGGATGGGATCCATCCTAGGGTGCTGAGATTGCTGACAGATGAGCTGTCCAAGCCACTTTCCATCATTTTTCAGCAGTCCTGGCTCACTGGAGAGGTCCCAGAAGACTGGAAGCTGGCTAACGTGGTGCCCATCCACAAGAAGGGCCGGTTGGATGAGCCGGGGAATTATAGGCCTGTCAGCCTGACCTCAGTGCCAGGCAAGATTATGGAACGGGTCATCTCGAGTGCGATCACACAGCACTTACAGGATGGCCAGGGGCTCAGGCCTAGCCAGCATGGATTTAGGAGGGGCAGGTCCTGCCTGACCAACCTGATCTCCTTCTATGATCAGGTGACCCGCCTGGTGGATGTGGGGAGGCCTGTGGATGTGGTCTACCTGGACCTCAGCAAGGCCTTTGACACCGTTCCCCACAGCAAACTCCTGGCCAAGCTGGCAGCCCGTGGCTTGGACAGGAGCACACTGCGTTGGGTTAGGAACTGGCTGGAGGGCCGAGCCCAGAGAGTAATGGTGAATGGCACCACATCCAGCTGGCGGCCTGTCACTAGTGGTGTGCCCCAGGGATCAGTACTGGGCCCCATGCTCTTCAACATCTTTATTGATGATCTGGATGAGGGCATTGAGTCCATCATCAGTAAATTTGCAGATGACACCAAGCTGGGGGCAGCAGTTGATTTGCTGGAGGGCAGAGAGGCATTGCAGAGGGACCTCGACAGGCTGGACAGATGGGCAGAGTCCAATGGCATGAGATTTAACACATCCAAGTGCCGGATTCTGCACATTGGCCACAACAACCCCAGGCAGTGCTACAGGCTGGGGTCAGAGTGGCTGGAGAGTGGCCAGGCAGAGAGGGACCTGGGGGTACTGGTTGATTGTAGGCTGAACATGAGCCTGCAGTGTGCCCAGGCAGCCAAGAAGGCTAATGGCATCCTGGCTTGCATCAGGAACAGTGTGGCCAGCAGGAGCAGGGAGGTCATTGTGCCCCTGTACACTGCACTGGTTAGGCCGCACCTTGAGTACTGTGTCCAGTTCTGGGCCCCTCAGTTTAGGAAGGATGTTGACTTGCTGGAACGTGTCCAGAGAAGGGCAACAAAGCTGGTGAGGGGTTTGGAACACAAGCCCTATGAGGAAAGGCTGAGGGAGCTGGGGTTGCTTAGCCTGGAGAAGAGGAGACTGAGGGGTGACCTTATTGCTCTCTACAACTACCTGAAGGGAGGTTGTAGCCAGGCAGAGGTTGGCCTCTTCTCCCAGGCATCCAGCACCAGAACAAGAGGACACAGTCTCAGGCTGCGCCAGGGCAGGTTTAGGCTGGATGTTAGGAAGAAGTTCTACACGGAGAGAGTGATTGCCCATTGGAATCGGCTACCCGTGGAGGTGGTGGAGTCACCTTCACAGGAGGTGTTCAGGAGAAGACTTGATGGGGTGCTTGGCTGTATGGTCTAGTTGTTGGGTGGGTTGGATTGTTTGATGGGTTGGACGCGATGATCTTGAAGGTCTCTTCCAACCTGGTGTATTGTATTGTATTGTATTGTATTGTATTGTATTGTTTCCATGATTGTTCTTGTATTTTTCTCTTTAATCTGAAAAGTGGATGCTGTCTTTGAAGCAAAACACAGAACTTTTCCTGCTGAGCTGAGCCGCTTAACCTTTAAACTACCGAATCATGTTTGGCCCTATAAACCTTGAAGTCTTGTCAGTCCAGTGGCATCTTAGTGAGCCATACATCTGCTCAGACCAGTTTATAGTCTAGTGTCAGAACAAATCCATCTAAGGAAGGAGATATAATTATGAATTAGGTCATAAAGAGGAGAGAAGTAAGCTTGATTGTCTATGTCAGAATGGGTCAATGTAGATGCACAAACCAAGAAGGAAAATTTAAGTTGTAAGAAGTCAGCTGCCTATTTATCCCACGTGTCTCCAGGAGTAGGCAGGTATTTTTAGTGTCATATTTTGGTTAAGCTCCAAACAAAGTGCTTAGGTCCTCTTTTGGATCCAGCCCAAAGTCATTGCTCAACCTAACATTTAAAATGAAAGTCACTGCTTTCTCACCTTAGATTTGGGTGCAGAGTTCACTGAGTTCATGAGTCTGTGACCATAGAAGTTTGGCAAACACAAGTTAAGGTAGTTCAGAGAACTGTGAATCTGGCCGACCTACAATGCTCAGTTTCTACAGTTTGAGCAACTCTCCAAGCACCAGTCTGAGCAGAGCTCTATGAAGAGAGCTGGGAGGGAAGCAAAGGAGGAAACACAGAATCTGACTTTGTAATAATGTGATCATAAATGCAGTGGCCTTGAAGATGACCCTGCTAGCACTGCCCAAAACACCGTGTGCATGGGGAGCTGCAATTCAACCAATCTACAAGCTGTTTGTGAGCACAACACGTAATATCCTGCACTGGAGCCGATTGCTGCATCCACACCAAAAGCACCTTTGCACAATACTAGCCATTGCAGCACATAGTGCAGACAGATGGCAAAATTTCACCTACAGTTCTTACCAATGTGTCTCAGTGCATTTATAAGGTGGCTGCAAGGGAGAATGATAACAAAAAACCAAACCAAACAGTTGGAAGGGCTCTCTTACCAGTCATCCAGTTGTGCTCTCTAGTGCCTCCTCTTATCTTGTCAGGCCCGTTGCATGTTGGCAGACTCAAAGGTGTGACATTTAGGCTCTGTGGTGCAAAAGCCAATTAAACGCTTAAATAAAAAGCAAAACAAATACTCCACCCACCCCCCCAAAAAAAAACCCCACCAAAACACCACCACAAAAAAACAGGAGAAGAGAGAAGTCAGGAAAGAGCCTCTAGTCTTAAAATACTTCTTGATGTTCACAAATAGGCTTGTTGTGAGCAAAGTATGTGGAGCTTTTTAGCTATTAACTGCAAGATGGATGGCTTGTTTTAAAGATCATAAAAATACTACTTTTTGCAAGTGCCTACATGTGTGGGTAGATTTCTCAAGAGGATGTTGGGGACTGTAGCCACAACATTGGTGCTCCCCTCTGCTCTGCAGTGTCTGTGGCATGTGAGGGGGAAGCATCTGCAGTCCTGCACAGCCCTTTCATTGAGTCTTCCCCTCCTCATCACCATCCTATTCTACTCCAGACCTGTGTACCTGAAACTGCAGACAGGAGGTTGTTAAACAAAATGCCAATTGAATAGAGCAGAAACCAGTAAACTGGCAGTAGAGGCATTTGAACACCAGAAGGCAATTAGGGAAGAAGCTGGAATGGGAATATTTAGATAATACAACTCTAAATGAACAGTGAATCCTATTGACTGTTTATGAAAAAAAAATAGGAAAATGGCTTGTCAAAGTACTGTTAGATTTACTGTGGTTTGATAGATGAAGGTTAGTTACTGTTAGAACCACAACATTATGCTTTGTTTCCAGCTGATGAAGGAATAAGATTGATTTGAAACACATGGTGAAAAATACTGCAGCTCTTTGTTTGCATCTGTTATACTTTTACTTGTTAGTAGGTGGTTCACGAGTTGCTTTCTATTTTTTTTTCTGTCTTTTTTAATATATTAAATGAAAACAGAAGTTTTTTAGCAGACACTAAATGAGAGGATAAACATCTCAGAAAACTTTGAAGCTGTGCTATGCTTTTTCTCCAGTTTGTTTTG
This sequence comes from Picus viridis, assembly GCA_033816785.1. Classification (NCBI taxonomy): domain Eukaryota; kingdom Metazoa; phylum Chordata; class Aves; order Piciformes; family Picidae; genus Picus; species Picus viridis. The sequence continues at coordinate 71,825,300 of CM066606.1, read as the reverse complement.
TATGTCTTGGACTACACACAGAATTTTCTGCTGGTGTACATGGGCATAAAGGCTTTTTATTGGGTCACCTGGACCTGGTGAGAAAAGGGTCTACTTCTGACATCCTGTGACAACATTTTTTCAGGTAATTAATTTTCAGAGAACTCAAAGCAGTAGCAACCTTTTCTGTGGAATATCTGTATTTTTAATGGGGTTGACTGATATTGTATCAGAAGAGTTTTGAAAAGTCCCAGAGTGTTTAGCTAAGCAAAGGCACTGTTACATAATTAGTCCTTTTAAAATGTCTTCAGATTGCTTGCAGCTCAATACTTAAATTTTTAATACATTAATTCTTAAGGATGCCATTCAGTATATCCACGATATTTTTCACATCTTTATTCTCTTGTTATACCGTGAAAAACACCTAGTCATAACCCCATGATCTGTGAGTTTATACCACAGCAAGCCTATGAGCCAGTGGAAATTACAATGTGTGTACTTCAGTACAATCAATTTTGTTTGTTATTTTAGTGGCATGATTCCTGTTTACAGCAATCAAGCCGTCACGTTACACAGAGTAAATCAATAGGGCGATAATGTAGCTGTTTACTGTATTTACAGACTTGCCTGTGACCAAGCCTATCCTACAATGCAATGTTCTTCAGTTGTATTTCCCTGTAGATGAAGATAACTCACAGGTACTAGGAAATCCCACCATGCTTCAAAATGTAGCAATTATAAGAGATACATCTGGTACAAATTTATAGTGAGCGGAATAAGGACTTGTTTCAATTACGCATGTGGATTAGCTCTTTGAAGGAAGGAAAAAGAAAAAAAAAGGTGTTACCTCATGCCTGTATAAATCCAGTGGTAAAATACACCTAAACCAAAACCCCCTCTACGTGCTGTTACTTGTACATGCACATTAACATGTTTCAGGCATAGTTCTCAACAAGATACGCAGACATATGTTGCTATGAATCTTGGAAAACACACTGTGCTTACATTTTTCAAACTATGCAGCAATTCCTGCAACAGATTTATGTTGTGCCTGAAAGGGACAATATATGGGTATCCCTTGGGCATGTAACAGCATATTTTCAATATACCTCAAACACTTATAGGTAGACAAGCAAGTTACTATTGGGTAAATTAGGAAGTAAATTTGCAGTGTTTCAGCGATTTGTGGCAGCATGCACACACATGGATGTCTATCGTCTATCTCGCAGTTTACCCAGGGCATCCTCGCAGTCTTTCACTGAGATGTAAACAATGTCAACTCTGGCAGAGAACACTGCAGAATTACAGTCCAGTGTAACATAGTAAATGCCACAAATTTACTCTGCAGCAGCCAGCTCATTAGGAAAAAATATTGACAACAGCAAAATTGGGTCAGCTAATTGCTATTAGGAGTTTGTGTATGTCTATTCCATAAGATGGAAATTGCAGTCTAGGGACTCACATTCCTTTTCTGGGAGATGCAGAAGGATCAGGGAGAAGCAGAAGGAGTAGGACGTCCTTCGGAGGAACCTCCATGCAATACAATACAATACAATACAATACAATACAATACAATACAATACACCAGGTTGGAAGAGACCTTCAAGATCATTGCGTCCAACCCATCAAACAATCCAACCCACCCAACAACTAGACCATACAGCCAAGCACCCCATCAAGTCTTCTCCTGAACACCTCCAGTGAAGGTGACTCCACCACCTCCACGGGTAGCCGATTCCAATGGGCAATCACTCTCTCCGTGTAGAACTTCTTCCTAACATCCAGCCTAAACCTGCCCTGGCGCAGCCTGAGACTGTGTCCTCTTGTTCTGGTGCTGGATGCCTGGGAGAAGAGGCCAACCTCTGCCTGGCTACAACCTCCCTTCAGGTAGTCACTTCCTGATTCAGGGCATTACCTGGCAGATAGTGGCATTGACAGATGCAACTTTTCATTATTTTTGGAAGCATTATGAACAGATATATTCTAGACCCTGTTATGTGAAAGGAAAAAAGAAAAAGAAAAAGAAAAAGAAAAAGAAAAAAAAAAAGAAAAAGAAAAAGAAAAAGAAAAAGAAAAAGAAAAAGAAAAAGAAAAAGAAAAAAAAGAAAAAGAAAAAGAAAAAGAAAAAGAAAAAGAAAAAGAAAAAGAAAAAGAGAAAAAGAAAAAAGAAAAAGAAAAAGAAAAAGAAAAAGAAAAAGAAAAAGAAAAAGAAAAAGAAAAAGAAAAAGAAAAAGAAAAAGAAAAAGAAAAAGAAAAAGAAAAAGGAAAAGGAAAAGAAAAAGAAAAAGAAAAAGGAGGAAAATAAAAAGGTGCAGTTAGAAGCAGCATTACCCTCCAGCAGCATGGGGACAAAATGGACATTGATGGTGACAAACTTTCTGCTTCCTGTGTCTGTAACTATGTTACATTTGCTTTGTGTAGCCTCTAGAAATGAATTCATAAAGAGTGAGATCTTGAAGACTTCTCCATATTATTTGCAGCATGAGCTGTTTTTCAATTTTGTGATGCTGATCTTGAATCTCTCTTATTTCAATTATTTCTAGAGTGCAGAACTGCTGCCTCCACGGTGTGCCTGTGAAAGGGAACTGCGGTGTGTCATGGTCTGAAAATTTTACATTCCCCAGAGCATGCTGGATTTGCCCCTTCTCCCTCTGTATTCCACTGACTTGCAATCTTCCCTTAAGGAGAGCATTCTTTTGCAATTCCCTAAGAAAACTTTTCTTTGTTTGCTGGGTTTTCTGCCTCTGTTCTGTTTTTTTTTTTTTTTCTCAACGTGAGTAAATTATGGTCCTGAGACTCTTGGCAGATGATGGCCCATTCCTACAGATTCCTATAGGGTCTCTTTCAGGATCTAGATCATACTAGGTAGCAACTTTTTCCTTTGTTTTTGTAATAGCTTTTCCATAATGACTTTGCATCATAAGTATTTGCAAAGCTATCTTTATGTGTTTTATATAATGAATACAATGGGTGTTTTTCAGAAAATTTGACATTTTATAGAATTCCATTTATTTGTGTTTCAATTAACTTTTGTAATTATGGCAAAGTTAGTAATGATGTTTGGCAATCAAAACATGTTATGGAGTATTAGAACAATACATGGTTAGTTAAGTTAAAGGAGATGTTGTGCAGAGCATTTCAAATTGAATTTGGATAGTGGCAAGCATCTGTGTGTTTGGAAATCTCTAAGTTTCTGCCTGAAGGGTAAATTGAATCTTATATAAACAAGAACTTGTGATCTAATGTTTGGGCTTTTACTGACACAGACACAAAGACACACACAGATGCAGACACATAAAGCTCTATGAGAAGTCACAAAAGATAGGGGGGAAAGAGAGAAGTAGAGGAAGAGATGAGACACTGTTAGCTGTCCACTTTCAAGTAATACATTCTGGCAAGCCTTTTTCCACAGCTCCACCAAGCCAGACCTGTAAAAGCAATTATCTGTCATCATACTGTGAATCAAGCTTGCAACTGCTGTGGTTCTGAAAAGTGTGACAGAGTTAACTGAAATTTAGGCAGTGAATAGTTTTCACTTCCTGAGATAAGGTGTGTTTTCAGGGGAAGTTTGTTGCTATGTTGGCTTTAGTTAACTATTCTTAAGTGTCTTGTTAAAGGATTTGTGTTATTTCTGTGGGTGGATCATAGTCTCATCCAATTATGACTTCAGTAGAGCCAAGCTTTGTGTCATATGCCTTACTAGTCCGTACTGGTTTGCACATTCCTCTCACTTCACAAGAAGATTTTAAACAGAGGGAAAAAACCTCTCTCTCGAGTGATACAAACAGCAATTTTGACTATCAAATTTTGACGAAAGTTCATTTCACTCCAAAAAATATAATTTTGGTGGCTTAGTACTGTCTTGTTTTAGTAGCTAAAAAAAAAAAAAAAAAATTGTTCTAAATCTGGAAAAAGAAAAAAATTTCCTCCCAGAAGCCAAATGTGAAGTACTCCTAAGTTTCCTTGGCTAGTTATCTTCTGTTCTCCTGATTGCAAGGCAGTATACATTTCCTTTCATCTGGTTTTGCACCCTTTTGAAAGTGATCTCTGTATTAAAATTACTTACTGTTAACAACTGAAATTCTGAAGACGATTATTGGCATTCATAGTCCACATAATGCAAGATTATGGAAAGACAACTAGAACTGAGTCTCCAGTATCCCTTTTTAGCCTAGTTTTGCTCCAGTAGAATTCCATTGACTTGCAGTGGAGTTGTGCTGGAGCATAAACTTGTAAGATGCTCATCTTCAACCCTGATGGAAAGACTGCATAAGAAAATTAATTCTTATCTTCATTGGTAGGGGCAAGATATTTTGGAACTCCTTTGTGCCATATTAGGAGAAACATCAGAATTGCCATTTGATTTAGCACCAGATTTGGTAGGGTTTGTGGTGGTTTGGGCTGGGTGCTCTCTGCTGCGTGGTGTACTTCCTGTGTCCAGAAGTCCAGCCCAGTGGGTGGACACAGGAAACCAGGTATCTCCTACCACAATCCCCTGCACCGCTATAAAATCCAGCGCAGGGTCCGGCACTGCCTCTTTCTTCCCTCGCCAGCACCCGGTAACTGGGGGAGACATCTCCCGGCCTTGGGCCTGGCTAGGGGGATGGGTGGTGTCAGGCCTGGCCAGCTGAGACTAGCCTAGCATTGGGGGGGGTGGAAAGAGCGAGCCCCGGGGGTCTTGGGCCCACCCTCAGGTGGGGATGGGATGCTTCTGGGTCTGTTTTGGGGTTTCTTTTGTCACTGTTTCTGGTTCTCTGTACACATTCACTCTTTTCTATTTAAACTTTTTGAAATCCGTTTGTCAGAGTTGTTATTTCTGCCCGTGGTGGGGAGGGGGATGCCTCAACCCACTACAGGGTTGAATAATGGTTAGACTTGATGATCTTAAAAGTCTTTTCTAACCAAAAATGATGCTATGGTTCTATGATTTTGGGAAGTTTTTTAAGAACTGATTGTTTTTCCACTTTTGAAAATTTTGTTCTGAAACTGATCCTTAGTTCTTGCTCTTGAGGTCTTTTTATCTCTCAGATAGGGCAGCCTTTTCGTCACTTTCAAGGAAGAAAAAAATGTTCTGCAGAATTGATTCAATGTTATTAAAAAATCTGTGTTGCGAAAGTGGAATTATTATTGCAGTGAATGTTTCCAGGCAAGTTATACCAGTAATATAGATAGGATCTGTGGCTTTAAAGACATTACATTTTTGGAGTTAAGCCTTAAGTAAGAGGAGAAAGAAGCCTTGGTCTTCCTGTCAAGCTCCATGTAACATGAAAGGCCAAAATAGCATTAAATAACAGTTGTAGGAAAATTTTCTCTCAAAAAGACTAAGCCCCTTTATGACAGTCTTCTGCAGCTCCCATTTCATCTTCTCTCTGGCCGCCAGCATTCCTGAAATATCTCTGAAGCAAGACAGAAACCAAGAGTGAGGATGCAAATGAAGGTCACATTGGACTCTATCTAGCAGTTTTAAGCAGTTGTGAGGCTCCCAGGAGTACTGCAAGACCTGATGTTACTATGTGAGGCTTAAATTTAATCTTGCTACAGTCACTATAGTCCAAATTAATGCCATGGAAGTCAGCCTAGGGACAGGCTGACTTTTAGGGACAGCAAAAGGATTTAGGCTATGCAGAACAGACTCCCCTGACCTGATCATTTCATCAGAACATATTTCTCTATTTTTATTTATTTTTTTTAAATGAGTCTGTAGAAGACCTGCATGCCTCATATCTACTCATACTTGTTGAGTGTTCATGGCTGATGCTGAGAACTGAATATCTTTAATTTGATTCTGAGCTTCAAAACCACTGGATTTGTACCTGAATAAAAGTAAAGCCCAGTATCAGAGCATGTACCATTGGAGAAGGATGAACAAAAGATGGACATGCAGCTAACCCTGCAATGGTAGCACTTTCCTTTTCCGCTCCTCTGCCAATTGTACTTATTTCATAGTATCATAGTATCAGTCAGGGTTGGAAGAGACCACAAGGATCATCTAGTTCCAATCCCCCTGCCATGGGCAGGGACACCCCACATTAGTTCAGGCTGGCCAGAACCTCATCCAGCCTGGTCTTAAACACCTCCAGGGATGGGGCCCCAACCACCTCCCTGGATAACCCATTCCAGGGCTTCACCACTCTCATGGTGAAGAACTTCCTCCTCACGTCCAGCCTGAATCTCCCCACCTCCAACTTCATTCCATTCCCCATAGTCCTATCACTACCTGAGATCCTGAGAAGTCCCTCCCCAGCCTTCTTGTAGGCCCCCTTCAGACACTGGAAGGCTACAATTAGGTCTTCTCCAGACTGAACAGCCCCAACTCTTTCAGTCTGTCCTCATAAGAGAGGTGCTCCAGCCCTCTGATCATCCTTGTGGCCCTTCTCTGGACACCTTCCAGTGCCTCGATATCCCTCTTGTCATAGGGGCTCCAGAACTGGATGCAGTACTCCAGGTGGGGTCTCACCAGAGCTGAGTAGAGGGGGAGAATCACCTCCCTTGACCTGCTGGCCACACTTCTCTTGATGCAGCCCAGGATCTGATTGGCTTTCCGGGCTGCAAGTGCACATTGAGAGCTCATGTTGAGCTTCGTGTCCACCAGCACCCCCAAGTCTCTCTCCTCAGGGCTGCTCTCCAGCCAGTCACTGCCCAGCCTGGATTTGTGCCTGGGATTGCCTCGACCCAGATGCAGGACTCTGCACTTGGTCCTGCTGAACCTCATGAGGCTGGCTTGTGCCCACCTCTCCAGCCTGTTAATGTCCCTCTGGATGGCATCCCTTCCCTCCAGCATGTCTGCTGCACCACACAGCTTGGTGTCATCAGCAAACTTGCTGAGGGTGCACTCAATGCCACTGTCCATGTCACCCACAAAGATGTTGAACAAGACAGGTCCCAGGACTGATCCCTGAGGGAGTCCTCTTGTCACTGGCCTCCACTGGGACATGGACCCATTTGATTATAATAATTCTAATTAAGCCCATCATAATACAATGAAAATTTCCCAGGACAGATTTTGTTGCTATAAATAAGCTGAGAATGAAAAATGAACCTTACTGGAAGTGTTCTTTTCCTATAAATTAGTTATACTGTACTCCTTACTCCTGGTGCAGGCTCTAATTTTGGACATGCAAATGTTTCCAATTTTCCACCACCCTCTTTACTCTCTCCAAACTGTTGCATTTTTGAACACTGAAGCACACATATATTTAAGTATTACATTTCTCTTATTTGGCCTGCAGCCATGGCCCCTTAGTCAGTGAGCTCATTGGATCTCATTAGCCACAGCAGGGTTAGGCTAGGTCAGTGAGGATCTCCAAGAAGTTGGGTACTGTGGGAATCATGAGTGGCCGTTCAGTAGATGGCACTCTTTCCTTTTGGGTTTACCCAAAATGCCACTGCTGGGTGCTAGAGCTATCCACATGTGCAACCCAAGCTCAAGTTGCCCCCAGGGTCAGTGAGAGTCTTGGACAAGTATCCTATCTCTTTCCCAGGATTGACATAACGGCTATTAAGACTCATGTGGGCACTGCTGGCAGCATGTCTGCCATCAAGACATGCAGTCCCTCTGTTGTACTGTTGAGCTTAGAGATGACTAAGTCCACGTGCTCCATCACCTGTTACGCCTCACCTACCAAACAAAACCTCTCAAGGAGCTGGTAAGAAACCCAGGCAAGCTCTCCCTTGAAGACACTGGGACCTCACAAGGAGCTGGGAGGCACAAAGCCAACGTTAAATCTGGCCTCAGCAGTGAGATCTGACTGGCCCAAATCTTCCCAAAGCATCAGACAGGTAAAGCTTGCATGACTTACAGCCTTCTCTGCAACTCTGGTTGTGTTGCTTAGTATCATCTATGGCTCTGTTTTGTCTTCCCTTGTCTTAAAGCTTTCTGACTGGTATAGACAGACAATGTAAATCAATGTCCAAACCCCAACTGTTAGCATTCTTTCCCCACAAAAATTAAAGGGCTCCCAAGCCCTATAACTTCTCAGGTTTTTTGTGCTCCAGACACTATTCCACACAAAAGAAAAAAAATTACCTTCTGAAGCACTCAGTTCCCTTCCCCAAGATCTGTCGAGTATACTGTAGCTCCCAAATGTTTAATTCCCCAGACCACCTGTGAGAGCCTCACAAACCACTGGTGGTCCATAGACCACAGTCTGAGTGCCGCTGTGTTAGGCTACTGGTTAGAGAAGAGGAAATTGAACACAGAAAGCTGTTAAAATGACATTGCACGTGAGTCATGGCTCTACATTAAGTAATGATCCTACAGAGCACTTGTCTTATCCCCCTGGATGAAAGCTCCCCACTTTCTGTCTCTAGGCTCTACTTCTTAGTAATATATAGAATATTTTATTACTAAAGAAATAAAAGAAATGCTAATACTTTGTCTGAGAAACAATGAAGTGTTAGAAATAGAAATCTAATGAGAGATGTACATCTGAATATAGCAGTCACATTTCTGCTACCAACATGCAATGAATTCTTCAAATCTCCATTGAAGTCCATTTAAATAAAATTTGCCAAAGAGTACTTTTTTTCACATTCTCTCTTTCCAAAAAGCACCCTACTGTAAGCAGAATCTTCTCTTTATTCATTTAATGTTGGGCTATGGCAAGCTTGCCTGCCTTTGGGGTCATGCAGAGAAAGGGTCAAGCAGGCACAGGTTTGTGCAGTTCCCTGTCTGATTTTTAAGCCATTTTTAATGAGCTAATTTTTAAGCCATTTTTAATGAGCTAATTTTTATGATTGCAGATTCACTAAGGCTTTAATAAAATAGATTTAGACCTGGGGAAAGGCTGCCATGCAACAGCAGTATATTACAATTGCAGTCTATTATTATTCATCTTTCATCAGATTACGAATGTTGTCCCCTCAAATCCCAGATCAGCACAATGCAGAATACAGCCCTATAGATAACAGTGGAAGAAGGCGTTTCCCCTCAGCATCCTCTCATTCTGAGTTGTTGGACCCAGCATATGCTACTAATTTGCAGGGCCACTTGTGATACAGTTGCATGTGTATCCAGATGTCTCAGTTCATCTCCTGTCAGTTGAGATCCATGGAGCAAGCAGAGCTTTGCATTTGGGCAATTATTTCTGAGAAGCAATGGAGCTGAAGTCTGAATCCTTTGTGCTTGTGACCTGCTACCTGTGCTGTGTGGGATTATATTGTGCTACTTGTGGCAAAGGGGAAGGGTCAGAAAAATAACTGTCTGCCAGCAAGGATCTAAAAAAAATGGAAGTGTCGAATATGTAAGTAGCAATGCACATGGGATTAATGTCAACCCTTTGAAGTGGTAAAGCCCAAACCTTCTATTTTCAGCTCAGCACCTCATCCCTAGGGCTACTGGTTACCCTCTCTCAATATTGCACTGGAAGTGAGGATAGACATGATAGGGCTGCCAAATCCCTCACTTGCATGAGATGCACGGAGCTTATGCAGGCTGTCAAGAAACTGGCTGTGCTGTTACAGCAGTTGGACCATCATCCCTGCCCTTCCCACCCCAGGGCTGGAATCTTAGCAGCGGCCTGCCAACAGAAAGGCAAGGTTTCTAACTTATGTGCTTCCAGGTATCTTCACATGATCTGGTGCTTTTGTTATATCATTTTGTGAGATCTTGACTTGGTTCACATTTATTGTTCAGAAAAGAAAAGGTGTTTTTAAAGCATTTCTCAGCAAATCAAGTACAATGACATTTCAAAAAGACCTGGCAACATAAAGCTGGAAAGAAAGGGAGGAGTGATGTAGACAGGACTCTCCAGAAAAGTTCCTGTTAGCAATGACTAACACCTGGATGGTCCATCTGGTTTTTGTTGTGTATCTTGCCAGCAATGATTACATAGTATCCAGTTGATCTCAGATTGGAAACTACCAACACAGTTCCTCTGTGTTGTGTGTACGAAGGGATAAACCTATGGTATTTGAGGGAATTTCCAGAACTGTGTTGGCCACTTCTGAGTTCTGGTACTGATGTTCTGACCATGGACGGTAGGACCATGATACCAACAATCAATGACAAGTTATCACATTAGCAGTAAAATAGTAAGAGGAATAATTGATAGTGGTAATATTAAAGAACAAGCTTGGTGTTGGGTTTGTTGTTTTTTTTTCCCAACAGATTTCCCCAAATCGCTGTTCCATACACACCGCTGCCGGGTGCTGCACTTTGGCCACAGCAACCCCATGCAGAGCTACAGGCTGGGGTCGGAGTGGCTGGAGAGCTGCCAAACAGAGAGGGACCTGGGGGTGCTGATCAACAGCCACCTGAACATGAGCCAGCAGTGTGCCCAGGTGTCCAAGAAGGCCAACGGCATCCTGGCCTGCATTAGGAATAGTGTGGCCAGCAGGAGCAGGGAAGTCATTGTGGCCCTGTACTCTGCTTTGGTTAGGCCACACCTTGAGTCCTGTATCTAGTTCTGGGCCCGTCAGTTTAGGAAGGATGTTGACTTGCTGGAACATGTCCGGAGAAGGGCAACAAAGCTGCTGAGGGCTTTGGAGCACAAGCCCTATGAGGAGAGGCTGAGGGAGCTCGGGTTGTTTAGCCTGGAGAAGAGGAGGCTCAGGGGCAACCTCATTGCTCTCTACAACTATCTGAAAGGTGGTTGTAGCCAGAAAGGGGTTGGTCTCTTCTCTCTAGCAACCAGCACCAGAACAAGAGGACACAGTCTCAAGCTGCACCAAGGGAAGTTTAGGCTGGAGGTGAGGAGGAAGTTCTTCATGGAGAGAGTCATTCTCTGTTGGAATGGGCTGCCCAGGGAGCTGGTGGAGTCACCGTCCCTGGAGGTGTTCAAGAGGGGACTGGATGTGACACTTGATGCCATGGTCTAGTCCTGAGGTCTGTGGTGACAGGTTGGACCTGATGATCTTTGAGGTCTCTTCCAACCTTGGCGATATTGTGGTACTGTGATACTGTGATATGCAGGTATGGAAAGTTTCATTATGCCTCCAGCAAGGTGAACAGCATAAATCCTAACCTTCCAGCATTAATACTGGAACATTTTTAATAGTAACATACACTCATTTCTTTGGTTATTTGAGCAGATTTTCATATTGGTGTAATGCAAATGAAATGTCAAACTGCTATTTGTTGTCAGAGTCTTCACTGTTTTCACTTGGAGAAAAGGTTTGGAAAGTAATTAATCTCACATTTCTAATTTTTATTTTGATTAGTCATTGGAAGCATCTTAGTAATGCTAGAGGTAGTAAACAGAAAAATATTAAGAAAGCACTTCCAGATCTTCTGGCATAGAGTGGAACTTATGTCCCTGTCAGGTGGGGCAAAATTTGCACAGAGCCGGCTGGAACAGTCTTTTTCCCCACAAGCTTGGCTTCTGAATTCGTTTGGCTTCCACGTGGGGCATCAACATTATAGTAGTTGAGGTACCTGACACATGTAATCTGTGAAAGGACAGATATCTGGCCAGTGCTGCAGAGAATCCACAAAGCATCTTCTCACTGCAACCACTGCCCAGATTGAATCCAAAGATGAGGCTGAATGAATAGGATGGAGAACCAGGGAAAGACCCAAAAACCTTGGTAATCTCTCTGTATGATCCAGACATGTATGCAGAACATCTCCATGCAGAGCTGTAATTTGAAGTATGGCAAGTTTTATGTCCATATATGTGTTCAGAAATGTCAGAATTTGGGTAATGTCCAGAACTTGGGAGAAGCCAAATATCCCAAAACACCAGGGGTCAAACTCCAGAACAAAAATATTATGCTATTTGGAGGCATTGTGGTGTAAGGTGAAACAAATAATTCTAGAGTCTGAGAATGGGTTACACAGTGCGTAGAGACATAGCCCACAGCAAAACTATTTGATGGATATTTAGCACTTCTTAAAGTTAGTTCTGTCATCCCTCCCATCTTAGTACATGAAATTCTTTGGCCTAGGGATGGTCTGGATTACTGTGGGAGCTAAATGAACCCTTAACCATAATAAATATGGAATGATACAGTATTCCTTTTATTTATTTCATGGAAAACTTTCATTTGTTCAACATCTTTGTGGGTGCCATGGACAGTGGCATCGAGTGCACCCTCAGCAAGTTTGCTGATGACACCAAGCTGTGTGGTGCAGTGGACACGCTGGAGGGAAGGGATGCCATCCAGAGGGACATTAACAGGCTGGAGAGGTGGGCACAAGCCAACCTCATGAGCTTCAACAAGACCAAGTGCAGGGTCCTGCATCTGGGTCGAAGCAATCCCAGGCACAAATCCAGGCTGGGCAGTGACTGGCTGGAGAGCAGCCCTGAGGAGAGAGACTTGGGGGTGCTGGTGGATGAGAAGCTCAACATGAGCTCTCAATGTGCGCTTGCAGCCCGGAAAGCCAATCAGATCCTGGGCTGCATCAGGAGAAGTGTGACCAGCAGGTCAAGGGAGGTGATTCTCCCCCTCTACTCAGCTCTGGTGAGACCCCATCTGGAGTACTGCGTCCAGTTCTGGAGCCCCTATTACAGGAGGGATGTGGACGTGCTGGAAGGTGTCCAGAGAAGGGCCACGAGGATGATCAGAGGGCTGGAGCACCTCTCCTATGAGGACAGACTGAAGGAGTTGGGGCTGTTCAGTCTGGAGAGGAGAAGGCTCTGAGGTGACCTCATTGTGGCTTTCCAGTATCTGAAGGGGGCCTACAGGAAGGCTGGGGAGGGACTTCTCAGGATCTCAGGTAGTGATAGGACTAGGGGGAATGGAATGAAGCTGGAAATGGGGAGATTCAGGCTAGATGTGAGGAAGAAGTTCTTCACCATGAGAGTGGTGAAGCCCTGGAATGGGTTATCCAGGGAGGTGGTTGAGGCCCAGTCCCTGGAGGTGTTTAAGAGCAGGCTGGACGAGGCTCTGGCCAGCGTGATCTAGTGTAGGGTGTCCCTGCCCATGGCAGGGGTTGGAACTAGATGATCCTTGTGGTCCCTTCCAACCCTGACTGATTCTATGATTCTATGATTCTAAAACAGGGCATGATAGCACTTACAATTTCTGGCTTTTTTATATGGCTCTGTTCACTCCATGCACCTGGTGGCTTTTGATGATTCGTTTTAATGTGTTCAGCACATGCTCATACACATACTGAGATCATGATAGAGAAGAACTGCAGTGTGAATATCCAGGGATGTATGCCCAATCAGTTGTTGACAGTGACAGAGTGACAAATGCTGTCAATATTGTATCATGGGGGAGGTGGGGAGTGGGTGTAAAAAAAAAAAAAAAAAAATCAAAACCCCAAACCAAATAAACAAACAAACAAACCCCCAAAACTACCAGAAGACTCAGTCCTGGAAAATTCTGAAAGACACAGATTTCCCAATGGTTTGATGATACAAGCAAAAAGTTCCCCAAGCACATATTTTCCTTGAAGAATATAGATGGTTTCAGTACTTAAAGTCAAGCACACGCATATGTTCTGTGGCGATCCAAAGCTGTTACTGCTGAATGTGTACAACTTTGTCTCAGTTCTCCTTCTACTGTGACAATTTGTGTCAGATTTATGATTTACTGTAGATTTATGACATATGCCAGACTGTCATTCTTCATGACTGGGTAGCTAGATACCTAGAATACACATTGATGGGACTCAGTAGATTTTGCTGAAATTCCTCATAAGGGTATGCAGTACCTGGTACTGAAGAGGGATTCAGGGGTGAAAAATAGTATCTCCTGTTATTTCAAAGTACTGAACACTGGGTTTGGAGGGCATTTTCATTCTTGCTTCTTTACCTTTAAGAGCACATATTACTTTTATTAGATAGACAGGCAGACAGACAGACAGACAGACAGATAGATAGTTATGGCTAAAAGTACCACAACAGAAAAACAATGTTTTTAATTTAAATTGTTTTGCTTTTCAGTCAGCTTGTCTTACTCAAAAGCAACAGAAGACCCTTGACTTCATTTATATTTCAAAGCATAGTCACTCTTTGACATCTGTTTTGGTGGAAGTTTAAACTACTTTGCTGACTTTGTTACTTTATATAAATGTTTAAAGACAATTCAATAAAGTGCAATTTCTTTGAGACAGGTACTATCATGTCAGTTTGAGGTAATCATGGCCATGCCTGCTTACATGTTTCTAATGGCATTTGATAGGTGTCACTGACTTTTATGAAAATCTTTGAGGCACTTCCTTATAGACTGTGTTTGGAATTACTGTACATATCTCTTTCCTGGCCTCTGGCTGAATCTTGCATTGTAAATAGGTTCGTATGGCTGGCACAGAGAGGGATAAGGTGTGTATTACTAGAGCAAATACTTCAAAGGGGTATACATGGTTTCAACCCAAATTAAGAACAGGAGAGCTCTGTGTAGACACTTTTTCCCTCCTCTTTTTCCTAGTTCTCTCCTTAAAGAGTGTCTGTGGCCAAAATTTCCAAATAGTTATTTTAGATAATTTAAATAAAGTTATCAATCTTTTTTCTTCTGAAATTGTTGGTATTGAGACATAACAGCAAATAAATTAGATTGTCCAGAACATCTCAACAGATCTACTACTGCATTGTCAGCATGTCCAGCCAAGATAAAAGACAAATTCCAATACCCGTTATTAACAAGGAAATAAAATCCTTTAAAAATATGACTAACAGAAAAGGAAAATCAACTATACAAATGCTTTAAAAAACACTAAAAATCTGTATTCCCTAAAAGCCAAAACTTGTCCTATCTAACTGTGCTACTGGAGTAACTTATATCAATACAATACAATACAATACACCAGGTTGGAAGAGACCTTCAAGATCATCGCGTCCAACCCATCAAACAATCCAACCCACCCAACAACTAGACCATACAGCCAAGCACCCCATCAAGTCTTCTCCTGAACACCTCCTGTGAAGGTGACTCCACCACCTCCACGGGTAGCCGATTCCAATGGGCAATCACTCTCTCCGTGTAGAACTTCTTCCTAACATCCAGCCTAAACCTGCCCTGGCGCAGCCTGAGACTGTGTCCTCTTGTTCTGGTGCTGGATGCCTGGGAGAAGAGGCCAACCTCTGCCTGGCTACAACCTCCCTTCAGGTAGTTGTAGAGAGCAAGAAGGTCACCCCTCAGTCTCCTCTTCTCCAGGCTAAGCAACCCCAGCTCCCTCAGCCTTTCCTCATAGGGCTTGTGTTCCAAACCCCTCACCAGCTTTGTTGCCCTTCTCTGGACACGTTCCAGCAAGTCAACATCCTTCCTAAACTGAGGGGCCCAGAACTGGACACAGGACTCAAGGTGCGGCCTAACCAGTGCAGTGTACAGGGGCAGAATGACCTCCCTGCTCCTGCTGGCCACACTGTTCCTGATGCAAGCCAGGATGCCATTGGCCTTCTTGGCTGCCTGGGCACACTGCAGGCTCATGTTCAGCCTACAATCAACCAGTACCCCCAGGTCCCTCTCTGCCTGGCCGCTCTCCAGCCACTCGGACCCCAGCCTGTAGCACTGCCTGGGGTTGTTGTGGCCAATGTGCAGAATCCGGCACTTGGATGTGTTACATCTCATGCCATTGGACTCTGCCCATCTGTCCAGCCTGTCGAGGTCCCTCTGCAAAGCCTCTCTGCCCTCCAGCAAATCAACTGCTGCCCCCAGCTTGGTGTCATCTGCAAATTTACTGATGATGGACTCAATGCCCTCATCCAGATCATCAATAAAGATGTTGAAGAGCATGGGGCCCAGTACTGATCCCTGGGGCACACCACTAGTGACAGGCCGCCAGCTGGATGTGGTGCCATTCACCATTACTCTCTGGGCTCGGCCCTCCAGCCAGTTCCTAACCCAACGCAGTGTGCTCCTGTCCAAGCCATGGGCTGCCAGCTTGGCCAGGAGTTTGCTGTGGGGAACGGTGTCAAAGGCCTTGCTGAGGTCCAGGTAGACCACATCCACAGGCCTCCCCACATCCACCAGGCGGGTCACCTGATCATAGAAGGAGATCAGGTTGGTCAGGCAGGACCTGCCCCTCCTAAATCCATGCTGGCTAGGCCTGAGCCCCTGGTCATCCTGTAAGTGCTGTGTGATCGCACTTGAGATGACCCGTTCCATAATCTTGCCTGGCACTGAGGTCAGGCTGACAGGCCTATAATTCCCTGGCTCATCCAACCGGCCCTTCTTGTGGATGGGCACCACGTTAGCCAGCTTCCAGTCTTCTGGGACCTCTCCAGTGAGCCAGGACTGCTGAAAAATGATGGAAAGTGGCTTGGACAGCTCATCTGTCAGCAATCTCAGCACCCTAGGATGGATCCCATCCGGTCCCATGGCCTTGTGGGGGTCCAAGCGGCTCAGTAGATCTCTAACTTCCTCTTGGAGCAGTGGTAAGCTATGCAGCTCTCTGGCTCCTTCTGCCAGCTCTGCAGGCCAGCTGTCTGGAAGACGTTCTGCCCTGCTAGTGAAGACTGAGGCAAAGAAGGTGTTAAGTACCTCTGCCTTTTCCTCATTCTTTGTTACAACGTTCCCCTCCGTGTCAACCAAGGAGTGGAGGTTGTCCTTGCCCTTCTTCTTGCTATTGATGTATTTATAGAAGGACTTTTTGTTATCCTTCACAGCAGAGGCCAGTCTAAGTTCTAAATGGGCTTTTGCCTCCCTAATTTTCTTCCTGCACAACCTAGCAACATCCCTAAACATTCTGTAGGTTGCCTCCCCTTTCTTCCAAAGATGATACACCCTCTTTTTTTCCCTAAGTTCTATTAAAAGTTCATTGCCCATCCAGGCTGGCCGTCTGCCCCGGCGGCTCATCTTCCGGCACACCGGCACAGCCTGTTCTTGCACCTTCAATAGTTCTTCCTTGAAGTAGGTCCAGTTCTCCTGGACCCCTTTATTTTTAAGGACTGATTCCCAAGGAACCTTCTGAATTAGTTCCTTGAGTAGCCTGAAGTCTGCCCTCCGGAAGTCCAGAGTGGAGGTCTTCTTGCTGCCCCTCTTGGCTTGGCTGCATACTGAAAACTCTATTATGTCATGGTCACTGGTGCCTAAACACCCTCTGACCACCACATCACCCACCAGCCCTTCCCTGTTGGTGAAGAGGAGGTCAAGCATAGCCTTACCCCTGGTAGGCTCGCGCAGCACCTGGGATAAGAAGCTGTCCTCCATGCACTCTAAGAACCTCCTAGACTGCCTCCTCTCTGCTGTGTTGAGATCCCAACAGATATCAGGCAGGTTGAAGTCACCCATGAGAACGAGGTCAGGTGATCTTGAGACAGTCTTAAGCTGCCTATAGAATGCCTCATCGACATCCTCCTCCTGGTTGGGTGGTCTATAACAGACGCCAACCAGGATGTCTGCCCTGTTGGTCTTCCCTCTAATTCTCACCCACAAGCACTCAACCCTATCATCCCTGATCTCCATCTCAACAGCATCCAGTGCCTCCCTGACGTACAGGGCCACCCCTCCACCCCTTCTTCCTTGCCTGTCTCTCCTGAAGAGCCTGTAGCCATCAATTGCAGCGCTCCAGTCATGCGAGTCGTCCCACCACGTCTCTGTGATGGCAACTACATCATCACTTTCTTGCTGCAACAAGGCTTCCAGCTCCTCTTGTTTGTTACCCATGCTTCGTGCATTAGTGTACATGCACTGCAGCTGGGCTGCTGGTTTCACCTCTAGCTCTAATCCCATCCCATTTAGAGGTATGAACTGTATCTAAATGCATAACATGAACTTGTTCATGTTACATAAAATATGATGTTATGCACTTTTAATGTTACTGGAAAAGTGAAGAGAAGTGTTCCATTATTTCATTCCAAGCTGGGACTGAAAACTATGGAACAGCAAACACTTTTTAAACTGCTTTCTCTGCAGTCAAGGAGACCCATGGATTCAAAATTAATTGTGCTTGATCTTATTAACACTGACTTTTTTCTGTAAGCACTGATTTAATGGATGCACCCCAAATGCTATCACAGTTATTTTGTATTGCAGTCATAAATACTACCTTGACTTTAGCAAGGCTTCTGACGCTGTCTCCCACAACATCCTCAGATGCAAGCTCAAGAAGTCTGGGTCAGAAGAGTGGACGATGAAATGCATCATGAACTGGCTAAACAGCAGAGCTCAGAGAATTGTGATCAATGGTGTAAAGCCCAGTAGTTGCATTCCCCAGGGGTCAGTCTTATTCAACATTATTATCAAGGTCTTGGATGAATGGATAGAGCAAGTCTGCTGATGAGGAGGATTGGCTGATACACCAGAAGGCTGCACAACTATTCAGCAAGACTGGACAGAGTGAAGAGCTGGGCAAAGGAGAACCTTATTATGTTTGACAAGAATAGCATAATCCTGCACCTGGGGAGGAACAATACCAAGCATTAAGGGTTGACCTGATGAAAAGTAGTTCTATGGAGAAGGACCTTGACGTCCTAGTGGAAAGTAAGTTATCTTAGGGACCGCAATGTGCTCTTGCAGCCAGTGAGGCCAGTGGTATGCTAGGATGCATTAACTATAATTTGACCAGCAGGTCAAGGAGAGTTCCATTCCCACCTCTGCCCCAGTGAAACTACATCTGGAGTACTGTGTCCGGTTCTGGGCTCCCAAGTCCAAGAGGGACTGGGAAATACTAGAGAGTGTCCAATGGAGAGGTACAAGGATGATTAAGGGACTGGAACATCTAAGAAAGGCTGAGAGACCTGGGGCTGTCTAGTCTGGGGAAGAGGAGACTCAGAGAGGATCCAATCAATGTTTATTAATATCTGAAGGGTCGGTGTCAAGAAGAAGGAGCCAGTCTTTTTGCAGTGGTGTCCTCTGATAGGACAAGGGCAATGGATTCAAACTAGAACCCAGGAAGTTCCACCTCAACATGAGGAAAAACTTTACTGTGAAGATGATGGAGCACTGGAGCAGGCTGCCCAGAAAGGTAGTGAAGTCTCCTTCTCTAAAGACTTTCAAGACCCATCTGGATGCATTTGTGTTTGACCTGCCCTAGGTGATCCAGCATTGGCATAGGGGTTGGACTCGATGATCTTCAAAAGTCCTCTCCAACCCCCACCATTCTATGATTCTGTCAACTTTTTCTTGGGCAAGGCAAGAAAGAATTTATCTCAAGGTAGAGTGAAAAGACCTCAAGGGCAGCCTAGCATACTATGATGTCAGACAGAAATGACAGGAATTACAAAATGTTTTAAATTTTCTTCTGTAGCTCACAATAAGCTGGATTTATTTTTTCATTATTTTTATGTCAGATTTCTGTGCATCTGCAGTTTGGCCAAAGCCATTTTTTTCTTCCTCCATTGTGTATTTTAGGTACTACTTCTGGGGTTATTGCCACAACATCAACTTACAATTTCACAGGGTGGGGAAGAATGAAAAAAAAAAAAAAAAAAAAAAAAAAAAAGAAGAAAAAAAAAAAAAGTATTTTAGTCCTGAAGCTCCAGTGGTTATTGGCAAAAAGCCCAGATATCATCAGTGTAAAAGTATCTGTTCAGATGGAGAGCAGCAGGCCAGCAACAGCTTTTGTCCTATATACAGACAGGGTGTAGGTGTAGGCTGTCTTAAGCCCCTTCATGAATGCATGACAGCATTTAAAATCAAGTTTTTCTGGGACCCTTTAATTTGAGCTACAACACCACAGAAGATGAGGAAGATGTCCAGTTAGTAGCACCTCCTGTCTAAAAGCAATTTGTTGCAGGTAAATACTACAACACTATTTTTATCTCACTGATAATGCATCCTCTCATTCCTAATATATGTAAACAATGTAAAAAACCACCAAACTGTTTTCCTCAATAGAATTATGTGCAAGATGTCTAATCAAGTGAATAATAATTATGAACTGACAAGAAAAATAATGTTATATTTATAGAAGATTAAAATCCTAAAATATCATCTGCAAATTGTGCATCACACAGCATCTGATAGTGTTGGGTTTTACTCTGGATATTAAGAAAATTTGGTTACACCAGCTGACAGAAAATTCTGGTCTAATCTTGTGTATACTGTGGAAGAGAAATCATGATTAGCTGCATCCTGTAGGGTATGATCTCTAGCCTATTCAAATCCGTACAAATCATTCTATTATTTCAGTGAAGTGATGGATTAGACTGAATAATAGGTACTCCAGAAGAGCAGTAAAGATGGGATCTGTTGATGTATTTAAGTCAGAAAGTCATGAGGACCTGACTTACAGCATGGTGAAGAAACATGTTTTCATAATGGTAGGAGTGTATGATATCCATTTTCACATTCATTAATAAGACAGTGGAATCTTCTGGCTATTTCTTTTTATAAGGTTTAGCACAATACTGTATTAGATTGGATTAAGTTCTTTTCTCCTCGTACTTGAAGAAGTGTGTAGTAAGAGATATATATAGGAATACTTTATTATATGTAACTAGCTAAAAGCAGCAGAATTCCCACCCTAGTGAGAGCAAGCCAATAATTGCAGTATCAGCTTTGGCACAAAAATGAAGACATGTAAAGGGTTTTTCTAAAAAAATCACTATTTGACAATCATTTCTCATGGTAACTTCAAGTGTTGTTTCCATCATGCTTCTGCATAATAGATAAAATGTTATCGGACTTTGTTCCTAAAACCAGACCTTTTAACCTTTATGTTCAGGAATGCTGAGATTTTTCTTGAATTTCAGGTGGCTGTGTATCTTATGTCACAATTACGGAGGTGCAGGTTGACATATGTGTTTCAGCTCACTCCTCAGAGTGTATTGTTGATGTTGTGAGGAAAAGGCAGGTGTCTTGCACTTTTTTTTTTTACTGAAACTGCTCTTAGTAGATTGGTCCAATTGCAAGTATTATTCAATGCCTCTTTTGTCATTGCTGAGCATTCAGTACTGAGCATAATTTGTAGTCTCTGTTGTCTGCACACAAGAGAAATTCCAGGCAGCATAATTGGATCTTCAGGTGTTTTCTGATAAGTTTCTTGGCTTATACTCTTCTAAAAAAACAAACAAACAAAAATCAGTTTGCCTTCTAGTCCTTTCTAGGTCTGTTTTGCACACATATTCATCTCTGTAATTGCCACCTCAGGGTGCAACTTGCGTTCTTATTGTGTGGGCCAGGAAAATATGTGTACGTAATAGTTCCCACTCCCAGCCGATGTGAACTGCAATGAAACACAAGAAGTCTGCATCATACAGATCTGTTCATCTTTGATTTGAGAAGCTATGTCAGCAATTCAGTGCTGAACTGATGTCTTACAGTATTCATGCAATTGCCTTCTAGAGGCACCATATCTCATCTGGACAAGATGCAACACAGAGGTCTGATCTACTTTGAAGTAATTAAAGACGAGTCTTTGAAAGAGAATCAAATGTTGGGCATTAAGCCTAATGTCCTGGTTAACTTGTAACTCTGGTACTTCCAGAAACACACATGTATATACACACAGAAGACTTTTGGACTTTACATGTAAATGCATCATTAAAAACACACAGAACATCATAAACGCTGAATATGATGGTTACTATGCTTATAAAAAAATAAAAATAAAAATCCAGACCCAACACCCCAACCCAATATTTTTCCAGATATAAAGTTTATACAGAAATGCAAAATTTTCCACTTTTTTTTTTTTTTTTTTTTTTTCACAGTGCTTGGGGGCCAAAAGGGACTATTAGATCATCTACATTCATCTCCTATCTGTCACAGGCCATTAAATTTGCCTCAGTTACCCTTGTATTAAGCCCAATAACTTGTGTCTGAGTAAATCGCAGCTTGTATATGGCTCCAGCCAGGCATTTCCATCTGACTGGTGTGACATGCCCCTTCTTCAGTCTTCCTGACCCTACATTTACTGCAGTTGTCTTCCTGCCTGTAAGTTTCTCTCAACAGTTTTTATTCTGTGACAAGAAACATAGCTTTTTAGACCAAACCCAGAGACTATAGTAGTTGCCCACTTACCATACTTATTTGAATTTGTCTCTTTTACACATTCTAGTCCTATGTCTAGGTCTTTAACCTCTACTCATCACAAACATAAATATTTTTTATAAACTTTGCATCAGAGCATGTTTCAAGGTGACTTCCTTTTGTCTGGCCTCTTTTCTGGCCTATTCATCAAATATTTATCTTTGTGACTTTGAGATATGTAGGGCACTGTAGGCAGTAGACACTCATGTACTTCATGTCTATGAAAACAAACCCTTAGTAATTAGAGGTTTGGTATTGAGCTGGTAACCCAGTGAAATCCATATTGCAGCATTTGCCAGGACTCTGCCGACAGTGTTTGTGTTACTGAACCAATGGATTTCCTGCATACTGCAGGGTGTGGAGAGATGATGGGTGACCCTTGTGTTGCATTATGTTCACTTCTGCTTTCCATTTCCTGTTGCATTAGTTCCTCCTTGCAATGTATGCCCATTACTTTATAAATTAAAGAAGGGGCAGCATAATTAAAAGCTTCCTATCCTGGAACTGTTAAAAGATATCCCTCAGGTAAGCAAAAGATCGATGACCTGACTGGACCTGACTGTCATCGTGATGGTTGAAGCAGCTTGTGTACATATCTGTCAAAAAGTCACCACAAACGCAGTGAGTGTTTCTCTCTCTTTCTGTATCAGTTGACTGGTTAAAGAGATCTGCATGTGTAAAGAACCCTGAATCCACACTGGAAAATCAATATAAAGCAAACATTACTTAGAAAGCTAAATTAAATACTCAGGGTCTGACTTTACCATTTAAGGGAACAATAGGTCAGATATCTACTTCCATATGATAATTTCCATTTTACTTAATATGTCTCTACTAAGGCTGGCAAAAGCTCCTCTGTTAGTGGCAAAAGGAAGGGGAGCAGGGGGGTATGACCTTATTGTAGATATTCTGACAAAAGTAAATAATGTTTCTAGATTGGAGAGAGGATCCTGCAGGCCACCAAAGGTTCTTTGCTGAGATGAGATGTGGCTCTTCTCTTTCTCAACAACAGTCACTTTTAATTTTCTTACCTCAAGAAAGCCTCAGTTGTCATAATTACTTCAGAGATGGAGAAAGCTCATGTTCACTGTGGTACAAAGAGTTAGCATGAGGTCACCTGCTTCTTCTAACTAAGAAGCCATGCTGAAGAGTAGCTGTAAGAAGGGCAGCTGTGAAGAGATGCTGCTTATCACTGGTGTTACATTTGTGTGAAAGGCACAGAGACAATCACACCAGCACAGCATATCCTAGCAAAGTCAAGATTTTTGCCTGCACAAAGTGACAGACCATGATAAAACCATGTAGGATCACCCTGAAGGCTTGGTCCAAGCTTGTGTTAAACCACCATCCCTCCCATTTGTGCTCTTCACTTGCATATCATCCAGCTCATACATCGCTCACAAAATGACTGCATCAGGTGTCGTTTTTAATTAATATGTAGATACTACTTGTAGAAAAATAAAATGTGATGCCCAGGGAGGTGGTGGGGTCGACATCCCTGGAATTGTTTAAGAAAAGACTGAGTGAGGCACTTAGTGCCATGGTCGAGTTGATTAGATAGGGTCGGGTGATCGGTTGGACTTGGTGATCTTGGAGGTCTCTTCCAACCTGGTTGATTCTCTGATTCTGCGAAAAGCTCTGTGAAAAGATGGGATACCACGTGATTTTTGGTATCCACACAGCAGTTGCCAGTGGTGCCTCATCTCCTTCTCCTCATTCTTTTGAAGACCACCAGTTGTCACCACTCATCGACTTTTCTCGGCAATGAGAAGACAAAGGGATACTGTGTCAGGTGCAAAACATGGAAATGTTTGCTTGATGCCTATACAAAAATGGTCACCTATGAAATCACAATCCTCCAGTCTCATAATTTGCTGCAGACTTGCATTTGATGGCTATTTCAGAAGATTTTTCTCTTTCTAGAAATAGGGAGGCAATTGCTTAAAATGAATCCACAGCTCAGAGAGCTGTGACAATTTAAAGAACTCTATAATTACATTACAATTTATGCAGCCTGGAATTACTGGAAGCATATTTATACCACCTGTTTCAAGGCAGACAGTCACATTTTTTTTATTCCCAACAGTGCTATCAGTTCTTCTCACCATATTACCTGGTCAGAATACACATGGTATCATTACTGAACAAAACAATAGATGGGATTGATAATTTTAATTTAAAAGGCAGTTCATTATGTTGCCTTTCTCCAATTGCTGCCAAGATTCCTTTACATTAAGAAAAAAAAATGAAAAGTGAAGATTTGTTCTGTTCATTTTGGCACTTCTGCCTGTGCGTGCCAGCCAGCATCAGTATCTGGCAGGGTGTTCTTCAAACATTCTCCAAAATAAATACAGCAGATGTCAGTCAGGTGTTTTTCTACCCATGTCCAACCACTTGCCAAAAAAGACATTTTTATCTTAGACTCTTATTGTAATAATCTTATGAATTTGTCAAAGACATTAGCTGTCCTTTCTAAATCATAGAATGGCTTAGGTTGGAAGAGAACAACTCCAACCTCCCTACCATGGGCAGGGGTGCCAAAAATAGGAGGAATCATGAAATATTTGCCTTCAATATCTGCTTCAGTAAACATGATTCTCTGTCAGAGCTCCCTGTATTCTGCCCAAGCCTAGCCAGTCCTTACTTTCTCGTGTTGAAGCGCTGAGCCCTCTAAACTCCAGTTAAGTGATCAAGTTCCAGTATTTGTTATATCAAACCCACGTATCAGACCTCACCCTGGATGGCTGCACTAGCCATACTCTTGTAGAGCTCGACGAGGACTGACAGTGACAGCCCATGTGGTTACCCCATCCACCACCTAGGACACTTGCAGCAGAACAGCCTCCTCTTGGTGGGGTTACAATATGCAACCTCCAGTGAAGGTGAGCAGGGTGGTCTCCCACAAGTATTTCTCTGCCTGCTATTGAATACTCTTTTAATCTGCTTGTGTTGCTGCCTGCTTACGGTGATCAAAGGTTAATTCATATACACAAGGGCACCAAAGATGAGAATAAGACAGCCTAATGAATTATACTTATGGCTTACTTATGGCATATACACACCAAAAGGACTTTTTGCCTGGTACTATAGAGCTATAACTGCATCTTTTTGCACCAGGTAAGCTTGGTCACTGCAGTATAACTTATTGCTACCACAAATGTATCTGACTGAGCGCCACACAACCACACTTACCCCATTTTTGAACAGAATTATGATAAGCAGCTTTTCCCAGACACTTTACACATCTTTACATGTTGCATTGTGTAACAATAAACATGCTAATTTTCTGCATCCTTCATATAGAGATATATGACAGCCTCTGTTGTTCAAGCAGGTTATAGAACATTTCAATGCTATGTTCTTCAGTTTCCTTATATATTTTTTTACTGCAATTTTTGCACTCAGGGGTGGGTTGTATTCTATTTATTAGCCAGGATTGCTGAGATGCACAACCCTTACACAGAGTCATCAGAGACATTTGGACCAGGTTTACCTTATTATACCCTCTGTCACAGTCCCTGTACTTGGGACCCTTCCAGGCATTAAAGCCAGTGGAACCAACTGCTTCAAACGTGTGCCTTTACCTCCAAAACAGGTAGCCTGTATGAAGATCACTGAATTCACAGACTTTGCTTAGGAATCAGGAAAACGTGACAGGCCAAGTTCCTGCCCATGGCTGTTGTCCCAGTGACTGGGAATCCTCGGAAATTTGCACAGATTCGCCACCTGGGCTGGCTGCAGCACTGCTCCTGAAACTACTTCCTCTTTCTATTTAGATTACCTGCAATTTGATCTGATGCTTGTAAAAGTCAATAATTAGATGCTCATTGACTCAAATGGACTTTGGCCCAAACACACAGTTCTCTGGGATTTCAGTTGTCTCTGATTCGCAGGTGCACACCACTTGGCAAATGTCAAAAAGTGGTATGTGCTCCTGACCAATTTTTAAAAGAGAAATGTGCTATTTACTCATCTACATATTTGATACACCAGCACAGTGTAGTAATTGAACAATGAAAGAAAACACATTTGTGATATAATCTACTTTAGTACAATTTTGCTTTCACTACAGCAATTGGTTCTGTAATTTACAGGTACACGTCCAAAGGATGAGTTTTCATAATGTAGCCCTAGAGTTTTCTATTTTATTTTTACTATATTGTAAATGCCAAATCAAAATTATCATGTTTAATTCACTTTATTCTCAGTGGTTTTGCTTAGATTTATGAATTACCTTGGATTAATTGCTATATAGCATTCTGGTTTTATAGTGTAATTGGGTGTGTCTAAGTGCATTCCATTTTATGACTTGCTTTAGGGTATATTTTCATTGAATAGTATAGTATAATATAAAATACATTTGGTGTTATGTTTTATATAATGCCAGAGAAAGCACAAAAAGTGCATTTAAGTTTCCAAGTTTATGGGTTCCCTGTCTGGAAAACTTTGGAGGACAAATCTGCTTATTTTCAGTTTCTCTCAAACTGTTTTGAGTCTTTTCCATTACAGTTTTTCAGGATAACCTTTGAGTTATTGAATCTTTGTGTCAATAATTATTTTAAGTCAGAACAAATTAAATAATCTACCCTGAATGATAGTGTAAATACTTTTATCACACTTTCTAACACTCATATTTTAAAAAAGTCAAATTGGAGCAAGATCTATCCAAAGCAAATAAATATCCTCTACTCTCTTGTACAATCCACACGTGACTGACATCCTGAGTTAGACCTTTCTCCTCACTGGTGTTTGGAGGGACCAGAGTGAAATACTTCACATTACCTATCACACTTTGCAGTCACCTAATAAAAAGCTACTTCTTTAGAGCTGCTGAGCCCTCTTACCTGCCCTGATTTCAAATGTGCTGCTAAATGGTGCATTTCCTTCCAGCATAAAATTGAACATTCATTTGAAATAAAACAACCCCTGTCTGAGAAGACAGAAGGGTATAGAGAAAACAAGTTACTAGTTAAGAATGGTATTCTTCTGACAATCCCTGACAAACAGACTTAAAACACAGAAGACAATTAAATCACTAATGGTATGTTAAACACAAAATGGAGTGTACTGAACTGTTTGAGCTCATGTATTAACAAAGAACAGAAGTTTTCCATACAAATGTCACAAGATTAGCTTCAGCATCAGAATTCTGGCTAATGAGTCACTAAAGCGACATTAACAGTGGTTCATACCTTGTCTCATAACAAAGTACTAGAGGAGTATTCATTTCTCAGAACTGATTCAAAGTATTAAGTAAGAATCACTCTAACAAAAAGATAAGATCAAAGATTTTATTAATTACAGAACATGTGAAACAACTCAAGATGTAGTTTGTAGGTCAAAGGTAAAGTTAGCTAGTGAGTTTCCTCATTGATTTTGGAAACGGGACTCATAATTCTACAATTTGATACTATATTCTTTTAATAATGCACTTCAGCAGGAATTTCCAATCAGTGTTAAGTAAATACAATAGTTATACATTGTCTTTTCTTTGTTAATCCCTCCTCTTATTGCTGGCTTCACTGGCAATAAGGAATTGAATCCTACAACATATGGCAGTACATGATAAAACTGACTGCTAGGGCAGAGAATTGAACTGGACATTTATGTGACTCCCAGCCCTGGTTGCTAGTGTCTCTGCATGTTGCCTAGCCCTGGTGTTCCCATGAGCAGAGGCAGGCTGAGTCAGACAGTCAGGGGATTGGTAAACACCTAAAAATTCGTGTAGAGCCTAGTGGGGCTCATTATCTAATATGACTTAGACTCTATACTGGCTTTGGAGATTTTGAAAATCTAATTAGATGCTGCTTTACATTGTAATTGTTTAAAAGCCTTCGAAAAATCTATTTAAACAATTTGTCCATGCACATCAGCAAACAGCATGTGTAGCAGGATCTGGGCATGTATAAACATCAGAAGTGACATCTCAAAGGCATATGGTGACCTGCAACTTCAGCTAGTCAGTTTGAAAAAATAAATATACACAAAACACTAAAAAATATACAGAAAACAGTAATATTATTAAAAATAAAGAATCTCTGGGATGCCAGAATACTGGATTATAGAAAATGAAAGCACCTGCCTGCTACTGACTTTGCACTTCTGGTGATCTTTCCAAGTGTGAAGAATTTCCATTTAACATGTATAAAGTGTCCGTTGTTTTCAAAATATAAACTTTAATACCCAATCTTTACTTGTACATTAGTCATATATCCATGCAAAATGTAAGAATGAACATCTGTATAAAGGCTGTGAGGCAGTGAAGATTAAATGCTAACTTTACATGTGAGATTTTTGCTAACTCATACCAAATAGGCTTCCCACAATCCACTCGAGTTCACCACATAAGCAGATAGAAATGTTGTTTGGAAAAGACAAGATGATGATTTCCAGTTCATAAGATAGTTATCCCAAGACACGTTCATTCATCTGCTGCACATTTAAATGTCTTCTTTTAGCCACTTGCTGGAGCAATGCTGAATCAAAACAGCATCTCTTTCTAATAACAGCTTCATTCCATACTTACTTACAAGCACTCACTGTGTAATCTAAAGCAGTGGAAACGAAGTGTGAGTTCAGGAAGTATTAATCACAAAGAAGGAAATCCTGCACCAAAGATGCACCTACCCAGAGGTGATTAGTGGAGGTAGGAAGCCCAAATCCTGC
Source organism: Picus viridis (assembly GCA_033816785.1). Taxonomy (NCBI): domain Eukaryota; kingdom Metazoa; phylum Chordata; class Aves; order Piciformes; family Picidae; genus Picus; species Picus viridis. Next base: position 71,796,851 of record CM066606.1, on the reverse strand, counting down.
AGGAAGAAAGCAAAATAAAAGGCCAAGTAAGGTACTCCTCTTTGCAAACACTGTTTATATGAAAACCTGATGGCTGCTTAGGGTTGAGATTCATGTGTTTCCTTAGCACATTACCAGAAAACCTTCACTTAGGGCTTAGGGTATTAATACTGGGCTGATCCAATGATAAATGAATTTTGGTTTATTTTAAGAAAAAAATAATGGGAAGAATATGAAGTACATTTGTAAGCTTTGTGGACTGTTCCACTGCTACAGTATGAGAAATATTAAATTATAACTATTGCAAAATTAATTCAATTTAATTACAATTTAAAAATTTTAGATGCAAATTTAAATCAAAGACTACTTGGAAATACTGTGTCTTGGTTTAAATGATTTCAAATTGCTTTCAGGCATTTATTAGCTACCAATAGCCTTCATTTTTAAGCAATACTTACAGTCATGCATGAAAAATTACATCCTGCAGACTTTAATTTGATGGAATTTATTCACAGGCATCTTTCAAAGGATGAAACATGTTCCTGGAACAGGTTAAGGTTTGATCTAAACACTGTCAGTTTGGGTTCAGATTGATCACTTCCAGTAAGGAGTTCAGAAACTAGTTCCTGAAATTAGAATGCTTCACTCTCAGAGATGACTATTCCAAATCAGTGCTTTGTGCTGCAGCCTCTGTGAAAGATGTGACTGTTTAATTGGATTGTGGTGAATGTTGAAGGTTTGAGACTGAAAGACTGATTTATTAGGAGCTTTGCAGACTGGTCCACAGCTATATGTTTTGTTTTGACTTGAATGTTCACATTTCTTGAACACATTTAGTGTTCACCATAACAGTTATTGCTCAGCAGTGCTCTTGATGCCAGTCTTTCTGTTCAGCCATCTCATTGAGCCCTGAACTGGATCATACATTGCCTTTGACTAAGATGCAAATAACAAAAGAGATAATTTTTTTAAATCTAATAATAACAGGTCAATAAAATATTAATGTTTTACTTACTTACCCCTAAAAAGCTTATCTTGTGAATTTCTTACTTTGTGAGTTTCCTGTCTGTTGGCTCTTGGGTGTTTTTTTCAGATTCATCTGGTCTTACCCTATAAAATTAAAACAGTACTATGGTTTAAAAATTACTCTGATGGTGTTTTCTGTGTAGTGATCTGTGATACTGACCCTTAAACTAAAGAAATTTTGCAGTCTTTTAATGGCTGTGCCAGATTCCCTACTGATGCCTTTATATAAGTTAACGTTTAATACAATACAATACAATAAACCAGGTTGGAAGAGACCTTCAAGATCATCGCGTCCAACCTATCAACCAATCCAACCCACCCATGGCACCAAGCACCCCATCAAGTCTCCTCCTGAACATCTCCAATGAAGGTGACTCCACCACCTCCACGGGCAGTCGATTGGGCAATCACTCTCTCTGTATGGAACTTCTTCCTAACATCCAGTCTAAACCTCCCCTGGCGCAGCTTGAGACTGTGTCCTCTTGTTCTGGTGCTGGTTGCCTAAGAGAAGAGACCAACCTCCACTTTTCCACAACCTCCCTTTAGGTAGTTGTAGAGAGCAAGAAGGTCACCCCTGAGTCTCCTCTTCTCCAGGCTAAGCAACCCCAGCTCCCTCAGCCTTTCCTCATAGGGCTTGTGTTCCAAACCCCTCACCAACTTCGTTGCCCTTCTCTGGACACGCTCCAGCAAGTCAACATCCTTCCTAAACTGAGGGGCCCAGAACTGGACACAGGACTCAAGGTGCAGCCTAACCAGTGCAGCGTACAGAGGCAGAATGACCTCCCTGCTTCTGCTGGCCACACTGTTCCTGATGCAGGTTAAATCTCATGCCATGTTTATGTGTGGTTCTAAGCAATAAGCTAAGCTGGAAGCGACCTTTGGGGAAAGTCTTACATTCTCCAGGTTAAAAAAAAAAAAAAAGAAATCAAGTCCCAAATCATTGTCACAGTCCCACATGATTTCCTTACATAAAATCATAAGTAGCATATGTATTTTCTATTGTTGTAGCTGCCAAAATCATTGTGATACATACCACTTTGGTCTGCAGCTAGGCATATTGCTAAGTTCCTCCTGCAATACCAATGTAAGATACTTTCCAAGACATAGCATACCACAAAGTTGGCTTTGACACATTTTTGCTAGTACCAGGAAGTTCTGATTGCTTCATTAGAATATTCTGGCCAGCTGAAGAACATGTTGTCAAGTGCCTCTATGCCTTGCTGTCATGTCAGTAAGTATGTCATCTACCCATACATCATAACCTATGCATTGTTTGTGCAGTGGTGCCAAGCAATGGAAACAGATTGTTCTAATTTTGTCATGTAGTGACAATCCTATCATCTTTTATTTTCTTATGCCCCTTTTAAATTGTTTTGAAAACAGTGGCTAGAGCTCGCATCTGTGGTCAAGGTCCTTTAGGTTAGGCAGGGTATCAAATCTAATCTTCTGACTCCCTCCTCAGTGCTTGAAATTTGGCATTTTTTCTTCTTTCTTGTCTGTAGTCTGGCCTCCATTCCTTCACCTGGCATGTGTATTGAGATACTCGTCAGATTATTTCATACTCACAGCTAAACCCACTAGTCTTTCAAGAATCCGTGGTGAAATATGTATGTCTGCATGAGGAAGTTTGTCTGTTAGTCTTTAAAACATGTCACTTCAGTTTTCATATTTTCTACTAGATCATTTTGGAAACCAAGCTATTAATTCTGCAATTAATTTGTTTTCATAGTGAGAAATGCAGATTGCACTTACCATTCTTTAAGTCATTGTCATTTAAAAAAAAAATAAAGCACATTGTAAAAACCTTCTCACATGAGTCTTGGAAGAGTTTTATTTTTTCCCCCTCAGATTCAAAGGATCCATTTTCCTTTTTGGTGATTTAAAAAAAAACAAACCACAAATCCGTTTCTTGGTCTTCTTGCTTACCTGCTATTCTCCAGCTAACATTTTGTACTTCTGGGTAAAATAATCTCATCTTTGTTGCCAGAGGTTTTCTTATGCCTCCCAAAACCTTGATTAGGTGTGTGTTGTTTAAAGTAGCTGGGGCCAAGACTGTGAAGAAGCAATGTGTTAAATGGTTCTTTAAAAGAATTATCATCTATGCTAACTACATTGTGATGCAGGTGTGTATTTTGTTTGACAAAGAAACTGAAATGAAGATCAGAATGATAGATACAGAAGATTATTAAAAATTTCTTACATTTTCAAAGAAACAGAATTGGGCTCAATGTCTTGGGAGCTACAGAATGCTTCTTGGGAATAACTGTAGATTGTACACCAGATACTTCTATTGATAGTTCAGAAGTGATTCCATCTCCAGGCAGACCTCCAGGAACAGATATGCCACAAAAGAATAGAAACCCTTCTGCCATCAAAGCACATGTTGGTACTGTTCTTATCTGTACTTTCTTCCAAATAAAGGTTAAAATTCATCCCCCACACAGTTCTCATTGCCAAGACACTTTCAACACAGTGGACTTAAAAGCTGCATAATGTACAATGTTGGAAAACCTTGTTTACCTTCGTTAAGTGTTCCCTCAGGAGTGTATTGGCAACAAAGCGGCAGACATTTTTCTTTCCTTTCCCTTTACTGAGTTTTTTCACTCTCAAGTCTAAGGCTTACTCCACTTTTATTGTGAAGTTAGTCACACAGAGTTTCAAGTAGGTTATTTTACAAAAACTCATACACTGTAGAAGTAGACGCAGCAGAAACTGAAGCATCACTATTGTGTACCAGGATAAGCTATTTTAAGCAGAGAGGAAAACAAGATTGTTTAACTGCAAAACTACCACCTTCCTTGTCCTTCTAAACCTTTTGTGGACCCCATGTGTCCCTCTGTTCTGATAAGGGATTATCAGTAAATGACAGTTTCAAGAAGGTGCCCCCTGCTCTTTCCCTAATGATGCTTAATTTTCATTTACTCTGTCTCATCCTGCTGTCTTGATTATGAATGCCTTGGAACCAGGTATGTGTGTGGTTATCTGCTTAGAAAGGCCCAAGAACACAACAAATGCTACTAGAATAAAACTGTGACAGTGATTTTTATTGTGTGTGATCAGCTTTGTTGGCTGTTCTGTGTTTGCCTGGAACATCAGGAGCAAATAGGCTGGGACACTGCAAGCTTGACCTTCCCAGAGTCTGAGCCTTCAACCTGGCATCTGCAGGCCCAGAATGACTCTGCTTTGATTGCTGTATTGTTTGAGATACATAGAAAATTTCTCCTCCAAGTCAAGTTAGAGCTGGGGATTTTCAAAAAAAATGACATGATATTTCAACTTGAAATGACGCATTTTATTTGGTTTTGCAGAACTGTCTTGAGCATCGTCACTGGTATTTTCATCAGTTTAGCTACAGATCTTCATTTGAGTCCTCCAGGAAAATCTAGAAGCAGGTGATCTGACAGCTGAATACTTGCAGAAATTCTGCCTGGATATACATAATTAATTTTTAAATTTTTTTTTTTGGGGGGTGGTATTTGAAAGTGTTGACTACTGTAGCTGTTGCTCTCCTGAATAATTACTGCCTCCTACTCAAAATACAGGTGCATGAAAAGCCTTGTAAGTAATTTGGAAAGGGATGGGTTGGGGATCTGACATTATATTGATAGTCTTGGGATATGTGTCCTGTGCCTAAGGATTATCTTGCTTTAAATGAAGCAATATGTACCAGGGATTCTAGGACTTGGTTGCCTTCAGTCTCTGTATGACTGTGGATTTAGCAGGGTCCGTCTCATCTGAAGATTTTATAAAGGCAATGATCAAAGTCCTCCCAAGTAGTTACAAATCCACATAATTTGTAAACAGTTATTAAAGCTTTATGATATATACTGTGTTATCAATAAATGTGTGCGGCTAGGTTGCAAGAAAATTAAGAAGTGTCCAGTTGTGTGAGGGCCTCACTTAGAAGTAGGTCTTTTGTCTTTTGTGGTACAGGGGCAGAGCACAGTAGCCCAGAGAAGGGCAGGGACAAAGAAGGATTAAGGAGTGATGCACAGGCGTTACTAGAAGTCCAGAAAACCTCCAGCTTCAGTTAAGCACTGTTTATCCAAATGTGTCCCTATGTTAAAAGCTATGTTCAATATGGACTCTGCCTTATGTGGACACACATCTCATATTTCATATTGATGTCATTCTCATTTTCTGATTCTTATGATTAGCATTTGTTTAAGAAAACTCTTTGAGGACAATGAATTAAAATACAACATTTTCACTTTAAAGAAGAAAAAAATACAGCTATATAGATGTCCTGAGCCATATTCCAGTTTGTCACCTTTTTGTGTGCTGTTACATACCTCTAAAATATAAACTGTTTATGCTGGTACTAGTGCTAGCATGACTACTAACTAGGTGCAAAACCCTGCATTGATTATACATTTATTATTACCGAAGCAAATTAATGAAGAAAATTAATGAAGCAAATATTCATCTGCGAATATTTGTTTGGCCATTCTTGCGTCTATAAAAGGAAGGACTGAGGAACTGTTCAAGTGTTTAGATTCAATTAAGGGGGGAAAAAAGTAAGGCCCTAGTAATAGCCTTAATCTGGAAAAGCAGTATTGCTATATGCTTGCAGATCAGTAGGAAAAGAAACAAAAACATGCAACACATGATTAAAATTACCTGCAACCAAAGATTTTAAATTGCATTGTGGTATGTGTACTGCTCAAGGGAAAAAGTTCTTGGTGCCCAAATGAAGCTGGACCCATATGGTTCAAGGAAGGTGTGTGATGGATGCCTGTGCTGGCACCCAGCCAGCTCACCACAGAGCACCAGGCTGCACTGAGCTGCAAATAGCGCTTAGCCCAGCTTTTCTTCCAGCGCTTAGCCCAGATTTGATTCCAGCTTTTAACTCTGCAAAGCTCTGCAAAGATTTCTCACTGGTTCAGTTTCACATCTGACAAATCCAGCAGGTTTTGGCTGATGTGACTTTGAGCAAACACAAAAATTGAAATGAAACTCTGGAGACTGGAAAGAGAATGTTTATGTCAAGCCCCAGAAAACTAAAACATGGCAATCTTCAGCAACTGTGTCAGTGGAATCCTTGTCAAGAACACAATACTAGTTAAAAACATGATAAATCTTTTACAACCTATTAATATATGCATGATTCACAGTTGCCTGGTAGATATGCACAGACGCCAAATTCCTTACAGAACAGTAATGTGTTAGCTTTTATATTTCTGGTTTATGGTTTTTTACCCAGCAGAAGGACAAAAAGGTATTTTGCAAGGAGGGCAATATACACCCAGAACAAGCAGAAAGAAAGCTGTCAGCTTGGCCTGCATTTCTGTATTCTGTAGGTCCTTGCCTTTTTTTTTTAGTACTCCACAGGTTTACTTCAGTGAAAATGAGTTTTCAGGAAATATGTTTTCTCTATCTAAGCACAGACAGCATTGTGAAATGCTGTGTTTACCATGTTCAAGTGTACTGGGACTGTCCAAGCTTCAGTAAATACACATTGCGGTTAAAAACAAGACAACTGATATAGGCAGGAAAACAACTTGTGAAAGTGTAAGAAAGGAAGAGAAGGGTTTGAGGCAGGGACGACAGGATGAGTGAGGCTGAAATGCATTGTGCATGTGCACAGTTCCCAAACATTGCAGATTAACTCTGTGTTGCTGTGTTCAATAACTTTTGGGGGTTTAGTGCTGCACTCTTTGCTAGTTTGCAGTGTTGAAGAGGAAAAGACAGAAGAAAAATTATGCATACACACGAGTTTTGATAAACTTGTGTGTGGTTTCAGTGAGATTGTTTCACATAATATACTGGAGCCTTTAATTCTCAGCTAATTTGACATTTTCACAGTGGTTCTGAGCTCTGTTCAACTTGCAAGGACTTTGAACATTGCATGAAACAGCTGAGGAGAGGCAGAGATCATAGTAAGTTTAAGACAGTTTTGTCTTTCCATGGTCTCTGACCACTGAGACGGGTTTATTATGCAATGTAATTTTGGATATCTCTGAGTGCTGCTGTTTTCCAACCAGCTTTTTGTGCTAGCTGCAGATCACTGGTGCTGTGTTCCCCAGCCACAACATATCATTGCCCTGGCTGGCTGACAGACTGTGTGTTACTTGAACCAATACCAGTGAAATCATTGCATCATTAACTTCAGGATGTGTTATTCACTCAAGTAAGCACAGAAGGTCCCAGACAGATTTGCATAGCCTAAGCTAATGTGTGTGCCAGCACATCTTCACAGTTTACCAGATTAATTTAGGTTTGGTTCCATATGTATGTTTACAGGCTCCCATCCTGACTGCAATACAGTCCTACCTGTAAGTCAAGAATAATCAATTTTATCTGCTTGCCATCTCACACAACTGACCTTGTGATATCTCTAATCTAACTCATCTACCTAATCTGTTTTTCCCCATCCATCTGAATCATTAAAAGGAATAACATGTATGTGAAGGGGAAATATACCATGATAATTAAGATATAGGCCAGTGTTGACGTTTGATAAATATTAAGCAAAAGCTACATGAAACTTGTGCTTTGAAACAGCCGCCCAAAGTTTTGTGTCAGACTTATTATAAGTCATTCTTAGTTCTTCCAGTTGCTCAGATTGATAGCATGGATCTAGAACCATCCATCTGTGTTTAGGTCTTAATGACCATCCCACACTGATGATAGTATGGTAACACTTCTGGAGCAAACTATGGTACTCTATGGTACCACAGAACCACTAAGAATTTTTCTGATTAAAGCAAGTTCTAAGTGCTTCACAAATATTTTGTATCTCTATTCTACTGTCTGTCTGGGGCATCAGTGAGTTGATCACTTATGATTTCAGATATGCTGAAATTCAAGAATTGTTTAAGGCAGGTTCTTAGCTAAAGGTTATACAACACTGATTGGCTGGTTTCTTCTTTCAAGCAAATGGGGTTTTTGCAATAATATTATTCCACAATTGGTGTTTTATTGCTTTTCTTGTTACAACTGCTTCTATCATTACTATCATTATTATCAGCCTATATTATTATTATTATTTATTAGGCTAAGACTGAGTCACTGTATAGAGATGCCTGTGGTAGCGATGCCCTTTTGTTGGTTGGTAGGGAAGTCTCTGACAATAAATTCATAGAAAACTTGTCATCAATCGTAAGAAGAAAGCAGGGAGTGAAAGGCATAACTCTTACTTAGCCAACTCTTATTTAGGGGAGTTAATTAAAGGAAACATGGCAGAATTCTCTGATCAGAAGAAAAGATTCCCAATCACTTATTACTGTTACAGATGTCATTATCAGTAATGGAAGATGTTGGGGGAAATATTTTAAAGATTCTCGTGCTGACTAGGCAGTGACATTGTACAGGATCTCCACTCATTACCTTGAAGCAAGCTGAGTTTGGTTTTGTTTATTGTTACACAGTGTCTCTGGGCAGGTCTTAGGACAGCCATTGCTATTTGTTTGATAGAGAGATGGATTTGAGGACAGTATTCCAGCTCTTAAGATCTTTACACAGATCAGCTAGTGGGTGAGTCAGAAACTCTGTGTAAACACCTGAATTATACTTGGACATTACTGGAAAGAGAATAGCAAGATTAGCTCTTGATGTGGGACTGACTGGGACAGGTTAAGAAAGATACATTCTATAAAAGAGAAAAATGTTTATAATGTACACTGGACGTGGCCTGCTCCTAAACTCCTTGAATTTGACAAATGCCATGAAAAATTGCACTCTTATAAAACCACTATGCACTTTCCTGGTCATCTCAAAATCTCACATCTCAAAATCTCATTAACTGAAGTCTGTGGTGACAGGTTGGACTCAATGATCTTTGAGGTCTCTTCCAGCCTTGGCGATACTGTAATACTGTGATTCACTTCTTACTGGCACTATGGCAGAACTTACAGCAGAAAAAAATTAGAACAGGCAATAGTGGCTCTGTGTATATCTAGTTACACAAAATCTTTTCCAATTAGTCACATAAGACTTCTGTCAAGGTTTAAAAGCCTTTATACTCATGCTTTCTAAACCACCTTGTGCCGTGACTACAACTATATCAAAATAGTAAAGACTGTCAGACCAACAATTTTATCTGTTCATGGATTAGAAAAGTCAGAATCATTAGGCAAATTTAACAAGGTCTATTTTCAGTACTTGAAGTAGAAAAAAATTTTGCTTTCCAAGAATTGCTCATCATGAACCTTCACCATTACTCTAAAATATTTAGGAATATCTGTCTTTTTCTGATACTCCTTCTTTTGAAATACAATTTAAATTTCTTCAGTTTTTGAGGATTATATCCTTCAAATATATTAATGTATGTTGACATTTGTTAATGTACATATTTAAATACTTGTGCATATACATGTATATTTTGTATACATTTTCTAAGCATATAAATAAACATTTATGCAAATGTGCATGTAAACACAAATACATAGTTGCAAATAGCTCATTAGGAGTCAATAGAATTAGTCACAAAGTTAAAGACAGTCAGAAGCTGAGGTACATTGATAAATCAGACCTTCAGTTTGATCTAGATGATGAACATAGAGGGACTAGAATTTTTCAGAAGTATAAGTTCAGCTAGAGCAGAAAGTTTCACTTTTTCTATTAATTTATCTTATATGAACTTTTTTTTCTGGAGTTTGATCCATCCAATGAAAGCATAATAGTAATGAAGACATATGGAGTAATTTATATTTCCTAGCAGACCGTATGTTCCAAATATACATTCCTGTTTGCTTAGAAAAACACACTACTACCTATATATGGAACAGAAAATTAGATGACACTGAAGCTAAGCATGAACATGGTCTTTGGCAGCTTGGATATTAAGTTCTCTTGACACATTTTTACGTGAATCAGCTTATGCTCTCCTTCATCTTTGTTTATTGTTCTCTGTATGACCAAAATAGCAAGGTGCTGGGCAGTGTTTTACAGTGTCCTGAGACAACATGAATTTTATGGGTGTTATGTAGTAAAGTGCCCATAAGTATTTAACAGTCAGTTTAGATGGTCATTCAGCTTCTCCTCGAAGGTTATGCTGGAACTATAAACAGAAGGTAGTAGCAGTAAATAAAGCTAGTAAAACCACAATTGTGAAAAGCCATGTGTAGGCCCTGTGTAAACAGAATGCTATACAGACTCCTGCAGAATTAACAGCATTCAGAAACAACATGGAATAAGTACTCTACCACTACAGAAATACCCCTTGACCATCAGCCATTTTAGGTGACTCCAATAACAGAATTCTCACATCATTCAATCCCAGCTGACATGTCTGAAAGGCCTATTTTTTATCTCAGGCACCAAAGTACCTTTGAAAATCAGACTTAGGAGAAAAAGCTTCTGATGACCCTGAGCTACCTGAATCTTGCTTCAACCCAGCCAGCATTAAATGGTTCTGACTTTTTCCCTTTATGCAAGGCCTGGCTGACAGTTATTACATTCAGCAAGTTCCCAAATGACACCAAGCAGAATGGTGCAGTTAATATGCCAGACAGACAGGATGTCATCCAGAGGGACCTGCATAAACTGTAGAAGTAGGCCCAGGTGAACCTCAGGAAGTTCAACAAGGTCAGGGGCAAGTTCCTGCACCTGGGTGGAGACAATCCATATTATCAATACAGGTAGAGGGATGATGAGATTGACACCAGTCCCACAGAAAAGGACTTAGAGATGCTGGTGGCTGAAAAGCTGGACATGTGTCAACAACATGCACCTACAGCCCAGAAAGCAAGTTGCATTCTGGGCTGCATCAAAAGAGGTATCACCAGCAGATCAAGAGGTGATTGTGCTGCTCTACTCTGCTCTGGTGAGACCTCACCTGGAATTCTATGTCCAGCTTTGGGGCTGTCAACACAAGAAGGACATGGAGCTGATGGAGCAGGTCCAGAGGAAGGCCACAAAAATAGTCAGAGGGCTGAAGACAGGCTGAGGGATTTGGGGTTCTTCAGCCTGAAGAAGAGAAGGCTCCAGGCAGAGTTCATAGCAGCTTTCCAGTACCTGAAAGGGGCCTACAAGAAAGCTGGCGGGGAGAGGACTATTTACAAAGATATTTACAAAGATATGTAGCAATAGGACAAAAGGCAATGGTTTTAAATTAATGAAGGGTAGCTTGAGACTGGACATTAGGAAGAAGTTGTTTACTATGAGAGAGGTGGAACGCTGGAACAGGTTGCCCAGGGAGGTTGTAGGGACCCCATCCACAGTGGCATTCAGGGTCAGGATTGATGGGGCTCTGAGAAACCTGATATACTTGGGGATATCCGTGCTTACTGCAGGGGATTTGAACTAGATGACCCAGAGAGGTCAGTGCCTTCTATAATTCAGACCACACCATTGGGACTAGTCCCAATGCAAAACCCAGCCAGAAGCAAGATTTTTCTGCCTAGCTAGTATGGTTGAACATCTTAATATGGTGGGATGTGATATGAACATGGAAGACTGAACACTTTAATCCTTTCTTCTTGATTTGGGTGACAGGGCTTGAATATGACTCCCTAGGAAGAACCTAATAGCATGCTACAGTCAGTATTTATCTCACTTCCTGTTGTTCAAACCTCAGTACAATCTTGTCCTGCTCCAAAAAAACTCTCTAACTTCCTCCTTTATGCTCAGTTTATGTCCCATGTGGCAACACAGCCCAGACAGATTTTGTTCCAAGGGACAGGCACAACAGAAACATAGGGACCAGATACACCCCAGGCAGGAGTCACTCTGTGTGTATGTGCCAGTCCCCTCACAACACATTCAGGAGCACATATCAGACAGCCTGTACAGATCAAGAAAAATATGAACTATCAGAAATAGGTGTGGTGGTTTGAGCCTTAACTGGGATGTAAGAGCTCAGATGGGGTCAAGGCTAAGAATCCCTCCCCCACTCCCTGCTCTCCTTTTCCAATAGAGAGGAAAAAGAAAGGGAAGGGGCAAATCCACCAAATAATCTGGATTTGGCTTGGAAGTAGAGAGAAAAAGAACTTCCTTTAAACAGTGTGTGTGTGTATATATGTATATATATATAACAATAACAGGTAGGATTCACAAGGGTAAAGAACAAGGATGGATGGAAGGAAAAAAATATGAAATACAATACCAGTCCTTTGCAAAGTTGGAGATGTAGCAGGGAGGACCATGTGGCAGAGAAGCAGGAGAACCAGCAGCAGTTCTTGTCCAGGCAAAGGCAGGGGCCAAGAGACCTAATGGCTGCAGTATCCTCCTTTTTGTAGCCTTGCTGGGCAGGAGGGGGAGTGGAACAGACTAATTTAGTTTCCCAGGGGGAAAACCCCTGCAGGGAGGGCAATGCTTTCACAAGCCCTCCCCCCCCCGCTTCCAGGATGGGCGTTAACCCATCACAATAGGATTTAAAGAGGATACTCTCCTGAGGTTGAGTCTGCCAAAAGGAGATGGTAGATATATGACTGGAGCACCCCTATTCACCTTGCAACCACCTTTCTCAAAACTCTTTCTCCTAGGCAGGTACTTTCATCCAGTTATCTTGAGGTGCTGGTGATGGCAAACATATTTGTACAATACCTTAGTCATTGAATCTAAACAGCAAATTGTTTGGAAGGAAATTATTGTCTTTACAAATATGTAGTTGCTAAGTAGGCTGGAATGGGGTATAAAACCAAGTCAGCCAAGGAGGTAGGGCACAAGAGAAAGCATGTTTCTGCATACTTATGCCAGATAGAAAGTCACAGATTTTGACCTCAGTTTCTTTTTGTGTACTTATCTCTCAATGATCATTAGGTTCCATGCCAATAGAGAAAGAGTTAAGTGCTGAGTGACAGCAGACAAAGCCAAAGACAACAGAAATAGGAAGAACTAAACAATGTAGTGCTCATATGCGTGTGTATGCATGTGTGCATGTGTGTGCATATGCATGTACATGTGGGGGTGTTATTACCCTTTCTGAAACTGGTGTGGTGCCATTGGAACATGCACCGGAGCCTGGAGAAGCTCTGTGTCTTTGAACAAGGGCTCAGTAGAGTGAGATCATTGTATTATTCATAGGTAAATGTTTGGTTGTTTTTTTTCCTACTGATGTCTTGGAGAGTTGTTAGGTAGCCAGGTAATGGAAAAGTAGAGGAGATAGAGAAAGTGAGGGGTAAAACATGACTTTACAGACTTAGAGGTATATCCTGCTGAGTGGAGCTTAATGCTGTAGCCACCTTTTACTCAACATGTGAAATACAGACCAGATTAGATCAGGGAATGTTAGCCACATCCAGTGTGAAATATGTTGATTTCTTTTAAAATAGAGAAAGAGCGCATAAGTTCAAGGAGGTAAGTAAAAGTTCAGTAAGATTTCTCCACATTCATGAAACCTGAGTTCATAGTCAATTTATTGAGTCATATACAAGTGAGGATCTTGCCTGGTCAGCTAAAAAAGAAACACTAGCCAACAAACAACAACAAAAAAAAAAAAAAAAAAAAAAAAAAAAAAAAAAAAAAAAAAAAAAAAAAAAACCCCAACCCAATCAAAAACCCAAACACCCCACCACCCCCTCCCAAAAAGCCCAAAGAAACCAACAAAAAACAAAACACCAAAACCCAACCAAAAAAACCCACCAACACCATAAAGAAAGAAAGAAAAGAAAGAAAGAATAACCCCAGCCTCTTCCCCCTGTAAGTTCCTTGATGTTCAGTAGGTGTGGTTGGGTGAAGAAAAGCCAGACCAATACCAACAGCTGCATGGAATCTTTCCACGACTGAAAGTTGAATAATTAACTCTCTTATAACTGCAGCCCCTAAGGGGGAGGTGAGTCACTAGCCCAATTTAGAGTTATGTTATCTTGTAATGAACAAGAGGGAAATCTATACATGTCTTGACAGTTCTAGTGAGACACTGATGATCTGTGCCCCAAAAACCTCAGGAAAAGGGTAGATAAAAATACACATCTAAGAAAATAACTGATTTTATACATATAACTCATCAGTCTTCAGGAAGATAATTTTTTTCTAGGCACATTACATTTCCTGAGTATGAAGCTGGGGTCCAACATGAAAAAGAATAAATGAGAAAAAGAATGTGTCAGTTTCAAATGGCAACAATTTTCTAGTACCTAAAATCAGATACAATCAGGGTGGAAATTAACTTATTTTACTGTGTCCAGTCATGCTTGTACTGTGGTACTCTTGGGATGGAGGGAGGGGTCCACAAAAGGCAAATATGAAAAATAGGCCTGCTGTTAGGTGACTTAAAAACCTACTAACAAGATTTTTTCTAAAGAGTTTGAATGTCCACTGGGAAATCTCCAGAAGTCTGCAAATCCAGAAAGCTTAAATGCTGGTCTAAACTTGACAAATCTTTGCATATATTTACTGCGCCCACAAGAGAAAGGCAGTGTAAATTACTTTTCCTTATATGCAGAGAAAGATGACTAGAACCCTTAGCTTCTGCCTCACTGCACAAGGCAGAAGGCATGAGGCAGTGCCCTTGCTGCTTATTCTGGAGGTGCAGCCCCTTTCTTAGGACTTTTAGGGCTCTGCAGATGATTCAGTTTCAGAAAGTGATTGCTAGATAATACGCATGCATCGTTTTTCACTAAACCTTGCAATAAAAAAATAGCTCTGTGCCTTCCTCCAACTAAAATAATGACAGGTCTAGTTCGTCTGCTGCGATCTGGGGGTTCAGCAGTTATTATCTCCACAGCATGTCAGCCTTAGAGGGGCATCAGCATCAATGGTCATGTCAATGTATCATTCATTCATGCGCTGATGGAAGAAGTACTTCTTGGGGTTTTTTCTTTCCTTCAGCCAGTTTAGAAGTAGCATTGAGTGACTTAACAGGAAGGAGTTCAGAAGGAAGGAGGGAATTTGGAAGGAAAGGAAGAAGGGAAGGGAGGGAGGAAGGAAGGGAGGAAGGAAGGAAGGGAGGGAGGGAGGGAGGAACTTGTTGAGTAATCAGAGAGTCAAACATAGTCAAGCCAAGTCCCACCATTGTATAAACTTAAGCTCTAAACCTCGGATACAAATTTGTTCTATTTATCATAAATACACAGTGAAAAGTAACATCTAAAGGCTCTACAGAGCAACAAAATAATCATTTCAGCTTGATCACTCCAAAAATACCTTTAAATGAGACAGTGAATCAAGGTCTTTGTTTAGAATTGTCCCACTTACTTGTCCAAACTGGAGTTCAACCCCTGAGGAAATCCAGCCATGATGCTTGTAACATGCTCTTACTTCAATTGATATTTCAGTGAGTTGTTTTCTGCCTGCAGTTCAGACAGTATTTTTTTTAGCCTTGACAGAATGGCTAGACTAGGTAATCCACACAAACAGCTGCTGCATGCAATGTGATCTTTTCTTCAAACCTTTTTAACAAAGACTTCTAAAATGTTCCTTAGTTTTGGATATGTTAGAAATATCCAGAAGCTAAAATCTCTTAATATGAATGTATTTGAAAGATCAACTGTCTGACCACACTGCTTTTAGCTTGAGAAGTGTCCCTAGATTAACAAGAGCTGCATGTTCACAAAAACCACTTACTAATCAGAAAGAATTCATCAGGAAAATATCTGCTTCAAACCACTTTCACAGAGGATTTGCTTCTTGAATATCAGTGTTCTTGTCTGTACCAAGAATAAAGATGCTAGTGATTTTTGTAGCAAACCTTCAAGTTTCATGAAACATAATATAGTAAGGACTTACCATTGTGATGAATTTTATAACTTGAAATTATTTTGTTCATTGTTGATCATAGCCATAGCCTAGCTGAACCCCTGTATGAGCCCGAGTAACATTAAAGCATCTGCTACAAATATTGAATATATAAAGTAACCTTAATGGATCCAGGGAAAGTTGAAAAATGAACAGGACAGAAGAAATAAAGGGTCAGTCTTTATAGAGGCCTATGAATATAAGAGAAAACACATTCAAGGAAAGGGATGAATTTGGAAAACAGTTGTTTTAAAGAAGTCAAAGGATAAGAGTGGACAGAAAGTTAGACACGCATCAGGAACAGGATATAGCATCCAAAAGAGTGTTGTTACTGTGAATTGCATAGGCAAGGGTGCCATCCTCAGTGGGCAGGATGGCAAAAGTCCTTTTCTTCACATTGTAGATATTATTCTATCCACAGCACTCCACTATGTTCTGGGGGAAAAAATGAAAAAAAGAAATCAGTGTATTTCAGAGAATTGAGGAAACAATAAAAAAAGGGTAGAGGTGTGGAGAATTGATTTTAATAGGTAAGATTAAGTACTAAATCTGTCAAATTTGGTTAACTGGGGAAAAAAAAAAAAAACACACAAGGCCACATGGATAAATATTTTAAAGGTATCTAATAGGAAAGGAATTATTTTAGGACAACCAAACTGCTAAGGAAAGGAAAGAAGGATAAATGAGAGAATGAGGTGTATCAGACTGCAAAATGGCCCCCTGTGGGATGAGAGAAAAAAAATATTCTCCTAGTGAGAATGACTTTAATCAAGATTGGATATTATCTTGGTGACCAAAGGGGCAGCTGGGAATATCAGCTATTTTTGAGACTTTGTAGGCAAGGATCTAAATAAAGTAATTTTATGAAGGACTTATATTTTGCTGAGCCACACATTGTTTCCTTTTCTCTATGGGATCTGTTGCCTAGTGGAGTTTCTCTTAATGCTCTGCTGTTGCTGGACACACTGCGAATTAATTGGAATGGAGGTATACAGCTGAACACTTTGGCCCCTAAGTCTCTGCCAGGTCAACATCCCTAAATAAAGGTAATAAGGACTGTTCTTGTGCGGCATTAGAATTACTTTGCACTATGTATTTCCACATCTTGTAGTCTCCCAGGCAGTCTGCCTACTGCAGGCCCTCAAGGAAACTGGAGAATCAGAACCATCTAGATAACGCCAGTAAACTAAATCTTTAGGCAGTTCTTTGCTTTGATCCAGATAAATACATGTACTGTGCTGTTTGCACCCTCAGAACAAATGGCAGCCTTGGGAGCTAGAACGGATATTTAGAGATGACATTTTTAAATAATATTGCTTGGGAAATTCCCACTGCTTCCCACTGCTTAAGAAAAGACCAACTAACACGAGAGTTTTGTTTTCCAGAAGGCTGGAACAGGTATAATGAGGATTAACAGGCATAACTGATATAATTTCTGTATCCTAGACGACCATATGAGTCATCTTCCTAGTCATGTTCTCCTTGTTCTTGGAATTTACGAGAGTGAAAATGTTGCTGTGAAGTGTGAAGGTGTGATACAAGCAAATGATTGTATAGAAATAACTTCAGTAAGCTATGTCCATAATAATTCTTTGCTCATATATAACACTTTTCATCTGCAGATCTCAAAGTGCTGTACAGATGGAAAAACTCAGGAGGTAAAGTGGTTTTGTTTTGAGGTCATTCAGGTAGACAATGGCAGCTCTGGGAAGAAACCACGCTGCAGTGCCTTGGTTTACATTATAAATGCCCCTCCTGTGCAATCCTGGAAAAGATCACAGTCTTGAGCCTTTGGAGAGGGAAAGTGTGTAGCTGGAGCTGAAATAACCCTGAGTCTGATCATAAGACCACTGTGAATTAGAAAGGCCAAATTCCACCCCTGTGTGCAAACTCCCTTAAAATCAACTGAAGCTTTATATTTCAGTATATCCAATGTTTTCCTTCCCATGGTGTCACAGTATCAGCAAAATTACATGATGCTAAAATAATCTCTGAGGATGATTCCTTACTACTTTTTCCTATTAGGCTCAAGAGCTAGTATAGATTGTTTTATTTTTATCACCTTTTTTTTTTTTTTAATTGCACATAAACACTGGGCCTAATTCTCTAATCACAGTGGAAAAAGGAGGAAATTCTTATTTACTACCTAAAGCTGCAATAGTGCAGTAATGTCTCAGGCCTAGTAAGTACAAAAAGCAGCAAAAAAAAAAAAAATTCCAGTCCTGACTATGTATATAATTTTAAATGCATAGAAAAAGAATTCTGCAGGAATCCAACATCCACAGGTCAAGATAAAGAGTAGTTAGGCAGAAAATATCCACAAACACTTCATGTGATTAAAAAAAGAAAGGATGGAATATGAGAGGAATCAAAACACAATATATCATAAATTTAAAAATTATAAATCTCATTATGCCTGAAATTTGGAAGGTAGAATACATCCTACAGATTCCTGGAAACGCAAAAAAGGCTCAGGTCCTGAAGCCACAAGTCTAGAGTTCCTTGCTGGCTCAGCTGCATGCTCCCTCTGTAGTTTTGGGCATATTGCTTTACTTCTGTTTCCTCTCCCACCTTGTGGGTGTGCCTACATTGCAGTCAAAGTGGGATATTAAAGCTTGTCAGCCCAACTGAACTGCCTGTAACAGAATTAGTTTACAGACTGTTAGCAATGCAACTGTAGTGCACAGCTGGGTACAGACTAAATTCTTAAGGGTGGATAATGAAATTTGGGGAGAATACAATATGAATTAAATCAAAGGAATCCTATTCATCGAAGTTTCACATTATTCTTTATTTTTTTTAAGGATATTCTTTAAAAAAAATTCTGATTACCAGTAGGATTTGAGCCAAGACAAAAAAAAAAAAAAAATAGTTGAAGTTTTCAGAGTCATTTAAGGGACTTAGCCACATGCTTCACATTAATGTGAGAGTGCTGCTCTGGGATACAGATCTTAAAAACGGGAGATCTGTTCCTGAACTGCATCCAAATTGTATTGTAACTAGGGTATGAAATGAAATGAGTTAGTCTTCCACAGGGGTAACAACAGCTAAGAAAAAGTATGTTTCAGAACTGTGAAGGTATTTTAAAGGAAAATTGGTTATTGTTATGTCAAAGCCCAGGCAGCTGATAGATAGAATTGTACTGGGCTGTAATTATATAGATTTTAAGAAAACACTTGTGTATTGTGGATGAAAAAAAAACCAACAAACTTTTTTTCTTATGAAAGCACAGCAGCAGTATAACTTAGAGCTGTATATCAGTGTCAAAAACAATAAGACAGTCTCGTATGGCACTTCTCCCCCACCCAGCTAAATGTCTCTCATGTACTCTTAAAAACAGCATGATAGTTAAAATACAAATAATGGGTATTAGATGGAAATGATCATTCCAAAGTGCAAACACATGTAAGACAGTTGCTTTAGAAAGGATAGTAAAAGACAGGGTAAGAGGAAAAACTTTATTAATGTCAGAAAGATACAGTGAAATATTTAGTGCACACATGTTTGGGATAATAGTTGAGATGATTAGCCAGATGCTCAGCTGGTGAATGTTGGTGCATCTCTGTTTAAATCAGTAGGACTACACTGATTTACATCATCTACAGATTTTGCAGCTGGTTTTGATATGCATACAAACTTTGAAAGTTATCTGGACTTACCTGCCCTCTACTCTCTGGAGATAAGGCTGGAATTCTGGTGGGATAAGAATTCTCAAGCAGATCTCTTGCATTTCTCTGGGCTAAAAAGATGGTGAAGACAAGTATTATTGTGGTTAGGACAGTATTTCTACATTTTCTTTGCCCCATAGGAAATCAAAAGGCACACTTAAAGTGAATAATTAACCTAACTTTGTAAGCCTTCAAGAAGCATTCATTCTTGTGTAACTCAAGCTGTATTTTATATGAAGCTGTGTTCCCCTCCCTACTTAAATGTAGACATGTTATTTCTGTGGTCTGGAAGCTGAGATCAGATTTCACCCATAATGATTTTAGCTGACACACGGCTCATCAAAATTGCAATTATAAATACCAGTGTTTTTATTTTTCTGGAATGTAGACTGTTCCATACAAGATCCTGCCAAAAGATGCAAAATTAGCACTGCAATGGATATACATGTGGAACCTTCAGGGATGGACAATAAGGGAACGAGGTGTAAGAGGAGAGAGGGAGTTGCCACTGCCCAAATGACCAAAAGTCTAAATCATCTTTATACCCACTCCTGCACTCCTTTGCACACAGAAACTATAGATCAGCCCTAAAGAAGTTATATCATCTTGCATGGGTAAAGTTTTGAGTTCACTGACAATAACCTAGCAATGTTCATAGGTATAACGAGCATATTGGGAAGAAAAAAAAATATTTAAAAAAGCAAGCAAAAAAGCCAGATTTTCCTTCTCTCTTTTTCTTTCCTCCTTAAACAATGTGTTACTAAGGGTGTCCCTACAAAGCTTCTGCATCAGAAAGATTGGACTAGAGTTAGGACAGCTATCCAAATTAATTTGAAGCTGTCTATCAAGAAGAAGCAGTTGCAGTGTTTCTCTCTTGTTTACATTCTACCTGTGCTGGCATGTATTACAATTAGATCTCCATTGAATCTATGACAAACGTAGCAAACATAGTGTAAATAATACCAGACTCCTTAGCACTTTCACTACAGATGGAGGAGAGAGAGGGAAGCATCAGTGGATCAGACAGATATACCTGGAAGTGTAGTGCTACTGATCCTGTCTCCAGCTTAGGGCTGGTCCAGGGACAACTGGGTTCCTCCTTCCATTCCATGTGGAAATCAAATATACATTTCCCATCTGTTCTTTTTGAAGCAGTAGCTTTACTTTGACAGTGCTTTGAACCATCTCCCAAGCTGCTTGAAAAATTCCACAGTGTGCTCTGTTTAATCATGCTCTAAGATTTTTGGGAAATAGCTTTGATTAGTTCCAATATGATTAGGAATGGAAGGGCTATGCTTTTACATGTAGACTGTATAACTTCTCCAGATGCACAGACTTTTACAACATGACCAACTGCAACATCAATAAAGAAGGCAAGAGAACAAGGAAGAATGTTTATAAAGATTTTAACCTCTAGAAAAATAAAGATGTCTGTAAGTCCTCAACTCAGCTGCTCGCTTTCCAGCCCAGATGGGAGAAAAACTCAGGATACAGTTTCAGAAAGTTTTAGCACCAGCTGAAAAGCTATGAGGGCTTTGATTTACTCACACTGTAGTTAATGAAAATTAGAGGCATGGGACACAGTTTGTTGCATTTTAGGAAGAACAAGTCTGAACTACAATCCGTCATGAAGACTTCAGATTCTCACTGAAAGTATTTGTGTAATGTCTGGCTAGCCAAGTAGTTTCATATGTTAATTGAATTCAGCAGCTCTATTAATGCAATCAGAAGGCAAAATAGTACAGATGCAATAGTTTAAATATACGATGTAACCTTAGTAAACCATGGGCCTCAAGTTATTGAACATGAAATAAAGTTATGTTTATCACTACAGTTTAACTCCTTGCTTCTTCCATGATGACTGTGAGCCAGACTGTGTAAAACCAACTGGCAGCTCTATTATCAGAATTTTTTCTGTACCACAGAGGGTTTTGATGTTTTGGTGGTTTTGGTTTTTTTTTTTTTTTTTTTTTTTTTTTTTTTTTTTGTGTTTTTTTTTTTTTTTTTTTTTTGGCTTAAATAATTGGATGATACTTAAATGGTTTTAAAAATGAAAAGGTAATTTTTCTGTTAAAAGTCATTGAACATTTTTTCCCTCCAAATCAAAGTATTTATAGGGAAATGTGAATGTTTTTCGTGTCTGCCTCTTCTCCTTTCAAAAAGAGTTGTTTAAAACATAGACACTCTATGTGGCAATTCTGGAAGGCATTTGATATGCTGCTATATAAACTTGTGATTGACAGAACAAATCAGTGTGGCCTACACAGATTAAAACGAATTGGCCAATAAGCATTAAACTACAACAGTGATCAGAGAATTACTGTTCTTTCTGGAGTCACTTTATACTCTGTTCTTTGTTCCTCTCTCATTAGACATCTTCTATCATTAACCTGAAGTGAAACATAAAATTCCTGTTAAAATTTGTAGCTCATGCAAAGTTTGGGAGTAGTTATAAATGACAGACAGAAGACACTGATGCAAATAAATTCTGGATTATTTGGTGCAGCATGGCATATAAAATCACATTTATACAGCCAAATACAAAATCACACATGTATGAAAAGAGAACACATGCCACATTTAAAGGAGATGGAGACTGCCATTTGGTAAGCAACAACTTAAGTAAGTTGTTGGAAGAAACAACTTGGAAGACAGACAGAAATATCCAAGTTATCTGCCTGGGCAAGCTGCATACCTTTTGTGAATGACAGAAAAGAGCCACTACTATAGCAGCCTGACCTGCCAAAAGGCTGGGTTGAGCATGCATGTGCACAATAAGTAGGCCAAGACAAGCAGACACAATGCTTGGAGACCTAGGGGAGCACTGGGCAGCTGTTGCACAGCACAGCTGCAGGGCAGTCACATCCAGTAGCACCAAGCATGTTAAGCTCTGGTTGTGTGCCCACTACGTGGCTTCAGGGCCACCTGGAGAGATGGCACGGGAGGCACACTGCCTTCTTGCCAGTGCCACTTGCCCAGCCTGCAGTTAGCTCTGAAGCTGATCCAAAGTGTGGGAGTTCCAGAAACCAAAGTTGTCCCTCAAGGTTTCCATCACCCCACAAAAAACAGGCTGAGCCCTCTCACAACACCAAAAGTAATAATTTAAACCTTGCATGTACTATTAAAGGCATCTCCAGTGGGAAGTTATTTTGTTTCTTCAGAAATGAGTGTGCCTGCTTTTTGGAATATTAGGTAGGAGTCAAACGACCTAATTTAAGTAATCCACATAGAATTATTCACCTAGGCCTTCCTTATGCTAAGGAGTGAGAAACTGGTGCCATTCATTTAGGACAGACTTGTGAAATCTATCAGGTGAATTCCATACTGAAAGTGACTGTCTCTCATCAGTAGCATATGGAAACTCTCAAATGAGTAGTGTACATCTGTTTTTTTCCAGAGTACACGATTCTGGAAAATGTGGATATTGTGTAAAGCTGTAACATACCACCAACCCCTAACTATTCAGCTTAATAATTACTAGTGTAAGAGGCTATAATAGAAGACAAAACTCAAAATAGAAAGATACATTCAACAGTGAAGCTAAAAAAAATGGCAAGAGTTTAGCAAAATAAATCAAATATTACCCTCATGTCTTTCTTCATCATATGAAACAGGGAAGACAGCAGCAAAAAATGCAGAAATTAAATAAGAGTTAAGTGCTGGACAGGGAAAAATTATGCTCTTATAGATAACCATCTGGGATATTCTCAGTCAAATTTCAATGAGCTGAGCACACAGTTTCTGGATTTTTTACCTACTAGCCTTCTTTCCTAATACTGAAAGAGCAATTTTACTGTTCTGGGGGAAAAATAAAAAGAAAAATTCATGTCTAGAGGTGTGACCCCAAGTCAATGAGCCAAAAACATTTTGTGTGTAATCCAGTTTTGTCTCCAACTCTTTATGTTACCTTGGGCAAGTCACTTAAACCCTAAGCTGAGAACATTAAAAATTTAAGACATGTATGAATGCAAAGATTTTTATTTTCAAAAACCTGATCAGTCAAAGGCCATTGGTACAAGCAGTAAAGAGAAGTCCACATTTGCAAGACTCAGAAGGAATTTGGGGAAGTCATAAGCAATGGCAAAGACAGAGCACATGAATTGGGAAAAGGGGGCTTGATTCAATCTAGACAGGTTAGGACTTATACTTTAACTCATTAAGTTTTACTCACCTGATACAAGATCAGATACTGCTCAGCAGAGTACATAGTAAAGGTTTGTGTAATGAGGGGGAAAATCCTACAGCATGTGGTTGTCATTCCAATTAAATGAAACATAAAAATTAGAAACCTGCCATGGGTATACCAAAAAAAATGGAACAAAGTCTGACTCTTGAAAGCTTGAATATCCTCCCACCAGGAAAGAATTAGAAAGACTTGAGCTAGATTAAACACAATAATCTAAATTCTGCTCCTGATTACATGCATATAAATCTAAAATAACATAACATAAATACTTATTTGGGACTTAAATTGGTGTCTCTCTGAGTCTGAATTTTGGCCAGCTTTTATTTCAGCCATGAAGAAGAAAACATGTTTATAAAATTTGAGCAGCCTACAGTTTATCTGCCTTTAAAAAGACACATGCTGTGTCCAAGCCAGTAACAGACTCCCAGCTATACCAAGACACTGAATTGTGCTGCATAACATATATTGACAACAGCATATAGTCTAGTAGCTAGAGAACAGCTTATTATGTTCTTCTGTCTCTGTATCAGTGCCAAATCAAAGGCGTCTGGGCAAGCTGATAATAAGTATAGATTGTGCAGAGTTTTATGGAAAGACATATTTCTCAAAAAAAAAAAAAAAAGGAGTTAACAGAAACAGCTAGGTTAGCAATATGGAACTAAGAGGGCACACAGTTTTTGTGGTCTGCTTCAAGAATTCTCTCTGATCATGGGCAAGTCCCTGAGATTCAGTTCCATGCTCATGGGACTTAAAGTGAGTCTCCCCAGAGACCAGTTGCCCTATGGCCCTCAGAGAGATAGGGAAACAGGCCGTCTTGAATGGTGGCAAAACCCAGTTACATCTGAAGGGCCTTATAGCAATTCATGACTTTCTTCCTGAGTACAGGCCATTCTCACAAGGACTGAGTTTCAGACTTAGGTGCTCTAAATGGCATAAAAGCAGGGTAAATCCTCTCTGGGTTGCTGGCTGGTTTGATTGCTCAGCTGTATGATGGAAATAATAGGATCTGACAAGGGAAATGTGAAGATACAACAGAGACTGTGAGGAGCTCAAATGTTATGATAATAGACATTGTACATGACCTTAAAGTACATAGATTATTCACATATCTTTTGTTAGTCTTTCATAGAACCATTCTGATTCCAACACAGCTGCAATGGCCTACAATTTTTTTCAGCTCTCTTTATTTTTATTCTCTTTAGTTTTAATTTACTGTGTTTTCAGGAATCACCTTTTGATAAAAATCTATTAATCAATAGCAATTAAATATAAAACAACAAACTGCAATAATGTTTTCTTTCAAATGAACCCTAGGAAATGTTCAGGTTTCCCTCTCCCCATTTAGAAATCTCCACCCTAGGAGAATATACAGCACACATGAAGAATGTCTGGATAATGAGTAATTCTGAGTCATGACCAATGCTTCCAGAGTTGCAGTTTTGGCAGCTGTGAGTAGGATTCCCTGTCTGTACTGTGTCCAGTCCTTTCCTTCAGGTTTTCCCCTTCAGAGGCCCTAAATCTGCAGACATATTTAGCAAGCAGGTCTTTTTGTCTCTGTAAAACTTTACTGATATCAGAGGATACCCCCCAAGAAGCCAGGAAACCTGCTCATCACTGCAGGATAAAAAGCCTGTGCTTTCTTCTGCAAGAGTTCGTCTGCTAAAACACAAACAGATGCGTAAGTTTGTAATCCCTCTGTAAACCAATGAGGGAGAAGTGCTTAGGTAAATAGGTAGGTGCCCAAATGTCCTTAAAACCAAACCTTTTCATTCCCAGACATTCTGCTCATTCTCTCCTCCTTCCACCAAGACTGCCTCTGTGTTGCACACACTGTGGGGTGCTGACTGCTATTGAGTGGTTTACACTGGCCTGCATGGCTGTCCACACAAGCTGCAGACTGATGGCTCAGAGGCTTGGCAGCAGCATTTCCATCAGCACTTTAATTCAGGTTTCTGCAGGATTTTGGATATTGAATATAAATCATATCTGCTTTCTATAAAATAAATTGGCAATTTCAGCCCACTTCACATATGAACGTACTACAAAGCCATCTATAACATTTGCCAACATGGCAAGAATACACCTTTTTCATTCATGTTGTTATTATTCACATAGCTAGTTATGTGCTTGTTTGTGGTTTCGGCAGACTCCTGACAGGTATAGGGTGAGTGAAGTAACCCCTAAATCACAGAACCACACAAATGCTCAGGTTGGAAAAGACCCTTGGGATCACCCAGTCCAACTGATAACCCTACTCTACAAGGTTCACCCCTAAATCATATCCCCAGGCACCACATCCAAACATATCCAGGGCTGGTGACTCCACCACCTCCCTGGACAGCCCATGCCAATGTCTGACCACTCTTTCTGTGAAAAAAATTTTCCTAGTGTCTAGTCTAAACCTATCCAGTCGTAGCTTTAGGCAATTCCCTCCTGTTCTATCACTAATTACCTGTGAGAAGAGATCAGTCCCAATCTCTCCACAACATCCCTTTAGGTAGTTGTAGAGAGCAATGAGGTCTTCCCTCAACCTCCTCTTTTCCAAACTAAACAGCCCCAGCTCCTTTAGTTGCTTCTCATAAGATTTGTCCTCCAGGCCCTTCGTTGCCCTCCTCTGCACTTGCTCCAGCACATCTATCTTGGATTGAGGTGCCCAAAACTGAACACAGTACTCAAGGTGTGGCCTCATCAAAGCTGACTACAAGGGGATAATCACCTCCCTACTGTTGCTGGACACAGAATTTCTGCTACAAGCCAGGATGCCATTGGCTTTCTTGGCCACCTGGGCACACTGCTTGCTCACGTTCAGTTGCCTGTCAATTAGAACACTCAGGTCCCTTTCTGCCAGACAGCTTTCCAGCCACACTTCCCCAAGCTTGTAGCATTGCTTGGGGTTGTTGTGACCCAAATGCAGGACCTGGCATGTGGCCTTGTTGAAGCTCATCCCATTAATATTGGCTCATTGGTTCAATCTATCCAAGTCCCTCTGTAGAGCCTTCCTACCCTCATGCAGATCAACACTCCCACCTAACTTGGTGTCATCTGTGAACTTACCGATGACACACTCTATGTCTTCATCAAGGTCATCAATAATGATGTTAGAAGTGGTCCCGACACTGAGCCCTGAGGAACACCACTTGTCACCGGCTGCCAGATGGGTTCAACTGCATTGACCACCACTTTTTGGGCCCTTTCCCCCAGCCAGTGCTTTTTCTATCAGAGTGTGTGCTCATCCAAGCCATCAGCAAACAGTTTGTCAATGAGAATTCTGTGGGAAACAGCATCAAAGGCTTGTCAAAAGTTTAGATAGACAATATCCACAGCCTTTCCCTCATCCAACAGTCAGGTCATCCTGTCATAGAAGGAGATGGGGACACAGTCTCAAGATGCGCCAGGGGAAGTTTAGGCTCGAGGTGTGGAGAAAGTTCTTCACCAAGAGAGTCATTTGTCATTGGAATGGGCTGCCCAAGGAGGTGGTGGAGTCACTGTCCCTGGAAGTGTTTAAGAGGGGACTGGACGTGGCACTTGGTGCCATGGTCTAGTCATGAGGTCTGTGGTTACAGGTAGGACTCGATGATCTTCGAGGTCTCTCCCAACCTTAGTGATACTGTGATACTGTGAGATCAGGTTGTTCAGGCAGGACCTGCCCTTCATAAACCCATGCTGACTGGGCCTGATCCCCTGGTTGTTCTCTACATGGTGTGAAATAATGCTTGAGATGATCTGCTCCATGACTTTCCCTGGTACCAAGGTCAGACTGACAGGTCTATAGCCTCCGGGATCCTCCTTTCTTCCTTTCTTGTAGACGGGTGTTACATTCGTTACTCTCCAGTCCATAGGAACCTCCCCAGTTAGCCAGGTCTTCAGGTACATAATGGAAAGTGGCTTGGTGAGCACATCTGCCAACTCCCTCAGCACCCTTGGGTGTAGCCCATCCAGCCCCATAGACTTGTGTGTGTCTAAGCAGTGTAGCAGATCACTGACCACAGCCATAGTTATTGTGATGACCTCATTCTGACTCCCCTCCCTGCCTCCTAGTCCATGAAACTGGGTGCCCAGGGAACTGCTAGATCCAACACAATGTAGGCATTGAGCACCTCATCCTTCTCCTCATCCTTAGTCACTATGTTTCCCTCAGCATCCAAAAAAAAAAGAGAGAGATTTTCCCTAGTCCTCCTTTTGTTGTTGATGAATTTATAGAAACATTTTTTATTATCTATAACAGCTGTAGCTAGCTTGAGCTCTAGCTGTGCTTTGGCTCTCCTAATTTTCTCCCTGCATAGCTTTACTACATCTTTATAGTCCTCATGAGAGACCTGTCTCCTCTTCCAAAGGCCACAGACTGCTTTTGTTCTTGAGGTCCAGCCAAAGGTCCTTATTCAGTCAGGCTGGATGCCTTCCCTGCCAACTCATTTTTCAGCACACAGGGACAGCCTGCACCTGTGCCTTTAAGACTTCCCTCTTGAGGTATGTCCAGCCTTCCTGGCCTCCTATATCCTTCAGGGTGGCCTCCCAGGGTTCACCCTGTGTGAGTGAAGGCTCACACATACTTGTGAGGAAAGTATAGAAAGATTTGTAGTGCTACAGTTTGTGTGTGAATTCACAGAAAACGCATTTTTCATCAAGCATCCAGAACAGCAGACATAAGTCCTGCAACAGTCAGTCAGCTAAAGGCTGCATAGATGCAAATATCAGAATCAGCTTTGGTGAGGTAGATATCTACTCAGGGAAAGGCATCTCCAATGTCTTTCAAGGTCACTATATATTTGGCCTTTGCCATACGAAGGAGGTTGTAGCCAGGCAGAGGTTGGTCTCTTCTCCCAGGCAGACAGTACCAGAACAAGAGGACACAGTCTCAGGCTGCACCAGAGCAGGTTTAGGCTGGATGTTAGGAAGAAGTTCTATACAGAGAGAGTGGTTGCCCATTGGAATGGGCTTCCCGTGGAGGTGGTGGAGTCACCTTCATTGGAGGTATTCAGGAGGAGACTTGATGGGGTGCTTGGCTGCATGGTTTAGTTGTTTGGGTGGGTTGGATTGGTTGATGGGTTGGACGACACAATGATCTTGAAGGTCTCTTCCAACCTGGTGTATTGTATTGTATTATTGTATTGTATTGTATTGTATGTAATCTTACAAGTGTAGACAGTTCTTGCTCCAGGACAAAGTTTAGTGCTATTCATTGATAATAGGAGTGTATGATTTCCCTCAGATGATAACTTGCCCCCTGTGTAGTCTGCCCTCATTCCTATCCATGTGATGGCTGATGGTGTGGGATGCTCCTGCCTCTCACCTCAGCTCCCATGCCTGAAATGCAACGTAGGCAATAGAGCAAGGTCTTGATGCCCTTGGTCTCTCCATGTGCCTAATTCCAGCAAGAAAGAAGTGACAAAAATCTGCATAACAAATCTTTAAAAACCCCAAAACCTCAGGCAAGCCATGACTGTTCCTCTGGTCTCCATTTCAGTCAACAATAGAGAAAAAGCATATACAGGTTTGGAAATAAAGACTTCTCATTACTGATTATAATACTATGATTGCATTCCTCTACTGAAGAAAAATATTTGATGGCTCCTAAATACTGCAAATTTGGGTAAAATAATACAGTAAGCAGATACACTTTCTATGTTTTTATATTATTCTTTACCTATGTTCTCCAGACTGAGAACTGTAGGGTCAATGCAAGGTCAAGCCATAGCTGAGTCAGTCTGTTCATTTGACATAGGAGCCTGTGTATCTGGTAAAGAAAGTAGCCAGGAAAAAGAGGCTAGGCCTTCATTCCTTACTCACTGACTACAGGCATTTAAAACATGCAACAACTATCTACGTTAGCAAGAGCTGCATCACTCAGGGTGGACACAGAGAAATATTTTGACCTCAATAAGAATTTTCCTGATCCAGATCTGGAAGTTGGATGATTACATCTGGGTGTTCTCCAGCAGGGAGTTCGTATTCCAGGGTGGATCAAAGGCAGCAGACAATATGTCAATGTGATACATTGCATGCCATAGAGTATAGGGAAGGGCTCTCACCATCAGACAGCTTGTGCCATCATGTCCATCACCCAGTCACCACCCTTACTTCCAAAGAGGGATTGGAAAAACTTTATCATTTGAAGCATATTCATTGTAGCTTTTAAGCTTGTCAACTTTTAAAACGGCATGGCTGAACTCAGCTGAGGGATTTCCACCTCTGGAGTTTTCTTCTTAAGAAAAACCAATAACAAAAGGGAAGAAAAATAGCATCAACCAATAGTACATAGGAAAGCAGGTGTTTTTTAAAATACCATTAAAATTTTGCCATTTGTGACTCAGTGATTAAAATGTAATGTGTCATCAAAAACCCACAAAAGTAGTGTTTGCTCTCACATTTAATAATGTTGCTAGCAATACACGAGATTCAGTAATAAGTGTCTGGCTCAGGAACTGCCTGCATCTTAGTCACTCAGTTCCAGAAGGAGTAATCCTGTCTTTCTGTCCTAAACTTCTTTTACAATCAGTTGAACAAAGTTGGAATCTTGAAGACATTTTGTAAGAGATTCAGTCCAACTGAATTAGCCATCTGTCTTTCTGATTCTGTAAAGACATAAGCATGTGGTCTCATGGGAGCTGTTTCCAGACAGAAGAAGGGCCATTGAGAAGATCCTGGGCCCCTGTCAGTCTAAGAAGTTTGGTCACATCTCCCATGCGTCAGCAAAGTCACTTACCTATCAGGTTCAAGCATGCGCTCTAACTCTTTCTGAAAAAAGCAGAAGTAAGTAGGCTGAAGGATAAATCACTCTCCACTTAGAGGGGAGACCCAGGGATGCAGAAAAATAAGACAGAAAAATCCAGCTAGGAATAAATATCAAAGCCCTGGTCCATTGTTAAGTTTGAATGAGAACCTTATAGCCTGTTCTTCTAATCCCATATGTGTATGTTACCATTTTTGACAAAAGAGCATTACACCCAAATTATTACATATTCAAAAGGTTCAAGAGACCAAGAACAACTTCTAAACAAGAGGCCATTCTATGAAGATACTTTTGAAATCAATTGCAAATCCATGACAAAGTAACAGATTCCTTTACTTATGACAAACATAGGCAGCCACCCCTCTAGAACCTACACAGCAATGGAGTTAAGATGTGAGCACTTATGGCCTTAGCATATCTGAGAGCAGTTGTGGACAGCTGAAGATAGGCACCTGAGAAACTTGCAATCCAGTCAGGAAGAAGTTTCTTATATTAATGCACCTGAACAGTGACGGAAAAACAGTGACTGTTAGATTAACTGCAGCATAGGCAGATTTTATCTATGCCCCAGTTTGAATGGGATTTTGGATAATCACAGAATCACAGAATGTTAGGGACTGGAAGGGACCTCGAGAGATCATCTAGTCCAACCCCTGCCAGAGCAGGATCACCTATGTGGGAAGAGGTTGGTTTTAGATAACTTTAGAAGACTATAGGGAAGATTTGCCTTTGCTTGAGTTAGAGAAAGCTATGTTTTGTCTTTGAGAGTAATGTAAACACCTTGTAACTGAAGGAAAGAAGCTGGGCAGAATTTGGTTGGATGTGTTAAAATATTGTTTTGTTACTTTGATCTATTGTATGCCTTAATTACACGTATGCCAGTAGAAAATGACCAATTGAGATGTGACACATGTGCCTTCTGATAGACTATATAACCCTGCTGTATAACGTAATAAATGTCTTCACCTGTTTACATCTGGTCCTGAAAGCATCAGTCGAGGTGAACCCAACATCTATCAAGCATCTATCAAACATCTATAGAATATCTATACTTTTACAAATGGTGACCCCGAATGTGCACCTTGACCAACTACTCATTATGACTCCTGTTTGCACTATCAAGAAGAATGTTTGCCTTTGAGGACTGCGCAGAGGTTTGTGTTTGTCAGCGTCACTAATGGTGACTATTAGGTTCGTCTCTGTGAGATTAGTGTATTTGCTTTTATGCTGGTGGCATAATCACAGAATCACAGGGACTGGAAGGGACTTCAAGAGATCATCTAGTCCAACCCCTGCCAGAGCAGGATCACACAGGAACTCATCCAAGCAGGTTTTGAGTATCTCCAGAGATGGAGACTCCACAACCCTCCTGGGTAGCCTGTTTGTGTTCTGTCACCCTTACAGTGAAATAATTCTTCCTCCTGTTTCCATAGAACTTCCTATGCCTCATCTTCCACCCATTGCCTCTTGTTGTGTCATTGGGCATCACCAAGAAGAGCCTGGCTCCATCATCTTGGCACTCACCCTTCATATATCTATAAACATGAATGAGGGCACCCCTCAGTCTCCTCCAAGCTAAGGAGGATGTTCCACTTCCTTAATCATTTTCATGGCTCTGCGCTGGACTCTTCAAGCACTTCCCTGTCCTTCCTGAACTGAGGAGCCCAGAACTGGACACAATATTCCAGATGTGGCCTCACCAGGGCAGAGTAGAGAGGGAGGAGAACCTGTCTTGACTTACTAACCACACCCCTTCTAATACAACCCAGGATACTATTGGCCCTCTTGGCCACTAGAGCACATGGCTGGCTCATGGTCAACCTTCCATCCACTAGGACCCCCAGGACCTTTTTCCCTCCACTGCTCTCCAGCAGGCCAGTCCCCAACCTATACTGGTACATGGGGTTGCTCTTTCACAGGTGCAAGACTCCATACTTGCCCTCGTTGAATTTCATTCAGTTTCTCCCTGTCCAGCTCTCCAGCCTGTCTAAGCCTCACTGAATGGCAGCACAACCCTCTGGTATGTCAAGTCACACCACCCAGTTTTGTGTTATCACCAAACTTGCTGACAGTGCACTCCAGGTTGTTGATGAATGTATTGAACAACACTGGTCCCAGTACTGACTCCTGAGGGACTCCACTATAATACAATACAATACAATACAATACAATACAATACAATACAATACAATACAATACAATACACCAGGTTGGAAGAGACCTTCAAGATCATCGCGTCCAACCCATCAACCAATCCAACCCACCCAACAACTAGACCATACAGCCAAGCACCCCATCAAGTCTTCTCCTGAACACCTCCAGTGAAGGTGACTCCACCACCTCCACGGGTAGCCGATTCCAATGGGCAATCACTCTCTCCGTGTAGAACTTCTTCCTAACATCCAGCCTAAACCTGCCCTGGCGCAGCCTGAGACTGTGTCCTCTTGTTCTGGTACTGGCTGCCTGGGAGAAGAGGCCAACCTCTGCCTGGCTACAACCTCCCTTCAGGTAGTTGCAGAGAGCAAGAAGGTCACCCCTCAGTCTCCTCTTCTCCAGGCTAAGCAACCCCAGCTCCCTCAGCCTTTCCTCATAGGGCTTGTGTTCCAAACCCCTCACCAGCTTTGTTGCCCTTCTCTGGACACGTTCCAGCAAGTCAACATCCTTCCTAAACTGAGGGGCCCAGAACTGGACTAGATACAGGCCTCCAACTAGCCTCTGTCCCACTGACCACAACTCTCTAACTTCTTTCCTTCAACCAGGTCTCAGTCCGCCACACTACCTGATCCTCCAGACAACACTGCCTCAGCTTAACTGCAAGGATGCTGTGGGAGACAATGTCAAGTGCTTTACTGAAATCAAGGTAAACCACTTCCCCTGCTCTACCATCATCTATCCACCTGGTTATGTCCTCATGAAAGGCTATCAGGTTGGTCAAGCATGACTTTCCCTTGGTAAAACCATGACTCTCTTGTCCTTGATATGCCTAAGGACAGCACGAAGGATAAGTTGCTCCATCACCTTTCCAGGGATGGAGGTGAGGCTGATCGGTCTATAGTTACCTGGGTCCTCCTTCTTACCCCTTTTGAAGACTGGAGTGACATTTGCTTTGCTCCAGTCCCCAGGCACCTCTCCTCTCCACCATGACTTACTGAAGATGATGGAGAGTGGTCTGGCCATGATCTCCACCAGCTCCCTCAGCACCCTTAGGTGCATCCCATCAGGACCCATGGTTTTATGGATGTCCAGATGACTTAACTGTTCTTTAAACCACTCCTCATCAAACAAGGAAAATTTCTCCTTTGTCCTGTCTTTCTCTGGGGCCTTGGAGAGCACATGCTCCTGAGGACAGCCTCCAGCAGCATAGATAGAGACATTTAGCAAGTCTGTCTTCTTTGCGTCCTCTGTCACCAAGGCACCCACCTCATTCAGCTGTGGGCCTACATTGCCTCTGTTCTTAGCTTTTCTTGCAAAGTATTTGAAGAAGCCCTTTCTGTTGTCCCTGACCTCCCTTGCAAAGCTGAATTCCAAGGAGGCCTTAGCCTTCCTGGTAGCTTCCCTACATCCTCTGACAACTGTATTATGTTCTTCCCTGCTTATGTATAAGAAAATAACATTTAATTAATGTATTGATGTTAATTAACTGCATTTCCAACCACATCAGAGATTAAGATACTAACTTGGTAAACACTGCAAGAATACCATTAACTACTTTAGGGTTAAGTTTTGTGATTAATTTTTGGGTGAATTATTCTTAAATTATTTTCAAATTTTGAACTGCTTAATTGAGACACTAGAAGTTTATATTCTCTCATACTTATTACTCTCTTTGGAATAAAATGCTTTTTTTAAAAATATTTTGTCCCTATATATCTAGAGTTACATTAGTTAAGTCTGCATTGTATTACTGCTTTTAGTTCTCTGGGATGATTCTTTTGCCATTACTCATGTTGGATGTCACTTTACTCCATGACCAATAGAAATGCTTTAGGAGTGATACACAACTAAATACAAGAAATATCAACATTCCACCCTGTGACCATTTTAGGCTGTGCCTTTAAGAAAGGGACAGTTGCTGGAACAATCTGGCTGAATGTTTTGGGGATAATAACAAAAACATTATATTCTAAACTAATTTCATTGGTAGACTGGTAGAATGCAACTTTTAAGTTTTAGCTCAGACTGTCTCAGTCAGTGTTCAGTCTGTTCTCTGTACATGTGGGTTTGTCTGCTTTTCTCTCTCTCTGAAGCAACAACTGCCGGACAGAGGCGACCTTGAATTAACAAAGCTAACCAGATAAGAAAACTATTCTTGCACACACTTTGAACTAACAGAATTTTCTCCTTAATTGCCTTTCTCTCTCTCTCTAACCCTTATTGGGAAAAAAAGGGGAGGTAGGGAGGGAGAGGGGGTACAGGGGCAGGGGGGCACACCCTCCTCTGGCTGTAGGTCTTCTGTATTACATTCATTGCTGTATAATTCTGCATACATTGTAAATACTGTATATTTTTGTACATAATCATCTGCATTCCATTCATGCTTGTAAATACAGCTTATTTCATTTGCCTCTCTGACTGAGTTAGCTGCGGTTTCTTTGTGTGGGGGCGAGAACTCACTCACCCTGCCACACACTCTAAACTTTTTAAATTTATGTGAAAACCAGAATATTTCCATTAAATTATCTGAGGACCATACAACAGTATTAAGAGAGGACAGATCAAACTATGTATATTCAAAGACTTTGAGACCTCCTGGTACAGCTTAGTCAGAAACTATGTTTAAAATCATCCCACCAAATCAAGCTGTGTAGTTGTGACATGTGTGTTAAAACCAACAAATCTGTAAAATGTTCACAAAAATTTAAGGTGGCATGAACATGCTTTTGTGAAGCCTTTAGATCAGCTCCACTGATTACTGCTCAGATTTCTACCCAGAAACTGTCTTAGAATGAGTCCATAGTATGGGTTCTAACTAAGAAATACTAATAAAATGTAGTATTTATTTTCTACCAGGACTTTGCTTTGACTCAGAACTTGTATAATACTAGTACATAAAAATGTTTAAATCAATCCATCACAAAGCTGAATAACTGGCAGATTCATCACTTCTTTAACAACAGATCCTGTTGATAGAAGAAATAGCAGCTTATTTATGTCTCTAAATTATCTTCCATCATTTGATTGTGTTTTCCTTACAGTGGTAACTGAGTCATACTTTACCTAGATAGGTGTGCTAAGTGGATAACAAATCAATTGTGAT
Source organism: Picus viridis (assembly GCA_033816785.1). Taxonomy (NCBI): domain Eukaryota; kingdom Metazoa; phylum Chordata; class Aves; order Piciformes; family Picidae; genus Picus; species Picus viridis. The sequence continues at coordinate 71,761,386 of CM066606.1, read as the reverse complement.
ACCATGGGTGCCTAGCAATACTAGAATTTGTGATATTTTATTTGTTGTCTCTAAATTTTAGATAAAACTCTTTACTAGTGCTCAGAATATAAAGGTGAGGTTGGCACAAATAGAGTTAGGAACCAGCCTTAGCAACAACAAAAGGGGCAGCATAACTGAACTGATGTCCTATGTCTTAAATTGTATAACACACTATACAACTGGATTGGGTATGTTGCTTGGAGTTTACAAAGATGACATACAAACATTTTCTATGCAGTTCTTTCTGCTATTTTTCAGAAATAAGTAACAGAGGAAAGCCTGGATGAAGTTCCCCTGTAATCCAGGAGGAAATAGTTCAGGACCTGCTGAGCCACTTGGATCCCCACAAGTCCATGGGACCAGATGGGATTCACCCCAGGGTGCTGAGAGAGATGGCAGATGAGCTGGCTGAGCCACTCTCCATCATTTTTCAGCAGTCCTGGCTCACCGGAGAGGTCCCAGGAGACTGGAAGCTGGCCAACGTGGTGCCCATCCACAAGAAGGGCCAGAAGGAGGAACCAGGGAATTACAGACCTGTCAGCCTGACCTCAGTGCCAGGCAAGATTATGGAACAGATCATCCTGAGTGCAATCACACAGCACTTACAGGATGGCCAAGGGATCAGGCCCCAGCCAGCATGGATTTAGGAAGGGCAGGTCCTGCCTGACCAACCTGATCTCCTTCTATGATCAGGTGACCTGCCTGGTAGATGTGGGGAAGGCTGTGGATGTGGTCTACCTGGACTTCAGCAAGGCCTTTGACACTGTCCCCCACAGTAAACTCCTGGCCAAGCTATCAGCCCATGGCTTGGACAGCAGCACTCTGTGCTGGGTGAGGAAGTGGCTGGAGGGCCGAGCCCAAAGAGTGGTAGTGAATGGTGCCACATCCAGCTGGCAGCCGGGCACTCGTGGTGTGCCCCAGGGATCAGTGCTGGGCCCCATCCTGTTCAATATCTTTATTGATGATCTGGATGAGGGGATTGAGTCCATCATCAGTTGCTTTGCAGCTGACACCAAGCTGAGGACAGGTGTTGATCTGTAGGAGGGTAGAAGAGCTCTGCAGAGGGACCTCGAGAGGCTGGACAGATGGGCAGAGTCCAAGGGCATGAGATTTAATACATCTAAGTGCCAGGTTCTGCACATTGGCCACAACAACCCCATGCAGTGCTACAGGCTGGGGTTGGCGTGACTGGAGAAGGCTCAGAGGAGACCTTATTCCTGTCTACAACTACCTCAAGGGAGGTTGTAGCCAGGTGGGGGCTGGTCTCTTCTCCCAGGCAACCACCAACAGAACAAGAGGACACAGTCTCAAGCTGTAACAGGGGAGGTTTAGGCTGGATGTTAAGAAGTTTTTCACAGAAAGAGTGATTGGCCATTGGAATGGGTTGCTCAGGGAGGTGGTGGAGTCACCATCATTGGAAGCGTTTAGGAAGAGACTGTATGAGGCACTTGGTGCCATCGTTTAGTTCATTACATGGTGTTGGATGATAGATTAGTCTTGATAATCTCGAAGGTCTTTTCTAACCTGGTTAATTCTATTCTATTCTATTCTATTCTATTCTATTCTATTCTATTCTATTCTATTCTATTCTATTCTATTCTATTCTAGAAAAGGTTCTCTTATTATAGACTTCTTAAGATGTTGTTTTAACTTTTGTTTTCTTTGTACAGAAAACCTAGCTAGGCATTTTAAAGAGCAGTGTTAGTTCCTCTAAATCCCTGAGATCTTCAGCAACTTTTTGTGTTTTGAGACATGCAGATCCATCTTCTGTATGGGAGGAATTAGGATGAAGTTATAATAACAAACAGATTTTTGAAAAGTCCTTTCTGTTTTATTACAGGACCATCAGAAAATGACAACAACAACAACAACAAGAACAACAAAAAAGGCCTGAATGGGTGTTGATTTGGTTTTGGCTTAAACGAAAGTTCCAGAGTTGTTAAGGGAAAAGTAAACAGACTTAATTCAAAAAATTACATAGGCCAGTGTCCCAGATCAAGGGATAAACACATTCTCAGAATTGTTCCATCTGCAGGGAGGTTTCATTTAGGTTTCCACTGAACTTGTGCAATTGAAATCTTCATAGTGATAGCCAAGTCATATTGAGGTTGGAGGTAAGCATCACAAATAAAATATGTAGACTCACAAAGAAGGACAGTAGTTTCACTAAAGCTCCAAGGACACTCTGCACATATTCCTTGAAGAAGAACATATATATTTTCATAACTAACAATTATAGAACTTGTTAAAATATCTTTTATGTCTTAATCAATGTAACTTCCATCTTATTGGGATTTTTTGTTTCACCAGATTGTTGATTAATATACAATGCAAATTTTATTTTTAACTTAAGGCATAGGTACTAATTTCAGCCTATTCTGTATCATCTATCAATCTTCTGCACGTGACATTCTGACCTCCTTTTTTCACTGGTTATAATGCTGGTTATAATATATAATGTATTTATATTTTTCATATGGTATATGAAAAACATAAACACATTAGAGATCTGTACTTCCACAGCTTGAAAGCACAAGGATTGTACATCATGGACAAGACCCTCCTACATATATCATTTGTCTGCACATACAGGGGGGAGAAATAAAAAAAGGGAGAAAGAAAAGGTGTTTTCAGCATCCTACTGAAGACTTTTTTTCTCTGCAGCATACAAACAGGTGACATCTAATTATGTTCTGTCTTTCACCAGTGCAAATCGAACATAAGTGCAGGTAGTGAACTGTGCAGAGTTGGGGTTCTGCCTAAAAGCCCTTACCTTTTTTTCACCCTCGTGCATAGCTGTTGGCAGTTCACACCTGAGCACCTGATTATACAGATGACTTTCTAGCCAACAGAATATTTCTAGTATGGGAATATATGTGTGACTTAGTCTGCTAAATTAAGGCTGAAGATCACAGCATTTCCACAGCAGTTCTCACTCTTGTTTCTTTCTCCTCTGCCTACCCAGTGGTTTTGTCCTTTCTTAAACATATTTCCCAGAGGTTCCACCAGCTTGGCCAATGGGCTCAGCTGTGTTCTGCTGTGGCCCCACTGGGGCCAGTTGAGCACTGGGCAGCCATGGGTTACTTCCAGAGGGCCCCCTGCTACCTACAGCTTGCCTCTTACAGCCAGTACAATACCTTACTGAGATGGGAAGTGTGAAATGAGTGTGAAGTTGCAGTTATTAGTAATCTCACATTTCATTGACTGATCAAGCAATTGGTTGAACAAGAAACGGTTGTATTCACTAACACATGCCTTGCAGAACAAGTAGAAGGTGGGCTTTAACTCAGACATAGTCTTTCCCGTTCACTTATGTCACATAATTTCTTTTCTGAGGCCTGCTTTGAGAAAAAATGGTAGGGCATAAATAAAACTGTGTTGCAATTTTATGGCAGACTATGCACCTGTGATCTGTTGCAAGATAATCCAGTCCTCCTCAAACACACATTTAGTATTATGATGAAGGTTGAGTGAGACATCATTGATACTGTCACAACAGACCTCCTTGTATAGGACAAACAGAAGAAGCAGTTATAGTCCTTTTTAGTCAAAGGCGCATCAGACAGATGAAACAAATGAGTCACTACCCAAAGCTCCAGCCATATGCAAGCCAAATCAGAAGCTCAGCTAGATGGTGAAGAACTTTTGCTGGAAGATGTCTATAAATTCATTTAAACTATGTACTGTTTGGTAAAAGTGTGCATGTTTATGGGCAGGAGCAGCCAGATGTAAGCAAAGAAGCCAAAAAGCCAGCAAGACAAGTACTTGGGGGTTTGAAAGAAAGCCAGCTCATGAAATTTGGGAGACAGAGCACTGGCTGAAAAAATGCTTGTATCTCTGAACAAAGAAAAATCATTCTCTTGTATGACCTTTACTTGGTTCCTGGAAATAAATACGATTAGATTAAAACAAAACAAAACAAAACAAAACAAAAAACAACCAACCCAAACCCTGTATATATTATATCTCCTGTCATAACAGAAACTGTTCAAAACTGTGGGTTTTGGCTACCTACCCAATAAAAACAGTAACAATGGTGTTAGTAGAGAGATTCTTTTTGAAGGGGAAACCAAAGATTTCCCAAGAGGAAGAAATTATGAGCTGACATTCCTGTTGAGCATGCTAAAGACCATGACAGCCAAAGACGCTTTCAAGTGAAGTCTGAAACTTTGCAAAAGGACTTTAAGCAGCATCTGGAAACTTCCCAGGAAGGGACTGGAGAAAAATTTGAAACACAGGAAGACATCTTAGTCTATCAGTGACAAATTGTCTGGATTCTTTAGGAGTAGCAATAGCAACATTTCCATCATTCAGTAGTAACAAGTAATCAAAAATGTAATCAGCAATCTGGATGTTGAGAATCAGAGGATTTCCTGGAAACTAGGAGAAGCTGGGAAAGGTGTAGCCAACTTGAAACCTGCTAAAAGGTTGAGTTGCAGCAAGGACTCAAGGAGCAGATGGTTCACACTGAGAAAAAAATCCAAAGATCACAGATGTCACTGGCAGTCAGCCACTTCAAATGGTGATGAGCCAGCTAGAGAACTGCAGTAAGACAGAGTAATCACAGTATTTCTCTAGTACATCTGTAACCCTTAGAAGAGAGAACTTAGATCATCAAATGCTTTTATTTGCCTTAACTTCTCACGCATCATTGCAAACTGTAGGAGTGATCTCTAGATACTACATCATGATGGACCTTTCTCCTGAAGTGGTTTGAAAGGTACCTAATGAGAAATCAAGAAGATACCATATTAGCAGAATTCCTAAGAAGTCACTAGTTCTACAGTTTTAAACGTGCTACCCAGAAATCCAGAAGTAATTAATTTTTTAAATTCCAACTAAACATTTTTTTTTAAGAATCTAGGGATCAGTTAAATGTTCTAATCCTAGCTTTGAGTCTGATGGAGTTGTGAACCAGCTCAACAACTGTCTACCTTTTAAAATATCGGCAGTGCAGCAAGTCCCTTCACATCCCATTCCTTGGTGGTTTAATAGCACCACATTCCAGCAGGGCACAAAACATACCGTAATCATTCCAAATCTTGGTTATAACCTAAGGCACAGCTGAAGTTAAAAATACTGAAGTAAGCACTGGGGGAGGGGGAAGAAGGGACAGGACAGGAAACAGCAAAAAACACAAACATTTGGACCATTTGTGTTGCTCAGAAATATACAATCTCTGAGTTTATAAAAAAAAAACACCACCAGCACTTGGTAAATAGAAGGCAGGGAAAGGCTAAAAAAATAAACATGAGCAAGATACAAGGTCAGATAAAGGAGCTATAAAAGCCGGTCACCTGGACTCTTCCCTGGGTCAGCAGAGTGGAAGTTAGAACCCAAGCTGCTAAGCAACTGTGAGGTTTGTGTAGACCTGTCCAGAAAAGCAGTAGTCAGTCAGTCGGTGGGCACAAGGATCAAATAGAGCTGGAGAAGGTACTGGTGGACAGCCAGGCAGCAAGCACCATTCCAGACCTCAATTCAGTCCAAGGACAAAATATAACATTACCCACATAACTGTCTGAGAAAGGAACAGGAAGATAGTAATTCACAGGAACACAGTCTAACACCAGACATTGATACAAGATGCAAAATTAAAATGCTTGATGTTTGCAAAGTCTCAGGACCAAATGTTTGCCAAATCAATCCATAAAATTAAAAAAAAAAAAAAAAAAAAGGTGAGAATACTGATGAAGTGGGGTACTTCGTACAGTTACTGAAAACTGCTGAAAACAAACAGCGCAATATTACACAGTATCCCCAAGGTTGGAAGAGACCTCAAAGATCATCAAGTCCAACCTGTCACCACAGACCTCATGACTAGACCATGGCACCAAGTGCCACATCCAGTCCCCTCTTGAACACCTCCAGGGACGGTGACTCCACCACCTCCCTGGGCAGCACATTCCAATGGCGAATCACTCTCAGTGAAAAACTTCCTCCTCACCTTGAGCCTAAACTTCCCCCGGTGCAGCTTGACACCATGTCCTCTTGTTCTGGTGCTGGTTGCTAGAGAGAAGAGGACAACTCACTCCTGGCTACAACCACCCTTCAGGTAGTTGTAGAGAGCAATGAAGTCTCCCCTAAGCCTTCTCCTCTCCAGGCTAAACAACCCCAGCTCCCTCAGCCTCTCCTCATAGGGCTTGTGCTCAAGGCCTCTCACCAGCCTTGTTGCCCTTCTCTGGACATATTCAAGCATCTTGATGTCCTTCTTAAGCAATCCTTCTTAAACTTAATCTAGTAAAATACTCAAGAACTGATTACACAGAAGTAAAACATGAAAGACTTCTCTGGAACATGTCCAAAGATGGGCAATGAAACTGGTGAGGGGCTTGGAACATAAGCCCTACAAGGAGAGGCTGAGGAATCTGGGGTTGCTTCACCTGGAGAAGAGGAGGCTCAGAGGAGACCTTTTTGCTCTCTACAGATACCTGAAGGGAGGTTGTAGCCAGGTGGGGATAGGTCTGTTCTCCCAGGCAACCAGCAACAGAGCAAGGGGACACAGTCTCAAGCTTCACCAGGGGAGGTTCAGGCTGGATATTAGGAAAAACTTCTTCACAGAAAGAGTAACTGACCATTGGAATCGGCTCCCTAGGGATGTGGCAGAGTCACCACCATCCCCGGACATCTTCAAGAACAGACTGGATGAGGCATTTAGTGCCATGGTCTAATCGATTGGAAAGGGCTGGGTGATCAGTTGAACTGCATGATCTTGGAGGCCTCTTCCAACCTGGTTGATTCTATGATTCTGTGATTCTACTATGAGAGATGCAATATGTCTAGGAGGCACAACACTGAAAAAGCTTTGTTAAAGGATTTCCTTATTTTTATAGATTATGGTTGAATAAAAGACGTGGTAAATCAAAACCAAAATCTCTGTTTCTATCAGCACTGGGATTGAAGCAGGATTTTGTTCTTCAGGACATTTGTTTAGTTGATTTTTTCATAGCACAGTTTTTCCAAGGTAACAAAATCTCTTATAAAATAGACAATCCTGTTCCTGGAGTGTTCTAACGTTGCTACTTTTTCATTCTCATTTCTTTCTAACTTTGAGGGTAACTTGCTGGAAGGTTCATTGCTTGGAAACAGTTTTGGTAACACATTGTTCATAGAAATTGTATAGAAGCATTGAAATATGATTGTCTTGCTTTGGTATTATAATACAGTGTTTGAAAAATACTATATTTAAAAAAATATTCATGGTATTTTTATATTAAAAAAGCTAAAATGTTACATTTTAAAGCTAAAATATTAATGACTATTATGGATCACATAAGCCTCCATAAATTTTTACCTGCTTCAATCAATACAGGATTCCATATTGCAGCACATCATTAGGAAAGGATACATGAAACTGAAGCATCAAAACAATCTTGTTTCCTGTGGGATATGCTTATTTCAGTTTACTTTTGCCTATGTAAATGTTGCAAATAGAAGGGGGAAAATTAATCTGATAAGAGAAAGACATAAAAGCAAATTAATATGCCAAAAATTATGGTGAAGTTAATTAAGATGTAATTTATTTTCATAAATGTTTTCAACATTTAAAATTGCAGACAAAAGACTTTCCAAAGAATCAAAGCATGTGAGCCCAGTTGGTATTAAGATATGAGTGCCACAGAAGTCCAGGATATTGCTGAAATAATCAACTAGACCACGGAAGTAAATATGGGCTTCATTTTCAGTGTTTACATCCAGTACTCATCATGCTATTACACTTGCCCAACATTATACAAAGAAATTATATGATCGCATGGTTCAGCCCAAGGCACAGTCAAAGAGGAAAAGTGCCCTGCAGGTATTCTGAGCATGAATAAAATATGTACATGGATCACCTGAAGACTTCAGGTGCAAGAAATTTCATAAATAATATCAAGGCAGAAACAGTACATGTTAAAGTGCAGGTGAAGTACTGGTTCATCATGAGCTCACAGTGACTGTTGATCAGAGCTGTGGTCTTAGTCAGAGGACTTTTTTTTTTTCCTATTCCACATCATCGACATTAATTGCTGAAAAACCACTTAATTCTCCATGTCTGACTCCTCATAATGGAAGATGCGTGGCAGCACAAAACAAGAATTGTGGCCAGGTTTCTAGACAGGCTGTGTTCACCGTCCTTTCAAATTAGACAATCTGCAAAGTCTAGACTTCCTGCACCTTTGAAATTGAGGGCTAAAGAACAAGGTAAATGAAGAAGCTCTCTTCACTCTTTGATGAGCTGGGTACACCCTTTTCAAGTAGCAAACCAGTTAGTCCACCCCCACTTAGTCTGCCTCCTTCCCCTCCCATCCACCTCCTGCCTTCTTCCACCACATAACTCAATTACGTAGTTAGCAAAAGGTATCAGATGTTCCCCAGATAGTTTGTAAACAAACTTGTCTGATATTTATTAAATAATTTATTAAAATTCCCACCCACTTGCCTGCAGAAATAAGAAGCAGAACAACCATGGTAAACGTCTTCAAATATTCAAAGGATGTAAACAACAAATATGCAGTAATTAGGTTGAATTATGTACTGACATTGTGATGTATTAGGTTTTGGAATAGTTCCCCTGAGGAAGTGGTTAGGCTTCTTGGAGAGTTTCAGACATGGAGTGAAATAACCCTACTAAACTTTACTTACTATTAAGTAGGAAACAACCTGATAAAAGGCTGGAAGCCAGACAGTTTTAGGAAATAGGTCTTCCTCATGCCTAAACTTCACCATTCTGTGAAAATGCACATAGCATTTATTTCACAATTGCAGTGGTGCACTAAAGTGGATTAAAAAAACCCATGTAGATCATATGACAGCAGTATTTCAATCAGCAAACAAGTGAGTCACTAAAAATTTCACTTACAGAGGTCATGAGTGATGAAGAGGAAGCCTGCCTGGGTTTTTTTGAAGAAAAAAAAAAACACAAAACTTTCTACACATTGACTTTTAAAATATGGGATACATCTGCATTAATGAGTGACAAGGAATTTGAGAAATCTGCTGCACATGTGGCTTGGCAGGTGCTTTATATTGAAAGGCACATGAGGTTTTGTCAAATTGTGTAGAGCTGCTCTAATCATAACCTCTGAGCATCAGTCATTGTTTACCTTAATGCTATCATAAGCACATCTGGGTAACTGCTTAAAATAATGGTAAAGGTAATTAGTCATGAATTGAGTTGGAAATCTGATAAAGTACTTATGACATACATGCTGGTACCAAATGAATTCATCATGGTTAACACAATTACAAAAACGCCATAGGAATTAGTAATGACTGTGCCAGCATTTGAATGTGTTGCTAACATGAGAGCAAGTATAATAAATACTGCTTTTTTTATCTTAAAAAAAGAGTATTAAAAAGGTATTGCAACAGGCCTGCAAAATTTTATCTCTATATTTTGTTATTGATAAAGGACATAAGTATTTTTTTTTAAATTACAGGACAGGAAAGTTTTTAGGATAATTCTTCCAGCCTGCTTTACAAGAACTGTACACTGTCTGTGCAGACCCACTTCCTAGATGGAGGCATCATGCACAGTGCCCAACCACAGAAATCCATACATGTATCTTTAGATCTGATTCTTTCCTGGTTTGATATGGCACAGATGCAGCTAAAGCCAGTGAACCAATAGTTACTTCTTAGAGACTAAGAAGCTGGTCGTATGAGGCTGTGGCACAGCCGCTACCACATGATGTTAGAGAAATGCTAGCACTGTAAAACATGCTGTATGCTTTGAACCAAGTCTTGGGGTTTTAAGAATAGCATGGTTTATTCACCATAAATGGCTATACCTTTCTGTATTGGTTGCATAACAAGTGTTAGCAAATACTTTCTTCATTCTTCACTAATAAAAGTCACCTAGCAACAAAAGAAGAAACCTTGTTATAAACATATTTATAACCAGGAGGTAGGAAAGACCTTGTTCCCTATATGTGCACGTAATATATGTGCAATATGTATGTACCTTATTATCCTGCCACTTCTATTTCCAACTGTGTTCATACTCCGCAGTTTTACCTTGCTAGATGGGAACTCTGTTTCCCAAAGGAATTGCAGGAGTTCCATCAACAGCAAAAGCACAGGGTAGAAAATAGCACAGGCATCATGCTTTGCCCACAGGAGGGCACCTGAACCCACAGCTCCCCTTCCAGTTACTCAGTCACCTTTTTCCCTAGTTTCCCAGCATTTCCACTTCTCTCCACTGCTACACCGGTATCTCCCCGACTCTTTTCTGGTAATCGTCATAAATGCAGCCTGTCTCTGTTTTCTGTCTAGTGCGTTCATACTTCTTGGTTTTTTAATCAGTATCTTAATTTTCCTCTCTCACTATTTTGGGTTCTCAGACAAGATTCTAAGCATTCAGTAAATTTATACTTTTGTAGCTCTTTGATACCTGTATGAGAGATTTCTTGTTCTCTGTGTCTCTACCTGAATTCCCTTCTTAGCTAAATTCCTGAAAAATCCTATTGTTCATTTGCTTGGAGGGTTTTTGTGTTCCTCCAGCATTTATCCTTTCTTTCTCATTTCTGAAACCTGTAGCTTACTTGTGCCTTAGTCACTTATACAAACTTCCAAGCTCTTTCTCTCTTACCCTCTTTCTCTTTGTTCTTATTTCATAAAATGAAGCATAGATTATACAACAATTTGCGTTGGAAAGGACCTTAGAGTTGATCTAGTGCCAGTCTCCCTACTAGATCAGATTTCTCAAAGCCCCATCCAACCTGGCACTGAACACTTGCAGGGAGGTGGCATCCACATCTTCTCTGGGCAGTCTGTTTTCCTAAGTTCTAACCTAAATCTACCCTCTTGAGCGCCATGTCTACCCTCCAAGACCTTCCTTGTCTTTCTTGTTCTGGGGGCTCAAGAACCAGATTTAGTACCCTGGTGAAGTCTCCAGAGAGCAAGCCACATTTCTTTTCATGCAGCCCAGATTATGGTTGGCTTTCTGGGCTGCAAGTGCACATTGCTGGCTCATAGTCAGTTTTTCGTCTGCAATTTGCCCAGACTCGTTTCCTATTCTCACTACTCAAGAACGCGGTGCTCATCTCTTTGAATTCCTTGCTATCCTGTCTGTGCCAGGGTGCAGTCAACACTTCAAAGTTTGCACAACAGAGCTGTGGTTACACCTCTGCCCTAATATCCAGTGACTCTTGTCTGTGCTTTCTGCCCTGCCCAAACTCCTCTGATTACTTTCTGTTCTCTCCGACACCCTGGAAGTACATCCAATGCTCCAGTCAATTTCTAGTACTGACGGAACAACTATGTCTTTGTATATGTGGAACTACCCTATTTTTTCACAGCTCATCTTACTTCTAAAGTGCATAGAGTATCTTTAATCCAGTGGCCTTCCAGTCTCTTTTTGTCTTTTTTCTTCAGCTCCTTCCGCCAACACAACTGCAACAACCCTCAGTCTCGTAACTGGTTCAAATCAATATTCCTGACTGGCATATTGCATGCATTCTCTGTAATGCATCTATCTGCACCAGGCTGGGAGCTCTGTGAAGTAGAAAGATGTCTCATTCTCTGTCTGTATCACAACATCAGGCTTATGCTCAGCACCCAAGAAGAGTGATTTATTTCTCCCATTTATATTTTCTTGACCTAAAGACATGTTTTCTTACTTGGAATATATTTTATCATCTGATTCAAAACTGCCACGTAATCATACCACTGTGTTTGTGATAGCATAGTAAATTCCATGGCAACAAATGGTGATGTCATAAATGCAGGATTTATATAATTTCTGTTTCAGCAAAACCAAGGTGAAGATGTGGATGGACAGGGGGAAAAAATCATTAAAATACCAACAGTTTCTGAAAACTGCAGCAAAAAGCATTCATGGGAACACAGACAAACATTATTTATTAAATTTCTTTTTTTACATGCTTTTTGAATTTTAACAGACAGCTTCTCTGTATAAGTCCCTCTATTACGGGGCATAGAAATATATTTTAGAATGGCTGCAAAATGTTTAGACTCAAGGCTCTAAAATTCAAACCAGTTTTCTCAGACGAGGTAAATGGAATGGAAAGAAAAGAGCCACGATGGTGAAAAAATGCATATAAAAATTTCCGAGCTACATTTTGCACAGCTAAACTGCCAGCTATTCATTAGAGTGCCTATGACGTGTTAAGGATGTACTTGCGTAGATTATTTACAAGACCTAAGAAGTGATTAATAAGAGGATGGAGCTGAAAACATCCTCTGTGATGTTCTTGCTAACAAGTGGGCCAGCTTTGTAATCAAACATCATCAGGGAAAGCAGCACACGGTATGAATAATTTCTGACTTCCCATCCTCTCTCACTGAAAATACAGACCGGGGTGGGGAAAAAAAGTCTGAATCTGTCAGTTAAAGAAATATATTCCACAAAATCACAACTTAAACTGATGTCTATAACCAACTGGGATATTTCAAAAGCAGTAATAACCTAGTATAATGATTTACACTTCAAATTATTTGTAATAGATGTTAAATTATTTGTAATAGATTTGTTTTTGCTGAAGATCTAAAAAGATATGGCAAATCTAAGTGCAACAGTAAAAATTTGCTTCCTGAAGAAATCTCTAACTTTTGCAATCCAGCTGATTCTACAGTGTTGTTGAACAGACATAAACTATGTCATTCCAGCTTGCCTGTTCTACTTGTCCACACTGTTCTGTTCAGCTTTATTAAATAAAGGAGGAAGTTACCCTTTCCCCACCTTTAACTACAAAGCAGGTTGTTTAACATGTGTCATTAGATACCATTGGCGTTTAGGGGGGAAAATATTTGAAAACTAAAAAGACAGAAGACAGTACTGCTATCTGGACATAACCAAATCTGAGAGCATGACTAAGAAGCATTTGTCATAGTCCTTCACCTGTTTTGCATGGCGCTCTCATTCTTGGTATGCACAACTTGCATGGACTACCCTAGTCCTCCTGGGACCAGGTACACTTCACAAAAAGCCTTTTGGCTGATAAACACTGAGACTCCAGAGTCAGTCAAGGCTGTACTCAGAAGGCCTTTTCTATCAAGAGATGATTAAGCATCTTCTTCTCCTCATGTACCCAAATATTTCCTTTGTCTTCTGCTATCTGAAAAAAATCACGTGATTGTTATTTTTTAATCTAGAGTTCCTCATATAGTGTGATATTTCACAGTATGGGAAATCATTGATTCTTACAATCTCACAACAATATTTAGACTGCCTTGTGTGTTTGTTTGGGTTTGTGTGTGTGTGAAGTTAATTTTAGCATCCCATGTAGGGATGTCCTGGTTTGAGGCCAGGCAGATCCTCTCTTGCTCCTGAAAGGGGCAAAAGAATGATACTCACACAAATGGATTGCAGAAGTGATGGAAATGTTAAATGGAAAGGCAGCTTACAAAAGCTGCAAGCACAGTGATAAAGATGTCCCAAAGCATGCAGAGTCCCTTACAGCACACCCAAAAAGCCTCCCAACTCTTCCCTTCTCCCCACCTGAGGGTATACTCAAAACACCCAGGGCCTTTTCTTCCCCCCCCCCCCCAGCTAGGCTAGTCTCAGCTGGCCAGGTCTGAGACTGCCCCTCCCCCTTCTCCTCCTGGCATTAGGTCTAGACAGGTCTAAGGGGCCTTGAGATAACTCCCCACCGTTACTTGATAGGGAGCATCTCCCAGGAGGGCAGAGAGGGATGAAAGAGGAAGTGAAAGACCTTACAGAAAGATTTATAGGGTGCAGGACATTATGGGTGTGAAATAAGCTGTTTCCTGTTTCCATCCACTGGGCTGGACACTCAGGACATCAGAGGTGTAACTTGTGTGGCAGCGGCAGGAGGCACCCAGCCTAAACTGCCACAAGGGATAAGGATGTTTGAGATAATCCAAACTGACAATAAAATGGCCTATGTGCTGGGTTACACCCATCCTGGGGGAGGGCTGTGAGAGCCCTGCTTCCCCAGGGGACAGAAGAAACCTCATCCAGGTGAACAGGGAGGGACTTGGTTTCTCCCTTCCAGGAGGAGGGGCCCCTCGGGTCAAAGGTGGCATATTCCACTCCCCCTTCCTGTCCAGCAAGCCTATAAAAAGGGAGACACTGCAGCCATTTTTCCTCTTTGCTCCTGCCTCGCCTATTTGAAAGGACCCACCACTGCTGCCTGCCTCCTGGTTCTGCTACATGGCCGAGCCTGATCGTCTCCCTGCTGCATCCACGCTTCTCTAAAGAACTGAAATCCACATACATTGAGGGAGATACAAGACCATCCAAATTTGGTTTTGTACATTTTCCTAGTCATCCTTACTCCTTGCCCTTGTAAATCCTCCCTCTTACTGCTATATATATGTTTTGTTAAAAAATTTACTTCTCCTACTTCCAAACCAACTCCAGATTATTTTTTTGGGTAGATTCACCTCCAGTCTCTTCAGGGCCAGAGGAAAGAATTCTGGGCTGGTTTTTTTTGCTACCATCTGAGCTCTTAAAGTCTAGTTAAGGCTCAAACCACTACAGCCTATAAATCATATCACTTGGAACTACAATCAGTACAAGATGTTGTTCAATGTGGGGTGAATTAATAGAATTAATTTTTAATTTTTTCTCTGATTTGAGAGATTCTAAAGAAACATTTCAGTTTTGCAAAATTGTGGCTAACATGTCATTGTGATGTTCACCTCATAAAAATTTGTTTGCTTACCAGTTCAGATTGGCAGCTGTGCAACCCTCCACTGGATTAACAGAGAATGCTACACAATCATCTAAAGTCTAAACCTCAGAAAAGGTTGATTTTGCCTGTGGCAACACAACAAATGATTGCAGCAAGCAAATGACAACAGTCCAGAAGGAGATTCAACAGGTCTGATGACAAAGTAACCCTCAATGCTTTTCAGAAGATGACTCTACAAAGAAATCAATACCAGTCTGTCAGACCAGCTGGCGGCCAGTCACTAGTGGTGTGCCCCAAGGATCATTGCTGGGCCCCATGCTCTTTAACATCTTTACTGATGATCTGGATGAGGGCATTGAGTCCATCATCAGTAAATTTGCAGACGACACCAAGTTGGGGGCAGGAGTTGATCTGCTGGAGGGCAGAGAGGATTTGCAGAGGGACCTCGACAGGCTGGACAGATGGGCAGAATCCAACGGCATGAGATTGAACACATCCAAGGGCCAGGTTCCGCACATTGGCCACAACAACCCCATGCAGTGCTACAGGCTGGGGTCAGAGTGGCTGGAGAGCGGCCAGGCAGAGAGGGACCTGGGGGTACTGGTTGATGGTAGGCTGAACATCAGCCTGCAGTGTGTCCAGGCAGCCAAGAAGGCCAATGGCATCCTGGCCTGCATCAGGAAGAGTGTGGCCAGCAGGAGCAGGGAGGTCATTCTGCCCCTGTACACTGCACTGGTTAGGCTGCACCTCGAGTACTGTGTCCAGTTCTGGGCCCCTCAGTTTAGGAAGGATGTTGACTTGCTGGAATGTTTCCAGAGAAGGGCAACGAAGTTGGTGAGGGGTTTGGAACACAAGCCCTATGAGGAAAGGCTGAGGGAGCTGGGGTTGCTTAGCCTGGAGAAGAGGAGACTCAGGGGTGACCTTATTGCCCTCTACAACTACCTGAAGGGAGGTTGTAGCCAGGCAGAGGTTGGTCTCTTCTCCCAGGCAGCCAGTACCAGAACAAGATGACACAGTCTCAGGCTGCACCAGGGCAGGTTTAGGCTGGATGTTAGGAAAAAGTTCTCTACAGAAAGAGTGATTGCCCATTGGAATGGGCTGCCCATGGAGGTGGTGGAGTCACCTTCATTGGAGGTGTTCAGGAGGAGACTTGATGGGGTGCTTGGTTGCATGGTTTAGTTGTTTAGGTGGGTTGGATTGGTTGATGGGTTGGACGCGATGATCTTGAAGGTCTCTTTCAACCTGGTGTATTGTATTGTATTGTATTGTATTGTACTGTATAATGTGCCTAACGTACTGCTGGCATACAGCCCCCAATGGGTCATGTAAGAGTGGACATACATCTTTATTCTGCAAGCATTTTCTACTTATATTTATACAGATATAAAGCCGTTAGCAAAATGGAAGATATTTGAGGCTCGTAAAAGAAAGCAGAGCATATTATCTGGATTATTTCCATTTTGAACATATTTTTTTACTTAGTCCAGTATGAATGGTTTATATTAAAACATTTAAATATTCAAGGAGGTTTTGGGTTACAGACTGATAGTAGTTCCATAAAAACAAATTATTTTTCCGTTTCTTCAAAATCTAATTAAACATGTGAAAACAAATGTGTTGTGTAATGTTAGAGTTATTCTGCCTTGCCTGCAACAATAACACAGTACCCTGGTAATTGACTATAGACAGACTTTTGGTGGGTTTTTTTGCAGCTATGTGGCTGGTGGTTGGTTTTTCACCCCTTTGGGAAATATTTCTCCATACTCCTCCCCACCACTTTTCTGCTTATTTAAAATATTTTGCAGCCTTTATGAATTCGGGAAGTGACATGTTGCCTTTTGGCAATTTCTACCTAATCATAGATTAAACATTTGTGACAATAAAGCATATAGCTAACTGAATTATAGTGAAACTACTCTACAAAATACATTTAAACATCCAGGTCTTCCTTAAATTAAGTATAACAGGCAGATGCATATTCCTATTCTCATCCATGCCCTTCCATGCACAGCTGAGACCTTGGCCTTAATCCATTGCCGTTAACTGTAATATCTCATTTAGTTTGACCAAAAAGAGAATGAAAGGTAATGGGTTCCCTAGCTTAGAACCTCACTTTGGCATTGCCACAAGTACTTCCTGCCTATGTTTAGACAGGATAAACCTGGGCCCTGAATATATCTTGATACCCAGTATCTTAGGAGCAAGATAAATTCAAGGAAATTTGCAGCCTTGTATACAGAGTTCCTCCTCAGATACTCATTCACAACACAAACTTTTACTTCAGTATGTTCTGTTACACGGTCAAAGCTTCCTAGTAATTTCCTGCTTCACTATTCTTTTAGAAATATTGTCTTCAACCATGCCTTGTTCCTTCCAGATCTCTCTTCACCTTTGCTTTTTTGCTGTCTCAGTAAGATGTTGGTAATACATGTCACTTGACCTCCCATCATCTGGCATTTTGAACTATAACATCTTCACCTCTTCTTTCTCTGATGTTCTCCAAAGACTAATAGTTATTTGAATATCTTGATGTTTCATCAATAGCATAAGTGAAAAAAATACATGAAACCACAATCATTCTTTCCTCACTATAAATCCTAGTATAATAGAATCACCTTGTTAATGTCTTACTTCATTTCATCCTGTTTGTTCATGCAACATTAGCAAAACATATGCCAACATCTCCTACAACTGATGTAATTATGAGGGCTCCAGATAATCCAAGCTCTATCTTAGACTCTCTGCTCATGGTTCACAGCCTAATTTGAACATCTCTCATGCAGCATCAGGATTTCGTATTCTTTCCATTCCCCGTAGATACAGATTCTCTCTTCTTTTTTTCTCCCACTTCAGTGTTAATGATGATTGTCTTCCCTGGATTATCTTTTCAGTTTTGCCTGCAGCCTTCCTCCATGAATCTCTTTGTATCTGAACTCTGTCTGCCTCCCTGACTTTCTAGCAAAGCATTCGTAGCATGCTTATCGTGTCTGAGGTCAGGTTTCTACTCTCTGGCTTTACTACTGTTCATTGATTCTTCCAGAATATTCCTTGTATGTCAGGTCACACAGGAGGAGACAAGACGGTCAGCCAAATTTGCATCGCTTTTAAAGGCCCATGGGCAAATA
The DNA here is from genome assembly GCA_033816785.1 of Picus viridis. Lineage (NCBI taxonomy): Eukaryota > Metazoa > Chordata > Aves > Piciformes > Picidae > Picus > Picus viridis. Next base: position 71,743,640 of record CM066606.1, on the reverse strand, counting down.
CCTTAGTATTATTGTAACTGTTTACTGGATTGGGATCTTACAGCACAGATCTCCAAATCCTCACGAAGCCACTTACAGAGCAGTTAGCTCTGATTTTACTATCTGATATTAAGTTTTGTTGGGTTTGGGTTTTTGGGTTTGGTTTTTGGGGTTTTTTTTTGTATGAAAATATCATTATAAGCAAAGTTTACTGGACTAAACTAAATGCTATTTTACCATATTCATCTGGACGTCCAGGATACTTTTACTGTTCAGTGCCTAAAACATAACTGACAATAAATGAACTTAATCTGACAGCACTAGAAGATAGGTATAGGAGATGGGGAAAACTCAGAGAAACGAAAGAAGCAAATAGAAATTGGTTTTGCAGAACTGATTTTGCTTTAATGTAACACACCGAAGACAGCTGTAGGACAACAGTACAGTACACTTAAATGAACAGATGTGTGCACCAATTATACATTCATAAAATAAGAGGAAGCCTTTTTATCTGCATGTCTGCTAAAGGAGTCAGAATAGAAAATAACATATTTCCAGTCCTGGAAAGAGTGAAATATTTGACCCATACAGAGAGACTGATCCTTGAGTCCTCCTCTGTGTTAGTGTTGTAATACAAATTGAAAGGTTCAGTTTATGATCAGCAGTAAAATTACTGCTATGGTTTTTTTACAGTTTTAATAAGTGATATGTTTTTATTGTTAACTTCTTTAAGTTATTTTAAGTTGTGTGTAAGCGGTCTTACAATTTTTTCTGATTATCTGTACAATCTTCTAAGAGAAAATACAGAACTGATAAAATAAATGTCCATTAAATAAACACAGTATAATTCTGTCCTAGTTAGATAAATAATAAAACTTGCTGCCTTTTTAGAAAAAGTCCTATCGTATTTCTGTCAACTTCTAACCACACTGAATCTGCAATTATAAGTGGTATGAATCATGAGACAGAAGATGGATGTTATCTTCTATGTGCTCTGATAAGACAGGAGCACCTTTCTATAAGATTGATAGGGCCATCTAATGAGAAATATTTTTTTAAAAGAGAGACAATACTGTGACAAAAAAAAACAGTTTCTCAAAGTTTCCCCACTTCAGGAGTGTTATGTGGGAAAATTAATACACAGCCATTTGTGCCCATAACATGTGATGGAACTCTAGAAATATATGGGTACCATAGAGGGTGTTCACTCAATTAGCCATATAGAGGCAAAAGAAGCAGAGCTTGTTAGTGCTGTGAAGCCAACACAAGAAAGAGGAATTCCTCTAATATCAACAGTTTGCTTTGAAAAGAAATAAAATCTCCAAGCACATGATAGATAAATACCTCATAAAACTAAGACGTTTCAAGCCATGCTAAGCATGGTAATCTCTGGGTAAGGCCTTTTCAACATAGTCCATGTGTGTCAGCAGAGACTCTAAGTGATACTCACCTCATGTTGACAATTTGAATGCAGTGTATCTAGTTTGTTTTCCTATTCTAGGCTGCCTGTAAAATGACCACTCTCTTGCTCCTCTTCTCCCTCAAGAGATACCAACCATTGCATGAAGGCTGTCAAGTGTCACTCTAGGTATAATGAAAACTATGAACTAGTAGAGTGAATGTCAAAAATGGTAAGCCAAAGCTCTCCTTTTGCTTGGTATCTAGCATATCATTGGAGGTGTTCAGGAGGAGACTTGATGGGGTGCTTGGTTGCATGGTTTAGTTGTTTAGGTGGGTTGGATTGGTTGATGGGTTGGACGCGATGATCTTGAAGGTCTCTTTCAACCTGGTGTATTGTATTGTATTATTGTATTGTATAAATTGGCATCATTCCTCCGAAGCTCCTGCAAAAGGCTTGGCCTCCAAGATTATGGTGGATTGTATATTAAGACTGTTAAAAAAATGTACCCTTTCTGTATGTCTCACTGCTGATGGTTAAAGCAGCATCCCTCACCAAGAGACATTCTGTCATCCCACCAGGTCTGATTCCCTGTTCATTTACACCACTGTGAATAAAACAAAGAATGACACTGAAATTGTTATAGACACATCAATATTAATGAAAAAAAGCCCCAAACAACAATGACAACAAAAAAAACCAACCAAACAAACAAACACAGAAACATCAGCAACATCCCTGGAGGTAAACGTCCCTAGAGTTGTTCAAGAGGGGATTGGACGTGGCACTTGGTGCCATGGTTTAGTCATGAGGTCTGTGGTGACGGGTTGGACTTGATGATCTCTGAGGTCTCATCCAGCCTTGGTGATTCTGTGATTCTGTAATTCTGTGAAAATCAGATGTAACTCAAAACAATGTTCTTATGTTACAGAATTTCCACCGTTGGTTCCACCAATTTTATTTCTCATTCTCCTTTTATATTCTGAGCCTGGTTTTGAGCTTCTTACTGGTCTAGTTATGGTGAGCATTCTGTATATGCATGTGTCTGTGCAAACACTTCTGCATTGTGTAATTCTCCCTTACTGACTCTGGACATCTTTCAAAGCTTTTGAAGCTATTACCCACTTTAATTAACTAACACGGCAGAGGGGAATTACTCTCAAAGATGCTAAGTTTCTGTGAGCCTCATGAAAAGATAGCCAGAATGAGAAAACAGCTCATCGGTGTCCCTGGAAAAGCTGTGATGCAAGTCTGTAACTTATTAGACACCAGGGAACCACAAAGTACTGCTCTGTAAGAAAGCCGTATTTCAGTAGCTTCACTGTTAGTAGACCTACAAGGAATGAAGTCTGCCACCCACTGTTAAATTTCTCTCAAACTGTGGTGGAAATGCTTAAGTAGCTGCAGATGCACAATCTCATTTTAGAATTAATACACTACAGAATAGCATCACTATCATCCAGAGAATCTAGCTGGCTAGAAGATCAGGCTGGCTACTCAGATAGGTTTTTATTGAGCTATGTCATGGATTGAGTTGAACCTGCTGTTGTTATTCAGACCATGCTGCAGCCATGCCAGCTTCAAAAAGTGTAAGTGCTAACTGGAGCAAAGTATTACGGCAGCTTGAAGTTCAGTTTGCATTGTGGGAGGCTTTGTGTTCCGGTTGCTGCTTCTGGGTTCTTGGGTGTTGGGTCTTTTCTGCAGGCATGGTGGCTGAATGGGTAGGAGTCAGGTAGCTGCTGGTCTTGGTTTTCTGGTTTATGCCTTTTTTTCCTCCCTGTATTTCACTGTGCTTCTTCTGCAAATAGGCTAAAATAAAATAATCTTGCATTGTATTATCATATTAATTAGATTAACTAAGGCAATTACACATTGTGCTTATGATATGTTATATTAAACTCCTATCTCTTTATCTCAGCCCTGAGTTGTGTGCGTTACTCCTTCCCCTCACTTTTGTGTTGGGGGAGCAGGCAGGTTTAGCCCTTGCACTAAACCATTACAAGCCAGCACCCATCCCAGCAGCAGCTGACTGCAAACTCAGACTGCAAAATGCCTTTTTCAGCATAAACTGAACTCTGCTGCAGGTAAGGATCATATCTTCATTCACTGTGTGAAATAAACCTATTTCCTTATAGAGAGAGATTAGATAATAGCAGCAATGATAATGTCAGTGCCTGTTTTGAAATTAAATCTGATCACAAGACACACATAGTACAAACTTGATTGATTTGAAACTAGTTCTATGCAACCCAATCACCTTGTAGTTCATGACCCTTTTTCTTTTAAATGCACAGGTACAAACTGCAAGCAGGGAGTGGAGGAATAACTCGTGTTGCCATATTTCAGTTCTGTGGGAGAGATTCAAAACATTTCCACCTTGGTCTTGTCCTCCGCATTTGTGCTTTATGCTTCGTGGCTCAGGGAAACCAATTAGTACAAGAAGATAAACAGTGAGTAGAAGCAGAGGTGTTGGAACATATCTGGGCATTCTTCATCCTAGTCATTTTGTCATGATACAGTTTTTGCCAGTGGCACTTCTATGAGAATGGATAAACCCCTCCCTCCCCCAAAAAAAAAAAAAAAAAAAAAAAAAAAAGAGAGAGAACCACCTTGGTCTAAGTAATATTCCCTTTCCTACTTGTTTTATATTACAGAACCAAGTGTGCAAACACTAAAACACCATATCATCCATGCAGAAGTATGAGTTAGAACAGCTGTAGTCACAGTATAAGTGCCCTTGAACACACTGAATTTTTTCCAGTGTATCACAATTACAGAAACACCTGTGCCAAACAGCTTTCTTCTGATCCTCTATAAAAGTTCACAAAGCCCTCAAACTTTCTCATTTCATACAGGTCTGCACTGCCTTGAAGCCAGCTCTGTACATCTCAGTATGGGGTACTGCAGAATTTTTCCTTTTCATGCCTCGAAACATAAAATAAATGGTATGTGCAGGTGCAGGAGTCAATATGTGATTCAGTTACTTGACAGTAAGGCATAAGACACAACACAAAAACATTTACTTTCTTCATAAATCCTTTTCACACAGAAAATTCCTCTCAAAAAAAAAATAATCTACAAATACTGTGACAACATACGTCATCTGTGCCACTCTGCTTGGGAAGCTCTACTCTAGATTTCTGCAGGTACAATTGTATCATAAATACATGTTAGCTGTTGATTTGTTATGTACCATTTTTAGAGTAGGGGGAAGGGAGGAGGAAGATGTGCATCATATGTGTACATCATAACAAAAGCCTCAGGACTGAATACATTTGGCTTGGTTGCTCTTTTACAAACAAGATGTTATGGTTGTTTTAGCTTTAAGCACTGCTGGATAAAGTCTATTAAATTATTTACATTTAAAACTACCCAAAGTGTATGTTTAAAAAGGGTCAGAAGAAAGTCACCCTTAGCAGTTACCAGAGAAATGTGTGGCTGCTATCCTTCCAGTGGAATTCCAGAAATGGGAAAGGGAAGTGCCAGAATTCAGTTACCTAGCCTAAGAATTCGGTTCATGCAGCCTGTAGACAAGCCCATCTTATGAAAGATGAAGAATATATAGTAGTGTGATAGTTTTAGGCTGTGCATAGGAAAATTTTCCACAGATCCTGAGTAAAAGTGGTAGAATGCAAATAAATTACCCTTGGATGTAAAAGGGAAAAATAATAATAAGGTCTAAATAATCCCATTGGTCTGATTACTAGCGTAAGATTAGTGGTGTAAACTCTTTCTCTTTTCACTTCTTGCTCTCTGGCAGACACTAGCCGGTGCTTCTGCTAGCTTGCTGACCTTGGCTGCATTTCTTTGTTGTGATTAAGTACGAAGAGCAACTCTCTGCTCTTCTCTCTCTTTTACCTTGTACAGGGGGAAGGAAGTAGGGAAGGGGGAAGCTGCTGGTATACCCCTGGTTTTGTCCAGTGGGATCTTGTGTGTTTTATAAATTGTGCATATTTTTAAATATTGTATATTTTGTACATATTCATTGCATTTCATATTTCTGTATTGTAGTTTTCCTTGTAAACATAGCTTCATTCGCTTCCATCTGAGTTGGTCTGGCAATTTTATTTTGGGGGTAATTTCAACCCACCACAAGCAGTTACACAACCTCCCAAATCTTGGCTCTCTACAGCCACTCAAAGCTCTTGAAAACTGCTCCATGTCTGAAAATTCATCAAAGACAAGTTTTTAGTAATATATTAATCAAAAAGGCACAATTTTTTTCTGTCTTACGGAGGGGAAGCCTTCCACCATCCCTATTTACATGGCCCATTGTGAAAAGCTTTTTTTTTTTTTTTTTTTTTTTTTTTTTTTGGCAGGGCATAAGCAGATAATAAATAATATTACTACACTAATTCAGGAAGCAATGTACAATGGCAAGCATAATTTGAACCACTGCTGCATTGCTTACACACTCAAGAAAAACGGCTAGATGTCATTGTGTATGGCTCAGGGGAAACATCTGTTCCAACTGCTTTGGTCAGCAAGTAATAAGGAATAATACTGTAAAGATCTGAATTCTGTTACGCAAATTGGTCGTATGCTCTCATATTGAATATTATATTCTGTTCTTATTACTCCACCTAAGCATGGATTTAACAGAAATAGAAAGTGACTGGAGACTGCTGATAAGCATGTTACAGATGTAAGAATGATTCTGCAGTCTTAAAAACTAGAACTATTTAGCTTGGAAATAGATAAAATCAGCAGCCACAGTGCAAACATATGCCATAAAATAAAATGATATGAAGAATTTGAATTAAATACTTCTATTTTGCTTGCATTTTCTGCCACTTTTCTTACCCTTCATATGTCTAGTCTACTTATATGACAAGATATGAGAATCAGGAACTGTCTGTTACTCTAAATTTGAATCATGCCTATCACAATGAAGCCCACAGATGGTCACTAGGCAATTCCATAACAAACAAAAATAATCTTATTTATCCTTTGTCCTCATAAAATAACAAGGAGGCTATTAAATTTAAAGGAGACACTTATTAAATAAAAAGAAGACACTTCTAGAACAGAGCCTCAAATGTGGCATTTCAGTGGCATATGCACCCCCAGGGAGCATCCTCTGTTCACCCAGAAGGGCAACAGATTTTGGAGTAAGCTTCTGTCCCACGCTCAAGCCATTGCACTCCAACCTCCTGGCACCTTCAGACACCACCCTGACACAAACACAGACTGGCCAGGAGGACAGCACACTTGTCTATAGAAAGGATCTTTCCTCTAGAGCACATGGGACACTGGGCTGAATTTCCCTCCATTGCTGCCACCTTCTTTGGCACACAGCCCCCCAGCCAGTTAATGGTGACAAAAAAGCAGCACCATAGCACAGAGATGCAGATGTTTCCAAACATTTTGTGCTGTACATCATCTCTTTCTCCACACTCCTTTCTGGAAAATTCAATGTTGTAAATGATCAGAGATAAGAATCTAAATTGCCCTGGCCTTGAATTATGTGTTTCTAATTCACATTTCCCTCAAAATAGCAGTTATTTTTAGGCGCGATGGAAAGACCTGCTTATTTAAGCTTTAAAGTCATTACTAAAACATAAAAACCCAGGCAAAGAATTTAGAGGGCTTTGAAAGGTTTCAGGCCTGTGAAAGGCCAAAACCAAAGCAGCTGCACACAGCAGACAGACACCCTCTCTGTAAGATTGAGAACACTGATGCACGTTTCAGAGACAGAGCTGACCACTGACTGCCACAATGATGAATCTTGCCTGTGGTCACATTATTTCGTATTTGCCCTGGGGTTTTCTTGATTCTTTTCAGGAGCTTCTGGCTGCAGTTATCTCTGTCATAGATAGTCTACCGCCTTCAGGCACTAGCCCACTCAGCATCATCATTTCAGTGTCCCAGATAAAGAACTGAAACTTTTTCTTCTCTTTGTCTATATATGTGTGAAAGATGGAGAAAGGAACAAAGAGAGGGGGAAATCGCTGTCTTTCATGTTTTTACATATTGAAACAGAACTATTATAAGCAGAACATCTGAGATGGGAGCCTTAATGGTGGCAGAGATCAAAAATATTCTTCCAGGTATATTATTTATGGTTCCAGTTTTAGTTTCAGTAAATAGGAAATTTGTTCCCGCATCGCAAGCTTACTCCATTTTTTTTTTTTTTCTACAGCAAGCACTGGCACATATTTTTAGTGTGGATATTGTGGATACAGTCTGTGAATACATGTTGGCACTAGTTTTCCTGCAGCCACGGAAACACCTGCCTCCAAGCTAATTTATAATCTGCACCTATGGTAATGGACCACTTACAAGTTTATTGAAAAAGGTCTTGACAAATCATATAGGAAAAACTCTGTTCTTTCTCTTCCTGTCCCACATGACATACGTTTGACATTAACAAGTCACGTTTTTATGTCCAACTTTATAGATTGTGACTAATATGTACAGATATTTGATATGTAAGATCATGGGTCAAATATTTTTCACTCTACTCATGTGAGTAGTCCTACAAATTTTATTGATACAACTAGTCCAAGGAAGACAGCCATGCTTTACCTCTCTGTAAAATTATTCTGCGGTGTTATAAGACAGCTCTCACCTTTACTTGCAATATTCTCACTAACTCTGAAGTACAATGCATGCTCTACTCATGAGCTCTTCAGTCTAAATCCTCTAAGATGAAGGAGAGTTGTCCACACATATAAATTAGTGTGGTAATGCAATAGGATGCTCTGGTTCTTCTCATATATGATTCAGCATAGTAAAATATCACATTCCTTTCATGATTCTGGGTTTAAGGTATTCCATGTCATTCTACCTAGGAAGGATTATGAAAATCCATTCAACCACTATTTCCTTGACAACATTTTTTTTTCCTTTTGTTTATAAATTACTATGGGAAACACGTCTGTAAATGAGTCATTGCTTTTTTACTCTAGTGTATTCAGCTGGCATACTCTATCTTGGCGCGGTAGACCTAGGTGGTTTGGCTTTGAATAATTATCATGTAAGTAATCAGGAAGGGAAATCTCCTAGTATGTTTATAAATATCACAAAGAGTCATTATTAAAAGTACCAGGAGCAATCCTGTAGATGATATGTGACATGGTCTAGAAAGCACAGAGGAGAAGTTCAGGTTGTAGTAGTTTTTCTCCACTAACTTGAATAGGAAAGAATAGCACTTCATAAACTACAGAGCAACATGAACAACCCATTTCAATTCAAATCTGGATCCAAGATAGAAGCTCCTTGGTTTTAGTGTTTAGCACTCAGCCCGTTTCAACACAGAACATGCAGCAGAAAGTTTCTATGGTATTTGTAGGCTTATTGAAAATCAGCAGATGGTGCTTCCACAAGGCCCTATACAAGTTCTACTTAATCACATATAAAGATGGCTGGGTCATGCTGAAAGGTTAATTTTAACTGTGCATTGCATTTGCAAAGTCTCATTAACCAAGTTTCTTTCCTTTTTAATTGCTGTCCTACCTGTAAAATAGGTGGCACATCAGGTGCTTCACTATAATGCCTCTACAGATGGCAGCATTTCAGAGTGTCATTGAACATCCTCTGAATGATATAAACAAATTGCATAGCTACTTTAAAAGGTTTTCTTGAAACCTAAAGTAGCAATTGAAGTTAGACTGAAAAGCTAGGTCCTGCACAACCTTGGAACATGTGTCCCACCAGAAGAGGAAACAGAGCTGTGGGCATCAGGTGAAATTGATGCTAACATTGGTCTGTTCTGGAGTAAAAGTGCCAATAGCAGACATGCAGCTAAGTACAAGGCCACAGTCTATCCTCATTTCAGGGCCAGGAAAGGAAGTTACTCCATGCCTTGTCTTACTTGGTTTGTACCCTCAGCTGCACAGGTACCTGTCCTTGTCCTGTTAACTACTGTCCTGTATTTGGCAAGTACTAGAGGGAAACAATTACAAGGCAGAAGTTGTTTGAGCTCTCTTTCTGCATATGTCACCAAAACTGCTAGGATGTGACAGAAGAAATGGTATCCTCTTGAGGACCTGCATGTTCTTTCCTTCCCTAGTGACAGGCACCCTCTCCACATCCCGAGTAGCATACAGATGGATCCTCCTTCATTTGATTTAACAAGAAGGTAGTCACAGCACCAGTGAACCACATTTTCCCTGCAATTACCTGGTGCCCATTCTGTAATTGACAACAGAGCTCTAAAATAGTCTGGGATCAAATATTTAATTCATAATTGCACTCAGATTACAACACGCACATGTATTACCATTGCCATAAATTTATCCCCAAGGATCATTGCTGGGCCCAATGCTCTTTAACATCTTTACTGATGGTCTGGATGAGGGCATTGAGTCCATCACCAGTAAATTTGCAGACGACACCAAGTTGGGGGCAGGAGTTGATCTGCTGGAGGGCAGAGAGGATTTGCAGAGGGACCTCGACAGGCTGGACAGATGGGCAGAATCCAACGGCATGAGATTGAACACATCCAAGTGCCGGGTTCTGCACATTGGCCACAGCAACCCCAGGCAGTGCTACAGGCTGGGGTCAGAGTGGCTGGAGAGCAGCCAGGCAGAGAGGGACCTGGGGGTACTGGTTGATGGAAGCTGAACATCAGCCTGCAGTGTGTCCAGGCAGCCAAGAAGGCCAATGGCATCCTGGCCTGCATCAGGAACAGTATGGCCAGAAGGAGCAGGGAGGTCATTCTGCCCCTGTACACTGCACTGGTTAGGCTGCACCTCGAGTACTGTGTCCAGTTCTGGGCCCCTCAGTTTAGGAAGGATGTTGACTTGCTGGAATGTGTCCAGAGAACCGCAACGAAGTTGGTGAGGGGTTTGGGACACAAGCCCTATGAGGAAAGGCTGAGGGAGCTGGGGTTGCTTAGCCTGGAGAAGAGGAGACTCAGGGGTGACCTTATTGCCCTCTACAACTACCTGAAGGGAGGTTGTGGACAGGTGGAGGTTGGTCTCTTCTCCCAGGCAGCCAGTACCAGAACAAGAGGACACAGTCTCAAGCTGTGCCAGGGGAGGTTTAGGCTGGATGTTAGGAAGAAGTTCTCTACAGAGAGAGTGATTGGCCATTGGAATGGACGTCCCGTGGAGGTGGTGGAGTCACCTTCATTGGAGGTGTTCAGGAGGAGACTTGATGGGGTGCTTGGTGCCATGGTCTAGCTGTTTAGGTGGGCTGGATTGGTTGATGGGTTGGACGCAATGTTCTTGAAGGCCTCTTTTAACCTGGTTTATTCTATTGTATTATAGTGATCTCGGAATAAACAAATTCTCAGAATACCAAAACAAGGAACAACAGGGGGTTTCAAAATGCTGTATTCTATTTTAACTACATATCTATCCCTCTCCTTTGCAAATTAACCTTACATGTACAGTGTCAGTCCTCTTATATATCCTATACCTTGTTGCTTTGCAGTGGATTCCTGAAGGTATGCTTGCAAAATGCTAAACTGCATAAAGCCTGGGAGAAATTGAACCTGTTTCTTTGGTTCCAAACTATTTCTAGTGGGATAAATAATCCCTTTAAATCTGGCAGCACTTAATTCCTGCTGAGTGCTAAAAATTATTTCCTGAAAGCAACTGATCTGTGTACATCAAATTCAGTCTTTCCTTAGAACTAGGGAGAGGAAATCACTCTGGGAACAAAACAAGATGTCATCATAGTGTGAAAAGTCACTTGGTGAAATTTGTTGAGAAGGGAGTAAAAAGAATCATAAAATCATCCAGGCCAGAAAGGAACTCTGAGATCATCAAGTCCAGCAACTGAAGTAGCAACTGATAATGTGAACTTAAAAGGAATGAATTTTATGATCCTGAAGATGTCCCTCTATGTTCCTAAAAAACCCCCAACCTCTAGAGTTTCTATTTTCATTCATCTTGGGATGTCTGAAACTGTTTCTTATTTACTCACCTTACAAAGAATTCAAATTAGTAAGAGTTTAATATTTTCTGTTTTCTCTACAAAAGGAGAATGGCTTCCAAAGCTCAGAAAACCACAACAAAGCAGGTGAGGTTTCATGAACGAATGTAGATAAATTATGTGTAATTCTTAATGTGATGTAAGTTGACTGGGCAGAGGCAGGACATCCAAGAGGGCAGCATACCTTCTAGACCACAGACCATGGGGTCCTACTGGATTTGGGGGAAACACATCAAGGAAGACAGTAGAAATGCCACATTGAACAGCTGCATGTTAAATATCTGTCTTTCTGCATGGCCTTTCAGGTCATCAAAGCAGTCTCAGGTGGAGCATCCCTCATGGCACATTAAAGAACACTGGAGACATTTCTCACATACAGTTGAAATCCCATTAAGTTCCACTAGAGGGTTATGTCTAAAGTATAAGCCTAAGCAGGGACAGTAACACACAGGACAATGTGTTCTGCTTCAGTTTAGTGCTAATTTTCATTGTCCAAATACAGGGGTAGAGGTTCTACTTTAGACCATTAGTTTTTCTTGCAGGAGCAATTTATGAAGTGTAAAAACCCTGAATGCTGTTCTTTTCCACTGCCTACATCTCTGAGCCTTCAAAGATTTCTCAGCCTCAATCTGTTACCTGTAGAGCAAGAAAGCTTGTCTGATTGCAAGACGTTAAAACAAGAGAAGGTACTACATGATGTCTCTTCTCCTCTGATACATAAAATAACTACTTCTTTTTTAAAAAGTGCTTACAGCTTTAAAAAAAAAAAAAAAAAAAAAAAAAAAAAATTCTTGCTGAAGAATTTCACTGCAATGACGTGCCATGCAGAAAAATCACGTAACTGAGAAAGTAATGGGTCCTGGTCTGATAACAGGCATCATCTCTACATGTATATCTTGTCTGAACAGGAAAGCACAAAAAAACATAAATCATATTTGAAGATATTATTGAGTCTACATCTAAAAGGACATTGCTGTAATTGAATCACAAGCATCCTATCACTTTAAATGAAATATTAAAATGCTGGAGCGGGGAGGAACAAACAAACAAAAAACACCAAACCAAATTAATTAAAAATAAATCCCTACTATCTACCTTCTCTTCCAACACCCAGACATACTTTTATCTGTAGCCATTCATCTTCGTGTCAACTTGTTACTTTCTTTAACTTGTGTTTGGAACCTGCCCAGGATTTGACCTTTTTCACCAAAAGAATATGCTTCTATTGCTTAGAAGCTCCAAGTACATTTATACATTTAGGAGTTTTGGCTTTTTGCTTTTGTTTGTTGGTGGAGTCTTTTTTTTAATAATATTAGTACAACCAACAGCCCCACATTGCCTTCTTATTAGAATATCCTAGGGAAAAAAAATTACCAGTAACTGTCCTGCTGCAGCATAAAAACAATGAGCATATGCTAACAGAGGTTTTAGAAGGCTTAAAGAGGGTCTTAAAAATTATGTGCACCTTTAAATAAGACAGTAAAGTCAGTACTTTTGTTTCATTTGTAAATAGTTCCAGACATTCCAAGTTGCACTGGAGTCCTCAAAAGCCGGACAGTTCACCTGCAGTATTGAATTTTGGGATATTGTGTTTTAAGCCAAACGGTACATGGAGTCTGATGCCTAAACTACTCTTTTACTGTCTGTATTTGTTACCTCTTCATCTTTCATATATTTCAGAATTAATTCTTTCAAGGATTTGCCTTTTACTAGTAGCAGGTTACTAAAGCAAGCTTAAAAATTTCAAGGCTGACACATTCACTTGGCTCTGGACATACTTTCTTCCCACCTAATAAATGTGAAATCATATTTAGGCTTAAGTCTTCTCAGGAATGTTTTCCTTTACTCTGTTTTCCTTTGTTTTACCCATAGGTGCGCAAGTTACACAGACATCAAAGACATCTAAGAGGAATGGAGCTAATGGAATTCATCCTTAGACCTCAAGAGGTCTCTCTTATTATATGAATTCTTTGTAGCTATGTCTGGAGTAGTGAACATTGTTTTAAATTAATGTATTCTCAGATTTTCAAGTTGTTCCTCAAATCTCCCTTGCTATCTGTTTACTGTTAAGATCTCTTTCAAAACTCTGTCTTTGCTGCCAAAATACCATGAACACCAATGGAAATCTAATAGCAGAAGTTTGGGTTGATTCTCTTCAGCCTACTCTATAAATTCTAATTATTCCATTATTTATCCCTACACTATACTGTCCCTTTCTTCTCTCCTTCACCAAAAAGCTGTTGCATTTCTGTAGATTGGTATGAAGCAAATTGTCCCCTTGACAAGAACTTTTTCAAAAAGGAGGCAAATTTCACCATTCTGCTTTCACACATTTCAAGGCCAGCCTATGCCTTGCATGCCTGAACTTCCTAGTTAGAAATTCTAGTGTTTCTATCAAGAATGTAGTTGATGTTAAAACTCTAGCTACTGGAATCCAGACATCATAACACAATCTCTGCTTGCTTTTTTTTTTTTTTTTTTTTTTTTTTTTTTTTTTTTTTTTTTAATAATATTTGCAAAATGTCATTGCTCTGTGGAAAAACTTGAAAACATGATTGCCACATCTGGAACCAGAAGGAAAGAAAGAGGACTCAGTTAGAAACTACTTATTTAAGCTAACTTGCTTGAATCAAGCTTTATGATATATTTACATTCAGAAGACTTGACCTTGGCAATACTGCAGATCAGTGAAGCGAGTAGCCATTAAAAGCAAAGGTTCATGAGAACCTCCGGTGAGAGGACTGAGACCTAAGGCACCCTCTAGTTAACCATTACTGCTGTTGCTATAGAAAAGCAGATGCCAGCCAAGACTCTCCCAGATTTGCTGGGTTTGCTCCTACATAGTGGATATCACTATTACACCATTCAGGTTACAAGGCATTTGGATGATTCTATGGATCAAATTTTGACCACACTGTCTGACTTTTCCCATTTGCACAGATGGCCTCCTTTATATATAAATCCAGAGAACTGACTACACCACTTTATCACCATCACCACCACAAAATTTCATTGTCCTTTGTAATAATATGAAGAATGCTCAAAAACTTCAATGAGCTCAGCAGAATATGGCCGATGAGTATGATGCAGGACTAGAAACAGAGTGATTTCATACTTTGAAATATGGACTTTCAGGTTTGTGCAATTAAGGAAGAACTATGAGACTAGAAATAACAAATACATCAACCAAATATGCCAAACCACAGTCACCTTCTACTGCTGTAATGAAAGTGGCACAAACTTCACAAACAAACCTCAAATAAGTCTTATGTCTCAAAAATAAATAAATAATTAAAAGGAAAACTAATAGATACAGATGAAATGCAGACACATAATATAGACCAAATCCTGAATGCCAGGATTTTATGATGCATTCATGAAACAATTTTTCTTTTAATGATCAACTTTTCTGTATCATTTCACATTTTAAAGCACAGGGGCAATCCATAGATTTTTTGCATGTGTAAATGAGATGAAGTAACAGCCACAAGAATGGATGGCCATGGGGGCACAGTTTTATCTGAGATTTGGGGATACTTCTGACTATTCCACAGGCCATGTGCTTTTGGACATATCTTTTTTGACACCTTTTTGGGGGTCACTGAATCAAGCAACTGTGCCTAAGCAAAAGACAAAACCGCAGAGTGGTACAGTTTGGAAGAGACTTGCTAGAGATACCTAGTCAAACATCCCTGCTAAAGCCATTAATATCATTTGTAAAGTCCAAGTGTACTCAAGGCTAGCAGATGTGATGCTGCACACACATCTGCTGGAACAGCAGCTGGAATCACATAGGATAGGCAGATTGTGTGGGAAGATGGCTAAAGCCCTTTTCCTGCCCATATCTATCTCAGCCCATCTCATCTGAGATACAGATCATCTCCATGCTCACTCTTCCTGCAATGAAATTAAGGACTAGTCAGTTCTCAGTCCCACAGGTTATCAGCCCCTCTCTGATAACTAGAGAAAACCAAAGACTTACAATACAATACAATACAATACAATACAATACAATACAATACAATACAATACAATACACCAGGTTGGAAGAGACCTTCAAGATCACCGTGTCCAACCCATCAACCAATCCAACCCACCTAAACAACTAAACCACGGCACCAGGCACCCCATCAAGTCTCCTCCTGAACACCTCCTGTGAAGGTGAAAGGTGACTCCACCACCTCCACAGGCAGCCCATTCCAATGCGCAATCACTCTCTCTGTAGAGAACTTCTTCCTAACATCCAGCCTAAACCTGCCCTGGCACAGCCTGAGACTGTGTCCTCTTGTTCTCCCCAGCTCCCTCAGCCTTTCCTCATAGGGCTTGTGTTCCAAACCCCTCACCAACTTCATTGCCCTTCTATGGACACGTTCCAGCAAGTCAACATCCTTCCTAAACTGAGGAGCCCTGAACTGGACACATGACTCAAGGTGTGGCCTAACCAGTGCAGTGTACAGGGGCAGAATGACCTCCCTGCCCCTGCTGGCCACACTGTTCCTGATGCAGGCCAGGATGCCATTGGCCTTCTTGGCTGCCTGGGCACCCTGCAGGCTCATGTTCAGCCTACCATCAACCAATACCCCCAGGTCCCTCTCTGTCTGGCCGCTCTCCAGCCACTCTGACCCCAGCCTGTAGCACTGCATGTGGCCAATGTGCGGAACCTGGCCCTTGGATGTGTTCAATCTTATGCCCTTGGAGTCTGCCCATCTGTCCAGCCTGTTGAGGTCCCTCTGCAAAGCCTCTCTGCCCTCCAGCAGATCAGCTCCTGCCCGCAGCTTGGTGTTGTCCACAAATTTACTGATGATGGACTCGATGCCCTCATCCAGATCATCAATAAAGATGTTGAAGAGCATTGGGCCCAGCACTGATCCTTGGGGCACACCACTAGTGACTGGCCGCCAGCTGGATGTGGCACCATTCACCACCACTCTCTGGGCTCGGCCCTCCAGCCACTTCCTAACCCAATGCAGTATGCTCCTGTCCAAGCCATGGGTTGATAGCTTGGCCAGGAGTTTGCTGTGGGGGACGGTGTCAAAGGCCTTGCTGAGGTCCAGGTAGACCACATCCACAGGCCTCCCCACATCCACCAGGTGGGTCACCTGATCATAGAAGGAGATCAGGTTGGTAAGGCAGGACCTGCCCTTCCTAAATCCATGCTGGCTAGGCCTGATGCCTTGGCCATTGATTGATCATTAGAAGATGTAAGGGCCAGGGCAGAGTTAAGAAAGCAGAAGCTTGAAGCATAAATTACCCTGGGTTCTTCTTCCCTCCCCAACTATTAGCTAATATTTATAGTCATATTTATTCCATAGAAGCCTAACTTCAAAATAAGATTTTAGAAGGTCATTAGATACATTGCACAAGCCTACAGAGTTACTTGTAGTGTCATTTACTTAATATAACATAATACCTTCAATTTGCACTGTAAATTAATTTTGAAAATTCATTGTTTATGTTACAGCAGAAAGATGCTTTTTAATGGACTGACAATTTTGATGACATATTTATGAAGAATTTATTGCTGTACCAGATCTTGAAATAAAAAATTTTAAGCACTAATTGCTTTTTATAAATATATTTCAAAAGGAACATACGAAAGATTGGGATAATCATGAGATTTCTTTTCTGCTCATAAAAATAAAGTTTAGCTTCCATCATAGCTACGGCCTCAATTTTGTCCCAGAATTCTTTGTCCCAGTGAGTCTCATTTAGGTCTTTTTTTTTTCCCCTGAGGCCTCTGTCTAGTTCACATCTTTCCTCATATACTACGTATTCACCAACACATGCAACACAGTACTAGAAGATGACATGTGGACTTTATCGACATGTACCATGTAGGAAAATTTTGATAATGTCCCAGTAAGCTGCCACTGACTAAACAGCCATCTAAAATCCATTTGGACCCATTAACAACTGCAAGTAAACCGTTAAAACAGATCCTCTTCCTTGATGGGCAATAAAGTAAATACAAACTTCACATAAGAAGTTAATGATCTGTCCCTAACAAGGCTGTAACTTTGACGTACTCAAGCAACTACTCTCTTAGTCTAGAAACAAGATCCAGCACATCACCAGATACATGCACAGAGCTGGAAATTGTCCATTTGTTATCCTTTTTACCATGCTATATTCAGCTTGTTACAGCTGGCTATGGGTATCACTCCTAACAGTGATTTTTATTCCATTTAAGCTCCAAGCCAGGATCTACAGTCAAAAACAAAGCCTTTTTTGGATTAGAATTTGATGTGTCTCCACATATCCAACAAATCAGATATGCCTTCTACATTGACTTTAATAGAATCAAACTAATAAGAAGAAAAAGAAAGTAATGGCAAAAATTAATTTCGTTTTTTACAGTAGTTATTTACAAACTACATACATCCTCACTTTAATCCTGGGTTTAGTCTCCAGTCCCGTTCCAGCTGCAATTGATTGCCAACTGACAAGTCTTTTGAAGTCTGCCACACAAAATGTTCCAGACCTTAAGAGTACAATAACAACACATAACCCCTCCATTCCTAAAGAACCATGCTTCTCATCCTTAATTTTAACTTAAAAATGTGAAGTTTTATCACCAAGTATGACATAGCTCCACTTGGCAGAGTTGTGGAAGTAAAAAGGCAATTTGCCAGTCAGGAACCTGGGCAAGAGCCATTCTGCACATAGTACATGACTGAAGACAGCCAAAGGTTAGCTTACTGCTGCACAAGATGAAATGGCCTGCCAGGAGCTATTCTATCTGGCAGTTTTGCTCTTTCCATGCTTGCTATCACTACACTTCTTAAGCCTTTATGTGGAAATGGGATATCTAGAGCTGATAATGCTGCCTTTCTGCCACTTAGGCATTACTTTAAAATAGTAGCATCTTTAAAAGCTGTTTAGAGCAGCAACAACTACATTTTCTAATATTGCTGGGGGGGGGGTGTTTTAAGTTTTAAATATTTCATTTCAAATTGATGTCATTTGGAAGTTGCTGCTGCTGCTTTACCAAAAAAAAAAAAAAAAAAAAAAAAAAAAAATCTGGCCTAGAAATTCCTTGATCTGTGTGCACTTCTTGTTTTCTCTTCTCTGAAATTATACAGAGAAGTATCTGATCAACAGATCAGTGAAGCAGCAGATCAGTACACTTCTTGATAATTTTTCATCTAACCTCCTCATACAGTAAATTATCTTAATATTTTCCTTATTTTATTTTTTCCCCACTCCTGTTTTCTACTGATTCCAGCACTTTTGTCCAAGTTTTAAATAATCTGGAAAGCTTTTGTAACTTGTTCAGCATCCTGTTTTCATCCCACTCGCACATAAAACTTTATCTTACCACATCACATCCTATTTACTGTACGTATATGTATAATAAGGCTTGCTGCACTTCCTCAGTGCTGATTCATGGTACTTCCAACACAAGAGAAAATGTGTTTGGAATGTCTAAGACAACTTGTCCTGTTCTGGTCTACAACAAGAGGTAAGTATCCATCAACCAGTAGCATGACACACAATTCTGTTATTATTGCCAAAATCACCAATAAGGAGTCAGTTTGGCTTATACCACATGTCAGTTTTTTCTGACATAAAATGTGAATGCTGCCTGTCTACATGCGCTTTCTACAATATGAACAAAGCCATAAAAACACAGCATTTCTAAACCTCTGCAGGCTACCAGAAATATTCTATATTTAGGATCAGAGTACTCAGAGTGACACTGTCCTCCTGTCCTTCACATGAACCACAATGAATCAGTCAACTCTAGGGTGCTCTCCAGACAGGTTAGGCATCTTCTCTAGGGCAGATTACTAAAACCACAAAATGCATACCAACAAGAAGTCTGTTTGACAATGTTCAAGTCCTTCCTTACTTCCTCTGAACCACAGGGAGAAGTTTCAGATAGCATACCTGTTTTCAACACTCTCTGTCAAAAGGGATGACAGATTTTCAGATGTCACTTGTCAAGTATCTGCAGATGGTTAGACTTCATCAGTGGTGTTTATTATGTAAGACCCCTACTACCTCTTAGTTCAATCTATTGCCCCTACCTGAAAATAGGCATTAACTTTTAGGTTAACCTAACAAAAATAACTGTTCACTATACCTGTATGCATCTCATAATCACAACACTCATCAACAGCATATAAGTTCAAGATTTAACACTCATGTGTAGGAATAATTTCAGTTCACCCACTAATTAATATTAAAATTCAGTTAATGTATTTTGGAGCTTAGGTTTACCAGGAATTGCTTTGCTTGTTTTCCATAAAAAGTCTTGACCAAAACAAGAAGTGAACTTTTGCAATCCAATTTTTTATGTTACTTTACACTGAGAAACTGGACATGAAATTTCTACAGAGAAGTTGTTGAAGGCCTTTATGGCCCTATACTTTAACAACAACAACAACAACAAAAGGAGGAGGGGGTCTTCTCAAATGGAACAGTACAATGTTGGTCTGAAAAGTCCTTAAATCTAGTATCTGAGATTAAAAAAAAAAGAAAAAAGTAACCTTTGCAAAAGTGCAGTTTTCCTTTATTTTTGTGATTATGAGAACAATTGGATGGACACAAAAGAGGCTAACAAGTCTTCTACCAGAAGAGGACGTTCTACCTTTATTTGAGTACTTGGTCTGTGGGAGAAACCACATGGGATAATGCATACATCCAGGATCACAGGAAGGTGTTTGAGTCATTTTGAGTCTATCCCCTGAATGTAAAGTCAGGAAATGCCATATAGGCCTTCCCATTTTCACTCACCCATAATCCAGATCTCTTAAAGTTTTGCTTGGAATCCTCAAAAAACTTTATGTAGACATGCTCCTTGTCAAAAAGAGGGTCCTGATCTGGTCAACTCTTGACACAAGCAAGCACTCCTCTATTCAAGAGGCAGCATGTTGAAGGGAAATGAGTAAAATGAAATACATTATACTAGTACTTACGACAAATTAAATATTTCCCATATGTGTAGGTATGCGTGTGTGTGTTAATAGCACATATCACACAAGGTTACACTTGGGGATTACTTATCCTCCTACCTGGTATTTTTGCTTCAATTTTCCTCAGAGAGCAGCCACTTAATATTTTGTACCATAGAGTCTGTCAACTATGCTACAGGTAAGACAAAGACATACATTTTATGTACATTTGAAAGCTAAATCTAGACTTACCAAAATTTGAGACGTCAGTATGTGCAGAATTTTTAAAAAGCTTTATTATTCCAAGATCATGGCCAGTTGCAAAGATTAGATTCATGTCCAAAACCTTATATTAAAATGTGTACACGTCTTGGTAGAAAGAAGTTCTAAAACCTGTCAGGCTGAGAACAGCACTCTTTTTGTGCACTGCTTGACAATTCAATTACAGATCCACCCTATTGTTTTTTGGTAATTTAAATGTGATTGTCAAAGCAGAAAGGGGTGGGGGAGTCATACAGGGAGGCACAAAGTGAGGAAGATGAAAGCATTTCTGATTATACAATGTACCTCTGACAAGTTGTTACATAAAACCCAAATATTTAGTATTTAAAAGGGGGGGGGGAGAGGAGGAGGAGTGAAGGCACACAAAAAAAACCCACAATAAAAGAAACAGCAGCTGTTTCTATCTGATGTCAGAGAACAGGTGTGATACAAATCTCCATGCCAGTGCAATCATATTGATCTCCCGATGATGCACGCATGAAGCACATGTGCAAATGTTATCGACCCATCCAGCACCTCATTTCCAGGAATACGGCCTGAAAATGCCTCTCTATAATTGAAAACATTATCAGGATAAACACTGCGTGGGCCAGTTACTAAATGACACACACAAACTGAGTAAGACAAGGTGAGCCTGCCGCCGCGGCACAGCTCGTATTGCGCTGCCCTCTGGTTCGGCCGCCGCCGCCGGCGCTCTCCGCGCCGCCGCCGGGACCCCCTTAGTACCCCCCGCCCCGGGCCACCCGCGCTGGGGTGAGAGGTGGCTGGGCCGCGGCGCTGCCCAGAAGGGGCCATGCTGCTTCCCGAGGCGGGGCAAGGCGGAGGGGAGAACTCGGGAGAGGGGCGCCCGAGGGGGCGAGGGCAGACGGGCTTCCGCCCCCGTCTCGGCAGGTTTTGAAATTGGCCGTTAATTTGTGGGTCGGGAGCGAGGAGTGTTTTGCTGCTGTTTGTTAATGTCGCCTGCCGTTAGAGGGCACTAAGCAACCCTGCTTTAGTGCTGCTCCGGGGAGCGGGGTGGGGGGCGGGGTAGAGAGAGAGTGCCACCAATTTAGGAAAAGATTAAAAAGGATGTGGAGTCCCGGAGCTTCTAAAGTGCTCAAAATGCCCCGGCGCTGCTGAGGACAATGATCATAATAATAAAAACAAAAACAAAACAAAACTAAACAAAAGTGCGGCGAGGTCAATCATTTACCAGTCTGCTTCTTAATGCGTGTGACCGCAGGTGGTATCGAGGGACATTGTGATTCATGCCCACTTTCAAAGCAGGACCAGGGCCCGGTCTGAGGCACCCAAACAACTGTCTTCTAATATTAGCACGGCTGTATTTCTGGATCTATTATGGTCTGTCCAGACAGATCCCATTGTAATGGGATCTTTTATTAAAAGATTAGCACTATCTTCTGCAGTTGGTGGAAAAAAATCTGTTATCACTGAGTTATTTGCAGTTGTGGGGAGGGGGCGTTCGGTGGGGGGAGCCAGAGGGCGGGAGCGGAGAGGAGGGGTGTGGGGAGGGCTGGGCGGAGGGCGCGGGCGGCCGCGGCGCACCGGCCCCTGACCCGGCACTGTCCGAGCATTCCTGTCTGCATACTTCGCAGTCTGTTGTGCTTTGGTGGCTCAGAAAAGCGAAAGAATCGAAATTAAAAAGGCAGCTTTTGAATAAACAATACCATTTTCCGTTAAGTAATCGTTTTGTATAAAAGGAAATATCGCCTACTCAGTTTCATTGAGCGGTGCCAAAAAATGTTATAAATGAGAGACCGCCAACTTTTCTAAGGGGAGAATAATACCAGACTGTGCTTAATAAACTAGTGCCCTAGAAGTTCATTATCGATGTTGCAATCTTTTCTGATTCTGAAAGAAGATCGCCTACGTCGCCCCCATTCCCGTCTCGTCCTCCCAGGCTCCCAGTGAAAAAGCTGTCATTTGGTCACAGTTCTAGGTATTAAACTTTTATTTGATTTGGGGTTTGTTTGTTTGTTTTTGTTGTTTTCGTTTTGGTTTGGGCTTTTTTTAATGTTTTGTTTTGTTTTGTTTTCCAGGTTTGGGGTTGGTCGGCGGGTTAATTGGGGTTTGGCCTTTTGGGGGGTCCGAGTCCCGCCGAACTAGCACTGTGTGCGCCAGCCGCCTCCCGCCCGTCGGAAGTGCGGGGAGCGGGGTTTGTTCTCTGGAGCCACTTTGGAACGCGGACGACAGCGCCTCGCGGTCGCGGAGCTGACCTCGGCCGGCCAGCCGGGCGACGCTGCCCTCGCTCCGCACCCCGGCAAGCTTCTCACCCATCTCCGCGCCCCGGCCGGCGCCCCAGGGGGTGACGAACGAGAGGCGCCCCTAAGGCGTCCCCGACCCCCGTGGGTCTCCAGCCCTCGCGGCGCGGGAGGCTCCCGGGCGCGGCGGCTTCGCGGAATTGCCGGGGCTGCCTCTCGCTACTGCGCTGCATCAAGATCTCCGGCGGCTCCGCCGCGCAGGGCTGGCGTTGGGCTGCGCGGGTGCGCGCCCTGGGTGCGCGCCTGTGTGTGCGTGCACCTAGAGCAGATCATTGGAGAGGGTTTCCAGAAGGTGGAAAATGTCACCTGATTCACACTGAACTTTTTAAATCTCCCCACCCCCGAGCAGACACACACACACATTAGGAGACCGCCCACCGCAGACAGCTAGGACCCCCGTATAGATTTAAAGAGAGACTGCATTCAGAGCCTGACGTTCATTCAATAGAGCGATCATAAGCAGGCTGGCTAGTGCTCGCTCCCTCTCCCTACTCCCCGTCACGCTGTTTGTGTGTGTCTCTCTGCTGTACTGAGGATGTTAAATCAGAGAATCCACCCGGGCATGCTCTTACTCCTGATGTTTCTGTGCTACTTCATGGAAGATCACACAGTACAGGGTAAGACCAGATCGTTTATTTGCAGATATGCTTCTCTATTATTACTATTGTTTTCTGGGTTTGGGGCATGCTTTAGTTTGCTTGCAGTGTTAAACGCCTCTCTCCAAGGTCCAACAGACAGAAGTTAACTGTGGGCATGGGATTGCTTTGCACCAAGGTGCAGAGGTGTCATTTGAATTCCTTTTTAATCGGAATTTCGCACTGTTCTTCATAGGGATATAGGACTGATGAGGATGTTTTTTGGTATTTATTGTTATTATGCAGCATGAAGCAAAGAGCAGCATCGCAAGGGAACTTTCCCCAGTCTCGGCTCCCAAATGAGTGTTCAAAGTTTGTTGGTAATTTAGCTCAGATTTTTATTTTGCTTACCCGACAGAAGGAGAGGTAGTGATGGGGGACCCCACTATTACAGCTGACATTTTTAGAAACCTGTAAGTGGCAATTTTCTGGACAGTCTTGTAATATTGGGATTTCATCCTCCCTCTCGCTCTTTTTTTTTTTTTTTTTTTTTTTTTTTTTAAGACATGGTGGTTGGGTTGGGTTTGAGGTTTTTGAGCGAGGCTTTTTTTTTCCCATGCATACAAAATAAACCCAAACCTGATATTGACAACTCTTAGGAGCCCTCTTTCGACACACGGGAATACTGATTTTTTCAGTTTTGGGGCTTTCCCCCGTTATCTTGACCATGTTCCAACCACCACCTGAATGTCTTACCGTTGCTCATTTTATGGTTTTCTTTCTTTTTTTTTTTTTTTTTCCTCTTCTCCCCCACTACCGAGGTAGAGCATACATTAATGTAATGCAAGAAACTGTAAAACACATAACTTTTTTTTTTTTTTAAGGGCGTTGCTTGTTCAATTATTTTTAGGGGGGATGGGGGAGAAGGGGGAGAGGAGGGAGGGAGGGAACAGAAAAGGGGGGGTGGGGGGGGGGGTGGGGGGAAGAGCAGAAGGAAGGATCTTCCCCGGCACTCAGCGGCGTCTCGGCTAGCCGATCCTGACCCCTTACAGCGGTACATTCCCATCGGAGGAAGAAGGCAGGATCAAGGCTTGGCTGGATTAGCACGAGAATAAATTGGTATTGAGTTGCTGGAGAAGTCACATTGGTTATTCACGAGAGAGTCATCCCAAACAAAACTCTCCAGCTAAAAGAGGGGGAGTTGCTTGGACTAATGTTCTTGGCTTGACTCCACAAATAACAGGGATACTATTGGGGGGGGGGGCGGGGAAGGCAACCTTCCCCCAACAAAACCCACTCTATCCGGTCTAAGGACAGTGTACTTTCCTCTGAAATGCTTGCGGGAGAGATGCCACCTATAACTTTCCCGGCTTGATCGATTTTTACAACTCTGTAGGGACCTCCTACTCTATGTGCCCTTGTATTTTATGTACTTTACTCACTTTTTTTTTGAGCTTTGCTGACTTACATTAGTGAAGGAAACACATTTGTTAGTAGAAACAGCAGAACGTGGAGATTTCGAAAGACTTCTCTAACAGCAAATATTCCCAATTCGTGCCGATTGCAAAATGGGCTGGGGCTAAAACTCTGCTGCACTAAAACAATGCTGCTGTGCAGCCGCGGTGAGGAGGAGAGGGCAGGGGGAGGAGGAAAGAATTTGCAAGCGCTATTTTCTTTTTATTTCCTTTTAAATGCACATCCTTTTCAAGATTCTGTCACGTGCCGGCAGTGTTCCTTCTGCTCTTCATATGGAATAAATACCTCCAAAAACTGCCTCGTCCTGTTTGGATTGGGTCATTTCTTTTCTGTGGGATTTTGGTTGGCGTTTTTTCGGTTGGTTGGGGGCTTTTTGTTGGTTCTTTGGGGTTTTTTGTTGTGTGGTTTGTTTTTTTTTTGGGGGGGGGAGTGGGCTGGTAGGTTTTGTTTGGTGGTGTGGAGTTTTGGGTTGCTCTTGTTTGTGTATTTGTTTTTATTTTTATTTTTGGGTTTTGGTTTGGGATTTGGTTTTGGTTGGGTTTTGGGTTTTTTTTTCGATTTGTTTTTCTGTGGTTTGGTTTGGATTTTGTTTTGTTTTTAAACTGCTCTCCCAAACGGGATGGAGTAGCTGCGGGTTATGAAATGGGACAAATAAAAACTAAACAGTCTAGTAAAAGTAATTGCAAGGCGCACGTGTTGTGTCTGGGTCAGTGGTGACTGCCACTGATCCGGCTGGGTCTCCCACTCTCCACCCCCCTCCCCCCAGCTGGGAACTGCTGGCTCCGGCAGGCGCGGAACGGCCGCTGCCAGGTCCTGTACAAAACCGACCTCAGCAAGGAGGAGTGCTGCAAAACCGGCCGCCTGACCACTTCGTGGACGGAAGAGGATGTCAACGACAACACGCTTTTCAAGTGGATGATATTTAATGGGGGAGCCCCAAACTGCATCCCGTGCAAAGGTGAGGGAGTGCCGGAGAGCTGCTCCGTGCAGAGAGGTTCAGGCGGGTAATGGGCTGACGGAGGAGGAGCGGGGACTGAGCTGAAATAGGGGAAGCGTGGTCCACCCACTTCCTTCCTCGGTAGGGCTTTGAGGGGCGTCTCGTACCAGCACCAGGATCAGCAAGGTAACCCCTGTTTCTGCTCAGCCGCCCTGCACATCGCGGGGAGGAGTGGAGCGACCTCCTCTCCCCTCCTGCCCTCACTGGAGGCGGGAATTTCCCTCTAGTAGTGTTTCCTGGAGGGAAGGAGAGGTGTTTTCTCTTTATGCTCTGGGGGTCACAGTATCTTTCTCTCTCTTTTTTTTTTTTTTTTTTTTTTAATCAGTTCTGACACCAGGTCTGTTCTGCACGCTCAGTACTAAAGTGGTGCCTCTTTCCTTCCATCAGAAACATGTGAGAATGTGGACTGTGGACCCGGGAAGAAATGTAAAATGAACAAGAAGAACAAACCTCGGTGTGTTTGTGCTCCGGATTGCTCTAATATCACTTGGAAGGGCCCTGTGTGTGGCTTAGATGGGAAAACCTACAGGAACGAGTGTGCCCTTCTCAAAGCCAGATGTAAAGAACAGCCTGAACTTGAAGTCCAGTATCAGGGCAAATGCAAAAGTAGGTTTGCAAATCTAATATGATCTCCCTCCAATGAGAAAGTGTGTGTGTTTGAGTGTAGAGAGGAGGAGCTGTTAGAGGTACTCCCCCACAGGAGCCGGTGTTCTAAATACTGGGAGACAGTAACTAAACCATGCTCAACAGATAAAGACATATCTGGATTGAGGGTTCCCCATAGTCTTACAGCATTTTGAGTCCTACCAGCTGCCCTGAGATGGGCACATTTCCTTCACTGACCCTTTAAATGCATGAAACTGCTTATGGCTTTTATCATTTGTTTTATTGTGCCACTCATTTCACTCCTCACTGGGGCTTTGGGATCTCTTATTAATCACTGTTTATTTCTGTTTTTATTTCAGAGACCTGTAGGGATGTTTTATGCCCAGGCAGCTCCACATGTGTAGTTGATCAAACTAATAATGCCTACTGTGTGACATGTAATCGAATTTGTCCAGAGCCTACCTTCCCTGAACAGTATCTGTGTGGGAATGATGGTATAACTTATGCCAGTGCCTGCCACCTGAGGAAAGCTACCTGCCTACTGGGAAGATCCATTGGATTAGCCTATGAAGGAAAATGCATCAGTAAGTATCTCAGTCAGAGCTTAAGAGTGGAGGGAGCTTCTTCCTCCACCAGCTATTTCAGAATACAGTGCATGCAACTGGGTGGTTGTGGCTAATGACAGGGGAAAGGAGAGAGCGGGCCAGCAGCCTGGACTAGTACTCTACTTTCAGAAAAGGAGAGTCAGGGCGAGCTTTTCTTCAGAAAAGACTGCAGATGGGATGAGAGAGTAAAGGGCCCAATCCTACTACTCTTGCTGTCACTGTGGGTGCTGACATTAATTTCCAACGGAGAAGTACTCACCATTACATAGATGATGAAACAGTTATAGTGTAACAAAGTCTCAATATTCAGTGGATCTGGATTTCTAGAAACTGTTGCCTTCAAGAGGTCTTGGCAAAACTTGCACTAACATAACTGGAATCATCTGATCACTTTTTTCATCTTTAAAAATATTACAGAGTTTGGAGAGAGTTAGTAGGTGAAGAGAAGAAAATAATCTCTGGGCATCCTGACATCTTGTATATTTATTACCAGAAAAGACTGATAGCAAAGTGTGTTACAAGGAAGCACCTTTAGGACAGTCTTTGCTCCCCAAAACTGCAAGGGGAATGTGGGGAACTACAGCGCTGCTTTTAGTTAGCATAGGTTGAGGTGAATTATCTTTCCAATCTTGTAGACAACTATTCTATGTGAATTAGTATTAAAATAATTGATTTAGAAATGGTGAATATGTTGGCAAATTCTGCACTGGCCTCTAATTTGGGGAACTGAATTCCCACTGATACCAAATGGAACAGGAAAGTCATGTACAACAGGCAAATGTAATTCTGCATTCCCAGGGCCAAACTGCTGGCACAGCTATCTTTCTTCCCTCACATACACACAAGCAATGGTGATCAAGGGACTACTTGCTTGAACAAAATCAGCAAGTATCACCACATCCACTGCATGTGAGCTTCATCTATTCAAGGTTATCAGGGGAGAGGGAGTTCGGAGTTGTTTGTTGTTGCTTTTCTTCTTTTCTGTGTCTTTTTACTTACTTCCAGTATCTTGTGTATGTTTTTAGAAGCCAAATCCTGTGAAGACATTCAGTGCAGTGCTGGGAAGAAGTGCTTGTGGGATTTTAAGGTTGGCAGAGGTCGTTGTGCCCTCTGTGATGAGCAGTGCCCTGAAAGCAAGTCAGACGAGGCAGTCTGTGCCAGCGATAACACAACTTACCCAAGCGAGTGTGCCATGAAAGAGGCAGCCTGCTCCATGGGTGTGCTTCTAGAAGTAAAGCACTCTGGATCTTGCAACTGTAAGTGAAATTTTAGCTCTGCAGACACTTAAAGCTTCTGAAGGCCAATTCCTAGGTAATGAAGACTTACACCTTCAAACATAAGAAAGCTTGATGTAGAGATTCAAGATACAGTGCTGATGTCGTATAAGTATGTATCTGTCGCACACACACTTTGATTACTGATATAATGCAATAGACTTCCAACAACCAGTTGGCATTCAAATGGAGTTTTGGGGATATTCTGAGGACAAGTCATTCTGTCAGAAAGGGGTTACCCTAAGAGTGTAATTCTAGTGATTCTATTTTTTTTTTTTTCTACTTTGTCTGCTCTCCTGTGCTTCACTGATTACTTTATTAACACTCGGAAAAACTCGAACTTGGTCCAAAAGAACAAGCTTAATGGTAGCACGCAGGCATCTGGCTTTGCACAGTTGCCTCTACTAACTGAATGAAGGACACAAAGCAGTTAACCTAGAACACCAGAGCGCTCTTTATTTGATTTCAGGAATCTGCCAATAAAACCTGAGCCATTGATTCTTCAGAACTTTCTGCAGTTATGACTTCATAGATTATGTGTAAAAAAACCTTATTGCATAACAGCAGATGCCAAAGAGCATCTCACTACAAGTCGCATAAAATGCAACGTTGTATTACGGCTGTTCAGAGGGCTTTGAAAACATGCACTGAGCTGCTTCTGCGCTGTTGTTGTCCTTATTTAAACAACAGCTCCCCTGTATTCCCCCATCTAGCCATTAATGAAGACCCAGAAGATGAAGAGGAAGATGAAGACCAGGACTACAGCTTTCCTATATCTTCCATTCTAGAGTGGTAAAACCTCCATCACTATTGGAACAGCCAATGGGCACGAAATCAATGTCCATACTGTAAATAAGTGTATGCTTATTTATTTTGGGGAGAAAAAAAAAAAGTATACATATAGTTGAGTCTCGTAGACATTTATTTATACTGTGTCATGTTTTATAATTTATACATAAAATGTCTGGTTGACTGTACACCTTTTTTTTTTTTTTTTTTAAGAAATTTATTCGTTACGGGAAGAGCAGTGTTATTTATTGTGAGGTCTCTTGCTTGTAAAGTAAAACTTTTCTTTTTTTCTTGTAAACTATAGAAGTTCATTCCCTGGAGCTTACCCACATGAACTCATCTCTTTGTTTCACTGATGTTAACTCCTTTCCACTTTAACAAACTTGCATGTCAGTTTCTGTAATGTTTATTTATTGGATTTTCTTCTTGCTGGTTCTGTACATAAAAGATCCCTCTGGCTTTTGTTTACAAGGAATCTTGACTGACCAAAAGGCATTGTAACTCAATTAAATGTATTTCCAAGGTACAGTGAGGCAATCTTTAAGGAAACTTCTTCCACTTTCCTCTACTATGTACTGAAGTGATCGCAATGTTCTGAGCATATATACTATACTATAAGAATTTTGGACCCAAAGAAATAGAATTATTAAGGTTGTTAATAGCCACAGCGTTAACTGTAACAAGAATAAAGGTTTTATTTTTATTGCTTTATTTTTTGTAACATGCATAAATGTTTTACCAAGTGTTTCCTTTAAGATGGTCTTGCAGTACCACTTTCAAAGCTTTCATTTCCCAATCATTGTGTCATTAAAAGTTATATCAAAGCTTTACCTGTTCAAGTTTCTTGCTTTTCGTAACACTTTTTTCTGACACAACTTTTGTATTTTCAAACATGGTGAGTTAAATATAAATTCATTTAAATATATAGTTTTGTACTTTTCTACCATGTAAATGTGCAATGTATATAAAAGTTATAATGTGTATTTGTAAATAAATGACGAGTGAAAAATAATAATAAAAAAAAAAAAAAAAAAAAAAAGGAATTTTCCCTAAAGGCAACACTCCTTTTTTCCTTCTAAATGATTCTGACCAGGGGAAAGGCAGCTTGTGCACAGTGTAACAGTGACACACACTGTTTAAGGTCAAAACTTTCAGATGATCTTGAAATCCTTTCTTTTTTTTTTTTTTTTTTTTCCAGACAGGAGCGAGGTCTCAATTTCATTGATAGTAATTAATTTTAACTCCAAGCACAGTGATAGAGGAGTAGGGATTCCGCATTTTTGTTTCCCTCTCCATCCTCTGAATAAAGAGCCTGCCATTTCTTGGACAGCTTTAACTTGTGTAATTCTGGGGGGTGGAAGGGGCAGAGATTGAATATACATTTGAATTTTTGTTAGGCTTCAGATGCATGCTACAGGAGTTGAAGTTCAGTCACCATTTTAGAGGACCAGTAAAATAAAACAAAACATGGCCTATTTATACAAAATGAAGATGTACAATAATTAGAACAAAACAAACAAACAAACAACAAACTGTCAAAGTGTACATTATCACTTAGAAATTATTTTCCTCCACAAGGAAAGTGAATTCTTTTTGGCAAAATAATATTCAGACTGGGCACACTTTTAAGAGTAGATACTAATACAATGAACTGAGGAACAATAATGGTCATAAGCACAGCAGGGATCAAAATCCTGTTTTATGCTACCTGTCTTACACTGTGTTCCCAGATAAGGTCATACTTACCACACTGCATAAAACTTAAAAATGTGCTTAAGCACCTTACCCAGTGGTGTTTTAAGTACTTTGCTGAAGTTTTGACTATAGAAGTTGACTTAGTTGTGTTGTTTAAATACAAATCACATTTAAAGGCTGTTCCTCCTACAGTCTTCTTTACATTTTTTTATTGTTAACTCTATTTTATTATGGATTACTTAACATTATCCAAAGTAAATATATTTTATTCATCTAAGAATAGATAAAAACTACAGGCACGCATTTATAAGACTGTATGCAAAGTTATGGCCAAAAAAATTATGCCCTTCATCCTCCTATTCCTTCATTTACACAAGTAGTCTTTGGAAGGAAATACATAATGAGAGGATGAAAGGGAGCAGGATTTTGGTCTCCTGAGTGAACAAAACCTAGAATGAAAGAAAACAGAGTCCAGGAGAACAGAAGGATGGGAAAAGAACCTATCAGAAAACCTCTCCAGGAACAAATAAACACATGGCAACAACAGAGACAAAATGTTTAATAGATATGGAAAGTATCAGAGAAGATTTTTCTCAAATTCAGATAGGCACCAGCCACTTCATTTCCAACAAATCAAAACCATTAAAAAATATTTTTAATTGTAGATTTATTATCTATCTTACACGGAGACTGTACCAGAGCAGGATTTTGGGGTTCTAACTTCATGTCCTGCTGCTGGTTTACAAAATAACTTTGAGAAAGTCACTGACAGATGAATTAAAATAAAGCAACAAAAATGCCAGGAACCTATCATTGTACATGTATATGAAATGGCCACAGAACTCTATACCATTTTTTTTTGCTGATAA
Source organism: Picus viridis (assembly GCA_033816785.1). NCBI lineage: Eukaryota > Metazoa > Chordata > Aves > Piciformes > Picidae > Picus > Picus viridis. Next base: position 71,712,051 of record CM066606.1, on the reverse strand, counting down.
ATTTTCTAAAAGTTCTGCCACTGATTTCCCATTGCTACTTCTGTTTTTACACCTACAAAAATCTTGAAACGTATCTTGCACCAAAGCCTGCCTGTGACGTACAAGTGAGGTGTCTCCTAAGATTTTCCATATGGTGTCTTCTGAGCATGCCTAACAGATACCAACTACATCAGGAAGTACAACAGTCCCAGAGACTTTCTTCCAGAAATGTGTTCAGTGGTTTTGGTAGCACAGCTGCCAACATTATACATCATATCATACTTGTAGATAAGGCTTCATACTTGTTCATAGCATCATAGAATCAACAAGGTTGGAAGAGACCTCAAAGATCATCAAGTCCAACCTGTCACCCAACACTTACATGACTACTAAACCATGGCACCAAGTGCCACATCCAATCCCCTCTTAAGCACCTCCAGGGATGGGGACTCCACCACCTCCCTGGGCAGCCCATTCCAACCGCTAACAACTCTCTCTGTGAAGAACTTTCTCCTCACCTCAAACCTAAACTTCCCCTGGCACAGCTTGAGACTGTGTCCTCTTGCTCTGCTGCTGGTTGGTTGAGAGAAGAGACCAACTCCCTCCTGGCTGCAACCACCCTTTAGGTAGTTGTAGGCAGCAATAAGGTCTGCCCTGAGCCACCTCTTCTGTCCAGGCTAAACAATCCCAGCTCCCTCAGCCTCTCCTCAGAGGGATTGTGCTTGAGGCCTCTCACCAGCCTTGCTGCCCTTCTCTGGACACGTTCAGGAGTCTCAATGTCCTTCTTAAATTGAGGGGCCCAGAACTGGACACAGTACTCAAGGTGTGGCCTAACGAGGGTTGAGTACAGAGGCACAATGACTTCCCTGCTCCTGCTGGACACACTATGCTTGATGCCTGCCAGGATGCCATTGGCCTTCTTGGCCACCTGATCACACTGCTGGCTCATGTTCAGCCAGCTGTCAATCAGTACCCCCAGGTCCCTCTCTGTTTGGCTGCTCTTCAGACATTCCAACCCCAGCCTGTAGCTCTGCATGGGGTTGTTGTGACCAAAGTGCAGCACCCGGCACTTGCTGAATGTCATCAAGTTGGACTCTGCCCATCTGTCCAGCCAGTCAAGGTCCCTCTGCAAAGCCCTTCCACCCTCTAACCCATCAATATCTGCTCCCAACTTGGTGTCATCTGCAAATTTACTGATGACTGACTCAATCCCCTCATCCAGATCATCAATAAAGATATCGAACAGTATGGGGCCCAGAACTGATCCCTGGGGCCCAGAACTGATCCCATGGCCAGTCACCACTAGTGACTGGCCATGAAGTAAGAGATGCAGGTTCACTGCCAGTCTCTTCCTGAAGAGATCTTTCCATCCACCACCAGCTCTAGTGAAGCTCAGGATGCAGAACTGTCTGCTATGCTTGCCAGAGCCATACTTCTATAATGGAGAGGAAGCAATATTCATTGAGAGATAATTTGCAACCCTAATAGGTGCTCCATTTGAAGAGGAAGTCCTGGGTTCATGCCCTAGGGGCTGCCTACATATTTTGCATTTGTAATTGAATAACATACGTAAATAGTGCTTGAAGCAGGGGCCAGAATCCAGGTTGCCTCCCCTCCTCCTTGACCCAGTAAGTGTGTGCCTCCATCCTTGAGCTATGAAATCATGTTTAACTCTCTACTTAAATCAAGACTACAAATCCCACATCTTTTTCTAAACTGAGTCATAGTTAAAACAGCAGAGTCTTTACTTCCAAGGGGAACTTCCTGGGAAGTGGGAATGTAGACTTAACCCAGTCTAAGCAAGGTCCTGAACTCCTTTTTTTTTCTTTTCCCCTCCCAGTTGTGTTTTGGTCTGATTTAATGCACAGGCTATCCTGTGTGATGTTTAAATGAAGAAACAGAAATGTCCGGGTGTGTAGTACAAGAAAGTGATTTCCAGCTCTGAAACCATCTTGCACAAGCTCCTAAAGCTAGAATACAAATACATTTTTAGAAATACCTTTATCTTCAGTGTTTTTTGTTGTCTGGAATACATATTCCTCTTGCTGTAAATCATATTTCTGAAACCCCTGTAGTTCACCATGGAATACACTTTGGTACTGAATCCCAGGCCTGTGAACTCCTTTCACAAACGCAGACACGGTAACATGGAGTGGAGGGTGTATATTTGAAACCAGAAACCCATATTCTAGCACTTAAATAAAATCAGTTTAATTCTAAGAGAGCCAGCTGAGGCAGTTCAATGATAAGAATATTGCCTCTAAAGCCCTGGTTCCCAAATGCATCTGTCTGCGCAATACATGCAAGAAAGCTTACACAATTTTGATCACATTCAAATGTGTTCCTGATAGCTGTGTTCATATGACAGACTTATGAACAGTATCATGGACCTCTTTTGCACCTTTTACCTCTTTGCTCAGTTTCTGTCTGCTGATACGTCTCAACTAAAACTACATTCCAAGCCTCTCAGCAAATTTCAAACAGCTGCCATTCCTTTTTTTATGACATTAAAATGTTTCCTTCTTCCCCTCCAAATGGGAATCAGGTGAAATTAAATTTCAGCATGCAGAGCAGTTCTCTAGACAGTGACATTTTACTATACAATGAATCACCAGTACAGAAACATCTGTATCTTATCCCTTTGAAGAACTAGGATTCCATGCTTTCTGCTGAAGCATAACATTTGTACACAGACCAAAGGGTTCACAGGCTATCACATTTTAAAGTCATAACTCCCCAAGATAAGATAATTAATTTTTTGTTTGATATTTCTGTACTTCCACGGCCTTTTCATCCATTATGACAGCATGAATTTTGCAGGTAATTTATCAAAAATAATATGTACAAGTTAACTTTTTTGTTGTCATTGTTCTTGGTTTTGGGGTGGTTGTTTGTTTTGGGTTTGGTTTTTTTTTTCCTAGACAGACATAAATGCATAATGGAACCTGGTGGCTGGAATTTGGTGACATTCATTGGTGGGATCATCTGTATAATTCAAATTCATTCATTACTTCTAAATAATGCAGATAATTCTATTATCACACAGTAGAGAAATATGACATGAAACCAAAGTGCAAACCATAATGTTCCACTCAGAGACTGATTTGGAACTAAACCCACATATGATTAATTTTCCTGTAATTTACAGGTAGATTCATGTTTAATGGATTTGCTCAACTTCACCATGGGGTAGAAGAGCACTAAGTTGTCAGAAAACTAAGAAGGAACTCTGGACTTTGACAACAGTTAATCAGTCTTTCTTCATGGTGCAGGATAATGAGTTCACCAAGGTGGCCCAGTGCTGATTTGAACGGGTAAAGGCCCCTGAATTTCCATCAGTGATACTCAGTAATAGCATCTGAAACTCTCAGTGCTTCAGAGAGGTCTACAGATACTCAGAATTCCTCACAATGAAGCCACAGAACTCACATTCAAGAACTGTATTTTAGTCATCTGGTTTTAAAGTACTTAAAAATGAATGTTGTAACTATTTTTCATAGCATGTGACAGGTTCACAGCAAAAGCAGCATTTAAAAAATAAAGTTCTTACCCTTTGTAGCATGCTTATATGCAAAAATACAGTTTTACATAGGAACAATTAGCAATTTAGAATGCATTTATTTGAATAAGTGTCCCTATCAGTCTTCTGCTGAGCTTCATGTTATGTACTCTTCATTTTAAGTTTCAATCACTTCATATTTTAGGAGGCATCTGGAACTACAAGGATGATGTTGGTGGGTGGCTGTTGTTAGAAACACTCAGAAGACACCAAAATATCCTACCATTTGATTTATAAACTGGAAGCATTGCTAAAAGAAGTCACATGGCAAGACAAATAGATAAGCCAGCCAGGCAGTTAGCAAGTCCTGGGACTATGCAGACAAAGTTGGCACTGATGACAAGTGAGCCCAGCAGAAGTTCAGATGCTGGAGCACCTGTCCTGCCAGGGAAGCTTGAGGGATGGAGCTGCTCTTGTCTGGAGAAAGGAAGACTTTTGGGACGCCTCAGAGTAGCCTTTTCCACCTATGAGCAGGTCATTTTGTAGACAGAGCCAGGCTCTTTGTAGCAGTGCATGGTAGCAAGACAAGAGACAACAGGCATAAGTTGAAACAAGAGAAGTTCCAACCAGGTATAGGGCAAACCTTTTTGTCCATGAGGACAACCCAGCAAATGAGCTCCTGACATCCCTTCAAAGATGAATTGTCCAATGATCCCATGACCAGATATGTCCATCCACTTCTAAGTCTTAGAGACTCCAAAATCAGAAAGGATTAAAAAGAAACAATTCCCTCATGAGACACTGAAGGAACGATCGTAACACTACAGCTGCTGGATGTAACTGTCAGCAGGAATATAGAATGTTCCTTCTTTATTATGTTTTTCCCTTAAATGATCCTAAAATTACCCAATTTTCCCCACTAACTTTGGTGAAACTTCTTTGCTCTTCAAGGAATGCAACATCTATTCACTAGTCACAAGTGATATGGAAAAGGCTGAGGTACTCAATAACTTCTTTACCTCAGTCTTCACTGCAAGGGCCTCCAGCCACACTCCTGGCGTCATGGAAGATGATGCCAGGGACAGGGAGGAAGAACTGCCCATCGTAAGTGAAGCTCAGGTTCGTGATCACCTGAAGAACCTGAAAGTGTTCAAGTCGATGGGACCCGATGGGATACACCCACGGGTGCTGAGAGAACTGGCAGAGGAGGTTGCTAAACCCCTCTCTATTCTATTCCAAAAGTCATGGCAGACTGGGGAAGTCCCCACAGACTGGAAAAGGGGAAACATTACTCCCATTTTCAAAAAGGGTAAGAAGGAAGAACCAGGGAACTACAGGCCAGTCAGTCTCACCTCTGTGCCCAGAAAGATCATGGAGCAGATCCTCCTGGAGGCACTACTGACTCAGAAGAATAGTGAAGAGGTGATTTGGAACAGTCAGCATGGCTTTGCCAAGGGCAAATCCTGCCTGACAAACCTGGTGGCCTTCTACGAACAGGTGACAGCATTAATAGATGAGGGGCGAGCAACTGATGTCGTTTACCTGGACTTGAGCAAAGCCTTCGACACTGTCCCGCACCACCTCCTGGTCTCCAAGCTGGTGACACATGGGTTTGATGGGTGGACCACTAGATGGATAAGGAACTGGCTTGATGGCCGCACCCAAAGAGTGGCTGTCAATGGGTCCATGTCCCAGTGGAGGCCAGTGACAAGCGGAGTCCCTCAGGGATCAGTCCTGGGATCTGTCTTGTTCAACATCTTTGTGGGTGACATGGACAGTGGCATCGAGTGCACCCTCAGCAAGTTTGCTGATGACACCAAGCTGTGTGGTGCAGCAGACACGCTGGAGGGAAGGGATGCCATCCAGAGGGACCTTGACAGGCTGGAGAGGTGGGCACAAGCCAACCTCATGAGCTTCAATAAGACCAAGGGCAGGGTCCTGCATCTGGGTCGAGGCAATCCCAGGCACAAATACAGGCTGGGCAGTGACTGGCTGGAGAGCAGTCCTGAGGAGAGAGACTTGGGGGTGCTGGTGGACACAAAGCTCAACATGAGCTCTCAATGTGCACTTGCAGCCTGGAAAGCCAATCAGATCCTGGGCTGCATCAGAAGTGTGGCCAGCAGGTCAAGGGAGGTGATTCTCCCCCTCTACTCAGCTCTGGTGAGACCCCACCTGGAGTACTGCATCCAGTTCTGGAGCCCCTATTACAGGAGGGATATGGATGTGCTGGAACGTGTCCAGAGAAGGGTCACGAGGATGATCAGAGGGCTGGAGCACCTCTCTTATGAGGACAGACTGAAAGAGTTGGGGCTGTTCAGTCTGGAGAAGAGAAGGCTCCCAGGTGACCTAATTGTGGTCTTCCAGTATGCGAAGGGGGCCTACAGGAAGGCTGGGGAGGGACTTCTCAGGCTATCAGGTAGTGATAGGACTAGGGGGAATGGAGTGAAGGTGGAGGTAGGAAGATTCAGGCTGGATGTGAGGAGGAAGTTCTTCACCATGAGAGTGGTGAAGTCCTGGAATGGGTTGTCCAGGGAGGTGGTTGAGGCCCATCCCTGGAGGTGTTTAAGACCAGGCTGGATGAGGCTTTGGCCAGCCTGATCTAGTGCAGGGTGTCCCTGCCCATGGCAGGGGGTTGGAACTAGATGATCCTTGTGGTCCCTTCCAACCCTGACTGATACTATGATAGAATATTCATCTGTGCTACATAGAATGTGTAATGGAGAAAATACATGCAAATCTACAAAAGTTTCTGCCTGCACTTTTAAGCAAAACCAAGTAAATACAATGTAAGAGAGAGGTTAAAATGCAGTTTAAAACTATTGTATTGTTCAGATTTGTAATTAAAAAAAAATAGAGCTAACAATAATTCTCAAAGAAACAATAACTTGTAACAGCTAGACTGGTCAAGACAGCAAGAAAAGATTAGAAAAAAAAACAAACACCCAAGTCAAGACACTTGGAAAAATAATGGAAAATGCCCACTGGAGCAACAAAAAAGAGCCCTGCAGGGATCTTTCCCATAATCTTGTCCCCCATACAGATGGTTTAGTCAGAGTATTTCAAATCTTTGTTTCAAATGGTGACTCCACCAAAACTGCAAAAGTCTAAAATGTTTGGCATAAAACATATACAAATATTTAGTATTTCCACATTTGTACTTCAGCTCCAGAGAAATTATTTTCATTAATTTTTATGAGAAAGAAAAAACAAACTGAGACTATGTCTATAAAGATACACAACTGATGCTCCAAATTTACACAGCCCATAAACTCAAGAGTAGCACTTCCCAACCCAGCATGCCTGGAAGCTGTGACAATTTGTTTATTAATCTCTCCAGCATTCTCTGCTTACAGGCTCTGATGGAAGATCATCCTTAATTGAAAGGCACTCATCACTGTCAGCAACCTAGCAAGCAGCACCACATGCACTGACAGGGTGAAATCTAGCCAGGGCCCCCAGCAGAATCCTAATCAAAACCCCTACTTTCCTGTCTGGAATAAAAGAGAGAACCTGCAGCATTTAGCCGCAGCCTCTGCACAGCATAAACAGTGTAACACAGACTTTAGGACATACAGTGTCTCTGTTTGGATGTGTTTCACAGATAGTCTACAAGTCTACAAGTAAATAGATATTTATCTCACACTGCAAAAAATTAGTCTTACTATGGTCTGTCCTTGGTATTAATACCATGTTATCTATACATGCAGTCGGGTTGCTGCATTGTAATTCTGGAGCCACACATTCAGATACATACCCTGCACCCTAAAATCACCTGTGAGTATATCTTACCGTTCCTGCCCATCACAACACCAGCTATTAGTGAGACATTTCCACTTAATCTACTCACAAATCCATTTTTATCAGACCCTCAGATGTACGAGAAATGCTATGAACACTGAAGTGCCATCTACTGGTATATCTTGTGCTAGCCATGTTGCTTGGAGTCTACCATGGAACACATGAAATAGGAGATTCTTCTCTGATGTTGATTTCTTGGTGCCTTTGAGTAATAGACCTTGCCAAAAGTGTTATAAGCTCTCTGCTGTAAAATGAAGATGTTACAAGTTCATAGCCTGTGTACTTTCACAACCTGTGCAAAGTTCTTTAAGGGGTAGTGGGTAGAACATTCTGCCAGGGAGGCAGGAACTTTTGCACCAGCACCTCCACATTCAAACTTAGCACTTCCGTAGAAGACATTAAAAAAATAATCATGGGATTGCTGAATGTTAGGGGTTGAAAGGGACCTCCCTAGATCATGGAGTCCAACGCTACCAGCCAAAGCAGGATCACGTAGGGCAGGTCACCCAGGAATACAGCTAGGTAGGTTTTGAAAGTTTCTAGAGGAGACCCCACAACCTCCCTGGGCAGCCTGTTCCAGTGTTCTGTCATGCTCACCATAAAGAAGTGTCTCCTGTTGTTAAGGTGGAAAACAAAATGGGAGATACAGAAGAAAAGAACTGAAGACAATGAACGAAGGACAAGGGACATGAAGGTAAAGAACAGTAGGAGTTAAGGAGGAGAGTTGGTAGAATAGAGTGTGAGTGATTAATTGCTAAAGACAATACAATTTACACCACAGTTTTACCAGATGTGTATGTGTTGCTCCAGCTGTGGGAACAGCAGACTCCCCAGATCTTGTTTCTGACACACAATAACTGCAAACTCTATTATGCACAAATAATAAATCTAGTAGCACCTCCAACATATGAATGAGCAAGAAAAAGAGGGTCATATTTTCAGAAGTGTTAGCACATATTTGTCAACACCAAACTTAGCTAAATAGCACAAAGGAAGACTACAAGACAATAGTAACACGTACTCTAAGCTTGCAAATAGATATATGGTTTTAAAAACCCATGTTTAACAGGTAAGACCTCTAAGGATGGCAGACTGTGCAGGGTCTTGAGTAGACTGGATGGGTTTGTTTTGCTGATATATTTACTGGCTGGTATGTTAATTTTTTCAATATGTTATAGACTAGTTCCCAAGTTAGGGTCATGACCTCAGTTGGGGCCCACAAGCCTGGAAGTGAAAATGAAAGTGGGGTTGTGACCCTGGAAGTAGGGTTGCTGAGGGAAAACCTCGGGAAGCACTGATGTTGTGCTACTAGGTGAGACCACTATGTGGATGATGAGTTTAATCACTGCTGAGGGATAAAGTTTTCAACAGTGCCTATATTTCTCAGAGACTTAAGTGTAATTTCAGACTGATTTACTGCCAGATTTAAGTAGAGGTCTCAGGTACATAAAGAGAGATTTGAGACTTAAATTCAGAATTATGAGTACTACATCTTGAAAAGATCAGTCCCATAACATAGTGAAGACATATCCACCATTTAAAAAAATATATCCACTGGTAGCTGCAGTCTACCCCTAGGACCACTTCCTTCCATTGGCCTCAAGAAATCACACCTACCTCTGCCATTTTTTAGGTGAGCGTGACCTTATCACCAGAGCATCATCACGGGATGGAGCCAACTATATGGCTTTTGCCTGATTCTGCAGTGTTACTGGGGTGAGTAGGGTCGTTCCTCACTGCCTTCATGATCTTTGGACAAGGACTAAATATGTTTGGTTAAGGAAAGACTAAGTCCTACTTCATTCCTTAGAAGAAGTGGCAAAGACACCTTCAAGAAGGTGTCCACCTTCAGGAGGACATATTCTAAGCTTACGACCCTAGACTTTAGGCGTGCAGACTTCGATCGCTGCAGGGATCTGCTAGCCAAAGTGTCGTGGGATGAAGCCCTGGAGGGAAGAGGGACCCAGGACAGCTGGTCAGTATTCAAGGACCACCTCCTCTGTGTCCAGGAGCTATGTATACCTATAAGGAGAAAAGCAGGAAGGAATGCTAGGAGGCCTGCCTGGATGAACAAGGAGCTGCTGGACACACTATCACTTAAAAAGAAACTCTACAGGAAGTGGAGGGAAGGACAGATAGAACAGGGGGTATATAAGGAAGCTGCCCGAGCAGCAAGAGGCCTGGTTAGGAAAGCCAAAGCAGAGTTTGAACTGAATCTAGCCAGGGGGGTTAAAGGGAACACTAAGAATTTCTATAGGTATATTAATGGCAAGAAGAAGACTAGGGAAGGTGTGGGCCCCCTCAGAAAGGAAAGTGGTGAATTGGTCACAAGTGATGTGGAAAAGGCTGAGGTACTCAATCACTTCTTTACCTCAGTCTTCACTGCAAGGGCCTCCAGCCACACTCCTGGTGTCATGGCAGACGATGCCAGGGACGGGGAGGAAGAACTGCCCATCATAAGTGAAGCTCAGGTTCGTGATCACCTGAAGAACCTGAAAGTGTTCAAGTCCATGGGACCCGACGGGATACACCCACGGGTGCTGAGAGAACTGGCAGATGAGGTTGCCAAGCCCCTCTCTATTATATTCCAGAAGTCATGGCAGACTGGGGAAGTCCCCACAGACTGGAAAAGGGGAAACATTACTCCCATTTTCAAAAAGGGCAAGAAGGAGGAACCGGGGAACTACAGGCCAGTCAGTCTCACCTCTGTGCCCGGAAAGATCATGGAGCAGATCCTCCTGGAGGCACTAATGACTCAGAAGAATAGTGAAGAGATGATTGGGAATAGTCAGCATGGCTTTGCCAAGGGCAAATCCTGCCTGACAAACCTGGTGGCCTTCTATGATCAGGTGACAGCATTAATAGATGAGGGGCGAGCAACTGATGTCGTTTACCAGGACTTGAGCAGGGCCTTCGACACTGTCCCACACCACCTCCTGGTCTCCAAGCTGGCGACACATGGGTTTGATGGATGGACCACTAGATGGATAAAGAATTGGCTTGATGGCCGCACCCAAAGAGTGGCTGTCAACGGGTCCATGTCCCAGTGGAGGCCAGTGACAAGCAGAGTCCCTCAGGGATCAGTCCTGGGACCTGTCTTGTTCAACATCTTTGTGGGTGACATGGACAGTGGCATCGAGTGCACCCTCAGCAGGTTTGCTGATGACACCAAGCTGTGTGGTGCAGTGGACACCCTGGAGGGAAGGGATGCCATCCAGAGGGACCTGGACAGGCTGGAGAGGTGGGCACAAGCCAACCTCATGAGCTTCAACAAGACCAAGTGCAGGGTCCTGCATCTGGGTCGAGGCAATCCCAGGCACAAATACAGGCTGGGCAGTGACTGGCTGGAGAGCAGTCCTGAGGAGAGAGACTTGGGGGTGCTGGTGGACGAGAAGCTCGACATGAGCTCTCAATGTGCGCTTGCAGCCCGGAAAGCCAATCAGATCCTGGGCTGCATCAGGAGAAGTGTGACCAGCAGGTCAAGGGAGGTGCTTCTCCCCCTCTACTCAGCTCTGGTGAGACCCCACCTGGAGTACTGCGTCCAGTTCTGGAGCCCATATTACAGGAGAGATGTGGACGTGCTGGAGCGTGTCCAGAGAAGGGCTACGAGGATGATCAGAGGGCTGGAGCACCTCTCCTATGAGGACAGACTGAAGGAGTTGGGGCTGTTCAGTCTGGAGAAGAGAAGGCTCCGAGGTGACCTCATTGTGGCTTTCCAGTATCTGAAGGGGGCCTACAGGAAGGCTGGGGAGGGACTTCTCAGGATCTCAGGTAGTGATAGGACTAGGGGGAATGGAATGAAGCTGGAAATGGGGAGATTCAGGCTGGATGTGAGGAAGAAGTTCTTTACCATGAGAGTGGTGAAGCCCTGGAATGGGTTGTCCAGGGAGGTGGTTGAGGCCCATCCCTGGAGGTGTTTAAGACCAGGCTGGACGAGGCTCTGGCCAGCGTGATCTAGTGTAGGGTGTCCCTGCCCATGGCAGGGGTTGGAACTAGATGATCCTTGTGGTCCCTTCCAACCCTGACTGATTCTATGATTCTATGATTCTATAAGAACAGATTCTAAACTTGAATTGAGTTTGAAGATTTGAGGTTCAGTTGCCAGTAACCACTCACCTAGTGTAACATAAGACAACCTAGGATATTGGTGTCATGGTATAGCTGTTTAGGTGGGTTGGATTGGTTGATGGGTTGGATGCAATGATCTTGAAGGTCTCTTTCAATCTGGTGTATTGTATTGTATTGTATTGTATTGTATTGTATTGTATTGTATTGTATCCTTGTTGGTCTAAAGCTGCTCCTTCCAAAGGATACAGTTCTTCTGTAGCTCCTGAGAGCCCCACGAGGAAGCTTGTGGTACCCTGATGAGTTTTAAATGGTAGAAGATCCCTATGCGTACACAAGTGAATTGAACCCTTAGGCTCCTAAATCATGTATTTCCAAATAGCCCCAAGAAGTAGACATAAAGAGTTGCATCTTCTTATTTCTAATGCTCTATGAACTGTGCTATGACCACAACTTTCATGGTAGACCTGGAGAATATTCCTCACTTTTCACCTAGTGAAGTATTTTGTAGCTAGTAATAGAGTATTTGTGATATGCACCATGCCATTTCAGTAAGTGAAGATGCATTAACAGCTGATTTTTGGCAGTAAATTGTCTGTTTCTCATGTATTAGTAACTTACATTGATTTATACTGGGATTAATTATTGATGCAAATATTCCACTCATATATTTTCTGTCACAAGCAGGGAGCAAAAGGCATGGCTGTGAATAATCCACACAACAGCTTTTGAAGCCCAAATTCCTCAGAGAGTATCAGCTATCCACATGGCATCCCTGAGCACTGGATTTCACATTAGCTCTCTGAATTAACACGTGTACAGTCACATACAGGCAGAAAGCTCCTTCTTGATACTACATCTGAGGAAGATCATGGGCAGTGTTTATTTTAATGAAATCATGGGATAGTTTGTGCTTGTGAAATTTCTTCCAAATCTACTTGTTTCAGAATGTTAATAACCACAACTCAGCAGAGAGCTCAACTTCTAAGTTTTGGTTCATAAAGCACATCTTAAAAAGATACATGTGCCTAATGTATATGTTTCCCAGAAACAGAACAGCAATGATTTTGAGCAGAAGCCCCTGAATCTGAAACCCACACTTTTCTAATGTATGCATTCCTATTTTATTTTTTTTTCCTAAACATTTTGGTACATGAGATCCAACAACCTTCAAATCAACTCAAGTAGATAAAATTTTAAGAAATCAATAGAAGTCATTATTATCAACACTATAAAAAGGGGAGGTCTTAGAAAGAAGGAACTTGATTTAAAACCTGTAACATTTTTAAACACTGCACATTTCAGATTTTTCTATTTGCTGGTTTTGAAGTAGGGATTTTAAGACCATTTTCAAGATTTTTCTCCTCAACTACAAATTATAGAAATATAGTCTAATACGGAACACAGACTTCTATGCATTCATGTTATGCAAGAACTTGAAAACTTAAAAAAAAAACCCCAAAGCACCAAATATTGAAAAACATGATAAAGTTGTAAGTCAGCAAAGATGACTGCCAAGCAGAGAGGACTTCCTTTATTCAGGACTGTTTTCTGGCTAAGAAACTGAAGCCTTGTCTACACTTAAGAATATATCTTTTTATTACTCATGCACAGGGCAATTACTCATCTATCTTGAGCATCTTTTGAAAGTACATTTTCCTGGTCAGTGAAGCAAGAGCCATATCTTCAGCAAGAGTGTCAACATACCTACATATGTGGTAGGGCTGTGTAAAGCATGGTTATAATGACAAGAAAACTGTAACTGTTAGAAAACATAATCATGACAGTAAAATTTATTAAGTATAGACCAAACCTGAATATCTTATTTTCTGATGGACCACAGAAAGCAAGCTGACATTCTCAATTTGCTTTTTCACAGGAATAAGTAGATGCAGCTGCTTATAAAGGTTCAGTAGCTCTGTTTTTCACTGAAGTAGCAAATCACATAAGAATATATCAAATATGCTTTTATTAGTCTTGTAAAATATTCAACTGCATGTGTCAATCCCAGAATCTATGTTCTCACTCTCTGTTCTGATGATGCTAATAAAGAAAAAAACACATAATATTTTGACAAATCTGATGCACAGAAAAGGAAGAGTTGAATATGTCTGTCATTGTGAAATCCTCCGCTTTTTTTTTTTTCCTTATGAAAACTAAAATATTTAAGTTCAATTTTTCAGCCACTCATGCTGCACACGCCATTTGGATGTTCAAACCAAATAAATTACATTACTTCTGCATACAATCACTTGATGTGCTGTATGTCTTTAGCAGATTAGCTGCACCGTCATGTGCACAGAATCCTCAAAGGGTTTCACAGAAGGGTTTCCTTGGGTTTCACAGAAACTGCAGATTCTAGATGATATCTTTGTTTAAAGCCTCCACAGGGAGACAGTGGATCAACAGAGCAGAGGTAGTGTAACAACTGTTACTTATTTTCATGAGGGAGGTTAGACAGACCGCTACAAGCATTCTTTCCCCTCTCTCCACATGTCATGGAGCAGCACCACTACCAATAAATAAATTTAGGCTGAGGAAGGAGGTGGAGTTTTTTGATCTTCCAACCTTCCCATGAAGGCAAGTAGCCATAAGCCAGGGGGTGCAACATAGAGCTGGGCTGGATCTTAGGTTACTGAGTTGGAAAGGGATCCTGAAGGATATCTTAATGCAGGCAAGGATACAACAAATTCTTACGAGAACATTGCCCTGATGAGTTCAGCAGGGCGTGTTCAAGTGTAGTGTAAAATTGCCATCACAGTTCCTGCCATAGTTTTGGCTCAGGCTAACTACCATTCTCCCACAATTCAGAGTTGCATTTCAGGGATTCATAGAGGCCAAGGATCACCTCCAGCAAGATTACAGTTAATATAGTCAGAAGGGCAAAAGAGCTAGCCATATGGACACAGAGCTGGCCATCCCAGTTAACTTTGGGACATGAGATAAAGCTACAAATGAGTTGTGCATGATACTCACCTTAATTTTCTAGCAAAGGTGCATGTGTAAACCTGTGTTCCTTGCTCCTTTAAATGTAGTGTAGATTTTTCTTGGAGAATAAGGAAAGAGACACAGCAGGTAAGTGAATATATTCAGTTAATATCTTAATATGCAAATACCACACAAGTGAAACACTAATAACAGAAAATGTGCTTGTTAGTAAAATACTTGGGAAAAAAACCCTGATTGATTCGAGTAACTCAAATGAACTTCACAATCTGTGTTTCTGAACAGGAGAACTGCCAGATTTGGAATAAGTAGTTGCCTTATGGAATCTTGGCGTTTTCTCCTTCTCAGAAATGCAAACTGTGAAGTTCAACTGAGCTATGCAAATTATCTTGTCTTATGCTTCTCTTATTAGGCAATTCTGTCTTGATATTACAAGTAATGAACTACATCATGCAGTCTCAATGGTACACAGAATCAACATGTTACATTAAGAGCAGAGACACACTCAGTAAATAATTGCTTAGAATAATTTTTTTCATGCCTAACAGCTGCACAAATATGGCTAGGCAGTTTGAAGTAAAGAGTGAGAAGGAATGGAGAACTATTGGACACAGGTTCCTGATATTACTAGGAATAATGCAGGTGCATAGCTCAGTCTGTGATGCTATTTAAACTATGGGATGTGGGAACATAATTCACATTTCCTTATTTTTATGTCACTGTTCTGTCTGTATGAGAACAAGTTATCTGTCTTATCAAACAAAAATAAATCATGAAGCTCTATTTTAGAAAGGATCATGGAAATTTTAACAAGGTTAAAGCAAATACCAAAATATTTCAGGAAAAGACAGAAGAAAAGGAAGAATGCATGGCAATAAATCATTAAAATAGTCAGATGAATTACTAGTTTTAATAAGAGAATTTAAATCACAGGTGCTTATGTGCCTTTGCTTTTATTCCAGAAAGTCAATTTTACAGCACATAATTAAAAGCTACCTGGTAGCAGCATGCTGGTACAGAGAAAACAGTCCACTTTTCCAAAGTAACTAAGCAGAGTGAACACCATTACCTTCATATTTCAGAGCAGTAAGATAATTCTCTTGTCTCCATTAGGATTTTACAGATTTAGTTAGCAGGTACTAGCTGATATACTGGGGGATACAAACACCAAAGCAAAAAAGAAAGAAATTAAACTGCAGCTTCCAAGCTTTCACTGCAATGGCAGCTGGAGAAATCTGCACCTGTTTTGAGTCATCTAGGTTAGCTCAGGACCTCAGTGCAGTATTACTCCTCTGCTCATGAGAGCGGTACTCCTCTTACATGCACCAAAATAAGTGATTCTTCTGAAGAACCACTTATTTCCTTGCAATAATATGATGCAATTTTTGCATTGGAAAAACTTTCTATCTTCAGGAGAATTGTTCATGGATCTCAGATAGCAGTAACACTTTAATGATTTTACCTTTGATTTCTACTACAAAGGAAATTGGCAATCGGCCTTGGTAAAAGTGAAACACAGGCTCTAGCAACATAAAGTTAAGCAATGTGAAAGGCACAAGAAAATTACTAAACAATGACCGTGTATTTCTGAGGATAATTTTAGCAGTGTGAGTCACGAAGATTTATTAATTAATATAGCAGACCTAATAGCAAATGAATACATCTGTCATAAAATTATCTGGGTATGATCTGAAAATTATCTGGGCATGGTCTAATGTATTTTGTCCATCCATGAAGGAAGACTGTTCTATTGACAGGAGGATTTGTGTGCCTGGTCCATTTTCTGACACATCTCTACTCCCATCAAGATATCTTGACTGCTTGTACACCCTTAATAGATACACTCAGAAAGTCCTTTATCAGAGATGTCATACCCATCCCTAAAATTATGCTCTTTAAGTAAAATAAAATGCCACTTTAAAAAAAAAAAAAATTCTCCATATAAAAGCATAAGATTAAAAAATGGAAGTACTGAAAGATTACTACAACTGTCCTGCAAACTAACAGGGAAGGGGGTTTTTTGTTTGTTTTGTTTGGTTGGGTTTGGTTTTGGGGTTTGGGTTTTTTGTTTTGTTTTGTTTTGTTTTTTTCAGGGCTTTTTTTTTGTTGGTTGGTTTGGTTGTTTTTGTTTGTTTTTTTTGGTAGTAGTTTGTGACTATAATTCATAAAGCTATGGGAGTTTACTTGAAAAGTGTGTAAGTCATCTTTGGACAGGCTACACAGTAAATCTGTAAACCTGTTTTAAGGAACCAGTGACAAGGACATCAGGTGCCTAGGATACTACAAAGTAAAACAAATTTCTTCCAAATATTGAAGTAGAATGATATGGAAATATAAAATACGTTTTGTGATTTCTTTCTGCTGACTCCTCTCCACCTACTTTCACTATAAAAAGGAGGATGACCTACGCCAGGAAAAAGCATGACTTGGTGAGTATTAAAAAGGGAATGAATAATACAAAACCAAGAATAAAATTGATTAGACTAGAATCAGCTTCCAATAAAAACAGTCCCTGGGAAGTCTGAGTTTGGAGCTTACCTTCACCTGAAAGTATTTGAACTTTCATTGATATTAACAGTTGCAGGCATCCCAACACTGTCTTTTTCCATCAGTAAGCAAAGTTTAGTTTGTGTCTTACATATTTCAGGTGATCAACAAGGCAAACAACATAAGTGAATGTCATTTGGGGAAATCTCTAGCTTGCAGTTCTTGGTTCTTAAAGATTTGGCAGAAAAAGCTTCAGGTTCCATAAGGCAACCCCTATAGATTAGATTACTATCTGTAATGACATCTTCTGATCACAGAATACATAGCATAGCATCACATCTATTTTATGTTTTTGAGAGAGAATAGAAAAGTGATGCAAGCAGCTGTGGGCTTGCTAGAATCACAGAATCACAGAATGTTAGAGGCTGGAAGGGACCACAAAAGATTATCTAGTCCAACCCTCAAGCTGCGCCAGGGGAGTTTAGGCTGGAGACTAGGAAGAAATTCTACACAGAGAGAGTGATTGCCCATTGGAATGGGCTGCCTGGGGAGGTGGTGGAGTCACCATCATTGGAGGTGTTTAGGAGGAGACTTGATGGCGTGCTTGGTTGCATGGTTTAGTTGATTAGGTGGTGTTGGATGACAGGTTGGATGCGATGATCTTGAAGGTCTCTTCCAACCTGGTCTATTCTATTCTATTCTATTCTATTCTATTCTATTCTACCAGATCACATAGGAACACATCCAGGTAGGTTTTAAATATATCCAGAGAGAAACTCCACAGCCCCTCTGGGCAGCCTGTTCCAGTGTTCCATCACACTCACAGTGAAAAAATTTTCCTCATGTTTCCATGGAACTTCCTAGGCCTCAACTTCCACCCACTGCCCCTTGTCCTGTCATTGGGCATTGCCAAGAAGTGCCTGGCTCCATCCTCTGGCACCCTTTATATATTTATAAACATTAATGAGGTCACCCCTCAGTCTCCTCTTCCCCAAGCTGAAAAGCCCCAGCTCACTCAGTCTCTCCTCATAAGGAAGATGTTCCACTCTCTTAATCATTTTTGTGGTTCTGCACTGGACTCTTTCAAGCAGCTGCCTTGTTCTTCCTGAACTGAGGGGTCCAGAACTGGACATGATATTCCAGATGTCCTCATAAAAGGTTATCAGGTTGGTCAGACATGACTTCCTCTTGGTAAAACCATGGTGACTGCTCCGAATGACCCTCTTGTCCTTGATATGACTAAGGACAGTGCCTGGGATAAGTTATTCCATTACCTTTCCAGGGTTAGAGGTGAGTCTGGCCAGTCTATAGTTACCTACATCCTCCTTACTGTTTTTGAAGATTGGAGTGATGTATGCCCTTCTCCAGTCCTCAGGCACCTCTCCTGTGTGCCATGACTTACCAAAGATGATGGAGAGCAGTCTGGCAATGACCTCCACCAGCTCCTTAAGCACCTGCGGATGCATCCCATCAGGACCCATGGATTTATGGATGTCCAGATGACTTAACTCTTCCCTAACCCAGCCCTCATCTACCCAGTCCTCATCAATGAAGGAAAATGTCTCCTTTTTCTTGTCTTCCTCTGGTGCCTCAGGAGTCTGGGGCTCCTGAGGACAGTCCCCAGCAGTATAGATGGAGAAAAAGAAGGCATTCAGTAACTCCGCCTTCTTTGTGTCCTCTGTCACCAAGGCACCCACCTCATTCAGCTGTAGGCCTACATTGCCTCTGTTCTTAGCTTTTCCTGCAATGTATTTGAAGAAGCCCTTTCTGTTGTCTGTGACCTCCCTTGCAAGGTTGAATTCCTCGTTGCCTCCCTGTATCATTTGACAGCAGTCTTATACTCCTCCCAAGTGGCCAGCCCCTACTTTCATGATCTGTGGACTGTCTTTTTCCACTTGAGTTTGCCCAGCAGTTCCCTACTTAACCATGCAGGTCTTCTGTCTCCCTTTCTTGATTTGCTACTTGGAATGCTCTGACCTTGTGCTTGGAAGAACTATCATGGGCCCCTTTGCCTTCTAGTGCCCTGTCCCATAAGATGTCCCCTAGCAATTGCTTGAAAAGGCCATAGATGACCCTGCTGAAGTCCAAAGTTGTGACCCTGCTTGATATTCTGTTCCTACCACACAAAATCCTGAACTCCACCATTTCATGATTGTTACAACCAAGGCTGCCCTCAACCTTCACTGCTTCAGCCAGAC
The DNA here is from genome assembly GCA_033816785.1 of Picus viridis. Lineage (NCBI taxonomy): Eukaryota > Metazoa > Chordata > Aves > Piciformes > Picidae > Picus > Picus viridis. The sequence continues at coordinate 71,693,079 of CM066606.1, read as the reverse complement.
CTTCCTTGTTAGTATCAGGTCCAGTAGTGCTCATCTCCTATTTGGCTCATCCATCATTTGCATCAAGATGTTATTACCAATGCACTGGAGGAACCTCCTGGACTGTGGATGGATGGCTGAGAAGGCATTCCCACAGTTAAAATTGCTCATGAAAAACAGGGCCTGTGATTCTGAGGCTGCTGTCAGCTGCCTGTAGAAGGCTTCATCAACTTCCTCATCCTAATCAGGTGGCATTAATAAACACCCCCAACAGTATCAGTCATGTTAGCTTGCCCCTCAGAATGCCCCGTGACCATAAGAATGTGTGAAAGTTCTCACTAGAAGGCAAGAATAAGTGGAAAAAAGGAAAAGAAGGAAGCCAAGAAGAGAGGAGTAAAACGCTAGACACAGATTTTGTCATATTGACAATGTGTGGTCAGATGTTGACATTCTTTGATCCAACAGCATGTTTTCAGACAAAGGAAATGCAATATAGATGATCCAGTTGGGCATCAGCAAAAACTGTGTTACAACACCATAAACGAAATTCTTAGTTATGATAGAAGAAGGTGGAGATTACTGGAAGAATGAATGGTAAGGCAGGTGAAAAAATGGTCTGAGAGGCAAAAGGATAGAAATGAAATATTAGAGCAGTGTGTTCCTTAAACCCTTATTTTAATCTTGGGACAAAATCCTAGTATAGACATGTTGATAACATTATGATGGTTGATAACAAATGTTAGGATTCATGGTTTGTCTTCTAAGAAAAGAAACAAAATGAAAGCACAGATACCATGCAGAAAGAACTGGATGACATTCATAACTGATTAGGTACAACATAAAACAGAATAAAACTCCAGACTGAGGGACAATGGTACAAGGCTGCTGTGTGATATGGACATGCTGCAATTCAAACACAATCCCAAGGCAAGATAGAAAGAGCAATAAAGCTCTTGAACAGTCTTCCAGAAGGAATAATGGGGCAAAATCATCTTAAAATGAGACTTAAGCAATTTATTTAAAAAGTTATATGATATGGTTGCCTGAAATAGGAGGAGACTGGAGAAGCCAGAAGATGCCTTTCAGTCTCTATATATTCTTGGTTTAAAAGACCAAAAACCTTTCCCACTACTTCTAGAAATGTGATTTATGAGCACAATAACCTACATTCAACATTTTTATGTTAAACTTTCTTTTCTTTTTCCTGTTCATGTTGAGAAGCTATCACTGAAAAACCCTTTAAGCACTGAAGAAAATAATCAATAGAAAACCATGGTAGAAAAAAAAATGATAGAAAACCCTTAACCTGATGGGACAACAGCCTAATGTTCATAAATATCTGAGGGCTGGGTGTCAGGAGGGAGGGCACAGGCTCTTCTCACTTGCTCCCTGTGATAGGGCAAGTAGTGATGGATGTAAGCTGCAGCACAGGAGGTTCCTCCTCAACACAAGGGGGAACTTCTTTACTGTAAGGGTCACAGACCACTGGAACAGGCTCCCCAAAGAGGTTGTGGAGTCTCCTTCTGTGGAAACTTTCAAGGCCCATCTAGATGCGTTCGTCTATGACCTGAGCTAGATTATATGGTCCTGCTGTGGCAGGGGGTTGAACTTGATGATCTCTTTGGGTCCCTTCCAACCCCTGACATCCTGTGATCCTGTGAAACCAGGATAGACATCAGAGGTAATCACATGGCAGTATTTGGATAACCCTACATAATCAGTTTGGTGAAAACATGAATAGGTGGGATGATCAACCAACTTCTTCTCTCTTCAGAAGACTGAAGGAGCAGCAGAGTGGCAGAGCCTGAGGCAGCAATACCAGAAGGATAGCTGCCACTTCCTCAGTTTCCCAGAACAACTCTAATTGCTCCAACAGTGATTCTGATACTAACACAAGGTTCTGTGTCAACTGTACATGTGGATGTAATCCCCACAGTTAGGGGTGCCCTGGAAAGGGATAATGGATATAACAGAATCTATTGGGATGTAGGCATTCAGTGGCCTGGTACTTCAAAATTACAAAAGTACAGAGCTTTGGTTGACTCAGGAGTTCAGTGCATCATAACACCATCAAATTATCAAGGAACAGAGCTTATAACTATTCTGTCAGTCACTGGTGGATCTCAAGAGTTGACTAAGTTGCAAGTTGACATAAGTTTAACTGGGAAAGAGTGGAAGAAGCACACTGTTGTAACAGGACCTGATGCTCCTTGTATTTTGGAAATTGATTTTCTGAGAGAAGGGCATTTCAAAGACCCTATGGGTTACAAATGGGCTTTTGGAACAGTAGCTATGGAAATTGATGGAGGAAGGTTGAAGTTGTCTATTAGACCTGAACTTTCAGATGAATCTGCAGTTGTGGGACAACATGAGATAGAGGATGTGAGATTGCCAGCTGCTCCTCAGACTGTGCATCACAGGCAATACAGAACCAACTGTGATTTTTTGGTGCCCATTCCCAACTTGATTCATCAGTTGGAAGGTCAAAATGTCATCAGCAAAACTCATTCACCTTTCAACTGTCCAGTCTAGCCTGTGCAAAAGCCAAATGGAGCATGGCATCTGACAGTTGACTTCTGTGCCCTGAATGAAGTAACTCTGTCCATGAGTGCAGCTGTACCAGACATGATAGAACTCCAGTATGAGCTGGAATCCAAAGGGGCCAAATAGTATGCTACCACAGACGTTGCTACTGTTTTCTTCCCTATTCCCATAGCAGAGGACTGCAGGCCTCAGTTTGCTTTTACCTGGAGGGGCATATAGTACACATTTAATCATTCGCCCCAGGGGTGGATCAAGCATCTGTCATGCAGTGATCCATTATGCTTTGGAGAAAGGTGATGCTCCAGAGCACATTAAGTTCATTGATGACATCATCATCTGTGGTAGAACTGATAAAGAAGTATTTGAGAAAGGTAACAAAATCATTGACATTCTCCTGAAAGCAGGTTTCACCATTAAGCGAGACAAGGTGAAAGGACCTGCCAAAGAAATCCAGTTTCTGGGAGTGAGGTGGCAGGATGGTCACTGTCACATTCCAGTGGATGTGGTAAACAGAGTCTCTACCATGGCAAATCCCATGAACAAGACAGAAACTCTATGTTTCTTGGGTATAGTGGGATTTTGGAGACTGCACATTCCTGGATACAGTCAGATTGTGAAACCTCTGTATGATGTGACTCAAAAGAAACAATTTCCAGTGGAGTCCTGAGCAACAAGCAGCCTTTGACCAGATAAAGCAAGAAGTAATCCATGCAATGGTTTTGGGACCAGTTTGAACTGGTCCAGACATTAAGAACACTCTGTAGACAGTTGCAAGTGACAATGGTCCAACCTGGTGCTTATGGCAAAGAGCTCCAGGTGAGACACGTGGACATCCACTTGATTTCTGGAGTCATGGCCACAAAGGCTCAGAGGCAAGCTACATTCCAACTGAGAAAGAGATACTAGCTGCTTATGAAGGAGTAAAAGCTGCTTCTGAAGTAACTGGAACTGAGTCATAACTTCTCTTAGCTCCTAGATTAACAGTTTTGAATTGGATGTCCAAAGGTAAAGGTTCACCGCATCATGCAACAGATGCCACATGGTCCAAGTGGATGGCTCTGATAACACAGAGAGCTCGAATGGAAATCTTGAAAGATGTTGTCTTGTGGAAGTAATTACAAATTGGCCAGAAGGCACTGACTGTACAAAACCTCCAGAGAAGAAAGTAATTTGTGCTGAGGAGAGTCCTCCTTATAGTGGTCTTTCTGATGATGAAAAGAAATATGCTTTGTTCACAGTTTGTTCTTGTCATCTTGTTGGAAACAAGCAAAGGTGGAAGTCTGCAGTGTGGAGTCCAACACGCTGAGTTGCAGAGGCAAAAGATGGAGAAGGTGAATCAAGCCAATTTGCAGAGGTAAAAGCTGTCCGGTGAGTTCTCAACGTAGCTGAACGTGAGAGATGACCAAAGCTTTATCACTACACTGACTCATGGATGGTAGCCAATGCTCTGTAGCGTTGGCTAAAGGACTGGAAAAAGAATGGATGGTAGAGGAATGGAAAATCTATTTGGGCTGATGATCTGTGGCAAGACATTGCTGCTTGCACTGAGAGAATTCATGTGAAAGTGAGACACATTGATGCTCACATACCTAAGAGTAAAGTGAATGAAGAACAACACAACCATCAGGCCAATTTAGCTGCCGAAGTTTCTCAAGTAGATGCAAACTCTGATTCTGATCTTGACTGGAAACACTGAGGTGAGCTGTTCTAGCTCGGTGGGCTCATGATTCATGAGGACATCAAGGCAGAGATGCAACCTACCAGTGGGCTCACAATAGATCAATTGACATTTCTGTGCACACTATCATGCAAGTCATCCCTGACTGTGACATTTGTGCTGCTATGAAGCAGGCAAAGTAAATCAAGCCCTTGTGGTATGGTGACAGATGGTCCAAGTACAAATATGGTGAGGCCTGGAAAATTGACTACATGACTCTACCTTGTTCTTGATCTGGAGAGCTGCCAAACAGAAAGGCACCTGGGGGTCCTGATTGACAGCTCGCTGAACATGAGCCAGCAGCATGCCCAAGTGACCAAGAAGGCCAATGCCATCCTGGCATGCATCAAGAATAGCATGGCCAGCAGGAGCAGGGAAGTCATTCTGCCCCTGTACTCCACACTGGTTAGGCAACACCTTGAGTCCTGTGCCCAGTTCTGGGCCCCTCAGTTTAAGAAGGACATTGAGACTCTTGAATGTGTCCAGAGAAGGGCAACGAGGCTGGTGAGAGGCCTCGAGCACAAGCCCTCTGAGGAGAGGCTGAGGGAGCTGGGATTGTTTAGCCTGGAGAAGAGGAGGCTCAGGGGAGACCTTATTGCTCTCTACAACTACCTGGAGTTGTACAACAAGGGTGGGTGTAGCCAGGAGGAGGTTGGTCTCTTCTCCCAGGCAACCAGCAGCAGAACAAGAGGACACAGCCTTAAGCTGCACCAGGGGAAGTTTAGGCTGAAGGTGAGGAGAAAGTTCTTCACTGAGAGAGTTTTTAGCCATTGGAATAGGCTGCCCAGGGAGGTGGTGGAGTCACCATTCCTGGAGGTGTTCAAGAGGGGATTGGATGTGGCACTTGGTGCCATGGTTTATTCATGAGGTCTGTGGTGACAGGTTGGACTTGATGATCTTTGAGGTCTCTTCCAACCTTTGTGATTCTGTGATTGTGTGATCTGGCAAACAATATGTGCTGACGTTAGAGGCAAGCACTGGATGGTTGGAAACTTATCCAGTTCCACATGCAATATGGATGCACATAACACCACTTGTGGTCTGAAGAGACAAATCCTGTGGAGACATGGAACTCCAGAGAGGATTGAGTCAGACAATGGAACTCATTTCAAAAACAATCTTGTGAAGCACTGGGCCAAAGAGCACAGCATCAAGTGGATATTCCACATTCCCTACTATGCACCAGCTGCAGGGAAGATTGAATGCTGCAATGGTTTGCTGAAGACCACTCTCAAAGCCATGGAGGGTGGATCTTTAAAAAACTGTGAGAAAAATCTAGCATGAGAAACCTGGAGGTTCAGTGAATTCAGCTGGACCTGTACACTCAGATTTGTTATGGAAGGTAGAAGGTGATACAGTTCCTTTTGTTAGAGAAAAGAATCTCTTAGGGAAAACTCTTTGGGTATTTTCTCCTTCAGCAGAGACCAAACCTATCCAACAAGCGGTTTCTGATGAAGGTCCTGGTCACACTTGCTGGGTAATGCAAGAGAATGGTGAAATTCAGTGTATTCCACAAAGAAATCTAACCTTAGTTGAGAGAGTTATAATTCAGAGTGTATAGTACAGGTACAACATGGCACCCAAAGGAAGAATCCATAAGGAATCTATGGTGCATGAACTCTGAGATCCTCTGTTCCTTTTCTTTGTCTCATCTGCAAAGAGACAAACTGTTTCCTTATTTCCTATTTTTTGAACTTTTGAATCATCTACATCTGGAATACCTGGAATGGACTATGAACTTTATTTACTCTTTACTGTAGATAATCAACAATTGGCTCAGGGGATGGCTGGGGTGCAGCGACCATGAGATGGTGAAGTTTTCAATATGCAGGGAGATAGGGAGGAGCACCAACAGAACCTTCACCTTGGACTTCCGGAGGGCAAACTTCAGCCTGTTTAAGAAATTTATTTGCAAAGTTCCCTGGGTATCAGCCCTCAAGAACCGAGGGGTCCAGGATGGTTGGACCTACTTCAAACAGGAGCTCTTGAAGGCACAGGAACTGGCAGTTCCCATCTGCCGAAAGATGAGCCGGCGGGGAAGGCGACCGGCCTGGATGAGCAAGCAGCTCCTGGAGGAAATAAAGGAAAAAAAGAGGCTGTATAAACTTTGGAAAGGGGGGAAGGCTTCTCGATGTATGTTCAAGGAAGTTGTTAGATTATGAGGTATTTAACACCTTCTTTGACTCAAATTTTAGTAGCAGGGCAGAACGTCTTCCAGACAGCTGGCCTGCAGAGCTGGCAGAAGGAGCCAGGGAGCTGCATAGTTTCCTGCTATGGAGGAGGTAGTTAGAGATCTCCTCAGCCGCTTGAATCCCAAAAAGTCCATGGGACTGGATGGGATCCACCCCAGGGTGCTGAGAGAGATGGCAGATGATCTGGCCAAGCCAATCTCCATCATTTTTCAACAGTCCTGGCTCACCGGAGAGGTCCCAGAAGACTGGAAGCTGGCCAACGTGGTGCCCATCCACAAGAAGGGCCGGTTGGGCGAGCCAGGGAATTATAGGCCTGTCAGCCTGACCTCAGTGCCAGGCAAGATTATGGAACAGATCATCTTGAGTGCAATCACACAGCACTTACAGGATGGCCAAGGGATCAGGCTCAGCCAGCATGGATTTAGGAAGGGCAGGTCCTGCCTGACCAACCTGATCTCCTTCTAGGATCAGGTGACCCACCTGGTGGATGTGGGGAAGCCTGTGGATGTAGTCTACCTGGACCTCAGCAAGGCCTTTGACACCGTCCCTGCTGGAGAGCTGCCAAACAGAGAGGGATCTGGGGGTGCTGATCGACACCCGCCTAAACATGAGCCAGCAGTGTGCCCAGGTGGCCAAGAGGGCCAATGGCATCCTGGCCTGTATTAAGAATAGTGTGGCCAGCAGGAGCAGGGAGGTCATTGTGCCCCTGTACTCTGCATTGGTTAGGCCACACCTTGAGTACTGTGTCCAGTTCTGGGCCCCTCAGTTTAAGAAGGACATCGAGACACTTGAACGTGTCCAGAGGAGGGCAACAAGGCTGGTGAGAGGCCTTGAGCACAAGCCCTATGAGGAGAGACTGAGGGAGCTGGGGTTGTTTAGCCTGGAGAAGAGAAGGACCAGGGGTGACCTCATTGCCCTCTACAACTACCTGAAGGGTGGTTGTGGACAGGAGGGGGTTGGTCTCTTCTCCCAGGCAACCAGTACCAGAACAAGGGGACACAGTCTCAAGCTGTGCCAGGGGAGGTTTAGACTCGAGGTGAGGAGGAAGTTCTTCACTGAGCGAGTCATTCGTCATTGGAATGGGCTGCCCGGGGAGGTGGTGGAGTCGCCGTCCCTGGAGGTGTTCAAGAGGAGACTGGACATGGCACTTGGTGCCATGGTCTAGTTGTGAGGTCTGTTGGGACGGGTTGGACTTGATGATCCTTGAGGTCTCTTCCAACCTTGGTTATACTGTGATACTGTGATACTGTGTCCCCCACAGCAAACTCCTGGCCAAGCTATCAACCCATGGCTTGGACAGGAGCACACTGCATTGGGTTAGGAAGTGGCTGGAGGGTTGAGCCCAGAGAGTGGTGGTGAATGGTGCCACATCCAGCTGGCGGCCTGTCACTAGTGGTGTGCCCCAAGGATCAGTGCTGGGCCCAATGCTCTTTAACATCTTTTTTGATGATCTGGATGAGGGCATCAAGTCCATCATCAGTAAATTTGTGGACAACACCAAGCTGGGAGCAGGAGTTGATCTGCTGGAGGGCAGAGAGGCTTTGCAGAGGGACCTCGACAGGCTGGACAGATGGGCAGAATCCAACGGCATGAGATTGAACACATCCAAGTGCTGGGTTCTGCACATTGGCCACAACAACCCCATGCAGTGCTACAGGCTGGGGTCAGAGTGGCTGGAGAGCAGCCAGGCAGAGAGGGATCTGGGGGTATTGGTTGATGGTAGGCTGAACATCAGCCTGCAGTGTGCCCAGGCAGCCAAGAAGGCCAATGGCATCCTGGCCTGCATCAGGAAGAGTGTGGCCAGCAGGAGCAGGGAGGTCATTCTGCCCCTGTACACTGCACTGGTTAGGCCGCACCTTGAGTCCTGTGTCCAGTTCTGAGTCCCTCAGTTTAGGAAGGATGTTGACTTGCTGGAACGTGTCCAGAGAAGGGCAACAAAGCTGGTGAGGGGTTTGGAACACAAGCCCTATGAGGAAAGGCTGAGGGAGCTGGGGTTGCTTAGCCTGGGGAAGAGGAGACTGAGGGGTGACCTTATTGCTCTCTACAACTACCTGAAGGGAGGTTGTAGCCAGGCAGAGGTTGGTCTCTTCTCCCAGGCAGACAGTACCAGAACTAGAGGACAGAGTCTCAAGATGCACCAGGGCAGGTTTAGGCTGGATGTTAGGAAGAAGTTCTATACAGAGAGAGTGATTGCCCATTGGAATCGGCTGCCCGTGGAGGTGGTGGAGTCACCTTCATTGGAAGTGTTTAGGAGGGGACTTGATGGGGTGCTTGGCTGCATGGTTTAGTTGTTTAGGTGGGTTGGATTGGTTGATGGGTTGGACGCGATGATCTTGAAGGTCTCTTTCAACCTGGTGCATTGTATTGTATTGTATTGTTTGTAGGAAAACAAATAGAGAGGCAAAGGCCCAGTTGGAACTGAAGCTGGCCACCTCTGTAACAGATAATAAAAAACATTTTTACAAATATATTAACACTACAAAGAGTGGCAAGAAGAACCTCAACTCTTTATTGGACCTGCAAGGGAACACAGTGACTGAAGGTGAGGAAAAGGCTGAGGTCCTGAACACCTTCTTTGCCTCAATTTTTAACAGCAAGGGAGGAGTTCAGGACGAGTGGCCTCCTGAGCTGGGTGATGGGGTCAGGGAGCAGTGTAATGCCCCGCAAATCCATGAGGAATCAGTTCGAGACCTGCTGAGCCACTTGGACACCCACAAGTCCATGGGGCTGGATGGGATCCATCCTAGGGTGCTGAAAGAGCTGGCAGATGAGCTGGCCAAGCCGCTCTCCATCATTTTCCTCCAGTCCTGGCTCACCGATGAGGTCCCAGATGACTGGAAACTGGCCAAAGTGATCCCCATCCACAAGAAGGGTCGGGTGGAGGAACCAGGAAACTCCAGGCCTGTCAGCCTGACCTCAGTGCCAGGGAAAATAATGGAGCAGGTGATCTTGGCAGCAGTAACTGTGCACCTGAAGGATGGCCAAGGGCTCAGATCCAGCCAGCATGGATTTAGAAAGGGCAGGTCCTGCCTCTCCAACCTGATCTCCTTCTATGATCAGGTGACCTGCCTGGTGGATGTGGGGAGGCCTGTGGATGTGGTCTACCTGGACTTCAGCAAGGCCTTTGACACCATCCCCCACAGCAAACTGCTGGCTAAGCTGTCAGCTCGTGGTTTGGACCGCAACACTCCGTGCTGGGTTAGGAACTGGCTGGAGGGCCGAGCCCAGAGAGTGGTCGTGAATGGTGCCACATCCAGCTGGCAGCCAGTCACCAGTGGTGTCCCCCAGGGATCAGTGCTGGGCCCCATCCTCTTTAATATCTTTATTGATGATCTGGATGAGGGGATTGAGACAGTCATCAGCAAATTTGCAGATGACACCAAGTTGGGAGCAGGTGTTAGTCAGTTAGAGGGCAGAAGGGCTCTGCAGAGGGACCTTGACATGCTGGACAGATGGGCAGAGTCCAGGGATGGCATTCAACAAGTCCAAATGCCGGGTGCTGCACTTTGGTCACAATAACCCCATGCAGAGCTACAGGCTGGGGTCAGAGTGGCTGGAGAGCTCACAGACAGAGAGGGACCTGGGGGTTCTGGTTGACAGCTCCCTAAACATGAGCCAACAGTGTGCCCAGGTGGCCAAGAAGGCCAATGGCATCCTGGCCTGTATCAAGAATGGTGTGGCCAGCAGGAGTAGGGAAGTCATTGTGCCCCTGTACTCTGCATTGGTTAGGCCACACCTTGAGTCCTGTGTCCAGTTCTGGGCCCCTCAATTCAAGAAGGACATTGAGACTCTTGAACGTGTCCAGAGAAGGGCAACAAGGCTGGTGAGAGGCCTTGAGCACAAGCCCTATGAGGAGAGGCTGAGGGAGCTGGGATTGTTTAGCCTGGACAGAAGAGGAGGCTCAGGGGAGACCTCATTGCTGTTGTGGTGGAGTAGGAAGGTTTCCCACCCACACACAAAAGAATCCACAGCTAACTCAGCCGGAGAAGCAGATGAAAGCTATATTTTACAAGCAGAAAATGAAATGCAATGAATATGTACAAAAACATACAATATTTACAATATATACAGAAATATACAGCAATGTATGTAGTACAGGAAACCTTTCCCCGACCCCCCATGCGGCCAGGGGGTTCGGCCTGTCCCTCCCTTCTCCCTCCCTACCTCCCCTTTTTCCCAAAAGGGTTAGAGAGAAAGAGAAAGGAAGGTAATTAAAAGGGTGAAAATTTGTTAAGCTCAAAAAGCGAATGCAAGAGTTAGATTTCTTATCTGGTTAGCAAGAATCCTCCCTGCATAGCAAGCTGTTGCTTCAGAGAGAGAAAAAGCAGGCCAGCTCACGGGACAGGGAGAAGAAAAAGACTGCCTGCCCCACCCCGACTGAAAGACTAAGCTAGAACTTACATCTGGATTCTACCAATGAAATTTGTTTAGCATATCTTTGTTTTCATTCTAATATCAAAACATTCAGCCAGAGTGTTCAGAAAGTGTCCTTTTCTTAAAGCGCAGCCTAAACCAGTCACAGCTGTCTACAACTACCTGAAGGGTGGTTGTAGCCAGGAGGGAGTTGGTCTCTTCTCTCAACCAACTAGCACCAGAGCAAGAGGACACAGTCTCAAGCTGCGCCAAGGGAAGTTTAGGTTTGAGGTGAGGAGGAAGCTCTTCACTGAGAGAGTCGTTCGTCATTGGAATGGGCTGCCCAGGGAGGTGGTGGAGTCCCCATCCCTGGAAGTGTTCAGGAGGGGATTGCATGTGGCACTTGGTGCCATGGTTTAGTAGTCATGTAAGTGTTGGGTGACAGGTTGGACTTGATGATCTTTGAGGTCTCTTCCAACCTTGGTGATACTGTGAAGAAGAATTATCATTGTTTAGATTAGATAGTTAGTATTAGCAGCCAATGGAATTGTTTAGAAGGGGTGGATTGTGATAGTTTTAGGCTATGCCTCTCAAATTTTTCACAGATCTTGAACAGAAAGTAGTAAAATGTAAATAAATAACTATTGGGCATAAAAAGGAAAATAACATTGATTTTAAACAATCCCATTGGAGAGATATCTACCATAAAATTTAGTTCCCAAAACAATTTCTCTCTGTTCTCACTTCCTTGGGCTGGGAGATACTAACTTTGTGCTTTTGCTGGCTTCTGCTTGACCTTGGCTGCATTGTTTTGGCTAAGTCTTACATCCCTCTGCTCCTTCCTCTTGACCTTTTTGTACAGGGGGATAAAGGGGAGGCAGAGAGGGAGAAGCTAGTAGCTTCCCTGGTTTCTATTAAAATGGAAAAATGGGCAGAGGATTTGAGCAGGAAAAGTACTATTTAAAAGTTGCCCTTTATATCTTAATGTGGATTGTTAGGAAGACTAATAAAGTTCTGAAAACTCTTAATTCAATGCTGCTACAAAGCATTCTATTCTACTCTATTCTATTCTATTCCATTCTAAAAGCCATCTAGAGAAGAAAATTTATGGCAAATAAGCAATCATGTGCCTTAGTTCATAAAAATAACAGCGCACTTCAGGAAAGGGGTGGTGAGCAACCTAAAGCTACCATTGACAAGCACTGATATTAAAAAAAAAGTCTTCCTATATCATGTAACTTGACCAGTGTTTATTTTGAGGGCATAGCGTTCCTTTGTCAGTATACTGAGTAAAACAGGGACACTCTTAAATATCTTATATTATTATTAAATATCTTATATTATATCTTAAATTATAAGTGATGCTTCCATTGTTTTGCCTTTTTTTTTTTTTCCCCTGGACATTTTCTATATATTCTGTTTAGTAAATATTCTGTCAATATATAATGGCATTTTACTTCCATGGAAACAAAATCATTAATCCTGAAGAAGTCCAACAGCTGTTTTACAGAAATTTTCCTGGCACTGCAACCCTTTTTGCAGAAACTAATTGTGTCACTAAACCAAACATTCCTAGTGCAAAAAATACATGTGTGGTCACATCAAGATTCAGCATGACTGTGCACAAGGCAGACAGCTACAGAACTTGTAATGCTTTATCCAATGTACTCAGAGCCAAAGCAAGCATAACACAGCTAGGTTGTGTCTTCCCTTTTGCAATCTCGTGATTTCAGATTCCAGTTGCTACAGGGACATCCATCTTCCATTCCTATACAATCACAGATATTGCAGACTTTATGCCAGGTCTCACAAATCTTAGACTGTCAAGAAAAAAATTATTTTTCATTTTACTACAAAGATCCAAAATAATGTCTGTGGTTCTGTAAGATAATTTGAATATGGAAACTGAGTAAATGAAAAAGGCCCAAATGTCTGGAGGCAATGCATACTTAATACATTTTTTTGAACAAACTCATGGGATTTGGGGAAAACTTCTAATTTCTGAGCAGGTTTTGCAGTGCTAGGTCTGTAACAAGCTGATCAATCCTCACACATAATGTACTATAGTCACCTCTTCGACCACATGGAAACCTGTGGATTTCCATGGCAGGGGAATGTCAAAATTGCATAGAGATGAATACAGACTGCTCCTTCTCAGATCATGCAAGAGAGGAGAGCTGTTTGGGCTGTGATGCTATTATGAAAGCATGTGCACCAGTGTGCTAAGGGCAACACACGAACTCCTGTGAACAGCAAAAAAAGGCAGAAGTACCTATTTCTTCAGTCAGGTGAAGAAAACAGGAGCATAACGGCAAATTGCATAGATTGCCAGAGCCACATAAAAACACAATTTCATAACACACCGGTTAGGTTTCCAGTCTTGCCTGTGGTTCTGAACTGCAGAAGTCCAAGGTCCAGTTGGAAACAATTATACAATACAATACACCAGGTTGAAAGAGACCTTCAAGATCATTGCGTCCAACCCATCAACCAATCCAACCCACCCAAAAACTAGACCATACAGCCAAGCACCCCATCAAGTCTTCCCCTGAACACCTCCAGTGAAGGTGACTCCACCACCTCCACAGGCAGCCGATTCCAATGGCCAATCACTCTCTCTGTGTAGGACTTCTTCCTAACATCCAGCCTAAACCTGCCCTGGCGCAGCCTGAGACTGTGTCCTCTTGTTCTGGTGCTGGATGCCTGGGAGAAGAGACCAACCTCTGCCTGGCTACAACCTCCCTTCAGGTAGTTGTAGAGAGCAATAAGGTCACCCCTCAGTCTCCTCTTCTCCAGGCTAAGCAACCCCAGCTCCCTCAGCCTTTCCTCATAGGGCTTGTGTTCCAAACCCCTCACCAGCTTTGTTGCCCTTCTCTGGACACGTTCCAGCAAGTCAACATCCTTCCTAAACTGAGGGGCCCAGAACTGGACACAGTACTCAAGGTGTGGCCTAACCAGTGCAGTATACAGGGGCAGAATGAGCTCCCTGCTCCTGCTGGCCACACTGTTCCTGATGCAAGCCAGGATGCCATTGGCCTTCTTGGCTGCCTGGGCACACTGCAGGCTCATGTTCAGCCTACAATCAACCAGTACCCCCAGGTCCCTCTCTGCCTGGCCACTCTCCAGCCACTCTGACCCCAGCCTGTAGCACTGCATGGGGTTGTTGTGGCCAATGTGCAGAACCCGGCACTTGGATGTGTTAAATCTCATGCCATTGGACTCTGCCCATCTGTCCAGCCTGTCGAGGTCCCTCTGCAAAGCCTCTCTGCCCTCCAGCAAATGAACTGCTGCCCCCAGTTTGGTGTCATCTGCAAATTTACTGATGATGGACTCAATGCCCTCATCCAGATCATCAATAAAGATGTTGAAGAGCATGGGGCCCAGTACTGATCCCTGGGGCACACCACTAGTGACAGGCCGCCAGCTGGATGTGGTGCCATTCACCATTACTCTCTGGGCTCGGCCCTCCAGCCAGTTCCTAACCCAACGCAGTGTGCTCCTGTCCAAGCCATGGGCTGCCTGCTTGGCCAGGAGTTTGCTGTGGGGGACGGTGTCAAAGGCCTTGCTGAGGTCCAGGTAGACCACATCCACAGGCCTCCCCACATCCACCAGGCGGGTCACCTGATCCTAGAAGGAGATCAGGTTGGTAAGGCAGGACCTGCCCCTCCTAAATCCATGCTGGCTAGGCCTGAGCCCCTGGCCATCCTGTAAGTGCAGTTCTTTCAGTTCATATGGGGTGGAAACAAATAGCTGACCTTGAATACCTTCTGTATATGAAAGTGAGGTGTATTCAAAACCTAGGACAATAATTAAAAAAAAAAAAAAAAGGGCTACAGAAAATATACAACTGGCTTGTGATATGTACTACTGCAAAGTATTATCAAACTCATTCAAGTGGCACCTTAAAAAGAGCTTTTAAGAGTAGGAAAAAACATAGAGTTTTAGGTTATTACATAGGATGAGTACATAAGTGTGGAAGATTCAGCATCATCGTTGCCTGCAGTGACCTCAGAAGCACCTCATAGTGATAACTACTAGGGCACTAGTCTGTCTAGTATTGTGCTGTAACAACATTATTATTCCATATTTCAGTTCTCATGAGGCTAAAGCAAATTATTTTCAAATTTATTTTACCAGTTTATCCCAGTTGCTTCCTCAAAATAATTTTTATTATATATTTTCAACAATCTCCTGCTAATCTCTCCAAAACGTCAAAAGGCCTCTTGCTTCAATGAAACTGGTGTCATTCATTACCTATCTGATGTCATTCAAAAAATAGGCAAGCTGAAGTATTGAGAGACTATTTTAAGCTATTAAATTTCTCTTCAAGAGTGTTAGTATTCCACACATTACCTCTTGTGAAATCTTGACTTCAGAATGAGTTTATGCATCCAAATGAAGGTGGATCAGATCAGTGAGACAAGATCATCAAATTGCACAGGGCAAAGAAAATGAAATTGAAAATCATACAAAACTGCTCTAGATTTTAAGATAGTCTACATAAATGAACAATTAACCAAGAAATCTTTCTCAATTTGGAAATATTTGGAAAAATATTTGGAAAAATATTTGGAAAAAAAATCACTACTTTTCAGTAATATATCAAGAAACATTTCCTAATTTTGAAGAAAAGGGCAAAAGAGCTGAGAAAAGTGGTACGTCTACTGCACTACATATGCTCAGCAATAGAGTGTTTTCAGCAGTCAATTTTGAATATTTTTATTCTATATTAAGCAGTGTAGGGTTTTTATCCTAAATCCTATGTATTATTTCAGAAAGCTCCCAAAATCTCATTAGCAAGATTTAAGGTTCAGACACTAAACAAATTATCAGGTATTTATTTTTGTAACAGTTGGCTAGAGAGGAGCCTTTTAGTTTCTGCAGTATGAACTGGAAGACCAAGTACCAGCCAGAGTCATACTCTGCCAAGACTGGTGAAAAACATTTCTTGAAGTCTCAAGTTTTGAGGAGCCTCAGGAAAAGCTTGGAAAGAAGAATGACTATCATTAGAATTGTCAGTCAAGGAGTGTCTCACTTGGAGATCTTAAAGGAGTAGAATCTCTAAGAATTGCTCTCATATTAATATTCTAAGACTCTCCCACTGAAAAATACCCAGGCACACCCCAGATATTCCAAAAATCATACAAGAAGGGAGATGGATACAAAAATTCAAAGACTAAAATCTGCTTTACCACCAATTAAAAAAAAAGAAAGAAAGAAAAAAAGAAAAGAAAAAAGAACTAGAAATTATACTACAGATGTTAATAATTGTCTGCAGTGGGAGTCAGGGAAGGGGGAGGTTGGCTTCTAAGTAAACAATGCAAAAAAAGACAAAGAGGTCCCTGCTGATGTAAAACAATAAAAGCAGTTTTCTCAGCAGTGTCAGCTTAGCAAGCCTGAGGGTCTGTATTTTAAACCCCAGTGGCCTGACGTCACTCACCCTGATGGTGTGTGTGAAGGAAGCTATTTCTCTGCCACGACCGACCTGAAAAGTGCTTTCAAAGCCCAGTGGGCTAATGTCACTCACACCGACGGTGGATGGTGGGATCTCTCAGGGTGGCAGCCTGGGGGAAGTGAGCTGCAACACCAGCAACCGACCATCACTCACGCTGATGGCAGGGGGTCAACTGGGATTCTTTGGTGGCCTCCCGGGAAATAGTTAAAAAGATTTTGGTTCACATGTCAATGTCTAACTTGAAAGCAGGGAGCATAAAAAGTGGGGTTTTTTGTTGTTGTTTGGTTTGCTTTGGGTATTGTTTGTTTTGTTTTTAGTGTTTTGGGGTTTGTTGTTGTTGGGGGTTTTGTTTGGTTTGTTTTTGTTTTTTATCGTGGTTCACTAGTGGCAGCCGTGCAGCCAGGAAGGGGAGTTTCCCTGTGAGGCTGTTTGATTGCATGTGAAGCTTACAATGGGGCCGGCTCTGCCTGCTTTTAATTTTTTCTCCTGTATAAGCTGAGATGTTTTATTCACCCTTATGAAAAGGGGTGGAATGAGAGGGGGAATTTAAGGCAGACAGCTCCAAGTGCACTATAAATTTAATATATTATCAGACTTTGAGAATATGGCCAGCTTCCATACCATCCTGCCTGTCATATAGAGAATGTAAATAAATATGAAAATCCCAAACCATCACATGCTAACTCACCTTTTAATGCAGAAATTTTAATTACAGAAGTTCTCCCACTAGATTTATTCTGACACCTAAAGCATGGCAAGGTTTGCAAAGGACTGTGTAAGAGGAATAGTCTTTGTCCACTGCAAATACTCAAAAAAACCCCAAAACAAACCCAAACAAACAACACCACCACAACCCAAAAAAAAAACAAAGGCAAGCATAACTGAGCTGATATTTTGGACAGAACAGAGCCAAAAGAATCATGACTTAGAGAGTAAGTTCTTACAAAGATTAAACTTTTAAACAAAAACTTTCAAACTAAAAATGAGTATTTTAAAAACTAAGTTCCAGTCCTGCAAAAATTAAAGCAAATTACTTAGTGTATGCTAAGTGGTCACATCTAGATGTCTGAAGCACCAGAATCTGAGAGTTATTCAACACAGAAATCATAGCTTCCATATGTAAAAGCAATACAGCAAACAGAATGTATCTGGGATACATAGAGCTACAGCCAGTATAATTGGTCTGCTTGTGTGTTGTACCCCTTTACTATGAGTTCTTTGCTCTATTAGGTGGAGATATTTGAGACATATAGTTCCCCTATGCCACCCAGAAGAAAACAAACCAATTCAAAGTAACAATACATTAAGGAATAGCTCTAGCATTCTGCTTGTCACTGTTAAGTGTGGTTTAGTCAGGACTATGAAATTATTTGAACCATTTCTTGGCCATGGAGTAAAGCTGTGCAACCTGAGTCTTGCAGGAAAAAAGTAAAAGGTTAAATTTTCATCTAAAATTCTCACCGTGTGTGCAACTCACATATGTGGAAAGAAAATATGACTCTAACTTTGCATAGTTAAGCTAATAAGCTTTCTCATAGACTGAGACAATAGGAACTGTGAGCATACTGTACAGCACAATAAGTGCTGGCACACAAACTGTTTCAGTCTTGAGGGACAGTGTTTCACGATATATCAGTGACAGAAGAGCAGCTTTCAGCCAGAATTATGAATGAAAAGTTTAAGCTTTCAGAAAGTATGGACTTAGAATGATTCTTCTGCAATTGCCTCAAAAACTGATGCATTCAATTATTTGGGGGAAATATGACATTTAACACTTCATTTTCTAAGACTGTGACACACAAACATTCATATGTTTAACTCAAGATGTGATGATTTTAATAAGTGTTGTTATTATATTTGTGAATACACTGACACAGATTTAAGCCAATCAGATAAAAAAGGATGCATTCAACTTAAACCTGTGTAGGAGTGTCTTACAGGTCTACTTCTAAACCTGGGAAATTAGTGGGAAATAGATAAACTAATCTCTCTCCCTTTCTCAGGCACCAGACTGCAAGGGACTGTTGGTGCATATTAATTTCATGGTAAACTGTATACTTGGATTGCCACACATGTCTCTGGAGAGCTACAGTTATTTATCTTGAAATAGTCTCTCATGTGTTTGTGACTACTAAACAACAATGCTTCAGCAACAAATGCTACCATTATGTTTATATTGGTAAATAAACAATTCAAGGACCTTTTTTTTTTAATCCCTGACGCAACTCAGCTTCATGGAGCTAAGTTCTTCCCCTCTCCTTCCCTGCTCAAAAAAAAACAAATCAACAAACCAAAACCCCAATCCAAAACCCAGAATGGCCTCATCCATGCACCTTATTAAGAACAGTCCCAGGCCCATGCTAGTTTCCAGGCTATGTTCAGACATTGTTTGAGACAGTGCTAATCGGCTGGGGCCAAACGGTTCTGGAGACTACACTAGCAATTAGCAGCATGTTCACTTGCACACATACTCAAGCTCATCGGTCACTATGATCTAGCACAAGAAAGTCCTGTCTCTGCAGCTGCCAAAGGCAGTTGTTGAATATGGCACCCATCTTTCAGAGAGTCAGTTAATAAGGTGGCAGCTCCAAGTTTCCTGTGTGCTACCTCTGTCCTTCTCCCACCCCAAGGAGAGGTGGGAGGAAGAGCAGGAGTTCAAAGGACTGAGCCACATGAAGCACAACAGCCTTCATGTGCTGCCCAAACCACCAGCTCCATTTCTGACAGTGAAAGAAGACACCAGATACCAAGCTGGATCTACCCCAAAGGTCTTTGCTTGAGCTATGATGATCTGCCAGCTGATGCAAAGTAGACTCATATAACTTGCCTAAGTTTAAATGGAACCCTCAAGGGCAACTGGCCTCACCAAACCACTAGTGCCTTTGAACAGCTATAAAATCTTCCTCTGCTTCCAGAAATAAGAATATTTATCTTAGCTGAAGCACACACACACACAAAGGACAAATTTAGATGAGCAGAAGTAAATCTGAGTTGGTGTAAATGCCTCCTCTAACCTATCACCACTCATGCATAGAAAAAAGATTTTGGAACAGATAGAGAAAAGTTCACTAATTTCCTGAGATTGAGATATTCATACTATGTCTTAACAGTACACAACTGAAAAGTTCAGTGTGAGAAATAACATGCTGATAGGCTGATAATGGATATTGTTGAAAAAAATCCCAAAATTACAAAATACCACAGTGAAGAGCTTTTCTGTCAAAAATCCCTGAGAAAAAAAAAATTCTAGGTTCACTAGTCTGAGGTATTTTTCCACCTGTATTTAACATATCACCTCCTCATGAAAGACATTTAAATAAATTATTGCTACAACATTATTCCTGCTATCTTACTGCATCTAACATATTCACCAACAGCTGAAAAAATAATTTTAAGCACTGTTATCTGTAAAATTAACTTTTTTTTTTTCTGCAGCATTTTGGTTTTGAAAGGGAAAAAACCCTATATATATCTATATTAATTGTGAAAAGTATCAGAAATATCTGATGGAAAAAAAAGCATAGAAAATTACACACTTGAGAGT
The DNA here is from genome assembly GCA_033816785.1 of Picus viridis. NCBI lineage: Eukaryota > Metazoa > Chordata > Aves > Piciformes > Picidae > Picus > Picus viridis. The sequence goes on along the minus strand of CM066606.1, from coordinate 71,673,295 downwards.
GGAAAGTTCTAAACATGATGATTTGCAGTAGAAAATGTTTTGCAACCTTAGCCTTAGACAAATACTACGGCATAATGGCTCCAGGTCTGACAAATGATATAAAATAATACAAGGGTGTTGCTTCTTTGATCTCATTGAAAATTAATGCTCTGTTCACTTGATAATTGCAGAAGACATAAGTTGAAAGTTTAGATTTTCATTAGAACTATTCTGTCTTCCTGTATTTGGGGAAGGAAAATTTACTTGCTTGTGCAGATTTTTTTTATTTGACCCTGTCTAACTGCTATCAAAACTGAGAACAAGGCTGGCTTCTCCTTGAGCAATGCAGGAGAGGTTAGTCAAAATCAGAACCTCCTCATGTAGGTATTTCATCATTTTTCTGTTTGACAAACTTCTATGTTTGGCATTGTTTTCAGTTTTCCAGTAAAATAAAAATGGAAACTTTTTTTTTTTCAAAACATCAGCAGGTTTTTAATATGAAAATAATTAGAATAGTTTCAAGAATACTGCACTTCTCCCCCGCCGCCCTCCTTCCCCCAACAAAAACTTTTCAGTACTTCACACTATTACAGACACTGGTATCACACTGTGCTTTTGCGTCATGTATTTTAAAGCAAACTATGTCATTTGAGGTTTTGGCACGAAGCATAATCTTATTTGACTCTTGATTTATAGCAGTCGGTCTCCTTAAACCATGAACATTGCATTAGAATGCTTCCGGGGCATAAGTACTGTTACTTACTTCTATTTTACAGTCAACACATTAAAAAATTGACTCCACTTTAAGAGAAGAAGGGCCTTGTCAGTTTTCCATGCTTCATTATGGAAAATAAAGCTGGATTAAGCTTAAAAACACAACAGCTCCCAGAAGTATCACAGTATGTTAGGAATTTGCTTATCTTCATGGAGAATGTAGATCCATTTTAGACAGTGAATGTAACAAATGCAAGAAAAAACAGGTGTGAGATGTCCTTGTACTGACTACACCATTTTGTCAGTGAAACCTAACAGTAAAGAAGGGTCCAAAAATATCCATCCCACTGTTTTTTGTGCACAAGCAGGAGGCGAGGGCCTCCAGGTGTGACACCAGGGCTTGGAGGTCATGATGGTTGGTTGCCATGTCTACCCTAACTTGCTAGCCTGCCCCACAGAAACACACACTGGCCAGCACTGCAACCCTGCCAGGAGAGCAGTGAGACCCTGCAGGCCAGCCCCAACTCTCCCAAGGGCTTGCTCCCTGCCATCGAGAGGGTAGTGTCATGCCGAAAGCTGCGGGAAACTGTTACTGAGGTGGATGTGCTTGGTAGAAAGGGATACTTGAGCCCCAAACGCGTGCGTAATTTCTTCACAGGGTTCTGGCTATCACGCCGGACTCTTCGTGCCGGCGACAGGTTGTTAGCAGCCCTGCCCCCTATGCTTGTCTTTCCCTTCTCCTCTTCCCTTCTACACCCACCTCCACCCCACTCCCGCTTCGCCTCTCCCGCTTCCTCTTTCATCGCCTTCGCGTTTCCTGTCTGAACGGAGGAGGTTTGGCCCTGTGACGCCACCGTCTCCCAGCTGCTTGCGGCGAGCGACATGGCGGCGGTTCTCTCAATGTCAGCGGCTCTGAGGCACTTTGTCGCGAGGAGTAGGGCCTTCGCGGTCCGCCTGTCGCCGGCCAGGTAACGGGCACTGCGGACGCTCTGCCTGGCGGCCGGGCAGCACCGCCGGAGCCAGGGGCCCGCCGGCGGCGGCCCGCGAAGGCGGTCGCGCTCCCGAGGAGGCTGACCCGGGCCTAGGGCTTCGCCGCGGCCGCCTCGGTTGCTAGTCATGGGGGGGGGCCGCTCATAGCCCCGCCGCGAGCGGGAGGGGACCGAGAGGCTAGCGGGCACCTGACCGAGACCTTCCTCCGGGGCTGTGCATGTCCGTCCTGTGTGTCCTTGCTGTCTTACTCGTTGTGACGGCCCACCCGGTGTCCTTGCGGCGCCCGGAGGTCGGGATCTGGTCGAAACGGTAGAGGAGCCGGAACAGGCAGCGTTTGCCTCGCTGCCAGGAAGCCAGAGAGGGCTATGGCTTTTTCTGTCGTCATCACCGGCACCCCTTTGCCTTATTGTGTACCCTGTAACTTATCCTCTCAGTCCCCTCCCCAAGATCTGTTACTTTTTTCGGGGAGTTATCTAGCTAGTCTTTCACAGATTCCTCGAAATAACGCTGGAAACGGCATTATAATTTTTGGTGGCACTTTGCTGTTTCTGTTTTTAATGCAGAGACCTATATTGAAAGACCAGTACCTGACCTAACCTCTAGTTGAAGATGTGTGCATGTGTTTACTTGCAGGCACATGTTTACCTCTGTGCAAGTGCCCGGAATTACACATTTGTAAGACTCCCTTATAGCCAGGAGAAAAAATGGCCGCCCTGGCATTAGCTATGATTTAAAAGGTTTGATTTTTTCATGCTAATTAAATCTTTACATGTAAACATACAAGATTTTTTGAATCAGTGGGCTCTTTATACATCTCCCCTTTCCCCACTAAATAAATAAATAAATAAAGCTATACACACATAGATAGGACAAGAAGAACTATGGCTGTATTATTTTTTCCCCACCACTTATTGTGCTCTGACTGTTGGCTACTGCCACTTGTTCCCTTTTAACATGGCACCTGTTTTACAATACTGAAGAGTAATCCTCAGTGTTATAAAAATCTTTGGAATCTGTGAATTTGAAGTTAGGAATTTCTGTATGCTAATACAAAAATTGACCATGTTTGCTTATTTCTGCTATTTTTGTCAGCATTGACACAACTTGCATGTGTTATGTGGTAAATTACATCAGTCAGCTGATTGAGACTAAAATTAATCCTTTTTTTTTTTTTTTTTTTTTTTACATTTTAACACTATGTTTTAAGCAGTTTTTCTAGAACAAATAGTGAGAATGAACAGCAAGGAGATGTGAGGTAGGGACTCTTAAAGTTGGCTTTTTTACCATAGGAAGACTGAAGAATTAGTGTCCCTTAGTATTTGCCTGAGGGTACTGGAACTTAAGCTTCACATCACATAGGACTACGAGTCTCTCTGGTTGGAAAGTTTTACACATCTTTGCAATCACTACATGTTGGAAGAGTGAGAATAAAATTTTCCTTCAAACAAGGAAAAGATGTTTCAGAATAAGATAGTTATGGCAGTGTGAAGGCTGGCACTCATTGCATAAATTTTCTAGAATATTGTCTTGATGAAGTAGGCCCTGCTAGATGACATTTTTGCAAAATCTACCTGTGGACCTAATAGCTTCTGTTCTTTGAAGATTTGAAGAGGAGTGGTCATATGATTAAAAACCTAACCATGCCCCAAATAATACAAAATCCTCAATCAACCGAACAAGTAAGCCTTAGAGGTGTTAAAGGTGAAGTCTGTTGTCACTAGAATCCTGAAACAGAATGCTTTCCTTCAGGGACCTTACCATTTTAAATGCTTCTGACACTGCATTTGAAAATGACACTTTGTTTTCAAAACAAACTTCCCAACTTTTTTCTGAAAAAAGCTTTTGGGTTGGTATTTCTTAACACCAAATTTCTGGTATCTCACAGTTTGAGAGAAATGTGTTTGTAGAGCTTATTACAATGACCGAGCACATTTTTTGGTCAGATAAATAAAGGAATTAATAGATTATGAAATACCATATAAACACATGAAAGAAAGGAATTTAAATGCCATCTGTCAATAGACAGAATTTGAAATCTGTTTTAAGAAAATAATGCCATTTACTTCAGTGATGGTTTAATATATATACTGTACATGCAGGAGGTTTATGTCATACTGGAAAAGTAATACTTTTGGGGTTATAAAAATTATCTTTATGCTACCTTAGTATAAGTTCAAGCATTATGACGCAGTTAACGTTGTTATTACTATATACTTCTCATCTTGATGCAATATTTATACATGATTGGAAAAGTCCAGAAGACAGTTGGTTTAGGCTGTATTTCTGACTGTTAGGAGCAATCACTTTCAAAGCTCTTATTCACAAAAACAGGCACTATCAAATGTGCCCTTGAGATGCACAAGTTACAAGCCCCAAAGTAACTCAGTTATGTAATTAATACCATCTATCTCAATAACATGCTGCTTTGGGTTTTCACTCACAACTAGATGTAAGCAGCGCTAGTATTTAGTATTTCTTTGCTTGGGGACTGCAAATCAGATCGAGAGTAGGAATTACTAGACCAATGTACATCTCTCTATATTAGACTAGTGTAGTAGGTCAGCCCTGGGGGAAATCTGGCCTGTTAGACAGACGTTTGGTTTTGTTGTTTTTGTTACAATAGGGCCCTAAGTTAAATTTTGTATTACTTGAGGAAAAACTAGAAGTTAAAGACTCCACCAGGTAGCTAATGACTTTTCTGCTGTTGTGAAGGTTTTCTGTCCTTGATGAAACTGACAGTTGTAAGAGATGAAAATATTGAGAGGCAAGGCCTTTGACACTGTCCCCCACAGCAAACTCCTGGCCAAACTATCAACCCATGGCTTGGACAGGAGCACACTGCATTGGGTTAGGAAGTGGCTGGAGGGCTGAGCCCAGAGAGTGATGGTGAATGGTGCCACATCCAGCTGACGGCCAGTCACTAGTGGTGTGCTCCAAGGATCAGTGCTGGGCCCAATGCTCTTTAACATCTTTTTTGATGATCTGGATGAGGGCATCGAGTCTATCATCAGTAAATTTGTGGACAACACCAAGCTGGGGGCAGGAGTTGATCTGCTGGAGGGCAGAGAGGCTCTGCAGAGGGACCTCGACAGGCTGGACAGATGGGCAGACTCCAAGGGCATGAGACTGAACAAATCCAAGTGCTGGGTTCTGCACATTGGCCACAGCAACCCCATGCAGTGCTACAGGCTGGGGTCAGAGTGGCTGGAGAGCGGCCAGGCAGAGAGGGACCTGGGGGTACTGGTTTATGGTAGGCTGAACATGAGCCTGCAGTGTGCCCAGGCAGCCAAGAAGGCCAATGGCATCCTGGCCTGCATCAGGAAGAGTGTGGCCAGCAGGAGCAGGGAGGCCATTCTGCCCCTGTACACTGCACTGGTTAGGCCGCACCTCGAGTCCTGTGTCCAGTTCTGGACCCCTCAGTTTAGGAAGGATGTTGACTTGCTGGAACGTGTCCAGAGAAGGGCAATGAAGTTGGTGAGGGGTTTGGAACACAAGCCCTATGAGGAAAGGCTGAGGGAGCTGGGGTTGCTTAGCCTGGAGAAGAGGAGACTGAGGGGTGACCTTATTGCTCTCTACAACTACCTGAAGGGAGGTTGTAGCCAGGCAGAGGTTGGTCTCTGCCCCCCGGCAGCCAGTACCAGAACAAGAGGACAGAGTCTCAAGCTGCGCCAGGGGAGGTTTAGGCTGGATATTAGGAAGAAGTTCTCTACAGAGAGAGTGATTGCCCATTGGAATGGTCTGCCCATGGAGGTGGTGGAGTCACCTTCATTGGAGGTGTTCAGGAGGAGACTTGATGGGGTGCTTGGTGCCATGGTTTAGTTGTTTAGGTGGGTTGGATGCGATGATCTTGAAGGTCTCTTTCCACGTGGTGTATTGTATTGTATTGTATTAAGTACTTAAGAGAAGCTTGTGCCTCCTCACAAATGTTTTTTTTTAAAAAAAAAGTTTAAAAAATATCCTTTTTAGTCAGTAGTTTTGGTAAAATTTATATGATCCTGGAGACTTTATTGCTTTATACATTTATCCCTGTCTATTTTTTTGTTCTTGTGACAATATAGTAGGTTTTTATAATCTTTTAAAATTCTTGCGTAAGAATTTGATTCTGAATGTGCTACAGAGTATACTTCTTAAGATCACATTCTTTATTCTTTCTCCTCAGAGTTAAGCTAGCAGAAGGTAAACTACTCAATGAACTTTACCTTTCTTGAAATGCATATTTCCTAAGAAATTAATGGCATTTTTTTGTCTGAGTTTCAAAGTGCAGTTGTCCCTTTCTGGTTGTATAACAGTATGCTTAGGTACCATTTTGTTAATAAGACACTTTCTCACTGCAGTAATTTCTGTCTGTCTTAATCTTCCCTTGACCTATGACTGCTGTTGAGGAAGTAAATTAACTTTTGACTCAACTAGACAGACTGTAGGCAGCTCCAGAATGTGTGTGGGCAAACAATTCTTGCAGCTGCTTATTCTTGGAGTGTTAACGTGGAAGGTTTCATAAACAGCTTTTATTTTTTTTATTTTTTTTTTCAGAACTAGATTTTATATATAAAAGTTTGAATATTTTATGAATGTATACTCTACATGTAAATACTTCTGATGTTGTAGTTTTCTATTAGTCTAATAAAGTAATATTCTACTAAATGCTAGTGATGGATTTGTATTAAAGTAAAAAAAAAACATGTTGCAGAGGAACACTGTTTCTTTTTTCGGTAGTTTCAAGTAGAGATTTTTGTGGACACTGCAACCAATGTCAATAATGTTCAGAAATACCATCTTTCAAAACCAGAGATATATTTTATGTCTGTTTAGAGACCTGAGAATAAACAAGTGGCTTTCCACTGTTAGTAGAACAACTGCTCTTTGAATGAAAAGAAAATACGCTGAGCTCTTCATGCAGTAGCTTTGACTCCTCTGCTGTGTACTCAAGGAGTGTTTGTATGTGTGACGTAAGTTATTTGAAGGGAAATTCTGCAGCAGTGACATTTTGTCGTGTCAGTGTTGATTGTGCCTACTAGAGAAAGAGACAAATAGTCTGAATGTTCTCTAAACTAGAATTCAAGAGTAAGGTTTGCATTTCAGGCACCAGTTTCACTTTAAGGGTTTATTCCACTTTAGAAAAGAGTGAGCAATAGCAAGGCAAGCAGTCTCCATTCAGAAAGCTAATAGCTGCTCAGATTATAAGAATATAAAGAGACTGGCATGAATAAAGAATAGTACCAGTGAAGGAGGAGAGGGTCAGTATAGAAGAAAGAACACACAAATAGCGTAGCTGATAAGGTTATTTTTATTCTCAAAGACGACTTCTCCAAAAATGCTTGTAAAGTGTGTTTGCATTAATAAATGAAAGTAAACTGAGAGAAAGTGGTGTAAGATAATTATGGAACAACAGGGTGCTCAAGCTTTCTTTTGAAGTCTTTTTAGAAGTCTTTGTATTCCCCACTATCAGAATCATGAATTTACAACATTTTACAACTGTAGGTAATTACCTTCCTGGACAGGAGAGTCTCAGTCTCTCTTTTTGCTTTCCAGCTCTTGAGCATGCAGGTGCATTCTTTTTTTTTTTTTTTAATATATATATATATATATATACACACACATATGCAATCTGATACTTTCGTAGTGGAGGAGTAAAACATTCTGTGTAAATCTACTGAAAAAACTCTCTCTGCTTTTTTTTTCATCCCTTTGTTATTTCTTGGTAAGAGGGGGAGGCTGGGGGAGTGGGGGAGTTTTTTTTTTTTTGCTCCTGCACTAAAACCATAGCAATTGAAGTAGCTTGTCATGTTTACTATATTACTCCTGAGACTACAAAAGCTGATGCTGTAGTCTCTAGAGGAAAGGACTTTTTTGTGTAGGGGTAGCTGACACTGGCATAGGTTGTTTGTCTGGTTGACCTGCCCTTCACGCAGGTGAGCACATTATCACCTGCCTGCTCTAGTGCTAGGACAACAGGACCTATTGTTTGGAATTAGAGGGTAGGAAAGCCAAGCAACTGGGATCCCTGTCTATGGAAGGGGGCATTGACAAGGCAATTTGAAAACAGACATAGACCCTCAGCCTGAAGATTATTTCTGTGACATGTGGAGGAAAGGTACCCTTTCCAGGTAGATCATGAAATCATATAATTTATTTAGTTGGGAAAGACCTCTATGATATTGAGTCCAACGGTCAACCTAACACCACCATTGCCCTAAACCACGTTCCACAGTGCCATGTCTACATGTTTTTTGAACACCTCCAGGGATGGTGACTCCACCACCTCTCTGGGCAGCCTATTCCAATGCTTGACTACTCTTTCTGTAAAGAAATTTTTCATAATATCCAATCTAAGCTTCCCATGGTGCCATTCACGGCCATTTCCTCTTGTGTATCACTTGAAACTAGGGAGAAGAGACTGACACCCACCTCCCCACCACTTTCTTTTAGGGAGTTGTAGAGAGCATTGAGGTCTTCCCTCAGCCTTCTTTTCTCCAGACTAAACAATCACAGTTTCCTCAGCTGCTCCTTATAAGACTTGTTCTTTAGTTCCTTCACTGGCTTTGTTCCCTGAGGAAGTGGACCACCATGGAGAGAGGTATCCAGTACCTGAGGGACTTAGGTGTACTGAAGTTGATATACATATTGATCTGAATGATGAGCCCTTAGATCTGGATGAAATCCAATGCACACCACCCGTGTGGCAGAAGTTCCTACAAAGTGCAGCACAATCATATGCCAGCTCATTGGTAGTAGTGTCCTGGAAAGAAGGCTAGAGAAAAATGATGCATGAATTGACTGGCGAACTCCAGCAATACAAAGGAACTCTCCCTTCCTGTGTATGAGCCTGCATTTCAGCTCTGTTGGAACTGTCCCAGGAGTTCTGTCAGTTCAAAGAGAACACCCTGCTTACTGCAGAGGTGCTGGACTAGGCAATGTCTAGAAGTCATTTCCAACCAAGTGCATGCTATGATTCTATGACTAGTCCTGGTCCCCACCTATATGGTCCCATATCTCAGCGTTAGAAGCTGGCACTCCACTGCCCAAGAGAGAGAATCTGGGACACCACAGGGTACCCTGTGATTTTACTTGCAGGTTAGGTATCCTGGAGAGGACATAAGGAAATGGGGTAGAAAAGAGTACAGTCCTAGCAGCATGAGTACATGAGCTGCAAGGGAAAACAATGACAAAAGGGTATTCCTCATGAGAGAACCTCCAAATCATTTTCACAAGTGAGTGATTCTGATCAGGGTTAGAAGGGCTTTGCCTCCAGCTGGGTGGAGAAAAGGTTTACTGGACCGTGGAGATCTGATGGCCTGGCACATCTGACCTTCAGGAGTAAGTCTCTAGTTGGCACTGGTACACATTGCACCCTAATGACATCAAGCTGTAGAGGGCTTGAACCCATTTATATCTCTGGAATGACAAGAATATCCAAGTGGCTAAGGGGATTGGAAGCTGAAATGGGTCTTACTGAGAATAAGTGGCTTAACACCCTCTTGTAACCAACCCAGAGGCACCATGCATCCTTAGGAAAGACTGCCTCAGAAGAGGGCATTTCATAGACACAGCAGTGTATTGATGGACCTTTTTAATAACTGTCTTAGAAACAGGAAATTGAAGAGTTGTGCTCCTTGGCTGGCCCCCTTCTGTGGTGGGGTTGCTGAACACTGAAGAATAGCAGGTGCCAGCTGCTATCACAGTGGTGCACAAGTGGCAATATTGCACCAACCAAGATTCAGATTTCCATCCGTAAGCTGATTTGTCAGCTGGAGAGCCAAGGGGTGATCAGCAAAACTCAGCTGCTTTGCAGCAGCCCCATACAGCCTGTGTGGAAATCTAACAGAGACTGGAGACTGGCAGCAGACTACCGTGGCCTGAAAGAAGGTATGCCAGTGATGAGTACTGCCACACCAGACATGCTGGAGCTCCAATACCAACCGGAGTCAAAGGGAGCCAAGTAATTCTTCTCTGTTCCTACAGCACCAGAGTGCAGGCCACAGTTCGCTTGCACTTGCAGGGCTGTCCAGTACACCTGGAATCCATTGCCCCAGGGGAAGAAACACAGGCCTGCCATGGACTGATTCAGACTGCACTGGAACAGGGTGGAACTCTGAAACACCTGCAGTACAGGGATTACATCATTGTATGGGGCGACACAGAAGAGCAAGTTTTTGAGGAAGGGAAGAAAATATTCCAAATCCTTTGAAGACCACTGTTGCCATCAAATGAAGTCAGGCACATCGAGTTTCTGGGAATAAAATGGCAAGATCGGTGTCACCGGATCCCAGTGGCTGTGATTAACAAGATACCAGCTTTGTCTTTGTTCACCACTACAGACGAAATTCAGGCTTCCTTGGGTGTTGTGGGTTTCTAGAGGATATGTATTGCAGACTATCTGATTGTGAGCCCTCTCTACCAGATGACCTGGAAGAATGATTTTTAATGGGACCCTGAGCAGTGACAAGTCTTTGAATAAGTTAAAAAGGAGATTGTGCATGCAGGAGTCCTTGGACCAGTGTAGCCAGGACAAAATATTAATAAATTGCTTTACACCATAACTAGGGAGAATGGTCCACTTGAAGCTTGTGGCAGAGAGCACCTGGGGAGTCCTGAGGCCAGCCCATAGGATTTGGAGTCAGGCATACAAATGATCTGAGGCTAACTACACTCCAACAGAAAAGAGATATTGCCAGCATATGAGAAAGTTCAAGCACCTTTGGAAGTGGTTGGTATTGAAGCAGACTCCTCTTAGCAGCTTGGCTGCCAGGACTGGGCTGATATTCAAGGGGAGAGTCTCCTCTACCCATGATTCAGCTGATGCAATGTGGAGTAAGTTGGTTGCACTGATAACATAATGGGCTTGAGTAGGGAGCCCTAGCTGCCCAAAGGTCTTGGCAGTAATCACAGACTGGCTAGAGGGCAGATAGCTTAGATATTGCCTGGGAGGCAGCACATACCTGAGAGCCCCTACTCTGTAACAAATTGCCACATAATGAGAAGTAATATGCCCTGTTCATTGATGGGTCTTGTTGTGTTGTTGGAAAATACTGAAGGTGGAAGTCTGCTTTGTGGTATCCCACAAGACAAGCTGCTGAAGCTGTGGAAGGAAAAGCTGAATTGAGTCAATTTGTAAAGGTGGAATACATCCAACTGACTTCAAATACTGCAGAGCAGGTGTGGTGTCTGGTGCTCGCTCTCTATACCAAGTGGCAAATGCCATCGTGAGAGTGGTTGCAGCAATTGAAGCAAAGCAACTGGCAGTACAGTTATGAATTATGGCAAGATATTGCTGCTCGTGTAGGGAACCTGATGGTGAAAGTACATCACATGGATGCCCATGTACCCAAGAGTCGTGTCACTGAAGAATGTCAAAACAATCAGTGGATGGATCAGGCTATTAAGATTGAAGTTGCTTGGGTGGTTTTGGACTGGCAAAGTAAGGGTGAATTATTTATAGCTTGTTGGGCCCATGACACCTCAGGTTGTTAAGAGATGTAATATATGGATGAGCCCAACATCAAGGGGTGGGCTTAATCGCGGATGCTATCACACAGGTTGTCCATCAGTGTGAAACATGCTGCAGTCAAGCCAGCCAAGCAGTTAAAGCCTCTGTGGTATGGGGAACTATATTTGAAATATAAATATGGAGAGGTCTGGCAGATTGACTACATCATATTCCCACAAGCCCACCAAGGCAACTGCTATGTACTCACAGTAATGGAAGCAACCACTGAATGGCTGGAAACCTCCCCTCTGCCCCATGCCCTGGAACATCATTGTGGACCTTGAAAAGCAAGCCTTGTGGTGATACCCATGGGACTAATTTTCAAGAGTCTACGAGAAACCTCAGCCACAAGCATGGCATTGAGTGGGTATATCACCCCTCCCTATCATATACCAGGCATTGGGAAAATGGAACATTACAATGGGATGATAAAAACTACACTGAAAGCAGTGTGGGGTGGAACCTTTAAAAATTGGGACAAGCATTTGATACGTCACCTGGTTAGTTAAGACCAGAAGATTTGCCAGTTGAGCTGGCCCTGCCCAGTCAAAATTCCTATGTACTGTAGAAGGGGGTAAAGTCCCCATAGTACACATGAATATAATTATTACAGAGGACATTCCGGGTTAGTCCTACTTCAGGCAAAGGTGAACCCAGAGATTTGCTTTTGCCCAAGGACCTGGGTGCACCACATGGGTGATGCAGGAGGATGGAGACATCTGCTGTGTACTGCAAGGTGATCTGAGTGAGAACAGCTAGTGAATTACATTGTATGATGGGTTTGTCTAGGGTGCAGTTCATTTTCTTGACAAGAAGCTGGGAGAGACCACACCCAGGATAGCCATCTGAGCCAGCCAGGGGGGTGTATTCCATACTGTACAACCTCTGGCACAGCTTGTTTTGGCATATGGGTGGATGATGGTGTCATGTTTTATGTTACTTGGGTTTATATATTGCTTCCTTTAGTGTTGTTATTATTCCAGTTGTTCATTATTGGTTTGTTTTGTTCAGCTTTCCTTGTATCATCCCCCAGGGTTTTGCATTTTGCTTCAAATTTATACTTCCCATGCTCCTGGGGCAGGGCATGAGGGGGCAGTTGTGTGAGCATCTGTGTGGTGCCATGACAGTGCAGCAGTTTAGAGTCTGAGTGTTTCGGGACATTAAATAAGAATTTAGTTGGCTTTATTTATATATCATGTTTTACAGACCTTACTGCTACCTTAGATTATTAGAGTGGGTATTATTTAAGTCTGTAAGCACAGTCAAAAAGAAAAGCCAAGTCAAGAGGAAAGGATAGGGATGAAATACAGGATCATACCATGCCATAAACAAGCTTGAAAACAGAGGATTCCTTTTTTTGTTTGGTTTGGTTGCTTTGTTGTTTAATTTTACATGGTTCACAGGCACTTGTTCAAAATACTGAAACTTCCCTGAGACAGAGCTGAGTTGTGGAACATTAGTTTCATTCCTTACAATTTTAGAATCAAACCCTTTGACTTTTGTTGTTCTTACTATAAAGAGAGCATGTATGCTGTATGTGTATATGTTGGGAGAAGTTTGACGTTTAGACGGAACAAATATGTCACCTGTGTATTTTGTCTTTAATCCCTACATAACTTTTCTGTCTTCTTTTTGAACTTTATTAGGCTTTCTAACTAGATAATAAATTAATTTGGTGGTTGATGTGGGCTGTGCAATATTTCCAGTGTTATTTGGCTTTTGTCTGACTTTTGTACAAGAGCTCTCCACTGGGTTTCAGGGACTGTGGTATTCTCAGACAACACAAGATTGAGACCTGGTGTGGAGAGTAGTATGTAATGAAATTGCTAATCAGCAACCATGCAGGAGGCAGTAGTATTTAAATATTTTGGGGTAATTTTGTTCTTAATGTGTTAAGCCTCTCTCTCTAAAGTATTTTGAGTCTGTTTGCTGTGATCTGGAAGAGACTGCTGGCATATGTTGGGTCACATGTATACAGGGGCCTAGAAACAGTTGCATAACTTTATTCAGAAGTTTAGTTGCATCCAAGCACATTGAGAAACAGTTTAGTCTCAGCTTAAGACTTGCAGTGGACTGCTACAAGGAAGGAATAACAAGGAAGTATTATCCTACTCTCAAAGTTCATCTCTTTCAAGTTCAACTTTACAAGCTGCCTTTATGAAAATATATGGCATTGGGGCTGAATACTTTGATCTGTACTGTGTTTGACATTGTATAACAGGCAGTCATTAATGTTCTTATTTTGTATGAGAGAACATTGTACTGACTTAGGCTACTTAATTGTGATATGTGACTAGGTTGGATGCTGTGGAAATTCTGAGCTGGCAGTGTTTCCCTGTTCTTTATGTTTATAATTTAGTATCTTTATGGTGGCTGCAAACTGCAAAGCTTATATTATTCCTCATTAGTGCTATAATATTAATTATTCTTAGAAATTCAACCTTTTTTTATCTTTTGAATGTATCAAATGGTTCATCAGCTTATGCATATATGCATATTCACACCTGCTGATGTCCCAGTCATTCAGATTCAGAATACTTAAACCACCATTTAGACTTAATTCATAATGATTGCCTTCATTTTTCAGGAGGCACTTGAGGTTTTCTTCAAGATGTGGTTTCATCTTGGTGCTATGATGTGATTACCTGTGCTGCAAGATCTGGGTTTTCTTTAACAGATCTCCAACAGTTGACCAAAAGGGGGTGCTAATAGATCAAACAGTTGCACAAAGGAGTTAAGGAGCTTTTTTTAGTGTAGTGAATTAAACCTTATGTACTGACTTAGATCAGGTAAATACGAGTTTTGCCTCTAGGTGCTGTGTAACATGCTGGTCATAGCCACTGCTCTTTGTGGATGGCAAATTTGTGCCGTTGTAAGTATGGCTGCTTATCACCTTCCAGTAGGCCTGTGGGGAATTCTTATGTTTCCAAAGGCTTCTTCTGTAAAACTTCCATTTATTTTCATATTTATGTGGTTAAAGACAAAAGTGTGTAGGGATCAAGCATAAATACTTGAGAAGTTCAAATTTCTTGAATTTTAGAGATTGAATCCAAAACTACCAAGATAAATATTCAAGTCAGATGTCTTAATATCCTTCATCCTGATACCACTAGAGAATTTCACTATCCATTTTTTTTTTACGGTTCAATTACTCCAGTTCAACAGAACTAGTTACTGGCGTCAGCAGAGCTGCATCCTCTAATATAAGAAGGAAAGAGAAGTCATAAGTATATCCCCTGCAGCAGGGAATTCTGCTACATCCTTATCCCACAGTGGTCAAGAGACCTGGTACCGAATATTGAATTCAAGAGTGGAGAACTTCCAATGGCTTCTCAATGGACCACACTATTTGTGTAGCAGAGATACAGAACCTGTTTGTGACTTTGCTGGAATAGCAGATGATGGTGGAAGGAAGTACATGCTTCTTGTTGAAGATGTGGTTATATTATCACATCTTTATTTTTCCAGGGTACATGATACATCCAGAAGTTTCTGGACTCTACAAATTCACATTCTTGCTAGCAGTCATCCTTAATTCATTCCGTGTTATTGAGTTGATGTAAAAGTATTTTTACAAGTATTTAGTAAGACTGGGTAACACATTCTTTGCAAAATTCCTGCTTCAGTCTCTACTCTGACATTTAGATTCCTGTGAGAATCTAAAATAACATGTTGTAGCCATAACCCACTCTACACAATGTTCTTGTCTGTAATGGCTCTCTAAAGACCTGTGCACTGTTTCAGTTTCATGGTGCCCAGCCACACCTGACAGCCCACAGCTGCTCACACAAGGAGTAACAACAGTTATAAAAAAGAAACATATAAACTGGATAGTACAAAATGTGGCGCCCTCACCTGAGGCAGCTGTAGCTTTTGTGCCAGTGCCAAAACCTGCTGCCAGATGCTGCTTGAGCCAGCCTGTTCCTTTTATATAGCAGGCATGGGGTTGTGCTGTATTGGAATACCCCACTGGCTGGTTCAGCTGGCTATCCTGAGTGTGGCCCCTCCTGTGAAGAAGATTAACCTAGGACAAGAAAAAAAGTGATCTTAAACTTTTAAAAATTCCTAGGAGTGAAACCCAGAAATATCATTGAAGTGTATTGTTTTATAGCAGACACTAAAGCAGACTTTGTGCTGAGGCTGGACCATGACTGATGATAAGGATAGAATCATATTATGCAATATTACATTTTAAGTAAACTTCAGAAATTTGTATCTTAAGTAAATTATATCATTACATAAATAATTAAATTATTGTAATGTTAAGTGATAATACAGGATCATGTAGATCAATTATAAGGAATTCAAATGCCCAAAAATAGGAGTATAAGGTGAGTAGAAAATATCATTTTCATAATTACAAACCAAATGACAAGTTGAGTGGTGGTCTGTGTATCCGAAGCATGCTATATGCTCATGCCAAGTTATCTGTGTTTGTGAAAACACCTCTGTAGCCGTTTGAGAGACATAACATGTAGAGAACAAAGAAGAAGCTTACATTATGAGAGTGACTAGATAAATTTGAGGGAGGGAATACACTTGGGGGAGAGGGAGGAGTGCAATGCCAGATTCATCTGAAGAAAGAGGCCCAGAAAGGCAAATTTTAACAGGAGAATTTTGGTGTCTGAATCTCTGTTAACATTTTCACCACCATACAGACATGCCTCCTTGTTGCGAGAAAAAATTTTTTAGGAACTAGACAACCTTTTGGAGGGTTGGTTATAATCCAGGAAGGTGCAGATTGAATTTCCCAAATACATTGATGTGGGATACTGTGGGAAAGTATCTGCAGGATCATAGGTGACTTTTTCTGTAAGCCTTAGTTTTACTTTGTCTGCATAACAAAGGGGTTTTGTTTTAGAAGACTAACTATTCTAGTAAACCCAGGCTTTTACATTTCAAAAATCTCGTTTCTTTATCACTAGGGAGCTCACCATAAGAAAAATGTTTCTTCAGATCCGTAGCTTAGGTGTGGCCAGTTTCAACTCTCATCATACTTTCTTTATTAGATACTGGCTGTGAGGGAAATTTGTCTGATCTGTTTTGAATGGGACCTTAGTAAACCTAGAGGATGTTTTGGGTTTGCAGTTGCTAGCCTAAAGGTCTAAAACTTTATGAACTTTAGAATTGTAGTGTTGGTCTTATTATTTAAAGTATTCTGTGTGTAGTAATTTTAAATCAGAGTTGGACTAGTCTTGAAACAGGGTAGGAAATAGAACTTGCTGCTCTGAAGACCTTATTCCAAGGTGTTTTGACAAGACAGGAAAAAAACTGATGTGTAAGCAGTCACAGAGAGGCAAAACAGGGTAGTGTGGAACCATACTGCTTACAAAGAAAGCAGATTACCTTTCTGGAGATCATTAGCTGAAGAAACAAGAACCTTTTGAGAATGGAACTCTAAAACTATGTTTTATACTTCTGCATGTTTATCTGTCATGAAGGCTCCCTAAAGGTCAATGTGGATGTGGCTTTTGTGAGAATTACTTTGCTGGTGAGGACAAATAAAAGGTTTAAATCAAATGGTCACTTAAGTTATTTAGTTTGAATATTCATTTAATTTGAAGCTGAATGAATGTTTTAAAGTTTATTCAATTTCTAAGGGGAAACTTGAGTGATGAAATTATACTTGTGGGACTTTGAAAAGAGAGGATTGTGCGAAAGAGGCCTGTTTCCTGGTTACCTCTTCAGTTCAGTGCCTGACATTAGGGACAAATTGCAATTAAACCTGTTGAAAACTAAACAAGTATTCTGGGAATCAAGTAACACTTTCTATTTACTTTTTTAAAAAGTGGTATTGCAGAATTTCTGGTATTTCTAAGCTTTAGGTAACTTCCTTATGAGTGGTGCAACAAATAGAAATATCAATAGCCTGTCATCTATCAAGCAAAAACTGGTGGTTTTGTATTTTTACAGGGTCTCTTCCATGGACTTTGGCTCCCATTCCTAGTTTTCAACCACTTTCCAAACAGCAGGATCTCAGGCTGCGCCAGGGGAGGTTTAGACTGGATGTTAGGAAGAAGTTCTATACAGAGAGAGTGATTGCCCATTGGAATGGGCTGCCCGTGGAGGTGGTGGAGTCACCATTGTTGGAGGTGTTCAGGAGGAGACTTGATGGGTTGCTTGGTGCCATGGTTTAGTTGATTAGGTGGGTTGGATTGGTTGATAGGTTGGACATGATGATCTTGAAGGTCTCTTCCAACCTGGTCTATTCTATTCTATTCTATTCTATTCTATTCTATTCTATTCTATTCTATTCTATTCTAATGAAGTATATTGTTTCCAACTCATTACAATCCAGCAATAGACAGAAGGCTAGATATTAAAGAAATATACAAGGTTGCAAATTCCAGGAACATTTGGTTTATTCCAGAATTGTGTAGTCCAGAGAAGTGCCTGTGAAAAATGATGAAGAGAAGAATTTGACTTCTGTAGAAGAAAACTACATCATGGAAAGCTGTAGAATATGATGCCTTGCAATTTTTTTGCAGTTTACAGAGCCATACTGTGCAAAAAAATCCCAAATAGCCAATCACAACAAAAAATCAGCTTTCTCTGTATGCAGTGTAGAGGCATCTCAGAGATTCTGCCCACCTTTTAATCTGGTGGAATTTTAACCCTGCTCTTCCCTATTGGCTATAATGGTATGCTTTTTTTATTACCTCTTTTCCTGCAAATACAGAAATTTAAAAAATGAGTTACCTGAGTAAAACCAACATCAAAAGACACAGTGCTGAGTGGAAATAATTTTGGAAGGGCATAGCATTTCTATTTTACAATATTAGCGGATTAATGCTTTTCCAGATTAGAAAAAAACAAACCCAAACAAAAAAAAAAAAACAACCAAAACCAAACCAAACCAAAATCCCAAACCCCAGAAACAGCAAAACAAACTACAACCATCCAAACACACAACAAACCCCCTCAAAACAAGCAGCCAAACCAAACAAAAGCCAAACTGAATTAGTACTAAATTTTGTTCAAAATTGCATTTTTATTACAAAAAAAAGTGCAGTTGTCATCAGCCTTAATACTTCAGTTCTGGCATACTCAAATCTTACACATATTGTCAGACCTTTCAATAGGGCAAGGTTCAGAGAACTTGATTAATGGTTTTATTTTCTATCCTGGAAGGTCTGGTTTGATTGCATAATCAAATGTCCTTCTTTGACCATATATTAAGTTGCATAGAGAACATTGTATCACATGAAGTTTTAGAATACATGCAGAATACTGTTTTGGTAATAAAATCCTGACGTTGGGGAAGAAACTCCTTTTCCTATTACAGTGTTTTGCTTTGTTTGGTATTAGAAATTTTGTGGCTTCATTGACTGGCCACTGGAACTCAAGTGTATGCCTGCTGTTCTGATGGCTGTTCTGAAGGCTTTTAGGATAACCACTCTTGATGTGTTTTTGAATAAGGACCATCTCAGAGCCATTTGTTGTAGTGTACTCCAATGTCTGTGTTTTTATGATACGTTGTTTTACACGTACAAATCAAAAATGTGTACAAATAAAAAAAATGTTGACACAGAATCTCATTTGGGACTGAGATATGAAACTAACAGAGTAGTTACAATTTCAGTGTTTCTTAAATTCCTGTGTTCCCTTACACTTGAAATCTTCACCTTATTCTTCAAAGTACCCTACCAGATAGAATTTGTCATTTTAGTTAGATGTGTCTGTCCATACCACAGAGCTGGATGATTCTATGAACTTCATGTGTTTTGTTTTTCATGATACAAAGAGTTTTTGATGTTAATAGAAAATTGAAGGTAATTTAATAGTGTGTGATCTACATTAAAAGAATTTGTGGGAATCTGCATCTGAAGTGTTACTGAACTGAACTTTGTGCCAGTTGCTTAGGTCTGTAAGATTCTTGTGACTTTTCTTTATAGTCACTGAATTCAAATTCCTTTCTAGTGTAGGATTTACCTCCTAAAAACTTCACCATGTTATTATTGTCTGAAAATGAAATTTTTTTAGTTAAATCCAATGCAACTAGATTAATTGCATTGTCAAGTTCGTGTCTTCAAATACATCCTCACCAGAACTGGCAAAAATTAGGGAGGAATTTCAGATTGGACGACACAGTAGTTGTATGTGTTTTACAGGCTGTTACCTCAGTTTGGTCTTCCATTTTTCCATGGATCAGTAGAATGCTGTAGGAGATAAACATTTTCAATTCTATAGAGATTACATGATTGCATGCGAGTTATCTGGTCCCAAGACACCTTACATGTTACTATTTAATAGTTATATTTTATTTAGGGAGGGGTCAGTTTGCATAGTACTGCAGATTTACTGAGAGGCATGGAGTTTGGCTTTAAAACTATGCTGTTTTCTAAAGGTGGTGCTCAAAACCAGGATTAATTTACTAGAAGCATAGTCATAAGTATTTCCTAGGCAAAATCTTAAAGTTCATTTACATCTGCAAGTATGTCGGGCTTCCCACATTAGGTATCTGAAGAACAGCTGAAACTAAAGTGGCTTTTAGTCCCTTTTGCTGTTTGGTTGTCTATATCTTGCATTTTTGTGATTCATTTGTTTAAAATGACCTTAATTAAATGCAAAGCACACTATTAACTCAGAGAATTGGGCTTTTTGGCGTCTTTTGCTTACTGTTATGTTACTTTTCCGAAAGATGATTTATACTCAGAGGGCCTGATCCTGACATTAGTGACATAATACAAATTAAGAGCAAATTTTACTTTTTAGTTCAGTGATGTAGAATTACATTCTGTGTTCCCATCTGTACCTTGCAGATTTAGTAGTTGCACAAGAAGATTAGTCATGTATTTTGGAAACAAATAAGATGAACCATACTGATTTAGAAGTTAAGCAAAATAGCAATGAGCTTTGCCCACTGAAAATGAGAAAATTTGTTTGAAATACCAGCATAGGTTTTGTTTTGTTGTTTTTAGTTTATTGATTTTTTTTTAATGTCTAACTTTCTAATATCTTTAACAATATTCTGTTGTTTAAGTGTTGAACTGGAGCTCTACCATTACAAATAGATGTAAGATTTTTTCCTCTGATGCCATCATTTTAAGGATCACAGTTCCACAAAGCTTGCAGCAGCCTTGTATTTTTCTGTCTGTTTGTGACAAACCAACTACTGTATGTTCATATAGAGCAGTACAGTTCTTGTCACTGGCAGTCTCTCTGTGACAGAGAGCCTGTAGGCTGACATAAAGTGCAGCCTGTTGTGAACTGCTAAGTGGGAGTCTGCCAAAAACTCAGCAGACAGAACTAATTGGGGAGAAAAAGGATTTTTGTGCCCTCATCTCTCCCTCTTCAATTTTTTTTACAAGACGGATATTGTTAAAGTAACTTGTTTATGTAAGATTTGTCTGCCTCTATTTTCTCATTGCATGAATCATTTTTTAACTTCAAGTCTTGCACTGCAGGTCACTGAGCACTTCCACATGGCGGCTGGCACAGGACCAAACTCGAGACACGCAACTCATCAGAGTTGATGAAAAATTGGTAAGGGTTTTCTACTGCATACTGCTATGATACAGCCTAGAGGGCTATTTCTGCACAATAGGAATTCAGTATGGTGTTTTGTGTTCTTCTAGGAAAGCCTTATAAATGTGAACTACAAAGCAACAATCCTTGATACATTTTTGAAAGTGAAACGTTATTAGGTGAAAGAAATAAGCCATTCAGAATGTTAAGCAATATAAAATAATGGGTACCTTGTTTATTATTGTTGTATTATGGCCAAGCACCAATATGACCTGTAATTTATAATGTTTGCTCTTTTTTAAATTGGGCATTTTTTTCTGTATTGTAAAGAATTTGCAAACTTCCTGAAATTATCTTCATTAGGATCCATATTACCAAAGAAATTGTGTATAGAAGCATCATGCAAGATTACTGTTACTCTGTGCGTATACTCCAGCTTTTGAATATGTATGAAGCTTAGATTACAACTAGGAGCAAATCCATAACATTCTTCTACTAATCAGTAGCAGATCAGAAATTTGGCAGTCTTTTATTGTAAGTTCTTCCATAATGTGTGGTCTGTTACTCTAGATGCAACCTGACACTTGTGTTTACATTATTCAATAGTATAATTTTTCTAAGACTTTGGCGGGGGAATGCATCACAGGCGAAGTGTGCTTTTCATTGGTTTTCATAGCACTTCTGGATCTTCAGGAAAAAAAATTCCTATTGTATGTACCAGACAGTTCATCTTGTGTGTACTTTCTTGTATCCCTGAAGCTACATTTACTAGTTAAGAAATATTTGGAATTTGTATTTATAAACTGAACATTTTAAATTATAAATCCAAGTTGAGACAGCTGAAGTTTCACAGGCTGCTGAAAAAAATGCATCTCCTTTAATTTCTCTTAGGGCTGGTTTTTTCCTTCTTGTTTCCATGCTCGGTAGTACAGATATAGCAGTAATAAACTACTGATGAAAAAACCCAGTTATTTTGTAAACATTTTTTTGCATTTAAAAATAATAATATAATATTAGGTTTAAAAATGAGGGACAAACCCACCAGTATTCTAGTGAACTTGATTATTTTGCTAATCTAGTTGTGTAATAGGATTCATGAAATTCCATTTAATGTATAAGAGTTCATATGTCACTGTGTATGTAAGATTAATCAAGTCAATAGGCCTACATTTCCCTAAACAAATTATGAATTGCGTTAGATTATTGTAGCACTGTTTTTAATGTACCAAAAAAGAAAAATCAAAGCAGAGGCTTTGCAATATTTGAATTAACAGTATCATATTTCCTTCTTGTGACCTCAGGTGATGGATACATAGATCTGAAAGAGACTACAGTGTGAAGAAGGCTCACAAAATAAATAATTTTCTGTCTTGTATTTAAATGTACCTTTTCTGATGACAGAATTGTACGTTAGCCTGTCTAGCTATGAGAGCTTATAGTTCTATTTGAGTTTAAGTGATCGTAATTTGAAAGCCAACTATTCTGTTCTCTTAGTGTCAATTAGTTGTAAGTGAAGTAGTTATTGGTAATGTCATTATATGTTCTCATCAAGTTGAAGAAGTTGCAGGGTTATTTTTTTCAGATGTCATAGTAGCAGCCGTCTAAAAATTTTATTTAATTTTGATACATAGAATGTGCCTAAATGATTGTTTTATCCTCAGTTCTTTCAAGTATCAGGCTAAATATCTGACTGAATTATATTTTTCTGCAATATTGTGCTTGTATATGGGCATCCTAAATGCATGTTATTTTGGGGCCTGTAGCCCCAAAATGATTGCACATCAGAATATTATTTTTAAATGTTTCATTTGTAGGTGTTAAGTTTTGGGAGAAGTTTCCATAATGCCATAAAACAGACAATACTTGATACTCTATGAATGAGCAAAAATTAATATGCTGTTACCAAAAATCTTCACAAAGATGTTTGAGGTAGTTTTCAGCTTGCAGGATAAGGAGAAGCTCTCTAGACCTCAAGACAAAGTAGAGTACTGCATGAACCCATTTCAGCTAGTTGCAGTACACTTCCAAATTTAAAGCAGGATTAATTATATTAATTATATTAAAATTTATGTAATCCATTAAAACTAATTTAACACATTACATGAATTATCTTGTTTTTAAATAATGCAAACTGTGATTAGACTGTATTATAGAGGCTGATAATTAAAAGTCTAATGTTACTGCCAGTTACATGCAGCTCATTGTTAGAAATCATTACATCCCATTTTGATTAATTTATTTGCTTTTGCATAATTTATTTCTTTTTTAAGCCCAGCATCAACTTTAGAGGTGTTTTTTATATGGGTATTAAAAAGAAGAGGGAAGAGCAGCTGGGGGCTGGGATATAGTTGTTTGCCATATTTCTCTTGTAATTTGTTTTGAAACTGTACTCTTCTGTGAGTTATGTTTACAGGGCTAGAAGAGTGACACCGTGGATACTGGAGAATTCTAACTGCATATTGTAGGTGAATCAATCTATGTCCAGTGTTTTTATAGATCTTGTATTCCTATGTGTACATTCATATGCTAGAACTCAGCAAAAGGGATGCCTTTGAATTATCTGGAGTCCCCTTTGGTTCTGTAGGTACTAAAATATTCCTTGTCTTGGGAAACACAAGTGAAATAGATGGGGAAAGAGCATCCTGACACTCAACTGTTAAGCAGTAGTTCATCACCTTCCTACTCTGCTGTGAAGGACAACAAAAAATCCTTCTATAAATATATTAATAGCAAGAGGAGGGGCAAGGACAACCTCCACTCCTTGGTGGATACAGAGGGGAATGTAGTCACAAAAGATGAGGAAAAGGCAGATTTGATTTAACTGTTTGTGGCTATGGCATGACATAATTTCCATCATCAGTATAAAAAACTTCAGAACTTTTGCTAAAGTGAATATTTGAACTGGTTTAAATTACTGTGATTTGTTTCAGTCATTGTTCATAAGGTGCATTAATATTGTTTGTTGTATCTAAAAGGCATCCAGTTCAGCACGTTGTTTTATCAGTATGCTATATCATGGATGTACAGCCTGGAGTTTCTACAGGCTAGGCATGTTTGAGAAAGTTGCTGTTTACAATTGTAAGGTACCCCCAGATATTTACCAATAAAAATAATTTTGTAGTAGTTAAATCATACCAATATTATAGAGTCACAGAATCTAGAAAGATTTGTATTGAAAGGCACCTGAAAGATTGTCTACTACCAACTTCCCTGCCATGGGTAGGGACAGCTTCCACTAGATCAGGTTGCTCAAAGCTCCACCTGACCCAGCCTTGAACACCTGCAGGAAGGTGGTGTCCACAACTTAGCTGGGTAACATGTACCATTGTCTCACCATCCTCACAGCAAAGGGAGCTGAGGTTTTTTAGTCTGGAGAAGAGGAGCTGAGAGGAGACCTTCTTGCTCTCTACAACTACATGAAAGGAGGTTGTAGCCAGATGGGTGTTGGTATGTTTTCTGAGTTCTCTGGTTTTGAACAGCCTGTCCAGGGAAGTATGTGGAGTCATCATCCCTGGAGGTATTTAAAAGTTGCGTAGATATGGCACTTACGGCTGTGTTTTAGTGGTGGATTTGACAGTGCTAGGTTAACAGTTGTACTTTATGAGGTTAAAGTTCTTTTCCAACCTAAAATATTTTATGATTCTAATAATATTGTGAAATAGGTAGCAAGAATCTTAGCAGTTTTCTCTTGACTCTGCAGAAGTAGCAGTTAGCATCTGTTGTGTTTAGTACTGGATAATCTAGGAGTAGCAATGTGTTCATACAGTTCTCAGAACATGAACTTCTTAAGCAAAAAAAGTAGTGGAAAGTCTTGAGTCCATTTTTTCTAAAAGACAGCATTTTTAGCAAACATCATGTGTTGTTTTCAGGACTGAGTCATAATTTGTTGACCATCCAAATCCAAATTTTGGCTATGCTTAGAAGTTAGTGAAATCGTAAAATCTGTGTGATTAGAAAAGCATAGACTTTACTATGATAAACAATAATAATGCTGCAGCCCAAAATAAAATATAGGGGAAAAAAGTGAAAAATAGCCTAGAATTGTAGTTCTTCAGATCTCTGTCTGGTAGTCTACGCTCTACACTGCTGTGAAATAAAGGACATAGCAATCAAGCTTTAACAGGCTTTTTAAAGTGCAAGCATTGCTAGCAGCCTTTCCCAAGAGCCAAGAGTATATACTTTGAAAACCAAAGCGGCAATGTGTCATAAAATTACGTGTGAGACAGTGTGACATTGCATTTGGAGACTGTGTACAGGAGCTGGTTTTGTAACTCAGTGAAGAGATACACTTGGCAAAGTGTGCATTTGTTAAAGACAGACTTACTAGATTTCCTTTTCTTGAAACCCACTGTTCAGCAAAGAATTCTCCAGGCATTACCACTGTGTTAGATAATAAGGATATAGTTGATACTCTGTGTTTTGGTTTTTCAAAATACTGGGGGTATTATAATTATCTTCAAGGAATAACACTTTATGGGTTATTCCTTGCAAGTAAGTTCAATCTATTCCTAAAGTAACTTTATGAAAATGTTTTGTTTTATCCACTTCAACTGCAAGTACTTGCTCAACATACTGCATTGAAGGATTCCGTTCAGAACAATATTCCTCTTTAGATGAGGAATGTAACTTAGCAATTTTTATTACCTTATATGTATGGCTCTGTGATAGTTGTCATTTTCAAATTGTACAGGGTTCTAGAATGGAAGTTTTTTGGGAGTTCAGACAGTGTTACCCATTCTCTTCCCCTGCTCCCAAATTTCTCTCTTGTAGGTTGTGTTCCTTCTATTTTTCCCCCTCTCAATTAGATCAGCAGCTTGTGTTTTGCTTCAGAATAATGAAAATGAATAAAAATTAATAAGAATGTTTTGCAAAATGAGGTTAATAAAGTGCTTTTCCCCACCCTTTACTTTGCAAATATCTTGAGAAAGTTTCTGGACAAAATGGCCTTGTATTTGAAGCCTGTAGTTTGTAGAAGTGATTTCTTCTATCACAGTTGTGTCAAGTAAGCAGGTAACCGGTTTATTTGAATTGTGTTGTACCTGGCATTCCAAATATGTGTCTTATCCTCTTGTTTCACTTCATGTGCAATGCTTAGTGTTTGGTTTGTGTTTGGTCATCTGCATTTGGGATGTTTAGCACTTGAGTGATACGAGTTTCCAATGCAGAGGACGTTTAGGGTATAAAAACAAATTCTAGAGCTGATTCAAAATTAAATGCATTCTTTCAATAGAAACAAAATACTCAAAGAAGACTGCAAGTGAAAATACATGTACTTTATTGTACCTTATTGATTCTATGGTTCTATGAAAAGTGTCCAATTTAAGAGTAGACTTGCATAAAGTTATATTTAAAGCACTTTACTTTGTATAGTCACTGGTAGTTTATTTGTGAATCTGCACTTCCCCTGGCCTGCTTCCCCAAGGGTAGACTGAAAAATACTACTCTCTAGAGTAGAATTCGAATAACTCTTATCAAGGAGCTAACGTGAACATTAATATTTAAAGGTTGTAATGATTTTGGGGATGGTGGTAATCCTCACTTCATGTATACCATGCTAGTTTCCCAGAGCACAGATTTATTTCTTAGAAGTTATTTTCTTGGGTTTTAGTATAAATATATAGGTGTTAGCGTAAATAAATGGCATTTGGTCTTAAATGCAGTATAAACTCATGTTTAGTTGTCTGTGTAGTTACCATATTATCTAGCTATGTACACATTTTCAGTACTGCAAATTCACTGTTTTGCTGTTCAGCAATTAAATCTCTCCTCAGCTGGCATAGCCTCCTTCAGTTCAGCCTATACTACTTGCTACAACTTGTTTTTGTAAGCAGTTGTAGTTTAATGACACTTGCAGTGGTTTAGAAAACTTGGTTTAATAATAAAGAGCTTTCTGCAAGAATATCTGCAGGCAACAAGTTACTCCCCATGATAAAGAAGCTCTCTGTAACTCTGGCAGTCCAAGTAAAGGAATTGCCATCACCTTTAGCTGTATTTGAAGAGCAATAAATATTGCTATAGTACTACATTTCAGCATGAGGTAATCTTGCAATTCAGTTTAGAAAACTACTTTCATGGCTGTTTTCTCAAACTGGGAACATTAGCCTGTGTTAAGTGGAAATGTTGACCATGGAGAGAGCATCCAATGTTCATGTAAGAAGTTTTGATCTGTAACTTCTTGTGTTATTAAGCATACAATGTAGAGAAATTGCTCAATCTCATACTTACCTTTTGGGTTATTCAGCTCTGTTCACAAAAGCCACTGGTATATGTTTAGTATGAAAGAAAGTCTTTACTTAATGGCTAAATAACTTTTATCCTATTATTACCTGTTAGCCTGAAAACTCTGGTAACAAGTAAGAAGAAGGTGAGCTATGAGGAATTTCTATAAAATTCTGATAAGGCATACTGAATGCAATAGTTTTAAAAGTATATTTTAATTTTATTGCAAAATTTTACTCTTTTGTGACTATTGTAAATAATTCAGGTTACAAACATCTGAAGAAATGGATCATTTTCCTTACAGATTAATTTTAGAGATGTGCACATATATTCATGTACCAAAGTATTTTTCTATAAAGGGAAACATCCTAAGTCTTGTATTTTAAAGTTTTCACTCAGTATCATGTTAGCAACACAGAAGCTTTTTAAGATTAAAATGGTACTTTGCACTAGTTTTTTACTCTTTATTCCTCTGGTTTGTATTTTTCCTTAGATGTGTGGTTGGGTGGTTTTTGTTTGTTTGTTAATTTTCTTATTTTTATTGCAAGTCCACTCCATTTGAAAGCATTCTTGAGTCAACTCATTCTGGTTCTCTGATGAAGTTGGAACTTGACTGTCCTCTTCTGTAATGTCTGTTTCCAATACAAATTCTTACTTTCAGAATCGCTGTTTAGTAAACACAATTATATGTTTTGCTGTCCTTTTATTTTTTTCTGCACAGAAATAGAAAGCTGAAAGATGCAGCATATTACTTAATCTTGTTGGTGATAGATTTCTTTCCAATGTACCAGGAACCATAAGACAATCATTTCTTTCCTATAAATAACCTCAAAGGCCAAGCATATAAATGCCAAAGCTTAAATTACAGGGCCAGGCATTTGGTGAGGTAACACTCATATTTTCTAGTTATTGTT
The DNA here is from genome assembly GCA_033816785.1 of Picus viridis. Taxonomy (NCBI): domain Eukaryota; kingdom Metazoa; phylum Chordata; class Aves; order Piciformes; family Picidae; genus Picus; species Picus viridis. The sequence goes on along the minus strand of CM066606.1, from coordinate 71,645,527 downwards.
TAACTTTTTAAGAGGACATTACAGAAAGCTTCCATTTTAACTAACTATATAGATAAATAAACAGTTTGTCTAGTGGTACTAAGCTGCTTATTTTACTAATGACATTGAAATAATTGAAGCTACATCAACCCTTCCATCCCCACCAGGGAGTAATGACTGTTATTGTTAGAAAAGAACTTTCTAAAGCACGTTTAAGGCTTAAAAGATGTATGCACTAATTAACAAAGTACAGAGAACGTTTAAGCTGTTAATAGCCGTAACATCACTGATGCATAGACCTTCAGTATGCTAACACTGCATAACAGTTCTCTATTGTACATCTCTTTAGCAAGAGTAACTGTGTCATTTCTTCTCTTGCTTCACTACCTGCTGTTTATGTAAACTCTGTAGATGATTTAGTACATGCTTTCAAAGCTCGTGCATATTACATATAAGATTTAAGTCTTGCAGTAGGTTAAGGGACAGCTTTTAACAGTTTCCTTATAATTTCTTTAATGCCACTTTTCTTCTAAAAGCATTCACTAACAGGGATTTTGTTTTAAAATAGCAATTCTTGACTGAGGATTTACTTCGGGTTTTCACCCAGGTGTCTTAAACCACTAATTGTTACTATGTGGCAAAGATCTGTTACAGTAATAAGTTTCTTTATAAAGGAGATGTGAAGAACAGAGAACATTCAGTGAAGGCAGGCATTGATCTACATCAACTCAGGATTTCTCAGTACTGTTCTTAGTAGCAAATCATACACTACTGTGACAGTATTGTCAAGTTGTCTAATTTAAACTTGAGCTAAGGTACTTTATACCTTTTTTTTTTCACTCCTACCTTTGATGAACCCACTTTTTTAGTAAATAAAAACCTAAATAGTTGATTACATTTGAAGCATTACAGTTAAATGGTGTTCCACAGTTAACATTAGATAGGGAATTAGTAGGTGGGAGTTGAAAGGAGAAGAGCACCAGAATGCATGTCTGCCAGCCTAAGGAGATTTTTAGTTAGTTGAAAGTGCATCCTCAATGGATGTTGCATGTGCTGTGGTGATAATCTTTCTTACAGCTTCATCATAGGAAAGTTTTATTAGTTACTAGGTCTTAAGATTTCACTGTACATCCAAATTGAACACATTCGCTCAAAATTTGGGATATTTGCTATCCATATTAAAGTTTGAGTTGGCCAAGGCATCCTGCTTTACAGCAATAATTACCCTGGTTTTGTGTAAGTAGTGTCCCAGTTTACTGCCAGTAAGTGAAAGTTAAGTCTTGTTTGTCTTGTATAGATTAAGTTGGAAAGAAAGCCTTCCACAAAATGGAAAAGGCACCTTAGCCACAGATTTAACACAGAATAGACCCTTTCACTTCCAAAGACTGCAGATGCTGAAACATTTGGGAACTTTGCTTGGGCCTTATTTACAAAATTTCTTAATAGGTGTTTTAAAAGAAGCTTTGTAAGGTTTTCAGATGGGCATAAAGTTGATCAGAACTGTTATATTTACTCTTTTTGACAGTTTTCCTGAAAAATGTGAACTTTTACAAAATTCACTTGAGTCAAATACTTGTAATTTATTTTGTAAATACAGGTAACTTTTAATGAATGCTGAAATGAAGAACATTACTAAAATGGCATCAGAAACACACAGAAACACAGAAATTATTCCCAATGTGCAAGAATAGCATAAATTTTTGGCAGTCACTTAAGATATGGAAGACCCCATTGTGAGTTTCTGGTTGAACCTTAAGGTATCCATGATCAAAACTGTATTTTATAGACTGCAAATTCAAGAATCATCTTTAGTGAACAATTCACCAAGATATTCTTGAAATACCGTGTTTAGCTTTGCAAGGCAGTCTGCTTATTGCAATTTATGCTGGGCATACAGCATAAATAATCAGAACTGCAAATCTAATAAATTTTATTTGAAGAATGTAACATTACCAAACCAGAAGTGAACTACAGTATGTTATTTATTTAATAATGTATACAAAAGTGAACTAATCCGAGGAATTGGTATAAGGCTAGCTATTGTAGACAGGCTCTAGGTACTACTCCTTCTGTTGTGTTTCCTTTAAAGCTCCTTTTTTTTTCTGTTTTCTAACCAAGATGTAGTAACTGTGCCTCTTTCTAAATGCAGATAAACTAAGACTGCCTCTTCATTTAATTGAAAGCTTACAGTCTAAAAGCTTTGCTGTGGTCCTGTTCTTAGCTGATTATTTTGCTTATTTTTTAATCTGAGGATTGCAGAAATCCTGTACATTGCTTGAAAATTATGCACTGTAGAAAATGGTATTTTTAGATGCCTTACAGGTAATAAAACCCAGCCACTTACATATGTGAAAGCAAAAAATTCACATATATGTGAACTTTGAATGAGTTCTAGAAAGAATATTCTCACTGAATCTTACTGCATTGCATGAAGAATTAGTTTACAAGATCTGTAATGAATGCAGATTTTTTCTGCCTTGTTTGAGATAAGCATGGTGTTTATTGTTTCCTCAGTTTGAAGAATGTCATGATCACACTAAAGTCTCTGATGACTAGTAGCTACATCAGTCTGGTTTTATGAGCTATATTCTCCCCAATTGCCCCTCCTTTCCACCATTTAATAGTAGTTTTCTTAGTTTAACTGATACAGAGAAACTGCAGATTGTAAACCCAGTTTTTTTTTTTTTTTTTACTCTTCTCTTAAATTTCATATTTACTCAGACTTTTAGAAAACTGAGACATTCCACTACAGGAAAAAATACATTACTAGTTATTAATAATTTTTTCTTGTTCTTTGATTCTTGGAAAACCTATACTGACCATGAAACACTCCTCCGTGCTGGATGTGGGACTTGTGTTTTGAATGTTTCATTTTTAAGTTTCTAAAATGTTGCTTACCTGTCCATCAAAAATGCAAGCTGAATACTAGGTTGTTTTTTTTTGTTTGCGTGTGTGTCAAGAGAAATGCATGTTTATTTTGACACTTCCAATTAACAAAGGGACAACTCAACAGCTTATGCAATGACTTCTACCATTGATCAGTTTTATAGATACAGTCTTTCTGTGATTTCTTGCAGGAGACAAATGTGAATACAGAATTTGGTAATCTAATGCAAACTGTAAATAATATGTTTTAAGATATGAAAGAAGGATTGGAGAGGAGGAAGTTTTCTACTTACTAGTGTTGTGTTGTCTCTGAACAAATCCAGGAGGTGTTGTTTTAATGATGTGTGCATGTATTATGATATTACATTTGTAGTATCTTGTGCAAACAGCATGGAATAACACTGTGGGTGCAGAATATTGGGGTAGGGGAGTGGGCCTTTTTGCAGTGAGATGCCAGGGAAGTTCTCAAGGAGGTTTTGCAAAAACACAGAATGCTTTCCATTATTATTGTTAGAGTATTATCTCCTCAACTGTGGCGAAGTACTGTAATGGATTTATGTTATTTCCAGTAATGTGACAATTTCTGCTCATGTTAGACCCACTTTTCAGTATATCCCTTTCTTGATATCCAGTTTCTCTTTAGTGTTTTCTGCAAAACACTAAAGCTTTCATTAGAAGCTTTAGTGCAATCATTATTATTATTGTATCAAGTTTCCTCTTTACACCTTTGGTGTGGCTTTTTTTTTAAATAGGGTTCTTTCACTGTTTTTCTCAATTTACTTAAGCATTCTGCAGGATGGGAGAACACATTATGAGTAACACGATGTTGTTCAAAGATTACTTTGATAATGCAAAATGATTGTGAAGCCTGAAAGAAAACTGTTCTGTGTGATACAGTTTCCTAAGGGCAAATATGTTTTTTCCCCCTTGTTATGTCTGTAGCTTTTAGATAAATAGTCTGACCACATTTGTTTCATTCTGCTCCATTTTTCCTCTGACGATTTGCATAGTAGATTCTGTTCTCTTACATCTGTTTCAGGAACACAGTATTGCAGTGTAGAAACATAAATGTACTCCTCCTGACTTACAGCCTGAGCACACTAAATAAAAAGGTCCTTTCACAGCAGCTATTTTGTGGGTATTATGCAAGATGTTCTGTGCTTAGATATAACAGCTCTTAAAGAAAGCATATTGCAACATAAATTTATAGCAAAACTTTATGCACTTTGTCTAGTAAAACATGTTGGGGGTGGGAAGACAGCAAGCTGTTGTAGACTCCTATAAAGTGTAGAAAACTTTACTTTCCCTCCTTTCTAAGAAGTGTAAACTATTGAGGTTAAGTAGGTGGGGCAACCGGAAGTAATTACTAAGGCCAGTGGCATTTTTGCAGTTTAATAAAGGCAGAAGCTAATTATTCAGTTTTTATTTAAGTGAAATGATGCCAAAAAGGAGGCTCCTGCAGAGCAGCTGCACTCCTTCAGTGTTACCCTAATTTACCACAGACACAACTGTCACAAACAGAACTTTTAAACTTGATATATAGCCACGAAAGTAAGGAGTCCTTTGTCTGTAGTGCATGCAGAAGAACTCCTTTATACAAATCAACCGGCAGATGATGGACAATGATGAAAATTTGATTCTTTGAAGTCATAATGGTCATTGAAATGTGTGAAATTCTGGTATTGAAAAGAGAGCGGCTAGCAAGACTCTAAATCCTGGGTGGTTGCTGGAAGCTTGCTGGGAGGTTTTTCTGTGTTTTGACATCAACTTCCCATTGCTTGTTCCCTGTTTCCTTTATTAAAAAAAAAAAAAAAAAAAAAAAAAAAAAAAAAAAGAGGGATGGGGGTGTGCTAAACAGTAGATAGTTGGTAGTGGTTATGTACAGGTTTTGTCTGTGTATAGAAAGAATTGTCATAGGAGACTTGTGACACCCTTATGCACACCTGACCCATCTATTAAACATTTCCTTTCAGAGGTGCTTTGAATAATTTTGTCTCTTTCCCTAGAATTATAGAGTTCTGGTTTGTGTCCACTTGGAAGTTTTTCTCTTAGTGGAGTACTTAAAAGAAGGAAAGTCTCATTTGCTTTAAATGTCATCTTCATTCTAAATACTGCTTTCATTGACACTGCCTCTATGAACCAGTTTTTCTCCCTGCTCTACAGCACATTGATCATTTCTTATTGGTCTTTCCAGAACAGCTTCATTAGGCTTTCCATCATGCCAAATGCTCGCAGATAGTGTAGGTTATAATAAAGACAAACGCTTCTTATCATCTGTAAGCAAACTGATTTGATTTCTGCAGTTTAGAAAAAGTGTTTCTTACTTTCTGAATTATAAGAAGAGCCAAACTGTCTCAAAAATAATATTTTTTTTAAATGTTGCTATTGAAAAAAAAGAATCCTCTCTATATAGAATGTCAAAATGCATCTTTTAGGTGGTAACGTTAAAAAGCAAAATTCTTAATTTTTAGTAAAGCAAACCAATACAGTTCAGATATCAAATCTTATTATTGAAAATTTTGAATGCTGAACACCTTGCTAATATTTTAATACTCTAATATAGCAAAATTCAGTAAGAAACACATTTCTTTAAAAAAAAAGATAAGTCATGTGAAACCAGCTGTCAAAAACATCTTTGTTTTGGAAAGTTGGTTCACAGGTAGTTTCAATGAGAACTTGAACTCAGAACAAAGCACTGAAGACACAGTAAAGAGTTCAACCCAGTGCAGCACAGTTCTTTTCAAGTATTATATTGTTTTAATGGCATCTTGGAGCGGGAGCTTTAGCCCATTGAAATGTCGCTTAAAGGACAGGTTCTTCTGTCACTAGCTGGAGCTGTGTGGATGAAATGATCACAATAGAGTGTTGTAATGCATTTTAAAAGTGTGAGAAATCAGTTTGTCTAGACTAAGAGTGCGCCTACAGGGAATAGGAATTTTAGAGCTTCTGTGCTCTTTAGGTGTCAAGTATGTGATAGATGCCAAGGCTTTTTATTCCATATCTTTGGCAACAGCTCAGCTATGCTACAGTACCTTACATGTCTACAGCAAGCAAAAACAGTGATTTTATGTCAGGACAACTTGGGCTTCAGAAACCAGAAACTCATTGTCCTAACAACTGTCTGTTCAATTGCCAGCTTTAAAATCGGGAAGATAGCAGTAAACAATTGCTAAGTTCCCAGAAAGTATGGAAATGTTAACTACAATGAGTCAAAGTGTGAAGAGACATCAACACAGTGTAAATATTTTAGTTCCAGAAAGTAGGCAGGTTTTAGTTTTCACAGTGAAAATATTTTTATGGAATGGATCCTATATTAATAGTGAAATAACTTTGATTTTGAGCCAACCGAGTGCCCAAGAAAACGTGTTTTGAAGGGACTTCTGGTTTGTCTGGGGTTTTGGTTTTTATTTTTATCCAGATTAACAAGTTTAGGCATTTCTTTACCACAGTTACCTCATAAATATAGCATTTGCTAGGTTGTACCACTTTTTTTTTTTTTAATTGTATTTTGTCTGTACTAATTTGTAGTATTTTTGTAGTTCTCTGGTGTGAAGGATCAAAAGAGGAAATTTTATATTTCCATAATGTTAATTAACAGCATTTAATTTTAATAATTCTAGAACCATTCAAAAACCTCTAAATCTGAAGTGTAACATTAATATGGGGCATAGAAGTTGCTGAGAGTGATAATAGCCAAAAAAATTTAATAATCATATTTAATCATATTTTTGAGCTATTTTGAAGCTTACATATGTAGAGGTATGTGATGATAACAAACCCAAATTTTTTGCTTATAGCAGTTTAATTCAGAGGGGAAAACAAATTTTTTGGTGGATATTCTTAGATTTTATTGATAGCCATGTTTAGTAATACAGAAATAAAAGCTAATGTAGTAGCCTCTATTTCAGCTGAAATATTGAAGACCCACCAAAATTTACTTCAGGTAAAATCCCCTTTTTGTTAAATTAAGCACTTTGCCAATTCAAATAAGAAAACGTCAAGATACTTCCTTATGAAACTGTGGTTTAAGATTCAACAGACAGAAATGCCAGTCTGTCAGGAGGTGTTCTACATATGTGTTGCAACATTCCAGTGACTGGTAGAGTTTCATATCACTGCTAGACTCAGATTAAAAATAAACATTACGTGGTCCTAGTGGAAGCATTTATAGTGGAATTGTTGATATTTTGACAGTTTCTTGAGGTAGTCTGGGTAGAAATGTGAGAAGTGGGAAAATTAATGTGCATGCTTGTTTGTTTCCCCTGCTGTTCTAATTGCAAATACAAATCAATTATTTTAAACTTGGAGCGAAATATATTTACTGAAATAAAATGAAAGTGAGACTTGACTTGTTTGAAACCATGATCTGGTGACAGCACCAGGAGCTTTTTAAGTTTGCCACAAAACAAAATCCCATAAAATGTTAGAGACGTGTAAAGCCACAGTGTTTTATTTAAACTAGTCTACCTATAATTCAAGTTATGGCAGGACTGGCAAAGTGAGTTCAAAGTTTTGCTGCAATTTTTTGACTCTTACCAGTTTACTATTTGTTCCTGGAAAGATGAGGGGAGAAGAGGGTGGGAAGGGAGACCAAGGAGCTCCCACTGGCCTTTTATGTAGGGAACAGGAATAGTTTAGCATCCTTAGAGATGGATTTGATGTTTGATTTCACTCCGTACTAGGGTGAACTGACAAGTTAATTTTACGTAATTACTGTTTAGTTTTTAGCAAGAAAATTCACTTTAATTGTATCAGATGCTGCCAAGGGTAATTTTTCTCAGAACTCTTACGAGGTTTTTCCCTACCTTATTCTTTGTTAAAGTCAGTTAATATATTCAGGTTGCTTTTGTGATCCTTTGGTTTTTATCATTGTTAAGTTTATTTGTTGAGGGCTCAAATGCCAAGCTTTAGTAGAGGAGGGCATCCTCCTACTGACTATATACAATGTTACAAGCCTTGTTTTTTCTTTGAAGGCTGGAATCTCCTGAATCTTTGTCCTTCACAAAAATACCAAAGAATGTTGCCAGTATCAAATATTCCTTTCTTGATCTTGCACACCAACAGAAGAATTAACCCTAAAAAGTGGATACTCATAGCTTGAAACACGATGAGGGGATCAATTATATGTAGTAACCAGTGGTTAGAGAAAAAAGGAGAGCTGTGTTTTAGTACTTGCTCTGCAGTCTCAATCAATATGTTGTTGTGCAAGAGATAACCTCCTGTTTCTTCCATGATGCTAAGCATAGAGTCTTGAGTCAGTCTAGTTGTTGGTGCCTTTTAATTATGTAGACTAAACCCAAGTGAAAGCACTTACACTGAAGAGCATAGCTGCCTAACTAAGATTTTGATGAATAGTCCTGTTCATACAAAGTTTAGGCTTCTGACAGTAATGTAAAATTCAGGGATTTGTCAGTGTCTGTGCTCTGGTGTTTTCTTTAATGGAGAAAGAAGAGTTTATATATTCCTGCATTTGCTTTAGGTGATGCAAGTTGGAGCAGTCATTGCAGACTTCGCAGCTGTGGTCAGAGGGTGGTAGGGAATGTCCTGTGTCTCCTCTGGCACTAGCAGTTTGTGTACCTGGGAGATGAGCAGGTTCTGGGAACTGATCCCCACAAAGTCTTAATTCATCCAGGAGAAGCAGAATGGTAGCAGCACCACTGTGTATCACCCTCTCTTTTATAAAGCTGGACTCATAAGGGTCTTTCCTACTTTTTTTTTAGCTTCTAAAAATAAAGCATGAAATCATGATAAAAGCATAAGCAGCATTATTTTACAAGCCTTTTACAGGAACCCTTTTTTAACAAGTTCCATTGTGTTTTTCATAGGATATCACTACTTTAACTGGTGTTCCAGATGAGCACATCAAAACCAGAAAAGTTCACATTTTTGTTCCAGCACGTAATGCAATGCAGGCAGGAGCTAACAATACAAAGAAATGGAAGATGGAATTTGACAACAGGGAGCGCTGGGAGAACCCTTTAATGGGTTGGGCATCTACGTGAGTAGTTACTGAATTTGGAAAGACTTCTATCTTTGACTGTTACTAATCATACAGATTTCAAGTTTGAAATGTCATTTCTACCTGTAAATCTACCTGCATTTTAACAATACCTACAGTAAGTGGGGATTTGGCTTGTTAGTCATACGGTTAATGATCTTTTTATGACTAAAAGGAGATTTTAGCTCACAAAATGATCTCAGAGAGTTTGGGAAAATTGTTAGCAACCAGAAATCTCAACAATTACACTTGCTCCTGAACAGCAGCGTCAGGAAAGGAAGGTAATAACCTTAGTTATGTTCTCAGTCTCACTTGAGTCTTTTAAATTTGGTTAAACATCAAATAATAGTACTTAGCTTCTGGAATTTTTTTTTTTTTTTTTTACAGTCTTATAAATATCCTGAAGATCTGAAATGGAGCCATAACTAACGTAAAAGAAACCAAACACAAGCCTATTAAAATATTACACCGCATGTTTGAAAGTCCCTAATATTAGTTGTAAAAACTCTTAAATATGCCAAGATGCAGAAAAGGACTAAGCTAAATATGCTATAATTTGGAGGTATAAATATGACTTGGAGGCAAATGGTTTTTAATCATTTTTCCTCTGTATAAATATATTAGCTACATTTTTCAATGTGGTCAGAATTCCTGTAAACTGTCAGGACTATGCCAGCATGGTTCTTCTCCTGGCAGTTTTGACTTGAAGCTCTTATCGGAGGTTTATTCAGAAAAGTTTATTGTTCTACATAAGCAAAACAAAAGCACTAGAAATTATTTTTCAAGCTTCAAAAAGAGTACAGTGTCTTTTGAAAATGTCTGCCTGCAATCACATTAGCACTCGTGATCAAAGAACACAAAGTTCTGTGAAAAAAGCCTTAAATACCAAATAATTTGAGTGTGCAATTTTTTTTTTGAGATTTATTAACATTCTAAATCTGGTAACAGAAATTTTTTTATTTTTTTTTTTAATCATACAAATGTATCCAGAAGTATCACTTCAAAATGCCTCTGAAATCAAATCTTCCTATGTTTGTCGTAACAATTTGAGGAGGCTCGCAGTCTGTAATATCTTGGTTATATTGGGGAAGTAAAGTTAACTGTCATTAGATGAGAAAAAATAAAAAATTTTAATTAAAGTGTTACTTGTATTAAAGGAGTCATTTAAAGTACCTGTTTTAAAACCTTAAGCCTGCAAGTAACAGTGACCTCATCTTAAGCATGTCTAAGATTTTTCACTGTTTCATCTTAAGCATATTGGCGTGTCAGATAAGATTTGAATGACTTAATACATACATGCTTTGGATGACTCCACTACTGCAAGTAGGTACAACATTTAGCAAGTAATGACCAGGTTGTTTTCACTGGTCCTAAATTAATTAAGTGATAGACAGTTGACCAGCAATACCCCTTTTCCTGCTATTTTATGTGCCCTCCAAGGGTCTAGCCAAGAAAGTGTGGTCTATTTATATCACTACATGGATTGTAACGCTGTAGCAGGTGCCACTAACTTGACTTTAGTTCAGGTTGAATTTACTTTTTCTTCTAATCCTCCTTTGAGTTTTAACTGACTTTAACCTTCCCAGACAAAGTATTTTCTGGGTGGAATTTTGCATGTTGTCAGCCAAAACAGTGAATTGTAACCTTTCGAACAATTACAACCATTTATGCTAAGTAAGACACCTAGAAAAATGAGACATGGTATAAAGGGTTTACGTGTATGTTAAATTGTCCTTGATTGAGTTTTTTGTGGGAATTTCATGTTTTGAATGAGTCCTTCTCCACATCTGTTTTTATTTTGGGATAGAGAAATGAATATTTCTTGTGTAAGCAAGCTCCAGGTAGGCCAAAAACAAGTGCTGTGTTGAGAATTGACACTGCTAGGTTTGTAAACTAGTTTGTAACTGTTCATCTTTAAATGAATTCTCAGAAAAACATTACTAGACATTCTGGTAATTTCAAATTACCACTCAACATCCAGAAATATCTTCAGATCTAATTTATGCAAAGAATCTTGAAAGTGTTTCCATTTACTTTTGAATAATATAATGGGATTAGTGGATTAGAGCCCTTTAGTGTCTGGGGATTGTAGCCCTTTTCCTCTGAATTTAGCATATTTATTTACCTGTATTCCTTTGCTATATTTTTGTCATTACACAGTCTTACTTGATTTTTTGTACTTCTTGTTTCTTGGATGTAGATTTTTTCAGTGAAAGTCACCCAGTTGTAGATCTGAATAAAATGGCCCTGTGGCTTTTTTTTTTCAATTGGGAGGCTTCGTTACAGGATTGCCTATTAGTAGTTTGTAATACATCTTTTAATACAAATCTGTAAACAAAGAAACATGGGAAATGTATAGTTTCAATTGTACAAGATCTCATAAGAGGACAAAATGTGGAATCTTGGTTTGTAGTGACTGATAAAACAGTTTAGGGTTGGAATAGGAAATCTTACAGCACTGCTGTTGCTGACACCATCAGGACATCATGCTGGCTATCCTAATCTCCATTTTGCTCACAGATTGTCATGAATTTAAGCACATGGATAGCTCATCTATGGAAAGAAATAAATAAAGGTGTATTTAGAATGCATGATCCCGTAGGAAAACAAAAAATTGCTTCTGCACAATTCTCATTTTCAAATGCCTTTGCCTGGAGGATTTTCCCCAGACTTGTAGTGTGTAACAGTCACTGGTCCCTCACCACACTTCAGACTTAGACTTCGTTATTCTCCTTAATAGTGTTGAGAAGATTTTTCCAACATTGTGGAAGAGAATAACAATCAGCAAAAGTCATTACAATATTTGGGTCACTTGATTCTCCACTGATCATATCATGGACTAATTTTTAGTTCCTAATTCTAGTTACTGATTATATAAAATAAATCTTTAAATGTCATTTATAAAGAGAACCTATCTTAGTGGCTTGTGAAAGTGAAATTTGTACTCTTACCCTAGGTTTGTTTGGGGTTTGTTTGTTTGGGGTTTTTTATTGGGTAATATATTGGATATATAGTGGACTCCCTTTTTCAACGTGTACATCAGATAAAATTACATTGTTGTCTTTGCTGGAAGCTAGGTTCCCCCTCTTCCCCTCCCTCTCTGCCAGTCACAGGCTTTGTCCTTTATTGTAGAGTTCAATGTATCTTTGGTTGCTTTTTCTCTTCATTTACCCTTCTAGCTTCAAAGAGAGAATAGTTGAGAGGCAGCATCTTCAATAGTTGCTTACAATTTGCTCTTGTCTTCCTGGTTGTCTTCCAGGCTTATGTGCAGCTCAGCAAAGCATTATCTAATCACCATGCTGCTACAGCTGGTACCTCATTTCTCTAAAAGTTTTGTAGATTATTTTTTGGAAACTTTTTTTTTCAATCAATCCTTTGTCATTGTTCTTAAATCGAGTTATTTATAGCAACAAACATGGCAGTATGTTTCCTTAATTGAGATCTAAATTTATTTCAAAGAGCTATTTGCTGTTGGATTCCTTTTAGAAATGCTGTTGAGGCATAACTGATTATCTGAAGCTAACCACTCTCTATTTAGTTAGCTAGCAGTTTGCATTTCTGAGCTTTGTTTTCATTAGTGACCTGCAATCTGCCTGCAGCACTGGAATAGTTCATGGAGATATTGTGACCTCAGCCAAAGATGAACTCTCTGATTTTTTTTATGCACCTTTTGGTCTCTAAGTAATTCTTGCTTAGCTCACTTTGTTATTCTGCCCTTTTCTGTATGAACTTATTCTTTCCCTATCTACTCTACAGACTTCTGTTCAAAATTACATTAAGTCCCCTGATCATCCAAAAAGAGAGGCATTGCACAGCTTTAAAAATTGAAAATGATGTTGCAGAACACTTACTTTAACTTCAGCAGGTGGTTAGATATGTTTGTCTAATAAAAATCTTTAATTTCTACAGTGAGTTGAGAGGGGAGTTTAACGGACCAAAAGAGTGAAATAATACTCTGCAGAAAGTGTTAACCCTGGAATTAATTAAAAATAAAGGGATTTTGAATGGCTTTTGAGTTGGTAGTCTACAAAAAGTTGTGTAATACTTCACTTAGCCAGTAGCTGAGATACAGATATAATTATTTTCTATTTCAAATGTACTTAAAATTTGTCATTGAATTTCTTACAGAGCTGATCCGTTATCCAACATGGTTCTTACTTTCTCTACTAAAGAAGATGCCATTGCCTTTGCTGAAAAAAATGGTATGTATTTTATCTATTTGGTATGAGAGATTCAGCTTTCTGAATCTTTGTCTCAAAGTGTTAACAACAGAAAGAACAGAGGATAGAGTACCTTCTCCCTATTCAACAAAATTGGTAGACCCATTAGTGCTGTACGTGGATACAAGGAAAACAGGGCATATTGCCAAGGTTGCTGGAAAAAACTTTCTGCAAAAGTGTTACAGCCTTTTAGCATTACTCTTGCAATGCTTTTGGAAGTGTCTGTTTTGAATGAGAACTGAACCATACCCACGTCTTGCAAGAAAAATTAATATTGATGCTTTAAAGAGTATGCAAGCTTGGGGATTCTCATCTGCATAGCAGTGGGGATTTTTGCCTGAAGGCTTTACATTGAGCAGCTGAATTCTAATAAAAGGAAAGACAACCAGATTTCTTTTGTGACTGATAATTAGAAAAACTTAAGTGACTACCAAGTAAGTATGTTGGACTCCATTTTGGTGTTTTGGAGAATGTATTTATTGTAGAATTACAGAGTATCTGAAGTTGGAAGGTACCCATCAGGATCATCAAGTCCAACTCCCTATTCCTCTCAGGACACCCTAAAATTAAACCATATAACTTAAGAACATCATCCAGACACTTCTTGAGCTCTGACAGGTTTGGAATTACTGTGACTGCTTCCCTGGGAAACCTGCTTCAAGGACAAAGCTCTCTTTTGATGAAGTGCTTTTTCCTGGAGACTAGTTGAGAGGCATCTGTGCCCATGGTGAGGAGGCTGGAGTAGATGATCTCTAAGGTCCCTTCCAACCTAAGCCATTCTCTGATTCTGTGATCATTACTTAATGTTTTTAGTGCTAATTATGTATCAGAAGGACTGCAACTGTAAACTTACTTGGTTACTTAGGCTTGTATTTTCTCACAGAATTAGAGTACCACAAGCTGTATCCATAATCTTAGCCTTCTGAGCGTTCAGCAGTCCTTTTATAAGTTGGTATGAATTTTTATGCTCTAATTTTGGCTGTTAGGTTGTTTGTTTGCTTTTAAATCAGTTTCATTTTCCTAAAAGAGCTAAGCTTGATGGTTAGTGCTTGTGGATGTGAGGAAGACAAATTGCATGGAGTCAAAGTCAGGAATAATAGTCTGGGGTAAATAATAAAGTTCTTAGGTCAGACCAAATTGTGTGGATTTGTTAGCTTATGTCACACACCCAACAAGCAGGGGAAGTTGATTAACATGTACAATTAAACTAACCCATTTAATGTGCAGTTTACTTGCACTTTTTAATGGGTAAAGGCTAATACTTAATTCTTCTTTCAATAATACAATACGATACAATGCAATACAATACACCAGGTTGAAAGAGACCTTCAAGATCATCGCGTCCAACCCATCAACCAATCCAACCCACCTAAACAACTAAACCATGCAACCAAGCACCCCATCAAGTCTCCTCCTGAACACCTCCAATGAAGGTGACTCCACCACCTCCCCAAGCAGCCCATTCCAATGGGCAATCACTCTCTCTGTATAGAACTTCTTCCTAACCTCCAGCCTAAACCTGCCCTGGCGCAGCCTGAGACTGTGTCCTCTTGTTCTGGTACTGTCTGCCTGGGAGAAGAGACCAGCCTCTGCCTGTCTACAACCTCCCTTCAGGTAGTTGTAGAGAGCAGTAAGGTCACCCCTGAGTCTCCTCTTCTCCAGGCTAAGCAACCCCAGCTCCCTCAGCCTTTCCTTATAGGGCTTGTGTTCCAAACCCCTCACCAACTTCGTTGCCCTTCTCTGGACACGTTCCAGCAAGTCAACATCCTTCCTAAACTGAGGGGCCCAGAACTGGACACAGGACTCGGGGTGCGGCCTAACCAGTGCAGTGTACAGGGGCAGCAGGGGCAGAATGACCTCCCTGCTTTGTTATAAAATCTGGGAGCCTGAGGCTAACTATCTTTCTGTGTGCCACATCTGATGGGTTTTCTAATGAAGGAGTGACAGAACTGAATAGGAGAGTAGGAGAGGTCTCTCTCTGAAATGTGATGGTTGAGGATGGTCTGAAGTTGAGGCAAGGAGGAAATATTTGTAATTGGATGAAGTTAAAAGTTTAGCCTTTCAACTTATGTTCTTTATGGTCCTGTTTGACATCACTGAGGCAGTTGTTTAAAACCATATTGCTTGGGTAACAAGGACAGAAAGTTTTTCTCCTCCTGATGACCTTTAGTCAGATGAGGATGTTCTTCTACAGACGACAAAATCTGCTCTCTATCCACTTGGCTTGAATGGCAGGATCTGAAGAAAGAGTAACCTCCCCCATGGCAGAATTTCTATAACAGTAACTTTGACTCTCTCTGAGCTACTGAAGGTACCTTAAGTCAGGAATACTGTTTCAGTGTGTGAAACCTTATCACTTATAGTGGCCTCTTGCAATTGAAAGCTAGATGTAACTCAATTTTTGGATTTTGGATAGCTATGGCAGCCCAAGTCATTGCACTAGCACTTGCAAATCTCTTTAGGAGGCACTCTTATCTAGTGTATAAAAGGATGAAACTTGGGGCTGTAGAATCCACTCCAGTAGCCAAGTGGCTCAAAGTTAGGCCTTATACTGTTCACTGTTGCAGTACCAAAGTTCTACTTCTGTTTACTCAAGTTTATATTTTTAATCTGAACAACAGGCAAAAGCCAGTGCTTTCACAGGTGGAAAGAGTGTGGTTTTGAAACTTCTATTCCAGTATTTCTTATGGAGAGCAGTTGACTTGAAAGTGAACATTGGTTCAGGCTCATAAGCATGAACATAATGTTTGTGTGTCATTTGTGAATACACAAAATAGAGGCACAGTAATATGGCAACTGGTGTATATTAGAAAACTTGTCTAGATATATCTCAAGTGTTTTCTCTGAATATTTTAAATATTAATGTTCAGGTATAGGCTAACCCTCAGGGACTTGGCAAGTTTTTGTTCAGAACCAAGGAAGAAAGGTATCCTTTTACTTATGTCAGTTAAAACTGCATACTTAACCCACTTCTCACTTCAACTCAAGTATCTCAACTTTGAGTGAAGTGTTGCAGCCAGAGACCAAACTTTGGAATACTGAGTGCTGCCCTGGCAACTTTCCAGATACCTGGAGGCTGCGACCAATTTGCATTTTGATTTACATAAACACTAATGTCTCCACCTCCTCTTTTCTGACATTTTTTAGCATTTCTCTTGCTTAAATATCACATAATTTACTTGTCTTCTATCTCTTCATTCCCTTTTCTATTACTCCTATTTTTTTATGTTCTTATAAAAAATGTTAAGTATTAAACTCCTTTCTAATGATGAAGTTTTTTCTTTGCTCTTCCTTTCTTTGGTCTTCCCACCCTTCTTTTTTCTCTAGCTTTCCAAGTTCTCAGTTCTCGCCCAGCATTTCAGATTTATCTTTTGCATCACATTTCCCCCCCTCTTTTGCGTACCTTTATTTTAATTTGCTGTCCCAGTATACACCAAAGCTGTGTTTCTGTGATGCTGTGGGGCTGTAGAGCCATGAACTTGCAGGACACTCTGTGTTCCCTGTTGAGCTTTTCACTGATGGCTGTTGACTATTTTTGCAGGAGTAAAGACAAGGAAGGTACATGCTATGGTGGAGTCTTATCAACTGAGAGAATGGGCATTTGTCATCTCTGTGGCATTTCAGTATTCTGTGTTGGCAGCTACAAAGGAATAAACTAGTGGATGCCTACATGAATCAAAATACATTAAAATTTAGAGTTTTAAGTTACATTTGCTCTATAGTGTACGCTGGCAATATTTATAATTCTCTGTTTCTTGTCTCCTCACCCTTCCATTTTTCCAATCTTCAGGCTGGAGCTATGATGTTGAAGAGAAGAAGATTCCAAAACCTAAATCCAAGTCTTATGGTGCAAACTTTTCTTGGAACAAAAGAACACGGGTGTCTACAAAATAGGTTGGATTGGCTGTCTGACTGTGAATAAAGTCAGCTGTGCTATATTTATAGTCCATGTATAATACATCTCTTAATCTCCTAATAAATTTGACCTTTAAACTACAGTTGCATCTTGTGATGTCTATTTAAAATGTTTTTGATGTCTCCAATTGAACCTGTTACAAACTTCCCTATAAATAGAGGAGATTTGGAGTGTTCATACTTCTAAAAAATTGCTGTACTAGGAATCTATCAAAAAGGAATGCTTGAAATCAGCTGCATCTTTAAATATTATGGTTTATCTTTGATGGTAATTTTATATTCACTATCTTATTTAAACTTAGCAATCTCGTGTATACAAATTCACTCAGTAGAAACTTTTGGGTTTTTTCTGTCTGTGTATACAAGAGAAATTTGTCAGTTGAAGAGCATATTATGAGATATAAAACTTAACACTTGAGTATAACTTAGGCTATTGCATTTAAATGTATATTATATAACTCCCTTTCTGCACAAATTTATATTATTCCTAGGTGGAATACACATTACTGGGTTTTATGTTGGATATGGGGAAGATTTAATGCAAAAGATTGAGACTTGCAGTTGTTTCTCTGTGATGTTCTTCAAGAGTGAAACTAAGCTTGCTATGTATTCACAAATTAAATCAGAAGAGTGTCGGATGCTTCACACAGCATCAGCATATACTAATTATATAATTATATGTCTATTTTTTTTATTGCCAGTTACACATTTATCTGCATTGAGGTTTCCTGTTGCCTAATGAAACGTGATAGCATCTCAGCCTTAACATTGAATCTTTAGCCTAAACTCAGTTTGTCTTACATGACATGAATTTTAATAACGCACAATATTAGGTTTGCAATACCTTGATTGTGTATCTGTGGCTTTTGATTCATTCACTCCTCCTTTAACTTCTAGTTACCAAATGGAGATGTGAACACATGATCACTGAAATCTCTTGCAGATTGGGGGAAGGTATGCCATTTTGATATGCAACTCAGAGCTTTATCCCAACTGTCACAGAAGAAACAGTTGAGACAGCTCTCTCCATATAAAGCTAAAGAATGGTGTATGTTCTATACATTGGACACTAGGTAAAAGAAAGCATAAAACTAACTTGTGTTGCCCAGATGTACTTATATTCTTGTTTCAGTTTCAACCAGCTGTACTATATGCTGGATAACATTTGTTTAAGTCATTGGGTTTTACCCAATTTCTGTGTAATCAACATGTTGGCACAATGTCACTCTTTTCTTATCACCAACAAGAGTGTTACTCCAATTCATCTTCCTGTTGAATTTTGAATGCTGCATTCCACAGTGGAGCCTAAAGCCTTAAAGAAACACCAAAGTACACCTAACTGGAATCTTAACATTCTTAACAGAATCTATCATATCTCTTTACATTCCACCTAAGCTTAATATCTTGATCGTACTAAAGAGACAAGAAAAGCTATTCATTGGTTTGTTGCAGTTTTTTCCTTCTGTCTTTTACAAGCGAGGAGCAGCAAGATCTTGATTTTGATCTTTATTGATGATATGGATGAGGGGATTGAGTCAGTCATCAGTAAATTTGCAGATGACACTGAAGTGGGAGCAGGTGTTGATCATTTAGAGGGTGAAAGGGCTCTTCAGAGGGACCTTGACTGGCTGGACAGATGGGCAGAGTCCAACATGATGACATTCAACAAGTAGAAGTGCTGGGTGCTGTACTTTGGCCACAACAACCCCATGCAGAGCTACAGGCTGGGGTCGGAGTGGCTGGAGAGCTCACAGACAGAGAGGGTCCTGGGGGTCCTGATTGACAGCTGTTTGAACATGAGCCAGCAGTGTGCCCAGGTGGCCAAGAAGGCCAATGCCATCCTGGCCTGCATCTAGAACAGTGTGTCCAGCAGGAGCAGGGAAGTCATTGTGCCCCTGTACTCAGCCCTGGTTAGGTCACACCTTGAGTCCTGTGTCCAGTTCTGGGCCCCTCAGTTTAAGAAGGACATTGAGACTCTTGAACGTGTCCAGAGAAGGGCAGCAAGGCTGGTGAGAGGCCTCAAGCACAAGCCCTCTGAGGAGAGGCTGAGGGAGCTGGGATTGTTTAGCCTGGAGAAGAGGAGGCTCACGGAGACCTTATTGCTGTCTACAACTATCAGAAGAGTGATTGTAGCCAGGAGGGAGTTGGTCTCTTCTCCCAGGCAACCAGCACCAGAACAAGAGGACGCAGTCTCAAGCTGTGCCAGAAGTGAGGTTTGAGGTGAGGAGAAAGTTGCTAGTCATTAGAATGGGCTGCCCAGGGAGGTGGTGGAGTCCCCATCCCTGAAGGTGTTCAAGAGGGGATTGGACGTGGCACTTGGTGCCGTGGTCTAGTCATGAGGTCTGTGGTGACAGGTTGGACTTGATGATCTTTGAGGTCTCTTCCAACCCTATTGATTCAATGATTTAATGATCTTCAAGCTGTCTTAAGATTGTCAAAGTAAAAATTTAAAAGTACTTGGATATGTAATGGTAAATGTTAGCTATTCAATGTTCTGTTTGGACACCTTATATATGAAATTATTGAATATTAATCTATGCTTTTCATATCTAGATGCAGCTTCACATAGAGCAGTGTTTAATTTTTTGTTTCTCCTGCAAAAATAATGGACATATTCAAAGGAGGATTTAAGTCCCCTCCACAAAGAAGAAATCTTTCTCTTTCTTTTTTTTTTTCTTTTTAATGCATATGTTCATTGTAATTCTGTAAATTGCACTCCACATTGAAGTCTTTTAAGTTGTTTTTGAGCCCTGACCTCATTTTGTTTCTTGGATTTTATTTTTTCCTACCGTTGGATGTTTTTTTTAAGAATGAGCATGCTGACAATGGAAAATAATTGTTGTCTCTATATTCTTCAAACCCTAGAAGACAAATTGATTGCAGAGAACCAGTTCCAAAAGGAATGTATTGTAGAGATCAAAAAAATCTACTAGATACTAGACTTCATTACCCTTAAGTTAACTTAACCAGAATACTGCAGCACTAGTCTGGAACTGAAACTGTACAAGGTGATGTGACCATCTTTAATTAAGTACCTTTAGATATGAATGTTTCATTGATGAACTCCAGCTCTTACCCACTCTGCAGTGTGTTATGACAGGTAAAATGGCTCCCAAATAAAAAAAGCATTAAAAAAACCCCAAACAAATCCACAACCCCCCCACCAACAAAAACAACCAACCACACCAAAAACCACCAAACCCACGACATAAATTGCAATAATTAGTGTTTTTAGTATCCTCAACCTGACAATGGAAAGCAAAGGAGATTTTGAGGGTACAAGACTAATGCCAATGCTGAATGAGATTAGGGGTTCACCTTGGTAGTAGATACAGCTGTGCTGCATCCAATGCATCAAAAATTTTCATGGCTGTAACATTTTAAACACCTGGACCAAAATTACTAAGGGGAAAGAAAAAGGTTTAAAGCTCACAAATAGAACTTGTTCTTTACCCAGTGAGATTTACATGCATTTGAGGTATCATTCCATCATACATGTCAATAATTACTAAAAGAGAATTAAAGTACAAGACAGCTGCATCTTAGCAATTGCAGAGGAGCCTGAACTGTGTACATATAAGAGGTTTTCTTTACAGTTTTGTGGCTTCTGTTATTGTAGAAACTCTTATATTAAAAAAAAAGGCTGATCTGAAGTTGTTTACACTTGGACTTTTATGTATGTGTTGTGCAAAGTTCAGCATGCAGAATTCTGCTGCTGGGCAAAGTCTTTTCCCAGTTCTAGCAAATTACTCCATAGTATCACCAGTTTTCGAAGACAGGTTTGTCATTGCTGTCTCAGGCAGTTCTACGTCACCATGAGATTTGGATTATTCATGTCAAGTGTGGTTGAAAGTTTTTTTTGTTTCCAGTATGGTAATTACTTTTTAAAACTAGGAGTGTTTTGTTGGTGAAATTTAGCTTTGCTAATAACCTAACCCCCTTTTAATTTTTTTAATTTTACCATACTTTTGCATTCCCCCTTCCTGCCACTTTATCTTCAAGTTCCTTGCAATGCATTCTGTTCTGCTGAACATACGCTTGTTTACATTACAGAAAAATAATACCCAACCTGTCTAGCTGTCTTCTGAATGTTCACAATGGGTCTAAACTTAGTATTTTATGGCACTTTTATACCTGAGCCAAACAAATGCTGGAAGTAAATGCCCCTTGTTGTACTGCTGACTGCAAATACATAGATACGTAGGTATCTGCATACGCACACTTTTCAGTGTTGGACTCACTACGAAATATAGATGCATGTCTGCGTGTACTTGATACATTTTGCATAGTTCTGTTGTGATAAAATTACAACTGCAGGATACCAAGTTATTCTGAAGATTGGCAGCATTCTTATTTCAAAAAATCAATAGTTTAAATTTTAACAAAGGCCCTGGAACCTAAAGACTGTCAGAAAACTAAAAACACAGTTCCAGGTTTCTAGCAGTGTATTCCTTAACTGCTTAGTTTGATGGGTAAATTAAAACAAATCAGGCTAAGTGATACGAAATGGAAAAGTTTATTACCCTTGTATGCAAAGTTTTGTCATGTACAAAAGGAGAAGCAGGTTTGGACTAATTTTATCTTTTGTCTGTTACTTCACGCTGGGAACTTGGTTAGTTTGGTTTTGCCAGTTAGAGTTACCTGAACTTTCATTTGGTTACCAGGCATGCCAGCGTATTTCGTTACTCCAAAAAGTAAAAAAGTGAAATAATCTTGGAAAAACCTAAACCCATAATTTTAGACAGTATTATGGTATGTCAGTTATTGTATATCTGGTAAGGCAGCTTGCTTTCATAAATTCTTGTTCTGACTCCTACATTCTGTAAAGGATTTATTTGTAACTGTTTAACGCTGGAGTGTATCACCAACATCACAGGACTGCTGCAGTAGATATTCCTACAGCAACTTAATAGGAAAAAAAATGTTACTTTAAAATGTTACTAAAGTGTCTATTGCAGTTGGATTTCAAATATTGATTCTTCATGTCCACATTCATCATGAGGGAAGGTAGAATTCTAAGTCCCTGTGTCAAACCCTTCCTGCACAGAAAATGTGAATGAAAACCTTTCTGGACAAGTTGATTAGATACAAAGGTCAGACATCCTGTGGGTGCCCTAGAGGAATTCAGATTTAAGGTTTTGTTGCTGTTATCTATGGCTTAAACATTTTGCTTTAAATTATCTCTACCTGAATAACAGGTGGCAGGCTTTGTTGTTTTTTGTTTTGTTTTATTTATTGGGACTTGAGGTTTTCCCCTCACTCACAGAATAATGCTGCAAATGGATAAGATATAAAAATCGTGTCAATTTGGCCGTTGCAGACACAATCACATTCTTCAGAGGACCTGGTGAATATGGGGACAATATGATTCAAGTAGTGCATTTGGATTTACAGAGGGCTTTCAGAAAGGTCTCTTACCAAGTTACAGAGAGAGGCAACAGCATACTTTGAAGACTTAAGTGTCTTTTGTCCAAGGAGTAAACCTGTATGGTGCAATTAGTTTTTCAGTGTACAGGAGAGAGGGACAACTGAGAATAAGTGTGGTAGTGGACTCTAAAATCATAAGTGGTGCAGAGAGTAGCACGTATTTGGAGTTTCATGTGGAGACAGGTCTACAAACTCGTGGGGATGCATCTTAAAAATAAATGAGTACATTCTCATTTGTGAAGTTAATTGGCAACTTTCTGACTACCAAAACCAGCTCTACACTAGCACACAAGAAATGAATGCAGTAAAAGTTTTCATTAAACATGAAATATTATCCTGTTTAGAAAAATCTCTGAGCTAAAGGCTGCTGACAGCTGGGAAAGGGTATCCTTAGGGTAGCCACATTCTTTCTTTGGCAGTCATGGCCACTGCCAAAGCTGGGTTTGCTCAGGTGGATATTCCTGATCTCACACAGAATGGCTGTCCTTAGTACTATTTCCAGTATGGCATTCAAACATTTCCTGCTATTGCGTTTGTCAAGGTTTTGTGATTAATTAAATGCATTCTTTAGAGTAAAGAAAAGACATAAACAATTTTCACTTCAAAGCTGATGGAGATTTATTACTGACCATCTGATCTTCAGTGATCACCATATTTATTTAAAACAAGATACCTCCTTGTGGCAAAATTCTACAGAGTCAAAATGTGTCTTTTAAAAAATCTTTACATATTTACGTATTACATATGCGATTTAACCTCTTAGAATATATTCTATTGTTATAGCTTGACAATAAGTACAATTAAAAATAAGTACAAAAGGATCAATAAATCAGAAAAAGTGAAGAAAACTGTTTGTTCTGGTATTCTGCCTATAAATACTGGAAGGTATTTTAATTTCTCTGTTATTAAGTAGAGAAGATGAGAAAATTCTTAGCACGTCTGTCAAGTAAAGCATTTGTCTTTTAGAATGCCTTGGTTGTCTGTTACAGGAATATGTATGCAAAGTTGTAGTCAGTCTACTGAGATGATTTTTTTCTAATTGAATGCAAGCTTGTCATTGCTGTCTTCTACCTTAACCAGCTGAGTAAAACATCAAACTGAGAAACAGTGTAAATTAAAACCCAGAACATAAGGCTTGTGATTGTAATAAATTCTCGGCTTATTTCAGCACCTTTTCTGATCAGTTCTTGGAGGTTTCCTTATTTTGGTTTACAAATGATCTGATGTTGTTGCCAAATAGGTGTTTTGTCAAAATTGAAAAGCTTTTTGGAAATTAAATTTGGGTTAGCTCTCTTGCCCTTTCCTCCACCGGACCAGTGCTGTTACTTCACTTCGGAGGCCTGCACAGTGCTTGAGAAAGTGTTTTTGAGTGATATGTCTGGCTGGGGAAATGCACCCTTTACACTGTAGACTGTCACAATCTGTTGCATGGATTGTTCAAGTTTTAGCTTTCTGGTGGTGCGTTTTTCTCTCTCTAGCAAGACAGATTTCCAGCTTATTACTAGGATACTGATATCAAAATTTCTTTACCAGTCAACATCCTAATACATAGCCTTCAAATGTATAAACTACTCAGTAACAGGAACCAATATAAAATCTCATAACAAATGAAGAAGCTTTATTGAGACACTGTGAAAGAAACTACTAAATATTTTATGACTTCAACCAAATAAACTTTCTTCAACTTCCACTTTATTGACCCATAATTGCTATTGCTCTTTACTACTGTACATAAAATAGAACTTGGGTGCAAAAGATAGATCTGCCTCAACAGGAAGTACTGATCCACTTCACTGAGAATTGCAATAACTAGATTCCGCAAGATGCACTTGTACAAGTGTAATAACTGAAGTGATTTAAACAAAATTACTTTAAATAACTAGGCTGTAAAAAAGGAAAACCTGCCACTGTGAATATAATCCAAATTTTAAAAATAACAGTCAATTGGAAAACAGTTTACTGCAGCCTGTCACTGTAACTTGGTGTAAAAGTGCAAATGCAGACCTTGTACACTCTGCTTTAAAGTAATGTGAGAACTGCCCACCTGTCCACAGTGTGGATATCCACACTGGATTCCTTTAGTAGGTGGTGGATTTTGATTCATTTAGCTAGTGTGGAAATCTGAAGAGGTGAGATTCAGTGAGCTTTAGAAATACCTTTTTGTCTGTTGCCATGGGTATAATGTGAATGCTAAATTTTCAGCTCTCAAAAGAGAGACTAAACAAGCTGTTGGTTGTGGGGTGAATATCATTAAGGGTTATTAAACATACAGAAGCCACCTCCAGCATAGAAGTGCCCTAAGGCACAAATGCTGGAAGCTGTGAGAATACTCAAAGGTATGCAATTCAGCAGGCATCCCTACTGAGCTAGACGGCTGTCTGCATTCACTCCCCATCAGAAACAGGACCTGGACCAGATGGAGCTACCATAACCACTTGTATAACTATATACAGAAACTAGTTAAGCTACTGCCATCTCAGCTGTAAACACATGAAGTTTAATCATCGATACCATGCTTCATGTCTGAGACATAATGAATTTCTGATCCATAAAATAGCATCTAAGAGAGGGATGGGAAACTTGAATTTATAAGTCTATCTGAGTCTCCTTGCTTTGCACAGCTTAGGACTGAATGACTTCTCATACTGTCTCAAGTTCCTTCAGGTTTTCTCATGCCTCCTTTAAACAGTCATGGCTGAAGCATCTGCCTCTGTTACAAAGCATGGCTAAGAAATGCCTTTTTTTTTTTTTTTCCCTCCAGACGGCAATTTGGTTTGCTATGGCCTGTGTCTCATGTTTCAGTATGCTTTCTGAAGGAGGCATAGAGTGCAAGAGAGTAATGTAGAGTGTTCTTTTGATGAAACCTCATAAATAGCATCCTCACTCCTGTCAGTGCCTACGTTCACGTTTCAGAATGATTAAAAAGTACAGGAGAGAAAAATTGCAGAACCAGCATTTCAGCTTAAGCCTGTGTCTTCCTGAAGAAAGCCAGGAGAGGACCATGGAGGAGAATAAAGGAATCCCATTTCAAGAAGGACAGATGATGTCTTGCTACATGAAATATTTTGGAAGAGCTGAGGTAATTTTCAGTTCCTCCCTTGCCTACTTTCTATCCACTGAAAGGCACATTACAAGGAAAAGTAGGTAACAAATACAATTAGCACTTCAGCTGCTGATTTTTACATGTTAGAACAGGATAGAAAATTATCAGCACCTGGCTTCGCCACCCACCAATCACAAAGTGCACCTTAGGAAATACTCTCAATACCAGGTTTTGCCTCTTGCCTCATTTTCCCACAGTACATGATGGCTTATCTTCAAAGCATTCCCATCTTGCTATCTTCAGACAGTTCTGTTTTGCAGGTGGAAGGCAGCTTTTTGTTTTTCTTCAACTTTGATCATTACCATATGGTCTTGCATACATGTTCAGGGTCTCTCTTCAGGATTATGATTCATTTTCTCTTCCTGGACAATTTTTCTGACTAGGTCTCTGTATAAAAAAATTAAACCAACCGAACAAACAAAAATACAAACAAACAAACCAGCTTAAACACAAAGTGATGTATTTCTTGGGAGCATTTTGGATTCCAAACAGAAATAGTTGCGTGCCAGGGACAGATGCATGGCCTGGCCTGGGGATGAATGTTAGGTACAAGGTGTTATCTCAGAGACATGTTAAGCTAGGATGCAAATATCCATAACAGAAAACAAATGGTGTCACAGAAACAAAAATCCAGTTCTTACTGGCAGCTCTTGGGCTTTTAATTCTTTTCCATAGGCATCGCCTTAAAGATTCACAGTCTATCAGTGATGTGGTTATGTGTGCTCCATCCTGGTGCTGTTTTCTGGAGTTTGGAATTTCTTTTTTGGCCAGTAGGCTCAGCATCCCACATCTGTGCACTGAAATGACCTTCACCATCCCCTAAAGGCATAAAATGGCAGAATGTAGCCAGCTGTCTCATCTGTGATTAGAATTGCTAGTCATGTCTAGGTGCTTAATTCTTTTTATCTGTGGCATCTCATTAATATAGTACTAGACCAGCTCAAAAAGTTTTTTATTTTTAGCCTTTTTTTTTTTAACCTGGTGGTTGAGTTGTCAGTGACACCAGAAGTTCTTTGAAACTTGACAGCTTGGAAATACTCTGTAAAAAAAATTAATATTGGGAAGTGCTGAGTTGTTGACATCATTGTGATTTGTGGGAAAATTCTGCCTTAAGTAAACATTAGTTTTGAAATATTTTGTGGCCAGACATAACTTCAGATCAAAACCACTGAACTTGCATAAGAGTAGCCAATTGCAAGAAGAGATGGTGTCTGGGAAGGCATATTCAAGGGACTGGCATGTGCTGCTGCTACATCTCACTTGAATTCTGTAGCTGTCAGGCTGAGGCATTCCTCACCTTTTTGCTGACCCAACTCTTACCTTACCTGCAGAAAACAGGGCTGCTCCATGGAGGTAACTGAAACAAGGACTCTAGAAACTGTTAAGAGTCCTCGTATACAAATTACTTTGATAACCAGCTTTAATATCTGGTTTGGAGCTAGAGCCTCAGTCTGAATCTTGCATCTCCAAAGCAGCTGTTGTGATTGTTACTTGCTCTACTTTATTTCTCTGTTGCTTTTTTCTATTTTTCTTCACAAGGAACTTCAAAAGCTCCAGGCTTTATTTCCATGCAAGGTCCTCAGGGATAATATTTCCCCACCCACTTCTAGTTAATTTAGAGTGTCTTCTTTGCCAGATCACAGACAGAATATGCTGCCTCTCAAATCTCTGCCAAATTTTGGCTTAGAGTGAAAAAGAAATACATTTTCTAATGCCATCTTGCAGAACAGAATTTGCAAACTTTGGATTTCAGAGCATCAACAGGAGTCATTAAAGCATGTTTCAGTGTTAGAGAAATCCATGGGCAGTAGTAAGCCTGAATCTGAGAACACTTCTTCATGTGCTGTTGGGCACATCCATTTGTCTTGAAGCCAGATTTTGCCTTTGTTATATGCAAGAATTTCTGACCTGGCATCCTGCTTCTGAGACTGAAATATTCTAGCATGTTTCTTGGCAGGTTCCTCTTACAGTATATCTAAGGTGGTTCTCACAACTGTCACCTTCAGTGATGCTTATTAAAAAATTTGCAATCTTATGTTCATCCAAATCAGCTCTTCTCCTGTTTCCTGGAGACCTGGGGAGTATATTTCAAGTATCAGGGTTTCTTTGTACTTAGCCATAATCCATCCAGCTAGTTATAGCCTTTAAAAATTGCTCTCTGTCAATGTATGTGTACTCTGCACTTTTTGAGTCCTTCCTTTCTAGAAGCATACGTAAAACAAATGGGCACTGGCTTGCGACTCTCTTTTTTCATTCATTTGTTTGTTTCTTAAATGGTCTTTATCTGAATATGGGACCTTTTATAAGCATTTTAGTTCTGCTTCTTGAGAAACAACAGCTGTCCACCTTACCTTAATCAAGAAGAAAATACTGTTCTTACAGCAGTTGTAGCTTTTCATGTCAATCACTTCATAAGAATTTTAAAAAGTCTTCGTATATTGTATAGTGAAGTGACTGAGCTTCTTGAAAGAGTAATAATACAAACCACTTTGCAAGCGGCGCTGCCGATTTTTCCCCAAAACAAATCCATATGGATTGCTAACTCAAATCCTCTATGTTAACAAATAGCTAAATGAGAACCTTGTCCCGTCAGATAAAGATTTACTCTATAGAAGCTTTTGCAACTCTTTTGGAAATATTCCCATCTTTGGAGTATGCACAGTGCCACCTGTTTATGCATTCATGAAACACTGCTGCCTGTGGGACTACTCTGGGTTGTGTGCTTATTTTGATAAAGTGCTACTTTAATCTCAGACACTAAGCAATTATCTCCTGACACTGAAGTCATGTCCAAAAGTAAAATGCATGATATCTTTTCTCTCTCCTTTGAATTATTTCCAGAAATTAACTCTTTGTTTTATTGTATACATGTATTCAGTACTCTACTATAACACTTTTAACAGATTTATAAATGAAGGAAATATCTGGGACTCCACTGAAGACCATTTAACACCACAGGATTAGGTGTTCTGACTGCTTGTGTGTATGGCACATGCACATTAGGTGAAGATTTATTGCACCAACAGATTTTGTAAAATGGCAACCAAAGAAGAAGCAACAGTTTGGTCTCCTTTGAGTAGGGGTTTATGTATTTCACCGTTGATACCTTGCAATGTTAATCCAGTGATAGGAAGGGATACTTACCATCCAGCTAAATAAAGATTAAGGTGATGCTTAATCAAATAAACTTAGTTTCAAGTGTTTCCCCAAGGGCATCTAATTGGTTTCATGTCTGCATGCTGTTAACCATCGCTGTGTATTCTCTCTGCATCCTATCCTATTTTATCCACAGCTGAGCTGTAATTCCAAGTAGGTGTTACTCAGCTACAAATAAGGGCACACAGATGCTATTTCTTTTAAGGGACCTTCACAGTTCTGCTCAGTAAATGGATATCATATAGCTCTAGCAAAGGGGTTCATGGTGGTTTTCCAAGACTCATCCTTTCTTGAATAACAGATCTGCTCTGGTCAGTCAGTGTGTTTAACAGATAATTCATAATACTTTGGGGAAAACACTTTTAGCCCTACCCGGAATTTCTTTTGTTCTGGAAAGAATAGGGTTTCCTGTTGCTGCATGCAAAACAGCACCATTAAGGTGCAGATGAACATGTAGAATGAGCTGGGATAGGAGAAGTTACTGTTCTTCCTCCTAAAAACAGCTCACTCATCATAAATCTACTTGTAGAACTAGAGGTTAACTTTTGACATCTGGAAGCAATAAACAAAGTGTTCCAAAGTGTCAAGACTAAGATTAGGAGATGGCAAGTGACATCTTACAAAGCTGAGCAAAGTCTCTACTGTAGGTTGCCCATTGTTTTAAGCTGTTCTGTAGGTTGCACAGTCTTTTAAGCTACTTTTGGAGTGGTGCCAAAAAAAAAAACCACCTAGCAATAGGTAAGTTGCAGAGATGTTATTTATGCCATCTAGCATGAAGGGCTATGTCTCTAACATCACATCTTCAGCATCACTATCCAAAAACCTAATGTTACTGTGTTATGCCAACCTGTCTGTAAGATCTCCATCTTAGAAGGGAAACCTAAATGAAGTGACTGTTATGTTCCTTCATCCCCAGGAGACAGAAATTTTCTGGCTGACAAGCTAGTGAAAGAGAGCCTAGGAGGTTTTACTGCATCAGGAATAGTGTGGCCAGCAGGAGCAGGGAAGTCATTCTGTCCCTGTCCTCAGCACTATGTCCAGTTCTGGGCCCCTCAGTATAGCAAAGATGTTGACTTGCTGGAACATGTCCAGAGAAGGGCAACAAAATTGGTGAGGGGTTTGGAGCACAAATCCTATGAGGAGAGGCTGAGGGAGCTGGGGTTGTTTAGCCTGGAGAAGAGGAGGCTCAGAGGAGACCTTATTGCTGTCTACAACTACCTGAAGGGAGATTCTAGCCAGGTGGGGGTTGGTCTTTTCTCGCAGGCAACCAGCAACAGAACAAGAGGACACAGTCTCAAGCTGCACCAGGGGAGGTTTAGGCTGGATGTTAGGAAGAAGTTCTTCACAGAAAGAGTGATTGGCCATTGGAATGGGCTGCCCAGGGAGGAATCATGGTATCATAGAGGTATCATAGTATCATAACTAGACCATTGCCATGGTCTAGTTGTTTAGGTGTGTTGGACTGGTTGATAGGTTGGATGCGATTATCTTGAAGGTCTCTTCCAACCTGGTTTATTGTATTGTATTATTGTATTGTATAGTATCATAGAATCAGTCAGGGTTGGAAGGCACCACAAGGATCATCTAGTTCCAACCCCCCTGCCATGGGCAGGGACACCCTACACTAGATCAGGCTGGCCAGAGCCTCGTCCAGCCTGGTCTTAAACACCTCCAGGGACGGGGCCTCAACCACCTCCCTGGACAACCCATTCCAGGCCTTCACCACTCTCATGGTGAAGAACTTCCTCCTCACGTCCAACCTGAATCTCCCCACCTCCAGCTTCATTCCATTCCCCCTAGTCCTATCACTACCTGAGATCCTCAGAAGTCCCTCCCCAGCCTTCTTGTATGCCCCCTTCAGATACTGGAAGGCCACAATTAGGTCACCTCGGAGCCTTCTCTTCTCCAGACTGAACAGCCCCAAATCTTTCAGTCTGTCAATACAATAATACAATAGAATACAATACACCAGGTTGAAAGAGACCTTCAAGATCATCGTGTCCAACCCATCAACCAATCCAACCCACCTAAACAACCAAACCATGGCACCAAGCACCCCATCAAGTCTCCTCCAGAACACCTCCAATGAAGATGACTCCACCACCTCCACGGGCAGCCGATTCCAATGGGCAATCACTCTCTCTGTATAGAACTTCTTCCTAACATCCAGCCCAAACCTGCCCTGGCACAGCTTGAGACTGTGTCCTCCTGTTCCGGTACTGGCCGCCTGGGAGAAGAGACCAACCTCCGCCTGGCCACAACCTCCCCTCAGACAGCTGCAGAGAGGAACAAGGTCACCCCTCAGTCTCCTCCTCCCCAGGCCAAGCAACCCCAGCTCCCTCAGTATCTCCTCCCAGGGCTTGTGTTCCAAACCTTCCAGTCTCTGAGTGGCTTCCTTGCACTCCACAGCACAAAACCATTCCAAGAGTAGGATGCATATTTGAAACATTAACAGGGATGCATCGAGCTCCATAGGCAGCCACTTCTTTCCTCAAAGGAGAGGTGCTCTAGCCCTCTGATCATCCTCATGGCCCTTCTCTGGACACATGTTGGAGTCACCATCACTGGAGGTGTTTAGGACGAGACTGGATGGGGCTCTTGGTGCCAATCTACTGAATTTCAGGAGGGAAATCCATGTGACTACAAACCTGACAGTCAGGGTCTTCCCAGGAATTATGTGACAGACAGGAAAGTGTTTTTGATTGCTTGTTTGTTTTTTAATATCACAAAAATACTAGTAAATTCTGCCCCAATATCCCACCAATTTCTGTCACCATTCTTAGATGTCTCAAAAGAAACCCTGCCTACCTTCATTTCATAAAAGCCAAATTATGCCAATGTAAATCTCTCTGCCCCCTGCAGCTAAACAGCTGGCAGGTTTTAAGTATTTAAAATATGGTGCAAAAAAGGATACATGGAAATGCAGTCTCCTTTCAAGCCTCTGCTACAGATACAAGAAACTAACCACCTAAAGATGGTTTTCATTTTCACAGCAAGATCACTTCTATTTTGTCATAAAATCCCTCTTCATGCACATGTGAGTTTCTAGGATGAAGTACTGTGTTCCTTGTGGTCTTTGTTGCATTTCAAAGGCCAGTCCAGAACTTCTTACCTCTGAAAGTTTTTTTTTCTATTCTTATTTCCAGATTAGTTTCACTTATAACCAGTTTATATACTTTCCCAATTATTTAGCTGATATTCTCTCCCTGGTAAGAGTTTTCTGAATGAAAATATTCAGATTCCTTTTTAGACAGTCAAAACCAAAGAGAATTCCTTTTCAGACAGCTGACACCAAAGAGAACTAAATCTACGTTACTAAAGTAAGCACATCAAACTTTCTGTTTCATCTCCTCTCATGCCAATGTCTTGCCACATCTTAGATACTCTTAGTATTTGTTTCTGTGATATATTACACTTTTCATTAAATAATTGGTAAGAACTTTGGATGCCATTCGCTTTCAGATCACATGATACACTCATCTTCAATATTATTAATACCAGCTAGTCTACTAGACAGCAAGACAAGCACTGCCAAGTTGAGTACACACAATTTTAGCCACTGGTGCTCATCCCTTTTTACAAGAGTTTTCTCTATAGATTTTTCTCTAGGCAATGCTAGAAGATAAATATACCTATAAAACTTTGCTTGTTTTGCAGAACCATACCTGAAGAATGTGCTTCCTCCTATATCTAAACTACATTTCATGTGAACGCAAAAGGGAAAGCTTACCTCTAGGTTTCTATTCAGCCAGTTTGCTTTCCTCCATAAATCATGTCCATTACAAAGAAAAAACATTATTCAGAATGGGAACAGAGGTTTTTTTTATGTCATTACAGCTGGTGATGCTTTGGACATGGCAGAAAGGTGTTTCTGCTATGAATCACAGTTAACCCAAATCAGTTAATATACATATGTTAATATACATATGAAACATCACAGACTAAGAACTTTGTCATGAGTAGAAAATGTCTAAAAGTTGGCAGTGACTTACAAATCAGATTCTAAACTTGAGTTGTAAGGAGTCTGGATACCAGTCTGGGCACTCTATTGAATGGAGACACCAAAAATTTTCAAGTAAGAACTGGGAATAAGAAATTACTATTCCAGTATTTGTTATTTCAAGCAAAACTTTGTAACTCATCAACAGGTTGCAATCAAACATGGAATTAAGGCAGTAGTTTTTAACTGCCTTGCAATAGCACTGAAATAGTTTGGGATTAGCAATTTTCTTTCTGTATGGGAAACATCCCCATGGACCTAGATTAGACTAAATACAAAAATAAGAAATTTATTGCAAAGCAGAGAGAAAGTTAGATGATTTAAAGTGCTTAGGATAGGTATCCATTGCCGCTGCTTTTGCTGACTGTGTAGGGTTTTTTTAAGAAAATCCTATCATCACTTGGCCTAAAGATGTTATCACCACTTTCTACAAACTTTGCCTTACAAACTTCAAAACAACAAGGAAAAGGTCAGTTGAATGTAGTCAACAAGTAACAAATGGGAGTTGTTTTCTTACTAGAACAACAGTGCCCACAGTGGTGATTGGGTTACTAGTATTTACCTTTCATTTGCACCACAGCTTGCTAATCTGATGGTTATTTGTGTGTAGTCACAAATAAGATAGATGAAGGAGAAAGGGAGGTTATTCATCAAGACTGCAAACTGCAATGTCACAGTGGTCGATGTATATCAGGGTTGCAAGTGTTCAAACAAATGCTGATTTGCTAAGTCCAAATTGTTTAAAGAAAGGCAAGGTGTTAGGATATTCCTTTGATAGCTTTAATCTTCTGTTCCCTCTTCAAAGACTGAAGAAAGGAATGTTTATTATAAAAAGTGTAAACTTTCATTGAAAACATTTTCCCATAATCATGCAGCTGAACAGGCTATAACTTAACCTTAGAGCTAAGAAAAGCATAATAGAAATATTTGTAAGTTTTGCTGAAATTACTGTTAACAACTCAGTTAAATCATAAAACTGCCAGTTCCCAGGGGATTGACTTCAGCTTGCTGCACAACAGTAACAAGGTAACAACACAAAAAAACCCCCACCAAACCACAAACCAAAACAAAATGAAACAACAAAAAACCCAAACAAACAAAAATACCCACAAACAACCAACAACAAAAACCAACAAACAAAACCCCCAAACAAACCGAAAAACCACCAACAGAGCAATGCTGTGACAAGAAACACACCTTCTCTATGTCAGGCAAAGCCTTCGCCATGGCAGGGAGCAAGGCATATCCTTGAATTCCAGCACAGTAAGCCAGTAAGGATCTCTATCCATGACTTCACTGCCTGAATCTCTTATCACAGTGCATATTGTGTTTCAAATTAAGATCTAGATTTAAAAGCTTTATGGCTAAATTAGAAAACTAAATAATCCTGAAACAACAACAGCTAAGCACTGCCTGTCCCTTGTATTCTTTTCCACTTGGTGTCTTTTATTGCTGGGTGTATCTGATGCCTTTCTGCTGAGGTGTGGTAGAAGATCATGGTGGATGAAATGATCTTAAACTAACAAGGAAAGGATCAGTCTGAATTGGTGTAGATCTCAACATGAAGGATTCTACACGCCAGTCAGCGTTGTTGTTGTAAAGTGGACAAGTGGACTAGATCGAAAAAACATCTGTGTCAAAGGTAATTCCTACCCAGAGGAAATGAATGGCTTTAGGCTGAGAAAATTCTCTATACTAATAAAAAGACAGGGGTGCCTCTTACCCAGGGTGTGGTGAAGAACATTTCCACCAGAGTTTTACAAACCTTGCTAAATCTTTGTTGTTGTGTCTCAGTAAGGATAATGTAACATGATGGAGGTTTGCAAGAACTGAGGCAACATGTAACACATTTACATAAATGGGGGGGGGGGGGGGGAGGGGAGGTATTAAGGTGTAAATTCTTTAGCCAATTGTTGTGCATTGGTGTGCCTGTGCAATAGACCTCTATAGGGACTTCAGTGACTGTACCAGAGCTTGATGTGATGAGTATGCAAGAACATGCCCTTCACATAAGAAAACATTACAAGGTAATGGACATTCTTCCTAGATTTGGTCATTTTTCCTAGATTTCTAGAGTTGGTCATTTTTCCTAGATTTCAAGGTATAATAACAAATTACTCTCATCCTGATATTATTATCTCTATAATGAATAATCAATAGTATTCTTGTTTTGTTGTTCTATAAAACTTCCTTTGCCTCACATGCACACATTTCCTCTCACCACTGAAACATTTTCTGTTGGACACCCTGCCCCTGCACAGCACCAAGGAAGATCTTGTCACAGTTTCTGGTATTAAAATGCACTTTTTCAGAAATAATCAACCTGCTGCTAAAAATTCTCTACAAATGGTTGTTCTGTGGACTGACTATATGTGAGGAACAATTAAAGAAGGCGTACATACTGATGAGGAACAGCAATGCCCAGAACACAAAATAACTTCAGGAGTGAAGAGGCATATTTCTTTATCAGACTCTGAAAAGAAAAGGAAAAAAAGAAAAAGTGACATATAATTAATGTCTGTCGTTTTAGGTACTTTATATACTACTATGTTACTGCTGTACTGTAGGTAACTTACGGTTTTGAAGTAAGTTAGTCATTGAGGCTTTTGCCATGTGTGTGGAATATGAATTCTGTGTGAATTCTTGAACATATCAAATGTCCCCACTGTAGAGTAGTAACATTCCATTTTACCAGGAGAGTAATATCAATATATTCTTCTATTAGAAACTACATCCAACATGAAGATTGAGGTTTTGTCATAGCTTCTGGCTCCTGTAATGCAATATATAGCAGTTGCTCTGAAACCCCAGAAGCTGTACCTTTGTCTTTTATTATTACTTTGCACAAGCTCTCTTTTCAAACTGGGAGGGGAGGTGGGTTTAGAAATGAGGGAAAAAAGTCAGTGATACTTATATGGAAACAGCCATTTTCAAACCTAAACTTCAGCTCTGTCTCCCAGTGTTAGGCAGCTGTCAGACTGTGCAAGTTTTTGCACATTCTGTGGTCCACAGTTGATTTCACCACTGTTATAGTGGAATAACAGAAAATGTAACCAAAACAGGAACTAAAACAAAAAAATATTTATAAGCACTAAGTAGACTGGAGCTAAACTTTACGAACACTTTGTAGAATAAAACAGGCCATAATGTTCATAAATTGAAATATACCCTCCCATTCTATTCCCTCCTTCCCAAAAAGCCTCACTGCAGGACAAACCAGTCTAATATTAATGTTTCAAAATGTTGAATATGTTTGTAAGTCAGTCTAGATTTTTCCAGCAAAATTACACTCACTTTCGCAGAGATCTCTTCTGACCTTTTACCCAAGCAGCAATGAAAGCTTCTCTAGAGCTGTTATTTAGTCTGTTACTTTATGCTACACAGACAGAAAGTACCCTATTTATTTTTCAACCTTTAAGAATTACAGGTGAGCCTTTCAGAGAAATGCAAAGAACCTGAATAATTGTGTTACTTGCTAAGGCAGACTCGTGACTTCAATTTTTCTTCTGACTTTGAGGTTGTAAGGTACATTCAGATCACCTTTCTTATATTGTATGTGCATGAAAGTCAGGAATCAAATATCCTTTGAGCTTTTCCACAAGAAATGAAATATTCTTGGAACACATTGCCCTAAGAATAATGTCAAGATCATGATGTTCCCCAGTAGAAATAAATATTAATCATGTCACTGTAATTCTAAATATTTTCTTCTGACAGAAGTTTACTTATGTTTTCCTGAAAATGACAAGAGAATCACTGTTCTATCTGATAAACAGCTAGATTGGATGTTAAATTTACCATCATTTTTGCTTATATTTATCTATGCATAGGTCTGGTTCAAAGACTGATTGATAGCAATTACTTAGAACACCAGCTACTTTAGTCATGCACATTAGATAATAACTTCGACGTATCAGGAAAACACATTTCTGAAACTGTTGATCCAGGGAAGGCTGATGATTGGAATTTCTTTCAGAAAATATTACAAGATGGGGAATTAAGGAGTAATCTAGCTCTTTCCAGGCATTTTTGTTCTCCTGGGGAAAAAGGAAAAAAAAAAAAAAAAAAGGCAGGACAAAGAAACAGTAAAAAAAAAGCATTGCAGTCTTCAAAAGACCATTTTGGTGAAAGCAAAATCTTTTTGTTCAGAAATGGGAGCTTTAGATTAAATAATTTAATTAAATTAAATAATTTATCTTAGCCTAAGTGTGTCTAAACTGTGCTGTAAATACATAGAATAAAGAAGGAGGTGGAACAGGGAGGAAGAAAGTAAAGCAGAGGAAGGAATGCAATGAACTTCTTTTCATGACCTTTGGAATTTCGAGTTGCTTTTCATTATGCAACACTGGGCCCTATCCAGAAAGATTGAACTGGTGAAAATAGAACATATTAGACTTGAAGGAAAGGAGCTATTTTAAAGGCAGCAACTACATCTGGGAAGTAACATTTATGTGAAGATGATGTTGAAAGCTCCTGCCCTGCGCTTTTTTTTTTTTTTTTTTTTTTTTTATTTAAAGCAGGATTTTGAATGGAAATTCAGAGAGAAACTTAGTTCCAAAATTAGTTATATATTGCTATCCCACGGGATTACCTAAAAGTGCTGCTGAGGCTGTGAGTCAGGAAAGTCCAGTGGCTCTAACTAGCAGGCACAAACAAAATGTCCCAAACCCTGTGTTTAACTTAAACCTATGAAAAAAACCACAACTATCTAAGGTCAAGATATGGAGCAATGCAACCCAAATGACTGAAAGGAAAGGCGCTGACTCTTAAACCTCATTATATTATGATGAAAAGAGTCAGTGGAAATGTAAATGAGAGAAGGCTAGAGCAATTAGTAGTATGAAAGTAGTTACCACTATGGTAGAAGGGTGTAGCATAATGTGAGTATAGATGCTATAAGAGCTGTAGAGCAGATTAATTATCCTTAACTTAGAACACGCAACCAGACAGGCAAAACAAGAAATAAATAGATACAGCAACATGGGGTGGGGGAAGAGTCAGAAAAGTATGAGTGATAAAGATAGAAATTGCAAGGAAAATGAAAGGTTGGAGAACAATATTGTTTTAAAAGAAGGACATTGATAAAGTTTATTTTTCAGTCCAGGATGAGCAGGCCATTTGAAAATGGGGGAGTGTAATGGAGACTGTGCATGAGAAAAGAAACTGCAGAGAGATATTTAAGGAGACATTTTAAGGTCATTCATTTCTGTATATTGGCAGTAATCCATTGTGGAGAACAGAAAGCTACTGTAGTTGTTAGTAAAGATAAATGTCATTGAATTATAGATGAACATAATGGAAAAAACTTCATGTCTAGCCATTGTGTAAAATTAGGAGTGGGACATACTGGCTGTGTGGGCTTTGTGAATGCCAGGTGCGTGGGTGAGTAGTGAGCACTGAGAAAGTGTGTCCTATTCAAGTGGTCTATTGAGCTCTTACACCAGCACTGTAATGTCATCATTTTTTCTTGCTTTGGCTTCTGAGTACAAACCAAAGAATAGTAAACATTAAGTACATTGGTACTTAAGTACTATCTCAGCATGCCTATATGTTTCTGCTTGCATGTTCAATGGCAGAAGGGAAAGGACATGCCTTTAAAGTGATGATAGTTCATATATGCCTGTGTGATCACAGCTGGTAACAGCGTGGCACCACACCAGTTTACAACGCACAGGCTATCCAGTTCAGCCAGAGGTTAAACCTGGTTAGATATTAAACCCTTATCTCTTCTGCTATATGTAATTTTTATTACTTGAAATTAATTATTTTAGTGGTTGAAAGCTTACTTGACAGTTATCTCTATGGAAGGTTTCAGCCTCCCAGGAGGAAATCTTCAGCTTCTAGCCCTGATGGGGCTCCTAGGTGTGCAGAGAGCTCTCCACATCTTTCTCATTCCATAAAATGGCCGGTCTTACTTCTAGTGTCATACTGAACAGATGTATTTCTCACTTGCATCCACCACAAGGGCATTTTACAGTTTTGTGAAGAATCTTTTTTCCTTTACTCAGTGTAGTCTGAACAAAGTAATTTCTCCCATTATTTCCATGCTATACATCCTTTGCTTTCTATGTACCCATTGCCTGTATTTTCTCACTTTCAGCTGTTTTTTCACAGAATGGTCAGGGTTGCAAGAGACCTCTGAAGATCATCTAGTCCAGCCTCCTGGTAAAACAGGATCACCTAGAGTAAATCACACAGGTACACATCCAGGAGAGTTTTGAATGCCTCTAGAGACTCCACAACATCACTGTACAGCCTGTTGCAGAGCTCTGCCACCCTCAAAGTGAAAGTTTTTTCCCCCTTATGTTTACATGGAATGTCCTGTGTTTCCATTTGTGTCCATTGCTTCGTGTCCTGTCACGCACTGTTTGTCCTTCTGCATGCATATTTGATAATGACACAAACTGCTTTTCCAACAACCTGTTTCTTCTGACACAAGCATTAAATGTGCTAATAGCCCATTTTCTGGAGATTGCACTGAATACAAAAGCTCTGACTGTAAATTGACCGAGTTTACACAAACTACCATGCAGGCAGTGCTACCCTGTCTTGGAAGAATGACCAATCACAACTGCTGGCCTACTCACCCAGAAGACTGATAAAGACCAGGAGCAGAATGAACAATGCACAGCTAGCCAGCAAAGGCAGCCCCCTAGAAAAATTATGGAGGCTTCTTATCTACAACTATATCCTCAGTAATCACATCTATTGGAACATATTCACTAGTGGCAGACTTAAATAGAAGCTGAAGAATGAACTTCAGAATGCTGTTTCTGCATGTTCAAATAAAATACATCTGGTGTAACAGTAGCTATTAGGGAGAAAGTAAGAGTGACCTAGATTGCATTAGTGAAATATTTCTTTCAAATTCCTTTTAAAAGAACCAATCTTCCCTCCTTTCTCTTTTCCCGAACAGCACAGAAAAAGAATAATAAAAGCTGTTTGGGAGGCAGACAACTTACAGGTGAATCACTGAAAACTGTCATCCCTTTCTAACCTTTAAGGTAAGATCTGGTGGACACTCTCAAAGCACATCTACCAGGTGAGGATACAAAGAAATATTCCTGGAGAAAGACCATTGACACCCGCTCCTGGCACTCAGTCGCGCTGTGACTAGAACAGTCACGTCAGGTTTTGGAAACTTCAAATAATTTTCTTTGCTGCCTCTGACCATTTCTGCTTGGCTTTGATTCTCTTTGAAAATGGGGAAGAGAATACTGGTATGCAAACTGTGTCAGGGCACACTTCCTTAATGGTTCTCATTCTCTGATTTATGGTAGAAACAAATCCACTGTCCCTATGTCTGCAATCACTTATAAAAAGAAGAACATAAGAGATTTCTTGAGTGAGAATAGAGATAAATAAACAACACAACCATGCTATTATGGGGAAAAAAGGGGTAGGGAGGTGGGAAGGGGAAGGCAGGGAAAGATGCTACTTCAGTATACAGAAATTCCTTACCTACAAGTTATTGCAAGCTACATGACTATCTGAGGAGATATCACTATATGATACCAGTATGATTCATATAACCTTCCCAAGGTGTTTACTGTCTGAGATGCTCTAGATGGGTCATTAGCTTTACCTGCTGCAGCCGTTCTTATGCTCATAGATTTAGTTTCTCAGAGATGGATTTTGCCTACACCATTATTTCCTCTTCTCAAAACTGCTCCCTCCCCAGTGTCATCCTCAGGATGTAATACCATGGAATTGAGGGAAAGAAGCCTCTTTCCTTTTAGTCAGACGCATCAACTCCTATCAGAGGAACACAGCCCCTTAGCTCCAGTTTGAACATGTATTATCAGTTATCCCTGCCTACTTACAGTATCACAGTACCACCAAGGTTGGAAGAGACC
Source organism: Picus viridis (assembly GCA_033816785.1). Lineage (NCBI taxonomy): Eukaryota > Metazoa > Chordata > Aves > Piciformes > Picidae > Picus > Picus viridis. Next base: position 71,604,987 of record CM066606.1, on the reverse strand, counting down.
TCGAGGATCATCCAGTCCAACCTGTCACCACAGACCCCATGACTAGACCATGGCACCAAGTCCAATCCCCTCTTGAGGAGGGAGGACATTGCTGCCCAGGGAGAACTCTCCTGCCCACTGCAGGCTTGAACTCATGACCTTCCCAGTAAGAGTCTTATGCGCTACCAACTTAGCCACATGGTCTCCCCCGCCATGTGTTCTTCACAATCTGAACCACTTTCTGGCCATTCAGCCACCCTTTGCTTCTATGAAGGCTGCCACCAGCCTGAATGTCTCCTCTGTGACAGCTACAGAACTACCCAGGAACTATGCAGAGCAAGAACAAAGTATCTAGCTCTAACATGGTTAAATCCCGTATTTTGTATGATGTAGCCAATTCAGATATAACTTGCAAAAAATTTACCCCCAAATGGGGGAAATGGTAAATGCTTTTGTATTCTAATCTAGACTATGGGAAACACGACTCACTGCCAAATCAGATGACATGAGAGAGCACTCCATTATAAGTTCTGTCTATAGAAGACAAAAGCATCTGTTATTTCTTCCCTTCTTGCACAAGTATTCAAAATAGTTCCATCGTGGAAGAAATCCTTGCCACCCTCTTCTACAAATATCTAAATGTCATCCTGTTACAAGGTCCACCTTGGGCTTCATCCAGCTGTATGTGCTGCCTCACCTTCTGTGGATAATACAAGAGCTGCTCCCAAAACAGAAGCTGGCATGGCAAGTGTTAATGGGGGGTGATGGGGATGGGAGGGTGAGGAAAGAAAATAGCCCAGCTTGTTTGATGGAGATGCGACCTGGCAGCATTGAAAAGCTTCAAGATTAATGGAGAAAAGGCGGAATCTGACAGCTTTTCCGCTGGTTTCACTCCTCCTGGGTGGGCCAATTGCTCTTGAATGTCACTTGCTACTTAATCTTGTGTATCTGAAACAGACTGACGTGTTTGGGGAGCCCCGCTTGCTCTGTATAGACATCAATTGGCAAGGCAGATAAAAGGAAATTGCATTGAATTACTCTCTTATGCCTTTTATTGAGCACTTTCTGACTACAAAATAATTAGTAGCTGCATCCAACAAAACCCATCGTGGTTAGGGCACTCTTTAAACACCAAAAGTGAGGAGGAGCAAGTACCCCTTACTCTCATCCAGCTGCTTCCCAGATCTACCATGAAACCAAGATAGGCTTAGACTCAAATGGAGCTATCTCTAGATAATATTGCCATTTAATATCACCTCACTGTCAGTGAGGCTCTTATATTAATTTATTTGTTTTCCTGAATGATTGATTTCTGTTGCAAATTGAAGATCTACTGCAGAATTAAGAATTCATGTGTTATATACACGCCCTGCTAAACAAAACCCCACCCCTTATGTACTATTTAAAAATGCAATGTATTTCCCACTCAGTGAGCATAATGCATTCTACCTTACAGTATATAAAGTGGGGCATGGGAGACTAAAATTTAAGTGTTTTTTTTCCCATCTGCAGTGAAATCAGATGGTTACTGTCTTGCAAAAGACATCTGATTATTTTTTTAATCCCAGAATTTCAAGTCAAGTTCTCCCTTATCTTTCACTCATGTCATACCATTTATGGCAACCTGGAAACAGTAGCAAATAAAAATAGTAGTCTCTAGTAATTCATAAAATTTGCTTTATATCCCAAAGCTATAATTCTGATTTTCCCCTTTTTTGTTAATAAAAAAATATTTTGGAGCTATACTAGTGGAATAGTACAAAGCTGGCATAGCTGCTTGGTCTATAATAAGCAACACAAACAAAACTCTGATGGCATGTGAACTGGAACTGAGCATTTGAAAATAGAGGTGTGCTTTATTGCCATGTAAGTTAGCTTTTGACACAGGATGTGTTTACCATGAGGTCTTCTATTTTTTTTTTCTTTTTCAAGCAATGAAAAAATAATCATAATTTAGTAAAGTTTGAACTGTGTCACACAACTCCTAAATGAGGAAAAGCATCCCATATTAAACACCAACATCACCATTGTATGTCAGCTGGCACCTAAAAACCAGCTAGTAGGAAATTACTGCCCCTTTGCCAATTATGTAGACCTATTCACTTGGGGAAAAGATTTGCTCTGTTCTGTGCATTTTTTTTTTCAGCATTTTTCCTCAGATCTGAGTGGCACTTTATAGGAAGAAAATGTGATTTTTCACAAAGACTTGTAAAAAGCTCGTGGAATAACAGACACTTCACTGGATTTTTCTATCCCTTCAGAGGAAGATAGAAGATACAAACTGAATGATGAGTCACTTCAGTGCAAGTGTTATGAAGCGATGCCATTTTATTTATTTCTATTTTTAATAACGAAATTTTCAGACACCTTTATACTTTAAAATGAACAACTGTTATTTGCTGAAGTGAAGCTGCAGGGAAGTGCTAACATCTTAATCTTACTGCCAATATGTTAAAAGTAATGCTTAAAATACATTTAAAGTTGTTCTAAACATGTAAAGCCATTAAAACTTCATGAAGTCCAACCTAATGACTTTGTTTTAATAAATGGAGTGTAATCATGTGAACAGATATTTTTTAAAAAATATATATAAATATGAGTTTTCTTAAAGTTCAGCTTTATTCCTCACTTTAAGACTGCTTCATGTATTACTCAGCATTAATCTTTTACAAACTGCAGAGAAAGGTAAAGAGAGCAACCAAGCCTGGTTATGATGATTTAGAGGAAGTGGATTCATTTATCAAGTACATGTTCAGTTTATATGGATTCAGGAATGAACTAAGAAACACTAATGAAAAAGAGGCTATTAGGATACTTTTGTAGTTGTAGTATGAAATAGAACCATTTTCTGAAAAAGAAACTGCATGACAGCCTCACATTTTCTCCCTTCCCCCTCCCCTAGAAAGAGCGAATGGTGACATTTGGATTGCTAAAAGAATCAACACTGGGCTTTAAAGATATTTACTAAATTTTGTTGAAGGCTCTTAAACAAAATTCTTTCTGTTGATGCAGTTCAGCCAAATTTATATCATACTTGTCAGAAGAAATCTTAATCTTTCTATATTTGGCTTTGTTTGATAAACTTCCTTGAGGTTTTTAAGAGCTGTGGTCAAATTCTACATACACATTTAACTTCATCAGCTAAGGTCCTGAGACTTGGCAGAAATGAAGGTGAGCAGGACCCAGATCTTACAAGTAAAACATCCTGAAATGTGTTAAAGCTGCTATTCTTTTTAAGGATTAGTATTAGGTGATCTCTGTTAATTAAGGACAAATCCTTTCCCTGGAAATTTTGTAATTAGTTAACATTATACCAGGGTTTTATCAAAGTGAGTAGGAAATGCAGCCAAATCTTATGTAATTTATACAAAACAACTCTACAGTTTGGTGTCGCATTTGGCAACAAAATGGGGACTCTTAGTGCAGCGTATTGCAACAACACTTTGATTTGCAGCCTAGTTCAAAGTACTTGAAATCGTGGGTCACTAGCACAATACACTGCTACTTTCCTTTGAGTCCCCTTTTCTGCTGTTTAGGTGCAGTGTCTGTGTGCATTTCCTAGCACGATTCAAGCACGGTGTCCTTTAAGGAGGAGAGTCAATATCCAGCTAATAGTCATTGATGTGTGCAAACATACATGCAAAGAAACCAAAAAACTGAGACTTTTGATTTCCTTCTACAAGCAGGAAAACTGCTATTCCAAATAAAGATTCAATCACAAACCAAAAATGCTTAGAACAACAACACTAGTGCTAAGTTTTAAGGTGAGACAAAATAAAGTCTGATGTGTTTAGACTTTTAGACTACTACAGAAAAACAAGAGACTTTCAAGGTTGAGTTGGGCTTCACAGCTACACAGCCAAGGCAAGAGAGTTGTTGGCTGTAACTGTATTGTCAAAGAGGAAGGAATATCTATGTGCACCTCCCAGCCTCCCTGTGGAACCTCAGAACACTGCCCAGCAGGGACACGACATCCTGACAATAGGGGCTTACTTACTTACCATATAGAAAATAAAGTAAATATTTTTCAGCCCCACAGCACTATTTTGAAAGCCACCTGTTAAAAACTGATTTCAAACTCCTAAAGGTTGATAAGTGTAAAGATAAAATTTTCTCTGTTCCAAATACCTTCTGCTATTATTCCAAGCTTGAAGCAGTGTAGCTAAGATGACCCTCAGGATCCTGTCACTTCAGTTCCAATTTCATGATATCACAGTGAAATAAGAGGAAAGAAAGTGACTATGGCACTAGAACTGCTGTTTTGTTTGTTTGGTGGTGTTTTGGTTTTGGTTAGGTTTTTGGTTGGTTGTTTGGTTGTTTTGAATACAAATGTAAAATTACATGGATAAAAGTCCTATTCATAGCATGGTGCTTCACAAAGCTAAGATAAAGTAGTAGTCCATAATATACCCGTGGAGGTGGTGGAGTCACCTTCATTGGAAGTGTTTAGGAGGAGACTTGATGGGGTGCTTGGTTGCATGGTTTAGTTGTTACAATACAATACAATACAATACAATAAACCAGGTTGGAAGAGACCTTCAAGATCATCGCGTCCAACCCATCAACCAATCCAACCCACCCAAACAACTAGATCAGGGCACCAAGCACCCCATCAAGTCTCCTCCTGAACACCTCCAATGAAGGTGACTCCACCACCTCCCCAGGCAGCCCATTCCAATGGGCAATCACTCTCTCTGTATAGAACTTCCTCCTAACATCCAGTCCAAACCTCCCCTGGCACAGCTTGAGACTGTGTCCTCTTGTTCTGGTGCTGCCTGCCTGGGAGAAGAGACCAGGTGTTTAGGTGGGTTGGATTGGTTGATGGGTTGGACACGATGTTCTTGAAGGTCTCTTTCAACCTGGTGCATTGTATTGTATTGTATTTTTTTTCTCAGAATTGCTTCATTGCAAGAAATCCACAAGAAAAAGCATTCCCTTTACAAAATGGGACTAAATTATGTTTCTCCAGATTCCACACATTTTTCATGACTCCAAAGTATTCTTTTTCCTTGTGCTCCATCCTCAAAAAACTCACTCAACTAAATAGTTTAAAATGTGTTAGCAGTTTTTACAATTCCAAAAGCAATATGCTGTTTCCTAATATAAGAATGAAAGCTGACATTAAACTGGGATGAAGTCATGGCTGAAGCTGTGTGTCAGAACCAAGGTACAACATCATACAGACCCAGGTAGGCAGCAGGGCCTCAGAAAGGACCTGAAGCTGAGGAAACTCCAGGTTTCCTCAGGTTCCCAGCATGAAAGAAGGCAGTACATTGCAAATGCTGGAAGGGAACTTGTGGCTGTGGGAAAGCTCTTAGCACGTTTGACCCCCCCATTCAGTGGGAGGGAAGGAGACACTGATGAAACATCTCTTGTTTCCCAAGCAGCAGACTGGCACTCCTAGCAGGAGATCAAGCTTGCAGGAGTGGGGCAGTCACAGTGGAGGTGCTGGCGTTGAGGAGTAACAATTGCTGTGTGTACTTGATAAGATGGAGGATGAGCAATCATGGGCCTGTCAGGGAAAAAAGTAAAACCTTGGAGTGGAGGGGTCTTAGGCAGAACTAGAGGCTGTGCATTACCCAATGACCCTTTTCCTTTTTTTTTTTTTTGGCAATACAAGCCACTTGTGGGAAAGCTCTGAGACAAGAGGTTACACAAACACAAACATCTATGTGAATATTGAAAAAAAAGTAAATACAGAAACTCGATGTAATTGTTCTCAGACTTAACATTTTGCATCAAAATTTGGGAGAAGACGACCAGTTTTAGGGGTTGGAAACACTTCACTTTTCACAAAACCACCCTCCTACTGCCATTAGTCCCAAGGGCTGGATTTTTTTCTGTCTTGCCTTCAAAAGGCCATAGTCTGTACCCCAGATTTCAGCTCCCTTGTTGTCTTGGAAACCAAACTTAAGCCTCTCTTCTTATGTGTGCCAGGGAAGAAGGGCTCTTGCAACCAGTTTCAGGAGTTCTTGCCCAGCTCCTCATGGCTGTTCTGCTCCCTGCAAGGCCCAGCATGTCGTCCAATATGTTTGGCTTTCTGCTCCCTGGCCACAGGCTGGACTCGGATGGTTGCTTTCCAACCCCTGCTGCCTGGCTCCGTGGAGGAGTGAAAGGAGCATGCGTTGTAATGCAATGATCTCCTCCTCATGCAGAAAGGACAGGAGGCAAGAGGCAAGTCAGAAGATAGAAAACAAAAGGTTGAGCAACTGCTTGTAGCAAAACAGGGAATTCCACAAGGGAATGCTGAATTTGGTGGCACCCTGATGAAATGCCAAATTATGTAGCCATTCCTTGCTGAGCATAGGGGACCTGAGCCTGAGGGACTAGGATTAAGATTAATTGGTTCAGTTTGCACTAGATAGAGGCATTGTTTCAGATTCCTATTGGAGTCAAGCACATGACAGTGCACTGGATTACACTATACATATTTTTAATTATATTCTTCAAAACTAAAAGGGTTGTTTGTTTCTTTTCTTCTCTGAATGAAATAGTAAATTCCATTGCTATGAAATACAAATTGCTGCTGCACACAAACTATTGCCACTCTTCTAATGGATTATTGATGATATAGTATAACACACTTAATTAGGCTGGCCACTTTACTGGGGCCATCTGTCAGTGAATCATATCTTGTCTGGTTTTAAAATAACCTCTTTCTCCTCTTCCATCTTTCTCTGCATATTTTTTTCTTTATTTTCTTTTTTCTACTTCTTCCCCAACCCCCTCCCTCCCCCCCTCCCCCCGCCATATCCATGCATCTCTTTAGCCTTAAATTAACTTTACTGATAGATCAGATCAGACCATAGTCTACCTGGAGCCAGCTGAAGAGCATCCCATACTGGACAAGAAATCCCACACAGTGCAAAGCTGCGATGCAGTGGAAACTGAGAGTGCTGGGCCCAGTTTGTCTAAAGATTCTTACTGTGTTAATACTCTAACCACAGGCTTTGTGACCCATGAGGTATAGACCCTCCTGCTTCCAGTGTAAAGCCACCATGAATTTCATATGATGTGGCATGACTAACATGACAGAAATGTTCTGATCCACATTGAATTTGGTGGATGAGCCAGGGAGAACTTCAATAGCTGTAATGACAAACTACTGCAATTGCTGTGGGTTTTCAGGCACTCTGTGCAAAGAAGTCACGTTTCTGTCTTATTCAATGAAAAGGGCATCCCACTGCTCAAGAGTACCTTCCCCAAAGTAGGAGGCAGTGTACAGCATCAGTTGCAACTATTTTATAATGACATTCTTTCCAGTATCGTGACAGCAGGTGAGGTGCAGCTTTCCCTGAGAGTAGAAGATGTAGGGCAGAATAAACTTAGTTAACTTTGTGCTTAGTTCCTGCTATTGGACACATCCGAAAGGATCAGTTCACTGGTTTAACTTGCAAACCTTGGGTGAAGAACCTTTAACCTGAGGCAGAGAGAAACCCATTGCAAAATCCTTTTCTATAGTAGTTTTGTAGCATAATAGAAGCTATTGATTATTCTTTTCTCAATCCCTGATTGAGGGCCTCCTTCCCTTTATTTCATTGCATCTTCTACAGTCAGCTGCATTAATTTTTCTTCATGGTTCATGGTGTCTTCCAGGAGCAGAAGCATGACAGTGCTGGCATTCCCACTGATGAGACTGGTTCTTCTGGTAAACTGCCAAAGCCTGTGGTTATTGCGTTTCAGAAGACAGTGAAAATCACAGTTGTTTATACCAGCTTTTAATTAAATCTTACAGCAACTTCTAGAGTTTATTATTTTAAGGTAGTTGCCTAAGTTTGAGCAACAGTGAGAAGACACTGTTCCTCCTCCCATACTACCCCATCTTTTTCCCCTCTGGTGCTCATGTTTTGCAAGTTCCAGCTTCTGTTGTTTCAACAGCCCCACAATGATTTTTTTATTACTAGACAATATTTGTTACTCCCAAGTTCTAAGTGCCTTAAGTGTGGTCTGCAATGGCTTTGCTGGCAAAGGCATAACTAATTAGTGCCGACAAGATATTAAATCCCTATTACATTTACCTATTTTCTGGCTCAAGTACTTGGAACAAAATCAGGCCTTGCAGAATGCGATTTCTTTCTTTCCATTTTCCCCAAGTTTCCAGCACAGCCTGGAAGGGCAGCTGCAACTGCCCTGGTACACTACAGTCATGGAGCATGCTCAGCTGGCTCTTTGGCAGGATTTGCTGGGCAAAGGCACATAGGAGCAGCGGTATGGCACAGAAAGCATGGATGGGTGCTGTGATAAAATAAGACAGAGATACAGAGAGTATGCCAGAAGTATGGTTTTGGTATTAAGTGTTCCTCCCTTGGTCAATTAATCTGCTGTTTCTTTGTTGTCTCTGCTCTTAACACTCTTTCATGTTTCCCTGGCTGTCTCTTTACTCTCTATTCCCTTTTCTTCTCTGTTCTACACCTTGTTCCTCAGAGGAATTCTCGGAACCTAAGTCCTTTTTCCACACCTCCATATGTGGGGATCAGCAAATACCTGGATTTCATATGCAGCCTCTCACCTGGGCTCACTTCATCTGGTGCCAAAGCAAATGCCTTGTTAAAGAGCTGAGCTAGCTTTTGGAGTAGTGTTAACAGACTACACCATGGGTTAAGAGCCACTCATCTCTGATTGTAACTTGCCAGTAGCACCCAGGGCACCTCTGCCCTGCCTAATCCACTATGCCTTCCCTCTTTATTCCTTAAGAGTAAGTTCTTACCTTCCAACCTGGGGACAGAGAGAGGTGCCAGCTTCTCTTCCTGGAGACTGAGCTTTCACAGGGCACCCTTGATTAATTTTTTTTCCTGCCTAACTGAAAAACATCTCAGAAGGGAAAACATTTTACATACATTCTTCACTCCTGTTTGTCAGATATGGTCAGGTTTTCAGATCACTTGAATTTTGAAGATTATTACTGAAAACAGATGAATTATTTGACAATCACAGTGAAGCTTCTAGGATTTTTAACTATACATCTCTCAGCTTCCCCTTACAGGACTTTTTCACAGGCTGATGAGAAAGCAGGGTCTACTTTTCAGCATGGTTTGGGGGTTTAGTGGTTCCCCCCTTTTAATTAGCTTGTGATACAGACCAATAAAATCAATGAGCTGAAATCTGATACACTGATTTATTTTCAGGACCAAGGTCTCACTTTGTAATACTATTTGAGGAGACTCTGTGTTCCTCCAGTTTTATTTGCTGAGTTCCAGACAGAGGTCATATATAGATAGTCACATATATAAAAATACAGTTTCTCTTTAACCTATTAAATTACACATATCCTTGAACCATTCTTTTTATCCTTAGTATTTACACCAGTCTAATGTTTATGCATTGTTATCACCTCAGAAGTCTCATAACCCAGCTCCATGTGACTAACTCCTCTAATCTTTGTGGCAGGGAGGAGTGGTGGAGATTGCAGGTTTTGTGTATCCACTAGCAGGGTGACAGATGAAACAATGCTCACACAAGGCTCTGCTATCTGCCCGCTCCTTGCTTTACCTGACAATAAACTGGCTGGCTCTGAGTGATTGCTCAGCATATGAGAAACTGCCATGGCAGCCCCATGTGGTCTCAGACTGGATTCCTCTGCCCCTGCATTCCTTCTTGCTGCCAGTTCAGAAGTTATACAGCTAACTAATTTTACCGCTGTGTTGCACCGGTTGCAAGCATACTGAGATGGGGCAGGGAACTCATCTGGCTGAAAAACTAATGCAGAAAAAAGACACTGATGCAAATGCAGGAGAGAAAGGTGAAATGCCCAACAGCATAAACTGGGCAGGAACATGTACCAGGCTCAGCCCTTGCTTAAATTCACCTGGCAGCAGGTTGCCCTCTTCCTTCTGTAAGAAACATTCCCTAGTGTTAGCCCATGTGGATGGGGCAGATTTTCCTATCCATTTTCTGACTTTCAAAGTGGAAAGAGAACGGCACTTCCACATCAGGATATGTAATTATTGTTTAATTGTGTGATAGATGCAGTTCAGGTGAACAGGGACTTTTTCACTGCAGGAACAGTTCTTGGATGATGTCCACACAGAGGCCACACAACTCTTTCCATGGAATATGTGTGAATCTTGGTCTGTTGAAAGCAAGAGACAAGATTTTAAGGAATAGCAGAAGAGCCCTAGAAATAGTGCATCTGACATGAGTGTTCTTATTAAAAAATCACTTGGACAAAACATTGCACCACTGCTCTGCACATCTCAATAAAAGACCTTTTTTCAGTTTGGTTTGGTTTGGTTTGGTTTTTTTGAAACAGTGAATGAGATCTGTCCCAGTTTTGCCAGAATGAGTATGTTATGGCTATGGAAAGAGGTTAGGCCCCCAAAAGTCCCTGCTTCTACAGTTTATATAACTACTGAAAACACTAGTTTAATTTCTAATGGCTCAAAGTGAGTACATATCGAGCCCATTAATAATACAAGGATGTCCAAGAAAAACCAGGAGAAAAGCATTATAAAAAAAAAAAACCTGCAACCTCCCAAGGAATCTAATAATGATAGGGTGAGAAAAGAATGTGGCTGTGGATTGATGGATGATGTGCAGATATTTTTTGTTAGAGAATTATGGAACAAGTAGAAAGTCCAGATGTTTCAGAGACTCTAAATAGTTCAATATTTCTGAAATGGGTGTTGTTGGAGGAGATAGTTAACACTGAGATGCCCAGATAGGATATGTCTTCCACTTGGCTTTACTACCTGGTTTAGCGGAGGTTTTCTTCTATAAAGAAAAGCATTTTGAGTTTCAGCAGAGCAACTCTCTTCAGTCTATTTCAACTAACCACACTGGGCTGCCAGCTGTAACAAAACTGAATCTAAGCATAGGGCCTGATTGCTGTTCCACATGACTGGAGGAGTGGTGCAAACAAGATGGTTGCTGACTGGTGCAGTCTTTAACCCAGTTTCAGCCACACTAGAGAAACCTGAAGACTGGACATTTCAATTAAAGCCATTGAACTGGCTCTATATTTACACATTTCTAACTAAAAAGATTGCTGGCTTCTTCCTCAGGTCATTAGAGATTTGCACCTAGTCAGTTCAGCTTGGAAACTACAAATGTTGTTTTCTACTTTTACCATCCTCATCTTTTGTTTTCTATTGTGAGTAGCTTGAGTCTGTCTCAGCCTAGAAGTTCTAGACCACTTACCCAGTGCCTGCTTTTAGTTGCATTAGTGAGCTCCTTAAAAGAGAAATTTAAAAAAATAACAGTCCTTCAACACTGCAGCACTTAAGTTAGCCACATTAAGCAATAGATTCGCCTTGACATTTGATCTTGGTGAATCTTGCTTCCAGGCTTTGTTTCAGTCAACTTAGTGGCTTCTGTAGTAGCAGCACACCTGGCAGAATCTTCTGTAGTCTGCAGAAAGTTTTCTCCACCACTGCTGGGGCTTGGCTGCTGGTTTACTGTTCCTCTCAGCAGCCTCTCCTTGAGTGATGGTCTTATCTCTTGGTGCCAGGATTTTCATCTGCAGTCTCTGGGCTGTCCTTCCACCAGCTCCACAGGGATGGAGAAGTAACTCTGCCTTCCAGAAAGCACTCTGTGTCCTTCAAAAATGGTCATAAAGATCTTTTGTAACTTTCTACAACTTAACCTCCAGTAACTTCTCTTATTCTTGACTTGATGGGCATTGAGTATTTTCACCTTTTGTCCTTTCTGGAAAACATTGTCTGGTTTTCTGATCCACAGCTATTACAAGCTCTCATAACCTTCCTTCATAACTGTGTTAGTGAAAGCTCTACGAATGTCTTGGAAAGTGAACATACACTCCTTCCCTTAAACAAAACATGATCTATTCCTCCAACACTTGCAGGCTTTGTACTCTTAAGACTGGTGTGCTCCTAGGACTTTACCAGTACCCAGCTCTAAATGCTGATCCCTCAGTTTACTTCAGCCTTTTCCCAACCCAGGTTCACATCCAAAGAAATCACACAATTACTTAAGGTAAAAACATAATATGCTGCAAGTCCAATGAGAGAATATTTCCCCTCTTATTAACTGCCTCTCACCACAGAGTTTTAAGTCATTTATGGACACTAAGAAACCCATTTTCACAACAGCTGTGGTAGAGTGGTAGATTTTGTTGCTTCTTGTCCTCTCTAGAGAAAAAAATATGCTCAGAAATAGAATTTTCTCCCCTTCTACTTAGCTCTGGTGAGACCCCACCTGGACTAAAGCGTCCAGTTCTGGAGCCCCTATTACAAGAGGGATATGGAGGTGCCAGAATGTGTCCAGAGAAGGGCCATGAGGATGATCAGAGGGCTGGAGCACCTCTCCTATGAGGAAAGACTGAAAGAGTTGGGGCTGTTCAGTCTGGAGAAGAGAAGGCTCCGAGGTGACCTAATTGTGGTCTTCCAGTATCTGAAGGGGGCATACAAGAAGGCTGGAGAGGGACTTCTGAGGATATCAGGTAGTGATAGGACTAGGGGGAATGGAATGAAGCTGGAGGTGAGGAGATTCAGGCTGGACATGAGGAGGAAGTTCTTCGCCATGAGAGTGGTGAAGCCCTGGAATGGGTTGTCCAGGGAGGTGGTTGGGGCCCCATCCCTGGAGGTGTTTAAGACCAGGCTGGATGAGGCTCTGGCCAGCCTGATCTAGTGTGGGGTGTCCCTGCCCATGGCAGGGGGTTGGAACTAGATGATCCTTGTGGTCCTTTCCAACCCTGACTGATACTATGATACTATGAATTTTACTTAAATTTCAGGGTTTCTACCTTATTTACAAAAGAACCTAGTATTTCCCAAAGGTAATTAAAAAAAAAAAAAAAAAAAGTCTCATATATGACATTTTCCTTGGATCTGCAGGGTGAGCATATGTATAGGCGTGCGTGCATAGAGACAGACACAGGTCTCTTTCTCGGTATACAGAAAATGTTGCTCCTCAGCACCTGAGAGCACCCATAGCATTAGTAATGTAGGGAATAGAACAAAGAAAAATATGTGGTTTCTAACTGTGGTCAGTGCATGAAAGATGTAATCATTGTTGGGGCCACTAAATATTGCATGTCCAGTGATGATTTATTAGTACTGTAGAATCCAGGGAAATACTCCCCGCTAAATTATTGCTTCTCTGGCTTTAGCATTCAAAAAATTCCCAGCTTGAGCCAGAGAATTTATTTTCTCCTCTTCCTTATATTTATCTGTGGTTTGCATTATCATACACTAAATACGTTCAGACTAGCATTGCTTTTCTTGATCAGCAGATTGAAAAGCTATTGCGACTCCCCCTTTAACTCTCCCCTTCCTTTAGGAATTTCACAAAAAGCCCAGTAATGGGCACCATAATGAATTGTGCTGGTTTTAAATAAGAAGGGCAGAGTAACACAAGATCTAACAACTCACAAGGTTGAAAGGCTCAAAGTGTGTTATTTTCATGTTTACATGGTTTCTCTCTCTCTCTTTTAAAAATTATGTAAAAGTATAATGGATAATTTGCCATTGTGGTAGCTTAATGCTAGGTCAGACAATTATCTTTAAAAAAGAGATCTCTATTATTTTGTTTGACACTCCACCATACTCCTGACACTAACTACTTTTATGATTTTTTTGCAAACAATCTTAATGCTTTATGGAAGTCTCTTTTCACACTAATTTATGCACTTTTCAATAAAATTGAGGAGGAAATATTTGTTGTCAAGTTCCAAAAAGAACAAGCTAGACCAAAAAGGATCTCATGTTGTCTAAGTAATAACTATATGCTGAAACTGATAACCCACTGGTACCAGAGTTGGTCAAAATCACATTTGTCTTGGTTGTGAATTTACGAAGACAGCATTTATTACAGTGGATACTGGGAATCAGATGATTACCACTTTGACAAAATAAGTCAGATTCACCTCTGAGAGACTCAACCCACACAGGTAATCAGCCGCGTTTCATGGAGACCTTTGTGGATTTCCTGCTAACTGAGAGATGTGCCCCACTATTGCTGTAACATCAGTTAAGGAAAAGAAATGAGGTACAAAGAGAAATGTCCAAAACTCAGTAAATTAGTGTCTCCCTGTTGAAAAGAAAGAGATGCCACTGTATGCCAGGTCTAGAGACAGGTAGTTTTTTGCTGCTAGGGGAGGAAGAAAAAGTACAAAAGATTTTCCAGACCATGGGTGGGATGGGCTACCTAAAACAACAGACAAAGATTTATCATTGAAGCCAAGAAATCACTAATTGGGCCTTCTAGTTTTCTAGTTTTCTTTTATTTTTCAGACATACTGGCCTGTGCATTCTTGGCTTTGTAGCCATGTCAAGGCTGGTGCTTGACTTTTTTACCTTTTTTCTTTTTTTTTTGCTAAGATTCTAGACAAGTTATCTTTTGAAAATTAGCACATGTGACTAAATACACAATGATAAAAGCACTTATATTATTTCCATAAATTCCCCTGACAGCCATTTGAATGCAAATTGAATGGAAAGAAACCCTGTTTAAATGAATTAACAAGGAAAGGCAGCAGGGGATGTGGAGGGGGAGAAACAGGAGTGAACACAGACAGAGTAGACACAACGTCTTAAAAACAGAGTTGGTTCATGTTCAATATAATTGAAGAAGTCATTTTTAACACCATTATTTAGAGTCAGAGGCCTCTTCAGTTGGTTTATCCAGCTTGAGTGTACTGATACAGTCAAGATGCTGAAAAATGTTTAACCTGTTTCAGTACTGCAAACCAGGGACTGACTGCCTGTTAGGTGCTGGCTTTCATTCCTTTTGTCTCCATGAACAAAAGAAACAGCAATCTTTAATTGAAATAGTAACACCACAAAATTGCAATGATGCAGCACAAAAATTTTATCTTCTGCTTAGAATCTGCAAGAAAAATGTTTCTTTCTTGGTGAGGCTCTGTGATTGTGCTTTCTGTCCTGGTGTTTGGAGGCTGTAGAAGATAGAGGACCATTAGAAGTTTTACAGTGAAGGTCCATTTAATCTGTCAAGTAGTTTATTTTAGCTTGGAAACTGCAAAGCAGGACAAAAGTGTATATAACCTTAGAGTGCAGTAGATCATTTAGAGTGAGTTTCTCTTATAAAGGTGTACACGGCTCAGCACAAATATGGCTTCCCGTACTGTTCCTCTGCCTTGACATAGTGGAAACTGAGGCTGCAGCACTGTTGTTGACTCCACAGTCTGAAGATGAAGTGCAAAGGAAGACAGTAGAGAAGAAATACAGTTTTCCCTGCAAATCCACTGCCAAAGAAACCAGAAGGAGCCTGCAGCTCACCTGGGTATTAGTCATCCCAAAGCACTGTATCGGAAAGTATTAGAACAGGGAAAATGGATGGGAATTAATCTTGTATGAAGTTGTATGGAGAAAACAATTTCAGAAGGAAACCAGAAAGAAACTAAGTATATATTCTCACCACATGTTCCTAAATCAAGCATCTGCTGCAATGCATCTGTGTGTAGTCTTTTCAGATCATGAAGAACAGTAGGTAGATACAGATGTAATGATAAACCAAGAATATTTTGCAGTAAGTGCCACTGGTGATTCACTGTGTGGTATTACTATTGCTCAACTGATATTCAGCTCTGATGAGTCAGGGATAACTGTACAGATGGATATACCATGTTCAGAAGAAATATAAAATTATGGCACATCTTATTTGCAAGTACATTTCCAGTTTAAACTAAGTTATTTAATCTTAAATAACATTTAAAGAAAATACTAGTGTTTGCCACTCTTCCTCCACTCAAACTGTAAATAAATTTAACATAGCTAATATTTGAGGCTAAAATGGCCACATGCATCCATTTGGTTTAAATAAAATCAGTTTGAATTTTGAGAACCATAGTAAACAGTTCCATAACTCTGAACTTCATATTTCCTGAAAATTAGAAACTAATTGATTAGAATTAAAGTCAAGAAATGAACAATACATTTAAATCACAACATGAGCTGTCCATAAATCTGAGAACATTGGTAGTAAAATTTAATCCAATAGTGAGGGTTTGAAATATGGAATAGAACAGATTCTAAATTGTGAACAGACATCTTCACTTTATGGCTGACTGAGACTGAGTTCACATTGTTCAAAAGATAAATGTGAATGTTTAGCTACAGCAGAAAGAAATGAACTACAACCAATAGGTCCTTTCTTGTATAGTATACATCAGAAATACAAAGTCTAAAACCATGACTTGCTTAGTCAAAAGACTCTACAAAACTACTTTAATGAAAGAAGTCATTCAATCATCATCTTAGTGTGAGCCAAGATGTAAGTGTACAAGTGTAAGTGTTCCTGTATCATGTGAAATTAGAGTTTTGCCAATCCATTTCTGCCACAAAAATCATAGTACTATAATATAAAACTTACCCTTTATTCCAGTTGACTCTGACAAAACTAAAAACCAAGCCATTCTGGGATACTGGCCTGGCTCCTCCAGAACAGCTGCAGAAGAGAGATCTAATTGTTTGCAAGGTACAACAGGAGTATATGCTAGTTGTGATTGATGATATCATGACCCTTGTTACCGGATAAATTTGGCTGGATTACCAAAGTGAAAGTGCCTTGGGAAGCTTAACATGGAAGGATTATAACCTTGCTATGCTGATCTCATATTTGGAAGGCATTAGTTGCACAGGGAAAGTGCTACAATGAGATCCTATTTTCAAACATAGTTTTGTTTCAGACTCCAGATGATCTTCAAGTCAAAATCACTCTGCATTTCACCTCTGTTTCTGCAAAATGGAAGGAAAACAAGCCTCATTTTTGTAGAGGATGTTGTGAAGCTTCACTCTGTGGGCTTGTAAAGGTATTTGGATAACAAAGGACAATGATGGTGGTAAGTCAGAATGTTCTAACAACACAAAACCATGCCATTGATTAAATATTGATGTGAGGAGAAGAAGTGATATAAATACATTAACTAACATTGCACCAGACAACACACCTTCCCTAGAAAGCTGACAGCTAGCACTACCCAGACAGACGTTCAAGGGCACTCCATAAAACCTAGATTAAAAAAATGTTGTTCTGTCTGGAGCAGAACATCTTGTTGGATGGCAAGATAGTTAGCCACAGGCCAGAGAGCAGTGACCAGCTGAAAACATGCACACTTCATACTGTTACACACACCTGTAAACAATCGTTCATGTGATGGTGGCCTATCAGACCCAGTGGAGGCTCCAGACATAACTGGCAGTTTTAAAAGACAACACCACTTTGTAATATTCCCAACAGTAACTGGGTGTCAGATTCTAAAATCTGACCTTTTTCCCAGCAAGATTTCATTGGCTTGAACAGGAGGGAGAGAGTCTGAGATAAATAGCCAATTAAGAAAATATTTCCCAGAAGGATTTTGAGAGTCTGGCAATGGTCTGATCAGAGCTACTGGCATCATGCCATGTTAAAGGAGCTAAGCTGTGATGTTAGTCAGCCTTTGTGCTGAACTGTGCCATGGATGCCTCCTTCCCTATAGAAGATGTTGGTTACAGCAATGCAGAGATTGCTGCTCAAGGAATTCCTGGGCCTAATAGGTAGTAACGCTGTATGAAAAAGGAGATATGATCCTTTGGATGTCAGGGACATGTTAGGGTCCTGAAGAGTAAGAAGCAAACCAGGAAAATAAAAATTTACTGTGTTTCTATATTTTCAGATGAATAGGCAAGATCAAGGATGCTGAGAGAGCTGGCAGATGAGCTGGCCAAGCTGCTCTCCACCATTTTTCAGCAGTCCTGGCTCACTGGAGAGGTCCCAGATGACTGGAAGCTGGCCAACATGATGCCCACCCACAAGAAGGGCCAGTTGGATGAACCAGGGAATTCCAGGCCTGTCAGCCTGACCTCAGTGCCAGGCAAGATTATGGAACAGGTCATCTTGAGTGCAATCACACAACACCTACAGAATGGCCAAGGGATCAGGCCCAGCCAGCATGGATTTGGGAAGGGCAGGTCCTGCCTGACCAACCTGATCTCCTTCTATGATCAGGTGACCCGCCTGGTGGATGTGGGGAAGGCTGTGGATGTAGTCTACTTGGACTTCAGCAAGGCCTTTGACACCGTCCCCACAGCAAACTCCTGGCCAAGCTGTCAGCCTGTGGCTTGGAGAGCAGCACTCTGTGCTGGGTTAGGAACTGGCTGGAGAGCTGAGCCCAGAGAGTGGTGGTGAATGGTGCCACATCCAGCTGGCGGCCAGTCACTAGTGGTGTCCCCCAGGGATCAGAGCTGGGCCCCATCCTGTTGAATATCTTTATTGATCATCTGGATGAGGGGATTGAGTCAGTCATCAGTAAATTTGCAGATGACACCAAGGTGGGGGCAGGTGTTGAACTGTTAGAGGGTAGAGAGACTTTGCAGAGGGACCTTGACAGGCTGGACAGATGGGTACAGTCCAACATGATGACATTTAACAAGTCCAAGTGCCTGCTGTTGCACTTTGGCCACAACAACCCCATGCAGTGCTACAGGCTGGGGTCAGAGTGGCTGGAGAGCAGCAAGGAACAAAGGGACCTGGGGATACTTGTTAAAACTACATGCAGCAGTGTGCCCAGGTGGCCAAGAAGGCCAATGGCATCCTGGCCTGCATCAAGAATAGTATGGCCAGCAGGAGTAGGGAAGTCATTCTGCCCCTGTACTCAACCCTGGTTAGGCCACACCTTGAGTACTGTGTCCAGTTCTGGGCCCCTCAGTTTAGGAAGGACATTGAGACACTTGAACGTGTCCAGAGAAGGGCCACAAGGCTGGTGAGAGGCCTCTTCTCCCAGGCAACCAGCACCAGAACAAGTGGACACAGTCTGAAGCCGTGCCAGGGGAAGTTTAGGCTCAAGGTGAGGACAAAGCTCTTCACAGAAAGAGTGATTTGGAATGGGCTGCCCAGGAAGGTGGTGGACTCACACTCCCTGGAGATGTTAAAAGAGGGATTGGATGTGGCACTTGAAGCCATGGTTTAGTAGTCATGAGGTGTTGGGTGATAGGTTGGACTCGATCTCTGAGGTCTTTCCCAAACTTATTAATTCTATGATTCTATTTCTGATCTTGGATTTTCATTCATTCACGACTTTTCTTCTGGTGTGTAAATGCTGCAGATACAAGCAAAATTCACAGATGGAGGGGAAAAGGTATAACCCAAATGTTTTGTGAGACCACAGTTTTGAAAAAAAAAACAGAACTGGAAGTCCCTGTAAGAGAGGACATGCTTTAGCATGAGAGTAGGCCAGTTTGGGTCCTAATTTTGACACTGGGGATAACTTCAGGACAAGGAATTTTACTGAGAACACCATGTGTTGTTTGAGAAGATGTGTTACAAAGACAGATAAATGAGAAGAGATGACAGTCAATTATAGGTATATGTAGTTGAAACTACGGTAGCTCTGATATCAGAATCTCACATTTACATTCTCTGAAACATCAGTGTAGTATGTTTTATTGTTTTTCAACAGAACATCTTCTCCAAGTGCTATTTTGAGTGTACATACCAGTCTTCCCTATAGCACTATTCAATAAAATTACTTTTGTAATATTTTTCTGTCTGAATTTCCTATACTTTTTTGTTCAAGAGACTGAACCTGATACACTGTGGTGTTAAATTAACAGATATGCAGATCAGGCACTTCTTAGTAAGAACAAGGCATTTCACAGCAACCCTATGTAGTGCTACAGGCTGGGGTCAGAGCGGCTGGAGAGCGGGCAGGCAGAGAGAGACCTGGGGGTACTGGTTGACATTACACTGAACATGAGCCTGCAGTGTGCCCAGGTGGCCAAGAAGGCCAGTGGCATCCTGGCCTGCATCAGGAACAGTGTGGCCAGCAGGAGCAGGGAGGTCATTCTGCCCCTGTACTGGTTAGGCCACACCTTGAGTCCAGTGTCCAGTTCTGGGCCCCTCAGTTTAGGAAAGATGTTGACTTGCTGGAACATGTCCAGAGAAGGGCAACAAAGTTGGTGAGAGGTCTCAAGCACAGGCCCTGTGAGGAGAGGCTGAGGGAGCTGGGGTTGCTTAGCCTGGAGAAGAGAAGGCTCAGGGGAGACCTTATTGCTCTCTACAACTACCTGAAGGGAGGTTGTAGGCAGGTGGAGGTTGATCTCTTCTCCCAGGCAACAGCACCAGAACAAGAGGACACAGTCTCAAGCTGCACCAGGGGAGGTTTAGGCTGGATGTTGGGAAGAAATTCTTTACAGAGAGAGTGATTGCCCATTGAAATGGACTGCCTGGGGAGGTGGTGGAGTCACCATCACTGGAGGTGTTTAGGAGGAGACTTGATGGAGTGCTTGGTGCCATGGTTTAGTTGATTAGATGGTGTTGGGTGATAGGTTCGATGCAATGATCTTGAAGGTCTTTTCCAACCTGGTTTATTCTATTCTGTTCTATTTCCACAATGAGCAATTCTGAAGGAGAAATAAACATAACATTTCCTGTATTCCAGCTATAATGTTCCACAAATGATAAAATGAAAGAGATATTATAAAATGCATATAGAGAAGATTTTAATTTGTTCTGTAACCACAGATAGAGTTTCCTCATAGGAAACTTTAAAACAGGGGAAAATGATGGCATTTATCTTACCACATGGAGGCCTTAAATATCTCTGTACTGTGGTGGTATCCAACATGCTTATCTGCACTCCCCCTTGACTCTACATCTGTCTAGCTACCCAGGAGAATGATACATCTGGAAAGGTTGAATAGGTCAAGGGAGTTTACATGTATTTTGCAATGTTCTTGAGAAAACTTCCTGGAGAGAGGTCAACTTTTTCTTTTCTTGTGTGTGGTGTGGTGTTGCTGTTGTTATCATTTTAAACTCTTTGCATTAAATTAAAACATACTGTATGTTGTTTGAACATCATGAGATTTGGGTCTTTTTCACTTGGAATGCAGAAACGTATTTGAAAGTGCTTGCTTCTGAGGATTTTGCATGCAAGGAGAATCCTTGAAAGGGCATAATGTGAGTGTTAGAACTCAGCAATAGATGTAGACAAAAAGAAAATGTTTCTGGTGGAACAGATTACAGCAGAAAATGCTTTCTGAATCAGTTTGCACAGCTGTAATTCAAAACCTAGCATCTTTGCTATCTATGGGAGTGACAGAATCCACAGGAATAGTTCAAAGCTGTGTGAGGGGAAGTTCAGACTGGGATCACCTTCTCTGTGTCCAGGATCAAAGTATACCAACAAAGAGGAAAGCAGGAAAGAATGCTAAGAGACCTGCCTGGATGAGCAAGGAGCTCCTGGACACGCTGTCACACAAAAAGGAACTCTACAAGGAGTGGGAAAAAAAGGACAGCTAGAATGGGGGGCATATGAGGAAGCTGCCAGAGCAGAAAGAGACCTGGTCAGAAAAGCTAAAGCTCAGTTAGAATTAAATCTAGCCAGGGAGATTAGAATAAATTTAGCTAGGAACATTCAAATTATATCTAGCCAGGGAGATCAAGGGGCACAGTAAAAATTGCTATATGTATATTAATGGTAAAAAGAAGACTAGGGAAGGTGTGGGCCCCCTCAAATAGGAATAAGAATAGTGTGGCCAGGAGTAGGGAAGTCATTGTGCCCCTGTACTCTGCATTGGTTAGGCCACACCTTGAGTACTGTGTCCAGTTCTGGGCCCCTCAGTTTAGGAAGGACATTGAGACACTTGAACGTGTCCAGAGAAGGGCAACAAGGCTGGTGAGAGGCCTTGAGCACAAGCCCTATGAGGAGAGGCTGAGGGAGCTGGGGTTGCTTAGCCTGGACAGAAGGAGGCTCAGGGGAGACCTTATTACCATCTACAACTACCTGAAAGGAGGTTGTAGCCAGGGGAGGTTGATCTCTTCTCCCAGGCAACCAGCACCAGAACAAGAGGACACAGTCTCAAGCTGTGCCAGGGGAGGCTTAGGCTCGAGGTGAGGAGGAAGTTCTTCATGGAGAGTCATTCGCCATTGGAATGGGCTGCCCAGGGAGGTGGAGTCACCATCCCTGGAGGTGTTCAAGAGGGGATTGGACGTGGCACTTGGTGCCATGGTCTAGTCCTGAGGTCTGTGGTGACAGGTTGGACTCGATGATCTTTGAGATCTCTTCCAACCTTGGAGATACTGTAAAAAGGAAACAGGCAACAAGTGACATCAAGAAGGATGAGGTTCTCAATGACTTTGTTACCTCAGTCTTCACTGGCAAGGGCTCCAGCCACAGTGCTAGACTCATGGAAGATAATGACAGGGACTGGAAGAAGGAACAGTCCATTGTGAGTGAAGATCATGTTCATAACCATCTGAATAATCTGAAAGTGTTCAAGTCCATGGGACCTGACCTGATGGGATATACCCAGGGATGCTAAGGGAACTGGGAGGTGAGGTTGCTAAACCCCTCTCTATTATATTCCAAAAGTCCTGGCAGTCTGGGGAGGTCCTCACCAACTGCAAAAGGGGAAACATAACTCCCATTTTCAAAAAGGGAAAGAAGGATGACCCAGGGGTTTCCCCTCTGTGCCCAGTAAGTTCACGGAGCAGAACCTTGTGGAGTCTCTGATGAGGCAGAAGGATAATGAAGAGGTGATTTGGTACAATTCACATGGCTCTCAAAGATCAGCCCTGGGACCAGGCTTGTTTAGCATCTTTTTTGGCGACCTGGACAGTGGCATCGAGTGCACCCTCAGCAGGTTTGCTGATGACACCAAGCTGTGTGGTTTGGCAGACACACTGGAGGGAAGGGATGCCATCCAGAGGGACCTTGACAGGCTGGAGAGGTGAGCCTATGACAAACTCATGAGGTTCAACAACACCAAGTGCAGGGTCCTGCATCTAGGTTGGGGCAATCCCAAGCACTGCTATAGGCTGGGAAGTGACTGGCTTGAGAGCAGCCCTGAAGAAAAGGACTTGGGAGTGCTGGTGGATGAAAAGCTCAAAGTGAGCCACCAGTGTGCACTTTCTATTTTCACCAGTGTGCAAATCACATCCTGAGCTGTGTCAAGAGAAGCACAGCCAGTGGGTTGAGGGAGATGATTCTCCCCCTCTACCCTACCTGGAGTACTGTGTCCAGTTCTGGAGCCCCTTTTACAGGAAGGATCTGGAGGTGCTGGAAGGTGTCCAAAGAAAGGCCACAAGGATGAACAGAGGGCTGGAGCACCTCTCCTGTGGAGACAGACTGAGAGAGTTGAGGCTATTCAGTCTGGAGAAGGAAAGGCTCTGAGGAGACCTTATTGTGGCCTTCCAGTATCTGAAGGGGGCCTACAGGAAAGCTGTGAGGATCTTCTTAGGATATCAGGTAGTGATAGGCCTAAGGGGGATGAAGCAAAACTGGAAATGGATAGACTCAGATTGGAAGTCAGGAAAACGCTCTTCACCATGAGGGTGGTGAGGCACTGGAACGGATTGCCCAAGGAGGAGGTAGAAGGGTGGTAGAAGAGGTGGAAGAAGGAGGTTTTTAAGGCCAGGCTGGATGGGGCTCTGAGCAAGCTGGTCTAGTGTGAGGTGTCCCTGCCTATGGCAGGGAGGTTGCAACTGGATGATCTTTGGGGTCCCTTCCAGCCCTGATAATTCTATGACTAGGGAACACAATGTCTCAGCCAAGATGCTGGTTAGACACTGGAACAGGCATACTAGAGAGGTAATCAATGCAAGCCTGTCATTGTTTAAAGGGCACTTGGATAATATTTACTTTCTGTCATCTCAGAATCATAGAATGGTTTGAGTTGGAAGGGACCTTAAAAACAATCCCATACCAATACCCCTGCATGGGCAGGGATACCTTCTACTAGACCAGATTGCTCAAAGCCTCATCCAGCCTTGTCTTAAACACTTCAGGGATAAGGCATCCACAATGTCTCTGGGCAACACATTTCAGTTTCTCACCACCCTCGTGGTAAATAACGTCTCCCTAACGTCTAAAATTAATCTATCCTTCCATGGCTTAAAACCCATTGCCCCTTGTCCTATCACCACATGGCCTTATAGCAAGTCCCACCCCAGCTTTCCTTAGACCCCTTTCAGGTACTGGAAAGTTGCCATATGTAAACTATGTCAGCACTGATAGTCAGGCAGTTAGACCAGAAAATTGTTCTAAGTGCTTTTTCATCTGAACTATACTATTCTATCCATGGAAAAATCCTCATCAGGGCAAAGTTATCAATGAATAAAGAAAATATTTTTTAAAAAAGGATAAATCCCCACCCAAACAAACAAAAAAAACCCACCAAAAGTATTTATATACTCTGTAAAGATTAAATTCAATAAGCAAAAAAAAAAAGAGAAATATTCACAAACATCACTGAATTTCAGAAGCCTGAGATATTTTCTTTATTACTAAATTACTAACCCATGAAGTGCTCAGAAGTAAAAGTTTGTTTGTTTTAAAAGCCAGAAAAACCACGACATCAGAGAAATCTGATTATTTGCACTGTGACAAAGGCTACTTGGTGGTGTCCTCCAAACCTCAATACCTCTAATTTAATAACGCTGATAACCATATCTTCGTAAATCAGTGAGTCCTAACCCTTACCTGTCAAATGGTTTCCCTTCATTACCTGGAAAAAACAGTTAGCTTTCCTGCCCAGTTATCCTTGTAATTGTTTTCTCAAATTTAAATAGCATGGAGCAGTGGGGGTGGGGTGGGAGGGGGCTGGGGGTAGGGTGGGGGTGTGGGAATTGTTCTTCTGTGTGATAATCCTGTATTCGAATGCCCACACCGCAACTTCTGTGTTACTGATCTAACGTTAACTACGGAAATGAGTATTTCCAGATTAATCTTGAACCACAACTGAAAGGCAGAACATGTTATGGTCATGGTTAAAGCAGTAGATACTCAGCAACACACATGACCCTGGTAGCTCATACACTCACCAGTTACTCTTTTAATGTTGAAACAGCCCTGGCATTGAAAAATAACTCTTCAAAATAGTTAAGGAGATTATCTGACATTACACACCATGTTCTGATTTAGAATGTCTGGTATACAGAATCAAATAATATATCTGGGTGGAAGAGATCTTGAAGATCATTACAACCCTAGACTTACGATCCTAGACTTTAGGTCTGTAGACTTCGATCACTTCAGGGATGTGCTAGCCAAAGTGTCGTGGGATGAAGCCCTAGAGGGAAGAGGCACTCAGGACAGCTGGTCAGTATTCAAGGACCACCTCCTCTGTGTGTATACCAACAAAGAGAAAAGCAGGAAAGAATGCCTGGATGAGCAAGGAGCTGCTGGACACACTATCACTTAAAAGGAAACTCTACAGGAAGTGGAGGAAAGGACAGCTGGAACAGGGGGATATAAGGAAGCTGCCTGAGCAGCAAGAGACCTGGTTAGGAAAGCCAAAGCAGAGTTTGAACTGAATCTAGCCAGGGAAGTTAAAGGGAACACTAAGAGTTTCTATAGGTATGTTAATGGCAAGAAGAAGACTAGGGAAGGTGTGGGCCCCCTCAGAAAGGAAAGTGATGAAATGGTCACAAGTGATGTGGAAAAGGCTGAGGTACTCAATAACTTCTTTACCTCAGTCTTCATTGCAAGGGCCTCCAGCCACACTCCTGGTGCCATGGAAGATAATGGCAGGGACGGGGAGGAAGAACTGCCCATCGTAAGTGAAGATCAGGTTCGTGATCACCTGAAGAACCTGAAAGTGTTCAAGTCGATGGGACCCGACGGGATACACCCACGGGTGCTGAGAGAACTGGCAGATGAGGTTGCCAAGCCCCTCTCTATTATATTCCAGAAGTCATGGCAGACTGGGGAAGTCCCCACAGACTGGAAAAGGGGAAACATTGCTCCCATTTTCAAAAAGGGTAAGAAGGAGGAACCGGGGAACTACAGGCCAGTCAGTCTCACCTCTGTGCCCGGAAAGATCATGGAGCAGATCCTCCTGGAGGCACTACTGACTCAGAAGAATAGTGAAGAGGTGATTGGGAACAGTCAGCATGGCTATGCCAAGGGCAAATCCTGCCTGACAAACCTGGTGGCCTTCTATGAGCAGGTGGCAGCATTAATAGATGAGGGGCGAGCAACTGATGTCATTTATCTGGACTTGAGCAAAGCCTTCGATACTGTCCCGCACCACCTCCTGGTCTCCAAGCTGGTGACACATGGGTTTGATGGGTGGACCACTAGATGGATAAAGAACTGGCTTGATGGCCGCACCCAAAGAGTGGCTGTCAACGGGTCCATGTCCCAATGGAGGCCAGTGACAAGCGGAGTCCCTCAGGGATCAGTCCTGGGACCTGTCTTGTTCAACATCTTTGTGGGTGACATGGACAGTGGCATCGAGTGCACCCTCAGCAAGTTTGCTGATGACACCAAGCTGTGTGGTGCAGCAGACTCGCTGGAGGGAAGGGATGGCATCCAGAGGGACCTTGACAGGCTGGAGAGGTGGGCACAAGCCAACCTCATGAGGTCCAACAAGACCAAGTGCAGGGTCCTGCATCTGGGTCGAGGCAATCCCAGGCACAAATCCAGGCTGGGCAGTGACTGGCTGGAGAGCAGCCCTGAGGAGAGAGACTTGGGGGTGCTGGTGGACGAGAAGCTCAACATGAGCTCTCAATGCGCACTTGCAGCCTGGAAAGTCAATCAGATCCTGGGCTGCATCAGGAGAAGTGTGACCAGCAGGTCAAGGGAGGTGATTCTCCCCCTCTACTCAGCTCTGGTGAGACCCCACCTGGAGTACTGCGTCCAGTTCTGGAGCCCCTATTACAAGAGGGATATGGATGTGCTGAAGCATGTCCAGAGAAGGGCCACGAGGATGATCAGAGGGCTGGAGCACCTCTCCTATGAGGACAGACTGAAAGAGTTGGGGCTGTTCAGTCTGGAGAAGAGAAGGCTCTGAGATACAATGCAATACAACACAATACAATACAATACAATACACCAGGTTGAAAGAGACCTTCAAGATCATCGTGTCCAACCCATCAACCAATCCAATCCATCTAAACAACTAAACCATGGCACCAAGCACCCCATCAAGTCTCCTCCTGAACACCTCCAGTGAAGGTGACTCCACCACCTCCACAGGTAGCTGATGCCAATGGGCAATCACTCTCTCCGTGTAGAACTTCTTCCTAACATCCAGCCTAAACCTGCCCTGGCGTGGCTTGAGACTGTGTCCTCTTGTTCTGGTGCTGGTTGCCTGGGAGAAGAGACCAACCTCAGCCTGACTACAACCTCCCTTCAGGTAGTTGTAGAGAGCAATAAGGTCACCCCTCAGTCTCCTCTTCTCCAGGCTAAGCAACCCCAGCTCCCTCAGCCTTTCCTCATAGGGCTTGTGTTCCAAACCCCTCACCAGCTTTGTTGCCCTTCTCTGGACACGTTCCAGCAAGTCAACATCCTTCCTAAACTGAGGGACTCAGAACTGGACACAGGACTCAAGGTGCGGCCTAACCAGTGCAGTGTACAGGGGCAGAATGACCTCCCTACTCCTGCTGGCCACACTGTTCCTGATGCAGGCCAGGATGCCATTGGCCTTCTTGGCCATCTGGGCACACTGCTGGCTCATGTTCAGTGTAATGTCAACCAGTACCCCCAGGTCCCTCTCTGCCTGGCCACTCTCCAGCCACTCTGACCCCAGCTTGTAGCGCTGCATGGGGTTGCTGTGGCCAATGTGCAGAACCTGCCACTTGGATGTGTTAAATCTCATACCGTTGGATTTTGCCCATCTGTCCAGCCTGTCGAGGTCCTTCTGCAAAGCCTCTCTGCCCTCCAGCAGATCAACTCCTGCCCCCAGCTTGGTGTCGTCATGACCTAATTGTGGCCTTCCAGTATCTGAAGGGGGCCTACAAGAAGGCTGGGGAGGGACTTCTCAGGATCTCAGGTAGTGATAGGACTATGGGGAATGGAATGAAGCTGGAGGTGGGGAGATTCAGGCTGGACGTGAGGAAGAAGTTCTTCACCATGAGAGTGGTGAAGCCCTGGAATGGGTTATCCAGGGAGGTGGTTGAGGCCCCGTCCCTGGAGGTGTTTAAGACCAGGCAGGTCCACATTCTGCATAAACACCCACAGGGGTTGTGGCTCCACCACAGCAGATCATTCCAACGTTTGATGACCCTTTCAGTAAAGAAGTATTTGCTAACATCTAGCCTATAGCTTCCCTGCACAGCTTGTAACCATTTCCTCTAGTCCTTTTATCAAATAGAATAGACTGCCCCCCTCCTTGCTCCAGCCTCCCTTCAGGTAGTTTTAGAGAGCAACAAGGTCTCCCCTCAGCCTCCTCTTCTCTAGACTGAACAGCCCCAGCTTCCTCAGACATTCCTTGTAAGTCATGTGCTCCAGGCCCTTTGCAATATTCAAGGTGTGGCCTCAGGAGTGCTGAGCACATGGGGATGATCACCTCCCTGTTCCTGCTGGCTGCAGTGTTTCTAGCACAAGCCAGGCTGCCATTTGCTTTCTTGGCCACCTGGGCACACTGATGACTCATATTTAATTGACTGTCAGCCAATACCACCAGATCCCTCTCAGTTGCAGCTTTCCAACCACACATTCCCAAGTGTGTAGATTACCAAGGGGTTGTCGTGACTCAGGTGCACAACCTGGCACTTGGCCTTGTTAAACCTCACAGAATTAGCCTTGGTCCACTGGGGCCTAACCTGTCCGGATCCCACTGTAAACCTACCTTGCTCTCTAGCAGATCGGCACAGCCACCCAGCTTGGTGTCATCTGCAGACTTTCTGAGGGTGAATTCAATCCCCTCATCCAGAGAATTGATAAAGATGCTAAAGAGAACGGGCCCCAGTACTGAACCCTTGGGGACACCACTATGACTGGGCACCAGCCAGATCTAGCTCCATTCACCACCACTCTTCGGGGCCAGCCACCTGTGTTTTTTATCCAGTGCGCAGAGCACATATCCAAACCTTGTGCCGTGGATTTCTGAAGGAGATTCTTTGGGTCTTCTTAAACAACTGTTTAAAAAGTAGCATTCACCTTTCAGCAGATAGGCTTTTGCCAGTTTAATTTTAATGAACAATGCAACACACCTTTATTGATTTTGATATTCTGGACTTGTAGATTTTAAGACAGGAAAGCAACTTGCTTCTCACCCCGTAATACAAACCGAAAATGCTGACCCATAAAGATACATCACTTAAGACATTCTTCCACTTATAAAGACAACCATAAACCCTATTCCCCCTAAAAAAAAAAGGGAAGACTGCATATTTTTGCATTTATATTCAAAGCATCTCATTTAACATCAAATTACGTTACTTT
Organism: Picus viridis; assembly: GCA_033816785.1. NCBI lineage: Eukaryota > Metazoa > Chordata > Aves > Piciformes > Picidae > Picus > Picus viridis. The sequence goes on along the minus strand of CM066606.1, from coordinate 71,575,946 downwards.
ATTTAAAGTACAATAGCATCCTCCCTTATTTAAACAGCATGTTTCAGGGCTGTATCAGTGAGGACAACCTTAACGATCCAAAGGTTCATTTGCAAGTAATGTATTTTGCAGATATGTTATTCAACTATTAGTGATACCAGAAAATGAATTTACACATCAATTACTCACTAACAGGCTTACTGGAATGAAACTAGGCCAAACCTAACAAAGGGATCCATTTTCAACATTTAAACCAGATCATAAACTTTCCAAAATTTGACTGCTCGGAGTGGCAAATCTAGTTTCCATATTACCCAGCAATTTTGCCTTTAAAGAGGCATTTGTGGAATACCCAAAGTACATAGAAACTTCTCTGTGTATGTCTGGGTAGAAGGTGACCAGCACAAAGGATATAGGCTATACTATTACATGCCAATAAAGGCATAAGTCTCACAGCCACCAGAAAATCCCCCATTCTGATGTACTTGAGCGCTTTGTAGAAGTTAATGCACATGTAAAGCACTGTATCTACGCCCAAAGCAGAAGCAAAACAGTATCCCATCCATGGAGAATCTCAGAGTCAAGGAAGAAATGTCCAAGAATTTAAGAATTCATTGTCCCCGTCTGTGTTCCCCCCTTTAACAATGCTTTGGAAGTTGAAAGGCTTTATTGCTTGGGGATGCTGCTGTGCAGAGATTTTTGAGCGGTCATAATGCTGTAGGTGACAATACCTGATCTCTGAGCTGAGTCCCTGGAGAGGACCATGTGCTAGAGGTTGTTTCATACCACTCATTTTCATGGGAGCATATTTTGCTTAGCAGTGACTTGGGGCATAAAACTCAGTACTAGAGAAACCAAAAAAAATATCTAAGTTTTGATAGTAGTTTTTTGTGATTGAGAAACTCTCCTCCCTTATTCCTAAGAAACACAATAGGATATTCAATATGGCAGGAAACTGGAGCATTGAAGGATTGGAAGGAGAAGACAGGGAATTCCAGGCCTGTCAGCCTGACCTCAGTGCCAGGCAAGATTATGGAACAGGTCATCTTGAGTGCAATCACACAACACCTACAGAATGGCCAAGGGATCAGGCCCAGCCAGCATGGATTTGGGAAGGGCAGGTCCTGCCTGACCAACCTGATCTCCTTCTATGATCAGGTGACCTGCCTGGTGGATGTGGGGAGGCCTGTGGATGTGGTCTACCTGGACTTCAGCAAGGCCTTTGACACCGTCCCCACAGCAAACTCCTGGCCAAGCTGTCAGCCTGTGGCTTGGACAGCAGCACTCTGCACTGGGTTAGGAACTGGCTGGAGAGCCGAGCCCAGCATGAGATTTAACACACCTAAGTGCCAGGACTTAGCCACACACTGGCCACAACAACCCCATGCAATGCTACAGGCTGGGGTCAGAGTGGAGAGCAGCCAGGCAGAAAGGGACCTGGGGGTACTGGTTGACAGCCAGCTGAATATGAGCCAGCAGTGTGCCCAGGTGGCCAAGAAGGCCAATGGCATCCTGGCCCACATCAGGAACAGTGTGGCCAGCAGGAGCAGGGAGGTCATTCTGCCCCTGTACTCAGCACTGGGTTGGCCACACCTTGAGTCCTGTGTCCAGTTCTGAGTACCTCAGTTTAGGAAGGATGTTGACTTGCTGGAACAAAGGGAGAAGGGCAAAGAAGCTGGTGAGAGGTCTCAAGCACAAGCCCTATGAGGAGAGGCTGAGGGAGCTGGGGTTGCTTAGCCTGGAGAAGAGGAGGCTCAGGGGTGACCTTCTTGCTCCCTACAACTACCTGAAGGGAGGTTGCAGACAGGTGGAGGTTGGTCTCTTCTCCCAGGCAACCAGCACCAGAACAAGAGGACACAGTCTCAAGCTGCACCAGGGGAGGTTTAGACTGAAGAAGTTCTTCACAGAAAGAGTGATTGGCCATTGGAATATACTGCCTGGGGAGGTTGTGGAGTCACCCTCACTGGAAGTGTTTAAAAAGAGACTTAGTGCCATGGTTTAGTTGATTAGATGGTGTTGGGTGATAGGTTCGATTCAATGATCTCAAAGGTCTTTCCCAACCTGGTTAATTCTGTATTCTGTATTGCAAATTGTTTCCCATGTCCAAAAGCCAGATCTGTTGCAACTTAATCCAACTTTGAAACCTATTGTTCATCTCACCTTCCTATTCTGAACCACAAACACCTGCACTGGTGACATGATGCCCTTCCCGGAATGCAATGCATGGTGTAACCTCACTGAGGCTGCCAACTCCAAGAAGAACACCTCCATGCTCAGACACAGGTGCTGCTCCTGCTGGGGCAAGCTAGTACACCTGAAAACATAGGGTGGGGCAGTTGTCCTTGCACAGTTGTCCTTCTCCCCTCTGAGAGAAGCAGCTGGCTGGTCTGAGTGGTGTAAGGCAAAAGGCCTTCCACATCTCCCTTGGTAGAGGGAGGGGAGGGCTTTGATCTGCCTGGGATGACACTGTTCCAAACTGTCACTCATTCACATGAATCTACCAAAAGGTTGTGAGACATGCCTCAAAAGGTCACCCACAAAGGAGGGTGACTCTGGCCCATACTCCTTTATAGCGTTTCCTCACTGCCACATCTGTCTGCCAAGAAGGCCTGCTGTGATTTCCCCCCACATCCAGGCTCAATTTGTATGCAAATCTTCCCTCATTTGTTCTTGCTCCCTTCAGAAAGGACAAATTTAGTGTAATAACTGTAATTGTTTTAATAACATGAAAAAAACCCGACACCTTTATGGGACCAACAATCAAAGATTGAAATTGTAACACAGCATGACAAGTGTGGAGGCATGCCACCATTACTGATTTTCTCATTTCAGTATTTCTTTCATTGTCTGGAAAGGTGCTTATCTCAGTAAGCCAGGCATGGCTGGCTTGTGGCTCTTGAACTCTGTGCAGTTCTTAAGAAGTTATGTGGGGGTCTCACAACAAAGGCACACAGCTGGTTGGCAGTGTGCTCTGTTGGGATAGTGGCTGCTGGGCATTTGAGCCCAACTCAGGAAGAAGATGTGGGTGAACATGACTTAGCAATGTAAAGCTACTATCAATATTGTATTGTATTGTATCTCCTAAAAATGACATCTCCCCTCAGCTCCATGTGAACATATTAAATATAATATGGTTTACAAGTCACAGGTTCAGGCAGATAGCTATTCTTGCTCCACAAGAGAGGAGGTCTCAGTGCCATTTGCAGTGGTGGCCCTTATGTCAAAATACATTCTGCAGCCCTCTTACTGAACTGGACAGTATCTATTCTTGGCAACTTCTACTGCTTTCATTCTGAGTTTAGCAGATGAGAACCCATTTTCAGCATCATTCAGCTGGACCAGGACACACTTGATCTCACCTTATGGTTTACAATAAAACCCATTGACTAACAGTTACATTTTCTAATTATAAATTGCATTAAAACCTGTAATTTTAGTAATAAACTAGAAACTAAGAGCTAATCCTCCCTTTACTGGAAGATAAACCCATTACCAAATATCAGTTATTGAGTGAACCACAGCTCCCATGCTAAACATGCTAACATAGAAACAGTAAAGACAAGAAATGGTTCTTCACGCACACTCTGGTGAAGAGAGGCCACAGTTCTGTGTCTCATCTGGAGACAAGTGGGAATGAACTGATCTTTTTCAGTGCAAGGGGAACTCCAGACCTGCCTCAACAACTGCACCAAGGGCATGCTGGCATGATGCAGGAGAACTATATTTAAATGGGTGTGAACACCAAGGGATTTTTAAAACCTTACATGGAGGCATTTAAAAGGATCAAATCAGAAACTGGAAACACTCATTAGAAGCCACCACCTACTTAAAGCCTGAATCTATTCAGATGTGATTTGTCTCTCACCATGAGGTGCTTGAGAACATGCTACCACTATCCAGACAGTATAAAATTGTAAACTTGAAAGAATAAAGTTTCTTTTCTATTTGATTTGACATAAACCTAAAGGCATAATTGCCTGCTGACTCTCTCACAAGCAACCTGAAGAAGATTCACCATCCTAAAACAGTTCAATATAAGATCTCTTGTCAGCAATTAGAATGGAAAAAACAAACAAGAGATTTCTTCTCTACCCTTTATGCTTTTTCTTTAATGTCTAGGTCATCAGTATGTCTGCATAAGAAGCCACCTGACAATATTTGACCTTGACATCAAAATTCTTTGGAAATCAAAAGCAAGCACTAAAGATGGGCAAGATATTTGTAGAGCCTGTGCTAGCAGACTCAAGTCTGTACACAAGAAAATAAATAAACAAAAAGCTAAATTTCTGCTTCAGGTCTCAGAAGGTTACCAGGAATGTTCCTGGTGCTGCCAAAGTCTTTGGTCCTCGAGTGTTTGGTACTCTTCATGCTACAGAAAACAAACAAACAAACAAAACCAACCTCCCTCTTGCCCCAAAAAAACAAACAAAACAAAAACCCCCTAGGCACTAAAGTCAGCTTGTCACATGAATGAAATGAGAGAGCCCTGAGGAGCAAAATCTCAGCAACATACTGCTATCTTTGGGTAAACATTTGTTTGCAATATCTTTTAAAAATAATACTGCCAACTTCAGTGATTGACGATTTCACCCCATTTATCACTGACAGCTAGAATTATTTTTTCAGCTGTGGATCATGTTAATTGTGGAAGCTAATAGGGAGGAATGTGAGGTAAATGGTCTCAATACCTTTAGTATATGTGATGACTTTACCAGACTTGCGGTACTGTATTTACTGTAACCAAAAGGTCATGCTCTATATTTTAAAGGTAAACAGGGAACTTTCCTGAATCAGTCACATTCTTGCAAATTATGCAGGAAAAAAATTTTTTATGAGAGGAAATTAGGAATCTGGGTGTTTCGTTTGGCTTTTTTGTTGTTTTTAGTTTTTAATTAACTTTTGTTTCAGGTACTTGAAGGAAAGCTACCAACTTTAGCTGACAAGTGTAAACCAGAGGATTACAACTATCTCTTCGGCAAGCAAAGCAATTCAGGAAGGATGGACTACTGCAGTTATAATTTACATTATTGACAATGAGTGCTCATTTCTTCTCTGTAGCAAAGTAAATGCTGAGGCAGTGATGAGTTGCATTGTTCATTCTAATATTAAATAAATAATTAAAAAAAGCAGTTTCCCAGATACTGCAGTTTAATTGGTGTTATTTTTAAATGGCACAATCCTATTCACATCTTGAATCTCTAGGTCTTAAGACAGTGTACATGGGAACAGTATAATGAAGTAATTCTGATTTAGATATTGGTTATTCTAAGCATTAAAGTATAGAGTTTTGATATTGGCACTAAGGGGGCTTTGAAAGGTATAGAGTAATACTGCAATTTGGGTGTATATGCTTCCATAAGGATATGTTACCAAACATGCATACATAGCTCACTGTAACACGTACATGAAGCATCTGTTTCAAAAAATATGAAGGTATTAATTAGTGGAAAATGGGTATGTGCTTTCAGGTAACTGAGATATGACGATGCTGGACAGAAAATGCTACCTTTGCATGGGCTAAAGAATGAAAAATGGATTAATTTCTATAGAAGAAAAATTTAGAGTGCCAACTTTAACTAGCAGTGGGAATTGTTGCTTTAAAGGGACTGTGTCAAAGCTGACAGGCTCAAAATGTAACCAACCATAACATTAAACGTTTTACAAAATGCCCTTTTGATCCTGAAAAATCTATCAACCTTCCAAATCCGAGACTGTCACATTGTTAAAATACCAAATACTTTACTGTGTGATTGGCCATTAAACTTGATTTGGTTTTGCAACATGTATACATAAGTCATGAATTTCCTCTCTCCTCCACAGTATCTTTGGGACTAAGCATTTGAACAGTACCAAATCTTTTGTTAGGGATTTCTGTGATTTAGCGTTTCAGTTAGGAGTACTTTATAACAAAGCTATTACACAAGGCTTCAGTACTTCAATGGTAAATGCCTCTATAGAAAGAGAACATGGAAGTTGCCAAACCACAAAAGGATTTTTATCTTGTTTTACTTAATGCATGCAAATACTTTCCAGTGCACACTGAAATGCAATAAATTGTAGTTACATGGCACAGTAATAAAATTTAACAACAACATTTTGCTATTTCAAGGTGACAGGTAATAAAGAAGTGCTGTGATTGCTGGTTTTATCTTATGTCAGTTTTAGTTCACAGTGTAATACTGAGAATTGAGAAAACTAATTGGGAATGGCTTTCCTTATATTGTACACAAACATAATAGGTACAATACATGCCTCTTACTTATTAGCATGTGGGCAGGTTCTCAAATATATTCATGTTTGACAAAACGCTCCTGTGCTTAGAAATTGACTATGCAAGAGCTTTGAATTACAAAAATGATCTTTACCAAGACCAAGCTATTTTTGGGCACCGAGTCCCTCTATTCCCATAATAGTAGTACAATTGGGCATGGATCATGTCATTCTTCCTCTTCACAGCCTCAACTCTTAATTTTCCATAATTGTCTGAAACCAGCACAGGATCTTTTGCCAAACACTTATGTTTGTTTTACTGTAAACATGACAACCAGATGATTAAAATTCTCCCCACTTTTCTCCCAACTTTATTGCCACAGATAACTGGAGCTGCACAGACTGCATCAATATTCACATTTGAGTATCTGCCTTTTCTAGACAGCTTCAGTGATTACAAAATTAAGGCATATTTAAGACATCATAAATGCAAGCACGGAATCACAAACAAGACTGTCCATAACAGATTCCATCAAAGCCCACCAGAATACCACCTATTACATTTTCCTACAAAATGTGTTGAATCAACAAGCAATATATACAGCATACTTTGGCTTCTCTAAATATAGCTGTGGAAAAAAAAAAAAAAAAAAAGCTAAAATGCATTATAAGCAGCTAGCATGAAGCATAAATGTCTCAGAATTAGTTAAATCAAACCTGATCTTCAGTCCAACCCACACAATGAAGTTAGTCAGTTCACCCAGGAGGGATGAGGATTGAGAAAGGTAATGATCTTTTTCAGTCTTTTTACCTAACAGATATCAGCAGCCCTACTTGATTTCAGGGGTTGTTTTGAACTGTAGATACTGAAAAAGGTATAGTTTTTACTTTCACGCAGGGCATGGGACTCTCTCCCATCCTCGTAGGTCCTGGATGACTAACCCTACAGCTGACACAAACAGATGCTTTTATTTGTTTGAACTATTAGGTCAAAGGGCTAATGAGGTAATGAAAATACTTTCAAGAACTATCAAATGAGGCATGATTAGCAGATTTTCAGTTGCTAGTTACATGAAACAAAAGAACTTAAAAAATATCCCCAGTTTATAAATCTGTTGTCTCCATCCCAGTCTTGGAAGGAGGCAGATTTAGAACTAATAAAAAAAAAAAAATTCTTAAAGATTCATAAAAGGAATAAGCAATTCTAGTCTGGCTCAGCAGTGCTACACTTCCATCAGCTGTTACAATTTGCGTTCTGAAAGTATCTCCTACTCAGAGTTTGATGGGTAACATTGAGCTGTCTGAAAAAGCTTTTATGTTTCCCATGTTTTTTCTTTTGTTCAGTTTTTTTTTGGTATATGTATTCTGACATACTACTTAATTTAAAAACAATAGTCATATAAACATGTCCCTCAGTTTAACATTATGGAATAATTGTACAAAGATGGTCTACCAATAAACCTGCAAGATCTTTCAGATATATTTCAAGAGTAAAAACATAATGCTGCAAAAATAAATCAGCCAGCTTTTAGAAGTTTCTATTCTGTATATATGTATATGTGTGTAAATGTGTAACTATGTAATTTAGCAATTTAAATGTGTAATTTAGCAATGATTATACAGTCATATTTGTTTTCATCTAGGAGTAAATCTTGAAGATTCTAAATCAAGGTAATACAACATACTCTCAAACTGACTTCTAGTCAAGAAAATCAAACTTAGTAACTCTACACAGTGTTTATTTTCTCCTTTTTTTCTTTTTTTTTTTTTCCCCCTTGATAATGGAAATCATGTATAAATCACAAACAGTGCAAGTTCCTCATGTCAGCAATTGTCCACTTGAATGAGTGAACTTGTGTATAGACACCGTATTTTTAGTATAAAGTCAAGATAATATGGCAGTTAACTAATAATCTCCACTACAGTAAAGATACAAACTTTCATAATATAAATTAATTGCCATTACAAAAAGGCAATGTATTAACTAATACGGTACAAAAATCTGCAACTTCTATAAATATAATGAAATGCAAGAAGTTAAATGAAATAATACATCACAGATTTCTGTATAGCGCATTTGAAGAGGCAAGATAAGTTACACACGGAACATTATACAGCAGGAAAGAATATCAAAACCCACTACCATTTAACTTTTTTCCCCATATAAAGACCAGAAGTACAAGTACAGGAGACGACATGGAAGCAGTGAGATTACCATCTCAGAAAGGGTAGACAAAGAGGTCTTATTGACAAGTTGTAAAGCATTAGGCAGTAGACAGAAGCTTGTCAAAACCAGCTGTTGTTGGATACTGATTGATAATGTTTTCATTCTGACGGCTGAGACACTGCAGACAGCCGCAGGTCTGAGAAGAAGCCCAATGTGGGCACATACACGTAGACACACATACACACACCAAGTAATTTAACAGATGGCTAAAGAGCATTAAAGCACAGTATCTTTTTTAAAAAGACAATGTTCATTCCTTAATGAACTTGCATGGAAAGTAGAGCCTAGTGTCCCAGGTTATTTCACCTAAATGATGAATATGTGTAGAAAGATTTTTTTTTTTTTAACAAAAGAGAAAACAAAAACAAGAACCAAAAACCCAAGGAAAAAAACCCCACACAATTGAGATTTGGCCATCTGAATAAAAACTGCATGGTGCTTACATATTCTTACATATTCTTCCTTAACCAGAACAGTCAACAACACTTTAGACAAGGAGTGAGCTACTAGATACATTTTAATTCCCCCATGAAAAGGTGAAGATGTTAATATAGCCATTAGAAAGGTACACATCCTTTAAGTTTAGCCAGAACACAAAACACCAAAAAATTACATTCAAAGTAAAATGTTGGTCTGAGCCTGAAGCAGTTACGAGGTATTGTTTCAAGCTGTGGTGAGGAATGATCACTTTATTAGTAAGACAAAGCATACAAAAACTCATTCTGAAAAAAAATAAAATGAGATCACTGCTCTTTCCTAAAGAAAAAGCATCACAAGCTCCTAGCCTAAATGGCCAGTGGCATATGCCAAAGCCGTATTATCATTGACTACTTGGGCCTTTTGCATGTTAGTCAAGTTCCCTCTTCAAAATGTGCCTAGTTAGGAAATTCTGGCCAAAATGTATCTCAGAAACCCTTAAAATTTTCAGAATAGGTTCACTGAAGGTATATATAGGCATGGTTTTAAGAAAGCACTATATTTGGGCTTATTCTAGTTTGCTCTACCTATTAGTTCATAATTTTAATATGACAAAGAAGGGGGTGTGAAGAGTAAAAAAGTCTCATCTTCTAATTAATGCTAAATGAAAAAGCCATAAAAGCTCTGAATTCCTTGTTTTGCCTCCCCAAAGTGTCTGCCTTCAGTGGGAAGTAATTCTGTCATTCCTCCCCCACAACTTCATCTCACTGGCCCTAAGAAGGGCAGAAATTCAGGAACAGTGTGGAAATATGGGGACTGTAGCCTCTAAGCTTACATCAGCTAAGAGAGAATGTGAATCTGTAAACTAGATCTTGTTCCTTTGTAATTCCAGAGAAAGAAGCCTCCTCAACTCACATAAGAGAAACTGATGGGCAGCTGCCTCCTGTCTAAACTGTGCAGAGAGAACCAAACCAACACAGGGCTCCTCTCTGAGTTTTAAAATTAACAAATTCCAGTTCTTGGGTATTTCCAGGAGTATTAGGAGTGAGGTGATTGACCTGGAAGGAAAGAGAAGAAAAACAAAAAAAGTGAAGCAAGAAGAGATGTCCTTCAGGCTTCCTGTCTATTCTATCACAAAATTAAACAAGATTATACTAGTTTTCCCAGCCTCTTTCTGACAATAGGAAGCATGATAGAACAGTGACCACCGGGCCACGCATTTCAGCATAAATAATTCTGAAGGAGCACTACATGAAATCCATGGAAATTTAAAAGTAAACAAAAAAAACTATGAAGAAAATTAGAAATTTTGTTTGGTGGAATTGCAAGTCATAGAGAAATGACTTTTATAAACCTTTAGAAGGTCATCCTTGCTATTTTCTTATTCCCAGATAAACTAATGAGAAACTATAATAAACTTCATGTGTAAAACATAAATGCTCAGAGGGGGAAGATATGTTGCTTAAAGCCCCGAACAAAGGAGTTACGATTTTCAAAACACAAGCTGAGGAACCACTGATGCATCTCTACAGTTTGTGTTTGCAGACACTCATGCATGAAGGTTGCCAAATTCACAAGGCACAACGTTCAAGGTATGCACCAGTCCAGTGACTGATCTGCACACACCCTGTTGTGACTGACTTAATAGTGAAGCAGTAACCTGGCATGTTTTTTAAATGGACAAAATAGGTTTTTAAGGTTAAAAAAAAAATAAAAATCAACAAAAGGCAGCCAAAAACCTGCAAACCTGCAATGGGGGAAAACTTGGAAAGCGAAAGAATGCACTGTGTTACAGGAACCAAACGGGATTTTTCCAAATGCACATTCCAGTGAATACTTTTCTATGTAACATTTAGCCCAGAGGAAGTTTAAAAGAAAAGTTATAATACCTTGGAAAGACAAGCTTATAGTACAAACACTGTAAGACCTTTAATTATGATATTGATGCCTTGGCAATGTTGATAATAGTAGTACTCTGAGTGACTGATAAAGGAAGCAATCCTTATTTAAAATCAATTACAATTCTAACTAGTAATAAAGCCTCCACACACATTAGCTTTGTTTCTCTTACAGAAAACTGCCTTCAATGAAAATTATTACTTTACCCAAAATATGTTTGCTAATTTACCTCTCAGGAAACTTCCAGCAAAATAATGGCTCTGCCTTTGATAGGGTTATGTGATTTTAGAAGAGGAATCAACTAGCTTGTCAACTGTGTTTTAAATTAGTTAAACTTCAAGACTAACCTTTGCACTAATGTGAAACTGCTTGCCTTTAAGGTATCCTATGAAGGTTCTTAGTGGCTGTGCTCTCCATGCCGCAGGGTAAGTAAACAAATTAGTCTCACAAATCCTTAAGACATTAGTTAGTTATGAAAAAAAAAAAAAAAAAAGGTAGCAGGTAGAATCCCTCCTTTACAGACTGTGTTATTTTTGTGTGTGTTACATTTCCTATCAAGGACGATTGTAACACAAGAAAACAACATGCAGTGTGCAAAAATAGTGGTAAACATAGAGGAACTCCCTATTTCAGTAGTGTGGACAACTCTACTGGAAACAGTTGTGTACCTGATTCACAGAATATTTATTTTAACAAAATGACACTCTGGACTAACTGTGTATGAACAACATATCACAAGCTGTCAGCAGAATGTGCAGGTACAGCGACGCCTGGAGAACCACTCTTTTCTCTTATATTTCACATTCTTGAAGGTTCGAAGTCTTTCTCTTCTAGCAAGTTTATTAGAAGGGAGAAGCTGTCTTTTACTGCCTCCATGTCATCCAAGGAGCAGGGTTTAAGAATCCAGCGCTTTCCACGTGCAAGTGGCTCAAGTTCAAAATATTTTTTTATCTATAAAGAAAAATAAAGAGCTCAATGTATCAATACTATAATGACAACTCTGTCTCTCATCTGAAACAAAACAAACCAAAACCTCAAAAAAAACCCCACATGTAGAAAGATCAGGATACTCATTTTTAGAATCTTACCCACAGCTGTTCTTATAATACAGGTTATATGACGTGACCTGAAAGTGTTTTCTTTAGGGGTGAGTGACCTGCTTGGAAGCTACCATTCTATCCATACATTTAACAGCATGGGAGGTCTGGGGAAGAATTATACGGACTTAAGAAAAGAAGCAAAGCACACAAAACAAGTGTTCAAAAACATAGCCAAAACAGCAAAAGAAGTTTTACATTATGTTTGTATTTTAATGTTAAAGCTTCATCATGCCTTTATTGGTAAACACTTAAGATGCAGAATTTGTCACCAGACTACTCTGAAGTACCCAAATGGACTTCCAAAAATGTACAAACTCTGAACAATCCAGTCAAATGCAGCTATAACAGAGGGTTTAACGACCTTGAGAACACTAGAAAAATAAAAAATTCCTCCAAAATAAGGACTTTTCTGTAAAATTTCACCTAGAAAAACTACATTCCTAATGTTATAAGGAATGTAATACATATTAGATGTGAGACATGATGGTTTTCTATACTTTAGTTTGAAATCCAGCACATTCCAGCAGGAAACCTTTAAATTAAACTAATTCCATTTTTACTTCCACAAGCAAGAAGGCATAAGAATATGATGCAATACAGAACTGTAAGTTTTAAAGGGATTATAAAGTTTGACAAAATAATTAATTGGAAGGACCAGTCATCATTGTCACTTATTATACACCATTTGTTAAGGCAGAAACACAGACTCACAGAAAAACTGATGTAAGATTTTCATGTAATAGTTCAATCACTCTTCAAAACACAAAGTACAATATCCAAACATTTTTGATGCCTCTTATAAGAAGACAGCACTCTGCAGTTTATTTGCTCCACAGATTACTGTTTTCATTAAACAATCTTAATCTTTGATAGTATTTGATCCAATAGCATTTGATCCAAAATTCCACGTTAGACTTGTCAAAATAGACATTTAGTATTTACATCCCTGATGATATTCTACAGTACTTGGTATTGTCAATTAACTATCAGAAATATTTAGTCCTGACTTAGTTTGCATGTTCTTGTTCCTTGTAATTACTAAAGAGTTTTTTTATTTTATCATAGACTGTATCACAAATAGGCACAACAAAAAGAACAGCTGTTTGTATTGTAATAGGCAGTAGAGGCTCTAGACAGGCAACAGGAGCCATGCTAGGTCTCCATGTGCAGGGGGAATGAAAAAAAACAAAAACAACTGAAAACCAACCCACCCCTCCCACCCCCCAAACAAACAAAGAAACAAGCAAACCAACCCACCCCCAAAACCCACAAACCAACCAAACAAAAAACAAAAAACAACTGAAAAAGGCATCCAGAGCCCAAATAAGGGGCAGCATCTCTGTGCAGCTCCTGCAGAGTCCACACAGCAGTTTTGTTTATCTAGTAATATATTCCAATAGAAGAAACTGACTGTCGTTGCAATAACACACATAAATCACACTTGACAATGGGGCAGGAAGGGCTTTTTATTTTTCAGAAAGGACTTTCAAACAGAGTGTGTAGTAACAAACACCAGGACAAAAAATGGTGTTTGAGGTGGGAAATTCTGCTTCCTAAACTAAGATACAGGTGAAACCTTTAAAAATCTATTCCAACAAAGCAGAATTGTATCAATAACAACCTGCAAATTTTTGAAAACAAACCTCTCCATCTGATATTCACTTCTTCTCAACTGAATTTCAGAAAACATATAAGCTGAAATGTAAAAGAGGGCTTCAACTGCCAGTACTTTAAAAGCAGCATACCTACTTTTTAGCATTGCTATCTCAGTACCATGTTAGCATAGTTATGTATGATCAGAACCTAAACACAAATCTTTGTAAGGGATATACTGTAATGTCTCCAGCAGCTGAAGTGGCATCAAATTGAATTTACCCTCATTAATATATAGAATTTTAATTCATCCTCATTAATTAATGGCACTGATTACAGTAGTGGAGTGACAGAGTCAGAAAGCTCTCTTGCCTGTTTCAGTAACAGCCTCCTTGACTGATAAACAAAAGGAGGAAGTGAAAGCTGCACAGAAGCATAACAAACAAGGTGTCAGTGTAGCTAGTTGACTGGCCTGGTAGTGTTAAGCTGATAAATATGGCTGAGTAATTTGAGACGTTTCAGACCAGCAACACAGAGGGTGTCCACCACACCCCCTCTACTGGAAGACTATTGCCATCAGGCCCTTAAATGCACCAAGGTCCTTCTGCAATCTTATTTACACAGCCCCTTGAATTAAAAGTATATCATGTGAAGAAATTATTTGGAAAAATTGTAAGGAGAGTACTTGGTTTTAAAAGCATTAAATATCTAGAAACATAAGAACAAGGAGACCAGGCAGACTAGCACTTAATTTTATGCATTTGTGGGCAAACACAACATTGCTTACCAAGGTAGCTTCAGACAGAATTTCTATTTCAGCAGAAAACCAGGATCAACTAATCTAGTGAAATTAATTACACAAGCAAATTGTTTATCTGGATGCCAAACACTGATGATTATTTTTCGCCCCCATTTCTGGGTGTGTAATCAAGATGCAACAAATCATTGATATGTTGCCATCATTTTCCACACCGACATAACAGTTCAAAGTATAAACAGGCCCTGGATGAATGCTGGAATTAAAATAATTGTTAAGCAGTGGCTTTTGAAATGGGAAGTTTTGATAACAACAAGAAAGCACAACTTCTGATATTCACACAAATAACAGCTATTTTGTTCACCCCTGCAGAGGAAAAAAAAAAAAAAAAAAAAAAAATATTTGCTAGATTACTTGCCCCTACTCCAAATTAGAATAGTAACACTATTTGGCTTACAAATAATAGCTAACTAAACCAGAATTAGCATAAAAGTGATTTTCCCCAAGCCAAGGGACACTCTGCAGTATGTTACTGTATGTTACTGTATGTCCTCATTTGAACTTCATACCACAGTGGAGTTTGCTAAAGCCCAGAGCTTTAGCTTTCTCCCCTTTAGCTCAGAAGATGTCCTTCAGGTCTAAAAACAAGTAAGTTTTTAGACTTCAAAAGGAACCCTTTTTTACATTCAAGAGATGAAATAAACTACGCCAAAGCAGACTGACACAATCAGTTGCCTAACACTGTTTATGCAGTGAGTTTTCTACTGGGATGCTCTCCAGTCTCCATGTGCTTTCATTGCTCTAGTTGCTTTCTGCCCTGAAGACCATCATTCCAACTCATTCTCTACTAGATTTCTTAAGAGGATGCACACCAATGTACAAAATATCCAAAGGAAACTGAAATTTTCTAAATACTCACTCACCTAGGTAGTTCTTGCAAAATCTGATAATCAGCAGTAACTATTTTACAGCTCCCTTCAATCACACTAGCACAAAAGGGGAGAGTTCCTAAGAGAAGCTCTTTTGTATTCCCCTCTTTCATAGATGGCGAAAAGCTTTCTGTCTTTTCATGGATGCCAAAGCAACATATAAAGACTCAAACATGCTTCAGATGTCTGACACATCAGAAATGCATTTACATACTGGCTTTGCATTTAGAAGTTTTTGCTTTGGGATTGATAAACTCAAGCTATAACCTTAGAAGACAATCAATTAAATCCACATAATTTTAAGATGACTTTACTACAGTTTTCAGGATATCACTGTATGTCTTGAGTCCACATGGAGGCCTTGTTTTATAGAGAAGTTGACATTGTATTTATGCCACATTCTGAAGTTAATAAAATCTAACAATAGAAGTTTGCAATTATTCCCACCCTTCCCAAACTCTACCTTCTAAGTCATATTTGAACTGGCATAATAACACTAAGCATATGGTTATCAAATGTTGCTTAACCTACACACTAGAAAATTCAAGACACCATAAAAAGATGGGTTCCCAGAATTTCAGCTGGTGTAAATTAGCACTGCATCATGGAACTGATGCTACTAAATTGAAATACTTAAGCTGAGTAACCAGGCCTTGCTGAAAGCTTGTATATGTCCTATTACTACTACCTCACAGTCACAACATACATGAATATAAGATGCATAGGAAAACTCAGATACTGTAATACATTAATATAGAATAATTTCCAATACTGAATATGGGGGGGGGAGGATTAGATTGAAAGTATTAATTTTAATTTGGACCGAAAATGTCAATACCAGATTTCACCAACACTAAAAGCTTCTGCTGTAAACAACCCCAAATTTCAGGTAGTCACATACATATATGCGATATTACCAGGTTTTATTTGGAGAATATAATGGATAAAATATGTTTTCAACCAGTGCTATTTTAATGAACAATTTCACTGGGAAATTTTTTTATAACACTACATGTACAATATATCTAATCAGAGGCTGTAGTCATGTCAGTGCCCCCACTACTCAAAAACTTCCAAAGACTTCTAGAGAATTAATCAAGTACTTTTGTAAAGGGTTTACTAAATTAAACTAGAATTACCACAAGAAATTATTTATTCATCTACCCTAATTCTGCCAAAACTGCAGTAGTAAAGGGAAGCCTATGGTTCCCCATGCTCACACTGTGAAAGTTTCACTGAGCTGTGATGCTCAGGTTACCTTCTCAGATGTATTAAATATCAGCCTTTTGGAGCAATTTTATGAAGACGCAGGAGAGAGAGGCAATTTTGATTGCCAAGTCCATGAACAACAGATGAGCTGCTTCTAACTGTGACCAAAGCATGCACAAATTCAGTATCTTGGAGGAAAAAAAGGATAAAGTCCATCATGTAACACTGAATTTTAAAAAGGGAAGCTACATAAAATAAGAAAATCAACTGTGCAGCTAAAAAGGTAAAGAGCTGGTGTCATAGAAAAAAAATACCATAATTAGAGGTTCAGAGTTTATTTATACTGCTACATCAGACTTTAAAAGTAACAAAAAAAGCTTTTAACAGTTGCAATAAGGAAAAGGATGGTATTAGAGGTAAAAGAAGTCATCTCTAAAAATGGAAAACAGAAAACAAAAGAAAGGAAGTTCTGGCAAATTAAATAGAAACCACAAATGTTGACCTACTAACCACAGAGTGGAATCCATTTCTTAAATCATCGTTGATGCTAAAAAGTAAATTGAAATCCACTCCAGTTTATGTTAGTACTGGACTGCTAGCTGCACAGCCTCTTGACGTACTACACATGCTTTTGTGCTGGTCCTGTTGTGAGTGCAGTGATTTGAGTGGGTGGAATGGATCGGTATCCACTTCATCTTAAATCAGTTATCTCAGTCCACTGTTTTTCTCCCCTTAGAAGTCTGTTATAAACCCCTCTATCTGAGCTAAAAAGGACCTCCTGCCCAACCAGAATGGCTGATCCAATGCTCAAAACTGTGAGAAGTTTCACATTTATTCTTCCTACAATTTACATCCCTCTGAAAAGATACTTCATGTGTTCCTGCTTGTATGCTTCTTCATAACAGTGATCTCGGCCATGTCTAGAAGGATCCTCGTAATGCACCTGTGTCTCATAAGCATTCCTCCTAAAGAGCACCTATACCTTGTATTTACTGACTCCATATGGAATAGTCTCATACCCAACAGGGAGGGAATGAGTTACAGACCTCTCAGCCTGAACTCAGTGCCAGGCAAGTTTATGGAATCACACAACACGTACAGGATGGCCAAGGGATCAGGCCCAGCCAGCATGGATTTGGGAAGGGCAGGTCCTGCCTGACCAACCTGATCTCCTTCTATGATCAGGTGACCCGCCTGGTGGATGTGGGGAAGGCTGTGGATGTAGTCTACCTGGACTTCAGCAAGGCCCCCACAGCAAACTCCTGGGCAAGCTGTCAGCTTGTGGCTTGGACAGCAGCCAGACGGAACTGGCTGAAGGGCCAAGCCCAGAGAATGGTGTTGAATGGTGCCTCATCCAGCTGGCAGCCAGTCACCAGTGCTGTCCCCCAGGGATCAGTGCTGGGCTCCATCCTGTTCAATATCTTTATTGATGATCTGGATGAGGGCAAGAAGGAGGAACCGGGGAACTCCAGGCCAGTCAGTCTCACCTCTGTGCCCGGAAAGATCATGGAGCAGATCCTCCTGGAGGCACTACTGACTCAGAAGAACAGTGAAGAGGTGATTGGGAACAGTCAGCATGGCTTTGCCAAGGGCAAATCCTGCCTGACAAACCTGGTGGCCTTCTATGAACAGGTCACAACATTAATAGATGAGGGGCGAGCAACTGATGTCGTTTACCTGGACTTGAGCAAGGCCTTCGACACTGTCCCGCACCACCTCCTGGTCTCCAAGCTGGTGACACATGGGTTTGATGGGATGGATAAAGAACTGGTTTGATGGCTGCACCCAAAGAATGGCTGTCAACGGGTCCATGTCCCAGTGGAGGCCAGTGACAAGCAGAGTCCCTCAGGGATCAGTCCTGGAACCTGTCTTGTTCAACATCTTTGTGGGTGCCATGGACAGTGGCATCGAGTGCACCCTCAGCAAGTTTGCTGATGACACCAAGCTGTGTGGTGCAGCGGACACGCTGGAGGGAAGGGATGCCATCCAGAGGGACCTGCGTCCAGTTCTGCAGCCCCTATTACAGGAGGGATGTGGACGTGCTGGAGCGTGTCCAGAGAAGGGCCACGAGGATGATCAGAGGGCTGGAGCACCTCTCCTATGAGGACAGACTGAAGGAGTTGGGGCTGTTCAGTCTGGAGAAGAGAAGGCTCCGAGGTGACCTCATTGTGGCCTTCCAGTATCTGAAGGGGGCCTCCAAGAAGGCTGGGGAGGGACTCCTCAGGATCTCAGGTAGTGATAGGACTAGGGGGAACGGAATGAAGCTGGAAATGGGGAGATTCAGGCTAGATGTGAGGAAGAAGTTCTTCACCATGAGAGTAGTGAAGGCCTGGAATGGGTTATCCAGGGAGGTGGTTGGGGCCCCGTCCCTGGAGGTGTTTAAGACCAAGCTGGACGAGGCTCTGGCCAGCCTGATCTAGTGTAGGGTGTCCCTGCCCATGGCAGGGGGTTGGAACTAGATGATCCTTGTGGTCCCTTCCAACCCTGACTGATTCTATGATTCTATGATTCTATGATTGTGTCCATCATATAGTAAGTTTGCAGATGATACCAACCTGGGAGCAGGCATTGATCTGTTGGAGGGTTGGAAGGCACTACAGTGTGACCTTGACAGGCTGAATGAGTGAGCAGAGGCCAATGGGATAAGATTTAATAAGGCTAAGTGCAGGGTTCTAACACTTTGGCCACAACCAGCCCAAGCAGCACAATAGGCTGGGGACAGAGTGGCTGGAGAGCAGCCAGGCAGAAAGGGACCTGGGGGTCCTGGTAGATAGTAGGCTGAACATGAGTCAGTAGTGTGCCCAGGTGGCCAGGAGAGCCAATGGCATCCTGGCATGTATCAGGGATAGTGTGGCCAGCAGGATAATGGAGGTTATTCTTCCCCTGTACTCAGTACTGCTCAGGCCACACCTTGAGTCTTGTCTCCAGTTCTGGGCCCCTCAATTCAAGAGAGATGTTGAGTAGCTGGAATGTGTCCAGGGAAGGGCGATGAAACCGGTGAGGAGCCTGGAACACAAGCCCTGTAAGGAGAGGCTGAGGGAGCAGGGGTTGTTTAGCCTGGAGAAGCAGAGGCTCAGGGTGAGACCTCATCGCTGTCTACAAGTACAACATGGTTGTAGCCATGTGGGGGTAGGTCTGTTCTCTCAGGCAACCAGCAACAGAATGAGGGGACACAGTCTCAAGCTGTGCCAAGGGAGGTTCAGGCAGGATATTAGCAGGAAGTTCTTCACAGAGAGAGTGATTGCCCATTGGAATGGGCTTCTCAGGGAGGTGGTGGTGTTGCTGGCCCTGGAGATCTTCAAGAAGAGACTGGATGAGGCACTTAGTGCCATGGTCTAGTTGATTGGATAGGGCTGGGTGTTCTTGCAGGTCTCTTCCAACCTGGTTGATTCTATGATGATTCTATGAATGTGCCTCACATGGTGGGAAGGGATGGTGATATGCTGTGGTATGAAACAACCTATGTTCAGGGATATTCCCAGGAATGGCAGTTGAGGTTAAAGAATATTATTAGCAATAAAGATGTTCTTAAGTTCTAGTTCTTTGAAGCTAAATATTTCACTGCCAGCTGACACTAAGTTGAATCCAAATTTGATATATAGTGTTAAAAGCATGCAGTGGATCAACGATATATATATTATGTGATAAACCAGAATTACGTAACTGAGCTGCTTTGGGTTTTAAAATGTGATCTACTGAAGTAAAACCAAAAGAAAACCCAAGACCTTCTTCTTCAGCATTTCTATGTTATGATAGAGCAACCAATTTCTCTAGACAAGACTTTAAAACCATCAGAAGCCTGGTACTGGCAAATGCTTTATAAATTAGTATTGCTGATTTGTACAGCTTTCAAATTTTATAATTATTTTGATGGTTTTTTTTACTTTTTAAATTTAGATTTTCAACAAAACATTATCTGAAACACTTCCAGCTGAGCTTTTTGTTTAGGTTTGCAGAAGGTCTGTCTCATAGTATCTGAAGGGGGCCTGCAAGAAAGTTGGGGAGGGACTTTTTACAAAGGCTCATAGTGATAGTAAAAGGGGTAATGACTTTAAACAGGAAGATGGTAGACTTAGACTGGATATTGGGAAGAAATTCTTTACAATGAGGGTGGTGAGGCACAGAAACAGGTTGCCCGCAGTGGATACCCCTCCCTGGAAGCATTCAAGGCCAGGCTGGACAGAGCTTTGAGTATTCTGGTCTAGTGGAAGGTGTCCTTGCTCATGGCAAAGGTCTTGGAACTGTATGATCTTTAAGGTCTCTTCCAACCCAAACCATTCTATTATATTTGCTCCTAAGTCTTTACAAAGAAGAATACAGTCACTCACACACACATTACCCTTTCAAAATAAGTTATGCAGAGCTTTGTGGAATGGATACACTTTTCCATCCTTATTATCTCCAGTGGTCACAAGACATGGCACTTCACAGATTGCAAGTGACTGTGGAAAGAAATGTATTTTAAAGAAGATCCCTGACTGTTCTGAATGAGGAAACAGGATACCTGGCAAATCAGCACAGAGACACTGTTCCAACAAGAAAGCACACACTACTGGCAAATGCAAGTGTGAAACAAGCAAAAGGAGAATGAGCTAGGAGCTGAAAGCTGAATATAAAAGTGTGCTAACTGTAAAATACAAAATATTACATCATCTGTCAAGATGGAGGCAGTGGAATATTTTTTTAAATGGGTAAATATTTTTATAGGAATACATATGGTCAAGTTATAATGGGTCTGGCAAAAACAAGACAGAGGAGAGTGATGACAGAAAACTGCTGAGAGTGTACTGCTGAAATTTGTGTATGTGGATGGAAGGTAAGAGATCCTTGAGCAGCTACTAGCATCTATCTGCTCTTTTCAAAAAAGTTTTTACTGTACAACAACGTAATATGGCATATTATATTTCTTTGGTTACAGGCTGTTAATTTGTTCAAAGGAAGTAGTAAGAATCAGGTAGGTGCAAATCATACACCTATACTTTGCCCTTCCATGACTCATTCACCCAGCATATTCTGTTTATATAAGCGTGTGTTTTTTCTACAACTGGAAAACACAGAGATAATATGAGAAAAGCAGCAGCACTTTGGCAACAATAACCCCATGCAGTGCTACAGGCTGGGGTCAGAGTGGCTGGAGAGCAGCCAAGCAGAAAGGGACCTGGGGGTACTGGTTGACAGTAGGCTGAACAGGAGCCAGCAGTGTGCCCAGGTGGCCAAGAAGGCACCTGTGCCCCTGTACTCAGCACTGGTTAGGCCACACCTTGAGTCCTTTGTCCAGTTCTGGGCCCCTCAATTTAAGAAGGATATTGAGACACTCAAACATGTCCATAGAAGGGCAACGAAGCTGGTGAGAGGTCTTGAGCACCAGCTCTATGAGGAGAGGCTAAGGGAGCTGGGGTTGTTTAGCCTGGAGAAGAAGAGGCTCAGGGGAGACCTTATTGCTGTCTACAACTACCTGAAGGGAGGTTGTAGCCAGGTGGGGGTTGGTCTCTTCTCCCAGGCAACCAGCACCAGAACAAGTGGACGCAGTCTCAAGATGCGCCAGGGGAAATTTAGGCTTGAGGTGAGGAGAAATATCTTCATGGAAAGAGTTATTTGCCATTGGAATGTGCTACCCCGGGAGGTGGTGGAGTCACTCACTGGAGGTGTTCAAGGGGGATTGGATGTGGCACTTGAAGCCATGGTTTAGTTAGTCATGAGGTGTTGGGTGATAGGTTGGACTTGATGATCTCTGAGATCTTTTCCAAACTTATTGATTCTATTTATGTAGAGATCAGACTTCCAGATGATGATTCATACAACCACTTCTAGGCTGGACAAACAGGACAAGGGCTCAAAACATTCAACCCCAGAGCAAGCAAAGCACCATCTCTTCTTGAGTGGCAAGTGAAACAACAGAAAGGAGGAATCCCTGCCATGAAAGTACAGTAAAATATCTTTCTGTGATATCTACAGCTTTAATCCTTTCTTTCAAAGAATTAATCAGAAGTTGAAATGTAACATCACATTTACTTCTACAAGACTACAACTAACCTTTCAAATTACAACTCCCATTGCTTCCTCTCCAAGGTGTTTTTTGAAGTACTTTGGTCTACACTAGGTGTTGTATGAGTTACATACTTGTCCGCAAAGTGTTAGAATACAGTATCCTTAGCAGTAACGCTGAAAGCCCTGGTTAAAGTTAGCTGTTTGGAGGATATAAAAAAATCACTTTATTTTTTTCTCACATAATAAATAGACACAAAAATGTCAGTTTGCACAGAAGGAAAAATTTCTTTGGAAGCATATTCTTATCATATCCATAAATATATTCTTAGGATATATAGGACAAAAATGTTTGAACTTAAGATCAGTTTAAACTTTTTTAAAATTAGTATCATTGTCCTAAACCATTATTTAAAAAAAAAAAAAAAAGGATATCCAAAGATAATTGTACAAGAAGCCTATTAAACTGCTCTTCTCTTCCTTCTCTCACTCATGTGCAGTTTTTCCCCTGCATCTTCAGTTAAGTAAGTTAAGGAACACTAGGGGTTCAGAATCTTTAATCAGATATCTTTCAGAGCCTTGCAGATTTTTCATAGTATTTTTTTTTTAATATACTGAAAATATTCATGGTTTACTTCAGAATACACTACTAACAACAAAGTACACAAAGTATGCTAGCTTTAACTACAGATTGTGGTTTCAACAAGTAACAAAGCCTGAGACATAGGTATACAAGTGCTAAGTTTTTACCACCCTCCCGTTTACCTGTGATGCTCAACGTCAAAATAACCTTTAGAATAATAAGTCCAAAGATCAATTCTTATTATGACATCCATTCTGCAAATAGTTTTCTGTTCAGATAACAGTTAAACAGTATTTTCTGGAGAGGTGCATATGTGATGACTCATCTGCATTTGCCTGAACATGTATATAAATCTAGACTTGAATAAATAACCATGCCCAGACCTGCAAAGCACCAAAACACTGTATGGACTGTATTTTCATACGAACAGCAAAGGATGGGAATTTTAAGGGCTTCATGGTTGGTTCCCCACATTTACACTGCTGAAACCATTCCAGGCCAACAGCCAGTATGAATGCAAAACAAAAGCTCTTTTTTCAGCTGTAGCTGAGGTTCTACAAGATGTATGCTCCTATGCACAGAAAAATCACACAGCAGTTGTGCCTATTTCACTTGTTCTGTGCCAGCTACAGTGCAGAGTGTATAGATGCAAGATGGTTACAACCTTTCTTCTGGTCCTTGACTGATGGAAGCAGGATTAGTTATGTACAGTCCACACAGAGGCAATGCAAGCTCAGAACTAAGTGCAATTAAACTTTTCTGGTTCAAAAGCAAAAACTATGAAACACACCCAGTTTGCAGAAAGTTAACATACAGTATTTTTGAAGGAAGGAGTGCTCCTAAAGAGCCTGCCGTCAACAGCTTCACGTCCTGGTTGCCAGAATCCCGTGACTATATCATGGACCCAGTTCATTCAGTGCCAGGGACTTCTGCAGGAGCTGTGTCTAAGATTTCTTCCTTGCCTCACAGTTAGTGGAGGTAAATCTGTGCTTTAGGTTTTCTAGGTCAAGTGCCAGTGCTTCCAAACTCACGGCAAGCCACTGCTTTAAAAAACAGGAGTCCAAGCCACTCCAGACTCATGTCTGCTTTCTTGCTATTTAATAACTCTCCACCTAGAAATATGACAGAGCCCCTGCAAGCTCTGTGACTAGGACCTTGCTGCAGTAACGCCCTCCCAGCTTCCAGATTGCTTCATAAAGCACAAGGATATCAAGAGGAAACGTACACAGCTCAAATCAGGCACAGTCCTGTACACAGGTATGGACAACACCTATGTGCAAAACCAGTTCACCACTACCTCTAAAATGATAGAAAATGCATGAACAATCATAGATATGGGAATAAAAAAAGAGCACTTCCCATTGAAAGAGGATATTTTAAGCCAGGTAATGGAACTATTTCCAGTATTGGGAAGCAAGATTAGTGACCCTACACAGAGGTCTGCAGCAGTGAAGCTAGAAAAGGCTGAGATGACCAGAGGATTTTGAGAAGTTGGGTGAATACAATGAGATGGTGAAGAATTGTATGGCTTTTTTGATTATAGAACTTAAAGGTAATAGAATACAATCTGTTTTTGCAAGACCCAGCATTATTCCTTCCATTACTGTAGGCTGCAGCTGGGAGTTCTACCAGTATGAGAAGCCTTTTACTAAAAAAGTCCCATAGGATGGGACAAGCAAAAGAGCTCACAGCATTAAGATACCACTTGCTCTACTTTAGCTTGCCCCGTACTTCAAGGAAAGAGATGAACTAATAGGCAGTAGATACAAAGTTGCATATACAAAACCCAACCAACCAAACAAAAAAAACCCCACTGATATCTCAGCAGGTTATCAGCCTTTACGTAAAAGACTCCCATATCCCTAAACCCCACAATTGTCTCCAAAGAATATCTGAATTCTAGAGCAGATATATCGTACCCACAAAACTTATGGATTCCTTGAAGGAGGACTACTGATTATTATTATATTACAGATGCTCAGAATAGGAGCTGTAATAAAACTACTGCTATCTGTTTAAGTAAACTGAAGCTTGCTTTTGTACAACTATGACTGTGAATGCCTTGAAAAATGCGTCACTAAACAGCCAGATAATTTCTCAAAAGAAAAGCACCCAAAGGCAGGAAAATTATGTTCTGGTAGTGCTTCAATTCTCAAAATTGTATCAATGAAAACCAAAATCAGGTATTTGTCAGCTGATTCCAGCATTGACAGAAACCCAGCTTCTGCAAGCGGATGTGCAGCACCCAGCACCTTCCCTCTCTCTCTGAATTCTACTCTCAGTTTTACCAACAGGTCCTAGCATCCACCTAGAGCAAAGTACTTACTGGAAAGGGAACTGTATATTGAATACATATGGCTGATATGAATGTAAGAAGAGAAGAGTAGTGTCATTATGACTAAAATATCTTAATGCTACAGATTTTTCTAAGCACTCTCCACTCACCTTAGACAGTAACCTATCTATTCAAAATTGTGGTCTAATGAAAGTGTAATTGCCTCCTTAAAATATTGGGATGTTGATGATTAAGACAAGTCTTAGTTCTGCATGTTTGCAGAATAAAATTACTAATTGAGTGTTCTTTACATTAGAAGTCACAATATGACAAGTTAGCTGACCACGAGTGACAAGCTAAAAGATTATAATGTATAAGTTTTTTGAGAAGAGTAGAAATTTGTATCATTTGAACTATTAAATAAGATTAAAGGTAAAAAGATGTTAAATAAGTACTCCATACTAGGCCAGAAAAAAATCTGTATATTGAGTTAATGAGTTTAAGCCCTAAACTCATGTATAAGAAACAACCAATTATCCTGTCTGAAACACAGGCTTATAAAACTCTCAGTAACTTGTAAAACGGTCTACTACACACGAGTAAGATGCTGTTTAAATGACTTGTTTGACTAGATGCATTTCACCATGAAATTGATTCTTTCAAAGCATTATTTTTAAACTTGATACAAGTGAATTGTTTAAACTGAAAAGGGGGAGAAAAAAAAATCTCTCTTATAAAGCACAGGTTACAGGATGAGTTTAGTATTTTATGAGGTCGAGTTGCTTGAGTAAGAAACTCATCAAGATCAAATAGTAATTTGTAGGGCAGTAATCGAAAGGTCTGATATGATTAAACTATTCTGCCATTTCTGTGCCCAAGATCTATGATGCAGGATCTAGTGCTATTCCATCACAGCTCATGCAGCTCCAAAGTAGTACAAAGACATTAAAACAACAAACAGAATATCTTTCAACCATAAACACCAAAAATAAATCTGAGCTGTTATTTTTAAATAGCCTGCAAGTAGCACTATGCTGTAGTTTTACACTTGACACTTCCAGATAGATCTAGGTTTTTTATTATTAATTTGTTATGCCTTTTAGGCAGAAGGTGGCATGAGAAGCAGGTAACTAGCAACATACTATTGAATACTCCTCTCAGTTTCCAACTTTACAGCCATTCAGACTTTAGAGAAAAAGAAAAGAATGTTGCTCTCCCCTTACCCCCCATAGCTAATATTATCAATACAGACAGATAGACCATGCCAGTGTTACCTAACAGACTGGAACTTGCAAAATAATGTTTTACATCTGCTTCCATAAACTGCAAAATGTTTCTACTGGTTTATAAGGAATCAGTGCACTAACAGTACATTGCTAATAATTCACAGATGCTTTAGCAACTTCTACCAAAAAAAGTCTACTTGATAACATCTAAAACTTGAAATTTGAGTAATTGACTGTTTCCAACTGTCCTCTCAAGACCCAAATTCTCTCATTACAAGATACTAGTGACAATTTAAAAAAAAAAAAAATCAGTACAAAAAGTGTTTTATACATTGCTCCATAAAAGCTGGAAAAGATGCGATGCTGCCTACTGCAAAACTGTTTTGGAGAAGAATCCAGTTCTCAGACTTTGAATAAACACATATTTGCACATTATACAGGAGTTTACTCAAAATCCAGTGAAGAGTGCCACCAGCCATGCTGTTTTATAAGCCCAGCTGCAGACAGATTAATAGAAAAGGCAGTGTCATCATCATGTCAGTCAGACCACAGGCAGTGCAGAGAGAGATGTGAAGAGATCAACCACAAAAAATGGCTTTAGATGACTTCCAAGCAATAAAACATCCTGCTTCTAAAGATGTCTAATCCATCACAGCAGAAATGGCACCATATCAAAAAAAAAAATTCCAGCCCAGCTGGTAGTGTATTAGCTTGATACTTGCCAATTAGAATGCACAAATCTGCAAATAGACTTGATGGTGCTTGCAGCAGGATATACTGAAAAGTGGACAATGCTCAGAAAAATCAAGACAGAACAGCGACATTTGTCTCAGGAAACAAAAATGGTTTGCTTTTTCCCTTGTTTAAATATATTATCAGGACCTATCAGAAAAAATAAAGTATAAATGCGATCAGCTAGGTCTAGATTAAAGAAAATTCAGGCCAAAAAAGTACAACTTGGTCCTATAAAAAAAGGTTATTAAAAAATCCACTGACTGATTTTCAGCTCTTCTTGGAGGAGGGGAGCAAGCAGTTGTGCTTATTTTACACAAAGCATAGCAAACATCATAATGATTCTATTAGGATTTGTAGGCTCGATTTTTTATTAATTAACATACATGAACTTTGTGAATTTTACTGTGTTACTTAAAACACTAAGCTCTTTCCCATTTGGCTTTGTCTGTATTTATATATAGAGTACACGAAGAAAAAGTCAATGAAACTATATTTGAGATATACTCTTCTTTTAATGGAGTCTGTATACTCACAAGTCATACATAAGCCAATCCTTATTTCTGTGCTCTGTAACTATAAACTATACAGTAGTCAACATGCAAGAAGAACATCACCATTTGTTTCATATAAATGGGTAAAGAGACATTATCATTAAAATGGCTGCACCATTGTCCCAGTAAAGAAAGAGAAGAAGTACAATGTCTTGTTAATGTCATATCCAATGCTAATTTGCTGCATTAAACAATCCCATTTTTCAGGGAGAAAAAGAACATCTATGGTCTTACATTCTGATATGGGCACATACTTGTGCATCATACATTTTTATTGCTGCATGCTTGACTCAAGTTCATTTGCAATCACACAACTGTGCAAACAGAAAAATCACAGAATCACAGAATTAACCAGGTTGGAAAAGATCTTTGAGATTACTTAGTCCAACCTATCATCCAACACCATCTCATCCAGTCTTATTTTAAACAATTCGAGGGACAGTCACTCCATGACCTCAGTTACTCTTTCTGTGAAGAATTTCTTCTTAACATCCAGCCTAAACCTCCCCTGGCACAGCTTGAGACTGTGTCCTCTTCTTCTGGTGCTGGTTGCCTGGGAGATGAGACCAATGTCCACCTGTCTACAACCTCCCTTCAGGTAGTTGTAGAGAGCAATAAGGTCTCCTCTGAGCCTCCTCTTCTCCAGGCTAATAACCCCAGCCTCTCCTGAGGGTGGTAAGCTGGAGTCAGGGGCAAAACCAGCAGCCCAACTGAAGTGCATGTACACTAATGCACAAAGTATGGGCAACAAACATGAGGAGCTGGAAGCCTTGTTGCAGCAGGAAAGATATGATGTAGTTGCCATCACGGAGACGTGGTGGGATGACTCGCATGACTGGAGCGCTGCAATTGACAGCTACAGGCTATTCAGGAGAGACAGGCAGGGAAGAAGGGGTGGAGGGGTGGCCCTGTACATCAGGGAGGCTCTTGATGCCATTGAGCTAGAGATCAGGGATGATCGGGTTGAGTGCGTGTGGGTAAGAATTAGAGGGAAGACCAGCAGGGCAGACATCCTGGTTGGAGTCTGTTATAGACCACCCAACCAGGAGGATGATCTTGATGAAGCATTCTATAGGCAGCTTAAGGCTGTCTCAAGATCGCCTAACCTTGTTCTCGTGGGTGACTTCAACCTGCCTGATATCTGCTGGGATCACAACATAGCAGAGAGGAGGCAATCTAAGAGGTTCTTAGAGTGCATGGAGGACAGCTTCTTATCCCAGGTGCTTACCAGGGGTAAGGCTATGCTTGACCTCCTCTTCACCAACAGGGAAGGGCTGTGGTGATGTGGTGGTCGGAGGGTGTTTAGGCACCAGTGACCATGAGATAATTGAGTTTTCAGTATTCAGCCAAGCCAAGAGGGGGAGCAAGAAGACCTCCACTCTGGACTTCCGGAGGGCGGACTTCAGGCTACTCAAGGAACTAACTCAGAAGGTTCCTTGGGAACAGCCCTTAAAAACAAAGGGGTTCAGGAGAGCTGGACCTACTTCAAGAAAGAACTCTTGAAGGCGCAGGAACAGGCTGTGCCAGTGTGCCGGAAGATGAGCCGCCGGGGCAGACGGCCAGCCTGGTTGGGTAATGAACTTCTAAAGGAACTAAGGGAAAAAAAGAGGGTGTATTATCTTTGGAAAAAAGGGGAGGCAACCCATGGAATGTTTAGGGATGTTGCTAGGTCTTGTAGGAAGAAAATTAGGGAGGCAAAAGCCCATTTGGAGCTCAGACTGGCCTCTGCTGTGAAGGACAACAAAAAGTCCTTCTATAAATATATTAATAGCAAGAGGAAGGGCAAGGAGAAGCTCCACTCCTTGGTGGGCATGGAGGGGAATATTGTAACAAAGGATGAGGAAAAGGCAGAGGTACTTAACACCTTCTTTACCTCAATTTTTACTAGCAGGACAGAACGGCTTCCAGACAGCTGGCCTGCAGAGCTGGCAGAAGGAGCCAGGGAGCAGCACAGTTTTCCCCTGTTCCAGGATGGGATAGTTAGAGATCTTCTCAGCCGCTTGGACCCCCACAAGTCCATGGGACCGGATGGGATCCATCCTAGGGTGCTGAGGGAGCTGGCGGATGAGCTGTCCAGGCCGCTCTCCATCATTTTTCAGCAGTCCTGGTTCACTGGAGAGGTCCCAGAAGACTGGAAGCTGGCCAATGTGGTGCCCATCCATAAGAAGGGCCAGTTGGAAGAGCCAGGGAATTATAGGCCTGTCAGCCTGACCTCAGCGCCAGGCAAGATTATGGAACGGGTCATCTCGAGTGCGATCACACAGCACTTACAGGATGGCCAGGGGCTCAGACCTAGCCAGCATGGATTTAGGAGGGGCAGGTCCTGCCTGAGCAACCTGATCTCCTTCTATGATCAGGTGACCCGCCTGGTGGATGTGGGGAGGCTGTGGATGTGGTCTACCTGGACCTCAGCAAGGCCTTTGACACAGTCCCCCACAGCAAACTCCTGGCCAAGCTGGCAGCCCATGGCTTGGACAGGATCACACTGTGTTGGGTTAGGAACTGGCTGGAGGGCTGAGCCCAGAGAGTGGTGGTGAATGGCGCCACATCCAGCTGGCGGCCTGTCACTAGTGGTGTGCCCCAAGGATCAGTGCTGGGCCCCATGCTCTTTAACATCTTTATTGATGATCTGGATGAGGGCATTGAGTCCATCATCAGTAAATTTGCGGATGACACCAAGCTGGGGGCAGGAGTTGATCTGCTGGAGGGCAGAGAGGCTTTGCAGAGGGACCTCGACAGGCTGGACAGATGGGCAGAGTCCAATGGCATGAGATTTAACACATCCAAGTGCCGGGTTCTGCACATTGGCCACAACAACCCCAGGCAGCGCTGCAGGCTGGGGTCAGAGTGGCTGGAGAGCGGCCAGGCAGAGAGGGACCTGGAGGTGCTGGTTGATGGGAAGCTGAACATGAGCCAGCAGTGTGCCCAGGCAGCCAAGAAGGCCAACCGCATCCTGGCCTGCATTAGGAATAGTGTGGCCAGCAGGAGCAGGGAGGTCATTGTGCCCCTGTACTCTGCTTTGGTTAGGCCGCACCTTGAGTACTGTGTCCAGTTCTGGGCCCCTCAGTTTAGGAAGGATATTGAGACACTTGAACGTGTCCAGAGAAGGGCAACAAGGCTGGGGAGAGGCCTTGAGCACAAGCCCTATGAGGAGAGGCTGAGGGAGCTGGGGCTGTTTAGCCTGGAGAAGAGGAGACTCAGGGGCGACCTCATTGCTCTCTACAACTACCTGAAGGGTGGTTGTAGCCAGGAAGGGGTTGGCCTCTTCTCCCTAGCAACCAGCACCAGAACAAGGGGACACAGTCTCAAGCTGCACCAGGGGAAGTTTAGGCTCGAGGTGAGGAGAAAGTTCTTCACCGAGAGAGTGATTCGTCATTGGAATGGGCTGCCTGGGGAGGTGGTTGAGTCTCTGTCCCTGGAGGCGTTTAGGAGGGGACTGGATGTGGCACTTGGTGCCATGGTCTAGTTGTGAGGTTGTGGTTACAGGTTGGACTCGATTATCTTCAAGGTCTCTTCCAACCTTGGTAATTCTATTCTATTCTATTCTATTCTATTCTATTCTATTCTATTCTATTCTATTCTATTCTATTCTATTCTATTCTAATTCTCCTCATAAGACTTGTGCTTCAAACCCCTCACCAGCTTTGTTGCTCTTCTCTGGACACATTCCAGCAACTCAACATCTTTCCTAAACTGAGGGGCCCAGAACTGGACACAGGACTCAAGGTGAGGCCTAACCAGGGCTGAGTACAGGGGCAGAATGACCTCCCTGCTCCTGCTGGCCACACTATTCCTGATGCAGGCCAGGATGCCATTGGCCTTCTTGGCCACCTGGGCACACTGCTGGCTCATGTTCAGCCTACTGTCAACCAGTACCCCCAGCCACTCCAACCCCAGCCTGTAGCACTGCATGGGGTTGTTGTGGCCAATGTGCAGAACCCGGCACTTGGATGTGCTAAATCTCATGCTGCTGGACTCTGCCCACCTCTCCAGCCTGTCAAGGTCCCTCTGCAGAGCTCTCCTACCCTCTAACAGACCAACTTCTGCCCCCAGCTTGGTGTCATCTGCACACTTACTGATGATGGACTCAATCCCCTTATCCAGACCATCAGTAAAAATATTGAGCAGGAGGGGACCCAGCACTGTTCCCTGGGGCACACCACTAGTGACTGGCTGCCAGCTGCATGTGGCACCATTCACCATCACTCTCTGGGCTCAGCACTCCAGCCATTTCCGAACAGTGCAGAGTGCTACTGTCCAAGCCACAAGCTGACAGCTTGCCCAGGAGTTTGCTGTGGGGCACAGTATCAAAGGCCTTGCTGAAGTCCAGGTAGACTACATCCACAGCCTTCCCCACATCCACCAGGCGGTGACCTGATTACAGAAGGAGGTCACGTTGGTGAGGCAGGACCTGCCCTTCTTAAATCCATGCTGGCTGGGCCTGATCCCTTGGCCATCCTGGAAGTGCTGTGGGATTGCACTCAAGATGATCTGTTCCATAATCTTGCCTGGCACTGAGGTCATCCTGACAGGTCTGGAATTCCCTGGTTTCTCCTTCCAACCCTTCCTGTGGATGGGCATCACATTGGCCAGCTTCCAGTCTTCTGGGACCTCTCCAGTGAGCCAGGACTGTTGAAATATGATGGACAGTAGCTTGGCCAGCTCATGTGCCAGTTCCCTCATTACCCTGAGATGGATTCCATGTGTACCATGGACTTGTGGGGATCCAAGTGGCTGAGCACATCTCTTAACTGCTTCCTCCTGGATCACAGGGGAACTATACTGCTGCCTGACTCCATCTGCCAGCTCAGGAGGCCAGTTGTCCAGAAGACAACCTATCCTCCTATTGAAAATTAAGGAAAAGAAGGCGTTAAGTACCTTTGCCTTTTCCTCATCTTTTGTTACTATATTCCCCTTCATGTCCATATATAGAAGTGAGTGATTGACTGCATGGAAAAGAGACGAGAAGGAAGAGAATAAAACAGGAGTTTTCTGTTGGAAATTACAACACAGAGACAATTCAAATAGATCTTAGAGTCCTTCTCAGAAGTTTCTCTGTCAGGCAATAGTTAATATTTGCTATAATTACTCTTAGCCCGTTCAAACATATTTTAATATTATTTATGTTAGAAACACTACAGATGCAAGACACTATGATACCACAGTGATGCAGACAATTCCTGTGTCTGATACAGGTAAATCCAGGCCATTTTGAATCCTGTTTTGTACTTAAAACTGAAGATATAAAGAAGCCAGAAACTGTGAGGGGAAAAATCAGTAAATGGACATCAAACAGAAGAAAATAAACCTTTTCTGTACCATTGCTATAATTAATGTACTTTGGGGCTGTGATCTAGGCCACCTTCCTGAAGAAGAAATGTGGTGCAAAGAAGTGGTGGATAAGAAGCTCGACATGCACTGTCAATGTGCACTTGCAGCACTTGCAGCCTAGGGAAACCAATCAGATCCTGGGCTGCATCAAGAGAAGTGTGGCCAGCAGGTCAAAGGAGGTGTTTCTTCCCCTCTACTCAGCTCTGGTGAGACCCCACCTGGAGTACTGCGTCCAGTTCTGGAGCCCCTATTACAAGAGGAATATGGAGGTGCTGGAAGGTGTCCAGAGAAGGGCCACGAGGATGATCAGAGGGCTGGAGCACCTCTCCTATGAGGACAGACTGAAGGAGTTGGGGCTGTTCAGTCTGGAGAAGAGAAGGCTCCGAGGTGACCTCATTGTGGCCTTCCCGTATCTGAAGGGGGCCTATAAGAAGGCTGGGGAGGGACTTCTGAGGCTATCAGGTAGTGATAGGACTAGGGGGAATGGAATGAAGATGGAGGTGGAGAGATTCAGGTTGGATGTGAGGAGGAAGTTCTTCACCATGAGAGTGGTGAAGCCCTGGAATGGGTTGTCCAGGAAGGTGGTTGGGGCCCTGTCCGTGGAGGTGTTGAAGCCCAGGCTGGATGAGGCTCTGGCCAGCCTGATCTAGTGTGGGGTGTCCCTGCCCATGGCAGGGGGGTTGGAACTAGACGATTCTTGTGGTCCCTTCCAACCCTGACTGATTCTATGATTCTGTGATTCTATGAAATGGAGGTCAAGCTTTGAGTAAGTAACATAGTTTACTGAATGACCAAAGAAAAGTTAGAGACACAGCTCCTTTATGGCTCCTGACACTGGTTTTGGCCTAGAAGCCTCTAAAAAACAATGCTAGCTCTGATCCTTCATGGAGCCATTCATATGTGATTGAGATCCAACAATACAGCACTTTGATCCACTGAGCCACGGAAAGACTGGATATCTCCTGAAAGAGTCATTTCGGGTGAAAGAGGAAGAGAAGAAAAGAAGAAGGGAATTTTCCTGATCAGGTGAATCTTACTGAGACAGCTCTCTTCTCAGTGTGACATGCATTGTACTCTCTCGAGTACAATTGAAGCTTTGGAAAGATGACAGATGACTGAGGTATGGAAAAGAGGAGTGAACTGTGGTGTTCATATCTCAGGAACAGAGAATATATATCTCCTGAAAGATACAGTTAGATTAATTTGCAATACAAGGAAACCACATTAATTGTTGCAAGCCATATTGCAATAAAGAATGCCACAGAAACAAACAATCATTACAACAAATTTGATAACAACCTTCATAAATATGTTTGAAAAACCTGCAGTGCCATTGTTAAAAATACATGCTTCCTCACTCTGATGTAGCTGAAAACAGCAAGAGATGTCTGGGTAGGTCTGCAGAAAAAACAGACTCAGAGAATGAACACCTGGTTCCTTGAAAGTAATCTTTCTGTCTTGACACCAATATATTTCACATAACCAAAGAGAATTAAAGGGCCTGTTTGAAGTTTGAAGAGCATGTACATGACACACCATTTGGAGGAGTATTTACTTTTTTTCAACAGACAAGTATTAAGCACAGGTGATGGATTCAGATCCACAGGAATGAACAGAGGTTGGAATGTCTAGACGACCAGGAAAGGATAACACAGGTGTGACAATTCTGCTCAACTATCACATTCCAACAATTTCAGTATAAACTAGGTATGTTCCATCATCTGATGATATAAAAGCAGAAGAAGGAAAACATATTTGGCTTTGTCTACTGCAGATGTCTACTCCTAGTAATTTATTTTGGAAGCTAATGCTCCTTTTCCTATTTGGGTTGGATGCTTCTAAGTCCACCTGGGGATTCCTCAGCTCACTGGCTATCCAGTACAACAGTTTTGAGTTCAGAAAACACTTTAGAATTCTCTGTCACTGGTTTATCAAGACTGCTAATACTTGAATGCTTTTTGTGTGGCTGTCCTACTGGATAGTGGGTGCATTTTGCTTAACAGAAAGCCTTCTTATATGACGCTTACGTTCTGACTTGTCTATGTGTGTGCACTACAAGTCCTCATGTACAAATCAAGAAAAACATATTGTTTATTCTCCTATGATTTTTTAAAGCCAAGAGCAACATACAGCTGAGCTGACAGTCAACTAGTAGGAACGATGAAGTGAAAACAATGGGAATCAACAAGGTGGCAACCCTCACACTAAAACCTATTGTCAGTATTTGCAATAAAAGGGAGTTTGCCATCAATCCCGCAACACAAAAGAGACTACCAGCTCTATAAGCTACTCAGTTGTATAGATCTGCTAGATGTATATTAAATAAATCTTGAACTACTGAACGACTGTTTCTGGGAATGTTCACCTGCAGCTTACACTTAAGGATGTATAAGGCAAGTGACTTAGGTACAGCTTAATCAAAATATTAATAACCTTTTATTAATATGAAAATTGTCAAACATACCAAAAGGTTCGATGTACGGTTAGAATATTTTTTACAATGGGAATGTACAGTATTTGGGCAACCACAACATTTAAACTATTTTATACAAACTGGAAGGAATATAACAGAAAGAGAATATCCTGGGAGTGAAATGGCGTTTGACCACAGTGGGGGAGACTCCACAAGAACCGTTATGCCAAAGAGGCAGTGAATTCATTACTCACAGCTGGCTGTACCCAGGTAGGGAGTGCTGCTGCTGTGTAGTAGAGGCTTTCATGCACCCGGCACTGCAGGTTGCTGGCAGGAATGCCACACGGTCGTCAATGGCTGGTCTGGCTTCAGCTGACAGGCTGTTAACCACGCTTCTTGCGATGGGTACTTGCTTTGTCCTGGGTGAATTGAGGCACGGCAAAATCCTGGTTGCAAGGGAAAGCAGGCTTGGCTCCGACTCCTAAGCTTGTGGCTTCTCTAGTTACTTGGGGTGTGTATGCTCATGGCTTTATCCCAAGCACTGGACCAGGCAACTTGAGGCTATGTGACTCAAGGCAGTTTCAAGGCAGACGAGGTCCAAGCAGGTTCAAGCATGCAAGACTTCAGCAAGGCTGAGCAACACTAAGCAAGGCTTGAGCAAGGCACAGGCAACTAGAAATCAGCCTGTATATAAATCTTGCCTGAGATCGATTGGACCAATGGGGCACTGAAACCCAGTGGGAAGGGGGTCTGCCAGGCTGTGGCCAGAACACATACCCTTACCATAGATAGAGGGTTGTTTACCAGACATGCATGGTCCTGTCCCCTTTGTTCCTTTTCCCGTGTTACTACTGGAAGGAGGGGAAGAGAGGGGGACCATGTCTAGACACCTTAATGTCTGTCTGGGTTTGTGCTGGGGCTGTTTGGCCCTACCATGACAACCTTCTTCAAGAATTGGTGTTATGCTATTCCTGTCCTAATTTCATCTGCTTCACAAAACAGAATCTCAAATTAATAATTTCATCAACTAATTAAAAATGTATTAGAGCACATTTTCTATTACAAATGGAGACAACAAATCAATTAAGCTAGTACAAATATAATTTTTGCAACTACGTAACTGCAGACAAGAAATCAGTCTCTTTGGAAAATTAACAGTAGGTTACCCCCTAGGTCTGACCTTTGAGTTAGCAGAGGAGCTGGAGTTGGGATAGCAGCACTCTCCCATGATACTTACGAAGTTGCAGTTCATTATTATTACTGCAAAGAGCAGAGCCTGATCTGACAGACCAAAGCTGGACATAGTGACACCTGTGCCTTTGAAATCTGCCTTATAGACATATACATGTGAGATATTTGACAGCACTAGTGTGACTGCTCTTCACTTTTAGGAGCACTCCACTTTTCAGAGTTGTCTTACTGCAAAAGTACCCCAACATGTAATTGTGTGATAATTAATTTTCAGTAATTTTAACATCTTAAAGATTGTTGCTACCAATTATAACAATTAAATTGTATGCAGAGTATTGGTGCATTGCAGGTGTACAATTATGCCAAACTTCTTGATCAGGCTTTCCCAGAAAGCCACGTTCCTTTCTGATTTAAGTTCAAAGTCAAAACTGTTGCAAACT
This sequence comes from Picus viridis, assembly GCA_033816785.1. Lineage (NCBI taxonomy): Eukaryota > Metazoa > Chordata > Aves > Piciformes > Picidae > Picus > Picus viridis. Next base: position 71,538,896 of record CM066606.1, on the reverse strand, counting down.
TTTGCCTGAACTTGCCTAAAATACATGTGCAGGGCAGAGCTTTCACTTGGAGAGCTGCCAGCCCACCTTTGGCTCCCAGTGACAACCAAATATCCAGCTGCAGCTAGGATGGAGGATGAGAATTTGGCATATCTGCAGCAGTCACACAGGAAAAAGTTTACTTCAGACTCCAGGGGTGAAGGATCACCTTCTCTGCTTTGACTGGCCAGCTGGAACAAGCAGGCCAAATTGTCTTTGTGTTCACTAGCCATGAGCTCATTTTGCTTTATTTGATATTCAGACTTCACTGTAGTAGTAGAATTGTCCATGTGACTCATGGACAGGGGTGGATGGTATAGGACAGAAGCTCTCCACAAATGCACTGTGAGTGTAGTTCCAGTTATGGATATACATCAAAATAACATTGAGTTTGGTCAGCAGAAATGGAAGTAAAAGATCTAAGGAGACTACACAGTTGGGTTTTTATTGGTGTTTTTTCTATTCCCTAATTCAGCTCAAAAGACCACCTCAGAAGGCAGGAACAGGTAAATAAATGGCAAGTAGAGGCAACAGGCATCAAAAGACAGATATGTTCAATTAGCAACATATCAAAGCATAGACAGAAAATCCAGGTCATTGTCAAGTTTCAGATTAGTTTTGTTTATTAGAAATTGTAAGAGGCTGATATGTGGCATTATTGTATGAGAATTTCACCTTCCATTATAGGTACTTGCACGTCTCCAGTGTTTCCCCATTCATTTCAGAAACAAGCTGAAAGTTCTCATTCCATAAAGCCCATATAATGGGACATGTTCCAGACATTAAAAAAACAATCAAATAAATAACAAAACACCAAAAACCTCCAATACCACCAAAACAACCTCCCCCGCAAAGAAAAACCCAAAATACTTTGCAAATGGCATTGAGGTGTTAAAAGAGTACTGTACTTCTCCCCATCATTTGGACTCAACTACTCAACTTTAATCTGAAAAATTTCAATGTGAGCAAAGTTTTTATGATCCATGCTCATTCCAGAATGCCACTACCAACTGCAAATCACTTTATTATTCATGCCAGTTCAACAATAACACTACCAATTACAAATCATCATTATGACATTCCATGAAAGAATGGCTAATAAAACAATATGGTAACATTTACTATTCTCATACCCAATTACAAGTTCTACTATACAGCTAACAGAATACCTAGAATCGTACACTATAATTAGAGAGATGGTAAAACATTCAAAACATGTCTTCAACAAAATTGAAATGCAGATATTGGATGATTATTTTTGTAAACACAGCCCACAAGCATTAGGAGTTCAGCAAATCTGGTTTCTTTACTGCTGCATTGCTTTCTTTCATTTTGAAGGCTTATACAAATTACAATAGGGACACTAGACCCCTTTCTCAAAAATCCCCATGGGATTCTGAGGCTTCTGTGCATTTGATGTAAGAGATACTAATGAAGAAAATGTCACACATCCCTGTGAGCTAAATAAGTATTATTTTTCCACTTTTACAGATGGAAACCTGAAAGTAGAGATTAAAATCTTCAAACCAGCACACTGTTTCATCAAGTGTTTGATTATCAATTGTGAGCAGTCTCACTCAGGTGAGTAAACACTTCTGACTTGCAAGCATTTTTTCCCCAATTCTTCCCACCCACCTCTATCTCAAGTATGTTGAAATAGGCTCAGCCAGGTAATGGCTAGCCAGAAGAAAAACAACACTTCTTTTTAGAAACTGACACCAGCTCAGACTTGCTCTTTTCTGAGTCTGTGCCTTGAAGAAGTTCAGGAAACTTGTCATTTCTGCACAGAAAGTGTCTCCTAAAGTAGCCTAAAATAGATTCCCTTACAAATGAGCTCTGGCACCACCTGGATCTGGCACATTGTGTAACCCCAGAAGGGGAATGAGGCAGGTAATCTGGTGAGGAGTTGTGACATGTTTCTTTTTGGAAAATAAGGGGACTTGTTAGTGCTTAGCATACAGCTCTTCAGTAAATTGAAACATCTAGGATCTCAGCCTGTTAACTGGCTAAAACTTGGACTGCCAGGCAAGTAACAAGTGAAAAATAAGCAAAGGGCTGGTTCACTCTGAAGACAAAGATAACTTTAGATCAAATATTGGGAAGCAGTGAATTACCCTAATTTGGAATTATGGTAAATTTAGGATTTTTTGTTAATGTCTCACTCAGTATATTTTTGTATAATTATTTACACAAATTTGTATCATTAATTACATACTGTATATACAATGTTCTTTCTTATCCACATCTCCCAACTTTCTTATATCACTGTGATACAACCATATAAAGTGCTTACTTTATTTTCCTTTCCAGATGTTTGAATACGCAAATGCAAGCCATTAAGGGAACAATACCAGTTTTACAAAAGTGATGTTTTGTTGGCAAATATGTATCTTATTCTTGTGAGTAAATTTACACATAAAAAACTGCAATAGATCCCCAAAATTTTGTCCAGTTTCCCCACATTTACAGGTGCATTAGGAGTCCCAGTGCTACATAGTTGCTGCCTATACAGCTGTTCAAGATATAGCTGTGACTTCTGCTTGGCATGGAGCCAAGCCAACAAGATACTAAAGCCCATTAACAGTGTCTTGAGACTCTGAATGAAAGAATCCTATGGAACCATTAACTGTCTAGAAAAAAATATGAAAGAAATTATAAAATCTGATCAGAAGGTTAACACATTTTTATTTGTGCCTGCCAGCAGACTAATAGCAGACCATTTAAATGTTTACAGCAATATAACTGACTTGTGTCAGAGGCACAATGGTAAAAATGTCTGGAAACAAAGTATTGGTAGCTAATAAAAAAACCCAAACAAACCCAAACCAACCAACCAAACATAAAACCCCAACCAACCAACCAACCAACCAAACCCCCAAACCAAGCCTAAAAAAAACAAAAGAAACCTGAAGAGTGTTATAATACAATTTCTCTGTATTTCTCAAGCTGATACTCCCCAGAACGTGGAAGAAACCAAACCATTACTGAATACTTGTAGGCTACCAATGCCAATAATTACATAGCAAGCACTCCTGACCAACTAGAATTCCCACTTCAAGATCTAAAATTATCAAAATAAATCTCAAAACCATGTATCTCCTCATATCAAATTCTCCCTTAAAAAGCTAAAACTAACTGTTCCACATACAGAAAATATGCCAAGTCCAGAGTATGAATGCTGCAAACTAGAGCAGCAAGAAGTAATATTTTGAAATGTCTGGCCCATTATTCAAGAATTTTATAGCAAGTCCTGCAAATAAAATTACTGGGTTTATATAATAGATTATAAAATGAGTGTATAGTATTTTATAAGCTAGATTTTACACTTCCTCAAACACTTAAGTCTTAGAAAGCAGATTTTATGGTTGTAAAAAGTCTTGAATTTAAATACCAAAAAAATAGTATGTAAAAAAATGAAAGATATTTCAGAAGTTTGCATTTCACTGGAAAGCTGACTCGGGACCGGCACTCGGGACCAAGGAGCTCGAGAAGCAAGGCACTTCATTCTACTTTCCTTTTCAGGCATTTTGGGGCAGGAGGACCTTGACAGGCTGCAGAGGTGGGCACAAGCCAACCTCATGAGCTTCAACAAGACCAAGGGCAGGGTCCTGCATCTGGGTCGAGGCAATCCCAGGCACAAATCCAGGCTGGGCAGTGACTGGCTGGAGAGCAGCCCTGAGGAGAGAGACTTGGGGGTGCTGGTGGACGAGAAGCTCAACATGAGCTCTCAATGTGCACTTGCAGCCCAGAAAGCCAATCAGATCCTGGGCTGCATCAAGAGAAGTGTGACCAGCAGGTCAAGGGAGGTGCTTCTCCCCCTCTACTCAGCTCTGGTGAGACCCCACCTGGAGTACTGCGTCCAGTTCTGGAGCCCCTATTACAGGAGGGATGTGGAGGTGCTGGAGCGTGTCCAGAGAAGGGCCACGAGGATGACCAGAGGGCTGGAGCACCTCTGCTATGAGGACAGACTGAAGGAGTTGGGGCTATTCAGTCTGGAGAAGAGAAGGCTCCAAGGTGACCTCATTGTGGCCTTCCAGTATCTGAAGGGGGCCTACAGGAAGGCTGTGGAGGGACTTCTGAGGCTATCAGGTAGTGATAGGACTAGGGAGAACGGAATGAAGCTGGAAATAGGGAGATTCAGGATGGATGTGAGGAAGAAGTTCTTCACCATGAGAGTGGTGAAGCCATGGAATGGGTTGTCCAGGGAGGTGGTTGAGGCCCCATCCCTGGAGGTGTTTAAGACCAGGCTGGACGAGGCTCTGGCCAGCCTGATCTAGTGTGGGATGTCCCTGCCCATGACAGGGGGGTTGGAACTAGATGATCCTTGTGGTCCCTTCCAACCCTGACTGATTCTATGATTCTATGACCCCGGCAGTCACCGAGGCAGAGAGCGAGCTCCGGCACAGCAGTCTTCTCGCGTGCCTGCTCCAGACCGTGACGTCAGCCGTGGGAAATTCAAAACGTGCCCAGGGCTGGCGCGGTTGAGCATTCCCCTGGAGAGCTGCTGGCTGCTCACTCGACTGCAGCCAGCTGCATGCACCGTGGCACTTATTTTTTTCCTCCACTAGGTCGGTGGCCAGGGATAGGGATGGTTGCCACTCACAGCAAAGCTGTCTTCCAAAGATCAGTGTCGACCCAGACTGAGGTCAAACATGAGCAGGCAGGTGTCCAGGCAACTGGCTGCAGAGAGTGCTGGAGCCTGGCACTTGAAATGGAGGGTAGTGGAGATACCACCTGCATCAGGTGTGAGCAGATTGACTATCTGCTTAACCTAGTGGCTGAACTGAAGGAGGAAGTTGCTAGACTTAGGACTGTAAGGGAATGTGAAAGGGAGTTGAACTTGAGTAACCAGGCTCTACAGGCTCTCCTAGCAGAGGCAGGTGACCCAAAAAGCAGCAGGGAATGGATACAGGTCCCTCTTAGCAGATGTAAAGTAAAACCCCCCACACCTCCCCTCACCTTCCCCACTGCCCTTGCAAAACAAATATGGGGCACTGGAAGTTGAGGGTGATTCTGATGGCAGAAGACACACCATCTGAGGTGTTGCCTAAGGCAAAACAGCCTAAGGCAAAACAGCCTGCCCCCTGCATCAGCACTTGTACCCTCAAAAAAAGAGGAGGGTAATTGTTATTGCTGATTCCCTCCTGAGGGGAACAGAGGGCCCCATATGTCGGCCAGACCCTTCCCACACAGAAGTGTGCTGCCTCCCTGGAGCCCAGATGAAGGATGTTACCAGAAGGCTGACTAGTCTGGTACAGCCCTCTGATTACTATCCCTTAATAGTTATGCAGTTAGGGAACAATGATGTTGCAACCAGAGCTCCCAAGGCAATCAAAAAGGACTTAAGGCTCTGGGAGAACTGGTTGAGGGGTCAGGGGTACAAGTAAGTTTTTCATCAATAACCCTAGTTGCAGGAAGGAATATTGAAAGGAACAGGTCAGCAGCTGTAATTAACAAGTGGCTCAGAGGCTGGTGCCACCAACAGAAATTTGGGCTTTTTGATCCTGGGGAACTTTCTATGGCACCAGAGCAGCTAGCAACAGATGGAACACATCTGTCCCAGAGGGGGAGAAAGATCTTAGTGCATGAGAATGGTCTATCCCCGAAAGGGAAACAGATTTTAGGAAGGGACTTGGCAGGCCTCATTGACAGGGCTTTAAACTAGATTTGAAAGGGGAAGGGGCTGAAACCAGTCCCCCCAGACTGGAGTCTGGGGGTGGTAAGCTGGAGTCAGGGGTGAAATCAGCAGCCCAGCTGAAGTGAATGTACACTAATGCATGCAGCATGGGTAACAAACAAGAGGAGCTGGAAGCCTTGTTACAGCAGGAAAGTGATGATGTAGTTGCCATCACAGAAACGTGGTGGGATGACTCACATGACTGGAGTACTATAATTGATGGCAACAGGCTCTTCAGAAGAGACAGGTGAGGGAGAAGGGGTGGAGGGGTGGCCCATCAGGGAGGCTCTAGACACCATGGAACTAGAAATCAAGGCTGACAAAGTTGAGTGCCTGTGGGTGAGAATTAGAGGAAAGACCAACAAGGCTGACGTCCTAGTTGGAGTCTGTAATAGACCACCCAACCAGGATAAAGAAGTCGATGCATTATTTTATAGGCAGCTTAAGGCTGTCTCAAGATCACCAGACCTTGTTCTTATGGGCGACTTTAACCTGCCTGATACCTGCTGGGAGCTTAACACAGCAGAGAGGAGGCAGTCTAGAAGGTTCTTAGAGTGTATGGAGGATAGCTTCTTATCCCAGTAGCTGGGTGAGCCTACCAGGGGTAAGGCTTTACTTGACCTTCTTTTTACAAACAGAAAAGGGCTGGTGGGAGATGTGGTGGTTGGAGGCTGTCTGGTGTCCAGTGACCATGAAATAATTGAGTTTTCAATATGCAGTCAAGCTAAGAGGGGCAGCAACAAAACCTCCACTCTGGACTTCAGGAGGGCAGACTTCAGGTTACTCAAGGAACTAACTCAGAAAGTTCCTTGGTAAACGGCCCTTAAAAACAAAGGAGTCTGGGAGGCCTGGACCTACTTCAAGAAAGAACTCTTGAAGGCACAGGAACAGGCTCTGCCAATGTGCCGGAAGATGAGCCACCGGGGCAGACGGCCAGCCTGGATGGGCAATGAGCTTCTGGGTGAATTAAGGGAAAGAAAGAGGGCGTACCATCTTTGGAAGGAAGGAGAGGTAACCTGTGAAATGTTTAAGGATATTGCTAGGTCATGTAGGAAAAAAACTGGAGAGGCAAAAGCCCATTTAGAGCTTAGACTGGCCACTGCTGTGAAGGACAACAAAAAATCCTTCTACAGATATATTAATGGCAAGAGCAGGGGCAAGGACAACCTCCACTCCTTAGTGGACATGGAGGGGAGTATAGTAACAAAAGATGAGGAAAAGGCAGAGGTACTTAATACCTTCTTTGCCTCAAATTTTAGTAGCAGGAAAGGTTGTCTTCCACACAACTGGCCTCCTGAGCTGGCAGATGGAGTCAGGGAGCAGTATAGTTCACCTGTGATCCAGGAGGAAGCAGTTAGAGACCTCCTTAGCCACTTGGATCCCCACAAGTCCATGGGACTGGATGGGATCCATCCTAGGGTGCTGAGAGAGATGGCAGATGAGCTGGCCAAGCCGCTCTCGATCATTTTTCAACAGTCCTGGCTCACTGGAGAGGTCCCAGAAGACTGGAAGCTGGCCAGCGTGGTGCCCATCCACAAGAAGGGCTGGTTGGATGAACCAGGGAATTCCAGGCCTGTCAGCCTCACCTCAGTGCCAGGCAAGATTATGGAACAGGTCATCTTGAGTGAAATCACACAGCACTTACAGGTTGGCCAAGGGATCAGGCCCAGCCAGCATGGATTTAGGAAGGGCAGGTCCTGCCTGAGCAACCTGATCTCCTTCTAGGATCAGGTGACCCGCCTGGTGGATGTGGGGAAGGCTGTGGATGTAGTTTACCTGGACTTCAGCAAGGCCTTTGACACCATCCCCCACAGCAAACTCCTGGGCAAGCTGTCAGCTCATGGCTTGGACAGCAGCACTCTGTGCTGGGTGAGGAAGTGGCTGGAGGGCTGAGCCCAGAGAGTGGTGGTGAATGGTGCCACATCCAGGTGGCGGCCAGTCGCTAGTTGTGTGCCCCAGGGATCAGTGCTGGGCCCTATCCTGTTCAATATCTTTATCAATGATCTGGACAAGGGGATTGAGTCAATAATCAGTAAGTGTGCAGATGACACCAAGCTGGGGGCAGAAGTTGGTCTGTTAGAGGATAGGAGAGCTCTGCAGAGGGACCTTGACAGGCTGGACAGATGGGCAGAGTCCAATGGCACGAGATTCAACACATCTAAGTGCCGGGTTCTGCACATTGGCCACAACAACCCCATGCAGTGCTACAGGCTGGGGTCAGAACAGCTGGAGGGCAGTCAGGCAGAAAGGGACCTGGGGATTCTGGTTGATAGTAGGCTAAACATGAGCCAGCAGTGTGCCCAGGTGGCCAAGAAAGCAAATAGTATCCTGGCCTGTATCAGGAATAGTGTGGCCAGCAGGAGCAGGGAGGTCATTCTCCCCATGTACTCAGCCCTGGTTAGGCCACACCTTGAGTCCTGTGTCCAGTTCTGGGCCCCTCAGTTTAGGAAGGATGTTGAGTTGCTGGAATGTGTCCAGAGAAGGGCAACTTTGCTGCTGAGGGGTTTGGAGCACAAGCCCTATGAGGAGAGGCTAAGGCAGCTGGGGTTGCTTAGCCTGAAGAAGAAGAGGCTCAGAGGAGACCTTCTTGCTGTCTACAACTACCTGAAGGGAGGTTGTAGCCAAGTGGGGGTTGGTCTCTTCTCTCAGGCAACCACCAGCAGAAGAAGAGGACACAGTCTCAAACTGTATCAGGAGAAGTTTAGTCTGGATGTTAGGAAGAAGTTCTTCACTGAGAGAGTCATTCGCCATTGGAATGGGCTGCCCAGGAGGTGGTGGAGTCACCCTCACTGGAAATGTTTAAAAAGAGACTGGATGAGGCACTTGGTGCCATGGTTTAGTTATTAGTGTTGGATGATAGGTCGGACTCGATGATCTCAAAAGTTTCTTCCAACCTGGTTAATTCTATTCTGTTCTAAGTTTCAGGTTCTTTTTCTGTCTTTTCCATTTGTGTTCTGTGACTCTACAAAGCTAATATTAATTCATTGTAGCTACTAACATATTTGAGAAGTTTGCAGAGGAAGAGTTTACAAACACCACTGAAGATTCTCCAAGTAAATATAAACAGAAAGTTGGAACATTAGCTGTACATGGAAACATTAATGCAAGGTTATTGTTGTCCTCTTCCCCTGCCAAAATGGTCTTAATATTTACCTGTCAGGATAGAAAGACAGAAAGGTAGAAAAGAAAAAACATCGAAGGAAAAGGAGAAAATAAACATGGTCTGTTTATCCCTCTTCATTCCTTCCCCTCTCTCCCTTAATCAAGTCCCTTTCCTGTGCTTACCTTGTTCTGATCTTTCAAAGCCACTCAACTGGACAAGAACCATCTGCTACAGCACTACAGCCCACAAGGCCAGGAATAGCATGGAGAACCATAGCATCACTTAGCCCACAGGCTGTTTTCTCACGACTGCTGAAAACGTGTCCAAGAGCCAGGTCATATTGCCTTCCATCTCCCACAGAACAGATTGCAGTGACTCAGGATCCTTCTGGGTCAGAAGAAGTCTGCTTTTTACCCCTCTTACGGCCACTCCGCCAACCCTATTTTCTAATGCTTTTAATGTGTTCTGGCAGACAGCTATGACAAATAAGTGCCTTTTAGCAACAGAATGAAGTGAAACTCTGGGACATGCAAAAAGAACAGATGTGCAATGCAGTTTGACACCAGACAACTCTTTTTTGGTTGATGTGGATTTTTGAAACGATGCTGTGCAAACTACACCAAATGCTACAGTGGTGTCACATAAAGACACTTTTCTTTGCATTTCCTGAAGAGCTCTTAGAACAAAATATGGAGTTCAAACACCTTGTAGTGCCAACAAAGTGGCTTTTCAGTGATGTGATTAATCCATTTCTAGGTCAGAAAAGCATGTGAGTCAATTTCACAAATACAGTATAAAAATGATACAGAGAAGAGAGAAGTTACTACCAGAGAGAGAATATCTTTAATTAATGAAAATTAATAAACTCCACAGCAGATCTCAGATGGAATTATAACATGAACTTCCCCTATATAGTAGAACTTCCCTAATGCTCTCCTCATCCTCTCCCTAAACATGCACACAAAGAAGTTACAAAAATCAAAGTACTAAAAAAAAAAAAAAAGAAAAAAGTCCCAAACAACTCAAATATTTCCAAAATATTTTTCTTTCAAAATATCCAGGTGGTACCTGATGTAAACTGAGTGACTTTCCCACTGGTATTTTATATAGAAGCAACTGATATGTGAAGTTTTCACAAAGTCCACTATAATTAATCAAGTGAAATAACACTTCCTATCTTTGGTTTTATTCTTCATGTTCTTTACTACAGTCTTCCTCTGATAATACTCTAATAATGGCAGTATCAAAACTGCACTGAGAGCATATACATAAAGCAATGCCATGATTATCTAGTAAGTATGGATATCACCTAATTTTCCAATTTAAAATATTACAAATAGTTTAATTAAAACTTTTGTATTATACTGAGTTGGAGATGCATGAACTGAAGCACAGCAACAGTGAAATGCCTTGTTTCACTGCTTTAAGAAGTATTTTAAAAGCCAATATAAAGTTCTGGAACATCACTACAAAGCCAGCCAACCAAACTTACTTAAATAGAATATCACCACTAATGATAGCACAAGAATTAGAAAAACGAGAGAAAACAAAACCTGAGGAAGTATCACAGTATCACAGTATCGCTAAGGTTGGCAGAGACCTCGAAGATCATCGAGTCCAACCTGTCACCACAGACCCCACAACTAGACCATGGCACCAAGTGCCATGTCCAGTCCCCCCTTGAACACCTCCAGGGACAGTGACTCCACCACCTCCCCAGGGCAGCCCATTCCAATGGCGAATCACTCTCTCGGTGAAGAACCTTCTCCTCACCTCAAGCCTAAACTTCCCCTGTTGCAGCTTGAGACTGTGTCCCCTTGTTCTGGTGCTGTTGTTTCCCCAAAAGATTTTTGATGCCTTCTATAGAACAGAAGACTTGGTGACTAATAGCATCAAGATACACAATAAAGAAAAGTCTGTGTTCTATACACCTCCACTGCAAATTGCAAATTACTTACAGTAATTATTTTATTATTTTTTTTAAATTCTTGAAAGTAGTTCCACCAGTTCCAAACACAGAAGTACTTATAAAAACCACTCTCGACTTTGCTGGCTGCTAGTCAGAGGTTTTTTGCTGTTGACAGGTGTTCCCTTAATAGCTATAAGCAATATAGCAAAGTTGATTTGTAGTCTAAAAAAAGCCCCAAAACCAGATGAAGACTTGTTACCTGGCCTGAACATACATGTCAGGAAATATGTGAAAAGTTCTTCATTTGGGACAAGTGAGGAGAAAAGCACAGTGGAGGTCATATTGCAAGGTTTGCAGTTCAAATCCAGAGAGAGTAGCGTTATTTTAGCACTACAAGGTACCTGGTTCTTTAATGGCAGGGGGCCTTCTACTTTAAAAGGTGAAAATAATTTTGTGCTAATGACAACAGAAGTTTAATGTCTGTGCTTGCAAACTAACTAAACAATATGTGTTGCAAAGTAAGAAAGTCTAAGGCAATGGGCTGCAATGGAGAAGGAAGCACTACTAACCAGACTGCTTCAGCCCACAACTCTTCCTGCTTCCCCTTGGAGAATCAGGATGAGACTTTGTCTACCTCAGGACTATCAAGTGATGCAAAAAGGTAAAGTGCAAAACAACCAGCAGATAAAAAGCAATTAGAATAGAATAGAATAGAATAGAATAGAATAGAATAGAATAGAATAGAATAGAATAGAATGGAATGGAATAGAATGGAATAGAATGGAATAGAATAGACCAGGTTGGAAGAGACCTTCAAGATGATCATTGCGTCCAACCTACAATTACTTCTGTGTATTTGCTTTCTTTATCGATAGGAAGGTATATCAAGGGGAGGTTATTTTATATTTTGAAGGCCCTGATGCTCTGGCCCTGATGCTTCAAAGCAGACCTTGAAAATGACTGCTGAATCTCATTGACTACCATAAATGTTGTGGCAATAAGAGAATTTCAGTGACTACCATAAATTCTGTGAGAACGAAGGAAGAATTGATGATAAGAACTGTATCTTCCCTGCTCCCTTTGAGGCCAACTACAAGTTCAACTGCAACTATTCATGTGGGAAGCTCTGTCAGGTTATGCTTGCTTACAAACTGCTCATGCAACAGTAGTATGACAGTGCAAAAGCTCCCAACTGAGAATAAAGAGGTCTTAGACAAAAGGAAAGAAATGTCAACCGGAAGAGACTAGGCTTTTTCTGATGGGAATAGCCCCATGGAAACTCTCACAAATCTCATATAAGACCACATCTTGTTTTAACTAACAGTTCAGGAGGCTCGTGTAAACTATTTGCACAGAAAAAAATCAGATAAACATACATTGAAACTGCATGAAATGAATACCAGCAGCAAATGATCAAATCAAGTATCTCAAGAAAAGGAGCTACAGAAATAAAGGCCAATTTATTTTTTTTTTTTTAAACTTCTTCCAAGCTCCATACACTGTCTGACTTGTCAAAGTTCTTTGCATTTTACAGCACTTTCCAGTGCCTACTGAGTCTTTGATTGACAATATTTAACACAGAAAAGTTATTTCAAGTTTGGTATTGAGAAAAGAGAATTGGGAGAATACACAGTAAGGAACCACTGCTAGGTTTTACTGATATATTTGGTATTAGACAAAAATTATGTAACAAAGGCAGATAGAGAACCATTCACTTCAGTCACATACTTTGTGAATTGCCTTGCATGTCCTCTCAAACTTACCCTACTCCTTCCACCAATGATCACCAGTAGAGACCAGGATTAATTAAAATACTAAGCAAGATTCCTTTATTCAATAAGACTTTCAAGCATGTGCTGAATTTCATGTACTTAAACTGTCCAGTTAGTAATCCAAAAGACCTTGAGGAGCTTTAAGGACTAGAGATGGGACTCCTTACCATCTCTGAAAACTAGTCATTAAGAGCTTTGCCGAATCAAAGCTTAAACACTAAAGTATTACTAACAGCTGATCCCTAAAAGAATCCTCGCTGAATATTATACTTTTCCCTTACACCACAGAAGTATTTGCATGTTTTTGTGCTTGTCTGATGGCCCATTTTTGGATTTCCATACTTGCTACTAAGATCTGTGAAGAACATCTTAAACAAAGACACTGCAGAGGAATTCGCAGAAGGAAGTGATATTCAGGAATGTCAAAAGCCCAATATCACATGACTGATAGTAATATTTCAACAATATGGAATACCACAAATAATCTGCGGAGAATGTAGCCCAGATTTTTCAGACAAGATTCCTAACCCAGATTAATGCTGACCTGAGCAGTGGCCATTTTTCAGAGGTGTTGATCACATTAAAAGATCGGGGTTTCAGAACTTCAACGTAACGAAAACATCTTTGTTCAGATATCTGATATAAATTATGTAACATAACTTTGGGCTGGACTCCTCTGTTTAAAAATTTATTGATGAACAAATTAAAATTAGGCACTACTTCATCCCAATGAAATGATCAATGGAAACATCCAAAACCATGTGGTAACTTCCTGTTTTATAACAGCATGAAGCCCCACTTTGGCAGCTACCTGAAGCCAAACTTTAGTAGCTAGAAGCTACTTTGAAAAGTGTACATGATTTTGACCATTTTTTTCTCTGCTAATTGAAGCTTTTTAGGAATATGATTGTAAGTCATCCAGGCAAAGAAAACATCTCCATAGATGGTCAAATCACCCCACAACTGAAATGCATCCATATAAAAACTAAAAATAAAACAGAATTATGCATTTGACTAACATGTTATATTACAAAGAACAAAAAGAATGCAGCTGACATTGAACCTAAAGCAAAGCATGCTTAAAAGGGAGACCACACCATTCTACATGCTACCAACCAATAATGTAAGACAACTAATACAACTTAAAAAAAAAAAACAAAAACCACCAAACCCAAACCAAACAAAAACAACAAAACCCCAACAAAAAAACCCCAAACAACCAACCAAACAAAAAACCCCACTTAGACACAGTCTCAGGCACAATTTTAGTATCACTGTTCACTGTCATCTGCTATTGATGCAAAGATTAGCAGAGAAACAGAAACCTAAAGAGAGATGTGTGCCTGAAGTGTAAACCCTCTCTCCCACATACCACCAAGATCCTATCTTGTGTATTCCTGGAAGCCATGCACCCAGGGCAGAACTTAAGTACAGGCTCCAAACAAGTAAGTAATACTATAAAAATAATTCATTGAACAATCATAAGCCAGAGAAGTAATTTCTATGGAAGAAAAAAGCTCTTCAAATGCGGCAGTACTGATCACCAAAAATTACCCACCAACAATCATCGATGTCTGACACTGTCAGGATGTATCTACAATCAGAAGAAATTGCAGCAGCCTAAAAAGGTATACAGAGATAAGAACATTCCTCACCTAAACCCAGTATGACAGTAGCTACTGTATGCATGTTCTCAGATAATTTTCTATACATTTCTCTATAGATTTAAAAAAACAACATGATTACTTTTGTTTTTCTACATACACAAATACACATCTAGGTACATAAAAACAGCTTCTCATGGAGCTAGTAGGGGAAAATTCCCTCCTACAATTTCCCTTTTTCACCCTCAAATGTTATACACAATACCAACTTATATATATACATATATATAGGAATAAATGACTTCATATAGTGCTGTATTAGCAGACACCTGGAATGTTTTTATTCTCCTATTAAATTGCCAATTTAGAATAGCCCACATACTTGAGCATTCGCTCTACTTCCATCTGCCAAAAAAACGTAATACAATGAGTGTTTGGTACCTAGAATTATTTATTGATTCTTATTTGTAACTGGAATTACTACACATTTTATTAGGAGAAAATGCACTTCAAAATGTAACTTTTGGAGACAATCAACTGCCTCAGTGTTTGTCATCACATCTGTTTCCTCTTACACAAGCTGTACACAATATGCCACAAACAGACAAAACTCACTGAAGGAAAATGAGACATCTAAACCCAAATACAACTACATCAAACTGATCTAGTTAAATAAGACTCCACATTATAGCTTCCTTTTCCCCAGGTAATATCTCCAGTGTCTATATTTACCTCAGCGAAGCCATCTACTTACTTGTGAGTATGAGTCCTTCAAAGAAATTGTATTTCCCCTGCACAAAATACAACCAAATCCTGAAACTCACTGCCATAGAATGGATGACAGAAATATAAATTCCTTCACCAATTAATTGGAGAAACTCATGGAAGAAAGCATTCTTTTCAGTGGAATGATGTGACTGCAACCTGCACAGTTAGGAAATCCCTGAAGAGTGATGTAAACTGGGAGGAGACAAGCAAAGCATCACTGTATACCTGACATGTTCTTACACTGGTACAATGGGAGTCCAAGCTAACCATGGACAGAAACAGGTACTGAGAAAAAGATGAGTCTTTGGCGTGAGCCAGTGCAGCAGCTCTTACACTCTTCACATAAGCAGCATTTCTAGTCTTGCAACTCCAAATTAAAACTTTTTTTTTCCCTGAAACACAACCTACTTCAGGCCATCTTAACTTACGTATCATACGTATGTCTTTTACATATTGATGCTGATCAGAGCAATGAACTGACCAGTGAACACAGTGTATAGATCATAGAATTGTCAGGGTTGGAAGGGCCCCCAAGGATCATCTAGTTCTAACCCCCTGCCATGGGCAGGGACACTTTCCCCTAATCAGGCTGCATGGAGCCACATCCAGCCTGGCCTTAAAAACATCCAGGGACGGGGCTTCCACCACTTCCCTGGGCAACCTCTTCCAGTGTCTCACCACACTCATGGTGAAGAACTTCCTGATGTTTAATCTAAATCTCCCCTCCTCTAGCTTGGATCCAGTCCTCCTGAAAAGTCCCTTACCAGCTTACTTGTAGGCTCCCTTCAGATACTGGAAGGCCACAACAAAGTACCCTTTGAGCCTTCTCTTCTCCAAACTGAACAATCCCAACTCTCAGCTTGTCCTCATAGGAGATGACTACAAAAACCTCACTGTCACCCCGTACACTCATGTTTCACCATGAGCAACCAGTGCTGCTCAGCTATAGGCAAGACCTGTATTAACATAGTATAGGGATACAAACAAGGAGTTGGGAAAATGCAAGTTAGGTTAATGCAAATAATCAGGAATATTACAAAATTAAGAAATTTGCTCTGAATTTTGATCAGTAGAAAAAGACTTAAAATATACACCAGTTAAATGCAGAACATATTACATTTTCTTGCAAATCAAACCACTCATATTACACCTATTTTCATAATATGTGTTAATTTGCTTCCAGACCAAATAATTATTTAGAATTATGAGAGAAATTTTCTTTCAATAATCAGAAGTCATCTTTGCCACAATGTAAGTCCAGAATTAGATGTTTCTATAAATATAATCCACTCCCACTTCCAAATGCAGGAAGTGATGCTAAAGTATGTCAAAAGACAGTAGAAAGTCTTTGGATGTAGCAAAATACAGAACTCTCTCCCCAAGAGGAAAACACTCTGGAATATGGGCAATTCCAGTTACTCAACTGCCAGACCTCAGGCCCTATAAATAAATAAGGGCAACTAAAATTTCCTTTGTAGAAATTTAATCTAAATTAAACCCAACTTTTCTAAAATCAGATTGGAAATACCCACTCATTCATGAGCAAGAAAAATTACATTTCATGGCAGGAGAAAAGATTCGTTTAAAAGAGAAAACACCACATAGCAAATATTCCTGTGAGGCTACACGACTCTCATGATCTAATGTAAATACGGACAAACAGAAATATAACAAAAGATATCTGGGAATCAGAATTCGTGACTTTAGTTTTCAAAATTTTTAGAGGAAAAATAAAGCCAAACCAGAAAGAATGTAATAGTGAGGTGCATCATGCCATGAAACAAAAATTACAGAAAGAGTAAACATTATTAGTGGGAATATTAATCCATGAAAGTAAACTGCAGATATTAAATAAATAAATAAACAAATTCCAAAAGGATTGAGATGCTAAAACTTCAGGAACCATAAAAACCCCTCTACTTCCGGGGCAGATTGCAAGGCTGAGCCAAAAGTGATATTGTGACAGGGTGCAGTTCATTTATGAGTGCTTTTGCAGGAAAGGTGGAAGCATTCTTCAGTTATAAACCACTAGTAATTAGGATGCTACATGATTAGTATGGCAGCTGCCAGGTTTCTATCACATAGCATTCTGCTTTACATTATTAACATTACTTTGGTTAAAAAACAATAGCACAATGTGCTTTAACCTAATACTCTGGATAGCTGGCTGTTGGATTTAATTTTCAGAGGCTAAGCAGAGAATATTCAGCATAGTGTGAAAGGCCATAAATAGTTTGAACATCATTCAAAGCCATCAAAATATATCCACAGCTGAGCTACAAACTGAAGTCGAGGAACTACTGCACACATCACATCCTTGGCAGCTGGCATATTTCAGACCTCCCAAACTTTGTTGTTTCTCCTCTCACTTTGGGTACATATAAAAAGCAAAACAAATAAAAATGTTTTAAATTTACAGACTGCTATTAGATTTCTTAGCAGTGAGCCCTGAGTCAGTTATGGGATGATTATTTTCACATGCTAAATAACAGAAGTAAACAGATTTTATGTAAAACATTACATAAGAATTCACACTAAATCTTACCTTGTTTGCACCAACAAGCCTGTGAATCAACCACATTTATAAACCATTAATGTCTAAAAAAAGAAGCCATGTGATTTTACTTAGGATCTCTGTAAGCAGTGTGGGCCAAAAAGGGAGATTTGCAGGAGGTACTATCGCAAGACTGATTGCTCACTGTGTTCCTTGACCATGTACACCCACAGGTTCTAATTTGTTTTTTTTTTAGCTTTGACTGGACATAAAATCTTAAAGAGACTGATGTTCTGCGGACAACAGAGATGTTTGGGGATAGTGAGGGTGGCATGGGGGGCAAGTATCAATGGACTAATGGAACTTCAATATATTGAACTTTTTGTACATTACTCTTATGCTCTACAAGACAGAAACAGAAAGTCTGGTTACCATTCCAAAAGAGTGACCAGGAATGTATGTCCTTTCTGCTGCATGGAAGTGTTTGTATATGGGATGTTTTAACTCAAACAAAATACACCTTGGCCAAAGTATTAGCTCCAGTGGATACATGTGGTTGAGAAAACCTCCTGTTCTTACCATGCAGTCTTAAAACAGTGTTGAGAATCCATACCTTTTCTTTTGCATATCCCCATGCTTTTTAACCTGTTCCCATAATTTCCATGGGTTTTCCCACCCATTTCACATCAGAGATTTTATGAATTACAAACATATTTTCCATCAGAATGACTTTTCCAAATTATACTATCAAGAGATAACACCACCAAAAAAAACCCCACATCCCCACCCCCCAAAAAACAAAACAAAACAAAAAAAAACCAACAAAAAAACCAATGAACCAACCCAACCTATTATAATATGAAAAATATATTTTAATTTAAAAGCTGTTATAAATCATTAGAAATTACCATCTTGAATTTTCAAGAACACCCCTCAAATTATGGAATCGATGAGCATTCAGTATTTTAAAAGACTTGATTATCCCTTGCTATGCCCACAGTGAAGTGTTTTAGCTGAGTTGATTTTGCTTGGTTGTACTAGTCCCAGCAAAAGCAACTATAAACTGTTTTTCCCTACCTGCAATATGTAGACACTTATTTTGACCTATCTTTTTAAAGTAGAAATTATTTACATTCATCAAATTATTTGAAAGTTCAAAGCCTTATAAACAAACTTGTTACTAGAACTTGTGAAGAACACATCTTTGCTGAAAATGATGTGGTATAATTTAAAAAATGACTGTATAATCTTCAGCTGAACAGAATAGTTTTTCACATATACATGCCACATACACAGTGGCATGTTTCAGCAATGTTCTTGCTAAAGCCTTTTTATCACCATGAAGCATATGGCTGAAAATCAACACAATGAGATCAGACTGAAGTTCATTGAGTTACATGGCAATCTCATCTTTGTTTTTGGAAAGCAAGATTAGGTATGCTATACTTTCACATTAATATCTGCAGAGCATTCCAAAATCCTGGCATGGCCAATGACATTTAAGCTCCAGGTCCTGTGATTTATCCTCCTCCATTACACATAAATTAGTGTGTGTAGATGGAATCCTTTCGCTTCAATTAAAGTGTATAAAGCAAAATCATTTTAGCTGACAGATTTGTTTTTCTTCACCTGTTTTTTAAAATTAATTTACAGGTCATTATGATTTTATTTAGCAATAAACCCATATATTTATCTCCACAGACATTCTCCACTCATCTACTTGGCACAAATTGAGACAGGAAATGTCTAAACAAGAAGCACAGTGCATTTGCTTATTACGACTCTGTGCCCAAGAAGCAAACCTATGCCTAATAATAAATACTGAATGATAGGAGGAGTGCATGTGTAGATGGTGGATTAGATCACAAAGCACATGGGCTTTACTGAAGCTCGCAGTTACATGCTTTCATTCCTCAGTTACTTTTATACATGGGTAGGATCGGACCTTTCCTTCAGACTGGCAAGCACTGTTCAGATTTATCTAGTCAAATAAATTCACTGCAGTCTTTTGAACAGTGGAAACACTATCTGAAATTGTTCATAAGTACATGTAACTTACAAAGGCTTTTGTTGAATTATAGTCTTAATGCAATGGGTTAAATATTCAAATCGGGAAGAAATAAAGTTTGAAAAAAGACTGTTGTCAAAACCTGAATTTTACCATGGTGTTCCATGCAATCCAGAGAAATAAGAGACAGTGTATTATTTCACCATATTTCCCAGCAGAGTTAAACATCAAAATACTTTCCCTTATAGTTTATACAAAAGCCAGACAGAGAGACAAATGCACAAAGTATGACATTAGCCATAGTAGAGCTATTAATGGAATAAACGCAGCAGTCAAAGACCCTCTGAAGATAAAAGCATCACTATCTCACATCTCTGGAACTCTGCCCAAATTACAGCCATATTTTCACATTTGTTGGCTTTTTTTCCCTGAAATCGAAGGGTTTCCTTCATAACACTAAATACAAATTAAGTGCTTCTTCTGTGGTTCAAAGTAAAACCATTTCAGTAACAATACACATAGTTCTGTGTGCATCTTTCTAAGGAAGGATTTACTGCTTAAATTTAAATTTAAAAATTTGTATTGCTTCAGGATTAAAAACACTGGGACACATAATAGTGCAGAAACCAATTTCTTAAAACTGAATTGGTTGCTTTTTTTGGTATCTAGCTCTATGTTTGACATGGGTTATTTACTAACCAATACTGAAAGAAATGTTTTATAATGTAAACTATTGTCAACAGCAAAATAATGTTAAAAACTTCAACTTAGAATGTTAACTAAACTTGGCCTTAAAATTCTTTCTGCAAGAAAAGTAATTGAGCTACAAAGGACAGTTATGTCAATCATTGATTTAACAGACTGACAGTTACATCAGTTATGACAGTTTGTGGACTTAGAGACAATCCACAGAGTTTCTGTACAAATCTCAGCTATTACTGTTTTAACTAGAATTTGGTCTAGTTTTAAAGACTGCAGAAGCTTCAACATGTAGAAGCTTGTGGAGTAGACTTATTGTATATCAGAGCATCATGCTGACAATTGATGCCCATGACAAATTCAAGATAGTTTACTTCCTCTGAGAACTAAGCTCATTCAGATTTTTGTTAATTGAAGGCTAAGTGGGCATGGACTATGACCATGAATGAGCTGACACATAGCAAGTTTGCATTCCATGGCAATTGGAGTGTTTTTTCCAAAGCACTTACTGGACTATGGGAAATTATTCATGTATTTAAGTCCCTCATAATCACATTGAAGATCTTCTATTCAATACCTTTTATGCATTTATTTACAGATAACAGTGCAGTGATTTCTGATTGTCTTCTGTAACTAAGAGATACAGTTTCTTCTCTTAACTAATAGCAAGGGATTTTGCTGTATTCAAATCAGATACTCTAACACTTGACTTGAAAAACTTGGCTTCAGATATGCTGGAAATAACGACAAAAATCACCTGAAAGTATTTAAACTTATGAAGACAATGCTTTCTTTAGCTGAACTAGAAATGGCAGTTACAGTCCTTGGTGTTCAGTAAATCTTGCTGTCATCATTGCCTAGGGAAGTCTGCTGTCTTGAGGCAAAGCTAAAGCATAGAAATGCCAGTGGCACAAACTTCATCTCCCTAGTTCTGTTCCACGTTTCATCTTATCATGATTGCACATCAAGTGAAATAATATGTTTAAGTGGGACTCTTAATTTTCTAACCTCTCTGTTAAAAGAAAATGGAGGGGGGGGGGAAGAGGAAAAAAAATGTGTTGCTGGCATACAGTAGACCTTCAAATCTCATTTGGATTCCTTTTCCACCTACTGCAACAGTGAGCTATTTTCCATCCTCCCACTCTCACCCAGAAGCAATGTCTGCTTGTCACTTAGATAGCTGCTCATGAGAGATATAAGTAGTAACAAGTTATTGATTTCAGTATTTATTGCCAAAAGTAGAAGCAATAACCAAAATTCCATTTGACTATGAGCAGTCAGCATATTAAATACCACCACAAACAAGTGGGCACCCTTTAAGCATAACTTAGCCACACCTTATAGCTTTTCTGCATTATGCCACATGCCTTTACATAATGAGTATCTAATGAAGCTGCAAATCCTCTACACTGGTCTGGATATCTAGATCACTTGACATAATACATTTGAACTGTTTCTTGTTTGCTACATCTACAATTCTTTTAATTAGCATATTTGGAGTGTACTTGGCAACACACTATGAATGAAGCTGTTCCAAGTCTTCACACAAGCATGCTTTCTTTAGTGCAAGCCTCTTCTGGGGCCTGCAGTTTGCCTCTCAGCTCTAAGGACAAATGAACATTATGGATCTCAGGAGATTTGCAGAACAGTTCCAGGTATATGGACACAGGACTTGGAGGACACATACTATTAATTTTTATGGGGCTTACCTACTGTGTCCAGTTCTGGGCCCCACAGTTTAGGAGGGATGTTGACTTGCTGGACCGTGTCCAGAGAAGGGCAACCAAGTTGGTGAGGGGTTTAGAACACAAGCCCTATGAGGAAAGGCTGAGGGAGCTGGGGTTGCTTAGCCTGGAGAAGAGGAGACCCAGGGGTGACCTTATTGCTCTCTACAACTACCTGAAGGGAGGTTGTAGCCAGGCAGAGGTTGGTCTCTTCTCTTAGGCAACCAGCACCAGAACAAGAGGACACAGTCTCAGGCTGCGCCAGGGGAGGTTTAGGCTGGAGGTTAGGAAGAAGTTCTATACAGAGAGAGTGATTGCCCATTGGACGCGATGATCTTGAAGGTCTCTTCCAACTTGGTTTATTCTATTCTATTCTACTCTATTCTATTCTATTTTATATTTTCATACTGCTACTCACCTCTTTCAGTGCACTTTTGTGGGTGGGAAGCAAAATGCAACTGTCCCCCTAAACTGGGACTATTTGCAGCTCCAAGTAATTATCTTTTTATCATTTCTTTCAAAGCTGTAACTATGTCTCAGCTGTAACACAGCAAAGATTGCCTTTTTAAACTGTTAGGTTTTTCATGTTTTCCAAAAGTTGTATCAAGTAATACATCTTTTTGATCTGAGCTCAAGTGACACATACTTGAATATGCAAACACTTCTTGTTAGGTTACCATGCTAATTGACATGATAGTAATAAACACAAACCTCCTGAGCCAAGGTACCATTCAGACACAGTGCTGTCTCTGCAGTTCATAACAATGTATTAAATAAAAACAGTTTTTACAGCCACCAAAACATTTGGAATAAAGCTAAAGTCTTTATTTGCAAAATAAATATATGACAAAGCATATATATGAGTAAACATGTATAAAAAGTTTTCAATCTGTAGGAATTTTCTGCCGATCCACTACGACGCAGACTCAGTATGGCTAATGGCATGAAACTCTCAGTCTTGCTGTAGGAAAAAAACCCAAGGTTTACAAAATCTCTAAAAGCTCTTCTAATTCCAGCAATAAACCCAGGAAGAGAAAAATAGGGCCAATGAAAAAACTAAACGTGCTTCATTGATGGAACATTGTCTGTCACTGCTCTCCTTGAAATGGAGATCTTTTGTTTGAGCTCCCCCATTGCTCACTGCTACGATAAATTGCCCAGACAAGTTCCAAGATGCTCGATAGAACAAAGCCAGCATTTTAAACACGAATGAAAGCACAGCAGCGGCACCACTAAACTCACCATTCCATTGTATCAGGATATTTGTTGACTTTCTCCCCACCACCCCTCTTCCCCCCAGGTTCCAATGTAATGACAAGAAAACCTCACTTGATTTATTAAATGAAAAAGGTTGATGGAGATTGAGATACCTAAATAAGCAAGCTACCATGTTCCGGACCACCTCTGGGTTATGAAGATGGGTTAAAATTCAGTTCAGTAGAATGCACATTGTAAATATCTAATCATAAGCAGACAAAAGAAGTCTGTACTGAACAGTGCTCTGCTCTCAGACTCCTACAAAAATACAGATGGAAAAATGATTTTTGGCCATTGTTGCTATTTGATCACTGCCAACAGCTAGGAATCTAGCAGGATTCATAGCTCATGAATACTTCACCAAATTTTCTGGTAGTTTTCCCTAAACTAGAACCAGTATTTTCTTTCTTTCCTTTTGATTGAGCATCTGCCAACCAACTTATTTTTGTGCATCAACCAGCCCTCCAAAATACAGTGACAGGCTGCTCAGACCATCTTAAAAGAAAAAACACTCATATTGATAGGATTATGACAGCAACAAGCCTGTAGCTCTCTACTCCTGTTGGATTTTGATGCCAGGAGAGTTCTCCTAAAAGAACTTCTTCAAACCCCCTGAGGGAAAGTTTTGCAGGAAAGGAACATTTGAAATCAGATTTGTCCACTGAATCAACAGTACTAAAAGTCTGTTCGAACACTGTAACAAACACATGAAGTGCAGCACAGCCAAGTAACTTTATAAATCATATCGTTTTCATTTCCTGAATTCATAACCACAGTGATGCAATAATGGAAACTTTTGTATGTTTATAAGTTAGATGACCCACAATCATTCCCTACAGTAAGCGTTATTATTTCTGACTATTAAAATAATTTTTATATTCTATTGTTATGGTTTGCTTAACATCGTAAGCCAGTTTTCTATATAACAAACCGTATTACATTGGCAACAGGATTTCTTACCTTAGCCAGCAGTATTGGATGTGATTAATTTCTAACATTCCTTTTGGAAGTAAAAATAAACATCCACTAAATTTTCTTTGTTTGCCATTCCTACATCCTAAGCAGGCTGGCTTTCTCACAAATTCATGTTGGTTGTCCCTAATTAACTTTTTTCTTTTTAAAATGCTTGAATTACATCCAGTTAGATTCTTCTCCTTTAAACTGCCTTTCACCTAACATTAATTCACAATTGTTACATTCAATTTAAATGACAATCCCACGTTATGCTTTAAATTAAGCTTTCAATTAAAATAGACTTACAACAAAAGTCATTGATGTGGCAACTAATGATGGGAAAAATCAAGATACCCTTTACAAAACTCCATATATAAAGTAGTGTATGACAGGATCAGATCCGAAGACACTGCCATACCTGATCAAGAATGCTACTACGTAAGGTTCTAGAATATTTAGTGGGATTGCTTTAGGATAGTATCTTGTAAACCCTTGCTTCTACTTTCATCTCAGCATTCTTGTACTAGTTAGAGGTAGAAGTTAATTTATTCTCACTTCTGCTATAGATGCCTTATCTATGTAATATGCAAAGCTACTGGAAGATACCTTGCAGATTTTCTCAAAGAGACTTTCTTCAAAAGAAAACAAACCTGCACATTTGTAGAATAAACAAGGTAGCTGGAAGGCTGGAATCTGCTCTGTGCACTGCCGACTAATATTAATGCATCCGCTTCACACTTTCAACATATTAGCTGCTTTCCAGACACTTGTGACAGGTAGCTTGTGATTTTTCAGATGGCAGATCAAACTAGATACACCATTTAAGCAAAATAACCACACAACAGCTTGCTGGATGTAACAACCACACTATGAAGCTCAACGGATGAGACACAATGAAGAAATTCTATCTATACAATCTACTTCATCTATTTCTTTTCATAATTAACTTTAATCTTTGCATCCTATGTCTCAAACTTAATTTAATTGACTGAAGTCGAGAATGGCCTCCAGCTGTCTAGACCATTGAACTAAGAATGCAACATTGTACCAGCTCAAAGTACACTGCCCCAGGTTTTGTTGCCAGAGATCTACATAAGCAGTTCCTCACACTGCTTTCTAATTTGTCTTTGTAAGGTACTTCCTGTTCTACCTGTTTTAATTGCCTACCTTTTATTCTATCCAAGAATTACCCAACTACCAGTGTATTTACAATAAATATACGTTTATTTGCCAACAATTAAGGTTTTTCTTGGTGTGTATCTTCCACCATTCTCTTCTTCTATTCACTTACAAGGCACACTTTATGTCTTTCCATGATACATTAATGTGCACATTTCCTCCAGCACAATGAAATAGAATACCTATACCTCTCTTTCTGTCTTCCTCTCCTGCATCTTATTTTTCCTTTATTATGTCTGCATGACACCATGGTATAAAAGTAGAAAATTTCTGCTTGTTTCATCTTAACTTTCCCATGCATGAACTCTGTTGAAAATCTCATATGTTAAATTTAATTTCTATAGTCACTTCTCTGCACAACTTTAGTAAATAATAATTTAACCTAGGTGTGCAAGAACCTGGTGATTTTCTAACAGTCACAGTCATAGATATTTATTTTCTCAACCAAATTAGCTACTAAATAGTGTCATCCAACACAGAAGATGTATGTGGGCTGTGAAGTTGTTGCTTTGGTTGTGTAAGTCAACATTCTCACAGCTTCATTTCACAATTTACATGAACCAATAGTTGCTTTGAAATACCAGACCCTGAATACTTAAAAAACGTACTGTGATAAGTTGTCTCCCTCTTTCTTTCTCTTTACAGTAGAAAAGATACATGATTCACTAAGAGACTTCATCAGTCTGACTCCCTAGTAATTTGGCAGAGGACACATGCCTTCAAGTTTCATGAAAATGAACAAGTGTGCAAAGGACTGTAATCCCATTAATGGACTCACTCTCTAGAAGAATGCAACCCATGGAGAAACCACAGAGGGATGTAATAACATACACACTTCACTAGGGAAAAGCCCCAGATAATCCTCAGATCAACTGTAAGACTCAAGTTCATTAGAAGCATACACCTTATGGATCATTTCCTTACAGGGCATTTCTCATCTTTCAATTTTTAATGTAGCATCTTCACATTGCCCACCTCCTTTCTTGTCTCCATCATTTGTCTACTTATTTATATTGCTTAATACTTTGTAAATTTATGTTCTTGGATTTGTATATCCATGAAGCAAGTCACCCTTCTGTATGTCTCTCTTTTCATTATTAAGCAGTAAAACCTCAGCCGGGCTTTTAGTAAGGGTTTTTTTCTCCCCCTCAACATCCCCTTTTAACATCTTGATAATATTTGCCAGATCTCTTTATATCCTTTCCCCCCACAACTGCGTACAGTTTAGGACTTCACTTTTATCTACATTTTCATACTTCTCAATTATATTTGCCATATTGAAAGTCTATCCTTACATGTCCCAAGAAAGCCCATCATACTTTCTTCCAGATTATTCTCCATATATTGTCAGTATCTTCTAGATAGCCTGTAAAGGGATTACTGACTTTCATAACATTGTTATTTCTACTTCCTCTGAAGTACAAACATACCACACATTAATTGTGTAGTTCAGCCTTAGTTATCTTTTTCTTCTTTACAGAGAGTTATTTCTTCTTTATATCTTACATGTTCTCCTGAGTAATTTTTTTCAGCTAAAAAAATCAGACTCTAGCAGTAAATAAAATGGACAAAACATGTCTCACATCTGTTCAGGAAAAACGTTCAACTTTAGTCCAATATTGTATTCAGATATAAATTATTATAGTTAGGTGAACTATAGTATAGTTCTTTTTTTAAAAGAAATGGTGACTGCAAACATCTTAGCCCAAATAAGCAAGGCAAAGGTGGAGCACCTCTGTTATGAGGACAGGCTAAGAGAGTTGGGGGGTTGTTTATTCTGGAGAAGAGAAGGCTCCAAGGACAACTTATTGTGGCCTTCCAGTACCTGAAGGGGGCCTACAAGAAAGCTGGTGAGGGACTTTTCAGGGTGTCAGATAGTGATAGGACTAGGGGTAATGGATCCAAGCTTTAGGAGGGGATATTTAGATTAGACATCAAGAAGAAGTTCTTCACCATAAGGGTAGTGAGACACTGGAACAGGTTGCCCAGGGAAGTGGTGGAAGCCCCATCCCTAGATGTCTTTAAGGCCAGACTGGATGTGGCTCTGTGCAACCTGATCTGGTGGAAAGCCCACGGCAGGGGGTTAGAACTAGATGATCCTTGAGGGCACTTCCAACCCTGGCAATTCTACATTTCTTTGAAGGTGTGATTCTAAAGACAGCTCTGAACAAGGTCAACTAAAATGCCTAAGAAAACACAGATCATTTATACTTGATCATTAATAACATCTGACCATCTGTAGGGAAATTTTCAAAAGTTTATGATTTAGTTTCTGTGTCAGTCTTTAGGTATTAAAAAAACCACCTCAATTAAAATAATAACAACTAAAAAAGCAAAATGCTTCCAATTGACATGAATATGACAGGGGACAAAATAGCGGTATCCCCAAATCTAAATCTCTACCTTTGTATAACACTATCACATGTGTTTAGATTTTAGAAAAACAAAAAGGTATTTGAACTGTAAATAGACTGGTAAGAATTAAAATGGGGGGAAAAAAACTGAAGTACAACCATGGTAGTATTGGTAAAGTAGTGAACAAAACACAGACTACAAAATTCAATGTAATTTGTTACTATGTTGTTGTGATAAATATGTATCTGGAACAGAAGTGAAAGTAGCAGTCAGTCACAATATCTATCTTAGACTATATAACAAATTATCATTTTAAATTAAAACTTTGCATGAAATAAGATATACTGCTGTGTCATGCTGAAGAAAACAAGCCTATATTAAACAATGATTCTGTTCATGTTATTTTGGTGTGCTCTTAAATTTGTCTGCAATAGCACAGTATCTTGCAAAGAAAGAATAGGGCTTCTAAAGCTGAAATCTCCAACTGAAACTATAATATTACTCCTAATTCATATCCAGGCATTAAGCCATTTATTATATGACAAATACAAAATTTGTTGCTCAATTCTAGAAAAATAAAAAAAAAAAAGGAAAATGTGATGGGATAGATTTATCTGATTAATTGATTGAGATTAATTAAGTAATGATTGCAAAATGTAAGATGTGTAGTCTGAAGGCCTACTAGTGCACTTAAGCAGGAATGGAAAAAGGAGACCAAGATTTTAAGAGCACAGGTGGCAAGGAGATACGATTTCCCAAGATTTCAAGGGAATCAATGGGGAACAGAGTGAAGGATGCTGCAGGAACTGAGGTTCACATACATGAGTGCTCACACACTGAAAGAACTTGCCTGCCTGTAAAATCAAATCAAAAACTGTTTCAGGATAGAGAACACAGTTGACATACAAGTCCTTAGAGCTTTTAGTGTTATTACCACACTCTGAATTAGAGGCTGACTCCCCTAATTGGAGAGACACCTAGTTGGATGCCTCATTCCTGAAAGTGTTTGAGACCAGGCTGGATGAAGCTTTGAGCAACTTCATCTAGCTGGAGGTGTCTCTGCCCATGGCAAGGGGTTGGAACTAGATGATCATTGATGTCCAATCCAACTCAAGCCATTCCATGATTCCCACCAGCTGCTTTTCAATATTGAAAGATTTTTTTAGTGCAATGTTCATATGAATTTTTAAGGCATCCACATCATTGGCAAGAAGGTATGAAGTATACTAGAAAGTTCATCACATGGGGTCTCTACCATATGGAATTAGGGATCAAATCTAAAAGGACAGCTAGGCACTTAAATGAAACACAGTACTCTTCTCCCTTTCTGCTTTATCAAATTTCTATTCAAAGCAACAGTTTACAAACACCAGAAGAAAATGATCTACAGTAATTATTAGTAGAATTACTTCAATGTAGCTCAAGATAATTAATTGGTATCAGTGTTGCTTATTTTTGAAGAGCTAAAAGTAGGTAGAAAAACAGTATGATACATTTATTATGAACAGAAAGAATACACTCATCACTCTCTAGCCTTTACAGGACTATTTTGCCAAGTTTCTTTCTATGGCTCCAAAGTGGACATGAAAAGTAGAGAATAAGCATCTATCTGCTAATGTCATATCTTGATTGAAAAATATGCATGGCACAATAACTCGAGGTGGTGGGTGTAGGTTTTTTCCTACAGACAGATAATGCCTATGGCCATCACAAGAAGCTGGCATTTAGATCTAAATCCTAAATTCTATGACATATGTTTTTATTTTGAGTTTTTCCCCCTCCCTGATTCAAAGCACTGGCAACAGAAATTGCATCAACAGATTTTTGGCATAGCCATGACAGATCCCACATTACAATGAAAAAAAGAATCCCCCAAAAACTCTGTGTGACATTTTCTCTTTGAGATGAGTGAAAGTCCAGTGTACAAAAACATGACATGTCAGATTTTCAATGTTACTGAATTAAATATTGAGCCCCCTCTAAGCACTGACATTCTATGACAGCAGTCCATGGTTTTAAGGTTCAGAAAGATCATTAGATCACCTGATTTGACAATAACTGATAACTCATGGACCCCATTCAAAACATGAGAGCTTAAGGACACATGCAACACTCCAGCTTCTCAGAGGTACTGTCAGATACTATGCAAAAGTGTTAAGCATGGCAAGACTGGAAGAGAAAATGCAGTGAGGATGGACACAAAGTAATTTAAACACACTTTCACTATCATTAGCATCTTAAGTCAACTTATAGTACAAACACACAGAAAGCCATATTTTAGGTTGCCATGGTAACAAGCACCAGATTAGAAAATTTTCACTGGATAGAGTTTTTTTGTTTGAAAGAAAAAAAAAAGGGAAATTAAATCATGACTGTCATGAATTCCTTAGTGCATTCTCTACCTTACATAAACTGAAAGCCAGGTCAAAAACCACATTTAAGGTGTGGACTGTGTATATCAACATATCAGATCTTTATCTTAAAGTACTTAGCCTGACCCATTAAAAAAAAAGTAGTTTAATTTCACAAAAACCCTTATTGTACCAAAACTGTGGAAAAGGGACAGATGGGCACATAGGGGTCTCCTTCAGTGCACACATATCAACTAGGAAACTTCTTAAAGCTGTAAAGAGACCCAACTAGGACAAAAGGCATATCTGAGTAAAGTGTTCTGCTTGTAAAGGGCTCCTTCTGGTAACTGAAATTATAACTCCAACCAGAAGCAAAACTGCTGACTATGAGCATCTCGGTAAAAGAGAAAGAAATGTGTTAAGGTCAATGCCTTCTCCTGAGTGTACATCTCTTTCATTGATGCATTTCTCAAGATTGGTGGAAGTATGTGGCTTATTATCTCCACTGATCATTAAGAGCTAAATATTAAGTATGCTTCCAAGGTCCAAACACTAAACCCAGAAACATGTGAAGAACAGTACCTGTCACACTATCCCAATTTATGTATTTATAACCACCCCCAAAAAAAAAAAGTTAGGTTTTATCTTTTTTAGAATACAATAATACAATTATAATACAATACAATACAATAATACAATACAATACAATAAATCAGGTTGGAAGAGACCTTCAAGATCATCGCGTCCAACCCATCAACCAATCCAACCCACCCAAACAACCAGACCATGGCACCAAATAGAATAGCACAAAATAAATTGTTAAAACTTTCTGATGCTCTCCAAGTAATTTTGAACCCTTTTATCATGCCATCTGCAGCTGTGAGGTCACCTAAACATCTTTGTCTCGTGCCAGCTGATGTGTCAATGCTGGTAGAATCTAAAACCCTTCAGAAATCTTTATTTTTGAAAAAATACCACAACAGCCTCTAATTCACCTATCTTCATCTTTTTATTCACATCTCTTAGAATATCTCATTTCCTAATTGGGACTGAAAATGGAAAATTTAATACTTGTACAAATCAAGTTTTAACTTGGGAGCTTAACCAAGTGCTGTCATTTCTGGACGTGCTTCTTTCCTACTGCTTAAAAAGGAAGCACTACCAGACAAGGACAGATAAAAGAAATATATGTTGAAAAAGAGACACAGGTTGACCGTAGGACAGGTAATCACATTTACAAACAACACTGTTAATTAGATTTTAAGAGTGCTGACTAACACACAGTAGGTTACTAGTCATTTATTTGCATGTTTCAATGCTGCTTTACATCTAGTAAGGGTAAGAAACCTAAGTAAGCACACAGGCAAGTTAAGCAGATACACCAATGAATATCCACACTATAAGATCAGTTCAGGGGTGTAAGAGGTAGGTGATCAAGTATAATTATGTTTTCAGCATGCTTAATGAAGTGTCTATCAGGATGAAAGAGTAATAAAAAAACCCCTCTACCTTGACAAAACGAATCCTGCAAAATGATAATTGGTAATAAAAATTTCTTCAGTGCAACTTTACACTTAAGGCAAAAGTATAAGACATCAAAACTTACTTTCAATATTACACTATCAAACCTTTAAAACATCCCTGTAATTAGACAATGCAACAAATACCTGTGTCACTTGCACATAACTCTAAAAAAAATAGCTGAGTAGTTCCTTCTTCCTATACATTCTCTTTAGATCAGATTTACTCTATAAGCAATCATGTCTGAAATTCCAAGAATTAATTTTCTATACTGTCTTTAAACACTAGCCCAATGAAGCTAAAACTTCATTCTGAGAATTTCTATCAAAATAACTGGGATAACATAAATCGAAAAAGGTGCAGGAAGGGACATGAAGTTTAAGGTACCAGTAATTCAAATTTGGGCCAGAATTTGATAGCTTACATACAATCTTTGCTAGCTGCCCATCTGCATCTAAAATCCTTTGCAAACTGTGTCAAGTGCCTGATTTTATAGCATAAATATCAGCACAAACCTGGCCTGCATTTTGACATGGTAGAGTTAACAGGGAAAAAAAAAAAATCTAAGAAAGCAGACGCAACACTGAGTACATGCAAGGAATAGATCCACTGAGTAAGGTGACATTTTTACATAGTCACTTCTCAAAGCAGAAATATATTTTAAGGGCTTTTGCATGTGTTTTACCTAGAGACCTCTGTGATGAAGTGCCAATATCAACTTCCTTTTCTCTTTACTTGCCAGTTTTATTTGATTTCTATCTTCAGATATGTGCCAACCAGTTTCAACTTGTTTAACAGCATTTTTTTTTAAAATCAGCTGCCTTGCTGGAATGTTGAACTGATGCATGTGTAGGTGTGTTTATAATACATGCAAAAATACATTAAAGCAATATAAAGCATCTGGTTTATGCTATAAAAACAAAGAAATTAAGCATCAAGGCAAAATACTGGAGCAGACACCTCTTTACATATTGTAATCTTATAAAAGCAATCATCAAACTTGCACAGAAAGTGATACATGGAAGTGCTCTGTTCATTTAATGGTTTATCCAGTTGAACTGCAAAAAACTAGTGGAATATCAAAGACCATACTATTTTTTTAATGGAGTTATATTTGCAAAATCCTCAAATACCATAATATGTAATAAAATTATTCAATGCAATATATGTGATGACTATATGTATTAGATTGTGTATTATAGCAAAGCTGTTTCTAGCCAAAGCATCTAATAAAATGTTGATGATGTGAGCATAACCAAGCCAAACAGTAAGACCAGGTATCAGATTTGGATATACTAATAGAGGAACCAAAGCAGCATCCTTATCTGGAGAAGCATTAAGGTTTCTTAATTAAGTTGGCTTCAGGCACAAAAGCTTGCCTGTTTCAGGCCCAGACTTCTAAGTCATCATAAGTAACAATCAGAAATCCTCCAGAAAATGTCAGTTGTGCTACCTGACCTTTATGTTACATTGTGTCTAAAAAGAACTACAGGATGAGAAGAGACCCTCACATAAACCTAATGGTAGGGACAGCTTCCAAGAATACACATCTCCAATGAACACTGGTGATCACACTAACTAAATGCCTGTACTTTTGGTATACACTGCTTTGTAACTCCCACAGGGAGTTTGATATAAACTTGAATAACAAATATTAAGTTGTTCCCTCTAAAAGTCTTTCATTCTTGATTTGACTATTGTCAACAGATCAAAAAAACCCACAACCCAATCAATTCTTGTTGTTACCAAGAAAGAGAAAGTGAGAAAGAGAAGCTAATGGGAAGGTTATGGGGAAAACACGAAAGATGTTACAGCTCTAGCAGTCACTTTAGGATAACTGGATGGTCACAACTATTTGCATGAAGAGCAAGCATTTGCGCAAATCCTATATTGTGTTTAAGTGTGCCTTGAATCCAACAGGGCAGTAAAAAGGTGGTTTGCTTTCAGAAATATACTGAGGAGTTTTCCCCCCCTCATACAAAGAGAGCTGTTCAGAAGAAAAGAGTTCAGAAGAAACTCAGTTCTCCTCTCCCAGGTCTCTTTGTCCCGCATCTTTGCCTAATGAATATTTTCACTGTCTCTGAAGAATGGTCAGATGCTTGTGATCTTCTCTAACACCTCTGATTTCTACACTTTCTTCCAATATATGTTCTCCAGCAGGTATCTGAAAGTATCAATGAGACTTCTTTTGTTGCATTAAGTGAATTGCCCGAGTACGCACAGGAAAAGTGAAAACAGCCACCCATAGCACCTGCCTAGTCTTGACTTTTGGACAATTACCACTGAATTCACCTGCCTGAACTGTTTAATGTTTTTTTTGACATGAGTAGAGTGGGAGGATCCTGCTTTTTAAAAAACCATTGCTTGATTCTTTTTTCCATTATGTGAAAGGCACTATATTGTTTAACTGAAACTCTTCCAGTAAGTAGAAGGCATCTTGCATCAAAGACATTTTAAGAGTTCTCCAACTCAGTAATTCTGCATGTCTCTGCCTGCCTCCCTAAAAGAGTGAATTTGAGGGGAAATAAATGAT
This sequence comes from Picus viridis, assembly GCA_033816785.1. NCBI lineage: Eukaryota > Metazoa > Chordata > Aves > Piciformes > Picidae > Picus > Picus viridis. The sequence goes on along the minus strand of CM066606.1, from coordinate 71,504,970 downwards.
GTTTAAGCTTGTCTAAACCTGATTGAAGACACATGGGCATAAGAAAATGGTAGTCTGTGGAATTTTTAAAAAACTTTTCTCTTTTTGGCATTGTTTGCCTCATTCCATCAGTCACTCAGTGGTAGATCCAGAAAGTAGTAACCTGAGATTTTCATTCCTGCACTACTTCAGCAGAAGTTCCTGCCACGTGGAGTTCATAGGAAGGTCTCCTGGGATGTAAACCAAGTAGTAGCTGGCCTAAATTGGCCCTTCATGTTTTCATACCTTCCTTTTTGGAAAAAAAAAGTAGTCCATATTGATTTCAGAGACTGACCTACTAAGTTGAAAAGATAATGTACCAACAAATGTAGTGTTAGTCACAAGAAGTTACATATGCTCATCTGTTAGGGCAGTAAAGCTCTGTCATAGCACAGCTTAAAAATAAGAATTTCTGCAGTATTACACACCTATGCAGATTCCACAAATGTTTTGACATTGCTTGTCCTTGTCAGTCCAGGGTCAATCATTTATGGGTCTGTCTATATGCCTTTGGCAATTTTTGACAGTATCTGAAGACTGTGGCTTCATAAAACCCTGCTTTGGCACACTCAGAGGAACATATAACATATCAAGCACTCACCCACAAGCATGCCCCCCCAAAAAAGGATTTGCAGGTGCCTGTTAAACACCAAACAAACATCAGCCCCCCAAAGTTAAAACTTTGTACTGTGACAGTAATTAATTCTAACCCTCAGATTTGCCTGGTATCTGAAATTTGCATGCCAATTTTATTGCTTGAATCTCAGTTACTTAAGGACAATCCTTTCTGCATCCTTCCAGCATGTCAAGGCACATATTCATCTGACCTAAAAGCCCTCAAAGAAAGCACTTTGTTATCACATTTATAACTTAATTTAAATCTATCTTCATAAAGTAAGGCATACTTTCCATGCAGTATTGGCATTTTGGCTGTTGTGGAAAAATAATGAAACCACACCAAACAGAACAAGCCTGAGATCAAGGTGTTATGTACAGCTTAGATTCAGAGCCTAGGCTGCAAGCAGGACACATTTTAAAAAAGAGCCTACTGTCCACTGAACAATAGTGTCTCAGAAACACATCCTCAAAGTTACAATCAAAAGAGAGAACTTTATTGGCAAGCTTTTACTCATCTTTTGAGAGTAACTGATAATTCAATTAAGTTGTGGAAATACTCATGTCAGGTGATTGCAAAGGAAATTAACAAAACCAAAAATGGTACACCTGAAGATAACAAGACCTGATAAGCCGTAGCTGTACTGCAGATGTGAGTAGTTTGAACAAAATGTTCCCTAAACTCTCCTCACATGTACTAGTACTTACCAGTCCACACTATTTCAATTTAAGAAATCAAAACAATTGTACATGCACTATTTGATAAATTAGTTAGTACAAGTTTCAGGACAGTACTAAGTACAGTGTGAAAGTACTGATCCTATTTTTCACTGATGGTGGGCCAAAATATACAGCTATATACTTTCAATAAAATAAATATTCTTTGGGCTCCAAAGACAGACAATTTCATTTGGGGAAGGCTAAAAACCTAACTTCATTCATTCCTTTGTATTTTAGGTAATGTATTAAAGTAGTGTCCACATAATGATATGAGTGCTTCGTTTTTAACGACAGTCCATCGCCTGTGCCAAAGATAGAGACAGGATACAAAATACAGGTTAAGAGGCAGCATGTAGGAGACAGGGTATGTTTCATCCTACCCTGATGGTGCCACAGAGCCCCCTGGGAAGGCAGTGGAGCGCAGGAAATACAACACTTGTCAAGGTGGAAGACCAGACCATTACAAAATCCAGACAAAACCCGTAAGTTACAATTACAATTACAGATCTTCCATAGCTTCCCCAGGACCGATGTGGGTGATATGCTGAACTGAAAAGGGGAAGATAAATCTAGTTCAAAGGAGAAATATAGCAGTTGAAGCTTGGACACAGGTGTGGTTGGATAACTGGGCTTTCAAGGATAGAAATGTCAGTGGCTATCCAGTCATATTGGAAGCAATGGAGGATCATGCTCACAGTATCACTAACACATCCTGAAATTAATTATAGGAAATCTAAACTATCTCCTTCAAATTAAAGAACCAAAGAGTAGGTGATATGGTCACTAACATCAGACAACCATCCACATTTTGAAGCCACTTCACATAGGAAAAACAGGAATAGCAATCATACCAAGTCTATACAAAAATGGAGCCAGATCTCCTGGCTTGCACAACTATATGATAACTACATCTGTCATCTCACAGCTCCCTATCAAAACAATCCAGACTGGACCAAGACAAAGTCATGCAAGAATCAGCTTAAAAAGAGCAGCATTTCCCAACTTGGAAAAGAAACAAATTAAATCCATACGTTACCTAAGAAAAAAGCAGTTCCATACGCAGCTGAACAAGTAAAACTTTATTTTCTGTAAAATAGTGATTTGTGTCCTGCACTGATTCTTTAGTATCTAGTATGGGGTGAATTTGTTTTTTTCAGGAGAGCTCTCAGAGATGTTTAAGTTGGACAAGAGCCAAAAGTTATTGCTCGTAGGGCATACAGGCAGGCACACACATGCAGAAAGCACCATTACATGAGGCTTGTTTTCTTACGAAATCATGTTCAAAAACAATTCTTCAAAGGATATTTATTTTAAAGCTGAACTTCACCTGTGGCATGACAATAATAGAGAAGGAAATATCACGTGCTTTAATACTGAGAAGTATCATCACATTCCTGGGACAAAACTCTGAAAGTCTGGTTTAGGGATTAGGAAATTTGAAGTTGAAGACTTTTCTATGATTTTCTAAGAATTAAATGCCAGGATAGAGGAAACACTGAAACACAGCTGTTTTGGTACCCCAGAACCCAGGTCTCTTAATAAAATAACTTGCTGGTAATTCATCATCTCCTGCCAGTATTAGATTAAAAAAAACCCCAACCAAATAACAACAAAAACAAAGAATGGTTCTTCCATGCTCTCAGTTATCAACTACAATGAGCTTCTACATAGAACCAGAGAAGTTCATTAAATCTCCTGTTACATTGGGGAATTTGTGCTCAGGGAGGAAAGGAAAATTAAATCTAGCACGAAATACATTGTATTTGTTACAGGGTGCTCCAAACCCCCTTCCCCCATCTCTATCAGCAGAGATTTGAATGGGGAAAGATAAAGGCATGAAATTGCCATCCAAGGTGTGAAATTGCTTTCCCCTGGGGACAGAAACAGTGCCCATTCTTCCTGCCAGGGCCGAGGTCCCTCACTGGTGAGGGAGGTCAGCTGGGTTTGGGAGCTACGATTAGCAGGGTGCTTCACACCCAGTATAAATTGGCCTGGGACACATCGTCTAGAAACGCCTTAAATAGAGTGACCAGAAAGCAGCCGGGGCTCCTGCTCTTGCCTTCATCTTGCTCACTCCATTTTCCGCTCTCATCTTGCACTCGCTCTGCACTCACGGCAAAACTGGAGAAACCAGCACTCGGACCTGACTTCTCCCCGGACCTGCCTGCCCTGGGGTCCTTCTCCCTGCCTGCTGTTGGAGTGACCCTAACTACTGTGAAACTGCAGCTTTCTTGCACCATTCAGACAATGACACTGCATGAGTTTCCCCTTGCGGCAGCCGTGTCTACAGGCACTTTGATTCTGGTGGGCCCTGTTCCTTTGGATTTGTGCCGCGTTATCCACAAACCAGATTATAAAACCTGCAGCTGTGGAGCCTGCCACCGAAGAGAGACCCGGGGGCTATCGCCCAATTCCAGCTCCGTCCTCGTGAGTACAACCGGTGTTCTCATTGGCTTTCCCTAAGGTCCTGGCTTGCCTCTGATTTTGTAAGTGGGGTGAAGCTATTTTGTGGCTTAGCCTTTTCTATTCCCTAAATTGTACTAAAGTTGCCCGTAACCATCCTGTTAGAATTCATGACTGAATAGAACCTGTAAATAATCTAATAAGTTTTATGCATAATTTTGGGGTGGGGTTTTTGGGAAAAATAAGGATAACTATATTTTTGTAATTCCCGCCCAATCAAATCAGTTCTCTATAAGGATGTGTCTTTAAGAGTACAACTCCAAAAGAAAAAAATCAAAAAGTTCACAATAGTATTATCAGAAGCCTAGAAAGACTCCTGTCTTCTTTTAGTTGTTCCAACATTTAGTAGTTTTGGAATTACTTGTTACAAAATTGAGTTCACACTCAGAGCATGCCCAAATTAACACACCCAACTTGTCTGAAAAAGTTGCTAGGTTTATGGGTTTAGGTTTCAAAATGTAAGAATTCAATAATTCAACTGTTATTTGAATGTGTTTGTTTCATCTTCAATACTACCTTGTAGCAGCAAATAGTAGAACAATAGTTTCAATATATACAAAACCCCTGAGCTTTACAATAACTGTAGCACTAAAACTGACAGGTTCCCACAATGTATTCCAGTTTTTGTTTTTTAAACAAAGTCCAGTTTCAAAATAATCATTTGGGGGCCTTTTCACTTTTACTGGAAGTGAAAGCAACCCAAGTTTCTTGACCATCATACCCCAATATGGCAGTCAAGATGGAAGACAAAATAGCATGCAGTATGTGCAGTGTCCCAATTGAAAAAATATCTGCCACTAGTATGTGTACAGCAACAATTAAATAATAAGCTGCAGACATATCATTCTTAGAGCATATAGTAAGATGGTTAGGCAAGCTTCTTGACTAGTTGCCCAAATAATCTATTAAAAAGTCTCATCAACAAAATAACTGATACAAGTATCATGCTAAGATTGAGAAAATGTAGGTTGACTATTAATAATCTGAGAGAAATTTAATATTGTTTAAGGTTTAACCCATTTCTTACTAGTTCATAAGAACCAAAAGAAGTGCACACTAGAAACACAGATTTATTGCTTTTCGTCTTAAAAATCGATCAGCTATTGGTGAAGATAATGGTCATCAGAGAGAGGATGTGCCTACACAAACAGAGGGAAGCTCAAGACCCTGCTGTAGCAACAAGAACTCCAAAATACAGAAACAAAGATAAGGAACTATACAATATCTACAATATGAAGAAGTTGTGAGGGTAGGGAGAGCAAAACCTATACTGATTCTTAGACAGCACCACCACCCACTTAACAAGAGGGGAGGAAATCACTCATTTAGAAGAGCTAGAGTAACATCAACAATTTTGGTAGAAGTTTCACCATGTGGTTGTAGATTCAATTTTTACCTGCCCCTCATGGCAAATGCCACTAAACCAGCAATTTCTTTCAGAATGTGCTTCAGGCATACATTCCATAGAACCAAGGACCACGTAGAGGAAATGTGAAAATTCAGGTTCCTTACGTCTCGAGAAATGTACTCGAGAAATCTCAAAGTGTTCAGTATCTTGATCAAAGCTCACCTAGCACCTAGTTCTGTACTGGAGGAGAGATTCAACTTCATGTTCAGAAAAGTTTATGGACTGATTGTATAAAGCAAGGAGCTTGCAACTTGAGACAGAGTTCAGAAACATACACTCGAGAGAAAAAGGCTTAATAAAGGTCAAAGATGCAGATAAATTCTGCACTTTTGGCACAAGCGCTAGTTGTATTAAAAAGTATTCAAAAGGACTTCAGTCACTTTTATGCTCAAGTAAGATCAATTTATAGTATTAAACACATCTGTCCTAGTATCTTTAGTAACTATGTTTACATAACAAGCATGCTTTGTCACAGAATATTATAAAACTACTATTACTTATTCAAGGATTTTAATTCCCTAGAAGATTATACGGAGCCAAACAGTATTATACATTTTTTTCATAAGTTTTTATGGCAGAACTTCAACTGCTTTTCTGTTAATGAAGTGTCCAGAGTTTTTTCTTTCCATGTTTGTCTTAAAAACATTTTCAGAAACTAGGAACATGTGACAATAATGACTTTTGCATACTGCCAGAAGCTAAATGCAGTCTTTATAATGAGAAGGATTAATATTAACTTATGTCATAGTAAATCAGCTATATTCACAAACCAAGAAAGCTTCCACAGGGTAGCACAGGCAGAAGGTCTTTATCGAACAGCAATTAACAGCCCTTAGAGCCATCGAATACCTATTCTGTAAAACAAAGTGTGTTTTGCCAGTTCAAAACCTGATCAAATAACAAGCTCCTACTTCCTTACAGTCATGTCGGTACTACAATCTCTTCAGCTTAACAAAACAGTTTCCCCACTGCAGGATGTTAGGCCTTAAGGATTTTTGTACTTTGAAACACCACCAAGGTATGCCTGTTTTTAAAGAGTATCGTAAGTATTAGTTAAGCCTTAATCCCCACTGGAATAGCACTAAATAAAATTTCATTAGACCTCTTAAATTCACAAAGTCATCGCTGGCATAATTCAGGGTGTCTAGATTGACAAGGAATTTCAAATTTTCGCTGCGCACAAAATCCATCATGTTCTACATTTTTGAAACGCACATCCACTATATCAGATCCACACGTAACAATGCACACGTGCTAACGGGTCATAAGCAGATCCACACGTAACAATGCACACGTGCTAACGGTGTCATAAGCAGATCCACACGTAACAATGCACACGTGCTAACGGTGTCATAAGCAGATCCACACGTAACAATGCACACGTGCTAACGGTGTCATAAGCAGATCCACACGTAACAATGCACACGTGCTAACGGTGTCATAAGCAGATCCACACGTAACAATGCACACGTGCTAACGGTGTCATAAGCAGATGTCATAAGCAGATCCACACGTAACAATGCACACGTGCTAACGGTGTCATAAGCAGATCCACACGTAACAATGCACACGTGCTAACGGTGTCATAAGCAGATCCACACGTAACAATGCACACGTGCTAACGGTGTCATAAGCAGATCCACACGTAACAATGCACACGTGCTAACGGTGTCATAAGCAGATCCACACGTAACAATGCACACGTGCTAACGGTGTCATAAGCAGATCCACGTAACGTAACAATGCACGTAACAATGCACACGTGCCAACGGTGTCATAAAGATCCACACGTAACAATGCACACGTGCTAACGGTGTCATAAGCAGATCCGACGTAAGATTTTAGTAGAAGTATTAATATTCACTTTGTTCAGGCCTGCCAACTGTGTTCCTCTCAGACTCCCTAGCAATGCAAAAAAACTATCCCCTAAGAAGCTTTTCTTTTAGAAAATTACTTTTTCTTTTGTGACTCCAACTCAAACTATAGACCACAAAGTTCAACATGCAGTGTATTTAAGATATGGTATATAGAACATCTCAGGGAACACAGGCACTATGGAGAGTCATCTGGGGGTTCTTAAACTCACTCTCAAGTTTGGCTGGGTTACCTATAGACAATGCAAAACCAAGTGTGCATGACTGCCAGTAGACAAGGGAGATGATAGAAAGGATTCATCATAGTTTGCCTTTTTTTCTATAGAACATTTCCTTATTTTTTTTTCTTTCTGGTTTGTTTGTTTCAGAGGTTATGTGCACAGGAGTCAATTCTTTAAACAACTCTGCAAGACAATGGAAAAAATCTGGAAGCTGCTGAACTTGTTCCAAGAGTGCCCACTGGTTGAGCACAGCACCACATCACTATAGAGCATCTTCCCCAGCCACTGAGCAAGCTGTGAGGCAGAAGACAGATGCTGTGCATGAGGTGGTGACCATGCTACCAGTACTACCTGCAGCTGACCTCCACAAGATGATTGATTCCTTAATTTGTCTGTCATTGCCACATGTCAGCTCCTTTGCAATCTGAAGGATCTTCCTCCCAATCTGCTGCTGTTACTGCTCAAGTAATTATTTTCTTACTTAGTTCAGCTAGAATGACCTCAGCTAGCTTCAACATCAGTAGGAGGCATTTAACTTTTTTTATCAAAGGCCTGCAGATGGAATGGGGGTAGTGAAAAACCACACAGGTTGTGCCACAGGTGGTAACTTGCAGCAGAGGCAGTGTTGGGGAACTTTGGGGCAGGAAGACAAGCAGGGAGAGCAGAGGGGAGCTGGGGGTGCAGGACACACTCCCTCTGCCCCAGTGCAGAACAGAGCCAGCAGCCAGGGACAGGGAGGAGGAGGCAGAAAGGGAAAGATTGAAAACCATTGGCGCATACCTGCAGTGACCCACCACCAGCAGGACAGCTCAGGGTCTTCAGAGCTGGGGCAGCCGTAGGACCCTGATCCTCACAAGGGCTGCCATATCCTACAACTACAAAGCTGCCTCCAGCTTGCTGAAAACCAGAGCAGTTTGTGGCTGATAATGTCAAAGAGCCATTATTGAGCTAGTCCTTATCTTCAGGAGAAACTAGCAGCTAACATTTGTCATCCGGCACAAAATCAACACAATTACCTCCCTCCTGGGCAACTCAAGTGTCAGACACCTTCCTGATTGCTGGCCATCATACTCAATTGAGCACTTTAAAAGTATGATCTAATATATTGTGATATTTAGGACACAATGTAACTATGGTTATAAACTCCTTTGCTTTCTTCCCCTTGCAGGCAACAAATGAAAAATAGAGCAGGAGATCATATTGTTCACAGATATTAGCTGATCCAGTTCTGGATACTCTTAACATTGTTCTCTTTCTCCATAGTAGATTAAGGTTTATTAAAGGTTAGAAGACAATAAATGGTCCTCGCTAGATAGGGTGGTGGATAAGCTTATTATTGCTAATTGATATGGAAAAATTTTGAAGCCAATCCCTACCTCAGGCTGCTTACTAGGTAACTTGTCAGTCTTTAAAGCTGTTACAACTAGACTTATAGTATTTTGCCAGATAAAATATAGAAGTTGCTAAGTGGAATGATCAGAAATGTATTACTAAAAAAAAAAAACCACAAACCACAAAACAAACAAAACTCAACCAACCAAAGAAAAAGACCCACAAAACCAAATCAAAACCATATTATACAGTTGCCAGAACTATTCTTGAAATAGAACATCTACCAAGAACTTTATACAGCCCACTTAATTGTTACACACCTATCTGAAACCAATGAAAATAAGTATAAATTCATTTAGGAATATGATTGAGTGATATTTTAATCAATAGATAATATATTAAACTGCTTAGGGAGAATTTTAAAAGGGAGTTTGCTGACATGGATATGAAATTTTGCACTAGTGAATAGAAAGAGTTGAAAAAAAGAAATCTTCTTTGGATAATAGATCATTTTATTGTTCAGTCAAGTACTGCAAAGAGAACCAAAGAGACTGAAATTATTGGCTCAGTTTAGAAATTATAACATCGAACAAATCAAAGTGAAAAAATAAAAGTACAAACCAATACTGTGAGATGAGAGGTCTGGTCAGATTTTAGATAGACTCTCCAAATAGCTGGAAAAAATGTTGATTCTCTGAGGGAAATTTGTAATGTATTTGACTCATGTTTTTGAGGAGCTGTGGATTATCCTGAGGGGCTTGAAAGAAGGAACGGATGCCAAGAAGTGAAGAACATTATCTGGAAAATGATAGTATTTTAGTAGCTTTCCAATACATCCAGCAATAGAATTTAAAGTTTAAAACAATCAAACAAACAAACAAAGTAAAACAATAAATGAACTGGTGGGGTGGTCGAAATTAGAGATTATCTGCTGATGGAGGGGATTATTCTGCTTTCTTTCGCAAAACAGAAGTAGGCTAATGCTTTCAAAAACCAAGCTTCCTTTTCAAAAAATATTTTCAGGATTAAGTTAGATTTTTAAAAAGATTATCAATTCCTTTCTAATTTTCACAATTTTACATTCATTAAAACGACAGAACAGAAATAAAATTCATCATTAACACAGCTCTTACTGCTTGTTTTTTCAAGTCACATATGTACTATGTGTTGTAAGTGACAGACTACCCTTAACATGTGTAATACCATCTTCACAAGTAAATCTGTTTTATAATGATTATGACTTTACAAACTATTTATTTTTAGAGATTTGCAATATGCTCCCTCTCACCATTTTCAAGTACTTTATGAAACTCGTAATTATACAGACATTTTATGTCTTTCTGAAGTTACGTCTTCTTGTCTAGAAGCTAGCTTCATGTAATTAAAGATGGGGTTTGAATGGCTGACAATGTCACTTTTCCAAACAAAGGTTATCTTCCCTTAAAATCAGTGGCTGAAATTTGCAAAATGTCAAATTGACATTAGTGTGCATCATCTTATTAATTACTGATTATTTACTGATTACTAAATTAGTAATAAACTCATTATTCAGAAACTAGTTCAAGTTACTACTTCTTGTCTCAATTATAAGGTTTGGGGGCAGAAACTAGTCCAAGTTACTACTTCTTGTCTCAGTGATAAGGTTTGGGGGTTTTTTACTTCTGTTTCAGTGACCCAGAATTTAACATTTCTGGGGAAAAGAAATTATGCCAGGTATTTGTGAAAGGATGATTCAGAATACGCAAACACCCCTTGACTGGCAGAGCCAGCAACAGACAAGCCTCTGTGAGGTGGGTTATGCCTGTTGTACCCAACCAATCAGGAGTCAGGGAGAACTTGGGGTAGAGGGTGCCAAGTCCCAGCAGTGTCCCCAAACACAGGGCCATGGGGATCACACATCTTGCCCAGCTATCTACACGGATATCACAGCCACATCTACAAACACAGCTGACAATGAAATTAAACCATTACCCAAACAACTGCATACAGCCTGATGGGAGCTGCTGAGGACCAAGTGAGACCATGATGGCAACAGCAAGTAGCACTGAGATCAAAGGCATTAGGAGTGATTAATATGGAAGGATTCACAATTTCACAATTCTCAGAGCAAAAAACCTCACAAACCTCAGTACGCTGGAGCAGGACACACACCTTTCTGAGTCAGACAAGTAATGAGAGTTCACCAAGACACCAATCATGCTGAAGGCAGCTTTGTACATAAGAAATTTTGATCTATCTCTACCATGGGCAGCACCAGATGCATCAGGTGAGCTGAGCTGGGCAGGTCCATGCCACTGAATGCAGGGGTCCTAGTACAGCTAGATCTTCACACATAGGTGGTTAAATCTGGTTTTCACTGAAAAAGCCATACTAGTGGACTAACTAGCTATGTAGCCCAAAGGCCAAAGCATCATTGCTAACACATTGGCAACACCAATTTTGAGACATCTACAGAAAGATGAGCAGATTGAACTAGGCTGTTAAGAGCCCAAGAGCCCAATCCTGTTCCCACAAAAATTCAAAAGCGTTTTTGCCATTAATTTTGTTTGGAGGATGCGGGTCTGCAGAAGAGTAATCAAGTTCAAATTGTTTGCAAGCTTAACAGTTTTAAGGCTGAATGATGAACACATCCAAACCTTAGGGGAAAAATTCTGCTTGCTCTTTTAGTCCAAAAACGACAATTAGAGTTTAAGCGGCACAGTTGAGCAGATCCAAACACCAGTTTAAAATTCAATCCAGAATCCAGAACACAGCCGCCAACTAAGAAGTATCTGGGGATGTCCAAATCAGTCCAAAGAATGCATAACACAAAACCAGCATTTACTTAAAAATCATACTAAATGTATAAGAGCATGTAAATGTAAAGGTCAAAAAATAATTTGATTTACCAGGATATGAAATTCTGACTGAATTCTACAGCATGTGGGATTTTAAATTAAATTCCAGAAAGTCTGGAATTAGGTTTTCACTTCACATTGACAAATTACTTACTGAGCACCAGAATTCTAATTTTAAGTAGAAATAACAAACATGTAATGAAGAAACTTGTGTTAAGAGGGGAAGAGAGTCTACTTGAATGTCACAGGTTGTTGGGTGATTTTTTTCTCCAACACTACAATAAAGGAATGCAGAATCATAAACAAAATCTTTAGAACTGAAATGTTTTTCCTATGTTATTAATTTAAACCATATCTCAGTTTGGGGTCTGTTACAGAAGCAGAGGCTTTCAAAGATGAGTTTAAACCTTTATGTACAAACATTTCTCTGTTTCAATAATCAGACAGGTTTGTTTTAAGACAATAAGATGTGACAGGTAGCACATTTGCGGGAGATCTGCGAGTCCCTTGGTTGCTCTGCAAGATGCAGGTCTAAAGACAGAGTGACGTCAACCAGTCAAGAAGTGCAGCAATCCCCTGGGACTAGCTGTCATGTCTCATTGTCGTTATGAAGGGAAAATGGTAAACAAGGAAGTCAGTCTGAAATTATAAATTTATGGATGTTTGTTAATGAGCATCTCAGACCTAGTCAGACAGCTTCTTTTAGAGTATTTTCAAATTTCACAGGCTGTTTCAGAACTGTCCTTCAAAACTGATTAAAGATGCCACCATCATTAGATTGTATGAGAAAAAAATGCATTAATATGTTAATACAACGACACTCAGAAAACCTGAGGAACACACACCCCTGTAAGTTTCAGGCAGCAGCTCTTTCCAGTGGACAAATAATTGAGGAATGAAAAAAACAGAGGAGAGGGACAAAGGGATTTAATTCATAAAGGCACAAAAAGGAATGACCCAAGAGGACTCTAAGGACCAAATTTAATATATTTCTGGTTTAAGCCACACAGACAAAAATGAGGTATCAGAAATCATACATTGTGATTTATGCTAAAGGAATCCTTCAGAAAAATCCCCAGACACCTACACGAAAAGATAATGAGGATAAGATGATACAATTTAAATGCAGATCACCCAGACAGACACCTTCTTGGTCATTTAGTAAGTCCAGACTGATGGTTCTTGCAGCAGTTCTCTTACTCCAACTATCCTTAAAATCAGGATAATAATTTGGATGAAAAAATACCTGAAGGCAAAACCCAGAAAAAGAAATAAAAACCTTTCTCTTAATATTAATTTAAAGATTATAAAAATATAGAATGCATCTAGAGCAGGGAGATATGAAAGAGAGAAACACTGATGATTTATAATGAGTATTTGTATCAGACAGGGGAGTAGGGTTGGGATGGCAATGGATAAGCAGTTCATAAAAGTGTCTTGGGCTACAGGTCATATACAATATAGCACACTATCTTTTTTATGGGAGAGATTTACTTGCATGACTGTTTAATCCTTTGCTGCATGCGTTGGTACACATATGATCCTTAAGAGAGACAGTGCTGTTTCACATACAGTGTTTTACAGTATCCAGGTACTAGCTCGCAGTTGGGAGTTTTATACTAATCAGACCATATTTCTCTCAAATTAAACTAATTTTTCCATGATTTTTTGAACAACAAAGGCAAACATGCACTGAACTACCTAACAAAGCCTTAGTAGAAGTCTGTCCATGAGAAAAAAGGAGCAGGTCACAGAACAGCTAAGACCCAGCTAAGAAAACAAGTTTTGTCTAAGGCTGCATTTCGTTTTCCCACTTTGGGGAAACTCATTACTACTCCCCCATTTTATACATTTACCTCCTTGCAGATTATACCCAGGTGCTGCACATTGTATGACTCAAGCTAGTTTCAGAGCAGTGTGACAGTGAGCTGTGTAACAGTTTAGTGCAAGGGCTAAACTGCCTGCCCTCCCAACACAAAAGTGAGGGCAAGAGTAACACACAGAACTCAAGGCTGACGTAAAGAGGTAAGAATTTAATGTAACGTATCATAAGCACAATGTATAATTACCTTAGCTAATAATCTAATTAATCTAATGATAGATGTGAAACCATTCTGGTCTAAAGGCACAAGAGGCCCAGTTTCCTTCTTTCTGTTCCCTATTCCACTTTGAAAAGTAGTACAAGGGAGGGGACAGCACAACATTGCAGCTGCAGCAGCTGCAGTGTATTTCTAGTCGCCAGTGAACCCCCTCCCCTAACAGTGCCTGCAGACCCTTCACTGTACTCAAGCATCCACAAGCTGAGCAGAGCTCAACTGGAGGTCTGTTGTCCTGGCTCAAACAATTGAAGTAACTCTGAGAGAGACAAAGAAGTGCTGTATGAAAATGACAGATTGAACTTCACGTGTTGTGTCTCTGCTGTATGTTATTTTACACGTTCATGTCACCAAAGGCCATTTGCTTCATCTCAACAAACCTTGCCACCGTCTGCTTAGGATGTAATCCTGCCCATAAAGCTCCAAAACATGAGCCATGGTGTTGGTCCACATTTAGACTTTTCTATGGCAACATGAAAATCATATGGTCCAAGTATAAATTTTTTTGTGCAGTACTAATATAAGTGACCCACAGAGGAGACTGATTAAGTTTCAAAAATCATCTTAGTCATGTAATTACAGCAGAATGTAGTACACAGCAAGGCAAAAAAAATATTTAGAGTATTTCAGGTGTAATTATGTGAACTATAATTGAAACATATGAAGGAATTAAAATACTAGAAACATAGTGATAATATTTCTTTCAGAACAGCAAAAAGAAAATTACTATGAATGATCCAAAACAGGATCAGGAATCTTATATTTGTATACAAGTGACTTTATTGTATCTAGATTCAAGATACTACAACATTAACAAAACATTTGAAGGACACAAGGTTATAATGCTTGAATGTGATATACCCCAATAACCATGCAGCACTTGAAGTAGTTAAAAGTGTCTTCCTTGTTCAAACCTCAGATACAAATGGATCCAAGTGGAATCAGATATCTTCCTGCTTAACAGCTGTAGCAGTATATAAAGTTACCATGCTGCAGATGTTTCTACTGTCCTTTCACAAACACAAACTCATTTGAACAAGATAAAGTAGTTAATTGTACGAGCTGCAGTACATTTCAGTTCAAAGAAGAGGTTAGTTTAAATTGTCTCCATCAGCAGATTACGCCAACACATTTTATTTTGCACCAGAAAATGAAGAGGGGCACTCATACTACTGGACATGTTGTTCAGGACTATTCAATGTTTTGTGGGGGCAACTTCTGAAATGGCTGTGGCTGCGCTACACAAAGCCTTACTTAGCTCCATTCTTGTTTTGATTGTTGCAATTACATTTTCAAGTTGAAAGTGGCAAGAAAAAAGGCCCCTGTTTTTGCTACAACAAGTGCATTTTTTTCTCTTGGTAAGGAAACAAAATTGTGAAGATAAATCTGCCGTATCTTTAAAAAAAGAAAATTAGTAGTACTGTTCCTAAAGGAAGTTATAATCAACATCCCTATTAGGAGTTGTATAACTCCAGGATTTAAGAAAACTGAAGTTAAGAGTCTGCAGTAGATGAAGCAAAAAACTTCTTTCATATAGCATCAATTTTTCTTGCTTTTCTCTTATTTCCAATATAGAACTGTATTTTCTTGAACTGATCATATTTACCTTATTATTAGCTTCCAGAGATATTTTCCAAAAATTATTCCTATTTTGTGGAGTTTTTTTGGAGAAGGGTTTGGGGTTTTTTTTGTGGGGGTTTGTGGTCCAAGTTCTTAAATAGTTATCATAAATCAAGTTCCACAATGGTAAATTTTCAACTGGCTTGAAAAATAATGCAGTTAAATAATTTCCATCACTGGCATTTTTTTCTTTTCACAACAGGAAAAAATACTGTGAATGTTAGGAACTGTGCACTGTCAGATCTTTCTATTTAAATAGAAACCTTTATTCCTAACTTCAAGAATGATGAACAACTTGCCCAAGGCATATGACTAAGGACTCAAGACAAACTTTATAGAGAAAACCTGCCTCTACAGTTTTTGATCACTTTGACTTAAGCCACAGAGAATGTTCTTGTCAGAGATGAGCATGGTCTTTGCAGACACTGAGCACCATGAGAAACAAAGTCTAGACAGTCATCAGAAAATTGAGTATTAACAGAAGGCAGCAGCATGCCTCTGAGCTATGACAAGAGATTTTGCCATTTCCCTAGAGAGACTACTCTCTTGAGCAGAGTTCCCACTGGTGAACAAAACGCATAAAATGCCTAATCACTCCACAGCTTTCTCCACACCTGCTTTTGTCAGGTCATACCTACTGTGTGAGCTCAGGTCTAGTGTTCAAGTGATAAATCCCTATTTTGAGGACATGGCCACAGCATTTAAATACATATGCCATGTAGCCTGTCTGCTGCTATAGCAGTGAGCACAGATTAGAAGAGGGAGAAGGAAAGGACTCTGGTTTTACATGCCACCTTAGCTCTCACCTGGAGTACGGGAACGGTAGCATAATAATTCCTGAATGTAACAAAAGAAGGAAATCTAACAGTGTCCTAAATTTCCTGTAATAGACCTATAACTTAATAGCAGTGGAGCACCATAAAAATTAAATTGAGAAGAATGTTGATCTTTAAAATCTTTAAGCAAGTACACTTTGATTCTTGTTTTATTTTTTGGATTTTTTTTTTAACAGCCAGTTAGGTTTCCATAAGGATACTTATTTTGCAAAAAAAAAAAAAAAAAAAAAAAATCTATAGATGTATATCAATTTAGAAAAGTAAAGCAATAGCATTGCAAATCAAGCTTGGTAGAAATCGTCACAGACTGTTTTCAGCAGCTGCATTACAGTAACATTTTAGTATTGACCCTTCATCAATTATAGGCTCTAAACTATAGGAAGTATCAAGTGCATTAGCTATTTCCTGATAGTGAATAAAGTTTAAACATTTGTGTGCAGAATGAGTAACCTGAAAGTCATCTGAATCTACAAAAACTGGGTTTGGGTAGATTGGTTCTGTTACAGCAGTGTTATTCGGTCTATTAGTGTTTATGTACATTAGCATAATATTTAAATATATTCAAGCCGGTTTTCCTCTAATCTGAAAAACTCAGCAGCTCATTACCACTGGCAGTTAAAATGATGCTAGACTTGGTGGCAGTGTGCCTAGCCTCACTGATGCTCATTGCAGCAAGCAAGCTTCTAAATCTTCACAGCATCCAGTGGGGACAATCAGAATGGTGCTGATTGAGAGAAAACTACAAGGATAGAAAAGAGATACCACACCTAAACAAACGCTGCAGAAGGCAATTTCAAACTTTCTATGCTTTGTAAACTACAGAGACTTCTTTTCCCAAAGAAAAGGAGATTTAAGTAATTCCATTTATTTTCTCTTAAATCACCTAGGTTTCTAGTATTTATTCATCATGCTCCACCAAGCTATATCACAATTTACAGAATTGTTTTCTGATATAAAAACACCTGGAAGCCCTCTCCAATGCCAAACAACAGTTTAGAAAGTTTAACTGATGAGTAATACGTTGATGAAATACCACAATCCAATTTCCCCCCACCCCAAAATATTTAGGACTTAAAGATTGCTTGCGGAAATGGTGATGTTTCCTAACAAATCAAGTGTTTCAAGAACAGACCACCCAAATGTATTACCATAAAAAGATGTCAGTTACTTAATTACAAGATAGTGCACATTCATATTTTACTCTTCTTTTTTTTACTACTTTCAAACAACAAAACAGAACAAAACAAAACAAAAGCACCAAAAAATATCCTCTCTAGGGAGTTAAAGGTTTACAGCAGGAGGCAGGTTGAACTAACTTTGCTAGTAACCAACTTCCTCATGTTTCAGTTATTTTGGAAATCGTTTAACTTGAACCACGATAATATACATATAGCACAAGGGAATAAAAACATTACCCCTTTTTGGCATCTGAAAGGGCTTTACTAAGACCACCTACAATGATTTAAACTGTAAGTACTTCCAACTAAAGTTAAAAATACTTGTATTTGCTTAACATAATTTATATAATTTCAACTTTCCCACACAGACTGGTCAAGAACTACTGTATTTCTATGTTCAGTGCAAAAACCATGGTGTTTCTTGAGCTACTTCAAAGATTTTCCAATAGACCACTTAAATAACAGATTTCTCAAACTCTCAACCAGTTTACTTTGAGAAGGCATATAATCAAATATTACTTAACCAGTACAATGTGAACTACAAATAATTTACATAAAAATGAATCTGCATGACAAAGTGCTATCCTTTATCTGTACCAGTCTGCTAACTCCCAGCAGGCAGCCATTCAGATATGGTCTCCTACCTTCTAAAGCAAAACCAGTACAGTTTTAACTAAGACTCTGGACACTTGAACGTGTCCAAAGAAGGGCAACAAGGCTGGTGAGAGGCCTTGAGCACAAGCCCTAAGAGGAGAGGCTGAGGGAGCTGGGGCTGTTTAGCCTGGAGAAGAGGAGGTTCAGGGGCGACCTTATTGCTCTCTACAACTACCTGAAAGGTGATTGTTGCCAGGAAGGGGTTGGCCTCTTCTCCCTGGCAGCCAGCACCAGAACAAGGGGACACAGTCTCAAGCTGCAACAGGGGAAGTTTAGGCTCGAGGTGAGGAGAAAGTTCTTCACCGAGACAGTGATTCGCCATTGGAATGGGCTGCCCGGGGAGGTGGTTGAGTCTCCGTCCCTGGAGGCGTTCAAGAAGGGACTGGATGAGGCACTTGGTGCCATGGTCTAGCCGTGAGGTTTGTGGTTACAGGTTGGACTCGATGATCTTCGAGGTCTCTTCCAACCTTGGTAATACTGTAAGGACCTCATCAGGCCTTCAAAATATTGCCTTAATTTACACCTTTCTCCCACAACTTCATTGTCCCTTAAAATGACTAAAAAGAGTTTTCTAAAACATATGCAATAATATTATACCTGCATGTTCAGAGAGCTATCTGCCAACAGCATGCCTTAAATACCACGATAGCCTACTGAATATTTAACAGACATGGACAGTATTTCTATGTTTGAGAAGTGCTGAAACAGCTACTGTATACTTGAAAGCCATACAGTGTGTTCATCACCATTTTACAGAATAGTAAAGTTTACTAAAGGGACTATCAGTATCTAATGAAAAGGCAATATGTATTGGCAATCCATTAAAAAAGGGTAACAAAAGGACAAAGCATTTAAACAACTGAATTTCACAGCAGATAATTTTAGTGGGTGTCATAAAATATGCCATACCTGTAAAAACATGAACATACTGAAGGGGAAAATGGAATAAAACTGGATCAGAGGTGTTCTGGCAAAGAAAGCAGGGAATGAATAAAGAGGTTTGTAAAAGAATTCAGAGATTTTGTAAAGGAATTCAGCACTGGTCCTTCTTTTCTGGGCAATTACCATACATTTTCCCTCTGGGGCTGTGACAATATCTTTGGGGTTTCTTTCTAAATATATTGTGCTGCAGCCCTAGCATTTATTTTCACATACTCAGTAGATGACTATGCACTTGTCTCAGGTGGCTGCCACATTGGTGTACTTTCTTTGTGAACCTAAATTTGAGGGGATTCTATCCCTCATCTGAAACTAATCTACTGTGCAAAGAAACTTCTACTTATCTCCTTGCTGCACTTAAACTGTTTAAACCAGATGTGTCAAAGTTATTCTGCAAAAAGGGTCTGAATTCCATGCTTAATTATGCCCCATGGAGCAGGTCATAAAACTCATGCTATCGCTGACAAACTGTTTTTGATCCATTTTGAAGAGAAGCTGCTTTGGCCCAATGACTAAACACAGAAAACAGACCTATACAAATGGAAAAAAAGAGGAAAAAAAAGTTGTAGCCTTGCTCTGTAAACTCCAGGAAAATAGTCGTAGGGGAAAATGGTATTAGATATTAACATAGTATTTCTTGGCAAACAGTTGGGTAGAGCAAAAAGACAAAAAATAGCTAGCAATGTGGATACAGAACTAGATCAAGTTTTCACCACTTGGGAAGTATCCCACCTGCCAGCTCCTGCAGCAGAGTGACTGGAAGAAGTTCACACCCTTCCTATGTGACAATGCAGTGTGGCTGAACTGTAAGACACATGATGGAGTCATCCTAGAACATATCGCTCTCAAAAAAAAAAAAAAAAAAAAAAAAGAGAGTGTGGTAAAGGATAGAGTTCCAGTGATTCTGTTTTATAGCAAAGACATCTCCACCCTCCATCTCAAACAGCAGTCACAGTACAGCTATTGTGAATGCAAATTTGCAGCTTAGGAATGAGTAAAAAGTGGCCTAGAACAGGACTGTGGTAAAAAAATAAAAAGAAAAAATGAAAAACAAACCAACCAACCAACAAAAAAAATAAATCATCAAACTGGATCATTAAATCCAGTGTGTTACTGAAACTTTCTCCATCAGCCTTTTCAACCCATGCATCACTGGAATTATTTGAGAATTTTTCATACTTCACTGTAGCATACAGCTTACAGTGAACCAGCACTGCTTCCTACCTTGTTTGCTCCTGACAATCTCCCTAAAACATGCTTATTCTTAAATTACAAAAACAATAAAAAAGCAAAAGCAAACAAAACAAAAAACCCAAACAAACTAACAAAAAGGATTCCTGCAGTGACTATAGCATCCTAGAATTATTAGGGTTGGAAGGGACCTCGAGGATTGTCTAGTTCCGACCCCACTGCTATGAGCAGGCACATCTCACACTACAGCAAATTGTTCAGAGCCACATCCAGCCTGGCTTTAAAAACCTCCAGGGATGGGGCTTCCACCACCACCCTGGGAAACCTCTTCCAGTGTCTCACCACCCTCATGGTGAAGAACTTCTTCCTAGCATCTAATCTGGATCTACCCATTTCTATTCTTGCTCCACTCCCCCTAGTCTCTCACCAGCTTTCTTGTAGGCTCCCTTAAGATACTGGAAGGCCACAATAAGGTCTCCTCAGAGCTTTCTGTGCTTCAGACTAAATAGCCCCAACTCTCTCAGTATGTTCATAGGAGAGGTGCTCCAGCCCTCTGATCACCCTTGTGGCCCTTCTCTGGACATGCTCCAGCATGTCCAGATCCTTCCTGTAATAGGGGCTCCAGAACTGGATGCAGTACTCCAGGTGGAGTCTCACCAGAGCAGAGTAGAGGGGGAGAATCACCTCCCTCAACCTGCTGGCTATGCTTCTCTTGTTGCAGCCCAGGATGTGATTGGTTTTCTGGGCTGCACACTGGTCATTCATGTTGACCTTCTCATCCATCAGCATCCCCAAGTCCTTTTCTTCAGGGCTGCTCTCAAACCAGTCATTGCCCAGCCTATACTGGTGCTTGGGATTGCCCTGACCCAGATGTAGGACTTGGTCTTGTTGAATCTCATGAGGTTGGCCTGTGCCCACCTGTCCAACCTGTCAAGGTCCCTCTGGATGGCATCCCTCCCCTCCAGCGTGTCTGCTGCACCACACAGCTTGGTGTCATCAGTAAACCTGCTAAGGGTGTACTCAATGCCACTGTCTATGTGGCCAACAGAGATGATGATGATGATTATTACTAATAATAACAATAGATCATCACATGAACATACAAACAAAAGACAATGATAAAAGTTGAACAAATTGTTACCCTTAAAAATATTTTAAAAGTTTATATAAATGTAAAACAACACATGAAACACATCATCAGGTAACAATTCTACCTGCCTAGTATTAAAGTCTTCAGACTGACATATGTAAAAGCAGAGCTGGAATTTAGCATTAACAGGATCTATTTGTGAGATATTAGTCTCTAAAATATAAGCATCATAAAGAAAATGAGTTAAGTGGAAAGATGGGTGTCTAAATGTGACAAGTAGATAAAGAGGTTGAACTGTCTTTGAAGGAACTAGTTTGTATTACAAAACAGAGACCAAGATCGCTATACCAGTCCTTTTTCTACAAGTTGCTTAGGAGAATGTCATCACTTCTGCTAACACTAGTGTTTTTAAAGTCCTTGGATCATAAAATACTGCTTTTTGAACACTTTCTGCAACAAATTCTGTTATTCAGAACCTTTGTTTTGAAAGCATTCTATAGGCTTTTCAGAGGCAATGCTAGCTAACTCCTTATTAAGTACGTAATTAAAAGATCCTTCCTCTTCACCAATGGGGACACAGTCATATCATCTCATTTTCTCTCTAGTTTCAGTGTTTTATCCATACTCTGCTAACAGCAAAATGCTATGTATTACAACACTGACACAGAACAGGTTGCCCAGGGAGGTGGCTGGGCCCCCATCCCTGGAGATATTAAAGGGGAGGCTCAACAGGGCTCTGGGCAACCTGATCTAGTTGAGGTTGTCCATGCTTACTGCAGAAGGGGTTGGACCAAATTACCTTCAGAGGTCCCTTCCAACTGAGACCATTCTATATGAAAATGATCTTAGGAACAGCAGAAAGAACAAAGAAGCACAAAGTATCACCAAGGGTTATCTTAATACTTCATGTAAGCACTACTGCCTAATGCATGTATCTGCAACAGAACCTTCCACCCAAGCTCAGGAGGGCCTTCAACATGAACTCAACTTGATAGCCTCAGCTGGCTTCCCTCGTGTTACATACCCTTGGCCTGCAGTTTGTCACAGCTAAACTGTACCAAGCAGGTATCTGCTATACACTAAATGTACAGCATGTATACACTAACTGAAGCATATAAAATTTTCAATTTAAGTGATGAATGGGTTCAAAAGGTTGAGGGAGAAATCCATGACCCGGCCACAGCACCTGGCTTGGGCAGAAAACTTTGCTACAATTCACTGGTAGATATCACATATCCCACCCTGGTTCTCCATATGGGTATCAGGGAATCACAGGAAAGAGAAATAGGACCTCTGAAGCATGCTTAGCACGACTCCAGCAAAAGCCTGAATGAACACCATTATCAGGCAGGTCAGTTGTGGCTTTATCCCCATGAGTCTTTAAAACCTCTGCAGAGAGACACCACAACTCGTCTGTCCCAGTACAGCCACGCTTTCCTGGATGAGATTTCTTTTCTGATGTGCACCCTAAGACAAACAAGCCATACTTATGGCTTTTACTCCATATATCACATCACCTGGTTCTATCAAGAAGAGTTTGATTTCATTATCTTTCTAACTGCTTTTCAAGTAGCTAATCTGATTGTGTTTTAGAGTTTCCTTTGCCAGTTCCCTTGCAGTCTCTCTTGGTAAGAAAGTGGGATTTGGCCACCCTGGCAGATTGCCATTGGAATCTCTCCCACATGCCTGCTGACCTGGCAACCCCCTGATTGAAATGTAGTATCCACAGTGGAAAACGAAGGGCACAATAATTTGTCTGTAGCTCTGTAGAGCTGCTGCTAACACCCAGAACAAAATTTGGAACACGTGCTCATGGTGCTAATCACTCATGTGCAATCTGCGCAATGAAAATGTAACCAGAAAGAGAGATCCAGATGGTAGTGGCTAGAACTGAAATGTAATTAGTTCAGTCAATACAGTAATATATTTTTAGATCTTCCACTAGTCAAAACAAGAGATGTTGCTCAAGCAAATTTAACATTGCTTTAAAAAAAATTGCAAAAACTGTATGAATTCTAATTCTATAGAGACTTTTTTTCTGACAACTTAGGCAAGAGCTGGAAAGCATATTTTAATTCATACAATGACTAAAAGTAAGAGCACTGCCAGAAAATATGATTTGGAACAATTCTTGGAATACAGAGGTTCATCTGTTTTGCAAAAGAATCAGAAGCACATAAGTATAAGCAGTTATTTTAAACTTGCCTATTAAGCAAGGACACCAATAGCTAACAGATGTGGTTATTTGCAAATGATTTCAGCAAAACATACATAATACACATGACAAGACTTCCCCTTTGCCCCCTCGCCAATCCATACAATGATTGAAACCTGTGTCCTGGAAGAGACACAACAATACAAACCTATACCTATAAAATGCAGCATTTGTCTGAGGAGCATTGAAGTACGTATTTAATTATTCTTGTGGTAACAGTATCTTTCAGATGATTTCACAGCAAAGTTGGATTATAAGAAAATTAATCTAGATTGTCATTTCCCAGAACTATTTAAACCACTCAATAGAAAGTTGCTTTTGTTGGAATTTTTCAGTCTGGAATAAGGAAAACTGCTTAGGCTCTGAAGGATCTCTTTCTTAAGAACAGACATAATTGTTTCCAAATATACCCCAGAATACTGAATAAACCCAAACGTTTGCAAAACAGTTTAAGCACCATAGCTTTGATTATCACCAATACATAACACCCATAATAACATTGTTTGGATCTGTTTCAGTAAGTGCTACACAAGCATATTAAGAGTGAAAACACAAGAGGAAAACATTTCATCTGGGAGGAAAGAAATGAATGAGACATCAGCCAAGTAAAAAAGTGTCTCCAGTTGCCTAAATGGCAAATTTCAAGAAACAGCAGTCAAGAGTACAAAATTCTAGAAGGGCAGCTGAACTGAACATCCCTAAGAACAGGCTGTCACAGGGAAAAGGTACTGGGTACTGTAAAGAGAGGCAACAAGGCTCATGCAATCAACTGGGCAAAAAGCTAGGTGAGTGTTTCTAATTATAAAATAATGCTGTTCTTAATTTTAAAATAAAGACCTCAACCTTTCTAGTTAACAAAAATAAACACCAGGGGTTTTTGTGGAGGGGAGGTGCTGTTTGTTTTGGTTTGGGTCTTTACTTTGCTATATTTAGGGACCTATAGGACCTGTACCAGGAAGGGGGGGGAAGACAACAAAACCAACCAAACAAATAGCCCTACCCCAAGGCCCTAGAAAGTCAGACAAGGCAGCGAGGAACTGGGTTCTCCATTTCAAGAAGTGCGTAGGGTAAGATATGGATGTTTGGTTAAGTTTGTGTAATGTTGCATTTCAGTGGTTAGAGAACTTCAGTGGAGTGGTGAAGAGTCCCACTGGCTCAATGCAGGATAGTTGTGGTAGCCAAGATAACAGCAATAAACCACTTTAAAATGTCTGGTGAACCACAAGAGAGTTGTGTTCCAATGACATCAAAAATACACGGCAAACAGACCATTAAAATCATTCACTCAAAACACATCTGACAGTTTCCATGAGGTCAGACCTAAGATCATAGATTTATTTATCTATTTAACAATTTTTGAGAAGTTACAAACCCTTTTGTATGCAGGCTGAGCTAAAATTGCTCTCTCAGTTACTGCGAACATGGTTCAACTTCTGTTTTGCTTCTTTTTTGTTTTGTTGGTTTTTTTTTAATCTTTTACTTTCACTTTTTGCCTAAAGTTTTATGAAACATTCCTAGTTTCTGTAACCTTCTACCCACATTGAGCAATCTAGAATTGTAAACCAGGGTAGAGCTTTCAGGCTGAACACAGCATATTCTTCACTCTCCTAATCCTGCAGAACCTCATTTGCCTCGCATCTGCAGGGCTGGAGCATTGCCAGTGACAGGTCTGTGCTTCACGGCACCATTTCTTCAGTGCCTGTAGGGATTTCCACTGCAGAAGATAATTCTGACCATATCTTACTAAAAGTTGATTCCATTTGAGGATAGCCTGCACAAATTTAATCAAGGGTCTTGCTTAATTTTTTGAATAGCTGGTATTCTGAGTAATAAGGAAACTCACTCCCTGATTCACACTACTATGATTACTAGTGATTTTGGCAGCTTTGGAGTTCAGACCCAAAGCTCAAGTGGCACAGAAGTAAAACCACTGTTTCCCCTTCAGCAAACTGGCTTTTGAAGTCATTGCTGTAACACAGCGGGCAGCCAGCTTCTGGGCATAAACACAGGACAGTTTTTAGGACTAACCACCATGCGCTCTCCACAGATTCTAAACTAAGTTTAAAATAATATTTGCATGAAGAGAAACTATGGCTGTCAAGAGAGCTAATTTTATCCTGGTATGGTTGGAATATTGTACCTGCTGATCTTACTCAGAAAGTAAGTAGTTTCCTTTAATACAAAATTAGCTTTGGGCATAACTATTATTTGTTTTTCAGCAGAACCTACAAACCATCTCTATTTGTTAGTACCTAAATGTAACAAAAAAGATGTTCTCCACACCCATGAAGTCTAATTTTAGAAGCCAGAAGCTCCTGAAAACCCAGGTGAGCCAACAGCTGGCTCTCATCTTCCTTCAACCACAAATGGAAAGGTGGAAAGTCCTAAAGAAGGAACAGCCTTTATTCTATTATACCTTTTCTCCATCTCTTCACCCTTTCTTCCACTCCATGCCAGCCAACAACCTCAAGTGCTGCTGACATTCATTCTCTCCTTCTCAAGGGAGAAGTGCCATCTTCTTGTTGCTGAAAGAAGGTAGTATTCATCATCAGAAAACTTCTTTCATTGTAGATAGTCTAAGATTTGCCCTAGATTACGTATTTTTTGTTTGTATTTTTTTGCTTTCTGGCAGAACTATACAAGAAGAAAGCCTACATTTTGAAACTTAAAATTCACTTGCTAAATACTCTTCATGGTTACTTCTGTCTTCGCAAATTTATCATATTCTACACTTCCACTGCTGCTCCATTTCTACCAGATGCTGCAAATCACTACAGAATATTCTGATTAAATTTTTTTTTGGCCATATGAGTAGGAGAAAACAACTTTTAATAAAATCAGTTTCCATATTTCATCTTTGCTTCTCATTTTTAAAGAAAATTAAATTTGGAGTACTTTTCTCAAATTGAGTATTTCCTCCATTTCAAATTATGATTAATGGTTCCATAGGTCTGAAATAGTTCCATAGGTCCATTCATCTGAAATATTAATTACTGTATAGCTGAGTGTTTGTGTGTGCACAAAAAGGCAACACCCTAAAACTAAATTATCTTTCTCAAGAAGACTCTCCTTTATTATTTTTAACATGGTAGAATTTACAATCCCCATTAGAGACTGTGGCCTCACTGCATGATATGCTGCTGTACAGACATTTATTACAAGTCAGCTCCAGCCCAAGAGAGTTCACAAATCTGTATTTCTCCTACAATGCAGGTAAATACAGTGTAGATGTTCAGTTCTCCAAAACTAGCCTGGGATAAGATGCTCAAGAGCACGGACCATCAAGCAATGACTACACCTTGACTATCCACATTTTTTAAAAAAGACTAGCTAGTACTTGGTCTTGAAAACATTTCAAGTACTGTATTAGAAGACAAACATCAAATTGACTTTGACACTTTACAAAAGCAAGCGTGACTAAAAACAAGCACATTTCTAACTGCTGAAGCAGTCAAAAAGCAGTGATTTTGCAAAGGCAAACTTTTTCTTCCATATGGAAAGAGGTGTGGTAAATGTTTCAGTCCAGATATAAACCAAAGAAATAAAACTTGCCTTTCATATTACCAAAACCAATTCCAAATAAAGTAACTTGGAAGGTCTTTATTTCACTCATCCCATGATGGTTCTCAGGGCTGAACAATGACAGCTTATCTGACACAAAAAAGCCATTCATTATTTGGTTCCACCATTTTGCCCAAGCTGTTGACTTGTACCCACTGCAAGAAACGCTACATTTAAGAAACAGAAGCTCAGATCCAAATCTTACAATGAATGTGTAACACAAACAGATGCAATATCTGAAGAGGAAATAAAGCTTGTCAGAATATTCTCAGCACACTGGCAGGTGACACCAAGGTTTCATACATATATACATTATATATATGCACATGCATATATATAAACAACAAAAAAAATAGAATAGAATAGAATAGAATAGAATAGAATAGAATAGAATAGAATAGAATAGAATAGAATAGAATAGAATAGAATAGAATAGAATAAATAACCAAGGTTGGAAGAGACCTTGAAGATCATCGAGTCCAACCTGTAACCACAACCTCACAACTAGACCATGGCACCAAGTGCCACATCCAGTCCCCTCCTGAACGCCTCCAGGGACGGAGACTCAACCACCTCCCTGGGCAGCCCATTCCAATGACGAATCACTCTCTCGGTGAAGAACTTTCTCCTCACCTCCAGCCTAAACTTCCCCTGTTGCAGCTTGAGACTGTGTCCCCTTGTTCTGGTGCTGGTTGCTAGGGAGAAGAGGCCAACCCCTTCCTGGCTACAACCACCCTTCAGGTAGTTGCAGAGAGCAATGAGGTCGCCCCTGAGCCTCCTCTTCTCCAGGCTAAACAGCCCCAGCTCCCTCAGCCTCTCCTCATAGGGCTTGTGCTCAAGGCCTCTCCCCAGCCTTGTTGCCCTTCTCTGGACACGTTCAAGTGTCTCAATGTCCTTCTTAAACTGAGGGGCCCAGAACTGGACACAGGACTCAAGGTGCGGCCTAACCAAAGCAGAGTACAGGGGCACAATGACCTCCCTGCTCCTGCTGGCCATACTATTCCTAATGCAGGCCAGGATGCGGTTGGCCCTCTTGGCTGCCTGGGCACACTGCTGGCTCATGTTCAGCTTCCCATCAACCAGCACCCCCAGGTCCCTCTCTGCCTGGCCACTCTCCAGCCACTCTGACCCCAGCCTGTAGCGCTGCCTGGGGTTGTTATGGCCAATGTGCAGAACCCGGCACTTGGATGTGTTAAATCTCATGCCATTGGACTCTGCCCATCTGTCCAGCCTGTCGAGGTCTCTCTGCAAAGCCTCTCTGCCCTCCAGCAGATCAACTCCTGCCCCCAGCTTGGTGTCATCTGCAAATTTACTGATGATGGACTCAATGCCCTCATCCAGATCATCAATAAAGATGTTGAAGAGCATGGGGCCCAGCACTGATCCCTGGGGCACACCACTAGTGACAGGCTGCCAGCTGGATGTGGCACCATTCACCACCACTCTCTGGGTTCGGCCCTCCAGCCAGTTCCTAACCCAACGCAGTGTGCTCCTGTCCAAGCCATGGGCTGCCAGCTTGGCCAGGAGTTTGCTGTGGGGGACGGTGTCAAAGGCCTTGCTGAGGTCCAGGTAGACCACATCCACAGCCTCCCCACATCCACCAGGCGGGTCACCTGATCCTAGAAGGAGATCAGGTTGGTCAGGCAGGACCTGCCCCTCCTAAATCCATGCTGGCTAGGCCTGAGCCCCTGGCCATCCTGTAAGTGCTGTGTGATCGCACTCGAGATGACCTGTTCCATAATCTTGCCTGGCACTGAGGTCAGGCTGACAGGCCTATAATTCCCTGGCTCTTCCAACTGGCCCTTCTTATGGATGGGCACCACGTTGGCCAGCTTCCAGTCTTCTGGGACCTCTCCAGTGAGCCAGGACTGCTGAAAAATGATGGAGAGCAGCCTGGACAGCTCATCTGCCAGCTCCCTCAGCACCCTAGGATGGATCCCATATTCTTTTGTGTATAGAGAAAACCATAGAGGCTGTAAATAGCTACATGTCCAAGCAGAGGCCAGTGACAAGTAGATCCCTCAAAGATCAGTACCGGCAGCATATATACTAAAACTGGAATGGTACAGAGAAGATTAGCGTGGGCCCTGCACAAGGATGACATGCAAATTCATGAGGAGTTCCATATTTTTTACCAATCCTGGGAGTGTTCAAGAGGGGACTGGACGTGGCATTTGGAGCCATAGTTTATTAGTCATGAGATGTTGCATGACAGGTTGGACTTGATGATCTTTGAGGTCTCTTCCAACCTTATTGATTCTATGATTCTATGATCTTTGCTGGTGACAGTGGCACTGAGTGCACCCTCAGCAGGTTTACTGACAACACCAAGCTGTGTGGTGCAGCAGACATGCTGGAGGAAAGGGATAGCATCCAGAGGGACCTTGACAGGCTGGAGGGGTGGGTCCATGACAACCTCATGAGGTTTAACAAGACAAGTGCAAGGTCCTTGGTGAACAAGTGCACTCTTTGGTAGGTTAAGAACTGGCCAGAGGGCCGAGCCCAGTGGTTGTGAATGGTGCCACATCCAGCTGGCAGCCAGTCACTAGTGGTGTCCCCCAGGGATCAGTGCTGGGCCCCATCCTGTTCAATATCTTTAATGATGATCTGGATGAGGGGATCGAGTCCATCATCAGTAAATTTGCAGATGACACCAAGCTAAGGGGCAGGTGTTGATCGGTTGGAGGGTAGAAGAGCTCTGCAGAAGGACCTTGCCAGGCTGGATAGATGGGCCGAGTACAGCAGCATGAGATTTAACACACCTAAGTGCTGGGTGCCTATAGCACTGCCCCATGAAGTGCTACAGGCTGGGGTCAGAGTGGCTGGAGAGAAGCCAGGCAGAAAGGGACCTGGGGCTACTGGTTGACAGTATGCTGAACATGAGGCAGCAGTGTGCCCAGGTGGCCAAGAAGGCCAATGGCATCCTGACCTGCATCAGGAATAATGTGGCCAGCAGGAAGAGGGAGGTCATTCTGCCCCTGTACTCAGCCCTGGTTAGGCCCCCACCTTGAGTACTGTGTCCAGTTCTGGGCCACTCAAGAAAGATGTTGACTTGCTGGAACGTGTCCAAAGAAGAGCAACAAAGCTGGTGAGGACTTTGGAGCACAAGCCCTGTGAGGAGAGGCTGAGGGAACTAGGGTTATTTGGCCTGGAGAAGTGGAGCTCAGGGGAAACCTTATTGTCATCTACAAACCCTTGAAGGGCAATTGTAGCCAGGCAACCAGCAGCAAAACATGAGGGCACAGTCTCCAGCTTCACAGAGTGATTGCCCAGCACAGGATGTTAGGTGTTGGAAGGGACCTCTGAAGCTTGTTGAGTCCAACCCCCATGCTAGGGCAGGACCGTAGAATCTAGCACAGGTCACACAGGAACACATCCAGATGGGTCTTGAAAGTTTCCAGAGAAGGAGACTCCATAACCTCTCTGGGTAGCCTGTTCCCATCCTCTGTGACCCTCACAAAGTAGAAGTTCCTCATCACTTTGAGGTGGAACCTCCTGTGCTGTAGCTTATATCCATTGCCGCTTGTCCTATCACAGGGTGCAACTGAGAAGACACTGTCCCCTCCCTCTTGACAGCCAGCCCTCAAATATTTATAAACATTTATTAAATCCCCTCTCAGTCTTTTCCAGACTAAACAGCCCCAGATGTCTCAGCCTCTCCTCATAAGGTAGCAATCCTGTCCCTTAATCATTCTGGTAGCTCTCCACTGGACTCTCCACCAGAATCTTGTCCCACTTGAAGTGGGGAGCCCAAAACTGGAAGCAATACTCCAGGTGAGGTCTCACCAGGGCAGAGCAGAGGGGGAGGAGAACCTCCCTCAATCTGCTGGACACACTCCTCTTAATGCACCCCAGGATCCCATTGGCCTTCTTGGCCACAAGGGCCCCGGGGCTGCCCGGGAGGTGGTGGAGTCACCGCCATTGGAGGTGTTCAGGAGGAGACTTGATGGGGTGCTTGGTGCCATGGTCTAGTTGTTTGATGGGTTGGACACGATGATCTTGAAGGTCTCTTCCAACCTGGTTTATTGTATTGTTCTGTATTGCTGACCACCAGGACTCCCACGTCCTTCTCCACAGGGCTGCTCTCCAGAAGATCACCTTCTAACCTGTATTGGTGCAGTTTATTATTCCTTCCCAGATGTAAGACTCTGCACTTACCCTTGTTGAACCTCATTAGACTCCTCTCTGCCCAGCTCTCCAGTCTGTCCAAGTCTAATTTAATGGCTTCACAGCCTTCAGGTGTATCTGCCAAGCCTCCCAGTTCAGTATCGTCAGCAAACCTGCTGAGCACACACTCTCCTCTCATAAATGTCATTGATGAAGATGTTGAACAGGACTAGACCCAGCACTGATCCCTGGGGCACTCCATTAGTTACAAGCCTCCAGCTAGACTTGACACCACTGACCACCCTTCTTTGGACTCTATTTTGTAACCAGTTCCTAACGCATCTCACTGTCTGTTCTATCCCACACTTCCTAAGCTTGCTCACAAGGATGTTACGGCAGTGTCAAAAGCCTTACTAGGATCAAGGTAGACTACATCTCCTGGTCTCTCTGCATCTACCCATTCAGTTACATCATAGAAGGATATCACCGTATCACAGTATGACTAAGGTTGGAAGAGACCTCGAAGATCATCGAGTCCAGCCTGTCACCACAGACCTCACGACCAGACCATGGCACCAAGTGCCTCATCCAGTCCCCTCCTGAGCACCTCCAGGGACGGTGACTCCACCACCTCCCCGGGCAGCCCATTCCAAGGGCGAATCACTCTCTCAGTGAAGAACTTTCTCCTCACCTCGAGCCTAAACTTCCCCTGGTGCAGCTTGAGACTGTGTCCCCTTGTTCTGGTGCAGGTTGCTAGGGAGAAGAGGCCAACCCCTTCCTGGCTACAACCACCCTTCAGGTAGTTGTAGAGAGCAATGAGGTCGCCCCTGAGTCTCCTCTTCTCCAGGCTAAACAGCCCCAGCTCCCTCAGCCTCTCCTCATAGGGCTTGTGCTCAAGGCCTCTCACCAGTCTTGTTGCCCTTCTCTGGACATGTTCAAGTGTCTCGATGTCCTTCTTAAACTGAGGGGCCCAGAACTGGACACAGGACTCAAGGTGCGGCCTAACCAAAGCAGAGTACAGGGACACAATGACCTCCCTGCTCCTGCTGGCCACACCATTCCTAATGAAGGCCAGGATGCCATTGGCCTTCTTGGCCACCTGGGCACACTGCTGGCTCATGTTCAGGTGGCTGTCAATCAGCACCCCCAGGTCCAGGTCCCTCTCTGTCCGGCC
Source organism: Picus viridis (assembly GCA_033816785.1). NCBI lineage: Eukaryota > Metazoa > Chordata > Aves > Piciformes > Picidae > Picus > Picus viridis. Next base: position 71,472,821 of record CM066606.1, on the reverse strand, counting down.
GCTCTCCAGCCACTCCGACCCCAGCCTGTAGCTCTGCATGGGGTTGTTGTGGCCAAAGTGAAGCACCCGGCACTTGGACTTGTTGAATGCCATCCCATTGGACTTCGCCCATCTGTCCAGTCAATCGAGGTCCCTCTGCAGAGCCCTTCTGCCCTCTAACTGACCAACATCTGCTCCCGATTAGTCAAGCAGGATTTCCCCTCGGTAAATTCATGCTGACTGCTCCCAATCATCATCTTCTCTTCCAAGTGCCCAGAGATGACCTCCAGAATGACCTTCTCCATTGTCATTCCAGGGATGGAGGTGAGGCTCACTCGTCTGTAGTTTCTTGGAACCTCTTTCTTGCACTTTTTGAAGACTGGAGTGACACTGGGTTTTCCCCAGCCCTCAGGCACCTCTCCTGTCTGCCAGGATTTTGCAAAAATGATGGAGAACGGTAGAGTGTCTTTCCTGAACAGTACATACCCATCTATGACAACACTCCAGTCATGGGAGCTGTCCTACCATGTTTCAGTGATTGCAATTACATCATAGTCATGCAACCTAATGCAGATCTCCAACTCCGGCTGCTTATTCCCTATGTTCTGTGCATTGGTATATAAGCATTTCAGAGAGGGAGTTAATCCATTAGTTTTCACTCCTGCTGTCTGACCACTCCTATCCACCTCCATGGCCACCAACCTACCAGTGTTTCCTTGTTGGTTCTTGCATCTTCCCCAACACATGGCTCATTATTCCCTACCTCCGCTGAAGTAGCAGTGGAGCTGACACACCACTTCTCAAGCATCCCAGGCTTGTTTCCAGTGAGCCCATTTTTTCCCCCTTCCCCACTTTGAACCTAAAGCTCAATTAATGAGCCCAGCTAACCCCTGTGATATAAAACTTCTCCCCCTTTGAGAGAATAGATGGCTCAACTTGAGCCACCAGCATGCACTTGCAGCCCAGAAAGCCAATCACATCCTGGGCTGCATCAAGAGAAGCACAGCCAGCAGGTTGAGGGAGGTGATTCTCCCCCTCTACTCTGCTCTGGTGAGACCCCACCTGGAGTACTGCCTCCAGTTCTGGAACCCTTATTACAGGAAGGATCTGGACATGCTGGAGCATGTCCAGAGAAGGGCCACAAGGGTGATCAGAGGGCTGGAGCACCTCTCCTATGAACACACTGAGAGGGCTGGGGCTATTCAGTCTGGAGCAGAGAAAGCTCTGAGCAGACTTTATTATGGCCTCCCAGTATCTTAAGGGGGCCTACAAGAAAGCTGGTGAGGGACTTTTAGGGTGTCAGGTAGTGATAGGACTAGGGGGAGTGGAGCAAAAATAGAAATGGGTGGATTCAGATTACATGTTAGGAAGACGTTCTTCACCATGAGGATGGTGAGACACTGTAGGAGGTTGCCCAGGGAGGTGGTGGAAGCCCCATCCCTGGAGGTTTTTAAAGCCAGGCTGGGTGTGGCTCTGAGCAGCCTGATGTAGTGTGAGGTGTCCCTGCCTATGGCAGTGGGGTTTGGAACTAGATGATCCTTGAGGTCCCTTTAAACCCTAACAATTATAGGATTCTACGATCACGATAAATAGAGTAGATGAACACTACACTTCACACTGGCTTGCAAATGTTCCTACTTAAACACGTCTTTTCATGAGAAGTGGAGTCATGAATAAAGATCTTTCTCCTCATAGCCATTAAATTCCACTAGGAATCCCCAAGCAATCTCTTTTTTTTCCAAAGTGTGAAAAACAAACAAACAAAACAACCCACAATGCATCAACAGCATTTATCAATCAAATGGATGCTGTGTTTTTTCTAAATTAAAAAAAATTAATTTTAGGAGCATATAAATAAAAATATTCAATCCTACTGTGATGATTACAGTGACATTTCTGACAAACTCCCACAGATACAATTCCAGACTTGTAACAGTAAGTTACTGAGTAGGCAACACTTTACATACAAATCCTTAAGGTAAACTGGGAGCAGTAGCTCATGTAAACACAACTGTTCCCAAAACTACCAGTTGAACCATTGTTCACATCCTTGCCATTTATCAATTAGTAGCAGCACCTCATGTTAAGTTGACAAGTGCTACTGTCCAAACTAAAGTTTGTGGCATCAAGGAAAAAATAATGCTACCAACAAAAAAATACAAATATTAAAGCAGATAAATAAATTATCAGGACAAGGCCACTGAGACTGGAAAGGAAAGGTCTGCCACCTTTCTTTTACATCTGTATACTTCCCTTTTCATTCTCACTCATCTCATTCCTCTTCCACCATTCTCCAGAACTTAACAGGAGATCAAAGGATCCTCCACCCATTTGAAATCATGCCAGAGGCTGCAAGGCTGGAGCACACATCCAGGGCAGAACTTCAGGGAAAGCAAACACAACCGCCTCTGCATCATCAACAGAGGTTAATAGTTTTTTTAAACAGTAGAAGTCACATGTTCACTGGCTTCAAAATTGTAAAAATGTGGTCTGTGGCTTATACACCAGTACTAACAAAGTTAAAAAAAACATGAATACTTAGATAAGGGTAGGGTTTTTTGGTTGGGTTTTTATTGGTGGTTTTTGGTTTCATTGTTTTTTTAAACTCAAGCCTGGTTTCATTGTCTAGGAAATACTATTTCTTGAAACCTGCTAGTTCTTTATAAGTGCTTAAGTTTATATTCAGCATGATTCAACCTAATTTCTATTAACATGTCTGCAAAAATATCCTTATCCTTTTCAAGCTGCTTGAATGTGGGATTCTTTTTTTTAGTGTTTTCTTTATAAGTTTAGCTGGCTGTTTTATAATTTGTCACCTTTTGTCTTCTTTCACCAGTATGTCATTAAGTCTTTAATTTGGTGTTTCCTGTTGTCTGCAGAGGGATATATGCTGTTTTAAACCTAAAGGACTGCAGACATAGATGGTGGGTAAAATCTGTGAACCATAAGTAAATTCTTATAAGGAACATACAAAAAAGATTGTTCTTCAGTCAGACTTAAGCCATTACTTTCTTCAAAAGAAGAAAAGACACAAGTTAAGAAAAAGGCACCGCCAAAGACCTTCTGCCCAAATGTGCATCTCCATGAAGTTTCCTGCTGAGTGCATATGAATGCACTGCGATCTGGGAAAAGGATCCAAATAGGATTTCAAACATCCAAAAATTTTAACTCAAACATTTAGGTATTTCACCATGCTGCTATTCATTCATTCACTGATTTTTTTGTCTTAGTTTAAAGAGATGCTAAACAAAAGGAGAAGAGCTCTACATGTATTTACATTCCAAAACTAAGCTCCCCTTACCACCCCCTAGTCTGTCTTCCCTTCATAGCTAAACAAACCGTAAAGTCTAGCCCTATGCCCTTGAAGCAAAGTCACAAACAGAGTAAGAGAAAAGTTTAGTCTTTCAAGAAGAAAAGACAAAAAGCATTTTTAATCTATTATAGCTGCTCATGTTGTTTTGACGATGAATAGCATCGCATTCAGATATCTGCAGACTAAACTGCTGGAGGAGTGGGATCGATTTTTTAAAGTTTTGGCTCTAGCAAGTTTTGTGCTTTAACATGTTCCTAGTCATTAATAGCCTCTCCTGTCCTACTGCTAAGACTGCCTCTTCTATACAGTGATACATTTTGCAGAACTGCTTTGCAAACAAAACCCAAGGATAAATATTTTGCCATGTAAAAAGTAGCCAAGAACAACTGTCAGCTCTCTGCTGGAGCAGGGGGTTTCCATGGGGAAATCTGACCAACTTCTGCCACCTGTGTCACATTCAGCAGCAGGGCCCTCCCAGGAGCTGCTAGGTGCTTTAGTCACAACAGGCCACATGTTGTAAACACCAAAACCTACAGGATTCTCCCATTTCTGATACAGCTGGTACAAAACTAGGCTAGGGTCCAAAACTTCCCTAAGGAGCTGAGAATCTAAATAACATTAAAAAAACCCCACATCATCCCATCTGGAAACTCCACAATATATACTTTTTGTGCTGAACACTTACTAGCACTTGAGTTCTCTGCTGTGAAAGAAGTGTCTCACATGAAGCAGGGAAAAGCATGAGAACGGTATAGAAACGTACTTCTGAATTAACGAGGCCGTTCCTTCGTACACAGAACAATGCATTTAGCACACTTTCTAAAAAGTATTCATAATTATGCTGGTTTCTGGCTGTGAATCGTATTTTTAAATCTTTGTCCAGTACATACAATTGAAAGCTTTTAAACATGGGAGTATTTCTGTAATGCATTCTAATCTTATTGTAAGCATGAAAAATTAGGTATTATAATAATATATTTACCTAGCAAGGTCTCTTTGATGACAGTGGTAAACATGATGTTTGATGCACTTGAAAACTGACATTTTTTAATATTAAAAGGACTTGTTGAGATTGTAGTGACAAGGATGATATAGTGAACTGCATCCTGTTCACAGTTTAAGTTCTTCCTCTAAGACACTGCTAAACATCACCATTTTTTTTCCCTCCAGCATTAAACACTAAATGACACATTTCTCAAAACATCTTAGACTACTGTTTCCGACCATGTTCACAATGTGTTTTGCTTTGTTATTCAGATTCAGCTGTAAAGGCTGAAGTATTCCAGAACATGACTTTCCATTTGGCTTATCTGAAAATGTTTTGCCCTTCTCTGTGCCAAAAATACAAGAGTTTTATGATCTTGAAAGCTGTACAATGCTGATTTCCCTGTATTTTGCTATCAAGTATGAGGCAGAAATTTATAGTCTGTGTTTGTACAGTGTATTTAACTGGTCATGCCCAGCATTAATTTAATTCTTACAATTTTTGAAAGCCTTTATTTGTCTTTTTATTACTTCATAAATATAGTTACAAGGTTTTTGGAAGCTATACGCTGTCACAAACTTGAAAGGCAAATTCTCCTAGAAATAGTCAAAACTTTTGTAGCAGCCTGTCTATGCAAAAACATGGAAGTACTACAGCTATTCCATTCAAACTCCCCCACAAACATTCTTACTAAAAGCTTTTTTGTGGTTTATCTTAATTCACTTTCAAAGTGGCCTAAAAAAAGGCAGTCCTAACATCCTGTCAGAGAGCTACTGTAGAAGAGCTATTCCTTGATATTTTGGGTTGTTTCTCCATGCAGACAAGCCTTAAGTGATAATTTTCTTGGCATACTTCCTAATGTTACATCATCCACCACAATATTTCACTCTTTTGGAAACAACTTTGTGGGTAGATACAGGTAGCCAGCATCCCAAGGCCTCTAAATTCTTCCATATACCTCATCTATAAAAGGTCTGGTCAATATGAATATATTTGCTCCAAGCATTTGTATAGAAAAAGTGAAGTCTGAAAATTTCCTATTCTGTTCTGATGGTTTTTGCTGTTATCTTTCCTTCCTACAAGGAAATTTTCCATCGAAATTAAAGTTCCCCAGCTTTTTGTGAATTAACCAAGAAAACTGCTGTTTCAATCTGGGAATTTGTGTGTTTAGAATTCCAGAAACTCTTTACATAAACTTTAGGTCTTGACTTGAAATTTTTCTTCTTCCTCACCTTCGTAAGAGGAAATCACTGATTCTGATACAGTAGCTAAGTTGCTAGCACAAAACTTAACACTGTGCATGAAATCTGCTCTATGATGATATAAAACATGTGCAACCACCCAGATATATCCATCAGGAGAGAGGCATTCAGTAACTGTAAGATCGAAAACAGCAAACTTCAGACTCCCAGGGCAGAACAAAAGAAAGCAAAATGTAATTTCACATGTTATCAAATGAACTAAAGAGAAGGTAAGCAAGATGGCTCTCCTCAAAAGCAGAAGAAATTCTGCCAGGCAGCCAACTCCAGCCAAGTAACAGAACATATCAACAAATAGCCCTCATTTGTCATGTAATACCCTGTCTTATCATTATCTGCCAGCCTTACCAACATTATATAAAAAGTGAGTTAATTTTGTTTAATTCCAAGTTTAAAACGCTCAAAATGAAATTGCAATGGCTACTTGTGTTTCAGATGTATGACTGAATATATTGCCACATGCATTTAAAAAAAGCAACACAATTGTTGTTTTCCTTTCTCCATGAACAAATTCGAGACATTGGCACATCATTGCAATTTTGGCACACGCTAACCAAACTCCAGCACACAAAAACCAGATCTGCTGGAAATTCATTACTCAGTCGCAGTGTATGGTAAGGCCAAAAACTGTAGAACTATTTATTAGAAAAATGTTCCAAACATGACAACAAATGGGGCACTGCAGCAAATAAAAGTGTTCTGGACATCGTCACAAGGCTCTTCATGTCCTGGTTACAGAAGATGCTCAAAGGCATGACTTGGGGAGTCTTAAAAAAAAATTAAAAAAATACATGGAGCCATACTCAGTGAAAAAGTGATTATTTTTCTGGCCTGCTCCAGTCTACATGATTTCCATCTGCTGTTTATTCATTCTTTTCACCTTCATCCACTCATCTGCATTTTGTGAGAATTTTGTCTGACCTCAGTGCCAGGCAAGATTATGGAACAGGTCATCTGGAGTGCAATCACACAGCACCTACAGGATGGCCAAGGGCTCAGGCCCAGCCAGCATGGATTTAGGAAGGGCAGGTCCTGCCTGACCAACTTGATCTCCTTCTATGATCAGGTGACCCGCCTGGTGGATGTGGGGAAGGATCTGGATGTAGTCTGCTTGGACTTCAGCAAGGCCTTTGACACTGTCCCCCATAGAAAACTCCTGGAAAAGCTGTCAGCCCGTGGCTTGGACAGCAGCACTCTGTGCTGGGTTAGGAACTGGATGGAGGGGCAAGCCCAGAGAGTGGTGGTGAATGGTGCCACATCCAGCTGGCAGCCAGTCACTAGTGGTGTCCCTCAGAGATTAGTGCTAGGCCCCGTGCTCTTTAATAACTTTATCAATGATCTGGATGAGGGTACTGAGTCCATCATCAGTAAGTTTGCAGATGACACCAAGCTGGGGGCAGGTGTTGATCTGTTAGAGGGTATGAGGGCTCTGCAGAGAGACCTTGACAGGCTGGATAGAGTCCAACGGCAAGAGATTTAACACATCCAAGTGCCAGGTTCTACACATTGGCCACAACAACCCCATGCAGTGCTACAGGCTGGGGTCAGAGTGGCTGGAGAGCAGCCAGGCAGAAAGGGACCTGGGGGTGCTGGTTGACAGCAGGCTGAACATGAGGCAGCAGAGTGCCCAGGTGGCCAAAAAGGCCAAGGTATCCTGGCCTGCATCAGGAATAGTGTGTCCAGCAGGAGCAGGGAGGTCATTCTGCCCATGTACTCAGCCCTGGTTAGCCCACACCTTGAGTCCTGTGTTCATTCTGGGCCCTTCTGTTTAGGAAAGATGTTGAGTTGCTGGAATGCATCAAGAGAAGGGCAACACAGCTGGTGAGGGGTTTGGAGCACAAGCCCTGTGAGAAGAGGCTGAGGGAGCTGGGGTTGCTTAGCCTGGAGAAGAGGAGCTTATTGCTGTCTACAACTACCTGAAGGGAGGTTGTAGCCAGGTGGGGGTTGGTCTCTTCTCCCAGGAAACCAGCATCAGAACAAGAGAACACAGTCTCAAGCTGCACCAAGGGAGCTTTAGGCTGTGTGTTAGGAAGAAGTTCCTCACAGAAAGAGTGATTTGCCATTGGAATGGGCTGCACAGGGAGATGGTCCAGTCACCATCACTAGAGGTGTTTAAGAAGAGACTGGATGAGGCACTTGGTGCCATGGCTTAGTTGATTAGATGGTGTTGGGTGATGGATTGGACTTGATGATCCCAAAGGTCTTTTCCATCCTGGTTAATTCTATTCTATTCTATTCTGTTCTATAAATAGATACATTTTATGTCTAGCTGTTTTACTGTCCAGCTTCAGTCTCTTGCTTCACTCATTCCAACCCACAATCTTAAAAGGCTTCTGTAGTTTTCTAATTGCAGTTTTCCACACAAAACACAACTTAGTTGCAAAAGTGCAGTCCTAACTCTCAGATATGATCACTGAAGCTCTCTTTCTCTTCTGAACATGTATAAAAAGCACCCAGCCCACTGGCCACCAGCATTTCACTAAACCATGACATTTTCATGAATCTGTAGATGAAAGAAAACAAAGCAAAATGCAAGACTGCAAATCCAAACTAGCCAATTGCCATGTGCTCTGTGAACGAACACATCCATATCAGAGTTAGAAGTGGCACTACCAGGGCTACTTTTCCTCTAACCTAGGAAACCTTCCCAATAGCCCATTCTGCTTCTATGTCTAACCTGGCTTGAACATTGTTTCTTCAGTGTCAGTATCTATTGATGTTACACCAAATCATCTGTCAGAATTTCCTATCTATTTGAAACAAACATAAAGCTCTTTCTCTAAAAGTCCATAGCCATTAGCATGAAATCCCTCTCTATGTTAACTTGACAACTCCACACCAATTATCACCCTCTGCTCCTGAAATTTTAATAAGGTTGTAAAAGCAAGCAGAAGTGAGGAAAATGTGAGGTATGGCTGGTCATGCAGTCTGCATTTTGCCCTCTTAATTGCTATTCAGATACCAATTACACACATCAAATCCCATTTTCTGTAAAGATGCTTCATTGATTCCATGCAAGTGAGCAGGCTCTGAAGAATGAGCTCTCCATCTCTACATGCAGGTTAGATGAAATGAAGAAAGCATAACCATGCAATTTGCCTGACGCTCTGCAGCTAGCTAGCAGAGATCTACTTTTCTATCATTCAGTCAGAAAGTGTGAAGATCTCAATTTTAGTTTATCCTTCCTAAACTGAAATCCACATATACCAAAAGGCAGTTGACTTCAGTGGGAGCAATACATGGTGCAAAACAGTGAAAAAGAAACTGTTTTCAGACGTTATATTTGATTTAAGAGCCAGGCTTCAAAAGGTGGTTAGGCATCTGTAGAAGTAGAAGGATGCTGGAGGAGATTCATAGCAGAGTAGCCTTGGGTAGGTCAGAATTTCTTCCTTGGTAATGAGCGATTATCAAAGAACAAATTATTAACATTAGTCATCAGACATGACATCTGATCTCAAGTTTTTCTGATTACCTGCCCCAGGACACCTTTGTCTGGGCCAAAGGGTATTTAGAGGAAGGAAAGCAGCTGCAGTTGTAGCCACCACTGTTTTATCCGCGTCCTGTCTGGAGTTTAAATTGTGTGTGTCATACTGACGCAAGATACTAAGACAGTTCAAGTGTTGGGCTAATAGCGCTTAGTGATTTTGGCAAGAATCCAGGAACACATTGTACAAAGCAAAAGTTCGACAGACTATGACAATTTTCAATGGCTTGAAAAAACCTGCAGGAGTTTCCAAAATTTTATGAAAACTCCCTCCTACTTTCTACCTCGCTTTGGCAGGGAGGGTCATAAACAGAAGTAACTAGAAGTAAATAACAGCATTTCAAACAAAGCATTAATATTTAAAGAACTACCAAAAGTATAACAAATTCACACTTTCCCTGAAAAATGCAGACACCACCTCCACAGTAAAAGAACAGCAAAGTTCCCTCTGTCAGTCAGTTATGAGACTGCAAAATCCTTATGAGTCTTCACCTTGTAAAATCCCAGTTCTATGGCTCTGATAAGGAACTAGTAAAAATGCCAGAAGTAGTTTACATGTGAAGGACTTCTACAGCAAACTTGTTTTGCTGGTAATAAATCATAAGATAACTTAGAACAACTTATTGTATGGAATTCGTAACTCTGAAACTAGACACAAATATATCTCACCTGATTGTTTAGATTACTATAATCTCACTTCATACAAGTGACTTTCATGCAACAGAACTCTTAATTAAGTAGCTTTATGTTACTTGACACATATACTTTTGCAAGGCATTTTAATTGAGAGTGAATAAACCCTCCCACATTTAGTTACAGAAGCAATCAACTCAATGACAGGAAATTCATTATTGCATGACAGTCTGAAACTTGGCCAATCCAGCAGAAAGCAAAGATTTTTAAAAACAGTTTTCTCCATATAAGCCTTGAACTGACCCAGTTAGAACCTTAAACAGACCTGGAATCCTTCTGTAAACTTTTAAAGGTCTTGCCTGCAGATATACATTTGCACAACTATCATCCCAGAGTTGTGTCTGGTCCAAGCTGTAACAAAATGACAAACATCAGAATAAGCAGTCCCAGAAAAGAAACTTGTTTAGAATTCTCAAATCCTGATAGTTTAATGCGAGTGAGCTCAAGCAGTTTTGGAACTCAGTTCTCAAGAGGAAACTGTGACAAAGACAAAAGTTCTTCTATACTGTGCAGAAATGGGTTGTGAGAAAGGAAGAATCAAGACAATTCAGAGTTTGGATTTTTCTCCAACAGAGTCCAACAGACTGACCTACTGGTCTAAGGCAGCTGTCCAAATTTAAAATGTAAAACTGCAGGACAGAAATTGTATATGGCACTAAGGAAAAATGTAGCACTTAAGATTAATAACAAATATTTCAAAATCTGTGTCAAGTGTTCGGTCTCAGAAAACATCATTTCCTCTCATTTCTAATTTGGCAGGATATTAAGCACAAGTAATACTCTTAAAACCTATTGTACATAATTCAGTTCTTAAAGTGGGCTCTGCTACGTACAGCAGCAGGTAAATTAGTTTTCCCTTTTCCCTAAGACCATTAATTTCTCTGCCTGATTAAAAAAAAAGAAAAGCAAAAAAGAAAAAAAAAGAATACATAGAATAGAAACCTTAAGCATTTTCACATCTTTTCCATATTAATTTTCTGTACAGAAACAGATGATGGAAGAAGCAGGGACCTATCCTGTGGAAAAACAGATAGTAAACAAATAACATGTGGGGAAGAACCTGTAGTATTAAAGTTCTTTGGAGGGAGGTAAGGGATCATAGTATGATCACTGAGATAAAGCCATGAATTTCCAGTCACCTAAGCAAATGAAGCTTTAGCTGGTGTTCTTACAATTAATCTCTTTCCCAACATCCTGTATTGTACATCAACTCTCTTCATTCATTTAAAATCTGACAATTTTATTAAAAACAAACAAACAAACAAACAAAAAACCCAAACCAAAACAACTTATAAAACATACCATGCCTTGAAAATGTGACTCCAGCACAATAGATCTGTCTTCACTCTCTGAATTATTCACAGACAATATCCTGTTCATCTCAACACAATTTTATTCTTACAAAAAGCAAACAATACAACTGGTTTGGGGAGGCAAGGAAGGAGCTGCATCCCATCTTGTCTTAACCAGTCTGAAGCAATTCTACATGGGGAGATTCTTCTAGATATTACTTCCTTAATGAAATTCAGGTGTAATCCCTAAGGCTCTATAGCAAAGCACATCTTTATCTCAACTACAGAGTATGGTATTTGCCAAAAGGGGATTAATTATGTTTAGATGTGTCTACTATGAATACCAACAAGCCTGAAGCCATTATTTAAAGTATGTTTCAGAATTCACTCAACTTAAAATTCAAAAAGGAATAAAATATAAACACTTTATAAAATACACTTCAAAATCAGAAAGTGTTTGTTTTCATTAGCTTTAATTTCTTTAAAGCCAGTTATAATATAGTCTCCTGTTCTTGACCGCTTCTAGCATTATTGCAATGGAAGTTTTCAAAATGACCTACAGGAAATGCCAAGCTTAGATGTCTATGATCACCTTATGGACACAGAAATAGACTCTAAACATAAATTTCAAAATGCACTTATGGACCATAGAAAATACTTATGGGGACCAAAAAGTTTGGTTCTACTCCCAGATTACTATAATTGCATGGTGTGATCCACAGACGATTTCCCCCAGTACACAATGGGGCCCAACAAACATTTGTCTCTAAATGTTCTCTCTCCTTCATACCTTTCCTGAAGAGAAAGCTCCACTGATACTATTTTGGTAAGGTTTTATGTTCCTTCAATAGTTTTCATGCAGCCTGGATTGTGTAAACCAGAAACACAGTCAGCTCTTTTGAGCAAACATATCTCCAAGCAGTTTCAGTCTGCAGATATTTTGCTTTATTAATTTACTTTTAAAAATACTTTCAGCCTGTCAATCCATCATTTCCCACCTAGAGCCATAATGTACTCAGTACTCAGAGCATTCCAATAGTCCATGGAGGTCTAAGAGAGCTATTTGTTTCCAGACACAGCATATCAATGTTAAAAGTAAAAAATACTAAGGGAAGCCAGAAAAATAGTTCTAAATGCTAAACTGAGAATGGACATAATCGTAAAATGCAGCCTTTTCCTTTTTTCCTTCAGAAAGATAAGGAAGATGGTATGTATGTGCTGCACATTTCAGACAACTAACATCCAAACCAGCTGATATTTCACTTTCAGATTTCCAAAATTCTGAAACACTGAGATGATTGCATTTTGGAAGTATGACAGTCATTCCTCACAGAAAAAGTTAACTAGCCACTGCCAAAAAGTGCAAATGAGACAGCTATAAACTAATTTCTATACCTGGTTTTGCATGGCAATTTACTTAGTGTCAAAAAACGTACACCCAGCAATGCATGGTGCATAGCAGCTGTGTAGAGCTTTTCCAAGGTTGCTAAATCAATTTCCTGATTATTCTTTACATAGACACTGTAAAAGCTAACACAGGTGTCCATGCCCAACAACCTGTGATATACAGCTTGAGATTCTAACACTGACTGTGGTCCCATGCTGCTCCTCTTTTGTATTCAGATTTTAAAAGGTTTAAAAGCATCAGTGAATGAAACCACACAGAAGACTGTAGTCCTTAACTATCCTAATCTGTTGATCTGTTAGAGGGCAGAAGGGCTCTGCAGAGGGACCTCGATCGACTGGACAGATGGGCGGAGTCCAATGGGATGGCATTCAACAAGTCCAAGTGCCGGGTGCTGCACTTTGGCCGCAACAACCCCATGCAGAGCTACAGGCTGGGGATGGAGTGGCTGGAGAGCTCCCAAACAGAGAGGGACCTGGGGGTGCTGATTGACAGCCACCTAAACATGAGCCAGCAGTGTGCCCAGGTGGCCAAGAAGGCCAACCGCATCCTGGCCTGCATCAAGAACAGTGTGGCCAGCAGGAGCAGGAAGTCATTGTGCACCTGTACTCAGCACTGGTTAGGCCACACCTTGAGTCCTGTGTCCAGTTCTGGGCCCCTCAGTTTAAGAAGGATATTGAGACACTTGAACGTGTCCAGAGAAGGGCAACAAGGCTGGTAGGAGGCCTTGAGCACAAGCCCTATGAGGAGAGGCTGAGGGAGCTGGGGTTGTTTAGCCTGGAGAAGAGGAGGCTCAGGGGCGACCTCATTGCTCTCTACAACTCCCTGAAGGGAGGTTGTAGCCAGGAGGGAGTTGGTCTCTTCTCTCAAGCAACCAGCACCAGAACAAGAGGACGCAGTCTCAAGCTGTGCCAGGGGAAGTTTAGGCTCGAGGTGAGGAGAAAGTTCTTCACTGAGAGAGTCATTCGCCATTGGAATGGGCTGCCCAGGGAGGTGGTGGAGTCACCATCCCTGGAGGTGTTCAAGAGGGAACTGGACATGGCACTTGGTGCCATGGTTTAGTCATGGGGTCTGTGGTGACAGGTTGGACTTGGTGATCTTTGAGGTCTCTTCCAACCTTGGTGATTCTGTGATTCTGTAATTAGCACAAAGTGCACATTCTTATTTATTTACTGACAAAATGAAACAATTTCTTCAGTTTCTTCATCACCTGAGTACATTTATTATTCTTCTGTAAACACCTCAGATTTGATATTCTTACCTGATTGTATGATGCACCCCTGTGAATAAAGTGGTGGTGTGGAGGGCTCTCTTAAACTACTAGAGCAGATAAAAATTCAAATGAATAGAGCAGCTCCAACATTTCTCTAGACACAGAAAATGTAATTTAACATTGAAACATAATTTTACACAAGGTTTGGATACAAACTCTTCACAGAAAGCTAAGGTGCAAATTTTATGTTGCATCTACATTTATAATTCTGAGTTCATATTTCGAGTATTTTCTACTACACACACTACTAATGTAGGGAAGTCTGACCAAAGTTGCAATTGATGTATTTTATAATTTATAATATTGTTAACATGGAAAAAAGTTTCTATATTCCTGGCCCACCTAATTTTTGAGCTTTTACAGTTGATACAATACAATAATAATACAATACACCAGGTTGGAAGAGACCTTCAAGATCATCGCGTCCAACCCATCAAACAATCCAACCCACCCAACAACTAGACCATACAGCCAAGCACCCCATCAAGTCTTCTCCTGAACACCTCCAGTGAAGGTGACTCCACCACCTCCATGGGCAGACCATTCCAATGGCAAATCACTCTCTCCGTGTAGAACTTCTTCCTAACATCCAGCCTAAACCTGCCCTGGCGCAGCCTGAGACTGTGTCCTCTTGTTCTGGTGCTGGCTGCTAGGGAGAAGAGGCCAACCTCTGCCTGGCTACAACCTCCCTTCAGGTAGTTGTAGAGAGCAATAAGGTCACCCCTCAGTCTCCTCTTCTCCAGGCTAAGCAACCCCAGCTCCCTCAGCCTTTCCTCATAGGGCTTGTGTTCCAAACCCCTCACCAGCTTTGTTGCCCTTCTCTGGACACGTTCCAGCAAGTCAACATCCTTCCTAAACTGAGGGGCCCAGAACTGGACACAGGACTCAAGGTGCGGCCTAACCAGTGCAGTGTACAGGGGCAGAATGACCTCCCTGCTCCTGCTGGCCACACTGTTCCTGATGCAAGCCAGGATGCCATTGGCCTTCTTGGCTGCCTGGGCACACTGCAGGCTCATGTTCAGCCTACAATCAACCAGTACCCCCAGGTCCCTCTCTGCCTGGCCGCTCTCCAGCCACTCTGACCCCAGCCTGTAGCACTGCCTGGGGTTGTTGTGGCCAATGTGCAGAATCCGGCACTTGGATGTGTTAAATCTCATGCCATTGGACTCTGCCCATCTGTCCAGCCTGTCGAGGTCCCTCTGCAAAGCCTCTCTGCCCTCCAGCAAATCAACTCCTGCCCCCAGTTTGGTGTCATCTGCAAATTTACTGATGATGGACTCAATGCCCTCATCCAGATCATCAATAAAGATGTTGAAGAGCATGGGGCCCAGTACTGATCCCTGGGGCACACCACTAGTGACACGCCGCCAGCTGGATGTGGCACCATTCACCATTACTCTCTGGGCTCGGCCCTCCAGCCAGTTCCTAACCCAACGCAGTGTGCTCCTGTCCAAGCCATGGGCTGCCAGCTTGGCCAGGAGTTTGCTGTGGGGGACGGTGTCAAAGGCTTGATGTCTCACCATAAATCCTTGCATGCTGTAGATTTTTGTCACGACACAAAGGACCTGTGCTAACAATGGCCTTTGTGTATAATGGAGAATTTGATCATTCAGAATGGAATTTGATTTTTAAAACAAGACTACTAATACGCTTTAGGTTCTTTTACTTAACTAGCAGAATAATACATTTCCAGGACCCCTTTCATAGCAACATACACAAAAACAAAGTCGTCAACAGGAGAACAAGAAAAATACAGTAGTAGCTATTACCTATGGAGTTCTCTCTTCTCATTTATATAAGAAATGGTCAAACTGTATTCAGTTAACAGCAGTATTTTTCCCAGCTCTCATGTTGATTTTATAGGCTGTCGAGTTCTATGAGGAGAGGCTCAATATAGGTGAAAAAAGCAAGAACCTACTTAACATTTACCCAAAAACCAGAAAATGAACTGTGAGGATGAGCAAAGGGTAAGATTGTTGTGCTTCAACACGTTAACTACAGAGAGAGGCACCTGTAAGAACCAATGAAGTGACCTGGTGAATAAAATAGCCTCATATTCTCCTCCAGCTCCAGGTCCCAAAGCAGTTAACCTAATTCATGCATGTGTTTAAATGTCAAATTCTACATGCTAACATAACACAGAAAATATACATGTTATTCTAAGCACCAAATCTTTGTAGAACTTATAAACTGGTAATAAAACCAACTGTCAAAAGCTTGTAAGAGCATAACACTTTTGATTTTTGAGTATATTTTTACCAACCAACTATCAAATACACTTTAATTTTGCATTCATTCTTACTCTTGATAGCTATAGTATGTTCCAGCTTGCTGTAAAAAAAATATTCACAAACATTGTTGCAAAAAGGAATGGAAGTATTTCCAAATTGGAAGCAACAATTAGCAACTAGCCAAGTCAGTCCAAGCCAGTAAAAGTAATTACACAATAATATAATTTCTTAACTCTAAAATCAACCACTTTTTCCTGGATGACTTTCCAGCTTATAAAGCAACTTGCAGAGGAAGAAAGATTATACACAGAGTCTTACACAAAGACTAAGAGTAAACCCTTAATTCACTTACTATTATTACCCCTTATTTATTTTAAAGAGCAATGTACTCAGTATTTATATTGCAAGACTGGGAAATTTTCATAGACTATACATCCTTTATTCAGTTAATTTTAATTACAGCATTTAAGCTTGGTTGGGGATTTTTGGGGGTGGTTTTGGATTTTGGTTTGTGGGTTGGGTTTGATTGTCACCTTGCCTTTTTCCTACCTCCCTACTATCCAGTATCTCATGGGCTGTTGGTAAATACATGTAGAAGTAAAATAAAGAGCAATATAGAAGGAAGGGGGACTGAAGAAAGCCAGTTGATAAGCCACCTCCTCCAAGCTCAAGACTGGTGCATCCCCATGAGTCAATCATGCAAGGGAAATCAAGCAAGGGAGGCTGGAGACCTGCATGGATGAGCAAGGAGCTTCTGGGAAAACTCAAATGGAAGAAATTCACAGTATGTAGAAAAAGGGACTGGCCACTTGGGAGAAATCCAGGAATGTTGCCAGATTATGTAGGGATGCAGGAAGGAAAGTTAAGGTCCTCTTGGAATTCTATCTGGTGAAGCATGTGGAAGACAACAAGAATGGTTTCTTCAAGTACATCAGTAGGAAAAGGAACACCTGGCAAAATATGGGCCTGTTCTTCCAGTGAGGTGGGTGCCCTAGTGATGAAGGATACAAAGAAGGTAGGCTTACTAAATGTCTTCTTTGCTTCAGTCTTTACTGCTAAGACCAGACTTCAGGAATCCCAGTCCCTAGAGGTAAGAAAGAATCAGATGAAGGCTGACTCTCACTTAATCAAGAAGGACTGGGTTTGAGATCATCTAAACAAAATAGGCACCCACAAATCCATAGGCCCTGATGGGATGTACCCACAAGTGGTAAGAAATCTGGCAGATGTTATTGCTAAGCTACTGTCCATTTTTGAAACATCACAGAGAACAAGATAGGACTAGAGGAAAGCAAAGGTTCCTCCAATCTTCAAAAAAAAAGTAAGAAGGACTCAGGAAACCACAGGCCAGTCAGCTTCACCTCCATCCCTGGAAACATGATGGAACAGCTCATTCTGGAGGTCATCTCTGAGCATGTGGAAGAAAAAAAGATTATCAGGAGTAGGAAAAGGAACTCATGCTTGACCAATCTGATAGCTGCCTATGATAACCTAGCCAGGTTGATGAGGGGAGAGCAGTGGTTGTTGTCTACCTTGACATCAACAAGGCTCTTGATACTGTTGCCTATGACATCCTCATACGTAAGTTTAGGAAGTGTGGGTCTATTTACTTTGGCTCAGACAAAATTAATTCTCCCCACAGGATTTTTCATGGTGCTGCGTTTGGCAGTGCTGTAGCTAGATGTTGGTAACACACCACTGTTTCACTTACTGCTGAGCCTTGACTCAGTAGAACCCAGGCAGTGCTTTCCTGGCATTCCCCCACCACCAACAGTAGGCTGAGGGATGGGCAAGATCTTGGGAGGGGACACAGCCAGGCCAGCTGACCCAAACTAACCAAAGAGGTATTCCACACCATATGACACTAGCTCAGATATAAAAGCTAAGAGAAGGAAGGATGAGTCGGGGCATTCCTTGATGGCATCTGTCCTCCAAAGTGTACTGAAGCCCTGCCTCCCAGGCACTGGCTAGACATCATCTGCTGATGGGAAGTAGAGAATGGTATTTGTGTTCGCTCTTGCTTCCATGTGTGGCCTTTACTTTTGCTTTTGCTCTTTTAAACTGCTACTATCTTGACTCCATGGCCTCTTATTATATTTTCCCTATCCACTGTCCATATAATACAGGGGGTGACAGAGTAGCTTCGGTGGGCATCTGGCTTTAAAGCAAAGCCAAACTACCACAGTCATTTTTGGTTCCCATACCAGGAGTAGAACCCAGGCCATATGAATGAAGAACAGGAATCCTAACTGCTAGACCACCAAGGAAGATGCTATGGGGAAAACTAACTCCATCTCAGTGAAACCAAATAGAGCAGGCTAGATGAGTGGACAGGAAGGTGGACTGAGAACTGTCTGAATTATAGAGTACAAGAGGTTGTGATCAGTGGTGCACAGTCTAGTAACCTGCAGCTAGTGGTGTTTCCCGGGGATCAGTACTGGGTCCAGGTCTTGTTCAAGATATTCATAAATGACCTGGATGAGGAACAAAGTGTATCCTCAGCAAGTTCGTTGATAATACAAGGCTGTGAGGAGTGGCCAATGCACCAGAAGGCTGTGCTGAAATTCATCAAGACCTGGGCAGGCTGGAGAGTTGGACAGACATCACAGTCATAGAATAGTTAGGATTAGAAAGGACCTCAAGGATCATCTAGTTCCAAACTCCCTGCCATAGGCAGGAACACGTCACACTACATCAGGTTACTCAGAGCCACACCCAGCCTGGCTTTAAAAACCTCCAGGGCTGCAGCTTCTGCCACCTCCCTGGGCAACCTGTTCCAGCATCTCACCATCCTCATGGTGAAGAACAGAATTCTTCCTAACATCTAATCTGAATCTACCCATTTCTAGTTTTGTTCCATTCCCCCTAGTCCTATCATTACCTGACACCCTAAAAAGTCCCTCACCAGCTTTCTTGTAGGCCCCCTTAAGATACTGGAAGGCCATGATAAAGTCTCCTCAGAGCCTTCTCTTCTCCAGACTGAATAGGCCAAGGTGC
The DNA here is from genome assembly GCA_033816785.1 of Picus viridis. NCBI lineage: Eukaryota > Metazoa > Chordata > Aves > Piciformes > Picidae > Picus > Picus viridis. The sequence goes on along the minus strand of CM066606.1, from coordinate 71,453,910 downwards.
TCCACGCACTGATCATCCTCATGGCCTTTCTCTGGACAGGCTCCAGAACATCCATATCCTTCTTGTAATAGCGACTCCAGAACTGGACACATTTCTGGAGTTCCAGGTGGGGTCTCACCAGAGTGGAACAGAAAGGGAGAATCACCTTCCTCGATCTGCTGGCTATGTTTCTCTTGATGCAGCCCAGGATGTGATTGGCTTTCTGGACTGCAAGTGCACTCTGGTGGCTCATGTTGAGCTTTTCATCCACCAGCACCCCCAAGTCCTTTTCTTCAGGGCTGCTCTCAAGCCATTTGCTGCCCAGCCTATATTGGTCTTGTTGAACCTCATGAGGTTGTCATGGACCCACCTCTTCAATCTGTCAAGGTCCCTCTGGATGGCATCCCTCCCCTCCAGCGTGTCTGCTGCACCACACAGCTTGGTGTCATCAGCAAACCTGCTGAGGGTGCACTCAATGCCACTGTCCAGGTTGCCAACAAAGATGTTAAACAGGACTGGTCCCAGGACTGACCCCTGAGGGACTCCACTTGTCACTGGCCTCCACTTGAACATGGACCCATTGACAGCCGCTCTTTGGGTGCAGCCATCAAGCTGTTTATCCAATGAATGGTCTATCCATGGAACCCATACTGCACCAGTTTGGAGACCAGGATGTCACGCGGGACAGTGTTGAAGGCTTTGCTCAGGTCCAGGTAAATGATGCCAGTTGCTTGGCCTTCATGTAACCTTGTCATAGAAGGCCACCAGGTTTGTCAGGCAGGATTTGTCCTTGGTGAAGCCATGCTGACTGTGCCAAATCATGTCTTCATTATTCTTCTGCCTCAGCAGTGCCTCCAGGAGGATCTGCTCCATGATCTTACCAGGCACAGAGGGGAGACTGACTGGCCTATTGTTCCCTAGGTCATCCTTCTTTCTCTTTTGGAAAATGCTTCCCCTTTTCCCATCAGTGGGGACTCCCCTGGACTTCCCTGGACTGCCAGGACTTTTGGAATATGATGGAGAGAAGTTCAGCAACCTCACCTGCCACTTCCCTCAGCAGCCATGGGTGTATCCCATCAAGTCCCACAGACTTGAATATTTTCATGTTTTTCCGATGGTCACAAACCTGATCTTCACCCACAATAGGCAGTTCCTTCTTTTTCCTTCCTTCCTTTGTCATTATCTTCCATTATTCTGGGAGTGTGGATGGAACCCTTGCCAGTGAAGACTGAGGTAAAGAAGTCATTGAGAACCTCAGCCTTCTCCATGTCACTTGTCACCAGTTCACCTGTTTCCTTTCTGAGGGGGCCCACACCTTCCCTAGTCTTCTTTTTACCATTAATATACATACAGAAATTTTCACTGTTCCCCTTGATCTCCCTGGCTAGATTTAATTCTAACTGAGCTTTAGCTTTTCTAACCAGGTCTTTTGCTGCTCTGGCAGCTTCCTTGTATGCCCCCAATTCTAGCTGTCCTTTCTTCCACTCCTTGTAGAGTTTCTTTTTGTGTGACAGTATGTCCAGGAGCTCCTTGCTCATCCAGGAATGTCTCTTAGCATTCTTTTCTGCTTTCCTCTTTGTGAGTATACTTTGCTCCTGGGCATGGAGAAGGTGAACCTTGAATACTGACCAGGGGTCCTAGGCCGCCCTTCCCTCTAAGGCTTTTTCCCACAATACTTTGGCCAGCAGATCCCTGAGGCAATCAAAGTCTACATGCCTAAAATCCAGGGTTGTAAGCTTGGCATATGTCCTCGTAGTTGCCCTGAGGATCTTAAATTGCTTCAAAAATGAAGTTCAACACGGGCAAGTGTAGAGTCCTGCACACGGGGAGGAATAACCCCCATGTATCAGTACAGGTTAGGGGTTGACTTGTTAGAAAGCAGCTCTGCTGAGAAGGACCTGCGGCTGCTTAGCCTAGAGAAGTGAAGACTGAGAGGGAATCCTATCACTGTTCATAAATACCTAAAGGGTGGAAGTCAAGAGGATGTGGCTCGGCTCTTTTCAGCGGTGTCCAGTTATAGGACAAGGGACAATAGGCACAAACCAAAGCACAAAAGGTTTTGCTTAAACATAATGGAAAACTTTCTTTGAGGATGATGCAGCACTGGAACAGGCTGCCCAGAGAGGTTGTGGAGTCTTCTTGTCTAGAGGCTTTCAAAACCTGGACATGTTCCTGTGCAATGTGATCTAGGTGTACCTGTATTATCAGGACTGTTGGACTAGACCATCTCCAGAGGTCCCTTTCAACCCCTACCATTCTGTGATAAAAGGTTAATGAAATAAAAGCTTCCTCTTAAGTTTCAAAGCATCTTCTCTTTGCCAAGGTCAATAAAACAACAGTCCAAGCTTTAAAGACTGGCTTTTACTTTCTTAACTAAAAGCCCAGGTCAAATATGTACAATGGGAGAATAAAGGGAGGAAAACAAGCAGGAATAAGCTACTTTTTAGTGGATGACTGGATGAAAAAGAAGTTTCAAACTGTCCTTCAATAAACATGTCAAGTCCTTCTCCTAGGACCTAGAGGTGCTGGTTGCTGAGAAGCTCAATGTGACATAGTAATGTGCATTTGTGGCCCAGAAAGCTCTATGTAGGGCTGCATCAAAAGGCCAGCAGGCAGATGAAAGCAATTTTCCTCCTCTATTCTACTTAGTACTGCATATGATTCTGGAGTCCTCAGCACAGGAAATACTTGGACCTCCTCAAGCAGGTCCAGTGGAGTACCACAAAGATGATCAGCAGGCTGAAGCACCTCCCCTATGAGGAAAGGTTAAGAGAGTTAGGGCTGCTCAGCCTAGAGAAGGCTAAGAGGAGACCTTATAGCAGCTCTCTACTAATATATGAAGGTCTACAAGAAAGCTGGAGAGGGACTTTTTACAAGATTATGCAGCAACAGGACAATTGGTAATGGCTTCAAACTGAAAGAGGGTTGATTCAGACTAGATAAGGAAGTTCTTCACTGTGAGTGTAGTGAGGCACTGAAACAGAATGCCCAGAAACACTTGGAAGCCCTATCCTTGGAAGTGCTCAAGGCCAGGTTAGGTGGGGCTCTTGAGAAACTTGGTCTAGTGGAAGATGTCTCTGCCCATGGCATGGTGGTTGGAACTAGATGATGTTTAAGGTCTCTTCAAACCCAAATCATTTTATGAATCTGTGATATTTTTGTGTAAGTTATTTAAGAAAAAAAAAAAAAAAAACCAACACAAAAACCCTCCAGCTCTTATAGTTACTTTTACACAGTGAGTCTCCCATGTGCACAGAATGAGGTTTTCCATACAGCTCTAACCATTAGCATCTCATTCTGCATCCCTCTCACTGTCAAACACACATACGGGATTGACTCTTCACCATTCAGCCTCCTATTCACACAACACTCGGGGATTATCTCTGACACGTACATGGATGTCACGATCTTCAGCATAAACTAGCCAAACTATTTTAAAAGTCAGATTTCAAATAAAAGCTCAGACTAAACACAGGTAATAGGGGTGCATATTCACAACTGACTGTGCCTCATGGCAACAGTAGCCTTTGCACAGACTCCACAAACTTCTCATCAAAACATCTTCTCTTACACAGATAGCTACAGCACTGTACTGTCTCTATCTGCCCATCCTGACACTAGACAGTCCTCTCATGAAAACATCCTGCAGTCAAAATCCTACTCCCAGACCAAACAAAGGCATGAAATCTAAGATCTGTTATTTCCAGTTTTCTAAAATTTTGCCCCTTACCATCTTGCAATTATCTCCCAGTAGTCACAGCTCTTGGCAGTAAAGCAAAGCTGTTATCTGGTACAACTTTTACAAAACAAAACATAGAAAAAGGGTAGGCATGGGAGCTACGTGTTCTTCCAATAGTTGTTTGGGAGTGTTGGTTTGGGGGTTTCGGGTTTGGTTTGGGTTCTTTTTGTTTATTTTTCTGTAAGGAGAACTGCAAATGATGGGAAAGGGTAATACGCTTTGGAAACTCCAGACATGACCCCAGAATATTGTGACTAGGTATTTCTGTGGAAATTCTAAAACCCCTAAATGTCATCACACACACACACTTCTTTAAAATCTACTGTCCTGCTGCCTGTTCAGAAAGGACTTGCTCCCACTGTGCCACGTGTGGAGCAGGGCAGAGCTGTAACATGGTGTGCCCCAGCCATGCTGTCACATATTTGGTTCTGCATACATAAAATCAAACAAACCACACTAGGATAACACAACAGGAAAATCTAGAAACCCTCAAAACTAGTAAAGGAAAAACAATGAAACAGACTTTTCAGTACTATTCAAGAACATCTATTTCAACAGCACTCAGAAACAATGTGTATCATAGTATCAGTCAGGGTTGGATGCCGTAAAGACACAGCTTTAGACACACTAGAAGTTCTCTTTCCAGGCAGTATAGGCCAGAAATGTTAATCTGACAGTGTTTTACAGACACCTTCCGGAGTTTCTCAAGACACTGTGAATGTATCACGTAGTCAAGTATTCTCCTTAAATGTGATAACTACAAAGCACAGATTCAGGAGTAAATATACTCCCCAGCTTGAGAGTGTGAAATCAACAAACTCCAACACTGCATGTAAGAGCTACTCTGGGAGAATAGATGTATGGATTTTTGAACTGAAGCACTCTGTTCTCAGAAGGACTGAGCTCTGAACATGGACTGTCCTAGTCCAATTTGTTCTGGAATTTATTTACATCAGCAAACTCTCACTGAAAGCTTTTTGCCTTCTTCCCCCACCCCCAGTAATTGTCCTAAAAAGTGTGCAGGACTTTCCACTAAGAATTTTTGAAACACACTTTATAATTTTTATAATTTATACAAATACATTGTAATAACTGAAATTGAGAATCAAGACATCATCTTAATACAGCTAAAGAAATAATTTCAATCATTATATAGGTTGTTGTGTTTCTGGACACTGAAACAGACTGATCACTAAATTCCCAGAACAACAGCTGAATATATTCATCATGATTTTAAAAGGACTCCACCCTAATAATTATGCCAAGTGAAAAATACTTTTAAGTTGTCTGTAAAATGGAGGGGGAAGGTTTCAGATTTTTGCAGCTGATTCTCTTGAAGCTGTGGAATTTCCCAAATGTTACTCCATACTATTACATAGCATACTTGTTTGCTTGTTTGTTTGAGTGCTTGGGTGGTTTTTATGTTTGCTTGTTGGGTTTTTAATTTTTTTTAAAAATAATTACAATAGGTCTGCTTTTCTAATTGAAATGGTAAAATGAGACATTCAGTTAACCCTGCTGATGTCCTCACTTCTCAGCCTAAAATAGGATGACTACTGAAACAAATGTGTCTAAAAGAGTATTCACCATTTCTGATTCAACAAGGGTATCTGTACAACTCGTAGATGTGCTTTCCTCGTTTGGAAAGACACTGGACTGTCCAACATACTTCACATAGCTGAAGATACAATTACTTGATGTGTCTGTTTATTTAGTCATTACAAAACATGGCACCATCTTTGCTTACCTTTTGAAGAAGAACAGTGACACTTGAATTGTCTCTAGTAAGAAACACATAATTTGATATAGAAATATTTATTAATCTTTGCTTCAAGCTAAAGTTGAAAGCCTGCATTTTTTAGAACAATGTTACATATGAAATGCTGACCTCATTTGAATGAAAGAATAAAAATGTAGAGAAGTAATAGTTTGGATACATCATCGGCATCTTGAAAATGATAATGTTAAATGATTATGAAGGACAGTGCTTGACAAGGCTAATAGCTAGACTGATCTAATTAATCTAATTGCAATTTAGGTTGATGGCTTTAAAGAGATGTGTTTAACACAAACAAACAAATCAAACAAAAAACCCTCAACTAACAAAAAAAACCCAGACAGCTATATACATACCATTGTATGTACATATAATATATATGCATTTTAAAGAGTTCATTTTCTATCACAGAAATATACCACCTCATTAGAAAACCTGGTTAAATAGAAATAATAACTACATAGAAACAAGTAATTTCTAAACAGATACTTGGAAACTAGCATTCTCTGACAGTGAAGAATAAACTGTTATGCATTATAATGTTTGCTTCTTTACTAAGCTATGGTCAAACAGCAGATTAAAATATTCTCGCAGCTCATCAGACAGTACGAGATGCAAAAGCGAAACAAAAAAAGACAGTCCAAATCTGACAGGGTAATGAAGCAATCCTCTGTTTTTCTTCTTCCCAGACAGCTGAGATGTCAGAGAAAACACTAACATGACTAGAAGATATAACCCATTCTTTTTATAGCTCAAAACCAATATAATCCTATGATAGCAGATTGGAATCACATCATTTTACTGAAAATAACTTGGAAGCCATAGTGAAAGAATGTAGTGACCTTTGTAAAACTATCAGAATTGTATAGAACATGTCTGCATTTAACAGAGAATAGCAGGCACTGAAATATTTAACAAATTTCAAATTAATATGAAATTTTGAGTAAATATAAGCAAATCTGACATGGATACATTTAAAAAAATGGGGAAAAATCAGAATGAGATTCATTCACATTGACTAAACTTTTGGTTGTTTGTATGAGATACCTGGCTATCACAAGTGAGAAATGATGACAGAAACGTGGTGACCAAGTTACATCGTTAAATAGTTATTACTGGTAACAAGTAATGGGGAAAAATTGGAGAACAGGGATATCTCTTAATAGTCCCTGCAACCAATTGTTCCCAGCAATTAAGGGGAAAATGGAAGCCTTCACACAAAATGTAATTTCAACTGGCTTTTTTCCTAACAGTCTTGATTGATGGAAATCTGAGTACATACTGAGACAGCCAACAAATACATTCTGAAACTGAAGTACGGGGATAAACCTTTTCAGAGAAAACACACTTAGACATATATTCTACGGTAGTCTGCACATCCCTTCCCATAATATTCTTCTCCCTGTCTTAATTTTGAAAATTTTCAAAATGCACACCCTATGATTTCCTTCATAATAAAATAATGTAGGTTTATTTGATATTAGAATTATGACTGAAAAGTGCTTGGTGGAGATACTAATAGGTATACTTACCTATTTAGCTATTTTTGTCCAAGCAAGTTTTTCCTGCAGATTTTCCTTTTGTCCCAGTTTTAACACCAGCTCCCGAAATAGAATTAATTTAGTCCGGTTCCCTTAAATTCAACAAAATAATTTGGTAAATTCCCCTCACCTCCCAAACCTAAACTATTTATCTGCCTGAAGAATTCAGAGCCAAAAATCTACTTTTTAAGAAAATATCTTTATTGGTGACAATAAGGTTTTCTAGTAACATAAAAAGCAATCAGTTTAAAGTCATGGAATAAACTGTGGTCACCCACATACTTACTTCCTTATACTGCCATTAATTGAAGCAGGAGGGGTTTTCACAGAATGAATTTACCACAGCTACCTGGGAGCAGGAAGCTGTGGCACTGAGCAGAATGCCAGCTTCAAACACCACTTACCACAGATTCTGGGCAACTTTTCTTTAGGAAAGCCTCTAAGTTCGTTATTACACCTCTTCTTCCCCCTGCCTCAGCCAGATTCTTGGCTTTCCTCCCCAGTCTGTAGGAGGGAAGAGTTTTTATTTCTCTCATTGAACTACTGGGATTCATTTCTATCTGTATTTTGGAAAGACTGAAGTAAAGGCAATAAAAATGTGTTCAAACAGCTATAGCAAAGCATCCTAAAGAATGCTGGGGGTTTTTTGTGTCACTGTCCTAATACCAGACTTCTTACAGTAAGATTCCAATATGTGTCCTTTGATTTTAAAGGCTGCAATTCTTGAACTTTATATCATTTCTCTTCCAGTGCTTTCAGTATCATTTGAGGGAAGAATCATACTAAATAACGATAGTTTTCTGTACTCAAATTTCTTTCCATTGTTCACAGAATCATAGAATATATCTGGGTAGAACAGACCTCAAAGATCATCCCGTTAACCCTTGACCCAGCACTGAAGGGTCAAACACTAAACCATGTCCCTAAGTGCCAGGTCCACATGCCACTTGAACCCCCCCAGGGATGGTGACTCCACTACTACCCTGGGCAGACCATTCTGACATTTGATAACCCTTTCAATGAAGAAGTATTTCCTAACATCTAGCCAATATCTCCCTTGGCTCAGCTTTGAACCATTTCCTCTAGTCCTGTTGCTTGTCATCAAGAAGCTGGCCCCCTCCTTGCTCCAACTTCCCTTCAGGTAGGTGTAGAGAGAGGTGATGTAAACCCCTCAGCCTCCTCTTCTACAGACTGAACAACCCCAGCTCCCTCAGATGCTCCTTGTAGGTCGTGCGCTCCAGCCCCTTTGCTGAGCCTTGTTGTCCTTCTCTGGACACACTCCAGAACCTCAAAGTCTTGTCTACAGTGAGAGGACCAGAACTGAACATAATACTCAAGGCGTGGCCTCACCAGTGCCAATTACAGGGGATGATCACCTCCTTCTTCCTGCTGGCCACACTATTTCTAATACAAACCAAGATACCATTGGCTTTCTTGGCCAGCTGGGCACACTGCTGACTCATGTTCACCTGACTATCAACTGATACCCCCAGGTCCCTCTCCAAGTTGCAGCTTTCCAACCATGTCTTTAACACCAACATAAATCACTACACACTACCAAAACAATCCTTTCCCTTAATATTCTTCAATATTTTATAGATTGCTATTTTCTTCTTATTTCACATGTACCTAAACTGTACATATTAAGCCCTGTGACTCATTCTTCACAGACTGGACCCAGCATCCTCTTTAACATGGTGTCAATTTGTATGCAAAAATGAAGGCAGTTATGGTCCTGGCACTGAGATGTTTAAAAGCATCTGGGCAACACAGGCAAGGTGATCTTGAAAACTGTCATGTATGATTATATTTCATTCTTGGGTAGGTCAGAAATGTTTCACTTCCCAAGTGAGGTTTACTGGCAGCTCTTACCAGGAATTTTTAATGCTTTCTGATGGATTCAATTACGTATGCCTTGTGCTAATACCTCCCACGTTTTTTAGAGCTTTGTATAGGTATGTCCCCAGAAGCTCATTAGCCACTCATTCATTAGCAGTAGCAGCAGTATAGAACCTGCTAATAAATTACTTATCTCCAACTTAGAAATTTAGGACTGAAAACCCCTTATAACATACATTACAAACAAGCCTTCTCCCAACTCTTCCAGTTACCTCAAATTCAGGAATTTTTATCAAAACTCAAGACAACTGCTGTTATATATTAAATGCCATACTTATTACTAAAATACACATCTTACACATGGTGAAGTGCACTTCTGTCAGTCAGATGATAACCATGACTGACTTCACTAAAATCAGCACTTGACCCTTTAAGTCTTCAATAATTGCTCATTTTGGATGTGTTTTATTCTTGGGAACCAATACTTTCACTAAGAATAACCAACAAATAGAAGCAAGCTGCAAGTAGCACAAATGACTTTTAAGTATATATGCTGTTCCTCACTCCTGTATCCTCTGTGGGAATAGCCATTTCCCTCTCTTGTCAGTTTATACTTCCTCTCCTGGATAGCTTTCAACTATGTGACAATGAAGAAATCAAACACCAAAAGAGCAGCAGCAACATATCCTCTGCATGACAGTGTAATTTCTTCTGCCTTAAGGCAGTGTCTAGCACTGAAATCATAGCCTGTTTACTTCTAACTGGTGATATATGACACCAATGATTTAACTCTTGCTTCCATAAAGCTTGCACAAAGACCCATATGCTCACAATGCTCTTACTTAGAGTCCAAGTCAGCAGTACCTTTTACAACCAGGACAGTGACAGTTGTTGGACAGAACTCTAGTTTTCCATGCAAAAGTATGGAGGGTCTTGCGCTCTACTTGTGTGCCTAGAAACATGAAAGCAAACTATGCACATTCACTTTTTGTTTAAAAACTGTTTCATAATGGTCACAAGTGAAATACTAAAACCAGGAGTTTTAAAATATATTTGAAAAAAAGATCTTTCATAGGGTAATTTAAAACTAAATATTTGTATGAAGAGCCTCAGAAATTGATATCCCTATGCTCACCTGAATTGGAATGCATGAATTCTTATAACTGGATGAGAACCAAAGGGAGAATTCTTGAACTAAAATGAGCAAAGAAAACCACAGCAATACATACTGTGATTTCCAAAAGAGGAAGAAAATAAAATTATTAGCTACATGTATTTAATGACCATCTACAGAATCAGAGAATGGAGAGGACAACAGCATTCATGAGAGACACATAAGTTAGAAGAGCAGCACTCTGTATTTATGCTGTTTATGTTATTCAGCACATTTGAGTAGTTTCACTCATGCCCAATGAAGCTGCCTCTCAGATAACCAGATGATGCTGCTGACTAGTTCACTGCGACCAAGCATGGAATAGTTGCACATAGTCTTTAACCAAAAATGGTTCCTTTAGAACAAAGTTTTCAGACACATCTGTAACAGTAAACTAAACGTGACCACGAGTGTATTCCAGGAAAATGGGGCCAACTGGTACAAAATGACATGTGTCTAAGGTGGTAAACTCCCTAATCTGCAAAACAGAGTGGCCTCACAGAAAGAGCCTTTTGGGAATGACCCCTGGAATACCGACTACCAAAGAGTGTCCAGGAATTAGCTCACTGGTTTTGGCATCAAGTCCATCAGGACATTTTTCTGTAAAACTTTTAGTTCAGACACAGCTAAAGAAATTAAAAACGTTCCAAGATCCAGGCTCCATCTACACAGAATGAAACTGCAACCCATCAAACCATCTCCAGCTGGTACAGAAGAAATAGTTCAATGTCATGTTAAATAAAACCAGGCAAAATTGGAGTCCAAAGCTGAGAAAACAGATACTATTTTGTTACTGCACCAACAAGGCAGATAAGGAATGGCATATGCAAAACTGTTACTATTTCTGAGGGAAATGTCTGGTTAGAAGCTTATATTTCCCATCCACACAATGCAGAGAGGAAAAGAAATTACACTATCCCTACGTATTCATAACCTATATGTTTATTCTATTTAACATGGTTACTCTCCCACATCAAATGACATGGTTATTCTTTCTACCTTGGGAGAGTTGCCCTCTGCCACTGTTTTCCCAGCCTGGCAAGCAGGTCTTAAGAAAAAGATGGGGACAAATGATGCCCAAGTCAACAATCAGGAACAATTAGGAAATAACCATGACTTCAGCACTCCAAGCTCCTAGATGTGATGAAGTCAAAGCCTGAGTGAAGGGTGCATCTCCCATCACAGAACAAAAACATTCACCCCTGTGGCTGACTCGCATAAGGCATGCATTTCATAAAACCACGGGTTTTGATGGGCACGTTTCACTGTCCTTGCATACAGTTCAGGTATGTACCTTGGGTCATATTCCATGACATTCCTTAAGGATGCACTATTTTCATATTTAATACAGTTTATGACAAAGCAGAAAAAAAAATCAGGAATTTTTGCATCTCTGTACTGTACAGGTTTGTACACTACACTGGAAAATTCCACTGTTGAATTTTGGCAGATCTGTTTTGTCATTGGTTATAGTTATTTTACACAAACTAGCTTAATTAACTTATATAAACTCAGTTTTCTTTAGCAAATTTTGCATATTTGGAAGGCAAATTTCTCTAGCATTTCTTAGCAGCTACAGATATACTTCTAATTACCAACATTTAGCCACAATTATTCTATGCAAGTGCTTTGCTACTCCTAGCTACCTAAATAAGCGCTGCCTCCTAATATGACATCAAGATGTGTGTAAAATGAATAAATAGCTTCTGTGTATTAAAGTTATCTTGAAGCAAGCAAGAAGAAAATACACAATAAATCTTTTATTATTTCTGAAAATTAAGACCAGTTCCATAGCTAGCAATTGAGTCCTTTAACCCACCTTCCACTAATGAGTGTTGAGAAATGAAATTCAAATGTCATTTCTCCACAGCAATATAACTTCACAAATTATATCATGACATTACTGCAAATAGATTTTAAAATAAATTATTTAAAAAATCAGAATCCATTCTTACTAACTATTCTGGAACAATTTTCTCTTTTGACATCTGCAGTGAATATAAAATCCTGAAAAAAAACACCCCAATAACTCCAAAAGTATCTCAAGTGTCCATCACTAATTTAACAAAGTCAGTCTATTTCAGTGAAAGAATGCAACAAGCCTGATCAGCCAGCCACTATTAAAAAGTGTTTTACTTCAGAGCTGCAAGCCTAATCTTTTGCTGTCCAGCATGTGCCAATTAAGCCCCTATAAGGAAGGCACAACAAGATTCACAAAAAAATTCCATTTCAAATTACTAGGTCACAGAAAGTAAACATCCCGTAACATCAGGAATTTACAGTAAACATGAGCTACAGTCTTTCCCATTCATATTATAACATTCAGTCTTTCTCATTTTATTGGTCTGTATTTCTGAGAAATATCTAAATTCCTTATATTCCTAAAAACTTAGAAATGTTGTGCATCAAAATGTCTATTTGAGATTAAGAGTGTTGCAGTTTTCCTTTTAGTCTTCTGGATCATTGAAATCCAATGCCCAAAAACCAATTTATAGCAATTTTTAATATTATGCTACTCATTTAGAAAACTTACAACATGTATTTTTAGAGGATAAACAAATTATACAGAATTTTAAAGCAACAATTACTGAGATCATGCCTTACAAACATTAGGCTGATAAAATGGAAATATGATCAGTCTACTGCCTGACATTGTTAAAGATTAATCTCAAGTTTCAGAGGGGGATTAATGTGTCCAAAATCCAATACTTTAATATAAATACACTATTCTACTATTTTAATTTTCCTTTATATTAGGAAATATAATTTCTGTATTTATATGATCTTACATGTAAGACAAGGATGCCATTACTCAGGTTATGCTTTGTGTGTGGAGATACAGTTCATGCAAATAGTAAAATACCTAACACTGTAAGTTCTTCTATTAAGGCCACTTTATCAGTGAGTCTTCCTTTTGCTGGGTCACAGGATTTAATTAACATCAAGGCCCTGACACCAACTAAAATCTCAGCTTTCATCTAGTTCAGATGATCTCTTCAAAGCTTCATTATAAGATTTACTTGTACTAATTAACAGAGATCACAGTCAATTAGCTATTTGCAGGATGCCCATCACCATCGCAAAGCACTCATGTTTGCAGTGATGCTGCATGACAGCAAACTAGAACAATTAATGTAACATAACACTTGTTTCCTTCCCTATATGTGCATCTCCAGATTTTGATCATCTCCCTGCAAATACTGTTAAAGATGCTAAACCCAGCGCAAGCCCAGTAATGTTAAAACTCTTTACAAATAGGAATTACTGGGCTTTTTTTTTCCCTAGCCACAATTACAACTAAAAAAAAAAAAAAAAAAAAAAAAAAAAAAAGCAACAAGGAAAATAAAACAATAATAATTAAAAACATCTCCTCGGTCACCTTTTAACATTCCAAAAAGAAGGATCAAGCTTTCTGCAGATACTTTTTTAACTCTACAAGGCATTTAGGAGAATTCAGTTATAAAATAATTATCGCTTTCACACCACAGGCACTCTTCTATCTCTGTAAAATGCACCTTCACCGGAAAGCTAGGCTGGACAGCAATACGAAGCAGAGTAATAGGCCCTGCAATTCAGACCACAGAAGCGCTTCATTTTATAAGTGTGAGTGCTATGGCAGTACCATCATTCATTTGCCAGCCCTGTACTTTGCAAAACATTTGTTTCTTTGAGTACAGTGTCATCTTCTGTTTATTAGTTACAGGCTCAGCAACCAGTAGTACAAAATGTACCTACATTGTACAAAGATAACAACATGATCTCTATATTAGCTTTATATTTCAGTTGAGCCAGGACATGCTCAAGTTACTTCTAATTTATATTGTCTTAATTTTGCTCCATGAGAATATGCACAGTGATAATTACATATATGTACATCTCCAAAATCTATCTTGAAGGAAGACCTGAGCTTCAACCACATGACCTCAGACCAAGAGGAGAGCACCTGCAGTAGTGTGTTGAGTAAACACTCCAAGCTCAGTGACACACTAGTATGCCTGCACAAAGCCTGGCCAGCTATGAGTGTAATCACAGTCTTCCTACAACTGTTCATCACCTTTCGCTGATGTTACAAATTATGTATTATTTTACAAGACATCTTATCCTGATTACTTTTCTCTAGCTAGATACTGAAAACAGGTTACTGCATGAGATGGCTGAATGACACTTATGTTCTTATCTTTATATGGAAATTAAGGGAACTTATATTTTGCATTTTAAATACATCTCAAGTCCTCTCATAAATGGGGCATGCTGAAATTTTCTAACACTGGAAAAAATTGGAAATGTCACAGAACCACTGCTTTGACCAGTCTCAGGTTACGGAAATGTTGTTCAACTCGCCACAGATGTGAAAATCACTAGTATTTTATTAATCAATAGACTAAACAGATTGCCTTTAGAGCCCAACCAGCCTGCTTTCAGAGCTGGCACCTCAGGAATATCTGCCTGCTCCCCTGCTTCACACACTGCATCTCCACAAAATCAGCCAAAGCTGCAGAACTGTAGCAGTTGCTCATAGAAAGCAGACAGCCAGAAGAAAACAGGCAAGTACCTCAGTGGAACTTCTCCCTGGCAAAGTGGTACTACTTTAGTGTTGATTCTGACCCTGAGAACAGAATTATCCTTCTGCAACAAAAAAAAAAAATCCATTTAAACAAACAAACAAACCAACCCACCCAAATTGGAGTATAAAAAAAATGAGGGACAGAAGAAAAAACATCAGAAGCCAGGGAAAGACCACTAGAAAGATCCTGCCTCCTGTTTACTTACCATTACACATATAAAATGAAATGGAAGAAGAACAGAGACAAGATATTTAAAAAACTGGGCATTTGTTACTTTTTTTTTTTTTTTTTTTCTCCCTCAGTTCAGCACTGTGAAAGTCAGATAACACAGCACAGGGTTTTGATGCCTCAATCCAGTTCTGTATCCATCCTTATTCTGGCAAGGAAATCTAGGTAGAGCTGTTTTCTCACACACAGTCAGGTATTGCTTCTCTTCTAATCAGAGCTGGGCAGAGCAGAAAAGCCAAACAGCTGCAAAGCTGTTACAGTTGACTGATACTTTCAAAACACTTTCTTCCCCATCATTTTCTAAAACCTGAGTCAGAGTTGTGTACTTCACTTTCAGAATCCTTAAAAATATTCCTGAGGACCTTTCTCAGAAGATTAGATTTCCACTGTAGGAATGTTTAGGAGAAGCTAGTATTACTTCCGAAATACATATTTAATATTGCTCTAAAAAAATTCTTGAATAGACTGATTACAATCAAGAGTCTGGAGTCCATCATTCCATTTCCACCATTCATGTCAGTCATTTCTGGCTTAGTGCAAAATCTTGCTCAACTTGCACAAATGAAGTCTGCAGTAATCTGAGAGGAGGTTTTGGGGTTAGAGAGATGGAAGAATAGGAGGCCTGTTAACCGGTCTTTCTATTGCTGAATATCTGGATAGCATCAACAACTTCTAGGTGGCCAAAGGAAAATGGATAGTGGAATTTTTGTATTAAAAAAAAAAAAAAAAAATTACTATAGATTGCCAAATCATTAGAAATCTGAAAGTAGACATTTGAATAGTTCTTTCCTTAACTGTAATTGCTATAGATGAGTATTCCTGCTTTGTCTTTTCCTCCTGTTCTCCCCTTTGTATTATCTAGGATAAGTGCATTAGGTGATCAAGCATTCTTAATCCTCTAAAATCTCCTGTGTTTCTCAAGTTCTTATCTCCTTTCCTAGCTGTCTCATCCCCCATCTATGTTAACTGGAAAGTAGCTACCTTCAGGATGGTATCACATTAAACAGTCATTACTGGCACAACAATGCCATTTTTCCTGCTGAGTTTCCAGCAGCTTAAAAAAAATTAATTAAAAACAATTAATTAAAAATTAATTAAAAACAAACAAAATCCCCACAACTAAACTCCCAACACACAAACTCTAAACACACCAAAAAACCCAACACAAAAAACTTGCTTGGCAGGATTAAGAGGATACTGCTCGGTTGAAAGCAATGGGATCTGAAAATACCAGTAAAATTAAGATTGTGAAATCTGCTGTAAGCAATAACCACTGAAAATAAAAACAAAACAAACATTGTCAGAGATAAATAAGGTCTGGGATTTCTCTGATGACTTCTGAGCTGCCCTCTCCTTAGTGACCTCTCACTCACTCAGAAAGGAGAGGAGAGAAACAAGGCAAGTCACACGTGTAGATTGAAGTGATTCTGCCCCCAAGTTTTTTTTGTCAATAATACAACCTTGTGCTCCAACCCATTAAATGCTTGGCCTGTATGCAAGAAAGAAGTATGAACACAGGATTTCTTCTCAGAGGAAGTTTTCACCCAACCACTTAAAGCATCTCGGTGTCATTCACTTCCTGCCACATCTTGAATAAGATACAGAAGCTTTCAGAAGGATGTACACTTTCCAGTGTAAGCAATAGAGGACTTTAGTGTCAAAGGTGATCAAGTTCTCCATATATTAAAACACAGATTTCCTTGTGTAAAGTGAGAATTCAGTAAGATCAGTATAAGGACCAGAACTGAACACCATCTTGAATGCCTACATCACAATGAAACAACTTCTCTTTAAAAGCACAGATCTTTTCTTCAGATAAAAATTCATGCTGGACATAACAAGTTCAGACCTCTATTACAATCTCAGTCTCCCTTACCTCTAAGTATATGAGGTCAGATTTTTTAATGCAATATATTTCAATCCTTTTGCCACTTTTTTTACTTCTCTAGAAAGATGTTATTATGCAAACATCTGGATCTGTTCTCTTCTCTATAATCTAATGAGCAGTATATTTATGAGCTGTATATTCATCTAGATATTGTATATGTCTGCAGTTACATACACTGTATTGAAGGTAAGACAGAAAAGGATACTGCTTATGCTCTGTTCACTTGATTGTGGTTTATGTTTCTCATGATAAAGAACAGGACCAGTGAAGTCTACACACATTGTAAAGTCCTGTTTAAAAACTACTCTCTTCATGATCTAAACTAATAGCTAACTAATAGCTAATAACTAAATCTTGCAGTAACAGATTATCTGATTAAAGGCTCCTATAACATAAGTAGATAAATTTATCTTGCTTACAGGCATAAATGAGAGTACATCTGCAAACTTAAACAATGTTTATCTAATGGTCTCTTTCAAAGCTCAATAACATACACTAAGGAAGCATTTTAATAAATTCATCTGCCTTTTGTACTTCAGGGGAGAAGGGAGAGAAGGAAAAAATGCAGACATCTCCAGTTTTTGTCTAAGCCAACAATTTAAAAGAGGTCTATGACAGTACACTTGGCTCCTGAAGGAACTACTCGAGAACCTGTCATATAACATGCCAAGTTCTTTTAAACTCTCTAAACAGGTTTATTATTACTGCTCTACAAAATCTGCAACAAGTCTTGGCAGACCTACCACTCAACAAGAGGAACACTAGACCAGATGTGTTCAGAATGCAGCAGCTCAAAATTGCCATTTTCCATTTGCAGGTCACCTTTAATCTTTTCAACTAACCTATCAAACTATATTCAGTCCAGGGTCTTGTCTACATTTACAAGATAGATAGATGGAAATGTAAAGAGAGACTTCAGTTGCCAGTCTAGGTCTTCTTTAGCCAAACTCACATTTGTGGTATGTTAATTAGTCCTTTGGTAAATGTAACATGAAGACAAACTAAAACGGCTGTTTCTGGGCTGTTAAAGTACAATATACAGTGTTTCGGTTGATATTTATTGCAACACTGGCTGGAGGACATCTGTGAACACACATGCAGGTTCATTTGGAATGATCTGTACCTTCCTTGCATACCCTCTTTTCATCTGCCTACCAGAAAGCATCCAGAATGACAAAATTATAATGTTAGAAGTGGCCAAGATGTCCCTGATAATGACTAAATGATCAGTGACAAGAATCTCAAAATACCACAGTCATTAACTTTCACTTGGTCAGTTAATACAATAATGTAGTAACAAATATTACATTCTGTAGATATTTACACAGTTTTTGACTCCCAGAACTGAGACAGAAGCATTTTAAAAAAGAAAATGAAAACTAATATTCTGGATCCTGATTCTATGGCAAATGATAGACCTAGCAAATTCAGGATGTAAGCAATCAGAGCAAAACAAAACAAAAGAAGGATACTCCTATCAGTGGCTTGTAGAGGCTGAACACTTCTCTAAAGTTTATAAAATTAGCTAAGATATGAACAATGGGAAATACCACAGTATTCCACAAAGTGCAAGAACCAATACATATTGTAAGATTTACATTTGCACTTTCTAAAGAGAAAATGTCTATCTTCTCATATGGAATTACTTACAGTATGTTCTCTTAGAACTGAAGGCAGTCTAATGACAAAGAGTATACCTTAGTTAATTACTAAGTACTATTACTATTAAGTACTAAGTAAAGTACTATGCTGAATGCAGACTAATACAGGAGTGACTTAATTCCTGAAATATATTGCCTGAAGGAATATTGGGGATGACAGTGGCTTTTGGTCATGGGTGGGCTGTTTTCTTAAAATAAGAGGGGAGTGGAGGAGGTTGGAATTGACACCCATAATTTGATTAAGGATAAGGACAAAGGGCAAAACATGATGAATTGATGAGGAACAAAAGTGTGCTGGAAATTTTAGGATCATTTCCTAACCCCAAAGTATTGAAATTTAAAAAAAATATGGATTTAAATTATTGAAGAAACTTACATTACAAAGAGTAACTGTTGAACTAAGTTTTGGGTTTTCTTTAAGGGAACACAAAGTCATCTACCATGCAATGGATCAATGTTGATCCATACTTTTAACTAAGTCTAGCAACTTCAGAAGATTTTGAACTGTCTCAACTTTCTTACTCACTATCATCATGTGCACAAACGTACTCTGCCATACTGCATCCTCATGGCCGGTATCTTTTGACAACTACATCAGTATAAAATCTGAAAACACAGAATTAGCATTTCCATTTAAATCACATGCATTGTGCAGAAAGATGAGCTGAAATCTTATAGTTTAAACAAAGTTCACAAACTAGGAGCATGATCCTCTAAACTAGGGAGTATCTTTTGACCACTTCTCTGGTAGCAAGAACTGTTTGCCACATTACTGTGTCTAGCATGGTGACCCAATTTCAGGCCATTATCTAGGCATTCTACTTCTTTTATACAAACCAAGATTCATTGCTCAAATTTGGATGGCCTTATGAAAATAAGCATCATACAGTTGGTGCTCTAAACAGCTTATGTATACTTATTCTCATCTTAATGACGAACATCAACAGTTGGAAAGGTCATGACTGAGACCTCCCAGGATGATGAAGAAGAGCTGGTAATCATGCCACAAGTTATGCAACTGCTTGGGAGAAGTTCAAAAAACCAAAGCAGATTGCTACAAAGAAAGGTTTATGTACAGCAGATAGATATCTATATAACTGTAGGGATAAATACCTGTATGCACAGGAACATCAGACAGAGCCAGACACCCTTCTCCTGAGGGGAAACTCAGAACCATGAGACACTGTGTATTTTGCTCGACATGACCACTATACACCTTCCTATATACCTCCGAGGTGAACACTGGGATCTGACTCAAGAGGCTGATCAAAGCCAGATTATCCATGTTAATATTCTGGTAACATTATGTTAACGGGGTGAAAGGATAAGCATATAGGAAGCACAGGAGGAATACTTCTATGGGGTAGTGAATTTGTTGGACAGAAACTCATTTTGCATAGGAATTTTTCTATTCAGGTTGTGTAATACTAGTAATCAATAAATAGCTTTCTAAAGAGAACAGAAGAACAAACACCCAGTATGAAACATGGCATAAAATGGGTGTTGTTTCTTCCAGTGATATGGGGAAATACTCAAATGACACAAATCTCCTCCTACAACTCTTTCTGAACTTAATGCCAGCACATGTCTGGTTACTCTTGTCAAGTCAATTTTCTTCTTTCAACTAGAACCTCATACATAAAAATTCCTAATTAATTATTGTTATAATTCCATAGTAACTTCCTTTACACTGTCACAACAAAGATCTGTTCCATCATAATGAGGCTGCGTGAAATGGACACCCTTCTTAGTTGTATAACATCACCTAAAATGGTCCTTATATAAGCTTCGTTTACAAAGTAATTTTATCAGAACATATGCCTTTTGGACAATCAAAAATCTGAAGTTGCTTTCTTCATCTTATGAAAGCTGTTATTATGTTTTTGCTGTTCTTTAACTCCTTAAAAGACTTATTAACATTATTCAAAAATTTGATAATTAACATTTAACTATTTAACAATGCTTAACAGACAGTTGATTACAGATGACATGTCAATGCACATATGGCAGGCAGATAAACTAGGCACATCTGGATTACTTTTGGCAAGAAATGCAGCTAAGTGTCTAATAACAAGTTTATCAATCTGTCATTATCAATGAGCATTTCTTTAAAAGATGTCAAGGATTCAAAGTCATACTTTCTATTTCTTCATAAAAGTTTCAGCAATGCAGGTGACAAAATACATTCCTTAAATTGCCAAATGCTGTATAAATACAGATTTTAAACTTGCCATGCATGTAAGAGCAGCCAAATTATCAAGTCTTCTCTCTTCTTCACTACTCTATGCTACTATCTAGTATATAGAAAAGTTATATTAACAAGCTCTGAAGAGCCAGCCTCCAAACTTAGCTGAAGATGCTTAAAACAGTTTGGTAAATTCAAAGAAAAATAAGCAGAACTAAATAATAAGAAAAGTGGAAACCTCATTACTAACAGTCATTTCTTATTTTTAGCAACAGTTTAACAGGAAAATAAACCACTCCATATCTCATTTTATTGGCCAATACAAAGTAACAGATTAGCAGCACACAGCAGGAAACATAAAACTGAAGGTTGAGTAGTCATGCTTGTTCTTAATTTCAATCTAATAAAAATAAACAAACCAGAAAAAAACAGGAACATATATAGATTAAAACCTGCCACATGCCACAGGCACCAACAGTTGTATAAAAACAAGTTAGGTGATTGAAAAGACAGAGCAATTCTGTTCAAAAGAACATAGAGCATGACCAATAAGACCTTTGTACATCTCGAAGTAGTTAAAAAGATATGAAAACGAGAATCTGTTTCTGTGTCAGAAGCCTATTTGTCTTCTTAGGAATTAAAATAATTCAACAAGGGGAGAAAGGAAATAAGTACTAATATGGCCCATCAATTTTCATGTAAACGAAAATACATTCTATGAATTCCAAGACTGTCCACTGCTTAAGAGAAGGTGAAAAACCATTTGGCTGATGGTGCGGTTTCTTTGCTAGAAGAAATCCCACTTAGCTGTAGCTGAATGATCTCATTCACAGTCCTATCTCTGAGGGGGCCAAAAGCTCATTCTGTCTCATTTACACTGGCTAGATGTACAGAAAGACAACATTAATCCTGAATAAGTATATTTAAGTCTTACATTCATATGCTTGACTTCATTAAAAGAAGTTAATTTTTGTGTGCTTTGAGTGCAAAACGGTAATGCATTTTCATACACTTACCAGTATATGAATACATGAACTATAGAAATATTTTGATTTACTGTTGTAATAGAGCCTTAATTATAATAGTAAGAAATTAAAATAAGTGACATCATAATATTTATTCCAAGTCCTTAGTCAAAGTTACACTAATATTTGTCATTAAGTAAAAATATTTTGGAACATACTTCAAAACCAGTAGTCAACATTTACACTTTAGTTCACAGATGCAGCCTGATACACACAGATAAAATAACAAGCCACAATCTTTTGCATTTAAAAATAAGAAACTGATTCACTTTCTACTCAACACTGAATCTGAATCTAAGTATAAATTTTAACCTAGCCAAATACGAAAACAAAAAGCTGGAATAAACCAGCAAAGAAACAGCAGATTTTTTTTTTTTCCCTTCTTGACAAGCAATCTCTCCTCTGGTAAAGAAAGAAGTATTACAAACTGCTGAGGCTGTTGGGACAACAAATTTCACACCAGTGTCAGGACAAACATGCAAGGCAGAAGGAACTCACGAGGGTCTTTGAGAGAGCCATCTTAAGATGGCTTTCTGTTAGTTTATATTTTCCTGATGGTTCCATTTGTAGTGTATCACAGTACCTGTTTCTCATCACTTCTCCTGCCTCCAGTACCCCTAAAATTTTCACTCTTCAAGAGAACTCAAAATAAAGATGCAAAATTTGGCATGTATTTCTCACCACAGAAGGAATTGAGAAACTCTCCTGACCAGAATGTGTACGACAGTATTTTAAGCAGATTATTAGTTAAGTTAGTTGAAAATCTCACTAAAAGGATAAATGCAAAGTGTTGCTTACCAGGACAAAATTCTTAATCAGCACTGAAACAGGTAAATAACAAGCTGAACAGTCCCATGGGTTAAGTATAATACAAATTGACAATACAGTGTACAGTCTCTAGCGCACATGTGACATTAATTACTTATATGCCATATAAAACGAATATTCAGGGAATGTGAGAAGTTCAGCTGTACTGTATTTCCCTTGGGAATAGTTTGAGTAGATTCACAATAGTTTGTACTGCATCACAGTGTCTTTTTCATCGTGTAAACACGCTCAGACTTAGATGAATTCACCTGTCTAAATACATTGACATGCCTTGAACATTGAACTCTCTACCAGCAGAGGGGGAACCTCTGTTGCGATTTCTTTCAATGAACTCCAAAGGCAGTCTTCTAAATCCATTTTTAGCTTATAATGCATTCTTCTTATAAATATAATCCTATATATTGGACTAGGAAAATACTCCTATTTCCCATGGACATTTGAGAAAGTTTAAACTGGCTGATTGCTCGTGTTGCTTTGATCACACCATGTGCTGGTATTTCTAAAGCTACCTCGAAAATTTCCACGTATACCAGCTTGACTCTATATTAAGGGAGCTCTATACATTCAAAATTTTTCTTGACATTTGTTTACAATTACATCTTACCAGTTTACATAACTTATTTCACCATCATAATCTTTGAATCTTTATTTTCCTTAAATCTGGATTTGGATCTTCGAGTTACTCAAACTACTGACCGCCATTACCATTCAAGAGCAGTTATAAGACTTTTCTTCATGGATGTAAGAAATAACCTACTTCCACAAAGTCTAATGTAGATTTGTGCAGCAAAGCCACAACAAAGACAAGAAATGAACCTGTATTTCCCAACATCTCAATAACTGTAATGACATCTCCCACTATAACTAACAGCTATTTCTCATCCTAACATCTCTCCATCAGAACCCCCCATGGAGTAAAGCAAACTGTGTGCATTATCAAATTAAACAAGTGGTAATTAGTTTGCATAATGAAAAATTATATTATGGTAGAGTAACTGTCAAAAATCTATCTCAAAAACTGGACAGTGAGTGGGTATTTGCTGCAGAGTTATCAAGCTGGAAATTTTATATAGAGATATACTATGTATTACAATATTTTAAATGTACACAGGTGCTTTGAATTTACATTGTGAGATATTACTCAAAGAAGAGGCTCTAGATTGGCATTTATTGGAAAATAGCATTTATAAAACCAGAAACACCAATCTGAAGTAATTCAACCAAAATGTAAAGAGATATCTTTCACTTTTTTTTTTAATGGAGCTATGATTAGAAGTAGCCTCACCCACGGTAAGTTCTGTTTTAAGGGGTAAAATGCTTTTCTCGCTACAGGATGCGTACTATCTCAACAAACAAACAAAAAACCCCAAACACAAAATGCACCCAAAAATCCCAAACAAATGAAAAACCCCTGCATAAACCCCAAATCAAATCCCTGCCTATCTTTGCCAAAATCTGATCTGAGTGCTTAACTATGCCATCATGTTGTGCTTACACAAAACTTTGATCATAAATTCCTTTTCAGAGACCAAAATGAATGACAATAAGAAGGGAGGTTTCTATGGCAGGCCAGCTCTGTTAAAGCTTTCAATAAGCACATCAGCTCCCAGGGGCTTTAATTTGCTCCTGTGATGGCCTTTCGTTTTTATCTTCTTTAAAGAATTCAGTGACTACCTGGCACACAGATATCTAATATTTTTTCAATATTCTCTGGTACAATTTTAATTTCTCTCAGTCACACATTTTTGATGGGAAGTGCTCACTAGAGCAGATTCGCAGAACACCACTAACAGGTGAGGCACTGAGCTTCTAACATGGAGTCCCAAATGCCAACAACTTCAGTTCTTTCGAGGAGTCAATATGCAAGCACAGCTCTCATTTTCTGATTTTTAGCATTCTTCTTCCCACTCAGTGTTTAGTGACATTACCAGGCACACTCCATCTGTAAATATTCTTTTCTCAGCAGAACTAGTTTTACAAGGCAAAAAGAACAAAGAAAAGTAACTTCTTTCAACAGATGCAGCAGATAGGAGAACATTTCTGCATTTCCAAACACTGCACAAATCAGCCATCTAAGCAAGAGAAAATTTTGATAGAGGTCATGAGACTAGTATTACTAATCAGGTCTATCACTGTTGTAGAGAGAGGGATGATGTCCAGAGTGCAGTCAAGCGAAAAAAGTGATAAATTTGTAGGAACCTGTGATGCTTTGCAAGATTTCTGGAAGAGTTTTCCTGCATTTCTATAAAACTACACCGTGCTCTTGCTGAGTCTTTTGTGGGGCTCAAGCCCCAAATTCCTTTAATAGGTAGAGGAATGACACATTTTTCAGCATTAAAACTTTATACCAATCTTCGTAAAACTCCCATGAACTTGACTCTTGAAGAACCTGATCAGTCTAAACTACAAACACAAAGTAACTGATGAATCAACAATTAAGGTCCAAAAAAAAGAGAACGAGGATTCAGATTTAAAGCCTTCATTTTCACCTCTGGAAAAATTCAGAATTTTATCACAGCTTGCAAGCAACTCCACTACACAAACTAGCTGAGAGTAGTTTTTGCCTAGAGTTGTTAATTATTAGCACTTACACACTGTGAATTAACACATGTATCTATTAGCACTTACATTCTGCCTTATTAATTCTGAACTACTTTCAAATGGAAACAATTTTATTCTGCACGCAAAATGAATTATAACTCCACTAAGATCACAGAGTGAAGCAAAAGAAATGGAAACAAGGGAAATAATACAAACAGCAACACAGAATTTTAGTCAAATGACTCAGACTGTGAGTTCCTGATTGATAATCCTGAGCAGGGCAAATCAATTTCTTCCTTTCGTGCCTGATCGCAATACCCAGATAACACATACTATGCTCCAGCGTTTTCAGTTACTCACTGCAGATTTTCAGAATATTTAAAATTGTACTTTTCAGAACACAGAAGCTGAAACAATTTACAGTTCCCAGGACAAGAAAACTGTCATACTGGTTTATTGCTTAAATGACCTGCACAACTTCTACAGTCAGAGTAGGCAAGACCATGACCAATACAGTAACACACATGCAGTACAAGAATACTTATGACTGCAGTTCTTATTTTTTACACTACTCTTCTTTGATTTGCACTTATCAGGGTCTATGCATATAAAAGCATTACAATGTCAGATAAGTAACAGCCATCTTGGAAAAAGGGAAAAAATGAAATAGTCAATGATAAGAGTGAGAGCATCAGCAGGGACATCATAGTCTTGTTATGTCTTCCATTTGTCTAAACCTTTGCAGTAGGGTCTTAATTACTGCTTTAGATTCAAACTCTCATTGGAATCCCAAATAACTAGATAGTCATTACCTCTATGATTGCAGCTTACATTCTACAAGGGCTGAAATTCCTGTAAAATGAAAAGCAGACCATTTCCTTACCTCAAAGATGACAAGCAAATACATTAAAGACTGAAAGTTCTAACACTACACTACTATTGCAGTTAAACATCTAAGTACAGGGAGTAAGATGCATGAAAAGATCCAGACAGCCTTCTGGTAAAGGGAAGGGGCAGTGTAGTCTCAGATTAACTCCAGTTGTCTCTGGTACAAAAACATTTAACTGATGTCTCTCTTTAATTCAGGTTTGGTTGGTTTTTTTTTGGGGGGGGGGGGGTAGGGGTGGGGAAGAATGGAAAGAATAGAAATACAATTATGAATCTGAACCTTTCTGAAAAGGATAGTCTTGCAAAATATTTGCATCTAGCAGCTAGATCTCTAGTCTCACACACAGAATCACAGAGAATCAACCAGGCTGGAAAAGACCTCAGAGATCAAGTCCAACCTATTATTTAATACCTAACACCTCGTGACAACTAAACCATGGCTTCAAGTGCCACATCCAATCTGGCTCCAAGTGCCACATCCAATCCTTTTTTGAACACCTCCAGGGATGGTGACTCCTCCGCCTTCCTGGGAGACGCATTCCACTGGCCAATTACTCTTTCTGTGATGAACTTTCTCCTCACCTTAGGCCTAAATTTCCCCTGGCACATCTAGAGAACAACCCCATGGTTCTGTCTAGAACACTAGGTAAATTCCTCCTCTTTAACTACATCTGTTTTCTCCTTCCAACCTCTCTCTGCCTGAACTGCCTTCTAGAACAGTGTTTTAGGGCACACTGCACACTCCTTAGCTATCAGATCTCCCCAGCACAGTGTTGGTTATGGGTGCAGATTCTAAATAAAATGTTTATGGAGTGAAACTTAACACACACTACTCATTTAATCTTTAAATGCCTTATGGAGATTCAGATTCATGCACCCATGCACAACCTCATTGACTACATGCAAGAGATTCAAACACCAGACCACAACTGAATCAAACTAACACAAGCAGGCTTCACATTTCCACGGCCAGGCATACTCAGTTTCATAATTCTCTCTCAAGCAGATTCTACCAGAAATTGAGGTATGTTACTGACCTACCACTTGAACACAGCTACTTTCGAAGCATCCGACTGCACAGGGGTCAAGGGCTTTATGATCTGCTGCCTTACACATGCTCAAAAAACATTGGCCATATCCTGGGCTTTATTACCTGCATGAGCAGACCCTTAAAGATTTGCCCTAGTTTGGTCACTAACAACCATCTTTTTAACTCAGCAATGCTGTCAAGTAAATGCCAACAAGCATGTAACAAACCAAAAACTTAATTCAATGTTCCTCATTTCAAAATAGGCAGTTCTTCAAACAATAAACATTCCTTCTACACTGCAAATCAGTGAAAGGTGATTTCTAAATGCCTGGAGAGTTTGGAGAGGGTTCAGAAGTAATATGCTTGCTAGAAACCGCTGGCAAGCACACTCCATACAACAGCTGGCAATGGGACATCCAAGCATGCAGTTTTGCATCCTTTCAGAGACCATATTACCACCCCCACCTTCTTATTTACACAGGGAAAGGGTGGCATTACTGAATTGTCTTACACAAGCAACATTTTTTTTTCCCCTGGTGCACATGACTTCCAAAAGGACAGGTAGCCAAATATATATAGAGACAATTTTAAGTCCTTTTTTCACAGCTACTAAAACCTGAACCATCAAGATTCCACTGGTGTAGTATAACACACATTTCTATGCAACATAAGCTACTGCAATCCCAGTTTAGAACATCTTCGGGTGTATTTCTCTAATATAGCCTGAACACACAAATAATGACTTAAGAGAAATGCCAAGAAGACACACCCATTTTTGCAGTTACTTCTATATTTTGGTTCCCCTATTTTGCTAAACTTGAGAGGTTTGCTAAACTTGAGACTATGATGTGGACTAAATCTTACCCACTTCACATCATTAAGGAATTTACAGTGGATAACCTGCAGGAACTGCAGTTTTACCTGGAGGAAGACGTAAAATTTTGCTGAAGGTTATATATTGCAACAAATGGAAGAGCAGAAAAAAAAATTTATGTTGCATTTCAGCACCTATAGCAAAAGTTAAGAACTCTGCCTTTCAAGAAATGCTTTCTTAACAAGCAACTATGAACTGCAAGGAAAAATTTCCAAACGCCTACATTTGGTTATATCATGTCTTCCTTTGTGAGCAGCCTTCTGAACCAAGCAACAACATTACCTTTACAGAAGATGTTAATATTTTCATATAATACTTGATAAATATATGTGAAAATAACTTCCATGGTGACAAACTTTTTTGTGTTTTTGAAGACTTTCCAGACATTAAGCTGTAAAAACTATTTGCATCTTTAAGAAAGCCAACAAGAATATAT
The DNA here is from genome assembly GCA_033816785.1 of Picus viridis. Lineage (NCBI taxonomy): Eukaryota > Metazoa > Chordata > Aves > Piciformes > Picidae > Picus > Picus viridis. Next base: position 71,425,733 of record CM066606.1, on the reverse strand, counting down.
GAAAATTTACCATGTTCTTCAGATAAGTAAATAATATTTACTCTTCCACTGCCTGGAACTTGCAGAATCAGTACATTAATCTGCTCATGGACTTACTTTTGTTTGCAAACCAGTTCTGAAATATTGCTCCAGTGTCCTGACTCCTAAACAAACACCCCCAAAAGTTTTTCCAGCAGGATGACATTAGTTCTTCTCACTGACCAAATGCTCCGTAATACACAGATTGGCAGAGATGACTTAATTCAGACACATTGAGTAACTGAATAATTAAATCAAATAGAAGAACTAATAAAGAGTGTATAGACACTGCACAGACAATGTTATCTAGGGAATGGAAAAAGTCAATGAAAAGAGAATAGTGGTGAAGCTTAAGCGTGTTTTGATTCAGTATTCCGATTTGTTAAATGTTTTCCCAGCATTTTATGCCCTAATAAGCTTCCATTGACTAACATGACCTAAAGCTAGAGAGAAAGCTCGCAAACAATTTCCTAGAATGCATCTCCATCAAGTTGCCGCAACAATCAGTTAAAGTAACTGATAGAATGGAAATGTACTCTTGGTAAATTTGGTTTTGGTGACTTGTCTTCCAGTCTAGCAATTACTAAGCTACTTTAGACACTGTGGTGTTTCAAAATAAGTTAATTTTATATCAAAATTCTATTAATAACTGAATTTCACAGCATGGTAAAAAGAGGATTGACACACTGGGCAAGTCTATGAGAAGTTCAACACTGTATATAGAAAATGAATGTACTCTATTTCAACTGTCATGTAAATGTCAATTTTTCAGGAGGTAAAACTATACCCTATGTTCACTGCAAACAAAAGAAGATCAAGATAAACTGCAAATAATTTAGCACCACATATTAATATATATTGCAACTCAAGCAAAACCCAAAAGTTTGAATACTAAACTTAATTACCCTGACATTGTATTTTCACCTTTTTTTAACCAAGATACTCCTTCAGTGTCACTGAAATTATTTGAATGATCAAGTTCCCTTGAGCATTCCTGAAGTCAGATAAGAAAATGTCTCTAAATTAAAAGTCAAGTGTTCTCAGACATTTAACTTTGACTATTTATTAGTTGTAATCAGGCACACAGAGATCAATACAACAAACTGTCCACATAATACAACCTGAAAGATGACACAGTTGTATGCCAATTGTGGAAAACTGATTTTTGACAGCCAGCAGGAGTAAGAATCAATTAGTGAAACTTCTGGTAGCAGACAGAAAAAGTACCTTACCCTTAAGACCACCCATTTGTTTTATTACCTACTGCTTCAATGCACAATGATAATATAGCTAAAAGGCTGCACTTCGATCTTCACTAAAGCCACCCAGATCAGAAATAGCAATGACAAAAGTTTGCTATGAGTTAAAGGCTATCAATGCAACAGCTTAAAAGGATATTCTGCATGGTAGTTGTACTCTGCAAATCATGAAGATTCATGCCACTGCTAAGCCAGTAAATGATACAGAAATGTAAATTCAGAAATACCTGTCTTCAACTGTTTCTTTTTGCAGTTGTGAAACAACAATAAGAAAATTGCAAATATTAACCAAGAACAGTAAAGTACATCAGCCTATTTTAAAGACAGGCTGTTAAGTCCAACTCAACTTTTAGGAAACAACGTTTACTATTAAGGAAAAGCACTACCTCAGAAGATAAGGTTAATGTGGTTTTGGTCTATGAATTAGTGAATGTAAATTTAAGATACAATTGTTTTCATTTCATGACCAATGACATGCAGATTAGGGTTTAATGTTAACTCCACAAAAAATAATGATGGGTATGAGGAAGAAAAAAAAAATCATAATACGCTCTAGAAGATTAGAAGTCAAGATTCCTGGGCAACTGCTAGAATTTTATTTTTAGATATACATGCAAGTGTGTATCTCTATACACATGTGTACATATTAAATAAATACATAAAAAAATTTTAGGGTATACAAACACGTGCACACATACACTCTACAGATCTCAAAATAAGCAGCACGGGCACATGATTAAGGGGTCCCCAAGGCTCATAAAGAAAGTGCAACGACCTTGTTAGTGTTTGGCCTTTCTTTCGCACCCAGTCTCATTGTAAAACAGTCAACCATGAAAGTACTTTTAAAAGCTGGTTTTCTTTTTATATTTACAGCATGATTTTATCATGTACCTTTCCTGTTTTAGAGAAGCTGGTACTTCTGTATATCTTCCTGGCAAATTCAACACGAACCACAAACTTTGTAATTTACAACTTTCAGAAATCTGAATGCCTTTGAATACCAGGATTTTCAACTTTGCAATTTAATGACAACCCTGCCTTTGGCCTTTCCTGACCTGTTGTGAAGTAAATCAGGCACACTAATGTGGGCTAACAAGTCTTTTTCACACTGTTCGATCACCCTGCATCTTTTTTCTCCACAGACACCGCCTCTCTCCCACTCTCTGTCTAGCCATCCTCCCTCAAAGCAAACAAAATGGTCACTGTAACCCTGCATTACTGCTCATTAGATCACAGGTTAGTCAAGTGGAACTGCCCGAGGTTCCCAAAGGAGAGCTATACTTCAAAAATCTGTCCATGTCAAATGAAGAAAAAACCCCTGAGCGTGGGGTCACCCAGATCAATGATCAAAAGAGACTGAGAATAGTAGAGAAAAAAAGGAAAAAAAAAAAAAAAAAGGCCTTTTTTTTGTTAAAAAACAGCCTTCTGTATAATAAATCAGAATACAAAGATACTAAGCTTTTTCTCTCCCTTAACAACACTCCATTTTGGCTTTAAAACTAAATACCTTGCTTTTTAGAAGATTTTCCAAGAGCAAGATTATTTTTTTAAGTGTTAAGAATGAGATTTTAATAAACCTCACAATTGCCTTAAGAAAATTAGCAAGAGAAACAAAAAAAAGGAAAAAATACTGGTGATTTATCACCACTGTATAAATATTTAATTAAAAAATAGATTTCCATTCAATTATTACTTTAATTTAAACAAATGGCACATTCTGAACTTCAGGAGCAATGACACAGGTACAGCATTCACAGAAAAATTAGTCAACCAAAATTACATAGTTTGAACTCCCCTAGTACATGACAGATATGCACATGCAACAGTTGAAGAATGTGCAGTACCAATTCTGTAGCCTCTATCATCTTTTAATAACATACAGCAATTTCTAAAAGACAGCTATGGAAATCACAGAAAGGTCCAAAATGAAAACAACAAAAATTTAAATTCAAATAACTTTACCTGCAAGTAATGAAATTTGATACACAGATCAACTTAATCAATGAAGAGTACTGGCAATTTAAATAAGTCCCAGGCACACATGTGTTTTTGAAAACAATGCTGGATTGTCTCTAGTTGCCCAGAATGAAACATGACAAGATTAACCCACATAATGCACTTTAAAAAAATAAATGTAAAAATCATGTAGATATCTCTGCTTATTCAGAATAAGTGATGTATTTTAAAACAACAAACATTGTGCCACCAATGAAGACAATGCTGTAGCTCAAGGGACCTCAGTGTTTCCTAAAATATTATTGACAGAGCACCTTCCATCCTGCAGTTCTAAAGGGTTTTATTTTTCCGCCCTAGAGAGTAATACAACTTTTACTTTCTTACTTCCTTTATTCTCAGCCACAAGTAAAGGCACAATTAGGGAAGAGAAATAAAGGCATTTAAACTGGAGCAGAATATTTGGTATAGTTTTGCAGTTAATAGTCCATTGCAGAAGTATTACTGCAATAGAACAAAGCTAGAGAAAATCAAAGAAGTCCTTAAAATACTCAAATGTTTCATAAAATTTAAGTAAATTGATTTTTAGCATTTGTTACCACAGTAACATAAGCAGAAAATGAGAATGAAAATTCTGTAATACTACATTATTAAAAAATACCAGGAAAAGTTTACAGAAAAAACCTGTACTGACAGAGAGACAGATGGGACAACTTAATTTTAAAGGAATAACCCTATTGAATCTAACAATGTACACAGTAATTCCAATTATCCTTTCTATATATATGTGGGTGAGATGAAGAGGCTTTTTAGAAAAAAAGCTCATTCATTAGTTCAGGTTTTCTTTTTTTATTATTTTTAAACAGTTTACTGCTAGATATGCAGTGCAGTGCATATTAATATTTGAACAGGGAACTTCAGCATGCATTCACTTTAAAAAGGCTTAGACACAAATATTGAGCCTTGAGTTTTAGGACAGCATTTCTGACCCTTACAAATCCATGGCTGAGCAGAAACTGAAACAATCAAAGATATCAGAAGATATGAGAAAAGATAATTGGAAAATTTCTGTATGTATCACCCTGGATTATCGAATGCACTTAGTACAGTATTCCTGTAAACAGTAAGGGGAGTGGAGGGGGGAAACAACCACAAACAAGAATGATCTAGTTTATTTATTCAATCCTCTACAATTTGAGCTGTTCAGATTTCAGCAGAGTAAGTTATTATTTCATGATGGACTGCTGCAACACATTTTCTAAATATTTGAACTATTTTGAAAAAGCATGTACACTTATAAAGATTCCAGTACAATTAATGATATGCTGCAGTGTCAAGAAGGCATTGTTACAATAATGCAGTTATATTCAAAACCAGCTTCTAGTCTTATGAAGACAATTGCTCCCAAATGCTAGAAAGTTTCTTCAAGGGTATGGCTATATCTCCTGCTGAATAACTCCAAGAAGGGAATGGGAGAATGGTTTCCACCTTTTGAACCAAGTATCACTACAGAATGGACAGAAGAGACTACTGAAGAAATAACGAAGACTGTTCTCACAAACATCCCTGGAGAAGCCCTCCAATGGAGTGCTTTAAAGCAAAAACTCAGCAGTACTCCAATCTCATCCTCCCTGAACTGTGGAACCTTTCACCACTTTTGAACTTGCAGAACTCCCGTTTCATTCTCAATTTTTATTTTAACCTTAGATTGATCTCTAACCATCTCTTCTGCCTTTGTGCCAGTAAAGTCTTGGGAAGTGACAGGAAAACAACTGCAAGAGATTTATGACCAGTTCCTTTCAATTTCTCCTGTTACTCTTTATCTTTGGATTATCTCATTTTCAAACCCCACAATGTCCTGGTCCAACACTAAAGTACAAACTGGGAACAAACTTTGGTTTTTGGCTTCCCTCACACCCACTTAGCATCATGGCTTAAAAGAATCCAAGGGGAAAAACCTTACAATTCAGAACTGAGAATGTCTTAGCTACTCTACTGCTATTCTCAACTCCTTATCAACTGTGCAATATGCACGCATTCATGGGTGTGCTCAAGCATTTTTGTCCAGTTCTAAGTTTCCAAGGACACTCCTTCAACTCAGTTCCTTGCAGACTTATTGCTTTGTCAAGAGCAGGACTAGAAACTTACTATTAAGAGCATGGAATGTTCTTTGTCAAATGGGTCACAGTGAATGCTTCATGTAATCTTTTCATAAATAGATTTTCATAAAAAGCAGAGCCATTCTAGGTAGATTTATTTACAAATCTTGAAAAAAACTGCCATTCCTTTTCTGATCATCTTAATGCCTTTACTCACTATTCCTTCCTCTAAGCCAGTGATTCAAAGACAACAGACAAATCCAGATTCTTCCAAGATTTACTTTCTCATTTCTTTATATGGTCATTTGCATTCTGCAGTAGTATTTGCCACTGAACTTAGATATCATTTCCCTATTCAATGATTAGAGCAAACACTACCTGCTAAAAATGTACATGAAGGGTCTTGGAACTGCTGTTCTGCTGTTCCCATAGAACCATAGAATCATTAAGGCTGAAAAAGACCTCTAAGATCATCAAGTCCTACCATCAACCCAACATCACCATGGCCACTAAACTCAATAGTTTTCAAAATAGCTTCAGGAATCAAATAAGCAGTTTTAACTTTTATTTGTACTATAGACCTAAGTTGTGGATGCTTGCTTTATTTTCGTCTCTGCAAGGCTGCTTGTCAAGGGCCAGATGGCAGCCTATGAAATGTAGTGTAGCTAAGGAGGAAACAGACCTAACAGCACAAGCAGCAAGTCATCAAAATTTAAGGGCTGTATTAGTCTGGACATAAATCTGCAAATAAATCTGGAGTTACCATAGTGCTGATGGGTGTAATTGTGCTGGCTCCAATATACTACCCTAGAATAGAACAGAATTAGAATAGAACTAACTCGGTTGGAAAAGACCTTCGAGATAATCAAGTCCAACCCATCATCCAACACCATCTAATCAATTAAACCATGGCACCAAGCACCTCATCCAGTCTCCTCTTAAACACCTCCAGTGACTCCACCACCTCCCTCAGCAGCCCATTCCAATGGGCAATCACTCTTTCCATGAGGAAATTCTTCCTAATATCCAGCCTAAACCTCCCCTGGTGCAGTGTGACACTGTGCCCTCTTGTTCTGGTGCTGGTTGTCTGGGGGAAAAGACCAGCCCCCACCTGGCTACAACCTCCCTTCAGGTAGTTGTAGAGAGCAATAAGGTATCCCCTGAGCCTCCTCTTCTCCAGGCTAAGCAGCCTCAGGTCCCTCAGCCTCTCATAGGGCTTGTGTTCCAAACCCTTCAACAACCTTGTTGCCCTTCTCTGGACACATTCCAGCAAGACAACATCCTTCCTAAACTGAGGGGCCCAGAACTGGACACAGGACTCAAGGTGTGGCCTAACCAGTGCAGTGTACAGGGGCAGAATGACCTCCCTGCTCCTGCTGGCCACACTGTTCCTGATGCAGGCCAGGATGCCATTGGCCTTCTTGGCCACCTGGGCACACTGCTGGCTCATATTCAGCCTACTGTCAACCACAGCCCCTAGGTCCCTTTCACAGTATCGCAGTATGACCAAGGTTGGAAGAGACCTTGAAGATCATCGAGTCCAACCTGTAACCACAGACCTCACAACTAGACCATGGCACCAAGTGCCACATCCAGTCCCCTCTTGAACACCTCCAGGGACGGCGACTCCACCACCCCCTCGGGCAGCCCATTCCAGTGGAGAATGACTCTCTCAGTGAAGAACTTTCTCCTCACCTCCAGCCTAAACTTCCCCTGGCGCAGCTTGAGACTGTGTCCCCTTGTTCTCGTGCAGGTTGCTAGGGAGAAGAGGCCAACCCCTTCCTGGCTACAACCACCTTTCAGGTAGTTGTAAAGAGCAATGAGGTCGCCCCTGAGCCTCCTCTTCTCCAGGCTAAACAACCCCAGCTCCCTCAGCCTCTCCTCATAGGGCTTGTGCTCAAGGCCTCTCACCAGCCTTGTTGCCCTTCTCTGCCTGGCAGCTCTCCAGTCACTCTGACCCCAGCCTGTAGCACTGCATTGGGCTGTTATGGGTAATGTGTAGAACCCAGCACTTAGATGTGTTAAATCTCATGCTGTTGGACTCTACCCATCTATCCAGCCTGTCAAGGTCCCTCTGCAGAGCTCTCCTATGTTCTAACAGAGGAACACCTGCCCCCAGCTTGGTGTTGTCTGCAAACTTACTGATGACGGACTCAGTACCCTCATCCAGATCATCACTAAAGTTATTAGAGAGCACGGGGCCCAGCACTAATCTCTGAGGGACACCACTAGTGACTGGCTGCCAGCTGCATGTGGCACCATTCACCACCACTCTCTGGGCTCAGCCCTCCAGCCACTTCCTCACCCAGCACAGAGTGCTGCTGTCCAAGCCACAGGCTGACAGCTTGGTCAGGAGTTTGCTGTGGGGGATGGTGTCAAAGGCCTTGCTGAAGTCCAAGTAGACTACATCCACAGCCTTCCCCACATCCACCAGGAGGGTCACCTGATCATAGAAGGAGATCAGGTTGGTCAGGCAGGATCTGCCCTTCCTAAATCCATGCTGGCTGGGCCTGATCCCTTGGCCAGCCTCTAAGTGCTGTGTGATTGCACTCCAGATGACCTGTTCCATAATCTTGCCTGGCACTGAGGTCGGTCTGACAGGCCTGGAATTCCCTGGTTCCTCCTTACAGACCATCTTGTGGATGGGCACCACGTTGGCCAGCTTGAAGTCACCTGGGACCTCTCCAGTGAGCCAGGACTGCAGAAAAATTATGGAAATCGGCTTGGCCAGCTCATCTGCCAGCTCTCTCAGCACCCTAGGATGGATCCCATCCAGTCCCATGGACTTGTGGGGATCCAAGTGGCTCAGCAGGTCTCTGGCTACTTCCTCCTGAATTACAGGTGAACTATACTGCTCCCTGACTCCATCTGCCAGCTCAGGAGGCCAGTTGTTTGGAAGACAACCTATCCTGCTATTAAAAATTGAGGCAAAGAAGGTGTTAAGTACCTCTTCCTTTTCCTCATCTTTAGTTACAATATTCCTCTCCATGTACACGAAGGAGTGAAGGGTGTCCTTGTCCCTCCTCTTGCCATTAATATATTTGTAAAAGCATTTTTTGTTGTCCTCCACAGCAGTGGCCAGTCTAAATTCTAAATGGGTGTGACAGGGGAAGGAGAGGGATAATGGAGATCACAGAATCTATTGGGACGTGTACATCCAGAGGCCTGGCACTTCACAATTTCGGAAGTGCAGGGCCTTGGTTGACACAGGAGCTCAGTGCACCATAATGCCATCAAATTATCAGGGATCAGAGCCTATAACTATTCTGGGAGTCCCTGGTGGATCTCAAGAGTTAACTAAGATACAAGTTGATGTAAGTTTAACTGGTAAATAGTGGAAGCACACTGTTGTGACAGGACCTGACACACCTTCTATTTTGGGAATTGATTTTCTAACCCCTAAGGGCTACAAATGGGCTTTTGGAGTAGCACTGTAGAAACTGACGGATGAAAATTCAAGCTGTCTATTAGACCTGAGCTCTCTGATGAATCTGCATTTGTGGGACAATATGAGATAGAGAACACGTTGCCAGTTCCTTCTCAGACTGTGCATCACAGACAATGCAGAACCAACCCTGAATCTCTGTTGCCCATTCAGAATCTGATTTGTCAGTTGGAGAATCAGAATGTGGTCAGCAAAACTCATTCACCTTTCAACAGTCCAGTGTGGCCTGTGCAAAAGCAGAATGGAGACTGGTATCTGACAGTCAACTTCCATGCCCTGAATGAAGTGACTCCACCTATGCGTGCAGCAGTACCAGACACGATGGAGCTCCAGTATGAGCTGGAATTCATCGAGGCCAAAAGGCATGCTACCACAGACATTGCTACTGCTTTCTTCTCTAGTCCCACATCAGAGGAATGCAGGCCTTAGTTTGCCTTCACCTGGAGAGGAATCCAGTACACTTAACAGATTGCAAATGGGCTAGATCCACAGCTCAAGCATCTGGAACAGGTCATCTTGAGTGTCATCACAGAGCATTTACAGGATGGCCAAGGGATCAAGCCCAGCCAGCATGGATTCAGGAAGGGCAGATCCTGCCTGACCAATCTGATCTCCTTCTATGATCAGGTGACCCACCTGGTGGATGTGGGGAGGCCTGTGGATGCAGTCTATCTGGACTTCAGCAAGGCCTTTGACACTGTCCCAAACAGCAAACTCCTGGACATGCTATCAGCCCATGGCTTGGACAGCAGCACACTGCGTTGGGTTAGGAAGTGGCTGGAGGACCGAGCCCAGAGAGTGGTGGTGAATGGTGCCACATCCAGCTGGCGGCCAGTCACTTGTGGTGTGCCCCACGGATCAGTGCTGGGCCCCATGCTCTTCAACATCTTTATTGATGATCTGGATGAGGGCATTGAGTCTCTCATCAGTAAATTTGCAGATGACACCAAGCTGGGGTCAGGTGTTGATCTGCTGGAGGGCTGAGGGGCTTTGCAGAGGGACCTCGACAGGCTGGACAGATGGGCAGAATCCAACGGCATGAGATTTAACACATCCAAGTGCCAGGTTCTGCACATTGGCTACAGCAACCCCAGGCAGTGCTACAGGCTGGGGTCAGAGTGGCTGGAGTGCAGCCAGGCAGAAAGGGACCTGGGGTTATTGGTTGATGGTAGGCTGAACATGAGCCTGCAGTGTGCCCAGGTGGCCAAGAAGGCCAATGGCATCCTGGCCTGCATCAGGAACAGTGTGGCCAGCAGGAGCAGGGAGGTCATTCTGCCCCTGTACACTGCACTGGTTAGGCCACACCTTGAGTCCTGTGTCCAGTTCTGGGCCCCTCAGTTTAGGAAGGATGTTGTCTTGCTGGAATGTGTCCAGAGAAGGGCAACAAGGTTGTTGAGGGGTTTGGAACACAAGCCCTATGAGAGGCTGAGGGACCTGAGGCTGCTTAGCCTGGAGAAGAGGAGGCTCAGGGGATACCTTATTGCTGTCTACAACTACCTGAAGGGAGGTTGTAGCCAGGTGGGGGCTGGTCTTTTCCCCCAGACAACCAGCACCAGAACAAGAGGGCACAGTGTCACACTGCACCAGGGGAGGTTTAGGCTAGTTGTTAGGAAGAAGTTCTTGATAGAAAGAGTGATTGGCCATTGGAATGGGCTGCCAAGGGAGGTGATGGAGTCACCATCACTGGAGAGACTGGGTGGCATGCTCAATTAGATAGTGTTGGATGAGAGGTTGGACTTGATGACCTCAAAGGTGTCTTCCAACCTGGTTAATTCTATTCTATTCCATCTGTCATGCAGTGATCCATGATGCTCTGGAGAAAGGTGATGCTCCAGAATACATCTAGTTTATTGATGATGTCATCATCTGAGGTAAAACTGCTGAAGAAGTCTTTGAGAAAGGTAACAAAATCATTGACATTCTCTTGAAAGCAGGTTTCATCATTAAGTGAGACAAGGTGAAAGGACCTGCCAGAGAAACCCAGTTTCTGGGAGTGAGGTGGCAGGATGGTCGCTGTCACATTCCAGTGGATGTGGTAAACAGAGTCTCTACCATGGCAAATCCCATGAACAAGACAGAAACTCTACGTTTCTTGGGGATAGTGGGATTTTGGAGACTGCGCATTCCTGGATACAGTCAGATTGTGAAACCTCTGTATGATGCAACTTGAAAGAGAAACAGTTTCCAGTGGGGACCTGAACAACAAGCAGCCTTTGACCAGATAAAACAAGAAGTCATCCAAGCAGTGGGTCTGGGACCTCTCTGAGATGGTCCAGACATTAAGAACATTTTGTACATGGCTACAAGTGACAATTTTTCAACTTGGTGTTTATGGCAAAGAGCTCCAGGTGAAACATATGGACATCCACCTGGTTTCTCAAGTCCAGGCTACAGAGGTTCAGAGGTAAATTACTCTCCAATACAGAAAGAGATTCTATCTGCCTATGAAGGAGTAAAAGCTGCTTCTGAAGTAACTGGATCAGAGTCACAGCTTCTCTTAGCTCCTAGATTACCAGTTTTGAATTGGATGTTCAAAGGTAAAGGTTCCACACCACATCATGACACAGATGCCACATGGTCCAAGTGGATGGCTCTGATAACACAGAGAGCTCAAATGGGAAATCTTGAAAGACCTGGTCACACTTACTGCGTAATGCAAGAGAATGGTGAAATTCAGTGTATTGCACAAAGAAATGTAGCTGAGAGAGTTTAATTTCAAGAGTGTTGTACAGACACATCGCACCCAAGAGAAGAATATCTGAGGAATCTACGGTACATGAACCCTGAGAACCCTGAGTCAACTGAGAGTCCCTTATTCCTTTTCTTCACCTGCAAAGGGAGAAACTGTTTTCTGTTTTCTTGTTTCCTGATTTTTCTTGGAATTCTGAATCATCTACACTTGAGGACAGCCGGGATGGACTGTGAACTTTACTTACGAATTGCAGATATTGTTTTAGATTAGATGGACAGTACTAACAGCCAGTTAAATTGTTTAGAAGGGGTGGATTGTGACAGTTTAGGCAGTATCACAGTATCGCTAAGGTTGGAAGAGACCGCGAAGATCATTGAGTCCAACCTGTCACCACAGACTCCATGACTAGACCATGGCACCAAGTGCCATGTCCAATCCCCTCTTGAATACCTCCAGGGACAGTGACTCCACCACCTCCCCAGGCAGCCCATTCCAATGGCGAATGACTCTCTCAGTGAAGAACTTCTTCCTCACCTCGAGCCTAAACTTCCCCTGGCACAGCTTGAGACTGTGTCTCCTTGTTCTGGTGCTGGTTGCTAGAGAGAAAAGGCCAACCCCTTCCTGGCTACAACCACCCTTCAGGTAGTTGTAGAGAGCAATGAGGTCACCCCTGAGCCTCCTCTTCTCCAGGCTAAGCAGCCTCAGGTCCCTCAGCCTCTCATAGGACTTGTGCTCCAAATACCTCCCCAGCTTTGTTGCCCGTCTCTAGACATGTTGCAGCAACTCAACATCTTTCCTAAACAGAGGGGCCCAGAACTGGACACAGGACTCAAGGTGTGGCCTAACCAGTGCTGAGTACAGGGGCAGAATGACTTCCCTGCTCCTGCTGGCCACACTATTCCTAATGCAGGCCAGGATGCTGTTGGCCTTCTTGGCCACCTGGGCACACTGCTGTCTCATGTTTAGACAGCTGTCTCTGTTTGGGAGCTCTCCAGCCACTCCAACCCCAGCCTGTGCCTTTAAGCTAGGAGCTACGGATGGTGTGAAAAGGAAAACAAAAAGATAATTCTAAATTAATTTCACTGGTCAGATGAGTGGGATGTAGTGTTACGATCTTACATTCTGCTCTCACTCTGTCTCTTTCCGCTGGTATGTATGGTGCTGTTCCAGACAGAGAGGGAGACCTCTTATCTATGACCTTGAGATAAGCACTACTAACTTACTAACAATGCTTTGAGCTAACTGAAATTCCCTAACCTATACTCCTTTTCTCTTTTCTTCTAATTAACAGAGGAAAAAGGGACAAGAGTGGTTGGGGGAGGTGAGGTGGAGTGGAATCCTCCTGCCCAAGGAGGATTTATCTGCTATATGCTTTTTGTAAATACCTCTATAATATTGTAAATATTGTATATTTTGTACATATTCATTGCATTCCATTATTGCCTGTAAAATACAGCTTCATTTGCTTCTCCAACTGGATTCAGCTAAGCTTTTGTTGATATCAGTGAGTTAAACCATCACAATGGGATTTTGCCTCTCTAATTTTTTTCCTACATGACCTAGCAACATCCTTAAACATTCCATGGGTTACCTCTCCTTCCTTCCAAAGATGATACACCCTCTTTTTTCTCCTCAATTCACCCAGAAGTTCATTGCTCATCCAGGCTGGCTGTCTGCCCCAGCAGCTCATCTTCCAGCACACTGACACAGCCTGTTCCTGTGACTTCAAGATTTCTTTCTTGAAACAGGTCCAGCCCTCCTGGACCCCTTTGTTTTTAAGGGCTGTTTCCCAAGGTACCTTCTGACTTAGTTCCTTGAGTAACCTGAAGTCCGCCCTCCGGAAGTCCAAAGCGGAGGTTTTGTTGCTGCCCCTCTTAGATTGACTGGATATTGAAAACTCAATTATTTCATGGTCACTGGACCCCAGACAGCCTCCAGCCACATCTTCCACCAGCCCTTCTCTGTTTGTAAAAAGGTGGTCAACCAAAGCCCTTCCCCTGGTAGGCTCACTCAGCAGCTGTGGTAAGAAGCTGTCCTCCATACACTCTAAGAACCTTCTAGACTGCCTCCTCTCTTCTGTGTTAAATTCCCAGCAGGTATCAGGCAGGTTAAAATCACCCATAAGAACAAGGTCTGGCAACCTCGAGACAGCCTCTAGCTGTCCATAGAATAATTCATCAACCTCTTCATCCTAATTGGGTGGCCTATAACAGACCCCATCCAGGATGTAAGCCTTGTTGGACTTCCCTCTAATTCTCACCCACAGGCATTCAACCTGATCATCCTTGATCTCTAGTTCCATGGCATCTAGAGCCTCCCTGATGTACTGGGCCACCCCTCTACCCCTTCTCCCTCACCTGTCTCTCCTGAAGAGCCTGTAGCCTTTGATTACAGTGTTCCAGTCATGTGAGTCATCCCACCACATTTCTCTGATGGCAACTACATCATAACTTTCCTGCTGTAACAAGGCTTCCAACTCCTCGTTTCTTACCCATACTGCATGCATTAGTGTACACGCACTTCAGCTGGGCTGCTGGTTTCACCCCTGACTCCAGCTTACCATCTTCAGACTCCTGTCTGGGGGGACTGGTTTCAACCCCTTCACCCTTTGAATCAAGTTTAAAGCCTCGTCAATGAGACCTGCCAACTCCCTTCCTAGAACACCTTTCCCTTTGTGGGAAAAGGGTTCTAGCTAGAATGTGGATCTACTCACAGATTTATTTATATTTTAATCACATTGTTTATAATTTCAGATTGTATTTTACCTATATTATTTTATGATATGATCTTTTTATGTCTAAATCATGTTCCTAACAGGTCTGAAGAAATTCTTTAATTGGCAGTTTATATGAGCCATATAAATAGGAGTTATTTGTGCATTGTTCTGAACATGGCAAAACTAAAAATTCCTAAGTATCAGTTTAATAATTCCCTCCTCTCCTGCAAATATGTTTATAACTGAAGTTTGACAAATAAATCCTCTGTTCCTGCAAAGGCCACAGTTATGAAATACAATACAATACAATACAATACACCAGGTTGGAAGAGACCTTCAAGATCATCGCGTCCAACCCATCAAACAATCCAACCCACCCAACAACTAGACCATACAGCCAAGCACCCCATCAAGTCTTCTCCTGAACACCTCCTGTGAAGGTGACTCCACCACCTCCACGGGTAGCCGATTCCAATGGGCAATCACTCTCTCCGTGTAGAACTTCTTCCTAACATCCAGCCTAAACCTGCCCTGGCGCAGCCTGAGACTGTGTCCTCTTGTTCTGGTGCTGGATGCCTGGGAGAAGAGGCCAACCTCTGCCTGGCTACAACCTCCCTTCAGGTAGTTGTAGAGAGCAATAAGGTCACCCCTCAGTCTCCTCTTCTCCAGGCTAAGCAACCCCAGCTCCCTCAGCCTTTCCTCATAGGGCTTGTGTTCCAAACCCTCACCAGCTTTGTTGCCCTTCTCTGGACACGTTCCAGCAAGTCAACATCCTTCCTAAACTGAGGGGCCCAGAACTGGACACAGTACTCAAGGTGCGGCCTAACCAGTGCAGTGTACAGGGGCACAATGACCTCCCTGCTCCTGCTGGCCACACTGTTCCTGATGCAAGCCAGGATGCCATTAGCCTTCTTGGCTGCCTGGGCACACTGCAGGCTCATGTTCAGCCTACAATCAACCAGTACCCCCAGGTCCCTCTCTGCCTGGCCGCTCTCCAGCCACTCGGACCCCAGCCTGTAGCACTGCCTGGGGTTGTTGTGGCCAATGTGCAGAATCCGGCACTTGGATGTGTTAAATCTCATGCCATTGGACTCTGCCCATCTGTCCAGCCTGTCGAGGTCCCTCTGCAAAGCCTCTCTGCCCTCCAGCAAATCAACTGCTGCCCCCAGCTTGGTGTCATCTGCAAATTTACTGATGATGGACTCAATGCCCTCATCCAGATCATCAATAAAGATGTTGAAGAGCATGGGGCCCAGTACTGATCCCTGGGGCACACCACTAGTGACAGGCCGCCAGCTGGATGTGGTGCCATTCACCATTACTCTCTGGGCTCGGCCCTCCAGCCAGTTCCTAACCCAACGCAGTGTGCTCCTGTCCAAGCCACGGGCTGCCAGCTTGGCCAGGAGTTTGCTGTGGGGAACGGTGTCAAAGGCCTTGCTGAGGTCCAGGTAGACCACATCCACAGGCCTCCCCACATCCACCAGGCGGGTCACCTGATCATAGAAGGAGATCAGGTTGGTCAGGCAGGACCTGCCCCTCCTAAATCCATGCTGGCTAGGCCTGAGCCCCTGGTCATCCTGTAAGTGCTGTGTGATCGCACTCGAGATGACCCGTTCCATAATCTTGCCTGGCACTGAGGTCAGGCTGACAGGCCTATAATTCCCTGGCTCATCCAACCGGCCCTTCTTGTGGATGGGCACCACGTTAGCCAGCTTCCAGTCTTCTGGGACCTCTCCAGTGAGCCAGGACTGCTGAAAAATGATGGAAAGTGGCTTGGACAGCTCATCTGTCAGCAATCTCAGCACCCTAGGATGGATCCCATCCGGTCCCATGGCCTTGTGGGGGTCCAAGCGGCTCAGTAGATCTCTAACTTCCTCTTGGAGCAGTGGTAAACTATGCAGCTCTCTGGCTCCTTCTGCCAGCTCTGCAGGCCAGCTGTCTGGAAGACGTTCTGCCCTGCTAGTGAAGACTGAGGCAAAGAAGGTGTTAAGTACCTCTGCCTTTTCCTCATTCTTTGTTACAACGTTCCCCTCCGTGTCAACCAAGGAGTGGAGGTTGTCCTTGCCCTTCTTCTTGCTATTGATGTATTTATAGAAGGACTTTTTGTTATCCTTCACAGCAGAGGCCAGTCTAAGTTCTAAATGGGCTTTTGCCTCCCTAATTTTCTTCCTGCACAACCTAGCAACATCCCTAAACATTCTGTAGGTTGCCTCCCCTTTCTTCCAAAGATGATACACCCTCTTTTTTTCCCTAAGTTCTATTAAAAGTTCATTGCCCATCCAGGCTGGCCGTCTGCCCCGGCGGCTCATCTTCCGGCACACCGGCACAGCCTGTTCTTGCACCTTCAATAGTTCTTCCTTGAAGTAGGTCCAGCTCTCCTGGACCCCTTTGTTTTTAAGGGCTGATTCCCAAGGAACCTTCTGAATTAGTTCCTTGAGCAGCCTGAAGTCTGCCCTCCGGAAGTCCAGAGTGGAGGTCTTCTTGCTGCCCCTCTTGGCTTGGCTGCATACTGAAAACTCTATTATGTCGTGGTCACTGGTGCCTAAACACCCTCCGACCACCACATCACCCACCAGCCCTTCCCTGTTGGTGAAGAGGAGGTCAAGCATAGCCTTACCCCTGGTAGGCTCACGCAGCACCTGGGATAAGAAGCTGTCCTCCATGCACTCCAAGAACCTCCTAGACTGCCTCCTCTCTGCTGGAAAAGGAGCAGCCAACACTCTTAATAGCAGAGTCCAGCTCCAAAACCATCTTCAAATATCAGGGGACACACCTTGCATGAGAAGTAGTATTTTCAGTAAAAGTCTTGTAAATATTAAGGTAATTGAGGTTTCTATGATCTCAAAACAGAGTAGGAATCCATATTTTGGCTAATTGTTACAGTAATCTTGAAGACAAATAATTTCAGAAACAGTTTATAGAGGAACCAAAAATCTGCTCCAATTTATTTTTGTTAGGGATGTCTGTCAAAGTACACAGATTTGCAGTATCTGGTCTTTTAAGAATTCACATAGGTGAACTAATTTGAGAGGCTTGACTGGGAGGAGGATGGGATAGACTGCAGTTTCAATCTGTTTCAGGCAAAGATTTTGTAGCACCTGCCACTAATGGTATTATCTGCGGAAAATCATTAGTCGAGCTACTGCACATTCTGTGAAGCTAAAATTACTCATCTGACACTGTTCAATATAGCTTTTCATTGTCAGGAATTAGACCATTTGACCTGCTGCACTACTTAGACACACACAAGTCAATAGAGCCAGAAAGCATACACCCAAGAGTACTAAGAGAGCTGGCATAAGTGCTCACCAAGCCACTTTTCATCATTTATCATCAGACCTGGATAACCAAGGTTGACTAAGTTGACTGAAAATTGCCAAATCTGATGCCCATTTACAAGAAAGGCTGGACGGCCAAGCCCAAAGTGTTGTGGTGAATGGATTTAAATCTAGTCAGCAGCCAGTTGCAATCAGTTTACCCCCAGGGCTCAGTATTGAGACCAGTTCTCCTGAGTATCAGTTATCAGGATGAGAGGATTGAATGCAGGAGCTGTGCAGGTGACACCAAGCAGGCTGACAATGCTGAGGGTAGGCTTTGGGCAGAGTAGCTGGCCTGCAGGGTTGGGTGACAAAGAGGACTAAATATAAGCTAGCAATGTTCTCAGGTGGCCAAGAAGGTCAAAATCATTCTGGCCTGTAACAGAAATACCATGACAAGAAAGACCAGGGAAGTGATTGTCTCTGTGGACTCAGCATTAGTGAGGCCACACTTTAAGTACTATGTTCAGTTTTGGGGTGCTCACTACAAGAAGGACATTGAGTTTCTGGAATGGGTCCAGAGATGAACAACAAAGCTGGTGAAGGGTCTAGAGGAGAGGTTTTATGATGAGCAGCTGAGGGTACAAAGGTTACTTAGACTGGAGAAAAGGATAAGGGGAGACCTTATTGCTCTCTACAACTGCCCACACAGAAGTTGCAGTAAGGTGAATGCTGGGTCTCTTCCCCCTAGTAACAAGTCATAGTGCAAGAGGAAATGGTGTCAAGTTGTACCAGGGGCAGGTTAGATCGGATATTAGAAGAAACTCTTCACTGAAAGGATTCCCAAACACTGGAATGGTCTCCTCAGGGAGGTGGTTGAATTGCCATCCCCAGAGGCATTTAAAGGATGCAAAGACGTGGTATTTATTTGACACAGTTTAGCAGCAGACTTGGTTGAGTTTGGTAACAGTTCTCCCAACTGAAACAATGTTATGATTCTATTCCATAATGATATCTGTAACTGGTATGTTGAAAGGGTTGCCAAAGATAAAATGCCTTTCCCTAACCAGCAGAAAGTACAAAAGGCATGAACTATGGGAAAATAATACGAAGACCCAAAAATAAATAGCAATTACAAGCTGGAATGAAACCTGTCTTATGCAACCCCTCAGTTCAAGAAGGACAAAATGCTTGAAGAGTCCAGTGCAGACCCACAAAGATGATTAAGGGAGTTTTCCAAAATGGCAGTCAGAACTGGTTTATATACAATTAATAATCCATTATTGTGATTTAATTGCAACATTTTGCAGTATAGCAACTGACTCAAATACAATTGTCTTTTACAGGTTGATTAACACACATTTTTTTCATCATGGCTGGGTTAAAATCACTTAGCAGCTATTTGAAAACACTTAAATAACTGCTATTGCCACAGGACAAACACAGCAACTGAAATACTCCGACATGAGAAGGTGGAATAAACATGGTAGAAATTGACATAATAGAAATTTTAAAAGGCACAACATTTAAAATAATATCGTCATTTATAGTTTCCAGAATTAAACTTCAAATTTACTTTCTGGATTTCATATTTTAATTTAAAAAAGAAAGAGAAAAAGAAAAAGAAAAAACAGCCAACCAGCAACTGAACACAGGAATAAAAGAAGAGGATTGTAGGTACTGATATATTTCAGCTTAGTTTCTCCTGTAATTTTACATGATCATTTCAATAATATTAAGCATACTCTCCAAACATGCCTGCAAAATGCTTTAGGTTAAATTAAATTTCATATATTAAACAATAATGGCTACTCTTACAAGCAGCCATTAGAGGTTTAAATTAGCTATTCATTACACTGCATAATACTTTTATCATGCAGCTTCTACAGTACAATTTCTACCTAACAAATGTATGGAGAAAAAGCATTAAAATAATCCACAAAATTTTTAAAAACTAAAGCAATTGCATTTCCCACAATAAATACAACTAACATCTGTTGCAGAAACTGCTTGGCATTTGTACAATTTTGTGAAGCATTTTTGTTGTAGATAAATATTTTTTCTACAATTCTTGTTGCGCACCACTCAACTCAGACATTTTCTTAAATTATACTCCAAGAAGTCCTTTCATACTCTTTTATGAAAGGTAATTTGTTGCCTAAAAGAATGCATACATACTTCTAAGTTTCAACTGTGATTCATCTGTCTTCTGACACATAAAAAACCCAAGGAAATACCTGTAATTAATGGACTTAGTTCTGCAAAAATATCTACCAAAACTCTCTAACACTCAACATATCCTTGTTAAATCCTGAAACACACTCTTTTTAGAAACAAGGAATGGTCTTATGATTCAGCATTTCATTTTAATTTCACATCTCAGTAACAACGAAAACAGCACAGCAAATCCTTTAGGAAAGCAAGACATTTCCATTCCAGAGCAGCAAAACTGACCAAGTGAGGCTCACACTTTGTATACATAGCAGGACTTTTTTTTTTTCCCAGGGACAAAGTAACAACTTCATGACATTCTCCATTTTTGGAAGTAATACTGTTTTCCACTATTCTTAAGTAGAGAATTCCAAAAACACACACTGAATTCTTGTAACTGGAAGTTTGTTTGTTTTTTTCTGAAAATATGCATAAGCTGTGCACATTCAATAAAACCTTTGTATTCAGCATTTCATGCAGATTCAAAGTAGCAATCAAGACTTGTTTGCTATGATAATTCACTGATTTTTTGTTTGGTTGTTTTTCTTTTACCCAAAAGAGCAGGCAGTAGAAACATATTTAAAGGCTATTATATACATATAAAAATCTACTCCTATACTGAGATATTAAGCAACCGGTAATGATGGATGAGGAGAAAACAACCCAGTAACAGAAGAAATGCTAGCTCTAAATACACCCGAGATTCAATTCAGGACTTAAACTCCATCCATGCAGGCTCAACTGCAAAATGGAGTGTTACTTGTATAATTTGCTGCTAATTGAACTGATGAGCATTGCATTATCTATTCTCATATAGATGGACAAGGAATGTTTCTTAAAGTATACTTATTAAAATTCTGAATAAATTTTAAAGCAGTTTTGGCCATTTCAAAAGTGAAAATTAGTACAATAAAAGATACTTAAATTGTGTGGGACATGCATTTCTGTTGATGGAAATGTAATGTGTACTGCTGTATATAAAAAAAAATCAAAACACCTTCAGTACATTTGGATTAATAAAATTACACCACTTGTGCCGCAGGATATTGTCATATTTTAAGTGGAGGTTTTATGAATACATGCTTTGCTTTCACACTGCACGATAAAGTAGAAAATACTAATAAACTTAAACATAAAAATACATATAGTTTCCTTTAAATATTAATTACTTCATCTGCTTTTAGATCAACAATACCTAGAACTTGTAGATTCTATCCTACATTATTTCTACTTACCTTATGTAACTTGATACACTAAATAATTTTTTTTTTTTTTTATAAGCTTGGATTCTTGGAAGAAAGGCCCAACAATTTAATAAAACTTTTTACAGTGTAGATTAACAGTTGTCACTTATTCTTTTCCACTCATATCAAAAACATTACTATATTACAATCACATTTATAATTCTCCTTAATACATAATAAGCTCAACATCTTTTGGCTAAGAAAGGAGCCTTAAGTAGCAATAAAGCAGTACTGTAAGTAGTTGAAACTATACTGCACAAATAGAAGTTATCCTACAGATCAGTTTTGCATAGAATTTTTATTCTTTAGAAAGATCATATTTTAGACAAAGAGGCTCATTTAAGAGAGCAACAAGTTTAAATACAAAGCAGTCACACAACAATGTACCAAATAAGTCACTCAGCTGTAATAAGAAACGCCACTCAAAGAACAGGAGAGTTCACATACAATCCTTAATAGGAAAAGTCCTTGAAATGACATTTATGAAAAGAATGACACAAACAAATATTAAAATCTTCCTACAACTTCAGAAAAGTAAATAAAGTTTCTCATTAATAACTTTCAGCATTTCCTCAAAGCTATGTGACATGATAAGAATGTAGGTAGGAAGAATTTTTCAGAAAGAGCAAAAGATACACTAAGCAGAACAAGTGCATAATTTACTATGTCCTAGCTAAAAATCAGGCAAGGCATTAACTCCTTATAAGAAGAACACTGCAACAAGTTAAGGACAGGAACAGGAATTGTTACCCTGCCCTTACATCAGCTCACTACTGTTCAGAAGAAAAGCTTTTATATAAAAGAAAACCTGTGGCTGCAATCTATTGCTTTAAGCAGCTGCAAAGAATAGAATAATGCTGTAGTGCAAGACTAAAAATAGCAAAGAAAAATCCACTAATAACAACCAACCAAACAAGCAAAACGCAAACAAACAAAAACACCAAAACACTGTCCCAGCAGCTTTTGATAGAGTAGTTTAAAAACATCTTTTCTCCCTCCAGCAAAATATGGTGAAAGCAGAACTCTTTGCATCCAACTATTGCTTGTTTGTTTTCCAGAACAACTAAGGCTGTATAGAGTGCATTGGACTAAGTTCTTAAGGGCTGGGACTGTTCTTTGTCTGTGTACTTCAGCAAAGAGTAAGTGAGGCCAGCCTTTAACTAGAGTGTCAGGCTAATAAGCAAGCAAACAGCTAGTAAATACAGTAAAGTCAACCTTGTGCTGATAGTAAATACAAAGAGGCAAGATATTGCCATGATAACATACCTCTTGTATGGAGCGGGCTGCTGGCTTGTCTTGATGATTGGCCAGTATTAAAAATGGCAAAGTACATAACTGTGGGTGCTGTAGAGCAGAATGCAGTTCATTTCTAGCAGTTTCTAGATCATCTTCAGAGGAGGCACTGTCTAATACAAATATTACCCCTTGGGATCCTTGGTAGTAACGACTCCAGTATTTCCTGATATTGGCAGCCCCTTTCAAGACAATAACAGGAACTAATTAAAACAAGATCAATTGAATAAATTTAACACTTGTAGCTGAAAATAACCATTCTACTTAGAACAATCAAAGTAATAGACTGGACTTTCTCTCCTAATTAATCATCATTGAAAGAATTAAAAGGAAAAATTCAAACATAAATATAACACATACACACAAATGTCAAATTAACATTGCTTAAATAAGGAATTTGACTCAGGGAAGTTTTTGTCCCTGAAAGTTTCTGCTGCATTCATGAGTACTGGAAGAACTACCATGTTTCCAGTGCCACAGTTAAATATTATACCTGCCCACTAAAATACCTTGGTACTAACACCTAAATTTTTGTCCATTCTTCCTAACTTAGACTTGCAGGTCCTTGCCACAAGCTGCAGCTTCCATCATGGCAATTGCTATTTTCTGAACATAAGGTCTATCAGTTAATCTCCAAACCATAAGGCAAACACTTCATAGTTGGGGAAAAAGGTGTCAGGAAAGTCTATTAAAGTAATCTGACACTTGATGAGGAGAATTGTGATACAATAGTGAGTCATACAGTAAATGAATATCTATGCTGACAACACGCAAAGACATTAATTTCAACTTCTTTTGCACTGTCAGCCACACTTAAGAATTCTGGAAAAGCCCAACAGTAGACACAAGTGACTGTACACACTTACATGCCACAGTAGTTTTTAGGCTACTGTTCAGCAACACTCTGCTATCTCAATAGAAGCCAAGCAGTGAGATTATCTACAGAAAGCTTTTGTGTCCCCTGGAGAGCAGTATGTATTGTAACACTGAGGCAGGAAAAAATATATTTAAAAAAAATCATATTTGACAGCTGTCAAAATATTTAAGCTATGATCTGGACAAGGGCTATTCTTTGTATGCCTGAATGTGGCACTACACTCATGGGGACTAACACTAAAAAGCGATATACAGCAATACTCTAGTAGAAAACTTGACATGTCTGCAATTCAGTGATTTGCAGAAATGTGCTAGAGGTATCCTACAAACATTTCTCATACTTTGGCTGAGAGAGAAGTGAACGTTAATGTAGTCAGTGTGCTGGGTTACACCTATCCTGGCAAGAAGGCTTGCAAGAGCCCTCCCTCCCCCAGGGGACAAAAGAAACCTGAACCAGGTGGATTTGGCTTCCCCCTCCCAGGAGGAGGGGTCCCCTGGGTCTAAGTTGGTTTGTTCCTCTCCCCCTTCCTGTCCAGCAAGAAGCAAGACTATAAACAGGAGGGCGTGGAAGCCATCTTTTGCTCGGCTCCTGCCTCATCTATTCAAAAGGACCCACAGCTGCTGCCAGGCTCCTGGTTCTGTCACATGGCCAGGCCTGATCTTCTCCCTGCTGCATCCACGCTTCTCTAAAGGACTGAAATCCACATACACTGAGGGAGATACAAGGCCATCCAAATTTCGTTTTGTCTATTTTCCTATTCATCCTTATTCCTCACCCTTGTAAATCCTCTGTTATTGCAATACATATATTTTGTTAAAAAATTTACTTCTACTTCCAGACCAACTCCAGATTATTTTTGGTACATTAAACTCCAGTTTAGGCTCAAACCACCACAATATTTTGGCACTCCAACATGGGGTTTGAAAAATAATATTTTATATGAAAAATAATACTTTGTTTGGAAAGAAAGGATTGGAAGTAGAGATGTTGATTTTGAAGACTCTAGTGTTCCAAGCTTTTGCATGGGTTTTTGGCTGGATATTTTGGACCCCTATCTATAAACTAATAACTTATCACGTGGTTTGGTTAATGATAGAGATGCTGCTTGACTGGATAAATACTTCACAGATGCAGTTGGGCATGTACCTCTTAAATTCTATTAATTTTACTGGCAGTGATAACTTCTCTGATATAGAGAATTTTTGTGAAGCAGGCTATGAAACTGTGTAGATAAAAATGCCTTTTGAGGGAAAATTGCATTATGTAACAATATCTTCTATATTTTTTAATTTAATACTCGTAATAGCATTCACTCTAACCATGTGGGGAGGCAGAGGTCCTAACCCATTAAGAACTCTCTGCAGAAAGACAATGGGCATGATGCAGTCCTTTGTAAGCTCTGATAGCTGAGGGGTAGAATGTTGTGAACAGTGTAAGAACTGTGTAAACAGGGACACAAAGATGGAGGGGTCTGGCTGTAGTAAGTGCTGCCCAGCGAAAAGGGCTGCCCAATCTCATCCTCCGCCAGATCTCAGACTCATCCCCAGACACAAGAGTTTGCCTCCCCACCAGCAGTTCTGCGCTTAACCCCTGATGCTCCTGCCCCCATAGTTCCTGTAGCACCTGTCACCACACGCCAGAAAAAGAAGGAAAAATCATCTCTAAACACGGATGGTGAGGAAGGCATATCAACAGGGCCCAGCACACACAGATACCAAGTGAGAATAATAAAAACTCTATTATTCATGAACTAAAATTACAGAAAAGTTCTGAGGAACATACAGATAAAATGATAATATAATGCAACAGGAACTGTAACATTGATATGATACTTAAAATCTTTGCTTCATTTATACATTGTGCAACAGACTAAAGGCAAAAAAAAATTATCTACAAAGGAGTTCACACCATATACTTCAGGCATCAAACTGGAAATATTCAAATCTTGCCCATTGGAGTTACTGTCTTCTCTGTATTGCCCACACTGGAACAGTAAGCACTCTGTTTCTGTGTTCTGTGCCTAGCACAACTGAAGTAGCAAATGAACATTAGGAACACACACTTTCCTACAGAGAATAATGAAGCCATAGCTGCTTTTTTTAACTTCCTGCAAGAGATCGAAAGAGATGATTACTTAAATGTAAATAGGCATGGGATTTAGTGAAGACCTCACTTTATTTCTTCATTAATATTAACTAATTTCTGAAGAGGAACATTACTTACACAAAAGAGTGATTGCATTGAAAGCTAATTCTGCATTTCTCCACCACTGGAATATCTACTTATTGTACTTGTAAAGAGCTTCATAGCATCTGTTAGATGTTCCAGTCTTTCCAAACAGCTGTCTATGTCAGAACCAAGAAGAGCAATTTGCAGAGGGACACTATTTACATAGCCACACACAGCAGTGTCACAGGCATCTGGAGTATCACATTACTTTAAAAACTGTTAGAGAATAGCCTTCCATGAACTGAAAGGCCAACAATATGATCTCTTGGTTTTTTTTCTTAGCAGCATAACATGTCTTATTTACTCTAAGGTTCAGACAGCTACTTTACAATCACATCACTGCCAGACCTTGAGTCTTATCTTTGTAACCATATTATTTCTAAAGAGTAAAATTGTGTATTAAACTGCTAAGCATTTGACCTCTTGTATCCATGCACATGGAATAAAGCAGCTCATGGCAATCTATGTGAGGCACTGGAGCCAAAAGAGGTGGATGCCTGCTGATTTGTTGACATTACAATCCTGTCTTTTTTTGGTTCAGATTCTTCAGCTGCTCAAGTTTGTTTCTCCACATTAACTGTTGCAAAAGCAACATCAAAGTGTAGTAGTCTTTTTCACTCCAGCCCTGGCCAGTCATCATGGCATAGTTATAAAAATCAACTAATAATGTCCAACAAAAGTTAGTATTTCCTTGAGGATCTTCCACCCAAATAGTGACCTGCTCTGAACTTGCTTACACTTCAATTCTCAGGAATTCACAGCCTGATGTTTAAGAATTAAAAATAATAAAAAAAAAAAATATTAAAAAATGCACTAAGTAGAGAGGGAAAAAAGACAGAAATACCTTGGGATGCCATTTTAACTCATTTCCTGGCAAATGCACTTGAAAAACTAATTTCTGGCATTGGTAAACTATAAGCAACTGGAAATCAGTTTCTACAAGACAAATGGGCTTATAGTCTTTCACCTTAACTCTTCACATTCAAGGAGCACAAACAGGTCTCAGCTTCTTTCTCCAGAGCGTTAGGTAGGATCTTGTGATGTTATCCTGGGCAGGCAACGCTGGCCTGTTTATAGTGATCCTAACACTGCAGTTAATGGTATGACATACTCAGTCTTACATAGTAAGCAGTTTTTGCTAAAAGTTACAGTTTAGCATAGACTACCCTCCATGGATGAGAAAGTGGTGGGTGGTGAAGGACCAGGGTGGGGAGATAAGGAAAAGGGGAAGTGAGTTGTGTGGAAGCAGGGAAATGAAAAAAGAGAAAAATTTAGAGCAAGGAAACACAGTCCACAGACACCAGAAAAATCACACAGTATCACAGTATCGCCAAGGTTGGAAGAGACCTCAAAGATCATTTTGTATTAGACCTAGGGAACCTGTTAGGGGAAAAGTTCATTAAAATGTGACATTTGGTGTAGAATTTTCCTCTGACAAATGCAAGTTGCCTAGGTTGTTTCTCTAAGGAATGAACCCACAGGAGTGGCTTGAGTCCTGTGGTGCAACCAAAACATCCCATGTAGAAATAAATTGAGAGAACACAACAAAACATCACTACAATACAATCACACTACTTATTAGAAAAGGCAGTACTCAGTCAAACAAACTTGAATTACTTTATGAAAGGGAAATATTCAACATTCTCCTTATAGAGAAATGATAGACATATAATTAAAAATGACAATCATTCACCATTACTATGGGGCAAATTTATTCAACTAACTGCTCAGAATTTTACAAAGTGGTCATTTGTAATTTCTTAAAATATCAAATAAGAGTATTAACATTGTCCATGATTTGAATTAGTGCCAAGAGTATCCTCTCAAATATCACTTTGAAAAGTGAGGGGAAAAGTTTTGGAGTTAGGTGCAGTTTAACACACATCCAAAACAGCTTGCACGATTATGGCACTCCTGTACATTACGCAAAATGCAGAGATGCAAATTTTCCTTTCCACTACAAATTCTTCTGTTTACATCTTCATTCATAGCAGATTGAGGCTCTCATCAATTCCCACTTTTTCTGTTCTTTCAAGAACATAGCATTACAAGAAAAATTCACTGAAAGCAATTTAAAGGTGTCAAATTTGTTACTTGTCAAACTTGCAGCAAGTCTCCATCGAGAGCACAATGAATGTCACGCAGCCCTTGCTTGAAGATAGTCTAGCCTGCGCATGAAAGCTTTCATTCACCTCAAAATACATCACAGTTCTGGAAAAGTTATAGCCTCAAATTCAGGGAAGAACTTGTCTTTATTCCCCACCAAAAATATTTAACCAGCGGCCATGAAAGAATGCAACTAGGTTTTGTATCACTTCAAATATAACATCCACTCACATGAAATAAAGACATCTGTTTATTTTGAAAGGTTCAGAGCTAATTTAAAAAAACCATACAGTTAATGCCTCTACCGATATTAAACAAACCATTTCTAATTAGCAAAAAGTTCAAAGAATACATCAACTGTGACAAAATCTTTTGCATGGAAGACTGGCCCAATAAGAAGAAAAGGGAAAAAGAAATCCATTCTCTCTTCTTGCAAAAATCATTAAATACACCCTACCCTCCCACCCAAAGTTTATAAAAATAATTTTGAAATAACCATTTTAAAATCTACATAAGGTTCATAACTTCACTTCACATAATTTCCTCAATAAGGAAAACTTGTTTTCTTAAGCAATCAGAAAAATGTCCAAATCATAGAAATCTTAACACATGTTAAGAGACATGGCTGCTTCTTGCCTACTTCAGCCATATTTTTTATTTAGGTGTCCCAGTATTCAAATTGAATAAATACAGGACAGATATTTGGGGTGTTTTAGGTCAGGTTTTTTGCTTGTTTGTTGGGGGGCTTTTTGTTTGGTGGGGTTTTTGGTGTTTGTTATCAATATACCAGCCTATCAGCTCCTTTTAATTACAAACAAAGCTGTAAACCATTTCTAAGATACATGCTTCACATGTAAATGCAATTTGTCTACAATGACAGATATCACATGCAGATAAAGAAGCTTCCTGATCATGTAATGTCAGTCATCATTTGATAGCTATTTTGTGTTGCTACTGCTTAACAGTAAGTGGCAATAGAGATGCTAGCATAAAACCTTCCTCAAGGTTCAAAATCCCAGCACTTTTACTTCCTAGGGTTTAAAACTAAGTGATCACAGCCCACTTTTGCTAGTCTTTCAGGCAGTGCACTCCTGAAACCATACACAAAGCATCACAGCAGGAAATTGGCAGGTTTTCTTCCTCAAAGAGGAAAGTTCCAAAACTGCTGGGTGAGCTATATTCACTGCAGCAATTCAACAAAAAAGTCAATGCACAGAATTAAAGAAACAAAATAAAACCCACATTCAAAAGTATTAAGAAATATTTTCTGCCTTTGTGCTCAATATACACATAAAGTAGAAATACACTTAAGTTTAGTGTGCTTACTTTAATATTTCTTATGAAGCTGAGGTTTACGGAAACCAACTCTGGCATCTCACCTGCTTTACAGGCTCATCCAGTAACATCAACCTTGAAGTCAAGACTTCAGAGTTTTCCCTATTAGCTAAATTAGGTACCACCTCCAACTCTGAATCTCCAAGTACTCTGTAATTTTGAAGTGTTAGAATAACACTTAGGTTGCAATCACTTGGAAGTTTAAAAAAAAAAAAAAAAACAAACACTGTATTTACATTTGTCTGAAGTAACTCAGTATGATCTACTTAGTCAAGTGTATTTTACTATGATCTTAAACCACGTAATTTCAAATAAAAATCTCAAGTTCATTTCAGATATTCATTAGAACATATCAGCAAGGTAACATGAAGAGAAGAGAACACAATAGAATTAAGCAGGTTGGAAAAGACCTTTGAGATCATCAAGTGCAACCTATCATCCAACACCATCTAATCAACTAAACCATGGCACCAAGCACCCCATGCAGTCTGTTCTTAAACACCACCACCACCCTCGGCAGCCCATTCCAATGGCAAATGACTCCTTCTGTGGATAACTTCTTCCTAACATCCAGCCTAACCCTCCCCTGGTGCAGCTTGAGACTGTGTCCTCTTGTTCTGGTGCTGGTTGCCTGGGAGAAGAGACCAAACCACCCCCCACCCGGCTACAACCTCCCTTCAGGCAGTTGCAGACAGCAATAAGGTCTCCCTGATTCTGCTGGTCACACTGTTCCTGATCCAGGCCAGGATGCTATTGGCCTTCTTGGCCACGTGGGCACACTCACATTCAGCCTACTATCAACCAGGACCCCCAGACCCCTTTCTGCCTGACTGCTCTCCAGCCACTCTGACCCCAGCCTGTAGCACTGCATGGGGTTGTTGTGGCCAATGTGTAGACACTGGCACTTAGATGTGTTAAGTCTCATGCCATTGGACTGTCCATCTGTCCAGCCTGGCAATGTCCCTCTGCAGAGCTCTCCTATGCTCTAACAGAGGAACACCTGCCCCCAGCTTGGTGTTGTCTGCAAACTTGTTGATGATGGACTCAGTACCCTCATCCAGATCATCACTAAAGTTATTAAAAAGGATGGGGCCCAGCACTAATCTCTGAGGGACACCACTAGTGACTGGCTGCCAGCTGCATGTGGCATCATTCACCACCACTCTCTGGGCTTGGCCCTCCAGCCACTTCCTCACCCAGCACAGAGTGCTGCTGTCCAAGCCATGAGCTGACAGCTTGGCCAGGAGTTTGCTGTGGGGGACGGTGTCAAAGGCCTTGCTGAAGTCCAGGTAGACTACATCCACAGCCTTCCCCACATCACCAGGAGGGTCACCTGATCATAGAAGGAGATCAGGTTGGTCAGACAGGATCTGCCCTTCCTGAATCCATGCTGGCTGGGCCTGATCCCTTGGCCATTCTCTAAGTGCTGTGTGATTGCACTCAAGATGACCTGTTCCATAATCTTGCCTGGCACTGAGGTCAGGCTGACAGGCCTGGAATTCCCTGGCTCCTTCTTCTGGCCCTTCTTGTGGATGGGCACCACGCTGGCCAGCTTGCAGTCATCTGGGATATCTCCATTGAGCCAGGACTGTAGAAAAATGATGGAGAGTGGCTTGGCCAGCTCATCTGCCAGATCTCTCAGCACCCTAGGATGGATCCCTTCAGGTCACATGGACTTGTGGGGATCCAAGTGGCTAAGGAGGTCTCTAACTACTTCCTCCTGGATCACAGGTGAACCAAACTGCTCCCTGACTCCATCTGCCAGCTCAGGAGGCCAGTTGTCTGGAAGACAACCTATCCTGCTACTAAAATTTGAGGCAGAGAAGGTGTTAAGTACCTCTGCCTTTTCCTCATCTTTTGTTACAATATTCCCCTCCATGTCCACTAAGGAGTGGAGGTTGTCCTTGCCCCTGCTCTTGCCATTAATATATCTGTAGAAGGACTTTTTATTGTCCTTCACACCAGTGGCCAGTCTAAGCTCAAAATGGGCTTTTGCCTCTCTTTTTTCCTACATGACCTAGCAACATCCTGAACATTGCATAGTATCATATTATAACAGTATCAGTCAGGGTTGGAAGGGACCACAAGGATCATCTAGTTCTAACCCCTCTGCCATGGACCGGGACACCCCACACTAGATCAGGCTGGCCAGAACCTCGTCCAGCCTGGTCTTAAACACCTCCAGGGACTGGGCCCCAACCACCTCCCTGGATAACCCATTCCAGGCCTTCACCACTCTCATGGGGAAGAACTTCTTCCTCACGTCCAGCCTGAATCTCCCCACCTCCAGCTTCATTCCATTCCTCCTAGTCCTATCACTACCTGATAGCTTGACAAGTCCCTCCCCAGCCTTCTTGGAGGCCCCCTTCAGATACTGGAAGGCCACAATGAGGTCACCTGGGAGCCTTCTCTTCTCCAGACTGAACAGCCCCAACTCCTTCAGTCTGTCCTCATAGGAGAGGAGCTCCAGCCCTCTGATCATCCTCGTGGCCCTTCTCTGGACACCTTCCAGCACCTACATATCCCTCTTGTAATAGGGGCTCCAGAACTGGACGCAGTACTCCAGGTGGGGTCTCACCAGGGCTGAGTAGAGGGGGAGAATCACCTCCCTTGACCTGCTGGTCACACTTCTTCTGATGCAGCCCAGGATCTCATTGGCCTTCCGGGCGGCAAGTGCACGCTAAGAGCTCATGTTGAGCTTCTCGTTCATGGGTTACCTCTCCTTCCTTCCAAAGATGATACACCCTCTTTTTTCCCCTTAATTCACCCAGAAGTTCATTGCCCATCCAGGCTGGCCATCTACCCTGGCAGCTCATCTTCCAGCACATTGGCACAGCCTGTTCTTGAGCCTTCAAGAATTCTTTCTTGAAGTAGGTCCAGCCCTCCTGGACCCCTTTGTTTTTAACGGCTGTTTCCCAAGGTACCTTCTGAGTTAGTTCCTTAAGTAACCTGAAGTCCACCCTCCAGAAGTCCAGAGAGGAGGTTTTGTTGATGTCCCTCTTACACATTATATCAATAGGAAGATATGAAAATCATTTGCCAGCTCCTGTCTACCCAATACTCCATCTCCGCTCTTCTACCTCTACTAGAAGGCTCAGTAACAACCAGAAATTAAGAACCAGCAGTGCAACTCCTCAGGTTGACAACTGCTGCCAGCAAAGCTCAGATGAACCCTCCCTTGGGTTGCTGTCACATGCTTGGTAACAGTGTGGGTTCTCTCAAATAAAGTTCAAAACACATCTTTCTCTAAGCCACTTCAGACTAGTTGGCATATAAAGAAAGCAGAAGCATACCACAGCTATGCATTTCTCTCTGATTAGCCCTTTTACTGACCGGCTCACAAAAGTTTGAATCCACTTTAGTCTTTGAAAGGATCAAGGCGTTTTCTGTCTAGAATCAAAAATAAAAACTGGGGTTATTTTTGTTTGGGAGGGAGTTCATAAAATATAGGTATCCTTCCTGCTGCTAAACTAGGCTGATACAGTCTGCCCTTTGAGTGTGCCTGAAGAAGATGCAGTTGAAAGTCCAACAAAGGCTTTTTAGCAAACCAAAATGTATACTTTTCTGTTTGCTTTACTTATATTGTATATAGCTTTGATATGCCTTGTTTGCATGTTGTTGGTTGTTTGCTTTTTTTTCAATTAAGATAGGCAGCAAGTTGTCTGTTCACACTGTAAAAAGCTAATCATGAAATAAAAATAATATATCCCAAAAGTAGTGGAAAGACTCCTTCCTCAGGACTCATATTAGCAAGATCCATAAATATGTGGAAATGCTCTCTCTCATCTATGAAATGAGGAAATGATGTGACAGCCTGGGCTTTGGCACCATTTGAACAGCAGGCCGTATATGATTGATAGCAGACCTAACTTTAATGCTTTCATAAGCTGAATGTCTCTGTGCGACTCAGCCTGGACAGCACATCAGGGTCATCTAAAAATTTCATCTTCTGAGACATTCTGTAAACTGTGAGGTGCAGCACTGTCACAAACCAGGTTTTGCAAAGTGTTACTTTTAGTCAAATACAAAGCAATCAAATCTTTCCACTGTATTAGCTTGCCCCAGTGAAGATGACTTAGTACGGTATTTACTTGTGAGATCAGTCTTCTAATGACCAACTATATAAAATCTTAGCTGCTTTGCCACACTGTGTTGCTACAAGTTGTTCAGAACTCCACTCTATCTCCATATAGCAGAGGAGTGTTTTCCTGTAACTACTAAAATGTAAATTCTACTTAATAGGTCAGCACTGTTTTCTCTTTCCTTTCTCATTTTTTGAAAAGGCAGACACTACCTGACAACTGTTCCCATCTTGTCCAGTATTTCACATTTTCCATTCAACTTAGATCGCAAAATGATGTGACTCTCCTCCTTTCCTTTCCTCTTCTCTTTACTTCCAAATCAAGGCAAAATACGCATGCTCTGTTTAACCAATCCTATTTAAATCTACTTTTCAGAAGTTCTAACCTAGCCAGTTAATTCAGTTGGCCTAAGAATGTGAATTTATGATTTTGCTCATTATCTTCAATGATACAGCAGCAAGGAGGATAGTTCTGATCTCTCTTTCCCCAAGCATACTCAACAAACTGGAGACTTGAGCATGCCTGATACTAAGTATTCTGCTTTTGCTATGCACTTAATATATTTTGTCTTAAATGAAGTTTCAGAGATGGACTACACAACATGTTGATCCTCTACACTAGTGAAAAAGGTCTTTGGGTGGATTACAAAAATGTAACACAAACACATGATAATATATTTTAGCACATAAAACACAGAATGTTGCTAAAACCTGTAACATGTTCTTAGTATTTTTAAACTTGGTAAGAAGAGAAAAAACTGTTCACATTCAGAATTATCATATTTAATATGACCAGGCTCAGTATTTGGCTTCTCACTAGTAGTTCCTGAGCCTGCATTTACAAGATGGCAAACTAAGTTATGAATCATAGAATCATAGAATCATAGAATCAGTCAGGGTTGGAAGGGACCACAAGGATCATCTAGTTCCAACCCCCCTGCCATGGGCAGGGACACCCTACACTAGATCACGCTGGCCAGAGCCTCGTCCAGCCTGGTCTTAAACACCTCCAGGGACTGGGCCTCAACCACCTCCCTGGACAACCCATTCCAGGGCTTCACCACTCTCATGGTAAAGAACTTCTTCCTCACATCCAGCCTGAATCTCCCCATTTCCAGCTTCATTCCATTCCCCCTAGTCCTATCACTACCTGAGATCCTGAGAAGTCCCTCCCCAGCCTTCCTGTAGGCCCCCTTCAGATACTGGAAAGCCACAATGAGGTCACCTCGGAGCCTTCTCTTCTCCAGACTGAACAGCCCCAACTCCTTCAGTCTGTCCTCATAGGAGAGGTGCTCCAGCCCTCTGATCATCCTCGTGGCCCTTCTCTGGACACGCTCCAGCACGTCCACATCTCTCCTGTAATAGGGGCTCCAGAACTGGACGCAGTACTCCAGGTGGGGTCTCACCAGAGCTGAGTAGAGGGGGAGAATCACCTCCCTTGACCTGCTGGTCACACTTCTCCTGATGCAGCCCAGGATCTGATTGGCTTTCCGGGCTGCAAGCGCACATTGAGAGCTCATGTCGAGCTTCTCGTCCACCAGCACCCCCAAGTCTCTCTCCTCAGGGCTGCTCTCCAGCCAGTCACTGCCCAGCCTGTATTTGTGCCTGGGATTGCCTCGACCCAGATGCAGGACCCTGCACTTGGTCTTGTTGAAGCTCATGAGGTTGGCTTGTGCCCACCTCTCCAGCCTGTCCAGGTCCCTCTGGATGGCATCCCTTCCCTCCAGCGAGTCTGCTGCACCACACAGCTTGGTGTCATCAGCAAACTTGCTGAGGGTGCACTCGATGCCACTGTCCATGTCACCCACAAAGATGTTGAACAAGACAGGTCCCAGGACTGATCCCTGAGGGACTCCGCTTGTCACTGGCCTCCACTGGGACATGGACCCGTTGACAGCCACTCTTTGGGTGCGGCCATCAAGCCAATTCTTTATCCATCTAGTGGTCCATCCATCAAACCCATGTGTCGCCAGCTTGGAGACCAGGAGGTGGTGTGGGACAGTGTCGAAGGCTTTGCTCAAGTCCAGGTAAACGACATCAGTTGCTCGCCCCTCATCTATTAATGCTGTCACCTGATCATAGAAGGCCACCAGGTTTGTCAGGCAGGATTTGCCCTTGGCAAAGCCATGCTGACTATTCCCAATCACCTCTTCACTATTCTTCTGAGTCATTAGTGCCTCCAGGAGGATCTGCTCCATGATCTTTCCGGGCACAGAGGTGAGACTGACTGGCCTGTAGTTCCCCGGTTCCTCCTTCTTGCCCTTTTTGAAAATGGGAGTAATGTTTCCCCTTTTCCAGTCTGTGGGGACTTCCCCAGTCTGCCATGACTTCTGGAATATAATAGAGAGGGGCTTGGCAACCTCATCTGCCAGTTCTCTCAGCACCCGTGGGTGTATCCCGTCGGGTCCCATGGACTTGAACACTTTCAGGTTCTTCAGGTGATCACGAACCTGAGCTTCACTTACGATGGGCAGTTCTTCCTCCCCGTCCCTGGCATCGTCTGCCATGACACCAGGAGTGTGGCTGGAGGCCCTTGCAGTGAAGACTGAGGTAAAGAAGTGATTGAGTACCTCAGCCTTTTCCACATCACTTGTGACCAATTCACCACTTTCCTTTCTGAGGGGGCCCACACCTTCCCTAGTCTTCTTCTTGCCATTAATATACCTATAGAAATTCTTAGTGTTCCCTTTAACCCCCCTGGCTAGATTCAGTTCAAACTCTGCTTTGGCTTTCCTAACCAGGCCTCTTGCTGCTCGGGCAGCTTCCTTATATACCCCCTGTTCTATCTGTCCTTCCTTCCACTTCCTGTAGAGTTTCTTTTTACGTGATAGTGTGTCCAGCAGCTCCTTGTTCATCCAGGCAGGCCTCCTAGCATTCCTTCCTGCTTTTCTCCTTATAGGTATACATAGCTCCTGGACACAGAGGAGGTGGTCCTTGAATACTGCCCAGCTGTCCTGGGTCCCTCTTCCCTCCAGGGCTTCATCCCACGACACTTTGGCTAGCAGATCCCTGCAGCGATCGAAGTCTGCACGCCTAAAGTCTAGGGTCGTAAGCTTAGAATATGTCCTCCTGATTGCCCTGAGGATATTAAATTCAACTGCTTCATGGTCACTGCAGCCAAGGCCGTCTCTGAGCCTCACATTTGTTACCAGCCCTTCCCTGTTGGTGAGAACAAGGTCCAGCGTAGCACCTTTTCTTGTTGGTTCCTCTACCATTTGGAGGAGGAAGTTGTCTTCTATGCAGTCCAGGAACATCCTGGATTGCTGGTGCCTTGCTGTGTTGTCCCTCCAGCAGATGTCAGGGTGGTTGAAATCCCCCATGAGGACCAGTGCTTGTGACCTGGAAGCCGCTTCTATTTGCCTGTGGAGGGCCTCATCTGCTTGGTTCTGCTGGTCAGGTGGCCTGTAGGAGACCCCCACAGTAATATCTCCTTCCCCTGTCTTGCCTTTAATTCTAACCCATAAACTTTCAACCGACTCATCATGCCTCCCCAGGTGGAGTTCTGCTGATTCCAGCTGGTTGTTGACATAGAGGGCAACACCTCCTCCTCTCCTTCCCTGCCTATCCTTCCTAAAAAGCTTATACCCGTCTATCCCTACGTTCCAGTCGTGGGAGTCGTCCCACCAAGTTTCGGTGATGCCCACTATGTCATGGCGTCCCAGCAGCACGGTGGCCCTTAACTCATCTTGTTTGTTGCCCAAGCTGCGTGCATTTGCATAGAAGCACTTCAGCTGGGCTGGCCCTGTCGTCCTCCTGTGCCAACTCCCCTTGGTTTCCACAGGGTGTCCTGGTGTGTCATTTGTGTCTTGCCTCAGGGCAGCAAGCTGAGAGCCCCTACTGGCTCTCCATCCCTCCACCTCAGGTGAGCTGCCCCCCTGCTTGTCACAGGCCAGCAGGAGACCACCAACCCCTCCCCCCTTCAAATCTAGTTTAAAGCCCTGTCTATGAGCCCTGCCAATTCCTGCCCCAGGATCCTTTTCCCCCTCTGGGACAAGTGTGTCCCATAAGTTGTTTTTAGCTCTGCTGCCTTGAAAACCAAACCATGATTGTAGAACCCAAATCCCTGCCGATGGCACCAGTCCCTGAGCCATGAATTGACCTGTTGGCTCTTCCACAATGTTCCCTCATCCATCACTGACGTTAGAGGGATAGCAGAGAACACTACTTGAGATCCTGACCCCTTTAGCAGGTGCCCTAATGTTCTGAAATCTCTTTTAATTGACCGTGAGCCTCGCATTGTTCACGAAATACACGCATTGTTCATGAAATACACTTATTCTAGGAAAAAAATACTTTAAAAAAAAAAAGTATTGGCTGATCTCCAGAATGGACCCAAAATCTCCATTTAGGCCTCAATAAGCATCTATGTCACAACATACGCCATGACTTCACATTCTGTTTTGACAGTATTGCAACAGCAAATGACTCAACACACTGAATATATGGTGGTTTCAGGCATCATCTCTAGGCTGGAATTTGTTAGAACCAAAGAAAAAGCTTCTTACTGTGTTTGTACTTTCATTACGTGTCTTGAGAATAAACTTCAGCATTCAGCATCCCAAACTTCTTTTAACAAAAACACTTGTTAGAACCTTCTAAACAACAAACGTTTTGTCTTGTTTTCCCAGTCTTTCCCCACTCTCCTTTATGTTCACTACAACCAATCTCACCCTCTATTACCACTAGAGATTGCTGCACTGTAACAGAAAATAGCCAAATCTGTAATTTCTTTGAATATCATTACTCATCTGAATTGCATAATACAATATATATCCAGATATCCCAGTAACAGCACACTCTGAATGTGAACTAAGATACAGCACATCATCACAGTAATCCAAATACTGTTTTATGGACTAAATGTTTGGACACAGAAAGCTGGGTTTTCCCAAATTTCTCAGGGATAAGGGGGGATTATTGGTGTATCAGAAAGAGAATGGGAAGTTCAATATGGTCAATAAACAAAGCACAATCTCCTTTTAAAGTAATTCAAGCACAGTTTTTATTTGAAAGCTACTTATATTCTTACTTATTCAGGATCAAATTCAATGTTTTTAAATTAAATGTTTAACATCTATGAAATTGGATAAAACCTTATTTTCTGATAGAAATGCAGCCTAACCTAGGAAACAACCACAAGTAAAAAAAAAAAAAAAAAAAAAAAAAAAAAAAAAAAAAAAACCAGGAAAGAAACATGATTATTTCCTTTCCTTTTTATACTCTAGTATCATATACTTCAAATGAAAAATACCACAGAAAACTTTGTTCTATGTCCCTAATCTGAAAAGCTAGGGAAGAGAGAGTCTCACCTTTTCCTGCTCTAATTGTTCCCCACACAGTTTGCTGGAAATTTTATAATCCCTACAGACGTTAAGAAATAGAAGTTGGCTTCACCAGGAGCTCCAGAAGGCAACTAGCACAGTAAAAAATAGCACCATTTTCAACCTTGAGGAAGGACACTGCTTCAACCAAGCAAAAGGGATACTATACAGGCAGCATCTGCTTCACATAACTGCTTAGCTGCTGAATATAAGAACCTTGAACAGTCTAACTTCAGCTGTAAGATTTTTAAATACTGGCTATATGAAGACATACAAATTTAAAAGACAATTTTAAAGTAGAGTACAAAAAAATTAAAAGTATATACAACTTCATGCTTGGAAAAATATGCAACAATGGACAGCAATCATTAAAAACAGATGTCTTTCTACCTTCCTCCTAGTTTCCAAGATCAAACATCTGGATAAGACCTCATACCATGGTAAAATGTATGTAGATAACAATGCAATAACAACCAATAACAAATCAGGAATAAGAACAAAACTGTGGGTTTCTCTTCCCCAACAGAAGGAGAAATTCTCCAAAGTAAGATTTAGCAGTAATAAAATATACAAGATTCTTTAAATTCTATATAGCAACAAGAGAGAAACCCTGCAGACTCCAGAAAGCTCAGTCTTTACCTTCATCAAATAGGAATGCATCTCCTAACTAGAAGATTAAATGCTGACCACCTAATTCTGGAAGAAAACCAAAGTTTTGGAAGCTTGCCTACCTAGGCAATGAAAAGCTATCAGGATTTGCATTTTTGTCAAATAGCTCATAGGAAAAGCAGATTACACCACCACTGAGTACAAACATACAAACACCCATATAGAGAAAAGAAAAAAAGGAACAGAGAAAGGCAAAGTAAAAAACATCTGACAATCCTTCTGTCTTCAGGAAGACATAAATATGTGAAAATACAAATCAATACTCTGTATTACTTCAGGACATCCTGTCATAAAATATCAAAGTACTCCACTGAAATAAGGTTTCTCATAACACACACACCTGCATAAAATTGAAGTTGTATGATCAGAAAAGTTTAAGACTTTAACAAGTATATAATCATAGAATCAATAAGGTTGGAAAAGACCTCAGAAATCATCAAGTCCAACCTGTCACCCATTACCTCATGTCTACTAAACCACGGCTTCAAATGCCACATCCAATCCTTTTTTGAACACCTCCAGGGATGGTGACTTCACCACCTCCCTGGGCAGCACATTCCAGTGGCCAACAACTCTTTCTGTAAAGAGTTTTCTCCTCACCTCGAGCCTACACCTGTCTGCAACCTCCTTGCAGGTAGTTGTAGAAAGCAATATGGTCTCCTCTGAGCCTCCTCTTATGCAGGCTAAACAATCCCAGCTTCCTCAGCCTCTCCTCCTAGGGCTTGTGCTCAAGGCCTCTCACCAGCCTCGTTGCCCTTCTCTGGACACTTTCACGAGTCTCAATGTCCTTCTTAAATTGAGGGGCTCATAACTGGACACGGTACTCAAGGTGTGACCTAACCAGTGCGGAGTACAGCACTGGTATAGAACACTGCTACAGAATACTAAAAAGTGAATTCTTACTGCAAAGACTGCACTTATCTATATGAATTACATAGTTCACTGAGGTTAAGCAGCAGAATATGTAAACTGGGCTGTAAATTATTCACCCTATTTAAAAAAAAAACTTCCAAATAGAGCAGATAACATACTCAAGGAGAACAAACATCATCCCTGTGGTGTGGTATCAAAGAAAACTAGCTTTTTTGTAGTATACATGCACAAACAAGAATATGTGTGTTTCAAACCATAGACTAGTGGTAGTAAAGAGGAAATGCTATCCTTTTAATATGTGCTTATCTCAAAGCATTCTTGAAACCATTTCAGATAAGACAACCATCATGAAATTCGATTTGACCTCATTGAAGTGCCTTCAAGAATCAAGTTAACTTCTACTCCTGAGCACTTAAGAGAGGCTTCAGCCTTGATGAAAATGTAGTGAACATCCTCAAGATTCATTCTACTACACTTAAGCAGATAATAAAGACCACCTTTATAAGTTCTAGAATGTAAAGATCTACATGTTTTTTTCATTCAACATTAGACAAAATTAGGCTTCACAAGCACTCTCGTTAGGATAGTATTTTCTTGCTTTTAACAGAACTCTCTCTTGATCACTTAAGACTGAGGGTCAGAACTCAACAGATAAATTGCTTACCTCTGTACAGACAACTGAAAAACATCATGACCACATAACAACCGTGTTTCTAAAACCCAACAAGCCAAAAAAGAGAATAGATCATAGTATCATAGTATCAGTCAGGATTGGAAGGGACCACAAGGATCATCTAGTTCCAACCCCTGCCATGGGCAGGGACACCCCACACTAGATCAGGCTGGCCAGAGCCTCATCCAGCCTGGTCTTAAACACCTCCAGGGACTGGGCCCCAACCACCTCCCTGGATAACCCATTCCAGGCCTTCACCACTCTCATGGTAAAGAACTTCCTCTTCACATCTACCCTGAATCTCCCCACCTCCAGCTTCATACCATTCCCCCTAGTCCTATCACTACCTGAGATCCTGAGAAGTCCCTCCCCAGCCTTCTTGTAGGCCCCTTTCAGATACTGGAAGGCCACAATGAGGTCACCTGGGAGCCTTCTCTTCTCCAGACTGAACAGCCCCAACTCTTCAGTCTGTCCTCATAGGAGAGATGCTCCAGCCCTCTGATCATCCTCGTGGCCCTTCTCTGGACACATTCCAGCATGTCCATATCCCTTTTGTAATAGGGGCTCCAGAACTGGACGCAGTACTCCAGGTGGGGTCTCACCAGAGCTGAGTAGAGGGGGAGAATCACCTCCCTTGACCTGCTGGCCACACTTCTCCTGATGCAGCCCAGGATCTGATTGGCTTTCCAGGCTGCAAGTGCACATTGAGAGCTCATGTTGAGCTTCTCATCCACCAGCACCCCCAAGGCTCTCTCCTCAGGGCTGTTCTCCATCCAGTCACCGCCCAGCCTGTATTTGTGCCTGGGACTGCCTCGACCCAGATGCAGGACCCTGCACTTGGTCTTGTTGAAGCTCATGAGGTTGGCTTGTGCCCACCTCTCCAGCCTGTCAAGGTCCCTCTGGATGGCATCCCTCCCCTCCAGCGTGTCTGCTGCACCACACAGCTTGGTGTCATCAGCAAACTTGCTGAGGGTGCACTCAATGCCACTGTCCACGTCACCCACAAAGATGTTGAACAAGACAGGTCTCAGGACTGATCCCTGAGGGACTCCGCTTGTCACTGGTCTCCACTGGGACATGGATCTCAAAGAATGTAACCAATTGGAAGTTGACTGTCCTTGCAAGACTTTCTGTGATGCAGCATACATGTAAATTTTGCAAATGTTCACAGTTACCTCAGCCACTGGTTGGAACTAAAAGCTTATACACATAATAGACTCAGGGAACACTCCTTTGTGCTGCCACATGAGCCATTCTGCAATTGTAGACCAGTTCATATATCCGTGAAACTTAATCACTGCAATCCAAAAAACACCATTAAGGATATACACCACATGTACTCTACATCTGCCTCTCCTGCTTTTTACTTTTTGTTCTAAGTAGTCAGCACTTGTATCACTTTATCAGCTGTTGTGAAACACAAGTTTTGAATTCAAGCCACAGCAATCGATCATTTTAGAATTTAAAACAACTGGAAGTTTGATATGATATGATGAGATTTAGATACTGCATGTTTGTGTAATCAAATGAATAAATGCTGTACCTCCGAGTTCTTTTACATTCAAGATGGCATTCTGGAATGGCACCGCTTTTATACTAAAACCTAAGAACAGAAATAAAGAGTATTAATAAGTTATTTCTTAAAGAAGCCATTTGAAAATAAACAGCATATATTTAGAAAAGGCTGCCTTTTTTTTCCATAAAGAACCAGTATTTTTTATATTAAATTCTGCTTCTGTATGATGTTTAGAAACAGCAACTGAGGAGAAGGGGAGAATAAAACATCATGAGCAACAAAATTTGAAATTATACTATTACATACCTGGCACATATAAAATTCAGCACAAAACTTTCATCCAGACTGTCTACCATTTGGTAAAGAGTTAGTATGGAATATACCTGTACAAAATCATCTTATAATGCATCTGTAAATGAAGTTTTGTTTTTAGGTGATCCTCCTGCATTTTTAGGAGATGCAATGCAAGTAACTTCTTTCTTACATTTAAACTGCACAGATTTTGGTTATACCTAGAGTATTAATCATGTCTACAAATGTCATTAAGAGAAACATCCTTTTACAGACCCAAGTGGTATGTATTAAAATGACAAAGCACACTAGAAGCATCCTTTAACTGAAAAGCCAAGAGAAACAGAATATGAAAGGCTTCCAGCAATCCAACAATTATAGTATAGAGTATATTCTGCATGTTTAGTGCATACATACAAAGTCATACT
This sequence comes from Picus viridis, assembly GCA_033816785.1. Lineage (NCBI taxonomy): Eukaryota > Metazoa > Chordata > Aves > Piciformes > Picidae > Picus > Picus viridis. Next base: position 71,383,147 of record CM066606.1, on the reverse strand, counting down.
TTAGATAGGAAAGTTATGTCTGCTCTTTCAGCACAAAATGTCCAGAAGGACTTTAGATTTATTTCCATCTAGCACAAGCAGTTCCAGTTCACATACCTGTGAACTGAGTAAAGACAATTTTAAAAAAAGTTTCACTCCAAGTGTATTAGCTGTCAACATAAAGATTCTTTTTTTAATTCTTAGATCACACCAAATAACATATTCCAGTGCTGCAACCACTGTCCATTCCAGAACCACAAAAGAAAGTGAAAGAGAATAGTTATGGAACATTTTGGTAGTTGTTGTTTTAAACCCTAAATTCTTCTCAGAAAGGAGTTTAAACCGGAATGGACACGAGTGGTATTGATACGAACAGCAAAAACACAGGTTACACTTTGAAAATACCTAACGAGATGTTGCACTGTATTTTGGGATACTCAACGGTATTTTCTGATATAGCACAGATATGGTCCATTTAGGTAGATTTGTTAGAAGCTGAATCAGCCTATATATGCATCATTTTGGTTTGTATGCTGCCTAGATTTTTGTAGAGTCCAGTTTAATTTCTCAGGTTGCCTAACTAAATAACGGCATTTTCTTCCCACCATCTAGAAACATGCAAAACATTTCCTTAGTTCAATTGATAGATCTATACTGTTATTCACATTGCTGTTACTATTTATTTCAGGGTTTAAAGTGTTAAAGCATAAATTGGCACTAATTCCAGGTAAACTCAAAAGCTAAAGCTCAGAAGTGTGAGAGGAAATATTTAAAAGGCTGAATTACTCTGTAAGTTCCCTCTAGTTTTTTGAGTTAGGCACTGACATCTTCTCCACACAATGAATTGTCAGATCTCTTTAACGTTGCCAATAACACTAGTATGAAGGCAATATGTTAAGTATTCATCACTGGCAAAAGAAAAAATTTAAAAAATGGCAGTATTCTTTTGTATCTGTTTTACTTTGTTTACTTACAGTTGTATTAAATAGCCTTATGTGCTTGTAATTTAAACATGGATACAATCAAAATCAGTTAGGGTTGCTAAGGGACAGTCATAAATCTCAAGTCCATGAACCACAGCTACAATAAAAAGCCATGTAACTATAAACATGTTACTTGCACCATACTCACTATCTGTTCTCTGAGCATATCAGCCTCAGTAAATCAGAACCTTAGTCACAGAAACAGATTTCTTCCACATCTATGAGCTAATCTGTTCTCTTTCATGACTGTGCAGCCAGGTATTCCTTTTTCTCACTTGACATGTTTGTTTCTGGGCTTTTGTAGGTTTTTTGGGGTTTGGGGGTTGTTTGGTTTTGTGTTTGGGGCTCTTGTTTCTTTGTTTGTCTTGGTTTTGGGGGTGGGTTGTGGGTTTTGCTTGCTTGTGTGTGCGTTTTTTTTAAATCAAAATACCTTTTCCAGTATCAGGCATTATACTATACCACCATAAGTATTCATTTTTGGGGGACTTAAGACACCTTGTAGCTGCGGTTATGTCAGATTTTATGTATCTTCTCAATGTCACAGAAACTTTCTGTAAACTGAATCTCTGATCTTAGTCTGCCCTCAAAAGATACATAAACAATCCTCTCTTTCTCTCTGTTCTAAAAAGAAAGTATTATGACCAGAACAAAACATTCCCATCCAATTTATTCTTTTGGCTGGTGGCACATACCACAAGGCACTACTGACCAAGTATAAGAAATAAATACTAACTTCAGTTTCAGAATAGTGCTGTCCTACTCTATTGTATAGCACATTCTCTTCTGTCCATACAATGACTGCATAAAACAAGTAAAAACAAAAGAATGAAACTTTTTAATGTGTGTTTACACTACACTGCTACTGCACATATCCAATGGTTCTGTATATCATTATACCACAGTGCATGTTTTGACTTCCAACACATTTCAAATTGTATACTTTTATGAATATTCCCTAATATATGACTAAATAATGAAAGAGTAAGTGGTGGTAGCTTCAAAGCAGTCCACTAGGTACTTACAAAAGCAAGACAACTAAGCTCAAGTTTTGCACTTTGCCACTTTTGCTCTGTGTTTCAAAATTTGTCTTTAGGCAACATACCAGCACACCATGGAAAAAAGACAGCATCCTACCTGTGGTAGACACTATGTTGTCCGGGCTTTCACTGCAAAGCTGTGACAGAAGACTTGTCTTGCCAGAACCAGTGAGACCTATGCAAACCAAGTCATATTCAGGTCTTGGTGGTGGCGGTCCCTTGCAGCAAAGTGCTCTAAAACACTGTTAGGGCAGAGAAAAACAAAGACAAAAGGAAGAAATTACTTTTTGTTTGGTTCGTTTTGGAGTTTGCTTATTTGGCAAATGTTTATTCACTAAGGTTCTAAAAATCAAGTTTATAAACTTAAAGGCATTGGAGAGAAGGACATTATTATTCCTACCTACTATTTTGGCAAAAGCAGCAGTTAATAGGCTGAGACATCTCAACTAGAATCCAGAAAACCTTTGTAAGAAAATATATAGTTAACTTTTCATTTAACCCTCCCCAAACTGGATTGAGCAAAGCGACATCCATTTCCTGAATAGAATAAACTGTGTGAGATAGCACGTGCTCACTTCAACTCTGTAGCTGCATATGCATGAATCTGCTTCCTGTGCTCATTTCTTGCAATACCCTGTGAGAATATCAAAACAGCTCCTGTGCAACTGCTGGCTAGGCTCTAAATGTTGTCACAGGAAAATCTTTGCTTCATCAATATCTTTTGTGGGCTTGCTTTATCATGTTTTATTTCACAATAAATAAGCTGTTAAAGAGTACAGCTTATAAAGAAATAAATTTTGCTGGACAGAGAGCTCTCACTTTCCCTGGAAAAGTATAAGTGAATCACTACAAAAAGAATAAAAATCTCTTAAAGCCTACTTCAGAGTACTGTCCATGTCTCTTAGATAGTATTGCAAAAGCAGGCTGAGCTCATTCAAAAGGTCATTCAAGACCTTGGTAAGGTTCATCAGACACGCCTATATACACATATGAAAAAGTTTTATGTAAAAAGTTAAGGTATGGCATATAATTACCCACTAATGTCCCTGCCTTTTTTTTTTTCTTTTTCCATTTTTACCACAAGTTTATCACTGCATTGGTTAAGAAATTCAGGTTTTACAACCTCAGCCTAGTTTGTCTACGTGACTCACTGCAAGGATGTGTCATTGAGGGCTATTGGAGGAGCAGAGAAAGCAAACGGAAGTCAGTAAGGCCCTGTTACAAATAGTGGGGTCTGGCTCTGAGAGCAAGTCATCCAGAGAGAATGTGATTATAAAAATACAGCTTGTTAGATGCAGAACTTTTATTGGAGTCTTCCTGTGCAGACCATAAGTTATTATACATGCCAAAACAGTCTTCATTGATTTAATAAACCCAAAATATAAGTTATGGAAAGTTATATAATTCCTTCAACAATTTTGAAAACGTGAAAGAAACATTTTTCAGGAGTGAAAATATTTACACTGTTAGTTAAGACAAACAAAGGTAAGAGATCTTTAAAATAAAAACTTTGCCTCTATAAACATTTTACTCAAAACTCCCCATGTTTTCAAGAACGTTTGACCCTACAGGTATTTCTGTCTTTTCAACTGTATGCACTGACATCAGTTTATGCTTCTATCACAGATTCTACAAAGCCATAACAAATATTTTGGTACTTAAGTGAGAAAGGACAATTGAGTTCGTTGCACAACGTAAGTTCCTTCTGAGTTTCTACTCAATGTATATGAGGCTGAAGGCTACAAAATTATTTGAAGCTTGCCAAAGCTCCCAAGGCTGGCTGTCAGGCCCCTTTGCAGACAGATTTTAACAAAGATTCAATGCTACCCCACCAGAACAGCGTATTTGTGACAACTTACCGATGTCGTACTAAAAAAAACAAACAAACAAAACAAAAGGAGTACATGAGCTGATGAAAGTCTGTCCTACTGCCTGTCCAGACACTGTGACATCTTTTATGCAACCAGACAACTCCTACAGCCATGACGACACTTAATAACCTGCAGTTCTGTCAAAGGTAATTATTACTCTTTATAGCCCACACAAGGAAGCTTTGTGGGTGAAGAGGGGCTCCCTGGGCTGGTTTTGTGACATTCAGTACCTCTTCAGTGCAGATTCCTTATGTCTAATTTAGTTTGGAGAATCTTCATGCGCCGTTGATTAAACCGATGATCAAAAATCCAGGTCAAATTGCATGTCCAAAGTAGCATTCATAGACCCACCACCCACTCACTCATCCTTCACTGGTAAGTACAGTTAGGTATGAAAAGTTTCTGAAGATACAGCAAACACAGAACCCCAGAAGACAGAGAAATGGCTCCCTCCAGACCACTCATGTTTTATTTGGTATGATTCCCCTATCTCTGTTATACTCATTACCTAGTCCTTCTGCGAGGCTAATTTCCTTCAGTGTATTCTTGGGTATATCCTTTTGTTGGGTTGGAATGAAAACAGACTTTATATATTCTAGCTTCAATAAGCTGATGAAATTAAGCTGGGCTACTTATCACTGATAGACATTACAAATTCTATCCCATGTTTTAGGGAATACTTGTAATAAACTATTAAACTTTATAAACTTATTTTGTAATCCACCTTACTCAAGCTCAATGAGCATCTCTTCTATTGCTCACATCACTCCACAAACAGACTGACCACTTCCTTCCTGTTCTCTCAGCAGCTTAAAGTTACTTGTGCCTTAATAAAGTCCAGGCTATTTAAGCATCCATTAGAGAGACTAAGCCACTATTGTCATAAATTTAGCAGCTGCGCAAGATCTGTGGCGAGCAGAGAATTCAGAGGTCATTGACCATGCAAACAAAATGATATCCCATGTTCTGTTTTTTTATTATGGACAGAAAATGCATTTTATGAAGTATGGGCTAGAGATACACCTGTTATCATCAGACAAAGAGAGTCAGGAACATATTTACTTTAAAAAAAAAAAAAAAAAGCAAAAAAAAAGAGAGAAGTATGCATTTAGCTAGGTTTGGAAGTAAGCAAACTGAGTAATTCGGTGCTGCAGTCTGCAGAAATCTCTGCAATATTCAGCATCATCTGCACTTTTGTTTTACTTTGTTTTGTATTGGTGTATATATGTGTATGTGTAATCATGTATCAGGGCTAACAGAAGAAAATGGCTAGTCCAACTACTGCTTAGAGATTTCTATCCCAACCAGATTATTCCAGTTTTAGGTGGATCAGTATTTAAGCTCACAATTCAAAACAGTATCCTTTTAAACCTGTACAGGGATTCCTTCTGGAAAAAGCATTAAAATATGGTGTCTCTAGCACACGTGGCCAAACACTTCTGATGTATGTGCCACTCAGAGATCACAGATCGAAGTTCTGGGCAGCAAATGTCCCTGAATTACTACTCTACAACACATTACACTGCCTCCAGCCATTGAGTCTGCCTTTGCCTACTCATTGTACTTCTCGTTTCACTCTTTTTTGGGGTGAAATACTCCATTATTTCTGCTTTGTTCTGGACCCATCTCCTGCCTGTTTCTTTTGTTGCCACTATTTAACAGGAACAAACAGAAGCATGGGATTTCATGCTTAGTTGGTTAAAGACACACACTCACATGCAAAAATACTCTAAGTCAGTGCAACATTAATGCTAACAAATCAAACATTCAGGGCTCTTGAAATCCAGAATTAAAACTGAAAGCTCAACCATAACTGCTCCCTTCCCCCTCTTGCTCAATTCTTGTGGATATGGTCTGCCTCTACATTTTATTTTTCAATTAAGGCATCTTTGAACAAACAGATTTCTAGTACCCAGCACATACATTCAGAGAACTGGTTAATCATCTGAAACTCTTGCTGAAAACTCAAGAGGATTATTTTTAAGAGCTAAATTTACACACAGAAGGCTCTGTAGTTCTGATGTTGCAAGACATCATGCAAGTTCAAAGAAAGCTCCAATCTTTAAGACATAATGTAAGAAACAGTGAGGAAACCAAAGTAGACAATTATAATACTATGGGTAGGAAATAACTGGGGACAGTAGTAAACGAATGCCAGTAACAGAATACCCAAGGCACCTGAATGAAATTTTGCACACCAAGGACAGAAGAACTAAAAAGTGATACATAAATAAAATTAACTGTATGAATATTTTAATGCTAAATTAGTGCAACAGAGTCTATGATTTGACCACATGAGCTAAAGCTGCAGACTCCTCGGTTTCCATAGCGGTACATATGTGATTTTAGTGCTACTACAAAAGAGGAAGTATAAAAACCTACCAGTTTTAAGACACAACCAGGGACACTGTTTTAACATTTTCAGAGTATCAGATTGATATGGTTCATCTTCATCTATATGGCAACAATAATGAGGCAAAAAATCTAACAGACTGCTGTTTATTTTGTGGCTACCAGAGATTAATGAACACTCAAATAGCCACTGCTACCCTGAAGTGATGTTAAGCAGAAATAAAAACATCAAAATTGTGACTAGTCACCTTCTCTGACAGCCCACAACCTCATTAAACAGTGACAGTTATACTCTATCTCCTCTGTCCCAATACAAACTAATAATCCAAATTCCCACATATGGGCTCCAGCTCAAGGTTGCTAACCAACAGCATCATTTCCCCCACCGAATAATGTAAACCTCTGTAACCTGGCTCATATTCAAAAGTACGTGGATGGCCAATTAGCTGAATTTATAAGTGCTCTTCTTCTGCATGGACCTATGCATGTTTAATTTTGTATCAGCCTGTGCTGCATGAAGACAGATAAGTATATGGCATAAAAGACAGTATAATATCAAATGGGACAGAGAAAAACAAATTCTCAATGAAGTGAGGCAGTTTTACAGAGCAAACAGATTCACAGAATCAACCAAGTTGGAGACCTCCAAGATCCTCAAGTTTAACTGATCACCTAGCCCTAAATAATCAACTAGACCACAGCACTAAGCGCCTCATCCAGACTTTTCTTAAACACTTCCAGGGACGTTGACTCCACCACCTTCCGTGTCCTACCTTACAGAAATATTCTAGGACATTAGAAGAGCAAGATTCTCAAGTTCTCTCTTCAGACAACTACAAAAAGAGATGCACTTAGATTCAGCGGCTGGAATTATTCACCAACCCCTGTCAAAAGCTTCTCAGTGTTTCAGAGAAGCCAGGCCCCTGGAGTCTCAAAAGCAGCAATCATACCTCAAATGACTTCCAACATCCCTACATAGTCACCAGCAGAACAAGACATAAGACACACACTCAAGTACCAAAACCAGACAAATGACACAGTCCTCTTCATTCTTCGACATACTTGACAACTCACTAGCAGTGGAGTAGGTTTGCGGGAAATAAGGTCAGGAAGAAAGTACTGACTGACTTCTGACAAGCCAAATATGACACTGCTATTCAGAGCATATCACTTCAAAAGACTTCACGGTCAAAATGCATTTTTCCTTTGAGTGATGATAATACAAGCACAGTGGGATGAATCCTGTCCAAAATCCAGGATAACTTTTGTATTTTTCAAGAAAATAAAGTCTCTACTACCTCAAGGATAAAATAAAGTTTTGAACCCAGTTTTTGACAGTCAGGCCTCAGGCTGCTACAGTGTACAGGGATGAAGGACAGTGTCTTTGTTTATACAGGATCTGGGCAGAAGGTAATTTGTTTTATCTGGTATCAGCAAGACTGCTCTGGAGTGAAGGCTTCACCTAGAAGTTCAGGGCTTTAGGAATCCCATAAGTTGGATAAATGCAGTCCAAAAAGTAACCTTCCTGGAAGAAGCTTTAAGGCAAAAGAAGACCTTTCCCTACTATCAACCAAAGCAAATCACAAAGCCTCTTGTTCAAAATTGAAAATTAGCCTCTCTGAATTTAAACTCTTGTGTAGTTCCTATATATGTACTCACCACTTCCTTCACACTGTGCCTGAAGAAAGCATGAGAAGAACAGCATCAGGTTCTGGATGTACTCAGATAGTACAGTGGTATGATTTAAAAGCCTACATAAAATAAAACAGCACATGGCTATGATAAACCAATGCTGAGTCAGCAAAACAGTTAAACGTGCACAGATGCTTCTCTGAACAGAAGATAATCAATCACTCACTTCATTGCAGTGTCAAATCAAGCTCAAGGGGTTGTCAGACACTTCTAGGTTTCATCAAGAGCAGAATTATTGCTTAAATTGTTTCCTCTCTGACAGTTTGCTTCCCATTTGTTTTGCTGCAACTCATCTTTTTCAACCCATCAGTCCATCCACATTTAACAGCAAGAGACAAAGGCAACAAAAAAGATGAAGGAAAGCCTTTGCAAACAGCTTTTCAATACATAAGAAAACATACAAACTAAAAAAAGCCTGAAAAATCAGTGACAATTTCAGCAAAAAAAGCAGTAGCAGCAGGACCAAAATGTGTAGAAGGTAAACATCTGGCACCTCCTGTCACTTCAAATTTCTACTGCCAAAAAAGATATAGGTAAATTCTACTGTTAGTTAAATATCCCTCAAAAAACCAAAACCTTAGAGCTTTCCAGTTTGCTACAAGTCACTCCTTTACAGCTCTGTAATGATTCATATGTTCTATAAGGTAAGTTACAGAGTATTTCTCTTTTGTTTAGCACAGCATAAATAATAACTTTTGTTCTTTAAGCCTACATGGGCTCAACAACACCAGAATGCATATAGGCTACTTCATGTTCTTTGATTTTTCTTATTTTTTATCTGACTACATGTCACCTAAATGGAACGGCACACTTTGTTTCTTTCTCCTCACCCCCCCCCCCCCCAAAAAAAAAACAAACACAAAAACAAACAAACAAACAAAAAGTAATGGGAAATAAACAATTTGGTTTATCAAAGTATTTGAGAAACATGACGGTGTTCTCCATGAGCTTACTGCAGTGAACAGCGTCTCAAAGTGTCTCTGCCAATGGCAGACTCTACGGGTACGGCTAAAAGAATTACTAAGATTTACCTCTGAAGACAAAGTGTTTTTGCAAAAGGGGAAACAAGAAAGGCAATTTTGTAGGATATATGAAGCAAGAAGCGGCTAAGCAAAGGCCAGCACAAATTTTTTGTTGAGATCATCCTGTGATACAGGAATAAAGACAAAGTCCTAAGTACTGAGAAAGCATTTTCAAACATGGTAACTGGCCCAACAAGGTTTTGTTGAACATCTTCTTGGAGAGAGAGGCATGAGGTATTGATGGACTGTGTTCATAGTATTTTAGCTAAGATTAACTGCTAGTTATCTAACATTACTACAGCTCTGTGAGGTGGAGCCAGGTGGGTGTCAGTCTCTTCTCCCAAGTGACAAGCAACAGGACAAGAGGAAACAGCCTCAGGCTGCAGCAGGGGAGGTTTAGGATAGATATCAGAAGAAACTTCTTCACTGAAAGGATTCTCAAACACTGAACCAGGCTCCCCAGAGATATGGTAAACATCTCCCTGGAGGTGTTTAAGGGATGCATAGATGTGGTGCTAAGAGGATTTATGGAAACAGTTCAGTGATATATCCAAATGGATCAAAGAACCTCAAAGAAATAAAATAAAAACTTCAGCTGCAAACAGAAATACAGATGTACATTAGTTGAAGAGCAAATTAAATCGAGTCTTACGTTGTATTCCATACAAAGAGAAAGAAAAGCTACTGCTGTTATCCTACCCTGAAATTGCCAGGCAAATTCCAAATACACTAAAGAATAAAACCCGTTTCCAAGTGTGGCACGAGATTTCTGCAAGTTACAATTGGATTTAGGTAGCAAAAGTAAACACAACTTGATTTGAAATCTAGTTGGAAAAAGCACAAGGAATGGCCAAGTACAACAAACAAGGGAAGTGTGCTCTTGTGCACTGATAGCCAGAGCTCCACGGGGATTCAGATGGTATTAGTTAATACGTCCCTGGCAAAAAGTAGCAAGACCTGAATTCTTCCACCCACTGTATATGCAACATTACAGAAACAGACAAACTCCAGGGAATTTTTCTGCACAGCCCCAGCCCACACTTTCAGGGTTGCTGGGCATCATAAACGTAACTAAAAAAAAACAGCTCCTGGGCTGCATATCGCTGAGCATCAAAACACAAAGGAACCTAGAAAAATTCTAAGTGTCTTTCCAGGGAAAAAAGAAGTAGTATTATTTACTTAAGGCAATGCTTCCTCTGAGGTGAAGCCCCAGGATATGTCTTGTTCTTTCTTATGAAAAATTTTGAAACTAACATTTACCATCAAATCTGAAAGAAAAGAGGAGACATCTCTAAGGAGAGCAGAGCAGACTATGCTCTGTAAAATCCAGTCTTACTGAACATGTCCATAGCTGAGGCAGAATAGTAAGTACAAAGAGACTGTAGGTATCAAAGTACAAAAATTTGCACAAATAAACCCGAAAACAAAATCAAAGGAACCAGTGCCAAAGGTAAAAACTAAAAGAGTTTTAGAATTGTTTAGAAAAATACCATAGAGCAAAATTAAACAAAATTATGATAGTATGGTGGTGCATTAAAAGGAAAGTACAGTTACAACTGCAACTATTAAACATACCTGGTCAGGGGTCCCAATTCTCTCTTTGCTCATGCAGTACAAGCAGTACACCATAAGAAAAATCACACATTACCAAACCAGTAAATTAGCAAACCAATGAATCTTTGATGGCTCTATAATGATCAAGAGTTAAGGAAAAGAAGATGGCTGTACAGACTGCTGGAAAAACATTACTAAAATAATTACAGTTAACATTTCAATATAAAGGTGAAAAGTATTACTGGTATACACACAGTCTAACAAAAAGTAGTAAGAGAATTTAGATAAAAGGAGGAGGATAGCTGAATTTTGCAGACAACCCAAATCTTCTGGCCATGAAGTTGTCTGCTTTGAACACTGAAGAACAGACTGCCTTTCTACACCAAAAATGGAGTAAGAATTACACCTGTGTTGGCAGTGAAGCAAATGGGAGAGCCAACAGGTGTCCTCTATTACTAGCTCATGGCTTCACAAAAATCTCTAGCACTGAATCTGAAATTGTATAGTTGCAGGCTATGGGCATCTCTTATTCATTAGACTCTCTATGAATGACTTTGGTCTTACATGTCCTTTTCATTTTACTTCCCAGTAAGCCATATTTACAAAAGTAAGAATCTCTAAGAGGATATCAATTGTGACCAAAAGACCTAGGGAATATGAAATATGTACTGACATATACAGGAATTTATCTCTCCCCCCACCACTCCCCAACAGCGTAAAGTTCTACTTGCCCAGCACAGCATATTACTCCTGTGGGAGGAAACAGAAGATTGACCCACATAAAAACATTAACACAAAATATGCTAATAGAGGAAGGCAATACGAACCTCAAGTACCCTTAAACATTCTTCAGATTTTAATCAATGAGAGCCTCTTTGAATGTAAACCAGTTTTTGTCTCACTTAAACTCTTCACAAATTAAGTTTGAAAAACTTCAGCCATTGAAAGCACCTCATGCTTCAACACAAGCCTTTGCATTTATCCTCTCTCCAGCTGCAAGTTTGATTTATTTTTTTTCCCAGGCTATATCCTTCCATCTACAATCAAGTGTCTCAGCAGTCACCAATCTCTTTGCTGGTGTAGACTCTCTAGGCTATTTTATCTAGAACTGTAAAATTAAAACAGCCAAACTTTCACTGCTGAGCATGCATGGATCAAGGACTACAGTCTTCAAAACTGTCTCAAAGACAAAGCCAACAGGTGCTCTGTTTCTAGTGCTTGAACATTTGGGACAACTCAATTTGAGATAGGAATTCTCAGCTGACAGGGAGGGAATGGATCATACAGAGGAACAAGTCAGTTAACATGTATCTGTTTAAAAAAGGAAGCCAACAAAACTATACAAAATAAAGCAAAACCCCACACACCCACACAAACAATTTAAAAAAAAAAAAAAAAAAGATATTGACCAATAACCATTATCTACTTGATTTCATGGCGGGGAGCAAAAAGGATAAAGAATATTTCACAGATAAATTCTGGACCTACTTAGAGGTTAAGCTGCCTTTGAAAAACCACAGCTGAATTTCAACTTCAGCAGGGAGAACACATTATTGTGGTCTTGCTCACAGAACAGCTTGCCATACAACTAAGCACACATTGCCATGTCAGTGTGTCCCCTCCGTGGTGCAGACAGCCAAAACCATTAAGTTTCTCCCGGTTTTTATCAGTTACAGGGAATTAAATACTTCAAACAACAAGGAGGTACCACTGTGCTAGAACTTCTTTTTATGGGAAAGTCCTACTTGAGTCTCAGAGCTATTGAAAAAACTTTTCAGAGGACTCAGTTTCTCCTTTAGGCAGATGCAGCATCTAGGCAGCTCTAGGAAATGTGTGCTTTCAGGGAGTGAAAGCACTCAGCCTGAAACCTTCCTGTGCCCTCCCAATGCTACTCATTCCACTGACAGTGTGCTGAGTATCTGTTTCTTCAGGCAATGATTGCACAATATTTCTACAGAAATTCTCTTAAGTGAAAAAAGGCAACAGTTTTTGTTTAAGAATATATCTATATTGATAAAATAAACGTATCAGGCCATTCAGATAACAGCACAGGTCTCAGGTTCTCAGTCCCTCAACTGCTTTAATGCCGAGCTATGAGAACTTTATAAGGAGGCTGCAAACATCTCAGTAAGAACTGACTCAATGCCTCCTACTGGAACAAAAATCTTACCATTTATTCTAGATCAGCATTAATCTTGTCAAGATGTGAAACTCCTCCTCTTGCTGGCTAGAGATAAGATTTCACTGAAGAGCAGGGAGAATTGCCATAGTGATGAAAGTCTATCAGAGAAACATAAGCAATCTGGAACTGATGACATAATTCAGAGTGAGACAATGAATAAACTGGCTTAAGAAATGGAAGATAACTGTCTTCTGTAGACAAAGACATATGATTACTTGTAAAAGCAGAACAGTGGCTTTAACTGAACCTTTTTGTTTAAATTATTTTGCCTTTTATCTCTCCTTTCTTAAGGGCTGACAGATTGTTAAATAATTGTAGCAATGAACTGGAAGCTAGGGATTTTGGTAAGGAAATAACATTTACAGTGAAACCTCAAGTAACTGCCAATTACCTAACTATCATTAGATCTGAATTTCTGAAGCATGAAGAATGTATAGAGTATGAGAAGAGATGCTCACAATTCTCACACTAAAGAATAAACATTCACAGCTCACAAGATTCTTCCAAAGCAATTTATAACAGCAAAAAGATAAGACACAGGATATATCATAACATTTTATACAAGGATTAAGAAGTGAAGGACAGATCATGTTACTTGGTAATAAAATCACCAAGTGTAGGATTTAAAAAACTAACAGCACTAAAACATGTCAAATAAAGATCATAGTAACTGGGGGGGGGGGCGGGGAGGAGGGAACAAAAGCAAAAACCAGAGAGTATTATCCTTTTGTAAGTAATAATAATAATATAACCTTCTTTAATTAAAAGAGGAAACATGATCAATTACACATCTTCACAAGAAATTCTCAAGCTCATGTTATGTAGTGTAATACTACAAATGCATACAATCACAAATTATGTCTTAGAGAGATCAATTTTTAATCATGAGAAACAGCAAACTATAAAGACACTCATTCAGAAGACAAAAAAGTTTGTGAACCAGTGTCTCATTGTAAGCATTCATGAATTTAACAGACATTAAACATTGGTTTCCTAGTGGGATGCACAAGATCCATCTCATACTTAGATGGAATCATCACACACATAGACAAACCACTGAGTAGGTTTGTAGAGTACAGATGAGAATAAGGTGCCAGTGTACTCCTATCAATCAAACCACTACCTCTACAGCGCAGCAGGAAGCAAAAACTATGCCTCAAACCCCACAGCTCAACAGAATGAGTTGTCAGTGAGGCATCAGCTCTACATACAATCTCCTTGGACTTGCAAAGGTGAGCAGGAAACAGAGGGACCTTTCTGGATAGTTACTGTACCAAAGGAACTGAATAAATCCTCCAAGACTCCGAGTCACTTCCAGCTCTGCAGGTTGAGAGCACAAAGATTAGAATTTGAAGCAGTCACTGCAAAAGAATTTCTACTCATTTTCATAGAAGCAGCTTATAAAGCCTATATAAGTAAGAAAAACATACAGTTTTTATACAGTAAGAAAAACATTTGCATTTCTCTGGCAAGAAGCAGAATTTCTTGTGCCCAATATAAAGTATGAAGCCTCTGTCTCCTGAAACAGGAGCTGTAGCACCTGCAAACTGTTTCATGTCACTATCCTCAACCCATGACTACTATGGAAATCAAAACTAAAAAACATGGAGCAACATGTAAGAATCATAACGCTAATCATTCCTCCAGCCCCATTTGGTTAGGCAGAATGTTGAAGAAATTCTCCTGCACTAACTACACTGCTCAAATCTGAAAATTTGTTAATGCCTACTGTTTTCCTATAGAATTTTCCAACTTTTTTACCACAGGAAACTAAACCCACAGATCCTTCAAGCAATTAAGTGCACTCCCTAAATGCTGAAATATTTTGATGGAAAAGAATACCCAGGCAGACAGTTCAAGCAAAACAAAGAATAGTGTGCATAAGCTGTCTCAAATTCACAAATCTAAAGGCATTTTTCTGAAAAACAGTGAAAAGTCTCTGGTTATTATGGGACAAATTGATTTCCAAAACCAAGGTGCCGTTGCACACTTTTTGTAAGTGAAAAACGAACAGCAAATTGGGTTGGGGTAATTTTTTAACTTTATTCTTAGAAATACGCCAGCAAATTTTATAAAAGCTGGTTTTAAATGTAGTTAACTTCAGAAAGCTGAGGATAATGTCAGCCTGAACAGTAAATTTCAGCCAAAGAGCTGAAAAAAGACCTAAGAATACTATCAGAAAGAAAAAAAAAAACTATGTTGCTGTTCATGTATTACTTCTAGTGAAATATCACTGAAGTCCAACATGATCCAAACCACAGTGCAATTTGTGTCAAGCACCAGACTAAGTTCCATTCACTAAAGACAAGTAATAATCATATAGCTTTTTTTCTGGGTTTTTTTGTTCATACATGGAATTTGGGTTTGGACCTGATTCAGCCGGTATGCAGTTCAAACTAACAGAGTCGTTTAGCATAGAAACCAGGTTAAAAAAAAAAAAAAAAAAAAAAAAAAAAAAAAAAAAAAAAGGAGAGGCAAATTTTAATGCTAGTTTTCTTACTAAAAGGCAAGGAAAAAAATTCAAGGAAATTAGTGTGTTTTGTTGTAAGAAGACACGACTGAACTTAGAAGTCTCATATTTGACTCTTGTCCAGAAACACGAGTCAAAATGAACTATTAAGCTGTAGTCTAAATGTTTGAAGATTTTTCAGATGGGGACATTTTGCAACCTTAAATGGTAAAAACAGTTAAGTCCTATCCCAATAAAAAAAGCCTAGGAAAAATAATCTTCTACAAATAAGACAAAGTTCCAACAGACCGTAAACTGATTTGGAAATGGTCACATTAGAAAAACCACATTGACAGCAATTATCACAGTGTTGGATAGTATAAAAACAGGTAAATATTTTTGCACTTTAAGTGTACATATGAAGTCCATTGTAAAAACATTAAAATCTACTTGGACTTCCAGGCGCACTGAAGTATTTTAATGACAAATGTATCACAATTCTCCTTCCTGCTGTCCAAAGCTATTCTCTTCTTCTAAGCCTTACATTCCAGCCTAACAGCAACATATTTTCTACTCCAATCAACCATAGTATTCAGTGGTATTTCCTAGAAACTTTTTCTTGTGTCTCAGATAAACATAGAAGAAAATCCTTCAGGGCCTGCCCGATACACCACAGATTCCAGTTAAAATAATACTGAAGCAAGAAATTAAGAATTTCCATAGTGATCCTAACCACACAGAAAATCAGGTAGAAGTATAGACATTTTAGCAAAATTGAACTGTATCAAGCATGTGAGTTAGACTTCATAAATTTAAGGCTATGTGGATTCGGGAGGATTGGAAAAGTCATGCTGTGTGAAAGATCAGCTGCAGTAAGAGTAAGCTGAAATAGGTCTACACAAGCCACATTATAGTATTGCACTATTACACAATCATTCATTTGGAAAAGAAAAGCAGCTCACATGTGGAATTTTAGTAGAGTCCTCTTTATAATTTTCTGGTTAAAAATATTTTGGTGGTATCTGACTAGACAAAAGAAAAATGGTGACAGGAAAATGTTATCACGCAGGTGCCACACATTCTCATCAAGGGTAAACAAAAAAAAACCCAAACATTCTTACTTTCAGGAATTGCTGAACTTCTAGTAACAATTAAACACTCCTAAATCAAACTACACATAACAAAGAACTATGTAAATCTGCAGTGCAACTCATTTATCAGTGTTCATGAGAACACTGTGCTGCCCACATTTTCAGGAATTAGACCTGCAACTTTCCCCATTTTTACTCATGTTCAAAGAATTTAACATTATTAGACTGTCATAAATGACTTAAGATTTTTGGCAGGCTATCTGCTGTAATAGCTTTGATTTTCCCTTAAGTGCTTATTGTGGATGACTTATTTTAACAAGAATTAACACTACCATGTGGCTGAGACAAAATCTAAGCTCTTAACTCCTTTGAATCACTAACACGCCAAGGGAAGGACCATGTTATATATGTAATATTTTTTAAAGTAAATTAAGACACATTACATGTTACATATATTGGACATTCTTTAGATTTTAACTTGAAACTATTAATCCTTCTAAAGCAAAGTAAGACCAATATGGTTGGTCTATGCACTTTGTATCTGTAGTCAGCATTAAGAACTACAGAAAAAAAATAAATAAATACTTTGCCAAATTAGGGTTAAAAACCAAGATTGCTAATGCTTACCATTCCACAAATTCCAGCTGTATTTGAAAAATCATACCAGTCCTATTCATCATTCTGAATTTCTGAAATATTCATTACTTTCAGTGTAAGAATCATCATGAGCAGAAGAATGATTGGCTTGTAATGTTTCCTGTGTTGGTTGCACTCTATATCTACTTTGTTACCATAATATACAGAAAAATTTAGTCAGTGTTCCCAGAAGGAATATCAGCAACTAGAGCCATGTCAGTGGCTCATTAGATACTATCAAAAACAAACTTAATCACTGATACAGTAGGACAGCAAAACAACACAAAACCAAACAAACAAAAAAAAAAGGGCAGACTGCATGGATTTCTTTCTAAAGAATTTCATGTCATCAGTTTTGCTATTAAAAATTGAGACTGAAAACAAACATTGGCATAGAAAG
Source organism: Picus viridis (assembly GCA_033816785.1). Classification (NCBI taxonomy): domain Eukaryota; kingdom Metazoa; phylum Chordata; class Aves; order Piciformes; family Picidae; genus Picus; species Picus viridis. Next base: position 71,365,899 of record CM066606.1, on the reverse strand, counting down.
CCTATGTCCTATGCTTTATTGATTCTTCCACTGCCCATGCATATGAAAAATACTGCTCTAACACCAGAAAATCTTTTCAATACAAGCAAGAGGTGAGAAGATTTAAAAAATAATATGCAAAATATTTTATTTTCTGTCCTGTCACAGGGAGCAGTCTCAGTTTAGAGTTTTCAAAACATATTTTTCCCCTCAAAAAATACTAAAAAGTTCCTGCAGTTTTCAACCACTTCACATTGTTTATCATGTGGTAGAAATACCATCTACACCCTTTAGCATTTTGTACTCATTGGCTTGGGTATTCTTAATGCTCTGAGTAAACAGGCATGTAAATTAGTCCATTCTCAACACATGGAACTTGGGACTTGTGGCAGGGTGGAAAGTTTCACTTAGAAACATGAGTATCTGTAAGTTTTAGAGACATTCATCATCATGATGGTGAAGTCTCCTGTAGTGTTTCTGTGGCTTTTCACATACCATCTAGTGATTATACTTTTCTTTTTACCAGTTGAGTCAATATTCAGGTAATTTATTACAGAACTTTTAATAGGTAAGTCTGTAGGAAGAGATTTTTAGAACACTGCTGCATGTTTTTTCATGCACTTTTATGCAGCCTAAGAATACAGCAAATTGTACTTAAATAATTTCAATCAATCCTTCCATCCAAACACCCAAAGAAAACTGTTTCCAAAAGCCACTATTCCCCTCCTGTGCTTATCCTAGTCTCACCATGCCATGTTAAGCTGTACTGCACATTGAAGGACAAGCTAAAGCTACAACTAAGTGAGGCCCATCAAAACCAACATATGAATATTAAGAGAATCTTAGCTACGGTATGTGTTCATTCTTCATCAGAAGAGTGCGTATGTGTGGGGATGGGTGTGCTTGTTTTTTTGGGGAAGGGAATGTACAATTTTTTAATTATTTTTTTTTCCTCCCAGAATTTTGCAATTGCCAGTTTTAGACACTGGCAGGCTAAACCTTCCAAATCAGATTACTGAAAGGCCTACCACACCTGAGAAGTGGAGGAGGGATGTGGTTTGTTTTTTTACTGAGGAACTATTTGTAGTAGTCCTGGATGCTTACATAGTAGTAGCTAAACACTCTTGCCACCTTCAGCTGTCCAGGAGACTGCACACAAGCATAGTTATCCATGTATTCATCACTTCTAGGCTGAGTATCACCAAGCAGTATACCCCAGGGGTGAGGTGTTTCAACTGAATCAATAGGCAGCCTGCCCTGCAAAGAGGCGCATGGAGATGGCTCACCCACGCCAGGCTGCCTGCTGGTCTGTTCACAGATTCTTTCCAAGAACTTGTGCTTGATTTCATGCTAGTAAGTGGGAGTGGATCTGCTTCCCCAGGAATTTATGTGATGATGGCAGTTGAGAGATCATCGGTATGGGCCAAATCAGAGGAGGGAGGCTCATTTCCACAGTAGCTGACTTCAGCAGTGAAATACTTGTGGTGGTGTCTCAACTGAAAAACCATTTTAGTTCAGCAAAATTTCCTTTGCAAGAGCATTGTGATTAGAGGATTGGTTTCAATGCCTAGTGAAGAGAAAAATGAAAAGCACCATCTCAGAGCACTATATTGAGTTTCAGAAAGCACTCATACATATCTCATTTAGTGCATGTGTGCCTACATTTTTCTCTGAACAACAAAAAAATTTTAAAATGTTATTTAAGGAGTTGCACAAAAAGGTTACAAAAAAATGCAACAAATGCTCTTTACATAGAATCAAGTGCAGGGGGAGGCCACAAGAACCCAGTATAACCATAGCACAATTCTTTTGCCCATTTCTGTTGTTTGGCAGTTGGAAAGTAGTTAATACAACAAAGATAAAATAAATTAGTAGATAAATCAAGATAGCGACTATTCCTCAGCAGTTTAGATTCTGCATGTCTTCCCAGTCCCAGCTAGTCCTACATTTCTGCTCTAATAAACAAGCAGCTTGCCTCAGCAAACAGGTTTTTTTTGTCAGTCAAGTCCCAGATTAAAAAAAAATAAATTAAACTAGCCTTGATGCTATATTTTTAATCCTGGCTATTCATATGCAGCTCTTCGCATCAAGAATGGTGGCGTACCACTGCAGAAAAAAAGCTACCTAAGGCACAGGCTTTAAAACACAGCCATTATAGTTCCTGTTGCAACTCGGCAAAAGCTCCAGTGCATCTGGTCCAGGCACAGGAAGAGAACATAACACTGTCCCTCTTCAGATTTTAAAACAAAACAAGTAATATACCTTACAAAGCCACAGTAGGCCCCAGACAGCTCAAGTGACACTGTAGCCCTGCACACAAACAAGTGAGACTTCAGCGTTTTCACATAAAACACAGAAAAAGAAAGCAAGCATGAATCAAGAAGTAGATTCTTATTAATCCACTATGTTATATATACACATGATACAAGTTAGCTTAACTCAGTGGATCTTCAGACATAGGCTAGTGCTTACTTACCTAAACTGGTTTTAATCAATTTTAATTAAGCTGACACTTGCGCCTAGACTAGACTGTAAGTCAGCATTTACTTAATATTGAAAAGCCACAAGTAAACAAAATAGAATCTATGAACAAAGCTTGAAAACACTACATGTCTACTATATAGGAATTAAAGAAAAACCTACCCAGAGAGCAGAAAGAATTAAGACATCTATTTTCATTCAGCTGATTATTTTAACATGGATTTTGGGCTGTCCCACTACTTGAAAATAGTAGCATATTAACATGTTGCTGTCCTCTGTTTCTGTTGACTCTTTTGTGTCTTTGGCAATATTCTAAGCTTCCTGTGTGAACTTAAAATCACTCAACTTCAAGCCCTAAATGCATCAGATTTTTAAAGCTTATTTTTTATAAATCTATTTCTTTTCATTACTTACAAAGCAATTCTGACTTCTCACTTTCAGAATATGTATTTGTTAATGGAAATGCATCAGACTTCTTATATTTCAGACAATCTTGCCAAAAGTACAAATTTTATTTGTTCATTTTGTACTTAATACTACATGTTGCATACTGAATGTGCCAATTCTAAAAAAAAAAAAAACCACCAAAAACCAAACAAAACAACAACCACCATACTACAGTCTAAACTGCTAACAGAAATCTCATTTATAAAATCTAACAAGACCACCGCAGTACAAACACAGAACAAGCCTCAAGACAATCTATAGCAATTGAGATACCTGGATAAACATCCTGAGAACTTTCTGAAGTGTTACTTGCAGCTGTAAATGGAGTGAGGACAACAAACAATGGATAAATTCAAGCCCAAGAGGTTCAGACTGTATGTAAGAAAACCCTTTTTCCTCATGGGAACAGTGCAGCAGTGCCCAGAGAGGCTCTGCAGTCCTTATATTTGATGGTTTCTTACACTTGGGTTCTCAAGACCACAGCTAAGCTGAACAAAGCCTTAAGCAACCTAGTCAGACCTCAAGCTGACCCTGCTTTGATAACAAGGTTGGACTACAGACCTTCCAAGATCCATTCCAACCTCAATTATCCTGTGAAAGCAACACAAAAAGTCTATAAAGCACTTCTTTGATCTCACATCTACACAAGCCTTAGGTGACAACATTTCCCAACAAATATGGTTTCTAAGCTGACAGTGTGCTTACAAAAGCTACCATCACTGGGGAGAGACCTCAAAAAAGCTTAAACAGCTTATTAATTTGAATAGACTTCTACAGACTGCTCACTGCAATGTAGGCATGCTGACAGACTGCCAGATTTGCCCAGGTGCTTTAAAAAAGCACCTGCATCACCGCAGTCACAGGGTGAGTACCCACTACCCAAGTTACTGTTTCTTTACCAGTGAAAACAGCTCTAGAGCTGTATCACAGCATGGTGGGTTAGGGGTTCTGCTTCATTTTTACAGTAAGAGAGCAAGAGACCATGTGCTTGTGCTTCAATGACATCTCTGAAGGACTGACATATCTATTTGGTATCCTCATTGGTGCAGTTCGCCAGACTGAGTTACAACAATACCTGAGGTCTAGTTTACAGTCCCATCTGGGCAAGATAGCTGGGATTTAAAACTCCTAAATTTGGGTTTGAGGGTGGCATGTGTTGTCAAGGGAATCAGGCCACAGCTCCAAAGGACGTCTTCTGATGCAAGCTCAGCTCAAGCAATTCCACTCTCCCACTATTTTCCTTGAGGTCTGACAGAAAGTGATCAGCTAGGGTAAGAAACCTGAGGCTGCACTACAGCTAGAGTGCAGATATGGACCCAGGGCCTGGGGAGGGGTGGCTCAGCTGCCAACAAAATCTCCTTCTTAAAATGACATGACAGGGGTTCTCCCATTCAAAAACTCCCAAGTCTTGTTGCTTGTGGATATCCAGAGTAAGGTAATACCAGTAAGCTACCCCTTTCTAGAAGGACATAGTGGGAAGGAGCTTCTCTGGCTACTACATTGGCACTACACAGCACAACTACCCAGCAGCTCCTAAGATTTCCTTCTCCAGGCAAGTGCTCATGAAGAAGACTGACTTTCACTGTGGCACAAGAAGTCTGCCTCTCAGAACTGACAATGGAATGTGGGTTCGGACAGCACAACCTACTAACCTGCTGGGAGCCTCCAGAGTCCAGTATTATGTTATTAGTAAATTTATCTGCTCCAAAAGTGAGGTGTGGGAAGCAAAACACATTAAAAAATTACAACATGCATCTTTTAGCTCATCTCTATCAAACTCACTCCCAGTAATTAAAAAATAAGTAACTAAATGTTATGTTTAACTCAGTAAAAGACATTCCTTAAAATGAGCAACGACTCTATTGTTTTTCTGTAGAAGCAACCATTCTTGAAACCTTTAACTGTCCATCTAAAAATCTTTGTTAATTGAGACAAGACAGCATGAAGCAAGATTTCATCCCAAATTTTCATCATATCAAAAAAACCCCAAACCAAAGTATGCTTGAAGGAAAAAAATCTCAATTCTGAAACTTCAAAGGAAAATACTTCATCTAGAGTCTCCAGGGACGTGTACGATTTTCTAAGGCACCATGACCCAGGAATAAGAAGTAACCAAGTGTAACTTAAGGGTCTTGGAAAAAAACCCAAGCAAACAAAAAACCCCAACAAAACACACTATATAGCACCCGTATTTTTCATATCTAGACACATTTCACAACATCAGCCAAAACCAGAATAAAACTATGGGGAAGTTTAAATGCTTACTTGAGTGTTTAAGTGTTGTATTAATATTAGTTAATATTAAGTTTAGATGAAAATTAGCTGGTCAATGGAATACCTTAAGGCAGCATATACTTATTTTTTTCATGTGTCCCAATTTTATCAAAATATTTCTCTTGTTCTACATAAAGACAATGAGAAAATTATGATGCCACTGAGACATGGCAATAGACAATGTTCAACAAACTATTAGTCCCAGCAACCATAGATAACATCCCTAGAGGGAAAAAAGGTTAAATAAAAAAAAACAACAAAAAAACAAAAAACAGGTCTATGCTTTTTCTGCATAAAGGAAAAGAATTATTATTCTGCTGTTAAAGATGATTTGTTTCTCTGATATCTTCTATCCTCACTAAAGAACTTGCACAGAGGAAAGTTGTGTAACAGTCAAGCATGTTCAGAACAAATAAATCACTGAAATCTGCCCAATAAACAAAGATTACACCATCACAATCTCTGATCATGGATTTCTAAAGTATAAACTAGCTGCATTTTCCAAGATTCTGCAGTACACTGCCACGGTGTAGCAGGGAGGTTCTGAGCCTCCAAAACAGTGCAAAAGGTGCACATGCATATTCTGTGCTATTAGTGCATTGCCTGCTGGAAAACTAGCTCTGATTTTCTGGAGCAAATCCTTGTCAATTAATATTTACACATTTACTTTTTATTTACATATTTACTGCAAGTCTTTACTTTCTTCCACCACCACAAAGGTCCTAGAAGCAAGGAAAATAGCAAAAGCAGAGCATAAAGCTGTCTATAAGATGGCTTTATATTTAATCCAATACTTACTTTTATTCATGATCAGTAATAATTATTCCTAGCAGACACACAAGAGACTTTCCAAAGCAAATACCACAGACAGACTTGCAAATTAATTCAAGTATTTAGTAGAATTATTTCTTCATTAAGTGGTAGCATTTCCCAAATATACAGTTTATTATATCATCTGGATCCTTTCATCGTCCAATTACTCTCTTTTCTATTCTTGAAATATCCTTATGACAGGAAAACATTTTCAAAACATGCTCTGGCATGCTCAAGCCCAAAGCTCTCCACTGCAATTCAGCTATTTGAAAATTACACCACTTCTTGTTCCCACCAAATGTACCAGCACATCCAGCTTAATTTAAAATTTCCCCAATGCTCCTGCTTAGAATTCCTACTGCAACACAAATTATTGATGCTCTTAAAAAAAAAAAAAAAAAAAAAAAAAAGGAAGAAAGAAACACCAAAAAAACCCCACAACCAGCCAACCAACCTCAAACCTCACGACATTTGGCTTTTTTTAAGTATGTTCTCCACAAAACCATCTCTCCCTTGGTCAACCATCAGTGGTTCTTACATTGCATAGTAGCTATGACCCCTACATTTGAGGTGGCATGATCAAAGGAGCCCTGGCCAGACTTGGAAAAACATTTCCACTGAGAATGGACATACTGCCTGTCAAAAGGTTATTCCCACTGTGTGCAGGGAGCAGCTCATATTACTCCAGTGTAACATGAAAGTGCAAAATCTAGCCATAGTAATCCACATACATGTTTTTCTTTCCAAAAAGGGCATATGGGAGACAGTGACTGGAACAGAACATCCGTATTATCGTTTGAAGGGAGGAGATGGACAGGAGAGAGAAAGCTTCCCTAATCAATTCAGCTGCAGGAATCAGTCTTTTTTAAAAAAAATACTTCCAAAGTTTGGTTTGTTGCTTGGGTTTTCTGTTTTGGTTTGTGGGTTTTTGAGGGGAGTCGTTTGGGGGTTTTGGGTTGTGGTTTTGGTTTGGTTTGGGGGTTTTGTTTGGGTTTTTTTTTGTTTGGGGTTTTTTTGTTGGGTTTGTTTTTTTTTTTTTTTTTGGTTTGTGGTTGGTTGGTTTTTTGGGTTTTTTGTTTTTTTTTTTTCTTTAATCCTGCCTTTTATCACAGCAATTACTTCAGCTGCTTTCCTCTTTAGTGAAAAATTTATATATGCAAATATACATCTACATGTAGTTAATTGCACACATACACATGATCAGACTTTACACTCTGCGGAAGACAAAATAACTTTGGAGGCGTAAATCTTAATGTCAATGACAGGAAGGCTTTGGTGAACCATTACCATAAATCTGACAAACGCTAATTTGATGGGTGGCTGTATCTGTCTGCTGCAAGACCAGTCTAGACAGTCTATTGAGAAATCCTAAAATACAACTGTTTGTTCCCTGTAACACCATCTGGATATGGCAATAAGAGCCGACCCAGTGCCATTCACACATGGATCAAAGCACATGCTAATGCCATCATGAAGTCATACACATAAAAAATTCAATCTGAGGACTCTATGCAATTTTCTTAAGTCCTCAGTGAAGAAACCTCAGACTTAGCACAACTCAAGCTAAGTGCATGAAGAGGGGAGAGGGTGGAAAAAAAGAAGAGAATATTTAATGAGCTTGGCCTTCCCGAGGAATGTTAGGCCACCCATTGTATTGGAAAAGGCTCATGTCACACTTCAGTCATGGCACCCATCAGGGTGCCCCTTTACAAAAATTGATCCGGAGGTTTTTGTAATTACCTGTTTCAAACAGAAAGAGCGCCCAGAAATGCAAGAAGGTTTTTGAGGTGTAAATCTTACATTTTCTTATTTAAGATAGAGCTGGCATAATTTGCAATATTGCAGACAATATTGAAACACCCCCCCCTCATTAAATTGCACCATGGCACTAGATCAAAGCACCAAGGGCCCCCTATTGAACTTCTCTAAATATTACAAACATAAGAGCAAGTCTGGCTATGCAGAAACTAAAAGTAAAACCTTTTTTTCCCCCTGCCTCAAAAAAAAAACCCCAAAACATGGCTTCCCATAAATACAAGTTTAAAAGGTACCAAGCACTATATAGCTATACTGCAAATTCTAATTTGACAATGCTTCATCCACTGAAAAATAAAATGAAAAAAATAAAAATCAAGGATTACTGGTTTTGCTTTTTTTTCTCCTGTATAGCTTACTTCCTACAGTTTCTGGGGTGCATCTCAAACCATGGCCTTTCAAGAGGTCATGTAATTTTCATTTAACATAAGACATTATGTAGCAAATTCAACAACTTACACAAGACGTTTAGCTCTTTTAAAATATCCCTTGCCTCCCCCCTCCTGTATCCACTAATACTAAGCTTTCCGTAATTATATTGTCAGAGTCTTTTGACCATTGAGACTGTATTTCCCACTTAACTCTGTTTTCTTTTTACGATGCAGAAGTTTACAACAAGCAGTATTTAGTCTTTCTGAAAAAACTATAGTATGAAGCCAGGTTGCTGGCACAGAAGATGTATCAAGACAGAAAGCAAGGACAGGTTTTAACAACCATTTTGAGACAAACTCCATCTTTAAAAGCTGACATCCTCTCATTTAAGTATTTTTCTCTAATCTTTTGGAAGCAAACTGAATACTTTATATGGAGGTATTTCATATAGAAAACACTGGGACAAGACCACAACGCTAGCCCCTTACATACTAACATTTATAAATTTTAATATGACAAATGGAAAAATTTGTGCCATCATTAGCAGTTCAATGCAGGTTAATTAACTACTAGAACTGCACTTTAAACTTCTGTAGTGGGCAATTTCTTTATTCCCAAAACCAGAACTAGCATGTTAACAAGAGTAGCCTGTACTAATGTACTGCATCCCTAATATAATGTTTCATAGAATTACTGTAGAAAAATTAACTCCTTCATTCCTTTACAGGGCCTGCAAAAATTATGTAAATCTGCAAACACAAACACACAAAACCGCACAAATACAAAAATCACTCGAACTAAACTTCTGAAGACAAATAATAGTACTTTTAATTTGAAAACATATATACTTGGAAGAGTACATTTATGAAGCTACCACAACTATAATATGGTGTATTACTGAAATGCAACTGTAAAAAAAGTACACCTTTTTTTTTTGTTGTTGTTGGTTTGGTTTGTTTTTTTCAGTTGGGTTTTGGTTTGGTTGGTTGGTTGGTTTTGGGGGGAGTGTTGTCGTGGGGTTTCTTTATGATACAGATTAAAACATTTAGATTTTTTTTCCTACAAGATAAACACTTCAAACAAAACAAAAAAAAAGGGGGAGGGGGGGGAATAGGGATTGTGAGGGAGGATATCAGAGAAAACTTATTTGGGGACACAAAAAAAATGTCCAAAAAAAAATCAAGTAGTCTTTGCATTCTAAGTATGCTTAAACAGAAAAACAGCTCCACAAAGATTTCTGGTACTAGAAAAGCCACAAGAGATTGGCCCTGACTTCAGCCTGAAAAGACTGATAAACTATGAGTCATCAAGTTTTCAGACTGTAGAGATGTTTCAATATGGGGAATTCAAAAACTCACAGGAAATAACTAGATGATCCCTGAGGTCCCTTCCAACTGTAACAATTCTATGATTCTATGAACTGTTTCTGCAGAAAGCAAGTAATTCCCCATCAGGAAAAAAGTTAGCAGCACACATATTTCAGTGAAAGTATTACGTTTGTGATGGCATTAAATGGCATCATAGTAACATTGGGCTCTTCCATGTCTGAATTTCACAAAATAGATAACCAAAGAATAAACACAACAGTTAGCATCTATTTATAAATAAATACCTATAACCTCCTGTCCCCTCCCAATTTCGGCGTGGACAGTTGCCCTCAGAGAACTAACCTAATTCTACACAGAATAATATTTAACCTACAATGTTTCAGCAGCACACATGTAATGACAGGCACGTTAACTGGATTTTAAGTATCTGGTAACATCCCTTCAATCGCTGCCACAAGACTGCACTGCCATCTACTGTTCTCTGCTGCACCAGAACGTTCACATACCTTTAGAAAGTCTCCTATGGCTTAAAACTACCACCTCTCCTAAGTGCCAGACAGACCAGAATCGAAGCCTGAGCCTTGAGAAGCCAGTCCCAGGGAAGTCACCTGCATCGGTAAACTCCTCTAATCATTCTGTGATAATATATAATATAAAAGGCCGTGTTTTGATTTTTGGGGGGTTTTGTTGGGCATTGGTTGTGTTTGAGGGTTTTTATCAAATACTTTTTAAAAGCACAGAATTGCAGCACAGAGCAGAGAGCTCTGCAGCTGCTCCCTAGAATGGGGTCACTAGGCAGCTGTGCAGTGCCCTCTTCTGCCTTCCCCACCAACGCAGCCATACCCCCTGTGAACACAGACAGCCTCTTTTCCATTTTTCAGTCCTTTTCAGACTACAGACAAAAACCAAAATAATGTATTTGTATCCTGGAAAGCTATCCATTTTCACAGATATACAAACAATACAAAGCTAAGTACATTATATACTCAGTACTACAAGCACAAAAATTGTTACTTTTTCAAATTTTAAATCAGCAAACATTTCTAGAAAATCCTATAGGCTCAAATCACAGCTCCATTTGAAATACAGATTACAGGTAAGTCAGGCACTAATTAATGAAATGATACTTCATTCAGCAACTTAAGAGTTGCCAGGATGTTACTGACGTATCTAATTCAGCCCAATTACAATCTTGATATGATGAAGAATTTAGTAAAGAAGCAGCACAAGAATTTAACTGTGCCACTGACTTTATCACTGAAAGTAAGTACATTTGACTGGTAAGTTATAAGGGTTACACTTGAAAATTCCACTCCAAGAGGGCTCTTCCAATTAACAATGAATGTGGATCCCCTAGAAACTGGCACACATTATTTAAAGAAAAGAGATATGAAACTACTTAGTTTGTAAATACACTGAAAACAAATGGAACCGCTCTGTTATGAAAAACAGAAATGTTCTGCAGGGTAAAAATATCCATGTAATCACTTTAATAAGGCAACTGCTATGTAACTACAGTTATTCATTCTAATTTCACCGTGTAGCTTCTCTTGCATTCTTTCTTTCATTATTCTGATGATAATGCATTCTGTTGCATTATTCTGATATCCATAAGATCCAAAAAGCTCACCTAACAGGCCTCTGAAGTTACTCTACTCCTCTTTCTTGTAAAAGCAGTTCCTCAGAGAATGTAAAAATGTATTTGCTTTTCACAACCCAAAAAGCCAGGCACAGCTTTTTCTGTATTTTCTATACATGACAGAGAAAAACAAATACAGATAGAAAGATAAAGGCTTAATTTTCATATAGTTCTGATCAGAGTCCCAACCACATTAATCATTTTCTCTCTGCAACAGATCTAGGAATAGATTTTAATCTGTGAGTTGATAGACTATCAAATTCAACATGCAGAATCCATTGGTTACACAAAGAAATTAGCTTACATATGTCAGGTGTGATATATGCAAATTATTACCTTTTTATTACAAACTACATGCCCTTTTTTACTTGAAGTCACAGTGAAGAAGATACAAAGGCAAGCACTATCTGTAAGAGCCACTATTTAAATCTTGATTTCAGTAAAGAAAATTTTGGGAACCAAAATCTAGATTATATTTCTCTTTGTTGTTACCTCTTTTTATAGCTGAAAGATGATTATAACCTTTGTATCTCCCTTAAGTCACCTTGAGAAACCCAAGAGGAAAGCACACAGGAACTTCCTAAAGAAAGAAACTTCTCATTCTAAAATGACCATCTATGGTCACAGGTCTACTTCCACATTTAGATTTGTAAGTAAATCCCACCAGTACATGGTGTTCATACTACATATGAGTTAGCCTATTTAATATTTCTTAAGCCAAAGATCCTAATCCCTCTATGGCAGCCTGATAAAAATGTTCTCTCTTCTTAGCAGTTGTCCCCTAAACACAGATGATTTCTGTCTGGGAATTAAATATTGAAAAACATTTATGTAAGTTGCAAAAGAACAGAAAGATAAATGAGTAGGTAGAATTGCTAAACAGTTTTAAAAGTGTCCTCTTCCTGTGGAAAAAAATAAAATTAAAAAAATTCCATTATCAGATGGAAATTTTAGGATATCTAACATTAACAAAGAAAAAGCAGGTGAATTTTAACACACGCATCTCTCTTGAGAAAAAGCAAACAACATGATTATGAAATAGTTTCCATTCCAAAAGTAACTCAAGATGTTAAACAGCAGCTATTAACTGGACATCAGCAAAGCTGGATAACCTAGATAAAAGCATGCTGAAAGAGATGGCATAGGTACTGGCTAGTCTGGTAAGTCAATGAAGTCTGAAAAACTGGAACTGGAAAAGTACACAAGAACAGAAAGAACGTGTTATGTCAATATTTACAAAAGACAAATTGCATGTCCTAAATAATTATAGACTAATCAGCGTGAAGTAGATTTTGTGAAGAAAAAAAAAAAAAAAAAAAAAGTGAAATGATGAGATTTCATTATGAACAATTACATAACAAACACAAATCAACAGGCCTACACATCATAGACTGTCTTTAAGCTGAGTTAAAAAAAAAGTACACCTTACAGTAATATTCTTGGTCTTCAGGAACAGACTCAGTTTGGCACTGTAGGAGCATTTTGCTGAATCCATTAGAACAATCCTGCATCAACAAAGCAGTTCGTAAATTGTCTAAATTTATTATCACTTGTGGGTTCCAGGATACACTTCTAAACACAGAGCTTTCATCAAGTGCTGCATTTCTAATGTGATCCCATGGGACCTTCCCATGCTGTCAGACATTTAACAGTACCCATCCCAAAGAAATCCAAGATCATCAATAACAGAGAAAGAATACTGATAAAAAAAAATTAAAAAGACAGATTGCTACTATATCACTAGGTATCTATCACAGCAATATAACTTGGAATAGAAGCTCCTTTAACAGAAGCATAATCCTGTTTCAGGTGAATGAATGTGCACTACATTGCGCAAAGGTTGGAGAAAGCAAATCATAGGCCATGTTGACTATTCCGAGCACAGGTAATAGTACAATACAATAATACAATACAATAAACCAGGTTGGAAGAGACCTTCAAGATCATCGCATCCAACACATCAACCAATCCAACCCACCCAAAGAAATAGATCATGGCACCAAGCACCCCATCAAGTCTCCTCCTGAACACCTCCAATGATGGTGACTCCACCACCTCCATGGGCAGACCATTCCAATGGGCAATCGCTCTCTCTGTGTAGAATTTCTTCCTAACATCCAGTCTAAACCTCCCCTGGCACAGCTTGAGACTGTGTCCTCCTGTTCTGGTACTGGCTGCCTGGGAGATGAGACCTACCTCTGCCTGGCTACAACCTCCCTTCAGGTAGTTGTAGAGAGCAATAAGGTCACCCCTCAGTCTCCTCCTCTCCAGGCTAAGCAACCCCAGCTCCCTCAGCCTCTCCTCATAGGGCTTGTGTTCCAAACCCCTCAACAACCTTGTTGCCCTTCTCTGGACATGCTCCAGCAAGACAACATCCTTCCTAAACTGACGGGCCCAGAACTGGACACAGGACTCAAGGTGAGGCATAACCAGTGCAGTGTACAGGGGCAAAATGACCTCCCTGCTCCTGCTGGCCACACTCTTCCTGATGCAGGCCAGGATGCCATTGGCCTTCTTGGCTGCCTGGGCACACTGCTGGCTCATGTTCAGCCTACCATCAACCAGTACCCCCAGGTCCCTTTCTGCCTGGCCGCTCTCCAGCCACTCTGACCCCAGCCTGTAGCACTGCATGGGGTTGTTGTGGCCAATGTGTGGAACCTGGCACTTGGATGTGTTCAGTCTCATGCCGTTGGATTCTGCCCATCTGTCCAGCCTGTTGAGGTCCCTCTGCAAAGCCTCTCTACCCTCCAGCAGATCAACTCCTGCCCCCAGCTTGGTGTTGTCCGCAAATTTACTGATGATGGACTCAATGCCCTCATCCAGATCATCAATAAAGATGTTGAAGAGCATGGGGCCCAGCACTGATCCTTGGGGCACACCACAAGTGACTGGCCGCCAGCTGGATGTGGCACCATTCACCGCCACTCTCTGGGCTCAGCCCTCCAGCCAGTTCCTAACCCAATGCAGTGTGCTCCTGTCCAAGCCATGGGCTACCAGCTTGGCCAGTAGTTTCCTGTGGGGGACAGTGTCAAAGGCCTTGCTGAGGTCCAGGTAGACCACATCCACAGGCCTAGCAGGTGTAAGAGGAAAAACAGGAGTACAGATATTAACATCTAGAAACATAAAAGATGACAGTATTTTCTGCCCTGGAAAACAGTGCCTTTAAAAATGCTTTTCATGGGGTATCAGTAAGTATCAGTCATAGCCTCAAAGGACTGATATATGCTTTTGAGATTAGGGAATCACAAAACTGAAAAAGAAAGGTTTTATGGTGTCTATATGTAACATAAGACTAATTCCCATTGCTCTGCTGCTATCTGTCCTGCGTTCCCAAAGAAGAGTGTTCAAATGTGCAGGAAAACAGAATCAAACAGGTCAGGGAACAGTAATAAAAATGAGTGAAAGATTAGGAAAAAAATAATCTGATAATTCAAGTCTTGAGAACTTGTATTATTACTTGCCTTCAAAATAAAAAAAGTTAAAAAGGCAAGGAAAAATCTTACTTAAAACATACAGAAGACAGCCCTAATGCAAAAGGCATTCATTAAAGGAGAAGCAGTTAAACAATGGACCACCATGCCCAGAGTGTAGTGGGTTGTCTACTACTGGAAATATTCAAATTGTAATTGGATATTTTGACCCTCACCCCAAAGAGGTGTGTGTTCCTCATTTTGTCTCAAGTTGCTGCACATAAGACCACTGACTGACACCACCACCATGACCACAGAGCTAATTTCAACCAAACTGAGAGACAAGAGGCTTCCTGTTTTCTAATTCCAACCCAACCACAGGAGTAGAGGCTTCCTCCTTTCTGAATGTGAAACGAATTCCAAGAAATCAGGCCTAACCCCTGGGAGACAGAGGCATTCAGAAGACCCCTGAAGACCACTGGAGAATGCCACGTGATGGTACCAAGCACACACACCATCATCAGGTGGTGGGTGTGGTTAAGCAGGACCATTCTCAGAAGATGGTAAGCGGACATGAATATACAATAATGCAGCCATATAAAAGGGGAGAGACCACCAACTTTGGATGGAACACTCCCCCACCAAGCTTAAGAAGGAATCTGCCTTTGGGATGCTGAAGGTCCATGGTGGTGGTAGCCATTGCAGCTGAACTTTTCTTTTCTTCCTTTCTCTCTTTTTCTCTCTCTTTCTCTCTCCTTCATGCTTGAGTACTTGTTGACAGGCAAATAAAGTTAGTTGGCACTTGACTCCATTTTGAGACTGAATTCTGTTTCTGAGAACACAAGTAGAACAATTGCCCCAGCTGTCCAGAGTGTGACAAGGCGTTTTCATTTACAGCATATTCGCAGGCTTTATTAGGAATAAAATCAAAGTTATCAAAACAATATCTTCTGGGTTTACATCTATTCATTTCAACTGTAGAACCAACAACCATGGCTTTACTAAAACTAAGAAGGCAGTGGGCGCCCTTGAGTTGAGTGTTCCTGTACTTGGTTCCACAACTGCCATTGTGTGCCCTCCAACATCTCACAGTGCTGGCAGAAGTCTATGTTACGCTGAAGCATCCTAGACATGGAAATAACTCGCATTCAAAGTGTAAGTAACCCCAATCAGGACAACACAGACTTTACCATGTTCAGGCAGAGCAAACAGCACAAGGTAGACTACTCCTCATTTGTAACACCGCAGCCCAATTTTTTCAAGACAAAGAGGATCTTTTTCAGAACACCAGCATACATCAGGGCCAAAAAGAAAACTGAACTTTTCCATGGAGGTTGATGGGTTCTCCTCTGGGACAGAGCAGCAGAAAAAGCTTCCCTGCTTAGCCAGCCTATTACAGGGACTGCAAAACATGCAGAAGCAAAAGTCACTTCTGCAACAGGAAGAGGGGAAAAGAAAAAAAAAAAATGGAGAAAGACAGGGAACAGGAATCTCCTTTTGTCATTTTCCCTTACCCTCCCAGTTCCAGCCATGAAGCTAGCAGCAGGAGCTGGTTAGTATACGCAAGAGTGATTGCCCATTGGAATGGGCTGTCTGGGGAGGTGGTGGAGTCGCCGTCACTGGAGGCATTCAGGAGGAGACTTGATAGGGTGCTTGGTTGCATGGTTTAGTTGATTAGGTGGTGTTGGATGATGGGTTGGACACGATGATCTTGAAGGTCTCTTCCAACCTGGTGTATTTTATCCTATTCTATCCTATCCTATTCTATCCTATTCAAGAGACCTGCAGGTATTTAAGCAAGACAGTTGCTACTGCTGCTACCAGGACATGCCTCAGCATGTTCCTTTGTCCCCACAACTGAATGTAAGTAAGTGTTTCACTCATCTACTCACTTATTTCAAATGTGGTAAGACTGGAGGATAGAAAATGACTGCCTACCAAAAGGCATATTGACTTCTGTGTAGTTCATCTGCCTGACCACTTCAGAAAGCTTTTTATAAATGATAAATTCTGGTTTCATGTTTGGTGCATCTCACAAAATTCCATAAAAAAGGGATCCAGACTTCTGTGGAAAAAATTCAGCTTGGCTTGCAGACATCACTCCAGAGAACTTCAGATCTAAGAGTAAAGATAGGCTGTTCACCCCACTCAAGTCTAATTGCAGAAAGTTCTCCAGGTTAGCAGTCCCCATGAGTTTAATACACATGCCCAGCTCTGACTGAAGTTCAGTGAACTGTTCTGGAAGGACACAGAACTAAGCAGCATTTTAGTCTGCAAAGCAAGCAGAACCAGCTCATAGCATACAGGGAACATGCAGTTTGTCTTGATTAGTAATAGCTTTTATCTATTTCATTTTAAGAAGAGAAATAACAAAATACAATTTTTTTCATTTAGATCCCCAAACAGTCTGTGTATGCATGCAAACAGGTGTGCAAAGTCCATGCTAACTATAGATTTGAAATAGTGTCTGCAGATTACTATTACTGGGTAGCAGTTTGGACAGCTTTTTCAGACTAATGCAGTAAATTCATCTTAAAGGGGTAAACTTTAAAGGAAGGACAGTCAGCAAACTATCATTCAGAAATAAGATAAGCTCAGTTCCTGCTGAAGCTGCACTTCCTTTTCCCAGATGAGTACTTATTATAAAGAAACTTCACAAATAAGACAACGTTTCAGAGAGGAGCACATATACACACCCACATTGGAACAGATTTCCAATTGTTAGGCTAGCAAAGGCAAGCATATTTCTCTAAAGCAATGTCTTCTCTCAGGAGATAAGTCTTATGGAAACAATACTTGCTAGCAACAAAAACATAAGATGTCAACAGCCTTCTAGTTTGTTACAGTATTTCATATTTGTTCATATGGTGTACTCATATTTGTTATGGTATTTCATATT
Organism: Picus viridis; assembly: GCA_033816785.1. Taxonomy (NCBI): domain Eukaryota; kingdom Metazoa; phylum Chordata; class Aves; order Piciformes; family Picidae; genus Picus; species Picus viridis. The sequence continues at coordinate 71,348,442 of CM066606.1, read as the reverse complement.
TCATATCAAGCTCAGTGTGAGAATAAAAAAAAAAATGCACAAAGGCAGTCATAAAGTTATTCAGGTCAAATTCAGAACAGTTTAGTTAGAAAAGCCTAGAACGATTCTGAACTACAGAATGTATTTAGTAGTCTTAGAGATGTTCTCATGAGCCAAACAGTCATAAAGAGTCTTAAATATGAGACTAAATTTGAGTTAAATTGAGAAAGAAAAAAAGAAAACCAAAAAAAAACCCAACAAACAAAACCAAAACCACAACCAGAAACATTCTGCCTGGTATGAAACTCTCAGAAAGCCGCAATACAAATGTTGTCAGTCCTCTCCATGCATCAAAATGAAAATAATGTGGCTAAATGGATGATACTGCATTCTAAAAACATTCCACTTGAAAATGGTTTACCTTTTGATACCTTGCATATAAAATTTGTAATAGTCAAACTTCTTCCATAGTAAAGACTAAATACATTACCTGAGCCAACTTATCAAGCTGAAAACATATTAGAGATTGCAGAAAGAAGATATAAACTCCTACTTCAGACAGTTTTGTTTTGCTATTTAAGGATTACTTCGAAAAAGATTGAATGTTCTTCAGTTTCCACATGCAGCAAACACTTTCTATCTGCAGTATGGTATTTGTTACTTATCTGAAAAGCCTGAGACTAATTCATGACCTGGAAAACCACAATTAGTAATGCCCAGAAGTATGATGGAGAACATCTAAGATAAAAAATTCAATGCATACTTCTCATGAAATTTGTGCTTTGGTGACTGATGATGCAGGTCTCCCAGATAGAGCAGCTCAGAATGAGGCTCCTCTTTACAGTGTAAAAGCTTATGAGAATTTCTCAGCAATTTATACTGAACCAGGTGATGCAAAGCTGACACCAGAATGCTGCCTTGGTTAACATTCAGATTTGTACCAGATGCTTTTAGGTGTAATATCAACTAACAAAGAAAAAGCTGGTAACATGCAGGCCAAACTTGGAGAATGCCAGAAGTACAGGAGCATTCATGGAAGCCTCAAGAAGCCTGACCCTCTTTCATACAAATATAACAGTACAGATTTAAGACAGTCTTCTGAATACTGAATACAATCTTATGAGGAAAGCCTCCTGTTGTTATCAATTATAGCAGTTTAGCAGTTAAATAGAAGTTATCAGAGAAACACAACATCAGGATGGATACAGAAGAGATTACTAAGGTAACCAACTAGGTATGACAGAACAGCAAGATGTGAAATACCACAAGCCAATCAGAGAAGCAAAACCAATTCTTCCCTTTTGCTAGCACTACAGCTTACATAATCAATATAGGAATCATGACAGGAAACACAAACAAACAAAGAAACAACCAAACAAAAAACCCCACTGTTACCTCTAGTAACAAAAGTTAGAATTAAGCACAAGTTTCTAGGCTCAAATCTGTAGATCAGCTTAGCTCTAGCATCAAAATTTCAGTTATAGTAAGCTACCTTTAAAAATTTTTTCCCTCTCTTTGAGAGGATCAAAGCAACAGGTAAAAACAACCCATAAGATCTAGAATGTACAAAGGAATAAGGCTTGTGAAAACGTTGGTACATCAGCTCTTGAATGAATTAACTCTCTAAAGCCTCTGCTAGAGGTAATTTCATAATCTTAGAATAAGTCTCAAGATGCTTTCATGAGCCAGTCATAAAGAGTCTTAAATGTGACACAAATTTGACAGTATACTATACCCATACACAGAAATTGAAGGATTTGTACTAATGAACATTTTTTTTCATTATACTGTTCATGAGAAATATGACAAATATGAATGGAATACTGATGACTTCTTTCTTTATATTAGTTGTTCTTTCACTATTTCCTACAAAACTCTGAAAACTAACCTCACCAGACTTTACCTTCTGTAAATCTTGAGAACAATACCAATTCAAACCTAGGCACTATGCTGCAAATAAGATGAATGTAGGACTGCTGCTACAAATACATTGTATTGGTTCATCAAATGGTTTAACAGGTGCTCTATGGAGCATTTACAGTGAAACTAAATGTTGACCACCTTTTCCTTCAGGACACAAAATAAAGGAATGCATGCAGTAGGCACTTTTCATTCTCTATTAACCCAAATAGATGCAGCAAAATGTTTTATGAGACAACTAACAGCTCACTGTTGCTAAAAACACAGCATCACCCCTTTTGTGTGTCCCAGATGCATGTTCTTGCCCCTAATGTGACAGCACCTTGGTGCTAATTTGATCCCTCATACAAAACCATTCAGTTCACTGAAATGTCAAAATACCAACATAAGGCTGAAAAAGATAAGGCACTTTACTAAGAGGTCGTGGAGAGTTTGACTGTCACGTACACACACTCTATCCCCCATGCCAGAGCAAAGAGATCATCATAAACTTCAGTGCAAGGCTCCCCTTTAAACCAGGCAACTGGTTCTGGCAGCTCAGCTGTATCACAAAGCTTCAGTATTTCCTCATTTTAGAGGTTTCAACATTTATTGAGAAAAGAATTTGAAAACATCATGTGACAGGCATCCAAAACATTAGGAACTAAATGGATGTTTCAACGAATCAGGATCTTCAGGCTCTAGCTCAGAACTGGCCAGATACTTACTTTCTAATTTTCATTCCCCTGAGACTGGAAACTTACTCAGTGTTGAATAATGAATAGTTCACTATAGAGTTAAGTAGTTTTGTTTTTCAAGTGCCTTCCTCCCCTATAACCCCAGATATAAGCTACCCTCTTTCTCATTTGGAGTCACTGATGGATTTCAGTGCTGGCTTCTTTATATCCTGAGGTTTCCTTGGCACTAATCATCACTACATCTCAATGATGTTTGCAATAAAAGACCTAAGGTGAGACAATCGATAATTTTCCCCTCTAAGAATACACAATCTAATCAGAAAGGATTTACAACAGTTCTTTTTTTAAATCAGACAAAACTATCTTCCAGGCACATCTTTTTGTCCTACTGCCTAACACCTCAGGATATGCTAAGCCACATTCTGAGATCGTAGAATCAAGAAGGTTGATGATCTCGAAGATCTTTTCCAAGTCCAACCTATCACCCAACACCTAATGACTACTAAACCATGGCTTCAAGGGCCACATCCAATCATTTTGAACTCCTCCAGGGACAGTGACTCCACTACCTCCCTGGGAAGCACATTCCAATGGCCAGTAACTCTTTCTATGCAGAGCTCCCCCTCTGTACTCTTGTACAGTTTCTGGCCATTGCTGTTCTTTACAGAGGTGCACTTGCTTAAAAGGTCTATTCCTTGCTCCCTCCAGCTTCCTGTACCTGAGACCTAAAAGGCTCCCAGTAATTACTATAGATTCTTACAAGTCACCTGGCTATCAGGTTGCCTTGTGTTGTACTAAAGGAAAGAAAAGACCAGGGAAGACAGAAGGAGACAAAAACACTATTCTCTCATTCCTCTCACTGGAACTATTTTGTCACACACTCCCCACGAGCAGGGATTGAAAATCTCGTGATCCTCATTCGGTAGGAACGAGGGCTCCATGCCTTACGTTACACCTTCATTGAAGTTATCTGTAGGCTGCATTTTCACAGTGAGGAGGAACACCAGCCCGGCACTGAACATGCTTCCTCACCCGATTACCACTCTGAGGGCTTTCCAGCAGAAGTAAAGGTGCACCAGGGATACAGATAAACAATCCCACGTTTCACCGGCTTACGGAGCAACCTTTTGGCAGACGAGGAGACAGGGACAAATCCGCGGGCGCCAGCGGCCACACGAGCCACTGCGCTGCGGGGATCCCACCCTCGCGCTCCCCCAGCAAGCTGCCGCAGGGAGCGCGCGCAGTCCCGCGATGGCCTCTCGCGCCCTCTGGTGGGACGACAGGGAACGGCGCGCGGCGCCGCCGCCGCAGCCTGAGGGGCAGGGCGGCCCCCAGGACGGCCCAGCTCTGTCCCGCGCGGCGGGGGCCAGGGTGGCCTACGCGTCCCTTCGGCCCCCTAGGCGGACCGAGCAGCTTCCATCCTTTCACCGTAATGCTGAGGGGCAGGCGCCGGTGCACAGGGGCGACCCTTATGCTCTGAACGTGATTTCATCTGTATGACATCGTGCACTGCCCAAGCATGCTGGTAAAATCAGCCTTCCAAAAGAACAGTGAAAGGGGGGAACACAAGACAACAACTTAACTCCTGACAGCATATTGTAAGCATCGATGAGCCTTGTGAACTGCAATCTTAGTAGCCCACTACCAACTGTGGCTGACCACCCTTCACAGAATCAACCAGGCTGATCACCAAGTCAAGTCTATCACCCAATAAAATCTAATCAACTAAACCATGGCACCAAGCGCCTCACCCAGTCTCTTCTTAAACACCTCCAGGGACGGTGACCCCACAACCTCCCTGGGCAGCCCATTCCAATGGGCAATCACTCCTTCTGGGAAGAACTTTCTCCTCACCTCCAGCCTAAACCTCCCCCTGGTGCAGCCTGAGACTGTGTCCTCTTGTTCTGGTGCTGGCTGCCTGGGAGAAGAGACCAACCTCTGCCTGGCTACAACCTCCCTTCAGGTAGTTGCAGACAGCAATAAGGTCTCCCCTGAGCCTCCTCTTCTCCAGGCTAAGCAACCCCAGCTCCCTCAGCCTCTCCTCACAGGGCTTGTGTTCCAAACCCCTCAGCAGCTTTGTTGCCCTTCTCAGGACATGTTCCAGCAACTCAACATACTTCCTAAACTGAGGGGCCCAGAACTGGACACAGGACTCAAGGTGAGGCATAACCAGTGATGAGTACAAGGGCAGAATGACCTCCCTGTTCCTGCTGGCCACACTCTTCCTGATGCAGGCCAGGATGCCATTGGCCTTCTTGGCTGCCTGGGCACACTGCTGGCTCATGTTCAGCCTACCATCAGCTAGTACCCCCAGGTCCCTTTCTGCCTGGCTGCTCTCCAGCCACTCTGACCCCAGCCTGTAGCCCTGCATGGGGTTGTTGTGGCCAATGTGTAGAACCTGGCACTTGGATTTGTTAAATGCCATCATGTTTGACTCTGCCCATCTGTCCAGCCTGTCAAGGTCCCTCTGCAGAACTCTCCTATCCTCTAACAGATTGATACCTGCTCCCAGCTTGGTATCATCTGTGAATTTACTGATGATGGACTCAATCACCTCATCCAGATCATCAATAAAGATATTAAAGAGCATGGAGCCCAGCTCTGATCCCTGGGGCACACCACTAGAGACTGGCTGCCAGCTGGATGTGGCACCATTCACCATCACTCTCTGGGCTCGGCCCTACAGCCACTTCCTAACCCAGCACAGAGTGCTGCTGTCCAAGCCACAAGCTGACAGCTTGGCCAGGAGTTCGCTGTAGGGGACAGTGTCAAAGGCCTTGCTGGAGTCCAGGTAGACTACATCCACAGCCTTTCCAACATCCACCAGGCAGGTCACCTGATCATAGAAGGAGATCAGGTTGGCCAGCTTCCAGTCATCAGGGACCTCACCAGTGAGCCTGGATTGTTGAAAAATGATGGAGAGTGGCTTGGTAAGTTCATCTGCCAGTTCTTTCAGCACCCTAGGATGGATTCCATCTGATCCCCTGGACGACTTGGGAACCCAATGGCTCACAGCAGGTCTCTTACTGCTTCCTCCTGGGTGGTACTCTACTGGTCTCTGACTCCATCTGCCAGCTCAGGAGGCCAGTTGTCCAGAAGACAACTTATCCTACTATTGAAAATTGAGGCAAAGAAGGCATTAAGTACCTGTGCCTTTTCTTAATCTCTTGTTAATATGTTCCCTTCCATGTCCACTAAGAACCAGAGGTTGTCCTTGCCTTTTTTTACTTTTATTCCTACATGACATAGCAACATCCTTAAAGCCTCCCATTTTTTCCAAAGATGATACACCCTCCTTTTTTCCTTTAATTTGCTTAGAAGTTCATTGCCCATCCAGACCAGCCTTCTACCCGGGTGGCTCCTCTTCCAGTACATTGACACAGCCTGTTCCTGAGCCTTCAAGATTTCTTTCTTGAAGTAGGTCCAGCCCTCCTGGACCCCTTAGTTTTTACAGGCTGTTTCCCAAGGTACTTTTCAAGTTAGTTCCTTAAATATGCTGGAGTCTGACCTCTGGAAGTCCAGAGTGGAGGTTTTGTTGATGGCCCTCCTCGTTTGACTACATATTGTAAACTCAACTATTTCATGGTCACTGGTCCCCAGAGAGCCTCTGACCACCACATCTCACACCAGCCCTTCTCTATTTGCAAAGAGTAGGTTGAGCAGAGCCTTGCCCTGGTAGGTTCATACAGCAGCTGTGATAAGAAGCTATCCTACATACTCTCCAAGAACCTTCTAAACTGCCTCCTCTCTGCTGTGTTGTGTTCCCAGGTGATATCTGACAGATTAAAGTTGCCCACTAGGACAAGGGCTGGTCATCTTGAGACAGCCTCCAGCTATATTCAACAACCTCATCATCCTGGTTGGGTGGTCTATAACAGACTCCAACCGGGATGTCAGCCTTGTTGGCCTTCCTCTAATTCTCACCCACCGGGACTCAACCTGGGTATCCTTAATCTCTAGTTCAACAGCATCTAGAGCCTCCCCAATGTACAGGGCCACCCCTACCGCCCCTTCTCCCTCACCTGTCTCACCTGAAGAGCCTGTAGTCATCAATTACTGCACTCCAGACTTGTGAGTCATCCCACCACATTTCTATGATGGCGACAGGATAACTTTCCTGTTGTACCAAGGCTTCCAGCTCCTCTTATTTATTTACCCATAGTGCATGCACTAGTGTACCTGCATTCCAACTGAGCTGCCTCAACTGAGCTGACTCCCAATTACCACTCTCAGACTCCTGTCTGGGGGTACTGGTTTCAGCCCCTTCCCCTTCAAATCTAGTTTAAAGCCCTGTCAATAAGACCTGCCAACTCCTTCTTAAAACCCTTCTGCCTCTGTGGGATAGGCTATTCTTGTGTGCCAGGATCTTTCCCCCACTCTGGGACAGATATACTCCATCTGTTGCTAGCAGACCTGGTGCCATAGAAAGTTCGCCAAGATCAAAAACCCCAAGTTCTCTTGGTGGCACCAGCCTCTGAGCCACTTGTTAATCATACCTGTTTTCCTGTTCCTTTCAGTATTCCTTCCTTCTGGAAGGCCTAGAGTTGGCAAGACTGCTTAGAAGGGTCACCTGCTGGATTCCCTCTATTCCTTTGCAGTGTACAATCTTTCAATCTGCAAAATAATACTTTTCTAAGTAACTTCTTAAGTGATCAGACAATTGGCTTTGAGGTAGCAGTTAATGGCTTATAGACTACCTGGACCATAGTAAAAATGAAGAAGCACAGGGACCCAATCTGTGACCTGTCCAGGTTAAGAACTTGTCCTGTATTTGACTCAGATAAGGTTCATTTTCACAAGAAGCTGGGAGGGGCCACAGCCAGAATAGCTGGACCCAAACAAGCAAATGGAATGTTCAATACCATATTGAACATTAAGTTAGTATATAAGAGGGAGCTGACCAGGAGAAGCAAGCACAATTTGAGTGGGTGAGCTGGTGGGCTCTGGGCAGTAAGAAGTTGCATGGCTCATTCCATATATTTTATTTCATTACTGTTGCTGTTATTACTGTCTGTCCTTCCCTCTCTTCATGTTGTTCTATTAAACTCTGCTTACACAAGCTTACAAGGTTTTACCTTTTTCTCCCTATTCTCCTTCCCATCCCACCAGCACAGTGGTGAGGGTTGGGGTTAGGTTTACTCAGTTGCCACATGGTACTCAGTTGCCAGCTTGGCCTAAACCATGACACAACTTAATCAGTGATCTGGAAGGAGTCAGTCTTGTAAAGCTTTCATATTACACCAAGATGGAGAGAACTTCAGAGAACCTGAGCAGGGTGGAGGGACAGGGCCTTGTGCAGTCCAGCCAGGATAAATGGTGAGCCCTGTCTCCAGGAAAGCAGAGCCCCAGGCAGCAGTCCAGGCTGAGCACTGCTTGCCTGGGCAGCATCTCTGCAGAAGAGTTCCGAGGGCCCTGGGTGACAGCTGAACAAGATCCACCCTGGGGCTGGCAACAGCAGAAAAACATCATAATCCAGCACTGTAGAAGATAGGCAAAATGAGGAGATGAAGGGAAGATAAGATCCCCTTTCACTAAGTACGTTTTAGACCACACCTAAGACACTGAGTCCTCTTGTTTGGTCTCCCTGTCCCAGGACATTGCCAAACTGGAGTTAGCCCAGCAGAGGCCCACCAGGACACTCAGAGGCTGAAACACCTGCCCAGTGAGGGTAGGTGTGAGGTTGAGGGTATGAGGCTGATTCAGCCTTGAGAAGAGAAGGCTTTGGGGGCAGCCTTCTGCATCCCACAGGCAGATCACTGACAAGACAGAGGCACACTATGATGGTGGCTGGGTGACAAACAATGGGCACAAGCTTAAATAAGACAAATTTAGACTGGAGATAAAGGGAAACCTTTCTTCCTGTGGCCCAGGGCAACAGTAACACAGGTTGCCCAGAAGCAGTGTGAAGTCTCTGTTCTTGGAGATTTTATGACTGCTTAAAGCCCTGAGCCATGTAATCTGGCCTCCTCAGTAACTCTGCTTTGAGCAGGAAGTCACATTAGAGATGCCCAAGATTACCTCCAACCTTAGAACTGTGGTGTTACCCTGTTTAAAGTATTGTCAAGCTTTAATGCAAAACTGAAAGCTCTCTAACATTTCATTTGCACTCATCTTACCTGTTCATCTAGGTGACTAGCATCCTGCAACAAATCCAATCTGTAAAATCAAAGTATCTTTGCAAAGCCCCTGTCAGGGAGAAGAAAGCAGAAAAGTTTGAAAAATCTACTAATTTGGATCCACAGCCCTGAATGGTATCATCTTCAGCTCTTTCAGAGGCTGGAGAGGAGGGCCTTCATAAGCATCATCACACTGCCTGTCACTTATGCTCATCAGAAGTGCAAAGAGAATTGTATGGCTTTTCCAGCAGGTAATACAGTAATAACAAATCAAAATAACATGGGAGCTCTGTGCTGCTTCACCTGCAGTCAATACAAAACAAAAGTCAAGAAAAAAACAGCACTGGAAACAAAACATACAGGTTTTCTGGACCTAAACCTAAGTTCATACTTTTAAAAAACTGAGAGGGAGTGGGGGAAGAGGGAACAAACATGTTCCATAGATCACAGATCTGATCACAGAGTACAAATAAGACCTGCATTCACCTATATCAAACAGGAAGCAGATGTGCTGCTGGCATGCTGAGTGATAATAGAGCCATAATAGAGCCCCTGTGTTAACAAACAACACTGGCAGTGCAGTGGCAAGAAGTACATTACAATTCTTAAAAAGGACTTGAGGGTTTCCTAAAACCACCCAACTCATTAGCAGAACATTGATGGTTGCTTTAACAAGGTCTGCTGTGTGCAGTCCTCATGCCAGGGATTACTGAACTTCAGTAATGAAGGACTTAATCCTTGTATAAATACACTGATTAAAAGTTAATAGTGCATATGAAGTTCCTCAGATGAAAAGTGGCATACGAAACAGCCATTAATCCTCTACTCTCCTTAGGGGGAGGGCAGGTTCGGAGAGAGCACAGTCAGCTAACAACCATGCTTCACAGAAGTCAGACAAAAGGATGTGAGAAACAGGTTTCGCAATGGCCATACAGGGAATCTCAGTTTAAAGAACAACTGGAACAACTACATAAATACCAACCCTTAAGTGTAAGTCAGAAAACCCCAACCTAGGGCTTCCGTAACAGAAATTCCTGAACAGTTTGAGGAAGCTTCACAAAAAGGAATGACTACCATATAATCAGTTTGATTACCAATAACTAAAAGAATCTTTTTTTCAGTTTTAAAAGTTATTTGGCACTATATTCCCAATCCACACTGGAACATTTCCAGACTCCCGATGTTTGGAACAATCACCAGAGTCCAGAATGAACAATAGTAATTGATCAGCCCCACTTGTGAGTCATTATCTTGAGCTCTGTCCATGCCCAAGGTCTGGTATCTAGCCCACACCCCATTACAGCCTGGGTGAAATAGATGTTGCTGGGAAAATGAGAACTACTGCAGGAGGAAACAAGAAATAAAATTTAGCATTTAAGCTTCCTGCTCTTTACTTAGACTGATTTAAAATTCTGCTCAACTAAAATTAGTAGCTGCATATAAAAATAGTGCAAGAAATCAACATTAAGACCAAGCAGAAAAGCTGTCTTCTTCCACAATTGCAGAAAGTCTACACAATTTTCTGTCTCTCTTAGGTGGCCTTCGTTAGAAGATCCTAAAAGCCACCCTCTGTGGAACATTCTCTTTAGCCAGTGGAAATATTGTCCCAGATATGCAAGCACATGTATGTACACCATCATTCCAATAAATCAAAATATCCATCATACAAGTAGATCACTTTTTTCCTCATGTTATTTTACTTCTCTTTTGGCTTTGCATGCTAGTTACAGTAAAAAATTCAGGTACTCTAAATATACCAGTGAAGAACTCCATCTGTATATGTGATAAAACAGCTTTATATATGGTAATATTAGAATCATAGCATCAATAAGGTTGGAAAAGACTTCAGACATCATCAAGTCCACCCTATCAACCAACACCTCATGACTAACTAAACCATGGCTTCCAGTGCAACATCCAATCCTTGTTTGAATGCCTCCAGGGATGGTGACTCCACCACCTCCCTGGGCAGCCCATTCCAATGGGCAATCACTCCTCTGGGAAGAACTTTCTCCTCACCTGAACCCTAAACCTCCCCTGGTGCAGCTTGAGACTGTGTCCTCTTGTTCTGGTGCTGGTTGCCTGGGAGAAGAGACCAACCCCCACCTGTCCACAACCTCCTTTCAGGTAGTTGTAGAGAGCAATAAGCTCTCCCCTGAGCCTCCTCTTCTCCAGGATAAACAACCCCAGCTCCCTCAACCTCTCCTCATGGGGCTTCTACTTGAAAACTCTCACCAGCCTTGTTGCCCTTCTCTGGACACATTCAAGTGTTTCAAGGTCCTTCTTAAATTGAGGAGCCTAAAACTGGACACAGGACTCAAGGTGTGGCCTAAGCAGTGCTGAGGACAGGGGCAGAATGACTTCCCTGCTCCTGCTGGCCACACTGCTCCTGATACAGGCCAGGATGCCATTGACCTTCTTGGCCACCTGGGCATACTGCTGGCTCACGTTCAGCCTACGATCAACCAGTACCCCCAGGTCCCTTTCTGCCTGGCTGCTCTCCAGCCACTCTGACCCCAGTCTGTAGCTCTGCATGGGGTTGTTGTGGCCAAAGTGCAGCACCTGGCAGTTGCACTTGTTGAATGCCATCATGTTGGAGTCCGCCCATCTCTCCAGCCTGTCAAGATCCCTCTGCAAAGTCCCTCTACCCTCTAACAGATCAACACCTGCTCCCAGCTTGGTGTCATCTGCAAATTTACTGATGATAGATCAATCACCTCATCCAGATCATCAATAAAGATATTAAAGAGCATGGGGCCCAGTACTGATCCCTGGGGCACACCACTAGAGACTGGCTGCCAGCTGGATGTGGCACCATTCACCACCACTCTCTGGGCTCGGCCCTCCAGCCACTTCCTAACTCAGCACAGAGTGCTGCTGTCCAAGCCACAGGCTGATAGCTTGGCCAGGAGTTTGCTGTGGGGGACAGTGTCAAAGGCCTTGCTGAAGTCCAGGTAGACTACATCCACAGCCTTCCCCACATCCACCAGGCGGGTCACCTGATCATAGAAGGAGATCAGGTTGGTCAGGCAGGACCTGCCCCTCCTTAATCAATGCTGGCTGGCTGGACCTGATCCCTTGGCCATCCTGCAGGTCAGCTGGATTGCCCCCAAGATGATCCGCTCCATAATCTTGCCTGGCACATACGGGAACAGTACAAGTCTTAACATCCTAGCATTTCACTGGAAAGCTGACTCGGGACTGGCACTCGGGACCAAGGAGCTCGAGAAGCAAGGCACTTCATTCTACTTTCATTTTCAGGCATTTTGGGGCAGGAGGACGCCGGCAGTCACCGAGGCAGAGAGCGAGCTCCGGCACAGCAGTCTTCTCGCGTGCCTGCTCCAGACCGTGACGTCAGCCGTGGGAAATTCAAAACGTGCCCAGGGCTGGCGCGGTTGAGCATTCCCCTGGAGAGCTGCTGGCTGCTCACTCGACTGCAGCCAGCTGCATGCACCGTGGCACTTATTTTTTTCCTCCACTAGGTCGGTGGCCAGGGATAGGGATGGTTGCCACTCACAGCAAAGCTGTCTTCCAAAGATCAGTGTTGACCCAGACTGAGGTCAAACATGAGCAGGCAGGTGTCCAGGCAACTGGCTGCAGAGAGTGCTGGAGCCTGGCACTTGAAATGGAGGGTAGTGGAGATACCACCTGCATCAGGTGTGAGCAGATTGACTATCTGCTTAACCTAGTGGCTGAACTGAAGGAGGAAGTTGCTAGACTTAGGACTGTAAGGGAATGTGAAAGGCAGTTGAACTTGAGTAACCAGGCTCTACAGGCTCCCCTAGCAGAGGCAGGTGACCCAAAAAGCAGCAGGGAATGGATACAGGTCCCTCTTAGCAGATGTAAAGTAAAACCCCCCACACCTCCCCTCACCTTCCCCACTGCCCTTGCAAAACAAATATGGGGCACTGGAAGTTGAGGGTGATTCTGATGGCAGAAGACACACCATCTGAGGTGTTGCCTAAGGCAAAACAGCCTGCCCCCCGCATCAGCACTTGTACCCTCAAAAAAAGTAGGAGGGTAATTATTATTGCTGATTCCCTCCTGAGGGGAACAGAGGGCCCCATATGTCGGCCAGATCGGTCCCACAAGAAAGTCTGCTGCCTCCCTGGTCCCCAGGTTAGGGATGTTACCAGAAGGCTGACTAGTCTGGTACGGTCCTCTAGATTACTATCCCTTAATAGTTACACAGTTGGGGAACAACAGTGTTGCAACCAGAGCTCCCAAGGCAATCAAAAAGGACTTCAAGGCTCTGGGAGAACTGGTTGAAGGGTCAGGTGTACAGGTAATTTTTTCATCAATACCCTTAGTAGCAGGAAGGAATACTGAAAGGAACAGGTCAGCAGCTGTAATTAACAAGTGGCTCAGAGGCTGGTGCCACCAACAGAATTTTGTGTTTTTTTGATCTTGGGGAACTTTCTATGGCACCAGCTCAGCTAGCAACAGATATATCTGTCCCAGAGGGGGAGAAAGATCTTGGTGCATGAGAATGGCCTATCCCCCAAAGGGAAAAAGGTTGGAGGAAGGTCTCAGGGACAGGGCTTTAAACTAGATTCGAAGTGGGAAGGGGCTGAAACCAGACCCCCAGACAGGAGTCTGGGGGTGGTAAGCTGGAGTCAGGGGTGAAACCAGCAGCCCAACTGAAGTGAATGTACACTGATACACGCAGTATGGGTAAGAAACAAGAGGAACTGGAAGCCTTGTTACAGCAGGAAAGTTATGATGTAGTTGCCATGACAGAAACGTGGTGGGATGACTCATGTGACTGGAGCACTGTAATTGCTGGCTACAGGCTCTTCAGGAGAGAGACAGGTGAGGGAGAAGGGTTGGGGGGTGGCCCTGTATATCAGGAAGGCACTAGATGCCACGGATGGAGTCTGCTATAGACCACCCAACGAGGATGAAGAAGTTAATGAATTATTTTTTAAGGAGCTAGAGGCTGTCTCAAGGTCACCAGACCTTGTTCTTATGGGCAATTTTAACCTGCATGGCATGAGATTGAACACATCTAAGTGCAGGGTTCTGCACATTGGCCACAACAACCCCAGGCAGTGCTACAGGCTGGGGTCAGAGTGGCTGGAGAGCGGCCAGGCAGAGAGGGACCTGGGGGTACTGGCTGATGGGAGGCTGAACATGAGCCTGCAGTGTGCCCAGGCAGCCAAGAAAGCCAATGGCATCCTGGCCTGCATCAGGAAGAGTGTGGCCAGCAGGAACAGGGAGGTCATTCTGCCCTTGTACTCATCACTGGTTAGGCCACACCTTGAGTCCTGCGTCCAGTTCTAGGCCCCTCAGTTTAGGAAGGATGTTGACTTACTGGAACATGTCCAGAGAAGGGCAACAAAGCTGGTGAGGGGTTTGGAACACACGCCCGATGAGGAGAGACTGAGGGAGCTGGGGTTGTTTAGCCTGGAGAAGAGGAGCTTATTGCTGTCTGCAACTACCTGAAGGGAGGTTGTAGCCAGGTGGGGGCTGGTCTCTTCTCCCAGGCAACCAGCACCAGAACAAGAGGACAGAGTCTCAAGCTGCAACAGGGGAGGTTTAGACTGGATGTTAGGAAGAAGTTCTTCATGGAAAGAGTGATTGTCCATTGGAAAGGGCTGCCCAGGGATGTGGTGGAGTCACCATCACTGGAGGTGTTTAGGAAGAGATTGGATGAGGCATTTGGTGCCGTGGTTTAGTTGATTAGATGGTGTTGGATGATAGGTTGGACTCTATCTCAAAGGTCATTTCCAACCTGGTTAATTCTATTCTATTTTAATCTATACTCTGCGATCTTTATAAACACCCTGAAAATCTAAAGATTTCCCCTGAGGAAATGCCAAGATAAACAGAAGTATCAGATGATGGCTACAGCACAAAGATTTGCACACACATCCTGGGCAGAGTAAACCTGCACAGTCAGTGAGTAAAATTTTTAAATGGTTTGCTATCACACTACGGTATTTTGTCAATATGTCATTATTTGGATCAATGTGTGCATTTCTGGCATTTGCAGAACTCGTACACCACATTATGCTGGAAGGTGCCAGAGGGCCAGCTAGTGTAAAAAACACTAACTTCAAAGCTGAAGTGACAAGAAATATCTGGTGTGATGTTAACTTGTCCTTCTTATGCCCATTGACAGCAAAGACAATGGCAGAGCAACAATCCTTGACTCACACAAGGCAAATCACAATAAATTCTTCTGGTGCACAAATTTGTGGATTCTGCAGCATCATTTGTTGCAGAAATTTGAACAAGGTAAGGGATTTTCTCATGACAAGTGTAAGATTGCCAGTTTGGTAAATGTAATTTCATCACTGCCTCTGTTACAGAATGGCTGTTAGAACATTTACACATTGCGTAGGTGCTACTTTAGATACACAACACGGGATGCTGGATGGTGATTTGGAGAATTATAGTCACTGCTATAGTAAATGTTATGGATCCATATAGAGAATGGATGGCATGTTTTAAGAAGCTGAGAATTCTGGGGGTAGGAGGAATGAATTCTGGAGGAAAAAAGAAATATGACTAAAACTGAACATTAATTTATTACAGTTTAGGTTTCAGCTACTCTATGCTTTGTTCCACAGCTGAAGAAATTTTACACCACCACAGACATGAGATCAAATAAAAATCAGCATTTACAAAGTACCCAGGCAAAGTAGCCATTACTACTGCCACAGAAAGAAACATAAAGGCATAATTAAGATGGATTTTCAGAAAGCTTTCCATGAAATTATTCAAACGCTAACAAAATCCAAATGGTCATGATGAAAAAGACTTTTAAAGAGAAGTAACTCATGAAGTGGTGGAAAACAGAGTAAGAGAAAAAATGGAAGGAGGCCACTTGCAGAATTTCTCAAGCATCTGTGATGGATCTGCATGGCAAAAACATGCAGAAAGCAACACACATTAATTCAAGTCAGTACAGACTAAATATTCATGGAGGGAAACTGTGAGACTGAATGAAACAGCAGATAATATTAAACAAATGAAGTGATCTACATGGAGGGTGGGGGAAATAGAACAGAACAGCATTAACCAGCTTGGAAAAGACCTTTGAGATCGTCGAGTCCAACCTATCATCCAACACCATCTAATCAACTAAACCATTGAACCAAGCACCCCAACAAGTCTCTTCCTAAACACCTCCAGTGATGGTGACTCCAACACCTCCCTGGGCAGCCCATTCCAATGGACAATCACTCTTTCCATGAAGAACTTCTTCCTCACATCCAGCCTAAACCTCCCCTGATGCAGCTTGAGACTCTGTCCTCTTGTTCTGGTGCTGGCCACCCGGGAGAAGAGACCAATCCCCACCTGGCTACAACCTCCCTTCAGGTAGCTGTAGACAGCAATAAGATCTCCCCTGAGCCTCCTCTTCTCCAGACTATGCAACCGCAGCTCCCTCAGCCTCTTCTCATAGGGCTTGTGCTCCAAAGCCCTCACCAGCTTTGTTGCCCTTCTCTGGACACGTTCCCCCATCTCAGCAAGTCAACATCTTTCCTAAACCAAGGGGCCCAGAAAACAGTCCTACTATATTGATGGAATGTAAGCTAACCATCATATTATTCAGGAATGAGATTTTGGGTTATGATAGGCCCAGCAGTTTGATCCTTAACTGTTCTCAAAAAATAAATCAAGTATTAGAAATAAGGACAAAATGCAGTCTAAGCAATTCTACTTTTTTCATTCTGGTAAAGAGAATTTGGAGAAGAGTGTCAAATTTACAATGCTTTAAATAGGTTCTAGACAGTGATAGTACCAACTGACTGTACACCAACTTCTCCAATACAAGGATTAACAGCAATTGAATTAAGCTCATTGGAGACAGCTTCAAAAGGACAAGAGGCAATTCATCATGTAGTAAGCAGCTCATTGACAAAGGAGGTTGTGGATTCTGTCTGACCTCACAAAGAAACTGGACATATTCAGTGATTAAAATCTACTGATGTTAATAAGGACATAAACCATAACTCCAAAATTGCCTGTGCTTAGAAGAGTTGGAAATTTGTAAGATATCAGGTAACATTACCATATACACTTTTCTTGTTCTTACTGCTTCAATAGCACTCATTTATGGTTATTGTAAAACATGTTGCTGGTCAAGAGAGAACCGGACTGACCCAATATGGCCATTTTTATGTTCTAATTCTACCAACAGAAAAGTGTTCCAAAAGCAGAAAAGTAGTACATGGAAGCAACAACACCTAATTCTGTTTTTCCCCACAATTGTTAACAGCAGCTAATTAAATTACCACCACCCATCCTGTGTAATGAATGACTCATGGGTCCTATGGGAAAAGGAAGAGGGAAAACAAAGCAATATAATTAAAGATTACACTTAAATACCTATGGAACACAGAAGGCAAATAAGGCAGGATTAACTGGCTTGTATATTTCCCAATCTATGAAAGCTTGGGTTTGCCAAGAGAGAATTCTTATGTCTCCTGCAGACAACTCCACTTCCTAAAAGGGCATGGATAAGTTTCCAACAGTCTGAAAGAGTTTGAAATATGGTTCTTCTGATAGAGAAGGTCAGTCACATGTCAGAATCAATGTAATGGATCATATGAAGTATCTCACCTGGTTATCTGAACAAAGACAACTCCATAAGCTATCAAAGACGGTCCTTTAAGCTAAAACAGCTGACTTTGTACTCCAGCAGATACAGCAGCACTGAGACTATATTCCAGCAGCTAAGCTGGGCAGCCATACCCCTGCATCAATTCTAGGCAGATCAAAGGCACATATGACCATAGCTATAGATGTTACCAAACAAGAAATCAAATATCAGCAAACTGAAATGAAGTGTTTCGTCAGCAGTTCTGGAACATCTCTGACAGTTAAAGATACTGCTGTAAAAGTTAATTTGCATTGGATCATAAGCAGAAAGTGATGACTGATATATCACTAATAGATCTACCTGTCAGAGGGGAGGCAAGATTCTTTGTGTGTGTTTTTTTTTATTCTGGGGTTTTTTCCTAGGGCAGACTCTTTATTATAAAGAGAGTAGAAAATGCTGAACAAGACTGAGGACGTGTATACACAGACTGCAGTTTCACAAAAGCTTTTCGGTTTTAGGGACAGACATTCAGAAATTCTTTTAGTAGGAAGAACAAAACACTAATTTCCATATACATTTCTATGCTTGACTTCTAAGCTGGACAGCTTCTAGGAGAAAATGTACAAAGGCGAGAGTTGGACTGTACACGTACAGGACTATGAAGTACTGCTTGTAGGCTATATTGTGAAAAGCTGAGGTTTAACGTCTTCTCTAAAAATGTTTGCTGTTCAGTGTAAATACTATTTTAATACCCATTTAAATATTTAATCCTTCAAATACTATTAAATTCTTAACTCCAGAACTATCCTGTAGCATAATGCTCTCCTACCATAACATTTATTAAGAGGAAATACTTTTTTTTTTACAAACCAAGAAATGTAGTGTCTTGTTGGGTTTTGAAAAACATTCCTCAGGAGCATTCAATTCATCACTTCTACAAAAATTATTTGGTTTGCATCAGTATTCTAAGACAACAAAGCCCCAAATTGCACAGTGCCCTCTGAGGTCAGACAGTCAGAAAACAAAATTAAATTTGGGGTTTTTTTAAGACAGCTGGAGGTATTTTATTTCCATAGCATTTTTAGAGGAAACATGGGGAAAGACCTCTGCCATACTTAAGGTAAAGGAACAATTATTTCTCTAACTGCATCACTATCATGTCTTTGGCAGCCATATTTGCTTTTTGCTAAATGAAAGGAAGGGCCTGTAAGCTTTACCCAGTGAACACAGTCCTGAACTGTCGCTTCTTTGTCACTCCTCAGCCTTCACATCAAGCTAACATCCCCAAACTATTTTGTTTAGTTACACACCCCAGACACACACACACACACCCTCCTATGGTTCTGGCCTTCACATGTAGTTAGTCATTCAGCATCTGTTCACACTGCACCAATTATTTCAAATTTACTACAGCGTGAAACATTTAATTTCAGAGAGAGTACAGATTTCTCCTTTAGAGCATAGCTAATCTCTTCTCTGTAATTGTAACATACTTAATTTTTGTATTTCATTAGCTTTCTGTATTGAACTGCTACCTAAGAAATGTGTGTACAGCTTAGGCAACTAAATTGATTAACTACTAAACTGGTTTACACACCAAGAGTATGTCAGACCATGGTTTTGTAACACTATTGAATGCCATCTACAATAGCCCACTTGGTGTGCTGAATTACAGCTTTCAAATACCATATTGGTATCATAACTTATGCCACAGCCTGTTCATCTTCTGTGCACCTACTCATTTAGCATATAATGAAAGACAAAAAAACATGTTGATACCAATTTTTAGGCCCAGAGTCAACAGTTTCAACAATACCAAGGAAAATTTAAAACACACAATCCACAATAGCTACTGAAATACTTACACTATCCATGGAGCAACTATCTAGTTTTGCTAGCAACAGCTCAGCCATCTCAGCACATGAGATCGAACTATTTTTTCCTGAAACCAGAAACTGAAGCTCTTTCTCACTCTGACCTGGATGAAACAAGCTGCTACTATCAGTTAAACTAACTAATTATTGGTAATGTAAGCTCTCACTAGACAGAGGTGGGGAAATGCAGAGGTGTATTTGAAGATAGACATAAACAAAAGCTCTACTGAACCTGCAAATATTTTGAGAAACACCAGTGTAATTGTAAAGAGAACAAGTAATTTTTCCTTCTTTAAAATTGTCCATTCATTTATGGAAAAGGCTTGGAGACCTTGGGAAAAAGAAACTGGCGATACATTTAATAGCTGAATGTCTACTTGAAAACTAAGGGCAGAGGAGGACCACACAGTCTCTCAGTATCCGAAAGCACCCTTCTGGAAGAAAGCTGGCAATCGCAAGCATTTCTCACATAGGAAAGTGTTTTATAATCACTCTTCCAAACTAAGCAGGATTTTTCTCAGTAATTTTACATGAAGCCATACACCACACACACACACTGTGCATAGCAATCTCTTCTAAGCTCTAATAAGCAAAGACTGCTTTGCAACCATAGTGTGTCAAGCCATCAGTTAATATCTATATGGTATAGAAGCATACAATCTTCATGAATAGCACTGTAGGACATGAGTTCTGTGACCAGTCATGCAGCGCACACAGTGAGTAGCAAGACAACTGAAGCAGGCAACAATTTAACAATATGTGGTATGAAACAGTCAAATTAGCAATGCACAAGCATTAACCAAAATAATGACTAGAGCTCAGGCAGAAAAATAGATCATGTTCAGCTGAGTAATTTGCTTACAAAAAATATTGTCACTGCTTCTGGTACTAATTTTCCAAACAAAGTGTAATTATGTCATAGCTTAAAATGGAAATTATCGTCAGAGTACACAATGCATTAACCTGTATGTCATTATCTTTATTCAACTGCTACTATAAAACAGACCCTGAGAGTTCAATTACACTAAATTACTTTAGCCATCAGGAGACTGTGAAGTGCCACAAATTGAGATTTGGGAGTGTAAGTGTATTATCAGCATGCAAGCTCCAGATTTAAGGCACAAGTAGGTAAAACATGTTGCCCACTGGGCAACCCACTTCTGAACATATGGGAAATGAACCAACACACTCCAGATAGTGTGACCTTAAACACATAATCTTGATCTTAGATCTCTACTAGTGAAGCTGACTCCCTACAATCATGATCAGATTTCATGGAAAATTATATGACAATATATGTTATCAGCTTCTAATAATCACTACCCTCAATTTAGGACAAGCTTTTACTTGAAATTTTTCAAATGTGCTGTTCTCTTTTCTTCAAATCTGTGAATAAAGGCTCACAGAAACTTGAGAGACATAAGATGTCAGCACAAATTAAGTATAAAACAGAGAATACTGTTAGTAGACTTAAGATTAAGCATCCCACTGAAAGTGGGAACAGTGAGTGTAAACACAAGACTAGCTAGATAAGATCACTGAGTCACCAGTTTCCACCTTCCTCAAGAGCAGATATCCACATACAAATCTGAGATGGACTATTTCAAACAATCACAAACATTCACTTTGTCATGTTCTCCCATCCTCTGCACCTGTCATGAGCTGCAAGACACACATTTGGTCCCTGCAGTAGATTAAATATTACCACTATGAGAACTGCAAAGTCAGAAACTCACTATTTCTCCAGGAAATACAGAAGAAACTGTCAATGTTGTGAGCTTGCCAACACCAAAACAAATTTTTTGAGGAATGCCTTTGAGTTAAGAAATGTGGTAGAAAATAACCCAGATAATAACTAAAGAGCCACAGATAACTTAGCAGTCAATAGCTTACAAGCCTTATAATTCAGGGTTTAGGCAGAAGGAACTCTCTCAGAAATAGCTGCTAACATCTTGCGGACCCTCTGCACTTGTGGCAGTAAGCACTGCATTTGTAGTAAGTAAAAGAAACCACCACAGAAAAGGCAAAGGAAAAAGGAGTGCATATTGCATGCATACACCTATGGGGTTTCAGAATCCTCCTACAAAATTCCATGTGTGTGTATATATATACACACACCCCCACATAGAGGGGCAGTAATACATAATGATTTTTACCAGCTTAGCCTGAATCTCACAAGAGGCCTTCCAATTTGACATAGTTCAAGCAAGTAGAAGGCTGAAATCTATCATCAATGAAGAGACTGAGTGAAGCACAAACTGAGCCATGACCATGCAAAATTAAATATATAAATTTACATCAACCAAAGCAAATGTAGAAGGCAAAGTACAAAGCCCTGACACAAAAGGTGATCCTCACTCCTCTCAGCAATTCAGACACTCATGAAAAAAAACAGGCATCATAAAATAGTCCTGACTAGCTGGGGAAACCTATTCTGCTGAGACAAGATGGTCCATGGGACAAGGAATTTGTCAGGAAATAAGTAAATCTATATGGGTAGCCAAGCCTAGTATTGTGAGAATTATCTCAATTTTAACCAACAAAAGCAAATGGGTAGAAAAAAGAAACATTTCAGAGAAAAGGTAGTTAATCTTGCTCAAAGTGATAAACAACTTGATACAAAGTATTCTGCTGAAAAAAACCAACACTGTCAACAAGATTGGCAGGCATTTCTTTCCAGCTTTCATACAAAGATATTTCCCAATACCCCTGTGACAACCAATCTTGGGTTTTATCATTCCCTTCATCTTTACATCAACCATGATTTGCCTTCAAGGTAGGACAGGTTCTCCAAGATTAAGATCAGACAAAAAGTCAAGCACAGAGCCAGAATTAAAAGTGATTTCACACTCTACCAGATCTTAAATCTGTCTACAGCAGCTTCAAAAAACTATTTCCCAGTTGCTATGTAGAAAGGCAACATCAGGGGCAGAGAGAGGCTGACAATGAGACAGACAACAGAAAAGCTATGGAACAGGAACATTTAAAACAAAAATAAATAATGTCATAAAGTTATATTTGCTAAATTATGTGAGCACATGGTTTTGTGGGAACAATGTTCAGTAAATGTGTTCACCTGCAGAGTAGAGATCCTCTAAAAAGACAGAATCTATATAGTTGTTTTAAGCTACTGTGTGTGAGAAGACTACTCCAGTATGTGATCACATTCTTGCTCAACCACTCTGAGTATTTTGCAAAGAGTTAAGAAATATCTTAATAATTTTGGATTAAGAACATTGCAGCTCAAAAACAACAGATAAAAAAACCCAAAAAACTCCAAACCACCAACCAAAATCAAAACCAACACACACACACTACTGTTAACAAAGAAATTACAACTAACTGTTAAAAAAAACCCTACCTTTAAAATATTTTTTAATTTTACTTTTCACGTGGTATGAATTAATCTTAAGAACTCTCCAGAAACTAGTGAAAGAACAGTTTCTAAAAGGAAACTACATTTCTCAACATACAAGAAGTTGTGTGTGAGAAAGCTGCACTGAAATAAGTTTGTATTGAATTATTATTTATATCTACATCCTGTTTAGGCATTCAGAAAAAAAAAGTTTAGTTCATGTGTCGTAGATCCCTTTGTGTAAAGCTTTAAAAAGGCTTCTGCTAAAAGAGGGAGGACCCTGGTACTTATATCCTCCAATTCACACTGTGTGGCAACTTGGAACATTCAACCTGGATTTCCCCAACAAAAATAAAGCCATCCTTATCGTTTCCTCATGAAGCAGTTGGTTTTAAGCTTTAAACAAAGAAATAAGGGGGACATTCAACTACAAAAACAGAGTCATGTTATTGTTTATAGTTCTCTATAACTTCATGAAAGTATTTTTGGCTAAGCCAAAATGAGGTTTTGACAGAGAAGGCTCTCCACAACTGTTTTCTATGACTTTTCTGCAAGGTCCTGGTAGGACTGGGCACAGAGAATGCCCAAGAACGCTCTTCTGGAGAGTTTTTCACTGGAGCAATGCACTGAAATAATTGAGATTTGCTCGCACTTTGAACACCTACTTGAAGTGGCAGGCTACCTCAAGAAGTTATGGTTTATATTCAGGGGCTCATCTTCAAACAGGATATGCAAGGACAGCAAGCTTTCTCACACTACCTTACAAGGATTTCCAGAATGTACTTGCATGGTCTGTTGCAACTACAGATCAGATCTTTTAGAGCATCATGAATACTTAAATATTCAAACTAATCTTCACTGAAAATACATCCTTCACCTTAACATACACATTGCTGACAGCAAGTGCAGTTAAGTTCCTGTAAATGACAAAATAGAGGCCAGTCAAAGCACAGCAGATGAAAAGCATAATTACAACCCTCTCATCCATGCAGAGTGACTACAGAAGGAAACATCCAGGACTGCAATAAAATAACCAGCTGAGTAGGCCATACACAATAATCCTGAATTTTGCAAGAAGAAATATGATCTGTAGTACAATTCATATAGTATATTTGTGTAAGAGAAGCTGAAAACAAGCCTGGGGGCTTTTGGTTTGGTTTTGGGGGGTTTTGTTACCTTTTTTTCCCCTCCACTTTGGTAACAAGGGGGTGAGAGGGGGTAGGTGGGGTGTGGTATTGATGATCTGGACAAGGGGATTGAGTCTATCATCTGTAAATTTGCAGATGACACCAAGCTGGGGGCAGGTGTGGGTCTGTTAGAGGGTCGGAGAGCTCTGCAGAGGGACCGTGGCAGGCTGGATAGATGGGCAGAGTCCAACAGCATGAGATTTAACACATCTAAGTGCTGGGTTCTGCACACTGGTCACAACAACCCCATGCAGGGCTACAGGCTGGGGTCAGAGTGGCTGGAGAGCGGCCAGGCAGAGAGGGACCTAGGGGTACTGGTTGATGGTAGGCTGAACATGAGCCTGCAGTGTGCCTAGGTGGCCAAGAAGGCCAATGGCATCCTGGCCTGGATCAGGAATAGTGTGGCCAGCAGGAGCAGAGAGGTCAGTCTGCCCCTGTTAGGCCACACCTTGAGTCCTGCGTCCAGTTCTTGGCCCCTCAATTTAGGAAAGATATTGTCTTGCTGGAGCGTGTCCAGAGAAGGGCAACGAAGTTGGTGAGGGGTTTGGAACACAAGCCCTATGAGGAAAGGCTGAGGGAGCTGGGGTTGCTTAGTCTGGAGAAGAGGAGGCTCAGAGGAGACCTTATTGCTGACTACAGCTACCTGAAGGGAGGTTGTAGCCAGGTGGAGGTTTGGTCTCTTCTCCCAGGCAGCCAGTACCAGAACAAGAGGACAGAGTCTCCAGCTGCACCAGGGAGGTTTAGCCTGGATGTGAGGAAGAAGTTCTTCATGGAAAGAGTGATTGTCCATTGGAATGGGCTGCCCAAGGAGGTGTTGGAGTTACCATCACTGGAGGTGTTTAAGAGGAGACACGATGATGTACTTGGTGCCATGGTTTAGTTGATAAGATGGTGTTGTGTGATAGGTTGGACTTGATGATCTCAAAGGTATCTTCCAATCTGGTTAAATCTATTCTATTCTACTAGTTCCTGAAAACACAAGCCCAAGAGCCCTTTAAAATACTGAATCACAATTGTTCAGTTCTTATCAGTGTGAGTCACAATCTCATGCTCTTCATTATTTCATTCTGAAGTATACTTGCTACTTTCAGGCCTTTTGGGGAAAAACAAACAAACACACAAATGTAAAAAAATTTAAAAAAAAACCAAACCCCAAACATATATTTTCAGAAATTAGCATCACACAACATTTCCTTTCACATTTACAGGGGTACTTCTAAAACAAAATTGCATACAGTTATCTGCTCAAGGTACTAGATCACCATCTCATGACACCACACAAAAGCAGCTGCCTTTTGCATATTTGGGCTTTATGTTCAATATACATGCCATTTAAAATTAATAATTATAAATATATATAATAATAAATACATCAAAATACAATCTATATAGAACACCAAGCCCAAAGCCAATTATTGACAAGTGTTGCTCAAGAAAAGTACCAATAGAAATTTATTGTTTAGAATTCAGTTCTCATTCATGTGGTTTTCATTTTGGGAGGCTTGGTTTTAGCCTGCTTTGAGTGTACATTCCACTTTTCCACTATGTGGGAGGAAAAATAAGTATTTTTTTCTCTTCTCCCTAATAACTTGCTGCTGTTCCTCTTTGCTCTTGTACTTCATTCCACTCTTGGTTGTCTCGGATCCGTTGTAAACAACTTTTCTCTAACATGCAGCACTCAAGCATTAATTCCACCACATAAAACAGTTCAGAATTACTGCCAAGAGACTGTATAAAGGCATTCCAAAGTCCAGAGATTCTAAAACCAGCTGAGAGTCCCTTATGTTTGAAACATACTGATCCAGCTGAATCTGACACAGCTCAGATTAACCATTTTGACAGTGACAACACCAGAAGTCCCATTCCTTGATGACTACTGCTATTAGCCCCTTCAGGTCACAATGGCAATCACAATTGGTGAGGGAAACCAAGAAACTATCCTCAAGAAAAATTACAAAACTTCTATAATATTTTTAAATTTATGATTCAAATGCAGTTGGTAGGTAGAGCCACATCACCTGAAGAGAAAAGCTAGAAACCTGGTAATAATTTTGTAATCTAACGTTACCGTAAGACTATAAAATATATCAGTAACTGTCTGAAGCATGTCCTCTAAAATTAATGCACTGTCTTTCACTGGAAAACCACACATATTTGCATTTAGCCATGATGTGTAGCTGGAACTTTTCCTGTCACAGAACATGTAAATGATATCAACTTCATAGTTTCCAACAGGATCAACAAAAAGATAGCAAACTTGTAAGAATCACACATTAAAATACCAATTCTATTCACAGGTTTGTTTAATGCGCTGATTTATCTAACCACTGTTTTATCTGGAACCCCTCAACTTTGTTAGAAAACAATGCTGAAAGCTGAAGCCAAGCATTATTTGGAATTCTGAGGGCCACCTAACTCAAATCAGTCTTCATAATAGAAAGCTACTTTTTCTTCAAGAAAATTCTGTCTGTTGGAAATACTCACGTTTTCACAGTACATTTTGGCATTCTGATGGTGATAGCTGTTCCTTGGTCAAGCCTAATTTCAGAATGATTCAAGTTCCCAGTTTGCCAAATACCATTCAACAATGAAAGAGTTTATAATGGGGTTTTTAATCAAAGTATACCATTATTCCAGGGAGAGAATGTTGTCACTGTAAAAATCATATTTTCCCTGCTGTAGAAGAGGTGATGAGTCTCATGTACCAAGATCTATGGTTACTGAAAGCATCTGAAAACTTATTAAATAGACACTATATTTCACTTATTGCACAAACAAAACAGACAAGATACATAATTTAATATTAAACTAGGCACATACTTAATAATAAATTATTATTTCTTTCAGCTGGAAAGTATATTTCCAAAAGCTCTAAGAAATTACATAAGGAAGTGCCTTTCGAATAAACTCCAAAGCAAAAAAAAACATAACCAAAGAGATTCTTTCTAGACTGCAGAGTAATCTAGGCAGAAACTTGCAAATAACAGTAAGCAGTAAAGTAGACACCGTATTTGGTTTGAAATCCGTACTTTGTTTACTCCTTCAAATGCAGCAAGGCAAGAGACATTGAATTTGGTTTATATGAAGCAAGAATGATTGTTCAGATCATTTAAATTTACAGTTTAATCACCATAACAATATTAATGCTTATGCAGAAGGAACAAATTAACTTCATCCTCTAAGGAACAAACCATACTCCTACTAAATGCCCTACCAGTCTTGCCTCTTCCTAAAATCTTAACAAAACAGGAAATAGTTCTGTTAGGCATGCAAGCAAAATGTGAACTAAACTTACCATTTCTTCAGATTTACCAGTTTTTAGCAGTAGAAAAACAGCATCACATTTCATAAAAATCAGATATACTGATTCAACTAAAAACAGATTTTCTGATTTTTAATAGCAACTTCCTCTGTTAAATCACAGACAGAATAGTTCTCTGTAAAATACCATAGCAATCAGCTGCACTGAAGTTAGTCTGTAAGTAATACACAAAATTAAGCCCTGAAGCCTAATTTCAGAATGATTCAATTCCCAGTTTGCCAAACACTGTCCAACAATGGAAGAATTTACAACGTGTTTTTTTATTAAAGTATACCGTTCTTCCAGGCAGAGAATGTTGTCACTGTAAAAATCATATTTTCCCTGCTGCAGAAGAGGTGCTGAGTCATGTGTACCAAGTGTCTTAAAGTGAAAAGAAAAAAAAAAAAGAAGAAACAACATTGGAATTAGATGATCCTTGAGGTCCCTTCCAACCCTAACAATTCTGTGATTTTATGATTCTGTATTTTACAGTTTCACTCATTCTTCCAGGAACATCCAGGTGTATACATACGTTGTTTCTACTGTCCAGTAAAGTGAAGTCCTAACATTGTTGAAGTTTATCTTTTAAGAGTTTTTCCAAGTATCCTCAACAGAAAAGTGCCTACTCAGTAAACTATCCTCATCAATCAATTTTTCATGTTCAGAATAAAAATAAGCTATTTCTGACCCTTTTTTAATTGAAGTAAATAAGGGACACAGGAGACCTTTACATTGTAACATGCCACACAAATAACTTTTCACTCTGGTTGTATATTTGGCAATCCATATAGAATGACCCTTACCCAAAGCTGAAACTCTGTGATGACCAATTTTCAAACAACAGAGGAACAGACTTTTCTCCCCATTTTCTATGTGTAAGAGCTTAAAATGTAGCAAGAAAGATTAATGGGAGATTTAGTTCATATCTTAGAAAATTGATGTGTAGAAGAGTATGGTTAGTTGAGCTCAGGAAAAGATTGCCAGAGAAGATAATAGAATCTGCTGGTGCTTTTTAGAGAACCAGCCTGGTCAGAGCTGGTTTGGCCAGAGCGCATCTTGCTTCTTAGCCAGGGATTAACTGGATTATGACTCTCAGTCCCTGTAGCTGTATTTGTCGACATGAAAAACAGAATCAAGATAGACTCTATTTCTGAAGCTTCTTTTACTTTACCAACCTGTGTCATGAAATCTTTCATCAGCAACACATTAATCCATTAAGTCATCTTTTCTATAAAGCACTTTTCTCAATTAAGTTCTTTAAAAAGCAGTCATTTCAACTATGACACACCCATTTAAAAGATCCTTACAGAAAGACCTTCTTTGGTATCCCAAATAGCTCTTGCAAATCTCCACCAAGAATAAAAGCTTGCTCTTCAAATAAGGAACCTGGTTTCAGCACAGACATAACCAGCAGAAAGTAACTGAGATCATTTAAGAACTAAGACAATAGAGTCCAGTGCCTGTTCAGCAACATGAAGACCTGCAATGGTTCAACATACTGAGCACATAATAGCAAAAATGTATATGTGACTTTCATAAGTAAATTTTTAAAGCTTCAGCATCACATTTGCTATGCACTCTCTCTTTTCAGCTCTCCACTGAATACTTTTTCCATACGAAGAGCAGAAAAGCTTCCTTGTAAGCGTTACAGCAGGCAGGCAATATACACACTGAAATATAGCACAAGTTTTTGGAAGAAAAGTATTCTAGTGATGAAAGAAATAGGGGAGCAAAAGTACTAATTCCCGAACCCTAGTTATACAAAACCACAGTTTGCATCTACAGAAAGGAGAGAAAAAAAAAAATAAATTACTTCATTAGAACTAGAGAGAAAAAACTATCAGCTTACCTGGGCACCTCTATGTCACTTAAAGAAACCTTGAAAGAAGCCAGAAAGGGGAACAAGTAGTTGACAGCACAAAATGAAATGGCATTGTTTGCCACATTATTCAATAGAGCAAATTAGTAACATCTTCCTTCCTCAGGAAAGAGCCTACTGTACTACAGATTTTTGAAAGAGAAAAGTTAACTCATACAAAAACCCTGTGTTTTCTCAACCCTATGCTAGAATTCACAAATTTGCAATCACAATGTATTTTTTTCCTAATTTCAGTAGCAAAAAGAACAGAAGGCTAATGTCAGAATTCAAATGCCCAAACATTCATCACACAAGGCACACTGATTCAGAACCACAAGATCTTGTCTGAAACTTTCAGTATCAGCAAATTGCTTGCATTTTATACCTCTGTTTACCCTCCTAAAAATAAAAATCAAAATTTTTAAAGAGTTAATTTGTCTGTCATCCAGAAGTTTAAAAGTTGGGCCACTAGCTGCAAGATTCAGGAGTACAAGCAAATACAAACACAAAACCATCATGGAAAGAGTTCCATAGACATTTCCAAATGCACCCAGATTTCATACTTACCACAAGCATTCTTCATACTCCCCATGTGAAGCTGATTTACCATTCACAAGATTATTATTGGAGGGTGAGAACTTCTACAGGATTAATTCACATTTCTTTACAAACTCAGCAAAACACATACCTAAAACCTCAGTTTCTTTTATTGTGATTTCCTTTCTCATTATCTGATAGTCCTAGAGCCTCACAGTTCCACTGGTTCAGCACAGCTCCTTCCACAACAACTGTTTTTTTATATGTTGACCTTCTTACTTACGGGGCATGTAGACTTAGAATTCGCTTTTATGACACCCACGTTACTCTTCACTGCAAGGCTGAGGTCTAGTATTTGGGCTTCTATGCTTTTTGATCCCTTACATCAAGGTGTGTGTTTTTACACTGGATTGCTTTCAGAGTTACCTCCTTGTTGAAAGCCAAGTGAGATGTTACAGTGAAAAGCATTTTAGAATCCTTGAAATCAAGGGTTACTTCCCTATGGCACTTCACATCATGACCCTATCTGCCTCTTAGTAGGTTCATTCTCTTCCATAGCAAGTAAATCAAGCAAGGTAATAAACTGCACAATTCATAAAAAGCATGGAAAAAGCATATGAAACACAAACCTTGAAAGCCTTTTCTACAGGGTTGTTTCACTTTCCCTTCACCATTCCAGGATCTTCTGCCTACAAAGATTCAATTTCACAGCAAATCCTACCTTGTTTTCCATACATAGACAAGTGCATGTGGCACAGAAACAGCACCATTTACACACACAGAGAAGCTGCTTGATACATTTTCTACCTGCCTGTACTCTGCTTGTCACAGTGGAGACTATAATAGGAACTGAACTGAGTATCAACCTGCACTGGACCTCTGGGTATGACCCTATACAGAGGGTTTATTACTTAAATGCACATCCAGAGAAATGCACTGGAATGTCTTCAGTGTAATTCAAGATGACAACAAAATGAAGTAAGGAGGTACTTCAAGAGAACACTAACACAGCACAGGCCTGGCTAAGAAATAAAAAATGTTTTGGAAATGCATAGTTTTAGAATCAGGGAACAAATAATCATCTTCCATAAGTTGAAGTATGTGTTGTCTGACTACATTACAGTAGTTATAAAAGCCATTATTCATGGAAATTGAGGACAAGAGATCTTAGCATGTAATATACATCAAAATGTTTTATCTCTGCACATGTTTCCATTACTACCACTCATCCCAAGAAACAACTGCAGAAGTTAAAACACTCTGTGTTAAAACAGGGAAATTAATGAAACACTAAGAAACATGTATGAGGTACAAGGGACAAGAGTTGAAAAGCATTATGTTAGTGGCAAGAAGTCTCATCTAACAGAGAAAGCCAGGATGAAGTAGAACAACATCAATGAGATTAAAAAAAAACAAACATGATACATAAGGGAGCACTAAATAGGACGTGTCAAAAATAGATAACAATGGGTAACTGAACTGTGTGATGAAAAAGAAAAGACAAACATTGGCAGATTGTACACAGATAATTCCATAAGTGGCTGGGAAAAAAAAAATTAAACATGCAGAACCACATCACTTGGCTGACATTCTGGAATTTTGAGAGGATGAAGGAAGAGTTCCACATTTCCCAAACCAGGTAACCAACACACTGCCAGAAAATGGTAGGAGATTAAGACTATTTGGCTTCAACCATGTGACAGCTAGAACTCTTACAAACAAAATCACCTCTGTACACTCTCACAGATTTTACACCAGCAGGCCATTCAGCAAGATCTGAACAGACTGAAGAGCTGGACAAAGGGGAACCTAATGAAATTCAGCAAGGATAATTGTGGAGCACTGCACCTGAGGAGGAATAACCCCCACGCACCAGTACAAATTAGGGGATGACCTACTGGAAAGCGTCTTCATGGACAAGAAACTTGGAGTCCTGGTAGACAGCAAGTTATCCCTGGGACAGCAATGTGCCCTTGTGTCCAAGATGACCAATGGTCTCCTGGGATGCATTAAGACAACCGTCCAGCAGGTTCAGGCAGGTTCTCCTGCCTCTCTCTTCTGCCCTGGTGAGACCATGTGTGGAGTACTGTGTCTAGTTCTGGCTTCCCCAGTTCAAGAGAGACTGGGAAATACTAGGAGGATGATTAAGGGCCTGGAGCATCTGTTTTATGAGGAAAGGCTAGGAGACCTGTGGCTGTTTAGCCTGGAAAAGAGAAGACTGAGAGGGGAACTTAATAATGTTTACAAATATCTGAAGGGTGGGTGTCCAGAAGAGACCAGTCTCTTTTCAGCGGTGCCCTGTGATAGGACAAGGGGAAATTGGTACAAACTGCAACACAGGAAGTTCACCTCAAGACCACAAAAACCTTCTTTACTGTGAGGGTGACAGAGCACTGAAACAGGCTACCTGGAAAGGCTGTGAAGTCTCTTTCTCTGGAGAATTTCAAGACCCACTGGACATGTTCCTCTGTGGCCTGCCCTAGGTGATCCTGCTTTGGCAGCAAAGGTTGGACTAGGTGTCTCCAGAGGTCCCTTCCAACCCTACCATTCTATGATTCTGCCAAGTCTATTTATCTCAAACATGACATAGAGACATATTTCATACAACTTGAACTGAGGAATGCCCATGCACCTCAGTAGGTGTTTTATCCTAATCAAGGCGAAACACACTGAAAGCACACAGGAGTACTGCTTGTCTAAAGGACAAGATAATAAACAAAAATGGTACACACATTTTGGCCTGAGAGACAGTATTTTATTAAATAACTGCACAACAAATAGTTTCTGTTTGTGTGCTCTTAAAGGACATCAAGTAGGTTGAGTTGGAAAAAAAAAGTGGGTCCAGCGCTTGAACTGATAGTATTAAATACAGCTAAGAAATGTAAGTTGCAAGTTTAGAAAGTCTTGGAACAAATACTGCTGCAAAGGGAGTTCCAAGGGATTTGGCCACATTCACACAGACAAACGCAACAATACCGTAATAGAATTTTAAAGTCTTGGTTACAACATACAGTGATAGCTGTAATTAGCCTCTGCTATCCAGGCACAAGTCATTCCTGCAATCTATTGCCCAGAATGGCACTTGAGATACTAAGACACATACTCAAAGCTGAGTGAGCTGGGATTGTTTAGCCTGGAGAAGAGGAGGCTGGGATTGTTTAGCCTGGAGAAGAGGAGGCTCAGGGGAGACCTCATTGCTCTCTACAACTACCTGAAAGGTGGTTGTAGCCAGGTGGGGGTTGGTCTCTTCTCCCAGGCAACCAACACCACAACAAGAGGACACAGTCTCAAGCTGCACCAGGGGAAGTTTAGGGTCGAGGTGAGGAGGAAATTTTTTACTGAGAGAGTCGCTCGCCATTGGAATGTGCTGCCCAGGGAGGTGGTGGAGTCACCATCCCTGGAGGTGTTCAAGAGGGGTTTGGATGTGGCACTTGGTGCCATGGTTTAGTAGTCATGGGGTCTGTGGTGACAGGTTGGACTCGATGCTCTTTGAGGTCTCTTCCAACCTTGGTGATACTGTGACAAGTATATATATTTATACACATTTGTATCAGTGAAACTACTGTACAAAGTTACAATATCTATTTAATTGTCATTTGCTACTCAACAACATAATATATAGCAATATAAAACTATTTAAAATCCAGTGCAATTTTGTATTGTGTAAATCCTTGACAATAACACAGGATACTGTGCAAGTATTTTCATTAGGAAAAAACTTTGGTTTAGGGGTCCAAGCAAAACAGGCAAGCTTTTGAGCTCATGTTACCAAAACCCATCTAAAACCCAATGAACCAACCAATCCCACTTCTGTAGCACCTTATGAAAAAGGTGGTTTTCCTGAAAGGAAAAAAAAAAAAAAAAAAAGTAATTTCTAATACAGTGTTGTCCAGCTGCTGTTAAAAGTAAAGGGAGGCAAATCAGAAACAATCTACAAGTCATTACTGTAAAGCAAGACCACTTTTGGAAAGAATGAGAGTAACAACAGAACAATAAATACCACAAAGCCAACTGCATGAAAATACTGTGAATTATATAGATTAGTGATACTAATATTTGCAAACATCCTGTTAGATTCTTATTTATGCAGCCCAAGTAGAAGATGAGACTCACACACACAGAGCAGTGTATGCAACTTTTAGCATAATCATAGGACAACCTTTCACCAGAAATTAGAACTGCACAGCCAGGCTCCAGGAGTTCTTGCAAATTAACTTTGCTTTTTTTCAAACCTCAGGATTATGCACAGATCCAGCCTCTGGACTACAGAATGTGAAAGCAAACTCCCTCAGTAATTCAAATTGTACAACTAACTGCTGAATTTGTACACCTGCCACTCCGTAAATCAACATTCCCCACTGCTATCTGTGAGTCCACAGTCACAGGGCAGCTCAGATTTCTAGCGTGTGATATTTTCCATTGGAGGCTGTCAGAATTTTTAATACTTTTGCTTTGCAATGTACTTCTAATTTACATTTTACATCCATTACTCATTTAAAGGACCTAATTTTGGGGTTTATAATTAAAGAGGCTACTTTGCAAACCATATTAAAAAAGGTGGTTAGCAGAGCCCATCAGGAAAATTCCATGCTCACACAATCATCCCCTGCATCACTTGAGCCTACAGGAGTAGTTTATCTTTCACGCAGACCAGCCACTGAAAGGAAAACATGACATTTTGCCAGTACATTACACAACTGTTTTCTGGAAAGGCAGCAACACCGAGGATCAGGAATCCTGACTTCCAAAGGGAAGATGCTGAACAGTGTTTATGTAGAGGATAATTAACGACATAGCTTTGATGAATACAATCTGAACCACAACTTGACTGAACAGAAAATATTTAAGACTTCTGTAATGAGGCTCTGGACTTTCTTCCTAGACCTTCCTAAAATTAGTGATCTGTGGAAGAATGCTGCTGTTTTCAGGAGCAGGAGACAGCCATGGACAACAGAAACGAGTCAGAAGGAACACTGCCCAAGTCCATAGATGTCCCTACTTAAGGATAAAAAGCTATAGCAGCCTGCAAGTTTGACAAACAGGCATTTCATTCTGACAAAAATTAACAGGCTAATTTGGCAAACTACACCTTTTCCAGTGAAATCAATTACTAGTTGTCAGAGGTTGTCAAAGGACTGCAGTGTTTATCAATTAATAGCTCTGGGTAGTAATGCTGTCATAGCAGCACTGGTTGGACCAACCTGCTGAGCAATTACAGCAGAGAATATGAGTTCTGAGCACAAGGAGAGGTTGCTAAGTAATTCAAGTGTAGTTTAACCAATGAACTCTGTGTAAAGAATTGCATTTTCACCCCAACTCCTGACCATGCCTTGACAATTTTCCACTTCACCTGCCTGTACTTTTCCCTTTTGAGATGAAAAAGAGGAGAGTCCAAAATTCTTTATTTCAAAATAATAGAAGATAAATTCTTACAGCAAAAAAAATGCATGTTATATCTAGCACTCACACACATAGAAGAACACATGCATCAGAACATTCTGTCTTTCTCTCTTGTTTCACTTGGTAGCAATGCAGAAACCAGAATGGTCCAAGCTACCCAGCTATAGATTTGTAGCAATGAAGGGGATGTAGTCACAAACTCAAGCCACTGCCAAGATTCTGGTGATTGCAAGCATCTTTTATTTAAGATTGGAAGTTGAAAACATTTATATTTTTCTTTATCCAGAGTATCAACAATGACTGTGGATGGAATTGTCCACATTTCCCAAAGGGTAGCACATAAAAGGATTTTTTCCTGCAGCCCCTTTGTGCTTTTGTTTTGCTGCTAACGTCAAGGACATGACATGGGAAAGGGAGGAGTAGACAGGATATACTATATGAGCCCTGTTATTACTTTAACTTTGCATTTTCCAATGGAAAACTACTTTGGGGAGGGGAAGAGTCTCAGAGGAAGCTTTCTATACTCTAAGTCCCAGGCTAGCTTCTGAACCTTTCCAAACACACTCTCATGATCACCTCCTATTCCATGACTGCCTTTAATTACCACCTCAGTTGGTATCTCTTCTCTTAAAAGGTTCCTCTCCACAACTTCATGAATAAATGTTATTTCTGATTTCTTCTAAAATCAGATTCCTTAACACACCAGCTGCTTCCAGTCAAACCATTTCAATGCATTAATTTATCATTATAAACAAAGACAAACATAAGCTAATCCAAAGTAAACCAAGGAACTAAAAGCACATTTGCATCATTTACTGTACTTACCATATATAAATTATAGTAAGCCCAGCTGTGTGAATGCATTATTTATTTCCACGTCACTGCAGAAATTCTATCCAAGAGGTTACTAATACTAAACTATCCATTACTCCTCATTTTCATGAAGATGCCAACACTGATGCAACGCTGCTAGAGTGCATCACTTGCCATACCCAGCATCTGTGAAGCAGAAAGCTCTAAAGAGGGGTTTTTTGTTATCCTTTGGTTTGTTTTTAAATTAGTGTTTTCTAACAGCTTGTCTATTGATGCCATATTCTGCAATCAAAGAAGGAAAAAAATGTTATTTTCCAGAATTTTTTCTTCTAGTGCGTACAAGCAAATGAAAGAAAAATTAAATGAGAGGGAATGAAGACAAACTTACGGATAAAAGTCAGCACCACTAAGTCAGGTGTGAACCCACCACCAAGAAAACATCAATCATGAAGAATGCCAATCATGGTACTTTTCTACTCTTGCCTCTGGTCTTACCTCACTTCCCTCTCCTCATCCCTCTCTCTCTCTCTCTCTCCCTCTCTCTCTGACACACCTTACAAACAATTGTATAATCAAAGCAATATGCACAAACATGCAATTAATAAACCTACAGTTACTCCAGCCAGTGTTGGTTTGCCTTACTCCTCAGGTATCATTAAAAGAGCCTCCCACAAACCCTGCCTTCATAGGCAGGGTTTAATGTCCCAAAATGGGTATCACATTTCTTTCTGCATTCTTACAAAGACCTATGTTTTTCTTAGCTCAAGACAACGAAGTTTTATCCTTTGCCATGGTAGCTGAAGGTGGCACAGCCTTCTGTAGCTATGGATAACTACATGTACTCTTCCTCCATCTGAAAAACAGGAAGGCGACTTAATGGAATAGTACAGCTGAAGTAATTGGTGCTCAAGAGGGTTACTGATAAGCAGCTTGATAAACGGACTTAACAATTGACATGTCTGTAGTCCAAAGGACTAAAAGCCTTTGCAAGATACTTGCAGCAGTGTACAACAAGGACATGCAGAACCGGAAGTGTCCAAAAATACAGAACAAACTGAACACATGGTGCTGGTAAGGACTAGCATTCAAAAGACTGCTTAGCTTTGGGATAAAAAAAAAAACAATCCATTAACAATAACAACAAATCTATTAGATCTGCAAAACAGCAGGCAGTAGAAAGCATACAGAAACAAGATATATGGAATTAATTAAATGGAAAACAGAGTTCTCTGTTTTGCTTCTTGTCATCAGTAGAGAGTACTGTACTTCCTAGCTGCCAGACTATTTGCATACCTGAGCAACAAGTCCAATAGCTAAGTTACGTGACTAAGCATGAGAAGAGCACAGAGGGAGGAATCATGACATCGCATTTCTGCCCAGCTCTCACTTTAGCAGGCCTCTCCCTTTGCTCCAGCACCAAAGCTGTCAAACCCCCTCTCACATCAGACCACCTGAAACTCACCTTCCCAACAGCAGACATTTCTATACAGGCAAGTACTGCTGGCACCTAGCATTTTCCTAATGGAACTATTTTTGCTTTCAAGCACATTTTACATGAGATGCATGTCCTGCCTCTACACTGCGTCCACAGCAGGGCATCTCATCCTCTCTCACGTTCCTCCCTTATCAGTAATCAATGAAATCAGTTCCTCTCTGCATTTTTATAAATGAAACTAGTTCTTTATATTTTGTAATTTTAAACATTTGATTAAATTAAATATTATGCTGCCAAAAAGATCACAATGAGATATCAGGTGTCCAGCTACACCTGTAAATGCAGCTACTTTAACTTAGCAGTGCACTGCAGTATACATACCACACTTTGTTAGACGGTGTGTTTTGCTGTATGTTTTACCTGCTCATAACCGGTTGTGCAATACACACACATTTATGTACATCCCTCAAATTATTTTGGACAGCTTACTATACAATTCTAAAGAGCTGGCTGATGGTTTGAGTACCTTGCAGCTATTAAAAACTTATACTATAACCCTCTCTGATCCTTCAAGATAAGCATCCTCTTATCATACAGGAATTTGGACAGAGGAAGTCTTCCTAAGGAACTTAAATAGCACAGGCAAGTACACCTTTGACTTTGCAACTAGGAGTTTCCTTCATGACGATTTTGTCCATATTACCCAAAACTGTTATTTTTCTACCATTTAGAAAGCTGCCTTTTAGATGTTGCAAAGAGAACACAGGCAAATTTCGGGGAGAACAAAACCACAACCCCAAGCAGATATTAAACCCTACCTTAAAACTAATTCTAAGAATAAAATCCAATGTTCAGCTTTGTGATTCTGTACTCAAGTAAGACTTACTGGTAGTACATAGTTGTTATCATGGCTGTTCAAACGGCACCTATACTTTTGACGGTACAGTGTAGGAAAATGGGAAGAGTTATGTGCCAGGCTTCTTCCTACAAAATATTAACAGTTGGTGCAACGCTCCTGGTCCAAAAGTTCTAGGACTTGAAGCATGAGGTGAGCTGTATATATTTTAAGCAGAGCTTACAGAATGAACTTCTACAAAACACCCCATTCACCCAACTGGTCTCATCATTACCTGGAACAAGTGGCAGCAGAATTAAAAAAAAAAAAAAAAAAAAAAAAAAAAAAAAAGTAGGGGGAAAGAAGGGGGAAAAAAACCACACACACCAAACAAACAACCTGGTGTATTTGGGACACGGGTTCGAAATAAACTTCATGCTTCTTTTACATAACTGGATTAAGGTCTGGGAAGTTAAAGTTAACAGCATTTGGAAAATACTAAGGCACTCCAGACACACCTTGCAGCAATATGCATATTTAGCTAACAGGTTTTAATATATGGCTTTACTTAAACATCATGGATATTTAAAAGCAAAAGTATATGAACTCTTCAGCACTTACATGAGGCCAGAATTCTCCACAACTGATACACACAAATTCTGCATTTTCTTATACCTGAGGGGTTGGCTTAATCTTTCTTTACCTTTTTTAATTAAAAGTGGAAAATACATTTTCCATCCTAGTACTAGTAAATCTTTGACAGAATAAAACCATGCTGTAGTCTGTAATAAACTAAAATGAGAAATCCCTTTTGCTAACTGCATTACTTAATCCTGATCCTCCAAAAGTAAGTAGCTTTTTTTCACTCAAAAGGCATTAACACCAACAAAAATTATTTAGTTAGAACATCGTCTTACCGTGTAAATGCCAATTCTACAAACAGCAAATGAGAACTGGATACATTCAGACATAGTCTAAAGAAATTAAAATGAAAACATTACCAAGAATGCTATTTATTAGGAATGATTTTTCTTCCCATCTCTCCCCTCTCCCCTGAAAGAAACACCTTTTATGACTTTACCTCTCTTCTGTAAGGCTGTATTAAAGAAACTCAGAAAAGCACTATATAAAATCAGGTAATAAGTATCTGCATAGTCTTTCATACAGAAGCAGCTGCCAACACCATTGCACTTACTAATGCCCTTCATTTATATAGACCTCAGATTATCTAATGGTCCCCAAAATGCCTGTACACAACATTAACATTTTGTGTGCAAGCTTTCAGCCCCATTTATTTTTATTTACTCTGGTTTTAAAACAATCTGCAAAAGACATTTGAGTAACGTGCTTTGGGCTTTTTGGTGCACAGTAAAGAACATCCGTGTTTAAACATTAGAGTTCTCTCCCTGTACCAATATTCAAATTCTCTTCTATATACCAATATAATGCAAATAATTTAATGTTCCCTATTTCGGATGTCACATTCTGTCAGACTTCAGAGATTTTCATGTTCAAAACAGAACTCTACTGTCTTGAACATTTTATTTAATCTGCTGTTACAGCTGTGAATAATCATATTAAAAGTTTTTACCCTCAACTCGCTCAACTTCCAATCTGTTGTGATGCCACAATTCTATGTCTTCTGCAGTCACCCAGAGAGGCTGAGGATGGACTACGAATTTCTGATGAAACAGATGAAAAACACCTTCTTTAAGTAGCAGAAACAAGCCAGAAAATAAATGCAACTCCTGAACACCAAAGTAAAACCTACTGTAGGTTTGCCATTTTTTATATACAGTCAGGTACAATAAACCAATCTTAATTATTTAAGAACAGTAATTGAGGAATTATTTTAAACAAGACATTTGAAAAGTCACAGCAGGCAAAAAAATAAAGCAATCAAGTAGACTATTTTTATTATATGTGTTACAAGTTCATACATCATTTGTATGTATTCAAAGATGAAGGTGAA
Organism: Picus viridis; assembly: GCA_033816785.1. Lineage (NCBI taxonomy): Eukaryota > Metazoa > Chordata > Aves > Piciformes > Picidae > Picus > Picus viridis. Next base: position 71,308,632 of record CM066606.1, on the reverse strand, counting down.
GAGATGGATGCTATAGGCTCCAAACAATATCAATGAAAACATTTCTGTTTCTTATAGCTTCTGCTTTTTGTAACCTCTCCCTCCCCACCAACCCCCCCCCAAACAGCTCATTTAAAAAGCTGTTACAAATTATTAATAAATATATTAACAGTTTTCTTCTGCTGTAACCATTAAATTCCAAATTTAAATTAACAGTATTTTACAGGACTGTCTGAAGTCAAAAACAGCAGCACAAAATACTGAAATCAAACCTCAACAGCATGATTGACTTTCTTTTCTGTAGAATACAATAGAATTAACCAGGTTGGAAAAGACCTTCAAGATCATCATGTCCAACCTATCACCCAACACTACCTAATCAACTAAACCATGGCACCAAGTGCCTCATATTACTACAAGTAACCTAGATCATTAGTTCTGACAAGGAAGTGCTGCTTCAAAGCACCATATAAATTTCCAGGATTTTTTTTTTGGTCCCGCTGCTGCTTTCAGACACAACGTCTAATTCTACAACTTGTGCTCAGTTTCCCCCAGAAAAGTTGTTACAGAAAAATAGGAAAGCAGTTAACTTTGAAAAATCCTCTGTTACACATGTATGGTACATAAAATGGTGGGGAGGGTTATAAATCGTACATGTACTTTCTCCTGAAGTATCCGTAGACCTTGTTCCAGTGGTTTCAGGTATGGATGACCTCCTCAAACAATCTAGCCCAGGGCTTCATCACCCTCACTACTAGAAAGCTTCCTAATATTTAACCCAAGTCTGCTGCAATGCAAGTCCATATTACACACAGGGTGATACATAGTGTGTTTGGTATTTGTAGTATGGTAACAGTTTCTATGTTGGTAGCAGACCCAACTTCACATAAAATGTAACATAAAAATGTTACATAAAATGTAACTTTGGGTTGCAAGGATAGTAGGCATGCAGCAGCAAACTACAGTTTCTCTCAGTTTGTACAGATTTCTTTTATTCTAGACGAGGCCAGCATTATGAAGTGTTTTCCTCATTTATTTTTTTATTCAGCACTTCCGGGATACACATTCATGGGAAACTAAGCTGCACCCACAGACCCTTGCTTCAGTAGCGTAAAGCAAGCTACATCTGCATTACCTTACTTGTCTGTTGCTGGTTTTGCCACTGTTAATGTTCTGGAATTAACAAGCTATTACAAAGCACGAATTCTAAAATTATCTCCCCATTCTACCATCACACACAGCACTAATGTATGTTTCCCCTATGCATTTCCCAACTAAGTATTGAGCTAATCCAGTCCCCAAGCCTCCAAGATAGTGCTTATGATCTGCACTCAACAGCGTTAAAAAAAAAGCCCAATTCCAGTGTTGCTGTTCGGTTCTTATATTCACCACTACTTTATCTTAGAAGATTTACATTCCTTCCATATTATTTCAGTTTGATTACTTAACACTGGGAACTGATTTAAATAATTACACAGTTAATGATGATAACCTACAGAATATCACTCTAATCACTGAATTACAATATATGCTATATTCTGATGCTACTGTGGGGTGTTTATTCTCAGTAAACTTTCATTACTTTGGTTTTGCAACCCATTTTGAGTTACACAATTCTTGGAGACTTTGCATTTAATTTACTTACATTTTATTGTTGCTTTCTGAAAGGATTTTACATGGTAAGCATGAAAGTAAAAGAAAAAAAAATAATGTAAAAATATACCTAGGAATATTTCAAAAAGACAGATACCTTTTGTGATACAATTCTACAATGATTTTTTCTTAATAGAAGTCACTTAAAATTACTAAAGTGAGAAATGGAGTTGTCAGGTCAAATATGTCAAACAACGTAAGCATGCATCTCTACCAACACGCACTCTCCTAGGCAAAGAGTCATCTCACAAACATCAAATAATTTCTCCAGCTGGAAACTAAGATCATGGTTAACATGTTTGTTATTTTAATCATATACAGCAAAAAACGAGACTGTTCATAATGACACAGAAAGACAGATATCTGCCTTGCAACTGCGGAGCCTTTCATTTCCAGTGAGCATTTGTTCTGCTCATTTTTTTTTTTTTTTTTTTTTTTTTTTTGAAGTGTTCGGCATCAGTACCAGTGCAAAACAATTTTGGTATCTGGTATTTCAAACAAACAAGCAAACCTCATACAGCTCTGACATAGGAACACAGTAGCATGCAATTACATGAAAATTGTGTTAACATATGTATCTTCAGCAAACACAGAATGAAATTCCTAGCCATAATATTTACAGCAGAGCAAATTTTGAAGAGAAGAATGTTCTGCAACTGTTCACTTCAAAGTTGCAGCACTAGTATCAAACATCTGGGTAATGAAAAGGGAAGGAGGCTTCTCAGAACTAAGACACAAGAGGCTTGATATTGCAGGAGCTGGTATCCTCAAACCTGCCAACCAATAGAAATACTCATTTTGACCTCAGCTTGCTTTGCAATAATACTAAATACACTACAGCACTAAGTATAGTCCCAAGACCACAAAACCAGAAAGTAAAACAAGAAAAGCAAGTTGTGTTCATCCCGGTGATATGTTTCTTCAGCAGAATAAAGATTAAGTTCACTCCTACTCATTTATAAAGAAGTGGTTCACCCCAGTAATCACTTGGAATTACAGAATGTTCCAGGCAAAAGCTTTTCTGCCCTTTTTCTTGTCTGTATCTTTTTCAGTATGCAAGAATTGTGCCAGGGGAAGTTTAGGCTCAAGGTGAGGAGAAAGTTCTTCACCGAGAGAGTCGTTCACCATTGGAATGGGCTGCCCAGGGAGGTGGTGGAGTCACCATCCTTGCAGGTGTTCAAGAGGGGATTGGCTGTGGCACTTGGTGCCATGGTTTAGTAGTCATGAGGTCTTGGGTGACAGGTTGGACTTGATGATCTTTGAGGTCTCTTCCAACCTTATTGATTCTATGATTCTATTCTATGAACTGTGAAAATTCGCAACACTTCCATAAACAATATGCAGCTTTTAAGGTACCTGTATGTATGGAGCCTGAAAGACATTGTTGGTGATTACATGTTTCAAAGAATGCATAGGTACCCAAAAGCACACACTATACTACATTATGGGTGGCAGGAACTTTGTCCAGAACTGCTGTTTGCTAAGCTTGTGTACACAACTCCAACTTGACCTCTTTTAGCACAAGATGTTAATAGCCCTCTAGCACATTTCATTAATGGCATTTCTAATTTAAACTCCCACAATTCTTTTTTAATGTAGTTCTCAAGGATAAGACACACAGAATCTTTCCATGTTCTCCTTTAATGCTAGTAATTAGATTTTTTTTTTTTAAAAAACAACCTTCTTGTACCTGAATGTTGGAAGAATAAATCTGAGTTTAGATGAGAAGAAATTTCATGCTAATAGAAAGGCAGTGATATATAAAGAGGAAATAGAATTGGTTCCAAGAACTCTCTTCTCATTGTGAAAAGAGACCAAGTAGATGCACCAGAGAACAATGCTCTCCTGTCTTTTAGGGCATATTCTTATTAAGTCAGTTTTCCATTACTATAATGGTTCAAACATTGATTAGCCAACACCAGATTAATAACTGCAAGAACAGGATAGATATTTCTCAAGAATTATGTATCTTTTCTACCCTGCTCAAATCTGAAAGTATGCAAGTTTCCATGCAAGAATAAAGCAATGAGAACACTCACTGCAAAGTGCATCATCCTGTGGAGAAGTCTTGGGTGTACTGGTGGATGAAAAGCTGGACACGAGCCATCAATGTGCACTCACAGACAAGCAGGCCAACTATATCCTGAGCGAGCAGGTCAAGGGAGGCGATTCTGCCACTGTGCTCCACTCTAGTGAAACCCTACCTGGGGTACTGAATCCAGGTCTGTAGCCATGGACCTGTTGGAGCAGGTCCAGATGAAGGTCACAAAAATGATCAAAGGGCTAGAACACCTCTCCTGAGAGGACAGGCTTAGAGAATTGTGTTGATTCAGCCTAGAGAAGAGAAGGCATTTAAATACTTAAAGGCAGACTATAAGACAGGGACAGACTTTTTCACATGGTCTGTAGAAACAGGACAAGAGGTAATGGTTTTCAACTGAAAAGGCGTAGATTTAGACTAGACATAAGGAATAAATTATTTATGAGGGTGACAAAACACTGGAAGAATGCTGCCCAGAGAGGAGATAGATTTCCTCTCCCTGTAAACATTCATGGTCAGATTGGATCTAGATCTGAGTAACCTGATCTAGTTGGCTGGATGAGATGACCTTTAAAGGTCCCTTTCAACCCTAAGATCATCACTGCACTCATCGCAGGCTGCCAATTAAGATTCAGATTCACTTAATCTTGTAGTTCTTACATGTGAAGTCATAAATTGTACTCAGTGCTGGTGAGGCCACACCTTGAGAATTGTGTCAGGAGAGAGGTTGAGATGCTGAAGTGAGTGAAAAGGAGGGCAACAAAGCTGGTGAAGAGCCTGGAGAATAAGTCTTATGAAGAGCGACTGAAGGAGTTGGGGCTGTTTAGTTTGGAAAAGAGGAGGCTAAGGGAAGACCTCATTGCTCTCTCTACAAGTACCTGAAAGGACACTGTAGCAAGGCTGGTGCTGGTCTCTTCTCACAGGTCATTAGTGATTGAAGAGGGAATGGCCTCAAGCTATGACTGGGTAGGTTAAGACTGGAAATTATAAATGTATTAATAGCAAGAGGCGGGGCAAGGAAAACCTCCACCCCTTAGTGGACACCAAGAGGAACGTAGTGACAAAAGATGAGGAAAAGGCAGAGGTACTTAACACCTTCTTTGTCTCAAATTTTAATAGCAGGATAGGTTGCCTTCCAGACAACTGGCCTTCTGAGCTGGCACATGGAGTCAGGGGCAGTATAGTTCACCTGTGATCCGGAGGAAGTAGTTAGAGATCTCCTTAGCCACATGGATCCCGACAAGTCCATGGGATCAGATGGGATCCATCCTAGGGTGCTGAGAGAGCTGGCAGATGAGCTGGCCAAGCTGCTCTCCATCATTTTTCAGTGCTCCTGGCTCAATGGAGAGGTCCCAGATGACTAGAAGCTGGCCATCATGATGCCCATCCACAAGAAGGGCCGGTTGGATGAACCAGAGACTTCCAGGCCTGTCAGCCTGACCTCACTGCCAGGCAAGATTATGGAACAGGGCATCTTGAGTGCAATCACACAGCACTTGCAGAATGGCCAAGGGATCAGACCCAGCCAGCATGGATTTAGGAAGGGCAGGTCCTGCCTGACCAACCTGATCTCCTTCTTTGATCAGGTGCCCCACCTGGTGGATGTTGGAAAGGCTGTGGATGTAGTCTACCTGGACTTCAGCAAGGCCTTTGACACTGTCCCCCACAGCAAACTCCTGGCCAAGCTATCAGCCTGTGGCTTGGACAGCAGCACTCTGTGCTGGGTTAGGAACTGGCTGGAGGGCTGAGCCCAGAGAGTGGTGGTGAATGGTGCCACATCCAGCTGGCAGCCAGTCACTAGTGGTGTCCCCCAGGGATCAGTGTTGGGCCTCATGCTTTTTAATATCTTTATCAATGATCTGAACAAGGATATTGAGTCCATCATCAGTAAGTTTGCAGATGACACCAAACTGGGGGCAGGTCTTTATCTGTTAGAGGATAGGAGAACTCTGCAGAGGGACCCTGACAGGCTGGACAGATGGGCAGAATCCAAGGGCATGAGATGTAACACATCCAAGTGTTGGGTTCTACACACTGCCCGCAATAGCCCAATGCAGTGCTACAGGCTGGGGTCAGAATGGCTGGAGAGCAGCCAGGCAGAGGGGGACCTGGGGGTACTGGTTGATTGTAGGATGAACATGAGCCTGCAGTGTGCCCAGGCAGCCAAGAAGGCCAATGGCATCCTGGCCTGCATCAGGAAGAGTGTGGCCAGCAGGAACAGGGAGGTCATTCTGCCCCTGTACACTGCACTGGTTAGGCCACACCTTGAGTCCTGTGTCCAGTTCTGGGCCCCTGAGTTTAGGAAGGATGTTGACTTGCTGGAATGCGTCCAGAGAAGGGCAACAAAGCTGGTGAGGGTTTTGGAGCACACGCCCGATGAGGAGAGGCTGAGGGAGCTGGGGTTGTTTAGCCTGGAGAAGAGGAGCTTATTGCTGTCTCCAACTACCTGAAGGGAGGTTGTAGCCAGGTGGGGGTTGGTCTCTTCTCCCAGGCAACCAGCACCAGAACAAGACGACACAGTCTCAAGCTGTGCCAGCAGAGGTTTAGGCTGGATGTTAGGAAGAAATTCTTCACAGAAAGAGTGGCTGCCAATTGGAAAGGGCTGCCTGAGGAGGTGGTGGAGTCACCATCACTGGAAGTGTTTAGGAAGAGACTTGATGGGGTCCTTGGTGCCATGGTTTAGTTGATTAGATGGTTTTGGATGATGGGTTGGACACAATGATCTCAAAGGTCTCTTCCAATGTGGTTTATTCTATTTATTTGTTCTAATTTATGTTTATTAGGAAGAAGTTTTTCACAGAAAGAGTGGTCAGGCATTGGAATGGGGTGCCCAGACAGGTGGTTGAGTCACCAACCCTGCATGTGTTTAAAGGTCATTTGGACATGGTGCTTGGAGATATGGTTTTGGGGTGAACTTTGTAGACTAGGATTATTGATTGGACTGGGTGATCCTGAGGGTCTTTTCCAACTTGAATTTCTGTGATTCTGATTCTGTGAAATTGGTTAGGATACTAATGTTGGAAGTCATGCAGCCTCTCTGCTCATATGTCAAGCCAGCACCTCCAACTAGAAGGAACCCATTAGTTTCATATCTGTAGGACAGACTGAGTATCTTCATAAATCCCTCTGAATTAAAAAGACTCCCCACATCATGCAACTGTTTCTTTTTCAGAAGGGCTATCACTGTTTAATCCCTCCTTGCACAGAAGCTTTTTTTTTCTTTCAGTTACCAAGTTATCCTTCTCTATCTTCTTTGGTTGTAAAATGCTCTTTTGGAGATGATGGAACCAGAAATGGAGCATTTTTGCCAACAGCAATCCTTACATTTAAGTACTGAAAAATTAGACTTCTTTTCCCCCCGCCCCCTTTCTTAAGGCTCTAAACTTGTCTGGGTTTAAATGACTTTTTAAAGAAGGATTATCTTTCACTTTCCTGAGCACTGATGGTCTTTTAGGGCCTATCTACACACCTGTACTACCAAGTGACTTCCAATATAAATATATGCTACATGGCATTTATCAAGACTGAATTTTGTCTGCTATTTTATTACCAATATCAAAAGGAGTACTATAATTTTTTCTCAGGTTAAGTATGTGTGCTCAGAATTTATCACTGCATCAGCCTACCCAAAGCATATGCAGTTTATACAACTAAACACCAACGTGAAATTGTCTTGCAATCTGTGCATTCTCTTTACTGCCAGAAAAACACTATCAATGCTCATTTATGAAACTTACTATTGACAATTTACAGAATTACTCCATTTTATATTGCTTCAAAGTTTTTCATCTCTATTGCAGGCAAAATCATAAACAGGAAAATTAGGTAGCAGTTGCTGTAAAAGGTAATAGAATGTAGAAAACATGCTTCTTCCATCTGCAAACTCACTACCCCATGACAACAGCTCCTACCAGTTCTGGGATGCCATATTGTTTCCCTAGACTCTCCAATGTGGAAAGCTAATGTGGCCCTGGGAACAAATTTTTCTTCTACTACTCCACCAAAATACACACCATTCTATAAAGACTCACATTCTTCCTGCTGTCGGTCCTTATAAGAAAAGCCATAGAGGAGGACTGAATATAAACATAAGCAGACTTGTCAGATAGACTTCCTGCTTAGTCTCTCTTCCCCAGATGGCAGGAAGCTACTTACATCCCAGTGCTGGCAATTAATATGGTCACCTTACCAGGCTGCCAGTGAAACAAAAGAAAGGTCTGAACTCTGAATGGCTCCAGCGTGAGAGCATTTATATCCCCCAAGGACTTTCATGCAGTCAAGTCTGAAAAACAAAACAAAACCAAAAACCAAACAAACAAAAAAAACCCCACCCAAACCACAAGTAAAACCAAAAACAATATACTCCAGACTATTAAGAGCCCAAACACAAACAATCACAAGATTTGAAGTACTGCATAGGCAGTTTTTTTCCTTACAGCTTTACAACTGTTTGGATCCACACTCATGCTTTTAGGAAACTAAAAATACTTATTTTATTAATGGATAGCTGATATCCTGACATAATCACAGAACTTCAGAACTCAGTTTGAGAGAGCAAAAATCACAAATTGGCAGTATTCAAAAACATGAGCTGATGATACTGACAACAAGCCAAAAATTATAATCAGCATGGGATATTAGGGCTGTTCTGTCCTTAGTAAATGAATATTGTTTGCACTTATTTAAGGCTTGCATTTCTAATCTTTTGTGAAATTTACCACATATTTCCTTAAGCTTGGAGGTCTGACTGAAGAATTCAGGAGGAGTATACTGCAGAGCAAGCTGGGGCCCAATACATATTAAACCTGGGACACAAAGATACTGTAGAGATATTCATAACTAATACAGAGTAGCATTTTCTGACACTGAGATGTATTTTTTTAATGTTATAACATATACTACTCTAATGCAATCCTTGTCACTGAAAAGGGAAAATGGGAAAGTAATATGATTTTAAAGATGCTAATTCACTTGGTTTTTCAGTGTGTATATATCTAATGAGAATGAAATTCTGCTGCTGTAACACTCTTGTGACATCACAGAATCTTGTGCTGGAAATCATCATCAAATTAAGGTGTTCTTTTGAGTTCCCAAGGAAGCTGTACCATGTGTCACTGTTTCTAACAGCTACCTTTCAATCAAAAGTTTACCTGGGGAATTCAACAATACTTCCTACTGCAGGATGAGCAAATGCAGTATTTGATTTTTATCTCCAGCAAAGGAATTGTGCACTTCTGCTCACTGATCTGCGTTCAGCGGGTTCTACTAAGTTAGGTCACCAGTAGTTTTATTGCCCTTTCTATACAGCTGATTACCTCTTTCATTCAGCAACAACTGTTTGCATTACTGGCTAGATAGATGCCACAAAGGAAGAATATTTATATTCCAGAGCATCTCACTTAAAGGTCTTCAGCTAGATCAGATTCTTCAACTCCCAAACTTAAATAACCCCAGCTATGTATACAGCAGCAAGTAGTGCAGCACAGCAAGATCTGGTGCTGAAAACCAAGTATTCATACTATGTACTTTAGGCATTTTACTTCAAATTAGTTCTGACCTGGCCCTGTGGATAGAAAACCCCTTAGTTGAGTGCATCTTCCAATCTGGTTTCATCTGAAAAATATCATGTTCATGTGACCTGGAATCACTTTGCAATGCTGATCACTCTACATGCACTACATATGGTAACTGGAATTCACTTAAAAATTCACATCTGATCCAAAGACTAAGAGTTGCATGCAACCCGTACACTAGTCGATCTTAACCTCTAACTTGCCTTCTTTCTTGCATTTAGTTATATCTTTACTTAAAAACAACTCTCAGGCCCTTCATCCCTGTGATGATCTGGACGAGGGGATTGAGTCCATCATCAGCAAATTTGCAGATGACACCAAGCTGGGGGCAGATGCTGATCTGTTAGAGGGTGCCAGGTGTTTAAGGGGGACTGGATAAGGCACTTGATGCCATGGTTTAGTTGATTAGATGGTGTTGGATAATAGGTTGGACTTGATGATCTCAAAGGTCTTTTCCAACCTGTTTAATTCCATTCTAACTAATCAGATTCTCAAACTGAAGAGAGGATAGTATTTAAAGATATAAGTCCTTGTGGCCTACAGAGGATGCAGAATTTTGAGGATATTACAGCTGACAGATGTCAGACAGCCTAAATAATCCTTATCAATACATGAGGAAAAAAGAAAAAATCCAGGGTTCCTAATAGGTACCTTCCCTCATCTTTCCTCATTCAAACAACAACAGCTACTGGTTTACAAAGTTTCAGTGAAGTAAGATTCAAACCATCAAACAGATGCCTCCTTAATGTCATCTGTAGTACAAAACAGAATGCTTTCTATAGCCTGCAGACACCCAGCAATGGATCAGGCAACAGCAATGGAAAGACAGGATCTGAAGAAGATTAGAACCTTTAAGTTGTCATGATCTAACCTGAATTACCACCTCCTAAATCAAAAGGGTCCAGCTCAATAAAAGGGAAGGTCTTAAATGTAAGCTGCCTAAGAAGGAAGTTTCTCGGAAGCATTTTTTTCTTTTTAGCAATACCACAACTGGGTATATGCAACTTTTCCCAGTCAAGAAAAACTTCTGAATAGTAACTATCCAGAAACTGCAGACAAGACCATTCAGAAACCAAGAAGCTCTAAAGTCACTTCAATGCTTATTCACCTAAAAATTTGAAATTTTAGTTCTATCTACCCAAAAACTACACAAATTTTAGCTTCTGTACACAGAGAAGTCGAAAATAACACACTTGCAAAGTAAAGAAAGTGCATACTTGCTATAGCAATACTCTTACTCCAATCTGAAAAACAAGCAAACAAATTATCACTAAAGTTAATGTGGTTGTTCATGCAGGACATGTTCTCTTCCACTTCAGATTAGAATATAGTCTTCACTACCTGCCCAAGCAACATTCTTACATACAGGTAAGGTACCACACAGTGTAGGACACAATTAAAGCTAAGCTATCATATTAAAAGTGCTAAATATGCAAAACTAAACAGGTTATCACATTTATCTTACAAATGCTCAAAGCAATATAAAACCTCCCCTTTTTTTTTTGTGGTCGCACCAATTCAAATTTCTACATCACTTTCTGAAGCACCTTGTAAAATCTCTACACTGATCACTGGTATATGCAGCTGTTCAACATAAGGTCCTTATCTAATACAGAGGATGCCACTGAAGAATATTGTGAAAGTCAGCAGCCTAAAATTTGCATTTCACATATGAAAAACTGAAGCATTGCTATTGTCTGCTCACAAGTTCTCCAAGCAAAAATTCTAAGACTGTTTACATGTCATGCTTTTCACAAAAGGCATCATGCTGTAATTTCTTAAAGTAAACATCACAGAATCATAGGGGTTGGTAGGAACCTCTAGAGATAATCTAGTCCAACCTTCCTGCCAAATCAGGATCACCAGCACAGGAAAGTGAGAAGACAACAGCCTCTCTGGGCAACCTGTTCCAGTCTTTGTCACCCTCACAGTAGTTTGTCCTTGTGTTGGGGTGGAACGTCCTGTGTTCCCATTCGTACCTGTTATTCCTTGTCCTATCACTGGGCACCACTGAAAAGAGACTGTTAACTTCATCTTGACCCCTTATATATATATATATATATATATATTTATATACACATTAATAAAATCCTCTCACAGCCTTCTCAAGCCGAAACAGCCCCAGCTCTCTCAAAGGCTGCAGATGCATCACAAGATTATGTTGCTACAAAAAGCTACAAATTTACATTGTTGCAAGTGTGCTTGCATAGTATTTTAAAGGAGTTAAATACAAGGAGAGCAAAGAGTGCCTCTGGATAAGTGAAAATGTATTCTTTTCTGGAGGTTGAACCTGGTTTAGGTTTGTTGAGAGAAAAAAAAAATTAAAGAAAGAAAAAAAGGGGAAAAAAAAAAAAAAAAACAAAACCCACCATACCATTCCTAACATTAACGATACAAGAGTAAAATGGGCACCAGGTACAAGACCCCCTTCTAGCTATTACAAATATAGAGGCTAGTACTACTCTTCTGTTGCAATGCAAAGCCAGAGCCACAGAAGATATTCTTCTAATAGCAGTGATTTACCAGATGGCACTACTCATAAATCAACAATCACACTGCAAGCAGAAGAGGTCTACACAGACTCTGGGTATTTACCCATACAAGCCTCATAGCCATAGTCCAAGCTGACTCCAAGTGACTTGGCTTTGACCAAGTTTTGAATGTTTTCAATAACCTGCTGATATTACAGGTCCTGCAAATGTTCAAGATTTCTTGGGATCAGCTCCCTGAAGAGAGTGGGGGGAAGATCCCATCAATCTAGGCCTGAATCAGAGGGGAAAAAAATTTAAAAATCAGAGAAAGAATCTTCCCTTGCAAGTCTGGGAAGAGCTACCTGAGGCTAGACTCCTCATCAAGAGAATGACTCCTTAGTTCCTGTTGCAGCAAACCTGTTGTCTGAGCCTCATTCCACTAAACTCCATCATTTAGCCCCACTGCTACCCAAACTTTGCCTAATGCATCCAGAAACAACGGCTTCCTTTGCCCTGCTGTCTACTTCACACTAAAGACACAGGACAAAATCTCACTGCACAGGCTGCACCACAGGTGGCCCAATGTGAGGAATCAGCAAAGAGACCTTCTGCTTAAATTTTGAAGACTAACGGCAAGAACCCAAAGTAAACATGTCAAACAAAATTCCTTAATATTTACAGCTTTTTGCTGCTCCTGTTGCCAAATTAGGGTGCTTGTTCTACATCTATAGGTTAACATCCATATTATAACTGCAGTTCTTGCCTAAATAGAGGGTAGGCCCCATCTTTATGCTTAGGGCAGACTGTGGCAACTACCCGGTCCTTTAAAACAAAAGTGGTTTGTAGACAACTAGTTGCCTAATTCACCAGCATAAATTACTCTTCTCAGAAGAGAATAAGGCACTTGAACCTAGTGTTCATTAACAAGAGTCATTCCATTTACCACCATTAACAGTGGAAGGCAGAGGACCAATTTCCTGAGTTGGGTAGAGATGACTGAAAAGGGAAATCCTCAGCACAAATGTACAAGAAAATATTTTGACTGCCAAACAGAATTCTTTTTCATTCCAAGTTAAACACAGATGCAAAATATTTAAAAACTTCTCTATTTTTCTCTCCTTTGGTTTAAGGGAGTTGACAGCAGCTGCAATAAGTACTCCAAAGATTATGGGACATGTAAGAGCAATGGAAACCCCAGCAACAAGTGAATGCTAGTCAATGATAGTTGAAGGCATCTTGGACTGTCCCAGAGCATCAGCGGACCAATATCCTTCTTCAGAAGTTATTCCTAAACCCTAGCTTTCACTACCTATAAAAAGAAAACCTTGGTGTATCTATAACAACTTCTACATTAGAATACTTTATGCTTCATATGGCTCTAAGACATCATGAGACCTTGAGAAAGTCTACCTTCAGAGATAACCTGATAAAACAAAAACATGAGCATCCACACTCCAGATATCCTTATGCTGAAGATTCACTTTTTTTTTCAGAGAAGGCAACAAGGACCATACAACAGAAAACAGGAAAAGCATCAACTGGAGAAAAAAAAAAGAGAGTAAGGGGGAAAAATGTAGAGCTATTTAATTGCTTCTCTTCTTTAGTTAACAGAAAAACATGCTCTCCATTTCCAAGGCTTATTAAATTTATTGCTCTCAGAGTGGCTGGCCTTCCACACAACAGCCTGCAGCAGTCACAAAGGTTAATGCAAGCACTTCAAAAAGTACAGGATGGCCAGTTTCATCTGGATATATGTTTATAAACAAAAAAAAAAAAAAATCCAAGAAATAGCTCCAGGCTCTCAAGGAGCTACAAGTCTGCACTTGGCACACAGCAAGTTTATTATTGGTATTTCATTAACTACCTAGTTAATGAAGTTAGTAAATTCTCTTAAGGAGAATTCTACCTTCCATTTCTGCCACACAGGACTGATTTTTAACTCTGTTATCTGAGCTCACAAAGGAAAGCATAAACCAAAATTTTGGTATAACACCAAATAACCCAAAATAAACCAAAACTAGGTGGACACAACAATAACATTTAAGTAGATATTTCACATATTTCTGGTTTAGTTAATTTCACTGTCAGTAAAGGAAAAGTCAGACATTCCAAGCAGCTCTCATGTCAATATGGCAAATTTTTAAATCAATTCACTAAAAAGAACACCTCCAGAGATTTTGTTGACTGGCTGATTAATCTCTCTTGAAAGCCTACACCCATGCGCATCTCACGTGAAGGCATCAGAAAGGCTGAGTCAAGTTTCTGAGCCCAAATACCTCCTGAATGGTTGCACCAGACACCGACAGTGAAGAGGGATGGCCAACAGAGACCTACTCCAGAGTCTGCCGTGGCTGACTCCCCCACAGCACTCCACAGCGAGAGAGGGGACTCACGATGGGTTGTCTGTTACGCCCTCCCGCTAGAAAAGACCAGGCAAGCAAGCAACCTACTACAATAAAGCCAACATCTCATTACCTCGCCGTGACACAGGGTTTACTACCGAGTGTACGTCGGTGAGTCCGAACACCAGCCACGACCCTGGCCTAAAGTGCGCGCCTGAGACGAATAACGCCAATATTCATTAAAGAGCAATAAACGTTGCCTCTAAATACCAGCTGCTTGGGCGCAGGGCTGAGTCCGCCCTGGGTGACAATTTAGTTCATTCAAGCGTACCCTAAGCTCATGCATTTAGAAAAAAACAGCGACCCGGGTCACGGCTTTAGCAATCTAATAGCGGCCAAATGAGCGGAGCGGCCGCACGCTTCAGCGGAACCCTGCCGGTTTGTCTCCCTTTAAAAGCCAGACCCTGTCCGCGCCCACCGCCTCACTTGCCCCTTTCAGACCCCTCCCTCCCTGCCGGGGACACCGCCTCAGCCGCGGCGCTCTCGGTAAGATGTCCGACGGTCCGCCGGCGGCGCGGCGGGGGTCGTCCCACTCCTGTCAGGGGCACCTACCAGGTAATCCATGGACTGGCTAGCGCTGAGCGTCGCGCTGCCGAAAAGGTCTCCGAGGCCGCGGGTGCCCACCCGGCTGACAGCGGCGCTCGGCCACGGGGAGTCCTGCCGTCACGGGGAGCGGTGCTTCCTGCTGCCGCACAACCGGCCTTGGCGGCACGGGGAGCTCGCCACTGCAGCAAGGTGCAAAGCAAGGAGAGGTTTGGCTGCCGCCACACCGAAGGCCAACGGAGGGTCCGGGGAGCGCCAGCACTGCCCCACCGGCACTGTCAGAGCCGCCCTCTACCGCCGCCGCCCACACTTGACCGCGCCGCGCCGCAGCAGCCCTGCGCGCGCCGGGGGAGGGGCGGGGAAGGGGGGAAGGGCGCGCGGCAGCGGGGCGCGCGGCGGGTAGGAGGGCGGGGGCGGCCACAGCACAGCCAACGGGCGGCCCGGCGCTGCCAGCGGCCAGAAGCCCCGCCCCGCCCCGTGCGGCGTCGCCGTCAGCTGATTACACACGTGGGGCGCGAGGAGGACGCCGTTAAAGGCGCACGCTGCAGGCACAGGAGCCTTGGTGGCTGCTCGCATGCTGCTCCCACCCGGGAAGTGCTACTGGGGCGTTCACCTAGGCGGGGGCGTCGTTTGGACAGGGGGATTCTCCTGTGGGCGGTGAGGTGAGGGTTGGAGCCGCCTTGGCTGCGAGGGGAGGAGGAGTGGCGCAAACTTGCTCCAGGCTCCCGCTGCTGGCGGAGCAGGAGGTGCTTCGTGCTGAGCCTGGTCCTTTGGAAGATCTAGCTTGTTACGCGTGGCTTAAGGCTTTGTAGGGAGCGATTTTGACAAACCAGGCCATGTCAGTGTGGATGCCTAGCAACAGGTTGGCAGGGACTGATGGGCCGTGCTGGCGAAATGAGGCTTCGCTCTCGGCCTGCCTGCAGCCCTCGGCAGTTTTGAAGTTGACGAAGACCCGCATCGTGGGTGCCCCATCATTGCACTGCAGCCAGCCCGCACCGAGCCGTAGTGGAGAGGCCATGGTCTCGAAGCTGAGGTGCTGAGGGAGCAAGGGGCCTTGTCCCCCAGGGCAGAGAGCTGCCTGGTTTGCAAATACTCCTGATGCGTAGGGACAGCAGTTTTGTTACAATGTCAGTAGAAACAAGTTTTAGTCGGGAGGAACCACATTCAGCAGAACCTCTGAGTAAAATTTAATGTTGAAAATCTGATGTAGGCAGATAAGTTTGGTTTTTATCCTATAACAAAATTCTCCTATCTATGAAAGAAGCATTCAAGAAAGAAAGAAGCCTGAGCAGAGCAGAGCAGACATCTGACCTGTAGGCTTTCCATGCAAACTTGAGTTGCACGTCTTACTGTAGACACAGAAGGAAAGTTCTCAATGTGACTATAGGATAAGAAATCTAGAAAGTCATTATTGAGTTAGACAATATTCTTCACGTATCTGAAAGAAGTCTTAAAAGTGCTGGCCCTTGTTCTCATGGGGGGCTTCAGCTTTCCTGACATCTGCTGGAAATACAACACAGTAGAGGGAGTAGTCCCAGGATCAGTGCTGGGCCGCATGCTCTTTAACATCTTTATTGATGATCTGGATGAGGGCATTGAGTCCATCATCAGTAAATTTGTGGACGACACCAAGCTGGGGGCAGGAGTTGATCTGCTGGAGGGTAGAGAGGCTTTGCAGAAGGACCTCAACAGGCTGGACAGATGGGCAGAATCCAACGGCATGAGATTGAACACATCCAAGTGCCGGGTTCCGCACATTGGCCACAACAACCCCAGGCAGTGCTACAGGCTGGGGTCAGAGTGGCTGGAGAGCGGCCAGGCAGAGAGGGACCTGGGGGTACTGGTTGATGGTAGGCTGAACATGAGCCTGCAGTGTGCCCAGGCATCCAAGAAGGCCAATGGCATCCTGGCCTGCATCAGGAAGAGTGTGGCCAGCAGGAGCAGGGAGGTCATTCTGCCCCTGTATACTGCACTGGTTAGGCTGCACCTCGAGTCCTGTGTCCAGTTCTGGGCCCCTCAGTTTAGGAAGGATGTTGACTTGCTGGAACGTGTCCAGAGAAGGGCAATGAAGTTGGTGAGGGGTTTGGAACACAAGCCCTATGAGGAAAGGCTGAGGGAGCTGGGGAGAGGAGGAGACTGAGGGGTGACCTTCTTGCTCTCTCCAACTACCTGAAGGGAGGTTGTAGCCAGGTGGGGGTTGGTCTCTTCTCCCAGGCAACCAGCACCAGAACAAGAGGACACAGCCTCAAGCTGCACCAGGGGAGGTTTAGGCTGGATGTTAGGAAGAAGTTCCATACAGAGAGAGTGATTGCCCATTGGAACGGGCTGCCCATGGAGGTGGTAGAGTCACCTTCATTGGAGGTGTTCAGGAGGGGACTTGATGGGGTGCTTGGTTGCATGGTTTAGTTGTTTAGGTGGGTTGGATTGGTTGATGGGTTGGACGCAATGATCTTGAAGGTCTCTTCCAACCTGGTGTATTGTATTGTATTTCTAGAGTGTCTGGAGGATAACTTCTTGACACAACTGGTGAAAATGCCTACTAGAGAAGGTGCTCTGCTGGACCTGCTGTTTGCAAAGAGAAGGGCTTGGGGGCAATGTAATGGTTGGAGGCTGTCTTGGGCACAGTGAGCACAAAATGATCCACTTCCCATTTGCTGGGGAAGTAAAGAGGGGGTCAATAGAACTGCCACCTTAGACTTCTGGCAGGCAAACTTTGGCCTGTTTCAGACACTGGTCACCAGAGTCCCTTGGGAGGCAATCCTGAAAGGCCAAGCAGTCCAGGACACTGGACACTCTTCAAAAGAGCAGACTTAAAGACATGGGGGCCAGTTGTCTCCGTGTGCCAAAAGATGAGACAGTGGGGAGGAAGGCTAGCCTGGCTGAATGGAGAGGTTTGGTTGCTACTTAAGGAGAAAAGGAGAGTTTGTGGTCATTGGAAGAAGGGGCAGGCAATTTGAGAGGACTACAAGATTGTCATGAGACTATGCAGGGAGAAAATTAGAAGGGCTAAGGCCCAAATGGAAATTAATCTGTCTTCAGCTGTGCAAAGGAACAGGAAATGCTTCTACAACTATATTAGCAACAAAAGGACTAAGGAGAATCTCTGTCCGTTGTTAGATGCAGGGGAGAACACTGGTCAAGAATGAGGAAATGCTGAGGTACTCAATACCTTCTTTGTCTCTGTCTTTAGTAGTAAAACCAGTTGTTCACTTGGATACACAGTCCCCTGAGATGGGAGATAGGCATGGGGACCAGAATAAAGCCTCCTTAATCAAGGAGGAAATTATTAGTGACCTGCTGCACTTAGATATACACAAGTCTATGGTGCCAGATGGCATACACCCAAGGGTACTGAGAGAGCTGGTAGAAGTGCTCACTAAGCCAGTTTCTATCATTTACCAGCAGTCCTAGCTAGCTGGAGAAGTCCCAGCTGACTGGAGACTGGCAAACATGACACCCATGTACAAGAAGGGCCTGAAGTATGACCTGTGGAACTTCAGGCCTGTCAGTTTGACCTCCATGCTGGGGAAGTTTATGGAGCAGATCATCTTGAGTGCCACTATGCAGCATGTGAGGGGCAATCAGATGAACAGGCCCAGTCAACATAGTTTCATGAGTGTCGGGTCCTGGTTGACAAACCTGATCTCCTTCTATGACAAGGTGACCTATATAGTGGACGAGGGAAAGATGGTGGAATTTGTTTACCTGGATTTGGCACCGTCTCCTACAGCATCTCCTGAAGAAAGCTGCTGCACATGATCTGGATGGGTAGATGCTTCTCCAGGTAAAAAATTGGCTGGATAGCTGGGCTCAAAGGGTGGTGATGAATGGAGTTAAAACTAGTTGGTCACTACTGGTATTCCCCAGGGTTCAGTGTTGGGGACAGGCTTGTTTAATATCTTTATCAATGATCTGGATGAGGGCACTGAGAGCATCAAACTGGATTGGAGTACTGATCTACTCAAAGGTAGGAAGGCTCTGCAGAGGGAGGTGAACAGGTTGGAACAATGGGCTGTGGTCAGTTGTATGAGGTTTAACAAAGCCCCACTGCTGGGCCCTGCACTTTGGTCACAACAACCCATGCAATGCAATAGGCTTGAGGCATGGTGGTTGGAAAGCACCCTTTAGAGAAAGACCTAGGAGTGCTGTTTGGCAGGTGGCTGAATACGAGCTGACAGTGTGCTCAGGTGGCCAAGAAAGCCAGCAACATTTTGGCCTGTATCAGGAATGGTGTGGCCAGGAGGAGTAGGGAAGTGATCATGCACCTGTGTATGACACTGCTGTGGCTGCACCTTGAGTACTGTGTTCAGTTTTGGGGCCCTCACTACAGGGAAGAAACCGAGTTGCTGGAGCATTTCCAGAAAATAGCAATAAAACTGGTGTTGGGCCTGGAGAACAGGTCTTATGAGGAGCAGCTGGGGGAACTGAGATTGTTTAGTCTGGAGAAAAAGAGGCTGAGGGGAGACTTAATTGCTCTCTACAACTACCTGAAAGACGGTTACAATAATACAATACAATAATAATACAATACACCAGGTTGGAAGCGACCTTCAAGATCATTGCATCCAACCCATCAAACAATCCAACCCACCTAAACAACTAAACCATGCAACCAAGCACCCCATCAAGTCTCCTCCTGAACACCTCCAATGCAGGTGACTCCACCACCTCCATGGGCAGCCCATTCCAATGGGCAATCACTCACTCTGTAGAGAAATTCTTCCTAACATCCAGCCTAAACCTGCCCTGGCGCAGCCTGAGACTGTGTCCTCTTGTTCTGGTACTGGCTGCCTGGGAGAAGAGACCAACCTCTGCCTGGCTACAACCTCCCTTCAGGTAGTTGTAGAGGGCAATAAGGTCACCCCTCAGTCTCCTCCTCTCCAGGCTAAGCAACCCCAGCTCCCTCAGCCTCTCCTCATAGGGTTTGTGTTCCAAACCCCTCACCAACTTCATTGCCCTTCTCTGGACACGTTCCAGCAACTCAACATCCTTCCTAAACTGAGGGGCCCAGAACTGGACACAGGACTCAAGGTGCGGGCTAACTAGTGCAGCGTACAGGGGCAGAATGACCTCCCTGCTCCTGCTGGCCACACTGTTCCTGATGCAGGCCAGGATGCCATTGGCCTTCTTGGATGCCTGGGCACACTGCAGGCTCATGTTCAGCCTACCATCAACCAGTACCCCCAGGTCCCTCTCTGCCTGGCCGCTCTCCAGCCACTCTGACCCCAGCCTGTAGCACTGCATGGGGTTGCTGTGGCCAATGTGTGGAACCCGGCACTTGGATGTGTTCAATCTCATGCCGTTGGATTCTGCCCATCTGTCCAGCCTGTTGAGGTCCCTCTGCAAAGCCTCTCTGCCCTCCAGCAGATCAACTCCTGCCCCCAGCTTGGTGTCATCTGCAAATTTACTGATGATGGACTCAATGCCCTCATCCAGATCATCAATAAAGATGTTGAAGAGCATGGGGCCCAACACTGATCCTTGGGGCACACCACTAGTGACTGGCTGCCAGCTGGATGTGGCACCATTCACCACCACTCTCTGGGCTTACCCCTCCAACCAGTTCCTAACCCAGCACAGAGTGCTGCTGTCCAAGCCACAGGCTGATAGCTTGGCCAGGAATTTGCTGTGGGGGACGGTGTCAAAGGCCTTGCAGAGGTCCAGGTAGACTACATCCACAGGCCTCCCCACATCCACCAGGCGGGTCACCTGATCCTAGAAGGAGATCAGGTTGGTCAGGCAGGACCTGCCCCTCCTAAATCCATGCTGGCTGGGCCTGATCCCTTGGCCAACCTGTAAGTGCTGTGTGATTGCACTCAAGATGACCTGTTGTAATGTCATGGTTGTAATGTCATGAGTGTTGGTCTCTTCTCCCCAGTATCATGTGGTAGAATTAGAGGAAATTGCCTCAAGTTTCACCAGGGCAGGTTTATATTGGATATTAGGAAAAATGTCTTTGCTACAGGAATTCGTCAGGCATTGGAATGAGCTGCTGGGTGAGGTGGTGGTGTCACCGTCACTCTGTCACTGCCACATGTATTCCAAAAACAGTGTAAATGTGGTGCTTCAGGACGTGGTTTAAGGGCCATAGGTCAGAGTCTTAGAGGTCTTTCTCAACAGAAACAATTCAAGGATTCTCTGATTAAAAACAAACAAACAAAAAACCCACAAAGACAGCAAAAATAAACAAGTAAACAAAAAGGATTGCAAAAGCAGGTAAGCAGTAAGAAGAAAGAAGTAAATGAGGATCCAAGAGCAAATGGGAATGTATACTTGTAAACTGGGGTGGACAAAGGGCAATTGCAGTTACTGCTCTGATTTTTTTTAATGAATTAAAGCCTGTTGTAAACAGGCTCAATTACAACATCCAGCCAGTGTCAGAGAGTTCTAGTGCTTCCCTACCCCTGTCTGCCAAAAAAATAAGGTAGTTATTATCAGTAGGTAATTAATTTTCCTTGTGTATCCATTCCAGAAAAAAAAAAAAAAAAAAAAAAAAAAAAAAAAAAAAAAAAAAAAAAAAAAAAAAAACCCAAAAAAAACCAACCCAACAACTTACTTTGGGAATCAGTGTCAGATGCAGCAGCATTGCAGATTAATTTTTATTTGCGAGTGTAAATGAATTTGTTTACTTCATTAAGAATTTTTCTTATTTTAGCATTTTAATAGCTAAAAGTTGGAAGGAGGCATACAGGCTTGGCTCTTCCTACTGTTCAGTATTCTACTGTTTTCCATATAGTCACAGCTGTTGCTGGCAACTTTCTGCTTATCATAAGATGTCATTTTGATTGTGGTAACTGCAGGGCGAACAGAGGTGGCTAGACTGTACTTCTCAATAATGTAACAGAGGAGCTCCAAGAAACATGGATTTAATTATTATTATGTCATTGTATGTTATTTTTAACATTTTGCAGTGCTTTCCCCTTAACCTTTAAAATGCTTCGTGTCTTCGTTTAGCTGCAGTAATGCATCACTGTTGATACTTGCTGCCTCTAGATGTTTCTCTAAATGAAGGGTGACTGGAAGGAGAGCATCAAGAACAAGCAGAGATTTCAAAAATGTTTTCTGTGATAGTAATGGGGAAGGACTGGGGATTATTTCTTCTAGAGCTGGTTGAGGGGAAAATAGACTCCATATGTAGAAAATTGATACCGAGAAGATGCCATGATGGAAAAAGAAATGGTTGCCTTGCATTACAGCAAGAGAGATTTAGGTCTGGTGCTGGAAAATATTTTTAATGGGAAAGATAATCAATCACAGACAGACCGCAACAAAAAGCAGTAGAATTTCTGAGAGTGGTCATGAGTTACATAAACATTTCTCAAGTGTGGTTTAGTTAGCCCTGACTTACGTCTGGAGAAAAGGAACTAGAAGACCCTTGTGGTTTATATGAGTCTGATAGATCTGATTATGAAGATGCAATGTGTTTATGCATGCAGAGAAAAATCTTTATTCTCAAGTGACCTCTTTATACATGCAAGTTTCTTTCTAGCTTATAAACAAGTCCTCATGAGCTGAACAGAACCTCAGTCAACAAAATCAGAAAAAAATGTCATGTGTACACTGCAAATCCCACAGACGTGATAGGGAAAAAACAAGCCTAAGCCTTTATATTAGTCATTCTGCTCATTGTAAACACACATTGGCCATTGTGTAGCCTTATGGTGCATTCATTTCATGACATAAAGTGAAGATTGACTTTCAACAATAATGTAAGCTGAAGTAAAGGCCTAAAACACGTCTTCTATCCTAGATAGCAGTTATTATGTTGCTTAAATTTCCCTTGCAAATCATGCAGGGTTTCTTTCATCTAAAAAGTTCCTCTTTATACTGGGCTATATAGGTAAAGCAATGTTATTTATCTTCATAAATAAGCTTGTCAGCAGGAACTAACATGTCAGAACGGAAGAGAAGAGTTCAAACTATTTTAATAAGGCAAAGTGTCATGTGGTGGCTATTAGGTAATAACTGGCTCAAAAATATTAAGTGAGCTTGTAGCAGTTTGGGATGGGTGCCCTCTGCTGTGTTCATATGAGGGGTGCTTCCTGTGTCCGGAAGCCTAGTCTGGTGGGTGGACGCAGGAAGCCAGGTCTTTCATCCCATAATACCCTGCACCACTATGAGGTCTTAGCATGGGGTCTGGCACTTTCTCTTTCTTCCCTCGCCACCACCCAGTTACTTGGGAGAGATGTCTCCCGGATGGGCAGTCTCAGACCTGGCCAGCTGAGACTACTCTAGCAGCGGAGTGGGAGTGGGGAAAGAAGGTGCCCTGGGGGTCTTGGGTGTACCTTCAGGTGTGCATGGGATATTTCTGGTTGTGCTTTTGGGATCTCTTTTGTCACTGTCTGAGTTGGTATTTTTGCCTGTAGTGGGGAGGGGGTCAGCCTCAACCCATCACAGAGCTTCTTCACAGAAGTGCAGGTGTATCTTTAGTTAGTCTGTTGCAATTTATTTAATTTTTTTCCCTGTAAAACTTTTATGCAAAATAATCAGTCTTGGACTCAGGCTTTGACCCTGAGGAGTCCTGAGCACAGCATTTAATCACCTGTTGTTTACCTTAGATCATTTTAATGAGTTTGAACAATTTAAGCTATGCTTGCCACCTGCTAAATTCAGGATTTCACTGCATGAGTAGTCAACAAACTCTGAAGGTGGAATTGATATAGTATTTATTAATTCTTTAGGAAATACTAGCAACACAGGTATTTCAGATGTAAATATGCCTATTTCCAAACATATCCAAATGAAATTGTGGAAGGGTGTTTGGAATTGTATACTCAACCATATAGATGCAAATTGTGCAGCATTTTCTTGGAAAATAACCTGAGGGACAGATGTATTTTAGTATACTTTAGTCATACCACTTTAAATCTCATTAGTTGAATAGATTCTGCTGAAGATAATACAGGTACAGAGGTCCTGCAGAAAGCAGGGATATTAATACAGTAGCAGTACTTAGAAACAGTATGGAGTGTTCCCACATCATCAGTCAGACTGGGTATTTTATAAAAGGTGCCCTAAAGCACAGACATGGCAGTCTCAGTCACTGAGACAATTAAAACCACTTTGCCACATCAGAGCAATTTCATTGGTTAAGAGAACAAAGTTCATGGTGTGTTTGTTCTCCTCTTGCTCCCCCCAATGCTGCCCAATTGCCTTAATATTTAATAGCCATAGATGAAACCGACTTGTTTACTAGCAAGACAGTAGTTGTACTAATCTTCAGTTATATTTAAAGCTGAGAATCAGAAAGTGCTGAGACAACCTTGTTGCATGTCAACATTAGTGCTCAGTGGTATAATGTTACAAAGGGCATACACAAGCTTGCACATTGGCAAGTCAAGTATCAGGAAGGCCAAACATGTAGCTTCACGTTAACGCCATATACTTACTCTGAAATAATCTGTAGGGAAAAAGCTTCACATAAAAATATTACTTACATAGTAATGTAAATGTTCCCAAATGCTGCTGAGTCTGTCTTTGGCTTGGCTAGAAATTTAGTGTTCGATGCCTTAAAAGATACAAATTGTGGTTAGTTCAAAAAAACAGCAAATGTTGTGATAAAACAGACTTCACTGGTACAACAGACAAGAAGCTGGAGATAAGAAGTGAGACTAGTTAGAGGAGTTCTGATGATCATCAGCTGGAAAACTGATTTTAAAAATATTTTGAGCGGTCTAACAATAAGTCCATGTGGCCAACTGTGAAGGGTGTGGAAATGGAAAACTAACTAGACATAGAAATAATAGATTTTTCATGAGGAGGGTTATATTAAACAGAGGCAAAGAGCTGTTGTGTTTGCAGCTCTAATTCCAAGAAGTGACTTGGGATCTTCTGTTAAACAATCTCATGTAACTCTTACTGTGGAAAAAGAAGCTGCTCAAAGCAAATAAAATTTGAAAATATTTGTAACTCTTTATCTGATATCTCTACATGTCGATATTTGTCAATATATTACAGGCAATGGTGAGTGATTACTGTAGAAGAAGGAAGACCATGCAGTCAAAAATCTTCTCTTCCTCTTTGTGCTTTGATGGTGCCTTCTGGCATTATAATCACAATGTGCACTAAGGTTTTTTCCTACAGAAGAATACATGGATATGAAAGCAAACAAGCAGATTTTTTTAAAGGACTTTTTACCTGTTCTCTTACTTCCTGAAATATTTGGCTGTCCTTTAGGTAACCTTACTGGCAAAGTATCAACGAGCCATCTAAAAGCAAAGATTAGTGGATAGAAAAGGTCAAAAGTAGAAAACAGCTGATACAAATTAAGTATCATTTTAGTTAATATTTTAAACCTATGGGATGTGAATAAAGTAATATGACAGTTTATTTTAAATTAACTTTTTGCTCTTCTCTATGCATCAAAAATGTTACTGTTGGTAGAGTAATGCAAAAAGATTTGCATGAAGAAATGTTAATAGAAAGTCAATAGATTATGTTACCAAGCAGACTGGAAATCACACGTTTTTTCATTCCTGTCTCCCCAGCCCAAGGTAGTAATGCTGCGGACTCATTCTTTTATTTCACAGCTCTTCAATGGAAGGTAATTGAACAGTGCTACAGCACTAAAAAGAATAGTTAAGAGTCTGTGTTCGAATTATTAGTAGAGCCCAAAGCCTAAATGATCACAGGTAGAGAATGTCCCTTGGTATCAGGGGTTGTGTGTTTAAGAAACTGAAATTTTACAAATCTAGGACTAAAAGCCCTAGATTTAGAACTTTAGAGTTTCTTCTGATACACACTTAAAGCATTTGACTTTGCCTGATTTCATTTCTAGTGAAATGTAGAAAATAATGTTTTCCTATGTCAAGGTCTTTTGAAGGGTTTCTTTTGTCATGTTCTCCCCCACCTTGCCCTGGTTATGATCTGGTTTAACTCTGTACTGCTTGGAGCACTGTCAAAATACTTTAAAGAGACTAATTGGAAGTTGTACCTCATGTCCCTTCATGATAAGGCAAACACTAAGACATCTAGTCCCTTTCCATATAATGTCTGGGATGATACAAACTTTTGGACTCTTGCAACTGCAGTCACAAAATCTGTAATCCTTTATGAGGAATACAGTTCTGATTAAAGTTTGTAATACACTTGTTTCTAGTATTAGTAGTTTTTATAGAGTATTCAAATGTTCATTTCTCATGTTCAGATTGTTTTGCCTTTTTACTGAATAAACAAAAAGAAACAATACAGTTATACTATGGTCTCTGCTCTTGTGTTAACATGTAAATACTTGTTTCAGTCTGAACTGCTTGTTTTTGTTTTCATCACATGATGGGAACTCTGGCCACTTATGTTCTGAATTTATCCCTGAAAACATTCAAGAGATAATATTCTGTCTTTCAGACTATAAAGTGGAGTGGGGTTTGGACCTAGTTCTTAAAGCCCTTCACCTTCCCATTTGGTCTTAAAAGATTATTCATGTTTTCAGAATTTCTCAAATCATAGCCTTGTGGAAGTGTGAAAAAATACCCTCTGTTTGATGTGTTTGGAGATTAACAATGACCATCCTATAGGGGCCCTTACAAATGAGAAGAAGGATTGTGCTTCACATAGAGCTGTGCAGAGACCTGAAACATGGGTTTGCCTTGTCAGTATCAGTTCTCTCCACTCTAAAAGACCAAGATTCATGTATGAATTGGTGAGAAGGAAGTCTTGAAGCAAACAAAAGAAACAATAATTCTGAAGCAAAAGAAACTTGCTTTTGACTTTTATTTCATGTTTATGTGCAACATCTTAGATAATTTCTTTGTGTCTTCTTCAACAGTCATTGTGACTGCAGAACCTTGTCTGTAGTCTAAATGTAGCATATCTTAATAATATGCTCAGCAAACCATTGCATGTATCAGTGGAAATTACCATTTCCTCTGTCACTGGAATTAATGAACACCAGATACAAAGTCTGAGTGGTTGAGGTTTTTCTACATTTCAATTTTTTTCTGTATCTTAAATGAAAAGCAAAATGCCTTTTACCAAAAAAGGATAAAGTAAATGCTCGAAATGTCTAAGAAATATATTTTTGGGGGTATGGATATACTGCTGTGGCAGAAATAAAGCAAGGGTTTAGCCACATCTGTGTAGTACACAAAGAAGAGAAAGGACAAAGTACTAACACGTGCCATAGAGTTTGAACTCCAGTTTCCAGATCACACAAAAGTAATTCTTTTACTTATGTTAGTTAATTAAAACTATACAGGCATGCAAACATGAGTTATAATTAAACATGCCTTCTGCTATGGAGCATATCCTTAGGAACTCTTGTTCCTTTGAAGCATGTCCTAATGTCCTACTGACAAAAGTGTGCTTAAATGCTTTGCCGCATATTCCTGATGAATTTGTGTGAATGAGTATGTAACTAATGATAAGGCTGAAGTATAGATACCAATGCCTCAGTAAATCATAATAAACCTCTCCAGTCCAGAAGGAGAATACTGTGACAGTTAGACATAATTGCCAAAAGGATTGTGATTTAGCTACCTGGAGTATGGAAAAGAATATATCAACTGCAGACAATTTTAAAGAATTCACAGCTAGTGGGAATATGGACCAGTATACTAATTCCTGAAGAAAAAAATAGATGTAGAAAGTAAGGAGGTAGTGTGAAATGAAACCAAGGAGGTATTTAGGAAGACTTAGAAAAAAATTTATCTCTCCAAAGAGTTTGTTTAAATTATGACTGTTCCTGAGACATTTTGGGATGTTTTTATGGCTAAAGGTCTATATATCTGAGATAACAGAAGTTCAAAGCAGTGATTCATAGAATGATAAGATGGTTTTGATTGGAAAGGACCTTAAAGATCATCTTATTTCAACCCTCCTTGTCCTGGTCAGGGACACCTTCCACTAGATCAGATTTCTCAAGGCCTCATCCATCTTAGCCTTGAACAGCTCCAGGGAAGAGGCATCCACAACCTCCCTGGGCAACTTGTTCCAGTGTTAAGAATTGCTTCCTGATATCCAGTCCAAATCTGCCCTCCTCAAGCCTCAATCCATTCCTCAATCCATTCCCTCTCATCCTATCACTACAAGCCATCTTCAAAGTCCCTTTCTGGCTTTCTTGTAGGCCACCTTCAGATACTGGAAGGACACTATAAGGTCTCATAGCCCCAACTCTTGCAGCTGGTCCCCATACAGGAGGTGCTCCAGCCCTTTGATCATCTTTGTGGCCTTCCTCTGGACCCGCTCCAGCAGTTCAATGTCCTTCCTGGGGGCACCTGAACTGGATGCAGTACTCCAAGTGGGTTCTTAAGAGAGCAGAGCAGGGAGGGAGAATCACTTCACTTATCCTGCTGGTCACACTTCTCTCGATGCAGCCCAGGATGTGGTTGGCATTCTGGGCTGCAAGCATACATTGCCAGCTCGTGTTGAGTTTTTCTTCAACTGACACCCCCAAGACCTTCTCCTCAAGACTGCTCTGGACTCCCAGCCCAGCCTATATTTGTGCTTGCGATTGCCCTGACCGAAGTGCAGGACTTGTCTTTGTTGAACTTCATGAGGTTGGCATGCGCCTACCTCTGTCCAAGTCCCCCTGGATGGCATCCTTTCCCTCCAGCACGTCAATCACACCACACACCTTGGTGTTAACCTACAGACTTGCTGAGGGTGCATTCAACCCCACTGTCCATATCACTGGCAAAGATTTTAAGCAACACTGGTCCTAGTACCAACCCTGAGGGTTGCTAGTTGTCACTGGTCTCCATTTGGACATTGAGCTATTGACCACAACTCTTTGAGTGTACCCATCCAGCCAATTCCTTATCCAGCAAGTGGTCCACACCAAACAAATCCTGATAAATCAACTTCATCTCCCCCACTAGGACAGCAGATGTATTTTTAAGCTGAAAATAGATGCAAATACTGCTACACTAGAAAATACATCTGGAAGAAAGAGAGCAAATGTACATAACAAAATGGTGCTTCTTTTTCATCTCCAATAATCTCTCTATACTGGAGCTATTTATTACATAATTTGTATTTTTAAATCACTCATCCATCTCCTTGGTTTCCCAAAGCAACTTGCATACACAAATCCGAATGGATCTGACTGCAGCAATAATGTGAGCTAAATGTAATCCAAATGTTTTTGAAGCACTGCCCTCTAGGTTTGGGAGCCTCTGCTTCTATATATCCCCTTCCACCTTTACTGAACTGTTCTTGGAAGGATACCATGTGGAATATAACACTGGAGGTGTTTGGGACTGATTATATAGCTTTCTCCATAAAGTTGTTTGGTTGGCTGCTGGCTACTCTTCAAATGCTGTAATACATAGACAGTTATTTCAGTACTGGTCCCACTTATAGGATAGTTTATGTTGAAACAGATTTAACTGTTGTCTAAGGTTATGATGAGTAACTGAGGTTGAATGCAGCAGGCTGCTACACAGCATAATAAGCCTTATGTTTATTCAAAATATGCTTATGTATGTGCTTTGATTACCATTCAGTTTGAAAGACCATAGTTCAAATGTTTATAGAAGCAGAATATGAAGTAGGTCTTTCCTAATTTTAAGTTTTTTCTTAGTTCCACTTCCTCTTGGAAATTGACAGGTTAGATTGTCTTATATCACAGATTTTTAGGAAAATGTTTTTATAATGTGAAAATAAGAAAGGATCCCTGTGCAAAATGGATCTTTTCCTAAAGGGAATGGTTGCCCATTCTGAAATCAGATGCAAAAAGCTCCTTTAAAGCATAAACAATATTTACATCCAGTATTTCCATCTTCAGCATAATTCTTATGCAATAATGAGAACATCTCTTTGAAAGACTGGACCTTTCATCTCCAGAAAAACAGATAAGTTTATACCCCTCTTTACAAAGATTTCAGATACTGGATTCAAAAACCCAGTTCATGTTCCAAGTAAAAACACTGCTTTCAGTAGGAGCAAGACACTGGATTTTATTCTGTGGTTTTCTTGGTAATTGAACTGGATTTTCCATAGGTCTAGTGTACTCATTTTTGCAGCTAGGCAGACTTAAAAGAAAAATATGATTCTTGAATTCCTGGCTGTCTGGAATTTGAATACTCTGAGGGCTTTGAGCCATAATGTTCATGTGTGTGCACTTTGGTAGCATATGCCTCATCCATAGCCTAAAAAGAAAATCTAAACCAGCAAGTGAAGTAGCTTAGATGTGTTGGTCCAACCAAAACTAAACTGAAGAAGGAAATGAGGTGATAAAATTACATGTTGCGTAGCTATCACATTGATCAAAAAGATGTATTTTGCACTTTGAAGCTGACCATGTAGCTTGCATGTTTTTAGAATACATATTTTATCTTTGAACTTTGGCTAAATTACCATGACAAGATTTGACACTGTTACTATATGCATGGAAGATTTTTTAATGAGAGACAACAAATCTGTTGGGAGATGAGCAGCTGATAATGAAAACCCATCACTCTCACCGCTCTCTTTATTGTGTCTTTTTCCCTACCCAGCAGATCCTTATAGTAATACTGTTCTGGAATGACTGGAAAACCACAGTCCAAGAGTGAGAACAAATTGTAACAGCATACAGTGGGGCTTCTGTATACTTTAAACATTGTAAAATACCAATGGATCAGTATTGGAAGAAAGTGATATAACATAAAGGGATTCTGTTTATTTAAATCCATTGACTTACAGAATTCCATTGGAATACAATTAATGCTTTAGCTCTCAGGCCAGAGCAGACACCTACAGGGAGTCAGAGACAGGGTTTTATGAAGTCTTAAAAGGTAAAGAGTGATCAGAAATAAGTGGAGTATTAAGTTCTGCTATGGTGAAGAAGAGAATTGGTAGGTCTCAGCAAGCCTGTTTGAGGGCTTTTTTCTGTAGAACTGTTTGACATCAGGGAAAGAGGAACTTGGAGTTTGTTTAGGGGGTTTCATTGGGAAGGATGACTGGAAAACGTCACGCCTGTGGAAATGAGTGGGATGGAGAAGGAAGGAGAAGCATGTACATTGTTCTGGGGCCTTGGGGAATCTCTCCATGTACTTCTTAGCCCTCAAGGATTCATATGACAGAATGTGCAGGACACATCCTTCTGCCTCCCACACTTCCCGGTAAATTCTCCTCCTCTCACAGTCCACTGCCATTTTGAAACTTAGTGGTCTGTTCTTTCCTTTGATTCCTCACAATGAATGCTGTTAGTTTCCACCCTCCCCAGAGGAAGCATTCATCTGATTCTGCATGGATGGGAGAGGGAAGTGAAAGGTAAAAATAAGTAGGCGGATTATCTCCAGATCTTGCATTAACAGCTGACACTTCACACACTCAAGACTTACTCTACAAGATCTTACAAAACAGGCAGAAAGGTCACATATGTTGTTGTTTACTTTGTCTGTGTCTGAAGTTAGAGTTGCCTACTGGCACTGATACTGGAGAGAAAACCTACAGATTTCATCTGATTTCAATAAGCAAAAATTCAATAGTTCGATAACAAGGCCCTTTTTACCTTGGATGTTTGGAGGAAGGTTAGGGAAGCCTTTACTGCCATTACTGATTTTTTGCAGTGACTTGGCTGCTGGTTGTATTTGTACAGCAGTTTTAAGATCTTTCCATCAGCAGCTAGACCATATAACAATATATATGTTGTATATGTTGTTCTTTATTGCTCCCTGCAGAATAAAATTTTTGAGAACTATTTCTCCTCCCCCTGCATGGCAAAATAATAGCTAGGGTTAAAATTAATTAGAATAGAATAGAATAGAATAGAATAGAATAGAATAGAATAGAATAGAATAGAATAGCATTAACCAGGTTGGAAAAGACCTTCAAGATCATCAAGTCCAACCTATCATCCAACACCATTTAATCAACTAAACCATGGCACCAAGTACCTCATCCAGTCTCTTCCTAAACACCTCCAGTGATGGTGACTCCACCATATCCCTGGGCAGCCCATTCCAGTGGCAAATGACTCTCTCAGTGAAGAACTTCTTCCTAACATCCAGACTAAACCTCCCCTAGTGCTGGCCACCCGGGAGAAGAGACCAACCCCCACCTGGCTACAACCTCCCTCCAGGTAGCTGTAGTCAGCAATAAGGTCTCCTCTGAGCCTCCTCTTCTCCAGGCTAAGCAACCCCAGCTCCCTCAGCCTCTCCTCATAGGGCTTGTGCTCGAGACCTCTCACCAGCTTTGTTGCCCTTCTCTGGACACATTCCAGCAAGTCAACATCTTTCCTAAACTGAGGGGCCCAGAACTGGACACAGGACTAGAGGTGTGGCCTAACCAGTGCTGAGTACAGGGGCAGAGTGACTTCCCTGCTCCTGCTGGCCACACTATTCCTGATACAGGCCAGGATACCTTGGCCTCCTTGGCCACCTGGGCACACTGCTGGCTCATATTCATCTGGCTGTCAACCAACACCCCCAGGTCCCTCTCTGCCGGGCCACTCTCCAGCCGCTCTGACCCCAGCCTGTAGCTCTGCATGGGGTTGTTGTGGCCAATATGTAGGACCTGGCACTTAGATGTGTTAAATCTGATGCCCTTGGACTCTGCCCATCTGCCCAGCCTGTCAAGGTCCCTCTGCAGAGCTCTCCTACCCTCTAACAGATCAACACCTGCCCCCAGTTTTGTGTCATCTGCAAACTTACTGATGATGGACTCAATATCCTTGTTCAGATCATTGATAAAGATATTAAAAAGCATGAGGCCCAACACTGATCCCTGGGGGACACCACTAGTGACTGGCTGCCAGCTGGATGTGGCACCATTCACCACCACTCTCTGGGCTCAGCCCTCCAGCCAGTTCCTAACCCAGCACAGAGTGCTGCTGTCCAAGCCACAGGCTGATAGCTTGGCCAGGAGTTTGCTGTGGGGGACAGTACACATCCACATCCACCAGGTGGGTCACCTGATCCTAGAAGGAGATCAGGTTGGTCAGGCAGGACCTGCCCTTCCTAAATCCATGCTGGCTGGGCCTGATCCCTTGGCCATCCTGGAAGTGCTGTGTGATTGCACTCAAGACACCCTGTTCCATAATCTTGCCTGGCAGTGAGGTCAGGCTGACAGGCCTGGAAGTCCCTGGCTCATCCAACCGGCCCTTCTTGTGGATGGGCACCACGTAGGCCAGCTTCCAGTCTTCTGGGACCTCTCCATTGAGCAAGGACTATAGAAAAATGATGGAGAGTGGCTTGGCCAGCTCATCTGCCAGATCTCTCAGCACTCTAGGATGGATCCCATCCGGTCCCATGGCCTTGTGGGGATCCAAGCGGCTAAGGAGGTCTCTAACTATTTCCTCCTGGATCACAGGGGAACTATACTGCCAGCTCAGGAGGCCAGTTGTCTGGAAGACAACCTATTCTGCTATTAAAATTTGAGGCAAGGAAGGTGTTAAGTACCTCTGCCTTTTCCTCATCTTTTGTTAATATGTTCTCCTCCATGTCCACCAAGGAGTGGAGGTTGTCCTTGCCTCTCCTCTTGCTATTAATATATTTGTAGAAGGATTTTTTGTTGTCCTTAATGCACATCATCCTTTGGTGAAAAATACAGCGTAGCAAGAATTAAGGACATTATTGACTGAACCAGCTGTTATGACATTTAAATGATTTAATTCTGCTTGTGTTCACTGTGTAAATTTAGGTGTAGAAAACAGCTAGAGGCAAAGCCTGTTGTAACTGCCTAATATATCAGTGGTGACATTTAGACTTTTTAAGGGCATAAACCAATTTTTTCATACGAAACTTCAGCCTAGAGTTTATTGTCATTTAACAAAGAAACTGCTGCTTCATTACCCTTGGGAACAGGAGACGGTTACTGGGTGAACAGGGTTCAGTCTGGAAAAAACAGAGTGTGCTCTGCTGTCCTCAACTTGGTTTTATCCCTGGGAAGATGTGCCAAATTAATAGAGATGTGAATGTGCCCTTACTAAGGCCAAGGGCACATCTGTGCTAACTGCATTTGTCTGACCTAATCTCAGGTAGTCAGTGTTGTTTAAAACACACGGTATTACTACATTTACAAAGTTCATTTAGTCTTTTCTAAAGTGAGGGGTTCAAAACAACAACAGAGATTCAGAATAATTGATTGTAAATATCAACAAGAAATTCCTGTGAAAGCTCTTCTGTTCATGGGCACAAGCAAGTTATCTTGAATCAGGGCATCTTTTGGTATTCCTCACCACTGCTTCTCATGTTTTATACTCTGTTAACGTGTTCTGTGACTCAGGATGGGGAAACGTGTGACTAGATTTCATAGTATCATAGTATCAGTCAGGGTTGGAAGGGACCAAAAGGATCGTCTAGTTCCAACCCCCCTGCCATGGGCAGGGACATCCCACACTAGATCAGGCTGGCCAGAGCCTCATCCAGCCTGGTCTTAAACACCTCCAGGGACAGGGCCTCAACCACCTCCCTGGACAACCCATTCCAGGGCTTCACCACTGTAATGGTGAAGAACTTCCTCCTCACACCCAGCCTGAATCTCCCCACCTCCAGCTTCATTCCATTCCCCCTAGTCCTATCACTACCTGAGATCCTGAGAAGTCCCTCCCCAGCCTTCTTGCAGGCCCCCTTCAGATACTGGAAGGCTACAATGACGTCACCTCGGAGCCTTCTCTTCTCCAGACTGAACAGCCCCAACTCTTTCAGTCTGTCTTCATAGGAGAGGTGCTCCGGCCCTCTGAGGTGCTCCAGCCCACCTTGATGGGTGGACCACTAGATGGATAAGGAAATGGCTTGATGGCCGCACCCAAAGAGTGGCTGTCAACGGGTCCATGTCCCAGTGGAGGCCAGTGACAAGCAGAGTGTCTCAGGGATCAGTCCTGGGACCTGTCTTGTTCAACATCTTTTTGGGTGACATGGACAGTGGCATCGAGTGCACCCTCAGCAAGTTTGCTGATGACACCAAGATGTGTGGTGCAGCAGACACGCTGGAGGGAAGGGATGCCATCCAGAGGGACCTTGACAGGCTGGAGAGGTGGGCACAAGCCAACCTCATGAGCTTCAACAAAACCAAGTGCAGGGTCCTGCATCTGAGTTGAGGCAACCCCTGGGCAGTGACTGGCTGGAGAGCAGCCCTGAGGAGAGAGCCTTGGGGGTGCTGGTGGACGAGAAGCTCAACATGAGCTCTCAGTGTGCACTTGCAGCCCGGAAAGCCAATCAGATCCTGGGCTGCATCAAGAGAAGTGTGGCCAGCAGGTCAAGGGTGGTGATTCTCCCCCTCTACTCCGCTCTGGTGAGACCCCATCTGGAGTACTGCATCTAGTTCTGGAGCCCCTATTACAAGAGGGACATGGACGTGCTGGAGCGTGTCCAGAGAAGGGCCACGAGGATGATCAGAGGGCTGGAGCACCTCTCCTATGAGGACAGACTGAAGGAGTTGGGGCTGTTCAGTCTGGAGAAGAGAAGGCTCCAAGGTGACCTCATTGTGGCCTTCCAGTATCTGAAGGGGGCCTACAGGAAGGCTGGGGAGGGACTTCTCAGGATCTCAGGTAGTGATAGGACTAGGGGGAATGGAATGAAGCTGGAGGTGGGGAGATTCAGGCAAGATGTGAGGAGGAAGTTCTTCACCATGAGAGTGGTGAAGCCCTGGAATGGGTTATCCAGGGAGGTGGTTGAGGCCCTGTCCCTGGAGGTGTTTAAGACCAGGCTGGATGAGGCTCTGGCCAGCCTGATCTAGTGTGGGGTGTCCCTGCCCATGGCAGGGGTTGGAACTAGATGATCCTTTTGGTCTCTTCCAACCCTGACTGATACTATGATACTATGATACTATGACCATCCTCGTGGCCCTTCTCTGGACATGCTCTGGCACCTCCATATCCCTCCTG
Organism: Picus viridis; assembly: GCA_033816785.1. Taxonomy (NCBI): domain Eukaryota; kingdom Metazoa; phylum Chordata; class Aves; order Piciformes; family Picidae; genus Picus; species Picus viridis. The sequence goes on along the minus strand of CM066606.1, from coordinate 71,273,224 downwards.
TAATAGGGGCTCCAGAACAGGACGCAGTACTCCAGGTGGGGTCTCACCAGAGCTGAGTAGATGGGGAGAATCACCTCCCTTGACCTGCTGGTCACACTTCTCCTGATGCAGCCCAGGATCTGATTGGCTTTCCAGGCTGCAAGTGCACATTGAGAGCTCATGTTGAGCTTCTCGTCCACCAGCACCCCCAAGGCTCTCTCCTCAGGGCTGCTCTCCAGCCAGTCACTGCCCAGCCTGTATTTGTGCCTGGGATTGCCTCGACCCAGATGTAAGACCCTGCCCTTGGTCTTGTTGAAGCTCATGAGGTTGGCTTGTGCCCACCTCTCCAGCCTGTCAAGTCCCCTCTGGATGGCATCCAGGAAAAGACTCCCTCCTGACAGACTTTCTGCAGCAGGTCTGCAGCATTAAGTATTAATTAAGACTTGCAAAGACTCGGGAATGAGACTAATTCTGTGTACTTATAGCAAAATTTAATTATGAATGAGACTAATTCTGTATATTTATAGCAAAAATTAATTACTAAGAATATGTATTGGGTTGAACTGAGCTGGAGTTAATTCTCCTCCCAGCATCTTTCTAGTGCTGTGGTTTTTGCAGCAGTAGTTGATAACAGAGCAGTGTTTTGGTCACAACTGAATCCAGTATCCAGGCTGTGTCCTTTCAACATTTCCCTGTTCCAAGATTACATTGAAGGGTGGGCAAAATCTTGGGATGGGACACGGCTGAGCCAGCTTACTCAGACTGTCCAAAGAGGTATTCCATACCATATGATGTCAGCTCAGGTATAAGAATGAAGTGAAAGAAGGAAGTGTGGGGATTCGTCCATGGCATTTGTCCTCCCAAGGAACCACCAAGCTTGGAGAGCCCTGCTTCCCGAGACTGACCATCGCCCTGCTGATGGGAAGCAGAGACTGACATCTCTCTGCCTGTTTGCGTCCGTGTGGTCTATTGCTGTGTGCTTATTAGTGTTATTAAAATTGCTCCTATCCTATTCCTGGCTTCTGTTATATTTTCTTAACACTTGTTCTCAATTATATTTTACTATATCAAGACTTACCCTTACATATAAATATCTAAGATTTTCATGAAGATAATTAAAATCACAGAACTAGATTTTTCAATGAACTTCGGTTATCTTAGTCAGGTCTTGTATCATATAATACAAATATCTTTAGGTGATGGTGAGGAGTGTCAGAATCTTTGTCTAGGAGTTTATGCTGCAAAAAGCACCCTCATTGCCTGCAGAAGTGTACTATAGTGAGTTTTGTCTTCGATTCCCAGCCAGCTCTTCTGACTTTCCTGCATGTTATGCAGCAAAACATCAGGATAACCTGAAAAGTTACAAGAAGAAAGGAAGCTGTTTTTCACATGTATTCTTTACAGAGACTACAGTCTGGAAGAGAAGAACATTTTTGACCATTTGATCATAGAATCATAGAATCAGTCAGGGTTGGAAGGGACCACAAGGATCATCTAGTTCCAACCCCCTGCCATGGGCAGGGACACCCCACACTAGATCAGGCTGGCCAGAGCCTCGTCCAGCCTGGTCTTAAACACCTCCAGGGACGGGGCCTCAACCACCTCCCTGGATAACCCATTCCAGGGCTTCACCACTCTCATGGGGAAGAACTTCCTTCTCACATCTAGTCTGAATCTCCCTACCTCCAGCTTCATTCCATTCCCCCTAGTCCTATCACTGCCTGATATCCTCAGAAGTCCCTCCCCAGCCTTCTTGTAGGCCCCCTTCAGATACTGGAAGGCCACAATGAGGTCACCTTGGAGCCTTCTCTTCTCCAGACTGAACAGCCCCAACTCCTTCAGTCTGTCCTCATAGGAGAGGTGCTCCAGCCCTCTGATCATCCTCGTGGCCCTTCTCTGGACACGTTCCAGCACATCCGCATCCCTCCTGTAGTAGGGGCTCCAGATCTAAAGGTATAATCAGAGTTCTGTCAATGTTAACTTTGAATTAAACCCTGAACTCCTATAAATTCTTATTGGCTAGTAAGGTGTAGTTAGGGATTTTCCAGTACTTACAGTCTGCTTTATGAATACGAGACACTGTAATCCAAGTGATAATCTATGCTTTGAACCACAGTTTTCAGGAATTCATAAATGAATGACCTTTTAAAGATCTGTTTCTTTCCAGATTCCATTAAAAAAAGATAAGAAGACAACCCAACAAATCAGCCAGGGAATTCTTAGTGTCATCAAGGATATTTGGAGAGATACATAAGGCTTCTAAACATTCTTCGCTTTCAGTGCAATGGAAACAAGCAAAGTACAACAGAAGTTTTATATCAGATGTTATAGAAAACCAGCCAACAAAGCATATACTTAAGAAAAAGACTAGAACTGGGATGTAAGAGAAAAGTGATGTATGATCTGGCCAGTGATCTTATCTGAAATCTATTTTATGTGGATTTTTGTCAGAAAGTACAAACAAAGCTCCCTCCTTTTTTATTACTGAAGTGGTAATCCTTACATTCATAGTAATAATGCAGTATTTCATACAAATAGCTTTGAATTTTCTTTCAGTCTGGACTCAGAAAATCTCATATCTGAGATTTGCTTTTTTAATCTTGTCTATTTTACTAGTATCTACCATGGAAGTATGAGTTATAGTATTTATAGACTGAACACCTAGATATTTTATTGCTTCCAAGAGTATTTACTGTATCTAAACTACACAGGGTAGCAGAGAACTACATGTAACATATGACAATCTAAAATGGTTTAAAGAAAATATAACATTATCAATAAATTACCTCTATGCTTTTGTGCTTGCAATTATCAATGTTTTCCACATATGCAGTTTAGCACATTACCTCACTTATCACTACAATATCCAACAAGTCTCTTCCTCCCCCCTTCTTTCTAAAGTACAGATATTATAATAATATGCAATTGTTTTGTCCCTTTGCTCCTTTGGACTTTGCCCAAGAGTACTCTGAAATGTGAGCCTACAATTGTTAATTTTAAATTGAACTCAAGACATTTCATCCTGTAAAAGCTCTTTCTAGACAAAATCTGTTAATAGTACTATTGTGTAGTAAACGTGGAATGGACACTCTTCTGTTTTCTTTGCAAACTAGTATTCTACTGCTAAATAAAACAAAAGGAAGATCATCAGTCATATGAACCAGACAGCAATACAATTACTTCTATTTTGCCAACAGCAGCAAAAGGTAATTCTGTTGAAAACGACTTTGTTTCTATTAAATATGCATCCATTTGGCAAACTTTGATTTCTGCATGCTTGCTTATTTTGTATATACTCACCCTGCATGCAGTCATCCGCTGCTATGCTATCACACCCAATGAAGTAAGCAACATATTGGATGCCTTAGGAAAGAAAAGAAAAAGAACAGAACAGAATTAACCAGGTTGGGAGAGACCTTTCAGATTGAGTCCAACCTATCATCCAACACTATCTAATCAACTAAACCATGTCACCAAGCACCCCAACCAGTCTCTTCCTAAACACCTCCAGTGATGGTGACTCCACCACCTCCCCAGGCAGCCCATTCCAATGGGCAATCACTCTTTCCGTGAAGAACTTCTTATAATACAATACACCAGGTTGGAAGAGACCTTCAAGATCATTGCGTCCAACCCATCAAACAATCCAACCCACCCAACAACTAAACCATACAGCCAAGCACCCCATCAAGTCTTCTCCTGAACACCTCCAGTGAAGGTGACTCCACCACCTCCATGGGCAGCCGATTCCAATAGCCAATCACTCTCTCCGTGTAGAACTTCTTCCTAACATCCAGCCTAAACCTCCCCTGGTGCAGCTTGAGACTGTGTCCTCTTGTTCTGGTGCTGGTTGCCTGGGAGAAGAGACCAAGCCCCACCTGGCTACAACCTCCCTTCGGGTAGTTATAGACAGCAATGAGCTCCACCCTGAGCTTCCTCTTCTCCAGGCTAAGCAACCCCAGCTCCCTCAGCCTCTCCTCGGGCTTGTGCTCGAGACCGCTCACCAGCCTTGTTGCCCTTCTCTGGACACATTCCAGCAAGTCAACATCTTTCCTAAACTGAGGGGCCCAGAACTGGACACAGGACTAGAGGTGTGGCCTAACCAGTGCTGAGTACAGGGGCAGAGTGACTTCCCTGCTCCTGCTGGCCACACTATTCCTGATACAGGCCAGAATGCCATTGGCCTTCTTAGCCACCAGGGCACACTGCTGGCTCAAAACAGGAGGGGAGAGAACTTGTCACTTATTGTAACTCCACATCTGATACCTGACTATCAGAGTCTAATCTGAATGAGTTAATGTCTCAAACACTGCGTGAAGCAGTAGCCTCGAAGTTAAAACAAGAATGTGCTTTGTGGTTAAGAAAAAGAACAAAATATGCCAGCTCAGGTGGGTTTGGAATGCATCAGAGGATGGATGACCTTGATGCCTTGCCAAGTATGCTCCACTGCATACCATACAAAGGGTAATGAAATACAGGGTCTTCAGTACCGCTGACTCAGTTGGTGGAAAGAGTCAGTGCTGACCTTCCACCTTTGTGCAGGCACATGCTGGTAGGCACTGCCTTCCAACACTTCCCATGCATTTAGGGGATATATATATCATGAAGCCATGAAGCAACTCCTTTTGGCAAGGAATAAAAAAAGACTTGAACACGCTGGCAGGTGTGTGCCCATGACTGAATACCCAAGGAATGGACTAGGAAAGACATCACTGGAACCCTGGGTGGTGATCCAGATCTATAATTATTTTCCTCTCTCTCTCCCCCTCCCTCCACACACCCCCATCCCCTCCACCCTGCCTTTTCTCTTAGATATGTCATATGTATTTACGCACATGTGTAACTTTAGTTGGACAGTTAACAATCAAATCTCTTTCTGTATGAACCTATGGTGTACATCTTCTTAATCTGAGCCAAGCAAAGTCACTCCCTTTTCCCCACTCCCTCTTGGGTCAAATAGACATGACATTACTTTAATTGGCGTTTTGGACATGATTTGCTTGAGACACAGGGCCCACAAAGGAGTCCTCTCCATCCTTTGGGGCATGTGGACATGACAGGCCAGGGGTCCACAAAAGAAGCCTTTCATCCATCAAGGGACAGGGAGAGGAGCAATAGAGATCTCTCAGCAGTAAGCAGTAAGATAAGAGGGATCTGAGCACCAGCAAGCATGACAGCCTGGGAAGCATCTGTGTCTCACTGCTCCCTGATTTTGGTGGTTAGCAGAACATAACACCCACCCCTCCTCACTGGGATGACTTTGGCAAACAACCATCAGCATGACCCTAATGCTATTGTAGACAGAATTGAGACTTACTAAACAAAATAGATTTTGATCAGGTGCTTTGTCAGGAGCAGTGCAGATAGTAGCCCAGAAGAACAGAATTCTTGGCAAAACATTCAGAGCAAAAGATAATCGCATCTCTTCAGCACTTAGTGGAGGTTTTGCATGATCAGTTGGCCACTGATACCACTCAGCAACTTCCACTGCATTAACTGTGTGGGCTATTTTTTGGGCCAGCAGCATAGACCTTCAGGAAAAGGGAGATGCTCTTGAAATTAAAAATACCAGTATCTCACAACACCTATGCAAAAAGCAGCCTGCATGCAAGTGATGCACATGAGGTACATGATGAGGAGATCTACAATGTTAACTCCCTTATCCATGGCCTCCCAGAGAAGCCTAAGGCTATAAATTCATTAGAGCTGTCTACACCCTTGCCCCAGTTCAGAATTATGAACCTGAGGCAGTAACCTCCACCTGCAGCCATGGACTTGAGCAGTGATGCGATGGTAACAGACTCAGGAAAAAAAAAATAAATTATCACTCATGTATATTCCTCTTGTAATTATCCTTTCTGGCAGGTGAAAAAGCCAAATGGACAGTGGTGGCTTACAGCTGATTTTAGGTGACTGAACACCAGTACCACACCTTTAGCTACCACTGCACTAAACATTGCAGAACAGATAAGAAAAAGACAAAGAATGATCACACTTGTATCTCTCAGATAAAGGAGGTCACAGGGTTCCAGCATCACCTGCAGGCAATGCCCAGAAACATACTGTATGTACCCACCTAATGTCTGCCGGTTGTACAGTGACAAGGCACCTTTTTGTCTTTGTTCACAATACTCTGAATGATAGAAAATTGCACCTGAAATCACAGACTCCCTATACCAGTCTGCAGTGTTGATTTTAGTTTGTTGGTATTTTTAACGAAACTGGTTGCCAGAAGTCATAGAGAAAAGCCTGTGGGAGAGCCAAGAACCAAGACTGGATTTCTTACCTCCTAAGGCAGTGCCCTAACCACAAATCTAGCCATCCTTTCTTGCTGATATCTTGGCAGCTGGATTATAAACTTATCTTGTGAGTAATAAAACCAGTTAGTGACAATCACTTGACCAGCACAAACCCAGTAACACTGCAGACATACTAGACAAGAGGCTCAGTTGCATTACAGTCACGGGTACAGGAATAAATATGCCAGAGGGCAGCACACATGCAAAAGCATTTCCTCATGGGCAATTTACTGTGTGGGTGAGAACTTTACACTATCACTGTCCCCATTTTCCCACTCTTCCTACATGGTTTTGGGGTGAGGGTTTAATGATAGCATGTGAATTTAGTCACCTCAGTGTGTTTCTTTAATCTACCCTACTAGCAATTACAGTTCCAAATGTCGATGGAGACAAGGAAAGGGTGTGAATATTCTGAATCCACCTAGAAGAACTCTTGTTTAGGAATAAATTGCCTTTGTCCTTTGAGCATCTCTCACATAGTCTTGAAGACGGGCAAAACTAGCACATAGCTGGCCTACAAAGGAATGAAAGGAATTGCAATTTAACAGATGTTCACAGACACCTCAGACAAACTGAATCTCAGTTCAGGAAAATAGGTCACAATGGTCAGTTATTTTAAAACTTCATTCAGGTTAGGTATTCTGTGTAGATTTCAGGTATAGGAACAAGTCTAGAGCATGCCTTACAGGGCTCTTCAACTCTCACTAACATGTTTTTCTTTTTTCCCCTTGTTGTATTTAACTAATCTGAAGAATATGTTTGACTTTATTTCTGGTTATATCAGCATGAAAAATAGATGGATTTGGATCATATCTGATTGTTGTAGTCCTGGCTATATAACTAATACAAAATTTGATCAGTTACTTCTAAATGGAGGATTTAAGAAGACGAGGAAGGTGAGTCTGTTAATTCATCAACATTTAACTCTGTTAATACTTACTGAGGGAATTAAGGCTAAAGATTAATGTTACTCTGAATCCATGAAAAATCATAAGTAGTGGTACTAAAGTGATCAGAAACTGGAAGAATATTTCAAGAAAAAATGCATATAATGTGGACAAAAATCATAGTATATTTGTGTTTAGAGCAAATAATCCTCATTAGTATTAATCATAGAATCATAGAATACCATGTTGGAAGGGGTCCCAAGGATCACCTTGTCCAACTTTTCTAGGTAATAGTGTAGTTTACATGAGATGGCCCAGCACCCTGTCAAGCTGAGTCATAAAATCAGCCAGTGTAGAGGAATTCACTACTTACCTTGGGAGGTGGTTCCAATGTCCAACTGTTCTCACAGTGAAAATTTTTCTTCTGGAGCGCAGTCAGAATCTCCCATGGATAACTTTTACCCATTATGTCTTGTCTGGGACTCCTCGTAAAATGGGAGACTCTACCTTCCTGGTTGCCACCGTTTATATACTGGTACATGGCAATAAGGTCTCCTGCTAAGCCTTCTCTTCTCAAGGCTGAACAAACCCAGTTCTCTCAGCCTTTCTTCATATGGCAAGTCTTCCAGCCCTCTGATCATTTTTGTGGCCCTTACTTGGACACCTTCAAGCCTGTTTGCATCTTTCCATACAGCAGAGCCAAAATCTGGAAGCAGTACTCCAAGTGTGGTCTGAGAAGGGCTGTGTAGAGTGGAACAATGACTTGTTTATCTCTGCTGGTGATGCCTTTGTTGACATAACCCAGCATCCTGCTGGCTTTCTTTGCCATTGCAGCACTGTTCATTCATGTTGAGCTTGTCATCCACCAAGTTCCCCAGATCCCTCTCCACAGGGCTGCTCTCCAGCCAGGTGGATCCCAATCTGAGTTGTACTCTTGAGTTATGTATTCATAGGTGCAAGACTCCATACTTGTCCCTATTAAACTTCCTAAGATTCTATCTAGCCCGCTCATTCAGCCTGTCCAGGTCTCCTTGGAGGGTGGTTCTTGCTCCTGGAATGTCAACCTCCCCAGTCATTTTGGTGTCATCTACAAACGCCATCATGGTGCTCTTGTTCCCAACATCCAGATTGCTTATGAAGATATTAAACAACAGTAGGCCTAATACGTATCCCTAGGAGACCCCACTTGTGACTGGCTACCAGGTTTAGAAAGAACCTGGGTACAACCTGGCAGCCTGGCAGCCAGTTCCCCACCCACTGCACAGAACACTTACTTGCTGTAATGTGTCAGGTTGTGGAGTACTGTGTCAAAAGCCTTGGAGAAGACCTGGTTTATTCTCTGATTGGTTGTAGTGGTGATGGTGGCTTGAGCATTGTTGTTTTGGATGACTCCCCCAAGTCATTGAGTTTAAAGCCCCCTCACCAGATTGGCCAGCTTGCTGCCAAAGATTACTCTGCTTCTTTTAGACAGGCAAATTTCATCCCTGATTGCTAATTCTTCTTTTTCACCCTGTTCAGCAGTTTGGCATGCATATTAATGCATCACCTCAGAACTGAACATGCCTTCGGCAAAAATAGTGTTTTTCTCATGTTCCTTGTTTGCGATTTAGTTTTCTGAGGGCTAAGACATGTTAGTACATACAAAAAAAAATTGTAAATTTCCCAGTAATCACAGTGGAATACAAGTGGAAACTTCCAGGCATTTTCATCTGGATCCTACCAAGTCTTGCTACCATTCCTAAAATGTTTCCTGATGCAGATGGAGAAGGTCTGGTTTATGTGTATCAGGAATAGTGTGGCCAGCAGGAGCAGGGAAGTCATTCTGCCCCTGTAATCAGCACTGGTTTGGCCACACCTTGAGTACTATGTCCAGTTCTGGGCCCCTCAGTTTAGGAAGGAGGTTGAGTTGCTAGAACGTGTCCAGAGAAGGGCAGCAAAGCTGGTGAGGGGCTTGGAACACCAGCCCTATGAGGAGAGGCTGAGGGAGCTGGGGTTGCTTATCCTGGAGAAGAGGATATCAGGGCAGAGCTTATTGCTGTCTATAACTACCCGAAGGGAGGTTGTAGCCAGGTGGGGGTTGGTCTCTTCTCTCAGGCAACCAGCACCAGAACTAGAGGACACAGTCTCAAGCTGCACCAGGGGAGGTTTAGGCTGGATCTCAGGAAGAAGTTCTTCACAGAAAGAGTGATTGGCCATTGGAATGGGCTGCCCAGGGATGTGGTGGAGTCACCATCACTGGAGGTGTTTAGGAAGAGATTGGATGAGGCACTTGGTGCCATGGTTTAGTTGATTAGATGGTGTTGGGTGATAGGTTGGACTTGGTGATGATCTCAAAGGTATTTTCCATCCTGGTTAATTCTATCCTATCCTATCCTATCCTATCCTATCCTATCCTATCCTATCCTATCCTATCCTATCCTATCCTATCCTATCCTATGCCATTCCATTCCATTCCATTCCATTCCATTCCATTCCATTCCATTCCATTCCATTCCATTCCATTCCACTCTATTCTATTCTATTCCATTCTATTCTATTCAGTATTCAGCCAAGCCAAGAGGGGGAGCAAGAAGACCTCCACTCTGGACATCCGGAGGGCGGACTTCAGGCTACTCAAGGAACTAACTCAGAAGGTTCCTTGGGATATAGCCCTTAAAAATAAAGGGGTCCAGGAGAGCTGGACCTGCTTCAAGGAAGAACTCTTGAAGGCGCAGGAACAGGCTGTGCCAGTGTGCCGGAAGATGAGCCGCCGCGGCAGACGGCCAGTCTGAATGGGTAATGAACTTCTAAAGGAACTAAGGGAAAAAAAGAGGGTGTATTATCTTTGGAAAAAAGGGGAGGCAACCCATGGAATGTTTAGGGATGTTGCTAGGTCTTGTAGGAAGAAAATTAGGGAGGCAAAAGCACATTTGGAGCTCAGACTGGCCTCTGCTGTGAAGGACAACAAAAAGTCCTTCTATAAATATATTAATAGCAAGAGGAAGGGCAAGGAGAAGCTCCACTCCTTGGTGGGCATGGAGGGGAATATTGTAACAAAGGATGAGGAAAAGGCAGAGGTGCTTAACACCTTCTTTACCTCAATTTTTACTAGCAGGACAGAACGGCTTCCAGACAGCTGGCCTGCAGAGCTGGCAGAAGGAGCCAGGGAGCAGCACAGTTTTCCCCTGTTCCAGGATGGGACAGTTAGAGATCTTCTCAGCCGCTTGGACCCCCACAAGTCCATGGGACCGGATGGGATCCATCCTAGGGTGCTGAGGGAGCTGGCGGATGAGCTGTCCAGACCGCTCTCCATCATTTTTCAGCAGTCCTGGCTCACTGGAGAGGTCCCAGAAGACTGGAAGCTGGCCAACGTGGTGCCCATCCATAAGAAGGGCCAGTTGGAAGAGCCAGGGAATTATAGGCCTGTCAGCCTGACCTCAGCGCCAGGCAAGATTATGGAACGGGTCATCTCGAGTGCGATCACACAGCACTTACAGGATGGCCAAGGGATCAGGCCTAGCCAGCATGGATTTAGGAAGGGCAGGTCCTGCCTGACCAACCTGATCTCCTTCTATGATCAGGTGACCCGCCTGGTGGATGTGGGGAGGCCTGTGGATGTGGTCTACCTGGACCTCAGCAAGGCCTTTGACACAGTCCCCCACAGCAAACTCCTGGCCAAGCTGGCAGCCCATGGCTTGGACAGGAGCACACTGTGTTGGGTTAGGAACTGGCTGGAGGGCCGAGCCCAGAGTGTGATGGTGAATGGTGCCACATCCAGCTGGCGGCCTGTCACTAGTGGTGTGCCCCAGGGATCAGTGCTGGGCCCCATGCTCTTTAACATCTTTATTGATGATCGAGATCAGGGCATTGAGTCCATCATCAGTAAATTTGCAGATGACACCAAGCTGGGGGCAGGAGTTGATCTGCTGGAGGGCAGAGAGGCTTTGCAGAGGGACCTCGACAGGCTGGACAGATGGGCAGAGTCCAATGGCATGAGATTTAACACATCTAAGTGCCGGGTTCTGCACATTGGCCACAACAACCCCAGGCAGCGCTACAGGCTGGGGTCAGAGTGGCTGGAGAGCGGCCAGGCAGAGAGGGACCTGGGGGTGCTGGTTGATGGGAAGCTGAACATGAGCCTGCAGTGTGCCCAGGCAGCCAAGAGGGCCAACCGCATCCTGGCCTGCATTAGGAATAGTATGGCCAGCAGGAGCAGGGAGGTCATTGTGCCCCTGTACTCTGCTTTGGTTAGGCCGCACCTTGAGTACTGTGTCCAGTTCTGGGCCCCTCAGTTTAAGAAGGACATTGAGACACTTGAACGTGTCCAGAGAAGGGCAACAAGGCTGGGGAGAGGCCTTGAGCACAAGCCCTATGAGGAGAGGCTGAGGGAGCTGGGGCTGTTTAGCCTGGAGAAGAGGAGGCTCAGGGGTGACCTCATTGCTCTCTACAACTACCTGAAGGGTGGTTGTAGCCAGGAAGGGGTTGGCCTCTTCTCCCTAGCAACCAGCACCAGAACAAGGGGACACAGTCTCAAGCTGCACCAGGGGAAGTTTAGGCTCGAGGTGAGGAGAAAGTTCTTCACCGAGAGAGTGATTCGTCATTGGAATGGGCTGCCCGGGGAGGTGGTTGAGTTGCCGTCCCTGGAGGCATTCAAGAGGGGACTGGATGTGGCACTTGGTGCCATGGTCTAGTTGTGAGGTTGTGGTTACAGGTTGGACTCGATGATCTTCAAGGTCTCTTCCAACCTAGGTAATTCTATTCTATTCTATTCTATTCTATTCTATTCTATTCTATTCTATTCTATTCTATTCTATTCTATTCTATTCTATTCTATTCTATTCTATCTCTACTGGGACAGGTTCAGTCTCTAAACAGAAGTTTTCAATTTACTACATATGCTTACTCTTAATTCTCACACATGAGAAATGAAATCTAAATTTTATATTGCTTTCTAAATTATATTCCAAATGTGATTCATTCTACATAACCCACATCCTCACAGTGAATTTCGTATTATGCTGGGAACCAGAGAAGTATAAAAAGCTAGCAATTGCAGCTATAGTACAGCAAATGTTCAAAACAAGATATTAAAACTGCCTTTGAAATAAAGCACTTAGGAAGAAAGTGACAGATTTCAGACATCCTGTGCAGCTTTAATTCAATCTGTCTGTGCCTGTCAATTATGATGTGCTGTTCAATTAGATAAATCTACTGTATCTTTTCCAATTAACTACATCTCAGACAGAATTCAGTTCTATTTTGTCTTTACTGCTATTAGTGCTGTGTATGGCTCCATATATTATTTACTCACCATTTGTCAAATCCTGTCTGAGAGGGGAATTATTATTTGGTTTGACATTTTTTATGATATTACCTAAATGCTTCAAAGATCTTAATTAGCTCATTTTCATGACAATCCTTTAACACAAGATAGAATTCTCAGTGTTTTCTTTCAGAAGCAGGACTGAGGCACAGAAAGTTAAAGACCAAAGTATCTATTAATCTGGAGTACCAGACAGGATTCTGTAGTATTTATCTTCAAATAGCGTCCCAGGCAGACTGCTGTTAATATTATCCGGAAGTACAGATCTGAGTGCCTAATGCTTCTAGAGACCTGGTCTTGACATTCCAGCTGAGAAGTTTTATCCGGTAGCACAGGAGATCAGGACAGTTACTCTGTAAATACAGGCAATTAACTCCATACTGATTTGTACAAAAGGCAGTGGTACCGCTACTGCCATGTAGCAGTCTCCTATGGCAACCAATTCAGAGGCAGAAAAATACCCCTTAATGAACTCACCCACACCTATGAGATGTGGATGTTAAGAGTAACATGCTTTTGGAGACAAATGATTGTCATCTTGAAGGCAAGCTGATTGGTCCCAATCAGCTGGGGCACAGCGACCACGACATGATAGAATTTTCAACATGTGGCAAAGTTAGGAGGGCTGTCAGCAAAACCTCTGCCTTGGACTTCCAGAGGGCTAACTCTGATCTACCAGGATCCTGGTTTGGAGAGTCTCTTAGGAAACAGGCTTCAAAAATCAAAGGGGCCCAGGAAGGCTGGGCCTTACTTTAAGGATGAAATTATGAAGGCACAGGAGCAGGCTGTCTCTATATGCTGAAAAACAAGCTGGTGGGGAAGAAGACTGGCCTGGTTGAGCAGGGAGCTTTTGCAAGAACTCAGGGGAGAAAAAGAGTGTATCAACTCTGGGGAAAGGGGCAGACTAACCAGGAAGCATTTAGGAATATTGTAAAGTCATGTAGAAAGATAATTGGAGATTGAAAAGCTCAGTTAGACCTTAATCTGACCAATTCTATTTAGGATAATAAAAAGCATTTTTATAAATACATTAATAACAAAAGGAGGGCCATGGGAAATCTCCATTCCTTATTTGATGAAGCAGGGAACATAGTAAGGGAAGACAAGGAAAAGGCTGAGGTATTTAACAGCTTCTTTGCCTCAGTCTTTAACAAAAAGATTGAATATCCTCAGGGCAACTGGGCTCCTGAGTTGATAGGGATGGAGAGCAGAATATCCCTCCTGTGATCCAGAAGGAAGTAGTTAGTGACCTGCTGTGCCACTTAGATCCTAACAAATCCATGGGTGTGGACAGGATTCATCCTGGGGTGCTTAGGGAGCTGGCATGAGAGTTGGTTAAACTGCTCTCCATCATTTATCACTAGTCCTGGCTAGCTGGGGAGGTCCCACATGACTGAAGGTTGGCCAATGTGATGCCTGTCCACAAGAAGGGCCAAAAGGAGGATCTGGGAAACTATAAGCCTATCAGCCTGACCTCAGTGCCTGGCAACGTCATGGAGCAGCTCATCCTGAGTGCCATCAAGCAGCATGTGCATGACAATCAGGCCCAGCCAACATGGGTGTAGGAAAGAAATGTCCTGCCTGACCAAACTGATCTCATTCTATGACTGGGTGACCCACCTGGTAGACAGGGGGAGGGCCATGGATGTGGTCTATGTAGAATTCAACAAAGCCTTTTAGAGAGTCTCCCACATCATCCTTCTGGAAAAGCTGGTAGCCCATGGCTTGGACAGGTGCACCCTTCTCTGGGTTAAAAACTGGCTGGATGACCAGGCACAGAGAGTCATTTTGAATGGTGCTACATCCAGTTGGTGTCCAGTGACTAGTAGTATCCCCCAGGGATCAGTACTGGGCCCAGTTCTATTCAACATCTTTACTCATGTCTTGGATGTTAGTAAATTCACAGATGACACCAAGTTGGGGGGCAGTGTAGATCTGCTGAAAGGGAGGAAGACACTTCAGAGAGACCTGGACAGGCTGGGTGGATAAGCTGAGGCCAACAGTATGAGGTTTAACAAGGCCAAGTACAAGGTCCTAGTCTTTGGCTACAATAACCCTGTGCAGAGCCACAGACTGGGAGATAAGTGGCTGGAGAGCAGCCTGCCAGAGAGGGAGCTGGAGGTACAGGTTGACAGTAGGCTGAACATGAGCCAGCAGTGTGCCCAGGTGGCACAGAAGGCCAATAGTATCTTGGCTTGTATCAGCAATAATGTGCCCAGCAGGATTAGGGCTGTAATTCTGCCCCTGTACTTGGCACCGGTGAGGCCTCATCTCAAATACTGTGTCCAGTTCTCGACCCCTCATTTCAAGAAAGATATTGAAGTGCTGGAGTAGGTCCAGCAGACAGCAACGAGACTGGTCAAGGGACTGGAGGGAAAGTCTTATGAGGAGAGGCTGAGGGAGCTGGGGTTGTTAAACTTGGAGGAGACTTGGGGGGGGACCTTATCATACTCTAAGGTGGGTATCAGACTGTTCTCCCAGGCAGCCTGTGACAAGACAAGAGGGCATGGCCTGAAGATGTGCCAGAGGAGGTTTAGGTTGGATGTTAGGGAGCATTTCCTCCTGTAAAGGGTAATTATATACCAGAATGGACTCCCCAGGGAGGTGGTGGAGTCACCATCCCTGGAAGTGTTTAAGGAAAGATTGGATGTGACACTTAGCGACATGGTCTAGTTGATGTGGTGGTGTTAGGCCATAGGCTGGACTTGATGGTCTCAGAGGTCTATTTCATCCTCAATAATTCTGTGACTCTGTAGAAACTGTAATTTGGAAACCCTTAATGCCTTTTACATATTCAAATGGGTCTGAGTTTTGCAAGTGGTCATCCACTTGATATGTAACCAAGTAGAAAGCATCTTTTTTAACAACATTATCTACCATCTAAGTGACTACTTCACACTTGGATATGGGTAAAAATAAGTCTAAAATCTGTGAAAATAATGCTGGGCATTTTAGATGAGGAAATTAACATTATTATCAGAGTATGCAAAGTGACTTCAAAGACTAAAAAAAATGGAAGATCTACTGAGAAGAATTATTGAGGTTTTACATTGTAGAACTGCAGCAATAAAATAACTGGGGAAAAAAATCCAGCTTGTAGAATAGTCTAGCATCTTTTTATAGTATCATTAGGATGTACTACTGACTCTGGGAATAAGTAAGAAGAATAGGGGGAGGGAATTGATATCTCAAAATAGCACTATTAAATACACTCATCTAAACTATTTGAGTACCTAACCTTAGAGGATACTGCTTTTCTGCAATGCTAGACTAGGACCTGGATTACATAATTACTAGTTGTTTGGGTATTGGTCCTAAATCTCTAATTAGATCTCTCAAAATTATGGTTCACAGGAGAGTTCATCACTGTTTGTTCACTGATGGCTAATTGCTCTCTTCTCTTTACCCTGGAAGAATGAAGCATGGTTTGGCAACTGAGGTCCTAATTCTTGTTCCTGAAGACAAAAGGGGTCTCTCTTCAAATTATGCAGATTTAGGGTGGAAGAACTAAATCAAGCCAAATATATAAACAGTATCAAAACAGGGAGGAACAAGAAAGTGCCCTCTCTTCAGCTGGGTCAGGTGCTTAACTCTAAAATTTTTTACATTAAAAAAAAAAAAAAAAAAAAGAGAGGAAAAAAAACCCCAACAACCATAAAAAAAAAACCCCAAAAATTACCACACTGCCAAGAAGAAATCTAACATTGCATCAGTGAGAAAAACATTCATAGGCTGTAAAACACTGGTATGTAACTTAACAGTCTGTCATTGTTCTTAATCCTGTTATTGTTTGGTTTGTTTTAGTTGTTTCCACTGCAAAATTCCAGCAGTGAGAGAAAATGAATAGCAGTGCGACAGCATGGAGTCCATCTGAAACTGTCTCATGATTCCTTCTCTCTTAGACTGTAGAATAAGGTTTAATGCTGAAACCTTTTCTTCGAATCCTCACTGCATTCTATGGGAACAGTAATTAAAGTAGGGCTTTGGAAAACCAGGCAATCACTCATTATTCAATATCCAGATGCCTGCAGCTACTATCCTTTGGTACGTTTTGCTTAATGAGAGCTTGCTTGTAATCAAATGTCTTCATTTTTAGGAAATTTCTCTCTACCCGTTTTATCTTTCATTCTCATTCTCTGCTCCTAGCTTTTTTATCCATCTATCAGTCATTTTCCACATAACTGAATGTATTTTGGATTGATACAAAATGTCAGCAGCACTAACTATTTCGGTTGCATGTCAAATCCCCCTTGTGGTTTGTGCTCTGCTTATGGTCAGCTCTTGTGATTGATTTTCCTGTGTCGTTGTTCATCCCTAGCACAAAGAGTCCTCACCTCACTTTATAAAAAATGAAGTCTGTACTTCTTGGCCATTTGTAAGTACCTTTAGTCAGCCATAAAGAATGCTGCAATGGAATAACAGACACACTTAAAGGACATAGTAAAGATCTGAAGTACTTTTTTTAAACTTATCTACAGGTAATTACTTAAATTTAAATTAAGGACCTTCTGACCTTCAGTTGAACAACATTACAAGCAATAGATTTTGCACAGCAATTCTGTTCTATATTATTATAAAAGTCACAGAATCATAGATTTGGTTTGTTTGGAAAAGTCCTTTAAGATCATTGACTCCAACCATTCCCTAACTCTACCAAAAGTAATGGGCTAAACACCAAAACCAAAACCCAAAAAGCATCAAGCCTCTGCTCCAGAACTCTGCCACTTTACTTGTAGGTATAATATTTTATACGAACTTAATGGGGAAAACCATGCTTTTTTAGCACCATTTGCAGATATAAATGAGCTATTTGGCTGCCAGGTTCCAAAATGACTGAGCCAGAAGCAGGTGTCTGGCAAAGCCAGCTTCACGCAGTGCAAACAAGCATATAGACTAGACTGATCTCATCTTATGTGGGGTGGACCATGTGGCTCAGTTGGTAGCACACAAGCCATGTTGGTGGGAAGGTTGTGAGTTCAAGCCTGCAGTAGGCAGGAGTATTCACACTGGGCAACAGTGTCCTCCCCTTTTCTGGCCTGCATTAGGAATGTTGAGGTCATTGTGCCCCTGTATTCTGCTTTGGCTAGGCCGCATCTTGAGTACTGTCTCCAGTTCTGGGCCCCTCAGTTTAAGAAGGACATCGAGACACTTGAACGTGTCCAGAGAAGGGCAACAAGGCTGGGGAGAGGCCTTGAGCACAAGCCCTGTGAGGAAAGGCTGAGGGAGCTGGGGCTGTTTAGCCTGGAGAAGAGGAGGCTCAGGGGTGACCTCATTGCTCTCTACAACTACCTGAAAGGTGGTTGTAGCCAGGCAGAGGTTGGTCTCTTCTCCCTAGCAACCAGCACCAGAACAAGGGGACACAGTCTCAAGCTGCAACAGGGGAAGTTTAGGCTGGAGGTGAGGAGAAAGTTCTTCACCGAGAGAGTGATTCATCATTGGAATGCGCTGCCCGGGGAGGTGGTGGAGTCGCCGTTCCTGAAGGTGTTCAAGAGGGGACTGGACATGGCACTTGGTGCCATGGTCTAGTCGTGGGGTCTGTGGTGACAGGTTGGACTTGATGATCTTCAAGGTCTCTTCCAACCTTAGCAATACTGTGATACTGTGATACCAAGTCTCTACCATGTCCCTTAGAACTACATCTATATGTCTTTTAAACACCTTCAGGGATGGCGATTCAACTCCCTCCCTGGGCAGCCTATTCCAGTGTTTGAGAACACTTTCAGTGAAGAAATTTTTTCTAGCAGCTAATCTAAACCTCCCCTGGTGCATCTTGAGGTCATTGCCTCTTATTCTATCACTTGCTACTAGGAAGAAGAGACTGACGCCTACCTTGCTACAATGTCCTTTGAGGTAGTTGTAGAACAATAAAATCTCCCTTGAGCCTCCTTTTATCCAGATTAGACAGTCCCAGTTCCCTCACCATCTCCTCATAAGACTTGGTTCTTCAGACCCTTCACCTGCTTCTCTGGACATGCTCCATGAACTCAATGCCTTTTTTGTACTGAGTGTTCCAAAACTGAACACAGCACTCAGGATGTGGCCTCACCAGAGCCAGGCACAGGGGGACCATCACCTCTCTGGTCCCGCTGGCCACACTGTTCCTGATGCAGGCCAGGATGCTGTTGGTGTTCTTGGCCACCTGAGCACATTGCTGGCTCACATTCAGCTGGCTGCTTTCTGCTGAGCAGCTTTCTAGCCACTATGCTCCAAGCCTTTGGTGTTGCATAAGGTTCTTGTGGCCCAAGTGCAGGACTTGTTGAAGCCTATATGATAGGCCTCAGCCCATTGAACCAGCCTGTCAAGGTCCCACTGAAGAGCCTTCCTACCCTCCAGCAGATCAGCCCTTCAACCCAACCTGGTGTTGTCTGCAAACCTATTGAGAGTGCTCTCTATCTCCTTGTCAAGATCACTGGCAAAGATGTTAAACAGGAGTGACCCCCGAACTGATCCCTGAGGAACACTACTTCTCACTGCCCACCAACTGGATTTAACTCCAGAGCGTATGGCTGTCCAGGCCTACGGCAGACAGGTTTTTTATGAGGATGCTGTGGGGAAAAGTGAAAAAGGCTTTACTAAAGTCCAAGTAAACAACATCCACAGCCTTTCCTTCATCCATCAAGCAGTCAACTTTTCATAGAAGGAGATGAAGTTCATTATCAAGACCTGTCCTTCATGAACCATGCTGGCTGGCCTGATTGTCCTCTAAGTGGTGTGCTATGGCACTTGATATTATGCGTTCTACAACCTTCCCTGGCACCAAGGTCAGACTGATGGTTTGGTAGTTCCCCAGATCCTCCTTCTGGCCCTTTTTGCAGATGGCCATCGCATTCACTGATCTCCAGTCAGTGAGGACCTTTTTGATTAGCCAGAACTGCTGATAAATCATGAAGATTGGCTTGGTAAGCACATCTGCTAACTCCTTCAGCATTTTTGGGTGTAATCTATCTGGCCCCATAGAGTTGTGTATCTCTAAGTGGTTCAGCAAGTCACTGATCATTTCCTCTTGGATTACAGGGGTTTCTTTCTGTTCGCCATCCCTGTCTTCCAGCTCAAGAGACTGGCTACCCAGCAAAAAACTGATCCTTCTATTAAAGATTGAGGCAAAGAAGACATTAAGCACCTCAACCTTCTCCTCATCCATAGTCCTATCTTTCCTTGTGCAGCCAATAAAGGAGGAAGATTCTCCTTAGTCCTCCTTTTGTTATTAATGTATTTAGAGAAGCATTTTTCATTATCTTTTATGGTAATAGCTAGATTGAGTTCTAGCTGGGCTTTGGCCCTTCTAATTTTCTCTCTGCATAGCTTCACTGTATCTTTGTAGTCCTCCTGAGTGGCCCGTCCCCTTTTCTAAAGGCCATAAACTCTCCTTTTGTTCTCGAGTTCCAGCCAGCCAAAGCTCTCTATTCTGGCCAAGTGCTACATTTTGAACTGAAGCCATACTGTGAAAGAATATGTAGTTTCAGAACTAGTATGGATGGTAATGTTAAAATTTGGTGCTCAGATTTAATTGAAAATTCCAGCTACCAAAAATAAAAATAAATAGGAATACATTTTTTTCCTAACAATTCTAGATTTTACAACCTCAGTGACTTTCCTGGCTCTGCCCAATTCAGGAAATAAAGACAATATAAAAATACTGTTCTAATTCCAGAACCAAAGGAAATAACAATTTTGACACAGGAGCCAGGTTTTTTTTGCTTTAACCACATGCACAGTCAAGGAGAGGCAGTATTTTTGCCAAATAATTATGTTTTTCCTTCTAAGACTGGAAACCAAGGAGAGGCTGTCTCTAATGCAAATAGGTAGGCCATAAAATGTATACCTGGCTACCATCAAATTTCACAGTATCCACTAAGCATACAAAAACAGTGACATTTCATCACTGTTAATCTCCTATTAACCTTATATATATTTTTAATATATATATATATGTGTGTATATATATACATATATATATATATATATAAAATAAAATTGATATATTATATACCAATCTTGTATTGAGATTTTGGAGCAAGCCCTCATTACTCTCATTACTGATCCACAGAGTCTCCAACTGCTGCTTGTCAGTTAATGATCCTCATCATTGAAATAAATTCCCAGTATATAGTGACACTGACCAGCACTCCAGACTGGAGAAAAAACTGACTCCAGAAAAGAACTGTTTACTAACCATATCAAACTTTACCTATAAATCCTTCACAAATCATCACAGTTGCTCTTTAAGGACATTCCTGATGAGGTGCTTCTACCTTGGAGTCAGTAACTGGTCAGCTTCCAGACCAAAAGGAATCAGTTTTGAGCTGAGTAATTAGGGATTCTTTGCTTGGCCCTACAGACCTTGCCCACCTTGAGGAACCATGCTGTTTAGTGAATTTTGTGTTCTTTGGAGAAATTTTCATGAATTCTTCAAGTTAAATCTCACTGATTCCAGTTGTGCCTACAAGACACAGTCATAAACAATGCAGACTAGAGCAATGCAGGATACCTTAAAACAGGCACATCATTCAGCATTCAGTGCCAAAGTCCAGAGTTCAGCTAAAGCCAAAATCCACCTTCATACCAAGAGCCATTCAGCTGATATCTTAATGCTAGCAAATATTTGACATTGATGTAAAATTTAAGTGCACCAAAATATGTGTTCTGTGATGTAGTTTTGACTCTAGCATTCATGTTATGGTGCAGTATTTTCATAGTAGGCGAGTAACAAAATATGTTCAATTATACCTTTGGTCCCACCCAGCACCTCAACTCAGGGAAAATTTTAAATATCAACATTCAGTTAGTAAGTCAAATTATTTTCTGGCAAGTAATTATTCTAACAGATATATCCACAGCATAAGTACACCACAGGTCTTCTATTAATTCTAGTTACTGAATTTCAGTCTTAACTTTGCATGTAGGAAAAAACAACAACAAGCAACCAAACAAAATGAGCTCATAGTGGGTTTGTGTTAATTAGAGATTAGCAAGTTTTATGTTGGATTTAAGTACTAGATTTTTCAGCCCTTACTCCTAGAAGCCTTGGGGAGTACCTAATTTTAAACAGTATCAGATATATTCATGGTTCAAGAACTTTGTAGGTGAGATTTTCAGTACTTGTAGTATTTTTACTGAAGTGGCCAACCTCAAAAGATGGAAACCTGAAAATCTGATCCATGGAAGAGGAGTTTCACATCCTAAATAAGCGAATGAGCACTTGCTAAGAAGTTTAAACAGATCCAAAATAAGTATGCCAGTCTTACTGTACTCAGCTGCCTTGAGTTTTTCTATCGAATGTCAAGTCAAGACTTCAGTGAGGCAGAGGAGGAGGAACCCTGAAAACTGGCATTCATCTTGGAAGACTGATTAATTTTTAACTGGTAAAAAAATAAAATCTTTCTACAGCAACAGATTCTGCCTTTCAGTGGCAAAACAGAGCTTCCAAGCCCTTAGGCACATTATTCTATTTAAATTGTTAATTTCCTCTCTATTCCATATGCAAGAAACAAAGAGATTCATAACACTCTGAATATTTTCAGGTTTTTTAATAGGAATTCCCCAGTAATGTTGGAAGCATTTGCCTATAACAGATATTAAAATGTTTAGGCAACAAGCTAGATGAATAACAATGCATATGAACTTCTGAAGCGTTCCGTGACATCACTTTAAAGCAACTTTTACACTAACTTGAAATCTAAAAATCATTATTACACAAGTTGCATTTTTATTCCCTCACTGTTCTGTAAAGATGCTGCTTCTACAACAGTGGCTGTGGTCCTGTTATTGTCTCAAAGACTTGTAAGAGTGGAGATAATATATCAAAATTATAGCCCTTTTCATGCTTACTTTCATTTCTTGCATATGTTCTGAACAAATGAGCAAACACCTGATTCTTAGTGCAAAACCACAGATTAGTGTTCCAGTTCTCAAGAGGCCCTTAAAAGTAGGAGATCAAGTTTACAGTTGGAGGTGAGCATCAGTGCCCTGGAGAGATTTTCCAAGAGGTTGGGCAGATCCAGCCTTTTCCAGGTTTTGAAGGACATGACCCACGGACTGAAGCGTTCCTTCAATGAAGCTGGTGTGTGTGGTAAAACCACATAGCTTGCTATGGGAAAGGAAAGTGAGTTGATTTAGCATAATCAGAGACCAAGGTCATTTAGAATCATAGAATCATAGAATCATAGAATCAGTCAGGGTTGGAAGGGACCACAAGGATCATCTAGTTCCAACCCCCTGCCATGGGCAGGGACACCCTACACTAGATCACGCTGGCCAGAGCCTCGTCCAGCCTGGTCTTAAACACCTCCAGGGACTGGGCCTCAACCACCTCCCTGGATAACCCATTCCAGGGCTTCACCACTCTCATGGGGAAGAACTTCTTCCTCACATCTAGCCTGAATCTCCCCATTTCCAGCTTCATTCCATTCCCCCTAGTCCTATCACTACCTGAGATCCTGAGAAGTCCCTCCCCAGCCTTCCTGTAGGCCCCCTTCAGATACTGGAAGGCCACAATGAGGTCACCTCGGAGCCTTCTCTTCTCCAGACTGAACAGCCCCAACTCCTTCAGTCTGTCCTCATAGCAGAGGTGCTCCAGCCCTCTGATCATCCTCGTAGCCCTTCTCTGGACACGCTCCAGCACGTCCACATCCCTCCTGTAATAGGGGCTCCAGAACTGGACGCAGTACTCCAGGTGGGATCTCACCAGAGCTGAGTAGAGGGGGAGAATCACCTCCCTTGACCTGCTGGTCACACTTCTCCTGATGCAGCCCAGGATCTGATTGGCTTTCCGGGCTGCAAGCGCACATTGAGAGCTCCTGTTGAGCTTCTCGTCCACCAGCACCCCCAAGTCTCTCTCCTCAGGGCTGCTCTCCAGCCAGTCACTGCCCAGCCTGGATTTGTGCCTGGGATTGCCTCGACCCAGATGCAGGACCCTGCACTTGGTCTTGTTGAACCTCATGAGGTTGGCTTGTGCCCACCTCTCCAGCCTGTCCAGGTCCCTCTGGATGGCATCCCTTCCCTCCAGGGTGTCCGCTGCACCACACAGCTTGGTGTCATCAGCAAACTTGCTGAGGGTGCACTCGATGCCACTGTCCATGTCACCCACAAAGATGTTGAACAAGACAGGTCCCAGGACTGATCCCTGAGGGACTCCGCTTGTCACTGGCCTCCACTGGGACATGGACCCGTTGACAGCCACTCTTTGGGTGCGGCCATCAAGCCAATTCTTTATCCATCTAGTGGTCCATCCATCAAACCCATGTGTTGCCAGCTTGGAGACCAGGAGGTGGTGCGGGACAGTGTCAAAGGCTTTGCTCAAGTCCAGGTAAACGACATCAGTTGCTCGCCCCTCATCTATTAATGCTGTCACCTGATCATAGAAGGCCACCAGGTTTGTCAGGCAGGATTTGCCCTTGGCAAAGCCATGCTGACTATTCCAAATCACCTCTTCACTGTTCTTCTGAGTCATTAGTGCCTCCAGGAGGATCTGATTTACAATCAGCAGGTGTTTGTGTTAAATGAAGATCTGCAAAGCTGGTCTGAGAAAGAGCTTAAGGAATGCTCTGGAGAAGAGGAGGCTCAGCGGAGACCTTATTGCTCTCTACAACTACCTGAAAGGAGGCTGTAGCCAGGTGAGTGTTGGTCTCTTCTCCCAGGCAACCAAGAGGACACAGTCTCAAGCTGCACCAGGGGAAGTTCAGGCTTGAGGTGGGGAGAAAGTTCTTCACAGAAAGAGTGATTTGCCATTGGAATGGGCTGCCCAGGGAGATGGTGGAGTCACTGTCCCTGGAAGTGTTCAAAAAGGATTGTACATGGCCCTTGAAGCCATGGTTTAGTTCCGATGAGGTGTTAGGTATTAGGTAATAGGTTGGATTTGATGATCTCTGAGGTCTTTTCCAACCTGGTTGATTCTATGAGTCTACGAAAGACTCTTAATGAAGGTAACACAGCACCATTTTGGCTAAAACTGATGAAGCAGGGTTCAAATAACACAAACACCCAACTTCAAAGCATATTCTGAGGGCTGGGGTGCCAGAGTGAAGATATTTGCCTAATTAGCTGCAATTTAATATTAAAGTTGACACTCCTCAATATGCTAATGAGGAAAATCAATTACATGTTAAACATCTATTACTATGTTACTCAACTTTCCCTCCCAAGTCATGCTAAACATCACTTAGAATGCAGGGACAACATGGGTTGGGATATAAAACCCATGAGAGGAACACTTCTGGGCATGTCAGGGTCATCAGGGAGTTGAAGCATGGACCAGCACCACCACCAGCTGCAGCTAAGATGCAGAGGAGAAGACAGAGACAGTTGATGGGCTGTACTCCTTTTCCTCCACCCAAGACAGGCACACTTCTTGGTGAGAATTATGCCTTCAGTATACATCTGAACCTTTCCTGCATTTCTGTTAGAGCTACAGCAAAGGTTTGCATCACTGACTCTGCCAGGTGTTACCAGGATTTATTAATCCTGAGACCATCTTGCAGTCAGCGCCTTTATCACCAGCAATCCCAAATCTGTGGCATCCGTCCCTTTGAACAATTAAAACATTAGATTGTTTTAACTTTTTTGAGTTGTGTCAGAGGAAGTCCTTAGTCTGACACTAACAAGTGGGAACAAATGTTAACTTTTCCAAATAGTCCCAGCAACGGTCCTGGGCTATGA
This sequence comes from Picus viridis, assembly GCA_033816785.1. Taxonomy (NCBI): domain Eukaryota; kingdom Metazoa; phylum Chordata; class Aves; order Piciformes; family Picidae; genus Picus; species Picus viridis. The sequence goes on along the minus strand of CM066606.1, from coordinate 71,248,103 downwards.
GACAGGCAAATATCTGGATCTTACCTTTAACGTGACACTGTGTAACAACATAGGCTTGATAACTTGCAAAAAGTTTTATAACACAGCATCAAGTCTTGTTGCAGAAAGAATTATGTTGTGATTCACTGATGAATATAAATTCTATGTGACTGGAACAAAACAGTAATAAAAAAAAGTCCCTCAATATTACTTTGAAGCAGAACACCTGGTGTGTGCTAATTAGACATTTGCAGTAGTTTTGATTACATATTTGATTCCTCCAGACATTACATACGTCCACATCTAACATTCCAGCTAAAAGACAACCCATAGCTCTAAAAGGTATTGGATTCAAAGTGACACAAGTAGGAGATAATAATTTTCTTGCTCTACAAAAATGTTAAAAAAACATGTGGAAAATAGCTCTTTACCACTCAGTTTACATAATTCCCACCCTACATCCTATTCTTACACACATTTTATTTCACTATCTCGCTCTTCAGTATCATCACAAAACGTAAACTCTCATATTGTGTATAATACAGCCAACTCTAGTAAAACTCACCAGGTTCTGCTTTTCCTTACATTTCTTATGTATTACTATGTCTGAAATGACAGCGTCTCTTCTGAATGACATGTGAAGTAGATCACAAATGGCATCCTTGGGTGCTTTATTAAAACTATTTGCAGTATCTGCCTAAATTAATTTGGGTAATTACATGTCTCTCATTTGAATTTAGCCTGTTAATTTTTGATAGAAGAGCTCTTGTTCACTTTATCCCACCATCCTTTTCACTTTTTTCCCTTTTCAGCAGTTACTGAATTTCAATGGTAGTTGAAATACCTCTCTCCCTCTCTTTGGGAAAGCAAGCAGGCAGAGAACAACGAGGCAATCTATTATTTTAAATTTGTGTGAGCAAGATGCAAAGTTGTGTGAGCAAGATGCACCTGTAACTATTTAAGCTGTGCATCAAAAATGTGGTTTTCTCATGAGTTTGGGCACCTTACATTTTTACAGTTTGAAATGCAGCTTCAATGGGATGTCTGTTCTCTCTATTTCCATCAGTTAAACATTAATCAAATATTTATTCCCACCATTTCCTCCTGAGATAGACGCTTATACTAGCTTCAAAGCGGACTCTTATAAGTTAAAAACGTGCGGTTTCCTTCCTTTAATTTATCTAGACACGCAAGTGCTTCACCATCTGATAAAGATGCCGGGGGTCAGCAAGCAGCAGGCCGGTTGTGCTTTACTTTCCGCAGCCATTTTCTCGCCTCACCACAAGATGGCGGTGTGACCCATTCATACAGGTGCGGTGCTTCTCACCAACTGTTGCAAGTTGCCGGTAGTCCTTTCAAAATCCGCAGAATATATCGAGACCATAAATTTGTGCGATCAGTGAAAGAGAGCATGGACTGACAAGTGTGAGTCCGGGACAACTAATTGCCTTGCTTCAGTTTTGGAAAAAACAGCTCTGTAATACTTCCCATGCCAATCGGTGGTTTCCCAAACGCATGCTGTGCAGAATGCCTGAGGCACACAGAAAAGCAGGGAAAGAAAACCTGAGGCACTGAGCTGGCTTAAGTTAGGAACATTGATCCTGCTCCTGACAGACTGGCTCTGAAGGTTTTAAACTAGGTCAATAATCAATTGTTACTAATACCCATTGCTCAACTGAAACATTATAGACCCGTGAAGAGTACAGCAGCATAAGCATTGAAAGTTCCCCAGTATTGCAGCACCACAGCTGTATTTAAATTTTAAAGCCCCCAAATACATTCTTAATTACTGGGATGTTTGCATTGCAAATGCGTTTTCTTTATACGGCTGATATATTCACCATGTTTGCAACAAAGAGATAAGAAAGGTGGTGCTAGTTCCTGAGTGCATAAGCAGCAAACAGAGCAAAAGACAGAACTGGAATTGAGGAGAGAGCAAGATGGGACAGCAGAAAGAGGCTACATAGCTTCACCACCAAAATCTTTCCAATTGCTTGTCCTACAGAGTAGAAAGGCATACTAAAACTTCTGTAGAGCTTTGTGCATGACATGCATTTAAAGGGTATTCAAAGAATGTTTTGTGCCACTTAGACCAGGCAGGCAGTTCCAAGTGTGCTTAACATAGACATTTGAAAGACTAACACAACTGATCCTAGGAATAAATATAGCTGTTTCACAGCAAGCTGCACTGAGGTAATGAAGATAGGAATAAATTTTTTTTAAAGGTGCTGTTTCTGCACAGTACATTCATTACTGAGATGCAAAAATGAAATAAAGTAAGTCAGGCTACCATTTCAGAATTCAGAACATGCATCAATAACTTTCAGCTATCTCCTAAGGAATAATATCACAATCAACCAGGCATACTGCTTCACTTAGTTTCCTCATCAAGTGAATCAAAACAGCTAGCAAAACAGAAAACAACTGCTGAGCAGATAGTGGGCAACACTCCAGGCTATCTTTATCACTATTTCAGCAAGTCATACGTTCAGATTTGCATTTTTCAATTTCTGGAGGACAATTTGACAGAAGGGCCAATGATTAAACAAAGTGGTGTAAGTCTCCTTTCCCACAATATTCAGTTACATGACTTGCCATTCATGCATATTATCTTGAACCTCTGGTCTATCTTTGAAAATTTCCTTACCTTGCAATGCAACCTTTGCAAGTCTAAAATAAAACAATAGCAACTTTAGATCATTAATTATAGACATGTCTGGTAATCCTCCTCTGCTGTCAACTCAATACAGAGGTTGCTTTCTGATAGCTATCAAAATTCAGCTGCCTCTTTCATCACAAACCTACAGTCCATTAGCAAAGATCCCATATAATGTGATTTGTCATTTTCACAATAATGGAAGATGTACATACAAGAGAGAAACAAAGCTCTGAACAACAGCAGCCAAAGAAAAAGGAATGGAAGTATCTCATTTGATTATACCTAGCATTAGTGCAGCTGAGGGAAATAAACTGTTTTTATCATGAGTTGTCATAATGCATTCTGCATTACCAAGCCCAGCTAGAGGGATTTTCTAGCAACATGCTAAAATTTTGAAATGCTTTCCATTGTAAAATGCACTTTCCTCTTAGGGCTTTTTAACCAAGCTATAGATATTTGTGGGCATTATTTGTCTGGATGTCAGAAAGTAACAAAATGATTGCAACACAGAGAGAGATGGGATCATAGATTCAAACTTTTGAGCCCTGGAAGACAACTATTACAAGGACACCGTGATAGCATTAAGGATTCAGAGTTCTCTTTACTATTCTGCTGGGGAAAAAATAACTCTGTAAAAGCTGTGAAATGTCATCTTTTACTGTAATTCTCACTGCACTCTAGAGTCTGACTCCCTGACATGCTGAGAAAGCTCTGATGTGTCTGTAGGTCACTAAGCTTGCAGACTCAGCCCTTCAGGCAACTCTTCTCCGAGCAGGCTGCTTGCAGGTTCCCTCCTCTCATCAATGACGTAGTTAACCATGCTCATGTTTCACTTCTGCACAATTTCTGCGACAACGTCCAGCAACACTTGATAATTTTACACTTTAGCTAACCTGAAATCATCTCCATTCCTACTGTCAAGCTAATTGAATCCCTTCCCTCAGTAACTCTGTATTTGGTAGAAGGTATGCAGAGCTTGTATCTATTACAATGTCCCCTTGGAAAAAAATGGAATCATGAAACTTCCATTTAAATCAAAGAATCTTTCACATTATTTATCTGCTCATTATTCATCATGATAAACAGCACAATATTAAAATAATCAGAGGTGTGTTAAATTTTTTATTTAACTACTTAAGCATGAAAGCTGTACATGTGTTGAAGCCACTCAAGACTCACACACTATAAATAGTGCTCCATTGTTAGTGGATAAAAGAAGCAGCAAGTCTCCTGGCACTGTAGCACACCCTATTAAAGTTAAGCTCTGCCTGTGCTAAAAGTGAATAGTGACATCAACCAATAAATTAGCCTGTGCATAAGGCATATGACTGCAAAGAGCTCATTCTCACTCAGTGACAGGAGCAGCAGTTTCCCCAAAGCGACAAGAGCAGCAGCTTATCTTTCTGCCTCAGCAATGGCAGAAGCTGTTATAAGACACTGGGTAGAAACTCCCATACGCTATCAAGAGCAGTTTGCTGTCCAAGAACTGGAAGCACACAAACTAGATCACTCTTTATATGCTTTGCCAGGCCCTGCTACAGCTGCACTGAGCAACAGAAGGTGTATCACAGAAAATACAGCTGAGACTGGGAAGAACGACCAGAAAGAGGAAATCACACACTTTCAGGTCTTGCTGGATGTTGTGCAGTTCCGTCCTGAAGATATCATTATTCAGACTTTCGAAGGCTGGCTTCTGATTAAAGCTCAGCATGGACCCCGGATGGATGAGCATGGTTTCATATCCAGAAGCTTTACCAGACAATACAAATTACCTAACGGAGTGGAGAACAAAGATTTGTCTGCACTTTTCTGCCATGACGGTATTTTGGTTGTTGAAATGAAGAACTCAGTGGGAAAGAATTAGAACTTTGCCTATAGTTTATTGGTGAGATAAAATAATTCTTAGTACAACCAAACAATATAATTCAAGGATTGCTATAGAGTGTAGTAAGCATGTGGCTGCATTTATACTACAGTAAAGGAAAATCTTTGTATGTATTTTTCAATATGCTGTGTTTATTGTTTGATGTGAAGTGTTAGAAAGTCAGATGTGTTGGAAAGTCAGATTCTTTGACAGTTTAAAATTTAGGCTATTCACAGCAAGAAAGAAAGAATCAATTTGACAGCATACTAAAAATAAAGCACACCTAAGAGTTCAGTAGGGAGAGCTGTATTTCTAAGGAATAAGCATTTGTCCTTCATAGTCATTAAAGAAACAACAGATGGACTGCAAGCCTTACAGAAATCTAATTTTTTATATATATATATATATATATATATATATATATATATATATATATATACTTTTTTTTATATTAAATGTTTCTCCCTTAGGCTCTGGAAAAGCATTCAAACTGAAGAATACTATCAAGGGGGCGGGGGGGGGGGGGGAAGCTTGTATACAAAAAGGCCCTTGAGAGATTACTTTGTGGAAGTGGTGTTGCATGTTTGGAGCTATAAGAAAAAAAGAAGAATCACTGATTACATTTGCTTGAACACACAGCAAGCAGAAGTTATACTTGCTGTCAAAATAATTTTAAAGAAAACGTTTGCAGACATTTAGAAAATTGGTTTTGTTCAACATATTATGCTATCTATTAACAAATGAAGAAAAAATATATTCACAAATACTCTAAATTCTTCCTTGTGAAGCTCTGGTGATGAAAAGACATTACTCTAGCACACATGGCTTTACTCTTACACATTTTATCTAGCCTTGTGGTTCAATTAAATTAAAATTTTATTCTTCGTGTGGCTTCACAATTTAGGCTTAGATCCCATGGCTGTATCTTCAAGAGCAAAATTTTCTGCTTATGTGTTTTCTGCCACAGTCTCCATATGTTTATGGGTTCTGCATGAATCTAGTTTTAATTATCTGGTCTTCTCAACTTAAAAAAAAAAAATATATTAATGCTGTGAGTTTGTAATTACTCAAATATTTGAGGAGATCTGCAGCTGCAAGTCAAACTGATTCCTTTAATGCATACTGGAGACGTGTATGACTGGTGTGCTATGAATAGTGAAGGAATGTGGAATGGAAAGTGCCAAGTTAAATATGATAGCAATCTGCTGTTAGAGAAATCAAAAACATATTCAAAGGAAACTGAATATAAATACAACTTTAAGAAAAATCTGATGAAAAAACCTCAGGCTCTTGCTATCTGAAGCAAAATGGAAGCCCTATGTTTGTACACCTGCATATGTCCATTCATTAGGAAGATCTGTGATGATTGCTTAGACATGAAGATATTTGAAGCAATTGATTTTAGAAAAGTGGGTAGTCCAAATATTGCATTTTATTTATTACTTGTGCTAAAATTCACAAGGAATCTGTGCAAGAAATGCAGAATAAGGTCTGGATGCTAAGTTTCCATAATGCACAATTATTTTATTTTTTAATAGAGAAGAAGTTAAGAGGCTAATGTTTTCTAACAAACCAACCCAAATGTAAAATGTATGACCCTACATTTCCACTAAGCCTACACCTTTCCCTTGTATCACCTGTGTTTCTGTATTGGTTTAAGATAGTAAATGATCATACTGGAAAAGCAGTTCTAGATTCTTTAAACACTTAGATCAACAATCTTTGTCAGCCAGGAATCTGATGGAAGGCATAACAATGATTTCTCAAAAGGCATTCTAGATACAGCTCAAGATTTAAATTTTACATGCCAGCTGCATAAGAGCTCTAAGCTTAAACCCATGGTCTCCACATCACCTTATGGCACAACAGTTGGGACAGAGTTCAGGATCACCAGTTATTAATCTGCTTACAGAGGATTTTGTGAATTTAAGCTATAATTAAAAGTATTCTAGCTATGATTGCAGTGCTGCTGTTCAACAACCCTAGAGATGGAAAAAGTAGTCTATATATATATATATATCTATCTAATTTAATTATTTCAGATTAGATTATGATTAGACTACTGGAAACTTGGCAAAGATTTAGAACAGACAGCCAAAATCATATCATCTGCTCTATACATGTTAATACTGTGGTTACACATGGCCCTGTTTATGTACATAGGCCTGGCTCACAAAACTGGATGGAGAATTTGGCATCTGGGTGTTCTATATCATAAATCTCTTCAATTCAGTCCATACCTGTAGCTACAACATGAGTCAGAAACAACTAGAACATACTGAGTCAAATGTGGCAGACATGTCCGCAGGTAGATTTTCACAGTATCACAGTATCGCTAAGGTTGGAAGAGACCTTGAAGATCATCGAGTCCAGCCTGTCACCACAGATCCCATGACTAGACCATGGCACCAAGTGCCATGTCCAGTCCCCTCTTGAACACCTCCAGGAACGGCAACTCCACCACCTCCCCGGGCAGCCCATTCCAATGACGAATCACTCTCTCGGTGAAGAACTTTCTCCTCACCTCGAGCCTAAACTTCCCCTGGTGCAGCTTGAGACTGTGTCCCCTTGTTCTGGTGCTGGTTGCTAGGGAGAAGAGGCCAACCCCTTCCTGGCTACAACCACCTTTCAGGTAGTTGTAGAGAGCAATGAGGTCACCCCTGAGCCTCCTCTTCTCCAAGCTAAACAACCCCAGCTCCCTCAGCCTCTCCTCATAGGCCTTGCGCTCAAGGCCTCTCCCCAGCCTTGTTGCCCTTCTCTGGACACGTTCAAGTGTCTGGATGTCCTTCTTAAACTGAGGGGCCCAGAACTGGACACAGGACTCAAGGTGTGGCCTAACCAAAGCAGAGTACAGGGGCACAATGACCTCCCTGCTCCTGCTGGCCACACCATTCCTAATGCAGGCCAGGATGCCGTTGGCCTTCTTGGCCACCTGGGCACACTGCTGGCTCATGTTCAGGTGGCTGTCGATCAGCACCCCCAGGTCCCTCCCTGTTTGGGAGCTCTCCAGCCACTCCATCCCCAGCCTGTAGCTCTGCATGGAGTTGTTGTGGCCAAAGTGCAGCACCCGGCACTTGGACTTGTTGAATGCTATCCCATTGGACTCCGCCCATCTCTCCAGCTGGTCGAGGTCCCTCTGCAGAGCCCTTCTACCCTTCCTTTGTATGCAGAGCTTCACAAAAACTATGTCCACATTCCCAGGTGAATGGGAAAATCCCGTGCCCCAGCATCTGAGTGTTTGCATAACAGAGGCTACACTGAATTATGAGCCTGCTGCTTGCTTCCTGCATTTTAGTACCAAGAAGAATGCAGAGGAAAGTTCGCTAATTTTTTTTTCTTTTTTGAGTGGCAGTTTATCAAAAGTTTTTGAATCAGTGATTTTTACATGTATACTAGAATAGCATCAAAGTACTTAGCAGAGCATTTCCAAATTTTCTGGAGAGAGATGGTTTTATGTGCTTCTAATATGGTTCATGGACTGAAGAATGAAAATTTTATCATCAGCAAAGGATTTCAAAACTGCTACACCTTAAGATAGGCTTAAGACATTCTAATGTGCTTAAATTAAGAATCCTAATATTGGCTGCCTGTAAAATCCTGTCCCAGATAAGTGACAAATGTTGCTGCAAGCTTCGAAGAGCAAATGTTACGGAGCCTTCTCAGCTGCCATTGGTGAAGGATTGCCTTCGTGGTTGAGCAAATAGCTCCTCCAAATGGACAAAGATGATTTCATGTAAGAATCAGAGCATTGTGGAAAAAAGCTCTCAGAGAAGATGAAAAAGTCTCAATATCATACCACTAATTTCCAAAAGCATACATACATTTCCATGTGATCCCTGTGGCCAGAAAACCCACAAATGCCTTGGGCTTGCTCATAGATTCATGGAATGGTTTAGGTTGGAAGGGACCTTAAAGATTTTCTAGTTCCAACACTCCAACAGCCCTGCTATGGTCACTAGCCTACTAGACCAGATTTCTCAAGGCCTTATCCAACCTAGCCTTGAGCACCTCCAGGAGGGGGCATTCACAACTTCCCTGGGAAACTTGTTCCAGTGTCACACCACCCTCACTGTAACAAATTTCTTCCCAACATCTAGTCAAAATCCATCTTCCTCAAGCTTTAATCCGTTCCCTCTCATCCTATTACTACAAGCCCTTGTAAAAAGTCCCTCCCCAACTTTCTAGTAGACCCGCTTGAGACACTGGAATATCTCCTCAAAGCCCTCTTTCCTACAGGCTGAGCAGCCCCAACTCTCACAGCCTGTCACCATAGTAAAAGTGTTCCAGCCCTCTGATTATCTTTGTGGCCCTCCTCTGGACCTGCTCCAGCAGTTTGATGTCCTTCTTATGCTGGGGGCACCACAGATGGACCAGGTGGAGGTCTCATGAGAACAGACAGATGAATCACCTCCCACATCCTACTGGTCATATTTCTTTTGGTGCAGCCCAAGATATGGCTGTCCTTCTGAGCTTCAAGCACATATTCACAGCTTCACATTGGGTTGGCAGGGACACTCAAAGGTCATCTTGGCCACCTCCCCTGCAGTAAGCAGGGACACCTCCAACTCAACCAGGCTATCTGGAGCCACATCAAATCCAATCTTGAATATTGCAGGAACGGGGCTCAAACACATCCCTATCACTACAAGTGCTTGCAAACAGTCCTTCCCCAGCCTTCCTGTAGGTCCCTTTCAGATATTTAAATGTAACTATAAGGTCTCCCTGGAGCCTTCCCGTCTCCAACCTGAACAGCCCCAATTCTTTCAGCCTGTTTTCATAGGAGAGGTGCTCCAGCTCTCTGGTTGTCTTTCTGGCCCTTCTTCAAACTTGCTCTAGCAGGTCCATGTCTCTCTTGTGTTGGGGGCCCCAGCACTGGACACAATACTGCAGGAGAGGTCACACCAGAATGCAGCAGAGTGGCAGAACCACCTCTCTCGATCAGCTGGCCACTCTTTTGATGCAGCCCAGGATACTATTTGCCTTCTAGGCTGTAAGTGCACATTGTTGGTTCATATTGTCATGATTTAACCCCAGCTGGCAGCTTAATACCTGTCACGACCTGGTTATCCTGTACCAACCCCGGTCAGCAGGGGAGGGCGTGCCACAATTTGAATAATTCCTTCGGTATAAATAAAGATTAACTGATGCCAAATGGCTGATGAACTGGATTTATTATGTTGGACTGTTGCAGAGGGATAACAGGAAGGAAAAAGAGAGGGGAAAGGAGAGAGAGAAAGGGAGAGCAAAAAAAGAGATAACCACCATTTCTTGCATTCAGCTCACAGAATCATCACAGGAACAGTCCCAGGTTCTTGGTGGCTGATGCACCCTTCAAAAAGGGGAGCCTTCCACGGCAGTGACAGAAATGGAGCAGCGCGAAGCGGTGCGGGCAGCGCACAGTAGAGCGGAGCTCAGCAGAGGGAGCAGCACAGCGGGGCTGGCTGGAGGGGCCGGGCCGAGCGGAGCGGTCGGGACCGCTGCTGACACGTGGCTGCCGGGCCCTGCTGCTCTCTCACCACACCCTGCAGGCCGGGGGCGGTGCCTCCAGAGCTGTGCGGAGCGCGGTGTGCGCACTGGCCTTTCCATGGCGCTGTTACAGCGCTTCTAAGCCACGCCGCCGGGCCGCGCTAAACTCTGTTTGAAGCAATGAAGCAATTGGGATTTCACAACACCCAGACCCTTGCTCACCTCACCCTTGTGGGATGGGGGAAGAGAATAATGGTTTGAGATGAGTCAGTTTAACAGGTGAAGCACAAACTGGACACACAAGCAAAGCAAAACAAGGAATTAATTCACTACTTCCCATTGGCAGGCAGGCATTCAGCCATCTCCAGGAAAGCAGGGCTCCATCATGGGTAACAGTTACTTGGGAAGACAAATACCAACACTCAGAACATCCCCTCCCTCCTTCTTTCTCCAGTTTTATATGCTCAGCTTGATGTCATGGTATTTACCAGTTGCGACCCAAACTTCTTGCCTGCTCAGTGGTGCAGTGGGGTGAGAAGAAGAAAAGGCCTTGAATCTGTTTAAGCACAGCTCAGCAATAGTGAAAACGTATCAACATGGTTTACAGTTTAAATGCAAAACATAGCCCCATAGCAGCTACTATGGAAAAAATTGTATCTACCCCAGTCAAAACCAGCACAATAATACAAGGATTAAAGACCAAATATTTAAATCAGCTACAAGAAATATCTGACTGTGGGCATTCTGAAGGGCTGAGAAAGCCATTAGCAAATGACTTATAAATATTTAGGCTGGTAGTAGGAAAGGTATACTATACCTGGACTAAACCCTTGGTGTGCTAGGTTGAAAGAGTAACTCACCTACTTTCTTCAGCTAAGTTTCTTTCCAACTGCATGTATTCAATTTTCCTATCCATTAATTGTACATTCCCATCATGTGAGCAGAGACACCACATGGCAGAATCTCCAGAAATTTCATCCTGGCCTGCATTAGGAATAGTGTGGCCAGCAGGAGCAGGGAGGTCATTGTGCCCCTGTGCTCTGCCTTGGTTAGGCTGCACCTTGAGTACTGTGTCCAGTTCTGGGCCCCTCAGTTTAGGAAGGACATCAAGACACTTGAACATGTCCAGAGAAGGGCAACGAGGCTGGTGAGAGACCTCGAGCACAAGCCCTATGAGGAGAGGCTGAGGGAGCTGGGGTTGTTTAGCCTGGAGAAGAGGAGGCTCAGGGGTGACCTCATTGCTGTCTACAACTACCTGAAAGGTGGTTGTAGCCAGGAAGAGGTTGATCTCTTCTCTCTAGCAACCATTCATATGTGCAGTGTCCCAACAGGATGTTAGGAGGAAGTTCTATGCAGAGAGAGTGATTCCCCATTGGAATGGACTGCCTGGGGAGGTGGTGGAGTCACCGTCATTGGAGGTGTTCAGGAGAAGAGACTTGATGGGGTGCTTGGTGACATGATCTAGTTGTTTGATGGGTTGGACGCGATGATCTTGAAGGTCTCTTCCAACCCGGTTTATTGTATTGTATTGTATAACCAGCACCAGAACAAGAGGACACAGTCTCAAGCTGCAACAGGGGAAGTTTAGGCTGGAGGTGAGGAGAAAGTTCTTCACCGAGAGAGTCATTCGTCATTGGAATGGGCTGTCCAGGGAGGTGGTGGAGTCACCATCCCTGGAGGTGTTCAAGAGGGGACTGGATGTGGCACTTGGTGCCATGGTCTAGTCGTGAGGTCTGTGGTGACAGGTTGGACTCGATGATCCTTGAGGCCTCTTCCAACCTTGGTGATACTGTGATATTGTGATACTGTTCAACATGTACAGCTGTCTCTTTTGTGTTCTTTGCACGGATTTGGTTTAATTCAGCAAGACTTCCTCACTCAGGTGTCACCATGCAGCTCCAGGCCTGACTGGCATCTTGCTCTCTCCCACCATGGTATGGATGCACCCCAGTGAGCTATCAGCTGTTGCTGCAGCTGATTCAGATGTCCAAACAGGATTTCATGAGTGGTTCCTTGCATGTGTTTGACTCCACTTGAGAGCTAAGATGGGATCATAAGACATTTTGGGTTCCAATGGAAAGAATTTCTTTATTATCAGTTCCACTTCTCATTTTCCAGGACATCCTGCTCTCCTCTTAGCCCAGACACTGCAGCTCAGCAGTATATGCTCTAAGAGCAGATGTAGCTTTAGTTTGTGAATAAGCTGATTTTGAGTTTAATGTTGGGTTTAGATAAGTCCAAGTCTTAATTAAAAGCTAAAGCTAGATCAGAGATTTTCAGAGTATGGTTGGACAAATAAAACCATAATTCTTGTACTCTGTCTTACAAAGCAGACAGAAACACATGAGCTACATGCAGTGGTGACAGCTGTATGCATTTTAATAGTATTTAAACATTAGTTATAACTTTTCCAAAATTACTGAAGTCCTGGTGTCATGGTCAGCATGTCCCATACATGATGCAATAGAAATACAGTGTTTAAAATACAGTGCAATAGAAATACTGTGATTAGAAATACAGTGTTTAAAAAGTGCTTTAATGTATATATGAAACTAATGTATATACGAAACCAATGTATATATGAAACCTTAGGGCTTGATCCTGGAAGAAACTGATAGGGATTTACTGCAGATTAGGAGACTCTGAGGCAAATACAGGGTGAAATATGAACTCTAGACTCATTCTGTCATACTACAGAGAGCAATATTTATTTGAGACCTTCTTGAAAGCAGCCTGAAATGGTTGCAATATGGACACAGTTAAGGTTTCCAGATGCATAGGTTTAAAAGTTATGAGGATCAATGATGATCCCCAGTGTGATCCCATGAACAGAGCCCACATCATTTCACTTGATAATTTCCTCATGAGGCCTGTAATATATTTTGAAAAAGAACACATGTTTAAGTAAGATATCAAGACTTAAAATAAAGTCTTCATCTGATGGAAAACTCATCACAGCCGCCCATAAATTGTTCAAGTGTTACTAATCACTATAGCAAATAAAAATGAGGTTTGCCCCACCCTGCTGACATTTGCTCAGTGATACAAAATTTACCCTAAAAGTAACACTCTGGACAGCTCTTGGACAGTCATTTTATTATCCTGAAGTTGTGCGTTACAAAGAATGGAATGGAATAGAATAGAATAGAATAGAATAGAATAGAATAGAATAGAATAGAATAGAATAGAATAGAATAGAATAGAATAGAATAGAATACATTACGCCAGGTTGAAAGAGACCTTCAAGATCATGGCATCCAACCCATCAACCAATCCAACCCACCCAAACAACTAAACCATGCAACCAAGCACCCCATTAAGCCTCTTCCTGAGCACCTCCAATGAAGGTGACTCCACCACCTCCATGGGCAGCCCATTCCAATGGGCAATCACTGTCTCTGTATAGAACTTCTTCCTAACATCCAGCCTAAACCTGCCCTGGCGCAGCCTGAGACTGTGTCCTCTTGTTCTGGTACTGGCTGCCTGGGAGAAGAGACCTACCTCTGCCTGGCTACAACCTCCCTTCAGGTAGTTGTAGAGAGCAATAAGGTCACCCCTGAGTCTCCTCTTCTCCAGGCTAAGCAACCCCAGCTCCCTCAGCCTTTCCTCATAGGGCTTGTGTTCCAAACCCCTCACCAACTTCGTTGCCCTTCTCTGGACATGCTCCAGCAAGTCAACATCCTTCCTAAACTGAGGGGCCCAGAACTGGACACAGGACTCAAGGTGTGGCCTAACCAGTGCAGTGTACAGGGGCAGAATGACCTCCCTGATCCTGCTGGCCACACTGTTCCTGATGCAGGCCAGGATGCCATTGGCCTTCTTGGCTGCCTGGGCACACTGCAGGCTCATGTTCAGCCTACCATCAACCAGCACCCCCAGGTCCCTCTCTGCCTGGCTGCTCTCCAGCCACTCTGACCCCAGCCTGTAGCACTGCCTGGGGTTGCTGTGGCCAATGTGCAGAACCCAGCACTTGGATGTGTTAAATTTCGTGTCGTTGGATTCTGCCCATCTGTCCAGCCTGTTGAGGTCCCTCTGCAAAACCCATCTACCCTCCAGCAGATTTAATATTTCTCCTATATTACCATATTCAGGTTTGCTCTCTTCATGCCATGCTCATTTAAACTATTGATGGGATTTCATTCCTTGATAAGTAAGTCCTGATCTTGTCCCATTGGCCATATAACTTTCTTTTTTCTTCTAACTATTGATTGTTTTTTCTTGCTATCAAAGTTCTACATTTTCCATTTCTACATTCATTTGCCATTTTATAACAGTATATTTTCAATTCTGATTAAACTTGTACATTAATGCTTACATTAATACTATTCTGTGTTTATGGATAGACAGAAAACATTATTCTAAATATATATAGAACAACCACAGGCAGATTCTAAAGATGTTGCTATTAGGAAATTATCAACTCCTGACATTTCACTAATCGTATGGGATGCCAGATATACTTCCAGCATTGAAATCTCTTCTACACAACCCAAACCAAGAACAGCAGCAATCCTCTTCACTATATCATTTTTTGTAGGCCTCTGTGTTTGTCAAAACAAGAGCAAAACAACAGCAAAGCTATGACATTTACCTTAGAGTTATTTAACGTCATTTTCTGCCACCATGCTTCTCAGAACTCCTTGTCTCTTGAGCTGACTCAGAAACCTTGAGAAGCCCCTTGGACTTCTTTTCTGTACTTCACATCCTCCAGCAACAATATAAGCAAAATTTCTCTCCCTGAAGATAAGACTGCAGGCTTACTCAGGTTTTAATGTCATTGCTTCCTGATAGCAGAAGTCTCCACTTAAATACAAGCAATGAGAGAATGGGAGATAGTTTGATGGACAAATTGCCATCAAAACTGATCTGTTGGCTAAGCTAGTGAAAACTCATTATTGTTTCCAGGCTGAAACTGAGAAGACTTGGGGGTGCTGGTGGATGAGAAGCTCAACAGGAGCTCTCAATGTGCACTTGCAGCCCGGAAAGCCAATCAGATCCTGGGCTGCATCAAGAGAAGTGTGGCCAGCAAGTCAAGGGAGGTGATTCTCCCCCTCTACTCAGCTCTGGTGAGACCCCACCTGGAGTACTGTGTCCAGTTCTGGAGTCCCTATTACAAGAGGGATGTGGAGGTGCCAGAATGTGTCCAGAGAAGGGCCACAAGGATGATCAGAGGGCTGGAGCACCTCTCCTACGAGGACAGACTGAAGGAGTTGGGGCTGTTCAGTCTAGAGAAGAGAAGGCTCCGAGGTGACCTCATTGTGGCCTTCCAGTATCTGAAGGGGGCCTACAGGAAGGCTGGGGAGGGACTTCTCAGGCTATCAGGTGGTGATAGGACTAGGGGGAATGGAATGAAGCTGGAGGTGGGGAGATTCAGGCTGGATGTGAGGAAGAAGTTCTTCCCCATGAGAGTGGTGAAGCCCTGGAATGGGTTATCCAGGGAGGTGGTTGAGGCCCCGTCCCTGGAAGTGTTTAAGACCAGGCTGGATGAGGCTCTGGCCAGCCTGATCTAGTGTGGGGTGTCCCTGCCCATGGCAGGGGGGTTGGAACTAGATGATCCTTGTGGTCCCTTCCAATCCTGACTGATACTATGATACTATGATACTATGATAAGGTTCAGCAATGGGCAGCATAAACTCATGGACACATAAAGATAAGACTTACCCATCTTGATCGATTAGCACAGGGCTGTTCATCTGTAACCACAAAAGATACATCATTTCCTGTCTAGCACACACCCTCACTGCCACAGCATGGAGGAACTGCATACATGCGGGATTTATCTTGACAGCACTCTTGTATGGTTATGAAACTTTATCTCCTCAGACAGGGAATGGAGACAGACATGCATTCCAAGCAATATTAAATGGAAGGCTGAGAATTTCTGAGGAACAGGCATGTATTACAGAGTGGGGCTGAGATATCTAATACAAAGGTCACAAAGGAACCTCAGCATTTCTGCTCAATTATCTCCACATTTATAGAACCCAGATTTAAGGGGGGGGGTAGGGGGGGAAGAAGGGAATAAGGAAAAAGAAGGAAAAAAAAACAAAACTGTTTCTGGTTTATTTATGTTCATATTTGAAAAACACTTTGTCTTCTCTTAAATTCCACTGCATCTTTTCCAAAATTCAATAGCACACTATAAAGAGTCTCAATTTCTGATAGCTGTTGTGTTTTCGAGTATGATTTTACAAGCTATTCCAAAATTAATAATATTAAATCTTTTAGACAATGAAAAAGAAATTCCCCTAGAATAACATATTTGTTACATTTATTGCATTATCTTCGCTACTTCACTAGTTCAAAATCTTTACTTTCTCCTAGTGTAGTTTTAGCGTTCAAGATAATTTCATGCCCTCTAGTGGCAGCTCTGCCAGGCATCCTAAACTGGGACATTCTGTTAACAGAAGATGAAGAAATGGAAGAAAACCAGTTTATTGCCCTTGTAAGTGAAATTCATTGTCCATTTGTACAGCTTAAATTGCATTAATTTCTAGCTATGAAAGTTTATTACCAGCAAAACAAAATAATCTAGAGACATTTGCACTCATAACAACAAAGAAGAGTCACCTACCGAGTAAGCATTTGACTGAGTTTCTTTATAGAACTGATATTAATGGAAATTGGTCTACTTGTAGGCACTTCCTTGGCGGGGTGGGGGGCGGGGAAGAAAAAGAAAAAGAGTGAGTTTCCTACTAGGACATTGTTCTGACAAATACTATGATTTTGTATTATGATTTATCAGAAATTTAAGATATATTAATGGTGAGAGGTGAATCAAAGAATTAAATTACAGCAGTGCTTAATCATTAACCAAATCAAAACTAATGAAGTGATTCAGTAGAATATGCTATAGTCAAATGAGTGACTTAACTACAGATTCGATAATGGCAAGATTCACACTAACTTACGACTACATTAAAAAAATGTATGTATATGCAGAGATGTAACCACAAAATATACAAACACACACATAAACAAAGATAGTTGAATTCCATGGAATATATAGATACCCACACTCAGAAAAATGAAAAATGTGTATGCTCAAACATGTAGATAGGTAGAGAGGTCAATGAAAGAAATTGCGCTACCCTGTAGTTAGAAATGTCTTCATCTTGAGTTTAGAGCAAATGATTACAATGCTTTGGCATTTTCAGTGGAAGATAACTGAGTCTTGAGAAGTCAGACTCCATCCTGGCCTTTTCATACAGTTTTTACTTGAGAGATGTCTCACTCAATGGAGATGAGCATGTATAACAGCATAGTCTGCTGTTATCTAGGAGAGAGCTCAAACTTTAGGATCACTATTTATAGAGTCCAAGATAATTGATTTTCCTCAGATACTTTTCCACTCTGGCCCACTTTGGATGTTGAAATATTCTGGTATTTTCTGCCAGCTCTGCAGATCAGAACTTACTGATCTTCAGAAGTCTTATTAAAATGTGTTTAAGTGATCTTATACACAGGTGGAAATTTCTGCAGTAGTGTAACTGGTTTAGCCACCCTCTGAACTCCAATATACAAAAAAACCCAACCAAACAAACAAAAAACCACCACAAACAAAAAAGTTTAGCAACAAGCACTGTGTAGCAGTTGTCAGAAAAATCATGATCAAGTGTAACATCAGGTTCAGTGTCCCAGTTATTGTTGTGGAGCATCTAAACAGGACTTCTCAACATTGGTGTTCTCCAACCTTTTCAACTCTTTTTAGCACTCAGTGTACTTCTTCAATATCATGACTGACTGTGCTAAGAATCTTTTGTCCTGCTGCCCATGCTTGTTTAAGAAGGTTGGTTAAATCATGGTGATAGAAGAGTTGTTTGATTATAGTTATATTCATTCCAACAGGTGTAGGTTGTAATTCATGATATGACACATAATCAAAAGACAAATCAGTGTGAGTAGTTACTAGTATATAATGTCCAGACACGTGTTTTTCTCCAGGGTCCACAAAAGGTTATCATCAGAAAGAAAAGGCTAAGTGGCTGCTTGTCACTGTAGATGGCTTCTGAGGATCTAAGAAGCCGACTTCTTGAAACTCTTTAAGAACACATTTGTAGCATGGCTTATAATCTTGAAGGTTGCTTTTTCTGAAAAAGAAAAAAAAAAGGGAAAAAATTTACTGCTTTAAAATGTTTGTTTTCATGTCTGCAGCAGAGTGCCTGCGCACAGTGCTAATCAGGATTAGTTCTCTGTGGGAGAAAGATGAAAAATCTCATTTACAGTCCCATTATTGTTTCAAATTATTTTAGGAATTTTTTCCACTAAGGAAATAATATAACACACTTTCTTGTCATAATTTGGCCATATTGATGGCACCAGTACCAGAAGAAAACGTGACCAAATTTCTCCTGGCTCTGTCCCTTTGTTCTGCCCTGGTTGTGAAGCCGCAGCCTGACAGACATCAGCACCACCACTTGGAGCAGCAAAATCCCATTTCTGAACTGGCTTCACATCTGCTTAAAGCATCTCCACATTGTCACTCCAGGTTGTTCAACAAAAGCAAATTCTAAACATGGGCTGTTTTTTGGTTTTGTTTTTTATATCTAGTGGGGTTTGATTTAATGTCTATTTACACAAATCATTTAGGTCAGCATGATTTTCAGTACTGATCAACTCATAACTCATGAAAAAGGACTATTTTGGAGAAAATAACATTAATGATTAAGGACATTGGAATTAAGATGAATATGGAGTGAAAAGTTCAGGAAAGAAGTCAAATTAGGAGCAGTAAAATATATATAAAACAATAAGGGGTCTAGAAAAGGCATATCAGAAGACAATTTTCTGTAGTTTAACCTGTGAGGGTTCCCATGAGTGTACAAGATTGCCCAGATCAATGTTAAGAGTAACTTTGGGAGGAATACATAACCCCAAACACTTCTAGCTCTTGTTGGGATTCTTGTCCTTACTCTAGGTTCACCACACTGGTGGAAGGCAGCACGCTGGACCATGGATCGAGTGCCATGGCAGAACAACCTTTGCACTGAAGGCAGACACTGACGATGCACCACCTGCAAGCAGCAGAACACTGGCAATCACTAGCCTTGATGGAAAAAGAACTTTGGCAGCTCTGAAGAACTGATAGATGCTGATGCAGGGTCTCAGGAGCAATTTGGTACCTACTGTGAGCAGGTAATTATGACTGGGCCGGGTCAGGGTGCTTCCACCAGTACCAAGTGAGCTGGTAGGGAAGCCCAGAAGCCTTAATACAGACTTGTCTGATATAAATGCCTTCAGCGGCACCATCCTGGGCAGCTGCCAGCTCTTTTTCAGGAGGAGACATAGCAATGACACTGATGCTAAGAACAGCTCTTTGTAAAATTGCTTCTGCAAAATTAGTGTTTGGGTTTTGAGGTAGTGGCACAGGTGATGCAACAAAAATGTGTTCCACTGGGCAGGCCACCAAGAGGGTGTTTGTTTGATGAACTGTCTTTGGGCTCTGTTGGGATTTGCTAATTAATACAGACTTCTGGAGTTAAGCAGCAAAGGAATTTGGGGCTAAAATGCTGAGCTGGGTTGTGCTGAGGTGTTAAAAAGGGTAAGTGCATAAGCCAAGCAACAGAGCTGTGACAATACGTGCACTGACACTGGAAAAATGAAGGTCAGGAGAGAAAAGTGAACAAATGTAAAACCCAGGTATCAATAACATCAATACAATACACCAGGTTGAAAGAGACCTTCAAGATCATCACATCCAACCCATCAACCAATCCAACCCACCCAAACAACTAAACCATGCAACCAAGCACCCCATCAAGTCTCCTCCTGAACACCTCCAATAAAGGTGACTCCACCATCTCCATGGGTAGCCGATTCCAATGGGCAATCACTGTCTCTGTATAGAACTTCTTCCTAACATCCAGCCTAAACCTGCCCTGGCACAGCCTGAGATTGTGTCCTCTTGTTCTGGTACTGGCTGCCGGGGAGAAGAGGCCAACTTCTGCCTGGCTACAACCTCCCTTCAGGTAGTTGTAGAGAGCAAGAAGGTCACCCCTCAGTCTCCTCTCCTCTCCAGGCTAAGCAACCCCAGCTCCCTCAGCCTTTCCTCATAGGGCTTGTGTTCCAAACCCCTCACCAACTTTGTTGCCCTTCTCTGGACACATTCTAGCAAGACAACATCCTTCCTAAACTGAGGGCCCTAGAACTGGACACAGGACTCAAGGTGTGGCCTAACCAGTGCCGTGTACAGGGGCAGAATGACCTCCCTGCTCCTGCTGGCCACACTGTTCCTGATGCAGGCCAGGATGCCATTGGCCTTCTTGGCTGCCTGGGCACACTGCAGGCTCATGTTCAGCCTACAATCAACCAGCACCTCCAGGTCCCTCTCTGCCTGGCCACTCTCCAGCCACTCTGACCCCAGCCTGTAGCACAGCCTGGGGTTGTTGTAGCCAATGTGCAGAACCCAGCACTTGGATGTGTTCAATCTCATGCCGTTGGATTCTGCCCATCTGTCCAGCCTGTTGAGGTCCCTCTGCAAAGCCTCTCTGCCCTCCAGCAGATCAACTCCTGCCCCCAGCTTGGTGTTGTCTGCAAATTTCCTGATGATGGACTCAATGCCCTGATCTAGATCATCAATAAAGATGTTGAAGATCATTGGGCCCAGCACAGTGAAAGAAAGCAATGAGTCTTGTAGCATTCCAGTGAATAGCCCCCAGATAAAGACAAATTATTTGAAACAAAGACCTTTGAGAAATAGGAGATACTTTGAACTACATCCATGAAATTAGCAAGAATTGTGTAACTGGCAGGATGATGATAGGAAAGTATGAAGAAGTGGGGACAAATCAGACACATCTCCTCCAGTGAATTCCTTTCTAATTGCTCATAAACAGGTGAAAATATTTGAAAGTTGTATTCATGGATCCAAAGAGGGCTCAGAAATTATTAATAGGATGTGATTAGACAGCATAGGATCAGGTGCCACAGGAATTATGAAGAAAAAATTACCAGGGTAGGGAAAAAAGCACTGGTATAGAATTGGAGCTGTTCTACACAAAGCGAGTATCAGCAACATGACCGTATTTTTCAGGAGGTCTAAAATACACATTACTCGTAAGTAGAATGCATGCTTTCCTAACTCTAACCTTACTTTTCTTTGTAAGCAACAACCAACTGGAGGAGGACCACTAGAAACTGTGCTACCCATTCACAGTATGTGTGACACAGCTCCTCCAGAGATGTTGAAGCACTGACAGTATCAGTTCACCCTGCTCACCATGCAGGAGCCCTGGGAAGAAAACCAAGCACGTGAGAAAATGGGCAAGTTCTTGGCCAAACCTGGAAAATCATAGGTTTGCAAAATCATATAATGCTTGGGGTTGGAAAGGGCCTTTAAAGGTCATCTAGTCAAGCCCCCTGCAGTGAGCAGGGACATACTGTCCTAGATTAGGTTGCTCAGAGCCCTGTCCAACCTAACCTGAAATGCTTCCATAGCACATCTACCATCTGCCTGGCCAAACCTGTTCCAGTGTTTCACCACTGTCATTGTAAAAAAATTGTTCCTTATATCTTGTCTTAATCTCCCTTCTTTTATTTTAAAACCATCACCACTTGTCCTGTTGCTACAGGCACTACTAGGAGGACTGTCCCCATCATTTTTATACGCTCTCTTTAATTATTGAATTATTTAATTATTGAAAGGTCTCCCTGTAGCCTTCTCTTCTCTAGGCAGAACAAACACAACTCTCTCAGCCTTTCCTCACAGCGGGAGTGTTCCAGCCCTCTGATCATTTTAGTGGCCTTCCTCTGGACCCACTCCAACAGCTCCATGCGTTTAGCATGCTGAGGACTGCAAAGCTGGACACAGTACCCTAGGTGGGGTCTCACTGGAATCCAGTAGAGACTTGCCGGCTACACTTCTTTTGACGCAATGGGATTTGATGAGATGTATTCCAGAGTCCTGATGGAACTGGATGATCTAAATTTCCAAATTACTCTCCACAATATTTGAAAAGTAATGGCAGTCAGGCAAAGTCCTTGGTGACTGGAAATAAAAGGAAATATTGCATCCGTTTTTAAAAAGTGTAGAAAGGAGGAACCCGAGTACTACCAGTTTCATGTCTTTGCCTGGGAAACAACCTGTAAAACCTCGTGTAGAGCACTCAGAATGAAGATCGGAACAACGCCCCTCGACCCCTTCAGCGGTCGGACACCAGGGGGCGGGCGAGAGAGGGGCGGGCTGGCCCCATCGATGGGGGCGGCCGCTCTGCGCTCGGCTCCTCCACCCTGCCTCTCGGCTCTGGATTAGCGAAACTGGCGACGTGGGACGGTCGCCGGGCCGGCCCCCGCGCCCTGCCTCGCCCGCCGGGGTGAAGCCGGGACTCGGAGCCGGCCGCGCCGCAGCGGAGCAGAGCATAGGGAGCCAGCTGCTGCAGCATCCCCGCTGGTGGGACGTGAAGACAGAAGGCAGCCGCGGCGCATTTCTGCCGGCGCGGTGCGGTGAGGGGCGGCGGCATCGCGGCGGCGGAGAGCAGCCCCTGGGGTCGGTCGGGCTGTTGGGCGGCGGGACCATGGCGTTGCGGGCCCGGGCGTTGTACGACTTCAGGTCGGAGAACCCGGGTGAGATCTCGCTGCGGGAGCACGAGGTGCTGAGCCTTTGCAGCGAGCAAGACATCGAGGGCTGGCTGGAGGGCGTCAATAGTCGCGGCGACCGCGGCCTCTTCCCAGCCTCCTATGTGCAGGTGATCCGCGCGCCCGCCGCCGAGCCGCCGCCGCCCGCCCGTTACGCCAACCTCCCCGCCGGTGGCTTCGAGCCGCTGCCGCCACCGGCCGCCTTCAAGCCTGCGGCGCAGCAGCCTCTGCCCGCGGCGGCGCCGGAGCCCTTCTCGGTGCCCCCGCCGCCGCCGGGTACCCCTTCCCGCCGGCGCCCTATGGCGGCACGTACCAGCCCAGCCAGGGCAGTGATGACGACTGGGACGACGACTGGGACGACAGCTCCACCGTGGCCGACGAACCGGGTGCTCTGGGTAGCTCCTACCCCGACTATGAGGCAGCGAGCGGTGGAGGGTCCAGCCGCTACCGCATGTCCACCCGGTGCGAACTCTCTCTGGGCTCCCGCGGGGGCGGTCACCCGGCGAGCCACCCGCACCCGCCTGGCGGCAGCGGCGCCAAGAGCTCGGCCACGGTGAGCCGCAACCTCAACCGCTTCTCCACCTTCGTCAAGTCTGGCGGGAGGCCTTCGTGCTGGGTGAGGCATCGGGCTTTGTGAAGGACGGGGACAAGCTATGCGTGGTGCTGGGCCCCCGTGGCCCAGAGTGGCAGGAGAACCCCTATCCCTTCCAGTGCTCCATTGAGGACCCTACCAAGCAGACCAAGTTCAAGGGGATGAAGAGCTATATTGCCTACAAGCTAGTGCCCAGCCACACTGGCCAGCAAGTGCACCGCCGCTACAAGCACTTTGACTGGCTCTATGGGCGTCTGGCCGAGAAGTTCCCTGTCATCTCTGTGCCCCATTTGCCAGAGAAGCAGGCCACTGGCCGCTTTGAGGAGGACTTCATCTCCAAACGTCGCAAAGGCCTAGCCTGGTGGATGGACCACATGTGCAGTCACCCTGTGCTGGCTCAGTGTGATGCCTTCCAGCACTTCCTCACCTGTCCCAGCACAGATGAGAAGGCCTGGAAACAAGGCAAGCGCAAGGCTGAGAAGGATGAGATGGTGGGTGCCAACTTTTTCCTGACCATCAGCGTCCCTACAGGCACTGGAGCTAGCCTGGACTTGCAAGAGGTGGAAAGCCAGGTGGATGGCTTCAAAGCCTTCACAAAGAAGATGGACGAGAGTGCCCTGCAGCTTAATCACACAGCCAATGAGTTTGCCCGCAAACAAGTCACTGGTTTCAAGAAGGAATACCAGAAGGTGGGGCACTCCTTTAAGTGCCTCAGTCAGGCATTTGAGCTGGACCAGCAGGCCTTTTCAGCTGGCCTCAACCAAGCGATAGCCTTCACTGCAGAAGCCTATGATGCCATCGGGGACCTCTTTGCAGATCAGCCCCGGCAGGACCTAGATCCTGTGATGGATTTGTTAGCTCTGTATCAGGGGCATTTGGCCAACTTTCCTGACATCATCCACGTCCAGAAAGGTAACACCCTTGGGTTTTTTTTGGAAGTTTCATGTACCAGTGGTAAGCACACAGATGTAGGGACCATGTGCTGAATTTATCCTGTGTCTGGCTTCTTGGCCTTGAGTTAAATCTTTCAGTGGTTACTCAGGTAAGCTGTTGCTAAAAATATAAAACAGTGACAATATTCTTTCAGTGCTGAAGACCTCGACTTAGCTGGAAATTTTACTAGTCCAAGGGTGCTGTGTTTGTCAGTGTGTCTCTGAAAAAATCCCCATCCGCCTATACTGCTGATACATCAAAGATTAAAGGCTTGTTTACAAACCCTGCAATTCAGGTGGTGTGAAAGTATCTATTAGTCTTTGATGTATGCTAGTTATCTTGAGTCTCTGATATAGTAGATAATAAATATGAAGGCATGTGAAGGTGCAGGCAGTCCTCAGATTGACCAGTCGTTTGAGGCACCCTTGGTTGCGTGTGCATTTTGTGCAACATCAGACAGTCAACTGGGATGTTGAAAGCTGCTCGAGTTTGTCTCTTCAGCTATGCTCTTAGTACCTTTGGAAAAATAATGGCCTGTCATAATGGTCCTAGTTGGAGTTGTTCATCCTTTGCCCGTATTATAAAAGGTGTTGCTCACCTGTAAACCATTCAGCACCCTTCTAGCTAAATACACTTCTGAGGTTCAGATTGCTATTTATATGGTGATCTATCAGAGAGAAGGAAACTCTGAAAATGGAAGAATCATCTGCTATGTATCTAGTGACAGTTCAGTTAAATAGCATTTTGTGGCACTATATATGTATATGTGGTTGTATAGTAGCACTACATATGTATAGATTTCCTTGCTCTGAAATTAGTAATAGTCACATATTCTGCACCACTCTGAGAAGAGTAGTCCACTATGCATCCCTTACCAGTGGTTTTCAGTTTTCAGGGGTGAATGGAGATTACAGCTGTGAAAAAGACAAAGAACGCATCATGTATGCTCTGCAGAAATGGGGGTGTCTGAAAGTTACCTGAGAAAGTCCAGGAGCTTTGTTGAAAATTATTTTGGAGATTAATAAGTGACATTCTATATCCCAAGAGACACAGTGAATCAGTCTTTTGTGCCCTTACTTGACATTTCCAGAGTTTTTGCATCTAGAACAGTACTTTGAGTTTGGTGACATGAGTTGAAAGAGTTTGTTTTTTAACAGGTCAAAACAGCAGGCTTCTGGGAGGTATGAATTATTGCTGGTAGAATCTAGGAAAACAGGGTTGGTACAAACTACCCAGTTTGGTTTTATTTAAGAAAGTAAGCTTTTCATTAAAATTGCGTGTATCAGATTTCCATTCTTTTTTGAAAATTGTGAATGGAAACTTACACGATCTTAGTACTGTTTTCAAGAGAAAGGGAATTGTGCAGTCTAACCTCTGAGGAGTTGTTCTGCTGGTTGTCGTGGCATTGTGTTCCATTAACAACTTCAAACGATGTTAGATTTGGAGAGAACGGTGGCTTTATCAATGCCACATGTTTGGGAGTTGAGCATTTTGAAGTGAGTTGGTAATTATAACAATTATTGTTAAGGTTCTAGAAAAAATAAAGGGTAAAATTTTCGATTAGGTGGAAAGCCTCATCAGATTATGTGTACTGTTTAAATAATATGTCTTCAAGCTTTAAGTCTGCATAGAGTTCTTCACTACAGTATATTTGGAGATGAAACTTTGAGGAGAGAATTTGAAGTAATAAGGTATGTACCTGACCCAGCTCCATTTCTTTTATAGTTCTGTTTGAATTTGCACTTACTGATTAGGTTTACCTGGCTGAACCTGGGAAAGTTCACCTAAATGTGCTTCCAGTAGAGCAGTGCAAGAGTATGACCTATGTAGAGTTGAATTTTGTGCCAGAGCACTACCCTGGAGCTGGCTGGAGAAATGCACATCCAGTCTGGGTGGATGTGTTCATGCTCTAGCACCTCTGGGCTAACAGCACAATATTATCCCTGGCACATACTTATCCTAAGAAATTGGCATGGGCACAAGAAGTTTGTGTCTTAACTGTCCACATTCATACTGGGAACAGGTACAACTGGGTTATGTATTTGTTGTTACAAAACGGACAAACTGAAGGAAAACTGAAAGGAAGAGGTGTTTTTTTTTATCGAGTATATGGCAGTTGTATTACTTTTAAGAGTAACTTGAAGCAAGGTATAAATTCTCAACTCTGAACTGTAAATTTCAGATTAAAAGGTGAACTATTTGATGTTCTTACACCATAAGTGCTTTATTTTAAATTTGCTGTCTGGGATAGCTACCAGTTATGAGAATTACTGTTGTCTGTGTAGGCTAAACAGATATCTGCTGGTGATAATAGATTCTCTGGAAAATAGGATCATTTTTCTTCAAGTGTTTTGTTTTCTAGCATATAGCTTCTTTGTGTGGTAAAATGACCCCATATTGCCCACAGAAGTGGTAGAAATAAGCTGCCTAATGAAGCATTGCTTTACATGGCCATGCTTTTTAAAGAATGAACTCTGAAGTTAGTAGTAGTTTTCCTTTGTTTTCTTCATAATGTGACAATATTGTCTGCTTGGGATAAAAATAAGACCTTTTATAGACTCCCTTTTCTGTATTCTTCTTCACCCAGGAAGGACCAGAAAATAAAGACAGCTGTGCCTATGTCTGTTTGTAGAACATTCAGCTGCATTATCCTGTTATGATTTTGCTATACTGCAGATAGCAGAACAGCTGTTGAATGTGATTTGGTAGTGTGTTTTGTGCTATGGACTGAGAATTCTGCATGTCTGGGGCTTTTTAGTAATTTCTGCAACTTCTGCAAAAAAGGACAGAGAGTCTGTAAGTCAGAGACAAAAATTTCCCTCTGTTTGGGCTTTGTCTTTTCTCCCACAATTATGAACCAAAGCCATGTAAGCCCCACTGTTGTGTTGTCTGCACATCAGCATGAAAATGTGTTAACTGTTGTGCTTTTTATTGCTCTGGGATCCAGATCTTTCTGCCTTCTGTGCTGAGGACATCATACATGATCTGAAATGTGCAGAAAGGGATTGTCATTTTGATCACTTGCCTTAAATGTGAACCAGTGGACTGTGAGGTTATTTCCAAACTGTTTGTTATCTTACTAATATTGTAAGTACTTACTGAAATGTCAATAACTTTAACAGCAGATTTTGAAAGAGTCTTTCCCTCTGTCTCCTTCATCTTGGGTGACCAGTGTTTAAGGAATTCTCTGTGAGGGAAAGAATAATTCAAAGTCCCTTTCTGTAAGAGGCAGAGGAAGGATTTAAACTTTTCTGTCCCACATGCCTGTTCTGGATCAACTTGTCAGAGCTTTGTGAGAGACCTTACCTGGTTTTGTATGCACTCCTGTCCAGGCTTGAGCCCTACAGCAAAGAATGTGCTGATGGAAATTCTGCATTTCCAACTGGATGTACCTGGTTTGAGTGTTCCACTGAGGCTGGCACAGATCATATTTGCCCTAAGGCACGCATCCCCTACAGACTTATTGGGTTTTATGTGTAAAAATAAGCAATTAGGACAAAACTGGCACCCATAGGCGTAAGTGATGGCAGAGTGGTGTCTCAACATCTAAGCACCCAAATACTTGTATGAATCTAGCCCTCAACCTCCAATAGGTAAATGCCTCTGAAGTGCTTTCATTAAAATATTCCTGTGCATACCTGTGTATTTTGGAGTGAAATCTCTGAATATGTTAGATCTACTTTTACTTGGTTTTCTTTAGCCTCTGGGAAGACTTCAGTAGAAGAGGAATATTAACTTCAGCAGGCTCAAAAACTACCCTGCACTTCTGTAATTTTTTTCTGCAGAACTGGGGTGTCTTTCAAGAAATACTAGGTTCAGTTGCTTTGTTTTCGAGAAGAAAAACAGCTTCTGAATTTAATTTGTACTGGATAATACCTTCTTTTCAGTCTTTTTAGAGTCTACTTGTAGAAATTCCCTAGGCATTCTTGGCAAAATAGTTCCTAAATATTAATTGTTAGAGATTCACTCAACTGACAAGATCTTCCAACTTCAGCAGTGCTCAACATAAATGCTCACTGCAGGCCCATACAAGTTCAATTTCAGAAAATTCATGCATGTGTGAGAATTTGAGATAGTGTATGTTAGTACTCTGGCTCATGCTTGTCTGGCTATCTCGTCTTCGTATTTGCTTAGTGAGAGTAGAGAAGTTACAGGTTTTCTGCTTTCTTCAAGTCTTGTTTGAGGAATTACTAAAATTAGTCTTATGTGGTTCCTGAAAGTGGAAGTAATATTGACAAATTTGCTGGTTTGTGTCTGCTTTCCAGATTTCTCCTTTCTGTTAACATTACAGTGTTAACAGTGAACACATTTTTGGTTATGATTTTTGCAAGACAGATTTGAGAATGTAATCTAAGTGGTTTCTCATATAGAGAATTCAGCAATTCTGTTTCTCTTGCATTCCTATAATTAAGATAATTATTAAAAAAAATTCAGTTGCCTTTTGCTTGATCAGTATTTCTGAAAAAAAAATAAAAAAGGCAAAATTTTTATTTACCTGAAATAAACTTGATTTTAGATGTTGGCTTTAAAGTATATACTGGGTATATTTTTAGAATATCTTAACAAAATTAGAGGTTACAAAAATTCATCTGGAAATTCATTGAAACTTAGAATTCTCCATAACATTTTCATAATTTAATTGTAAGGGTTTTTTTCCAGAGGAAGAAGCTGGGGTGTATAAGTTCACCAATAAATAAGACAGGTCAGAATTCACACCTAAAATTTTTTATCACAGGGGAAAAGCAGTGCTTTTCTCTTTTGTGTACTTTCTAGCCTCTTAAATTTGTTGTGCAGACATGGATATTTCCAACCTCTTTTTTCCCTTTTAGCCACCTTTTTTTCCCCACCCTGTTCCTCAGATACCTACACTTTGCATGGAGTTTAACTCAGGTAACTACTGGCTAAGAGCTAAGCATGTAATCCTAGCCAGATGACCCTTACAAGAGTAAAAAGAGATGGGTTCCTACATTTCATCTGTTTAAAGACTTTGATGAGAATGTATGGGTTGCTACAGGATGACTTGTGTTTTTCACCCTGTGAACCTCCCCAGCAATGCTCTTACAGTGATGACGTAGCATTGTCTGCTTGATGATAAATGACCAATGTTACCTCCCAGTATTAGAAGGTAACCTGAGGGAGATTGAGATTTTTAGATGGATAAAATGTGAAAGAATGTATTCATGTTTGAAAGCTGTCTAAAAGTATTGCTTCCTTGGTGTGTGCAAGATCTGAAGACAACAATAAACAAGACTAAAACTGAGCAATAGTCTTATTTGAAAAAGATTAAACAGAAAGGGAAAAATAAAACACCATTTCTATGCCCTATGTGTCTAAAGATGCATGGGTCTTTTTAACTATGATATTTTTTTTCTTCCCCCACAAACTCTTCTTACTTTTCCTTTCTAAAGGAGCAATATTCATGCAGTCACAATGTCTTTTCTGTTACCATTTGAGACCTGCTAGCCTGATACCAAGATGACAAGAAGCATTTCATAGCTGATAAAACCCCACTGATATTTTTTTCTCCCAAAAAATAGCTAGTAGCAGAGTGAGAGTACTACTGTTTCTCATGTGGAAGAGACTACATGCACTACTGCACACCAGAAAATACATCCAGACTTCCCACTTATTCCCAACAAGCTGGTGGACTTTCATCATACCTGCAGGTTTTACTGCAGGCAGTGCAGCATCACCTCTCATGCTCTCTACTTGCTGACCACAGGCAGCAAGACCCTGTCTTTTGAGCAAATCTTGTGCACAGTTAGGGAGTAGCAGGGCAATGTAGGCTTTGAAGATTTTAAAATTCTATAGTAGAAAGGGGAAGTAATTTTATTTTGAAAAACTATGTAATAGCTTTTCATCTTGAAGTTTATGAAGATTCTAGAAAGCAAAATAGTTCTCTTTCCCCTGAGAGATCCATCTTGTTAAATGATCTTCCATCCAAACAAGGAAAGCAAGAATTGGTGGACTGAAAATGGAAAGTAACTCCTACAGCTGCTCCAAATCTTTGTAAGCATGTTGTCAAAACCTAACAAGCTGGGCGATATTTTCTTGTTACTGTGTTGCAAGTCACCTTTGAAACAGGTACCCCTTTCAGCCTTTCCACTATGCTTCCATGATTTCATGGTTAGACTTTGCTTGCATAGTTAACGTGCCAGGTTAACTTGTGCAGACTATGCATTCACCTGGCTGATACCTTACATATTTTAAATGGCCTGGTTCAAATAGAAGAGGATTTGAGAATTGTAATTAAAAATTTGAAATTACATTTGACTTAGCTTCACCAAATATGTCTTATCAGCAGACTAGAGCAAATAAATGGCAAACTGTTGCTACACAATACTGTCTAAAGATTTCATGAAGGTCATGAGGATTTAAATAAAATTAATAATTGAAAAAAAGCCAGTGAAAAGTGTGTTTTAAATTTTGGAGTGTAATCTCATTAAATCAGTGAGAATACATTTAAACAATCAGTTCAATTCTTGTCAGTGACTTTGGATTGCTACTGTATGGGAGCAGGAAGCAGTGTGATGGTTTCAGCCTTTGTTTTAGGTGTATGTCACAGGTGGACAGCTTCTGTAATCAGAATGAACTAAGCTACTTTTTGTATGCCTGCATGCAGTTCTTTCATAACAATGTGAAAAGAAGGTTTATGCTATGACTGGGACTTCACATTGTTTTTTTGACCCACATTAAAAAGCAACCTGCTATTCTATTTGCTTCAGGCTTACTATTTGGAGTCCTTGTATGCATAAATATATATGCTAGCTATGGCAGTATAATGGAAAAAGATACATTTTACCAAACATCACAATAATAAAACTGTATTTTCACCCTACTTACAGTTTTATGTAAGTCCAAAATGAAAGCAGATCTATTCCTCTTAAAAAAAGGCAGACAATTCTCTTCTGCCATTGTAAAACTGCTGTATTTTCTCTATAATTTAATATGAACTATAGCAATATATTAATTTAATATAGATGTACAAATTAACATAATTTGACAATAAATAATGTATATAATTTCTTTTTGTAATATGAATACGGCATTATATTATTAGGCAGTTCATATTTCTGCTTTTGTGTAGTGCAGTCTCTTTTAATTGGTTATGTTAATGGTGATTTGCCTTGCATATTTTTTTGTAAGAGGGAGTCTATGTCTTCTTGTCCTTACACAGATAGTACAGCATTCAGATTTCTGAGAGAGTATTTAAAGGTTAATGGACAGGTACAGTGGAACTGTAACTGAATTTTGTTTGGATGTCGGCTTTTTTCATATGAATTTGTGTTGAACTGCCTATTGCATGTTGTGTCTGCTTATCTTAGGACAGTAGTGGAGCTAAGCAGATTATGATGGACAAACAAATACTGTAAATTGTGCTTGGTGTTTGCTTCCCTTGGCCTTTCCAGAGAACAATATCCAAAAGCAGGTCTTTTATAGTGTCCCAGTAAGGAAGGGATATGGGAGTTGGTAGAATCTGCACTTACACTTGGTTGTCATGATAATGGTATAGGGATGTCAATATGCAGTGGTTCCTGTGTTCTCCTTCTCTTGAATCTTGAGAAAATTGTGAACAAGTTACTATGATTTTTACATATGCTTTTGGTGTGACTTACATTCATCTTCTGCACATCCAGAGGAGCCATTTCTGCTCATATGCTGTTCAGCATGTTGCCTGAAAACTGATTTATATCCTGCATGTGCAGCATCATTTCTAATTTTAATTGTTGTCTTTCAATCAGCATTATCAACAGGGTGTTTACATAAGCTGTTAAGAGGCTGTAGCATCATTCTAGCAAAAAAAGTACCTTTTCTTAGCATCCTAAGTGGGAGAAACTAGTGTTTAGAACCTATGACAACTGAATTGTAGTAGACCATCTGTGGTAGGCTTTTATCTTAAAAGTCGATTTGATGCCTCATTTAGGTGTAAGCTAGTCAGCAGTAGTTAAAATCGCTGAAATGTTTCATCATAGCACTTCTGCAAGTTGCAGTTGCTTATATTTTCAAGTGTGTCCACTGTGAAAAACATGACTGTCTTTCTAATAGGTAGATCCACCATGTTTATAATGACCAGCCTAGTTTAAGTTTTACTCTGTTCCATGCCCCTAGTCTGCAGTGTCGGCTGAAGCCATAGCAAAGAAAATTCCTTAAATACTATATGTGCATGCCTAAAGTACAGACTGTTTTAGAACTGGGCAAAGGCAGAATTACCTTGTGCTTGCTTCTCACTGTAGTGCAAAACACTGTGTTTGTGATAATGGACAGCAATTTACACAATTTAGTTGGATTTTAAGATCAAATTGCTTGTGACAGGCCACCTTTCTGACATCTGTGTAGGTACCTGTAAAGTCAGAATTACTCATGAACACAAATGTGCTTTAATGGCTGAAATAATGGCATTTATTTGTGTAAAACACTGTTTCTGTACAATATACTTAAAGATCTGAAGGGAGTGGGTGAGGAAATCAGTCTCTCTGAAGAGGAGAGAGTGGGACACAAATTAGGGTCAATAGAGAAGTCGAGAGCCCAGCTGAAGTGCATGTGCACCAATGCACGCAGCATGGGCAATGATCAAGAGGAGCTGCAAGTCCTGGTCCACCAGTGTGACTATGATATAGTCGCCATCTCAGAAACATGGTAGGATGACACAGATGATTGGAGTGCTGCACTGGGGGTTACAGGCTCTTCAGGAGAGACAGGCAAGGGAGAAGAGGAGGAGGGGTGGCTCTGTATATTAGGGAGTCACTCTCTGCCACAGAACTTGAAGTGGAAAATGAAGGGATTGAGAGCCTGTGGGTTACAATCAGGGGGCAGACCAACAAATCTGACATCCTGGTTGGAGTCTGCTATAGACCACCCAACCAGGATGGGGAGGCAGACGAATTATTCTATAAGCAACTGGAGGTTGTCTCAAGATCACCAGATCTTGTCCTTGTGGGTGACTTTAACCTGCCAGATATCTGCTGGGAACTTAACTCAGCAGAGAGGAGGCAGTCCAGAAGATTCCTGGACCACATGGAGGACAACTTCCTGATGCAGCTGTTAAGTGAGCCTACCAGGGGTCAGGCTCTGCTTGACCTGCTGTTCTCCAATAGAGAAGGGCTGGTGGGAGACGTGACGGTGGGAGGCTGCCTGGGGTGCATGAGACAGTGAAGTTTTCAATATGCAGAGAGATAGGGAGGAGCACCAACAGAACCTTCACCTTGGACTTCCGGATGGTGAACTTCAGCCTGTTTAAGAAACTTATTCGCAAAGTTCCCTGGGTATCAGCCCTCAGGAACCAAGGGGTTCAGGATGGTTGGACCTATTTCAAACAAGAGCTCTTGAAGGCACAGGAACTGGCAGTTCCCATCTGCCGAAAGATGAGCCATCGAGGAAGGTGACCAGCCTGGATGAGCAAGCAGCTCCTGGAGGAATTAAGGGAAAAAAAGAGGGTGTATCACATTTGGAAGGAGGGGAAGGCTTCTCCTGATATGTTTAAGGATGTTGTTAGATTATGTAGGAGAAAAATTAGAGAGGCAAAGGCCCAGTTAGAACTTAAGATGGCCACCTCCGTGAAAGAAAATAAAAAGCATTTTTACAAATATGTTAATGCCAAAAAGAAGGGCAAGAAGAACCTCCACTCCTTATTGGACCTGCAGGGTAACACTTTAACTGAAGATGAGGAAAAGGCTGAGGTCCTGAATACCTTCTTTGCCTCCATTTTCAACAGTAAGGCAGGAGGAGTTCAGGACAAGTGGCCTCCTGAGCTGGGTGATGAGGTCAGGGAGCAGTGTAATGCCCTGGAAATCCATGAACTGCCAAACAGAATGGGATCTGGGGGTCCTGATTGACAGCCGCCTAAACATGAGCCCTCAGTGTGCCCAGGTGGCCAAGAAGGCCAATGGCATCCTGGCCTGCATCAAGAATAGTGTGGCCAGCAGGAGCAGGGAAGTCATTGTGCCCCTGTACTCAGCACTGGTTAGGCCACACCTTGAGTCCTGTGTCCAGTTCTGGGCCCCTCAGTTTAAGGACATTGAGACTCTTGAATGTGTCCAGAGAAGGGCAACAAGGCTGGGGAGAGGCCTTGAGCACAAGCCCTATGAGCAGAGCCTGAGGGATCTGGGATTGTTTAGCCTGGAGAAGAAGAGGATCAGGGGAGACCTCATTGCTCTCTACAACTACCTGAAGGGTGGTTGTAGCCAGGACGGGGTTGGTCTCTTCTCCCAGGCAACCAGCACCAGCACAAGAGGACACAGTCTCCAGCTGCATCAGGAGAAGTTTAGGCTCAAGGTGAGGAGTAAGTTCTTCACTGAGAGAGTCGGTCACCATTGGAATGTGCTGCCCAGGGAGGTGGTGGAGTCACCGTCCCTGGAGGTGTTCAAGAGGGGATTGGACGTGGCACTTGGTGCCATGGTCTAATCATGAGGTCTTGGGTGACGGGTTGGACTTGATGATCTTTGAGGTCATTTCCAATCTTGGTGATACTGTGATAGCTTAGTTTTAAAGGCCCTGCTGTATTCAAGATATGAATGGTAAATTTCCATTCAACTTTGCAGAGTTTTTACATGTGGTTACCTGACACTATGCACTGGTTTTGTTTTGGTAATGGGGTTATGTAGTGCAGTAGATACAATGAAGCTGTAATTCTGTAATGTATCTTTCTTTTATTTTACCATCTTGCTCTCACTTTCTTTTATTAACGGTTTCAAGGGCAAACTATGGCTTCTTTCTTGCATAACAGTGTTGTACAGCAGGACCCAGCAAAGCATTCATACTGGAGGTGCTGCACACCAAAGTTTGCAGATTTCTCTGGAGCATTCTGGAATTGAACTGCACATTGCCAATGTGATAATTTAATTTTCAGCAGCATGAGCATTTTGGAGCCTTTAAGAATGCGGTGATATAATTACAGTCCTTGTTGGCTAAATAAATTGCCCATGTATGCTCTTGCTGGCTAACTGGCATGTG
Source organism: Picus viridis (assembly GCA_033816785.1). Taxonomy (NCBI): domain Eukaryota; kingdom Metazoa; phylum Chordata; class Aves; order Piciformes; family Picidae; genus Picus; species Picus viridis. Next base: position 71,213,087 of record CM066606.1, on the reverse strand, counting down.
TATGAGTTTAATCAGGTCTTAAATATTCTTTTTAAGATTAGTTTGATATGTATAGTATGACCAGCCCTAGCAGCCCTTTAAAATTTAGTGACATCTGACACTATGCATTCTAATGGTTGGTTATGTAATTGGTTATATATTAATATATATTGGTTATATTGGTTATTGGTTATATAACTGGTTATGTACTAATTAATTTATAGTAAATGTTGAAATTGCCAGATGAGGTTAATTAAGTTTCTGAAATCTAGAGGCAAGGACTGTTCTGTTTGTGTGTCATCTGAGAGTAGTGTAGATTAGATGGTGTTTTCATTTTGAACTGAAGAATGCATCTTTCTGTGACTGCTTTTGGTGAACTAAAGAACAAGTCTAATTTCTTAATTTAAACATTAATAATCCTGTAATCACTCAGTGGTAACCTAGATGTTAGCACAATACTGTAATTTAATGTGCCTTTATTTATAGGATGCTATTGCCTTATTCTGGGCTTTTTGAGGAATGGGCATAACAAAAAATAAACCATACTTTTGGAGTCTGCATCTTAACAATAGTTTAAAAAGCATTATAGTTATTTTCGTGTATCTGCACCCAAAACTGCTGTTACACTATGATGATTGCAATATGATATCTTTTATATTTATGTCTAACTTTCACTATGGAAAAGAAAACATTGTTAAAGGAGAGTAATATTATCCATGAATCAGAAAGACTGGTCTTGAAAATTCTTCAAAAAGAACCAGTGACTTCATTTTGCCTTTGATACAGTAGGCAACTTCATTTTTTTGTGATTAAAACCCAGATTTTAAAGTAGCAAGTCATTCAGACATTAATTTCTGCAACAGTACATTTCTTTTACACAGTTCAGTCACTATTGGAGAAGCCTCCTGGGTTTAATTTCAAGCAAATTTCCATTGTGCTGCTTTTAAAATGGAAAGATATTTGCTAAGTCTTGGCCAGAAAATGTGAAGAATTTGCAGAGTTAATGTAGGCTTCATCTGTTAACCTGTGTGTAGAGCATTTTAAAGCAAATAATTTGTCAATGTGGTAAAATCTCTGTGCTGCTACACTAATTTCTTTGTTTCACACTGAATTGAGAGGGGGAAGATTGAGGTGATTTTTGAGTGGGATTTCATGTTATGTGTAATCTCTTGTGGTGCTTCTGCAACTTCCCTTGTGTTGGAGCTAATGATTCTGTAGCTCTAGGCTGAGCTGGATCACATAACTAAACCATAGATAAAACTAAGCCACCATTTCTCTCCCCTCCAGTCCAAATGTAGTCACTTATTGGATTAGTAACTTGAGTCATCCCATAAAAACATCTTTGATAGATCTGTTTTAAGTGGGACAGCCATGTAGACAGGCTTGTTCTGGCAGCAATCTGCTGTATTACAGATAATCTTTCCTCCATAGTTGTTTCTTTCAGGAGGAGGGTGAATCAAAACTGTGTGACATGCATGTAAGCCACAGTTTGCCTTTGCAAGTCTTTAAGCAAAGAGCTGTAGTTAAATAATCTCATCTTTAGGTAAGGAAGAAAAAATTTCTAGTTGCATTTTTCTGCATTTTTGTCTGTCCCAGTTTGAGGCCAGGCGGATCCTCTCTTGCCCCCAAAGGTGTCAAAAGAATGACACTCACACAAATGGATTGCAGAAGTGATGGAAAGCTTACATGGAAAGCGGTAAGTGTTTTACAGAAGCTACAAGCATAGTGACAAAAGAAACCCAAAGCATACAGAGTCACCTTTACAGCATACCCAAAAGCCTCCCAACACTTCCCCTTTGCCCACCTGAGAGTATACCCAAAAAAAACCCCAGGGCTCTTTCTTCCCCCCACTGCTAGGCTAGCCTCAGCTGGCCAGGTCTGAGACTGCCCCTCCCCCTTCTCCTCCTGGCATGAGGCCTAGCCAGGCCTATGAGGCCTTGAGATACTCCCCCACCATTACCTGATAGGGAGCATCTCTCCTGGGAGTAGAGGGAAGAAAGAGGAAGTGCATCACTTTGCAGATGATTTATAGGGCACAGGATATTATGGGTATGAAATACGCTATTTCCTGTGCCCACCCACTGGACTGGACCCTCGGGACACCGGAGGTGTATCTTGTGTGGCAGCAGCAGGAGGCACCCAGCCTAAACTGCCACACACACCACCCCTTATTTCATACCATAATTCCTGCACCCAAAAAATATCAAATTAGAAATCTTCTGATGATACATCTAGCAAAGTCCAAATATTCATCTGGGCACCCTTCAAACAATCTCTCACTCAGGCTCAGGTAACAGTTCATTCCAGTTCTTGTCCTTCATCTGATGGAGCCTCCCAGCGACACAGAGTTCACTCTTCGACAGTGCAAGCTCTTCATGGATTCGATGGACATCCTGGTCACCTGGAAGAACCTCATAGCTTCTCAACCAAACCTTTATTTCTATCCACATCTACTCAGCGGATTGTTTCCACCCCTCAGGGCAAGCAAGTCAGAATAATCAGTCTCTTTGTGGCAGTTTTAGGCTATGCCTAAATCGGGACCAACCGTGACTCTTCGTTGCCCATTCAGAATCTGATTCATCAGTTGGAGAGTCAGAATGTCATCAGCAAAACTCATTCACCTTTCAACAGTCCAGTGTGGCCTGTGCGAAAGCAGAATGGAGACTGGCGTCTGACAGTCGACTACCGAGCCCTGAATGAAGTAACTCCACCTATGAGTGCAGCAGTACCAGACATGATGGAGCTCCAGTATGAGCTGGAATCCAAAGAGGCCAAATGGTATGCTGCCATAGACATTGCTAATGCATTCTTCTCTATTCCTATAGCAGAGGAATGCAGGCCTCAGTTTGCTTTCACCTGGAGAGGAATCCAGTACACTTTCAACAGATTGCTAATGGACTGGATCCACAGCTCCAGCATCTGTCATGCAGTGATCCACGATGCTCTGGAGAAAGGTGGTGCTCCAGAACACATCCAGTTCATCGATGACATCATCGTCTGGGGTAAAACTGCTGAAGAAGTCTTCGAGAAAGGTAACAAAATCATTGACATTCTCCTGAAAGCAGGTTTTGCCATCAAGTGAGACAAGGTGAAAGGACCTGTCAGAGAGATCCAGTTTCTGGTAGTGAGGTGGCAGGATGGTCGCTGTCACATTCCAGTGGATGTGGTAAATAGAGTCTCTACCATGGCAAATCCCATAAACAAGACAGAAACTCTACATTTCTTGGGGATAGTGGGATTTTGGAGACTGCACATTCCTGGATACAGTCAGACTGTGAAACCTCTGTATGATGTGACCCGAAAGGGAAACAGTTTCCAGTGGGGACCTGAACAACAAGCAGCCTTTGACCAGATAAAGCAAGAAGTAGTCTAAGTGATGGGCCTGGGACCTGTCTGAGCTGTACCAGACGTTAAGAACATTTTGTACACAGCTGTAAGTGATAATGGTCCAACATGATGCATGTGACAAAGAGCTCCAGGTGAGACACATGGATGTCCTCTTGGTTTCTGGAGTTGAGGCTACAGGAGGTTCAGAGGCAAATTGCACACCAACAAAGAGATTCTAGCTGCCTATGAAGGAGTAAAAGCCACTTCTGAAGTAATTGGAACTGAGTCACAACTTCTTCTAGCTCCTAGATTGCCAGTTTTGAATTGGATATTCAAAGGTAAAGGTTCTACACCACATCATGACACAGATGCCACATGGTCCAAGTGGATGGCTCTGATAACACAGAGAGCTCAAATGGGAAATCTTGAAAGACCTGGTCTGGTGGAGGTGATCACAAGCTGGCCTGAAGGGACTAGCTGTACTAAACCTCCAGAGGAGAGAGTAACTCATGCTGAGGAAGCTCCTCCATACAGGAGGCACCCAGCCTAAAATGCCACATTGTCCTTTGATGAAAGCAGCGTCATAAATATATTGCTTTCTCCCTTCTTTTACTAGATGGTGTCTCATAACAGTGTCTTGTATTAAAGTTAGAGCAAAGAAAGATGTTGGACTAGTTCAAAACTCTCCCTTAAATACTATGCTTTGAATAACACCTCATGCCTACTGTTAGACCATTTAATATGATGGGTAGCTGAATGGTGTGGAAATGTAAGATGTTTTACTTTCTAGTAAAAATGCACCAAGTTTTACACTGTGGCTTGCTGATAGTAGAAAAATGAAAAACTTCATTGCACAGGCAGTTTTACTTGCACTGAGATACAACTACTGAGAGATTTTGTCAAAACTGTTTCTTTGAGGATCACAGTGTTTTCTGACCTTAGCTATTCTTCATGAGGGAGCCATTACAAATGGCTCCCTCATGAAGAATAGCTACAATGAAGAATAGCTACATGAAGAATAGCTACCTCTCTTACAAATCTTACAATAGCTACCTCTCTTACAAATCTTACAATGAAGAATAGCTACATGAAGAATAGCTACCTCTCTTACAAATCTTTGGACTTCAGCATAATGTTTTGATGTCACACTGAAGCTTGTTGGCTGGGGGACTTCTCAAAGGTGGTGAAGAAGAACACTGCCTTTTGAGTTTGCCCCAGTTATTACTGATTATAAGGCCAGAATGATCACCCTCCTCAAGTTCTTTTTACTCAAGTTCTTTTTTACTCAGCCATTTTTATGGCTGTTGTCCTGTTCAGTATCATTTACAAATAGGATCTACAAACAAAAAAATAAAGGTTTGGGATTGGAAGAGTTGGTGGCTAAGTGAATAATTTCTGTCCCTGTGAACAGTTGCTGCTGCTGACCTGCAGCTTAACCAGCTTCCTCGGTGCTGTGCCAGCCTGTGCTCACCTCCATCCTGGCAGTGTCGGAGCTGGCCAGGTAAAGGCAAAGATCTATCACATGAGAAGCAGCACAAACTGCTGTCTGGCATCCAGGTAATAGCTTCATTCTCCCCCACCCATCTCTGTTAATCTACTTCTGAAGAGGGCCAGTGGCATCCTGGCCTGCATCAGGAACAGTGTGGCTAGCAGGAGCAGGGAGGTCATTCTGCCCCTCTACGCTGCACTGGTTAGGCCACATCTTGAGTCCTGTATCCAGTTCTGGGCCCCTCAGTTTAGAAAGGATGTTGACTTGCTGGAATGTGTCCAGAGAAGGGCAACAAAGTTGGTGAGGGGTTTGGAACACAAGCCCCATGAGGAGAGGCTGAGGGAGCTGGAGTTGCTTAGCCTGGAGAAGAGGAGGCTCAGGGGTGTTGTTATTGCTCTCTACAACTACCTGAAGGGAGGTTGTAGACATACGGATGGTGGTCTCTTCTCCCAGGCAGCCAGCACCAGAACAAGAGGACACAGGCTCAAGCTGCACCAGGGGAAGTTTAGGCTGGATGTTAGGAAGAAGTTCTATACAGTGAGAGTGATTGGCCATTGGAATGTGCTGCCTGGGGAGGTGGTGGAGTCACCATCATTGGAGGTTTTCAGGAGGAGACTTGGAGTGCTTGGTGCCATGGTTTAGTTGTTTACGTGGGTTGGATTGGTTGATAGGTTGGACGTGATAATCTTGAAGGTCTCTTCCAATCTATTCTATTCTATTCTATTCTATTCTATTCTATTCTATTCTATTCTATTCTATTCTATTCTATTCAAGGGGAACCACAGGACCGTCAGGGAACTGCTTGACAAAGTCCAGCATAGAGCCATAAAGATGATTAAGGAAGTGGAACTTACCTCTTATGAGGAAGGGCTGAGGGAGCTGGATCTCTTTAGATTGGAGAAGAGTAGAATGAGTGGTGGTCTCATTCGTGTTTATAAATACGTGAAGAGTGAGCATCAGGAGGACAGGGCCAGGCCCTTCTCAGTGATGTCCAATGATAGGGTGCAAGCTGGAGCATCAGAGGTTCTACATGAACAAAAGGGAAAATGTTTTCACTGTGGGGGTGACAGTGCATTGGAACAGACTGCCCAGAGAGGTTGTGAGGTCTCCTTCTTTGGAGACATTCAAAGCCTACCTGGATGCCTTCCTGTGTGACCGACTCAAGGTGATCCTGCTATGGCAGAGGGGTTGGACTAGATGATCTTTTGAGGTCCCTTCCTAACATTCTACAATTCTGTGACTAACATTTTGTCCCCTGTGTCTTTCCTTCCCTTTGCAGTTGTTTTGCCATCATTCTTTAACCCAAGGTATAGAGGAGCAAGAGCATGGGTATTTGCTGAAAAGAAAGAGGTTTCTAATCATAACTAACGTACATGTAAGCTGTTAACTCACTACAAGTGCAAGAAATATGTTTGCACTGATTTAGCTTAATTTTTTGCTGAAGTGAAAGATAGTAGTGAAAAATAACTGCAGGATCTGAAAAATTAACTTCTTAGGTCCCTTAAGGTGGGTGAGTGGAGAAAGATGCTGAAGATACTGGTATATTGGTGACTCAGTGGATTATGCATGTTACCGACAGTGCCTGTGTATTGCAGACCTCTCCTGCTAAGTGCTGTATTCTAGCTTGTATTCTGTGCTGTGTTCTTGCTTCTTTTTGTCTCATCCCACATGCAGTGTTGGTGCCTGTGGTTAAATCACTGCTGCTGCAGCAGAGATTTTTTCAAAAACAGCAGGGACTTTTTAAAAAACAATCAAGCAATCTCATCCATGAAATAGTTGTCCACCATAGTAAACACTGTACAAATACAGAGCCAAGAAGGATGCTGCCCTGAATAAATTCACTTCCTAGGCATACCTTTATTTGGATTAGTAGCTCTGGACACAGCTGATGTTTCACCACTGACTCCTGTATGCAACAGTCATTTGAGAGGAGGTGGAAATGGGGCAATGGGAAGATGGTACAGCCTTAGCAGTTACTGCTCTTCTTCATCTTTTGAGTGTGTGTACTGGCAGGCAGACCTGGCTTCAAGTGAGACAAAGGAGTTGAGTGAAGAGCAGTCTTGATTTCAGTATTCATGAGCTAAGCCCCAAAACTTTTGTCTTCTGGTCACATTGCAAGCTGTAATTTGGATTTGTGTCATATACAACAAATGTAGGGCTGGCTGCTGGGAGGCAAATCATACCTTGCAATTGGAGAGCTTGGAGACACACATACATCAGACTGGTTTTATACATATACATGCAGGCTTACAATGTGGAGGGAGAGTGTGTACAATTTCAAGTACAAATTCAAAAACACCCTTATCTGACTCTTCACACAATCTCAAAGCATTTATTAGTGTGGTTAATCTGGAGATGATATGAAAATACATTGATTGACCCAAACCTGAGCGCTTTCAGGTTCAGGAATTCTATTTTTCTGTTTGCGTGTTTTTCCTGAAGTGTATAACTCCTCCTGCCTCATTGCAACTTTGTTTGCATATCCATCTTACTGACTCAACACACATCTTTGTTTTTTTCTCCCAGAATCTCCTCAGCACCCATTTAAGTTGCTCTTTGTATTGTGTGTTTTGCATCTTGGAAGTATTTATTTCTGTCAGGAGTTTTACATCGTCTCTGTGTTCTTGCTGCTAGCGCATTACTGTAAATGTCTCATGTTAAATGTGTTTATATTGTTGTATGTTTAATCTCATAGTTAGAATAAGTGCTGAAACCTGCAAGTTTTTCTTAACTCTTAGCCACACTCACTGGGCACTGCTGTCTGATGTCAGGCTCTGGGCAATGAAAGCCATCAATTTTTCCACATCTAACTTTCCTGACCTTTAAGATCAGTAACAGATGTAGCATAGCTTCCTGCAATGTCTTTGATTCACTTCCTTGTCACTTTTTGAGAGCTCGTCCTGAATACTGGAACATGATCTCACAGAAGGTCTTTTCACTGGACCAGAAGCTTTAAATGCAGGGGCAAGTCTTTACAGAATGTGTAGAGCTGGAGCTAAAAAAAAACACAAGAATTTGGTTTTATGTATGCCATTCCCCTGGGAATAGGACATTGGCAGATATTTATACCAGACGTATTCAGCAGGAGGTGTTCTTGAGTTAATACGCATTAGGAAGTGGCTCCTGTTTCTTTTGCCTAAAATGTGTGTCAGCATTTACTAGGGCTACCATAACTCTGCACCTGTTTTTTAAATACCTCTTGCTTTTTTGGGGTTGTCCAAACCAATACTAGATGTTCACATCATTACATTCAGGAAACAGAAGAGGTGTCTGCAGGTGAGCTTATAGTAGAGGGGGGATTGCTCGGCCTCAACACTCTGCCAAGATAGCATCGGGAGCTAGCAGGTGCTGGATTAGGTGCTGACAGTGATGGACAGATTAGTGAGGATGGAGTTGAGGCAATAACAGTCTACAGCCTGGGATGAGATGTGTTAGGAGTTGCAGGCTGAGAGGTGCTAGAGATTACCATCGGACCTATCCCCTACTTGGTCCTCTCTGCACAAGACCTGTATTTTCCATCAGGGACGCACAAAAGGGCCTGCTCTCTGCTTCCCAATTCCTTCTTCCCCCTTTTCAGCATGAGAATCATTCATGGATAATTGCACCCTTGACATCAATGAATTCCTGCTCTTGCTTAAGGTCTTGCTCAGGTAGATTAATATACAGAGCCTTTATGCAATGGAGGAGCGTGTGGAGGAAATTTGGGATGAAATGTGGCATGTTGTTGTGCAAACTTAACAATGCTTTTTTTCCCTTGAGATTTACTAAGCTAAGTCTTGTAAATTTCAGTAGATCCTGAACAAATTGAAAATGGACTTTTTATTCTGCATGTTTGTGGAAGGTACTTTGATTCTCTTAAAATGAACTAAAATTTTCCTTCTGTTAACTTATTTGAGGAGCAATCGTTAAACCAATAATTCAGCATGTCATGTAAAGGCGCTTCGAAAAAAGAAGTGGTTTATGCTTGCTATGTATAAGCTTTTGTCATGTATTGCTGACCTTCAGCTGTAGTCTGTCTTACAAGAAATTCCACCATAGGACTAGAACAAATCCATATGCATTAAGAGGGCAGTGTTAGTGGCTGTAATTTTTCCCTTTGGATTCCTTTTCCTAATTATAAATCTTCCTTTTTTTTTTTCCTTCTTTTTTTTTTCCATTGACAAAGGAGAAAAAAAAGGCATAATATGTCTAGTCTGGAGACTTTAGTGTTTGGTAATGTATGTATTTTAGTGATGTAAAATAATATGCTCCAGAATTTATTTATTCTTTTAGCTGCTGATGTTCTAAATTTCAGTGTTTTTCTTCCAGTTTGGTCATTCTAGAAATAACATGAAGCTGCTTCCCACATCTCAGCTGAAGAGTTGTCATGTTTATTTAGCCAGCTGCATCTGGCTTTCATTAAGTCCCAAATTTCAGGTTTTCACAGTTGTGCATGGATTACTGCCATGCAGAGAAGGTCTTTTTCTGAGCCTTGTCTTGTTTGTTGAACGAAGCATCATTTTTGCAAAGAGGGCATTCAGTATCTTTCAGATCATCCTCTACCTTGCAGCTTCCTCAGTCCTTAGTGCAGAAAATAGAGATCTTCTGGCACAATCCTACTGCTGGCACCACTGCATGTGGAAAAGATTTTTCAGTGATGTTTTTTTGGGCCAGGCTGGACATGATGAGGTCAGTCTGCTGAAGCAGCCAATTGCCAAGCTTTGTAGCCACCACACTATAATGCTATAGGAGCCCGGAAGATGTGGAGCTCTGCCACTACCTTGCAGCCCCTGGGGACAGCTGCTGCCCTTGGCATTTGGGTAGCTCTTTGGTGCATGAGATTCAGAGTATGGCCTTTGCCACTCAAATAGCAGCCTTGTCAACCATGCAGCCTGCTGTCTCTGCTTACCTTGTTAATAACCGCTCTGGCACAGTTTAGCAAAAGGAAAATCTTTGGTATAGTCTTCCTGCAAATACATCACAGTGGAAGGCAATTTCTAATGCTTGTGGCTGATAGCTCATACCAGGGCTATGGAAAGAAGATGTCATATACAGCACAGTCTAAATGCAAAATAATCAGAAAAATGCAATTTTGAGAGTAGAGAGGTACTGATAACAAAGTATGTATTTTATGAGTGTTTACAATTTAAAAAATCCCCTGCAGCAGCTAGCAAGATGTGTTTAGAACTTGAATGGAGAAAAGTCACGTGTGCTTCTCTGATTTTAGGAATTCCAGGTTTTATGTATAGTGTAAGGCACAAGCCCCATTGCATTTAAAAAAAATGCACCAACCTGGTCTTCCCTAAGTCTGCCAAATTGTCTGATATTTTAACTTACTTCTAGTAAGAGCATACCTCACTCTCCATTTCACCTGGCTACCTGGTGAGGGGTTAGGGTGAGCAGGCGATGACCCACAGCAGGCAAGGGAACATGAGAAGCACCTGAACAAAATTCAGTGAGTAGTGGCCATGTTCCCCAGTTGGCTACCAGCGTGCTGTGTGTGCAGTGAACCTGGACAAATCCATGCACAAGGTCATGCCCCAGGTCTGAGTTGCAGAGACTTGTCAGGGAAGTGGGAAGAGGCACATTTGAAATGGCTTGTGAAACAGGCACAGGGAGGACTGAAGGTGGTATTGCTGCTGGTGAACTGTGGTTTAATGGTTAATGATGTTTAGTACATGTGTAGATTCATGCTGAGTACAAGACAAACTTGCTTCCCCAGCAGACAGAGTGGAGCTTGCTGGCTAGGATCACTGTAGGAAGTACAGAAAACGATTTTATGAAGGCAGTGTACACGGAGTCCTGTCACTGAACTGTAATCAGGTATGTGGTATGAATTGCCATCTGAAAGGAAAGAGAGCTAAAACACTACACATGAAGGAACAAGTAACTTATGCATGACCATAATGGATATGAAAAATATGAAAAATGTCCTATCACTAACATCTTGTCAGAAGATAAAAGTTGCATTGTTTGTGGCTAGATAAATGGAATACATATGCAATATTTATGGCAAAGAAATTGCCCTAAAGGAAGTAAGTCCAAGTGCCGAGTTCTGCACATTGGCCACAACAACCCCAGGCAGTGCTACAAACTGGGGTCAGAGTGGCTGGAGAGTTGCCAGGCAGAGAGGGACCTGGGGGTACTGGTTGATTGTAGGCTGAACATGAGCCTGCAGTGTGCCCAGGCAGCCAAGAAGGCCAATGGCATCCTGGCCTGCATCAGGAAGAGTGTAGCCAGCAGGAGCAGGGAGGTCATTCTGCCCCTCTACGCTGCACTGGTTAGGCCACACATCGAGTCCTGTGTCAAGTTCTGGGCCCTTCAGTTTAGGAAGGGTGTTGTCTCGCTGGAACGTGTCCAGAGTAGGGCAACAAAGTTGGTGAGGGGTTTGGAACACAAGCCCTATGAGGAAAGGCTGAGGGAGCTGGGGTTGCTTAGCCTGGAGAGGAGACTGAGGGGTGACCTTATTGCTCTCTACAACTACCTGAAGGGAGGTTGTAGCCAGGCAGAAGTTGGTCTCTTCTCCCAGGCAGCCAGCACCAGAACAAGAGGACACAGTCTCAGGCTGCACCAGGGGAGGTTTAGGCTGGATGTTAGGAAGAAGTTCTATACAGAAAGAGTGGTTGCCCATTGGAATCAGTTACCCGTGGAGGTGGTGGAGTCACCTTCATTGGAGGTGCTCAGGAGGAGACTTGATGGGGTGCTTGGTTGCATGGTTTAGTTGTTTGGGTGGGTTGGATTGGTCGATGGGTTGGACGCCATGATCTTGAAGGTCTCTTCCAACCTGGTGTATTGTATTATTTTAAGTCCAAGAAAATTAATGTCTTAAGAAATAGCTGGGGACTCTGCCATTATAAGAGTCAGCTTTGGGTAGCACTGTTCTGGGTGGTATTTAATTTTTTGTAGGATGTGTGTGCTTCAGTTAGCTATTTGGAGGAAAGTTCTTTTGTTCTGTTGTACTTATAGCTCTTACAAGACTGTGTTAGGTCTACATGGACTTCAGAGGCTTCATCTTTTTATCAATCAATAATGAATTTGGGGGCAGAATGGTGTATTGACAGTTTTGTGTATTCAGATTTTCTTTTGATATTTCACAAGGACTGGGGAAAAGTGATGTTTTGAAAGTCCAGTTGCTTAATGAAGTTATTTTTCTGATGTTTATGTAGACTTAAATTGATCTGATTAGTTTTCTAATGCTTTCATTTTTTCCCAATGTTGATATGTTTATCAATTACTCTCTGAGGGACACAATCTGAATTTTAAGACTCTGAAATAGGCATGTTTCACTAACTTTTGTGAGCTAAAGCCTTTAAAAATTGGGGTTTTAACATTTTTTTTACTGTCCAGTGATTTTTTTTTTTAACATATATATATATATATATATATGAAAAAGCTTTTGTTGTTTTAAATCATATATATATATGCATAAATCTAACTATATTTAAAATTATAGTTGTTGTATATCACTGCAGTAGTTTGGTCTACATTTTCCTTACAGTTCAACTGTTTTGTTTTGTTCTTTATACAGGAGCCCTTACCAAAGTAAAGGAGAGTAAGCGGCACGTGGAGGAAGGGAAGATGGAGCTCCAAAAAGCTGAGGGCATTCAGGAACGCTGTAACATTATTTCTTTTGCAACCCTAGCAGAAATTAATCATTTCCACAAAATCCGTGTGAGGGATTTTAAATCACAGATGCAGCATTTCTTGCAACAGCAAATACTCTTTTTTCAAAAAGTGACACAAAAGCTAGAAGAAGCTCTTCACAAGTATGACAGTGTGTAATCTCTGAGCTGTGAACTTCCCTCAGCGTGAGCATGACCCCAGCAGCGAAGCAAGTGCTGCTGTTCCTGAAGAACTGTTGCCAGTGGTAGATGGTGGTACAAGTTTGGCTTTGTGTTCACCTGGAACCCCAGTTTAATCTCCAATTATATAGAAAGGAAACAGTTATAGGGCTATGTAGTTGAAACAGTACCACGCATTATAACTAAGTTATACTGTGTATGCCTACACTACCATTGTAACTTCTTTTGAAATAATGAATATACTATTTGCCTTACTGCTTTTTGAAATATGGTATTTTAGTGCATACTTTGTAGACCTCAAAACCCTTTGGGTCTTTAAGGAAGCCGGTTAGGTAAAAGCCTGCTTCAGATGCCTTTTACTTTCCTACATTTGGATTTCCTAAATTCAAATGATTCTCTGTTTACAGACTCCTACTAGAGCAGCTATGTGATTATGTGCCTTTAGAATCTATTTTTCCTTTTTTAGTAAGTCACATTTTTATGATTGAATGAATGAAGGGTTGATGCCTATAACAGGAACTGATTATGAAACCTCACATTGACTGGAAAAAAAATCAGCTGCCATCCAGTTTGCACGGCAAGTAACGTCTTACGACAGATGTTGGCTCAAAAAGGAGAACTTAAATCTCTTCACACTTTTCCTGAAGTGGAAGCTACTTGTTATGTGTTTGAGGATGTTAAGCACATACACGAAAAAACACCACTTAATTCCTTTTCCAAAATTAGTCATACAGTGAGCGTTTTGTTTTTCAGTATACGTCATTTCTGTGACTGGAAATCTGAAGAGCTAGCCTAATAAAAACTATGTATATCAAGGGGATATGAATACAAGCTGCGTGGCTTGGAATATTGTTTCAAATTTGAAATGATGTGCTTTTTGTTCAGTTGCTGATTCAGTTTAAATTAGATTTGCTTCTACGTTGCCATTTTGTTGAGTTGAAACTCCACTGTGATTCATTAGTTTACTAAGTTGCAAGTTTTCAGGGATGTTCAGTAATATAAATGATCTGAAATAAGTCATGGCTGAACTGACTTGGAAAACAGGTGGCATTTTTATGTTTGTAACACTTTAAGAATTAACAGTTGTCTTAATTTTTGTATAAATATTTTTGACATGCAGGGTGCATTTATATATATGTAAACGCTATCTTGTGAAGAGTTTTCTGGCTTATTTCTCTTGAATGAAGTCTGTGTTTCTTACCTATTAGCTACCTTCTTAAGGTCAATATGAAAGGGGATTTATATTTATCCTATCTTTTCTTTTTCTGAAACAAAAATAACAAAACCTTCCAAGTAAGCAAAACAGTTACTTTCTTTTTTTTTTAAATTAAATTAATCAAAGATAGCTTAGACAAATGAAAGCCTGGGAAATGGAGCTAAGCAGCTGTTACATTTAAGTACAAATCATTCCTTACCTATACAACAGAAATGTGCAATTCTTTCACTCAGTTGTGTGAGTTTCTGTAGCTTAACCCCACACCTCTGTTTTAAAGGATTGGATGTAAGAATGTAGTTTTGGCTTTGAGATTCATCCTCAAATGGTTGGAGATTACTGTTCTGCATAAGTTGTGTTTGGCAATGCTTCTAGGACATATCTAAAGAAATAAAATACAGAATAATGAAGAGGGAAAAAACTCCAGTACATATAAAATAAAGGGCAATCAGTGAGGAAATACTCTATATCCAGACTGAAAGCAACAAAGTTGGCCATAAATTAAGGACCGTAGTCACAGGACTGACTTGGTCTTTAACTTCCTTCTGGAGTCTCATTCTGCATTTAAAATTCACCACTTCCCATGACAGTTCTTCCCAGCAGTATTCCAGCTTCCCATATGTCATTTAATTATGTGAGATAGTGATAGCAAAGTTTCACCTAAGTTATGTTTGGCTTATGTTGTTATATTTGACTTATGTTTGCTTAAGCCAAATACTGAGTTTTTTTTAAATGTCTTTGCAGTAATTAGGTCTGACTACAATCAGATAATTCTATGTTGAGGTATTAAGACTGTTCAGAATTTGAACTTGGTCCAGCTGCAGTATTTCTGGGAGGTTAGTGTTAATGACATATACATGTCTGGGAGGAAATTAAGCTGTGATATGTATACATGCAACTTTATCAGACAGGTACAGTTTTTCCCAAATAAACTGTTATGGCCTTCACCTTGCTTTCTCATTTGTGAATTTCTGTGGTAGGGGAAGGTAGGCTTATTAATTGGTCAGAGTTGATCTACCAAAAAAGTTTGACTGGAATCTGGGATGTGAATTGTTGCAGAATTCAGAAAGGTTCAAATCTGTATCCTTATTAGCATCTTCCTCTTTTCCTCATTCAGTATGGAGTTGGAGATAAACTCGTGTAAGGAGCCTGAACCTCAATACTTACTGCACTATGTGATGACTACAGTTTTAATTTTACTTGGAAGTATGACATTGGCCACTTATGACTGATGGATACTGGATGGTGTGGCCTGAAATCCAAATATACTCCACAGTAAAGTGAATGTATTCTGTGTGAGACTTTGGAAGCATCAAAGGAAATGTAACAGAATCCTTTAAAATAAATAAATGTGGAAGAAAGCAAATCAGCTTTGTAGCATAATGTTAAACACCTGTATTTTATTCCAGTCCTTTAATTTCTTTTTGATGCATCACAACTTTTTCGTTGACAAGTAGTAAGTACTTGTTGGGGATCAGAAAGGTTGAATTGAAAGCTGCAAGATTCTTTTCCAATCAATCCAATGAAAACTGTGGAATGAACCCACAAGGAGAATAAATCTACTTAGAATCAGCAGCAAGTGGAGTATGAATATTTTTTCTATGCAAATTGTAGAATATATATAGAACAACTTGCTAAAATTATTACATGTTTGCTTCCCATCCCTTTTGTTGTCTGATACTTGCAGAGGAGATAATTGCCTCTGTTCATGAATCATGTATATTCTCTAGATTCTGTCTGTCAGTTTCAGGATTCAGTGGCATGATACACTTGATTGAGAAGTGTTGTAAGGCCCCGACTAGAGAGAGCATTAGAAAAATTAAGAGGTGATGAAATGTTCAAGATAAGCACCAACAAAACCTGAAAAATAAAATTATTCCAAATAGAAAAAGCCTCATGTTTTCATAAAATGTTCATCAGCTGCCTACATTCAAAATGCAAATATTATCTGATGCGGCACAGGTGGTTTTGATGAATTACAATACCCTGTATGCCATTATTTGATTATTTTGGCAGACCTTCACTACTCGGTTAACATCTTCCATCCTGGTTGTCTACTCCAGCCTGAATTCTTCCTGGAATCTTAAAGTTGTTTGACTGTTTTTCATGAGGAGATCAGTCTGGGGGAAAGCTTTAGTTCTTTCAAACTTTGGAACAAGGATTTGAAATTTGGCAGATTTTTTTTACCTTTTGCATCCTTATATATGCCAGCTGTACTGCCTGTGAAAATTTGTCCAAGTGCTTCCACATTAAACTAAGGTTTCTTCAGGCCCTACTGTGCTCTCATTTGACAGATAAATTCTCCACAGCTCCCTTTTGCTCCCAGCAATCTTTGTCCTAACTTTGGTCAGCAGCTAAGACTTTATCTGTAGTTGTTTTTCCAGAAGGTGAATGAAGGCACTGTTGTTAGATCCTGGAGTGGCTGCTCTTTGAGCCTGGCCACAGAAAGAGAGAAGCAGCAGCCTGGAATACAGATTTGAAGCTGGGTCTGGCAGCTAAAGCAGGGTGGAGGTTGGAGATGGTTGGGGTAGAACACATGGCGACAAAAATTAGGAAAGGGCTAGGACAGAAAGCCCTATGACTACAAAAGCCTGTTCCTCCGGTCCCCACCTATAACTTGAGCTTTCAAAGCACCTGTGTCCTTTTGCTGCTACTAAATAACCATAATGAGAAGCCAGAAAATGGGTAACTTAAGTTCTTCTAGTGGTAAAGAGTCAATGTTTTGTTTCTCTCCTTTGAGATGTCTTTCTTTGCTTGGTGATCAAAATTCTCATATGGCAGTAACTCTGATGAACAGCAGATTTCAGGGCTGAAGGAGGTGCTGTAATGAAGGCTCTGTGAGATGGTGCTCTGGGTATGGCTCCGAATGTTCTATTACCTGGGTTTTTGGGGGTAGGAAAGAGGGAATCAATTTATAAGCTGCACAAACAAACTATCGTAAATAATGCTAAAATTGATAATTTTTTTAAGTTAGAAAATTTCTGAATTAAAGTTTCCTGTCAAAAATCTCTTTTGTAATTTTAATAAAAATCCACTCCTGTTTTGGGTAGTAGGACGTTGCTTCAAATAAGAATCAGAAGGAATGTGGTTTTTTTATGTTTATAGTTCTAAAAGGCATTTCTAAGGAGCCTAAGAACATTCTGATAAGATAAAATCAGGCATTTTGAATTCCAGTTTTTTATCTTTTGATCCCTCTAATATACAGCAACAGCTAAGTTTTTATTGACAAAATAATGTGACACAAGAGGAGCATAATGCAAATACACACAAAGAGCTAAACGAGGCAGTACAAAGTTTTGTTTGTAGTGAGTTAGGGTGGCTGTATGTCTTACAGCTGGTACTGATTTACCTTGCAATATTTGTAAAGATTTTTCCTCTGAAAAAAAAAAAAAATTAAAAAAAATCAGGAGTCAGTTCTTTCATGAAAAGTAAAGGCAGTGAGATAATAAGAGTGTACCCCCACTCCTTTTTCCATTTATAATCACTAGCTCTCAGGTAAGAGTTGTAGGAGACATTCAGTTCCTTCTGTGACCATGATGGGTACTCAGCTGGCTCTGTCTTTCAGGAGCGTACTACACCCATTAGCTCTACCCCACTGCTTCTTAAGGTGACCATGTAGAAGGGCTGCAAGCACTGGTTTCAGTTTCTCAGGCAGTTCCTGGTCTAGTTGAAAACTCACAAGCAATGCTGTAAAGCATTACTTACAAAATAAGTGTTGGAGGCTTACAGTGTCATCCTGGAAGGGTTCTGCCACATTTGGTGACTTTTATTTTGCTTTGCTCAAAGAAATGTTGCTGACAAGGAGACTACTATAGTTGTTAAACCAAAGGAACCGAGTATCATGCTGCTATTTCAATGCCATGTTGAGTCTGCCAGTTTCTATCTGTCATGGGGGTGTTTCACTTCATACAATTTTAAGAAAATTAGAAAGGATTTGTCAGAGCTCAGACATGTTGCAAATGATGTTTGCTTGCATTCTTGTTCCAAGACCTGTGAAGCAAGTTGTATCAGAGGGAGTGTGCCCACTGTCAGTGTTGTACTAGTTCTGTCTTGTGTCTGTGTGTAGGTAGAGTGTAGAAACATTGTCTGCCCAGTAGATTATTGCAAACACAACTGCAGGACATCAAGGAAATACCATGGAAAAACCCCAGTGGATACTTCAAAAAGAATCAACAAGGGGCTCTGAGGCACCCGCCCACCCGCCTGCCTTCTGGGGCCTAAGGTCTGAGATTTAGCTGAGAGGGTGCTACAGCTTGTCCCAGGCACAGACTGCTGTCCATTGCTACTTTTCACACGGCTATGAATGGCACCACAAACCAGAATCAAGGGCAGAGCCAAGGAAGTCTACAAAACTCTGGGGGTACAAGTGAAAGATACTGTTGTCCAAGTCATCTTTTAATACTTTTTACCAGTTAGAGGAAAGGAGGCAGCCAGAAATGGACATATAATGCAAATAATTTTCTGGCTGTGTCTGCCATGAGGATTTTGGGATCCATCTACCCAGAAGAGACAAGGGAAACTTTGGCAGCGGGCTGGCCAGCTTGGTTAGGCAGGCTTTAAGCTGAAGGACTTGGGCGGTCAGGGTCCCAAATGCTCATGCCATCCCATCCAACTGGGGAATAAGCAAGGCCAGCTAGAGCACAATTAAATGTTACTTAGCTGCCTTCTATGATGATAACCAGGAGGCCAACCACCTCAAGGATGTATATGACTGTGGTGGATCCACTTGCACCCCTCCAGGGAAATCTGTGTTCTTAATTACCTGCCTGAAATGCCTGTAGAGCAATACACACAGCAGATCTGTGTGCATTCCCAGGGTCATGATCTTGTTGCAGTTAGAGAAACATGGTGGGGTCGCTTGCATGGCTGGAGTGCTCTCATGGACAACTTTTGGGAAAGAACAGCAAAGTGAGTTTGCAGAGTTGCTCTTTAGAAGAGCAACTGGGATGTATCAAGTTTTTCCTAGGCAGGGATAAAGAACTGTGGTGCCATTCAGTGAGACCTGGACAGGCTGGAGAGTTGAGTGGAAAGGAACCTAGTGAAGCTCAGCATGTGCAAGTGTAAGGTCCAGTACCTCAGCAGGAATAACCCCATGTGCCACCCAAGGGCTAGCCTACTGGAAAGCAACTGTGTTGATAAGGACCTGAGAGTCCTGGTAGACAGCAAGTAAACCACAAGCCAGAAATGTGCCTTTGTGGCCAAGAAGGCCATGGTATCCTGGAGTGCATTAAGAAGAGTGTGGCCAGCAGGTTGAGGGAAGTTCTCCTCCTCCTCCACTCTGCTCTAGTGAGGCCACATCTGAAAATCTGTGTCCAGTTCTGGACTCCTTGGATCACATGAGACAAGGAACTAATATAGATAGTTCACTGAAAGGCTGTAAAGGTGATGCAGGGAGACTAGAGCATTTCTCTTTCAAGGAGAGGCTGAGAGACCTGGGACTGTTTAGCCTGGAGAAGACTGATAAGGAATTTCTCAATGCTCATAAGTAAAAGGTGACTATCAATTGGATGAGGCCAGACTCTTTTAAGTCATGTGCTGCAACAGAATAAGGAGCAATATGCACAAACTGGAACATCTGGAAAACATCATTACTTTGAGTGTGACAGCAGTGGATCAGGCTGCCCAGAGAGATTATGAAGTTTCCTCTGGAGACACAAAACCCACCTGGAGACATTACTGTGCAACCTGCTCTATGTGAACCCGCTTTATGAAGGGGGTTGGACTGGTTGATCTCCAGAGGTCCCTTCCAACCCCTACCATTCTGTCATGCTGTAAAATGTTGTCTACTCAAGATTGCTTGCATATAGTACACAATTCATTTGTCTTCTTAAGCTCAATTACCTCATTTGGCAGAGTCATTTAAAAATTCAGCTTATGCATTTTCTGTGTTTTTGCCACTGCCTCTGAGGGACTTGCTTGTGACTATGCACAGGCAGTTGCTCTCAAAACGGCTTGGGCTTTTCCATAAGTAACGTCCATTCACAAGCAGTGTCCTGAAAAGCAGCTTTGATTAAGGTAAACAATATGTCAGAGTGCCTTTAAGCTGAATTTTGAATGTCATGAAAATCAGATGGAAAACTGGGTTTGTGGTGTTAAACCCTGAGTAAAAAATGTGGCTGATGCACCACTCTGCATAGGTAAGTAACTGGAGCTGTTGTCCCGTTCTGCCTGTCTTTTCCTCCATTGCACTGAATGCAATGACACTTCAGTCTTGCAGTGTTTCGTAAAGGTAGTTTTCCAGGCTTAGCTGTCAGTACACACAGAGATGAAGCAGCATGCTGTAGTTCAAGAACTGATTCATTATACTTGTAAGTCATATCTAGGGAATGCATTTAGCCAAAATAGTTGATCAATGTATCCCCATATCTGGATGTGGGGAGGAAAGAAAATTAACTGCTCACATTAGTAACCAGGTAAAGAGAAGACTCTGCACCTTGAAGCACTACTTGGTGTACCAATGTGATGAGAAAAGTCTGTCTGGAACTTCTTAGGGCAGGAGGACTGGAAGTAAGGATGAAGCAGTTGTCTCTTTCCTTGCAATATCAGCACGGACTGGGGAGCCACATGTTGAGAGCCAGAGAGGGAAGCTGGAGGTTGCTGTGGAATGCATGCAGCTGAACTGCTGAGGCTGAAGGAGCTGGGATTCCTCTCTACATGGCTGAAGCTGCTGCACTGCTAGTGCAACAAGCAGGAGCCAGTGTAAGTCTCGTCAGTATCAGTCAGGGTTGAGCTTTACCTTGTTCTTCAAGAGGGCAAACTGAAAGTAGCCACACACTAAAGAGGACTATGGGTTGTAGGTCCCCGTTTATAAAAAGTTCATCTGGAGCTGTGTAGGAAGGACATAGGCTCCCAAGAAGTCTGTGTTACCCATGACCCCAGTGCTCATTCCTTCACCAGCTACTTCTAGATGTCTTGTTTGCTTATCTTTCTGGGAACTGCACATGCAAACTGTGCATGAAGCCAAGTCATCTAGTGGAAAGGTCCCAACTCTGTGAGCCAGGCACCTCAAACTAGGCTTACAGGATATTCATTTTTTATAGGCTCCAGCCTTCTGCTTGGAATGTCAAGAAAATTGGTCCAAATTAGATCTAATGCAGATTAGCTAAACCATATTAAAGCTTTGTGTTCACATGCTCATTCAGGATTTATGCTGTTTCCACTGGCTTAATTTATTTAGTTAATGAATTAAAGCAAATACAGTTAATTTTAATTATTGACAAGGATGCCCAGTGTTGCCATAAGGAGTTATGGAGCTTTAAGCTTAATTCCTGTTTCTGCATGATTCTTGAAAACTAGTCTGAAATTCCTGCACAAAAAAGTCCCCCCAGTAGTTTGCTGTATATACTGTGATATATACAAAATCTGAACACCTTTCCTTACTCTTAATGTCTTTTCTAAGATGGGATTAGAGGCAAATTTTCCTCTAGTCTAGGTCAGATTCCTAACAGGATTTGTAGTTGCATGTCTCCAGGGATTCCAAAACCAGAAAAGGCAGGGGCAGGAAAAAAATGTGGCTATCACTCCATACACGCTTTTCAAGCTTTTACAGTTCTCGGCATTGCTGTGAATGCACAGCTTCAAGTGTGAGGCATGACTTGCCTTTTTCCCTTTCCACCATACCATGCCAAACTTCTCCTAGCAGCCCTCCACTGAACAACATTCTCCCAGAACAGTTACCATCCCTGCTGCCTGGAGGAGGAACAATGTTAACAAACAGGCAAAACCAGGTTAGTAGATTTAAACTGCTATGTAGAGTCTGTGATCTGCAGCAACTGGCAAAGTTCTCTCTGTGTTTCTAGGTAGGGGTGAGTACAGTTTTTCCTTGTTATTGATGTGTCAGGCATGTTCTGTCTTAAGCAACTTTATTTTTTTATAAATTTATCATATGTATATGCTTTCTACATTGACTTTTTGCTCCAGTTTGGCAGACTGCATTCTTAGAACTTGGATTAAACATTCATGAAATCTTTTTTCAAGATTTTACCTGTCAGATGCTTCTTTGTCTCTTGTGAATAGCTGTCACTGAGACATTGTTTCAGTGGTGAATTGGAATTCTTTCTTGGCTCATTTTTGATTCCTGCTCAGAGCTTGGCTACTTGAAAGTAGTCTGACAATGATCAGAACCCAGTCTCTATCAGTAAGAAGGGAAACAGCCTGGCTAGTTGGCTTTTTTCAGTCTCAAGGCCCTGATAAACATCATGCAGTCTAGAGCAGAGGTTGTGTCCCAAACTGCAGTGAAGCTAATACACAGGCTGCTGCAGTGAGCTGTAGAACAAGAATGTTTGGGAGTACATTCAAGGAGACACTTAGGCACCTAATTCCCAAGTTATGTATTTAGAATACCTTCCTCAGACACTGCTCAATCCTGGAGCACCTTATTCTTTAATCACCTACCCATTCAGGTTTACATTCTTGGGGCTGTTTCAGGTGCACTTTGCACCTCCATCAAGGTTGCTCAGCTCTTTGGAAGGTCATGCAGCTCGTGGCTTAATGTGCATCTAAAACTCACCAGGACAGATTAATTAAGCATTTCTCTGCCTGAGTTTCTTAGAGATGTGATAGTTGGGCTACAGACCTTCTAAAGGAAAACAAAGTCTATATTGCAGTGTTTGTAAAGTGAACTCTGAACACTTGTGTTTTAAACATGTGTCCCCTGAAGTGCTCAGAAACTGAAACACTAAAGTGTGTTTAATTTCCTATAATTAATATTACAGGCATTCCTCTAGGAGGAGACTTTATGGCTTCAGAGACATGAGTCCCAAGACTGATAAGCAAAGGGCGAGACTTGAAATGTACTAGCTAAACCTAGACCCTCTCCCTAGGAAATTCAAAATACAAGGTGCATTTTAACTCACACTCAGCTAGAAATGCTCATTAGTTATTTTGCTTTAAACTGTCTTTGAACTGAAGTTAGAAATGTCTTGAAAAAAGATGAGTGAATGGCAAGACTACTTTCTTCTTGTGAACCAACTCAATCAACAAAGCGTAAATGATGGCATGTCAGAGTGTGCGAACTGTACAGACCAGGGGAACCTCATCCTGCTTTATGGATGCCAGCTGGATTTAAAGGGAGTCTGGGAACTTGCAGGCTGAAGGAAGTCTGGTTTTACATGCTGTTGAGGCTGACTACCCCCTGAGCAGAGAGGAGTTATAATCTCATTTTCAGGCCACCCACCTTGTCTACCCAAATTGTGTTTTATTTCTAGCTATGGACATCACGGAGAGTTTCTGGTGGAAGAAGTAGCCCATTATATATTTTAGGTCCCTACTCTGAGCTACTCTTTGGCCTGAGTGATGGCTGAAGGGAACTTCATGCATCAGTGGTGAGGCACCTGTGGCGGCTGAATGAACTCACAGGGATGGGCAGGGAGCACCTAGCCCACTGTGCATGGTATGGACCTTTGCAGTGTCTGTAGCACTGCATTTCTTTGGAGACTGATTCTTCACGGTGCTTGTATTCAGCAAAGAGGAAAAAACAAAAACAAACAAACAAAATAACCAACCAAACAAACAAACAAAAAACAACAAAGCAAAGACAGCAAGCATCTTTTTTTTTTTCTTTCCCAGAATTTGAGATTTATAATGGATGAAATATCAAGTTAGCTCCCACCCTGTGAGTCGTGAGAAAGCAAACACATGTATCAAATTTTTCTTCCTTCCCAGTTCATCTTCTGGAAGATAAGACTTGGGCTAAAACTTTTAAAAATAGTCTCTTACACTGTAGGGAAAAGATCCATAAAACTAAATAATTAGTATCAAAACTGCCAAGTACAGCACAATAGCAACAAAAGACCCTGTAGTTCATATATGGCATTTCATGAGCTTGCATTGTGCTACTCAGACAGTAACGGGTTCTGAAACCAGCACCCAAAGTTTCAAATGTTTGCAACAGAGAATTTAACTCTCAATGGAAGGCTTCCAGTGCATCCAAGGGTTAGGTTTTGTTTTTGAAATACTCTTACTGAAGCAGCAAATTCAGATGCATTATTTGCCTGCTGGGTCACTGGTGTTAGGAAGAAAAAGTGATGAATGTGCAGCAGAACATGCAGCTATTCTCCATAGACCTTTCCTAGGGGTAGAAAGGAAATTCATAGACTGAACAAATCTGTAGGTCATTAAATGGTTTATTGGGCAGCAGGCCACAGCCATCAGGAAATGAGACTGGATCCCAATAAAATACAGACTGCAACTTGCTAAGCCTTCTTTTTTGAAAAAGGTTTGTTGTCTTCTCAGAAGCAAGTGGCATCTTTATTTTAAGACTGGGGGAGGAGGGGGAATTATAGGGACACACTTACTGAGCTCTTGAGCATGTTTATTTAGCAACATGTGTTTGGAAAGCGGCATCCTTCACTAAAATAAAAATATTCGGTTCATGTTGAGAGCAGGATCTGCCAGCTGTGCTTTATTGGATGTTTATTGCCCACACTGACTGTAGGCAGCAGATGCCTGCATTTCTATTACTGACAACTTTGGAGGGGGGGTGTGAAGGGAAGGGGGAGGGGAAACAAACAAAATAAACCCACCAAACAAACCTAAAAAGCCTTAAATAGGATGATAATAAGCTGAAGCATCTCTTCACTCAGAAGGTAATTTCTTGTCCTACCCAAATTCTAAACCTAAGACAACTTGTCAGTATACCTATAGCACCCAGTTTAGTGCTGAATTTTTAGGTCAATTTATTATTCTTTTCTGCTAATTGGTTTGTGACTGACAGACATTGAAGTAACGTATTTTTTCTTTTATCATACAGGCTGGAAAAGTGCCCAGAGCATATTAGCTCATCAGCCAGCCACTTGTACCTGCTGCTCACTGTCTGCTACTGCTAAAAGTATGCTAATGATGCTATCTGAATCTTAGGAGAACTGGGATGACTTTGTAAATTATGATCATGCTAGAAAAATGAATGCCACTTAGAAAGATGTCAAAGTAAGCAGCTGCTTTTAGAGGAGATGAATCACACATTGCCCGTTACTCTGGGGTAATAAATTATCTTTTCTCTCTTGAATTATTTTTTGGAAGCATGTGGTTATATGGCAACTATACCATGTGAGAAACCTTTGAAAACCTTCTGAAACGTAGTAAAGAGACAGTATAAGGTTTATTAATTTCTAATAGACTTATATTTGGATACATACTATAGTGTGGGGTTTTTAGAGATCTTTTCATATAATGTGTCCTAATTAGAAAACTGTAGCCCTTAAATATTTTATAGGAATTTTCTCATTTCTTTTAATTATGAATTACAAGGGTCTCTTCAGCAACAGTGAGCAATGTTCAGCAGGTCTGAGATGGCTATATATAAAATATATCCAGACCAATGGAATAATATGAAAGCAAATCAAGCCAATTTGATATTCCAATGTAGTGTAAAATAATGCAGCCTCTGTTAAATATATTTCATATGAAAGAATGTTTTAAAGTAATTAGGGTGGGGTGTCCCTGCCTATGGCAGGGGTGTTGGAACTAGATGATCCTTGTGGTCCCTTCCAACCCTGACTGATACTATGATACTAATTGTGAGTAGAGCTGGAGTTTGAATTTGTTGTAACATTTTTTAAAGATGATTAAGACATAGAAACAACTGCCTGAGAACTTAGGTACAGCATTTGTTAAAGATGTAAATGGAGCTAGACAGAGAAGTGGAGATTATTTTGGAAAGCACTGCAGGCCTACTTTCTTTGGTATTTCTGTAGTGTCAGACAATACCCTTCCACAGTAATTTTTCCTGTATTATCCTATCCCACCAGACTAAAACAGGAACAGAAAAGGAGAAGAGAATTGATCAGAGCCACAGAGCAGGTGTGTGACTGTCTCCCACTTGCCCCTCCTCCCGTTTCCCCCTCTGTGGTTGGTTGATGGGTATCCTAGGGCCCTGACACGAGCCACCTGGCTCAGCAACTCCCGGTACCTGGCAGTGCCACAGGCTGGGCAGAGTCCAAGCTGAAAGGGTTCCTGTAGCAGTATGCTAAATGAACTGTGTCCAGGCCCAGAGCTGGTGATTTGCCATGAGCTGGGCTGGTGCAGGGTAGAGGGCTGTTGACTCATGGGAATGCCACCAAACACAACTCAAGCTTTCAAACCCTGTTTCCGTGCAGTGTCCAAAACATGCTGAATTAGGCAAAGTGATCAGACAATCCTGTAAAATCTTTTTTTCCAAAGTCTTAATACTTTCTGAATAAGTCATACACTTTTCTTTCATATGATAAACCACTGGTATTAGAAACCTTTTTGTTTGTCCTTGCTAGGGATGAAACAACATTCAAGGACTTGAAAATATTTATATTTAGCCACAAGGCAAAAACATAAATAAATAAAAAACCCCAACTTTTCCAGAAGCAGTGGCCTCAATTATATGCAGGAAATGGGAATGACAAATGCAAAGACCATCTAAAGGAGCAAATTTAGGCTACCACACTCTGTAGGGGGTATTGCAGGCCCTTAAACATCTCAGACCTTGAGAGCACCACAACAGCTTGCAATCATCTTAGCCCACAGTCATTCTGACTGTAGTAGCTCTGCTTAACCTTTTAGACACTGCACCAACATTCACCGCATGAGATTTTTTACTTTACCAGGCTCTGCATGCACATTGCCACTGGAAAAGAACACTCTGTAAAATGTATCACATGCTGGGTGAATTTATCGCTGTTATAGAGTGACTATGGAAGCACAAGTATATGCAGAGACAATATTTTGCTATGTAACCCTGCAGCCCTGTCTTTCAGCACAGAGCTATGGACTCTGCAGGGACTGTACAAGGCCTCACAAATGAGGCTTCTCAGGTGGGCTTTCTCTGACCTTCTCTGGACCTACCCACATCTCTGTTACTTTGTGTTACTTTGTGTATCAGTGATAGCCATTTCTTTAGTTGGTCAGGTGTCCATGGCTAGTTTGTTCTACCTTTGTTTGTCCTTGAGTGGTACAACCATCATCTTACATAGCTGACAGTAGCAAGCAGTGGTCCAACGCTCAAAACACTGACACGGTGATGCCCAGCAGAGAAAGCAATGGTATGGCAGCAGAAGATTTGAGAAGCAGAGACACAGAGTGTGTCACAGGGGCATAGAGGGATGAAGTAATAAGAGGCAGGGAAGATGCTTATCACTGGAAACCATTCATCAGGAATCAGTTTTATGAATACGGGCCAAAGCTGGACAAAACTGATTTTAGGGATAATAAAGAGGGTACTTAACATATACAAATGGTGTAAATGTTAGTGTGTTGGTAAACACTACAAAAATTATCCCAAGTGCATCTCAGGGGAGGAATTAGAATACAGCACCACAAACATAACATTGCCCACGCTGAGGGACACCAGGGTCCAGTGATTGACACTGTTGTCCTCTCCAGCAGTCCAAAGCTCCTGGAGGAGCAGAGGAGCAGTGGAAAGGTGAACATAAATCCAAGGACAGGGACAGAAACTGATTTCATTATTGCTGTTATTGAGACGTTTTCTGTACAGAAGTGATGTAACTGCATTGTTAGTTTCCCTTTTTCCTGAAATAGTAACATCCATAATAATAATTATTTTGATTTAGAATGTTAAAATTTACATTATAGTAACAGAAAATTCTTGGCTTTATTTATATATATGACATGCTACCTCTTTTCCACAAAGAAGATTTTGAGAATAATGTTGTCCTATTTCCTACACAGAAGGCAAGGAAACATTTATTGGTGTCTTAGGAGTGCCTAAGCCAAGGCAGATAAGCCCTGCAAGCACATCACCCCAGTACTAACACTGACTGCATGGCTACACTGGAGCTAGCATCCTTTAAAAGTGTTTGTCAGGTCACTTTTTTCATAAATTCTTTTGCAGACACTGTTTCCTGGAAACAAGATGTTTCCAGTCATTAGCCTCCAGGGAAAGCCATTGATATTGATCTGTTTTGAGGCCTTGTGGTGAACTCCTGCCCCTAGCTGAGTCCTCCTGGTCCCACCCCTAGCCCAGGTCTATGTCTCTGATCTTTCTGGGTTATCCCTACTGCTGGCCCATACCAGATTAAAAGTTCCAGTGAAAAAAATACATTATTCTTCAACCATGTGGGCTAGGGAGCAGGAGGTAAGCAGGCATGAAATAACCATATCAATGTCTGTCTACAGGAATGGGAGGACAGGGATTTAATAGCCATGGGAGTCAACAGGCCTTGACCTCAGAAGACAATGTGCTTTGTCTCTTTCCTGGTTATGCCTCAAAAGTTTTTATCCATATCAGTATCTCATGGTAAAAATATTACTTTCTTACAATACAATAGAATAAACCAGTAAAGACATGATTAGTCATATCAGGGGCAGCAAAAGGAAATGTTATCTGTGTCTATGTAGCGGTTTGAACCACATAATATTCCCCACTACCAGATCCATGAATTTATGACTACTGCAGTTCTGGCTGTGCCAAGTTATGACCCTGGACTGGTCACCCTCCAATTTTTCTGGTCCTTGAGCGGGCAGCTGCATTTTCCCCTGTTATGGGATTCAGACAGGTGTTCCTTCCCCTTTTCCTTTTGTTCTCTATATATACTGATGTAATCTGATACCTTTGTAGCAGGGGAGTAAAATAGTCTGTTTAAATCAACTGAAAACTCCCTCTGCCTTTTTTTCCTCTCCCTTTCATATCTCCTGGTGAAGAGAGAGAAGACAGGAGAGGGACTGGGGGAGAGCAGAGGAGTTGAGCCCTTGCACTAAATCATTACATTCTGAAAGATTTGAACTTGCATTTGAGAAGTTATGTGTCTGCATATTAAACTGAATTTAGCTGTGAAAAACACTGCTGTGCAGCCATAAACATCAGAGGGCTAGAGTCCTGTTTGAAATGTCAGGGAACAGGGAACGCTACAGCTTTGATTGAAGATGATGGTTGTGGGAAGAGAGTTTTTTGTTACAAATACTGTCTGATCATAGTTTTACCAGGAAATAACTGTGTTTATATTTTTGAAGACAGATTTCCAGTCTAATAATGCTACTGCTGCTGTCTACTGAGTGGGAGAGTGTGACATGCTGAGCAACTTGTCATAAAGGAAGAACTCTGCTACTATGTGAAGTGAGGGCATTGCTCAAACAGATAAGATCAGCCTTCTGTAGGTGAGTGGGTGCAAGCGTGCATATGTATAGGTGGGTGCAAAATAAGATTGCCGTGAAATAAGCCTTTAATTGTTATTGAAGGCTTTGTTGCCTCTGAAATATCAAGACCATGGCTGCAAGTAATGAATGCCTATATAGTTACAGACTTCTGTACATTCACATCCATTCTTTGTACTTAGAAAATAGCTGCTCACGCACTATAAATTCTTGTGCATAATCATCCTCACCAGCATATGTGCCCCATTCTGACTACTGACTGATCCCAGTCTTGCTGTATACCCACTGAAAAAGTCAAGTTGCTGTTTGTTTTCCTCCAAATGCACACATAGTTCAAGATTTGTACTGATTTGCAGTTTCCTGGATTCGGAAGTTAGTTCCACCAACCTATACACTTGCCATATGTTCTTTTCATAGTGCTTTGAGAAAATACTAGAATTAACTACAATGGTTTCTGTTACTGTAGTGGGTTTTGATGTAGTCCTCAAAAAAATTCTCCTTCCAAAGAATTTTATGCAAAGGACTAGAATCCATGCCATCAAGCCTCAAATGTGTAATTTGCATCTATATTGACTTTAGAAAGATTTACTCTCTGAATTGTTTTTCTTTGAGACAAGGGAGAATTCAAGTCTGGGTCACATTAAATAAGTTGGAAAATGCAGTAATAAATGTAGTATTATCCTTATTTGGTATTTAAATCATAAGGTTAATAATAAAATATGGTATTTCCCAACATTATTCCTAATATAACCTTTTTTTTCTGTTATGGCTGAAATAATATTTTTTTTTCCCCTTACCAAAACAGCTCTCCAAATCTGCCTTTACTTTGATCCAGTTAGTGAATTCCTAATATAGATGGATAGGTAAAGTTATTATTGAGATGAAATTAATGTTTTAACTAAAAGATGCATAACCAAGACAAAAAATACTATTCTCTGACTTTCTGTGAATCTAGTTCAAGGCAACTGAGGTGAATGGCCTCCATATATTTCCATTGCATTTGAAAGACTCCATCCCACACCCTAAGTTTTAAAGCCCTAGTGTAGTTATCAGGAGATAATGGAAGACTATAGGAGAAACAGTATTCACTAATGTAGCAAGTAATACTTGGGGAAAAAAACAAAAACAACAATGAACATGAATAATTCATATGTTTTGGGATAAGTGAAGTATTTCAGAGCTACCTCCTCAGGTCATAATGGGAAGAGTTGCATATCCAAAAGTGTGCCTGTTTTTCCCTTGTTGTGTTACTTACGCTGACTAAAGAGTTTATCTCTCCCTTACTCGTATTTCAAAGATGACTGCACACCTGGTGATTATTTTTAAGATGTTTATTTAAAAGGTATCTCCAGTAAGAAATGTCTGTGCTCTTATTTGGTGAAAAAAAAAAAAAAAAAAGTGGTTTAATCTCAGATGAAATGGAGCAGAATTTGATCTGAACAAAAGACAGGCCAGGGGGTTGACACCGCACAGCAACTACAACTAAATCACATGTGAAATCCACGTGTTGGATTGGGATGGTAATATACCAATCCATAAAGTCACAACTGATATGCACAAGGGTATCACAGAATCACAGAAACATTCAGGTTGGAAAAAGCCCTCAGGATCACCAAGTCCAACTGATAACCCTACTCTACAAGGTTCATTCCAAAAGAAGAATGGTGTGAATAAAACAGATAATGACTTATCATTCCACTTCATTGCACTGCTGAGTTAGCATGATTTTTCAATCTATAAGTCTATACTAACTGTGGATGTCAAGGAGATGGCTTAACAAGTAACTCCAATAGATGAGATAAGTCAACTGCACTACCCTAATAAGTATCGCCAGCCAGTAAGAAGAGGAGGTTGATTAACCAGTCCCATGCAGACAGGTTGTTGACCAATCCCCTGCAGCCACACCAAGGGGAGAGCAATGAATGTGAGCTGTGATGAGGGCAGTCGTTAGTCTCATGGGCTTGCTGCTGTAGGTAGGAGTTCTTTACCTGGGCGCTCCCTACCCCCTGCTTGAATTCCATCCCTGTCACCGTGGGTGCCGCCCTGCACCCTACTGCAACACTTCCCCCCCCAGTTCTCCAGCCAGGTCACGTGGCCAGGGATAGGGATGGTGGTAAATTGCTGCAAACCTGTTTTCAAAAGATCTGTGTTGACCCAGACTGAAGTCGAACTTAAGCAGGCAGGTGTCAGGCAACTGGCTGCAGAGAGTGCTGGAGCCTGGCACCTGAGATGGAGGGCAATGGAGATAACACCTGCATTAGGTGTGAGCAGCTCAGTTGTCTGCTTAATCTAGTGGCTGAACTGAAGGAGAACCCAGCATGTGGCTGAGGAGAGAAGAGGCAGCTGCGAGGAGCTCAGCTCTGGGAGCTTGCTTTTGGCTTTGCTTTCCTTGCTTTTCAGGCGGTAAGGGGCTGGGACCTCCTGAGGAGGGGAGGAGGGGCGGCAGGCTCGGGTTGCCTACATGCATGAGTGCAGTGACGTAGTGGGGGGAGGGGTTGCCGTGGAAACCGCGGCAAACCAAACAGACCCCAGTGCGTGGCTGAGGAGAGAGGAGGCAGCGGCGAGGAGCTCAGAGGGGGGAAAAAAAACCACAAAAGAAAGCTGGATGGAGAGGGTGGTTACTGAAAGGTGGTTACTACTAGAAGAAACGCTAGTAGAAGAACAGTGGGCACCCAAACAGAGACCACACACAAGCATGCAGGTGTTCAGGTAGGTGGCTGCATTGAGTGCTGGGACCTGGCACTTGATATGGAGGATGGAAGGAACAACTCCTGTGTTAGGTGTGAGCAGATCAGTGATCTGATGAGCATGGTGGCTGAACTAGAAGAGGAGGTGGAAAGGCTTAGAGCTATAAGAGACAGCGAAAGCAAAATTGACTATTTCCATAATCTAACCTCTACAAAACCAGAACAGGGGGTAACTCTTCGTGGAACAAGGAGTTTGATACCTTCCCATCAGCAAGCCTCTCAGCCTCCCTGCAGTAACCCACACGAGCAGGGCCAATGGGAGCAGGTCTCTGCCCAACGGAAGAAGTGCAGACGGAGCAAGCGTGCTACTTTGAGCAGCACACTGCCTACAGTGCACTTACAGAATAGGTATGAGGCTCTGCAGGAGGAACAGGTCATCAGTAAAGTTGAGGACTCAAGGAGGTCAGAAGCTGCATCAATGACAGGTTGCCTCAGGCCAGCCATCAAAACCAATCCGGAAAAGAAACCTCATAGGATCATTATAGGAGACTCCCTACTGAAGGGAGCAGAGGGCCCAATATGCAGACCAGACCCATTTAATAGGGAGATCTGCTGCCTGCCTGGTGCCCAAGTAAAGGACATTGTAGGTAAAATTCCCCAAAAATTGCAGGTAAAAGTCCTTCAGACTACTACCCACTTCTGGTCTTTCAGGTGGGTAGTGACGATGCAACAATAAGAGGCTCACAATCAATTAAAAGAGATTTCAGAGCCTTAGGGCAACTGCTAAAGGGATCAGGATCTCAAGTTGTGTTCTCTGTTATCCCTCTAACATCAATGATGGATGAGGGAACATTGAGGAAGAGCCAACAGGTCAATTCATGGCTCCAGGGCTGGTGCCATCGACAGGGCTTTGGGTTCTACAATCATAGCATAGGCACCAGAGCTGCAAACAACTTATGGGATGCACTTGTGCCAGAGGGGGAAAAGGATCCTGGGGCAGGAATTGGCAGGGCTCATTGATAAGGCTTTAAACTAGATTTGAAGGGGGAAGGGTTTAATAGTGTCCTGCTGGCCACTGACGAACTGAGAGGCAGTTCACCAGAGGCAGAGGGATGGAGAGCTGGTAAGGGCTCTCAACTTACTGCCCTAAGGCAAGACACAAATGACACACCAGGACACCCTGTGGAAACCAAGGGGAGTTGGCACAAGAGGACGACAGGGCCAGCCCAGCTGAAGTGCTTCTATGCAAATGCACACAGCTTGGGCAACAAACGGGATGAATTAATGGCCACTGTGCTGCTGGTATGCCGTGACATAGCAGCTATCACTGAAACTTGGTGGGATGATTCTCATGACTGGAATGTAGGGATGGATGGGTATCAGCTCTGTAGGAAGGATAGGCAGGGAAGGAAAGGAGGAGGTGTTGCCCTCTATGTCAATAACGATCTAGCATCAGTGGAGCTCCACCTGGGGAGGGATGATGAGATGGTTGAGAGTGTATGGGTTAAAATCAAAGGCAAGACAGAGGAAGGGGATATTACTGTGGGGGTCTCCTACAGGCCACCTGACCAGCAGAACCAAGCAGATGAGGCCCTACACAGGCAAATAGAAGCGGCTTCCAGGTCACAAGCCCTGGTCCTCATGGGGGATGTCAACCACCCTGACATCTGCTGGAGGGACAACACAGCAAGGCACCAGCAATCCAGGATGTTCCTGGACTGCATAGAAGACAACTTCCTCCTCCAAATGGTAGAGGAACCAACAAGAAAAGGTGCTACAGTGGACCTTGTTCTCACCAACAGGGAAGGGCTGGTAACCAGTGTGAGGCTCAGAGACAGCTTTGGCTGCAGTGACCACGAAGCAGTTGAATTTAATCTCCTCAGGGCAATCAGGAGGACCTATTCTAAGCTTATGACCCTAGACTTTAGGTGTGCAGACTTCGATCGCTTCAGGAATCTGCTAGCCAAAGTGTCATGGGACGAAGCCCTGGAGGGAAGAGGGACCCAGGACAGCTGGTCAGTATTCAAGGACCACCTCCTCTGTGTCCAGGAGCTATGTATACCAACAAAGAGAAAAGCAGGAAAGAATGCTAGGAGGCCTGCCTGGATGAACAAGGAGCTACTGGACACACTATCACTTAAAAAGAAACTCTACAGGAAGTGGAGGAAAGGACATCAGGGAGGCACTAGATGCCATTGAGATGGAGATCAGGGACGATCAGGTTGAGTGCTTGTGAGTGAGAATTAGAGGAAAGACCAGCAGGGCAGACATCCTGGTTGGAGTCTGTTATAGACCACCCAACCAGGAGGAAGATCTTGATGAAGCACTCTATAGGCAGCTTAAGGCTGTTGCCTGACCTTGTTCTCATGGGCGACTTCAGCCTGCCTGATATCTGCTGGGATCTCAACACAGCAGAGAGGAGGCAGTCTAGGAGGTCCTTAGAGTGCATGGAGGACAGCTTCTTATCCCAGGTGCTGCGCGAGCCTACCAGGGGTAAGGCTATGCTTGACCTCCTCTTCACCAACAGGAAAGGGCTGGTGGGTGATGTGGTGGTTGGAGGGTGTTTAGGAGCCAGTGACCACGAGATAATTGAATTTTCATTATTCAGTCAAGCTAAGAGGGGCAGCAAGAAGACTTCTGGAGGGCAGACTTCAGGTTACTCAAGGAACTAACTCAAAGGGTTCCTTGGGATATAGCCCTTAAAAATAAAGGGGTCCAGGAGAGCTGGACCTGCTTCAAGGAAGAACTCTTGAAGGTGCAGGAACAGGCTGTGCCAATGTGCCGGAAGATGAGACGCCGGGGCAGACGGCCAGCCTGGATGGGTAATGAACTTTTAATAGAACTAAGGGGAAAAAAGAGGGTGTATCATCTTTGGAAGAAAGGGGAGGCGACCCATGGAATGTTTAGGGATGTTGCTAGGTCTTGTAGGAAGAAAATTAGGGAGGCAAAAGCCCATTTAGAGCTTAGACTGGCCTCTGCTGTGAAGGACAACAAAAAGTCCTTCTATAAATACATTAATAGCAAGAGAAAGGCAAGGACAACCTCCACTCTTTGGTTGACGTTGTAATAAAGGATGAGGAAAAGGCAGAGGTACTTAACATCTTCTTTGCCTCAGTTTTTACTAGCATGGCAGAGTGATTGCCCATTGGAATTGGCTGCCCGTGGAGGTGGTGGAGTCGCTTTCACTGGAGGTGTTCAGGAGAGGACTTGATGGGGTGCTTGGCTGTATGGTCTAGTTGTTGGGTGGGTTGGATTGGTTGATGGGTTGGACGCGATGATCTTGAAGGTCTCTTCCAACCTTGTGTATTGTATCATTGTATAACATCTTCCAGACAGCTGGCCTGCAGAGCTGGCAGAAGGAGCCAGGGAGAAGCATAGTTTCCTGCTGCTCCAGGAGGCAATTAGAGATGTCCTCAGCTGCTTGGATCCCCAAAAGTCCATGGGACCAGATGGGATCCATCCTAGGGTGCTGAGAGAGCTGACAGATGAGCTGGCCAAGCCACTTTCCAACATTTTTCAGTAGTCCTGGCTCAATGGAGAGGTCCCAGAAGACTGGAAGCTGGCCAACGTGGTGCCCATCCACAAGAAGGGCCAGTTGGATGAGCCAGGGAATTATAGGCCTGTCAGCCTGACCTCAGTGCCAGGCAAGATTATGGAACTGGTCATCTTGAGTGCGATCACACAGCACTTACAGAATGGCCAAGGGATCAGTCCCAGCCACCATGGATTTAGGTGACCAGCCTCGTGGATGTGGGGAAGGATCTGGATATAGTCTACCTGGACCTCTGCAAGGCCTTTGACACTGTCTCCCACAACAAATTCCTAGTGAAGATATCAGCCCATGGCTTGGACAGGATCACACTGCATTTGGTTAGGAACTGGCTGGAGGGCTGAGCCCAGAGAGTGATGGTGAATGGCGCCACATCCAGCTGGCGGCCTGTCACTAGTGGTGTGCCCCAAGGATCAATGCTGGGCCCAATGATCTTCAACATCTTTATTGATAATCTGGATGAGGGCATTGAGTCCATCATCAGGAAATTTGTGGATGACACCAAGCTGGGGGCAGGAGTTGATCTGCTGGAGGGTAGAGAGGCTCTGCAGAGGGACCTCGACAGGCTGGACAGATGGGCAGAATCCAACGGCATGAGACTGAACACATCCAAGTGCCGGGTTCTGCACACTGGCCACAGCAACCCCAGGCAGTGCTACAGGCTGGGGTCAGAGTGGCTGGAGAGCGGCCAGGAGAGAGGGACCTGGGGGTACTGGTTGATGGGAGGCTGAACATGAGCCTGCAGTGTGCCCAGGCAGCCAAGAAGGCCAATGGCATCCTGGCCTGCATCAGGAAGAGTGTAGCCAGCAGGAGCAGGGAGGTCATTCTCCCCCTGTACACTGCACTGGTTAGGCCACACCTTGAGTCCTGTGTCCAGTTCTGAGTCCCTCAGTTTAGGAAGGATGTTGACTTGCTGGAATGTGTCCAGAGAAGGGCAACAAAGTTGGTGAGGGGTTTGGAACACAAGCCCTATGAGGAGAGGCTGAGGGAGCTGGGGTTGCTTAGCCTGGAGAGAAGAGACTGAGGGGTGACCTTATTGCTCTCTACAACTACCTGAAGGGAGGTTGTAGCCAGGCAGACGTTGGTCTCTTCTCCCAGGCAGCCAGCACCAGAACAAGAGGACACAGTCTCAGGCTGCACCAGGGCAGGTTTAGGCTGGATGTTAGGAAGAAGTTCTACACGGAGAGAGTGATTGCCCATTGGAATGGTCTGCCCGTGGAGGTGGTGGAGTCACCTTCACTGGAGGTGTTCAGGAGAAGACTTGATGGGGTGCTTGGCTGTATGGTCTAGTTGTTGGGTGGGTTGGATTGTTTGATGGGTTGGACGCGATGATCTTGAAGGTCTCTTCCAACCTGGTGTATTGTATTGTATTGTATTGTATTGTATTGTATTGTATTGTATTGTATTGTATTGTATTAAGGCAATCCCAGGCACAAATACAGGCTTGGAAGTGACTGGCTGGAGAGCAGCCCTAAGGAGAGAGCCCAAGGAGCCTTGGGGGTGCTGGTGGACGAGAAGCTCAACATGAGCTCTCAATGTGCACTTGCAGCCTGGAAAGCCAATCAGATCCTGGGCTGCATCAGGAGAAGTGTGGCCAGCAGGTCAAGGGAGGTGCTTCTCCCCCTCTACTCAGCTCTGGTGAGACACCAGCTGGAGTACTGCGTCCAGTTCTGGAGCCCCTATTACAGGAGGGATATGGATGTGCTGGAACGTGTCCAGAGAAGGGCCACGAGGATGATCAGAGGGCTGGAGCACCTCTGCTATGAGGACAGACTGAAGGAGTTGGGGCTGTTCAGTCTGGAGAAGAGAAGGCTTCGAGGTGACCTCATTGTAGCCTTCCAGTATCTGAAGGGGGCCTGCAAGAAGGCTGGGGAGGGACTTCTCAGGCTATCAGGTAGTGATAGGACTAGGGGGAATGGAATGAAGGTGGAGATGGTGAGATTCAGGCTGGACGTGAGGAGGAGGTTCTTCACCATGAGAGTGGTGAAGCCCTGGAATAGGTTGTCCAGGGAGGTGGTCCCTGGAAGTGTTTAAGACCAGGCTGGATGAGTCTCTGGCCATCCTGATCTAGTGTGGGGTGTCCCTGCCCATGGCAGGGGTGTTGGAACTAGATGATCCTTGTGGTCCCTTCCAACCCTGACTAATCCTATGATACTATACTAAGTTGCTAGGCTTAGGACTGTAAGGGAATGTGAAATGGAGTTGAATTTGAGGAACACGGCAAAATTTAGCTTCTGTCTTTCGCTTCCTGTGTTCCCATGACCAAGTCAAGCAACCTTAACCTTTAAGCATGCAATTCATTATCCTCCCCTTCTACTATGCCCTGGTGGGACCACACCTGCAATGCAGTGTCCAGTTTTGGGCTCCCCAATTCAAGAGAGACAGGGATCTGCTCAAGAGAATCCAGCAATTCACTATGATGATGACTGTGGGACTTGAACATCTTTCTTGTAAAGAAACTGAGAACTGAGGCTGTTTAGTCTGGAGAAGAGAAGGCTGAGAG
Organism: Picus viridis; assembly: GCA_033816785.1. Taxonomy (NCBI): domain Eukaryota; kingdom Metazoa; phylum Chordata; class Aves; order Piciformes; family Picidae; genus Picus; species Picus viridis. The sequence continues at coordinate 71,175,480 of CM066606.1, read as the reverse complement.
GGCATCTTATAACCATCTGTAAATATTTGAGGGGTGAGTGTCAAGATGAAAGTGACAATCCCGTTTCACTGGTACCCAGTGATAGGACAAGGAAGCATGGGTACAAGCTAGAACACAGGAGGTTTCACCTCAACACAAGGCGACACTTCTTTATAGTGAGGATGATGGAGCACTGGAACAGGCTGCCCAGATATGTTGTGAAGTCTCCTTCTCTGGAGACTTTCAAAACATGCCTGGCTGTGTTCCTGTTTGGCCTGCCCTAGGTACACCTGCTTTGGCAGTGGGGGTTGGACTCAGTGATCTCTGGAGGTCACTTCCTACCTCTAATTCTGTGATTCTCTATCCAGAACACCTCATTTGGCATAAGCAGAGTGAATAGTTTCAGGCTTGGTTATTGACCTAAGCAAGCAACCTGATGAGTTCTAGGAAACCCTTCATTGACCTGGAGAAGGTAGCACACAGGTGAAAACATCTCTCCTAAACAAGCTACATATTGTTCACAGTCCCAGGCAGCCAGCAAATTCTTGTTCTTGCTCTCTGAATTGCTACTTTGGCTCACTGCTTCATAACATTCTGCCAGGAACCTGAAATTTCTGCTATAACCAGTTCTTTTCAAGATTACCATTATGTTTCAGATTGGTTTATATGTCTGTATCTCATATTTAGAACTCTGTTCAGTACCCACAGAAAACTATGACACATTAAAGTGCTAAACTTGGCCAAGAGATACATTTACTACAAGGCATAGGCAAAACTTACCTAAGTCCACCCTTGTCTAGATGAGGAATATTCTGAACTCCTTTACATGATTAGGAGATCCCAGCTATTCAGAAATACTCTGTGACCATTTTAGGCTGTGCCTTTAAGAAAGTGACAGTTGCTGGAACACTCTGGCTGAATGTTTTGGGGAAATAATTGAAAACAAAGATATTCTAAACTGATTTCATTGGTAGATTGGTAGAATGCAACTTTAAGTTTTAGTTCTGTTTGAATTTCAGTTCAGTTCTGTCTGTTCCAGTCTGTCTGTCTGTTTTCAGCCTCTCTGAGCAACAGCTGTGCTGGACGGAGTTGACCTTGAAGGCACTAACAGAGCTAACAGACAAGAAACTAATTCTTGCATATGCTTTGAGCCAACAGAATTTCCTCCTTAATAATTACCTTTTCTCTCTCTAACCCCTTTTTGGAAAAAAAGGGAGGTAGGGGGAGAGGGGGTATGGCTGGGGGGACCCCTCCTTCCTGGAGGAGGGAGTTTTGTTCTGTATTACGTTCTTTGCTGTATATTTCTGTATATATATTGTAAATACTGTATATTGTGTATATATCCATCTGCGTTTCATCCTGCTTGTAAATACAGCTTATTCATCTGCTTCTCCGACTGAGTTAGCTGTGGTTTCTTTGTGTGTGGGGGAAGAACTGAACCTCTCACCACCACATACTCGATTCCTTGAAAATAAGAATTTGAAATTAATACCTTCAGAAATGTCTATGGTTTAGTGGTGGACTTGGCAGGGTTAAATTAACAATTGGACTTGGTTATCCTAAAATTCCTTTACAATCTAAATTATTATTCTTTCTATTCTATTCTATGCTGAATTCCATTCAAAACCACTTTTATGTGCAGAGGACATCTGTGGCAAGAGACACGAAAAATGTTGAAAGAGTCTTTACACAAACACTTCTGCCAGAGATGAGCAGTGGAAGAAATGAGGAAGCCCACTCTATTGGCAGAAGTTCATTCATTTCCAGGCTTGGAATAAACTGGAGGTTAACATTTTTATGAGTAGCTGGCTGTTGACAACCAGTGTAAAGCTGATATACCAAGAGTGCCCTGGGATCAAATCTCACATACAAATGCTGCCTCATTAAAGCAGCTCAGCAGACCTGCATTGTGTTTTTGTGGCAAGGTTTCAGTAGCAGGGGTCATATCCGATTGTATCTGTAGAGCAAGAATGTGGGTACTATTTCCTTGGCTCTTCACTAGTGTCTTCAATGCAGATTAAATCATGCCTATGGTAGGCAAACAGGCAGCTGAGCAAAGAACTCTCAAACCACTAAATTTTTTCCAGCAAGCCAGCCTTGCTAGCATCTGGCATGAGAAAGGATCCATCATGCAAGCAAAGATCAAGCCTGCCAGAGCTCAGAGACAGATGGGATCCATCCCCCTGCAGAATGTCAAAGACCTTTTTCTACAGTAGTTGGTTGAGATGAGATCTTTTAGCTGACAATGCATCAGATGAAATGAATTATGCCACCTCATCAGGTGCAGATGCAGCAAGACCACTTTAAGGAAGAGCAACATGTCTGGAGCCCGAGGGCCCAGCTGCAGGGCTGTAGAAAACATATTGGCAGGCTACAGGGCTGCTCATTTCCCCTGTGTCCAAGCAGAGTGCAGGATGCTGCTGACTCAGGGATCCACAAGCTGCTCTGGATGGCTTTGCTAGAGTTTAGTAATCTAAATCTCAATGCATTTGTTTTTGCCTACAAAGCAAGTCAGCAACAAATAACCGTAGCAAAAATGATAATCCATGAAGCCATCCTGCTACTGTATTCTGTCTCACAAGGTGGGGCAAAACAATGCATGGTCACAGGCATGCAACTGGCTTGGCAAGGTTACAGAGAGCAAACACATTAACCAATGTGCACCAAGGCTGTCCCAGTAATGGGGAGAGCCAGCTGGTAATGACACTGCTCACAGAGTATACTGAGTTAGTCATGGATCATACAAAACCCTGATGTTCCAACTAATTCATACTCATTTAAATAAAGTTTCTGTGTGGTTTTGGCAATGGATGCAATAAGTTGAATTTTGAGTAAGGACACTGTAAAATGACTCTTTTAAAGGACTTTTTTGCTCAGGTTTTAATAATAGCACCCAGAAGAGATATTAAATACACAATTAAATGCAGATTATTCAAAAGAAGTTTGGCCAGTGATCAATAAAGACTATCAGCTAGCATTAAACAAAGGCTGATTTATGTAATTGTTAGTGTGGCTTATGCAATGTTCCAAACAAATGAATAGAAGTCAGAATACAGCTGCCTTTTAAATCCATGCCCTAGATAGAAGACAGACACAGGGGATTTTGTGATTTATCATGCAGAATAGTCATCTTTTGGCTGTTGAATTATATGTTGTTGATGATGTGCACAATTTGTCAAATGCTGGAGGTGTCCAAGGAAGGGAGGGTTTCCCAGACATTTAGAATACGTATTGAACTGGTATTAGAAAAGAAAACACAAAAGTGAAGCAAGATGGGCAAAAGGGGCACAAACACGAAGATACTCTGTTTCAGAGCAGATTAGACATGCCCTATAAAATTAGAGTCTGTAGAAAGAAATTTTAAAAGATGTGGAACAGAGATTGTTTATCCAGGGTGCCACCCCTAGCATATGAAAGTCCTGTGGGGTGTAACTTTACTCTCACACAATCAGACACAGTACCCCACTGCATAAACACAGGTGTGCGGTACAGTGGTACTCTTTCCCTTGCCAAGGCAGCTCTGTTCATCTCGGATAACCCATCTCTACACAGCCAAGTATCTCTGAAGATTCATCTACTCTTTGGGAATACTGTAAGCTACCACATCTGCCAAAAGCCCCCAGAAAGGCTGCTACAACAGAGACTTGTTAGATGCCTTCAGAAGCTATATACCCAGCTGTCCTCCCCTGTGCAAGGGGATGGTGTGTGAGGATGAGGAGTGGGAAAGAGAAGGGTTTGTGTGTGAGTTACAGCACTGCTACTGCAGCAGCTCTGTAGCAGGAGTGGGGTGGTGCACAGCTTCCCAAAGGCAAAACCTAGGCAGAAAAAGACAAGAAAATGCTTGGGCAATAAATGAAAGACATAAGGAGTTGTAGCCTCTCCAAAAAGTTTGCCCTGGTTATTGTCAGGAATTAGGGCACTGCACATCTTCACTTTTCTTTTTTTTTTTGGTGGGGGGTGGGGGTGTTGTTGTTGTGACAATGGCTGACATACGCAGCAGTAGGCTGACAGGGGAGATCAGTAAAACAGATACACAGATAGGTGTGCTTTGAATCACACCTTATCATGCAGTGCAATCTGGCAAGTCAGAGAAATACTTGTTTCCAAATGCTTCAGCCACAGAGGATTTGAGCAAAGATCCCTCACAAAGAATATTTCAGAAAGGGAAAAATATAGGTTGCAGCTCTGTGACATTTCTTCTCTTATCAAAATTTAAGTGAGATTGTATTACAAGGCCGGGACTACACAATGTACAAATGTGACAAATTTTATCCAGAAGGAAGATGAATCAAACTTCTGTTGTTCTTTGTAATCCCTCATGGAAATTCTCATCATTTTGGAAGAATAGAGCTAGAATCAGACTTTATTTAAAAAATGTATCCCTTTCCTGACATGTGTAATACTGACAAGGCGCTTTTTTGTTGATCTGACATTGGTTTCCCATTCTGACTTTCCTCCTTTGCACATTTGAGTGGAATCTCCCTCCCAGTAGGAAACTGGGGGGGGGGGGGGGGAAGAAAGAAAAATAAAAAAGAATAGGGGGAAGAAATAAAAATAAAAAGAGGATTAGAAAATCTGAATGTAAGCAAGAATAAACTTTCCTTGGATCTGACTGCTAGTCTTACAGTGTAAGTGGGAAGTGGACAACACAACGATGGTCATAGGAAGAATGGAAATTCTTGTTCAAAGAAATGTTCAATGTTTTAAAGCTTTACTTTATTTTAAGATGGATAAAAACTCCAAAATTCAGTTTGCTTCCTAGTACATTTCCAAAGCATTTTCTAGGCTGTTTCTTTTCAATATAACATCAAGTTTGCTGATGACACCAAGCTGTGTGGTACAGCAGACACGCTGGAGGGAAGGGATGCCATCCAGAGGGACCTTGACAGGCTGGAGAGGTGGGCACAAGCCAACCCCATGAGCGTCAACAAGACCAAGGGCAGGGTCCTGCATCTGGGTCGAGGCAATCCCAGGCTCAAATACAGGCTGGGCAGGGACTGGCTGGAGAGCAGCCCTGAGGAGAGAGACTTGGGGGTGCTGGTGGATGAGAGCTCAACATGAGCTCTCAATGTGCACTTGCAGCCCGGAAAGCCAATCAGATCCTGGGCTGCATCAAGAGAAGTGTGGCCAGCAGGTCGAGGGAGGTGATTCTCCCCATCTACTCAGCTCTGGTGAGACCCCACCTGGAGCCCCTATTACAGGAGGGATATGGATGTGCTGGAACGTGTCCAGAGAAGGGCCACAAGGATGATCAGAGGGCTGGAGCACCTCTGCTATGAGGACAGACTGAAGGAGTTGGGGCTGTTCAGTCTGGAGAAGAGAAGGCTCTGAGGTGACCTCATTGTGGCCTTCCAGTATCTGAAGGGGGCCTGCAAGAAGGCTGGGGAGGGACTTCTCAGGCTATCAGGTAGTGATAGGACTAGGAGGAATGGAATGGAACTGGAGGTGGGGAGATTCAGGCTGGATGTGAGGAAGAAGTTCTTCCCCATGAGAGTGGTGAAGCCCTGGAATGGGTTATCCAGGGAGGTGGTTGAGGCCCTGTCCCTGGAGGTGTTTAAGACCAGGCTGGATGAGTATCTGGCCAGCCTGATCTAGTGTAGGGTGTCCCTGCCTATGACAGGGGGGTTGGAACTAGGTGATCCTTGTGGTCCCTTCCAACCCTGACTGATACTATGATACTATGAATTTTTAAAAAGTTATTCCAAGAGACAATGAAAACATTACATTGGTTGGTGGGGTTTTTTCCATTTAAAACCTTTCCTATGCACTTTGTTCCCTTAATAAACCTTGTGGTTGTGAACACACATTTCAGAACAATATTATTGCATACTGTCCTTCCAGTGAGCTAAAAGCAGATCTTCTACCCCACTACCTCTGTTCTCATTGTTCTAGAGTATCACAAACTGTAGATCTATGCAATCAGAGGGTGGAAAAGACTTCATTCTTACAATGATTTTGCTATGTGTTTAAGAAGTATCTTTACTTACTAAATCTCAGTACAGTATTTTGAATATTCAGGATGGCTGAAACATAAAACCATAATTTATTTTTCTGCCATACAAAGAAGCTGCTGCCTTGGCAGCCCCAGAGACAGGAAAATAAGGATCAGAGCTGCCACTGGAAGCTCGCAGTTGGGCTGCAGCATGCCCATTTCCCATCCAGTAACAAAGGATCAAATCCTGGCTGTGACCATGGGAGCCCTGCACAACACAGAGGCTTCCAAACCCTCTCCATTCCACAGCAGACAGCAGCTCCATAGATACTGAGGTGTCACGCTGAGTAATGTGCAACTGGTAGGAATTATTTATGGACAATTTAGCAAATTAGGCTAATGATTCACAAGAATTTGCTCAGAGTGGCTGGTGCAGCAGGAGGGCCAGGACAGGGTTTTCCCCACCAAAGCAGGAGTTCAGGGCGATAGCCTTCTAAGCAGGCTTGTGAGGGGTTCTACTGTCATCGACGGGTTTGCAAGGGCAAGTAGAGATATCTGAACACTTGAGTTTGGCAGAACTTGCACCTGTGATCATAATACTCTTTGCTAATACAGTCCTGACAGCTTTCCATTTGCCAGTAGTGTTGGATTCCCAGCTGTTCCATCACACACACCTCTGAGATTTTGGCTTGTGTTGACAGAAAGTAGGAAATATATTAAACCCTTAAAGTATTAAAAAACATAACAAAACACTAAAATGTATGTCCATAAAACCAAAACAGGAACATCTAATCTCTGTTTGAAATGATAGAATCATAGAATCATAGAATCAGTCAGGGTTGGAAGGGACCACAAGGATCATCTAGTTCCAACCCCCCTGCCATGGGCAGGGACACCCTACACTAGATCACGCTGGCCAGAGCCTCGTCCAGCCTGGTCTTAAACACCTCCAGGGACGGGGCCTCAACCACCTCCCTGGATAACCCATTCCAGGGCTTCACCACTCTCATGGGGAAGAACTTCTTCCTCACATCTAGCCTGAATCTCCCCATTTCCAGCTTCATTCCATTCCCCCTAGTCCTATCACTACCTGAGATCCTGAGAACTCCCTCCCCAGCCTTCCTGTAGGCCCCCTTCAGATACTGGAAGGCCACAATGAGGTCACCTCAGAGCCTTCTCTTCTCCAGACTGAACAGCCCCAACTCCTTCAGTCTGTCCTCATAGGAGAGGTGCTCCAGCCCTCTGATCATCCTCGTGGCCCTTCTCTGGACATGCTCCAGCACGTCCACATCCCTCCTGTAATAGGGGCTCCAGAACTGGACGCAGTACTCCAGGTGGGATCTCACCGGAGCTGAGTAGAGGGGGAGAAGCACCTCCCTTGACCTGCTGGTCACGCTTCTCCTGATGCAGCCCAGGATCTGATTGGCTTTCCGGGCTGCAAGTGCACATTGAGAGCTCATGTTGAGCTCTCATCCACCAGCACCCCCAAGTCTCTCTCCTCAGGGCTGCTCTCCAGCCAGTCACTGCCCAGCCTGGATTTGTGCCTGGGATTGCCTCGACCCCGTTTGCAGGACCCTGCACTTGGTCTTGTTGAAGCTCATGAGGTTGGCTTGTGCCCACCTCTCCAGCCTGTTAACGTCCCTCTGGATGGCATCCCTTCCCTCCAGCGTGTCCACTGCACCACACAGCTTGGTGTCATCAGCAAACTTGCTGAGGGTGCACTCGATGCCACTGTCCATGTCACCCACAAAGATGTTGAACAAGACAGGTCCCAGGACTGATCCCTGAGGGACTCTGCTTGTCACTGGCCTCCACTGGACCCATTGACAGCCACTCTTTGGATATAGCCATCAAGCCAGTTCTTTATCCATCTAGTGGTCCATCCATCAAACCCATGTGTCACCATCTTGGAGACCAGGAGGTGGTGCAGGACAGTGTCGAAGGCTTTGCTCAAGTCCAGGTAAATGACATCAGTTGCTCGCCCCTCATCTATTAATGCTGTCACCTGCTCATAGAAGGCCACCAGGTTTGTCAGGCAGGATTTGCCCTTGGCAAAGCCATGCTGACTGTTCCAAATCACCTCTTCACTACTCTTCTGAGTCATTAGTGCCTCCAGGAGGATCTGCTCCATGATCTTTCTGGGCACAGAGGTGAGCCTGACTGGCCTGTAGTTCCCCGGTTCCTCCTTCTTGCCCTTTTTGAAAATGGGAGTAATGTTTCCCCTTTTCCAGTCTGTGGGGACTTCCCAGGCTGCCATGACTTCTGGAATATAATAGAGAGGGGCTTGGCAACCTCATCTGCCAGTTCTCTCAGCGCCCGTGGGTGTATCCCGTCGGGTCCCATGGACTTGTACACTTTCAGGTTCTTCAGGTGATCACGAACCTGAGCTTCACTTACGATGGGCAGTTCTTCCTCCCCGTCCCTGGCATCGTCTTCCATGACACCAGGAGTGTGGCTGGAGGCCCTTGCAGTGAAGACTGAGGTAAAGAAGTTATTGAGTACCTCAGCCTTTTCCACATCACTTGTGATTAATTCACCAGTTTCCTTTCTGAGGGGGCCCACACCTTCCCTAGTCTTCTTCTTGCCATTAACATACCTATAGAAATTCTTTGTGTTCCCTTTAACGCCCCCAACTAGATTCAGTTCAAACTCTGCTTTGGCTTTCCTAACCAGGCCTCTTGCTGCTTGGGCAGCTTCCTTATATCCCCCTGTTCTATCTGTCCTTCCCTCCACTTCCTGTAGAGTTTCTTTTTAAGTGATAGTGTGTCCAGCAGCTCCTTGTTCATCCAGGCAGGCCTCCTAGCATTCCTTCCTGCTTTTCTCCTTGTAGGTATACATAGCTCCTGGACACAGAGGAGGTGGTCCTTGAATACTGCCCAGCTGTCCTGGGTCCCTCTTCCCTCCAGGGCTTCATCCCACGACACTTTGGCCAAATGTGCTCTGACATTAGACCGGGAATGCTCAAAATGACAGAAGAATGCGGGGTCCAGTGTCACGTCCCAGCAGCGCACCCCTTCACCTGGGCAGGAGCAGGGATCCTTGCCTGCTCCCAGCAGTGCAACTGAGGCTGAGGCAAGAGCAGCTGAAAACTGGTTACAAACCTTTTGTTACTGACAAATTTCCCCACATTACAATGGGAAGTATGTCATCAACTCAGAGATTTCAGTGATCTCATACAGGATTTTAAATGGCGTGGGCTGTAAGAAAACTATAATTCAACAAAGTGTGTGCTTTAGCCCATTTCTTTGGAAGAAAGGGGAGGCAACCTACAGAATGTTTAGGGATGTTGCTAGGTTGTGTAGGAAGAAAATTAGGGAGGCAAAAGCCCATTTAGAACTTAGACTGACCTCTGCTGTGAAGGACAACAAAAAGTCCTTCTATAAATACATCAATAGCAAGAAGAGGGGCAAGGACAACCTCCACTCCTTGGCTGACACGGAGGGGAACGTTGTAACAAAGAATGAGGAAAAGGCAGAGGTACTTAACACCTTCTTTGCCTCAGTCTTCACTAGCAGGGCAGAACGTCTTCCAGACAGCTGGCCTGCAGAGCTGGCAGAAGGAGCCAGAGAGCTGCATAGTTTCCCACTGCTCCAAGAGGAAGTTAGAGATCTACTGAGCCGCTTGGACCCCCACAAGGCCATGGGACCGGATGGGATCCATCCTAGGGTGCTGAGATTGCTGACAGATGAGCTGTCCAAGCCACTTTCCATCATTTTTCAGCAGTCCTGGCTCACTGGAGAGGTCCCAGAAGACTGGAAGCTGGCTAACGTGGTGCCCATCCACAAGAAGGGCCGGTTGGAAGAGCCAGGGAATTATAGGCCTGTCAGCCTGACCTCAGTGCCAGGCAAGATTATGGAACGGCTCATCTCGAGTGCGATCACACAGCACTTACAGGATGGCCAGGGGCTCAGGCCTAGCCAGCATGGATTTAGGAGGGGCAGGTCCTGCCTGACCAACCTGATCTCCTTCTATGATCAGGTGACCCGCCTGGTGGATGTGGGGAGGCCTGTGGATGTGGTCTACCTGGACCTCAGCAAGGCCTTTGACACCGTCCCCCACAGCAAACTCCTGGCCAAGCTGGCAGCCCGTGGCTTGGACAGGAGCACACTGCGTTGGGTTAGGAACTGGCTGGAGGGCCGAGCCCAGAGAGTAATGGTGAATGGCACCACATCCAGCTGGCGGCCTGTCACTAGTGGTGTGCCCCAGGGATCAGTACTGGGCCCCATGCTCTTCAACATCTTTATTGATGATCTGGATGAGGGCATTGAGTCCATCATAGGTAAATTTGCAGATGACACCAAGCTGGGGGCAGGAGTTGATCTGCTGGAGGGCAGAGAGGCTTTGCAGAGGGACCTCGACAGGCTGGACAGATGGGCAGAGTCCAATGGCATGAGATTTAACACATCCAAGTGCCGGGTTCTGCACATTGGCCACAACAACCCCAGGCAGTGCTACAGGCTGGGGTCAGAGTGGCTGGAGAGCGGCCAGGCAGAGAGGGCCCTGGGGGTACTGGTTGATTGTAGGCTGAACATAAGCCTGCAGTGTGCCCAGGCAGCCAAGAAGGCAAATGGCATCCTGGCCTGCATCAGGAAGAGTGTGGCCAGCAGGAGCAGGGAGGTCATTGTGCCCCTGTACACTGCACTGGTTAGGCCACACCTTGAGTACTGTGTCCAGTTCTGGGCCCCTCAGTTTAGGAAGGATGTTGACTTGCTGGAACGTGTCCAGAGTAGGGCAACAAAGTTGGTGAGGGGTTTGGAACACAAGCCCTATGAGGAAAGGCTGAGGGAGCTGGGGTTGCTTAGCCTGGAGAAGAGGAGACTGAGGGGTGACCTTATTGCTCTCTACAACTACCTGAAGGGAGGTTGTAACCAGGCAGAGGTTGGCCTCTTCTCCCAGGCAGCCAGCACCAGAACAAGAGGACACAGTCTCAGGCTGCGCCAGGGCAGGTTTAGGCTGGATGTTAGGAAGAAGTTCTACACGGAGAGAGTGATTGCCCATTGGAATCGGCTACCCGTGGAGGTGGTGGAGTCACCTTCACTGGAGGTGTTCAGGAGAAGACTTGATGGGGTGCTTGGCTGTATGGTCTAGTTGTTGGGTGGGTTGATTGTTTGATGGGTTGGACGCGATGATCTTGAAGGTCTCTTCCAACCTGGTGTATTGTATTGTATTGTATTTCATGTGTTACACATCCCTGTGAGGTAATCCAGACTGTGTAAAATCCAGCTGGCTCAAACCTGTCTTCATTTAATGAATTCAGTTAATATGTAAAATGAGTAAGGTGAGATGGAATAATGCTAGCAAAAAAATTAAATAATCAAACCCAACCCCCCACAAACCAACAAAACAGCAGTTCAACACTAATGGCAACAGAACTAACTAAATTACACTGGACCAGTAACAGGTTTTATAATGCTTGTAGAAATCATTATATAAAGCATTTTTTTTCATCACTTCCTTTTACAAAAGAGCCTAGGTTAATAAACATTCTTCACAAGGATTTGGGTTTGGGGAGGAAAGCGGTCATAGCCTCTTTCCCACAGCTTGGGAAATGGAATAAAATAAGGTAGTCTGCAGTGTTCATTCCCCAGAGAGCATCCAGGATTTGCTGGCTAGCTGGCACTGTTACCCATGCTGTGTTGGTGTACAGGCACTTTGGCACGTCCCAAAGAAAGACCTATGCTGGGAATAAAGTAATTTTCACAAATATGAGGTCTGGAACTTCGATTGCAAACCCATCCCTTTTCAAACCCAGGTTCAGTTCCTCAAACAAGAAATTTCACAGTACAGCCTGCCAAGCTGGGAGCTGCCTGAAATTACTGCACTGAAACTGCTCAGCATAACAATATACCTGAACTTCCATCCTTCTTCCAGGGCCTAGGTTTGCTCTAGGATTAATTTTTAATGCTACTACCCCTAAAGAAATGAGAACTCTTCTGAGGTAAGGCATGTAATGCAGAACTAATTATTTAGGGATGAGATTTGCTCCTAAGCAGAATATAGAGTGGAAACTGGTCCTTTTCTAGGGAAGTTTGCTCTTCCAACAAAGAATCCTGTAGGAGACAGGAAAAAGTGTTTTGGTATTCTTCCTGAGGTTGGTGAATACTTTTCCCTTTGAAAAGAAGCCATTTACAGAGAGAAGATGATATGTATACCACTATGTAGAGCAACATGTACAGACATTCTGTACTGAATGAGAAATGACAGCATGGTCAGCTGTTGCTGTACATTTACTTGACAATCAATGCTAATCCACAGTCCTTATTCAGTTGGCTTTCTTACTGACTTCCAAAAGGAAATCCTACAGCTCATCCCCTTCTGACAGAGCAAGCATCATGACCAGAAGTGAAGGATAAGTATATATGAGGATAAGGTCACTGTTACTGCTATGCAGAATGTCCATCTGGGGCTGCTGATAGTTCATGGACCTTTCAGCAGGACGTGTCCCTGAACTGGACTGACCAGAGGCAGAGACCAATAGCCACCTAGCACTAGCACATCCTTACACAAAGCTAATTGTATCTGCAGGGAAGTGGATGCTTCCAGAAAAAAGGATCTTTTCATCAAGCAGAAGTTACAAGATCTGGTCAGTGTGTGAGAAAGGGTATAGTCTGCTAGTAATTGGGTTTTGAGAAGTGTACTTTCAAAATTTCCACCTTAACTATGCCAGCTGGTTGCCATGATTTTTTTTAATCAGGTCTGCCAGCAGGTCTCACCAGAGTGGAGTAGAGGGAGAAAATCACCTACTTCAACCTGCTGGCTCTACTTCTCTTGATGCAGCCCAGGATACAATTGGTTTTCTGGGCTGCAAGTGCACACTGACAGCTTCTCGTCCACCAGCACCCCCAAGTCCTTTTCTTCAGGGCTGCTCTCAAGCCAGTCACTACCAAGCCTATGTTGGTGCTTGGGATTGCACCAACCTGGATGTAGGACCTTACACTTGGTCTTGTGGAACTTCATGAGGTTGGCTTGGGCTGAGAATGTGGTCACAAACAAAACAGCAGCAGGAGTATGAAATATCAAAAAGCATAGTGCAGAGTCCCTCAGGGATCAGTCCTGGGACCTGTCTTGTTCAGCATAGAATCATAGTATCATAGAATCAGTCAGGGTTGGAAGGGACTACAAGGATCATCTAGTTCCAACACCCCTGCCATGGGCAGGGACACCCTACACTAGATCAGGATGGCCAGAGACTCATCCAGCCTGGTATTAAACAAGTCCAGGGACGGGGCCTCAACCACCTCCCTGGATAACCCATTCCAGGGCTTCACCACTCTCATGGTGAAGAACTTCTTTCTCACATCTAGCCTGAATCTCCCTATTTCCAGCTTCATTCCATTCCCCCTAGTCCTATCACTACCTGAGATCCTGAGAACTCCCTCCCCAGCCTTCCTGTAGGCCCCCTTCAGATACTGGAAGGCCACAATGAGGTCACCTCAGAGCCTTCTCTTCTCCAGACTGAACAGCCCCAACTCCTTCAGTCTGTCCTCATAGGAGAGGTGCTCCAGCCCTCTGATCATCCTCGTGGCCCTTCTCTGGACACGCTCCAGCACGTCCACATCCCTCCTGTAATAGGGGCGCCAGAACTGGACGCAGTACTCCAGGTGGGATCTCACCGGAGCTGAGTAGAGGGGGAGAAGCACCTCCCTTGACCTGCTGGTCACACTTCTCCTGATGCAGCCCAGGATCTGATTGGCTTTCCGGGCTGCAAGTGCACATTGAGAGCTCATGTTGAGCTTCTCGTCCACCAGCACCCCCAAGTCTCTCTCCTCAGGGCTGCTCTCCAGCCAGTCTCTGCCCAACCTGTACTTGTGCCTGGGATTGCCTCGACCCAGATGCAGGACCCTGCCCTTGGTCTTGTTGACACTCATGGGGTTGGCTTGTGCCCACCTCTCCAGCCTGTCAAGGCCCCTCTGGATGGCATCCCTTCCCTCCAGGGTGTCTGCTGCACCACACAGCTTGGTGTCATCAGCAGACTTGCTGAGGGTGCACTCGATGCCACTGTGCATGTCACCCACAAAGATGTTGAACAAGACAGGTCCCAGGACTGATCCCTGAGGGACTCTGCTTGTCACTGGCCTCCACTGGGACATGGACCCATTGACAGCCACTCTTTGGATATAGCCATCAAGCCAGTTCTTTATCCATCTAGTGGTCCCTCCATCAAACCCATGTGTCACCATCTTGGAGACCAGGAGGTGGTGTGGGACAGTGTCGAAGGCTTTGCTCAAGTCCAGGTAAACGACATCAGTTGCTCGCCCCTCATCTATTAATGCTGTCACCTGCTCATAGAAGGCCACCAGGTTTGTCAGGCAGGATTTGCCCTTGGCAAAGCCATGCTGACTGTTCCAAATCACCTCTTCACTGTTCTTCTGAGTCATTAGTGCCTCCAGGAGGATCTGCTCCATGATCTTTCCGGGCACAGAGGTGAGACTGACTGGCCTGTAGTTCCCTGGTTCCTCCTTCTTGCCCTTTTTGAAAATGGGAGTAATTTTTCCCCTTTTCCAGTCTGTGGGGACTTCCCCAGGCTGCCATGACTTTTGGAATATAATAGAGAGGGCTTTGGCAACCTCATCTGCCAGTTCTCTCAGCACCCGTGGGTGTATCCCGTCGGGTGCCATGGACTTGGACACTTTCAGGTTCTTCAGGTGCTCACGAACCTGAGCTTCACTTACGATGGGCAGTTCTTCCTCCCCGTCCCTGGCATCGTCTTCCATGACACCAGGAGTGTGGCTAGAGGCCCTTGCAGTGAAGACTGAGGTAAAGAAGTGATTGAGTACCTCAGCCTTTTCCACATCACTTGTGATTAATTCACCACTTTCCTTTCTGAGGGGGCCCAGCATCTTTGTGGGTGACATGGACAGTGGCATTGAGTGCACTCTCAGCAAGTTTGCTGATGACACCAAGCTGTGTGGTGCAGCAGACACCCTGGAGGGAAGGGATGCCATCCAGAGGGACCTGGACAGGCTGGAGAGGTGGGCACAAGCCAAGCTCATGAGGTTCAACAAGACCAAGTGCAGGGTCCTGCATCTGGGTCGAGGCAATCCCAGGCACAAATCCAGGCTGGGCAGTGACTGGCTGGAGAGCAGCCCTGAGGAGAGAGCCTTGTGGGTGCTGGTGGACGAGAAGCTCAACATGAGCTCTCAATGTGCACTTGCAGCCCAGACAGCCAATCAGACCCTGGGCTGCATCAGGAGAAGTGTGGCCAGCAGGTCAAGGGAGGTGATTCTCCCCCTCTACTCAGCTCTGGTGAGACACCAGCTGGATTACTGTGTCCAGTTCTGGAGCACCTATTACAGGAGGGATGTGGACGTGCTGGAACGTGTCCAGAGAAGGGCCACAAGGATGATCAGAGGGCTGGAGCACCTCTCCTGTGAGGACAGACTGAAGGAGTTGGGGCTGTTCAGTCTGGAGAAGAGAAGGCTCCGAGGTGACCTCATTGTGGCCTTCCAGTATCTGAAGGGGGCCTACAAGAAGGCTGTGGAGGGAGTTCTCAGGCTATCAGGTAGTGATAGGACTAGGAGGAATGGAATGAAGCTGGAAATGGGGAGATTCAGGCTGGACGTGAGGAAGAAGTTCTTCACCATGAGAGTGGTGAAGCACTGGAATGGGTTATCCAGGGAGGTGGTTGAGGCCCCGTCCCTGGAGGTGTTTAAGACCATGCTGGATGAGTCTCTGGCCATCCTGATCTAGTGTAGGATGTCCCTGCCTATGGCAGGGGTGTTGGAACTAGACGATCCTTGTGGTCCCTTCCAATCCTGACTGATACTATGATACTATGATACTATGATACTATGATACTATGATACTATGATACTATGATACTATGATAATGAGCAGAGATCCAGTAAGTCTGAAGTGAAAATATCTCTGCCACACAGTAGCTAAATCTGTGAGTTATTTTTCCCAAGATAAGGTATACTGTAAAATTTTGCTTCTTTGTCCAGTAGTAAACAGTGAGAATCATGATACTTACTCATGCTCACAAGGTTAGTTATTATACAGTATTATGGAAAACGTTTTGGTGCATCTGGTAAGACTTTCATTTCTTGCAATACTTGGTAAAATTCTTCAAGCTGTAATGTAACTCATCTATTTCAATATGAATATGAGAAGTTCATTACAGAGCTGCACAAATTTCAAAGACTTAAGAAGAAAACTTGGATTTTGAAGAAGTTAAAGAAAGCAGCAAAACCAGAAGTACTGTATATCATCAACTGTAGGAATGCTATCATTTAACAACCTGACACTACAGAAATATTAAAGGATGGATCTGAAATCAAATGAATCTCATATCAAAGTTTTATCACTAGTTCGTTACTATGAAAATTACTGGCATCCTCAGTAGATTCACATTCAACCAGGCAATAACAGCACACTGGGTCATGTCTATTTAGCAGCAGCCTCACTACTCGCTTTGTCAATTGATTACACAGGGCAGCCCTCAGATTCATGAAAAAAGTGCTCCCATCTTCAGTAATGTTTCTGCAGAACAAGCAATGTCTTTCATATCAAAAGATAGGCATTTTTTTTTTGTAAAAGCACTGGGTGGGGTTTTTTTCTGTTCAAGTTCTGGATAAGTTTTGACCTACCACATCAAATATATGATGATTTTTATTACATAAGGAAATACTAACTCCTTGTTCACCTTCTCAACTTTATTTACTAAACCTTCAGGAATAATAGGCTGTGTGGTAAAAAATGATGTTCGTATGTGTGACTAACTTGGCTGAAAGCACCCATGTAGTACTCTTACTGAAAATATTAAAAGGTTTAACTAATTGTAGCGTTTACTTGAGATCCAGAAGTCAAAAATTACTCATGCTCATATGAAAATAAATTCCATCCCCCTTGGGACAAACACAGGAACAGCATATGATCATCATTAAAAAGAATTTTTATTCTTATGCCTGTCTTACACAGGTGTTAGGACTAGTCTTCCTAGTTCCTATACCTTGCCTTCCTACCTGAATGTCATTCATTATTTTAATTGTGACCATCTCTCTGGGTCTGACAGCTGCTGGTTTTGCTTTGTCCTTCGTTCCCATGTACATTATATCTATACCAGTTCTTTGGTTTAAAACCTTCTAGTATGACCTTACAGGCAGCCTCAAGTCAGCTTCCATCTCCAAGACATTTTCTAAATATATACTTCCATGTTAAATCCCTCAAAACCTTCTGGATATTTAAGTGGAGAAAATTCTGAGAGTAGCAGCAGTACAGCTAGCCACTGCTTCCACCTACAAGAGCTGCCCTTTACAAAGTTGTCCCTTTCATTTGTGAACAACACTTTTTGCTGATGGCCACAGAATCTGAGTCCAGGCTCGGGGGTGGAAGCACTGCAAAACTGCTTGCACCACTGTGTCAGCACAGATGTGGCTCTTCCCTCTTAAAGGACCTCCTGTTTACAATTCTTTACAGTTCTTGAACACTGTAATGGTAGCTGTTGCAAAGTAGCTGTCACAAGGAGAGAGAGGGATTAAGAAATCTGCATAAACTTATAGCTAACACCAATTTAAACAACGATAAAATACATACAGTGCTTGCATGAACATAGTTCTTTTAAGTTCAACAAAATAGGGTTTTTCTCCACTGAAGCATGTAGCAGGCTTATGCATAGAAAAGCAGTACCTGCATTGTCAAATAGGTTTAAAATATGTGTGGGATTCACTTTCTTGAGAATGTCTTCTCTCAGAAACAGTAATAAGGACCCCTTTTGCATTGGTCTCCATTCACAGCATCACAGAGCAGAGTAGAGACTAGAAGGCACATCTGGTAATCACCCATCCCACCCCCTTGCTCAAAGCAGTCACATAGAGCAGGCTGCCCAGGGCTGTGTCCTGTCAAGCTTTGAGCATCTTCAAAGATGGAGACACAACTATGGCTCTGAGCAACTTGTTACAATGTTTGACAAATTTCAGATTAAAAAAAGCTATTTTCCAATGTTTAAGTAGAATTTCTGCATTTCAGTTTGTGCCTGCTGTCTCTTGCCCTTTCCTGTGGCATCACTGAGAGGAGCCTGACTCTGTCATCTTAATTCTCCTGTCAAGTGTTTATATGCATTGAAAAACCCCTCTTGTCCTCTGCATACTGAACAGCCCTAGCTGTTAGCCTTCTGTAATTCTTTAATCAAATGCTCTAATTCTTTCAGCATCTTTAAGGCCTTTTGCTGGACTCTGTCTTGTAGGTGCATGCCTTTCTTCTGCTCAGGAGCCCTAAGCTGGACACAGCAACAGCAGTCTTAAGCACTGTCCTACAACAACTTTTCATATACAATTCCTTGTGTCACAAGGAGGTCAGTCTAGATGGTAGGATACAGATTTTGTTACTAAACTGATTTTAATTATCAGAGCTGCAGAAACAAACTACATACACCTTGGGGCATTAGAAGATGAGTCAAAGGCTATGCCTACCGGCCAAATACAAGAGGGCCAGGACTGAGTCTGAGCATTGTCAACGTGGCTGCCTATTCTAATTAGCTGCTGGGTTTGCTCGGGGGTCCTCCATCCAGCTCTCTCCAAAACAATACCTAGACACGTGTAGCAAGAAGACTGACTGCAAGAAACACTCCCAAAAGACAAGTCAAGTAAATTGTTATTGAGGAACACTAAACAATTGTGTTATCTCTTCAGCAGGGGACTGTCAGGTTCATGTACCATTGGCAGCACAACTCATAGTGCTTCTGAGATAGTTCACATCCAGTCTTTGCCAGTTTCAAGTTAGAAGCAGAGGGAGAAACTCAGAAACTGTCAAAATGATGCTATAAAATCTGATTTGGGCTGTCAAACACACCTAACAGGGAAGAAGCGAGAAGCACGTTCTGAATTCAGCCCAGACACGATTAGCATGACTCACACTTAATTTCTTGCCACCTACTCAAGAAGATTAAGTTTTAATTAATTACTGGTTTATAACTAATCTTTGTTATCAAAGGAAATAAGCAATAGCCAGACTCATCATTATTCTGTTTTACATGCCTGTGAATTTACCTAGATGTCCAGAATAAAGCAATCTAGGCACAAACTTCTGGGTGTTTTTAGAACAATATATCCTAAGAATGCAACACAGGCATGTCTTTGGAAACATCCTGTACCCAGTTTTTTATTTTCCAAAATGTTGCTTAAAACTGAGAGGCTGGAATTAAAATAATGTTGCTGTAACTCTAGTGATGAGACAACATGTATGGATTACATTTCTAAATATACTTTGCAATACTAGCTCAGTTCTGGTTATCACATACCAAAGAAAACAATTGCTTTCTACCATTCAGAAAGCCTGGATGAGTTGTTAACAGCATTGAGACTCTGCAAAATCAGCAGATGTGAACTAAATTAAGCAGAAAGCATTCTGGTTAACATGAATTTTGATGGCAAAGGGAAGAGAAAAGGGGAGGAAAAAAAAAATCATTTCCTGACCCCTGTAGGATCCTCAAGCAGGGATCCAGGAGGAACAGTGCTGCAGAGTCATAACATGATGGTTCACAACAAGTATGTTCTAAGTAGAGACCTTTGTTATTAAATATTGCACCTACATCTATACAAACAACTACTTCCTGCCATAGCAGATAGTTGATTGAATCAGCGTTTCTGCATTGTACCTCCTCCCTTTCACAGGAGACAACAGGACAGAATTCAAGCTTGCACTATTTCTCTTTCCCTTTTTGTTGTCTGTGTCTCTGAGCATAACTGCAAGCTCCTGTTTTAAATATGTTCAATTCAAGCATCAATAACTATCATCCTGTGGACTGGCAACCAAAACCATTCACTCATCAAATAATGCTCTCAAAGCCTTTAGCCATCTCCAATCAAAAAGCAATGAAGAGGAAAAGGCCTTCCAGTGAAGTGAAAAGTCACTCTTTGACACTGTACCTGTTGCATCACTTGGACCTCAAGGACTAAAAATGTGCATAGGTTAGGATTTCAGAAGTTCAGTTTGTATTCAGGACATATATGCTCTTAATTGCTTGCATCCATAAGCAATAGTATTTCAGAAATGGCCTAAACCCCAAGAAAACGTCTAGTATATGAAGATGAGCATTGCATGGTGTTATAAATGCAGTGACCTAGGTCTGGGAGCTGAGCAAACATTTACTTTTTCATTGAGTCTTTGCTAGTAAAATGTACTCAGCTAGTAAAAAGGCCCTAAAGACTTTATTAGAAACAGAATACAGACACCCCCAACCAACACATTTGCAAAATTTCATAAGATCCTCTAAAGAGCAGCAAATGCCAAGGAAATGGGGAATTTTAAACAAATTTCTATGATCCAGCAAGGAAGAATGGGTTTTAAAAAGTATCAATAGGAAATGAGGGTGTAGAGTGAAGATGAAGAAAGTTTGTAAGAATGAGAGCTGAAATTTTGTCATTCCTGCAGGCCAGAAGACTGAGATCATTGGCTTCCACAGAGTCAAGGGGTTCACTGAAGGAACACTGGACTGCTGGGAGTCCAGACAAGATTACTTTGTGGAAGAAAAGATTTGGAGTAAAACCAAAGCTGAGCCCATCTGGGCTGGAGGATCCTCCTCTTATCACTGTATTAACACAGCACCCACTCAGCCTGCAAGCTGTGGACCAGCATGGGAGCACTGCAGCAGCCCAGGCTATCCAGGGCATCTCTGCATGCACCAGAAGCAAACCAGAGCAATTGCCAGTCTGCCACAGTAATAAATTTGCCTTGCCACAGCCTGACAGGCTGTCATGTAAAACTGGTAGTCTTTGCAAAGTCTGATGGTCAGCAAGCAGAGAGTGGTTATAGGGCACACAAAGTTCCCAGGCTTGAGCAATGAGAGGGAAAGACAGAGTAGCCTGTACTGGATGGAATGTTGTTTTTTGTGGTGTTGGTTTTGGTTTTTTTGTGTTTTTTTTTTTTTTTTTTTTTTTAAAGACAAGGAAAAGGCTGAGGTCCTGAACACCTTCTTTGCCTCAGTTTTTAACAGCAAGGCAGGAGGAGTTCAGGACGAGTGGCCTCCTGAGCTGGGTGATGGGGTCAGGGAGCAGTGTAATGCCCTGGATATCCATGAGGAATTAGTTCGGGACCTGCTGAGCCACTTGGACACTCACAAGTCCATGGGGCCGGATGGGATCCATCCTAGGGTGCTGAGAGAGCTGGCAGGTGAGCTGGCCAAGCCACTCTCCATCATTTTCCTCCAGTCCTGGCTCACCGGAGAGGTCCCAGATGACTGGAAACTGGCCAGTGTGGTCCCCATCCACAAGAAGGGTCAGATGGAGGAACCTGGAAACTCCAGGCCAGTCAGCCTGACCTCAGTGCCAGGGAAAAGGATGGAGCAGATTATCCTGGTGGCAATAACTGCGCATCTGCAGGATGGCCAAGGGTCAGGTCCAGCCAACGTGGATTTAGGAGGGGCAGGTCCTGCTTCTCCAACCTGATCTCCTTCTATGATCAGGTGACCCGCCTGGTGGATGTGGGGAGGCCTGTGGATGTGGTCTACCTGGACTTCAGCAAGGCCTTTGACACCATCCCCCACAGCAAACTGCTGGCTAAGCTGTCAGCTCGTGGGTTGGACAGCAACACTCTGTGCTGGGTTAGGAACTGGCTGGAGGGCTGAGCCCAGAGAGTGGTGGTGAATGGTGCCACCTCCATCTGACAGCCAGTCACCAGTGGCATCCCCCAGGGATCAGTGCTGGGCCCCATCCTCTTCAATGTCTTCACTGAGGATCTGGATGAGGGGATTGAGACAGTCATCAGCAAATTTGCAGATGACACCAAGTTGGGAGCAGATGTTGGTCAGTTAGAGGGTAGAAGGGCTCTGCAGAGGGACCTCAACCGACTGGACAGATGGGCGGAGTCCAATGGGATGGCATTCAACAAGTCCAAGTGCCGGGTGCTGCACTTCGGCCACAACAACCCCATGCAGAGCTACAGGCTGGGGTCGGAGTGGCTGGAGAGAGGCCAAACAGAGAGGGACCTGGGGGTGTTGATCGACAACCATCTGAACATGAGCCTGCAGTGTGCCCAGGTGGCCAAGAAGGCCAACGGCATCTTGGCCTGCATTAGGAATAGTGTGGCCAGCAGGAGCAGGGAGGTCATTGTGCCCCTATACTCTGCTTTGGTTAGGCTGCACCTTGAGTACTGTGTCCAGTTCTGGGCCCCTCAGTTTAAGAAGGACATCGAGACACTTGAACATGTCCAGAGAAGGGCAACAAGGCTGGTGAGAGGCCTTGAGCACAAGCCCTATGAGGAGAGGCTGAGGGAGCTGGGGCTGTTTAGCCTGGAGAAGAGGAGGCTCAGGGGCGACCTGAAAGGTGGTTGTAGCCAGGAAGGGGTTGGCCTCTTCTCCCTAGCAACCAGCACCAGAACAAGGGGACACAGTCTCACGCTGTGCTAGGGGAAGTTTAGGCTCAAGGTGAGCAGAAAGTTCTTCACCGAGAGAGTGATTTGACATTGGAATGGGCTGCCCGGGGAGGTGGTGGAGTCACTGTCCTTGGAGGTGTTCAAGAGGGGATTGGACGTGGCACTTGGTGCCATGGTCTAGTCATGAGGTCTGTGGTGACAGGTTGGACTCGATGATCTTCAAGGTCTCTTCCAACCTTAGTGATACTGTGATACTCTGATTTGATTTGTTAAAAGCCCCAAGCAGAGAAAATAATTTTGAGCCAGAGCAAAGTTTAGCTCTGCTAAGGTTTTCAGGACTATGAATAAAACAAACAAATAACAAAACCCCAACAAACAAACAAAACCCAACAACAACCAAACAAAACCACAACAAAACAAAACAAAGCAAAACCAAACCAAACCAAAAAACCCAAACCCAACCAGCCAACCAAAAACTTAAACCCCCACAATTACATCACTGGCTTCATCTTTATGACCTGTTGATGCACTATAGGGAGCTGAGTTAGAAGATCCCTGGAACCTTTTGTTTTCCTGGGAGCTGCATGTATCCAAAGTACGCTAACATATTTCTATCTAAAATAAATACTTAGGACATGCTGGGCCTTGAGAATATTTCTGAAGAGCAGGTCAGCAGTTCTGTCAGTGAGATACATCTTGGGAAACATCATAACTCAGGAAAATGGAGCGGTTGTGCCCAAGTGGTAGGTGGCCATGCATGGTGGCCATGCATGGTTCTGGGATGTTCAGCCAAACAGATATGCAGAGGTGAACTGAATCATTAGACAGAGAGGAAGAATGATGCCTGCCATGGAAGTATCACCACTGACACTGCTAAAGGGTCTGACTGTCACAAACTAGAGTAGCTGATACATTTGACTTTTGGACAGTGAAAAGCATTTGCACATTTTTGAGTAGCCACCAGTTTGCAAAGAGGAAAACCATCTCAGAAGAACTTTATACCAAGTTATAAATGTGCTTTATAGATTTACAGACCACACACACACAAAAAAGAAAATTATTGCAAAGCCTGGGCAACTTGGCAGCTGTGGAAAGTTTCTCACGTGAGCATTTTAGAACTTTTTTTTACCATAAAATGCAATTTCTGCTGAACCTTTGCCCATTTTTGGCATGCCAGTTTGCCCAGAAGACAGCATAGAGTTTAGCTCTATTCTGCAAATCAGTCATTGTGGATTTTGAAAATGTTCCTAGAAATTTGTACATTTTTTCTCCTTTTTTTTTTTTCTTATTAGGGAGGAGGAAATGCAAATATAACAATCTCCTTTCCCCCGGCTGAGCATGCTCGTGTCTCAGAGTACAGGTTACTTCCTCCCCATGGTTTTATTTGACTTCCTGAGGTCAGGACAAATGCAGCAGCCAGATGCCTGGCATCCCAGGAACTACAATCCTTACTAAAAATTAAATACTAAAGGGAAACATTAGGCCCAGCATGACCTTCCTGATGTTCCCTCTCTTGTGTTACAAGGGTTAACACCTCTTCCTGCCCTGTGCCTTTATCTGTTTAGTTAACGTAACCAAATATAAATAAAAACAGTCCTGCAGAGCCTGCATTTGTGCTGGGTTTCTATATAGCTCTAAAGACTTTCCTCCTCCTGCCTGTCCATTTAAAACGTGGGTCTGCAAGCAGCAGAGCCAATCTGACATGTTACTGCAGCAGGGGAAGGGCAACCTGCTCTTAGCCTGGAGCTCTGACACTGTCATACACAGATTAAACCAAGATGAGGGTTTGGAGGGGTTAATTGATGAATTTAATTGCTTGGGAAGAAGATGCCACAAAGTAAGGGGAGAAACAAAACATTGTTTTTGGGGTCAGTGAGCTGTTGGGTTGCCTGGCCCCTCTTCACGGTAGGTTACCATTAACCTCCTGGTCAGATGAAGGACATTGTCTCACTACACTGAGACTACTTTATTGACTACACTTGGGACAGAATGGCTGGAATGACTGGGCATGCTGATTGACAGCCATATGAACAGGAGACAGCAGTGTGCTCAAGTGGCCAAGAAGGCCAACAGCATCCTGGCCTGTATCAAGAGCAGTGTGGACAGCAGGAATGGGGAAGTAATCAGCACTGATGAGGCCACAACTCAAATACTGTTTTCAGTTTTGGGCCCCATGCTACAGGAAAGACATTGAATTGCTGAAACATGTCCAGAGATAGGCAACAAAGCTGATGAAGGATCTAGAAAAGAAGTTGCATGAGGAACAGCTGAGGGAACTGTGGTTGTTTAATTTGGAGGAGAGGAAGCTGAGGAGAGACCTCGTTGCCCTCTACAGCTACCTGAAAGGAGGTTCTAGTGAGGTTGGGTATCAGGTGGGGACAAGAGGAAATGACCTGAAATTGTGCCAGGAGAGGTTTACATTGGATATTAGGAAAAATTCCTTTACTGAAGGGTTGGTCAAGTATTGCAATAGGTTGCCCAGGGAGGTAGTGGAGCCACCATCCCTGGATGCATTCACAAAATGTGTGGACATGGCACTTTGGCACATGGTTTAATGGTCATGGTGGTCTTGGGTTGATGGTTGGACTTGATGGAACCCTTTTCGCACAGAAATGATTCTGTGATTCTGTGATTCTGTGATTCTGTGATTCTTTGATATGCAGACTTTGGAGGAGGGACAGGGATGGTCAACATGCTGTACAGAACACTGCTGAGCTAAGTGGTGATCTGAAATCCTCAAATCAAGAACAAATTAGCCAGAAGATGCTCCTCAGACAAAGATGTCTTTAACAAATAAACACTCTGTGGGCATGCAAGAGGGCAAACTATGAGGACCTTATGGTCCCTTCTGGCCCTTTACAAGTACATTCTGCCCTAAAAAAAAAAAAAAAGTGATGCAGAAGAAAACCCCTTTACCCTTTACTCAAACAACTGAAGACAAACCCTGAAGTACCTTCAATTATGTTTCAATCAGAAGTTACTCCCCCAGGTCTGCTTTTTAACTTCCTATTCAACCTAAGTATCTATTGGAAAACTTTTGAGTTTAAATATTGCATAAACAGGGGGTAAATGGAGCTGTTCTTGGATCTTGGAATGAGACCAGGATGAGATCAGATTTGCTGCAATAACATAAACTGTCACAATTTAGAAAATGATTCAACAGTGGCAACTGTATAACCACAACACTGACTGTATGCAAAGGCAGCTGTACCACAAGAGTCAGGGCATTTATTTTCTTACTCTGTCTTCAACTCTTCATGCACCACCATTGCTATGGGAATGAACAGATACCCTGGGCTGGAACCAAGCATGTGACTGAAATTGCTCTGTTCAAGATTTAACTGAAAAATACTTTCTACTGTAAGGATGATGTGAAATCAGTCCTCAAATTGTCTTCTACCCAGAAACACACAGTGAAAAGAATTCTTCAGCATTAAGCTCTTTCCTTTATCTTTCTCTGGCTGGCACTGCTCTATCTACTTTCTAGGGTCCAAATCTAAATACACTATTCACAATTTCTGTAAAACCTCCCGCTGTGGCTAGGAAAGAATTTACTTATACCTCCCTATCTCTGCCCAACAGGCAAGCATGGTGCCAGCATTGTACTTTGCGCTTCCTAGCAGCCTTGTGATTTCAGTTCGCTGTGGGTTTTGCTTGTTTGTTTGTTTTGTGGGTTGGTTTTGTTTGTTGATTGTTTGGGTTTTGTTAGTTAGTTTTGGTTGGGACTTTTTGATTTGGTTTGCCTTGGATTTTTTTCCCTGGTTTTGTTTGTTTAATTGGCTCTGATGCTTCAGTCCCTCCCAACCCCCAATTTCTGGATGAACATGGTGTCATTAGGTACGTATGGGCCTCCAGATGTTTTCATTCAATGTCCAAGCACAGCATTGAGCCCTAAAGCTGAAAGCAGGCAGAATAGTGTGAGTCACTGTGAAAGGACAGGAGCACGAGGGCAGCTTAAAATAGTTTCTTTCTCCCTAGAGTGGTTCTTTCCCAGGCCAGCTTCTGTGTCAACCTGAAAAAGGCAGTAAGAAGTTCTTTCAGTTTGGGCTTTGTGTCTTCATACTCCATATTTCTTTGGTGCCCTTTTACCCTGCCCTGGCTTTATTTTTCAGTTGTCTTTTCCTGAATTTTATCTTTTTCTTCATTCTTTGTTTCCTTATTGCCAATGTTTTGACAATGATAGTTCTTTCATGCCAGGAGCCACGCCCAAGCCTCTACCTGAATGATAGGCAAATGTGCTTGCCCTATGTTGTGCTTTCTTAGGTGAACACATGGAGACTCCAGCAAGGATGAGGATGATAAGGCATGCTATATGGACCTAAGGTCCTTGCTGGTCAAAATGCCTGTTGATTGCAGAAAGAGTTGGTGGCTGTATGAATCATTATAGTTCTTTGTGGTTCATTGTGGTTCTTTTCCATAGAAGCAATGGCTGAGTTGAACGTGCTTGAGTTAAATGTTACATTCACCTGATTAATTAAGGGGACATAACTGGGGGAAAAAATAATCTACTGTAAAGAAGGTGGAGAAACTGCACCTTAAAATTTTTACTATACTTATGGAGGTCAGTCATGCATGGAGTGGCAAAGTAAGAACTCCTACTACTCTGTTCATAATTTCCTTATTCTGGATTACATCAGCTCTTATCCGTACACAAATAATGAACCTGACACAGCACAGCTAATGCTCTGCCAAATGCTGAATTCATCCAGACTCAGATATGTGTGCTATACCCATGCAATTTCAAACATTTATCTGCATGACATTTCACAGTGGTTTAACTTCACATTGTTCAAGCTGCAGTGTGATCAGGATGACTGCTTCCCATGATGGATAGTGTAAAACCAGCTTACTCTGCAATACACCTGGCTCTAACCCAGAAAGGGGTTTTAAGAATCATACACAGCCAGCACAAACACTGAAGTGGGAATTATGTCTCCCAGGTCTCTATTCCTGGGCTTCTTGGGCCTTGACCTCTTGTATCAGGACTCTTCCTGTCCTGGTAGAAAGGCTACAGGGTGAAAAAACCCCACACAAACAAACTAAAAGCAACCAACCAGGTTATCCAGGGAGGTGGTTGAGGCCCCTTCCCTGGAGGTGTTTAAGACCAGACTGGACGAGGCTCTGGCCAGCGTGATCTAGTGTAGGGTGTCCCTGCCCATGGCAGGGGTGTTGGAACTAGATGATCCTTGTGGTCCCTTCCAACCCTGACTGATTCTATGATTCTATGATTCTATGACTCTAACCAAGACCCAAATAATAATAATAAAAAAAAAAAAAAAAACAACCAAGCCAAACCAAACAAAACCCCAAACAAACAAAACCAACCAACCAAAAAAAACCAAACCTCCAAACCAAAATCCAGACAAACAACAGGACCTTTATTTCTCTTATCTTTTTATTGCAAGACTTTCTGCCCTGCTGTGCATTGCTCTGCACAGCACTATTTGCTGATGGACATATCCTCTTAGGAGAAGGGAAGGAATTCTCTTCTTACAGGGTCCTGCACATCATGACTCTCTAGCCACTGCTCTCTCCCAAGAGGGACACCTGGATCTGTAGGAGAGCCAGGCCAGCAGGAATGCAGCACTGGGCTAAGCATGGCTCCCCTGGGGTGCTGGACTGCAGCCTTATGTGTGCTGAGCAGAGGGAATCTCCCTTGTTCTTCTAGGTAGGGGAAGGGCCAGGAGAAAATATGTAAGAGCCAGCCAAATACTGTGTGTGACCACCCATGGGAAGAACCAGAAGAGCCCAGAGGGCCAGCCAGCAATGTTGCCAGTTGTCCTACAGGCACACAGGGAGATATGAGGTGTTATCCAGTGGACCCTCTTGCTGTATGTATCTGGAAACATCTGCCATGGCCAGAGAGACCTGAGCAGGGCCTTGGGAAGACACAGCTGAGGCTTTAGTGACTGGTTCCACAGCTCTGTTTGGGCAAGCACCATGGCTAAGGATGGCCTGTCATAACACCTTTGAGCAACGGGCTTTGACGTCACTGAGTTCCCTCAAGAAAGGGGTTTGAATGTAACTGCAAGTGGTGGACTCTGATGTCACCTAGTGACCAGGCATTCCTCTCAGCCTGTGTTCAGGCACTGGGTCTTACCCAGCCAGCTCATGTCCACACTCCATCTCAGAGAGTTTGTGAGGTTTGAAGTGCTGAGTGACAGCTTTGGTGGTGGTGGCTGTGCTCAGGAAGATGCCAAAGCCCAGCGCCATTAGAGGATTTTCCCTGACCCTGCAAGGTTCAGTCAGCCAGGGTACCCATGGGGAATGCTTGAAGAAACAGAGGTGAGCTGGGCAGGAAAACCTCACTCTGAGGAGCTGTTTCCTTTTTGAGGGACCCAGGCATTTCTTCCACCTCTCCCCAGGCCAGATAATGACCATGGCCTCTCACTATTTTCTAGCATGACACCTGCTGCTAGTGAGAAGGAGGTGCTTGACATCCCTAGCTCCCAGCAGCCCACTGCAGTAAATGGAGGCCATGGCCACAGAACTGGACAACTGCAGTCCTATATGCCTGGTCAGATGGGAGAAGGCCAGTTATGTGATGCCATGCTTCCACAAGTTCTGCATCAAGACCACATGCCTCCTCTGCAAAAGGAGGATCATCATTATGCATGCAATGCAGGCAGATAACAGCTTTGAAGAGCGTGTTGTTACACCATGTGCAGCATCACCTGCCATCACCTGCCAGGCAGGAGGAGCTCCTGCCCATCCATCTGCACCCAGACCTGCAGCAGCACAGCCACAGCCTTTGGGAATGGGGTCACCTTGCTTCCCTCTTTCCTGTCATTCACATGCTGCAGGACACCAGTTGAGAGAGATGGGCATGCTGCTACCCTCAAGCTGTTCTTGCAGGTCTGGCCTTGGCACTGGCATTTCTTCTCTGCTTGGGAAGGACCTGTCTTTGGCAGATGGGTGCCAACAGTGGCCCAGTGTCCCTCACCATGCCTCCTCACGAATACTCTCTGCAAGGCTTTCCCCAGCACAGCTCCTCTCTGCTGTGAGTGAACACAGCAGAAATGGAAACATGTCCTCTCTCTGCTGCCCAACATGTCTTCTCCCCTTTTTGTGCAGCTGTGCCCACCATTTCTTCTCATCATCTCTACAAGAGTGCCATACAGCAGAAAGCTGTGAATTTAGCTTTTCTTAATTTTAATAAGACCTTTGATACTCTCTCTCACAATAGCTTTCTGTACAAGTCGCCCTTAGGAGCATCCTTACTCATTCTTGGAGCATCCTTTTATGTGGCTAACTTTTCAACATGTAATTCAGCTCCTGGGAGTCTTATGGAACTGTATTATGTACTTAAATTTTAGTATGTGCTGAAGTGATTTTTTTTAAGAGTAAGGGGATCATGTTTATTTCAAATAAAGCATTGGAGGTCTTGGCTGAGTTAGGGATAACTCCAGAGTTAGCCCAGTAAAATTGATGGCTCCAGTGTCACTGAAAACAGAGAAAAGGCAGAGAAGATGTAGGCCCTTTTCCTTTTGTCTCAATCTGTTAATGTCAGCAACATCTGGGGTACTTAAAAAAAAAGCCACCATTATTTCAACATTATTTATGGGATAAGAGAAACCAGGACAGCAGGCAAGTTAAACAAATGCCTTTCATAAAAGACACTGCATAAAAAGGCAGAGTATGAAATGGATTCTGGGTTTCTTCTCCCATCGCTTCAAAATTGTTCCATGAGGCAAGAGAAAATAAAATTAAGATAGATTGATATGGTCATCTAGTTTGAGCAACTCATGTTTTTATCACAGGAGCATCAAAATATTGTGTTTTATTTATGAATAACACAAGCCTTTTCCAGCTTGCTTCCTGGTAAAAAGGCAGCATTCAAGACATAGAAGTCCTTTGTGTCGTGTGTAGTTCTCATTGTTCTGGGAAACTTTGGCTGATGCCTACTGTATACTGAATGCTTTGTTTCAAACTTGCAGAAGTTGTTCTTAGATGCTTCCCCACAATGTTCCTGCAGTTGTGTTTAACAAGCACTTAAAACTCAGATCACATATTTGTAGCAAAACCCAAGAATACATGGCTGTATGTCAAGTGCTACAGAACATCATAGCCTGCCCCAGTGCTGGGAGGAGAGAATTTCTTCAATTACCAACAGAAGCCTGAAGTAGAGGAATAACAGAAATCTAACTGTGATTTAGGACTGTAAATACTTTTCCATCCCAGTGTTGAGTACCTGTAAATAGTTTTGTTTCAGAGATTTTTTTACAAGTTCCAGAAATACGGTTATATGCATTTCAGAGCTGCTTGTAAGTGATAGTCAAAACACCTCTTGCTCTGGTGTGATGGAAGTTTTGCCCATTTACATAAACTGCAAGATTGTTATTATGAAAGTGAAGCCAGCCAGGTTGAGAAAATCCCACTTAAAGCCCACTGTGTGTATCGTCCACATGAGCAGTTCATGAAAATTTCTGCTCTTCATTCTAGCATACACCCAGCAGCAGTCAGCATGGAAACCACTGAGCCCTTGGTATGTCCTTTGGCTCGATCTTCAGACAGTATGTTCACTGTGTTGCTCTCTAAGCAAGAGTTTGAGTATCCTTTCCTCTTCCATGAGTGTCTAGGAAACTCACTGCATTGTTTGCTGAACCCATATCAGGCTCAGAGGTATGACTGTGTGTGGAAATTACTGTGCCTCCTGCCTTTTCTTTGCTCAGCAGGAATTTCATTTAGAAGAGCAAGTAATTTCCCCCCCCTCTCAGAATTTACATTAGAAGTTCAATGATTTAGAGTCCACCAACTTCAGTGTCATAATTTCTATAAATACATTAACACCAAATTCTATTTTTCATAGCAAAATTATAGGACAGTTTCCAGATTGGCAATGAAAACATTTAGTTGTCATGAAATAGCAGTGTGATGTTGACATTAATTTCCAATAGCCAAAGTTTCACTGTTCTTGTGATGAAATGGAGGGATGCTTGAAGCTTTGACCCCAGAAACTTCATTTGTGAGAGATGCAGCACTAGTGAGGCCACAATCATAGTATGATACTATGATACTATGATTGTGGCCTCACTTGAATAAAATTATGTCTAGTTGAAATAATTTTGGATCAGTTCTGGGCCCCATCCTGTTCAATATCTTTATTGATGATCTGGATGAGGAGACTGAGTCAGTCATCAGTAAATTTGCAGATGACACCAAGTTAAGAGCAGGTATTGTTTGGTTAGAGGGTAGAAGGGCTCTCCAAAGGGACCTTGACCAGCTGGACAGATGGGCAGAGTCCAACATGATGGAAGACAACAAGTCCAAGTGCCAGATGTTGCACTTTGGTCACAGCAACCCCATGCAGTGCTACAGGCTGAGGTCAGAGTGGCTGGAGAGCAGCCAGGCAGAAAGGGACCTGGGGGTCCTGATTGACAGCCATCTGAACATGAGCCAGCAGTGTGCCCAGATGGCCAAGAAGGCCAATGGCATCCTGGCCTGCAGCAGAAATAGTGTGGCGAGCAGGAGCAGGGAAGTCATTGTGCCCCTGTACTCAGCACTGGTTAGGCCACACCTTGAGTCCTGTGTCCAGTTCTGGGCCCCTCAATTTAAGAAGGACATCGAGACTTGTGGTGGTTTGGGCTGGGTGCCCTCTGCTACGTGGTGTACTTCCTGTGTCCAGAAGTCCAGCCCAGTGGGTGGACACAGGAAACCAGGTATCTCCTACCACAATCCCCTGCACCGCTATAAAATCCAGCGCAGGGTCCGGGACTGCCTCTTTCTTCCCTCGCCAGCACCCGGTAACTGGGGGAGACATCTCCCGGCCTTGGGCCTGGCTAGGGGGATGGGCGGTCTCAGGGCTGGCCAGCTGAGACTAGCCTAGCAGTGGGGGGGGGGGGAAGAACGAGCCCTGGGGGTCTTGGGCCCACCCTCAGGTGGGGATGGGATGCTTCTGGGTCTGCTTTGGGGTTTCTTTTGTCACTGTTTCTGGTTCTCTATGCACATTCACTCTTTTCTATTTAAACTTTCCATCACTTTTGCAATCCGTTTGTCAGAGTCATTATTTCTGCCTGTGGTGGGGAGGGGGCTGCCTCAACCCACTACAAGACTCTTGAAGGTGTCCAGAGAAGGGCAACAAGACTGGTGAGAGGCCTTGAACACAAGCCCTACGAGGAGAGGCTGAGGGAGCTGGGGTTGTTTAGCCTGGAGAAGAGGAGGCTCAGGGCAGACCTTCTTGCTCTCTACAACTACCTGAAGGGAGGTTGTAGCCAGGTGGGGGTTGGTCTCTTCTCCCAGGCAGTCAGCACCACAACAAGAGGACTCAGTCTCAAACTGCATCAGGGGAAGTTTAGGCTGGAGGTGAGGAGAAAGTTCTTCACAGAGAGAGTTGTTAACCGCTGGAATGTGCTACCCAGGGAGGTGGTGGAGTTACCATCCCCGGAGGTGTTCAAGATGGGATTGGACGTGGCACTTGATGCCACGGTTTAGTAGTCATGAGGTCTTGGGTGACAGGTTGGACTTGATGATCTTTGAGGTATCTTCCAACCTTATTGATTCTATGATCCTATGACTTGGTTTCTGGAGAATTCACATCATGGAAAACGTGACAGCAGACAATTTCTGCAAATGTTCCTTTTTTCTTTTCTTTTTTTTTTTGTTTTCCCCCTAATCAAGTGGGTTTCCATACAGTATTGCAAAGTTAACATGCAGTGAAGAGTGGTCTTTGCTTAACAGATAAATTCACGATTGTCAAGAACTGAATTCAAACTCCACCATCCCTACCTCCCATTCCTTTGCACATACTACACTTTGAGGTAAACAAGACCATTTGGGGCAAAACAAGGACAGTCATGAAGGACAGACAAATAAAGCAACCTTTACCAAACCTCTT
Organism: Picus viridis; assembly: GCA_033816785.1. Lineage (NCBI taxonomy): Eukaryota > Metazoa > Chordata > Aves > Piciformes > Picidae > Picus > Picus viridis. Next base: position 71,142,427 of record CM066606.1, on the reverse strand, counting down.
CAGGTAATATAAGGCTATCTGGCAGGTGAGAACATCTGCTTCATTAAAGTTATCTGCTTAAGGGCTTTTTCCATGTAAGCTTGATAATATCTAAAGCAGGGAGTGATAAACAAAGACAGGTATATCACCTAATAGATGAGGCATAATGGAGATCATTCTAAAGACCAAAAACTTTGAATCACTCATTGGTGGTCCATCGAGAAACTCTGAGCATATCTTTGGAAAGACCAACCCAGAGTTTGTAAAACAAGAGAAACATGAGTATCTAGGGTGCTTGAGACCAACATGTGGGATGATGCAAAATTTATTAAGGAATGTTTAGGGGAAACAATGAGGGGAAAAGGCAGCAGGGCCTGCAGAGCTACTCATATGTAAAACAGGGTTGCAGGTATACTTGTTTGAGCCTTGGTCCTTCTTCCTGCAGACTTTCCCATCTTCTGATTTAGTTGTTTCCTATCACTGTCCAGATGTAAGATAGCCCACTCTCACAAGCAAGCACCCTACAGAAAAATTGGGAGAGTAACATAACAAAACCACTAGGTTGGTTTAATGAAATTATTACAACGTACAACTATCTTAGCCTATTTCACAGAAAAACACAGCAAAAACAGGAGCAGCACCAGAAGCCAGCAAGAAAATTACTCCCACACCGTCCAATCCCACAGGCAGCCCAGAGGAAAAACTAACACCCCAAACCCAGAAACCAGAAGCAACAACCAGAAACTGGAAGCCTCTCATAATACAATCCAAACTGCAGGCCCTGAGACACTTTGCTCTGACCTGCACTTTCATTTTAAAGCTGACATGATGTCAGTATAGTATTGAATACTCATCCACAGATTCAATGGACTAAACCCATGATTCTCTCTTTCTGCATCGTTTCACTCCTTATTCCATGTGTGTGAACTGCAAAGACTAAGTGCCAGGTACAAGGGAGACCAGCAGGGCTGGTTTTGGTGCCAGCTGCAGGAGCCACAGCAGGGGCACAGGTACCCCAGGTGGTGTGAGACAGAGTGAGAGATCCAGTGACAGCTAAGTATGTAGCTGCCAACCCAGAGAGTGTTGTGTGTGTGTATCTGTGCATCTCTGCCTGTCTGTGTCTGTGTGTCCATGTGTATCTCTGTGCGTAGTTGAATTTGCACTGCCAATACTAAGCCCTGCACTGGAGCCCACTGCTGGGGTGCCACTGTTAGGTGCAAGATCTGACTGAAGTCCTTATCCACTCCATTTGGAGACTGATCAGGAATGACCAGTCTCATCAGCTTTAGCAAACCATCCACCTCAAAGTCTTGCCAAGCACCTTGATCTCGCTTACAGTCTGTCTTACCCCACTTCATTGTTGTGGCTTTTGCTTTTACAATGAGGTTCAAGCACAACCATTCCACTCTGCAATGCAATGAGCAGATGATTTCTTCTTCTCATAGTGGCATGGCTACATGAAGCAAAAAGCACTGAGTGTTTTCCAACATATTTCTTTGGGATTTAAACACCAACCCTGCAGAAATTAATGAGGCATTGCTAATCAGTCTTGTGCTTTTCAAAAACATTCTAAAAGGGTAGAGTATTGGGTAACAAACAACAGTAAACTTACATGGAAGTCATTTAGTTTCATCCTAGATTAACTTTATAGTCACTGTGTATTTCAGAGCATTACTAAAACATAAGGGAGACAGATAGAATGTGGTTTGATTTATTGTGTTTAATGTTTTGGGTTTGGTTTTGTTTGTGTGTGTTTGGTTTTGTTTCTTTGTTGGTTGTGTTGGGGGGTTTTGGTTGTTATTTGGTTGTTTGGTTGGTTTTGTTCTGTTGTTTTGGTTTGGTTTTGTTTTGTTTGGTTGGGGTGTTTTTGGTCTCTAGAGCACAGTTGTCTGATAGTTTGTACAAAACTTATTTCTCAGTAAGCTCACTCTCATGCTTCATGCAATGGCATACTGAACATCTTTACACTAAAACTTCATCTTTTTACTGACTGAATTTTTGTACTGACAATATAACAATAATGTAATGAGCTGGTTAACTGTGACAGCTTTATCAGAATTAAATCAACGATGCAGAAAGAGTGGTTGCTAATTAAATGCATAGTCAGTGCTTATATCCTAGCCTTTGTTTTAATGGCATCCAAGAAGATGGCTTCAAATCTGGATATGCTTCAGTTACAGAATTTATATTCTTTACGAAGAACTACAGGCCCACCCCTCCAAGAAATGCTTAACATTTCAGGGGAAAAGTTTTAAGATTATAATGGAGAGATGGATGGACTTCAAAACTATTTTGTACAGCGGTAGGAAATAAGCATTACCCATCCTCTCAAAAATTCTGTGTGTGTTTAGTGGTAACTGCAAAATTGTTTTCCCACAGTTTAAAGCTGAATAAATTTTCAAAGTCACTCCATAAGCACCTGAGTGTTAAATCAAAAGAAGTAAAAGTAAATATTATTTCTTCCTGTCCATGCCAGAGTATTTTTCTCTTAAGATAAGCTGCTTAGGACCTTCATTTTTTATTCACAAAATTCTCCAAGGAAAACACTTCCAAGCACAATTTCAGTTATTTAATTCAGAAGGAAATGTCATGCATAGCTTAGAGCTGATGCACATTTCCCTTACTGGTTTCCCTTACTGGTTTCCTGCAAGCCTCTCAGTTCCTTCAAGGATCATTCATATTACAGGACATTCTATCTGTGTTTCATTGATCACACAGATAAGAAGGAAGAATATTCTATATAAACACATTTATATCTATCTGAATGTGAATAACTCTTGAAAGCATAGAGATTTTAACAGAAACTTTTTGAGTATTCACAGAAGTATTTGCTACCCAGGAAGGTCCTCAAGTATACACGCAGTGGAAAGATTTTTGCTATATTGTGATTAACTGCTGAACTAAGGCCTGAAAGTCCCTCCTTGAAAAGGCTGTGGTACCAGCGAGCTCAGGTGTCAGATATGGCTGTCTCTAAACAGGTGCCTGTCATCACTGGCTTTCCTGGCTTTTAAACCACATTCTTAGAGTGCAGCCAGTGCACTGCAGCACGTCATGGTTGGAAGGAGTCCAGCACAACAAAGGCAGGAAACGTGGAATTCAGGCACCATATAATCCTAAACATGCTGAAACACACACTTCCATAGAAGTCCTGGAGAATAGCAGGGATTATTGCAAAAAACACAGATAAGTGACTTTTTAGGGTAAAATCAGTGTTACCTGCAGCAAGAACTAAATGTCTTCTTTTAAAATATATATAATTACTATGAATTTGGCCAGTTACTTTTGTAGATGTGTTTTGACTCTGAATTTTTGTTCTGTACTCATCACTGAATTATTCCCCCTTTGCAGTTCTGATATGTAAATAGAATCTATTTCGCTGCATTTACTGATTAGGTAACAAAACAGGCTATGGTGAAAATTACAAAGCTAAAGACTATTTGTAAGAGCTGGTTTAAATCATTACAATTAATATATCAACAGGCTTTTGTCTAAGATCTGCTTTCATAAAATATTAACAAGTAATGCAATTCTTTAAAAGGATGTATGGTGCAAATATACTAGAAAAAAAATCATTAAATATTTGGGGGAAAATCTCTTTTTTTTTTTTTTCCCAATTCAATTTCCTTCCTACTCCTGCTTTAAAAAAAAAAAAAGTGTTCACAATGTGCAACAACATAATTGTTTATTATTAAAGGCAAAAAAAGCACACAAAGCAGTCTTTGATTTGCAGTTCACAAAAAATAGTGTAAACTGTTCTGCCATGTAGTGTGACTTCTTTTCTCACTTTTTTTTTCTCTCAAATGAAAGAAATTATTCAAAATGAAAGCTGCATTTCCTCCTCAAAGCAGTAACCTCTAAGCATAAAAATGCTTAACTGTCTTATGAAGAAGAACATTCACAAGGTTTTAAAGAAAAATCCTATCTTCCTGTTTATGAAGAAAAAGACATCCCCGATGGTGGCCACCTCTACCATTCACTGCAACTCACAAGATCACTGCAGCAGAGAAAAGGCTTTGCTTTGTAGGCAACAGAAAAGGCATGGACACAGTAACCATAAGGTTAAAATACTCAAGCCTCTGCCTAGACCCTTGCCTCTGTCTATTGCCTTTCATTGAGCAAACAAAGAAGCCACATTTAGGTCTAAATACACTAGGACGTGCTAGTTAAACCTGATGCATATGCAAGGACCTCTCTGAAAGTGCATACTCTTGATTACTGTCAGTGATTTTCCTCAATTCAGAGAAGTTTTGGGCAAGATCACAGAACGGCTTGGGTTGGAAGGGACCTTAAAGATCACCTAGTTCCAGCCCAAGCCATGGGCAGGGACACCTTCCACTAAATCAGGGCTGTGTCAGGGAGGGAACATCCAGAATGTCCCTAGGCATCACTGGAGGTGTCTAGGAAGAGACTGGATGGGGCGCTTGGTGCCATGGTTTAGTTGATTAGATAGTGTTGGGTGGTAGGTTGGACTCGATGATCTCAAAGGTCTTTTCCAAACTGGTCTATTCTATTCTATTCTAGTCTAGTCTAGTCTAGTCAACCTATTCCAGTGTTTCACCACCATCACTGTAAAGAATTTCCTCCCAATATCCAATCTAAATCTACCCTCATCCATCTTTTAGCCCCTTATCCTATCAATACAAGCCCTTGTAAAAAGTGCCTCCTCAGCTTTCTGGAAGGCTTTCTGCTACTGAAAGGCCACTATGAGGTCATGGAGCCTTCTCCAAGCTGAATGACTCCAACTCTTGAAGCTCTAATAGTTCCATGTCCCTCTTATGCTGGTGGCATCAAAACTGGACACAGTACTGCAGGGGATCTCATGAGAGCAGAGTAGAGGAGGGGAGAGCTGCCTCCCTCATCCTTTCAATCTGATCTTCAGTAAAGCACATAGAATCATAGAATTGTTAGGATGGGAAGGGACCTCAAGGATCATCTAGTTCCAGCCCCCTGCCATGGGCAGGGACACCTCACAGTACATCAGGCTGCTTACAGCCACATCCAGCCTGGCCTTAAAAACCTCTAGAGATGGGACTTACACCACCTCCATGGGTAACCTGTTCCAGTGTGTCACCACCTTCATGGTGTAGAACTTCTTCCTAACATCCAATCTGAATCTACCCATTTCTATTTTTGCTCCATTCCCCCAGTCCTATCATTACCTGACAGCCTATAAACTCCCTCCCCAGCTTTCTCATAGGCTTCCTGCAGACACTGGAAGGCCACACAAAGGTCTCCTTGGAGCCTTCTCTTCTCCAGACTGTATAGTCCTAACTCTCTCAGTCTGTCTCCATAGGAGAGGTGCTCCAGCCCTCACATCATCCTCATGGCCTTTCTCTGTACATGCTCCAGCATATCCAGATCCTTCCTGTAATATGTGCTCCAGAACTGGATGCAGTATTCCAGGTGCAGTCTCACCAGAGCAGAGTAGATGGGGAGAATCACCTCCCTCAACCTGCTGGCTATGCTTCTCTTGATGCACCCCAGGATGTAATTGGTGTTCTGGGCTGCAAGTGCACACTGATAGCTCATGTTGAACTTCTCATCCACCAGCACCCCCAGGTCCTTTTCTTCAGGGCTGCTCTCAAGCCAGTCCCTGCCCAGCCTTTATTGGTGATTGGGATTGCCCCGACTCAGATGCAGACCTTGCATTTGTTCTTGTTGAACCTTATGAAGTTGTCATGGGCCCACCTCTCCAGCCTGCCAAGGTCCCTTTGGATGACATCCCTTCCCTCCAGCATGTTTGCTGTATCACACAGCTTGGTGTCATCTGCAAACCTGATGAGGGTACATTCAACGCCACTGTCCACGTTGCCAGCAAAGATGTTGAACAAGACTGGTCCCCTGAGGGACTCCACTTGTCACTGGCCTCCACTCTGACATGGACCCATTGACAGCCACCCTTTGGGTGTGGTCATCAAGCCAGTTCTTTATCCACTGAATGGTCCATCCATCAAACCCATACTGCACCAGCTTGGAGACCAGGATGTTGTGTGGGAAGGTGTCGAAGGCTTTGCTCAAGTCCAGGTAAATTATGTCAGTGGCTCAACCTTCATCTATTAATGTTGGGACCTTGCATAGAAGGCCACCAGGTTTGTCAGGCAGGATTTGCCCTTGGTGAAGCTGTGTGGATTGTACCAAATCACCTCTTCATTATTCTTTTGCCTCAGCAGTGCCTCCAGGAGGATCTGCTCCACAGTCTTACCAGATACAGAAGTGAGACTGACTGGCCTGTAGTTGCCTGGGTCGTCCTTCTTTCCCTTTTTGAAAATGGGGGTTATGTTTCCCCTTTTCCAACTAGTGGGGACCTCCCGGACTGCCCTGACTTTTGGAATGTAATAGAGAGTGATTTAGCAACCTCACCTGCCAGTTTCCTCAGCACCCATGGGTGTACCCCATCGGGTCCCATGGACCTGAACACTTTCAGGTTCTTCAGATGGTCATGAACCTGATCTTCACTCACTGATCTTCACTCGCAATGGGCAGTTCCACATCTAAGTGTCTGTTTCACTGCATAATCTTAACCTGTGACACCTTGAACAGGAGGGGACAGATCTTGGTGTTCTTGGTTAATGTTTTCAACATGACAAATTTCTGTCTTTTTGTCACTTTTTAGAAAGACCCCACTCCCATATGGGAACTCTGAATGGGGACATATGTTGGAATACAGTGGTTGGACTTAAGTTGGCCTGCTTATAGGAATGCTTTGACATTTAAAAGGGTTGGGTCTCAGTCCTTACTCAAAAGAAGGAATGTGTGGCCATACATTATCCACTTAGTAGTGTCATCAGCAATCCCATAGATATTGCAGAAGCTGAAAATGGACTTCTTTTCTCAGCTTGATGTCCTGATCATAAACTGAGGCTAACCCTTGTGCTGAACACACCTCATAATTGAGAACTTGTCCCAGAATTAGGTGTAGCGTATCAGCTTTTGGTGGTGCTAAATTGCTTGGCTTCCCAAACATTGTAGCAGAGTCTAGAAAAAATGTGATGCCTCGCTATTCTGAAACATAACCCTCATCCCCTAGCTAGTGCTAGCCATGAATGGTCACAGTCCCTCAGACAATAAATTTGGAAAACAGTGCTGCCTCTCCATCACGGCAGATGTAGTCATACACTCAAGTTCTTTCCCATAGAATCATAGAATCAATAAGATTGGAAAAGACCTCAAAGATCATCAAGTCCAACCTGTCACCAAAGATCTCATGACTATTAAACCACGTCCTCAAGTGCCACATCCCTTTTTGAACACCTCCAGGGACAGTGACTCCACCACTTCCCTGGGCAGCCCATTCCAATGGCTAACAACTCTCTCTGTGAAGAACTTTCTCCACACCTGGAACCGAAACTTCCCCTGACACTGTTTGAGACTGAGTCCTCTTGTGGTGCTGATTGCCTGGGAGAAGAGACCAACACCCACCTGCCTACAGCCTCCCTTCAGGTAGTTCTATTCTATTCTATTCTATTCTATTCTATTCTATTCTATTCTATTCTATTCTATTCTATTCTATTCTTCAAGTAGTTCTATTCTATTCTAAACGTAAATGAGATGGCAAGCATCATAGATGCATTGATACAGTTGTAGAGAGCAATAAGGTCTCCCCTGAGCCTCCTCTTCTTCAGGCAACTCCCTCACCCTCTCCTCATAGGGCTTGTGCTCAAGGCCTCTCACCAGCTCCGTTGCCTTTCTCTGGACATGTTCAAGAGTCTCAATGTCCTTCATAAATTGAGGGGCCCAGAACTGGACACAGGACTCAAGGTGTGGCCTAACCAGTGCTGAGTACAAGGGCACAATGACTTCCCTGCTCCTGCTGGCCACACTATTTCTGATGCAGGCCAGGATGCCGTTGGCCTTCTTGGCCAACTGGGCACACTGCTGGCTCATGTTCAGCCAGCTGTCAGTCAGGACCCCCAGATCCCTTTCTGCCTGGCCACTCTCCAGCCACTCTGACCTCAGCCTGTAGCTCTGCATGGGGTTGTTGTGACCAAAATGCAGCACCTGACACTTGGACTTGTTGAATGTCTTCATGTTGGACTCCGCCCATCTGTCCGGCCTGTCAGGGTCCCTCTGGAAGGCCCTTCCATCCTCTAACAAGCTAGTATGTTCATTTCCCATAAACACATCAAAGAGTATTCCAAGTAAAACATTTCCATACAGTCTTTATTGAATTTTGAAGCAGACAGTGAAACTTGGGTCATTGGAAAGACAAAAAAAGAAAGAAACAAACAATAAAAATGTAATCAAGGACAATGTATTCTAGTAAAGCATTTTTAATATGCAGGTTTCTGCTGTTCTGCTGTGAGCTATGGCTTCTTTCTTGTGATTCCTGAGCTTTCCACAGGTGAAGTGAGCATATAAACGTGGTGTTTAGCTGAGTGACCCAAAGCTGTGTGGTAGCTCTCCATGTGTCTTCACTAGCCTAATACATTCAGATTTAAACACTAGATCTCAGTAGTGATCTTTAGAAATAAACACTGGACTTAATTCATGCCTTGTATAATTCTATGGGCTTCAATGAAGTTACAGAAAAGAGAAATCTGAAGGAACTCTCCTAGAAGAGCTTATATTCTTCGACTTTTTAAAGAGATTTCCATTCCTTAGGCAGTGTGATATTATGAGTCAGATTTATCACAATAGACTGCAAAGCATTATTCAAAGCATGTTATTTATGATATTTGTGTTATTTAAATTACTAAAGTTAATGGAGAGTGATTGATGCCAGGATTGATGCTCAAGTGCTGTGAGAGTTCTTGCTGACCTGGAAGTGTACTTTCTTGGTGACCAACTTGCAGTCAAGGCTCATGTACAGGTGTGGGAATTAATGATGCCAGCAAACAGAGGAGTGGAGCATCTTTGAAAGAAAACTGACAAACACATAAACAGAGAAACAAAATCTACACTGCCTGGACTAATTCCAGACAGTTCCTGTAAGACAAGTAAAAACTTTGGGTACCAGTGACCCTGTTTTGGGGGGTTTGTTTGTTTGCTTGTTTGTTTTCCCCGAGTCTTTTAAGAAAATACTTTCCTTGGAAATAACATTTGTGAAAGGAAAACTGTGCAGTTTTCAAAACTCCAGTGAGTCATATTTTAGTTGAAGACTTGCAAAAAACTCAAGTGTAAGAGGTCTTGGAGAATGACACGTGGTCATGGGGAACCTGTTAGAGAGCTTAGGTTAGATTTGATTAAAACCTGCTTATGTCACAAGTCTGTTGTATTGCCTTGTAAGCAGTGATTTAGATGGCGTAGAAGGAGATAAAGAAAGGTTCTCTGGGACAACTCTGCTGTCATTGTATACATTTTGGGCAAAACTGAATTAAATTCTGTTAATGAAGATAATTCCTTACAAGCACATAAGAAAAAATATAATCCTCAGACTGCGAGCAGAAACAAGTTACCCTCTCTCATAAAAGCTATACAGAGAGAGTGGTTGCCCACTGGAATCGGCTGCCTGTGGAGGTGGTGGAGTCACCTTCATTGGAGGTGTTCAGGAGGAGACTTGATGGGGTGCTTGGTGCCATGGTTTAGTTGCTTAGGTGGGTTGGATTGGTTGATGGGTTGGATATGATGATCTTGAAGGTCTCTTTCAACCTGGGTGTATTGTATTGTATTGTATTGTATTGTATTGTATTGTATTGTATTGTATTGTATTGTAAAGCTTTGCAGACATTCCTTGCCCTGGCTGTTCCCTGTGTCCCAGATGTGTAGGATTTCATAAAATTTTAGATTACCCAAGCACTTTGCAGACACTTTGGGAAGATGACAAGAAATGAGTGCATTCGGATGCAGGTGTAAGCTAACTATAAAAAGTGGCTGCTGGTTTCTGCCAGCTGGTGAGCTACCAAGTTTGACATGTCTCATATTTGGGAGCCATCTACCTTAAACATGGTGCTACAGGCTGCTCTGTTAACTGTGACAAATACTCCAATACCCAACTGCAACACAAAACAGTGGCTTTCCAAAAGTAGTCAATGATATCCTTTCCTCTCTCTAGGACTGCCTTTGTTACTACATTGTAAATATATTCTGGCTATACTTAGCATGAGTCTCCTTGATGCAGCCCTTTGTAATGAACAAGACTTTTCTCTGTGCATCATTTAAAGCGCAGGATATAGGCCAAATGTTTCAGAAGCATACTCATTACTTCACACTGGGGAACTGCCACAGTAAAATATTAAATAAAGTCAGATCAAAATAATAGCTACTCTAAGGACTCCATGGTATCATCTACCAAATGCAGATGGCCCAGTTAATATTATGCAGACTCAATATTTTGCATGGATAATTTCTAGCAGCTAGGGTCACAATAGAAAATGTCTCCCAGGAAATACAGGATAATTAGGCCAAAAATGCTCAGAATTTCCCAAGGAAAAATTATAAATGTCAATTTAAAATATAATGCCATAGAAATATCAAAAAGACATTTCTAACAAAAAATATTTGGGACTTCAAAAGAGCTTGTCAAAGGCAGCTCAGTTTGTATGATATGCAAAATAAAAATAAGGTCCATTCATAAATACACAGTTTAAAATTGGTGTAACACATAAATTGGAATTGATATATTTTTTTCAAGAGTCTAATAAAAACATAAATTTTAACCTCTGTTATGATATCCTTCTTGGCTGTTACTGAATTCTGTACATGCTACCTAATAAACTGAACTAAAACCATGACATGAAAAGCAAATGTCTCCCTCCAGGATAAACTGAACAATAAAGGGTCATCTTGCCTGACTTTTGACACCTGCAATGAACACATCTTCAGGTGAACGAATAACTCTGGACTCCTTTCTAGTGCTGGTGAAGTGAGAAACATTTTAGATTCAATTCACCTTTTCTGCCTTGGGAAATGGGAAAATTAAAACCTAAACTTGCCTCTTTCCACTATGTCATCTATTGCTAGTATGACATATTAGAGTCATTAGCTCAAACCATGCATAAGGTGATATAATTTTCATTGAATACGAAAAAAATGTAGTCACCAGATGTTCAGGAGGATTATACCAAGTGCTGCTGACAAAACCAGTCTTAATCATAGAACCAACCAGGTTGGAAAAGACCTCAGAGATCATCAGGTCCAGCCTAAAATGCAAAGCCTTTTTTTTTTCCTTTTTTCTCTTTTATCAGTTACCACTCTATAATGGGAAAATCAGCAACAAGCCACTTCCTTCAGGACAGTATTGTGAATATGAACCAGATCTGGTAACATCAAATGACAGCCATAGCATATGCTCCAGTAACTAGGAAAAATGTCCTAGAGTGTTTCCCAGGTCACTTGACCTACTCAGCAGTGACTCCTGCTTGACCCTACACTCACTTGCATGTGCTCACTTGCTGCTGTTGCAGCACATAGGCCCAATGAGAAGTGGTTTGACTCTAGCTGCTGGCCCTCAGACCCTCACAGACACTCACGCACAGAGACTTCGATTGTTTCAAAAGCAATTATAAGTAGCAAAATGTTGCATAGACTGCTGAAAACTAAACACACTGCATATCAGTGAAACAACTGTGAGGAACAGGTAATCAAAAGATTCTTTTTTACATTTTTAATTACCAGGCAGGCAGAGTGCTGATGTATAATAAGGCAAATTATTTGAAATTAGTGACTATGCGACTACTTATAATCACAGCCTTGTGAGTCTAACATGGTTTATGATTATCTTTACAAGCAGACAATGCTGTGTGCTACTCTACAAAATGAGTTAGCTACTCAAGACTGCCACAAGAAATGTAAGAAATGTAGTCATGCTGCCAGACAGCATTGGCACCACTAGGCTGACTGGCTGCCTGCCCATTCCTCGCCTTAGTTATAAACCTACATTCCTCTTCTGCTGCTCAGCATAACAATAAATCCAATCTATTTACAGGCAGTAACAGCCATTCTTGAGATTCACACACACAGAGGTGATAAAATTACTTCAGAAAGAAGAGTGAGTCTGCTCAGAAATCCCTTCCCTTATTTTTCTTAGCAAAGCCAGTTTTTCTAGTGTACATAGAGGAAATATAAACCTTATCTCTTATGAAAATATCTGAATAAACCAGCCTATGTCTCACCCCATGACACTGGAAAGGAAATATTCATGAATGTGTAGGCCTCAGGACACCAAGAGAAAAGTAAAGAGCCCCTTAAAATGCTCTTCACTTCCTTCTTCTGAAGGAAACATTCCCATAATAGCATGACATAACTGCTGTAAAGTGCATTCAGCTGCAAATCCACGTTGCTCTCTGGTACAACAGTCAACACTACCCAGCAGTGCATACTGCAAAAACTAAACTCAAGAAGGTTACAACCATAAGGTGATGCTGATGCCTATGTGTTGGACTGGGCTCTCTTTCCTTTGGGGATCCACCACAGTCCAGCAGAAGAGATGCTAATAAGACACTTTAGTCTCTTTTTCATGCAGTTTTATAAACTGCTTGCCTAAAGAATGTTGAGGTTTATGCACTCATGCTGGCTACAGGACATAAGGGGTGGATTCCCAGCTAAACTCTTCGGGGATATATTGTTTCAAGTTATTCCAAACAACCATAAAGCTGCTCTTGACTTTTCATCTGTTCTCACAGACTTGCTCATTCTTTGTCAAGGCTTATAGAGCAGTAACATCACAGTTAACATCCCTCTTAACTCTTTGTTCTTCTGATAAGAATAATCCTCCTCCACTGCCCCTTCTAATACTTTCTTCTGGCATAGTAACATACAAATACTGAGCTGAAGGCTGCTATATTCTATTTGTGCTGGCTGTTTTCCTCAGAAATGCATTCTATTTATGGCACATGCTGACACAGCTGGCTCCAATTTGCCTTCTCATGCATAGTAACTTGGGGAAGCCTGCCATATTGCTACATGCAAAAGTAATCACACCAGGCTTTTGTTTCAGGGGGCATCCCTGCCTATGGGTTCTTTCTACTGCCTGGGGAGGTGTTTGCTTTCCAGACTGTCCTCAGCTACCTCAGCAGATGTGTAGACCCATCATTGGGGTCGTGTCCAAGGATAGTACTGAGAGGGAGACAATGCTTTTCCAGCCTAAGGGCTTGTTCCCCACCCACTATTCTTGAATATGATTGTCCACACATGGAGTTAGGCAGGGGTAAGTCCCTATACAGACAAGCCCTCTATGCTAAACGCACCACTCTGAAGGATGCTGAGGCCTCTAACCACATCCTGGGTACTAGATGTCCACCACAGGTTCCTTATCACTGTGCCTTTATGCTGCAATCTCAACCGGAGACTTCAACCTTAGCAGAGTTTAAAACCTGTGCTTTCAGAGCTCTGTGATTAGCTTAAAGACCTTTCATACTTAGTATTAATCTGATAGCTGCAATATTTCACCTGCATATTTAAAAAGCCTTTAAAGATAACTAATTCACCTTTACACTGCAACTGTTTCATGCCTGTGTCTCATTTCTGTATGTGTATGTCAGGCAGATCATGCTTTATTTTTCATTCTTGCCAAGCTAACAAAACAAGGATTTCATGAGGATTTTTTTTTGGGGGGGGGTTGTTTGTTTGTGGTTAGGGTTTTTGTTTGTTTGTTCATTTGGGATTTGGGGTTTTTGAGGTGGTTGTTTTTTTGTTTTGTTTGGGGTTTTTGGTTTGGATGGGGCTTTTTGAAGCTATGAGAAGTGATTAGGGAAATCATAGTATCATAAATCATAGCATGGTAGGGGTTGGGAGGGACCCCTGGAGATCATCTAGTCCAACTGCCCCCTGCTACACAGCTATGCCTATATCAGGTTGCACAGGAACATGTCCAAGTGGGTTTTGAAAGTCCCGAGAAGAAGACTCCACAGCCTTCCTGGGCAGCCTGTTCCGGTGCTCTGTCACCCCCAAAGGAAAAAAGTTTCTCCTTAAGGTTAAGTGAAAACTCCTGTGTTCTAGGTTGTACCTGTTGCCCCTTGTCCTATTATTGGCCAGCATTGAAAAGTGCCCTGCCCCATGCTCAGTATTTCCATCATTTAGGTGTTTACAAGCATTCACAAGATCTCTCATTCTTCTCATCTCCAAGCTAAAGAGCCCCAGATTCCACAGCTTGTCCTCATAAGCCAGATGCTTCATTCCACTAATCATCTCATGGAACTCTGTTGGATTCTCTCCAGTAGTTTTCCATCCTTCTTGAACCGGGGAACCGAGAACTGGACACAATACTCCAGATACTGCAGCCTCACCAGGGCAGAGTAGTCAGGGGGAGAACTGTCCTTGCCCTGCTGGCCACTCTCTTCTTAATACACCTCAGATTACCATTGGCCTTCTTGGCCACAAGGGCACATTCCTGGTCATGGTGAGTTTGTTGTGCTTCAGCAAAAGCAAAGCTGCTTTTGAGCAGTTCAGCCCCTAAGGTCTACCACTGCATGGGATTATTCCTCCTCAGGTACAGGGGCCTACACTTCACTTGTTGAAATTCATGAGGTCCGCCTCTGCCAAATTCTCTGGTGTGTCCGGGTCTCACTGGATGGCAGCAACACCAATATTCCCATTTAGTATCATCAGCAAACTTGCTGAAGACACACTCCATTCCTTCATCCAGGTTGCTGATGAAGATACTGAACAAGACTGGACGCAGTTCTGACCCCTGGCAAACACCATTAGGCACAAAGCTCCAACAACATCCTGCACCATTGATCACAACACTCTGTGCTCTGTCATTCAGCCAGTTCTCAATCCATCTCACTATGCAATCATCTAACCCACACTTTCTAAATTTACCTGTGAGGATGTCATGGGAGACAGTGTCAAAAGCCTTGCCAAAGTCAAGGTAGACAACATCTATTGCTCTCCTCTCATCTACCCAGACGGCCACATCATCATAGAAGACTATCACATTGGTCAAGCATGATTTCCCCTTCATGAGTCCATGCTGAATATTCCTGATGATCTTTTTTACCTCCACATCCTTAGAGGTGACCTCCAGAATGAACAGTTCCATCCCCTTCCCAGGGTCAAAGGTGAAGCTGCCTGGTCTGTAGTTTCGTGGGTCCTTCTCCTTGCCCATTTTGAGGACTTGAGTGGCAATAGCTTTCAGGCACCTTCCCTGTTCTTCAGGACCTTTCAAAAAAAGGTGAAGAGTGGCTTATCAACAACCTTGACAGATCCTTCAGCACTCATGGGTGCAGTCCATCAGGGCCCATAGATTTGTGGGTGTCCAGCCTGTCTAGGTTATCTTCAACCTAGTTTTCCTTCACTGAGGGAGAGTCTTCCTTCTTCCAGACTTTCTCTCTTAGGTCCAGGGAACTGAGGGCTGGTCTTAGCAGTAAAGACTGAAACAAAAAAGTTGTTCAGTAACTCTACCTTTTCTGTATTCTCTGTCACCAGGCACCCAGCTCATTCAATAGTGAGCCCATGTTTTGCCTGGTGTTCCTTTTCCTGCTAATGTACTTGAAGGTCTTCTTGTTAGTTTTTGCATCTTTTGTGAGATTTAACTCCAAGAGGGCCTTAGATTTCTTTGTAGCATCCCTACACATTCTGGCAACATTCCTATATTCCTCCCAATTGGCCAGTCCCTTTTCCCACAGTACTGGCAACTTCCTTCTTTCAACTAATTTTTTTTCAGAAGCTCCTTGCTCATCCCAACAGGTTTCTTACCTCCCCTGCTTGATTTCTTACTCATAGGGTTGTACCAATGCTTGAATTATAACCATCTCTCTTTGTACCCCGATATTCCAGAGCCCAAATCCATGGGATTCTTTCAATTAGAGCTCTGAAGCAAAGTTGGCTCTCCTGAACTCCAGGGTTGCAATCCTATTTACTACCCTGCCACTTTCTTACATGATCCTAAACTTCACTATCTCATGGTCACTGCAGCCAAGGCTACTGCCAGCCTTCACATCCCTAGCAAGACCTTGTTTGTTAGCACAAGGTCCAGCAGCGCAACTCTCCTTATAAAGTCTTCCACCACCTGTGTAAAAATTTATCATGAAGTCACTGCAGGAACCTGCTGGACTGTGCTTCACTGCATTGTCTTTCCAGCAACTATCAGGGTGCTTGTGCATGAAGTCACTAGGCGTGTGATTGAGAAGCCACTTTAAGATGTCTGTATAAGGTCTCATTGGCTTCCTCTTCCAGATAGGTGGCCTATAGTAAACACCCATTACAGTGTCATCTGTATTAGCCTGTCCCTGAATTCGTACCTGCAGTTACAACTCATTCTTCTTCCTTGCTTAGCCAGAGCTAAATACATTCCAGTTGCTCTCTCACATAAAGGATAACCTCACCACCAGGCCTTGCTGGCCTGTCTTACTTTTAAAAGTATGTAGCCCTCCATTGCAACACTCCCACCATCAGAGTCATCCCACCATGTTTCTGTGATGACAAGTAAATCATAGCTATCCTGCTGCACAGTGGCTTCTAGCTCCTTCTGTTGCCCATGCTGGATGCATTGGTGTAGATCCTTTTCAGTGAGGTTAATGATTTCACCCCCAAAATTTACCTGCCGATTCTAGGCTCCTCTCTAGTGAGACTGTTTCATTTTCTTCCTCCCTGTAAGCTAGTTGAAAGCCTGAAAGCCCTATTGATGAGCCTCACCAACTCATGTGGAGGAATATGTCTTCCCCTTGTGGTAGCTGGACTCCATTTGTTGCCAGCAGGGCCCAGAGCCATGTAAACCGCCCCATGATCAAAGAAACCAAAGTTCCACCAATGACACCAGCCTCTGAACCATGCTATGGTTCAGCTGTGTTTCCTATTCCTTTCAGTATTCTTCCCTGACACTGAAGGGATTGGGGGGGAAAACAGCCTGTGTTCCTGATATTTCAACCAGCTTCCCTGGTGCCCTTAAATCTTTTTCCGTCACTTCTGAATTTCTCTCTGCAACCTCATCACTGCCCACCTGCATGACTAATAGTGGGGTAATGATCAGAGGGCCATACCAGACCAGGGAGTTTCCTAGTAACATCTCCAACCAGGACCTCAGGGAGGCAGCAGACTTCCCTGTGGAATGCATCTGGTTGTCAAATTAGGCACTCTGTTTCCCACAGAAGGGAATCACCTGACCCTGCTTTTTTTGCTTACCAGAGGCAGACATAATTCATGGAGCTGACTGACTCACCCCAGGCAAACCCCTGGATGGACCTTCATCTACATCCTTGTTTGCCTCACCTTCAAGTTTCAGAGCCAAATATTTGTTGTGTAAGGGCAACTGGGAAGGTGAGTGGCATGGGTTGAACTCAATCTGCTGCTAATACTCAATACCATGCTGCTGCCATGCCAGCTTTAAAATGAAAGTGCTGGCTGGAACAAAGTATCATGGGGCTTGAAGTTCAGATTGTAACATGAGAGGCTTCCTATTCTGGTTGCTGCTTCCTAATTCTGGGTTTGGGGTGCTGGTTGTTTCTGCTGGACTGGCTTCTGTGTGCTTGGTTAGGGGGAACTGTTTTTAACACTGCTTTCTGCTGTTGCTTCTGCATTTCAATGCACTTTTCTGCGAACAGGCTAAGGTAATTGTGCATTGTATCATCTCAGTAAAATCCATTCTCTCAATCCTTTTTTGTGTGTGTGTTACTTTCCCTCCCATCTGTGTAGGGTTCAGAGGTCTTGTGAGACTGCTGTGTTAACCCGCAGCAGTGAGGGAGGCTGGGAGGTGATTTGTCTGCCACCCACAGCAAGGACCTTTTCCCATTCCCCCTTGTCTCTTAGGATTCCACCTTCTGCCCCCTAACAATAAGGCAGGGGAGCCTCTGCCTCACATGGAGCTTCAGTCTGCTGCCTTTGCCTTAGGGATAGGAGGATATGGCTTCACCAATCTATCCCTTTCTCACGCTCCCTGATACTCTTTAACTTTTCCTCCTCCTCCTTCAGCTCTGCCACCAGGTTGAGCAGATCATTCATCAGGTCACACCACACGTGGGTTGTCTCTACTGCCCTCTGGTTCTGCAACAGGCTCAGGCACTCCCTGCAGCTGAGACCTGCACAGCCTGCATGGAAGCTCTGTTTAGGTCCCTACACTCCTTGCAATGGGTTTTGGCTGAGTTAGTTCTTCTTCTGGGAAGGCAAAGACCACGGGAAAAGCTGCCTGCTCTGCATGACCTGCCTGCCCCAACTGCCATGCAAACTGCTGTGGCATGCCCTTTTGATGAGCCACTCCCTGTTTGCCTGTCCAGTCCCTCATGATCCTAGTAGTTCAATATAACAGCCCTCTGCATTCCTGTGGAACTCCATGTCAAAAGCATACTTTTTTTTGTACTTTCACATTATTAGACAAAATTAAAAGGCAAAATTCCAAGTTCAATTCTGTTACTGCTATGCAAAACTGGAGTAGCTCCACCAAAACCATGCTATTATATTAGATTTATGCTGCCCTGGAATCTGAATTTGGACAGCAGGCTTGTGGTCAGTGCTTGACTATGAAACTTTTTGACTTGAGGATTTTGTATCTCTCTCAGAACCCTTTTCAGATGAATGTCAGACAATGTTGCATTTTCCTTTTAAAAATGTGCATTCCGTGTAAGTGAGCAAATATAAATGTAATGTTTTAACTGTAAAGTAGGGTAAATCTAGGGAAAGGAACCAACAAGTCTGATTTACAAACCTTGATTTGCTCTTTTGCCAATACTCATATTTGGATCTGTTCAGCAAATGCTAGAAATGGAATTACCCCAAAACACCTTAACAAAATTTTTAAATAAAGGTGTCATGGATTAGGTCTAAATCTGCTGCTATTATTCAAAACCACTCTGCTTTGTGCCAACTTCAAAATGAAAGTGCTGGCTGAAGCAAAGTATTATGGGGCTTGAAGTTCAGAATGTAACATGAGAGGCTTCCTGTTCCAGTTGCTGCTTTAGGGTTCCAGCTTCTGGCTGTTGGCTGTTTTTTCTGCAGGAGTGGAGGTGAGATGGGTGGTTGCTGAGTAGCTCCCTGAATTCTTGATTTGTGGTGTTGTTGGGGGTTTTGTCTTCATTCTTCTGCAAATAGGCTGAGCTAAGGTAATTGTGCATTTTGTTACCTCATTTATGCTCTACTTGCTTTGTCTCTATCTCAACCCAGAGGGTTTTCTCTGTGTGTTACTTTCCCTCTGTTCTGTGTTCAAGGGAAACAGGCAGGTTAGTCCATTACAGCATGTTAACCCTTTAGAGAAGGTCAGTTCAAAAATGGGTCAGCTGCCTTTTTCTGCTTGCTTAGCACACTCTGCACTCTAGAAAGATAGAGTGGGACCCAAAAATTGAGGGCCCCTAAGTTTCATCTTCTCTCTGGACTTGATCACACTCCACAGGTCTCTGCTTCTGTGTAATCCTCCTCCCACTTGCAATGTCACTTTTTGTGATGTCCACAGACTGGTTGCACAGGTGACATCCCTGCTATAGGGATCAGGGCCTCTTTCCAACACGAATGCAGATGCTGTCTCCAGCTCAGCATTCCTCTCACAACAGCTGACTCAGTACTAACAGTGTCAGTTTTAACGTCGTTTAATCTACTGCCTGTTAACACCAACTTCTGATTGATTCTTTGTGTAGCGAGAAAAACTAAAAAATAGAGACCATAAACAGACACCCAAGAAAACTTCTCAGCTCCTCCTAGTTTCATCTTCCCTTACATTTGCCTAGGTTTTCAATTAGATGGCACCAATTTCTTTAATGAGCCAACAAGTGGCATGAAAGATTGAGTGTAAGAGTGGATACAATGGCTTCTCTTGGGCTTGTTGGGGGCTTGGAACCTGTTTAAAGCAAACAGCATCAGTAATACCATGTACATTATCATTAACTCCATTTACAGACCTTGTACCAACTGTAGAAAAAGCAGGAATTGCTGTTATGACAGGCATAATAAAGCATCCAGCCATACCAGTGTGCATTAATCATCCATCCACTAGTCACAGGGATGTGGAAGAAATGGTTGTCTGTTCTTAAACATTTGTACCAGTAAGGTTTGTAATCAGTAGTGTCATCTTCCTCTACTGGGTGCTGGAAGGGGCAGTGTCATTCTGCCTAAGGACAAAAGTATCCCACAGATTGCAGCCCAGTGTCTGATTCTTTGTGCACCGAGGAACTACATCCCTGAATGTAGTGTTTGCAGTAGGAGAAGCATTGTACAATGACTGACAGAGTGGCAGGAGCTGGATGTGCTGTTATTTCACTTTTTGTGGTGTTCAGATAGGATAGCTATGAATCCCAGTTATTTTTCACAATCTCACAAACAGGGAGTTGCCTGTAGTTTATTTCTGCTGCTGTGAGAAAGTCAGCATTTGATTCTTCTAATTTTTTGAGCCTTTAGCAGCAGTCTGGGGTTTATTTATACATTTCCCTCATTCTTGCCCTCTCCCTCATACGCATGCACTCCACCCAGGTCCTATGAGTCTATCTTTAGACTTGCAGGCATTTTGGATAGTTACTGGAAATCACCAGCTACTTCCATTTCAATCGCAAGTGTGGGGGAAAAAACCCAGCCAACCTAAAACACTAAACTGAACTTCAGTTTGTCATGACCTATTAAAAGTTTGCAGATGTCAGTGATGTCTGGAGGCTTGTGAACTTTCATATAAGCTTGATTTATGTAACATCTAAGCTTTTTCTGTGAGTTTCACTGCTACCACCCAGTCAATCCCCTTCAGTGTCCTGCTATGCAATAGCACACTTCCAATTGATACAACAGAACCTGAGTGGATCATAGGAATAGTTGAAGAATATCATTAATTGGGAAAATGTTGTAGTTCTATTAAACACACACTGGTTCCACATCAGCTCTGACATTTAGGAATGGAGGAGTGCAGAGATGTAATGCCTGTTGTGAAACGTTCTGGCTCCACTCAGCTTTTGCTGTTGGAAAGCAAACCTGTTATCAAGGGCTCACAGAAAGCCAGACACTGAACTTTGCAACTAGCCAGAACTTGAGTTTTGCATGTTTATAATTTAACTTGATTGAATTAGTCTTTTATTCTCCATAGTTGCTAGTGTGGACGCTGTATTTGAGCCCTGATACGGGCAATTCCATCAACACGTTCAACTATTAAGGTGTACAGGATGTATTTTCAGGATGACATACATCTAAGCGGCTATATTTTAGTTGAAAATTTACCTTTCAAAGACCACAGAGCATCTCATTATGTGGCACAAGCTAAGCTTAAATGGTGTATTCTCTAAATTATAGTTCTCATCTTAGAACCTTGCTGCCCTGTCAAGATCCATTCAGCTCGCATCTATGGAAATAGCTAGTTTCTTTATGAATTGTAATCTAAGACATTGCTGTGTGGCCCCATAGATTTAATTGCTCTGCTGTGAGCTCTATTTCCTTCACCATTTCTTTCTTCTCCTTTGGGAAATCTACTTTTGTCCACAACATACGTTACTTATTTAATTCTTGGGAACAAAGGCTGATGTCATTACACTTTCCAGCCATGTGTCAAGATGCCAGTTGACCTATATATGCCTCTTCCCCACACCTTATTTTTCTTTCAATGAAAGTGATCTGTTCTATGCCTCACCTCAGGCAGTGGGGAAAACCCTTTGCCTGTGTTTAGCACAGCTTCCAGCTTGAGCACTTCTTTCCCAAGAGTGCTGTGAGGGCAACTCCACAGAGAAGGTCGTGGCCTAAATAGTATGAAGCAGTCTGTGACTCCAGGCAAGGTGTTTCCTCACCTGCTTTATGCTTATTGCTGACTGCAGACCTGGGGAAACTGGCTGGATGGTAACGCTTCAATAAACTAAATACATAGAAAAGGATAGCTAAATCCATCATCCACTTCAGTTTTGCTTGCAATGGGAAAGCAGCACTTCAGACCCTCATTAAGACACAGTTTTAAGTGTTTGTGCTTGTTACCAAAGCAGATCTGTGTACTGCAGGGCATGCCCATTCAATTGTGCCAGCTCACTACCACAAGCTCCCTTTCACAAAATCTTGAATTTCCTCCATGCTTTTTTATTCCTCTCAGGGGAAATACAGTTGCCTCTTTGATGTCAGCATTTAATGATGATATAGGCTATGTAAAAGATTAAGGTTTCCAATGTACACATGATGGGGAAAATACCCATTTCTTTTTCACCTGTGGTGATTAGAAGTTTCATAGTAGTTTCTGAAATCATAGGTGTGTTCACTCTCACTTCCTGGACAAACTTCATACAAGTAAAGCTCGTGGGCTTCATGGCTGTTTTCAATACATATTGAGGTGGATTTTGTTGCAGAAATATGTTGCAGCCTGAATTTTCTGACCCTGTCAAAAGCTGGTTATAGTTCTCTGGAGTACACAAAGGAAACAGAGTTTTAAAAAAAAGATAAGGAAGGAAGGAAGGAAGGAAGGAAGGAAGGAAGGAAGGAAGGAAGGAAGGAAGGAAGGAAGGAAGGAAGGAAGGAAGGAAGGAAGGAAGGAAGGAAGGAAGGAAGGAAGGAAGGAAGGAAGGAAGGAAGGGAGGGAGGGAGGGAGGGAGGGAGGGAGGGAGGGAGGGAGGAAGGAAGGAAGGAAGGAAGGAAGGAAGGAAGGAAGGAAGGAAGGAAGGAAGGAAGGAAGGAAGGAAGGAAGGAAGGAAGGAAGGAAGGAAGGAAGGAAGGAAGGAAGGAAGGAAGGAAGGAAGGAAGGAAGGAAGGAAGGAAGGAAGGAAGGAAGGAAGAAAAGGAAAGAAAGAAAGAAAGAAAGAAAGAAAGAAAGAAAGAAAGAAAGAAAGAAAGAAAGAAAGAGAAGAGAATAGAATAGAATAGAATAGAATAGAATAGAATAGAATAGAATAGAATAGAATAGAATAGAATAGAATAGAATAGAATAGAATAGAATACAGTAGAGTAGAGTAGAATAGAGTAGAATAGACCAGACCAGGTTGGAAGAGACCATCAAGATCATCGCGTCCAACCTATCATCCAACACCACCTAATCAACTAAACCATGCAACCAAGCACCCTATCAAGTCTCCTCCTAAACACTTCCAGTGATGGTGACTCCACCACCACCCCGGGCAGCCCATTCCAAAGGGCAATCACTCTCTCTGTGTAGAACTTCTTCCTAACCTCCAGCCTAAACCTCCCCTGGTGCAGCCTGAGACTGTGTCCTCTAGTTCTGGTGCTGGTTGCCTGGGTGAAGAGACCAACCTCTGCCTGCCTACAATAAAATACAACACAACACAATAATACAATAGAATAAACCAGGTTGGAAGAGACCGTCAAGATCATCACGTCCAACCCATCAACCAATCCAACCCACCTAAACAACTAAACCATGGCACCAAGCACCCCATCAAGTCTCCTCCTGAACACCTCCAATGAAGGTGACTCCACCACCTCCACAGGCAGACCATTCCAATGGGCAATCACTCTCTCTTTATAGAACTTCTTCCTAAACTCCAGCCTAAACCTGCCCTGGTGCAGCCTGAGACTGTGTCCTCTTGTTCTGGTGCTGGCTGCTTGGGAGAAGAGACCAACCCCTGCCTGGCTACAACCTCCCTTCAGGTAGTTGTAGAGAGCAATAACGTCAGCCCTGAGTCTCCTCCTCTCCAGGCTAAGCAACCCCAGCTCCCTCAGCCTCTCCTCATAGGGCTTGTGTTCTAAACCCCTCACCAACTTTGTTGCCTTTCTCTGGACATGTTCCAGCAAGTCAACATCCTTCCTAAACTGAGGGGCCCAGAACTGGACACAGGACTCAAGGTGTGGCCTAACCAGTGCAGTGTACAGAGGCAGAATGACCTCCCTGCTCCTGCTGGCCACACTGTTCCTGATGCAAGCCAGGATGCCATTGGCCCTCTTGGCTGCCTGGGCACACTGCAGGCTCATGTTATCAACCAGTACCCTCAGGTTCCTCTCTGCCTGGCCGCTCTCCAGCCACTCTGACCCCAGCCTGTAGCACTGCATGGGGTTGCTGTGGCCAATGTGCACAAGCCGGCACTTGGATGCGTTCAATCTCATGCCGTTGAATTCTGCCCATCTGTCCAGCCTGTTGAGGTCCCTCTGCAAAGCCTCTCTGCCCTCCAGCAGATCAACTCCTGTCCCAGCTTGGTGTCATCCACAAATTTCCTGATGATGGACTCAATGCTCACATCCAGATCATCAATAAAGATGTTAAAGAAAGAAAGGAAAGAAGGAAAGAAAGGAAGAAAGAAAGGAAGAAAGGAAGGAAGGAAGGAAGGAAGGAAGGAAGGAAGGAAGGAAGGAAGGAAGGAAGGAAGGAAGGAAGGAAGGAAGGAAGGAAGGAAGGAAGGAAGGAAGGAAGGAAGGAAGGAAGGAAGGAAGGAAGGAAGGAAGGAAGGAAGGAAGGAAGGAAGGAAGGAAGGAAGGAAGGAAGGAAGGAAGGAAGGAAGGAAGGAAGGAAGGAAGGAAGGAAGGAAGGAAGGAAGGAAGGAAGGAAGGAAGGAAGGAAGGAAGGAAGGAAGGAAGGAAGGAAGGAAGGAAGGAAGGAAGGAAGGAAGAGAAAGAAAGAAAGAAAGAAAGAAAGAAAGAAAGAAAGAAAGAAAGAAAGAAAGAAAGAAAGAAAGAAAGAAAGAAAGAAAGAAAGAAAGAAAGAAAGAAAGAAAGAAAAAAGAAAGAAAGAAAGAAAGAAAGAAAGAAAGAAAGAAAGAAAGAAAGAAAGAAAGAAAGAAAGAAAGAAAGAAAGAAAAAGAAAGAAAGAAAGAAAGAAAGAAAGAAAGAAAGAAAGAAAGAAAGAAAGAAAGAAAGAAAGAAAGAAAGAAAGAAAGAGAAAGAAAGAAAGAAAGAAAGAAAGAAAGAAAGAAAGAAAGAAAGAAAGAAAGAAAGAAAGAAAAAGAAAAAAGAGAGAAAGAAAGAAAGAGAAAGAGAGAAAGAAAGAGAGAAAGAAAGAAAGAAAGAGAAAGAAAGAAAGAAAGAAAGAGAGAGAAAGAAAGAAAGAAAGAAAGAAAGAAAGAAAGAAAGAAAGAAAGAAAGAAAGAAAGAAAGAAAGAAAGAAAGAAAGAAAGAAAGAAAGAAAGAAAGAAAGAAAGAAAGAAAGAAAGAAAGAAAGAAGGAAAGAAAAAGAAAGAAAAGAAAGAAAGGAAGCGAGAGATAGTGTGTGGATGCTACTGGTGGAACAGTGTTTATTTCCCTCTGTTGTAATGACATGGATACCGAAAAGAAAAAATAATCACAGTTTAAGAGATATCAGCCATAACATGCTTCCAGTATTCATGTTTGTAGGTTTTTGCTTACACACACTCAGAAAATGTTCAGCAGTGACCTTTTTCCACTGCTATTTGGCATTTGTCATTTTTCCTGCCATTTTTTTGCTGGTATTATTCTTCCTGTTTTCTTTTGAGCCATTCTGTTATCTACTCACAGCTTCGTATTATTTCCTCCCTGTGCACTTCATGTTTATTTTGGCTGCATTTTTCTTACTTTTCCTTACTTTTTCTGTCAGTTTCCCTTGTTGTTCTATGTCTTGCTTTCCTTCCCTCTGTTCTCATAGGGGACTTCAACTTCCCAGGTGTTCGCTGGAAATGCACCACAGAGAAGAAGCAGTCTGGGAGGTTCCTGAAGTGTGTGGATGATAATCTTGATGCAGCTGGCGGGTGAACCAGCTGGGGAAGATGTCCTGCTCAACCTGCCACTTGTGAACAGAGAAGGAGTTGTGGGTTTGTTGTGAAGTTTGGAGGATGCCTGAGTCATAGTGATCATGAAATTGTGAAGTTCTGTATTCTTAGAGAAGAAAGGATCAGAATCAGCAGGAATGGTTTTAATCTGAGGGAGAATAGATTCAGACTGGATTTTAGGAAGAAGTTCTTCAGTACGAGGGTGGTGGGACTCTGGAACAGGCTGCCCAAGGAGGTGGTGGATGCCTCCTCCTTGGGGGATGTTTAAGATCAGGTTGGATGAGGCCTTGAGCAGCCAAGTCTAGTTTAGAGGTGTCCCTGCTCACAGTGGGGTAGTTGGAGTAAGTGTTTTCTGAGGTCACTTCCAACCTAGGCCATTATATGATTCTATGATATTTACATATTTCCTGGCTGTGAATATCAAAAGGGTAGAGGGATCAGGATTAAATAAATTGAAGAATGTAGAGTTCAAGTAAAGTAAATCAGAACATTAGTGATACTCCAGCAAAATATCTTGCACTCAAAATGGTTGCTGCAATTTATGTTACATGTATACGTAAAGGTCCACCTGAAATAAAGTCTTCTCTTCTTTGTAGTTTGACTCCACACTGCAGGATTTCAGTGCCCCGTTTCACAGGGACTGCAAAGAGAGAAATCTCCATTAAATCCCATAGATTTTACCAAAAATTCTATATGGGCTTACTCTTTGCCTTTGAGTTAGTTTGTGGAAAACTTTATTGTAGTGTATAGCTAATAATATTGTTCCTGGATCCCCTGGTACTGTGACAGAGAAAACAGATATGGTCCAGATTGCACAGCAAGCAACAGTGTATATTTTGTCTCATGTATGTCCAATAGAATCACAGAATCACATAACATTTCTGCTTGGAAGAGACCTTCAAGATGATTTACTCCAACCTTTGACCAAACACTGTCAGGTCAACACTAAACCACATCCCTAAGCACCAAGTCCACAATCCTTTTAAATATCTCCAGAGACGGTGACTCAACACTGCCCTGGACAATGTTTGATAACCTATCAGTGAAGAAATACTTCCTAACACCCATCCTAAACCTCCCATGAAGCAACATCCAATGTGTAATCAAGCACAGTCTGTGCAGCTTCCTGTAAAACATATGGAAGTTTGTAAAAATAATATAAAATGTTATCAAGACTGTTAAAATAGTCTAGTCAAAAGAATATTACTGTCTATAAAAATTGTTGAGAACCTGGAGGTGTCTCTTCTATTATGCTCTTTACTCCCTTGCAGCTCTGCACAGTATCACAGTATCACCAAGGTTGGAAGAGACCTCAAAGATTATCAAGTCCAACCTGTCACCACAGACCTCATGACTAGACCATGGCACCAAGTGCCACATCCAGTCCCCTCTTGAACGCCTCCAGGGACGGTGACTCCACCACCTCCCTGGGCAGTCCATTCCAATGGCTAACAACTCTCTCTGTGAAGAACTTTCTCCTCACCTCAAGCCTAAACTTCCCCTGGTGCAGCTTGAGACTGTGTCCTCTTGTTCTGGTGCTGGTTGCTAGAGAGAAGAGACCAACCCCTTCCTGGCTACAACCACCTTTCAGGTAGATGTAGAGAGCAACGAGGTCACCCCTGAGCCTCCTCTTCTCCAGGCTAAACAGCCCCAGCTCCCTCAGCCTCTCCTCATAGGGCTTGTGCTCAAGGCCACTCACCAGCCTTGTTGCCCTTCTCTGGACTCATTCAAGTGTCTCAATTGCAACTACAATCTACCTTGCAACTACGAGGAGGCTGCAGATACAGAGGGAAAGAATGGGAAGTAAATACAGTAATATGGGACAAAATTGTAACTTTCTTCATCCATGGCAGCTATTTATAATGCAAGTTTTTGGTTTTATTGAAAATCAAGGGTCTGACTCAATCCTGTTCTACCATCAACCAGATTTTCAGTGAGTTCAGTAAGGTTTAGAGATCTTACTAAGGACAGATGCACAATGGCCAGAGTGCCCAGAGATACAACCCATTACAAAATGTCTGC
Source organism: Picus viridis (assembly GCA_033816785.1). Classification (NCBI taxonomy): domain Eukaryota; kingdom Metazoa; phylum Chordata; class Aves; order Piciformes; family Picidae; genus Picus; species Picus viridis. The sequence continues at coordinate 71,115,008 of CM066606.1, read as the reverse complement.
ACCTGAAAGCTTGAAAATGTTCTATTACATCCACAACCTAATCTCTATCATATCTTTGCTGATACCATATATTGTACAGTGGCCTGTGCAAATCTAGTAAAATAATAGAATAATGGAATAGAATAAACCAGATTGGAAGAGACCTTTAAGATCATTGTGTCCAACCTATCATCCAACACCAGCTAATCAACTAAACCATGCAACTAAGCACTCTATCAAGTCTCCTCGTAAACACCTCCAATGATGGTGAATCCACCAGGGGGATTCCCAGGCAGCCCATTCCAATGGCCAATCTCTCTCTGTGTAAAACTTCTTCCTAACATCCAGCCTAAACCTGCCCTGGCACAGCTTGAGACTGTGTCCTCTTGTTCGGTGCTGGTTGCCTGGGAGAAGAGACCAACACCCACCTGGCTACAATGTCCCTTCAGGTAGTTGTAGAGAGCAAAAAGGTCTCCCCAGAGCATCCTCTTCTCCAGGCTAAGCAACCCCAGCTCCCTCAGCCTCTCCTCATAGGGCTTGTGTTCCAAACCACTCACCAACTTCGTTGCCCTTCTTTGGACACATTCCAGCAAGTCAACATCCTTCCTAAACTGAAGGGCCCAGAACTGGACACAGGACTCAAGGTGTGGCCTAACCAGTGCTGAGTACAGGGGCAGAATGACCTCCCTGCTCCTGCTGGCCACACTGTTCCTGATGCAGGCCAGGATGCCATTGGCCCTCCTGGCTGCCTGGGCACACTGCAGGCTTATGTTCAGCCTACAATCAACCAGTACCCCCAGGGCCCTCTCTGCCTGGCTGCTCTCCAGCCACTCTGACCCCAGCCTGTAGCACTGCATGGGGTTGCTGTGGCCAATGTGCAGAACCCGGCACTTGGATGTGTTCAATCTCATGCCGTTGGATTCTGCCCATCTGTCCAGCCTGTCGAGGTCCTTCTGCAAAGCCTCTCTGCCCTCCAGCAGATCAACTCCTGCCCCCAGCTTGGTGTCATCTGCAAATTTCCTGATGATGGACTCAATGCCCTCATCCAGATTATCAATAAAGATGTTGAAGAGCATGGGGCCCAGCACTGATCCCTCGGGGACACTACTAGTGACAGGCCGCCAGCTGGATGTGGCACCATTCACCACCACTCTCTGGGCTCAGCCCTCCAGCCACTTCCTAACCCAGCACAGAGTGCTGCTGTCCAAGCCATGGGCTGACAGCTTGGCCAGGAGTTTGCTGTGGGGGATGGTGTCAAAGGCCTTACTGAAGTCCGGGTAGACTACATCCACAGGCCTCCCCACATCCACCAGGCGGTCACCTGATCATAGAAGGAGATCAGGTTGGTCAGGCAGGACCTGCCCTTCCTAAATCCATGCTGGCTGGGCCTGATCCCTTGGCCAGCCTCTAAGTGCTGTGTGATTGCACTCAAGATGACCTGTTCCATAATCTTGCCTGGCACTGAGGTCAGGCTGACAGGCCTGGAATTCCCTGGTTCCTCCTTCCAGCCCTTCTTGTGGATGGGCATCATGTTGGCCAGCTTCCAGTCATCTGGGACCTCTCCAGTGAGCCAGGAGCACTGAAAAATGATGGAGCATGTCTTGGTGAGCTCATCTGGCATTATCCTAGGATGGATCCTCTTGGGTCCCATAGTCCTGTGGGGATCCAAGCGGCTAAGCAGGTGTCTAACTACTTCCTCCTGGATCACAGGGGAACTATACTGCTCCCTGACTCCATCTGCCAGCTCAGGAGGCCAGTTGTCTGGAAGACAATCCATTCTACTATTGAAAATTGAGGACAGTGAGCCAGAAGCATTGAAAAATGATGGAGACCTGCCCAGCCAGCTCATCTTCCAGCTCTCTCAGCACCCTAGGATGGATCCTGTCTGGTCCCATCGACTTGTGGGGATCCAAGCAGTTAAGGAGGTCTCTAACTACTTCCTCCTGGAACACAGAGGAACTATACTGCTCCCTGGCTCCATCTGCCAGCTCTGGAGGCCAGTTGTATGGAAGACATTCTGTCCTGCTGGTAAAATTTGAGGCAAAGAAGCTGTTAAGTACCTCTGCCTTACAAATAAATGTCAGACAATAATACCTAAAATGCATCTGCATCTCAGTAGCTCATGGTATTACAACCAAAGGAGCTTTAGACCACTCAAGATCCAGCAGGTTTGTTAGCTCCTTTCAGAAAGAGAAGCAAGTTAGAACTATGCTCACATATTCCTCAACATTCAGCAGTCAACAATGCAAAGCAAGAAAATCTGAAAAAGTAGATCATCCTTAATCCACAAGCTTTGTGGCTACATAGTGCTAGAGACACAAGAGAATCCTTTGTTAGCTGTTCAGTACCAGAAACAAAAAAAAATGTTTATCTTAGACATTAAAAATAGCAATGTTGGGTTCATTGGGTTACAAACAGAGAAAAACCCAGGAAGATTCACAGGGTAACAGGAAATGTGAAACTGATTTCCTTTCAGATTATATATCTTTGTATAGTCTGGGGTTCTAGGGTCATCTCCAGCTGAAACACTGGATAGTTCAATTAGAAGATTCACTATGACTTGAGACCTCATTTAGCTTTTGGAGGTAGCACAAAATATCACAGCTTGGTGGGCTGCAGTACAACACAGTTGCTTTGCCCTTCACCTTGTTCATTGATCAAGCTGACAAGAGCAGATCTGTCTCCAAAGCCAAGAGCTGGTCTACATTCCCCTGGAAGTCTGGTTCCAGGAGTGTGAGCAACAGCCAGGTAAATGATATAGGAAATACCAAGTAGGAAACAAGTAATTTCCATGCCATTGGAAATGCACATGCAGGAATTAATCATGTGTAGCCTGAAATTATGTTTGTGAATAAATATTTCAGTTACCATTCCCAGTCTGAGTTTCTTGCTGGCAGTAGCCCTGTGCTAAGCAGTGGTGTCATTGGAGCTAAGCTTAGCATTCAAGCTCAGTTGAAAAATTACAGCAATGCACGTTTTCTGCCAATTTTCATATGAGCTTAGCAGCTGAGCATGGGATTTTCTACAGAAACTATATTTTGAGGGTGGAGGGATTGTTTTGTAGAGCAAGTCACAGTATCACAGTATCACAGTATGACCAAGGTTGGAAGAGACCTCAAAGATCATCGAGTCCAACCTGTAACCACAGACCTCACGACTAGACCATGGCACCAAGTGCCACATCCAGTCCCCTCTTGAACACCTCCAGGGACAGCGACTCCACCACCTCCCCAGGCAGCCCATTCCAGTGGCGAATCACTCTCTCGGTGAAGAACTTTCTCCTCACCTCGAGCCTAAACTTCCCCTGGTGCAGCTTGAGACTGTGTCCCCTTGTTCTGGTGCAGGTTGCTAGGGAGAAGAGGCCAACCCCTTCCTGGCTACAACCACCTTTCAGGTAGTTGTAGAGAGCAATGAGGTCACCCCTGAGCCTCCTCTTCTCCAGGCTAAACAACCCCAGCTCCCTCAGGCTCTCCTCATAGGGCTTGTGCTCAAGGCCTCTCACCAGCCTTGTTGCCCTTCTCTGGACAGTAGCCTATGTTGTTCTATATTTGTTCAGCAGAACCCTAAGACAGGCAAGTGGATTAGCTATCAGGGCTTCGCTGTCAGCAAAAAAATTTCCTTTACAGGGACTTCCCAGAGGACAACCCTCTTGAATTCATGGGTCTGTGAATTTCTGTCTCTGTTGTCGTGCCATGGTCAGAACTGTTTTGAGGATTACACGGAATTCTATATGCATTTAAACAAATACAGTGTGATCCAATAAAAAAAGATCCAAAGAGGACTCAGATAAGAACTAGCACTGGAAATAGGCTGGCACTGGAACAAGAAGGCTGGCACTGGAAATAGGCAACTCAGAACATATATTATACTGATAAAGTTATAAATATCAGGAAGAGATTTAGGATTAGACTGTCTTCTAATATCTGAACAAAGTTCTTTTACGTTATTGAGTTTCTCACCATAGTAACTTACATATGGAAAAAAATAACATGTGATTAAGAAGCGACCAAACAAAATCATGACAGAGAAAGCCGCCATTGGTTACTGAATAGAAAAACAACTCTGTTGCTGTAAAAATTCACAGATTCACAAAATTCCAGAAAGATGGCTATTAAAAGCATTTGTATTATGTGTCACTGATGACACCAAGCTAAGGGACAGGTGTAGATCTGTTAGAGGGTAGGAGAGCTCTGCAGAGGGACCTCAACAGGCTGGACAGATGGACAGAGTTCAACGGCATGAGATTGAACACATCCAAGTGCCGGGTTCTACACATTGGCCACAGCAACCCCATGCAGTGCTACAGGCTGGGGTCAGAGTGGCTGGAAAGCAGCCAGGCAGAGAGGGACCTGAGGGTACTGGTTGACAGCTGGCTGAACATGAGCCAACAGTATGCCCAGGTGGCCAAGAAAGCCAATGGCATCCTGGCCTGTATCAGGAATAGTGAGGCCAGTAGGAGCAGGGAGGTCATTCTGCCCCTGTACTCAGCACTGGTTAGGCCACACCTTGAGTCCTGTGTCCAGTTCTGGGCCCCTCAGTTTAGGAAGGATGTTGAGTTGCTGGAATGTGTCCAGAGAAGGGCAACAAAGCTGGTGAGGGGTTTGGACCAGAAGCCTTATGAGGAGAGGCTGAGGGAGCTGGGGTTGCTTAGCCTGGAGAAGAGGAGACTCAGAGGAGACATTATTGCTGTCTGCAACTACCTGAAGGGAGGTTGTAGCCAGATGAGGGTTGGTGTCTTCTCCCAGGCAACCAGTAGCAGAACAAGAGGACACAGTCTCAAGCTGTGCTATAGAGGTTTAGACTGGATGTTAGGAAGAAGTTCTTCATGGAAAGAGAGATTGGCCGTTGGAATGGGCTGCGCAGGGAGGTGGTGGAGTCACCATCACTGGAGGTGTTTAAGAGGAGACTGGATGAGGCACTTGGTACCATGGTTTAGTTGCTAAGATGGTGTTGGGTGATGGGTTGGACTTGATGATCTCAAAGGTCTTTTCCAACTTGATTAATTCTATTCTGTTCTATTCTAGTCCAATATTGGCCACTGATAATCAGAATAATGGGGTACTTGGACCTTTGCACCAGTATGGTGTTTATTACATACCTACTTTCTAAAATTGCTGCTGGAATTACCCTGCTCTTCATAGGTATGCATATCATATATTCATCCAGTGTGGAACAGGGCATCTTAACAAAGTGGTGCTAATGTGGTAGAATTAGCAGTATTTTTTATGCTATGAGTTGGAACTACAAACTCAAATATGTTATAACTGTCACCCAAGTGAGAATCTTCTAAAATACGCTATGTCTCTGCTATGTTTGACATTTTATAGAGATGAGTCTGTCTACTCAGAGGAATCTAGAAAGGCCTTGCGAATCTTGGAAGTAATGTGACTTCAGGGGAATATTTACATACAAATGGCACACTTTTTTCGGTCAATTTGTGTAATGCATGAAAATCAATATGTCATTTTGTCTGATTAAAGGCTAAGTGTAGATAATGGACTAACTGGATTATTGGGATGTAATGAAAATGGTTGCAGAAAAGCATAGATGCATAAAGATGCATGTAAGATTTGAGACCATCAAATGACAACTGAAAATACTTTCTTCTGACATTCAGATCATGATCTGACTTTCTAATGTAGTGATAAAGTATATGGCTTACAGTATAGTTTTGGAAAGATGATCAGTACTGGTTGGTTATTTTCTTTAATGTCAAAGGAAACATACAACTTCTCCCAGTATCATTCAGTGTATGAATATTTCAGCCTTTCTGAATCAGCAGCTTAGCTTTACTGGAAACAGGTACGACACAGTAAGCACTCTTTTCCACATTTTGAGTAATTCAGATATTGTATCCTTGAGATGAAATGACAAAACTAATTTTAAAGCATTCACCGGTGCTGTTTCCCGGTTTAATCTTTTTAATTTATGATCTGTGGAATATTCCTATGAGATTCAACAACAGAAAAGCAAGTGAAGTGTCAGTAGGCTTGAATTTCATGAACTGGAGGTTCATGAACTGCGCTAGAAAAGACTGGGGGGAGGATCTGTAAATAAAAATATCAACTAGAATCAGTTTTTGCCATTTCAGAGACAACTTTTTTAATACTTCATTTTCTCCCAAAGCAGCCCCTGTTACACAAATGAGGCCAAGGACATGATTTATCTATTGATTCAATACTACTGGAACTGAGGAAAAGCAGGAAAGGCTGTGCTGTATTTTGTTAAACATTACTCAATATAAGCAACTGCACACGGAAATTGATGCCACCTCTATGTTTTAGCTGTTAATGCCTAAGCCAGTACAAATGTTCATGACCTGAAGTCTGGTGAGGAACTTCTGTGCTCTCTCACTTCTTTCTCTCAGTCTAGGACTTGGGATTTTTTTTTGTTCACACTACCACAAAATACAACAAAGATAAGAAAGAAGTAAAATAAGTCTGGGTAGCCAATATAATATAATTTCATTATTTTCACACCTTGCAGGTATGCAGGGCCAAAGTCTAGGTCTTGTTAAATGTGAAGGCTGCTGAATTTAATGCAACTTTTTTTTTTTTTTTTTAAAGATGGGTTATCTTTATGCAGAGAAATTACTCATATCAAATAATTCCTCCAGCTCCATTAAATATGTTTTAAATTGCTGAAGCCTCTATGCCAGGATGCCCAGATAGTTCTTCTAAGATCCTGATCAACCTAAAATTATATGATCACTTGCACTAGTAGTTTTCAACGTTTAAAACATAAAATTCTGTCCCTACTTTAGGCCAGTATGGAATCACAAATTGCACATATATATATCAGGTTCTTTCCACTAAAGTAAAAGAATCAGAATTCCCCAGGAAGTGAAGAACTGTCTTAGGTTCTTAATTTTCAAATGTGGATCCTCCTCTGTATCACCAGAACTGCTTTATCATACTACAGACATACTTGCCATTCAGTTCAGTTGCATGCAGCTAAAAGTTCACACTTTCTTTGTTTATTCAAGGGGTCACCATATCCTCTCCTGCCTGGGTAAAATCATCCTGCAAAAAATATTTAATACTCTGTCTGACAGGATAAGGAGCTTCTTGCTGAATTTAACATAGCCACAGCAGCATTCGTGACATGTAGCAACTGATACGATCAGGCTCTATTTTTCTTTGTTGTTTTTTCCTTTCTTTCTTCTTTCTTTCTTTCTTTTTCTTTCTTTCTTTCTTTCTTTCTTTCTTTCTTTCTTTCTTTCTTTCTTTCTTTCTTTCTTTCTTTCTTTCTTTCTTTCTTTCTTTCTTTCTTTCTTTCTTTCTTTCTTTCTTTCTTTCTTTCTTTCTTTCTTTCTTTCTTTCTTTCTTTCTTTCTTTCTTTCTTTTCTATGTCAGAAGACAAACCATCCCTGAGAGTTACAGCATTTCATTAAAAAATTTATCAGAGCTAAGCCATTAGACTAGTAAACAGTTCCTGCTTGCTGGCAAAGGATTCTTTTCAAACTTACTCAGCATTCTGTATCAGATGTTGAATGTCTAGTGCTCATAATCTTAAATTCCTGTTTATTTGCAGTAAGTCAGCTCTTTTCTTCTTCTTCTTGCCATGAAAGCAAGTAGTTTCATGGGACTCAGTTTTCCTAGATATCATCCTTCTCACAAAAAAACAGGACATAAGTTGCTTCTTTCTTTGTCAGTGCTGAGATCATGAAAACTGCTCTGCTCACTCATTTCTCTCCTGTTTCCTTCACACAGAACATCTGACTATTAATGGCTTTCTTCACAAATGTGAACAGTGTAAAAGCCATTCTTGCCTTGCAGAAGCAGAAGACTTTGATGTGAAGTAAACTGGGAAGCCAAGTAGTACTGGGGAACACAAATGGTTTTGAAAGGTCGGGTAGCAAAACTCCATAAAGTAAACCTCAGATTACTTTTTTTTCTCTGTATTTTGATGGTAGGAACAGTCTCCCAGAGAAGGCAATGATTCAAATTCCACTAGAAAAAAAAAAAAAAAAGAAACAAAGCATTTAGGTACTACAGCCAGAATAATAAGGACAAAATGTTAGAGAAATACTAAATACTTGAAGCAAATTTAAGGCTGTTGAGCTCAACAATTCAAAATGCAGTGAATCACAAGATATGGATGGAATCCCCTGTGGATAGCTATTTGGGCGGGCACTACAGGAATATTTTATTTGTTGACACTGGTTAGGCCACACCTTGAGTCCTGTGTCCAGTTCTGGGCTCCTCAATTTAAGGACATTGAGACACTTGCATGTGTCCAGAGAAGGGCAACAAAGCTGGGGAGGGGTCTGGAGCACAGCCCTGTGAGGAGAGGCTGAGGGAGCTGGGGTTGTTTAGCCTGCAGAAGAGGAGGCTCAGGGGAGACCTTATTGCTCTCTACAGCTCCCTGAAGGGAAGTTGTAGCCAGGTGGGGGTTGGTCTCTTCTCCCAGGCAACCAGCACCAGAACAAGAAGACACAGTCTCAAGCTGTGCCAGGGGAGGTTTAGGCTGGAGGTGAGGAGAAAGTTCTTCCCAGCAAGAGAGATTGGCCATTGGGATGTACTGCCCAGGGAGATGGTGGAGTCACCATCACTGGAGGTACTCACAAAAGGCTTGGATGCGGCACTCGGAGCCATGGTGCAGTTGTCATGAGGTGCTGGGTGATAGGTCATAGGTTGGACTTGATGATCTCTGAGGTCTTTTCCAACCTTATTGATTCCATGATTCTTTTTTTTTCCCTTTTTTTTTCCTTTTTTTTTCTTTTTCTTTTTCCTTTTTTTTTTTCTCCCCAAGGAACAGGCTCCTTGCTTGTTGCTGTATGATGAAATCTCCCTGGGGACTTTGCAGACCTGCAGAAGATGGGGCTATTGTTCACTGGGACATGACAATACCAGACCACTGGAATATACAGACACAAGCCACAAGGTGCTGATCTTCCTGTGTTGCAGTCTACTCCAGCAGAGTCTTCCAGTGCACAGGGAAAAATATCTCTTTTGAAAGAGGTTTAAGATTCTGAAGCTTATGTACTTACTTAAACATGGGATTCAGGAACTCAAATATTGCCAAAAAAAATATAGGAAGTGGTCCTGTTTAATGCTGCACCAGCTGGGTACTGAGGGTTAGCAGTTCACTGAAGCATGCGGCATACAATTTGTGCTAGGTGGAACAGTGTTAAAGTATTAAATAGTACTGTGGGATGTACCTGGGCAGTGACACTCAATGCTGTCAGATCATTAAAATCATACTCAGCAGGGTTTTGGTCCAAGACAACATATAGACTTCCCAGATTTCGTAGACATGGTAATTTCCAGTTGTGATCATCATGTCTGAGAAGGCACACGGGGTTAATAGGCTGTCAGCCCTTCTGAGGGGACCGGACTCTGTGCTAGAAAAAGATCTCTGTTATGCTCAATTTACCATTGTACATGCACTCACCAGGCTGATCTTGTACCTTAATCATTAATGTATCACAGAATCACAGAATCAAGAAGGTTGGAAGAAACCTCAAAGATCACCAAGACCAACCTATCACCCAACCCTATCTAAACAACTAGACCATGGCACTAAATGCCTCATTCAGTCTCTTCCTAAACACCTCCAGTGATGGTGACTCCACCACCTTCCTGCGCAGCCCATTCCAATGGCCAATCACTCTTTCCATGAAGAACTTTTTCCTAAGATAGGGCCTAAACTTTCCCCTGCACAGCTTGAGACTGTGTCCTCTTGTTCTGTTACTGGTTGCCTGGGAGAAGAGACCAACCCTCATCTGGCTACAACCTCCCTTCAAGTAGTTGTGGATGGCAATTGTCTATGGTCTCCCCTGAGCCTCCTCTTCTCCAGACTAAGCAACCCCAGCTTCCTCAGCCTCTCCTCATAGGGCTTTTGTTCCAGACCCCTCACCAGCTTTGCTGCCTTTCTCTGGACACATTCCAGCAAGTCAACATCTTTCCTAAACTGAGGGGCCCAGAACTGGACACAGGACTCAAGGTGTGGCCTAACCAGTGCTGAGTATAGGGGCAGAATGACTTCCCTGCTCCTACTGGCCTCACTATTCCTGATACAGGCCAGGATGCCATTGGCCCTCTTGAATGCCTGGGCACACTGCAGGCTCATGTTCAGCCTACCATCAACCAGTACCCCCAGGGCCCTCTCTGCCTGGCTGCTCTCCAGCCACTCTGACCCCAGCCTGTAGCACCATATGGGGTTGCTGTGGCCAATGTGCAGAACCCGGCACTTGGATGTGTTCAGTCTCATGCCGTTGGATTCTGCCCATCTGTCCAGCCTGTTGAGGTCCCTCTGCAGAGCCTCTCTACCCTCCAGCAGTTCAAGTCCTGCCCCCAGCTTGGTGTCGTCTGCAAATTCACTGATAATGGACTCAACACCCTCATCTAGATCATCAATAAAGATGTTGAAGAGCATGGGGCCCAGCACTGATCCCTCGGGGACACCACTAGTGACAGGCCGCCAGCTGGATGTGGCACCATTCACCACCACTCTCTGGGCTCAGCCCTCCAGCCACTTCCTAACCCAGCACAGAGTGCTGCTGTCCAAGCCATGGGCTGACAGCTTGGCCAGGAGTTGGTGTCAAAGGCCTTGCCGAAGTCCAGGTAGACTGCACCAGGAGGGATGGTGTCAAAGGCCTTACTGAAGTCCAGGTAGACTACATCCACAGCCTCCCCACATCCACCAGGCAGTCACCTGATCATAGAAGGAGATCAGGTTGGTCAGGCAGGACGTGCCCTTCCTAAATCCATGCTGGCTGGGCCTGATCCCTTGGCCAGCCTCTAAGTGCTGTGTGATTGCACTCAAGATGACCTGTTCCATAATCTTGCCTGGCACTGAGGTCAGGCTGACAGGCCTGGAATTCCCTGGTTCCTCCTTCCAGCCCTTCTTGTGGATGGGCATCATGTTGGCCAGCTTCCAGTCATCTGGGACCTCTCCAGTGAGCCAGGAGCACTGAAAAATGATGGAGCATGTCTTGGTGAGCTCATCTGGCATTATCCTAGGATGGATCCTCTTGGGTCCCATAGTCCTGTGGGGATCCAAGCGGCTAAGCAGGTGTCTAACTACTTCCTCCTGGATCACAGGGGAACTATACTGCTCCCTGACTCCATCTGCCAGCTCAGGAGGCCAGTTGTCTGGAAGACAATCCATTCTACTATTGAAAATTGAGGCAAAGAAGGTGTTAAGTTCCTCTGCCTTTTCCTCATCTTTTGTTACTGTATTCCTCTCCATGTCCAATAAATAGAGGAGGTTGTACTTGCCCCTCCTCTTGCCATTAATATATTTATATAAACATTTCTTGTACTTCACACAGGGGTCAATAATTGTGATCTTCAGAATTTTGATGTAACTGTGATTACAATAACTGCTATCTACAAATGACATTGTGGCCCCTAAATCTCCTTTGGAGGATGCACAGCAGGTTAGAACCCCTCACTGTAATGTCTTGCTTTCTACAAGTCCCTTGTCTTAACACTGGGTTAAAATGAACTTTTCCATATTCCTTCTGAGGTTAGCAAAAAGGTGTGAGGCCTTTTTTCTCCACTAGCACTTCACAGTGGAACATCAGAACTGATCACTGCACAGATAAGATTTGAGAGTCCCAGCACACAGCTTTCTGGACAGCTAGAACAGGAAATTGGAACTTGCTGTATCTAAAAAAATGAAAGCATTGACAAGTTCTTGTGCTTTTGGAAAGAAAATTGAACCTCATTTTTCCTGGATGGGAAAAAAGAACAAATACAGTCAACAGCAATTCAATTCAGAGGAGTCAGCAGGAGGTTTCTTTATGAGCAGATTGCTTATACGGAATGAACCACTCCTACAAATTTTGGTAGATGGTTGCTTTTGGGGGTTTTGTCTGGTTGTTTTTTTAATATTCTGCTCTTCAAATGCAATTGTAGCAAACACTCTTTTAACAAACTTTCTTTCGTCAGATTACAGCAAAGGGGTGCAAGTCTCAGAAAATGTGAATAACAGGTAGAAAGTTAACTTTAGTAACTGCATCATTCACCTTGTAAATAAAAATCTCATAAATACATAGCTTTAAAATCTCATAGCTTTAAAATCTCATAAATACATAGCTTTAAAAATAATAGAGGACTACCTTATTCTTTGTGCACTTTGAGAGTGTTCTGTTTTATTAGCACTTGGACAATGATCTTCTCCTCATGTTTTCCACTCCCATGTTTTTTTCTCCTGTGTTTCCCTGCCATTCTTTAGCCCTACGTCAGACCACAGGAAAAACTAAACTGGGAAAGAGAGGTGTCCACGGAACAAAAAGGAAAACAAACACTATGGTAGTGGAGAATGGAGAATCTCAAACAGCAGATTCAGCTGTAATTTAATGGAGTGTGTAGCCTTATCTTTCCAGACTGCCCAAGACACCACATTGCCCAACCCGCCGTGTTTCAATGAAAGAGAAACCCACAACTATTGCAACCAGGAAATGCTGACATGACAGTTACTAAGTGTGGTGGAGTAGGAAGGTTCCCCCACACACAGAAGAATTCCACAGCTAACTCAGCCGGAGAAGCAGATGAAAGATGTATTTTACAAGCAGATATGGAATGCAATGAATATGTACAAAAACATACAATATTTACAATATATACAGAAATATACAGCAAAGTATGTAATACAGGAAAACCTTTCCCCAACCCCCCTTTCGGCCAGGGGGTTCGGCCTGTCCCCCCTTCTCCCTCCCTACCTCCCCTTTTTCCCAAAAGGGTTAGAGAGAAAGAGAAAGGAAGGTAATTAAAAGGGTGAAAACTTGTTAAAGCTCAAAGCGAATGCAAAAAGTTAGTTTTCTCTTATCTGTTTAGCAAGAATCATTCCTGCATAGCAAGCTGTTGCTTCAGGGAGAAAAGCAGGCCAGCTCACAGTACAGGGGGAAGAAGAAGACGACTGCAGACTGACTCCCCCGACTGAAAGACTAAACAAAAAAACTACAACTGGGTCCCACCAATGAAATTGAATTAGCATATCATTGTTTTCATTCTAATATCAAAACATTCGCCCAGAGTGTTCAGAAAGTGTCCCTTTCTTAAAGGCACAGCCTAAACCGGTCACACTAAGAAAACCTGAAGGTTTTCTCCATGTTAGATACTATGCAGGCAAGGCCACACAAGCTTTGTTAGCATTAATACCACTGCTTTTTTATCTTGACAGGGACTATGACAATCAGGCAAAACATTGGGGTTTTAAGCCCGTGCACAAAATGAAAGAGCATTTTCCACAAACATATTGAAAATAAACATGTTTAGCCTGCAGCATGGTCGTATCCTGTGAATACAGAATGGGTTTATTTTGCAACAGAGAAGGTATTTCAGACACTTGCCAGGACAGCTTCAGACACATGTGGGCACCTTCCTCCTCCAGTTGCTACCAGTATTACATTTTTAATGCCCATGAAGAGGCATTAATGCTATATTCAAGAATTCTCTCTTAACATTGAAAAATCTGAGCAAACTCTCTGTAAGACTACTTGAAGACCACACCACACTTTGAAAAAGTCATTACTGGAAGTATCAGTAGCTGAGTGTATGGAAGATTGAGCCAGTTACATTCAATATAAAGGGAGCTACCACTAAAGGTGGGGGCTCTGTGGAAAGAGCCAAGGAAGACAAAAACAGAGTTAGCTGTATAATTTGAGCAATATGAACAAAGCAAAGAGAGAGGTGGGGAAAAGCACAAGCAGCTGTGGCACTCGTTCGGTTGTGACATGAATGGGTTCTTCCTCCTATGGTGGTAAGGAGGGGTGGGTGCCACTGCAGGTCATAGGACCATCTTTCTACTGGAAGCCATGTCAGTTTCCATGAGAAGCTGTGAGAATCTGAGTTGCAAAGGCAGTAGAGCTGAGCCTGTACACTTACCTTTGCACCAGACTGCTAAATCCCTTGCAGGTTCCTTTGCTTTCAGACCAGTTCCTATTTTCATTCCTGCGTTCCCATGTTAGCAGAAATTCCATGATCTCCTACTCTCCCAAGTCTGGCATAGACTGAATTCCAATGCTTTATTCAAAATAAAGAATCCAAAAATCCTTTTAGAAAGACGAATATACAAATCTTTACATCATTTCAGTGAGGATGAGGATTATTGCTGAGTCAAGAAACTTGGGGCAAACAGAAGACAAGACAGAGCTCTTTAACTAGCCATTGTTTTTTTGATACCTTTGTAGGCCCTGAAGATGTGTGCGAAAGGTCCCCCCATTCAAGCACTTCACATAAGACATTGACTAAGAAAGTGCCAGTTAGGATTAGAACCTAAGATTAATACAATCTTAGCTACCTATTATTATCTACTTCCTCCTTTTCAGAGCAGGTGATCACAGAGGAACCACAGATCTACACTTCTTGCCAATTATGATAAAATTGTGAAAGTATTTGAGTTTATATTAAACTGATACATGAGCAGTGTATGGACTTTGATGTTCCTGTACGTTGCCAAGCTGGAATCCTTGAACTCTCTGCTCATGGATACTAGAATGCAAAATATCCCTTTTGCTTAAAAGGTCATTAGCACATCAACTTCAACTGAAGTAAGCATGAATGAAACAGAAACATATCTTTTTTTGTGACAGCAGAAGGTAAGTTTCACAGCAGAGAGATCTCAGGCAGGACAAGTATGTGTCACTCATTATGCATTGTGAAGTTGAGAGGGGAAAAGCAGACACCTTTCAAATTTGAAAGCTAAAGGTCACATCTAAAACATTTTCAAGTTATTAGTGAAAAGTTCTTACATCTGTTGTAACACCCCAAATATATAAATACTCTGCTTTGAATATGTACATCAAAATACACAGTTCTTGTCACTAATCCAAGTATTCCAGGGTGTTGAAAAACACATCGCTTGAAGCCGTTTATCTAATTGAACTGCAAACAGGATTCTTTTGGAATGATATTGCAATATAATGACTCTAAAAAGCATAAACCTACTGAATTACTGAATTACCAAATCTAATTACAATCCCACTCTGAGAAAAAGTAGAAGAACAAATCTGTTCTGGCTTGAAACAATTTTTGTTGTTAATTTTAAAGTTAAAATATTTTTTAAAACCTGATTTCATTTATTTTGCCGACATGACATGCTTATTATGATACATATTTTTATCCTGGGAAAGGCTCAACTTTATTACTTCTTAGGCTGCAATGTAAGAGTATTCTTCGCCTGTTATTTCCCCTATTGCAATAATTTGCATTGCTTCCACCCTAACCGTTCAACTACCATGATTCAAAACATCAGTGTTGAAAGATAACTGATCTTTTTAAAAAGGAACCAGATTGGTATTATTTGTGTTTTGTCTCATTTAATATGACAACTGCGTTAATTTCTGGACTAAGAATCTCAGGATGGACACACAGCACCGATTATTTGGTGCTTAGTAACCAAACCACCACAAATCAAACCAACCAACCAAAAAAACCACACACCAAACCAAAACCAAAGCAAACCAACAACAACAACAATACAATACAATACAATACACCAGATTGAAAGAGACCTTCAAGACCATCAAATAGCATTAAAGAAAACCACAGAACACAAAACACCCTGAACAACACACAGCCCCCCCTAAAAGGACAGAAAACAAGCAAGCAAATGAGTTAAGTCTACTTCTTGTGAAAAAGTCATGTAGACTGCATATCCCACAGGGATTCTGGCCTCTTTAGCAATTACTCTGGTAATTTCCATTGACATGGACACCTCTTCTCCGGATACACCTTTCAGATTACCATCCTAATTTCATTGAGGGCACTAAACTGCAGACAGATGGTTGCTTATTATAAGAGCCTTAGGAATTTGAACCCAAAGTAAGAAATTACATGTTCCTCTCTCCATTTTCCAAGTGTAAGTGGCATATATACCATAAAAAACCAAGACAGTACAGCTGTAACATTTTCCTCCAGACATAAACATTTTCTTCCTTACTTTTTAAGGTAAGATAAGAAGTTTATTCAGAACAAATAACAGCTGTGGTGGTTTAGGCTGGGTGCCCCCTGCTGTAGCCACATTAAACACACCCCCAGTGTCCCGAGGGTCCAGCCCAGTGGGTGGACACAGGAAGCTGCGTATTTCATCCCAAAAATGTCCTGCTCCCTATAAAAAACATCAGCAAGGTTCTACACTTCCTCTTTCTTCCCCCACCACTCCTATGGAGATGCTCCCTCTCTGGTAATGGAGGGGAGTCATGTCACAGCCTCTTGGGCCTGGCTAGGCCTAAGGCTGGGAGGATAAGGGGGAAGGGCAGTCTCAGATCTGGACAGCTGAGATTAGCCTAATAGTGGGGGGGGAGAAGAAAGAACCCTGGCGGTTTGGGGTGTACCCTCAGGTGGGGAGAGGGGAGTGTTGAAATGCCTTTGGTTATACTTTGGGATCTCCTTTTGTCACTGTGCTTGTGGTTTTCTGTAAAATATTCACTGCTTTTCCATTTAAATGTTCCACCACTTCTGCAATCCATTTGTCTGAGTCTCATTTTTTCTGCTCATGGTAGGAGAGAAGGAGGGATCAGCCTTTCAGTCCACCACAACAGCACGTTGATATTTGAAAAGGACTAATTTATTCTGTTTAGAAATGAAGAAGCACTTAAAGTGCCTCCATACTGGGCAGTACGAGAACTTCTGTGCTCTCAGAGCATGGCAATGTGAAGGCTGTCCTTGCTGGGTTTTGCCCAGGCAACCAGCTGCTGTCAGGTGATTACTTGATTCTTCCAATTAAATGTTAGTTAACGAAAGTCTAAGGATCTATAGAGCTCCTACTCTGATCTTTCCTTCCAACGCTTTAATTCCTATCCCAAACCAAAGCCTCACTAAACTTTTAGAAAAACATCTCTGTTAAAGCTGGAGCCAGCTTTTAAAACCTGAGGTATTTGCAGATGACTCCAAAATGTCTAGCAGAATACAATACAATACAATACAATACAATACAATACACCAGGTTGGAAGAGACCTTCAAGATCATCGCGTCCAACCCATCAAACAATCCACCCACCCAACAACTAGACCATACAGCCAAGCACCCCATCAAGTCTTCTCCTGAACACCTCCAGTGAAGGTGACTCCACCACCTCCACGGGTAGCCGATTCCAATGGGCAATCACTCTCTCCGTGTAGAACTTCTTCCTAACATCCAGCCTAAACCTGCCCTGGCGCAGCCTGAGACTGTGTCCTCTTGTTCTGGTGCTGGATGCCTGGGAGAAGAGGCCAACCTCTGCCTGGCTACAACCTCCCTTCAGGTAGTTGTAGAGAGCAATAAGGTCACCCCTCAGTCTCCTCTTCTCCAGGCTAAGCAACCCCAGCTCCCTCAGCCTTTCCTCATAGGGCTTGTGTTCCAAACCCCTCACCAGCTTTGTTGCCCTTCTCTGGACACGTTCCAGCAAGTCAACATCCTTCCTAAACTGAGGGGCCCAGAACTGGACACAGGACTCAAGGTGTGGCCTAACCAGTGCAGTGTACAGGGGCAGAATGACCTCCCTGCTCCTGCTGGCCACACTCTTCCTGATGCAAGCCAGGATGCCACTAGCCTTCCTGGCTGCCTGGGCACACTGCAGGCTCATGTTCAGCCTACAATCAACCACCCCCCCAGGTCCCTCTCTGCCTGGCCACTCTCCAGCCACTCTGACCCCAGCCTGTAGCACTGCCTGGGGTTGTTGTGGCCAATGTGCAGAATCCGGCACTTGGATGTGTTCAATCTCATGCCATTGGACTCTGCCCATCTGTCCAGCCTGTCGAGGTCCTTCTGCAAAGCCTCTCTGCCCTCCAGCAAATCAACTGCTGCCCCCAGCTTGGTGTCATCTGCAAATTTCCTGATGATGGACTCAATGCCCTCATCCAGATCATCAATAAAGATGTTGAAGAGCATGGGGCCCAGCACTGATCCCTGGGGCACAGCACTAGTGACAGGCCGCCAGCTGGATGTGGTGCCATTCACCATTACTCTCTGGCCTCGGCCCTCCAGCCAGTTCCTAACCCAACGCAGTGTGCTCCTGTCCAAGCCACGGGCTGCCAGCTTGGCCAGGAGTTTGCTGTGGGGAACGGTGTCAAAGGCCTTGCTGAGGTCCAGGTAGACCACATCCACAGGCCTCCCCACATCCACCAGGCGGGTCACCTGATCATAGAAGGAGATCAGGTTGGTCAGGCAGGACCTGCCCCTCCTAAATCCATGCTGGCTGGGCCTGATCCCTTGGCCATCCTGTAAGTGCTGTGTGATCGCACTCGAGATGAGCCGTTCCATAATCTTGCCTGGCACTGAGGTCAGGCTGACAGGCCTATAATTCCCTGGCTCATCCAACCGGCCCTTCTTGTGGATGGGCACCACCTTAGCCAGCTTCCAGTCTTCTGGGACCTCACCAGTGAGCCAGGACTGCTGAAAAATGATGGAAAGTGGCTTGGACAGCTCATCTGTCAGCAATCTCAGCACCCTAGGATGGATCCCATCCGGTCCCATGGCCTTGTGGGGGTCCAAGCGGCTCAGTAGATCTCTAACTTCCTCTTGGAGCAGTGGGAAACTATGCAGCTCTCTGGCTCCTTCTGCCAGCTCTGCAGGCCAGCTGTCTGGAAGACGTTCTGCCCTGCTAGTGAAGACTGAGGCAAAGAAGGTGTTAAGTACCTCTGCCTTTTCCTCATTCTTTGTTACAACGTTCCCCTCCATGTCAACCAAGGAGTGGAGGCTGTCCTTGCCCTTCTTCTTGCTATTGATGTATTTATAGAAGGACTTTTTGTTGTCCTTCACAGCAGAGGCCAGTCTAAGTTCTAAATGGGCTTTTGCCTCCCTAATTTGCTTCCTGCACAACCTAGCAACATCCCTAAACATTCTGTAGGTTGCCTCCCCTTTCTTCCAAAGATAATACACCCTCTTTTTTTCCCTAAGTTCTATTAAAAGTTCATTGCCCATCCAGGCTGGCCGTCTGCCCCGGTGGCTCATCTTCCGGCACATCGGCACAGCCTGTTCTTGCACCTTCAATAGTTCTTCCTTGAAGTAGGTCCAGCTCTCCTGGACCCCTTTGTTTTTAAGGGCTGATTCCCAAGGAACCTTCTGAATTAGTTCCTTGAGTAGCCTGAAGTCTGCCCTCCGGAAGTCCAGAGTGGAGGTCTTCTTGCTCCCCCTCTTGGCTTGGCTGCATACCGAAAACTCTATTATGTCGTGGTCACTGGTGCCTAAACACCCTCCGACCACCACATCACCCACCAGCCCTTCCCTGTTGGTGAAGAGGAGGTCAAGCATAGCCTTACCCCTGGTAGGCTCACGCAGCACCTGGGATAAGAAGCTGTCCTCCATGCACTCTAAGAACCTCCTAGACTGCCTCCTCTCTGCTGTGTTGAGATCCCAACAGATATCAGGCAGGTTGAAGTCACCCATGAGAATGAGGTCAGGTGATCTTGAGACAGCCTTAAGCTGCCTATAGAATGCCTCATCAACATCCTCCTCCTGGTTGGGTGGTCTATAACAGACGCCAACCAGGATGTCTGCCCTGTTGGTCTTCCCTCTAATTCTCACCCACAAGCACTCAACCCTATCATCCCTGATCTCCATCTCAACAGCATCCAGTGCCTCCCTGACGTATAGGGCCACCCCTCCACCCCTTCTTCCTTGCCTGTCTCTCCTGAAGAGCCTGTAGCCGTCAATTGCAGCGCTCCAGTCATGCGAGTCGTCCCACCACGTCTCTGTGATGGCAACTACATCATAACTTTCTTGCTGCAACAAGGCTTCCAGCTCCTCTTGTTTGTTACCCATGCTTCGTGCATTAGTGTACATGCACTGCAGCTGGGCTGCTGGTTTCACCTCTAGGTCTAGCTTATCACCTCCAGACTCCTGCCTGAGGGCACTGGTTTCCGACCCTCCCCCTTCGAAGCTAGTTTAAAGCCCTGTCAATGAGACTTGCTAATTCCCTTCCCAGAATCTTTTTACCTTTGGGGGACAGGCCATTCTCATGTATTATGACCTTTCCCCTCCTCTGGGACAGATGTACTCCATCTGTTACCAGCTGACCTGGTGCAGTAGAAAGTTGCCCAAGATCGAAAAACCCAAAATTCATTCGTCTGCACCAGCCCCTAAGCCACTTGTTGACTACAGCGGCTGACCTGTTCCTTATTGTGTTCCCTCCTGCAACTGACGGTATCGATGTAAAAATTATTTGTGCACCTGACCCCTCAAGCAGATCTCCCAGGGCCCTGAGGTCATTTTTGATAGCCCTGGGAGGCCTGGTACCAACATCATCATTCCCTAACTGCATGACCAATAAGGGATAATAATCAGAGGGCTGTACCAGACTGGGCAGCCTTCTGGTAACATCTCCAACTTGGACTCCTGCTAGGCTAATAACTTCCCTATGAGATGGGTCCGGCCTACATATGGGACCTTCTGTTCCCCTCAGGAGGGAATCACCAATAACAATTACCCTCCTTTTCTTTTTTAGGGAGCAAGTCCTGATGCCAGGGGAAGGCTGTTTAACCTTAGGCTGCGTTGCCTTAGGCTGCGATGCCTTAGGCTGCGTTGCCTTAGGCTGCGTTGCCTTAGGCTGCTTTACCTTAGGCTGTTTAACCTTAGGCTGTTTAACCTTAGGCTGTTTAGCCTCAGGGAAGACCCCAGATGGTGTGTCCTCCGGCATCAGTATCACCTCACCCTCGATCTCCAGCGCCCCATACCTGTTTTCCAAGGGCAGTGAGGGAGGTGGGGGGAGGCAAGGAGGTTTTAATTTGTGTCCTTTGAGAGGAACTTGTATCCATTCCCCTCTGCTTTTTGAATAACCAGTCTCTGCTGGGGGATTATTTATGGGGGATAATTACAGAATAGCCTAATTCAATTATGGGGGATAATTACAGAATAGCCTAATTCAAAGACATGAAAAGCATGCTACGGTGCTTTTGTTATTGTAGGAGAACTTCAGGCATCAGCCTGCCTCTCAGGGCAAGGTGTAAGATAGACAAGAGCCTAGTGATCATCCTACCACTTCAGAAGACCATGTATTAAGGCAAGCAGTACCCATGACCCCTGGAGCTAGAGACTGGAGAATGTTAGGAATAATTATAGGCCAGGAAGGAGAGAAGTACATATAGGCCATGTGCTGTGCCCAGGAGAATGTACTTAGAGAGCACAATAAGACAGCCTGTTATTTTCCCCTTCCCCAAGGAGATAAGATGGGTAGAATCCCTTTGCCTGGCTTCTGGTGTTCCTTTTTTTTTCCACCTCATTCTTTCACTAGGGCATTTCTGCTCGACAAGGCAGTTCATAAATTATCAGATTTTAAGTACATTTAAGCCTATTGATGTCTTTGGGTTACAATAAAAAGTTAAGAAATATTTTCAGGCTTAATTTGAAGACTTACAAATAAACAAAAGCATAATAAAACACAGTTTTGCAACGGCTAGTCTGTGCACTCGGAAATGTTTCCTACTTTAAAATGAGTTTGACTTCCTCAAATATTACCCCTTACCAAATCACTCTGGTTTAGAGTCCTTCCTACCTTATCTGCTCTTCTAAACATGGACATCAGCAGTGAAAAATCCACTCCTTTTTGCTCCCATCACTGCATTGCTAGGATAATACTTCTTCCTTAAGCCACTAAGAGTCAAGGATTATCCTCTTTCATCTAAAGCACTGGACTGCAGATCAGGCTGAACTGGTTTTCTACTCTCATCTGTAGTCATCTGTAGTTCCACTTCAGTGTCACTCCTCAGGGGAGTGAACTCCCCTTTGACTTACAGTCTAGTGTCATGTGAATGCAGTTGGAGGTTTCTCAGAGTCCCAGTCTCCCAGTACAATAGAAGCACAGCAAAGGGAAAAGGGATTCAAAAGAAAATTAAATAAAGAAAAAGCCCAATAACTAAGAGAACCTCAGGGAAGAGAAGAAAAACTGTGGCGGGCTGTAATAGCATTTATCTTTGACAATCACAGAACAAGTTCTAAAATATAATTCCTCATTTTTCAGTTATCGATAAAATACCATTTTGCCAGATTGCTTACATATAACCCTTTCTAAGCATTTCAGTCTTGCAGTATACAAAGCACTGAGACCTTCTTTGAACTCTGAAATCTTGTTCTTCCTTTCTAGCCTGATTTTCCAAGGTACAACCCCTGTGCAACTGTGCCATCTGCCTGTCTGCCTCCCAGCTCAAGTTTCAGTGCAACGCCTGACTTGAGTCAGCCTTGAAAGAGGTGAGAAGTTCTCAAAGATGCTAAGTTTCTACAAGCTCATTGAAAATTGGCAGCCAAAAAGAGGAAAGAAGCTGTATTTAGTATCTCATGGTGAGTGAAAGACAGGCTCGATTCATCATCTTACTTGACGGCCATCTGGCCAGAGCATAGGAACATTTTGTCCTGTTTGTTGGGACACACGTAGGTCTTAATCAGCCACAAGGTACACTAAAGCTTTTCTGTGTAAGATATGTGGGAAGGAGTTGAAGCTGAATCTGACAAATAGTGGGACTAGAACCTATAAATGGCATATTCAGAAGAAGCTAGACTTCATTAATCTTGCTGCTCCTCATCTTCTATTCCTTTTAAAGAAATTACCACCTTGCTGATGAAGACAAGGAAAGGAAAAACATGATAACTTTTGGGCTCGGTGCCAGATGATCATTGGTTTTAGTTAGATATTTTACAATAATATGCAGTATTGTGGCATCTTGTCCCAATGAATAGTCATCATCTTACACCATCTTACCATATATGAAAGATGACTGTGCAGACTGCATGAAATATTCGAGCTGAAAAAGTGTTATAGCAGCTTCCTATTTAATATCAATCTCATTTATATTTCATGAGGAGCCTTTCTTTGTGCTTAGCAATATTGTCCCTAATCTATTTGCAGCTTAGCCATATGCAACTGTTTGCATGACTTTCTGATGAAGACAGAACCAGGTTTTGAAATACCCTGACCTGAGAAACCTGATGGCAAATCATGAAGGATTTTGAAGACGAACACTGCACCGTTATACTATTATTTCTGCACTCTTAGAGCATACCCCAGCGCGTGGCTGAGAGCAGGCAGCAGCGAGGAGCTCGGCTCGGAGAGATTGCTTTTCCCTTTGCTTTCCTTGCTTTTCGGGAGGTAAGGGGCTGGTGCCTCGGGACCTCCTGGAGAGGGGAGGAGGGGCGGCAGGCTCGGGTTGCCTACGTGCCTGAGGGCAGTGAAGTAGCAGGGGAGGGGTTGCCGTAGAAACCGCGGCAAACCAAACAGACCCCAGCTCGTGGCTGAGAGCAGGCAGCGGCGAGGAGCTCGGCTCTGAGGCCTCCTTACTGACCGGGGGGGGGGGGGGGGGGAAGCCGGGTGGCGAGGGTGATTCAGAGGGTGATTCAGAGGGTGGCTACTGCAATATGGTTACTACTAGAAGTAAGGCTAGTAGAAGAACAGTTGGCACCCAAACAGAGGCCACTCACAAGCATGCAGGTGTTCAGGCAGGTGGCTGCAGTGAGTGCTGGGACCTGGCACTCGATATGGAGGATGGAAGGAACAGCTCCTGTGTGAGGTGTGAGCAGATCAGCGATCTGATGAGCATGGTGGCCGAACTAAAAGAAGAGGTAGAAAGGCTTAGAGCTATAAGAGACAGCGAAAGGAACACTGACTATTCCCAAAATCTAACTTCTACCAAACCAGAACAGGGGGTAACTCTTAGTAGAGCAGTGAGTTTGATACCTACCCATCAGCTAGCCTCTCAGCCTCCCTGCAGTAACCCACATGAGCAGGGCCAATGGGAGCAGGTCTCTGCCCGACGGAAGAAGTGCAGACGGGGCAAGCGTGCTACTTTGAGCAGCACACTGCCTACAGTGCAGGTACAGAATAGGTATGAGGCTCTGCAGGAGGAGCAGGTCATAGGTGAGGATGAGGACTCAAGGAAGGCAGAAGCTGCACCAATGACAGGTTGCCTCAGGCCAGCTATCAAAACTAGTCCAGAAAGGAAACCTCGTAGGGTCATCGTTGTAGGAGACTCCCTACTGAAGGGGGCAGAGGGCCCAATATGCAGACCAGACCCATTCCATAGGGAGATCTGCTGCCTCCCTGGTGCCCAAGTAAAGGACATAGTAGGCAAAATTCCCAAACTTGTGAGCCCTTCAGACTACTACCCACTGCTGGTCTTTCAGGTGGGTAGTGACGATGCAACAATGCGAGGCTCATGGTCAATTAAAAGAGATTTCAGAACATTAGGGCACCTGCTAAAGGGGTCAGGATCTCAAGTAGTGTTCTCTGCTATCCCTCTAACGTCAGTGATGGATGAGGGAACATTGAGGAAGAGCCAACAGCTCAATTCATGGCTCAGGGACTGGTGCCATCGAGTGGTAGAGTAGGAAGGTTCCCCCCCACACACAAAAGAATTCCACAGCTAACTCAGCCGGAGAAGCAGATGAAAGCTGTATTTTACAAGCAGATATGGAATGCAATGAATATGTACAAAAACATACAATATTTACAATATATACAGAAATATACAGCAACAGGAAACCTTTCCCCAATCCACCCCTGAGGCCAGGGGGTTCGGCCTGTCCCCCCTTCTTCCTCCCTACCTCCCCTTTTTCCCAAAAGGGTTAGAGAGAAAGAGAAAGGAAGGTAATTAAAAGGGTGAAAACTTGTTAAAGCTCAAAGCGGATGCAAAAGTTAGTTTTCTCTTATCTGGTTAGCAAGAATCGTAGAGAGAAACGAGCCAGCTCACAGCACAGGGGGAAGAAGAAGACGACTACTGACTGACTCCCTCCGACTGAAAGACTAAACAAAAATTTACAGCCGGGTTCCACCAATGAAATTGGATTAGCATATCATTGTTTTCATTCTAATATCAAAACATTCGGCTAGAGTGTTCAGAAAGTGTCTCTTTCTTAAAGGCACAGCCTAAACTGGTCACAATCCACCCCTGCTAAACAATTTCATTGGCTGTTCGTACTGTCCATCCAATCTAAAACAATATCCACAGTTTGTAAGTAAAGTTCATAGTCCATTCCGGCTATCCTCAGGTGTAGATGATTCAGAAGTCCAAGAAAGAAGAAAAATGGAAAACAGTTTGTCTCTTCGCAGACGAAGCGAAGAAAAGGGAAAACAGGGAAACAGGTAAACAGGGACTCTCAGTTGACTCAGGGTTCTCAGGGTTCGTGCACTGTGGATTCCTCAGGGATTCTTTCTTTGGGCGCGATGTAGCTGTACAACACTCTGAAATTAAACTCTCTCAGCTAAAGTTAAATTTCTTTGTGGAATACACTGAATTTCACCATTCTCTTGCATTACCCAATAAGTATGACCCGGACCTTCAGCTGAAACCACCCCTCGGACAGGTTTAGCCTCTCCTGAGGGAGAAAATACCCAAACAGTTTTACCTAACAGATTCTTTTCTTTAACAACAGGAACTCTATCACCTTCTACTTTCTGTAGCAGATCTGAGTGTGCAGGTCCAGCTCGGTTCACTGAACCTCTACTATTTACCAGCCAGGTTGCTTGTGCTAAATGCTTTTCCCAGTTTTTCAAAGATCCACCCCCCATGGCTTTAAGAGTGGTCTTCAGCAAACCGTTGTAGCGTTCAATCTTCCCTGCAGCTGGTGCATAGTAGGGAATGTGGGATATCCACTCAATGCCGTGCTCTTTGGCCCAACTCTTTACAAGGTTGTTTTTGAAATGAGTTCCGTTGTCTGACTCAATCCTCTCTGGAGTTCCGTGTCTCCACAGGATTTGTCTCTCCAGACCAAGAATGGTGTTGCGTGCAGTTGCATGTGGTACTGGATAAGTTTCCAACCATCCAGTGTTTGCCTCTACCATAGTAAGCACATACTGCTTACCAGAACGAGAACGTGGTAGAGTGATGTAGTCAACTTGCCAAGCTTCACCATACTTGTACTTGGACCATCTGTCACCATACCATAAGGGCTTAAGTCGTTTTGCCTGCTTAATAGCAGCACAAATGTCACAGTCATGGATGACTTGTGTGATAGCATCCATGGAAATGTCTATGGATCTGTCACGTGCCCACTGGTAGATTGCATCTCTGCCTTGATGTCCTGACGAATCGTGAGCCCACCGAGCTAAGAATATCTCACCTCGGTGTTTCCAGTCGAGATCAAGATCAGAGTCCATGTCTACTTGAGAAACTCTTGCAGCTAGATCTGCTTGATGGTTGTGTTGCTGTTCCTCAGTAGCTTTGCTCTTAGGAATGTGAGCATCAATGTGTCTCACCTTCACTGGAATTCTCTCGATTCGATCAGCAATGTCCTGCCACAGGTCAGCTGCCCAAATGGGCTTTCCTCTTCTCTGCCAACCACTCTTTTTCCAGTTCTTTAGCCAACCCCACAGAGCATTGGCTACCATCCATGAGTCGGTGTAGAGATAAAGCTTTGGCCATCTCTCACGCTCAGCTACGTCGAGAGCTAGCTGGACAGCTTTTACCTCTGCGAATTGACTGGATTCTCCTTCTCCATCCTTCGCCTCTGCAACTCGGCGTGTTGGACTCCACACTGCAGACTTCCACCTTCGCTTGTTCCCGACAAGACGACAGGAACCGTCTGTGAACAAAGCATATTTCTTTTCATCATCAGAGAGGTCATTGTAAGGAGGAGCTTCCTCAGCACGAGTTACTCTCTCCTCTGGAGGTTTAGTACAGTTGGTACCTTCAGGCCAACTTGAGATCACCTCCACTAGACCAGGTCTTTCAAGATTTCCCATTCGAGCTCTCTGTGCTATCAGAGCCATCCACTTAGACCAGGTGGAATCTGTTGCATGATGTGGTGTGGAACCTTTGCCTTTGAACATCCAATTCAAAACTGGTAATCTGGGAGCTAAGAGAAGTTGTGATTCAGTTCCAATTACTTCAGAAGCTGCTTTTACTCCTTCATAGGCAGCTAGAATCTCTTTCTCTGTTGGAGTATAGTTAGCCTCTGAACCTCTGTAACCTCGACTCCAGAAACCAAGAGGTCGTCCACGTGTCTCACCTGGAGCTCTCTGCCACAAGCACCAGGTTGGACCATTGTCACTTGCAGCCGTGTACAAAATGTTCTTAATGTCTGGACCATCTCGGACAGGTCCCAGACCCATTGCTTGCACTACCTCTTGCTTTATCTGGTCAAAGGCTGCTTGTTGTTCAGGTCTCCAGTGGAAATGGTTTCTCTTTCGAGTCACATCATACAGAGGTTTCACAATCTGACTGTATCCAGGAATGTGCAGTCTCCAAAATCCCACTATCCCCAAGAAACGTAGAGTTTCTTGCTTGTTCATGGGATTTGCCATGGTAGAGACTCTATTTACCACATCCACTGGAATGTGTCGGCGTCCATCCTGCCACCGCACTCCCAGAAACTGGATCTCTCTGGTAGGTCCTTTCACCTTGTCTCGCTTGATGGCGAAACCTGCATTCAGAAGAATGTCAATGATTTTGTTACCTTTCTCGAAGACTTCTTCATCAGTTTTACCCCAGACGATGATGTCATCGATGAACTGGATGTGTTCTGGAGCACCACCTTCCTCCAGAGCATCGTGGATCACTGCATGACAGATGCTGGAGCTGTGGATCCAGCCCATTGGCAATCTGTTGAAAGTGTACTGGATTCCTCTCCAGGTGAAAGCAAACTGAGGCCTGCATTCCTCTGCTATGGGAATAGAGAAGAAAGCATTAGCAATGTCTATGGTAGCATACCATTTGGCCTCTTTGGATTCCAGCTCATACTGCAGTTCCATCATGTCTGGTACTGCTGCACTCATAGGTGGAGTTACTTCATTCAGGGCTCGGTAGTCGACTGTCAGACGCCAATCTCCATTCGGCTTTCGCACAGGCCACACTGGACTGTTGAAAGGTGAATGAGTTTTGCTGATGACTTTCTGACTCTCCAGCTGACGAATCAGATTCTGAATGGGCAACAAAGAGTCACGGTTGGTTCTGTATTGTCTGTGATGCACAGTCTGAGAAGCAACCGGCAATTTAATGTCCTGAATCTTGTGCTGTCCCACAACAGCAGATTCATCAGAAAGCTCAGGTCTGACAGACAGCTTCAGCTTTTGTCCATCAATTTCTACTGATGCTACTCCAAAAGCCCATTTGTAACCTCTAGGGTCTTTGAAACGCCCTTCTCTCAGAAAATCAATTCCCAAAATACAAGGTGCGTCAGGTCCGGTCACAACTGTATGCTTCCTCCACTGTTTACCAGTTAAACTTATATCAACTTCTATCTTAGTTAACTCTTGAGATCCACCAGTGACTCCCAGAATAATTATAGCTTCTGATCCCTGATAATTTGATGGCATTATGGTGCACTGAGCTCCTGTGTCAACCAAGGCCCTGTCCTTCTGAAATTGTGAAGTGCCAGGCCACTGGATGTACACATCCCAATAGATTCTGTTATCTCTGTTACCCCTCTCCTCCCCCTGGCGGGAGGCAGGGCACCCCTAATTATGGGGAACATGCCCACATGTGCAATGAGCACAGTGTGCGGTGTTAGAACTGGAGCCACTGTTGGAGCTATTAGAGTTGTCCTGGGGAACTGTGGAAGTAACAGCTACCCTTCTGGTATTGCTACCTCGGGTTCTGCCACTTTGCAGTTCCCTCAGTCTCCTGAAAAGATTAGCAGTTGGTTGACCATCCCATCTGTTCGTGTTCTCACCAAACTTGAGAGCTGTTGCACAGGTCTGCATCTCCAACCATTTCACATGTTCCTGGGATTTACTACCCCAAGATCACCTTACAGTCAGTGCATTTCTTGCTGGCAATCAACAATCTCTTCTGTCTGTTGTTCTCAAATTGTTTCGATCATTTCAGCTTTCTAAGCCTGTGTCGGTACAACTCCTCCTCAGGGCACCGCAAACAGAGAGAGACAAACCTTCTTTCTGTCTAGTAGTCCCAGGAAAAATCCTGGCACTCTTAGGCAGGCACCATCAGGGTGGCAGCCTGGAGGTGACATCAGCCTGGCACTGGAGCTGGATGTTCTGAGCAGCCAAGGAACCCTGGGGAATGCCTGCAGAGAAGTGTTAGTTCCTCTGTAGGGGAGCACCGGCCTTAGAGACAAAGACTTCTTTAATCTGGGCACCAGCTACAGCTCTCAGCAGTGCCTAACTGCAGAGCAAGGGCCTGCACCTTCATCCCGATCCAGGTGGAGAGAGAACTGACAGGAATATAGCTTCTCTGCTGCGGTTGTAGCATCCCCACAGCCTCACCATCAGCCTGTGCTAGAGGAACATGGCCCCTGTCAGAATCTCCCAGGGTCAGGTGACAAACAAAAGTGTTCCAGAAAGGAAAAATGCAAAGTCTCTTTGCCACCCCCATTATTCCTATCAGAGGCTTTCTGCTTATCTAACTGCTCCATTAGAGACTACCTTGACAGAAACTTTATCTCCTGGGGAAAAGCTTGCACTGAACAGTTTCCTTTTCAGCCTTTCCCTTCTGACCAACAGAAATAAAACCCTACCCAGAGCCCACACAAGCCGAGGAGAAGGAGATCCCCTGCTAGGCTGCAGGGTGAGGCTGCATGCTGGCATCCACGCTCATGGATTTGCTGCAGCAGCCATGGCCCTTGTGCTGGTTCTGCTGCTGCTGAACATCTTCCTTGCTTGGTTAATGAAGAACAAAACAAAGAGTCAATCTAAACAGACTGAAAAGCAACAAATAGATCTCAGTTACTCACATTGTAAAGCTGTGAGTAGAACTACTACATAAGCATTAGGTTTTCCTTCAGTATCCACTTAACTTACAAAACTGTGACCTGATGCCGTTCAAAACCACACAGTCAGCATCTGATGATAATAGGAGCACCGAGAAGAGAATTTGGGATACTGGGAGGACACAGGGGCCACACTGCAGAGAAGAACTAAAGGTTACTGGGAACACGGGAAGACTTAGGAAGGCATTAGGAGCACTAAGGAGGGAATTAGGAGTTACTGTGAGGAACATGAAGAACACCGGTGCCACACTAACAGAGCACTTACTGTTACTGGGAGCAGAAGAGCCGCCGCTCGCTCGCCCCCCCGGAGCCCCCGCCGCCGCTCGCGGCTCGCCCCCCGGAGCCCCCGCCGCCGCTCGCGGCTCGCCCCCCCGGAGCCCCCGCCGCCGCTCGCGGCTCGCGCTCGCCCCCGGAGCCCCGCCGCCGCTCCCCCCCGCCGAGCCCCCCCGCCGCCTCGCGGCTCCCCCCCGGAGCCCCCGCCGCCGCTCGCGGCTCGCCCCCCGGAGCCCCCGCCGCCGCTCGCGGCTCGCCCCCCGGAGCCCCCGCCGCCGCTCGCGGCTCGCCCCCCGGAGCCCCCGCCGCCGCTCGCGGCTCGCCCCCCCGGAGCCCCCGCCGCCGCTCGCGGCTCGCCCCCCCCCCCGCCGCCGCCCCCGCCGCCGCTCGCCGCCGCTCGCGGCTCGCCCCCGGAGCCCCCGCCGCCGAGCTCGCCCCCCCGGAGCCCCCGCCGCCGAATGCCAACGGTCGCGGCACCATAAATTTTTCTCCAGCTCTAGGCGCCCATCAACCCCCACAAACACAACCAAAAAAAAGTCCAGAAGGCGCTACAAGAAAACCCAAAAGTGGAGCAGAAGCACACACTTACGTGAGAGACGGCAGAGGAACCACGAACCCCACTAGCCACAACAGCCCACTGGGCGCCGTTTTAAAGTCACAAGCGCCTGCGCGCGAAGAGACCCTGGCGCTGCGCGGGCAGGCGCTGAATCCATAGCAACGCTCCGACGCTGGCGCATGCGCGCGAACAGACCCGCGCTGCGGGGCAGGCGCTGATCCATAGCAACGCTCCGACGCTGGCGCATGCGCGCGAACAGACCCGCGCTGCGGGGCAGGCGCTGAATCCATAGCAACGCTCGCGACGCTGGCGCATGCGCGCATGCGCGAACAGAATCCATAGCCGACGCTGGCGCTGAACAGACCCGCGCTGCGGGGCAGGCGCTGAATCCATAGCAACGCTCTGACGCTGGCGCATGCGCCAACAGGTTAGAGCACAGGCACTCAATTTATGGCAACGCTCGAGTCAATCTCCCGCTCTCCCCCTCTTCCCCTCTCTCCACTAAGAATTTTCAGGCATTTCAAGCCTTCAGCGTCGTTAGGCTGCAGCACTGAGCACCGATGGGGCGGCACACGACATCGCACAACTGCAGTGCCGACCATTACACAGGCGGTGGCGGCACTGAGGGCCCACGGGGCAGCACAGACTGGTGCACAACTGCAGTGCCGAACATTACACACGCGAGGGCAGCACGGAGCACGTCCCTGGCATGGGGAGCAGCTCAGCTTCACCCAGTTCAGTTTTTTTTTCCCATTTAAATGAAAAAATACAACACACAAAGATGTAAAAGCCACTATTTTTAATTTGTATAGACACAGGCTCTGTCAGTATTTCAAGTCCCTATGTGACCTTTATTTTTTTAATTCTAAAAGCCTTTATAAAATAGAGGAGATAGAGGGGGTCATTTAAAAATATTTTTTACACAAAAATTAATACAGTTCTTCAAGCTTTAGCTGAAAATGAAAGTTTTATTTTCCTCCGTATTGCTTCACACCACTACTTGCATGTGTAAATATTTCATGATCCCCTCCAAGAATTTCAGCATTTTGAGGATGTGCCCCCATCCCTCGCTCACCTGCTCCTATGCTGCATCATCACCCTGCACCATGTGGCATAATCAGACCACCCAGAAAGCCCCCACTCCTTTTGATTCACCCAAAAAAGGCAGAAAATACAGAAAACTGCACAGGCAGCAGCTCATTCCTTTCATAGTTAAATGTGTACACATCCCCCCTCCCCAAAAGGGGGAGCTCTGCTGGAGAAATAAAGATGGGGCGGGTGGAGGGCAGGGGGAAGGGTCCCCCACAAACAGCTGCAGCTACCCCGGCCCCTGTGCCACCGACTGGTGGCTGTCCCACGGTGGGGAATGCGCCAGAGGTCGGCGCCACATCTCTCGCACCCTGGTTTGGTTGGACCCCTCGGCGGTGATGGTCTCCTTGAGGCATACATTGCACGTTGCAGGAAGGTTCCACGCTGCTGTCTCTGCCTCTCAGACACATGCACCTTTTGATCCTCTTGCAGCCTATTGTGGTGCTCCAGTGCCCTACAGTCTACCCCGAAAGCTACTTTCTAGATTTTTAAAGAGCAGAAAGACAGCTGAGTTCAGCCTTTCCTCATAGGGCTTGTGTTCCAAACCCCTCACCAGCTTTGTTGCCCTTCTCTGGACACGTTCCAGCAAGTCAACATCCTTCCTAAACTGAGGGGCCCAGAACTGGACACAGTACTCAAGGTGCGGCCTAACCAGTGCAGTGTACAGGGCACAATGACCTCCCTGCTCCTGCTGGCCACACTGTTCCTGATGCAAGCCAGGATGCCACTGGCCTTCTTGGCTGCCTGGGCACACTGCAGGCTCATGTTCAGCCTACAATCAACCAGTACCCCCAGGTCCCTCTCTGCCTGGCCACTCTCCAGCCACTCTGACCCCAGCCTGTAGCACTGCCTGGGGTTGTTGTGGCCAATGTGCAGAACCCGGCACTTGGATGTGTTAAATCTCATGCCATTGGACTCTGTCCATCTGTCCAGCCTGTCGAGGTCCCTCTGCAAAGCCTCTCTGCCCTCCAGCAAATCAACTGCTGCCCCCAGTTTGGTGTCATCTGCAAATTTTCCCTCTAGGAACATGAGTCTCCAAATGTCCCAGAGAGATTTTAGAGTACAGCTGGACAGAGGATGCAACACAACACACTCAACACTTCTTTCTCTGCACTAACAAGCACCAACCTCTCAGCACTACTCAAGATACTTACACAAGTTGCTCTAATACGTGCTTCTGATCTATTTCACCTCATCAACTGATTTGCTGAATCCTTGAGCGAGTAAGAGAAAGAACTTTTGCCAGGGAAAGTGTGTGGCCAGTTCTGGGCCACTTAATTTAAGAAGGATATTAAGATGCTTGAACATGTCTAGAGAAGGGCAACGAGGCTAGGGAGGGATCTGGGGCACAAGCCCTATGAAGAGAGGCTGAGGGAGCTGGGGTTGTTTAGCCTGGAGGAGGTTCAGGGGAGACCTTATTGCTTTCTACAGCTACCTCAAAGGAGGTTGTAGACAGGTGGGGGTTGGTTTCTTCTCCCAGGCAACCAGCCACAGAACAGGAGGACACTCTCAAGCTGCACCAGGGGAAGTTTAGGCTCGAGGTGAGGAGAAAGTTCTTCCCAGGAAGTTATTGGCCATTGGAATGTGCAGCCCAGGGAGGTGGTGGAGTCACCGGCCCTGGAGGTATTCAAAAAAGGATTGGATGTGGCATTTGGAGCCATGGTTTAGTACTCATGAGGTGCTGGGTATTAGGTAATAGGTTGGACTTGATGATCTCTGAGGTCTTTTCCAACTTGGTTGGTTCTATGATTCTGTGACCTTTAACCCAGCTAAAATCCCCTGGCACTGCTGGGTTTTTTTTCTCCACTTCCATCATTTAACATGAAGAATGAAAGGCTTGACTCCCCAAATAAAAGCTACACCTGTGACAGAGGCGGCTCACACAATGATCTTCACAGTGATAGCCCTGACCACAAAGCAGCAGGCTCAGCTGAAGACCTCAACTACTTTGGCCACCGTATCAGCCAGATCCAGACAGCTTTTCTTGCTTGCTACCCACTGACTGTAAAGTGATTTCTCCAAGGGAAAGAATTCCCTGACAGAGATCTTAGCTACACCACACCGATGGGTCTCGGCAGGGCGGAGGCTACTCCCCGCCCCTGAAAACTCCCTTCGGTTTTCATCACCTCACACTCTAAGCCGTTCACCGTTGGCAAGTGTCAGGACTTGGAAAGACCTAAGGAAAGCTCTGTGCTACTCTGCTCAGCAGATACTCACAGGTGAGCTGCAGGATCCTCAGCATGTGGCAGCAAAATCAAGTATTACAAACCTGCTGCATCTTGTCCGGCCAAACTCTTTGCAGAGCGGGAGAACCGCGGAGGTCAAGAGTCACAGAGCGGCTGAGGCAGAAGTTCATTTCCTCCATGCAAGCTTTAAGGGAGAAGGTGTTTAGAGTCCCCAAGGCTGGCATGTTGCAGCATCTTACCACAGTGACATTCTTGCCCCCAGCTGCCAAAGCAAATTCATTTCTGAGCCACTCACGGTGAGGAATTTGGTTTCCACATTCTGACACCAAAGCATCCCGCTCCGTGTCAGGGTTTGTGGCTGAGGCCAAATACAAATCTGCAGGATCTGAAGAGTCTTTGGCCAGGCTGTAAACCTTGTAAACGTGCAGCTAGCTTCAAGCAGCGTGGCCACAGTCTCCTCTGCGTAGCCTGACTTGAGGCCCAGGGCTGTGCAGCACTGTAAATGCAGAGGAAGCCAAACAAGGCAAAGAGACTAACTGCATCGACACAAAATGCTCTCTCTGATCTGAAAATATTAGCTCTGAAGAGAAAGAATACTGTACAAAGGTTGTGTTATTCATCATCTGAATAGGACGGAAAACTCAGGAATAATGAAAAACTCAATTATTCCCATGAAGATTGGCAAGAAGTAATTTTGGGACACACTCTAAAACTATTTTTAGATGCTATAAAGATTGCCTCTTGCAGCAGTTATTTTTACATAGTTCTGATGAGACCCTAAGAACTTACTGAAATTTACATGGTCGGAGAATCGTTTCAAACTCCTGATGGCACTACATTGACATTCCTCTTCCCTAGAGGAATGAAGGGAAAAAACAAAAATATATATATAAAATTACACACACACACAGACTTAGAAAAAGGTTTAGCTGACAAGCTCGTCAAAGGCATGAAACTAATAATAAGCCATTTGCCTCCGCCCATCAGAATCAGAATGTCTGCCAGAGTCTGCAGAGCTGACAGATGATGGGGGGGAAGAGGACAACTCAAAGGAGAGAAGACCATGGCAGAAAAATTAAATCAGTTCTTCAAATCGATACCACTGCAGAGTTTAGGAAGATTCCCACAGTGGCTCTATCCTTAGCTAAAGATGACCTGGAGGAACTCTCTTCAATTACAGTGTCAACAGAAGTGATTTTAGACCAGAGAGATCAAGGGATAGCAACAAACCGCCAAGACGAGACGGTATAAACTCAGGGGTTCTTCAAAAAACTCAAATATGACCTTGTCATTTGATTACAGATCTTTCTTACGGTCTTGTTGAAGTCAGCTCCGCTGTGAGAAGAATAAGCTCGCAAATTTCATGTCATTTTTCTCCAAAGGACCCTTAGACAAATTCAGGAGGGGAAACATGGGGAAGAAGTAGAAAATGAAGAAGCTGCATGTCTGATCCTTTACAGGTAGATTAGTAGAATTAAAGTCACAGACAGATGTATAGATAAATGCAAAAGCAGGAACACCAATTAAGTGCATTAAGTTGTCAGAAAGAATAAATTCAGGTATCAATAAGGTATTCTACAAGTGGCGGAAATGAAGTCAACAGTCGTGGATTACCAAAACAAACTTCTGCCTCTGGATTTATAGCTACCTGAAAGACGGTGGATTAACACATACCTGAAGGACAGGAAACAACAGGAGGAGAAAAAGGATCACTTTGAGCAAGTTTTGAAAGGTTCCAAAAGCTCCTCACACAACTATCTGGGTGGTATAAAGGCAGAGGCAACATAGACAAGGCTATGCAGATGGGAGAAGGATGGGAGAAGGACCAAAATGGAAATTGATTCACGGTGAATGTTTCTGACAAAAGAAATCCCAAAAAGTCCCAAGAGTGAAACCTCCTAAACTAGGTATTTTGAACCCATGAAAGGATCACAGAGAATTTGGAGAGTCCACCCACTCTGGACTGGACACCAGGGGGCACCCAGCCCAAACTGCAACATCTATAAAATGCTAAACAGCTCAGTAAGAAAACAAACAAAAAAACCAAACAAATTAACCACACGCAAAACCCTAGGGATGATCAGGGCAGACAATCAGAACACAGAAGTCCTTCACAGAGCAAAGTCATTATCAGAGCCTTAGGTGAAATTATAGTGCAGTGGGTTTAAGTTTTGGTTTTCCTTTCAACGTAGGACTGAACCTTGGGATTCATTGTTACAGTTTACTTTGGATGCCGACAGCGGAAGCAAGTTCAGGAACAAGTTAGGAAAATAAATGGAAACTCATAAAGGGCTGGAAAGCATTGAGATACAAGCTCTGCTTTAGGAAGTCCCCTAAGCCACACAAAGGTGAAGAAGTACCCTGAGGAGTATGCTAGTCTGCACCTGCTGGTTCGGTGTCTAATTGAATCCAATAAGGCCCAACACTCGACTGAAAGAACGGAAGATAGGGCTGGGCTTGGGCCTTTGATCTAAGCCTCTCTAAGCCGCTCTGACTCCATTTTCCACTCCTGTGATACCAGAATGCTGAGAAATGCCATTTCCCCAATAGATGGAGTCACCTGCTCAGACAGCGACAATCAGGCGCGTGCTAACGAGGACAGGAGGCTCTTGGCAACAACCAGCCTGTTCTTCTGACCTCAGTACCACAGGTGGTTAGAGAGCAGATCATCTTGAGGGCCATCGCAGGCACCATACAGGACGTTTGGGTCCTCATGCCTAACAGAAAAGATGTGTGAACACTAACCTAATCTCCCTCTGTAACCAGGTGACCTTGCTCCAAATCCCATCATCGGGAGGAAAAGCTTTCCTGCTGGTCACTGTAAGGCAGGACTTGAAAGCCTTCCCTAACAAGTTTATCTGAAAACAAGATGGGAAATGAAAGTTGAATGTGTAATGAGGTAATGAAGAAGACGGACTGTAGCAGAAGCCATCTCACGGGCTAAAGTCATTTTCCCCTGTCCATGTCCTCTGTGGACTAAGAGGAGTTCCCTTCTTTTCGTGTGAAAGCACTGCATTCAATGAAACAGCCGATTCCTCCTCAAGGGAAAGTAATGATGGAGCATGCAAACTACGACATTTCAGAGCCTCCTACTTACTAAGACAATTGTTCATGTAGAACGACTGGCCACTCACTCTATAAACTCTCCAGAAGACACTGCTGCTCTAGCACAGCAGCCTGACCAGCTCAAGTCAAATAGCTTAGGATCTCACAGAGGGTACCACAAGAACTGAGGGTACTGCAATGTTGGCAGCTTCAACTTCCCTTCTCTACTCCTTCTTTTTTCAGATCTATTGCTTTCAAAAAGATTCCTGGATAACAGAATGGGATGGATGACTGGGCTGAGAGCAGGGAGGAACAGAGTTAAACACAGCCAATGGCCGGCCGGGCACAAGAGGTGTTCCCCAGGACATGGAGGCGAGAGAGCGTGTCCAGAGAAGGGCAACAGAGCTGGGGAAGGGTCTGGATAACAAGCCTCATGAGGAGTGGCTGAAGAGGAAGCTCAAGGAATTATGGTGAGGTCCGGCTTCAGCTCTCAGCTATTTGGTTTCCAACAGCTCCACATTCTGACCCCAAAGCATCCCGCTCCCTGTTGGGCTCTGTGGCTGAGGCCAAACACAAGTCTGCAACTTGTCCTCAGGCAAAGCAGTTAAGCTCCCTGAAAAAAAAAGGACAGAAAACAAGAGTCAGACAACCATAAAAACAACACCTAAACAACACCCCAAAGCCATTCTTCAGGAAGGGCAACAAAGCCTGGGGAAGGCACAGGCCTGGATAACAAGCCTCAATGAGGAGTGGCTGAAGACAAGGAAGCTGAAGGGAATTATGGGGTGGCCTCATGAGGAGTGGCTGAAGAGGAAGCTGAGGGAATTATGGGGTGGTCAGCTCTCAGCTATTTCCGTGTTGAACAAGGACAGCTTGTACTCACAGAAGTCACTTGGTGGGTTGTGTGCGAGGGTCCGGAACAGCCCAGCTCTCTCAGCCTTCTTTACACCCGTGCTTAGCCCAAAATCAGACAGTTTCACATGACCCTGGGGGGAAAAAACATAAAAACATCAAAGAAAAGAATTCAGAAAGACTGTGCCTCAACAAAAGAAAAGGTTTAACAGCTGCACAGCCTTCTGAGGCCATGGCAGACTTGCACACAGCTCCTGCGAGCACCACTCTGCAGGGCCTGGGCTGCAGACTGGGGGTTTCAAGCACAGGCACCCCAGGAGAATCCAAAACTAACCTTGCAGCTGGCCTTAGAGCTCCTCTTTGGAAAACTGTCGCTGCCAGGACCCACAAACCCAACATCCTCTGTCAGCAACCTGGAGGCAAGAGCTGAGAAGTGTCAACAGAAACTGTAATTGGATGGCCCAGGAAGATCCTGCGAGTCTGAACGCACCAGACCTGGAAAGCACAAAGAAACTCTGTTAACAACTATCTGTGTCTCTGTGTGTGTGTGTGTGTGTGTGAGTGTGTTCATAGCTTTAGGAGTAACACAGCAGAACCAATTCCCAAAAGGTTTTCACTGCATTCCCAGGGCAATTACAGGCTTGCTCTGGCTCTAATTACTACCTAGAAATTCCTATCCAAATCTTTGCAGCACAGCAAGAGAAAAGAGAAAAAAAAACAAAACAACCAAACCACAAACTGCTTGATATTATTAAGTAGGAAGTGGGAATCCTACAGGAATTGTGGGCTTTTAAGTCCAATGGCTAAGGATCTCACAGAGGGTACCACAAGAACTGAGGGTACTGCAACGTTGGCAGCTTCAACTTGCCTTCTCTGCTCCTTCTTTTTTCAGATCTATTGCTTTCAAAAGGATAGCTGGATAACAGAATGGGATGGATGACTGGGCCCCGAGAGCGGGGGGGAACCCAGTTAAACCCAGCCGGTGGCCGGCCGGGCACAAGTGGTGTTCCCCAGGACATGGAGGCGATAGAGCGTGCCCAGAGAGGGGCAAGGGGCAACAAAGCTGGGGAAGGGGCTGGATAACAAGCCTCATGAAGGGCAACAAAGCTGGGGAAGGGGCTGGATAACAAGCCTCATGAGGAGGGCTGGATAACAAGCCTCATGAGGAGTGGCTGAAGAGGAAGCTGAGGGAATTATGGGGTGGTCCGGCTTCAGCTCTCAGCTATTTCCGTGTTGAACAAGGACAGCTTGTACTCACAGAAGTCACTTGGTGGGTTGTGTGCGAGGGTCCAGAACTGCTCAGCTCTCTCAGCCTTCTTTACACCCGTGCTTAGCCCAAAATCAGACAGTTTCACATGACTCTGGGGGAAAAAACATAAAACCATGAAAGAAAAGAATTCAGAAAGACTGTGCCTCAACAAAAGAAAAGGTTTAACAGCTGCCTGTTAACAACTTCTCTGTGTCTGTGTGTGTGTGTGTGTGAGTGTGTTCATAGCTTTAGGAGTAACACAGCAGAACCAATTCCCAAAAGGTTTTCACTGCATTCCCAGGGCAATTACAGGCTTGCTCTGGCTCTAGTTAATACCTAGAAATTCCTATCCAAATCTTTGCAGCACAGCAAGAGAAAAGAAAAAAAAAAAAAAACAACCAAACCACAAACTGCTTGATATTATTAAGTAGGAAGTGGGAGGAATTGTGGGCTTTTTATGACAAATTATTCCTTTTCTTTTTGCCTTCTTTTGGTGTCAGCCCAACTATACATTCACCTCCTAACTGAATGTCACAGTTGTGACTCAAAGCCGAGCAAGACAAAATGTATCAAGATGGCGAAAAAAAAAAATAGAGAGAAAGCTAAAGAATTCTCCTCCTCTTCGCTTTTCCCCTTGAGAGTTTCCAAAACTAGAGTGAGGCAGGCCTGAATTTCATGAGCTCTGGGATTCGGATGAGCTCGGGAAATCATTTTGGTTGCACTTCATGGTTCTTGCGTTCAGTTGTAGAATGACATCCTTGCAACATGAAATACAGGCTTCTGAAACTGGAGCTTCTGTGCCACTGACACTTCCACGACCTTGTGTCCAAACCCTAATCACATGTCAATTCAATTGCTCACTGCTTTTACCACAGGTCAGTCTTAGCGCCTGAGTTTCTGAGCCTAGATGAGCCTTACTGCTCTCTGGCTCTGAGCTCAGGAAAACATGCCAAGCTGCCGGCTAACGGCAGGCATCACATCTCTAGGACTGAATCGGCCCAACTTCACTTTCTATTTCAAACAGACAGCACCTGTCTGAAAGCTGGATTCACCTAAGTGTGCCTAGGCACATCACACAAGCAGCCTCCCTGTCCGTCACAGCCCTGAGGGCACTTGCCAGCTAGCAAACAAGCATCACCCAGCTGCTCCCTGCACCCAGAGGATGTGGGGGCAAGAGAACCGCAGGGGCAAAAGTGAGAAAACTCATGGGTTGGGCTAAGAGCAATAATAGCAATCCGAAGGAGGAGAAGGAATAGCGATGAACGCTATCGCTCACCAGCAGCTGAGTGATGTTAATCCAGTCCTGGAGAGTAGTCCACCGGCCAACCTGCCCTCCAGTTTTCTTGCTGAGCGCTGTCCTGGATGGACAAAAAAGCCTCAAAATGGCTCTGAACCAGACAATGAGGCAGAAGCTAGTAGATCTGCTTCTTTGGGCTTGCTTGGACATGTTTCAGAGCCAGGATGAGCCAGGTGGGCGTGCTTTTGGCCACGTTTGGAAAGAAGGCTTTCTATAGGTTGCAATACCAGGGTTTACCCCTAGACCTGTGTTGCTCCTGGCCATTATTGTCTCGGGAAACCTATAAATATCAGCCCGAAGGGCCAGAGCTTTGTCTTGCCATTGTCCACGGTCTGGAAGGAACCACAAGCTTCGCTTGGAAGCTGAACTGTGTTCCAGTTTACCCAGACAAGACAGCAAAGCCCCTCGCTATTCTCAGCGTTGTAAAGCCCAGAGGACAGATACTTGTCTTGCCGGGCCGAGAGGCGAAACCCCAGAGGAGCCGAGTCCCCGGGACAGTTTGGTTTGATTGGAGCAAGGAGCGAGCGCTGCTGCAGAAGGATCACAGCCGAGAAACCTCCTCTCTACAAAGCTTTTAGCTACAAACCCTTTGGGAGCAAATCCTGTCTCAGCAATAAGCTGCAGACCCCAACAGAAAGTAAAACTCTGCTCCTGCAGCTTCCACGTGCATCTATTGCAGGTCTGTTGCCCTGGGGAGTTCTGGGTCCCCCCCCCCCCCCCCCCGTTGTGGGCAACCGCCGGCTGCAGTGCCGAGATTTCTTTTCTTTACAGTTTAAAGTGCTGTTTGTTGTTTCTGGATTTTTGTGCATGTTGTTTAAATTGTTATTTGTTCCTGCTGGTGAGGTATCTGTTCCACGACCGAAACCCCTCGAACCTGTAAATAGGTTTTCTTTAATATTTTTGGTGGGATTTTTGTGATTAATAATTTTTTTTTTTAATTAATCGCTCCATTTATTGAACATTAATTTATCCTTTTATAGACCAAAACAAGCGCGCGCGCAATATCCTTGCTGAGTTAGAAAATCCTTGCTGAGTATGCAATGTGCTCAGCGGTCATTAAAATGGCCCTGCCTCATCAACACTGTTTGCAGCACGAATCCAAATGCAAACCCACACCCAGACACCCCCGGCTCCCACGGCAGCCTGCAGAGAGCTCCCAAAGGGTCGTTCGGAGCTGCCCAGCTGCCTCCACACGACCCTTGACCCTTTTAGATGACCCCACGAGAGCTTTAGCTATCCCCAGAGCCTTTGAGGTGCCCCCAGACCTCCTCTCTCACCCCCAAAAGCCCTGCGGATGCCCCCAGATCACCTACACACCCCGGAAGGAACACACCTGGGAGTCCCGGCCGGCAGCGACACCAGAAACCGCACAGCAAGCGCCCCGAATGCGCCGGGACCCCTTCCCCCGCCAAAGGACGGCGGCTCGCAGGCACCGTGGGGAACGGAACGGCGTCAGGCGCCGAATCGAGGGCTCTCCGTCACCATTCCTGTGCCAGAGCTGCACAAAGCGGCGGCCGCATGCACGCCATGAAAGCGCGGCACAGCCCGCGCCGACGCGTGCGCGCAACCGGAACCGCTGCGGCGCGTGCGCTGTATCCATAGCAACGATCGCGACGCTATCACCGTGGCGTGCACGGCTGCAGTGCCGACCAGTTCACACGTGGGGGCAGCATACTTCCCTGGGCGACGCTCGGCGCTCAGAATGTTTTCATTGACGTTACAAAACAGCACAAGCCCTGGCACAGACACAGGCTCTGCTTATAGCTCAAGCCCCTCTGTGGCTTCTGGTTTTATCCTAAGCCTTTAAAAAAGAGAGGGGGAGACAGGGAGTCGTTCCCAAAGCTTTCTTACACAGCAGTCAATCCATTCCTCCCTCTCCAGCTAGAGGTTTGGCTCCGCCTCGCCTCACGCCAGTACTTACAGTTTTAAATAGTTTGTGGTCCCTTCCGAGAATTTTCAGCATGCCCCTGCCCCACATGGCACAATCACTCCACCCAGAATCCCCCCACTCCCTTTGATTCACCCCAAAAATGGCAGAAAATAAAGCAAACTGCCCAGCCGGCGTCTTGGTGAGGTCAGAACCGCCTTGGTGCCCCCAGTCCTGTTTACATGTCCCGAGACCCCCTTTGTCACACTCTAAAGCCCTTCAGGTGCACCCAGCTTACCTTTAGATGCAGGAGGAGACGAAGCTGGGGCGTCTCAGGGCTGCAGGTACACTAAAACCCAGAGTGAGACCTCCCCAGATCCTGCAGGACCCCAAAACCTGGAACCACACCGAGACACCTGACCCTAAAACCACTACACCCCCACACCCCCGCCCCAGACTCCTCTGGCACCCTCCAGAGGCCCTCAGAACCATTCAGATAACCCCAAATTCCTCTTTCATATCCCCCAGGCCCACTTTAGATAACAGCAGACCCCTGTAACAGACTCCCAACACAGTAGTAGTTCTGGGGCAGGTCCTCCGCCTCTGCCCAAAGAGCAGCTTAGCTGAGCTCCATTCAGGGCTTTTTCCATTCAAAGAAAAAACAACACAGCACAAGCACACACCAAAGCCAATCCACTGTTTTAATTGAGAGAGAAACAGGTGATATTTCTATTTCCGGGTCAAACCCTCTATGGTCTGCTCAGGATGTGCTTTTCTATTCCGGAAGCATTTCAAGATAAGAGATATCCAGGGGGAGTCATGTCAAAGCCTTGCTGCGTACACATCACTGTCCTTCTGCAATCTCTTGATAAACAGCACAGCTTGTCCTCTGCTGGAACACCTCACACACACTTTCCCAGGGCTTTTCCTCCCCTCCAAGAACGTTCAGGCATTTCAAGCATTCAGGTGTGCGAGCAGCCCTTGTGGGAGGCTGCCCCCACCCCTCCCTCACTGCTCCTCTGCTGCATCCTCGCCCACCCCCACGTGGCATCACAGAAGGAAAGACAGAGACAGCTGAGGGGCTACCCTCCTGTTCTTTTTATCACCCCGAGCCAGGGACAGCCTTCTG
This sequence comes from Picus viridis, assembly GCA_033816785.1. Classification (NCBI taxonomy): domain Eukaryota; kingdom Metazoa; phylum Chordata; class Aves; order Piciformes; family Picidae; genus Picus; species Picus viridis. Next base: position 71,071,906 of record CM066606.1, on the reverse strand, counting down.
GGTAAGGTTTGCACCTTCAGCAAATGGCTGAGCTTTCCTCTCATCCATTAAACCCTTTGGTGATTTCAGCTTTCTGAGCCTGTGTTGGTACAAGTCCTCATCAGGGCACTGCAAACAAAGAGACAAACCTTTCTTCTGTTCAAGAGATCCAGGAAGAGGATGGCTGAGCAGACACTTCTAAAGAGAGTAACTCACCTATACCTCACATTTGTCCCGAGTTTGCAACAACAGAACACTCTGTGAAAAACAGTGGTGCTCCTGCAGCGGTCACCAGCTTACCCTTTTTATGACAGAAGCACTGGCAAAATTTCACAGACAGTAATGGCAGACATGAGTGCTGTGATCGAGCCAAAATGTTCCCCAAAGAATCCCCCCAGTGTTTAGGAGGGTTAAAAAAGGCAAAGAATGTCCACAACAGATGCTTAAGCCTAGAAACAAGCCAGGATGCCCTGCAAGGGAAGGAGCAGTTTCTCCATTTGAAAACATGAGGTAAAGCTTGGGAGAGTTTGCTTTGAGTCTGCCCTCTCACCAGCATTGCCTGGCACACAGACTAACTGAAAACTGGTACTTGGTGTCCCTGCTGAATACTGCTTCCATACCACTGAAAATTTCCTTCCCACTCTTGAAAAGCACTAAGGCATCACATAAGAGTAACAGAAAAAAATGATTCTCTCCCAAAGAAGAGGATCACTGGGAACACAAATTCACCCTTACCCCTGTGGGGTGTTCATCCTGAGCCCAGAAAAGCTGTCCAGAATCGAAGCGAATTGTACTTCAAATGGACACAGTAGGAGCTGCATGGTACTTCAACCATTCTGCACTACTGCAAGTGACAATCCACAGGGAAGAAGGACGGGCTTCTTGCACAAAAGGACTGCAGCTCACTTTGCCAGGTGACATAAACAGGCAAAACATTCAGCTGAGGCTGGCCTTTGATACAGCTTGTGTGGCTGAAGACAACTCTGAGTGTGCTTTCCACATGAAGAATATCTGAAGGAGCAGGACAAGAAGTGATGATACACAGCAGTACTACGTTCTGGCTGCCTTGACAAAGATTGCCAAAACGACAAAATAAGGCCTTGGAAGTGCCAATTCCTCCCTGCCCGAGGGAAAGAGGCATCCCTACATGAAGGCAGAGACCAAGGCCCTGAACTACAGGTTCCTCTCGACAATGCTTTCAGCTACAAACCCTTTGGGAGCAAATCCTACCTCAGCAATAAGCTGCAGACACCAATAGAAAGTGAAACTCTGCTCCTGCAGCTTCCATGTGGTCGGTGCCATTTTGGTTTGTCTAGATCTTAACGTGTGCCACGAGGCATCACGATCAGTCAGTAATTACAATACCAGATTTTTATAAGCATTTATTGAAGGTCTGCTGCCCTGGGGAATTCTGGGGTTCCCCCAGCTCGTTGTGGGCAACGGCCGGCTTCATTGCCGAGGTGCCTTTTCTTTACAGTTTAAAGTGCTGTTTCTGGTTTCCGTATTTTTGTACACATTGTTTAAATTACAATACAATACAATACAATACACCAGGTTGGAAGAGACCTTCAAGATCATCGCGTCCAACCCATCAACCAATCCAACCCACCCAACAACTAGACCATACAGCCAAGCACCCCATCAAGTCTTCTCCTGAACACCTCCAATGAAGGTGACTCCACCACCTCCACGGGTAGCCGATTCCAATGGGCAATCACTCTCTCCGTGTAGAACTTCTTCCTAACATCCAGCCTAAACCTGCCCTGGCGCAGCCTGAGACTGTGTCCTCTTGTTCTGGTGCTGGCTGCCTGGGAGAAGAGGCCAACCTCAGCCTGGCTACAACCTCCCTTCAGGTAGTTGTAGAGAGCAATAAGGTCAGCCCTCAGTCTCCTCTTCTCCAGGCTAAGCAACCCCAGCTCCCTCAGCCTTTCCTCATAGGGCTTGTGTTCCAAACCCCTCACCAACTTTGTTGCCCTCCTCTGGACACGCTCCAGCAAGAGAACATCCTTCCTAAACTGAGGGGCCCAGAACTGGACGCAGGACTCAAGGTGTGGCCTAACCAGTGCAGTGTCCAGGGGCAGAATGACCTCCCTGCACACCCCTCAGTCTCCTCTTCTCCAGGCTAAGCAACCCCAGCTCCCTCAGCCTTTCCTCATAGGGCTTGTGTTCCAAACCCCTCACAAGCTTTGTTGCCCTCCTCTGGACACGTTCCAGCAAGACAGCAACTTCCTAAACTGAGGGGCCCAGAACTGGACACAGGACTCCAAGCAGCTTCCTAACCAGTGAAGTGTACAGGGGTTGCCCAGTTCTGGACACACGTGGTGGGCAACGGCTGCATTGCCGAGGTTTCTTTTCTTTACAGTTTAAAGTGATTGTTGTTTCTGGATTTTTGTGCATGTTGTTTAAACTGTTATTTGTTCCTGCTGGTGAGGGCAGAATGACCTCGAACCTGCTCCTGCTGGCCACACTGTTCCTGATGCAGGCCAGGATGCCACTGGCCTTCTTGGCTGCCTGGGCACACTGCAGGCTCATGTTCAGCCTACAATCAACCAGCACCCCCAGGTCCCTCTCTGCCTGGCCACTCTCCAGCCACTCTGACCCCAGCCTGTAGCACTGCCTAGGGTTGTTGTGGCCAATGTGCAGAACCCGGCACTTGGATGTGTTAAATCTCATGCCATTGGTAGGATGGATCCCATGTGGTCCCATGGCCTTGTGGGGGTCCAAGCGGCTCAGTAGATCTCTAACTTCCTCTTGGAGCAGTGGTAAACTATGCAGCTCTCTGGCTCCTTCTGCCAGCTCTGCAGGCCAGCTGTCTGGAAGACGTTCTGCCCTGCTAGTGAAGACTGAGGCAAAGAAGGTGTTAAGTACCTCTGCCTTTTCCTCATTCTTTGTTACAACGTTCCCCTCCGTGTCAACCAAGGAGTGGAGGTTGTCCTTGCCCTTCTTCTTGCTATTGATGTATTTATAGAAGGACTTTTTGTTGTCCTTCACAGCAGAGGCCAGTCTAAGTTCTAAATGGGCTTTTGCCTCCCTAATTTTCTTCCTGCACAACCTAGCAACATCCCTAAACATTCTGTAGGTTGCCTCCCCTTTCTTCCAAAGATGATACACCCTCTTTTTTTCCCAAAGTTCTATTAAAAGTTCATTGCCCATCCAGGCTGGCCGTCTGCCCCGGCGGCTCATTTTCCGGCACACCGGCACAGCCTGTTCTTGCACCTTCAATAGTTCTTCCTTGAAGTAGGTCCAGTTCTCCTGGACCCCTTTATTTTTAAGGACTGATTCCCAAGGAACCTTCTGAATTAGTTCCTTGAGTAGCCTGAAGTCTGCCCTCCAGAAGTCCAGAGTGGAGGTCTTCTTGCTGCCCCTCTTGGCTTGGCTGCATACTGAAAACTCTATTATGTCATGGTCACTGGTGCCTAAACACCCTCCGACCACCACATCACCCACCAGCCCTTCCCTGTTGGTGAAGAGGAGGTCAAGCATAGCCTTACCCCTGGTAGGCTCACGCAGCACCTGGGATAAGAAGCTGTCCTCCATGCACTCTAAGAACCTCCTAGACTGCCTCCTCTCTGCTGTGTTGAGATCCCAACAGATATCAGGCAGGTTGAAGTCACCCATGAGAACGAGGTCAGGTGATCTTGAGACAGCCTTAAGCTGCCTATAGAATGCCTCATCGACATCCTCCTCCTGGTTGGGTGGTCTATAACAGACGCCAACCAGGATGTCTGCCCTGTTGGTCTTCCCTCTAATTCTCACCCACAAGCACTCAACCCTATCATCCCTGATCTCCATCTCAACAGCATCCAGTGCCTCCCTGACGTACAGGGCCACCCCTCCACCCCTTCTTCCTTGCCTGTCTCTCCTGAAGAGCCTGTAGCCATCAATTGCAGCGCTCCAGTCATGCGAGTCGTCCCACCATGTCTCTGTGATGGCAACTACATCATATCTTTCCTGCTGCAACAAGGCTTCCAGCTCCTCTTGTTTGTTACCCATGCTTCGTGCATTAGTGTACATGCACTGCAGCTGGGCTGCTGGTTTCACCTCTAGCTCTAGCTTATCACCTCCAGACTCCTGCCTAAGGGCACTGGTTTCCGACCCTCCCCCTTCGAAGCTAGTTTAAAGCCCTGTCAATGAGACTTGCTAATTCCCTTCCCAGAATCTTTTTACCTTTGGGGGACAGGCCATTCTCATGTATTATGACCTTTCCCCTCCTCTGGGACAGATGTACTCCATGAACAGATGTACTCCATAAATGGACAATCACTCTCTCTATGAAGAACTTCTTCCTAACATCCAGTCTAAACCTCCCCTGGTGCAGCCCGAGACGGTGTTCTCTTGTTCTGGTGCTGGTTGCCTGGGAGAAGAGACCAGCCCCTGCCTGTCTATAACTTCCCTTCAGGTAGTTGTAGAGAGCAATAAGATCTCCCCTGAGCCTCCTCTTCTCCAGGTTGAGCAACCCTAGCTCCCTCAGCCTCTCTTCACAGGGCTTGTACTCCAAACCCCTCACCAACCTCATTGCTCTTCTCTGGACACGTTCCAGCAAGTCAACATCCTTCCTAAATTGAGGGGCCCAGAACTGGACACAGGACTCAAGGTGTGGCCTAACCAGTGCAGCATACAGGGGGAAAATGACCTCCATGTTCCTGCTGGCCACACTGTTCCTGATGCAGGCCAGGATGCCATTGGCCTTCTTGGTCACCTGGGCCCACTATAGGCTCATGTTCAGCCTACTATCAACCAGTACCTCCAGGTCTTTCTCTGCCTGGCTCCTCTCCATCCACTCTGACCCCAACCTGTAGTACTGCATGGGGTTGTTGTGGCCAGTGTGTAGAACCTGAGGCTGAACATGAGCCTGCAGTGTGCCCAGGCAGCCAAGAGGGCCAACCGCATCCTGGCCTGCATTAGGAATAGTATGGCCAGCAGGAGCAGGGAGGTCATTGTGCCCCTGTACTCTGCTTTGGTTAGGCCGCACCTTGAGTCCTGTGTCCAGTTCTGGGCCCCTCAGTTTAAGAAGGACATCGAAACACTTGAACGTGTCCAGAGAAGGGCAACAAGGCTGGTGAGAGGCCTTGAGCACAAGCCCTATGAGGAGAGGCTGAGGGAGCTGGGGCTTTTTAGCCTGGAGAAGAGGAGGCTCAGGGGCGACCTCATTGCTCTCTACAACTACCTGAAAGGTGGTTGTAGCCAGGAAGGGGTTGGCCTCTTCTCCCTAGCAACCAGCACCAGAACAAGGGGACATAGTCTCAAGCTGCAACAGGGGAAGTTTAGGCTTGAGGTGAGGAGAAAGTTCTTCACCGAGAGAGTGATTCGTCATTGGAATGGGCTGTCTGGGGAGGTGGTTGAGTCGCCGTCCCTGGAGGCGTTCAAGAGGGGACTGGATGTGGCACTTGGTGCCATGGTCTAGTCGTGAGGTTTGTGGTTACAGGTTGGACTCGATGATCTTCAAGGTCTCTTCCAACCTTGGTTATTCTATTCTATTCTATTCTATTCTATTCTATTCTATTCTATTCTATTCTATTCTATTCTATTCTATTCTATTCTATTCTAACCTGGCACTTGGATGTGTTAAATCTCATGCTGTTGGACTCTGCCCATCTGTCCAGCCTCTCAAGGTCCCCCTACGGAGCCCTTCTACCCTCTAACAGATCAACACCTGCCCCCTGCTTGGTGTCATCTGCAAATTTACTGATGGTGGACTCAATGCCCTCATCCAGATCATCAATAAAGATATTCCAGAGCATGGGCCCCAGCACTGATTCCTGGGGCACACCACTAGTGACTGTCTGCCAGCTGGATGTGGCACCATTCACCACCATGCTCTGGGCTTGGCCCTCCAGCCAGTTCCTAACCCAACACAGAGTGCTGCTGTCGAAGCCACAGGCTGACAGCTTGGCCAGTGTCTTCACAGCCTGGTGGCTGAGCTGCAGGAAGAAGTTGCAAGGCTAAGAACTGTAAGGGAATATGAAGAGAATATAGAATTATGGAGTCAGACTCTGCCATTTCTTGGGGAGGGTCAGCAGGGGTGGGTTGCACAAGCAGCAGGGGATCCCATGCCCTTTTGTCACCTGGAAAAAGAAAGAAACCTAAGGGACGGGGAGGAATGGAGGCAGGTCCCTCCTCCAGCCAGGCAGGCTGGACCCATCCTACAGGAAGGTCTGCTGCCTGCCTGGGGCACAGATTATGGACATTTCAAAGAGACTCCCTCATCTGGTGAGGCCATCAGATTGCTACCTGAGAGGATGGTGTGGAGAGGCCGGTGCTGGTCTCTTCTCACAGGTAATTAGCAATAGAACAAGAGGGAATGGCCTCAAGCTACAACTGAGTAAGTTTAGACTGGACATTAGGAAAAAAATTTTCACAGAGAGTGGTCAGGCATTGGAATGGGCTGCCCAGGGAGGTGGTTGAGTCACCAATCCTGGATGTGTTTCAAGGTTGTTTGGGTGTGGTGCTTGGGGATATGGTTTAGGGGTGAACTTTGTAGAGTAGGGTTATTGGTTGGCCTCGCAAAAGACCCTGAGGATCACCAACGAGAATGTTTCTGTGATTTCTGTGAGGAGTCCAGAGAGTGAGGGGCTGAGGGAGCTGGGGTTATTCAGCCTGGAGATGAGGCTGCTGGAGGGTACCTTCCCACTATCTACAACTATGTAAAAGGAGGTTGTAGTGAGGTGGGTGTTGGTCTCTTTTTAGTGATAGAACAAGAAGTGGCTTCAAGTTGTGCCAGAGGAGTTTGAGACTTCTTCACTATGTTTGTCAAGCATTGGAACAGGCTGCCCCTGGAAGAGGTTGAGTCATTATCCCTGAAGGTATTTCAAAGATGTGTAATGTGGTACATAAGGACATGGTTTAGTGGTGGGCTTGGTTGTGCTAGGTTGGTCTTGATGATAAAGGTCTTTTGCAATCAAACCAATTTTGTGATAAATGACTGATACAGTCAAGGAAATGGAAGGTCATGTAACTTCTCAGGATCACAGAATCATAGAATGGCTTGAGTTGGAAGGGACGTTAAAGATCACCCAGTTCCAACCTTTCCGCAACACCTCCTACTAGACCAGGTTGCTCAAAGCTTCATCCAACTTGGTCTTAAACACTTCTAGGGATGAGGTGTCCACAACTTCTCTGGGCAACCTGTTCCAGTGTCTCACCATCCTCAAAGGAAAATGTCCAATCTAAATCTATCATACTCTAGGTCAAAGTCATTGCCCCGTTGTCTCGATCCGGAGAGGGAAAGAGATTCAGGGTTTTTATGAATATTCCCGTGTTGTGAAATTAGAGGCACAAACGAGGCCAAAATATCAACAGCTAGACTATTTATTACATAACTACAGTGGATAGACATAAATAAAGTGGAGGGATCAGAAGGGGAGAGAGAGAGAATAGGGAGAGAGAGAAGAAAGGGAGAAGAGGGAAAGAATTATATTACCACACCCCTCACCCCCCAAGACAGTTTGAGTCTGTGGAGGAAAGGTGCTGCAGGAGATGTTGGGTCTGTAGAGAAATGGTGCTGCAGGAGATGTTGGGTCTGTAGAGGAGATGTTGGGGCTGTAGAAGGGTCCTCTGGGCAGCTTCTTCAGCTCCATGAGTTGCAGCAGGCGGAACTTAGGGCACGGAGAGTCCAAGATCCATTGTGTTGGCCCCGGGATGTTTCCAGCGTGTGCTGCCGTCTGCTTTCTTCTGCATCTTGCTTCTCCAATTTTCTCCTCCTAAAAAGCCAGTAGCTGCTCCAGTCTTTTATACAGTTTTTTAGCCCTTAGGCAAGTGTCCAGGTGTTGTTCCCCAGGATATCGTTCTGGGAAATCATCTTTAGGTCCACGTATCGTTCCCCAGGAAATCTTTCTGTGTACTCAGGTGAGTTTGGGCAGCAACTGGATGGAGGGAGGGGAAAGGCCTCCACCTCCTCCTGCTCCATCTACCTACCCACGCACTCTTTTCACATCAGGAGCCATTGTCCTTTCCTGGGGTATCTGATGGCTGGAAATGACCTTGTCCTGAAGGTGTGGAATGCTGGGCCCTTGGGCCATTGTTGTAGGCCAGCTGCAGTCCCGTGAGCAATGTTATCTTTGCACCTTCCAAGAGTCCTTCCAGTGGCTCTGCCCAACGCACATCAGCTATTGTCTGGACAAGCAGCAAGTGATTTTATCTTTGTTGAGTCACAGCAGGAGACAAGCTTTAGTCTCTCACACCCGTCTTGCATCGCCCTGTAAAAAGTAGCTCTGCAGCTTTCCCATAGGCTCTCTTCGGGTACAGGTAGGTTGCTACAAGGTCTTGCTGGAGCTTTCTCTTCTCCAGGCTGAACAGACACAACTAGCCTGTATTTGTAGCAGAGGCAGTCCAGCCCCCTGGTCATCTTTGTGGCCCTCCTATGGACTCCTTTCCAACAGATTTATGTCCATCCTGTGCTGGGGCCTCCCAAGCTGAATGTAGTACTCCAGGTGAGGTCTCGCAGAGTAGAGGGGCAGAATCGCCTTTAACCCAGCCCAGGATGTGGTTGGCTTTTGAGCCGCCAGTGTACACTGCAGGTTTGTGTCAAGCACCTACCTCATCAACTGTCACCCCCAAGTCCTTCTCTGCAGAGCTGCTTTCAATCCACTTGTCACGCAGCCTGTATTTCCGCTTGGGATTGCCCTGACCCAGGTGCAGGAACATGCACTTTGCGGTGAACTGAACTGCTGAACTTGAGGTTGTTGTGAGCCCACCTCTCCAGCTTGTCAGGGCCCTTCCTTATGGCATGCCCTCCATCCGTTTGTCTTGAAGTCCAGGCTAGTAAGCTTGCTATGCATCGTCCTTGTCCTGATGATTGTGAATTCAACCATTTAATGGTCAGTGCAGCCATGGTTGCTCTTGAGCTTCATGTTGCCCACTAGCCCCACCTTGGTGAGAGCAAGATCCAGCATAGCACCTTTTCTTGTTGGCTCCTCTATAATTTGAGGAAATTATTTTCAATGCATTCTAGAAGTATCCTGGGTTGCTGGTGCCTTGCTGTGTTGCTCCTTCAACAGATATCAGGGTGGCTGAGCACCAAGGCTTCAGTACCCGTTTGGTCTATTTCCTACTCAGTGTGTATATAATGTGTGAAGGTCTACACAGATCCCTTTAGTTTTACTATTGAACTTTGTCTTTGCAAATCAAGGTGGTTCCCTGTTTGTGGATATCATTACGAGACTGATGTATTCCATTAGAAATGAATTGAGTGATGCTGAGTGCATGAACATGAGTTGTAGCCCTCAAATTTTGGGGGATGTGCAAAAAGGCAACGCTGGCTCACTTCTTAGTAGCTGTAAATTCTAACCAGAAACCTTTAATATAGAATTTGAGGATATGAGGACCCCAAATTTGGAAAGAATAGATAGTTGAACACTGGGCTGGTTGGCTGAAATATGTAAGAGTATTCAGATAGTTAGTTCAATATACTTGACTGAATAATTAACAAAGAATACTGCTTTTCAGAGAGGGAGCCGCTGAATATACTTGGATGTTGGACTAATCTGTAATTACTAACACCAATCACTGTGTTCTAAATTATTATTTAATCAAGATAAATGAAGGTGCAAATGCATATTCAAATGGATAAAATACAATCCTTTTCTCATTTGAGGACTCTGGTCAGAATCCTATAAGTAAGAATAAATTTTATTTGGTTTTAATTGGATGTAGACTGAGGGCGGGGAGGTGTTTGTTTGCAGCTTTATCAGAGCACATCATCCCCTTGTTATGAACACTTTAGCTTCTGAAATATGCTTTTCTTCAACTGTCATGGCAGGGCAATGATTCAATGGAGTTGCAAAAATGAAGATTAAATTAAGATTTCATTTTGTGATAGGAAACAGAGAAAAACGGTCATGTTATATCCTCTGTAAGAACCTTTTGTGGGATCTTACTGCGGCCCTAGCACAGCCACTTGAATTTGCCCAGGCAATTATAGACCTGTTAGTCTAACCTGAATAGCTGGAAAACCTATGGAGAAGATCACCCTGGGTGCTGTTGAAGGACATTTAAAGAATCACATGATCATCAGCACAGTCAATCAGCGTGGGTTCACAAAGGGAAAGAAGTGCTATTTGACTAAATTGGTATCTTTCTGTGATAAGATCACCGGTCTAGCGAATGAAGGGAAGGCAGTGGATGTACTTTTTCCAGACGTTAGTAATGCTTTTCATGCTGTACCTCACAGCATCATTCTGGACAAATTCTTCAGCTGTGGGATGAGTGAGTGTATGGTGCACTGGGAAAGAGCAGAAGGGTAGGGCTTAAAGGATTGTAGTGAATGGGGGCTACCTCTATCTGGCAGCCACTCACCAGCAGTGTTCCGCCTTAGACATACCATGGCCCTAGAACCGAACACTATCTGTGATCTAGGTGAAGGAGTCGAATTCCCTACTAGTAAGTTTTGCTGATGATTCCAAACTGGGAGTACTCCTAAATCATTTGAAAAAACTAGTAAGAATGATTCTTGATCCTTGCCAAGTGGCTTTTTAAGTCTTTGAAAACAGTAAGCAGTCTTTGTAATAGATGCTCTTTTGTTGTCTGCTGTATAAACGTAAATAGAGTCTTTGTCTTGTTCTATCTCATTTTAGTCTGATGTAACCCAACACACCTCAAGAGATGCTTCTTTTTGTGTTATACAGCTTTCCTTGTTAATGATGAGAGTGAAAGCTTTATCAGCAGAGCATAATCAATGGCAAAAAAGAAGTCCTGAATGTAAGTTACTCCTTTTGTGCACAATACACTCAAACTTCTGCAGTTTTTCATCTGGACATCTTAAACAGTATATAAATATAAAATGTCTCCTGATTGCATTTTCAGACTATAATTACTTTAAATACCACAGTAGCATGTATGTTTCATTTCTGTGTTCTATTTGCACTTCAGTTCTAAATGAACTTAGAATTCAAAGTGAAGTCTTACTAACGCAATCCTATAACGTAGTTTAATGATTCTGGAGAAACAAATGCATGAGTCAAATGACCATTCATCAGTCAGTTAAATGGAAAAATAACTGTTATCAGATCTCCTGTCAAAATTACAGAAGTTCACTATGCAGTTATCCTTTTGGTTTCTCATTTCCGTGATTGTTTCATCTTAATTTTTTATTTGTAGTTCCTTTGTAGAACAGAAGTACTTTGGCAAATAATTTTGTTATGTGCTTTGTCTTTTAAGGAGCTGGTTTTTTTTTCTTTGCAACATTACTGATAAGCAGACAATAATTTGCTCGGACATATTTCCCACACTTTCTATGTGTTTTTATCATTAATATTTTACAAGAGTGTTGTGTTATGAGGCACTTTCAATCTTTGAACTAAACCCTCAGCAGTAATACCATAATAAAATGTATCTTAGATTTAACAGGGCTCAGAGATTTCAGGTCAAGATGAGAGTTGGTAAAAGGCACTTCAGTTTTTTTTAATGATTACTTATTAATCCTGAAAAGCACAAGCCACTGAGACAAATGATAACTCTTAGATTTGTTAGGCATTATCAGTCAAAAGGTACCAGTTCCCCAGTTCTTCATAATTCTTTTCATACATAAGCAGTGCTGACTCATTTCATTGTGTTGCAAGGTGACAGGGCCAGACAATAAACATAAAACAATTAAAAAATCTAATTGGCAATAAAGCTTGGGGGGTTTTGTGGTTGGTTTTTTTTTTTTTTTTTTTTCCTCTGACACCCTATTTGCAGACTCCTAAACCAGTTCACACTAAGCTGTGATTTGGATTCTGGTCACACCGACTGTTATGTCTTCTGTCAAGGACCTTTTGGCACCTTTCAACCCAGTAAAACTTATTGGTCAATCTTTGATACATAGACTCATTTAAGTAATTTTATGCCAGAAAAATCTCGTATTTCTTTTAATGTTTGCAAAACAGTAGACCTGTGTTTTAAACAGCAAATAGAAAAAAAAAAAAACAAACCAGAATATCTTTGGTTGGAAGAAACCTTCGAGACCGTCTAGTCCAACCTTTGACCCAAGCACTTCAAGAATGACACTAAATCATGTCCCTAAGCACCAGGTCCATGCACTGTTTAAATACCTCCAGGACTGGTGACTCCACTGCTGTGGGCAGACCATTCCAATGTTTGAGAATGCTCTCTGTGAAGAAATATTTCCTTATATCCAGCCTAAACCTACCCTTCTACAGCTTGTAACCATTTCCTCTAGTCCTGTCTCTTGCCACCAGAGAGAAGAGGCTAATAGAGGAGGTGGGGGAAAAAAGTGTTTCTTTCTTACAAAGAAGTATTGTTGGTCTGTTAGAATAAATTCATAGTTTGTGTGCTTTATCTCTAAGAATGGTCAGCCTCAAATGCTTCTTAGAGGTAGGTGTATGGTATGGAATGAATTTGGGAAATTCCATCTTGGCTGATGCTTGTGAATACGCTGCTGCCTTAAAGCAAATTAAGTGAAAGCACTTTCAGGTTTTGTCTGGATTAAATGCCAGGTTTTCTTACTAAAACATGTAATTATTTTAAACTGTCAGCTGTTGGCTTAAAATATTCTTGGGACTTGAACTGTTTTTACAGGTTTGCTGACTTTACAGGTTTGCTGGACACACTATCAGCTGGACACACTATCACTTAAAAAGAAACTCTACAGGAAGTGGAGGGAAGGACAGATAGAACAGGGGGTATATAAGGAAGCTGCCCGAGCAGCAAGAGGCCTGGTTAGGAAAGCCAAAGCAGAGTTTGAACTGAATCTAGCCAGGGGGTTAAAGGGAACACTAAGAATTTCTATAGGTATGTTAATGGCAAGAAGAATGGCAAGAAGACGACTAGGGAAGGTGTGGACCCCCTTAGAAAGGAAAGTGGTGAATTAATCACAAGTGATGTGGAAAAGGCTGAGGTACTCAATCACTTCTTTACCTCAGTCTTCACTGCAAGGGCCTCCAGCCACACTCCTGGTGTCATGGCAGACGATGCCAGGGACGGGGAGGAAGAACTGCCCATCATAAGTGAAGCTCAGGTTCGTGAGCACCTGAAGAACCTGAAAGTGTTCAAGTCCATGGGACCCGACGGGATACACCCACGGGTGCTGAGAGAACTGGCAGATGAGGTTGCCAAGCCCCTCTCTATTATATTCCAGAAGTCATGGCAGACTGGGGAAGTCCCCACAGACTGGAAAAGGGGAAACATTACTCCCATTTTCAAAAAGGGCAAGAAGGAGGAGTCAGTCTCACCTCTGTGCCCGGAAAGATCATGGAGCAGATCCTCCTGGAGGCACTAATGACTCAGAAGAACAGTGAAGAGGTGATTGGGAGTAGTCAGCATGGCTTTGCCAAGGGCAAATCCTGCCTGACAAACCTGGTGGCCTTCTATGAGCAGGTGACAGCATTAATAGATGAGGGGCGAGCAACTGATGTCGTTTCCCTGGACTTGAGCAAAGCCTTCGACACTGTCCCACACCACCTCCTGGTCTCCAAGCTGGCGACACATGGGTTTGATGGATGGACCACTAGATGGATAAAGAACTGGCTTTGATGGCCGCACCCAGAGAGTGGCTGTCAACGGGTCCATGTCCCAATGGAGGCCAGTGACAAGCGCAGTCCCTCAGGGATCAGTCCTGGGACAAGTCTTGTTCAACATCTTTGTGGGTGACATGGACAGTGGCATCGAGTGCACCCTCAGCAAGTTTGCTGATGACACCAAGCTGTGTGGTGCAGTGGACACGCTGGAGGGAAGGGATGCCATCCAGAGGGACCTGGACAGGCTGGAGAGGTGGGCACAAGCCAACCTCATGAGCTTCAACAAGACCAAGTGCAGGCTCCTGCATGTGGGTCGAGGCAATCCCAGGCACAAATACAGGCTGGGCAGGGACTGGCTGGAGAGCAGCCCTGAGGAGAGAGACTTGGGGGTGCTGGTGGACGAGAAGCTCAACATGAGCTCTCAATGTGCACTTGCAGCCCGGAAAGCAAATCAGATCCTGGGCTGCATCAGGAGAAGTGTGACCAGCAGGTCAAGGGAGGTGCTTCTCCCCTCTACTCAGCTCTGTTACCTGGAGTACTGCGTCCAGTTCTGGAGCCCCTATTACAGGAGGGATGTGGACATGCTGGAGCGTGTCCAGAGAAGGGCCACGAGGATGATCAGAGGGCTGGAGCACCTCTCCTATGAGGACAGACTGAAGGAGTTGGGGCTGTTCAGTCTAGAGAAGAGAAGGCTCCGAGGTGACCTCATTGTGGCCTTCCAGTATCTGAAAGGGGCCTACAGGAAGGCTGGGGAGGGACTTCTCAGGATCTCAGGTAGTGATAGGACTAGGGGGAACGGAATGAAGCTGGAAATGGGGAGATTCAGGCTAGATGTGAGGAAGAAGTTCTTCACCATGAGAGTGGTGAAGCCCTGGAATGGGTTATCCAGGGAGGTGGTTGAGGCCCCGTCCCTGGAGGTGTTTAAGACCAGGCTGGACAAGGCTCTGGCCAGCGTGATCTAGTGTAGGGTGTCCCTGCCCATGGCAGGGGGTTGGAAGTAGATGATCCTTGTGGTCCCTTCCAACCCTGACTGATTCTATGATTCTATGATTCTACTTGTGCTGCTCAACCATTCTTACTTGTTCCAGTCTTAATTTTGTACTAGGTAAACGATCTCTCCACTTTACAACAGAAATAATATTTTACAGCCAAATCTTTGCCTTTTTGAGGCAAGAAAAAACTTGCTGCTAAGAATTTGAATATAGTTGTAGTACTTGTATGAAAACAGTCTTCTGTGCTTGTATCTTATTTACTAGTAGATCATGAGCAGCAGGATCGTTTCTTGTAAATGAAGGCCTGTCAGCATTTTAATTTTAAACCTTAACTTCAGAAGTTCTACATTAATTTGGGCACAATACTGGCAAACAGCCTCTAATTCACCATGCAGATTTTATTTTTGCAAAGCTTTTAATTAAGTCTCTCAATTTCTGGTACTTTTCATGAGGGCTAGAGCTGAAGTTGAATTAATTGTTAAAATTTTTTACAAGCATTTGACTTGTAAAAAAACCTTTTACCTCTGCAAAATGATGAAGTGGAAGCAACCATATTTTAAACCATATTACATAGTTTTGTGGTCACTGTATAATTTCTAACTTTCTCTGCAGAGTATTTATATTATGACAAATACCTCTTTATTATAAACGTGCATAGTAGTTACTTTCATGTTACTAGCATGTAGTAGTATTTTGCTTAGTGATTGTGTTATGTAACACTAGGCAATTCTGTTTGACATTTGAGTTTTTTCAGGTGTAGTAATTCATAACAGGAGAAAGCCCTAGCTGAGAGTGGATGGATTTGTATTCTTCACAGTAAGAACTGCCATAAGTTGGTGTTTTAGACCTGCACTATTTCTTCACTAAATTAGAGTTAGTGATTCCTTTTCTAAGAAAATGTGGCCTTCTATTCCAATAGTTCCACAATATGAATATCAAGTGTGAAGCACATACAATAGGTCGCATAGGAACCATTACCACATCACTGAACAGTACTATACTTTCCCTTTATGTACTGCTCTTCCTCAGAGTTAGAATGAGGACATTGCTCTTGCTGGACCTTTTATCTTCCTATATGTGCCTGTTCTTATAAGGAGGTGACATGGTTTTGAAGTTCTTTGAATGTCATAGGTTTTTTACAATCCTGATCAAGCTTTTGGGAGGCTGGTTAACAAGGAATTGGAAGACTGGAAGAATTTGCCCACACTGGTCATGTTGATGGAACCCTTCCACTGGAAGAGTCAGGCTTGCTTATCTTGAAGTGTGACTGTACTTCACATTTCAGTATTATGTACAATACACACCTGAACTATTTCAGGTATAAAAAGTAATGCAGAAGCATGAACATAGCACTTCTTTCAGTTGAGTTTAACGTGCTAAAAAGTGACAGTAAGTCAGCCCAGATAAACACCACAAAAAGTGCTTAAACTGCTGTTGACATCCGAGGCAGGTGTTGGTTTGTTGTATTCTTGTTTGTTTGGTTTTATCTTGTTTTTTTGAAGCTATACAGATTTCTTGCTACCCAGGCTGCTTTTCAGTATAAAGAAGTCTATATCAACCAATGAAATAATTGAAAACCACATTTTTTTATTTTATTTTTCAGTAATTTCTACCAATCCAAATGTACTGTTAGCATCAGGAAAAGAAGAGGTAAGTCTTTTTGTTCTTTAAGACAAAAAATAAAGTATACACAGTTGCTTAATTTCCCATGACTACTTCTATGAACTACAAATAAGATACTGTGTATGTTTCTTTAGGCATTGTTGTTCTAATGTTTCTCTTCACCTTTGTTACAACAGCTGAAATTTACTAGTTACAATGAATGATCTCTTAAAAGTTTTTATAGATTGCTTTTCATAGTTCTTATGAAATAATATAATGTCTCACACAGAAGAGACAGTTTTCTTACATCTAGAATTATGTGGCAATAATCTGCAATTCATTTGCGTTCTCCCAGCCTTGGAATGGAGCAAACAAGAACTGTGTTAGTGGTAGCATTACACAATATTTATTGAACATTAATGTGCACTATGACCTGCTAATATTCCTATGGCTGTCGCTTAAAAAAGAAGCCAACTTTTTGGTGTTCTGCTTCCTAGAAGCTTTCTTCCCTCTAGTATCACTCACAACAGGGAGTCCAGCTATTATTGTGAGTCACTATTAACAAATTGTTTGGTTACACACTTCCATTTGCTATGGAATGTTTCATCTGATACCTGATTTGTAGGTTGTGGTTTTTTGGTTTTTTTCAGGTTTGCACATATATAGGGTATATTTGCTTATGTAGAATATTTTCACAGTTTTTGTTTCTTTGAGCTAAATACAGAAGTTCTCATAGTTTGTCTGCAAGGAGTTTATATTAAAAAACCCAAACAATTGAAAAGAGTATTTTGTAGAACATAATGCACCAAGGAAAGATCTAGTCCACTGTTCCCTGACTTCAGTACCACGTACAGCTTTTGGCTGCAGTAGTTTCCCTCCTTCTTCTCCCAGGTATGTCTGTATCTGTGAGGACCATTTAATTCCTGGATGCCATTAGTCTTTCTTTGGTAGAATTAGTGTGGATTCATTCTTGCAAGCAGCTGCAGTGATTTAGAAAATGCAGCCCTGGTGCTACAGATGTTCTCTCAGTCTGTCATCAGATGTGTTCTCTATAATCTGCTTCAGGTGAAATCAAGTATGTTGTTTTACAGCTTCACTAAGATCACAGTATCACTAAGGTTGGAAGGTGACACCTGTCACCACAGACCTCATACTAATTAGTAACTAGTGACAGTCACATTTCAAATAACTCAAAGTGTGTCACCTTATAGCCATATTTCTTAAGAAATTACAGATAATTTTTGCCCTCTTCACCAGATTTACAGATGTGATGTTACATAGACCAAATAGTACAGACTGGGTTATGCTTTCTTTATAGTTGCAAAAAGTAAAGAAGGATCTTGAAATGCTGCTGTCTACAGTTCAGTCAAAGAATAAGCAACTGGAAAAAGATCTGGAAAGGTAATACAATAATTTGATCTTATGAATGCTGTAAGTTTTTGTGTTGTGGGTTTTTTTATGTGTTACACATTACATTTTTTGACTGTCCAGACAAACTGTTTATCTGTTGTGCTATTTTCTACTTTTCATGTTTAAAGGGAACAGCAGTGGGGAAATGAACAGGAAGAGATACTAAATTCTCTTACTAGAATTAAAGAAGAGATAAAAAAGCAAGTTGGAAAAACTTCCATGAAAAGGTATTTTTACAAGTAAAGCTGTTTTTATATTGAAGAATTCAAATATCAAAGGAGCAAATGTGCAAGCAAACACTTAAAGCATTTGATCTGTTTAACAAAGCGAGGAGTAACTCAGTAATCCATATCTGAAATGCGCAAAATATTGCTACTGTCTGGTTATATCAAATGATTCAAGTTGTTGAACTTACAACAATAGAAAAGAAGGTATTTTCTACTTCAGAACAACATCTAATTTTGTTGAATTTTGTATTCTGTTTTTACTATTAGTTCAAAAGCTGTAGCATTGAATGAACTGCAAAGCAAAATATCGACACTACAGGTACATAAAGAGAAACTCTTGACTGATTTAGGTGAATTCCTAGAAAAACATTTTCCCCTTCCAGAGAGAGGCAGAAAGGCAAGAAATAAGGTGAGATTTTTTTCTTAGCTATTAAATTTGCAATTATCAATTTCTGTTTAATTAGATAAAGTATCTTTTTTTAAGTCACTAGCAGTCACTGCGGTTATTTCTAAATCAGTATAGTTCTTACAGATGATCTTTTAGGTTAAATTTGATATTTTTCACTTTGGTTTATATTTTTCAAGGCTGTTTCCAACTGACTGTTTTCTTTTTTAATGCATATATGCTTCTTCTGATGAGATGCACAGCAATGCATTGTATTTCTTACTGAACTGCAAATTGTGCCAAATTTGGAAGTGGTGGTGAGTTCACTCCAAATTGTTCCCTTTCTTTTCATACTGCACTAGGCAAGTGGATTCCTATTTTCCTTGACAAAGTAAATTTTAATTACAGTATCACAGTATATTAGAGGTTGGAAGGGACCTCAAGAGATCATTGGGTCCAACCCCCGCCAAAGCAGGATCACCTAGGGTAGTCCGCACAGGAATGCATCCAGGTGGGTTTTGAAAGTCTCTAGAGAAGGAGAGTCCACAACCTCCCTGGGCAGCCTGTTCCAGTGCTCCATCATCCTCACTGTAAAAAAGTTTCTCCTCATGTTGAGGTGAAATCTTCTATGCTCAAGTTTGAAGCTGTTGTTCCTTGTCTTATTACTGTGTGCCACTGAAAAGAGCTTGGCTCCCTCCACTTGACACCCACCGCTCAGGTATTGATCAGATCCCCTCTCATTCTTCTCAAGACTAAATAGCCCCATCGATCTCAGTCTCTCTTCATAGGGGAGATGCTCGAGTCCCCTGATGATCCTTGTGGTTCTCTGTTGTATTCTCTCCAGCAGTTCTGTCTTTCTTGAACTGGGGAGCCCAAAACTGGACACAGTTTTCCAGGTGTGGTCTCACCAGGGCGGAGTAGAGAGGTAGAAGAATTTCCCTAGACCTGCTGGACACACCCTTCTTGGTGCATCCCAGAATACCATTTGCTCTCTTGGCCACAAGGGTACATTGTTGTCCCATGGAGAACTTGCTGTCGACTAGCTCTCTAAGGTCTTTCTCAGTGGAGCTGCTTTCCAGCAGGGCAGCCCCTACCCTGTACTGGTTCATGTTATTATTCCTCCCCAGATGTAGGACCCTGCACTTATCCTTATTAAACTTCATGAGGTTTGTCTGCACCCAGCTCTCCGGCCTGTCCAGATGTCATTGAATGGCTGCACAGCCTGATGTGGTGTCAGCCACTCCCCCTAGTTTTGTATCATCAGCAAACTTGTTGAGGGTACTCTCAATCCCCTCATCCAGGTCGCTGATACTGAACAAAAATGGACCCAATAGCAATCACTGGGGAACAGCACTGGCCACAGGCCTCCAAGATGACTCTATGCCATTGATCACAACCCTCTGAACTCTGTCAAGCCAGTTTTCAATCCACCTCACAAACCAGCCATCTATGCCACATCTCCTGAGCTTTTCTATGAGGATGTTATGGGACACAGTATCAAAAGCTTTACTGAAGTCACAGTATATGACATCCACTGCTCTTCCCTCATCTACCCATTTGGTCATGGTTTCATAGAAGGCTATCAGATTAGTCAGACAGGATCTCCCCTTGGTAAATCCATGTTGGCTACTCCTGAAAACCTTCTTGTCTTCCATGTGGTTAGAGATGACCTCCAGGATGAGCTGCTCCATCATCTTTCTGGGGATGGAGGTGAGGCTGACTGGTCTGCAGTTGCCTGGGTCCTCTTTCTTGCCTTTTTTAAAGACTAGAGTGACATTTACTTTCTTCCAGTCATCAGGCACCATTCCTGTTCTCCAGGACTTCTCAAAGATGATGGAGAGAGGTTCAGCAACAGCATCAGCAGCTCTCTCAGCACTTGTGGATGCACCCCATCTGGGCCCACAGATTTGTCTGTCTTTAGTTGGTGTAAGAGATCTCTAATCCAGTCCTGGCTGACCAGCAGAATGTCAACGTCTCTCCAGTTGTGCTCCCTTGCTTCTAGAGGCTGATGTTCCTGAGGGCTGGTCTTAGGAGTGAAGACAGGCAAAGAAAGCATTTTATCTATCAGTGTTTATAATTACAGTGTCATTAGGGACACTAAACCTCAGTTTCTGTTCAGGCAAACTGGGCCAAAAAGTATATTAAAACTGTAGAGAAAATAGGCAGTTGGAGCATTTTGCATAATAAATTCAAACCCTTCTACTATTTGAAAGAATACTTATAAAAAAAGCTGTAGAAAAGGCAAATGTTTGGTATTTTTGGTTTTGGTTTTATTTATTTCTGAGATGCTTTAAGAACACAGAAGTAGAAAGGATTACTTTAATCCAATTCTCTGCTATTTGAGACAACCACATAATTTCTTTAAGCTCTATTTTATGTTTGTGGAATTAATGTGGATTCATTCTTACAAGCAGCTGCAATGATTTAGAAAACAGCCCTCATGCTGCAGGTGTTCTCTGTCTTCCATCAGATTCTGTTTCTGTTGGGTTTATTACCTCAGTGCTCTGGTTAGAAACTGCTTCCTAACTTCCAGTCTTTACTTCATCTAACACAGATCCATGTATTCTTACACCAGTATTGTCCTCAGAATAGCTTTTTCAATTGTTTTTCCTTGTGTTCTATCTTTCTAACGTATTTATTGACAGCAATTTTATACTTTCTTTTGCTAATTGAACTAGCAAAGCTTTTTATTTGCAAGATAATTTTTTTTTAGTTCCCTGGTTTATCCTAATGCCCATTTGTAAAAAACACTACTAGCTCAGTCATCACAAAAGCAGCTAATTAGCCTTGTGTTTTTCTTCCTGGTTTTTTTCCAGCTGATGAACCTTGAGCTTTTAATTTAAAAATAAAAATATACAGTTTTTGCACAGGAGGACAAATTTTTGCACAGAAAAATACCGAATGGAGCCTACAAGGTTTGTCTCTTTTCAAAGTCTTACTCAAGCATCTTCAAGCATTTTATTCTGTTCTATCTTACTTCTGCATATCATCCAATTTCCTATCATTACAAAATAAGATACATTTTTTCTCCAACATTAAAAAGCAAAGCTTTGAGGATTTAGTTAACAGACATCTTTCAGTCCATTTCCTAATTTCAGACTGATATGTCATCTTTCTATTTAAAATTGTTCTAGGACAAGTATCTTCAAATACTAATGACTTTCCCAGATGTATTTGAAGTGATTGTCCATTTTCCTCATGTATATAATTATTATGAAGATGATTAGGGAACTTGAACAACTCTCCTATGAAGAAAGACTGAGAGAGTGGGGCATGTTTAGTCTTGAGAAGACTGAGAAGGCATTTTATCAACATCCATAAAAATTTGAGCGAAGGGTGTCAGGATGAAGGTGATGGTCTTCTTTTTGGTGATGCCCAGTAGCAGAACAAGGAATAACCCAGGAAGTTTCACCTCAACATGAGAAGAAACTTCTTTATTGTAAGGGTGCTGGAGCTTCCGGAGGTTTCAAAACCCACCTGGATGCATTCCTGTGTGGCTTGCCTTGGGTGATCCTGCTTTGGCAGGGGAGTTGGACTAGATGATCTCTGGAGGGCCCTTCCAACTCCTAACATTCTGTGATTATTTTCCTGAAAGCATATTTCCTATAATGAGATGCACCAATTTATTTGTTCTCATGTGATGTCATAGGAAAATATAGAACAGAAGTGACCACCACCAGAGATCTCCCGTTTCAACACAATCACCAAGTTAGTACCAATGCCAATACTGGTTTGAGTTGCTCATGGTGATGTCCCAGATGTGTTTTAAATATAAGAAACAGTGGATTCGTGTGTGTGTCCCACCCCAGAGCAAAACTAGCTGCTTAAATTTTCTCAGGGGCCATTACACTGACTGTCAGAAGTTCTTAATTGCTACCCTGCCTTCATCTCTCTTCCTTGCAGTTTTCCTTATTAAAATATAAAGTGTGGTGGTTTGAGCCTTAACTGGGAGTTAAGAGCTCAGATGGGGGCATGGCTGAAAATCTCTCCCCTGCTCCTCTCCCCCCCCCCAACAGAGAGGAGGGGAGAAAAAAAAAAAAAGGAGCAAATCCACCAAGCAATAATTTGGAGTCAGCTTGGAAGTAGAGAGGTAAAAAGTTTTCTTTAAACAATATAGATAGATATATAGATATAAAAAACAGGTAAGGTTCACAAGGTCAAGGAACAAGGATGGATGGGAGGGGAACAAAGGAGAAGAATACAAAACTAGTCTCTCTCTCTGAAGAGGCATGGAGGCAGCAGGGAGAAGGATCAGGCCCGACCCCGTGGCAGAGGAGCAGGAAGGCAGCTGGTATAGCTCTCATCCAGGAGAGGCAGGAGCCAAAAAGGAGAGCTAATGGCTGCAATGTCCTGCTTTTTATACCCTAGCTGGGCAGGGAGGGGGAAGTGGAACAGACAGTTTCCCGGGGGAAAACGCCCTGCAGGGAGGGCAAAGCACTTGCAAGCCCTCCACCCTGGTGGCTTTGTTTTTTTTTCCCCAGAATTGGCATTAACCCACCACATAAAAAAAAAATTGCCCATGGTGTCTGGAATCAATCAGCCATTCCCCTGCTCAGAAGTTCACCTTCTATTTTGTTTAATGTAATTTTTTTGGATAACATTCTAAATAAGGTCTTACCTTGTTTGTTTATGTATTTCTTTGACTCTTAGACTCATCAGAAAAATGGTGTTTCTTTTCAGTCTTTGTAAATTTCATAGCACCTTTTATATTTTTGTACTCATTTGGATCTCAGTGGCTCAAATACAGGTCCCTCATAATCTCCATCAAAGAGATTAACTGTGAAGGCAGGAGAGACAGCCATTTTCACCTATATTGTTTTCTGTATTGTATCAGAAATAGAAAATGTTTGCATTAGCAATGAAATTGGCTGCTCTGTGGATCTGAGGGAACATGTTACTCACATCTATTACCAGATTGGTTCAACACTCTGGAAGCACATCAGTGCTCTGCACATCAGTACTTTTACTTGATTTTGTGGAAGCTGCTTGTGTTTTCTTCCTATTGTGTGAGGGCAAGTGGGTGGGGCTGATGTCTGTAAGGGCAAGATACCAGACTAGTGAACTTCTGCAAGCCTCATTATTCTGGTTCAGCACTCCTTTCATCAGTCATCAAACACCTGGGTCTGGGAGTCACAGGGAATCATAGCAGTCCAGGTTAGCTTCTGGGCCATGGCCTTTAGTGATTAAGTAAGAATTGTCTTGCATTTTAAATCCTGGATTTAAAAAAGACTATTTTTTCCACATAATATGAAAAATACTATGCTGAGGAATATTTCTTATGCCAGTCTATATGACTTAAAAGTGACTTGATAAACATTAATTTCAGGTACTTACTATATTGGTGACAAAATAAGTTATATAATTTTAAAAAATATTATACACAACATATATTATAAGCCTAGCAAAAGAAATTTGCTAGTTGTGTGAGTGCAAGCCATTTTGCACTAATATCCTTAGGGTTTTATCCTTTGAATATTAGGTTTAGTAATTACCGAGGTCATAGTCTGATTTCAACTGAAACATGAATATTGTACCCATAGCCTAACTTACAACATAGTATATTTGGTCAAGAAACTACAACAGCTGAGGCTGTGAAGTATCTTCATCATGACTCTAAGGAATATTTTGTAGTTGCTTAGTGTAGATTATATTTCCTTATCCTATGTGGTGAGTTGTTATGTAGCCTGAGTTTCATGGCTTGCAAGGTTTCCAAGAAGCACAGTATGTCTCCCTTGTGGCTTTCTGAAGATGAAAATATTCAGAACTGTGACTAGAGAAAAGGAGCAAGGACTTGCCTTTCATAAATTCATTATTGCTTGTATTCTTCTGTTCCACAAGTGAGATTGTGCAAGCTGCTGACAGCTGTTAGTATCTTAGGATTTAGCACTGCTGCTGTGTCAACCTGAATGAGCAGCTGCTACTGCTGTATTGTCATTTTTATTGAATGTGAAGTGGATGAGGGGGAGAAAGGATTAAAATTGTATAATACAATAATCAGAGTCACTGTTGGTTGGTATTGCTGCCTAAGGTATCCATGTCAACTTACAGGCAAATAGGTTGATTGACATACTACAAATGCAAATAATTTTCTAGTTTTTGTCAAGGTATTTTTCCCCCAGAATTATAATATTTCTAATTCTTTCTTTTTTTTTTTTTTTTTTTTTTTCTTAATTGAAGTCAGGATAAGGGAAAAAAGTATTCACTGTTAAATCATGAAAAAATATTAGGGCAGTATGAACTGAAGTCTTGAGTTGTATCAAGTTTGCATTGTAAACATTTTTCTAAAGTTCACCGAAAAATATTTTACCTGACAGATCACACTCAAACAGTGTTTTGCACTGTGCTGCATTGCAATTATGATATACTTGGTTTTGTTTAAATGTAAGCTCAGGTAGATACAATATGATCCCATAAGATTAATCTTTTTTTATTATTAATTAAAAAGTTGCAGTTACTGAACAGGTAGATTCAAATACTACCTTGTATTTCTGTCAGTGAAAGTCTTAATCTGTTTTGTACTATGCAATCAAATAGTGGTGATTAACATTTTTCATGAGTATTTCATTTTGGGGCTTTGTTAATTTGGCTGGTTGGGTGGTTATTTTTGCAGAAATCTTATGAAGAGCCAGAAGTAGAACTGATATCACTGCATGAAATTTTAGAGGTAAGATGGCTTTTATGTAGAGATTTGGAGAGTTTTCCAATACTTGGATCTGATTGTAAGAAATAGTAGTAAGTATATGGCATACAGTTAATTGAAAAGTAGAGTGCTCAAGAATGCTGTCAGACTTGTATTTCGATTCCTGTCAAACTAAGCACCCAATTTTTTTACAAGAGATGTGTCAGTAATTTAGATAACTAAATCTTCACTTTGAGGTGGAAAATCATTATCTCTTATTTTATAATTTTGTAAGTGTATTTAAAAATATTTATGAGCCTTAGAGACTTATACTAGGGAAGGCTCCATTTCATGCTCTACCTCGTACTGTTTCAATAACATTTCTGAAATAAAAGTATAAAAGGATTTTACCACCTTCACATTCAGATTATTTTTGGACATCTACAGTTATGCTGTTTAAAAAAACACTAATAAATTTTAGCAGGTGGTGGAAGAGTATGGATAAAAGGAGAATTCTGGTTCTAGGTTTTACACCGAAAAAAGTAATAAAGATAATTGGAAGTTCTCTTTTGCTCCTACCTTGAACAGGTCTTGTATTTCTCCTGAAGTCTTGTACTACTTGTACTGCCTGCATCTGTCTCATTACAGTAACTTGTACAAATTTGGTTTAAGGAGGTACAAGATTTTTTCCTAAATCTAATTTTCCAGGTTCTTATAAACAAATTATTGAACACGCCACATGAACCATATATAACGATCAACGACTCATTTTGGCCACCTTATATAGAGATGCTGCTGCGATATGGAATTGCTCGGAGACATCCAGAAGATGCCAACAGAATACGTCTGGAAGCCTTTCACATGTAGTGTGACCTACATGTTCGCTTTAAAGGAAAGCACCTGCACTCTTGGGGATTAAGACATACTTATGTTTCACAATACACTTTTGTTGATGATTTTTTTCTAATCTAGTGAAGTGTATACTTGGTTAAAATATGACATAGGAAAACGCCATAAAATTTTGTGCTTTTCACTGCTCACAGTAAGAGCTGGCTTTTAGTTTTGTAGCAAGGGATACCAAGATTTGCCTTGTGCAGGCTTCTTTAGATGCCATTGATAAGATGCATATTTAGATAAAGATGTTGAACAATCCTTTTTATATGAAAAGCATATTGTATCCAGGAATTAATATTAGTTTATTAGATTGCTTTAACTCTTCTTGATGTCCTTTTGAAGTTACCAGCTCAAGAATGTGGTGGGATTTGGGTTGGGTTTTCTTCCAGAGCCTTTGTAGATAAATTTATTGGCTTTTGAGAGAAACACTTTCAAAAGCTGACATCTTTCTATGCAAAGGACTGCAGATGCTGAGTGTGCAGCTTTACAAATGCATGCCTTCTAAATAGCCCAAATTTGTGTTCTGTTGTGTTGCCTAACAGCATCTGTCTTCACTGTTTTTGAATATAGTTTATCAAGGCTTGTAACAAATTTCTGTTCAGTTAATTTCTGTAGCTTCTAAGTTATGTCAGTTGACAGATACCTTCTGAATAAATCTTGCTGTTCTTTGTCAACCTAATCTGGTTTTCCATGGCCATTGTGTGGTCCATGGATCTACAAAAGTCTACTCTTGCATATCTATAAAGACAACCCTTGGAATCAAGATATGCCTTTTATTAACTAGATTTTAGTCTATTGAGGGTAGGAACTTTAGTGATTTTTCAGTTCATAGAAACACAAAGGTATATAATCATAGAATTATTTGGATTGGAAAAAATCTGAAAGATGGGCACGAAGATCTTCACTAGACCAGATTGCTCAAAGCCTCATCCAGCCTGGTATTGAACACTTCCAGGAGGGGACATCCACAACTTCCGGTGTCTCACCACCCTCATCATACCAAAAAAACCCAACCAAACAAAAAATTCTGCTTAATATCCATATATTTCCCTTTCAGTTTGAAACTGTTTCCCCTTGTCTTGTGTTCAGACAGTTGAATCAGTGATAAGTGTTCGATATGCTCTTCTGTAAGGAAAGTGCTGGATGGAGCAGTGGATGATGGGGCTTGGAGTTTAGACTAACCTGAGATGCTTCCTGTTTCTGAGGGCTGCTTCTGGTTTGGGGTGTTGATCTCTTCTGCTTTTGCTGTATATTGGCTTGCAGAGAGCTGCTGCCTTGCTTCTACTTTTTGCTGCGGTTTTCTGCAAAATACACTAATCTATTGTATATTGTATTATCCCATTAACTCTCCATGTCTCAGTCTACAGGGCTTTGTGTTGGGTTTTTTTGGTTTTGTTTTGTTTCTCTACTCTGGATCATGAGGGTGAGCCTTGCTAAACCAGGCTGTTGAAACATGGCCATCAGCTGAGTTAAAATGTAACCTATCACTACACTCCCTGATAAAGAGTTCCTCCACACCTTTCCTGTAGGTCCTGTTCAAGGTCTCTCTGGATAGCATCCATTCCCTCTGGTTTGTTGACTGCACCACACAGCTTGGTGTCATCAGCAGACTTGCTGGGGTTGTGCTCAATCTCACTCTCCACATTGCTGACAAAGGTATTAAATAGTACTGGTCCAAATATCAACTGCTAAGGAACAATACTCAGCATGGAGCTCCACTCAGGCATTCACCTGTTGACCACAATTATTTGAGTGTGACCATCCATCCAATTCCTTACCCACTGAGTGGTCCCCGGTGGCAGGGTGAGAAAAGTTTCCCCCGCCGCCCCACACAAAAATACCACAGCTAACTCAGCCGGAGAAGCAGATGAAAGCTATATTTACAAGCAGAAATGGAAATGCAATGAATATACAAAAATATACAATATTTACAATATATACAGAAATATACAGCAATGATGTAAAATACAGGAGACCTTTTTCCCCCTGCAGCCACGGGGTTCCCCCTGTACCTCCCTCCCTACCTCCCCTTTTTTACCAAAAAGGGTTAGAGAGAGAGAGAAAGGCAATTAAGGAGAAAATTCTGTTAGCTGAAAGCGTGTGCAAGAGTTAGTTTTCTTATCTGGTTAGCTCTGTTAATCCAAGGTCATTCTGTTGCTTCAGCGAAAGAGAAACCAACAGACCCACAGGAACAGAGAAGAACAGACTGACTCCAAACAGACTGAACCCAAAACTTAAAATTGCATTCTACCTATCCACCAATGAAATTAATTTAGCATATCTTTGTTTTCATTCAAATATCAAAAACATTCAGCCAGAGTCTTTCAGCAACTGTCCCTTCCTTAAAGGCACAGCCTAAACCGGTCACATCCCCCCATCAAATCACCATTTTGGCCTGTGAGGGAGCAGTACTGGGATCAGTCTTGTTTAACATCTTTGTTGGTGACATGGACAGTGGCATTGAGTGCCCCTTCAGCAAGTTTTCTGATGACACCAAGCTCTGTGGTGCAGCAGACACGATGGAGGGAAGGAATCCATCCAGAGGGACCTTGACAGGCTGGAGAGATGAGCGCATGACAGCCTCATGAGGTTCAATAAAATCAAGTACAAGGTCCTGCATCTCGGTTGGGGCAATCCCAAGCACCAATATAGGCTGGGCAGCAACTGAGTGCAGCCCTCAAGGAAAGGATTTAGGGGTGCTGGAGGATAAGAAGCTCAGCATGAGCCAACAGTGTGCACTTGCAGCCCAGAAAGCCAATCACATCCTGGGCTGCATCAGGAGAGGTCCCAGATGACTGGAAGCTGGCCAACGTGGTGCCCATCCACCAGAAGGGACAGAAGGAGGAACCAGGGAATTCCAGGCCTGTCAGCTGACCTCAGTGCCAGGCAAGGTTATGGAACAGGTCATCTTGAGTGCAATCACTCAGCATTTACAGGATGGCCAACGGATCAGGCCCAACCAGCATGGATTTAGGAAGGGCACGTCCTGCCTGACCAACCTGATCTCCATCTATGATCAGGTGACCCGCCTGGTGGATGCGCGGAAGGCTGTGGATGTGGTCTACCTGGACTTCAGCAAGGCCTTTGACACCGTCCCCCACAGCAGACTCCTGGCCAAGCTGTCAGGCCATGGCTTGGACAGGAGCACCCTGTGTTGGGTTAGGAACTGTCTGGAGGGCCGAGCCCAGAGAGTGGTGGTGAATGGTGCCACATCCAGCTGGCAGCCAGTCACTAGTGGTGTGCCCCAAGGATCAGTGCTGGGTCCCATGCTCTTGAATATCTTCATTGATGATCTGGATGAGGGAATTGAGTCCATCATCAGTAAATGAAGGGGGCAGGAGTTGATCTGCTGGAGGGTAGAGAGGCTTTGCAGAGGGACCTCAACAGGCTGGACAGATGGGCAGAATCCAAGGGCATGAGACTGAACACATCCAAGTGCCGGGTTCTGCACATTGGCCACAGCAACCCCAGGCAGTGCTACAGGCTGGGGTCAGAGTGGCTGGAGAGCGGCCAGGCAGAGAGGGACCTGGGGGTGCTGGTTGATGGGAGGCTGAACATGAGCCTGCAGTGTGCCCAGGCAGCCAAGAGGGCAAATGGCATCCTGGCCTGAATCAGGAACAGTGTGGCCACAAGAGCAGGGAGGTCATTGTGCCCCTGTACACTGCACTGGTTAGGCCACACCTCGAGTCCTGTGTCCAGTTCTGGGCCCCTCAATTTAGGAAGGATGTTGAGTTGCTGGAGCGTGTCCAGAGAAGAGCAATAAAGTTGGTGAGGGGTTTGGAACACAAGCCCTATGAGGAGAGGCTGAGGGAGCTGGGGTTGCTTAGCCTGGAGAAGAGGAAGCTCAGGGGTGACCTTCTTGCTGTCTGCAACTACCTGAAGGGAGGTTGTAGACAGGCAGAGATTGTCTCTTCTCCCAGGCAACCAGCACCAGAACAAGAGGACACAGTCTCAAGCTGAACCAGCGGAGGTTTAGACTGGATGTTAGGAAGAAGTTCATCATGGAAAGAGTGTTTTGGCATTGGAATGGGCTGCCCAGAGGTGGTGGAGTCACTATCATTGGAGGTGTTCAGGAGGAGACTTGATAGGGTGCTTGGTGCCATGGTTTAGTTGATTAGGTGGGTTGGATAATAGGTTGGATGCGATGATCTTGAAGGTCTCTTCCAACCTGGTCTATTCTATTCTATTCTATTCTATTCTATTCTATTCTATTCTATTCTATTCTATTCTATTCTATTCTATTCATTGCTGCTTCTGGGTTCTGGCTTCATGGGTGTGGTCTCTTTTCCTGCAGGCGATGCAGTGTAAGGAGTGGGAATCGGGTAGCTGCTGGTTTTGGCTTTCTGTTTTATGCTGGTGGTTGGTTTAGTTTTGCTTTGGTTTGGTTTGGTTTTCCCCCCAGGTATTTTACGGTGTTTCTTCTGCAGATAGGCTAGATAATGACATACTCTTTTTTTAGATTAATTAGATTATTAGCTAAGGTAATTACACATTGTGCTTATGGAATTTCATGTTATATTAGACTCTTATCTCTTTATCTCAGCCTCAGTTTTCTGTATTACTTTTTCCCCTCACTTTTGTGTTGGGGGAGCAGGGAGTTTAGCCCTTGCACTAAACCATTACACATGACTTTTCAAATATTATGGAGGGTGGCTTAGCAACTTAAGCTGCCAGCTCCCTCACGATCTGTGAACACCTCTGTGGTGGACTGACCCTGCTGGATGCCGGGTGCTCACCAAAGCCACACTTACCAGCTGCACAGGGGAGAGAAAATGCAATAAAGGCTCACAGGTTGAGAAAAGGACAGGAAGAGGTCACTCACCCCTTCTTGTCATGGGCAAAACCTGTCTTGAGCTGTGGAGATAAATTTGTTACCAATCAGATCAGAGTAGGGGAATGTGAAATAAACATGAATCTTAAAATGCTTTCCTCTTACCCCTCCCTTCTCTGAATAATAGAATGCTTTGGGTAGGAAGAGACCTGTGGAGGTCATCTAATGCAACTTCCCTGCAGTAAGCTGGGAACTAATGTGTAGATGTGGCACTTGACAAACCAGTTGAGCCATGCTTTAGTTTACCCAGGACAAAGCAAGAGCCCGTTGCAGTAACAGCATTGTACAGCCTGCTGTCCAGCTGGAGCCAGACCAGCCATTGAAAACCACATGGCATTCCTGCGGGCAACCAGCTGTGCTTGGCACACAAGAGCACCCCGAAAAGCCTCATTGGCTAATACAACAGCAGCACCCCCCTACTTGACTTAACTGTTGTTGTCGAGTTTCCCCCACTGTGGTGGAGTGCCATATTGCTCCCAGGGATCCTCTCTTTATATTATTCCTCCCAGTTTGCTTAAAATTATTAAAATAGTTATATTTGCCAAAAAATTGTATGTTCCCACTGTAAATATATATTCCAACCTTACATCAAACCTATTTAACACATTTTGGGCAATTTTTCATATTACTAAAAAGTTGATGTTGTTATTAATATCCATATTTGCCATATTAATTTCATAAATTTGTAACACAGTTGGGCTTGATCTTGTCTTCCAACTGAAGCAATTCTATGATTCTGTATGCATCACATTCAGTATAAAGCTGAGGGATCACAAGGATCAAGATCCCTTCTTCAGTGGCTAGTATCTGAGGAGGACTCTCTGAATTCTGCCTTTGATCCAAAAGTTTGAGAGTCTGGTTCCTGAACTCAGTTGTGTCTACTGCTGAGTCCAGTCTGAGATTTTTGCCACATTACTGGTGACAGTAACCAATTGTCATTGGGAGGATGGGGCTGGTTATTCTATTTGTATGTATTTGTATATATTTTATCTTCTTGTTATTATTTTCATTAAAGTAGTTTTAGTTTCCCAGTTTAAAAGTCTCTCTCCCTTATTTTTTTTTTTTTTTTTTTTTTTTTTTTTTCCCCTTTGGGAAGGGAGAGAAGTTAATTGAAAGCCTCTGTCACTCATTTAGTTTCTGGCAAAACCCTAACACTTGACAGAAACCTGAAAGTGCACTTCATATTGAATTATGGAACTCACTGTCATAAAATGTGTTGTAAAGTACAAATCTTTTAAAAATGCAAGTTTATAGAATTTAATTCATTTGTGGTTATTAAAAGAAATTGCCAATTGGCTGTTTCAGAAATTCCTATCCTAACAATTGTTGGACCCCAAGAAGATATCCATAGATATTCTTTGAGACTCTCCTGCAGCTTCAGTGTATCTTGGATTATTCTGTTTAGGCTTGGAATATGCTCAGAACCTGCAACTGTGTTGTAGAGCTTTTATCTTAGGCTCGATTAAGTAACTTACTATAGCAAAATAAAAAATGTAGAAAAAGGTAATCCATTTTCTCTTACGATCTAAAATGCATTATCATTTTTTAAAGAAAACTGGTTCAGACTGAAATACAGCTAATTGGAAGCTGTAGCTCCTACAAAAATCCTGGCAAGTAAATGGAAGCTTTTCAGGGCAGCAATGAAGAACAGATCTTCCATATGAGAAAGACTTGCAATAGGGTCTTCTCCTAGTAGTATCAGCCATCAGAAAGGTTAAGGAGTACCTCTAAAGGAGAGTAGGAGAGTAGGGCAAATTCTCCGTTTTTTCCTCTCTGTTGTTTAGTTGGAATGAATGTTTCCAGAACGTCCTGTGACACATACAGTTTAACTATCTGTGACAAGAAGTAGAACATCCATGTTTACCAGCTACTGGCCCGTGCTGGGTAACATCAACAGACCTTTTCTGGTAGGACACATTTTCACATAGATGAATTACACTGAACAGCCTGCAGTACAGAGGACTACCTAGCAGATCTGCTTTAGGATGCATTTTGTTACCCTTTTTTCCTGCCTTTTATTGCTAATAATGAGGGCCGTGTACCCTGTCCTCCCTATTGAGTGTCCCCCAGACTGCCTTTCCCATTTCTGGCTAGTCAGAATAAATTGTCGTGGTGGTGAGAAACATCAGTAGAAAGGGCTAGACCTGTACAGTAGTTTACACGTAGCACTGAGTATTAAATGGGTCACTTGAGTATGCTGTCCTGCTTCATAGAAAGAATTTCTGTTTTATGTGTGGTCCAGCATAGTTTCCATCATACATACCTTTATACCTGAAGTATGCAAGCTCATAAACTCTCAGCTTTTTCTTACAGCTTGTGAGAGTCCTCTCTTGTACATGAAAATCAATAAAGAGAAAATAACCTTTGCTTCCTGAGACAGCAGCTGCCCCGGGGGTGTGGTGGAAGCAACAAAGATAAGATCATCTCTACTCATCAGGACTGCAGCTACCCCGGAAGTGGGGGATGGTGGAAAGACTATGCAACACATCACCTCCTGGCCCGATAAGCAGGTGAGAGGCAAAGCGGGGTGGGGGAGGGGGTAGGGGGAGGCCACTCTGGTGCCAAGTCCGCAAGAATATGCATTAAGACCCCTGGAGACAACACCTGGAAGACAGTGGGACTAGGGTGAGGGGCCAAGGGGGAGCTGTGAAAAGAACTGAATAAAAGCTCTGAGCTATATCACTTTATGGGGGAGCACCACCATGGCTCAGCCTGGCAGCAGCAGCCCAGAACATCTCAGCACCACCAAAGACCATGCCGTGCCCTCTATAAGAGAACTCCACTAAAGAAGACTACACGCTGGAGGCTGCACAGAGCGGGGAAAACCGTCATGGACCTCTCTGCATTTCCCCTCCTCTGGTCAAGGACAGCACAAGCCGAAACCCTGGGACATTTACCTTTACCTCCCCTCCTCTGGCTGAAGACAAAAAAGCGTCTGGGGAGGTGATAATATAATTACTTTCCCGCTCTCTCCCTCTCTTTCTCCATTTTCCCTCCCCCTCTTTCCCTTTTCTCCCTTCTTCTGTTCCATTCACTTCCTCCTCTAATAAATAGCCTCACTTTTGATATTTGGCCTCGTTTGTGCCTTGATTTCACAAAACAGGAATGTTGTTAAAAAAAAAAAAAGAAGGTCTCTCTCATCCTCCGGACCGAGACAGAGCTGTACGTGCACACCTTTTGCATGAGTGCAAAGGATGACATTTAAACTTTACCACTGACCCCAGTGTGGATCAGTGCAAGTTCAAATCCTGTCTTTGAAGGAAGAAGGTACTGTTTCTTTGCTATACACTTTCTTTTATGGGTATGACACACCCTCACTCCCTCAAATAATTTAGAAACTGCTCAGGCGCAGCCACAGATACTCCTCACCCTTCTTTGGCTATTGATAATGACTGAAATCAGTCTGTCATAATTGTTTTGCATTATTAATCAACAAATAAAGAATGCAAAATTTCTGCCCCCCAAAAGTACACTCTAATTATTGACATGCTTGAGATTTTACTTTTTTAAAACCCTGAAGTGAACCCTGAGGCTCTGATGTACATCTTGGAAAAAATAAGACATTTCCTACCACCTACAGGTGATGTTTATTCAGATAGTTTTTATTGTATTTAGAGTATCTCTTGCCGGAGAGAAATGTTGCTCAGGAGAAAGGCTACTGATAAGCTACAGACTTTCTAGAAGCATGTCTTGGTAATAATTTACATCTTAAAATTAAGGAAATGGTGATACAAGAAATTGTATCCAGGTTATTCATAACTTTGTCATCGGCTCTTGACATGGCTTGTCTGTCTATGAAAGAGTTTGTAGCATGCATGATTCAGGGACATAGGAGTCACCTACTTAGAGGTGTCTGGCATTCCAGTTGATGACAGTATCTTATCTGTCCTTAAAAGAATTGATTGCCTTGTCCCCAGTTCCATGACGAGCATTAATCACATTAATACCATCCTGGGGATGACTTCTGGAAACACAGATTCTGATGGATGTAGTCAGAGACTACAGCTAATACTAGAACAGCAGGCATTGTCAGTAATGGCAGACATCTCATTTTATGCTTGTAGGGCACTTTTGGCACCTTGCTTCTCAGTAAAGCTTATAATAAGAACTGTCTGGTTTGATTTGCTCTGGGGTTGTAGAAGAGATCACACAGAAGCATAAGCTAAAATTCTTATTTCCTTTTTCTGAAGAAGAGGAAACTTTATAACATCCTAGACCAGAGGAAATTGAAAGCTCCGTATGTTACCATGGCTTCTGAATGACAGTACTAATTTTTATCATTTTAGTCATGTCTTTGAATCTGAGGGGTTTTCTTTCATCATATTGCTGTCCATATGAACTATAAGAAGTGTACCTGAGATTCACAGCTGAGCCACTCTTACTAACTGCCCTTGATCTTAGATCTTGATTAAAATATTTTCTGTCAATCCAGACAATTATCTGATCATAATAGGACAATCATGAGAAGTGTCAGTCAGGCTGCTTGGTAAAACTCAATTAATCTTTATGTTTTCTATAATAACCAGTGGTGATAAATATAGATGTCATGATGGCAACAAGCAGCAACAACATATTTCTTTGACTTGATAGTGAGTAAGGTAGTGTGGTTCTTGACTGGGTTTATTTGGTTAGGCCTGTATCTCTGGAGTACTGGTGCTGCTTAAAACTTGTCACTGCTCTGACTGTGCTAAGCATCAGGTAATAAAGAGACTTCTCCATCTAACCCATACCACTTTCTTCCAGTATTGTGCCGGTGGCTTCAATATGGGCAAGAAAAATATCAGTACAATCCTGCCACCATCTAGGACATAATGAATAAAACATCACCTGCGGAGTCAGAGGCCAAATATGGGAGAATGGTGCTTTCAGCTGTTACTGATCCAGTAGAAAATCTCAACCTGAGGGAGCACTACTTGCCATTTAGATTTGATGGGATCCAAACTGGTACATATGTGAAGTGTATTATTACAGTATTACTAAGGTTGGAAGAGACCTCGAAGATCATCGAGTCCAACCTGTAACCACAAACCTCACAACTAGACCATGGCACCAAGTGCCACATCCAGTCCCCTCTTGAACGCCTCCAGGGACGGCGACTCCACCACCTCCCCGGGCAGCCCATTCCAATGGCGAATCACTCTCTCGGTGAAGAACTTTCTCCTCACCTCCAGCCTAAACTTCCCCTGGTGCAGCTTGAGACTGTGTCCCCTTGTTCTGGTGCTGGCTGCCTGGGAGAAGAGGCCAACCCCTTCCTGGCTACAACCACCTTTCAGGTAGTTGTAGAGAGCAATAAGGTCACCCCTCAGTCTCCTCTTCTCCAGGCTAAAAGCCCCAGCTCCCTCAGCCTCTCCTCATAGGGCTTGTGCTCAAGGCCTCTCACCAGCCTTGTTGCCCTTCTCCGGACACGTTCAAGTGTCTCAATGTCCTTCTTAAACTGAGGGGCCCAGAACTGGACACAGGACTCAAGGTGCGGCCTAACCAAAGCAGAGTACAGGGGCACAATGACCTCCCTGCTCCTGCTGGCCATACTATTCCTGATGCAGGCCAGGATGCGGTTGGCCCTCTTGGCTGCCTGGGCACACTGCTGGCTCATGTTCAGCCTCCCATCAACCAGCACCCCCAGGTCCCTCTCTGCCTGGCCGCTCTCCAGCCACTCTGACCCCAGCCTGTAGCACTGCATGGGGTTGTTGTGGCCAATGTGCAGAACCCGGCACTTGGATGTGTTCAATCTCATGCCGTTGGACTCTGCCCATCTGTCCAGCCTGTCGAGGTCCCTCTGCAAAGCCTCTCTGCCCTCCAGCAGATCAACTCCTGCCCCCAGCTTGGTGTCGTCCTCAAATTTACTGATGATGGACTCAATGCCCTCATCCAGATCATCAATAAAGATGTTGAAGAGCATGGGGCCCAGCACTGATCCTTGGGGCACACCACTACTGACTGGCCACCAGCTGGATGTGGCACCATTCACCACCACTCGGCCCTCCAGCCAGTTCCTAACCCAATGCAGGGTGCTCCTGTCCAAGCCATGGGCTGACAGCTTGGCCAGGAGTTTGCTGTGGGGGACAGTGTCAAAGGCCTTGCTGAGGTCCAGGTAGACCACATCCACAGGCCTCCCCACATCCACCAGGCGGGTCACCTGATCATAGAAGGAGATCAGGTTGGTCAGGCAGGACCTGCCCCTCCTAAATCCATGCTGGCTAGGCCTGATCCCTTGGCCATCCTGTAAGTGCTGTGTGATTGCACTCAAGATGACCTGTTCCATAATCTTGCCTGGCACTGAGGTCAGGCTGACAGGCCTATAATTCCCTGGCTCTTCCAGCTGGCCCTTCTTGTGGATGGGCACCACGTTGGCCAGCTTCCAGTCTTCTGGGACCTCTCCAGTGAGCCAGGACTGCTGAAAAATGATGGAGAGTGGCTTGGACAGCTCATCTGCCAGCTCCCTGTGGGAAATTATCTTATTCTATAGCAATGGTTCTTTTGGACTGTGTGTATAGTAGAGGATCTTTGACTCTTCTTAGTGATCAGCATACACAGGTACAGCAGACCATATGGTGAGGAAACCGATCCAGCAAAATGAACACCTTCCTGCAGGTTGTATTATGAGGTTACAAGGAAAAGTAGACAGCATGTGTCCTCACAAACTCCACTCTGCCATTCTAACAGAATTTCCTAGTGAATTAACTACAATCCTCTGCAGGTAGTTTTTCAACTTTTGACAGTGGCATCAAAATGAACAATTATATTTACTGGATTTTGCAGCAGATAAAGGAATTCTGATTTTGGAAGACTAATACATAAGTTTTCGAATATAAAGTTTTGACAGAAATACAGATGAGCTTTTCATTTGTGTTTTTTGAGGAAGAACGTGTAATCCTAATGAAGACTGCTTCCGC
Organism: Picus viridis; assembly: GCA_033816785.1. Taxonomy (NCBI): domain Eukaryota; kingdom Metazoa; phylum Chordata; class Aves; order Piciformes; family Picidae; genus Picus; species Picus viridis. The sequence goes on along the minus strand of CM066606.1, from coordinate 71,034,623 downwards.
TAGTCACACACATACAATCCTGGAAAAGTAAGTCTTGTCCTGAGGCCTTTAGTACTTTGGTATAATCACAGTACATTTTCGATATGTTGTATATTGCTTAAAAAAAAACCCCAAAACCAGAGCAGAAGTTAAATAAACAGCACGTAAAACAGTCTGGGAAGGTATTGCCACCTTGCACCTGTTTAAGTCTGCAATTCATCTTTCGTGAGTTACACATTCACAAAAGATATCTGATCCATGTGATTTCTGAAAGAAAGCAGGGGTTTTTCCGCACTGTTTTGGTTTGGTTTACTGCATTTGATCTCCTGGTTTTGGTTGTTGTTTGTTGGGTTTTAAATTTTTTTTTCCTTTTCATGTTGGATTCTTATTTTATTTCCTTCTTTATTTATTTTGCTTCAAACTGCTTTAGCATAACAACTTTTTGATCACAAATATTTTTCTTATTCCCAAAGGTGAAATTCTAGTGATTATGCCAGTGAGACTCTTTATTTTGTATGTACTATCAGGCAATGCTAACAGTGTATTTTAGATCCAGGTTAAACAATGAGCATTCCAAGGTCCCTCGGCAGTGCTGAACTACTCCTAATTATAATCAGCCACAGTTACAAAAAGTTCTTTGTTCTGCAAACGTTTTAAATTCTGTACTTTAGAAAATTGATTGTGTCAAAAGAAACATAATCTTGCCTTCTCTACTAGCAACAATGCTGCTTGCAGGTGCTTCCAAATGACCTTTTGTATTATAGTTGTCCAAGACAAATGTAATTTTGGTAGCATTTCTATTTTAATTGTCATTTAAATGAGTTGCTGGAGACTGCTTCAGGCAAAAAGATTATAAATACAATCTGAACTAGATTGATCATAGAATCACAGAATGCATCATGTTGGAAGGAACTCTTGAAGGTGATCTTGTTCAACCCTCATGCAGTGAGCAGGGACATTTTAACTAAATCAGGTTGTTCAGGGCCCCATCAATTTTGACCTTGACTGTCTCCAGGAATGTGGCCTCCACCACATCTCTGGGCAACCTGTTCCAGTATTTCACTACCCTTCCTCCTACTGTCCAACCTAAATCTACTCTGCTCTAGTTTAAAACCATTGCCCCTCATCCTATTACACCATGGCCTTCTAGCCTTCCTCATCCTTCCTGTGGGTCCGCTTCAGATACTGAAATACTGCTATAAGGTATACTTTTCAGTTTGACCAGCCATGCCGGTCTCTTCCCTTCCTTGCCAATTTCTTACACCTGGGGATTGAGAGCTCTTATGCTCTATGAAAAGCATCCTTAAAGGTTTGCCAGCTATGTTCTTCTGCCCAGTCCCTAAGGACCATTTCCTAGGGTGTCCTACTGACTAATTCCTTGAAGAACTGGAATTTTGTTTTCCTAAAATTCAGAGTTCTGATTATGCTCCTTGCCTGTCACTCATCCCTCAGGACTGTGGACTCCACTAGTGTGTGGTCACTGTAGCCCAAGCTGCCTCCAATCTTGACATCACTGATGAACTCACTTGCATTCACGACACATGTTTTTGCAGTTTACTTGATAAATAACCCATCCTTTACTATCTAAAATAATTTCCCTAATAATTGGTTGTTCAGGTCTCCTTAAGATTATAAAGTACTTTATAATAGAACACTGGTGACGAGGCAAACCTTTTTTCTTGATATCATGACCTAGAGACATCTTTGCCAGAACACTAAATTATCCACATAAACAAGTTACTATGCTTAAAATTGATACCTCTTATAATATTTCATCTTTGGTAATTCTTTTGCTTTTGTTTAACAGAGCTTTGATTTTACATCTATTTGCATTATAAAGTTCTTCTGGTTAAATTATGAATTTATATTAATGAATGTTGCCAAAGAATGAATGTTATCTTACAACACTAGTGTGTGTGCATAACCTGGTGCAATTACACTCAAGTTTTTATCTGAGTGTTCAGAAAGTTTTTATTTCAGCATAATTCACCATTAGAAGGTTTTGCTTTGTGAAAGTCATTGCATTGAAAGTTGTATTTATTAGGTTCAGTAATGTGTTGGCTAAGTCCTGTAACACTGAACTGTGACACTGGAAAACCAAGTAATTAATTTGTTGTATTTAAGAGAAAAATACAAAGGATCGAGTCAATCCAAATAAAGTTGCTTAAAAGAAAGGAAGCAGATCCAGGTTTCATTATGGAAAGGTGAAACTTTTTATCTGAGCTGAATTTAGTAATTCTGTTTAGAAGGATCCTCCTACATGTTATACAAATTAGAAATTCAGCTAGACTTTATCAGGTAGTACCCAGACAGTTCTAACTTTGCAGGGCAACCCCTGAATGCAAACAGTTTTGATGCTCTCTGAATATGAATGCTAAAGCTGTGCAGTCAATACATTCTTCAATAGACCACACAAGCTTAACGAAAACAGTGTAACCTGATCAAAGTCCCTTGTATGTGACAGGATTCTGGCAACATTGCACTGTGAGAGACTAAAGCTTGTCTCTCCTGGTGTGACTCAACAAAGATAAAATCACTTGCTGCTTGTCCAGACAATAGCTGATGTGCATTGGGCAGAGCCACTAGAAGGACTCTTGGAAAGTGCAAAGATAACATTGCTCACGGGACTGCAGCTGGCCTACAACAATGGCCCAAGGGCCCGGCATTCACACCTTCGGGACAAGATCATTTCCAGCCATCAGATACCTCAGGAAAGGACAATGGCTCCTGATGTGAAAAGAGTGTGTGGGTAGGTAGATGGAGCAGGAGGAGGCGGAGGCCTTCCCCCCTCCATCCAGTGGCTGCCCAAACTCACCTGAGTTCACAGAAGGATTTCCTGGGGAACGATACCTGGACCTCAAGATGATTTCCCAGAACGATATCCTGGGGAACAACACCTGGACACTTGCCTAAGGGCTAAAAAACTGTATAAAAGACTGGAGCAACTACTGGCTTTTGTAGTAGAAAATTGGAGAAGCAAGATGCAGAAGAAAGAAGACGGCACCACACGCTGGAAACATCATAGGGCCAACACAATGGATCTTGGACTCTGAAAACCCTCTCTCCGTGCTCTAAGTTCCGCCTGCTGCAACTCATGGAGCTGAAGAAGCTGCCCAGAGGACCTCATCCCTTCTACAGCCTAAGCCTCAGCACCCTTCCTCTACAGACCCAACATCTCCTGCAGCACTGTTTCTCTACAGACCCAACATCTCCTGCAGCACCTTTCCTCCACAGACTCAAACTGTCTTGGGGGGTGAGGGGTGTGGTAATACAATCCTTTCCCTCTTCTCCCTTTCTTCTCTCTCTTCCTATTCTCTCTCTATCTCTCCCCTTCTGATCCCTCCACCTTATTTATGTAATGAATAGTCTAGCTGTTGATATTTTGGCCTCGTTTGTGCCTCTAATTTCACAACATGGGAATATTCATTAAAAACCTGAATCTCTTTCCCTCTCCGGATCGAGACATGCACATGGTGTATTATTTGGAAAGATGAAAAATGGAAGAACTGGCATAAAAATAATACTGCATATGTGAAGGTTTCAGCAGAATTCTAAGAGCACACAAATTCAAATATGACATGGGCAGTAAGAACAAAGCTGAATTAAAAAATAAAATAAAATTTTAAAAAGCTAATTCAGAAAGACTGTGCCTCAACAAAAGAAAAGGTTTAACAGCTGCCTGTTAACAACATTCTCTGTCTCTGTGTGTGTGTGTGTGTGTGTGTGTGTGTGTGAGTGTGTTCATAGCTTTAGGAGTAACACAGCAGAACCAATTCCCAAAAGGTTTTCACTGCATTCCCAGGGCAATTACAGGCTTGCTCTGGCTCTAGTTAATACCTAGAAATTCCTATCCAAATCTTTGCAGCACAGCAAGAGAAAAAAAAAAAAAAAACAACCAAACCACAAACTGCTTGATATTATTAAGTAGGAAGTGGGAGGAATTGTGGGCTTTTTATGACAAATTATTCCTTTTCTTTTTGCCTTCTTTTGGTGTCAGCCCAACTATACATTCACCTCCTAACTGAATGTCACAGTTGTGACTCAAAGCCGAGCAAGACAAAATGTATCAAGATGGCGAAAAAAAAATAGAGAGAAAGCTAAAGAATTCTCCTCCTCTTCGCTTTTCCCCTTGAGAGTTTCCAAAACTAGAGTGAGGCAGGCCTGAATTTCATGAGCTCTGGGATTCGGATGAGCTCGGGAAATCATTTTGGTTGCACTTCATGGTTCTTGCGTTCAGTTGTAGAATGACATCCTTGCAACATGAAATACAGGCTTCTGAAACTGGAGCTTCTGTCCCACTGACACTTCCACGACCTTGTGTCCAAACCCTAATCACATGTCAATTCAATTGCTCACTGCTTTTACCACAGGTCAGTCTTAGCGCCTGAGTTTCTGAGCCTAGATGAGCCTTACTGCTCTCTGGCTCTGAGCTCAGGAAAACATGCCAAGCTGCCGGCTAACGGCAGGCATCACATCTCTAGGACTGAATCGGCCCAACTTCACTTTCTATTTCAAACAGACAGCACCTGTCTGAAAGCTGGATTCACCTAAGTGTGCCTAGGCACATCACACAAGCAGCCTCCCTGTCCGTCACAGCCCTGAGGGCACTTGCCAGCTAGCAAACAAGCATCACCCAGCTGCTCCCTGCACCCAGAGGATGTGGGGGCAAGAGAACCACAGGGGCAAAAGTGAGAAAACTCATGGGTTGGGCTAAGAGCAATAATAGCAATCCGAAGGAGGAGAAGGAATAGCGATGACGCTATCGCTCACCAGCAGCTGAGTGATGTTAATCCAGTCCTGGAGAGTAGTCCACCAGCCAACCTGCCCTCCAGTTTTCTTGCTGAGCGCTGTCCTGGATGGACAAAAAAAGCCTCAAAATGGCTCTGAACCAGACAATGAGGCAGAAGCTAGTAGATCTGCTTCTTTGGGCTTGCTTGGACATGTTTCAGAGCCAGGATGAGCCAGGTGGGCGTGCTTTTGGCCACGTTTGGAAAGAAGGCTTTCTATAGGTTGCAATACCAGGGTTTACCCCTAGACCTGTGTTGCTCCTGGCGATTATTGTCTCGGGAAACCTATAAATATCAGCCCGAAGGGCAGAGCTATGTCTTGCCATTGAGTCTGGAAGGAAAAATCGCTTGGAAGCTGACTGTGTTCCAGTTTGCAACCTCCTGCTATTCTCAGCGTTGTAAAGCCCAGAGGACAGATAAAATGGCAGAGGAGCCGAGTCCCCGGGACAGTTTGGTTTGATTGGAGCAAGGAGCGAGCGCTGCTGCAGAAGGATCAACAAAGCTTTTAGCTACAAACCCTTTGCAAAGTCTCAGCAATAAGCTGCAATCCAAATGTAAAACTCTGCTCCCAGCTTCCACGTGCATCAGGTTCTGGGTTCCCCCCCGTTGTGGGCCGCCCACGGCAGTTTAAAGTGCTGTTTGTTGCCTGCATGTTGTTTAAATTGTTATTTGTTCCTGCTGGTGAGGTATCTGTTCCACCCGAAACCCCTCGAACCTGGGTTTTCTTTAATATTTTTGGTGGGATTTTTGTGATTAATAATTTTTTTTTTAATTAATCGGAACATTAATTTATCCTTTTATAGACCAAAACAAGCGCGCGCAATATCCTTGCTGAGTTGCCTCTGAGTATGCAATGTGCTCACGACCCTTGACCCTTTTAGATGACCCCACGAGAGCTTTAGCTATCCCCAGAGCCTTTGAGGTGCCCCCACACCTCCTCTCTCACCCCCAAAAGCCCTGCGGATGCCCCCAGATCACCTACACACCCCGGAAGGAACACACCTGGGAGTCCCGGCCGGCAGCGACACCAGAAACCGCACAGCAAGCGCCCCGAATGCGCCGGGACCCCTTCCCCGCCAAAGGACGGCGGCTCGCAGGCACCGTGGGGAACGGAACGGCGTCAGGCGCCGAATCGAGGGCTCTCCGTCACCATTCCTGTGCCAGAGCTGCACACCCCAGCGGCGGCCGCATGCACGCCATGAAAGCGCGGCACAGCCCGCGCCGAGGGCGCGTGCGCGCGACGGGACCCGCTGCAGCGCGTGCGCTGTATCCATAGCGACGCTCGCGACACTGACGCGAACAGAGCCCGGCTAGGGCGCATGCGCTGTATCCATAGCGACGGTCGCGACGCTACCACAGTGGCGCGAACAGAGCCCGGCTAGGGCGCATGCGCTGTATCCATAGCGACGCTCGCGACGCTACCACAGTGGCGCGAACAGAGCCCGGCTAGGGCGCATGCGCTGTATCCATAGCGACGGTCGCGACGCTACCACAGTGGCGCGAACAGAACCGGGCTAGCCCGGCTAGGGCGCATGCGCTGTATCCATAGCGACGCTCGGGTCACTCCTCCGCCCTCCCCGCTTCCCATAATAATTTTCGAGCGTTTCAAGCATTCAGCGCAGTTAGGCTGCACCACGGAGCTCCCACGGGGCGCCACACGCCGCGGCACGCCTGCACTGCGCTCCCCTACACACAGGCTGGCAGCACGGAGCTCCCACGGGGCGCCACACGCCGCGGCACGCCTGCACTGCGCTCCACTACACACGCGGGGGCAGCACGGAGCTCCCACGGGGCGCCCCGCGGCACGCCTGCACTGCGCTCCACTACACACGCGGGGGCAGCTGGAGCCCCTCCCTGGGCCTGGGCAGCAGCTGGGCCCCGAGCTGGCTTTTTTTTTTTTTCAATTCTAAAAGCCTTTCTAAAACGGAGAGGGGAGACAGGGGCGTTTCCAAAGCTTTCTTACGCAGCCCTCAGTCCAATTCCTCCCTCTCCAGCTGCAAACCAGAGCTTTTGCTCCGCCTCGCCTCACGCCCCCACTTACACTTTTAAATAGGTTGTGGTCCCCTCCGAGAATTTTCAGCACTTTAGGGGGTGCCCCCAGCCCTCGCTCCCCTGCTCCTCTGCTGCAGCATGCCCCTGCCCCACCTGGCAGAATCAGTCCACCCACAAGCCCCCCACTCCCTTTGCTTCACCCCCCACAAAGGCACAAAAGAAAGCAAACTGCCCAGACAGCAGCTCCTTCCTTTCCCAGAAATCACTGCACCTTATGCCTCTGGCCAAGACTAGCAGCCCAAAGGAAGGCCTGGCCCCCGATCAACTCAATGCAAGTCAACTGGCTCACACCACCGCAAGCCTGGGAAGGCTGCAAAGCAGGAGCGGGTGTAAAATAAGTCAAGACTGCCAAAGTTAACTGCTGCTCAAGCTTTACACAAAGGAGCGCAGGCAGCTTTGGATGCCACTTCAATAACACAAAGACGGACAAAAGAGAAAAGGTCAGAGGGAAAAACAACTCTACCTCTGAAATAGATCAAGAACTATTAGGGTGATGGGGGCATTTATTCCACTAGGAAGAGATAAAGAGAGCATAAAAAATGATGGGCTAAACCAACAGGGGAAGATTAGAATACATACCAGACAAAAATGGAAGAGATGAAGCTTCCACTACATGCATTTATCAATGACTCCAATCAGATCACTTTAATTACATCACTTTACTGAATTCATACAAGCCACTTCTTCTCCAGCTCATCGATGGTATGAATTTGCTTCAGGTCTACGCAATCCTACTACATTTCGGTCCTCCACTGTGTACGTGCAACTTCACTCATCTCCACCCTCAGAAAAACTGCCACAGAGAAAGACTTGACCGCTAAATACAGTACTGAAACGAACACAAGAAGCAACACTAAGCCTCTGGAAGGCCTCAGTATACTTTGATCACATCCACACACATTCAAAGGGCTGCTCACACATCCAGGAATTTTAAACACCAACCAGTAATCACCCCGCAGCAGCAGCAGCAGCAGCAGCAGCAGCCGCCATTTCAGAAGGTTTATTTCCTCAGCGAATACTGATCGGGAAACCTTCTATTTACCACCTAAGCAGTAGCTATCTGAAAAGACATGCTGGATCAAGGAAGCAATTTCATCGTCCTTCTCTCCCAGGATGGAGGATCAGAGCCCCACGGATGCCAAGAGGCCATCCTTTCTGAATCGCGCTGTGAGCATTTCTGCCGCGGTGCAAACGTTGGCACGCGTAGGCCAGGGAACGCTGCTGTCTTCAGCTACTCGAGACGCCGGCGTTACATGCTTAAACCTTGTCTTCTCTTCTCATAGTTAGTGTAGAACTGGGCGATCATTTGATGAGAAAGGAAAAGCAACAAGTCCTATTTTTTTCCCCTGCACGGCAAAGTAACTGAAGAGGGGGCAGATGTTTCAAAGGAGACTGAAGGAAACGGTGTGCAGAAGGGAGATAAAAGGGACTGGGAAAATAACAAAGATTGAAATGCTGCAAAGTACAAATATTACTAATATTATTAAGGTAGGAACTGGGAATCCTACAGGAATTGTGGGCTTTTTATGACAAATTATTCCTCTTCTGCAGTGAGGAATTTGGTTTCCAACAGCTCCACATTCTGACCCCAAAGCAGGCCCGCTCCCTGTCGGGCTCTGTGGCTGAGGCCTGGAAACACAAGTCTGCAACTTGTCCTCAGGCAAAGCAGTTAAGCTCCCTGCCCCTATTACAGGAGGGATGTGGAAAAAAAAGGACAGAAAACAAGAGTCAGACAACCATAAAAACAACACCTAAACAACACCCCAAAGCCATTCTTCAGGAAGCCTCCTCCACTAACCAGCCACATGCTGAAATTCCCTTCCCCTGGGGCTCCTGGCTGGCCGAGAGCTGTGGAACATAAGGCAAGGCACAGGCCTGTGGGGACCTGCTGCCCTGCAGCCACCAAAACCGGAGCAGCGAGTCACTACCAACCCCACAGCACAACCAAGACACAACAGGGACTCCGTAGAGCCCCCAAAGCCTCACTGAGAAGGCCAACTCCAGCTCCTTCAGGTCTGGGGTCCACAGGTTCCTTAGCCCAAAATCAGTTTAGACCCTGCATAAAAACATCAAAGAAAAGAATTCAGAAAACCCCAGCTTTTGATGCACACAGCTCCAACCTCCCCCATCTGATACACCCAGGAGTTTTTAGGCTCCTCTTTGGAAACAGCCCAGGACCCACAAACCCAACACTCTTCTAGATGAAGTCCCATTGGACCCAGGAAGATCCTGCGAGTCTGAAGACCAGCCCAGAAAAACTGTGTCTCTGAGTGTGTTCACACTTTAGGATAACCCAGGCCCTTTCAGCCCAAAATCCAGACCCCTTCTAGATGCCCAAAAAAACCCCTTCACACAAAGAAAAGAAACCTAGAAAGACTTTACCTTCCTCAAAAAACCCCATTAACAGAGGCCACTCAGCCCCTGAGGCCAGTGGGTGGCAGCAACCAAGTCTGTTGCCCGAGCACCAATCTGAAGGGCCTTTGCTGGTTTTCAAGCTCAGGCTGACCCCAGGAGAACTGCAAAAGTCCTTGGCGGCCTGGCACCTTTGTCCTGAGCAGGTGGAGAAGAACTGCCTGGAACACAGCTTCGCTGCTCCTTCTTTCAGCATTGCCTGGAGCCAAGGGCAGCCTCGTCATCATGACTGCGAAACTGGAAATTGGATGGCCCAGGAAATCTCCCGGGGTCAGAGGACAAACAAAAGCCTTCCACTGGAAGGAAACAAAGAAAGTCTGTTAACTATCTGGGTCAAGGGAGATTTTCAAGGGCAACAAACTGCAGCATCCGGATCAAGTTCATATCCAAGCGCACGGCAGCACGGATGCTCCTTGGAGTTCCTGAAAGGTCCGATCCACTGCATTCTTTCAGGGCAGTCTGATGGTCTGCAGCACTGGCATCACATGATTTCCTTCCCTCAAGTGCTCTGAATGGACAATTCATGCAGGCACAAAAGAATAAAAAAGGAAAAAAGAATAGAAAATTAACCAGGTTGGAAAAGACCTTTGATCATCAGGAAGTCTGAACCTATCACCCAACACCAGCGAATCAGTCAAATGGCCGTGGCACTGACTGCAACTCCAGCTGGGTGATGGCAACTTCCACCACCTCCCTCTGCTCCTTCTTTTTCAGATCTATTGCTTTCAAAAGGATAGCTGGATAACAGAATGGGATGGATGACTGGGCCCCGAGAGCGGGGGGAACCCAGTTAAACCCAGCCGGTGGCCGGCCGGGCACAAGTGGTGTTCCCCAGGACATGGAGGCGATAGAGCGTGCCCAGAGAGGGGCAACAAAGCTGGGGAAGGGGCTGGATAACAAGCCTCATGAAGGGCAACAAAGCTGGGGAAGGGGCTGGATAACAAGCCTCATGAGGAGTGGCTGAAGAGGAAGCTGAGGGAATTATGGGGTGGTCCGGCTTCAGCTCTCAGCTATTTCCGTGTTGAACAAGGACAGCTTGTACTCACAGAAGTCACTTGGTGGGTTGTGTGCGAGGGTCCGGAACAGCCCAGCTCTCTCAGCCTTCTTTACACCCGTGCTTAGCCCAAAATCAGACAGTTTCACATGACCCTGGGGGAAAAAACATAAAAACATCAAAGAAAAGAATTCAGAAAGACTGTGCCTCAACAAAAGAAAAGGTTTAACAGCTGCACAGCCTTCTGAGGCCATGGCAGACTTGCACACAGCTCCTGCGAGCACCACTCTGCAGGGCCTGGGCTGCAGACTGGGGGTTTCAAGCACAGGCACCCCAGGAGAATCCAAAACTAACCTTGCAGCTGGCCTTAGAGCTCCTCTTTGGAAAACTGTCGCTGCCAGGACCCACAAACCCAACATCCTCTGTCAGCAACCTGGAGGCAAGAGCTGAGAAGTGTCAACAGAAACTGTAATTGGATGGCCCAGGAAGATCCTGCGAGTCTGAACGCACCAGACCTGGAAAGCACAAAGAAACTCTGTTAACAACTATCTGTGTCTCTCTGTCTGTGTGTGTGTGAGTGTGTTCATAGCTTTAGGAGTAACACAGCAGAACCAATTCCCAAAAGGTTTTCACTGCATTCCCAGGGCAATTACAGGCTTGCTCTGGCTCTAGTTAATACCTAGAAATTCCTATCCAAATCTTTGCAGCACAGCAAGAGAAAAGAAAAAAAAAACAACCAAACCACAAACTGCTTGATATTATTAAGTAGGAAGTGGGAGGAATTGTGGGCTTTTTATGACAAATTATTCCTTTTCTTTTTGCCTTCTTTTGGTGTCAGCCCAACTATACATTCACCTCCTAACTGAATGTCACAGTTGTGACTCAAAGCCGAGCAAGACAAAATGTATCAAGATGGCATAAAACCAAAAAAAAAATAGAGAGAAAGCTAAAGAATTCTCCTCCTCTTCGCTTTTCCCCTTGAGAGATCCTAAACTAGAGTGAGGCAGGCCTGAATTTCATGAGCTCTGGGATTCGGATGAGCTCGGGAAATCATTTTGGTTGCACTTCATGCTTCTTGCGTTCAGTTGTAGAATGACATCCTTGCAACATGAAATACAGGCTTCTGAACCTGGAGCTTCTGTCCCACTGACACTTCCACGACCTTGTGTCCAAACCCTCATCACATGTCAATTCAATTGCTCACTGCTTTTACCACAGGTCAGTCTTAGCGCCTGAGTTTCTGAGCCTAGATGAGCCTTACTGCTCTCTGGCTCTGAGCTCAGGAAAACATGCCAAGCTGCCGGCTAACGGCAGGCATCACATCTCTAGGACTGAATCGGCCCAACTTCACTTTCTATTTCAAACAGACAGCACCTGTCTGAAAGCTGGATTCACCTAAGTGTGCCTAGGCAGATCACACAAGCAGGCTCCCTGTCCGTCACAGCCCTGAGGACACTTGCCAGCTAGCAAACAAGCATCACCCAGCTGCTCCCTGCACCCAGAGGATGTGGGGGCAAGAGAACCGCAGGGGTAAAAGTGAGAAAACTCATGGGTTGGGCTAAGAGCAATAATAGCAATCCGAAGGAGGAGAAGGAATAGCGATGAACGCTATCGCTCACCAGCAGCTGAGTGATGTTAATCCAGTCCTGGAGAGTAGTCCACCGGCCAACCTGCCCTCCAGTTTTCTTGCTGAGCGCTGTCCTGGATGGACAAAAAAGCCTCAAAATGGCTCTGAACCAGACAATGAGGCAGAAGCTAGTAGATCTGCTTCTTTGGGCTTGCTTGGACATGTTTCAGAGCCAGGATGAGCCAGGTGGGCGTGCTTTTGGCCACCTTTGGAAAGAAGGCTTTCTATAGGTTGCAATACCAGGGTTTACCCCTAGACCTGTGTTGCTCCTGGCCATTATTGTCTCGGGAAACCTATAAATATCAGCCCGAAGGGCCAGAGCTTTGTCTTGCCATTGTCCACGGTCTGGAAGGAACCACAAGCTTCGCTTGGAAGCTGAACTGTGTTCCAGTTTACCCAGACAAGACAGCAAAGACCCCTCGCTATTCTCAGCGTTGTAAAGCCCAGAGGACAGATACTTGTCTTGCCGGGCCGAGAGGCGAAACCCCAGAGGAGCCGAGTCCCCGGGACAGTTTGGTTTGATTGGAGCAAGGAGCGAGCGCTGCTGCAGAAGGATCACAGTCGAGAAACCTCCTCTCTACAAAGCTTTTAGCTACAAACCCTTTGGGAGCAAATCCTGTCTCAGCAATAAGCTGCAGACCCCAACAGAAAGTAAAACTCTGCTCCTGCAGCTTCCACGTGCATCTATTGCAGGTCTGTTGCCCTGGGGAGTTCTGGGTTCCCCCCACCCCGTTGTGGGCAACCGCCGGCTGCAGTGCCGAGGTTTCTTTTCTTTACAGTTTAAAGTGCTGTTTGTTGTTTCTGGATTTTTGTGCATGTTGTTTAAATTGTTATTTGTTCCTGCTGGTGAGGTATCTGTTCCACGACCGAAACCCCTCGAACCTGTAAATAGGTTTTCTTTAATATTTTTGGTGGGATTTTTGTGATTAATAAAATTATTTTTTTTTTATTAATCGCTCCATTTATTGAACATTAATTTATCCTTTTATAGACCAAAACAAGCGCGCGCAATATCCGCAATAGAAAATCCTTGCTGAGTTAGAAAATCCTTGCTGAGTATGCAACGTGCTCAGCGGTCATTAAAATGGCCCTGCCTCATCAACACTGGTTGCAGCACGAATCCAAATGCAAACCCACACCCAGACACCCCCGGCTCCCACGGCAGCCTGCAGAGAGCTCCCAAAGGGTCGTTCGGAGCTGCCCAGCTGCCTCGACACGACCCTTGACCCTTTTAGATGACCCCACGAGAGCTTTAGCTATCCCCAGAGCCTTTGAGGTGCCCCCACACCTCCTCTCTCACCCCCAAAAGCCCTGCGGATGCCCCCAGATCACCTACACACCCCGGAAGGAACACACCTGGGAGTCCCGGCCGGCAGCGACACCAGAAACCGCACAGCAAGCGCCCCGAATGCGCCGGGACCCCTTCCCCGCCAAAGGACGGCGGCTCGCAGGCACCGTGGGGAACGGAACGGCGTCAGGCGCCGAATCGAGGGCTCTCCGTCACCATTCCTGTGCCAGAGCTGCACACAGCGGCGGCCGCCTGCACGCCATGAAAGCGCGGCACAGCCCGCGACGCGTGCGCGCAACCGGAACCGCTGCGGCGCGTGCGCTGTATCCATAGCAACGACAGCGACGCTATCACCGTGGCGTGCACGGCTGTATCAGTGCCGACCAGTTCATCACGTGGGGGCAGCACTGAGCACTTCCCTGGGCGTGGGCAGCGGCTCGGCTCGGCTCGGCTCAGAATGTTTTCTATTTACGTTACAAACCACGAGGCGCACAAGCCCCTGTTTTTCATTCGCACAGACACAGGCTCTGCTTATAGCTCAAGCCCCTCTGTGGCTTCTGGTTTTCAATTCTCTAAGCCTTTAAAAAAGAGAGGGGGAGACAGGGAGTCGTTCCCAAAGCTTTCTTACACAGCAGTCAATCCAATTCCTCCCTCTCCAGCTGAAAACGAGAGGTTTGGCTCCGCCTCGCCTCACGCCAGTACTTACAGTTTTAAATAGTTTGTGGTCCCCTCCGAGAATTTTCAGCATGCCCCTGCCCCACATGGCACAATCACTCCACCCAGAATCCCCCCACTCCCTTTGATTCACCCCAAAAATGGCAGAAAATAAAGCAAACTGCCCAGCCGGCGTCTTGGTGAGGTCAGAACCGCCTTGGTGCCCCCAGTCCTGTTTACATGTCCCGAGACCCCCTTTGTCACACTCTAAAGCCCTTCAGGTGCACCCAGCTTACCTTTAGATGCAGGAGGAGACGAAGCTGGGGTGTCCCAGGGCTGCAGGTACACTAAAACCCAGAGTGAGACCTCCCCAGATCCTGCAGGACCCCAAAACCTGGAACCACACCGAGACAACTGACCCTAAAACCACTACACCCCCACACCCCCGCCCCAGACTCCTCTGGCACCCTCCAGAAGGCCCTCAGAACCATTCAGATAACCCCAAATTCCCCTTTCATATCCCCCAGGCCCACTTTAGATAACAGCAGACCCCTGTAACAGACTCCCAACACAGTAGTTCTGGGGCAGGTCCTCCGCCTCTGCCCAAAGAGCAGCTTAGCTGAGCTCCATTCAGGGCTTTTTCCATTCAAAGAAAAAACAACACAGCACAAGCACACACCAAAGCCAATCCACTGTTTTAATTGAGAGAGAAACAGGTGATATTTCTATTTCCGGGTCAAACCCTCTATGGTCTGCTCAGGATGTGCTTTTCTATTCCGGAAGCATTTCAAGATAAGAGATATCCAGGGGGAGTCATGTCAAAGCCTTGCTGCGTACACATCACTGTCCTTCTGCAATCTCTTGATAAACAGCACAGCTTGTCCTCTGCTGGAACACCTCACACACACTTTCCCAGGGCTTTTCCTCCCCTCCAAGAACGTTCAGGCATTTCAAGCATTCAGGTGTGCAAGCAGCCCTTGTGGGAGGCTGCCCCCACCCCTCCCTCACTGCTCCTCTGCTGCATCCTCGCCCACCCCCACGTGGCATCACAGAAGGAAAGACAGAGACAGCTGAGGGGCTACCCTCCTGTTCTTTTTATCACCCCGAGCCAGGGACAGCCTTCTGGGTAAGGTTTGCACCTTCAGCAAATGGCTGAGCTTTCCTCTCATCCATTAAACCCTTTGGTGATTTCAGCTTTCTGAGCCTGTGTTGGTACAAGTCCTCATCAGGGCACTGCAAACAAAGAGACAAACCTTTCTTCTGTTCAAGAGATCCAGGAAGAGGATGGCTGAGCAGACACTTCTAAAGAGAGTAACTCACCTATACCTCACATTTGTCCCAAGTTTGCAACAACAGAACACTCTGTGAAAAACAGTGGTGCTCCTGCAGCGGTCACCAGCTTACCCTTTTTATGACAGAAGCACTGGCAAAATTTCACAGACAGTAATGGCAGACATGAGTGCTGTGATCGAGCCAAAATGTTCCCCAAAGAATCCCCCCAGTGTTTAGGAGGGTTAAAAAAGGCAAAGAATGTCCACAACAGATGCTTAAGCCTAGAAACAAGCCAGGATGCCCTGCAAGGGAAGGAGCAGTTTCTCCATTTGAAAACATGAGGTAAAGCTTGGGAGAGTTTGCTTTGAGTCTGCCCTCTCACCAGCATTGCCTGGCACACAGACTAACTGAAAACTGGTACTTGGTGTCCCTGCTGAATACTGCTTCCATACCACTGAAAATTTCCTTCCCACTCTTGAAAAGCACTAAGGCATCACATAAGAGTAACAGAAAAAAATTATTCTCTCCCAAAGAAGAGGATCACTGGGAACACAAATTCACCCTTACCCCTGTGGGGTGTTCATCCTGAGCCCAGAAAAGCTGTCCAGAATCGAAGCGAATTGTACTTCAAATGGACACAGTAGGAGCTGCATGGTACTTCAACCATTCTGCACTACTGCAAGTGACAATCCACAGGGAAGAAGGACGGGCTTCTTGCACAAAAGGACTGCAGCTCACTTTGCCAGGTGACATAAACAGGCAAAACATTCAGCTGAGGCTGGCCTTTGATACAGCTTGTGTGGCTGAAGACAACTCTGAGTGTGCTTTCCACATGAAGAATATCTGAAGGAGCAGGACAAGAAGTGATGATACACAGCAGTACTACGTTCTGGCTGCCTTGACAAAGATTGCCAAAACAACAAAATAAGGCCTTGGAAGTGCCAATTCCTCCCTGCCCGAGGGAAAGAGGCATCCCTACATGAAGGCAGAGACCAAGGCCCTGAACTACAGGTTCCTCTCTACAATGCTTTCAGCTACAAACCCTTTGGGAGCAAATCCTACCTCAGCAATAAGCTGCAGACACCAATAGAAAGTGAAACTCTGCTCCTGCAGCTTCCATGTGGTCGGTGCCATTTTGGTTTGTCTAGATCTTAACGTGTGCCACGAGGCATCACGATCAGTCAGTAATTACAATACCAGATTTTTATAAGCATTTATTGAAGGTCTGCTGCCCTGGGGAATTCTGGGGTTCCCCCAGCTCGTTGTGGGCAACGGCCGGCTTCATTGCCGAGGTGCCTTTTCTTTACAGTTTAAAGTGCTGTTTCTGGTTTCTGTATTTTTGTACACATTGTTTAAATTACAATACAATACAAGGAAGGTAATTAAAAGGGTGAAAACTTGTTAAAGCTCAAAGCGGATGCAAAAGACTTATCTTCAAGAATCATAGAGAGAAACCCATCTCACAGCACAATCCTGACTCCCACCCAACAACTAAAAAATTTACAGCCGGGTTCCACCAATGAAAGATTCATATCATTGTTTTCATTCTAATATCAAAACATTCCAGAGTGTTCAGAAAGTGTCTCTTTCTTAAAGGCACAGCCTAAACCGGTCACAACAGGGATTTGGGTTCCAAATGGGGCAATCAGCAGAACTAAAAACAACTTATGGGAGAACTTGTCCCAGAGGGGGAAAACATCCAGCAGGAAAACTTAGACTGGGCTTTAAACTAGATTTGAAGGGGGGAGGGGTTGGTGGTCTCCTGCTGGCCTGTGACAAGCAGAGGGGCAGCTCACCTGAGGTGGAGGGATGGAGAGCCAGTAGGGGCTCTCAGCTTGCTGCCCTGAGGCAAGACACAAATGACACACCAGGACACCCTGTGGAAACCAAGGGGAGTTGGCACAGGAGAATGACAGGGCCAGCCCAGCTGAAGTGCTTCTATGCAAATGCACGCAGCTTGGGCAACAAACAAGATGAGTTAAGGGCCACCGTGATGCTGGGACGCCATGACATAGTGGGCATCACCAAAACTTGGTGGGACGACTCCCACGACTGGAACGTAGGGATAGACTGGTATAAGCTTTTTAGGAAGGATAGGCAGGGAAGGAGAGGAGGAGGTGTTGCCCTCTATGTCAACAACCAGCTGGAATCAGCAGAACTCCACCTGGGGAGGCATGATGAGTTGGTTGAGAGTTTATGGGTTAGAATTAAAGGCAAGACAGGGGAAGGAGATATTACTGTGGGGGTCTCCTACAGGCCACCTGACCAGCAGAACCAAGCAGATGAGGCTCTGCACAGGCAAATAGAAGCGGTTTCCAGGTCACAAGCCCTGGTCCTCATGGGGGATTTCAACCACCCTGACATCTGTTGGAGGGACAACACAGCAAGGCATCAGCAATCCAGGATGTTCCTGGACTGCATAGAAGATAACTTCCTCCTCCAAATGGTAGAGGAACCAACAAGAAAAGGTGCTACGCTGGACCTTGTTCTCACCAACAGGGAAGGGCTGGTAACAAATGTGAGGCTCAGAGATGGCCTTGGCTGCAGTGACCATGAAGCAGTTGAATTTAATATCTTCAGGGCAATCAGGAGGACATATTCTAAGCTTAGGACCCTAGATTTTAGGCGTGCAGACTTCGATCGCTGCAGGGATCTGCTAGCCAAAGTGTCGTGGGATGAAGCCCTGAAGGGAAGAGGGACCCAGGACAGCTGGGCAGTATTCAAGGACCACCTCCTCTGTGTCCAGGAGCTATGTATACCTACAAGGAGAAAAGCAGGAAGGAATGCTAGGAGGCCTGCCTGGATGAACAAGGAGCTGCTGGACACACTATCACTTAAAAAGAAACTCTACAGGAAGTGGAGGGAAGGACAGATAGAACAGGGGGATATAAGGAAGCTGCCCGAGCAGCAAGAGGCCTGATTAGGAAACCCAAAGCAGAGTTTGAACTGAATCTAGCCAGGGGGGTTAAAGGGAACACTAAGAATTTCTACAGGTATGTTAATGGCAAGAAGAAGACTAGGGAAGGTGTGGGCCCCCTCAGAAAGGAAAGTGGAGAATTAATCACAAGTGATGTGGAAAAGGCTGAGGTACTCAATCACTTCTTTACCTCAGTCTTCACTGCAAGGGCCTCCAGCCACACTCCTGGTGTCATGGCAGACGATGCCAGGGACGGGGAGGAAGAACTGCCCATCATAAGTGAAGCTCAGGTTCGTGATCACCTGAAGAACCTGAAAGTGTTCAAGTCCATGGGACCCGACGGGATACACCCACGGGTGCTGAGAGAACTGGCAGATGAGGTTGCCAAGCCCCTCTCTATTATATTCCAGAAGTCATGGCAGACTGGGGCAGTCCCCACAGACTGGAAAAGGGGAAACATTGCTCCCATTTTCAAAAAGGGCAAGAAGGAGGAACTGGGGAACTACAGGCCAGTCAGTCTCACCTCTGTGCCCGGAAAGATCATGGAGCAGATCCTCCTGGAGGCACTACTGACTCAGAAGAACAGTGAAGAGGTGATTTGGAACAGTCAGCATGGCTTTGCCAAGGGCAAATCCTGCCTGACAAACCTGGTGGCCTTCTATGAGCAGGTGACAGCATTAATAGATGAGGTGCGAGCAACTGATGTCGTTTACCTGGACTTGAGCAAAGCCTTCGACACTGTCCCGCACCACCTCCTGGTCTCCAAGCTGGTGACACATGGGTTTGATGGATGGACCACTAGATGGATAAAGAATTGGCTTGATGGCTGCACCCAAAGAGTGGCTGTCAACGGGTCCATGTCCCAATGGAGGCCAGTGACAAGCAGAGTCCCTCAGGGATCAGTCCTGGGACCCATCTTGTTCAACATCTTTGTGGGAGACATGGACAGTGGCATTGAGTGCACCCTCAGCAAGTTTGCTGATGACACCAAGCTGTGTGGGCAGTGGACACACTGGAGGGAAGGGATGCCATCCAGAGGGACCTTGACAGGCTGGAGAGGTGGGCACAAGCCAACCTCATGAGCTTCAACAAGACCAAGGGCAGGGTCCTGCATCTGGGTCGAGGCAATCCCAGGCACAAATCCAGGCTGGGCAGGGACTGGCTGGAGAGCAGCCCTGAGGAGAGAGACTTGGGGGTGCTGGTGGACGAGAAGCTCAACATGAGCTCTCAATGTGCACTTGCAGCCCGGAAAGCCAATCAGATCCTGGGCTGCATCAGGAGAAGTGTGACCAGCAGGTCAAGGGAGGTGCTTCTCCCCCTCTACTCGGCTCTGGTGAGACCCCACCTGGAGTACTGCATCCAGTTCTGGAGCCCCTATTACAGGAGGGATGTGGACGTGCTGGAGCGTGTCCAGAGAAGGGCCACGAGGATGATCAGAGGGCTGGAGCACCTCTCCTATGAGGACAGACTGAAGGAGTTGGGGCTGTTCAGTCTGGAGAAGAGAAGGCTCCGAGGTGACCTCATTGTGGCCTTCCAGTATCTGAAGGGGGCCTACAGGAAGGCTGGGGAGGGAGTTCTCAGGACATCAGGTAGTGATAGGACTAGGGGGAATGGAATGAAGCTGGAAATGGGGAGATTCAGGCTGGATGTGAGGAAGAAGTTCTTCACCATGAGAGTGGTGAAGCCCTGGAATGGGTTATCCAGGGAGGTGGTTGAGGCCCCGTCCCTGGAGGTGTTTAAGACCAGGCTGGACGAGGCTCTGGCCAGCGTGATCTAGTGTAGGGTGTCCCTGTCCATGGCAGGGGGTTGGAGCTAGATGATCCTTGTGGTCCCTTCCAACCCTGACTGATTCTATGATTCAGTATTTAATAAAATGCAAGTTCTGCAGCAAGAAGGGCAGCATTCTTTGAAGGCTGCCTCCTGCAGTTTTAGAAACAAGACATAATACCTTCTTGTAAAGTGGTGCCAAAAGAGTATGGATTGCAAGATGGAGACATTCTGCCATGGTAGATTCACATCTTTTGCCAGCTGGGCTCTTTCATCAAATGTTAGAACCAGGAGAAGCAGGAACAGCAACAGGGAAACAACTTGTCAAGGAAAAGTGGACATACATGAATGTAACTCATCAAAACTTGTAAACAAAGTAAGCTTTGTTGCAGATGTAACAGGAAAATGTGTCTGTGTGAAAAAACTGCTGTGTGACAGTAAAATGTCAGAAAATTGGGTTTGCCTGAGACTGCAGAGAACGACATGGTATGATTTCTGTGGCACAGTTTATCAGAGAACTGGAAACAAAAAAAAGAGTTGCAATGCAAGAGCAAGTAAAACTTGTCATTAACATCTAAGGGCAGTTCCCTGTAGAATAAAAACTAGGCAATGCCTTTGTCCTAGAGGATTTGAATGCTTAGACACCTTCACACTATGAGTCAATAGCTTTGTATAAATAAAAATAAAAATTGCAGGCTGGTAGGTCAGACACATAAACACATCCACACAGTACAAAGGAGCATTAGATAGCTGAAAAAAAGTTTTCTTGGTATTTAGTGAAATGTGCCTGGAGCTGGCTGAGCATCCGGAAGGCGGGAAAAAGTTCTGGAACACAAACAGGAGGTTCGTTCCCAGTCAAAGGCTGTGGGACAGGGATATCTCCATGCACCTCAGTCTCCCAGCACTCCTCTGTCAGCGGCTCCAGAAACAGCTAAACCAGCACAGGTGTTTTCCCCAGAAAGCTGTTAATAGACTGCACTGGGTTGGAAGAGACCCATGAGAGAGGTCATCTAGTTCAACCTCTTTTGCAGTTAAACAGGGACATTCCCAACTAGATCAGAATCCCATCAAGCCTGACCTTGAATGTCTCCAGGAATGAGGCCTCCACTACCTCCCTGTGCTACCATTTCCAGTGTTCCAATACCCTCATAGTAAAGAACTTCTTCCTAATGTCCAATCTAAATCTGCCTTTCTCTAGTTTAAAGCCATTGCCCCTTGTCCTAGGCCCCTTTCAAGTACTGGAAGGCCACTACAAGATCTCCTTGGAGCCTTCTCTTCCTCGGGCTGAGCAGTCCTAAATCTCCTGGCCTGAGCAGTCCTAAATCTCCTGGCCTGTCTTCACAGGAGAGGCACTCCAGCCACCTGACCATCTTCATGGGCCTCCTCTAGATCAGCTCTATCCGATCCATGTGTTTCTTGTGTTAAGGGTCCCAGAGCTGGACACAGTAGTCCAGGTGAGTTCTCTCCAGAGCACTGTAGAGTGGCAGAATCACCTCTCTTGATCATTTCTTTTGAAGCAGCCCCTCTGGCTGCAAGTGCACATTGTTGGCTCATGTCCAGCTTTTCATCCACCAGTACCCCCAAGTCCTTCTCTGCAGGACTGCTCTCTCTTGCACCATGCCCCGGTCTGTACTGATAAAGAGGATTGCCCCAATCCAGGTGCAGGACCTTGCACTTGGCCTTGTTGAACCTCTTGAGGTTTACATGGGCCCACTTCTCCAGCCTGTTCAGGTCCCTCTGGATGACATCCTGTCTGTCTGGCATATCAAAAGCATCATTCATCTTGGTGTAATCTGCAGGCTAGCTGGTGGTGTACTTCATCACACCATCTACATCACTGACAAAGATATTACGCAGCACTGGATCTAGTACAGAACTCTGGATAACACCAAGTTAGGTGGGAGTGCTGATCTGTTGGAAGGTAGGAGGGACTTGGACAGGCTGAGGCCAACGAGGCTGCAACAAGATAAGTGCCAAGTCCTGCATTTGGGCCACAACAACCCCATGCAGGGTTGGGGCTGAGTGGCTGGAAAGCCACTGAGCAGAAAGGGACCTGGGGGTGCTGGTAGACAGCTGTCGGAACACAGGACAGCAGTGTGCCTGGGTGGCCAAGAGGACTCAACAGCATCCTGGCCTGCATCAGGAACAGTGTGGCCAGCAGGACCAGAGCGGTGATTGTCCCCCTGTACTTGGCACTGGTGAGGCCACATCTTGAGTGTCGTGTTGGTTTTGGCACTGCAGTGCTGTAGCAGGTCCAGAGAAGGGCAATGAAGCTGGTGAAGGTTCTTGAGAACAATTCTTATGAGGATTAGCTGAGGGTGCTGGGCTTGTTTAGTCTGAAGAAAAGGAGGCAGAGGGGAGACCTTATCACTCTCTACAACTATTCATGCTACCAAGTTTCAGTAAAAGCCACTGTTTTGTAGCTTTGCAGCAACATGATAGCTTCCAGCCCCTGTTTGTTGCCCATGCTGTGTGGGTTCATGTAGAGGCACTTCAGCCAGGCTGTTGGCAGTGTCACATTAGACAAACACCTCTTAATTCCCTTAAGGTCTTTCACTGATATTTCCATTGGCTCCAACTCCCTCAGGAGCCCCTGGCTCATCTCTGTTAAGACTTTGACTGTGATGCAGTGTCCCCTGTGTGCCTCAGAAAAACAGGTTGAAGGCCCTTACTAGCACCCCATCCTTCTGACCCCAGTGTGTAATCCACAGCTGGTCACAGACAAGCCTGATATTAATAATAATATCCCACTCTCCCTTCACATCCAGTTTAAAGCCCTGTCAATCATCCCCACAATCTCTTGAGCAAAAACCTGTGAGAAAGGTGTCACCCATTTGATACCAGCCGTCTAGTGCCCTGTACGCCATCCCACTGTCAAAAAAAAACCCCAAAATGGAGGTCATGACACCAGCCATGTATTAACTGACTGGATCCATCTGCTCCTTCCAATGCCACTGCCTGCAGCTGGAAGAAGAGAGGAAAATATGACCTGTGCCCCGGATTCCCTAACCAACTCTCCAAGGGCCCTGAAGTCTCTTTTGATTGGTCTTGGACTACAAGTGGCAGCTTCCTCTACACATGCATGGAAGATCAGCAATGGTTAATAGTCTGAGAACGACACCAAGCTAGGAAGTTCCTCAGTGATGTTCTTAACTTGGGCTCCAGGGAGACAGAACATCTCTCTGGAGAAAAAGAGTCTACCAGCCTTCTGTTCCAGAAATTAGCATATCAGGGAAGACCAAATGGACCTTAGTCCTACAACCAGAAGCAACTTAATTCAGGGAGCGAAAATGGCCAGATTATCTCACTGATTATACTGCAGCATTCCTAGCAGCATGCAGGATCTGGGATGGACAATACAGGTTGAGTAAGTGATGCTATGAAGTAGGCAGTTGTTCTTTCTCTCTAGCTAATTACGTAGTTCTACATGTGATCTAGCTTTAGTCCTTGATCTGCTCTTCGACTGTACTTTTTGCAGGCATGTGTAAATGAGATCAGCCTTCATGCCATTTTGATTTCTTTCAAGGACTGAGCTCACATCCATCTTCATCTGCATCAGTTACCTCAGGGCTCAAAATTGAGACTACTATTGCCTTACTTATAAATGCCTGCAGATAACTAGATTTACCATTAATCATTAATTGTGATTACAATCAGACAAAACCTTAAGCAAATTCACTCTTTTTTTTCTGCTCTTTGACCAAGACATGAGGAACATTGCAGCTCTATTTTTATGGCAATACTCGTGCCAACAGGCTGTAACATCTGAGTTACACCTAGGCAACTCAACTCAGCCAGACTGGGTGATGGTTTTATGAGGAAGGATTTTAGTGATCTGATGAATCCCCACAACTTCTTAAAAGCAGATGTCTTTGCAAGTCAGCATTCAAAACGTTCATGCCATAGGGGAGCTGTCTATGAGATCTCCTGCCAGCTGCAGAGGGAAGCAGTAAATAAAGCAAACTAATTTCCCATGTCTTCTTCCCCCAGCTCTCCCCTCTAATAGGAAGAAAACTTGCTATCTTCATTCTTGCTCTTCCCTTTGTCAGTGAGCTCAACTCCCCAGAAACTGTGGTGGTGATTCACAGCCTGCTTCCCAGAGCCACAGCTCCTCATCTCTGCCTTTCAAACAAGCCCATGAGTTTGCTTCTAAAGACCCTCCATTGTTTTCAGAAATTCCACCTAACTCTAGAGAACTTGTCTCTGACCCATTCTCCCAATTTCCCCTGCTTCTCTAACCAACCTCTTTGTGAGCAGCCCCTGCCAACAAAGTTTCTTCACAAGTTTCACATCAATTTCCTACATGCCTCACACACTCACTCAGTTTCTTCTGCATGTTTGCAAATATGTACTTGTATATGAAACATGAATTTTGGGTTTCTCCAATTACCTTCCATTCTCTTGAGAATCTAGTCATCAGTGTACTTTCATGCACCATACACAGAATTTACTGCAGGAGATGAAGTGGTGCAGTGTATTAACTGAAGCAAATCACTGTGATCAGTAACATACTTACATGTAAAATGCACCGATTCTGATCTATTACCAATTTTTCTTGCAGGGAGTTCTGATGCTTGGAACCATCCCCTACCAACTGTAGGGGATGCTCAGTCTGCTCAGTCTTCATTTTTCCCCAATACATTCACAAGACCCGATGCTTCTCTCACTGTGATGACATGCAAAGTTTTGCTGCTAAACCCTCAGTCTGTGAACAACTTCATGTGTATGTAGCAGTTACCAGCACGTAAAAAGTATTACCGCAAAAAATAACCACGAAGTAAGACTGGAAATGAGGAAACAATCACGTAAAGGAAGAATTTCACCATGCAGTCTCTCTACAAACAGATGTGAAACTATGGATTTCACCGTTGCAATGAAAGAACATTTTGTTCTGAGACTGCATTTGGGATATGCAAGCTCTGGCAGGAATTATTTAGCTTGAAAGAAGTGAAGATTACATTAACAGAGTTCCCATTGAATGTGCCAGGACAATTCTGAGCCCATTTAAAAATATTCACAGAATGCACTTTGACATAACATCACAAGGACTGGCTTGAAAAAAGTAGTGCAAGCAGGATGGGGGCATGTAAATAGATTCAGCACTGAATGAGGCCTTGCAGGCAGTAACAGGCTACTGCAGCAAAAGCTGTAGCTGGGCCTTAATAATATTTTAATAAAAGGAAAACCAGAAAAGGTTTCTGACTATTTCTGCCTTCATTTCTTTTCTTCACAAATCAACATCTTCTGAATTGTAGGAAGACTGGGGAGTGGGACACAGCTCTGCTGACACAGAACTCTGCATTCAGCACACCAAGACCTAGTGCGAGGGAAGCTACTCCCCTGGGCCAGCAGCATTTCTGATGTCTCAAGAAAAGAGTTCCTTATCTCAAGTTACAGGAACAACTACAAACTGGCTAAGCTCTGACTAACCAGAAGTCAGAACATTTGGTGTGATGCGGGACTGAGTGCAATTTTGATGAACAATGAAAGGCAACCTGATGAACTAAGCATTTAGAGCTTAAACTGGCCTCTGCTGTGAAGGACAACAAAAAGTCCTTCTAAAAATACATTAATAGCAAGAGGAAGGGCAAGGACAACCTCTACTCCTTGGTTGACACAGAGGGGAACATTGTAACAAAGGATGAGGAAAAGGCAGAGGTACTTAACACCTTCTTTGCCTCAATTTTTACTAGCAGGACAGAACATCATCCAGACAGCTGGCCTGCAGAGCTGGCAGATGGAGCCAGGGAGCAGCATAGTTTCCCGCTGTTCCAGGAGGGGGTTCGCAGAGATCTCTTCAGCCGCTTGGACCCCCACAAGTCCATGGGACTGGATGGGATCCATCCCAGGGTGCTGAGATTGCTGACAGATAAGCTGGCCAAGCCGCTCTCCATCATTTTTCAGCAGTCCTGGCTCACTGGAGAGGTCCCAGATGACTGGAAGCTGGCCAGCGTGGTGCCCATCCACAAGAAGGGCTAGGAGGAGGAACCAGGGAATTCCAGGCCTGTCAGCCTGACCTCAGTGCCAGGCAAGATTATAGAGCAGATCATCTTGAGTGCAATCACACAGCACTTAGAGGATGGCCAGGGGATCAGGCCCAGCCAGCATGGATTTAGGAAGGGCAGGTCCTGCCTGACCAACCTGATCTCCTTCTATGATCAGGTGACCTGCCTGATGAATGTGGGGAGGCCTGTGGATGTAGTCTACCTGGAACTCTGCAAGGCCTTTGACACTATCCCCCACAGCAAACTGCTGGCCAAGCTGGCAGCTCATTGCTTGGACAGCAGCACTCTGCCGGGTTAGGAAGTGGCTGGAGGGCTGAGCCCAGAGAGTGGTGGTGCCACATCCAGGTGGAGCAGCCAGGCAGAGAGGGACCTGGGGGTACTGGTTGATGGTAGGCTGAACATGAGCCTGCAGTGTGCCCAGGCAGCCAAGAGGGCCAATGGCATCCTGGCCTGCATCAGGAAGAGTGTGGCCAGCAGGAGCAGGGAAGTCATTCTGCCCCAGTACACTGCACTGGTTAGGCCACACGTTGAGTCCTGTGTCCAGTTCTGGGCCCCTCAGTTTAGGAAGGATGTTGACTTGCTGGACCGTGTCCAGAGAAGGGCAACGAAGTTGGTGAGAGGCCTTGAGCACAAGCCCTGTGAGGAGAGGCTGAGGGATCTGGGGTTGCTTAGCCTGGAGGGAAGAGACTCAGGGGTGACCTTATTGCTCTCTACAACTACCTGAAGGGAGGTTGTAGACAGGTGGAGGTTGGTCTCTTCTCCCAGGCAGCCAATACCAGAACAAGAGGACACAGTCTTACGTTGCACCAGAGGAGGTTTAGGCTGGATGTTAGTATCATAGTATCATAGTATCAGTCAGGGTTGGAAGGGACCACAAGGATCATCTAGTTCCAACCCCTGCCATGGGCAGGGACACCCCACACTAGATCAGGATGGCCAGAGCCTCATCCAGCCTGGTCTTAAACATTTCCAGGGACGGGGCCTCAACCACCTCTCTGGATAACCCATTCCAGGCCTTCACCACTCTCATGGTGAAGAACTTCTTCCTCACATCCAGCCTGAATCTCCCCACCTCCAGCTTCATACCATTCCCCCTAGTCCTATCACTACCTGATAGCCTGAGAACTCCCTCCCCAGACTTCATGGAGGCCCCCTTCAGATACTGGAAGGTCACCTCGGAGCCTTCTCTTCTCCAGACTGAACAGCCCCAACTCCTTCAGTCTGTCCTCATAGCAGAGGTGCTCCAGCCCTCTGATCATCCTCGTGGCCCTTCTCTGGACACCTTCCAGCAAGTCCACATCCCTCCTGTAATAGGGGCTCCAGACCTGGACGCAGTACTCCAGGTCGGGTCTCACTGGAGCTGAGTAGAGGGGGAGAGTCACCTCCCTTGACCTGCTGGTCACACTTCTCCTGATGCAGCCCAGGATCTGATTGGCTTTCTGGGCTGCAAGTGCACATTGAGAGCTCATGTTGAGCTTCTCGTCCACCAGCACCCCCAAGGCTCTCTCCTCAGGGCTGCTCTCCAGCCAGTCACTGCCCAGCCTGGATTTGTGCCTGGGATTGTCTTGACCCAGATGCAGGACCCTGCCCTTGGTGTTGTTGAAGCTCATGCAGTTGGCTTGTGCCCACCTCTCCAGCCTGTCAAGGTCCCTCTGGATGGCATCCCTTCCCTCCAGGATGTCTGCTGCACCGTACAACTTGGTATCATCAGCAAACTTGCTGAGGGTGCACTCGATGCCACTCTCCGTGTCACCCACAATGATGTTGAACAAGACAGGTTCCAGGACTGATCCCTGAGGGAATCCGCTTGTCACTTGTTAGGAAGAAGTTCTATACAGAGAGAGTGATTGCCCATTGGAATGGGCTGCCCGTGGAGGTGGTGGAGTCACCTTCATTGGAGGTGTTCAGGAGGAGACTTGATGGGGTGCTTGGTGCCATGGTTTAGTTGTTTAGGTGGGTTGGATTGTTTGATGGGTTGGACGTGATGATCTTGAAGGTCTCTTCCAACCTGGTTTATTCTACTGTATTCTACTGTATTCTATAACTACAGAGATCAAAGAAAATACTTTTTAAATGACAAAACAGCATTAATGTATTAACATACAAGAATATTGTATTTTTAAATCTTGTAAGTATGGGCAATTGAATAATAGAAAAACTTACTGAAATAAACACATTGCAGTCCTGTTTGAGCAAGTTCAAGTCAGTGCATTTATTTTTGATGTCAGGATTCATGCAAATTCTGAACATGGTCAGGAAGATGCATTATGTTAGAGGCTCAGCACCAAACACAGCACAGCAGCCCCTTGGCACATGCAAATTAAAACACAATCATCAGAAAACTTGGAAGAATGCTATTACTGGCAATGGTAGTACTTTACACATCTTTAAAGAAAGCACAGAAACATGTGTGGAATATGAAGAAAAGAGTTTATTGATTTTATGTATGTTTTCAAGGCACTTTCATGCTGCAGTTTAAACTCCATTTGTTATGAAAGGGAATCCTTCATAAAATCCATCTTCACTAAATAAAACACTCCGCTTCAAGATCATATGTAAGAACCAAAAATTCAGACCAGATCCTGATCTTAAAACTATGTAAATTCCTGGGACAGCAAAAAGCATCTGTAAGTACAACATGCTTTTCTTATGGATTTTCTTGATAGATTATTATTTAAGAAACCCAAGATGAGATTCATCCCAGTGATATACTGACATCTCAGAGCTGGAGTTCTAACTAGGCTACCAAGGGAGGTGGTGGAGTCACCGTCCCTGGAGGTGTTCAAGAAACTTGTGGAGATGGTACTTCAGGATGTGGTCATGGTGGTGCTAGGTAAATGATTGGACTCAATGATCTTAGAGGTCTTTTCCAATCAAAATAATTCTGATTCTCAGCCAGTGACTTCAGCTCATTCAGAGCTGACTCCTCTCACCTGTAACAAGATGAACTGTCCTCTGCCATGACAATTCTGTATTGCCCATAAGCACAGGGAAAACTTACATTAATGCAATCAGATTTAATAATTATTTTACTGGGGATTCAAGGTAGGATTTTAAAGCAAAATCCATATGCAGTTATCAGTTACAGTATTACCTCTGGCATATTGTATGAAACCACATAATCTCTATTACAATATACTTACATTCGTATGAAGTTCTCATCAAAGCATTCCATAATATAGCAGGCATTTAGGAGGGGCAGGTCCTGCCTGACCAACCTGATCTCCTTCTATGATCAGGTGACCCGCCTGGTGGATGTGGGGAGGCCTGTGGATGTAGTCTATCTGGACCTCAGCAAGGCCTTTGACACCATCCCCCACAGCAAACTCCTGGCCAAGCTGTCAGCCCATGGCTTGGACAGGAGCACACTGCGTTGGGTTAGGAACTGGCTGGAGGGCCGAGGCCAGAGAGTAATGGTGAATGGCGCCACATCCAGCTGGCAGCCTGTCACTAGTGGTGTGCCCCAGGGATCAGTACTGGGCCCCATGCTCTTCAACATCTTTATTGATGATCTGGATGAGGGCATTGAGTCCATCATCAGTAAATTTGCAGATGACACCAAGCTGGGGGCAGCAGTTGATTTGCTGGAGGGCAGAGAGGCTTTGCAGAGGGACCTCGACAGGCTGGACAGATGGGCAGAGTCCAATGGCATGAGATTGAACACATCCAAGTGCCGGATTCTGCACATTGGCCACAACAACCCCAGGCAGTGCTACAGGCTGGGGTCAGAGTGGCTGGAGAGCGGCCAGGCAGAGAGGGACCTGGGGGTACTGGTTGATTGTAGGCTGAACATGAGCCTGCAGTGTGCCCAGGCAGCCAAGAAGGCCAATGGCATCCTGGCTTGCATCAGGAAGAGTGTGGCCAGCAGGAGCAGGGAGGTCATTCTGCCCCTGTACACTGCACTGGTTAGGCCACACCTTGAGTCCTGTGTCCAGTTCTGGGCCCCTCAGTTTAGGAAGGATGTTGACTTGCTGCAGCGTGTCCAGAGAAGGGCAACAAAGCTGGTGAGGGGTTTGGAACACAAGCCCTGAGGAAAGGCTGAGGGAGCTGGGGTTGCTTAGCCTGGAGAGGAGGAGACTGAGGGGTGACCTTATTGCTCTCTACAACTACCTGAAGGGAGGTTGTAGCCAGGCAGACGTTGGCCTCTTCTCCCAGGCAGCCAGCACCAGAACAAGAGGACACAGTCTCAGGCTGCGCCAGGGCAGGTTTAGGCTGGATGTTAGGAAGAAGTTCTACACGGAGAGAGTGATTGGCCATCGGAATCGGCTACCTGTGGAGGTGGTGGAGTCACCTTCACTGGAGGTGTTCAGGAGAAGACTTGATGGGGTGCTTGGCTGTATGGTCTAGTTGTTGGGTGGGTTGGATTGTTTGATGGGTTGGATGCAATGATCTTGAAGGTCTCTTCCAACCTGGTGTATTGTATTGTATTGTATTTTAGCATAGCTGTCTCACAGTAGCACTGAGGTAGAAAACTGAATGCTGGTACACTGAAAATGAGACATTTAGGCTGGGTTTGTCTTTTGGTTGTTGTTTTGGGTTTTTTTTAATAAAAAGACACACAAAAAACCTCAAACCAAGAACAAAAAAAAAATTAAAAATTGAGCCCAGTGCTCAAAATACAATTCCCAATGCCTCCTTTAAATGAACATGAGCTGCCAGTGAAAAGCATTTGGAAACAGAGAAAAACCGTTCAGCCCATTATACAATACAATAGAATACAATAGAATAAACCAGGTTGGAAGAGACCTTCAAGATCATCGTGTCCAACCTATCAACCAGTCCAACTCACCTAAACAACTAAACCATGCAACCAAGCACCCCATCAAGTCTCCTCCTGAACACCTCCAATGATGGTGACTCCACTACTTCCACAGGCAGCCCATTCCAATGGGCAATCACTCCCTCTGTAGAGAACTTCCTCCTAACATCCAGCCTAAACCTCCGCTGGTGCAGCCTGAGATTGTGTCCTCTTGTTCTGGTGCTGGCTGCCTGGGAGAAAACACCAACCTCCTCCTGTCTACAACCTCCCTTCAGGTAGTTGTAGAGAGCAATAAGGTCAGCCCTGAGTCTCCTCCTCTCCAGGCTAAGCAACCCCAGATCCCTCAGCCTCTCCTCATAGGGCTTGTGCTCAAGGCCTCTCACCAACTTCGTTGCCCTTCTCTGGACACGCTCCAGCAAGTCAACATCCTTCCTAAACTGAGGGGCCCAGAACTGGACACAGGACTCAACGTGTGGCCTAACCAGTGCAGTGTACAGGGGCAGAATGACTTCCCTGCTCCTGCTGGCCACACTCTTCCTGATGCAGGCCAGGATGCCATTGGCCCTCTTGGCTGCCTGGGCCAAGATGCTGAAGCCAAAAAAGCCAGCACAAATTCTACCACCTTTTCTCTGTTTCCCACATATGATTTGTTCCTCAGACCATGCAAATGCTGAAACTCAAGAATGTCCATTTAAATGTGGTGTTCTAACTGCAATGTGGGGTTTTGGGGGTGTTATTTAACTCAGTTCCTGTTATGTTTAGGTCTCTTCTTTTACCACAGCCAGCATTACAGCAGCACTATCTTCCATCTCCACTGGACACTGAGCACTGCAGCTTTAGGCACACCTGCTTTCACAACAACACATTTAACAAATTTTCATTACACACACATTCCAATTCTGTATTTCTGTTCAGCCTGTCACAGGTTCACAGCATGGATTTCCTCACTGGACCTATAGTGGCTTTCAGCACTGCAATATTTTGATCACAAATTGGAGGCTTTGGGTTGGACTTCATGATCTTGGAACCTTGGTGATTCTGTGCTTATTCCTTGTGCTCCAAATATGTATTGCAGTACTGTAGGGGAATGTGGTGCTGACAGGCAGGTCTCATGAAGCAGGATTTTTAAGTGTCAGGAAAGTGCTGGGATTGTAAGCCTTTACTGCACTTTGGCCACAACAACCCCATGCAGAGCTACAGGCTGCGGTCAGAGTGGCTGGAGAGAGGCCAAACAGAGAGGGACCTGGGGGTGCTGATCGACAGCCGCCTGAACATGAGCCTGCAGTGTGCCCAGGTGGCCAAGAAGGCCAATGGCATCCTGGCCTGCATTAGGAATGGTGTGGCCAGCAGGAGCAGGGAGGTCATTGTGCCCCTGTACTCTGCTTTAGTTAGGCCTCACCTTGAGTACTGTGTCCAGTTCTGGGCCCCTCAGTTTAAGGACACTGCGACACTTGAACGTGTCCAGAGAAGGGCAACAAGGCTGGTGAGAGGCCTTGAGCACAAGCCCTATGAGGAGAGGCTGAGGGAGCTGGGGTTGTTTAGCCTGGAGAAGAGGAGGCTCAGGGGTGACCTCATTGCTCTCTACAACTACCTGAAGGGTGGTTGCAGCCAGGAAGGGGTTGGCCTCTTCTCCCTAGCAACCAGCACCAGAACAAGGGGACACAGTCTCAAGCTGCACCAGGGGAAGTTTAGGCTCGAGGTGAGGAGAAAGTTCTTCACCAAGAGAGTCATTCGCCATTGGAATGGGCTGCCTGGGGAGGTGGTTGAGTCGCCGTCCCTGGAGGCATTCAAGAGGGGACTGGATGTGGCACTTGGTGCCATGGTCTAGTCGTGAGGTTTGTGGTTACAGGTTGGACTCGATGATCTTCGAGGTCTCTTCCAACCTTAGTAATACTGTGATACTCCTCCTTGAAGTGAAGCACTGGAAGAGGTGTTAAGGGATAAAGTTCCTGTTACTGGCTAGAAGGCATCAGATGCAGGCTGTAGCTAACAGCTGAGATCTGGAGGAAACTGCTATCTGCTTGGTGTTAGCAAAAATGTCTCAGGAAATGGCAAGAGACATACAGCTGCCCATTCACAAAGGACACCACAATGTCCCTGCAATGGCTGGCAGCACCAACTCTCTGGACAAGAGTTTCCAAGATTGTCTTTGGTAAAGCAGATATGGTTTACAATGCAGTCAGCAGCAGTCCACCTGAGACACCTGAAGATGGCATCGTTTTGCACTAACCACACTGCTGGCATTCAACCCTGCTTGTGACAGCATCAGGAAAAAAATGGTAATGACAGAGAAACAAAAACTGGGTTCAAATACATTTTGAGCACATAAAGGGTTTCGTCTCTAGTGCTTTAGTCTCTAGTGCTCCAGTAACTTGACTGGATAGAATGTGGCTTGCCTCTTTCCAGTGACATGGACTAATCATCTTGAAATGGGCTCTGAAAAATGCATCGCTTCAAAATGTGCCACAATCAAAGCTGACCATGGCAGAGGCAGTAAAGATGAGAAAGATTGCTCCCACTGCTCGCATGTTTTGTTCACAGAACACAGCAGAAAGCAGAGATGTAGTCTGGCTCTCCTCATGGATAAAGCTTTCCATTAATTGAACTATATAAACAACAGAAACACAGCTAATCAACAACCAAAAAAAGATTATCCAAACCAAAGTAGTTTGAAATGAACAGCACCAAGGATATTGAGGCACATATGTCCACTCCATAAAAAACTGCAGTACCTAAGCTCAAACACAAATGGTATTCCAGTGACAAGTGAGTGCTGAAACTGCATCCCGACACTGCTTTATAGAGAATCTATCAGGAAGCTGTAACTATTCAAATGTACAAAAGTAGATGAGAAGTTCAACAGTTAAGTAAGAAACTAGTTATGATTAGTTAGCATTATTAGACTAGTTAGCACCATTCCCTTGAAGTCAGTTCATTAAGTCAACAAAGTATTTTGCTGCTGACCTCAGTGGAAGATGAACTTTTACCAGAAACTACATGTCATTATTGAGCTTGAATTTCCAAATGTGCAAAAATATTCCCTTTGCCAAGATGCTATTGCACATTTTACCACTAGTACAAAATTAGAGTAGATAGTACCTGCCATAGTGTGTAAGGCACATGTTCAGTGTTCTGGGAGGAGAAGGGTAAATTGTGAAACTTCAGAAGGGGATACGTACTTCCTTGCAGGATTGTTCTTCTGTCAGTAGCTCCACAGCATATGATAGCATGTACACAGCAGAGGATTTGATTCTATTTGAATGCCCTGTCTCCAAAATGAGTTATTTGCTTCACTGAAAGCAAATATTAGCCCTTTGTCAGGAGCAGGAAATTCTGATAGGCACTTCCAGACATAACCTAAGCCTAAAGATAAATCAGCAAATATACTGGCAGCTACAGAGTTTTTGCAATTCGGATTAAAGGTCCTGCATGCAGTCTGCAGACACTGAATGCTTAGAGTTCAGCACCAAACCAGGAAAAATTCTTGCAGCGAGAGTATTTTACCAGAATCCTTATACACTGTCACTGCTGTGCTACTCTTGTCAAGGTGAATTCTAGAGTTCTTGTTCGGTGACCCATATGAACACCTGTCAAAATAATCACAGCTTTGTTTCTTTACTGCTGGCTCTGAACAGCCTTCAGGTAAAGATGACACTATTGAGATTAGTACCTTGGCATTTACAGGAGGAGTTGAAAGTTGTTTGAAGACAAATGGTGGTTCAGGACCTTTATAGCAAACTTAGTTCTTCTGAAAAAGTAATTACATTAAAAATATGTAATCCGTGACAGAATATTCTATTTTACCTCTGTCAGGGGAAATAAAATATATGGTGTACACGGGGTGCACTCAAAATGCATGGGGCCAAATTCTGCACTGAATCACGTGGAAATTTTGCTGAAGCACTAACTGTAACTCTTATTTTATGGCCACTGTAATTAGTAAGACTTATATTATTTCACAGGTATTTGGATTTCATCTAAAAAACAGTGTATCATTTGACCCATAATAAGTAAGTCTGATAAAGAAGAAGTAAGTCAACAATGTATACTCTCTTTTCCATAATGCATCAACTAGCATGACCAAAACTGACCACAACTATACCCAATATTGATTGCGCTTCAAAGTTGGGTTTGTTTTTCGACAGTATTGGATCATTTCAGGATCAAGGATTAACCAGCTGTTCTGCAGAGACTGTTCCACAGCTGGAGAACCGACTGCAGGAAGCAGTTGCTCATGTCCTGCTGCCACATGTGTTGAGGCTGTATTTCTCTCAAGCCCCTTCAGGAGAGGAGTCACTGTAACACTGGGTACAGTCAAACTTCGTTCCAGACATGGATCTGGACTATTAAGGACTGCATCTGTTTGACTTTTGACAAGTGGTTTTGTCCTCTCTTTCTTGCAACACATCAGTAAAATGCATACAGAAATGACAGCAACAATAAGTAGCACAGATACCAGGACCAAGGGAATAATATACCAAGGGTTGTTCCTTTTTCCTGACTTCTCCCTGGGACTCCTGGCATTAACCTCGGTTGTGGTCTTAGTCCCCAAGGAGCCACTTGTTTCCATTGCCAGACGTAGCAAAGGACCTTCCTCTTGTAGATT
Organism: Picus viridis; assembly: GCA_033816785.1. NCBI lineage: Eukaryota > Metazoa > Chordata > Aves > Piciformes > Picidae > Picus > Picus viridis. Next base: position 70,999,504 of record CM066606.1, on the reverse strand, counting down.
TCCCCAGTGATTCTGCCTTGGCCACATGGTTTGTTCAGTCTTCTGTCGTGCTGCTATAGGCTCTTCATTTTGAGAGGACGTTGGTGCCTTGTTTTTGAGGTAGTGTGAATGTTTAAATTGGTTGTGCTGGTTATGGAAGGCACTTTGGTTGTACAACCCGGTGCAGGCAGAGGACTGTACGGCACAATGGAATAGTGAAAATAGCCAACTGCAGGCTGCACAGCATCTGCCCTGAGCACAAAGGTGAATGAGTCATTTAACAGATCAGTGCCTGTCATATTCGTATCTACGTCCAGAAGCACAACACCACTATCAATGTCAGCTTGGGTGAATGTATGAATATCTTCAAACATTGCATCATTCATGAACCTTTTCCTTACAATTCTTCCATGAGATGGAGGCACTATAACATCAAATTTAGGATTACTCTTTGTCAAATTGGCTAGTTCAGAAGCATCCAGATCACTGCTTCTGAATTTATAAACTGCTTGATTTGAAATCTGTATGTCAGGTACAACTTGTACTAAAGGCTTCACTATGATGTTCAGCACTTGTCCTGTTAGATTGCCTTCTCCAGTGAAAAGCATAAACTCCAGTACTTCTTTGGATGCAGTGAGATCTGTCAGGTGGTAAGACAGCCTTCTTGAGTACAAATCTGCCTGTTCAAATTTAGTAACCTGCTGATTTCCAATCATCAGGTGCCCATATTTGAGTGGCTGAGTTACTTCATATGTGATATTAGTGCTTTTTCCATTTGTGACAGCTGAAAGCTGCACATTAGTAATACTGACAGATGTCTGGCCCTGTGGAAGTGCAACGCTGGTAAGGTTGACCAGGACAAGAGTGATGGGTACGACTTCAAGACTGAATAGTTTGTATAAAGGGCGATGTTTACCATCGGTCACACTGAAATAAAACACCCCAGAAGATGAACTTCCATCCTGTACAAACCAAACTTTACCACTGTCAACATCAGCTTGTGTGAAATCCTGTATAGAGACACTGAGATTGCTTTTCATTGCTAAATAACCATTAGAGGGATTGCTAATAATGGTGTACTTGAGCTCAGCTGGAGTGTTATCTAGATCCTCAACTTTCAGATTCTCTGACTGCAGTGCTGACACATCTCCTTGCAGGACTTTCAAGTGCAGCCTTTTAGTCTTCAGTTCTGGAGCTTGATCATTTACTGGAACAATAGTTATATTAAACACTTCCTCTAAAACTTCACTCTGGGGCTTTGTTGCAGACTTGCTCTTTAGGTTTAACCAAACAGCAAACGTGAAGCTGTCGTTAAGTGATTCAGAATTATCATGCAGGTACACAATTCCAAATTTGTTCAGTATGTACTGGGAGAAGTTAGGCTTTTCCTTGGTAACATTTCTTTCTCCAACAATAATCACACCATGTTGGGGTAAAGATACAACTTGATACCAGACTTCATACATGGAGCGCTGTACCTCATGTAGCTTAGCCAATAGATTTGAAGCATCCAAATTTGTTTTGTTGATGAATGCTCTACCTCCTTCCTGGACTACGGCGCCTAGCAGAAAGGAAAAGACTATCTTAGTAATTGACTATTTCCTAGTTGCAATATTCTATATAGCCCTTATTTTAAAAATAACAGTCACATAGAATAGACACGATTTTCTAATGATGCACAAATTAAGATTAAAGAAATTCTGCTACATCAAAGCTCTCAACAGCATTTTCACCTGCTGTTATGGGCAAATAGAGAACACCCACTACAGCAGTGAGAAGGATCAGGCATAGGCAGTTAATCTCATTCCTAAAATGCCATGATGCAGTTTTCCAAGCCACTATCTACACTACACTCTGTTACAAAAGTATTCTGGTCTTCAGACAGTAGTGCAAAGAAAGTATCACAGTATCACAGTATGACCAAGGTTGGAAGAGACCTCAAAGATCATCGAGTCCAACCTGTAACCACAAACCTCACGACTAGACCATGGCACCAAGTGCCACATCCAGTGCCCTCTTGAACACCTCCAGGGACAGCGACTCCACCACCTCCCCAGGCAGCCCATTCCAGTGGTGAATCACTCTCTCGGTGAAGAACTTTCTCCTCACCTCGAGCCTAAACTTCCCCTGGTGCAGCTTGAGACTGTGTCCCCTTGTTCTGGTGCAGGTTGCTAGGGAGAAGAGGCCAACCCCTTCCTGGCTACAACCACCTTTCAGGTAGTTGTAGAGAGCAATGAGGTCACCCCTGAGCCTCCTCTTCTCCAGGCTAAACAACCCCAGCTCCCTCAGCCTCTCCTCATAGGGCTTGTGCTCAAGGCCTCTCACCAGCCTTGTTGCCCTTCTCTGGACAGTAGCCTATGTTGTTCCATATTTGTTCAACAGAACCCTAAGAGATTCGAAACAACCTGAAGCCCACACAGCTCAGAATCTTTACCTGTATTAGCAAGAAGACGACTGTTCTGATCACGCCTGGCGATTTCATATGAAATGACAATGCGGAACACCTGGAGGTCCAGAGCTGATGGTGGAGAGGACACAGTAAATGTAAAGAAGTCTTCTGCACTCCAGACATCTGTCTTGGCTTGTAAGTGTTCATACATGACCACACCTTCATCTACCTGTTTCAAGTATAGAAAAGCCATAGGTATAAAAAGAGAATAATTTAAAATCCTGAATCATAAGAAGAGAGGAAAATAATCTTAAGAATGCTGTTTTAAGAGATGCTTTTGTACCTTAGTCTATGCACAATGTATACAGAATCATAGAACTGTTCAGGTCAGAACAGACCTGTAAGATTATGAAGCCCAACTGCTAACTCAGTACTGCCAAGTCTACCACTAAACCATATCCCCAGAAGCCATACCTACATATTTTTAAACACTTCCAGTGATGGTAACTGAAATCACTTTGCTGAGCACCCTGTTCCAAAGCTTCGCAACCTTTTCGGTTAATAAATTTCTCCTAATATTCAGTCTTAATGTCCCCTGGCACACCTTGAGGTTGTTTTCTCTTGCCTGATCACTTCTTACTTGGCATCCACCCACTTGCTACAACCCCCTTTGAGGTATTTGTAGAGAGTGTAGAGAGCAGTAAGGTCTCCCCTGAGCCTCCCCTTCTCCACGCTACCTCAGTTCCCTCAGCCACATCTCATAAGGCTTGTGCTCCTGACCCTTCACCAGCATTTGCTGCCCTTCAGACCCAGTCCAGCACCTCAGTGTCGTCCTTGTAATGAGGGGCCCAAAACTGAACACGGTACTCAAGGTGTAGCCTCACCAGTGCAAAGTACAAGGGGATGGTTACTTCCTTCATCCTGCTGGCCACACTACTTCTAATACAAGCCAGGATGTTACTGACCTTCTTGACCACCTAAGCACAGCCCTCCCTCACATTCAGATGGCTGCTGATCAATACCCAAAGGTCCTTTCATGCCAGGAAGCTTTCCAGCCACTCTTCCCCAAACATGTAGCATATCATGAGGTTGCTGTGACCCAAGCACAGGACCTGACACCTGATCTTGTCATATTTCATACAACTTGCTTTATCCCACCAACCTAGCCTGTATGCAGCTTGTATTGAGATTACCTAGCATTTCTATTTCTCTTATGATGGAGTCTGTATTGCCAGAAAAGATTAGCTGAAGACTGGTAAAGCATTACTGGGCATGAATGCTTAGTAAAGGCCTTATGCAAAGAACAGCACAACAATAATGATGAACAGGAGCTCATCTGGACGGTACATTTAGTGAATTGGAGTATTGAATATCTAGGGTCCTTTTTGTGTAAGGATAGCGTGGGGTTGGACTCATTGTCCTGAAAAAGCATATGAAAAACTGAGAGTTTGAAAAGGGTTTTGAAGCAGGTACTCATTCCATAGTGAATAGTGAAAGATTCTTGGTAAAAGACTACAGAAATCAGAAGAAGGTACAATAATCATTGAAATATACTCTTATTTAAAACTGAAGAACTGATGGAATTGCTTATTGAAAATTTCTAAATTCCAGAAAAAACAGGGATTCCTTGTCCTTTCTCTGCCTTCACCGATCTATAAACCATCACACTTAAGAGAATCCTATCAGTCCCACTATGAGGACTTGAGCTTCAAAGTACTGCAAAACACTGTTCAGTCCGAAGAAAAGGAAGCAAACCACAGTATTTTCAGACTAGGATTCTAATAATTTGGAACTACATCCAAACTTCAAGATCAATACCATGATACACTGAAACTGCAATCATACTAGAATGCTTACTAAATTTCATGCAGTAGATTCAGCACCCAGCCTGTTTGATGCAGGAGACTAACAGCATCCTGGCCTGTGTCAGGAACAGTGCAGAAAGCAAGAGTAGGGAAGTGACTGTGCCCCTCTACTTGGCATTGGTGAGGCTGCACCTTGACTACTGGGTTCTGTTTTGGGCACCTCACTAGAAGGAAGACATGGAAGTGTAGGAGAAGGGCAACAAAGCTGGTGAAGGGTCTAAAAAACAAGTATTAAGAGAAATGGCTGAGGGAACTGGGATTGTTTAGTCTGGAGGAGACTGAGGGGATACCTCAATGTTCTCTAAAACTACCTGAAAGGAGATTGTAGTGAGCTGAGTCTTGGTCTCTCCTCCTCAGTATGAGGTGACAGAATGAGAGGAAATGGCCTGAAATTCTGCCATTGGAGGTTTAGATTGGATATTAGGAAAAAAATTCTTTACTGAAAGAGTGGTCAGGCATTGGAATATGTTGCCCAGGGAGGTGGTCAATTACTATCCCTGGAGGTGCTTGAGAAATGTGTGGACGTGACACTTCAGGACATGGTATAATGACCATAATGTCCTTACGTTGACAGTTGGATTCAATGACTTCAGAGGCCTTTTCCAACCAAAACAATTCTATGACAATTCACTCACTGAACTGAAAAGAAGACAGCTATACTTATAAAATTCTCATCAACTTCCCAGGCAACTACCAACCTGGCTTGCATATCCTAGTTTATAATTGGCAGAGAGATCTCTGTCTGAGCTCATTCTTGCTCTAAGTTTACTCTACTCTACGCAGCTTGCAAACACCCTGAAGGAACTCATTAGCAAGCATTTCTATCATGAATGTTTGAAAGGTGTGAAAAAAGAAAATTAAAAAAACCCTGCTTCTATCACTGAGGAAGCACTTCACCAGTACAGAATCTGAGCTGTGACTACAGAAAGAGCTAATCCTGAAATTACTCTAAAAGCCCCCACTGAGATCACTTGGGAAACACAGCTTTCAGGGCTAGTTTTCTCAGAAGCCTCAAAATCATCCCATCTTACTGTCTGAAAAATGCAGACTAATGTGATAACTTTCTATATGCACAGGTTTATGCTTTCCCTATACTGACTTAATTCTTAATGGCAATTATAGGACAAAACCAAAATTGATATTAAAAATCGTGTTTTTTTCCCAAAGCATAGCTCTAGAACTTAAAGTTGAAGAAAACATTTTTTTTAATTCAGTATCAATAGAGTTGGGATTTTGTTTGTTTGTTAGCCCATGATATTATCTGTGCTAAGAGCAGAATGGAACTGGTGAGCATTTCTGTATTTAACTCTGTAATGACATTAAAGATAATTGGGGCTTGCTGCTCATTGAAAACACTTCTAAGATACCATGGAAAGCAGTGGCAAAGAAAAAGCCTAAATGCCATGTCAATAAATACTGTGTTATTCAATTAATTTTCTTATATTGGCTGAACAACAAGGGCCCATGAAAAATCCTCTTTGAACGCAATAGTGATTTCAAATATTTATTTTTTTTCCTTTGGCAATGCAGCAATAAACCACAAGGCAGAGGGATAAATTCAGGACCACATCAAAAGTGCTAAATACTTTTATAATCTAGCTGCACAGTACTTTTCAGAAGTGAAATTTCAGGTGCCAAGGTAGAGAACAAAATCAATGAAAACCCTGAGAGCTAAAATAATATAGTTTCTATTCAAATCAGATCTACAAGTTTAGTATTATCATCAAACAGAAATTGAATGTCTAATTCTGCATAACATGGAGAATGTTTGCAATAACAAAGTCATTTTTCACAGATACTAACTTCACATAGCTATGACACATTCCACAGTGAAAGTTTATTTAGGATGTCTCTTCTCCAGAGAAGGGCCACAAGGATGATCAGAGGGCTGGAGCACCTCTCCTATGAGGACAGACTGAAGGAGTTGGGGCTGTTCAGTCTGGAGAAGAGAAGGCTCCGAGGTGACCTCATTGTGGCCTTCCAGTATCTGAAGGGGGCCTCCAAGAAGGCTGGAGAGGGAGTTCTCAGGACATCAGGTAGTGATAGGACTAGGGGGAATGGAATGAAGCTGGAGGTGGGGAGATTCAGGCTGGATGTGAGGAAGAAGTTCTTCACCATGAGAGTGCTTAAGCTCTGGAATGGGTTGTCCAGGGAGGTGGTTGGGGCCCCATTCCTGGAGGTGTTTAAGACCAGGCTGGATGAGGCTCTGGCCATCCTGATCTAGTGTGGGGTGTCCCTGCCCATGGCAGGGGGGTTGGAACTAGATGATCCTTGTGGTCCCTTCCAACCCTGACTGATACTATACTATACTATGATAGTTCTCTGCCTTACACTTTGTTCTCTAGCAGAATAAGGAGCAAGCTTAGTTCTTGCTCCTTAATTCTACCTGCAGTAAGTAACCTAGCTCTTCTCATTTGAAGGGAAAATGGCCAATACAAGTATCTCTGACAGAGAAGAAAAGCTCAACTCAAATCCTCACACAATTTATGCAGTTCAAAGAAAAGTTAGCTATATATTAGTAGGAATTAAAGCTGTAGTGAATAAATGGCATGTTCTGACATGGCAGTGTCTGATAAACATATGGGAAGATCATACCCATAGACAAAAGGAGCAAAATTTCAGAACTTTATCTGAAAGATTTTGTGCCTGACATGCTTAACTGTTTCATCTCACAAAAATCACACATTTTTTGAACAGAAGGGAACAATGTCATTGAACAGTTGATCTCCTCATAATGTAAGACAATACTACTGCAACAAGACAAATAACATAATGGCAGTATAATTTTAAGAGAAACATTGTTTGTTCATCTTGATTTATAAAGTTCAAGTGGAGATTCACTCCTCCACAGTCTTTGGTCAGGTTGTTTCAAATTTTATGGTAAATAATAATAATGTCAACCTTTCTTCAAGGTTTTATTGGTCAAGTTTCAATGTCTGGTCAGTAGATTGTGTCACTCCATTATATGTATGAAAGCAAACAACCACTTTTGAAGTCTGTAAACATAGATTAAGACCAAATCATCTCTTCATACTTCCTCCAGCAAAGTCAGAAGACTGAATTCCTTTCACATTCCCCACTTAGATTTTCTGAGAATAGTTTACTGCACACAGAACACACAGTTACATTCAGATTCTGCAAACAGACATAAGTATTTTATTTTCAGTTGCAAAATATTATCCATCAAGTTACATGAGCAGCCACACTGTAGTCATTTAAGTATGAGACCTCTATCAAAGTTAAAATACTTAATACACTTGATAGCACAGCAAATCAACTCAATAAAAGTCCTTTTGGGAACACCTATGAGGACTGCGTACAGATCCTTGGACTTTTCATAGAGCAAAAGGCTACTCCTCCTGCCAAAAATTGAAAGCCTCCAGCCTCAAACTGCTGGTTAATGGCTCTAGGATAACTCTTCTTGAAAAACACTGTTACAAGTGAAACAGTGGAAACTGACAAGACTCTGCTAGTATGCAAGCTGAGAGGAATAAAGGCTTCTCCGGCATTCATTACTAGATGCCAGATAATGACAGAGCAAATCTGGATGATTGCACTGATGGGTCACATATGCCTGGTTACTTAACAGATGTAAATGCAGCAGACAAAGTAACAACTAAGATGCCCTTTGAAGTAAAAATCTAACCCTGAACTATTTATTACAAAGTAAATGCTTACCATACACTGTGTGAAACTGAGGATTTCCTGAGTGGTGTTACGTGAATTTACTCTGACCAGCCTTCCAAGTTTTGGAGAAGTTACAACAATAAAAGTTATAGTTCTGTTTCCTGCATTGTTTATATCGTTGGTTACAGCTCTCAGATCATGTCGGGAAATAGGTTTCCTACAACCTAAAAAAAATTTCAATTATAAGTAACATAGATTTGCAGCAGCATTTTTTCCCAAAGGATGAGTTTTGTAGACATAACTTTAGCCTTTTGATATAAAATCAGCGGGTTTACCCTTTTTCTAGTTACCTTCTACTTGAAAAAGCTGTGGTATACTTGTAATCAAAAAGTGCATCAGTAAGGTGTACCTTTATTTCACAAATGAAAAAACTGCAGTTCTCTTCACTCCATGTAAATGCTAAACTCTAGCTTCTCCAAAAAAAGCAACTCAAAGTAAGGAATATAGCATGCATAAAAAGCCCTGTTCCTATAACTGAAACTGGGTTAAAATTCCATCTGGAGTCACCATTGTCAAGGTTTTTAAGTAATCCCTGTTGTGCACAGAAGGCAGGGGGATTTGGCAGGGAGAAGCCTTAACACAGCAAAGTCTCAAGTGAACACACAAACCAAAATTGATTACTACCAGAAGTTTGAACTACCCTGTATCAAAGATTATGTCTGTTAAATTGAATTAAAAATTAAATAGCAAATTAAACAAATTAGGAAGAACATTACACAACAGAAAAAAAGAAAAAAAAAGGGGGAAAAAACCCAACCCAACAACAACAATAAAACCCCAGCCTGAACTGAAATAATGGATGGGTGGAGACTGAGAGGTAATAAAATCCTTTTAAAACAGCACTACACTAAACCAGTACTTTCTGGCTAAAGTATTATAAAGAGCTTTCTGACATTTAGTCAAACCAAGACAATTTTTGACATAGCTGTGACAAAACCAAACCAAGTAATTTCCTAAACAGAAAAAATAAGTTTTATTTGGCTTCTTTTTGATGCACTGTTTCATGATACACATTTAGCAAACTAAAGGTCATGTTTAAAGATACTTCTGGAAAAGCAAGAGTTTTCCACTGTTCCCCCTGCCTCCACTTCTGCCCCCATTTTTGTGTTCTTCTTTTTTTCTTGAGCTACAAGCTTTATGGGCATCAATACATAATTTTAGCAGTACATATCCTTGAACTACAAATTATCAAACCATCTTCAATAAAGCATAATGTTTATATTGTAATAGCATAGAATAATTTGTTCCTGCTGTAATATTCAGAAACAAAAATATGGTCGGCAAGTTGAAGAATGAGGATGTTTTGCAGGCCATTAGTAACACAAAAATTTTGCCTGGTTCCATGTAGTTGTGCCCTGGTTCAAAACACATCTACTTTGAAATAGAGATTTTATAATGACACCTTCACCTATGCCTGTTTTCCCCTTTTATCCTTATCATGCCTTTCTGTGTCCACTCTGCTATAAAAAGTGAAGCACTCCCTGAGGTCTAGAAAAATTGTCCTGCACCATATAGAATTCAGGAAGTTTCCCTCTGTCTTTTTTTTTTTTTCCCTTTTCTGCTTGGTCGGCAGAAAGGGAAGCATGAACTTCTCTTGTGTCAGATGTGGTCAGGAATGTACAGCTGAAGGCAGCAGTTAATCAGACCATGTGTAGCTGCAAACAGTTACTTCTCAGTAATTCCTACTGATGCAAATCAGACCTCATTGCCCTATCAGGGTAAGACAGAATAACTCTGAAACACAGTTAACGCTATGGTGATGGAAGCCAACACTGACTTTTCATAGCCATGCCAGGTCATCACACCACCACCATCACAATGCAAGGACATGGGGAGAGAGTAGGTGTGCCACAAAGCCCCCATTTTTCCATATGTGTCTTATCTCACTCACTGTACAGCACAGGCTGAAATACAACCTACAGCTACAGACAAAGTCTGTCAAGTTTTATTGTAAAATGCGATTGTTCCCCAAACATAATCGTCTCCTTCACTCACTTTTGTCACAGTAGTATCACAGTACAACCAAGTTGGAAGAGACCCCAAGGATCATCAAGTCCAACCTGTCCTGAGATTTGAGAATCTTTTCCAGCATCAGCAATAGTTCTGCTCTGGTCTGACACCACAGAGACAACGATTATAACATGGATGTCACCTATCTGGACTTTTGCAAGGCCTTTGACACGTCCCCCACAACATCCTACTTGCCAAGTTGGAGAGATATGGATTTGATGGGTGGACTAGATAGGGAATTGGCTGGATAGCTGCATAGAGAGCGTAGTCATCAAAGGCTTGGACTCCAAGTCCAGAAGGAGATCAGTGACAAGTGATGTCTATGATTTGCCAGCCAACAGAACAGATAAAGGAAAGGGAAGCAGTAACGCTGCTTGTTCCCAGTCATGGGAGCAGAGAGGTTGAAAACCCAACCCCACCCAAACACACTGGAAAGGAACAGAGATAGGGCAGGAAGACTGTGACCATTTTAGGCTGTGCCTTTGAGAAAAGGACAGTTGCTGGAACACTCTGGCTGAAAGTTTTGGTGAAATAATTGAAAACAAAGATATTCTAAACAAATTTCATTAGTAGATTGGTAGAATGCAACTTTAAGTTTTAGTTCTGTTTGAATTTCCGTTCAGTTCTGTCTGTTCTTTTTCAGCCTGTCTGTTTCAGTCTCTCTCTGAGCAGCAGCTGCTGGATGGAGTCAGCCTTGAACTAACAGATAAGAATAATTCTTGCATACACTTTGAACAGAATTTCCTCCTTAATAATTACCTTTTCTCTCTCACACACACTTTTTGGGAAAAAAGGGAGGTAGGGGGAGAAAGAGGGTACAGGGAGGGGGACCCTCCTGGCTGGAGGAGGGAAAGGTCTTTTTCTGTGTTACGTTCTTTGCTGTATATCTCTGTATATACTGTAAATACTGTATATTGTGTATATATCCATCTGCATTTCAACTTGCTTGTAAATATAGCTTATTCATCTGCTTCTCTGACTGAGTTAGCCGTGGTTTCTTTGTGTGTGTGTGGGAGAACTGAACTTTTCTCTTACCACCACAAAGACACATAACAAATATGTGTAAACAAGCTAATCCCAACAAGTAGAATGCAACACCCTGAGGCCATCATGAGTACTTCATCAATTTGGTATCTACTTTTTACTGTCTATATTTAAGGTCTGGAAATTGCTATGGCATGAGCATTCTGCCTATGATAGCAGAACAGTTACAAGTCATGTTCTCTACAGATTGCTTATAGGCAGCTCTGTTTTAGACTAGACTAGACTAGACTAGACTAGACTAGACTAGAACAGAATAGAACAGAACCAGGTTGGAAAAAACCTTCAAGATCATCGAGTCCAAGCTATCACCCAACACCGTCTTAGCAACTAAACCATGGCACCAAGTGCCTCATCCAGTCTCATCTTAAACACCTCCAGTGATGGTGACTCCACCACCTTCTTGGGTAGCCCATTCAAATGGTCAATCACTCTTTCTGTGAAGAATTTCTTCCTAACATCCAGCCTAAACCTCCCATGGTGCAGCTTGAGCCTGTGTCCTCTTGTTGCTGGTTGCCTGGGAGAAGAGACCAACCCCCACCGGGCTACAAACTCCCTTCAGGTAGTTGTAAGGAGCAATAAGGTCTCCCCTGAAGCCTCCTCTTTCCCCGGTTAAGCAACCGTAGCTCCCTCAGCCTCTCCTCATAGGGCTTGTGCTCAAACGTCTCAGCAGCTTTGTTGCCCTTCTCTGGACACATTCCAGCAACTCAACATCCTTCCTAAACTGAGGGGCCCAGAACTGGACACAGGACTCAAGGTGTGGCCTAACCAGTGCTGAGTATAGGGGCACAATGACTTCCCTGTTCCTGCTGGCCACACTTTTCCTGATACAGGCCAGGATGCCATTGGCCTTCTTGGCTGCCTGGGCACACTGCTGGCTCATGTTCAGCCTACCATCAACCAGTACCCCCAGGTCTCTTTCTGCCTGGCTGCTCTTCAGCCACTCTGATCCCAGCCTGTAGCACTGTGTGACCGGTTTAGGCTGTGCCTTTAAGAAAGGGACACTTTCTGAACACTCTGGCTGAATATTTTGGTATATAAATGAAAACAAGAGATATGCTAATCCAATTTCATTGGTGGAACCCGGCTGTAGGTTCTTGTTTAGTCTTTCAGTCGGGGGCAGTCAGTCGTCTTCTTCTTCCCCCTGTACTGTGAGCTGGCTCGTTTCTCTCTATGATTCTTACTAACCAGATAAGAGAAAAACTAACTTTTGCATTTCACTTTGAGCTTTAATAAAGTTTTCCCCTTTTAATTACCTTCCTTTCTCTTTTCTCTCTAACCCTTTTGGGAAAAAGGGGAGGTAGGGAGGGAGAAGGGAGGGGCAGGCCAAACCCCCCTGGCGGCAGGGTGGGGTTGGGGAAAGGTTTCCTGTATTGCATACATTCCTGTATACTTCTGTATATATTGTAAATATTGTATGTTTTTGTACATATTCATTGCATTCCATATCTGCTTGTAAAATACAGCTTTCATCTGCTTCTCCGGCTGAGTTAGCTGTGGAATTCTTTTGTGTGGGAGGGGGAACCTTCCTACTCCACCACATATTTTGAATTGGTGCCCTACGTGGGGCTCGAACCCACGACCCTGAGATTAAGAGTCTCATGCTCTACCGACTGAGCCACACAGTCCCACTACCGTTTAAGAACGCGGGACCTGCCCCTCCCACACCCTTTCCTCTCCGCGGGCGGTGGAAGCGGCGGGGGTGAAGCGGGGGGAGGGGCAGCGGCAAGCAGGTCAAATGAAGTCAGTCTTGCTGCAAGGATGGAGCCAGCCGCAGCAGGCGGGCGGGTGAGCTAGCCCCCGAGACCCCGGAGGGGCGAATGGGGACCCCAGCTGGAAAGCCATTTTCAAAGGTTCTGAGAACGCGCTTGTGGCTTTCGCTGGGGAAGCTGTTGAAGTGCCCGAAGGGTGGAGGTGATTTTGATGCTGTACCATGGCGGTAGAGGCGGCCGGGCTCTGCTGTGTGCTGAGTGGCCGCGGTAGCAGACGCCGGCCAGCGCTCGGGCTGCAGTGGGCTTGGCTCTAATCTCCCCTAGCTTTTTTGGACAGTACCAAAAATGGCGCCGAGCACCTGGCTCCGCCTCCCTTCCTCTCAGTTGGGCTGCGGTGCAGCCCCTCCCTCTTCCGGGGGGGGGTGTGCAGCCGGATATTGCTACACCTCGGTACGTGAACGCCCGGTGTGGGGGGGCGAAGTACCCTGATAGGTGTTTGGGTAGCCTGGACCGCGGTCGGAGGCGGTCGGTTTGTGGCACCCTGGGGATTGAAACAAAAGCAGTCGTGGAGCCGGATTGTTCCGACTGGCTTGCCCCAGGGGTGGAGGTTATGCCGCTGAGCTAAATGCAAGTGAGAAGAAGAGCTTGGCTGAGAGGTTGTGAGGCTTTTCCAGGTGGCCAGGATGTCCAACGGATCCATGGAGAACCTGCACTGCAGAAGAGTGAACTCTGCATTGCTGGGAGGTTCCACTGGATGGAAGAGAAAGAACTGGACTGGACTGATGCTTGAGCCTGAGAGAGACTGTTTGGACGCCCAGAAGAAGATATGGACCTTGCCGGACGCGTCATCAGGAGATTTCTAATTTGATGATGTGTTTGGGTGCAGGGGCTGTGGTATGAGATAAGGGGTGGCGTGTGGTGGTTTGGGCTGGGTGCCCACCGCTGCATGGCACACTTCCTGTGTCCAGAAGTCCAGCCCAGTGGGTGGACACAGGAAAACCGTGTATCTCCTACCACAATCCTCTGCACCGCTACAAGACCTTGCGTGGGGTCCACCTCTTTCTCTTTCTTCCCTCGCCGGTGCCCGGTAACTGGGGGAGACGTCTCCCGGCCTTGGGCCTGGCTAGGCCCAAGGCCAGGGGGATGGGCGGTCTCAGGCCTGGCCAGCTGAGACTAGCCTAGCAGTGGGGGGGGAAGAACGAGCCCTGGGGTCTTGGGCCCACCCTCAGGTGGGGATGGGGTTCATCCGGTGTGTTTTGGGGTTTCTTCTGTCACTGTTTCTGGTTTCTTTTGTGCACCTTCACTTTTTCTATTTAAACTTTTCCATCACTTTTGCAATCCGTTTGTCAGAGTCGTTATTTTGCCTATGGTGGGGAGGGGGTTATCCCAACCCACCACACACTGCATGGAGTTGTGGCCAAAGTGCAGCACCCGGCACTTAGATGTGTTGAATCTCATGCCATTGGACTCTGCCCATCTGTCCAGCCTGTCAAGGTCACTCTGGAGAGCTCTCCTACCCTCTAACAGATCAACTCCTGCCCCCAGCTTGGTGTCAGCTGCAAATTTACTGATGATGGACTCAATATCCTTGTTCAGATCATTGATAAAGATATTAAAGAGCATGGGGCCCAGTACTGATCCTTGGGGGACACCACTAGTGACTGGCCGCCAGCTGGATGTGGCACCATTCACCACCACTCTCTGGGCTCAGCCCTCCAGCCACTTCCTAACCCAGCACAGAGTGCTGCTGTCCAAGCCACAAGCTGACAGCTTGACCAGGAGTTTGCTGGGGAGGATGTCATCAAAGGCCTTGCTGAAGTCCAGGTAGACTACATTCACAGCCTTCCCCACATCCACCAGGCAGGTCACCTGATCCTAGAAGGAGATCAGGTTGATCAGGCAGGACCTGCCCTTCCTAAATCCATGCTGGCTGGGCCTGATCCATTGGCCATCCTCTAAGTGCTGTGTGATTGCACTCAAGATGATCTGCTCCATAATCTTGCCTGGTACTGAGGTCAGGCTGACAGGCCTGGAATTCCCTGGTTCCTCCTCCTAGCCCTTCTTGTGGATGAGCTTCATGTTGGCCAGGTTCCAGTCATCTGGGACCTCTCAAAACTGTTGAAAAATGATGGAGTGCAGCTTGGCCAGCTCATTTGCCAGCTCTCTCAGCACCCTAGGATGGATCCCATCCGGTCCCATTGACATGTGGGGATCCAAGTGGCTCAGCAGGTCTCTAACTACTTCCTCCTGGATTACAGGGTAACTACACTGCTCCCTGCTCCTTCTGCCAGTTCAGGAGGCCAGTTGTCCAGAAGACAACCTATCCTGATATTAAAAATTTAGGCAAAGAAGGTGTTAAGTACATTCATTGCATTCCATTCATGCCTGTAAATATAGCTTGTTTCATTTGCTTTTCCGACTGAGTTAGCTGTGGTATTTTTTGTGTGTGTGTGTGTGTGTGAACTTTCTCACCCTGCCACACCGCCTTTTCCTCATCTTTAGTTACAATATTCCTCTCCATGTCCACTAAGGAGTGGAAGTTGTCCTTGCCCCTCTTCTTGCCATTAATATATTTGCTGAAGGATTTTCTCTTGTCCTTCACAGCAGTGGCCAATTTAAGCTCTAAATGAGCTTTTGCCTCTCTATTTCTTTTCCTGCATGACCTAGCAACATCCTTAAACGTTTCATGGGTTACCTCCCCTTTCTTCCAAAGATGATACACCGTCTTTCTTTCCCTTAATCCACTCAGAAGTTCATTGCCCATCCAGGCTGGCTGTCTGCCCTGGCAGCTCATCTTCCGGCACATTGGCACAGCCTGTTCCTGTGCCTTCAAGAGTTCTTTCTTGAAGTAGGTCCAGCCCTTCTGGACCCCTTTGTTTTTTAAGGGCTGAGTTAGTTCCTTGAGTAACCCGAAGTCTGCCCTCCAGAAGTCCAGAGTGGAGGTTTTGTTGCTGCCCCTCTTAGCTTGACTGCATATTGAAAACTCAATTATCTCATGGTCACTGGACCCCAGACAGCCTCCAACCACCACATCTCCCACCAGCCCTTTTCTGTTTGTAAAAAGGTCAAGCAGAGCCTTACCCCTGGTAGGCTCACTCAGCAGTAGGGATAAGAAGCTATCCTCCATACACTCTAAAAACCTTTTAGACTGCCTCCTCTCTGCTGTGTTGAGCTCCCAGCAGATATCACACAGGTTAAAGTCACCCATAAGAATAAGGTCTGGCTATCTTGAGACAGCCTCTAGCTGCCTATAGAATAATTCATCAACTTCTTTATCCTGGTTGGGTGGTCTATAACAGACTCCAACCAGGATGTCAGCCCTGTTGGCCTTCTGTCTAATTTTCACCCACAGGCACTCAACTTGATCATCCTTGATCTCTAGTTCCATGGCATCTAGAGCCTCCCTGATGTACAGGGACACCCCTCCACCCCTTCTCCCTCACCTCTCTCTCCTGAAGAGCCTGTAGCCATCGATTGCAGTGCTCCAGTGATGTGAGTCACCCCACCAGGTTTCTGTGATGGCAACTACATCATAACTTTCCGACTGTAACAAGGCTTCCAGCTCCTCTTGTTTGTTACCCATACTGCATGCATTAGTGTACATGCACTTCAGCTGGGCTGCTGGTTTCACCCCTGACTCCAGCTTACCACCCTCAGACTCCAGTCTGGAGGGACTGGTTTCAGCCCCTTCCCCCTTCGAATCTAGTTTAAAGCCCTGATATATAGCTACAAAATAATAAATACCTACAAGCCAGGCTGCATCTCTCTCAAAGAGCAACTCCGGTCATTCCTTCCTTGAGCAACTGCCTCCCTAAAGGAGAGCAAATCCTCACAGTGTAGGTATCCAGGATATATAAGAAAAAATGCAGATATCTAGCAGTCAGGCTATAGACTACAATGTACAAAACAAGCTGCTTTGCATGGAAAAAAACCAACATACACTGTATAAATAAAACTGGTATATCCAAAACAAAAGACAATAGTCGTACATGATCTTATGAATAGAATAGAATAGAATAGAATAGAATAGAATAGAATAGAATAGAATAGAATAGACCAGACCATCTTGGAAAAGACCTTCAAGATCATCGTGTCCAACCTATCAACCAATCCAACCCACCTAAACATTTAAACCATGCAACCAAGCACCCCATCAAGTCTCCTCCTGAACACCTCCAGTGAAGGTGACTCCACCACCTCCACAGGCAGACCATTCCAATGGGCAATCACTCCCTCTGTAGAGAACTTCCTCCTAACATCCAGCCTAAACCTCCCCTGGTGCAGCCTGAGACTGTGTCCTCTTGTTCTGGTACTGGCTGCCTGGGAGAAGACACCAACCTCCTCCTGTCTACAACCTCCCTTCAGCAGTAAGGTCACCCCTGAGCCTCCTCCAGGCTAAGCAACCCCAGCTCCCTCAGCCTCTCCTCATAGGGCTTGTGTTCCAAACCCCTCACCAGCTTCGTTGCCCTTCTCTGGACACGTTCCAGCAAGTCAACATCCTTCCTAAACTGAGGGGCCCAGAACTGGACACAGGACTCAAGGTGCGGCCTAACCAGTGCAGTGTACAGGGGCAGAATGACCTCCCTGCTCCTGCTGGCCACACTCTTCCTGATGCAGGCCAGGATGCCATTGGCCTCCTTGGCTGCCTGGGCACACTGCAGGCTCATGTTCAGCCTCCCATCAACCAGTACCCCCAGGTCCCTCTCTGCCTGCCTGCTCTCCAGCCACTGTGACCCCAGCCTGTAGCACTGCATGGGGTTGTTGTGACCAATGTGCAGAACCCGGCACTTGGGTGTGTTCAGTCTCATGCCGTTGGACTCTGCCCATCTGTCCAGCCTGTTGAGGTCCCTCTGCAAAGCCTCTCTGCCCTCCAGCAGATCAACTCCTGCCCCCAGCTTGGTGTTGTCCGCAAATTTACTGATGATGGACTCAATGTCCTCATCCAGATCATCAATAAAGATGAAATTGCAGAGTAGTATGTTTGAGTGAATAGTTTATACCCAGGTATGAAGACATGGCAAATTCTTCACAATAGATTAAATTTGCACTCTCTTAGAGCTAAGATGTCTCAAAATTAACTTTTCTTGCAGTGCTATAAAATATAACAGGACACCAACTATTGTTTTTATTTGTTTTAGCCATCTGGCACCATCATTGTTGTAACAGTCTTTTCATGATGAGTAAACACAGTTGAAACCCACAAAGCTCCAGCACATCTTTTAAAAAGTATCATAAAAAGAGTAAGTGAAAAAGCCTCTAGGTTATCTAGTTTTCAATACCAAAAGGAAATTTTGCTAATTCGAATTAAGTAAGAACTCAGGAAAAAGCTTGTAGGCTAATATAGCTTTCAGTGCTGAGAGTTATACTGCACTTTGCAAGCTGGAAAACTGACTGACAGTCTAGAAAACTTTGCCTTCTATGGAGTATCAGGCATACTTTTCTTACAAATATCTTTGGCTTAAGACAGAATTTCTGTAAATCCATGTGGCTGAGGCAACCTTACACACCAAAATCACGAGGTAATAAGCTTTGTAAATGGATTTATATGAATCCCATTTATACTGACTGAATTAGCAGATCATGCTGCTACAATCTCATTTTTTGTTGCCTGTGTTAGAGTGGCTTTTGTTACAAGCCTTTGATTATGCAGCTTCTATTCAGGAAGTTTAAGAACCTAAACTGCTCCTCTTCTGTATCAAATTAATAAATCTAATTACTAATTAATATAGAATTTTACCAGTTCTCAATCTCTCTCTGTCTGTACACATTATTCCAGAGAAAAATTATGTTAGCACCAAAGTGTGGTGTAAAGCAATAGTGAGAGAGACTAACCTTCATTCCTCCTTTAACACTGCAATCAATGTTCCATTACTAACTTCACGAGAAATTACTTTTGCCAATGTAAAGCAGTAAATGGCTCTAGTGAGACCTTCTTACACACCAACTCCCGCAGAAGTAGGTTTTAATTCAAAAAATACTCAGCTGCTGATGCAACTAGTTCCAAATGCACAAATAGGAATCAAAGCTTTCAGCCCTTCTGATTCATCACTAAGTTTGTGCTGTTGAGAATACCAGAGACACGAGCTTCACTCTGCATTTACCAGGCAAAATCACAACCAGCTAGAACACCCCTAAGTATATGAATATAATATACAGTTTTTAAACAAATCTGAATGGGGAATGTTCAGATCTTGGGCAGAAAGTGTTACTGTTGTACTGTGTTTACATATTTCACCGCCAATTTCCTTGACTACAGGCACATGGGTGTATCAAAAAGTTAATGACTAAAACAAAGCAATATGTTGTTTGAAAAAACGTCACTGTACTTTCAAAAATCAGCCAGCTGGCTAAACTGTAGAAAACTGTACCTGGGAACAACTATCCAACAAATAATTGTATTCTATATTTTTTTCAAGTGGAAGTTATAACATTATTATGATCTTTAAAAACAGACCTGGAAAGACTCCGAGTCCTTTGTTCACTTCAAGGCTAATGACTAGCAACTGAGCTGTGATGCTAAAAATCTGCTGAGGTGCAAAGTTCAAACCATCTGTTACCTGAAAGCTGAATCCTCCAGACATTGATCCTGCGGAAAAGAAAACCATGAATTTATTCTTGTATCATTCTGTTTGTCAACCAAAACATACAAACTTAAACTGGACACCTCTTGCTCTTGGCTATAGTGAAATATATCCGAAGTTATCCTGAAGCATTTTTTGAGCAGTGTCTTTGTAACCTAATTAGAAGGAAATAAATTAGTAATGCAAAAAACACTTTCCCAAGAGAGAGCTACTTGGCTGCTGTTTACACTGAAGGCCAGACATCCCTCAGGTGTAAATCAGAAGAGTGGCCCTTCCTTTCTTCACTAGCCCCACTGAAGCTGCAACCAAGTTAAACTTGGGGAGACAATGACTCCCAGATTCCCTGCTACTTTCATACCTTAGGATAGACCAAACCACTTAAGCAGACATATTTTGGCAAAGCAATATTTTGTGGTGAAAAAGAACCAGAATGTTCTTTCATTTCCATTTGAAGGACTGAATCTATTTTCAGGTTGTTTCCATTGCCACTGCTCTGCTTCAGCTGTTGTTGCAGCTTAAACTATTTCAGAGGTTATGTGTACTCATAATAAATGCACATTTTTTTCTTTAATCTTAGGACCTGTATGTACTTTGGCAGAAGCAGTAGCAAAATACCTCCAGGAGTCTGAGTGGATTCCTGTATAAATACATCTCTCAGAACTGACTTACTGCTTTAAGTAAGGGCTCCCCAGATTGTTTAATTAGGTAGAAAGAGTGAAAATTCAAAAAATCAACTGCTGCAAACAGTTAGCATTGCTCTTCTACTTCCTCTGCCAAGAGATACTGACACACTAATACATATCCTGAAAGTGAGATGGTGCCATGTACATCCATGTAAAGATCAGCGCTTCTTGCCCAACTATAAATTAACATATGAGAAGAATCAAATGTGGGTTCTGAGATTAAAGTTAACAACTCCCCAAGGCAGCACTCTTACAGGCAGCCAGGTACTGAAGCAGCTCTGCAAGATCAGGTCGTACTGGTTTTATTTTTACAGTTTTTATTCTATGAAGTTTTCCCTAGACGACAATGCACAAGTAGTTGTGCATTTAAAAGGGCATTAAGGAGTCTACTACTTGCCTCAAGTTGGGAAAAAAAGCTTAGCACCATTTGCTTTTTTTGCATAGTGCAGATCAAGTGCCTGATAGACAGACATTCTGTCACTGACAGAGCCAAGAACAGAACTAAATCCTGAGGTGATGCTTGAGTGGAACGTGTATTATTTTATCATAATTAACTTCTAAGGGCATATCTGATCAGAGGTGATTAAACAGACACCTGTAAGAGGACTGTAAAAACAGCACTAAAAAGACACTTAAGACATCATAACCAATATGAGTTCAATTCAGCACTGCCCTAAGGAACTGTCAGGGTGTAAGGCGCACACTTCACACTGCAAAAGCATGATAGGAGCACCCTGTAGTGAAGCAGGAAAGGAGTTGTCAAGAGAATGAAAGAGAAACACAGAAAAGGAAAGCTATGTTCTGCTTCTAAACTTATACTGATGACAGAACAATCAGGGATTAGAGAGGAAACAAACACAAAATTTTAGGTAAAAACATAAAAACAAAGAGGGAGAAGTAGAAGTAGAAGGTGATACAGTGCCTGTTGTTAGAGAAAAGAATCTGTTAGGTAAAACTGTTTGGGTATTTTCTCCCTCAAGAGAGGCTAAACCTGTCTGAGGGGTGGTTTCAGCTGAAGGTCCTGGTCACACTTATTGGGTAATGCAAGAGAATGGTGAAATTCAGTGTATTCCACAAAGAAATTTAACTTTAGCTGAGAGAGTTTAATTTCAGAGTGTTGTACAGCTACATCGCGCCCAAAGGAAGAATCCCTGAGGAATCCATGGTGCACGAACCCTGAGAACCCTGAGAGCCCTGAGTCAACTGAGAGTCCCTGTTTCCCTGTTTTCCCTTTCTTCGCTTCATCTGTGAAGAGACAAACTGTTTTCCATTTTTCTTGTTTCTTGGACTTCTGAATCATCTACATCTGAGGATAGCCGGAATGGACTATGAACTTTAATTACAAATTGTAGATATTGTTTTACATTGGATGGACAGTATGAACAGCCAATGAAATTGTTTAGTGGGGGGATTGTGACCAGTTTAGGCTGTGCCTTTAAGAAATGGACACTTTCTGAACACTCTGGCTGAATGTATTGAAAACAAAGATATGCTAAACTAATTTCATTGGTGGATAGGTATAATGCAATTATGAGTTTTGGGTTCAGTCTGTTTGGAGTCAGTCTGTTCTTCTCTGTTCCTGTGGGCTGGTCTGTCTTCTCTCTCGTGGAAGCAACAAAGCGACCTTGGATTAACAGAGCTAACCAGATAAGAAAATGAACTCTTGCATTCGCTTTGAGCTAACAGAATTTTTCTCCTTAATTACCTTTCTCTCTCTCTCTAACCCTTTTTGGAGAAAAAGGGGAGGTAGGGAGGGAGAAGTGGGATCCGGCCGGGGGGGGCACCCCCTCGTCTGGCTGTGGGTCTTCTGTATTACATACATTGCTGTATATTTCTGTATATATTGTAAATATTGTATATTTTTGTACATATTCATTGCATTCCATTTCTGCTTGTAAATATAGCTTTCATCTGCTTCTCCGGCTGAGTTAGCTGTGGTTTTATCTTTAGTGTGTGTGTGGGGAACTTTCTCACCCTACCACAGCAACTTGCGGCACAGAACAAGTAGCATAATGTAACTCACAAGACTACAAACTGTGAGGCAACTGCATCAGCCGCAGTTAGCTCCAGGCTGTGCCGTGATCTCTAGAAGAGAAAAGGGAGTGCCTGGAGACAGGGGGACCAAGAGAGAGATGGGGGTAGAGGAGACCCAACACGTCTCAGCGTTTCACATGAGGGTGTCTGAGAGGGCAACGTGGTTGGGGGTGCTCTCAGAGAAGCTGCAGGAGATTTAAATCTGGTGATACCGACTGAGGCTCTCAGACTGAGAGCTGCGAGGCAGCAGCTCTCTTGCTCGGTGGAACCCTGTGAGTGGGCCACGAGGGGCAAGGGGTGTGGTCAGACATCTGGGAGCACAAGGCCATTGGTACAGGCAGGCTAACAGGCACAGGGAGAGCAAAGAGTGACTGAGTTTGCCCCAGGGGCTCCTTTTGAGTCAGCTCAGTAGTTGGCACGAGCAGGTTGTGTGGGCAGGGCACAAGGTGCTTCAGTTTTACAGAAGGAATGATGGTGGCTACTTGGAGGAGGGAGACTGTGCTCTCTGCACCTACCAAAATGGATATTGGTATATCCAGGTCACAGGCTGTGAGGAATGCCACAGTCTTTGACTGGCAACATGGGGCAACACTGACTATGGTTGTAAGAGGTGTGAGCAGGTTTTTGACCTGCTCAGCTGGGTGGCACAGCTCCAGGATGAAGTGATGAAGCTCAAGGAAGAGGTGAGTAGGTTGAGAAACATCAGGGAGAGTGAGAGGGAAACTGATTACGTCCACAAATGATCTCTACAAAACCAGAAGTTAGCTCCTAGTGGAGCAAAGGACTTGATACCCTCTCATCAGCAGCCTTCCTGTAGTAATTCGTATGTGCAGGGTCAATGGGAACAGGTTGCTACTCAATGAAACAAACAATACAAATGGATCAAACCTGCTCCTTGAAGAAGTGCCCCACCTACAGTGCCCTTGCAGAACAGATAGGAGGTTCTGCAAGAAGAACTGGGTTGTGAGCAAGGCCAAGAGCTCACAAAGGCCAGATGTGCTGCCAAGGCTGACCTGCCTCAGGCCAGCCATAAAAACTGACCCTGAAAAGAAACGTGGAAGGGTCATTATTGTAAGTGACTCCCTGCTGAAGGGAGTGGATGGCTGGATATGCAGACCAAACCTACTTCATACAGAGGTCTACTGACGCCCTGTTGCCTGGGTAAAGGATGTTTTAGGCAAATTTCCCACTCTTGTGAGTCCTTCAGACTATTCCTCACTTCTGGTTTTTCAGATGGGTAGTGATGATGCAGCAGTGAGAGGTTCACAATCAACTCAAAAGAGACTTCAGGACCTTGGGGCAACTGCTAAAGGGATCAGAAGCTCAAGTTGTGATCTCCTCCATCCCTCTGACATTGCCGATGGACGAGAGAACACTGAGGAAGAGCCAACAGGTCGATTCTTGGCTTTGGGACTGGTGTCATTGACAGGTGTTTGGACTTTACGATCACAGCTCAGTTCACAGGGCACCAGAGCTGCAAGCAACCAATGGCATGCACCCGTTCCAGAAAGGAAAAAGGCTTCTAGGGCAGGAGTTGGCAGGGCTTATCAATATGGCTTAAAACTAGATTTGAAGGGGGAAGGAGTTATTAATCTCTTGCTTGCCCGTGACAAACACTGGGGCAGCTCCCCAGGGGCAGAGGGATGGAGTGCTAGTAACTGCTCTCAACTTATTGCCCTGAAGCAAGCCAAGAACAAAGCAATGGGACACCCCAAGAGAATCAAGGGGCATTCGCCCAATAGGGTGACAAGCCCAGCCCAGCTGAGGTGCCTCTATGCAAACACATGCAGCTTAGGCAGTAAACAGGATGAATTAAGGGCCACTGTGCTGCTGGAATGCCATGACATAGAGGCGCTCACTGAAACTTGGTTGGATGGGTACAAGCTCTTTAGGAAGGACAGGCAGGGGAGGAGGGGAGGAGGTGTTGCTCTCTGTATCAGTGACCAGCTGGAATCAGTGGAGCGCCACCTGGGGAAGGATGATGAGCTGGTTGAGAGCATATGGGTTAAGATTAAGGGGAAGACGGGGAAGGTGATGCTACAGGCCACCTGACCAGCAGAACAAAGCAGATGAGGCCCTCCACAGGCAAACATCTGGCCTTGTGTTCACAAGCCCTGGTCCTCATGGGGAATTTCAACCACCCAGACATCTGCTGAAGGGACAACACAGCTAGGAACCACAATTGCATAGATGACAACTTCCTCCTTCAAATGGTAGAGGAACCAACGAAAAACGGTGCTATGCTGGACCTTGTTCTCACCAATAGGGAAGTGCTGGTGACCAGGCTCAGGGACAACCGTGGCTGCAGTGAACATGAAGCGATGGAATTTAAGATCCTGAGGGCAATGAGGATGTATCCCAAGCTTACAACCCTGGACAGTAGGCCTACAGACTTTGATCGCTTCTAGGATCTGCTGATCATACAACAAAGCCCTGGAGGGAAGAGGGGCCTAGGACAGCTGGTCAGTGTTCAAGGATCACCTTCTCTGTGCCCAGGAGCAAAGTATACTGACAAAGAGTAAGGCGGGAAAGAATGCCAGGAGACCTGCCTGGATGAGCAAAGAACTCCTGGACACGCTGTCACACAAAAAGAAACTCTACAAGGAGTGGAAGAAAGGACAGCTAGAATTGGGGGCATACAAGGAAGCTGCCAGAGCAGCAAAAGACCTGGTTAGAAAAGCTAAAGCTCAGTTAGAATTAAATCTAGCCAGGGAGATCAAGGGGAACAGTGAAAATTTCTGTATGTCTATTAATGGTAAAAAGAAGACTAGGGAAGGTGTGGGCCCCCTCAGAAAGGAAACAGGTGAACTGGTGACAAGTCACATGGACAAGGCTGAGGTTCTTTATGACTTCTTTACCTGAGACTTCCCTGGCAAGGGTTCCATCCACACTCCTGGAATAATGGAAGAACATGGCAAGGACTGGAAGAAGGAACTGCCTATTGTGAGTGAAGATCAGGCTTGTGACCATCTGAAGAACCTGTTCAAGTCCATGGGACCTAACGTAGTACACCCATGGGTGCTGATGGAACTGGCAGATGAGGTTGCTAAACCACTCTCTATTATATTCACAAAGTCAGGGCAGTCCAGGGCAGTCCCCACTGACTGGAAAAGGGGAAACATAGCCCCCATTTTCAAAAAGGGTAAGAAGGAGGAACCAGGGAACTACAGGCCAGTCAGTCTCCCCTCTGTGCTTGGTAAGATCATGGAGCAGATCCTCCTGGAGGCACTAATGACTCAGAAGAACAGTGAAGAGGTGATTTGGTACTATCAACACAGCTTCACCAAGGGCAAATCCTGCCTGACAAACCTGGTGGCCTTCTATGACAAGGTCACAGCATTAATAGATGAAGGCCAAGCAACTGACATAATTCAACACCGTCCCACACAACATCCTGATCTCCAAGATAGTAAAGTATGAGCTTGATGGATGGACCATTCAGTGGATAAAAAACTTTCTTGACAGCCTGTTAGATATTCAGGCACAACAAAGAATACAGCCAAGGAATCGGGCTTGATTCACTTAGCCTGATTAATAGCAGCACAAAAGTCGCAATTATGTATGACTTGTGTGCTGGCATCCATGGAAATGTCAATTAACACCCCTTCTAAAAAATTCCATTGATTGCTAATACTACCCATCTAATCTAAAATGAAATGCAATGAATATGTACAAAATATACAACATTTACAGTATTTACAGATATTTACAACTTATAAACAGCACAAGAACCCCCTGGACAAAATCAGGGGAGCTATTAATAGCCTCCCACTGTCCCTACTCACTATGCAGCAAAACTGCAGCCAAGGGAACATTGATTCACTGTGGGGGACTGTGATGTATCTGTGAACCCTCGGAAGAGGTCTGGTGAGAGAAGTTCAGCTCCCATGATAATCTGGACTGAGTGGGAATGAGAAACCACAAGATAAGATGGGAGGCCACCTGGACTAACTTAACAAGTAACTATAGCAATGCTATCGCTGACCCATGAGAATCTTGAGAAAAGTTCATTAACCAATTACAGGCAGCCACACTAACACTACACACAATATATGAGTTGTGTGCTGGAATAAACATCGCTTGCTTTTTGGCCTTCTATGCGCTCTGCTTGTGTTTGATTCTTGTCGCACGGACCGTCACCTTATCCTTACCCTGACCCCTATACAGCGATAATTCACTTAGCCTGCAGCAAGCCACAGCTACTATTTGCTACAGTGAGGAAACCAAAAGAGAGAGAGAATGTTATTCTAAACCAACTTTGTTAGTAGTCTATCCAATGGGATTGTTTAGAACTTATCACTATTTTTCTTTTTACATCCAGTGGTGATTTATTTACATCCTACCACTTTCTGTCCAAGATCTGTGGAAAATTTTTCAAGGCACAATCTGAAACTACCACTCAGCCACACCCAAGTGGCTGTCCATGGGTCCATATCCCAGTGACAAGTAGAGTCCCTTAAAGATCACTACTGGGACCAGTTTTGTTTAACATCTCTGTTGGCAACATGGAAAACGGCATTGAGTGCACCTTCAGCAGGTTCGCCAA
The DNA here is from genome assembly GCA_033816785.1 of Picus viridis. Taxonomy (NCBI): domain Eukaryota; kingdom Metazoa; phylum Chordata; class Aves; order Piciformes; family Picidae; genus Picus; species Picus viridis. Next base: position 70,972,977 of record CM066606.1, on the reverse strand, counting down.
TGACACCAAGCTGTGCAGCGCAGCAGACATATTGGAGGAAAGGGATGGCCTCTGGAGGGACCTTGACAGGCTGGAGAGGTGGGCCCATGACAACCTCATGAATCACAGAATCAGCCAGGTTGAAAGAAACCTTCAAGACCATCAAGTCCAACTGATCACACAACCCGATCTAATCAACTAGACCATGGCCCTGAGTGCCTCATCCAGTCTTTTCTTAAACACCTCCAGGGATGCTTACCCCACCACCTCCCTGGGCAGCCCATTCCAATGGGCAATCACTCTTTCTGTGAAGAATTTTTTTCTAAGATCAAGCCTAAACTTCCTCTTGCACAGCTTGAGACTGTGTCCTCTTCTTCTGTTGCTGGTTGCCCAGAAGAGACCAATCCCCACCTGGCTACAAACTTCCTTCTGGTAGTTGTAGGCAGCTTATTGGTCACTCCTGAGCCTCCTGTTCACCTCTAAGCCTCCTATTCTCCAGTCTAAACAACCACAGCTCCCACAGCCTCTCCTCATAGGGCTTGTGCTCCAGACAAGTGTCCTGCATCTGGGTCGGGGCAACCCCAAGCACCGATATAGGCTGGGCAGCGACTGGCTTTAGAGCAGTCCTGAAGAAAAGGACTTGTGGGTGCTGGTGGACGAGAAGCTCAGCATGAGCCACCAGTGTGTACTTGCAGCCCAGAAAGCAAATCACATCCTGGGCTGCATCAAAAGAAGCACAGCCAGCAGGTCAAGGAGGTAATTCTCTCCCTTCACTCTACTCTGGTGAGACCCCACTTGGAGTACTGTGTCCAGTTCTGGAGCCCCCATTACAAGAAGGATACAGCATCATAGAATCATATAATTGTTAGGGATTGAGGGGACCTCAGGGATCACCTAGTTCCAGCCCCCTTGCCATGGGCAGGGACACCTCACACTAGATGAGGTTGCCGAGAGCCACATCCAGCCTGGCCTTTAAAACCTCCAGGGATGAGGCTTCCGCCACCTCCCTGGGCAACCTCTTCCAGTGTCTGGACATGCTGGAACATATCCAGAGAAGGGCCATGAGGATGATCAGAGGGCTGGAGCACCTCTCCTATAAGAACAGACTGAGAGAGCTGGGGCTATTCAGTCTGGAGATGAGAAGAGACCTAATTGTGGCCTTCCAGTATCTTAAGGGGGCCTACAAGAATGCTGGGGAGGGACTTTTTAGGGTGTCAGGTAGTGATAGGCCTAGGGGGATATGGGTAGATTCAGACTGGATGTTAGGTAGAAATTCCTCACCATGAGGGTGGTGAGACACTGGAATAGGCTGCCCAGGTAGGTGGTAGAAGCCCCATCCCTGGAGGTTTTTAAGGCCAGGCTGGACATGGCTGTGAGCAACCTGATCTAGTGTGAGGTGTCCCTGCCCATGGCAGCAGGGTTTGAACTAGATGATCCTTGAGATCCCTTCCAACCCTAACAACTCTATGATTCTATGAAGGATATATTTATGAGGACTAATATTAGAGACATAAAAGTAAAGCATGGTAGTACCTTTTTTGGTGGTACAAAAGATCCTGAAGTGACACTGCCATTTAGAAAATGTAAAAGGAGTGGAGCCACAAGGAGCAGCCAGCACATGGAAGAGCTGCCTCAGCCAAAAAAACTCTACTTTTTGCCTTGGAAAAGGGTAGGATAGATGTTAGGCTGAGCAGACTATGAAATGAGGATACCCCCTGGAGGAACGAAACAAGCTACCACTCTCTAGACAACTGAAGATGACAGACAGCAGCTGAAAAGGGGTAAAAAGCTGAATGCCAGCAACTACATAAAAGAAAGTCTAAGCACAAGCCTAGAAACAAGATGAGAGTAAGAACAATGCAAAATGAAAGAGGAAAGAAAATGACAGGCTGAGAAAGGAAAGACTTAAAATGTCCAAAGACTGAAAGGCTGGCAGTCATCAGGTGGAGCAGATGGCAGACCCAGAGCAGCTGCAAGAGCTGACACATGACATGGGCAAACGTACTTTTCAGATTTACTGTACTACCCACACAGCACTCACTGGAAAATAAAAATTGATGTTCTTTTTACTTTTATTAATCAAAATTCACTTTCTAGAATTACAGATGTGCATTTGCTCTTTCTGGAACACAAAGTGGATTAATTTTCTCACACTAAGACTACTACTGTCCTAGCATTACAGGAGTTTTTACAGGTCAAAGTCACCTTTGAAACAATAGTCAGCTTGGTGCACTTCTGCCATGCTCTCAACCTTTCATTTCCTGACCAAATTATTTGAGCAGGGTACCTACAGTTAACAAGCAGCTGCCTGTAATCTCCAGCAACACACACACACACTCTGCAAGACTGCGTCAGAAGTCAGAGCACTTTAACCTGAACCAAGCCTCATGAATCATAAAATGGCTTAGGTTGGAAGGGTTCTCAGAGATCTGAAGTGACTGCTGCACCCAAGGGAGCACTAGAACTAAGTCCACACTGCCTCAGGGCTGGCAAGAGAGTGCTCTATCTTTTCCATCGCCTTTCCCCAAACTAATTTATTCCTTCTTCAGCATCTCCTTTCATCTGAGGTAACATGGTAATAGAGCTGGAGCAGGAAAAAAGGAGCTATTGCTGTGTAAAAGCCCCACTTTTCCCTCTAGCTGGAACCCCCACTAGAAAGTCCATTCCTGCGGCTTCCCAGCATTGTCATTCAAGGATGCTTGAAGATGCCCTGACTTCGTTTTTTATTGCCCACTATCTCCCTGTAGCAGCAGCACAAATAACCCCATCTCCAGCTCTGGGTACTGGCAGAGAAGAATCAATGGTTAAAGCTAAATTCTTTTGCAGCCTGAAAGGGAAGTTGTCATCAGCCAGATGACTCATAACTTCATTGCCCTGAACAAAACTACACTGTGGCAGCTATCTGAGAGACTGCTGGTCCATGAATAACTCTGGACTGCAGCAAGACAGAAATGCTTCATGAGATTCTCAATGACAATGCTAAAAAAAAGGATTTGGTATTTCTGAAAGCTGTGTGGCAATGCTGCTCTACTGCAAACCTGCGTTCAGGAAGAAGGCTGCTACTAAATGAGTCACTATTAAACCAGAATTTCGTGGTGAGTACACATTTGAGTAGTCATCAGACCCTTTCCTGTTCAGCTTGTGAGATCATGTATCACATAACCAGTGCTCTGAGATTTCTGTGACATTATGAATAGGTTTCCAAAGGATTACAGATGCAAATACACTGAACAGGGGTAGTATTTTGGTAACAGAGGTGGTATTTTTGAAACCACGTACCATTGTGTACAAATACCAGCTGCCCTTCAATTATATGAGCCTGGGTAAAATTAAGGATGCTCTTGTTTGGAGAAGACTTCAGAGCCACGTGCCCATTGCTAGGTGGACTAATGGAATACACCAGTTCTGATGGTGAGGAGTCCTTGTCTTCTGCACAGAGGTCATTAATGGTTATTTCTGTAACTGAATGCACCCAGACCTAGAAAAGTAAAAATAAAATTTAAAACCAAATAAATAAAGAAAATGCATACAAAATAAAATCAAGTGGAAAATAATCTTAAAAAATAAAAGAATTAATGGAGATATGTGCTGTGCAACATTAGAAGTCATGACAGGTTCCCCAGCTGTCCATCTGAATCTCTGATGACAGACTGGAGTAGTTAGTGTTGGTAAATGCTTTTCAAAAAAAACAAGACTACAAAATAATCTAAGCAAACACACCCTGCACCAGCTTCAGTTTTACACAGTTGGAGCATGAGTGCTGTACTTGTCAGACACTGTCCAAACTCTTGCACACATAACAAAATTGTGTTATGATAACTGAGTCAAGGAGCTCCTTTCCAACATATACACATGAATATTACTGTCATTACGCAGCAGGCAAGACCTTCAACCTACTCCACTTTAACCAGCAGAAAAGAAAAAAAAAGTCTGGGTAGAGCACAATCTCTAAAACAAATGAAACTCCAAATGCTCTACAACTGAATTATTTTTTATATCAGGGATCAACTCTGTGAAGAGCATCACGAAAACTGTATCTTTATTTCCAAGATGCAGAATTACACTAATTTTGCCTGTGCCTAACTCATGCCACAGGCATGAGCAAAAAAAAATAAATAGGCTCATGACCCTGCCCAATGGGAAATGATTAATTCTGCTCTACTTTAGCATTCAGCTTATCAGTATGTCCTTGAATGCTACACACCCTATCAGACACTCTATTCACAGTCATTTTAATACTCTGGTGACTACTTTAAATACATTTTTAAAAAATTAAAACGTTAACATGTTAAAATAAAGAAATAAATCAGTGTTTGAATTTGGTTCGGGGGGGAGGTGGCTTTTTTTAAACTAAGTCTAATTCTAGGAAAATACTGCCCTCTTGTGGCAACAGGACGACACAGTTATTTCAGAGCATCACCACATGCTTCAAAATACATAGAAAAACACAGAAAGTAATGGTGATGTTCTTGAAAAAAATCCTATTTCTCTTTCCCATCCCCACCTCAGGAAAAAAAAAGCAAAATTATACCTAAAATACTGTATAGTTTCTAAATAAGCATAAGCCCTGCTGTCAACATACAAACCTGTCTGAAGAAGGAATGTTATGGATGCCTCACAAGTGAGGGAGCTAGAGCTGAAGGAGTCATTCAGCAAGTGTGCACATGCCCAATAATGTCTTGCATTTGGCCAGCAGCCCCATGACAAAGGCCAAAATAAACTCTCATATATCCATGCTGACATCACTGGCTACATAATGCAGCTCTTCACAAAAGCTATTTCTCAAAAGCACATCTACATGCTAATCTACTTCTAGTTGCTCAGTGGTTCTAACTTTTCCTGCTGAGATGTGCAAAATTTCTGAGGTGCTATAGGTCATTCAATTTAAATGGCTGTACCCACTCATGACAAAAACATAGGTTATTTCTCAGCAACAGCTCATGCACAACCAGCAAAACCACACGCACAAAGGTAGCATCCTGTTCTGGGTATGCATACTGTCTCCCCAGCAGACAAGATCAACTTGGCTAGGTTAAGTTCTATTATCATTGCTCCTGGGAAGCCTAAACTGAAAAGGTATTTTTAGAAAAATCTATATGCTGCACTGCAGCACATTCTATGGCCTCAGTTTTGTTAAGCAACTGCAGTTCAGTGTCAGCAATGCACCAGTAGGGAGACAGAAAAACCTCTTACTGGACACATATTCCTTGTCTGTGACTAGACAAACATAGCTGCATGCTGTGCTGATGCCCGTAGCGTACCACTTTAACCAGGGAAGGTTTTGCCCTGTACTATCCAAACACTTGTGATGTGAGTCTGCCCTTGTGCCAGCAGTCTCTGCACAGGACAAGGAGTCCTGCGTCATGCATATCTGCAGATTATTATGGATTACCTGCTGCCATAGCAAAGCTGCACAATAGTACTACTATTGCAGTTTTAAAAGTATGTCTTTTCTCATGTGATCATCTTTACAGTAATCCATTCTCCCTTTGCAACATACAATTAAATATGCTTTAGGTGTCACCAAATTATAAACTGCATCATACAACACAGGGGTGATACAGCCTCAAAATACCCCCTTAGCCTCGTTCAGTCTATTCCTAAATATCTGAGTTACAATAGAATAAACCAGGTTGGAAGAGACCTTCAAGATCATCTCGTCCAACCCATCAACCAATCCAACCCACCTAAACAACTAAACCATGGCACCAAGCACCCCATCAAGTCTCCTCCTGAACACCTCCAATGAAGGTGGCTCCACCACCTCCACAGGCAGCTCATTCCAATGGGCAATCACTCTCTCTGTATAGAACTTCTTCCTAACATCCAGCCTAAATCTTCCACCTTGATACCTCTCAGCTGGTTTATTGTGAACAGAGGTTCATTAGCTGACCCACATTCAATTTGTTCTGCTTTTCAGAGTCACCTAATTGGTTTTCATCCATCAGACCTCAGATTGGAAGCCTTTACACAAAGAGACTTTTTGGTTTACATGGCACAGTGTCAGTATAAATTAGTTCTGGTTACTGACTGCTATTGAAGATTCAAAGGTTAAAAAGCCAGCCACAGTAGCATCAATCATAATTTTAAAATTTATTCTGTAGGAAAGCAGATTTAGAAATAAGTCATTTTTTTAGCTCACAGTATCACATAGCAATAGCTTAAGTGTCATCACTAGTATTTTGTTAACCTATAACATCTTAGATTTTCACAGGTTGCATTATGCTAATCTTATCAGGAACTTTTGAAGACAGAAATATTCCTCTCTCTTTTGGAACAGAAGTCCCATACACATAATTAATTCTCTAATGAAGTGCCAGCAAGAAAGTTCTCTCTTCTCTTGTCCTAGCCCACTGGGAATTCAGAGAGAAGCAGCCAGCAGAATGCACATTAGCAGGTCTTCATGGCAAGAGGCACAGGGTCTGAAGTCTATGCAAAGACAATGGTGAGAAGGTGACACCCTCGTCATCACTACTCTTGGTACTTTCCTAAGCTATACTGTTCACTGAAAGCCTTCAAGATGCCTTAGCGAATAACACTACAACACAGCAATGATCCAGGTGCAAGTCATCCCATTCCACAAGCCCTATGTCAGTGAAGAGACTTCATTTACCCTTAAGATTAAAACAAAGATCTGACAGCCTTCAAGGTGAACTTTACAACAGCAGAAAATGTTCGTGATGACTAGAACGCTCCTAAGTACACATTACATGTGTGCTGCCTCCCCTCATTAACACCAATTTATTTAAATCACAGAACCACCACTTATTGATTATTCCAATAGACACAAACCTAAAAATCTGTTAATGAAGAAGCATTAAATAGTATCAAGTTAGAAATAGTTTTAAGATTTCAAAATGATGACAAACATACCCAAAGAATTCTGTTAACTTTTATAACAGGAGTTTCATCATTTACTGCAGTAACTGTAACAAATACAGTATGAGGCAAGCTTTGTTTCCACAGTTCTGTGTTGTTTACTATCACAGTAAAATTGTCCATCAGTTCCTCACTGCCATCATGAACATAGTGGATTAATTCTTGTTCCACCTGAAAAATATAACAACCTGAAAAATTAAAGAGGCTAAAAGAAGGTGAATGCCATATTACAAAAAAAAAAAATACAAGCAAACTACTCTAGTCACTCCCCTATGTATTTATTGCCTCATTTTCATGACTTGTAAGACTATTAATGCTTATATCTGATCTGTACCTCTCTGACAACAGCAAACTTTACAGCTCACCCATCCATTCCTCTAGGTAGAACATCTTCACTGGTCAGCCTTGGAATTCTCTGTTCCTACTGAAGGGAAAATAAAAAATCCAATCCTACTATATTTGCCACAATGTTTCCTGGAACCTATAAACTGAACATAGAGTTAGCAGATGATGATTTATGATACAATTTTGCTTCCTGAAGCCTGAAAAATAGCTTATTGTGCATATTTTGTCCACCTGTGAGCAAAGACATGACTTCAAAAAAATGTATTTTTCCTGCCTTTCTCCTTTTTCAATTCACACACCATTTCCTCTGCTCTTTTCAAATGTACTCACAGTTGTCTGCCTTAGGTTTCCAGAGTATCAACAACTCTCTCTGACTGTAAGTGGCCCACCAGTCTACTGTGATGATGGCACACTAGCGTTTGCAGTCACCAGTCTTTGTCACCAGTAGCACACAAGGAGGCAATATGTCTCACAACAAGGTGCCTGACCTCCCTCCCAACCCCAAATGACCAGCTTGCAATGGCGACAGACATTTGTTACATAGCCTGAATAAAGCTCAAACTCACACATCTCAAAACCTCCCATGAAATCATTCCATAACTTTTAGCAATAGAAAGAATTAATAGTGACTACAGCAAAGCAGATCCAAGTGTATTACCTGTTTTCTGGTAAATGTGGTAAGTGTTATTCCAGGAGCATAAGAGTTTTCAATATATCCATGTTTTGGCTGCTCAGTTAACACAAATTCACAGCTGAGTCCTGCAAAGTGTCTACTAGAAATTTTTAGATAGTCTTCCATCAGGGCTTTTGAATGCCCTTCAATTACTGTGAAGTTCTGTATTTCCAGTGGAATCATTCTGGGGATGATGTCTACAGAGATCTCTATTCCGCTCACTGTTTGGACACCATTGGTCACATCCAGAGAAAAACGGTCAGAAAAATGGTCAGAAACTGTCTGCACATATTGAACTTTGCCCTCATCAACATCTTCCTGTGTGAAGCTCAAAACTGGCCTTTGGTCAGCACCAAGATCACTCTGTTCAGAGGAAAACTTCCGAATGTATCCATATACTGGAAGCTGTTCCACTGTGAACACAATCTCAGACGGAGAACTGTTGTCATGAACAACCTTAAATTTAGAAACACAACCCAAGTGTTAAGCAGGAATGGGAGAAATTCTGTAATTGTCTCCTGAGTTTTTCACTTCCAGCCCTGGGATTGTTTACCTAATTAACCAGTATTCTTTGAGTTACACAGTTCCTATTACAATACAACACTTTAAGTAGGCATGAGTTAAATAAACAAGGCAAAGGAGTACGCTGTAACCCCAAATACATTTTGTAGATTTTGAAAAGCCACACACTGTGGAATTAACTAACAGCCTAACAGCTGCAGGATCCTGCCTGGCACAAGGATTTCAATAGCAAAGCAAAGCACTGCCACAATTCACTGGCTGTGCTTATTGAAAGGCTACACACTAACAATGGGAAGGGTTTAACTGAAGAGGAAGAACCTCAGGTTTGTGACAGCAGTTTTAAAGATTCTGGATGCTATCCTCAGAGAGTGCTAACTGGGGTAGCTCCAAACTGAATGTGACATTTGCCACCAGCTCCACTAAAAATGAATCATGAAGTGCCAGCAACTGTTTCAAATAAAACAAATTTACAAGTGCAGCAGCTCCAAGTCTTAACTTTTAAAGCACCAATATGTAAGAGAGTCTTACACTGTGGGCAGCCTTTTTCTTTTAACATAACTATTTTTCCTTTCTAGAAGTGGAAACACACTATTGTCAGTTTCTCTAGAATAAAGAATCCAGAAAGCAGTTGTGTTAATGCAAACCAAAAGACAGACAAACTAAAGACCCTGCAACAGATGAAGCAGTGAAGAAAACTTGCTGCAAGATTAGACAAATTGACAACACAGTTAACTTACTTGCAGTTTTCCTTTACTGATTTTAACTGGTTTTCCTTCTTCAACCAAGAGACTGTTTTTGTTTGCAATCCTTAGTGGCCACTGCTGACTTTCCAAATATATGTAAACACGCACTCCAGCATCTAGATGGGCATCTCTAGCATGGACCGTAAAGTTAAACATGTCAATAAGGTTGTTGCTGTCATCATGCTTGTAGGTCACACACCCCTTTATCAGATCAAGTTGAGTAAAAGAATCCATTGGTAGATTATTTACATATATTTTTCCATATTTAGGGAAAGAGACTATCTCATATGTAAGTTCATTGTAATTTCTGATGTCTTGGTTTGTAATAGCACTTAGGTTAGCGGTTGTAACACTTCCCTCTTTCCCTTTTTGAATCAACAGGACTGTATTATTTGCCAGCCTAACAAAAGGATCAGTGGCATTAACTTCTAGAAGCAAAGAGGTATAGTGCTTGCCATCTGTCACAAAGAGCACAAAACGCCCAAAATCTGCACCACGGTGTATGAACAGAACTTGCTTTTGCTCCAGGTCTGCTTGTTTGAATTGGTAGACTCTGTGCAAAGTATCATTCACTAGCACCAAGTCCCCATTAGAAATGCCACGTCTAGTATAGAGCAACTGTCCATCATCAAAATCAGAATCAGGATCATGATAGCAAAGATCTGCCAAAGTTAACAATCGCTGCCCATTTTTCACTACATTAAATATTGTATCAACTACACGTACTGGTTTTTCATCATTCTTCAGCTGGACAGAAATGTTGAATCTGATTTCTACTGACAAAGGTTCTAACGCTGGATCAAGGTTTGCCCCCATTCCTGCGTCTTCACTGGAAGCTGTGGCAAGAAATCCATCAAATGCAGTCTCAGAGTCATCATGTACATACATAAGGCGCTTATCAGTTATGTCTTGGTTAGTGAAAGTGGTGATATCATCATTACTCTCAAATGAGCCTGAAAATGTAATGAGTTTTAATTTCCCATGCTTAGGAAACTGTGTAATTTTATATTGGAAAGTTCTATTTTCTGGTGTTTGCACAAACAGTTCTGTGCTTGTTATTAACTCTCCTTCACCTTCAGTAACAATAAGACCATTGTTAGTCAAAATAACATTTCCAAAACCTGATTTGATGTAGACTTCAAAGTTGTACACATTTGATACCAGATACTTTGTAGAAATGAGGAATGTAAATGAATCATGGTTGTCTTCATGGTATCTGTTGATTAATTCATAAGCTACTTTCTTATCACTAATATCCTTCTGGCTAAAGACTGCATCTTTCTTCAAAGGCTGTTCATTAAGCAGTATCTGTCCATTCTTTGGTAGGGAAAGCAATTTAAAATTAAGCTCATCTTCAGGTATTTCCAAATCCACAATCACAGCAAAAAGATTGTCTGAATTCAAGTACTTCTTTTCTGATTTTTCAAGTTCTAGAGGATTGTACTTCAATAAACTGTACCTCAACCATTTCACCTTGATAGGAAATGTGTGCTCTTCACTGATTCTGTTTCCTACACTAACTTTGAATTTAAATTGGTCAGTAATATTTTCCAGCTGAATTTCTTTAAAAGTGCTACAGTATCTCACACGGCTACGCTGAACAGAGCGGTGAGAAAAAGAGTTAATTTGCTTCCATTCCCCCTTTGAATGATGCCTTTGGATCTCTCCATACTGGGGTGGCTCTGTGATCTCGTAACGTATCTCCAGCTCCTGGAGGCTAGTATTTGTTTCAACTGCCAGATGCATAGGTGTGATAAGAGCTGTAACACCTTGGAGCAGTTTTACTCCTGAGTTGTTGACAACTCTGTAATCCACAGAAACTGCCATGATACGTAACACAACAGTGTTGCTCACCTTCTCACCATCACTTGCCCTCAGAACAATCCTTGAGTTCTTGACACCTGTGTGCACAAAAAAAATAACACCTTCTCTTAAGTCCTCATCAGAAAAAGCAGTAACAGCTTTTCCAGGATGCTTTGAATTTCCTAAAAATCCTGCATCTACATTCAGACTTCCAAGTACTGAAATACTGAGGTTCATGGGATCTGTATCCTTATCTAGAACTTTTATCAGCTCACAAGTCAAACGTTTCTTTGAGTTCTCTAAAACAAGCAGCAAGTTACCCTCAGGAAGTGTGATCTCAGGTGCATCATTTACTGGAATAACACTAATGCAAAACACATGCTGTTCATTTCCTTGTAAATATGGAAGCACCATCTTCTCACTGCTGGCAGAAATGGAGAAATTAAAATAATCATAAGTGTCCTCAGAACCATCGTGGACATAAAGGATCTTCCTTTGCCATAAGTCCTGCATAGTAAATGTATTTACCTTCTGTGCTGGTTCAACATCTAGTTTCAAGTCTCCATGAGAAGGCAGTTTCTTTATTTCAAAAGAATTTGTGATTGATGAATCTCTAATTTCTGAAAGTCTAAGCTGACTTTAATATGTCTAGATTCCAGGGAAGCTTGTCCTCCTTCTAGTACAATCAAGTTACTTAGAACTAAAAAGTGGCTTGCATCTTCTTTGCCCAGAGAGACATAGCTTTCAGGAGAAATGGTAAATGCTGGGGCTGCTTTCACAGTAGGGTTCTTTACAGCTATCTCTAAAGAAAGATTTGTATTAAAAACACTCTCTGTTTCACAACCAGCTGAAATGTCCTTTGTTACCAGAACATCCTTCAGTGATTTCTTTTCTGAATTGACTCTCAAGTCTCTTAAGCAACCTTTGAAAGACCCTCCTTTGGCACGCTTCCAAGACTCTGAGATTAGCTCTAACTTAATCACTTCTGATCGTGTGCTGTCATCCACACCACCTACAAAGAGAGATCCCTTCAGAAGCAGAAGCTTACTGCGGAGAGGCAATGATTTTTTCATAATTTCTTCATCCAATGTCAGCTGCAAATATTCTGCAGTGTATTTCAGTTGGATGTAGTGCCAATGACTATCATTGACTGACCTATGAAAGGAAAGCTGGGTTCTACTCTTACGTTTTCCAACATAGACTTTAATTAATCCATCTTCCATTTCCATTGCAATGAAGTCTCCTGCTTGCCCAGGATGGTATAGCAGTAAGCCATGTGCAGCTGAAGTTTGGAATGCACACTCCAAGATTCCCCCATTATCAACATTCCAGGATGGGAAAGAAATATAAGATCTGGAACTGAAGAAACTAATGGGTTTATCCTCACCTGCAAAGAATTCATCACTGCATCCCACTGAAACTTCATGGACATTTTTAAGGCCAGGAGAAGGTCTTAGAGGCATCAGAATGTCTAGCTGATTGAACAACACATCATCAATACATCCTCGGAAAGTGGGTAGTGCTCCAATAAGGTAGGGAACATCAAGTTTACTAGTTCCACCTATGTAGAATCCATAATCAACATTTAATTCATAGAGAATTCCAGGCATTTTCACACTAGATCTATCGTATTTGTCAAGTACCAATGTCACATTATCACGTTCATGATGTAGTTCAACCAGGTGCCAAGCTAAATCATTCAGCTGAGATCTTTGTTGAGAATGCAGTACTCGTTCCTCCATGCCAAAGTTAATTCTCAGCTGCAAAAGACGGATTTGAAACTATCAAGATCCAAAGTGCCATTTTCACAATCATATACTAATATATATCTAATGCATTAATTTTAATACATTTCCATGTTCAGCAAATAATTTATGAAATACAATTGAAAAAAACAGAATTCCACTAAAATTTTGTGTAAGGTTACTTGCCATCTGATTTAACAATTGCAGAAGAGGGGGAATGCACACCTCTGCAATTCTGCTAGGACCAACAACTCCTGAGAATGCAGGTGACAATGATCTTTCAAGAACTCACCTTACCAAAAAAATATTATTTGGATCCAAACATTTTACATTATGCTAACATCATCAGATCTGATATGCTGCCTTTACTGAATTTCATGCTTCAACACATAGGTCTTTAAGAACTAGAGATCTCAAAAGCTTTAAAGGTCAATTCTAGTAACTGTCATTGTAGGAAATAAATATACTTTTAAATTATCAAGCATATTATTTGATTTCCCCATTTTTTAAAATATAAACTTCAAGAGCTGCCGAAGATAACAGCTTAAAGAACAGCACTAAATAATACAGGCCACACATATCTTTTCAGTTACAGTTAAAACCGTACCTGTAGAATTCCTGAATGTAGCTCCAGTAAACAGTAATCCTTCTTCCCAGCTGCAAGAAAAAGGAGTCCATGAGCCTTGCTTGTTCGAAACCGCAGCTGTAACAATGTCTGAGAGGATGATTCTGACTTCTTCAACTCAACAAAGCTATGACCATAAAATGATACTGGGGAAGAGAGGGGAAGTAAAACAAAAATTAGTCACAGGAAAAAAAAAATCTTATCTCCAACTATACATAAATATATAATAATAAAAAAAAATTTAAAAAAAAAAAAACACCCAACTTGTCATAACTCTCTATATGCTTATTTATGTATGCATTAGATTAGATCTCAGATATCAAATTCATCAGTCCAAGAACCTGTGTAAGTGCCCAATGGCCACACCAGTATGGACACTCAGAGAATACAGCCCAGTATTTTAACTCCAACAGTGACAATAAGGAATCGTAAGAACAGAGTTATTACTATCCTTCAAATACTCTTCCAATTATTTTTTTGTTTCTGGTATTTTTCAAAAGCTTGTCACAGCAGGTCTATCTTTAACTGCCAAAGGGTTTTTCTCTGAAGCACTCCTCTAGCTCTTTGATACACCATCTTCAGCAAGCTCTTACCCCTCCATCTTCTACCATCTGCATGACTTTTTTGTATGTTCTCACCCATCTTTCTTCCAGGCTAAAGTGCCCTCTTGTTCCCTATATGCAGCCTCTAACCATCCCTGCTGCCACTAGCAGTCACTCAGCTCAGTACAGGCCCCTGCACTGTTTGTGCTCTCTTTTCTGTCATTAAAGAATGGTAACTTTGTCTTCTGACAACCTACTGCCTTTACCACCCCTATTATTACTATACTGAACAGCAAGCATCCCAGGACCAAAACCTCAAAAACTCTGCTGGTAACTTCCCTCATGTGCAAAATAAACACACAAATACATAAATTTACCCCGATCCTTATCTTTTAATCCATTACTTAATAAAAAAAGCCCTACATTATATTCCAGTGGCTGCTCAAAAGCCTTTGAGGTTTACCAAAACCCTTCTGAGAATCTAAATCTCAGCCACTTTTCCCAGCTCCATCAGGAAAACTGTGATTTGTAAAGCAGAAACAATCTTTAAAGAAATCCTACTGCCTCTTACCAAGTTGATCCTACTTACATCTGCATCATTTATCCTTTATTACGGTATCCATAAATGTGAACACTATGGATGTCAGCCTTACAGTCCCCTGGTTATTCTAGTTTTAAACATTGTCATAAAATTTGCCATCCTCTAGGCTTCAGGTGTGCAGGCACTTTAAAGCATGAGCTTAAATACTACTGCAGGTAAGCAATTTCATTCCTCTCATTAATACAATAATACAATACAATACACCAGGTTGGAAGAGACCTTCAAGATCATCGCGTCCAACCCATCAAACAATCCAACCCACCCAACAACTAGACCATACAGCCAAGCACCCCATCAAGTCTTCTCCTGAACACCTCCAGTGAAGGTGACTCCACCACCTCCACGGGTAGCCGATTCCAATGGCCAATCACTCTCTCCGTGTAGAACTTCTTCCTAACATCCAGCCTAAACCTGCCCTGGCGCAGCCTGAGACTGTGTCCTCTTGTTCTGGTGCTGGATGCCTGGGAGAAGAGGCCAACCTCTGCCTGGCTACAACCTCCCTTCAGGTAGTTGTAGAGAGCAATAAGGTCACCCCTCAGTCTCCTCTTCTCCAGGCTAAGCAACCCCAGCTCCCTCAGCCTTTCCTCATAGGGCTTGTGTTCCAAACCCCTCACCAGCTTTGTTGCCCTTCTCTGGACACGTTCCAGCAAGTCAACATCCTTCCTAAACTGAGGGGCCCAGAACTGGACACAGGACTCAAGGTGTGGCCTAACCAGTGCAGTGTACAGGGGCACAATGACCTCCCTGCTCCTGCTGGCCACACTGTTCCTGATGCAAGCCAGGATGCCACTGGCCTTCCTGGCTGCCTGGGCACACTGCAGGCTCATGTTCAGCCTACAATCAACCAGCACCCCCAGGTCCCTCTCTGCCTGGCCACTCTCCAGCCACTCTGACCCCAGCCTGTAGCACTGCCTGGGGTTGTTGTGGCCAATGTGCAGAATCCGGCACTTGGATGTGTTAAATCTCATGCCATTGGACTCTGCCCATCTGTCCAGCCTGTCGAGGTCCCTCTGCAAAGCCTCTCTGCCCTCCAGCAAATCAACTGCTGCCCCCAGCTTGGTGTCATCTGCAAATTTACTGATGATGGACTCAATGCCCTCATCCAGATCATCAATAAAGATGTTGAAGAGCATGGGGCCCAGTACTGATCCCTGGGGCACACCACTAGTGACAGGCCGCCAGCTGGATGTGGTGCCATTCACCATTACATTCATCTCCCAGAAGAAAAATGGCTTTTGTTTGAGAATCTTCTCAATAAGCAGTAAAGCCACTTCATTCAGCTTCTCTGCAGTAGCCATGCCCTTTCTGAGTGCGTCTTTTATGCTAATAACTTAATCAACTGGCTGCACAATTTGGTTTGGACTCGATGATCTTCGAGGTCTTTTCCAACCTTAGTGATACTGTGATACTGTAACCAGCACCAGAACAAGGGGACACAGTCTCAAGCTGTGTCAGGGGAAGTTTAGGCTCAAGGTGAGGAGAAAGTTCTTCACTGAAAGAGTCGTTCGCCATTGGAATGGGCTGCCCAGGGAGGTGGTAGAGTCACTGTCCCTGGAGGTGTTCAAGAGGGGATTGGAAGTGGCACTTGGTGCCATGGTCTAGTCATGGGGTCTGTGGTGACAGGTTGGACTCGATGATCCTCGAGGTCTCTTCCAACCTTAGTGATACTGTGATACTGCAACCAGCACCACAGACCCTCTGAAGGGCTTTTATATTTGACCTATTTAAGAATGATTTAGTAAAAGCTTTGATTCCTTCAGCCAGCTGATCCTTGATCTTTCTGTCCCCGCCCCCGCCCAAAGTGGTCAGTCACCACTTTGCACAGAAAAGCAGCTTTTCCCTCAGAAGTTTACTTCTAGCAGCAAGAAAGCTTTGAACAAACAGCTCTAATACACCTTACAAGCCTTCCATAAAATTATGCAGTAAGAGAACCAATACCATTTGTTGTACATAGTAATATTAGTTACTGTGTAGTCACCATCTCTGGAGGTGCTCAAGAGGGGATTGGACATGGCACTTGGTGCCATGGTCTAGTCATGAGGTCTGTGGTGACAGGTTGGACTGAGGTCTCTTCCAACCTTGGTGATACTGCGATAGACATCCCTTTTAAAGAAACTATTGGAATAACAGGAATAGAGACAAGCCTCCACTATAGGGACTAAATTTTACTAAAAAACCAGGAAACATGTTAAATCATTGTAATTTTTGTATTATGGTAAATTTGTATTATGGCAGTGGCTAGAACTGTTACTGTCTACCTACTGTATGCACTATAGATTGTCCCTACTTAGAGAGCTTTGGACTTAATCACACAGGTAAGATAGAGGAGTCCCCTAACTTACACCTCGGCAAATGGAGCAAAGAGATATTTTTCCCTGGAGATCACAGGAGTATATTCCAGATGTTTGAAATTACCTCTCTTAATTAAAAGATTACTCCACTGCCTGTAGCCATTGTAGTAATACCAAAACATTAGTATAATGGTACGAGAAGGTTTCACCATGAGCAGACAGACCCTTCTCCTTACTCTACTGAGACTCCAAGAAGCAAGTCTCATTCCATTCAAATCCACATTCACCCCTACAGAATCAGTAAGAGATTTCATTGTAATTTTACCAGTGAAGCTCCTCAGAAATCAACAAATTAATTCCAAGGCTGTAGCAGATACGAATGCCTTGAAACTTTCTTTGTGATCACTGTAACTGGGCTCCCAAATGTATTTGGTGACTTTCCGAATCAAAACTAATGACTGATGATAGAACTTGAAGATAACTCTTAAAGACATCATATGTGGGGTAAAGAAAACAGGATTTTGAGGACATGATTGAGCAGAAAGATAAACTCATCCATGCATTACTAAATGCTATTTAGAGTAACTAGAAACAAAGTTGCAGAGTCAATATTTTCAGGTGTGCCACCAGGAAAGTTTGGTATTTATACTCTATACGAATTTCCTGGAAACTAAAACAGAAAAGTAGGTTAAAGTTTTTGCCTTCCATAAAAGCAAATCCATCACTGATGGTGGGGCAGGAAACTCAACATCAGCCTAGGAACTGACCCGGCACTAAATGAGATCTTGGGCCAAGATGACCTACAGTGCCTTGGCATGAGTTCTGCTGCAGTACCTATCAAACTAAGAAACATGTTATTACAGTACACGAATCAAGTCCTCTAGAGCAGACACATTTAGAATTAAGTCCAGCCAAACCCATGTTCAATGACCTCAAAATTAATCTGGTGTCACAGCTTTTGAAGAGGGGATATTTTGTCTTGGACCATCTGATGTTAGTTATACCATTATTCAAGCCCAGTTGTGTTCAACAAACAGTACTATCTTTGAAGTAACCTTGCTGCTGGAACAGATAAATTCTGCAAACCATATAGCACACTCTGAAGTGTCTGGGCAGACAACTTCTTCTGTTACAGCTCTGTACTTCAAAGGGAAAAAAGACTGAAGCAGCTGAGATTTAGTCAGGTCTGCTTCAGCTGCAATATCCCTTCATGGATCCCGACAGGGATATACAATGTTTCAAAACCACAGTGGAATTATCATTTAGCTTGCCAACTTAAAGACCCATCTGAACTGAGTTACTGGCTCATTTGTGGTCCTTATCTCTATCTCTTCTCCCTTACAGCCAACGCTTAACACTGACAAGAAATACCACGCTTGGGTGGTAAGTCCTTCCTAATATTTCCAGTGTAAGAGATAACACTCATACAGGCAGGACATGCAAGTTCTGAGAATTTTAATTTTACTTACACTGACCAGCGTTGTCCACATCTTTAGAAGAAATCATGAGAAAACAGGCCAGACACAGCAAAAGCAAAACCACAGAGCATTTGTGCTTCATTTGTCATCTAGTGGTGGCATTACACTAGCATTTTACCTTTTTGTTCAGCTTTCATTCTCATTCAACACACTGCTACAGCTTGAATATTTTTTCTGTTGGTTTCAATACTGAGAGCACAAGGTAATGAAAGCCTTGACTCTTCTCCTTTGCTTAAACTAATAACCAAAATGTATCTAGAAGAAACCAAACTTGGCCTCACTAGAGAGTCATCACAAGCTGTGTGCACCCATCCAATAACAAAAAACAAGACTAAAATGCTAACTGATGAATATTTTTCTTTATTTTTTCCCCATTTCTGTTAGTGTTTCTCCTTTCAGACTAGATTATGTATCTTCTCTGAAATACAAAGAGATCATACGGATGAATTGTGATCGTGGAATCACAATTCCATATTCATTTCTTTACTGGAGTAGTTTAATGCAGACTTAAAGTCTGCTCAACTCCTTCTGGTCTCCACTGTGGACAGGAAAGAGCCAAAGCTCCATGTACCTCAGTCCTTTACTTCTTGGGATCCTTTTTACATCTTCCTCTCAAAGAAAGCCATATGGAAAGACTTACTCTACTGTGCCTGAATCAGTAACCCAGAAATACTTTAATATTTATGTAACCCAAAAAGGCTAATGCCAGACAAAAACGAGGGATATGAGATCCCCTCCCTGCCCTTAATATTCACCCTTTTACATGAAAACAAAAAAACCCAACCAACCAACCAACTAAAATACATATAGATGTCCTGAAGGGACAAAAGCCTCAAAAATGCCCTAAATCAGACAATGGAGCAGGAGCCAGGAGGTCTGGTTTTCAGGAGATTGCCCAAGCTTGTCTGAACACGCCCTGGGGTCCAAGTGGATCGGGTGTGTGTCTTTGGCCACATTTGGAGTAAAGTGATTCTATAGGTTAAAGTATCAGGTTTCTACCTCTTAATCTTTGTTACCATTTGCCATCATTGTTTCGGGAAATCTACAAATATTAGCCCAAAGAGCCTTGCCTTGCAATTGTCCAAACTCTGTGAGAAGCCACAAGCCTTAACCCTGCAAGCCCAAAAAGCCAAGCCTTGATTGCCTTGCAACTTGGAATCCAAGCTGTGCTTCAGTTTACCCAGAAAGACTGCAAGGCCCCTTGCAGTAATGTGTTGTAAAGCCCAAGAACAGACAGACATGTCTTGCTGGGCCGAGAGACAAACCCTGGAGGAGCCAAGACATTGGGATGGTTTTGTTTTATTGGAAGCAGTAAGAACCACTGTGAAGATTGCAGCTGAAGAACCTCTCCAAACATGCAAAGCTACAAAGCTGACAAAGCCTGCAAGCTTTCACTACAAAGCCTTAGGAGATAAACCGTGTACATGCCTCAGCAACAAGCTGCAGAAGCCAACAGAAAGTGAAACTGTGTTCCTCCAGCTTTCATCTGTTTGACGCCATTTTGGTGCCTGAAAGGAGGTTGTAGACAGGTGGGGGTTGGTCTCTTCTCTCAGACAACCAGCACCAGAACAAGAGGACACAGTCTCAAGATGTATCAGTGGAAGTTTAGGCTCAAGGTGAGGAGAAAGTTCTTCACAGAAAGAATAATTGACCATTGGAATGTGCTGCTGAGGGAGCTGGTGAAGTCACTGTCCCTGGAGGTGTTCAAAAAGGAATTGGATGTGGCACTTGGAGCCATGGTTTAGTTGTCATGAGGTGTTAGGTATTAGGTCATAGGTTGGATTTGATGATCGCTGAGATCTTTTCCAACCTGGTTGATTCTGTGATTCTGTAATTAAGCAACAATATTACTGCTGATTAAATGGCTAATTTGCTGTGAAAACAGTAAAATATGACTCACTGCCCTTAAACAGAAGGAAAAATTTCATAGGTTCATAGAATGGTTTGGGTTGGAAAGGACTTTAAACACTGCCTAGTTCCAATCTCCCTCCCATGGCTAGGGACACCTTCCACTAGATCAGACTGATTAGACCTCATCCAGCCTGGCCTTGAACATGTACAGGGAGGGAGCATCCATGACCTCCCTGGGCAACAGGTTTCAATGTCTCACCACCCTCACTATCAAGATTTTCTTCCTAATACCTAGTCTAAATCTACCCTCCTCAAGCTTCAGTTCATTCCGTCTTGCCCTATCACAACAAGCCTTTGTAAAAAGTCACTTCCCAGCTTACTGGTGAGTCTCTTTCAGGTACTGGAAGGCCCCTATAAGGTCTCCCCAGGGCCTTTTCTCCAGGTTGAACAGCCCCAACTCTCACAACCTGTCCCCACAGGGAAGATGCTCTCGTCCTCCATCATATCTTTCTGGCCCTCCCCTGGACCTGCTCCCACACTTCAATAGCCTTATTATGCTGGGAAAACAAGAACTGGATGTGGAACTCATGAGAGCAGAGTAGAGGGGCAGAATCACCTCCCTTGCCCTGCTGGTCACAGTTCTTTTGATGCAACCAAGGGCATGGTTGGCTTGGTGGCACATTGCTGGCTCATTCTGAGTTGTCAACTGACACGCCCAAGTTCTTCTCCTCAAGACTGCTGTCGAACCACTCCAGGGCCAAGCCTATATTTGTGCATGAGATTGCTCCAACCCAGATATGGGACCTTGCAATTGGCCTCGTTGAATTTCATGAGGTTGGCATGGGCCCACCTCTCAAGCCTGTCCAATTTCCTCTGAATGGCATCCCCTCCCTCTAGCATGTCAACCAGACCACATACATTGGTGTCATCTGCAAACTTGCTGAGAGTGCCTTCCTCCTTCTTGGAATACACTGATCCTAGGCTTGTTCAGTGACCAGGTTTATTGGGCCCCTGTTCCCACGGTCTTTACCCCATCACATTGCCAAGCAGACCCGTGGCAAGGATGAAGTCTGCTCTCTTGAAATCCAGAATAATGAGCTTGCTTCACACCCTCTTTGATGGCTTCAAGACCTTAAATGCCACCAAGCAGCCAAGGCTGCTCTTAAGTTTCACATCATTCACAAGCCCTTCCCTGTCCTAAAAGCACACTCAAAGTACAACAAACACACAGAACACCATTTGCAACTGGTGAGGTACTGGCTTCAAAAACACCTGTTTTAGTTATGTGAGTTAATACACTTCCCATTGTCCAACTAAGATTTCCACCTTGAAAATTTATCCCCTGCAGCAAACTCACAAAAGTACAACAGGAACAGAAATCAACTAGCACAGATGACAGTGGCTTTCTATCTGTCTGTTGACAAACTCAGGTATGTTTTTGGCTCTTTACTATTTTGGATATTGAAATAGAAGATTTGCCTGGGAAGGCAGCCCATTTCTCCCTGTGGCCGGTGAAATTGGTGTGCCCTCTCCTCTGTAGAGCAGACAAAGGCCATAAAGAAATCAAAGTGGTATAACTTTATCCATCCTGTCCGGTTTTGTCCCATCGTTCTCAAAAAACAGCAGCTTGGTTTCATACTGAAACATTTCTTTCATACCACTATGTCTCTTACAGTGCCTCAGTGAGAAGTGATGGGATTGTGCAATGTAGATATGAAGGCAAGTTTCCACATAGCAAAAATATTTTCAAGCCACATAAAAGTATAGCTTGAAGCCTCATTAAGGCTCTGCATGCACTAAATGTTAGGCAGACAATGAAAGAACAAATGACACCAACTGCACATAAGGGATACAGGAAAAATAGTCAAAAGGGAGCTGCCAGATTTACTAGGAATGCCCTTTAAGGCTACTGTAGCCGTTATTCAGTAGTGAACTCACATGCTCAATTCACACTTTGTCAGTGAAGGATTTATAGTGAGATTTTGGGAGTAAATTAAACACTAGTTAGAGACTTTGTGCAAGCCTCTTACATTCACCTAAAGCATACATAGTGAAGAACATCCTTGCCCTACATCTGCAGTTGCTTTGCACACTAGATAAGATGATGTTTAAAGGTCCCTTCCAACCCCAAATGTTCTATGATTTCCAGATAAAAGATAATCCTGTAGTTAAAACACTGAACATCAAGTGAACAGAGCTGACATTAATTACTGGTTCTACAATAGAAACAAACTAAATTGTTGGGGAAACAATTTCAGTTCAGTGCCTTTAAGAAACTGTTAGTGCTTTTTCTTTCGTCCTGCCTTCAACTGGTCTGCTTCACTCAATGATTCTTTTGGTAGCAGAAACTCTCTCTCTTTGGGTACTGCTATAGCTGTAGCAGCAGCTGGAGTCAGACAGGAGAGCTGGAATTTTACAAGCTCACCTGGTTTTGATGCCAGTCTACATGGCTCAGCAGAGCTCACCTTGAAGGCAGCTCAGCTTGAGCATTCTCCATTGCTGCACCTAGCTCACCACCAGCAGCAGTAGGCTGCATTGCTGATTCCCCCATCTTGCAGTTTGGAAATGCACCCTCTGGCTCTTGCTTTGCCTTGCACTGCCTACAATGCTGGGGTCAGAGGACACTACAGAAACAGCAAGGCATAAAATGGTTTGTCAGCTTCACCTATTCAAAAACATACTGGTTCTCCTAACACTACTGACAGCAAAATCAATGACAAAACCTTCCGTCAAGACATTTAAGACAACAATACTATTACTAGAGAAATTTCAGTGGCAATCAGATCTCCCTGATGTCCTTGACAGTGCTGAGACATCTCATGAGTATTTTTTAAAAAAACCCTCCCACTCCAGATGCAGGCTTTTTGTTCACCAGGTGAGAACATCATTTAGAGCTCCACAAACTAAAATTGTCTCATAGAAAGACAAGACAGATACGTTTCCTTTGTGATATTTGAAATTCGTCCTTTAAGAAAAACTAGTAATTCAGCAGTCATAATCAAATATTGGTTCATTTATATCTAGTTTTCTCATCTAGTGAATCCAGCAACCATACAATCACAGAAACTGACAAGGCAATCGGCATTACTAAAGAAAGGGAATTACAACAATTAGTTTTGTCACATGGGAGTGCAAAGAGTACAAAACCATACTTCTGCAACTGCCTGCTGGCCCATTATTTTTAAAAGAAATTATTTTTTAAAATAAAAAACCTGATTACCAGTTGTTGATACTATAACTTACTTGAAAACATACCACAAGAAGAAAACTACATTCCCAGCTGGGTTTTGGCAGTTTCAATAGTTTTACTGACTAACCAAGAGCTATACCTTAATGGGTATATCACCATTAGTCTGAGCTGCAGGCCCTTGGTCCTTACGTCTGAAAAGCCAGACATAAGAGAGTTTGATCTGAATGACAAAAGAATGTACCTGCAGTTGCCAGCTGATACTTAACATTGGCACTGCTAGCTCACAGGCATGCCGAAGCAGGTGAAGAAATCACACACAATCTTGCACGTGCCTTAGATCCTTCCTTACATTACAGGTGATTGGAAAACAAACAAACAAACCCAAACAAACAAAACCCACAAAGGTTTTCATCCACCTCCTTTGGTTTTTATCAGGAGGTCTAGCTGTACCAAGAGCCAGCATCTCCGCCGCAGAAGGGGAACACGACCTCAACAGTTTGCTGACAGTCTCGGCCTTCACGTGAGAACTAAAAAATCCCTGCTGTGCCAGTCGCTGTGAGGCCGCCTTCTGCAAAGCCAGCCGAGATCGGAGCAGCGCTAGCACCCGAGCAGCCCGCCAGGCACCGGGCTCCGCCGCGCAGCCCGTCGGCTCCCGCCCCTCAGCGAGGGGCTGGCGACTAGGCCCTCTGTCGTCCCAAACCTATGCGACACCCTCCCAGCGGGCTGCTCCCTTTCTCGGGGCCACCGGCGAACAGTCCCCTTCAGTGGTCAGGCGAGCTTCACCTCTGCCCGACTGCGAGAGGCCCGGCTCGGGGCCCTTCTCCCACCGCGCCGGGGCTGCTGGTCACCTAGGGCCAGGTCAAGCCTTCCCCACCCCGGCGCAGGTGCCTTCCGGCCCCCTGCCCAGCAGCGCCTCCCGCCATGGCGGCGCTCCGCCGACAGCCCTACCTGCGAGAGCCGGCCGGCTGGTGGCCAGCAGCAGCACCAGCAGCCGCAGGGCGGCGGGCACGCTAGCCCCTCGCCCACCCGCCATGCCGCGGCCGCAGCTGTGGCCCGGCAGGCCCCACTGCCTCCACCGGCGGGCTTCGGGTGGGGCGGAGCCCAGGGGAGCTGCGGGAGAGTGGCACCCTCGCGGCCCCGTTGGCCGCTCCCGCGGGGGTGCAGCCCCTTCTGCTGCCCCGGGACGCCCCTCTGCCTCCCTCGTCACAGCGCAGTTGCTCCCACGTCCCGCCCCGCGCTCCAGAAACAGTCCAGGGAGTGGGGATTGGGCTGGTTGTCTTCTCACAGCCCCGGGCCGCCTCCCAGGAGAGTAGCGGCCGCTTAGCTTTTCCCGGTGGCTACCTGTCCCGTGGCGGGTAGAGAGCAGAGCAAGGCCCAGAGGGGCCCTGGGGGTGCCGGGCCTTGCACATATCGGTCACGCCAGCCCGAAGTTACACCGTGCAGCCAGGCCTGGGGTTCGTTATCCACTTAAAAATACCAAAAATACCAGAATGCCGGGCAGGTTGACTCTCCTCACAGCTGTAGTTTCGACCCTGGGGCACGGCCCTTAGGGCCAGGCTAGACTCACCTCTCATCTGTGGTTTTGACTTACAGTCAGAGGAGAATGGCCCAGATGTGGTTTATGGCTGTTTTCAGTCACTCACTGAGGTACGCCCCCTCAGTGTCCTGCCCGTTGGTAGGAGGCTGCTCTGAGGTGTCCCCCAAAATTTTCTCTCTTCTAGCTGGAGAAGCCACATGCCTAGTAGCATTTATATAGTGTGCCTAAAAGAGGGCATCGTACCTTGTGAAAGAAATGTGTTACAGGTAGACAAAGCATTTGGAGCACGAAGTGCAATGGTTATAACCAGTAGAGACCTAAATTAGGCAAAGTTCTGCATTTCGCGTCTCATTATTGGTGTCCTGTGCTTCAAAGCAAAAAGTTTCAGTTTAGAAAGTATTTTAAAAGAGCACACTTGAATCACTAGCATATAAGCCACTTACTGTATTTAAATATGCAGACATGCATTCAGTTGCATACATCTTCTGTGCCAGGAAGAGCCTTGCAGTCATAAAATTCTGTCTGATGTTATCAGCTGGCAGGGTACACTGTAATATGTCTCAACAGTTCAAGTACTTTAACTTGTTACTCTCTTACACATAGGACTGGAATTTGTGACCTGAAATCTGACACTAACCAAGCAGAATAAGTAACTTAGACAATATTCCTAAACTGCAGAAGAAGAAAAATGGTAATTGTGTGAATCTCTCTCCTAGGTCAGCCATCTGGTTCTTCTCTTCCTTTGAGGTTTGCAGTCATCATTTAGTCTAGATTTTCCTTATCAATTTCTGGCAGGCTCTGCTGTCTCCATGTTTTTAGAATAATGGACATGGGAGGATCCACAGCCAGAGGGAAATTCTGGGAAGTGATCTTCACCCAGATATCACTTAGCAGCTTTATTAAAGATTTTGAAGGCAGTCCAAATAAACTTCATTTGCTTCAGACTGGCACTTGAAGAAGATCTGTCAAAGCCTGAGGAAGAATTGCTTAAAAGCATCAGTTAAAGGTGTGAACAAAGACCAAAAAAATATTTAACATGGAACCTGTGAAATTCTGTACTGCAAGTAGGGAAGCCTGGAGGAAAGGTTTGCCTTTCATGCGTTGCATAGGTCTGATTTAATGTATGTCCACCTATAGGTACTGGGCTTCCCTAAGCCTGTGCAGAGAAGTTTGTCATGAAAGTCCTTGGATATACCTCAAAAGAGACAGCATCTCTTGCACTCTAGGCCTTGGGAAGTCATATTCAAAACCACATTAGGAAACAACAGTGCAGCAAGATGCTTGGTTGGGAGGCAAAAGGGAGGCAAATGAGTGTATCCTTTGCATATGAGGTGAAGCTAAATGCAGAGATATTGAGAGAGCAATTGAAGGAGCCCTGGTATCACATCATGCAGGCTTGGTGAGATCACATGCAGGATGGGAGTGCAAGCAGGAGAGCTTCTGTGTGTTGGACTAGGTCACTGACAGGAGGTTTGAGTTCAGAGAATGGAAAAGCAAATGAATGATCACATTGGATACTGAACAACCAAACTCTTGTTAAATTAATGAATTAATTTTAAAACTATATATACACACTGTCTTTTTTAATACTTTATGATTCATGGTATAGGATGAAATAGGGAATATGATGCATTTATTTTATGACACGCACAACTCAAGATCTATTCCACATTGTAGCTACACCAATACAGTTACAAAACAGTCAATTAGTATGTTAAAAGCAACTCCAGTAAGTAACTCCGCAATCCTGCACTAATCTTTTCCTTAAAGAAAGTTTTGTTTGTCTGTTTGTTTTTTCTGCATGCCTATTTCAAGATTGACTCCTCATCAAAGAAAAGCAATCCTCTTAGACACAAGAGAACAGATTTGAGCTGAGATAGTTGAACCTGATGAAGAGAAGGCTCAGGGAGATCTCATCAGTGTCTATAAATTGGTGATGGGAGCATGTGAAGAAGAGGGAGCAGGACTGTTTTGAAGTTATCTAGTGAAAGGACAAGAGCTCATAGGCACAAACTGAAATCCCAGAAATTGCATTTAAACACAAAAGTCTTCCTCACATTAATGTGACCAAACACTGAAACCAATTACCTAGACAGACTGTGGGGTCTCTGTCCTTGTTGGTGTCCAGAATTTGACAGGACATTGTCCTGAGCAACCGGCTGCAAGTGACCCTACAGAAATCTTAGAGTCTCTGTGATCATTCAAGACAAACATTAAGAAACATCAGATAAGAGAAAGCCCATGTCTGGAGAAAGGCCACATCTTCTTAAGTCATTGTAGAGTTTCCAGCCCTGATTCCTCTTGATTTCAACAGGACTTAGGTTTCTTGAGGAATGTAAATCTGAATTTTTCTTTGTGTCTGCAGTTCCCAGGGGAAGGAGGTGAGGGGAAGTAGGGGGGAGGGGATGTTTATCATCTTGACTTTTATTACTCAAGGATTTCCTGTGTCTTGAAAGCATGGCAGGACT
Organism: Picus viridis; assembly: GCA_033816785.1. Lineage (NCBI taxonomy): Eukaryota > Metazoa > Chordata > Aves > Piciformes > Picidae > Picus > Picus viridis. The sequence goes on along the minus strand of CM066606.1, from coordinate 70,945,705 downwards.
TGTTTCCTAAACAAACAAACAAAAAAACAAAAAATGCTGATCATGTGGTCAGACAGGCAGAAATCCAGTATGTAAAATGTCCTGGTTTGTATCCTTTTGTTCTTCTCTGTAGGCTCATTCTTCCGTACCTGCTGCATATCCAGTAGTTGACCCTTAGTGCTGAGCACTTTCGTGCAAATGTGAAAAATCATTCAGCTAAGTTGGCTGATTCTTCACCATTAATGGTGGAGGTCTGCTAATTTGTTTCCAAAAGCCTATCAGTCTATTAGTTAAAGCAAAATATCTGATGTTATTTGCCGCTAGAATACATTACACATCCATTTCTTTTATTAGATTCACTTGGAAAAAAATTCACTGAGCAGAAAGGACTTGGATGTGGCATCAGAAACTACTGTAGAGATTAGTTTCTGTTCCATTTTCAATTAACAATGCTTTCTTTGCCAATTGCTGCTGCAGCCAAGACTTCAAGACTTCTTACCACCAGTATCTAAAATGATTAAATAAATAAATAAATAAATAAATAAATAAGCCTCTCCACATGTTTTGAAAAAAAAAAATACCATGTTTGGTATGGTTACATTATACTGAAATTACTTGTATAGATAAGTAATAAACACTCAGATGATAACCCTGATGGGAAGGATTGAACGCTGGCTGCAAAGTAGACGTGACAGGTCTTGTGCTTGTGCAAAAATCTCCAGCTAAATAGAAGAAATGAACAGTCTTTAGATAAATTAGGAGTAACCCAACATTTGTTGTATTAAAATTACATTTCAATTTGACATTTTAATGTAAAGCTATCAGATGATGAATGTCCACCTTGGGTTTCTGGAGTGGAGAAACAGTGTAGTTTTCTAAAGCTTCTTAACATCTCAGATACAAGTAGGAAGTTGCAGATGCGTACTCAGTAGTCTTCACCAAAGGCCAACACGAGTCTTTGTATCCCCAAAGAGCCTGGTTACAATGACACTAGAGGGAGTCCTGATGCTGCAAGAAAATCCTTTTCTTGTAACAGTTTCTTAAATAAATAGTGCCTTACAAGGGGAAAATTTGTTGGAATAGAGCCTCCGGAGAAAGTGAAGGAGGCAGTCAATTCAGATGGGATGAAACAGTGTCCAAGTTCTAAATTCCATTTTTTCCAATGATTCATTAAGCAAAACAAATTAATTTTCAAAAGGGCATTGTTAATAAGGACATTATTTTTTAAAGTTAGCATTCAGAATGGAATACAATAATCTCTTGCACTATTCTTCTAGCAATTTAAATTACAAGGGCCCTGCTCTACAAACTCTATGCTCTTCTCATGATCCCTCAGTGAAGACTTAAAAGGTAGATGTTGTTGTCCTCTGAGGTTGGCCTCTTCTCCCAGGCAGCCAGTACCAGAACAAGAGGACACAGTCTCAGGCTGCGCTAGGGCAGGTTTAGGCTGGATGTTAGGAAGAAGTTCTATACAGAGAGAGTGGTTGCCCATTGGAATCGGCTACCTGTGGAGGTGGTGGAGTCACCTTCATTGGAGGTGTTCAGGAGGAGACTTGATGGGGTGCTTGGCTGCATGGTTTAGTTGTTGGGTGGGTTGGATTGGTTGACGGGTTGGATGCGATGATCTTGAAGGTCTCTTCCAACCTGGTGTATTGTATTGTCCTGAGCTTTAAAGTTAGAAAACAGAATTTTTACAGAAGTCAGTGACAGCATCTTGTAGTTCATGTTTCACATTTGCAATAAAATAAGTTTCCCAAAAGCACATAAAGGCATCCCACAAGTTACTGTGATGGCCTGTTCAGGCATGTTCCTGAACCACTGTAACAATTCTGAAAATTTTAGTTATCCAAAAGAAATGTGCATGCATGCAGGACTGGCATTCTGTCAGAATGCTAGCTTACACTGTGCAATGGCACTCAGAATACAGCTTGTTCTGTGGGGGAATCACAGAATCACAGAATACATCTGGCTAGAAAAGAGACCTCAAAGATCATCCAGTCCAGCCCTCAACCTAGAACTGAAAGGTCAATGCTAAACCACATCCCCATGTGCCAGATCCACACCTTGCTGAAACATCTCCAGGGACAGTGACTTCACCTGGGCAGATCATTCCAATGTTTGATAACCCTTTCAGTGAAGAAATATTTCATGATATCCAGGCTACACTTTCCCTGGCTCAGCTTGTAACCATTTCCTCTAGTCCTGTCACACGCCACCAAGGAGCAAAGGCTGGCCTCCTCCTTGCTCCAACCTCACTCCAGGTAGTTGCAAAGAGCAATGAGGTCTCCCCTCAGCCTCCTCTTCTTCAGACTGAACAGCCCCAGCTCCCTCAGATGCTCCTTGTAGGTCATGTGCTCCAGGCCCTTCAGGAGCCTTGCTGGCCTTCTCTCCAGCACCTCAATGTCCTTGTAGTAAGGTGCCCAGAACTGGTGTGGCCTCACCACTGCTGAGTACAGGGGATGATCACCATCCTGACCTTGCTGGCCACAGTGTTTCTAACACAAGCCAGGATGCCACTGGCTTTTTGGGCACCTGGGCACACTGATGACTCATGTTCTGATGACTGTCAGCCAATACCCACAGGTCCCACTCCAAGTTGCAGGTTTCCAACCACACATTCCCGAGTCTGTAGCTTACCATGGAGTTGTTATGACCCAAGTGCAGGACCTGGCACTTGACCTTGCTAAACTTCATATGGTTAGCCTTGGCCCATTGGTCTAACCTGTCCAGATCCTGCTGTAAAGCTTCTCTACCCTCCAGCAGATAGAGCCACCAAGCTAGATGTCATCTGCAAACTTACTGAAGGTGCACTCAACCACCTCATCCAGATCATTTGATAAAGGTATTGAAGAGTGCAGGCCCCAGTGCTGAACCCTGAGGGACACCCCTATTAGCTGGGTGCCAGTCAGATTTAACTCCATTCACAACCACTCTTTGGGCCCAGCCATCCAGCCAGTTTTTTATCCAGCGCAGAATGCACTTATCCAAGCCTTGTGCCATAAGTTTCTGATGGAGAATGGTGTGGAAGACAGTGTCAAAGGATTTACAAAAGTCCAGATAGACAATATCCATGGCATTCCTTCATCCACTAGGCAGGTAACCTTATTGTAGAAGAAGATCAGATTAGTCAGCAGGGCTAATTAGTCATCATGCCTTCTATAAACCCATGCTGACTGGGCCTGATGGCCTGCTTGTCTTGTAAGTGCCATGTGGTGGCGCTCAGGATGACACAAACCTAAAGCAAAGCTCCCTGCAGTAAGTAGGAGGAGGATGGCATTGGCATTCAGTAGGGATCCAAATGCTTGCATTCTTCCTCTTGGTGACCCAAGCCTCAAATCAAGACCTCTTAAGTCTTAGAATACCCTCAGGTATTCACCATGCAAACCCTGTTCCTTTTGAAACATCATCTCAACTCTTGCTCCTCACCTGGTTTTAGGTGAGCTTATCAGACAGCTCCGAGATTGCATTCAGGAATACATAATCCATGAAAATGAAATCTTCCTCTCTTAGAATCAGAACGCCACAGCCTGAGCAATTCAGCACAGGAGTCTGCAACTACTACTAGAAGAAAGAAGTTTGACTTCTTCAGGTAGTGATAGGACTAGGGGGAATGGAATGAAGCTGGAAATGGGGAGATTCAGGCTAGAGGTGAGGAGGAAGTTCTTCACCATGAGAGTGGTGAAGCACTGGAATGGGTTATCCAGGGAGGTGGTTGAGGCCCAGTCCCTGGAGGTGTTTAAGACCAGGCTGGACGAGGCTCTGGCCAGCGTGATCTAGTGTAGGGTGTCCCTGCCCATGGCAGGGGGGTTGGAACTAGATGATCCTTGTGGTCCCTTCCAACCCTGACTGATTCTATGATTCTATGATTCTATGACTTTTGGAAGACCCAGAGAATAAATTGGTGGGATGTTGTTGGTGGAAATTGGTGCTCTTTACCTGCACAGCAGTATACCTTTGAGAAGAACCTGCTAAGTGGTAGTTCTTACTGGGCTGCTCTTGGGGCCCAACAGAGATCTGTGGTGGGTTGAAATTTCCCACCCAGCATTATCTTTGCCAGACCAACTCAGCTGGAAGCAAACGAAAAGCTGTATTTACAAGCAACACTACACTCTACAATGGAATGCAATGAATATGTACAAAATATAGAGTATTTACAATATGGTACAGATATTTACAATTAGCAAACAGCACAAAAACCCCCCATGTCAGAGAGACCAGGAAAGCCATTCCACTGCCCCCCTTCCCCCTGTCCCCAGAGAGAAAGGAGCAGAAAGAAAGCAGGGGTTAGACTTCACTAAAACAACACAGCCAAGGTCAGCTGAAAGCAGAATAATCTCTCCCAAGCTAAGCAAGTAGGGAAGATATCAGAAAAGAGAAAAAATTGTTTTGGTACAGGCAATCTTATAACAGATATTTCTCCCATTAATTTGTTCAGAATAATCTTTAGTTTTCATTTTTACACCCAATAGTGATTTATTCATATTTTTCTACTTTTCTGCTCAAAATCTGTAACTAAATTTTAAAAGCATAGTCTTAAACCACCACAAGATCCCCAGGCTAGTGATGTTACCACCAGAGGAAGAAAATCACAGCCACAGAGGCAAACCAGATACTGTGTTTTCTCCCTGGAGCTATCCATGGGGTGAAGGTTTAGACATACTCCTCCTCTTCCTTTCTTACCCTGGGGTTATTAAGGCCCATTATATCAGTTTGCAGCTGTCAACAGCTATGGTTTGCCGTTCTTACCTGCTGGCTTCCTGTTCGTACCTGAATTGTCATGGCTGCTAAGTTACACTAATAAAGGCTGCTCTTTTTACTAAAGCAATGCAGTTTTAGAGAAGACGTACCATAAAGAAGCATGAATTTATATTATGATGCTGCCATGGTGTAGATCGTGCCTTACTCCCTATAGAATACATGCCAGCAAACACAGGATGCTCTCCAGAGGGTCTCTCCTAGTCACAGATCAACATCTCATCATTTCTTATCAAAAGAATTCCTTAATTTGCCAAATATATTAGCTTACATTCCTTAATTTGCCAAATATATTAGCTTGCATATTAAGATCATGAGTAATAAAACAAATGTGGGTAGTGTGCCAGACAGTGCAGTAGCCTTAACTTGCATTATTTCTACTTGTTTGTTAAGTTCCAATGTGTGGAGATGCATTTCCTTGTTCCAAGTATTTGCTGAGATACATATATAGAAGCATCTGAATGTTCAAGATGACCTTAAGAGACATATTCATTTGCCTCAAGTTCAGTGTTAAGAGTTGCCATTTAGTGTCCACCCTTCTGCAAATTTGTGTACAAGTCTCAGGTCAGTTCTTTCAAGGGAGCCTATTTAATACTTCCAGCTCTGGAAGCTCCCTTAGAGATAATTTGTCAGAACTGTCGTCTTGAACCCGATCTTCAACCTTACCTGCCAAAGAAAAACAACTGTCAGCCAGCCAAAAGTCCAGCAAAGGAAAAAGAGTAACACAACAATAGCAAAACTATGCAAGTTATTTTAGCACAGGAAGGAGCCTAGAATTTTACTTTTTTGCAGGTCAAAGGAGGCAGAGAAACTCAAAGGGATGGTACTAAAGAAAATGCTTTCATGCCCCTGGCTTTAGGGTGCTGAAAGAGTAAAGCAACTCCCTGGAGAGGGCTTCACTTCCAGGACAGTGGCACATGATGTCCCTCAAGATACTTGCAGAATTTAAGTTTGTAGGTTTTAGTGAAAAATATCTGGCCATTCCATGATATGACTGATTTAAAGACAATAGGGATCAGGCACCGCAGCAGCACATTTACAAGCAATATATGTCAGAATGCAGAATAAAAGTAGTGAAACAAGGGGTGGGGGGCAGGGGGAGAGTGTTAATGCCCTTTTCTTTAGTGATATATGCAATTTTACTAATCCTTTTTGGGTTCAGCATTTTTTTATGCCACTCCTGCTGATCAGCAACCACGATTATTGTTTGTAGCTCTGTCCCTTTTGGTTAGGCCTTTATTCTCTAGGAAAATATTTTGTATTACACACTGATTTGTTTTTCTCATTTACCAGTGCAAATGGTTCAGATTTATCCAATATTTGCAATACATCTTTCTTTCACCAGTTTAATCCTGGATTGATGAGAATTGTCCTCATCTGCTTTGTTATTCTGGGTGAGCACATGGTGGTTTTTCATGGGCTACCCTTAACATCACTAGAAGTGAGTTACAGCCATCCTGCTCTCAGTCCTGCTGCTTACATTAAAAGGTGCATTTACAAATGTGCTTTGTACAGTTTTGCTTTTGAGACTACTTACCAAATTGCAGCTGTAGCAAGTACACACTATTGCTTGCAGAAAGCTGCCTTGTCCTGTAAATCAATACCCACTGCTGATAGTTGCTTTTCCATCTGGATTGGAATGTATCAATCTTCCACAAGCACTGTTGCCCTTGGGGAATTGCCTCTTGCCCATGCTAGCTATTTTCACAACCTTCACTGTTTTTTAATTGTTTTGTTTTAAGGCACTTACACTCCTGCTTTGGCAAGGGGCTTGGCCGTGATGATCTTCAGAGGTCCCTGCTAACCCCTACCATTCTGTGATTTTTGTGGTAAGAAGTAACAGGAGCTTCTCTCTTTTTTCCTTCTCTCTCTCTCTCTTTTCTTTCTTTTTTTTTTTTTTTTTTTTTTTTTTTGACTATAGGTACAGAATAATAAAGGTGCACAATAACACAGAATGCAAGGAGTCACACGAATCATTAAATTCACCCTTCTGGCTCCCGCAGACTTTACCTTATATAATAATCAGTGTTATTCATTTATTCACCTCTGTCTTAAAAACAACTATATGTCTTCGTCTCATTCCTGTTCTGTACCTGATTGACCATTTGCAAAACTGCCCTGAATATGATTATTCTAATAGCTTGGAAACTTCTGATTTTCAGCTGACAGGCTTTATAGGCAGCTGGTATCACAACTGTGCCAACACTGTTTTTTAATCTAATGAGTTAACAAACAAACCCTTGGTGCTCAACTTATTCCTTAGCATATTTGTAGATGGCACCCTTTCCCCTTAAGCCATGGCTGAGCAAGCCTAGCTTGTCTATCTAACCTCTCACAAATTAGGTTATCATAGAATCATAGAATCAGTCAGGGTTGGAAGGGACCACAAGGATCATCTAGTTCCAACCCCCTGCCATGGGCAGGGACACCCCACACTAGATCAGGCTGGCCAGAGCCTCGTCCAGCCTGGTCTTAAACACCTCCAGGGACGGGTCCTCAGCCACCTCCCTGGATAACCCATTCCATGGCTTCACCACTCTCATGGTGAAGAACTTCTTCCTCACAATTTCCTCACTTTCTCAATACCCTCAGAATTCTTTCCAGTCTTGCTCCCTTCCTGGTTTGAAACCATCTTTCAGAAACACAAGTGATCCAAGTAATACACAGCCATCCAGATCTGGTTACAGAAAGCCCTTGTCTCACACCTTTGCCTACTTCCTTTAGAAGGTTTATATATCTGCCTTAGTCCCTCAACCAGATTGCCAAATCTAGGTTAACTTCAAACCTGACAATGGAGAATACAACAGCTGGCACACAAGATGGCTATCATGGTGTTGTTCTCCAGAGGCTCCAGCTTTCTCTCTTAGTGCTGTCTGATAGAGGCATCTCCATGATGTCTCAGACCAATAAGAACTGTTGAGCTAGCTTTCCCACACCAGATGTGTAGAGCACAGCTGCAACTGGTGTGGGACTTGTGCAAGAGCAGGATTTATCACACCTCTCTTGGCAACCTGAAGCCTGTGCAGTACACAGTCTATTATGTTCACTGTTGCAGCTCTTTATACCTTAGAATTTGGACATTTTTTACTTTATACACCTTTTAGAAGCTTTGGGGTTTTCTTGGGTTTTTATCTAAACAAGTTGCCTCATTGTAATATTTTCATGAGGACTTTCTTCCATTTTCTCTTGCTTTATCATTGTCATTTATTTGCCTGGGGTAATGGAAGCACTGAATTTCACACTGCATAGGCAGTTTAGAAACAAGCACAGTCCAATGGGATGGGTCTGATGAATAATTAGGAAAGAGTGAAATGGTAGACTGATATGAGGTTTAGTAAGCTGGGCTGTAGAAGGGACATAATGTAGAACTGCCTCTAGGTTTTGAATACTTTTGTGATACATTTCTGTAATAGCTAAATAGGGCCCATATTTTATATACATCATGTAGGTTTTGACTAAGAGTTTGGAAGAATGGGATTTGAAGGCTGTGTTGTTGGCTTGGCACCTGCTTGGGAGCATTAAATTACATCAGGTAAGAGGTTGGGAAAAATCAGGAGAGATTTTAAGTGAAGAAAACAGCCAAAAAGACAAAAGTGAGCTAGTATCTGTGATGACGTATATGCCACAAACCCAGTGATGTATGACCTTGAATGTAAAGGCAAATAATCTAGTACACATGCAAACATGGAGACATGCCAGGTCTCAAGGTGACTTCATCACCAATAAAAGCTGATCCCTAATGTCCCTGGACAGACAAGTCCTTAAATAGCTTCATTTTTTGTTGCCCTGTAGCTAACTTGTCAATAGTGCTAGGTTTCCCAATTTTCCCCAGCCCATATAGTTCCTCATACAAAGAAGAGCAAAACTGTTTTAATTTTAACCCATTAATTTCCTTAGGAAGAAGGGTGTTGACTTGAAAAGCTACCTCTTAACACTTTGTTCTTGTGTGTGGTATTTCAACTCTGAGATTATATTTTGGAAGCAGCTTTTTATTGTGTTGCATTCCACTGTCCAGAGCAACTGACCTGGAGTCAGTTCACTCCGTACTGCTACTGCCCTGGAATGTTTCAGGTTTGAGTGGCCCTGTGGGAGCTGGGAGAGAGAAAGATATACTCTGAAACCAACATGAGATACAGACTTCCTCATCTGTAAATGGTATCAACTACTCCATTTCATGGAATGTCTTTACTACTTCAGGTAGTATGCCTGTAGACTACTATATGGGAAGTACTGGACTTGCCCTACATTGTATGTAAGTAGTCCATAAACCAAACCATTGCCCCTCCACTGGCAGGTAACATAATCTCACATTTCACTGCACATCGGCCCAGCCACTTGTTCAGACAAGGGCTCTAAGATCAGTAACACTCTTGCTCCATGTTTTTTTCCCAACTGTCTGATCATATGCTGGAAGGGGTCTTGGACTTGATGATCTTCAGAGGTTCCTTCCAACCCATAACATCCTGTGTGAGCCTGTATGTGTGAAAACTTGTTTCTTTGCTGTTTTTTAGCTAGGAGAACTCAATGCAAAAGCCACAGATGACATCAAGATGATCTGAGAGACATCAGGCTTCTCCCCTGACAGTTTGTGTTTATGAAAGGCTGATTCTAAGACAAGAAATACACATTCAAGCCCTGAACAGATGGGTGGTAAGGCTCACCTCCAGTGTCTCTCAGTGTAAAATCTCAGTTTTTGTGAGCTACTCTCCTTCCAGTCATCTCAGATCTATGTGGTACTGATGTTCTTCAGCTGTTTCTTTGGGGCTCTGCTAGGATAGAATCATAGAATCATAGAATCAGTCAGGGTTGGAAGGGACCACAGGGATCATCTAGTTCCAACCCCCCTGCCATGGGCAGGAACACCCCACACTAGATCAGGCTGGCCAGAGCCTCGTCCAGCCTGGTCTTAAACACCTCCAGGGACGGGTCCTCAGCCACCTCCCTGGATAACCCGTTCCAGTGCTTCACCACTCTCATGGTGAAGAACTTCTTCCTCACATCTAGCCAGAATCTCCCTACCTCCAGCTTCATTCCATTCCCCCTAGTCCTATCACTACCTGAGATCCTGAGAAGTCCCTCCCCAGCCTTCCTGTAGGCCCCCTTCAGATACTGGAAGGCCACAATGAGGTTACCTCAGAGCCTTCTCTTCTCCAGACTGAACAGCCCCAACTCCTTCAGTCTGTCCTCATAGCAGAGGTGCTCCAGCCCTCTGATCATCCTCATGGCCCTTCTCTGGACACCTTCCAGCACATCCAGATCCCTCTTGTAATGGGGGCTCCAGAACAGGACGCAGTACTCCAGGTGAGGTCTCACCAGAGCTGAGTAGAGGAGGAGAATCCCCTCCCTTGACCTGCTGGTCACACTTCTCCTGATGCAGCCCAGGATCTGATTGGCTTTCCAGGCTGCAAGCGCACATTGAGAGCTCATGTTGAGCTTCTCGTCCACCAGCACCCCCAAGTCTCTCTCCTCAGGGCTGCTCTCCAGCCAGTCCCTGCCCAGCCTGTATTTATGCCTGGGATTGCCTCGACCCAGATGCAGGACCCTGCCCTTGGTCTTGTTGAAGCTCATGAGCTTGGCTTGTGCCCACCTCTCCAGCCTGTCAAGGTCCCTCTGGATGGCATCCCTTCCCTCCAGGGTGTCCACTGCACCACACAGCTTGGTGTCATCAGCAAACTTGCTGAGGGTGCACTCGATGCCACTGTCCATGTCACCCACAAAGATGTTGAACAAGACAGGTCCCAGGACTGATCCCTGAGGGACTCCACTTGTCCCTGGCCTCCATTGGGACATGGACCCGTTGACAGCCACTCTTTGGGTGCGGCCATCAAGCCAGTCCTTTATCCATCTAGTGGTCCATCCATTGAACCCATGTGTCGCCAGCTTGGAGACCAGGAGGTGGTGCGGGACAGTGTCAAAGGCTTTGCTCAAGTCCAGGTAAACGTCATCAGTTGCTCGCCCCTCATCTATTAATGTTGTGACCTGTTCATAGAAGGCCACTAGGTTTGTCAGGCAGGATTTGCCCTTGGCAAAGCCATGCTGACTATTCCAAATCACCTCTTCACTGTTCTTCTGAGTCATTAGTGCCTCCAGGAGGATCTGCTCCATGATCTTTCTGGGCACAGAGGTGAGACTGACTGGCCTGGAGTTCCCTGGTTCCTCCTTCTTGCCCTTTTTGAAAATGGGAGCAATGTTTCCCCTTTTCCAGTCTGTGGGGACTTCCCCAGTCTGCCATGACTTCTGGAATATAATAGAGAGGGGTTTGGCAACCTCATCTGCCAGTTCTCTCAGCACCCGTGGGTGTATCCCGTCGGGTCCCATGGACTTGAACACTTTCAGGTTCTTCAGGTGATCACGAACCTGAGCTTCACTTACGATGGGCAGTTCTTCCTCCCGTCCCTGGCATCATCTTCCATGACTCCAGGAGTGTGGCTGGAGGCCCTTGCTGTGAAGACTGAGGTAAAGAAGTTATTGAGTATCTCAGCCTTTTCCACATCACTTGTGACTAATTCACCAGTTTCCTTTCTGAGGGGGCCCACACCTTCCCTAGTCTTCTTGCCATTAATATACCTGTAGAAACTCTTAGTGTTCCCTTTAACCCCCCTGGCTAGATTCAATTCAAACTCTGCTTTGGCTTTCCTAACCAGGCGTCTTGCTGCTGGGGCAGCTTCCTTATATACCCCCTGTTCTATCTGTCCTTCCCTCCACTTCCTGTGGAGTTTCTTTTTAAGTGATAGTGTGTCCAGCAGCTCCTTGTTCATCCAGGCAGGCCTCCTAGCATTCTTTCCTGCTTTTCTCCTTGTAGGTATACAAAGCTCCTGGACACAGAGGAGGTGGTCCTTGAATACTGACCAGCTGTCCTGGGTCCCTCTTCCCTCCAGGGCTTTGTCCCATGACACTTTGGCTAGCAGATCCCTGAAGTGATCGAAGTCTGCACACCTGAAGTCCAGGGTTGTAAGCTTAGAATAGGTCCTCCTGATTGCCCTGAGGAGATTAAATTCAGCTGCTTCATGGTCACTGCAGCCAAGGCCGTCTCTGAGCCTCACATTGGTTACCAGCCCTTCCCTGTTGGTGAGAACAAGGTCCAGCGTAGCACCTTTTCTTGTTGGTTCCTCTACCATTTGGAGGAGGAAGTTGTCTTCTATGCAGTCCAGGAACATCCTGGATTGCTGATGCCTTGCTGTGTTGTCCCTCCAGCAGATGTCAGGGTGGTTGAAATCCCCCATGTGGACCAGGGCTTGTGACCTGGAAGCCGCTTCTATTTGCCTGTGGAGGGCCTCATCTGCTTGGTTCTGCTGGTCAGGTGGCCTGTAGGAGACCCCCACAGTAATATCTCCTTCCCCTGTCTTGCCTTTAATTCTAACCCATAAACTCTCAACCATCTCATCATCCCTCCCCAGGTGGAGTTCTGCTGATTCCAGCTGGCTGTTGACATAGAGGGCAACACCTCCTCCTCTCCTTCCCTGCCTATCCTTCCTAAAAAGCTTATACCCGTCTATCCCTACATTCCAGTCATGGGAGTCGTCCCACCAAGTTTCGGTGATGCCCACTATGTCATGGCGTCCCAGCAGCACGGTGGCCCTTAACTCATCTTGTTTGTTGCCCAAGCTGCGTGCATTTGCATAGAAGCACTTCAGCTGGGCTTGCCCCATCATCCTCTTGTGCCATCTCCCCTTGGTTTCCACAGGGTGTCCTGGTGCATCGTTCGTGGCTTGCCTCAGAGCAGCAAGTTGAGAGCCCTTACCAGCTCTCCATCCCTCTGCCTCAGGTGAGCTGCCCCTCTGCTTGTCACAGGCCAGCAGGACACTATTAACCCCTCCCCCCTTCAAATCTAGTTTAAAGCCCTGTCTATGAGCCCTGCCAATTCCTGCCCCAGGATCCTTTTCCCCCTCTGGCACAAGTGTGTCTCATAAGTTGTTTGCAGCTCTGCTGCCTTGAAAACCAAACCATGATTGTAGAACCCAAATCCCTGTCGGTGGCACCAGTCCCTGAGCCATGAATTGAGCTGTTGGCTCTTCCTCAATGTTCCCTCATCCATCACTGACGTTAGAGGGATAGCAGAGAACACTACTTGAGATCCTGATCCCTTTAGCAGGTGCCCTAACATTATGAAATCTCTTTTAATTGACCGTGAGCCTCGCATTGTTGCATCGTCACTACCCACCTGAAAGACCAGCAGTGGGTAGTAGTCTGAAGGACTCACGAGTTTGGGAATTTTGCCTACTATGTCCTTTACTTGGGCACCAGGGAGGCAGCAGATCTCCCTATGAAATGGGTCTGGTCTGCATATTGGGCTCTCTGCTCCCTTCAGTAGGGAGTCTCCTACAACGATGACCCTACGAGGTTTCCTTTCTGGACTAGTTTTGATAGCTGGCCTGAGGCAACCTGTCATTGGTGCAGCTTCTGTCTTCCTTGAGTCCTCATCCTCACCTATGACCTGCTCCTCCTGCAGAGCCTCATACCTATTCTGTACCTGCACTGTAGGCAGCATGCTGCTCAAAGTAGCACGCTTGCCCCGTCTGCACTTCTTCCGTCGGGCAGAGACCTGCTCCCATTGGCCCTGCTCATGTGGGTTACTGCAGGGAGGCTGAGAGGCTAGCTGATGGGTAGGTATCAAACTGCCTGCTCCACTGAGAGTTACCCCCTGTTCTGGTTTGGTAGAAGTTAGATTTTGGGAATAGTCAGTGTTCCTTTCGCTGTCTCTTATAGCTCTAAGCCTTTCTACCTCTTCTTTTAGTTCGGCCACCATGCTCATCAGATCGCTGATCTGCTCACACCTCACACAGGAGCTGTTCCTTCCATCCTCCATATTGAGTGCCAGGATCCAGCACTCACTGCAGCCACCTGCCTGAACACCTGCATGCTTGTGAGTGGCCTCTGTTTGGGTGCCCACTGTTCTTCTACTAGCCTTACTTCTAGTAGTAACCATGTTGCAGTAACCACCCTAACCACCCTCTTAACCACCCTCTCCACCCGGCTTTGCTGCTTTTTTTTTTTTTTTTTTTTTTTTTTTTTTTTTCCCCGGCAGTGAGCCAAGGCTGGGCCGAGCTCCTCGCCGCTGCCTGCTCTCAGCCACCGCTGGGGTCTGTTTGGTTTGCCGCGGTTTCCACGGCAACCCCTCCCCCTGCTACTTCACTGCCCTCAGGCACGTAGGCAACCCGAGCCTGCTGCCCCACCTCCCCTCTCCAGGAGGTCCCGAGCCACCAGCCCCTTACCTCCCGAAAAGCAAGGAAAGCAAAGGCAAAAGCAAGCTCTCAGAGCCGAGTTCCTCACCACTGCCTGCTCTCTCAGCCACGCTCTGGGATGGGAATGACTTTTCCCTTCAGCAGTTTGAAAGCTCTCTGAGCAGGCTTTTCTCACACTTTTCCATTGTCCCCAACCTGGCCAGTAGCACTATCAAAGTGAGCAAAACCTGTACTCTTGTTTGACTTCAGGTCTCTAACTGGAAGTAACACTATGCTATGGTCCTGCTATCCAGGAAAGTCTAGTGATACGGTGGCTGAAAACAGCATCTGCGCCTGGAGACTCACTTTCACATAACTGTGACATCATACAAGAGAACCTGAGTTAGTACTGAGAAGAGAAATGGAGCCAGATATGTGGAGTGCCAGTATTACTTCCCAAATTATATCCAGAGTGCCCCAAGCTGCTTTAAAGATATGTCCACTCCTCAGGGCCGTTTCTCCAACAGTACATTCACTTTAGTCAAACCAAGCAGAGATAATTTTCTTCAAAAGAGAGGGAGTTTGGATGCTGATAATTGGACTGACTCCTGTCAGGAAGACCTATAAAGGATTGTAAGGGATAGGTTAAGACAGAGAGAAAGAAATTTTGACAGATGAGGAAAACAAACAAACAAACAAAAATAAAAAAACTGGTGGAAGACTCTACACTTGCCCATGTTTAACTTAGTTAAATTTCTCCCTGTCCAGCTCTTCTCTCTGCTGCTGAATGGCAGCACAACCCTCTGGTGCGTCAGCCACTCCACCCAATTTTGTGTCATAAGCAAACTCGCTGACAGTGCACTCAGTGCCCTCATCCAGGTCGTTGATGAATAGACTGAACAGCACTGGTCGCAGTCACTCTGAGGGACTCTACTAGATACAGGCCTCCAACTAGACTCTGTCCCATTGACCACAACTGTCTGACTTCTTCTCTTCATCCTGTTCACAATCCACCTCACTACCTGATCCTCCAGACCATGCTGCTTCATCTTGGCTGCAATGATGCCCTGGGAGACAGTGTTAAATGCTTTATTGAAATCGTAATAAACCACATCCACTGCTCTACCATCATCTATTCACCTGGTTATGTCCTCATAAAAGGCTATCAGGTTGGTCAGACATGACTTCCCCTTGGTAAAACCATATTGACTGCTCCTAATGACCCTCTTGTTCTTGATATGCCTAAGAACAGCACCAAGGATAAGTTGCTCCATCACCTTTCCAGGGATGGAGGTGAGGCTGATTGGTCTATAGTTACCTGGGTCCTTCTTCTTTCCCTTTTTGAAGATTGGAGTGACATTTGCCCTGCTCCAGTCCCCAGGCACCTCTCCTGTCCACCATGACTTACCAAAGATGATGGAGAATGGTCTGGCAATGACTTCCACCAGCTCCCTCAGCACCCTTGGGTGCATGCCATTAAGACCCATGGATTTATGGATGTCCAGATGACTTAGCTGTTATCTAACCCAGTCCTCATCAACCAAGGAAATTTTGTCCTTTGTCCTGTCTTTCTCTGGGGCCTCAGGCTCCTGAGGACAGCTTCCAGCAGCATAGATAAAGACATTTAGCAACTCTGCCTTCTCTGAGCCCTCTGTCACCAAGGCACCCACCTCATTCAGCTGTGGGCCTACATTGCCTCTGTTCTTAGCTTTTCTTGTGATGTATTTGAAGAAGCCCTTTCTGTTGTTGTTAACTTCCCTTGCAAGGCTGAATTCCAAGGAGGCCTTAGCCTTCCTAGTAATCTCCCTACATCCTCTGACAACTGCCTTATATTCCTCCCAAGTAGCCAGTCCCTTCTTCCATGATCTGTGAACTGTCTTCTTCTACCTGACTTTGCTTAGCAGTTCCCTACTTAACCATGCAGGTCTCCTGCCTCCCTTTCTCAATTTCCTGCTCTTTGGGATGTTCTGATGTTGGGCTTGGAATAAGAGGTCCTTGAATGTTAACCAACTGTCTTGGGCCCCTTCGCCTTCTAGTACCCTGTCCCATGAGATTTCCCTTAGCAATTGCCTGAAAAGGCCAAAGTTGGCTCTGCTGAAATCCAATGTTGTAATCCTGCTTGATACTTTCTTCATACCACACAAGATTATGAACTCCACCATCTTGTGGGCACTGCAGCCAAGGCTGCCCTCAACCTTCACCACTTCAATGAGTCCTTCCTTGTTGGTATCAGGTCTAGCAGTGCTCCTCTCCACCATTTGCATCAAGAAATTATCATCAATGCACTGGAGGAGCCTCCTGGACTGTGGATGGCTGGCTGTATAGGGCTTCCAGCAAATACCTGAGTAGTTAAAGTCCCCCATGACAGCCAGGGCCTGTGACTGTGAGTCTGCTGTCAGCTGTCTATAGAAGACCTCATTGACTTCATCATCCTGATGAGGTGGTCTGTAATAAACACCCACAACAGTATCACCCATACCAGCCTGTACCTTAATATTCACCCACAAACTCCCAACTCTCCTCTCATCCACTCCTGGGCTGAGCTCAACACATTCTAGTTGCTCTCTCACATGGAGGGCAATATCACCACCTAGCTTAGCTGAGCTATCTTTCGTAAAAAGGACATAGCCATCCATGACCACATTCCAGTCATGTGAGCTGTCCCGCCATGTCTCTGTAATTGCCACTAGATCATAACCCCTTGACCTCATGTGGATTTCTAGTACCTCCTGTTTGTTCCCCATGCTGCGTGTGTTGGTGCACAGACAGCACAGGGAGCAAGCTGAGCACGATACCACCCTGGCGGGGTGAGAGGCCATCTGGTCCACAATAATACTAGAACACTGCCCCACTGGTGCAAGCCCAGCAAGAGCCCCATCCCCTTCAACTCTAGTTTAAAGCTCTGTGAATGAGCCACGGTAGTTCCTATCCAAAAATCCTTTTCCTGTTGTGAGACAAGCCTCTCTCATGTACTACCATCCATCCTGGTGTCCTGCAAAGCCAGTTATTATCGAAGAACCCAAAGCCCTGCCTGTAGCACCAGCCTCAGAGCCAGGTATTTACAGACTGGATTTTTCTACTCCCTTCTATATCATGGCTGGGCACTGGAAGTAGAGAAGAGAAAATAACTTGTGCCCCAGACTCTTTCACCAACTGTCCCAAGGCCTTGAAGTCTCTCTTAATCCCCTTCAGACTACAGGATGCAGCTTTCTTCCAACCTGTCTGGAAGATCAGCAATGGGTAATAGTCATGTGACTGCACCCCACTGGGGAGTTCTTTAGTGATATCCCTGATTCAGGCTCCAGGGAAACTGCAGACATTCCCTAAAGCCAGGGTAATCTAGATAGCTTATAGTTATTTTATAGGCACACCCTCATGCTTCGAGTCACAGTCCTGTTCCCCTTCCAAAAAGGAGGAGCTTCCTTCCCCTCTTTTTTTATGCTCACAGTGATTTTCCAAGGCACTAGATTTGTGTTGGTCACACAGAAGAATACTTTTTATTGTTACATGGTCTGACCATGCTTCTTATGCACAGCATGCCTGGTTTATTTTGGCGTTCTTCTTCTTTTTACCCAGCATGTGAGGAAAACAGACATGCATATTCTTTGCACTCTGCTCAGCTCTGTATTTACAGCACGATGGTTTGTGCTGTTTTCAGGAGACACTCTTGCATCTCCTGTCAGGGCTGATCTTGTGCTGCCCATGAGAAGCCTTTGAGGTAAACATTAATCAAAGTACCCTAGCAGTTTGTTTTTTCATTGTTATCCCAATTTTATCATTAATAGTGGCACGCACCAGCCAAATTAATCCCAGTGACAAGATCTTAGACCTAACTACTTGTGTGGGTGTTTCTTGAGGAACAGCCTTCTCTTGGAGAGCCCAGCTCCCAGCTCCAGCTTCACTTCAACCTATGTGACGCCACTGAATGCAGGTGAACTCCAGTGTTTGACAGCTACTGACAATGACAGCCGCATCTGATAATGTGTGTTTTATGAGTCTCTGTAATTTTTTCCAACCTACGCCTGACCCTGCTTCAGGGCTGTTAAACTGCTGCTCATATAACATGATACTAAATAGATCAAGTGAGGATTTTTTAATAGTATCATAGTATCAGTCAGGGTTGGAAAGGACCTCAACGATCAGCTAGTTCCAACCCCCTGCCATGGGCAGGGACACCCCACACTAGATCACGCTGGCCAGAGCCTCGTCCAGCCTGGTCTTAAACACTTCCAGGAATGGGGCCCCAACCACCTCCCTGGACAACCCATTCCAGGGCTTCACCACTCTCATGGTGAAGAACTTCCTCCTCACGTCCACCCTGAATCTCCCCACCTCCAGCTTCATTCCATTCCCCCTAGTCCTATCACTATCTGATAGCCTGAGAACTCCCTCCCCAGCTTTCTTGGAGGCCCCCTTCAGATACTGGAAGGCCACAATGAGGTTACCTCGGAGCCTTCTCTTCTCCAGACTGAACAGCCCCAACTCCTTCAGTCTGTCCTCATAGCAGAGGTGCTCCAGCCCTCTGATCATCCTCGTGGCCCTTCTCTGGACACCTTCCAGCACATCCAGATCCCTCCTGTAATAGGGGCTCCAGAACAGGACGCAGTACTCCAGGTGAGGTCTCACCAGAGCTGAGTAGAGGGGGAGAAGCACCTCCCTTGACCTGCTGGTCACACTTCTCCTGATGCAGCCCAGGATCTGATTGGCTTTCTGGGCTGCAAGTGCACATTGAGAGCTCATGTTGAGCTTCTCGTCCACCAGCACCCCCAAGTCTCTCCCCTCCAGGCTGCTCTCCAGCCAGTCCCTGCCCAGCCTGTAATTGTGCCTGGGATTGCCTCGACCCAGATGCAGGACCCTGCCCTTGGTCTTGTTGAACCTCATGAGGTTGGCTTGTGCCCACCTCTCCAGCCTGTCAAGGTTACTCTGGATGGCATCCCTTCCCTCCAGCGTGTCTGCTGCACCACACAGCTTGGTGTCATCAGCAAACTTGCTGAGGGTGCACTCGATGCCACTGTCCATGTCACCCACAAAGATGTCGAATGAGACAGGTTCCAGGACTGATCCCTGAGGGACTCCGCTTGTCACTGGCCTCCACTGGGACATTGACCCATTGACAGCATTGACAGCCACATCTAGTTCTTAAGGAGTGTAGAGTTTTGAAAAGAAAGCAGTTGGTTACCTACCTTTGTGCAAGCACAGTTTTCCATACAGAAAAACTAGAATTAGTCATTTGATTGCTGACATTTGGATAGTGTTCTTACACAGATAGTAATTCTTCCCTTAAACATGGTGCAGAGGGTGTTTTATTCTTTTTAAGTAAACTACAGCTTGCAGCCATGTGATCCAATGAAAACAATTAGATATAGGAAAGGACTCCATGGATCTCAGTTATCCAAGTCTCTCTGACTACAAAGGTACCAGCTGCTTTGACCATCAGATTCCATCTATTGTAAAAACATCCCTAACATTTAGGTTTGGTCACAGATGTAGTTTTAATCTTCTATCTGATAGTCAAACAGGGATATAGAATACAGACTTAACCAGGTTGGAAAAGGCCTCAGAGATCATCAAGTTCAAACTATCACCTAACACCATCTAATCTACTAAACCATGGCACTGAAGTGTATCATCCAGTCTTATTTTAAGCACTTCCAGTGATGGTGACTCTACCACCTCCCTGGGCAAATCATTCCAATGGCCAATCACTCTTTCTGTGAAGAATTTCTTCCTAACATCCATCCTAAAGCTCCCCTGGTGCAGCTTGAGACTCTGTCCTCTGGTTCTGTTGGTAGTTGCCTGGGAGAAGAGACCAACCCCCACCTGGCTACAACCACCTCTACAACCTTCAGACAGATGTAGAGAGCAATAAGGTCTCCCCTGAGCCTCCTCTTCTCCAGGCTAAACAACCCCAGCTCCCTCAGCTTCTCACAGGGCTTGCTGTCATGGTAGGGCCAAACAGCCCCAGCACAAACCCAGACAAACACTAAGGTGTCTAGACATGGTCCCCCTCTCCTCCCCTCCTTCCTGCAGAAAGCCAGGGTAATGCAGAAGGAGGAACAAAGGGGACAGGACCATGTGTGTCTGGTAAACAACCCTGTATCTATGGTGAGGGTGTGTGTTCAGGCCACAGCCTGGCAGAACCCCTTCCCATTGAGTAACTATGTGCAGGTTTCATGCCCTAAGGGTCCAATCAATCTCAGGCAAGATTTATATAAAGGTGACTTCTAGATGCACGTGCCTTGCTCAAGCTTTGCTTAGCCTTGCTGAAGCCTTGTGTGCTTGAACCTGCTTGGACCTTGTCTGGCTTGAAACTGCCTGAAGTTGCCCAGTCCAGCACCTGGGATAATGCCACAAGCATGCACACCACAAGAGGAGCCACAGACTTAGGAGTCGGAGCCAAGCATGCTTCCCCTTGCGACCAGGATTTTGCCGTGCCTCAATTCACCCAGGACAAAGCAAGCACCCGTCATGAGAAGCGTCATTAACAGCCCAATGTCTGCTGAAGCCAGACCAGCCATCGATGACCGTGTGGCATTCCTGACGGCAACCTGCCATGCCTGGTGCATGAGAGCACCCCAAAGCCTCTACTACACAGCAGCAGCACTCCATACCTGGGTACAACCAGCTGTGAGTAATTAATAACTGCCTCTTTGGCATAACGGTGCTTGTTGAGTCTCCCCCCCCGGTGCGCTCGAGCACCGTTTTGCTCCCAGTGTGGTGTTCTCTTTCTGTTAGTTCCTCCCAGTTTGCACAAAATAGTTAAAATTGTTATAGTTGCCCAAACACTGTACATTCCCATTGTAGATATATCTAAACATACATTGAACAGTTTGATGTGTTTTGGCAATTTCAATATTAATAAAGGTTATTAATATTTTGATTCATATTGCCATATCATTTGTAAATAAAGGAAAAATTGTATATTCCTTTTCCTGACACTTATGCTCCAAATCCCTCACCAGCTTTGTTGCCCTTCTCTGGACATGTTCCAATAACTCAACCTCTTTCCTAAACAAAGGAGCCCAGAACGGACACTGGACTCAAGGTGTGGCCTAACGAGTGCAGAGTACAGGGGCACAATGACTTCCCTGCTCCTGCTGGCCACACTGTTCCAGGATGCCATTGGCCTTCTTGACCACCCAGGCACACTACTGGCTCATGTTCAGTCTACTATCAACCAGTACCCCCAGGTCTCTTTCTGCCTGGCTTCTCTTCAGCTGCTCTGACCCCAGCCTGTAGCACTGCATGGGGTTTTTGTGGCCAATGTGTAGAACCCTGCACTTAGATGTGTTGAATATCATGCCGTTGGACTCTGCCCAGCTGTCCAGCCTGTCAAAGTCCCTCTGCAGATTTCTCCTACCCTCTACAGATCCACACCTGCCCCCAGCTTGGTGTCATCTCCAAACTGACTAATGGTGGACTCAGTCCCCTCATCCAGATCATCGATGAAGATATTAAAGAGCATGGGGCCCAGCACTGATCCTTGGGGCACACCACTAGTGTCTGGCTGCCAGCTGGATATGGCACCATTTACCATCACTCTCTGGGCTTGGCCCTCCAGCCAGTTCCTAACCCAGGACAGAGCGCTGCTGTCCAAGCCACAGGCTGACAGCTTGGCTAGCAGTTTGCTGTGGGGGACAATGTCAAAGGCCTTGCTGAAGTCCAGGTAGACTACATCCACAGCCTGCCCCACATCCACCAGGCAGGTCACCTGATCATAGAAGGAGATCAGGTTGGTCAGGCAGGAT
This sequence comes from Picus viridis, assembly GCA_033816785.1. NCBI lineage: Eukaryota > Metazoa > Chordata > Aves > Piciformes > Picidae > Picus > Picus viridis. The sequence goes on along the minus strand of CM066606.1, from coordinate 70,924,062 downwards.
CTGCCCTTCCTAAATCCATGCTGGCTGGGCCTGATCCCTTGGCCATCCTGTAGGTGCTGTGTGATTGTCCCCAACATATGATAGGGTAGGATAGGATAGGATAGGATAGGATAGGATAGGATAGGATAGAATAGAATAGAATAGAATAGAATAGAATAGAATAGAATAGAATAGAATAGAATAGAATAGAATAGAATAGAATAGAATAGAATTAACCAGGTTGGAAGAGACCTTTGAGATCATGGAGTCGAGCCTGTCATCCAACACCATCTAATCAACTAAACCATGGCACCAAGCACCCCATCAAGTCTCTTCCCAAACACCCCCAGTGATGGTGAATCCACCACCTCCCTGGGCAGCCCATTCCAATGGCCAATCACTCTTTCTGTGAAGAACTTCTTCCTAACATCCAGCCACTGAGGTCAGGCTGACAGGCCTGGAATTCCCTGGTTCCTCCTTCTGGCCCTTCTTGTGGATGGACATCACGTTGGCCAGCTTCCAGTCATCTGGGACCTCTCCAGTGAGCCAGGAATGTTGAAAAATGATGGACCATGTCTTGGTGATCTCATCTGCCATCACCCTAGGATGGATCCTATTGGGTCCCATGGACTTGTGGGGGTTCAAGTGGCTCAGCAGGTCTCTGACTGCTTCCACCTGTATTACAGGGGAACTATACTGCTCCTTGACTCCCTCTGCCAGCTCAGGAGGCCAGTTGTGTGGAAGACAACCTATCTTGCTATTAAAAATTGAGGAAAAGAAGGTGTTAAATACCTCTGCCTTTTCCTCATCTTTGGTTACAATATTCCCCTGCACGTCCACTAAGGAGTGGAGGTTGTCCTTGCCTCTCCCAGCTGGATGGGGAGCCTCAGAATTGTATTTTGCAACTGATCAGAGTTCTCTGAATGCAGCATGAGTTCAGAAATCGATCCACTGAGAGCACTTCTTCCCCGATGTCAAATCTTTTTTCTAGGATGTTTGTCTGTGTAGCAGTCCTTACGAGGGAATTAATAACAAAGGGAGAGATTTACTATTTCTATTATTCTCCCACACGCTATTGCTGTGCAAGGTGTGCATGGAAGAGTTCTCCATCCTCCAGCAGAAAGAAGGATTTCCCTTTTTACCTAAAAGTGTTGAGCATTCAGCATTATTTTGCAGCACCACTTCTCCATGGCCAGTTGTTTTCAATAACCAGGTAGCCTGTTCAGCTGCCTAGAAAATAGGGTTAGAAGTTGTACACATCATAGCATCTTGTCTTTGTCTCAAAACCTGTTACTCCCCTACTGCTGCTGGGTTTGGATGATCAGACTTACCAGTTATGCTGTTTTGACTGTTTAGCACTTCCCTCATTAAGTCAATTTTCAGTAAAAAGACTTATGTGTAAGGTCAATATTTTCCAAAGAAACCACAAAGTCACCAGCTATTTCTGTTTGTGAAATCAAGGAGTAACTGTGGAATATCACAGATGTTAGCCAGTGAGGATAGGCCCACGTCAGCAGTAATGTGACAGACACCACATCGATATCAGGCAAAGACAACTTTTGATGTGTGAAAGGAGATGCTTTGGAGACCAATGAGACTTATGAATAGATGTCCATTCATTAATCACTGGAATCTGAACACTACTGTGATCTGCTTTTTCATGGAGAATTTAAGTAAGCTTCTATCTGACTCACTGGATCCTAAGTCCAGCTGAGTTGAAAATTGCCTCAGTTCCGCTTCAGTGGGTGCAGTGATGCTGATTTGCACCATCTGAGTATCTGAGTTTATGTTTCCACTTGTAACTATGGTGACAATAGTATATTCCAATGAGCTAACTGAATAACATAGCATGCTGGGATTTCATTTTTATTTTCCCCGGTGGTGCTATATCATACCATAGAGTCTTCCCATCGACAAAAGAAAGCTCCTCACTTTCTCTTAGTATAATTAGCATTACAAGCAACAGCAAGTGTAATATGAGAGAGATACAAAAATACAGATACTTTTTTTACAAACTTGTACTTGTTATGGGGACATAGCAAGCTGGTATGTTTATTTTTCTGCTAATGCTTTGGTAAATTCCAGGAAATACTACCTTCTGTTTGTGTCCAAAAATCTCAGTCTTAGGGTACTATATATCATTTGCTTTCTGGTGTGAATGTGATTTCATTCCTGATTTTTATGATGACTCATTCCTTCTTCTCATCTTGGCTTCTACAGATGTTAATTGAAAAATATGTGCAGTGCTTGTCTAATTTTTTTGTGCTGTTCTTGTACCTGGGTAAAGTTCAGTAGGTGTTTTAAGTAATTATCAGGAAGTATGCAAGGCAGTCACATCATTCTGGCAATAATGGAGAGTGATGCTTGCATTTTAATTGTCTCCTTTCTTTGTTAAAAATTTTCTGAAAACACTGAGAACTGTTAACGAAGCAGTTAACTCTATGGTATTTGTTTCTTAACCATAGAACAGGGTGAACAATATGATATTTCAATTAGTGGGCTGAATCAAAAGAAATCAGAGGGAAACATTTTGGGTGTACCTTCAACAAATGTGAAAACAACTGTGGTGGAATTAAGTCTTTTATTAAATACATAAACTGAAATTATATTCAGCAGTGCTGGGAAGAAAGCATAGCAATAGAGAGTTTGCTTGCTCATAGACATGTGGATGTTGAAGCATTTCTCCTGAATAATCATGGGTTTACCCAATCGATCACAACAGCACTAATTTCTTCTTTGTCACAGGCAGCAGGGAGAAGAGGCATCTTCAGAACTTTTACAATTGCATTTAGCCCAGATTGATTTTAAGGATGCCTTTTAGTTCTGGTGTTTAATCATAACAAATAATCAATTGAAAGAATACTTCTAAGAACTTGTTAGCCAAAACCAACAACTTTATTGCCGACACCATCTCCCCTTCCCATCCAGCACTGGCAAGTATTTCCCTTTCTCTCTTTCTTCTCTTATCCAACCATGTCCTTCAACAGAACCAGAGGTTGGCATCTGAAAGTATACAGGAAGGCAGCTGTGAAGAAAGGAGATAAAAACATTTTAGATATGGAGAGGGCAGACATCTTTTCCCTTGTTCCTTGCAAACTGTCTAAGCATCCTGCTTGCCTTAGAGAAAAGTCACCTTGTCTTCCAATCAGCGTTAACGTGTTTTAAACAGATACCCTTTTCCTAATCAGCTATCTGGAAAACTGGAAAGCCCCCTGACCGTTCAGTAGTGTCATTTCAAAAGAATATTTGAAATGGCTTATTTGATATATTTTTTAAATTGCATTTCTTGAATGTTCTATAAATAAATAAATTATTTCCATTTTTTCACTCTGAAACTGTTTACAGAATCAACTTGAACTGCACCAGTAGCTCCATCCAACCCCAGAAGTGCCTTTTTTTAACCATCTGAATGTCTGCAACCTGCTGTAGTGCTTTGTCAGATACCAAATGTCATCTGCAACCTGCCAGCCACTGACTTACATCTTGATAAACAGTGTTTTTCATTCCATGTGAACTGGGTTTTGTTCTTGTTTATACTCAGTGGTATAGAACAGCTCCTATTGTCCATTGTTCCCTTATGTACTTTCAGAAAACCTGTTTGTTTCTGGCAGCCTTCTCTTTGAGGAATGTGATGCAGAGCACAGATAAAACTGCAAGCATCTGTTAAGATGATTGGCATTATCCTGACAGCAGTGTAGAAATTGTCTGCTAGGGATGGTAGGATGGCAGCCAAACAGCATTAACAGTAGCTTTGATTTGAAATGGGTATGATCAAGCATATGCTTTAATTCAAGGAGACAGTGCAAAACTTACTCCTTATTTCCTATCCTTCCTATAAACAGCAGTTGGCACAACCTAATTCATTCAGCGAGAGCTGATGCTTTTGAGGACAAAAGAATAGTGAGGGGCAAAAAACCCCAGAGTCCTTCAATTTAGTTCACTCTTGGGAGCATTAGGGAACTTCAAGTGTTGATGCTTTATTTCAGTCCTGTCTGATGGAGGAACATCTCCCCAGTCATCAGTGCTATTTCAGGCAACACTGAGAAAATTCTTTATGTTTTCTCATTCCAGCTTTGACCTGACCTGACCCTGCTTAACTTGAAAATCTGACAAGCGTAGTCTGGATTTTTTTCTGTGGCTAAGGGTTAAATGCATATTTAAATGCTTTAGGCCCTCTGTTATTAATGTTAGTCCTCTGTTCAAATATATATTGTTCTGTTTGACTTCTACATAGCTGATTCTGCCTTGACATCTCTGAAAAAATATTTGTGTAAGGGAAAATTTCTGAAAACTGACATCCTATGTGGTTGTATAATTCTCACTATGATATATTTTTAATAAGGAACTGAGAGGCTTCACTGGTGTCCATTGGAATTTACTGCTGTGTTTTTACAATGTTATTTTTTAATCATTATTGCTAATTCGCTGTCTAGATTCAACAACATGACCTTTCTGAAAGAGACCAGCTGTTAATATTCCTTCCACTTTCTCCTCCCTTCATATTTTCTTTTCAGTTTTGCAATGCAAGAGGCAAGAAATCCTTTTAGATGCTTTCAGCTAATAGAAGTGTTAAAATCCTTAAACATCAGAAAGAGTAAATAGCTGTGGAGAGTCATCCGCAAGACACCAGTCCCCAGCAGATTCATAAAATGATCAGTGGGATGACTGCTATGCAAACTAGGGAAAGATTCTCCCATCACTGATGTTGCTCTGTTGACTGAAAAGAGATATCAGGTTGATACTTTGATAGATTGCAATCTGTTTTCAGCAGCTGACCCAGACATAACATCATCATTTCCTGATTATATTGGTATGTGTTTCTATTATGTGCTTATTTTGCGCCTTGGGAAACAATTCCTTTTTGTTGTTAAACTGTAAACAGCATTGCAAGGCCTCATATTAAATCATAATTATTTACCATGCTGTTCACGCACCTTTGTCCCTGGGGAATGTGGTGACGTGAATTTACAGGAAGATCGGGGTATTTCTCACCAACAGTTTCCTGTTATTGATATGCTTTTGTTTGGTTGTGATCTTTTTTTTACCCTTTCAGATTCTCAGGGGAAAAATAAACAGGCACATGACATTAATCACAGTCCTGGGGTATCGCATTGGAGGCCTCTCAAATACTTTCCATGTGGAGTTGCAATCTGGGTTTGGATCTTTCAACAACACCAGTGACAGGTTGTTGTTTATTATTACATACACTCCTGTTCTGAAAAATTGTTCCAATAATTCTTTAAAAAGTATTTTGTGATCATGATCTTTTCAGAACCCAGGAGGGTTCAAAAGGTTATGAAGACAACCTTGACTGGTTTGTATCTGCGTGTACAACTGCATAATTGGACTAAGATTCCATTTGAGAGAAAAGATAAATCACAGAGAGATACAGAGGTAGTTAAAAAATCCATTTCAGGAAATACAAGCAAACATGGCCAAAAATGTTCTCTTCAAGATGGTTTGCCAGCATACCTACCAGGGTAGTTATCTAACACGTCTAACACACAGATCTTAAATATTGGTCAGTGGTTTTGACTACCCTACTTGTATTTCAGTCTCTGTGGACATGTGGTACACTCCTAGCCAGTGACTTTTGCATAGTATCTTGATTTTGCGATAAAGAGTGTTGTCATATAGGTGTTCGAATCACCCTGAGCACAGCTTCTAGGACAAGATGTAAGCAGGTGAAGATGTTTATTACGCTATACAGCATGGCTATGTAGCCTATCAGAAGGCACATGTGTCATATCTTAATTGGATATTTTCCACTGGCATGAGTGTAATTAAGGCATACAATAGGCTAAAATAACAAGGCAGTATTTTAACACATCCAACCAAGTTCTGTCCAATTTCCCTTCTCAGTCACAAGATGCTTGCATTCTTTTCCGAGTCAAAGACTAAGCATAGACTTCCAAAGCTATCCAAAAACAGCCCTTCTCCTACAAAAGAGCTGCAGCAGAACAATGAAGAAATTTAATGGCAAACCAAGTTTGGGGAGACTCAGATTTTATTTTATTTTTTTCCAAGATGTTGTAGGAATATTGTGGTAAGGGCAAAATGGCACCGTGTCCCAGAGCACCCACACCAGAAAGACCACCAAAGGCTAGACTTGTTGGCTAAAACAAACTATTAAATTAAGCTTACAAGCACAGTAGTGGCAATTCAAATTCATTGCAGATTCTCAGCGTTTAATATTTTTGTTTCATATATTGTTAAGCAGCATCTTTCCCAGCAACTGTGCTGTAAAATTTAGAGCAAATTCCCTGAGTCAAGCCTACTTGTCCACATCCTATTAGTGGCTGTGATATGTTGTACCTCGTGTTCCACCTTGACTGTATGACACCATTGTTTTCCTGCATTACTGCTGTTAACATTAAGGACTACTGGCTAGCAAAAGTTGTGTGTGATGTAATAGGAAGAAAACTCCATGCTATATAATGTTGTACAGTGTTTTTTCATTGTCTTCTCTGCTTTAGGAGTATATAACTTCTGGATAACATGCAGATGCTATTTGAGTTAGTAAAATAGTCAAGTATTCTCTTTCCAGCAAGCTATATAATCCAGAATACTGTAAAAGTTTCTCTGTGCTCATGCACAGTCCTGCTATGAATTTGTCTTCATCTGTAAGCTTCACCAAGTGACATCTGGCTGCTTTTCACATGAAGAAATTCTGTGAAATCTCAGATTATTAGGTTTTTCTGTGACGTTTCATCTTTTGGATTTACAGGCCTTGAAAGCAATTTGTTGTTTCCATAGCTGAATAAGACATATTTTCTCCCAACAGCATCCCTTTAAGATTTCACAACCTGAGGAAAATAGCTTTCTCTTTCTGGAAATCCCAGCGGGGGAAAAACAAAATGTGAAGAAAACACAGATGTTTTATTAAGCAGCCCATCCTATCTGATTTTGTTCTCTAAGCACACTCATCTCAGACCATAAAAGCATGCGTTCTCCCCCGTCAAGTTCTTCCCATTCCAAGTGAAGCTAAAGTATAACAGACGAAGTCCTTACCACAGCAGTGAGTTCACTTCCAACTCTCTCAAATCACCCCTAAAGACCTTGGGTGCTGAGTCCTCTCCCAGTACATAGAACTTCTAGATTAGGGTCTCCTTTTACTTTTTTTTTTTTTTTTTTTTTTCCCAGCACACTGCCTCTTTAATAGCACCTCTTGGGATGTCACCTTTGAGTTGTGCACCTGTACACCATGCCCTGGCTATGCCTGACCAATTGTGTGGTCTGAACAAAACTGTGGTTTAGTGTTTTATTCATCCAGCTGATGTATCCGTTCACCTTCTGCCAGAGCCAACTGACCCTGGTGAAGACGGACTGAGTTAATGTGTTTTTAGAATTAATGAAATGCCTAATTCCCTTGTCATATCTGCAGTTAATCGCCCTCTAAACACATAGAATTTCAGCACAGTTCTGTCTTCCTCAGTAAGGGTTGAAGATAAGGATCTCAATCTTCTATTTAAGTACCAGACAGGATGGAAGACAGAATTACATTTCATCTAAGAGATTTCAGGCTCTTCATTCCCCCTGGTTTGGTGTTCGGGATCAGTCCTCAGCAGAGAGAAAGAGAAAGACAATGTTGCTTCTCTGAGTCCTTAAGCATTTTTTTGCTGCTGTTCTGTACTTCTTGCTCTCTGCTAACCACCTCAGGAGCCATTTTCACCACTTGTATTGAGACCAGCTTGTACTTTGTTATATAATTCTGAAACCTTTGTTAGTGACTTTCATACTTCTAGTATCTCTCTTGAAAACTTTTATTCTTCAATGTCACAGTCAAAAGTTGTTTCTATTGTTGTTTAGTGCCCCTGGAAAACAGAGGTGTCGATCACAATTGTTACAGAATTTTGGCTACTTTTAAATCAGGAATACCTTCAAGCCTTTCCCTCTGCATGGATGCTCATGACCACTCTGTTTGGATTTATGTTTGACTGACTGATTGCTTTCATATTTGTCACGCTTAGGAGGACAAATATCTGAGACAACAGACAAAGGACAGGTGTTTGGGGGCAAATGTAAGATAAAAACACTTTTTCACAAACTGCCCCTCTTTCAGAAATATCCAAGTCTGGGAAAATGAAAGTTTTATAAGATCTCACAACTCTCTGTTTCCACAGTTAGATACCTTGCTGGTAAAGATTCATTTCACCCAGGATGTGCACTATTCAATCAGCAGATGCTGAACATATCCCCCTTCTTCCCTAATGACAACTCTGTAATATTCATATTATCTCCTAAGTAATAAGAAAATACACTTTTAAAGTGTTAACTCTTAAAAAGGCCATAACCTTCTTGCCACTGCATTTCATCTTTGGATATTTAGGTAGTGAGGCAGCTGGACTAGATTATCATTGTAGGTCTCTTCCAACTGGAATAATCTATTCTTTCAAATCTATTCTAGTTCAGACTAGTCTAGTCTATTTTCTATTCTATTCTATTCTATTCTATTCTATTCTATTCTATTCTATTCTATTCTATTCTATTCTATTCTATCCTGAGTTCCACTCACCAACTGCAGGGTAATGTTCAGGAGCTGTGTTATCATCATTATATTTGTTCACTATTTCCAATCTCTGTGTAGCTGTAAATGATGTATTAATACATGGTTCAGAAGAATAGTGCAGTATTTATCACAGTTAAAGGTATAGGGTAGTATAAACTCACCTGACCTAACTCAGTTAACTTCAGTGTGGACGCATACTGTTTCTCTATTCTCCCTGATTTCCCTATATATTCTACAGAGTAAAGGAAGTTATTTGAGTGAATTACTATCACCTTGTCCCACTACTATCACCCTGCCATCCTACTCGGATAATGGTGGTGTAAGAAACAATAAAAGCATAGGTCTCAGTAATAGGTCACTAGCCACAGAACTGAGTGAGAATGGACAGCCAGCAAGAGTGAAAACTAATGGCTTAGCTCTCTTTCTGTCATGCTTATGTACCAATGCACAGAGCATGGGGAATAAACATGAGGATTTGGAGATCTGCATTAGGTTGCATGACTATGATATCATTTCAATCACTGAGATATGGTGGGACAGCTCCCATGACTAGAGTGTTGTCGTGGATGGCTATGTACCATTTAGAAAAGACAGACCAACAAGGTGAGGCAGTGGTGTTACTCTCTATGTGTGAAAGCAACTGGAATGTTTTGAGTTCTATCCAGGGGGGAGATAGAACAGGTGGAAGGCTTGTAGGTAAGAATTAAGGGACATGAAAAAGGGGACAAAACTTTTGTGGGTGTCTACTATAAACTACCAAACCAAGAAGAAGATGTTGATGAGGCCTTCTATAGTCAACTGGAGGCAGCCTCTAGTACACACTTCTTGGTACTCAAGGGTGACTTCAGTCACCCTTACATGTGCTGGCAAACCCACACAGCCAGGCACTGCCAGTCCAAAGGCTCTCGCAGTGTGTTGGTGATAGCTTCTTGATTCAGGTAGTGGAGGAGACAAGAAGGAGAGATGCACTGCTGGACCTTGTACTAACAAATAGAGAAAGACTGGTTGGGGACATTCAGGTCAGGAACAGCCTTGGTGACAGTAATCATCATATGGTGGAGTTTAGTATTATACAGGGTAGAAGCAGAGAAATAAGTAGAATTACAACCCTGGACTTCTGCAGGGCTAACTTTATACTCTTCAGAGATATACTTGCAGGAATCCTATAGGCTAAGACTCTGGAGGGTAAAGGAGCACAAGAAAGTTGGACAATTTTTAAATGCCACTCCTCTGAGCCCAAGTTAGGTGTGTTCCCTTGAGTAAAAAATGGGGTAGGCATGCCAGGAGACCTGCATGGGTAAGCAAGGAGCTTCTGAAGGAAAGCTCATGGAAGAAAGAAATTTTTAACAGAAGAAGGGACTTGTCACATGGGAGAACTATAGAGTAGTTATCAGGGCATGTAGGAAGGCAACAAGGAAGGTCAAAGCCCTCTTAGAACTAAAACTGGCAAAGGAAGTAAACAAGGAGAACAAGAAGGGCTTCTGCAAATATGTCAGTAGTAGAAGGAATAGGGTAAGTGTGGTCCCACTGATGAACAAGAAGGCAGCCCTGATAACTGAGGATGCAGATAGGGCAGAGTTGCTAAATGCCTTCTTTGCTTCAGTCTTTACTCCTAAGACTGAACTCCCTTGTTAACTCCAGTCCCTGGATGAAGGAGAGAAAGCCTGGAGGAGGGAAAACTCATTGTCACTGGGGATTTTGCCATTGTTCGTTACCTAAGTGTGATTTAACCATTAATTAAAGAATGCAGAGGTAGCCAGCACACAGTGCAAATAGAGTACTCAAACACTCTCCTGTCTGACTGTCATCAGGTGGTGAAATTAATGCTCTGAGGGCTCAGCTGCATTTATAAGGAACAGCAGATATATTCTCTCTTTAAGATGCAGGGTGCAAAACAGCAGATCAGTCTAAGCTGGGACTGTACTGTGTCTTAGATTCCTGAGTATGATCTCAGTTTTGTAATTAAATATAGTTACTTGTCTGCCTGAGAGGTGATTACACAGGTGGTATTTCAGATATGCAAGTGCCCATGGGTGAAATGTGTGGATTTTGACCTGCTGTTTTGTTTGCTAACAAAAAACAGTGAGCCTTAGTATGTAAATCTGACTGATCTGAAGAGAGCTCTAGGCTGAAGTTGGACTTGAAAGTCTCACTGTAAACCCCAGAGTTACTGTATTGCTGGGCAAGGCTCGTTAAGCTATAGCAAATGTTGTCCTGGAGACAGCTTGGTCTTGTTAAGACACTGCTCAAGCCCAACACAGAAAGAGGGAAAGCAAATATCAAATCATTTCACTCTGCTTAAAGATTTCATTGGCAGGATCACAGGTCCCAAAAAACAGTCTGCATAAAAGCAGCTTTAGTTTTATCTGAAAAAAGGCAACAGCAGTCTATTCCAGTCTAAGTCCTGAAAATACATCAGCTGAGGTGATCTCCTGAGTTGCAGCAATGGGAGACCGATGCAGAAATGGAGTGTTTGAGTGCAGATATGTTTTCCATTTTTTCCAGAGGTGTTTGCAGTGCCCCAAGACTGTGAGATGCAGTGCTCTCATTTCATGCAGGGATATTTCCAACTACTTCTAAAGCCACACAGTTGAGTAGAGCTCACAATATTACTTATCTGCTTGAATTTGAACACACCAAGCCAAAAGCCAATCCCACTGGAGAACTGAGCTCCGAGCCACTGAGGCCTACCACAGAGAGTACACTTTTAAAACATAAAAACCTACACTCCTCTCTTGAAAAATATTTATCCTTTCTTTTCCTAAGCTCTGTTTTTCTCCAGCATTTTTCATATATTGGTGCCAATGTCATTTTACAATGATTTTGGCTCTGAGTACAGTATATTAAACTCTTCATCTCCACACTAAACAAACAGATGAAGAGAGAAACAGAAAATCCATTATCTATTTTCTTTTTTTTTTTTTCCAGAAGTAAATGGTTGCACATTGTTATGATAACCACAAATCACTCATGAATGTTTCTAACAATATTCTGGGGAAATCAAACTATACAGATACCATTAAATAGGTTTTTTAATAGTTTAAATAGTTTAAATAATAGTTCTCTAAATAGTTTAAAATAAATAAATGCACTATTACTATTGTTGTTGTTGTTATTACTGGAATTGGTTTTTTTTTTTTTTTTTTTTTTAACAGAACTTCTTTTTAAAGGACAAAATACCTATAAAGCACTTAGAATTAATTATGACATGATACAGAAAATGCCATGATTCCAAGTATACATTGCCAGGTCTGGAGAGTAACCTCCACACAGCCCACATGGCTTTGTCTAAAGCATGTTCAGAAGGACTATGAATAAGATGCAAGAGGAAAGCCTAGACAGGGTTTGGAAAGCATGTGGTGCTGCTCAGCATGAGAGGAGGGAGGCACAGCTGAGGAGTAAAAGTACCAGCAGAGAAGGCACACTTTGGAGAATGAAGGGATAAAGGGAGATCAAGGTGGAGGGAAGTAGTAATGTCATAGACAGGATATGGCCAGGCAAAGGTGGGCAAAAGTACACAACCTGGTAGGCAAAGATGAGCTACTTCTCCCCAGTGAGCATTACTTGGTCTGGCTTTATGTTTTTCTCTTTCCTTTTGTTCATATGTTTGATTGGTTTTATTTCTGCCCTAAAGTTCATGTGTGCCTGTGAATTCACTGGCAAACACTGAAATACTCTATGGGAGATTGAGATTCATACTTTCAACTTGGAAGACACAAATTCTCTTCCCAAAGTGATGCCTTATTGTAACACACAAAGTAGTAAACAAAAACCTCAAGCATGAGGAGATTTGCTGTTCAGTAGGTAATGAGTGTCTGAGTTTAAATGAGGTTCCTAGCTTTTTTTAAAATATACTTTACTAATAATTGACTGTTTCTCAAGTATGACTTTCAACTAAGTCACTTATTACAATCAAGAGGAGAGCATCCTGTGGCTGATGAAAACATTTGAAAGTGCTAAGTGTACAGATCAGAAATGAAAATATTTACCTTTTTTGAAGGCATGATGGCAAGAAAGAAATTCTGAAGACATTTTCAGCTGCTGCTTGGGGACTTGGCACTGTGGCCAAGCGACTCATTCTTGCATCCTTTACTCCCCTCATAGAAAACTCCACTTGCCATTTTATAAGCACTTACTGGGGAAGTACTGCAGAGACAGACCCATTCATCTCCAGGGAGAAAAATCCAAAGCCTTAGGCTTAGATTTTAAAAATTTACAAAGTGTTTTCCACATCTCAAGGATTAGCCAGACCTGAGTCTGTTTCCAGCTCTCCCCCATGTCTTGGGTAAAACCAGCTATATTACATCAGTGCTTTGGATCTCGCTTTCTTCATCCTTGAAAAAGAAAAGGAAATGTGCTTTAGAGATAAAGATGCAACCGTTGTACAAGAGGTAAGTATGGATATTACCTTTTATTCCAAGCAGTCATTGCACTACAGTGTTACAAGGTTCACAGCTCCAAACACTGGTTCAACATTTCTTCTATGTTTTAAATGTTTTATTTGTTGAATGTTCCAGATCATGAAAGGAAACTCACCCTTCCCAGGAAGATCTGGACAGAAACAGTGCAAAGAAGTAAACATTTTAAAATAATTTAAACATGTGGTGTACAAGAGGGAATAGTAGAAAAAGATGTCTTTCTGTCTTATAGTATTGGAAAAGAATAAGAGATGGTTTGTCTGCTGAAATAACTCACACTGCACCCTGGAAAAATATCTGTAATGATAAAAATGTATAAAAGAACTTTTTATAGCAAGAATCAGAAAAAATGCAGGCAGGAAGTGTAGCAGAAAGACTGAATTTACTTTAGCCTAGCAAGAGGCAAGAGAACACTAAAGAGGAGCTTAAAGAGCTACTGTAATACTGACTAGTAATGTATATGGTAAGTTGTCCATATATGAGGACATACTTTAGAATGATGCTCCTTGTGTGAAAATCATGCTTTGGTTATAGAGGGAATACCAGGGATATTGAACCATGAGTGTGAGTTACAAGTGTGACACATCTCTCTGCACGTTAGTTTTAGCCAATGTTTCAAGTATGCATGTTTGCCTGTGTGCATGCTTAGCTGCTGGGATTTAAATGTGTGTGCTTTGCTCAAAGCAACGTGGTTCACACAGCCCTGTGCTGGAGTGAGGTTTCTTTGTACTTCACTCTGGGTAAGCTCACAGGAAGACATGGTCTTTGTCCCAAAGCATTTTAATGTCTACCTAGAAACAATGACATGAAACAAAAGGAGGGAAGCAGAGAGGGAAAGGGACAATGAGGTCTCCAGCTACATGAGTCAACCTTATGTACAATAGAATTGACCTGAATCATCTGAAAGGCTCCTCGGGTAAATAGTTTTGCTGTCCTGGTACATGTCCGGGCAGCTGGTTCTCTTACATGGCTTTGATGGCCTGTCTATTCATTTTTTGTTCTGATGTGGAGGATGTTGTTTGCATTGTAGGAGAAGCAGGCCTGATTTTGAGGAGGGAAGCAGAACTTCCAGTTTGGGAAATAAAACAAAACCTAGGACATACAATGTTTTTTACAACATCTGAGGAATACCACAGAAACTGATACCAGTGGTATCTGCTCTTCTGGACTTTTTGCCTTCTACAGTCCCAGCAAGTTCAGAGATACATGTAGGAAGGGGTTGTGGAGAGGATCCTCTTGTGGTTCAGCTTACATTGCCTGAGAAATCAATAAAATGTAATTGCAGGTGACAGTCAGCATCGCTCACATGCATGTATGTATGTCCTACATACAAACATACCTGTGTGAAAAATGCCAGTTCCCCAGACATCTATATGAACAAAAATATTTTCACATTGGTCTTCTTGGAGAAATGGCTGTAAAGATTCACAAGTCTGCCAGAAGAAAACAACTGTCCAGAGACAGAGGAAACATTTGTGACTGTTGCACAAACTTGCTGAGTTGTGATAAATCAAAATGATCAGAAGCTACGTAGAGGTTGGTCTCTTCTCCCAGGCAGCCAGTACCAGAACAAAAGGACACAGTCTCAGCCTGTGCCAGGGCAGGTTTAGACTGGATGTTAGGAAGAAGAAACCAAAGCAGAGTTTGAACTGAATCTAGCCAGGGGGGTTAAAGGGAACACTAAGAATTTCTACAGGTATGTTAATGGCAAGAAGAAGACTAGGGAAGGTGTGGGCCCCCTCAGAAAGGAAAGTGGTGAATTGGTCACAAGTGATGTGGAAAAGGCTGAGGTACTCAATCACTTCTTTACCTCAGTCTTCACTGCAAGGGCCTCCAGCCACACTCCTGGTGTCATGGCAGATGATGCCAGGGACGGGGAGGAAGAACTGCCCATCATAAGTGAAGCACAGGTTCATGATCACCTGAAGAACCTGAAAGTGTTCAAGTCCATGGGACCCGACGGGATACACCCATGGGTGCTGAGAGAACTGGCAGATGAGGTTGCCAAACCCCTCTCTATTATATTCCAGAAGTCATGGCAGACTGGGGAAGTCCCCACAGACTGGAAAAGGGGAAACATTGCTCCCATTTTCAAAAAGGGTAAGAAGGAGGAACCAGGGAACTACAGGCCAGTCAGTCTCACCTCTGTGCCCGGAAAGATCATGGAGCAGATCCTCCTGGAGGCACTAATGACTCAGAAGAATAGTGAAGAGGTGATTTGGAGTAGTCAGCATGGCTTTGCCAAGGGCAAATCCTGCCTGACAAACCTGGTGGCCTTCTATGAACAGGTCACAACATTAATAGATGAGGGGCGAGCAACTGATGTCGTTTACCTGGACTTGAGCAAAGCCTTCGACACTGTCCCGCACCACCTCCTGGTCTCCAAGCTGGTGACACATGGGTTTGATGGGTGGACCACTAGATGGATAAAGAACTGGCTTGATGGCTGCACCCAAAGAGTGGCTGTCAACGGGTCCATGTCCCAGTGGAGGCCAGTGACAAGCGGAGTCCCTCAGGGATCAGTCCTGGGACCTGTCTTGTTCAACATCTTTGTGGGTGACATGGACAGTGGCATCGAGTGCACCCACAGCAAGTTTGCTGATGACACCAAGCTGTGTGGTGCAGCAGACACGCTGGAGGGAAGGGATGCCATCCAGAGGGACCTGGACAGGCTGGAGAGGTGGGCACAAGCCAACCTCATGAGCTTCAACAAGACCAAGGGCAGGGTCCTGTATCTGGGTCGAGGCAATCCCAGGCACAAATCCAGGCTGGGCAGGGACTGGCTGGAGAGCAGCCCTGAGGAGAGAGACTTGGGGGTGCTGGTGGACGAGAAGCTCAACAGGAGCTCTCAATGTGCGCTTGCAGCCCAGAAAGCCAATCAGATCCTGGGCTGCATCAGGAGAAGTGTGACCAGCAGGTCAAGGGAGGTGCTTCTCCCCCTCTACTCAGCTCTGGTGAGACCCCACCTGCAGTACTGCATCCAGTTCTGGAGCCCCTATTACAAGAGGGATGTGGACGTGTTGGAGCGTGTCCAGAGAAGGGCCACGAGGATGATCAGAGGGCTGGAGCACCTCTCCTATGAGGACAGACTGAAGGAGTTGGGGCTGTTCAGTCTGGAGAAGAGAAGGCTCCGAGGTGACCTCATTGTGGCTTTCCAGTATCTGAAGGGGGCCTACAGGAAGGCTGGGGAGGGACTTCTCAGGATCTCAGGTAGTGATAGGACTAGGGGGAATGGAATGAAGCTGGAAATGGGGAGATTCAGGCTAGATGTGAGGAAGAAGTTCTTTACCATGAGAGTGGTGAAGCTCTAGGATACAGAGAAAGTGCACACCATACCAAATCATAGTAACCAGAAGTCAAGCTAAGAGACATCCTTCATATTAATAAGTGACTGGGTGGCTGGAGGTTTGCCTTGCAAACATTTTGACAGCACTTCATGAAATGATGATCCAGTATGTGGGTCACTAGTTGGGTACCAGCGAGAGCTGGCTGGAGCCTTTGCTTTGGCACAGAATACTAGTGTGGTCCTGAGAGGGACATGTGGTCTTCTCTTTCCTCAGTTCACTGTCTGAAGCTGTAGTGCCTTTCTGTCTGTGAGTCCAGCAATGGGGCGAAAGCACTAACAACTGCAAGATATGCATCAAATGGTGGGAGAAGTGCCACAGAATCATGATGATAGGGATTGGAAGAGACCACTGGAGATCATCTAGTCCAACCCACCTGCTTGAGCAGGTTCACCTAAAGCAGGTTGTATGGGACAGCATCCAGGTGGGCTTTGAATAATTCCAGAGACATAGACTCTATTGTGCCTTTGAGCAGCCAGTTCCAGTGGTCCACCACTTAAAGTTCCTCCTCATGCTTAGATGGAACTTCCTGTGTTCAAGTTTGTGCCCATCACCTGTTGCCCTGTCGCTGGGCACCAGTAAAAAAAAAAAGAAAAAAAAAAGGCCCAATCCCCCTGACCCCCCCCCCTCCCCCCGACACCCACCCTCCCCTGACACCCACCCTCCCCCAGACCCCTACCCTTCCCCGACACCCACCCTCCCCCTGACACCCACCCTGTAAGTATTTATAAGCATCAATAAAATCCCACTTCAGTCTTCTCCAGGATAAAAAGCTCCAGGTCTCCCAGCCTTTCTTCATAAGAGAAATATTTCTAGCCCCATAATCATCTTTGTAGTCCTTTGCTGTACCATCTCAGGCAGTTCCCAGTTCTTCTTCTTGAACTGGGAGCCCAAACTGGACACAGTATTTTTGGTTGCACACAGGGGTCCCCACTGTTGTTTTCAGAAGAAAAATATTTCTACCTGCTCAGCACAGAGTCAGCTGAGTTCCTGTATAAATTGCATCTGAGCTTTTTAGAGCATGAGAACTACAGGTAACTCAGTTGTTATTTTTCTGTGTGTGAGCATTACAAGTTGAACTCTAGATGATTCTGTCTCCTTTCTTATTAAGGGTGCTATTTATAGCCAGTCTGGCTGCATTCCACCTGAAGGTCAGATTGTTTACATGGAAGGAAGATATATTGTGGTTTTATAAATAGGGAGCAGAATTTTTTTACAATAACAACAACAGCAACAGCAATAATAATAATAATAATAATAATAATAATAATAATAATAATAATAATAATAATAAATAACAATCCTTTCCCTACACAGCATAATGGACAGACCCTACTTCTCACTCCTAACAGAGACCTGGCCACAAATCCCAGGAGTTTGAGAGAACGCAGGTTGCTGAAAATTTGGGAAAGCACAGCAAGGGTGTTTACATACATGCAGGAAAGTAAAGAATGTTCAAGTAATACACACATTCATCTCCACTGAATATTTAACCCAGATTTAGGAGGGGAGTGGTGCGAAATATGAATTAGCTGTCTTTGGACTTTGATAATGAAGTAGTTTGCAGGAGAGTAGAACATAGAACAGCCAGAAACTCTTAAATATGGAACCAGATAATTCACACTGATAGAATAGAATAGAATAGAATAGAATAGAATAGAATAGAATAGAATAGAATAGAATAGAATAGAATAGAATAGAATAGAATAGAATAGAATAGAATAGAATTACCAAGGTTGGAAGAGACCTCGAAGATCATCGAGTCCAACCTGTAACCACAACCTCACAACCAGACCATGGCACCAAGTGCCACATCCAGTCCCCTCCTGAACGCCTCCAGGGACGGAGACTCAACCACCTCCCGGGCAGCCCATTCCAATGACGAATCACTCTCTCGGTGAAGAACTTTCTCCTCACCTCGAGCCTAAACTTCCCCTGTTGCAGCTTGAGACTGTGTCCCCTTGTTCTGGTGCTGGTTGCTAGGGAGAAGAGGCCAACCCCTTCCTGGCTACAACCACCCTTCAGGTAGTTGTAGAGAGCAATGAGGTCGCCCCTGAGCCTCCTCTTCTCCAGGCTAAACAGCCCCAGCTCCCTCAGCCTCTCCTCACAGGGCTTGTGCTCAAGGCCTCTCACCAGCCTTGTTGCCCTTCTCTGAACACGTTCAAGTGTCTCAATGTCCTTCCTAAACTGAGGGGCCCAGAACTGGACACAGTACTCAAGGTGCGGCCTAACCAAAGCAGAGTACAGGGGCACAATGACCTCCCTGCTCCTGCTGGCAATACTATTCCTAATGCAGGCCAGGATGCGGTTGGCCCTCTTGGCTGCCTGGGCACACTGCTGGCTCATGTTCAGCTTCCCATCAACCAGCACCCCCAGGGTCCCTCTCTGCCTGGCCGCTCTCCAGCCACTCTGACCCCAGCCTGTAGCGCTGCCTGGGGTTGTTGTGGCCAATGTGCAGCACCCGGCACTTGGATGTGTTAAATCTCATGCCATTGGACTCTGCCCATCTGTCCAGCCTGTCGAGGTCTCTCTGCAAAGCCTCTCTGCCCTCCAGCAGATCAACTCCTGCCCCCAGCTTGGTGTCATCTGCAAATTTACTGATGATGGACTCAATCATAGAATCATAGAATCAGTCAGGGTTGGAAGGGACCACAAGGATCATCTAGTTCCAACCCCCCTGCCATGGGCAGGGACACCCTACACTAGATCACGCTGGCCAGAGCCTCGTCCAGCCTGGTCTTAAACACCTCCAGGGACTGGGCCTCAACCACCTCCCTGGACAACCCATTCCAGGGCTTCACCACTCTCATGGTAAAGAACTTCTTCCTCACATCCAGCCTGAATCTCCCCATTTCCAGCTTCATTCCATTCCCCCTAGTCCTATCACTACCTGAGATCCTGAGAAGTCCCTCCCCAGCCTTCCTGTAGGCCCCCTTCAGATACTGGAAAGCCACAATGAGGTCACCTCGGAGCCTTCTCTTCTCCAGACTGAACAGCCCCAACTCCTTCAGTCTGTCCTCATAGGAGAGGTGCTCCAGCCCTCTGATCATCCTCGTGGCCCTTCTCTGGACACATTCCAGCACGTCCACATCTCTCCTGTAATATGGGCTCCAGAACTGGACGCAGTACTCCAGGTGGGGTCTCACCAGAGCTGAGTAGAGGGGGAGAAGCACCTCCCTTGACCTGCTGGTCACACTTCTCCTGATGCAGCCCAGGATCTGATTGGCTTTCCGGGCTGCAAGCGCACATTGAGAGCTCCTGTTGAGCTTCTCGTCCACCAGCACCCCCAAGTCTCTCTCCTCAGGGCTGCTCTCCAGCCAGTCCCTGCCCAGCCTGGATTTGTGCCTGGGATTGCCTCGACCCAGATGCAGGACCCTGCCTTTGGTCTTGTTGAAGCTCATGAGGTTGGCTTGTGCCCACCTCTCCAGCCTGTCAAGGTCCCTCTGGATGGCATCCCTTCCCTCCAGTGTTACTGCTGCACCACACAGCTTGGTGTCATCAGCAAACTTGCTGAGGGTGCACTCGATGCCACTGTCCATGTCACCCACAAAGCTGTTGAACAAGACAGGTCCCAGGACTGATCCCTGAGGGACTCCGCTTGTCACTGGCCTCCACTGGGACATGGACCCGTTGACAGCCACTCTTTGGGTGCGGCCATCAAGCCAATTCTTTATCCATCTAGAGGTCCATCCATCAAACCCATGTGTCACCAGCTTGGAGACCAGGAGGTGGTGTGGGACAGTGTCGAAGGCTTTGCTCAAATCCAGGTAAACGACATCAGTTGCTCGCCCCTCATCTATTAATGCTGTCACCTGTTCATAGAAGGCCACCAGGTTTGTCAGGCAGGATTTGCCCTTGGCAAAGCCATGCTGACTATTCCCAATCACCTCTTCACTGTTCTTCTGAGTCATTAGTGCCTCCAGGAGGATCTGCTCCATGATCTTTCCGGGCACAGAGGTGAGACTGACTGGCCTGTAGTTCCCCAGTTCCTCCTTCTTACCCTTTTTGAAAATGGGAGCAATGTTTCCCCTTTTCCAGTCTGTGGGGACTTCCCCAGTCTGCCATGACTTCTGGAATATAATAGAGAGGGGCTTGGCAACCTCATCTGCCAGTTCTCTCAGCACCCGTGGGTGTATCCTGTCGGGTCCCATGGACTTGAACACTTTCAGGTTCTTCAGGTGATCACGCACCTGAGCTTCACTTACGATGGGCAGTTCTTCCTCCCCGTCCCTGGCATCGTCTGCCATGACACCAGGAGTGTGGCTGGAGGCCCTTGCAGTGAAGACTGAGGTAAAGAAGTGATTGACTACCTCAGCCTTTTCCACATCACTTGTGACCAATTCACCACTTTCCTTTCTGAGGGGGCCCACACCTTCAATGCCCTCATCCAGATCATCAATAAAGATGTTGAAAAGCATGGGGCCCAGCACTGATCCTTGGGGCACACCACTAGTGACAGGCCGCCAGCTGGATGTGGCGCCATTCACCACCACTCTCTGGGCTCGGCCCTCCAGCCACTTCCTAACCCAACGCAGTGTGATCCTGTCCAAGCCATGGGCTGCCAGCTTGGCCAGGAGTTTGCTGTGGGGAACGGTGTCAAAGGCCTTGCTGAGGTCCAGGTAGACCACATCCACAGGCCTCCCCACATCCACCAGGCGGGTCACCTGATCATAGAAGGAGATCAGGTTGGTCAGGCAGGACCTGCCCCTCCTAAATCCATGCTGGCTAGGCCTGAGCCCCTGGCCATCCTGTAAGTGCTGTGTGATCGCACTCGAGATGACCCGTTCCATAATCTTGCCTGGCACTGAGGTCAGGCTGACAGGCCTATAATTCCCTGGCTCTTCCAACTGGCCCTTCTTATGGATGGGCACCACATTGGCCAGCTTCTAGTCTTCTGGGACCTCTCCAGTGAGCCAGGACTGCTGAAAAATGATGGAGAGCGGCCTGGACAGCTCATCCGCCAGCTCCCTCAGCACCCTAGGATGGATCCCATCCGGTCCCATGGACTTGTGGGGGTCCAAGCGGCTCAGAAGATCTCTAACTGTCCCATCCTGGAACAGGGGAAAACTATGCTGCTCCCTGGCTCCTTCTGCCAGCTCTGCAGGCCAGCTGTCTGGAAGCCGTTCTGCCCTGCTAGTAAAAATTGAGGTAAAGAAGGTGTTAAGCACTTCTGCCTTTTCCTCATCCTTTGTTACAATATTCCCCTCCATGCCCACCAAGGAGTGGAGCTTGTCCTTGCCCTTCCTCTTGCTATTAATATATTTATAGAAGGACTTTTTGTTGTCCTTCACAGCAGAGGCCAGTCTGAGTTCCAAATGTGCTTTTGCCTCCCTAATTTTCTTCCTACAAGACCTAGCAACATCCCTAAACATTCCATGGGTTGCCTCCCCTTTTTTCCAAAGATAATACACCCTCTTTTTTCCCTTAGTTCCTTTAGAAGTTCATTACCCAACCAGGCTGGCCGTCTGCCCCGGCGGCTCATCTTCCGGCACACCGGCACAGCCTGTTCCTGCGCCTTCAAGAGTTCTTTCTTGAAGTAGGTCCAGCTCTCCTGAACCCCTTTGTTTTTAAGGGCTGTTTCCCAAGGAACCTTCTGAGTTAGTTCCTTGAGTAGCCTGAAGTCCGCCCTCCGGAAGTCCAGAGTGGAGGTCTTCTTGCTCCCCCTCTTGGCTTGGCTGAATACTGAAAACTCAATTATCTCGTGGTCACTGGTGCCTAAACACCCTCCGACCACCACATCACCCACCAGCCCTTCCCTGTTGGTGAAGAGGAGGTCAAGCATAGCCTTACCCCTGGTAGGGGGTTTTAACCAAGGGGATTAACCAAGAGAGCTATTTTTGGTATTCCAGTTTGATCCTAGGAAATTAAGCCGCCAGTGTAAAGTAAGAGAAGCCAATATACAACCAGTGAGCTGATTATAGGCTAAGACTTAATTGGAGAATTAAGGTCATTAGCATCTCCTCTTCTATTAATTCCAGCCACTGCTACATCATAGAGTTGCAGCAGTACAGCCTGCCCCTGAAAAGCAGTTTCCCAACAGCCTTTAAGCCTGGGATTTCTTTTTCCCCATTATTGACACTACTGACTGGAAAGGGATGTCGTGTACCGAACGCCCCGTGAAGGCATGCAGGGAGCTGTGTGAGGACTACTGCCCAACTGAGTTCTGCCCAGACATGTGGAGAGGGGTAAAAAGAGCAGGCATAAACTTCACAGATTAATTTACCTACTGTGCTGTGAACAACTGGGAAGCTCACATGAACACTGTGAGCCCAGGGGTTAATGTTGGATGGTGGTTATTCAAGAATCACTTAAGGTAATAGAGAACCAAAGGTTTCAAAGGAGTCATCCTATCTCAGACTAGAAAGTGTGAGAAGCTGCAGGTGGACCACAAGTTCATGAGTTGATTAGACAGGGGTCTGCTCCATTCATAGCCAAATTTGTCAGGGCTATGCTGCAGCATGACACAAACATCTCTGCCACTTGTACTGGTAGGTGCTTCCCAGAACAATCCTTGCTGTTATGATAGACATTGCCACTGGAAAGAGTTGCTAGATCCCAAGGAGGTCCTGAAAAAGACTGTCAGTTCACATGTCTGTTAGGGAGCTAAGGGTCTTTATGAGGACGCTACGGGGCAAGGAACATTTTTAGTCTGACCTAATATGATGATTCTTATTCCTCCTTTATGTTGTACTCTTCACTGAGGTAAGCAGTAGTACTGGAAGACAGCTCTACCTTACCATGTATTAAGGTTTAGATCAGCTAACATGTACCTCCTGCAAGAAGTCATCAGGTTCCTGATGTCCCAGTATATACCCCTTTGAGTTAAGACTGATCTCTGCTTCTACTTTTTGTTTGCTCACCCTGGGGATCAATAGAAAATGGCCTTAACACTATCATCTACTTCTCTGAGACAGAGCTAAGCTAGCTACAGACTTGAACACTATCAGGACCTTGAAAAGATCTGGTCCCAGCTACAGCCTATGCTGCCTTGGCAACTACTTAATTTTGTGCCCAGGGCATTTTTACATAGTTTGCATAAAACAGTCTTTTATTGATATTAAGATGGGTGTGGTGGTGGAAAGGTGCTCTTTTGGCAGTGACGGGTAAGCCTGCACTCGCACTGGCCAGAGGGAGCCAGCAGCTGTTGCTCGTCATGGTAGAAGACAGATCTCAGCAGTTTAAGGAGGCCTTTCAAAGTAGCATAATGAAAGAATTAGGGAAGGGAAACAAAACAGGTGCCTTCACTATTAACCCTCTCGTGTTGTGTCCCCTGTTTTTGTGCTTACTGTTGGGCAGTATCAATTTTGCCATCTCTGAGCTTTCAGTCTCAGTTGGGACCCAAGTTACAAGGAATTGTGATATCAGCTTCAAAATCTTAAAGGATTTAGTTTGATCCTTTTAGCAACATGTTTTGGACTGGGCATGAGGCTGCTGATTTCTGTGTGTGTGGGTGCACATCTGCAGTGAAGTTAAATGAGGACTGTTGTGGGGGGGAAACTTTCTATTCTTTTAACTATTAGCTGAGGTTCCTGATTAATTCTGTGTCAATAGGTCCTAGGCTGCTACTGAAGCATTCAGAAATGTGAAATCTGTGGTGTAGTTTTAAGAGTTATTAACATTTCCTGTTCTGCAGATCACCTATATGGCTGTTACAAATACTTGACTATACATAAGCAAAGTGTGAGGAGGACTTTATAACACAGTGTTTAACCAAAGCCCATTTTGTTCCTTGTTCGTTATTATTAAATGCATCCTGATACTTTAAGATGGGACTGGGTACTGTCAGTTTTCTAGGTGCAAAGATCAGTCACCATCCCTGGAGATGTTCAAGAGGGGATTGGATGTGGCACTTGGTGCTATGGTTTAGTCATGAGGTCTGTGGTCACAGGTTGGACTTGATGATCTTTGAGGTCTCTTCCAACCTTGGTGATTCTGTGATTCTGTGATCAGGACATACTGCAGAGCAAATTTGTGTTGTTTTGTGTACTTTGCTCTTTTCTTATGCTTGTAAAACCTGAGCATATTCAAAGCTCAAAACTAGCACTGTAAATTTCCTAAATGCCTTTAGAAAACCAAGAACTCAACCACTGCCAAGAGAAACATGAGTTCCTGAAACTGTGCAGCACTGCTTGGGCTTCCTTTGCAGGGGGTGGGGGGTGGGGGGGGGAAGGAACCAAATGCCTGAAATATGTAAGATGGAGCTCTACAGGAGTTAGAGGGAAGCTGCATAGGAAGCAAACCAAAGCCCAAAATAAAAAGCAGGAATGGAAAGCTAAAAATAACAAACAGGAAAGTGTGACACAGCTGCAAGGGCTCTGGTGCATTCTCCCCCAGCATTGTACCTTTTTCTTTTTTTTTTTTTTTTTCTTTCAGGAACATACTAATATTGTGTTTGGATTTGAATGGCATTCCAATCCATTATTTGTTCTTCAAAAATAGATGTTTCTCTTGTGAGGAAGAAAGACATTTTCAAGTGATGTTCGTACGATTTCAGTCGTCCTGGTTTATCAAATGGTGGTTTTGTAGGCTCAGCATTTGCAGAGCAGAAAGCTGCATCTGTTGTGCAATTTCAAGAAGAAATAATTTATATCTCATTAGAATGCTGATGACCAGCTCAACAATAATCAACTGTTGCCCTTAATTTTAGTTGAACATTTATTTTATAGCTTTCAAAAGTAGGAAGGGAGCTAGCACATGAATCTGAGTTGCAGTTACTTTCGAAGCACAGTGGTTGGAAGGGGATCAGGAGCATCATTTGCTAATAAAGTTAAGGAAACCTTTGTCTTTTCCTCAATCCAAACATAGCTTTGTTTGTTTACACAGAACATTTTGTTTCCCCTGAGAATCCTGAGGAAAGCAGTGTGAGAGATACAGGTCTTCCAGGGCTGCAGCCATATTCCTTCTGGTTCCTGCAGAAAAGCTGCGCTCTCCAGGTGTGGGTGGCAACACAGCCACCTCAGCCTCAGTTGGCGTACCTGGCACATGTGCAGCAGTCACTGGAAGCTTCTGTGTGAGGACATGAGCAGCACTGCTTCAATACTCAGAAGTTTTGCTGTATCAACACCTATTTCATTGCTATACTCACCTGTTCTGCAAAAATTAAGCCACCTATCTAGGCTGTGCATGGTCTGTGGCCATCCAGAAGATGGATGGACTATTGGCTATGCTTGAGGAGAACTGGTGCCTATTTTAGGATACCAAGAAGGCCAGAACCCACAGAATCATCAGTTTGTCACCCCAGGATTGCTTTCACAGTCACAAACCACAGTGGAAACCACATTAATACCTGCCAAAGTCAAGCTATTGGTCCAAGTTGTAAAATTCCTATTTTCAGCAGACACAACAAAAAGAGGAAATACTTACCAACTTTGCAGGTGTCAGGAAATACTTCCAAAGCACAGTTGTGACTTGACAGACCACTTAAACAGATAGCAAGCATGCAGAGTGGTAATAATAAATTTATTGCCATTTAAAATATATACTTTGATGTGTTTACTGGAATATGTATGTCCCAGCAGATCAGACTGGTAAATTTATATTGTTAATCACATTATGGTGTTTAGGCAGTGATATGTCACACAATATTTGTGCGGCTATGTTTATGATCAGGTGACCGCCTGGTGGATGTGGGGAGGCCTGTGGATGTGGTCTACCTGGACCTCAGCAAGGCCTTTGACACCGTCCCCCACAGCAAACTCCTGGCCAAGCTGGCAGCCCATGGCTTGGACAGGAGCACACTGTGCTGGGTTAGGAAGTGGCTGGAGGGCTGAGCCCAGAGAGTGGTGGTGAATGGTGCCACATCCAGCTGGCGGCCAGTCACTTGTGATGTGCCCCAAGGATCAGTGCTGGGTCCCATGCTCTTCAACATCTTTACTGATGATCTGGATGAGGGCATTGAGTCCATCATCAGTAAATTTGCAGATGACACCAAGCTGGGGGCAGGAGTTGATCTGCTGGAGGGCAGAGAGGCTTTGCAGAGGGACCTCGACAGGCTGGACAGATGGGCAGAATCCAACGGCATGAGATGTAACACATCCAAGTGCCGGGTTCTGCACATTGGCCACAACAACCCCATGCAGTGCTACAAGCTGGGGTCAGAGTGGCTGGAGAGCAGCCAGGCAGAGAGGGACCTGGGGGTGCTGGTTGATTGTAGGTTGAACATGAGCCTGCAGTGTGCCCAGGCAGCCAAGAAGGCCAATGGCATCCTGGCCTGCATCAGGAACAGTGTGGCCAGCAGGAGCAGGGAGGTCATTCTGCCCCTGTACACTGCACTGGTTAGGCCGCACCTTGAGTCCTGTGTCCAGTTCTGGGCCCTTCAGTTTAGGAAGGATGTTGACTTGCTGGAGCATGTCCAGAAAAGGGCAGCGAAGTTGGTGAGGGGTTTGGAACACAAGCACTGTGAGGAAAGGCTGAAGGAGCTGGGGTTGCTTAGCCTGGAGGAGACTGAGGGGTGACCTTATTGCTCTCTACAACTACCTGAAGGGAGGTTGTAGACAGGCAGAGGTTGGTCTCTTCTCCCAGGCAGCCAGCACCAGAACAAGAGGACACAGTCTCAAGCTGCACCAGGGCAGGTTTAGGCTGGATGTTAGGAAGAAGTTCTATACACAGAGAGTGATTGCCCATTGGAATGGGCTGCCCGTGGAGGTGGTGGAGTCACCTTTATTGGAGGTGTTTAGGAAGAGGCTTGATGGGGTGCTTGGTTGCATGGTTTAGTTGTTTAGGTGGGTTGGATTGGTTGATGGATTGGACACGATGATCTTGAAGGTCTCTTCCAATCTGGTGTATTGTATTATTGTATTGTTTATTGTATTATTGTATACAAAAAAAAATGTAAAGTATGTTGAAGATGTTTTGCACAGTTGAAGCTGATGATGCTGTTTCCCATTAAAAGCTGGCATAGACTAATACTTATCATGTATTGTGTCAGTCATGGATAGAATACTTCTGAATATATTTCAAGCTTTTCTCTTCTGTGTGTTTCAGAAATTGCTGTACAATGTATGGTGATATATTGTATGAACTGCAATGCTGTCTGCAAGATCTTTTAATACAAGCTGTAACAGAAACTATATGACAGCATTGTAACATACTTGTTAGTGTTGTTGCACATCTAGAATAAGGGGCAATGTATATGTTGCTAACTTAGTGTTTAGTAGTTGAGAAAATAAAGTCTGCCTACTAGGCTGAAGCCTATTTGCCAAGCATATTTATGCCAGAAAACAAATCTAGGAACTAGATGACAGGAGCACATTGTGTGACAAACCATCTCATAACTTTTACCTCGGAAGAGAAGAATATGTCTAGCTACCTTCAGGTTTATGTGGGAAGGAAAGTTCAGCTGAAAAAAGGATGCCTGGTACATGGAGCTGGTTGAAGAAAGAAAAGAAAATCCATGTGTGCAAATTAGGGAAAATGAGTTAGAGTGTGCAATGAAGAGCCAGGAAAAATGTGCAGCTACAGAATGAAAAATAAAAAGGCTGGTGAAGAGTCCTGCGTTCCATGAGCATCACTTTATGTGCCTTGGGAGGCAGTCCTAAAGCACAAAGGAGTCCAGGAAGGCTGGACATCCTTCAAGAAGGCAATCTTAAAGCTGCAGGAGCAAGATATGTAGGAGACTCCCTACTGAAGGGGGCAGAGGGCCCAATATGCAGACCAGACCCATTTCATAGGGAGATCTGCTGCCTCCCTGGTGCCCAAGTAAAGGACATAGTAGGCAAAATTCCCGAACTTGTGAGCCCTTCAGACTACTACCCACTGCTGGTCTTTCAGGTGGGTAGTGACGATGCAACAATGCGAGGCTCACGGTCAATTAAAAGAGATTTCAGAACGTTAGGGCACCTGCTAAAGGGGTCAGGATCTCAAGTAGTGTTCTCTGCTATCCCTCTAACGTCAGTGATGGATGAGGGAACATTGTGGAAGAGCCAACAGGTCAATTCATGGCTCAGGGACTGGTGCCATCGGCAGGGATTTGGGTTCTACAATCATGGTTTGGTTTTCAAGGCAGCAGAGCTAAAAACAACTTATGGGACACACTTGTCCCAGAGGGGGAAAAGGATCCTGGGGCAGGAATTGGCAGGGCTCATAGACTGGGCTTTAAACTAGATTTGAAGGGGGGAGGGGTTGGTGGTCTCCTGCTGGCCTGTGACAAGCAGGGGGGCAGCTCACCTGAGGTGGAGGGATGGAGAGCCAGTAGGGGCTCTCAGCTTGCTGCCCTGAGGCAAGACACAAATGACACACCAGGACACCCTGTGGAAACCAAGGGGAGTTGGCACAGGAGGACGACAGGGCCAGCCCAGCTGAAGTGCTTCTATGCAAATGCACGCAGCTTGGGCAACAAACAAGATGAGTTAAGGGCCACCGTGATGCTGGGACGCCATGACATAGTGGGCATCACCGAAACTTGGTGGGACGACTCCCACGACTGGAACGTAGGGATAGATGGGTATAAGCTTTTTAGGAAGGATAGGCAGGGAAGGAGAGGAGGAGGTGTTGCCCTCTATGTCAACAACCAGCTGGAATCAGCAGAACTCCACCTGGGGAGGCTTGATGAGTCGGTTGAAAGTTTATGGGTTAGAATTAAAGGCAAGACAGGGGAAGGAGATATTACTGTGGGGGTCTCCTACAGGCCACCTGACCAGCAGAACCAAGCAGATGAGGCTCTGCACAGGCAAATAGAAGCGGCTTCCAGGTCACAAGCCCTGGTCCTCATGGGGGATTTCAACCACCCTGACATCTGTTGGAGGGACAACACAGCAAAGCATCAGCAATCCAGGATGTTCCTGGACTGCATAGAAGACAACTTCCTCCTCCAAATGGTAGAGGAACCAACAAGAAAAGGTGCTACGCTGGACCTTGTTCTCACCAACAGGGAAGGGCTGGTAACCAATGTGAGGCTCAGAGACGGCCTTGGCTGCAGTGACCATGAAGCAGTTGAATTTAATCTCCTCAGGGCAATCAGGAGGACCTATTCTAAGCTTACGACCCTAGACTTTAGGCGTGCAGACTTCGATCGCTGCAGGGATCTGCTAGCCAAAGTGTCGTGGGATGAAGCCCTGGAGGGAAGAGGGACCCAGGACAGCTGGTCAGTATTCAAGGACCACCTCCTCTGTGTCCAGGAGCTATGTATACCTACAAGGAGAAAAGCAGGAAGGAATGCTAGGAGGCCTGCCTGGATGAACAAGGAGCTGCTGGACACACTATCACGTAAAAAGAAACTCTACAGGAAGTGGAGGGAAGGACAGATAGAACAGGGGGATATAAGGAAGCTGCCCCAGCAGCAAGAGGCCTGGTTAGGAAAGCCAAAGCAGAGTTTGAATTGAATCTAGCCAGGGGGGTTAAAGGGAACACTAAGAATTTCTACAGGTATGTTAATGGCAAGAAGAAGACTAGGGAAGGTGTGGGCCCCCTCAGAAAGGAAACTGGTGAACTGGTCACAAGTGATGTGGAAAAGGCTGAGGTACTCAACAACTTCTTTACCTCAGTCTTCACTGCAAGGGCCTCCAGCCACACTCCTGGTGTCATGGCAGACGATGCCAGGGACGGGGAGGAAGAACTGCCCATCATAAGTGAAGATCAGGTTCGTGATTATCTAAGGAACCTGAAAGTGTTCAAGTCCATGGGACCCGACGGGATACACCCACGGGTGCTGAGAGAACTGGCAGATGAGGTTGCTAAACCCCTCTCTATTCTATTCCAGAAGTCATGGCAGACTGGGGAAGTCCCCACAGACTGGAAAAGGGGAAACATTGCTCCCATTTTCAAAAAGGGCAAGAAGGAGGAACCAGGGAACTCCAGGCCAGTCAGTCTCACCTCTGTGCCCGGAAAGATCATGGAGCAGATCCTCCTGGAGGCACTAATGACTCAGAAGAATAGTGAAGAGGTGATTGGGAATAGTCAGCATGGCTTTGCCAAGGGCAAATCCTGCCTGACAAACCTGGTGGCCTTCTATGAGCAGGTGACAGCATTAATAGATGAGGGGCGA
The DNA here is from genome assembly GCA_033816785.1 of Picus viridis. NCBI lineage: Eukaryota > Metazoa > Chordata > Aves > Piciformes > Picidae > Picus > Picus viridis. Next base: position 70,893,831 of record CM066606.1, on the reverse strand, counting down.
GCAACTGATGTCGTTTACCTGGATTTGAGCAAAGCCTTCGACACTGTCCCACACCACCTCCTGGTCTCCAAGCTGGTGACACATGGGTTTGATGGATGGACCACTAGATGGATAAAGAATTGGCTTGATGGCCGCACCCAAAGAGTGGCTGTCAACGGGTCCATGTCCCAGTGGAGGCCAGTGACAAGCGGAGTCCCTCAGGGATCAGTCCTGGGACCTGTCTTGTTCAACATCTTTGTGGGTGACATGGACGGTGGCATCGAGTGCACCCTCAGCAAGTTTGCTGATGACACCAAGCTGTGTGGTGCAGTGGACACCCTGGAGGGAAGGGATGCCATCCAGAGGGACCTGGACAGGCTGGAGAGGTGGGCACAAGCCAACCTCATGAGCTTCAACAAGACCAAGTGCAGGGTCCTGCATCTGGGTCGAGGCAATCCCAGGCACAAATACAGGCTGGGCAGGGACTGGCTGGAGAGCAGCCCTGAGGAGAGAGACTTGGGGGTGCTGGTGGACGAGAAGCTCGACATGAGCTCTCAATGTGCGCTTGCAGCCCGGAAAGCCAATCAGATCCTGGGCTGCATCAGGAGAAGTGTGACCAGCAGGTCAAGGGAGGTGCTTCTCCCCCTCTACTCGGCTCTGGTGAGACCCCACCTGGAGTACTGCGTCCAGTTCTGGAGCCCATATTACAGGAGAGATGTGGACGTGCTGGAGCGTGTCCAGAGAAGGGCCACGAGGATGATCAGAGGGCTGGAGCACCTCTCCTATGAGGACAGACTGAAGGAGTTGGGGCTGTTCAGTCTGGAGAAGAGAAGGCTCCGAGGTGACCTCATTGTGGCTTTCCAGTATCTGAAGGGGGCCTACAGGAAGGCTGGGGAGGGACTTCTCAGGATCTCAGGTAGTGATAGGACTAGGGGGAATGGAATGAAGCTGGAAATGGGGAGATTCAGGCTGGATGTGAGGAAGAAGTTCTTTACCATGAGAGTGGTGAAGCCCTGGAATGGGTTGTCCAGGGAGGTGGTTGAGGCCCAGTCCCTGGAGGTGTTTAAGACCAGGCTGGACGAGGCTCTGGCCAGCGTGATCTAGTGTAGGGTGTCCCTGCCCATGGCAGGGGGTTGGAACTAGATGATCCTTGTGGTCCCTTCCAACCCTGACTGATTCTATGATTCTATGATTCTATATCCCAGTGTACTCTAAGGTGAGCCAGCAAGGAAACAAACCTGTCTAAACTGAGATCTATGGCTAGAACTCAGGACAAAAAGAGTATTTATGACCTGTGGAAGAAGGGACAGGCCACTGAGGAGTACTATAAGAATGTCGTGAAGTTACGTATGGAGAAAACTAGAAGGGCCAAAACTCAGCTGGAACCTAATCTGATTACTGCTGTAAAAGACAATTTAAAAAATCTTTGTAGATACACTCACAACAAAGGAGGGTTAAAGACAATTTCCATCCTTTATTAGATGCAGGGGCAAACATAGTGACAAAAGATGAGGAAAACACTGACACATTTAAAATCTTCTGAGTACCAATAGTACTCAGGATACCCAGCCCACTGAGATGGAAGATCGAGATGGAGAGCAGAATGAAGCCTTCATAATACACTGGGAAATGACAAGTGACCTGCTGCACCACTTAGAGATGCACACTAATCTATGCAACCAGGTGGCATATACCAAAGGGTACTGAAGGGAGCTGGCAGAAGTGTTCACCAAGCCACTTTCAATCATTTATCAGCAGCCCTGGCTATTCAGGGAGGTGTCAGTCAACTGGAGGTTAGCAGATGTGACACCCTTCTACAAGAAGGACCTGAGGGAACTATAGGCCTGTTGGTCTGACTTTAGGGCCAGGGAATAACATGGAGCAGATTATCTTGAGGGCCATCACATACAAGATACAAGGTCATCAAGCCCTGTCAGCGTGTGTTTATGAAAGGTAGGTCCTGATTTCCTTATAGAATAGAATAGAATAGAATAGAATAGAATAGAATAGAATAGAATAGAATAGAATAGAATAGAATAGAATAGAATAGAATAGAATTACCAAGGTTGGAAGAGACCTTGAAGATCATCGAGTCCAACCTGTAACCACAAACCTCACAACTAGACCATGGCACCAAGTGCCACATCCAGTCCCCTCCTGAACGCCTCCAGGGACGGAGACTCAACCACCTCCCCGGGCAGCCCATTCCAGTGACGAATCACTCTCTCGGTGAAGAACTTTCTCCTCACCTCCAGCCTAAACTTCCCCTGGTGCAGCTTGAGACTGTGTCCCCTTGTTCTGGTGCTGGTTGCTAGGGAGAAGAGGCCAACCCCTTCCTGGCTACAACCACCCTTCAGGTAGTTGTAGAGAGTAATGAGGTCGCCCCTGAGCCTCCTCTTCTCCAGGCTAAACAGCCCCAGCTCCCTCAGCCTCTCCTCATAGGGCTTGTGCTCAAGGCCTCTCACCAGCCTTGTTGCCCTTCTCTGGACACGTTCAAGTGTCTCAATGTCCTTCTTAAACTGAGGGGCCCAGAACTGGACACAGTACTCAAGGTGTGGCCTAACCAAAGCAGAGTACAGGGGCACAATGACCTCCCTGCTCCTGCTGGCCATACTATTCCTAATGCAGGCCAGGATGCGGTTGGCCCTCTTGGCTGCCTGGGCACACTGCAGGCTCATGTTCAACCTACAGTCAACCAGCACCCCCAGGTCCCTCTCAGCCTGGCCGCTCTCCAGCCACTCTGACCCCAGCCTGTAGCGCTGCCTGGGGTTGTTGTGGCCAATGTGCAGAACCCGGCACTTGGATGTGTTAAATCTCATGCCATTGGACTCTGCCCATCTGTCCAGCCTGTCGAGGTCTCTCTGCAAAGCCTCTCTGCCCTCCAGCAGATCAACTCCTGCCCCCAGCTTGGTGTCATCTGCAAATTTACTGATGATGGACTCAATGCCCTCATCCAGATCATCAATAAAGATGTTGAAGAGCATGGGGCCCAGCACTGATCCTTGGGGCACACCACTAGTGACTGGCCGCCAGCTGGATGTGGCACCATTCACCACCACTCTCTGGGCTCAGCCCTCCAGCCAGTTCCTAACCCAACGCAGTGTGCTCCTGTCCAAGCCATGGGCTGCCAGCTTGGCCAGGAGTTTGCTGTGGGGGACGGTGTCAAAGGCCTTGCTGAGGTCCAGGTAGACCACATCCACAGGCCTCCCCACATCCACCAGGCGGGTCACCTGATCATAGAAGGAGATCAGGTTGGTCAGGCAGGACCTGCCCCTCCTAAATCCATGCTGGCTAGGCCTGATCCCTTGGCCATCCTGTAAGTGCTGTGTGATCGCACTCGAGATGACCTGTTCCATAATCTTGCCTGGCACTGAGGTCAGGCTGACAGGCCTATAATTCCCTGGCTCTTCCAACTGGCCCTTCTTGTGGATGGGCACCACGCTGGCCAGCTTCCAGTCTTCTGGGACCTCGCCAGTGAGCCAGGACTGCTGAAAAATGATGGAGAGCGGCCTGGACAGCTCATCCGCCAGCTCCCTCAGCACCCTAGGATGGATCCCATCCGGTCCCATGGACCTGTGGGGGTCCAAGCGGCTCAGAAGATCTCTAACTCTCCCATCCTGGAACAGGGGAAAACTGCTGCTCCCTGGCTCTTTCTGCCAGCTCTGCAGGCCAGCTGTCTGGAAGCCGTTCTGTCCTGCTAGTAAAAATTGAGGTAAAGAAGGTGTTAAGCACCTCTGCCTTTTCCTCATCCTTTGTTACAATATTCCCCTCCATGCCCACCAAGGAGTGGAGCTTGTCCTTGCCCTTCCTCTTGCTATTAATATATTTATAGAAGGACTTTTTGTTGTCCTTCACAGCAGACAAGGTGACTTGCTTAGTTGATTAGAGAAACACTATGAATGATGTCTACCTAGGCTTTAGTCTCTGGGTGGTGAATCAAGTCAAAATCAGTTGGCAGCCAGTTACAAGTGATATTCCCCAGGGCTCAGTTTGGGGATCAGTTTTGAGGCCAGTCTTGCTTCATGTCTGTATGAATGATCTGGATGAGGCGATTGAGTGCATCCTCGTTTAAGTCTGCAGGCAAGCTGATTGGGAGTGTTGCTCTGCCTGAGAGTAAGAAGGAGCTATGGAAGGATTTGGACAACAGGAATTCATGGGCCAAGGCCAATTGTATGAGGTTCAACAAGGCCAAGTGCCAGGTCCTGCACTTCTGTCACAGCAACCCTGTGCAGTGCTGCATTCTTGGGGAGGAGTGGCTGGAACACTGCCCTGTGGAAAAGGACTTGGGAGTGTTTGTCAACAGCTGGCTGAGTGTGAGCCAGCAGTGTGCCTAGGTGTATTGGGTTTGACTGAGCTGGAGTTAATTCTCCTCAAAAGCATCCCTCTAGTGCTGTGTTTTGCAGCAGTAGTTGGTAACACAGCAGTGTTTTGGCTACTGCTGAGCAAGTATTCAGGCTGTGTTCTTCCAATATTTCCCCACTCCAAGAGTACACTGAGGGCTAGGCAAGATCTTGGGGGGGATAGACAGCTGGTCTAGCTGACCCAGACTGGCCAAAGGGGTATTCTGTGCCTTATGACCTCAGCTCAGATATAAGAATGAAGTAAAAGAGGGATTTGTCCATGGGGGATTTGTCCATGGCATCTGTCCTCCAAAGGAAGCACCAAGCTTGGAGAGCCCTGCTTCCCAAGACTGACCATTGTCCTGCTGATGGGAAGTAGAGGCTAGCATCTCTATCTGCTTTTACTTCCATGCAGTCTGTTGATTTTAGTTATCATAATTATTAAATTGTTTCTATCATATGTCTGGGTTTTGTTATCTTTTCCCCTCTCCCTCTCCATCTAAGGGGGAGTGATAGTGTGGCTTCAGTGGGCATTTGGCACCTAGCTAGGGCCAAACCACCACACTAGGTGTCCAAGAAGGCAACAGCATCCTGACCTGTACCAGAAATAGTGTGGCAAGCAGGACTTGGCACTGGCTAAGCTACACCTGGAGTACTGTGCTCAGTTTTAGGACCCTCATCACAAGGTCTCTTCCAACCTTGGTGATTCTGTGATTCTGTGAGTTGCAGAAGTGGTTTCAATGAAACTGGTGAAGAGCATAGAGCACAAGTCTTATGAAGAGTGGCTGAGGGGAGACCTTATTGCACTCTACAACTTCATAAAAAGGAGGTTGGAGTGAGGTGGGTGTTGGTGTTGATTCCCAAGTGACAAGTTAGAGTACAAGAGGAAAGAGCCTCAAGTTGTGCCAGAAGAAATTTAGTTTGGATATTGGAAAAAATGTTCTCACCCAAAATGTTCAATAGACTACCCAGGGAAGCAAAGGAATTACCATCCCTAGAGGTATTTAAAGACACGTAGAAATGGTGCTTAGCGACAAGGTTTAGTGGTGGACTTGGCATTGCTGGTTCAAAGGCTAGACTCAATGATCTTAAAGGTCTTTTTCAACCTAAATGATTCTGTGATCATAAGCATTATTTCTTCTATCAGTGTAGTCCCATTGCCACTAGCAGCAACAAGTAGATGTTTCAAAGGATAATAGATGACATTTGCTTATATTATAACTTCATACTGGAACTTGTTCTGTGTGGAACACTGTGTCACTGGAACAGGTGAGAAAATGTAAACACAGCTTATAAATACAGAATAAAACTTCCCAAACCAGTTTGAGGGGTCCCCCTTTCTTCTCTTTTCTTCTGATTTGCCAGTTGTGGATCCACAGGTTATTCATATATGGTAAATCAAACAGTGGCAAGGAGCTGCAATTGCTGCCCCTGGGCTAAGCAATCCCTGGCTTTACAGCAGCTACCCCAGTAAGAAGACTCAAATCTTTCCTGCACTGGGCATGACCAGGGAGGGGCTATCCCCAATAGGCAACCTGGATCCAGCCATTTTGTTTGGAGGTGCAGTTGAACACAGGCCATTCTGGGCCTGTGAGGGCCACCACTCAGCTTCAGCAGTGGAGAAAACTCATCAGCAAATTCACTGGAGTAGATGTAGCCACTGTGAAAGCATTTCTGCAGATCTGGGAGCAGAGCTGTGCCTAGTCTGCACACACCAGGGCTGTGCCATCACCAGCACTCTTAGTCTGCCATTAATGGACTGACACAACGGACAGCGATGCTTTCAGTTGTTTTTTTATTGAACAATAATAATCATATACTTTTAAAAACCAACCAGCTTATTAGAAGTACATTCAAGAACTTGTAATGTCATTTATGACACTGTTGTAAAATAATAATAATGTTTGCAAATATTTACTGCATTCCTTAAATAAATCTCTTCAGTTTGCTGAAGGACTGTGGGTTTGATCCCCCCACCACTGAAATCAACTAAACACTACTTTTGATATCAGTAGATGAGAATCAATACACTTGCATGTAAATAGCCCAAGATAATACTACTCCCTCTCACATCTGACGTTCAATAGCAGTTAAAATGTGGTATATGGAAGTTTGAGATTTATGTTTATGTGTTTCTGACTTGTGGCAAGAGAGGCTACACTGCAGCACTGACAGTCAGACTTCCACTGCTATCACCATCCTTTTGCTCTAGACCAGCATGGTTAGGTGCTGCATCCCCAGGTGAAAGCAGCTCGTTTTCACTGACATTGGCTTTGGATCAGGATTTGGATTCTTTAAAGGCTTTGGAGTTTCTGTTGTTTGTAGTTTTAAAAGCATAGGGCTGTAGTATTGTGTTGTCCATCTTTCACTGAAGTCACTGTCAAAGTTGACACTGATTTCAAAGGCAATACCAATTCAACCCACTCCCATTTCCAGTGAAAGTGCTCTACATTACAAGGCAGTTCCCAAACTCATGCCTTACAGGCTCACTCTGACAAAGCTGCATCGATATCCATTCGCTCAGGATCTGGTTGTTTCCAGACATATTAGTAACATCCTTTCAGTGCAGATTTTTATGTCATGGATATGTTGGCCAGTTTGGACTGAGTGAGGAACTGCCAGTTCCTACAGCACTTTCATGAATTTGTCACTCTCCTGGCTGAAATCAACTACTTGTATGTGCAAGTAAGAAACAAAGAACTGGGCACCAAAGTGCTGCACTGCCACTCAATGAGGGTCCAAGTCTTCCCTATCCTGGACCAGATGAACTCCTTTTGAGTCACAGCTGGGATGCAACCATTGATGAGGATGGTCTCTGGCATTGAACCCGCTCTTCCCCAAAGCAGCTGCTTTGTAGAAATATATATATTCAAATAGGGCTAAGCAGTTTCTTTTGTTTCAGATCCCCCTCTGCAAATGTGCATAATTTATGAAACTGCTGTTTCTCTGTACAGATATTAACTTTAGAAATCCACCTCAGTGCAGCATATGTCTGCAGTATCTCAGCTAAGTTATTCACAATGTGTAAAATTGATATGCTGGGTGCTTTCTCGATGAAGAAAGGCATATTTATGTCTGAGGAACTGTCACCAAACTTCCAAAAGCCAGAAATGCCTAACAGCTAATGCTGGGTTATCGAATTCACATAACAGTATGAAAAAAGCCAACTATTTAGCTCCACAGCAGTAATTTTACTCACTTAAACCATCCAGTGCATTCAGTGAGAGCTTTCCTGGTGTCAGGCTGCAAGAGTTGACCTCCAGCATTACTTACATGAGGAGGGATGAATCTTTTGGGTTTTTAATATCACCATACATTCAGGAATCCCCAATACATTTCTCTGTTCAAATACTTATCAAAACAAGTATCAAAAAACATATACATTGTACAGTCTATTTTTAAGTAAACATTTTTCTCATGAAAAACAGAATCACAATTGGGCTGCAGAGGTTACATTTTCATATGCTATAGTTCTACTTTGTTCTTAAAGTGTGTTCTTGCATATTCAATAATCTGTGAGAAATGCATTCACTCGAAAGTCTCATGAGTGTAAGTAACCATCAGCGAGGATTTAGCCACTTCATTACCGGAGGGCGGACAGGTTTCTCCTTGATGAATTCCTCTTTTACAGAATTGCCATCCCCGGATGCCATGTCATTTTCTGCAAATACAGACAAATAAAAGCGGATTTTATAAAAGGGAAAAAATTGAACTGTTGGCCTGTAGCAATGTCACTGGTTTTGAGAACACTCAGCAGCAGCTTAGATGACAAACCTTTCAGGAATCTCTCTGAATACCCCCAATTATTTTGCTGCAGTAGTTCTGCTAAATTATGGCATAAGCCAGATACGTTTTCTAACAGTTTCAGCATAAGGTAGGCGATTTCAGTTCAGTTTCCACTTTTCACTGGAACACTCCAATGTGACATCGGACCAAGCAGCACATCCTCAATGGCAACAGCACTAAAATAATTATCCCTGGAGTTTCTGAGGAGCAGCTGAGGGAACTGGGGTTGTTTATCCTAGAGAAAAACAGGCTCAGCAGAGACCTTACCACTCTCTACAACTACCTGAAAGGAGGTTGTTGTGAGGCAGGCATGGGTCTGCTCTCACAAGTAACAAGTGACATGGCAAGAGCAAACGGCCTCAACCAGAGGGGGTTTAGGTTAAGTATTAGAAAAAATTTCTTCACTGAAAGGATTATTGAGCACTTGAACTGGCCACCCAGGGAAGTGGTGGAGTCAACCACCCTGGATGTATTTAAAAGACATGTAGAGGGTTAACTGGTGGATTTGGCAGTGCTGTGTTAATGATTGGACCCAATGGTCTTAAATGTCTCTTCCAAACAAAACAATTCCTCACTTCTATGATTCTGTTCTCTGGCTGAGGCCAGCTGGTGTGGAATAGCCTGGTGCATGCCACTAAACTGTCTTACTCTCAAAGAAAACACAGAAGATATCCAGCTTGTCTGCTGGAAAAGGTTCCTTGCTGATACTGATTCCCAAGTTGTGGCTGAATTTGTTTGGCATAGTTAGCTAGGCTGGAACAGAGCATGCTTGCCACTGCCCTACTGTGCCTGTTGACCACCATGAAGGTGGTCAAACTGTAATACAGAGGAACACACTCCGACGTAATTCAATTTACTGGTGTATATGTAGCCACAGCGTCTTCATAAAATATACCGTCCAGAAACTTGCCTGCTTAAAGCACTGACGTTTTGATGAAGTGAGGATCTGTCCTAGATGTTATGGCTACCTCTGAAGACCACAATTAAACTAAACCCCATGTGACCATCCCAAGCAGTACTACCCACAGTATTCCTGTTTTCCTTCTGGTGGTGGACCTCTGAGGACATAAATCAGTGTGAAATCTTTGCACAGGTGAAAAATATCATCTGTTTCTATAGGGTGTCTCATCCTGACTGGGCTCAGACAAGCTGCTAAGCTCTGAAACAACAGAAGGTTTGAGACCAAAGGCAAGGGAGAGGCAAAGGGAGGAGGAATTGATGAAAACCATATACCTAGGACAATTTGGAATATAAGACATACAGAAAAAAGGAAGACAAACATTTTTTTCCTGTGTTATTTCAGCACCCTTACAATACAATAATACAATACAATACAATACAATAAACCAGGTTGGAAGATACCTTGTTAATAAATGAAGCCTGGAAAGGCAAAAGAGCCCAATCATGTAGAAAAATACAAAAAGATAAGGACTGATCTATCTCACTAAGTTTTCTCTAGAGATCATTTTAAATGAGGTATGAGTACAAGCTGAAGAAGTTTGTTTCTGTCTAACTTTCTCTAAATGGAGATTGGGAAAAAGATATATAATGCATTAAGGCAGAAGGCTCTAGATAGCTTAATATAGCAGGAAAAAATAAAGCACACACACTGCAGTTGGAGAACAAATAAAATTCAGAGTGAAATCCCAGTAGATGTAGGATTAAATCTCTGATATTTATTTAAAATATTTACATTTGTACTGGTTTAGATTGGTATTTCAATCCAGCCTAAATACTGATCAGTCAAATATACTGCAGTATCACCAGGTGGAGAACAAAGGGAAGAAATTTTAATTCCACTTTCTTAAAACTTTAGTGATGTCTTTATCCTGTCTCAAAAACACTCTAATCTCCCACATGCCTTTAATTCTGAAAAGATCTTTTGCAGGCATCAGACCTAAATTTTAAAGATAAGAACTTAATCCAGAGATGCTGAGATAAATCACTGCAATAAAACTTTCCATAAAACAGTTCACTGACATCTGGAAAGGTATAAAGCTCTGTCTTCATGGGAAAACAAATGTTATTTTAACCATATATTCACTAAGAGTAGTAAATACAACCTAATGAAATCCTATCCACAAAGCAGCTACATACACTGAGTTTTAAATGACTAATGCAGATCCTAGCACAGTCTCCCACTGCACAGGTGATGTTGTAGTGCTAGAGCACACAGCAGCTGTGAAGTATTTCACTATGTTAGGATTGTGGAACACTTTTACCATGTATCAGAGCACACCTAATTCTTTGTCTTACATTACGGGAGAGGCCAATAAGAATAATAAATGTACCTCATGTCACTAACTCTTTGCACAGCTCCACCAAAGTAAACAATACTCACACACAGCATACATGGCGTGGTAGTAGATTGGGTGCAAGGCAATTTCTGCTAAAATTCACAGCCCCACGAAGTCTTACCTGGCTGTGGAACTATTTTTCGTCGATTTGGAGGCTTTGAAGCAGACAGTTGGAAAAATGGGAACTTCAAACACTTCCCAGTTACTCTGTCACAGATGCCAGAAGGACAGTTGCAGGTTTTCCTGCATTCCATTCCATAGGTACCATAAGGACACTCTGGAAAAAAAAATAAATAGGGCAAAGCAGCTCTCAGTGATCCACTCTCAATAGGTGGTCTCCTTATATCCTGGGCAGAGGAAAATCTTTTAGGTGGAGTTCAGCTAAACATTCACTACAAGATTCCAGCATGTCAGCTACTCATTAGAAGTACTTGTCAGTTTTAACAAATCTTGACACACATTGTATACATAGTTTCTTTTCCTACAACTTATGGTGTGTTGTAATTGTAAATTACAAATATAATTTATAAATTACAATTGCAATTACAATTGATAATACTGTGAAACAATAGTATTGAAATGCAAATTGAAGGCAGTATGAATGTGTAAATATGTAATCATAGAGCATGTAGTTAAATGGTTAGAATTGGATTGGGGGGGGGGAAGAAGATTTCAGAAAGTTCCTGAGTTCATTGGTTTTGTTTGTTAGTATCTGACATATATGACTGTCATGTTTTAGAGCTGGCACCAAGATGCTTGTGTCCCGGGTCACTGTTTGTAGACTGGATAGAGGCTGCTGTCCTGACTCTGAGGAGCTATCCAGCAAACACACCCTCCACCTGGAGATACTCCTGGCTCTTGGGAAGAGCCCTCCCTTAGGCAACAGTTTTTCAGACAGTAAAGGTCTGCCTTCCCATGGCAGACAGCAAGGAGCTCACCTATGTCTCCAGCCTATCCAGTCGGTATGCTCTGAAGGGATGCTGACACTACAGCAGATGCCTTGTTATGCTGCATCTGGTCACATACCTCTCTGATTCAAATCTACCCGTGATCAAGCTCATAGAGGAGCACCACAGAGCACCACAGAGGAGCTGCCAGAATGGGAGCAAATGTTTTTCTGAAAAACATTAGGTAGGACCCTGGAAGAGTGCCTTCCCTGGACCATAGCTTGAGAGATTGAGAGAAGGAAAATCCAGCTCTGACATCCTTTTTCCAAGCCCAGGTTCCCACAAAACACTTTGAAAAGAATACTTATGCATATAACACTCCACAACAGGACTATGCTTCTTAGTTTGTCCAGTCTCTTCTTCAATCAATGCAAATACCTAGTTTTGCCATACAGCCTAAGACATCTGAAAATTAGCCTAATGATACCAACATTTTACAATTTTCTGCATGTCCAATGGGTATGTTTTTATAAATGAAAATCACTGGAAAATCAATCAATTCCTTGCTAGAGACTGCACAGCGAATCCCTCCAGCCTGGAGGACCTCATTGAGATTCACTATATTCCCCTTCCTAAGCCAGGACACTCTCTGGTCAAAAGCCTGGCAAAGCAAAACAGGTTTTGTATGCACTGTCCTCCCTGTGGGACAACCTGAAAGCACACACCCCATGCAGCATCAATCTGCCTGCTGCAGGTGCTCAGGTACTTGGCCCAGAGAAGTGGGGTGCAAAGCTGCCCATGACAGCATGGAAACAAGTCTGAGCCCAAAGCACTTGGCTCTGTGTGGAATAATTATGGCATTGATGCTGCTCCTCAGGTTTGATGAAACTGAGATGTGAGTCAGTTTTGCTGTTAGAAGATTTTGCTCAACAGAAGCCTGCTCCTAAACTGCAAATAGGTCCCAGTGATCTAAGGGAAGGGAGAGCGAGTTTTATACTGTGACTGTTATACCACAGGTTTAAAAGGCATTTACTAATAAAAGTGCAGAGTACTAGTATTCCTTAAGCTGTCTGAAGAAAATAATGACATTGCTATTGACAGCAGTATGATGCACTCTTATAATACAAAAGGTACTAAAAGCATTGTTCTAAAACTTACACTGCCCATGTTTAACCCACTCTAGAAATAAAAAATCAAAGAATACAGAGTTCAAATAATTTTTCCACAACTTCAAAGTAAACCAGTTGCAGGCAGCTAGAGAGAATTTAGACAACCTGACTCCATGAATTATTACAAATATGGAAGTTATTAGAGTGAGTGGCCTGCTATCATAGCTGTAAAAAAAATGTATACAACAGCAATGCTTGGGTTCATACTACGCCTGATAAAATTCACATACAAGCAGAGAGAGATTTTACTATCTCAGAGCTGAAATTAAAAAGAAAAATAATTAGAAATTGCATCTGTAACAGTGCAAACAGATACATGGGGAATAAAAGCCTTATCTACCACTTCACAACTCTGAGTCAAGATATGGCTTTATTGAAATTAATGAGAGTTTTTCCACTCACTGGAAAAAAAGTAGTTTACATTTTCTACAGAGATTCCAAGACTCAGCTAAAGGGATTCAGCTCTCATGTCCCTAAATGTTTCTTTTTCCCATCTGAAGTGTGCTATTGCAAAGAAATTCCTACAAGGACAGTGAAATGTATATAATGACTCAGAAGAACTACTCAAAAAATTACAGGTGGTACCTTGCACCGCAGTAATTTTTAATAAATTGAGGATCAGTCTCCTGTCTCAGTGAGATACTTTTCTTGTGGATGCACCGAAGATCTGATCTTTATGTGGAATCTCTAATACAAGGTGTTTTGCGTGTTTCACCTTCAAATATTCATATCAATTTGTTTTTAAATACTGGTGTAAATAAATGTGTGCTCTATGTGAGTCAGCCTGATGATTTTTGCAGCATCTGGTCCTCAGTCATTACTTTAATGGGCGCTATTAATACTCCTGTTATTTAAGTGCCAAGACATCTCCACTTTTAAGGAAGTTATTCAAAGGCATATCTGTATCTACTTACTGAAGTGATACAGGAACATAGGAAACTTGCTGCATTCATGCTCTGCAAAGCCTTTCTAAAAAAATGTTTTCTCTTTAAACCTTTCATCCTTCTCTTTTAGTAATTTACCACCTTGTCTCCTTTTAAAGATTCTCATTTTTGCATGGAGTGAGGACAGCTTTTAAATTAAAAATATCATTATAGTCTATGTCTAACAAAATCAGCATGCAGCATACCTGGAATAAGATGACAGCAGTGACTGGCTGCTCAGCTGACAGTCAGCTCCTGTTCTGGTTTTCACATCTTTCAGGCACGAGGGTCTCTGTTTGCCTGCCCTGACCTAGGGTAGTTGAGCACCTCAAAGGCAGGACCAGATTAAACAGCACAACATCCCAAAGCACTTGGGCAGTGGGATCTCTGTCTTCCATGCCACAGAGAGAGCATCTCCTCCCTGGACAGATAGCTGTCAGTGTCTGAGAGAACCTCACCCCAGGGCAAGCACAGCAGGGGCAGGGGCCCCGTGATGAGGTTGGACTTGTGGGATTAAAGTCTTTGCAATTTTTAGAAAGCCACTCATTAAATGAGCGGAAGTATTAGGACTAGTGCCTGGATTTCCCAAATCCCACTCAAAAATCTCATCTCCAAGCACATCCCATTCATATTTTCACACACATGTCCACAAGTCTAAACAATATTCTCACATTAATAACTCTGTCCTACCTACATGTAACACCTTATAATACCAGCAGGTATTTTTCACTTTCTTCTTGGCTAAGAGCTGAGATGGAAAAATCCCCTTTTCAGATCTTTTAAGCAGGACACAAGCTCTATATGTAGGTTGCTGTCAAATTGCCACAGTGGGTGCATGCAAAGTGAATATTGTTACCTTTGCAGATACCAAATTCATCACCAAAGTCATCCTCCTCAGTGTAAAACTGGCACTTCAGCCCAGGACCACACTTGACACCATCCATACCCGAGACCGTACGATAGCAAGTCTCCCCCAGAGCAGCTGCACACACTCTGCAACAGCCACAGTCATCCAGCACTGTTCGCTTACAGCGCAAGGTACTTTTGCATGCATTACTGTCACAGTGCTCTGGACAATCTACTGCATATTTCGCACTCCAAGCGGTTCCAGCGTACACGGGCATCAGGAGGAGTGTGAGAAACAGGAAGCCCTTCATGTCTTGCAGGGGTAAATATTCTGTCCCAAGGAGCAGGCTTTAAAGTTCAGCTTGCTGGTGCCTTGTGCCGAGAGAAGCAGTGGTACAGAATCCAAAGTGGTAGCTGCACACATCAGCCTACAAGTTTATGAGCTTTATACAGTGTGTTGCCCACATGCTGCACCGTCGTCAGCTTCCTCAATCCTCCGCTGCTCCTGCCAGCCTCCCTTGTTTCAGTCTATGAAATCCAGGATGAAGGTTGGATTAGCACTCTGCTGCCATCCAGGAATTGAAAAGCCTGAGCTGATGTAATATGTTATGTTTAGTTGGTTGTTTTGCATGAGGACTAAAAACTCTCTCACATCCGTCTCAAATGCTCAAGGACGTCTGCCAAAAGAAAAAAAAAATCAACCAAACACACACACACACACAAAAAAAAAATAAAAGGAGAGAAAAAAAAAAAAAAGAAGAAGAAGAAGGAAAAAAAAAGCCACAACCCCAAGCCCATGAAAGTCGCATCCCTTCCTGCAGGACAGGGATTGCTCTGATGCTAGGCACATTGCTGACAGGACATCTCTGCCTTGCTAACACAGCTCATGCTGCCAGAAGAAAATCACACTGAATCATCTCACTGCTGAAAGAATAATCTTTAAAAGAATAAATCCTTACCATCTCCTTTGAGGGGACACTTTAAGGAGGAAATTGAGATCATGCCACTTAACAGCCAAGCTCAGATGTTTCAGTTATGTTTTTTCCTACTTGCATTGAAATAGTACTTTTCAATCAGTATTTATGTGGAGGTGAATTAAACATTTAACTAAAAAATTATTGCTAAGACTAAAAGCAAGTCAGGCAGAAACCAGCATTTTCTGGGATCTTCAACAGGAAGTTCAGGGGAATGATCAATAAGCTGCCCTGACCTCACAACCGAAGGGGGAAATCCCCATCCATCATCAGCACCATCTGCACAGCCTTGACATGGACTGGGGTAGGTCGATTCTCCTCCCCTTTAGTGTTTAGACTTCTATACTGATCAAACTCTATGGGATGCCCTGATATTCCTCTTCAATGAAATTAGTACAAATAAACACAAAATAAATTTCATTATCCTCAGCTTCCCTTCCTAGATTTCATTCACAGTGCCAGAATCTTGACAAGAAACAGCAAATAACCAGAGTTTAGTGAAACAAACAAGCCATCAGAGGGATGGAAATTTCTGCTCTAAAGAAAGATCTACAGGAAAGGAAAAAAGAAATAAAGATAGCCATAAATAAATCTCTGAATACCAAATATTTCTGCTGCTGAAGTTAGTGGGAACTAAATCTATGTAAACTGTTATGCGACCAGCTTATCATTTGGGAATACTGTGGCTCAAGTAGGCCGAGGACACAGACAGTAAGCTGCCAAATAAAATGAAGGGCTATGCTAGAAACAGAGGAGAGCAGAAAAGCCTTTTCTACATGAATGCAAATATGAATAGATAAATCCAAACCGAAACGTGTAACTCCTCTCTTTTGTGAAGAAGAGGACAAAATTAATGAATTGTATGTTGAATTTGGGTAGGTTGTTCATTTGCAGGTGAGGAGAAGGAGAAGGAGGAGAAGGAGAAGGAGAAAAGGAGAAAAGGAGAAAAGGAGAAAAAAAAGGAGAAAAGGAGAAAAGGAGGAAAAAAAGGAGAAAAGGAGAAAAAAAAAAAAAAAAGGAGAAAAGGAGAAAAGGAGAAAAAAAGGAGAAAAGGAGAAAAGGAGGAAAAAAAGGAGAAAAGGAGAAAAAAAAGGAGAAAAGGAGGGAAAAAAGGAGAAAAGGAGAAGAGAAAAAAAAGGGAGAAAAGGAGAAAAAAAAGGAGAAAAGGAGAAGGAGAAAAGGAGAAGGAGAGAAGGAGAAGGAGAAGGAGAAGGAGAAGGAGAAGGAGAAGGAGAAGGAGAAGGAGAAGGAGAAGGAGAAGGAGAAGGAGAAGGAGAAGGAGAAGGAGAAGGAGAAGGAGAAGGAGAAGGAGAAGGAGAAGGAGAAGGAGAAGGAGAAGGAGAAGGAGAAGGAGAAGGAGAAGGAGAAGGAGAAGGAGAAGGAGAAGGAGAAGGAGAAGGAGAAGGAGAAGGAGAAGGAGAAGGAGAAGGAGAAGGAGAAGGAGGAAATTCTCATATCCTGAAGAAGATCTGAAAGGACTATATTCCACATTGAGGTTTCTCACAGGGAAAATGTCCTAGGGAGATGAGAAATATTAACATATATATATGCACAGATGTGGTGAGGAAAAGAAATCATTTTAAAAAAAAAAAAAAAAAAAGGTCCCACTCCCTAGCAACTAGCCAATATTATTTGGAATAATATGGAAACCCTACTCTGTGCTTGGAGCTAGATGCCAAAGTAAATTATCACAATGGATCAAAAAATACACGTAATGGAAGAAAACAATATGAACAGATAGAGTTCTGGCTTATACATGAGTATCATGGAGGAAACAATGATACTATGAGCTTCCACACTCTTCACTGATTAAGTATTGAAACAAATCCAGCGTCACTCCCTCTGGTTTTAATATTTCTTTGTTGTTTTACCTGTTGAATCTATTAAGTTTTCTTTCCAAGGATTGATTCCAAGCTTGATTCTGTAAATCCCTGATCTAAGGTCTCACTTGAAAACTGGTGCAACAGAAATTAGTGAAGCTTCCCAGATAGCAACAGTAGAAAATTTGGCACTGTTGTTTAACTTCTGGTATAAATTTACTTTCAATGAGGAAGACTTTGTGGATCAGATCAGCACTATTTTTTTCCCCCAGATTTACAGCACAAATTATCCTGGTGCCAGCTTACATCATAATTACATCAGCACATATAATGTTTGGCATTCCTTCTAGAAGCACAAAAGGTTTCAACCTTTAGATTCAATGCTTTACAGGGAACTGAGCAATCCCTGATTTAGTATCAGCAAGCTGTGAACTGTTTCCAGCTGAATGCTTTAGAGCACAATTTTTCTAGTTCTTCTGCAAATAATCCATTTCTCAAGCAAAAACAGCTTGGGGGGGGGGGGTGGTTCTTGAGATTGTATTTATGCCCTCTGAAAAGTTTAACCCCATCTGCTAAAGATGCCCAGGAAATAACATACCTCATAATACATGATTAATCAGTACTGTTAAATGGGAGCAGTCTGTTCATTGGATTTTCTTGATTTACTCTTCAGATAGAGTAACATTTACTTCACATCTTTGAAGAGACTCTGGCCAGTCTTTTGAACACAAAGTCAGGATAAGCAGGAAGTATTAACATCTCTTAAAACATAGGAAAAGGTTTAATGCATGACCCTTGTTACGTATTTCCAAAGGGCAGTCCCTAAACTAAAAATATGTTACCATACATTCCTGAATGATCCAACCTTTTCCCAGGCTTCTTTTACAAAAAGCCGTAAGCACAATGCTATACGAGAAGCAAAGATTCAAAGGGAAACACCAAAAGGAAGTTGAGCTACAAAATCCAAAATGAAATGCCGAAATAGGAAGTAAAAGATAATCAGGAAAGTGAGATAGCAGCAAGGACTCCCCTTTGTATGATTTCTTGTCTTGTGTCTTTTCAATTAATTCCTAATTACTCTTTGTTTCTACTGTAACATGGCAACTCAACTTCACTCCAGTAAAAATATGTGGTTTGAGACACTTCCTACTTGTTGACAGCAAGAGGGGTTTATATCCTTTCTCTAGGCAGACCAGGTGCTACACAAAGAACTGGATAAGCTGGCTACCTGTGTGCAGACTTCAGGAGCTACTCTGTAGTGACCCTCAGGAGCTAGAGCCATAGCTTGTTTAGAGTACATTTAAAATAACTCTACATAAGTCTGAATACCAATATGTGGCATATCCAGCCTGGGAGCTGAAATCCAAACTGACTGTGCAACTTCTGCTTTGAGTTTCCTCCTTCAGACCTATGGCCAGACAAATTGGACCTGGGCACTTTTCAGGTCTATGCTGCACAGTCCATGGGTTACAGTCATGAGCTGGCTTCAGTTTAAGGATTTCTGCATTGTGTCACCCCTACACAGTGTGGCTATTCCCAGTATTCATTGGGACAATCACTGTGATGACTTGTGTAGCAGAAATTGCTGGCTTTCCCTCAATTAATTCACGATTCAAGTCAAATCTTTCCACTGTTCTTGGCAAACATGTTCAAAAGAGCGAAATCATTAAGGAATGTTGGAAATGCTCTTCCACCTGGCAGCAGGGGTCAATTTTCTCCAAGGAAGGCAGTTCTGGGTGTGTCACATTCCATAAGTAGTTAATAGAAGTAGAGAAAACTTTTTTTTTAAGTAGGTTGTGATTCTGTTAATCTGAAGTCTTCTTCAGATTCTTCTTCTACTACTTCCAAATCACCTGTGTCTAGAGAAAGAAACTTTGCTGCCTAACACCTTTAGGATCTGTATTAGAGATCTTGCCACATGCTTCAGAAAATTTACTTCTCTGAATGTGGTGCTAAACTGAACTGATCATTCACAGTCCAAACCAATGCTCTGCCTTCACAGCTTACTTTATGAGTAGTTTTGTTAGTAACTGTTTCTTTTGTAGAGACATCTTTATGTTAGGAATATAAGTCACCCTGGTCAAGCCATATGTCCGCCTGGAGAAACAGCAAAGCCTTTCCAAACAGAAAAATATCTCCACTGCTTTTCACAGCTACTGATTTTCAACCAGTTGCCAAACCCAAAAAAATATTCAGTTTCTTTAGCAATATAAGAAGACAAGATGTAAATAACTCTTTAAATGTTCTACTGAGGTGCTCAGGTGCATATATTCTGCTCATATGGTACAGAGCTTTAATGCTGAGATAATGAGAAAAATATTTTGTGTCTCGCTATTTGACATAATTGACTGATGTAGGAGCACACACTGCTTTCTCCATTGCCCCTCAGCCTATGCTCTCAGAAGTTCTCTGCAGAACTAAAATACAATAATACAGTACAATACAATACAATCCATCATTTTTCAGCAGTCCTGGCTCACTGCAGAGGTCCCAGAAGACTGGAAGCTGGCCAGCGTGGTGCCCATCCACAAGAAGGGCCGGTTGGATGAGCCAGGGAATTATAGGCCTGTCAGCCTGACCTCAGTGCCAGGCAAGATTATGGAACAGGTCATCTCAAGTGCGATCACACAGCACTTATAAGATGGCCAGGGGCTCAGGCCTAGCCAGCATGGATTTAGGAGGGGCAGGTCCTGCCTGACCAACCTGATCTCCTTCTATGATCAGGTGACCCGCCTGGTGGATGTGGGGAGGCCTGTGGATGTGGTCTACCTGGACCTCAGCAAGGCCTTTGACACCATCCCCCACAGCAAACTCCTGGCCAAGCTGGCAGCCCATGGCTTGGACAGGAGCACACTGCGTTGGGTTAGGAAGTGGCTGGAGGGCTGAGCCCAGAGAGTGGTGGTGAATGGTGCCACATCCAGCTGGCGGCCTGTCACTAGTGGTGTGCCCCAAGGATCAGTGCTGGGCCCCATGCTCTTCAACATATTTATTGATGATCTGGATGAGGGCATTGAGTCTGTCATCAGTAAATTTGCGGATGACACCAAGCTGGGGGCAGGAGTTGATCTGCTGGAGGGCAGAGAGGCTTTGCAGAGAGACCTCGACAGGCTGGACAGATGGGCAGAATCCAAAGGCATGAGATTGAATACATCCAAGTGCCGGGTTCTGCACATTGGCCACAACAACCCCAGGCAGCGCTACAGGCTGGGGTCAGAGTGGCTGGAGAGCAGCCAGGCAGAGAGGGACCTGGGGGTGCTGGTTGATTGTAGACTGAACATGAGCCTGAAGTGTGCCCAGGCAGCCAAGAGGGCCAACCGCATCCTGGCCTGCATTAGGAATAGTATGGCCAGCAGGAGCAGGGAGGTCATTGTGCCCCTGTACTCTGCTTTGGTTAGGCCACACCTTGAGTACTGTGTCCAGTTCTGGGCCCCTCAGTTTAGGAAGGACATCGAAACACTTGAACGTGTCCAGAGAAGGGCAACAAGGCTGGTGAGAGGCCTTGAGCACAAGCCCTATGAGGAGAGGCTGAGGGAGCTGGGGTTGTTTAGCCTGGAGAAGAGGAGGCTCAGGGGTGACCTCATTGCTCTCTACAACTACCTGAAGGGTGGTTGCAGCCAGGAAGGGGTTGGCCTCTTCTCCCTAGCAACCAGCACCAGAACAAGGGGACACAGTCTCAAGCTGCACCAGGGGAAGTTTAGGCTGGAGGTGAGGAGAAAGTTCTTCACCGAGAGAGTGATTCATCATTGGAATGGGCTGCCCGGGGAGGTGGTTGAGTCTCCGTCCCTGGAGGCGTTGAAGAGGGGACTGGATGTGGCACTTGGTGCCATGGTCTAGTTGTGAGGTTTGTGGTTACAGGTTGGACTCGATGATCTTCGAGGTCTCTTCCAAACTTGGTAATTCTATTCTATTCTATACAATACAATACACCAGGTTGGAAGAGACCTTCAAGATCATCGCATCCAACCCATCAACCAATCCAACCCACCCAACAACTAAACCATGCAGCCAAGCACCCCATCGAGTCTCCTCCTGAACACCTCCAATGAAGGTGACTCCACCACCTCCACGGGCAGCCCATTCCAATGGGCAACCACTCTCTCTGTATAGAACTTCTTCCTAACATCCAGCCTAAACCTGCCCTGGCACAGCCTGAGACTGTGTCCTCTTGTTCTGGTGCTGGCTGCCTGGGAGAAGAGACTACCCTCTGCTTGGCTACAACCTCCCTTCAGGTGGTTGTAGAGAGCAATAAGGTCACCCCTCAGTCTCCTCTTCTCCAGGAGAAGCAACCCCAGCTCCTTCAGCCTTTCCTCATAGGGCTTGTGCTCCAAACCCCTCACCAACCTTGTTGCCCTTCTCCGGACACGCTCCAGCAAGTCAACATCCTTCCTAAACTGAGGGGCCCAGAACTGGACGTAGAATCAGTCAGGGTTGGAAGGGACCACAAGGATCATCTAGTTCCAACCCCCCTGCCATGGGCAGGGACACCCTACACTAGATCAGGCTGGCCAGAGCCTCGTCCAGCCTGGTCTTAAACACCTCCAGGGACGGGGCCTCAACCACCTCCCTGGATAACCCATTCCAGGACTTACACCACTCTCATGGTGAAGAACTTCCTCCTCACATCCAGCCTGAATCTTCCCACCTCCAGCTTCATTCCATTCCCCCTAGTCCTATCACTACCTGATAGCCTGAGAACTCCCTCTCCAGCTTTCTTGGAGGCCCCCTTCAGATACTGGAAGGCCACAATGAGGTCACCTCTGAGCCTTCTCCTCTCCAGACTGAACAGCCCCAACTCCTTCAGTCTGTCCTCATAGCAGAGGTGCTCCAGCCCTCTGATCATCCTCGTGGCCCTTCTCTGGACACATTCCAGCACCTCCACATCCCTCTTGTCATAGGGGCTCCAGAACTGGACGCACTACTCCAGGTGAGGTCTCACCAGGGCTGAGTAGAGGGGAAGAATCACCTCCCTTGACCTGCTGGCCACACTTCTCCTGTTGCAGCCCAGGATCTGATTGGCTTTCCGGGCTGCAAGTGCACATTGAGAGCTCATGTTGAGCTTCTCGTCCACCAGCACCCCCAAGTCTCTCTCCTCAGGGCTGCTCTCCAGCCAGTCCCTGCCCAGCCTGGATTTGTGCCTGGGATTGCCTCGACCCAGATACAGGACCCTGCCCTTGGTCTTGTTGAAGCTCATGAGGTTGGCTTGTGCCCACCTCTCCAGCCTGTCAAGGTCCCTCTGGATGGCATCCCTTCCCTCCAGTGTTACTGCTGCACCACACAGCTTGGTGTCATCAGCAAACTTGCTGTGGGTGCACTCGATGCCACTGTCCATGTCACCCACAAAGATGTTGAACAAGACAGGTCCCAGGACTGATCCCTGAGGGACTCCGCTTGTCACTGGCCTCCATGGGGACATGGACCCATTGACAGCTACTCTTTGGGTGCAGCCATCAAGCCAGTTCTTTATCCATCTAGTGGTCCATCCATCATACCCATGTGTCACCAGTTTGGAGACCAGGAGGTGGTGCGGGACAGTGTCAAAGGCTTTGCTCAAGTCCAGGTAAACGACATCAGTTGCTCGCCCCTCATCTATTAATGCTGTCACCTGCTCATAGAAGGCCACCAGGTTTGTCAGGGAGGATTTGCCCTTGGCAAAGCCATGCTGACTGTTCCAAATCACCTCTTCAGTGTTCTTCTGAGTCAGTAGTGCCTCCAGGAGGATCTGCTCCATGATCTTTCTGGGCACAGAGGTGAGACTGACTGGCCTGTAGTTCCCTGGTTCCTCCTTCTTGCCCTTTTTGAAAATGGGAGTAATGTTTCCCCTTTTCCAGTCTGTGGGGACTGCCCCAGTCTGCCATGACTTCTGGAATATAATAGAGAGGGGTTTGGCAACCTCATCTGCCAGTTCTCTCAGCAGCTGTGGGTGTATCCCATCGGGTCCCATGGACTTGAACACTTTCAGGTTCTTCAGGTGATCACGAACCTGAGCTTCACTTATGATGGGCAGTTCTTCCTCCCGTCCCTGGCATCGTCTGCCATGACACCAGGAGTGTGGCTGGAGGCCCTTGCAGTGAAGACTGAGGTAAAGAAGTGATTGAGTACCTCAGCCTTTTCCACATCACTTGTGATTAATTCACCACTTTCCTTTCTGAGGGGGCCCACACCTTCCCTAGTCTTCTTCTTGCCATTAACATACCTGCAGAAATTCTTAGTGCTCCCTTTAACCTCCCTGGCTAGATTCAATTCAAACTCTGCTTTGGCTTTCCTAACCAGGCCTCTTGCTGCTGGGGCAGCTTCCTTATATCCCCCTGTTCTATGTGTCCTTCCCTCCACTTCCTGTAGAGTTTCTTTTTAAGTGATAGTGTGTCCAGCAGTTCCTTGTTCATCCAGGCAGGCCTCCTAGCATTCCTTCCTGCTTTTCTCCTTGTAGGTATACATAGCTCCTGGACACAGAGGAGGTGGTCCTTGAATACTGACCAGCTGTCCTGGGTCCCTCTTCCCTTCAGGGCTTCATCCCACGACACTTTGGCTAGCAGATCCCTGAAGCGATCGAAGTCTGCACACCTGAAGTCCAGGGTTGTAAGCTTAGAATAGGTCCTCCTGATTGCCCTGAGGAGATTAAATTCAACTGCTTCATGGTCACTGCAGCCAAGGCCGTCTCTGAGCCTCACATTGGTTACCAGCCCTTCCCTGTTGGTAAGAACAAGGTCCAGTGTAGCACCTTTTCTTGTTGGTTCCTCTACCATTTGGAGGAGGAAGTTGTCTTCTATGCAGTCCAGGAACATCCTGGATTGCTGATGCCTTGCTGTGTTGTCCCTCCAGCAGATGTCAGGGTGGTTGAAATCCCCCATGAGGACCAGGGCTTGTGACCTGGAAGCCGCTTCTATTTGCCTGTGGAGGGCCTCATCTGCTTGGTTCTGCTGGTCAGGTGGCCTGTAGGAGACCCCCACAGTAATATCTCCTTCCCCTGTCTTGCCTTTAATTCTAACCCATAAACTCTCAACCATCTCATCATCCCTCCCCAGGTGGAGTTCTGCTGATTCCAGCTGGTTGTTGACATAGAGGGCAACACCTCCTCCTCTCCTTCCCTGCCTATCCTTCCTAAAAAGCTTATACCCGTCTATCCCTACATTCCAGTCATGGGAGTCGTCCCACCAAGTTTCGGTGATGCCCACTATGTCATGGCGTCCCAGCATCACGGTGGCCCTTAACTCATCTTGTTTGTTGCCCAAGCTGCGTGCATTTGCATAGAAGCACTTCAGCTGGGCTTGCCCCATCGTCCTCTTGTGCCATCTCCCCTTGGTTTCCACAGGGTGTCCTGGTGCATCATTCGTGGCTTGCCTCAGAGCAGCAAGTTGAGAGCCCTTACCAGCTCTCCATCCCTCTGCCTCAGGTGAGCTGCCCCTCTGCTTGTCACAGGCCAGCAGGACACTATTAACCCCTCCTCCCTTCAAATCTAGTTTAAAGCCCAGTCTATGAGCCCTGCCAATTCCTGCCCCAGGATCCTTTTCCCCCTCTGGGACAAGTGTGTCCCATAAGTTGTTTTTAGCTCTGCTGCCTTGAAAACCAAACCATGATTGTAGAACCCAAATCCCTGTCGATGGCACCAGCCCTGGAGCCATGACTTGACCTGTTGGCTCTTCCTCAATGTTCCCTCATCCATCACTGACGTTAGAGGGATAGCAGAGAACACTACTTGAGATCCTGATCCCTTTAGCAGGTGCCCTAACATTATGAAATCTCTTTTAATTGACCGTGAGCCTCGCATTGTTGCATCGTCACTACCCACCTGAAAGGCCAGCAGTGGGTAGTAGTCTGAAGGACTCACGAGTTTGGGAATTTTGCCTACTATGTCCTTTACTTGGGCACCAGGGAGGCAGCAGATCTCCCTATGAAATGGGTCTGGTCTGCATATTGGGCTCTCTGCTCCCTTCAGTAGGGAGTCTCCTACAACGATGACCCTACGAGGTTTCCTTTCTGGACTAGTTTTGATAGCTGGCCTGAGGCAACCTGTCATTGGTGCAGCTTCTGTCTTCCTTGAGTCCTCGTCCTCACCTATGACCTGCTCCTCCTGCAGAGCCTCATCCTATTCTGTACCTGCACTGTAGGCAGTGTGCTGCTCAAAGTAGCACGCTTGCTCCGTCTGCACTTCTTCTGTCGGGCAGAGACCTGCTCCCATTGGCCCTGCTCCTGTGGGTTACTGCAGGGAGGCTGAGAGGCTTGCTGATGGGTAGGTATCAAACTCCCTGCTCCACTGAGAGTTACCCCCTGTTCTGGTTTGGTAGAAGTTAGATTTTGGGAATAGTCAGTGTTCCTTTCGCTGTCTCTTATAGCTCTAAGCCTTTCTACCTCTTCTTTTAGTTCGGCCACCATGCTCATCAGATCGCTGATCTGCTCACACCTCACACAGGAGCTGTTCCTTCCATCCTCCATACCGAGTGCCAGGATCCAGCACTCACTGCAGCCACCTGCCTGAACACCTGCATGCTTGTGAGTGGCCTCTGTTTGGGTGCCCACTGCTCTTCTACTAGCCTTACTTCTAGTAGTAACCATGTTGCAGTAACCACCCTCTTAATCACTCTCTCCACCCGGCTTTTTTTTTTCGTCCTCCCGTCAGAGAGAAGGCTGAGCCGAGCTCCTCGCCGCTGCCTGCTCTCTCAGCCACCGCTGGGGTCTGTTTGGTTTGCCGCGGTTTCCACGGCAACCCCTCCCCCTGCTACTTCACTGCCCTCAGGCACGTAGGCAACCCGAGCCTGCCGCCCCTCCTCCCCTCTCCAGGAGGTCCCGAGGCACCAGCCCCTTACCTCCCGAAAAGCAAGGAAAGCAAAGGCAAAAGCAAGCTCTCAGAGCCGAGTTCCTCACCGCTGCCTACTCTCTCAGCAAGTTTCTCTTCAGTGATACAAGTATAATTGCTGCCTCCACATTATTCTTTTTATTATGATGTGGATTTTATATAGCAGAAATTTGCTGACAAGATGTGGCCCATGGCTGGCCCATGTTGGAAGATGGGGCCTCTCACAATCCTCAGTGAAAGGAAGTGATGCAAGTTTCCCCACAGTGCTCCATCAAGTATGGCCAAAGCCTCGGTTCAAAGACTAACTGTGAGCTCAGTGTGGCCATTTGTTACTTGAACTCTGCTAAGACCCATGCCAGGATAGGACTGTGGGTTTTGGCATGAGATGTGCATGCCCCAGATTCTAATCAGTGAAAGCCACACAACCGTTAGTGTGCTTCACTGCCATTCAAAAAGGTCAGGAATTTTTCAAACACACTAGCCTAGAGCTCCCACTTCTTTCCATGCATCTTTTTTCTGGTAACAAGAGGGCCAAATGGATGTCTGATGCAGCTTTGGTTGTGACAGCTAGAGATAGGAATGTTCCAAGAAACCTAGACAACACATGGCTTGGACAGGATCACACTGCATTGCGTTAGGAACAGGCTGGAGGGCCAAGCCCAGAGAGTGGTAGTGAATGGTGCCACCTCCAGCTGGTGGCCAGTCACTAGTGGTGTGCCCCAAGGATCAGTGCTGGGCCCCATGCTCTTTAATATCTTTATTGATGATCTGGATGAGGGCATTGAGTCTGTCATCAGTAAATTTGGAATGGGCTGCCTGGGGAGGTGGTGGAGTCACCATCATTTGAGGTGTTTAGGAGGAGACTTGATAGGGTGCTTGCTTGCATGGTTTAGTTGATTAGGTGGTGTTGGATGATAGGTTGGATGTAATGATCTTGAAGCTCTCTTCCAACCTGGTTTATTCTATCCTGGTAGGTAATGTCCTCTGCATGGTTTTCAGACAACCTGTACCAACAACCATGTGCCATTTATTCATTTAAATGGAAGCGGTTAAGTAAACATTCATTACTAGCATTTTCTTATTACAGCAGTGACTAAGAGTAATTAATTTTTTTTTTCATTTACTGATGTCATCAGTTTAATTATTGCTTATGTTATTTTTTTTGTGTTTGCAGAGAGGTTTGATATTTTAACACAACAAAGGTTTTGTGCATGTGTTAATAGGGCAAAGTTTCTTGCTTTCACAAACAAATGTACATAAGAATGAACCCTGTGAAACTCCATTGTTTATGTGTTTAATTTAATCAGTGCCTTTGAAAGTAGCTAAGATCTGTAAGTTTCTGTTCCATTTGTCATGAAGTAAGTACTTTTTTAGCTCAGCTTTCTGCAGTTTCCTCTTCATGATGACAAGGATATAGGTCTTGGTAGGGCATTTAGACTCACAGACTTTTTGTGAAAACTGTGGCTTTTAATGCATGCTTTGCAGCTGATTTCAGTGCCTTTGAAGCAACCTGTGTAACACTAATTTGCATGACAGTTAAATTTAACCCACTTCCAACCAGCTAAATTTTTATTATTAGATACTACTAGTCCATCCAAAAAGAGCTTCACTGAATGTTTGTGAGGAGACAAACATGCTGGGATAGAGGTGAATGAACCATCTGCAAGATTATTAATGAGATGAGTATAAATTTTGGAAACAAGGGAACATATTAAAGTTACTTCCTGTAATTTGGCTATGGTGAACTCACCTATTCAGACTTTTTCAAAGTGGTCAGTTCACTATAGCCAAATTACAGGATGAAAGAGTCTGTCTTTATTTCTCTCCAGCAAGTATCCAAGATTACCTTGATAATGTGGTGACTTACCACTTTGTTTTAATTTTGTTTTCTAATGTTTCTTCCTGATGCTAGATTAAGTTGCCCAAAAGGAAGGTTACTTATAAAGCTTGCTTGTTGGCAGGCAGTTCTGTAGTTAGAAGATAAAAAGAGGTCATTGACTAGGAGCTGTAAAGGCAATCCATGGTCTAAACATATCACCACACTTTCAGGAAACAACAGTTGTTGACAATAGATAATGTCACCCTCTGTACCAAGAACTAGCAGTTTGTTTAAAATAAAAAACATTCCCACATACAGTAGATCAGATATACAGCCAAAACAAGTACAAAACATCAGCCCCTACTGTCCAGCAGAAGCATAGAACAAACATAAGGACCAAAGTAAACTGACATCTGCATCCCTGTATGATGTGTGATGAGTTTTCAGCCCCCTCTATTGGATAGAGAGCTGATAGCCTTATGTCTGCACCACATGCTCCATAACAGCACCATGCATCGTATATCAGTACCATGTATCATGTCTTTGAACAGCCTGGTCAGCCTGAGAGGTTGCTCTCCATGCCCCAATACAACTATGTAGCAGGCAGTGAGTAAGTCAGAGTTGGCAGCACGTTATCCTTAAGGAATATCACTTACCTGAAAGACCTCAGTAAAAACAGAGATCAACGCAAATGTCTGACAGAGAAGTCGTCTCAGTAGGAATCATGCTGCAAAGTGCAAACATAGACAGGATACCAGTCCTAGCCAAGGGCAGAAGGATTTCCAGGACAGGACTCCTTTAATCCACTCAGAAATTCCAGTAAATTTAAAAGCAGTTAGTATGGGAGAGCTGGTCTGGTAGAAGCTGCCAGCATTTTGAAACTGGGAATTCAGGGAAGCACACACCACATGGGCAGGTTTTATTGCACTATGACCAACTACAAACCCAGTTTTATGATGTCTGCTTGCTCCTTTGTCTGCACAACAGGCTTGCTCTGCTCAGTGCAGTGGCATGGCTGCTGGTCAATAATCAGGGCCAGTATGTTGATGTTTTGGAGTTAAATTATTCATGCCTCTGCAACATTACAAAGTTTACAGTGTTTGTTACATATTAATGCAGTTACCAAAGAAGCAGAGAAATCCTGCAGATCTTCACTTCCAAACTGTTGATAAAGAAAGACCCAGAGAGTATTTGAAAGATAATGGGAATGCATTAAGCTAACCACCAGCTTCCAGAAACTGCTTCCAGCAGGTCCTTCTATTAGAAGTCTGTTGAAATCCATAGCAAAATTCCTGTTTGTTTGATACGTTAGATAGGCACTGTGTTAGAGAAACATGGTAACTTCCATTACAGACAGAATTGATACTTTTTACAGCAGAATATTCACTGAAAGGTGAGACCATGAGCCAAGCTGTGAGAAGAGATGATTTGGTGATTATCTAACAACAAAACAACAACAACAAATTATGGAAAATAATCATAATGGAAGAGTAATTGTAAAATTGTTTACCTGATTACTATTTTATCTCTCTGAACATTAATTTAGTTAAATATTTAGTAATGGATAATCGAGGGATTTGGCTCTGAATAACATCGCAGTGAAATATTTGAACATGTAAAGCTTTTGATCTGATCTTTTCAGGCACAACAAATAAGGTAAGCAGTATTTCCCTATCACACTAACAAGCAGGAGGAAGTCCAACACAAATTGTGCTATTTGATAGGCAGTTTCCTATTAAAGAAGAATAAATATGTTACCTGTACAAAGGGAAATATTTTGAACTGTTCGAGACAGTGATGTTGGTGATAGTAAAACTTAATCTGTGAGACACTTCTGACCAATGGCACACTAGAGCAGCAGCACCCAGTTCAAATGCACACCACAGCATCTATTAAAACTGTCTTGCCTGCCTCATGGATTAGCAGAGATTACTGGCCCACCTGAATCTCTCTAGAACACAAAATAAAAGGAAATGTCAGTATTCATTAATTGCTCTCTAGAGGACCATGCTGTGCCACCTGCAGTGCACAAGCACGCTTGGAAATGTTGGCTTTAACCTGTTGCAACCTATGAAATGGATCAGATGGCTTTTGTTATTTTATGGGATTTGGTTGAGGTATAAGGAGAGATTGCTTCCCCAGCCTGAAGCAGCCTTGCATGCAAACATTGTAGACCAGCATGTTGCTATGATAATTCTATTTCAAAAGTGGAGGATATATTATATATTATTATTATTATTATTATTATTATTATTATTATTATTATTATTATTTAACTGATTCTCATTTCTTTAGCAATTGGCCCTTCTGGACTAGGGAGAAGGCATCAAAAGTACGACTCAACAATTTTAAGAGTTCTCTTCTGAAGATAGTTTGATGGCCTTCCTGAAAATGTGACTCCCCAGCCAGCCACATTGTGTTTGAGGCCAGGTTTGATATCTTCACAAGAGTCAAGCAGAGTCAAAAGTTGCATCTATTTATTCAGCTTTGTTACACCATTGAGCTAAAAAAAAAAAAAAAATAAAAAAATTTAAAACCCCCACACTCATGGAAAAAGGAAGGAAAGTAAATAGTCTCTATAATCTCTAAAATAATAGTCTCTATTTACCAATAAGTTCCTTATAAATAATTTTTCAATATTTAGGAACTGGCCCTTTGCAAACCCAAAAGGACTTCCCTTGTGTCTGTATAGCAATTCTATCTCTATGGCAGCAGTAGTCAGCTGAAGTCCAGCTTCCCATTTAGTACAGTAAAAAATTAAATACCTGCACAAGAGTTAGGCTGTTGGACCTGTGTCCTGCTCAAAAAACTAACTTGCCACTGAACTTCTGTGTAGAAATCACTCTGGTGTTTGACTGACACACAAAGAAACCTCAACTCAGGGTGCAATATATCCAGTAACAAAGAGGAAAACAAAAATTATAACCAATTAGGCATGGCAGCAGTAACATAACTAGGGAAAAATTAGGTCTTGAACTGTTCAGAGTGCCAAGTTTTTGCTCTGAGGCATTCAGAAGAGCTTAAATGATCCAAAATGTCTGTGTTTTGTTGGCCTTTAGCTAACATTCATCCTTCAGCAGAGGCAAATTTAAGCCTGTAAATGAAAACCTAGCCAAGCACTAACACATATCGTCAGTGTGCTTGATAAAGGCTCATAGCTACTGAACAGGCATTTTCCTTTTTCCCCACAATCACCACAGCATGATTCATTTCGCAAGTGGTTATGCGTGTCGCTGAATGGTTGTCAGTTAAATGATTCTGGCTTTATGCCTTTTAAGAAAGGCTCTCAAACAAATAACAATTTTCTCCAGAAGCTCCTTACTGTTTATTACCACCACTGCCGGTGGGAATTTCCAGAGATGGAAAGTTTATCCCAAGTCACTTAGTACTGCATTACAGCAGAACTGTAGATGTGGGAGATGAGCCTTGCTATTAGCACCACCCCTGCTCCTGTACCGTGTCATTCCAGAACAGAGTTGTAACTTTCAGCTCTAGAAATACTACTTCCTAGTCATCCATTTTGGTATTGAGTTCACAAATAACCTTGTGCTCCTGATGAAGTTGCCACGGGAGATGCTACCCAAAGTGCTGTGGGACGAAGCCCTGGTCAGTATTCAAGGACCACCTCCTCTGTGTCCAGGAGCTATGTATACCTACAAGGAGAAAAGCAGGAAGGAATGCTAGGAGGCCTGCCTGGATGAACAAGGAGCTGCTGGACACACTATCACTTAAAAAGAAACTCTACAGGAAGTGGAGGGAAAGACACATAGAACAGGGGGATATAATGAAGTTGCCCCAGCAAAAAGAGGCCTGGTTAGGAAAGCCAAAGCAGAGTTTGAATTGAATCTAGCCAGGGAGGTTAAAGGGAACACTAAGAATTTCTGCAGGTATATTAATGGCAAGAAGAAGACTAGGGAAGGTGTGGGCCCCCTCAGAAAGGAAACTGGTGAAATGGTCACAAGTGATGTGGAAAAGGCTGAGGTACTCAATCACTTCTTTACCTCAGTCTTCACTGCAAGGGCCTCCAGCCACACTCCTGGAGTCATGGAAGACGATGCCAGGGACGGGGAGGAAGAACTGCCCATCGTAAGTGAAGATCAGGTTCGTGATTATCTAAGGAACCTGAAAGTGTTCAAGTCCATGGGACCCGACGGGATACACCCACGGGTGCTGAGAGAACTGGCAGATGAGGTTGCCAAGCCCCTCTCTATTATATTCCAAAAGTCATGGCAGCCTGGGGAAGTCCCCACAGACTGGAAAAGGGGAAACATTGCTCCCATTTTCAAAAAGGGTAAGAAGGAGGAACCAGGGAACTACAGGCCAGTCAGTCTCACCTCTGTGCCCAGAAAGATCATGGAGCAGATCCTCCTGGAGGCACTAATGACTCAGAAGAATAGTGAAGAGGTGATTTGGAACAGTCAGCATGGCTTTGCCAAGGGCAAATCCTGTCTGACAAACCTGGTGGCCTTCTATGAGCAGGTGACAACATTAATAGATGAGGGACGAGCAACTGATGTCATTTACCTGGACATGAGCAAAGCCTTCGACACTGTCCCGCACCACATCCTGGTCTCCAAGTTGGTGCAGTATGGGTTCCGTGGATGGACCATTCAGTGGATAAAGAACTGGCTTGATGCCGCACCCAAAGAGTGGCTGTCAATGGGTCCATGTCCCAGTGGAGGCCAGTGACAAGCGGAGTCTCTCAGGGATCAGTCCTGGGACCTGTCTTGTTCAACATCTTTGTGGGTGACATGGACAGTGGCATTGAGTGCACCCTCAGCAAGTTTGCTGATGACACCAAGCTGTGTGGTGCAGCAGACACGCTGGAGGGAAGGGATGCCATCCAGAGGGACCTGGACAGGCTGGAGAGGTGGGCACAAGCCAACCTCATGAGGTTCAACAAGACCAAGGGCAGGGTCCTGTATCTGGGTCGAGGCAATCCCAGGCACAAATACAGGCTGGGCAGGGACTGGCTGGAGAGCAGCCTGGAGGGGAGAGACTTGTGGGTGCTGGTGGATGAGAAGCTCAACATGAGCTCTCAATGTGCACTTGCAGCCCAGAAATCCAATCAGGTCCTGGGCTGCATCAGGAGAAGTGTGGCCAGCAGGTCAAGGGAGGTGATTCTCCCCCTCTACTCAGCCCTGGTGAGACCTCACCTGGAGTACTGTGTCCAGTTCTGGAGCCCCTATGACAAGAGGGATGTGGAGGTGCTGGAAGATGTCCAGAGAAGGGCCACAAGGATGATCAGAGGGCTGGAGCACCTCTGCTATGAGGACAGACTGAAGGAGTTGGGGCTGTTCAGTCTGGAGAAGAGAAGGCTCAGAGGTAACCCCATTGTGGCCTTCCAGTATCCGAAGGGGGCCTCCAAGAAGTCTGGGGAGGCACTTCTCAGGCTATCAGGTAGTGATAGAACTAGGGGTAATGGAATGAAGCTGGAGGTGGGGAGATTCAAGCTGGACATGAGGAGGAAGTTCTTCACCATGAGAGTGGTGAAGCCCTGGAATAGGTTGTCCAGGGAGGTGGTTGGGGCCCCGTCCCTGGAGGTGTTTAAGACCAGGGTGGACGAGGCTCTGGTCAGCCTGATCTAGTGTGGGGTGTCCCTGCCCATGGCGGGGGTTGGAACTAGATGATCCTTGTGGTCCCTTCCAACCCTGACTGATACTACGTTACTACTATGATACTATACTATGAAATGAACATGTCTGCCTTTGCAACAAAGCAGATGGAGACTGCTTACTAACATCTGGGAGCAGTTTGTCACAGTTCGGTACTGATAAGTCACTGCAGACACATATGTTTGTAAATGCTCCAGTTAGTTCCTCAAAGGAACACTGCTATCAAATTTGTAATGCCATCCTTTTCTATATAATTTTGCCAATCATTTCAGAAGTATGGTAATATTCATAACATACTCTGTCTAGTAAATTATTTTATATATGCATACTGATCTTGTACATAATACCATTTATTCATTATCACAGGCATAACTTTAAAGCACAATCCAAATAAAGATCCATCCTAGACTTCTTAAGCATCATACCAAAGTCATCATATTTCTAAAGGTATAAGCAAGATGATGTACAAGACTCATTTTTCTCAGTGACTTGGAATCACCACTGAGACTGCTGGCAGCAGAAGGCCTGTCCTCCAAAAGCATTTGAATATCTACAGTTTTCCATATAAAGACTGCCCTCTCCCTATTCAAAACATCCGTGGCTGCCTCTGTGTCAATCTCAGGGCTGGATTAAGGGAGTTCTCAGTGCAGAGACACGTGAGACATGAGTCAGGCTAAGCAGGAGCTGGTACGCAGGCAATGCTTACAACCCTGATCCACTTTGCTATCCAGCACACTAACAGTGGTAAGGATACGTTTGCACACTTCATTCTGCAATATCCTGAGACTTCTTCACTGTGTGACCACTCTGTGCTCCTGTACTGTCCACATTTTTCATTCATATGGTTACTCAGACTCCATTGCATACATCACTTCAGCACTACCTTTGCAAAATTACTGAAGAATGTCTTTGAGGGTCTTGGAGTGATTGCTGCAGTGAGTGGACTATAGAAGGTTTTAGAGCACAGAATGGGCTTGAAATGATTCATTGCTGCTCACAGTGTCAGTGATCCTGTAACCTTATCAATTGCAACCATCAACAGGGTGTTCTGTGATATTGTTAAGCCACCTAAACAATGTACTCTTTGATATCAAAGAATAGCCAAAACTACTATCAGCAAAATTTCTTTTATAATAATACAACAGTAATTAACACCATACCTTGAGGAGCATTATACCATTTGCCTTGGAAGATGTATCAAACTGAGGATTAGGAAAGCAGCGTGTAACCTTAAATATCTGCTGTTCTTTTTCAGCAATGGATGCTTATTGGGCTCCAAGAACAACTCTAACTCCTAATTTGTTTAATCTGTAATTTAAAGAAAGTGCAAGGAGAGAGGGTCACTACTGGAACTGGGCAACATCTCTCAAGATAATCAAAAGACATATAATATTCACAATTCCGTTCTACAACATGATTATAACATAGGGAAGGGTATTGTTCATTTCGGTGTTTTGACACAAGCTTGTATTTTCCTCTACAAAGTAACATTTCTTTACTGCAAATCTAGTGTAGTGAAATAACAGTGTGATAGCTGATTGTCAGAGATTTCTGGAGTTTTGAATTAATTTAATGAAAAAGCCTGCTGGTGTTTTAAGCAGAGTCCCCTCCCCAAGGACTGCTGATACTGATGCCTTTCATTATGTTTTTTTAACAGACTCCTTTGGACTTAATGACTTAATCCTGCAAAGGACTGAAACACAGTATTCTTGCTGACATCAGTGGGATGTCAGAATACATGCTGATACTCAGTACTCATTCTAAACATTATGCATACAGGTAAGTGCTCTGCTAAAGTGGCCATCCTTTATGCTGTTAAGTTATCTCTCTATTGGTTGATGGGTTGGACGCGATGATCTTGAAGGTCTCTTTCAACCTGGTATATTGTATTGTATTGTACTTTTTCTGCAGTAAGTTGATTTCTCTAATTTCACCAAATACAGGACTCAGCCCATTAAGGTGGAAGGATAGGGATTGCCTAACTTCAGGCACCCCTACAGTGAATGCTACAAGTAAGATTACTAAAAATTCCAAAACCTCCTACCAAAGACAGTTGTATGTCCAGTTCCTGCTAATAAAGAGTACAAGTTAAGCAACAGATAATTCTCCCTGTTGCCCAAGCTCTCTCAGTATAATCAGAAATACATTCATTAGAGTATGTCTCTCTTCATTTTGCCCTGTTTAACTTAATGAAAGCGAGTAAGATGACACTGCTAGAAGACCTGCTGCTGGCTTCCTGTGCCTCATCTTCAGATCGCAATCTCGCTACATACAGGACAACTTATTCAAACCAGGACTTTATCAATCCAAACAACAAAAAAAGTTATTTTCTTCATTCCATCTGCATGTCTCATTGAAAGATACAGTTAATTTATTTGTATATGAATATTTGTTTGGGAAAATAGCTGCCACCTCATCCAGGTCTCCAACACGCTGTTTGCAGGCCACAGAGAAATCCTTATTGCTGTGTTCAAGCTACTTTTCCTAAGACGAAAATTATTTCAGAAGTGATTACCACATAATATTCACTAGTTGAGAAGGCTTACAGGTACTGCATTTGCACCTGCTTAGGATAAACTAGACATAGCAAAGGGGATTTGCACGGGCATCATCACATAGCTCAGGAGGAGACCAAGCAGACGTCGCTTCAGTTTGCCCCAGGTTTAAAGACTTAAAGTCAGCCCAAAACATTGTACTTGTTAGAAAACCAAACTAGTGACAAGAGCATGCTCTCCACAGGACCAGGAGACAACCAAAGTCCTTTCCAATTAATATCTCCCAAATCTGAATTTTTATAATGGTAGCTGACTGGATCACTCAGACCCACTGGCTGAAGAGTGAGAGACTCCAGCTCAGATCCAAAAATCCCATAACTCCAAAGACAAAGGCTTGGCGGGTTGTTGGGTTTTTTTTAATGTCCAAGCCAGCATATACTACGTATCAATATTTCTACCCTTAAAAAAAAAAAAAAAAAAATTCAGCTGACATATGAAGGTCAAAATCATGTAGAAAGAAGGAGCCATGTCCTCTATTTCAGACTGATAGAAGGCAGCTGTCTGAGCCTTCTGTTTGCACAGGTTTATGGCAATTGTTTGCTTTTCATAGAATTATAGAATCATAGAATGGTTTGGGTTTGAAGGGATCATCATTCCAACATCCCCAGATACGAGTAGGGGCACCTTCCACTACACCAGGTTGCTCAAGGCCTTGTCTAACCCGGTGTTCCCAAGAAGGTGGCATCCACAACTTCTGTGGGCAACTTGTTCCTGTGTCTCACCACCTTTACTGTAAAAAATATCCAGCCTAAATCTTCCCTCTCATCCTATCACAAGAAGCTTTTGTAAGGAGTCCCTCCCCATCTTTCTTGTAGGCCCCCTTTTGGCTACTTAAAACACAGAGCAGGGGGAAATAACATGATTTAACTACAGCATGTTCTTTTCAGGCTCTTTCTTCAGATTTGACTAAAACCTGCCTGTTTCTTGAATCCTCAACAAGTGCCAAAATTAATTGGTCCAAGTCTTATAGGAACTTCAGCAGCCTTTCACTACAGGTTCTATAGAATACAAGCACATAAGAAAACTCCTGAGCATCACATAGGATAAATATATAATAAAACCTAAATGTCTCAGAGAATTCAATTTCCTTTTAACATTTTATTTCTGTAATAAATGAATAAATATGTGAGAAGAACTAAACTGGCCATCTTCAGGCTGGTTGATAAATGGGAGAGCAAATACAAGTGCCTCCTGTAAAGGTTTCACAGAACACCAGTGAAAGGGAGAAAACAGGTCATATAGAGAAGAAAAATCATTCCCAAGATACACCAGCAGCCCGAAAATCTTGCAGAATTATACTGCCCAGGTAATATTTTCAATTGAAAGACTAAAAGAGATTAATACATCAGTTTTGTGAGAGCCACTGAGAATTGGCAGACATTTGAAGTCTGGTAAGTTTAGGAATGCCTGACACAAAAGACAAGCTACACACATGGAGGGCAGAGCAAATTGTATGCTCATAGTAATAATTTTTGAAGGTGTAAAATTCAGATGAGAAATCCCTAAAGTGTGTAGGTGTCAATTGCAAACAAAGTGTCTAATCAGTGGTCACAAGAAAAAGACACAAGGGTGGGACTGACATCTCTGCATGGGAAACCTCTCTGCACCTATGGTTTGCACACTTCAGTGGTAGACCACTACAAGGAAACATTACCTTATATGAAGAACTTAAAAACCTGCTATCATCTTAAGTACCTGCAGAAACGATCAGAAGTGTAACTTGTTTAGTATAGCTAGCTCACAGTTTGGTTCAAGAGTTCAGAGAACAGCAGCTCTCCAGATTGTGCAATGAGATTATAGGGTTGAAATGCTTATTTCTGTAGCTAGTTATAACCCATTTTGAAAACATGTACTTGATGTACTTTTCAAATTCACTAACTCATAAAAAAATCTGCTTTGGTTACTCAAAAATCATTCTTCATCCCCTGACTAATTCTGGTATTGTTCACCCAGTTAAGGTTATCTCGGCAAAGAGGGTCTTAGAGGCATAATTCAGTTGTTTGAGTCCTTTATGGCTTTGTCCTCAAAGTGGATAGCTTGGAAAGCAGCATAAGAGACAAAATGGGCAACAGACCCATGTTCTGACCAGACAAGAGATGGTTTGTGTTACCAGAGCATAGTAACTAATTCTGGATTCTTTCTGACAGGTATGTTCAGCTTCTTAGAAGTAATGCTCATATGCTGCATGACTCTGAGTTAACATCTACTTGCATTTCTGTGCTACTATATTTTTCTGTGATATCCCACAGTAAATATATGACAATAGGAAAGCTGAGCAAACAGCTGAGGCAGACAAGACTGCAGATAAATATTATGAGGCATTAGTACAAGAGGGAAAAATAAGAGGGAATAATGAAGTTCTTGGGAGGGTTTCTTCCAACCACTGAGGGATATGCCAGGACACTAACTTGGGTTTGGGGGTGACACAGTACAGGGAGGAGACACAGAAAGGACCACAGCTCAGCCTTGCTGTGCTGCTGGCAGCTGCCTGCTCAGCACCATGCTCCTGACCTCCCTTCTCCAGTCCCAGGCTTCAGCCCTGCAGCTGAGCTAAGATGCAGCCTGACAAGCACCCAGTGGCTTTGTAAGGTTCAGAGCTCTGGTTTAAATTGTTCTCCTTAACTGGTGTCCTAAAGTTATACCTGGTGTTTACCTTTAGCACCACAGAAAGAGCAAGAAGGAGAAAGAGCATAGTCACCATGGAAGCAAAATGATCAAAGTGACTGAGTACAGGATAGGGGACAGAAGCGTTCAACACTACTGAACAGAGCTGAAAGTGATCCACTGAAGTGAGCATTAAATGCCTGTGGGAAATTTCCTCAAAGGCAAAGGCTAGAAATAGAACCTGAGAACCTGCCTCACCAACCTGATCTCCTTCTATGATCAGGTGACCTGCCTGGTGGATGTGGGGAGGCCTGTGGATGTAGTCTACCTGGACCTCAGCAAGGCCTTTGACACTGTCCCCCACAGCAAACTCCTGGCCAAGCTGGCAGCCCATTGCTTGGACAGGAGCACACTGTGTTGGGTTAGGAACTGGCTGGAGGGCTGAGCCCAGAGAGTGGTGGTGAATGGTGCCACATCCAGCTGGCAGCCAGTCACTAGTGGTGTGCCCCAAGGATCAGTGCTGGGCCCCATGCCCTTTAACATCTTTATTGATGATCTGGATGAGGGCATTGAGTTCGTCATCAGTATTTGTGGACGACACCAAGCTGGGGGCAGGAGTTGATCTGCTGGAGGGTAGAGAGGCTTTGCAGAGGGACCTCGACAGGCTGGACAGATGGGCAGAGTCCAACAGCATGAGATTGAACACATCCAAGTGCCGGGTTCTGCACATTGGCCACAACAACCCCAGGCAGTGCTACAGGCTGGGGTCAGAGTGGCTGGAGAGCAGCCAGGCAGAGAGGGACCTGGGGGTGCTGGTTGATGGTAGGCTGAATATGAGCCTGCAGTGTGCCCAGGCAGCCAAGAGGGCCAATGGCATCCTGGCCTGCATCAGGAACAGTGTGGCCAGCAGGAGCAGGGAGGTCATTGTGCCCCTGTACACTGCACTGGTTAGGCCACACCTTGAGTCCTGTGTCCAGTTCTGGGGCCCTCAGTTTCGGAAGGATGTTGACTTGCTGGAGCATGTCCAGAAAAGGGCAACAAGGTTGGTGAGGGGTTTGGAACACAAGCCCTATGAGGAAAGGCTGAAGGAGCTGGGGTTGCTTAGCCTGGAGAAGAGGAGACTGAGGGGTGACCTTATTGCTCTCTACAACTACCTGAAGGGAGGTTGTAGGCAGGCAGAGGTTGGTCTCTGTTATGAATATACTGGTGATTCTCCCAGGCAGCCAGCACCAGAACAAGAGGACACAGTCTCAGGCTGCGCCAGGGCAGGTTTAGACTGGATGTTAGGAAGAAGTTCTATACAGAGAGAGTGATTGCCCATTGGAATGGGCTGCCCAGGGAGGTGGTGGAGTCACCATCATTGGAGATGTCCAAGAGGAGACTTGATGGGGTGCTTGGTGCCATGGTTTATTTGATTAGGTGGTGTTGAATTTGTAGATAGGTTGGACACGATGATCTTGAAGGTCTCTTCCAACCCAGCAGCCAAGAGGGCCAATGGCATCCTGGCCTGCATCAGGAACAGTGTGGCCAGCAGGAGCAGGGGGTCATTCTGCCCCTGTACACTGCACTGGTTAGGACACACCTCGAGTACTGTGTCCAGTTCTGGGCCCCTCAGTTTAGGAAGGATGTTGACTTGCTGGAACGTGTCCAGAGAAGGGCAACAAAGTTGGTGAGGGGTTTGGAACACAAGCCCTATGAGGAAAGGCTGAAGGAGCTAGGGTTGCTTGTCCTGGAGAAGAGGAGACTGAGGGGTGACCTTATTGCTCTCTACAACTACCTGAAGGGAGGTTGTGGACAGGTGGAGGTTGGTCTCTTCTCCCAGGCAGCCAGCACCAGAACAAGAGGACACAGTCTCAGGCTGCACCAGGGCAGGTTTAGGCTGGATGTTAGGAAGAAGTTCTATACAGAGAGAGTGATTGCCCATTGGAATCAGCTGCCTGTGGAGGTGGTGGAGTCACCATCATTGGAGGTGTTCAGGAGGAGACTTGATGGGGTGATTGGTGCCATGGTTTAGTTGTTTAGGTGGGTTGGATTGGTTTATGGGTTGGACGCGATGATCTTGAAGGTCTCTTTCAACCTGGTGTATTGTATTGTATTCTAGTCTAAAGAATTGTTGGGTTTTGACTCAGGCCGTGGTTTCTTCTGAGAGACTGGCTATGCCTCATGGGCATTACACAAGGAAAGGATAGAACATTTTGCTTACATATGTCAGTCCTCTTGAAGACCAATTGCTTATGCAGCAGAGGAGCTAATGAAGTAATTTGACACTGAACTCAAAAGCTAAGTCTTGCTTTGAGGTTTTGCTTTACAATATGATACAATCCAAGCTTAACTAGATATCAACTTACTGCCATAACCCAAGGAATCACAGAATTGCCTGGAGTGGAAAAGATGTTTCACTGTCCTTGACTGAACCACATCCCTAAGCACATTATCTACATGACATTCAGGGATAAGGCCTCCACCACTTCCTTTGCAAGCCATTCCAATTCCTGATAACCCATTCAGTAAAGAAATTATTCCTAATATCCACCCTAAACCTGCCCAATGCAACCTGGGGCCACTTCCTCTTATTCTGTCACTTGTTACTTGCTTGAACAGACTGCTTCCCACCTCTCTACAAGACCCTTTTAGGTAGTTGTAGAGAGCAATAAGGTCTACCCTGAGCCTCCTTTTCTCCATACCAAACAACCACAGATCTCTCAGCCACTCATCCTAAGACCTGTTCTCAAGACCCTTCATCAGCTTCATTGCCCTTCTTTGGACACATTCCAATGTCCTTCTTGTAGTGAAGTGCCCAAAACTGAACACAGTACTCAAGATGTAGCCTCACCACTGTTGAGTGCAGGGATGAGATCACACCACTCATGTTACAGGCCAGGATGCCATTGGCCCTCTTGGTCACCTAGGCACATAGAATCATAGAATCATAGAATCATAGAATCAGTCAGGGTTGGAAGGGACCACAAGGATCATCTAGTTCCAACCCCCTGCCATGGGCAGGGACACCCTACACTAGATCACGCTGGCCAGAGCCTCGTCCAGCCTGGTCTTAAACACCTCCAGGGACTGGGCCTCAACCACCTCCCTGGACAACCCATTCCAGGGCTTCACCACTCTCATGGTAAAGAACTTCTTCCTCACATCCAGCCTGAATCTCCCCATTTCCAGCTTCATTCCATTCCCCCTAGTCCTATCACTACCTGAGATCCTGAGAAGTCCCTCCCCAGCCTTCCTGTAGGCCCCCTTCAGATACTGGAAAGCCACAATGAGGTCACCTCGGAGCCTTCTCTTCTCCAGACTGAACAGCCCCAACTCCTTCAGTCTGTCCTCATAGGAGAGGTGCTCCAGCCCTCTGATCATCCTCGTGGCCCTTCTCTGGACACGCTCCAGCACGTCCACATCTCTCCTGTAATATGGGCTCCAGAACTGGACGCAGTACTCCAGGTGGGGTCTCACCAGAGCTGAGTAGAGGGGGAGAAGCACCTCCCTTGACCTGCTGGTCACACTTCTCCTGATGCAGCCCAGGATCTGATTGGCTTTCCGGGCTGCAAGCGCACATTGAGAGCTCATGTCGAGCTTCTCGTCCACCAGCACCCCCAAGTCTCTCTCCTCAGGGCTGCTCTCCAGCCAGTCACTGCCCAGCCTGTATTTGTGCCTGGGATTGCCTCGACCCAGATGCAGGACCCTGCACTTGGTCTTGTTGAAGCTCATGAGGTTGGCTTGTGCCCACCTCTCCAGCCTGTCAAGGTCCCTCTGGATGGCATCCCTTCCCTCCAGTGTTACTGCTGCACCACACAGCTTGGTGTCATCAGCAAACTTGCTGAGGGTGCACTCGATGCCACTGTCCATGTCACCCACAAAGATGTTGAACAAGACAGGTCCCAGGACTGATCCCTGAGGGACTCCACTTGTCACTGGCCTCCACTGGGACATGGACCCGTTGACAGCCACTCTTTGGGTGCGGCCATCAAGCCAATTCTTTATCCATCTAGTGGTCCATCCATCAAACCCATGTGTCGCCAGCTTGGAGACCAGGAGGTGGTGTGGGACAGTGTCGAAGGCTTTGCTCAAATCCAGGTAAACGACATCAGTTGCTCGCCCCTCATCTATTAATGCTGTCACATGTTCAGACAGCAATCAATCAAAATGGTAAGCAGTTTTCCAGCAACTCCTCCCCGAGCCTGTGGTATGGACAGAGGTTATTGTGGTCAAAGTGCAGAACCCAACATTTGGTGTTGCTGAAATTCATGCAATTGCTTTTAGATCATTGATCCAGTCTGTCTAGATCCCTCTGCAGAGCCTTCCCACACTCAAGCAGATCAACACTTCCACCCAGCTTGGTATTGTCTGAAAACTTACTAAGAGTGCATTCAACCTCCTCACCCAGGTCATGAATAAAGAGGTAAAACAGGACTAGACCAAATAAGGAACCCTGGAAAGACCACTTGTGACTGGCTGCCTACTGGAGAAGGGCAACAAAGCTGGTGAGGGGTCTGGAGCACAAGCCCTGTGAGGAGAGGCTGAGGGAGCTGGGGTTGTTTAGCCTGGAGAAGAGGAGGCTCAGAGGAGACCTTATTGCTGTCTACAGTTACCTCAAGGGAGGTTGTAGCCAGGTGGGGATTGATCTCTTCTCCCAGGCAACCACCAACAGAAGAGGACACAGTCTCAAGCTGCACCAGGGCAGGTTTAGGCTGGATGTTAGGACGAAATTCTTCATAGAAAGAGTGACTGGCCATTGGAATGGGCTGCCCAGGGTGGTGGTGGAGTCACCATCACTGGAGGTGTTTAGGAAGAGACTTGATGGGGAGCACGGTGCCATGGTTTAATTGATTAGATGGTGTTAGGTGATAGTTTGGACTTGATGATCTTGAAGCTCTTTTCCAACCCGGTTAATTCTATTCTAACAATGCATATTGTATTCTATTCTATTCCATTCTATTCTATTCAAGAAGGAGATCAGGTTAGCCAAGCATGACCTGCCTTTCATAAACCCATGCTGACTGGGACTGATTGACTGGTTGTGCTGTATGCGCTGCATGATGGTACTCAGCATGATCTGCTCCACAGCTTCGCTGGCACCAAAGTCAAACTGACAAGCCTGTACTTTCCCAGATCCTTCTTCCAGCCTTTCTTGTAGATGGGTGTCATGTTGGCTAATTTGCAGTCTTCTGGGAGGTCCCGTCAGACGCAACTGCTGAAAAATTACAGAAAGTGGCATGCTGAGCACCTCCACCAGCTCCCTGTGGTGGTTTGGCGCTGGCTGAGGGTCAGATGCCCACCAAAGCAGCTCTATTACTCCCCTCCTTAGATGGACAGGGGAGAGGGAAAATATAAGCAAAGGCCCATGAGTCAAGATAGAAACAACTTAATAGGATGAAAATCCAAAGCAAAGGCCACATGTGGAAGCAAAAGCAAGTAAAGATGTTATTCTCTACTTTGCATCAGCAGGGAGTGTTAAGAGTGGA
This sequence comes from Picus viridis, assembly GCA_033816785.1. Lineage (NCBI taxonomy): Eukaryota > Metazoa > Chordata > Aves > Piciformes > Picidae > Picus > Picus viridis. Next base: position 70,849,958 of record CM066606.1, on the reverse strand, counting down.
ATCAGCAGAACTCCACCTGGGGAGGGATGATGAGATGGTTGAGAGTGTATGGGTTTGAATTAAAGGCAAGACAGGGGAAGGAGATATTACTGTGGGGGTCTCCTACAGGCCACCTGACCAGCAGAACCAAGCACATGAGGCCCTCCACAGGCAAATAGAAGCAGCTTCCAGGTCACAAGCCCTGGTCCTCATGGGGGATTTCAACCACCCTGACATCTGCTGGAGGGACAACACAGCAAGGCATCAGCAATCCAGGATGTTCCTGGACTGCATAGAAGACAACTTCCTCCTCCAAATGGTAGAGGAACCAACAAGAAAAGGTGCTACGCTGGACCTTGTTCTCACCAACAGGGAAGGGCTGGTAACCAATGTGAGGCTCAGAGACGGCCTTGGCTGCAGTGACCATGAAGCAGCTGAATTTAATCTCCTCAGGGCAATCAGGAGGACATATTCTAAGCTTACGACCCTGGACTTCAGGTGTGCAGACTTCGATCACTTCAGGAATCTGCTAGCCAAAGTGTCATGGGACGAAGCCCTGGAGGGAAGAGGGACCCAGGACAGCTGGTCAGTATTCAAGGACCACCTCCTCTGTGTCCAGGAGCTATGTATACCTACAAGGAGAAAAGCAGGAAGGAATGCTAGGAGGCCTGCCTGGATGAACAAGGAGCTGCTGGACACACTATCACTTAAAAAGAAACTCTACAGGAAGTGGAGGGAAAGACACATAGAACAGGGGGATATAAGGAAGCTGCCCCAGCAGCAAGAGGCCTGGTTAGGAAAGCCAAAGCAGAGTTTGAATTGAATCTAGCCAGGGAGGTTAAAGGGAGCACTAAGAATTTCTACAGGTATGTTAATGGCAAGAAGAAGACTAGGGAAGGTGTGGGCCCCCTCAGAAAGGAAACTGGTGAATTAGTCACAAGTGATGTGGAAAAGGCTGAGGTACTCAACAACTTCTTTACCTCAGTCTTCACTGCAAGGGCCTCCAGCCACACTCCTGGTATCATGGAAGACGATGCCAGGGACGGGGAGGAAGAACTGCCCATCGTAAGTGAAGATCAGGTTCGTGATTATCTAAGGAACCTGAAAGTGTTCAAGTCCATGGGACCCGACGGGATACACCCACGGGTGCTGAGAGAACTGGCAGATGAGGTTGCTAAACCCCTCTCTATTCTATTCCAGAAGTCATGGCAGCCTGGGAAGTCCCCACAGACTGGAAAAGGGGAAACATTGCTCCTATTTTCAAAAAGGGTAAGAAGGAGGAACCAGGGAACTACAGACCAGTCAGTCTCACCTCTGTGCCCAGAAAGATCATGGAGCAGATCCTCCTGGAGGCACTGCTGAGGCAGAAGAATAGTGAAGAGGTGATTGGGAACAGTCAGCATGGCTTTGCCAAGGGCAAATCCTGCCTGACAAACCTGGTGGCCTTCTATGAGCAGGTGACAGCATTAATAGATGAGGGGCGAGCAACTGATGTCGTTTACCTGGACTTGAGCAAAGCCTTTGACACTGTCCCACACCACATCCTGGTCTCCAAACTGGTGACACATGGGTATGATGGATGGACCACTAGATGGATAAAGAACTGGCTTGATGGCTGCACCCAAAGAGTAGCTGTCAATGGGTCCATGTCCCAGTGGAGGCCAGTGACAAGTGGAGTCCCTCAGGGATCAGTCCTGGGACCTGTCTTGTTCAACATCTTTGTGGGTGACATGGACAGTGGCATCGAGTGCACCCTCAGCAAGTTTGCTGATGACACCAAGCTGTGTGGTGCAGCAGTAACACTGGAGGGAAGGGATGCCATCCAGAGGGACCTTGACAGGCTGGAGAGGTGGGCACAAGCCAACCTCATGAGCTTCAACAAGACCAAGGGCAGCGTCCTGCATCTGGGTCGAGGCAATCCCAGGCACAAATACAGGCTGGGCAGGGACTGGCTGGAGAGCAGCCCTGAGGAGAGAGCCTTGTGGGTGCTGGTGGATGAGAAGCTCAACATGAGCTCTCAATGTGCACTTGCAGCCCGGAAAGCCAATCAGATCCTGGGCTGCATTAGAAGTGCGGCCAGCAGGTCAAGGGAGGTGCTTCTCCCCCTCTACTCAACTCTGGTGAGATCCCACCTGGAGTACTGCGTCCAGTTCTGGAGCCCCTATTACAGGAGGGATGTGAACGTGCTGGAGCGTGTCCAGAGAAGGGCCACGAGGATGATCAGAGGGCTGGAGCACCTCTCCTATGAGGACAGACTGAAGGAGTTGGGGCTGTTCAGTCTGGAGAAGAGAAGGCTCAGAGGTGACCTCATTGTGGCCTTCCAGTATCCGAAGGGGGCCTCCAAGAAGTCTGGGGAGGCACTTCTCAGGCTATAAGGTAGTGATAGGACTAGGGGTAATGGAATGAAGCTGGAGGTGGGGAGATTCAAGCTGGACATGAGGAAGAAGTTCTTCACCATGAGAGTGGTGAAGCCCTGGAATGGGTTATCCAGGGAGGTGGTTGAGGCCCTAGCTGGATGAGGCTCTGGTCAGCCTGATCTAGTGTGGGGTGTCCCTGCCCATGGCAGGGGGGTTGGAACTAGATGATCCTTGTGGTCCCTTCCAACCCTGACTAATTCTATGATTCCATGATTCTAAGTTACTCCCCAGGAAGCGGGGCTTCAACACGTGTAGCAGTTACTCTGGAAGACAGATGCCATCAAGGAATGCCCCCACACTTCCTTCCTTCCCTTAGCTTTTATATCTGAGCAGAAGTCATATGGTGTGGAATACCTTGGGTCAGCAGGCCAGGCTGTCCCCCTCCCAAGGTCTTGCCCATCCCTCAGCCTCCTGTTGGGGCCAAAAATGCTGGGAAAGCACAGCCTTGGTGTTTGGCTCAGCAGCAGCCAAAATACTGGTGTGATATCAACATTCAGCTACAGCACTGCAAAACACCTCACTAGAAAGATGCTCTGAGGAGAATTGACTCCATCTCAGCCAAACCAAACACACTCACTCAGAATCCTTCGGTGGATTTCATCTGCTCCCACAGACTTGTGTACATCTGTGTGGTGGAGCAGGTCTTCCTGGACTGAGGCAGGCAAGGGGATCATTCTGTTCTCAGTCTGTCTACTAGCTCCGGGGCGGAATTCCCAGAATGCAGCTAGTCCTATTACTAGGCAAAGGGGGCATTAAGTACCTCAGCCTTTTCCTCACCTTTAGTTCACCACATTTCCTCCTGCACCTTATAGAAGATGGAGGCTTTCACTGGCCTTTTTTTGCTGTTGATGTATTTATAGAAAGATTTTGTATTGTCCTGTACAGCAGTAGTCAGAATAATTTCCAGATGGGCTTTGGACTTTCTAATTTTCTCCTTACACAGACTCACAAGGTCCTTGTAGTCAGCATTTATGGCCTGCCCCTTCTTTCAAAGGCCATACACCCTTTTTTGCTCCGAGTAGCATCCTGAACTCCCTGTTCAGTCCCACAGGTCTTCTTTGCAACTGGTCCATCTTACAGTATGTAGGGAGGTGGCATTTAAGACTTCCCTCTTGAAGAGAGTCCAGCCTTCCTGGACTCCTATACCCTTCAGGACTGCCTCCCAAGAGATGCTGTCAAGTAGCCTCCTATACAGCTTTCTGCCCTTTGGAAGTCCAAGGTGGCAGTTCTGACGCTACACTTGCACTGCTCCCCCCGACCCCTCCTTCTTCCCAGCTAAGAATAGAGAACTAATTTCATGATTGCTGTGCCCTAGACCAATCCCAGATGTCACATCACCCAGCAGTCTTTCTCTGTTCACAAAGAGCAGGCCCAGCACAGTGCCTTCCCTAGTAGTTTCCCTCATCAGTTGCACAGAGAAGTTATCTTCAAGACACTCTAGGAGCTGCCAGGACCATTCCTTCTCTGCTGCATTGTATTTCCAGTAGACATCTGGGAAGTTGAAGTTCCTGACAAGAACAAGGGCTAGAAATCATGAGACTTCTCCCAGCTGCTTATAGAACATCTCATCTGCCTCTCTGTCCTGATTGGGTGGTCTGTAACAGACTCCCACCATGGTATCAGTCTTCTTGGCTTTCCCCCAGATTCTGAGCCATACACTCAGTCTTATCATCACTATGATTAAGTTCTAAATGTTTGCTATGGTCTGTAATATACAGGGCCACCTCTTCTTCCTTGTCTATCCCTTCTGAAGAGCTTGTAGCCATAGATTGCTGCACCACAATTGTACAAGTCATCCCACCATGTTTCCGTGACAGCTGCTATATCATAGTCTCTGTGCTGCAGCATGGCTTCTAGCTCTTCCTGTTTGCTGCTTACACTATCTGGGTGTCTTAAAGAGCAGACAGAAACTATTTTACTCACAAAGGGAGTAAAATAAAGACAATCTCATTGAATTGGAGATAAATACAGAAACTATATTCAAAAATATACAGGAAAATGCAGAATACATGAATCCTGAACACCTAATACCTATACAGGATACGTGAAAATCCTCAAAAACCTTCCCCCAGCCAGACTAAACCACATACCCCAGTTGCTCCTTTTCTCCCTCTGCCTTATTGTCTCCCTGGCCTAAGCAACCCATAATTCACAGAATCACAGAAACATTCAGATTAGAAAAGACCCTCAGGATCACCCAGTCCAACCGATAACCCTATTCTACTAGGTTCACCCCTAAACCATATCCCCAAGCACCACATCCAAATGACCCTCAAACACATACAGGGTTGGTGACTCAAACACCTCCCTAGGCAGTCCATTCCAGTATCTGACCACTCTTTCCACAAAACATTTTTTCCTAATGTCCAGTCTAAACCTACCCAGTTGAAGCTGGAGGCCACTCCCTCTTGTTCTGTCACTAATTACCTGTGAGAAGAGACCAGCACCAGACTCTTCACAATGTCTTTTCAGATAGCTGTAGAAAGTGATGAGGTCTCCCCTTAGCCTCATCTTCTTCAAACTAAACAGCCCCAGCTCCTTCAGTCACTCTTTCTAAGATTTATTCATCAGGATTTATGCAGGAGAAAATTAGTCAGGCCTCTGAAGGCCATAAACAGGCCTACTCCGCCACGTTACTGGATTAAGGACTCCCTCCAGAGAGCCAAAGGGAGGGAGGAAAGAGGCGAGTTGGCTTTGCTGCCGATTTATGAAGGGATAGAAGAATTATGGGATTGAAAAACAAAGTTACAGCTTTCCAGTCCATACCCTGGAGCTTTCTGGTCCTCCTGGAGGACTCAGCCCCATGATACTTTTTTTTTTTTTTTTTTCTTAAAGGCACCCACCTCCAACCATGACACTGGGTTAGTGTAGATACACTTCAGCTGGTCTAATGCTCCCAACACCTTCTAGTGAATGAAAGCCCCAATTCCTATCTGATCATTCTCAGGTGTTACTATGGCTTCTAACCCATCAATAACCATTGGGTCCTTGCTGCCCCATGCATCTCCTGGCCTTGCCTCACTGAGATGGTAGAATGATGGTCCTCACTAGCATACCATGCTGCAAACAATGGCATGCTTCCCCTAGGCTTATCTCTAGCATACCCAGTAATGTCCCTTCCTTCCTTCCAATCTAGTTTGAATCTGTTTCAATGACAGCTGATAATTCTTGCCCCAGGATCCTTTTACTCCTCTGAGACAGGTGTATCCCATCTGTTGCCACCAGGCCAGGTGTTGTATATACTAACCTCTGATCAAAAAGTCGAAAGCCCTGCCAGTAACACCAGACTTGGAGGCAGGAATTGATCTGCTGACTTCTCCTCTTAATTCCCTCATCAGCTGGAGGGATGGAAGAGAACAGGGTTTGTGCTTCTGATCCCTTAACCAGCTGCCCCAAGGCCCTGAAGATTTTTTTGTCAAGTGCCTCACCTGGGCTCCAGGGAGACAGTACACTTCCCTGTGAAGGGAGTCTGGTCTGCCTGTTGGGCCCTCTACACCCCTCAGAATGTGATCACCCAGAACGCTGACTTGGTTGTTGGGTTTTTTTCATGGAATCAGTTTTGATGCATGGCCTGGAATGATTTAGCCTTAGTGGTACTTGTGGCCTGGGTGGACTATGTTGTTACTAGTTCCCTCCTGCATGGCCTTGCTTTTTGTTGGTTCCTCCTGAAGGACCCCATCCTTGCTCTCTGCAAGGACATCTGGAAGGGGTAGGGGCAGTATTGGGGAGACACAGCTACCATATTGGGCAGGAACACGTCGCCATGGCCTCCTGTCTTCTAAATCGCCACATTCAGCTATGTAGAGAGAGGACAGGGAGTCCTTCGTATCTGGAGCTCTGTCTGCCAGGTGGGCAGGGTGGGACTCCATTGCTCTGTTTCTCACACTCCCTGAGAGCGCACAGTCTGCCTCTGTGCTCCCGGAGCTCCGCCACTACGCGGAGCAGCTCCTGCACCTGAGCGCGCTCACCGCTGCTCTCCGACACCGAACTAACAGCCAGGCACACCCTGCAGCCCGCCGCTTAGATGGCGACGTGTTCTCCCAGAAGACCTCGGCCTGGGAAGCTGATCTCAGCCCGTGGGTGCAAAGCGCGGGGACGCCGGTCTCCGCCACCCGCCGGTCCCCACGCGGAACCGGCAGCTCCCAGCGCCCTCAGCACACACGACCCGAGCGCGGGCCCTCCCCGCGCGCCCTGCGGGCTGCGCTCCTGAGCGGCAGCCGCCACCCACGTGCACCGCTCTGGCACCGCCCCGGCGCGCGCGGGCTGGTGCTTCTACCGGGGCTGGCTAGGCGCCAGCTCGGAACCGAGCGGTGCCGCAGCCCTACTGGTCTGGAGGAGTCAAACAACACCTTGCACACCCTAAAATTCTGTGTCAATTTTTCAGCCTCATCTGTATAAACTATGAACTGAAGGGGGCACTCTGACAAAAGTATTTGGGTACAAAACAGAAGCCGATTATGTGCAAATCAATCATCCTATCTCGAAGGTGATAGTGTCTCTGGTGAGCCACATCAATGACAAACAGCTCTGGAATCTCTAAAAATATCTCCACATCTGCCTTCTTCAGAGAAATCACCAACAATTACCTGCTGTCCCAGAAGAGAGGGCATCAGCAAATTTCAGCCAGCTGTCTGTCTGAAGTCTACAGATAAAACTCACATCAGGCTCGCCCAGCTAAGGTTCTTCAGGCTGACTCTAGTAGGGTTCAAGTCTCCAAGAAGCCTTCAAGACTGTGTGGTAGGGACACTTCAGTGAATGCACTTTGTTACTTAACAGGGTATTTGATATTCTAAATGATTTAATAATGATTAATGTAATTTCTATTATTTGGGTATATATTTAGAAGTGACGAACTGTGCCTTTACAAGGCTCTAACAAGTTCTGCTCAGTTTTTGGGACTCAATTCAGTTGCCTAAAAGTCAGCATTTAGTGAGGTTTGAGATGTCCTGAATTTACCAGACACAGGCACATGGCTAATCTGACAGAGCAGCTACAGAAGACCCATGCACCAGGAGGCAGTCCTAAGACATCTTAAGACACTTTAAATGGCATTGTACATCTAGTCCACTAAACCACACTCAGTGCTAAATGAATGCTCATCCAGTGCAAAGTTAATGAGGTGCAATCAGATGCTGAAAGGAGCACAGGCCTGAGGGTGTCCCAAACAGCTTAGATAAATACCTGTTGTGCAGTGGGCTGGACTCGTATTCACTATAACCTGGAGGCCACTTGGAGTGTCTGAAATGAAACTTTGTATCTTCATGTGGGCAAGTGAATCAAGCCTACATTTCTATGAGCTAGGTCCCACTGTGTAACACCGTGGCTTGCAAGGCTTTGCTCCAGTATGCATATATTAGGTCTCTGCAAATGCTGCAGATGGGGGCCGATCCTGTCTTCACATAACAGATGATGCAGTTTCTCACTAACACTTCTGCTGGAAGACAAATTGGTGGGGAGGGTTTTTTTGCCCCGTCACAGTTACAAACACCAAATATCCTTAAGAGGAAAACCAAAACCCACATCCTTTTCATTTTTATATATATATATTACAGTGAATAAGGGAGAGCACCAGATGGAAACCATGGGAGCTTTCTTCACTTTGTCCACCTCTGCTGCTGTCCTTTTCCTGACAATTCATGGAGGTAAGTGCCAAATACAATCCTTTTGAAAGTAAATGCTGACATACAAAGTTCCAGTTCTAATCAAGACAGTCAATATGTATTAATGTAAAGGAAGTGGTCACAATTATTATTTGAGTTCTTATTATTTTTCCCCTGTCTTTATCTATTTGATCTTTCATACAAGCAAAATAACTTCTGAATGGGTAGTATCAACTGAAGCTGCACAGCAGCCCAACTACTTAGAAGAGTTCTGAGGGGTTAGAATAATGGCATCTGATCTCTCTCTTCCAAGGCATACATTATTCTCTGGGTTTTCTGGTTTTATGATAACATATAATGTATCTTATACTACATAGATCATTTTCCATCTGTCCACATAAGTCCACATGTGGTCAATATTTATCATGTGGCAGATCTGAGGTTGTTACTCACAATGAAAGTTAAGAAATAAACCATAAAGGATCAAGAAAAGAAAAAACAACAATACTTTGGTGCTTTGCTGTTTTTCTTGGCAAAGCTCACCCCATTGACCTAATTTGGATCTTACTGAAACAGAGAAGTTGTAGTGCTGAACAATTTTAAAAGTCTACCCTGAAGACCAGCATTGTGACATCTGTACATACATCTTTGTCTGTATGCTTTGCAATTACATCATGTGTTTTTCCTAAGAGACTTTGAGTGTCATATAGTATTCATTAGCCCAGCTGTGTGTATTGAGGCTTATTTATTTTTTAGGTTTGTGTGTGGATATCATTGGAGGAAGTGAAGTAGTACCACACTCTAGACCATTTATGGCCCTAATCGAAGGAGCAAATGCAAAATCTATTTGTGGAGGAGCTCTGATCAAAGAAGATTGGGTGCTAACAGCTGCCCACTGTGATGTGTAAGTTCTTACACTGATTGTCTGTAGTGAGTATCTGAGTGTCCTTACTGAGACTGCCATTAGTATCTGGTGACTTTTCAAGAGGGATAGTTAATTTTACTGTTGGGTTTGTGCATTTAAGCATGACCATGATTGTGTTCCAGTTACTGTGTTTTATAAGTTATATTCACAAATGGGCTTCAAATGAGTAAAAAAAAAAACAACAAGGTATTCTGATCTTCAATGTTTCTGCAGAGATATTTTATAAGATTCTAGCTGCATGCATGCCCTGAATAGCAACACTGAGGTAGTGAATTTGGAGGAAAGGTTTATCCACTGTTTTCTCAGTCAACCAATGCGCTAGAGCAGAGGACTGGTCAGTCTAAATAGCTGCTCAGGAAATAAAAATAAGTTCTTGTCATTTTATTCTGTAAAAGACAGATAGCATTCAGTTGTACAGGAGCGAAAATCCTTGAGACAGAGGACAGGAGATGCTGAGAGGTCTTTGCTCTACTGGGTACTGGGTGCCTTTCTTCAACCTGTCTGACTCAAGATGCAAATGACTATTTGGCCCCAGAAAGTCCCTCAGCAAGGCAAGACTGAGGTTTAAATGACACCTCCTGCCCCCTGCCTTTGTGAGGGGAACTAGAGCTGCTGGTAAGCCAGACCTCACACAGGCTCTGTCAATGGCCTGCCCAGAATCAGTGAATCACTAGGCTCTGTAGCATTAGAGGAATCTATCCATCTTTCCTCTCCCTGCACAAACAAGGAGCTCTATGTGACCGACTACAAAGAGTGCATAGGGCCAAAAAGATGTCATGTTAGCATATGGTAAAGAGTGTTTCCAAATTAGATGGCTTTTAAGAGAGAATACAATAAACAGCCTAATAATGGTGAGTCAACAGTCAGTTCTTAATAGCTGAAGAAAATAATCACTTTCTCCAGGTTGCTAGAGTACAATGCAAATGAGGGCCATCCTACACATCTGCACAATGAATATTCTCACATTCAGCACTGCTCAGTACTTGGTGAGACCAGTACCAACAGCAAGTCTGATGCATCCACCCTCATTCAGTTTCCAAAGTGAAACAAAAGGATTAGGTTCAGAGTCAAGTGCCTGAACCATGTCTCTATCTGGGAAACAGAGAGTAGGATGGGAATAATTCTGATTCAGCAAAGTTACCTGTAAAAACAGGGTAACATTTTATATTTTTCTAAATTACAGTTGCTTTTTTGGTGTGACAAGAGACTCTGTAGCAGCCACAGTGCCACATTTATCAGCAGAAATCATATATGGAGTTACAGCAAGTGAATCCCAGTAACAATGTTGTCTCTCTTCTCAGGACAGGAGGCAAGGTTATTCTTGGAGCTCATTCACTACACAGAAAAAAAAAAGAAAAAGGAAGACAGGTTTTTCAGATTGCAAAACAAATTCCTTACCCATGCTACAATCCCAGTTCTAAGGAAAATGACTTTATGCTGCTGCAGGTACGCATCATTTATGGAATATGTATCTTCTACAATGCACTGGGTTTTTCACTTCTTGTGAAGGAAATGGTGACTTTTTTTTCCTGGGGTAACATAGTCTGGTCTGCTAATTCAGCAGACTGAGGAACTACAGACTAAGGCAATCAGTAATGCATGGCAATTCTAGAAGTAGAAAAATTCTGGAGCTTGACTATTTCTGTTTCTGGCTTTTCAGTGAAACAATAAATGCTGTCCACAGGGGAAGGGGGGGAAAAAGGCATATCTCACAGTAAAATTGTTTTGGTTTAAAACTCTAATATTCTGCTTGGAAAAAAATTTAAAAAAAAAAAACAAAACCCAACACCAAACAAACAAAACCAGCCAGAAAAACCCTGTTCTAACTAAAATTGTCTTCTCCAGTTCTCAGTTTTGCCAGCTTCAGTGATTACTGTTATTTCATCCTCCCAATGGCCCGAGAGCCAGAGAAGTAAAATAGGGTATTTTTAAGAGCTAATATTTCAACAGAGGCTAAAGTTTGAGGTGTTTCTTTTTTCAAAGAATACTTGTTGTCCTCACTCTTACAATGATTACATAAAAGCTGTCACAAAGAAGTGAGGGATTTCAAGAAGGGCTTGCAGTAATCCCCCATTACTATAATAGAAAAGATCCAACAGTTAACCTGTGGACCTCTGTTAGACTCTGTCCCATAATAATAACTTTCCATATCTTTTGCAGCTTCAGAAAAGAGCAAGACTTGGTAAAGCTGTACAACTCATTCCCCTGCCTACCTCAGATGACGATCCTAAACCAGGAACAGTTTGCACAGTAGCAGGATGGGGGGCAACTCAAAATTATCCGAATGTGCCTTCTGATACCCTGAGGGAGGTCAATGTCACTGTTATCAGTAGGAAAATCTGCAATGACAAAAGTCATTATAATAACAAACCTGTTATAACATCCAACATGATTTGTGCAGGAAGTAAGAATGGAGGAAAGGATTCATGTTCTGTAAGTATATTGCATAAAACCCAAAATATAAAGTACTAACTTTTGCACATTTGTGATTTCTGCCTCTCTTCAGGTCAATAAATCATTTTACTAAAAACTACTGAATTTACTAAGGCTCATTCTTCTAAATCTTAACATCAGAACTTCTGATAGACAAACTACTTTCAAAGGCTTTGGATACTGTGGTTGTATTCAGGCATGGCAGACAGGTGTTATTTTCTTGAATAAAATGGTTTTAAGAGAAAAATCTCTGCAAAATAGCATATGAGCGCATTCTCCAGAAGCTAACCTCAGTGGAACAACTTCTGTGATGCCAGGGGGCTTTAAAACAAGTTGTGCTGAGCCCCGGGTTAAATGCACAACTGTGGAAGAACTACCACATTTTAAAATATTAAAATATTGAATTAGTAAATTTTTAAAAATATGTACCAATTTCTACTTCCTGCTTGTCAAGAAGGAAGTGTCCAACTCTGTGGGTTTTTTTTTCCCATACACAAAAAGACTAACTGTTCCTTAGCAGCGAGGTGGATTCATTCCTCATTGCCCACACTTGAAAGATCAGATTGAAGCCTTTTTCTTTTTTTCCTAACAGAAACATTAACTTCCAAGGATTTTAAAAAAAAAAAAATACAATTAAATTAAAAATCCACATGATCACTGTCTACATTCTTATTTTCTCCATGAAACTGGTGCAGATTTCTTGTAAAAAGCATATTGTATTTTCTTGCTTTTGTAGGTGTCAATGACAAATTTTATTCCCTTTTTCCAGGGGGACTCCGGTGGACCTTTAAGGTGCAACAATGTGATGAAAGGAATCACTTCTTTCGGAAAGTCAAATAAATGCGGTGCTGTTGATGGCCCTGGTGTCTATACTCGACTCACAAAGCGGTATCTTCTGTGGATAAGGAAAACCATAGGCGGAGCCTAATAGACGGGGTTTTGACCGAGTCATTTCCCGCGTTGTACTTGCGTAACAACATCTAGCTTTGAAATATATGTTTAAGTGCAGTTTCATTATACTGATAAGTGGTATTGACAATACCGAATGTTAGCAGCTTGATGTTGTGTAGCTGAAAATACTTAACATCTGTTTTCAGGACAGGTGTGATCTTACGGAGCTCTGGTACAATGTCATTTGTAGCTTACACTGTCAGCTTATACTGGAATTATTCAACATGCATTTGTGACTCGGCTTCCAACATTCATGCGTTGCACATTAAGACTGAGTTCTACATGTATGAGTATTTCTGACCAAAAATCTAGTCCAGTTGTTTGTATCACCACTCCATGCTGACTATATGCTGCAGTCTTCCATATATGGACTTTGGCAAATAAATAAACCTGAAAGTCAGTGAGATGCTGGGTACAACTCCACACACCTGGAACACTTACTAGTTTTTGTCCAGAAGAGCTCAGGTAGTTTCAGCAACTGAATTCGGTTTGGGGATATAAAAAGTGTGCATTTCCTAGCTGTATTGTATTTCATACCTCTAGATTTCGTCCCTTTATATACTTTGCATTTAATTTTTTAAATGGCAATAAATTTTAGTGCTTGCAGTTGTCAGTTTATGTGGATAGTTTTCCATCTGTTGCTGTACAGTTCGTCCGTGTGTACGTAAGGTTGTGAATGTGCAATATGTTTGCAGAACACACCAATATTAGCAACATTATGTTAGGAAATCAGCTAAAAATCCATCCTCCAGAGAAATGGCAGAAAGTGTCTCACCTGCAGGATAAAGCACAGTTCATAACATACAATGATCTTAATTTTACGGTAGCAACACCACTTGTCAAACAGCAAACAAATCTGTTGTAAAATGTTTCTGACCATCTCTGTGTTAACAGTCTTGGGCATTTTCAATTCCACAAACACCTCAAAAAGGGCTTGTTTTTATTTTGTACTGCTTTGCAGGTTTTTATTCAGAAGTAGACATTAGCTAGAGGGTGAAGAAATCTTGCTTTGATTTTGATTTAAAATGATTGCTCAGTTCATCGTGTTTTACACACATGAGAAAATACAGACTAAAACATTTTTATGCAAGTGCCTACACCTGGTCTTGACAAGAAGAAATGGTAGTTTTGTCACAGAAGAATAATGATGGGAATAAGAAAGAAGGCCTAAACTACAAGGATCTTGTAAAGTTTTTGGGGGAAACATCTTTTCTGTTTTCTATCCATTACAAACATTTCACAGTCAGAACTTTTCACACTCCTTATTCTTATTCCTGAAATGTTTGTTCTGACTTGGGCTGAACATACAAACAAGCATACAAACAAGCATGCAAACACAGAAGGAAAGCAGGAGCAAAGAGAAAGTTTCCCAGCCAAGTAGACCATAGCAGTGAAACTGAGTGGAGAATTTGCTCCACTGACTTGTACTGACAACCAAAGTCATGACTTTGACTCTCTCTTTAAACATACAGGACACAAGCAAGTCCACACTTTTTCTGCTCATGCAATCTACCAAATCCTTGCTCATCAAGAACTGATTCAAAAAACTTTCAGAAAGCAAAAGTATCCTTATCTATTAGGTGAAAAATCTGTAGCTGATCTTCAAGACAGATGATCACCTAGGGCTACTTCATTCTTCCCATATTTAATTTACTTATTCTTTGCCCATTTTTTCACTTTCTTTCTTTCATTCTGCTCTAGCATTCTTTTGATCTTACTGCTTCCTCTTCCCTAGAAGTGACAGGCAGCATCCTTGTCCCACTCAAAGCATATCACTTTTCAGACAGTAATTCTGACCCATGTGTTGCAGATCCTTAAGAGACCAGGGAGGGGAGGTTCTGACCAAAAAGAGGTTTACAGTGCATAAAGAAATGTGCTTCCTTCTTCCTCCAGCTTGAAATTTAGGATGTAACCCAAAGTACTTTCAAAACTTATTTTTTTAACACGACTGTTATGTAGTGAATCACGCAAAATGAGCCAGTGGAACTGGACTCACATGGTAAACAGAACATTCGAGTCTCTGTCACCACTGCCAGTAGTGGAAACTGGGGAAGGGGGAGGAAAACAAAAAAGGCAGAAGAGCAAGAAGACAAACTGAATTTTCATCAGAAACTTTTTCTGATCAAGAAGTATGCACTCATTCCCAGTACAACATCACCACTATGGGCTAGAACCCATACATGTCTATACACTAGCTAAGAAAAAAGTTACAATCATTTTATTTTATTGTGATGTTTAGCATGTACCAAATCTTTCTCATTGTGGCTGTATGAGATACCTGGGAAAAATTAATGCAAGATTTATGTAGGCAGCATCAAGTCAGATCGTCTGAAGATGATCATCTGAAGAACAGGGAATTGTCGGTGAGAGACAAGTGCCTTCACATGACGGGGGACAAAAAAATCCCCAACCTGAGTTTCTTTCATCCATTTGATTGCACTACAGACAGACAATTGCTTTCCCTTATCAGTATACACATGCACTTGTAAAGAGCAGTCCAAAGAGCATTATCTGTCTCATCATTGACATGAGGAATCAGGACCCCCATACCCCAAAATCTATGCGTTTGCAGTGGCCTGCTCCATAATAAATTACCAATTAAGTTACTGAGCCTGTACAATGGAATATAGTCTCCATGGATTTGCAGATGCAGGTCCCATGGAAAGAGGCCTATCTGGTACCAACAATCCATACCTGTTAAGTATGACAGACAATTCCACTGTCCACAATTATTGCTTCAGAACAAAGAACCATAACTACTGCCAAAAGGGATTGATGCCCTGCTGTTGCTAAGGGAACCATGAACCTTAGTGAACTCTGCTCATTAAGATGTCATTATAGTACTAAAACACACCTGCTGGCCTAAGGCTACCCGCCTCCAAGGCAGACCACACCTTGGTCATGGCTCCTTGGGCCCAGACCACACCTTGGTCACTCCTTCTTGGGCACGTGTGGAAGCCTTACTAGTGGGGGCCATGAGGGGTAGAGAGAAGAGGAATTTGGGCATTGACAGGTGTGAAATTGACTATAAAAGACGTCACCTTAGCAAAAGGACTTGAAGAGCTTTCCCCACCAGGATCAAGAAAGGAACAGAAGAACCAGCAGGACTGGACCCAGGACCAGAGAGATGGTTTTGGACCCTCACATTGGTCATAGATATAAGCCTCTTTCTCTTTTCTCTCTTCATTTTATTTTATCTTTCTCCTCTCACTTTTCCTTACCTATTTCATGCCATCTTATGGGCAAAAAACAAAGGGTACTGTTGATTGAAGTGAGTATACACCGGCATGGTCACCTGAGTTTTTGCACTTTGCGATCACACTAACAAACCATCATGTGTCCACTGCTTGGACCGTGATCTCTTGCAGAAATTACTTTTCTCATTAAGTTTTGGATTCCATACACTGTATAGTGTTTCACCCTGGACAGGACTGTGAGGGTGAAAGACTGAGTTTAGGCAACCTGTATTGTACCTTGATATCCTGTACCACCTCTGGAGGCTCAGCCTGTAGTGTATACAAACCTCAGATGCAGAACAACCTGACCTCTTAGAAATGGGTTCTGGTTTCTGCATCCATCTGGGTTTGACCGATATACCAGGCATGTAACAGGCAATGAGCTAAAAATATGCCATATGTTACAGGGAGGAAGTCAAGATTTCACATTTTTCCCAAGACTTCATATGTTAAAACCTCTACAGTGTCAGAATGAGACAATTATGCACACTGCAGCAACTGCGTACTCTATACCTGCAAGTATTCATCCACATCTGTGGTGGTTTGGGCTGGGTGCACTATGCTGCTTGGTGCACTTCCTGTGTCCAGAAGTCCAGCCCAGTGGGTGGACACAGGAAACCAGGTATCTCCTACCACAATCCCCTGCACAGCTATAAAATCTAGTGTGGGGTCCGCCTCTTTCTCTTTCTACATTTTTTCTGCAGTTTGCCACACCAACCAGCCCCACGTTGGGTGCCAAAAAATGTAGTGGGTTGAGGCAGGCCCCTCCCCACCACAGGCAAAATAACGACTCTGACAAACGGATTGCAAAAGTGATGGAAAAGTTTAAATAGAAAAGGGTGAATGTGCACAAAAGAACCAGAAACAGTGACAGAAGAAACCCCAAAAAAGACCCGAATCAACCCCATCCCCACCTGAGGGTGGGCCCAAGACCCCAGGGCTCATTCTTCCCCCCACACTGCTAGGCTAGTCTCAGCTGGCCAGGCCTGAGACTGCCCATACCCCTAGCCAGGCCCAAGGCCAGGAGACGTCTTCCCCAGTTACCGGGTGCTGGCGAGGGAAGAAAGAGAAAGAGGCGGACCCCACGCTAGATTTTATAGCAGTGCAGGGGATTGTGGTAGGAGATACCTGGTTTCCTGTGTCCACCCACTGGGCTGGACTTCTGGGCACAGGAAGTGCACCAAGCAGCATAGAGCACCCAGCCCAAACCACCACAACAACATTATCTGCAAAAGATTAGTGAAGCAGAATTATGCTGCCTACTCAAGTCCTTAAATTCCTATTACAGAAAGATAGATACTTGCTATGTGAAGGTACCTGGCAGTAAAGAAATCTGTCTAGAAAAGGAGCAGATCCAGAAAAGTTAACCCAGTGTATATTTATTTTCAGTCCAGCCTAGTCTGGAATGTAAATTCATACTTCAATATTTTTCAGGCATGGTTGCAGAAGACAGCTACACATGACACACATGCAAGATTCTCTTATATTTATGGGCTGCTGGTTAGTTCTGGGCCCCTCAGTTTAGGAAAGATGTTGAGTTGCTGGAATGCGTCCAGAGAAGGGCAACAAAGCTGGCGAGGGTTTTGGAGCACAAGCCCTATGAGGAGAGGCTGAGGGAGCTGGGGTTGCTTAGCCTGGAGAAGAGGAGACTGAGGGGTGACCTTATTGCTCTCTACAACTACCTGAAGGGAGGTTGTAGGCAGGCAGAGGTTGGTCTCTTCTCCCAGGCAGCCAGCACCAGAACAAGAGGACACAGCCTCAAGCTGCGCCGGGGAGGTTTAGACTGGATGTTAGGAGGAAGTTCTATACAGAGAGAGTGATTGCCCATTGGAATGGGCTGCCCGTGGAGGTGGTGGAGTCACCATCATTGGAGGTGTTCAGGAGGAGAACTGATGGGGTGCTTGGTGCCATGATCTAGTTGTTTGGGTGGGTTGGATTGGTTGATGGGTTGGATGCGATGATCTTGAAGGTCTCTTCCAACATGGTTTATTGTATTATTGTATTATTATTGTAAAGGAGTGACCTGTTCTCCCACTTTTAGATATCATGTTACAATACTACTGGGACAATAGCCTGACCATTCAATAATGAACAAGAATAATTAACAAAGAGGTGAACACTTCTCAGTCTGAAAGAAATTTATTTTCTTATTTTGACAATTGAGCATCCAAAAAATTATGCACAGCTTCAATATTGACCATCTCCTTCTCTACCACAGCACCTCCTCCTATATCTGGCAAACCACTATCATTCAAGTAGTGTCCAAAGAAATAGAATTTGTGGGACAACCCAAAAAATATATGAAGAAAGAGATTAATTCTACACCTTTTTTTTTCCATTAAAAATAGGGGGAAATATTTTTAAATCTTTTAGAAGATTCATTCAAAATGCTATTTAAAATATTTACATCATACTCTGAATGCTTAATACAATCTGCTGCAACAAATACGCTCACCTTAGAAGACAAGCACGGTGTATGTTGTTTCCCACATTTAGACATCAACTCCTTGGTAGTCATTTCTCAATTGATGATCAGTGTCCCCTTTTTCTAACATGAAGACCACATGAGATGACATGAGAAACCATAAGTTTAGCAGATTTATTGTAAATTAACATCTTACTAGGTAAGGCCTTAACCTTCCAGACCTAAAGTTAGCAACCACATGGTTTAAGAAGAGCTTATGAGGTTTAAAAAATGATGAGAACTAAAGATATGATAGTTTCACATTCGTTTCCAGAGATACTTCTTTCTGGGTTAACACTGTCTCTTTTCATGCGTCACAGCATAATTTTCCATGGGCTAACTGTTCCACTCCCACAATCTCCTATTCTTCCCTAGTCACAGGAAATATCCTACATACTTTTCCATCATGGAAAAAAAATATGAGCAACATGGCTTTCTGAGCTCAAGACATTTAATAGTATCACAGTATCAGTCAGGGTTGGAAGGGACCACAAGGATCATCTAGTTCCAACACCCCTGCCATGGGCAGGGACACCCCACACTAGATCAGGCTGGCCAGAGCCTCATCCAGCCTGGTCTTAAACACCTCCAGGGACTGGGCCTCAACCACCTCCCTGGATAACCTATTCCAGGGCTTCACCACTCTCATGGTGAAGAACTTCTTCCTCCTCACATCCAGCCCGAATCTCCCCACCTCCAGCTTCATTCCATTCCCCCTAGTCCTATCACTACCTGATAGCCTGAGAAGTCCCTCCCCAGCCTTCCTGTAGGCCCCCTTCAGATACTGGAAGGCCACAATGAGGTCACCTCGGAGCCTTCTCTTCTCCAGAATGAATGGCCCCAACTCCTTCAGTCTGTCCTCATAGGAGAGGTGCTCCAGCCCTCTGATCATCCTCGTGGCCCTTCTCTGGACACCTTCCAGCACCTCCACATCCATCTTGTCATAGAGGCTCCAGAACTGGATGCAGTACTCCAGGTGGGATCTCACCAGAGCTGAGTAGAGGGGGAGAATCACCTCCCTTGACCTGCTGGCCACACTTCTGTTGCAGCCCAGGATCTGATTGGCTTTCCGGGCTGCAAGTGCGCATTGAGAGCTCATGTTGAGCTTCTCATCCACCAGCACCCCCAAGGCTCTCTCCTCAGGGCTGCTCTCCAGACAGTCCCTGCCCAGCCTGTACTTGCGCCTGGGATTGCCTCGACCCAGATGCAGGACCCTGCACTTGGTCTTGTTGAAGCTCATGAGGTTGGCTTGTGCCCACCTCTCCAGCCTGTCAAGGTCCCTCTGGATGGCATCCCTTCCCTCCAGCGTGTCTGCTGCACCACACAGCTTGGTGTCATCAGCAAACTTGCTGAGGGTGCACTCGATGCCACTGTCCATGTCACCCACAAAGATGTTGAACAAGACAGGTCCCAGGACTGATCCCTGAGGGACTCCACTTGTCACTGGCCTCCACTGGGACATGGACCCATTGACAGCCACTCTTTGGGTGCGGCCATCAAGCCAGTTCTTTATCCATCTAGTGGTCCATCCATCAAACCCATGTGTCACCAGCTTGGAGACCAGGATGTGGTGCGGGACAGTGTCGAAGGCTTTGCTCAGGTCCAGGTTCATCTCATCGTTCTTGCACTTGGGCCACAAGAACCCAATGCAGCACTACAGGCTCCTTGGAAGAAAGGGACCTGGGGGTTCTAATCGACAAGCTGCTGAATATGAGCATGCAGTGTGGCCAGGTGGCCAAGAAAGCCAATGGCATCCCGACCTGTATTAGAATTAGTGTGACCAACAGGAGTAGGAAGGTGATTGTCCCCCAGTAGTTGGTACTGGTGAGGTCACACCCTGAGTATTGTGTCCAGTTTTGGGCACCACAATACAAGAGAGATGTTGAGGTGCTGGAGCAAGTGCAGAGGAGTACAACAAATTTGGTAAAGGGCCTGGACAATAAACCTTGTGAAGGGCAACTGAAGGATCTGGGGCTATTTAGTTTGAAGATGAGGCTAAGGGGAGACCTCATCACTCTCTACAACTACCTGAAAGGATGTTGTGGAGAGGTTGTTGCTGGTATCTTCTCACAGGTAATTAATGCTAGAACAGGAGGGAATGGCCTCAAGCTTCAATGGGTAGGTTTAGACTGGACATTAGGAAAATTTTTTTCACAGAAGGAGTAGCAAGACATTGGAACAGGCTGCCTTGAGAGATGTTTGAGTCACCAATCCTGGATGTGTTTAAAGGTCATTTAGATGTGATGCTTGAGCATATGGTTTAGAGATGAACCTTTAAGAGCAGGGTTAATGGTTGGACTTGATGATCCCAGGTCTCTCTTCCATCCTGAATAATTCTATTATTCTATGATTCTACTAATAATGAAAGAAAAAAAAAACCAAACAAACAAACAAAACAAACAGAAACCCCCACAAACTATTTCAAGATCTCTGTGGTTAGAACATGTTTTAAATAGCATTACCAGGCTGCATCTAAATAGCATCTGAAGACCAGCCATGACGTCCTCATTCAACTGTTGATGGTGTACAAATCTGTTTGGCATCTATTGAATTCCAATAGGTTTGGTCCTTGTGAGCACTAACAAAATCCATAGGATGGTGACAAATGACAGGTTTTCTAACAGCCAGAATTAAACTGCTTAAAGGAAGAATGAACTGTTGTGTTTGATCCAAACAGCATGCTTCTTTGCTTATGTCCATCTGGCTTGTTAACCAGTTGGTTACATAATTATGCATAATAACAGAATTATGCAATGATTTCTGTTTTCAATCAGTCACACATAGTAGGAAAGGGAACAATTCGAAATACGATAAAAGCATATTTATAATTATGCTAGTGATCATTACCACTATGATAACAACAGAGAATTTCCAATAAATCATTTGTACTTAGTTGCAGTTACATATTTGACCTAGATCTCTGGAAATACATAGACAGAATCTGTATTATTATCTATGTGACATACAGAACAATGCAGACCTTTGGACCAGTCTGTGTTAATCCTAGCTCTTACAAAATTTGAAGCAATTCACTGGAATTGGCATGTGGACACAAAGATGTGAAACTACTTACAGGAGTCACAGCTAAAAGCAGGACCTACGACTTTAATGCTGGTATTTGACACAGGGTGGATTCCATCCCTACTTGCTAGTTTAATGAAAATGAATATGATGTTATTCTTCAGAATTAGCATATTCTTCCCCTAGGGTAAGTAAGACAAGATGCAAACAGCTCACATGATGGCCTGATGGGGGAAATTGCTTTGTCTTGAAAAAAAAATGTACTATCTTTTGCCATATTTCCGTTGGAAGGAACACACTTATTTTGAACTATGGAATGGGCTCAGCACTTTTAATCACTTGCTTTCAAGGAAAATAAGTCACAAGAATGAGCAGAGATAACCACTACAAAAAACCTTGCTCCTGTGCTTGCTCTCCCCAGACTCATATTTCCACAGACAAGCTACTCCATTAGCCACAACAGAAAAGATCCTGCTCTGGGCTCAGGGCTGCATGCAGGACTATTCCTTTGTGACCTGTAAAATAAAATAGGTTTTCAAAAAAGGAAATAAACATCATAATTCTACACTGATTATGCCAGTCACTTGCACCACCCTCCCACACACTATGGCTTTTTCACTTTTACAGAACATACAGTCTAGCATGCAGGAAGCTAGAATTACATAAAAACTGTTTTCACATTAAGAGCTGAGGGCAATACTTTCGTATTAGGGTTCAGGCTTTAACTGCCAAGACTGCACTACATTGAGAAGACATTTCTGTCGAAGGACGACACTGAACCTGAATTCCTGATTCCCTACACATTTACATCAGTCTCATCCACACTTGGCAATGTGTGTCACTGCTGAGCTTTCCCATCTGGCTGCACATGCCTTGCTGACAGTTTGCAGCTGATCCAGCAATAATGAGATAGTGTCTCCAGCTGCTCAGTTATTGCTGTTAAGGAGATCTTTCAACAGTGACCCCACTAAATAATTCATTGGAACTGTATATTGAGGCTGTCTCCAGCTTTAGTAAACATCACTGCTCTGCCACAGACCTCCTGTATCACCTAGTACAATGTCAATGCTACTCAAACCCATGAGATTTTTAGGCACAAAGAGGCATAGGAACTAGAAGTCTTTTTACTCTAAGTCACTGGCCATTACCTTGTCTGGTTAGGTGTGTTCTTGGCAATCACATAGCTCAGCTAGTCATGCAGTGTATCTCATTTAAAACAAACCAGATGAACCACATCCTAAAATGAAGTGTGAAAGTACAAAGGAAGTCTTGTGTGACCAACTCGAATAAATGTAGGCAAACTATATCCTCCCATCATCTGTGCCTGAGTTCACCACAAACACAAAGGGATAGCACTTCTCTCACTCAAAATAATTTTATGATGATAAACATGTAAAGGAACTGTAAAGCTGTCTGAAGTCATGGTACTAATCATAACGGCACCTCACTGAGATCTGTAGGACTGTTGCAGATGGACAGTCTGCCCTAACTTTGCAAAGTTGATACAATGGCTCTCTGGAGCCACTGTGACTAAAAGCAAGTATCTGCTTTCCTACTGCTGTCCCTCCTAAACTTTGTGACTAGAATTTTGATACCAGCAGAGATTAATTTTCAGGCTTTGCTTCACCTATCAAAGTGTACTTAATGCCATGAGTTTACAACTCACTGAATGCTTCACAGTGTCTTCATTCAGTGCCTGTAATGACTTTAAAGGAAAAGTTAAGAGATGGGTTCTTTGGAGGTATTTAAAACTATCCACAACACTGAATATTAGTTTCAGTCAAAAAGAAGTGAAAGGGGATAGAAAAAAAAATCAGAAAATGAATTGTTAATTTCCACACTTTCTGAGTTGAGTTTTCTGAGTTTAATATATTGTTTAAATATCACATTCAGATAGTTATCTAGACAATTACATATTTTGTTTGCTTGATGTTTTCTTTGATCTACAACAATTTTTCTAAGGGAAAGGCACTTACATCCAAAATTACCCTTTTTTTCTTAGTATATTATTCTAACACTTCCATCAGAAGTATCACAAAAATGGACTCAGTACTATAAGAAAGTCACTACATTTTGGTTAATATTCTGTTCTGAATACACTCAACAATAGGCAGCCTCAGTTGCTAAAGTACCCAAGAGTAGCTACTGGTACTTCATTGTTAGCTGAGGTCTTTGGTATCTTGCAAGAGTATTTATCACTGAGATTCAGTTATGATCTATTTGTTCATTTCTTTGGGTGTAAAACTCTTGTGGTTAAGGGTGTCTGAGGCTAACTTAGAACCATCTCAAAGTTATCCATCACAGTATTTTTTCTGAACATATTTCGATACATTCACAATTTTTCACAACATGCAATTCCTTATAGAAATGTAGAAAAAGTTTTCACAAGCAGGGATGTATCTGCATAACAATTACCTGGTCTTTTTGTTAATGAAAACTAGTTTCTCTTGCAGATAACTAAACTGAATGGGAAACAGGATGACAAGTAACTCTGCAACTTCACCAAACTACTATTGCATTTGACTTACATGGTAACCGGTTTACACCATACACCATTCTCAAAGGTAAGATTAAATCTAGGTTCCATTTCAAATAGTATAGTCAAGATTTACAAAGATCTGAGACAGTTCAAACTACAGCAGTTATGACTAATGATCACATCACTTTCCAGATCATTTCTCAGAACATCACAGCATATTGCCTTAAAAGCTGTACATGAAGGAGAAGGAATAAGAAAGGAAAAGCAACACAAACTTTGGTTTGACTCTCCTGTGCTTGACCTTTACAGACCAGTGCTGAAGCCATGCTCCCAGTCCGTGGTTCCAAGGACATCATCCCAGTATAGCTGGGATTTATTACATCAGGAATTTAATAAATGCCTTCAACCATAGCAACAGGGTACAAAAAGTATTTGTGAATGTCAGCTGTCAAGTTAAAAATCCAAAGCTTCTTAGGCTATGTCTTGCAGAAGGGTGAAAAAAAAACATACTTGGGAAAATGCAGCCAGTGAACAAATAATTTGTTTTCCTTACATTTAGACATTTCTGTTGGATCACTTCAGTTAATAGTGAAAGAAGTAAAACTTAATGGATGGGAGTGACAGCAAGCACCAGAAAAAAAGAGGGAACTTTCATGTGTGGTATAGACCTGCAGCACCATGGACCAACACAGAGCAGCAGAAGGAAATCCCATTCTTATCTAGCCACCAGCACGGTACAAGGGACAGCACTGCCTTGCTTCACAGAAAAAAATCATTCACTAACACCCAGAAAGCTCTAAATAACACATGGAGATTTATTTCAATCATCATTTGGAAACTGGTACAGTATTCTTGCAGGATCAGTTGCAAAATCAAAGAGCCATATGTAGTTTGTGTTATCTGGAAGGTCTAGAGTACATTGGAAGTAACCTGACATTAGCACACTTAATGTAGGGCTAGTATGTCTTAAGGAGAAGTGGAAATCCACATCCTACACCTGGGATGACGTTTGAAATGGAAGGAATGAATCACATCATTAAAACGAAAGAATTTTGCACAAATAACTTACACTGTCATCCTAATAAATCAACCTTTACAATCCAGTGAATCAGGATTATCCACATAAAAGTGTGTGTGTAGGCAGCAGGAGAATGTGTAGGTAACTGGCCTTTTAACTCCTTGTTTATGTAATTGCATTGTATGCACTTGCAATAATGCACTGATTAGACAGATAGTTAACTGAAATCATTAAAACTGTTAACTGAAATATTTGCCATATAGTTGTGATGAGTTGATAAGCATAGGATACTTCCATATTTTCATCTGATTTCCAGGAAGGCCTTGCCCAGTCATCAGTTCACAGGTTTTGGGCAACCAGAGGAAGGAACAAATCTACTGCATTTTAAAATTTCTGATTTAGTTTTCAGAAAGGGTCAACATACACCATTCAGTAGATTTGAAATGCTATCTACAATGAGCCCCTATTACAGGAGGGATGTGGAGGTGCTGGAAGATGTCCAGAGAAGGGCCACGAGGATGATCAGAGGGCTGGAGCACCTCTCCTGTGAGGACAGACTGAAGGAGTTGGGGCTGTTCAGTCTGGAGAAGAGAAGGCTCCAAGGTGACCTCATTGTGGCCTTCCAGTATCTGAAGGGGGCCTCCAAGAAGGCTGGGGAGGGACTTCTCAGGCTATCAGGTAGTGATAGGACTAG
Organism: Picus viridis; assembly: GCA_033816785.1. Classification (NCBI taxonomy): domain Eukaryota; kingdom Metazoa; phylum Chordata; class Aves; order Piciformes; family Picidae; genus Picus; species Picus viridis. Next base: position 70,824,741 of record CM066606.1, on the reverse strand, counting down.
GGGGAATGGAATGAAGCTGGAGGTGGGGAGATTCAGGCTGGAGGTGAGGAGGAAGTTCTTCACCATGAGAGTGGTGAAGCCCTGGAATAGGTTGTCCAGGGAGGTGGTTGAGGCCCCGTCCCTGGAGGTGTTTAAGACCAGGCTGGACGAGGCTCTGGCCAGCCTGATCTAGTGTGGGGTGTCCCTGCCCATGGCAGGGGTGTTGGAACTAGATGATCCTTGTGGTCCCTTCCAACCCTGACTGATACTATGATACTATGTTTAAACAAGCTACTGAGAAATAGTCCCAGAAGACTACTTACTTATTTTAAAGGGTCATTTCTTTGAAACACTTCAAAGTACTGTTGCCTTGTTGCCCTATCTAGTTGTGACTTCAGCCAATCCGTATAAAACCAACACACCCTCAACTATTATAACTTCTAACTTCTAGCTCCAGGAAAATCAACAGCTATGTTGCTCTACTCCAGCTGAGAATATATCCCTCTGTCCCCTAATACTCAAACTCCAGAGACAGATGTTTGCCCTTTGACTCTTACACCTCTTCTCACCCCAGCATTCTGGGAATTTTCCCTCCCTCTCAGCTTTCTCTCCACATAAAGGGTTTCAGCCAAAACTGTTATTGCCAATAAGGAAAAGATGATGAGAATTGTCTGGATGTTAGGAAGAAGTTCTACACGGAGAGAGTGATTGGCCATTGGAATCGGCTACCTGTGGAGGTGGTGGAGTCACCTTCACTGGAGGTGTTCAGGAGAAGACTTGATGGGGTGCTTGGCTGTATGGTCTAGTTGTTGGGTGGGTTGGATTGTTTGATGGGTTGGACGCGATGATCTTGAAGGTCTCTTCCAACCTGGTGTATTGTATTGTATTATTGTATTGTCTGACTGCAAGATAACCTCCTCTTCAATCACTTCTGCTTGGAGGCAGTGGTGAATGACAAACAACAAACTGCTTGTGAGACCAATCATAGAATCACCAAGGTTGGAAAAGACCTCAGAGATCATCAAGTCCAACCTGTCACCCAACACCTCATGGCTACTAAACCTTGGCTTCAAGTGCCACGTCCAATCCCTTTTTAACACCTCCAGGGATGGTGACTCCACCACCGCCCTGAGCAGCACATTCCAATGGCTAACAACTCTTTCTGTGAAGAACTTTCTCCTCACCCTGAGCCTAAACTTCCCCTGGCACAGCTTCAGACTGTGTCCTCTTGTTCTGGTGCTGGTTGCTAGGGAGAAGAGACCAACTCCCTCCTTGCTACAAAGACCCTTCAAGTAGTTACAGACAGCAATAAGGTCGCCCCTGAGCCTCCTCCAGGCTAAACAACCCCAGCTCCCTCAGCCTCTCCTCATAGGGCTTGTGCTCAAGGCCTCTCACCAGCCTTGTTGCCCTTCTCTGGACACGTTCAAGAGTCTCAATGTCCTTCTTAAATTGAGGGGCCCAGAACTGGACACAGGACTCAAGGTGTGGCCTAACTAGTGCAGAGTACAGGGGCACAATGACTTCCCTGCTCCTGCTGGCCACATTATTCTAGGTGCAGGCCAGGATGCCATTGGCCTTCTTGGCCACCTGAGCACACTGCTGGCTCATGTTTAGGTGGCTGTCAATCAACATGCCCAGGTCTCTCTCTGCCTGGCCGCTCTCCAGCCACTCCGACCCCAGCCTGTAGCTCTGCATTGGGTTGTTGTGGCCAATGTGCAACACCCGGCACTTGGACTTGTTGAATGCTGTCCTGTTGGACTTTGCCCATCTGTCCAGCCTGTCAAGGTCCCTCTGCAAAGCCCCTCTTCCCTCTAATAGATCAACAGCTGCCCCCAGATTGATGTCATCTGCAAATCTACTGATGCTGGACTCAATGCCCTCATCCAGATCATCAATGAAGATATTGAAGAGGATGGTGCCCAGCACTGATCCCTGGGAGACACCACTGGTGACTGGCTGCTAGCTGGATGTGGCACCATTCACCATCACTCTCTGGGCTCGGCCCTCCAGCCACTTCCTAACCCAGCACAGAGTGCTGCTGTCCAAGCCACGAGCTGCCAGCTTGCCCAGGAGTTTGCTGTGGGGGATGGTGTCAAAGGCCTTGCTGAAGTCCAGGTAGACCACATCCACAGCCTTCCCCACATCCACCAGGCAGTCACCTGATCATAGAAGGAGATCAGGTTGGTCAGGCAGGACCTGGCCTTCCTAAATCTATGTTGGCTGGGCCTTCCATCCTTTGGGTGCGCAGTGATTGCCCCCAAGAGGATCTGCTGCATAATTTTCCCTGGCACTGAGGTCAGGCTGACAGGCCTAGAGTTTCCAGGTTCCTCCTTCCAGCCCTTCTTGTGGATGAGCATCACATTGGCCAGTTTCCAGTCATTTGGGACCTCTCCAGTGAGCCAGGACTGGCGGTAAATAATGGAGAGAGGACTGACCAGTTCAGGAGGCCAGTTATCCTGAAGTCTTCCTGCCTTACTGTTGAAAATTGACGCAAAGAAGGTATTTAGAACCTCAGCCTTTTCCTCATCTTTAGTTACAATGTTCCCCTCCAGGTCCAATAAAGAATGGAGGTTCTTCTTGCCCTCCTTTTAGCATTAATGTATTTATAAGAATGTTTTTTGTTGTCTTTCACAGCAGTGGCCAGCTTAAGTTCTAACTGGGCTTTTGCCTCTCTAATTTTTCTCCTACATGATCTAACAACATCCTTAAACGTATCACGAGTTTCCTCCTCCCCCTTTCCAAAGGCAATACAGCCCCTTTTCCCCCTTAATTCCTTCTAGGCTGGTCACTTTCCCCATCAGCTCATCTTTCGGCATGTGGGCACAGCCTGTTCCTGTGCCTTCAAGAGCTTCTGTTTGAAGTAGGTCCAGCCGTCCTGGACGCCTTGGTTCTTACGGGCTGCTACCCAGGGTGCTCTCCAAATTAGTTGCTTAAATAAGATGGTCTGGCCTCTGGAAGTCCAAAGCAAGGGTTCTGTTATTGCTTCTCCTTATTTCCCTACATATTGAAAACTCCACTATCCTGCCTGACCAACCTGATCTCCTTCTATGTTCAGGTGACCCACCTGGTGGATGTGGGGAAGGCTGTGGATGTGGTCCACCTGGACTTCAGCAAGGCCTTTGATACCATCCCCCACAGCAAACTCCTGGCCAAGCTGTCAGCTCCTAACCCAGCACAGAGTGTTGCTGCCCAAGCCACAAGCTGACAGCTTAGCCAGCAGTTTGCTGTGGGGGATGGTGTCAAAGGCCTTGCTGAAGTCCAGGTAGACCACATCCACAGGCCTCCCCACATCCACCAGGCGGGTCACCTGATCATAGAAGGAGATCAGGTTGGAGAGGCAGGACCTGCCATTCCTAAATCCATGTTGGCTGGGCCTGAGCCCTTGGCCGTCCTGCAGGTGTGCAGTTATTGCCGCCAGGATAATCTGCTCCATCCTTTTCCCTGGCACTGAGGTCAGGCTGACTGGCCTGGAGTTTCCGGGTTCCTCCATCCGACCCTTCTTGTGGATGGGGACCACACTGGCCAGTTTCCAGTCATCTGGGACCTCTCCGGTGAGCCAGGACTGGAGGAAAATGATGGAGAGCAGCTTGGCCAGCTCCTCTGCCAGCTCTCTCAGCACCCTAGGATGGATCCCATCCGGTCCCATGGACTTGTGAGTGTCCAAGTGGCTCAGCAGGTCCCAAACCAATTCCTCATGGATATCCAGGGCATTACACTGCTCCCTGATCCCATCACCCAGCTCAGGAGGTCCTGAACTCCTCCTGCCTTGCTGTTAAAAATTGAGGCAAAGAAGGTGTTCAGGACCTCAGCCTTTTCCTCGTCTTTAGTCACCGTGTTCCCCTCCAGGTCCAGTAGGGAGTGCAGGTTCTTCCTGCCCTTCTTTTTGGCATTAACATATTTGTAAAAGTGCCAGCCTCAGCTCCAACTGGGCCTTTGCCTCTCTAATTTTTGTTCCTACATAACCTAACAACTTCCTTAAACATATCAGGAGAAGCCTTCCCCTCCTTCCAAAGGTGATACAGCCTCTTTTATTCCCTTAGTTCCTCCAGGAGCTGCTTGCTCATCCAGGCCGGTCGACTTCCCCGCCGGCTCATCTTTCAGCAGATGGGAACCACCAGTTCCTGTGCCTTCAGGAGCTCCTGTTTGAAATAGGTCCAACCCTCCTGGACCCCTCAGTTCTTGAGGGCTGATACCCAGGGAACTTTGCAGATAAGTTTCTTAAACAGGCTGAAGTTTGCCCTCCGGAAGTCCAAGGTGAAGGTTCTGTTGGTGGTCCTCAGAACCATATATTCTAAGAACCTTCTGGACTGCCTCCTCTCTGCTGAGTTAAGTTCCCAGCAGATGTCTGGCTGGTTAAAGACACCCACAAGGACAAGATCTGGTGATCTTGATACAGCTTCCATTTGCTTATAGAATATTTCATCAACCTCCTCATGCTGGTTGGGTGGTCTATAGCAGACTCCAACCAGGATGTCAGATTTGTTAGGCCTCCCTCTGATTTTAACCCACAGGCACTCAATCCTTCCATCCTCAACCTCAAGTTCTGTGGCATCAAGAGATTCCCTAATATACAGGGCCACCCCTCCTCCTCTTCTCCCTCACCTGTCTCACCAAAAGAGCTTGTAACCACCCAGTGCAGTACTCCAATTGTGTGAACCATCCCACCATGTTTCTGTAACGGGAACTACATAGTTTTCCTGATGAACCAAGACTTCCAGTCCCTCTTGTTTGTTACCCATACTGCGTGCACTGGTATACATGCACTTCTGCTGGGCTGCTGATTTCTCATCTAACTCTAGTTTATGTCCCTCTCTCTCCTCTCCAAAGAGACTGGTTTCATCACCCACCCACTTCAAACCTAGTTTAAAGCCCTCCCAATGAGCCCTACCAACTCTAGTGCTAGAGCCCTCTTGCCCTTTCTAGATAGATAGGTCCAGCAGCAAGTCAGGTGCAGTAAAAGTTGCCCCTTGATCCAAGAACCCCAAATTCCTCTGCTGGCACCATCCCTTGAGCCAATTGTTGATGGCATGGGTTCTCCTGTTCCTTTCAGTGTACACCCCTGCCACTAAGGGAACTGAGCAGAACACCACTTGAGCGCCTGCCCCATCAACCCATTGTCTGAGGGCCTTGAATTCCTTTTTGATTGTCCTGGTGCCCTTCTTGTCAATCTCATTGCTGCCAGCTTGGATTATTCACAATGGGTAATAGAGGACTGGATTAGTGTTGGTAGTCTCCTGATGATGTCTCTTACCTGGGCCCCAGGTAGGCAGCAGACTTCCCTGTGGGATGGGTCAGGATGACATATGGGTCCCTCTCTTCCCCTCAGGAGAGAGTCACCAACAACAATCACCCTCCTCTTTTTCTTTATAGTACTAGTCCTGATGGTTGGTGGGGACTGATTTGCTTTAGGCATCCCCCTAGAAGGTTCCTCTTCTGTCTTCTCATCTACATTGCCCTCAACCTGCAGAGCCTCATCCTTATTGTGCAAGTGCAACAGGGGAGGCAAAGATGGCCAGAATGAATTCCCCATACTTCTCCTAACAGGGTCCTGTACCCATTCTCCCCTGTTTCCAGGGTCATCTCCCTCAACTGGGGAAGTCTGTAAAGCCTGCTCCTACATATCTAACTCCTTTTGCATGCCCTTATAGTCCTGAGTCTTAGTACTTCATCCTTTAGCTTGGCCACCAGATTGAGAAGAAAATTCACTTGGTCACACCTCACACAGGTGCTGTCTCCTTCACCCTCCATTCCAAGTGCCAGGCTCCAGCACTCTCTGCAGCTAGCAGCTTGGACACCTGCATGCTTGTGTGCTGGCTCTGTCTGGGTACCTACTCTTTTTCTACTAACCTTTGGCCGAGTTGTTACCATAGCTGGATCTCTTCAGGCAGGTGATATTAAGTTTAGGGGGTTTTATTGTTTGTTTTTAAATATATATATTCCACCTGACTATTATATTTTGCCCAAGCTACCACAGAGGCTTCTGTACTCCATCAGCTGAGCTGGTACGCGCCACGAGCTGCAATCCAGCCAGAAGGCTCCCTTGCCAAATGGCAGTTGTGCAGCTTTGCTCTGCCTCATTTAAATTTCCCGTGGCTGACGTCATGACCTTGAGCAGGCATGCAAGAAGAGGACCCTGCCGATCCTCGCTGTCTGCCAAGATCCCCCCACCCCGAAAAGCCCCAAACAGAAAGCAAAATGTAGCGCCTCTCAGCTCAAGCACACCAGCCCCAGTGCTGGTCCCGAGCAGCTCTCTTGCCAGGTGGCCAATCACACACTTATGTAGCACAATTGCACATCCAGAGAAAACTCTGCTGTTCCTCTGACTGCAGGTCCACCCTCAAAGCCAGTGGGAGGTTTGCCAAATAAGCACAGCTATACAAGAAGAGAACAGCCTATTCTATTCTATTCTATTCTATTCTATTCTATTCTATTCTATTCTATTCTATTCTATTCTATTCTATTCTATTCTATTCTACTCTTTGCTACCAAAAATGACATGAAAATATTTAAATTAATTGCAGCAGAGACAGTTTTCCGAAACTCACAAAACTGAAACATCTCATTTGTTAACTGTACCACCAATTTTTCTTTTGCAAGAGAGACATATAGGAGAAAGCTGTAAATTTTATTTCTCTTTGGCATTATATTTACAAAGGCCAATTAATCCAGTAAAACTTCCTAGACAAAACCTCAGCAAACTTAGCTGTGAATCAGAATGAGGAGAACAACAAAACAGACAAAACAGTCAGGGAGTTCAAGCCAGTAGATATCAGTGAGATAATCTGAAAAATTCCCTACCTGTCCACATTAACAACATGATTTCACAAAAGCAAATACAAAAAGGCAAACATTCCTTCTCCATATACCTTGACCGCTGAAGAATGAGGTATGGTTTTCAGGGGCTGTGCCTGCAATTTCACACCAGGGTCACTAGGCCAGATATTTGATATACCATCAATAGACCCACTTGCCAGCAACTGGTTGGTTAGTGACCATTTCAGGCTGCAAATGCTTTGTTTTGGCAAAGAGTCCAAACATGGTGATAAGCAACCCACACATCATGATGATGAATAGATCCTAGCCATGAACCACTGTAGATGAGAAAAGACAGTGTGGGTTTCATATTAAAGAACACAAGCTACATCATTACACTGATGTTCCTGCAATGGTTTCAGAAACAAACCACATCAAAGTGAAATGTATCTGCAGAACAAATGTATTTCAATAAAAGGAAACACAAACCAGCTATCAAAAGCACACCCTGAGTGTATATGTGGCTAACAGAAACCAGCCAGCAGCTGCTGAGATCAAGCCAAGCAGAATACCTGTTCTCTCTCATGGTTTTCATTTCCCTGAAGATACTGCATTGTATGCCACTAATCTGCACCTTGGTCAACTGTCAAGCCATTTCATGCAAACTGTTTCCTGTTCTCATGGAAAATTATTTTGCAAGATGAATTTTGACAAGGTCAGATAAAACTTCACATCCAACAAAGATGCAGTGTAAAACTGCACTGCTCTGGAAAAGGAGGTAGGAGTGAGTAACAAGTGGTCAATATTGGTTCTGTCACTTCCCTTGTCTCTTTTCTCCTTCTCACTTCCAGATATAAAGAAAATCTGCACAGCTTGACACCGTTGCATTAACTGCCTGTTGCAAAGTGGATGTATGGGTCTACAGCCACTATCTTGAGTTTACCAAAGGAAGAAATACACCACCTGGAGGCATAACTAACTGTTACAGCTTAGATGCCAGATAAGGTGTTTATATTTAAATAGTAGAGTAGAACTGAAAATACTTGCAGGGCATTTCCCTTCCAGCCTTTCAAAGGTTTAAGCAGAAATTCTAACCAAGTGTTTTGGCTGTCTGAGATAGAGTTCATTTTCCCTGCAGCAGCCCAGCAGGTCAAGGGAGGTGATTTTCCACTCTATTCCACTGTGGTGAGACCCTACCTTGAGTACTGCATCCAGTTCTGGAGCCCCTATTACAGGAACATGTCCAGAGAAGGGCCACGAGGATGATCAGAGGGCTGGAGCACCTGTCCTATGAGGACAGAATGAGGGAGTTGGGGCTATTCAAGTCTGGAGAAGAGAAGGCTCCAAGGAGACCTAATTGTGGCCTTCCAGTACCTGAAGGGAGCCTACAAGAAAGCTGTTGAGGGACTTTTTAGGGTGTCAGGTAATGATAGGACTGGGGGAATGGAAAAAAAATAGGAATGTGTAGATTCAGGTTGGATGTTAGGAAGAAGTTCTTCACCATGAGGGTGGTGGAACAAGTTGCCCAGGGAGGTGGTGGAAGCCCCATCCCTGGAAGTTTTTAAGGCCAGGCTGGATGTGGCTCTGGGCAACCTGATCTAGTGTGAGGTGCCCCTGCCCATGGCAGGGGGGTTGAAACTAGATGATCCTTGAGGTCCCTTCCAACCTTGACAGTTCTATGATTCTACTTTGTACTGATAGCTAGAAGGGTGCTGGTAACACGCACTAGTGTGTTGGCTACTCCTGAGCAGTGCTCCCACAGCATCATGGCTGACTCTCCAATATTCCTCCCTCAACAGTAGGCATAGGGTAGGCAACATCTTGTGAGAGGACATATCCAGGACAGCTGACCCACACTGACCAAGGGATATTCCATACCATACAACATCATCTCAGCAACAAAAAATAAGAGAAAGGGGTAAAGGTAATTCATTATTACAACATTTGACTTAGGAAGCAACTGCAAAGCTTACTGAAGCCCAGCTTCCCAGGAAATGGTTGGACATTGCCTGCTCTTGGGAAGAAAGGAATACATCTTCTATTTTCCTTTGCTTCCTTGTTATGACCTTTTCTTTTGTTTTATTGAACTACCTTTCTCTTGATCCATGAGGGTTCTTTCCATCTTATTTTCTTCCCTTCCCCATCTCACTGAGGAAGTGAGTGATAGAGAAATTTGGTGGACAGCTGGCATCTAGCCAGGGTCAACCCACCACGTCTCCAGAAACAGAATCGAACTGATAGTGTTGGCCATATTCAGGTCTTCAGTAATCCTGAGAATCCTGTCTGGAAGGTCACCTTTCCATCTGGCATGAAAAGAAATCAGAATTATGGTGTCATTTTCACTAAAGACTAAAAGAAGCCAACACAATTTTTTAACAGGTTAATTTATGGTAATGAAATTTATTTACATGTGCATGATTATGTGTTGTTGGACTGTTTCTAAGCACAGGAATTAGTACATAATCAAAAAGTATCAATTGTCCACAGCAAACTTTGCTGTAAGAATGATGCTCTTATTTTTGGTAACAATGAATATTAATTCCATCTCTTTTTTTTTCTGCTTATACATATATTTTAACTCTGCCCTAATGTTTGGAATTAATTGGTTAGTTTCAAATCTAACAAGAGAAATGAACATTATCTCAACCTGATCTGTCAGTGATATCTATAGTTCAGATTCATGCTGGGTTTTATCATTACCCTCTTTACCATGAGGGTAGTGGAACATTGGAACAGGTTATTGTGACCAGTTTAGGCCTTACCAGAGAGGTATTTGAGGCCCCATCCCTGGAGGTACTCAAAGTGAGGCTTGACAGCTCTGGGCAACCTGGTCTACTTGAGGATGCCCCTGCTTACTGCAGAGGGGCTTGGACTAGATGACCTTCGGAGGTCCCTTCCAACCTAGACCATTCTATGATTCTATGAAAAATAGCTAGACAGTTGTGCAACTCTTAACAGCTGTTTCATTCTACATCTGACTTGACAGACTCAGTCTTGATATAGGTGGGGAGACAGTACAAATTAAATGCCATCCTCCCAGCACCAAGCAAGCTAGATCCACCAGGTATGTTCCAGATCCACTAGAGACACTACTATTTCAAGATCAGGTTTTACATAAAACCAGAGCCACAACCTCTACATCCTAGTGAAATCATGCAAGTGGTGAGAGTTTTCTGGAAGGAGAGTAAGAAACAGAAACAAAAGAGGCAGCCTAAATTCCCTTTTGGCTGTTTCCCTGCCAAACAGTAAATCTACATATGACACATTCAATGCCCAATGACAGGATGAGGGGCAATGGGTGGAAGTTGAGGGATAGGAAGTTCCATGGGAAAAGAAGGAAGAATTATTTCACTCTGAGGGTGACAGGACACTGGAAGAGGCTGCCCAGGGGGGTTGTGGAGTCTCCCTCTCTGGAGATATTCAAGACCTGATTGAATAAGTTCCTGTGTGATTTGGTATAGGTGATCCTGCTTTGGCAGGGGGGTTGGACTAGATGATCTCTCAAGGTCTCTTCCAGCCCCTAACATTCTGTGATTCTGTGATTTGTGAAATGGCTGATAAGTAGAGGGACAGGATAAATCACCTTTGAGCAATGTCAAAGAAAACAGATAAAATAAATGGGATGTTAGTCTAAGTAAAAGCTAGAAGTATACTATATCACTCACCTACTCAAAATATAATGATTCCAGCTAAGAGCTCCAATTACAGACAGGTGGTCAAATGTATTTCTCAACCTCTTTTTGGTCTCAAGGTCCCACAGCTGCCAATCCAAAACAAACAAGAAATTAAAATGTAACAACAAAAACAAAAAGGATTTTTGTTCTCTTTATTTGTTTGCAAGTAAGCCACTGCTCATTTCTGATCTAACTTATAGACAACCCCAAGCTAATTTATTTCACAAATAAGGCAAGGAATATTTCCACATTTGGCATCTATATCAGTGACGCTGATGTCAGAGAAGACTGAAGGGAATGCACAGCTCTGAGTTTAAAGATATTTCTTCATATGTCAGTATTTGAAACTCCAAATTTGAAAGCACTGGCCTTCAGTACTTTCAGACTGCTGACTCAGGACTGCAGCACGTGGGTGCTCACATTAACTAGCAACCCAGCCAAAGACTCACAAAAATCTTTTGATAATAGGACTGTGCTGTAACAGCAGGCTGAGAAGTGTTTCCTTAAACAGTAATGAATTTTCTTACTGCCACTTTTGCTAAAAATGGAGAAAGACTAAGAAAGTAAATTTTCTCTAGCACTTCCACTTTTCCATCACTAGTGCCAATTGCAAGGCAAGTTCCTTCTCTTATCCAAGCCAGAGAAGAAATGTAGCTGGAAGTGGAATTCAAATCAATGCTTTCAATGACTTGAAGAGTTCTTCCATTCCAGATATGTGCAGCAGGTCCTACAGCAACAGCAATGAGATTTTTCAAGGTTCCAATCCAGTATGTTCAGATCCAGGAGAAAGCTACTAAAAATTACTGAAAGAAAAACTTGTAGGCAGTAGGATGGGGTGAGGAGGAGTAGAATTTGGGGGAAATTAGGCGTCTTTTGTTGTGATTTGGTTTTTGGTCTTTTTTTTAATGTCTATGGAAAAACTTCAAGAGAATGCTGCTATGAAACCATTGCTAGCAAGTGTTCCTCCTACATGAAGGAGAATATCACTAGAACAAGCCAAGGTCTTCATGAGTCCCATTTCCATAATCTGGTGTGTTTGCACAGCAGGATTGGACTTAGAGCTTCCTCACTAGAACTTTTTAATCTACCACCTTGTATTATACTGCACGCAGTATGGGCAACAAGCAAGGAGAACTGGAAGTCCTGGTCCACTAGGATGACTATGATATAGTTACCATTTCAGAAACATGGTGGGACAATACACGTGATTGGAGTACTACACTGGGGGTTACAAGCTCTTTAGGAGAGGCAGGAAAGGGAGAAGAGGAGGAGGAGTGGCTCTGTATATTAGGGAGCCGCTCTTTGCCACAGAGCTTGAAGTGGAGGATGAAATAATTGAGAGCCTGTGGGTTAAAATCAGAGGGAGGCCTAACAAATCTGACATCCTGGTTGGAGTCTGTTATAGACCACCCAACCAGGATGAGGAGGCAGATGAAATATTCTATAAGCAATTGGAGGCTGTCTCAAGATCATCAGATCGTGTCCTGGTATAGTCTATTATCAGTCAGGGTTGGAAGGGACCACAAGGATCATCTAGTTCCAACCACCCTGCCATAGGCAGGGACACCCCACACTAGATCAGGCCTGCCAGATATCTGCTGGGAACTTAACTCAGCAGAGAGGAGGCAGTCCAGAAGGTTCTTAAAATGTATGGAGGACAGCTTCCTGATGCAGCTGTTAAGTGAGCCTACCAGGGGTCAGGCCCTGCTTGACCTGCTGTTCTCAAATAGAGAAGGGCTGGTGGGAGATGTGAGGGTAGTAGGTTGTCTATAGTTCAGCCATCATGAGATAGTGGAGTTTTCAAAATGCAGGGAGATAGGGAGAAGCACTAACAGAACCCTCACCTTGGACTTCCAGAGGGCAAACTTCAGCCTGTTTAAGAAATTTATTCACAAAGTACCCTGGGGAGCAGCCCTCAAGAACCGAGGGGTCCAGGATGGTTGGACCTGCATCAAACAGGAGCTCTTGAAGGCACAGGAACTGGCGGTTCCCATGTGCCAAAAGATGAGCTGGTGGGGAAGGCAACTGCCCTGCAAGCAGCTCCTGGAGGAACTAAGGGGAAAAAAGAGGCTGTATCACCTTTGGAAGGAGGGGAAGGCTTCTCCTAATATGTTTAAGGATGTTGTTAGGTTATGTAGGAGAAAAATTAGAGAGGCAAAAGCCCAGTTAGAACTGAAGCTGGCCACCTGTGTGAAAGAAAATACAAAGCATTTTTACAAATATATTAATGCTAAAAAGAGGGCAAGAAGAACCTCCACTCCTTATTGGACCTGGAGCGGAACACTGTAACTAAAGATGAGGAAAAGGGTGAGATCCTGAACACTTTCTTTGCCTCAATTTTCAACAGTAAGTCAGGAAGACTTCAGGATAACTGGCCTCCTGAAGTGGTAGATGGGGTCAGGGAGCAGTGTAATAACCCAGAAATCCATGAGGAATTAGTTCAGGACCTGCTGAGCCACTTGGACACTCACAAGTCCATGGGGCTGGATGAGATCCATCCTAGGGTGCTGAGAGAGCTGGCAGATGAGCTGGCCAAGCCTCTCTCCATCATTTTCCTCCAGTCCTGACTCACCACAGAGGTCCCAGATGACTGGAAACTGGCCAGTGTGGTCCCCATCCACAAGGAGGGTTGGATGGAGGAACCTGGAAATTCCAGGCCAGTCAGCCTGACCTCAGTGCCAGGGAAAATTATGCAACAGATCATCTTGGGGGCAATCACTGTGCACCCAAAGGATGGCCAAGGGCTCAGGCCCAGCCAAAATGGATTTAGGAAGGGCAGGTCCTGCCTGACCAACCTGATCTCCCTCTACGATCAGGTGACCCACCTGGTGGATGTGGGGAAGGCTGTGGATGTGGTCCACCTGGACTTCAACAAGGCCTTTGACACCATCCCCCACAGCAAACTCCTGGCCAAGCTGGCAGCTCGTGGCTTGGACAGCAGCACTCTGTGCTGGGTTAGGAAGTGGCTGGAGGGCCGAGCCCAGAGAGTGATGGTGAATGGTGCCACATCCAGCTAGCAGCCAGTCACCAGTGGTGTCTCCCAGGGATCAGTGCTGGGCACCATCCTCTTCAATATCTTCATTGATGATCTGGATGAGGGCATTGAGTCCAGCATCAGTAGATTTGCAGATGGCATCAAGCTGGGGGCAGCTGTCGATCTGTTAGAGGGTAGAGGGGCTTTGCAGAGGGACCTCAACCAGCTGGACAGATGGGCAGAGTCTAACAGGACAGCATTTAACAAGTCCAAGTGCCGGGTGTTGTACATTGGCCACAACAACCCAATGCAGAGCTACAGGCTGGGGTCGGAGTGGCTGGAGAGCGGCCAGGCAGAGAGGGACCTGGGCATGTTGATTGACAGCTGCCTAAACATGAGCCTGCAGTGTGCTCAGGTGGCCAAGAAGGCCAATGGCATCCTGGCCTGCACCAAGAATGGTGTGGCCAGCAGGAGCAGGGAAGTCATTGTGCCCCTGTACTCTGCACTAGTTAGGCCACACCTTGAGTCCTGTGTCCAGTTCTGGGCCCCTCAGTTTAAGAAGGACATTGAGACATTTGAAGGTGTCCAGAGAAGGGCAACAAGGGTGGTGAGTGGTGAGAGGCCTTGAGCACAAGCCCTATGAGGAGAGGTTGAGGGAACTGGGATTGTTTAGCTGGAGAAGAGGTGGCTCAGGGGAGACCTTATTGCTGTCTACAACTACCTGAAGGGTGGTTGTAGCCAGGAGGGGATTGGTCTCTTCTCTCAAGGAACCAGCACCAGAACAAGAGGACACAGTCTCAAGCTGCAACATGGGAAGTTTAGACTCGAGGTGAGGAGAAAGTTTTTCACTGAGAGAGTCATTCATCCTTGGAATGGACTGCCCAGGGATGTGGTGGAGTCACCATCCCTGGAGGTGTTCAAGTGGACATTGGACATGGCACTTGGTGCCATGGTTTAGTCATGAGGTCTGTGGTGACAGGTTGGATTTGATGATCTTTGAGGTCTCTTCCAACCTTGGTGATTCTGTGATTCTGTGATTTTGGATCACCACATCATTCACAGTAATTCCTGACACCAGAAATGAGGCTTCACCACTAACAGCTGCAGTTCCAAAACCGCTCTTATTCCAAGGTAATTCTTGCTTCAGAAAAAGTAAGAGGAGACAGTCTATATACTACAATTTACCCTCCATCCAATTATATGATGGGAATCAGTTTCCACTGCACTGGTTGCCCTGCACTCAGAGATTCTGGCAAAGCAAGTCACTACCGCAGTTCACTTCAGAATAGCCTGCTATGCCAGATAGGTCAGAAGAAATTGGTATGCAGCATTTAATATCAGCTCAGGACAGTCTCCCATGTCATGGGAAATCCTCAGCTGTCTGTTTACGGCAGCTTAAAAGTCATTTTGAGTGACCACCGAAGCACAGAAAACTGTTACCACAGGCCAAGGTCTGACATCGTATTTTGGTATCTAAAATCACTCTGAAGAATAGTTGAATCCATCAGTCAGCTCTTTGACTACAGTGTTGATTGCTTCAGCCAGAAATCATTTCCAAGGACTCCTCTTGATGCTCTTACTCTTAGGACACACCTTGTGCACAAGTGTAAATTATACAAACAAACTTTCTCCCTGGTCATAGATATTCATCACTTGCAAGTATATGTTGAAAACAAATCTTACCAGGGACAAATACAAATACTTGCACATACAGAGCTGTTCATTAAATATTCTGAAGTGTTAAAACATGCATTTGCTGCTGTAGACTAGAGATACATGCATATTCACAGAATCATAGAATGGTCTGGGTTCAAAGGGACCTCCAAAGGTCATCTAGTCCAGCCCCCTCGGCAGTAAGCAGGGACATCCTCAACTAGATCAGGTTGCCCAGAGCCCTGTTGACCCTCACATTTAATACCTCCAGGGATGGGGCCTCAACTACCTCCCTGGACAACCTGTTCCAGTGTTCTACTACACTCATGGAAAAGGTCTCCTTCCTAACATGCAATCTAAACCTAATCTTCTCTTCCTCTACCATTGCTCTCGTCCTATCACTACAGGCCTTTGCAGACAGACTTTCTCCGTCCTTCTTGCAGGCTTCCCTTCAGGTGCTGGAAGGCCGCTATTAGGTCTCCCTGAAGCCTTCTCTTCTCCAGGCTGAACAGCCCCAGATGTCTTCGTAGCAGAGGTGTTCCAACTCCCTGATCATTTTGTGTCCATGTCCTTCCTGTGTTGAGGGGTCCAGACCTGGACACAGTACTCCAGGTAAGGTCTCACCAGAGCAGAGTGAAGTGGAAGAATCACCTCTCTCAATCTGCTGGCCACACTTCTTTTGATGCAGCTCAGGATGCAATTAGCCTGCACATTCCTGGCTCCAGTCCAGTTTCTCACCCATCAGCACCCCCAAGTCCTTTTTTGCAGGGCTGCTTTCTGTTATCATAGTATCATAGTATCAGTCAGAGTTGGAAGGGACCACAGGGATCATCTAGTTCCAACCCCCCTGCTATGAGCAGGGACACCCCACACTAGATCAGGCTGGCCAGAGCCTCATCCAGCCTGGTCTTAAACACCTCCAGGGACTGGGCCTCAACCACCTCCCTGGATAACCCATTCCAGGCCTTCACCACTCTCATGGTGAAGAACTTCCTCCTCACCTCCAGCCTGAATCTCCCCACCTCCAGCTTCATTCCATTCCCCCTAGTCCTATCACTACCTGATAGCCTGAGAAGTCCCTCCCCAGCCTTCTTGGAGGCCCCCTTAAGATACTGGAAGGCCACAATGAGATCACCTCAGAGCCTTCTCCTCTCCAGACTGAACAGCCCCAACTCCTTCAGTCTGTCCTCATAGGAGAGGTGCTCCAGCCCTCTGATCATCCTCGTGGCCCTTCTCTGGACACATTCCAGCACATCCACATCCCTCCTGTAATAGGGGCTCCAGAACTGGATCCAGTACTCCAGGTGGGATCTCACCAGAGCTGAGTAGAGGGGGAGAATCACCTCCCTTGACCTGCTGGCCGCACTTCTCCTGTTGCAGCCCAGGATCTGATTGGCTTTCTGGGCTGCAAGTGCGCATTGAGAGCTCATGTTGAGCTTCTCATCCACCAGCACCCACAAGTCTCTCTCCTCAGGGCTGCTCTCCAGACAGTCACTGCCCAGCCTGTACTTGTGCCTGGGATTGCCTTGACCCAGATGCAGGACCCTGCCCTTGGTCTTGTTGAAGCTCATGAGGTTGGCTTGTGCCCACCTCTCCAGCCTGTCCAGGTCCCTCTGGATGGCATCCCTTCCCTCCAGTGTTACTGCTGCACCACACAGCTTGGTGTCATCAGCAAACTTGCTGAGGGTGCACTCGATGCCACTGTCCATGTCACCCACAAAGATGTTGAACAAGACAGGTCCCAGGACTGATCCCTGAGGGACTCTGCTTGTCACTGGCCTCCACTGGGACAGGGACCCATTGACAGCCACTCTTTGGGTGCAGCCATCAAGCCAGTTCTTTATCCATCTAGTGGTCCACCCATCAAACCCATGTGTCACCAGCTTGGAGACCAGGAGGTGGTGCGGGACAGTGTCAAAGGCTTTGCTCAGGTCCAGGTGAATGACATCAGTTGCTCGCCCCTCATCTATTAATGTTGTCACCTGCTCATAGAAGGCCACCAGGTTTGTCAGGGAGGATTTGCCCTTGGCAAAGCCATGCTGACTGTTCCAAATCATCTCTTCACTATTCTTCTTCCTCAGCAGTGCCTCCAGGAGGATCTGCTCCATGATCTTTCTGGGCACAGAGGTGAGACTGACTGGCCTGTAGTTCCCTGGTTCCTCCTTCTTACCCTTTTTGAAAATGGGAGCAATGTTTCCCCTTTTCCAGTCTGTGGGGACTTCCCCAGGCTGCCATGACTTTTGGAATAGAATAGAGAATATAATATAATAATCTTCACATGTAACATGTGCATGCTTAATTTTTGCCTGTGCATCAGCACAGTCATAAGTAAAAATTTAGTTCAGAAGGTATGTATCATCCAAACCATAAACAATGTCACTAATGTCTCCCAAAATACGAGATTCACAATCTGCTCAATAAACTTGCTAACTGGCTGGTAGCTGAAACATTTCACTTAATTAAGCAGAGGGAAGTATATTTGATTTGAAAGTTGTAATGAGATCTATAGCTGAAGGAAATTACATGAGAGTTAGGAAGTATTGATTCTAGGGTTTGATCAGTCACATGTCCTTTCTGGAACAGTTTTCAAAGATGCATCCTTACAAGAAAAATTATATTATTCATGTATTCTGTAGTGTTTCCATTTTCTGTGAAAGGGACACAACTTCATCATCTTTCTTGAAACATAAGTAAGAATTTCCAATCTCTGCAAAAATCACCACACAGGAGAAACAAACTTACAGTAGTCATCAAGCAAACCAGTAATATGAAGTCTCAGTTCTGGCTCCAATGGTGTAGAAGGTTTCATGGTGTGAACAGCTCTAAACTCATTCTGGGTCCTCTCTTGGCTTCCTGTATTTGAAGATTCATCATACACAAATTAGTAATGCAAAACAGTTTTTCTCAGATATAACCGTTTCACTTTCTCACTACACTGGCAGTCCAGGGCACTCCCCACTGACTGGCAAAGGGGACACATAACCCCCATTTTCAAAAAGGGAAAGAAGGATGACCCAGGGAACCATAGGCCAGTCAGTCTCAACTCTGTGCCCAGTAAGATCATGGAGCAGATCCTCCTGGATGCACTGCTGAGGCAGAAGAATAACAAAGAGGTGACTGGGTACAATCAGCATGGCTTCACCAAGGGCAAATCCTGCCTGACAAACCTGGTGGCCTTCTATGACAAGGTCACAACATTAATAGATGAAGGTTGAGCAGCTGACATCATTTACCTGAACCTGAGCAAAGCCTTAGACACTGTCCCACACCACATCCTGGTCTCCAAGCTGGTGCAGTAAGGGTTGTATGGATGGACCATTCAGTGGATAAAGAACTGGCTTGATGGCCGCACCCAAAGGGTGGCTGTCAATGGGTCCATGTCCAAGTGGAGACCAGTGACAAGAGGAGTCCCTCAGGGACTAGTCCTATTTAACATCTTTGTTGGTGACATGGACAGTGGCATTGAGCACACCCTCAGAAAGTTTGCTTATGACACCAAGCTGTGTGGTGCAGCAGACACGCTGGAGGGAAGGGAGGCTGTCCAGAGGGACCTTGACAGGCTGGAGGGGTGGGCCCATGACAACCTCATGAGGTTCAAAAAGATCAAATGCAACGTCCTGCATCTGGGTTGGGGCAATACCAAGCACTGATATAGGCTGGGCAGCAACTGGCTTGAGGCCAGCCCTGAAGAAAAGGCTTGGGGGTGCTGGTGGATGAGAAGCTCAACATGAGCCACCAGTGTGTACTTGCAGCCCAGAAAGCCAATCAGACCCTGGGCTGCATCATGAGAAGCACAGCCAGCAGGTCGAGGAAGGTGATTCTCCCCCTCTACTCCACTCTGGTGAGACCCCACCTGGAGTACTGTGTCCAGTTCTGGAGCCCTATTACAAGAGGGATATGGACAGGCTGTAACATGTCCAGAGAAGGGCCACAAGGATGATTAGAGGGCTGGAGCACCTCTCCTGTGAGGACAGACTGAAGAGTTGGGGCTATCCAGTCTGGAGAAGAGAAGGCTCCAAGGAGACCTTGTGGTCTTCCTGTATCTGAAAGGGACCTACAAGAAAGCTGGAGAGGGACTTCTTAGGGTGTCAAGTAATCATAGGACTGGGGGAATGCAAAAAAAAAAAAAAAAAGAAATGGGTAGATTCAGATTGGATGTTAGGAAGAACTTCTTCACTATGAGGGTGGTAAGACACTGGAACATGTCACCCAGGGAGGTGGTGGAGGCCCCATCCCTGGAGGTTTTTAAGGCCAGGCTGGATGTGGCTCTGGGCAAACTGATCTAGTGTGAGGTGCCCCTGCCCATGGCAGGGGGCTTGGAACTAGATGATCCTCGAGGTCCCTTCCAACCCTGACAATTCTACGATTCTGTGATACACTTACGATCCAGAGAAGTCCGGAAGAGCTGGGCTTATCCTGGGTAGGCTCAAAATACTAGACACACAAAACTAGGTGAAAACGCCTATTAGCACCTCTTTCAAACATCCATGTATTTGGTCAGTTAGAAGAGAGAATAGGCTCCACTTTATTTTGTTTTAATTGTACCACAGCTCAATGCAGAACATGGGGGGGTTTCATCTTTTTTGTCTTAGTTTCCTGTAAGAAGCTGTGACTAACAAAATGTTCTCACTTCAAAATCCTCTCTGGCCTTAATTTCTCACCAGAACATCTTCCCCATCAATACCAAACCACAGGAAAAGTGTTTTAAAGCACACACACTTTGACTACAGCACCGCAAGTTTGTGGCAGCACGTAAATGAAAAACAAAGGCAAGTACAAGTATGAGAAAGCAGAATAGTCATCCTTTGAGGTCATTGTCTACACTATATTGCAGGGACTACAAAACATCACAGAAAGACACACACACACACACAAAAGAGCCAGACCATTAGCAAGATGAATCATTTAATGATAGATGTGTAAGATGTGCAAGAAATTGCCTTGCCTGAAGTGCAGAACAAAAAGCTGGAGATCCACATTTTCGCTCTCTTCTCTGTATTTTAACTTCCTTCTTTAATTATTCTCCAGAGAGAAGCATTTAGAAAGAATATTGAATATTTCAGGGGTAGAAGACATTGCTTATACCTACAATTAATCTTCTCTGTTATAAAAAAAAAAACTTTTAGTGCTCTGTAATGCACATAAGCATCCTATTTGGAAGTCCAATGACAAACTGTGGACATCTTACTTCGTACATTTCTTCACTAGTTAGTCCTGAATCTTCTCCCTTAATGCAAAATTCATTTCTGCCAGGCAGCAAATTTTTCCTCTCTCACCTATGGTCCCTCCTTGCTCTCCAAACAGAGACTGAAGATGAGCAAGAAGCAGGCCACAATGATTTTCTTTGGTATCTTGAATTTTTCTGTAGTTGTAGTTGTGTTCTAATCCTAAAAAAGTCTGATGTCACTGAAATAAGATTTCTGCATACAGAAAAATCACTATGTCTGAGATTTATTTTTTTCCTTCATCTATCAAACTTTTCTAACCCCATCCAAGTAAAATAATCCAGGGAAATTCAGGCACTTAACTGTAAGAGTTGGATGAATGCCGACACTTCTGAAACACTATGAAAACAATTTTCTTCTTTGACATTGCTGGTTGGCATTGAGCAATTAGATAAAAAAAAAAGGTTGAAATAATCTCTGTAATTTATTTCATGTTCCTCTTCTCTCATGAGTAATTCATCTACCCCAAATTCATACTGATCACGCTTTTCCATTCTATTCACCGACTTCATAGGCACATGAATGTGCACAAGAGACTTAAATTAGTGGAGATAAAGCTTCATTACACTGTTTGGTGTTACTTTGCCTGAGTACTAGCAGAGATTGCTAGGTTTTGATAGGATTTTGGCTCTCACACGCCAGTGTCATTTCTCAAAATGAAACTCAGGAAGCGGCAAATAGTCAGTAGCGTCACACCAGACCACTTGATCAACTAGAGGTGGGTGGAATAAAAACTGGTGTATTCTATATACTTGCCTTCAAGAAAAAAAAATAAGAAGAAAAAAAAAACACCACCTGTGACTAATCCCTAAACTGATGCTATTGACTACTCTGAGTCTTATTTTCATGGACAAGAGCAACAAGCAACAAAAGAAGATATATATCATAGCTCCCAACTTCCTCTAACAGAGCCAAAGCTCTTTCATATGGTTTTTACATGAGCATGAATCAGGCCCTGACTGGCAAGAACCCATCATGCACAGAAATAGCCAGATCAACAAAGCAAATCACCAGTCCAAGGCAGACGCAACACAATTTTGGCCTGATATTTGATGAACTGCCTCATATTCAAATAACTACGGGAATTTTTTTATTAGTTCACAGGTTAGCTCCTTGTATCTGACCTGCTTTCCAGTCACCTGATCTTTCACACTTCCTTATGCTCATTCAACTTCTAGAACATCTTTTGGATCAAATTAACCAGCTCCACAGAAGAAACCAGAGGCAAGGCTAGGCATGGTTTGTTCCATCTACCTTTCCCTGCAGATAGCAGCAACAAGATCCCTGCATGTCTTGCACTCTCATGTACCCAACAGCTCATATGACACATATCCTATGTCCATTCTGCAGCACAGCCATACATTATTTGTAGGGTTCTGACACTGTAAAGCTGAAAGAAAATTAAAGTTTTAGGGATACCAATGTGTCAGATGGGGCCCAAAAGAGAGTTAGGTGAAATAATAGGCATTAACCACACTGGAGGAGGTGAAACACTCTCTTCACAGGCTGTGGGAACTCTGGAAATAGCCTCAAGCAGCATAGATCTCAACCAGTTTGTTATTCTGTAGCATCTGCTGGAACTGCTAGATGCACTTGCTTTTCCAGTGTAGATGAAACCTGCTGTATCTTACTGTTCGGTGTGCATAAGACTGTTTGCTATATTGGAACATACCTTTCCAGACACAATCGGCATTTTCACAGACCTTCATGTCACCACTTTCTGCAACACTATATCCAACCTCCTGGACCTCTGAAAGCTGAGAATGACATTTCTGACCATATATTGAAGTGAAAACATGACTGAGGAAACCTGTTGAAAAATGTAATTAAGTGTCATGGCACACCACTCCCATTAAAGGGCTCCACACTCATTACATAGAAGCTTCAAATTAGCTGCTCTCTTTGGATGGGATATGAGTAACATATACCAGTGTCCAAATCATGTGCTCTGACTTGAGCCACCATTATCCTTATGTAAAACACCAATCCACTGATGATGATCACACAAAGCTGTTTGAACAAGGTCATCTTATCAGTGGAAGAGGTCCTGGCCCTGTACATCTGTACATACTACCACAGGTCACCTGCCAAAACTTAGTGCCTTCTTGTCCTCTTCTGAATTTGCATTTGTGCTAATTTTGCCAGCGTGCAATGCCACACTTTCCGCATGCCAGCAGTGAGTCTGATACCTCAGGCTTGGTCTGTGAGAGAAGGTCAGTTTTATACAATGGAAGTTCATGCTTTCACCCTGAGACTTACTGGATGCCAGAGTCCTGTCGCAAACCAGAGTCCTGTCCCAAAGCTTGAACATTTAGAGGTTTTTTTAACCCCAAAAAATTAGCTTAGGGCTTAGGCCAAGATTCAGACAAATCTTCAGAACAGGTCTCTTTACGAGTCTCCAGCAGTATGTATTTCTTCACAGTGTTCACTGAGTTGAATGCTCTGATGCCAGTTATCTGTTTGGTCTGTAATTTTTTACTGACAGACAGGTGAAAATGCAGATGATGTTTTTTACCAGCCACCTAACATTAGTATATTCTTTCTTCAATGCCTGTGAAATCTTTCCTTACAAGCATACTCAGTGCTACTCGTCATTAAAACTTGTTGCAAACATGCAAAGAAATGTCTTACAAAAACATATTTGAAAAAAAAATGTTTCTCCTTTATATATTCCAGCTGTTCTACAGCAGGCCTTTAGCTTTGAGAGACATTTTCTGTATGATTTATATAGACAACCTGGCAGAAAGCTAATCAGATTGCTTGGATCTGTGTCCCTCTAAAACAAGTACAGACATGTCTGTGGAAAACCAACTGTGTATACAAGGAAGTAATCTTTTGGCCCACAGAAAGAGACCACACACGTTCACTGGAATGTGAAAAGATTTTCTTTTCAGTGCATCCCATCCCTTCATGCTCTCAGGCAGCATAAATTAAATAGTCATTAATTACTGTGTCTAAGAAGATAAATAGATTTTTCATATTAGGCTGGATGTTAGGAAGAAGTTCTTCACAGAAAGTGTGATTGGCCATTGGAATGGGCTGCCCAGGGAGGTGGTGGAGTCACCATCAGTGGAGGTGTTTTAGAGGAGACTGGATGAGGCACTTGGTGCCATGGTTTAGTTGGTAAGATGGTTTTGGGTGATAGGTTGGACTTGATAATCTCAAAGGTCTTTTCCAACCTGGTTAATTCTATTCTATTCTATTCTATTCTATTCTATTCTATTCTATTCTATTCTATTCTATTCTATTCTATTCTATTCTATTCTATTCCATTCCATTCCATTCCATTCCATTCCATTCCATTCTATTCTATTCTATTCGAGTCAGTTTGATTCGATTCTATTCATGATTGACTTCCAAATGGTTTTAGGAAGAACTTCAGTTTTGGTCATCCCACAATGTTATCTCAAAGACCTCCACATCACACTTTAAGGAAATGATTGAGGTTCTTCATGTAGAACTCTGAATACCTTAGTTCTATCTGAATTCCTGTAATTCTGGATAATACACTTCACTGTAAATATGAAAAACTGACATGAAGACTGACACATAGTCCACATTGGGACCAGTACTGTTTGATATCTTCATCAGTGACATAAACAGTGGGATCAAGTGCACCCTCAGCAAGTTTGTTGATGACACCAAGCTTTAGTAAAGCTTTTGACACTGTCACCTATAGTAGTGTCCTTTAGAAACTCATGGCACAAGACTTGGATAAGTGCACTCTGCACTGGATTAAAAAATGGATGGCCAGGCCCAAAGAGTGGTGGTGAATGGGGTTAAATCTGACTGGCACCCAGTCACTAGTGGTGTTCCCCAGAGTTCAGTACTGGGTCCTGTTCTCTTTACTTTTGTTATTAAGGATCCGGATGAGGGGATTGAGTGTACCCTCAGTAAGTCTGCAGATGACACCAAGATGGGTGGCTGTGTCAATCTGCTAGAGGGTAGGGAAGCTTTCCAGCAGGGTCTGGACAGGTTAGACCTGTGGGCCAACGTTAATTTTATGAAGTTCAACAAGGCCAAGTGCCATGTCCTGCACTTGGGTTGAAACAACCTCATGGTAAGCTACAGACTTGGGGATGTATGGTTGGAAAGCTGCAGCTTGGAAAGTGACCTGGGAATATTGGTTAATAGTCAACTGAACATGAGTCATCAGTGTGCCCAGGTGGCCAAGAAAACCAGTGACATCCTGGCTTGAATTAGAAACAGTGTGGCCAGCAGGAACAGGGAGGTGATCATCCCCCTGTACTTGGCACTGGCGAGGCTACACCTTTAATATTGCCTTCAGTTCCAGGCCCCTCACTATAAGGACATTGAAGTGCGGGAGCATGTCCAAAGAAGGGCAATGAGGCTCCTGAAGGGCCCGGAGTACAAGTCCTATGTGCAGCTGAGGGAACGGAGACTGTTCACTCTAGAGAAGTGAAGGCTCAAGGGAGACCTTAGCACTCTATACAACGAAAGATTGGTTTGAGGAGAGGACAACCTCTTCCCCCTGGTGGCAAGTGACAGAACTAGAGGAAATGGTTACAAGCTGTGCCAGGGGACTTTTAGGCTTGATGTTAGGAAATACTTCTTCACTGAAAGGGTTATCAAACATTGTAATCATCTGCCCAGGGCAGTGGAGTCAACATCCATGAAGGTGTTTAACCATCATGTGCATCTGGCACTTAAACTAGGTCTGAAGGGTGGGTGAGGAAGTCAGTCCCTCTGTAGATGAAGGAGTGGGGCACAGATTAGGGTCAATAGAGAAGTTGAGAGCCCAGCTGAAGTGCATGTACACCAATGCACGCAGCATGGGCAATAAGCAAGAGGAGCTGGAAGTCCTGGTCCACAATACAATACAATACACCAGGTTGGAAGAGACCTTCAAGATCATCGTGTCCAACCCATCAACCAATCCAACCCACCCAACAACTAAACCATTCAGCCAAGCACCCCATCAAGTCTCCTCCTGAACACCTCCAATGAAGGTGACTCCACCACCTCCACAGGCAGCCCATTCCAATGGGCAATCACTCTCTCTGTATAGAACTTCTTCCTAACATCCAGCCTAAACCTGCCCTGGTGCAGCCTGAGACTGTATCCTCTCGTTCTGGTACTGGCTGCCTAGGAGAAGAGACCAACCTCTGCCTGGCATGGTTTAGTGTTGACCCTGATCTGCTGGGTTGAAGGTGGGACGGGATGATCTTGAAGGTCTCTTCCAACCAAATACATTCTGTGAGTGGTGCAGCTGATACACCTGAAAGACAGAATGCCATTCAGAGGGACCTAGGCAATCTTGAGAAGTGGGCCTGAGTGAACCTCATGGGAATCAACAAGGCCAAGTGCAAGGTCCTGCACTTAGGTCATATCAGCCTCTAGTATTAATACAGAAAGCAGCCCTGCAGAGAAGGACTTCTGTGATCTAGTAGATGAAAAGCTGGACATGAGGAGGTGGTGTACATTCACAGTCCAGAAAGCCAGCAATATCCTGGGCTGTATCAAAAGAAGTGTAGCCAGCAGCTTGAGGGAAATGATTATATCCCTCAACTCCCCCTGGTGAGACCACACCTGCAGTATAGTGCCCATCTCTAGAGTCCTTGGCGCAGGAAACATATCAACCCATTCTTACAGGTTTAGAGGAGGGGCCAGATAAATATTAGTGGGATGGAACACCTATGCTATGAAGAAAGGCTGAGAGAGTTGGGGTGATCAACCTGGAGAAGGCTCCAAGGAAACCATATTAATAACCTTTTGATACTTTTAAAAGGGGCCCATAGGAAAGAGAGGGACAGACTTTTTAGTAGGGCCTGTAGCAAGAACACCAAGGCTAGTGACTTTTAACTAAACATGGATAGATTCAAACTAGAAAAAAAGGACTCAATTTTTTTTACATTGAGGGTGATGAAACACTGAAACAGGCTGTCCAGAAAGGTGGCAGAAGCCTCACCCCTAGAAACATTCAAGGTCAAGTTGAACAGGTCTCCAAGCAAACTGATCAAGTTGAAGATGTCCCTGTGCATTGCAGAACAGTCAGACTACATGACCTTTAAAGGTCACTTCCAACCCAAAGAGTTCTAAGACTCTGTGACTCTATGAGGGCTTTAAACTAGGTCTGAAGGGGGTGGGTGAGGAAACCAGTGTCTCTGGAGAGGAGAAAGAGGGACATAAATTAGGGTTAACTGATAAATCAGCAGCACAGTGGAAGTGCATGTACACCAATGCATGCAGTATGGGTAACAAACAAGAGGAATTGGAAATCTTAGTCCACCAGGAATACTATGATGTAGTTGCCATTCCAGAAACATGGTGGGACAATTCACAAAATTGGAGTACTGCACTGTGGGGTTACAAGCACTTTAGGAGAGACAGGTGAGAGAGAAGAGGAGGAGGGGTGGCTCTGTATATTAGGGAATCGCTTGATGCATCAGAACTTGAGGTTGAGGATGAAAGGATTGAGTCCCTGTGGGTTAAAATCAGAGGGAGGCCTAACAAATCTGACATCCTGGTTGGAGTCTGCTATAGACCACCCAACCAGGATGAGGAGTTTGATGAAATATTCTATAAGCAAATGGAGGCTGTCTCAAGATCATCAAAACTTGTCAACCTACCAGATATCTGCTGGGAACTTGACTCAGCAGAGAGGAGGCAGTCCAGAAGGTTCTTAAAATGTATGGAGGACAGCTTCCTGATGCAGCTGTTAAGTGAGCCTACCAGGGGTCAGGCCCTGCTTGACCTGCTGTTCTCAAATAGAGAAGGGCTGGTGGGAGATGTGAGGGTAGTAAGTTGTCTATAGTTCAGCCATCATGAGATAGTGGAGTTTTCAAAATGCAGGGAGATAGGGAGAAGCACTAACAGAACCCTCACCTTGGACTTCCAGAGGGCAAACTTCAGCCTGTTTAAGAAACTTATTCACAAAGTACCCTGGGGAGCAGCCCTCAAGAACCGAGGGGTCCAGGATGGTTGGACCTGCATCAAACAGGAGCTCTTGAAGGCACAGGAACTGGCGGTTCCCATGTGCTGAAAGATGAGCCGGCAGGGAAGGCAACTGGCCTGGATGAGCAAGCAGCTCCTGAAGGAATTAAGGGGGAAAAGGGGCTGTATTGCCTTTGCAAAGGGGTGAAGGCAAATAGTGATATGTGTAAGGATGTTGTTAGATCATGTAGGAGAAAAATTACAAAGGCAAAAGCCGAGTTAGAACTTAAGCTGGCCACTGTTGTGGGAGATAATAAAAAACATTCTTATAAATATATTAATGCTAAAAAGAGGGCAAGAAGAACCTCCACTCTGTATTGGACCTGGAGGGGAACATTGTAACTAAAGATGAGGAAAAGGCTGAGGTTCTAAATACCTTCTTTGCGTCAATTTTCAACAGTAAGACAGGAAGACTTCAGGATAACTGGCCTCCTGAAGTGGTAGATGGGGTCAGGGAGCAGTATAATCTCCCTGAAATCCTTGAGGAAGTAGTTCGGGACCTGCTGAGCCACTTGGATACTCACAAGTCCATGGGACTGGATGGGATCCATCCTAGGGTACTGAGAGAGCTGGCAGATGAGCTGGCCAAGCCACTCTCCATCATTTTCCACCAGTCCTGGCTCACCACAGAGGTCACAGATGACTGGAAACTGGCCAATGTGATGCCCATCCATAAGAAGGATCAGATGGAGGAAACTGCAAGCTACAGACCTGTCAGCCTGGCCTCAGTGCCAGGGAAAATTATGCAGCAGATCCTCTTGGGGCAATCACAGTGCACCTGAAGGACGGCCAAGGGATCAGGCTCAGCCAGCATGGATTTAGGAAGGGCAGGTCCTGCCTGACAAAACTGATCTCTATGATCAGGTGACCCACCTGGTGGATGTGGGGAAGGCTGTGGATGTGGTCTACCTGGACTTCAGAAAGGCCTTTGACACCGTCCCCACAGCAAACTCCTGGCCAAGCTGTCAGCCCATGGCTTGGACTCTGTGCTGGGTTAGGAAGTGGCTGGAGGGCCCAGCCGAGAGAGTGATGGTGAATGGTGCCAGTCACTAGTGGTGTTCCCCAGGGATCAGTGCTGGGCACCATCCTGTTCAATATCTTTACTGATGATCTGGATGAGGTGACTGAGTCAGTCATCCATAAATTTGCAGATGACACCAAGCTGGGAGCAGGTGTTGATCTGTTAGAGGGTAGAGGGGCTCTCCAAAGGGACCTTGACAGGCTGGACAGATGGGCAGAGTCCAACATGATGACATTCAACAAGTCCAATTGCTGGGTGCTGCACTTTGGCCACAACAACTCCATGCAGAGCTACAGGCTGGGGTCGTAGTGGCTGGAGAGCAGCCAAACAGAAAGGGACCTGGGAGTATTGGTTGATAGTAGGCTGAACATGAGCCAGCAGTATGCCCAGGTGGCCAAGAAGGCAAATGGCATCCTGGCCTGCATCAGAAATAATGTGTCCAGCAGGAGCAGGGAAGTCATTGTGCCCCTGTACTCAGCCCTGGTTAGGCCACACCTTGAGTCCTGTGTCCATTTCTGGGCCCCTCATTGATACTCTTGAATGTGTCCAGAAAAGGGCAACAAGGCTGGTGAGAGGCCTTGAGCACAAGCTCTATGAGGAGAGGCTGAGGGAGCTGGGGTTGTTTAGCCTGGAAAAGAGGAGGCTCAGGGGAGACCTTACTGCTGTCTACAACTACAAGAGAGGTTGTAGCCAGGAGGGGGGTTGGTCTCTTCTCCCAGGCAGCCAGCACCAGCACAAGAGGACACAGACTCAAATTTTGCCAGGGGAGGTTTAGGCTTGAGGTGAGGAGAAAGTTCTTCACAGAGAGAATTGTTAGCCATTGGAATGTGCTGCCCAGGGAGGTGGTGGAGTCACCGTCCCTGGAGGTGTTCAAGAGGGGATTGGACGTGGCACTTGGTGCTATGGTTTAGTAGTCATGAGGTCTGTGGTGACAAGTTGGACTTGATGATCCTTGAGGTCTTTTCCAACTTTATTGATTCTATGAGTAGGAGACAGTGCATGTGCTCATCTTTAGAAGCAACATCTTAATAAAGAATGTTTTACATATTTTCTTTCATAGAAAGTTCTTATCATCTCACAATAAAGTTGTATTCAGTTTCTCTGTGAAGTATATTACATTGTGTATTGTAACAATTCTAAAATTCACAGTGTCTTTAATCAGTCCATGGAAGGAGACAGAAAGGAAGAAAACACTGCTGTTGAAAGGTGGGGTTTTCAGACTATTTTGCTTATTTAGGAAAGAAAGTGATTGCTCCAACCACCAGGCTTCCCAAAATGAAGTAAAAGTATGTTCATTTTCCAGCATTCAATGACCTTCAAGAGTACATTTATTACAAGATATTAGTCAATGAGCCTGTTAGCCCACATGTGCAGATACTACCTCCTTTTCTTAGAAGTTGAGCTTGATACCATCACAGGAACTTCTCAATAATATTAATCAGTGATTATAAAACAATAAGCAAGGATGTTGAGTACACATCTCTTAAGCATCATTACTCAACCATGACAGTCAAAATAGTAATCACTTGAAAACAGCCATCAGCATCTTCAGTACTGACCTTGCAACTGGTGCAATCAAGGAATGGAGAGCATAAGAATAAGTATGGTCACTAACTAAGTGCTCACAACTTAATATATGAACAGTCACAATTAGATAGCACTAAAATAGAGAGGTGGGTTGAAGTGTAATGTTATGGTAATAACTTCTACTAATACAGAAAAATATCATCATGGTTTGCACAACAAATGAATTTTCTGGAAGTTAGTGAACTGAAACAGGTGGGTGGCTGAATCATAGATTTATTTAAGGTGACCAAAAGGCAATAGATAAATGCCTAAGAATATAAATAAATAAACAAACAAACGGTGTGTCAGTGTCCACTTGAAAAATTAAGGGATAAAGTGCAGAGTAATAGAAAAGAATTCCTAAATGGGAAATTATCAGAAGCCTTTGTTTCTTATGTTGGGTATGTTCCTTCATCTTTGGCCAAGAATCTGATTTCCCATTATAAACTGTTTTTTTTTTTTTTCTCAGCTGCTTTTTGATACATTTTCCATAGCATATCCTTCTGTCTACAAGACTATACCTTACACAGCTGAAGGAATTGTCTATTTTGCACATAGTGGTTACTAAAGAAAGTGGGAAACTGAATCACTCATGTTTTGCCTCTGTATTTCTTTTACAATATGCATTTTCCCTCAGAGGGAAACATCTTGAGGGCTTCGCTAGCTTGGTTTCAATTTTAGCTTGAAGGACCATGGCCTGGAGGAAGGGGAGAGAAGCAATTGCTCCTGACACTTTTCTAGCCGAAATTTCCCTAACGGATTTCCTCATGTTACTATTCTCCACATCAACAAGGCAGCATCTGCATAACAGATTCCAGGCCAAAAAGATACATCAGTAAAGCAAATACCCTATCTGTGCACGTGAATGTTGCATTGCTTACCTGTTTCTTTTCTGCTTCAGCTCTCCTGTTATTCCTCCTCTCCAAGCCTGCTGTAGCAGTACTGTTAGGTAGAATCACAACCATTCTTCTGATGCAGAATTCCTTAGGCACCCGAGGTGTCTGTCACTGGAAGGAAAATTTGAACAGAAACAGTTCCTTTTAAAAACATGCACAGAGATATTTGTCAAGTACTTTTTTCAGAACACCACTGATTTCATAGTAGCAGTACTCTAGAACCATATCTGCCACACTAAGTGAGGCAATGCAAAGAACAACATTTGAACTAGTTATCTTGCTTCTGTCCATGAAAAAAATGGGATATTTCTACAGCACACTGAGACTCTTGAACGTGTTCAGAGAAGGGCAACAAAGTTGGTGAGGGGTTTGGAGCACAAGCCCTATGAGGAGAGGCTGTGGGAGCTGGGGTTGCTTAGCCTGGAGAAGAGGAGGCTCGGGGTGACCTTATTGCTGTCTTTTCCAACCTGGTTAATTCTATTCTATTCTATTCTATTCTATTCTATTCTATTCTATTCTATTCTATTCTATTCTATTCTATTCTATTCTATTCTATTCTATTCTGTTCTTGTTAACTATTCCAGCTACAAAGGTGCAGCAACAAACCCTGTGGACTGTTACAGCCAAGTGCAACTTAAATCCAGTCCAATACAGTCCCAAGCACAGAGGAAAAACGATTAGTGCAACGGGGCAAGGAGGAGTACAAACCCGGACCTTACGCAGTTCCCTGCTGCGGGTTACTCAGAATTCCCTGCAGCAGGCCTTCCCCTTTATGAAGATGTCCCTCTGCATCCTGCCTGACCTAGAGTCTTCCCAAGGCGCGTCGACGCGCTGAGCCCGCCAGCGGCACAGGGGCCGATTGCGAAGTAGCCCTGCCTCGGCTCCGAGCCACCGCATCCAGCGTGCCGCTGCTGCCATCTTGTGACAATAGGGCTGCTAGCCATGGGAGTTGTGGCCGCCAGTTGCTGCATAATGAAGCTCTTAAACCTCGAGTACGTAGTTCTCTCAGAGTATGGGACCTGCGCAAGTAACAGCAGACAAAACAGCAACACTAGTCGTGACTCATTCCATCTCTTTATGCTGTCTCAAGTTTTTCTTGAGCATCTTACAGGATAGCCAATGGATCAGGCCCAGCCAGCATGGATTTAGGAGGGGCAGGTCCTGCCTGATCAACCTGATCTCCTTCTATGATCGGGTGACCCGCCTGGTGGATGTGGGGAGGCCTGTGGATGTGGTCTACCTGGACCTCAGCAAGGCCTTTGACACCGTCCCCCACAGCAAACTCCTGGCCAAGCTGTCAGCCCATGGATCACACTGTGTTGGGTTAGGAACTGGCTGGAGGGCCGAGCCCTGAGAGTGGTGGTGAATGGTGCCACATCCAGCTGGCAGCCAGTCACTAGTGGTGTGCCCCAAGGATCAGTGCTGGGCCCCATGCTCTTCAACATCTTTATTGATGATCTGGATGAGGGCACTGAGTCCATCATCAGTAAATTTGCAGATGACACCAAGCTGGGGGCAGGAGTTGATCTGCTGGCGGGCAGAGAGGCTTTGCAGAGGGACCTCGACAGGCTGGACAGATGGGCAGAGTCCAACGGCATGAGATTGAACACATCCAAGTGCCGGGTTCTGCGCATTGGCCACAGCAACCCCATGCAGTGCTACAGGCTGGGGTCAGAGTGGCTGGAGAGCGGCCAGGCAGAGAGGGACCTAGGGGTGCTGTTTGATGGGAGTCTGAACATGAGCCTGCAGTGTGCCCAGGCAGCCAGGAGGGCCAATGGCATCCTGGCCTGCATCAGGAACAGTGTGGCCAGCAGGAGCAGGGAGGTCATTGTGCCCCTGTACACTGCACTGGCTAGGCTGCACCTTGAGTCCTGTGTCCAGTTCTGGGCCCCTCAGTTTAGGAAGGATGTTGACTTGCTGGAATGTGTCCAGAGAAGGGCAACAAGGTTGGTGAGGGGCCCTATGAAGAGAGGCTGAGGGAGCTGGGGTTGCTTAGCCTAGAGAAGAGGAGACTGAGGGGTGACCTTATTGCTCTCTACAACTACCTGAAGGGAGGTTGTAGCCAGGCAGAGGTTGGTCTCTTCTCCCAGGCAGCCAGTACCAGAACAAGAGGACACAGTCTCAGGCTGCGCCAGGGCAGGTTTAGGCTGGATGTTAGGAGGAAGTTCTATACAGAGAGAGTGATTGCCCATTGGAATCGGCTACCCGTGGAGGTGGTGGAGTCACCTTCACTGGAGGTGTTCAGGAGAAGACTTGATGGGGTGCTTGGCTGTATGGTCTAGTTGTTGGGTGGGTTGGATTGTTTGATGGGTTGGACGCGATGATCTTGAAGGTCTCTTCCAACCTGGTGTATTGTATTGTATTGTATTGTATTGTATTGTATTGTATTGTATTGTATTGTAAGGGCAATGAAGTTGGTGAGGGGTTTGGAACACAAGCCCTGTGAAGAGAGAATGAGGGAGCTGGGATTGTTTAGCCTGGAGAAGAGGAGACTCAGGGATAACCTTATTGCTCTCTACAACTACCTGAAGGGAGGTTGTGGACAGGTGGAGGTTGGTCTCTTCTCCCAGGCAGCCAGCACCAAAACAAGAGGACACAGTCTCAAGCTGTGCCAGGGGAGGTTTAGACTGGATGTTAGGAAGAAGTTCTACACAGAGAGAGTGATTGCCCATTGGAATGGACTGCCCGAGGAGATGATGAAGTCACCATCATTGGAGGTGTTCAGAAGGAGACTTGATGGGGTGCTTGGTGCCATGGTTTAGTTGTTTAGGTGGGTTGGATTGGTTGATGGGTTGGATGCGATGATCTTGAAGGTCTCTTCCAACCTGGTTTATTGTATTGTAAGGGCCTCTGCACGGATAAGTACACTTGAATCGTGTGTCGCACAGAAAGCTCCAGGCAGTAAAAAAGCCCTAAATTTGTCATTTAAGCACTAGGCTATGGCACTGGCCTGTGAAAAATCAAGGCCTCCTCAGATATTTAGTGTAGGCTCATCTGTCTTCTTTCCTGAGAGATACGCATTTGGGATGATAATTGGCTGGAACCAGGGTGATTTTCAGCTTCAGTCAAAGGAGGACTGGGATCTTCTATGATTTCTGAATCTCACCACCACTGTGGCTTGCTCATGCTACTGTTTTTAACAGTACAAGAGGTCCCAGTAGTTCTCAAGACAGCATACCAACAGTGGACTGTCCCACATAAATCTGTTGAACAGTACTTTGGTGATGGGAACATTTTTTTTTTTTTTTTTTTTTTTTTCTTTTTTTTTTCTTTAACCCAGATTGATTTCTGTTCTTTATCCAGAACAGAGTGTTAAAGCCCAGCAAAGGTACTGTGATACACAACAGCCACTTCCGTAACAGGGACAAAATAAGCAGCTTTGTTCTTCCCAGTCCAAGCTGTGAGTTTCGTATTTCAGCTCCTCCTTCACATTCCAGGCCTGCCCAGGCTCCTCTCCAAAGATTTCGAAAATGGAGCCTCTCACAACTACTTACCCTCTGAAAAACTCAATGCGCAAGGCGAGAGTCTTTGTTGTTTTTCTGTCAATGGTTTTGTGTACTGCTATTCTATGCCTGCTGCAACTCAGATTTTTTAAACCTAAAATGAAAGATTTTTATTCTTTTGAAGTCAAGGATTCACGAGGAAGGATTGTTTCCTTGGAGAAGTACAGAGGAAAAGTAAGTTACTGTTTCGTTACTGAGTCTTGAATCTTTACTGAAAAACAGTTATCTGTTTGTAGGTAACCAAAAAGTTTGGTTATGGCAATTTTCAGCAGAGATTTTTTGCTAAATTTCTGTTCTTCAAACAGTAACCTGGAGAGAAATTTATTTTATCTAGGCCTGATCCAGAAATGAAGTATTAAATCTAATAAACCAAGAAAAGTATTTGGGGTGGGTTTTTCATGTATTTTATTACAAACCAGTGTAGCCTAGCAATAAAATTTGTGCATTTAATTTTAGCTAAGAATGGTAGCATGTTGTGTTGAATTCTGTAAGCTGATCTAGTAAATACAATTTTAGTGTCTGTCCGAAATTTCTTAGTTTCTATATGCAGGTATTTAAACAAAGCTGCAAATTCAAAAGTATCTATTTATTTTATTTTGGTTTTATTAGCTATTTTAAGCTGCTGTCATCCTTATCTGTTTAATGAAATTACAATCAGATAGATAAGAGTTAGCCTTCTTACAGAATAATAGTAGTTGTGGGAGATATCATTTTAAGACTTAACTGTAATCTATATGCCATGTCTAGGGTTTTTTCTTACTGTCATAACTTTATTTCTCTGAAGGCAACTTTGGTTGTAAACGTGGCCAGTTACTGCCAACACACAGACAAAAATTACATCTCACTGCAAGAACTACACAGGGAGTTTGGTCCCTCCCACTTCACTGTGCTGGCTTTTCCCTGCAACCAGTTTGGAGAATCAGAGCCTAGTTCGAGCCAGGAAATAGAATCTTTTGTCAAAGGAAATTATGGAGTAACCTTCCCTGTTTTCCACAAAATCAAGATCCTAGGATCAGAAGCAGAGCCTGCCTTTAAATTTCTAATAGGTAACTGTTTTGTTTTATATATCAAGCTTCCTGTAACCACGAATATGTATCATCCCTAAATTCCAGTCTGAGTGTTTTTGTCAGGAAACAACATCATCTTCATAGTCTATGGAGTGAAACAGGCACACAGCATAAAATTCATCTGTTTTCAATAAGGATATCAAAACCATGGTCAGAAGAGTTGTACTCTGAAAGCATCTTTCTCCTCACTGATTATGCAAACAACCTACTGTGACTAGCCCAACTAGAAACGTCCATTTTGTGCATGTATAAGCTTGAATGCAAAGACTCTTCTACTTAGAAAACCCCATTTCAAATTAAGTGACTTTTGTGCAAAACAACTTTTCTTATAGACAAAAATTTAACTGAGGGGAGTGTGTCATAAAATTATTGAAAGACTTTACATAACAAGATGACAAGATTCCTTCTTTAACCAAGTTACCTCTATGTAAACTGTACAGTAAAATAGGTTTATATATATTGTAGTTATATATAATCACTGATTTACATTAATTTTTTTTGTGAAATTCAGGGCTCAGTCTGCAAAACCAACTCACACAAATATCCCCTGGGACAGGGAGCATTTGCTGACAGAGCTTCATATTTTCACAAGGCAAATTAAGCTCTCTTCAGTTGCCCAAAGAGCTCATAGACCTAAACCAAATTTGAAACACCTCCATGAATTTTCCTGAGCTTTGGTTGGTCTTTGACCCATACTAAACACCGACGTATGAAAGGAAAGATAATTAGAACACAACCCTTCTCCGTCATGTCATTTTAACTAGAAAATAAGGTAGAAGCAGACCCAAACCTGTATTCCATGTCCTTGCCCCACAACAGGGTCACAGTCATTCTCCAGCCTGTTACAGTAGTCATATGAAAGATTCCAAAACCTCTCAATTTACTTGAGCTCTTCACAGCTCCTCTTGCCAGAGAGCTATTTCAACACTTAAGTCTGTTGCTTCTTGCCATATCCTCTGTGATACATCTTATGTACTTGAAAATTGTAATAATTTTGGAGTCATTTAAATGGTCACCACTGTCATCGTAACTGTGTTTCTTCCCCTTAGGTATGTCACCAAAGGCCTCAGGTAAAGCCTCATTGCTCTCTCAGATGCCTGATGTTCAGTGAAAGTATTGAATGCACTCTGGAGGTGCCTCTCAGTTCATTATAAGGGAGACTAGAGCATGTAGGTACCAGCTGGATGGTATGAATCTAGATTCTAATTACCAGTGCAATCAGTAGCAGCCATTGATACCTACACAGAAACAGAAGAGCCATATTCACTAATTTGGTTATTTGATATGCTGTTCACACATAAGAAGGAGACTTTGAAATAAGGTCTTTTCCCACATTTCTGTGCCTCAAATGAGATTATTGTGTATTTTCAACTAAAGAAATACCTGTTTTCTTCACGTAGCTGTGTGGAAGATCAGAAGGTTGATCATTTTTCATGCTATATCCCCTTTGTGACTGATAGCTACAATTTGTCCAGCATTGTCAGGTGCACCAGTGCAAAAAGAATCCACTGGCAGCATAAACATGATGCCAAGGCCCTTACACAACTGCTTCTTGTTGTTTTCATAGCACAAGGCATTTCACTGGGCCAGTGCAAAGTCTGTGGCCTCACCTTTCCTCAAATAACCTCCAGCTTCCTTTGTCTTTGTACAAGTTACTCTTCTTCATTGTCAGACATTGGAAGAATATTCAGAGATGAGATTACATTAAGATGAATCCCAGATACAACAACTCAACAAAGATGTAATTAGTAGCTGGGCCAGAGCCTCTATGACACAAGTTTTACCATACTTGCTAGACCTACTGTTTACAAATAGGGAAGGACTAGTGGGTGATAGGTGGTTGGAGGCCATCTTGGGCTTAATGATCAGGAACTGACAGAATTTTCAATTCCTGGTGAAGGAAGAAGTGGGGTCAGTAGGCTTCTGGAGGGCAGACTTTGGACTGTTCAGGACACTGGTTAAGAGTGTCCCTTGGGAAACAGTCCAGAAAGCAGCCCAGTGGAAAAGGATGTGGAGGTGCTGGTGGATGGCCAGCTGAACATGAGCCAGCAGTATGCCCAGGTGGCCAAGAAGGCCAATGGCATCCTGATCTGTATCAAAAACAATGTGTCCAGCAGGGGTCAGGAAGTGATTGTGCCTCTGTACTCAGCTCTGGTGAGGCCACAGCTTGAGTACTGTGTCCAGTTCTGGGTGCCACAGCATGAGAAAGACATTGAGATCCTGGAGCACGTCCAGAGAAAAGCAATGAGGCTGGTGAGGGGTTTGGAGTTCATGGCATATGAGGAGCAGCTGAGGGATCTGAGGTTGTTTAGTCTGGAGAGAAGGCTAAGGGGAGATCATATTGCTCTCTACAACAACCTGAAAGGAGGTTGTAATGAGGCTGGTGTTGGTCTCTTCTCCCAAGTAACTCTTGATGGGACAAGAGGAAATGAGTTTAAGTTGTGCCAGGGGAGGTTTAGATTGAACATTAGGAAAAAATCCTTTACTGAGCTGTGAGGTGTTGGAACAGGCTGCTCAGGAGGTTGTGGAGTCACAGTCCCTAGAGGTGTTCAAGAAGCATGTAGATGTGGTGCTTCAGGACATGGTTTAGTGGTCATGGTAGCTGGGTAACAGTTGGACTCAATCTTAAAGGTCTTTTCCAGACTTAGTGGTATTATGATTCTATACCCATTTGCTTGCCATATTATTACAAATGTTGTCTGATGGCAAAATTCAACCCATTGCTTCCAAGAATCAATGTAGAGCTCATCAGTGTGTTCACCACTGGACACCTGTGCCCCAGTGAAAACCTCTTAAGAGTTTCCTTCTAGATCTCTCAAAAAGAAATTTCCTTCTAAACTTGTGACACTTTCCAAGGACAAAACCAGAGTCAAGAAACTTCTTCTGCCTTCTCTTGGTAATTTCCTGGTAGCCCATTGATCTCAGAAATTTTCTGGCCAAATATTATAACAAAGACACTGGTCATGAGATGATAGGAGCTGAATTAAGCTGCCAGTATAACTTCCTGCTCTATTTTTACTTCCCCATAACCAACAAAAAATTGAGGACTCTCCAAATGACTATGCAGCCTTTGTATCCTTCTCCCTACAAAGCAGGGCACAGTAGAGATAGGACCTCTTCAAACAGTTTCACAAGAAGGATTCACTTTCCACTTTTCAGATCATTAGCACCAACGAGTAAATCCATGCCAAGACTACTAGCAAAGAAGAAGGTAGGATTACTGCAACATAAGTAGCTGAGGGATCACTGCAGGGTAGTGAAATCGTTACAAGTGTAAGTCACTAAAACTGACCTGATTCCATTCTTACAGATTCTTCAAAGAAAGAACCTAGATGGAATTTCTGGAAGTACCTTGTCAACCCTGATGGTAAAGTTGTGAAATTTTGGAGGCCTGAAGAATCCATAGAAAGTATTAAGCCAGAAGTAGCATCATTAATCAGGCAGATTATCGTGAAAAAAGAGAAGACCTCTGAAAAAAAAAAAAAAAAAGTCATTCACTGTGAATCCACTCAACAGCATGAGCCTTATACCTTTCTGGGAAATGCTGCTAGAAACTAAACCATCAGGTGATTTGACTTCCTTCTGGTGTTAAGTGTTTTCAGCTACACTATCCTGTTAATGTTGAATGCCCTCCTGCAAAAGCTTTGGGAACCACTGAGGTTACTGAGAATGGCAAGGCACTCAGAACCTTGCTGGGAGGGGCCTTCAATTTGTATAAATTTTCTGGGTGTTTCTTTAAATTCTGACAATAATAAACTACAATTGTCACCAGCAGAGAAATAGCTAAAAAGAAGAGGATTAGTTGATAAATTACTCAGTGTTTGCACAGAAGAGTTATGTTTCCCATCTTACC
Source organism: Picus viridis (assembly GCA_033816785.1). Taxonomy (NCBI): domain Eukaryota; kingdom Metazoa; phylum Chordata; class Aves; order Piciformes; family Picidae; genus Picus; species Picus viridis. The sequence goes on along the minus strand of CM066606.1, from coordinate 70,785,623 downwards.
AGTTGCAAGTAGATATCAATGTTCCATTAATACATAACTGACTGAAAGACATGGGGCCCAGATGCATCACAGCAGGGTTTTTGGAGACAAATGAAACTGAAGATACCAGGCTCTGCAATATCTTCTCTAGGAATATTACTGAATTGTGAAATCTCAGTTTAATTATAAAAAATTGTACAAAGAAATGAAAATTATTAAAACAAAAAAAAAAAGTTTCCTTGACTGCTTTGTATTTTGATTAATTTTGCATTTCATCTTTAATATCTCTAACCTTCTCCACATATTTACACAGCAGTACAGTGCCACAGCTCTGAGTACATCTCCAGCTAGATTCCTGGTCTCCTGACCTGGATGAAGACAGGAGCCATGTGAATATACGTGGCTGCTGATATCAGTATTCACAGGGCAACACAAGGCAACAGCCTGGCACTCTAATAGACATCTTTCTGGAACAGAACCACAGAATCACAGAATATCAGGGGTTGCAAGGCACCTGGAAAGGTCATGTAGTCCAACCCCTCTGCCAGAGCAGGATCACCTAGAGCAGGTCTGAGAGGTACACATCCAGGCAGGTTTTTAATGTCTCCAAAAAAGGAGAATTCACGACCTCTCTGGGCAGTGTTCTGTCACCTTCACAGAAAAAAGACAAGACAATGCTCCCTAGCCATCTACCTCACATCTCTGGAATAAAAGAGTCTTCAAGGAGAGGTAGAAGGGGATGAAGGTTCATTGTCATCTCCCCAGTCTTGCATGTAACTACAAACCCATTTGCAGTTCTGTTCCCCTGTTATATTTCAAACTGCCAAGTGTTTTGATTTCTCTTGTTTATGAAGGGAGGCAGTATATTGGAATAAGGAGCTTCATTCTAGCTGTCCAAGTCTTAAAGGAGTGTTGAGAGAACAGAAACAAGAGAATCCAGTGTCTCAGAAGAGTTTTCTGTATGAAAAAGGACTGTTACTGTCAGTGCTGTTCTCTTTTAAGACTAACAGTGATAATAACAATCACCATTGTGTCAGTTTTAGGCTATGCCTTTAAAAATTAGCTGCAGATTTCAAGCAGAAAAGTAGAAAAACATAAATAAATTACTATTGGGTGTAAAAAGGAAAACAAAATATTTTTCTCAACAAATTCATTGGATAAAATGTGTGGGATGGATGCAGATGTACCCTAACAATCTTTCACATTTCACTTCACTTCTATTCTTTTTCTTTTCTCCTGTGGTCTTGGCTGTTCTGCTTTGCTGGGGAGACAATAATTGCTTCTGGCTGGCTTTGAGAAGATATAAGAACACTAACACTGCTTCTCTAAACTAACATTCCTTCCTCTCGGTTCCTCTTTCCTTCTGCTACAGGGTGGAGGGGAGGGGGAGGCTTTGGGGATGGGCAGTGGAGCAGCTTCCCTGCTCCCTGGGAACCCAGAGGGAGTACAGGGGGGTTTCTGTGCTATTTTCTAATTGTAAATATCTGTATAATATTGTAAATTCTGTATATTTACACATATTCATTGCATTCCATTTTTCCTTGTAAATACAGCTTCCATTTGCTTCCAACTGAGTTGTGCATAGTTAATGTGAATGGGAAACTTCAACCCACCACATTACACAAAATAATTGGTGCCTATTCAACGTAGGGCAATTGCTTGATTAATTCCTGCTCAGATTAAGGAAGCAAAATGAAGCTGTTTTGTATTCTGTGGCATTTGATATATTCTGTGCTCACGATGGTCATTTACAAATGGTGTATCAGAATGATGTTCGATATACTGGGAAGATATCTGGTATATAAATTGTACCTTTGGTTTAAGTACAAATTACAATTGTTGTATGATCACTGTCTTGGGCTCTTTTGGCTTAAGAAGTATGGGAATGTGACTGCAACTACTTTACCCACAGAAGTATATTAATTCAGCATTTCTGTAGATGAAAACTATGTGAGCAGTAGCAGCTGGGATTCCAAAGTGATATATTTGCTGTGTGTGATTCTGCTGTCAGTAATAATTACTGTGTTCTTGCTAATGGCTTTGCTACAGGACAGAAGAGCAGCTAATCGGAGTTCTATTTTTAAACACCATAGGCATAGGTGTAGGAGAAGCAGCTCTAATTAGAATCCAGAGATTTCTAGTTATGAAGAGACAGGGAAAACAGCTAGGAATAGGCAGGGAGGAGTTATTGGTAAGGCAGCTCTCAATGGGACCACTGGCAGTTCGGGCATTCAGCCAATGGCAACAGCAACACCCAAGATGGCGGCCGCACCAATGTGGTGCTTATGGCAAAGAGCTCCAGGTGAGACACGTGGACGACCTCTTGGTTTCTGGAGTCGAAGTTACAGAGGTTCAGAGGCTAATTATACTCCAACAGAGAAAGAGATTCTAGCTGCCTATGAAGGAATGAAAGCAGCTTCTGAAGTAATTGGAACTGAATCACAGCTTCTCCTAGCTCCCAGATTACCAGTTTTGAATTGGATGTTCAAAGGCAAAGGTTCCACACGACATCATGCTAAAGACTCTACATGGTCTAAGCACATGGCTCTGATAACACAGAGAACTCGAATGGGAAATCTTGAAAGACCTGGTCTGGTGGAGGTGATCTCAAGTTGGCCTGAAGGTACCAACTGTACTAAACCTCCAGAGGAGAGAGTAACTCGTGCTGAGGAAGCTCCTCCTTACAATGACCTTTCTGATGATGAAAAGGAATATGCTTTGTTCACAGACGGTTCCTGTCGTCTTCTCGGGAACAAGCGAAGGTGGAAGTCTGCAGTGTGGAGTCCAACACCGAGTTACAGAAGCAAGGGATGGAGAAGGAAAATCCAGTCAATTTGCAGAGGTAAAAGCTATCCAGCTAGCTCTCGATGTAGCTGAATGTGAAAGATGGCCAAAGCTTTATCTCTACACCAACTCATGGATGGTAGCCAATGCTCTGTGGGGTTGGCTAAAGGACTGGAAAAAGAATGGTTGACAGAGAAAAGGAAAGCCCATTTGGGCAGCTGATCTGTGGCAGGACATTGCTGATCGAATCGAGAGAATTCCAGTGAAGGTGAAACACATTGATGCTCACATTCCTATGAGCAAAACTACTGAGGAACAACAACACAACCATCAGGCAGATCTAGCTGCAAGAGTTTCTCCAGTAGACATGGACTCTGATCTTGATCTCAACTGGAAACACCGAGCTGAGATATTCTTAGCTCGGTGGGCTCAGGATCGTCAGGACATTAAGGCAGAGATGCAACCTACCAGTGGGCTCGTGACAGATCCATAGACATTTCCATGGATGCTGTCACACCAAGTCATCCATGGCTGTGACATTTGTGCTGCTATTAAGCAGGCAAAGTGAATCAAGCCATTGTGGTATGGTGACAAATGGTACAAGCACAAATATGGTGAGGCCTGGCAGATTGACTATATCACTCTACCATGTTCTCGTTCTGGTAAGCAGTATGTGCTTACTATGGTAGAGGCAAACACTGGATGGTTGGAAATCCAGTTCCACATGCAACTGCACACAACACCATTGGTCTGGAGAGACAAATCCTGTGGAGACACAGAACTCCAGAGAGGATTGAGTCAGACAACAGAACTCATTTCAAAAGCAATCTTGTGAAGAACTGGGCCAAAGAGCACGGCATCGAGTGGATATTCCACATTCCCTATTATGCACCAGCTGCAGGGAAGATTGAATGCTACAACGGTTTGCTGAGGACCACTCTCAAAGCCATGGGGAGTGGATCTTTGGAAAACTGGGAGAAACACCTAGCACAAGCAACCTGGCTGGTAAATAGTAGAGGTTCAGTGAATTGAGCTGGACCTGCACACTCCGATTTGCTACAACAAGTGGAAGGTGATAGAGTTCCTGTTGTTAGAGAAAAGAATCTGTTAGGCAGAACTGTTTGTGTATTTTCTCCTTCAGAAATCAAACCTTATGCATGACAATTTTCACCATTCTAAATTTCGGAGATCAGTTAAAGCCTATGTAAAGGTCTAGGTAGCCCAAATGTGCCTGCTGCTGGTGGTTTTGACCAGATTCTGAGCTGTTAGCCATTAGCTCACAAGACTCTGTATCCAATTTGAAAAGATATTTCCTGTTCTTACGCTGAGGTCTTGTGTTCTACTCCAGCTTCCTTGTACATGTACAGTTCCAGCCTCAGGAGCAGAACATATCACATGATTTTTGTTACATGTCCCTGCAGTTTTGACAGAGCAAGAAGGACATTGAGACATGGATCCTCTCACCTCACTGGGAACAGTTTAGATTCCGTGGAACTAAGTATCAGGACACACAATATTTTCTCATAAATGGTGGATATGGTATGTTTACTTTAAAATGTACTTGACTAAATCATGCATGTCCATCCACATGCACTACTACAGCTCCCTGCTTTTTCCATCATGTAATAATAAAGAGTAGGTATGAAGAAATTTTGGGTACTGTCAGTGAAATACCTGAAAAAAGTCTAATTTTATCCTGGTGCTGCCTAACAAATTACTCAGTTTATGGAAAATTTTGCTTAAGTTCTTTACTACCCTCAGAAAGAAAAACAATGCAGTATCACTTTCTAGTATGAAAAGGACTGGGAGGGAAGAGAGTGTGCACACCTTGCTTGTGATTCACCCACTAAAGCTCATGTTCCACAGGGGTGAGTAACAGGTCATCTTGTTCAACATCATCATTGACCTGGGTGAAGGGATAGAGTGTACCTTCAGCAAGCTTGCTGATGATATAAAGCTGGGAGGATTGGCTGTTGCACCAGGAGGATGTGCAGCCATTCAGCAAGATATTGACACACTGGAGACATGCGCAAAAAGGAGAACATAATGAGGTTCAACAAGAATAAGTGTAGAGTCCTGCACCTGGAGAGCAATAACTCCATACACCACAACAGGTTAGGGGTTGACCTGCTGGAAAGCAGCTCCATGGAGAAGGACCTTGGAACCCTGGTGGACAGTAAGTTACCCATGGGAGAGCAATGTGCCCTTATAGCCAAGAAAAGGCCAGTGATACCACTGGGATGCACTAAGAAAAGTATGTCCAGCAGGTTGAAGGAGGTTCTTCTTCCCCTCTGTTCTGCCCTGGTGGGACCACATCTGGAGACTGTGTCCAGTTCTGGGCTCCCCAGCTCAAGAGGGGCAGGGAAATACTAGAAAGAGTCCAACAGAGAGTTACAAGAATGACTAAAGGATGTCTATCTTATAAGGAAAGGCTGAGAGACCTGGGGCTATTTAGCCTAGAAGGAGAAGACTGAGAGGGGATCTAATTAATGTTTACAAAAATCTAAAGGGTGGGTGTCAAGAACATGGGGTCAGTCCCTATTCAGTGGTGCCCTGTGATAAGACAAGAGGCAATGGTCACAAACTGAAAAACAGGAAGTTCCCCCTCGACGAAAGGGGAAAAAAATCTTCACTGTGAGGGTGACAGAGCACTGGAAGAGGCAGCCCAGAGAGGTTGTGGAGTCTCCTCTAGAGACTTTCAAAGCCTGCCTGGCACCATTCCTGTGGAGCCTGCCCTAGGTCAACCCCTTTGGCAGGGGGCTTGGACTAAATTATCTTCTGGGGTCCCTTTCAACCCCTACCATTCTATGATTCTAGAATCACAGAATCACAGAAAACATCTGGTTGGAAGAGACCTCAAAGATCAGCCAGCCCAACCTTTGATCCAGTTTAGAGTCAATCCTAAGCCATGTCTCCAAGCGCCAGGTCCATGTGCTGCTTAAACACCCCCAGGGATGGTGACTCCACCACTCCATCAACTAATGAGGGAATCCAAACTCTTGGGCTGAAGAAACATCCACATTCAGGGTTAAATTGTTCTTTTAGATTACATAATGGAATACTTTTAAAGGAACTTCTAATTGGGATGTCCTTGATGGTTGAAACACCCTGAACAAATAAGCAAAAAAAAAAAAAAAAAAAAAAAAAAGTGTGATTTAATAATGCAGTCAGCTTTTGGATAGGAAACAGTATCTTAGACTAAACTAGCCTCTTCATAATGTTAAACACCACACTTCCCAGCTAGAAGACCTCTGTCCAAAATAAGCCTCTCACCTCATGAGCATGTGTAGTGAATTTAAGAGAAGATGGACCTTTAAAGGGAAGCAAGTAAGATAATAACCAGTAGGTAATTAGTAAGTACTGACATGAGGCATAGCTGACACATTTCACTGAACAAATATCTGTCACATATATCTACTGATGTGCAAGGTTTGTGGAGATGGCCCCTGCTACCCAGGCTGGCATGACTCCAAAATAAACAAGCAAAGTCTCTCCTGTGTATGTGATTTTTTTGGCTTGTTGCATACTGGGCATCATTTTGGGGGCATCATGATCACAAACAGATGCAACACCTGTGTTTCTAGCACTTGGAACTGTCGCACTTCCAAAAGGAGCCACCTTCAAACAGGATTACAGGACTATGGGATGTTAGGGGTTGGAAGGGACCTTTGAAGATCATCAAGTCCAACACCCTGCCAGAGCAGGACCATAGAATCTAGCACACGTCACACAGGAACACATCCAGATGGCTCTTGAAAGTCTCCAGAGAAGGAGACTCCACAACCTCTCTGGGCAGCCCCTTCCAGTTCCAGTGATCTGTGACCCCCACAGTGAAGATCCTCCTCATGTTGAGGTGGAACCTCCTGTGCTGTAGTTTATATCCATTATCCCTTGTCCTGTCACAGGGTGCAATGGAGAAGAGGCTGTCCTCTCCCTCTTGACACCCAACCCTTGCATATTTATAGATATTTATTAAATTCCCTCTCAGTCCTCTCTTCTCCAGACTAAAAAACCCCAGGGCTCTTAGCCTCTCCTCATAGGGCACATGCTCCAGTCCCTTAATCATCCTGGTAGCTCTCTGTTGGACTCTCTCCAGCAGATCCTTGTCCCTCTTGAACTGGGGAGCCCAAAACTTGACACAATATTCCAGGTGAGGTCTCACCAGGCCAGAGTAGAGGGGGAGGAGAACCTCCCTTGATCTGCAGGACACACTCCTCTTAATGAACCCCAGGATCCCATTGGTCTTCTTGGCCACAAGGGCACATTGCTGACCTATGGACAACTTGTTGTTCACCGGGACTCCCATGTAATTCTCCACATGGCTGCTCTCCAGCATATCACCTCCCAGTCTGTACTGGTGCAGTTTATTATTCCTTCCCAGTTGAAAGACTCTGCATTTATCCTTGTTGAACCTCATTAGCTCATGAACATCCATGAGCTGGCCCTGCAGCACATGGCTGTGCAGTAGAGACTGCAGATACAGCAGCAAACTAGCAGTACACTGTCCAGCAGACAAAACATGTCATGAAATAACATGACTGGAAACATCCCTTTCCTTTACCACTAACATTCATTTTGATGGACAGGACTTGGAACAAGCTTGGTATCTAATAGCAGATGAACAGCCTAAGTCAACCAAAAATTCTCAGAATACTTTGGATAACAGTGGGTAACAGAAATACAAGACACCAATATAATACCTAAAATGACCCTGACAGTCATTAACAGTAACAATAATCAGGTGGACCCATTCTACAAAAGTGGTAGCTCTCCATTTTGATGATGATGGTATGTGGAAAAGGATAGCAACTGCATGTTAGCTGGTGTCAAAATTTCAACCAACTAACAAACAGAAGCATCCCAACACACACAGATGCAAGAACTGTGTTCCTGTAACTTAGAACCCCAGAACTTCCAAGAGGAGCCACACTTAAACAGCCATGAGCTGGCCCTGCAGCAGATGGCAGTACAGTAGTGTCTGCTGCCTTCTAATAGAGCAGCCCTCTAGCAGTACCCTGCATACATAGAGCATATGCAGGACAAAACATCTAATGAATTAACATGCCTGGAAATATGTCTTGAGCAAAGAAGGAGCAAGTGGACATCACCCAGGGTGTTAGGATTTTGTGAAGAAGGACATGCTGGCAGCTCTCTGTGGGCAAGAGGTGGTAACTATTGGAAACTGGTCCCTTCTCCTGATTTGAGAGGCATACTCAACTACTGATCACCACCCTCCAGGAAGACCAACCCATGGTTACCACTCAGCCAAAAGCAATTACCAGAAGGACTGTGGGGACCCAGAGGGAGATCCCATGCAACCATGTGGCTTTGCAGGTCTCCAGCTGCAGGGAGTGCCTGAGCCTGCGGCTAGAACCAGAGGTCAGCAGAGATGACACCCATTTTATGGTGTGACCTGGTGAATGACCTGCTAAATCTGGTGGCAGAGTTGAAAGAGAAATTGGAAATGTTAAGGAGTATCAGGGAGTGTGAGAGGAAGACAGATTGGTGGAGCCACACACTGTGGCAAAATACATAGAGGCTCCATAAGAGGCAGAGGATCGCCTCCACAAGAGGCAGAGGATCGCCTCCTCCCTTGCCACCAGGTAGAAGCAGGGGATCCAAGAGACAGGAGGTAATGGGAACTTGTCCTTGCTCAGAGAGGCAAACAAATCTCCTCCTGGTCTCCCTTACCTTCCCAGTTGCCTTCACATAATGGATACCAAGCTCTGGAAATTGAGGGAAGCAAACAAGGATATAGATGAAGATCCATCCAGGCAGTTGCCTAGGGTGAGTCATTCAGTCCCACACATAGGACTGCTTTTATCAAGAAAAAAGGAAGGCCACTGTCATAGGCAACTCACTTTTGAGGAGCGCAGAAGGCCCCATATACCAATTGCAGGGAAGTCTATTGCCTCCATGAGGCCCATGTTAAAGGTGTTACTAGGAAACAACCTGGTCTGGTATAGCCCTCTGCTAACACAGGTGGGCAGTGATGAGACTGTGGATGGAAATCCTAAAGACCTTACGGCACTGGGGGATTGGTTGAAGGATCAGGAGCACAGGCCCTGGAATGAGCTTGGTATCTAATTAGTAGCAGATGAAAACTAGAGTCTAAGTCAACCAAAAATTCTAACAATTCCTTAGATAACAATGAATAACAGAAATACAAGACACCTATATAATAGCAAATCTCAAGTAGTAGCAGGATCTCAAGTAGTGTTCTCTGCTATCCCTCTAACATCAGTGATGGATGAGGGAACATTGTGGAAGAGCCAACAGGTCAATTCATGGCTCAGGGACTGGTGCCATCGGCAGGGATTTGGGTTCTACAATCATGGTTTGGTTTTCAAGGCAGCAGAGCTAAAAACAACTTATGGGACACACTTGTCCCAGAGGGGGAAAAGGATCCTGGGGCAGGAATTGGCAGGGCTCATAGACAGGGCTTTAAACTAGATTTGAAGGGGGAGGGGTTGGTGGTCTCCTGCTGGCCTGTGACAAGCAGGGGGCAGCTCACCTGAGGTGGAGGGATGGAGAGCCAGTAGGGGCTCTCAGCTTGCTGCCCTGAGGCAAGACACAAATGACACACCAGGACACCCTGTGGAAACCAAGGGGAGTTGGCACAGGAGGACGACAGGGCCAGCCCAGCTGAAGTGCTTCTATGCAAATGCACGCAGCTTGGGCAACAAACAAGATGAGTTAAGGGCCACCGTGATGCTGGGACGCCATGACATAGTGGGCATCACCGAAACTTGGTGGGACGACTCCCACGACTGGAAAGTAGGGATAGACGGGTATAAGCTTTTTAGGAAGGATAGGCAGGGAAGGAGAGGAGGAGGTGTTGCCCTCTATGTCAACAACCAGCTGGAATCAGCAGAACTCCACCTGGGGAGGAATGATGAGTCGGTTGAAAGTTTATGGGTTAGAATTAAAGGCAAGACAGGGGAAGGAGATATTACTGTGGGGGTCTCCTACAGGCCACCTGACCAGCAGAACCAAGCACATGAGGCCCTCCACAGGCAAATACAAGCGGCTTCCAGGTCACAAGCCCTGGTCCTCATGGGGGATTTCAACCATCCTGACATCTGTTGGAGGGACAACACAGCAAGGCATCAGCAATCCAGGATGTTCCTGGACTGCATAGAAGACAACTTCCTCCTCCAAATGGTAGAGGAACCAACAAGAAAAGGTGCTACGCTGGACCTTGTTCTCACCAACAGGGAAGGGCTGGTAACCAATGTGAGACTCAGAGACGGCCTTGGCTGCAGTGACCATGAAGCAGTTGAATTTAATCTCCTCAGGGCAATCAGGAGGACATATTCTAAGCTTACGACCCTAGACTTTAGGCGTGCAGACTTCGATCACTGCAGGGATCTGCTAGCCAAAGTGTCGTGGGATGAAGCCCTGGAGGGAAGAGGGACCCAGGACAGCTGGTCAGTATTCAAGGACCACCTCCTCTGTGTCCAGGAGCTATGTATACCTATAAGGAGAAAAGCAGGAAGGAATGCTAGGAGGCCTGCCTGGATGAACAAGGAGCTACTGGACACACTATCACTTAAAAAGAAACTCTACAGGAAGTGGAAGGAAGGACAGATAGAACAGGGGGATATAAGGAAGCTGCCCGAGCAGCAAGGGGCCTGGTTAGGAAAGCCAAAGCAGAGTTTGAACTGAATCTAGCCAGGGGGGTTAAAGGGAACACTAAGAATTTCTATAGGTATATTAATGGCAAGAAGAAGACTAGGGAAGGTGTGGGCCCCCTCAGAAAGGAAAGTGGTGAATTGGTCACAAGTGATGTGGAAAAGGCTGAGGTACTCAATCACTTCTTTACCTCAGTCTTCACTGCAAGGGCCTCCAGCCACACTCCTGGTGTCATGGAAGACGATGCCAGGGACGGGGAGGAAGAACTGCCCATCATAAGTGAAGCTCAGGTTCGTGATCACCTGAAGAACCTGAAAGTGTTCAAGTCCATGGGACCCGACGGGATACACCCACGGGTGCTGAGAGAACTGGCAGATGAGGTTGCCAAGCCCCTCTCTATTATATTCCAGAAGTCATGGCAGACTGGGGAAGTCCCCACAGACTGGAAAAGGGGAAACATTGCTCCCATTTTCAAAAAGGGCAAGAAGGAGGAACCGGGGAACTACAGGCCAGTCAGTCTCACCTCTGTGCCCAGAAAGATCATGGAGCAGATCCTCCTGGAGGCACTACTGACTCAGAAGAATAGTGAAGAGGTGATTGGGAATAGTCAGCATGGCTTTGCCAAGGGCAAATCCTGCCTGACAAACCTGGTGGCCTTCTATGAGCAGGTGACAGCATTAATAGATGAGGGGCGAGCAACTGATGTCGTTTACCTGGACTTGAGCAAAGCCTTCGACACTGTCCCACACCACCTCCTGGTCTCCAAGCTGGCGACACATGGGTTTGATGGATGGACCACTAGATGGATAAAGAATTGGCTTGATGGCCGCACCCAAAGAGTGGCTGTCAACGGGTCCATGTCCCAGTGGAGGCCAGTGACAAGTGGAGTCCCTCAGGGATCAGTCCTGGGACCTGTCTTGTTCAACATCTTTGTGGGTGACATGGACAGTGGCATCGAGTGCACCCTCAGCAAGTTTGCTGATGACACCAAGCTGTGTGGTGCAGTGGACACGCTGGAGGGAAGGGATGCCATCCAGAGGGACCTGGACAGGCTGGAGAGGTGGGCACAAGCCAACCTCATGAGCTTCAACAAGACCAAGTGCAGCGTCCTGCATCTGGGTCGAGGCAATCCCAGGCACAAATCCAGGCTGGGCAGTGACTGGCTGGAGAGCAGCCCTGAGGAGAGAGCCTTGGGGGTGCTGGTGGACGAGAAGCTCAACAGGAGCTCTCAATGTGCACTTGCAGCCCGGAAAGCCAATCAGATCCTGGGCTGCAACAGGAGAAGTGTGGCCAGCAGGTCAAGGGAGGTGCTTCTCCCCCTCTACTCAGCTCTGGTGAGACCCCACCTGGAGTACTGCGTCCAGTTCTGGAGCCCATATTACAGGAGAGATGTGGACATGCTGGAGCGTGTCCAGAGAAGGGCCACGAGGATGATCAGAGGGCTGGAGCACCTCTGCTATGAGGACAGACTGAAGGAGTTGGGGCTGTTCAGTCTGGAGAAGAGAAGGCTCCGAGGTGACCTCATTGTGGCTTTCCAGTATCTGAAGGGGGCCTACAGGAAGGCTGGGGAGGGACTTCTCAGGATCTCAGGTAGTGATAGGACTAGGGGGAATGGAATGAAGCTGGAAATGGGGAGATTCAGGCTGGATGTGAGGAAGAGGTTCTTTACCATGAGAGTGGTGAAGCCCTGGAATGGGTTGTCCAGGGAGGTGGTTGAGGCCCCGTCCCTGGAGGTGTTTAAGACCAGGCTGGACGAGGCTCTGGCCAGCGTGATCTAGTGTAGGGTGTCCCTGCCCATGGCAGGGGTTGGAACTAGATGATCCTTGTGGTCCCTTCCAACCCTGACTGATTCTATGATTCTATGATTCTATGATTCTATGAAAAATTACTCTTACATTCACAAAATCAATAACCAGGTGGGCCCAAAAATTCATTCTGAAGTGGTAGCTCTCCACTGTCATGATGATGGTATGTGGAAAAGGATAGCAACTGCATGTTAGCTGGTGTCCAAATTTCAACCAGCTAACAGGCACTGCCAGCCCATCACACACAGATGCAACACCTGCATTCCTGTAACTTAGAACTCTAGCACTTCCAAAGAGAGCTGTCTTTCAACAGCCATGAGCTGGTCCTACAGCAGATGGCTGTGCAGTAGTGACTGCTGCCTTCTAAAACAGCAGCCACCTAGGAGTACACTGTCCACCCAACAAAGAGCCCATACAGGGCAAAACATGCCATGAAACAACATGCCTGGAAACATTTCTTACCTTTACCACTGTGGTGGGTTAAGGCCCATTCTGAAAAAAACAAAACAGGGTGGAGGGCCTTGCCCTCCCTGCAGGGCATTTTCCCCTGGGAAACTGAGTCTGTTCCACTCCCCGCTCCCTGCCCAGCTAGGGTATAAAAAGCAGGACATTACAGTCTTTAGGCCTGCTTTTTGGCTTCTGCCTCTCCTGGACAAGAGCTACTGCAGCTGCTTTCCTGCTCTTCTGCCACATGGTTGGGCCTGATCCTTCTTCCCTGCTGCCTCCATACCTTTTCAGAGAGAGAGACTGGTTTTATATTCTTGTTTTTTTTTTTTCTCTTCCCCCTCCCATCCATCCTTGTTCCTTGTCTTTGTGAGCCTTACCTGTTATTGCTATACATATATTGTTTAAAGAAAACTCTTTACCTCTCTACTTCCAGGCCAACTCCAAATTATTGCTTGGTGGATTTGCTCCTTCCCTTTTGTGACCAGTTTAGGCTGTGCCTTTAAGAAAGAGACACTTTCTGAACACTCTAGCCGAATGTTTTGATATTAGAATGAAAACAATGATATGCTAATCCAATTTCATTGGTGGAACCCGGCTGTAAATTTTTGTTTAGTCTTTCAGTCGGGGGAGGCAGTCAGTCGTAGTCTTCTTCTTCCCCCTGTGCTGTGAGCTGGCTCGTTTCTCTCTACGATTCTTGCTAACCAGATAAGAGTAAACTAACTTTTGCATCCGCTTTGAGCTTTAACAAGTTTTCACCCTTTTAATTACCTTCCTTTCTCTTTCTCTCTAACCCTTTTGGGAAAAAAGGGGAGGTAGGGAGGGAGAAGGGGGGGACAGGCCGAACCCCCTGGCCGCAGGGGGGGTTGGGGAAAGGTTTCCTGTATTACATACATTGTTGTATATTTCTGTATATATTGTAAATATTGTATATTTTTGTACATATTCATTGCATTCCATATCTGCTTGTAAAATACAGCTTTCATCTGCTTCTCCGGCTGAGTTAGCTGTGGAATTCTTTTCGTGTGGGGGGGGGGGGGAACCTTCCTACTCCACCACACCTTTCCTTTTCTTTCCTCTCTGTTGGGAGAGAGGAGAGGGGAGCAGGGGAGAGATTCTCAGCCTTGCCCCCATCTGAGCTCTTACCTCCCAGTTAAGGCTCAAACCACCACTACCACTAACATCCATGTTGACGGACAGGACTTGGAACAGGCTTGGTATCTAATAGCAGGTGAACATCGGAGCCTAAGTCAACCAAAAATTCTCAAAATACTTTGGATAACAGTGGGTAACAGAAATACAGGACACCAAAAATTACCCTGAGAAGTCATTAAAAGCAACAATAATCAAGTGGACCCAAAAACTTCATTCTACAAAAGTAGCAGCTCTCCATTTTGATGAAGGTATGTGGAAAAGGATAGCAGCTGCATGTTAGCAGGTGTCAGAATTTCAACCAGCTAACGTACACTGCCAGCCCTTCCCACACAGACACAAGAATTGTGTTCCTGGAACTTAGAACCCTAGCACTTCTAAAAGGAGCTACCTTTAAACAGAGATTAATTGGTCCTGCAGCAGATGGCTGTACATTAGTGACTGTTGCCTTCTAATAGAGCAGCCCCCTGGCAGTACACTATCTACAAGACAAGGCAGAACATTTCATGAAATACTATGTCTGGAAACCTCTCTTACTTTAACTTCTGCCACGCTTTCTGATGAACAGGCCTTGGAAGTGACCTGGTATATAGTAGCAGCCAAAAAAACAGAGCCTAGTTCAACCAAAAATTCTCACAATACTTTGGATAACAGTGGATAACAGAAATACAAGAGATCAATATAATACCAAAAATTACTCTGACAGTCATAAAACCCAGCAACAAGCACAAGGAGCCAAAAGTTTGTTATACTAAAGTAGTGGTAGCTCTCCATTGTGATGATGATGGTATGTGGAAAAGGATAGCAACTGCATGTTAGCTGGTGTCCAAATTTCAACCAGCTAACAGGCACTGCCAGCCCATCACACACGGATGCAGCACCTGCGTTCCTGTAACTTAGAACCCCAGCACTTCCAAGAGGAGCCGCCTCTAAACAGCCGTGAGCTGGTCCTACAGCAGATGGCAGTATAGTAGTGACTGCTGCCTTGTTATACAGCAGCCGTCTAGAAGTTCATTGTCCACCAGACAGTCCACGGAGGGCAAAGCATCTCATGAAATAATATGCGTGGAAATATCTTATTTTTACCTCTAACATCTATTTAGACAGCAAGCCCTTTGAATTCAAGCTGGAAAGCAGCCATGGAGTTGGATATTTTGTATAAAAGTCTATAAATACCAATTTGAAACACACACCCCCCCCCCCTTTATAAAAACTGGTTTTAAAACATTGAAAATATTCTCAAGCCACTATAAAACAAGTAACATTTATTTGTTTGAGTTCTGCTGCTATCAGGTGCAGAAAAGCATTGGCTAACTGACTTCTCCTTGTTCCACAGAAAGAGAAAGCCGCCTCTGATTTTTCCACGCTGCTTTTGCATGAAACAATACGGAGTGCAGCCAGCAGCTGTTGATACATCAGAGACAACAGCTAGCTAACGTGCACTGCCAAACTGTTACATTCTCTTGAGTTCTGGCCATTAGCTCCCCCTCACCACCAGCTCCCTAAAGCTTCTTCTTCTGGAGCCCTGTCAATGCTCACTTTAACAACATTCTTCCCATGGGACAAGGCTTTTCCCACAGGGTCACCTACATAAAATACTTACAGAGGAGTGACATTAACAACACACTGATGGCTACTCTTCTGTTCTGTACTGTCCTTGGATCTAAGCACACACCACTTACCTCCTTCTTCAGTGTTTTCAGAGTGATCAGTTCTTTTTATGCCTTTACCTCTCACTCCACCAGTTAAAGCACTGGAAATTGAGGGAAGCAAACAAGGATGTAGATGAAGATCCATCCAGGCAGTTGCCTGGGGTGAGTCACTCAGTCCCACACATAGAACTGCTTTTATCAAGAAAAAAAAGGAAGGCCAGTGTCATAGGCAACTCACTTTTGAGGGGCGCAGAAGGCCCCATATACCAGTCTCACCAGGCTTTGTGATCTGTGTCAACTCCTTCAGTCACAAGCATTTTGCCTCATTTAATTTCAAGCATATTGTTGTAACATATTTTGCACCTATGTTTCTTCAGTACATATACAGTCTTCTTTGTCCTTTTATCATTACTGCCCTCTAAATGTTAACAAGTCATTTTGCAGTGCCAGTAAAAAGGCACAAAACCCCTTCAATCAGGCCAAGTTACTTTTAAGGAGCAGGCAGTACCTCTAGTGCCAGGAAAGAGAAGCCCGCGCATGGTTTTGATTCCTCCCCTCAAGAGATGCCCATGTAGCATCAGGTGCATTTGTTGCCGTTTTAGATTGTGGAGTTAGAAAATGTGAGAAGATTTTAAAAAAAAAAAAAAAAAAGTGTTGTGGTTTGTGGGCTTTTTTTCAAAAATCACTTATTTTCAGCAGTTTCATCCTCTCCCTCACACAGAAACGTAAAGAGGGGAACTGTTCAGCGCAGTGCGTACAGAGCAGTGTGAATGTCAGTGTCTGCCCTTACCTGAGCTGCTTTCTGTAGGCTTTTCTCTCTGCTTGTCTTCCGGTCTTGTCCAAGCGGTCCCATCACTTTTTCCTTAAAACACAGAAGCACAAAGCTTAGCAAACGTGTGGCTCACAGTTTCGTCACCCACCCAGCTGCTGTACTTGGAAGGCTTTGCTGGAAGCCACAGTCCCGGGGACGGATCGGGTCAGGCCCGCACCTCGGCCGCGACACTGCCCCAAACACCGACAGCACGCCACATCCCCTCACGGCACCCTTTACCCATAGCGGATCCTCATGTCTCCTGCTCCTTCTCCGAGCGGGCTTTTCGAATTCCCACTCCATCTCCGCCGGGACTCACTGAATCAGCCGCCGCCTCCTCAGGCGAGGTGACCAGACCTCGAGATGAATGGATCCCTGCGGGGAAGACAGCCTGTAAGGGGGTGAGCTACGGACGGACGGCCAGGGTAGGTATGCGGATGGCAGCATGCATGCAGGACAACCTATGGAAAAAGCCCGCCCTCGGATCGTGGGTTCCTGCTGCCCGGTAGGCTGTGGCAGCTCCTCCGCAGGACAGCCCGCACTACTCGGCGGCGGCCGGCTCCTCTCTTTAAACAATCCGCAGGCGCGGACGGAGAGGCGGGAACCGGCGGGCGGCTTGGCCGGGCCCGGGCCGGACCGCCGGCGGGACTCCGCGCGCCCGGGCTGAGCGGCGGCGCCAAGGAGCGGCGTTTGCTGCGGCTGGCGGCAAAGGAGCGCAGTGCGGCGGGTCTCGCAGCCGCTGCGGTCGGTGGAGAACAGCGGTAGTGGCCGCTGCCAAACAGCCCTGGCTCGTCCCCGGGGACGGGCAAGCCTTCAGGCCACCACCCCGGGCGGCCGCTGTTAGCTTTGGACGGGGCCGGTGTGTGACCCTCTCAGGGCAGCGTCCTTGAGGGGGATGCCTCTATGGCCATGCCAAACTCTCGGCGTGCAGCCGCCTTGGCCTCTGCCCGGGGAACGGGACGCCAGCAGCTTCGGCATACTCCACGGGCAAAAACGCTCACGTTGGTTTGTTCCTCCCTGATGTTTTTGCCCGCCCTGAGGAGTCAGGCACAAGCACAAGGCAGCGAGACCTAGGGAGCAGCACCTCACCCGAGGTGTTCCCGCCTGGCTGGCTGAAACTGAGAAAAGGTGCACAGACCTAAAGTACAGCACTGCATCCCTGTGCACCCTGTGGTGGCCTCTTCTCCAGCTAAGGTCTCAGAAAGAGTACAAAACCTAACCACCACCATAAACACTCACAGAAATAACCTGCATGTACTTTATCATAAGATGCAAAGGCAGAAGCTGTAGGAGCAAGTGTGAAGAATCATTTTATCCTGGCAGGTGAGTTGTATATGCATTTTATGGATATACAACTTACGTTTCACCTGAGAAAATTTGAGGAAAGAAGTCAAACATTCTTTTAATTGGAAGATGGGATTAGTTAAATCCAACAAGATAGGAAGGGGAAAGAAGAGTTACCTCTACCTATACCTTCCATACCTTTTTCAAAGTAAGTTCACTTTTCATACTTTCAGAATTTGGAGTGACCCCACTTGGATTTTCAAGCCACAGAAGATAAGAGACACAGCCTGTAAAAGAGCCCGTTTTTTCCTCCTTCTGGCTTTTGAATCTAAGAATAAAGATTAGAAGTGTCACTTTCTAGGAGTGACACTTTTCTAAAGGTGCTCAAAGGTATTCTATTAGTTTCTTACGGTTTCACCTTTTTTTTTTTTTTTTTTTTTTTAACCACAGGATAACAGGAAGTATTCTTCTATATTTTCAGTAGGAAAATTATTATTTGAAACAAACAAAAATCTTCTGCAAAGATTTCTCCTGTAAAGTCTCAGTTGTCTTTCTGTAGCTGCCCATGTCACATCTGCAAAAGGACATCATGTAAGCAAGATGATAGAGGAGAATGCTTGTATTGATGCCTGAGTTACAAGCAATACTTAAGTAACAACTGGCTGCTTTGCAAAATTGAAGTAAATCTATTTCAAAAGTGCCATTTTGGAGTCTCTGTGTTGGGAGGCACATAGCTAAGCATGTCCAGGATACAAAGAGGCTCAGTCACTCAACACCCTTTTAATGTTTTCTCCAACACGAACACACAAGGCATTGCTAGGGCACCATTACAGAAGATTGTTTGCAATGCTTTAGTTGTTCGTTTAACTGAAATATGAACTCTTCCTACAAGACTAACACATAGCAAGCACAGCCAACTAATGTTACCCTGCCTAACAGCAGATGCTGGTACACACTGCAAGGCCAGCGAGCTCTAATGCTCAGTGAATCAGCAGTGCTCCTGTGGAGCACGTTGAACTGTTACCTGTCAGACCAGTGTTTGAGACTCTTCAGGAAGCTTTTGCTCACACTGAAAAGTTCTTTCCAGATGAGCAAATCCATATCCATGGAGTCTGTCTGCGTGAGAAAAGAGTTTCCACTGTGAGAGCTGTTAGGTTGTAAACAGAAATAAAAGTCAAAAGACTTTGAAAACCCACAAAGTTTTGTTTGGGTGAATTAGAGTTAGGATTAGTTAATGCCGAGCGATGTATTAAAGAGTAAACAATATGACCCACTGTAATTGGTGTTACAGGCAGTGATTCCTGCCCACAGACCTTCAAATGATGTGTGTGTGAAGCACAAACAAGTTACAAGAAAACATTTGAAGGTTTTTCTGTAAAACTCTTTTGGAACACTGATAAGCACATGCAAAACATGCCAAAATACTGTGTTTGCTAGTAGCCTTAAAATGAGTTGATCCCTAAATTTAAAAATTGGTAAATAAAAATCCAGAAATAAGCAGGAGTTCCACTGGAAAATCTGAATGTGTTCATTAAGAAGGATACATTGGATTGTTAGGTAGGTATTGTAACATCAATGCTGGTCTTAAAATTTCCTTCTTCACTTGAAGCACCTGGTATTTAGAAATTATGTGGTAGGCAAAATTTCTGTTGTCATTTAGAAATTGTAACTGAATTTTAAATGAAAGGGTTTTGGTTTTGAGAAGTTGTCTGCAGCTAGGCCTATCCCTTCTGAATAGAATAAAATAAACCAGGTTGGAAGAGACCTTCAAGATCATTGTATCCAACCCATCATCCAACACCACCTAATCAACTAAACCATGCAACCAAGCACCCCATCAAGTCTCCTCCTGAACACCTCCAGTGATGGTGACTACACCACCTCCTCGGGCAGCCCATTCCAATGGGCAATCACTCTCTCTGTGTAGAACTTCCTCCTAACCTCCAGCCTAAACCTCCCCTGGTGCAACCTGAGACTGTGTCCTCTTGTTCTGGTGCTGGCTGCCTGGGAGGAGAGACCAACCCACAACTGGCTACAACCTCCCTTCAGGTAGTTGTAGAGAGCAATAAGGTCACCCCTCAGTCTCCTCTTTTCCAGGCTAAACAACCCCAGCTCCCTCAGTCTCTCCTCATAGGGCTTGTGTTCCAAACCCCTCGCCAGCTTTGCTGCCCTTCTCTGGACACGTTCCAGCAAGTCAACATCCTTCCTAAACTGAGGGGCCCAGAACTGGACACAGGACTCAAGGTGCAGCCTAGCCAGTGCAGTGTACAAGGGCAGAATGACCTCCCTGCTCCTGCTGGCCACACTGTTCCTGATGCAGGCCAGGATGCCATTGGCCCTCCTGGCTGCCTGGGCACACTGCAGGCTCATGTTCAGCCTACCATCGACCAGCACCCCTAGGTCCCTCTCTGCCTGGCCGCTCTCCAGCCACTCTGACCCCAGCCTGTAGCACTGCATGGGGTTGCTGTGGCCAATGTGCAGAACCCGACACTTAGATGTGTTCAATCTCATGCCATTGGACTCTGCCCATCTGTCCAGCCTGTCGAG
Organism: Picus viridis; assembly: GCA_033816785.1. NCBI lineage: Eukaryota > Metazoa > Chordata > Aves > Piciformes > Picidae > Picus > Picus viridis. The sequence continues at coordinate 70,765,530 of CM066606.1, read as the reverse complement.
GTCCCTCTGCAAAGCCTCTCTGCCCTCCAGCAGATCAACTCCTGCCCCCAGCTTGGTGTCATCTGCAAATTTACTGATGATGGACTCAGTGCCCTCATCCAGATCATCAATAAAGATGTTGAAGAGCATGGGGCCCAGCACTGATCCTTGGGGCACACCACTAGTGACTGGCTGCCAGCTGGATGTGGCACTATTCACCACAACTCTCCAGCCAGTTCCTAACCCAACGCAGTGTGCTCCTGTCCAAGCCATGGGCTGACAGCTTGGCCAGGAGTTTGCTGTGGGGGACAGTGTCAAAGGCTTTGATGTAGTCCAGGTAGACTACATCCACAGGCCTCCTCACATCCACCAGGCGGGTCACCTGATCAAGCTGAAATGCTTCCCGCATCTCACTAATGTGTCTTCAAAATAAAATTAAAAGGTCATCTTGGTTAAATGTCTTCTTTTTCTCTGCAGACTCATTTTAAGCTCCTTGTTGTGGAACCTATGCAGCAAATTGCCTGATTATTTTGCTTACATCTAAAAACTTATGTGAATATTTGTAGCTCACTTTAAAAGACTCCCAACTATGTACAAAACATGGTGATACATTCTTGCTTGGTACTTCCTTCGTATGTGCTTGGTACATCCTTGACAGCCCGCTGAATATAAGCCAGCAGTGTGCTCTGGTGGCCAAGAAGGCAAACAGCATCTTGGCCTCTATCAGGAACAGTGTGACCATCTGGACAAAAGAAGTGATTGTCACTCAGCGCTGATGAGGCCGCATCTTGAGTACTGTGTTCCATTTTGGGGCCCCCGCTACAAGAAATACATTGAGGTCCAGGGAAGGCCAAGAAAGCTGGTGAAGCATCTGGAGAACAGATCTTATGAGGAGCATCTAAGGCAACTGGAACTATTTAGTCTAGAGAAGAGGGGAGACCTTACTGCCCTCTACAGCTACCAGGGACCTTACCACTCTCTACAGCTACCAGAAGATAGGCTGGGTGTTAAGCTTTTTCACTTAGTAACAAGTGATAAGAGGAAAGGAAATGGCCTCAAGTTGCACCAGGGGAGGTTTAGATTGAATACAGAAGAGACTTCTTCACTGAAAGGGTCGTCAAATAGTGGAATAGTCTCTGCAGGGAGATGGTTTGTGGTAGGTTGAATCACCATTCCTGAAGGTGTTTTAAAGATGCATAAATGTGGTGCTGACAGACACAGTTTAGTGTCATCCTTGGTAGGGCTAGACAATGGTTGGACTCGATGATATTAAAGGTGTTTTCCAGTTGAATGAATTCTATGATTCCATGATCCTTGAAAGCTTTTGTGCAGATTCTCAGTCCCATATTATCTTTTTTATTCCTTATCAATTTTTTGACACAAATTTGTCATCATAAGAGACTTCAGAATTTATTGAGATAAAATATGAAAGTAAGATTTTTATATCAATAGCAAACCTCAGAATGTTATCAGGTAATGAACAACAGGAATAAAAACAATAGTAAAGAAGTAATACATAAAACAGGTAACGTAAGATGCCATGTGAGCCTGACGACTATGCCATCACCCTTGACAGCCCACTCATGCACACATACACATCCAATACAATACAATACAATACACCAGGTTGGAAGAGACCTTCAAGACCATCGCGTCCAACCCATCAAACAATCCAACCCACCCAACAACTAGACCATACAGCCAAGCACCCCATCAAGTCTTCTCCTGAACACCTCCTGTGAAGGTGACTCCACCACCTCCACGGGTAGCCGATTCCAATGGGCAATCACTCTCTCCGTGTAGAACTTCTTCCTAACATCCAGCCTAAACCTGCCCTGGCGCAGCCTGAGACTGTGTCCTCTTGTTCTGGTGCTGGCTGCCTGGGAGAAGAGGCCAACCTCTGCCTGGCTACAACCTCCCTTCAGGTAGTTGTAGAGAGCAATAAGGTCACCCCTCAGTCTCCTCTTTTCCAGGCTAAGCAACCCCAGCTCCCTCAGCCTTTCCTCATAGGGCTTGTGTTCCAAACCCCTCACCAGCTTTGTTGCCCTTCTCTGGACACGTTCCAGCAAGTCAACATCCTTCCTAAACTGAGGGGCCCAGAACTGGACACAGTACTCAAGGTGCGGCCTAACCAGTGCAGTGTACAGGGGCACAATGACCTCCCTGCTCCTGCTGGCCACACTGTTCCTGATGCAAGCCAGGATGCCATTGGCCTTCTTGGCTGCCTGGGCACACTGCAGGCTCATGTTCAGCCTACAATCAACCAGCACCCCCAGGTCCCTCTCTCCTGGCCGCTCTCCAGCCACTCTGACCCCAGCCTGTAGCACTGCCTGGGGTTGTTGTGGCCAATGTGCAGAATCCGGCACTTGGATGTGTTAAATCTCATGCCATTGGACTCTGCCCATCTGTCCAGCCTGTCGAGGTCCCTCTGCAAAGCCTCTCTGCCCTCCAGCAAATCAACTGCTGCCCCCAGCTTGGTGTCATCTGCAAATTTACTGATGATGGACTCAATGCCCTCATCCAGATCATCAATAAAGATGTTGAAGAGCATGGGGCCCAGTACTGATCCCTGGGGCACACCACTAGTGACTGGCTGCCAGCTGGATGTGGTGCCATTCACCATTACTCTCTGGGCTCGGCCCTCCAGCCAGTTCCTAACCCAACGCAGTGTGCTCCTGTCCAAGCCACGGGCTGCCAGCTTGGCCAGGAGTTTGCTGTGGGGAACGGTGTCAAAGGCCTTGCTGAGGTCCAGGTAGACCACATCCACAGGCCTCCCCACATCCACCAGGCGGGTCACCTGATCATAGAAGGAGATCAGGTTGGTCAGGCAGGACCTGCCCCTCCTAAATCCATGCTGGCTAGGCCTGAGCCCCTGGCCATCCTGTAAGTGCTGTATGATCGCACTCGAGATGACCCGTTCCATAATCTTCCCTGGCACTGAGGTCAGGCTGACAGGCCTATAATTCCCTGGCTCATCCAACCGGCCCTTCTTGTGGATGGGCACCACGTTAGCCAGCTTCCAGTCTTCTGGGACCTCTCCAGTGAGCCAGGACTGCTGAAAAATGATGGAAAGTGGCTTGGACAGCTCATCTGTCAGCAATCTCAGCACCCTAGGATGGATCCTATCCGGTCCCATGGCCTTGTGGGGGTCCAAGCGGCACACATGCACCCACTTAGACAGTGGGTGTGGGGTTCTATGATATGGAATAACCCACTGGCTGATTCAGATGGCTATCCTGAGTGCACCCCCCACAACTTCCTGTGAAGAAAATTAACGCTATCCTAGCCAAACCCAGGACAGAATGGTGCATGAGGCGGGGGAAAAATAGCCTTTTGGAAGTATAGCAGACTTGAACAAGATTTAACATAATTTTGAGTTGCTATTTGAAATATGTTGGGAAAAATTATTGAACTTATTTTGGTGAAAATCCATTTCCATTTGGCAGTTGCAAAATCAATCATGAGAGATTTATGGGAAGTGAAGCTTCTAACTTCCTGCCACTGAGAAAATGATGTCCCAGCTTTGTTACATACTCACAGAGCAGAGATCTTGAGGTACAGGCATCTCAATTTTCCTTTCTGCATTTCTTCACTGTTCTGTTTTAGCCCATACACCAGAAAGATTCCAGTCTTGTTGCCTACCCAATTGTGTCAGTATATTCAGGTACTTCAGAGTGGGTTAGAACAGTTCTCTATAGGACAAATTATAGGGCCACTCTGCATGACTGGCAATAGTAGTAGATAGCAGTTCCCGTTTATAAAAGGGACATTGAACCCTCAAGTATTTCTAACTGCAGCATAAAACAAAGAATGGGGAAGGAAGGAATCAGGGAAAGGACTCAGTTCACGTGGTTGTACTATTCACATCATTTCACACTGCAACAAAAAATGTTGTTTAGACTCCTGTGTGAAATATTGTTGACTAGGAAGCTGGAGTATTCTGGTAGTGCACTCAAAGCTTCATTTAGCATGGCTTACAAAGATGTCCTTCCAAGGATAAAGGGGGTAAAATTTCTGCTTCTTTGCTGGGACTTAGGTTAAGCCAGGCACTTGACATCACATTCCAGTAGTTTGCTCATCAGATATCTCCTTTCATTTATCTTTGCCAGTACAGTATAAGTGATTGTGAATATGCGGAGAGTAGGCTCTAGGAATGACTTTTCACTATTCCTCCTCAGATAAACCTCAAGCACCTTGGACATTAAGGAAAATTACACCTCCTATGCAAACAAATGAGAAAGCATATAAAAACCCCTTACATGCTGCATTCTGTCACTGCATGTATGCTGCATTATATGAGTAGGCTGGCACATTAAAGATAGAGTACTGTCTTTGTATTTTTCTGAGTTTTGTCCATTTGGTTCACATATTCCCCTGTACCTAAATTTATTTTATTTCTAATGTTAACACTATTGAAGTTCCTGTTTGGTAAACATATATAAGCAGACTAAGGATTTCTTTAGCTCAGGGAGGAATTTGTGTCTCGTAAAGAAAGTTTTGGTGTGATTTTAAATACAGGAAAGAAAAAAAAAACAGCGCACCAAGGGACAAATTTATTTTAATAAATTGTATGACTCTTCATGTACCATACTGTTGACTCTCAGGATTGTCAGTTCTAGTGTGACCTTTAGATTTCGTAAAACAATAGAATTCACAATTGATTTCTTCAGCAGCATGCTACAGTACCAGCTGTTCTGTTAGCTTATCCATGCCAGGCCTGCTAGTGTGTGTACTTCTTTGGTGTGTACTTCTTTTTTGTGTTAACACTAAGAGTCCATTCAGCATGCCAATACTACAAAGACTGCCCCTGTTAAGGCTTTCAACATGATGGAAACCCATTCTGGCTTGGAGGACTGTATACACACAACATACAACGTCATTTTGTTTAGCTTGGGTAGACTCAAACTCAACAGCAGAACCCCTAGGTTCATTGCCAGCTGCCAACTGTGTTCCTAAATAATATTTCATCCTGGAATCCCTAGAGTCTGGGTTAACAAACTGCCAAAATAACACTCAGATGTGGTTCTTTACAAAGTTTCTCTAGCAGCTTCTATTACACAGAATCAAAGAATGGGATTGGAAGGGTACATCTGAGGATCATGTAGTCTATCTCTCTGCTAAAACAGGTCTGCCTAGAGCAGGCTGCACAGGAATACTTTCAGGCAGGTTTTTAAAATCTCCAGAGAAGCAGACACCACGACCTCTCTAGGTAGTGAGTGACAGTGGTGTCACCCTCAAAGTAAGGAACTTTTTCTGATGTTTAGGTAGAACTTTAACCTCCACTCTTTATTGGACCTGGGGGATAACATTGTAATTAAAGATGAGGAAAAGGACGAGGTACTAAATACCTACTGTGCCTCAATTTTCAACAGTAAGGCAGGAAGACTTCAGGATAACTGGCCTCCTGAAGTGGTAGATGGGGTCAGGGAGCAGCATGATCTCCCTGAAATCCATGAGGACATAGTTCGGGACTTGCTGAGCCACTTGGATACTCATAAGTCCATGGGAACCAGATGGGATCCATCCTAGGGTGCTGAGAGAGCTGGCAGATGAGCTGGCCAAGCCACTCTCCATCATTTTCCACCAGTCCTGGCTCACCACAGAGGTCACAGATGACTGGAAAAGGGCCAAAGTGATGCCCATCCACAAGAAGGGTCAGATGGAGGAACCTGCAAGCTACAGACCTGTCAGCCTGACCTCAGTGCCAGGAAAAATTATGGAGCAGATCATCTTGGGGGCAATCACTGCGCACCTGAAGGACGGTCAAGGGATCAGGCCCAGCCAGAATGGATGTAGGAAGGGCAGGTCCTGACTGACCAACCTGATCTCCTTCTATGATCAGGTGACCCGCCTGGTGGATGTGGGGAAGGCTGTGGATGTAGACTACCTGGACTTCAACAAGGCCTTTGACACCGTCCCCACAGAAAACGCCTGGCCAAGCTGTCAGCCCATGGCTTGGACAGCAGCACTCTGTGCTGGGTTAGGAAGTATCTGGAGAGTGATGGTGAATGGTACCACATCCAGCTGGAGGCCAGACACTAGTGGTGTCCCCCAGGGATCAGTGTTGGGCCCCGTCCTGTTCAATATCTTTATTGATGATCTGGATGAGGGGATTGACTCAGTCATCTGTAAATTTGCAGATCATAGCATCATAGTATCATAGTATCAGTCAGGGTTGGAAGGGACCACAAGGATCATCTAGTACCAACCCAGGCAGGGATACCTCACACTAGATCAGGCTGGCCAGAGCCTCATCCAGCCTGGTCTTAAACACCTCCAGGGATGGGGCCCCAACCACCTCCCTGGACAACCCATTCCAGGGCTTCACCACTCTCATGGGGAAGAACTTCCTCCTCACCTCCAGCCTGAATCTCCCCACCTCCAGCTTCATTCCATTTCCCCTAGTCCTATCACTACCTGATAGCCTGAGAAGTCTCTCCCCAGCCTTCTTGTAGGCCCCCTTCAGATACTGGAAGGCCACAATGAGGTCACCTCGGAGCCTTCTCTTCTCCAGACTGAACAGCCCCAACTCCTTCAGTCTGTCCTCACAGGAGAGGTGCTCCAGCCCTCTGATCATCCTCGTGGCCCTTCTCTGGACACCTTCCAGCACCTCCACATCCCTCCTGTAATAGGGGCTCCAGAACTGGACACAGTACTCCAGGAGGGGTCTCACCAGAGCTGAGTAGAGGGGGAGAATCACCTCCCTTGACCTGCTGGCCACACTTCTCCTGATGCAGCCCAGGATCTGATTGGCTTTCTGGGCTGCAAGTGCACATTGAGAGCTCATGTTGAGCTTCTCATCCACCAGCACCCCCAAGTCTCTCTCCTCAGGGCTGCTCTCCAGCCAGTCACTGCCCAGCCTGGATTTGTGCCTGGGATTGCCTCGACCCAGATGCAGGACGCTGCACTTGGTCTTGTTGAAGCTCATGAGGTTGGCTTGTGCCCACCTCTCCAGCCTGTCAAAGTCCCTCTGGATGGCATCCCTTCCCTCCAGCGTGTCTGCTGTACCGCACAGCTTGGTGTCATCAGCAAACTTGCTGAGGGTGCACTCGATGCCACTGTCCATGTCACCCACAAAGATGTTGAACAAGACCGGTCCCAGGACTGATCCCTGAGGGACTCCGCTTGTCACTGGCCTCCACTGGGACATGGATCCATTGACAGCTACTCTTTGGGCGCGGCCATCAAGCCAGTTCTTTATCCGTCTAGTGGTCCACCCATCAAACCCATGTGTCACCAGCTTGGAGACCAGGATGTGGTGCGGGACAGTGTCGAAGGCTTTGCTCAAGTCCAGGAAAATGGCATCAGTTGCTCGCCCCTCATCTATTAATGCTGTCACCTGCTCATAGAAGGCCACCAGGTTTGTCAGGCAGGATTTGCCCTTGGCAAAGCCATGCTGACTATTCGGCAGCAGCCCCTTCGGAACAGCACCGGGACCAGCGGCCGCTTGGGCGGCTTTTCGCGCTTCTCCTCTTCGGGCTGCGGTGGCGGCTGGGCTCGCCACGCTTCCTGAGCACACAGCGGCACTCGGGCGGCCCTGTCTTCACGTGCCTACGGCTCGTGAGGCCAGCGCCTTCGGCGGCGGAATTTAAACAAGGGCAGCGGTTCGCGCGGCTCCGCTCGGCAGCAGCCCCTTCTCTGGTGCTCTCTGGTGCTCTCGCGTGCCGCCGCACTTTTTCTAAATTTTTGTCCAGTGGGTGGTGTGTCCAGGGGCAGCCACGGCCGTGGCCAGGGGCAGCATGGTTATAACGCGCAGCAAAATCTCCTTTAAAAAATCAGTGTCGACCCAGGCTGAGGTAGAACACAAGCAGGTAGCTGTCCAGGTATCTGGCTGTAGTGAGTGCTGGGGCCTGGCTCTTGAGATGCAGGGTAGTGGAAGCATCTCTTGCATTAGGTGTGAGCAGATGGGCTATCTGCTCGACCTTGTGGCCAGACTAAAGGATGAGGTTGCTAGTCTTAGAGATGTATGGGATTGTAGAAAAGTGATGAGCCACAGGAGGAAAGAGATGAACCCGAGTAAGCAGGCTCCACAGGCTCCCCCAGCAGAGACTGGTTGTTCGAAAAGCAGAGGGGAATGGATACAGGTTCCTCTCAAAGGACACAAATTAATACCTCCTTGCCTCCCCCCACCTCCCTCACTGCCCTTGGAAAACAGGTATGGGGCGCTGGAGATCGAGGGTGAGGTGATACTGATGCCGGAGGACACACCATCTGGGGTCTTCCCTGAGGCTAAACAGCCTAAGGTTAAACAGCCTAAGGTTAAACAGCCTAAGGCAATGCAGCCTAAGGTTAAACAGCCTTCCCCTGGCATCAGGACTTGCTCCCTAAAAAAAGAAAAGGAGGGTAATTGTTATTGGTGATTCCCTCCTGAGGGGAACAGAAGGTCCCATATGTAGGCCGGACCCATCTCATAGGGAATTTATTAGCCTAGCAGGAGTCCAAGTTGGAGATGTTACCAGAAGGCTGCCCAGTCTGGTACAGCCCTCTGATTATTATCCCTTATTGGCCATGCAGTTAGGGAATGATGATGTTGGTACCAGGCTTCCCAGGGCTATCAAAAATGACCTCAGGGCCCTGGAAGATCTGGTTGAGAGGTCAGGTGCACAAATAATTTTTACATCGATACCGTCAGTTGCAGGAGGGAACACAATAAGGAACAGGTCAGCCGCTGTAGTCAACAAGTGGCTTAGGGGCTGGTGCAGACGAATGAATTTTGGGTTTTTCGATCTTGGGGAACTTTCTACTGCACCAGGTCAGCTGGTAACAGATGGAGTACATCTGTCCCAGAGGAGGGGAAAGGTCACAATACATGAGAATGGCCTGTCCCCCAAAGGTAAAAAGATTCTGGGAAGGGAATTAGCAAGTCTCATTGACAGGGCTTTAAACTAGCTTCGAAGGGGGAGGGTCAGAAACCAGTGCCCTCAGGCAGGAGTCTGGAGGTGATAAGCTAGACCTAGAGGTGAAACCAGCAGCCCAGCTGCAGTGCATGTACACTAATGCACGAAGCATGGGTAACAAACAAGAGGAGCTGGAAGCCTTGTTGCAGCAAGAAAGTTATGATGTAGTTGCCATCACAGAGACGTGGTGGGATGACTCGCATGACTGGAGCGCTGCAATTGACGGCTACAGGCTCTTCAGGAGAAACAGGCAAGGAAGAAGGGGTGGAGGGGTGGCCCAGTACATCAGGGAGGCACTGGATGCTGTTGAGATGGAGATCAGGGATGATAGGGTTGAGTGCTTGTGGGTGAGAATTAGAGGGAAGACCAACAGGGCAGACATCCTGGTTGGAGTCTGTTATAGACCACCCAACCAGGAGGAGGATGTTGATGAGGCATTCTATAGGCAGCTTAAGGCTGTCTCAAGATTGCCTGACCTCGTTCTCATGGGTGACTTCAACCTGCCTGATATCAGCTGGGATCTCAACACAGCAGAGAGGAGGCAGTCTAGGAGGTTCTTAGAGTGCATGGAGGACAGCTTCTTATCCCAGGTGCTGCGTAAGCCTACCAGGGGTAAGGCTATGCTTGACCTCCTCTTCACCAACAGGGAAGGGCTGGTGGGTGATGTGGTGGTCGGAGGGTGTTTAGGCACCAGTGACCACGACATAATAGAGTTTTCGGTATGCAGCCAAGCCAAGAGGGGGAGCAAGAAGACCTCCACTCTGGACTTCAGGAGGGCAGACTTCAGGCTACTCAAGGAACTAATTCAGAAGGTTCCTTGGGAATCAGCCCTAAAAACAAAGGGGTCCAGGAGAGCTGGACCTACTTCAAGGAAGAACTATTGAAGGTGCAAGAACAGGCTGTGCCAGTGTGCCGGAAGATGAGCCGCCGGGGCAGACGGCCAGCCTGGTTGGGTAATGAACTTTTAATAGAACTAAGGGAAAAAAAGAGGGCGTATCATCTTTGGAAGAAAGGGGAGGCAACCTACGGAATGTTTAGGGATGTTGCTAGGACATGCAGGAAGAAAATTAGGGAGGCAAAAGCCCATTTAGAACTTAGACTGGCCTCTGCTGTGAAGGACAACAAAAAGTCCTTCTATAAATACATCAATAGCAGGAAGAAGGGCAAGGACAACCTCCACTCCTTGGTTGACACGGAGGGGAACGTTGTAACAAAGGATGAGGAAAAGGCAGAGGTACTTAACACCTTCTTTGCCTCAGTTTTCACTAGCAGGGCAAAATGTCTTCCAGACAGCTGGCCTGCAGAGCTGGCAGAAAGAGACAGAGAGCTGCATAGTTTCCCGCTGCTCCAAGAGGAAGTTAGAGATCTACTGAGCCGCTTGGACCCCCACAAGGCCATGGGACCGGATGGGATCCATCCTAGGGTGCTGAGATTGCTGACAGATGAGCTGTCCAAGCCACTTTCCATCATTTTTCAGCAGTCCTGGCTCACTGGAGAGGTCCCAGAAGACTGGAAGCTGGCCAACGTGGTGCCCATCCATAAGAAGGGCCGGTTGGATGAGCCAGGGAATTATAGGCCTGTCAGCCTGACCTCAGTGCCAGGAAAGATTATGGAGCAGGTCATCTTGTGTGCGATCACACAGCACTTACAGGATGGCCAGGGGCTCAGGCCTAGCCAGCATGGATTTAGGAGGGGCAAGTCCTGCCTGACCAACCTGATCTCCTTCTATGATCAGGTGACCCGCCTGGTGGATGTGGGGAAGCCTGTGGATGTGGTCTACCTGGACCTCAGCAAGGCTTTTGACACTGTCCCCCACAGCAAACTCCTGGCCAAGCTGGCAGCCCATGGCTTGGACAAGATCACACTGTGTTGGGTTAGGAACTGGCTGGAGAGCCGAGCCCAGAGAGTAATGGTGAATGGCACCACATCCAGCTGGCGGCCTGTCACTAGTGGTGTGCCCCAGGGATCAGTACTGGGCCCCATACTCTTCAACATCTTTATTGATGATCTGGATGAGGGCACTGAGTCCATCATCAGTAAATTTGCAGATGACACCAAGCTGGGGGCAGCAGTTGATTTGCTGGAGGGCAGAGAGGCTTTGCAGAGGGACCTCGACAGGCTGGACAGATGGGCAGAGTCCAATGGCATGAGATTGAACACATCCAAGTGCCGGGTTCTGCACATTGGCCACAACAACCCCATGCAGTGCTACAGGCTGGGGTCAGAGTGGCTGGAGAGTGGCCAGGCAGAGAGGGACCTGGGGGTACTTGTTGATTGTAGGCTGAACATGAGCCTGCAGTGTGCCCAGGCAGCCAAGAAGGCCAATGGCATCCTGGCTTGCATCAGGAACAGTGTGGCCAGCAGGAGCAGGGAGGTCATTCTCCCCCTGTACACTGCACTGGTTAGGCCACACCTTGAGTACTGTGTCCAGTTCTGGGCCCCTCAGTTTAGGAAGCATGTTGACTTGCTGGAACGTGTCCAGAGAAGGGCAACAAAGCTGGTGAGGGGTTTGGAACACAAGCCCTATGAGGAAAGGCTGAGGGAGCTGGGGTTGCTTAGCCTGGAGAAAAGGAGACTGAGGGGTGACCTTATTGCTCTCTACAACTACCTGAAGGGAGGTTGTAGCCAGGCAGAGGTTGGTCTCTTCTCCCAGGCAGCCAGCACCAGAACAAGAGGACACAGTCTCAGGCTGCACCAGGGCAGGTTTAGGCTGGATGTTGAAGAAGTTCTACACGGAGAGAGTGATTGGCCATTGGAATCGGCTACCCATGGAGGTGGTGGAGTCACCTTCACTGGAGGTGTTCAGGAGAAGACTTGATGGGGTGCTTGGCTGTATGGTCTAGTTGTTGGGTGGGTTGGACTGTTTGATGGGTTGGACGCGATGATCTTGGAGGTCTCTTCCAACCTGGTGTATTGTATTGTATTGTATTGTATTGTATTGTATTGTATTGTATTGTATTGTATTGTATTGTACTGTATTCCAAATCACCTCTTCAGTGTTCTTCTGAGTCATTAGTGCCTCCAGGAGGATCTGCTCCATGATCTTTCTGGGCACAGAGGTGAGACTGACTGGCCTGTAGTTCCCTGGTTCCTCCTTCTTACCCTTTTTGAAAATGGGAGCAATGTTTCCCCTTTTCCAGTCTGTGGGGACTTCCCCAGGCTGCCATGACTTCTGGAATATAATAGAGAGGGGCTTGGCAACCTCATCTGCCAGTTCTCTCAGCACCCGTGGGTGTATCCCGTCGGGTCCCATGGACTTGAACACTTTCAGGTTGTTCAGGTGATCACGAACCTGAGCTTCACTTATGATGGACACTTCTCCCTCCCTGTCCCTGGCATCGTCTGCCATGACACCAGGAGTGTGGCTGGAGGCCCTTGCAGTGAAGACTGAGGTAAAGAAGTTATTGAGTACCTCAGCCTTTTCCACATCATTTGTGGCCATTTCACCAGTTTCCTTTCTGAGGGGGCCCACACCTTCCCTAGTCTTCTTCTTGCCATTAATACACCTGTAGAAATTCTTAGTGTTCCCTTTAACCTCCCTGGCTAGATTCAATTCAAACTCTGCTTTGGCTTTCCTAACCAGGCCTCTTTTTGCTGGGGCAGCTTCCTTATATCTCCCCTGTTCTATGTGTCCTTCCCTCCACTTCCTGTGGAGTTTCTTTTTAAGTGATAGTGTGTCCAGTAGGTCCTTGCTCATCCAGGCAGGCTTCCTAGCATTCTTTCCTGCTTTTCTCCTTGTAGGTATACATAGCTCCTGGACACAGAGGAGGTGGTCCTTGAATACTGACCAGCTGTCCTGGGTCCCTCTTCCCTTCAGGGCTTCGTCCCATGACACTTTGGCTAGCAGATCCCTGAAGTGATCGAAGTCTGCACACCTGAAGTCCAGGGTTGTAAGCTTAGAATAGGTCCTCCTGATTGCCCTGAGGAGATTAAATTCAGCTGCTTCATGGTCACTGCAGCCAAGGCCGTCTCTGAGCCTCACATTGGTTACCAGCCCTTCCCTGTTGGTGAGAACAAGGTCCAGCGTAGCACCTTTTCTTGTTGGTTCCTCTACCATTTGGAGGAGGAAGTTGTCTTCTATGCAGTCCAGGAACATCCTGGATTGCTGGTGCCTTACTGTGTTGTCCCTCCAGCAGATGTCAGGGTGGTTGAAATCCCCCATGAGGACCAGGGCTTGTGACCTGGAAGCCGCTTCTATTTGCCTGTGGAGGGCCTCATGTGCTTGGTTCTGCTGGTCAGGTGGCCTGTAGGAGACCCCCACAGTAATATCTCCTTCCTCTGTCTTGCCTTCGATTTTAACCCATACACTCTCAACCAGCTCATCATGTCTCCCCAGGTGGAGTTCTGCTGATTCCAGCTGGTTGTTGACATGGCAACACCTCCTCCTCTCCTTCCTTGCCTATCCTTCCTGAAGAGCTTATACCCGTCTATCCCTACATTTCAGTCATGGGAATCATCCCACCAAGTTCCAGTAATGCTCACTATGTCACGGCATCCCAGCAGCACAGTGGCCCTTAATTCATCCTGTTCATTGCCCAAGCTGCGTGCATTTGCATAGAAGCACTTCAGCTGGGCTGGCCCTGTCGTCCTCCTGTGCCAACTCCCCTTGGTTTCCACAGGGTGTCCTGGTGCATCATTCGTGGTTTGCCTCAGGGCAGCAAGTTGAGAGCCCTTACCAGCTCTCCACTCCTGTGCCTTTGGTGAGCTGCCCCTCTGTTTGTCAGTGGCCAGCAAGAGACTATTAACCCCTTTCCCCTTCAAATCAAGTTTAAAGCCCTATTAATGAGCCCTGCCAATTCCTGCCCCAGGATCCTTTTCCCCCTCTGGGACAAGTGTGTCCCATAAGTTGTTTGCAGCTCTGCTGCCTTGTAAACCAAGCCATGATTGTAGAACCCAAAGGGTTGATGGCACCAGCCCTGGAGCCATGAATTGACCTGTTGGCTCTTCCTCAATGTTCCCTCATCCATCATTGCTGTTAGAGGGATAACAGAGAACACAACTTGAGCTCCTGATCCCTTTAGCAGTTGCCCTAAGGCTCTGAAATCTCTTTTAATTGATAGTGAGCCTCTCATTGTTGCATCCTCACTACCCACCTGAAAGACCAGCAGTGGGTAGTAGTCTGAAGGACTCATGAGTTTGGGAATTTTGCCTACTATGTCCTTTACTTGGGCACCAGGCAGGCAGCAGATCTCCCTATTAAATGGGTCTGGTCTGCATATTGGGCCCTCTGCTCCCTTCGGTAGGGAGTCTCCTACAACGACTCTATGAGGTTTCTTTTCCAGATTAGTTTTGATGGCTGGCCTGAGGCAACCTGTCATTGGTGCAGCTTCTGACCTCCTTGAGTCCTCAACCTTACTGATGACCTGTTCCTCCTGCAGAGCCTCATACCTATTCTGTAAGTGCACTGTAGGCAGTGTGCTGCTCAAAGTAGCACACGTGCCCCGTTTGCATTTCTTCCATCGGGCAGAGACTTGCTCCCATTGGCCCTGCTCGTGTGGGTTACTGCAGGGAGGCTGAGAGGCTTGCTGATGGGAGGGTATCAAACTCCCTGTTCCACTAAGAGTTGCCCACTGTTCTGGTTTTGTAGAGGTTAGATTATGGAAATAGTCAATTTTCCTTTTGCTGTCTCTTATAGCTCCTAGCCTTTCCACCTCCTCTTCTAGTTCAGCCACCATGCTCATCAGATCACTGATCTGCTCACAGCTAACACAGGAGTTGTTCCTTCCATCCTCCATATCAAGTGCCAGGATCCAGCACTCACTGCAGCCACCTGCCTGAACACCTGCATGCTTGGGAGTGGCCTCTGTTTGGGTGCCCACTGTTCTTCTACTAGCCTTTGTTCGAGTAGTAACCATCTTGCAGTAACCACCCCCTCCACCCCACCTTTTTTTTTTTTCCCCCGTCAGTGAGCAGGCCTGGCTGAGCACCCAGAGCTGAGCTCCCAGAGCTGAGCACCCAGAGCTGAGCACCCAAATCTGAGCAACCAGTGCTGAGCACCCAAAGCTGAGCACCCAGAGCTGAGCACCCAGAGCTGAGCTCCTCGCCGCTGCCTCCTCCCTCCTCAGCCATGCGCTGGGGTCTGTTTGGTTGGCGCGCGGTTTCCACGGCAACCCTTCCCCTGCTACATCACTGCCCTCAGGCACGTAGGCAACCCGAGCCTGCCGCCCCTCCTGCCCTCTTTAGGAGGTCCCGAGCCACCAGCCCCTTACCACCTGAAAAGAAAGGAAAGTAAAGCCAAAGGCAAGCTCCCAATCACAGTATCACAGTATCACAGTATCGCTAAGGTTGGAAGAGACCTCGAAGATCATTGAGTCCAACCTGTCACCACAGACCCCATGACTAGACCATGGCACCAAGTGCCACGTCCAATCCCCTCTTGAACACCTCCAGGGACGGTGACTCCACCACCTGCCCGGGCAGCCCATTCCAATGGTGAACGACTCTCTCGGTGAAGAACTTTCTCCTCACCTCGAGCCTAAACTTCCCCTCATAAGAGAACACAGAATGCCAGGTTGGAAAGGACCCCAAGGATCATCTGGTCCAACCTTTCTAGGTTATGGCCCAGCACCCTGTCAGTCTGAGTCTTAAAACTGACCAGTGTAGGGGAATCCACTACTTCTCTTGGGTGATGATTCCAGTGTTCAGTTGTTCTCATGGTGAAACATTTTCTTTTGGATTCCAACCAGAGATCAATCCTAACAGGAAAAGATGATTTTGAAACTGCAGCAAGTCAGCTTCTAAATGTAAAATCACGAAGTCTAACATTAATCCATTACTATCCTTAGGATATTAAACAAGAACAGTAGAAGCTGTTCTGATTGTGTTTTCCCCTTTTCCAAACACCAGCACAAAATTCAGAAGATACAAACTCCTGGAGAGTGTAAATCAAGAGTGATTTAAAGTGATTTAAACACAAGAGTAATTTGATAGTATTGAATATCTTGATACCTGCATTCACACCACCACTTGACAGAATCATCCTCTCAACTTCTAGACAATTCATCTGTCATGAAAAAATATGTAATTTTTATTTTGTATAAACCAACCTTCACATACAATGCTTGAAACAGCCTTAGTTATCCACATAGCTTTCAGAGAGAAACAAAGCAGAAAGGTTTTTTTTTGTTGAATTCCTGTTTACTTTCCACCATGCCACAGTTCACTCTTGGATATATACACTTGAATTCTCCCTTAAGCATAAGCTTCTCTTCAAGGCATACTGCAATGCTGAGCTGCTCGCCACTGCCTCCTCCCTCCGCAGCCTCCTCCCTCCGCTGCCTCCTCCCTCCGCAGCCTCCTCCCTCCGCAGCCTCCTCCCTCCGCTGCCTCCTCCCTCCGCAGCCTCCTCCCTCCGCTGCCTTCTCCCTCCGCTGCCTTCTCCCTCCGCTGCCTTCTCCCTCTGCAGCCTCTTCCCTCCGCAGCCTCCTCCCTCCGCAGCCACGCTCTGGGTTCTTTTCCATTTAAAAATAAAAACAAAAAAAGAAGCGCGCGAGCGCAGTCCCCCACCACCACAAATTATGCAGTCGAGTTTCCCGCATTTGGGGAAATTGCAGGGGTCAGCACACCTGGAGTGCAAAGGATGAGCCTCGCCCTGGGGAAACCACCTGTCTGATCATGGTGTCTCTCCTGCCAGGTAAATATACACCTTACTGTCCACTCATCTAACCCACACTTACATATGAGGATATTACGGGAGACCGTGTCAAAAGCTTATTGTTAGCACAATACTTATTATGCTATCACATTGAAAGTACCAAATGTAGGTAAGTGATTATAAAATCAAGTTATGAAAAAAAAATTATGGCTTTGAATACTTATGAATTGTATCCAAGGTTTCAGGCACCTGTTTTTGATGATTATTTGCAGGTGGTCTCAGAAACAGGGCAAGGTTTTTAACATACTTTCTTGGACATACCTTTTCTGATATACCTATTAAATAGTTGTGGCAAAGAAACCTACAGCTTCTTTTGGTCTCGTTAGCTTTAGTTTTTTGTTAAGACTGTATGCTGCAAAATAATGGCTGCTGACCACAAGTAATTCAATGTTCAGAAAAGATGAAGAGTGCTGCTGCTGTCATATGGAGCTGGCTGCAAGATGCTCATCTTTTTTCTGAAGTTAGGCACAGGAGTAATTTTCTTTAGGGGAGAAAAGTCACTGAAATCCTGTTTCTTTGCAATGACTGAACAGAATAGCCAGAACCAATAGGAGTAATTTAGTACTGATGATACATCCCTGTGGCGATGTTACAGTCTGGTCTCAACGGGATTACCAAGCATCCAAGCCACCTCAGTGCCCGCCTGATGCCACTCAGGCTCTGCAGGAAACCAATGGAAGCAGCAGCTGCATCTTTCTCATGGACATTAGCTTCAAATGAACAGGAGCTTTAGAAACCCATGTTCTTCAAAAATAGTAGTCAGGATGATTAAATAAGACTAGACGTGCACCAGTGTTTATGTACAAGTTGATACGAATACCAGAGTATCCTGGGTTTGGCTAGGATAGGGTCAATTTTCTCATAAGAAGTAGGAAGGGACCACACAAAGGCTATCCAACTGAACCAGCCAGTGGGGGGATTCTATAACATACTGACATTTTGTCCCACATATGTATATACATACATAAGGGGAGGAAAGGAAGAGCTGGCCCAGGCTGGTGCAATGGGTTTGGGAGCCTGCTCCTCACTGGGTGAGGTTGTCAAGATTTATAGCACCCACTTTATAGATGACTGCATTAGTATTATTGTTATTCCTGTTGCTTATTTGTGCTCTCTGTTTTTCTAGTAAACTCTCATTATGTCAGCCCACTGTGTTTTGCATTTTGCTCCCAGTTTCCTTTCCCATCC
This sequence comes from Picus viridis, assembly GCA_033816785.1. Lineage (NCBI taxonomy): Eukaryota > Metazoa > Chordata > Aves > Piciformes > Picidae > Picus > Picus viridis. Next base: position 70,747,812 of record CM066606.1, on the reverse strand, counting down.
CACCAGGGGCTCAGAGAACCATGTGAGTGGCTGCATGGGGCTCAGTGCCCTGATGATTCTAAACTAAAACACAAAGCAAGGACATTTCTGTTATGAATATGTGGTCAGTAGCTCAATTGCTTATTGAGCTGGACATGTTTTCTCTGTATGACTCGCTGAACAACCTCAGTAACACAAACAGAAAAATGCCATGCTGACACTCAGCCTTGGGTATTGCCTTTAGACCAATAAATGGGCAACATTGCCCATTACAGTTATACCAAAAGCCCTATGCCATTTCTAAATACCTCCACCAAGGTACTTTTTGCCTTATCTATTCTGAAGAGACCTAAAATTACAGACAGAATATGCACCTATTTGCTAGAAGATGGTTCCTTTTCCTGGCATTTTCTTTTCAGTTTTGCTCAAGCTGTACCTTGAGGTACCTCGAGGTCTGGCATAAATTTTTTAGATTCTTTCCAATGAAAGCACCACTTTCCCAGAACAAGGCTTACGTGGAATTGAGGTGCCTTCCCTTGGCACCCCCTAAATTAAAAGGTCATTATCTAATTCACCTCAGTGTCACAGTTGTCCACAGGTCTGCACCATCGTACATCCACAGCCACCTATACCATGATTCAGCACCAGCAGTGCAGGGACAAGTGGAGATAGCTTACTTATGAGCAGGAATAAGACTCATGGAAAGTCATTGTATTCACTTGATTTCTGCTGTGGGCTTAAGACAGCTGCCTTCTCCTGTTGCATGGACCACACACCACTCGGGAGAGAAAACCACAGTGAACATAAACCATCACCCAATATATTCTTCAGTCCATCACGTCTGCTTGTCAAGGGGCTCTGTCCTGTGCCCTCTGGCACAGATCCTGCCCCAGACATTAGGACATGACATTTCCTAGTGGTGAACCTCCAGCATCTCCAGGGATCAGTTTCTGAAGCAACAGTGATAAAGAATGAGCACGCATTAAGAGGCCAGGCTTCATCTGCTGTGATCCCACCAACTCCTGGATGACAGACAGACACAGGGCACAGGGAAACCTTTTAATCCACCATTGACAAAAGCAGTCATTGGGCTGCTTTAATCAGTGCAAGAGATTTTTATGAAGTTCCTGCGTGGAAGTAGATGGATAGGTGTGAATTTAAGATACAGCTTTATAGTTTAAAGGACATATTTATAGCATGCCACTGTAACTATAGAACTATGCTCAGGCTGCACTTTGAACATAATATGTTGCCTACCAAACACCTTTTCCTTTTACCAATCATGTGTCTATGTGTCTGATGATGCTCATCTGAGTCTCCAGCGTCCTGGACTAATTAGCCAATTTTCAACCTTTCCAATTAACGGGGACTAAAATTAAGTATTTTTTAACAATAATATATATAATATATATTATATCTGTAATAATTTTCTACTGCTCTTTAGATCACAACTCAAAATTAATCAAGAATATTTTTAACATCACAAATGCATAGGGACTTCTGTGGTCTCCTAGGAGCCACATAACTACACATTATGCTGGTGACAGCTATTGTCCTCTCTAATACAGTCTCTGTTTGCCAAGAATACACCATGACATGTGGAGCTGCAGATCCCTTAAGAAATTTACTGAGATGAGGACACTGTGCTGTCACCTTAACTGTCACACAAGCCTGTTACATTTGGATTGCTGTTAATGCACATGGGCCCGTGCAAGAATATTGGAAAAAATGTGAGTACTGAAAAGCAGAAAAACTAGTGGCTTCATAGAGAAAATCTGTGTCCTGAGTGGAGCACAGTGCTTTCACTTATGTGCCACAGAAGAATAAACTTCAGACAGGTATATGTACTGTCAATAGCTCAGCTTTTGAAGCAGTGAGAGTAAGTGAAACCTGTGTGGATATTCAGAACAATTTCCGAAAACTTCCAGCACATCAAGCAAACTAAATTTGATGTGGGTGCTCACCTTTCTGTTAACTTTGCTCTACTGAGAGCAAATATGCATACCAGATGCAAAATACATTAAAAGGATCAAATAAATGGCAATTTTAAGCACTATTTATTCATCTCACTGCGTGCAAATATACCCTACAGCCGCACACGTGAACGACGTAAGTGCAATTTGTAAACATTGTGGATGTGAAGTTCCATGATGGGGCAGGTGTATCTTGTTTAAACCACTTGGGATGGTCTGTCCACTTTCGCACTAGCCAGCTGCAGTCACTGTTCTGTACATTACGTTCTTCTGCTCCACTGAGTAAAACCTCCAGGTAAAATCGGATAGAACTTCATTTAATCTCTACACGCATTAGCAAAGTACTGGCAGCGAGTAGCTGACTCGAAAACCACGGCAGCCCTTTGTAAAGCCTGGTAACCACCGTAGCGGTGGTGCCCGAGGCTCGCCGCAGTCGTGTTCCTTCCTTCTCCGCTCCAACCGCGGGGAAAAACAGCAGCACCCTCTTGCGACGAGAAAAACGGGGAGGATACCGACGGCCGATGTCGAGCTGCCGGCCTCCCGCTGCGGCAGGCCCCGCTCCTCTGCGCCCGGGACATGCGTGGCAGGGGCGGTGGGATCTCAGCTTGGCACCCAGCGGAAGCGGTACCCGCCGGCGGCCGTGCGGACTGTGAAGGCGCTGCCTTGAGGGAAGGCCAGAGTGCGGATGCTACCCGCCTCCCCCAGCGCAGCCCGCAGGCTGCCGGGCCCCTCCAACTCCTCACCGCCGGGGCGCGGAGCGGCGCGGACCGTACGCAGCCCGCGGAAGGCGCCGTGCAGGCTCGGGGCCAGCCGCGGGCGCTTGGCCGTGGGGCTTCCCCCGGGCTTCCCCCGGGCTCACTCCGAGGCCGGCCCCGGGGCTGGCCCCCAGGCTTCGCAGAGCAGCGCGGCACTTCTCCGAGACTTCCCGCAGCATTGTGTCCACACCCGCCGTCTCTTCCTGCGGCTCCTGTCGCTCGTGCCCGCCCCAGGTCCCCGCCGGGGCGGCGGCAGGAGGAGGAGACGGAGAATGAAGAGGTGGAGGAGGTAGGGCAGCCCCGTCGGCGCACTGCGACAGCATGAGCGTCTGCCAGAGGGAGAGCACGATTTCCGAGGGCTGTGCCACACCGCACATCCCCGCACCACCCTGCCCTACACCACCTCACTCCACCCTGCCCCGCACCCGTCTGCCCACACCACATGATCACATCCCGCACCTCACTGCCCTGCCCCACACTACCCCATCCCACACTGACCCATCCTGCACAGCCTTGCCCCAAACAGTATCACACTGTCCCCCCACTGCCCTGCTTCAACCACTGGTGCACCATGCTGATTCACACTGACCCAGCCCACCACATCCCACCCCACCACGAATCATCTTCTTGTGCACCACACGGTCTCACACTACAACACCTCATCCCACCCCATACCTCCTCCACCACCCCATTCCATGGCCCTGTCCCATCTCACACTGCTCAGCCTCATCCTGCATGCTGTCCCCAGAGGCACCCCTCATTGCACTGCCACCAAAGAATCAGCTGGGCCGTCCGGCAGCCAAGCCAGATGGGACAGCACTCACATCAAGGACAGCAGCCAGCTGCCTGGCCTGGCTCGCCAGCTCCTTCAGCTGCATGTTGCTCTCCCGCAGGGTCACTAGCTCTTCTTGCCTCTGTGTGAGGGTCTCCTGCAGCTGTGAATGACAAGTGGAGACGAAATGGCTGGGACAGACCCACTTTCCAGGGGCCAGGGAAGCTGCACACCAGAGCCATGCAGCTACCTTAGCAGAATGTGAAAGAGAAAACCAGTGCAGGCCCTAGGCAAGGATCTGGGGATTCCTACCTGGCTGTTAGCCGTCAGGGCATCTCCCAGTGCTTTCTGGTGTTGGCCTGCCAGGTCCCTCCAGCATGACTCAGGGGAAGGCAAGTGCTGAAGGGGCATCTGCACCAGCATGCTGCTCTCCAGCTGTGGTGTGCAGGGGCCAAAGGCCATCTCCTCACTAAGCAAAAAATCGAATTCAGCGCAGTCCTGTGGTGTTGGAGGCAGTCCGTCTGGAGGGAAAAAGACCAGGCATTAAGACAGAGGTTGTTTCCACATCCTCTCTTCTCTCTGACCACAGCACACCATCCTGGTGCTCAGAATCCCATCAGTATTTCCCCAAAAGCTTTTAACCTACTGCAGCAGCTGTGCACTCAAAATGTCTTTGCATTTAGTTTCTGCCTTCCATAGGAGAAACCTCAGCGCAGGTGCTGGTCCTTCTGAGCGGGTGTGCAGGGACACAGTGTTTAAGGACTGTCCCAAGGTGGGATGTGTATTCAGTGAGTGGGCATTCAAAACACCAAAAACAAAGCAAAAAACCGGAGGAGATTGTATGAAGCGTAACTGCTGATGTGCACACACAGGTATGTTTGACTCAGATAAGGAAAAATATCTACTTACCAGATATAAAATCATCAACAACATCTCTGAACTCCTGGAAATTAAACTCTGTTCCATCCCGGAAGTAAGGACCCTGGGAGGGGTAAAGAAAATGTATCTATGAGCAGGGCTCAGAATTGTCCATGCTGCCCACACCACTCTAACACTGACTGCTGCCTGTACTCAGCACCTTCTCACAGGTCCAGAGCTGCACCCACCATTTCAGAGATGGGAAGGCTCAGAGAGCTGCTAGTACCCATCAGCTTGAGGAGGTGTCCTGTGATGGGAGCAGTCAAGCCAGATTGAAGTCTGGGGGAGTTACCTGCTGCAGGGTCACAGGGCTGGCTGGGGTGTTGGGAAGGATGGGGGCACAGGCTGCCAAATCCTGCCAGTCGATAGTGGTGAGTGCTGGGGACAGTGAAAGACATTGGTGAGGAGCCCAGACAGGGATGGGCAAAGCTGGAGGGGCACACTGAAATATGAAAGGCACGCTGAACTGTGAAGCACAGCCGAGGGTGCATCCTCGAGGGACATAGCAGAAGATACAGAGCTGGGGAGCATGATGGGGAGCACCGAGGGGAACATAGCAGCAGACACGGAAAGGGGGCACATAGCAGGAGGCACACAGTGGGGGGCATAGTGGGGATATCATGGTCGCGGGAGGCAGGGTTGGGGAGCACAATCCAGGGCACCAGAGAGGCGCTTTGGGAGGCTCGAGGATCAGGGCTCTGTACCGCGGACAGACTCACCGAGGGTGGGTGCCGTGGGGGCCGCCGCGGCAGCTCTGAGGCGATGGGGGTGCAGGGGCGCTCGGGAGCTCAGGGAAGCCGGGAGGGTCCCCGCCGCCCTCCCGCCGGGACGGACTGCCTTTTTGACGAGGCGGGGGTGGACCCTGCACCCTGTTGGGGCAGATGCTGCTGAAAGCCCGGCGGCGGCCGCCCTGTTCCATCCTGCCACCGCACTGACTCCGCCGGGCACCCTCCGCGCTGCGCTCGGCGCTGCCCTGGGAGCAGGGGCGCGGGGAGCAGGTGCCAAGCCAGGGCCTGTCCGCCCGCTTTTCCTTCGCTGGGGGCGGAAATGCCCCGCCGCCTCCCCAAGCCGCGCCGGCGGCTCCCGCGCCCGCGGCGCCCTTCCCCGCGCCCGCGGAGCCGGGGCGGGCCGAGGGGCTGCGCCGGAGGGAAGCTCTAGAAGAGGCGGTGCCACCCCCGTCAGCACCTCGATCCGCCGGCCCCCGCCAGGTCTTTGCTGGGCCGTGTATGGGCATCAGTTTGCGGGTTAAGTCTTACAGATACTGATCAAATAGTAGGGCCGGGGCCGTCAACGCCGAAAGCGTAAGGTTGGTGGGAGCAGGAAAAATAGAAACCAGCCCGTGGCACTTTGCCTCTACTGAACTCCGCACCGGGAAGGTAAAGATCCCTCACTGCTGCGCCGCCGAACCTAAGGTGAAATCACCGACGGTGTTGGCGGAGAGTAAACTGACTCCCAGCACCAGGTGATGGGCAATCTGGGTATTATCTGCCGCAACCGTTGGCAGGCCGTGCTTGTTCTGTCCCGACACCTGCTGAGCTCGGGGCACAGTCCAGCACGGGTCACTCGTTCCATGCTGTCCTGAAAGGCGAGTACCCGTGAGGCAGACTTTAGAGGTATATGTGCTCTTTTGACATCACTTCTGTGTACATGCACGAAGTCAATAAAATGGGGAGGCGGGGCAGGGGGAACAGGGAAAGTTGCAATTCTGTGATTGTTTTCTTTCCTCGAAGATTTGTTGTGATATATAGTGCCCACTTAGTAAGTGGTACAGAACTGCTGGAAAAATAATAAACATCTTTTTTAAGCTGTTCTGGTGCATTGTCTCCTCCCCAACTCACACACACAGGTCAGTAATATTACTATTTATTCCCAAGCCATGAGAACTGTGTGACAGCATGAAGTGGGGAACAGAAATTAGTTTATTCAACATTCATGTGGTTCTTCCCCCGTTACCTTTACAGATGACCCTGAAAACAAATAATACAAGCACGAGATTTTTTTTTTTAAATATAATTTACACAGTGGGGTTTAAAACTCAAATGGACAGTAATATCATGTGCAAAATACGGTCTAATTTTCAAAACTTCAACGACTAACAGTGGGTTGGAGCCTACATTACCTCTTAGGACCACCAAAGACCAGCCAGCACAGAGCTGACCCAGGCAGTGCCCTGGCTGCCGGCACAAGCAATGGGGGTCATCGTCCCGCAGTCAGTGGCTGCCCTGATACCAGGGGCACTTCCGAGCCACCTCCCAGGGCAGGAGACCCGACAGAGTGTCCTCGTTTAGTGACACCAAGACCTGCAGCTGGGCCATGCAGTCTTCCAGGATCTCCTCCGGGTAGCCGCTGACCTCCAGGTTCGCAGGTTTGTGGTGCTGCAGCATCCGGTCCGCCAGCCCCAGGCTGCCAGCAGCCAGAAGGGAGGGTACGTAATTGACGAAAGCATAGTCAGCTAGGCTGAGTTCCGCGATCCCCACGGCCAGGCTCCGGGCATCCGCCGCCTCCTGGGCGTCGGCCCGTGGAGCCTCCAGCCGTAGTAGATTGAAGTACTCCAGAAAGAAGCTGATGGTAGGGGCCGCCAGGTCGAAGTTCAGGCGGCGTAGAACGATGCACTCCAAGTTGCGGAGCTGCTGGCGGCTGAACGCGCCGCTGCAGTGGGCGAGGAGCTCCTCCATCGTGGGGGATGCACCTCCACCTGCAAGTTTGGATAGGGGTGCAGGTGTCTCAGCCAGGGGAGTAGCGAGGAGAGGATAAAGAGGGTGCAAGGCTAGGAGTATCTGAGGAGAGGCTACCGAGACATGGGTGGCGGCGCAGACGGGGTCCGAGGCTGCCCTACCTGCTTGCTAGCAATGAGCACCGCAGTCAAACCCAAAAGCTGGAAGCAGTCAGTGGCCACGGGAGTGGTGACGAGAAAGCGGTCCAGTATGTTGATGGCTTGGCAGAGGGTTTCGAATGAGAGTCTGAAGTACTTGTTCAGAGGGATGAGCCAGCCGACCAGCTTGCAGCGCCCCTCTGCCGTCACCTGCAACACCAGCAGCGAGGGTCAGGCGAGGATGGGAGAGGTCTACTCCCTCCCTCTGCTCACACAACCCCCGCCTCCGCACTTACCTGCGGCTGTCGGGCGAGAGGCTCCCGTGGCTGGAAGCGGCTCTCCAGCTCCTTGAAAGAGAGATACCAACTCTCCCCGTACTCGTGGAACACCTGCAGCTCCTCTCGGCTCACCTCCAAGACCGGCACCGGCGGCACAGGCGGTGGCGGTGGCGGCGGTGCCGCCGCCGCCGTCCTCGACTGCCGCTGCCGTCGAGCCCGAGCCCGTGCCCGTGCCCGTGCCCGTGCCCGTGGCCGGCAGCAGCCGGAGCAGTCGGCCACGCACTGGCTCTCGCTATCCCCCACCACCATCGTGAGAGAGAGGGGAGAGAGGGTGAAGCTGTGAGCAATTGGCCGAAACTACGGCTATTTAAGCGGCCGCCCGCCTCCACCACACCTCCCCGCCCCGCCCCACCTGCCGCGGGGAGGCCGGCTGGGCACTGCAAGTAGGGAGATGCCTCTCGAAAACAAAATCCACGGCTAGGTCGGAAGGAAAAGAGTTAGCACAACCTCTGACTGTCCTCCAGTGCTTCCCACACGGTGAGACGGCTGCAGTGGAGCCGCCGTAGGACCGTGACTCCGGACAACGGCTCCGAGCACAGCACCCTTGCTCTGGAAAGGGACGGAAGACAAACTGAGTGGAAGTGCCAACAAACAAGTAACAAATGGGTCTGAGATAAGCCAGCTGATGCTACTATGTCTTCTTTTGACATGGTCATCCACAACATTTTTCTCACTAAACTAAAGGTATGGACTTGATGGGTGGACTGTTTGTGCCATGGTAGGGCCAAACGGCCCCAGCACAAACCCAGACACTAAGGTGTCTAGACGTGGTCCCACTCTTCCCCCCTCCTTCCTGCAGAAAGCCAATGTAATGTGGGAAAAGGAACAAAGGGGACAGGACCATGCATGTCTGGTAAACAACCCTGTATCTATGGTAAAAGCATGTGTTCAGGCCACAGCCTGGCAGAACCCCTTCCCATTGGGTAACTATGTGCTGGTTTCATGCCCTATTGGTCCAATCAGTCTCAGGAAAGATTTATATACAGGCTGATCTCTAGTTGCCTGTGCCTTGCTCAAGCCTTGCGTAGCGTTGCTCAGCCTTGCTGAAGCCTTGAGTTGCATAGCCTCGAGTTGTCTGGTCCACCGCCTAGGATAATGCCACGAGCATGCACACTGCAAGCTACCCGAAAAGCCACAAGCTTAGGTGTCAGAGCCAAGCCTGCTTCCCCTTGCAACAAGGATTTTGCTGTGCCTCAATTCACCCAGGACAAGCCAGACCAGCCATCAACGACTGTGTGGCATTCCTGCTGGGAACCTGCTGTGCCTGGCACATGAGAGCACCCCAAAGCCTCTACTACACAGCAGCAGCACTCCCTTCTTGGGTACAACCAGCTGTGAGTAATCAATTCACTGCCTCTTTGGCATAATGGTTCTTGTCGAGTCTCTTCACGCTGTGGTCAAGTGCCATTTCACCTCTGGGGTATTCTCTGTTATATTCCTCCCGGTTTGCATAATATAATTAAATTGTTAAGAGTTGCCCAGTTATTGTACATTCCCATTGTAGGTATATTCTAACCATACATCAAACCTTTTGATATGTTTTGGCAATTGTCATATTAATAAATGTTATTAATATTTTAATATTGCCATATAATTTATTAATAAAAGTTACATATCCTTTCAACAGTTTGGTGGATAAGGGGTCGGATGAATGGTTGCATCCAGCAGTTAGTGGTCAATGTTCAGATGTAGCTCAGTGACAAGCAGAGTCCCTCTGAAGTTTGTCCGGGGACCAGTGCTGTTTGAGATGTTCATCAATGACGTGGTGGGACTCCGTGTACCCTCCACAAATTAGCAGATGACACCAAGATGAGTGGTAAGACTGACACACCTGAAGGACAGGATGCCATCCAGAGAGACAGCCTTGATCTGTGGGCCCCTGTGAATCTCATGAGGTTCAACAAGGCCAAGTGCAAAGTTCTGAACATGGGTTGGAGCAATCCCTAGTACCAATACAGGATGATGGATGAATGGACAGAGAGCAGCTCTGGAGCAAAAGATGAGGGGGTAGTAGTGGGTGAGAAGTTGGCCATGAGCTGACAATGTGCCTTGGTAGCCTGGAAAGCTAATTATATCCTGAGTTTCATCAAAAAGAAGTGTGACCAGCAGCTGGAAGGAGGTGATTCTGCCCCTCTGCTCTGGTGAGAACTCACCCGAAGTACTGCATCCAACTCAGTCCTCAGTACAGCAGAGACAAGGACACGCTGGAGCAGGGCCACAAAAACTGAGGGACAGAACACCTCTGCCATGAGGACAGGCTGAGAGTTGGGGTTGCTGGGTCTAGAGAATCGAAGAGTCTGGGGGAGACTTTATAGCACCCTTCCACTAAAGGGGGCCTATAAGAAAGATGGAGGCAATCTTTTTAGCAGGGACCATAGCAATAGCTTTAAAGTACAAGAGTGTAGATTCAGACTGGATATGAGAAATACATTATTTACAAGAAGGTTGGTGAAATACTGGTACAGGTGGTGGCAGCTCAGTCCCTGGCAACACTTCTAAGTAGTTTGGGTCTCCCACTTCCACTGATGTAACAGTAGTATTTTTTAAAAGCCCAATGGAGGGAAATCAAAATGCTCCTGCATTGCAACCACCGGTTTACAGAGTGGAGGTCAGACACACGTACACTTTGGTTATATGACCCATTAATCAAGTCTGCTTGACAAGGAAGGACTTGTACAAGAAAAAAGCAACTCCTGTGGTGAGTGATGGGGAGGATATCAACAGGAGAAAGGGAAGAAAACCATCTTCATGCAATGTATGATGCCAGCAGCAGAAGAGAGGGTGGGAATTCTTCAGCTTGAGTGGCAGAGGCCAAGGATATAGAGACGAGGAGGACATGCTACCTTTAAAACAAAAGGACATCTTGAGAAGCCCTGTTGTGATCATGATGAGAAAAATCCATTGATACTGGTCTTGCATTAAGAAAAAAAATAGCACAAAGGTGTTAACAGAAGTATTTATTAAATAAAAAGAAGAGAAAGTTCATCCACTCCAAAAAAGAGCACAGGCACAAAACATGCTCACATACACTGCAGAAAGCCACTGTAGTCTTTATTTCTTGTTTTAAATTTTAAGATGACTGTGCTTATCTGTAGACAACAGTGTGATGTTTCATGTTTTGCAGAAAACTTGCTCACTCAAAATAGTTAGATTTCCTACTCATTTCATTATATCCCCTTAATAACAATTGAAAGCAGCATTTTCTTAGAAGACTACAAGGCAAGACATGCTAGAGGAACACAGAGAACACCTCTCAGTTTCAACATTACCATACAAAATGGAACACTCCCCCTACCCTCTTCATCACGTTAAATAAGGAAGAACTCAAGGACAATTAACACTTTTACTAGGGCTTATCCATTTTAAACCAACAACTGACATGCAAAAATTCAAATTCAAGGGAAAGATGAGCTTGGAGGTTGTTGAATCACTGATAGGCATTTTCAAATTACCTCAACTAGAATAAAATCTAGGAAATTGTTCAGGGTGTAGATTAAAATTTTTGTGTTGAAGGAATGTAGTCTGGGGGCTCTAACTTCTGTACCTCTGACATGAAAGCAGAATGAGTCTAGGAATAACAGAGTGCAAAAGTGGGGTCTTAAAGATAAAACTCCCCTTAAATGCTTCTTCACATTAATGTTATGTTCTTTGGAGTTAAATAAAAGACATCCCCTCTTCTAGGAAACCAGGACTACCCTTAGGTCATCATAATTTGTAAAAGGATAACAGATGTGACAACTTTTCCCTCAGAGGTCTTAGCAAACCACTATTACGAGAACTTGCCTCTTTCAGAATTGAGTGCGGGTAGCATGCACAAACTGTATTTCATTCAGTTTATGTTTCTCTCAGTGCAGCAGTACCATCTCTGCCATGACCAGTGTGCTGGACAGCTCCATGTATTTTGCATTTTCATATGCTTTCCTCAGTGCCCTTTCTGTACACTAATAAACCTCCAGCCCATGGAAACTTTTGTTTTTCAGATTCAAAGAAAAAAAAAAAAAAAAAAAATTACCTTATGCCCTATGCCTCTGCCTGCACATACAGAGTTCCTATTTGACTGCAACTGGTTAATAGCAAACTCTGCTCCCCCAAAAAATTATTCCTCATTCTCAAAAGCAAAGTTAGTGATCCAAAATTTCACTTGATACTTGTAAATGTTGTGGATCCGTGGAATAGAAGAACATCTGATTAAGCTCTCTTGTTAAGCAATATTCAGCACAGAGGAAGCAAGAAACAAAGAACAGACACAAATGTTGTGAGCCAGTGATAAGAGAATAACAAAGACCAGAATGTCATTAAAAGAACTGCCCTGGTATAGCCTTGAAAAGTGTTCATTTGAGGGGGCTCTCAGGACTGCACAAAACATAACATCTGAAAGGGGCAGCAAAACTTATTACACAGCAGCATGAAGAGTCAAGGATCGGGGCAAACAGGGAGGAATAAGTATGAGAAGAAGCAGAGGGTGGGGAGAGGGTGCTGCTTGTTTAGCTGAGTGCCTGTTCATGGCAGTCCATACTAACTTCTCAAGGTAAATCATACCAAAAAAGAGACAACTATAAGATATGTTGCTTTAATACTGTAAGTTCATAGATTTAAAAAAATTACCACATAGGAAACCCACATAAACATGTGTCTTCTGTTTGCACACACCTAACAATTCTATTCAGCTGAGACTCAGGACCCAATCTTTAATCACTACAACAGTCTGCACCACCAGTGATGGCATTGTTAGTACATTAAACAAAGAGGAATTTTGCCGTAGCCATTTCTGTATTGAAAAGAAACTGCTTCCGTCTACTGTTCATACAGTCAAATGGCATCAAGTATATTGTAAAGGCTAAACATTTAATGTTCATCTTTGAAAAGGATGACGAGAAGACAAATTCTATGCACAATCACACGGTCTTTCCTGATCATGGCTGGCATCAATCACACGAAGAATCTGAATCCTTATGGTTAATGCTGAAGCACGTTCCCCCTGCCATTACCGAGCCTTTGGTTTGCTGTTGATTTCATTTTCAGTTACTATTCTCTGTTTTTATCAGTTCTTTGATGATGTGTAAGACTTTATCATCTAGGAAAGAAAACAGAACAGCAACTAGAGAAAAGCAAGTTTAAGAATTGGTTCCCAAACCACATGAAAACTCAGATGATGAGTCTAGCTCTCAGCAATTTAAAATCTTTGTGTTTTGGGGCTATGTTAGACTCTAAAGCAAGGCAGGCGATGCCCAGTTGCAAAGCAAAAGGGCAAATATGTCCACAGCACATCACTGGAAAGGTTATAAAATTACTCAGCGGTTGTGGCCGTTTCAGTACTTCACAAAAGTTACTGAGCAAGTGATGGGTTAACTACAGATAGCAAATGGGAGCCCCTTTTCTTCCTCCCCACTTACAATATTTTTCTGAACATCCGGAGTGCTACTCTATCCCTTACTTTGGGGTCTAAGGTACAGTTCCCCATCATTAACCTAAAACTTTCATCCATGACTGAGGTACATCATACAATCCTACTCCTGTTTTGAAGCATATACTGCACCATTGCTAACACTGCCTTGAATACTGTTATCAAGGATGCCTTTGAAATGGCAGTTGTGCATTCCTTCATACATCTGGAGTGACCCACCTAATACATGAAGGATTAGTAATGATGTCTCAACATAACGGAATGATACTGAAGTCACACTAACCCTATTGGCAGAGGATGCAGTGCACTAACATTTCCTCAGGTTTGCCCTAAGGAACATTTAAACAAAGCGTAATATCGGCAATGCAGTGAAATAAAGTTACCTTCAAGTGACATTTTAGGATTTTCAAGCTTCTTCTTTAAAACAGATTCAATGAGAACTCTCAGCTGTTTGAAAATTACTGCTATCTTTACAGGAGCCTATGAAGAACAATGCAATACTCAGACATTTTGTAACATAATATAGATTAAAAGATTACCTCACATACAAGTAGAAGTTTACAATAAGATTCCTGCAAACAGCGCATATACATAATTTTAAGCAAATAGTGTACTCAAATGTCTGGGCTTACATTATGCCCTCTTCTCTGTAGGCTCCTGTTTTTTCTAGCATCACAGTCTAAAGAACAGTGGCTCAGATGGGCAACAGCATTATCATAAAGAATCAGCATATGGTGAAAGCTTTACCAACATCCTACTTTAATTGCTTTTTATCAAGGTATATAAGTACAAATTCAATTACACCTGAAAAAATATCTACACACTTCTCTCTGAAGAGACTTGCATGGATCACCAAGAAAGCAATGACAGACCTCCCCTAATTCTTACTAGGAATTTGAGTATCTAAAGGCGAAGCCTTTTCCAGGAATGTTTTATTTTATACCTCCCTCCTTATTCCAGTTTTTATTCTGTTTATATACTGCCTATGGTACAGAAATCCGATTATGGAAAAAGCACAAAATAGAATATATCCTGCTGAGCATCTCAGTAGAAAAAGACAAATTCTGAACTACACTGCAAAATGTAAATTGGCCTAGCAAATGCACAACCTGTAGCCACCTGGGGACCATAAAAATAAAAATCCTCCAAACCCACAAGGGAAGTGCATTTTAAAATTCCATATTGAGGATAACCAGTGAATTCAAATTAGGTGCTCGCTCGCTTGCATTAGTGGAGTGCAGAAAATGAAAATGTTCTCTGGATTATTATCTTCCTTGAGCGAAATGTAAGGCCCACAGGAGCACAGAAATTTGTAACTAAGTAGCTGTCAGGCTAGCAAAAGTCAATGCTCACCATTTAACAGAATTTACTGGGGATTTTGTTATGTCACCTGTTTTAATATTGTCTGCAAAAATATGCTAGGAAAATACCCTTATTTTGAGCATTCCCAAATAAAACTTCTTCATCTCAGAGTCAAAAAAACCCAAACATGTCACACTGAAGGATTTTTTTCTTTCCCAAATAATTCCTTTTGGGCTATAAAATACTATTTATTTTGCTTTAAAGATAAACATTTACTTAAGTGATTATAATTTTACAAAGGGTAACACAAAATAGCACACATCTGCTTTTAGTACCAGCTCTATAAAAGAGGTTAGTCTATACCTCTTTCCAATACCTTTTCTGAAAGAACACCAACTTTCTCTATAATGAGAGAGGGAACCTATTTGTTACAAGCCACATATTACAAGCTTATTCCTTTGCATTTGATTTGCTAAGATTTCATTACTTCTATATCCCTCCTTCCCTCTTGTCTTCATCCCACATATCAGTGTTCCAAATTCAGCTTGTGTATCAACCACGTAACACAAAAGCCCACGGAACCCCAAACAGTAGTTATCAGCCCAATGCACCTGAAAATGGATCCAGCCATCAACTGTCAGGAGACGCTCCCGATGCTGGACTTCTATATCGCCACCGAAGAGCAGAATGGGAAAGGGAGATATTAAAGTAGTCTCTCTCAAATACACCTTAGCATACCTCACCTGCATATAAACAAACACAGCCATTACAAACAACAACAAAACCCCCTAAACCATATAAAAATATGTAACATCAAATTTAACTCATTTTCCAAGGAAAATACTGTATATTTACTTATAAGATCAAATCAACACAAGTAACTGTACAGAGAAAAAACATTGTTAATTTGTCTGCTCTAGACCAGGTAAAAATACATCACACCTAGACAAGTGACAGAATATAGAATACAATATAGAATAAACCAGGTTGGAAGAGACCTTCAAGATCATCGTGTCCAACCCATCATCCAACACCACCTAATCAACTAAACCATGCAACCAAGCACCCTATCAAGTCTCCTCCTGAACACCTCCAGTGACGGTGACTCCACCACCTCCCCGGGCAGCCCATTCCAATGGACAATGACTCTCTCTATACAGAGCTTCCTCCTAACTGTCAGCCTAAACCTCTCCTGGCACAGCCTGAGACTGTGTCCTCTTGTTCTGGTGCTGGTTGTCTGAGAGAAGAGACCTACCTCTGCCTGTCTACAACCTCCCTTCAGGTAGTTGTAGAGAGCAATAAGGTCACCCCTGAGTCTCCTCCTCTCCAGGTTAAGCAACCCCAGGCTTATAAGCTACCAGAAAATTAACTAAAGCCACAGCTTCCCTGTAAGAATTCCAACAGAAAGGTATCATGGAATGGAAGTACTATTTGCAGCTACCGGTTTCATCATGAACAAGTATTCATGATGTTCAGCCTTTTTTCTTCAGTACTCAGTTGACTCATTTTTATGGTCTTCAGGACCACTAGATACTAGACATTGAAGATGAAGAAGATATTCAGTTACACTTCACACTGGTCTGTGTTACTTAATATTGAGGAACAACTCCACCTTTACAGCCACATTTACTATTTTCACTTACTTTCTCCTGGTAAAGAAGCCATCCATACGTCTGTAAGTCTCGGTTTACAGAGGAGGGATGCACTTGTGCTTTACCCTGAGCAGTTTCTACCATGCAAGCCAGCTTCTCTGTAATATCCACAGACTTCATGTATGTTATTTTTCCAACATTGTCATAAAGCCCTGCAGTCAACACGGCTTTAAGAAGAGCTATTTCATGGAGAGAAAGGGATTGTGTGGCTCCACTTCCATCCAATCCAAACTGCATTGTAGGTGCTGTGAACCCTGCTGCTCTGACCACCCTTATGAGTTCTTGCTTCACATCCTGTAATTAGTAAGGTATTAGTAAAACTCTGAATCCAAAAGGTAAATGCTCTGCTCTATCAGCATGCAATGACGCTCCACCCCAAGTACTTCTGCTTGCCCAGCAGAAAATCTGTTACTAGAAAAACACTTGTATTTTCTGCAATCACTTTGTCATAATGTCTGTTTCTAAGAGAAACTCATGGCCTGGAATACAAGAGTAAATACATGGTACTATATACTGCAAATACTAAGTCTCTCACCTGTAGTCAAAATAAAATAAAAACTAACTTGCATCAAAGATCCACTTCTGCTTAGGAGAGCTCAGTCACCCAAACTTAAACAGGAAAGCCTAGTTAAGACATTTTTTTCCCACCAAAACAAAAGGCCTTCAATATATTTTTGTGGCTCATCTTTCAAATTTAATCAGAGCTGACATTTAATACAAATAACACAATCTAAGTACTTTAATTCCTAAGTTTGGATTCTCTGGTGGAACTAAGGACTGGCCTGTCCAATGGCAATGACTGGAACATGTAGATCAACAAAATGTGTAATCAGAACTCAAATGCATGAAGAGCTACCTCAGTTGAGGGTGCACATTTAATCAGTCCTTAGCATTCCTCTTGTTTGCGTCTTGTCAGAGGGCAATTTTTACAAATAACTTCCCCGTGAAGAGCAGAAGTATTTGGCTTACCTCCAGAGTTAACAGTGAAGTCCTATTAAGGAAATTTCTTCTGCAGTAAGTCATTTCAGCACGATATCCCCCTTCTTGTCGAGCCCTTTTCCACCTAAGGAAAAAAATCCCACCTTATTACAGCAAAAAAACCCTAAAACCAAAATCCACATCAAGAGTATAAAAATATGAAAGAAGCATTAAGTTAAAAGGCAATACTGTGTTTTGGTCAGCATCCTCCACTCAAAAACTACAACTAAGTGGAATTAATAAAAAATGAATGCTGCTGGTGAAACACTGCACCACATAAACTCGGTAGATACTAACAAAAATATACATGTCAATTTTATCTCAAAAGTTACACACTTCTCTCTGACAGTTGAAACAAAACTCAGGATATTATCATCAAGTCCCAAAAAACACACCTAAGAAAAAAATATGCATGTAGCTGTATTTGAGAAAGTGCAAGTGTATTTATTATACAAAATATTTGGGTTAGCATATCCCAAACAGCATAAAATCTACTTTAGACAGAAGGATAAACAGATGCAGTACACCTCTGCATATGTGCATAGCTAAAAGGAGTTAAAAGGATAAGCTACTAAGCAAGCTATACTGTGTTAGAATACTTTGCAATCTATTGCTGTTCTGAAAAGATTCAGTTGCAAGCAATTCAAGAGAAGACACAATGATTCTTTTCAGAGCAACATTTCTTAGGTATTATCAACATCTAGCTGTGAGTACAGGAGAATTATTAATTACCCCAAATAAGCGTTGTAGATTGTTATATGGTCTGAAACTGCCATGGCCAGTGATGACTTTGCAAGATCTGCTTCATCTTTTCGACCAATTGGTGTAGTAAATGGGGATTTTTCTGTCATAACCGCAGCCAGAGTTGCCTGAAGTGAGTAAAGCACACATTTTATTAGAAAATTACAGGTTTATCACAAAGAAAATTTAACAGTAATGTCTAATCATAATTTAACTTCTACTAAGCTTCAAGGGAAACTTCTCACCATAAAAATTTCCTACACAGAATTCAGAACTTAAACTAATGATGATATATACTGATTAAAAAAAAACCACAAACCTGAAAACGCATGTGAAATTGTCAACTGACAGAGCATTATCTGGTATGACACGCTGAAGATCAAACAACTGCTTTAGATTATACCACATTAACAGCAGATATTGAGATAAGGAATTTTAGCTTAATTTTCAGCAACTAACATACTCATGCTTTCTCCTAATTTGCAGTAAATTAAATAGCAAAGGCGAAAGTATAAACTCTGCCACAGTCTTCATACAGTAAGATACCACATCAATTAATTTGCAATAACTTAACATCAGCAGATTATTGGCCCATAAACTGTGGAGTAATCTAGATTGGTCCAACCTACACAAAGAAAGGCTTTTTAAGTATCATATTCCCTGGGATAGTTAACAGACAGATCCAGAGATTAAGTCTGACTATCCCCTTGTGAAAAGTACTAAGAGTTTAGAATCATAGAATCACTTAAGTTGGGTAAGACCTTTAAGATCCTTGAGCCCAGGTGTGAAGAGCAAAAGAACGTTCCTTTACGTGACATCTAGGTGCCCTCACCTTAAAATACGTATTTTAACTTCTTGCATCATCCTATCAAAAAAACCAAACCATACTTCAAGAAACCTAACTAATTGTAAAGAGTTAACCATTTCTGCTTTTAAAAAAATATAGATTTGGTTTTTTGTAACTCACCACAGGATCCAAGCAGCCAAATATAGCACCAAATATAAGCATTTTGCCAATTTTTACATTGACAGGAAGGGCTGCAAGGTGCTGGCCCAGTGGAGTCAACTTGGGCTCGTTTAACAGACAAGCCCCAATCTTCCTCAACAGGTTCATTGCATTACCAATTACTTGCTGCTGTGGTGGGTCTAAGGCTCTGGAAAGGAAATCTTCAGGAGAGCCAAGATTGCATTTCTGTGGAGTAAACAGGCACGTATTTCAACAAAAAATTTGCAACAAACTTTTGTGGTAGCTACAGAGGAAACTGGAAAGCCATTCTTGTAATCAAAAGCCCGCATTCCCTTCCCTCTAAACCAGCTTCTTGGTTCCCATATTAGGTTAACACAACCGCTATTTAGAAGGATTTCATATGGGAGAACAGAGAAGAGTGTCACCAGTGGTCACAGACAAACAGGAGACTCTCAGGCTTGACGAGATGCAGCTCAACCTGGCACTATTTTGTCAGGCTGCTATTTTTCCCATGTATATCCTACTCACTCATGATGGAGAAGCGGAATGGAATTGCAGAAATAAGGTTGAAGGGTATTTAATTAAGTTTGAATTGTCACTCTGAGGTAAGCTGAAATAGTATAGTATGCTGTTCTCACTCAGCAGCATGTTCTGCATTTTCCAACACATAGGTACTGGGTTCCCTCATGCTCTGGTGGACAAGCCCCACTAACTACATTGCATTAGGGCTCTCCTAGCAAACATTTTTAGATAAAAAGGTCAGTAATTCCAAGACCACATGGTAGTATAAAGGTGTAATTCCTCCAAAGGCATATGTAATATTTTTACCAGAAAAGTCAGTAATTCTAAAACCAAAATCATACCATAACATGAAGGCATAATTCCTCCAAAGGCACACGCAGTATTTCTGGCACAGAATATTCCATGAAACTTTCAAACCTGCAACATCACAAAACCATCAAAAGACAAATATTCAGTTTAACTTTTGAATTCAACAAACTCAGATTTCTCATGCTCATTCTTTGCGGACATTGCTCTGAGGGGTAAGGCAAGAATGGCACTTACTGAATGTAACTCTTCCTTCGTTGAACTAAGGCATGTGGAAAGCAAAAGTTTTATTGAAAGAGAAGGCAGCAAGACCTCGATTAAAAAAAACAATCTTAAAAATGTATAGCTTTCAAGCTTGAAGTCTTGCACGTGGCTAAAATGCACATTTCATTAGTTATATCTATCCTGTTTCTCAAGGTGTGAGTTGCTCCAGGCTTCCAAACAAGGAGGAAACATTCCACTGCGGTAGCAGAAACTACTTCTGCAGTGGTGCATAATTTGATATCTTACCCATCTCTTACATAGAGAGCTATCACCTCAGAAACCTACAGATTTGTGTCATTAAAAAAAAACTTCAAAGTTCAGGAAGTTAGGGCTTGTGGGGCAGTAGATGTTATTAAACACTGGTCTTCTACAATTCATTGGTGCTGCATTTTATGATTTTTTTTTTTTTCCCCAAAACACATTATGGAGTATGATAAGAATAAACTAAACTTTAAAAAAAAAAAAAAGAAAAAAATCATTAAGCTACTACTCTTAAGACTTATTGATGTACAAATTATGGTTTAAAAACATAATTTTTAAATCTTTCCAGCTTACAGAAACTAAAGAGAATTTCAACAAGGCTTCTGGTTTTTTAGCACAGGGGAAAAAAGGACAAAAATACTGATGAGATTTACCAAATCTTCCTAACCAAGTTTACAGTACCTTTCTCTCGTATACATTCGGAAGCAGAACCCATCTCTAACACGCCCAGCTCTTCCTTGTCGCTGCAGAGCACTAGCTTTACTAACAAAGGTCTCCTCCAGAGAGCTCATCTGACTACTTTCGTGATACCTTAAAAATCACAAAGCAAGTGCCCATTCAGATTTCAGAATTAAGAGTTTTAATGCATACTTAACTTAAATACCAGCATATTGGTAATATCTAAATAGTATTCAATTGAAAATACTGTAGTTTCAGAAACTCAGCATACCTGGGGGAAACTATGTTACTGAACTGTGGGTACAAGTCTTTAACAAAAAGGTTAAAAATAGGAAAATTGAAGAGTTATTGTATTATTTCATATCATTGGCAATTAAGAACTGTTCTAACACACTCCACAGGGCTTTTCAAATTTAAAATAGTCAAAACATAGCTTCTAAAATCGAGGCTGTATAAAAAAGAAAAAAATCTACTTTAGTTTTAAACCAGTACTTAATCACTACTTTCTAGATCTATGAAGAACTCCCCTTGATCTTCACACTATTTGAAAATCCAAAGACTCACCCTAAACTGCAAGCTGTTCAATAAGCTTACCAATATTCTTGTCCAGAACTGTAGTTTAGTAAGAACAAAAAATTCTTGCAGTACTAAGCTCCAAATATGTACAATAATAACAGTATGACTGATGAAAAAAATCAAACTCTCACCTATTTTCTTTTGTTCTCCCAGTATCAATTACAAAGACAACATCTGGTATTGTAATACCTGTCTCTGCTATATTGGTGGCCAGGACAATCTGAAATAAAGCAACATAAATAAAAATTATGGAATGTCTGTCTAATAGTTTTCATCCATTTAATCAATGTTATAGAGTAAGCCAAGATAAAAGGTTGTGAGTTTATTTGTTTTTGTTTTTTTTTTTTTTACCCAGAAATATTTCCTTAAACAATCTGACAAATAATTAAAAGCTACACGACTTGAAAAATGGTTTAATCTTCCCCAGTTACTAAGGAGTCAAGTTAACTGAGAATTTCACATTTACTCTTTGTTTTATGATCCATCAAAATTACTAGCTAGAACCTGCCAAAACTGGCTAACTTTAATTAACAAATAGTTCGGAAGTAAGTAAAGCACTATTTTCCTAGCTACAGTTATGGTTTAACAATAGCAAAATAAAAGGAAAGCAACAATTAAGGAGGCCCTTAAAAAAATATTGTATTTAAAAGTTCATGTGATTACTGTCAGGCTTTTCAGAGACTATCAGATTACAATCACAGAGTCACAGTACATTAGAGGTTAGAAGGGACCTCCAAAGATCATTGAGTCCAACCCCTCTGACAGAAGCAGGATCACCTAGCATAGTCTGCACAGGAATGCATCCACGTGGGTTTTGAAAGTCTCCAGAGAAGACTCCACAACCTCCCTGGGCAGCCTGCTCCAGTGCTCTGTCACTCACACTGTAAGCATGTTTCTCCTCATGTTGAGGTGAAATCTCCTATGTTCAAGTCTGTATCCGTTGCTCCTTCCTGTGTCTTATTACTGTGCATCACTGAAAAGAGATTAGCCCATCCCTCAGATATTTATAGACATTGATGAGAACCCCTCTCAGCCTTCTCAAGACTAAACTGCCCCAGATCACTCAGTCTCTCTTCATAGGGTACATGCTCAAGTCCCCTAATCATCCTTGTGGTTCTCTGTTGGATTGTCTCCAGCAGATCCTTGTCTCTCTTGAATTAGGGAGCCCAAAACTGGACACAGTATTCCAGGTGTGGTCTCATCAGGACAGAGTTGAGGGAGAAGAACCTCCCTAGACCTGCTGGGACATACTCTTGATGCACCCCAGGATACCACTGGCCCTCTGGGCCACAAGGGCACATTGCTATCCCAGAAAGAAAATCTTTTTCTTTTGCTGTGACAGAACCAGAAACAACTGTTTTTTGTGTAGGACTTGATTTTAAGGGAATTCAGAGATACACCAACAGGAATTTTCCCCTTTAGGTGGTGAACTTTGCCTTCTTACAGATATCATACCTTTCTGACACCAAGAGGAGGTATTGCAAATGCAGCCGCTTGATCTTGAGTTGAAAGAACAGAATGCAATGCTATCAGCCTGTGCCTAAACCAAGAAATTACACTAATCAGTATACACTTACCAAATTAAGATACAGTAATGGAAAAAAGAGAAAAACAAAACCCAAAAACCTGACTTGACTGATGACAATAGTTCAGAGAAGGCAACTAGTATAGAAATTCGAAGGAGTAAAACTTTGTACAATTAGGTACCAAAGCCTGCTTCAGTGTTTTATTACAGCATCAAGAAAAGATAATGCCATTACTTAA
Organism: Picus viridis; assembly: GCA_033816785.1. Lineage (NCBI taxonomy): Eukaryota > Metazoa > Chordata > Aves > Piciformes > Picidae > Picus > Picus viridis. The sequence goes on along the minus strand of CM066606.1, from coordinate 70,725,129 downwards.
TAGGGATGTTCTATATCATCATAATGCAGGAAAAATACTACTACTACAGAACTCTATGTTACTTTACACCAAAGGGCCAGGAAAAAAAAGGGGAATAGGTGTTACGGAATCACAGAATGATTGGGGTCGGAAGGGACCTCTGTAGATTGCGTAGTCCACCCTCACTGCTGATGCAGGTAGACCTAGATTAGATTGCACAGGAATACATTGAGGTAGGTTTTGAGGTTCCCCAGAGAAGGAGACTCCACAACTTCTATGGGCAGCCTGTTTCAGTGCCTCATCACCATTAAAGGAAAGAAGGTGTTTTGCTTAAGTTCAAGTGGAACTTGTGCTCTAGTTTATATCTGCTGCCCCTTGTCCATAAACCTGAGTTCTTTACATTATTTTCCAAGAAAAGGACCATTATTGAAACTCTGCACAGACCTATAAACACATGCAACTTTTAGCCTGAGTAAGAAAGGCCTTCAGAGAAAGGCAAAGGGGTGTGCACTTTCTTCCTCTTCTAGACCCCAATATGTCAGTCCATTTATAAATACTTAGAATTTGACTGCAATGTTCTTTTTATGCCATTGTATTGCTAACTTTTAGATACCCCTAAATAAACTCCAAAACTATCCAATGCCACTTATTTTTTTAGATTACTGTCTCTGAATCTCTTTTTAGCATGAAGTGACTTCCATGTGAACAATGAGAGACAGAAAAGTATCTCCCAGATATGGCAGTGTCCATACCCTAAGAACTGGAAAAGTAGTCAAGGGCTTTGTGATTAAGTAGCTTTTCTAAAGAAGAAAGTCAAAACAAAAAGATGTTGTCACTGTACCATTCCTAAGCACCTGCCATTTTTTTCTTGTATAATATTTCGATAATGGAAGTACATTTGCAATACATACAGTTCATAAGTATAACTTGGTTTCAAGAATAGCAACCTTAAAATTCATAAAAACATATTCATCAAGGTAAACTATTAACTTTTAACCTTACAGAAATGATCTGCATTACCTGTCACGCAAGTTGAATCTTCTATCAGTTGAAATGAGATCATACAGCTGTTGGATATGGGCAAGGCCTGGTAAAAAGATCAGTACAGCACCCTCGATGTTCTTGAACTGGGGACTTCTATCTGGAAAAGTTACAGTACAGACACACAGTTAAAACAAACATGTATGTCTGAACAGTTTTATTTGAGAACAGGAACTAGTTCTGGGTAAACGCTTTTTTGGATGTTTTAACGTAAGAAGGAAATACTTTGTTATCAGCAGAAAGCACTGGAAAATGAGCCCAAAGGACAGCCCCAAGTATACAAACTACTCCAAAAATAGATTATACCTAAATATGCAAGCAACTCCAAAATAAGTTCAAGGTTGATCTTGTAAGGGTTCATATAGAAGATAGCTTGCTGTGTACGGCTGCTGTACCTTGCATAATAAGGAGTCAAACTGGTACCAGATCCAGAATGGACTGGGACATACTCCTAAAAAGAAGAGCAGGAAAAAAAGGAGTCATTCTCAGTATTTTTGAATAAGGCAAGAGAGCAGAAGGTCTACCAAATTTAGGTCTTTTAAAATGTCTTTTATGTCAATCTATGTTTAATTGACTAACTTGCCACCAAAATCAGTGTGAGTTACATGAAATCACACCTATATGCAGGTGGCTATCTGCTACTGTTAAAGGACAGTCCAGATTTCAAATAAAACAAAACCAGAGAAAATTTAAATCTGTGCAATAAACACTACTATGCTTTAGAAACACAAACAGTTCTGAGGTCCATATCTGTGATAACAGGGAGGCTAGTCTTCTCTCAAAGCTCCTGTTTCGGGGTACAAGAAACAAATCTCCCCTTTCTCCTCTTCTTCACCTCACCCATCTCAACTAATGGTTGAAATGGAAGTTCTGAGTTAATTAGATGTAACTCCTGCAGTGTTTAGGAGCAGGAGAAAAGGGGAAGAAAGGGAGAGTTAAACACATCATACAGAGATTTGTGTTCTTTATAAACATACTACAGGTAAATACTCAGCATAAGACTTCTGTGGCAGTACTGTAAAGCCCTATGAGAAGAGGCTGAGGGAGCTGGGGTTGCTTTGCCTGTAGAAGAGGAGGCTCAGAGGAGACCTTCTTGCTGTATACAACTACCTGAAGGGAGGCTGTAGCCAGGTGGGGGTTGGTCTCTTCTCCCAGGTAGCCAGCACCAGAACATGAGGACACAGTCTCAAGCTGCACCCAGGGAGGTTTAGGCTGGATGTTAGGAAGAAGTTCTTCACAGAAAGTGATTGGCATTTGGAATGGGCTGCCCAGGGAGATGGTGGAGTCACCATCACTGGAGGTGTTTAAGAAGAGACTGGATGGGGCACTTGGTGCCATGGTTTAGTTGATTAGATAGTGTTGGATGGTAAGTTGGACTCAATCTCAAAGGTCTTTTCCAACCTGATTAGTTTTATTCTATTCTATTTTGTTGTTAATGCACTTATGCTTTCCACCACATATCCTTCTGTACTGAAGGCTCAACAGAAATAAACAGCAAAAGATGGATAAGTACTCAGGAGAGTACTTGGGCTTCACCTAAAACATGCTATTTTGATGTAAGAGGTACCTACCACTCCAGGAAAAGCAATTAGCAGAGCACAGGAGAGCCTGTTTTTTCAAAACATGAATTAGTGTTTGATCACACTCAGCTAAGTTGTCATGCAGAGATTTTGAGGAAGTAAGTCAGAGCAGTTATCTACATGCAGTCTAGCTGTCTAAAGTCACGTGGCATTCACACACTCTCTCCCTCAAGAATTTTGACCCAAAAGCACATACAGCTGTCACTTCAGAGTACCTAAGTATAGCCTGCCTCTACACAATAATCTCATGTAAATCACCTCATTTGGTATGTCAAGTTGAAGGATCTTGGGTGTTTCTCAGGCAAGAAACATATGGCCTTACATCATCTTTTTTAGGCTTACTACTTAAGAGAATCCATTGGGATAAAAAATGCTTTTCCTTGTTGCTATTTATAAATCTACAGTTGGGGATCTGTGCAAGAGAACTCATTGCCAATTATAGGAAAATCAGGCTCTAGAAAGGAGGTGGAGAGACAAGCATAAGGGTGCAGTGTTAAAAAGTATTTTGTTTCCATTGCAGGAATGCCATTGTCTCTGTTTTATAAATTGAAAGAATATTTGATATTACACAATCCAATCACACTTAAGAAGAGGAACTAAAATAATTGAAATCCACAAAAATTTCCAAGCCAAACCAAAAATACCACTTTACCTGATACTTTGTAGTGTCCCCTCCTTTGCCACTAACATTTATTGTTACTTCCTCCTCCTCCTCCACAAACTTCTGACAATATTCTGAGTCTTTCTCCAGAACATAGCCAGTTGCTTCAATTACATCTTCAACATGGAAAATCTTTAAGTAAATATTCACAGAAGAAATGCAAAGCATGTTAAAAACCAAATCAGCACCTTTTCAATTTTTTAAAGCTTATTTACAAAATCACATGCCTTTCTTTTTCAATGTTTTTATCCTGCAAATTTCAATTTAATCTCCCTTAAACAACATTACACAACTTAGAGCTGCTACGAGTTCATTAATGAGCCTCTCCACATGACCACTAACATAACCTCACCATAGACTATATAACACACATAAGATACACAAGGGTAATAGCTAAGCTGCATGCAGGGTGGTGAAGGGAATTCTTTAATGCTATCTTTTCTACCTAGGTTGAACAGAGGAAAATTCAAAAGTGTCACTCAAGGTCTGATTTTAATCAATAACATCAGAAAACTGTACAACCTTACATTTCAGAGTAAAAGGGTTGCTAGTCTTTGAAACACATATTTAAGATAAAATATATAGGGAGTATTTCCTACAGACAACAACCAGGCAAACACTGTACATAGATGGATACAAAGCATTTTACATAATCGAAGAAACATACCTCAACGGGATAACTTCTTCCTGAGATCCTTAAAATAGGACAGTGTGAGAAATAGCTTGAAAACTTTTCGCTGTCTACAGTAGCACTCATTAAAATCAGATGCATGTCTGAACGCTTATGCAAGATCTCCTTCAGAATAACTAGCAAGAAGTCAGACTGGACACTTCTTTCATGTACCTAGAATTAGAAAAACATATCTATAGTAAGGCTTTAGTACAAGCTAAGACCAAGAAAAATAGTAGTTGCTGCAGAACAGCAAGAGCTGACAACCTCATCTACAATAACATGAGTGATACTTGAAAGAAGACCATCTTCTTGAAGTTTCCGAAGGAGGACACCTGTTGTACAGTACAGCAGTCTGGTGGCTTCCCCTGTTCTTGATTCCATACGAATTTGATATCCACACAGGGAGTTCTTATAAACAAAACAAAGCAATTAAAAATATGTGAATAACTTAAGCTAGAGATATTTCAAAACTAAGTGAAATCTAAGCCTTGTTAGATGCAGATATTGTCCAAGCTGCTAATTGGACAGTGTGGTGAGTGACTACCACACTTTTCATACACACATTCACTTGTTAAGAGGAAAAGCATACCTAAGTCTACAACTAAGATTTTCCAAAGTAACAAAGAGCTGGTAAACTCAGTGTTCCTTTAAAAGTTCTTCACAGTCCTTTAGCAAAAAATAATTTTGCACAAATAAACTACCTAAAAAGATACACAACCATTATTTTTTTCACACAGAAAAACTTGGAAGAGGCCTCCCTCAGAGCATGGTCTCACTCAAAACCATACAGAATTGCTCAGAGTCTTACTCAAGGGAGTTCTGCTTCCCCAATGACAGAAATGTCACAGACTCTGGGCAGTTTACTCCAATAGGTGATCATTTCCATTAGGAAACACTCCTGCTCTCAACACTCTCTAAAGATTTCAGAAATCACATATGGACACCTAGAGGTTCACAGGTAACAATATGGAAAGAAGAGATTGACAAAGCAAGAATCCCTTTCCCAGGGAAACTAATATATTATTTGGTTGTTAACACAAAATGTTTTCACTTTGTACTAACAGTCCTGCCCCCTGTAAACGATCAAGAACAGAAAAGTGAATTCAGACACAGCTTACTTTTCCTCCTGGTCCTGAATCACAGCCTAGCTCTTCACAAACCCTGGTTGCTAGACTTACTGCTGAAATTCTTCGAGGCTGTGTGCAAACAATATTACATTTCTTCGATCCTTCATCTAGTAACAAGTCTTCTAATAAGAAATGAGGCACTTGGGTACTCTTCCCACTGCCTGTTTCACCAGCCACAACAACTACTCTATGTTTTTTCAGAGTTTCTATGATTGAGTATCTGTGCTTAAACACAGGTAACTCCTGTCTCTCTTTCAGAAGCCTCTGGTATCTGGAGGAATTTCGAAGCTTTTTGAACAAAATCCTTGAAGGTTCCAAATTATCTGTGTCTGAGGTCTCCAGGGAAAGATTGCTGAAGTCTTCATCAGAAACTAAGTTTTCCCAGGAATCTTCAGGACCCTCAGATACTTTTGGCTGGTTTTCGGACTGTAGCTGTTGTTGTTGTTTAAGTTTGTTTAATAATCTAGCAATAAAGTTATCACGAGGTTTGTTGGTTTCTATTTTATTTTCTTCTTCCTTTTTCTTTTCAATATCACTCCACTCCAGCCAGACATCTCGGTAGGTAGGAGGCAGTAACTGATGAACTGACTACAGGGGAAAAGATAAAACCAAAAAACCCCAGGAGAAAGTTATTTTATATGCTGCTTAGTAGTATCATTAATATTTTGTGTAAACTAACTTGACTGGCAATAAGATAAAACCTGAAATAGGAAGCTTTTCCTAAATAAGGCAACTATGAAAACAGCTATATAAACATCAACAACACAATTCTTTTCAACTGGCTTGCATTCTTTACAAGACTGAAAAAAGCCCTAGTTTCTATAAAAAAAGTTTCCTCCTTGTGTGCTGCAACACTTGCACGTGATTGCAGATAAAAGCAAATAAGCATCTAATGCGAGCAAAGATTTTTATGGGAAACATTTCATCCAACTATTTTTAGAATTCAACTACATATGACTACAACAAGTAAGTGGAGAGGCAGATACCAGGATAAAAGCAGTAATATTAGTGAAAAATCTTACTTGTCCTTTGGTTAAATGATAGAGTGCCAAAGTAGCAGCTAGATGCTGTGCTTGCATACTGTCTTCTGTTACAATCGTAGGACACATTGTCATTACATCATCTGATGATTTGGCAATCCTGACCCTTAAAGACAAATTCATGCAGGTATTTCTCTTTATTTTTGTTACCCATAAATAACACACTCATTAATGATTTTGTTTAAAATACAAGACTGAAATTTAAATAGAGAAAGTAAAGTAAAAACAACTCAGCATTTTGTAAACAAAACCAGCCATTAAAGTTGGATTGAATAGCAGAAATTCTCAGCAGTAGATTTCAGTAGAACATTTATGAATAATTTTTTTCCCCTCTTAGAGATATTAATTTTCTCCAAAGCAGAAGTTTTTATACAGATACTACACATACAGATGACCATTAAGGGTAGTTTTTTTGGAAGGACTACATATTTGTGTGCTTGTAACTACTTTGCATAGATTGAAATGGCAGTTAATGATCTAGTGAGATGCAAACACCCATTTCACAAATGTATGCCAGTCAGACCAGCAGTCACATTTCTCACATTCTTAGGGAGACCATATACTAGCAGCTTTTAACCTGAGCAAGAAGACAAGATTTTACTTGTCTGCTTCAAGAAGCATTACACATTTATAACACCACACCTAATTTATTTTTACATGATAAAACTCTGCATCACACTATAACCAAATAGTTGTTCCACATACAAATTTTAAAAGCAGATACTTTTTTGATTAAAACTCTATTGAGAGCCTTCATACAAACTTCCAATTTCCACTTTAAAGAATGCCCAAATGTGGGGTTCTTTTTGTATTAATATGCTTAAAACCTGTGATTTAATACATTACTTCAAATACCAAAAGTTAATTGTCCAAATCTCTCTCACAGTTTCACTTCAGAACCTTTCATTCAGGAGTACAGCATTTAAAACTAATCCATTCTTTATGGGATCATTCACCAGAATCTTATTTTTTGTGATAGTCTCTGGTCTAAGCCTAACTTTTGCAGAAATTCATACCAAGTGAAATACCTCCCTGGTGAACTACAAAAGTTTGGGTTAAACACTACTAGCACAGAAATCTGGATCAACTTGTCAAGACAGAAGCAACCAGCATTTTTATTTTAAAATGAACCAAAAGAAAAGTGCAAAGTCTGTAGGAAATACATACCTACATTTCCAATATTTTCCAACTGGAACCTTTTCAAAAGCAGGATTTGGGCTCTTGGGAAAATTCTTCCTGCACCAGTCAATCAAAAACTGTTTTGGAGATTTACCAGTCCAGCTTCGAGTGCTATAATCAAAATTTCGTACATCTAGTGGTTCTTTCTTTTTCACTACAACAGCAGAAAGACGTTTTAAACCTCCTAAAATTTATTTTACACTCCTTTGGTATCAAAGGATGCTTTTATCTTTTCTTTTGATGTATTTTATGGAAGAACAGCACTGTCTGAAGTGTTTTGCTGAAGCACTGGTACTGACATATGGAAAAAATACCCATTTTCCCTACAAAAGAATCTAGCAGAAAATGAATTACAATATTTTGTTTGCTCTCTTTGATCACCCAATAATTTGTGAACTTTCGTGAAAGTTTGGGGATTAGAAAATAACAGTTACAAGGTATATAATTAAAACAACTTAAAAAGATGACAGAGCAGCAATGGAAACCACAATTAGTCCTAGAATTAAACACCAAAATTACAGATGGGACAGTACTGCAAAAATAGGTTTGAACATTATCTGCTAAGACAAATACAGACCCTTTAAAGCCAGCTTCAGTAAGGCAGTCTACCTGCCTTTCCCATAGTAGGTGCTTGTTGACTCAGTACTGCAACAGAATACAACCCAGAAAACAGTAACTAATTCTGGAAATGGGGTAAACTTCAAGCTTGTACTGAACCACCTAAAACATACCTTTGTCTTCCTTTGCAGCACCATCAGGTTTTTCAAGCAAGCTCAAATTCAAAGTGGTTTCTTGAGGCTGAGTTGAAGGAGTTTTTTCTTTTCATTTTGTTGTTGGCTTGAAATTTTTATAGCTGGATTAAATACTGGATGTTCTTCAAGTACTGTCATTTCTGTCAGAGAGAGAATATAACTTGCACCCACCAACTGCTGAGCACTTGTTCTTTAAAAAGGATCAACTATATAAATTCATACCAAGCATCCAGAAGCAACCAAAACCAGAAATGTTACTGACTTCTAAAAATTTTACCTATGATTCAGGGAAGCCTGCAGTTCACAAGGTGACAGAAAAGTTGCTGAATAGTAGGTCAGTCTCAGACACTTACTTGCCCAACAAACACGCAGGCCACAAAATAAAATAGAGGTGATTTGCATAGCTCTACCTTGCTGAATTCTTCTTATTTTCTCCTGTGCTACCTTCTGGCCTTGCTTGTCTTTATCTTGCTTGGAGATGCTTGCTTGCTCTTTTGCTTCTGAAAGCTTGGCAGCCAAATGTACATACTGTTCGTTCTATTTCAAACAGAATTATTAATTAAACGTTCAATATTGCACATTTGTCACTTCCAATGAACTACATAAAAAAAACAAGTGGAGATTTTTCGTCCTTTGCACCAAAATTACATTAAGGAGGAACAGTAAGTTCATACATAACTGTAAAACCCTCCCAAAATCTGATGATCGCTTTTCTAATTGCACTGAGATGCATTTAAAGATTTCTTCCTTTTCAGCAGGATGCATCCAGCATCTTGAGTCTAGTACAGAAACTACTTAACAACAGAGAAGTTTACCACATTTCCTCTCAGTAGCTTGCACATGTTAAAATGGACAAAATTTGAAAGAGAAATTTCATCCAAGATTTTTAGGAAGGAGATCTCCCACATGCAGATGTAAAGGACACACATGCTTTTGAAGGACTTCCCCTAAATGTTATTCTATCTTACTGGGTCAAACTTTTCTTCATCTTTCTCTTTCACAGACTCATTCTTCTCTTCATCACTCTGTTGCTCAGCATATCGCAAAATCCATTCCTTCATACTCATTTCTTTCTCTTCCCCTGCATTTGTGTCCTAGGAAAAGCAATGAAAATGAGAAGCAATGGTAACAGTAAGTGAAAAAAACAGTGCTTTTATCTGTCAGTATTTATGTGCTATTGTTTGAGATACTATATACAAACTAAATTACACAACATACAGAACAAAAAAATCCCCACAGGGGACAAACTTCTCCAACCAAATATACTGATGTAGCTCTTCATATCTTACAACTATAATGCCACTTTTGCAATAAATCTTTTGTATTTCTAACTCTAAGATTCAATAACCACAGATCAGGTATCAGAAACACTGCAAGTAAACAGGCAGAGTACAAGAGTAGTGGCATCTGTAAATAAACAGAATGAAAACATTCAAAGAAAATGAAACCATGCTTTACCACAACTTAATTATTAAGAGCCTTCTAGGCTTCCCATGAGAAAAACGTTGCCTTCAGATGACCACTTCATTGAAGTTAAAATAATGTAGGTGACAACTGTTAAGTATACCATATTTTTAGATGTTTTTCACATAAATCATGTAACTCAAAGCAAATTCTGTATTTAAAAACTTCATCCTCTCTTCCCTCCAGGTAAATACAAATATAATTTCTCAACTTACCTTAGTTTTAGGGCCAATTTCTTTCTTTTTATTGCCTATTAATTGAGGTGGAGGTTCGTGTTGTGATACAGGAGAACAAAATTTTGCTCTAGGTTTCTGCTGTTGTTCTTCAAACTGCTGGCTAAAGCCTTCAGGCAAGGCATCTTCAAAATAATAAAAAAAAACCACCATGTGACAGGACAAGTCAATAATAACTACTAAAATCTTTTAAAGTGTGTTGAGAGCCAGCTAGAACACAAAGCAAACAGCACACCCAAAATAAAAGTAGTCTTGAGCATTTAGGTAAGTCAGAATTTGCTTGTGGGACTTCCGTAAAACTCCATCGTATGAAGAACAGGTATACAAGATTTTGTACACCAATAAAATATCCCAGAACCAGTCAGCAGGAATGAGCACTGTGATGACTACTGCTCTTCATGAAATGCAGGTCATACTACTCTTCTGTTAAAAATTCATTAGTACTCACCATCAGGAAGATTTAAACAAAGCCAATCAAGTGCAGAGTGAAGATCACCACCATACAAAAGTGTGTTTTTCATTGCCTCTTCAATATGCTCGGTCTTAAAAGAGAACCTTTGTAAAGCCATGTACACATCCTATAAATAAGAAGTCAGAAGATATTAGCATTTGATCTATCAATCCAATATAGGCTTGTAAACTCCTACGTCCCACAAATCAGATAACTGGTGTGTAAGTGGACTAGATGGTAAATGGTACAAATTAATAGATCAGCAGGCTGAGTAGAAAATCCTGTTTCGCGCATGGAGCTTATAATATTTTAATTGTAAATACGTATGCATATGTATAAATAAATCTACACTCCAGCTTCTGTGCAGAACGTATTTTCTAGTTAGAAACATAAGCCTACAATTCCTCAGCTACACAGAATGAAAACGTAGGAAACAGAACATCCTGATCAAGTCTTATTCCTCCTTTCTGTCAGAGGACTGCGATTTTAGTTACTGGAAGCCTAAAAATGTACCCTTCTTAATAATACCTGTAGCTTCTTAGCAGTCAGTCTTCTAGAAATCATTCCTTTGTCCTCATTTTGGTTTTTATGGTCATTGATTACATCAATAATCCTTTTCTCCAAATTACTGTTTATGGTTACCTGCACAGAGAAAAATCAGCTGATACAATGCATTACAAATGTTTATGACATATCAATGCACTTCATACCTGAAAAAAGGAACACAGAAATCTCTACCATTGAAATATGAAGTTTTCCAGGTTTCTCTAAGACCACAAAACACTTCTTATGAAAGGGGCATGTCTTACTTTGCAAACATCTGCTTTTACTTGAAATAGAGTAATACATTCCTTATTACACAGAAACCCCATTTACGCCTTCAAGGAAGTTCAGTATGTCAAGGGAAATACCATAAAGAAAATAAGTAGTAATAATTAAAAAAACAATCTACTGGAAAGAACAATGCCTTTCTCCTCTGCTTACAACAACTGCTGTATCTTGGCCATCAAGATACAAGCTGGAACTCTCCTTCCTATACAGCTTTAAAAAAAGTAACTATTTTGGTCATGAACCAAACTTTAGCTGCTACTGAGATTTTTGTTTAAAACTCTGTATTCTTCCGTGAACTTCTGTTCATCCATATACACTGCCGAGGCCCAAATGTAACTCTTAGTAGTCCTAAATACAACATACAATTTTTTACTTAAACATACAGACTTCCTCCTGCTCTGTTACTTAAAACACGCTCAAAATACCAAACATATCAATCTCAGGACTGTCAAAGTCTAAACTACTTGAAAGTAGTTTATCTGCACAACGTAATACTAAAATAGTATTAGCTAAGCTTAGAATGAAACCAAAAGTGCTTTACCTAATGAAGATACTTGCCTTAAGAACAGACTTATCTAGATTTGCTGCAGCACTGGAATCTGTTGTTGAACTTAAACTGTAAGTTTTTGGACCTGCAAATTGTAAAGAACTGTTAAATACATAAGCAGAACACAACAGAATGTTGAATACAGTAGCTATCACAGATCAAACCTAACACAGGCTAGTGCATGCTTTGCCAGAAACATGCAAGCACGTAAGAGCAATCGGTAGTATAGAAAGGCCCTTAAGCCAGCAATAGCAAAGAAGGGTATGACTCTTTGTAAATGAAATATGACAGAAGACGGGACTTATTTTTCACCATAGCACAAAATCTGGGAGAGAAGCAGGCAAGTTTCTGTAAAGGACTGAGCACCATGGTGTTGGGAGCAGTGGGAGACGCAAGAAACTATGTTTAGCACAGCCCAAGTTTGTGAAAGCAAAGTAAATGAATAGGCTCAGGAAGTTTAAGTTAAGGAATTGGAACTTTGTGTTAAAACTGGATCCTCAAATGGCCTGGCTATTGCAGGATTTGCTATAATCTGCTAAAGTTGATTTATTGAAAACAGACATCACATAGTGCTGCAGGACACTAGCTTTCCAGGCTGCACCTACAACAGCGATCTCTCAGCTTGGTCAACACTGCTAAAGTGTGACAGTCACAAAAGCTCATTGCTGAAGAAGTGCAATACCAGTGCTTGCTCCATGAGAGCTGCCAATAATCCAGTGAAACGGTTTTTGTAACTACTCAACACACCGATGTCAACAAGGCTCGGCTGCTCAGGGGCAAGCTAGAAAGTGGGTCGGCCCTAAAGCCAAGCCTGACAAAACCCGTGTGGGAGGGACTTCAAGTGCCGTTCTCGGTGCTCAGTGACACCGTGTTGGTCAGCAGGCCTTTCCCCGAGACGCTCAGGTTCTCAGGCGGCGCCCGCGTTGGATTCCCCTCCACTCGCTTCCAAGCAGCTGGGTCACCCTTCAGCCGCCAGGACTCCGCATGTCTCCGCTCAAAGGCACAGCTACACCGTGACACCCTGCCAGAGCTGTCTCACGCCGCGAAACCCCTTACCTTGCTTAACACGCGGCTCCTTGGAGGCAGGCGAGGGCCGCGGCGCCGCTCGGCTACACACCTCCGCGGTGGCAGCAGCAGCAGCAGCGCCGGCCTCGGCTGCGGCTCGAGCCCGCGCGGCAGCAGTTGCTGCGGAAGCGGTGTGCGCCGCGCTACCTGCCCTCTGCTTCTTGTTACGGCCGCCCATGGCGCCTCTTCCTACACCGCAACCAGCCCTCTCCCTAAATCCGGGCACCGCGCTTGGCACCACCTGTCTCGGTCCTATTGGTCAATGAAGCTCTCTTGGCACCACCCCTCATGTGTCATTGGTCAGCGCCTGAGGGGAGCGCAGCTTACCGCCACCATGGCCTTATGGGCCTACCGGAAAACAAGTTCCGGGACAAGGGGCATTGCCGCCCAGAAAATAGTGCGGGAAGGCCGCATCCGCAGTGGCGGTTGTGTGCTGGCGGGAGGCTTGTTGTGCTCTTGTGCTAGCGGGATTTGGATCCGGTCGGCGTGACGCGGTGGTCGAGGGTGGCAGGTGTTTCTTCTCAGCGTGTGGCGCTAGCATAGGGCCGGAAAGGATCCGGAGGTGGAAAGAGGCCGTTCCGAGCGTGGCGTTGTGGGAGCGGAGGGGAAGATGGCGGACGCCTTTGGAGACGAACTTTTCGACGTGTTCGAGGGGAACTCCGGTGCTAAGAAGAGCAAAGCAGGCGCCACTGAGGGCTCCAAGAGACCGGGGTAAGAGCACAGCAGGGGTCTGGACGCTGGGGCTCAAGCCTCGCTGTTTGGCGTGTTTTCTGCCAGCTTGTTTAAGCTGCTGAGACCCTCAGGGCTGGGGAGCCGATGCAGCCTAAAGGGACACGCTTTCCTGGGAGTATTTGCCCCAGAGTTGCAGCTAGCCCGCGCGCAATGGGAAAGCGGAGAGTGCGGGCATCTGGGAGTCCGCTTACCCGGGAAGACAAGGGAATTCCCCAGGATGTGCTTTGAATGTGGCGTGGTTACAGTTGCCCGTAGAATATACATGAAAGAGACTAATTTTGTTATCCATTTATGTTGCAGAAAACGATTGGAAGAGAAGCCTCCAGCAGATGCAATAGGGAAGTCCAAAAGAGAAGCTGAGGTCAATAGTACTGAAGATGCTGTTTTGGGGAAGAGGCCAAAATTAGAAAATGTTATATCAGATGATGTTAAGTAAGTGCCCACCTTGATATGTAAGGAAATTATAGCAAAGATGTATTGGTTAGCTACATGCCAGTTATGAACAGCTTAATAGGTGTACAGTGTTTTCATGTAAAGATGGCTTTGCATATGAAATTGTTTTTTTTGCATTGTTTGTGTAAGTGACGACCTGCTGGCAGAGCAGCTTCAGCTGGTTATTCTTAATATTATAGGTAGGTAATTGCAGCATGAAATGGTCACGGGTTTGTGGTTACTACATATAGATCAGTGGTTTTTCATCAAAGCCACTGTGCTGTTTTCAGGCATATAACGCGATTAGCAGTGAGGCACCTGAGAGGAGGTGGGCTGGCTGTGTACCTTGCTACTGTAAGACATAATTGGCTTGGAATACAGCAAGAAGAATTTAATGAAGGAGACAGAAATAAGGCTATGGAGGCATGTAGGACTGTAACTGCAGTAAATATTTGGAATCTAAAATATGGGTGTACTTCTAAAGTTGAGCATGAATAGCACATATTTGACGTGGAAAGGGGTGTGTACTTGAATATGTCAACAGATGCAGGAAATCCAGAATGCCATTTCTGTTCTTTAGGACCTATGTGTGTCTCCATCTCTCCTTTTGAGAACTTCATGATAAGTTTTATGAGGGATTTTGAAAACAGAATTAAGAGACACTGGGCAATTTTTCACCTTAGTGTATCTTAATAGCTTCTTGGGAATTTTGAAGTTTATGTTAGTTCAGTAAATGATCAGAAAGGTTAATAAAAATTAATCCAAGGAGGCCCAATACATGTATGTACCTCCTATCTCACAGTGTGGAAAATGCTGCTATGGAAATAAAAGCTGTGCTTGCTGTGTTCTTGTACTTTTCTTTGGATGAGATGTTACTGATTTCTATCAGACACAATTCTGATCTGGATTGCCATTTGATTTTCTGTGGGCATTTTTCCTAAGTTCCGCTTAAGATCCAAGTGCTGTTTTGTGGTGCAACTTGTTAAGGTGTTACAAATCCCAAAGCAGGAGCTAAAGTAGATTATATTGTACAGCAGCGATTTTTTAACATATACAGGTATTCTTAGTTCAGCCACCTGTCTGTTCCAAATTTGTGTGTGTGTTTGGTTGGTTGTTTGTTTTTTTAATGTTGCAGTTAAAATAGAGGTGAAGTTCAGCATTTTCAAGTCTATAAAGGAAACAGAATTTTTGAATACAGTTTTGGCCATCCTAACGCTTGTGTTTTTAGTTTGGCAGATCTGATGCCTCGAGTAAAGGTGCAAGCTGTGGACACTGTTGAAGGCTGTACACATGAGGTATGTGCATTTTCATTGCACTCGAAGAGTATAGGCTGTTTTCATAGAATTACGTGTATTACTACCAGTATAGCAATGCTGCTGATTTTGTTTAATATGCTGTATAGTCATAGGATCGTTCAGGTCAGAAGAGACCTTTGAGATCAATTAACTATTAAGCTAGCACTCCTAAGTCCACAATTAAACCATGCCACTGAGCACACAGAATCATAGTGTTAGGGGTTGGAAGGAACCTTGAAAAATCATGCCAAAGAAGGATCACCTAGAGTAGGGGTGAGAGACTAAAGCTTTTCTCTCCTGGTGTGACTCAACAAAGATAAATCACCTTTGGTGCTTGCCCAGACAATAGCTAATGTGTATTGGGCAGTGCCACTGGAACAACTCTGGGAAGGTGCAAATTGCTCACTGGACCACAGCTGGCCCGACAGCAAAGACAAGATAATCTCCACCCATCAAGTACCCGGGAAAGGGAGGCTCGTAAGACAATGGATTCACCACCTGGCCCCAGATTTCCTGAGGGACTCTTCCCTAAGAAAGTTTTTTTTTTATCCTGGTGTAACAGAAAATTTGAGGAACAAAAGCTAAGAAGCTTTTGCAAGTGTGGGTTCTCTCAGGGAAATAGAATGGCCAGAAGCCGATCTTTACCTGAAGAGCTTATGTTCCAAGGTAAGTGAAACATTTCACATGAGACAGTATTTAAGTGCCAGAGAAATGAAAGAAGGAGCGTTGTTTGGCTGGGAGTGTAGAGATACTAGTTGAAAAACTCTGAAGAGGAAGGAATGAAGGAAGAAATGAGATAGTAGAAATTCAAATTAGTTTTCATGTGCTTTATATGACCTGGAATAGCTCTTCCTAGCTTACTGTGGGCAAGAGGAGACAGAATTCTGCAACTGTTTTTATTTAAAATGCATTTTGTAGGTTGCACTTCCGGCGGATGAGGACTTCACAGGTCTGAAGCCAAGAACTGGAAAAGCTGCAAAGGTATGTAAGGGATTGTGTTTAGTGTTCTCTTTGCTTATGCTTTAGGTAGTAGATGACAGTAGCAGGAAAAATAATGTACTTTTTGTCAGTAAGGCTTGGAAAATAATATCTTGGAAAGATATCACAAGTAAGATTGGTATTTCTGTAATTTAAATTTGCTAGAGCAAAACCGTGGTGGGAGACAGAGTGGATAGACTGTTGTGATTTCAGTTCTATTTTCCAACATAAACAAAGATCTTTGGTGTAGTGTTAGCTAAAATGATTTAAATACAAAGTCATTGCAAAATATTGGATTCAGTTGAAGATGCAAATATCTACATAAGTTTATTTCTGCCTATGATTTGCCCTCGAGGTCAGTCACAAAATTAATTAGATGCAACTAACTGTCTGTGTGTAAAATGTTGTGGTTTTCCTCTCTTTCTTTTTAGGAATATCCATTTATTCTTGATGCCTTCCAGAGAGAAGCTATTCTTTGTGTAGATAATAACCAGTCTGTGTTAGTGTCAGCTCATACATCAGCTGGTAAAACTGTTTGTGCAGAGTAAGTAACTTTCTGACAGGCTCTAATAAGAGAGTGGTGTGATGCTTTGTCATGTCATTTTGTGGAACTACAAGTAGTTACTTTGTCTTGGATTCTGACACAAAGTTTGGGCCATCAGTGTTAAAACTGAATTCTCTACTCCTGAATACAAAAATAACTTCATCATGTGTAGTGGATAGCGAAAGGCTTAATTTGTGATGTAAGTTTAACTGTTTTTTTAAAGTATCTGATTTTGTTGAGATGTTCTTCTATAGATTGAAAGGAAATTTTCTGCAATAGAGATTTTCATGGATTTAGGAAAAAACCCCTTCTGTTTCCTAGCCCCTAGCTATAACTAATAGGGCTTTTCTTCGGTTTCAGTTTGCGTTGTCAGAAATACAGCTTTCACTTAATGTGCAACTTGCTGTTTATTGGGCAAGAAATTGTCAGGGTTTAGTCTGGTGGTAGAATGGCTTTGCTGCCTGAAGAGAAGTGAGATGCACATGTAGATATGTTAGAGCATGGTTTCAAATGGTAATAGATTGTCATGAGACAGTGGCATTAGGTTGTTAGATTAAACTGATGTGCTCTGATGTCCATGAAAATCTGTTAATTTGGTCAGTGACTTGTCACCCTCTTAAGAGGCATACATAGTTGAGATAACATTGCACTGAGGTTGATAATCTAGATGTGGAATGCTACTGGTGTACTGAATTGCATTTTTTATTTTTAAGTAGATTAGAGGAAAGTAATATGCTCTGAGTATCTCTGACTTAAATATGTTTGAATACAGGTATGCAATTGCCCTGGCTTTGAGGGAGAAACAGCGTGTGATATTTACAAGTCCCATTAAAGCTTTGAGCAATCAGAAGTACCGTGAGATGTATGAAGAATTTCAGGATGTTGGTTTGATGACTGGGGATGTCACCATTAATCCTACAGCATCCTGTCTAGTCATGACAACTGAGGTAAGATGTGACATTAATGCTTGATGTGTCTGTGTTTTCTTCTGCCCTTCTATTTACTGAGAACATCTGATATTAGAGGATGAAAATAACCATAACTAATTATGGTAGAAAATGTGATAAAGCTCCTTATGCCTCTTTAACTTTTGGTTTTGGGAAAAGTTAGCTACATCTCAGTAAATTCATACTTTTGGACTATTGGGAGCTTGCATTCTTTCTGACGTGGAGAAAGGCAGAACTTTCTTTTCTGAATGATCAAGATGATGAGTTTTCCTTGAATAGATGTAGAACACTGAAAGTCAGTCAGTCTTACTGTGTGCTGGAAGGTCAGTATTTTGTTACAGGGAACGCAGTGGGGAGTGAAAGCTTACTGAGTGATGGTTGAGTGGTTCACAGTAGGTGCTAGTACTCCATTTCCAAAGTGAAACACTGTACATTGGTGAAGTGCTGTTACATTTCTCATGCACAAATCTGTCCAGCCACGAGTTGGAATTTCTTTTTCCTCTCTGCCTTTACCTTAAAGGAGTAAAGAGCCTTCCACAGTAACATGGTAGGGAAAGATACAGGTGTAAAGATAGGATGACTTGATTTCCTCTTAATTACAGAGAGGCCATCTGTTAGGATGAAGGGAAGCAGGCTTGGCAGAAGTAGATCTGTAGACCTGTAAAATATGCTGCCAAAACCAGCTTGGCGGAAGTTTTTTTTTTCCTTTCATGTTCCTTCAGGGATACCAGTTAATCTTGTATAATGAGAATTCTTTAGATTAGAATCAACTTAAAATATCTCACAGGCAATCTGTAAATTCTTTAGGCTTTGTGTAGAATAAGATTTCATATTGCTGTGTATATGTGACATCTCTGTAGCTTGTGACCATTGTTTTATCTGATGGCCTTCTGCTTTTTGCCTTTTCTAGATTTTGAGAAGTATGCTCTACAGAGGTTCTGAGGTTATGCGAGAAGTTGCATGGGTTATTTTTGATGAAATCCACTACATGAGAGACTCAGGTATCCTATATGTGCAGCTTTTCAAGAATTATTTTTTTTTCTTTAGTAGAATTAAATACACATTCACTCTCAAAACATTTGTTATCTCTGCCCAATAAGTCATTCAGAATTTTGTTTTGTATTGAATATATGTAAGATAGTTATTGTGAGTTCAGGTATGCCGTTTTCTTTGTCAAGGCAGAAGCCAGTTTGAAAGCCTTTGGTATACTCCCATTTGTCCAAGGGGCTTTTTTTAATTTGTTGTATATTGACTTCGAGATGAAAAATAGGCTTTAATCACATGAATCTTCCTTGGGACTTCTCCATTTTCAGAACGTGGTGTGGTTTGGGAAGAGACAATTATTTTGCTCCCTGACAACGTTCATTATGTGTTCCTTTCTGCAACTATTCCTAATGCTCGTCAGTTTGCTGAATGGATCTGCCATCTTCACAAGCAGGTAATATTTGTGATGTGCTATACCTCTGTTCTTCTTGTCTTGTGGCATAATAATCTCTCTTTGGTTTTTGAGAACTTTGATCATCTGTTTAGTCATGGTACTGCTTAAAAATGATGGTGTAGATCACTCGTGGCTTCTCTGGTTTTACTCCTCTCCTGCAGCTCTACTGGCTGTTAGTTCCACATAGCAATGTTAAAGCTGTTTCTTTAAAGTTCGTTTTCCACAGTAATTTAGACACCAGGTTCATGAAACAGTGATTTTCAGAGGGCTGATAGACAAGAGGTTTGAGGGAGAAATTGTTTGAAGAGCTCAGTAAAAAGGTCATGTGTAAATCAAATCATTAATCCATAGGAAGTACTATATATGCATGGAAATGAAGTGAGAAAATAGGAATGTATCCGTTAGGTTTATTTGATTCTCTTGGGGGTGTTTTGTTGCTTTTGTTTTGGTTTTGTTTATTTCAAATGCTTTTGTAGCAAAGAATATGGGAATTAGAATTTGGGATGTTAATATCCACAAAAAGTTGGTCTGATTTTTAAAATCCCCTGAAGACTGATTACATTGATTGTGGTGAAAGGAATATAGTGTAAAAGATGTCTAATTAAGCTTGGCACAAAACCTTGACCTGTTTTGCAGAACACTGGACTGATTTTTATTTTTAAACATTTTGAAGGAAGCATTCTCAGGTTTACTGGTTGTCATTTTTTTCTAAAGAAGCTTTCTCCATGCACAAAACCCTTAGAAGGTTTTAAGTCAACTGTTTTGCCTTTTTCAGGTGGTATAAAAATACTACAGGCTTTTATTTACGAAACAGAAATTAAGTTTTATCTTTGGTTTTATAAGATCTTAGCATTTTGAGTCTGTATACTAATACGGAGTGAAATATTACCTGCCCATGGTTTTTGCCTTCATGAGAATGTAGTAATGATGTTTCTTAAGAAAGTGAAAGAATACTCATTGGTTACAAAAAATTCAAAGTCCATACTCAGGAATAAAATTTTTTTGTCTTAGTTTCTGTGAGTCTTACTTTCTGGCTTTTAGAAGAATGTATTTTAATAGTAAAGTATTGCATATTTCCTTCTAGCAAGCGTTTATACAATGCAATTAGAAATGTTAAAGATTTGTGTGTGTGCTATTCTTTCTTTTAGCCTTGCCACGTGATTTACACTGACTATCGACCCACTCCACTGCAGCATTACATATTCCCAGCAGGAGGAGATGGACTCCATCTGGTTGTTGATGAAAATGTAAGGAATATTCAGTTTGAAAGCTCTTTTTCTTGTGTAACAGTCACAAGCTCTTGCAAAGTTTAGGTTGGCTGTATAAAGGATGTTTGTGTTGAAAGGAAATACAAACAGATAATAGTGGTCTATGAATCGCTGTCAGATTTTTGGAGTCTCATACAAGAGGTTTGTTTCATTATCTAATATCATGTAGTCAGCTGAATAATACTTTGCTGAGATGTCTTATGTGCCTTTGTACTTGCTTTGTTTTCTAAAGGACATGCTGCTTTTTCTAAATCTGCAAAATAGCTGATGTTTCTTGTTCTGTTGCTCACTCAAAATGTAGCATTTAAATTTTACTCTGAGGGGGCAAAATATTTTTTTGTAGCTTTAGGTGATTTGGAAATAATGAGTTCTTTAAAACGTAAGATAAGCTTGCACAGCAGTAGCTAATGCCATAAACAGTAGCTAGATCTTCACTGGGTCATGCAGACATTTCTAAGAGTCAGTTTTGGTATTTCCATTGAACGCATTTGGCATGGTTGATGGTGTTGTAGACAGAACAATGGTAATAGCATCAGACATGCCAGTGTAATTTTGAGTTGTGCCACTGACCTAGTATGAGTCAGTTGCCATTTTGTGCATTGGTTTTGTCCTTCTGCATGTAAATACATGGTAATGGCACTGGCTGTAGAAACCTCAAGTAGTTTAACATGGGTTGTGTAAGAGGTAATTTATAAAGCTTGTGGTTTTGTTTTACATCTAGGGAGATTTCAGAGAAGATAATTTTAATACAGCAATGCAAGTGCTTAGAGACGCAGGAGACTTAGCTAAAGGAGATCAGAAAGGCAGGAAAGGAGGAACAAAAGGTGAGTTTGAATCTCATTCTAAAGTAACTGTCTCAGAACATAAACAAGTTGTATGCAAGCTATGCTTGTGTCTCAATTGCCAAAATTACACTTTAATGTCTCTGCAGGTCCTTCAAATGTTTTTAAGATTGTGAAGATGATCATGGAAAGGAATTTCCAACCTGTGATCATTTTCAGCTTCAGTAAGAAGGACTGTGAAGCCTATGCACTTCAGATGACAAAGTTAGATTTCAATACAGGTACAAACAAGTAAAATACAGTTGTGTTCACAATTGTAATTTAATATGAAATCTTACTCCTGTTAAGACGTTTGTTTCTTTTGGGAAATACACTTCTCTTGTAAAAACAAAATAACGTATTCCTTTATCCTTTGCTATGTCACTACATCAGGCTGTTTTCAGTAGGAAACTTGATGCACGAAGAGTACTCACATACCACAACGTGGAATTGTTCCTTTCTTTTAAACTTCACTACTTTATCCAAAAATCCTGTTCACTGTGATAACAGCACAAGAATTCCTGGTAAATTCTAGCTATAATGGGATAAGACTGATGCTAGCAAACGGTTCCCAATTTTTCTTGTTATATCCATTAGAAAAGCAAGTCTTCTCTCAAAATCAAAACAGCCTGTGGTGGAGTAGGAAGGTTCTCCCCCACACACAAAGGAATTCCACAGCTAACTCAGTCGGAGAAGCAGATGAAAGCTGTATTTTACAAGCAGATATGGAATGCAATGAATACGTACAAAAATATACAATATTTACAATATATATAGAAATATACAGGAAACCTTTCCCCAACCCCCCTGCGGCCAGGGGGTTCGGCCTGCCCCTCCCTTCTCCCTCCCTACCTCCCCTTTTTCCCAAAGGGTTAGAGAGAAAGAGAAAGGAAGGTAATTAAAAGGGTGAAAACTTGTTAAAGCTCAAAGCGGATGCAAAAGTTAGTTTTCTTATCTGGTTAGCAAGAATCATAGAGAGAAACGAGCCAGCTCACAGTACAGGGGGAAGAAGAAGACGACTGACTGCCCCCCCGACTGAAAGACTAAACCAGAACCTACAGCTGGGTTCCACCAATGAAATTGGATTAGCATATCGTTGTTTTTCATTCATATACCAAAACATTCGGCCAGAGTGTTCAGAAAGTGTCCTTCTCTTAAAGGCACAGCCTAAACCGGTCATACAGCCGTATAACAAACGACTGGACTGTTATTTCTCAACTGTGCAGCCTTTCTTTTATTTCCCTTCTCAAATTAAAACCCAAAAGATAAGTTGTTTTTTTTCTTTTTGGATTAATACCAAGTTTGGAAAACCTCTGAAATGTTGAGTTGTATCCAAAAAAAATTGTTTTAAATCAAGGTACTGGTTTATGTCTGAGCTGTTCTTGCTGTCTTACTTGATTTAGTGTTGCAAAATAATACACCCATTTCTGTCAGAAAATGGAAAGCTATGCAGAAGTGTAGAGTTGGATTTCTTTTTTTTTCAGTCATAATGTTCAATATATACTCTTGATATTTGTACTACTGCAGCGAAAAGGGTGTAGACTTTGAGAATTAACAGGGAAGAGGAAGGTCCTCTATGTCTATGCAGACAGGGACAAGTAGGTAAAGAGAGAGAAGTTTATGAAATAGACAAGAAGTACATAAAAGTGGGGAGTCCCAAACTTAGAGCAGAAGTTTGGGTTATTCTGCCAGGTTTGTTCTATTTTTCTTTTCCCTGAGCATCTACTTCTGGTTACTGTTGGCCTTCTTCAGGCTTACATTCAAGTCTTGATTATCTGACCTGTTGTGGGTGTCTTCCATGGTGTTTTTATAGTAAACTTTTGTAAATGTTAGAATGTGGTATGTTTTATTTACGTATGGTATTGGCTTTATGGACATTGTAATAACTTAGTAATTGCCATTTTAGATGAAGAAAAAAAGATGGTTGAAGAAGTGTTCAATAATGCAATTGATTGTCTGTCAGATGAAGACAAAAAGCTTCCTCAGGTGAGAGGGGACTGAGCTGCTGCACTCCTGTTTTCTGCACCTTTCAAGGCTATATGTCTTTTACAGTGGATACAGAGATCATAAACTGAATATTCTCTCATTAAAACCTGGAGAGATTAATGTCTTGCATTGCTGTTTGGCATTGTGAAATAGGATCTAGAGAATTGGCGGGGGAGGTCAAGCTCTTTTCAGTGGTGCACAGTAATAAGACAAAGAACAACAGGTTCAATCTTGTACACAGATTTCATCTCAACATGAGGAGAAACTTCTTTACAGTGAGGGTGATGAAGCACTGGAACAGGCTGCCGAGGGAGGTTGTGGAGTCTTCTTCTCTGGAGACTTTCAAAACCTGCCTGGATGCATTCCTGTGTAGACCACCCTAAGTGATCATGCTTTGGCAGGGGTCTCTTCCAACCTCTAATATACTGTTACACTATGAACAGGGTTTGTTCCATTTCCGATTCTGGCAAATGACATAGGCCGAAAATTAACCATGGGGTTCCTACCATCTGTTTCTTTGTGGGTTTTTTGTTTTCTAGTTATGTGTTCAAGTTAAAGGCTTATGAAGAGAGATACCTGAGGTAAAACTGCTTGGAAATAGTTCAAATGAGAATGCAATATGCACTTTATCAGATATTGATTACTGAGCCTTTCAGACAGTTGAACTGATGAATCTGCGTTCTAATTTATTACATAGTGACTGTCTTTGTAATGGAAAAATGTAAGCTTCTAAATGGCCAGAATCATGTAGGATTCCCAGTACCTTATGTAACAAATGGTAAAACTGATATATTTATTTTCCTGTATTCTCAGTTTGGGGTTGTAACCAAGTGTTAGTAGATTGTTAATGAGAGCATTTATTTTCAGAGAATAGAACTGAGACACAGCTAAGTTTATGTAGGTATTTGTTTGGAATGTGATGTTTTTAGAATTGAAGAGAGAAATTTTATTCATTTACAATTTGAATTTCCTTGTATTGCTCTCATAGGTGCTGACTTCACTATACAGCACAAACCAGTAAGTTAACTTGCTGCAACTAGAACTGAAACAGTCATGTATACCAAGGTCACTCTTTTTAAAAATGCATTTAAATGAGGCATTTATTTATTTAGAGGCAAATTGAACTGCACATAGCTTCACAGTTGTTCTAACCCTACATAGGTCTATTCCACTGAAAAGATTTGCCTCTGGCTTTACAGTTGATACCATTCCTAGTGCTAAGTGGAACATAATATTGAAGGAGTGTTTATTGTATTTAAAATTGGAAAGTAGTGGTTTACGTGAACAGCAATGGCAGTGCTGAAGCTTTCAAAGCAGGTTTTACATTTTTAGTAACATGCTAAAATTTGTTTACTGTTCTTTGTGTGTCTTCCAGGTTGAGCACGTGCTTCCCCTTCTGAAGCGAGGAATTGGAATCCATCATGGTGGTCTGCTTCCTATCTTAAAAGAAACCATAGAAATTCTTTTCTCTGAGGGCCTAATAAAGGTATATATTTCATGTCTACACAGACTTTTCTGTTACAAATACACAGTTAATAATCCTGAAAAACTGAGTCATAGAATTTTTAGGGTTGGTATGGATCTCAAGGATCATCTAGTTCGAATGCCATGGGTGGGAACACCTCACACTAGATCAGGTTGCTCAGAGCCACATCCAGCCTGGCCTTAAAATCCTCCAGGAATGGTGGTTCTACCACCTCCCTGGGCAACCTGTTCCAGTGTCTCACCACCCTTGTGAAGAATTTCTTCCTAACATCCAATTTGAACCTACCCATTTGTGGTTTTGCTCCATTCCCCCAGTCCTATCACTACCTGACACCCTAAAAAGTCCCTTACCAGCTTTCTTGTCAGCCCCCTTCACATGCTGGAAAGCCACAATAAGGTATTCTCAGAGCCTTCTCTTCTCCAGGCTGAATAGCTCCAACTCTGTCTGTCTCCATAGGAGAGGTGCTCCAGCGCTCTGATCATCCTCTTGGCCCTTCTTTGGATGTGCTTCAGCATGTCCAGATCCTTCCTGTAATAGGGGCTTCAGAACTGGATGCAGTATGCTAGGTGGGATCTCACCAGAGCAGAGTATAATTTGTCAGTTGTATAAAACTCTTGGAGTTTTTCACATGGTTCATTTGAACTAGTTTTTTTGTTTTCCAGAGAAAATAAAGAAAGGGGAAAAACATTTTTATTCCAGGTTCTAGATACTGAGGATACATATGTTCCTGTGTTGACTGTACATAAATGGTAAAATCTGGAAAAGTTTTGTGTAGCAACACTCAGGATTTGCATGTTTGCTTAAGAGGCTTTATTTTTTGCTTGCTTAATGTTACCCTGTTTATTTAGGCCTTATTTGCAACAGAGACTTTTGCTATGGGAATTAATATGCCAGCTAGGACTGTGCTGTTTACAAGTGCCAGCAAATTTGACGGAAAAGATTTCCGATGGGTAAGTGAAAAGCATGTTCTGTAGAATATCTGAATTGCATTATTTAAACATTGCTAGAACTTAACTTTATTCTTGGCATATCCATTCCAATGCACTGTAAAATATTTTCTTTTAAAAATATTCCTCTGATCACTAATACATGCATAAGTGTATTAATTCCTGAAGACAAGATTCCCCAGATCATGAATGAGGTTATTTGTTTCAATAGGTATAGTAAAAGGGCATCATACATAGGTTAGCAGTAGTCAATGGATTAGACTCATACCTCTACAGAACTTGTCCAAAACTATCAGATGCATGTACTTTTTGCTGTGTCAGAGCAGTGGTCTTGGTATCATCATAGTGATCACTAAATTTAGGTTTTGACAGACCCAAGAAAAGAGATGATGTATTGATTCATCTGTTATAGCAGAGTATTTTGAGTATCTCATAGAAAGATAAATGTGTGAAAAGAAGCAGGTTCTTAAACAGCCAGAAAACAATTAAATGTTTTCAAAATTAGAACCCAGTGTGTTACTCATATGTAACTAATTGGAAGGGTGTACAAGTCATCACAGCAAACACAAATAAGTTGTGGCTCATCTTTCAGAGACAGAAAAATGGTGATAAATGGGACAAGTGACTTGGCTTGCATTATAAATTAGACATCTCTTTACTCTTAGTCTGGGCTATTTTCATGATTCGTTCAGTCTGATTGCATGTCCTCAAGAGACATATACAAGCTAATTCTTACATAAACTTGTTCTATAACTTACTGATACCTGGTTACTAGGTGTAGAAATACCACTTTGCTAAGTATTTGTATTTTAAAATTACATTTAAAGCAATTGAGTGAAATTACTCATTATTGGAAGATTGTAAAGATGCCTATTGGTATGCTGAAAGTGTTTTTTATTTTAGTAATCTCTGACATGTCCAGCAATTTTCCATCGCATCAGACATCAGTAAAATTTCTGGTGCTTATTAAAACAATTCACTATGTTACAAAAGTCACTGTAGCTATGGGAGCATTAGTTAACTACACTGCTGACATTATTCGTAGTCATTAATTTCTGTCTTACTAGCTCAGTGATCGTTTATGAGTAATGAATTCTATCTGAAAAATTCATGTCTCAAATAACTTCTGCTAGCTTTCATATGTCACTGTTTACTCTATAATTGTAAATGGCTTTTTTTGTTCTTGCTGTTTTTCTAATGCTTGTTAATGTCTTTTTTTCTCATTTATCCTAGATATCCTCAGGTGAATATATTCAAATGTCAGGTCGTGCAGGACGCCGAGGTATGGATGACAGAGGAATAGTAATTCTTATGGTGGATGAAAAAATGAGTCCAACAATTGGCAAGCAGCTTTTGAAGGTAGGAGAGAAATTAACTTATTTATTTCTCCCCATTAAGGTTGTTCTCATTACACACCTAGATAAAGAGGTATGTAGATAATGCAGGCAGGAGATGACAACTCCTTTTTTAGGAGTATGGGGTTTCACTAAATTCTCACAAAAGCATGAGTTTCTCTTGTGAGAGAGTTAGAAGACTAATACCATCCTTCTTTGTATAAAATGCATCTCAGGCAGGAGAGAGAATTATATCCAGTTTCCTAGTGATATCACTACTACTGCAGTAATAGCCAGTTCAAGGATATCAATGAACTAGAAAAGGTTTGCTTAACAAGAATTATTAAAGGCTTGGTTTTGTGGTGAAATAAAACTTTGCTAATGGACTTTTTGTCCAGTTTGTCTGTTACATTGAAGTCATGTGAAAAATGAGGTACATATGGTGAGTGAGAAGAATGAGATGGCTGTCAGCTAAAATTAACTATGGAGAAACTGAAAGTAGTTGAAGGAAACTTTGAGGTTTGGAAATAAATAGAGTTGTTACAGGTTGTTACACTAATCCCTCTTGCTTTATAATTTAAGTGTGAAGAATTGCATTCATTGCAATTCTATTTACATTCCATGTAAAAAATAACCATAATGAAGCATAGTATTCTGTGTGTTGCCTCTGTTAGGTCACTTTTATTAATGGTGCACACTTGTCACAATTGAAGACTTGAGAAATAAGTCATAAACAAGTTATGTAAATAAAAATCACATTTTCCCCATCCCTTCAAAACCAGATGCCACATACTTGAGCTCATTCATACATGGTAGCATTGGGTTTTGAGTTTGTCTTGATTTGCATTCTCAGTGGAACAGACCAGTTTACTTAATACATATGTACATCTCGGAGATGATGATACATCTATTTAAAAGGCTGTTTTTAAAAAACAGCATTTTACCATTATACTTTCACAGCTGAAAAACTAAACAGCAGGAGATACAAAATGAGAGAATAGTTGTGAATAGTTTATGAAAAATTGGTATTTCCATTCTCTATCTTCAAACTTCATGAGACTGCTCTTTAAGCCTAACCATGCAGAGGGACGGGATTTTTCCAAGTTGCAAATTCTGTACTTTGAGAACTGTAGAACCTAATCTGCATGAATTAAGACACCACCACCCCACCAAAAAGGAAGCAGATCACTTTTTAAAACACCAGATCTGTTGGGTTTTTTTTTCTATATTCTAAAGGAAATAGTAATATTTCCTTTATTGAAACTGTAAGCGGCTTGGTTATATTTTTTTCCCTGTTTAGAATTACAAGGAAACAAAAGGGGAAAATAATGACACTTTTTTGCTTTCTATATTATCTGTTGGTCCTTATCCACTCATCTAAATTAAACTATTTTGTTAATTTCCACACTATTTTTCCTGTGTGGAAGGAATTAATTTAAAACTGTTAAAAATACAGGCAGGAGCAGTCAGGGAGGTGTTGATTCTTTTGTAACTTCAGGCAATTAATGAAAAGGCAGTAAATGTGGTCTTTTTGAGATGAGCAGTACATCACTAAAGATACGTTCGTGTTTTGGTTTTGTTACTTAGGTACCAAAGATGCTAAGTACAGAGGACATTTCATGTCAGAATATGTTAAGAATGTATACAGAGTAACATTTCTTGTAGAATAGAATAAACCAGGTTGGAAGAGACCTTCGAGATCATCACATCCAACCTATTACCCAACCCACCCAATCAACTAAACCATGCAACCAAGCACCCTATCAAGTCGTCTCCTAAACACCTCCAGTGATGGTGACTCCACCACCACCCCGGGCAGCCCATTCCAATGGGCAATCACTCTGTGTAGTATTTCTTCCTAACCTCCAGCCTAAACCTCCCCTGGTGCAGCTTGAGACTGTGTCCTCTTGTTCTGGTACTGGTTGCCTGGGAGAAGAGACCAGCTGCCACCTGGCTACAGCCTCCCTTCAGGTAGTTGTAGACAGCAAGAAAGTCTCCCCTGAGCCTCCTCTTCTCCAGGCTAAGCAACCCCAGTTCCCTCAGTCTCTCCTCATAGGGCTTGTGTTCCAAGCCCCTCACCAACTTTGTTGCCCTTCTCTGGTGTGGTGGTGAGAGAAAGTTCTACCCCCCCACACACAAAGAAACCAGGGCTAACTCAGTTGGAGAAGCAGAATGAATGTGCTATATTTACAAGAAAGAATGAAATGCAGTGAATATTTACACAATATACAGTATTTACAATATATACAGCAATGAATCTAATATGGAAGACTTTTTCCCCTCCTCCAGCCAGGAGGGTCCCCCCCGGCCCTGTACCCCTCTCCCTCCCTTCCTCCCTTTTTTCCCAAAAAGGGTTAGAGAGAGAGAAAAAGGTAATTAAGGAGGAAATTCTGTTAGCTCGAAGCGTATGCAAGAATTAGTTTTTTTATCTGGTTAGTTCAGTTAATTCAAGGTCGATTCCGTCCAGCAGCTCTTGCTTCACAGAGAAACAAACAGACAGGCTGACAGGAACAGGCACAACTGAACTGAAATTCAAACAGAACTAAAACTTAAAGTTGCCTTCTGCCAATGAAATTCATTTAGAATATCTGAATGTTTTTCAAAACATTCAGCCAGAGTGTTCCAGCAACTGTCCCTTTCTTAAAGGCACAGCCTGAAACGGTCACATCTGGACACGTTCCAGCAAGTTAACATCCTTCCTAAACTTAGAGGCCCAGAACTGGACACAGGACTCAAGGTGTGGCCTAACCAGTGCAGTGTACAGGGGCAGAATGACCTCCCTGCTCCTGCTGGCCACACTGTTCCTGATGCAGGCCAGGATGCCATTGGCCACCTTGGCCACCTGAGCACACTGCAGGCTCATGCTCAGCCTACCATTGACCAGTACTCCCAGGTCCCTCTCTGCCTGGCCACTCTCCAGCCACTCTGACCCCAGCCTGTAGCACTGCATGGGGTTGCACTTGGATGTGTTAAATCTCATGCCGTTGAATTCTGCCCATCTGTCCAGCCTGTCGAGGTCCCTCTGCAAAGCCTCTCTACCCTCCAGCAGATCAACTCCTGCCCCCAGCTTGGTGTCATCTGTAAATTTACTGGTGCTGGACTCAATGCCCTCATCCCGATGATCAATAAAGATGTTGAAGAGCATGGGGCCCAGCACTGATCCCTGGGGCACACCACTAGTGACTGGCTACCAGCTGGATGTGGCACTATTCACCACCGCTCTCTGGGCTCAGCCCTCCAGCCAGTTCCTAACCCGGGACAGAGTGCTGCTGTCCAAGCCACGGGCTGCCAGCTTGGCCAGGAGTTTGCTGTGGGGGATGGTGTCAAAGGCCTTGCTGAGGTCCAGGTAGACTACATCCACAGCCTTTCCCACATCCACCAGGCAGTCACCTGTTCATAGAAGGAGATCAGGTTGGTCAGGCAGGACCTGCCCTTCCTAAATCCATGCTGGCTCATCATTAAGTGTGTCTCAGTTAGGTTTTACTTAGTGTCTGGCAATGTTTATCTGTAGTCAGATCACAATCACAAGAGGTATTGTGTCTTTGCTCCAAGATAAACTAAAGATCTATAGGGAGAACTTCTTAAGAAATAAATAATCCATATTGAGAGTGAACATTTACATAGGACATTTTTGTCATGGCTCTTCAACCCTAATGCATGTCACATCCCAAGAATTTCCTGAATGCTGTAGCAAAACATCTAGTAGAAATGTTATCAGCTGCCTTACACTGTGATGAGTGAGGCCAGGACTAAATTTATAAATGAGAATGTGGTCACCTATCAGTCTTCTCCATGCTAAAGGGATCCAGTTCCCTCATCTTTTCCTTAGAAGGGAGATGTTCCACTCTCATCATCTTTGTGGCTGTGTTGCACTCTTTCAAGAATTCCTTGTCCTCGAACTGAGGAGCCCAGAACTGGACACAGTATTCCAGATGCAGCCTCTTTTTGGATAGTTTTCTGAAGACAGTACATAATAGTTTGCAGAATGCTAAGAAATATTTCAATTTTCTGTGTTGTTTCCTTAATTAAAATCATTAGCTACATTGTGTTACTTTCTGAGTGAAAAGCTTCTCCTTGGTATTAGCTGGCCTTTGAAACCAGAACACCATCTCTCCAGTTGAAATTTAGCTATGTTACAAGCTTGGAATCCAACAGAGACAGCTGAGTATTTGAATGGCGGTGATCTCTTTGCTCTTTAAAATACAAAGATCTTAAGCAAATTGCGTTATGGAAACGAATGACTTCATAACAAAAAAAAGGTACTAATCTAAGTAGGCTTTTGAGCCTTGAATTTGAGTGTTCTTTGCATCTACTTACTGTTTCACAAGCGAAGTCAGACGGACTGAAAAATTGAAGGAAACCGTTAATCCAGCCAGTATTATGCTTTTCTTCTCTTTTGCCTGTGGAACATGAAGTGCCATAATGCCAAGATGTAGGAGAGGCTCCATTAGCTACCTCTGTCTCCTTGGCAGGGACTTCATTTACAGGGTTGGTACTACTGTGCTTATTTGACCTGTGTGCTACTGTTAGCAATTCCTTTGGTGCTCTTGTATTTTATTTTAACTCTTAGTTGTTTTATGTACTAGGCATATTACAGGATGACAGTTTACATGGCTTTATACTTTAACTTCATGCCCATTAGCACAGCTGTCTTGTATGACCACTCTGCAGTTGATGGAGAATTTCTTAGTATCAAAAGGACAAACTCTTGGCCAAGCTGTCAGCTCGTGGCTTGGACAGCAGCATTCTGTGCTGGGTTAGGAACTGGCTGGAGGGCCGTACCCAGAGAGTGGTGGTGAATGGTGCCACATCCAGCTGGAGGCCAGTCACTAGTGGCGTCCCCCAGGGATAAGTGCTGGGCTCCATTCTGTTCAGTATCTTCATTGGTGATCTGGATGAGGGGATTGAGTCAGTCATCAGCAAATTTGCAGATGACACCAAGTTGGGAGCAGATGTTGATCTGATAGAGGGCAGAAGGGCTCTGCAGAGGGACCTTGATGGACTGGACAGATGGGCAGAGTCCAACATGATGACATTCAACAAGTCCAAGTGCCAGGTGCTGCACTTTGGCCACAACAATCCTATGCAGAGCTACAGGCTGGGGTTGGAGTGGCTGGAGAGCTGCCAAACAGAGAGGGACCTGGGGGTGCTGGTTGACAGCTGCCTGAACATGAGCCAGCAGTGTGTCCAGGTGGCCAAGAAGGCCAGTGGCACTCTGGCCTGTGTCAAGAATAGCGTGGCCAGCAGGAGCAGGGAAGTCATTGTGCCCCTGTACTCAGCCCTGGTTAGGCCACACCTTGAGTCCTGTGTCCAGCTCTGGGTCCCTCAGTTTAAGGACATCGAGACACTAAATCCAGCATGGATTTAGGAGGGGCAGGTCCTGCCTGACCAACCTGATCTCCTTCTATGATCAGGTGACCCGCCTGGTGGATGTGGGGAGGCCTGTGGATGTGGTCTACCTGGACCTCAGCAAGGCCTTTGACACCGTCCCCCACAGCAAACTCCTGGCCAAGCTGGCAGCCCATGGCTTGGACAGGAGCACACTGCGTTGGGTTAGGAACTGGCTGGAGGGCCGAGCCCAGAGAGTAATGGTGAATGGTGCCACATCCAGCTGGCGGCCTGTCACTAGTGGTGTGCCCCAGGGATCAGTACTGGGCCCCATGCTCTTCAACATCTTTATTGATGATCTGGATGAGGGCATTGAGTCCATCATCAGTAAATTTACAGATGACACCAAACTGGGGGCAGCAGTTGATTTGCTGGAGGGTAGAGAGGCTTTGCAGAGGGACCTCGACAGGCTGGACAGATGGGCAGAGTCCAATGGCATGAGATTTAACACATCCAAGTGCCGGATTCTGCACATTGGCCACAACAACCCCAGGCAGTGCTACAGGCTGGGGTCAGAGTGGCTGGAGAGTGGCCAGGCAGAGAGGGACCTGGGGGTACTGGTTGATTGTAGGCTGAACATGAGCCTGCAGTGTGCCCAGGCAGCCAAGAAGGCCAATGGCATCCTGGCCTGCATCAGGAACAGTGTGGCCAGCAGGAGCAGGGAGGTCATTCTGCCCCTGTACACTGCACTGGTTAGGCCGCACCTTGAGTACTGTGTCCAGTTCTGGGCCCCTCAGTTTAGGAAGGATGTTGACTTGCTGGAACGTGTCCAGAGAAGGGCAACAAAGCTGGTGAGGGGTTTGGAACACAAGCCCTATGAGGAAAGGCTGAAGGAGCTGGGGTTGCTTAGCCTGGAGAAGAGGAGACTGAGGGGTGACCTTATTGCTCTCTACAACTACCTGAAGGGAGGTTGTAGCCAGGCAGAGGTTGGCCTCTTCTCCCAGGCAGCCAGCACCAGAACAAGAGGACACAGTCTCAGGCTGCGCCAGGGCAGGTTTAGGCTGGATGTTAGGAAGAAGTTCTACACGGAGAGAGTGATTGCCCATTGGAATCGGCTGCCCATGGAGGTGGTGGAGTCACCTTCACTGGAGGTGTTCAGGAGAAGACTTGATGGGGTGCTTGGCTGTATGGTCTAGTTGTTGGGTGGGTTGGATTGTTTGATGGGTTGGACGCGATGATCTTGAAGGTCTCTTCCAACCTGGTGTATTGTATTGTATTGTATAATGTGTCCAGAGAAGTGCAACGAGGCTGGTGAGAGGCCTCGAGCACAAGCCCTATGAGGAGAGGCTGAGGGAGCTGGGGTTGTTTAGCCTGGAGAAGAGGTGGCTCAGGGGAGACCTTGCTGCTGTCTACAACTGCCTGAAAGAGGTTGTAGCCAGGAGGGGGTTGGTCTCTTCTCCCAGGCAACCAGTACCAGAACAAGAAGACACAGTCTCAAGCTATGCCAGGGGAAGTCTGGGCTCGAGGTGAGGAGAAAGTTCTCCCCAGAGAGAGTCATTTGTTATTGGAATGGGCTGCCCAGGGAAGTGGAGTCACCATCCTGGGGGTGTTCAGGAGGGGATTGGACGTGACAGTTGGTGCCATGGTTTAGTAATCATGA
Organism: Picus viridis; assembly: GCA_033816785.1. Taxonomy (NCBI): domain Eukaryota; kingdom Metazoa; phylum Chordata; class Aves; order Piciformes; family Picidae; genus Picus; species Picus viridis. The sequence goes on along the minus strand of CM066606.1, from coordinate 70,691,310 downwards.
GGTCTGTGGTGACAGGTTGGACCTGATGATCTTTGAGGTCTTTTTCAACCTTACTGATTCTATGATTCTAAGAAATCATTATTCACTTAAAATTATAGCAGCATCATTGGATGTTCTGTGATTTTAAGCACCTGATATTTATCAAGTGTAGCTGTTCCATTCAGACACTACAGTACAACAAAAATTCTACCTAGTGGAAAGCAAGATTTGCATACATTTATTCCCATCAGTATTAATTTAAGATTGGAAATGGTGAGGAGGTGTGGTGAGACTTTTCAGTTGCTAGAAGGGGAAGTTTCTGCAACAGGAACTGTCTGATAAAACTACTGGAACTTAGTTCTTCTGTATAAGTGTACCTACCTGTCTGCAGAAGGAATTGATAATAAGCCTTGGTCACCAGGGTAATTTTTTGTGGCTTTCTAATACAGAAAGTGTAACAAGCAACTAAAACTTTCTTGGATCATGATAAGTGACATAGTTATGTAATAATAATACAAAAAATGGTCATAAATCAGAATTCAGGGAAAACAGTGGTTAATGTGTGGGAGAGAAAGACTGCTTTATGCAGAAACAGTTCACTTGATTTTTGAATGTGAGGTTGTTCATTGCTCTTCTGGTTTGTCTGTTACTCACTGATAGGCATGGGTCTGTTCCCTTGTTGGTCTTTTTTGTGTTTTAATATAAAGACAGGTATGAGTGTTCATGAATTGGGTTGTAAAAGAGTAAAACTTTTAAAGTTGCTTAATCTAAAAATACAGGTCCTGTTATAAAAATAAAGATTCTGGGGAGCTAGGGTTCTTTTTTTTTTTTTTTTTTTTTTTTTTTGCTGTTAGGTAGATTGCAGACAGTCCAAAACTGCTATTCTTTGCTACTGTTAAAAAACCCCATGTACATTAACAGCATACTCTTGAAATTCTTAGTGTGTTTTTGTTCAAATTATCTCCTCTAACTAGTATTTAGAAAATCCCTTCAGTGGATGTGTGGGTTTTTTCAGATGGTAAGGTTTATTCTCTTACATTTTTTTCACTTTGCTCTCTCAAACTACTGAACTTGTTCTGGATGGTGAGACCACAAGCACAGGAGTAGAGTATCAGTGGGGGTCCTTTTGCAAATTAAATGCTTAGCACTATCTGAAGTAAAGAAGTGGAGGTTGTTAGCTCTGCATGGCTGCTACGGAAGGAAAGAACAAGGAATGGACGATGGAAAAAACTCAAAGTACCATCAAATGCAGGCTAGAGTCCAGCATTTTAGCACAGTGTTTGGCAAACATGCAGCACAAACCTCTTAATCAAGTGGATATCCTGTTATAATGTCCATGAGTACTATTTTTGTGCACAAAGTCTGTTAGCCTGACTTGAAATTGGTATGGAATGATATGGTTTACTACTTCACTTCCAGTATAAAATCACTACAGATTATCCACCCCTTTTAAATCTGTACTGTGTGCAGATTTTCCAGTTAGGTTTTCTAAAATGGTTTCAAAATGTTTCTAGAGAAGCTACTTGCTATTTCAGTTCATTTCACATCACTTGTAGATGAGTAGTAAGTCATGTCTTTCTATTTCATCTTCTTGTTTGGAGTGTGTCTTCTGTCAGCATTCAATCCCTGTGCAAACAGCAACTTAACTTGCCACCTTAATGATACTGTTGTACTTTGGTTTGACTTGGAGATTACTTGTATTTACACACACAAAAAAGCCTCAGGGTTTGAGAAATTTACCAGAGCCTAGTTTAGGAGAGAAATGGACTTTAACTGAATGTTGTCACAAACACTTGCCAGAAAAGCCTCTGCAACATTTAAAGAAATAGATTATCATTAGTGATTTGTGGACAGTACAGTTGGAGGGGGAGGGGAAAGGTATGTGTGACATGAGTAGTAGACAAAGTTCTTCTTTTGTTATTATTTTAATGTTTTGTAAAAGTATATGGTTTTTACTAGGGTACCCATTTCCTGTAAGTAAAAACATTGCATATTTACTGAAATTGTCAGTTGGCACATCACTGATGTGAGACCCCTAGGAGCAAATCTGAAACCCGTGAGTACTGAAGATCACAGTTAGCTTCTAAGTGCAGATACAGATACCATTTTATTTTATTATTTTTTTTAAATCATTTCAGCTTTCTTTGAGTTCATCCATCTTAGAAGGAGCATAACTATTCTCTCTGATGTATTATGCAAACACCATTATGGTTTACCAGGTCAGCTCAGATCCAAAATAATCACTGTACTGTATCATATTATACACGTGTTAAATCACCTTTTCCCCCATCTGTTTGTGTCTTATGCAGAGCAATTTATGTAGCTATCTAACAATCCTGGTTTGGGGAGCGCCAAATTTTACATTTTCAAGTTGATTTACAGTCTGATATTGTGTTGTATAAACTATTTGTAGTTCTAAATACTTGCTTAAGAGTTTAAATACTGAGTTGTTAAATTGGGGTGTCTTGGTACAAGTGTATAAGGGTGTGTGTGTGTGTGTGTATTTTTCTGTGTTCAGAAATAAGACAAAAGGCTTAGGAGAACAACAGAACTTGGAGTTACCAGCCTCAGATAGAACTAAGGATAGTTACGATAGGAGCTTCTATATTAAAAAAGTCAAATGACTGAAAAGTTCCATCATTCAGAACTAACTGCAGATGGTGGTGGTTGCATGCTAGAGAAATCAAGATACTTTTTTTCCCCCTCCTTTTAGACCTCTTACTACAACTGAAACGTTTGTGGAACCCAGGCCTTAGATACTTTTGTAGGCAAAGCCTGCTAAAGTGGTCTTTTGCCACCCACAGTTACTTCTGTTTGTGCTGGTGCAACTGTTCTGGGGGGCAGAGCAGTGAGCCAGACTGCTAATAAACTTGTGCTTGAAATAGCTGCTTACCATTGTCTGTTATTAATAACTCTGCAGAAGAGATTTTTATTGGCTTTGCAGTCATGATAACATATCTCAAGATCACCCTGTTACCAGTAAAACTATGCAGTCTTTTTTGATATTTCTGAGAGAGATCTGATGATTCATGTGGCAGCTCTATCATTGATTCGTGGACAAAATGTGTCCTGTTAATATTTCACTAAAAGTATTCCTGTGTCTTACAGATACATCAAAGAGTAACTTGGGGGGTTTTAAATTATTTTTTCATGGAAATTTGTAATAGTGGCCACCACAGACAGCTGAGTGTAATTATTTTCCCCTGACGAGGAAAAAAAAATAATGGAGACCTTTTAAATAGCACTGATGTGTCCTGTTCTTTGCTCTTTTTGTAAAGCAACTATTTGTTTTTGTTTTGAACTCATCCGTTCAGCTTATTTCTGGAAATGCTGATAAGAAAGGAGATTTTTAGTGGACCACATGGCATAAAATATGTTCTGTAGTGTATCTGATTTGTGTTGTTATGGAAGATACTTTATTATTGCTTTGCAAGTTGCCTCTTTCACCCTTGCTAGTTTGTAATGTCCTTGACAATATCAGTCTTTGCCATCTTTAATTCCCTGTGAAACCTTTGTGCATGTTTCTGTGAGAAGCTGTACAGCAAGAAAGCTGCATGCAAAATTTGTTCCCCTCTATGCATGGGAAGAGTTTTGAAAATGTTAAGTATTTTTCTCATAACAACAGAGAGAAGAGAGAGCAGAGAGCAATCCTCACTAAATGTATATCTTGCTCAACACTGCGTGCTGTAATGCAGCACTGACAGCTCTCATCTCTCTGTAGAAAAGGCTTCCAAGTCTTAACAGTAATTAAAAAAAAAAGCCCCATGAATATCAGTTCCAGACACTTCTCTTCCTCCTCTCCAACATTTATGTCTTTCTGGTTCATGTGGGCATGAAACGGTAGGACTACTAAATTCTGAGTGCCCCCTTTGGATGATGTGATTGCGTTAAGAGACCTCATTCAGATATTGTTGGCACTTAAATAGGGCATGGTGTGTAGTCACTATAATTTTCAGGTAGTTTTTTGAGTAAATTATTTCTGTAGTGAATTGTTTATGGTAATTTTCTTGATTTTGGTTTTTTTTTTTATGTCTGCTTAAATCCATAATTCTTTTGCAGCTTAAATCTTGTAAAACATGAAAGAGTACTACTGGTGAGCTGGCTTAAAATTTCTCAGGAAGTGACTAAGTGATTGCAAGTGCACAAAGTAGGTCATTAATTTCCAGTAAGCTCAGTTGGTATATCCAAGCTGTTCTCACATATCCAGGCAGCTCTCATCCAGATGGCTTAAAAAGCTTGCAAAATAGTTTGCTTATTTGGGGTTTTCTGTAATATTCAGAAATCATAGTATCATAGTATCAGTCAGGGTTGGAAGGGACCACAAGGATCATCTAGTTCCAACCCCCCTGCCATGCACAGGGACACCCCAAACTAGATCAGGCTGGCCAGAGCCTCATCCAGCCTGGTCTTAAACACTTCCAGGGACTGGGCCTCAACCACCTCCCTGGATAACCTATTCCAGGCCTTCACCACTCTCATGGTGAAGAACTTCTTCCTCACATCTAGCCTGAATCTCCCCACCTCCAGCTTCATTCCATTCCCCCTAGTCCTATCACTACCTGAGATCCTGAGAAGTCCCTCCCCAGCCTTCTTGGAGGCCCCCTTCAGATACTGGAAGGCCACAATGAGGTCACCTCGGAGCCCTCTCCTCTCCAGACTGAACAGCCCCAACTCCTTCAGTCTGTCCTCATAGCAGAGGTGCTCCAGCCCTCTGATCATCCTCGTGGCCCTTCTCTGGACACCTTCCAGCACTTCCCTATCCCTCTTGTCATAGGGGCTCCAGAACTGGACGCAGTACTCCAGGAGGGGTCTCAGCAGAGCTGAGTAGAGGGGGAGAATCACCTCCCTTGACCTGCTGGCCACACTTCTCCTGATGCAGCCCAAATAAACCTGTTGCTACTGTCCACTGAAGATTTATGATGAAGGGACTGTATCCTTTAAGGGGTAGGGAGGGGCATTACTTGCAGAAAGGAGGATGGAGAACTGGGATGGTTCAGTGAACAATGAAGTTGTGGACAGCATGTGTTTGAATGTAACTTCTTATACTGCTTTGAAAAGACATTGCATCAACTTCTATTGCAGCTCTGATAGTTAGATTTTTGCCCAGTCTTCTGCATGCATAGTCAGTGATTATTCCTTTCTCTATTCAGAGGTTTTGTCTGGACAAGGGAGAGGCCATCTCAGACTGAGAGATCTTGAGGCAGGTGATTGCACACTCTCGTTTGTGGGGGGATATGGTGGTTCGGGCTGGGTGCCCTTATGCTGCATGGTGCACTTCCTGTGTCCAGAAGTCCAGCCCAGTGGGTGGACACAGGAAACCAGGTATCTCCTACCACACACCCCCTGCACCGCTGTAAGATCTTGCGTGGGGTCCGCCTCTTGCTCTTTCTTCCTCGCCAGCGCCCGGTAACTGGGGGAGACGTCTCCTGGCCTTGGGCCTGGCTAGGCCCAGGGCCAGGGGGATGGGCGGTCTCAGGCCTGGCCAGCTGAGACTAGCCTAGCAGTGGGGGGGGGGAGAACGAGCTCTGGGGTCTTGGGCCCACCCTCAGGTGGGGATGGGGTGTATCCGGGTCGGTTTCGGGGTTTCTTCTCTCACTGTTTCTGTTTCTTTTGTGCATCTTCACCTTTTTCTATTTAAACTTTTTCCATCACTTTTGCAATCTGTTTGTCAGAATCGTTATTTTGCCGGTGGTGGGGAGGGGGGCTGCCTCAACCCACTACAGGGGAAAAAAAGGTCAGTTACGACAAATCTGTGTTAGAGGGTGAGCTAAATGTAATGTGTATGCTTCACAATATTTGTAAGAAAGAAAGATAATGTATCTGGGAGGCACAGGGCTTGAGCAGAGAAAGGGATTGCAAGAGAAGTAAGCTATCATGGAGAAAATCCAAGATAGTTGAATACTTCATGCTGTGTAGGCTCTTTGAGAGCAAGTTAGGAAAAGAAGGTTCACCTTTTACATCTTCCTTTCAGTAATATATCTCATCATCCCTCCTTTCTTGTTCTTCCCTCCACCATGTGTCTTTAGATGTCTTTAGATAACCACTGTCTCTTTAATAATCTTCATAATTTGCCAGAAAATGCTGATAGTCTACTCATGTTTTGTGTGTACTTGGAGTAGAACAACAACAATGTATTTTGCTATAAGATTTCCTAATGCAGCTGCAGAATCCATATGTTGCTACTAGTTAAATGAAACAAGGGCTTCCAGGTGGTTGCTGCCTGTTAGATGCATGTCTGCTGATAGCCCAGGGGAGTCAGTAGAGACTAAGGCATACTGCATAGTGCACTGGCGGTGCTGAAGGTCAACACAGTAAAGGTAATGCAGTTACATTGAGTTTGGAAAAGTAACAGCTCCAGTTTTCAGAAAAAGATTAAGCCTCTAAAAACTTCTGATTTTGAATGTACTGTTTCCTAGAGAACAACACTGAGAAAACAGGAATTTTTGAAACCTGGGGAAAGATATTTTTATGAGATGAAGGAACAGGAAAAATTCAGAACTTTTGCCAAAGCAAGGTTTTAAACGGCTTTGTCTTAGTAGAATGATCTTATTTCAAGTTGTAAAATGCTAGTCATAAGTTTAAAATAAAAATTGCCACATCAGCAGCTGGCTCAAATGCTGCCTTTCAAATAAGTCTGCTTTGATTGGTTGGTTTTCAATTGCTTCTTCACAGTTGAATGGTGGTAATTTTTGAAAGGCTTTCACAATGAATCTTCAGGAGCAATTTGCTCTTTCTTGGCATGTTCTGTGCATGTAGTACAGCCTATGAATAAAGTTCATTATTTTCTCACTTTATGATAGCATTTAAGTGAGAATCAGTGCTTATGATTTTATTATTTCAAATGGTTGATATTCTTGCAGGCACCAAGTTATGCCTCAAAGCTATGTAACATGGTCAGGAATGGAAAGGGGGATTCATTGTGTGGTTGGGGTGCTCACAGCAGCATTTTGCCGAATCTCCACCGGTCTGTAGATAACCAGTGGCTGTTGCCAGCTGCTGGGTACATTCCATCAAGCTGCTTGAGTTTGTGTTTAGCTACAGCAGTGGATGTTGCTGTAGGAAAGAATCTGACCCACTGTTAGCTGACAGGCATCATGGCTATGCCATGCATTACTAAATGCCATTCTTTAAATGGCGTTCTCTGTTATTGAGAAGCAGGCTTTTTAGGGAGTGGTAATTCCTTTTTCCTGGAATAACTGATATATTTAGAAAAATAGAGACAAGCTTGAGTACATAATTCTTTTGTGATGTCCAAGGAAAAAGCTGTGTTATCTATCAGTTCACACCAGCAACAGAAGTTCTTAGTTTTGTTTGGTGTATCAAATTGGAGACATTTCTAGAAACTTGAGTTTTCTTCCATACACAGCAGCTCAGCTGTTGATGTTCTACTTGTTGACCCATTTCTTAGCAGAGGCCCATTTGTGATAGTTTGATAACTGATGGTGTTATTTTAAATACATATTTCGTGATCTAATTTAAGAGGTATTTCTGTATCACTTGAGGTGAAAAAAGGAGGTATATTTATATCTGCTCACAGATGTAGGAATGAGTGAATGAGACTGTGACCATGGAAATCAAAACATTAGGCTGTATGATTTATCTTAAATTTGTTTTACATGTGTCCTTGTTGGTACTTTCTTAAATATGCTGAAAAAGTCTCTAACAGCTGGGGGTTTTCTGAGGTGAAATAATCAGTCATGCAGTGAGTAGGTTTCTGACATTTGTAAGGTAATCTCATAAGGAGGCTCTGTCTCTCATACAAAGCAAATGGAACTACAAGATCCTTAAATCTGCATGTGGAGGATACTGTTGCTTATTAAATCTGACATAAGTTCATCAGTGGATGTGGTACTGGAATTCCTGGACTGCATGTGTAAAATGGAAATAAAAATTTGAATAGTGGTAAAGTCAATTTAAAAACCATTAGATTTAGTTTGATGTAGGAGAGCTGAATTTCAGCAATTGCATATATAAACTAATAGTCAATTGTTTTGTAATAGCCTATGCTTTTTTTGTTATGTATGATGAGGAGGTATCTCTACTACTAGATACCTTACTCTATAGTCAAAGGAAAAGAAATGTATTGCAAGAAGGTACAGTGTGATTGACTTTAGATAGAGCTTGAAACACAGAGGAACATGCTTCCCAGTGCCAGACCTCTCTGAGCTTCTAAAATGTCTGATAGATTGTGTTGACCTTTACATAGTCATGTGGTTGTATGAAAAACATTTTCTTGTTAACTGTTTTAGTTGCTGGTAATTTTAAATGGCTAACTGTAACTGAATTTACTTACAGGCCTTGTTGAAATGAAGCTTGTTTAAATAAATCTCCTTTATTTCATGTTCTGTGTGTTTTTTTGACTAACTGGTTGTTTTAATATATGCTAATTAAATGTTCTTATGATGGTGAGGTTTTCCTCTTAAGAATATAATAAAATCCATGGTAAATCAGCCTAAAGGTGCTTTTACCTAGTCTAGTCCCCTGTTTTAGTAGAGGACAATAGTAGGTGTTTCTAGAAAAATATGGGAGGAAAAAAGAAATTATTTGATATTTCTCTACAGTACTTTGCCAGCATCCTTTCTTCTTAGGTTATTCAAAATATGACTAAATATTCCACCTTGTAAAAATACTGAAGTTCACAGAATCCAAGAGTAATTGAGATTATAAGGGAGTTTCCAAGGCCCCTCTGCTCAGGCAGGGTAGAGCAGGCTGCCCAGCACCATGTCTGAATGTTTTTTTGCCTGTCTTCACAAGTGGAGAGCCCACAGCCTCTCTTGGGCAGCCTGCAAAGTAAATTATTTTTTTAATGAGACATTACTACTTATGTTAAAGAAGTGGTAGACTACCTGTTTTTAACAAACCTTGCAAGACACCAATGTGGTCAGTGAGTCTTAAGAGAAGGTGTGCAAGTAACTTTTCTCAGAATGTTAAAGTAAGCTATTGGCTTAAACAGGTAAATAACTATTATTTTTAAATAGTGGAATCCCAATAATAGGCTATAAGAAACATCCAAGCTTTGTAACTGAAATTTTAATTTACTTCAGATCTAATCTGTAATACTGTAGCATAACTATAGATGAGACATACCACTGTTGTTATGTGTAAGGCATAACAAAATTGCTGTGGATTTGATGAGACACATAGTCTGAATGCAAGAGAAGCCGTATTACCCATTAAAGCAGCTCTTCATATTAAAGCTTGCATCATGATTTATTTGGTATGTTCTATTGTTTTTAACTGGACCGTGTTCTTGGATCTTTTTCAGGGTTCAGCTGATCCTTTAAACAGCGCATTCCACCTAACATACAACATGGTCTTGAACTTGCTTCGAGTGGAGGAAATTAACCCTGAGTACATGTTAGAAAAATCCTTCTATCAGTTCCAGCATTACAGAACTATTCCAGAAATAGTAGAGCGTAAGTAGTATTATACATTGTACTTGAGAGAGGCAGTATAAAAGATGCTGTAGTGTGGGACTGGGTAGTTACAGTTCAGTACCCTTACAAGAGTTTAGACCTTTGCAGTTCTTTTCTTCCCTGGTAGCAGTTGCTACTGCACCACTTGTTGTTACAAATTTAGGAAGAACAATTTCCTGGTTTTCCTAAGAGCTATGCTGTTATGTACTGTCAATCTAGGAAGAGCTTTCCTCTCCTAGTCAGGTGAGAATGGTTGTCATACTGATAAATTATAGGACAGGAATAAAAAACAGTTGAAAAATTGTTGTGTCTTTGATAGGTGCAGAGAAGATAAATCTTACTCCATTTCCTTATGTGGAACTTAGCTAAAAGAAAGACCATTTTAATATCTTACTACCATCTCTGAAAAGAACTTGAGCACACTGCATTCAGAGCAGTATAGGAAACTCCAGGAAAATCAACATTCGGAGAGGACTGAGACATGATTTGCGCTTTGCTGCGTAACTGAACTTTGAGCTGTGATCTTTAAATAGTGTATTTTCATGAGCCAAGGTCAATTGCCAAAGATCTCAGCAGGTGTTTGGGAGTAAGGCCCATTTCAAACCTTAACCTCCAACTTAAGAACATGAGGTAGCTGCTTCCTTTGCCAATCTGTTTGTTTTTGAGCTGAATATTGAGAGACCACGTGTGTGTGCATGTGTGGCTGTGATAGACATGTGGCACATGGGTGGAGTTTTGATTCCCTTTCCAGAGTTTGGAGGTGCAGTATTTAAGACAGTAGTAGTCAAATACAGTATTAAATTTCTGAGAAGCTCCCTGTTCCAATTGCCATGCCTAGATACTCATTCTGGTGTTCCAGTGTTGCTGTTTAAATACAGAAAAGGAGCTGGAGAATATTTTTTTCTTTGACATTCTTTATTTAGATACTGTACTAGGTGTTAGAATTTTGTAATCCTCTGCAATTAAAAACACAAGGAAGACGAAAGGTTGTTTAGATAATGGAGGAAATTTGCCATGAGTATGGATTGCTAGTTTTTTTCTTTCAAAAGCTGGCAGCTGAAAAGAAATAGCTCTTCCCTGAGCTGTCTCTTGAGTCCCAGAGAATTGGGATTTCTGAGTTCCCATATGCATTCAAATAGCATGTGAGAGGGTGAGCTGCTAGAGAGGAGAGAGGTCTTTATAGCATGCCCTTTGTTTCTGTTTACTAGGATATTACTAGGGAGAAAGTATGATTCCCAACTGATGAAATCAGAACCTAAAACAGATTAGGAAAAACATCTTCTCACTTTCCCTCTGGTTGGGAGACATCTTGTTAGAAGACCTCTTTGAGTAATCTTATTTTCATGTGAGGAGGTAGAAGGAGCAGCAAATACCCTCTTAAAAATTATTCCATGTTTTTGTGGGACTCCTGTGCAATCCTGAATCAATGATTCTTTGACTATTTTGGGTCTACCCTAATCCATTTTCTCAAGTCGATTATTTGTTAAAATAAATTTGGTATTAATATTTAGATTCCTATAAATGAAGTGTAATGGACACATTTTTAGCTTTCCAGAGAACAGATTATTGTAAACAGAATCTGGATGCCAAAAATTATATCAAAATACTATCTATGTAGATCTGAAAGGGAAACATGGATTTCTAAACCTGTGAAGTTGTTGTTTTCCATGAGACTTTCCTTTTTGTTATAGGAGTGAATAATTTGGAAGGACAGTACAACAAAATAGCAATTCCCAATGAAGAAAATGTGGTCATATACTACAAAATCCGTCAGCAGCTTGCAAAACTGGGTAAAGACATTGAAGAATATATTCACAAACCAAAGTATTGCTTGCCCTTTCTACAGCCAGGAAGACTGGTAAAGGTAACTAGTTTTCTTGTGCTTTCTTTTTACTTCGCATCTCTACCTGTCTGTGAAATTTGCAGGGTTCACTTGTGCCTGCCAGCTTACCGTCTTCAAAAAGTACAAGGGTCTCACTAAGCAACAGTTCTGACTGTCATTATGATTCTTTGTTAGCATTTCCTTTAATTCATTATTGAATGTTTGTTTTCATGGCTGCTGTTACAAATACCAGAAATGCAAAAAGATCTGCTTGCCATGATGTGATTATGCATGCCTTGTGTGATAACATCTTGTTCTGTTTTCAGGTCAAGAACGAAGGTGTTGACTTCGGATGGGGAGTGGTTGTTAATTTCTCTAAGAAATCAAATGTTAAGGTAATACATACATTCCCTCCATTAGAAAAATGCATTTTTCTGAACATAAGGTTAAACTTCTTTTTCCTTTGCAGTTGTAAGACAAAAGAAAAGTTCTTTCATCTCAGATTTCCAAAAATTTCATGTCTTCCTAAAATGAAAGTATTTAGAAAGAAAAAGAGGGTTTGCCTCACCTTCCTTTTCCTAAGTCCTGTATTCATTTTTTTAACTGTTGGCATACTAGTAAGAGGAAATGCTGGGTGAAGTAGTTCAAAAGTGCAGTTAGCACCACAAGCTATTATGTTTCTGAGTCATACCCAGTAGCACTATACTAAGCCCTTCATGGGAAAGTTACTATGTTATTTAAGAAATTCTATAGAAGCTCTAAATGAGCTCAAAGGAGACTGACATTTGGCTCAAAATAAAGGTTATCTTTAACTGGGGAATTGTGTTTTGAGTCCTGAGCTAGTTCATGAGACATGGGAATGCTTGTCCTCTGAGATGTTGCTGTACAGCTGAGAGCAGGAAAGTTAAAATACAAAAAGAACAAAACATTAGAAATGTATTTGGGGAAATGGGGAGGAAAATACAGAGGGCAGTGATGCAATAGAAGCCAGATTTGGTTTTCCTTCCCAAGATACTTGTTGTGTCTTTGTAGTTGTTGTCCATAGTTGGTCTCCCTTTTAGAAATGTTTTGACAGGCTACTCTGCTGGCTAAATTAAAATCTAAATTTGAAGAATATTTTTCTTTGATAAGTTTTTTGCTGTAGTTTTGACAGAATAGCACTGTTGTTAATTACTGGGTCTAAAGGAGAAGTTTTCTTTGCCTGTATGTGGTGGCACCTTTTGGCGCTCCTCTAAAAGGTATTCAGTAAAGAGGAAGTGAGAAAAATGTGTGCATAAAAAACTTCTTAAAATATTTTGGTTTGGTTTTCCATTGCCTTTTGAAAGTTTCTTTCTTTTTAAAGTTGGAAAACTGGACTTTTCTGCTGTTGCACAGACTTCTGTTTCTAGACTGATTTTTTTCATAGAGTCACCTTAGCAGTAAAGCAGATTTCCCCCCTTCACCCTAGCCTTCTCTGTCTGGCCTGTCTTGCCATTGTGTGAAGCCTTTAGGCTTGAATGTTAGCTTTGAAATTATAGTCTGTTCTGCAGAGCATGGCTCCAGCATCTGGGCTGATTATTTCCTATTGAGTTCTGCGGAAAGAACGAGAATTATGGAGCAGACTTAAAGCTATGTAACTTCATTAATTGGTATGGAAAGACGCATTCCTATGAGCAGAGGCAAACCAAATAATTTAAAGAAGCTGTTATTTATGCATTTTAATTTCTCAATTCAATGCATTTTTGCCCTTGAATACATAGCACTTTGCCCAAGTTCAGTGTTGGGTTTTTTTAAACTTTTCCCATCAAGTCAAATTTTGGAAGATGAACTGTTCCCACAAGGCTGTTCTTAGATCTTCTTTCTGCAGATCTGAGGCCACCCAGATGCTTGATGCTGATCATGTCTCATTTTAATAGTTCTTGATGGAAAGGTTACCCAGGCTGGTAAGAGACAGGAATTCTTTAGTATGAGTTCATCTTTCTCACTTGCTATCTCAGTGAGAGAAAGAATTTCTGCCACATGGCCAAATCCAGGTGTTTTCTCTGAGAACAGCCCCAGGTGCAGTAGTGTGAGAACCTGGGAATGAGGAGTGGAATGGGTCAGTGGATAGTCGTTTGAATGAAACTTCTCTTGTGTGCTCTACTGTGACAGTGGCCACAGTCTTCTGTGCTTTAGAAGTTTTGGATAGATATTTCATTAAACAATCATCATGAACCAACTACTTAGACTCTCTAAAACTACCTGAAACAGTGTTGTAAAGAGGTCATTGCTGGTCTCTTCTCACAGGTAATTAGCAATAGAACAAGAGGAAACGGCCTCAAGCTACAACAGGGTAGGCTTAGACTGGACATCAGGAAAAAAATTCACAGAAAGAGTAGCCAGACATTGGAACAGTCACCATCCCTAGGTGTGTTTAAAGGTCGTTTAGATGTAGTGCTTGGAGATCTGGTTCAGGGGTCAATTTTGTAGAGTAGGGTTCATGGTTGGAGTTGGTGATCCCAAGGGTCTTTTCCAACCTGAATGATTCTGTGATTACTGTAGCAGTGTATTTAGTATTAGAAATGTATTGCTGTTATGCCATGTCTTTAAACCTTCATTCACTGGGGGTACTGGTTGACAGTAGGCTGAACAAGAGCCAGCAGTGTGCCCAAGTGGCCAAGAAGGCCAGTGGCATCCTGGCCTGGATCTGGAAGAGTGTGGCCAGCAGGAGCAGGGAGGTCATTCTGCCCCTGTACACTGCACTGGTTAGGACACACCTTGAGTCCTGTGTCCAGTTCTGGGCCCCTCAGTTTAGGAAAGATGTTGAGTTGCTGGAACGTGCCCAGAGAAGGGCAACAAAGCTGGTGAAGGGTTTGGAGCACAAGCCCTATGAAGAGAGGCTGAGGGAGCTGGGGTTGCTTAGCCTGGAGAAGAGGAGGCTCAGGGAGACCTTATTGCCATCTAGAACTACCTGAAGGGAGTTTGTAGCCCGGTGGGGGTTGGTCTCTTCTCCCAGGCAACCTGTGACAGAACAAGAGGACATAGGCTCAAGCTGCACCAGGGGAGGTGTTTAAAAAGAGACTGGATGAAGCGCTTAGTGCCATGGTTCAGTTGATTAGATGGTGTTGGATGATAGATTGGACTTGATCTTGAAAGTCTTTTCCAACCTGATTAAGTCTGTATTCTGTATCCTACATTCTGGAGTGTGACGGCTGTTTGGATTTGCTTTTAGAAATGATGCTAAATTCAGTTAATATCACTCATGTTTCTTTAGTTGTAATTTTTCCTTTACCTATTGTAGTTCCTAATGAAGTTCTTTTTCTAGTGAGCAAAAATTAAGACTGACACTCAGGGTTACAGAATGTCTGTGTTTCACTGAGTAATGCTCTTTGTTCATTACAACATGAAAGCAAAAGCAGGAGTCATTGTCAGTTATGTTCACTGTAAATTATATTCAGGTGTTTTTTCCAGCATAATTTCATGTTACAGTGCTCTACAAAATTGTGACTGCAAATAGCAATTTATCCTAAATTACAGTAAACAGTGTTCCGAGCAGTGGTGCTTGCTATATATTGCACAGTATAGCAGGCAACAAAATAACTATTACCTTTGAAATTAATTAAAAATAAAACAAAAAGACCCCAACCAAAACAAAACCCCACAAAACAACTTTGAGACATTTTTATTCCCACTGGGTTGGGCCAGCAGTGTGCTTGTCCTATTGTGCTCTTTATAGTCCACATTGTCCTCTAGTCCTTGATTCTAGACACGAAAGTTTTATCTAACAGTTACCAATGTTAAAATTGGTAAGATGGTGCAATTTGACTTCCTTATTTGGATCATCATAATCCATGTATATTAAACTTAAATATAAATTTAAATATTTGTTTATAATTTTTACTACACATACACTGTTTTTACTGCTGTGTCATGGTCATTGAATTTTCAGTGAGTCTGATGTTACTCTTCTGGAATCTGAATTTATCTCTGCCATATTTCTTGATTTGCAGATATGACCAGCAGTCTTACCTTGTTTTGTTTCCAGGCCCAGATAGTAAAAGATGTTTCAGGCAAATCTAGAATCCTTGGGAGTACACCTAACCAAGCAATATTCTTCCAGTCATAAAAAAATACTTGCTTATGTAGGAGTGTATTTGAGGAGCCCTAGTGCATATTGATGCAGTCAAATAAATAACACCAGGCTTTTTTAAAACACTATATAATAAAGGTTGTGACTTTGAACAATACTCTTTAACCACCACTTCTGCATGTTTGTGTTCTGTAAACGAATGTTAGTTACATGTGCAGTTTGGGGGGTGTGATGAAGATGGGGGATGAGAGATGCAGCTTCCTGTTTGCTGCAGATAAAAGCTGTTCTGTGTGAAAGATTTTTGGTTGTCTTTGTGGGGAAAAACTTCAACTAGCAAACCTGAAAATGGAAGAGTTCACTCTTGCTAGCATGATGCAAATACTTTGCATTACAGTTACAAAAGTTAACTTACCAGAACTAAAGGCAGAAGCACCTGAAGCTGTAAATAGACTTTAAGCTACACAGGCAAGGTGTCAATCAGTATGTTTCAGTAGCTTTTAGAATGTACTGCATCACTGAGCTGACACCTATGAAGCACATAGCTCATTGCACACCTTTAATATTGAATAAGATCATGCTTTTGCTGTTCCTTTCTTGATGGTATTTGAAAATAACTTCATGGACCTGTTCATTGGTGTGTTTTTTTTTCTGTTGTGCCCTCAACAGCCTAATTCTGGTGAGTTGGACCCACTGTATGTAGTTGAAGTGCTACTGCACTGCAGCAAAGAGAGTCTGAAAAATTCTGCTACTGAGGCTGCAAAGCCAGCCAGACCTGATGAGAAGGGAGAGATGCAGGTTTGTTGCATGTTTATTGTGAATAGTTTCTTATAAATTCTTTCAAAGATTCTCTTTTCAAAGGATTTACAAACTGTGGTAAAAGAGGGATTGACGGATTAAGAAAGTGAAAGGAAATGCTTTCTTAAACCAGTTACTGATTTCACTGAAGAGGAAACTTCCAACTGTGAAGAAAGCACTTGAAGTGAATTTGTTAACATATAAGAAGTGCTTTGAAATTTACTGCTGTGTTCTATATTTCAAATCAGTACATGAAAGACAATAGCAGTAATGCAAACAAAGTTATTAAAATGACTTATGTATGTGAGGAAATTTGAAAGTAAGTGTCTAAGATATTTTGGTTTTGTCTTTTTTTCCTTTGGGTGCTTGTGCAGGATTTTGTGGGTAATGTGCATCTGTTCTGCTAGATTTCATAATTTAGTTAGAATTTAATAATCCTTGCATAATAAATTTTAGCAATGCTATTTGGCAGGTATTTTTCTTAGCAGAATCTTCTGTCTCTGGGAATCAGTGTAATTTTTTATTTCTTCCTTTTTTTTTCAGACCTCTTCAGCTTTGTGAGGCTATTTAATTCTAAAATTAAATTGCAGTTACTAGCAAAAGCATTTGCTTTATTTAAAATCTTCAGTTTGAAACTGTGTATATGAGGAGGAGCCGGTATAATTTTCAGTTGTTTACTTTGTGTTCAGGGTTTGGGTGGGGTTTTGGTTTGGTTTGGTTTGATTAAGGATATGACAATAATTTATCTGGTTTGGATCATAAAAGAGATATTCCAGTAGATAAAAGGCAAGGTAATAGGAAAACTGAGTGTTTGTAACCTTTTTTTTTCCCTCTTGTATCCTCTCTCCAGATTCAAGTGAATACAGTATTTACCCATTTGAACAAACGTATTTTTCTTCTTTATTCATACTTCATATCATGGATTCCTGATGTTATTTTACACATAATGTGTCCTTGTGTACTCATTTTCCTGTGTAAAATGTTGCTATGGAACATTAATAATGCATGGATTTTTGGGTTTTTTGCTGTCTTAATCAGTTACTGTACTCTCTTTGGTAGGTGGTTCCTGTTTTGGTACATCTTCTCTCAGCCATCAGTAGCGTCCGACTTTACATACCGAAAGACCTAAGACCTATAGACAACAGGCAAAGTGTGTTAAAATCCATACAAGTAAGTTCCACTGGGCTGTGTAAGCTCTACTCTTGAATCCCAGACAACTTGTTCCAAAGAAATTTATCATGTCTTCAAACTTATTCTTAAAAGGGATTGGAAGCCGCATTTGTGCCTACCCGTACTCACTCATTGTAAAGTGATTTTGAAAACTGCTGAAATACCATGTAACAAACTTACACTGCTGCCTTCTGTGCCCCTGTAGCTGTGCCAGCTCATTTGTAGAAGTTTATTTTTCTGTTACTAATCTCACCCTGAAATATTGTAATTTTTTTCTTTTCCTTTTAGGAAGTACAGAAACGATTTCCTGATGGAGTACCCTTACTAGACCCTATTGATGACATGGGCATCAAAGATCAAGGACTGAAAAAAGTAATCCAAAAAGTAGAGGCGTTTGAGCATAGGATGTATTCACATCCTCTGCACAATGATCCCAACTTGGAAACTGTGTACAAACTCTGTGAAAAAAAAGCACAGGTAAAAATACAACCCCAAAAGACACTTATGTAGCTGAAGAGAGAGACACTAATAGTCTACTTACTTAAATGTTTTCTTATTTGCAAAGCCCAAATAACCAGTTAATAAGTTAATCATTTTTAAATTAATTAGTAAATCAAAATAACACTTTTTAAATCAGTAAGACCACATAATCCTTTTAAAAATCAGTAAAATTGTCAAATCCTACTGAAAATTTGCCAAGTCAGTGGTATGCCCTTCATTGATACGCATGGGGACTACATCTGACAATAAACCTTTCCAGATAAAGTCATCTTGGGTTAGAAGGGTACAGAGGTGTCACTAGAGTCTTTTTCACTGAATAGGCGCCATACAGCGTAGGTAAAATCAACACAGGTAATTAAAATTGATTGTTTTTAATATGCCTGTGCAGAGTTGAGTTGAACTGATGGGACTTATTAGCTTGACGGGAGTGTACCATGCAAGTCGCTGTGCTGCAGCTTCCTGAGCGGACTCTGAGCCTGGAAGCAATACACTTGCATATTTTGTACAGAGTCAGGCCTTTCTAGACTGGAGCTGGTTGTGTGCAAAACCAGCTCTTCTGTTTCTGTGATGCTCCAGAAAACAGGTTTTCCAGGAGTCACTTCACAGAAGTGAGGTGGTTTGGGGATGAGTAGCAGAAAGTTGCATGTGGTAAGACCTGATGGACCAAGCAGACTTCAGCAATGTACACCCTGCTGTCAGGGTGTTGAGTGACTGTGAACAATTACAAGGCCAGTACATCAGAGGATAAGTGCTCATTTGTCAGCCAAAGATTTCTTCTGTGACTTCAGTATGGGCTGATTTTAGGGTTTTGCTGCCCTAACCATCCTCACCACATTCCTTGAGCAGGGTAAATAGCTCAACTTCCCAAACTTCCCAGAGTTTGTTATGGGTAAATGGAGAAGATTTTTTTTATTTTTTGGGGGTACATTTACCTTAAACCTTCCTCTTAGTTAGAATACAATACAATAAACCAGGTTGGAAGAGACCTTCAAGATCATCGCGTCCAACCTATCAGCCAATCCAACCCACCTAAACTACTAGACCATGGCACCAAGCACCCCATCAAGTCTCCTCCTGAACACCTCCAATGATGGTGACTCCACCACCTCCCCGGGCAGCCCATTCCAATGGGCAATCACTCTCTCTGTATAGAACTTCTTCCTAACATCCAGCCTAAACCTGCCCTGGCGCAGCCTGAGACTGTGTCCTCTTGTTCTGGTGCTGGTTGCCTGGGAGAAGAGACCAACCTCCACCTGTCCACAACCTCCCTTCAGGTAGTTGTAGAGAGCAAGAAGGTCACCCCTGAGTCTCCTCTTCTCCAGGCTAAGCAACCCCAGCTCCCTCAGTCTCTCTTCATAGGGCTTGTGTTTTAACCCCCTCACCAACTTCGTTGCCCTTCTCTGGACACGTTCCAGAGTCAGTGTCAAATAGTGTGTTCATAAACTGTCACTCTGAGGCCTTTATGTAATTTAAACAATTACTTTAAAACCACTAGGATCTGTTAAAGCAGCAGCATGTGATTTCTCTCCTGACATGCCAGATTGCTATGGATATTAAAGCAGCAAAGCGAGAACTGAAGAAAGCCAGAACCGTCCTGCAAATGGATGAACTCAAATGCCGCAAGCGCGTTTTGAGAAGACTGGGGTTTGCCACCTCTTCAGATGTTATTGAGATGAAGGGAAGAGTCGCTTGTGAAATCAGCAGGTAATTGGTTTCTGTGCCAGCTGATGACTGTCATGAATTGCATGTTGTTACTGTCCTTGCTGGAATTACTGTGTTGTCATGGTTGATCCTGTGCACCCAGATTTAGGTGAGCCTGCGTTAGCAGTGGGGATGGACTTGGCCGTCTCCAAAGATCCCTTCCACCCCCTACCGTTCTGTGATTCTGTAAAGTTCTGAGACCACCAGAAGAACAATCTGTCAGAGATTATGATCTGTGCCATAAAGTGAATATAACATTTGAAGCAGTAAAGACTGCAGTTTAAGGACAGAATAAACCAGATTTTTGACACTAGAATATGGACATAAAAATGCCTGAACAGTGGCTGTTTTCCTACACTGCTTATGCAGTGGGTTTTGTGTTTTAATTTTTTATTGTACATGACGTGGAAAGTTGGTATCACTTTCCACGTTCCGCTTCCCAGGACTCAGTGCAGAGTTACTCACAGACCATGGTGTAAACAGAGATTGTCAGACATTGCCAAGTGGCTGACAAGTTTGGAATACAGATTCATTGCTTCCTTAGGGCTGTTTGGAATAAACCTACGGAATTGATATGTTTTACTGTAATAGATATAGCAGGGGTGTGTGTGTATATATATATATATATATATATATATATATAAAAACATGCAGTAAAGATTCCACAGAAATTCATGAATCAGACTTCAGAGTATGAACTCAGATTTTGGTAGAAAGTCATGTTTTTGAAAGTGACAGTGACTTCTGTTACCATGCCTTCTTGCCCTACACATAGTTGGAAAGAAGGTGCATGTATTTGTTCAGTACCTGATAACTTCTTGTCCCCTGCAAAATTTGGTAGCAAACAGGGAAGCTGAATCAGAATTTTATGAACTTCCTGACTTCCAGGAGTTGTTTTTGATTTTGTCGAATAATACCTCCAGACTATGCATTTGTCTGGTAAACTCCAAAAATAGAGGCATAGTCTTACCAGCAATTATATATTTTATCCAAATGTTTGGATTTTGTATTTCAATATTAGGTCTTCATTCTGTAAGTAGAACATAGCAAGTTTATTCCTGTTTTCAGTGTCTTGGAAATACCCAGCTGAATCTTTTCAGCAGCGTCGATTTCAGTTCTTTTGTGAGTTGCCTGTCTGGTGCTTTAAAATCTGTTGATGTCCTGTCTGGTAAAACTTAACTTGTATGAACTATCAGGAGATATTTTTTGTGATTCAGTAAGGGCTTTTAATTTCTTTAAAATACTTTTTCATTCTTTTGCTAGAAAGCTAGCATAGCAATAGTGGTGTTCCAAACTAAGAAAAATTCAGAAGGTATGTTTCCTATCTTTATTCAGCTGCTTTACAAAACAGATTAATAGTACTTCAGTTTAAAATTGCATTTCAGTAAGTCCCCTGATTTTCCTTCTCTTCATTTTAGTGCTGATGAACTACTCCTGACAGAAATGATGTTCAATGGTCTCTTCAATGACTTAACGGCAGAACAGGCAACTGCTCTACTAAGCTGTTTTGTATTTCAAGAGAATGTGAGTTTCTTCTTAAATTCATGAATTTCAGACATTGCTGTCCACCAACAGTCATTGTTTGAATTCAGTTCCCGGGATTGTTTGTAACAGTGCGAGCCATTGCACATTTTGTATTCTTGCCTAAGTTGTTTAATATGAACTGCCACTGGATTTAACAAAGGTGTGGTGGCTTCTGTGCTAAAATATCTTTCCTGTGAATGACATGACAAGGGTTGTGTAAAATTGTCATGGAATCTGCAACTGTTTCCTACTCATGCATAAAAGCAGTATTAATAGAGCTCAGCATACATGCTTGTACTTATGTCTGCACACACACATCCTTATGCCTTAAAATGTAGAGTTTTCATTTTAAAAAGAAGCTTAACAATATCTGCTCTTGCACTCTGGGTTGAGAGCATCTTCAATTCTGAGACGTGCCCATTCTGCGTTATTTGGGCAGTAATCTTGACCTACTAATGAAAATGGCAATACTGCATGAAAATTATGCCAAAAGAGATGTTTAAAGCTGACTATGTTATTTAAAGCAAAATCATGGGCATTTGATATCAAATGTCATTTTTTTGCCACCTATAAGCTGCGTAGAAGTTCAGCATCAACAGGAAAACTAACACGTGAAAACTAACACGTAAACTAACACGTGAAATATACTATTGCAGGTAACTAGCAAGGTGTATCACTCAGGTTGATTCCAAATGTGGAGGGCACCTTAGCAGCAGATGCTAACAAATTACTTTTGTTAGCAGAAGGGATGGCAAAGTAAGCTGTCGTTAGTTAGAGTATAGTGGTTGTTTCAGCAATAGCACTCGGGTCTAAACATGTGCTGCTGTATTTGAATAGCCAAATTTTCATACCTCATCAGTGATGTTTAAGCTATTGAAAGCTTGTAACAGGTAAAGTAGTAAATGAACAGCATTTTGGCATTTCAAAATTATGGAACAGCTAAGCAGAGGGAATTTGGGAACTATTCAAGAAGGAACTGCCTTTTTTTCCCCTGCTATTGGCATGCTGTACAGAAGGATTTTTGCTTTCTGATTTAGGTTGAGAAATGAGTACTTGGATAATTCAGTAAACGTTAATGTTTGATAACAACCTTGAGAACCCATTGGAGTGATTTGGGATGGCACTAGTACACACTGAACTTCTGGTTTTGCATTTAATCTGCTGTAGGGCAAATGTATGGGAGCACATGAAGTTATTTAATGTCTTCTTTTTCAGTCCAGTGAAATGCCAAAATTGACAGAGCAGTTGGCAGGACCACTCCGGCAAATGCAGGTAATCCACTAGAAATCTGAGTGAAATGTATGAGTAAAGTATAAGTGCATGGTGAAGACTTGATTTTGGGTTATTAATGAAATTTGACTGCATGTGGTTTTGCAGTGTGCAATAATGAGTTATCTTGTTTGCTTGAAATCATTAATGCTAATTTAGAACATGCCATTCAAAGCTATTACAAGCTTGCTTACAATACTGTAAGTTGTTAGTGCAGGCAGACTTAATGTAAACAGCAATTTACATTCTGATTCTAAGTAATTTCACCAAATCACAGAGTGTTAGGAGTTGGAAGGGACTTGGAGAGATCATCTAGTCCAACCCCTGCCAGAGCAGGATCACTTAGAGCAGATCACATAGGAATGCTTCCAGGCAGGTTTTGAATATCTCCAGAGAGGGAGACTCCACAACCCCTCTGGGCAGCCTGTTTCAGTGTTCTGTCACCCTCACAGAGAAAAAAAAATTCCTCATGTTTCCATGGAACTTCTTATGCCTCAGCCTCCACCCATTGCCCTTTGTCCTGTCATTTGGCATCACCAAGAAGAGCCTGGCTCCATCCTCTTGGCACACACCCTTTACATATCTATAAACATGAACGAGGTCACCCCTAAAGTCTCCTCTTCTCCAAGCTAAAGAACCCCAGCTCCCTCAGTCTTTCCTTAACCATTTTTGTGCCTCTGTGCGAGACTCTTTCAAGCAGTTCCCTGTCAATCTTGAACTTAGAGGCCCAGAACTGGATGCAGTATTTGAGATGCAGCCTCACCAGGGCAGAGCAGAAAAGGAAGTCTTGTCCGGTATGCAATACCTAGTAACTTTACCTGGTAACTTACAAGTCTTTCTATTGGCTGAGGGTTAGGGGTTAGAGGTTAGGGTTAGCCTTTCTATTGGCTAAGCACTGAAATGTATGGGCAGATGGGCAGAATCCAACGGCATGAGATTGAACACATCCAAGTGCCGGGTTCTGCATATTGGCCACAACAACCCCATGCAGTGCTACAGGCTGGGGTCAGAGTGGCTGGAGAGTGGCCAGGTAGAGAGGGACCTGGGGGTGCTGGTTGATGGGAGGCTGAACATGAGCCTGCAGTGTGCCCAGGCAGCCAAGAGGGCCAATGGCATCCCGGCCTGCATCAGGAACACTGTGGCCAGCAGGAGCAGGGAGGTCATTCTGCCCCTGTACACTGCACTGGTTAGGCCACACCTCGAGTACTGTGTCCACTTCTGGGCCCCTCAGTTTAGGAAGGATGTTGACTTGCTGGAACGTGTCCAGAGAAGGGCAACAAGGTTGGTGAGGGGTTTGGAACACAAGCCCTCTGAAGAGAGGCTGAGGGAGCTGGGGTTGCTTAGCCTGGAGAAGAGGAGACTCAGGGGTGACCTTTTTGCTCTCTACAACTACCCGAAGGGAGGTTGTAGCCAGGCAGAGGTTGGTCTCTTCCCCCAGGCAGCCAGCACTGGAACAAGAGGACACAGTCTCAAGCTGTGCCAGGGCAAGTTTAGACTGGATGTTAGGAGGAAGTTCTATACAGAGAGAGTGATTGGCCATTGGAACGGGCTGCCTGGGGAGGTGGTGGAGTCACCTTCATTGGAGGTGTTCAGGAGGAGACTTGATGGGGTGCTTGGTGACATGATCTAGTTGTTTGATGGGTTGGACGCAATGATCTTGAAGGTCTCTTCCAACCTGGTTTATTGTATTATTGTATTGTATTATAATTTTTAAAAATCCTGTTTTGAAGGAGTGTGCAAAAGAATTGCCAGGGTGTCTGCGGAAGCAAAGCTGGAAATCGATGAGGAAAATTACTTAAATTCTTTCAAACCCAACCTGATGGATGTTGTATATACATGGGCAAACGGAGCCAACTTTGCTCACATATGCAAAATGACTGATGTCTTTGAAGGTACGTTGATCAATTCTTCTTTAGAAGGTGTGAGATGGTAATCCCTAACAGGAAGCGGATAATGATCACATCTTGGTATAAAACTCAGAAATCCTAAGTATTTCAATTAAAGGTAACACCTTTGCTAGTTAAGGGGAAACATAACATGTTCTAAAAGCCTACCATTAAGAAGTACAACCTTTCCTCATTACAGTTAAGCATTTTATTTACTCCTCAAGTTGAAGATTCCTTCTGCTGTCTTAAAGATGAGACAACTGAGAGCTGGTAATTAAGTCTCTGTTCTGGATGATCCATTACAGCAGTGCAGCACATATATTTGAAAAGCCTAGGTGTCATCTGTCACCTGGGTTAATTAGATTCCTGCAATCAGAGTACTAGAGGCTGCCCCTTATGGAAGGATAGTTGGATTTTTTAATTTTAAAAGTAGGATGACATAAACACAGATATTTTTGTAAAAGATAGGTCAGTAACCTAAAGGTTAAATATGAAAACCCTTATTTCATCTTTTACCAGCTGTGTTGAAAGGTGTGAAGTACACTATGATGGTTGCACCAGTCCCAAAAGCTTTTATGTAATGGCTGATACCTGAAAATTCTTTTTGAAGCTGTCAGTTGTCACCATTGTCTTGCCTCTCTGAAATGCAGTTTTCTTGTTTGCATATACAGAATTGGGGAAAAAAAAAAGAATTATTAATGCACTTCTGTAATCGACTGCACAGGCCTGGGATATTTCTGAAGCAGCAGGAATTGTGGCAGTCTGATTCTGCATTCAGCAGATTCCTCCTACTTCATCTGATGTCTGAGGAGGGGAAGCAGTAGCCGGCTTGTTTTAGTTTTGGCACATGAATCATAATAGGGCTGTTGATACTGACTGCATAGTCATGTTGGGGTTTTTGCATTTGCCACAGCTGGGGTAAGGCCAGGCTGTCAGTTTTGTCTGAGTCCACAGTGTGGGCCTGTTTTGGAAGTACAGCCCTTATGGCAGGGGCTGATGCATGATTCTTCAATGGGCTGGTTTTCTGTGCACTGTCAAAAAGGAAGGAAAGCACTCAGACATCCATTGTCATTTATGCTTACCTTAAATGCACTAAGGTGTTGCTAAATCCCAGTGGAGTCTGCCCTGATTTAGCATGTTGCTATAGTGACTTCAAAGAAAGGAAAATGCCAAAGAAAAAAAGGGTGGCAGTCAGGGAGGAGAGCATGCAAACAACGAAATACAAACCAAAACCACAGTGTCCTTACTGTGATCTTAAGCACAGATTTTCATTTTAGGTATTAGTGCTTCCTATCCTAATTTCAGTGGAGGTTGTCAGCATGAGGTACAGCAGGATGGCTTATTAAAGCTCTAAAAGGACATGTGTTTTCATCTCTGCCTTTTGGGCAATGTAGTTGTTTTGGGTGATAATGAGTTGTTGGTATTACAGGAGCTGCAGCTCCACTGTTGTGCACCAGTTTTATTAAGGGGGCAGAAAATTTTCCAGCCATTAGATGATGTATTGGAAGCCACCACTTTTCAAAAAACAATTTATCATTACCACTACCACCACCCCTCCCAACTTAGTAACAGTGCTTCCTGCAAGACTGCTGTGCTCTTCATGACTGGGAGTGTTGTGCTGCCATCCAGGCTAACAGGCACCAGCAGGACTTCTCTAGACAGAAATCTTGATTTGAGGGCATGCTTCCACTCTCACGAGCCTAAAGACAGATGAAAGTGTGTTCTGGTATTGTTTTAGTATTGATGGTCAAATGTCTGAAACCTCTTGTTGGGTGAGTTGTGAGTCTGAAAGCTTGTAGCTGTGGAAAGCAGATGGCATAAATGTAAGTGCTCCAAGAGCAGGTGTGCTTGCCACAGATCAGAAGAGTGTTGACTGGCTAATGCAAATGAGTTGCCATTAGGCTGAAATGTGTGTGTTGGGAAGAAGTAGAAATTAGAGCAGCTTTTCAGAGCTGCAGGGAAGAATGGTAAACTGAGCTAAGTGTCCTGTTAATCAGATTTGGACCGGCCGTTTTGCTTTGTGGATCTAAGTTTAGACAAGAGTAACTTATGCCAAAAATACAGTTTTTGTTCATGCACAAAAAAGTATTTCTGCAACATCCCCAGCTATGCTTTCTGTAAATGCTGTCAGCATTTAGCCTTTTCAACAAAGACAAGAAAGGATCCTTGAGGAGTTGAGCCAGGGCCTACCACAATGCAGCATAGCCATACTTGGGGACCTGCCTGCGGTTTACTTTCTTTGGTTTTCTGTCCAATAGACCTCATATGGATATTTTTTTTCACCTGATGTCATTGCAATAAAGGTTTTGCAGACTGCTACTCTCACACAAACTATTCTTCCTATAGAAACTAAATTGGTTTACTGGAACCATATGAATTGTTCTATTAGAAGTGTTATTTTACTTAGTTTCTCACTTTCCAAACAGCTTTATAGCATGTTCTTTCCACATGAAAAGGTTTTTTTTCCAGCTATTATACTTTGTTTAGTGTTAATATTTCATTGAACCATGGAAGGGTCATTCAGGGACATCAATTAAACAGATGAGGTTGCTCAGAGCCCTGCCCAACCTGACCTTGGATGGTTCCAGAGATGGGGCTTATACCACCTCTTTGGGTAACCATTGCCAGTGTTTTACCACCCTCACTGCAAAAAATTGATGCCTTTTTTTTCTAGTCTGAAGCTACGCTCTTTTAAATCCGTCACCCCTTGTCATATTGCTGTAGGCTCTACTAAAATGTCTGTCCCCATCTTACTTTAAGTAATGAAAGGCCACAATATAGTTCCACCAGTCTTCTCACTCCGAGCTCTCTCAGCATGTCCTTGTAGCAGTGGTATTCCATCCCTCTCATAATGTGCTGTCCCAATACTCCAGATGGGGTCTCACCACAGAGGTTGAGGGGTAGAATCGCCTCCCTTGACCTGTTGGGCACACTTTTTTTGATGCAGCCCAAGGTATGGTTGGCTGCCTGGGCTGCAAGTGCACATTTCCAGCTCATGTCTAGCATTTAATCCACCAGTACCTCCAAGTGCTTCTCCACAGGGCTGTTCTCCATTGCTTCGTCCCATATTTACCTTGTGACAGTTATTTTGCATGCAATAACTTTGAACTAGGTGGTGCTGGAGGAACAGCTCAACCACATGCTGTTTGCATGCTGCTTAAGCATTGGGGCTGTTTGGTGAAACTTGTTAAGGACTAGCATGAAGCTAAGAGAGGAGATGAAAGCATAAACTAGAAACTAGGTTGCAGTGTAGGGCTGGTATCAAGACTGAGCATGAGTGCATTGCTGCAGGAGTGCAACTGAGTGGTAGACTAGTCTGGATTCTTAAGTGACACAAGAGTAGTACAGCAGACCACTTACTGTCTCCCTTGCTCTGCCAACTGCAGAACTGAGAGCTTTCAAGAAAATAAAAACCTGTGGGTGATGATTCTTGAAGCAGACACTGTCAATCCCCCCAAACCTCTATTGTTTTGGAAGTAAATCTTCCCAAGTACTTGAAATTCTGACTAGGTACTACTTGGAGGCTGTGAAGACAGAACAGGACAAGTGTTTGGAGATAGCACTAAGGAAATGCTTGATGGAGTTTACTGTTAAACAGCAACCAGGCTGAAGATGTATGGCTGTTCTAGATAAATGGAACAGGGCTGGAGAAGGAAGTACTGCAGGCTCCAGCAACTGCGTTACAGACTGGCATGGTGTAACAGGGGATACAGAGTTTTCTCTCACTCTTTTACAGGGAGCATAATTCGTTGCATGAGGAGGCTGGAGGAGCTGCTTCGGCAGATGTGCCAGGCTGCCAAAGCCATTGGAAACACAGAGCTGGAAAATAAGTTTGCAGAGGGTATGTATTTCACAGTGTAAGAAGTAATGCTGGAAAGCAGGGGAGGGGGCAGAGCCACACAGGGTGTTGGGCGAGTGATTTGTTAACACAAGTTTCTGGTATTGAGTTAATGGTAAGTAGCCTCATTGCTGACTTTCCCAATAACAATGTTCTGAAGTGCAAGGTGTTGGCTTTGATGAACACTGACATTTGAAGCAAGCCTGTGACTGAAGAGAGAGGCACAGAGACTGAACGGGTTTTAAATGGAACAGTGCTCTGCTGCATAGTGTCACATGCCTGTGACTACTTAAAATGGTGAGTGCATCAGCTGAGACTGCTGGACATTAATAGTACTTTTATTTTTTTAAATAGGGATTACTAAAATCAAGAGAGATATTGTGTTTGCTGCAAGCCTTTACCTGTAAGAGAAGTTACCTTCTAAAACCAGTAATGGATTCACGTGGAACAAGGTCCTCAGCTTCACAGAGAACCATAGAATCAGTCAGGGTTGGAAGGGACCATCGAGTCCCAGCGCATGCTACAGCCATCTCAAGTTTTTGTTTCTTTTATTGGTGTGCATTTAAACCACAGTTGTTTCAACAAGGCATGTACAAACAGCAGTGTATGTAATATAACTGTTACCATGTTTTCAATAAAAAGTTTAAATTGTAATAGCTTTTTTTCTTTAAGCAAAAGCTTGAACCCACAGAAATTTAAAATTTAGATATTCAGCAACCGTGGTAGGTGTTACTATGTACAGGTAAAGTGAGCATCCAGGAGCAGCAGCAGTCCCTTAAAGGCATTTACTTATATTACATCATTAGACTTGTGAAATGGTGCTTTTCTTCCAGAGAGCAAGACAGATGAGGTGGGTCATTTGTCATGGTTGATGATTGCTGCCGAAGTGATTTCCGTTGGTTGGTGTCTCGTGGAGGGTTGTGTGTGAATCTTCTTTGGGTTGAAACGTACATCCTCGCACTTTGAAGAAGTCAGACACGTACACAACCTAAGGGAACAAATTATTTGTTAACGGCCTGCAGCTGTAGGTTTGCACATAAAGGGTAGATGCTTTCGCAGAAGGCAGATTCCATGGTCAAAACTATAGCAAGTTTAAACACACTAAAACCTCAGAAAATTGCTAGGAAGCCTCCCATTAAATTGTGGAATCTTTGTTGCAGTAGGTTTTCCTTCTGCTGTTGACCTTCCCCCTGCCCCTGATGGTTTAAGCTGAAACTCAAGACTTGAGTGCTAACTGCTCTACCTGCAGGGCTTTACAAGGCACTGCTTACTACAATAGTCAGTTTACACAACTCTAAATGAAGCAAAATGACTGCTTCCATGTTTTGCTTTGAACTGGACAGGAGAGCTTGTACTTGAGGAGGGAGGATTCATTAGTAACTACACTATACTCTGTCACTCATTTGCAGTTATTTCAAAGCACCATGCTTGGATTCATCCTCTCCTTGGCAGAATTTACAGCAGTATGGCCAACTCCACCTATGGTGTCCTTCCCTGCATTTCTTTGACAGTACTGCCTCGCTTCCTCACAGCTGTGCCCTCATCCAATTCTGCAGCTTGTGTTCTTCCCACCAGCCACTACCTCATGCTAGTAGGTGTACTACCTAGTGGTGCATGAACTGCAACGAAGGAGAAGTCTTCTCATGGTCCCTTTCCTTTCTCATTACCTCTCACTAGCAAACCTGAGAAGTGTACAACACAGCTTAGGACAGCAGTGCTGAGGCCTGGATGGTCACAGACCCCGTGCATTGTTTCACCTGCTAATCAAAGCAGTCTCAGCTTTCACTTAATGCTGAATTTACTCCAGTTTAGTGATCCATATGCAGTTGCTGCCCTAACACACTCTACCTCAGCTTTCTGTTTCTGGCAGTAAATTCTTGAAGGGCTCTGGAGTTCTTTATCTTTAGAAATAACTTTCTCACCTTTCAACTCTGTTCTCACTAATGCCACCTTCTACTCATGCTTCTGTTAGCAAGCATCTGAGTTACCCTCTTGATCATCCAGCACCCTTCAATAAATTTGTTTGCCAATTCTAAAAAACTAAAGAATACAGAATTAAGCAGGTTGGAAAAGACCTTTGAGATCATTGAGTCCAACCTATCACCCAGCACGATCTAATCAACTAAACCATGACACTGAGTGCCTCATCCAGTATCTTTCTAAACACTTCCAGTGATGCTGACCCTTCCACCTCCCCAGGCAGCCCCTTCCAATGGCAAATCTCTTTCTGTGAAGAGCTTCTTCCTAAAATCCAGCTAAAACCTCCCCTGGCACAGCCTGAGACTGTGTCCTCTTGTTCTGGTGCTGGTTGCCTGGGAGAAGAGACCAACCTCTGCCTGGCTACAACCTCCCTTCAGGTAGTTGTAAAGAGAAATGAGGTGTCCCCTGAGCCTCCTCCAGGCTAAGACACCCCAGCTCCCTCAGCCTCTCCTCATAGGGCTTGTGCTCCAAACCCCTCATCAGCTTTGTTGCCCTTCTCTGGACACATTCCAGCAACTCAGCATCTTTCCTAAACTGAGAGGCCCAGAAGTGGACACAGGACTCAAGGTGTGGCCTAACCAGTGCAGTGTACAGGGGCAGAATGACCTCCCTGCTCCTGCTGGCCACACCGTTCCTGATGCAAGCCAGGATGCCATTGGCCTTCTTGGCCACTTGGGCACACTGCTGGCTCATGTTCAGCCTACTATCAACCCGTACCCCCAGGTCCCTCTCTGCCTGGCTGCTCTCCAGCCACTCTGACCCCAGCCTGTAGCACTGCATGGGGTTTTTGTGGCCAATGTGTAGAACCCTGCACTTAGATGTGTTGAATATCATGCTGCTGGACTCTGCCCATCTGTCCAGCCTGTCAAGGTCCCTCTGCAGAGCCTCTCTACCCTCTAACAGATGAACACCTGTCCCCAGCTTGGTGTCAGCTGCAATTTCTGATGATGGACTCAATCCCCTCATCCCAATCATTGATAAAGATACTGAACGTGATGGGGCCCAGCACTGATCCTTGGGGCACACCACTAGTGACTGGCCGCCAGCTGGATGTGGCACCATTCACCACCACTCTCTGGGCTTAGTCCTCCAGCCAGTTCCTAACCTCACACAGAGTGCTGCTGTCCAAGCCACAAGCTGTCCACTTGGCCAGGAGTTTGCTGTGGGGGATGGTGTCAAAGGCCTTGCTGAAGTCCAGGTAGACTACATCCACAGCCTTCCACCCTCTGGAAGTCTAGAGTGGAGGTTTTATTGCTGCCCCTCTTAGCTTGACTGCATATTGAAAACTCAATTATCTCATGGTCACTGGACCCCAGACAGCCTCCAACCAACACATCTCCCACCAGACCTTCCCTATTTCCAAAAAAGGTCAAGCAAAGCCTTACCCCTGGTAGGCTCACACAGCAGCTGTGATAATTGGCTATCTTTCCTACACTCTAAGAACCTTCTATACTGCCTCCTCTCTGCTGTGTTGAGTTCCCAGCAGATATCAGGCAGGTTAAAATCACCCATGAGAACAAAGTCTGGTGATCCTGACACAGCCTCTAGATGCCTAATGAATAATTCATCAACCTCTTCCTCCTGGTTGGGTGGTTTATAAGAGACTCCAATGAGGATGTCAGCCTTGTTGGTCTTCCCTCTAATTCTCACCCTCAGGCACTCAACCTGATCATCCTTAATCTCTAGTTCCATGGCATCTAGAGCCTCCCTGATGTACAAGGCCAGCCCTCCACCCTTTCTCCCTCGCCTGTCTCTCCTAAAGAGCCTGTAGCCATCAATTACAGTGCTCCAGTCATGTGAGTCACCCCATGATGTTTCTGTGATGGCAACTGCATCATAACTTTGCTGCTGTAACAAGGCTTCCAGCTCCTCTTGTTTGTTATCCATACTGCATGCATTAGTGTACATGCACTTCAGCTGGGCTGCTGGTTTCACCCCTGACTCCAGTTTACTACCCTCAGACTCCAGTCTGAGAGGACTGGTTTCAGCCCCTTCCCCCTTCAAACCTAGTTTAAAGCCCTGTCAATGAGACCTGCCAACTCCCTTCCCAGAACACTTTTCCCTCTGTGGGGATAGGCTGTTCTCACGTGTTGCTATTGTACTTGAGACTTAAATTTGGCTAGAAGCAAAGGGTATAGTTATAGAGGCCCACACAATTTTGCAGCTGACTTTCCGACTCACGTTACTTGAAAAGCTCTTGGGCAGGGACAATTTAATGTTGCCCAAATGTTAAAATAGCTGCTGGCCCAGAGTCTGCCTCACTCCCCAAAGTACTACTGCTACAGATCTAGTCTGAGGATTTACTTCCACTCTCCAGCAATTCTGAAACAGGTCTGCTTTCCTCTAAACACAGCCTGCAGTTCTAGGGTGCTGTTTATAAGAGTAGCATTCACACACACACCATCCCCCCAAGGAATTACTTACAATGAGCACAGCTACCACTGCTCCCTGAATGAGTCCTGTTAAAACATCACTCCAGTGATGCTTGTAATCAGAAACACGTGAAAGACCCACATAAATGGACGCAGCAATAAGACCAAATTGTAGAGTGGGACGCACAAGTCTTGCCCAGTCTCCTTTCATTCTGGCCTGAAGGTAAAGCTGAAGGGAAAAGAAAAAAAAAAATAACTGTAAAATGAAGGAAAGACAAAAGCAGTAATCACATAAATGGTGCTGGGCCTGTTCAGAGTTGAGCTGAAACCTGGGTTTAGAGACACGGTAACACTGCCAAATACAGCAGGTGCTATGTTCTCACAGGTATGCCAAGATGGAGTTTGATGCTCAGTGTTGGTCTTCGTTTCATATAAAGCTACACAACACCGTTACACAGACAGCTGTTGCATTTGTACCAGTGTAAGAAATTACTTTTTTCAAGATAAAGGCACTGGTGTTAGCAGGACCACTTAGAGCAGAAGTCAAACCAGTATTTTACTCCTGCATTAATTACCATCCAGATTCACAGTCTCCCAGATACAGGGAACCCCATCTTCCTCTGGGCAGGCAGAACATTACTATCCTCAGTGAAATTCACATACACTACACAGAACTGACAAATTTCCCCTTTGTTCTCAAATCCATTCACCTTCAGTATTATCAACTTTTAGCATCATATTCCAGCTGTAGTTAAGCTTCCAAACAAACATGATATAATGACATCTAGGGTCGCATTCCTCAGTTGTCACTGGTGTATTTCACTGAGCTCCATCTTGGTTCTAGTCCTTTTTAGCTGCATATTAACCATGCATCCACTCTGGTTAAGCCCCTGGGTATGTGTAGTTCCCAAGCTTTTCTCTCTTTACCTCAGCTCTGTTTGTGGTTTTGATACATTATCTCAAAGTCACAGTAGTAATTCTACTGCTTTCCCATCTGATCTAAGATCTTGCTGTTGTCTCCTCTAAGACAAAATTCTTACTCCAACTCTGAGAGGAGCATCTCAAATCCACCCTATAAACATCACTGAATTTATTCTGGAACTTGATCCTATCACCAAAAAAGGCACCACAGTTGTTGTTTACAGACAAGAACAATACCGTATGTAACATATCAAGTATATCTTTTCAGTACCATTTAGGAACTTCAGGTTGAGTACAAAGCCCTAACTGACAGCCTCTCAAAATCACAGATGCCGACTAAATCAACAAGCTTCAGGTACTAAGCACAGTGAACTTCTGGTAAATCCCTCCATGGCCAACTTCAAAGTCATGGCTACCTTCTAGAAGCGTTACATTTACTGTGTAAGTGCAGGCACAGAGTGTACACTGCCAATGCAAAGGTGCTACTTTCCGAAGTTAAACATGCAGGGAATGTTTGGTTGGTTTCTCTGAGTAACTTGCATCATAATTTAGGCATGCTGACTTTTTACTCTATAAATGGAGCATCAAAAAGATCAGCCCTATCTAACAGCTGTTTTTTTCTTTCATGGCAAGGTCAGCGTGAAATTGAACTCAGAAGTTACACCTAAGCCTGAACTCAAAAGTAATTCTTTCTCCACTCGGGTGGTGGGCACTCCAGATTTTGCGGGGCCTTAATTTCACCGCTCGGGAAAAATACTGGTTAGCCACTTAAAAAATTAGCTGTCACATAGTTCTCTTAGCAAAAAAGTGGTTTATTGGTCTTATACCACTTCTGAATGTACCAGCAGGAGACTAGAACACTACCTGAGTGCCAAATGGAGATGATAATGGGTCCAAGGAGCACATGCTGGTAGCAATAAAAAAAACCAGTGGCTGATGATTTCACACTGGCTGTTCTTTCCCTATCCCAAATAAATTTTGCTTACCACAGCTAAAAATACCTTGCTGTAACAAATTTTTTGCCCTCCACATAAGCATTTCTGGTAGCTGGCAAAGATGTAGTCAGAAAGAAAGAGGGTTATGCAACTGCAGACAGGTGGGAAAGCAGGTTTACTTCTGAACAAAGGAAGAAAATGAGGCAAGACACACAAAAAGCAAACCTGAAAAGATGTCAGCCCACAACACTGAGTAGCCAGTATCTCCCTTGGACATAACATCTACACAAACACTGATTTCTGCACTGAGAGCTATCTCCAGTCGTAGAGAAGATGTGAACCTTCTTTATCATCTGCAGAACACATGCTGTCGGCTACAGGCCTTCATCAGTTCTAGGTGCTTCAACACACCACCAACTCCAGCAGCTGCACAGCAAATACATAAAGCCTTTCTTCCACCTTCTGGCAGCAGATAGATTTATATTATTCTGAAGCTCGGTGTAAGAAGGGTGAGAAATCATACCAGGTAAGTGTCAAGTGTGCCTGATCACTGTTGTGTTCAATTTCAAAAGTGCCGGCTGGGTTTTTCTGGTGGCTTGTTTTTTTTTCTGTTTGGGAGCTTTGGGGTTAGTTTTGGGGCAGGGGATTTTGTTTGTATTGTTAATTTGAGAGCAACTCCTTATTAACCAGCTTCTGCAATAGCAAATTCCCTGTTATTTTTAGCAGGTAATTTCAAACTGACACAGCTTTTAATAGGATCAGGCAATCGTGCACCTCCTCCTCAAACATTCTTCTTACCACCATGACTCAGACAACAGCTCTGTGTCTGGGCTCAAAGCAGGCCGGCAGAACAGTACAGGAAAATAAAGCAGCCGAAGAGAGGAAGGAGCCTTATGTTTCCATTAAATACACACTAAGGTTGGTACTAGAAGTATACCAAAGAGTAGTTTACATACATTACATGCACCATAAGGACATGTCCTGGTGTTACACTGCATTAACAGGTACTACTACTTTGACCCTGTTGACTACCAGAAGACAGTGACTTCAGACTTCACAGAACTGCTCCCAATACACAGAGCATGCCTCAGGTTTTTTTGCTCCTCCTTGAAGTCATTTACAGCACAGACTGTCTCCCCTGCTAGAAAGGAATAAGCTTTAGAAGCAAAATCTGTAATCTACAGAAGCAGCAGTGTCATCTAACCAATGCAGGTTAGCAGGAAGTGTCATCTAACCAATACTACTGTAATGCCCCTTACTAGCATTCCACTTGTTGCTGGGAAACGCGTTTGTGAGCCTACGAACACAGCAGGAGCACAGAGAGCTGCTCTGGTAGCAATGCCCCTCTATCAGTGACAGATATTTGAGCATGCCAGCTCTCCTGCTGTCCTATTTCTAAGCATCCATCTGACCATTCAGTAATCATTCAGCTGTGGCCTATTCCTCTTCACTCTTCCATCCTGCTGTTTCTCATGTTTGCTTTATTTGTTCTTTTTAAAGTGCACACAAATATTTCATAGAAGCTTCCTGTAACGGGATTAAGTAATCTCCAGATTCTTTTCCCTACTAGCTAATGCTTACTCTATAATAAAAATATCTTTTCTACACCACGCTCGTCCTGGATGCAAGTTTCTTCTTAACCTTCAATCCCCACCCTTCATTTCTAAAAATACTCACAGAAATGAAGAGAAACTCACAGCCACTTTGTGGCTTCTTGCAAGAAGCCACAAACACCAATGGAAGGGTCTCTGAAAGTGGAGAATTATTTGCTGCTCTTAATGTTTCTAGCATAGCTTTCAAGCTTATCACTGCAGTATCAAGCGGTATTAATGTGCTACACACATGCCTGCCTGTCTACCTGATTTTAGATTACAGTGACTTATTTCCTAGATGGACTTCTGAAGGTACAACCATACAGCTTCACAAGAAAGTTTCCTAATAGCTAACATCTCGTATCACCGTTTCAAGGGTACAAAACTCCTGTAAATCTAAACAAACCTACTCAACTCCACTAACAGAGATTGCATTTTAAATATTTAGTTTCAGTACTTAAACCTCCTCCTTTCTTATTCAATACCTTCTCAAGACTTTTTTCCCCCAAATCCCATTGCACCATAACTCTGCACTGCAAAACGTTTTGCCTCTTAAGACAGAGGAAATGCTCCTGCACTTTCAGTCCTCCAAGAGTGGAATTCAGAAGGAAGAGAGTTTTGGGCTTGTTTTTTTTTTACCTCCCACCGAGCAAGGGTTTTACTTGTACCAGTTGATTTATTTTACCAATTATTTCAATAGGATTTTATGTTTTCTGAGATCAAAAGTCCCTATTAATTGTGTTTCCTACATGCATCCTGTTCTGCTCTAAGGAAGCACACTTCCCCTTTATGTACTTATTTTCCCCTCTTATTTTGGTCTCAGTCATAGAATGGTAGGGGTTGGAAGTGATATCTGAAGGTAATTCAGTCCAACTCCCTGGCTAACACAGGCATGCCTAGTTCAGTCCTAATATACTCACAGCATGATGAGCTTAACAGCCCAACAGAGTGAAAATACGTTTTTTCTAGAGAGAACTCCCCACCTTTGACATGAGGAAATGAGAAGATTGAGTACAAGTAGAGGAGAAACAGAAGTGAAGAACGTCAGTTTTTCCTATGGAATAAGCCCTGCTTTAAATGACAATATTTGGTAACACAGTTTGGGAGAGAGTGTTTATTTCACTTTGCTTAGCATTGGTCTTGTCTAACTCTGGTTTCGTGATCCTTGCCTGAGCACTGAGAAAAAGCCCTGTGGCATTACTGTTTTGCTCTTTAAAGGCACAAGATCCTACTGCAGCTGTTTAGATCCATTCTTCACTACAGTTAGAAAAGCTCCTATTTTGAAACCAGTTGGCTGACTCAAAAAGTCCCAAGAGCCACAAACAGTAATCAGCAGTGTGGAAATCCACCGTAAGGACTCTACCCAAACCAAGAAGCTCTTGAAGAATAATGCACAAACCACCTCAAGTGTGTGTACATATGTACATGGGTGGCTTTGGGATTTCTGAGTTGGAGGGAGGAGACACGGAGTTACTGTGTTTTGGTGGTTTTGCTAATGAGGTAAGGGTGGAAAGAAGAAGGAAAGCACAAGAGACATCAGTGTTTCAAAGTCTTCAGGAAAACCATCCTCAGACTAACTAATATGATAAAAGATGGAGAATTTTGCCCCATGAGACCTGGGGTTAGGAATAAAGGCTGAGAATCCAGGTACATTTGCAGGATAGGAAAATTCCATTTCTACAGGTATCTCAATGACATCCTTACAGGACACAGTCCTCCAGCTCCTAAGGCTGTGATGTCTTCCATTGGGAAGCTGAGTAGGTGTCCAGAGCACCAAAGAAACTAACAAACTCCATCAGTAAAGAAGCATCACAGCTTTTCTATGAGAAGACTCCAGTAACCACAGTACTACAACCTTTTACAAGATGTACTTTGCATTTGAGTAGTACACTTTGCTACAAGCAGTTATTCAAACAAGAGCTCCTTAAGAGAATGAAAGAGCTGAGATATTCACTCTGGATTCTTGGATAATACTATAAAGCAAGAAGAAAAGAATATTTAGACGGATGATCTGCCTGTTTCCATTCTGTTCAACAATCCAGCAGTACAGAACAAGACACTTCAGCCTTGCTTGAACTGGGCAACAAGGGAGAAACTGTCAAGAGATCTTCCAAGCTTTCTACTTGTTCTGTGAAAGTTTGCAAAACAGCTCTCCCTTTTCTGCATGTTACAAGAGAGCTGAGATTCCTTTGTATATAAGATAGTTTGTGTAAAAGCTATTATTCATATTTCAGGTAGCATAAACTGGAATTCAAGGCACTGCAAGAAATCCAGGAAAGAGATTTAAACTGCTGTTTAAAAATCTAAACAACAATGGCCAAAGAACTTGACATAGACAATCCTGTGTTCATACCAATATTATGTACAGGTGAAACAGCTTACTTTATACCTATAAGCACTGTTACCTATTCATAAACACAGAGCTCTAGGCATCAAACAAGACACTGTCTGCAAATCAGAAACCAAAGGGCAATTTCATGTGAGGCTTAATATTAATATGGGTAATGCCTATACCTCACAAATTTAAATTCAGTGGGCTCACACTGAAACAAACACAGGTATTATAAAAGCACTACAGATGTAGCAGAATTCATGAGTCACTCACGAGATGGGAGTTCTTAAGGAAAAAAAAGGCAACTTTGCCTTTGAAGATTATTTTACCCTTTTTTAGGAGATTTCCTCCTTTTCTTAACAAGCACATATTTATGATGCCTGGTAGATCCACACTGTTATCAGTTCTTTAGTTCTATTTTAAGCAGAAAATAAAAGAAAACGAAGCAACATTTCAGAATTAGTTTTTTCCCCTTCCAGTGGCAGAAGAGCTTGCAACTCTGCAGTTACTTCAAGGTGGAGGGATATCTGGGCTGCTGCTCAGAGGAATGATCTATCCTTTTTACTCTAACCATGTATTCCTCACGACTCCCCTGTGACAGCTCTGGTGTGTGGGCTGGTACAGGCAAGTCATCCATTGGACAGCTGAACTGAGTGGGGAGGTGGGGGGAAAGTATAACCAGACTGCAGAGAAAAGGCAAAATACCTGCAAGTCTGGCCTGTAAGATAGCTGCATGCTTCTGTCAAAAGGCAACTGATGAACAAGAGCCACTCGCTATGCAACAGCAAAATACTCCTGTCTTCCTAAGACTAGCCCAACTCTCAGTTCAGTATCAAAAGCACTATCAGTCTATTCTGTAAAAGCACTTCCCACTGGACAAGCAATATTTTTCAAGGTTTTTAATCCTCTAGCCTTAGCTTAGCTAGAAATAATGGTTTACTGACATCACTTCACCATAAAGCAGGATAAACAATAACATCGTATTCTGCTGCAAATGCTACCACGTGCCTCTTTCCTGATGAGAAAAAAACAACCACAACTAAATGTGTTCCTTCTACTTGGAGTAAGCCCTTTGTGTCTAGCAAGTTACAGAAGTTTTTGCTGGAAGAATTAAAGTACTGCTAAGTATTGCTTTCACCTCAGCAGCCAGTTCACAATCATCTCATCATGAGTGACAACTGTCATTCCCAATCAAGCGATGGAGGGAGTCACTTTGCTTTGTTTGCTTACCACTAAAAGGTCTAAACACCAATATTACAAGAATATCAGAAGCACAAACAGAAGCCCAAGTTCTCCATACTTGAGCCTCACAGCATGAGCAGCTAATCTATTTTTTCATCTCTGCTTCAAGTAAGATGCTTGTTACTACCCACAGCTACAGCCGACCAAAACATTTTCAGCAACAAGGGTATTTTCTCATTAGTGTCTGAGACTAGGGTATAGTCCTCAACTTTCATGTTGTGCAGGACCACCAAGGACTATTCTGGAGGCCTAGTCAGTAGCATCTGGGGCAGGGGGGGGGAAGGAAAAAAACAAAGAAATATTGCCATGCAGACAGAGATACTTAAAATACTGTGTTACAGGCTCCCAAACTCTTATTTAGGTAGTTTTATTCAGCCTCCAATCCTGACAAACAATTACAGTAAGATATATCTTCAGAGCAAAGCTTGCATGGCACATTTAGGAGTGCAAGTACAAAAAGCAGCCTAAACCTCACTATCACTTGGGTTTATTTAGTACCCCATCTCTCAGCAAAAGAAGGCTGTTGACCCAGGCCAGTTGCCCTCCTGTTCTAATCTGTGTCCTCAGACACACAAGATGTTTCTTGCCAAGGAACTGTGGGAGAGCTTGAGAGCCACTCGAGTTACATCGTGCAAAATTCATCATCTCCTTTTATCCCAAGGCTCAGCAACACAAACATGTTGCCATGCCCAGAATAGCTTGGCTGGGTTTCTGCTACCCTGTTCTTCATCCCAGGTCAGGTGCAGGCAGGGAGGTGCCCAGGCTATCTACAACCATGACTAACTCCATTACAGCAACCTGATCCTCAGGGCTCTGCCAGCTGCAGCAGTTGCAAGGGGATG
Organism: Picus viridis; assembly: GCA_033816785.1. Taxonomy (NCBI): domain Eukaryota; kingdom Metazoa; phylum Chordata; class Aves; order Piciformes; family Picidae; genus Picus; species Picus viridis. The sequence goes on along the minus strand of CM066606.1, from coordinate 70,651,145 downwards.
ATTCTCCCTACTGGAAGGGGCATGCCTTTAGCATTTTAACTTGCAATCGCTTTGAGAACTTTCACATTTTTTAAAGTAAACTGAAGCAAAATCTGGTGATGAACAGCAGCATCTTTTCCTCCAAGGGTATGGTGCTGAATTTGGTCACACAGACATTGCTAGAAGAGGTGTTCAACCACACACACCCTTCCATTCTCCAAGCGGAGATGAAAAGGTTTTGTCAATACAGGAGAGATCATGCCAGTTGTTTAATTATTAAGGAAAGGGAGCAGCAGGGGGAGAGGATGACAGGGATGGTCTGGGATCTAGCATCCATTATTAGGTCACTGGGTTCCCACATACTGTTGTAGCTCAAACCTGTAGTTTCCATATGGAGCTGCTGTTGAGAAAAGCATCCCAGAGATTGCAGCTCAATCTGGACCCAAACTGATCCACCTAGCTCTGCTAAGTGAATCTCAATACATTCTCCACCATGATCTTTTGGCCTAACTATCTGCTGGGTGTTTTTTTTTTTGATGTAGTTTCACTCATTCCACTGAGTTAAAAACTAGAAAAAAACAAAAGTCTAACTGGAAGGAGGCTGAAAACCCAGGCCTTAAGCTTTTTTTACAGGTAAATGGCAACACAACATCCATTTAAAATGCAGTAATGATGGCTGTAAGAATGATCAGTGATATACAGTACTGCTTATTTAAATAGGTCAGTTATATAAAGTAATTAACATTCTCTAAAGTTTTGACACCCACACATTTCCACTCTAACACCATTCTTTTAGAACTTCTTAGATACTTCTAGTATCTGAAGGGGGCCTACAAGAGGCACTTCTCAGGCTATCAGGTAGTGATAGGACTAGGGGGAATGGAATGAAGCTGGAGGTGGGGAGATTCAGGCTGGGCGTGAGGAGGAAGTTCTTCACCATGAGAGTGGTGAAGCCCTGGAATGGGTTGTCCAGGGAGGTGGTTGAGGCCCCGTCCCTGGAGGTGTTTAAGCCCAGGCTGGATGAGGTTCTGGCCAGACTGATCTAGTGGGGGGTGTCCCTGCCCATGGCAGGGGGGTTGGAACTAGATGATCCTTGTGGTCCCTTCCAACCCTGACTGATACTATGATACTATGAACAAGAAGTAGACTCATTACACTTTAACATAAAAGGCAGACACTAACTTAATGGAGCTGCTCTCAGTTATGGAAGTATATAAACTGATACAGTATCACTGACTCATTTGTTTTCTTTAGAAACCTTTAAAAACCTGATTGCTACATGCATCAAAGGTGAAAACTGCTCCTGCAAGGAACCTAAGACAACATTAAGTAACTGTAAATGACAGGGAACAGAGGTTATCTGTGTCCTCCCAGAAACACGAGTCCAAATTACATAACCAAGCAAGTATTTCCGCTCCTCCAATGCTGTGCCACAAACCAAATGGCAAAATATGGGGAAATGCACGTTTGTTTAGGCTACTCCTTTTGCACAGCTCATGTGGCATGATATTATTTCATATTTTTTTAGCTCTTCTTAAGTTCAAGCCATGCATTTTAAATTTGGCTTTTTAAGCTTTTCTGCTTTTACCTTTCCTTCTGAACTAGATCATATATATGCTCCTGAAGCAAGAAAGACCACCTAGATGAAATTCCTGCTTCCAGGGTAATGAAGGCCTTCCAGAATATGAAGATATTAAACTCACAACATCCCTATGAGATGAACTTGTAAAAGATCCCACATACCTGGAAGCACCTACAGCTTACAGATTTTGTCAGTAACTCCCTGCACATGAAAATATACTGCCCTCACTATGAATGGGGACAAGCAGCACAGGACTGTGTCCAAAATTGCAGGTTTTTTCCCAGATACCAGCACAGTCATGCAGTCAGAATTCAGATACCACAGTTTCCACTGTGACTTGTGGAATTTCTTATGTTACTAAAGGTTTAAAGCACCTAAAACATTTGGAAATGTCAACGAACCACTCCACGTTAATTTTTAATACATTGTGTGCAAGTGCACAAAACAGGAAAAAGCTACAATTTGTTTGCAATTCAGAAATTCGGCTTCCAGTAACTGAAGCTGCAGAAGCATGTCACTACTTTGCTTGGTATTTTGCATGGTGGCTTTGTTTAAGCCACACATCTGAAGCATCTCTCATTTCATGGTTGCAGTGTTTGTGTAATCTGTGGCAGAGATCATCTGTCTACAAAATGCTCTTTCAATTTTGAAAGGCATAACTCGACACAGTACTCAAGTACAGTTCAGCAAGTAACACTGGAAGAGTATGATTTCTGCAGTATGGGTACACAGCAGACTTCTCCAGTCTCTCCAGAAACCAGCATGCTCGTGTCTGGTTATGATTAACGCTGCCTGTGAGTAATGCCACATGCTAACAACTGTTCTGCTTGTGACTCAGTCCACAGCGTGGACTGCAAAGCCCATTGTAAGGGTGCAAAGAGCAGATGGAGCAGATGAAGTTCAGTTAGCAAACAGGTTATCAAGTGCTGCAGGTTTGGCTTAGAGCCTGTGGTGGCACTCTTGCCTTGCCACAAGGGCAAGGGGGAGGGTGAGAAAAGCATTTGTCACCTTCCTGCAGGAGTCGTCTGCTTGGAGAAGCGAGTACTTCCTTTTCATTAAAATAAATAAATAAACAAACAACGAAAAAGAGAAAAGAAAAAAAGAACCACGCAAACAAACAGAAAACCCCAAACCAAACACAACACAACTACCACCACCCACCACCACCACACATACAAACAAAACACACACTAGCCAAAATAAAAAAAAAAATAAAAAAAATAAAAAAAAAAAATAAAAAAAAAAAAAAAAACAAAAACACAAAACCACAAAACACACACAGAGTGTTCATCAGCAAGGTATAAAAATCCTGCCACGGGAGTCATTAACCTTCTTCAGATGTCCTTGTGAAGGCCTCTCAGTTTCTGGATGAATAATCTTATTACTGGACAGAAGAAAGCAGACAGATAATCTCCACAAACCCTCTTATTTGTACTGGGCAACAGTTCAGCCAGAGACAAAGCAAGAAATGGGAATACATGAATAGAAGAAGAATACCTTCTCCTCTAGGCAGCATTCTGGTTACTCATTACTGAATAACAAACTGATCTGCAATAAAACACCCACTGACTCTTAATGTGACATTTGTACCTTTCTACTTTAAAGAGCCAAGTAAAGCCATGCTGCTTGCAGTTACATTAAAGGCAGACAAGAGAGGGAGGAAGAACTAAACAGATTTAGCCATCCAGACTGAACACTGAACTTCTGGAAAAAAGTTTGTTTTTTTTTTCCCCAAATAAAGTTTAAAAACAAGCAAACAAACAAACCCAAACAAACAGAAAAATCACACCAAACCCCAAACCTCAAGGCACACTTCAGGACCACCCCTTTCTGTATGCAGTTGTAGGGTTTTTCAGTTTAACCTGAAATCAAGATGCAAATTGAATCTGAGCTCCATGAAGATCCTGGCCTGTATACATTATGTTAGCAATTTATAACCAGGACTAGAGCTTAATTTTGCAACTACATTAACAACAAGATGGCACAAAGCTGTTTAATATATTCTGTGTTACAAATTAGCAGGAGGAGACCAACGAAATCAGTCCTCCAGCTTTCCTTAGCTGACTTGGAACAGTTTCAACTGAAACATGTTAGGCTCCAATTGAAGCACTAGTGAATAGCTCTTACCTTTCACAGACAGTTATGTCCCCTTGCTTCTGTCCCTCTCCCTCTCCACGTTTAAAAGGTAGGAGAAAACTAAAATGAATCTTAAAATTCAAGATGATCTGCTGGTTTAAGCTTACGGGCCCACCCGTGTTTGATCAGTGTTTAAGCTTAAGAGGAGGTGTTTTTAAATAGGTTTTGCATGTTTCACTGAGTCAGACATATTATATATTTTTATATGGCTTTCAATAGTTTCAATGTAACTAGCTTTAAACAGCAGCATGTTTTCCAAACCCACTTGTCATCATGTTCATTTCAGACAAGGCACACAAGCCAACTACCACACTAACTATTTTTAGGCATATTGAACATAACTCTACTTCTTGTCCAAATTTCAGCCATGTTCCCTCATAGCTCCTATTGAGACATCTTCAATTACCTCAGAAAAGAATCTTAAAATCAGTGTCCTTTTGTGCAAAGCAGGCAAGTAAACATTTTAGTTTTTGCACTAGCTCAGTTGCCAGAACATTGCTACCATTTTAGACAGCAAGAGCATACTTACTGCTAGGAAGAGCATGCAGTACATGGAGAATGAAGAATGGCCAGAGTAAAATGATAGTCTGGAAGAGAAAACAACAACAACAACAAAAAGGTTATCTCATTATTCTTCTTTTGCAAAAGTCTACAGTGCTATTAATTTGTTATCTTGCAAACAGCTATTCTATTCCATCATTGGGTTGATCTCCACATCAGACAGTAACTCCTAGCCTGCTCACTGAATTTTGAAGTGCCACTAAACACATCCCTAAATCTAGAAATCTAATGTCCTTTTAAACAATATATTTATATCATCTTCTTAATACCAGAATTTTAATGACTGATCAGATAGCCACAGTATGTGTATGAGAACAATGACATATTAAGCACCCAAGCCAAATTAGTTGAATTTGGTTAGCATTAAGAGGCAGTAGTTAACAACTCACATCTAGGAATTTCTACTATAAACATATATATGTAAAACTTTGTTAAATGTACTGTTGCATACAGACCTTGTTTGTCTATCATTGAAGGACAGGGGGAAAGACAGAAAGGCAGCTCATTAGTCAATCAACTGCTGAAGATTCATAGAACACCAGATTGGAAGGGACCTCAAGAATCACCTAGTCCAACCTTTCAGGATAAGAATATAGTTTAAATGAGATGGCCAGCACCCTGTCAAGCTGGGCCTTGAAACTGTCTAATGTAGGGGAATCCACCATCTGCCTTGGAGTTTATTCCAATATCTAATAGATTGAATACTGAAGAAAAAAAATTTGGCATCCAGTCCAAATCTCCCCAGTAGCAACCTGTTCCCATTACTCCTTGTCTTTACCATGGGACTCTGTAAAATGGAGTGTCCCTCTATGTACTTGTACGTGGCTATGAAGCCTCCCTAAGCCTTCGCTTCTGAAGGCTGAACAAACCCAGTTCACAATATCACAGTATCACTAAGGTTGGAAGAGACCTCGAAGATCATCAAGTCCAACCTGTCACCACAGACCCCATGACTAGACCATGGCACCAAGTGCCACGTCCAGTCCCCTCTTGAACACCTCCAGGGATGGCGACTCCACCACCTCCCCGGGCAGCACATTCCAATGGCAAATCACTCTCTCAGTGAAGAACTTTCTCCTCACCTCGAGCCTAAACTTCCTCTGTTGCAGCTTGAGACTGTGTCCCCTTGTTCTGGTGCTGGTTGCTAAGGAGAAAAGGCCAACCCCTTCCTGGCTACAACCACCTTTCAGGTAGTTGTAGAGAGCAATGAGGTCGCCCATGAGCCTCCTCCAGGCTAAACAACCCCAGCTCCCTCAGCCTCTCCTCACAGGGCTTGTGCTCAAGGCCTCTCACCAGCCTTGTTGCCCTTCTCTGGACACGTTCAAGTGTCTTGATGTCCTTCTTAAACTGAGGGGCCCAGAACTGGACACAGGACTCAAGGTGTGGCCTAACCAAAGCCGAGTACAGGGGCACAATGACCTCCCTGCTCCTGCTGGCCACACCATTCCTAATGCAGGCCAGGATGCCGTTGGCCTTCTTGGCCACCTGGGCACACTGCTGGCTCATGTTTAGGCGGCTGTCGATCAGCACCCCCAGGTCCCTCTCTGTTTGGGAGCTCTCCAGCCACTCCGACCCCAGCCTGTAGCTCTGCATGGGGTTGTGGCCAAAGTGCAGCACCCGGCACTTGGACTTGTTGAATGCCATCCCATTGGACTCCGCCCATCTGTCCAGCCGGTTGAGGTCCCTCTGCAGAGCCCTTCTACCCTCTAACTGACTCTCAGCCTTCCTTCATATGACAGGTCTTCTGGCCCTTCTGGCCTTTCCAGCCTGTCTGCATCCTTTTTGTATAGAGGGGACCAAAACTGTACACAGTACTCAAGGTGAAGACTGACCAGGACTGTGTAGAGAGAAACAATGACATCTTTATCCCTGCTTGTGATATCCTTATTAGTGCAACTCAGCACCCTGTTGTCATTATTTGCCACTGTAGCACACTCACTTCACTCATGTTGAGCTTTTTGTCCACCAAGATCCCCAAGCCTCTCTCCGCAGTGCTGCTCTCATGCCACATGGTTCCCAATCTGAGCTGGATTCCTCGTTATGTGCTCCCAGGTCTAAGACCCTGCACTGGCAGAGTTCTTTCTTGCCCACTTGACCTGTCTGGCAAGATGCTCCTGGAGAACACTTTCATATTCGGTTATCTCCTTTAAAAAGAAAAAACACTGCCTTCAGCTTTTAAAGGCTTCTAGCAGGTTCAGACCTCAGGGATTCAACAGTTAATGCTGAGAATTCAGGGTGCCTTTGGCAAGGCCCTCTTCTGCACAGGTGGTTTCTGCAAGCAGCTGAGCATCACAGCTGCAAAATAAATCCCACCCATCCCTTCCTCAAGAAGGGAGAGCAAAATGGTAAGACATTTCTAATTCAGTCTTAAGTGGAGAGATGATAGAAACTTCACCTATATTTTATGCACATAGCCTTGTCACAGCGCTGTTCATGTGCTCTCAGGCTTCTCTGCAGTTTAGCTATGTAACAGCACTCCTCCCTCGAAGAGTTCAGCATACACAAACCCAAGGCCAACTCAAAAAGTTTAACAGTCCTCCAAATTGCTCTCAACTATATCCAGCAGGCCACCATTCTGGTACCCAACCCAAGCAGAAAGCCTGAGGCCAGGGTAATTCCTGGTCAATAGAAACATTTCTAGTCTTTGGAACACTAGTAAAGAGGGCAACCCTGATGTGCAGTACAAGAGATTTCCTCTGCATGCTTTAGCTCTGGTTTACAGGTGATTCAAAGCACTGCCAATAGCTTTCACTTTCAGAGATGCTAAGATGACTTGAGTAAGATGACAGTTTTTAATTCAGTTCTTAAACAGAAAAACTGTGATGACAGTCTGCTACTATCAGATGTTTAAAATTCAAAACCATGAAGATTACATTTTATCTTGACATCCCTTCTCCACTTCAGTACTCTTCACCAGTTAAGATCTCTGGGCAAGAGTCCACTATGAGAAGGGGACTACTCCTATTGCCTATAAGATAATGCTTCCTATTAATTCCTGAAGGCACCCTGTTGCCAACTGAAGGAATTCAGAAGGCAAATAAGTTAGAGAAGGAATAAATAATAGAATAGAATAAACCAGATTGGAAGAGACCTTCAAGATCATAGTGTCCAACCTATCATCCAACACCACCTAATCACCTAATGCAACCAAGCACCCTATCAAGTCTCCTCCCAAACACCTCCAGTGATGGTGACTCTACCACCTCCCCAGGCAGCCCATTCCAATGGGCAATCACTCTCTCTGTGTAAAACTTCTTCCTAACATCCAGGCTAAACCTCCCCTGGTGCAGCCTGAGACTGTGTCCTCTTGTTCTGGTGCTGGTTGCTAGGGAGAAGAGACCAACCTCCGCCTGTCTACAACCTCCCTTCAGGTAGTTGTAGACAGCAATAAGGTCACCCCTGAGTCTCCTCTTCTCCAGGCTAAGCAATCCCAGCTCCCTCAGCCTCTCCTCACAGGGCTTGTGTTCCAAACCCCTCACCAACCTCATTGCCCTTCTCTGGGCACGCTCCAACAAGTCAACATCCTTCCTAAACTGAGGGGCCCAGAACTGGACACAGGACTCAAGGTGCGGCCTAACCAGTGCAGTGTACAGGGGCAAAATTCTTTGCCTGTTCTTTGTCAGTTTTGGAATGCCATTTTACAGATGTTGGCTACTGGCATTCTGGGTTTTAGAAACATATTGGCCTCGTGTAACATTAAGAATGCCTTGTTCCCAGTGGAAGATTACACATTCTGAATGTGTTCTCATCAGGCGTGGATAAGTATCCTGTACATGCTTGAAAATTACATACATCACGGAAAATACTGTGCTTAGCACATGAAGTATTGCCAGAAATACAATTAGGACAAAGTACTGATCCAACTTGTACATTGTGCAATCCTGGTAAAAATTCTTTGGCAATACTGCTGTTTCCAGACAGCTTAAAATACACAAAAAAAACACCAAAAAAAAAAAAATCATCACACATATTAGAAGAAAAAAATTGAAAATTGTAAAACTCTTTCAAACACTTAGTTTGTCAAAGGAAAAGTTTTCCAATGTCTTCCCAAAGCCAGAACATCTTGTCCATCAAACAAGCCAAGTAGCTGCACATCCCAGGCTTGTTAGCGATCCTACTGCAAGTGCTGGTGAGCCATGATCCAGCACTTCAAGAATAAATACACCCTTAAATTTTAAGAGCCCAAACCAACAGTCCCAAGAACACAGAATTCTTAGAAGAAAATAGATTTAAAAATAAAATGATACAAGCAATTCCCCAAATCCCTACCTTTTGTTAATAAAGAAAGACTAAATTACCCCAGTAAGAATTTGAGCATCAAATTCCAGGACAACTTTTTCTAATTAATACTCAACCAATATCTAGTGACAATACGGTGTTGTAAAATAGAGTTGCTAAGCGCAAAGCCTTGGTTTGATTATTTCCAAAATGGTAAAGTCTGACATCCAGAGGAGCTTTGCAGAGATCTGTACCTTTTATTCCATCGATACTTACCTCAGATCACACCTGGTGTGAGGAACAAGGCTTCATTTTAACATGGGAAAACACAAGCTTTACTTATTTCTACTTGGGAAATAATTACTACAGTTAGAAGAATGCCTTAAGTAGTGGATGAAACTAGCTTCAGTTCTCAACTGAGGTCTAGAGTATACTCTCAGCTTCTGATGTATACAGTACAGCTGGACATCCCAAAAAGGTCTTAGCACAAGGTCATTTAAAAGCTATTTGGCTTGCCTGAAACTTAATTTTGCCACAAATTTCATGTTTTATGACAAACTGTACCTTCTTTAAAAGGTTGCCAGAAGACTGATTATAATTAAGCATCACAGTTTGCTACTGTAAGTCTGTATTTTCAAAGAATATCTGGAAAAATAAAGTACAGACAATTCCAACATGAAATAGTTTTAGCCAGGATTTCTAATCTCACATAGAGAAGCCAAAACCAGCTTGCCTTCCAGGACTTGACACTGACATTTCATTCTTTTATATTCCTTTCCATGCACAAACGCAACTAAGCGTAGGAACTAGAGCCTACCTGACAGAAGGTATAATTTCTTCAATTACTCATAAAATGGAACATAATGCACAGCAAATGAAGGAATCATTTGTCTCACACTGCCATTTGCAAGGAAGAGCATGGTTTGAGTACGAAGTTCTGCTTGGCAGTAAAGCACATCATTTCATATGTGAATTACTGAACACCGAAGCTCAGTAAACAAGCTTCAAGTCTTGTCTCCACATAATGTCTTTGTAAGGACACCTGAATGTATAAGCACATTTAGGCAAAGTGCAAGAGTTTGACGAGGAAATGAATAGCCTTAGTGAAGCACAAGGGTTGGAAATACCTAAATGTGTATGGCACAGTGGAGAACTTTAACTGTTAGAAGTAATGGTAGAAAGGCATATACCCGAAGAAAGCATATCTTGTGGTGCCAGATAAACCTGGCAGAGGCTAAATGACATGGAACGATCCCTTAGAGAGAAACAGGAGTCTGCCTGGAGTGGAACAGAGAACCTCACACACTTGACAGAAACATTTCTAGAATTTCAGCACCACGAGGACATGGTTTAAATAAAGTGTTAGTCCTGTGCTTCGGCTGAAGCACCATACCCTTTCCCTGCAGTTAGCAATCAGCATGTTTTCACAGCACTGTTTCTTCAAGTACTAGACCTAAAGCACAACTTTCAAAATCAGAGGGGGCTGAAAAGTTTGAGACTTACGAAATTGCTTTCATGGTTATTGGGGGAAAAAAAAAAAGTTTAAGGAAATGTACAATCTATTTAACAATATCAGCAACTACTCAGAAATTAATTTTTCAGACAATATTCCAATTTCTCTATTTTCTTCCTCCTCTGAGAGTTAAGAGAGGAAAAGCTGCCAGAGTTTTTCCAAATTTAGTCACACTTCTTGGACAATTTTATTGACAGAGGTGGTTTAACATGCTAATAGTAAGTGTCATGCACAATTCCCTAATCATATTTGGGGTGAGCAGATCCACTCAGCTCTACTTCAAGCAATGGAACATAATGAGAAAACTCTACCAATTCCAAGACTGTTTTAAAGCACATCAGACCACACCCATTCCTTTGCAGCTAGTTACGTGTTTCTCCTTCCACATAATATCTTACAGTACACTTCTCTTGCACAAAAGAAAGTGCCTGTGTTTCCTACTGGCATAAAACAGATCTAGAAGGTTCTAGGAAGAAACAGGCAGTCTTTTTCTAACTTCTCACTTCCCCTCCACACCCTTTTGAAACAAGTCCAGCACACAACACAAAGTGGATTTCATAGATTCATAGAATGGTTTGGATTGGAAGGGAGCTTGAAGATCATCTATTTCCAATCCTGCCATCCTGGGCAGGGACACCACCAGCTCAGATTGCTCATGGTCTTATCCAATCCGCTGCTGAACACATCCAGTGAGTGGGCATCCACAACCTCCCTGGGCAGCCTGTTCCAGTTTCTCACCACCCTCACTGTAAAGAATTTCTTCCCAATATCCAGTCTAAATCTACCCTCATCAAGCTTCAATCTATTCCCTCTCATCCTGTCTGGTCCCTTCCCAGCTTTCTTAAAGGCCCCCTTCAGGTACTGGACGGCTCTAAAGTCTCCCTGAAGCCTTCTTTTCTCCAGGCTGAACAGCCCCAACTCTCAAAGCCTGTCCTCATGGGGGAGGTACTGCAGCCCTCTGATCACCTTTGTGGCCCACCTCTGGACCTGCTCCAGCAGTTCACAGTCCTCTTTTTGTTGGGGGCACCAGAACCAAATGCAGTACTGTAGGTGGGGGTCTCACAAGAGCAGAATAGAGGGAAAGAATCACCTCCCTTGTCTTGCTGGTTTTGAGGCAGCAGGATGTGGCTGGCTGCCTGCGCTACAAGGGCACGCTGCTGGCTTGTGTTGAGTTGTTGTTTTTTTTTAAATCAGCTGACATCCCCAATTCCTTCTCCTCAAGACTACTTGAGCAACTCCTCACTCAGCCTATATTTGTGCCTCGTTTGCCCTGACCCAGATGCCTTGCACCAGGCCTTGTTGAACTTCATGAGTCTGGGCTTAGGCCACCTCTGAAACCTGTCCAAGTCCCTCTGAATGACATCCCTTCCCTCCAGTGTGTCAACTACACCACACAGGTTGGTATCATCCACAAACTTGCTGAGAGTGCACTCAATGCCACTGTCCACATCACCAAAGATATTAAATAATACTGATCCCAGTACCAACCCCTGAGAGATGCCACTTGTCACTGCTCTCCATTTGGACATTGAGCTGTTGCCATGAGTGTGGCATCCAGCCAATTCCTTATTCAGCAAGAGGTCCACCCCTCAAGTCCATGTTTTTCCCATGTGATGACCAAGCTGTCATGTGGGACAATGTCAAATGCTTTACCCAAATCCAAGTAGATGCCATCAGTTGCTTTTGCCTTATCCACTGATGCTGTAATTCCATCAGAGAGAGCCACCAAGTTTGTCAGGCATGATTTGCCCTCGGTGAAGCCATGTTGATTACTACCAATCACCTGTTCTTCATTTTCCATATGCCTTAGGCATACTTTCAAGAGTATCTGCTCCATGACTTTGCCAGGTGCAGAAGGGTGACTGACCCACAGTTTCTGGGGTCTTTTTTCCCCTCTTTGAAGGTGGAGGTTGTGTTTCCCCTTTCCCAGTCATCAGGGACTACACCACATTGGCATGACACTTCAGGTATGATGGACAGTGGCATGGCATGGGAGGATCTCATCAGGCTCCAAGGACTTGTGCACCTTCAGGTTCTTTATATGGTCTCAAACCTGATCTTTGCCTATGGTGGAGAGATGTCTCTTTTCCCATTCCCTACCTTTGTTTTCTGGAGCTTGGATGGTGCAGCTAGAGCCCTTGCCAGTGAACATGTGATGCAAAGTAGTCATTGAACACCTCATCCTTCTACATATCCCTCATGATCATATCTCCATTTTCCTTTTGGAGAGACTCCACACCTTCCCTAGCTTTCTTTCTGATGTACCTGATCAGGATGTGCCTGCATTCTGATGTGCCTGCATCAGGAACAGTGGGGCCAGCAGGTGCTGGTTGATGGTAGGCTGAACGTGAGCCTGCAGTGTGCCCAGGCAGCCAAGAGGGCCAATGGCATCCCGGCCTGCATCAGGAACAGTGTGGCCAGCAGGAGCAGGGAGGTCATTCTGCCCCTGTGCACTGCACTGGTTAGGCCACACCTCGAGTACTGTGTCCAGTTCTGGGCCTCTAAGTTTAGGAAAGATGTTGACTTGCTGGAACATGTCCAGAGAAGAGCAACAAGGTTGGTGAGGGGTTTGGAACACAAGCCCTGTGAGGAGAGGCTGAGGGAGCTGGGGTTGTTTAGCATGGAGGAGACTCAGGGGTGACCTTATTGCTCTCTACAACTACCTGAAGGGAGGTTGTAGCCAAGCAGAGGTTGGTCTCTTCTCCCAGGCAACCAGCACCAGAACAAGAGGACACAGTCTCAGGCTGCACCAGGGGAGGTTTAGGCTAGAGGTTAGGAAGAAGTTTTACACAGAGAGAGAGATTGCCCATTGGAATGGGCTGCCCGGGGAGGTGGTGGAGTCACCATCACTAGAGGTGTTCAGGAGGAGACTTGATAGGGTGCTTGTTTGCGTGGTTTAGTTGATTAGGTGGTGTTGGATGATAGGTTGGACACGATGATCTCGAAGGTCTCTTCCAACCTGGTTTATTCTATTCTATTCTAAATTCTTCTTATTCCCTTTTATATCCCCTAGCCAAGTTTAATTCTATCTACACTTTCGATTTCCTAACCTGATCCCTGGATGCTCAGACAGCTTTTGTAGTCCTCTCAAATGGCCCATTCTTGCTTCCATTATTTATAGAGTCTTTTTTTATCCAAGTAAGTTTTGAGGCAGAAGAATAATGAAGAGGTGATTGGATACAATCAGCGCAGCTTCACCAAGAGCAAATCCTGCCTGACAAACCTGGTGGCCCTCCATGACAAGGTCCCAACATTAATAGATGAAGGTTGAGCAACTGATGTAATTTATCTGGACCTGAGCAAAGCCTTTGACACTGTCCCACACAACATCCTGGTCTCCAAGCTGGTGCAGGATGGGTTCCATGGATGGACCATTCAGTGGATAAAGAACTGGCTTGAGGGCTGCACCCATAGAGTGGCTGTCAATGGGTCCATGTCCCAGCGGAGGCCAGTGACAAGTGGAGTCCTTCAGGGGTCAGTCCTGGGACCTGTCTTGTTCAACAGCTTTGTGGGTGCCATGGACAGTGGCATTGAGTGCACCCTCAGCAAGTTTGCTGATGACACCAAGCTGTGTGGTGCAGAAGACACGCTGGAAGGAAGGGATGCCATCCCTTGGATGAGGTTGGAGAGGTGGGCCCATGACAACCTCCTGAGATTCTCAACAAGACCAAGTGCAAGGTCCTGCATCTGGGTCAGGGCAATCCCAAGCACTGATACAGGCTGGGCAGCGACTGGCATGAGAGCAGCCCTGAAAAGGACCTGGGGGTGGTGGTGGATGAGAAACTCAACATGAGACATCAGTGTGCACTTGCAGCCCAGAAAGCCAATCACATCCTGGGCTGCATCAAAAGAAGCACAGCCAGCAGGTCAAGGGAGGTGATTCATCCCCTTCACTCTGCTCTGGTGAGACCCCAATGGAGTACTGTGTCCAGTTCTGGAGTCCCTATTACAGGAAGGATACAGACTTGCTGGAGCCTGTCCAGAGAAGGGCCACGAGGATGATTAGAGGGCTGGAGCACCTCTGCTATGAGATGTTTAGTTTAATCCAGGATGCAAAAAGTCACCAATTCCTGACATTCATATTGCACACAAACATGCACGTTATGAGCTCCTGATATTACAAAGTCCAATGAACAGGCATGTTGCAAAGGCATTCCACATGCACACCGCAAAACTGTTCTCTTCTGTCAGTTTTGTCAGTCAACATGTGAAAGAGAAGTTTAACTTTTCACTGCATTTCTAGTTAGCGTCCTGCAACAGAGAGGGGACCAAACCCAAACCAAACAACGCCACCAACAAAACACATCCCCAAAACAACCAGGGCAGGGCCGGGGGACCCAACAATGAACCACCACACAAAAAACAGGACTTCACTTCTCTCTCCCAGTAATGTCCTCTCAGGAAAAAATACAACGGAAAATAGCAACAAGGGGACTCAAACCAACATTTCTAACAACTACTAGTTTGTTTCCACATGCATCAGATTATAGGCCTCTGTCTCATTAACCATGTCTGCAAGAATTATCCATGTAGTACTGCTCTGACTCACAGGACTGCTGTTATTTAACAAAGGAGATAAGAACAAAAAAGGATAATCCTGTTTAAGCAGAGTTTTGATTATTATCCCCTCTTTAAGAAACCACTTTGGGTATGAAGCACTCAGCATGCATGCAGAACCTCCACCCCACCTCCCACCCCCCCTGAGATTTTTGTAAACTTTGAAGAGGAAAAAGAGAAGGGAGGCAGCAAGGGAACCATCAGCACTAAAGAGTTTACAGTTCCTATGGTCCTGTTTGAGCAAAGCTGTATCTTAATAGATTTTTCCTTTCTTTTATCTCGGACATAAACTTTGTAAATCAATGAAATTCTGCCAAGAATGAGAAGTTACATCTACCTGCTCGATTAGGCAAATAATTTTCAGTGTGCTGAGCACAAGTTCCAAAACTTTTATTTCTGAAGAACTTACCTTATCATGCCTCTGATATCACAGACTGTGAGTGCAGCTTTTTCCTACAAGCTGTTAAAGAGTGAAGACCTTTATTTCAGTTATGAGAATGAATGCTACCCATCACCACTGAGGAAGGCCAACTCATATTATGGCAAAGGAGATGCAAGATCAGAAACACAATCCAGGTTGCAGAACTGCATCTCAACTGAGCATGTTCACCTTTCAGAATTGATTCTCTTTCTACAAGTTCATTTCCATTGCAAGATCATCTCCTCGTTATGCTTCTAGATCAACTGCAGTTCCATTTACTCTACTGTAGCCCAGAAGCTTCTAAAGTTTAAATATTTTAAGACTGTTATTCACTACCATACTTCAGCTTTTTCCTTCCATGTAAAAATAAGTTCAGGTGTCCTGACTAAGCTCCAAAGCTGAGAAGTGGTGAGTAATTTCAGCAAGACTGAAAGTGTTCCCAAATCAGCCATGCTCTATATTATCAGTAATTACAGACAGGTGAGATGCAGTGTTTCAGGAAAAAGTTGCACCATTTGAAAGAGAGCACACATGTGGTCACCCATTCATCCCTTTCAAGTGCTTTGGTATTCAATCAAGCTCCTTGAGATTGTTTTGCATACATATTTGCAGAATTAAAAACTACTGAATTAGCCTCTGATGAAAACTCCTGAACATATATAAGTATCACTATTACAGGGACTTCCAAGGGCAAAAGCTCTGAAAGATAACTACTCAGAATGCTATGCACATCATCATAGCATGCCCCTAGCAAACGTGTGGTTTGTAGCAGCTTTAGAGAAATTTCTGATTCACAATGCTCTTAGAAGCTGCCAAATTAGAGAATTCATTTAGTTATACTTGAATTAAGTGGGTTTATTTTTAACAAAACTAAGAAGTTTGCCAACAAAATACACAAACATTTCAGGCGAGCAAAGTTATTTTAATGCCAAATAATGATTCATGATAGAAATAGTACCTTTACTGACAGGCAAGTGGGGAGACAGGGAGAGGGAGAAGAGTGAGAACCAGGAACAATTGTTTAACAGAAATGAGTTAACTTAATGCAAATATCTGGTCTCTAACTTAATGCAAATATCTGGTCTCTTGATTCAGGTTTAAAAACTCCCATTGCAAAGACTACCTAATGAAACAGAGGAAAACAAACATATTAATTAAAACAGAAGTATGCAGTGCATGAAGTCTGCTTGGTTGTTCTTGTTTGGTTGAGGGGGTTTTGTGTGCTTGGGCTTTATGGTGATTGGTTTTGGTGGTGGTGGATTTTTTGTCTGTTTTGTTGTTTTGGTCTTCTTAAAACACAGTTACAATTTTGAAAGTGTAGATAGAACTGACACCACAAGAGTTTCAAAAGTCCGGTGACCTTCAAAACACAGTTACTCAGGATTAGCCCTACACCAGCAATCTGGCATGGGTACCCAGCTACTAGGAACTGCTCAGGAGTTATTTAACTGCACTGACCCACATACATGAGTACAAGCTGTGAAACAATTCCAAAGTTGAAATATAATTTCTGGCAAATGATTCATAGTATCATAGTATCAGTCAGGGTTGGAAGTATTGTTCCACAAGGAAGAAGCAGGACAATAAGTAAGATAGCAGCTCTGGACTTCGGGACAGCTAACTTTGTCGTCTTCAAAGACCTGCTTCAAGGAAACCCATGGACCAAAACTCTGGAAGACAGAGGAGCCCAAGAGAGCTGGCTAATATTCAAACGGCTTCCTGCAAATTCAAGGTAGGTGCAATCCTTTGATTTAAAAAAAAAAAAAAAAAAAAAAAAAAAAAAAATCAAGTAGAGGAGGAAAGAGACCTGCATGTATGAGAAAGAAGGTGCGAAAAAAGTCATGTGGAAGAAAGAAATTTATAGTGTGTGGAAAAGGGAACTGGTCACTTGAGAGAATTATAGGAATGCTGTCAGGGAATGCAGGAATAGAGCAAGGTAGACCAAAGGCCTCCTAGAATTAAATTGAGCAAAGGAAATAGAAGAACAAGAAGGGCTTCTTCAAGTATATCACTGGCAAAAGGAAGAATAGGGAAAATGTGGGTCCACTGCTGAATGAGGTGGGAGTGCTGGTGACATAAGATGCAGAGAAGGCAGAGTTACTGCATGCCTGCTTGGCTTCAGTTTTTAAATGCTAGGGCTGCAATCCCAGACTCTGGAAGAGAAAGCCTGATGGAAGGAAGACTGTCCACTGGTCAGTGACGACTGAGATCAAGATCACTAGGACAAACTGAACACCCACAAATCCATGGACCCCAATGGGATGCACCCACAAGCACTGAAAAAACCGGATGATGTTGCTTTACCAGTCTCGCTCATTTCTGAAGGATCATGGAAAATAGGAGAACTGCCTGAGAATTGGAGGAAAGCCAATGTCACTCCATCATCAAAAAGGGCAAGAAGGAAGATCCAGAAAACGGCAGAACAGCAAGCCTCAACTCCATCTCTGGAAAGGTAATGGAGCAGCTAATTCTGAAGGTTACCTCTAAGTACACGGGAGAAAAGAAAGTTATCAGGAGCAGCCAGCATGGATTTACCAAAAGGAAAGCATGTCTGACTAACCTGATAGTCTTCTATGATGCTGTGACTGAATGGGTGGATAGAGGGAGAGCAGTGAATATCGCCTACCTTGACTTTAGCAAGGGTTTTGACACTGCTTCCAGTAACATCATTGTAGGCAAGCTCAGGAACTCTGGGTTAGAAGAGTGGACAATAAGAGAGTCAGCAATGTGCCCAGGTAGCCACAAAGCCAGTGGCATTCTGGCTTGTATTAGAAACAGTGGCCAGCAGGAACAGGGAGATGATCATCCCCTTGTACTCAGCACTGGTGAAGTCACACATCAAGTACTGTGCTCAGTTCTGGGCCACTCCCTGCAAGAAGCGCATGGCCTACAAGAAGCATCTAAGAGAGCTGGGGTTGTCCACTCTGGAGAAGAGGAGGCCAGTTCTGGGCCCCTCAGTTTAAGAAGGACATCGAGACACTTGAATGTGTCCAGAGAAGGGCAACAAGGCTGGGGAGAGGCCTTGAGCACAAGCCCTATGAGGAGAGGCTGAGGGAGCTGGGGCTGTTTAGCCTGGAGGAGGCTCAGGGGCGACCTCATTGCTCTCTACAACTACCTGAAGGATGGTTGTAGCCAGGAAGGGGTTGGCCTCTTCTCCCTGGCAGCCAGCACCAGAACAAGGGGACACAGTCTCAAGCTGCAACAGGGGAAGTTTAGGCTCGAGGTGAGGAGAAAGTTCTTCACCGAATTGGAATGCGCTGCCCGGGGAGGTGGTTGAGTCGCCGTCCCTGGAGGCGTTCAAGAGGGGACTGGATGTGGCACTTGGTGCCATGGTCTAGTTGTGAGGTTTGTGGTTGCAGGTTGGACTCGATGATCTTCGAGGTCTCTTCCAACCTTGGTAGTACTGTACTGTACTGAGGGAAGACCTCATCACTCTCTACAACTACCTGAAGGGAGGCTGGAGCAGGGAGGGGGCCAGCCTCTTCTCCTTGGTGTCAAGCAACAGGATTATGGGAAATGGTTTCAAGCTGCGCCAGGGGAGGTTCAGGCTGGATGCTAGAAAATATTTCTTCACTGAAAGGGTTATCAGACACTGGAATGGTCTGCCCAGGGCAGTGGTGGAGTTGCCATCCCTGAAGCACCATGTGGACCTGGTGCTTATGGACATGGTTTAGGATTGACCCTAAACTGGATCAAGCGTTTGACTGGATGATCAGAACAAGAGGACACAGTCTCAAGCTGCGCCAGGGGAAGTTTAGGCTCGAGGTGAGGCGAAAGTTCCTCACTGAGAGAGTTGTTAGCCATTGGAATGGGCTGTCCAAGGAGGTGGTGGAGTCACCATCCCTGGAGGTGTTCAAGAGGCACTGGGACACGGCACTGGTTTAGTGCCATGGTTTAGTCATGAGGTTGGACTTGATGATCTTTGAGGTCTCTTCCAACCTTGGTGATTCTGTGATCTTTGAGATCTCTTCCAACCTGATTTTTCTGTGATTTTGTGATTCTGTATTCCTGGAGATGCATTGAAAGTCCTTAGAGAAGCTCAGCAAGGACTAAACCCACATCCAGAGACAAGGTCCAGATAGATTTGGCTACCAATAAGGAGTGGAGCAGGGCTTATCTGCCTTTTCAGTGTCCCCTCTGCCCATTTCTTCATGGAATTTCAGTACCTTGCCAACTCTCTCAAATTTGGGCAAAGATAAGCAGCAGCAAGCAAAAAGAGAAGGCAGAACTGAGAAAGAATGGAGCTGCAAAAGCTGAAGAGACCAGATATTAGTAAAGACTGCTAACTCACACGCCTGCTTGACCAGGGTTACAACTTAGCACAACCACCTATTTTACTGAGCTCTAATTTGCGGATTTGAAAAAGGAAACAGCTGTTTTGCAAGTCATTCTCTTTACTGGTGCTAAACAAAGTACCTCAAAGGCAATCCAGCAGTATTAAAGTATACACTGGTGTTCTACATGTGACATGACTAATTGCTAGCACCTGTGAGGAGGATTCCTTGGCTTTGATCTCCATTCATAGACACTAAAATTTGTCCTTGCATACCAGATTTGCTTTTCTAAAACATTACAGAAATGACACATTAGTGCAGCTACATTTTAGAAATGTGCATCTGTGATATGTGCTCTAAGGACAACTGTGCAGTTTTGTTACCCAGAAGAAAATAACCTCCACAGGCCAGGCACCTTTACTGAGTTACTACTCAGTATTTATTTAAATGGAATATTACAAAGTCCAACACATAACTAAGTGGCATCACACCTACCAACACCTTCACAGCTTGAGAATGCAGCTCTGTACAAGTCAATCACACTCAGAAAACTGCCGTGAAGTAGTTCATGCAAAGCTTCTCTCTCTAACTTCAATGCCTAAGACTGCCTGAAAAAAGGACTTACAAAGGGACACCAAATAAAGTACTGTTTTTAATGGTTATACTTAAGCTAGGAAATTTTAATATAACTAGTGTTTTCCATGCATATGTTGGAGATCTGAAAGTGTTACATAGTTTCAAGTAATATATGCCATATGCCAATACTCTTTCAACAAACATGAATGAGATTTACTAAGCACACAACTGTGATTGTGATCCTCAGCTTAGTTTAATCACCAGTCGTAGTCAAAGTGCAAATACACTATAAAAGTTGTCAAGGAGAACCTAAGCTATTTAACACCAAACAGGACTATTTTCATCATGACACAGAGCAAATAAGTTACTTAAATCAACACAAATTAGCTTAGCAAGACCAAGTTATAAATTATAAATCTTACTGAAACTAACCCAAGTCCCCAGGCACTTTATTCATTTAGAGAACCAAGCCTAAGTCCATTGGTTTACATTCAAGACAAAGCTTATATTTATTTTAATACTACTGTTACAGATGAATAATAAAGATTATTACCTTTCCCCCATGCCCCGAAGTCTTAACACAGTAGATATATGCAAATGTATTGGGTTGAATTGAGATGGAGTTAATTCTCCTCACAGCATCTTTCTAGTGCTGTGGTTTTTTGCAGCAGTAGTTGATAACACAGCAGTGTTTTGGCTACGGCTGAATCTAGTATCCAGGCTGTGTCCTTTCAACATTTGCCTGCCCCAAGAATGGATCGAGGGGCAGGCAAAATCTTGAGAGGGGACACAGCTGACTCAGACTGGCCAAAGAGGTATTCCATACCATATGACATCAGCTCAGGTATAAGAATGAAGTGGAAGAAGGAAGTGTGGGGATTCGTCCATGGCGTTCATCCTCCCAAGGAACCACCAAGCTTAGAGAGCCCTGCTTCCCGAGACCGACCACCGTCCTGCTGATGGGAAGTAGAGACTGACATCTCTCGCTCTGGTTTTTTTTTCTGCTTCCGCGCGGTCTATTGCCATTTGCTTATTAGTGTTATTAAACTGCTCCTATTTTACTCTCTGGCTTCTGTTATATTTTCCTTTCCTTCTTCCCCTGTTTGCTTAAAGAGGGGAGTGATAGAGCGGCTTTGGTGGGCATCTGGCCCCCGGCCAGAGCCAAACCACCACAGCAAAGCAAAACAGTATCGGAACAAAATATTCAGCAATGCTTGCCAAAAATACTCAGCATCTAGCCATAACCTACAGGCTCCCAGAAACACAGGTGGTTGTTCTTAAGTTTGTTCAAATGGTCTTCTGAATCCACTTATAAGCTTACACATCCTTACACTACAAATAGTTCCAACGCTCATTTCATCTTTCTTATCTTCATGTAAGAATTAATTGAAATGAGAAACTATTTCAAATGTTTCACCTTCCAGTTTAACTATCAGGAGGAAATGGGAACAACTGGTGATTACCTGACTTCTGTACCATTTCTAAGGTATCTGTTAGAGGTATCTTCCATCTTACACCTGTCTCTTCAACACACACTATTTCAGACAAAGAGGTATGATCTACTCAGGAATGCTGCATAGCAAAACTCCTGGTAAGTATAGAATTATGAGAAGGAATGACAGAACAACAAAAGAAGAGTACAATATGCACACAGTGAATTTTTACACTGAAAGCATTGTTTTCCTGATATGAATTAAGAAATGGTAAACAAATTAATATTAGATTTCTCTTCTTGACTGTATAACCAAGTGGAAATCTCTACAAATATTCAAAACCAACCTGCAGTTCTAGTCCTACACAGGAAAAAGCTCATTTTAGAATGTGCTATTGTATGCAAGACTGATCATCCTGACTTCATTCTTCTTGGTATTTCTACCTGCATATTTATTTCATGCAAATGAGGGTAGATGGCAATGTTTGCTGGTAATAATTTTGTCCAGCTGATCCAGAAATTCACCTCTGGGTTACAGTTTTAGAATATACTCACCTCTTCCAATTTACAGTAAAACTCACTGAAAACTCCTTTGTGGCTTATCCACCTGTACAGGACAACAACCCACTTTAAGATATACTTCCTTTGACTGCTCCCCAACTTATTTTTGTTTACAGCTTCCTGTGCATATAAAATGGTCTGCTGACAGAGGCACCACAAGTGAGCTCATGCTGAAGTCATGACTTGAAGGCAAGTTTTGATGAAAAAGGAGAGCCCTCCTGCATTGTCTTCTAGAGAGCAATAGGGAGAACAAAACAGTACCTGGGAGCACAAATCTAACAGCTCATTAGCTATGAGACAGAAAAGTCTTCCTTCAAATACAGAACTCTGAGTTTTCAAAGCACTAGTTGCACACAGAAGAAAAACAACAAAGTGATCACTATGCCATTGCTCCCCCATATTATTCTCATGTAACAAGTCTATATGTTTGAGGATAACTCTTGTTTTCAGCATCCCCCAAAGCCAGAAAATTTTATTTCAAGACCATTTTAGTCACTGCAATGAAGTCAGATTTTCTCCTTTTCCTTCTTTACATTCGTGAAGCACTTTTAAACTCATGCAGAAGTTCAGCTGGATACTCAGAGCTATGTCCAAGTTGCATTTTGACCCTACAGTTTCATGCTGGAAGCCATGTAACTTCATTTCACAAAGCACCCTAGGATGTGCAATTTTGTTTAAAGACACATTCCATTTGAAACTTAGACATGTTCTTTTTCATACTATAGCAGAATAACAAAAGCAAGTACCACTTTTATTGGGTTGAAGAAAAAAAAAAAAAGAAAGCCTCACACAACATAACAGATGACAAAAACTGTATTTCCCCCATTTCATGTTACAAGTTACCATTTCATCATCCTAAACTCTGGAGTTGAGTTTCTAGCAATTACTTCTGCTAACTCACCACACTAAAATGTGCAAAGCTGACAAGATAACAAGACAATTTCTTATCTTGGAGGAGGTAGCATTTCCTTTATTTCAATTAAGGTTGTTTTACTGTGAGTCAGAGCTTTTAAAAGTTGGTAACATTTAGAAGTCTGATAGACATACTCTTTAGAAATTCTTCATTTTCTACATTTCATGAAAATCCTCCTTTGCTTACTCAGCCTTTTTCCAAACTGAAGTTGACAGTCCTATAGAAAGTGACTATTGGAAGTACTCAGAAGTACATCACCTATTTCCTGGAACAGAGATAGGAGTTATATCTTATTAGGGGATATTCTGACTCTACAAAGTTACTCACAGCAAGGAAAGTCCATCCAATAATTGGTGCCTCGAATAGAAGATTTTGTTTACTCATTCTAAGCTAAGCACCATTATGGGCATTACTAACAACATAATAATAAACAAATATAGATCTACACATATAAATAAATAAAAGCTGTACATGAAGCACAGTTCACACAGAACAAACTGCAATTAATCTATTTACTATTTGCATTAAGTTTTGCTCATTTTAGGACATCTGCTATACTGCCTATTGATTATCACAGTCCTGCTCCTCTGCTGCCAATGGCCATTTAAAATACAAAGTGCTCCTGGAACTTTTGATCAGCTGCTGTGCATGACTTGGAGCTAGCGAGACCTTGTTTCCCTCCAAATCAATATGCAACATTTACTTAAACATCACACATGCAGAGAAAAGTTCTTTACTAAGTACATATAGGTCTCCTGGAAAAACAACAAGGAGCTTCTCTAAGGCAAAGCTCAAGCAACTCTAATACCAGAAACTAGCTGAACATTTCCAGTAGTCTGTTGTTCCTAACAGTGACAAAACTATTTTTGTTTACCCATTACCTTGCTGGAATTGAACTGGCAGAAAAGTATTTAAGGTAAGGAAATGCTTCATATTGAGCCAAATCAGTACAGTGAATCTCTTAACAGTCTTCCATACTTGTATGTATATCCAGGGTTTATTTGCTTTCATTCTAAATCTGAAGTGTTTTCCTTGCCACTCCACATCATTACATGAAGGCAGATTTCCAACACCCCTCTCCACCAGGATGTGCAAAATTTAGAAACATAAGTAGAAGCCAATCAAAACTGAATGCATCTCACATTTTGTAAAAAACAAAACAAACCCAACCCACCAACACAACAAACCAAAAAACACACACAGCAATTTAGGTAAATTAATAAAACAAGTTTCCAGAGATTAGATAATAAACCCCAGCATCTTGATAGGTCTCACAGTTTAAAATTTATTGCAGGAAATTTATTCTAGAAGAAACAAAACCAAACAAACAAAACACCAAAAAAGCCCAACAAAAATCTCTCACACAAAAAGAAACCACCAACACACACACACCCCCCAAAAAAAACCCACAAAAAACCCAAAAAACCCAAACAAAAGCAAAACACCCACCACCCAGCAGAAAAAACACACCACAGCAGCAGCAATACCATTGGCCCAAGTTAAGAAGCAGGGTCAAGACTCACCTTCCCTCACTGATTTTTGCTTTGTCTCCTTGACAAGAGAAGTTCTCAATGTAACCCAGGCTGCAGTTGATTCGTGCCCAGTCAGGCTGGCACACAGCGAGGAAGTGAGGACGCAGTCTACCTATGGAGTACTTGGCAATGTCTGTCAATGACTGGCTAGCAGCTGCTCCAAAAATGAAGGTCCCGATGGCTTTGTAAATAGTGGCTATGTAGTTATTTCTGACAAATGAATTTGAGTGCAAATGATTATAAAAGACAGAGAGAGTCTCTCCTAGGATTATCTGAAAAGAGAAATAAGGACAATTGTTAAAGAGAGATAATTGTTTCAAGAGAATGATATTACTTTGTTGTTAATACTCAGACAGGTAGTTTCAGAAATTGTTTTTTAACAAACATTAAGTGCAAACTTAGATTTTTCCAGGAGTCAGCAGTAACCATACCCAGAAGTTAAACTTTGATGTAGAAGACAGAACAACCTTTTGTCTTACTCCACTCCATGTTGAGCTTTTTAGTGTTATGGATTTTTGTAACATTTACTAAAACCAAAACCTTCTCCAAGTAACGTTTGTCAGTGTTGCCAGGTATGCCCCAAGTAGAAACATTTTCTCCAGTATTACATTTTATTCTACATTGAGTATTCTTCAACCGTGCAATTTTTTTTTTCTACTTCATCACAAATTTGTTAGGGTTTTTGTCAGAGACTATTCTGAAGGCCAGTTATTTAAACAAAGAAATGTTCTATTCCTCAGGAAAATTAAATCCTTAGAGGGGAAAAGTTGACCAGTTTCAGTAGGGAAATACAGGCATTAGTGAGGTATTTCCAAGGATTTCTCTACATGTCTCAGGTACGTGCTTGAAGTGTTGACAGGTAAGCATACTCAATTTTGTTTTCCAGCAATTTCATCTCTTACAGAAAGTAAGGTTTTTTTCCTTAAAACAGGTACAAAATTTCATCCCAGACAGGCTGGATATTGAACCAGAGTCCCAGCTTGCACAGAAAGACTCCAGTCACACTGATGATCGGATGGGTGTGAAATTATATGCATATATGTAACATGATCTTTAAAAATCATGTAATGATGGCTCCATCTGTGACCTGAGAGGGACAAGTCAAAGATTCGAGCAAAGCAGAGCTTTGGTGAATGAAGCTGCTATTAGACACTCTGACACCTGGGCAAAGGAGCTGTCAGTGTCTTTGCATGTTATAAAGGGTAAACAGATAATTCCTTCAGATGCATTACATTAATGTTTTACACCTTGCACCATACCAAAACATGGATTGAAGAAGAGAAACATCCAGAACAGACTAAAGCTGAAACATTTTCAGTAAAGCAGATGCTGGTGAGCTCATACACAGAATATACCTATCCTAGAGAGTAATGAACATAGTTGAGCAGAAATATCACAGCTATGACTGGAAAAAAAATAATATCCTTTCAAAGATTACCGCTGTAAAATCTGGAAGAAGGTCACTTACTAGACTGTCAGTGAAGCTACCTGACTGGACAGAGATATCAAAGAGTACTCACCTTCATTGATCTGAAAAACACTGGACACCAACACTTGCTTTTACCATGTGACTTTAAGGCAATCTTCCCAGAAAGCCTGATTTCTCAGTTAAAATATGGTCCCTGGTGTTACAAAGGTACCTTTCTTAGTTAAATGTTCATACAGCCTCACAAGGAGACTGGACAAATTCAAAGGAAATGCATACATTAAAAAACTACTATATTCACTGAAGACTTTTCTGAATCAAAAAGCTGCAAATGGCTGGTAGCAAAATGCTGAGGGTAAAAATCTTTCCTTACTCTTCTGCTCTTCTATACTCATCACTGCTAAAATGAGATAATATTAGTAGCAAGCTACATGGACTTCAGTTTCGACCAAGTACTGGTACTCTAAATAGCAAAAGTACTAACCTGGTTTAAAAAAAGCAGTTCTATTTTAAAAGGCATGATCTTTTAGCATTAACCACCTGCCAGTTAAGAGAACAGACAAAACCCCCAAAATTTTATTTGCTCCAGAAGTATTTCTGCAAGTTTTTGAGGCAGTTTTTGCAATAGGAGGAAAGCTACCTAAGTCACAGGTTTGATTCCTAGCCCCATATTTCTAAAACAAATAAATAATTCCACCTAAGAAGAAACATAAGGTACAAGTTGACCTTTGCTGGAACCTAGATAAAAACCTATGCAGTCCCTGTGTAAGAAAGAGTTAAACTGCTATAACATCCTTCCTGATTTTAACTCATTAATCCAGAGAAACAGCTGGCCAATACTGATATTTACATTTAGCTGCTCCTTTTCCAACTTTCATTCCCAAAATATAGTTGGACAAATATTTATACACTTCATCTTGTTTGGCACAAAAGGTTTAAGTCTGCTGAAAGCGTGGCTCAGATGAGCTTGGATGTCACCCAGCAGAGAGCCATGAGGGGAGTCTGAAGCCCGTGTGGACAGGATCTTAAAGCCCCTGTTGATAGCTGAAGTGCAGTTCCATGAGACTTAGGATACAAAATGGTTAATGTTGTCCATCTCTCCATAGTACCCATACCCAAGGACATTTCCCCAGCACTGATATAGAGAGCCATTTCACTCAACCTAGCTCAAAGAAAGCTGCCAAATGAAGGTATTTCAGCAGCTTTGCCTGCTATGGACAAGCCACCAGAGGTGGCAAAACCAGGCTAATAGGCGTGCCTCACCTTTTCTTCATAATAAGCAATAACATTAGTTCAGATGATAGTATACAACTGAATACCAAGGATACAGAGAATCTATATGCTTGAGCCAGTTCAACTGAGCGAGGAGCTTTGGTCACACTGTCAGTTGCACAGAATCTCTCTAGTTTACTATCTAGTGTGAAAAGGAGGGAAGTAGAACAATAGCTCATTTTCAACCAGGTTAGATGCACTGTGAAAGCAAACCCCAGCATCAGCTCAGGTACACAGGCCAGTGTTTTATCCTGCCCTTCAGGGGAATATCCCAGTGAAAAAAATCCATCCACTTTTTTTATTCTAGTTATGCTTTTGGATTAGAAAGTATAGTATTCTTGTTCTGCTAATGAACTTAGGATCTGTTGTTACACTTCCACAAGTAATCTCCCACAAATAAAAATGCTGACTTAATAGGTAGTGAAAACTCATATTCTGAAAGGAGCATCTCCCAAAACAGAAAAGCTTCAGACAGTCATTTAAAAATACATTAGTGTTAATTCTTAACTGATATGGTAAGGGAAGAAGTTTATCTCTCAGATTACAGAATTAAGTCAACATAGTTCTAAAGCATTCTTATCCCATTCTACAATTCTGGTTGTTTGACATCAGTTAAAGAGAACAGTTCGGTTACTTTTGCCACAAGACCATTTCTACTGCTCTAGCACCTGGTCTAAGAACATTGTTTTGAAGTAAGAAACCTTACAGAACACTTTTAGAAGTCTGTATTAACAGATTGCCCTTCCCCCCTCTTCCCCACCCCCACTGAAATCAAATCCAATGAAGAAAAGTTTAACTTACAACAATTATACTGAAAGGGACAATTATTCCTGCTAATAACTTATAAGAAATGGTGTCCTCTTTGTATGGGTATCGGATGGATTCATCACTACAGAAAACTCCTCTCTGGAAGGGTATACGTCTTGAATTGAGAATTGCAAAAGGCAAGCCAGCTAGCAAAAAGGAATAAAAAATACATTACAAAAGCAACACAAACTGTGGCGATGACTGTACCCCACACTGCCAAAGAGAAGTGCATGAAGAAGAATAGGCATGCAGCAAGTCAGAAGGTTATGCACTTCCTTGGCCAGTGACTACTGCTTTGTCTTTGCAGCTCCCAGGAAGGGATGTTGAATGAAGAAGAGCAGGAGAGGATTCCTCTCACCTTCACATTTGTAGCACATCAAACATGGCAGCATGCCAAACCCATGACTGAGTCAACAGTTCAGTGACAACCACTGAGTTGCTCAATCTGTTGCTACTGCCACTATTACTTTACATTCCAGGGAGCAACAGTTGCCTCTTTATACCTTCTCTGAACAGCTTTATGAGTTAGAAGAGCATAAATTGCATTTCATGAAGGCAGCAGGAAAGGGGTGCTTTTCAGGGAGTGCAAGTGCAGGAGGAGGTTTCAAGAAGATATGGAAAAAAGGAAAAACACACACGCATGCACCCTCTTCACTTTCACACACACTGGGTAAATCCATGGAACAATGTGGTCACTGCACAAGCCCTACTGCTCCAGGGCATGGAGATTTTATTCCCCTCTCTTCCACAAAAGTGAAAACCTTTGGCTCAACCTCAAATGAGTAGAACACAACATTAAGGCACATAATGTCATGTGCTAGTGCACCTCAAGAGACTCAATAACGCTAACCAAACCCAGTCATTAGACCAGCAAAGTTTTAAGAAAAGCTTAAAAAGCAAATTCAAAATTAGATAAAAAAAATATTACAAACTACTAAAATCACATTTTTAAACTCTGATCCTCCATCCTTGACACACATGTAGCATCCTTTATCGTGTGTAAGGATGAATATCCTCAGAACAAAATGGCTATATGGAGAAAAGAAGTGGGGGCACTACTAAGCCTGTTTAACAAAAGGATAAGTAATATTCTTTACTTTAGGGATGTACAGCCCAGTGACACAGAAGTGCTCAAAATTCCCTGGTTTCATGTTCAAAATTCACCAGTACTGTACCTAATGGGCATATCAATCTAGAGTTACACATTAAAAATTATCTGCAGAGACACACTCTGGTTCCTTACTGGAACCAGTAAGGATCCTGAAGAATAAAAATCAGCCTCCTTCCTTCCTTCCAAAAAATACTGCTGTTGTCACAGAATAATCAGGGTTGGAAGGGACCTCAAGGATCATCTAGTTCCAACCCCTCTGCCATGAGCATGGACACCCTCCACTTGATCAGGTTGCCCAGAGCCACATACAGCCTGACCTTGAAAACCTCCAGGGATGGGGCTTCTACCACTTCCCTGGGGAAGTGTCTCACCACCCTTATGGGGAAGAACTTCTTTCTACCATCTAGTCTAAATCTACCCTCCTCTGGCTTGGATACATTCCCCCTGGTCCCTAGCACTAACAAACACCCTAAGAAGTCCCTCACCAGCTTTTCTTGTAGGCCCCCTTCAGATATTGCCTCAATTCTCTTCTCAGGATGGCCATGTCAAGGCATTGCTCACATCGTCCACATATATAACTACCCCCAAATAAATGTGTACAAATAGAAGTAAATATGGAAAGAACAGGAGAGAAAAACAAAAACAAAAAAACACTGAAGAACAGAAAAAGATATGAATGAAGCCATAAGAGAACAGAAAAACTAAGTTGCACAGTCAGGGCTTAACAGAACCAAAAAGTAAGAAAAACACATTAAGATCTTTTTTAACCATATTTACTCCTCAACCTACATCCACGAAGTCTTGAAACTTGGGCCTGACTTGTAGGCCCATCACAAATGAGGCATACTGGTTTTTCACCAATGATTTGACAGCACTTTTGCTCTTCACATCATAAAGTGACTGCTTCAAGAATGTTTCAGTTTTAAAACAGATACAGAAGACAAACCAATGGCTCATAAGATGAAAATTTTAAGTGTCCTCTGTTGAATGACATGCAGATTTGTTCCATAACCAAGCAGTTACAGTGCCCATGTACCCCAGCTAAGGTACTGCAAAGAATCAAGTATCTTCTGTATTGCTACAGAATCAGTTGCATGCAAAACTTCCCCTCCAAAGGTGGCTTAAAAAACCCAAACAGACAACAAAAAGCCAACACCACCACAAAACCACCCACACCAAACACACAGCACAACAAATCAACAACAACCAAAAAACCACCAACCCTCCACCCCCCCCCCAAAAAAGACCAACAACACAAAAAAACCAAACCACAACCCAAACAAACAAAAATCCCACCCCAAACCACACCACAAAAAACACCCTAAACCACTGTCATTGTGAAGAGGCATTGTTTTCAGTTCCATGCCAGCAGAACTACAACTGACCCAGCTCCGGAAGCAGTCCCAAGCACACCAACAAAGAAAAGGACAGAAGAATGGGTTAAGAGCCAAGCCAGAGGCTCACCAAAACACTGAAACATTCAGACAACAGCCAGCACAGAGCCCTCAAGCTGCATGCTTCAATACAGTGCAAAAACTTATCCTTTCCTACAACAGAAAGACAAACAAAACAAAACCACCAACAAAAACACCTTACCCACAAAAAAACACCACCAACCTCTCTTTTTTGTAACAGTGAGGATTCTGAAAAAATGATGACCTCATTTCTGCCCTCCCCTTGTGTTGGCATAGTGACACTATGTCACAATATATCATATCATGAGGCTGGAAAGCTGCCCAGTGGAAAAGGACCTGAGGGTGCCAATTGATAGATACTGAACATGAGCCAGCAGTGTGCTCAAGTGCCCAAGAAGGCCAGCAGCATCCTGGCCTGTATGAGGAACAGACTGACTAGCAGGAGCAGGGAAGTGATCATGCCCTTGTATTTAGCACTGGTGAGGCTGCACCTTGTGTACTGTGTTCATTTTTGGGCCCCTCACTAAGACAATGGCATTGACTTGCTGGATCATATCCCAAGAAGACCAATAAACTGTTGAACGGTTTAGAGAACAGGTCTTATAAGGAGTGGCCAAGGGAAATTGGGTTGCTGAGCATGGAGGAGAATGAGGGAAGACCTCATTACTCCCTATTACTGCCTTTTCAGGAGGTTGTAGTGAGGTGAGCATTGATCTCATTTCTCTAGTATCAAGTAAGTAACAAGATATGAGGAAGTGTCCTCAAGGTCTGCCAGAGAAGGCTTAGATTGAACATTAAGAAAAAGGTCTTTACTGAAAGAGTGGTCAGGCATTGGAACAGGCTGCCCAGGGAGATGGTGGATTCACCATCCCTGGAGGTGTTCAAAAAACATGTAGACATGGCACTTGGTGGTGTTAGGCCAACAGCTGATCTCAATTAAGCCCTTACAGGGCTTTTTCAACAAAACAATTCTATGATCAGTGGTTTACTATTTTGCTAACTTGCAAAAGAGTTACAGTAAGCAAAAGCAGTGTGAGGTCATGATAAGGGAAGGTGACTTGTTAAGTGTTTACATCATTCATCCTACAAAATATATATGGAGTGAAAACTTCATTCATTGCCCTGTACACATACTAACACCAAGATTCATGACTATGTATATGAGAAAAGTGTATTTTTAGATCTCCAGAAATGGAGAATGAGAAATACACAAGTAAGAGTATCTTGATTATTTAGAGGTTTACTTCCTTGAATAGTTTTAATAATCATTGTAAAGCAGTTGTTCATGAAATTAAGTTCAGCCCAGAAAAACTTCACTACAGCTTCAGCACACTGCCACAAATACATAGGTGGTGCCACTGCCATCACATCACCAGCTTTGCATCACCCTTTTTTAAAAGATTTGCCCAATGAATAATGGTGTCATGGTGGCTTAGACCCCATTTCCTCCTGCCCACACCTGAATGTCTCATCTTGTCAAGGTGTGAGATAAAATTTTCAGAGTGCTTGGGTTGTTCAGGTGAGTTTGAGGAGTGTTTATTTTATATAATTATCTGCTGCTACATCAGAAATATAAAGCAATGGTATGTGGAGCCTGGGAATGAAGTTCCTAATGCAGTGAGGACATGTGTTTTTCTACACTGAGTGTAGCTACTTCAAGTGTGTGCTCACTCTTCAGCAGTGCTGCGATGATGATATAATTAGTCCGTAATTGCGTGCAGCACCATCCCATATCAAGATTATGCAAACAAAATACCAAGAGATTCAAAGTTTGGTTTTCTTTTGCTTTTTAAGCCAGTAAGAACCAGCTAAAAATCAATTACTAAAAAGCATTCTTTGATAACTTTTCTTTTGCTCTATCTGAAATCAATCCCTCTTTGAGAACTAAAAAATAAAACTGAAATCATAACTTAACCAATAAAATTTAGGTAAGGCAGTATGACTCTTGAAGTTCTAGCCACCTAACCTGGTTTGAAGAGACAATTAGTAAGAAGAGCTATACACTGAAATACAATACTGCTAAAAAAAAAAAAAAAATACATACATAGTAAACATCATTAAGTGTTTCTTCAGTTTCTCCCAACTGTATAATAGGTATTTTTAAAGAGTAATTGTATTTCAGTGCCCAAAAGATGCATGCTTGATGAAAGCTTAAGTTTTAATTTCTAAAAAAAACAGATCACAGTAAAATTGATCAAATTAACACTGTTAAACCAAAAACTGACATCACAGAGTTACAACATTTGTAATTTACTTTTCCCCTCAATCCAAGGCAGTTACTATCCTGAAATAAACATGGTAGTACTGGCTTTTGGTATCTTTTTGGTTGAAGCACTCCCTAATATCAATACCTACTCTCTCAGAGCACATTCCATACAACACATTTAATTTACCTCTTAAACATACATGGATTGTTTTCACTATCAGCTGGTGGGAGCTAGGTAAAAAGTAGAAGTCAGACTAGACGGGAAGCAACTCCTACTGTTTCCAGCAAGTGAGGCCACCAGGAAAAACTGCTCACAAAACCTTGGCGTTTTGTTCTGTTCTAGAACTAATCAGCAAATCCCAGGTTTGTGGGATTTTAAATTAAAACAAAATAAAACCCACAACAACTTTCTAAATTAAAATCTGTTATTTCAAATATAAAATACACATACTTCCTGTCGTGTAAGACTCTTCCTCAAAGACAAAGTAGACAGGGAAGAAATACTGTTCTGTTCTTTTTCACTACAACAAGCAGGACAAACAGAACAACTGGCTGCTAAAGAAAGGTGCAAAGCCTCTTACTACTCCAAGTTCAACAGTAGGGTTTCCCTGTGTTTGTCACAGACGTGATACCTTCTAACCCTGACAGATATCATAATTTCTGGAGATAGTAAGTT
Source organism: Picus viridis (assembly GCA_033816785.1). Taxonomy (NCBI): domain Eukaryota; kingdom Metazoa; phylum Chordata; class Aves; order Piciformes; family Picidae; genus Picus; species Picus viridis. The sequence goes on along the minus strand of CM066606.1, from coordinate 70,617,977 downwards.
TTTGCATCACAGCAGCAATTTCTTAAGTATTAAACTCGTGGCACAAGGAACATACCAAATGATGCTTGTCTTCATGATGGTACAACTATCATTAGTGTAAAGGTCTAACTTCCCAGATACAGCAGAAGAACAAATTTTAATAGTAATTTAACAGGTGGTATACTTTCTTGCCAGAAGACTTGTCCACATAAAAGTCTAAGACAGATTCTCAAGGAAAATTAGCAAAGTTCCTACAGCAGATCACCTGGAAAATAAATCCTGGTCATTTGCTATAGCCACATATTGACACAGCAACTTAAAATAGGGGTTGCTTTTTCAACAAATACCTGTTTTTCCCTCAAATAAACTACAATTTCGGAGGGCAGAGTTTGGCACATTTGAAAAAAAGAGAATTAGTAATAATCAGTTTGGCTCAGTTGTTCTTGAAAGTAGAAGAATTTGAGGAGTTCAAGTACTCTTCTTAAAGTAATGAGTGGAGATGGCAGAGGGTAATTAAAGGCTCTCTGAATGCCTCCTGTGTGACAACACCAAAAAGCATCTTTCATGTATACTTTTTTTTTTTTTCATGCATATTTTTTTTTCCAAGTCAGTTGTAACACACTGAAGAAATTCCTGCTGTTGTCTTCCCTTTAAGGTGTGTTAAAGAGGAATTATAAGGTTGGGAAGAGGTTACCAGTAGGGTAATCTCAAGGATAAAGCCAACAAGCTAGCGTTACGCAATGCATACGCCAGCATCATTAATGAATAACTAGTAAATGTACTGCTGACAGAGCTGGGAATTCATTGCTACAGCAGAAGATCAAGGTCAGCCAGTTCTGCCTGCAAAACAACTCTTAAAAGACTGAAGCAAGAGAACTGATGGACTGATGCACAGTAATGAGTTCACAGTCACGCACACAGGTGAAACAACTCTGATGGGAATTTGACTACTGTGAGCTTGTCATTCAAAATACAATGAAAAAACAATGTCTGCTTCCTACACGTCACATCAGTACAAAAGTGTGATGATTAGACAAGTCCTTCCAAAGGTGTTGACACTTCTAGCCACCTCACAAAAATTTATTCTGAAACAGCATTCAGGAAGAATTTGCAAACATGTTTGCTTTTAGTTCGTCTGTCTTAAATGCAGACAGAGGACGGCTAAGGTATCTTCCTCATTAACTCAAACTAGAAAAGTTTGTTTGTACAGCTCAGCAGAATGCAAGGCCTGTAAATCAGTTACCTGTATAGACTGTAGATAACCAAAAAAGGCAATTCTGATTCAACAACGAAGAACTAAATTCATAGTGAGGCAGACACATGGCCCTCTGAAATAGCCTTTTAGTCAGAATAAAAGAGGTAGAAGTACAAGTAGCTCAGTGAGAACTTGATAAGACCAAGTATTTGAAACAATTGTAGCACACTTGTCCAATAGTCTGACTCATACAGTATAAAGCATTAGATTTCCTCACAAGCTGGAGTGATTTCTGACTCATTATGCTAGGATTTTTTCCACAAATACCCTGTATAAACCCATCTCTATTTCTTTCCAAGTTTCTAATCTTGATTAGGTTTCTTCACCGTTTCTGGGCATGAAGTTGCTATCTCCACAGCACTAAAAACTGTTCACTACTACTCTGGTGGAGAGGAGGAGAAAGAACATCTCTTTTATACACCACCCTCAAGTTGTCCTTCCTGAGGAGAGTGGAAAGGACATCACTTGATATTTACCCACACTCTATTTCACCAGTCTTGTTATTTCCATCTTTTGTATTCACCACTGAGTACCCTACTTTGCTGCCTCACTGCACAGATTATCCACCACTACACTGAACAGGACACACTCCTGGAGAGCTTTACTTGGTACCTTCTTCTCTTGTGAAAACTAAGGACCCATTACTCCTAGTGTCCACTTCTCTTATTTCAATGGATTAATCATACATTTAAGGATTCTCCATCTAAGCCCATGACTATTTAGTTTACAATTGTAAATGTAAATAATGACTTTTTTTTTTTTTTCTTTCTTACAATGCTGCCTTTAGTCTGAGTATTCTGTCCTCCTGGTATTAATGAAATTAGAACGATAATAGATGTGACTGACATCAGGAAACAGTGAATGTGTTTCAGACAAAATAGCTTTAAACATCTGTGCTTAAGGAGTGAGCAGCAGTAGTGTATCTCCACAGTTTAGAAAAAATAAATTTGAAAGATTTGCTGTCTTCTCTCCAAGCACCTTAAGAAACCCCACCACCACTGTCATGCTATTATCTAATGCCAGCTAATGTAGCTTGAAACCAGAAGTGACAATTCTGTTGTTTTGAGGTTCAAGTCTGCTTAGATTTCACATGTTAACAAGTTAACATTTCTTCTGAATATGCTGGAAAGAATTCATTAGCAACTGCATCAGCAAAAACATTAATAGCACTCATTTGTACAACATTAGAAATCCTGCCTGGGAAAACATGCATTTTGTGAAAGCTTGGTCAAAACTTCTGAATTGAGTGTACTGTGTATACAAACTGCTTACATTCCATGGAGGTTGGTTATGGTATCATACAGCTCTTTGCACACTAAGGCAAGACTTTGGTTTCTCCTCAGTACCAGAAAAATGCTACTTTCCTTTACTTAAAAAGAGCTTCAGAGTTCAGGAGGGCATCTAAGAAGAAGCATGCTTATACCATCACTCCACAGCTGACCAAGATCAACTGCCACACTTTGTCATTCCACCATCTCCAGAAAAGATGGGTGTAAACCACCTCTCTGCACAAGCATTTTACTGTTCAGGGCAGTACAGGTGAGACAGAGGAACAGAAACAAAAGGGTCAGCTCAAAGAACTTGCCCTCTTTTTCACTTACTTGCCCTGCTGCTCTTCTCTGATTTCTGGTGCAGTCCCTTCCCCTTTTTCACTACCCACTTGAGTCTCTGGTCAAGTCCTGGATATCAGCAACAAGTTATTAGTAGTGAGCTATGACTTGAGACAAGGAGAGAATCTATTCCATAGTGTTTGGGGTTTTTTCCTTAAATTAAAAATATTAAAATTAAATAAAGTTTCAAGTTGCAACTCTCTGTCCCAACATGTCTCCCTATTTAATTTCATTCTTTCATATACTCTACCAAAAACAACTCCAAACCACTGTGACTGCTTGGCTTTCTCATACTCATAACCAAACTCCACTTGGCATTTTAAAAGCCCTTGCCTGGAGCATCTTCCACTCTCAAGCTGCCAACTATTTCGCTCAGATCCATACAGTGTTTTATGTTCTTCACTATTGACTAATGTGCCTGCAGGATAGAAAAATACAGTATCAAGTCCACAGACTTAACAATCAAGTAGCTACAGTTCATTTATTTTAAATAAACTGCATCTGGCAAGACAGTTTCATACAAATACCAAACTGGTCCTTGGATCACAGCTAATTTTAAACTAAGGCCACCAGAACACCCTCACTACAGATGAGGAAGAAATGGTGCCAAAGGTGAATGCAGTAACTGCCATTTCTCGGCCTCCAACGCACTGATCTCACACAGGAATTAAGCATCAATTCAGCCAAAGTGCATCACTCTGCACATGGACCCCTCACATTGTATAAACATGGGTTGACGTGACAGCTTTAAACAGCATTTGAATACACAGAGACATAAATTAGTCCTCAGAATAAGCTTGGTTTCAGAGAGGATACTGATCTGTAGTAGTACCAGATGAACAGTTAGTATCAAGAACTCATTACAAAGTTCATTAAGAAGATTATGAAGTTCAACAGCACTGCACAAAAAGCTACCATGAATATATCAAAAAGACACAAAGATAAATCACCACTCTTTTTCAAGAGCTCCTTTTCACTATTCTCATTTACTAGGTAGGGCAAAGTCATGTACAGATAATACTACAATTAACATGTAATCTGAAAGGTAAAGGATGCAAAATTCCAGTTATGTCAAACAACACATATAATTTCAGTTAGTTGCAAAACTATTAATAGTGGGCCATAAAGCTCTGACACTGATGCAAAAAAATTAAGTGCACATATACCATCTTAACAGTCTTCAATCGGTTTCATTAGTCTCCTGCATTATCAGGCTACCACATTTGTCCTTCAAGAAATACATGAATTAGAGCAGCAGGTATTTATGTTGTTAAATCAGGTAAGTGCTCTCAGTAAGTTTCCTTGCAACACCTATCCCTTTCAGAAACAGCATAGAAGATTAGTTTCAGAACACTGATACACACAGTAGAAAAGAGACATTTCTGCAAACATTCAGCCTAATGCTGAACAGGTATAAAGCTGGCGCGGGATCAAGGCTATATAGGTACATTGCAGGGAGGCATCACGTTAATACTAGCTTTTGCCACAACCAAACTAAGAATGTTTTTGGTTTGGGTTGCGGGGTTTTGTGTTGTTTGTGGTTGGGGATTTTTCTTTCTTTTTTTTTTTTTTTTTTCTCTGCTGGGTTGGTTTGTGATTTTTTCCAAATAGTTTTCTATTCGGACATTGTTTTCAGTGTGACCTGACTGCCTAAATGCCTTTTGGATGTGTTCAAAGTGGAGCAATTATGAGCTACAGACCTTTAACATTGCTTTCCTCTCAAAGAAGTTCCAAGTAGCAGAGCTCATGCCAGAGAAGTGACTTATTCAAAACTCCATTTGCTACTGAAAACTTCCCCTGTGAGGAACATCAGCATTTGCATTACCTGTTTTAGTAGCAATGGTTAAGGGATTCACTTCAGTTGAGTTAGAAGAACAAGTATTTTGTTCTTACAGGAATCAGTCCTATTACAGAAACTCAGCAGTTGGCATTGTCCCTTTAGATGCTGAACAGAGCAGCCATGCAAAGCTTTCCCAGGGAACTACAGAAACTCTGCTCAAATCTAGCACAGGGAGCAGATAAACAGAATAGAATTAACCAGGTTGGGAAAGACCTTTGAGATCATTGAGTCCAACCTATTATCCAACACTATCTAATCAACTAAACCATGGTACCAGGTGCCCCATCCAGTCTCTTCCTAAACACCTCTAGTGATGGCGACTCCATCACCTCCTTGGGCAGCCCATTCCAATGGCCAATCACTTTCTGTGAAGAACTTCTTCCTAACATCCAGCCTAAATCTCCCCTGGCACAGCTTGAGACTGTGTCCTCTTGTTGTGGTGCTGGTTGCCTGGGAGAAGAGACCAACCCCCACCTGGCTACAACCTCCCTTCAGGTAGTGGTATACAGCAGAAACTCAGCAATTCTCAAGTTGCTGTATTCTGCTGAAAGCTGCTTCTGAGAGGCCTCCTTTGCCCTGTGCCAGTTCTTCCCCCAGTCACATCTACCCTTAAATCAAAGAGAAGCTGCACAGGTGCCACTGAAGGCAGTGATTTTAAGAAGCAAGATGATGGGAGGAAGAGAAAATGTATGTGGAGAAGAAGTCATCAGGAAAAATCAGAGCAAGATGTGCAAACAGGCATGGCTAGCCGTGCTGCGAGAGAAAGACACTGACATTTATTTGTACATGGAAGAGCTGAATTCAGGCAGACAGCTAAAGACTAAAAATGGCAGACCAATTTTAAAATATTTCTAGAGCTGCAGTCTATAGACATTACCCTCTCACTAGTCATGGCTTGTAGACTATGTAGAATTACTTTCTGAACATCTCAGATGAGAAGGTACAAGTATTGGAAAGATCTTCTGAGATTCTTGAAATGGCAGTCATTGTGGATGTGCACTGCTTTGTAACACCAATCTAGACATCCAAAGAGACTCATTTTCCCAAAGCACTGCCAAGGCTCTGAAAATTATAGTACAAGAACTGTGCTTCCCGTGTAGGCACAGAAAACAATTTGCCAAATTGAAGAGTAGCGTACTGTGAAGCGTCACTTGGAAAAGAACAACTTGATTTTCTTTCCTAGACATTTTATTTCCTCAGAAAAGGCAGCAATAAAAAGAGGCCAGAACCATAAATGGAATTGTGACCTCTAAGAGCACTTTTTTTTTTGAGAAGACCCCTGAGTTTCTAACATGTCTTGTAAATTTTCATTAAATGTTCTGAATACATATCAATGTTCAAGCAGCCTAACTTCTTCTATGCAGAGGCTTTTTAGCAATGAAGTATCTATGCCTTACTCACTACTGATAAGTACCATGGTTTGGATGTATTTTTACTTCAAAGTTGTTTAATATTCCACTACAGACCTAACCCCAACAGCTGATCTGGACAAGACCTCTTATTATACAGCAAGATGTTCAGGCCATTTCTTACTGCACTCCACAGCAAGCTGCTAGTGCAGCAAGGCAGAGTATTTTCAGCATTTCTGATTAGTATTCATGGGGTGTTAGCAACTAAGTATCTGGATTGGCAATATCTGTATATTGTGGAATGCTAAGGGGAAGGGAAGTAGCCACTCCATTACTTACCCTGTTTTTAATTTTTTCTCTCCACACATTGCAGATATGATCCCTTTAGCTACCTACCACATGTTCTTTTTCCTGTTTTTTGATATGACAAAGCTGAGATGTACATCCTACTTACAAACAGCTATCCTGTTCAAAGTAGTCTTTGATTAGAGAATAAATATTTGCACAAAATGCAATTTATCTTATGTGCATAGTATTAAATCCAATTTTTACCATCAATTCCTTTATTGAGCTGCCTGTTCCCTTCTTGCAAGTGTCATGTGAAGACAGTGTTTTTGACCAGGTATAGAATAATCAGCATACATATACCCTGTAATTTTTCATGATCCAGATGTATCCATGATGAGCATACTGACTTTGGAACACACTACTTCCAAAAACTTAAGCCGCCTTGGAAAAAGTCTCAAGCTTCCACTGAGTCAGCTCAAACCAAAACTTAGTCTGAATGTCAGATTCTCCTGTTCCCAGACTTATCAACTCTCCCTATTCATTTTGAATAAAGCCAAGCCTGAAGGTAGGAAACACTCTAAGTTGTAGGAATGCAGATATATTCACTTCATGCCAATAATTCACCTTACCTCTATGGTTTTAGTAACCATAAATCAACTTTCACCTCCTTCCTATGGCTAAAGAGCTCCCTAAATCTAAATTGAAATTAAGAAAGCCACTTCAGTCATGTTAACTATACAGAGCAGTAATATATGTACTACAATGACTACTTTCTCACTAGATTCCAGAATTCTGGTGTTGCTTTAAGGTTTGTAAAATGTTCACATTGAAGAAAACTGGTCTAGGATGACCTATATTGTTGCTGAAGAGCTACAACTATTTTTTCTTAATCTCTCTCAGCATAGAAGCCAGAAGTGATTGCTCCAATTATATACTCCAATCCCCTGCACAAAGACAGGCAATAGAAAAATTCACTGTGTGAATCCTACAAAAGCATCATAGAAGAAAAGCATCAGAATAGACTGGAATCACTGATAAATTTAATTCCAAACTGTAATTCCAGGTACCCTGGTAGTTAAAGATACAAAAGCTGTCTATAAAACTCCTGAGATGTTTACATTTTTAGGTTAATTAGCTGTAACTCAGGTGTTTTTCTACTGCTTCGGAACCAGAAAGAAAATTAACCCAACTGACTTTCTATTACAGAACAACTTCCTCACATTGTTGAATGACTTAATTTTTTAATCTTTTTTATCTTCCTATTTCTCAGATTATCTAATTGCAACTGAAATTACTGTTTAGAAGTCCAAAACTGCATAGAGCTGCACTTGGGAATATATAAAGGTACAAATTAACTCTACCAGAAAAGAATTTTTCCTCAAGTTATGCTGAATATGTATGTAAACACAAATTAAAATTACAAACTCCAGGCCATTTTCCTCAAAAATTATTCTGTACTAATGATAACAAGTGTTGTGTCTACCTTCTATTTACTGCGTAGGTCCAATGCAAGTTTCAGTAAATAAAAAATAAGTGAAATTAGAGCAATGCATGTAGAAGTTCTGCAAATTTCTGTTTACTTGTTTTAAGTGACTGCTTCCATCATTAAACCAGTTTAACACATACTATTTACTGATTAATTTAGAATATATATTTATAAGAAGGCCAAAGATGATTGCCATATTTAATATGGTGTGGTCAGCCACTGCAGGCAGAAATGAGATACAGTTTGAGGTTCAAGATCAAGACTATTCTGAATAGTTAAATTCTGGTTGTCTAGACCATCTCAAAGATTACTAAAAACTTGGATGCAATCATGCTTAAAACACTGTTACTAATCTATTGAGGAGTTAAACTGTTCTTTGTAAAAATCATGCGGTCTTAACACTGAGCCTCTTTTCTACAAGCAGCTACATTTTAAACCCTTGAAAATGGGATACAGAGGCTAAAAGAGTTGCATCACCTTTTAAACCTAAGGAGCCCAAATTAGACTTATTTGTGCAGGAAGTATATGGAAGCAACAGTCACTAGTTACAGGTTTGTGCACTCCATTACAGTGCAAGTTTTAACATGAGAAGTGTTGAAGTCAGAGTAAGCCATTCTCAAACAACATGCATGATTGTTTCATAGCACTTTTTAAGCCCATAGTACTTTTTCCCCAGTGACAGAAGCCCAGACTAAGAGTTTAAACATTTGTCCCCTTTTTTTTCTGCTCCCTAAACCAAATGATATTAGCAATACTAGTAGTTAGCATTAGTTCCAGATTTTCTGTGTAAACAGAAAGTAGCAACAACATCCTTCACATGCATATGAGTATACATATATGGGATTTTGCTTACATAGACTATCTTCACCTCAGTCACAGTGCTGAATTCCTTGAAAGACAATACATTATACTCCCATCACCAAAGCTACCTATATTAGCTACTTACAGAGAAAATGGGCAGGGTGAACCCCACTGTGTAGAGGACAGTGGATGTGATGGTACTGTCATGGAACGGATACTTGATGCTGTCATCATTACAGAAAAAGCCTCTCTGATATGGTTTTACTTTGGCCAAGTTTAGAACACCAAGGGGTAAGCCAGCTGTTGGGGGAAGGAAAACAACAAGAAGAAAAAAAGGAAAAAAAAAACAAACAAACAAACAAGAAATACATGTGGTTAAAATAAGAAAATTGAGTTTTGCATGTCTGGTAGCTTCCTCCATGCATTTTTAAAAATATTATTTATTTTTTTTAAGTATCATGCAATGTATACACTTACCAAATTCTGTTTACAGAAATTTATTTCTTCTAGAAGTCTACTTCAGAAAGATTCTGAGGCTGCCCACCAGATATGTAGGTTAGTAAAGTACAGAGTTCTAAGTCCTTTCATCAAGAGTTCAGTGAGTTGCCACATACTGAACCAAGATTATGCTTAACAAAAGCATTTGCCATTCACATGACTGAATAGTTATTGAGGGCAGGCCGCCTTGCGTCCCCTCCTTTGTCACCACCCCATATTAACTTGTATCTGAATTATCAGCCTTATTCTATCCACTGCAATCTGGTCAGTGTTTACAGAACACAAAACAAATATACATACAGATTCTGCTGCAGTTTGGAAGTTCAAGATTTCATGCAAGTAGTTCATGCAGGTAAAGGGAACAAGATAACAGCAGAGACACCAGGGCAAAATATAGAGAATCTGAATAGACTGCACCTTGAGGTAATGAGCTTTAAAGTTGTGTTTACATGCCACCCTGTGCACACTATTTTCCTGCAGAAATCTTCCAGAATTACTAATACAGAAACTGAGATTCAAGTACAAAATGATAGCTCTGTGAACTTAGGCCCTGTGACTATTATCTATTCCCTCTCTTAAAAGTCCACTCCCACTATACTGGCAGTCATGCCAAAACAGCAATCAAGAACTCTGACAATTACATTCAGATCTGTAACTTATTTCTAACAAGAAAAATCAGGTAAGAATCAGCTTTGGAAGAGACATTTGCAGCAGCAATGACCTCGTAAAACTCAGGTTTGTCATTTTACCCCCTTTCCTTCAGTCCCCTGAGCAACAGTATAGATGAAAAACTACCTAACACTATGAGTTGCAAAATCTAAAAAAAAAAAAAAAGGGAGACTTCAGTTTAAAACAAACTGAACAAGGACAATCTAACCTTTGTATTTTCCCCAACATCCATTAATACAGAAGTCTGCATATAGATACTCCATATGCAAATTGGATGGCAAGTGCCATTACTGAATCACAAAGAAAAACAACCCTACTGGTTACATTAACAAATTGCAGTGCTGAAAACATATCAAAGAAGTTCACACATGATGAGAGTGCTTCAATTTCTGCTTACACATGTCAAGACAACTATCAAGTAAGTTAAGAGTTTTAAAGTCAGCTTATTCCTCTATACCACATTAGAAGACAAGACTTTGAGAGTGAAGCAGTAGAACAGGGACAAAAGCTTGTGACGTGCATGTTGAAACTGTATACGCTTAGTAATACACTTGATCCCAGTACACACACACACACAAAATCACTATGGTCAATAATGGCAGTTTGGCAGGAATTTAAAGCCTCCTATGAAGCAGAGGAATTTTTTCCACAAAGCATCCAAAATCCTAAGAACTGCCCACATGTACCCTTAGCTGCTGACAGTGATGCAGCAAAGCACTCTAAATGCTTACCACCCTGCACAGCAAAACTAAACACAAGCGCAAGTGGAACTACGCTTGTTCAACTTCTAAGCACAAAGCTTTTCATGAAGTAGGTTGAAACAACTTCAAATCAAACATCTCAAAGGCCTCTCTCCCTACTCTGCTTCAATGATTGAGGAACGGGAACTGAAGCTTGCCAGAATGCAGATGGCAGAAGCAGCTGAAACAGAATTGCAGACAAAGGAGGCCACACTGAAGAACTCAAGTCCACTTGGATCACAGGACACGGCTTTATGTTTGCATGTTTGGAGCCAATTTTCAGCTCTACTCAAGGTCATGGCAAGATTCCACTAACAAAACGCAAAGCCCATGTTTCCTGTCTTTATCTCTGTTACTGCGTACCCAGCTTCAGGATGACAGAGTGGCAAGCCATTAGCTATTTGAGACACAATCCTGTCTTCTCAAACACGTCACGAGATCTTTCATGTGCAGAAATAGCACATCCTCATGGTTAATTTAAGCAGCAGGTTGTGGTTTGTAAAAGTTGACTACTTAACAAATATCTTTGATCTCAAAAAAAGGATGCTACAACTCAATACCAAGAACTTTTCATTGAATTACATTTTTAGCCTTCCAGCTCAGCCTTTTTTAGCCAATATTGCTCGGTTTTTATAGTATGATTTTGAGGTGTGTTGCTCTGGTTTTGTTTCAGGGTTTAACTTCAGTAGGATGGGCTATTTTATTTTCACCAGCTGCTAAAATACATTCTCTAAGTGCTCCACGAAGGTTTCTTTAGGAACTCGCAGAGAGCTATTATATACATACGTGTACAAGACAAACAGCATCATACAATTGTTTAGATTGGAGAAAAAGCCTACCCTAAGTCTGACAGTCTACCAGGAAAACAGTTTGAATATGAAGGGGTTTGTTGTTATTGTTGTGTAACTGCAGCAGGAGAAAATTACTCTGTAACCTAGTTAGGGCAGAAGCTTGAGGGCTTTTCTTTTTTTAATTAGGAAATATTCCTCACAGTAAGCGTTATGTTCTCAGTTTTCATTAAACAAAGATGAAATTAATTTAAGATTTAAACTTTCTTGTTCTTTCCATTATGCAGATTTCTTTGTGAAATTTATTCCTAAAAATCTGTTTTCTGAGAACTTTAACTAGTAGTTATCCAAATTTTTCTGGTGCCTATACATTTAAATATTTCCTTGCATATTTTTCATGCTTTCTACATCAGCTTCATTGAAAGAAAAGTAGGCACCTTTCTGTTAAATTAGATTGACTCAATTACATTATGCAGTACTTAAGATTATTTTAGAAGTGTGTAATCTAGAGTTGGAATTAAGAAACACATTTTTATTTTCAGACATTTTGATTCTGGGAAGATGAAACATGGCAAATAAGGGGTCAGATGAGGACAGTTTCAAAGTGACTGCATAATTCATTTGTATATTCCAGAGTAAAGAAACTGGAAGTTAGTCATGCATATTACACAAATTTCCCATTTCCATTTCTTACATTACTGCTCCTCCTGCAATCTAAATGGTGTGCCACATTCCAGAAGTGCAGTAGCAGACCTTGTGAAATGGTGCAGGCTGACTGCTCACTGAACTTCAGCAATGCACATTATGTTCAGTTTCATTAGCTTCTACAAACCAGAGGAAAGGGTGACCAAGATTGAGTGAAAGATTACAAGGCTAAAAGGCAGTTTGGCAGATCAGCTCTCATGCCTTGACATCTTCACAATTCACCTCCTATTCCTTTTTACTTAACCACTACTTGCAGTAACCTCAGGGTGCTCTTCTGATGCAGGTAACTTTATACCTTAAGGGATTGTAATGGCTCAGTTGTTATTCCCTAAACCATGACCTTCAGCTATAAGAAGGCTGTTCCTTGGAGTTCCCCATGCTTCAGGAGTTTCTCTATTTCCTGTTAAATATTGTCTACTTTACCTTGTCAAGGACTACTCACCAACACATTCTGGGTAATTTTGCTAGGCAGTAGAAATAAACACACAGCAGTCCTCTGATCTGGTATCCAGCCCCTTTAATTATACAGAGAAAACAACCTGATCCCTCAGGTGCTCTGGAATTAGCCCATCCAAGACTTCATAAAACAAAATGGAAGGCACTTCTGCTGTGACGCTCATGCAAACGAATTCTGGCTAACCCTAAAAGCTACAGCTACTGCAGCAATTTAAAAAAAGAGGTGAAAGAACTTCATACACATGGATATCATTGGCTAGAACAATGCAACAAATTTGTAGAGTTAGCTAAAATTAGTTAGCTAGCTAAAATAGCTACCTGGGGCTATGCTGAGTTCACAAGGAGTTTACAACTCTTCATTTGTAGGTTCAGGCCAGTTGTAGTGTAGTTTCCATTGAAAACCTACAGATAGTTCACAGTAATATCAGTAGCCTTCACGGCACTTCTATTTAATCACATTTGGCCTGCAAACATAACATGGCACAAAGCCTGTAAGCAAAGACAGGAAGTCCAGGCTGTGAGACTAGGTAAGAAGTCACTGTAAGAATGGTTCTCCACCCACAGAAAGAGTGTCAAGTAAAAACAATACCCAAGGGAAGCTGATGTATTCCTTTGTATAAAAAAAAAAAAAAAAAAAAAAGGGGGGGTGTAGGGGGTGGTGGAGAGAAGAAAAAGACTCTCTAATGAACAAAATGTTGATGTAACATTTTAAATAATTATTTTAAGATGAAAACAAAAAAGTAATTTAAGCTCCAGCAAGTGCTGGACACCAAAGTATGTTCTTTTTACAATGTTTTATTGCACTGTTATTCTGATCTGTGTCTTTGTCAAGAGTTAGGGCTGGCCACTAAACAACTGACGGATGGTTGCTATTAAGCCTTCTCCCCTCTCAAAGGGAACAAGAACATGAATACGGGAGGGAGATGAATGAATTGGAAAAGAAAAACTAAACTACTTTAATATAAATAGTAACAATAAAAGGAAGTATATGCAAACACATACCAACCCAGTATCAAACCCAACCCCACTACTGGCAATCAGTCTCCATCACCAGTGATTCTGGGGCTTCTGCCACAGTCTGGACTCAGCAGCAGATAGGAACCAGATCCAGGCGCTGGATTATGAAACTGGTTTCAGAAACACATGAGTTGAAGGCAGAATGGACAGTCTTCCTTGGACACCAGCCACTGAAGAAGAGAGCTTGACCCTCATGATCCCTCAGCTTCATATCAGCTATGACACACGTGGAATAGAAAACCTCCATGGTGGTGCTAGCTCAGTGGTTGGTCTTGATGATCTAAGAGATCTTTTCTAACTGAGAATGGACTAGACTAACAAGAGACTGAGAAGAATTTTTTAGGTTTCTCTACACTTATCCTAGAAACCAGGATCAACACGTTCTTTAATTGATGTGATGACAGAAAGTCAGTTTCAGCTTTTGTAAAGAAATCCACAATTCAGAGTTAAGTTGAAGGCTATCAGGCAGGAATTCTGGTTGTATCAGAAAAATTGTATCTGTAGAACACTGCATATAATAGCCTCAAAACAGATCAGTTACTAAGCTAAAGGCTGCTCACTTAAGAAAAATACACTTTTCATAGCTTACTTTATTAGACAAATGATTCTGTTAAATAACCCCAGACAAATAAATGTCATCATGACATGATGAACCCATATAGCTAATAATTACTACTGAGGGCAAAGGAGAATTTTGGCCAGAACAACCATGTTTACTTTGCTGTTTGTTTTACAAAGTACAGTTTTGGGTGAGAAAGCATGCAAGAGGTTTAAAGAAACTGGGACAGGTCAACCCCATGCTGCTGCAGATAGAGTTTGGGAGCAACTGTAAGAGACACTGTCCTTTGTAGAAAGGCAGGTGTGGAGAAAATGTTCTTCTACAAGCAGACAAGATAAAGAATTGAAATTTCAGACAAGGAGATTTGGGAAATCCAGAAAACTACTAGGAGGAAGAAGAGACTGAAAATAAAAGAAAGGACTTAGCTTTTTGACACCTAGAGGTGAGGGATGTACAAGAGCAAAACCATTACCATACTTATTTTCAGTAGGTGAGTGGGTAGCCCACAACGCAGCTCGCAGCCACTTTAAAGGACTTTATCTTACTTTCCTACCACAAGGAATGCAAAATATTTCTAATACCAGCACACTGACGGTTCTGATAATGCCAGAAGCGGCACTGGCTTCAGTAAACAGGAGAAAAGTATTTGAAAGTATGAGCTACATTCTAAAATCTACAACTGCTCTGCTTGGAACTATATACTACTTGCATTTTTATTTGTTTTCTGATCTAAGATTTGGCTGCCAGAGAAACCAGATCAGCAGCCTAGGCCAGCTGACAGCTTCACTAACTAGTCCCAAACCATACCAGACACTTCTGGTTGTGGCCAAAGCAAGGGCGGGAGACACTAAGTGAAGGAAGCCTTCCTCCGAGCTGCACTAGTCTCAAAGAAGAGCACAACTTCTAGTCTAGCCATTTGCTGACAGAGTTACATTAACTCAAGAAGCACCAAGAAATGATGAGACACTAAGATGACTTTTGTCATTTGATGGAGAACAGTTCCTGACTGAAGCTGTTTTCAGAGCTCTATCCCATTGCCTCGCTTCTGTATCTCACCACTAAATGCCCTCTTGACCCATTCAAGACCCTATATGCTACCCATTAGCTTGTTGTACATCAGAAAGCTCCCTGGTTATAATTAGTTATTCTGTCAGATCTCTTCCAAACCAGCCGCTTCAGCTTAACCTGAGCTTTGCCTTTTGGATATCTTAAAGCAAGGTAAATAAGCTTAGATACATGTGGCTCTTTTATCCCAGTACCCCAGGTTCAGAAAGTACTGTAATGACTGTTAAGTTTTAGTGACTCAGAACAGGCTTACGCTAAACTGCAAACGTTAGAAGAACAAAAATGCATTAATTTGAGAGAAAACATTCCACTTTGTTCTAAGAGAGAGAAGTTACCAGGGATGCTGAAATTTGATACATAATGCCTTCCACACAAAGCAAAAACTGAGCAAAATTCCTGTTTAGTATGGCTTCCTCATGCAACAAAAACCTATGACCCTTCTTCAGGAATGGCTAGCTAACATCTCAAAGCAACTTTATGAGGCCAAGCAACCCCTGTGTGGCTCCCATGAAAGCTGCATGATTAGCAACACCAGCTAAAGGGGAGGAAGTGCTACAAAATCTAGGCTAAGTGTAGCAAGACCCATTGTTTCAGCAGCGTCACAGAAATAAGGCTGAACTGTTACAGCTCCTGTATACTTGTGGTTGCATTTAGTAGAACCAGGGTTTATAGCCATTCCAAGGGCTGATACACTTGCCTTTAATTTAAAATTACAATACAATACAATACAATACACCAGGTTGGAAGAGACCTTCAAGATCATCGCGTCCAACCCATCAAACAATCCAACCCACCCAACAACTAGACCATACAGCCAAGCACCCCATCAAGTCTTCTCCTGAACACCTCCTGTGAAGGTGACTCCACCACCTCCACGGGTAGCCGATTCCAATGGGCAATCACTCTCTCCGTGTAGAACTTCTTCCTAACACTTCTTCCTAACACTTCTTCCTAAATTGCTAGATATCAAGATGCCACATGGAAAGAAAACATGCCAAAACTGTGTTGAAGCACAGTAAAGATAAAACTGAAGCACCTTAACACAATTCTGACTAAGACTGCTTCCTGGTTACCACTTTTTAATGATTAATATGCAAAGTTTAGAACAAAGCAAGACCAGCTTCTTGTACTGGTTGTTTCAACTCAGTGTGATAACAGAGTTTGGTAAGTGCATCAAGACAGTTTCAGCATTATCTTTCTGTATTGCATTCTGCAAAATAAGCTTATTTGGGGGTCTGGTTTTGGCTTCTATATGAACAAGCCATTTTGATTATAAAAGCTGGACCTAACTGTTCTAGAATGATTTGTGTACCAGTCAATCTGGCAAAAGTATTTCAAAAGACACACTGCAGTTTATCAATACACAGGTTTTAGTTCTGTGCCTCTGATAACAGTCGTATAACTCAGAAAATTCCTCCCAGAAAGTGGGCCAAGCAGCTGATAAACAAGGAGGTGAGCAAAAGATCTTTAATACAAGCAGCATAAACAGTTTTTAAACTACAGGGCTACACACTACTCTGGCTGGAAAAATTGCTTGTGAGTCTACTCACAGGTGGGACTGAGAAGTCTATTTCTGCAGCTGAACTGATTAGTACTGCCTGAGGCAGTACTGTGTTGTTCCAGCAAGAGTGTAAGAATGCACCTTAAGGAAATCTTTATACAGTTTTAAATCATCATAAAAGTAAGCTAAAAGTAGTCATTTGATAGTCATCCACTATCTGAATTTCTAGCATTGGTGGATTTTTCAGTGTTCTTCAGTCAACTATTTCACCAGATTATAACCCAGGAAGGAGGAGCTTCCTTTGCAGAAGAGAAGAAGAAGCAGCACCACCAATCGCCTCAGCAGACACAGCAACAACGAAGACCATAGCAATGAATCTGACTTATTTTAGAGCCACATAGTATCCATCTTACCAATAACATTCTAGGTAATTGTTTGATACTCTTTTTTAACTTCCCACCATCCAACGTGAGTTTATTTTAATTCTCCTGGACCAATTCTGGAAAGAGCTTTATCAGGTGTCAGGGATAAATCCAAGCCACATGGAAAGTCACAAAGCTCAGGTTTAGATGCAACAGTGCATCTATATAAAACTATGCAGTGTCAGGTAACCAGTAGTCAAGCCTTTACTTCTCCCATCAGGACTGTGATAGTGCCACTTTCAAACAGAACTGCTTTTGGCCAGTATCAATTCATACTACCCAGCTCTTTAAAACCATGCCAGTGTACTGAATCCACTCAGCACATGCTCAACAAGCATGCAAGTAGCTGTAAAGATGAGGAAAGACCTCTTCAGCTACGAAAGACAAGCTATTTTATTATTTAGTTGTAGTGTGGTACTTCATTTTCTACAGAAAACATGTCAGAAGTCCCTTCCCTCCTATTGCCTTAAGCAAAGGTCACCATCTTCATATAAGTGTGCTGAAAAAAGCCCTTACATCTGTTTAAAGTTCAAACGTCACCAAGATTCATGCAGCTCATAAAAAACTACACTGCTGACAAACATCTGTTCTTGTGCTTAGAGGGAAAAGTAAAGTCATGGGATTTGGCTCTTGGGAAGGGACCTGAAGGTTAATTCGTATTTACCAACTCCTACAAAAATCAGCTGCAAGAACTCATCTTTTGGAGGCAGCGGTTAGCCAGAGTACAACAAGCATTTTAACTCCCAGCAGAGCAAAAACCCAGTTTGTGACTATGAGTAGTGTTCATTAACTAGACAAGTTCTAACCTGAAGCTATTCTGTAGGTTTCCTAGCAAGATGGTCTCTGGGCAGAGCATCATTCTTCATGTGGTTGGAAAACAAAAAAAATTACTGTTGCCAAGAACAGTAACCAGGGGCAATGTCAAAACAAGGGACAGTATTGACTCGCTTATGTTTGAGAAAGCACAGTAGGAGAGGGAAGATTTTCGCTGTTTCAGGGAACAGCCATGTTTCCAATGACCTGAGTCAATTTAATGAATTATTCTATAAGCAGCTAGAGGCTGTCTCAAGATCGCCAGACCTGTTCTCACGGGCGACTTCAACCTGCCTGATATCTGCTGGGAACTCAACACAGCAGAGAAGAGGCAGTCTAGAAGGTTCTTAAGAGTGTATGGAGGATAGCTTCTTATCCCAGTTGCTGGGTGAGGCTACCAGGGGTAAGGCTTTGCTTGACCTCCTTTTTACCAATAGAGAAGGGCTGGTGGGAGATGTGGTGGTTGGAGGCTGTCTGGGGTCCAGTGACCATGAGATAATTGACTTTTCAATATGCAGTCAAGGTAAGAGGGGCAGCAACAAAACCTCCACTCTGGACTTCCAGAGTGTGAACTTCAGGTTACTCAAGGAATTAGCTAAGAAAGTACCTTGGGAAACAGCCCTTAATAACACAGGGGTCCAGGAGGGCTGGACCTACTTCAAGAAAGAACTCTTCAAGGTGCAGGAACAGGCTGTGCAAATGTGCCAGAAGATGAGCTGCTGGGGCAGACGGCCAGCCTGGATGGGCAATGAGCTTCTGGGTGAATTAAGGGAAAAAAAGAGGGTGTATCATCTTTGGAAGGAAGGAGAGGTAACCCATAAAATGTTTAAGGATATTGCTAGGTCATGTAGGAAAAAAAAACTGGAGAGGCAAAAGCCCATTTAGAGCTTAGACTGGCCTCTGCTGTGAAGGACAACAAAAAATCCTTCTATAAATACATGGATAGCAAGAGGAGGGGCAAGGACAACCTCCACTCCTTGGGGGACACAGAGGGGAACATAGTAACAAAAGATGAGGAAAAGGCAGAGGTACTTAACTCCTTCTTTGCCTCAGATTCTAATAGCTGGATAGGTTGTCTTCTGGACAACTGGCCTCCTGAGCTGGCAGATGGAGCCATGGAGCAGTATAGTTCCCCTGTGATCCAGAAGGAAGTAGTTAGAGACCTCCTTAGCTGCTTGGATCCCCACAAGTCCACGGAACCAGATGGCATCCATCCTAGGAGAGAGCTGGCAGATGAGCTGGCCAAGCCACTCTCCATCATTTTTCAACAGTCCTGGCTCACTGGAGAGGTCCCAGAAGACTGGAAGCTGGCCAACATGATGCCCATCCACAAGAAGGGCCAGAAGGAGGAACCAGGGAATGCCAGGCCTGTCAGGCTGACCTCAGCACCAGGCAAGATTATGGAACAGGTCATCTTGAGTGCAATCACACAGCACTTGCAGGATGGCCAAGGGATCAGGCCCAGCCAACATGGATTTAGGAGGGGCAGGTCCTGCCTGACCAACCTGATCTCCTTTTATGATCAGGTGACTGCCTGGTGGATGTGGGGAAGGCTGTGGATGTAGTCTACTTGGACTTCAGCAAGGCCTTTGACACCATCCCCCACAGCAAACTCCTGGCCAAGCTGGCAGCCTGTGGCTTGGACAGCAGCAAACTGCACTGGGTTAGAAAGTGGCTGGAGGGCTGAGCCCAGAGAGTGGTGGTGAATGGTGCCACCTCCAGCTGGAGGCCAGTCACCAGTGGCGTCCCCCAGGGATCAGTGTTGGGCCCCATTCTCTTTAATGTCTTCATTCATGATCTGGATAAGGGGATTGAGTCCATCATCAGTGGATTTGCAGCTGACACTAAGCTGGGGGCAAGTGTTGATCTGTTAGAGGTTAGGAGAGCTCTGCAGAGGGACCTTGACAGGCTGGACAGATAGGCAAAGTCCAACGGCATGAGATTTAACACATCTAAGTGCCGGGTCCTACACATTGGCCACAATAACCCCATTCAGGGCTACAGGCTGGGGTCAGAGTGGCTGGAGAGTGGCCAGGCAGAAAGGGATCTAGGGATACTGGTTGATAGTAGGTTGAACATGAGCCAGCAGTATGCCCAGGTGGCCAAGAAAGCCAATGGCATCCTGGCCTGCATCAGGAATAGTGTGGCCAGCAGGAGCAGGGAGGTCAGTCTGCCTCTGTACTCAGCACTGGTTTGGTCACACCTTGAGTCCTGTGTCCAGTTCTCAGTTTAGGAAAGATGTTGACTTGCTGGAACGTGTCCAGAGAAGGGCAACAAAGCTGGTGAGGGGTTTGGAGCACAAGCCCTATGAGGAGAGCTTAAGGCAGGTGGGATTGCTTAGCCTGGAGAAGAGGAGTTTCAGGGAACACCTTATTGCTGTCTACAACTACCTGAAGGGAGGTTGTAGCCAGGAGGGGCTGGTCTCTTCTCCCAGGCGGCCAGCACCAGAACAAAAGGACACAGTCTCAAGCTGTGCCAGAGGAGGTTTAGGCTGGATGTTAGGAAGTTCTTCATAGAAAGAGTGATTGGCCATTGGAATGGGCTGCCCAGGGAGGTGGTAGAGTCACCCTCACTGGAAGAGACTTGATGGGGTACTGGGTGCCATGGTTCAGTTGATTAGATAGTGTTGGATGATAGGTTGGACTCAATGATCTCAAAGGTCTCTTCCAACCTGGTTAATTCTATTCTATTTAATGAGTACCATTTGAAGAGAAGCTGCTCTTTCACAAAAACTTGTTACAGCTGAACAAGGTATTCATGCACTAAAAAAATACTTAGCATCCACATAACGTGGAAAAATAGGATGGTGACACGTATCAATGAGTCACAACTAATAGAGGATGAGGTTTTATTTGAACTAGGGTAATGAGGATGTGATCACTCACACAGGAGGCCTTCCTTGACTGAACAGCAATACCTTCACCATCAGAAATGGCCGCCTTCAGTGATGGCAAGAGCAAATGCTTCCAAAAGGAAGTACAGGAGCTAAAGCAAAAGATAGCCAGGCCACTCTGCACATCCTGCACTATCTCATTATCCCAGGTTACTTACTGCAGAAGCAAACTCACCTGTCCTATATACAAGTACCTGCTGTTTAGCATATTGCTCTATATCACAAAA
This sequence comes from Picus viridis, assembly GCA_033816785.1. Lineage (NCBI taxonomy): Eukaryota > Metazoa > Chordata > Aves > Piciformes > Picidae > Picus > Picus viridis. Next base: position 70,597,016 of record CM066606.1, on the reverse strand, counting down.
CATTCCAGCAATCATTAAACAGTAAGCTTCAAGTTATGCAAGCACTTATCATTTCAGTGTTTAGAAATCAAGACCAGAACTTCTCTCCTCTTTCCCAAAAGTGTATTCACGACAAAAAAAGGTAAGACTGCCACAGCACCACCTTCCCACCATGGTTCTAGCCACCTACCAGCCTCCTTTTTTTTGCACAGAGGGCCTCAACAGCTAAATACCAGACAGACTCACTGCTAGAGAATAGCTTGGCAGCAGGGAAGTTTTCAGCTGGCTTCTTATCCAGGATAGGGTAGGACATGGAGAGAAACAAAGTTAACAACCCTAGATATAGACCAAAGAATTAGAGAACTTTAGAATTATGTACTATTTTAATTTTTCACTGTTTCCAGGATATTGCAGAGAAGAGGATCAGAACAGTGAAGGCCAAATTCCCTAAATATGGTAATTTTTTTCTGATCCTAGGTTGTACATATATATTATTGCATTAATTCTGCAATTACATATTGACACTAATGTTTGTCACTGATTGTATAATCAGGGAAGAGACTTAAGAAACACAGTTCGGTTGTATTGCATCCTTGAACCTAGGCATGAACTACAGCATAAACAGACCTGATGTGAGCTGTCCTAGAATCTAGTGTCATAGAGAATGTTTTCCTTATTGCTCTAGCCACCTCTGAAGCACTTATTTTAATCTGACTTGATCTTTGCAAGAATTAGGTCTAAAGGTAAATGTATTTAGTAGTTCTTCCACTGATTACAGAAATACTTCCATGGGTTTCCCAACTTGGTTCCTTAAGTATTGTTTATGTCAAACAATAGACCTGTAAGAACAGCTTATATGTATAGAGTCTAATGAAGACAGTCACAGGCTAACTAATTGTTAGAATAAATTGGGGATTTTTTGCATGACAAATTGGAAATGTAATAAACGGTAAGAACCGAATCTCAGGATCACTGAAGAGAGTTCTACTACTGTGTAAAAACATCATTCTACTTACACATCTGTGTTATGCTATATAAAATATCCCTCCATCAAAAAAAACAAGGAGAGACAAAGCAATAAAAGTATGCAGAAGTAAATCCTGCAGTGCAAACCACTCATGCTTGGCAGTGGCAGAAGTGAATACTGTCTACTGGACGGCACAGAGTAAGGGAGCTGTTGCCTGCAGCACCGCAGAGCTGCTGATGGACATGCAGCACAAATACACACCCAGCATTGCAGATCTGCACGCTCACAGAATGCAGATACAGTCTCACCACACTAAGGACCAATATTGCAGAGATCTGCCAACTTTTTTTTTTTTAGTTACAGAATATGAAACCAGTTCAATACTGAAATTAAGTTCTTTCCTTTTAGAAGGAAAGGATTAACACGACAAAGAGTTTTCATTTTCTCAGGGCACCAAAGACTGTTTTGCGTGAATCCTCTCTCCCTCCCTGGGTAAAAAGATGGATCAGGGAGGGAGTTTTCCTAAGGTAAATGAAGAGCAACCTTAGATTCAGATTTCAGGCAAACAAACTGATCTAATTGTGTAATGCCCCGAAGGAGAGATGTTATACTCTCTTGTGCCACCTGCTTTTTCTTTACCTCTTTCTCAGTCTCTTACCTATAGCTCCATCTTGGACACTTTTCAGACCTTCCAATAAACACATCTAAGTCACCAAAAATCACAGTAAAGCTCTTTTTTCCCTTCTCTCCCTTTTGGAAAACTTCTGTTGGGACAGTTGAACCCACACAAAGAATAGCTTGACTAAAACAGCAATTAAGTTACAGACATACTCAGCAAGTCATCTGCTTCCATTATAGTGAGCTTATAGGTAAGCCAGTTCACTGTAATCTGAAGTGACATCCTCAGGTTTTTTTCTGTCTGACACAAGACTGCTGAGACAAAGAAGTTATTTTTTCTTGCCTTCACTTACTAAAGGGAAGGTACAAGCAGAAGAAGAGCAGAAAGAGGTGAGAATAAGAGTTACGTTGGGATTGTGAACATGCTACTAATAGCACCTTTTGTGGCAGAAAGGGCTACACCGCCAAGCTAGCTGAAGCTGGTCTAGATAGCTGTAAACTTTCAGTATGACACAATTAAGTAAATTTTCTCCTGAAGATTCCATGGTCTCTTCAGTGGAGATACCAAGTACCATGTTATTAAAACCTTCAGTTACCTCAGTCATTTCAGGAGATACCAAAGTGAACAAGAGTGGAAGGACAGTGAAAAAGTAAGAGTTACAATAAAAGTACACAGTCATCAGGAACTCTTCTTACAGTAAAAAAATAAATAAAACCAGATCCAGACACACACGCTTAAGACCTATGTTATTCTGTCCCAGTTGCACAGGAGCCACAAAGACAAGAGAATCTGGTCTCCTGCTCCATAGTTTCACCATTCTTACACTGACATACTTTGTCTCACACAGAGTTTCACTGAAACTTCTAAGTCAATGTCCCTCAAATTGCAGGTGTCAAGAGACTTCATGTTACACACTGCTAGCATTTTCTCCCCTACTAGCTGGGAGTAACCAAGCCTAAGAGAAAATGAAGTCTGTCAACCCTCCAGCTCACTGAGGCATCAAATTAGGGCATCTGTGATCCCAATGCTATACAGTGGCTGGGGAAGGTGTGTAAGATGATATTACATTGCAAGGGAAGTTCAAGAATTTACCTCCCAGGTAGTAATCTGGGGCAAAAGCTGAGGAAACCCTTATTCTTTGAGCTGAGCTATGTCTTGTGTTATATGCCTCCTGCAGTCATAATTTTAATATTTTGTCTTCCTTGAGCACTCAAGATTATTTAGGATATGCAGATATATTTCAAACAGACAACAGTATATGCAGAGTGCAAAGTCTTGTCAAATTGTAATGACAGTATCAGGACAGACAAAACTGTTTTACTGGCCAAAAAGATACAATGGAATTTTAAACCCTGCTACAGCATAACTTTAGATCTTCTGATCTGAATAAAGATTGCTCCTACTTGATCATACAGATCTACTATCATTCTCTAAAAGTTCAGTCTCATACCACACTTATTCAGAGAAATGCATCATTCACCATATTTTTTTCTTTAATGCCATTTAGAGGCACCACTGCTTTTGGAAGCACCCAGGAAGACAAAATGTGGCTCATTATATTCATGCTGATTCTAGATACATCTTCAGTCAAGAAGGACTTCATGAGCCAGACCTCTTCGACTAAACGTGACAAAAAGGCGCTTAATTACTGATGTAATTAAGTAGCAAACGTTTAAGAAGTAAACCCCACAAACTTCCTAAAACTAGCCAAGAAGTGCACCTTCAGATAGTAAAAGCAGTCCCAGGGTCTCCATACCTGTAAGCCTGAGGAGTAATAGCTCTTCACAGACTAGAGTATCCCCTTCGCAGTTTAACAGCTTGCCATTACCAAAAAAAAAAAAAAAAAAAATGGAGAAAACTAGTGCAAACTGACTGGTCACGACGTAGTTTCAACAGAGCGAAAGGTTGAAACAGAAGAAAGAAACATTAGGAAAGTGCCATTATTTGGACTAGCCACAACAAGCATTTGCAGCGTTGCGGCAGTGCGCGGGGGTTTTTATGTTCTAGCACATGGCCGTCAGCGCATCGAGACACCACTCCTGCCCTACACGAGTCCCTCACTGCAGCACAGACGTGCGGACGCCAAATCACGTCCTAATAAATACCTCGTTTCACTTTCAGCCTCAAAATAGAGCATCACTTTAGCCTCACCAAGGCCACGTACAACTCGGATCTTAAACCGAATCTCTACTGCACTAAACTGGACACCTGGATGACGCGTGTTTCCTTTGCAGGACAGCTTTCTGAGCTACCAAGTGTAGCACACACATCCCAGGCTGCAAACACCTGCCTTGCCGACACAGGCTTTTGCTACAACCCGTATATAGCAGACAGAAAAGGAAGAGTAAGGACATAAGAAGAAGTTCCAGATGTCAGAAGGTCAGAGGCAGCAGCTCCCTCCCACCAAGACACTTCTTTTCCAAGACCGAGGCCCCGGCGGGCGGAAAAACGGCAGTGACCAGATTCCTCCGGGACAGAGAAGGGAGAGCAGGGGGCCGCCGCCGCCTCCTCCCCGGGGCGGCGGCGAAGGGAAGGAGAAGGCGAAGAGAGGGGAAGGAAGGGGGCGAAGGAGCAGCAGTGGAAGCGGCAGACAAGCACAGCCAAGGCGCAGATTGGCAGAGAACCCGCTCCGGGGTGGCGCCTGGTGCGGCGGGGAAGGTGGGAGGTGAGCATGCAATTAGCCCAGTGTCGTGCAGGAGGGGAGCGGACCCCAGGGACGGCTTCCCTCGCCCTTTCTGCCTCCCACCAACGTACCCAGTACCACGCAGATCACATCCAGCGCCACAAACGGCAGCCGCGTCCTGTCAAACATGCCGGCAGCGCCGGGCGCCCGACGTCAGGCGCGGGGGCGCCTCCTCCTCGCGCGGCGCGGTGACAGCCTCGGCCCAAGGGGCGGGAGCGGAGAAGTCAGGGAGGGGCTGAACTGCGGCCAGGAACTGCACTCCGAGCCAATGGCGCCCACCCCCTGTGCTCCCAGCACCGCAGCCGGCGTCTCCCGCAATGCGCCACTACCACGGCTGGGGCACCCGCCGCGGTTTTAAGCCGGGGAGTAAGGGAGGGGACGGGAGGGGAGGGGGAAGGGGAGGGGGAAGAGGAGGGGGAAGAGGAGGAGGAGGAGGAGGAGGAGGAGGAAGAGAAGGAAAAGAAGGGGGGAGGGGGGTGGAGGGAGGCAGGGCAGACTGGCAGCGGAGACTTCACCCTCCCCTGACCAACGCTGCGACGTCCCACCCCGCGGCCGCGCTTCAGCGGCAGGCTTGGGCTGGCCAATTGCGCCGTGGCCCGCCCCTAGGGCGGCCCGTCACCCGCCCCACCCTGCAGCGGCGTCTGCGTCGCCAGAGGAAACGCCCTCATCACACGGGCTGGGGTCGGCTCTTTGCATGAGCACAGGCTCGGGCCACGCCGGACCCGGACTCTTACCCCGCCCCGCGCAGCGCGACGCTCGGCGACCTCCCCCACGCCAGCGGCGTCGCGGGGCTGTTGCAAGGCAGCGGCCTTTCAAAGAGCGTTTTACCTCCGCCTGCCCAGCCCTCTCCTGAGGTCACTCGCTCTCCCGCCCGCCCGTTTTCATCGTAAGGATTGCCGGGTGGGAAAACACGCGAGAGGGGTGTCAGTAGCATCCCACTGCAGCCGAAGAACTTCAGCCGCCTTGGTGATCTGGCTTCCCAGCTACAGTGGGGAAGGGGTCGTCGGCTGCAAACACGGGGGCTGTTGTTTGCTTGTTTTTTATAAGTAAAAGGCTGTTTCCACCTCAGGAAGAATTTTGGAAAATGGCAAAAGCTCTGAGAAGTTGAGTTTCAGCCCAAGACAAAGCACTCTTTTTCCTTGTTAAAAGCTTTTATTGGAAAGAAAACAACGGCCAACACGAAGAAAGTATTTTCTGCATTGTAATTCTAACAGCACTTACCACAAAACAGACAACTTTATTCGCTTAGCGGTGTTAGTGCTGTTGGGCACAAATTTATCACTCAGGTTACTAAACATATCTGTGTTTTATCATAGGTAATTACAGGTGGGATGAGCAGCACTTCCTTCACCTAAGGATCAGGCATAAAACTCTGCTACGATTTCTCATATATTCCACCCTCTAATTCTTTTTTAAAAGCTTCACTTTGTATTGTACCTTAATGTATGAGTAACAGGATTGGCAGATCAACAACGAAAAAAGTTATTGAAGTGGAAATGACTTCTTGTATCTTAATTCAACCATGCTGCCTAAAAAGGTACATAAAGCAATTTCATACAGAATACATAAACAACTTCTATGTAGCAGCCTATATGGGAGCTCCTGATTTCATCTCGATGAAGCATCCTAGCTGCAAATCAAAATGGGCACTTCTAGAGATTAAAACTACCCTGGATTTTTGTAAGTAGTGTAATTTATGGAGCACGTTTTCCTTTATAAGCATTTGAAATGGTATCATGCAGGCAGAAACTCCAGTGTTGCCTTAGAATGTAGGAAGTAATAGAACAAATTAGAACACAACCTGGCAATGAAGAAAATTGGGCTTTGTAAGAACTGCTGCTGAAAAAAGGACTGTGATTTGCTGTGCTCAAAATGTACAGGGAGAGAGGGAGGTGGGTGTGGAATTGTTCACAGGATCTCAGTTCATCTGTGAATAAGATCCCCAACATTGCAAGATGGTTATTAAAAAAAAAAAAAAAAAGAGTAATGCAAACATTCCATGCACAACTGCTGTAATTGCTTTCTTCACTCCAAAAGTGCCACGTTAATCCTGTGGGCTAAGCAGCAAACAACTCTCCTGATCCACACCCCTATGTAAGTAAATTAGAGACCAAAGAGATTGCACTAATTTAAATTGATCTCTTCCCAGAAGAATGTAAGCAAGATAGTTACTACCCTTAAAAATACCTGGAAATTGGCCTGCAGCAGCACGGCCATTGATGGCTAAATTAATCACACTTTATTGTCTTGGCAGTTTTTACATCTGTTTGTCACCCTTGAGACATAGCTTGCCTGAGGCTATCATCTCTGCAATCTTCTGCCAGAACTCAGCAAAGAAAGCAGTCACCCAGTTCCTCTCCAAACTTTCCATTGCACAAGGGATATGAGCCTTGCTGTTGCAACCTTAATCCCACCACGAGGCTTGCTGTGCCTTGGAACCCCCTGCTGAGCAGTTTGAGGGATTAGGTTAGCACTGCACTGGTCTAGGCTCTCGAGAAGTCTTTTCTAGGCCACAAAATATGGACAAGTATTAACCAGGGAATCATGCCAAGCGAACAAGTTCAGGCTCATACATTACTAACTGTACTTTACTCCAGGGCTGTGTCAGTACGAGTACTGCATCTTGAGATATGTTCTTATTTCACACAAAAAAGGTATTTTGGGGTAAAACTGAAGAGGGGGAAACCCCCAGCATGCATAAGCACCTTTAACAAATAATACAGTATCTGCAGCAACAATGCCCAGCAGAGCAAAAATGCCAAACTGCTGCTGCATGGACAGAGACATCTGGAGCAGTGCGTTCCAGAGAGGATGGGGGATGTTTGATTAATAAATGCAAAGAGAAGTCACATTCAGCAGCAGTTGGAGATTAGGGAGTTTTAAGTATATGAGAGCTTCTAAATTCCATTTTCTTCTGATACTGTGAGAATTTTGTAATTTATTCTGACTCTGTGGCATTTTTGCTATCTAGGTTTTGCTTGGTGTATGTCACTTGCAGCCAGGCAGATGATTTCCATCACCATAGTGACTCAATCGTGTACAGTCAGATTGACTCATATGCTTGGCAGAGTCTATGCTAAAGAACAGTTTTGAACTGGGGTCCAAGTAAAATGAGAGCAACAGGCAGAGATAATAAGTTATACTTTATCATTCAATAAATTTTACTTTTTCATAGTCTGATATTACTCTCGAGAGCTCTCTCTTCTCTTTTCCCCTCTTTCCTTTTTTCATTCCTCCCTTCCTCTCTCCTTTCTTTTCTTTCTTTTTATTTCTTTCTCCTTTTCTCTCTTTTCTCTCTCTTTTTTGAGAGCAGTGATCAGCAGAGCACACCACGACCAAGTTAAAGCCCTAATCACGTCTTTGTTTTCTTCTAGATCTTCTGTAAGTCGTTATCTTAAGTGTTTTGCCCATCTTAAAAGTTTTGTTTGCACTAGGACTAAACTCTCAGGAAGTTTATCATCAGTCTGTAGTGGTGCTTGCATGGTAATTAATTGATATTGACCCAACAGGACACTAAATTTCAATTTACATTCAAATAGATCAGCAGCTTTAGTAAATGATGGGACTTTCCCAGGCTTGTTTCCCGCAGCTTGATCTAGGGTGGGAGTCAATAACCCTGAATGAGCCGTTACCACTCAGATGGGATGAGAGGGTCACAGTGGATAGTTCTGGGAAGCCATCCTCTGGGTGCTCAAGGGAGATATCACCAGGCCAAGCAGAGAGCCCGGGATGCTATTAGGAAAGACATCGAGAGCAATCTGTCAAATATTGTATGACACATTCCTGATTGATGGAAATCCTACATCAAAATGGGTAAGTAGCAGAGAAAGCTCAACGGAAAGCAAAAAGTCCTTTTAGACGTTGTATACAATAGCTTCAGTGCAAGAGAAACAGAAAGGGATTTTTCATCCTGGAAAGGGAATAATGGGAGAAGAAACGTCTTCATAAAGTCATTTCTATAAAATCATGAAATGTTGGAGAAGGTTATGTCTGCAACAAGTATTCAATACTTTGTATCAGATAAGAACTAGAGAGAACCTATATAGGGTGCCAGACCCTAAGACTCATTTACATGAGAATATAATGGAATTCATTGCCTCAGGGTACTGTGGGGTGAAAAATTACAAAGGAGCCACAAGGCACAAGGTAAATTTGCACAGGGTAGGTCCATAGTGGATCCTGTTAGTTTAAGAAACACCAGAACTGCTGATTTCCAGCACTCAGAAAGGTCTGCTGGGGAATGGTCATTCTGCAAGGTCCGGTTCTTAAACTCTCCATAAATATTTGCCTCTGGCCACTGATGGATGATATTGGGCTGGATAGACTTGATCTAAATCTGGTCCTTGTATGTTCAAAGCTCATCAATAGCCATAGCATAACACTTCAAAATACATTAGTAATAGCAGAGATTAAATAGTTCAGCCTTGCTTGTAATATTCTGTCTGACTCAGACTGCAATGCTTTTGTGTGGTCATTTAGAATTTATCTGCCAAAACCCCACTAATACAGAGCAGGACCAAGGATGAAAGTCTGCCAAGATGGCCCTTCTGAATTTCTCTTACAGTATTTGTCCAGGGCATAGGATTTGCCCCTTATGAAATGACATACATTGCTACAGGTAGTGATGAGATCTGGACCTCTAAAGTCAATTGACTCACCTTGTGCAGAAAGTTTCAGGAAGCAGAATACCACCAAACTATCTTAACCTCACATCTCTTCTTGTTTGGCTTGGCCATTTAGTTGCTTGCTTGCTTCTCTCCTATGTTTCATGTTTGTTTGGTTTTTAATAAGGGAGCAGTGATAAATAAAGAACATTTATATTTCTAATAAACAAAGCATGAGGAGTTACCTGTCTCCTTTAATACTTTTGTCTTTAAATACAGTAAATTCTTATTTGGGCACTTCACCCCCACATCTCTTTTGAACTGTACTGTCTATTCACCAAAATGCTCCTGCTATCAGGTTGACTTGAGATTTTCAATTTGGTGCTCCACTGCTTCATCCCTGGGCCAGTTCAGATCCATGAAGAGTTCTGCTCCCTCAGTTATAGGTCAAAGTTACAAAAGCATTTCCATAAGACTGTTGTGATCTGATCTAGTAGAAAATAGAAATAAGAATCTAAATATTAACCACAGAAACAAAGAATCGAGAAGACATCACTAGACAGAATAATAATATAAATGTATTATCCGTGTCCATGTAATGAATGAAAACACATTAAAACCCGAGTATATAGCTAAGTTTATATACATTTAATAGTGTGTATCATACAGCCTCAGAAGATCATACAGTGTATTCTAGAAAATACACATCTATTAATTGAGTGGGGCCACAGCACACACAAAACAGGTATTGGCACATCACAGTATCACAGTATCACTAAGGTTGGAAGAGACCTCGAAGATCATCGAGTCCAACCTGTCACCACAGACCCCATGACTAGACCATGGCACCAAGTGCCACGTCCAATCCCCTCTTGAACACCTCCAAGGACGGTGACTCCACCACCTCCCTGGGCAGCCCATTCCAATGGCGAATCACTCTCTCGGTGAAGAACTTTCTCCTCACCTCGAGCCTAAACTTCCCCTGGCGCAGCTTGAGACTGTGTCCCCTTGTTCTGGTGCTGGTTGCTAAGGAGAAGAGGCCAACCCCTTCCTGGCTACAACCACCTTTCAGGTAGTTGTAGAGAGCAATGAGGTCGCCCCTGAGCCTCCTCCAGGCTAAACAACCCCAGCTCCCTCAGCCTCTCCTCATAGGGCTTGTGCTCAAGGCCTCTCACCAGCCTTGTTGCCCTTCTCTGGACACGTTCAAGTGTCTCAATGTCCTTCTTAAACTGAGGGGCCCAGAACTGGACACAGTACTGAAAGTGTGGCCTAACCAATGCAGAGTACAGGGGCAAAATGACTTCCCTGCTCCTGCTGGCCACACCATTCCTAATGCAGGCCAGGATGCCATTGGCCTTCTTGGCTGCCTGGGCACATTGCTGGCTCATGTTCAGGCGGCTGTCAATCAGCACCTGCAGGTCCTTCTCTGTTTGGGAGCTCTCCAGCCACTCTGACCCCAGCCTGTAGCTCTGCATGGGGTTGTTGTGGCCAAAGTGCAGCACCCGGCACTTGGACTTGTTGAATGCCATCCCATTGGACTCTGTCCATCTGTCCAGTCGGTTGAGGTCCCTCTGCAGAGCCCTTCTACCCTCTAACTGACCAACATCTGCTCCCAACTTGGTGTCATCTGCAAATTTGCTGATGACTGTCTCAGTCCCCTCATCCAGATCGTCAGTGAAGACATTGAAGAGGATGGGGCCCAGCACTGATCCCTGGGGGACACCTCTAGTGACTGGCCTCCAGCTGGAGGTGGCACCATTCACCACCACTGTCTGGGCCCAGCCCTCCAGCCAATTCCTAACCCAGCACAGAGTGTTGCTGTCCAAGCCACGAGCTGACAGCTTAGCCAGCAGTTTGCTGTGGGGGATGGTGTCAAAGGCCTTGCTGAAGTCCAGGTAGACCACATCCACAGGCCTCCCCACATCCACCAGGCGGGTGTCACCTGATCATAGAAGGAGATCAGGTTGGAGAGGCAGGACCTGTCCCTCCTAAATCCATGCTGGCTGGGCCTGATCCATTGGCCATCCTGCAGGTGCGCAGTGATTGCCACCAGGATAATCTGCTCCATCCTTTTCCCTGGCACTGAGGTCAGGCTGACTGGCCTGGAGTTTCCGGGTTCCTCCATCCCACCCTTCTTGTGGATGGGGACCACACTGGCCAGTTTCCAGTCATCTGGGACCTCTCCAGTGAGCCAGGACTGGAGGAAAATGATGGAGAGTGGCTTGGCCAGCTCACCTGCCAGCTCTCTCAGCACCCTAGGATGGATCCCATCCAGCCCCATGGACTTGTGAGTGTCCAAGTGGCTCAGCAGGTCCCAAACCAATTCCTCATGGATATCCAGGGCATTACACTGCTCCCTGACCCCATCACCCAGCTCAGGAGGCCACTCGTCCTGAACTCCTCCTGCCTTGCTGTTAAAAATTGAGGCAAAGAAGGTGTTCAGGACCTCAGCCTTTTCCTCATCTTCAGTCACTGTGTTCCCCTGCAGGTCCAGTAGGGAGTGCAGGTTCTTCCTGCCCTTCTTTTTAGCGTTAACATATTTGTAAAAATGCTTTTTGTTATCCTTCACAGAGGTGGCCAGCTTCAGTTCCAACTGGGCCTTTGCCTCTCTAATTTTTTTCCTACATAATCTAACAACTTCCTTGGACATGATTGTTCATACTGTTGATGTGTTATCTCACAAACCGTATTCAGAAGAACTAACTGTCCTGGGTTTTCCTAGGTGTCACATTTTATATTACTTGGATTTATATATCTCTTGTTTACTATTGTTGTTATCCCCGTTGTTCATTCATTCTTTGTATTGTTCTGTTAAACCCTCCTGATTTCAGCCACAGGGTTTTGCATTTTGCTCCCCTTTTCTCCTTCTCATCCTGCTAGGGAAGAGAGGGCATGGACAGTTTTGTGAGTGGACACACTCTACTCGGCTGCAGCAAGGCCTGAAACCACAACACTAGCACAGGCCAGGAAGCATTCCCCGTGGCAGTTTTGTATGCAGCCATGCTATTTGTGGCCAGCAGGAGCAGGGAGGTCATTGTGCCCCTGTACACTGCACTGGTTAGGCCGCACCTTGAGTACTGTGTCCAGTTCTGGGCCCCTCAGTTTAGGAAGGATGTTGACTTGCTGGAACGTGTCCAGAGAAGGGCAACAAAGCTGGTGAGGGGTTTGGAACACAAGCCCTCTGAGGAAAGGCTGAGGGAGCTGGGGTTGCTTAGCCTGGAGAAGAGGAGACTGAGGGGTGACCTTATTGCTCTCTACAACTACCTGAAGGGAGGTTGTAGCCAGGCAGAGGTTGGCCTCTTCTCCCAGGCATCCAGCACCAGAACAAGAGGACACAGTCTCAGGCTGCGCCAGGGCAGGTTTAGGCTGGATGTTAGGAAGAAGTTCTACACGGAGAGAGTGATTGCCCATTGGAATCGGCTACCCGTGGAGGTGGTGGAGTCACCTTCACAGGAGGTGTTCAGGAGAAGACTTGATGGGGTGCTTGGCTGTATGGTCTAGTTGTTGGGTGGGTTGGATTGTTTGATGGGTTGGACGCGATGATCTTGAAGGTCTCTTCCAACCTGGTGTATTGTATTGTATTGTATTGTATTGTATTGTATTGTATATTCTGATTGGAACAAAATGCAGCTGTGTGGCCACCAACTATGCTCTACCAGTTAGTCTTAAGGCTAGTAAACTGTCCCCATTTGCTCTTTATTGGATTTTATTATTTGTTTCCATTACAGATACGGCACTGAAGCAGTAATAGATTCTGGAAGGGAAAACGTCTCACAGGAATTCACAAAATGTTCATGGCTGAATGAAACTTTAATTTAAAAGGTGTTACGATTGTTGCAAGTTGGAGCAATCTAGAGGCTGCAGGATTTGTGTCCTCTGGCTTCTGATATCCCCTGTCTCCTCTTCTTGGTCATGCTTTCCAGTCAAACCAGCCAGCAAAACAGAGGTAATTCTGGCAGCAGGAGGAATCTCAAGAGATGAAGTACAAGGGGGTAGACCAGTTACATAATGAAGAATTTGATGTATCAAAGGCACCCATTACACATCTACAGCAGTAACTCAGCCTCCTGTTCCTGGTTTTGTATGTGTTGGATATCCACGTATCCATTTGAACAGACAGAAGATAAGCCTGAAGGAATGTGTGTCTTATTTGCACCTCTTTCGGGTACATCTCTAGGTACTTCACTAGCTGTGCATCCAGAATATTGCCGCAAAGTTGTCTGCTCTAGCTGCTTGTCCCTGTTTGTCAACAGCCTCATCCCTGACACTGCACTTTCAACAGCCAGCAATCTACACTGGAACCATTGCCGGGCAGCAGCTCCCAGTCATGTACCGCCTCAGGATAGCTTGGATACCTGCAAAAGTACCACTAGTACAGGGTGGGAGGAGAAAGACACAGTGATAAATAGATCTGAGGTTTTTTCCTGACCCAATTCTTATGTTCCTGCTAGGCAGATGAACTGCCTGACTGCTGGCCTTCAGTTCCAGGCATCCCACTCGCTAATTTATGTTGAAAAGTCTTTGGAACAGTATAGAATAGAATAGAATAGAATAGAATAGAATAGAATAGAATAGAATAGAATAGAATAGAATAGAATAGAATAGAATAGAATTACCAAGGTTGGAAGAGACCTTGAAGATCATCAAGTCCAACCTGTAACCACAACCTCACAACTAGACCATGGCACCAAGTGCCACATCCAGTCCCCTCCTGAACGCCTCCAGGGATGGAGACTCAACCACCTCCCCGGGCAGCCCATTCCAATGACGAATCACTCTCTCGGTGAAGAACTTTCTCCTCACCTCCAGCCTAAACTTCCCCTGGTGCAGCTTGAGACTGTGTCCCCTTGTTCTGGTGCTGGTTGCTAGGGAGAAGAGGCCAACCCCTTCCTGGCTACAACCACCCTTCAGGTAGTTGTAGAGAGCAATGAGGTCGCCCCTGAGCCTCCTCTTCTCCAGGCTAAACAGCCCCAGCTCCCTCAGCCTCTCCTCATAGGTCTTGTGCTCAAGGCCTCTCACCAGCCTTGTTGCCCTTCTCTGGACACGTTCAAGTGTCTCGATGTCCTTCTTAAACTGAGGCGCCCAGAACTGGACACAGTACTCAAGGTGCGGCCTAACCAAAGCAGAGTACAGGGGCACAATGACCTCCCTGCTCCTGCTGGCCATACTATTCCTAATGCAGGCCAGGATGCGGTTGGCCCTCTTGGCTGCCTGGGCACACTGCAGGCTCATGTTCAGCTTCCCATCAACCAGCACCCCCAGGTCCCTCTCAGCCTGGCCGCTCTCCAGCCACTCTGACCCCAGCCTGTAGTGCTGCCTGGGGTTGTTGTGGCCAATGTGCAGAACCCGGCACTTGGATGTGTTAAATCTCATGCCATTGGACTCTGCCCATCTGTCCAGCCTGTCGAGGTCTCTCTGCAAAGCCTCTCTGCCCTCCAGCAGATCAACTCCTGCCCCCAGTTTGGTGTCATCTGCAAATTTACTGATGATGGACTCAATGCCCTCATCCAGATCATCAATAAAGATGTTGAAAAGCATGGGGCCCAGCACTGATCCCTGGGGCACACCACTAGTGACAGGCCGCCAGCTGGATGTGGCGCCATTCACCACCACTCTCTGGGCTCGGCCCTCCAGCCAGTTCCTAACCCAACGCAGTGTGCTCCTGTCCAAGCCATGGGCTGCCAGCTTGGCCAGGAGTTTGCTGTGGGGGATGGTGTCAAAGGCCTTGCTGAGTTCCAGGTAGACCACATCCACAGGCCTCCCCGCATCCACCAGGCGGGTCACCTGATCATAGAAGGAGATCAGGTTGGTCAGGCAGGACCTGCCCCTCCTAAATCCATGCTGGCTAGGCCTGAGCCCCTGGCCATCCTGTAAGTGCTGTGTGATCGCACTCGAGATGACCCGTTCCATAATCTTGCCTGGCACTGAGGTCAGGCTGACAGGCCTATAATTCCCTGGCTCTTCCAACTGGCCCTTCTTATGGATGGGCACCACGTTGGCCAGCTTCCAGTCTTCTGGGACCTCTCCAGTGAGCCAGGACTGCTGAAAAATGATGGAGAGCGGCTTGGACAGCTCATCTGTCAGCAATCTCAGCACCCTAGGATGGATCCCATCCGGTCCCATGGACTTGTGGGAGTCCAAGCGGCTGAGAAGATCTCTAACTATCCCATCCTGGAACAGGGGAAAACTAAGCTGCTCCCTGGCTCCTTCTGCCAGCTCTGCAGGCCAGCTGTCTGGAAGCCGTTCTGTCCTGCTAGTAAAAATTGAGGTAAAGAAGGTGTTAAGCACCTCTGCCTTTTCCTCATCCTTTGTTACAATATTCCCCTCCATGCCCACCAAGGAGTGGAGCTTCTCCTTGCCCTTCCTCTTGCTATTAATATATTTATAGAAGGACTTTTTGTTGTCCTTCACAGCAGAGGCCAGTCTGAGCTCCAAATGTGCTTTTGCCTCCCTAATTTTCTTCCTACAAGACCTAGCAACATCCCTAAACATTCCATGGGTTGCCTCCCCTTTTTTCCAAAGATAATACACCCTCTTTTTTTCCCTTAGTTCCTTTAGAAGTTCATTACCCAACCAGGCTGTCCGTCTGCCCCGGCGGCTCATCTTCCGGCACACCGGCACAGCCTGTTCCTGCGCCTTCAAGAGTTCTTTCTTGAAGTAGGTCCAGCTCTCCTGAACCCCTTTGTTTTTAAGGGCTGTTTCCCAAGGAACCTTCTGAGTTAGTTCCTTGAGTAGCCTGAAGTCCGCCCTCCGGAAGTCCAGAGTGGAGGTCTTCTTGCTCCCCCTCTTGGCTTGGCTGAATACTGAAAACTCAATTATCTCGTGGTCACTGGTGCCTAAACACCCTCCGACCACCACATCACCCACCAGCCCTTCCCTGTTGGTGAAGAGGAGGTCAAGCATAGCCTTACCCCTGGTAGGCTCACGCAGCACCTGGGATAAGAAGCTGTCCTCCATGCACTCTAAGAACCTCCTAGACTGCCTCCTCTCTGCTATGTTGTGATCCCAGCAGATATCAGGCAGGTTGAAGTCTCCCACGAGAACAAGGTTAGGCGATCTTGAGACAGCCTTAAGCTGCCTATAGAATGCTTCATCAAGATCATCCTCCTGGTTGGGTGGTCTATAACAGACTCCAACCAGCATGTCTGCCCTGCTGGTCTTCCCTCTAATTCTTACCCACACGCACTCAACCCGATCATCCCTGATCTCTAGCTCAATGGCATCAAGAGCCTCCCTGATGTACAGGGCCACCCCTCCACCCCTTCTTCCCTGCCTGTCTCTCCTGAATAGCCTGTAGCCGTCAATTGCAGCACTCCAGTCATGCGAGTCATCCCACCACGTCTCCGTGATGGCAACTACATCATATCTTTCATGCTGCAACAAGGCTTCCAGCTCCTCATGTTTGTTGCCCATAATGGTCCCTTACACTGTACATTTCCTAACACAGTGAGTTGAGCCTCCAGACATTACTTTAATACTCTTAAGTCACATTCATCCAAAGTTACACTCTGAAGTTAAGGCCAAACTAATATCATGAGAATGGCTACAGAATTGTGTCTGTAGGGGACCTTTTGCAACAGTTTTACTAACGGTATTATGCTGTTATAGTTATCAGTGTTGCTTTTGTTTGAGCTCTACAGATTTTTGTGGATTTTTTTTTCTTCATGCCACAGATACAAAGGAATGTATTCATTGTTCACAGCACTTAATTGTTGTTGTTTTCTTAAGACATTATAATACACTGGATGAAAGTCAACCTTGGACACATCTTCCTGCACTGATATAATGCAATTACAATAGCCTAGTACCTAAATAATTGCAACCACAAAAATAAATTATGAGGGGGCTTTGAGAGTGAAATAACAATAGGGGAAATGTCACCAACACCCTCAAGCTGGCAGAATCAAAAAAGTCAAAAAGAAACACACTTCAGTAATGATTGTGGAACACATTTATTTCTTGGTTCTCTGACTTTCTGGCTTCTTCACAGAGCATGATCAAAGTCAGTTCCTGCTCAAAACAGACTTAAGGGTGGAGGAGACTAAATTAACAAATAAATACATCATTAATTAT
The DNA here is from genome assembly GCA_033816785.1 of Picus viridis. Lineage (NCBI taxonomy): Eukaryota > Metazoa > Chordata > Aves > Piciformes > Picidae > Picus > Picus viridis. Next base: position 70,580,091 of record CM066606.1, on the reverse strand, counting down.
TTAGAGTTCCTCTTCAAAGAATTTTGTGATGATTTGAGTCTTAATACAGTCATTATCTAATGAAAGCTTTTGCCTCTCCATCTTCTGTGAATTAATAATAGACTCCTTGAAACACAAAAAGCCACAGTTGGAGCTGCTCCAACGTACAGAGTATTCAGTTACTGAAATTACTTCCTCTTAGTTTGGTTCCTACAAGCTGAGTAGGAAATGTGGGATCATTTCGCTGTCTTGTCCCTTTGCATGGATTCACCCTTGTGCCAACAGTAGATTCAGTGCTTTAAGGTACAAGTTAATGGCTCCTGTAATCTACTGTCAGAGCACAGAATCTCTAAATTATAATGAAGCCCTGACTACTAGGCATTTTCTGTTGTAACACCAACACTGAGAGGCCCCAGTAAGATTTGAACCAATTGTTCTGTGTGCTGTACACACTCACAGCCACTGCCTCAAAGACAGAGCAGGGTGAAAGAATTGTTTTCTACATCATCAAAAGAGTCTTGATTTTACTGCTATTTTCCTTGAGTCATTAATCCTGAGAGAGACAAGGAATAAACCTGTCCTGTATGAGTCATCTGTGCAGATGAAAGCATAAAAATATCCTCTTATCTCCTGTTTTATCTTTCCGTTCCACATTGCTGCTTCTTTCCCAACTAGAATAACAACAAGAAAAATAAGGGTGAAGTCAGCACTGGGCAGGGATGTTGTAGTGTCTGGAGTACCAGAAGCAGTGGAAGCAGGGAGGAGTATCACTTATGTGCTCTGGCTCCTGTAGTCAGAGCAAGCACTTGGCAAAGCAGAGGAAAAGGATTGCATCTGTCAGAATAACTTATAGGACACAACTCTTCCAGTGATTGTTTAAGATCCACATAATGGTCTTGAGTGTTAATGCTTGCATTGGGGCATTTGTCTTAGCAGTCAGATGTTAAAAAACGCATGTTTCCAGATATCTGCCCAGTGACTGCACATCCAAGCAGTTTGCTAAAATTTAGTTCAAGGTCCATGAGGTCCTTGGGCTCCTGAAATTACTTCCAAGGTTTGTAATAAATTGTGCTGCTGGAGTATACTGCAGTTAAGCAATTCTCACATGATAGAAACAATGTGTGCTGCACTGCACTAAACCTACTCTATGTTATTTTAACTTTTCAGCCTTTGAAAGCATTCAGAAGGGAACACAAAAATATACTGAAGAAATTCATACTTACAGCTGTTAGGAAGAAAAGAAGAAAATTTGGGATGTTACCTGCAAATTGTCACCTGCCCAACACAAGATCATGAATAAAGTAATTTTGATCTTTGCTGTAATTTGTATTAGTCAGAACTGGGGAAGAAGAGTGTAGATAGGAGTACTCCCCAGATTTCTGTGTAGCCCTGGTTGAATTGCTTATGTCCCTGAGTATTTTGTTTAGCCATGTAGAAGGAGTGAGGACTTGAATGTGCAATTCCATGGGGTTAAGTGGTGGTGTCTGGGAGGGAGGGGTTCATTTTCAGGCACAAAAGGCATTGCAGCATTGTTGAATTTCCCTTCCTGGTGCACACACAGGCTTGCGTCAGAGTGTGAGTCAACAAACAGGTGGTGTGGGCTTTCAAGGAGCTTGGGCTGGAATGGGAATACAAGTCATGAGCTAAGGTACACCTCATGCTCTGCTTGTTCCCCTCTGCCAAGTGGGGAAGATAGAGCTGCTGCACTGCAGGTAAATATTGCGAATATAAATGTAATAGAAATGACATGGGACTCAAATGCTACTGTCATGGGTATAGATACAGGGCCTAGAATTTGCTTGTTCCCTTCTCTAATGCAAAAATAATAATCTGTTACCAGGCTTAGGTATAAGTTTTTGTTCAATTTTACTCAGGATGAGTACAGATGATAGCTTTCAGGTGCAAACTCAAATTATATCAGGTAACATCTGTTTGAGGTACCAGTGCATCAACATCAACAATAAATAGCGGTATGGTTCCTCCTATAAACAGTGTCTTACAGAACACACACAAATGATGCAGTATAAAAAGGCAGTGTGACAGCTGTCTTGTGCAGTATTGATTTTCTCGAGGGCAGGGGTCAGGGGGAAGAGCAGTTCTACCACAGAATCCTTGCACAAATCAATAGGGCAAAATATGCTCACTGTGTATGCACTTTGTACAACTAAAGAAATTAAGAGGCATAAAAAGGCCATGCAGTTGCTAAAAACAGGGAAATGTGCAGTATCCCAACCCAGATTCAGGTGCTAGCATAGGGTATGTGCTGCTGTCATTCATCATGAACCCAGTCTTTGTTTTACTTAAGAGCCCGTGAAGCATGTAATAAATCAACTTATATTGGAGCAGCTACAGCAAGTTGGCAGAAGTACTCATGATGGAACATGCCTTTTATTGCCCAGTTATCTGCAGTCTTAAAAAAATGTTTTAACTGTGAGTCCATAAAGGTGACACATAAATTCTGAGTGGTATTTCACCTCTATGTTTCTCTGCTTTTAGAATAAAAGCAAAGGGGAGAGGTAGAAGTGGGAAACTACATGATAAAGGCAGAGAAAGACAGGTCTATGAAACTTGTTAAACTATTAAAAAGTTATGTGTGTGTAAGACACAAGCCAATTTTAATATTGTATCTGCTAGGTATGTCCACAATATGTTTGCTTTCTGTCATTTGTATTACCCTTGTTTAAATAACGAATTTTATAAAAAGATGAAACCCAAATCTCCTTAAAAATCACACATCAACTCTATACAGTGAAGAATCCTCTTGACTTCATCACATTTAAAGACAACTGAGAGAAATGGTTCTGAGGGAGGTCTCTGAAATTGTAGCTTTTGCTGCAGGTTTGCTCCATGTGTTACAGAAAAGAAGGGGAAACTTCACTTCCCATATCTCCCATCTCCCACCTGAGTGTTTTTGCTGCCAGACATGGGCAGGACATAACCTGTCTGCTTCCTGTCTGTGTTTCAAAGGACAGTTAGGCATCCTCAGGCTATTCTCTACCAGGATCAGCAGGTGACAAAGACTGGAGTAGTCCAGTCTTTGCATCGCCCTTTTCTGACCTGTGAGCTAGGTTCTGAGCACTCTTGTACAAGACGCTAGGGATAACTGTAGATACCTGCAGGGTTAGGTCACAGACGTGAATCCGTCTAAGTGATGGTATCTGAAAAACCTCTTAGATATTGAAGATACTGTGATTCTGACTCAGGATGGACACTGTAACAGAGCAGTCAGTCTTCAGCCCTGACTTTTTCTTTGTTTAATCTTACTCATCTTTACCAAGATTTCTTTGCTCAAATGCTCAATTCAGTGCATGCAATATTTGTGAGATGGGAAGCTTCCCTTGCCTCCACATCCTGCTTCTAGCACAACAATGTTGTTGATTTTTCTTTTTGATCATTTGGAATAAACTTCTATTTAAATGCCTCATTTAAAAAGTGCTAGATTTCAGTGCAGGAAGTAGAAAAGCCAAGGTGTTGTAGATAAATTATGACCTTTGTCAGAGGGAGGGACGTTCTGCTATCACTACAGTTCAGAGTGGTGCCTGGATCCTAAGCCTGCAGAGAGGGGTGCAGCTCTGTCTACAGACAGTTGTCAGTGGTAAAAAGGAAGCCAAAAAATGCAGAGGCACTCTCTAGCATGCTTGGTTACTGCAGAATGTGTAAGTGATATTATCAGTGTTTTTGGTGCTTAGTCTTGCAAGAAACATTTTGAAATAGAAGGGTGAAGGAGTACTGTGTTCATGGTAATGTGAAGGATCAAAGCACCGGAGAAATCAGTGAGTGATGCAGCTGAGCTGAAAGACTCACTGAGTAGCTTTAATCAAGATTAGTTTCACAATGGAAGAATGTAGCAGATTGCATTCTGGTTTTTTGAATGCAGGAAGAAAGATGATAAGAGATGGATTATAGTATTCCAGGTATGAAGAACTAGGATAAACTAACTCCACATTGGTCCTTCAGGCTTTCTCAAATGACATGACAGGGCATCTAGCACAAAAACACATTGAGAGAGGTTCAGATTCCAGAAACACAGTGACTCATGCATTTCCAAAACAGAACACTGACAGAACACTAACGAGTTGCTGTCCAAATTTCCTGCTGTATTATATGCAATGCACATTCAGTGGTGCTGCTGGCAATACTTCCCTCTGAGTCAGTGTTGAACCACTGCCCCAATTTAGAGTTAGGCGACCACTGCACTGCTGGAGCTTCTGTCCTTACAAACAGATGCAAAACAAATGTTCCAATTCTTTGTAGTCATCAGTATCCTTAGACTGGCAGAGTCTAGGTTTTTTTTTGCAATGATTTTTCTACACCACCACTCCTAAAAATATAGTTGCAAAATCAGACAACGGTAAGTCAAGAACACAGCTACTGAAATATGAGGGAAGGACACCATGGGTGGCTTTTATACTAATGCTGAGAGTCTGGTTCTGCAGCTGACATGATCCCTAAGCTGAACTGATGTCTGGAGATCTCTGGGTGTGTGCAGCCACATTCCTATGCACACAATAGCTGGAAAAATTGCTGTTGTAGCCTTGTAAAACATGGCTTTTCTTCACAATTATGATTCATTTATGTAACTGTGAGATGAAAACCCAAGATTGCAGTTGGCAAAAGAGCAACTAATTAGGAATGCCCTACCCTGTGGGAAATATTAATGAGTTGTATTAAAGAGTTACACATGCATGTCAAACAGGAATACTCATGTGCTCCATTACATGACATATTAAAAAAAAGCAACAACAAAGCAGAGCACAGTGCAAAATGCACACACCTGGGAAAGGAAAAGAAAGAAAACCTGCAGAAAAAGTAGTGCTATAAAAAGCAGTAAAACTTTTGCCAGAGACCTTGTAGTCTCTTGCACAGATGTACAAATTTGTTTGATCCTACTTCTTCAGTTTCTCATGTGACCCTTGTCTAGCTTCAACATCATTATGACTGACATCAGTCAGCTGGTTTGTAGCCAGTTGCACTAATAATAAACTGGCAGGAAGATCAGAAATTACTGGAACTGTTTGGTCATCTTGAAACTGAAAAAGGAGGACTGCTCCAAAACTGCTGAAGGCAAAAAAGGACACTCTTAAATGCAATTTCTATAATAGTTGTTTCACAGCAGAAAAAGTCTGTGAGGTTCAAATGGTTTCAGTTTATTTAATGCCATGGTGGCCTTAAGAGTTGTAAGATGGGCCCGGGCAGCAGAGTCTAACTCCTTCAAGAGGTAAAACCCTTTAAAAGCATAAAAATAATTTATTAAAGACAATGACTTTTCATATTACATTGCCTACAATTTGCTAAGTAACATGCTCAATTTGTCTCCTAAGGTTTGCTAAGTAACATACTCAATTTGTCTCCTAAGGTTTATAGTCCAAGATGGACCAGCACTGATCCTTGGGGGATGCCACTAGTGACTGGCTGCCAGCTGGAGGTGGCACCATTCACCACACTCTCTGGGGTTGGCCCTCCAGCCAGTTCCTAACCCAGCACAGAGTGCTGCTGTCCAAGCCATGGGCTGACAGCTTGGTCAGGAGTTTGCTGTAGGGGACAGTATCAAAGGCCTTGCTGAAGTCTAGGTAGTCTACATCCATAGCCTTCCCCATGTCCTCCAGGCATAGGCTTGTCCATCAGCTACACAATAACAGTATGTAATATATTTGCATATTTTGACTGCCCTGCTTACACAGGTTTCTGCAGAAATTCAGCTCTTCTTTGCTGAAGTCATTCACTTAACAGCATTATAGTTCTAATCTGTCTCCATGGGAGCACATAGTGACTGGCTGACTGCTCTTGAATATCTGGCCGAAGTGAGAGCTTGGTGAAGCTTGGGAGTATCTTACCAATACTTCTGTGAGTGTTGAGAAGATGGAAACAATGACACAATGCTTTCCTCTGTCTCTGCACCTCTAAGTTTCTGGGTGGAACAGCACATGTTCCGAGGTAGCTTTTGCCATGGCATGCCATTTTTCTATTAATTTCATGCTATTTCTTCTACAGCTTTGGTGTACTCAGTAAGGCATCATTTAATCCAGTTTGAAAGTTCCTGAAGACACAGCAGCAAAGTAGTCTGCAGAAGTATACCATGCTGATGTATTTGCTAGCTGCAGGGCACCCACTAAGGTGTGAATGCCTGTAACCTGGAGATAGCCTGGGACAGCTATGGCTGTGTGCACCTGTTCTGTACCAGCCCATCTGCAATTGCTCCTTACACTTTACTGCCAGTGGGAAATACAGATCTTGAATTCACTCAGGCCAACATGGCTAAGGCATGAGATCAAAATCCTCTGAGTTAGAACCATGATGCTTTATGGCTTCTGGAAGCCAGGCTGTTGACAGCTGTCACATACTCATCCTCATGGTTGACTGGGTATCAAGGTGGTTCCATAATCTAAGTGACCTCAGCTCAGAATAGGTAAACTTCATGACAGAGTTGAATTGTGTACTGCAGGAGTTCAAGCAAAAGCAGATAGGTGTGTCTAATTTGTGTCAGGCATAAGCAGTAGTGCCCTCTCGAAACAGGTCAGCAGCAGAATGTGAGTGCTTAGTCGTCTAGATTCCCAAAAGAGATTCTTTCTACCCAAGTTGCACAGGTCAGTGACTTCTCTTCTCAGATATGTGATAGGCTGCACAACTATTTATTAATTTGTTGAACAAGAATTGTCATCAGGACTGCCACAATGGAGACGGTAGTTAGGTTAAGCAAAACTGAATCAGTTGCTCTAAAAAGCAATATGATACAATGGACAAGTGGTGGGGCTGATGGAGAAACACATGGAAGAAAACTGAGTTCTGAGTCTTCGGTTACTTTATATACACTTTGGCTTAACATTTTAAAATAAACATGGTCAAAAAAATTCACAACTCCTCTCCAGCTGTCTGCTTGCTTGAGGTTTGTGGTTCTAGTCAGTAATGAAGGTAGTGAACTGCATGGAAATTCACACAGCACTTAGAAAAGGGAGGATCATTATGTTTACAAGTGTTTTTAAAGAGGACAGAGTGCCCTTAGTGTTTTGGTGTTGGCTTTTTTTTTCATCCCTAGAAATATATGAGAGCATCTACACACAAAGAATTATTCACCAGATGTAGCAGGTTCAGTTTGATGCATACTTTCCATGCGGTTCAAGTGCTATAAAATACTCCACTGCTGACAAATAACTAACAGGCAAAGAAATAGTACGTGGAGGAGCAACAATGCAGCTACATACTAATCCCAGAATGCTTGTACATTTTTGCCCAAAGAGTCAAATAAAAGCAAGATGCACTCTGTCACGAATTATCCAGCTGAAGGTGCTTCAAAGGTATTCTATTTTCTCCTCTGTGAGTTATCACTGTACCAAAAAACCAAAACACACCAGACTGCGCTTCCCGCTTGCATGCTGGTACTCACCCTTGCAGTGAGTTTTTGCTAAAGCACACTCAACAATATAGCAGGTAAACTGTGATGCAGGTCCAACTGCACCTCAGTAACAGTTGCTGGAGTATACCCAGCTTCTTGTATGGAAAGCAAAGTCCTGATGTTTCTGATGGAATCTTCCCCTAACAGCCAAAATCTTTTCAAAAGCAGTTTCTCCATGGCCTGAATCAGTGCCCACTGAAAGTGAAGGGAAAGATTTCTACGGATGGCAGCTGTCCCAAGTAAGCCAGAGGTCTGGGCTGCCCTTGCCAAAAATTTTTGTTTATGTGCATTTTTGATGACTTTTAAAGCTTTGCTTTTTGCAATTGTCTTTCTTATGGATCTTTCAGTGAATTTTTTGCAGACACTTCATATAGTGGATGATCTCTTTCTATCCCTGATTCAAGACAGAAGATAATGTTATCAGGTAATTATTTATAGACTTGCTTTAGCCAGGGTGTACTGGGAAGCATAAGCAATGTTAAAACATTCTGCCAGCCAGTGGCCCAGTTTTCCCTGTATAAACACATGGATGAAAGTAAAATACTCAGTCAGGTGCTAAAGAAAATGGTGTGGTGCCCTCACAATAAAACCATAGAAGCCAGGTTCTTCTTAAGTTTACCCAGTGGTTGAAATATACTAGCCTCAGAGGTAAGCATAGACATTCCAGTGCTGATGGAGATTGAAGGCAGATTTCACAGTGGAAAGAACAGGGCCAGTCTCAGGAAAAGTGTGGGAGCCTGTGGTCAGCTGCTATCCCTTTTATGCCACTAAACAACAATTTATTACCAAGGTGCAAATCAGGTGAATAAACCTGTTTGAAAGGGGCTCACTGGGCTATCTGAATTATCTACAAAAAGAGACAGGAAATGACTGACAAATTGCACACCTTTGGGCAAGATTTTATTCTGGGGGGAAGGGGGTGGGGTCTACCTCATCACTTGTTACAATTGCTGTGGGGTACAAATGATGGGGTATCTGGCTCCCTTCAGAAAGTATCATAGTATACTATCATAGTATCAGTCAGGGTTGGAAGGGACCACAAGGATCATCTAGTTCCAACCCCTGCCATGGGCAGGGACACCCCCACTAGATCAGGCTGGCCAGAACCTCATCCAGCCTGGGCTTAAACACCTCCCGGGACGGGGCCTCAACCACCTCCCTGGACAACCCATTCCAGGGCTTCACCACTCTCATGGTGAAGAACTTCCTCCTCACGCCCAGCCTGAATCTCCCCACCTCCAGCTTCATTCCATTCCCCCTAGTCCTATCACTACCTGATAGCCTGAGAAGTCCCTCCCCAGCCTTCCTGTAGGCCCCCTTCAGATACTGGAAGGCCACAATGAGGTCACCTCTGAGCCTTCTCCTCTCCAGACTGAACAGCCCCAACTCCTTCAGTCTGTCCTCATAGGAGAGGTGCTCCAGCCCTCTGATCATCCTCGTGGCCCTTCTCTGGACACGTTCCAGCACGTCCATATCCCTCTTGTAATAGGGGCTCCAGAACTGGATGCAGTACTCCAGGTGGGGTCTCACCAGAGCTGAGTAGAGGGGAGAATCACCTCCCTTGACCTGCTGGCCACACTTCTCCTGATGCAGCCCAGGATCTGATTGGCTTTCTGGGCTGCAAGTGCACATTGAGAGCTCCTGTTGAGCTTCTCGTCCACCAGCACCCCCAAGTCTCTCTCCTCAGGGCTGCTCTCCAGCCAGTCACTGCCCAGCCTGTATTTGTGCCTGGGGTTGCCTCAACCCAGATGCAGGACCCTGCCCTTGGTCTTGTTGAAGCTCATGAGGTTGGCTTGTGCCCACCTCTCCAGCCTGTCCAGGTCCCTCTGGATGGCATCCCTTCCCTCCAGCGTGTCTGCTGTACCACACAGCTTGGTGTCATCAGCAAACTTGCTGAGGGTGCACTCAATGCCACTGTCCATGTCACCAACATGGCTAGAGGCCCTTGCGGTGAAGACTGAGGTAAAGAAGTTATTGAGTACCTCACCCTTTTCCACATCACTTGTGACCATTTCACCAGTTTCCTTTCTGAGGGGGCCCACACCTTCCCTAGTCTTCTTGCCATTAATATACCTGCAGAAGAAATTCTTAGTGTTCCCTTTAACCTCCCTGGCTAGATTCAATTCAAACTCTGCTTTGGCTTTCCTAACCAGGCCTCTTGCTGCTGGGGCAACTTCCTTATATCCCCCCTGTTCTATCTGTCCTTCCTTCCACTTCCTGTAGAGTTTCTTTTTAAGTAATAGTGTGTCCAGTAGCTCCTTGTTCATCCAGGCACGCCTCCTAGCATTCTTTCCTGCTTTTTCTCTTTGTTGGTACACATTGCCATCCCAGCAGCACAGTGGCCCTTAATTCATCCTGTTCATTGCCCAAGCTGTGTGCATTTGCATAGAGGCACTTCAGGTGGACTGGCCCTGTGTCCTCTTGTGCCAATTCCCCTTGGTTTCCACAGAGTGTCCTGGTGCATCATTCGTGGCTTGCCTCAGGGCAGCAAGTTGAGAGCCCTTACCAGCTCTCCATCCCTCTGCCTTTGGTGAGCTGCCCCTCTTTCAGTGGCCGGCAGGAGACTATTAACCCCTTCCCCCTTCAAATCTAGTTTAAAGCCCTATCAATGAGCCCTGCCAGTTCCTGCCCCAGGATCCTTTTCCCCCTCTGGGACAAGTGCATCCCATAAGTTGTTTGCAGCTCTGGTGCCTTGTAAACCAAGCCATGATTGTAGAACCCAAATCCCTGTCGATGGCACCAGCCCCGGAGCCATGAATTGACCTGCTGGCTCTTCCTCAATGTTCCCTTGTCCATCACTGACGTTAGAGGGATAGCAGAGAACACAACATTACATGCACAATTATATGCAGTTGCAGGTCACTGTTCTGGTAGATCAGTATTGTTTTAGACCAGACTTCAGTTAAAAAAAAAAAAAAAAAAAAAAAAAGAAGATAGAAAGAAAAAAAAATCAGCACCCACCACAATCCCCCAGCATTAACAAACTTCGTTATACCTTTGATATCCCAATTAAAATGTCAGATAAGAATTCACAACTAGCTGGAGTTTGGCTATCCTAACATCTCACTCCTTTTGGTGTATGACATATCAAGAAGAGAGACAAGATAACACTTAAACCTGAACCACAAGTGTATAAACAGGGAGTTGGTGGTATCATAAAATCTGATTTCATGGGTTGAATAAATCCAGCCTCAGGCTGAAGACAGCATTTTCCCTGGCAAGAGCAAAGGATCATGGTAACTTTCACAGAGGCAGGATATGATCTTTTGCCCATTGCTGTCAATCTGGCCGCACCCTAAATAGCAGCCATCTTTCCATAACAGAGGACTTCAGTTATGCAAATCCTCCCTCTCAAGTCTAAGGACTGGACAAGTGAGATTCAGACTTCCCTTAGTGAAGCCTGTTGTGCAGCTATACAGAAGTGCTGCCAAGTGAACATGAACTCTCTCAAATCCCAAACCCACAAAGCCTGCACATAGCATCAGTGGGAATTATTTCCAGTGCCTCTGCCATCCTGTACCAGTCCAGGTACGCTTCACTTTGAAAGGTGAAGGGTTGTCCCCGAGTTTGTTTACATTTCCTTGGTATCCTGACCTGAGCTCTTATTACATATCTGTGTGCAAAATACTATTCACTGTGAAGATAACTAAATTAAAAATAAAAGCCTCAGTGCAAAACAGCCTCCCCCTTGCTCCCATAACCCGCCTGCAATTTGAGTGCCCTGTGATGATTTTGTAATACAGTTTCCTTTTGCTCTAGGAGACGAAGCCAGCTGGGCAGTGGGAACAATGTCTCTGTTTGGTGTGGCATTTAATATCTAGCCTGGAACTCAATGTGTAGGCATTTCTCTGCCCCTCATACTGCAGCTGAATGACTTTGCTGTGTTGATTTGAACTGACTTGACTAATCTCAACTTCCTCTAACAGTTTAACGAAATGTCAGAAGTGAACAAGGTCCTCAGAATTGAAAAAAGACCATTCAAACAATGATGAAAAGAAACACATGGACAGCAGTTTTTAAACAGTCTTTGGGCTGTTGGAAATGATTCAGTGAGCTTTAGCCAAGATGCAATATAAACATAATAATAAGAGACCAAAAAATGTTTTATATAAAGCCACATTTTTCATCTGGGTTGTTTAATCTACTTCGTAATTACAAAAGGAGTTATATGGGATAATCCATAATTAGGTAAATTTGAGAGAGACCCTTCCTATGCTGCTCAGATCAGTTGGTGTTTGGAAATACAAACCATAAAGCAACAGTTACATAGCACTGGTTTCACCATCTGAAATTACAGGAGTCAGAGGCAGGGAGGATCTGGCAAGTTGAGTCCTGTTCATTTCCAAGGTAAGTTTTATGCAGTTCTAACTCCAGATGAAATGCAGAAGAAATGAAATACACTCATCATTGCTCCATCCTCCCACTGTATCAGCTCAGAGGGAAATGCTTACACTGTATTCCGCCTTCAGGCATGGTACAGCAAACTAAACCAAATGTATCAATACTGCACATATTAATATTTTTACTTCCTATTAGGAATTTACTGAAAGCTCTACTAAAATAGAAGACAGTCCCCAGATTTCATGAACTGAAACAAATTTCTGCTTCTGACTGAAGGTGAGTGGAACATTGTTTTGCTGGTACAGCTGATACCAGCTACTACCAAGCATTCCTTCTTTTCCCATTGTTATTTTTTCTCAGGTGCTTTCATATCCATTATAGTCATGACAGATGTTTTGGTGCAATTATCATTTGCAGCAAAACATCCTGAAAAACAAAAACAGGCTTTCCAGAGACTGCCATATCTCTCACTTCCCTTACTACCATTTTGCAGCAGAACATGGCCATTGCAGCATCAGTCTGTCTGTATATACACAGAAGAGACTGGGACTTCCCAGAATACAGACTGTATATCAAAGATTCCACTGCCTTCATTACTCCTTCCCATAGCAGCTCCAGCACTCTCTTAACACTGTTGCTGCCTCTCACAGTATCACAGTATCACTAAGGATGGAAGAGACCTCCACCACTTGGTGCCATGGTCTAGTTGTGAGGTCTGTTGGGACAGGTTGGACTTGATGATCCTTGGGGTCTCTTCCAACCTTGGTTATACTGTGATACTGTGATACCAAGTGCCACGTCCAATCCCCTCTTGAACACCTCCAGGGACAGTGACTCCACCACCTCCCCGGGCAGCTCATTCCAATGGCGAATCACTCTCTTGGTGAAGAACCTTCTCCTCACCTCGAGCCTAAACTTCCCCTGGCACAGCTTGAGACTGTGTCCTCTTGTTCTGGTGCTGGTTGCTAGGGAGAAGAGGCCAACCCCTTCCTGGCTACAACCACCTTTCAGGTAGTTGTAGACAGCAATGAGGTCACCCCTGAGCCTCCTCTTCTCCAGGCTAAACAGCCCCAGCTCCCTCAGCCTCTCCTCATAAGGCTTGTGCTCAAGGCCTCTCACCAGCCTTGTTGCCCTTCTCTGGACATCTGTCTCGATGTCCTTCCTAAACTGAGGGGCCCAGAACTGGACACAGGACTCAAGGTGCAGCCTAACCAATGCAGAGTACAGGGGCACAATGACCTCCCTGCTCCTGCTGGCCACACTATTCCTAATGCAGGCTAGGATGCCATTGGCCTTCTTGGCCACCTGGGCACACTGCTGGCTCATGTTCAGGCGGCTGTCGATCAGCACCCCCAGGTCCTTCTCTGTTTGGGAGCTCTCCAGCCACTCCGACCCCAGCCTGTAGCTCTGCCTGGGGTTGCTGTGGCCAAAGTGCAGCACCCGGCACTTGGACTTGTTGAATTCCATCCCATTGGACTCTGTCCATCTATCCAGGCGGTTGAGGTCCCTCTGCAGAGCCCTTCTACCCTCTGACCAACATCTGCTCCCAACTTGGTGTCATCTGCAAATTTGCTGATGACTGTCTCAATCCCCTGATCCAGATCATCAATGAAGATGTTAAAGAGGATGGGCCTCAGCACTGATCCCTGGGGGACGCCACTGGTGACTGGCTGCCAGCTGGATGTGGCACCATTCACCACCACTGTCTGGGCGTGGGCCTCCAGCCAGTTCCTAACCCAGCGCAGAGTGTTGCTGTCCAAGCCACGAGCTGACAGCTTAGCCAGCAGTTTGCTGTGGGGGACGGTGTCAAAGGCCTTGCTGAAGTCCAGGTAGACCACATCCACAGGCCTCCCCACATCCACCAGGCAGGTCACCTGATCATAGAAGGAGATCAGGTTGGAGAGGCAGGACCTGCCCTTCCTAAATCCATGTTGGCTGGACCTGAGCCCTTGGCCATCCTGCAGGTGTGCAGTTATTGCCTCCAGGATAATCTGTTCCATCACTTTCCCTGGCACTGAGGTCAGGCTGACTGGCTTGGAGTTTCCGGGTTCCTCCATCTGACCCTTCTTGTGGATGGGGACCACACTGGCCAGTTTCCACTCATCTGGGACCTCTCTGGTGAGCCAGGACTGGAGGAAAATGATGGAGAGCGGCTTGGACAGCTCATCTGCCAGCTCTCTCAGCACCCTAGGATGGATCCCATCCGGCCCCATGGACTTGTGAGTGTCCAAGTGGCTCAGCAGGTCCCAAACCAATTCCTCATGGATATCCAGGGCATTACACTGCTCCCTGACCCCATCACCCAGCTCAGGAGGCCACTCGTCCTGAACTCCTCCTGCCTTGCTGTTAAAAATTGCAGCAAAGAAGGTGTTCAGGACCTCAGCCTTTTCCTCGTCTTCAGTCACCGTGTTCCCCTCCAGGTCCAGTAGGGAGTGCAGGTTCTTCCTGCCCTTCTTTTTAGCGTTGACATATTTGTAAAAGTGCTTTTTATTGTCCTTCACATAGGTGGCCAGTTTCAGTTCCAACTGGGCCTTTGCCTGTCTAATTTTTTTCCTACATAATCTAACAACTTCCTTAAACATACCTCCAGAAGCCTTCCCCTCCTTCCAAAGGTGATACAGCCTCTTTTTTCCCCTTGGTTCCACCAGGAGCTGCTTGCTCATCCAGGCCGGTCGACTTCCCCGCCGGCTCATCTTTCGGCAGATGGGAACTGCCAGTTCCTGTGCCTTCAGGAGCTCCTGTTTGAAATAGGAGCAACCATCCTGGACCCCTCGGTTCCTGAGGGCTGATACCCAGGGAACTTTGCAAATAATTTTCTCTCAGCTTTTTGCTATTATACCATGCTGGAAGGACATCGATAGACATGTGACACAAAACAGTATTAAGCAGCCTTAGAGTGGACTGCACATTCTTGCATGTTAGTTAACATTTGCCTGAAGTCTAGCACTTATAATTGAAACCAAATGCCATTATTTCTACATCTTTTTTGTACATAGAGATTAAAAGGCTGAATTTTCAAGAAACTAAGTGAATCTTACATAACATGTCCTTCCTAAGCCCCTCTTTAAATGATGCAATGGTTGAATCCTGAACATCCCCTTTTCCTGTGCTGAACATTTGAGGTACAGGACTTACTACACTAATAAAACATTATTAATCTGGGCACAACAGGAAAAACTGATTTGTATGAACAGTTGCAGCTGTTGACTGGAAGAGTGAGAAGAAACTGAATACTAATAAACACAGGAAAGATTTTGAAGCCTCCCAGAAGCTGAAAGGAAGAATCTGTGCTACAATATTAAGGAACTGGAACAGATGATACTAGGCTATTTATTATAGAAAAGATAATGAGGTCAGTATGGGCACAGATATGAAGAAGGTAACTATCTGGCAGAAAACAGACATTTAAAACCCCCATCTTCTGTCCTTGTTCTTAGACAGTACAATTACTTCTGTTTATCACAAAGGCCCCACTGAAAAACTAATGCCTTGGTCTTGATGCCTAGACTGTGTGTAACCATACACAGACATATCCACAACTGCTCTTGGATCTTCATGGAACTTCCCAGGCTACTGATGCTTTGACAAGGTCTAAAGGTCATGCTGGGTTAATGCCTGTGAGCTAGTATGAGCACAGATGATATCAATGCCCATCTATAAGGAGAACTGGAAGAAAGCTCTTGGAAACTACACACCTGTTAGGCTGACCTTGGTGCCTGGGAAGGTCATAGAGAAGATCATCTTGAATGCCATTATGCAGCATGTGCAGGGCAACCAGGTGATAAGGCCCACTCAGCATGGGTCTATAAAAGGCAGGTCTTGCTTGACAAACCTGGTAAGGCTGCACCTTGAGTACTGTGTCAGTTTTGGGGCCTTCTCTACAGGAAAGGTCCTGGAGCATGTCCAGAGAAGGGCAACAAAGCTGGGGAAGCATCTGGACAACAGATCTCATTAGCAGCTGAGGGTGCTGACATAGTTTAGCCTACAGAAAAGGAGGCTGAAGGGAGACCTCATCACTCTCTACAACTACCTGAAAGGAGAGACTGGTGTTGATCTCCCTGATAACAAGTAATAGAATGATAGTAAACGGCCTCAAGTTGCACCAGGGGAGGTTTAGATTTGGTATTAGAAGAAACTTCTTCACTGAAAGAGTTCTCAAACACTGGAATAGGCTCCCAGGGAGGTGGTCGAATCACCATCCTTGGAGGTGTTTAAAGATGCAATGATGCGGCGGCTAAGTGACATGGTTTAGCACCAGACTGGGGGAGCACAAAAAGCTTCACAAAGGAGAATCTGAAATAATTAATCTATTATATAGGTAATATTTCAAACCTCTGTGATCTTGTATTTGATACATATCAAAGGGCATTTATGCAAGTCCTTTATACAGTTTGAGGAGCCTAAATCAAACACATGGATTTACATGGTGACTTAAAAAATTCACATAATTTCCCAAATAATCTTGTTTATACGTTTTGTTGTCTCTATGATGAAAAGATGAACTCTTACCCTGCAATGTAATTACCTTGCCCAACTCAACTCCTACTTCCCAAATATTGCATCACTCCCAAATATTTTTCTTTTATTTGCTTAGGAATTTATCAATGCTCTGAGTCCTCTTTCAAATATTCTACATCTGTTAATTATTTTAATACACTGAAATTCTGTAGAAAGAGGTTTTTACTCTCTCCAACCACAAAAAATGACATTCCACTACTGTCTGGCAACTTAATTATTGCATGTTTTGGGCTAAGACTCAGGCTCACAGATGGTAGCTGAAGGAAGGTGTCAGTGTGCTTACCCAGGTACATCATCTCAACAAGTAAATAAGAAGTTTGAAAAACAACAACCAACCAACTAACCCAAACACAACAAAACCCTTCTCTGATTCTTCCACCTTCCATTAGGGATTATCTAAAACTTAAATGATTTTATTTAGTCCACAATCCTGAAGAGTGATAGCTTTGTCTCTCTGCTCACATCCAAAATCTATGTCACATCCATGTCTAGAATAATGTAGTGGAAGAGCACAGTGAGAAATGTCTAAAGACCCTACAAAGGAGGGAGCAACTCTGTGATAAACATCGTGTTCAGCATGCAGCTCTCAAACAAGACAACTTCACAGCACATAACAGCTCAATTAACGGAGTTGAAGTGAGGTCAAGCCTGGAATTCTAATTTTAATAGTTTTGTTCTAATGTTTTAATCCTCTTCTTTTCATTGTAAGATTATAAATAGCTTGTGTATATGCTTGTTCTGAATAAAAAAAAAAGAGACATGAGTTCATTGTTTCTCAGTTGGAATTTCCTAGAGGAAAAATATTGCCAAAACAATTTAATAGCATTTCAAATATCAAGAGTGCATTTTGACCCAAATGACTATAAATTAACCTGAAAAGAAAAAAAAAAAATAAAGTAGTTTCTTCATTTCCCAAAAAGCACAGGAAAATAACAGCAACAAAAGAGCATTTCAGTCACTGAACAATACTGTGGAAGTATGTTTGTTAATAAAGGTAAGGACAGTTCCTTTGAAGGCAAAGGGAGTTCTACTGCCTGCAGCTGTGTGTTTTGAGAAGTATGCTGTAAAAAAAAAAAATAAAAATTTGAGCTTTATTAATTTTTGATGTGTGTTCAACAAAACCAGGATGCCTACCTCACTCAAACCTGAACCACTTCACTGCTCCAATAAAAACACAATTTATTGAGAAAGTTTTCTGTCAGGGGCCTGAAAGATGTGTTTTTAATTTGTTTCAAAGATGCAGTTTTTCCTCAAGATTGTATTGAAGACCATGTTGCTCAAGGCTGTTGCCAAATGTCACAGTACCACTTTTGACAGCCACAGGGAGAACAGGGAAGTTTCACAACAGGAATTGTGCAATAAGATTAGCCAGTCCAAGGAGGATAATAAAGATGTGAATGATCAATGCTGGCCACGTCAGCTGCCCAGCACGATGCAGGGAGATCACGTAGATGAGGGATGGATACAGGAATACAAAGGCCAGACCACACGTTGCTCCAGAGTATCTAAGGCAAAGAGGGAAGAAGGGAGGAGGAGAAAAAAAAAAAAAAAAAAAGGTTTGTGTTAACTAACCCTTATTTCTTCTTGTCATTTTTACCACTTAAACCAATGAACAATCAATGCCAAACAACGGCTGAACAATGGCTATCTGCAGTCACTGAACATCCATTTCTGTTTCTTGCTGTCCTTCACCTCCCTCACTAGTATTTAATACTTCTGTGTTAGCTCTCCTCCTTCCCTGTACCTGCACTCTGATATACCTCCTGACATTTTAGTTACATTTCCAGGTGCTTCTGGGGACTGACTCCATATCTGAATCACAGATTGGTTTGGGTTGGAAGGGACCTTGAAGATCATCTAGTTTTAACCTCCTGCCACAGGCATAGACACCTTCTATTAGACAGGTTGATTGAAGTCCTATCCAACCTAGCTTTGAACACTTCCAGGCTTGAAGCCTTCACAACTTCTCTGGGCAACCACCCTTGTGGGGCAGAATTTCTTCCTAATATCTAATCTAAACCTAGCTTCTTCCCATTTGAAGCCATTGCCCTTGACCTGTCACTATGTGATTTTGTAAAAAGTCCCTCTCCATTCTTCACCTACAAATGCCTCTCCAGACATCACCTAACCAGCCTAAGATTAGCCTTGCAGTCTCAATACGGTGACTTTCAAAGTTTAAAAAACAATGTTCTTGGAGTTTGAGGCATAAGAAAAATCACTGTTCCCCACTGTAAATGTTAATACTACTGATGTTTCTACTTTCTTTGGGGAAATTTGTCAACGTGCAATAGAAAAAGACTGGACAGTGCATCCTCTGAAAGCCATCCTTTACCGTCAGAATTGCAAATCTTACTGCGCCCCAGCCATTTGAGGGTACTGAAGCATGTAAATATGGAATGCTCTTGAATCTGTAACTTCTATTATAATTTATTTCATGAGCTCCTAGAAAATCACTCTCCAGATCTGAAAAGATCAACACATCCTTCTGGTAACTTGATCAACCCCACCAAGTGAAACACCAAACTCTTCTTTTTCTAACAACTCCCTTACCCTACTGTGAGTTTCTACCTACTAAGCTCTACTGCAGCCAAATGTTCATTAACTAACAACCTATTTTATTTCAAATACTTGAACACCCCTTTTGAACTGAGGAAACATCATAAAACAGAGTAACCACCTGCGACAAATAAAACTAGACGATACCTAAGTTAGATGGTACATAAACAATTTATCAGCAGGAAATTCACTGTTCTGAATGTCTGGTTGCTATGTATAGTATGCACGTATTACAGAGGTCAAGATCAGTTTGCAAACAGAGAAATGTACTGCATGATATTTAATGGGAATTAATAACCAGATCTCTATTACTGGAACATAAGATTTTGCATTAAAGGAAAGGTAGAAATAAAAGGAAGCATTAAAAAAAAACCCAACAACTCAAAGACCAGCTACGCTGGTCAGACCCAAGCCTCTCATTCTGGTTTTATAATTGCAGATTTCTATATTTTTAAACACCTCCCTCTCCTGGCTGCAGTAGGAAAGATACAAAATAATAATGAATGATAATGATTATAAACATGGTGGTGTCAAGTGTAGAAAATAAAACTCACTAGGTTGTTTAATCTTTCACAGTTACAGAAATCCTAAGGGTTTCTAGCATGGTAAATGTAAGATTTAATTTAGAAGTTCAACTTTCATGTCACTTTTCTCTTTGAAATTATTTTCTTTCTTGGATCTTTACTGTGGACTTTCAAAACAGTTTCACATGCTTTTACCACTAAACAAACACTTGAAAGAAGCCACAAAATGATTGAGGGACTTTTCTATTGACACCATCTACTTTCATGTCTATAGTCACAAAATCGTCAGACACAGCTCCAATGAAACTTGAGGACCAATCTCTATCAGCATAAACAGTGGCACAACTGCAGATAGCGCCTAGTCAGAACTTTAAAAGAGTTGATTGTTTATACTTCTAAATCATTACTTACAACCTGTAAGCCTCATAAAACATGAAGACAGAATTATTTGCACTCACACTGCTCCTTTTCAACATCAGCAGGCAAACATGTAGCAGCACCACAGGCACATTCGCTGCACAAGCAACACTCACCTTATGATACTTCCTATATTTGGATAAAATCTTGCCATTGCTACACCAGCTCCGACAATTGCTACATTCAGGAGGAGCACATGGAAAATGCTACAGGGAAGTGAGGAAAGAGCGTTAAGATCTATGCTTTATTTATTACAGGATACACTACCCCTCATTTACACTAATATTTAACTTGCATATGGACTACACTTTTAACTGGTATATGGGTGGTGTATCCATTTGCACAAATCTATTAACTAATTTCACAGCAAACATAACATCCATTGAACAGTCCGAGTGTCAAACTAACATTTTGACTCATATTATTCCTAAAGACTAAGTATGTGCAATTTGGCAGTTCTGAAAAACAGCACAGAATCTGTTACCTACAGCTAATAGCAGCTGTATTATTTGAGATATTATTTCAACCAGGTGTGCATCATCATATTTGTCATAGCTCAAAGGCTTAAAACAAGCAAGCTGGAATTAACCTGAGAAGAGTTATGAAGCTGTAGGCCTAGGAGAAGGCATGAGGGAAATGAAAACCATTCTGATCAGGGAGTAACTGGACATAGCTAATTCACAGTGTCTGTGAAATCCATGTTTAGCACTTGAATCAATGACCTTGTTTCCAACAGTTACTTGCAACAGTTTCTAAAACCGTACTCAATGTTGAACTGTGTACAATTTAGCATTAAAAACAGTAGGCACTTATTTCACTGTCTAATTTTAGGCATCCCATTTCTAGGCCTTCTCACACCTATTTTAGGATCCAGAATAAACCTGAAACTTTGAACATCTTCCAAGGCCTGTATGCTACTGCTGATGCCGCAGAGGAAATCCACATTTCTTCCTGGTATAATTTTTTTTCTCCTTTCTTCCATCAATAGTAGTTCACAATATAAAATAAGCAACTGAGAGATAAATGTCAACTTCTCAACTGTGACAATATGCCAAATATAAATGTCCTAGGTTTTATTTAAAAAAAACGAGCAACACACCAAACCAAACAACTAAAACTGAAATCTGGATCAGCTCCTGTGCAGTTCAGACAGAGTACAAATGCAGAGGTGTGGTTCATCTCTGAAATTAGCATGTGAAAAGCTGTTTTTATAAGCACAGCAGCAGCCTAGATAACACAGCTAACAACTCACCAAACTATTAGCTGTTTTAAAACAGATGGATGATTTCTAATTTTGCACAATCAAAACATATATGGCACCCTCACAATGTAAAATCCACAGTGTATATTCTTTGTGACTGATAAAATGTTTCTGGACTGGATTTATTTTTTTTCCTGTATAACTTTTCTTTTGTCATATAAATGCATAACATAAAGGAACTGTGTTGACAAAATTCCTGTTTATTGACAAAATGAAGAGCTAATGAACACACTCCTCTACCCCACCTGTCTACTCTGCCAAGCTACAACAGGCAAGTTTATTTTGCATGCCTATTCCCATCTGACTCTATGAATCCTGCAAAATTAGTTTTTGAAATAGACCTAATGAAGAAAAGGAAAACTCCAAAAGCTCAGCCAAATTTCTGACAACAGAAGGCTGGTTAAGCAAAATCCACCAGACTCTGATCAAGGAGTAGACTTCTTACCTTGGATAAGCATTTCCAAAAAACTGTCTAAACAGCTGAACTCGTGCTAGGTAGCCCAACAGTGGGTATACAGTCATCATCTGGAACAGTAGGAATATTCTTGCAATGAATGACATGATGTCATCGCTGGGAAAGTTATCTAGAAAATTCTAAACACAGGAATAATGTTACACTTATCAATGGTGGCTGGATTATATGTACATGCTGATTTTTAATAGCTGTGTGCAAGGAAAAAAAAAAAAAAAAAAAGAGATAAAACCCAAGCAACTACAAATGCCAAATGAACTTTTGAAAAAGGGGAGGCTGAGGGGAGACCTCACTGCTGTCTACAACTACCTGAAAGGACACTATGTAGATATTGGTGCTGGTCTCTACTCACAGGTAATTAGCAATAGAACAAGAGGGAACAGCCTCAAGCGTCAGGGTAGGTTTAGACTGGACATTAGGAAAAAAACTTTCACTGAAAGAGCGGTTAGGCATTGGAATGGGCAGCCCAGTCAGGTGGTTGAGTCACCAACCCTGGATGTGTTTAAATGTTGCTTGGATGTTGTGGCTGGGGATATGGTTTAGGGGTGAACCTTGTAGAGTAGGGCTGTTGGTTGGACTTGGTGATCCTGAGGGTCTTTTCCAACCTGAATGCTTCTGTGATTCTGTGATTTATAACATGAAATACTGTTTCCCTCTTCCACAGTTGCCTTGCCACCAAATACCAGATGATTTTTAAATATTACAGCACTGATGTCAGCTTTCTTCTTAGCACTAAATATAGCGTTATTTTCAGTTGTCTGAACACCCTCAAATAAACAAGCCTGTGGAAGGGCCACCTGAGTTTTAGGCACATGGATTCATATGTTCCTATGACATGTTATATCCTACCTAGATATTAAAACCAGTTATTTAATGAGAAAACTGGGTCACAGAAATGAGGATCATATACTACAAGTGAGAACATCTGAAAAAATGGTATAAGACTGAAGTATCATGAAAATAAACTGCTTCTTAAGCACTAAGGATAACTATAGAAAATAAATGGGAAGAAAACTACATGTACTCCAATAATTAAACAAAATTAGATTTCACCCCATGAAGTTATTTCAAATGGTTTTAAAAAAACACTTCATGGTTAAACAAGGGTACTATTTCTAACTAACCTACATTCACAGGAAGCCTTTAAATGCTGCCTCATTGCTAAATGTTGTGCAAGAGACACAGAACACCTGGCATAAAGTGGATCACAATTGATAACTCTTATCTTTGAAGTAATTTAGGGTGTGGAATCGGCCTTGCCTATAAGCAGATAAAAGTTTAATACCCTTCACAAGGTGTTTCATGTGATGCTATTACCTGAAGAACTCTGCTGACAAGGCTCACCATAGTATTAGGACTCCAAACCTACCCAGAGCAAGGACTCCTATCTAAATGAGCTTACATTTGCATTATATTTCTTTTTCTGGAGCACTTGAAACCACTCCCAGTGGGTAGGACTAGTCACTGTGCACACAACTAAACATAAATATAGTACTTTTCAGGCTTAAAGAAGCTGAAGAAGTAAAATCCTTGACTGTTCACTTTTTTCATTTTCACCTTTTCTTCATCACTTCTATAAACTATTCATTAAATGTTTCTTTTTTAAAGAACTACTGGCAACCAGACATAAATATAAATGGGATAACATAAACACTACTCATCTGCTTGTGGCAGTCCCCATGAGGCATTAGCCAACTGACCAGAGTCAAGGACAGATGTGTCTGCCATGGTGAGTAATGAAGCATGAAGCAGTAGCAGGTGTTTTTTATTAATACGTATTTATTGAAAGATCAAGGATGAATATATGCTACAGTAAAACATCTCACCTGTTCAACACATTCTTTGGACAGTGGTGGAGAAGGAAAAGACGCAAAAACTATCACTCCAACATACAGATACGTTAATCCCACCAAGAAGTATGCAATAGAGAGGTCTCTCACCTAGTGGGAAAAAAAAAAAATAAAAATCTTATTTTGGCCAGCACTGTCACCCCAAAACAAACAAAATAAGAATCTTGAGAAAATTTCTATTGTATTTACTACTGTTACTTTTATCTTTATCACTGTTTTACATTTATTCCTATTATTTTTACATCTAATTTCTAATACTCAAATGGGGACTCCAGATCTGATCACGGATCAGATAGGTGCAAGAAAATATCCCAAAGTGGAGCTAGACAAGTATTATGTATATACCTACATACAGAAAAGGGACTAAGAAATAGATATACCAATAGATGTAGCATGTTATTGCTAGATGTACAAATATACACCAGTTGTTAAAACAAACAAGAACTGTCCCCCTATTTTCATACATCCACCTACTCCTACTAAGAGCTTTGAGACACAGAGACAGCTGTTGAAGACAGAATGCCCATCAATGACACACGATAAATTTCATCAGGACCAAAATCTTGCAATTAAAGACATTAGCCTACTCAACTGCAAATATAATGTAAAGGGCATTTTTAAAGAAGCTGCTTTGAAATCTAACAGGATGACACATATACACTGGCTCCAAACCAGACACTAACATGTCAAGCTTCTGTATGAAAAGTGTGATAACAGCTAATACACTGTTAAATAAAAAAATACAAATAAAATACAAACAAGAAAGGCACAGATAAGCATATACATGTCCTTTAGCTTTAGCATCATATTTTATAATGATTCTTTCCTTTAAAATTCCCTATCCATTTCATTACTGAATTTTTCTAAACAATTCAGGAAAGTACACTGAATTATAGCCAAAGATTTTTAAGTAAGGTCATAAATCCATATTGAGCTATATTACATGTACCTAAATATGGATTTAAACCCTAACTTCAATGCTTACTTCTGAAAATTTTGACTATATTTGTTAAGCAACTAATACACAAAACGATTCTCAACTACACAAAAATAACTTACTTTTAACAACATTTAGTATTGGAAGATAAGCAGCAAATAAATTTAAGTACTTTGTGAAACTGCAGAATCCACATACACATCAGACTCACCTCACAGCAGTATGGGTTATTCTACATCAATTGTGTTGATTTTGTGGGGGTTTTTTTGTTTGTTTGTTTGCTTGCTTTAATACAGTGGGAGAGCATTTGTTTCTAGTTATTAACTAAATACATTTCATATAAGCTTATGCTACAGTACAAAAACACTCATTACCTTATAGCAAACCATTTGTTCAGTGGCTACTAATAATCAGCCTCTCAAAGGATGATTAGTAATGTTTCAATATATGACCCTATTTTCCTGTGACTGAGAAGCAAGTCTTAGCAGCTCAGGAACAGCACCAAATTATTAGGACTATATGGCTTCCAGATCAGGATAATTACGGCCTCCAGCCAGCTCAGAGAGCGTGGGCAAAGCTTACTCACACCTGTGCAGGGAAATGTTTCCCTAGGTGTTTCTTCACTCTATCTCCTTGACACAAGAAGCATAACCAATACCTTTCTGGGGTCCTCCAAGGGCAAAGCAGTCCTCAAGGAAAGTATAAAGTGGTAGATTGTAAGGGTGAAGAGAAGCTCAGAAGGAAACCAGTTTTCAGTAAGGGAAATGGAATCTCCTGCACCTTTTGCTAGTGCTTTTGGTGTAGAATATTGATGCCTTTCCCCATCTGCTTGCAAGAGGCCAGTGATACTACTCATCAGACAGCAATGCACCTTTAACAAGTACTCCAGGGTAGCACTCATGCTCATGGAAGCTGCGCACTTCCAGCTGCAACCTCTTCCTCCTCCTGAAAAGCTACATGTAGCTGTAAGATGCTTTTCAAGTCTTCACTCTTCATGCACTGGTCATTTAGTAAGGACTATTAACCTTTATCAGAGGTTAAGGTTAACATCATCTTTAAATTATTTCCAGAATTTCTCCTGAGTGACATGAGAAGTTCTACAGGTATTTATATAAGAGCTACATCTTCAAAAGCATCACTGTTCATCCTAAAAGGTTATGTTAGGAATACTACATCTAAGCATACAGATTTCTTGAAAGTATTTATTAGTAACTTCCATTAACTGCAGGAGACAGAGAATAACTGGAGCACAGTAGTTTTGCAGAGACATGTATTCTCACCTCCTGAAGACAAGTCTTGGACAAGTTCTCAAAACACACATGAGCTGACAAACCCTGTTTTCAGTTACTGTAAATTTAGTATTTTAGGTGTATTACTCATGCATAAAGACAGTAACTCACAGTTGTTATTTGCATGTGGTCTACATATAAGCTCTAGAACTAAGTGTAAAACTTCCTGCTGTGACAGGTACTTGAAGTTGTGAGGGCAACCAGTCTGAAACAGAATTCTTAGTGTTTCCTTGGGACTACATTGAGAGGTAGATAACTGGCAGGCAATTTGCTCTGAACACGCTTAAACTATGCATGCTCCTACAGCTCTTAAGGATGTATGCTATAATCTGTACTAAGTGTTGAATGTAATTCTGATTATGTGTTTTTATAGCATATGACAAAACAGATCTTTTTCTTCATGTGCTATCACCATGCAAGTAATAGCTGGATATTTATTTCCATAAGGAAAAAACGCAACTCAAAAACCTGGATTTACTTTTAATCAAGCATCCATTGGTTCCCTTGCAAACATCTGCTTCTGCATGTAAGACAGTAACCATTGCCCAGCAATGTGCGTTTATGTATATAAGAGGAATGTCTTTTGATTGATATTCACTACTCTTCAGGAGACCTAGGTTCATTTTGTAAAGACTCTGATTGTAAATACTGTTTACACAGCATAGTTCCGGATAAAACCAAAGGGCAAACGGAGAGAGATAAAAGGATTAATTTTAAGTGACAGAGCAATAATCGCATTTGTCTGTTTTATAGTCAGAATGGGCATCACTGTGGTGGAAGCTGTCTAAGCATAAAGAATACTGCAGCTCTCAGATCTCAAGTTTGAAATCCAAGGATCGAATGCAGAAAAAATGGTGAAAAGAAGGAAGTATGTGGGAGATCAGAACAGAAGGAAGTACCAATGGTAACATGCAGGTCAGAGACTGTAAGGATCACAGCTTGCCACCTGCCAAGTACAGATTTTGAGGTGGAATTTGGAGAACTGATGTTAGCTGAAGTTGCTGCTGACCAGGACCTCTTCTGATAGATGCACAGAATGAAGTGTTAAAAGTGCCTCTAGAAGAATAGAAAATTGGGTGACTAATGCTGGCAGCAGCACCAAACTGAAGGCAGAATCAGCCTCCTTACAGAAGGGTGGATATGAGAACTCTGAAAGTGCAAGATGTCCTATCATGCACACAGCATAGCACCCAGGTGCTGCTGGCAGGACCTGTGGCACAGGACTAGACACAGCACAGTGAACATCTTCAGATATTTCCCTGAAAGGAACTGGAAACTTTCATGTCTTGTTTTCCCTGTTGTATGCCATGGAGAAAATAGCTTGCTTTTCCTCAATACCACAGAGAAAGCTGGTTTGTAGAGTTGCTTGTTGGATGGAGAAGCCTGTATCACCACATCACAAGAAGTAGTACCTTTTCATGGTCTCATTTTAGATTGGTTTCTTCTCAAAAGAGATGCTGCCTGTGTAATATTTCAGTTGGACTCTGCTCCATATAATAAAAACACATGTTCAAGTGATAACATTTAACAAGGTGAGAAAAAAATACTCACTCTGTTTACAGATAATAAATAGTGTTTCAATATTTTTAGAAAGTAAGGTACATCCACAGCTCTATGCTTTCTTTAGTTACCACCTGGACAAAAGACATCTCTCTGCTTTTGTGGCTGGGCTAGTTCTCTATGTAGTCAGTTTCTAACCAGTTGATTGTGCAGTGCACAAAGCCTTACACTGATAATTACAATGGACCAGCAGCAGGAGATGGGAACAGCGAGCTCAGCTGCAGTCTAAGAATCCTGCTCCCAGGTTTCTCCAGGCTGGCCTGCTGACAGTTGGCTTACTCCAATGCACTACTCTTCTCACACCCACACCACTGTACTGGAATAGAAGTCAGAGGAATCCTCCCTCTGTGCATGTTTTAGTTTTGGGCAGTGATACAGGCCTGTGACCAGAAAGGAAGCTGCTATTGTTTTGTATTTCTGACTCCATAAAAGAAATGTTACTGTTTTTCACTTTTTTCCCCCACCTTCCCAATGAGTTGTTCTTATGACCTGTAGCTGCAGCAAGTTGTGTTAAAAACTAAAATGGTAGTTTTCCTGCTCTCCAGGTTCTGTGCCTTTTCACAGAACTCCAACACTCTGATGGAAGGCACATGTTATTACAGGTTGAGCCATAAAACTGAAGTCCCCATGGAATAACTGATATAAGAAAGAAGGTTGTTGATGCAAATATATAAGAAAAAAATAACACCATGACTTAGTTATGTTACCATCTCACCTAGTCCACCACCTTAGTGAAAACAATTAGCTCTACATGAGCATCAGTGCTTCATTAACATTTGCAAAGCACTTTTGAGAGCTAGGTAAAAGGCTCCCATGCAGCTACGAACACAGAAGGAAACCTCTACCCAAATGAAATTCCTAGATGAATTAAGAACAGATGTGGTTTCCCATCACAAACCTTCCCAGCTTGAGATCTGAAGAGTACTTAAAAGTGCTCTTCCCATACAATTTATACACTCTTCTGGAATGAGAGAGCTGTCCAGGGCCTGGGATCCATGCTAGGTCTGACTTGGAAATTTAACTCAGGCTCCAGAGATGGCACTCAGCAAAGCTGATGCAAACGCAGGTGGCAATTTCTTCCTCATTAACACAGGAAAAGCAACCTAGAGGAGATTCCAGGTGCTGCCGTTTGCAGCTGATTGCCTGCTCCAATGTAAATGGAGGACAAACAAGCCACAAGAGTCTTGAAGGTAGCATGGAGGCATTAGGCTTCCAGTGCATACATAGGTGACTGATGAAGTGACCATGGGGAAATCTTTTCCTTTTCTACATTGTGAGATTTTCTTGAGAAAACTGAAAACAAATTTACTTTGTTTTTTTTTTTTTTTTTTTTTTTTTTTTTTTTTTCTTCTCCAGAGCTCCACTAACCCCTACTTTAGTTGTCAACTATTTTGAGAAATATGAAGAAGTTTTTCAGGAGGAGAATGAATGACTTTTGCAGAGGTGGTCACTTGCAAACTGGCCTTGGTTCACAGGGAGAAAAAGTAACTATGCAGATGACTAAAGCAAAAGGTCATCTCACTGCACTGGCACATCACTTCTGAATAATCAAAACAGATACATCTGATGTGTCGTGCAGGCTACTTACTGTAGGTAGCTTTGCTTGAGCAGGGGACTGGACAGTATGACATCCCCAACCTCAGCTTGTGATTCTGAAACAGTTTTTCATACAGCTATAGTTAAAAACCTTTGTATGCTATGCAGCTACCCTTACAGGTACATTTTAATGCAGCTGGACAGGAATACTGGAAAGTAGGGAGAAAAAGTGAAACCATCAAAATAACTATAGCAAAAATGTACTCTATATCATGTTCAAACCATTTTGTATGCAGAGTACTACACCTGGGGAAGAATAACCCATGCACCAGTACACGTTAGGGATTGGCCTGCTGAAAAGCAGCTCCACAGAGAAGTCCTCGTGGACAAGTTAACCATGAGCCAGCAGTGTGCTCTTGTGGCCAAAATGGCCTATGGTATCCTGGGGTGCATTAAGAAGAGTGTGACTATCAGGTTGAGGAAGGTTCTCCTCCCCAACTATTTTGCTGTGGTGAGACCATATCTGGAGTATTGTGTCCAGTTCTGGGCTCCCCAGCTCAAGAGAAAGTGAACTGCTGCAAAGAGGCCATCAGAGAGCTGCAAAGATTATGAGGGGACTCTTACAAGGAGTGGCACTGTTTAGCCTGAAGAAGAGAAAGCTGAGAGGAGACCTTGTCATTATGTATCAATATCTAAAGGGCAGAGGTCAAGATGATGGCACCAGTCTCTCCAGTGGTGTCCAGTGATAGGCAATACGGGCAACAGACTTGTGTTGTCTGCTCCCCGAAGACAGGAAGTTCCACCCAAACTTAACTAAAACCTTCTTTACTTTGAGGATGACGGAGCAGTGGAACAGGCTGTCCAGAAAAGTTTTGGAGTCACCTTCTCTGGACACTTTCAAAAGCAGCCTAGATACATTCCTGAGCAACCTGATCTAGGCAAACCTCCTTTAGTAGGGGGCTTGGATTAGATGATCTCCAGAAGTCCCTTCCAACCCCTACCACTCTCTGATTATTTAATTTTTTTAATGGGAAGATATTAAGAAAGAATGCAGTTCCTTCTGAATGAGCAGCACCATACTTTTTCAAGTGCAAAGGACCAGTCCAAAGGCTAGCAAGTATCAAAACAGGTTTTCAATTTAGGCTTCAACTTAGAGAATTTCTTACATAGGGTCAGGCTTCTCTGTGAACCCTGACTTGGACTGTCACACAAAACTACTTAGAAAAGACACACAAAAAGGGAATCTTAGAAAAGATATTATTGAGATGCCAAGGCTATTGTTTGGACTCTGATAAATATCAGTCCTGTGCCAAATACTGCCCACTAATTTTCATTCTAAAATTGGTCATTTTTTAACAGAGTATTACAACATTGCCAGTTCTGTCTTTTGTGTATAATTTGGCCATTTAATAGCAGCCTGACCACAAATAATTCTGGGATGCTTCTAAAAGCTTTCATTTGAATAAGTCAGTATCATAGTATCAGTCAGGGTTGGAAGGGACCACAAGGATCATCTAGTTCCAACCCCCCTGCCATGGGCAGGGACACCCCACACTAGATCACGCTGGCCAGAACCTCATCCAGCCTGGGCTTAAACACCTCCAGGGATGGGGCCTCAACCACCTCCTTGGACAACCCATTCCAGGCCTTCACCACTCTCATGGTGAAGAACTTCCTCCTCACGCCCAGCCTGAATCTCCCCACCTCCAGCTTCATTCCATTCCCCCCTAGTCCTATCACTACCTGATAGCCTGAGAAGTCCCTCCCTGGCCTTCTTGTAGGCCCAGTAGTGCATTTGTTAGTTGTTGGTAGCCAGTGAAAAGTATGTATAACTCTTTTTTAATCAAATCACAAGAGAGTTACATTTTCTGAAACTGTCACAGTCTGTGGTGGGTTGAAATTACCCACCAGCTAATGTGGAGAACTGTCCCCGAAAATACAATTGCCAGACCAGCCCAGATTGGGAGGGAAGCAAACAAAAATCTAGAAATATGAAATGCAATGAATATGTACAAAATACACAATATTTACATGCATTTACAATTTATAAACAACACAAGGACACCCCTCCCGACAAAACCAGGGGGTTACCAACAGCTTCCCCCTCTCCATCCCCTTCCCTCTTGAGAAAACAGAAGTGAGTAGCTTGTTACTTAGCCACAACAAGAACACAGCCAAGGATCAGCAACAGCCAAGCAAAAGCCACCAGCTAATATCAGCTAGAGCAAAGAGCCAAGAAAAAAATGGAATAGTTTATACAACTAACTTTTGTTAGTTATCAGACCAATGGGATTATTTAGACTGTATCATTATTTTCCCTTTACATCCAATGGTAATGTATTTACATTCTACCATGTTCTACTCAAGATCTGTGGAAAGTTTCCCAGACATCAGACTAAAACTGCCAAAGTCTCTGGATTGATTTCAAGAGAAGCAGACGGGGAAAAATATTGTTGTCTGTCAATCTAGACACAAATCAGCAAAGTCTTGTGAAATTACTTACATTATTTTCTTGATTCTTGTTATTTTGAAGAAGTGTGATGACACAATTGTGGATGAAGAAGGCAAGTGTCAGAATCCCTGTGAGCTGAGGGAACAGAATTCTAAACTCTGAGGGAGGAAAAAAGTGTTGATAACTTACTCCTTTGAAACAAACAATGCTGAAATGCAAAGGACATAACAGTGCTGTGGAGTCTACTGGCAGAAACATGAACCTCCACATTGAAATGGGAGGAATTATCTTACCTTTCACCACAGACAATATAGATACTTAATCAGTAAGTATAAAATACATAGCTACTATGCAACACAGACTCCATCAAAGTTTCTCAAGATACCTCAATCACAAAAGATTATCAGGTTAATCTAGGATTTACACATATGAGCACTTCTGCTTCTCAACAGTTTAACTGGAAGGCATGTTTGAGGCAGGAATTGATTGTAATGAGCATATCAGTCCCTGAACAGGAAGATGGGAAGAAGGAACCATTTGCTTTGTGAGCATCGTTCATTGTTAAGAAGTCACTTACACTACAAACTTGACATCCACAGATGTTTAGGAGGTTCTGCTTACAAGAAAGGCAGAGCAACTTTCTGTCTTATCATCATCTTAAAGCATCTATGAATTTTTAATTCTTTTTTTTTTTTTTAATCTCCATGGGAATACCATTGCTCTGCTTATTTTAATACTTGAAGGATTATGTTCACAAGGTTGTGTTTCTGGAAGTGCTGCAACTGGTCTAGGAATTCACCAACGCATAACATCATTAAAGCACCATCTTTGTTGGTATTATCTAAGGATGTGTGTACTCTTTGGAGTGTCAACAGAAATTACAGGTCCCTGAACTAGCTCAGCTTCTGGAAAGCATCCAGCAATATAGCAAAACATTCATCAGAGGCTCACAAACTCTTAGAGATCAAACCACAGAGTGTCCCATACAAACATATTTAAACTAGATTTCTCTAAAGTGCTATGGCATCAACAAGGTAAACACACCCCAGGCTACTAACAAAGGGCTTATACCAGTTGAGACAATATGTCTTCCCTAGGATTGGATTCACTGTATCTTCAATACCTAACCACCAGGATGTACATCTGCTACAACTGAGAGTGCAAATAACTTTGGGGCATGATTTTCATCCACTACCATAATCTCAATAATAAAAAGCAAACTAACAGATTCAGACTCTCTTTCAGCACTGCATTTCCCCCATCACTACAACAATCAGAAGTAGCTGGATTTATATGCATTAGCTATATGCTCTGTCAATCATCTAGCCACACTGCCAAAACAATCAAATTACTGGGTGCTCCACTTCTTAGTGACCTGAGACACGTGTCATGTTATAGCTCACTTTACATAGGACTGCTTAATAGATCTTGGACTGCAGCCTGATTTCTTAGACTTAGGCTCGTTTCCAGTTTATACAATACAATAATACAATACACCAGGTTGAGAGAGACCTTCAAGATCATCGCGAACCACGGCACCAAGCACCCCATCAAGCCTCTTCCTGAACACCTCCAATGAAGGTGACTCCACCACCTCCATCGGCAGCCGATTCCAATGGGCAATCACTCACTCTGTATAGAATTTCTTCCTAACATCCAGCCTAAACCTGCCCTGGCGCAGCCTGAGACTGTGTCTTCTTGTTCTGGTACTGGCTTACAAGGGTTTGTTAGTGAACTACAGTTTCAGCAGATTTTCTTCTGCACTCTTCAGAGGAGTCTGTAGATATGAGACCATGTGAGCTTTTGAAGACTGTCTACTGTGGCAATTCAGGTTAAAATAGCGTTTCCATGGTCACAACAGAGTGATACCAAACACTTTGGTCTATCTACTAGCTGAGTAGCACGTTTGAATCACAGATTCATTACAGTTGGAAAAGACTTCCAAGATCATCAACTGAATAATTTTTTCCTAAAATCCCATCTCAACCTCTATTGGCCCGACTTGAGGCTGTTTCCTCTCATCCTGTTGCTTCCCACCTGGGTGAAGATACAGACCCATACTTCACTACAACTTCCTTTCAGGTAGTTGTAGGTAAGTAAGGTCTCCCCTCAGCCTGCTCTTTTCCTGACTAAATAACCTCAGTTCCCTCAGCCATTCTTCATAAGATGCTTCAATAACTTCATTGTCCTTCCGTGGACATGCTCCACCACCTCAATGTTCCTCCTGGAATAAAGGCCACAAAAGTGCACACAGTATTTTATATTTGACCTCACCAGTGCTAAGAACAGGGGCATGAGCCTCATTTTTACTTATAAGAATTACAATTACAATAACAATTAAGAATAGAATAGAATAGAATAGAATAGAATAGAATAGAATAGAATAGAATAGAATAGAATAGAATAGAATAGAATTAACCAGGTTGGAAAAGACCTTTGAGATCATCGAGTCCAACCTATCACCCAACACTATCTAATCAACTAAACCATGGCACCAAGCACCCCATCAAGTCTCTTCCTAAACACCTCCAGTGATGGAGACTCCACCACCTCCCTGGGCAGCCCATTCCAATGGCCAATCACTTGTGGCTTGGACAGCAGCACTCTGTGCTGGGTTAGGAACTGGATGGAGGGCCAACCCCAGAGAGTGGTGGTGAATAGTGCCACATCCAGCTGGAAACCACTCACTAGTGGTGTCCCCCAGGGATCAGTGCTGGGCCCCACCCTGTTCTATATCTTTACTGATGATCTGGATGAGGGGATTGAGTCCATCATCAGTTGATTTGCAGCTGACACCAAGATGGGGGCAGGTGTTGATCTGTTAGCGGGTAGGAGAGCTCTGCAGAGGGACCTTGACTGGCTGGACAGATAGGCGGAGTCCAAAGGCATGAGATTTAACCCATCTAAGTGCCAGGTCCTACACACTGGCCACGACAACCACATGCAGTGCTACAGGATGGGGATAGAGTGGCTGGAGAGCAGCCAGGCAGAGAGGAACCTGGGGGTACTGGATGATAGTAGGCTGAACATGAGCCTGCAGTGTGCCCAGGTGGCCAAGAAAGCCAATGGCATCCCGGCCTGGATCAGGAACAGTGTGGCCAGCAGAAGCAGGGAGGTCATTGTGCCCCTGTACTCAGCACTGGTTAGGCCACGCCTTGAGTCCTGAGTCCAGTTCTAGGCCCCTCAGTTTAGGAAAGATGTTGACTTGCTGGAATGTGTCCAGAGAAGGGCAACAAAGTTGGTGAGGGGTTTGGAGCACAAGCCCTATGAGGAGAGGCTGAGGAAGCTGGGGTTGCTTAGCCTGGAGAAGAGGAGGCTCAGCGGAGACCTTATTGCTCTCTACAACTGCGTGAAAGGAGGTTGTAGCCAGGCAGGGGTTGGTCTCTTCTCCTAGGCAACCAGCGACAGAACAAGAGGACACAGTCTCAAGCTGTGCAAGGGGAAGTTTAGGCTGGATGTTCCTCACAGAAAATGATTGCCCATTGGAATGGGCAGCCCAGGGAGGTGGTGGAGTCACCATTCCTGGAAGTGTTTAAAAAAAGACTGGATGAGGCATTTAGTGCTATGGTTTAGTCATTAGATGGTGTTGGGTGATAGGTTGAACTTGATCTCAAAGGTCTTTTCCAACCTCATTGATTCTGTGACCTACTTTGGTCGTGCACACAGTCACAGTCAGCAAAAATTGCCTGGCATTGAAGGTTCAACCAGAAAGGACAAAACTGTGTTTTTTTAATTTTTGTTTTTCTTGGTGACATAACAAAGTTGTTTGTTTTACACAGATTTCACATATTTTAGTGATAGGACTAGGGGGAATGGAATGAAGCTGGAGGTGGGGAGATTCAGGCTAGATGTGAGGAGGAAGTTCTTCACCATGAGAGTGGTGAAGGCCTGGAATGGGTTGTCCAAGGAGGTGGTTGAGGCCCCATCCCTGGAGGTGTTTAAGACCAGTCTGGATGAGGCTCTGGCCAGCCTGATCTAGTGTGGGGTGTCCCTGCCCATGGCAGGGGGTTGGAACTAGATGATCCTTATGGCTCCAACCCTGACTGATACTACGATACTATACTATTTCTAATCATTAGGATCTTGCAATAGGGTTCTGAATGTCTCGCAGAGATGAGAAAGGAATGGCCTTCAGCAGTTATGGGCAAATGAACAGATTTGATGATAGCTAAGGGCGAGGGATTAGAGAAGGGGAATACAGGGGTTTTAGCAGACTTCTTCACCAAATGTGTGTGGAATACTCTAGTTAAGCTGTTTATTCCACTTACTAGTGTGCCAGATCAATTTCAGTTCAACTAGAGAGCTGAATTAACACAAAGGGAGTGGTGGAAGATGACACAGAAGAAGTAGCTGCAAGATCACTTTAACTGCAATATGAAGACACTGAAGTCAGCTCAGTTTCATACCTAAAACTTTACTCAGCTAACTGCTGTCTGTAATTTACTGAGTTATTCTTCCTGATGCCACAGTGCATTATCATGATTCCACAAATGAGATCAGGTTCTATTTGAAACAGAAATGAACTCTGGTGTTTCTTTTTTTTAAATCTCTGTCTTGCTACAGTAGTTCTAAATCAATTCTAATTTTTAAGTTAAAATTGTTTTCTTCTCCAATTCTACATTATTTGACCTAACAATAGTTTGCAAGCCGTGTGTAGAACTGTTAACACAATCCTTATTGTAACCAGAAATTAAAAGCACACAGACCCACAAAAGAAACCTTAAGAAGGTTTCTATCTCTGAATTTTGCCTTAAGTAATTAAATACCTTTCAAAGAAGGGTAAAATATTCCTGTGTCTAGAAATAGAAGGAGTGATACAATTCAATGGTACAGGACACAGTTCCTTGGAGCTAACTGGTCATGCAATTTTGCCCACTGTAAAGGATGGGGAAAAAACAGCTAAGACCTAACCCCACCTCCCTCATTCCAAGCTTCTTGAAACAAGAAACTGCTCTCTTTCAACTCTTTATGCAACAATACTGCTTATGGCTGTGACATATCCACAGTAACGTGTAACAGCAATTTGGAAAGAACAAACAGCCTCCAAAATAACATTCAAAAAAGAAAAGAAACATACTGGAGAGCTAACAGCCTGATATAGTACAGGAAAAATGTACTTGTAAATTATGGTGAATGAGCTATTTTACTTTAGCATGACAGTGTGTGAGGAACACCTTTACCAGGGAGTCTTGTCTACCATTTCTCATTTGTAACTGCCACTGAAATAGGCATGATCTGATAACAATACTTGTAGAACTTATGATAATAGAGGTGAAACAGGCTACAGCAAGCTCCTGTCACATGATATATGTTAGAGATCCCTCTGATGGGCACTCCTCCATAGTGCCGATACAGTTTCCTAATTGTTATTCTTTTATGATGGATCCTTCCCAAGCCTCCACATGCAACATCAGACTGAATTTCTTCACTTCTTGTCATAGGGGTGTTGAAAGGCAGATGAAAAAGTCAATAATGAACTGCTTTTAAAGACCTTAAACCCATCACACATATATGCTTCATTGTTGCATTTTCATTGTCTTACCTGGTACAAAAAATTCATTCTCTGTAAACCAGTTGTATTCTAAGTGGATTCCCAGATGAGCAGCCTTTACAGTAACGAGAAGAACTAAGTAGACAACCGAAACCGTACCTAGAAAAGACAAAACAAACACCACGAAACAATAGAAAGTACTGGTGTGGTGTATTATTCTTGCTCCATCCAACCAGTTACTTGAAATGTTCATGATCAGTATCCATTCTTAAAGATACAGGCAATTATTGTGAGACAATAATTAAGACCACTGCTATGCAACCTCCCAGACAATAACCAGAACCAGAAAAGGGGCAATAACCAGAAACCAGAAAAGGGGCAATAAATAAGCAAAGACAAAGAAACAGCATGTTTACAGTTTAAAATATAGATTCAGATGAGACATAATTTTATTCTAGCAGTATCTCCAAGTTTAACAATAAACTGAAGAAATTATCACTTGAGTATGCAGAGCACAGTCACTGAACTAAGAAGATAAAAGGTTCTGTACTGGGGGATCAGCTTAATAGCTAAAATATTCTGAAATTTCCTAATGATTTAGATTTGTGCAGGGGCAAAGGTAAGAAAAGTGTTCTATTAAGATATGAGATTTAACACATCCAAGTGCCGGATTCCATTGGCCACACTGACTACAACAACCCCATGCAGTGCTACAGTCTGGGGATAGAGTGGCTGGAGAGTGGCCAGGCAGAGAGGGACCTGGGGGTATTGGTTGATGGTAGGCTGAACATGAGCCAGCAGTATACCCAGGCAGCCAAGAAGGCCAATGGCATCCTGGCCTGGATCAGGAACAGTGTGGCCAGCAGGAGCAGGGAGGTCATTCTGCCCCTGTACACCACACTGGTTAGGCCACACCTTGTACAATACAATAGAATATAATACAATACACCAGGTTGGAAGAGACCTTCAAGATCATCGCGTCCAACCCATCAACCAATCCAACCCACCCAACAACTAGACCATACAGCCAAGCACCCCATCAAGTCTTCTCCTGAACACCTCCAGTGAAGGTGACTCCACCACCTCCACAGGTAGCCGATTCCAATGGGCAATCACTCTCTCCGTGTAGAACTTCTTCCTAACACCTTGAGTCCTGTGTCCAGTCCTGGGCAGTTTAGGAAAGATGTTGACTTGCTGGAACATATCCAGAGAAGGGCAACAAAGCTGGTGAGGGGTTTGGAGCACAAGCTCTATGAGGAGAGGCTGAGGGAGCTGGGGTCTCTTAGCCTGGAGGAGAGGAGGCTCAGGGGAGACCTTCTTGCTCTCTACAACTACCTGAAGGGAGGCTGTAGCCAGGCAGGGCTGGTCTCTTCTCCCAGGCAAACAGAACAAGAGGACACAGTCTCAGGCTGCGCCATGGCAGGTTTAGGCTGGATGTTAGGAAGAAGTTCTATACAGAGAGAGTGATTGCCCATTGGAATGGGCTGTCCGGGGAGGTGGTGGAGTCACCATCACTGGAGGTGTTTAGGAGGAGACTTGATGGGGTGCTTGGTGCCATGGTTTAGTTGATTAGATGGTGCTGGATGATAGTTTGGACTCGATCTTGAAGATGTCTTCCAACCTGGTCTATTCTATTCTAATTTGAGCACCTCAAAAATTGCTCTCCATTTTTATTATCCTATAAACCTCAAGGTTTACAAAAATTAAGGCACCTTTGAACAACTTCTGCATTATATGATAATCTACTGAAATAGTAAGAAATTTCTCATTTCAATATTAGGTTCACAAAGGAAAAATACCTGCAGAAAATATATTTATTTGAAAAGCAGGTACATTTATGTCTAGATCTCATGAGATAAATTACTTTCTTGCCCTAATGTTATATGTGGTCTATGTAAAAACCTTACTTTTCACAGAGTTCCTGTGCTGTATTTTCATTTAGTGGCTGCAGGAATAGCCGATCCAGGCTCTTGCTAAGTGTCACACTGGAACACAGGATAAACTAGACCTTCAATACCCTGTCCTCTACCTCTTTTAAAATATATCTCCACCTTTTTCAACCCATTCTCTGATCCCCATTGCCTTTTCCCTTTCTATTAATCATGGTTTTCACTGTTGTGCCCTCAGTCCCCTCTTGCTCCGTAAGTGTGGCTGATCCCATCCATCATCCATGTACATCCCACCTGCCTTGGTCTTCTACCTCAAGACACAGAAGCAATGAAAAGGTACAGTTTTGCCCTTGCAGCACAGAACAGGCCAGCGTACTGAGAGCTGAGGCAAAGCACAGTAGTAGGTTACACTGACTGACTGAGATTAATTAACTGATTGATAGCAAATTACTTCAAGTGAAAAGCAACTAATAGATCAAAATGTTCACCAGATGAGGAAAGGGTATGCTTTTCTGTACCAAGGTTGTATGCACCAACTGTTGCACAGTAACAAGCATACCACTTAAGTTGCAAATAGAGTAGAAAATGTTTTATAGCATTATCAAAGGAGAAAAGACAAAAAAATAACTCCCTCTTAACTGCAAAGCAGGACAGAAATCCTGTATGTGATTAACAAAGCAACCAATGAACCACTCTGAGGCATGTTCTTGGCTGCCAGCAAAGTAGAGTAGAGTAGAGGTAGAGTAGGAGTAGAGTAGAATAAACCAGGTTGGAAAAGACCTTCAACATCATCAAGTCCAACCTACCAGCCAACACCATCTAATCAACTAAACCACGGCACCAAGTGCCCCATCCTGTCCCCTCTTAAACACCTTCAGTGATGGTGAATCCACCACATCCCTGGGCAGCCCATTCCAATGCCCAATCACTCTTTCTGTGAAGAATTTATTTCTAACATCCAGCCTAACCCTCCCCTGGCACAGCTTGAGACTGTGTCCTCTTGTTCTGGTACTGGCCGCCTGGGAGAAGAGACCAACCTCTGCCTGGCTACAACCTCCCTTCAGGTAGTTGTAGACAGCAAGAAGGTCTCCTCTGAGCCTCCTCTTCTCCAGACAAAGCAACCCCAGCTCCCCCAGCCTCTCCTCATAGGGCTTGTGCTCCAAACCCCTCACCAGCTTTGTTGCCCTTCTCTGGACACGTTCCAGCAACTCAGCATCTTTCCTAAACTGAGAACTGGACACAGTACTCAAGGTGTGACCAAACCAGTGCTGAGTACAGAGGCAGAATGACTTCCCTGCTCCTGCTGGCCACACTGTTCCTGATCCAGGTCAGGATGCCATTGGCCTTCTTGGCCACCTGGGCACATTGCTGGCTCATGTTCAGATGGATGTCAATCAGTACCCCCAAATCCCTCTCTGCCTGGCCACTCTCCAGCCACTCTGACCCCAGCCTGTAGCACTGTATAAGGTTGCTGTGGTCAGTGGGTAGAACCCGGCACTTAGATGGGTTAAATCTCATGCTGCTGGACTCTGCCCATCTGTCCAGCCTGTCAAGGTCCCTCTGCAGAGCTCTCCTACCCTCTAACAAACCAACACCTGCCCCCAGCTTGGTGTCATCTACAAACTAACTGATGATGGACTCAATCCCCTCGTCCAGAACATCAATAAAGATATTGAAGAGGATGGGGCCCAACACTGACCCCTGGGGGACATCACTAGTGAGTGGTTTCCAGCTGGAGGTGGCACCATTCACCACCACTCTCTGGGCTCAGCCCTCCAGCCAGTTCCTAACCCAGCACAGAGTGCTGCTGTCCAGGCCACAAGCTGACAGCTTGACCAGGAGTTTGC
Organism: Picus viridis; assembly: GCA_033816785.1. Lineage (NCBI taxonomy): Eukaryota > Metazoa > Chordata > Aves > Piciformes > Picidae > Picus > Picus viridis. Next base: position 70,539,782 of record CM066606.1, on the reverse strand, counting down.
TGTGGGGGACGGTGTCAAAGGCCTTGCTGAAGTCCAGGTAGACTACATCAACAACCTTCCCCACCTCCACCAGGCAGGTCACCTGATCATAGAAGGAGATCAGGGTGGTCAGGCAGGACCTGCCCTTCCTAAATCCATGTTGGCTGGGCCTGATCCCTTGGCCATCCTGCAGGTGCACTATGTTTGCCCTCAAGATGATCTACTCCATAATCTTGCCTGGCACTGAGTTCAGGCTGACGGGTCTGGAATTCCCTGGCTCCTCCTTCTTGCCTCTCTTGTGGATGGGTTTCATGTTGGCCAGTTTCCAATCATCTGGGACCTCTCCAGTGAGCCAAGACTGTTGAAAAATGATGGAGAGCAGCTTGGCCAGTTCATCTGCCAGCTTTCTCAGCATGCTAGGATGGATCCCATCCGGTCCCATGGACCTGTGGGGATCCAAGCAGCTAAGGAGGTCTCTAACTACTTCCTCCTGGATTACAGGGGAACCACACTGCTCCCTGACTCCATCTGCCAGCTCAGGAGGCCAGCTGTCCTGCAGACAACCTATCTTGCTTTTAAAATTTGAGGCAAAGGTGTTAAGTACCTCTGCCTTTTCCTCATCTTTAGTTACAATATTCCCCTCCATGTCCTCTAAGGAGTGGAAGTTGTCCTTGCCTCTCTTCTCGTCATTAATATGTTTGTAGAAGGATTTTTTGTTGTCCTTCACAGCAGAGGCCAGTCTAAGCTCTAAATGGGTTTTTGCCTCTCTAATTTTTTTCCTGCATGACCTAGCAACACCCTTAAACATTCCATGGGTAACCTCTCCTTCCTTCCAAAGATGATAAACCCTGTTTTTTCCTCTTAATTCACTCAGAAGTCCATTGCCCATCCAGGCTGGCCATCTACTCTGGCGGCTCATCTTCCAGCACAAGTAGCAGAAGGGTGGCTGAGAAGTGGCCTAGTGGAAATGGACCCTCGTGGGTGGTGGTTGACAGCCAGTTGAATACAAGCAAGCATTGTACCCAGATGGCCAAGAAAGCCAACAGCACAATAGCCTGTATCAGAAATAGCATGGCCAGCAGGAGTAGGGAAGTGATTGTCCAGCTGGATTAGATGTGTGGCCTCACTTATGCCAAATAGTGTGTTCAGTTTGGGGCCCTTCAGTGGAAAAAGGACACTGAGGTGCTAAACTGTGTTCAACAAGTGACAAGAAAGGTGCTGAAGGGTTGACAGTTCAGGTCTTACAAGGAGTGGTGGAGGGAACTGGGGTTGTTCAGTCTGGAGAAAGGGAGGCTGAGGTGAGACCTTCTCTCTCTCTCTAGCTATCTGTCTGAAAGGAGGTTGTAGCAAGATTACAGGTCTTTTCCCAAATAACAGCTGAGGATAGGGTGAGATCAAACAATCTCAAGTTGGGCCAGGAGAGGCTTAGATTAGGTATTAGGAAAAATTTCTCCACAGAAAAGGCTGTCAAGCCTTCCAACAGAGAAGTGGTTGAATCACCATTCCTGAAGGAATTTCAAGTATGTGTAGACACAGCTCTTAGAGACATGGTTTAGTGGTGCAATTGGCAGTCTTAGCAGTAGGACTTGATCTCAGAGGTCTTTTCCAACCTACATGATTCCATGATTCTATTTTGATTCTGCTTATTGGAGAAACTTTCACTGTTTTCCATACTTTCAGCCTGATGCTTTAATAGTACTTGATTTGTTACCCACCTAGGACATTAAACTTTGCAAAGAAAGACGGAGACTTCAGACTCAGCAGGGGCAGAAGAACAGCAATCAGGTAAAATGGTACAGTTTGTGATTTGTTCCACCACTTCTCAAAGAGTTCAAAATCTGTATTGTTTCCAGAAGAGAACATCACACTGCTGTTCTGTGGTGAGTGACTGCCAGCATCACTTGGACAAATGACTGGAAGGAAAAGAAAAGTATCACTAGATGTAAAAAGTTTCCACTTGCACAGAATTTTCACAACCAAGATCCCATAATGTCTAAAGGCTGTTCTACCTATGGGGAATGTAATCCCTCAAAAGCATTATTTGGCAAGTCAGTTCCTCAATTCTATGTGGTGTTTTGTTTTGTTTTTTAATCAGGACTTCTGCACTAAGATTTCACTGCTAGGCACTTTGCACTTTGACAACTGCTATGCATGGCTGTTTCACCCAAGAGCAACAAAGATGCCAATTTCTCTGAAACCTGAGCTGTGGCACAGAATCAGCCTCCAAGGTCATATACCTGTAACTGGGTGTGTTCAATGACTACATTTGCCTGCTAGAATGAAGTCATTGCAACACACCTCTGCATCTAGATGCATATTCAGCACTGTAATCTATCCCTGCCATCTCAGTAAGATCATATGAACAAAGAAGCAAGTGCATCTGTGTATCTGTGTACAGAAGAGCCTGTATTACTGTATGTTGCTCTGGGAACACACAAACTAAGGATATGATAACTACTGTAACAACTGGGAAGTCTAAAGCTCATGCACCAAACCAATACACCCTGTCAGCTTGATGCCATGCCAGGTACATCACTGCTAAACGGCACAGGTGAAGCAATTTAAGACATACACCCATGATGCTGCGGAGAGGGAACATCACACTCCTGTTAAGTGGAGGCTGATCAGTGGCAGCACCTGAACAAGTGAGTGGAACAAAACAAAAAGATCCCTTGACAAGAAGATGTTTAGCTCATTTTTGTTGATATCAGCATTTGTTTCTAGTATGTGCCTACAAAGTTCTGTATTGAAATATGAACCTGTCTTATTGTTCCTACAATGTCTTATTTTAAATGCTGGCATCTCACAACAGTTGTGAGATCTCTCTGTGCCATCTCTCCTGCAGCTGCAGGCCTGTTCTGTTACAAAGGCAAAAGTGTAAAAAGTGTTTGTCAAATGTCTTGAGGGACCACTACATTACTTCCAGTTTTCTCATTGGCTTTTCCTCCATTCCTTATATTGTTTCACGGACATCTAAAAATGCTTTTGTTCTTACTGGTCTCCCTGGTAGCCCTGAATGCTCTGCCAAGAGTAATTTGAGCTTCTCACAGCCCTTAATTTTGTGAAGCTGCTGCTTTAGATCCTCCAGTTGCTGCAGGATACTGTGGAATGTACTGTCTCCCGAGTTATACCCTCTGCTGCATAAGAACAGGGCAGGATAGCAGAAAAGAGCATGAAAGAGCACTGTGGCAGCTACTGGCTCCTTGCTAGTAAGGATTGTAGGAGAAACAGGATCAGCACCAGCTCCAAAGAAAATCAGCTGTTTTTCAGAATTATTTTCAAATCCTGTAACTGATTCCAAATAGCTGTTCTTCAGAAACACAGCTGCATCTAGTGTGGCATACAGCTGTCCAGCTGGTATTGAAATGTTTCCCCATTCCCATTTAAGTACCCAGGATAGAGAAAATTTTCTGCTTCAGAAAAAAGCAGTACATGTTCAGTTGCTATACATATGCAGGAAGATGAGAGGTGAACAAGAATTCCTTAAATCTGCAGAATAATGCAGAATGAAGAACTCCCAATAGACCTATTCTCATACTTGACTAGTTTTCCCCCTAGTTGTACCACCATCAGTCTCTTCACAAAATACAAGCAGACAATACAAACTAACATATGTTTCTTTTTGTGTTCAGCATCATTAAAGCTGTTACAGATTTTAAAATAACCATGTTGCTGCAGAGGTGATGGAGCACAGAGATACTTCAGTCAAGACTTTCTAACAGTAGACAGATCTAAGTACCTCATGTTTAGGGTGTGGAAGTTAAAATTGCCTAATTATTGTTAAAATGCCTAGCATTCGTAGTTTTAAGGAGGATCTATCTGGGTATACACAAACTCTTAATCAGATTTTTAATTCTTATCCCCACTCACACTTTCCTTTTTTTTTTTTAAACTATTAACTGGGTGTTTATTTGTGGAAATACTAATCTCACATAGAAAATTACCTTTTTAAGAAGAGGTAATTTGAACTTACACTATACACTTTGTAATTGTAATGGGGTTAGGCATGGAAACATGATGCTTGCCTTTCACTACCATTCCCCACCTACAAAACCAGGAAACACAATACCAGTAAGTGCTTCCTACCTTTGTTACTTCCATTGGTGCCAGGAACAATATCTGTTACATTAATGTCATGAATAAAATCTGCAAATAAGAAGAAGTAAGGTTTACTATCAGCGTTCCAAACCTGCTATTATGCTTTTATCTGTTTACTTGACAAAAATTAAGTAAATAAGTATTTTGGCACAATTACAACACTTTGCCCTTGCCCAAGTCAATATTTAAAAACTTTCTTTCAGAAGTGCTTTAAAGTAGCACCCCACTGCACTACTTTGTTCTCAGGTCCATTTATGAAGGTCACAAGCTTCCCCTTCCAGCTGCTCATTCCTGTTCCCCCATCACACCTCCATTTGTCCCAGCTCCTCAGTCTGCAGTGTTGTATAGTAGATTAGTGAGAGGATGCCTCTTAAATAAATCAGCTGCTTTAGGTAAAAAGTGCATGCAATCACACTCTTGGTCCAGATGGTATTATATAGAAAAAGCTTCCCTTACTCACTTTTCTAATGTTACTTTCAGTAAGAAGCTCTGTAGGATGCTTTCCCCATGTTATATTTTAAAGAAAGGAAACCTTTGGAAAAAGGTTTAACTCTCAATGCCTACAGTCATCTGTAGAACTACTCTGTTTTCATTACATTCCTGTGTTACTTCACTGCTCTGCCACACCTGGTATTTTTGACCTCTGCGACTTCACCAGTAAGAGAGTATTAGAGAGCATTTTCTTTATATTTATTTATATATACATGCATATGTGTAGAAAATGCCCATCAGCTTGGAAATTTAATGTGTCTCTGATTAAAATTCACTTTCGCATGTGGGAGTATTATGTACAAAGAAAATGCATCTGCATTTTAAAATGCAAGTAACAGCTGCTTGTTTCTCATGAAGCAGAAAGTCTTGTGGGAAGAAAACTATTTTTTGTTTCTTTGCTTTGATTTATGACAGCCTGAACCAGAACTGAGTTTCTCCTACTTACTGATACCAGTTCAGTGCTGTGCTGGTTTGGGCTGGTTTTGAATTTGTATTCAAAACAGTGTTGGTAGTATGGGGACGTTTTCATTATTGCTGAGCAGTACTTACAGAGTCAAGGTCCCTTTTGTTCCTCACATCTCCTCACCAAGTAGTGAGCCGGGGTGCACAAGCTGAGAGGGGATGCAGCTGGGATATCTGACCCCAACTGACAAAAGGGATATGCCATTCCAAATTCACGTTCAGCATATGAAGCTGGGGAAAGGAGGAAGGAGAGGACATTTGGAGCGGTGGCATTTGTCTTCCTAACTATTATGCATGATGGAACCCTGCTTTCCTGGAAGCCTGCTGAAGAGAAGTAGTGAATTCCTTGCTTAGAGACAGATAGCCAACATATGCTTCCTCTACAGTTAAGAGGTGTCTTAGAACTAGCAATTACATCCATGGCTCTATTTCCATTCTGCAAAACAAAAACAGAACAAAAGCATGGGAGGCAGATGTATTAGGTCTGGCTGGGAGGAAGTTAATTTTCTCCATGACAGTCCTCACAAAACTGTGACCTGTATCGGTAGGTAGAAGGGGGCTGGTAAACAGCAGTAGCTAAAGTACTGGTGAATAGCGCTCCCACAGCATGGAGACTGTCTCTCCAATGTTCCCCCTCACTAGAAGACTGGGTGTGGGCAAGACCTTGAGAGTGGACATAGTCTGGAGATACGCAGAGGACAGCTGAGTCACACTGACCAAGGGATACTTCACATCATATGAAGTCTGCTCAGCAATAAAAGCTAAGAGGAAGGAGTAGAGGGCACTTATTACTATGACATTTGTCTTCCAGAGAAACTGCTATGCTTAATGAAGCCCTACTTCCCAGAAAGTCGCTGGACATGGCTTGCTGATGAGAAGTAGGAAATAATTTTTTTCCCCCTCCTTTGTTTCCAAGTGTAGCCTTAACTTTTGCTTATTCAACTGCCTTTGTCTTGACCCATGAGTTTTTTTTAGTGATACCCATTCTTTCCCTGTGCTACAGCTCATCATTCCTTCAGGAATACTTGAAGAAACTTTATGGCAGCACTCTAAGTGTGTTTGCTGAAGTCTAGAATGGAACTAGATAATTTTTTTATTAACTGTTGGATTGTTTCAATAGCCTAGACTGTTAAATGACTATTCAAATAGTTGCATACATGCAAACAAGGAGGGAGTGAAAATACACAAAGAAAACAAGTAACCAGGTTTGGGTTGTTTGAACTACACCAAGAAGCCTCATTACTGACATGCAAATCAGATAACTGGTACTTTGTCTTTCATTAAAACAACACTTTAAGGGAGAGAATGAGTGGTTTTGAAAACATACATGACTGTAGTAGCTCCATACCATACATAGCTACTTACGATCACTTGACTTTTCATGCGAAGAAACAGAAAAATTAAGTAAATTGGACTATCTTTTCCAGTATAAATAAGTCTTGATCTTTCCACAAGGTAAACATAAAAGGCAACCAAAAATGTATACTTACTGTAAATAAACTTTCCTGTGTTGAAGAGAAAGTTGGACATAAGCACCCAATAAACAACCATGGCTCCAACAAGTGATACCATAGAAAATAAGAGGCTTGACCACTGACCAAAAGATCCAAAGTAATACTTGCAGACATCTGGGAATTCCCAGTTTGAGGTATCTATTAAAGCTGAAGAAGACAAAACCAAGAAACATATCTAAACAAAACAGTATGTCAGCATCGGTAGAACTCTTCATGACAGAGTGTGCTCTTGTCTCAGAATATGCTGACACAAATTCACAGTGCTTCTAGGGCTAAGATGATGGTTGCTAACTTTTAAAAGTATAACACTAATTAGGTGTTTGATTGAAGGAGCCTGGAGAAGCAGAGTTTGTTTATTGTGGCTACTACTACTTTGAGTACTCCCAGAAATACTGGGATAAGACATGTGTTTGCAGGTAAAGCCTTTTGCAGGAGTTACAGCAAAGTAGGCCAAACCATGAACTGGTCCTCAAAAATGCTCTGAAAAGAGATGCCATAACCAGGAGGCCTTACCTGTCTTTATTTAGGCAAGTGAGGGGATGATTTATGCACAAAAGCAATGAGGGGATGATTTATGTATAAAAGCAGTAATTACAAAAGCTTCAAAAATAGTTTGGAACAGTAAAAGCACATTCTAAATAAAGTGAGACAACTGCCCATAAATTGTTTCCAACATAGAATATCTATGAATATTAGGGCAGTGCAGACATAAAACACAAGTAGGTGCAGCTGCAGTCCACACTGTTCCACTGTGCAACATGATCAGAAATACATGCAGAACTGAGCATTGATCATGGAAAAGAAGGGAAGCCTCTAACTCCTTAATTCACCAAACATAAGTAAACAACTGAAAACTTGCTTGCTAACAAATTTGGTTTGGTTCTAACACTTAGGTCCCAAGGAACTGAAATATAATTTAAAGACAGACATTTAGCTTACAGAGCTTAGATCCTGAGTACAGAAGTAGGGAGAAGAAACATTTGAAGAAACAACTTTTATTTGCAGGTTAGATCTAACATATAATAAAGATACAAACAAACAAAGAATCTATTAGATCTCTGTTTCATAACACAAATATTTCCATTAAGTGTGAAATACTTTTACTGCTTACGTATTGTCTTCCGTGACTTCACAACTCTGTAGCAGCAATAAAGAGTCAAAATGCCCATCAGCAAGATGAGAATAATTCCAGAAGTAAAGCCAGCCTGGAGAGCAAGAAATACAGGTTTCCTGCTTTATCAGTGGTGGGTTAAAGTTCCCCATTCACATTACCTAAGCACGACCAGCTCAGCTGGAAGCAAATGGAAGCTGTATTTACAAGCAATAACTACACTCCACAATGGAATGCAATGAATATGTACAAAATATACAGTATTTACAATATTATACAGGTATTTACAATCAGAAAACAGCACAGAAACCTCCCGGTCAAAACGACCAGGGAAGCTGCTCCACTGCCCCCCAAAAACCTCCTAAACCCCTTGTACCAAAAAGAGAGAGAGAAGATGGAAGAAAGCAGAGTTAGTCTTATCTCAGGGTCAAAGGCGTTATCCTCCCAGTAGAACAGCCAGACCAGAGAAAAAAAGAAGGAATTGGGATGAAAGTAGAATGTCAAAGACTGTTAAGGTACATCTGCGTCATCCCACTCATTCTGGCCAACTAAATTAGTTTAGAATAATCTTTTGTTTTCCTTTTTACAGCCAATAGTGAATTATTTGTATTTCTCTACTTTTCTGCCCAAAATCTGCAGCTAACTTTTAAAGGCATAGCCTAAAACTGCCACATTTCCTTCTTTACCAGTAACACTACAGAAAAATAAAGAGCAAGCCATGCTGCCAAAAAAACCATTTTCATACACATACATTTTGCACAGTTTTACCTGTTTTATTCCCCATGGGATACTTAGTATAGATGTACCCATCATTGTATTCCATATCATAAATCTAGGAAAAAAAGACAGAATAATTTAGGAAGCATTCTGACTTCATATTATCCTCTTAGCTGCCACAGTTATTCATACAACACAGAACATTCAAGAATGAATTTTCTCACTAAGATATGGCAAGGTGCTTAACATACATTGTCACTATACTGGAGTTTTTACCACAGCCATCTGCGCAACTGTCAACTTTAAAAGCAGTTCCTAATGGACTGTACACATAGATTTCATCAGGAGCTGGAAGCACATGATCAGGAGCAATCTAACAAATGGATAAAAACAAAGACTCGTTAGTAACACCAAAGAAACTGTGGTCAATCACAAAATCTTTTCATGGGAAGTGCATCGAAAATAAGCAAAAAGATTGGGCTATATTAATTTCCTCCACATGAAAAAAAACAACCAAAATAATTGATAAGTTTTTAACTAGAGAGCAGAAAATGGTTTGTCTTTTTTTTTTTTTCTGGAAAATGTCTGCACTATGTACAGATCATGCAAGGTCAATCGTTGCAGCTGACCACTGCTTAAATCCTCTCATAGATGAGGGAAATGAACATAGATATCTGAGCAGCCTGGAGCAGTCATACTGAACTCAGACTGTATCTTTTCTTTGGACTGTGAGGACACTGCACAAGAAGTTAATCAAAACTTCTGGTAACACAAGAATTTGTTAAGGCACTCAGCTACATGACACTTACTTCAAAGAAGCTGCAGAGTGATTCTCCCCTACCTTCATTTGTGCTTCTTCTATAAACCTAGGCTGTGGAAGACTCAATCTACTAGAGACCACTCTTAATTTTTCCGGTCTTTGCTTACCAACGCCTTGTCTGCAGGAGAGGTGAGCCTGCTGTAGTAATGAATCCGCTTATTCATTGCTGAAGCTTCATCAGTGACTCTCTGCACATCATTGTTCACGCTGACTATGTTGGTAGGCTCCACATGAAATGGTCTGAAGGAAGGGGAAAAAAAGAAAGAAAAGAAAAATCCTTAAATCCCTGTATGACAGGAGCTACCATACAACTCAAAATGGCTTAACATCAGTTAGGATGAGTCTGTCGTTCACTGACACAGAGCAAATGGAAAAATATCACTGCCATAAGGAAAGCTGTCATCCATGAAAGAACTACATGTTTATATCCACATTACAGTGGCCTCTTGCCAAATTGTGTGGGGCAACCTAACATCAAAACTCAAACCTAACAGTTCTCAACTCAGTCTGTTACATTCTCAACAAGTCACATTAGAACTACATGTTAATAAGCTTGGCCAAGCTTCTTAGTGCTTATAACTCGTATTGCCAGAACTAGTGATGAGGAACAGACGTAGGAACAGAAAGCATGAGAACGCATACAAGGGCAACAAGAAGACAGAGGAAACAACAAAAAAAGAAGAAGAAAGGAGCGGTGATAATGAGGACCATCTATGAAAAGACTAGGAAATACTAACCTAGCCAAAAACATGGTTTAAAATTTTCTTTAATGTGGAAAGAACCAAGCCCAAGTACATGTGTGCATACTATTTTTAAGCCAATACATGTGGGAATGCAATTGGTCACAGAACACAGAAGAACAGATGTCCATCTGCAGTTCTGAACTATTTCATGACATCACTTCAGATTTAATTAAGGTAATCACAAAGAACAGCAACAGAAGTCCTCTGTCTCTCGTACAGAGACGTACAGGGTACAGGTGGTCTCCCTGCTCTCTTCCTCAGCTGAGTTGGACTGTAGGCACCATCACAGCCACTAAGCAAAAAAGCAACCACACCACACATCCCTTGTTTTCTCTGCATAGATGTAGGTACGGAGGAACAAGGGTGAAAAATGTTTCTTAACTTAAAATACAACATAAATTTGACTTCATGCCAGATACTGCAGAGATTTTTTTTTTAAATCCAGTGTTAGTTTATTTCCATACAGAAATACTATGCTATTGCTTAAATGTGACAGTCACTCACTAAACAGGCTAATTTATCACAGAGAAGGGACACTGTAAGCCTTGGTACAGCTTTTTTTTTTTTTTTTTTTTTTCTTCTCCTCCTTCATTGCTTTAGAAATTAAAAGTACCAATCTCAACATCTTTATCAGATTCTTCTATGCTGATGTTTAAATCACTCAGAAACAAGAACCATCCCAGAAGCAAAAACCATGAAAGTACAGATCCCAACAAGCTGCAGGCTACCAAGAGCAGAAATCACATCAGCAACAAATCCACGCCGTATTTCCTGTAATATGAGCAAAGCCTATTTGAATTGTCTGGTTTTCAATACCCCTTTCTGGCTTACAGCAGGTAAGAGTATTTATAAGACCAGTAAAAAAATCACTGAGAAAAATGGAAAAGAGTCTAACAATTTCCTTCTCCAGAAATTCATACTTTCCTTCATCTTAGACTTAATTCATTCTTACAAGTTTGTTTGTCATGGAAAATATGGCTTAGATTTGGTAAGCCACTTCCCACTTACTGAAATGAAAGAGAACACTTTTCATTTTTAAAATATTCTCAAATGACTTATATTTTTTTCCACATCTATGACACAAAAAGGGGGGCCACCCCAGTTTGCGTGTGGACTTCTGTGATGTTCTTATAAACAATTAACATACATTGTGGAAAAAAAAAAGATACCACTATTAAACTGGAATAAATTTTAAGCAATAGTTTTATTACTCAAGAGGCACAAAGGGCTAACTAACCCCATAGGCATATAATGTATAAAAGTACTTATGGACTGTCAGCTCTAAAGGACTTCACTTGTTTAAGCTTAAAATTTATGGGCTGATCCAATCTTCGCACACTGCTGAAAAATATTTCCTTGGAAGACCTGAGAAATAAAGACTGTAGCAATAAAAAGAAGAGATATAGTGGGTTTAAATGCCTGCCCACTCCCAGTCAGCTCTCTGCTGTTTTGGTTTTGGATCACTGACACACATTATCTTTAGAATACAGTAAGTACATGTTTTGCTAATTAATATAATAGCTGCATAGTGTGAAGAGCTTCATGAGGGCTACATCTTTTCCCATCTCCAGTTAATATTGTCAGTATATTCTTATACACTTCCATGGCTACTGTGGAAATTTTATATATATTATTACTGCTTCCCACATGGAGGAGTGCACATATTTAATGCTGCCAATACTTGGGCTACTTGCCTGATTGATCCTTCCTGGAACTGTTCAGAATGAAAATGATCTCATGCAGCAATTTTCTTTTTCTCTGGGTACTACTGTATCTCCAGTGTTACTGAACAAGTGACTGTACTAAAATAGACTGCTCATGCCATCAGTTTTATCGTTAACAGAGATCTCTTTGAAAACATCAGTCTGACTTGGAACCTATGTGGACAGGTTAGGATGCAATCTTCTTCCCTTATCTCCTCCAGGAGAGGGTAGCATTTTGTCTAAGATCAAGGTAATTTCTCAGCACCCAATTACACCCAGATTAAAGACTCGTTGTAGAAGATACTTGAATGTCTGAGAAGTTCTCAATGACTAAGATTTTCAAAGCCCAAAGGCCCCGGGATATAAGCTGGAGTATATTTTGGAAAACTCTGTTTAGGGACCTTAAGAATACATGACAAGCACTCTGTACATGCAAGCATCAGCAGCTGCAAAAATTCCTAGAGAAGTTTCTGAACCAATTATGAGAGGGATGTGGAAGAACATGATTTTGGGAAATGGGAGAAGTTACATGACTGGAAGGTGTGACTGTTAATGCAAAACAGACAATTTCTATGCATTGAGATAGAGTACAGTGTCCCATGAATTTACTATAGTCATACTAAAAAACACAATTACAATTTGCATTTCAAAAGCTAGCCTGAAAAACAATGCTCTTTTTATCAGGACAAACACACCAGTAAAACACTGCTTTTTCCATAGCACAATGAGTATGGACATGATAAAGGGTTTCACGCAGGAAGTCCACACCTCCCATACACTATACCCCAAACAAATACTTCAGAAACCATTCCCAGAAAACCTACAGCTATGCTCATCTGAACTATTTCTCATTCACACCAAGGAAAAGTTAAAAATAAGAATTCCAGTGGTGGTCCAGGAAAAGAGAGAGTCTATCCATATTCCCTTACCTTATGAACTTCACCAGTGATTTTTCAAGCAAAGAAAACTAGAAGAGATGCTTACAATTAAGGTTGTTTCCAAATATTGTATTAGGCAAAGTTCACAATCTTGCAACTGCTAGTATTCATGAGAATGATGTATCTCTTCAGCAATGTACTACATCTTGCAGAGCAAGGAAGCAGCATGAGGAAAATCTACCTCAGTAAGTTTTTAACTAAAAAATGCTTTCTTCCAAGCACCTTTGCCACAGTCTTTTTAAAGAGCAAGAAACAGGTTTCCAAATCTGATTAAAGCAGTCTTCAAAGTATTACTGAGTCACCAAGCTATTAAAAGAATTCTTCACTTTGAGAGTCTCTGGAGGCATTCAGAGCTGGCCTCAACACATTTCTATGTGATTTACTCTTGGTGATTCTACTCTAGCAGAGAGATTCGACAAGAAAATCTCCAAAGGTCCCTTCCACTCCTACCATTCTGTGAATAATGTGTACAGCACAGGAGAAGCAAAGGAGTAAGACTGATTCACTATAATGGAAATTAAAGTAGGGTGAAATAGTAAGATTATACTCATAAGTTGCTATTTCTTAATTGGGAACTCCCTATTTGGATAGGAGTATCGCAGATGTCAGAGTGCTTCTCTTAAGAAAGCTTGTTCCAAAGCATTCCATGACTGACTTGATTTTTACTTTCCTAGCTTTCTTAATTTACTTAAGCACTGTAAACAGTCTGCTCACAGTTTATCATCTAAGATCTTTATTCTTTTGCCAATACATTTTACTTCCTTTTTCCACATTCATATCACTATTGTCACCATAACGATTACAGCACGACCACACAAGTGTCTTATAATGCTGGAAAAGAGAACGCTAACCTCAGAGAGGACAGTATTAAGCCACCTCTGCTACTCTCACAGGATACGCATTTAAACATGAAAGAATCACAAGCTTAAACATACCACATTTTAATCACTGACTGTTCCCTCTTCTGTGTCAAAGGCAAACCTATTCTACTCTTACTAAGAAGTACGAAGGTTCGTAATTAAAAAGGTTCTAACACTTCCGAATTCAGAAGTAGTAGTATTAGGAATTAGTAAAAATGTTACCAACACAGGAAAACAAAGAAACAAAAAAAAAAAAAAGAAAAAGGCAGGCATTAGAGTAAAAAGACCACAAGGGTGTGGAGCAGTAAAAGGATGATGAATGCAAAAACGGTAGTTTAGCATAGGTTAGTCCCGACCATTGTCTACGTTTTTGTAAGTTAAAAGAACTTTGAAAATAAAAGGGAGAAAATCACTTTTGCATGAAAAAAAAAGCTGCTCTGCCCGCAACCTACACACACTGTTTAATTTATTACTGTTTCAGTTCATCTACTGATCTCTCCTACAGCGTGTGAGGACACTTAGGGATTTCAAAAGGAATAAAACAGGGAAGAGGCTTGATCTCTCTTTAGCAGGGGGTGCTGAAAAGTTTTTTCATATGCAAAACAACCAACACAAAACATAGTGTTTCTTTGAAGTTCAAGTATTCCTGAAGATAACTGCAGTATAGGTTGACAATCTGAGCAATCAGAAGGAAAAAAAAAACAAACAAACAACCCACCTCCCTCTCTTGCATACAATGATCATCAATAAGCATTGCAGCAACGATATTCTAATTTTTAAAGGGACCTACAAAATGGGCAAAACAACTTAATGTTGTGTGGGTAATTTAGTTCATTGTGAAGAACACCACCAACCTGTTTAGGATTAAAAACAAACTTTTTACTTCACATAAGTGAGCAAAAGAATACTAAACAAAATAATTTACAACTCTAAACCACAATAAGCTTATTGTTCTTATGTAAACACAGAAAAGCATGTGTTTCAAACATCCCAAATTCTCCAAGATGTTAAGAAAATCAAATAACTATGTAAATACCATCAAATCTCAAACAGTCCAAACAATGGAATAGAACAGCACTAAGACAGGCAAACAATGATTATAAAAGCAAACCACACAAAATACTTCAAGAGATATCTTAAAGCAAGGTGAACACTCACCAACATCAGGTTTCTGAACAGTGAGTTAGAAAACAGGAGATAGCTAAGCAGAGTGAATCATGCACCTGCACTAAGACTTTTATGCTTGATAAACCTCACTCTGGAGCTGCTAATCCCTAAAGTTCTAATGAAGAAGCCTTTCAAAATGCTCACTGCCCTGATCATAACTGACACAAACTCCGATGGGCTGCTCTTCGTCATTCCCTCTTCCAAATACTGCGGCTACCTCTTCTAAGACAGAGAGATGGAGTTCAACCTCTTTGGCCCTACTATGATGTCCATGCCTTACTGATATCCAAGGGCTCACACCCTTCATTTTTGTGCTTATGCATGTCTGGAAGGCAGAAGACTTGTAGAAACTGGCAAAATGAGCACTAAGAAGAAAGTTGACAGATCTCAGCTGTGTTCAACTGTTCAATGCCCAATGACAATGGGAGTCCCTCGGGGGTCAGTACCAGGACCAGTTTAACATCGTTGTCAGCAACATGGGCAGTGGCATGGAGTGCACTCTCAGCAAGTTTGTCAATGACACCAAACTGTGTGGTCTGGTTGACACACTGGAGGAACAGGATGCCATTCAGAGAGGCTTGGACAGACTTGAGAGGTGGGGCCAAGACAACCTTGTGAACCACAGAATCACAGAATATTAGGGGCTGCAAGGGATCTTGGAATTCCAATCCCCCTGCCAGAGCAGGATTACCTAGAGTAGATCACAAAGGAATGCATCCAGGTGGGTTTTGAGTATCTCCACAGAAGGAGACTCCACAACCTCCCTGGGTAGCCTGTTCCAATGTTCCATCACCCTCACAGTGAAAATTCATGTTTCCATGGAACTTCCTAGGCCTCAACTTCCACCCACTGCCCCTTGTCCTGTCATTGGGCACTGCTGAGAAGACCCTGGGTCCATCCTCTTGGCACCTTTTATATATTTATAAACATTAATGAACTCACCCCTCAGTCTCCTCCAAGCTAAAGAGCCCTAGATCCCTCAGTCTGTCCTCATAAAGATGTTCCCCTTTGTTAATCATTTTCGTGGCTCTGCACCACTCTTTCAAGCAGTTCCCTGTCCTTCCTGAACTGAGAGGCCCAGAACTGGACACAATATTCTAGATGTGGCCTCACCAGGGCAGAGTAGAGGGGGAAGACAACCTCTCTGGACCTACTATCCACACCCCTTCCAATACAACCCAGGATACCATTGGCCTTCTTGGTCACAACAGCACATTGCTAATTCATGGTCCACCTTCCATCCACTAGGACCCCCAGATCCCTTTCCCCTTCACTGCTCTCCAACTGGTCAGTAACCAACCTACACTGCTCCATGGGGTTGTTCTTTCCCAGGTGCAAGACCCCACACTTGCCCTTGTTGAATTTCATTCAATTTCTCCCTGTGCAGCTCTCCAGCCTGTCTAAGCCTTGCTGAATGGCAGCACAACCCTCTGGTGCGCCAGGCACCCCACCCAGTTTTGTGTCATCAGCAAACTTGCTGACAGTGCATTCAGTGCCCTCATCCAGGCTATTGATGAATATATTGAACAGCACTGATCCCAGTACTGACCCCTGAGGGACTCCACTAGATTCAGGCCTCCAACTAGACTTCATCCCACTGACCACAACCCTCTTACTTCTTTCCTTCAACCAGTTCTCTATCCACCCCACTACCTGATCCTCCAGACCAGTTCCTCAGTTTAGCTGCAAGGATGCTGTGGGAGACAGTATCAAATGCTTTACTGAAAACAAGATAAACCACATCCACTGCTCTACCATCATCTATGCACCTGGTTATGTCCTTGTAAAAGGTTAACAGGTTGGTCATACACACCTTCCTCTTGGTAAAACCATGCTGACTGCTCCCAACAACCCTCTTGTCCTTGATATGCCTAAGGACAGCACCAAGGATAAGTTGCTCCATTACCTTTCTGGGAAGGGAGGTGAGGCTGACCAGTCTATAGTTACCTGGGTTCTCCTTCTTACTGTTTTTGAAGATTGGAGTGATGTACGCTTTCCTCCACTCCCCAGGCACCTCTCCTGTGTGCCATGACTTACCAAAGATGGTGGAAAGTGGTCTGGCAATGACCTCCACCAGCTCCCTCAGCACCCTTGGGTGCATCCCATCAGGACCCATGGATTTATGGATGTCCAGATGACTTAACTGTTGCCTAACCTAGTCCTCATCCACCCAGTCCTCACCAACCAAGGAAAACCCCTCCTTTGTCCTGTCATTCTCTGGTGCTTCAAGGGTCTGGGGCTCCCAAGGACAGTCTCCAGCAGTACAGATGGAGACAAAGAAAGCATTCAGTAACTCTGGCTTCTTTGTGTCTTCTGTCACCAAGGCACCCATCTCACTCAGCTGTGGGCCTGTATTGCCTCTGGTGTTAGTTTTTCCTGCAATGTATTTGAGGAAGCCCTTTGTGTTGTCCTTGACCTCCCTTGCAAGTTTGAAGGCCAAGTGCAAGGTCCTACACCTGGGTCAGGGCAATCCCAAGCACAAGTATAGGGTGAGCGAGGATTGGCTTGAGAGCAGTCTTAAGGACTTCAAGGTGATGATAAACTTCACACAAGCCAGAAATGTGCACTGCCAGCCAAGGCACACCACAACCTGGGATGCATTGAAAGAACTGTGACAAGCAGGACAAGAGAGGTGATTCTGTGCCTCTACTCTGCTCTCAGTAGGCCCCACCTGCACTACTGAACCCAGTTCTGGTGCCCCAAGAATAAGTAGGACATTGAACTGCTGGAGTGGGTCCAGAGGAAGGCCACAAAGGTGATCAGAGGGCTGGAGCACCTTCCCTATGGGGACAGGTTACAAGAGCTGGGGCTGCTTAGCCTGGAGAAAAGAAGGCTCCAAGGAGACCTTATAGTGGCCTTACAGTACCTGAAAAGGGTCTACAAGAAAGCTGGGGAATGACTTTTTACAAGGCCTCGTTGTGATAGGATGAGAGGGAATGAATTGAAGCTTGAGGAGGGTAGATTCAGACCAGATATTAGTTAGAAATTCTTTACAGTGAAGGTGGTAAGACACTAGAACAGGCTGTCCAGGAAGGTCATGGATGCCCCTCCCTAGAGGTATTCAAGGCCAGGCTGGATTAGGCCATGACTAATCTGGTCTAGTGAATGATGTCCTCACCCATGGCAGGGTTGGAACTACATGAACTCTAAGTTCCCTTCCCTATGAATCTGAAAACCTGGAGGTTGTAAGTTTGGGAACACAATTCAAGTACATTCAAGTACATTCTTCTGCTTTTGGGGAGAGAACCAAATGCCACATGGTATGACCTTTTATGAACCTGAATCTCCAGACTTGAGAAATCATAAGAAAAGAAAACATAATGAGGAAACAATACCCAACCACTTTCAAAAAACAGATCTCAGAATTTTGTTGCTACTGCATTATTACACCACCTGAAACCCGTTGCCACAAGTAGAACACATACTTCCTCCAACCCAAGGACCAAGTTGATGTATGCCAGGATCATAGAATGGTGCAGGCTGGAAGGGAGCTCCAAAGGTCATCTAGTCCAACCTCCCCACAGTCAGCAGGGACATCTCCAACTACACCAGGCTGCCCAGGGTCTTGTTGAGCCTCTCCAAATATCTCCAGGGAAGGGGCCTGAACCACATGCCCGGGCAACCTGTTCTACTGTCCCACTACCCTCCTAATAAACAACCTGTTCCTAACAGCCAATCTAAATCTGCTCTTCTTCAGCTTAAACCCATTTTCCCTCACTCTGTCACTGCAGGATTTTGTAACCGGTCTCTCCCCATCCTTCTTGTAGGCCCCCTTCAGGTACTGGGAGGCTGCTTTTAGACCTCCTTGAAGCCTCCTCTTCTCCAGGCTGAACAACCCCAGCTCCCTCAGCCTGTCCTTGTACCAGAGGCACTCCAAACTCCTGATCATACTCATGACCTTCCTCTAGACCCACTCCATCAGGTCCATGTCCTTCCTACACTGAGGGCTCCAGACCTGTACACAGTACTCCAAGTGATGTTTCACCAGAGCAGAGCAGCAGAATGAACTCTCTGGATCTGCTGGCCACACATCTGTTGATGCAGCCCAGGATGTAACTGGCCTTCTGGACTGCAAGCACACACTGTCTGCTCATGTCCAGCTTCTCATCCATCAGCACCCCCAAGTCCTTTTCCACAGGGCTGCTTTCTATCACCCCATCCCCTAGTCTGTATTGATAGTGAGGACTGTTCCGGCCCAGGTGCAGAAGCCTGCACTTGCTCTTGTTGAACCTCACGAGGTTCACCTGGGCTTATCTATCATCTTTATAGAGATCTTTAAAGATCATCATTATTGATGATCTTTATTGACCTCTCCAACTTGTCCAGATCCCTCTGGATGACACCATGTCCTTCTGGTGTATCAACACCACCACTCAGCTTGGTGTCATCTGCAAACCTGCTGATGGTGCATGCAATCCCACAGTCTATATCATTGATAAAAATATTGAACAGCACAGGTCTCAGTATGGACCCCTGAGGGACATCACCTGTCACTGCTCTCCATCTGGACTTCAAGACATTGAGCACCACCCTCTAGATGTGACCATCCAGGATGGCCATGAGGGGCTCAGACTGAGAAAGAATATTAAGCAAGAATTCATTTTGCACATTTCCTTTTCCTATCTGAAAGTACACGATTCTGTATGTTCTTACACCTGCGCTCCATTTTTCACCCTGGGCTCACTCAGACCCTTATCCTCTTTCACAGAATCAACCAGGTTGGAAAAAACCTGAGAGATCATCAGCTACAACCTATTACCTAATACCTCATGACAACTAAACCACGGTTTCAAGTGCCACATCCAATCCTTTTTTGAACACCTCCAAGCATGGTGACTCCACCACCTCCCTCGGCAGCACATCCCACTGCCCAATTGCTCTTTCTGTGAAGAACTTTCTCCTCGCCTTGAGCCTAAATTTCTCCTGGTGCAGCTTGAGACTGTGTCCTCTTGTTCTGTTGCCAACCCCTACCTGGCAACCTCTTTTCAGGTAGTTGTAAAGAGCAATAAGGTCTCCCCTGAGCCTCCTCTTCTCCAGGCTAAACAACCCCAGCTCCCTCAGCCTCTCCTCGTAGGGCTTGTGCTCGAGACCTCTCCCCAGCCTTATTGGCCTACTCTGGACACGTTCAAGTGTTTCAATGTCCTTCTTAAATTGAGAAGCCCAGAACTGGACAGAGTACTCAAGGTGTGGCCTGACCAGTGATCACAGAGAAAAGGGTATTGTTTAGTCCCTGGCTAACATGTAATTAGGCCGTCATGGCTTTCCAAAGCTGCAGGCTGAGACAGTGGAAAAACACTATCATCGAGACTTTTCGTTTTTGTAGTGGGTCCCAACAAAACGATTTTGCATACAACAGCGCCATCTTCAGTTCCTTCAGAAAAACTGCTCTACTATAATGCAAAAGGAAAAGAGCCATAAGCTGGATCCAAGAGGTAGCACGGGGCTATTCCTTCGTCTAAAAAAGTTATTCCTTGTCTAAAACGGTAGAGGTGATGCCTTCAGTTAGCATCAGAAGGTTTGTTTTCCCTCCAGTTGCAGTTTTGGTTCTAGGACCAGCTCACAGAAATTTAACTCCCACAGAAGCAGCTGTCTCCCACTCTGACTTCCTTTGGGGAAGAAAACATGCAAAATAACCACTTAGCTAGATATGTATTCCTTTTGCAGGCATGGCAAAAAGGCTCATCTGCCAAATTTTTCATATGTGCTAAAAAAAAAAAAAAAACCCTACAGTTTTCTTGAAAGGTAATAAAGGTCACTCAATTCCCTCAATAGCAGCAAATGAAGTTTTTTCTCAGCATCAGCTGCAGAATGGCAAAAGCCATTTACACATACTGACACCCATTTATCTACACCATCTGGCAAGCTTTCTTGCATAGTCTCAACATTTCTGTTTGTTGTGATAAATAAAAACCACCATGCCTCAGCATACACACATGATATTCAGTGTCTGGAGACATTCTAGAAACCACTTGCAAAGTTCTTACTGGAGTACTCCCTCTGAAGTGATGTCTATAGAAAAGTCTTATAAACAAAACACAATATGAACATCTGTTGACCTGGTGGTTGGAAATAATATCACATAGAGACAAAGTAGGAACTGTTTGTATTCAGATCCTTGTTTCCAAGTGTTAAGTCACTGTCTTTGGAGGATTCTGTTGCCAAGAGCAAAGATTAAACAACTCAGTTCTATATACTGTATCTGTAGGTTCAGCCTTCCTTGTACCTTTTGCACTTAAAATCTTCTGGATTGAACTGTATATTCATGATTCCATAAGTGCTTTCATCGCCTCCCACAGGAACTAAGAGAGGTTTGGTATCCTCTTCCATATTTGGTGAATGTGTCTGCTTCTAGATTCTGTCAGTTATTCTAACCTAAAAAAGAAATGAGACAAATGCAGTTAAGTAAAATTGTGTCCCGGCTATAAATTTAACACTGGTAGACTCCCACAGCTTCAGAAGCCCTGGAATGAAAGCCACATAAAATCCCTTCAATTTGCCACTTGGGAATTCTCATTTCATAACACAAACATCATGGGACAAGTGCAGCAGAGATGGTATTCTCTACAACACACTATCTACTTATGCGCTCAATATACAATTGTAGTCAGAATCTCTACTAGCACTGCAACAGACAACATCAGTTAAAGGATGCTGCTGCTTAAATTTGAATGGAAACAGATATGTGAAAAGTGAGGCTTGGAATCTGAATTTCCCTTGAGCAACCACAACTAAGAATTAAGTCCACCATATGAAAATTACCCTTCAGCATATTCATACACAGGTCTTGTCTTCCTGCATAGGACTCCCTTCCTTATTGCTCCACCATAAGACCAGTGTGAGTTTTAAAGGACCTCAATTTCCAATTTTTAACAGTACAGGTGAGAACAATTTATCAGTTAGAGACTATTGTTTCACTAAGTTACTTCAGACTTTGCAGCAGAAACATAAGCACTTTTACAATGTATTTCCCAGACTAAAGATCAGACCATTGCAGTCTATTATGTCCCAGCTCTTTGAATTAAAGGCAATGAATGGTTAATAAGGCACTAATAATAACATATTTATGACTTCAGAGCACTCCTGGCGAATGTGGAAAAGATCACTTTTAAGCTAATGGAATTCTACTTAGACTGGATTACAGTCCTCACATAGGACTCGCCGCAGTTTCATGTGCACCTGAACAAACATAAAAGGCTTTAACAGTTCTCATTCCTGCTACCTCCTGAAGAATTCCTTTGCAAGGTCTCCTTCAAACAAAAATGTCAGAAGCTTAGAATCATAGAATCAGTCAGGGTTGGAAGGGACCACAAGGATCATCTAGTTCCAACCCCCCTGCCATGGGCAGGGACACCCTACACTAGATCACGCTGGCCAGAGCCTCGTCCAGCCTGGTCTTAAACACCTCCAGGGACTGGGCCTCAACCACCTCCCTGGATAACCCATTCCAGGGCTTCACCACTCTCATGGTGAAGAACTTCTTCCTCACATCCAGCCTGAATCTCCCCATTTCCAGCTTCATTCCATTCCCCCTAGTCCTATCACTACCTGATATCCTGAGAAGTCCCTCACCAGCCTTCCTGTAGTCCCCCTTCAGATACTGGAAGGCCACAATGAGGTCACCTCTGAGCCTTCTCTTCTCCAGACTGAACAGCCCCAACTCCTTCAGTCTGTCCTCATAGCAGAGGTGCTCCAGCCCTCTGATCATCCTCGTGGCCCACAAAGAAGGATCTTCTCTTTCTAGGGAATTGTTTCTGATGCTTTAGAATGTTAGACAGAAAAGACAAATGAGAACCACAGCTGCCACTAGCTAAGGGAGGATGGCACTGCATGTTTGAAACCTGGTGTGATGAAAGAAGGTACGATAGAAACAATGAGGCATGCATCATCCTTCCTCCACCCTCACATATACACTGAAGGATGCATCCCAAAATTCCCACCAACCTAACTAAAGCAATGGCATGGCTCTATCCTTTCCTAACTGCCGCGATTAAGAGACGGGACTCAGCCTGATGCAGGCTAGGTGTCCAGTTTATTACACAAAATCCTTCTTTATAAAAGCTTATACAATACAAAAAAGCAGCCTACTGCTGGAACAGGGACCCCGTAACAACAATCTGGTATGTCTCAAGTCTTACACACTCCAGTCATAACAACCATTCGTCATCAAATGTATGCCCTTCTCCAACCACACTGCTGGACTGTAATTCACAGGCCATCAAGGCCAACACTATCCCCTCTTATCAGGCCAGCAGCGCTTGGAGCTCGGCTCTCCAAGATTTAACCCTTCACCTAACTGCATGTTCCCAACCCTGCTGCATTAAGTCATCCTGCTAATGTCTCTGAAAAAAAACCCACCAGAGAATCTGTAGGAGAGCACAAAAAGGGAGGCCGTTTTCAATCATGCTGACTCTGGGGTTCAAACAACTGCTAAAGGAGGAGTAGAATAAAACTGAAGGAGTGTGTAGAAGGTTTAAAATATGGTACCATCTTCTTTTATTCCATTCTTATCACTTTTCACCTTAACACACTGCATGCTTTTTCTGAACAAGATACACCTCGACCTCATAAACAGGCCCCTCACTCATTCTGTATTTTGCATGCCTCTCAGCTTGTATCACACTTTGGATGTAGCCATAAAAATACAGATGAAAATTTAAATTCATAATAGTTGAACTGAAATTCTAAATTAATTTAAATCCCATATATTCAGAAACTGTTTTAGTCACAGTTTTCCATAAGACTGCAGAACTGAGATCCCTTCCTTTCACACACTCCAGTTTATGGTGCAGATTATAAAGAGAGTAAATGTTAATTTAAGATACTGCTTTGAACACATCTCTTTCTCAGAAATCTGTTGTAAATAATGTATTTGTACTTTAAAATTCAATCTGACAAAAGCAGACATTATCACCATATTGATTTTCTCTGCACAGTGGCTATATAATAAAGAACCTAGAAGATTCAATAGTATTCTATAAAGAAAAATAATCCTTCCAAAAAGTAGCGTAATATGGGCTTGACAGTGTGATTTAGGTTTTACAGAGTTGTTGCTTACTCACTCCTTAGAATACACTTAAAAGCTACACTGGTGAATACTTCATTTTTCCAGTGCCCACTACTGAAAACAGGTATGTGAAGCTTATGACCAGTGAACTGATTACAAAAAGATGCAGCTATCACATATGTAAAGACTGCTGCTGGATCCAGTATAGCTTTAAAGACTATCAGAAGAGTAAGATGAAGAAGAATGAACTTGATGAACTTTTAATCTAATTTCACCCCTGTCTAGCTGGACTACATTCTCAAAAACATGCTTAATACATAGAATGGAGGCAGTTGTGCCATACAAAGTAACCGTCTGATAGACTCCATTACAATAACCTCTTCTCAATTTGCTTACCTTATTAGTATCCTAGTTATCTCACGATTTTTTTATACTGGGTATCTAATCTGTGTTCACCTCATTCTAGAGGTTTATTCCAAAAATCTGTGATATGACATGCAGTACGTCCTATATGGTCTTAAAAGCCTAGAATCAGGAGCAGGACACCTAACACAAAGAATTAATGTTAAAAAATTAAAAAAAAAAAAAATTTGCTTGGCAAACCTCATTGCATTTGTGTATTTTATTAATCACTGTAGTAATAATTTCCATGACGTCATTGTGGCATTCAAAGAATTGCAATGGCTCTCTGGGATTCAATAGATCACCACTTGGAAACTGAGAAGGTTGGTTTAAGGATATGCGAGTCATTTGTTGTCAAACTGGATTTTCCTCCAAGTGAGAAAGACGTCACCACTAGCTGTAGTGTACCTGCAGTTGCCAATTTCACAGTACTTTGTGTTTGGCAGTGCTATGTGTTAGAAGCACCACTGTTCCCTGCTGCTCATTCTCACAGTTTTTTCTCCACCTATTTGTGGTGGCACAGCTATTTGTCTTGTTCTGGTAGAATGAACAGGACTGAGGAACAGGGCTGGCTTACAATATAACAATGAAAAGGAAGATTTTGGGCTTAGTTTGGGATTATCTGGGCTGTGGTTCTGCAGAACCAGCAGTTTCACTGTACAGTTGAAGATACAGTTATGGTTTGTGGAATCAAGAACAGAATACTGCTAGAAGCATAACTTAAGCTGACAGTATGTTCTTTTCTCCCCTCTGCATAGACCCTTCTTCTTGTAATGTTGCAAAATAAAAGAGCACTTGCCCAGTACACCCCTGAATTATGTTAAATATTTTGAATGCAATCAAGTAACTCTCAAACTAAGCATCAAAATGAGCAGATTTTTTCCTGTGCTCCATTCCCTATCTTTGTTAAGGATAATGCTAATACTTGCCTTATCTTACAGACATGTTACGAAGATAAATTAACTTTCTTGTAAAGCTTAGCTGTGATTCATAAGAAGCACTGCAAAAAATGCCAAGGAGAAGAGTTACAGTTGTTGAGCAGCAAATAAGGCAGATTAGTCTCACACAAAACTGAACACTATCACTTTCCTACTCTGACAGAAGATTCCCTATTCTCAGAACTGTCCAGCTTGAGAAAAAATATTTCATAGACAAGTATTTCTAGTCAGTATCCTAACTCACATGTAGCATGATCACTACGACTGCCTGACCAATTTTAATTTCCATTAAGCTTGGCCAAGTTTAATAATCCAACATTTGAACACTTCAACTTTACAATCTCTATCCTTTTAAACACAAATCTGTGTGTTTAATAATCTGTGCAGAGACACTGGGTTCACATATTTGGTAATGAACAAAAAACAGGGTTTTTCTCCTCAGAATATTGCACCCTATACTCTGCTCTAAAAATTGCGCTTCTCTCTCCAGATCTTCTGCCATTTGCTCATTACCATTCTATGCTTCAGCAAGGACTCCTTTCTCAGTTGCAGGAATCTGCTTTTTTTAATCTCCATCTGGCACAAGCATCATGTGTTTCCTCTCTAGTGACAGCAGAGAGGAAGATCAGAGAAGCATCACAACTAAAATCTTACTGACAAGCCAGGAACAAAAGAAGAAATGTTATGCTTTTCCCTGCAGCATGCTGTATTGCTGTTGAGAGGAAAAGGCTGCAAGAAATTTTTCTCTGCACTGGTATTTCTGCTCTTTTCCAGCTCAACTTTAGCAATGGCAGTGGTTTTGCTTGTGAAACTTCTAATCTGTCACATAATAGATACGTGCCACTTAGACTTCCAAGGATTTGACTCCAGGATGAAATACTTTGGCTTTGATACCCCTACAAAAATCAGCATTAAGTGATGTCAAAAACCACTTCCCTAAAATCCCATGGCTGTATCTAATGTAGTTAAGATTAAAAAAGTAGACTTTCCACAATAGCTATTACAAAGTAAGCATGTTGTCAGACATGTGTAGTACCAAAATCCCCACAAATACAGAGCAATGCTGACATTATCACCTTTTAAGAATTGCTGTACACAGCCTTAAAGCACACTCAGTTGCCTCCTTTCACTTACAGAGGAATGGCTACATCTAGGAGGAAAATTTGAAACACTCTTCCAGATATTAAAAAAATCTGTCCATACTACTGGCATGCTAAAATAAGATTGGGATGCTCTTCTGGGTAAGGGCTTAAAACAAGAATTACTATGCTATCAACATTGTCTTAACCATCATGAATATCTAATCCCCTGTATAAACACTATTAATATCAAGGTATTTTTCAATGGTCCAAAATTGGCATGCACTTTGATTTCTATTGTCCCTTCTTTTTTCAAGGCATAACTTCACTGGTTGCAGTGGTGAAGATGATTAAGTATGCCCTCTTGCCCTATTTTACAATTCACCTATAAACATCTAAGCAATCCATCAGAAGGACAGCAAAAGGGAAAAAGCGGATGAGAATGCAATAATCCAGGTTACTGCTGATCTTCAACTGTGAAGCAATACCTAAGGGTACACAGGTTACTTTTCTGCATTCCCTTCTGCTCTACATTGTGCAAGACTTTCTGATGGTGAACTGAACAGGGTTAGACCTTCATTAATCATCACTGGCTGCTGTTGCTGCCTTCATGTTCCCTCTGTCCTGGATATAAAATCTGTAAAGCTTCAAGGAGGGAAGATAAGGGCATATCAGTTTTAGAAACCTCATTCTAGCCTAGTGGCTGGCCTGTGGTCAGTCTTCTTTGTACTGGATGACAAAACCATATTACAGTTTGCTTGCACTATGAATCTAATAATAATATTTTATGACTCAGGTAAAGATTTGTCAATGCTTTAAGATGAGACATACATCTTTACAAATTAGAGTTATAGCCCAGGCCATGCAAGAGGGCTACCAAATACATTTACCCCATAGCAGCAACAAAACTGAGTTAGATTAGTCAATTACCCTAGTCATACCACAAGCACTGACAGTACTTAGCTGGTTTGTAGGACTGCTAGTTATCAGAGAAACTTCCATAAAAGGTAGTGGAAGGAAGGCAGAGTGGGACTCTACCACCACACATACCCCCTCCCATACCATCATGGCTACAAGTGCAGTTGGACATGGTGCTATAAAAACAGCAGCAGGAGCCCTGGGAGCTGTTTGAGCTGCACATCACCAAAGTTAAAGTTATGCATAACCACTAGCAGTGGTTTCATAACAGTTTTCCAGTGTAGGAGATCCTGTGGATCAGCCATCACAGATGTGAGGAAGAAGTTCTTCACCATGAGAGTGGTGAAGCCCTGGAATGGGTTATCCAGGGAGGTGGTTGAGGCCCAGTCCCTGGAGGTGTTTAAGACCAGGCTGGACGAGGCTCTGGCCAGCGTGATCTAGTGTAGGGTGTCCCTGCCCATGGCAGGGGTTGGAACTAGATGATCCTTGTGGTCCCTTCCAACCCTGACTGATTCTATGATTCTATGAAGCTGGAACTCCTCATTTGGAAGTCAAGTAGTTTGAAATAAACTATAACAGAACTTAGTCACCTACAACTTACTACTTTTCAACATGTTTAATTACAACTGCAGCCTTACATTTTACCTTGGTAGAATTTTGCCCCCCAAATGCTGTTCTGCTTAATGTATGGCAGCAGTTTTCCTCGGTTTGAGATTTCTAGGGATTCTTAAAGCAGCTCCCAGTCAATTATCTTACACAAATAAAACTGTGATCATTCAAATGTGGCTGCATTTAGTTTTCTTATTTAAAGTCACCATTCCTAAAACCCCACCTCATACTCATGTGGACTCTTAAATACAAGAATCCACGAATATTTAGTTGACCTAAGAAAAACTTTTTTAACGGTGCTTCTTGGTGTGACCTGATCTTACCCTAAATTTCGAGCAGGTGACTGGATCAAAAAAGGTTGAGACATAAATCTCAAGTAAACTGCAGGCTGGGAACATACAAATGTTAAGAATTAAGTAGGGTCTAAACTGAAAAACAACAATTTGAAAACAGTTTGTCAGGGTTCCTTGGTTCCTCTTTATGCGACAGCAAATCCTCCATCAGAGATGACTGAGGAATGCTCTACTGGTCCTAAGAGCAGCAGCATACATGCCCACCACCTTAAAATAAGGATAGCTTGCCACCAGTTAGCTTGTCCATTCTGTCCTACAAGTCTATTAGTTGAAGATTATTGAAACCACATAAGCAATTTAAGTCAACAGCTTTTTTGGGGAAAGAAAAAGGCTCTTGAACAGAAACACCAAACCACTGTTACGCTGTGTAGGTCAGATTGAACCAATAGGGATGCGATTGCTGCTGGATGTTAACAGCAGAGTTAGCAAGAAATGTCACATTAACTTGGTTTGTCTTCAACTGATAAAACAACCATTATTTGTATAGATCGTTTTGGTGGTGACAGTAAAGAATAATATAAAGTCGTCTCTCTCCTTAACGATTAAGTCACATTTTAAACACCTTTTTGCAGGTCAGTGGGTCCATAGGCCCGCGAAAACGGCTGTAAGCTTTCCCCCGACACGTGGGTCACTCGAAAAGCTTTCCTGGCGTTTCTGTAGCTCAGACAGCGCTCTGAGGGCAGTATGTCAGTTTTGTCACGTGACACTAGAACCATACAGGGTTGTCACCGGTCAGTTTCCACGTCCCGACCCGCTTTCGCCCTTGCCCTCGCCACCCCTCAGGTCCAGCGCCCTCGGCAGCAAACAGGGGAACCTGGGGCCCACCGGCGCGAGAGAGCCAGGCAGAAGAAAGTGGAGCCTCGTCTGGCCGGCCCACCGCGCCCCAGGGGGCTGGCAAAGCATGGGCAGTGCTGCGGCCACAGCGAGTGAGGCGGCCGCGGAGTCGTCCCCCGCGCCAAGACCCAGGAGCCCCGCGGCGCGTGCCCACTGAGCCGTCCTCCCCTCCGGGCGCCCCGGCCGGCCCCGAAGGCGCTGCCAGCTGGCGCCACACAAAGAGACGCAGCTCCTCTACCTGCGGCGGCTCGGCACCGCCTCGCGCCTCTCCGGCGGGTTCCCGCTCCCGGAGCAGCAACAGGAAGCACCCGGGGCCGGGCCGGCGGCAGGCGCCTCTGTGCTGCCGCCGGATCCGGACGTAGCGAGCCGCGTAGTTCCTGAGAGCGGCGCCGCTGAGGGAGCTGCCGGGTACAGGACTATGCTTCCCGGGAAGCAGTGCGCGGTGCCAGGCTGCCGGGGCGGGGCCGCGCGCCTCACTGCAGGCAGGATTGGCTGCGCTGTGCTGTGACGGTATTAGCGCTCGGCTTGGAGCGTCGGCGAGGCGCCGGTGGGCTTTATCGAGGGTTAATCAGACCGAAAAGCCAGCCCTGAGGAGCTTGCTGATTTGTTTTAAGGCAGGAGGTGCCACGCCTGTTCTTGGGGCGCTATCGCTGTCCTCCCCTCTCTGTAAACAGTTATTGGTACTGCAGTAAGGTGCACCGCGCGCGGGGCTTCCTACCGCCTGAGCAAGGTCTGTAGTGAGGTTGTCATAGTATGGACAAGCGTATACCGCCGAGGCAGGAAGACAAGATTTGTGGTTGCTGCTGATAGCTTAATTAAAACAAACAAAACCAGAAGCCCGCACATATGCTTCCATGCTTTTGCAGTCAGCATGTTGAAAAGTTGGGGCAGTTTCGGCTATGTGCCTCCTGTTTGTGCCACATAAGCTACACCTCCGGTGTCCCTAGTGTCTAGCCCAGTAGGTGGGCACACGAAATAGCGTATTTCATACCCATAATATCCTGCACCCTATAAATTAATTTGCAAATTCATTTGCAAAGTCATTCTCCTCCTCTGTCTTCCCTCTCTTATGGGAGATGCTCCCTATGGGGTAACGGTGGGGGAGTATCTCAAGGCCTCTTAGGCCTTGATAGACCTAATGCTAGGAGGAGAAGCAGGGTGGTGACAGTCTCAGACCTGGCCAGCCTGAGACCAGCCTAGCAGTGGGGGGAAGAAGGAGCCCTGGGGGTTTGGGGTATACCCTCAGGTGGGGAGAAGGGAAGTGTTGGGAGGCCTTTGGGTGTGCTGTTGGGGACTCCATGCTTTGGGATTCTTCTGTCACTATGCTTTGTAGCTTCTGTAAAACACTGCTTTTCCATTTCAACTTTCTATCACTTTTGCAATCCATTTGTGTGAGTGCCATTCTTTTGCCCCTTTCAGGGACAATAGGGGATCTGTCTGGCCTCAAACTAGGACAAAAGTGCAGACGTAACCTCACCAAAACAAACCACATGGGTCCTCACATGATTAGCTAAGCACCTGCTCTGGGGAATGAGGTGCCCTGACCAGCTCAGGGCAGCATGCAAGACTTGAGCAATGGGCAGGGAAGCAGGCTAGAAAACCAGGATGCTCAGCCAGTCAATACATTTTAGAAACTGTTTATAATCCTAGGGTGTTGGACAGCTGAGATATCTTTGCTGTGTGAGAACATTACAAAACAGGCTAGACACAAATCCCAGTCTGTACTTGCTCTTCAAGTGCAGCCCACATCAGATTGTGTGGCTAGCAGCAGCACAGTACCTGCAGAAAACTGCAGTGTAGTTGACTTTCAGACCATGGGAGGAAATGAGGCAGCAGAAACAAATACCATCAATCATCATGAAACTAAACTGCACACAAGCTTGGTCAGACCCAGACTCTTGCCTCTGTGTAGATCAGCAAATATAACATCTTCTAACCTCATACAGAAAACTTTGTTAGAGGCTAGTGTTCACAAAGGAGTCCTGTAAAATCCACTTTATTCTGATGGAATCCATAGGGCATATCCCTGTGG
Organism: Picus viridis; assembly: GCA_033816785.1. Taxonomy (NCBI): domain Eukaryota; kingdom Metazoa; phylum Chordata; class Aves; order Piciformes; family Picidae; genus Picus; species Picus viridis. The sequence continues at coordinate 70,509,009 of CM066606.1, read as the reverse complement.
GGGTCTCTTAAACTGCTGGAGGAGGTGGCCTCCTTTTATCCTAAATCCCTAGCTGCAAGAAACCCTCTTCCTTTCCCCTGTGTCTCAGATGCTTGAAATGTACAGACTTCCTGGTCTGCCTACTACATACTCCCCCTTATACGTATACACCTCTGCATCATACATTGCTTGTTCATTAAAATTAGGCTTTATACTTCCCCATGCAGATAAGTTAATATTTAAAAGACTATTAAGCCTATGCACTAAGTCGAAAGTATAGACTGTATTGAGTTACTACTGGGTTCTACTGGCTTCGAAGGACATCTTCTTAGTTAAGGAGATATATGGGGAGGCTTCAGTAATAAGGCTGTAAAGACTCTTTGTTAGTTATGGGCAATAAAGATGAGGTCACATTGCTGAGATGGCACAAGCTGCCCCAGCCAATCAAATTTTGGAAACATTTTGTGCTCTTTATTGGTTCCTAGTTCTCTTTTTATTATTTCAGGCTGCATATTGTAATGTTTTTATTTGTAAAGACATGTCTTTATCCCATCACTCCTGAGATGTTCTTAGTATTTGAGTGTATGTTGTGGGCTTGAATATTTGAAGATTCTGGACAATGAGTCAGGAAGTCTGTCCACCTGCTAGATGAATTTGAAATGTAATGCTAACATCAATGCTGGAGCTATGAAAGTGAATTAAACTAAAACAAAAGTCAAGATACGTGATGTGACGAAATTACTTTTTTCAGCATGCAAGCATCTAGCCTTACTTGTGCCAGTCTGTTCTCTGTGTACTATGCTATGAAAGACTTACATAGTTACTGCTATAGTAGATGATAAGTATTTCATTGTATTCTTGGTCCCTAATTACAGTCCTTGTGATTACAAAAAAATATTTGTGGTGGGTTGAAATTCCCCCCAACATAAAATTGCCAGACCAGTTCTATTGAAAGCAAATGAAGCTATATTTACAAGCAAAACTACAATCTAGTATCATAGTATCAGTCAGGGTTGGAAGGGTCCAGAAGGATCATCTAGTTCCACCCCCCTGCCATGGGCAGGGACACCCCACACTAGATCGGGCTGGCCAGAGCCTCATCCAGCCTGGTCTTAAACACTTCCAGGGACGGGGCCTCAACCACCTCCCTGGATAACCCATTCCAGGCCTTCACCACTCTCATGGTGAAGAACTTCTTCCTCACATCTAGCCTGAATCTCCCCACCTCCAGCTTCATTCCATTCCCCCTAGTCCTATCACTACCTGAGATCCTGAGAAGTCCCTCCCCAGCCTTCCTGTAGGCCCCCTTCAGATACTGGAAGGCCACAATGAGGTCACCTGGGAGCCTTCTCTTCTCCAGACTGAACAGCCCCAACTCCTTCAGTCTGTCCTCATAGAAGAGGTGCTCCAGCCCTCTGATCATCCTCGGGGCCCTTCTCTGGACACGTTCCAGCATGTCCACATCCCTCCTGTAATAGGGGCTCCAGAACCGGAAACAGTGCTCCAGGTGGGGTCTCACCAAAGCTGAGTAGAGGGGGAGAATCACCTCCCTTGACCATATGGCATAATATGGCATGCAAGGAATATGTATAAAATATACAGTATTTACATATATTTGCAATTTATAAACAACACAAGGACCCCCTGGACCAAACCAGCTTTCCTCCTCTTCCCCCCACCTTCTCCCCTGTACACACAGGACAGGAGAAGGAAGGAGAAAAGCGGAGAGAGAGCTTATTAGTACTTACCCACAACAAAGAATGCAGTCAAGGTCAGCAAGCTGGCAGAAGCAACTAGCTAGTATCTGCCAGAGTGAGGGAAGACAAAAAGAGAAAGAGTTAGTTTACCCAGCTAACTTTATGTTAGATACCAAGCCAATGGGATTATTTAGACTTTATCATTATTTTCCTTTTGCATCCAGTGGTAATTTATTTACATTCTATCACTTTCTGTTCAAGATCTACGGAAAAATTTCTAGGCACAGCCTAAAACTACCACAGCATTTTATGGTAAGAACTGCAAAGTAGCTAAACACAAGTTTAAAGATTCCTCCTTCTTCTTCACGAAAACTGCTGCCAACAGCTGACTTCACAAAAGAGGATTTGGTCCTTGTCCTGGAGTATATTTGTTGTGGCTTTCTATTCTGATGACATGTTACTTTCTGTTAAAACACTGTCTCACATGCTTGAGCAGTGTCTACAAAAATGGGAGCTTGAATTAATTTAGGGCATCTTGATACATCTGTAAAATGAAGCTATTAGAATATGTGCAGTTTACATGATGCTGACTCTTCTTGTGAATTAGCCTTAAGGCATGACTTTGCTCTGTACTTGCAGATATACAATAAGTAAGATGTGCAAATTAATAAAGATGAGGCATTATATGAGAGCAGTCTTGAGAAGAAGGACTTGGCAGCGTTGGTTGACAAAAAACAGAATGTGAGCCAGCCATGTGTGCTTGCAGCTCAGAAGGCCAGCTGTATCCTGGGCTGCATCAAAAGAAGTGGGACCAGCAGGATGAGGGAGGTCATTCTGTCGGTATACTCTGCTCTTGTGAGACCCCACCTAGAGTACTGTGTCCGTTTTTGGTGCCCATAACACAAAAAGAGCATTGAACTGTTGGGACAGGTTCAGAGGATGGCCATGAAGAAGATCAGAGGGCTGGAGCACCTCCCCTGTGGACACAGGCTACAAGAGTTGTGTCTGTTCAGCCTGCAGAAGGCTCTAGGGAGACCTTATAGCAGCTTTGTAGTACCTGGAGGTTGTCTACAAGAAAGCTGTGGAGGAACGTTTTACAAGGGCTTATAGTAAGGGAATGAGAGGGAATGGATTGAAGCTTGAGGAAGGTAGATTTAGACTAATATTAGGAAGAAATTCTTTACAGTGAGGGTGGTGAGACACTGGAACAAGCTGCCCAGGGAGGTCATGGATGCCCCCTCCCTGAAGGTGTTCAAGGTCAGGCTGGACAAGGCCTTAAGCAACCTGGTCTAGTGGAAGGTGGCCCTGCCTATGATGGGTGGGTTGGAACTAGATGATCTTTAAGGTCCTTTCCAACCCTGTCATGGAGGCACCCACAAAACAGACAACAACAGCCACCTGAAAACTGTGGATTTATTGCAATTAATCTGTTCTCCTTCCAACACAACAGAATTACAGATCTGGATGCCAGTTAGGAAAATATTGTTCCACAATTAATTAAACTATTTAGAGAGATGAATCACAATATGCACATACTCACTGAGAAAAGGAAAATCTCCCCACGGCTACCCAGGAGACACACACACACACACACACACACACACACACACACACACACACACACACACACACACACACACACACACACTCAGCAAGGAAAGGTAAGCACTCCTTAGATGAGGTCCCATTCTAAAGGGATCTGACTGTCATGCTGCCTCTGTATGGGAAGAAACCCATCTCTCCATAGCAGGCTTCCAATTGTACCCTGTGAGCTGTGCTGAGGTAGTTCAATTTCTTTATTAGTCCTACCGCCTAGATTTCAAATCAACAAAAGGACTTCTGGGCCCTGAGGCACCATCTTTATGGTCTAGTTGTTGGGTGGGTTGGATTGTTTGATGGGTTGGACGCGATGATCTTGAAGGTCTCTTCCAACCTGGTGTATTGTATTGTATTGTATTATTGTATTGTATCTTATGTCCACGGTGTCAAGCTGATCTTTATCTGCCCTGACCAAGCCTCGTCCCTTTTTGTGGTGTCTGTCAGGACCTTATGTCAGGGGGCGGGGGCACTCGTGCCTGCCACAAGCCCAAACCATTCTATGATTGATTATAGAACATTTTAGTGGATGAAAAAGTAACTTTCCCCATCATTGCAAACACAGAGACTAACAAACTTAGTGTTTTTTAAATTTTGTTAGAGATTAGTCCAGATTTCTTCCAGAAAAATACTGATAATACATCAGGATAGCATTTACAATGTAGTAACTGTGTTACACTCCTTTTTTTTTTTTTTAATATTTTTTGGGGCAAAGAGAAAGCACACTTTACACATAAGTCAATAACTTGTTGTTAGTATAACTGAAATCCTAAGAGTCCTGAGAGTCTAATATATTATTTCTCCATCAAAAATAGAGCTTTAGTGCAACAAAAACAGAAGTTGTCTGGCTCATGAAAAAGCCTACTCAGTTTTCATGTTTAGATTACAAGTAAAAGGGTCTGCTATGGATTTAGCACAGCAGATAAAACTTAGGTTGTGATTCAGAAACTTGTGTATAGCTTTATATTCTTCCAACAAAGATGCTCCCATTACAAATTAATCATCCTGGTGTAACTAGAAAATGAAATAAAATAGGTGAATAAATAAATCACAGAATCACAGAATCAACCAGGTTGGAAGAGACCTCCAAGATCATCAAGTCCAACCAGTCACCTAACCCTATGTAATGAACTAGAATCAGTCAGGGTTGGAAGGGACCACAAGGATCATCTAGTTCCAACCCCCTGCCATGGCCAGGGACACCCTACACTAGATCAGGCTGGCCAGAGCCTCATCCAGCCTGGTCTTAAACACCTCCAGGGACGGGGCCTCAACCACCTCCCTGGATAACCCATTCCAGGGCTTCACCACTCTCATGGTGAAGAACTTCTTCCTCACATCTAGCCTGAATCTCCCCACCTCCAGCTTCATTCCATTCCCCCTAGTCCTATCACTACCTGAGATCCTGAGAAGTCCCTCCCCAGCCTTCCTGTAGGCCCCCTTCAGATACTGGAAGGCCACAATGAGGTCACCTGGGAGCCTTCTCTTCTCCAGACTGAACAGCCCCAACTCCTTCAGTCTGTCCTCATAGGAGAGGTGCTCCAGCCCTCTGATCATCCTCGTGGCCCTTCTCTGGACACGCTCCAGCACATCCACATCCCTCCTGTAATAGGGGCTCCAGAACTGGATGCATATGAAATATGAAATAGGTCAATGAAGTAACCAGAACACAGCAGAGAAACCATAATTGTTAGCTTTTTTTTCAAGGTAACACAGAATACAGATGGTAGGAGACCATCTTTGTAGACCTCAGATAAGGAGATGACAAATTGTGGAAGGAAAGATAATAAATTATGAAGTCAGCAGTTTTCTTGAAGATAAGGAGTAGAGACTCTTCTAGACAAGGCTTTCACTAATGAGTCCACACCTCTCAGAGAATACCTTAACCTCAGGAAGTAGTGAACAGAGTGATGAAGAATATCAGAGCATCAGAGGGGGAAGAAGTCAGGGGACTTTTTGAAGACCCTTCCCCAAAGTTTGCCAGGGGCTGGGAGTGTGCATGCAAAGAGACATTTGTATATATTAGCATGAGCTCTGAAAGGTTGATGAATAATTTTAAATCGTTAAAACAATCATCAACCTTTCAGAGCTCATGCTAATATATACAAATGTTTGATGGGTTGGACGCGATGATCTTGAAGGTCTCTTCCAACCTGGTTTATTCTATTGTATTGCATTCGATTGATTTCTCATATAAGCAATGAATGTACATTGATATGTATTTTATAAGACTGTATCCAAACCCTGTTCAGTATGCATGGATTTTGTGAAACAATTCGCTCATGCATGCAGCCTTAATTAAATGCCTTTTTGCTCCCTAAAACCTTCCAATTGGTCTTAGAGAGTTTGAATCCGGTATTTTGAATGAAGTAAGGAGATTCACTGTTTTTCATTCAGTTTACCACGGCATCCGTAACACTTGGACCTTGTGTATCTCAAAGAAAGCTAATCACTCCAAGCAGCTGTCATTGCTACCTGCACTTAGCACAGCCTCATATATATCATCTAGTGGCACCATTTTAAGCTTACTGTCAAACAGAAAAGCTGGTTCTTACATTTCTTAGCTGCTCTGCATTCTAATTTGAGCACCTGTGCCCTGTCCTTATGTTCCTGAAAACTGAGCATCTGTAAAAGATAGGAGTAAGGTAAAAATAACCAGAATGCTAATTCAGAGACCACTCCCCCAAAATACCACTGAGAGAGTCATTCATCATTGTAATGGGCTGCCCAGGGAGGTGGTGGAGTCACCATCCCTGGAGGTGTTCAAGAGGGGACTGGATGTGGCACTTGGTGCCATGGTCTAGTCATGAGGTCTGTGGTGACAGGTTGGACTCGATGATCTTTGAGGTCTCTTCCAACCTTGGTGATACTGTGATACCAACTGCTGCAGGAATTTGCCTCATTGCTGCCCAAAGCTCTTACTAAACATTCAGATGTTCACTGCAAAACTACAGATCTGATGTTGCATCTCTGCAGCAGAAGACCTTGAAATTCTTGAACAGACACACAGATTTTCAAATAGTTATTCTGACTAGGAAAATCTCTTGAACATGGTGGAGCAGGTTAACTAGTATTTATGACATACTTCCTTTACAATTTTCAGAATAAGCATTACTGTTTTATTTCACAGCATGAAAAGAGGTACAGAAAAGACACACACTGCACTAATGCTACCAAAACAGCATGTGTGCTCAGGGTTGAACTGTTCTTTTAGACCACATACTGCAACAATTAAGAAAGGGACTTCTAATCAGTGTTTCCTTGATGGTTAAAACATGCTGGACTAATATGTAAAATGCGTTATTAAATAATGCAGCTTGCCTTTGGATTGAAAATAGTGTCCTGGACTAAACTAGCCTCATTATACAGTTAAAAAACACATCTCACAGCTAGAAGACCCCTGCCCCAAATAAGCCACTCTCCCTTTGAGCACCTGTAGTGAATTTAGAAGTGGGGCCTCTAAAGAGAAGTGAGCAAGAGTATAACCAGTGGTTAATTAGTAGGTGTTGGCATGAGGCAAAGTGAACATATTTCACTTTACAAATATCTCCACAAATTTTAACTGGTGTGTGAACTCTGTGGGGATGCCCCCATAGCAACCCAGGCTTGTACATGTCTGAAATAAACAAGCAAATGCTCTCCTGTGTGTGTGATGTTTGGCTTGCTGCATACCAGGCAATCAATACATCTTTTTTTGGTACAACATGACCAGCCCCAAAACACAAGCAGATGTGTCAGCCATAATTTTTAATAGATGCTTTGAATTGATATTGATGTCAGAAAATTCAGCTATGTAAGGAAACCCTGTAAGACCCCAGTTTTAAGTTTTAGAAGGTAGGCATTTTAAGTTTCATGTGCAAGGAGACTCATGTCTCAGATCTTGCATACCAACGAGACAAACTAGCCACTTTTAATTTCTTAAACACATGTATATATGTTAGATTTCCCTGAATGGTCATGCATATTCATTTAATTTCCTGGAACTGGTCACCATATTTACATATCTAATCTGTCGGAGAGTGCATCTCTGTGGCTGTCTCCAAAGGGCCCTATCTATGCTCTCCTGAACTTCAACAACATAAATGAAAGAGGCATTTGGCCCTCTTTTATCTATCAAGTCTGATAGAATAAAAAACTGTGGAAAGGGCATTTTTTGTAGTTGGTTGTTTTTAAATAGATTTAACTTTGTTGCTGTTGTTATTCTAGCAAGAGATATGTTAACTGTTATGGTAGTAGTTTTAAATTTTGTTTGCAGATTAAGTTGCAGTTCTGCCAAATAGTGGACTTCACTTTCAATAGAAATGGATGAAAAATTAGGTACACCTTAACAGGTATGAAAAAATTAAGGACTATCCAGATGCTTGGATAGCTGAACGGGACCATCACTAGAGCACAGAAGCGCCCATATACTCTGAACCTGCCTTTTCCCCGAGTTGCTTTTTCCTCCCACATGCACCTTGCCTTTCCCGACCGCACCTTGCCTTTCCCGACCCTACCGCTCCTCCACACAGCGGTATGTGACAGCAGCGAGACGCACCATACACCTCCCAACCTTTTCCGCCCACAGAACCAGCAGCCTCCACAAGCGGCTTAAGGCTTCAGCAGGGCCTGCCCTAGTCCAGCAGCGGCGCACTCCCAACGGCCCGACCGCTCGACCCCCCGCTACGGGCAGTGCCACACGCGCTCCGCCCGTCAGCTGCGCTCCTATTGGCTGGCAGGCGAGGCACGTGACAGGGAAGCAACTGCACGTGGCAGAGGCGTTATCGCAGGTATTAGGGAGAGGAGACATTTTCCTTGGTCAGAGCCTCGGTGGCGGCGGGAAGGAGGTAGGGGTGCGACGGGATTGCTTGCCGTTCATGGAAGCGGAGGGGTTCCCTACTTGTGGATTGTTGGTTATGATGAGGGCACTGAGTACTGGGACAGGCAGGCTTTTCCTTGCAAACTTGCTGGAGCAGACGCCCTAATTTTGTCTCCTGCAAGCAGGTCCCTCAGGATACAGCATGTTCCAGGAGGACTGGAATACAGACGTGGGGGATGAGGCATCATCAGTCCTCCCACTCTTTGAGCAGGTATGCTGGGGCAGTTGTTGGGCTGTATCATGTTTGCTTCTCTTCATGTGTGTAAGCTGGACTCATCATGATGATTGTGCTCTAAACTGTTAACATGGTCACAGTATTCTTCAAAGGGATTTAATCCTTTTGTGTTTCTTGAAAGTGTTGTTAATGCCTAGTCTTTAGGGAAGAAAAGCCAAGAGAGTTATGGAGCCTGACTGGACGTGTGTAGCAGCTGTGTTTTCAAATCTTGATAGCCCTGTGTTTTTTTGCAAGCTCTCTGGAAGCTATCATCTATCCAGAAGTAGATGGAGATGATGCTTCCTCTCAGATAATCTGTTTTTGCAAGCTGCCTCTGCTTTGCTGGGTTTGTTCCCTACCCTTCTGAGCTGGGCTACTAAGGCATTTGCAAACCCACCTTGCTTAAACTGGGAAAAGATGCTTATAGAAATATTCTTGAGTTAAATTACTGATAGGAGAAAATGTGCAAATTTAAGGGCATTGGTTTTAATGGATATTTAAATTCAGCCTTTATGAACAAATAAAGAGGTGAGTCCAATGGCTTATCCAGATCTGTGTGTATAGCTGAAAGCAAGGTTACCAAAAGAAGATACTACAGCATTTGATTTCACAATAGTAATTTGGATTTAACTTCCTGTAGTGTTTATTAATCACATTAAGAAGTGTGAAGTCTGTAGTAATACCTAGAAGGCATGGTCTTGAAGTAAAAGTTTTGGTAGTTAGATATTGTTCCTCAGTCAGCTGGTGTTCTGGCTTACTAGAATATCTGGTTTGCATTATACAAGAGAAAGTTAAACATGGCTTTTGCTGGAAATAAAACTGACCATAAGAATGAGATGTGAAAATTAAATCCTGATCTGAATTGTTTTATATGGGGTATCTGAATCTTTGAATAAAGTAGCAGGGACTGACAAATTTTAGTTATTTCCTTGAAGATAACCTCTAAGCATTCTCAAATAAAACCCTAGAAATGCAGTTACGAAACTTCAGAATGAGATTTTTAATCACAGTACAAATAGCCTGAAAGATTGGAAAAGAAAATTACTTTAAAAAAATATTATCTTGGTTTGAACAATAAATATTTCTTATATTTGAGAGCTTAATTATTGGAAGTTGCCAAAGCTCGTGTCTCTATAATAAAGTGACAGGAGGCGAGGTAAACTTACTTAACTCCACATCAGCTGTGTAAACTGAGTTTGGTGACACTCAGATACAAATAGAATGCTATTTAGTATATTGAAACGTAATAAAATGGAGTGGAACAGTCTTGGACACTGCATTTCAGAAGTTGCAGAGGCAGCTTTTTTCAAGTGCAAAACTTAGCAGCTGTGTTTGTATTTACATACATTGCTTGACTTAGGCTTAATGTAATGTCTCTTGTTTCTTGTAGGCTGTGTTCTCTGGAAGACAAAATGGCCCCTTGTCTGATTTCCAGACAGGTGAAGGTCTGAGTGTAGGCTCATTCGGTATGTGAAGAGCACTTCTGATTTACTGACATTGGTGAGAGCTAGGCCCTTCAGCTTTATGGTGATTCCTTCCCCTTATTGTCATCTTGATGAAATGGTGTTTATTTACTATGTACATGATCTGGGGGGGGGGGATATCTCTGGAATGTATTAAACCCAGGATTTAAATCCCCATGTGCAGTAGAAAAATGAAAGTGAAAGCATTTGGTGATGGAATCAGTGACTAGCAGCTGCTGTTCAGGAATACGCTGATGCAATACTAAATTTTATTTCCAGTGAATTAGAAACAGGGATGTATTTTAGTCATCTTCACCTGTCAAATATTGCTCAAAAATTAGTAAATTTAGAGTGGTAAATGATACAGCAATGAATTAACACTAGTGTTTGGTGATTTCAGACTCCCTGTAAGACCAGTTTGTAAACCTGTATAGACATGAGTTGCATTAATAATTCACATGGTAGGCAAATTACAATTTTGAACATTGCTGTTCTTTTACCAGTTTTTAATAGATTGCTTGGCAGGTAACAGTGCAGTCTACAGTTGATTTGTTGTAAGTGATGGGTGTAGCAGATGTGACCAAAGAATGATAATGGTTCTATCCTGTTTACTGTCTATAATTTGTGGTTTTGTACAGCATTTTTCGTTAGTAGAAGCAGTAAACACGGAGGGCAGCAGGGTGAAGAAGGAACTTTCTAAAGCAGGTGTTTTATTTGTTTAGGTATTTTGGTGGCATGTGATGTGCTTTCCAAAACTTAGCAATATTGAATTAACTTAGTGTATGCAGCTGGATGAGGACTGATGGAATAAGGATAGGTTAGGACGGCAAGTAAAGAGAAGAGAGTTTTCCCCACTTTTAAAGGCAAGTAGACTTGGTCAATGGAAGCCAATCTATTGTGTTAAACCACAAAAGTAGCAATGTAAGTAATTGGTAAGCTGCTTTTTATTTGCTGCTTGCTCCACTCTGTGTTACAAACATATATGTCACAGTATATTAGAGGTTGGAAAGGACCTCAACAGATCATTGACTCCAAACCCCTGCCAAAGCAGGATCACCTAGGGTAGTCTGCACAGGAATGCATCAAGGTAGGTTCTGAAAACCTCCAGAGAAGGAAACTCCACAACCTGGGCAGCCTGTTCAGTGCTCTGTCACCCTCACTGTAAAGAAGTTTCTCCTCATGTTGAGATTAAGTCTTTTATGTTCAAGCTTGAACCCGTTGTTCTTTGTCTTATTACTGTGCACCACCGAAAGAGCTTGGCCCCCTCCACTTGACACCCACCCCTCAGATATTTATACACATTGAGATTGCCTCTCAGTCTTCTCAAGACTAAATAGCCCCCCAGGGATCTCAGTCTCTCTTCATAGGGGAGATGCTCAAGTCCCCTAATCATTCTCGTGTCTCTCTGTTGGATTCTCTCCAGCAGTTCTGTCTTTCTTGAACTGGGGAGCCCAAAGCTGGACACAGTAGTCCAGGTGTGGTCTCACCAGGGCAGAGCAGAGAGAAGAACTTCCCTAGCCCTCCTGGACACACTTTTCTTGATGCATCCCAGGATAACATTTGCTCTCTTGGCCACAAGGGCACATTGTTGTTCCATGTAGAACCTTGACAGTATCACAGTATCACCAAGGTTGGAAGAGACCTCGAAGATCATCGAGTCCAACCTGTCACCACAGACCTCATGACTAGACCATGGCACCAAGTGCCAAGTCCAGTCCCCACTTGAACAGCTCCAGGGACGGTGACTCCACCACCTCCCTGGGCAGCCCATTCCAATGATGAATGATTTGGTGAAGAACTCTCTCCTCACCTCGAGCCTAAACTTCCCCTGGTGCAGCTTGAGACTGTGTCCCCTTGTTCTGGTGCTGGTTGCTAGAGCGAAGAGGCCAACCCCTTCCTGGCTACAACCACCTTTCAGGTAGTTGTAGAGAGCAATGAGGTCGCCCCTGAGCCTCCTCCAGGCTAAACAACCCCAGCTCCCTCGTCCTCTCCTCATGGGGCTTGTGCTCAAGGCCTCACACCAGCCTTGTTGCCCTTCTCTGGACGCGTTCAAGTCCACTGGGACTGCAAAGTCTTTCTCCGTGGAGCTGCTTTGCAGCAGGGCAGCCCCTAATCTCTAGTGATGCCTGCTGTTATTCTTTCTCAGATATAGGACCCTGCACTTGTCCTTACTAACCTTTGTGAGATTTGCCTGCACCCAGCTCTCCAGCCTGTCCAGGTCAACATTGGATGGCAACACATCCTGACAGGGTGTCAGCCACCACCAACCAGTTTTGTATTGTCAGCAAACTTGCTGAGTGTGCTCTCAATCCCCTCCTCCAGGTTGTTGATAATGATACTGAACAAAACTGGACCCAATACTGATCCCTGGGGAACACCACTGGCCATAGGCCTCCCAAGTTGACTCTGTCCCACTGATGATGACCCTCTGAACTCTGTTGTTGAGCCAGTTTTCAATCCGCCTCACTGACCAGCCTTCTGTGCCACATTGCCTGAGCTTTTCCGTGAGGATGTTGTGGGAGACAGTATCAAAAGCTTTACTGAAGTCAAGATATATGACATCCACTGCTCTTCTTTCATCTGCTCATCTACCCATTTGGTCATAATTTCATAGAAGGCTATCAGATTAGTCAGACAGGATCTCCCCTTGGTAAATCCATGTTGGCTACTCCTGGTAACCTTGTCTTCCATGTGTTAGAGATGACCTCCAGGATGAGCTGCTCCATCATCATTCCAGGGATGGAGGTGAAGCTTACTGGTCTGTAGTTACCTGGGTCCTCCTTTTTGCCTTTTTTGAAGACTGGAGCGACATTTGCTTTCTTCCAGTCGTCAGGCACCTCTCTTGTTCTCCACAACTTTTCAAAGATGATGGATAGAGTCAGAGTAATTTCTACTGGCTTTACCACAAACTACTCAGATCTTCCAATGAGCAGGAGCTGTGAACATCGTTTAGACTATAAAAGCAGCAGTTCTAACATTTGTAGTGTTGTATAAGCAAGGTGTCTTAATTGTGTGACTTGGTCATGTACCAAATGTCCTTCATCCTCTTTTTTGTTCTCCTGTATGACAAGCTCCTACGTACAGGTGATCTCTTCCTTAACTTGTTTGTCATGTTGCAGAGTGTGCTCAGAGCTTCCTCTGAGTGAAACACAGCCCTGTGTTATGTCACAATTTTGCGTATCAGAAAACCTGTGGTGGGTGCATTCTGTTCCATCATCTGGGTCATGAATGAAGGTGATGTTTGCCTCATTAACAGTCATTGGAGTATTTTGCTAGTGATTTGCCTCCAGGTGGAATTTCTGCTGCTGATCATAACCCTTGGATCCTAGTGATTCAGCCTACTTTCAGTCCTCCTCACTGTCAAGTTACATAGGCTGTACTTCATTGGTTTGAGTATTTTGCAGGTGACTGTGTCAAACTCCTTGCTTTCTCGTTTTCCAGGTGCTGTTGAAAGACCTAACAGAAGTCAGTATCCTGTTGGAAGGTGTTCTAGAAGTAGAGGTGGGATTGCATGATTAGAGTTTGTAGTTTTGGGGGAGATTAAGACTTTACTTTTGGTAAAAACATTTAGAATAGAGGACCTTGCGACTGATATCTGAGTAGACTCTAGAAAGTAAAATCTTACTATGTTGGTAATAGTACTGTTTCTGTGTGGTGCTATTCTATATTTAAAATGGAAGTTAAACCTGTCTTAAGATTTGTAATTTTAATTGATTTTCTTTGCCTTATGAAAGGACATCATTAATCACATGGTGGGGTTTTTTTGTCCAGTGGGAGGTAGGCTACAGGCTTGAGGTTCTTTTCAGACTGGATGTTGTAATTTTACTGTTGAGTTTAAAAAAATACTCAAACTGAAACAATAAAAATAAACCAAACCCATCACAAACCAAAAGCCTACCTTGAAGCCAAAGGTAGCTTTGAATGTTAAGTTGGTTCTTTTTTTCTGATTGCAGGTACTGCTGCTGAAAATCAGAATAGATGGCATGAGCCAGTGAGTAGCTTTGGTAATGGAAGGAATTTTGCAAACAGAGGTAATTGTCTGTGGTGTCTGTAATTCTTGTGGTTGGTTAGTATTTGATGCTTCAAAATTTTTCAGGTGCTCAGTTTTGTTGTATGAGTACAAAATGAGGATTTATTACCTTGAGGTTAATACCGGTCCCTATTTCTGCTTAATGTAGGCACTCGTTATCACCCCATAGCTTTGGCTGCCCAACATAAAATACACCCTTGCCAGATGGCAGGTCTCTACATTTAAAAATCTGTTTTAACTCTTGGACTCCATCCTTTGTGGAAAGGGGTATTTTTCTATGCTCAATATTATCATTCACATATTTGCACATGAGGAAGTGTACTAGTGCTCTTCTGTGAAAGACCTAAAAGCATTCTTTAGTATCCCTAAAGCAGTATTTAATCCCTGTCCTCTTCCTTCTTTTAATGGCAAATACCACTCTTGTATGTGATGCACGTTGAAGGGGATAGTGACTGGGGCTTTGGCAGTGCTGCCACATATACTTCCATAGGCAAGCACATGGGGCCATGGAAGCTCAGTGTTAACATAGTATCTGTCTGGATAGTTGAGAACTTTAGTCCTGGTTTGGGTGCATTTACTCAAAGTTGAGACCTGGAGAACAGGTGTGGAGGCACTTGAAGTTGTTATTCTTTCAAAAAGTTCTGCACCATCTTTTGCACCTCTTGAATTGATGTCCTTCATGGTAGGGGCATGCTGGACTTATATAAGCAAGCAGGCAGCAATCCTTTGGTGATGCTATGAAATGAGAAACAGTTCTGTAGACGTGCTGACAATTGCAATTTATTTAAGGTCTGTAGTGTGTATGGATGTTTTTATCCAGACTGTCTTTTGCACATGAGCCTTTAAGATGTGATTTTAAAATTACTGTAATAAAAAAAAAAAAAAAAGAGTTAAAATTCACATGACGTACAAGTCAGGTGTTGGTGGAGAAGGGACTATAGGTGCTGTAGTAGGAGAACTTGGTCTCCTTTAACAGAAGATGCTCTTTATCATTACAAGATGATAGAACAGGTGCTCAGTTGAAGAATAAGGAGTAAATGATGTTAAAAGCCGATGAATTGGTTGGGTCTTAGACAAAACCTGAAATTGTCCAAGCTAAAATGATGAATACTTTGTTTGTGCATGTAGCTGTTTACTTCCTCTCCTTTCCCTACAGGAGGGTGACTAGGGAAAGGTGTTAGCAATAAAAATAAATGGAATACTTGTCACTGCCTGTCCCAAACAACTGAATAAGCAGTTCAGAGCAAATAAATAAATTTTAGGTCTGAAAGGCAGATGTTCAAATCCTTACTCTTTAGGAGGCAGCAGTTGCAATACTGCTTTGTTCTGCAGTGTTGATTATGAAAATACTCAGTTGCCCTGTGACCAAAGCAGAGCACTGAAGCTGATCAGCATTGTAACCAAAGTGTTGAAAGTAGTATGTTATATACTATATATGTATGTAAAGTCAAATACTTTAAAGTTTTAATGTTTGATTTACGTTTTTGCAGGAAGCAATGCTACAGGAGAGCAGTAGACTCTTGTCATAATACATTTTGGGGAAAATTACTCCTTTATTTCAATGCTTAGGCAAATCACTTACTTTACTTCTTACATGACTTCATAAAATAAGGACAGCCAAGTATAATTGCCCAATGGAAGGCACTCGATCTACACTTACAAAATTGAGCAAACTAAGTTGTTTGTTATGCTACTGCAGGTTTTCAGGAGATGAACATGGTAGAAGATTCTTCTATGCAAAATAGAGATTTTGCAGGACTTCCTTGTGGTTTTGGAAGACGTGAGAGTAAGTTTGTTTTATATTGACAGCATATATTTGGCCATTTTTTCTGGGTTTGCCTGCCTGCTGAGAACTACAAGTATAGAGGTAAAAGCTATGAAGTAGCTTCTGTTCTTCAGCACATGGATGACATCTTTGAAAAATTGTGTAATTGGAAATAATATAGCCTAAGTTGAAGTTAGAGAAATCTCTGAGGGCTATTGCACTGTAGAGTTTTTGGAGTAAATAGTACTAGCTTTAAGCATGGTATTTCTTTCTTTATACTAATTTTAGGTAATACATCCACTACACTGTGTATTACTTACAGGTGTTAGAGATGAGCAAAGAAATAGACCTCGGTGTGGCAATTTTGGTGGCTCTAGAAGAAGAGCGTTTGAAGGTTCTGCAGGTAACACTTTCTAGTAGGGTCGTGAACCTTTCATATATCCTCATTGTTGATTTGTTGCAATGCAGTACCTGCCTAGCTTTGCTAACTGTTATCATTGCAATTGCTCTCCCTGTCTGACTTAAGAACCTTCTGTGAATGTTAGGTACCTTATATGCAATGCACACACAAAGCATGTTAGTAACCTGGTTAATTTTTTTTGTAATTGGATTTTCAAAGCTGTTGTTTTAGTTCATGCACAGTTAAGCAGAGATACTAACTTAAAATTTACAGCAAGCCTTTAAGAACTTGCTTAGTTTTGAAATAGCCACTTTAGACTTTTTCCACCCTCTTAAAATGGGAAGTTTTGTTTTAGGTGATTTGAATCTAATGTTGAAGGGTTTTTTTGTTGTCTGTGAAGGACTATCTCCCTCATGCTCCATAATGCATATAGAATTGCTTCACATCTATTTGACTTAGTTCAATAGGGCCCTTGTCTGGCTTTTTGTAACTAAGCTTTTATTGTTTACCTACATTTCTACTCATTCTGCCACCTATTTAGGAACCACTGTTGATTTTTCTTGGAACTTACTAACATTCTTACTTAGATTTTCTGTCAAACGAGCTTTTTTTCCCTAAAAGCAATTAATGTTGGAATGCTTTCCTTAGCAGTACCTTACAAAGACAATGAAGAAAAGGGTTCTGAAAAAGGTAAGTTGCCTCTTTGTAAGTAATGTGCTAGTTTTTATTTGCTTTTGACTAAACATTCTCTTACCTAAAGTTACTGGAAGTATTTGGGTAAAAAAGAAGGTAGTGAATGGATAAATGCATAATCGTCTCAAAACTATTCATGTAGCATGTCTTGCCAAGCAAGTACTGCTGAAGTCAGTGCGTTTAAACTTTGCTCATCTTTAAATTACTAGGCAACTCAGTGGTTGTTCCCACCTAAATCAAGATAGAACTTTTTTGGAATGGAATATTTATAATGCCTCTGTTGCAGGTTGTTTTTTCATTCTAATAGTAAAGCTTATCTATTTGAGATACTGAATATAACTGGCAATAGTTCAGGCATCTAAGTGGTGATAGTCATTAAAGCAAAATACAAATGAAGTGATAGTTTCTTGGTTTCAGACACTATAGCATCTTCCATGCAGTTTTTGGAAAACAGGCTTGATGCCTTTTACTGAGTGCAAGTTGATAATTATAATTTCATGATTTCTGTGTGCAGGAGATTTGGTTGAAATGTATCATGAGTAATAATTTTCTGACATTATTGAAAGAGTCAGTTGCGACAATCTGTTAAAACATTTGCTTACTTTAAAATAAGACTGGATGAGGAACTTAGTGCCATGGTTTACAATACAATACAATACAATACAATACACCAGGTTGGAAGAGACCTTCAAGATCATCGCGTCCAACCCATCAAACAATCCAACCCACCCAACAACTAGACCATACAGCCAAGCACCCCATCAAGTCTTCTCCTGAACACCTCCAGTGAAGGTGACTCCACCACCTCCACGGGTAGCCGATTCCAATGGGCAATCACTCTCTCCGTGTAGAACTTCTTCCTAACATCCAGCCTAAACCTGCCCTGGCGCAGCCTGAGACTGTGTCCTCTTGTTCTGGTGCTGGATGCCTGGGAGAAGAGGCCAACCTCCTCCTGTCTACAACCTCCCTTCAGGTAGTTGTAGAGAGCAATAAGGTCACCCCTCAGTCTCCTCTTCTCCAGGCTAAGCAACCCCAGCTCCCTCAGCCTTTCCTCATAGGGCTTGTGTTCCAAACCCCTCACCAGCTTTGTTGCCCTTCTCTGGACACGTTCCAGCAAGTCAACATCCTTCCTAAACTGAGGGGCCCAGAACTGGACACAGTACTCAAGGTGCGGCCTAACCAGTGCAGTGTACAGGGGCACAATGACCTCCCTGCTCCTGCTGGCCACACTGTTCCTGATGCAAGCCAGGATGCCATTGGCCTTCTTGGCTGCCTGGGCACACTGCAGGCTCATGTTCAGCCTACAATCAACCAGTACCCCCAGGTCCCTCTCTGCCTGGCCACTCTCCAGCCACTCTGACCCCAGCCTGTAGCACTGCCTGGGGTTGTTGTGGCCAATGTGCAGAATCCGGCACTTGGATGTGTTAAATCTCATGCCATTGGACTCTGCCCATCTGTCCAGCCTGTCGAGGTCCCTCTGCAAAGCCTCTCTGCCCTCCAGCAAATCAACTGCTGCCCCCAGCTTGGTGTCATCTGCAAATTTACTGATGATGGACTCAATGCCCTCATCCAGATCATCAATAAAGATGTTGAAGAGCATGGGGCCCAGTACTGATCCCTGGGGCACACCACTAGTGACAGGCCGCCAGCTGGATGTGGTGCCATTCACCATTACTCTCTGGGCTCGGCCCTCCAGCCAGTTCCTAACCCAACGCAGTGTGCTCCTGTCCAAGCCACGGGCTGCCAGCTTGGCCAGGAGTTTGCTGTGGGGAACGGTGTCAAAGGCCTTGCTGAGGTCCAGGTAGACCACATCCACAGGCCTCCCCACATCCACCAGGCGGGTCACCTGATCATAGAAGGAGATTTAGTTAATTAGATGGTGTTGGGTGATTGTTTGAGCTTGATGATCTCAAAGGTCTTTTCCAACATGGTTAATTCTGTGATTCTGATTCTGACCTGCAGTTTTTTTTGCAAGTGACTTCAGCCTATTTGCCTTTCCTTTGTTCTGGAAAGGCAAATAGACAAATAGTGAAGTCCCGACTTTTGTTTGAGTAATTGTGGTTCCTGCAAACTTTAGTAAGCATCAAATAATTCTTTACTTTTCAGTCTGAAAATTACCTTGAGGTGTACAGCAGTATAAACGTACTGCAATAAACAGATTAATTTTGTCTTTGCATATTAATAAATGCTTTGTTTTTCAATATGATGATTTACATTGTAATGAGTTTTTATGGTAGAACTGTTTTTTGCATGGTGGTAGAGTAGAATAGAATAGAATAGAATAAACCAGGTTGGAAGAGTCCTTCAAGATCATTACATCCTACCTATCATCCAACCCACCTAATCAAGCAGACCCTACTTCAATTTTTGTGAGCTATTTTCCAAAGTAAGGTCCTTGAGCAAATATGAGACAAGAATGCTTTACAGAAGTCTGACTTTATTTGTGATTTGTATGTCTAGTAATATGAAAATAAATTCTCATATAATCCATTTATGGAAATCCTTGCATTCTTGGAAAGTGGGAGAAATCTAAATGACATCCCACTGAAGGTAACTTCAGTAGCTCCATCCTTAAAATAATTTAAGTTTTCATTGTATTGTTCATGAACTTGAGTGGCTGTGTTTTTAAGGTCCAAAGGTGACTTATGTGCCGCCTCCTCCTCCTGATGATGAAAATTCCATCTTTGCACATTATGAGACGGGAGTTAATTTTGACAAGTATGATGAAAATGTTGTCGAAGTGTCAGGACTTAATGCTCCAGCACCATTACTGGTTAGTAAATTAATCTCAAGTTTATGTTGGAAGTGATTCTGCAAGGATGTGTATTCGGTCTAATATTCACTGCTAATGAAAATATTAATAAAGATTTTGGATCTCGGAGACACTACTGTGTTGGAAGGAGATGCTGCCGATTTGAAACATAAAAATACAAATGCAAAATGACATTAACAAACTGCAAAAAAGGCCTGAAGAAATTCATACTGGGTGGACATGAAGTACAGTCTTAAATAGCAGAAAAATACCAGTTCAGATCCTGAAAGAGGGATGTCTTTGGCAGCAGTTTCTGGGGAGGCTGGTAGAGTCATTTTTTGAAGTCTGTTACTGGGGGATCTTTTAAGAATGCAAATGAACGTGTGTTGGAAGTTTTCATTTGGTCAGAGAGGTGGTTTTAAAAGTAATTTCTAGCTCTGTTTTCTATGGCTGAAAGTCATATATAACTCTTTACTACGTGCCAGATGTCTAGTATTAAAAAACACTCAGCACCACAATGAAACAAACCTAAAAACAGGAGGGAGAAGTGGCAGGGCAAGGCAACTGATTTTATCATGCGTGATGCCTTTTGGTCCTGCATAGAAGTGCAGCTTTAGCTCCTCTTAGTAGTTTCAGCACAGACTGAGTATCCTTCTAAGTGAAATTAAACTGATGTGGTTTAGTTTTTTTTATAGCATGCCTTGATGGCTTCTGATGAGTTTTCTGTCAAAGTGCTAGTAAGACCAGCTGAAGGCCTATACTGTGCTACAGGCAACTTTACTTGAATGGCAAGGGCAGGTTGAAGAAACTTTTCAGGGCTTTTGTCTGTAGGGACCTTGGCAATCTAGACAACTGGTGACACTCTCAAAAGTTAACTATTTTTAGTGTTCAGACATCTGTATCCTATGGTAAGTGTCTCAGGTTTTAAAGTTCAAAGTGCTGTGGTTGTGTAGTGTTCATAACTTTTTCTCCTGCAGAATTTTGAAGAAGCTAATTTCTGTCAGACTTTAAAGAGGAACATTGCTAAAGCTGGATACTCTAAACTTACTCCAGTGCAGAGGTACAGCATTCCAATTGTACTGTCAGGACGGGATTTAATGGCATGTGCCCAAACAGGATCGGGAAAAACTGTAAGCATTTCATGTAGTATTCATACTACTGGGAGTGTGTGATACTGAACTTTTAGCTAGATGACTCAGATTTCCATGCCCCAGGTTCTTCACAGCTTGTTGTATAGTGACTTGTGCTGCAGTGGCAGGTGTAGTCTTAAACACTGATGTGAATGATGTTGCATTTTGGGGCTTAATTTCTTCTTTAATTTCAGTGAACTAGTGTCTTGATACAGAAGGCCAATCTTCAGGGCTGCAGATACAGGTTCAGAAGTATAGGCAGTCATAGAAAATAATGAGAAAAAAACTTAGCAGCTGAAAGCTGGGATTTCACAGAATCACAGAATGTCAGGGACTGGATGTGACCTCAAAAGATCTAGTCCAACCCCCCTAGAGCAGGATTACATAGACTAGGTGTCACAGGCATGCATCAAGGTGGGTTTTGAATGTCTCCAGAGAAGGAGACTTCACAACCTTTCTGAGCATCCTGTTCCTGTGTTCTGTCACACTCACAGTGAAAAAGCTTTTTTCTGTATATTTACATGGAGCTTCCTGTGCTCCAGCTTTCACCTGTTGTGCCTTGTGCCTCATTGGACATCGCGGAGAAGAGCTCCATCTTCCTGACATTCATCTTTCACATTTATAAGCAGAATGAGGTCTACCCCTCTGTCTCCTTGTCTCCAGCTCCCTGATCCTTTCCTCATAATGGAGATGTTCCACTGCCTTCATCATATTTGTGGCTCTGTGCCAGACTTTTTGAAGCAGTTCACTGTCCTTGAACTGAGGGGCCCAGAACTGGACACACTATTCCAGGTGCAGCCTCACCAGGGCAGGATCGATGGGGAGGAGAACTTCCCTCGAGCTACTATCCACATCTGAGGATGCTATTTGCCTTCTTGGCCACAAGGGCACATTGCTGGCTCATGGTCATCCTGTTGTCCACCAGGACTCCCGGGTCCTTCTCCCCAGAGCTGCTCTCCAATTGATCAACCACCAACCTATCCTGGTCTATGGGGTTGCTCTTTCCCAGATGCAAAACTCTACTTTTGTGAATCTGTGATCAGTGTACGTGAGCATAATGTGTGGGACTGCTTGAGGAACCCAGAAGTTTGGTAGTACATGACTATTCCTGTATTGTTAGAATCAAGGTCCAAACAGATAGTATTGGACTTCTTAAACAAGGAGAAATAAGGTTAAATGTTCTGTAGTGCATTCAGGTCAATCCTTCTGCGGTCTGATTTTCTTGAAGTTATTTCATGATGTGCTGTATCACCCTAGCTTTAAGATTTATGTGTAGCTTTTAATGTGACTAATGAGAGCTCTTAATTCTAAACAGCATAAATAGTGCTGCTGCTTTTTTTTTTTTTCTTTTTAGGCAGCTTTCCTTCTACCAGTTGTGTCTGTCATGATGAGAGATGGTGTAACTGCCAGTAGCTTTAAAGAGCAGCAAGAACCAGAGTGTATTATTGTCGCCCCAACTAGAGAACTGATAAATCAGATCTTCCTAGAAGCAAGAAAATTTGTGTATGGGTAAGCTTTTGCACTGTTGCCTGATCTTACTACTTTTTCTGAATCAGCAGACTTGCCATTAATACTTCTAGAAATTTTTTTGTGCCAATTCAATTACTACAAATACCTGAATTTCTGTCTGGCTAGGGATTTAAACTCCTAATCTTTGCAATATTGGAGGTGGGAGGCAGGACAGGAGGAGGCTTACTCCAGCTTGAAGAGAAGGTGCTTACTAAATGTGCATCACATGTTTACTGATGAGAAAAAAACAATTTCTTAAGTAACTTAAATTTAAGTTGCCTTACAGAATGCATACTTATTTTTAATGTCATCTTTGCAAAAACAGAGGTATGTGTTAGCTCTTTATAGTTACCTTTCAGTGATGGTTTCTAGTAACGCTACTTCAGAGCATTTCTGGTCTTGGACAGAAATTTCACTTCTCAAGCAAGATGTTTTAGATCTACTTTTTCAAAACAGAGCAAAATGTTTTAACTTTTCGTTAGACCGTTGGATGTTCCATGAGAGTACATTTGTACTAGTTATAACATTGGAAACTTGCTTTTTAGCAAGGTTGTTCTTGTAAAGGTGGTTTTCTACAGGAGAAAAATAGCTGATGCAGCTTTACTGGGTGGACCTAACCAAAAGACTCAGTAGGAAGAGCATGAAGTAGTAACACTTGAATGGGTTTGCCATCTAATGCTTGAGCAGCCAGTGTGTTTGATTGCTTTACAAAGATCCTTTCAAGGTGTAGAAGGATTGCTGTCAGCGCTCTAAAGGCATGTATTTGGTGGCTGTGCTTTTTTTAAGCATGCTGTATAGAAGGGGGCAGTGTACTAGCAACTATCAGTTGAAGGGAGAGGGAAGAATGCAGGTAAATTCAAAGTGTTCTTTTCAAGGAAGCCATCTGTATAGACTCTATTATGTAGTATGAATAGGAACTTGGTGAATGAGCTTCTGGTCTTGAAACATGGCATTTGGTTATAAGCTGTGCTATATGATGAAGGAATTAAACTAATCTAAGATGGTTTATGGTAGATCTGGTAATTTTTAATGTATTTTTATGAAACTACTGCTTGCATATTTAATTACAATTTTTATTTTTCCTTTATTTTTTATTTCCATAATAGAACTGGCATAAGGCCTGTTGTGATGTATGGTGGTACACAAACAGGTCATTCAATTCGGCAGGTAATGCAAGGCTGTAATATACTATGTGCCACTCCAGGAAGGCTTTTGGACATCATAGAAAGAGAGAAGGTGGGAGCTTAATCTGGATTTCATAAACACTTGTAGTTTTTTGCATACTGGTTTACATTCTTCAGATTTGATAGAAACAAGGATAGAGCCATGAAAGCCAGTCAGTATATTGCCTTTGTAGAGGCATCTACATAAAATACAAGTGACTTTTTCTTGGAACATCTAAATACCATGAGTTTTCTGAAGAAGCAGTATGGATCCAGATTTTTCCACTCCCTTTCAGGGTCCGCTGGAAAATACCCATGTAAATGAAACTGGCTGCAGTGTTCTTGGCAATTAAATTTTAGAAGTTTAAATGCATGGAACGCTTTCTCTTAACTCCTGTGGAAATTTCTGCAGCAGATCTTTACTTGATGTCCTGTTTGTTTTGCTAAAATAACTTTTTTTTTTTTTTTTTTTTTCTGTCTGGAACTGTGCTAGTATTCTTTGAATGTTTTAATACTGATTAAAAATATTTTAAATAAGATGAATATTTAATACTGATTTAAAAGTATTTTCCACTCATTCTAAGTTCAAAGTGAAATTACTCCATATTATAATGGTGGCTTACTGATGTTGTACTGAACAGGTGACATTTTAAAAAAAAAACTCTCCTAGGTAGAAAAACTAGAGATGGGCTTTTTGTGGTTGTCAGGCTTCTAGTCAGAATGAGAGTCTTAGTCAGCAACAGTGAAGTTGCAATGTCCTTAGTAATGCTTTCTGACTATACTCTTTTTTTCAGAACAAGGTTGTGTTTTTTTTTTTTGAGATTGTGTGAGACATTTTGGTCTGTATTGCTGAACCAAACTCCAAAGCACTTCAGGGTATGTGTATTATTAGTATTGATGCAGATGAAAAAGTTCAGTACAGCTGGAGATGCAAATGGAACAAAATACACGTGGGCTGTTATTTGTGAGCAATTAACTTCTAAAAAGAAACAGGGACAGATTTTGACAATTAGGACATTCTATAAGCATGTACTATCAGCAAATAAATACGCTTTTTATTTCACTGAAATGCTTGCAGGTTGGTTTGCAGAATGTGAAATACTTGGTACTAGATGAAGCAGACCGCATGCTTGATATGGGATTTGGCTTAGATATGAAGAAGTTGGTTTCTTACCCAAGTATGCCATCCAAAAATGAACGCCAGACACTGATGTTCAGTGCCACTTTTCCTGTAGAAGTTCAGAGGTGAGTAAAGTAAAAATGCAAACAGATCTGAAGAGCTGTTAAGAGTACTCCTTATGTGTAAAAGCTTATAATCTTGCTAGAAGATGCTGGAAAGCTATGATGTCAATGTTCCATGCTGAAAAGATCTATATTTAAGTTAACAGAACTATTAAGTTCTTTTGTTGAATCATCAAACAGGGTGGTGGTGTCTCTTGAAGGCCTGATTTGAGTTCTGTGTAGAATTCTGCCCTGTTTCTCCAACTAGTGATGAAGTAGTGCTCCAAGAATGTTCTGTGATCATATGTGAGTTACCCATTTGTACAGGGTTAAGACAGTCCTGTGTAGCAAGCAAGCAAGCCCCCGGCCACTCAGATCAGGAGGGAGAGTGTCCTAGTTTCATAGTCTGCCCTCCAAGTGAAGCACTCCCCATGCCAATACTGGAGAGAGGGTAATACAAATAAAAACCTTGGGGTTGAGATAGGGTGTTTAGTGAGATGTTACACTGCACAGTTAGGTTACAAAAGCAGAAGCTGCAGCAGAAGCCAGAGATAAAACAGCTCCCCCAATCCCAAGCATGCAGCAGCCAGTCCAACAGAAAAGGCCAGCACCCCAAATGCAGAAACTAGAAGAAGCAGCTGGAAACAGGAAGCCTCTGATGTTAGGATCTGAACCTCAAGCCCCATGATACTTTGCTCCAGCCAGCACTTTTGTTTAGAAGGTGGCATGGCATCAGCATGGTGCTGAATACACATCAGCAGATACAACTCAACCCATGACAGCCCATTTCATTGCAAGCATGTATATGGAACTTAGTTTCTGAGATGGTTAGAAAATGCAGTGCTTCTGTTATGAAAAGTTACAGGGAAGTGGTAAGTCTGTACGTGTTTTTATTGAGGAGTTTTTTTGTACAGCTGTTTAAAAGACAATGCAGACTCATGCATTTTTTTTTTAAGTTGAAAATGACTCTATCGTGGGGAATGATAAAAGTATTTGTGACAGTTGCTTAATCAAGGTTACTTAAAGTGAAAATAAGCTACATAATAGACTTCATGTTGCTAATTTTTTTTAATTTTTTTTAAGGCTGGCTGGTGAATTTTTGAAAGCTAATTATTTATTTGTTGTTGTTGGACTCGTGGGTGGAGCTTGCAGTGATATTCAGCAAAATATTCTTCAGGTTCCTGAGTATTCCAAGAGGGAGAAACTCATTGAAATTCTACAAAGCATAGGTAACTTTTCTTACTGCCAATTGTTTTCCAGGAAGGACAAAATTACTTGCTATTAAAATTGTGCCACTGCTATTGACCAGGTCATAATTCCCTTCTATTGAGTATTTCACACTTCATAAAAATACTAATTGGAGCTTGAAGATGATCTCAGGAAGTTCTAGGGTTTCAGGCACATTTGTGCTATGGGCATTTTTCCAGGGCTCATCTTTATTGAGTACTAGCGGACAGGCTTACAGATGGTTAATTTATATGGTCTATTACAGGCTTTAGTATCTGGGGGTATTACCTCTGGATTATAGCTTCATTAAGCTTTTTACACAAATGCTTGGGCCTGTATATTGTTAATGGCTGGGATTTTTCCACATTTGCTCTGAATGTATCTTAAGTTTTAATACTGACTAAGGGAGTTTGGAATTTAAAAATGGACCATGTACCTTGATCTTCAGTGCTCAGTATGGAGTTCATACTTAACACACAGAAGGGCACTTGTTTCCTCCTTCTATTGAGAAGAATACAGTGCTCTTGTCTTCAACCAGAGTTTCTGATTTGATGTAGAAACTGATGGATTGAATTTAATCATTTCAATACTGGCAAGAAATTTCAATCAAACCTTAAAGACTTCATTCAACACTCGTTAGGTTTTTATAGAAAGACCTGCAACTGTGAATAGTGACAATGCATCAGGTTTCAAACTGCAGTGGATCTGAACTCTTGTTTAACAGGTCATGAACGAACCCTGGTGTTTGTGGGCAGAAAGATAAAAGCAGACTACATTGCAGCCTATCTTTGTCAAGAAAAAATATCAGCCACTAGCATCCATGGGTAAGTATTTTTAAGTGAAAATCAGGTTAAGTGACTTATGAAGTATTAAGTGACTAATACTTTATCTTATGAAAAGTTTCTATTGAGGCTTCCTGTTTGGCCGTCTGTGTGACTTAGCATGCCTTGTTTCAGATAGTGCTGTAATCCTCAGCAGCTTTGTCCACTTGAGGGTGTAGTGTTTCTGAAGGGTAGTTCTCACAGCATTTCCTGAGTTATACATCTTTCTGTTTGACTGCACTTCAAATGCTATTTATGAGCTGGAGAATCTTATCCTTACTGCAAAAAAAAAATTTTAAAAAAATCAGTGTATAATAAATTCAGTACAATCAGATGTTGCTTATATGTCATCATTTGCATGACCAAAACTGGACTGGACCTTTTGCTGTCACTGGTGAGATTATATTAATAAATTCAAGTGGCAGATCACAGAATCACTAAGGTTGGAAGAGATCTCAAAGATCATCAAGTTCAACCTGTCACCACAGACCTCATGACTAAACCATGGCACTGAGTACCACGTCTGATCCCCTCTTGAACACCTCCAGGGATGGTGACTCCACCACCTCCCTGGGCAGCCCATTTCAATGGCTAATGACTCAGTGAAGAACTTTCTCCTCACCTTGAGTCTAAACTTCCCCTGGCATAGCTTGAGATTGTGTCCTCTTGTTCTGATGCTGGTTGCCTGGGAGAAGAGACCAACCCCCACCTGGCTACAACCTCCCTTCAGGTAGTTATAGACAGCAATAAGGTCTCCCCTGAACCTCCTCTTTAGGCTAAACAACCCCAGCTCCCTCAGCCTCTCCTCATAGGGCTTGTGCTCGAGGCCTCTCACCAGCGTCCTTGCTCTCCTCTGCACATGTTCAAGTGTCTGAATGCCCTTCTTAAACTGAGGGGCCCAGAGCTGGACACAGATGTGGACTTCCATGCCATCTTACAGGCATCCCTAAAGTGATGAGACAATTTGAGTCATACAGATTTCTGATGCAGTCTTTTCTGCCTCCTTGATTTGTTCATTGACAAAGCATTTGAATGGAGATCAGTCAAAGACAAAGATGCTTATACCTGGAGTTTGAATTGTGCTCATTAGCATTGCATACCTGAACAAACGCTGAGGAAAAAATAAAAATGAAAGAATTGCTAATTCTAGATTATCACATCTTCTAAAAAGATGATCTGTCTTTCATTTGAAGAACTGGAATGTAGTTCTGTTGTGTTTATGTAATGGCTTAGTGCAAGGGCTAGCCTGCCTGCTCCCCCAAAACAGAAGTGAGGGAAATAGTAACACACAAAACTCAGGGTTGAGATAGAGACATAAGAGTTTACACATTGTGATTATGATACCTATATTAATTACATGAGCTAATACACTAATTAATAATACAATGCAAGATTACCTTAGCTTATTAGCTTGTTTGCAGAAGAAGCACAGTGAAAGACAGGGGGGAAAAAAACAACAGCATGAAACAGAAAACCAAAACCAGCAGCTGCTCAACTCTCACCCATTCCGCCACTATGCCTGCAGAAAAAAAAACCTGCAGGGAAACCAGAACCAAAAATCAGGAACCAGAACAGGAAGCCTCCCATGTTGCAATCTGAACTTCAAGCCCCATACTACCTTGCTTTAGTTAGCACTTCCATTTTTGTACCTTCTCTGACTGCAGCATGGTGTGAATAACAGCAGCAGATTCAACTCAGTCCATGACAATTTATATGTCAAAACCAAACTGAATCTTAAGATTCTGAATAAACTGCAGCACATTTAAAAAAATGCAATTTTGCAATGTTTTTCATCTTGAAATAAGAGGAAGGGACTTGAATTTTTGCCAATAAAATAATGTTTCGGGTCATGCTCAGACAACACAATACCAAGGTTGCAGTTGGGTTAAAAATCACAGAATGTTGTGGGTTGGAAGGCACCTCCAAAGGTCATCTAATACAACCCCATCTGCAGTAAGAAGAAGCAATTTATAACAGCCACTGGCTGTGTGAATAGTAACTATTTGCTTCAAACCTACATATGCAGAAAGAAACTTGCAGAAGAGCAGCCTGTGCATGTTTGTACAAAACTCTTCTTTCAAAGAGTAATTCTTGACACCACAGATCAAGGCTAGTGCAACTAGTAAGGCCGAAATATAACAGTCCAAGTCAAGCAAGCTATCCAAAATTAGTTTCAGAAGTATTGAGCTTTCAAGATTTGAAGCTAAGAGACGCACCAGCCAACATCACAGTTCCAGTAGTAATGCTCTGAATACATCACAGTATCGCCAAGGTTGGAAGAGACCTCAATGATCATGGAGTCCAACCTGTCACCACAGACCTCATGACTAGACCATGGCACCAAGTGCCACGTCCAATCCCCTCTTGAACGCCTCCAGGGACGGCGACTCCACCACCTCCCTGGGCAGCCCATTCCAATGACGAATGACTCTCTCGGTGAAGAACTTGCTCCTCACCTCAAGCCTAAACTTCCCCTGGTGCAGCTTGAATATATTGCTAAATACACTTTTACACTGAAACAAAGTTCTAAAAGCCTAGACTTTCAGTTAATTCCCAAACTTACCTTTTGTGTATTCACTGTTGTAAAGACTCCTTCTTGAAAACCAAAAGCAATTTCTTCCAACCAACAAGGAACTTCCTGATGGGCCTACATAATAGAAGAGTGAATTTAGAAATTTGTTTGCTTTACAAATTTGTATTAAAAGCCCCACAACTGTAGCAAAGAAATAATAGTTGCTCGGTACACTAAAGTAAAATATTAAAGAACAGAATCATAGAATCACAGAATGTTGTGGGTTGGAAGGGACCTCCAAAGGTACAACCCCCTCTGCAGTAAGCAGAAGCATCCTCAACCAGATCACATTGCCCAGAACCCTGTCAAGCCTCACCTTGACTATCTCCAGGGATGGGGTCTCAAACACCTCCCTGGGCAACCTGTTCTAGTGTTCCACTGCCCTCATGGTAAAGAACTTGTTCCCAACATCCAATCCAAATCTACTCTTCTCCAGTTTCAAGTCATTGCCCCTTGTCCTTTCACTACAGGCCTTTGTAAATGGTTTCTCTCCATGCTTCCTGTAGGCCCCCTTCAGGTACTGGAAGGCTGCTATTAGGTCTCCCTGCAGCCTTCTTCTCCCTCAGCCTGTCTTCACAGCAGAGGTGCTCCAACTCCCTCATCATTTTTGTGGCCCTCTTCTGGCGCTGCTCCATCAGGCCCATGTCCTTCCTGTACTGAGGGCTCCAGATCTGGACATGGTACTCCAGGTGAGGTCTCAGCAGAGTAGAGCAAAGTGGCAGAATCACTTCACTCATCTGCTGGCCACACATCTTTTGATGCAGACCACGATGTGATTTGCCTTTTGAGCTGCAAACACAGACTGTCTGCTCATGTCCAGCTTCTCATCCATCAGCACCCCCAAGTCCTTTTCCATAGGGCTGCTTTCTAGCACCTCATCCCCTAGTCTGTATTGATAGTGAGAATTGTTCTGGCCCAGGTGCAGAACCTTGCACTTGCTCTTGTTGAACCTCATGAGGATCACCTGGGCCCACCTCTCCAGCTTGTCCAGGTCCCTCTGGATGACATCCTGTCCTCTGTCATGTTGACCGCACCACTCAGCTTGGTGTCATCTGCAAAGCTGCTGATGGTGCATGCAATCCCACAGTCTATAGCACTGATAAAAATAGTAAACAGCACAGGTCTCAGTATGGACCCCTGACTGTTCTCCATCTGGGCTTCAAGACATTGAGCACCACCCTCTAGATGCGACCATCCAGCCAATTCCTGTTGCAATCATAGCAGTAAGTAGTGCAAGCAATCTGGTAATACAAGCATAGAGCTTGATAGAGTTGGTAGGCCATGCTTAGCACAAGTGTAGAAGTAACTAGCAGTTTAGCAAAATAGTGCTGTGCTGGCAGTGTGTAACTGAAACAAAGTACTGGTAGCTGTAAACACAAAGAATTGTCTTGGAGTAACAAGATGTATACGTCAATCAACAACTTTGTGTGATACTAGTAGTTTAACCAATAATGTGTAACAATAGGGCGTGTGGACAATTGTGGGGAACCAACGAAGTTATGCTAACCATGCTCTCTGAGTCTGTGTGTCTATATAAGCTGTGGAGGCTCCTTAATGAAACTGAACAATACTTTGATCATATTGGTCTTCCGTATTGATTCTGATCTCCATTGTCAAAAAATTCCTTATCCACTGAACAGTCCACCCATCTAATCCATATCTCTCCAGCTTGGTGAGCAGGATGTTGTGGGGGTCTGTGCCAGAGGCCTTGCAGAAGTCCAGATAGATCACATCCATAGGTTGCCCCTTATCTACTGACATAGTCCTTCTATGATACAAAGCCACTAGGTTGGTCAGGCAGGATTTGTCACTACTAAAGCCATTCTGGCTGTCTTGAATGACCTTCCTGTCCTCCATTTGCCATAGCATGTCATCTAGGGCTGAAGTAGCTCAGATGGGAGAGCGTTAGACTGAAGATCTAAAGGTCCCTGGTTCAATCCCGGGCTTCAGCAGTGGTGTTGTGAATGGTTTTGCCCATTGGAATGGGCTGCCCAGGGAGGTGGTGGCGTCACCATCATTGGAGGTGTTTTTAGGAGAGAGACTTGATGGGGTGTTTGGTTGCATGGTTTAGTTGATTAGATAGTGTTGGGTGATGGGTTGGACGCTGATGATCTTGAAGGTCTCTTCCAACCTGGTCTGTTCTGTTGTAAGAGGCAGAAAATGTAGAATGAAAGGAGGATCTGTTTCATGACCTTCCCAGGCATGGAGGTGAGGCTGACAGGTTGGTAGTTCCTAGGGTCCTCCTTTTTCCCATTTTTAAAAATGGGTGTAATGTTTCCTTTCTTCTAGTCCCCAGGGACTTCACCTCATGGCCATGACTTTTCAGATACCATGGAGAGTGGCTTGGGCACTACATCAGCTAATTCCTTCAGGATTCTGGGATGTATTTCATCAGGTGCCATGGACTTGTGTATCTTCAGATTCCTCAGATGGTCATGCACCTTCTCTTCACTTACAATGCAAGGGACTTTGTCTCCCTGCTCTCCAACTTGTGGGTCATCAACATGACAGCCATGAGGAGAGGGGTTGCCAGTGAAGACTGAGGCAAAAATGTTGTTGAGAATCTCCTCATTCATTGTTACTAGCTCCCCACTGTTGCTTGTCATGGGGGGTGACACTTTCTTTAACCTTCTTTTTATGGGTTACGTACCTGTAGAAGCTTTTCTTGTTTTCTTTGACATTGCTCCTGCCAAGTTCAGTTCCAGCTGGGCCTTGGCCTTCCTGACCTCATCCCTACACAGCCGGGCAGCGTCCCTATATTCTTCCAAGGGTGCCTGTCTCTTCTTCCATTTCCTGCGTAGTCCCAGCTTGCCCTTTAGTTTGATCTGCAGGTCATGGCTCAGTCATGGTGGTCTCTTGCCTTCCTTGCCCAATTTCTTACATGTGGGGATTGAGATCTCTT
This sequence comes from Picus viridis, assembly GCA_033816785.1. NCBI lineage: Eukaryota > Metazoa > Chordata > Aves > Piciformes > Picidae > Picus > Picus viridis. The sequence continues at coordinate 70,477,017 of CM066606.1, read as the reverse complement.
GTGCTCTGTGGAAAGCATCCTTAACGATCTGCCATTAATGCAAATGTTTTACTGGTTTCTAGTTCACCTGAGTTTTTCAAGTTGAAGTTAGTTAGGATAGTTCTCCTCTCGAATAGTGGTTGTACCAGATTTCACTAAATGTCCCATGTTGGATATCAGAGCACTTTCAGCTTTGTAATTTGTTCTTATTTGGACAAGAAAGAACATGAATTTAATACTGATCTGCTGTATTTAAATACTAGATAATTGTGGTGGTTTGGGCTGGGTGCCCACTGCTGCATGGCGCACTTCCTGTGTCCAGAAGTCCAGCCCAGTGGGTGGACACAGGAAACCAGGTATCTCCTACCACACCCCCTGCACCGCTCTAAGATCTTGCGTGGGGTCCGCCTCTTTCTCTTTCTTCCCTTGCCAGCGCCCGGTAACTGGGGGAGACGTTTCCCGGCCTTGGGCCTGGCTAGGCCCAAGGCCAGGGGGATGGGCAGTCTCAGGCCTGGCCAGCTGAGACTGGCCTAGCAGTGGGGGGAAGAATGAGCCCTGGGGGTCTTGGGCCCACCCTCAGGTGGGGATGGGGTGTATCCGGGTGTGTTTTGGGGTTTCTTCTCTCACTGTTTCTGGTTCTTTTGTGCACCTTCACTTTTTTCCTATTTAAACTTTTCCATCACTTTTGCAATCCGTTTGTCAGAGTCGTTATTTTGCCTGTGGTGGGGAGGGGGCTGCCTCAACCCACTACAATAATCTTTAAACAGTCTTGAAAAATTAAAACCTTGGAGCAAATCTATTTTTCTTCTAATGATCCTAAACTAAAGGCAAGGCCTGTACTGTTGTCTGATCATACTTCTTCATACATCTGAAAAACAGCCCATGCAGGCATGAAGGTAGAATTCATCTTTGCTCTTCTGCCTCCCTACACAATGCAATGGGAAAAGAACTTCTGAATATGGTAAGAAGATAGAATTGGTTAAGCAAATGGATCTTCTTAGAGAAGGGATTGAATTTGAGCCGCTTGGACCCCCACAAGGCCATGGGGCCGGATGGGATCCATCCTAGGGTGCTGAGATTGCTGACAGATGAGCTGTCCAAGCCACTTTCCATCATTTTTCAGCAGTCCTGGCTCACTGGAGAGGTCCCAGAAGACTGGAAGCTGGCTAACGTGGTGCCCATCCACAAGAAGGGCCGGTTGGATGAGCCAGGGAATTATAGGCCTGTCAGCCTGACTTCAGTGCCAGGGAAGATTATGGAACGGGTCATCTCGAGTGCGATCATACAGCACTTACAGGATGGCCAGGGGCTCAGGCCTAGCCAGCATGGATTTAGGAGGGGCAGGTCCTGCCTGACCAACCTGATCTCCTTCTATGATCAGGTGACCGCCTGGTGGATGTGGGGAGGCCTGTGGATGTGGTCTACCTGGACCTCAGCAAGGCCTTTGACACCGTCCCCACAGCAAACTCTTGGCCAAGCTGGCAGCCCATGGCTTGGACAGGATCACACTGCGTTGGGTTAGGAACTGGCTGGAGAGCCGAGCCCAGAGAGTAACGGTGAATGGCACCACATCCAGCTGGCGGCCTGTCACTAGTGGTGTGCCCCAGGGATCAGTACTGGGCCCCATGCTCTTCAACATCTTTATTGATGATCTGGATGAGGGCATTGAGTCCATCATCAGTAAATTTGCAGATGACACCAAGCTGGGGGCAGCAGTTGATTTGCTGGAGGGCAGAGAGGCTTTGCAGAGGGACCTCGACAGGCTGGACAGATGGGCAGAGTCCAATGGCATGAGATTTAACACATCCAAGTGCCGGATTCTGCACATTGGCCACAACAACCCCATGCAGTGCTACAGGCTGGGGTCAGAGTGGCTGGAGAGGGGCCAGGCAGAGAGGGACCTGGGGGTGCTGGTTGATGGGAGGCTGGACATGAGCCTGCAGTGTGCCCAGGCAGCCAGGAAGGCCAATGGCATCCTGGCTTACATCAGGAACAGTGTGGCCAGCAGGAGCAGGGAGGTCATTCTCCCCCTGTACACTGCACTGGTTAGGCCACACCTTGAGTCCTGTGTCCAGTTCTGGGCCCCTCAGTTTAGGAAGGATGTTGACTTGCTGGAAGGTGTCCAGAGAAGGGCAACAAAGCTGGTGAGGGGTTTGGAACACAAGCCCTATGAGGAAAGGCTGAGGGAGCTGGGGTTGCTTAGCCTGGAGAAGAGGAGACTGAGGGGTGACCTTACTGCTCTCTACAACTACCTGAGGGGAGGTTGTAGCCAGGCAGAGGTTGGTGTCTTCTCCCAGGCAGCCAGCACCAGAACAAGAGGACACAGTCTCAGGCTGCGCTAGGGCAGGTTTAGGCTGGATGTTAGGAAGAAGTTCTGTACAGAGAGAGTGATTGGCCATTGGAATCGGCTACCCATGGAGGTGGTGGAGTCACCTTCACTGGAGGTGTTCAGGAGAAGACTTGATGGGGTGCTTGGCTGTATGGTCTAGTTGTTGGGTGGGTTGGATTGGTTGATGGGTTGGACGCGATGATCTTGAAGGTCTCTTCCAACCTGGTGTATTGTATTGTATTGTATTGTATTGTATAGTACATGATTACCTATGGTTCTTTAAAAGTAAGTAGAGGTATAGGTTAAAATAGTTGCTGTGTCTTACTACATAAACTAGTAATGCATGGGTGGTTGTGGTGAGGTTTGTTCATTTGTTTGTTTTGTTGCAGATGTGAACACCCTTCCCCTCATATTACCCACCCACCCCCAGAAAGTATTACTGTCCATGCATTCCTTATTACTTGTATCTTAAGTAATGCTGCCATTCCTTTCCTTGCAGAGATAGAGAACAGAGAGAGAGAGAAGTAGCTCTTCGGGATTTTCGCTCTGGAAAGAGACCAGTTCTTGTGGCAACTTCAGTGGCAGCAAGAGGTCTAGATATTGAAAATGTTCAGCATGTTATTAATTTTGATCTTCCTTCCACCATTGAAGAGTATGTACACCGAATTGGACGAACTGGTCGCTGTGGAAATACAGGCAAAGCAGTTTGCTTCTTTGATAGTACTTCAGATGGCCATCTTGCACAACCTCTAGTGAAGGTGCTTTCAGATGTAAGTTTCAAATTTTAGTGCTTGATTTTTTTATATTAAGAGAACTTAATATGGCACCAGGTCTTTTAGTGACAGATGGAGTACATCTGTCTCACATGGGGAAAAGGATCCTGGCACATGAGTTGGTGAGGCTTGTTGGAAGGGCTTTAAACTAGGCTTGAAGTAGGAGGGGGCTAAAACCAGGCAGACTAGAGATGAACCTAAGGACAAACTTCAGTCTGCTGTTTCACTTGAGGTGGGAGATGGTGACAGTAATATCAAAATTGTCTGTGACAAGTGGCAGGAATATGCACCAGGGTTACCAGGAGGTAATAGTAAGGGCCTTCAACCTGTTGCCCTAAAGCATGCTGTGAACACTGCAGCAAAGGCACAGTCTTACAGAGCTGAGCCAGGGGCCTCTGAGATAGTAGGAGACAGGAGGGTAGCTCCCATCAAGCACTTTGGGGGGAGCAGTGGGGTGCCCCTTTAAGAAGATGACATGGCTGGCAGCCCAGCTGAAGTGCGTCTACACCAATGCACACATCATGTGCAACAAATGGGGAGTTGGAAGCTACCCTGCTACAGGAAAGCTATGACACAGTGGCAATTACGAAAACTTGGAGGAATTCTGTGACAGGAGTGTGACTCTTGATGGCTACAGGCTGTTCAAACAGACAGGAGAGGAAGAAGGGGTGGAGGTGTTGCCCTCTATGTGAAGAAGCGGATAGTGTGTGAAGAGGTGTCGCTAAAGAATAGCCAGGAGCTACTCTAAATTTTAGGAAAGCAAATTTTCAGATTTCAAGGAGTTACCAAATAGAACCCCATGGGAAACAGCCCTCAGGAACAAGGGAGAGGAGCTGAGATGGCTGATCTTTAAGGATGCATTCCACAAGGGATCTCAATCCCCACATGTAAGAAATTGGGCAAGGAAGGCAAGAGACCACCATGACTGAGCCAGGACTTGCAGATCAAACTAAAGGGCAAGCTGGGACTACGCAGGAAATGGAAGAAGAGACAGGCACCCTTGGAAGAATATAGGGATGCTGCCTGGCTGTGTAGGGATGAGGTCAGGAAGGCCAAGGCCCAGCTGGAACTGAACTTGGCAGGGGCAATGACTTGAAACTGGAGAAGAGTAGATTTGGATTGGATGTTGGGAACAAGTTCTTTACCATGAGGGCAGTGGAACACTAGAACAGGTTGCCCAGGGAGGTGTTTGAGACCCCATCCCTGGAGATAGTCAAGGTGAGGCTTGACAGGGTTCTGGGCAATGTGATCTGGTTGAGGATGCTTCTGCTTACTGCAGAGGGGGTTGTACCTTTGGAGGTCCCTTCCAACCCACAACATTCTGTGATTCTATGATTCTGTTCTTTAATATTTTACTTTAGTGTACCGAGCAACTATTATTTCTTTGCTACAGTTGTGGGGCTTTTAATACAAATTTGTAAAGCAAACAAATTTCTAAATTCACTCTTCTATTATGTAGGCCCATCAGGAAGTTCCTTGTTGGTTGGAAGAAATTGCTTTTGGTTTTCAAGAAGGAGTCTTTACAACAGTGAATACACAAAAGGTAAGTTTGGGAATTAACTGAAAGTCTAGGCTTTTAGAACTTTGTTTCAGTGTAAAAGTGTATTTAGCAATATATTCAAGCTGCACCAGGGGAAGTTTAGGCTTGAGGTGAGGAGCAAGTTCTTCACCGAGAGAGTCATTCGTCATTGGAATGGGCTGCCCAGGGAGGTGGTGGAGTCGCCGTCCCTGGAGGCGTTCAAGAGGGGATTGGACGTGGCACTTGGTGCCATGGTCTAGTCATGAGGTCTGTGGTGACAGGTTGGACTCCATGATCATTGAGGTCTCTTCCAACCTTGGCGATACTGTGATGTATTCAGAGCATTACTACTGGAACTGTGATGTTGGCTGGTGCGTCTCTTAGCTTCAAATCTTGAAAGCTCAATACTTCTGAAACTAATTTTGGATAGCTTGCTTGACTTGGACTGTTATATTTCGGCCTTACTAGTTGCACTAGCCTTGATCTGTGGTGTCAAGAATTACTCTTTGAAAGAAGAGTTTTGTACAAACATGCACAGGCTGCTCTTCTGCAAGTTTCTTTCTGCATATGTAGGTTTGAAGCAAATAGTTACTATTCACACAGCCAGTGGCTGTTATAAATTGCTCAAAGTAACTAGTTTGACTGACTTAAGATAGATAAATGCCCTAATCTGCTCCGTGTTGAAGCTGTTCTTGATATCTGTCAGGAGAAGGAGCCTTCTGGTCTCCCAGTGTTTCTGATCCTAGATGCTAAAATACAGTTTGAGCTCTGTAGTATCTAGTTCAGAATTTAAATTCTGTGTCTGCACCTACTTTGAATTATGTTAATTTTTTTCTTAGTTTTGTTTTTTGTTGTTGTTTTCAAATGGCTATCGATACTTGTCATTTTCACCTGCTTGGATTTTAGTGCCTTCATCAAAAGCCTTTCTTTGATCCCGTGCTGCCATAGAACTTTATCATATTTCAGTTGCATTCCAAATATCAATGCATTCTTAGAGATCACAAGAGAAATAATTACTCTTACTGCTGGCACAATATCTGAAACTCAACTTCAAGCTCAAATCTTCCTTTTATTATTTATCATTTTCCATACCATAGTTAACTGAAAGTACTGCGAGCTATGGGTTTATTTACCTGCCTGACAAGTTTCCTAACCAGACATGAAACTTTTTACTTTGGGACTTCATGGGACTTCAGTTACAGGCTAAAACATCTGCTTCCTTCTCAGGCTTGCAGCCTCATATTCCATATTCTTGTTCAATGACATGTTTTAAATTTGCATAGATTGCTTTCAAAGGTAGATCTCGTCAAGCATTAAATCTAGTTGGCTTCCAGACACACATCTCCAGCCTCTGTGGAGTGACCCCATCATTTTATGAAATCTGTCATTTTTAGGTCAAAGTCTGTCTTTTATATCTTTACAAATTCTGAGTTGCCAAATCTTGTTGTTATTCTGGCTACATATTTATGAATAGAAAAGTTTCAGGGGAAATCCGTCTTGTAGCCTTGAGAGTACTCTCCTCTTACTCCCATATGTGCAGTGCACCAACTCATGTTTGAAATCATAGAATCGTAGAATCGTAGAATCAGTAAGGTTGGAAAAGACCTCAAAGATCATCAGGTCCAACCTGTCACCCAAGACCTCATGACTACTAAACCATGGCACCAACTGCCACATCCAGTCCCCTCTTGAACACCTCCAGGGACGGTGACTCCATCACCTCCCTGGGCAGCCCATTCCAATGGCTAACAACTATATCTGTGAAGAACTTTCTCCTCACCTCAAGCCTAAACTTCCCTTGGCACAGCTTGAGACTGTGTCCTCTTGTTCTGGTGCTGGTTGCCTGGGAGAAGAGACCAATCCCTTCCTGGCTACAACCACCCTTCAGGTAGCTGTAGACAGCAATAAGGTCTCCCTGAGCCTCCTCCAGGCTAAACAACCCCAGCTCCCTCGTCCTCTCCTCATGGGGCTTGTGCTCAAGGCCTCTCAAGAGCCTTTTTGCCCTTCTCTGGACACGTTCAAGAGTCTCAATGTCCTTCTTAAACTGCGGGGCCCTGAACTGGACAGAGGACTCAAGGTGCGGCCTAACCAGTGCTGAATACAGGGGAAGAATGACTTCCCTGCTCCTGCTGGTCACACTATTCTTGATCCAAGCCAGGATGCCACTGGCCTTCTTGGCCACCTAGGCACACTGCTGGCTTATGTTCAGGCAGCTGTCAATCAGTACCCCCAGGTCCATTTCTGTTTGGGAGCTCTCCAGCCACTCCGACCCCAGCCTGTAGCACTGCATGGGGTTGCTGTGGCCAATGTACAACACCCAGCACTTGGGCTTGTTGAATGTCATTATGTTGGACTCTGCCCATCTGTCCAGCCTGTCAAGGTCCCTCTGCAGAGCCCTTCTGCCCTCTAACTGATCAACACCTGCTCCCAGCTTTGTGTCATCTGCAAATTTACTGATGACTGACTCCATCTCCTCATCCAGATCATCAGTGAAGACAACAGGATGGGGCCCAGCACTAATCCCTGGGGGACATCACTAGTGTCTGGGCTCCAGCTGCATGTGGCACCATTCACCACCACTCTCTGGGCTTGGCCCTCCAGCCAGTTCCTAACCTCCAACTGCCAGCTCAGGAGGCCAGTTGTCTGGAAGACAATCTATCCTGATATTAAAAATGGGGGCAAAGAAGGTGTTAAGTACCTCTGCCTTTTCCTCATCTTTTGTTACAATATTCCCCTCTGTGTCCACCAGGGAGTGGAGGTTGTCCTTGCCCCTCCTCTTGCTGTTAATACATTTGTAGAAGGATTTTTTTGTTGTCCTTCACAGCAGTGGCTAGTCTAAGCTCTAAATGGGCTTTTGCCTCTAATTTTTTTCTTGCATGACCTAGCAACATCCTTAAACATACCAGGGATTACCTCACCTTTCTTTCAAATATGGTACACCCTCTTTTTACCCCTTAAATCACCCAGAAGCTCATTGCCAATCCAGGCTGGCCATCTGCCCCGGCGGCTCATCTTCCGGCACATTGGCACATTGCTCTCTACAACTACCTGAAGGGAGGTTGGAGCCAGGCAGAGGTTGGCCTCTTCTCCCAGGCAGCCAGCACCAGAACAAGAGGACACAGTCTCAGGCTGCGCCAGGGCAGGTTTAGGCTGGATGTTAGGAAGAAGTTCTACACGGAGAGAGTGATTGGCCATTGGAATCGGCTACCCGTGGAGGTGGTGGAGTCACCTTCACTGGAGGTGTTCAGGAGAAGACTTGATGGGGTGCTTGGCTGTATGGTCTAGTTGTTGGGTGGGTTGGATTGGTTGATGGGTTGGACACGATGATCTTGAAGGTCTCTTCCAACCTGGTGTATTGTATTGTATTGTATTGTATTGTGCCTTCAAGAGTTCTTTCTTGAAGCAGGTCCAGCCCTCCCGGATCCCTTTGTTTTTAAGGGCTGTTTCCCAAGGTACCTTATGAGTTAGTTCCTTGAGTAACCTGAAGTCTGCCATCCAGAAGACCAGAGTGGAGGTTTTGTTGCTGTTGCCCCTCTTAGCTTGACTGCATATTGAAAACTCAATTATTTCATGGTCACTGGACCCCAGACAGCCTCCAACCACCACATCTCCCACCAGCCCTTCTCTCTTTGTAAAAAGGAGGTCAAGCAAAGCCTTACCCCTGGTAGGCTCACTCAGCAACTTGAATAAGAAGCTATCCTCCATACACTCTAAGAACCTTCTAGACTGCCTCTTCTCTGCTGTGTTGAGTTCCCAGCAGATATCAGGCAGGTTAAAGTCACCCATGAGAACAAGGTCTGGCGATCTTGAGACAGCCTTAAGCTGCTTATAGAATAATTCACCAACTTCTTCCTGGTTGGGTGGTCTATAACAGACTCCAACCAGGATGTCAGCCTTGTTGGTCTTTCCTCTTAATTTTCACCCTCAGGCACTCAACCTGGTCATCCTTAATCTATAGTTCCATGGCATCTAGAGCCTCTCTGATGTACAGGGCCACCCCTCCACCCCTTGTCCCTTGTCTGTCTCTCCTGAAGAGCCTGTAGCCATCAATTACAGTGCTCATCCCACCACATTTCTGTGATGGCAACTGCATCATAACTTTGCTGCTGTAACAAGGCTTCCAGCTTCTCTTGTTTGTTACCCATACTGCATGCTTTAGTGTACATTCACTTCAGCTGGGCTGCTGGTTTCACCCCTGACTCTGGCTTACCACCCCCAGACTCCTGTCTGGGGGAACTGTTTTCAACCCTTTCACCCTTTGAATCTAGTGTAAAGCCCTGTCAATGAGACCTGCCAACTCCCTTCCTAGACCCTTTTTCAGGATGATTAAGGGAACAAAGCATATCTCTTATGGGGAAATGCTGAGAGTTCTGGGGCTGTTTAGCCTGGAGAAGAGAAGGCTGAGAAGGGGTCCAATCAATGATTACAAATATTTCAACAGTGGATGTCAAGAAGATGGAGCCATTCTGTTTTCACTGGTGCCCAGTGATAGGACAAGGGGCAACTAAACTAAACTAGAACATAGTAAGTTTTGCATCAACAAGAGGAAGAATTTACTGTAAGCACTGGAGCACTGGAAGAGGCTGTCTAGAGAGGTTGTGGAGTCATCTTCTCTGGAGACATTCAAAACCACCTTGACATGTTCCTCTGTGGCCTGTCCAAGGTGATACTGCTTTGGAAAGGGGTTGGACTCAATAATTTCCAGAGGTTTCTTCCAACCCCTAGCATTTTGTGGTTCTGAGAAACTCAATTTGTATTTAGAGACGTGGCATGTGGAAAGCTGAAATGGTTTTGTAATGACATTTAACATTAAATGGTTGAAAGCATTAATGATTCTAAACTAGTATCTGTTCTTTTTCCTAGAACTACAGAAGTGGAGGCAATGTGAACCCAGGAGAAAAGAAGTATTCTGCAAGTGAATTGGATTCATGGGGTTAAAACTACTTCAGTGCCAAACTAGATTGCATGCTGTTGTACTTTTAAGTGAACCATTGCATTTAATGTTTCTGATTGTTCTGTTCGTGGAAAAATTAATGTTTAAAAGAGTAGCTTGTATGGTGTACTAAATCTGACAGCAGTGTCTATGTACTCAGTTGTTATGATGAACCTAGTGAGGATTATCACTTCACCGAGGAAGTCAGAAGCTGTTAAACTTGCCTTAGGTGTTTGCTTGGTAGCTGGTATGCTGCTGTTGGGTTTGCAAGTGGAAAATAGTAGATCCTTTGCGTTTACCACTTCGTTACCAAAGGAAAGATACTACTGTGAAGACTTAGTTTGGGATAGCTCTATGTAAAGAGCTCATCTAAATTTTGTGATTGTCTCTTGTTGTAACAGGTTAGTTTAAAGTTAGAATCTAGTAATAAGATGACATAATCATAAGGATCTGTTAATTTTGTAAACGGTTACTTAATAAAAACTTGAGGAGTGCATATTAATGGTTGCTTCTACGTCAGGTGTGCAAAAGAGCACCTCACTACAGTTTCATGAACTAGCATTATTTTGACATGCATGGAACATCTGACTCTCCATACAGAGCTTAGGTCAGTGGCTATATTCACAACCTAATTGAAATGTGTTTTATGGATCCATCTTCAAAGGGTGGAGCCCTGTGTTGCTTCTAGTCATGTTTTTGCCTTTGAGAGACATAAGTACTTTTCTATTATCTCATGTGTAAAAGAGTGATTTAGAGCAAGCTGGATGATTCCAAAAGTTTTGCAGACTTGTAAAAGCTAAAGAGGCACAAGCAGCCATTAACAGTTAAAAGATTTCCTCAAAGTTAATTTTTCTTTGAAAATCCTTTAAAAATATTTTTACTTGTTCACCAGTGCAGTATGCTGGAAAGATGTATATCATTGTGTTCCAAAAGAAAATACCAAAGTAGATATAATTTGTAATGTCTTATACTGGGGAACAAGCTTACAAGCTTCTCTCCTGTTCTCTGGTATGTAGCACACAATGCTGAGCATTATTTCTTCTACATCTATGATTTCCTTAAGTATCTATTTACAGAAATACTGCTATGTGATACATAATGTGTTTTTTAAAAAGTAAAACAAGTCTTGGATACTTATCATAGAATCAATAAGGTTGGAAAAGACCTCAAAGATCATCGAGTCCAACCTGTCACCTAAGACCTCATGACTATTAGACCATGGCACCAAGTGTCACATCCAATCCCCTCTTGAACACCTCCAGGGACGGTGACTCCAAAACCTCCCTGGGCAGCATATTCCAATGGCTAACAACTCTCTCTGTGAAGAACTTTCTCCTCACCTTGAGTCTGAAGTTCCCCTGGCATAGCTTGAGACTGTGTCCCCTTGTTCTAGTGCGGGTTGCCTGGGAGAAGAGACCAACTCCCTCCTGGCTACAACCTCTCTTTGGGTAGTTGTAGACAGCAATAAGATCTCGCCTGAGCCTCCTCTTCTCCAGGCTAAACAACCCCAGCTCCCTCAGCCTCTCATTGTAGGGCTTGTGCTCAAGGCCTCTCACCAGCCTCGTTGCCCTTCTCTGGGTATGTTCAAGAGTCTCAATGTCCTTCCTAAACTGAGGGGCCCAGAGCTGGACATAGTATCACAGTATCACAGTATCACTAAGGTTGGAAAAGACCTCGAAGATCATCGAGTCCAACCTGTCACCACAGACCGCATGATTAGACCATGGCACCAAGTGCCACGTCCAATCCCCTCTTGAACACCTTCAGGGATGGTGACTCCACCACCTCCCCGGGCAGCCCATTCCAATGGTGAATGACTCTCTTGGTGAAGAACTTTCTCCTCACCTCAAGCCTAAACTTCCCCTGGTGCAGCTTGAACACTGTGTCCCCTTGTTCTGGTGCTGGTGGCTAGAGAGAAGAGACCAACCCCTTCCTGGCTACAACCACCCTTCATGTAGTTGTAGAGAGCAATGAGGTCGCCCCTGAGCCTCCTTTTCTCCAGGCTAAACAACCCCAGCTCCCTCAGCCTCTCCTCATAGGGCTTGTGCTGAAGGCTTCTCACCAGCCTTGTTGCCCTTCTCTGGACACGTTCAAGTGTCTCAATGTCCTTCTTAAACTGAGGGGCCCAGAACTGGACACAGGACTCAAGGTGCGGCCTAACCAAAGCCGAGTACAGGGGCACAATGACCTCCCTGCTCCTGCTGGTCACACTATTTCTAATGCAGGCCAGGATGCCATTGGCCTTCTTGGCCACCTGGGCACACTGCTGGCTCATGTTCAGGCGGCTGTCAATCAGCACCCCCAGGTCCCTCTCTGTTTGGGAGCTCTCCAGCCACTCCGACCCCAGCCTGTAGCTCTGCATGGGGTTGTTGTGGCCAAACTGCAGCACCCGGCACTTGGACTTGTTGAATGCCATCCCATTGGACTCCGCCCATCTGTCCAGTCAGTCGAGGTCCATCTGCAGGGCCCTTCTATCCTCTAACTGACCAACATCTGCTCCCAGCTTGGTGTCATCTGCAAATTTGCTGATGACTGTCTCAATCCACTCATCCAGATCGTCAATGAAGACATTAAAGAGGATGGGGCCCAGCACTGATCCCTGGGGGACACCACTAGTGACTGGCTGCCAGCTGGATGCGGCACCATTCACCACCACGCTCTGGGCCCGGCCCTCCAGCCAGTTCCTAACCCAGCACAGAGTGTTGCTGCCCAAGCCATGAGCTGACAGCTTAGCCAGCAGTTTGCTGTGGGGGACGGTGTCTAAGACCTTGCTGAAGTCCAGGTAGACCACATCCACAGGCCTCCCCACATCCACCAGGCGGGTCACCTGATCATAGAAGGAGATCAGGTTGGAGAGGCAGGACCTGCCATTCCTAAATCCATGTTGGCTGGACCTGAGCCCTTGGCCGTCCTGCAGGTGTGCAGTTATTGCCGCCAGGATAATCTGCTCCATCATTTTCCCTGGCACTGAGGTCAGGCTGACTGGCCTGGAGTTTCCGGGTTCCTCCATCTGACCCTTCTTGTGGATGGGGACCACATTGGCCAGTTTCCAGTCATCTGGGACCTCTGTGGTGAGCCAGGACTGGAGGAAAATGATGGAGAGTGGCTTGGCCAGCTCATCTGCCAGCTCTCTCAGCACCCTAGGATGGATCCCATCCAGTCCCATGGACTTGTGAGTGTCCAAGTGGCTCAGCAGGTCCTGAACTAATTCCTCCTAGATATCCAGGGCATTACACTGCTCCCTGACCCCATCACCCAGCTCAGGAGGCCACTCGTCCTGAACTCCTCCTGCCTCGCTGTTAAAAATTGAGGCAAAGAAGGTGTTCAGGACCTCAGCCTTTTCCTCATCTTCAGTCACTGTGTTCCCCTCCAGGTCCAATAGGGAGTGCAGGTTCTAAGGTGTTCTAAGGTTCACAGGACTCAAGGTGTGGCCTAACCAGTGCTGAGTACAGGGGCACAATGACTTTCCTGCTCCTGCTGGCCACATTATTCTTGTTTCTTCATGTATACCATTCTTTTCATCACACTTCAATGTTTGAACTCATAAGCAATGGATGCTTTTAAGCTTGACGGCTGTAATTCAGCCTTTTAAACTTGAAGGCTGTAGTTCAGATTGGATCAATAGTACCCTGGAGAGCATGAGTTCTTCACCTGACAGACCTTGAAGATATTCACATCCATTCTAAATTTTGGGAAAGTGACAAAGAGTGTCTTTGGTTGCTAGCAGCAACAGATGCAAGTGAACTGTAGTTCTTGAAGAAAGCTATCAAACTGATGAAGCTTTCCATTTATGTGAAAAGAAAATGAAGGAAGTACAGTCTGGTGTCCTGGATGGACAAAAAAGCCTCAAAATGGCTCTGAACCAGACAATGAGGCAGAAGCTAGTAGATCTGCTTCTTTGGGCTTGCCTGGACATGTTTCAGAGCCAGGATGAGCCAGGTGGGCGTGCTTTTGGCCATGTTTGGAAAGAAGGCTTTCTATAGGTTGCAATACCAGGGTTGACCCCTAGACCTGTGTTGCTCCTGGCCATTATTGTCTCGGGAAACCTATAAATATCAGCCCGAAGGGCCAGAGCTTTGTCTTGCCATTGTCCACGGTCTGGAAGGAACCACAAGCTTCGCTTGGAAGCTGAACTGTGTTCCAGTTTACCCAGACAAGACAGCAAAGACCCCTCGCTATTCTCAGCGTTGTAAAGCCCAGAGGACAGATACTTGTCTTGCCGGGCTGAGAGGCGAAACCCCAGAGGAGCCGAGTCCCCGGGACAGTTCCGATTGATGGGAGCAAGGAGCGAGCGCTGCTGCAAAAGGACCACAGCCGAGAAACCTCTCTACAAAGCTTTTGGCTACAAATCCTTTGGGAGCAAATCCTGTCTCAGCAATAAGCTGCAGACCCCAACAGAAAGGGAAACTCTGCTCCTGCAGCTTCCACGTGCATCTATTGCAGGTCTGTTGCCCTGGGGAGTTCTGGGTTCCCCTCCCCCACATGTTGTGGGCAACCGCCGGCTGCATTGCCGAGGTTTCTTTTCTTTACAGTTTAAGGTGATGTTTGTTGTTTCTGGATTTTTGTGCATGTTGTTTAAACTGCTATTTGTTCCTGCTGGTGAGGTCTCTGTTCCACGACCGAAACCCCTCGAACCTGTAAATAGGTTTTCTTTAATATTTTTTGTGGGATTTTTGTGATTAAAAAAATTAATTTTTTTTAATTAATCGCTCCATTTATTGAACATTAATTTATCCTTTATGGACCAAAACATCTGGGTCACTTGTAGCCTACAATAAACCTATGAAGGAAGGGAACCTGTCTTAGACTTGTTTAAAGGACCTTTTAGAGCATGGAGTGCCTTGCCTCCTATCTCAGACCTTCTGACTTGGGTGGGGCAGCAAAGGAAGTTCTTAAACTGTGTAAAGAACTGTTCGGAGCCTGTTCGTCTTAATCACTTGCACTGAAAGCTAGCTAAGCCAAAAAAAGGGGATATTTTAGCTTGGAGTTACTATTGCTGTAGTGCTATGTCACATGTTTCCACTAAGAACTAGAATGCTCAGCTTGCTAAACATCTTCCTTGGGAAGCACTGCATGAAAAACTAAATGTGATGGAATTTAGAGGAATTGAAGGTACAACTTGCAATACCTAACAGCCATAGGGTGTGGTGAGTGGAAGTTAATGTTGCAGCAATTTCAGGCTTGCATTTTATTTGTAATTTGGAAAGTAATGATTAGAATAGCTTTTTAACACTGTTGGGAAAGGATATATATTTCCTTTATTATAAACTATATGGCAATATTAATAAAAATATTAATAACCTTTATGAATATGAAAATCGCCAAAATGCATCGAAAGGTTTGGTGTACGGTTAGAATATATCTACAATGGGATGTACAATAATTGGGCAACTATAACAGTTCAACTGTTTTGTGCAAGCCAAGAGGAATATAACAGAAAGAGAATACCCCAGGGGTGAAATGGCACTCAACCACAGTGCACGGAGACTTGACAAGAACTGTTATGCCAAAGAGGCAGTTATTAATTACTCACAGCTGGTTGTACCCAAGTGTGGAGTGCTGCTGCTGTGTAGTAGAGGCTTTGGGGTGCTCTCATGCACCAGGCATGGCAGGTTGCCGTCAGGAATGCCACATGGTCATCGATGGCTGGTCTGGCTTCAGTAGACATTGGGCTGTTAATGACGCTTCTCATGACGGGTGCTTGCTTTGTCCTGGGTGAATTGAGGCACAGCAAAATCCTGGTCGCAAGGGGAAGCAGGCTTGGCTCCAACTCCTAAGCTCGTGGTAGCCTGAGGTGTGTATGCTTGTGGCATTATCCCAGGCGCTGGACCAGGCAACTCAAGGCAGTTTTAAACCAGACAAGGTCCAAGCAGGTTCAAGCATGCAAGGCTTGAGCAAGGCAAAGGCAAGGCAAAAGCAAGGCTAAGCAAGGCATAGGCAACTAGAAATCAGCCTGTATATAAATCTTGCCCAAGGTTGATTGGACCAATAGGGCATGAAACCAGCACATAGTTACCCAATGGGAAGGGGTTCTGCCAGGCTACGGCCTGAACACATGCTCTTACCACAGATACAGGGTTGTTTACCAGACATGCATGGTCCTGTCCCCTTTGTTCCTTTTCCTGCATTACATTGGCAATGGGGCAACTTTTACTGCACCCAACCTGCTGGGACCTGATGGGGTGACATTATCTAGAAAAGGTAAGAGAGTCCTAGCACTAGAGTTGGCAGGGCTCATTAAGAGGGCTTTAAACTAGGTCTGAAGGGGGTGGGTGAGGAAATCAGTCCCTCTGTAGATGAAGGAGTGGGGCACAGATTAGGGTCAATAGAGAAGTCAAGAGCCCAGCTGAAGTGCATGTACACCAATGCATGCAGCATGGGCAATAAGCAAGAGGAGCTGGTAGTCCTGGTCCACCAGGGTGACTATGATATAGTTGCCATCTCAGAAACATGGTGGGGTGACATGCATGATTGGAGTGCTGCACTGGGGGGTTACAGGCTCTTCAGGAGAGACAGGCAAGGGAGAAGAGGAGGAGGGGTGGCTCTGTATATTAGGGAGTCACTCTCTGCCATAGAACTTGAGGTGGAAAATGAAGGGATTGAGAGCCTGTGGGTTAAAATCAGGGGGCAGACCAACAAATCTGACATCCTGGTTGGAGTCTGCTATAGACCACCCAACCAGGATGAGGAGGCAGACGAATTATTCTATAAGCAACCGGAAGCTGTCTCAAGGTCATCAGATCTTGTCCTTGTGGGTGACTTTAACCTGCCAGATATCTGCTGGGAACGTAACTCAGCAGAGAGGAGGCAGTCCAGAAGATTCCTGGACCACATGGAGGACGACTTCCTGATGCAGCTGTTAAGTGAGCCTACCAGGGGTCAGGCTCTGCTTGCCCTGCTGTTCTCCAGTAGAGAGGACTGGTGGGAGACATGACCGTGGGAGGCTGCCTGGGGTGCAGCGACCATGAGATGGTGAAGTTTTCAATATGCAGGGAGATAGGGAGGAGCACCAACAGAACCTTCACCTTGGACTTCCAGAGGGCGAACTTCAGCCTGTTTAAGAAAATTATTCACAAAGTTCCCTGGGTAGCATCCCTCAGGAACCGAGGGGTCCAGGAGGGTTGGACCTATTTCAAACAGGAGCTCTTGAAGGCACAGGAACTGGCGGTTCCCATCTGCCGAAAGATGAGCCGTCGGGGAAGGCGACCAGCCTGGATGAGCAAGCAGCTCCTGGAGGAACTAAGGGGAAAAAAGAGGGTGTATCACCTTTGGAAGGAGGGGAAGGCTTCTTGAGGTATGTTCAAGGAAGTTGTTAGATTATGTAGGAAAAAAATTAGAGAGGCAAAGGCCCAGTTGGAGCTGAGGCTGGCCACCTCTGTGAAGGACAATAAAAAGCACTTTTACAAATACGTTAATGCCAAATAGAAGGGCAGGAAGAACCTGCACTCCCTATTGGACCTGGAGGGGAACACAGTGACTGAAGATGAGGAAAAGGCTGAGGTCCTGAACACCTTCTTTGCCTCAATTTTTAACAGCGAGGCAGGAGGAGTTCAGGACGAGTGGCCTCCTGAGCTGGGTGATGGGGTCAAGGAGCAGTGTAATGCCCTGGATATCCAGAGGAATTAGTTCAGGACCTGCTGAGCCACTTGGACACTCACAAGTCCATGGGACTGGATGGGATCCATCCTAGGGTGCTGAGAGAGCTGGCAGATGAGCTGGCCAAGCCACTCTCCATCATTTTCTTCCAGTCCTGGCTCACTGGAGAGGTCCCAGATGACTGGAAACTGGCCAGTGTGGTCCCCATCCACAAGAAGGGTCGGATGGAGGAACCCGAAAACTCCAGGCCAGTCAGCCTGACCTCAGTGCCAGGGAAAAGGATGGAGCAGATTATCCTGGCGGCAATAACTGCACACCTGCAGGACGGCCAAGGGCTCAGGTCCAGCCAACATGGATTTAGGAATGGCAGGTCCTGCCTCTCCAACCTGATCTCCTTCTATGATCAGGTGACCCGCCTGGTGGATGTGGGGAGGCCTGTGGATGTGGTCTACCTGGACTTCAGCAAGGCCTTTGACACCGTCCCCCACAGCAAACTGCTGGCTAAGCTGTCAGCTCATGGCTTGGGCAGCAACACTCTGTGCTGGGTTAGGAACTGGCTGGAGGGCCGGGCCCAGAGCGTGGTGGTGAATGGTGCCGCATCCAGCTGGCAGCCAGTCACTAGTGGTGTCCCCCAGGGATCAGTGCTGGGCCCCATCCTCTTTAATGTCTTCATTGATGATCTGGATGAGTGGATTGAGACAGTCATCAGCAAATTTGCAGCTGACACCAAGCTGGGAGCAGATGTTGGTCAGTTAGAGGATAGAAGGGCCCTGCAGATGGACCTTGACTGACTGGACAGATGGGCGGAGTCCAATGGGATGGCATTCAACAAGTCCAAGTGCCAGGTGCTGCACTTTGGCCACAACAACCCCATGCAGAGCTACAGGCTGGGGTCGGAGTGGCTGGAGAGCTCCCAAACAGAGAGGGACCTGGGGGTGCTGATTGACAGCTGCCTGAACATGAGCCAGCAGTGTGCCCAGGTGGCCAAGAAGGCCAATGGCATCCTGGCCTGCATTAGAAATAGTGTGACCAGCAGGAGCAGGGAGGTCATTGTGCCCCTGTACTCGGCTTTGGTTAGGCCGCACCTTGAGTCCTGTGTCCAGTTCTGGGCCCCTCAGTTTAAGAAGGACACCGAGACACTTGAACGTGTCCAGAGAAGGGCAACAAGGCTGGTGAGAGGCCTTCAGCAAAAGCCCTATGAGGAGAGGCTGAGGGAGCTGGGGTTGTTTAGCCTGGAGAAAAGGAGGCTCAGGGGCGACCTCATTGCTCTTTACAACTACATGAAGGGTGGTTGTAGCCAGGAAGGGGTTGGTCTCTTCTCTCTAGCCACCAGCACCAGAACAAGGGGACACAGTGTTCAAGCTGCACCAGGGGAAGTTTAGGCTTGAGGTGAGGAGAAAGTTCTTCACCAAGAGAGTCATTCACCATTGGAATGGGCTGCCTGGGGAGGTGGTGGAGTCAACATCCCTGGAGGTGTTCAAGAGGGGACTGGACGTGGCACTTGGTGCCATGGTCTAATCATGGGGTCTGTGGTGACAGGTTGGACTCGACGATCTTCGAGGTCTCTTCCAACCTTAGCGATACTGTGATACTGTGATGCACTCCCTGACCCTATGGGGCAAATGGATCTCAGGCCATGAATATCCTTTTAGTGAGAGCTACGTTGTGGACCCTGGCTTGTACAATCACAGTGACTTGCATATCAAATACAATGGTTTACACATTAAGCACAGTGACTTCCAGTACCATGTGCACTGTATGAGCAGTGTATGCAAACCACACAAACCATGTAGCCATGTACAAAATGTTAATACAAACATTGTAGAGCAGCGTATGCTCTGAGCCCAATATTTTCGTGCTCTTTCAGTAATCCACCCCCTAGCTGTTGATGGGTGTGTCTCCGGTGTGACACTGAATCAATCAAAGTGTCCATGGGGCTTTTTAATTTCCCACCTCCCCCAGATGTAAATGGGTCTCTGTTGTTGGGAGACATGGTTCCTCAATATTCGGGTAAGAGAGAATGTCCTCCCTTACCAGGCAAGGCTGGGTTGGTGCTGGGGCCATTTGGCTCTACCATGACAAGCACGTATTGCAGTTCATCAAATACAACATCTCAAATTAGTCCTACAAGAATTAAGGATGTTTGTCAGAACACATGTTTTTTCTTAAAGATTTTGGAAAAATAGTGTTCACCTTGGTAATGTCAGTTGGGCAAGAACAGGGCTGATAATAAAAGGTTCTCTGAATAAATCCTTACCTACTTAAAACTGAAAAGTGAATGTGTGTGCACACCTGTGTACGTGTTTGCTAATTTACTGTTTCATTACCCTGTTCCTCATAACTACTTCTTGCATCTTGTCACTCCATGCAGGGACTTGGTTGATGTGTTTCCTCGTGTTTCTAGGCAAAAAGAGGTTACACAGAACTCGTACTTCAAGAATAATGGAAAACTTCAAGAATAGTATTTATGGAAAATTAGAGTTCATTCTGAAACATGCACTGCTGTTTTAAGACTCTTGTGTCTTCAAATACATGTTTAGTCTGCAGGGAAATATTTCATTCTTATTCTTAGCTGGAAGAAAACACTGATAAGCAAAGGAAAGTTAGGGTGGGGAAGGAACTGCAGTGTCAGCTGCCTCTCTCACTTTTATAGTTTTAAATGTGTCCGGAGAAAGTGATTGAAAGCCATACTGGAACATACTGTGTTAATGCCTTCTGCACTCAGGAGAGTCTCACTGTCCTCCAGGTGGCAGTCGGGATGCGCTTTCACAGATTCTCAGTATGGTAGGGGTTGAAGGAGAAATGGCTTGATGGCATTTTGCAGCACTTCCTTGTTGAGCATTCAATAACCTTAGGTTGGCACAATTGCAGGCAGTAGAAGCATTTAAATGGAGTTACAGGTATGTTGTTCAGTTAGCTCACTGGAACACACAAGATTCCATGTAAACAGAAGGCAAAATTGTTCACTTTGAAGGTGGCAGAGCACTGGAACAGGCTGCCCAGGGAGGTTGTGGAGTCTCTCTGGAGGCATTCAAAACCCACCTGGTTGAGTTCCTGGGTGATTTTCTGTTCTTCTGTTTTAGCAGAGGGCTTTAGAACTAGATGATCTCTGGAGGTCCCTTCCAGCCCCTAGCATTCTTTGATTCTATGACTTGTGGGTCCTGATCAGAACAGTTCTAGGAGTGGGAAAGAGTAAGTTAAGGGTTTCTCTGCATAGCTGAAAAATGAGGAGTAGAGAGAACCTTGCACGGGTGTTTGATTCGATAAACAGACTTTTCTAAACCAAGCTTTGCCTCCATAACCGGCACAGATACCAGTCCCTCTTTCCCCGCACCACACCCCAAATTGAAAAATCCCAACATTTGGGGCAATTGGATGTGGGGGTTTGAATATTCTGTGAAGCAGTCTGTGCATTCCTAGAAGGCAACTTGTAGGTGCTGATCTTTCTGATCCTGTAAGGCCAGTGAGCCCGGTGCATATGGCTGGTTTTTGGGTACTGGGTAGCCTGTTATCACTGTCCTGATTGTGCTGTTCTCTTAACACACGGTGGAATTCATCTAGCACTTGGGTTTTTGTTGCTTGCTTTCTGGGATGCCTGAAATGATTCTTAACATTGTTTGATACATTTCAGAACATATAAAAGAAGTATCAAGACAACACAGAAGTCCCTTCATGGTCATCATAGTACACCCTATTGCATTCTACAAGTAATTTTTAATATTGTTTACTTCCTGGAACTCACACCAAATCATAAAAAGTGGGGTGGGTGGGTCCATCTCTTGGATTTCCTCTCCAGCTGTTTGAGTACTGAACTGATGATACCAAGTCTTGACTTTTCAGTTATCTAGACTCTACTGTGATGAAACACTGGGGTATGAACCGCACCAGTGTACAGCTGTGGTTACAGGCAGTACCATCCTTGCCCTACTTTGTACATCCTTACTACCCTGTAATTAAAGTACATTCTGCTGAGTACTCCGCAATATGGATACAGATTCAGAAAGTCAGTAATGTGTGTTACTTTAAAAGTAAATGTGATCTTTATGGAAGTAATCTTTATGGAAGTAATGATCATGACTCAACACGCTCTGGGTCAATTAAGTTCTTACGGATAAAAGTTAGAATTGTATTAGTGCAGAGAGGAATGCTAAATAATGGAACAAAGGACTGAATACTAATTAGTAAAAATGAAAGGGAAATTAAAAACATTTTAATAACTTTCAGGCTTAGAGCAGTTGGGCATGATGTTCTCCAGAGTTTCATTCCATCTGCAAGATTCTGATTCTGTGAAAACAAATCAAACCACCAAACAGAAACTCAAAGCTGAGAAACTGGAAGTTCTGTGAAAGCACAAACTGATTGTGAAGTGCTAGTTTTAAGCAGCTAGGAAAATAATATCGTAGAATGCAAATGAGTAAGGGGGAGCTGAAGGATCACTTGCTTCTAAGGCTGGCAGGTAATAAACACCATGCTGGGGGAGGACCAGCAGATGCATTCAAGAGCAGGACAACCATCCAGGGTGACCTGTGCAGGCTGGAGAAATAGGTCTTGTGCGCAGCGCAGCTCAGACAAATGCTGAGCTCTAAACAGTACTTTAAATTATACTGAAAAAGTCTGAGTGCCTTTCTTACTGGGGTCATAATAGATCCATACGTCCTGGTTCAGAACACTGTCTACGGTAGTTTTGCAGAACAGACAGGATAAAGCTCCATGCTGCAGTCTCTTTGCTGATGCTCTGAGCAAGAGATTAGACTGGAGGTCTCTATTTCAGGTAGCAGTGAAGACTGGGGCAGTTCCTTCTGAATTCAGGGTGTGACTGTAGTCTCCACTTTTCAAGATTCATTGAAATGCTGCATCCAGCAAATGATTTCTAGCATCACCAAAGAAACAGTACAGGCAACCACAATCCAGAGAAGTGTAGTTGGGCTTTTTTTCCCCAAGTTAAAGTGAATTATTTTTTTATGGGACATACATAAAACAACATTGACAGCTGTTGCCCTGCTTTTGACCCTAATGAGATGCCAATTTGATGTCCAGTTCTTATGACTAATAAAAGAGGATGTAATTTAGTGGTTTACAGCATTTGACCTCCAGCTGTTCATGTGGGCTAGTCGTAGAGGATCTGCAGAGGTAGCGGCTGAGAAAATAATGCATTCTGACAGTGTATTTAAATATGGTTAATCACCAAATCACTGTGTCTTTACTAAAGATGAGGAAAAGGCAGAGGTACTTAACACCTCTTTGCCTCATTTTTTAATAGCAAGATAGGTTGTCTTCTGGACAACTGGCCTCCTGAGCTGGCAGTTGGAGTCAGGGAGCAGTATAGTTCCCCTGTAATCCAGGAGGATATAGTTAGAGATCTGCTGAGGCACTTGGATCCCCACAAATCCATGGGACTGAATGGAATCAGTCAAGCCACTCTCCATCATTTTTCACCAGTCTTGCCTCACCAGAGAGGTCCCAGATAACTGGAAGTTGGCCACTGTGATGCCCATCCACATGAAGGGCCTGTTTGATGAGCCAGGGAATTCCAGGCTGTAGTGGGTTGGGGCAGCCCCTCTCCCCACCACGAGCAGAAATAATGACTCTGACAAATGGATTGCAAAAGTGATGGAAAGTTTAAATAGAAAAGAGTGAATGTGCATAGAGAACCAGAAACAGTGACAAAAGAAATCCCAAAGCAGACCCAGAAGCATCCCATCCCCACCTGAGGGTGGGCCCAAGACCCCCAAGGCTCGTTCTTCCCGCCCCCCCCCCCTCCCCCGCAAGGCTAGTCTCAGCTGGCCAGGCCTGAGACCACCCATCCCCCTAGCCAGGCCCAAGGCCGGGAGATGTCTCCCCCAGTTACCGGGTGCCGGCGAGGGGAAGAAAGAGGAAATGCTAGACCCTGCACTGGATTTTATAGCGGTGCAGGGGATTGTGGTAGGAGATACCTGGTTTCCTGTGTCCACCCACTGGGCTGGACTTCTGGACACAGGAAGTACACCATGGAGCAGAGGGCACCCAGCCCAAACCACCACACAGGCCTGTCAGCCTGACCTCAGTGCCAGGCAAGATTATGGAACAGGGCATCTTGAGGGCAATCACAGCACACCAACAGGATGGCCAAGAGATCAGGCCCAGCCAGCATGGATTTAGGAAGGGCAGGTCCTGCCTGATCAACCTGATCTCCTTCTATGATCAGGTGACCCGCCTGGTGGATGTGGGGAGGCCTGTGGATGTGGTCTACCTGGACTTCAGCAAGGCCTTTGACACCGTCCCCCACAGCAAACTGCTGGCCAAGCTGTCAGCTCGTGGCTTGGACAGCAACACTCTGTGCTGGGTTAGGAACTGGATGGAGGGCTGAGCCCAGAGAGTGGTGGTGAATGGTGCCACATCCATCTGGCAGCCAGTCACTAGTGGTGTCCCCAGGGATCAGTGCTGGGCCCCATCCTGTTCAATGTCTTTACTGATGATCTGGATGAGGGCATTGAGTCCATCATCAGTTGATTTGCAGCTGACACCATGCTGGGGGCAGGTGTTGATCTGTTAGAGGGTCGGAGAGCTCTGCAGAGGGACCTTGACAGGCTGGACAGATGGGCAGAGTCCAAAGGCATGAGATTTAACACACCCAAGTGCCAGGTGCTGCACTTTGGCCACAGCAACCCCATGCAGTGCTACAGGGTGGGGACAGAGTGGCTGGAAGACAGCCAGGCAGAAAGGGTCCTGGGGGTACTCTTCGATAGTAGGCTGAACATGAGCCTGGAGTGTGCCTAGGTGGCCAAGAGGGCCAATGGCATCCTGGCCTGCATCAGGAATAGTGTGACCAGTAGGAGCAGGGAAGTAATTGTCCCCCTGTACTCAGCACTGGTTAGGCCACACCTTGAGTCCTGTGTCCAGTTCTGGGTCCCTCAGTTTAGGAAAGATGTTGACTTGCTGGACCATGTCCAGAGAAGGGCAACAAAGTTGGTGAGGGGTTTGGAGCACAAGCCCTGTGAGTAGAGGCTGAGGGAGATGTGGTTGCTTAGCCTGGAGGAGACTGAAGGGTGACCTTATTGCTCTCTGTAACTACCTGAAGGGAGGTTGTAGCCAGGCAGAGGTTGGTCTTTTCTCCCAGGCGGCCAGCACCAGAACAAGAGGACACAGTCTCAGGCTGCACCAGGGCAGGTTTAGGCTGGATGTTAGGAAGAAGTTCTGTACAGAGAGAGTGATTGCCCATTGGAATCAGCTACTCGTGGAGGTGGTGGAGTCACCTTCATTGGAGGTGTTCAGGAGGAGACTTGATGGGGTGCTTGGTTGCATGATTTAGTTGTTTAGGTTGGTTGGATTGGTTGATGGGTTGGACGTGATGATCTTGAAGGTCTCTTTCAACCTGGTGTATTGTATGATTGTATGATTCTTGCTGTCTACAACTACCTTATGGCAAGTTGTAGCCAGGTGGGGGTTGGTCTTCTCCCAGGCAGCCAGCACCAGAACAAGAGGACACAGCCTCAAGCTGCACCAGGGGAGGTTTAGGCTGGATGTTAGGAAGAAGTTCTTCAGAGAAAGAGTGATTTGCCATTGGAGTGAGCTGCCCAGGGAGGTGGTGGAATTACCATCACTGGAGGTGTTTAGGAAGAGACTGGATGAGGCACTTGGTGCCATGGTTTAGTTGATAAGATGTTGTTGTGTGATAGGTTGGACTCCATGATCTTGAAGGTCTTTTCCAACCTGGTTAATTCTATTCTACTCAAAAATTAAGGGCATAGGAGTTGCAAGATTGCAAGGAAGAGTTCAGACCAAGCGAAAGGTGCATTAGTATGTCCTCTAATTAGTACCAGATTGCTTCAAGTTCTTCACAGTGTTCTGTCTGATAGGAAAGCAAAGTATCATGAACACTTTATAAATAGCCTGTTCTAAAGATGCTTCTTTAAGCGTTGGTAATGTTTTGTGGAGTTTGCATTTTGCAAATTAGCTTTTAAAATATCAGATAATGGACCTGTCTCTCCTTACTGATCTTGGGACAGGGAGTAGAAAGAGAGTTCACTAGACATGGTCAGTGTGTCACCTGGCTCAATACAAAATCTACATTCTTCTGATTTAATTCAAGCTGTAAACTTTTAATGCTAGGTTGTAGTACATGATTTTTTTCTGTGTTAGGCAGTTAACTAATTGGAGCATGCTATTTAGCAGTTGCATGGAATTCTTGGGTGACACAAGGGGTTAAATTGTGTCGTCTGTCACAACTTTGTCCTCAGTAACTACTTACATGGATGGGTCTTGGTCTGACATGCATGTGTGTACCTTGTTTTACATAGGAGACATTTTCAAAGAAGCACATACTCTTAAGTTTTGTGACTGCAGATTTTACTTCCTGTGACTAGTAGTGTGTGTTTAGTATCAGTCTTTGACAATGAAATTTCTTATAAACCCTGTAATTTAAAGGTTTTTGTGGTGTGATTGTTTAGATCTCTTAACTGCAATAGCCCATAAGCAACAGCAGAAGAAATCATAAGCCTATGGAATGCTGAACCAAGGACATGAGAGTCTTACATTAAAACACATTCTCTTGAATTGTATCTGATCTTTGTAACTTCTTCTGATTGACTTACAGAAAATGTTGGAATCAAGCAAGACAGTAGTTAATGGCTATAGTTCAGTAGCATTTGAAATATAAATATTAAATTTATTAATTTTATGCTATGTATTCAGAGTAACTGTAGACTGCAGTCTGTAGCACCTCTGATTGTAATGAGTTTAGCTTTTATTTTTATTAAAACAAGGGAAAATGCTATGGTAAGGAAGAATACTTGGAGGAACTACTTGGTGTTCAAGACTGGGGACATTCTTCAGAATTGACTTGACAAAGAATCTGGAAGCCAAACACTACTGAAAATATCTGTCTTTATGCTTCTAAATAGTTGTAGAAACCTGACTTCCCTTTCAGAACCTAGTTTCCATATATAAATGAATCACAGAATGTTAGAGTTGTAAGGGACCTCCAGAGATCTAGTCCAACCCCTTGCCACAGACCCCATGATTAGACCATGGCACCAAGTGCCATGTCCAATCCCCTCTTGAACACCTCCAGGGATGGTGAATCCACCACTTCCCTGGGCAGCCCATTCCAATAACAAATGACTCTCTCACTGAAGAACTTTCTCCTCACCTCCAGCCTAAACTTCCCTGGTACAGCTTGAGAATGTGTCCCCTTGTTCTGGTGCTGGTTGCTAGAGAGAAGAGGCCAACCCTTTCCTGGCTACAACCACCTTTCAGGTAGCTGTAGAGAGCAATAAGGTCTCCCCTGAGTCTCCTCATCTCCAGGCTAAACAACCCCAGCTCCCTCAGCCTCTCCTCATAGGGCTTGTGTTCCACACCCCTCACCAACCTTGTTGCCCTTCTCTGGACACATTCCAGCAAGTCAACATCCTTCCTAAACTGAGGGGCCCAGAACTGGACACAGGACTCAAGGTGTGGCCTAACCAGTGCTGAGTACAGGGGCACAATGACCTCCAGAGATGACCTCCAGAATGAGCTGCAACATCATCTTTCCAGGGATGGAGGTGAAGCTTACTGGTCTGTAGTTGCCTGGTCCTCCTTTTTGCCTTTTTTGAAGATTGGAATGACATTTGCTTTCTTCCAGTCGTCAGGCACCTCTCCTGTTCTCCATGACTTTTCAAAAATGATGGAGAGAGGCTCAGCAACAGTTATCAGCAGCCCTCTCTGCACATGTGGATGCACCCACCCCATCGGGGCCCATGGATCTGTGTGTTTTCAGTTGGCACAAGTGATATTTAACCCAGTCCTGACTGACCAGTGGAGTGTCCTCTCCAGTTGTTCTCCCTTGCTTCCAGAGACTGAGGTTTGTGATGGCTGGTATTAGGAGTAAAGTCTGAGGCAAAGAAGGCATTCAGCAACTCTGCCATCTCTGCATCCTCTGGAACCATATCTCACATACCACTCAGTAGTGGACCCACCTTTTCCTTGCTCCTCCTTTTGTCACTGATATATTTGAAAAAGCTCTTTTTAATCTTTTTTCCCTTTCATCTCCCTGGCAAGACTCAGTTCCAAGAGAGCCTTGACCTTTTTTGTCACATGTCTACATTCCCTGGCAATATTTCCATAATCCTCCCAACTGATCAGACATTTTTTCCCACATATTGTAAACCTCCTTTTTGAGTTTTCCCAAGAGCTCCTTGTTTATCCATACAGGTCTTTTGCCTCCTTTACTTAATTTTTTTTTTCAAGGGAATACATTTCTCTTGAGTTTGGAGGAGGTAATGTTTGAATATTAACCAGCTCTCTTGGGCCCCCCTTCCTTCCAGAGCCCTAGCCCACTGGATATTTCTAAGTAGAGTTTTGAAGAGGCCAAAGTTAGCCCTCTTAAAGGCCAGGGTTGAAATTTTACTTATCACCCTGCCTCATTGTCTATTGATATTAAACTCTAATGTGTTGTGGTCACTACAGCCAAGATTACCTCCAACCTTAACATCTATAACCAGGCCTTCTTTGTTTGTTAACATAGATCCAGCATTGTGCTCTGTGACAGTTTTAGGCTATGCCTTTAAGAAAGGGACACTTATTGGAACACTCTGGATGAATGTTTAGGTGTCATAGTTTCAGTCAGGGTTGGAAGGGACCACAAGGATCATCTAGTTCCAACCCCCCTGCCATGGGCAGGGACACCCTACACTAGCTCAGGCTGGCAAGAGCCTCATCCAGCCTGGGCTTAAACACTTCCAGGGACAGGGCCTCAACCACCTCCCTGGATAACCCATTCCAGGGCTTCACCACTCTCATGGTGAAGAACTTCTTCCTCACATCTAGCCTGAATCTCCCCACCTCCAGCTTCATTCCATCCCCCTAGTCCTATCACTACCTGAGTTCCTGAGAAGTCCCTCCCCAGCCTTCTTGTAGGCCCCCTTCAGATACTGGAAGGCCACAATGAGGTCACCTCAGAGCCTTCTCTTCTCCAGACTGAAAAGCCCCAACTCCTTCATAATGAAAACAAAGATATTCTAAACGAATTTCATGGGTAGATTGGTAGAATGCAACTTTAAATTTTAGCTTTAGTTCAGTTTGAATCTCAGCCAGTTCAGTCTGTTGTTTCCAGTCTGAGCAACAGCTGTATTCTGTCTGTGCTGGCGGGTGCTGACCTTTCAACTAACCAGATAAGAAACTAATTCTTACATATGCTTTTAGCTAGCAGAATTTCCTCTTTAATAATTACCTTTTCTCTTTCTAACCCTTTTTTGGGAAAAAAGGGAGGAAAGGGGAGAAGGGGGCATAGTTGGGGGACCCTCCTTGATGGAGGAGGGAAAGGTCTTCTGTGTTATGCTCTTTGCTATATGTATTTCTGTATATATTGTAAATACTGTATATTGTGTATATATTCACTGCATCTCATCCTGCTTGTAAATATAGCTTTATCCATTTTCACTTCTCCAACTGAGTTAGCCATGGTTTCTTTGTGTGCATGTGTGAGAACTGAACCTCTCACCACCACATACTCCTCGTTGGTTCTTCAACTACCTGCAGGAGAAAGTTGTCACCAATGCACTGCAGGAACCTTTTGGACTGCTTGTGCTTGCCTGTGTTTTCTTTCTAACTAGTATCAGAGTGATTAAAGTCATGCATGAGCACCAGGGCACTTAAAGATCTTGAGGCAACTTCCAGCTGCCTGTAGAAGGCCTCATCAATAGCTTCCTGGTTTGGTGGCCTGTAGTAAACCACAACTATATTGCTTGTGTTTTTATGTCCCTTCACTCTTATCTGTAAGCTTTCAATGCTTTTATCATCTTCCCCTGGGTTAAGCTTAATGCATTCTAGTTTCATATTCCCATGGAGAGCAACTCCACCACCTTGCCAGTCTGTCCTTCCTGAAAAGTACACAGTCGTCCCTTACTGCATTCCAATCATGGGAGCTGTTCCGCCATGGCTCTGCAATCACAATGAGATCATAGCTCTGCGACTGCACCCAGATCTCTAGTTCATCCTGCTTATTTCCCATGCTTCTTGCATTTGTGAACAAACACTTAAAGAGACTTAACAGAGGAGTATCTGTTACCATTCTGGGTAATATCCCCTACAGCCCCTGGCACAGCAGTGGAGCTGGTGCCCCACCTCACAAATGTCTCAGGCTTGTCTTCAGTGAGCCTGGCTTTTCCCTCTTTTCCCTTCAAAACTAAAGACTTGTGAACCAGCCCTGACAGTTCTTGCCCCAGGATTCTTTTTCCTCTTTGAGACAAGCATTTCCTATCTATAGCAATCAGGCCTGGGGTCTTGTAGAGTAGCCCATGATCAGAGAACCCAAACTCCTACCAGTGGCATCAGTCCCATAGCCAGGCATTAATCTGCTGACTTTTCATGTTCATGCCCTCATCAGACATAGCTGATGGTAGGACAGAAGCAAATACTACCTGTGCTCCTGACTGCTTCACCATTCATCCCACGGCTCTGAAGTCTTTGTTCATTTCTCTCAAATTTCTTGTTGAGATTTCATCATTGCCTGCTTGGAAAACCATCAACTAGTAGTAGTTGTCAGTGGAGTGGACCAGTGTAGGAAGTTTTCTTACAACTTCCTTAACCCTAGCCCCAGGGAAACTCATACATCCCTAAGGAGTGAATCAGGTCCCTCAACACCCTTCAGGTGAATTAACAAAATTCTTTTTCTTGATAAACTAAAACAAAATCCAAACAATCACTCTTCCTCCTTCACTCTCCCTGCTTCAAAATGCTATTTTTCTCCCTCTAAGACTTTTATGTGTACCAGTTGAAAATGAAACTAGCCCTGCAAGCTATCCCATTCCATGAATTTCTCCTATTTTTGAGGTTTTGAGGCTATAGAAGCATATTCAAATGTACCAAGCAAGAAGTGTCATTCTTCATGGGAATTAACCAATAGCTGAGCATGGGTAATAACCTTTTTCTGGTAACAGTTGTTCTGCTCAAACTTTAGAGATCACTTTGACTTACTCACAATCAATGAGTATGTAACCTACCCTGACTGAATAATTTTTCCTTGGTATTTTTCTTGTGCATATAGATTGCATGCATGTTACACAGAAATCAAGATAAGAAAGCAATGATTTATTGAAAGATGTAGATAACTAGTAGTATGTTAGCCTTAACTGAATTTTAACATGTCCTTCATAAGACATCTCATCAGTCATGAGGAAGAACCTCACCTCAGACCACAGCAATAAAAATGTGCAGGCTCACCAAGTAAAGATCTGTTCTTGTGATTCCTTGGAGGTACAACTATGGGTATCCAGACTGAGAAGGAGAAGCTCAAATAATTCTTTGAATCCATTAGAAGCATTTCAGGAATTTGAAAACAAGTAATTTTTATTGGAGACATTCCCTAAAGTTTGTCCTATTCCAATAATGTGGTGGCTTAGCAAGCACTGGCAGACTCATATTCTGGTTGGTCATGCCTGTTTCTCTAACTCCATCTCTTTAATCTCAGAATGTTTGTTTATAAAGAGCAGTTGTGCTTCCATATCGTGTTCCTCAGGCATCAGGATTTACCTCAGGCTTACAGTGTTGGAGACTTGTTATTGAAGGGGATTACCTCTTAATTTTTCCACTCTGACAGGTTTCACAAAGCACTTCATAACAATACCTGAACATTTCAGAAGAAAGCCTGTTGATGGCTGCTGGGATGGCTGTTCCCCAGCTGACCAGCTGAAGCCTGGCAGTCTCTACAGTCTCTTGGCTTCTAGGTTATCACACAGAAATGGAGTTCACAGCACTCATAGTGAGCTGGTAATGACAACAGATGCTAAATTCAGTGTGTCTGGGGTTGCCAAGCAAAAAAAAGCAATACCTTCTAGCTTTGGCTGAAATGCCAGAGTTTTTGCTGAAGTTCTTGGTGGGCTGCTGCTTGCTTGCATCAGCTTACCCTGTTTTCTTTCTGGGTGCTGGTCCTTAAGTATGAGGGAGTCATACCTGTGCCTTCTGTGAGTTTTTCTGTACAGACAAAGTAATTTCCGGAGTGGCTGCCAGTGGAGCTGTGGCTCCCTTCTTAGCTGCTGGCATCGCCGATGTGGCTGCCATCTGCCTCCCCATTGCTGGCTGAACACCAGAACTGCTGCTGATCTTACTGAGAGCTCCCTTGCCATTAGCTCCTACCTATGCCTGCTCCATCTAAATATAGAACACCTATTTGCTGCACATCTCTCTTGGAGCAGCGCCATTAACAAGAACACATTGATTATCACTGACAACAGAATCACACATAGCAAATAAATAGTTTTTGGAATCCCAGTTGTTCACATAGCTCTCACTTACAGGAATGCTGAATTCATATATTTCTTAGCCAATGAATTTGTTTAGAATAATCTTTTGTTTTCCTTTTTACACCCAATAGTGATTTATTTATATTTTTCTACTTTTCTGCTCGAAATCTGCAGCTAAATTTTAAAGGCATAGCCTAAAACCACCACATCTGTTTGCACAGATGGGCTTAATCCTGTTTCTCTGCCTTTTGAAATTGTGATAAAAGGTTTTGGAAGCTTTAATTACCATAGGATGAAGAAGTTTAAACAATTTCTGTAGTAAGAGCAGCAGAGTGGGAACAAAGTGTCCCTTCTTTGCCAGTGTTCCACAAGACAGTGATTACAGCTGATATGATGTTGCAATACTGTGAAGAAGATCTGAAGAAAGGAAGGAAGTATTGCACAGTTCTGTTATGCTGAAATGAATAACGGCCCTGTGGTCTTCTTAGGAAAACACCTGATTCTTTTCTTGAGGAATAATTCCTGTCAAGAATGGAGATTAAAAAGATGCACAAATAACTACACTTAGAACCTTTCTGTGTATATTAAACATGGGCCGTTCCTCACTGGGCAGCGTAATGATTGGTGCATTTCTTATCCCTTCTGTTAGGTTAGGATGGTTTGTAGGTCTGCCTCTAAAACCACGCGAAATTAGAGTGATAAAGTTGTTGCAGATTCAGTGTTAGGAAAGTCATACGCTTGGCTGTTGTACTGCATCAAAACTAAAACTGTAGTCATAAATGAGTAACAGCATGATTTGGAGGGCATTGCTGTTGTGGGATTTTTATGGCATCCTAAAATAAAACTTAAGAAGGGCATTGTGAATTTTTCAGTCTTTAAATGCACCTGTGTGTGGAGGTTAATGGTAATAGATTTCTGATGAGTATACTTAGAACATGACACCGGTATCTTACTATTTTCACTGAATTTTGTACACACACAAGCTAGTTCAGTCAGGAATAGAAGGGTGCTCATGGTTTTCCTATGTCTATGGTTCTTCAATGGCTTAAGGGCCTCATCTTTACATTTAGGGGAATAAGGTGGTTCAGGTTATTACTCCCCAAAAATAAATCAACCTAACAAATTATATAGGACCAAGTTAGCTTATACAGGGTCTTGTGGGCACAAGTACTAGCACAAGGAATGAGTCAGAAATGTCAGTGAGGTAAAGGAGGGACTGGAGTAGCACTAGTAATTGACTTGCATTGCTGTGGAATTGTACCTTTATAAACTGATGACAGTCTGTTCTGGTTTAAGGCCAGACAGATTCTCTATTGCCCCTGAAAGGGACAAAAGAATGACCCTCACACAAATGGGTTGGAAAGTCATGGAAATTTTAAATGGAAAAGCAATTGATATTTTATAGAAACTACAAAGTATAGTGGCAAAGATATCCCAAAGCATACAGAGTCCCTTAGAGCACACCACTTCCTTTCTCCCCACCTGAGAGTATACCCAAACCCCACCAGGGCTCTTTCTTCGCCCCCCCCCCCGCCCCCGCCCCACTGCTAGGCTGGTCAGCCTGAGCTGGCCAGGTCTGAGACTGCCCCCCTCCCTTCTCCTCCTGGCATTAGGCCTAGACAGGACTAAGAGGCCTTGAGATACTCCCCCAGCATTACCTGATAGGGAAGCATCTCCCACAGGAGCAGAAAGGGAAGAAAGATGAAGGGAAAGACTTTGCAGATGGATTTATGGGGTGCAGGATTGATGTGTATGTAATACGCAGCTTCCTGTGTCCACCTACTGGGTTGTACTCTCTGGACACTGGAGGTCAACTTATGTGTCAGTAACAGGAGGCACCCAGCCTAAACTGCCAGACAATACACCTTCATAAACAGAAGAAAGTTTTGTCCTGCTGCTGACAGGAACAAAAAAATCCATTATATGGTATATTTCCATTATATGGTATATTTCCATTATATGGTATAACTACACAGGTGAGTATTTGGTTGTGTGGCTGTTTGCAATGAAACTGTAAATCCATGCTGCTCATTTGACACTGCATTAACATGCCGGATCTGAAGTCATAGCAACTGTAATGTTACTGTGTGAGGAAGCTGTAGGTTCTGAGGCACATTTCTAAATGTGAATAACAAACTTTCCCCTTCCCCCACCCCACTGTTGTGTGTCTCAGCCAATCCTTTTTTTTTCAAAGATAAGCTGCTGGTTGGTTGCTAGAAATATAAAATAGGCAAGATTGAAGAACTATGTTTCTGTGCAACTAATTATAATAGTTAAATAGAAATGACATATGGAGTTGCAGATTGCGGTTTGGTTTTTTTTCTCCCCTACAACACCTGCCTGTGAAAAATGTGACATGGCTACCTTTGAACTCCTATGAAAATAAATTCCATTCTCAAACCACTCAGGTGGTCCTTTTCAGGTTATATTAGCATTAAAGTTGATTTGGGACAGTCTTCATTTTCTTCACAGTAGCTGGTGTGGGTTTGTGCTGTAAACAGTGATGGTAAGACTGGGATGTTTTTATTACTGCTGCGCAGCGCTCATTCAAAGTCAAGGCCTTTTCTGCTCCTCGCTCCACCCCAACAGCAAGTAGGCTGGAAGGGCACAAGAAGTTGAGAGGGGACATATCTAGGACAACTGATGTCAACTGATCAAAAGTATATTTCATACTATATAAGATCATGCTCACAGCATAATGAAGGTGAAGGAGGAAGGAAAGTGGAGGGGATGTTCTTAGTGGTGTCATTTGCCTTCCCAAGTAACTGTTACACATGTTGGAGTCCTGCTTTCCTGGAGATAGTTGAACACTTGCCTGCTGATGGAAAGCTGTGAATAAATTCTTTGTTTTGCCTTGCCTGTGTGCATAGCTTTTGCTTTACCTAATTAACCTGTCTGTCTGAACATGAATTTTCTCGCTTTTGCCCTTCCAATTCTCTTCCACATCCCACCAGTGGGGACTGAGTGAGTGACTCAAATTATACCACAAGAGAAAGTAAACAAAAAAGACTCAGTATGAATCTTTGGTTCAGAAACCAAAGATGATTTTCTGCTCTCTCACAGTTTCATTACATTTACAAGTTTAAATGAAAATTAAGTTAAGGCTTTGGTATTTGGTTTAGTCAATATTTTGGAGAAAGTGCCTGGTTATCAAGAGAATGTCTCTTCAGGAGCTGAATCAAAACTTTTGAGACAGGATAGGAAAAGAAAGAGCTATTTCTATAAGGACCGTGGAACCTGTGTGGCTGGAAAGCCACAGTCAAAATGGGAATAGATGGAAAGAGGAGAGAAATTTGATCTTTGTCTAGTTTTGGCTAGTCATTTGGGAGGCAAAATAGCAAATTTATGAGTACCTCAGGCTAATTTCTCCAGATATCATAGTATCAGAGTATCAGTCAGGGTTGGAAGGGACCACAAGGATCATCATCCAACCCCCTGCCATGGACAGGGACACCCCACACTAGACCAGGCTGGCTAGAACCTCATCCAGCCTGGTCTTAAACACCTTCAGAGACAGGGCCTCAACCACCTCCCTGGACAACCCATTCCAGGCCTTCACCACTCTCATGGTGAAGAACTTCCTCATCATGTCCAGACTGAATCTCCCCACCTCCAGCTTCATTCCATTCCCCCTAGTCCTATCACTACCTGATAGCCTGAGTCCCTCCCCAGCCTTCCTGTAGGCCCCCTTCAGATACTGGAAGGCCACAATGAGGTCACCTCGGAGCCCTCTTTCGCCAGACTGAACAGCCCCAACTCCTTCAGTCTGTCCTTGTAGGAGAGGTGCTCCAGCCCTCTGGTCATCCTCGTGGCCCTCTGGACACCTTCCAGCAAGTCCATATCCCTCTTGTAATAGGGGCTCCAGAACTGGACGCACTGGACAGCCACTCTTTGGGTGTGGCCATCAAGCCAGTTCTTTATCCATCTAGTGGTCCATCCATCAAACCCATGTGTCGCCAGCTTGGAGACCAGGAGGTGGTGCGGGACAGTGTCGAAGGCTTTGCTCAAGTCCAGGTAAACGACATCAGTTGCTCGCCCCTCGTCTATTAATGCTGTCACCTGCTCATAGAAGGCCACCAGGTTTGTCAGGCAGGAGTTGCCCTTGGCAAAGCCATGCTGTCTGTTCCCAATCACCTCTTCACTGTTCTTCTGAGTCATTAGTGCCTCCAGGAGGATCTGCTCCATGATCTTTCTGGGCACAGAGGTGAGACTGACTGGCCTGGAGTTCCCTGGTTCCTCCTTCTTAACCTGTTTGAAAATGGGAGTAATGTTTCCCCTTTTCCAGTCTGTGGGGACTTCCCCAGGCTGCCATGACTTTTGGAATATAATAGAGAGGGGCTTGGCAACCTCATCTGCCAGTTCTCTCAGCACCCGTGGGTGTATCCCGTCGGGTCTCATGGACTTGAACACTTTCAGGTTCTTCAGGTGATCATGAACCTGAGCTTCACTTACGATGGGCAGTTCTTCCTCCCCGTCCCTGGCATCATCTTCCATGACACCAGGAGTGTGGCTGAGGGCCCTTGCAGTGAAGACTGAGGTAAAGAAGTTATTGAGTACCTCAGCCTTTTCCACATCACTTGTGACCATTTCACCAGTTTCCTTTCTGAGGGGGCCCACACCTTCCCTAGTCTTCTTCTTGCCATTAATATACCTGCAGAAATTCTTAGTGCTCCCTTTAACCTCCCTGGCTAGATTCAATTCAAACTCTGCTTTGGCTTTCCTAACCAGGCCTCTTTTTGCTGGGGCAGCTTCCTTATATCCCCCTGTTCTATGTGTCCTTCCCTCCACTTCCTGTAGAGTTTCTTTTTAAGTAATAGTGTGTCCAGTAGCTCCTTGTTCATCCAGGCAGGCCTCCTAGCACTCTTTCCCACTTTTCTCTTTGTTGGTATACATAGCTGCTGGACACAGAGGAAGTGGTTCTTGAATACTGGCCAGCTGTCCTGGGTCCCTCTTCCCTCCAGGGCTTCATCCCACCACGCCTTGGCTAGCAGATCCCTGAAGCAATCAAAGTCTGCATGCCTAAAGTCTAGGGTCATAAGCTTAGAATAGGTCTTCCTGATTGCCCTGAGGAGATTAAATTCAACTGCTTCATGGTCACTGCAGCCAAGGCTGTCTCTGAGCCTCACATTGGTTACCAGCCCTTCCCTGTTGGTGAGATATGTCGCTGCCATGTGCGTCTTGGCTACTTCTTTCTTGCCAACAGTAATGAGCAGTGGCTTTTCAGGATGCTGGTGAGATTGTTATTGTGGACACAACCAGTTTGTGTCTCCTGATCATTGCTATTTTGTCCCCTCACATAGATCTCCATAAGTTACTAATGTCTGCCTCCAGGTCACTGACAGTTGGGCTTCAAATACATAACTTCCAAATTCTTTGAAATTACTGGAAATAGATGAACAAGTGAGATGTAACTAGAAGTGTTGTACCTTGTTTTTTCTTCCTTGAATGAAAACTTGACCAAGTTGTTCCTGAAATTTTGAAATGTTTGGGTTCTTTTCTTGTGCAGCTCAATTTTTACAAATTTTGTATCCCAGTTGGGGACACAATCTACTCCCCTTCAAGAGGGAGTAACATCTGGGATCAGCCAGTCCCTGGTTCACCATTCAAAAGAACACTGATAGGGAGGAACGGGCAGTGAAAACAGCGAATCTTCCTTTTGAAGGCCCTTTCTTCCTCTGTGTTTCAGCAATAGCAGCTTCACTTTCCTCTCACCCTCAAGACAAAGCACTTTGTTCTTTAAGAGCATCCAAGTGAAAACTGGATATAAGTGCAAGTATAGACATGACAACATATTTGGGGCACAATTTCTATTATACTCTAAAGATTTCCTGTTTTCTGTGGCAAAACACTTTTGGTAAGTCACAGCACCTTTTTCTGTAAGATGTTTTTCCCTTTACTAATCATTATGTGGTGGTAGCTGGCACAATTACTGACACTTGTATTAAGTAACCTCTGCATCCTGAAATCTCTTAAGTGCTACAAGCACAGACCACACTAAAACATTTCAAATATTGGAGCTTTAATTTAAGTATGTAAGTAGTCCTGAGGCCATCAGAAGGATGAGCCAAGGTTTTTAAAAGTTAAGCACTTGCTTATCTCCATTGATAGGTCTGGTGCAACTTCTAATCACTTTGAAAGATTGTGCAGCCATCTTTTTAGTAATTCAATTAAAATAATGCACAGGCAACTATGAGATCAGATGCAAAACACACGTCCAAATAATACTAAAAAACCCACTTAAGGGTCTAGCTCTGCCCTTTTATTTCATGCCCAGTAAAGCAAAAAAACCCCAAAACCTTCTGGTATGTCAAGGAGAGTTTAGGTTGAAGTTTGGGTCTGCTTCTGTTGAATAACATTTTTGTTTCATGTGTTACGTAGTAGTAGACATTTTCAAAATACAATACACAATACAATACAATAAACCAGGTTGGAAGAGACCTTCAAGATCATCGCATCCAACCCATCAACCAATCCAACCCACCTAAACAACTAAACCATGGCACCAAGCATATGTGTGCTAATACTTGTAAATAGCAGAGGGAAATCCAAACATCAAAGCTTTTCACAGTGCAGTCTTATACTGAGGTCATGGATGTTGAAGAGGTGGCAGCATCATTCAGAATTTAAAAAGGGAGTTAATAGGTTGCCTGGCTGAATCCCACTATTAGCTAAAGAGGGTGCAGGCTAATAAGTGCACTGAAAGTTGGAGTGAGTGGCTGCTGCAAGGGAAAAAAGCATGCAAAACCACGATCTGGATGTCACAGCAGTAGGAACAAGTCGATGAAGTGAGCATTCAATCCACCAACAGTTTGGCCTGGGACTTCAGGCAAAAGTTTGGGGAATTTTGCCCTCAGACAGCCTGAGATCCACAGGGAGACACTGGATTGGGTCATTGTGGAAAAAAACAACCAACCAACCAAAGCCAAAGCCAAAGCCAACCAACCAAAAAAACCCCCAAACTCTAAAAAACACATCCAACAAACAGAAACAAACAGAAAAGGATTGTGAATGCACGTTATAATTTCCACAGGTAATCATGGTGCGAGTGCAGCCTGAGGCTCTGAAATGGAACCTTTGAAATCTTGAGTACAAACCTGCTGTTTGCTATCTACCTGAACTAAACAGAATGGGTATTTCCTGAGTCTTCCCATTCATCAATAGGCATGAGTTGGTAAGTAGGATGATAATGCTTTGTGCTTTTGCATGGAGATGCCAAGGGCTTGGGGCTTGGGAAAGAAGGTGAACATCCTGCAGAGAGGAAGGTCTTGGAAGGTCTTAGAGCTATAAGAGACAGTGAAAGGAACACTGACTATCCCCACAATCTAACTTCTACCAAACCAGAACAGGGGGTAACTCTCAGTGGAGCAGGGAGTTTGATACCTACCCATCAGCTAGCCTCTCAGCCTCCCTGCAGTAACCCACATGAGCAGGGCCAATGGGAGCAGGTCTCTGCCCGACGGAAGAAGTGCAGACGGGGCAAGCATGCTACTTTGAGCAGCACACTGCCTACAGTGCAGGTTCAGAATAGGTATGAGGCTCTGCAGGAGGAGCAGGTCATAGGTGAGGATGAGGACTCAAGGAAGACAGAAGCTGCACCAATGACAGGTTCCCTCAGGCCACCTATCAAAACTAGTCCAGAAAGGAAACCTCATAGGGTCATCGTTGTAGGAGACTCCCTACTGAAGGGGGCAGAGGGCCCAATATGCAGACCAGACCCATTTCATAGGGAGATCTGCTGCCTCCCTGGTGCCCAAGTAAAGGACATAGTAGGCAAAATTCCCAAACTTGTGAGTCCTTCAGACTACTACACACTGCTGGTCTTTCAGGTGGGTAGTGACGATGCAACAATGCGAGGCTCACGGTCAATTAAAAGAGATTTCAGAACGTTAGGGCACCTGCTAAAGGGGTCAGGATCTCAAGTAGTGTTCTCTGCTATCCCTCTAATGTCAGTGATGGATGAGGGAACATTGTGGAAGAGCCAACAGCTCAATTCATGGCTCAGGGACTGGTGCCATCGACAGGGATTTGGGTTCTACAATCATGGTTTGGTTTTCAAGGCAGCAGAGCTAAAAACAACTTATGGGACACACTTGTCCCAGAGGGGGAAAAGGATCCTGGGGCAGGAATTGGCAGGGCTCATAGACAGGGCTTTAAACTAGATTTGAAGGGGGGAGGGGTTGGTGGTCTCCTGCTGGCCTGTGACAAGCAGAGGGGCAGCTCACCTGAGGTGGAGGGATGGAGAGTCAGTAGGGGCTCTCAGCTTGCTGCCCTGAGGCAAGACACAAATGACACACCAGGACACCCTGTGGAAACCAAGGGGAGTTGGCACAGGAGGACGACAGGGCCAGCCCAGCTGAAGTGCTTCTATGCAAATGCATGCAGCTTGGGAAACAAACAAGATGAGTTAAGGGCCACCGTGATGCTGGGATGCCATGACATAGTGGGCATCACCGAAACTTGGTGGGATGACTCCCACGACTGGAACGTAGGGATAGACGGGTATAAGCTTTTTAGGAAGGATAGGCAGGGAAGGAGAGGAGGAGGTGTTGCCCTCTGTCAACAACCAGCTGGAATCAGCAGAACTCCACCTGGGGAGGCATGATGAGTCGGTTGAGAGTTTATGGGTTAGAATTAAAGGCAAGACAGGGGAAGGAGATATTACTGTGGGGGTCTCCTACAGGCCACCTGACCAGCAGAACCAAGCAGATGAGACTCTGCACAGGCAAATAGAAGCAGCTTCCAGGTCACAAGCCCTGGTCCTCATGGGGGATTTCAACCACCCTGACATCTGTTGGAGGGACAACACAGCAAGGCATCAGCAATCCAGGATGTTCCTGGACTGCATAGAAGATAACTTCCTCCTCCAAATGGTAGAGGAACCAACAAGAAAAGGTGCTACGCTGGACCTTGTTCTCACCAACAGGGAAGGGCTGGTAACCAATGTGAGGCTCAGAGACGGCCTTGGCTGCAGTGACCATGAAGCAGTTGAATTTAATATCCTCAGGGCAATCAGGAGGACATATTCTAAGCTTAGGACCCTAGATTTAGGCGTGCAGACTTTGATCGCTTCAGGGATCTGCTAGCCAAAGTGTCGTGGGATGAAGCCCTGGAGGGAAGAGGGACCCAGGACAGCTGGTCAGTATTCAAGGACCACCTCATCTGTGTCCAGATGCTATGTATACCTACAAGGAGAAAAGCAGGAAGGAATGCTAGGAGGCCTGCCTGGATGAACAAGGAGCTGCTGGACACACTATCACTTAAAAAGAAACTCTACAGGAAGTGGAGGGAAGGACAGATAGAACAGGGGGTATATAAGGAAGCTGCCCGAGCAGCAAGAAGCCTGGTTAGGAAAGCCAAAGCAGAGTTTGAACCGAATCTAGCCAGGGGGGTTAAAGGGAACACTAAGAATTTCTATAGGTATGTTAATGGCAAAAAGAAGATTAGGGAAGGTGTGGGCCCCCTCAGAAAGGAAAGTGGTGAATTAATCACAAGTGATGTGGAAAAGGCTGAGGTACTCAATCACTTCTTTACCTCAGTCTTCACTGCAAGGGCCTCCAGCCACACTCCTGGTGTCATGGCAGACAATGCCAGGGACGGGGAGGAAGAACTGCCCATCATAAGTGAAGCTCAGGTTCGTGATCACCTGAAGAACCTGAAAGTGTTCAAGTCCATGGGACCCGACAGGATACACCCACGGGTGCTGAGAGAACTGGCAGATGAGGTTGCCAAACCCCTCTCTATTATATTCCAAAAGTCATGGCAGAGTGGGGAAGTCCCCACAGACTGGAAAAGGGGAAACATTACTCCCATTTTCAAACAGCGTAAGAAGGAGGAACCAGGGAACTCCAGGCCAGTCAGTCTCACCTCTGTGCCCGGAAAGATCATGGAGCAGATCCTCCTGGAGGCACTAATGACTCAGAAAAACAGTGAAGAGGTGATTTGGAATAGTCAGCATGGCTTTGCCAAGGGCAACTCCTGCCTGACAAACCTGGTGGCCTTCTATGAGCAGGTGACAGCATTAATAGATGAGGGGCGAGCAACTGATGTCGTTTACCTGGACTTGAGCAAAGCCTTTGACACTGTCCCGCACCACCTCCTGGTCTCCAAGCTGGCGACACATGGGTTTGATGGATGGACCACTAGAT
The DNA here is from genome assembly GCA_033816785.1 of Picus viridis. Classification (NCBI taxonomy): domain Eukaryota; kingdom Metazoa; phylum Chordata; class Aves; order Piciformes; family Picidae; genus Picus; species Picus viridis. The sequence goes on along the minus strand of CM066606.1, from coordinate 70,435,545 downwards.
GGATAAAGAACTGGCTTGATGGCCGCACCCAAAGAGTGGCTGTCAACGGGTCCATGTCCCAGTGGAGGCCAGTGACAAGCAGAGTCCCTCAGGGATCAGTCCTGGGACCAGGCTTGTTCAACATCTTTGTGGCTGACATGGACAGTGGCATCGAGTGCACCCTCAGCAAGTTTGCTGATGACACCAAGCTGTGTGGTGCAGCGGACACGCTGGAGGAAGGGATGCCATCCAGAGGGACCTTGACAGGCTGGAGAAGTGGGCACAAGCCAACCTCATGAGCTTCAACAAGACCAAGGGCAGGGTCCTGTATCTGGGTCGAGGCAATCCCAGGCACAAATACAAGCTGGGCAGGGACTGGCTGGAGAGCAGCCCTGAGGAGAGAGACTTGGGGTGCTGGTGGATGAGAAGCTCAACATGAGCTCTCAATGTGCACTTGCAGCCCGGAGAGCCAATCAGATCCTGCGCTGCATCAGGAGAAGTGTGGCCAGCAGGTCAAGGGAGGTGCTTCTCCCCCTCTACTCAGCTCTGGTGAGACCCCACCTGGAGTACTGCGTCCAGTTCTGGAGCCCCTATTACAGGAGGGATGTGGACGTGCTGGAGCGTGTCCAGAGAAGGGCCACGAGGATGATCAGAGGGCTGGAGCACCTCTCCTATGAGGACAGACTGAAGGAGTTGGGGCTGTTCAGTCTGGAGAAGGCTCCGAGGTGACCTCATTGTGGCCTTCCAGTATCTGAAGGGGGCCTACAGGAAGGCTGGGGAGGGACTTCTCAGGATCTCAGGTAGTGATAGGACTAGGGGGAATGGAATGAAGCTGGAAATGGGGAGATTCAGGCTAGATGTGAGGAAGAAGTTCTTCCCCATGAGAGTGGTGAAGCCCTGGAATGGGTTATCCAGGGAGGTGGTTGAGGCCCAGTCCCTGGAGGTGTTTAAGACCAGGCTGGACGAGGCTCTGGCCAGCGTGATCTAGTGTAGGGTGTCCCTGCCCATGGCAGGGGGGTTGGAACTAGATGATCCTTGTGGTCCCTTCCAACCCTGACTGATTCTATGATTCTATGATTCTATGATTCTAAGTGAGGAGAGATCCTGGAGATGGGAGAGACACAGGGAGACAAATGCTGGGGGAGTGTGAGTACTCTGACTGATAAGGTTTGGGGCTGCCACTCATCTGGAGTACTGAATCCAACTCTGGAGCCCTCAACACAGGAAGGACAGGGACCTGATGGAGCTGGAATGCCTCTCCTATGAGATCAGGCTGAGGGAGCTGGGGTTGTTCAGACTGGAGAACAAGAGGCTCCTGGGAGACCTAAGGCTGGCCTCTCAGCACCTAAGGGGGCTTACAAAAAGGCTGGAGAGGGAATGTTTAGAAAAGCTTGCAGTGATAGGATGAGGGGCAACGGTTTAAAATTAGAGAAGAGTAGATTTAGATTGGATGTTAGGAACAAGTTTCTGTCCATGAGAGTGGTGGAACACTGCAACAGGTTGCTCAGGGAGGTAGTCAAGGCCCCATCTCTGGAGATGATCAGGTGCAACAACACTCTGAGCAACCTGATCTAGTGGAGAATGACCCTGCTTACTGCAAGGGGGATGGAACTAGATGGTCTTTAGAGCCTGTATTAACCCAAACCATTCTATCATTTCGTAATGGTGAGTAGCTGTGGAGCATGGAGCCAGCACAACCATCCTAGACCAGTAGCATCTCCCTCATGGGGAGGTGAATGGGTGAGATAACTGATTACGATGTCAGCTCAAGAGTCACTGGTTTCAAAATAAAAATGTATTGAGACCTACAGATTATCTGTACTGTGCCACAAGTATAGAATACAGAATAAAACAGGTAGGAAAAGACCTTTGAGATCATGAAGTCCAACCTATCACCCAACATCAACTAAACCATGGCACTAAGTGCTTCATCCAGTCTCTTCTTAAACATTTCCAGTGATGGTGACTCTACAGTAGGATAAACACATTTACTGTCTGTGAGGGATCTCTTCCTGAACTGGGGCCAAGACCCCTAGATGACATTAAAATACAGTATATGTTCTTGGTGAGCTTCTGCTTAGAAAGGCCTGTCAGTGCTTGGTAAGAGGCATATTACAGGGGACTTTGAATTGCCACTTACTAACTTCACATTACCTCTCTTAAATGCAACATTCTTTCTCATTCTCTTTATTCCTTTCCATGTTGCTGATGACTGCAGTTTTCTTCTAAGCCATTAATTAGAATACATTTGTTAGCTTTAAAAGGGATTGTGTCTTCAGTTGTTTCTCTTGTAGTGCTGAGGTTCTAAACAATGCAAGAGGTATGTAAGTGTAAGTGCTCCTCAGTGGTGGCAAAGACCTAAAGTGCTTGTTTCACTCTGCATATTTATGCAACTTAAAGATGTTGTTCTATCTGTATCAAATGTTGCTATGTACATCATGGAGAAGAATCCTGTAAACAAAGATGAGGAAAAGGCAGAGGTACTTAACACCTGCTTTGTCTCAATTTTTAATAGCAAGATAGGTTGTCTTCCAGACAAATGGCCTCCTGAACTGGCATTTGGAGTCAGGGAGCAGTATAGTTCCCCTGTAATCCAGAAGGAAGTAGTTAGAGACCTGCTGAGCCACTTGGATCCCCACAAGTCCATGGGACCAGATGGGATCCATCCTAGGGTACTGAGAGAGCTGGCAGATGAGCTGGCCAAGCCACTCTCCATCATTTTTCAACAGTCCTGGCTAATTGGACTGGAAGCTGGCCAACGTGATGCCCATCCACAAGAAGGGCTGGAAAGAGAAACCAGGGAATTCCAGGCCTGTCAGCCTGACCTCAGTGCCAGGCAAGATTATGGAACAGGTCATCTTGAGGGCAATCACAGCACACCAACAGGATGGCCAAGGGATCAGGCCCAGCCAGTATGGATTTAGGAAGAGCAGGTCCTGCCTCACCAACCTGATTTCCTTCTATGATCAGGTGACTGCCTGATGGATGTGGGGAAGGCTGTGGATGTAGTCTACCTGGACTTCAGCAAGGCCTTTGACACCGTCCCCCACAGCAAACTGCTGGCCAAGCTGTCAGCCCATAGCTTGGACAGCAGCACTCTGTGCTGGGTTAGGAAATGGATGGAGGGCCAAGCCCAGAGAATGGTGGTGAATGGTGCCACATCCAGCTGTCAGCCAGTCACCAGTGGTGTCCCTGAGGGAACAGTGTTGGGCCCCACGCTCTTCAACATCTTTATTGATGATCTGGATGAGGGGATTGAGTCCATCATCAGTTGATTTGCAGCTGACACCATGCTGGGGGGCAGGTGTTGATCTGTTAGAGGGTAGGAGAGATCGGCAGAGGGACCTTGACAGGCTGGACAGGTGGGCAGAGTCCAAAGGCATGAGATTTAACATATCCAAGTGCAGGGTTCTGCACACTGGCCACAACAACCCCATGCAGTGCTACCGGCTGGGGTCAGAGTGGCTGGAGAGTGGCCAGGCAGAAAGGCACCTGGAGGTGCTGGTCTATAGTAAGATGAACATGAACCAGCAATGTGCCCAGGTGGCCAAGAAGGCCAATGGCATCCTGGCCAGCATCAGGAAAAGTGTGGCCAGCAGGAGCAGGGAAGTCATTGTGCCCCTGTACTCAGCACTGGTTAGGCCACACCTCGAGTCCTGTGTCCAGTTCTGGGCCCCTCAGTTTAGGAAAGATGTTGACGGAATGTGTCCAGAGAAGGGCAACAAAGCTGGTGGGGGGTTTGGAGCACAAGCCCTATGAGGAGAGGCTGAGAGAGCTGGGGTTGCTTTGCCTGGAGAAGAGGAGGCTCAGGGGGGACCTTCTTGCTGTCTACAACTACCTGAAGGGAGGTTGTAGCCAGGCAGAGGTTGGTCTCTTCTCCCAGGCAACCAGCACCAGAACAAGAGGACACAGTCTCTTGCTGCACCGGGGGAGGTTTAGGCTGGATGTTAAGAAGAAGTTCTTCACAGAAAGATTGATTGCCCTTTGGAATGGGCTGCCCAGGGATGTGGTGGAGTCACCATCACTGGAGGTGTTTAGGAGTAGACTGGATGAGGCACTTGGTGGCATGGTTTAGTTAATTAGGTGGCATTGGATGATAGGTTGGACGTGATGATCTCGAAGATCCCTTATTCCATTCTATCATTATATAGCAGACTTAATACCCTCTAAAGCGCTGAGAGATTTGTGCCTAAACATGTGCATCATGTGAGCTGCAGGCTGACGCCTGGCTGGTCCAGCGCTCGCGTCCCCCTGCCCTTGCCCCACCTCCGCCCCAGGCCGCATCCCCGCCCGGCAAGTGAGGTCACCGCGGCAGGGGACGACCTCGCATCCCCTCCTCGGCCCATCGCGGCTCGGGGCGCGGAAGGCAGCAGTAAGAGGCCTGGCGGGTCGGGGAGGCTTTGCCTTTGGTCCCACGCGGGTCCTCGGGGCGGTGACTTAGCGAGGCGGGTGTGGCCGTGCCCCGTGGCGCCGGCCCCTTTTAGGGAGCTCTCGCTACCGGCAGCCTGCAAAAGCGGGGCGTTCGCCCTCGGCTGACCCGACGGAGGCGTCGGTGCCCTCACGGGCAGCGCTTCCTGCGGGCAGAGGGACTCCACGCCGGTGCGGAGGCAGCTGGAGTCGGTGCAGTCTGGCAACGCACCCGTGAGGCAGAGGCGGTGGTTTCTGTCTCTCAAGAATTACGGGAAACGTGTTGCTAGCGCTGCGGCGCTAGCGCTGCGATACTTTGCTGTATCTCTTGGCAGTTGTGGGGAGGCAGAGCTCCTAGTGATGCGAAACGGCCGTTCTGCAACTGCGGTAAGCGAAAAGTGCTTTGGTAGGTTGGTTTGGGGGTTGTGTGTTTGTTTGAGCAGAAGCCCCTCTGCTCAGATTTGTTAATATGGAGCATGGCTAAATGTGACATTCACCCCCGTAGATCCACTCGAGTGGATCCTTACCAGCAGTGATGCTTGCTCAGTCACTCCAGTTATCTGTTGGTCCGAAATGCAAGGCAGTGCATGTTTCTGTGACTCTGTGGTCCAAGCATCTCCTTTCAGTTTCTTTCTTTCAAGTCCATGAGCCTGTGAAAGTTGAAACTTCCCATTTAGCTGTTTGCATTTGTTTTGGGAAAGAATGTAATACAGATGCTTGACAGTGGGGTTTTTTTGTGTATGCAAGAGTTAGTTCTCAGAATGTTTGCAATGTATGCAGTCATTGAAGAGAGTGAGAGCTCTTTCTTAACTGCTGGCTGCTTACATTGTCTGTGTTCACCCTGTTTTTCTCAAAGTGACGTATCAGCTTTAAAGGCACTAGCCCCATGCTGCTTCTGTGCTTGGACAGTTTCTACGGCCTGGGGAAACATAAGTTTGCATTATGTTTGTGTTGTGTTCTATCCGTGAAATAAGAAACTGTGCAAGAGTGTTTTCATGCTTGAAGTAAGCTTCATGTATTGTGCAAAAGAATGGGACAGCCAGTTCAAACTCTTCTGTCAAAAGTCTCTTCAGTAACAAAACAGGTCTCAAAAGGGATAATAACAGGAAAAAAAAAAAAAAAAAAAAAAAAAAAAAGGTTTAAGTCTATGTCATAGAGGTAGCAGTATTGAATGTTAAAGATCTTGATTTTCCTAATCACGTAAGCCTGGTCATTTTTTTGCATTATTTCTTGCCTTGGGGAACACACACAATTAAAGAATGCTGTACCAGCAGCTCTCAAAACATAGCTGTTCACAGTCAGTCCTTTGAAGCATGGTTTCACACTACTATGCTGTGTTTCAGCTGGCAATCTTGACTAACACATAAAAATCTGGCTAATAAAATTACCATGGAGGTAGTAAACAGAAGAAAACCAGGATATATAATATTTACAAGGCAATCTGAATTAGCAGGGTGATATGGCAACTATCTTATGCTGTTCAGCACCAAGATAAATACACTTGGGATCAAAGAATACAGAGCATGTTCAACAGACTCTTAGAAAGTAGCAACTTTGAATTTCAGATGACTGACTGCTGTTGGGGGAAAAAAGGGCTAATATGCTTCTTAGATGTACAGGAACAGCAGGTAAGTGTTTGATAGTGACCTGGTGTTCCTATAACAAGGTATGTGAGGTGTTAGCATCCATCAGTAAAAGGCAATAAGGAACAGCCCAAGGTTAGCTGTGCAAAGGCTTCCCTGTTGTTTTATATGTTCATTGCATTAATGCAACAGAGCCTGTAGCTCACTTATGTAAATCTAGCTCTGACTGTTTAGATAGCCTGTCTGCTCTTCAGGATGGATGTGAAATATTGGAGAACCTTCAAAAGAGAATATAAAAAATGTATAAAAAACCCAAAACAAAACAAAACCCACAAAACTGTTTCAAGAGGGATTAATTGTCTCTCAGGTGGACTTCTGTGTCCAGAACAGATTTTGTAGTCTCTCACACACAGGGCAAAAGAAGGCTCCAACACTGTATCTATACATAAAGCCTGTTTATGCCCCGACTAGACCATTTTCTCTTTCTCAGTGAAAAAAGAACAAGGAATACAATGCCACTCCATATGCTGCAGTTCTCTTTAGTAGTATCACCAAAATTCAGTTGTAGTGATACTGATGTCTTGGCCTTTCTTTTAGTGAGCATTATCAAATGAAACACAACTATGTAGTTAAAAGAAAAAAAAGTGTCCAATATGTCAAAATAAATTAAATCTTGTTTTGGGTTTGTAATTTTAAGCTTTCTTCATGAAATTTTTGTTTTTATTATATGGTATAATATATTAATTAGCAAACAAATAGTTGGTGTTACGGTTTGAATCAGGACAAAATGGGTCAAACCAAACTAGCGGGATAACCTGGCTATTTTCCCAAGACAGAAATGAGGGAAAAGTAACACTCAAAAACTTGAGATTGAGACTAAAAAAAAGTGAGATAAAAATAGACTGACGAAAATCAGATAAATGTAGTACACAATGCATAATTACCTTAGCCTGTCTGCAGAAAAAAACATGGCACAAAGCAGCAGCAAGCAAAAGCAAGTGAGCCAAAAGCCCAAGCCAGAAAACTACCCCATCCCTCCTTGTCCCACTGCCATCCCAGCAGAAAAGACCAACAGACAAGAACCTGGAACCCAGATGCAGCAACCAGTGTGGGAAGCCTCCCATGTTGCTATCTGAACTTCAAACCCTATAATACTTTGCCCCAGTTAGTGCTTTCATCTTTTCAGGCTGGCATGGCTGCATCATGCTGTACACTGCACTGGTTAGGCCGCACCTTGAGTACTGTGTCCAGTTCTGGGCCCCTCAGTTTAGGAAGGATGTTGTCTTGCTGGAGCGTGTCCAGAGGAGGGCAACAAAGCTGGTGAGGGGTTTGGAACACAAGCCCTCTGAGGAAAGGCTGAGGGAGCTGGGGTTACTTAGCCTGGAGAAGAGGAGACTGAGGGGTGACCTTATTGCTCTCTACAACTATCTGAAGGGAGGTTGTAGCCAGGCAGAGGTTGGCCTCTTCTCCCAGGCAGCCAGGACACAGTCTCAGGCTGCGCCAGGGCAGGTTTAGGCTGGATGTTAGGAAGAAGTTCTACACGGAGAGAGTGATTGTCCATTGGAATCGGCTACCTGTGGAGGTGGTGGAGTCACCTTCATTGGAGGTGTTCAGGAGGAGACTTGATGGGGTGCTTGGCTGCATGGTTTAGTTGTTGGGTGGGTTGGATTGGTTGATGGGTTGGACGCGATGATCTTGAAGGTCTCTTCCAACCTGGTGTATTGTATTGTAAATAACAGCAGCAGGTTCAACTCAGCCCGTGACAGTAGGTTTGCGGCTTTTTCATCTAGTTGAGCATTTTTTATGTGATATATTTAGAAGTTTATTTCTTATGCTTTTGAGAGGATTATGAATTATATTCTACTAACTAGATGCAGATTCATTATTTTTCACTATTATTATAAAGATGCATTTAGGTAAAAACTGCATTTAAATTCCAATGTATAGCATTTTATATGACAAAGCATTAATGTTGGATATGCCATTAAATACTGTTTTATAATGAAAGGCTTTATCAACATGTTTGGCATGTTTAACTGTAGGGTATACTAAATAACTGTTAGCAGCAATTAACTGAGCTGACCTTTCCCAGTCACTATGTCCTTCAGAATTTTAGAACAAAAGTATCTTATCCTTTTGTGCCCATTTTTCAAATTCAGAGACAGAAAGAGGAAATCAGGTTTCCTGCTTCGTCAGTTTCCAGTTGATTTGAAGCTTTTAAATTAACAAGTCTTTAAACTTGCTGAATACAGTCATTGGGTTTTTTTGTTGGTTGTTTTGTTTTGTGGATGTTTTGTTTGTTTGTTGTTTTGTTTTTTGGGGTTGGTTGTTTGTTGGTTGGTTTTGGTTTTTTTTTGCCTGCTGTGCCATTTTTAGAATAAGTTTCTGTGGTTAAAAGTTGGCACAGCATTTCAAGGGGAAATGCTAGAGAGCTGGGCAAAGGCTTTATCTGTCTCTCATGTTTACTGCTTCCAACTATGTGTTTAAATGTCTTTTTTTTTTTTTTCACTCACGTAGAAAAATCTCCATTTTCCTCTTATGATTCTCACTGGTACTGAACCATGATAGAATCCTGACCAAGACTGCAATCTGATGCTTCTACACCTTGTAGAAGCAGGAAGGAGACTGAAGTTCCTATTTGGATCATGGGCCTGTTAGTATCCTCTTCCCCTCTAGGATTTGTGTCAACACTAATGGATTTGAATTTTGGAACTCTGAAAACTGATGATTATGACTTTTCCAGTTGCATCTGTGCATAACATCACAGTTGGGTGGTCCAGTGGGGCTCAGCACAGGGCTATGCTCCTGACATTCATCATTGGCTGATATTATATAGGCCAAGGTCTGTCTTGCCATGTGGTAGTTGTGGTGGCTGTGCTATAGCAATTGCTGCTGAAAACTAAATAGAGGATAGCAGTAACTGTTCAACTTCTTTCCTCTTGCATAGCTGTTAGAAAACTGTCTGCCCGGTCAGGTTCCAGCAAAGATGTTGGAAATTCCAAAAGATGAGTGGGACTGTTTTATACAGGTTGAAGTCATGTGATTGGCTTCTTTATTCATAGTATAACAGCTACACTGAATAGAATAGAATGAATAGAATAGAATAGAATAGAATAGAATAGAATAGAATAGAATAGAATAGACCAGGTTGGAAGAGACCTTGAAGATCATTGTGTCCAACCTATTATCCAACCCATCTAATAAACTAAATCATGCAACCAAGCACCCCATCAAGTCTCCTCCTGAACACACTGAACACACCAATGATGGTGACTCCACCACCTCCCTGGGCAGCCCATTCCAATGGGCAATCACTCTCTCTGTGTAGAACTTCTTCCTAATGTCCAGCCTAAACCTCCCCTGGTGCAGCTTGAGACTGTGTCCTCTTGTTCTGGTGCTGGTTGCCTGGGAGAAGAGACCAACCTCTGCCTGTCTACAACCTCCCTTCAGGTAGTTGCAGACAGCAACAAGGTCACCCCTGAGTCACCTTTTCTCCAGGCTAAGCAACCCCAGCTGCCTCAGTCTCTCCTCATAGGGCTTGTGTTCCAAACCCCTCACCAGCTTTGTTGCCCTTCTCTGGACACGTTCCAGCAAGTCAACATCCTTCCTAAACTGAGGGGCCCAGAACTGGACACAGGACTCGAGGTGTGTCCTAACCAGTGCAGTGTACAGGGGCAGAATGACTTCCCTGCTCCTGCTGGCCACACTGTTCCTGATGCAGGCCAGGATGCCATTGGCCCTCTTGGCTGCCTGGGCATACTGCAGGCTCATGTTCACTGCACACAGAAGTACGTGTTTGTGTAGTTAGAATTTGATTCAAATGGAAAAAAGCTTTCATGTCCCAAAATGAGGAAGAATGGTGATTAAGAAATACTCTTCTTCAAACTCTATTTAGAAATTAAGTTTCTTGGGGTAATTCTTTTTCCTGACTTGCTTGAATTTTTCAACCACAGGTCTTGCGAACAACAGAGATTTCAAAATGAAAAAGTTAAAGCCCTAGATGTTTTGGTGTTGGGAAAGCCTTGTGCTCTCAACTATGTTGCACAACATTTTTTTAAAATTCATTTAATGCAGCCTTCTTTGAGATTGACCCTGCCTGGAAGAAATCTGACTTTGGTGAATCAGTTGATTTGGTTTTGTTTTGTTTGTTAAATCATTGAAGATAGTTCTCTGCATGCTGGTTGATTAGCAGCATTTAGCTTTTATAGATTTCTTGAAGTGAAGCATTTCTGAATTTGTCGTGTGACTTTCATTCAGGGATGTTCTTTCATCGCTTTTTGTGTGTGCAATCCCTTAAGTAAACATTGAAGAAGCTATTTAGTCATATATCAGAGACAAGACATGAGTAGGGTCCTAACCAGCTGAATTGCTACCCTGGTCTCTGACATATAGGCATATTGGCATGTCAAATTATTGACTGCTAATTGTTATTGGAGAAAGGGAGATGAAGCATAGTGGCAGGACTGAACAAAATTAACAGTTTATAGCTGGAGAGAAATGCCATGAAGGTTTCTTTCCCCAGTCCTGTCCTCTGTTTCACCAACCTCGATGCCTGTCAAATCATATGTCAAGTTCCTTACATCTGCTAAGGTAGTACATACACGTTTTTATCTGTTTGGTGCTGGTTTTGCAAGGGGAAGAGGTTTACTGTGTCATGAACACTAGAGGATCACAAGAGGGGTGCACACATAATGGTACAGAACAAGGGGTGCTCTCTGAGTATGAGTGGGATCTTTGACTGTGTGAAATTTCTGGTGAGCATGTAGAACCAGAATTTTTCAAAGGCATCTCAGCCAGATTGGCTGTAGCTTTTCTCCTAATGCTGAGCTCCATTTTGGTGGAATATGGGCAGTGCTTATCTTGACATGCCACACAAAGGATGTGGCATTCTCATGAACAGGTACATCTTTCAATATTAATGCTATTATTCATAGAGCTTTTGCTTAAACATTTTATTTGGGTAATAACATAATTTACCTTTTTTTAAATTTTTTTTTTAAATGGTTGTGCTAGTGCAGCATTTCTGGCTCATTACTGGTTTGTCCTTGGCTTTCCATTCTTCAGTTCTGTAAGGCAGTTTTGATTAGGCACCTCATCTTGTTACTCTTGGTTATTTTAGTTGGTTTTGTTGATGTTGGAAACCATCTTTGAAGCATGTTTCTCTGTAGCTGCTAATGTCCTGGTTAGTGAAATACCAACCACATCAGTGTTTACCACAGTTGTATAGCAGTCATTGCAGTGTATACGTATGAATTTAGCAAAGACTTTTATAGTGTCATCATTATGATTTTTTCTTTTTTTTTTTTTTTTTTTTTTTTGATAGAATATAGTTTTCTTACAGCCAGGACTTTGGGACTGATTTTTTTTAAAAGATTAATATATTTCTTAAACCTGAAAAAATGTAATAAGAATAAACACACAGTATAGTACAAAATGTACTTAACAGAGTGGAACTTCTAGTATCTCATCCACATTTCTGTAGAGCGTATTAGTTCTAAAATTTAAAGTAACTGCCTAAATATTTTTAAATCTCCATCTGTTTTTACTTGGAGCAATTGCTTAAGGTTCTTTGTTTTTATTGCCACCAATAGTGTAATTCATAGAATCAGTCACAGAATGGTAAGTGTTGCAACCCCTGGGAGCCAGGTTGCACAGAAATACATCACAGTATCACAGTATTGCCAAGGTTGGAAGAGACCTCAAAGATCATGGAGTCCAACCTGTCACCACAGACCTCATGACTAGACCATGGCACCAAGTGCCACATCCAGTCCCCTCTTGAACACCTCCAGGGACAGTGACTCCACCACCTCCCCGGGCAGCCCATTCCGATGACGAATGACTCGCTCAGTGAAGAACTTCCTCCTCACCTTGAACCTAAACTTCCCCTGACACAGCCTGAGACTGTGTCCTCTTGTTTTGGTGCTGGTTGCTAGAGAGAAGAGACCAACCCCTTCCTGTCTACAACCACCTTTCAGGTAGTTGTAGAGAGCAATGAGGTCACCCCTGAGCCTCCTTTTCTCCAGGCTAAACAACTCCAGCTCCCTCAGCCTCTCCTCATAGGGCTTGTGCTGAAGGCCTCTCACCAGCCTTGTTGCCCTTCTCTGGACACGTTCAAGTGTCTCGGTGTCCTTCTTAAACTGAGGGGCCCAGAACTGGACACAGGACTCAAGGTGTGGCCTAACCAATGCTGTGTACAGGAGCAGAATGACTTCCCTGCTCCTGCTGGCCACACTTTTCCTAATGCCATTGGCCCTCTGGGCCACCTAGGCATACTGCTGGCTCATGTTCAGGTGGCTCTCAATCAGCACCTCCAGGTCCCTCTCTGTTTGGCAGCTCTCCAGCCACTCCGACCCCAGCCTGTAGCTCTGCATGGGGTTGCTGTGGCCAAAGTGCAGCACCCGGCACTTGGACTTGTTGAATGTCATCTTGTTGGACTCTGCCCATCTGTCCAGCCTGTCAAGGTCCCTCTGCAGAGCCCTTCTGCCCTCTGACTGGCCAACATCCAGGCAAGTTTTGAAAGTCTCCAGAGAAGCAGACTCTACAACCACTCTGGGCCGTCTTTTCCAGTGTTCTGTCACCCACAAAGTAAAGAAGCTTTTCTTTATGCTTAGGTGGAACTTCCTCTGTCTAGGCCTGTGCCTGGTGTGTGCCTGCTGCCCCATGTCTTATCACTGCGCACTACTGAAAAGAATACAGCTCCATCCTTTTGACACCTACCCTTTAGATATTGATACCTATGCTCTTTCCTTTTCTCCAGGATGATTTGGGTTGCAAGGGACCTCTGGAGATCATCTAGTCCAACCCCACGGTCAGACCATCCTTCTTCCTTGCAAGAGAGATGGTTCAGTCCCCTCATCATCTTTGTAGCCCTCCACTGGACTCTGTCCAGTAGTTCCCCATCTCTCTTGAACTGGGGAGGCCAGAACTGCACACTGTACTCCAGATGTGGCCTCACTAGGGCAAAGTAGAGGGGAAGGGGAACCTTCCTTGACCTGCTGGTCACAGTTGTCTGAATACACTCCAGAATACCACCGGCCTTCTTGACCATAAGAACATACTACCTGCTTATGGTTATCATGTTGTCCACCAATATTCCCAGGTCCTTCCCTGTGGAGCTGCTTTTCAGCAGGTCAGCCTCTAACCTGTACTGTTGCATGGAAATTCATCATTACTGCTTTGAGAAGAAAAACTTACACTCATGTAATTAAAGTAGTAATAGATTGTAATTTTGTAATTGCTTTGTTTCTTTTTTTTTCTATACATCTTGCTACATCTTGTATTATAGGAGTGTGTCACTGAACAAACTCCTCCCTCATTTATCTTTTTATCCCATGTGTCCTTTTCACTTTTTTCTCCTCTTTTGTGCTGTCATAGCCTTAAAATTTATAAAATACTTCCTCAGACAGACTGAAAATATATGTAAGGTAAGTTCTGGCATAAGCCAAGCACAAAGCATTTTTTCCCCCATGCATTTATCTCTCATTGCTCTATTTTGTAACAAAACTAAGAGGGTTTGCTGGTAGGGAACATAGAGTAGGGCAGAACCTCTTCTCCCTGTAATCCCACCTATAGCTCTCTGTTCCGACAGTGGCCTGGTGCACACCTGCTTCCCAGCATTGTCTGTGCCTGTGGGAGGAAGAGATGCCTTGTTTTGTCTGGAAGCTGCTGTTTTTCCTCTTCTAGGGAGACTTGTCTCCCACCTGGAGCCCTCCTGAGATACAGTTTCACATGGAAATCTGAAATTCCAGCTGTTCCTCAGATAGCTCTGATAAACTAATGTGAAATGAACCCTAACTCCCTTGTAATGCCCACCTTTTGTTTATGAGCATAGTAGCTACAGCTGCCTACCCAGTAAGAAGGATTATTGGGCCCTAGGCCTTCATCTGCTGAAGGGTGTCTGAAACCTATTTTCTACAGACAGATCTCCTCCTTACTAGCCAGCGTTGAAATTGAGCCACTTTATACTGAGGTGTTGTTACAGACAAGCTGATGAAGCATGGACTGGATGAACAGACAGTGAGGTGGATTGAAAACCGGGCCCAGAGGGTCATGGTCAATGGCACAAAGTCTAATTGGAGATCAAAGCCTAGTGGGTACCTCAGAGATCAGTACTGGATCCAGTCCTGTTTATCATCTTCATTAATGATCTGGGTGACAGGACACAACATGCTCTCAAAAGTTGGGTAATGGCATAAACCTGGGAGGAGTGGCTCATGTACCAGAGGGTCATGCTGCCTTCCAGAGGAGTATCACAAACTGGAGAAATGAACTGACAGAAATGTCATGAAGTTCCATAAGAAGTGCTAAATCCTGCATCTGGGGAGTAATGATCTCAGACACCAGTACGGGCAGGGGGCTGATCAGCTGGAGGGCAGCTTTGCAGAAAATTCCTTGAGGCTCCTGGTGAACACTGGGTAGAACATGAGCCAGCAATGTGCTCTTGCAGAAAAGAAAGCTATTAGTATCCAGGGCTATGTTAGGAGAAGTGTAACCAGCAAGTCCAGAGAGGTGATCCTTCCCTTCTGTTTAGTACAAATAAAGCCACACTTGGAGTATTGTGTCCAGTTCTTGACTTCCCAGGACAAGAGAGTCCAATGAAGGCTACAATGATTAAGGGACTGAAGCAGCTGTCATATGGGAGAAGGCTGAAAGAGCTGCAACTGTTCAGCTTGCAAAAGAGAAGGCTCAGGTGGAATCTTATCAATACTTGAAGAGAGGGTGCAAAGAAGATGGTACCAGACCATTTACCGGGGTACCCATTGAGAGAACAAAGGGCAGTGGGTAGAAACAGAGGAGGTTCCCTGTGAACATCAGGAAACACTTTTTTCATGCAGTGCAGATTGACCAGAGAGGTTGTGGACTTTTCATTGTTACACATCTTCAAAAACTCTCTAGACGTGTTCCTGAACAGCTGGCTCTGGGTGGCCAAGCTTAGGCAGAATGGTTTGACCAGATGACTTTTAGAGGTGCCTTCCAATCTCAGCCACGCAGTGATTCTGTGAGTGAGCAATGTTTGTAATTTCTGTAATTTCCCCCTGGGGGCCTAGATTCAACTGTACTTTTAGAAGAAATCATCCCACGTCTTTATTTGCCTTCTCCTTAGCCCAGTTTTGGCATTTTGGCTGCACAAGCCTCAAAGTGCAAGCCAGAGAGGTGCCTTCCCTTGCCTTTGCAACGTCCCAGGCACTGCGATAAACCCAATGTTAATTCACCCCATATTCTGGGCCGATGATCACCTGGGACTTTTGCCCACTTCCTAAACAATTGTTTTTTTAGGTGGTGATGCAGAACAGATGTGGATTGTTCCTTTTGCAACAGCCTTCCTTTTCACTCTGCCAGGTGAATCTGCTCAGGGCAAGTGGGATTTTAAGTGGATGTAGGTATGTGTCTTACCAATTCTTTACATGGTCCTTGGAAGATAAATTATCTAGATAGATTGGATTGCCCTCAGAAAGATTTCAGGTGCACTTATCTCCCTCTTCTTTATAGGAAACACACATACTCGTCATAGGAAAACTGCATCAAGTTTTTCCCACTGTGCAGTAAAGTAACATGTAGACAAAGCAATACTTCAGCATAAGTGAGAAACACCGAATACCTTTATTAAACTGAATGCAAACACTTACAACGTATTACAGGGGCAGCCTTACTTGAAGTATATTATTTTGTTTTTTATTTTATCACAGCATTTTCTGCCCATAGTTACTGAAAAGGAGATGTTCAACTGTTTGATTGGGCTGTTTCTCCTGCTCTGCAGCTCTGTAGCAGGTATGTTTTTTTGACTATTAGCAACCATCTTACCGTACGTAGATCTCACCAAAAGGTGATCTTCTGCAAGTGAAATATTGAAGTTTAGCAAATTGAAAAAAAGGAAAAAAAGAAAAGCATTTTATAAATAGAAGTTAGTGGGTGATTGACTAAGTAGTGTATATATATAAAAATAGCTAATTTATGGAGCTTTGGATGTCTTCTCTGTGGAATGTCGTGATCACGATAGCCTGGATTTGTTTTTCTTTTGTATTTAAAGTATTAAAAAACCAAACACCCTCCCCACCCCCCCCCCAAACTTACTTTGTTAACTCTTTCCCTGTTGCACACAACATAGATGAGTAATCTGCTTCTGGAACACATATCATAGTTCAGTTCTTCTTGGATTCTGAACTAACGTTTATGACTTTGAAACACAGAGAAATCGCTTGAAACAAAAAGGAAACAAAAAGAAACAGAAAATGGTTTATTATTAATATACCCCAGAGGAGATGATTACAGGAAAACAAGGAAGAAGTTTTATTTTTGATTCCCTTTCATTCTGGTGTTCTAGCAAAGAAGTGCTGTCTATAGAACAGAGTGGTGGTGGTGGTGTTATGTAACAGATTAATTAATGAAATTTGGGATCAAGTAATAAGTAACAGAAAAAAAGCCCCAAACCAACAAAAAAAAGCAGGATTTTTAATTGGTGATACTTGAGCTGTTTGATAACCTTGTTGTTGAATTAATTCATTCAGCCTGCTTCTGTGTATTTACACACATTTTGTATACAACTCCTGCGCTGTATCCGGAAATATAAATTCTGTAAGGGGTACAAGCATATTGAAATATACTGCAGCTTAGTTGTAAATGTTAAGCTTACCAGTTCAATGTATTTTCCGACACAGCAGTTAGTAATGATAACATCTAAACAGTATGCATACCTTTTACATATAAGAATGGTTTTAAACAAACAAATTTAAAAGACAAGAGGCTCTCTTCATTTTAAGCTATTAAAAAACATTAGAGTTGAAATTTTTCACTATTTCTGGGAAGATATAGAAATATAATTTTTGCATAGTATCTATGGTAACGTCAATGCGAATTGCATTTCCTAACAGCAATGTCTGATTCGAGTGACTGAGCATTTCATTTGAACTCTGTATGAAAAAAAATCTAATTAAATTGATCTGTAGAGAACAAAACAAATTACTGTTTTCCACTGGCATTTTTATTAATTAGGTTATGTGATATCCTTGATTTTGTTTTTAGATGAAAACTCTGTCAGAGATGCTGACATCTTTCCTTCATCTCCTGAAATTGAAAGAGGATCCACTCTGAAACTATACTGTTTCCTTGGAAAACACTATACACCTCAAAGAAATGCAAGCCACATAATTTGGAAATTGAATCGTGAATTGATTGCTCAGGAAAACTATAACACTGTGAACTCGACTATATCTAGTGTAACCATCCATAATTTCACTTACAACAAAGCTCATGTACAATGTTTCATGAAGTACCCAGACAAGGAACAACTTCTGGTTCACACTGAAGTAGAATCTGGCTGTAAGTAGAATACTGTAAAAAATAATTTTAGCATCTTCTCGTAGCTTATTATCAAAAGTGTACTTTTAAAACAGCTTTCCTTAGCTTGTGGCCTTGTAAGACACCTGTATTCATGTATCGCCTATGTGTTTTTTCTCCTGAAATTAAGTATTAACTTGCAGACATTCTTTACTGATGCTGGTTCATAACGTCTCTCACTCTGACTTGGCCAGCTGAAGGGAGTGGAGGTTTTCCACTGAGTTGAAAGGATACTGGGTTTGCCCCTTTGGCTATGTCTTCTATCTAGCCTAGAAAACTTCAGCTTTCTCCAGGGAGGATTTCCTGCCTAATCCTCAATTCTGAAAAATTCTTAGCCTGGAGAAGAGGAGGCTCAGGGGAGACCTTATTGCTGTCTACAACTACCTGAAGGGAGGCTGTAGACAGGCAGGGGCTGGTCTCTCCTCCCAGGCAACCAGCACCAGAACAAGAGGACACAGTCCCAAGCTGCACCAGGGGAGGTTTAGACTGGATGTTAGGAAGAAATTCTTCATAGAGAGAGTGACTGCCCATTAGAATGGGCCGCCCTGGGAGGTGGTGGAGTCACCATCTTTGGAGGTGTTTAGGAGGAGACTTGATGGGGTGCTTGGTGCCATGGTTTAGTTGATTAGATAGTGTTGGATGATGGGTTGGACGCGATGATCTCGATGGTCTCTTCTAACCTGGTTTATTCTATTCTATTCTAAATGTATCTCTGTATGAATATATTATAATCTCTAATGAGAACATTACAGGATACATGTGTATGTACACATATGCATATTCTCTAATTTATTGTATGGATTTAGTCCAGGTGATGCTATCATATGCCTGTGGGTCCCATCCTGGTAACAAAAGATGGAATAAAAAGCAGTAGAAGGTGTTAGCTGTCCACATAGTTTAATGCATGCTAAGATTGTAAGTAAAAGAAAGATATTATGAGTGTTATATTAAGTCTGACAGGAAAACAGTGTTTTGGAGAAGGGACTTTTCCAACCAATTCATTTGCATTTGTTGAAATTCTTTTCCTTTCAAGTCTAATTTTTCTTATAGAGTGAAGACGTCTGGCTTTAACAAAGAGGTCTTGTAAAGCTGTTGCATTTTTTATGGATGACTTCAGACTGTAGAGATTGCAGAGTTGTTTCCTTTTTGCTACCTTGCTTATAAGGTAGTTTAGAATTAGTGATCTCTTCTAGGTCATATAGGTATGTTTCTGAGGAAGCTGTCTGCTGTACTCTGAGGTCCTGCAGGATCTTCAGACTAGGGGTTTTCATATGGTGAGTTGTTAGACAGTCTGGGAAGTACCCAGAAGAAGTTTTATCTTTCAGAGAATGCCTTTTCCTAAACTTTTGTCCTGTTTCTTTGTTTTCCTCTTACTCTCTGGAGTATATTTAGAGGTTCAGAACAATGCATGTAGTGGTTTTGTGTAAGGTAGTGATGTACTGAAAATACTGTCAGGTTCACTTAGTTAAGTATTTCTGGGAAGCAGATGGAGAAAATCTCTCTGTCTCCTCAGGGGAGTTTGATTTTGGTTTTATGAGGAATTTTGAGGGCAATAAGAAAATATAAATTGAAGTGCTGTGCATGTTTTTTAGTGAAGTAAGCTGTAATCTGTTTTTTGACCAACAAAATCAGTTGTATGTTAACATTACTTATTTTTATTGGATTTTTTTCCTAAACCTTTGTCATTGTAGTTCCACCGGATACACCAACAAATATTTCCTGCACTTTTTACTTTAATACTAAACTTACCTGCACCTGGAACTCAGGAAGAGAAACATATCTTATGACAAACTACACTCTTTACCGCAAAATGTAAGTACAGGATGTATTTGGAACTGGACTTCTGGGGTGAGGCCACCAATTCCCTTCCTCTCATATACTGACTTCTGTTTGAAAAGACCAGCTGGAAGCATGGAGTTCAGAGTCATGCTGTTTCCTCGGTACATTCAATTATTTTTGCCAGGGGTTGAAAAAAGTTTCAATCTGATACATTTTATATATGCTGTATAAAGGAAATTTATTCAGTAGACAAATATTTATGTCAGAATTGCTTCACTTGTTTCCTTGAAGTAACAATATTACTTAGATGAAAAGCTGAGTGAGTGTTGGTACAAATGGAGAATGGAGGCACTTTGTGCAACTGTGAACCAGAAACTTTCTGTGTAACTAGCTATCTTCACTTTGGGTAAAAAAGATTATTTCCTCCTCTACTTTAAACTGTTAAAATCCCTTATGTTCTGCTTGACACCTGTAGGTTTTAGCGTAGGCACCTTTGGCATCATGATTTCAGTGAAAGAATCCAGAGTTAGTTGTCCTTTTTGGATTGCCTCCATCCTGGGATTTGTTATAGAAGCACAAATACTTGATTCTTTCATGTCTGTTAAATTTTAAATACTGCTTAGGAGCTTACTTTTTCGTAAGTCACTGTAAAAATGGTGAAATCAGTGTTGTTCCACAGCAGATCTCAGATAGTTTTGAAGGTGTTAGCACAGATTTTGTCCTGAATCAGTCTGTTCTTCATAGCAGTGCTGCTTGTAGTGCTCTTATTCTACCTAATCAAGACTCTAGGTAATAAAATTTCATGAAGTGTTTTCTAAAATGTCTAAAATTAATTTTGAGAACTGGAAGGAATTCACATTCTAGAAGAGGGGGTTGTATTCTAAAGATGCTAGCATATGATGTACTTTTTTTAAAATTTAAATGGTAGGGCAGGAAAACATCTTTAGTTTTATCACCATTTTAGGCTTCTGTCTTCATTAGGTGGAGCATTCATACTGGTTTTAGTGTTTCTATATTTTATAACCTAGCTGAGTTTGGGAAACTGCAAACTAGAACAGCTATTGAAAGCAAGTTTCAATATTGTTTCTTCCTGTACCAGCACAAATTCTTAACCACAGTAAAATCTAACCATTAATTTTAATCTAGGTAACTCCCATACTTCACTGTATGACTGCAAAAGCATTGGCACAAGGGGGCAGAGCTGTGGATCGAAAACAATCAGCTGTTCATGTTAGGGAAGGTAGAACTGCTTCCCTTTGCAGCAATGCAGGCTTACCTTAGCTTAAAAGTGTCCTTGAAATACCAGCCTCAAACTGTTTATGACTTGCACAAATATCTGTGTGCTTAATGCGTAATATGAAATGTTTAACACAGGGCTCATATGTGAGTTTTTCTTTGTTTGATAATTCCTCTGGGGCTTGAAACAAATTTTGTTAGTTTTGCATCCCACTGTATTTATTATGCAAGTATATGCTGTAAATACAGAATATTATCAATGTATTCTTTCAGGAAAATCTGTCAAATTTCTATTACCTTGGTAGTCTATTATCTTGGTAGTGGTACAATTTGGCCTTATTTATTTAATATTAAAAAGATTAATAAAAGCTTGCTTTCACATAATTCTGTGGCATGTGTTACTAGCTGTGTCTACCTGCCTGTATTTTTAAAGAAGGTCTTCCACGGAGTGACATGATTTCACTGCTTTTTGAGTCTTTAATCTAAAATAGTAATAGCATATGGACCCCCCATTAAGGCATTTTTTACTCTTCATTACTGGTTCTGGAAAGTTGTCTTAATGATTGCTGTTACAACTAATTGAGTCTGCACAGGCTATTCATATGCATTTACAGGAGCAGTGGAATTAAGAAAGAGTACTTGTTTGCACAATCATATTGTGTAAGGAGATGTTCACTGGTAAGACTTTGCTGCAGCTCCATACTGATAATGATTAAATAGTAATGCAAAAATCAATTGAAGTTATTAAAAAAGAATCCTATAATTTCTAATTCCTTCTATTTTCTCTTGATTTTTAGGATGTCAGAAGGAGGGGTATTCTGCTGTGAAAGCAAAACAGAATCATGTTCATTTCATCATCCACATACTCCATATAGTAGTTCATCTTGTTTTCAGGTGAAAGCTGAAAATGTTTTGGGTGAAGCCTCCTCAGACTGTATTCCCATCCCTATGGAAAACATAGGTAATTAATAGCGAGAGTTAAACAGATAAAAAGCATGATATGTTGAGCTGACTGTACCCTCTCCAATTCTTTTTCCTCCTTACATCATACAGCTTAGAGAAATCTGAAACAAATTGTCTAATAAAAGTTGGTTTACATAGAATAAGCTAAGGAAAAGATAATTTTTCAGTAGCATGGTTTTGAAACTATTATTCAGGTTTCATCTGGTTTTAAATTTGTTCCAGTTTTCAAGTGCCATCTGATTTTAATTCTTAGTTAAAATTAGAAAGTCTCTGAAATTATATTTAAGGTTAAATAAACTATTTCATCCTTCCCAATTATTTTTTCATCAAAACTGGATGTTTTGAATTTGATTGAAGCAAGTCTCTTTTTTTTTCATGGTCTTTCACAGCAATTTTCAGCAATTTCCTGTTAGTGTGCTGTACTCATACTATGAAATAAATACAACATGTTTGTAAGCTAATGTTTGACATGTCCTTTATAAATGACTAAGTTTTAAATTATTAATAAGTACAGGTCATATTCTGAAACTTTTTATTAAAACTTGGACTGGCCATAAATGAGTATTGTAATTCCTCCATTCCTGCATAGGAATGTTAAAGAATTACCTGTACTGTGACTCTCAGGAGCTTGCCTCTTCTCCCTCGTGCTGTGCTGCATTTTCTGATGCCTCATATTAGTGTAGTTAATCAACAGCCTTTTTTAGAGTTTTTTTTGCTGCAGGACTCCATCTGCTTGTCAGCCATATGCTCTTTACTCCCTGTGCTCAGATGTGCTGTGCCTTCTCGTTAATTCCCACATCCTCTGTACCAGCCATCTCTTTTCTCTGTGTTAGTCCATTCTTTTCCTATTGTCTACTTCTATCCCCCTCTAATCCTTTTCAAGTGAGTTTGTCCCTCATGTGCAGTTTGGCCTCCCAGCTCCTCATTCTTTCTTTTCCTTGCTGACACAGATGAAAGAAATCTGCACATCAGTTTGAGAGCAGGTTTTCAGCATTTAAATAGGTTGTGTGTGCAATCTCTCATATAGATAACTACCAAGACTTATGCCTATAAACTGAACCATCATGTGAATAGTCTGATAGGACGTGTGTTATTGGAATACACATAGGTGGAAAAATGTTGAACTTTTTGTAACAGGGGAGAAATGCTTCTAATGTTTTTCTTTCTCCATTCAGTGAAATTAGACCCACCTGAAATACTTTCAGTTGAAAGAATCACTGATATGAAACAGTTGCTTACAGTAACCTGGAAAATGCCTGAGAAGATTATCTCTTCAAAAAAGTTTTCTTGCCAAGTTCAATACAGAAACTTATATTCAAACTCTTCGGTAAGCTACATATATTTTCTTCTGAGTGTTAGTTTCTAATTTTTTAATGTTATATAAGGCTAAATTTTAAAAAAAGACAACAAATGTTTGGAAATAATTATTAAAACCTTGTTATTTTAGTGGAGCATAGTTAGGTATACATGACATTAATATAATGGTTGGCTAGGATTAATTGTTCTCGAAACAGTGACTGTTTTGGTACATGCCATACTTCTGAATAGATTTCTAAGGGATGACATTAGGCTCAGGGATTACATGCACAATCATAGTATTTAATCTTCCCATTGCATTTTGGTGTTAAACCCAGCTTTTACTCTTGACCAGAATAGCTGAATCAGATTAGGGTGCACTAATGATACACTGCTTTTCAAGTGAATTAAAGTATAAATTTTTCATGGAAAATAAAGGAAGTTGCTACTCTGAGTTTGTCTTTCTGACTCTTAAATGGAGCTGTTAGAGAAGAAACAGGTTTTAGTAATTTGCTTCTTTCGGGTGGCCTATTCCAATGCTCCTCAGTATGGAAGTGATTTTATTTGTGGTATTGTTATCTCTTCTTCCAAATGTAAGAATGGGTCAGGTTGCCTTTTTTTTAAAATTTTTTTTTAAAGTTCATTGACTGGGATGCCTGCCCTGACTTGACTATATTGTACATTAAATGCATAATTCTGGGAGAGAAGAGTTCTTAATACTGAAGGTGTTTTTAACTAGTATTCTCATCACATTCTTACAGCAAGCATCTTTGTGGTAAATATGGCATGTTAGCTGGTATTGGTAATCTGATGGGTAGGCTGGCTCAGGTCAACCCAGAACCTAATATTTTATATTAATAAATTAATATAAATTAATAGTTAAAAGACCTTTTCAATGTGTTGATTTCTTTGGAGTCAAGACACTGGTGTTCTTGTGATGCTTACATGTATATGAGATCTTTCCTAAATGTTGAAAACATTGCAAAGTTGTAGCATTATTGTGTCTATCAGCACCTACATAAGAATTAATCTATCTACTTCTTTCACTATCAAATGCAGTCTACACCTATTTTCTTCCTCAGAACTTAGCTGCATATTTCCACAGACATTCTAGAAAAAAAAAAAAATTGGTCATGAGCAATAATGACAAAAATTTCCTGAGTTTAGTTCTTCAGGATCTCAGATGGGCATGAATTATATTTTTGTCTGTAGCCAGCCAAATGGCAGTGGCTAAGACAGCCTTGAAACATCAGTTAAATACAGGAGCTGTTCTTCTGTCAGTACATACATGTAAAGGACAAATATTTCCTTGACCTATTAAGCTTTCCTACCAAAATGATCTGAACAGTTTGCTCTGGGCCATTTTTGTGCTGAATGAAAAGAAGATGACCTCAGTTTGGGCTTGCATATAGTAAGTTTCTAATTACTATTAAATACAGTTAACAGCCTTTTGGTGAGAAAGTAAAAGCTATAGGGAAGTGTCTGTAATTCATTGTCAAGTTCTGCAGGAGGCTGGTAGTAGTTTTGAAGCCCTTCTTACTGCAGGTTGGATAAAGGGTCTGTCACCTAGGAGTGGTTTGTAGATCCCTGAATACATACTCATAGAAGCAGTCTTCTGTTTTTGACAGTTTCTTGAGGTTAGAATGGACTTAAATTTTCAGTATTATTAGGCAGTGTACCTCCCATTATGGTGTTCAAAGGAGTGGTGTTAAGGAATTTATTGAATAATTAAGATATGGCAAATGGATATTAATAAAAGCATTAATAAGAAAATAAGAATTCTGCACAGGTTTTTGGCCCTGATGTAAATCTGTGTGATATTGCTACTTCAGCTTAGCTCCCAAGAGTGACGTCCTTACTCTAAAACTTACCTTTGCTGACCTTGTTGGAATTCAGCTAATTCAACATTTATTTTAGCACCTTTTTGTTTCAGTCATCTGAAATTTGAGAGGAGTTAGAATAGAATAGAATTAACTGGGTTGGAAGAGACCTTTGAGATCATCGAGTCCAGCCCATTATCCACCACCATCTAATCAACTAAACCATGACACCAAGCACCCCATCCAGTCTCTTCCTAAACAGCTCCAGTGATGGTAACTCCACCACCTCCCTGGGCAGCCCATTCCAATGGCCAATCACTCTTTCTCTGAAGAACTTCTTCCTAACCTCCAGCCTAAACCTCCCCTGGTGCAGCTTGAGACTGTGTCCTCTTGTTCTGGCGCTGGTTGCCTGGGAGAAGAGACCAACCCCCACCTGGCTACAACCTCCCTTCAGGTAGTTGTAGACAGCAATAAGGTCTCCCTGAGCCTCCTCTTCTCCAGGCTAGGAATACTATCATAGTATCAGCCAGGGTTGGAAGGGACCACAAGGATCATCAAGATCCATCCCCACTGCAACTTCAGCTCCCTTAGGCTCGCCTCACAGGGCTTGTGCTCCAAACCCCTCACCAGCTTTGTTGCCCTTCTCTGGACACATTCTGGCAAGTCAACATCTTTCTTGAACTGAGGGGCCCAGAACTGGACACAGGACTCAAGGCGTGGCCTAACCAGTGCAGTGTACAGGGGCAGAATGACCTCCCTGCTCCTGCTGGCCACACTCTTCCTGATGCTGGCCGGGATGCCATTGACCTTCTTGGCCACCTGGGCACACTGCTGGCTCATGTTTAGCCTCCTATCAACCAGTACCCCCAGGTCCCTTTCTGCCTGGCCGCTCACCAGCCACTCTGACCCCAGCCTGTAGCACTGCATGGGGTTGTTGTGGCCAATGTGTAGAACCCGGCACTTAGATGTGTTAAATCTCATGCCTTTGGACTCTGCCCACCCTGTCCACTCTGTCCAGCCTGTCAAGGTCCCTCTGCCGATCTCTCCTACCCTCTAACAGATGAACACCTGTCCCCAGCTTGATGTCAGCTGCAAACTTACAGATGATGGACTCAATGCCCTCATCCAGATCATCAGTAAAGATATAGAACAGGATGGGGCCCAGCACTGTTCCCTGGGGACACCACTAGTGACTGGCTGCCAGCTGGATGTGGCACCATTCACCACCACTCTCTGGGCTCAGCCCTCCAGGCACTTCCTAACCCAGCACAGAGTGCTGCTGTCCAAGCCATGGGTTGATAGCTTCACCAGGAGTTTGCTGTGGGGACGGTGTCAAAGGCCTTGCTGAAGTCCAGGTAGACCACATCCACAGCCTCCCCACATCCACCAGTCGGATCACCTGATCATAGAAGGAGATCAGGTTGGTCAGGCAGGACCTGCCCTTCATAAATCCATGCTGGCTGGGCCTGATCCCTTGGCCATCCTTCAGGTGCTGTGTGATCAAACTCAAGATGACCTGTTCCATAATCTTGCCTGGCACTGAGGTCAGGATGACAGATCTGGAATTCCCTGCTTCATCCAACAGGCCCTTCTTGTGGATGGGCATCACGTTGGCCAGCTTCTAGTCTTCTGGGACCTCTCCAGTGAGCCAGGACTGTTGAAAAATGATGGAGAGTGGCTTGGACAGCTCAACTGCCAGCTCTCTCAGCACCCTAGGATGGATCCCATCCGGTCCCATGGACTTGTGGGGATTCAAGCGGATAAAGAAGTCTCTAACTACTTCCTTAATTATTGTTTTCTGCAGTTCAAAGGAGAAGACATTAGTGCTGATGTAGTGATTATATCAGTTCTTCTATAAAGAAATGCTTAAATCTTTCTATATTTTTTATTGTTTTGTTCAATTTCACATTGTCCGTTCACTTGAGTTGAGGCATCAGTTCCAGTTCCTGGTTTTCCTGCCTTCTTTCACCTTTTCTCAGAAGCTTCTGATAGCTTCTGACTCCCATCAGTGAGATGTGAATGGGCTTCTTTTAAGATGAGGAAATTACCTTGTCATTCCTTTTCCAAGAAGATAATGCATCAACTATTTCTCATACTCTTATCTTCCTTTTAACATCTAAAGGCTGCGTATTCCCTTTTTCTCTTGGTAACAGAATTTCCTGTGGTTTTGTTAGTCTTTTCATTTTAATTATATGCTAATAATCTTTGAGATGTACTGCAGCCACACTGTTACATGGCTGAGAGCTAGAAGACCTTTTAACCCAGAAAAGAAAAACAGGAAACAAGTACCACAATCTTACAAGAAGCAGGTGATCATGGCTCCCCCAGGGATGCTTCTGCTGTGACGTGGGGCTGTGCCCAAGACATTATGGTGATGCCAGCTTTAGCAACAGCCAGTTACTTCCCACCAGTGGGAACTGCAGTCATCCAGCAGTTCCTGTGTCAGCACAGCTGTTCCAGAATCATGTGTGAGCTGCCCCTAGTTCATGCCACAGGCCAGTCAGTACAGACCTAGTTTTGGCTAGTGTTTCAAACCCAGAGTTTTACAGGGACAATGAAGATGCTACACAGGAGAATTAAGTATAAACTAAGTAATTTTCAGTTTCAGAGGAGTGATCTGGGAAACACAAGAACTGCAGCGTTGGTAGTTTTTTAGAAACTGTCCTATCTGCATGCAAATTTATAGCAAATAGTTTTTGCTATCATATCTGCTTTCAGGAAATTGTCATGGTCCCACTGAATTATGGAGAGAAAACAGGATCGTGTAATCTCACAGGTCTGTGGGACTCCACAGAGTATTCAGTTGCAGTTCGGTGTATCAGTGTTGGGTCAATGTTCTGGAGTGAATGGAGTAGAGGGGAAAATGCAAGCACAGAAGAGAAAGGTAGGCTAACTATTCAGTAAGCTTTGCTTTGGTTATGCTTTGGGGCATTAGGATGTAGTAATGGAAAAAAAGTATTTTCAGAGTACTATCAGTTTATTGAGTTTGGAATTCTGTTGTTTAAACAGAACATGTGCCTTCTGTTTAAATGTAGAAGAGGGAAAACTGAAAGACAAGCAAGAAGTGGAGAAGACTTGATAGGGGATACAAAACAGGTCTGAGGAAAAAAATGGGTGAATAAACAACAAATAGAGGGAAACTGAAAGGGTATTGGTGGGGACTGAGCATTGCAAAGTACAACTGTAGCAGAAATTTAGTACAGCAATTATGTCCAATAAGTTTAAAGTAGAGCAACTGAATTTCTATTTATAAAACAAAACTAGAAAATCTCCTCTAGAACTCAACAAATAAAAGAACACAGAAGGAAACTTAAAGAAAGAGATAAATAGTATTCCATAGGGAAAAAAGGCATCACATTACAAAGGGAAAACAATAAGCTGCTCTTTGACTGTATTATTTTAAACCTCTTGATTGGTTTTATCATAATTACACTTTTGAATATAACAAAATTTTCAAGATATTTTTGTATCTTTAAATAGCTCCTTCAGAAAAAGTGGATTTGTGGAGGGTAATTGAGTCCTCACCCTCATCTGGAAGCAGATTTGTACATCTTCTGTGGAAGGTATATGTACATTTTGTGAATTGATACTCATGTTAGTACCCTGCAGCTGATATCTCATTTAAGTATTTCAGTGTTGTGGGATGTATAGCTGCCAGATAGTTTTGCTGTCATCAGAAAAACCCTCACTGAACTAAAGCAGAATTGTAAAGGTTTTCATTTACTGAACAGGCCATGAATAGAGTTTTGTGATCCTGTGCGGAAATGAAAGGTGTAATTATGCTCAGATCTTAGAAAATCCAATTGAAAGTCCTGGCAACAGCTCTTAAATGATACAGCTTGCCAAAACTGTGTTTAATTTCACTTTGCATTCAAATCTCAGTATTTGACTTTTGAACCTTACTTTCAATGAAATTGTTGCAGCTCACTGTCCTGAAAATAGGTCTGAAGAAAGTATTTTGCTTTTCTAAACAGAGTATAATAACTTTGTGATTTGATCTGGATGTTCTAATACAGTATGTACTTTTGATTGTACAAATAAGACTGTGAAATACTTAATACTGCCTTTTCTTCCCCTTTTCTTTTTTTTTTTAATAGCCATTAAAAAACTTTCCACCTTCTGGGAGAGTTCTAGGTTACAAAATACAATATTTTCCAGAAAATGATGCTTCACTTAAAAGGACAAACTTCTCTGTGAGTAAGAACGTTAGTTTACTGTTAAATGAAGAGGCATACAGAATATCTGTTACTGCTTATAACTCTGCTGGATATTCTCCTGAAGCTGTTTTGAGGATTCCATCCACTAATGAAAAAAGTAAGAATTCTCAGTGTCATGATATACTTTTATCATTACAAAAACCCTACTTTCCTGACGTTTGTTTGTGTTCTGTTAGAGTGGAAGCAAAACCGTGTTAGGACTTCTGTCCTTATCTGTTTTTATATACCTGTGCTATGTACAAAAGCTGTGTGTTTCATTACTTTTAACTTGAACAATAATATTGGACTGATGTGTTTTGTTATTACATAACAAAACTAAACCGTTATTGTGGGGGGTTTTGTTTTGACATACCAGCACTTTGTGATGTTGTGTTAGAATTTCTGTGTTACTACTTTCTGGGGATTTTCTGGGCTTATTTTACAACTTCATTGAGTCCCACACAATTCTGTCTCATCTCCCTACTGGATCGAGAAGTAGGTTACCACAGCCCACTATTGCAATATAGTTCAAAGGTGTGTTTAACAGGTGTCCCTAAGATGAGTCAGTGGAAGCAGCAAGAGAAACATTTACTATGTATTCCCAAATTGCCCAGGAGGCTGGTGTGCTCTGGCACAACTGTTGTGGCTTTTGGCTCTTATTTTACTATTGCTATCTCTGTGAGAACTTGTGTTGCAACTTTCTGCTGCCCACCTGTGATCTGGAAGAAAGGCTGCATTTGACAATCTTGAATCACTTCTCTATCAGCTGTTCAGGAAGTAATTTGAAGTGACCCCCTGGAACTGCTTGAAGTTCACTTCTCATCAGAAAGCTGAATATGTAGACCTGATGTCATGTCCTGGAGGTTGCTGACAACCTTTCTATCTACTTCTGCATTCCACAAGAAACTGTTTTCCTGATTTTCCCCTGCTCTGACATGCGATTTCCCCCCTTCTTTTTTCCTCTACATACATCTATTTCCCCCTATCTATTTCACCAGCTCTTTTTTTTTTTTTATCCCCTTCTGCTTTGCCACCCTGGGTGTCTCCCTGGCAGAGAGGCTGGTGCCACCAACAGACTTTGGGGGGTTTTGATCTTGGGGAATTCTCTGTGGCACTGGATCTGCTAGCAACAGCTGTGTCGTATCTGTCCCAGAGGGGGACAAAGATTCTAGCACATGAGAATGGCCTATCCCACAGAGGGAAAAGGGTTCTAGGAAGGGAGTTGGCAGGTCTCATTTTCAGGGCTTTAAACTAGGTTTGAAGGGGGAAGGGGCTGAAACCAGTCCCCCCAGACAGGAGTCTGAGGCTGGTAAGCTGGAGTCAGGGGGAGAAACCAGCAGCCCAGCTGAAGTGCATGTACACTAATGCACACAGTATGGGTAACAAATAAGAGAAGCTGGAAGCCTTGTTACATCAGCAAAGTTATAATGTAGTTGCCATCACAGAAACGTGGTGGGATGACTCACATGACTGGAGCACTGTAATTGATGGCTACAGGCTCTTCAGGAGAGACAGGCGAGGGAGAAAGGGTGGAGGGCTGGCCTTGTACATCAGGGAGGCTCTAGATGCCATGGAACTAGAGATTAAGGATGATCAGGTTGAGTGCCTGTGGGTGAGAATTAGAGGGAAGGCCAACAAGGCTGACATCCTAGTTGGAGTCTGTTATAGACCACCCAACCAGGATGAAGAAGTTAATGAATTATTCTATAAGCAGCTTAAGGCTGTCTCAAGATAGCCAGACCTTGTTCTCATGGGTGACTTTAACCTGCCTGATATCTGCTGGGAACTCAACACAGCAGAGAAGAGGCAGTCTAGAAGGTTCTTAGAGTGTATGGAGGATAGCTTCTTATTCAAGTTGCTGAGTGAGCCTACCAGGGGTAAGGCTTTGCTTGACCTCCTTTTTACAAAGAGAGAAGGGCTGGTGGGAGATGTGGTGGTTGGAGGCTGTCTGGGGTCCAGTGGCCATGAAATAATTGAGTTTTCAATATGCAGTCAAGCTAAGAGGGGCAGCAGCAACAAAACCTCCACTCTGGTCTTCTGGATGGCAGACTTCAGGTTACTCAAGGAACTAACTCATAAGGTACCTTGGGAAACAGCCCTTAAAAACAAAAGGGTCCAGGAGGGCTGGACCTACTTCAAGAAAGAACTCTTGAAGGCACAGGAACAGGCTGTGCCAATGTGCCGGAAGATGAGCCGCCGGGGCAGACAGCCAGCATGGATGGGCAATGAGCTTCTGGGTGAATTAAGGGAAAGAAAGAGGGTGTGTCATCTTTGGAAGGAGGGAGAGCTTACCCATGAAACATTTAAGGATGTTGCTAGGTGATGTAGGAAAAAAACTGGAGAGGCAAAAGCCCATTTAGAGCTTAGACTGGCCACTGCTGTGAAGGACAACAAAAAATGCTTTTATAAATATTTTAATTGCAAGAGGAGGGGCAAGGGCAACCTCCACTCCTTGGTGGACATGGAGGGGAATATTGCAACAAAAGATGAGGAAAAGGCAGAGGTACTTAACACCTTCTTTGCCTCAATTTTTAATAGCAGAATAAGTTGTCTTCTGGACAACTGGCCTCCTGAGCTGGCAATTGGAGTCACAGAGTAGTTTAGTTCCCCTGTAATCCAGCAGGAAGTAATTAGAGACCTGCTGAGCCACTTGGATCCCCACAAGTCCATGAGACCAGATGGGATCCATCCTAGGGTGCTGAGAGAGCTGGCAGATCACAGAATCAGTAAGGTTGGAAAAGACCTCAAAGATCATCAAGTCCAACCTATCACCCAACACCTCATGACTACTAAACCATGGCTTCAAGTGCCATGTCCAATCCCTTTTTGAACACCTCCAGGGATGGTGACTCCACCAGTTCCCTGGGCTGCCCATTCCAATAGCCAATAAATAACTCTTTCTGTGAAGAACTTTCTCCTCACCTCAAGCCTAAACCTCCCCTGGTGCAGCTTGAGACTGTGTCCTCTTGTTCTGTTACTGGTTGCCTGGGAGAAGAGACCAATCCCCACCTGGCTACAACCTCCCTTCAAGTAGTTGCAGAGAGCAAGAAGGTCTCCCTTGAGCCTGCTCTTCTCCAGGCTAAGCAACCCCAGCTCCCTCAGCCTCTCCTCATAGGGCTTGTGCTCCAAACCCCTCACCAGCTTTGTTGCCCTTCTCTGGACATTTTCAAGAGCCTCAATGTCCTTCTTAAACTGAGGGGCCCAGAACTGGACACAGGACCTAAGGTGTGGCCTAACCAGTGCAGAGTACAGGGGCACAATGAATTCCCTGCTCCTGCTGGCCACACTATTCCTTATACAATTCAGGGATGCCATTGGCCTTCTTGGCTACCTGGGCGCATCGCTGTCTCATGTTCAGCCTGCTATCAACCAGTAACCCCAGATCCCTTTCTGCCTGGCTGCACTCCAGCCACTCTATCCCCAGCCTGTAGTGCTGCATGGGGTTGTTGTGGCCACAGTGCAGCCCCTGGCACTTGGACTTGTTGAATGTCATCATGTTGGACTCTGCCCATCTGTCCATCCTGTGAAGTTCCCTCTGGAGAGCCCTTCTACCCTCTAACAGGTCAACACCTGCCCCCAGCTTGGTGTTGTCTGCTAATTTACTGATGATGGACTCAATTCCCTCATTCAGATCATCAATAAAGATGTTAAACCCAGCACTGGAAGTGTTTAAGAAGAGACTGGATGAGGCACTTATTTCCATGGCTTACTTGATTAGATGCTGTTGGGTGATAGGTTGGACTCGATGATCTCGAAGGTCTTTTACAACCTGGTTAATTTTGTTTTCATTCAGGCTTTCATTGCCTTCATTCTGCAGGTTAATGCTTTACTGCCATTCATGACTTTATTTGTTTTACTGTTTTCGTATTGCCTTTTATCACCTCATTTAAAACCTGCTTATCTGCACTACTTGTAAAAGTGGTTGTAAATTGGTAACTGCAAATTTTGCAAACTTAAACTGTAAAATTTATATACTACGAGACTGGTCACTGGTTCTGTATGTGTGAATACCCTTGAGTATTTTCTCCTCAGTCCCCCACACCTGCCCCTTTTCATTGTGACAATTCTTATATGCTTAATGTAAAATTATTTAGAGCATGTGAACATAGATATAAATCACCTTTTAAACCTTCCTTTTTATAACCTTTACTAAGTTTCATGGTTTTCTGAAGATGCAATATCTGTTTGCTATAATCAAATTATTTGCTTGCTGTGGTCTTTATGGAGGTAGAATTGCCAACATTTCTCCTTTTCAACTTCTAGCTTCTCAGATTATTGAAACAGTGAGGACCTTCACAACAAATGAAGACGTGTTTGTGGAATGGACAGCTTCTGAAGCAGAAGTAACTGAGTATATAGTTGAATGGTATAAGGAACTGGAGACAAATCCTTTTGGTAGATCATGGCAATATATAACAAATTCTACAGTCTGGAGAGCTAACAAAAGTATGTTCATTTACCAGTTACAGCTGTAACGATATACATATATATTTGTATTTATGTATATTTATTTATAAGCAGACCAGAAAAGACAAGCAAGGATGAACTTTTTTTTTAGAAATTGATTTCAAAAGAGCATTCTGAAAAAAACAAAAGTGTTTCTTGAAATGTTTGCATGTAATTTAATGTCAAATTCAAGTCTCTCAAATCTTCACACAATGTGCAAGACAGTGTTTGCTCCCATGTAAAATTAGGGTCCAGATTTCTTGTTTAAGTACTTTTGTGGCTTGTTCTTATGCCGTGAGTCTTTCAGGAGGGAGGCTTGGGACAGTTTCATTTTATTTTAGCAGAGAAATCTGGAACTAAGCAACTTAATTCAAAGATGGGGAAAGATGACGTGTTTGCATATGTGTTAGAGTGAGCACAGGAAAC
The DNA here is from genome assembly GCA_033816785.1 of Picus viridis. NCBI lineage: Eukaryota > Metazoa > Chordata > Aves > Piciformes > Picidae > Picus > Picus viridis. The sequence goes on along the minus strand of CM066606.1, from coordinate 70,402,077 downwards.
CCGAAAGAGTTTTTGGGGGAGAATTCTGTTTTAAAATGAGGAAGTGGAGTGATTAGTCAATCTGCCTTAGTAAGTATCACATAATTCACAATTGTATAATGACCCGAGGTATTTCTGAGAGGCGCTGACAAGTTCTGCTCACTTTCTTGTTTTAGAGGCTGATTGTGTTTTTTAACAAATAGTCTCTCGAAGTAAAGTTTTGGTTATTTGTATATAGTTCAAATGAAAAACCAAAGAAAGTGCAGAGATCAAGAGAAATGTGTGAAAACAACAGTGTGAATAAAAGATCATAGAATTGTCAGGGTTGGAAGGGTCCCCAAGGATCACCTAGTTCCAACCCCGCTTCTATGGGCAGGGACACCTCACACTGGATCAGGTTGCCCAGAGCCACATCCAGCCTGGCCTTAAAATCCTCCCTGGGAAACCTGTTTCAGTGTCTCACCACCCTCAGGGTGAAGAACTGATGTTTAATCTGAATCTCCCTCCCTCTAGCTTGGATCCATTCCCTCTGGTTGTATCACTACCTGACACCCTAAAAAGTCCCTCCCAGCTTTCTTGTAGGCCCCATTCAGATACTGAAAGGCCACAATAAAGTCTCCATGGAGCTCTCTTCTGCAAACTGAACAACCCCAACTCTCTGAGCCTGTTCTCACAGGAGAGGAGCTCCAGGCATAGAATGTTGATGTTGATGTGAATATCCCATGCACATTACCTTTAGCTAATGAAATTAGTTTGCCTGTCTTTATACATTTGGTGTTTTTGTTGAGGTTGTGTTTTGGTTTGGTTTTTACAAAGAGGAATAACGGTGAAAATATTTAATAAACATAATCTATTTGATAAGTGAGTTTTGTATTATTCATTCTCAGGTTCTTTATCAATGCATTACAATTTTATCACATCTGAAAACAGTTTTTGTGCATACAAGCATCTTTCTGAATCCTACATGAAAGAGACAGAATTTCCAGTTTTTGAAAAACAAGAACATTGTGCTTTTTAAAGTGAAATGAAATGCTCGGTTCATTAGTGTTGAGCATAGGCAGCTTGCCCATGAAATGTATTTTATTGGCTTAGAAAACAGTATTTTAAATACAATTTCTCTGCTACAGTAAAACAAATAAATAAAACATCTGCTTGAAGTAGAATTCAAGAGCAGAAGTTTATTATGCATTGAACTGAGATAGATGACTCATGAGTTTTATGCTGAAAATTGCCTTACATCATCAACTGAGTATGAGAAATAAATGCTAGTTATTGCTGTTCTCCAAGTATATTAAACCCCCCATCTTTCCTCCTCTGCATTATTGGGAGGTCTCTGTTTACCCTAAACACAACTTACATTAGAAATATCAAATCAAAGTCAGACTTACTGCTTTTCAGACCTGATTCTGGCATTCTTTTTGTAGATTCTTTTTTTTAAGGACAGTATGTGGGCCATCGTAACTTTTATGGTGTTGCAGTAGGTGTAAGGGACTGAAAAAGTATCAGAGAGCTGACAATGGAGGGGTGTGTGGATAGGCATGATTTCTGCTGAACAAGGTACAGATCTTAAGGAAACCCTTTACACCGTTTTAATCCCATGGGGTGTAAAGCCACAAAGGTGTTGTCTCAGAGTTGAGTGCTAATTACTTGGCTGCTGGATTGTTCACAGTTCAGAACTTCCTTTCCAGAAGCCTTACCTGTGTCAGCTATATATGGCTGTAGTATAGTTATCTATTCAAAGTATTTCTAGTTAAAAATGAGTCAAGAACCAAGTGCTCTTATGAATACTACTGAGTAAAATTCATTGCGTTTAAGGCGATTTGAGCATTTAAGGCTTGCTAAAAGGTTGGAGAAAATAGATAGCTGTAACAGCATATTTAAAGCTGCACTGTAAATTATTTTACTTTCATGGTATTAGTATTGCATAGAGAATTGTATGCAAAGATATGTATGTAAATATTTTTTTTTTTTCCTTTACAGAAAACTTTAAACCATTTATATGCTATAACATCTCAGTGTATCCTCTCTATGGAAATACAGTAGTGGCTCCATATTCCATACAAACTTATGTTCAGGAAAAGAGTATGTATCTTAAACTAATAATGTTGTGTAAGGCGTATCATAGTCTGTGTCTCAGAGTGTAACATCTGTGAGCAATTGGAGGACAGATATAGATGCTGAAAAAACTCAGGATTTGGGCTTACTGATTTCACAGAACCACAGAATCAACCAGGTTGAAAAAGACCTTAGAGATCATTAAGTCCAACCTATTACCTAATACCTAACACCTCATGACAACTAAACCATGGCTCCAAGTGCCACATCCAATCTTTTTTTTTAAACACCTCCAGGGTTGGTGACTCCACCACCTCCCTGGGCAGTACATTCCAATGGCCAATCACTCTCTCACTTTCTCCTCACCTTGAGCGTAAGCTTCCCTTGGTGCAGCTTGAGACTCCATTGTAATTTTTGACTGCATTTATCAGTCTTCATATATGAGGAAATTCGGAATAAAATAGATGGCTCAAAAAGCTTGCCTTTATTTAAATTTCATAAGATAACCAAATTGTTACAGCTTTGCACATAAAAAACATGGTGAGAAGCCATGGTGGTTGCCATTGGATAGAAATTGTGGATGAAATTGTTTGGTTTTGGAGAGGAGGGAAGGAAGATTACTTTATTTGTAGAAGTTTAATGTTAATTCAGTGATTCATATATCCAGCCATAGGAATGTAGTTTATTGGCAATTTTAAGATGTTAGGTGAAAATATCCATTTGTGTGTGTGTGATATATATATAGGTCTGTGTAAGTGTGGTAGTGAGAAAAGTTCAATTCCCCCCCCACCCCCAAGACCACAGCTAACTCAGTCAGAGAGGCAAATGGAAAAGGCTGTATTTTTACAAGCAGAATGAAATGCAATGAATACATACAAAATACACAGTAATTACACTATATACAAAAATATACAGGAAAGAATGTAGCACAGAAAACTCCCTCCGGAGGAGAATCCCCCTCCGGGTCCTCTCCAAAACCCCTTTCCCCCCTTCCTCCCTTTTTCCAAAGAGGATTAAAGAGAGAAAATGGAAGTTCTGTTAGTTCAAAGCAGATGTTAAGGGAGGAAAAAAAAAGTTAGTTTCTTATCTTATTAGTCCAAGGCCAGCTCTGGCAAGAACAGAAGAGAGAAAGAAACTGTACAGCACAGAAACAGCCGAACAGACTGAACTGAAACTAAAATCCTGAAAGTTGCATTCCTACTGATCTACCAATGAAATTCGTTTAGAATTATCTTTGTTTTCCTTTTTACACCCAAACATATAGCTAGAGTATTCTGTTGCTGTCCTTTCCTTAAAGGCACAGCCTAAAACTGCAGCAGTAAGTGTTCATGCACACATAGCACAGTGAATTCAATGCAGTACTAAACAGCATTAAACATGAGGAGGGGGTAAAGGAGTATTTATTTCCTGAGTAATACTAGAACAATTAGAACTTTATTTCCAGTTCTTTCCTGTTCATAGGGACCTGTCAGTGTACTAAAGCTTGCCAGAGAATGGTAAGGAAAGTAATCACTTTGAATAAATATGTATTCAAATGATTTATAAATATCTATAAATAGATAATTGAAGCACAGAGAACTCTTGCTTCAAAGCTAAGAGCAATACATGTGCAGTTGTATCATGTAAGCAGAAAGACTTTGTCTTATGTAACGGGCAAAGACTAGGTGTGCTGGAGACCCTAGTTGAATCTCAACTCAGCCAGAGATGTTCTGCATGTACCTACTTTGCACCTGAGTTCCCACATGAGTGCATAGGGATGTTTTACCTCTTGACCTCTCTGATGTTGCACACACAGCCTTTTAATGATCCTGAGGTATTCAAATGCAAAACCACTGAAAACTGTGCAAATGCCAGAATAGATGAGGGGGAAGTATGATCAGAAGAAATCACACATTAAAGAGGATAAGAAAAGTTAAGGACTGTATCAGAACACTAAGGTGACACATTTACTCGTACATTTACTGCCCCTAGTGCCACTGGTATGTGTGACCTAATGCAGATGGACATCATTGCCTTATTTACACTATTTTACTACTTTTTCTAATTTATAATGATTCTGTGTAGAACCATCAGAAGGGCCCATGGCTGACACAGGCATTCCAGGGAAAAATGAAGTTACAATAAAATGGAAGGAGATTTCAAAGGACAAAAGAAATGGATTTCTCAGTAACTATACAATATTTTATAAGCCTGAAGATGGAAAAGAATTGAGTAAGTATACATTAAACATCAGTGCTTTCAACAGGGTTATGACAATCTGCTGTCTAAAGATAGTTATTTTCATAGTTAATAGCACACTTTGTTGTAGCATGGTATAAATATACCTGAAAATACTGGTACTAAAATGTGGTTTATATAAAGATAAAAACTTTTTTAGGTTTAATTGAAATGATGGCGTGTTCTAGTAAACAGTCCCTGCTTTAATACTACATATATATTTGTGCTTAGTTTGTTTGTACTGAATTTATTTTGTACAACACTCCTTGCTCTCAATCAAGCTTTTTTCTAACTATTAGTATTGTAATACCCATGGTAGTACAGCCAGTTGAGGGCTTTGTCATAGACTCACAGAATGTTAGGGGTTGGAAGGGACCTCCAGAGATCACCTAGTCCTGGTTTACCTAGATCAGGCTGCACAGGAGTGTGTCCAGGCAGGTTTTGGAAGTCCTCAAGGTAATAAATTGAGTTAGTGTAGGGCAGCATTGTCATTCCTCTTCCCTACTCTGCTCTGGTGAGACCTCACCTGGTGTACTGTGTACAGGTCTGGAGCCCTCAGCATAGGAAGGGCAGTCCCTTGATGGTGGAGACGGTCCAGAGGAGGGCCACGAAAATGGTCAGGAGGTTAGACTACCTCTGCTACAGGGACAGATGGTTGTTCAGCCTGGAGAGGAGAAGGCTCCAGGGAGACCTAGTATCAGCCTTCCAGTACCTAAGGGGGCCTACAGGGAGGATGCGGAGAGTCTGTTTACAAGGGCCTATGGTGACAGGACAAGGGACAATGGCTTCAGGCTGGAGAAGAGCAGATTTAGATTGGATATCAGGAACAAGTTCTTTACTATGAGGGTAGTGGAACACTGGAACAGGTTGCCCAGGGAGGTGGTTGAGGACCCTTCCCTGGAGATACTCAAGGTGAGGCTCAACGACGCCCTGGGCTGCCTGGTCTAGTTGGGGATGTCCCTGCTGACCGTGGAGAGGTCGGACTAGATGACCTTTGGAGGTCCCTTCCGGCCTGGACCATTCTATGATTCTATATTGGAGGAGAATATTTGTGTGCCGTTCATGAGTTTGAACCTTGTGAGGGTTCAGTGAGTTTACAAGTTACATGCACGTCCTTGGAAGGGTGCCTTTTCAGCTTCTAGAACATTATGGTGGAAATTTTCTGGTAAAAATGTTTTTACAGTTAGTTTTATAATAAAAACAAAACAGCACATGACAATCAAGAAATTAAAATAAGCTGCTAAGAAATAGTTTATATGGACATAGTTTTTAGATCAATTTCCTAACATGTGACTGATTTATCTTCTGCTTGGTATGGCTTTTCTGCTCTGGAGGCTGATAGCATAACTTGGTGAGCACATTCTTAATCTTCTGCCTCAGGAGTAGTATTCATACAAGGTGCTGGTATAAGCCTATGTATTCAGAACTTCTATACCCTAAATTTCAGCAGAATCCATTACAAGAAGTGTTTTGCCGACCTAAATTTGTTCTTCCGGTGTAATTTTTAGAGTGCTGTTGGATCATTCAGTGCTTCAGAAATAATTCTTTTTTCCCCTTTTAATTTAGACATCACCATTGGAAGAAACCTAGCAAAATATCTTTTTCAGAAAATATCTTAAACTTTAAAATCTTGTGATGTCTCCAGTTGCTTCTGGAAATCCAGTTCATAGCCACAGCAAAAGTATTCTTGTTAGATTTTACATCAGAAAGAGGAGATTGTTATTTCTGTCAGATTCAGTCCTCTACATGCAATTTTCCCTGTCATGCTGGTTTCTGAGCAATTTAGTGCTGTCTGCTTTGTGTGGCAACATCCTCAAGACATTCAGCCTCATGTTATGGAGTCTTATGTCCCTATATTACACCAAATGTAAAGCAGACTGTGCCCATTTTAGGGGTTCAGGTTAGTTTCTTTAGGAAATTAACTTTAAATAGCAAGTCAAGGGTGTTAACTTTAAATGGCAAAGCCATACTGCATTGGTGAGTTTTTTGGAGGCTTCTTCGATATCAGATCTTTTTTATAAGAATAGAACAGGGAGTTTATTCCAGGGTGACTTCAGTGATGGCCTTTTAATTCTAGAATTTCACTTTTTCCTCCTTGATTTAAGAGAAACTCCGTTAATTTAATCTCTGGGCATATTGCAGTGTATCTGTTTCCTGACTGATTCTTGCCTAAACTGAATTATGACATGCTTTGACTTTTACTTTGTGCAAATATTTCAGTGACTTTAATTTCATGCTTTGAACATGCTTTTAATGCTGTTTGTTGACACAGAATGTTATAATACATGCCATTATTGTTTTAAATTATTTATAAGTTATATTATATTATTATTACATATTATAATATGTATAAAATATATAGATAATATATGTACATGTATAATAAAAATATGATGTAATAAAAATATATACTATATTATATATAAATTGTTATTTTTTAATATTATTTATAAATAGAAATTATTATTTTAAACAATATTATAATTTAATCAAAATATAATATTAAAATAATATAATTTAAAATAATGTAATATTATAAACATAAGATAAAATAAAATAATATAAGAGTGAAGCACTTCATGCTAATTTCAGTACTGGAGAAGGTATTGAAAACACTGAGTTCTGTGCAGCAAAACATTTTGGAACTGTGAAAAAACTTCCTGCTGATTTTTACTTTCTTCAGACTTTCTTGGAGTGATATCCCAGTGCTGGTAGATTGCATCTATTGCAACTATTTAAAGTTATTAATTTCTGGGCCTAGGTTCCTGGGAATAAAATTCTCAATACACTGTTTTTAGTGATAAGTTAAGCTACAGGAGGTCATAATTTGCCTACCTGTAATACTAGCTTAAAAAAAAAATATTCACTTTAAAATGCAAATACATAATGGGGTTTTGTTTGGTTTGTTGATGGTTTTATTTTGTTATGTTTTGTGGGGGTTTTTTTGTATTTTGGTTGTTGTGGTTTTGGGTTTTTTTCCCCAAAAATGTTTTGAGTAGCATTGAAAAGCATTGTTGGGTAGTTTGCATTTTCTCTGTCATATGGACAGAGAAGAGGAGAAGAGGAGGCTCAGGAGTGACCTCATTGCTCTCTACAACTACCTGAAAGGTGGTTGTAGCCAGGAAGAGGTTGGCCTCTTCTCTCTAGCAACCAGCACCAGAACAAGGGGACACAGTCTCAAGCTGTGCCAGGGAAAGTTTAGGCTTGGGCTGAGCAGGTTTTTCACAGAGAGAGTCACTCGTCATTGGAATGGGCTGCCTAGGGAGGTGGTGGAGTCACTGCCCCTGGAGGTGTTCAAGAGGGGACTGTATGTGGCACTTGGTGCCATGGTCCAGTCATGAGGTCTGTGGTGACAGGTTGGACTTGACGATCCTTGAGGTCTCCCCCAACCTTGGTGATACTGTGATACTGTGACTGATAAGGTTGCTTGGTATTTGAAGTTTTCTTTAAAATACTTCGTGATCTGCCGTCATAAAAGATGCTAAGTAAATATTCAATCCCTTTCTCTGTTTATTGACAAAAATCTTCACTGAAAAAGATGAAACAGTGAACTCTGATGTTCTGCAATACCGACTGAAGTCCTTAAAGTCTGATACACAATATACTGTCTATATCATGGCAAGCAATGAAGCTGGTGGAACCAGTGGAGAGCCAAAAACCTTCAAGACTTTGAAGTTCGGTAAGTAATATTCCATGTTAGTTATTACTATTTTAAAAACCGCTTTGGGACTAAGAAACATAGGGCATTTTTATGAGGCATTTGGTTGTGGTGGTTTGTTGTTTGTTGTTGGGTTTTTTTGTTTCTTTGGTTGTTTTTTTTTAAGCATTAAGCCAAACAAGGAGGAAAAATTACCCAAACTAGTTGACTGCAGTGCAGTTTCACTGATCACCTCACAGGCTAAAACCTCAAGATTGGCCAGTAAGACCCCAAAACATTTATTTTGCTGTCAATAAAGGTGTGGGATACTATGGATCTTTGTGGGAACAGCACTTTGTATGCTGTTGATTATGGGATGGGGTGCCTAACAGCTTACTAAAAAGCACATTTCCATCTGAGATCCTAGTTCTAGAATACGTGTGCATTGCATAGCATCTCCTCTGTGTTGGGAAGAAAGTACCTCTTTCTATTTCCTTACTATTTGTTTTAGGTAGATGTTACCAAGATGTCTGCAGGTCAGAAGTTCAGATACTTCCTAATTTCTGCTTCTGTAAGAATATTTTCAATGTATACAGGAATTGTTACAGTAGCCAGACTGAAATGCAAAAAGTGTGCATGGTTTATGCTTAAATTTGTCATAGGAGTCAAAACTAATCTAATTTTTCCTAGTCAAATGCAAGGTAAGTTAGACAATACTGACTCCACCACCTCCTTGGGGAGCCCACTGCAATGGCCAATCACTCTTTCTGTACAGAACTTCTTCCTAATATCCAGCCTAAACCTCCCCTGGTGCAGCTTGAGACCGTGTCCTATTATTCTGGTGCTTGTTGCCTGGGAGAAGAGACCAACCTCTGCCTGGCTACAACCTCCCCAGGTAGTTGTAGACAGCAAGAAGGTCTCTTCTGAGGCTCCTCTTCTCCAGGCAAAGCAACCCCAGATCCCTCAGCCTCTCCTCATAGGGCTTGTGCTCCAAACCCCTCACCAGCTTTGTTGTCCTTCTCTGGACACATTCCAGCAACTCAACATCTTTCCTAAACTTGTGGGGCCCAGAACTGGACACAGGACTCAAGGTGTGGCCTAACCAGTGCTGTGTACAGGAGTAGAATGACCTCCCTGCTCCTGCTGGCCACACTGTTCCTGATGCAGGCCAGGATGCCATTGGCCTTCTTGGCCACCTGGGCATACTGCTGGCTCATGTTCATCTTACTATCGACCAGTACCCCCAGGTCCCTCTCTGCCTGGCCACTCTCCAGCCACTCTGACTCCAGCCTGTAGCACTGCATGGGGTTGTTGTGGCCATTATCCTAAGCAATCTCATTGTAATTTCAGAGTTGGATGAGGTGACCTACAGATGTCCCTTCCAATCTGAATTATTGTGTTCCTTAATAAATGAAATTTTGAGCTGCATTGCATCTGTTCCTGAGATATCTTTGGAAGTGTTATCATGAGCTGCCTTTCTGGCTGAGTAACAGTGTCTTGTGGGGCTCAAAATACTTGTATTTTGACCTGGGGAGTTGGTGGAGTCGCCATCATTGGAGGTGTTTAGGAGGAGACTTGATGGGGTGCTTGGTTACATGGTTTAGTTGATTAGATGGTGTTGGATGATGAGTTGGACTTGATGAGCCAGGGAGCAGCATAGTTTTCCCCTGTCCCAGGATGGGATAGTTAGAGATCTTCTCAGCCGCTTGGACCCCCACAAGTCCATGGGACCGGATGGGATCCATCCTAGGGTGCTGAGGGAGCTGGCAGATGAGCTGTCCAGGCCGCTCTCCATCATTTTTCAGCAGTCCTGGTTCACTGGAGAGGTCCCAGAAGACTGGAAGCTGGCCAACGTGGTGCCCATCCACAAGAAGGGCCAGTTGGAAGAGCCAGGGAATTATAGGCCTGTCAGCCTGACCTCAGTGCCAGGCAAGATTATGGAACGGGTCATCTCGAGTGCGATCACACAGCACTTACAGGATGGCCAGGGGCTCAGGCCTAGCCAGCATGGATTTAGGAGGGGCAGGTCCTGCCTGACCAACCTGATCTCCTTCTATGATCAGGTGACCCGCCTGGTGGACGTGGGGAGGCCTGTGGATGTTGTCTACCTGGACCTCAGCAAGGCCTTTGACACAGTCCCCCACAGCAAACTCCTGGCCAAGCTGGCAGCCCATGGCTTGGACAGGAGCACACTGCGTTGGGTTAGGAAGTGGCTGGAGGGCCGAGCCCACAGAGTGGTGGTGAATGGCGCCACATCCAGCTGGCGGCCTGTCACTAGTGGTGCCCCAAGGATCAGTGCTGGGCCCCATGCTTTTCAACATCTTTATTGATGATCTGGATGAGGGCATTGAGTCCATCATCAGTAAATTTGCAGATGACACCAAGCTGGGGGCAGGAGTTGATCTGCTGGAGGGCAGAGAGGCTTTGCAGAGGGACCTCGACAGGCTGGACAGATGGGCAGAGTCCAATGGCATGAGATTTAACACATCCAAGTGCCGGATTCTGCACATTGGCCACAACAACCCCAGGCAGTGCTACAGGCTGGGGTCAGAGTGGCTGGAGAGCGGCCAGGCAGAGAGGGACCTGGGGGTGCTGGTTGATGGGAGGCTGAACATGAGCCAGCAGTGTGCCCAGGCAGCCAAGAGGGCCAACCGCATCCTGGCCTGCATTAGGAATAGTATGGCCAGCAGGAGCAGGGAGGTCATTGTGCCCCTGTACTCTGCTTTGGTTAGGCCGCACCTTGAGTCCTGTGTCCAGTTCTGGGCCCCTCAGTTTAAGAAGGATATTGAGACACTTGAACGTGTCCAGAGAAGGGCAACAAGGCTGGTGAGAGGCCTTGAGCACAAGCCCTATGAGGAGAGGCTGAGGGAGCTGGGGCTGTTTAGCCTGGAGAAGAGGAGGCTCAGGGGCGACCTCATTGCTCTCTACAACTACCTGAAGGGTGGTTGTAGCCAGGAAGGGGTTGGCCTCTTCTCCCTAGCAACCAGCACCAGAACAAGGGGACACAGTCTCAAGCTGTGTCAGGGGAAGTTTAGGCTTGAGGTGAGGAGAAAGTTCTTCACCGAGAGAGTGATTTGTCATTGGAATGCGCTGCCCGGGGAGGTGGTGGAGTCTCCGTCCCTGGAGGCGTTCAGGAGGGGACTGGATGTGGCACTTGGTGCCATGGTCTAGTTGTGAGGTTATGGTTACAGGTTGGACTCGATGATCTTCAAGGTCTCTTCCAACCTTGGTAATTCTATTCTATTCTATTCTATTCTATTCTATTCTATTCTATTCTATTCTATTCTATTCTATTCTATTCTATTCTATCTTGAAGGTCTCTTCCAGTCTGGTCTGGTCTATTCTATTCTATTCTATTCTATTCTATTCTATTCTATTCTATTCTATTCTATTCTATTCTATTCTATTCTATTCTGTTCTGTTCTGTTCTGTTCTGTTCTGTTCTGCTCTATCATGCAATAAGTGCCATGCAGTGTTTTGAGTAATTCTGGCTAGTTTTGACAGAGTTCTTTAGAATTGTGCTATCTGGATGAGTTGGGTGTTGAAATGCAGCTGTCTTAAGGGAAAACATGAAGCAAGTACAAACACCTGTGGTGATGTGTTTTTTTCCCCCTCTAAAGATAAAGAAGATATTATTTTCATTGCTCTACCCATTGGATTAAGCATGTTGTCTCTGTTAGGCCTTTGGATCATGTGCATTTTGAAAAAAAACACGTGAGTATGTTTTCTGCCTTTTGAAACTGAATGCAGTCAATTATTTTTAACTTGCAAAGGGCAAATCTTTATATGTCTTTCATTTTGCTGGGCTCCAAAACCAATGTCACATTAAGAAAATAAAATGAGCAAATGAGGACTCATGAATAACTAAGTGTACAGGTTATTTTATACTTGCAGTTATTGGGCTGTGGTGCAAAACAAACAAACAAAAGTATTGCCTTTATAAAGTGCAGTAAATAAGAACAAAAGAAATAGGGGAATCAGATTTGTCTATTACCTGTGCCAGTTTATGGGGGAAATGCTACATGCCATTTACAGTTGCATAGTCAGTCATGTGAGAGGCACATTCTTGGAGTCAGTTATTGAAAACTTCATAATCCCAAAAGTAAAGCTCCTCAAGAGCTCTCAATATATCTGCTACTGCACCACTAAAACACATTGCACGTAACCCTTGTTGCTTAACTTAGCTTAACATCTGTTAATTGGTGAGACTTCCCTTGTGCTCTAAAGAAGTCCTGAATAAGCTAGAAATTACAGCAGTGAGAGCATTTGGATACTTGATCCATGAGTATGAATCCATATCTATAGATGGTTCATAATCTTTTTCTCTGCTGTCACAGATGTCCCTTGCCAGCTCTTAACAAACTGCTTCCTCAGAGCATGGGGATATGCTAACATTCCAAAGATGGCTGTGAAGGTGTTTTTAGGTCATAAAGTGTGCTTTTCTTTCCAGTGAAAGGTTGTTTGGCTGAATCCTAATAAGGTTAAAAATCTTAGATATTAGGGGATGTTACAAGTGATTGGAACAAAGATTATTTTCATGTGAAGCATCAGGTAGTAAGTGTACCTGAAGTAGTAATTTCCACCTCATTTACATCTTAATCTGTGTTGTATATTCTGAATTTTTACTGCAATAAGAAGCTATGTCTTGCTTCTGCAGAATGCTTTGAGACATAGTTAAGTGTTTATAATCTTCTTGAGTAGGTCACGTTGGAATGTGAGAAGTCAGGCTACGGCCTGTTTTTCATTCACTGGCATATGTACCCAGTATTAAAGAGTGATTAATATTGTTTCCTGTATACTATTCCACTGGGCAACCATAGGACACAGATAGCATCCTTTATCTGCTGTTAGCATAAGAACTCAGCATAGCTCTAGAGTAGTGTAGTGCTAGGGACACTTTCCTAGAGCAAAGTCATCTGAGGTGGCTTTTTGCCACAGAACAACCCTGAAACATAATTACCAGTGGTTTTGTATTCAGCCTTATTCTGGTGTGCCATTATTTGACCTACTGTACAATTGAAAAAAGATAAATTACTTTTGTGCTTTAGTAAATCTCCGGCAATGTCTCTGCAACCTGAGATTTACTTATTAAGATATTTTGTAATAAAAATTAATATGAGGGAAAACTATTTTAATGTACTAATATAGGAAAGATATCCTTTGTGGAAGCTTGATATTCTAGCAATATTTGGGTTTTCTGAAGATTTGTTCATTTTGTTTTAAATTACCTATTTCTCTCACCATTTCACTAAAATTCCTTTCTCAATGATAGGTTTAAAAAGGTTTGCTGGCCTGATATACCCAATCCTGTGGGAAGCATTGCAGTGGGATGGCCTCTTGATACTTCTAAGGTAATAATTGCAACTTTATGTATTAAGAAAAAGATCAAATGGAGAGAACTCCTTCTCTGACAGCCAGTTTATGACTGAAAAACCAACAAAAAATGTTGAGCTTACTATCACAGTACCACAGTATTACTAAGGTTGGAAGAGACCTCAAAGATCATCGAGTCCAACCTGTAACCACAGACCTCACGACTAGACCGTGGCACCAAGTGCCACATCCAGTCCCCTCTTGAACACCTCCAGGGACGGCGACTCCACCACCTCCCTGGGCAGCTCATTCCAATGACGAATCACTCTCTCGGTGAAGAACTTTCTTCTCACCTCGAGCCTAAACTTCCCCTGACACAGCTTGAGACTGTGTCCCCTTGTTCTGGTGCTGGTTGCTAGGGAGAAGAGGCCAACCCCTTCCTGGCTACAATCACCTTTCAGGTAGTTGTAGAGAGCAATGAGGTCACCCCTGAGCCTCCTCTTCTCCAGGCTAAACAACCCCAGCTCCCTCAGCCTCTCCTCATAGGGCTTGTGCTCAAGGCCTCTCACCAGCCTTGTTGCCCTTCTCTGGACACGTTCAAGTCTCTCGATGTCCTTCTTAAACTGAGAGGCCCAGAACTGGACACAGTACTCAAGGTGCGGCCTAACCAAAGCAGAGTACAGGGGCACAATGACCTCCCTGTTCCTGCTGGCCATACCATTCCTAATGCAGGCCAGGATGCCACTGGCATTCTTGGCCACCTGGGCACACTGCTTCTTCTGTTTAAGTGCTATAAAATGTCCTTTGTTGTGTTTCAAATGAAAGATGATATATCTTTATAAAGTATATTAATTTAATTCTTAAATTATGTCTAAACATAATGATTTGGAGTTATAAAGTGATTGGGGAGTGGTTAGAAGGATGGCTTATTAAATAAAGCCAGTTAAACTTGCTCAGGTTATTGAGTCTATTGAGCTCAGATTCCCACATCTGGGTATCTCCTACCTCCTCTGCAAAAAACGTAGTGTAACATATATTGTATAAACATTTCCACCCTGTTTATTATTGGATATTTATTCCTTATTAAAGTCTTTAGGTTTATCTGAATGAACTGGATTTGATCAGGTTTACACTGAGTGTGTAATCTGTGGAGAATGGGTTTTAAACTTTCATCTTGAAAATGGTTAGAGCAGAAAAGATAGAAGCAGTCTGAGGCTGATTCTGAGCCTTCACTGACATGTCACAGAAAACCTAATACGAAATTGTTTAAGAAATGGGCAGAATAACATTGTCATTTTCAGTACTCCTTCACATCCCAGCTGAAATGCGTATGAACTATTTATTGATACACTTAAAATTAAGGGTCAAAACAGCTCAAATGTCAATATCTTATATGATCTTATATTATTTTATATTATATTATATTATTTTTTAATATATATATATATATATAAAAAATACCTATATCACTTTCTGATTTATCCCTTTATACTGACAGAATAATTCATTTTTGGAGAAAGGAATCCCAGAGGATAAACCCATAGACTCTGAAGACCTAAGTGTTTTGGAATATTGTTTTCCTGAAGGAATCCAGGAAGGAGCTCTGCTCATCAATTGTGAAAGCCAAGCTTCTGAATATATTTATATTAATACAAAAGGCATGGTTACTGGAGATAAAAAGAGACTGTATAATGAAGAAAATGAAATCACTAAATGTCTTTCATCTTCCATGCCTTATATAATTACTGATCAAGACAACAGAAGTCAAAGGCATTTGGCTTTGATACCAGTGAAGGAAAGCCAACCTACAGAAATGCTGGAAGATGATTTGTCTGAGTCCCAAGAGACTTCAACTACAAATGAAGAAAATGATAATGAAGAAGTTTTAAAGCTGGAAGATTGCAGTGAAAGAGCACCATTCAATCCATATCTTAAAAATTCTGTTAAAACAAGGGAATTTCTTATTTCTGAACACAGTAAGAAGGGATGCAACAGCCAGTCAACTGTCTTACCTCCTGTTCAACAAGGTGTTGCAGGACAGTCCTATGTGACACTGGACATGTTCAGGCCAGCCACAGGTCATTAGTATGAGAAGACTTTCCTTCTTAAAGGCCTCCTGTGAAATAGATCTTGTCACTATTGATGGTTGATTTCAGTTAATTTGGGCTAAAAAAAGCCCCTACCTTTGAACAGACAAGTGACAATTTTGCACTGTGTTTGTAGCTGTAGAGGTTCACTTTTACTGTGGTGTGGTTTTATTGTTTGTTTTTGCTTTCTTGCCAGATAGATGTTCCAGTAGTGAGGCAAAGGAAGCTTTTCTTGTTTCTTCTTAATTCCCTCGTATCAGTCTGCTAGACCGAGCTGGCCTTTACTGTTGGAGAACCCAGCAGTGCAGGCAGCTCACCAGTTTTCTCCCAAGCAACCAGTTCCCGCATGGACTGACCCGAATAGAGCCAGTATCTGCCAAATCCTTTCTTAAACTACATGGATTAGAACCACCTTCCTGTTCTTACTTCCCTTGATTGTTTTACACCTCACTTAATGTATAGTGTTCCCCCTATTGTACAAATGCTCGGTAGATTTCAGTAACTGTGTTATCACATCCTGACTCTTGAACCAGTGCTTTGGCTCAGAGTTTCCCTGTCTTTAGAGAGAGTGTATTTGTTGTGTGTCTGCTATTGAGTTGGGTACATTTTGACTCATGATGGCATGTTGTTTCCTTCCCTTTCTCTTGTGTTTTTAGTCATCCTCTGCATTTTGTGCTGCTTTTGTCTCTCCTTTTTGTTGCTTTAAAACACTTTATTGCAAGATATCTTCTTATCTTCCTCTTCATTTCCCTCTACTTTCCCTCAGTTTAACACTGTGTTTCCCAGATGAGGTTTTGATAATTTGAAATGAAAGAAAAATAAAATCTAACTAAATTCAGGGTCTTGTGCTGGAATAAGCACAGAGGTTAAGTGTATGAAATTATTTTTCTGGGAGGTATTGAAAAAACACTAGGTCAATAAAATATCCCCAGATATCCTCTGGTAACTGATTTAGGGTTGGAGATTTCTACATGAAGGCTGTAACTTTTGTCATGTAATGATTTTGGTAAATCATAAAACTGCTTGTGGTTTCTGTTTTATGCTGCAGCAATTAAGCAGGAAATTCCATCACACTTTTTTTCTTTTTCAGCAGAAAAGAGCCTTACTGTGGATTTTTGCCCAAATATTTAGTCTGTTAAGTGAGGGGTTAAAAAACAGTGACAGAGAATCACGTCTTAAGTAAAAAGTGCTAAAAGGGGGTGTTCAGTATGACACATGTGGCATGTAGTAATCTTAAGACTTCAGGTTATTTTCACAGCATTTAAAGACTTGACATCACCAATTTTGTTTCCACACAACCAGTTAAGTTTGCATGTAAACTACTGCTTCATCCTTTAGCTTTAAAGGTAAAGAAGCTACAGGAGTCTTGGGGATAGAAAAATGAGAGACAAATATGTGTAGGAGTAAAGTCTTTCCTTTCTGTGCAGAAAGAGGAGTGGGAGAATGGCTAATATATTGTCCAGCATGAATGAGGAGGCTGAGCCTTAGCCTGGGTGTGCTGGCCATTACTTGCATTGTGTTGGTGAAGATGGTGTAAAGTGTGCATTTAAGCATTCCATCCATAGTTTGGAAACTGCTTACTGCAATGTTTGTTTAGTTTCCAATAAAGATGAGAAAACAATTTCTGCAAATGTTGGTTGTGCAGCAACATTGATTTCCACCTTGCTAGGTTTGTTGGATCACTTTCCTAGCCCCACTGCTATTAGTCAAAATGCATGCAGGTTTGTTCTTAAAAGCCATTGCTTGCTGAGATAAATCATGATCTGAAATGAGCATGAGACACAGCTTTGGTTGGGTCCAGAATTCTCACACGCAGCTGTGCTGCTGTTTCCTGGGATTCAGAAGTCGCTGATGGTCACAGCAGCATTTTCTGTTCGGTTGGGTATTTTTTTCCTTGCTTTTCCATCTCGGTATTTATTTTAATAACACAAGATACAAAAATAGATACACAGACATTGTGGGCCCTGGTTAGCAGTTGTTTATTAACCATATGAAAGACACACTCTCTTGAGTCGGGGGAAAAAAATGCAGCCATTAAGGGATCATTAGAAAGGGACATTTCTTGCTTGGTGGTTTGGGTAGGGTTTCCCTGTAACATCTCCATGTTTCTGGAGGTTAAATAATAACATGCTCTTCTTTCTTATGTTAATTCCTTCTCCATTGATATTCTGCCTTTTACTCCCTACTTCTGATTTCCTTGTCCGTTATTTTGACTGAAGAGAATAATGCAAGTGAGTGGGCTCAGCATATCTCAGATATTAGGGCTGCCTTTTACCTGTGCTTTAGAACACCTGCTTCTTGGACCTGGTTGTTTAGCATTCAGAGTTGGTCCTCCTGACCTTTTACATTTCATCTTTCAAACGCGTTGTGTAAACTATGAAGAAAAAAAACCCTCAAAACATAACTGAGAGCACATGAAAAAGTCTTTAACAATGAATACTGAAAAAATACACCATTTAGACCTTTTAGATTTTCATATTAATTTAGAAATAACACAGAATCACAGAAAGATAGGGGTTGGAAGGGACCTCCAGAGATCACCCAGTCCAACCTCCCTGCCAAAGCAGGATCCCCTAGGGCAGGCTGAACAGGTAAGCATCCAAGCAGGTTTTGAAATTCAGAGGAGGAGGAGACTCCACAAATCTCCTGGGCACTGTAAAGAATTTTTTCCTTGTGTTGAGGTGCAACTGTCATATATATAGAGAGAGACTAATAGGATCTCCCCTCAGCCTTCTCTCAAGTCTAAGCAGCCCTGGTTGTCTCAGTCTTTCTTCACAGAAGAGATGTTCAGGTCCCCCAGACACCCTTGTAGCTCTCCATTGGACTCTTTCCAGCAGACCGCTGTCTCTCTTGACTTGGGGAGCCAAGACTGGATACAGTATTGCAGGTGTCATCTCACCAGGGCAGAATCAAGGGACAGAAGAACCTCCCTAGAACTGCTGGACACACTTTTCTTGATGTACTCCAGGATGCCATTGGCTTTCTTGGCCACAAGGGCACATAGCTGTCTCAGAAATAGCTTGCTATCCACTAGGACTCAAAGGTCTTTCTCCATGGAGCTGCTTTCCAGCAATACAACCTGTGGTCTGTACTGGTGCCTAGTGTTGCTCCTCCCCAGATGCAGGACTCTACACTTGTCCTTATTGAACTTCATGAGGTTCACCTTTGCCCAGCTCTCCAACCTGTCCAGATCTCATTGGATGGCAGTGCAGCCTGATGGGATCTCAGCCACTCCACTCAGTTTTGTGTCATCAACAAACTTGCTGAGTGTACTCTTAATCCTCTCATCCAGATCATTGACGAAGATATTGAACCAAACCAGATCCAGTACTGATCCCCAGGGAACACCACCGGCCACAGGCTTCCAACTGAACTCTGCGCCAATGATCACAACTCTCTGTATTCTGTTCTTGAGCCAGCCACCAATGCACCCTGCTCATCTTGGGCATGTAATGGGAGACAGTATCAAGAGCCTTGTTGAAGTCATGTCATCCTGTTTTGAGAGGGATCTGCAAACAGACTGGGTATTTGAGCAGTTACTCCATTTTTAAATTTCAAGTGGCAATAGCAGGTTGAACTTTACAGTACTTCTAACAGTTTTTAGCACATGTTTTAGTAGAACACCCATTGTCATTTGTTCTAGAGAGCAGTTTTCCTATATTTCATTTCATTTCACCATCACTGCTCTGAAAAATGCCCACTTCTACCCCCACATAAAGAAAAATTAATTTAGCAGGTGTAGGGCTCTTTGCAAGGTTAACAGATAACAGCTTGTGGCATAATTTCTAGATGGTGTTGATGCATTGTCATACTTCTGCATATCATGCAAATAATTATTTTCTGACCTGCAGGTGAATTATTAGTAGGTCATGTTTTTCACTTAACCAGATCTTTAGTCTTTTGCTACCTGAGTTTAACCTTATGTTCACAGAATTTTGAATTATTTGAACAAGAATACCACGAATTCTTCAATATAACAGAGTAACATATTTTCCATACTATGCAACCTACGGTATGTCTGTGTTTCTCATACCCTTTGCAACTGCCCAGATAGGGGGCAGAGGGTAGAGGTTGTATGGTGTGGTTATCAGAAAAAAAGTGCTGCCCTTGGCCCAAAAATAGACTATACCTGAAGCAATTGTTTTGTTCTGTATACAAATGTTGACATTTGTAAATGGAGCTGACAACATTAAGCGTTCTTCTTGTAGTATGAACCGTTCTTAGTCATAACATTTACTAGGCATATTTATTACAGATTATTCACTGTACCTTTTTTGTGTGCATGTTGTGCTTCCCAGCATGATAGCTTGATAGGTCCCAGATGACTGGAAACTGGCCAGTGTGGTCCCCATCCACAAGAAGGGTTGGATGGGGGAACCTTCAAACTATAGGCCAGTCAGCCTGACCTCAGTGCCAGGGAAAAGGATGGAGCAGATTATCCTGGCGGCAATAACTGCACACCTGCAGGATGGCCAAGGGATCAGGTCCAGCCAACATGGATTTAGGAGGGACAGGTCCTGCCTCTCCAACCTGATCTCCTTCTATGATCAGGTGACACCCGCCTGGTGGATGTGGGGAGGCCTGTGGATGTGGTCTACCTGGACCTCAGCAAGGCTTTTGACACCGTCCCCCATAGCAAACTGCTGGCTAAGCTGTCAGCTCATGGTTTGGGCAGCAACACTCTGTGCTGGGTTAGGAACTGGCTGGAGGGCCAGGCCCAGAGAGTGGTGGTGAATGGTGCCACCTCCAGCTGGAGCCCAGTCACTAGTGGCGTCCCCCAGGGATCAGTGCTGGGCCCCATCATCTTCAATGTCCTCATTGACAATCTAGATGAGGGGATTGAGACAGTCATCAGCAAATTTGCAGATGACACCAAGTTGGGAGCAGATGTTGGTCAGTTAGAGGGCAGAAGGGCTCTGCAGAGGGACTTCAGCCGACTGGACAGATGGGCGGAGTCCAATGGGATGGCATTCAACAAGTCCAAGTGCCGGGTGCTGCACTTTGGCCACAACAACCCCATGCAGAGCTACAGGCTGGGGTCGGAGTGGCTGGAGAGCTGCCAAACAGAGAGGGACCTGGGGGTGCTGATCGACAGCTGCCTGAACATGAGCCAGCAGTGTGCCCAGGTGGCCAAGAAGGCCAACAGGAGCAGGGAAGTCATTCTCCCCCTGTACTCAGCACTGGTTAGGACACACCTTGAGTCCTGTGTCCAGTTCTGGGCCCCTCAGTTTAAGAAGGACATGGGACCCAATGGGATACACCACGGGTGCTGAGAGAACTGGCAGAGGAGGTTGCCAAACCCCTCTCTATTATATTCCAGAAGTCATGGCAGTCTGGGGCAGTCCCCACAGACTGGAAAAGGGGAAACATTACTCCCATTTTCAAAAAGGGTAAGAAGGAGGAACCAGGGAACTCCAGGCCAGTCAGTCTCACCTCTGTGCCCGGAAAGATCATGGAGCAGATCCTCCTGGAGGCACTACTGACTCAGAAGAACAGTGAAGAGGTGATTTGGAACAGTCAGCATGGCTTTGCCAAGGGCAAATCCTGCCTGACAAACCTGGTGGCCTTCTATGAATAGGTGACAGCATTAATATATGAGGGGCGAGCAACTGATGTTGTTTACCTGGACTTGAGCAAAGCCTTTGACACTGTCCCGCACCACCTCCTGGTCTCCAAGCTGGTGACACATGGGTTTGATGGATGGACCACTAGATGGATAAAGAATTGGCTTGATGGCCGCACCCAAAGAGTGGCTGTCAACAGGTCCATGTCCCAGTGGAGGCCAGTGACAAGCGGAGTCCCTCAGGGATCAGTCCTGGGACCTGTCTTGTTCAACATCTTTGTGGGTGACATGGACAGTGGCATCAAGTGCACCCACAGCAAGTTTGCTGATGACACCAAGCTGTGTGGTGCAGCAGACATGCTGGAGGGAAGGGATGCCATCCAGAGGGACCTGGACAGGCTGGAGAGGTGGGCACAAGCCAACCTCATGAGCTTCAACAAGACCAAGTGCAGGGTCCTGCATCTGGGTCGAGGCAATCCCAGGCACAAATACAGGCTGGGCAGGGACTGGCTGGAGAGCAGCCCTGAGGAGAGAGACTTGGGGGTGCTGGTGGACGAGAAGCTCAACAGGAGCTCTCAATGTGCGCTTGCAGCCCGGAAAGCCAATCAGATCCTGGGCTGCATCAGGAGAAGTGTGACCAGCAGGTCAAGGGAGGTGCTTCTCCCCCTCTACTCAGCTCTGGTGAGACCCCTCCTGGAGTACTGCGTCCAGTTCTGGAGCCCCTATTACAGGAGGGATGTGGACGTGCTGGAGCGTGTCCAGAGAAGGGCCACGAGGATGATCAGAGGGCTGGAGCACCTCTGCTATGAGGACAGACTGAAGGAGTTGGGGCTGTTCAGTCTGGAGAAGAGAAGGCTCCGAGGTGGACCTCATTGTGGCTTTCCAGTATCTGAAGGGGGCCTACAGGAAGGCTGGGGAGGGACTTCTCAGGCTATCAGGTAGTGATAGGACTAGGGGGAATGGAATGAAGCTGGAGGTGGGGAGATTCAGGCTCAATGTGAGGAAGAATTTCTTCCCCATGGAGTGGTGAAGCCCTGGAATGGGTTATCCAGGGAGGTGGTTGAGGCCCCGTCCCTGGAGGTGTTTAAGACCAGGCTGGATGAGGCTCTGGCCAGCCTGATCTAGTGTGGGGTGTCCCTGCACATGGCAGGGGGGTTGGAACTAGATGATCCTTGTGGTCCCTTCCAACCCTGACTGATACTATGATACTATGATACTACTGCTATGATGATGATACTACTATGATTGAGACACTTGAACGTGTCCAGAGAAAGGCAACAAGGCTGGTGAGAGGCCTTGAGCACAAGCTCTATGAGGAGAGGCTGAGGGAGCTGGAGAGGAGGAGGCTGAAGGGTGGTTGTTGCCAGGAAGGGGTTGGCCTCTTCTCTCTAGCAACCAGCACCAGAACAAGGGGACACAGTCTCAAGCTGCACCAGGGGAAGTTTAGGCTTGAGGTGAGGAGAAAGTTCTTCACCGAGAGAGTGATTCGTCATTGGAATGGGCTGCCCGGGGAGGTGGTGGAGTCACCATCCCTGGAGGTGTTCAAGAGGGGACTGGATGTGGCACTTGGTGCCATGGTCTAGTCATGGGGTCTGTGGTGACAGGTTGGACTTGATGATCTTCGAAGTCTTTTCCAACCTTGGTGATACTGTGATACTGTGATACTTAGGGGAGGTTGATAGCTTAGGTTGTTGTTATCTCTTTTACTTTCTTCCCATTTTCCTTATTTATCTGAAGTTATTTTTTTCAGTATTTGACCAAAATGTAATGATTCTAGTGAACTTGGATTAATCTGCCTGCCTTTTCACGGGATTTCCTCTGATTATTTTGTTTGCCTTTTTTTCCCCCGCCCCCAAGAGTAGACAGTCACTTCACTGCCACCTCACTATGTAATTCAAACCAGTGTTGTCTTTTGAACTCAGAAAATTAAGGTGAAGACTGACAATCCAAAGTTGCATCAGACATTCAGCTAACATGTTCTTCTTTTAAATTAGAAATCTTAATAGACAATCAAAACAGGAACAGATGTCAGTACCTACGGTGTATATAACTCAGTTTAAACCAGGATACAGACTATTTCATGCTGCCCATTCCTATGTTCTACTCTCTCCAGCTCTTAAAAGACAAAGCATTTGTAGTAAATGTTCTCCCCAAACAGAAAGGGGAGTAGTTTCAAACCAGGGGGAGTAGTTTCAAACCAGTCCTGTATTCCATCTTATCTGAGAGATGATTTAGCCTGCGGGCTACCCTGAGATGTCCCAGCTATAGCTTGATAACATCTGTGCCCAAGGTCCTGAGTTATCTGGGTGAGCATGGAGCAGGGGGGAAGGCTTGCCCGGCTGCTTATTTGCTGTGGCATGAGAATACTGGGAGAGGTCCTGCAGCCCAGTGGGTGCTCAGTAACGGAACGGCCCATCTGAGGCTGAAGTGGGCTTTTGTTTCCCAGTTCAAGCAAGTCAAAGAAACTATGCTAAAACATGGCGATTTGTATTTCAAAAGTTGTTTGGTTGTGGGTATTTTTGGTCGGTTGTTTGCGGTTTTTTTAAACATTGACTACTCCTATTGAGTGATGAGGTCAACACTTTCAAGTTTTAATGTCTGCCATCAGCACCTTTCTCAAACTCTCCAACAGTCTTGATTTCCAGGCATTGCTGCGCCCCGCGCTGATGAGCTGCAAGTGCTTTATCACTGCTGAAAGCCTGCTAAGCTAGTTTTGTGTTATCTGGACTTCAGTGCCTAAGTCGGTAGAACTGAAGCTTTGAAGTGAGTACATACTTCTCAGAAAGTATGAGTCTGCCACCGGTACCCACAGAGCGCGGGGCTGACCTAGCCAAGGGTAACTTCTGCAGAATTTTCTCTGTTACACGAGTAACTGTTATGTCTAAAGGATCTTAATGCAGAAGCAGCATGTTTTGTAATCGTGGAAAGATTGCACAATAGGAAGTCAGAAAAAATGAGCGTAAGATTATAATCAGAACAAATACTCTGGTATTCCCACTCAGAACATTGCAATGGGAATTTTCTTCTTATCCTTAATTCTGACAAATGAGCACAGCACGTATATCTACTAAGCCTGAGAATGGCCTCTAGGTTGTATTTCTGCTGCTGTCTATAACTCAAGCAGTTAGCTGGGTTGGGGGAAGGGGAGGGTGTTGAGTTGGGAGAAGTCTTAGTTATTTTTTTCCTTTCCCGTTTTCGTTTTTGGGGTTTTGTTTGTTTGTTTGATTATTTATTTTTCTACCCCCCCCCCCGGTAAAGGGGTAGGAATTTTTCTAGCATCAATAGGTCATGAGTTACAGATGGTTTCATTTATTTCTGCTGCTGTCTATAACTCAAGCAGTTAGCTGGGGTGGTGGTGGGGTTTGAGTTGGGAGAAGTCTTAGTTATTGTTTCCTTTCCCTGTTTGCTTTTTGGTTTTGTTTCTGTTTTTTGCTTGCTTGTTTGTCTTTTTCCCCATTTAGGAGCAGAATTCAAACTAGCATTAATACTTTATGAGCAACAGATGGTTTTATTTACAAAATATGTTTTAAAATCCCTTGAAGACAGGAAGAATTAAGCATTGGGACATAGTCCCTTTGCTTTTAATGTAAAACTCTGTCATAACTTGCATACTGCCCAGAAATGCCCTAGCTGCCTTCATGGCTTTCTGGCTTTGCTGTCTGCTTCTCTCTCCCATGAACTTTCCACTTCTCCAAACGTGCTCCTGCATTTCCTTTCACCTTCAGTGACTTTTTAACAGTTTTATAGTTGGGCTGACAAATAGGCTATGGGTTTTGCTTCTCTCCTTTGCTTTTACTTTTACTTTCAGAAGGGTTTAATTGCTTTTACAATTCTGATTAAAGGTATCTTCATTTTAGGAGACTAACAAGGTTTCACACCATCTGAGCAGTGAGAAGGAAGCAGGACAGTGTTGAATCATCTTGGGTGACAATGGACACACAGGAGTTTAGATCTTGCTACTTTTCATATTCTTCTAGCACATAGGTCTGGCTCTTTGTCTAGAAGTATTATCTTTATAAAGTAAAGGATGATCCTAAATCTACATCTGTGCACTACATCTCCTGATACATTGGGTACAAGGGGGGAGATGATCTTCAGTAGAGATAACCCCATCTGTTGCCCTCATCCCTCTTCATTGTTCTTGTGAACACTCCCACTTCCTCCGCCTCATGCACCTAAGCACTCACAATTGCCTTATGCCATTAGTTTGTGCAACTATCACAGTGCAAAACTGCTGCATAAGTTGCTGCAAAATTGCCTCAGCCTTGAATTAGCTTGTAGCTCTGGTAGACTGCATATGCAGTCCAGGTTCGTGATGCAAGTGTAAGGTAGGAATGAAGGTAGCTCACTGTTCACTGAAACTGAGCTGTCAGTGCTGCATATGTGTACAAAGAAAATCCCTGCTTGCTTTGAGGTGAGTGGGTTTTGTTGCCATGTCTTAGATAACTCCTTGGATGCACTGTCTCCAGCTTGTGGCTGTTGTATTCCCACCACTGAGGTTCATCCTTCTAAGGTCTGACTTCTTTAATTCAGTGATATTGCTGGTTAACTCAAGTTTCTCCCTGGACACAAACACATTGAGTGATGTCTGTCAGAGCTGTGGTCAATGGGACAGAGTCTAGTTGAAGGCCTGTGTCTAGTGGAGTCCCTCAGGGGTCAGTACTGGGACCAGTACTATTCAACACATTCATCAATGGCCTGGATGAGGGCACTCAGTGCACTGTCAGCAAGTTTGCTGACAACACAAAACTGGGTGGGGTGCCTGGCACACCAGAGGGTTGTGCTGCCATTCAGTGAGGCTCAGACAGGCTGGAGAGCTGGACAGGGAGAAACTGAATGGAGTTCAATAAGGGCAAGTGTGGAGTCTTGCACCTGGGAAAGAACAACCCCATGGAGCAGTGTAGGTTTGGGACTGACCTGCTGGAGAGCAGTGAAGTGGAAAAGGACCTGGGGGTTCCTGGTTGATGGAAGGTTAACCACAAGCCAGCAATGTGCTGTTGTGGCAAGAAGGCCAATGCCATTCTGGGGTGTATTAGAAGGGGTGTGGTTAGTAGGTCTAGTGAGGTTCTCCTCCCCTCTACTTGCACGTGTGAGGCTGCATCTCGATTATTGTGTGCAGCTCTGGGCCCCTCAGTTCAAGAAGGACAGGGAACTGCTTGAAAAGCCCAGTGCAGAGCCATGAAAATGTTTAGGGAAGGGCAACATCTTCCTTACAAGAAGAGACTGAGGGAGCTGGGGCTCTTTAGTTGGGGAAGAGGAGACTGAGAGGTGACCTCATTAATATTTATAAATATGTAAAGGGTGAGTGCCAAGAGGATGGAGCTGGGCTCTTCTTGGTGGTGCCCAATGGCAGGACAAGGGGCAATGGGTGGAAGTTGAGGCACAGGAAGTTCCATGGCAACAGGAGGAAAATTTTTTCACTGTGAGGGTGATGGAACACTGGAGCAGGCTGCCCAGGGGAGTTGTGGAGATACTCAAAACCTGCCTGGATGTATTTTTGTGTGACCTGCAGGGGCGTGTGGACTAGGTGATCTTTCAAAATCCCTTCTGGCCCCTAACAATCTGTGATTGTGTGATCTCTGTGTACTCCAGCTTTTGTGGATGAGTCTCAGCTCCACTTCCTTTAAAGAAGTTAGTGCTCTAGCAGTGCTTGGGGTTGGGTTTTTTTTGGTGCTTCTGTGTTGACATTTTAATTTAAATCACTGTACATGATGCACTCTCACAGTCTGACCTTTTTCCTGTATTGCATGCAGGCTTATTTTAAAGGGTCAATTGAGTTCTTTTAATTTTCATACTTATGTAATTATTCGTAGAATCATAGAATTGTTTTGGTTGGAAAAGACCTCTAAGGTCAAGTTTAGCTGTCAATGTAAGACAGCCATGGCCATTAAACCGTTTGCTGAAGTGCCATGTCTCCATGTATCTTGAATACCTCCAGGGACAGGGGCTTCACTGTCTCCATGGACAACCTATTCCAATGACTGACCACTTTCAGTAAAGAAATTTTTACTATTATCTAGCCTAAACCTCTCCTGGCACAGTTTCAGGCTATTTTCTCTGGTTCCATCATTTGATAGTAGGGAGAAGAGACTGACCCTGACCTCACTACATTCTCCTTTCAGGTAGTTGTAGAAACAAGGGAAGTGCTCTTTCAGCCTCCAGTAGCTTTGTGGAAGGTCCAATTTGCTTTAATTTATAGCTGTGTATCTATGTATTATCTAAGTGGCATTAATTTATGGTAATAATTAAAATGACGAGTCTCTCTGACACACACAGCACTGTTACTGGTTTCCTTAAAAAATGAAGATACCTAGCAAACAGGTGTGTAAAAATGCATGCAGCAAATTAAGACTTATAAGCACCTGCTGAAAGAGCTGTGCCCTGAGCACCCGCTTTTGTCCTGGGGCTATCAGCAAGTGCTTGTCTAGACAAATGTCTAGGAGAGGAAGACAGGGGGGCCTCCCTGTCTGACTCGACACAGGCTAAGCATCATATAATCCGTGATAAACAGCAGTCAAGTTATGGTTTACAGGTTATAACAGCACCCCCATTGATCTTAGTACACATATAGAACCCCGGCATTGCCCATAACTGAGTCCTGCAGTGGTGGCAGAGAGAGCAAATGTGCATGCTGAGGTGGTCCCTGTAACCCTTCAGTCCACGGGCAGCCACACCCTTCTTTCTTCAGCGCTGCACCTCTTAAAAGCAGGGGGAAAAGCTGTTTCTGTTATACAATACAATACAATACAATACACCAGGTTGGAAGAGACCTTCAAGATCATCGTGTCCAACCCATCAACCCATCAAACCCAACTAAACAACTAAACCATGGAATGAACCATGTTCAAGCAGGACGAGTTTTGCTGCCCAGATCTGATTCAGAAATGCTTTTCAAAAACTCCATGCTTGTTCCCAAAGTGCACAGAAACACACAGGGGTAACAAAGTCAGGGGTGATTACTCATTTGGATGGTGCGGTGCAGTGAGTCATCCCGCAGCAATGCATGAGAGCTGGCTTCCTGTTAGTAAATCCTATCACCTTAGTCTGCAGGGAAAAGGAATCGACAATCCTGGCCTGCTCTGGGTGGATTGGCTGTTGTGTAGCTCCAACTGATGAAAACGTGTCAGCAGGCACTGGGACGCCGACTCACACGGCCCCGCAGGTCCGGACGCAATGTCCCAATCAGGACAGCAGGTGATGAAAGCATGAAACAAGGGTCACTGCTTTTGCTGACAAAGGGAGAGGCCAGGGGGACTTGCTAAACTTCCAGAAAAGAAATACCTGAAAAACCACGGTGAGTAATTTAGCCACGGGTAGGAGTTGTGTCTGGAGCAGTCCATCCAGCTGTGAAAGGCGACATGCTGCTGCCATCTCCTGGCATGGCCACCGTGGGTTGAATGGATCTTGGGATGCTGGTGGTAGTCTGGACTGCCCAGGGCCGCCCAGAAAAGCTCATAAAATGTTACAAGTGAGGCCATGCTGTGCTGCTGAGAGCTGAAGATGGCATGACTTTTGGTCCCCAGATAATGCCCAAGCTCCTGCCCACAGCTCCAGCCTTCCTCACTAGTTATTTTAGCCACCATCTGCTGCTTAGATGCATCCTGGAGGTGCTCCAGACACAATCCTGAAGAGCATTTTCTGAGGGGATTTGAGATTTTGGTTCCCAGAACCAAAATTGCGTGCTCAGGGTAATAACCTGAGTGCTGGGGGATGGCTTCTGCAGGGCTGGCCTCACTAAAACCTGTCTGGCCCCTGACCAGGCTCAGTGGCCAAGCTCACAGAGTGACTTAAATGTAACCGTAAAAGGAAAGCCATTGTGATGCCTAGTACACTAGTACACAGTATGTTTCCATTTTGCAAGCAAGTCGGGAGTCAGGTTACTTTGAGTTCAGTCCTGTAACTCCCAGTTGCGTCATTTGTGCTCCGAGCTTTCCTGGTTGGGCCAGGAATTTCCCAGCTATTTGTAAGGGGGTGTGTGGGAGGGATATTTTGGCTCTGGTAGTTAGATATTGCTGGGAAGAATGAAGGCACTGGGTCACTCTACCATGAACGCCACAAATGACTGGAAAATACATGCCAGGTGTTTTTGCAGAGAGGTTCAATGTTACAGTGATTACCAGCAGCCAAAACTGTAATCTCTCAGCAGCCTCCAAACACATCACCCTGAGATGTTCAGGGCTGGCAGGGCTCCAATGTCTGTTGCCCAGAGGTCCTTGTGTTGTGTTGCTGACCAATACCTTTCCTGTCCGGACAAGCCTGTGCTGCCCCTGGGTGAGCACACCCTTAGGCATATTCACAGCTCCTCTGAGGGCTCTGCTCACCTCTGGCCATGGGGAATGAAGAGCTGTTCCCAGAAGCCCAGGATGTGCACTCTGTGCAACTATGCATTTCCTGCGGAAAGCAGGGCGCTCCTGCCACTTGCTGTCCAGCCTTGTTTCCAGTAAGTTACAGGAACCAATGCTGTTCTCCCAGTAGTGAGGCAGTCGGCAAAAACAAAGCTGCTGCCTATTCAGTGCTTTGCCCTGCAGCTGCAGAATGTGCTGCTGCTCAGCATCAAGGAGCTCAGATGAGGACAGGCAAAAAAGTCATGCTCCTATAGCAGCTTCAGGAGTTTTACGTGAAGCAGTGATAAGTGAACTAACATTTTGATATAGAAGTCTAGTGTAATATTTGCACCCAATTTAACACCGAAGTGTTAACTGGCATAAGGTGTCTAGGCAGGGACAAACATATTTTTAGTGCTGGACATGGTGTAAAATAGAACACCCCATCCCCTTCCCCTCTGAGTTTTACCTGGGTCTGACTACAGAGATCAGAAGTTCAGCCAGAAAGTTGTCCTTCCTCAGGTGGTACTCTTGAAGCCTTTTGTAGATGTTGTCCTTTGAAGACACATCTCAGTACTTAAAAAGCACAGCTGGAAGTTCACTGAAGGCCTGTGACAGTCCTCCATCCATTATAAACAAAGGTTCCAAACCCAGTTAAGACTTTGAGCAGCATCAGATAGAGACAGCTACCCTTTCCCTGGCAAGACCCCCAAGCACAAAAAAGTATATGCCCATGGTCAGCAGTGGGAACAGAAACAGTCCCCCTGGAACAGGGACCTGTCAGCACCACAGTCAGCCAGTCACAACCAACGCCTATTTAGACGAGCTCAAAGGGAGGACTACGAGCACGTACCTGCTAGTGAACTTGCCCCTATGCTCAACTAGGCAGTCTTTTGTCCTAGCGTACCACGGTCCTGTCTCTCCCTTTCTTGTCTGTTAGGTAGTCCTCAGATTCCTCTGTGATGACTGATTGTCAGTCTTACAAAACACCAACTCCAGCATGCACAGCAAGCATGGAATTTTGTTTTGTTTTCATGTATTATGCACTAGACAGATGCAACGTTTAGGATAACAAGTTTGGGTAACAAGAAGGAAGACATTCAAAACTGACTGCAAAGTAAATTGTAGAAAGCAGAGTTTATATGACAATAAACATGCAGCTTGCAAAAGAATGAAGGTAGCGTACTGGTATTAAAACACATTTCCATATACAGACAGCTTATGCAGCAATTGACAAGTTCGACCTCTGGCTGGAGTATGCAAGCCCTTTAAAGCTGGCATTCAAATAACCAATAGCTTAATCAGCCATACATGAAGTACATAGTAAAAACTGACTCAGTGTTTACATTCACTAGCCATCCACCCAGCATCAAGGCACTTTCGTTGTTTGTGTGTCTCTGTGTTCCACGCCTCCTCTGCTTTACATAGAGACAGGTATTGGCACAGCAAGGTGCAGTGACCAGTAACCTTAACTGCAGGCTCCTTAACCCCAGATGAAAGCACTTGGTTACTGGACAATCCATCGCTGTGTCAGTGTCAGGCTAGATGCGACACTGCAAACGCAAGTGGTGAGTTGACCAGGTCCATTAACAGCTGTGCTTTGATGTGAAGAAGAGCGATGTGTTACCAGTTTCAGCGCTGCAGAGAGCTGCTCCTCTACCGTGCCTGCAGTCACCGGAGAGCCGCCGGTGCGGGGCGCGGATGTTTCAGTCAAAGCAGGAGGAGGTGCAGCTTTCCAACCATCTGTCGACAGTTGTGCCATACGTATTTTTCATCTGTTGTTACAGAAATGTGCTTCTGCAGAGTATCAGTGACTGCTGTGTAGATGCATATATCCCCATAAAGGTTGTCTTTGCAAATAAAAACAAGTACTGGCTAAGGCTGCATTCTGGCAGGTACTTACTGCCCACCCTCCCTCTGCACTAATACTAAGAGGGTGTGGGAGAAGCGGGCAATTGCTGAGATCTGGCCCTTAAGTCATTAAATTTTACATGTGTTTGTATTGAATCTTGTGGCCTTAAAAATGCACCCTTGCGCATTACATCAGCACTGCTTTCATTCTTAGGACTGGCTCAGATTGCACAAGTACAAAAACAACAACAGTGAAAGCAAATGTATTTTAGCCTTTCTTTTGCTTCTTTTTTTTGGTTAACTGATCCTTTCACTTCTAAAGATGCAAAATGGAAATCTGTGAGTCCAGTGAAAGATAATTAATTTTACCCTCCTCCATATTTTTGTATTTACACCTCCACATTACTATAGTTTTCTGGAGCAAGAGCTAAGCTGAAGTCTGTGGGCTTGGCTGCAATTCCCAAGCGGCTGTTTCTTGACGAAAGACTCAACATTTTTGTTATAAACGGCTTCTAAGTAACATTAAAACCAAGTCTCAGAATGTAAAATGGCTATACCTATCCATCCTAGCAAATAGACAAGAGGTTACAAGGGGTTAATAAGGTTTTACAATCCATTTTAGTCAGTAGATTTTTTAAACATATTTAAAGGAATGTATCCAAACAACAATTAATCTTAATTACAGCTTTTTCAAGGAAAATAAACTAACATACATAGTCCCATGTAACGTACATAAATGACAATCTAAAATGTGTATGTCCTGGAGCAGGGCTGACTATTAGCAATTAGAGTCTCTGGAACTTCAGATCCCACTGTGAAGTCAATACCACATCAGTACATACTGATGTGGGTCTCGAACGTTCAAGAACTGGCACAAATTAAAACAAGTTTGATTGCTGGAGTTAAACAAGCATGGTGAGTCCCACTGGGACAGCACTGGGCACACTAATGTAAGTTTTAACCACATCTAAGTTTTAACCTCATCTAGTGAAAACTGAAGCTGTGCACCTCACCTCAGGCCACAGGTGCCCAATAATGTGACAACCTTCACATACAAACTCTCTCTTCATTGTTAGGCCAAAGATTTTTCCAGTCCTGATAATTTTATTAGCCCATTTTATTAGGCTGCTGTACCACAGGTAAGCAGCACAAGCTCGTCACAAACACTACAGGACAAAGCTTAGAAAGATTTTCACTCTGCCGTGGTTTGTGCTGCCAGGTTAAGGCAGTTTTGTTTGCTTTATTACAACAGGGCACACAAAACATAATTTTCACTATGTGAAAGTAGTGAAATGAGTGAAATAACTGCCTTGAAAGTGGGCCAACCAGACCCCAGAAACAACTCCAACAACCTTGTGTTCTAAAAGAACCATCACAACACAACTACAGAGACAAATGTACTCCCTTTTTGTGTAAAGAGAGGTGCTGTTAGCCAGCATGCACTTAAGAAAGATGTTTCACACATACTAATACTGGAAAAATATTTTGTATTCCTACTGGTCTCCCTTTCCTGCCACCAACGTAACAAGGTCTTTACCTGAAAAAAACCCACTCCAGGAAATAAAGATGGATATTAGTGTCAATACTGAAGTGTGATTTAACAATGCCTTTATTTTGTAAAGTGCACCACAGTACTGAGAGGGAGGGGACAGGGGGAACAGGACAGACAAAAAGTCTTTTCACTTACTACATTAGGGCCAAGTTCAGAGAATTTCAGTGGATGGCTACACTCCAGACACTCTTAAAAGCCTGTATGCAACTGTTTGATACAATCAGCTTGTTACGATCTGAAGTACAAAATCAAGTTAAACCCTGAACACTTTATGATATAATATTTGGCACATAAGTTTATGAACAAGCTGTAAATCTGTAGTTTATATGCACTGTAGCTTCTATAGGCTATTCACCCACCAGTATCCCCTGCTTAGTCTTTAGTGGGGTTTAGTGCTTTAGCAGGGTAGGGTTGGACTAGATGATCTCCAGGAGTCCTTTCCAACTCCTACCACTCTGTGATTTCAACCCTAGATAAATGTACAAGCCTGAAAGGTAAGACTCTACCAGACAGCCAGGATAGCCTCTCTAGGATACACTCCTGTACAGTTTTGTGAGTTTACTACTGCTGGCCCATAAACAAAGCAAGATGGCAGAGGTGACAGTCCTGAACAGTTGTTAGAACAGACCTTTAAAAATGAGAATCTCTTGATGCTGTTCAACGCTGGAAATGTTGATTAGCAGCAACTGAGAACAAAATGCCTTCCCTTTACACAACAGAAAGGCAAACTGCAACTTCAGGAATAACTGAGGTTGTCCCTCAAATATGATACATACTATCAAAAGTTAGTATCACCGGATCACAAAACACAATTGAAAAAAAAATACCAGAAAACATCAGCATGTTTTTGAAAACACCCAGGCCTTCAAAGCAATGTTCAGACTAAGTGTCCAGACAGTGGCTCACATTTCTTAGATGAGCAGGAGGTGGATTTGATGCAGATGGCTGTAGGGCAGTTCTAATAAGCAGGCACATTGCTCAGTGGAGACTTTCCCTTTCACTTGTGATTTCTACAGTCACTATGAGGTTTGCATAGAGAAGACAACCCATCCCCAGCAACGTACCTGCTATTATTTTCCAACAGAAATGTATTCTGACAAAGGAACTTCTGGAAAATCAAAAGTCTGTATTTGCTGCCTTATGACAGCACAGTTTTCATCATGCTCTTGCCCTCTAGGAGGGAGTTCGAAGGTGCTGAGGTGGAATGGGAAGAAAAGCAAGGAAGCTGCTTTCAAGAAAGGTGTAATTATAGTAAGCTGCACCATAGCCTTTTGGTTTTAAAAAGGTGCCCAGAAACAAAAAATACTGTTGGGAGAAGGGAACTATAGAACTCTGGTTTTTTTTTTTTCCTGCATTCTTTATCAGTTTTAAATAGTCCAGGCTTCAAGAAGTAACTTATGAATTTACTCCAGCATTCCATTTATTTTTAACAAAAGCAGACACATCTGAACATTTATATATGTATACCTGTCCTTCCATGCAAACAGGCAGACAAGGACAAAAGAAGTTGAAACTATACTGACACCTGCCTTTCCAGGGCCTTTGGCAAGTGCTTTGCAGAAGACCAGCATGCCAAGTCACAGCACAAAAGGTTTTAGGTGGTCTTAAATACATAGTTCATTTACTGAAGGAGAAATAAACCCCTTCTTCCATTCTTACAACACAGCATTTAGTGTTCTAAATTGAGGTTTTACAAGTGTCAGATTAGAAAGCTGACTAGACTAAGGTTAAGAAAAAAGGTTAATGTTAAGAAAAATATAAAAATATACAGAGTGCTGTAAAATTTGTAGTTATCATTGGAGAAGGGGTTTATTTTAATGTCAATTAATTTATTCTTTGAACCCTGTTAGAAATGAGTCTACAAAAAAACCCATTTGCTTCACTAAAATGAAACCTGTATGGAAAGGGCAAAGCAAGATACAAGGGGAAAAAAAGAAGGAATTTTAACAACCACCTAAGTGTTATTTGTGGTTCATGATTGCTAACAGATACATACCAGCAGCAATATTCTAACTCAGGCTACAGGTTCTGGTGTTTTCTTCTGGGAGCTTCAATGACTTCAAAGCTTTGGTTTTTGCTGCTTTCAGTTTCAAGGAGGTCCTGTGGCATTAGCAGTGAGGTTACAGCACACTTAATTGTAGTCCATCAGGAAGAAAGTCACATTCCCTTTCTCCTGAGCAGTTAGAAAAATGGTAAAAACTTACAGCTCACGACTTGCCTCTCCAGCTGCATACAGCAAAGGTGCACTTATAAACAAAGGCAGTTTATATGACCAGAGAGGTACGGTATCATCTGACAGCGATCTGGGTACAAAACTCTTACTCTGTGTTTTCACCTGGACTTTTTAGACTTTTGAACACGAGACTGAACTGCTGTGCGTCAAGTTGCAAGGCACATCGTTAGGCCAAATCTTTACATAGTTCATGTGTATGCACATCTAAATGTCGGCAGAATATCTATTACTACAGCAGCATTCAGTCAAGCAATCGTGGTGTCTCTTATTTGCACACCACAGCAGGTTCTAGGTAATTTTTGTAATTTTTGAATGGGGATGAATGTGATTTGCATATCTGGAAGGCTGGAAACTCAGACACTGGTCCAAGTCAAAATTCAGAAAGTCAATCAAGCTTCTGGAAAGTGTATGACCAGAGTATTCTTCCACATTAGAATACTAAGATTTGGTCTTACTTTTGCACAAAGATGCTCCAAGCAACTAAAGCTGGCATTTTAGTTGTCACAAACTGACGTGTTTCTTCCAGGTCTACAGGCTGATGTGATTAATTGAAACGTGCTGTTTTCAATCATGTGTAAATCTGGTATGACAAGACAAAATCCCAAGGTAGCATAAAGGCTTGTTCAGCTATCCAGACTAAGATTTTATGTAGTGCATAAAAGTAAGTCTCCAGTAGGTCTGGACTGCAAATTTCCCACAAAAGCACAGTCCTTGTTGTACTTTGTCAAATTACTCTTCACTTAATGTCAATATTTCTATCTGCATTCAGATAAAAATACCTAGCTTAATTCATCAGAAACACAGGAGAAAGTGTGAACAGGCACTAATGAAGGCCTAAATAGAGCCAGTCTCTTCTCTCACTGAGGCATATAGCCCCCTTGTCTCACAGTCTGTGGGAGGTAACTTTTTGGCATTTCATCAACTGATGGTGGATTTCCTTCCACTGTTTCAGGTCTCAGTGTTTGTCCATCAATACTTGTCTGTAAAACATCTGACAGAGCAGATTCCTCATTACTTTTTTCCAGCCCAAGGCACAACAGCTGTGAACTCTGACCTGAGATCTGCAGTTGTGCAAATCCAACAAGATCCCCCTCATTAGCTGAAGTAATTTGCTGTGTTCTTTCAAGGAATGGCCTGTCTGTGTTGGTTTCATCTTGACCACCATTTTGTTTAAAATAGTGCTGCTTCTGTGTTGTACTGTCACCTCCTCCAGCATGATCCTCTGACCTCTCTTCTGAATCTAGTAGTGGCTGAGTTGACTCAGACCTTGAAAAGACTTGTACAGGTGTTTGGTCTCTGTAGCCAGTAAGTACTACAGTCGAATACTGCACAGTGCTTGAAGTGTTTTGTGTGGTTTCACCTTCATCACTGTCAGAGACACTTTGCCTGGGAGAAGACATGCAGGAGGATCCCCCAATACCACTGCTGTGCCCTTCTGAAGTACTTTTTTCCTTTTTAAGCAAGTCAAAGGGCTTTAGATCTTGTTCTGAAAAAGACTTCTTGTCATCGGCTTCTATTTCTACGACGCTTACATCTGTAAAGCTGCCTTCTGGGTACATCTGATCTTTGGAACTAAAATTATGCTGAAAAGAAAGAGATGGATGTTGCCTAAGAGGAAGGATACATTACAAATAAACTCCATTAACTATCTGATTTTTCTGTAACCATTTCAAGTTTCTCCATGTGAGTTTTCTCCTTACTACGTCTGGCAATATCTCCAAAGCACTTCTTAAAATATGAAGGACGTAGCTTTGTTTCCAGTACAAAGACTTAATTATGCAACTATTTTAAAACCATAACAGGTATGGTTTCAGAATTAGAGCAAAGCTCTAATTTGAATTGTTCTCAAGAGCTGTAAAAATAGAACCATTTGCTGTGCAGTGCAGGAACATTCTCTATTGAGAGCCATACATATGCAACTTTACAGAATTGTCAAGGTTGGAAGGAACCTCAAGGATCATCTAGTTCCAACCCCCTGCCATGGGCAGGGACACCTTCCTCTAGATCAAGTTGCCCAGAGCCACATCCAGCCTGGCCCTTAAAAACCTCCAGGGATGGTGCTTCCACCACCTCCCTAGGCTACCTGTTCCAGTGTCTCACCACCCTCAGGGTGAAGAACTGACGTTTAATCTAAATCTCCTCTCTTCTAGCTTGGATCCATTCCCTCTGGTCCTATCACTATCTGACACCCTATGAAGTCCTTCCCCAGCTTTCTTGTAGGCCTCATTCAGATACTGGAAGGCCACAATAAGGTCTCCTTGGAGCCTTCCCTTCTCCAGACTGAATAGCCCCAACTCTCTCAGTCTGTCTCCACAGGAGAGGTGCTCCAGCCCTCTGATCATCCTCGTGGCCCTTCTCTGGGCATGTTCCAGCACCTCCACATCCTTCCTGTAATAGGGGTTCCATAGCTGGATGCAGTACTTCAGGTGGTGCCTCAGGACCAGTAGTGTACTCAACATCACAGCACTTACAGAAGTTAGCCACATTTTACTGAATAGAATTTGCTATGTTATTCACACTACATGGGTCATAGATTTTGCTGCCATATCCTCACCCATTGGAAACAGTAAGGAACTTTCTCTCTCACTTATGACTTAACTGTGCAAACAAATCTTGTTAGGGTTTTAAGGATGGGAATCATGAATTCTATTTGCTTAATCCTGATTACCCATGAATGAGTAAAATAATTAAGACTTGACTCTTCTGACTATTAAACTGAACATAATTCACTGTTAAATTCTGCTCTATACTGCAAACTTATTTCTAATGATGACATTACTGATACAATAAAGGCTTATAACCATATCACAGTATATTACGAAACTTAACACCCATTTTTTTCCCTAGAAATCTGTGTCTGTGAGAAGACAAAAGACTCCCACTAGTCCCACTAATTTGTTGGAAATCTTGTGGACTAGTAAGATACAGGATGCAGAAAAATTATGATTACCTTAGATGGAACTTGAGGGGACCACTGAGCAATGTTACTCTTGGATGGATCAGGGACA
Source organism: Picus viridis (assembly GCA_033816785.1). NCBI lineage: Eukaryota > Metazoa > Chordata > Aves > Piciformes > Picidae > Picus > Picus viridis. Next base: position 70,364,258 of record CM066606.1, on the reverse strand, counting down.
ATAGGCCAGATGTGCTTTTTAATTCTGTAAAGATTAAAAACAGTAAAAACACAGGATGTACTCCCCAAATTCCTATGTCAACAGCAAATACTGCATCATCCAGGCCACTACTTAACATGGAGTTCTGCAGATTTATTTCCAAACAGAATGTTTCCTGCACTTTCCACCTTTGTCAGGAGATGTACCGCTTAGCAAGACACAACATTACACTTGTTACTCCTTCACATACATAGCCAGCCAACACATTCTAATGGTTAGTAATGGTGTCTTCAAAGTTTTAGCACTCTAGAATCTACAGAGCAATCCTTCAGATGAAGTTTATGACACATGTCAGCAGAAAAATACACTGTTGCTTGTTTAAGATAATGATGAATATCATAATTGTCAAAATCTAATCAAGAAAAAATTGGTCTTTTGTAACTCTGAAGATAAAGAATGTAATAATTGTTAATTAACAACAGACGTTTCTATAGATAAATCATCTACATGCAAACTACTTTGAAACTGATGGCATCTATCTTGCTTATTTATAAACAGGCTCCAACGGCAGATCCTCTGTAGGAAAACTTTGAAGATCATTGCAAGATGGGTTTTCCAAATGACATCTATTAAATTATTGCAGGATCCAGCAAGGAGGTCAGAAGGAAAAAGGAACAGAATCTTGTCATTAATTAGATAGCTGACTAGGGACGTGAGAGGGGTGCTGCTCCTTGCCAGCAAAAAGCTCTCAGCTAAAGCCACAGACAAGAGCTCTGGAGAAGAGGGAGCTGGAAGAGGCAGGATGTCTCCCAGCTGATAGCAAACAGGCAGAGTTTGACTAAGGTAATGCAAGGCAGCTAAGTCAAACATTGGCCTAGGTTTTTTTTGTCTGAAAAGCTTGAAGTTTTCTAACACTGTCATTAAATAGATTAAACACTGCCAGCAAACAGGTCCTTTGTGCCTCAGAAATCAGGGGCCATCATTCCAATCTCATATCAATGCAACTAGTATACACTTATCAAAACCTAACAAACCTAATCCTGATCAACTCGAGCAAGAAAAGCAGGAATTTCCTTGCAGGACTGAGTCATGGAACATGTATTTTGGGTGCTAATCACAACAGTAAGACTTCTGTATTAGAAGAGGCCCTACTAAACTAAAATGTTTATCACTAATCCCTGCATGAATGCTTTCCCTTTTTTTCTGATATAACTGCAGAATATTTACTGAATTTCTGCCATCTCTGTTAATGCCAAGAAATATCAGAAGCATATGAAAAGCACTTCATTGATACTTACAAGTCACGTTTGTTGAAGCAGAACAAAACTCCAAGGAGCACGATCAACAGGAATGCTAGACAGACAGGTACAACTATGGCTTCAATTTCACCCTTCCCTGAAGAAAACCAAGAGAAGCAGTTATAGCCCACTTTTGTCAAGTAAGTGATTCAGCAGCAACATCTGTTCCCACAAGGACAGGGAGAATCTGAAACTGAATAAACCTGCAGCACTCAGTCTTAATTTTCATCTTCAGAACAGTCTTTATACCATATGAAAAGAGCTGTCTTGGTGAAAAACTGAAAACCTCTGTCCCAAAAGTCTAATGACTTGCCATCACCAAAATACCCACAGGTTGCTCTTTAAGCTGTAATATTGACAGAGCAAGTAATTTTACAGTTTGGGAAGATACGACAGTAAAATTTATGTGAATTCACCTGTGGTCCAGGTGTCTCCATGAGCTACTGGCTGCCGCAACAACATCGTGGTCAAATGCAGCACAAGCAAAGTCACTACTTATCCATCAGTTTATTCTCTACACAAGCAGAGGATATTTTTGTGTACAGAATAACATTACTATTATGAAATCATTTCATTAAGTAAACTTATGGAATGCTTAGATGTCATGGTTTAAGCCCAGCCACCAACAAAGCACCATGTGGCCTCTCGCTCACTTCTCCCCTTTGGTGGGATAGGGTGGAGAAAGTGGAGCAAAAGGTATGAGGGGTGTCACAAGGACACGGAGCTCACTCAGTTATTAAGGTCAAGGGCAAACCAGATATGACTTTGAAAAAAAAAAAAAAAAAAACTATTTAATTTATTATAAATCAAGTCAGGGTAGGATGAGAATCCCAGTCCTTTCCTGCACTGCAAGTTTTCCCAGCAGTTTCTTTTTTCACTTGTTAAACATGTTATCACAGACGCCAGAGCCAGGTCCATCTTGGAACCAGGAAAGGTAACAGATTGTTACAGGAGCCTTCCCTGTAGACCCTCACTATCAAGACCCCACCAGAAACAAAGCAAATACACTGGGGAAGAGCAACACTATATATGAAAATAAAAAAGCAAACTTGCTAAGTGTAAAGGAATGTTTTCTGTATGGTCAGTTCAAGTTTTTATCATTACAAACAGGAAGCACTCTCTAAAGGTGAACGTACAATGCATTTAATTCTTCAAAATGAGTCTCTGTAGAGAACTGCAGCAAACTTTGAGGTGTGATAATGTACAATGCATTTAATTCTTCAAAATGAGTCTCTGTAGAGAACTGCAGCAAACTTTGAGGTGTGATAATAATGAGAATGTGGAACCTGAGGGAGTGAAGAATTGCATGTGCAGGCTGGCACCTAGATTAGCAGATGCAGGTCCTAGCACACTTCTGCAGGATAATAAAGGCCAAACTACCCTCAGAATAAAACAAGAGATTCTGGACTCTAAGACCAGAGGAGGAGCCATCAGACACCAGCAGAGAAGATGAGGGCACTGAATAAATCCTAATCACTCACATGAAGTTGAGGCAAAAGAATACACAGAACATGGTATGTGTGCCAGCATAAAACAGCAGTCCAGGAGACCTGAAGAGGACAGCTTATCCTATGCACAACCAGAAGGAAATCAAAGTGAACTATCTCTTTCAGTACTTGATAGCCTGCATGGGTTACCAGGCATCTTATATGACTGCTACTGAAACTTTTTTTGTTTGAAATAAAATCACCTTCCCTTCCCATTAGATCTTGCACAGAGCCTTGCTCTGCTGTTGCAACATTATTTACTACTACTAACTGTGACCCTTACCAAATTTTTGTGTAGTAAATGTAAAATCAGGACCACTCCTGCCTCCTTCATCTGTGTATGCCATCATCCGTACAGTATACAGTGTGTCACTCGTTAGAGGAGAAAGGGTGTACTCTGTCTTGGAAGGATCCACTGTCACAGCTAACGAGAAGTAAAAAAATCATATTAATTTTATGTACAATTTATAGATCTCCACAAACACAGTAGCATTAGGACATTGCATCTTCAGATGCACGGCTATATGGAAACTACAACATGGTCTACAAACTTGCAGAAGAAATTATGATACTAATTTTTTTTTCTGTTAACTGAATTTAGTTTCTTTCTTGTTGAATTTAGTCTCTTTCTTCCCGATATCTTCTGTTAATGTACTGTTGTTTTCTCTTACCCCCTAGAATGTAGCTACAAATTAAACAAGTAGTCAAGTTGAGGCTTATGGGTCTCTAATAAGCAGAGTATGTGGCTAACCAGAAATAGCTAGACACTATCTAGAAAATAACATGGTTAACTAGAGACAACAAGCAGAGTAGGCATACATATTTGGCCCTTCTGATTTAAGAAATCTAAAAAAAGAAAACCTTTTGATAGAGCTAGCTCTCTGTCTTCTGCCTGTAGCTCATTCAAAGAGAAGTAAAATGCACTTCAAACAAGAAGTTTTATATCACTAATATACCAATCCAGACCTCCAGGAGGACAACTCTTCCTGCCCTCCCCACCCCCCTTTTTTTAAAGGCTTTATCATAGCTCCATGGAGTCAACTCCTCTACATCTCAAATGGTCTTGTTTCATCTTGCTATACTACTATCTCTCCCCCAGTATTTCGACAGAAAGATGGACACACAATACCATCAGCTTTCAGAAATTAAACTCAATACCCTGTTACATAAAGACGGAATGTTCTGCATTCATTATTAAGGACTCTTCTGTTTGGTATGGAGGAGAGCTGTGCCTCAGACATCAGTGTTATGTCATCAAAACAGGCTGTCAGCCACATTCAATTCAGTATCTTTTTCTCACCACAAAAATGTACTAGGAAGGTGAGAGCCTGGCCTTGAGGACTCTCCCTACCTTCTACTGTCTCAAACAAGGTGTGGCATACCTTTTATGAATAGACAGGGCAATGCTTTTTGCTGGCCCTTAATAGCTCTCTGGCAGTTGGCTTAACAATGGAAAAAGCTAAGTTCTTCAAAGGTGAATTTTCCCTCTCTCCTTATTTTAAGCTTAGTGCAACAGCAGCACAAAAGACCCGTGACATATGTTACATTAGACAAGCCTCATGCACACCTCTCTGTGATCTGGAGTCCATCCATGGGTGTGCCTGTGTCCCTGCGGCCCTCCCCTCACCCCCAAAAAACCCTAACCCCAAACCCAAACAAAAAAATAACCAAACAAAACCACCATCACCAAAACCCACAACAAAACACACAAAAAAAAACACCCCACAAAAGAAAACACCAAAAAAGTTATAAAAGGATCACTACACCCAGGGGCCATGTGTTGCATCCACCACAGAAGTCCTTGCTGGATGTACATCAAGCACTGAAGAATCTGGACTATTCCCATGAGCTGGAACCAAGGGTGGTGATATCTTTTTTAATTCTCTCTCATTCTCTACTTTTTCTTCTCCCTTTTCTTTTCATTCTCCCTCTCCTTTGGTGCAACCAAGTGTCCCTGAGGTGCAAATGACTGAGATCCTTCACTGGACCAAATAAGCATCAGCCGTTTGGTGTGAGTTCACCTTAATTTACCCTGAGGGAATTTCTGAATCTTAGCACAACCTCCCCTGCTGCCCAGGGCTGGCTTGGGAAACTGGGTTGTGACAGAAGGAGAGAGGTCAATACTTCCAATGCCATAACTTTTCTGCTTTCTGTTACCTGTTTCATTTCCATCAATAGTTTTGTAAAATATGGTGTAACTTCTGATAAATCCGTTTTGTTCATCCACTGTGAGATGATTCCATGTCAGAACAGCTTCAGCTTTTCCTACTTTCTTTGTCTGAACAGTTGGTCCTTTTGAAGGACCTGTAATGGGAGATGAAGATTAGTTTCTGTTGGGCACCTTCATATTCACAAAAGATAAGCTCCAAATTGCTGCTGCATAAAACCTCCGATGGAATAACTGACAAATTAATCTGCAAAGCACTATTTTCAACAACATGGAAACTCAAAAGATGCTTTAAAAGAAAGCTCCAGGAAGAAAAGACATGAACGACAGTATTCAGCAGATCACATAAAATCTTCAATGAAAGTTAATTAGTCTTGGCTTTATACTTGAAATTTAAAATAAATCAGCATTGAATTATTATTGCAGCAAATAGCAAACTCATGCCAAATTATCTAATAAAACTTGAAAAAGAGTAAACAGTCAGCCACTCCTAAATATGGTAAATAAGCAGAAAGGATATTAATGGAAAGGACAAGATCAATTATGTCAGATGACCCTCAAGTATTGGACCATTTTTCATTACACAGTCCACATTAAAACAAAGATCTCGTTATTTTTAGTCAAGAAAGCCAACCTATGTGATCCAGGATAAGTATTTTGTACTTACGATCCTGCTGAAGATAAGCCTTCACAGACTGTCCATTTCCCTGACCGTCAACATACAGAGGGTACACAGTTATCAAGTAGCACTTGAATGGCTTTATATCACCTAATAAAAGGAATTAAAAATGTGTTGTTTCACATTCCTCTCCATCCTTCTCATTTACTTCAGATACAAGGTTCTTTGGTTTTGGCTGCTTCATTAGATGCACTTTTATCTAATGCAGCTGTATCTCACTTTGAGTTCATTGGTAACTGCTCCTAAACACTATCTAAAAGGAACAATATAATGGTTCACATTCAAATTCTTCACAAAAGTCTGGGGTTTTTTCTAATTAATTTTAAATAAAAAGCCTTCATCTGCTTGCACAACTGAACTCCAAAATTACTGATGTGAGCTACTGAACATAATATGAAAATAGCTGTAAAGCAGATCAAGTTTCATTGTTCAAACTGAAAGAGAAATCACAGTAATTAATTTTGAAGGATTTCAGCCTTTTCACTATTTTAGTGTTTTCCTGGAAGAGAGTAAAACCAAAATGCAGATAAACAGATAAACCCCTTGCAGTTATATAATCTAATGTTAAAAATCCAAGGTTTCATAGAATTTTGTATTTGACAAAAGTGACAAAGTAAGCAAAGCCTTCAGCATTATCCCAGATTCCTGTCCTAAATAAAATTCTAGTCAATATAAGAATGTTCCTCACTGAGAATATTCACTGTGTTTTTGAAGCGTTCTAGAAAGTATTTGCAGACTTAGGAACTAAATACCTTTTAAGTATGTTCCTTGAATGTTTCCTGGTTCATTCTGCCATTCTATGATGCAGTCTGAGTTGTTGGATACTAGACACCATTCAATCACATATTTAAGAACGTAATTGTTTGGAGCAGTCCACCCTACCCACAACTTGCCATCTTTAGGTAGTGTTTTAAGATTCTTCACAGAAGCTGTGATGAAAAAAAACAGAAAATTGATAAATACTGACATTTCATAGAATCATAGGATCGTTTCTTTTGTAAAATACCTTTAAGATCATCAAGCCCAACCATTACCTAACTCTACCACATCTGCTGCTAAACCATTTCCCTCAGCACCACTTCTATACATCTTTTAAACATCTCCATGGACTCAATCACTGCTCTTAAGAGGCTGTTTCAGTGTTTGATAACCCTTTCAGTGACACCAATTTTCCTAATATCCAATCTAAAACTCCCCTGGTGCAACTTGAGGCCATTCCCCCTTATTCTATGACTTGTTACCAAGGAGATGAGACCAACACTCACCTTTCACCGGAACCTCCTTTCTGTTGTAGAGAGCAATACCATCTCCCCTCAGCCTTCTCTTGAGTAAACAGTCCTAGTTCCCTCAGCTGCTCCTCAGAAGATTTTGAGCTCTAGATCCTTAACTAGCCCTTCTCTGGGCATGCTCCAGTACCCTCAATGCCTTTCTTGTAGTAAGGGCCCCCAAACGGAACGCAGTACTCGAAGTGTGGCCTCACAAGTGCTGAGTACAGGGGGACAATTATTTATCTGGTCCTGCTTGTCACACTGATCTTGATACAGGTCAGTATTACACTATTTAAAACCCAAAAATTAGACTCAGCATCTCTGTTCTCAAACACACTACATTGCCTTATTGCCCAGTAAAGACATTAAAAGCCAACCAAACAACAACAAACAACACAAAGGGATATTTTGGAGCGAAATCAGACCCTGAGACACTTCAAAATTTCCATTCTAAGCCACCATCCATATACCTTACCAAGTATGTCTGGCTGCAATGCTGTTGTGTTTGAAACATATCACATATTCTTAATCAGTTCATGTCACAACTTTAGAGCATGAATCACTCCCTTGGTGTTTACACTAAAAGCACTATCTAACACCTTACTTTTTTTTTGCTTCCTGTCCTGGTAATGTTCAGATTGTCAAAGAGGAGGCTGGAATTAAGGAGAAACTAGCCTGTAGTTACTACTACTGCACAAAAGGAACATAGTAATAAAGAACAAAACAGGAGTGAAACAGCAGAAGCAGATGACAAAGCAACAAAACAAAATACTGAAAATGGGGGAGAGAGACTGGGACAATAGAAGAAATAGGTAGTGGGTAGATCAGAAAGCAGAAGGATATACAGGTATACACATGAATGAAAGGATACCTGCTTCCCCAGCCCTTTCTTTTTTTTTTTTTTTGGAAGGAAATACAAATACCTGCTATGCTAAGAAAAGAAACAATAGGGAATATAGTGCACAGTAGCTATAAGCAAAATAGCACACACAGCTTCAAATGAACTTTTAAGTTCATAGGTCTGCATGTTTCTTAGTATAAAAATGGTATCCTAAACATAAGGTGTAAGACTGTAGGTACATTCAGTATTAGTTTTATTCCATATGCAAGGTATCATTTTACAACACTTAAGATTTATTGCATCAAAAATAATAAAAATACATTTGAAAGGCATTACTAGGACACTAACCTTTTGAATTAATTGCAGGGATAAGTAAAACTGATGGAGGGGATGCCCCAGCTCTGTTATGAGCAGTCACGGTTACTTCATAAGTTCCATTTGGCAGCTTTAATGTAAGGTTGGTAGTATTAACATTGTATTTCTCTGGTGGATTGGAGAGAGATGATTTAGCTCTGACAGTCACTTCATAGTGCAAGATTACTCCATTGGCTTCATATGGTTCCAATGCCTGTCAAAAACACATTTTCTAATTACACTCATACTGAACAGACATGACCTAACTTTTACTGTCTTTGATGCATAACTAAAAAATCTGAGACAAGTTATGCTGATGAAATGGCTGCATATTTAAGGGAAGTGCAAGTAACCTGCATCAATTTCTGTAAAGTACTAAATTCCAGAACTATTTCTGGTTTAAATCTGCTTTTTTCTTGGCTCATAATTTTCTTTAGTAGTTTATAAAAGGTACACTGTAAAGGTTGCAGAACACGTTCTATAACCTGCATTTTATGTGACGTTACAACACAACAACATAAGAAGTATCTCATGTCTCTGTTGAACCCAAATGCAGACCAGCCTGAGTAGTTTTATTGCACATGGAAAAAAATACTTCTTTCTGTGTTACATGTATTAGTTTTCAGATAACTGAGGAGAACATCACTGAAACATTAGAGTAGCACCAGTTTTCAAATTCTAAGGTAAACAATGTCAGAAGTGGCACATGACATATGAGTTACATCAGAAAATGATGCCCTATCAACATACATGTAACTTCACACAAATGACCTAGCAGTAACAAAAAAGTAATAATATACAGACAGCTGATAAATGTCACAAAATTTGCAGACCAAAAGAAAGCATGAGATGGGGACTGACCATAATCCACTCACTTTCTCAGCTATGAACAAATCAGCCGTATACAAATGGGAAGTGCTGTATTGAGTAAGTTTGGCTTCTGGAATGCCTCTAGGCTTATTGGAATTTGCAGCTAGAGTATCCCAGTCCAGCTGCAAAAGTTTTAGAACACAGCAGGAGGTGTAACACAATGGTCTGCTTTGTTCATGTGGAAGTTTCCAACTTCACACATTGCTCAGGGACAGCAAGTCAGGATCTGAAAGTGGATTCTGTTTAGACTGGATCACAGATGTGTATCCAGTTAATGGACAGCCTTTACCTTTGTAGATTTAATTTTTTACAACTGATCAGTATAATAATACTAAAGTCACTATCAATAAAACAGCTACCTATTCAAGTTTGTTGAGGTAATTCTGCCACTTAAAATCTCAGGTTTTTAAAAGAAAACTAAATTCTTGCTGTTTGTTGTGCTGCTTACCTTCCACATCAGATGCACAGTCCAGGAAGCTGATGAGTGAGACGCATCAATGATCCTCCATATGGACGGTCCTTTAGATGGTTCTGATAAAAGAAACAACGTTTAATAGTAGAAGTATCTTCTGTTTGAATGAATCCTTTGACTATCCTGAGAGGCCTTTTTTTTGGGGTGGGGTTGGTAATAAAAAGCACATACTGAAAGTGTTTCCTTAGTCCATTAAAAAAGAAAAAAATCCTTGGTATGTGAAGTGGAATACCTGTATGGAAAGATTTCCTCAAGGGATGAGCAAATAATCACTTCTGCTCTAAGTGAATAGTATCAAAACAACAGTGAGTCATCAGGCTCAACAACGGGCTACAGATTACAGTACAGAGTGAGGCAGAACCAAACCTATACCACACTGCCCCTGTCCAGAGGCACTGCCCTGAACATTGCTCTACTGAAAACCTTGCTGGTAGCTGCAAAACTCTCTCTACCACTTAATATCAAGTCACCTAAGAAATGAAAATAGAGAAAAGTTAAGTAGAAGACACATTTCTTCAGCCACAACTCCAAGTTTTCTATATTCTTTATGCTAAAAAGGGGTAACAGAACTGCAGTACTTTTGTACAATATAACAATACCTTCTGGCATCATGTAGTGGTTTGAAGAGGTGGGAGGGGGAAGGAGGGAAGTAGACTTTTTCGCTCTTGCACTAAAACCATAACACATCAGTAATGCAAGAAATTCAAGTCATATTTCCACTGCAAATTTAATTTCAAAGTAGAGTGAATCAGTCTATTACAGTGCTCAAAACTATACAAGTGGCCAATTGTTCATCAGGGCCTCAGCCTTAGGAGAGACAATCTTAAAATGCAGTTCTGTTTATAATCTTGACAGACTCTGTTTTCTCTGGGAGTTCTTTTTATTACATCTTTTACATTAACCATTATAAGGTCTTGGCAGTTTCACTTCCAAAACAGTAGCAAGTCTGCAGCGTGCATCTTGTCTCTCATGTTTTACACCAGGAAGGAAGGAGAACTGGGAACTGTGCTAAAGGGGGTTCTTTCTTAATCTCATTTTAATACTCTTATTTGATTCACATGGAACAGAAGCAATTGCACACCTAATATAGATCATGAATGCAACAATCTGCCTCATGTTAATTTCCTACTGTGTTCTGAGGCTAAAATAAGACATGGTTATTTAATAGTTAATAGTTTTCCAAAGCCAGTCACCACCACAGAACAGCAACAAAGTCTAAGTAGGCAAGCAGTACTGAATCCCTCATTGCTTAGGCTGAAATAGTAAACACAGAAAACAAACCTACTGTCTTAATGAGTTGAAAATAAGTGACTTGAGTATTATATTTCCCCCTAGACAGTGAAGTTTGCATAAAACTGAAAACAATGCTGTTATGTACACATAAATCCCATTTTGTTTCAATAGCAGGGTATACCCTATGAGCTTTTTCTTAATTCTCCATTATAAGATGACATATGAATTCAATCAAAACTCATTACTGGAAACTCAACTAGCATAAATAAGGAAGGTTTTCTGATACAGTGCAGGGAAGGTGCCCTGCTGGACCTGTGGTTTGCAAACAGAGAAAAGACTCATGGGTGGAGAGACTGTTTATAAAGGCCTGTAGTGACAGGATGAGGAGCAATGGCTTCAAACTACAGGAGAGCAGATTTAGATTGGATGTTAGGAATGGGTTCTTTACCATGAGGGTAGTGGAACACTGGAACAAGTTGCCTGAGGAGGTAGTTGGGGCCCCATTCTTGAAGATATTCAGAGTGAGGCTCTGGGCAATCTGATATAGTTGAGGATGCCTCTGCTTACTGCAGAGGGGTTGGACTAGATGACCTTAGGAGTTCACTTACAACCTAGACCATTCTATGATTCTATGATGTAACAGCTGGAGACCTTCTTGGGCAGTGATCAGAAATGACACCTTGGACTTCCAGAAAGCCAGCTTTAGCCAATTACAGAGACTTGTTGACAGTCCCCTGGAAGGCAGTCCTGAAGGGCTAAGGAGTCTAGGAAGGATAGACACTGTTCAAGAAGCAAATCTGATAGGTGCAGGAACAGGCCATCCTCATGTGGTGAAAAGATGAGTTGGTGGGGAAGAATGCCAGCCTGTCTGAATGGAGAGATCTAGTTGCAACTTTGGGTAAAAATGGAGTTTGGCATCTTTGGAAGAAGGGTCAGACCCCTCAGGAGGACTACAAGTTGCTACGGGGCTACACAGGGAGAAAACTGGAAGGGCCAAACCCCAACTAGATATTAATCTGTCTTCAGCTGTAAAAGGCAGCATGAAATTCTTCTACAAATATATCATCAACAGCAGAAGGACTAAGGAGAATCTGTCCATTGATGGATGCAAGGGGAAATGTAGTGATGAAGAATAAGGAAAAGTCTGAGGTACTCAATACCTCCTTTGCCTCAGTCTTAAGTTGGAGCTCTTGTTTGCTGGATATGCAGCCCCCTGAGCTGGAAGATAGGGATGGCGAGCAGAATGAAGCCCACATAATTCAAGCAGTGGTTATTATGTGATGGTTAGGGACCTGCTGAACCACTTGGACATACACAAGTCTATGGGGTCAGATGGCATACAACCAAGGATATTGAGTGAGCTGGTGGAAGTGGTCATCAAGCCACCTTCCATCATATTTGACAGCAGTCTTGGCTAAATGGGGAGATCCCAGTTGACTGGAGGTTAGCACATGTGACTACGGCTTGAAGGAGGGAACAAAAAGCCTGTTAGTCTGATCTCAATGCTAGGGAAGGTCATGGAGAAAGGCTGCGATGTTGTTTACTTGGACTTTAGTAAAGTATTTGACACTGTTTCCCACAGCATCCTCCTGGGAGAACTGGCTGCTCATGGTCTGAATGGGTTGATGCTTTGCTGGGTAAAAATCTGCCTGGATGGCCATGCCCAAAGAGTGGCGGTGATGCAGTTAAATCCAGTTAGTGGCCAGTCACAAGTGGTATTCTTCAGGAGGCAGTGTACTTGGACCAGTTCTCTTGAATATCATTATCAATGATCTGGATGAGGGTATTGAGAACACCCTCTCCATGTTTGCAGACAGTACCAAGTTGGAATAGAATGAACCAGGTTGGAAAGACCATCAAGTCCAACATATCACCCAACAGTATGTAATCAACTAAACCACGGCACCAAGTACCCCATCCAGTCTCTTCCTAAACACCTCCAGTGACAGTGACTCCCCCACCTCCCTGGGCAGCCAATCACTCTTTCTATGAAGAACTTCTTTCTAACAACCAGTCTAAACCTCCCCTACTGCAGCTTGAGACTGTGTCCTCTTGTTCTGGTGCTGGTTGCCTGGGAGAAGAGACCAACCTCCACCTGGCTACAACTTCCATTCAGACAGTTGTAGACAGCAATAAGGTCTCCTCTGAGCCTCTTCTTCTCCAGGCTAAGCAACCCCAGCTCCCTCAGCCTCTCCTCAAAGGGCTTGTGCTCCAAACCCCTCACCAGCTTTGTTGTTAGGTGGGAGTGCTGATCTGATTGAGGGGAGGAAGGCTCTATGGAGGGACATGGACAGGCTTGACTGACGGGCGAAGATCAACTGTATGAGATCCAACAAGGACAAAGTGCTAGGTCCTGCATTTGCATCACAACAGCCCAAATATTGCTCTTTACAACTATCTGAAAGGAGGGTGTAGTGAGGTGAGTGTTGGTCTGTTCTCCCTACTAGTAACTGATAGATCGAGAGGAAATGGCCTCAAGTTGCACCAGGAAAGGTTTAGAATGGATACTAGAAGAAAATTCTTCATTTAAAGGGTCAAACACTGGAATAAGGCTCTCCAGAGAGGTGGCTAAATCACTGTTCCTGAAGGTATTTAGCTGACACAATTGTGATGCTGAGGGACATGGTTTAGTACCAGACTTGGCAAACTAAGATAATGGTTAGACTTATCTTTTCCAGCCAAAACAATTCTGTGGTTCCATGATTTGTGCATTTGTGCATTTGCATTTAAAGATTCCATTGAAACTTCAGTTGGCAGTTTAAAAGTACTTAATACCTGGATAAATACATATGGAAATTTAGAATACAGTAGTGATAAATACACCTGTAACTTGGTAGCTTCCTACCAAGACAAACACCAAGTCCTTTGAATGCAAAAGTAAGCAGAAGCAGGGTCTTCTGGGATACAGGTCTACCAGTCTTAGACAAAGCACACCTAAAAGGCAGTTTTGTAAGTTGTTTGGGGGCAATAATGATGGTATAAGTAACATAAATATCCAGTGTGTGCTTCTTTGATTTTATTTTTCCAACAGGAAACTGCACACTAAAAACTGATGAATAAAACTTAGGTACAGGTTTTGCCGAAATTGCAGCCCAAAGTCTCTTGTCTGAGCCCAACACCTGGTAGAAAACAGGATCAGGGAACTACAGACCTCATGAATAACTTTACAACTTAAATGATCATATTACTCTGTAATTTTTAAAGTGTACATAAGTATTTGCAAGGGTTGACCACACCTCCGAAGCTGTCTTGTAAGCACCCAGAGCAGGAAATCATTTTACTGACAACTTATTGCTACAATAGCAAAAAAAATTATGATTATGAAACAAGGTAGCTGGTAGGAAGGGCAGCTGCAACAACTGTCAAAATGCTGTTAAACTTGATTCCAATTCAACCTAAGTTAGATGAATAACAAAAGGAAAACAAACCACAGAAAGGTTTAAGTTGTACATCCAAACCGAGGGCTTGTATTTGTAGAGCAAATCAAAGGGCCTAATGTATGCATCTATGCTGCCTTTGTATATACACTGTATTTTTTTTCTGTTAACAGAAGATATAAGAAGCCACTCTTTCAGAGCAAGACTTTTAGTAGCGTAACAGATTTTAATGCCAGTGTTTCTATAATTACTGCTCAGCTACTGTGTTCAAGTTTATTTTGTAAGAGCTCACACCTGCTGCAATAACTGCTGCAAAACAAACCAGTAACAAAAACACTAAACACTCCACTAATGGGTGGGGTTTTTTTTGGCACAACTCAGTGGCAAAAGGCGAAAGCCTCTTCAAACTTGCAACTTGCACATGAGCTTCTCTACTGGTGAAAAACTGTTACAACCCATGAGCTGTGAATTACATTAAATACATGATGGACTGAGTTGTAGTTAGTTTAATGCCACAGTACATTTCAAGCAATGCATGTATTCACAACCAGCTGGAAGCAATCAGTGAAAAGAAGTAGCAGGCACAGTTCTTAGAAGACACTGAGTGCAGTAATAGTCTCAATGCCACTGTCCTGAGGGAATATAATATAGGGCTGGTAACAAATGTGAGGCTCAGAGACGGCCTTGGCTGCAGTGACCATGAAGCAGTTGAATTTAATCTCCTCAGGGCAATCAGGAGGACATATTCTAAGCTTACGACCCTAGACTTTAGGCGTGCAGACTTCGATCGCTGCAGGGATCTGCTAGCCAAAGTGTCGTGGGATGAAGCCCTGGAGGGAAGAGGGACCCAGGACAGCTGGTCAGTATTCAAGGACCACCTCCTCTGTGTCCAGGAGCTATGTATACCTATAAGGAGAAAAGCAGGAAGGAATGCTAGGAGGCCTGCCTGGATGAACAAGGAGCTGCTGGACACACTATCACGTAAAAAGAAACTCTACAGGAAGTGGAAGGAAGGACAGATAGAACAGGGGGTATATAAGGAAGCTGCCCGAGCAGCAAGAGGCCTGGTTAGGAAAGCCAAAGCAGAGTTTGAACTGAATCTAGCCAGGGGGTTAAAGGGAACACTAAGAATTTCTATAGGTATATTAATGGCAAGAAGAAGACTAGGGAAGGTGTGGGCCCCCTCAGAAAGGAAAGTGGTGAATTGGTCACAAGTGATGTGGAAAAGGCTGAGGTACTCAATCACTTCTTTACCTCAGTCTTCACTGCAAGGGCCTCCAGCCACACTCCTGGTGTCATGGCAGACGATGCCAGGGACGGGGAGGAAGAACTGCCCATCATAAGTGAAGCTCAGGTTCGTGATCACCTGAAGAACCTGAAAGTGTTCAAGTCCATGGGACCCGACGGGATACACCCACGGGTGCTGAGAGAACTGGCAGATGAGGTTGCCAAGCCCCTCTCTATTATATTCCAGAAGTCATGGCAGACTGGGGAAGTCCCCACAGACTGGAAAAGGGGAAACATTACTCCCATTTTCAAAAAGGGCAAGAAGGAGGAACCGGGGAACTCCAGGCCAGTCAGTCTCACCTCTGTGCCCAGAAAGATCATGGAGCAGATCCTCCTGGAGGCACTAATGACTCAGAAGAATAGTGAAGAGGTGATTGGGAATAGTCAGCATGGCTTTGCCAAGGGCAAATCCTGCCTGACAAACCTGGTGGCCTTCTATGAGCAGGTGACAGCATTAATAGATGAGGGGCGAGCAACTGATGTCGTTTACCTGGATTTGAGCAAAGCCTTCGACACTGTCCCACACCACCTCCTGGTCTCCAAGCTGGCGACACATGGGTTTGATGGATGGACCACTAGATGGATAAAGAATTGGCTTGATGGCCGCACCCAAAGAGTGGCTGTCAACGGGTCCATGTCCCAGTGGAGGCCAGTGACAAGCGGAGTCCCTCAGGGATCAGTCCTGGGACCTGTCTTGTTCAACATCTTTGTGGGTGACATGGACAGTGGCATCGAGTGCACCCTCAGCAAGTTTGCTGATGACACCAAGCTGTGTGGTGCAGTGGACACCCTGGAGGGAAGGGATGCCATCCAGAGGGACCTGGACAGGCTGGAGAGGTGGGCACAAGCCAACCTCATGAGCTTCAACAAGACCAAGTGCAGGGTCCTGCATCTGGGTCGAGGCAATCCCAGGCACAAATACAGGCTGGGCAGTGACTGGCTGGAGAGCAGCCCCGAGGAGAGAGACTTGGGGGTGCTGGTGGACGAGAAGCTCGACATGAGCTCTCAATGTGCACTTGCAGCCCGGAAAGCCAATCAGATCCTGGGCTGCATCAGGAGAAGTGTGACCAGCAGGTCAAGGGAGGTGCTTCTCCCCTCTACTCAGCTCTGGTGAGACCCCACCTGGAGTACTGCGTCCAGTTCTGGAGCCCATATTACAGGAGAGATGTGGACGTGCTGGAGCGTGTCCAGAGAAGGGCCACGAGGATGATCAGAGGGCTGGAGCACCTCTCCTATGAGGACAGACTGAAGGAGTTGGGGCTGTTCAGTCTGGAGAAGAGAAGGCTCCGAGGTGACCTCATTGTGGCTTTCCAGTATCTGAAGGGGGCCTACAGGAAGGCTGGGGAGGGACTTCTCAGGATCTCAGGTAGTGATAGGACTAGGGGGAATGGAATGAAGCTGGAAATGGGGAGATTCAGGCTGGATGTGAGGAAGAAGTTCTTTACCATGAGAGTGGTGAAGCCCTGGAATGGGTTGTCCAGGGAGGTGGTTGAGGCCCAGTCCCTGGAGGTGTTTAAGACCAGGCTGGACGAGGCTCTGGCCAGCGTGATCTAGTGTAGGGTGTCCCTGCCCATGGCAGGGGGTTGGAACTAGATGATCCTTGTGGTCCCTTCCAACCCTGACTGATTCTATGATTCTATAATATGAATGACTCCTGGGCTACACAACACATCTGCAGAATATGAAGTTCAAGCAGACAATGTCATCAAAACTGCTGACTGGAGCATCTTACAGAGCTGAAAACTGATGAACTGTCTCATGTATCTTAAGTAGTAATTGTTTTATACTTTGAAGTTTCATCTTGCGTGCAAAGTCCTTCTGCACAAGACTAACCAAGATCCAAACAGTGCAAAAGAGTTGATGCTAGCAAGCTTTTCTCATTAAATCATGAGAGCAGCAATTCAGTGTTCACCCCTACTGCAAATGGACAAGATATTACAAGCCCAGATCTACAAGATGACAACAATTATTATGTCATCAAGAAGCAAAATTGTAAGGAAACTGAATTTTTATTAAATATAGCCAAAATGATTTTATTTTTCATGCACACTACATCTTGCTTAATGTCAGTGAAGGCATTATCTTTCTTACACCCCTCACAGTGACAACCGTATCAGTCATGAGCAGCAGTTTCTTTATTACTGTGCACAGAATATTGCAGATGAGTGGGTACAAGCCAGCGTTAGAGGCAGCTGTAACTGACAAATCAAGGAAGTATTATAGATGCAGAACACGTTGGGAAAAATGCACTGTAAACCAGAGTATTTTTTTCTAGATGCTTTGATGTGTAAGAGGCTATATGTGCATACTTCCCATATGCACATTAATTCATATCACTGCTTTACTACATTTGTGAAGAAGTCTATGTACCCTATGAATAAAACCACCTGGTTCAAGCTTACTGATACTTGCTCACCTGTAACTTTATCCAATGGCCTCTTAAACACCAAGTTGTTCAGAAACGGAGCCAATCTGTTTAATACGTCAACTTTTACATGGGTAGAATAGCTTCTGTTACAGAGAATAACCTTCAGAACAGAACAAGCATAAAGCTGACATCTTTTCTAAAAGGCTTTGAGAATATAACTTCTGCGAGGAAAGCTTTTCCTCTATACCTTCCCTTTCAGTTGTTTTTGGGGAGCACCTCTAGACCAGATTTATGGGAATCTATTCTTGTGCTCCTTTGGAATGCCTGAGTTGAGTCCATCAGCCCTGAAAGCAACTCAGGAGGGCCTTGTTGCATGCATAACCAAGCAGCTGCAGTGAGGATATACGATTTCACCAAACTGCTGAACACTGACACATTTTGAAAGGCAGCAACCTACTTTCATATATTACTTACTATCTTCAGTGGTGACCCCAGTTTTCTCTTCACTCCAGTCACTCCAGTAGCCCACTCCATCTTCCTTCATGCAACGAATTGAAAAGACATACTCCATGTAGGGTCTGAGCCCTTGAACACTGAATGAAGTTCTTGGTGAGGCTGTATCTTCAGAAGGAACCTATAAACGGAAAAAAGCTTTTAAAAGTACTGATCAAAAATTGTAAAGCTGAGTTCCATGCCATTACAGCTCTCACTGCATACAGACTGAGTACAAACAACACTGATTTTTTTTCTCCTGTATTGCCAAAAGCTTTAATATCCTACCACAGTTTGGTAAGGGATCAGTAAGAGTTGCATTTACTGGGTATAACACATACACTAGAATAGGTATCTCTCATATTCATTATTCTTTTTTTAATCTAGTTAATGTCTGCCTCTCTTTCCTCCCCATGTAACTCCTCCATGTACTGATCTGCAATATCCAACCTCACATTTCAGAACTTTTCTAGGTTATCTGCTTGATTATTGATTGCAAAACACCTATGCCACAAGAATCCAATAAAGCTAGAAATTCCAGTATCACTGCTTCCACTGATATAGAGCAGTGTTTTTTAACTGACATTGGAAATATTTTGATTTCGGGTAACTTATATTTTTGCTAATATCCAAGTTTTTCAAAAAGCTTTTTCCTTTATCTTGGATTAGCAACTGAATGTCAGAAAAATATTCTTTGCTCATGTTCCACAAACAGATGCATGATGTAGATGATATATTTATAGATCTCCAGGGATGGCTATTCCATCATTTCTCTGAGCAGCTTATTCCAGTATTTGACAACCCTTCCAAAGAAACTTTCCCTAAAACTCTCTTGGTGCAACTTGAGGTCATTTCCCCTTGTCCTATCACTTGTTACTAAGCAGAAGAGACCAACACCCACCTTGCTACAATCTCCTTTTGTGTAGCTCTAGAGAGAAAGAAGGTCTGAAGGGAGCCTCAATCTTCTTTTCTCCAAACTAAGCAACCTCGGTTCCATGAGATGCTCCTTAGAGGACTTGCGCTCTAGACCCTTCACCAGCTTTACTACCCTTCTTTGCCTGTGGGGTTGTTGTGATCCAAACACAACAAGAAGAAAGCATCCCAGCAATGCAGTGTTTGCCCAAGCTTTAAATGACTGCACATGCAGGAGACTCACAAATGTTCTAGACATTGCAAGTACAGAAAAAAATTAAACATACTATGATGGGATGCAGAAGGTATCAGAGAAGTCCACAAAACCAAGACATTCAGTGTACTCTAGGACGTGCCGAAAAACCCAGATCATAGCCTTCATGAACAAGCCAGATAAATTACCTAGGGAGGCTACCTAAAACCTAAAGATTGTAAAGTGAATCCTCTTAACTACAGCAGTGAGAGAACTTCTGCAGTTAGACAAACAGGCAGAGGAGTAGCAGGAGACGTTAATGGTATTACCTGAATCCAGTTTGTGTCACCAGCGATCCTATAGCGAATATTGAACTTCAACTTCATCACAGCTGGTGAAATCCGATTTTCCCAGGAAAGCTTCAGAACAGTAGGTAGTATTCCTGAGTTGACTGATAAGTTGTGTGGAGACAGAGGTTTGACTAGAAAAAGAAGCTGTGAGTCAGCTCTGCAGATGTATTTTGTCATGCCTCTAGCAGCTGGTATTATGCTGGTACACTACTACTAAAGCTTTTCACAAGATCAAATCACTACTATTTCATATTGCTTCTAAGACAGACTACTGAACAAGACATTGCTATCTGAACTTGTGATTAAGTCTCTCATTTTCCCTGCCTTCATCCATCACAATTCAACATCTAAACAACAGTATTTTGGCAGTTATTTTTTATATTATATATTTTTACATATTATGTAGTATTATATATGTATTATATATCTTTTTATACATTATTATATTTTTTCATTAACATACCAATTCAGCAATATGCACAGAAGCAGCAGTTACATACTACTAAAGCTTTATTAAAAGGCATATAGTTACCAATTTCAATGGGATCAAAAACAAGAGGATCAGATTCAGCCTTCCCAAGAGCATTTGCTGCTTCTACCCAGACCTCCAGGTTAACAAAGAACTGAACATCAGTAATTGTACAAGAATTGTTTACATCTTTTGGTATACAGTCAGGAAAAGCCTCCTGTGGCCTAAACACGAGAGAAAGAAAAACAAGATATAAAGCAGTAAGTTTGGTTTCCTTTAGTCAACTTTTTAAAAGTTGATCAGAATGATCAGTTTAGCTTGCATGTTTCCCTTCTGCCATAATATTTGTAAGCAAAGGAATGGGAAGAAAAGGTGAAGAGATTAGAATGGTTTATTCAGCCACAAATGAATGATGCCATTAGATTAGAAACTGGCTTAAAATCTCTTGACTTCAAGTCATGTATCTTCAAAAGCACAAGTAGTACTGTAATTATGAAGTTACTTAAAAACTTCACCTCTGCCCAGGGCAGTGGTTGAGGCCCCATCCCTGGAGATATTCAAGGTGTGGCTCAACGGGGCTCTGGGCAACCTGATCTAGTTGAGGATGTCCCTGCTTACTGCAGAGGGGTTGGAACAGATGACCTTTGGAGGTCCCTTCCAACCCAAACCATTCTATGAGAAGTATTACAGCTATTAACAGAATCAAAATCATGTATCAAAAGATGCAGTCAGAACTGCCTGCATAACCTTCAAAGGTACAATATTACAGCTGCAACATTTAATGATTTTCACAGCTTAAGTGCAGATACACTAGGAGTATCAGGAGACTTGCAAATTGTTAAGCTTTTCTATGGACTTTCCACCATGCCTGTTACCAAAACACTTTAGCTGAATGGTGTAGATTGCAAACTGTAGGCAGTCATTCCTGTTTCTAGAGAAGCATAACAATTCTGCCCACTCCACTTTCATAGAATCATAAAATGGTTTGGGGATTGAAAGAAAGATCACCTCCAACTCCCCTCTCATGGGCAGGGACACCTTCCACTAAATCTGTATGCTCACAGCCCCATCCAGTCTGGCTTTGAGCACTTCCAGTAAGGGAGCATCTGCAGCTGCTCCTGGCAACCTGTTCCGGTGCCACATCACCCTCACAGTAAGGAACATCCTAGTATCTAAAGCTACTCTCTTTCAGTTTGAAACCACAATCCTACTAACTATACTCCTACTAACTATACTCCTACTAACTATACTCCTACTAACTATACTCCTACCCTTCCTCTAGGCCCTCTAAGTACCGAAAGGCAACTGTAAGAGTCTCCCCAGAGCCTTCTCTTCTCCAGACTGAACAACCCCAACTGTTTCAACCTGTCCTCATGGGGAAGGTCTGTTTCAGCCCCTTGATGAGCCTTGTGGCCCTCCTCTGGACCTGCCCCAGGTGGGATCTCACTAGATTAGAGCAGAAGGGAGAATCATCTCACTCCATCTGCTGGCCACACTTCTCTTGATGCAGCTCAGGATGCGACTAGCTTTCTGCGCTGCAAGTGTATACTGAGCAGGAGATGATCTTGAGTCTGAAAAATACTTAAGTTTATTTGCTTTCAGAGAAGAAATACTTTTGACAAAACTTTCATGTTACAATTAATCATGGTCAAACACCATTCTGAGTTCTTAGGAAGTAAAATCCCCCTACAAAATCCAGTCACTATATGTTGGTTTCTCTACTTAAGAGTCACAGAATGGTTTGGGTTGAAAGAGAGCTTTGAATGTCATCTGGTCTGAAGCTCCTGCAACAAGCAGGAACATCTATGATGGAAAAATGTGTAATACATAATGTAGGGCCAGCCACCCAGTGATTAGGTATATCCTATTCAAGCCACACGAACCGTGTACTTGAAAAATGCAGAAATCTGAGATAGCTGTTACTCTAAAACAAGAACAGAAACAAGACTCTAAGTCTTGATTTAGAACTACTTTAAAGATGAACTTATCTATTCCCCTCAAAATAGGGCAATGCAGCAGAGAAATGGAAGGGTTAGGAGCTCTTCTGAAGTATCAGTGGTTTAGCCTACAAGTAAGTCTTACAAACTACTTAGATATTCTACAGAGGGCTACTTACCATCTGTTTTTCAACCTGAAGTGAGTGTCTAAGAATGTGTGCCTTCCAGGGTCCCAGGTACAAGTCATATGATATGTGAATTTTGACCTCTGATAAACAATGCAGCTTAAGTTCTTGGGCTTCTCTGGGGGCACTGTACAGAACAAATTAGCAATAATTTATATATACATATATATATACACACACACACACACATTTCAGTCCAGTAAGAATCATGTTGTAAGAGTCCCATCACAGCAATTTCAGTGAAGATCAGAAGTATTTATAGTCAGATTTCTAAAGGTAGGGGGGAAAAATGCTAGATACCATCCACTAATGTAAGTCAAGAAGCCTAACCAGCTGCTCTGAGAAACAGTAGGCTGCATAGGGAACAAGCACCTGACACTACAGAATGGAAGCTTTCTCATTCCTAGAGGCAAAAATGTGCTATCAAACGTCTCTCATCTAAATCCATTTTAATTCATACTGAAAAAACAAATCACTAATGAGCACTACAGCTGGATTGGCATATGCTGACTTGGCCAGTAACCTGAGTTCTAAGGCAAGTGTAACAGGCTTATTCTCCCCCAACTGAGCTATGGATGAAGGATACTTGAGCTGTGAACTCCAAGAAGAAAGGGTTCTTTATTTTCCTTAAATTCACATTATAGCATATAAAGAGTTTGTTTCTAGCTTTTAGAATATTGCTATTTGCAA
The DNA here is from genome assembly GCA_033816785.1 of Picus viridis. Lineage (NCBI taxonomy): Eukaryota > Metazoa > Chordata > Aves > Piciformes > Picidae > Picus > Picus viridis. Next base: position 70,341,350 of record CM066606.1, on the reverse strand, counting down.
GAACACAATACATTCAAAGAATATTATTTCTTTTCAAGCAGTATTCTATTTTCAACAGAACTACTTTATGAGCCTTACAGTTTTATTCTGTTTACAGATCTTTTTCTTTAATTGACAGTATGAAAATACAGTAGCTTTAAATACAAATGCATCTCAAGGTTCATGTGTTAATTACAACTGTAGCATGTTATCTGCACTTTCATTTAGTTTATCAGCTTAGAATATTCTATCTGTCCTTACCTTTCCATGTACTGTCCTTACCTTTCCATGTACTTTGCCTGTCACATCTTAGAATCATAGAATCAGTCAGGGTTGGAAGGGACCACAAGGATCATCTAGTTCCAACCCCCTGCCATGGGCAGGGACACCCCACACTAGATCAGGCTGGCCAGAGCCTCGTCCAGCCTGGTCTTAAACACCTCCAGGGACGGGGCCTCAACCACCTCCCTGGATAACCCATTCCATGGCTTCACCACTCTCATGGTGAAGAACCTCTTCCTCACATCTAGCCTGAATCTCCCCATTTCCAGCTTCATTCCGTTCCTCCTAGTCCTATCACTACCTGAGATCCTGAGAAGTCCCTCCCCAGCCTTTCTGTAGGCCCCCTTCAGATACTGGAACTTCCTCAGAAGTTTAAATGAGGAAGATTGTTTCTCCGTTAAAGTATCTTCTAACTCATGTTACAGCCACGTTTATTTGTGAACTCAAGCCACCCTTATGCATATAGCCCATTCGACAGCTGCAAGAACTTTTGCCAACACTAGGTGGCAACATAACGAGCTACTCCTATATCGAGGACACTTAAACATATTTAATAAACAGCTCAGCAACTAATTAAGGAGTAGCATATTAAGTTATTCAGGTTACTTTCTCAGGACCTCAGTCTTGTCCCAAAGAGCATTTGCTGAGAATTATGCAAACTAATAAGCTGGAGAAGGAAAGTTTATGATTAGTTAAGTACTTTCTAGTAATCCAAATAGTATGTTCCACCTTTAAGGCAGTTCAGGTTAGCTTTAGTGATACAGATGGACTCAATATATCTCAGTCTGAAAGTGAAGAAACCATTAATTTCACAGTGTTACTATGAAAGCAGGACATACCACCTTACTGTACTTCCCTGAACATGGAAACAGAAGCAACAAGGAAGGAAAAGTTATTTCATTTAAGTGCACATCTTCCTGTCCTGTTTCAACACTCAAATACTCCAGAGTATTTTCCTTTCTTTTAAAGAAAGTTTTATTCTGTGCATATTTACCAGCTTTGATGGCATGTAACACAACGTTTCTACACAATTATCAAGGAAGAGAGAGAATGGAACTAAGTGTCTTAAAATGCACACACTTTCTATTGTTTGCATTCTTTTCTGTGTTTCTCAGAAGTAATTTAAAATTGGAATAAAAGGTGAGGAAAAAATGGTACTTACAGCCTACTGTTACTGTAATTCCATAAATATTCTGCTCAATCTGTCCATCTGCCAAAATGTTGCATGTCAGAGGAGTACCTAGTGATGAAGTGTCATTAAATGTGACACTGGAAACTGTTCTGTTTATTTCATGATATTGTTCTTTAGGTATCACTCTATTTTTAATTTTCCATATAATCTGACTAGCATAGATGTTGCCAAAGTCAAGACAACTCTCATTCAAAATGCATAATGCTGTGAAATTGGAACCAAGGGCCAATACAGGAGATTCTGGAATGATGTGACCACATGACTGTACAAGTCCACCTGAAACTAAAAAGAAAAATTACATCTTTACTGAAAACTGCAGAGCATTCCACAATCAATACTGCGGACACAACACAAGCATTATGTAAAAGATACTACATGTCTTAGCAGGAAACACTAGTTACTTGACAGTTACATAACTGAAAAGTATTACTGGACCACTAAACAGATTTACAGGGCAAACCCAGTGCAGTGTTCATCAGGCTTTGCAAAAACATTTTACCAAGCAAGAGAAGCTCTTATTAACAGTGAGTGGCCTTTAGAGAGAGGACAGTCTAGGACTGAACATCTAGGATGTTCTGAAAGAGGACGGTAATATAACTGAGGTTGCTCTTGCAGCTAAAAAGTACTTTCTGCTGAGAAAGTTAACAACAAAAAAAAACCTAGGACAAGAGTACATCTCTGTTGTTCTGGACTAGTTTCAGAAGAACTGCACACAAAACGTTGTCCAAATCTCTACAGCTTTAGTGTGTATACTATAAGCATATTTGGGAATTATAATGGACTCTGCATGTTTGATAGAACTCTTTTTAGATAACAACTTCAGCACAGTGTTACTATCAATGATCAGGCATATAAAGAGAAAAATGGCAAGTTTTAAAGATTAAATAGATGACTGAAATACTGCCTTGAATCAATAGCTATACTAAACATCTTCAGGATAATCACTTGCTACACAGTATCAGCAGCCCACAGCTCCAACTTGATCACAAAGCTTACTGCTTTAACAGTGTTTAGTGTGAACAAGACATGCTTTTACTCAGATGTAATTTGGCACATGTGGAATTAAAACAGTTTTTACAGTGATCAGCTCCAGTGAAGTCAGTGGAACCAAAGCTACCCTCCTCTGAATAGTGTGGTCTGGATGGTGGGGTAGTGCGGTAGATTGTGAATTAGTTGAAGAAAGGAAGTCAGAGAGTTGTGGTCAATAAGACAGAGTCTAGTTGGAGGCCTGTATCTTGTGGAGTCCCTCAGGAGTTGGTACTGGGACCAGTACTAATCAATATATTCATCAGCCTGGATGAGGGTACAGAGAGCACTGTCAGCAAGTTTGCTGATGACACAAAACTGGGAGGAGTAGCTGATACACCAGAGGGTTGTGCTGCCATTCAGTGAGATTTAGACAGGCTAGAGAGTTGAGTGGGGAGAAATTTAATGAAATACAACAAGGACAAGTGTAGTCTTGCACCTGGGAAAGAAAAATCTCATGGCCCAGTTGGCGGCTGATCTGTTGGAGAGCAGCTCCAGGGTAAAGGACCTGAAGGTCTTGGCAGACAACAAGATGACCATGAGCCAGCAATGTGCCCTTGGGACCAAAAGGCCAATGGCATCCTGGGGTGTATTAAAAGGGGTGTGGCTAGTAGGTCCAGAGAAGTTCTCCTGTCCCTCTGCTCTGCCCTGGTGAGGCCACATCTAGAATACTGTGTCCAGTTCTGGGCCCCTCAGTTCAAGGACAGGGAACTGCTTCAAAGAGTGCAGCGCAGAGCCACAAAGATGATTAAGGGAGCGGAACATCTCTCTTATGAGGAAAGGTTAAGGGAGCTGGCTCTCTTTAGCTTGGAGAAGAGGAAACTGAAGGGTGACCTCATTAATGTTTATAAATATGTAAGTAAGAATACAGAATTAACCAGATTGGAAAAGACCTTCAAGAGCATCAAGTAAGTGAAGGGTGAGAGTCAGGATGACAGAGCCAGGCTTGTCTCAGTGATTGTCCAATGACAGGACAAAGGGCAATGGGTGCCAACTAGAGCATAAGAGGTTCCACATGAACATAATGAAAAACTTTTTCACTGTGAGGGTCACAGAGCACTGAAACAGGCTGCCCAGAGAGGCTGTGGAATCTCCTCTGGAGACATTCAAAGCCTGCCTGGATGTGCTCCTGTGTGACCTACTCTAGGTGATCCTGCTCTGGCAAGGTGGGTTTCAACTACATGATATTTCAAGGTCCATTCCAACTCACAACATTTTGTGACTCACTATAGCTGAGCAGTGAAGAGAAGCAGAAATCAGCATTGGTTTAATGTGCATTTAATATTAGGAGCACAGATTAGGTCTCTTTATCCTAATAAACCTGGCTTTCTGCCCACACCTCAAAAATGTCTATGCAAAAAGCAAGAATGTCCTTCAAGCATCTGATTAAACAAGTTCTACAAATCTCTTGGATTTGAGACATGGAAGTCTTACCTTTGAGAGAACAAATATTCAAGAGGAGACAGAAGCCACGGGCCACCCAGCTCCACCCAGAAAACATGCTGCACACAATTCCTGCAACGTTAAAAAAATTTTTAAAAAAAATTTAGTCCATTACTCTTGACTTTATATCACTGTCAAATGCAGATTTGTATTTGATCTACAAGAATTTCTCAGGTATGCAAGTTTAGTTTTCTGAAAGAGTTAGTTTCTTCCCACTGTAGAGAAAAAGATAGGCATATTGCTTCCATTTTACTCACTGCTGTAATAAAATCTAATGCCTGTTTAAAACAACTGATGCCTTTTTAAAGAATCTTTATTTACAAATTTCAGAGGTACACCGGCTTACATTTTTTGTGTCATATACAGAAACAACTTCACCAGTACCTCCATGAGAGGCTCAGTCAGAATAGAAAGCGCAATACCGTGGCTTGGGTTTTAAAATAGAACCCTGTGAATCTGATTGTGGTTACCATACTTCCCTAGCTTTCAAGGGCACTGATATAAATGCTTTGCACATGGTACAGAACAACTCACCATAAAACCATATTCACCATGGGCAACAGAAAAGTGGAAAGCCCACCCAAGTACAGTATGGGAAATAAGCAGGTGTAATTATAGTGTCACAATCACGCTACACTTCAAATTATACCTGCTTTTAGGCTGTTGTGATATATTTTACTTTTCCCCCTGCTGATCAATGCAGTTTGCAGAAGACTGAAACTACTCACCTCCAGACCCCCAAAGGCAGCTATTGCAATCCCTTCCCATGTGTGCCATTTTTTAAAACCACACTAGTCTCTCTGGCTTTTGCAAAGCTGAGTTATACTAAGCACTTCCATCCATCTTGTCTAGATAAAAGCCATAACAAAACAAAACAAAAAAAGAAGGAAAAATATGCTATGGAAAAATGTGGTAGGTCTTACAACTAATAAAACAAGGAGTCTTCAGGTTAGAGCAAGAAAGATACTTCCATGGAAAGTAGTGTTTGCTTGTCTGAGCCTATGAATACGGTCAGCTGAAGATAGTGTAGAAACCCTTCATATAAGCTACACTAAAACTTAAAATGCAGTTCCAAAACTCAAAATAACTGCTGCTAAACACCAATAGTCTAACTTAAAGTATTTAATGGTGAGCTAAGTTACAAGTAAACACAGTTGAAAACTCAATATTCAGGGACTATAAAGCACAGCACAAAGTCTTCTGTTCTACAGGCTAGTGCAGCATATTAGGAATCTAAGGTTAAATTTCAACCTGATGCTGAGCTAACATTGAAGCAGCTAATCAGTTCAGAAGCTTCCCCCCGCCAAACAAACAGCCAAACCAGCATTTTATCTATACTGTATAGTCATTTTGGATCACTAAGAGGAAAGGAAGACAGAAATAAACTGGTATTAGGAGTTTCTCACTTTCACAGTTCAGTCTGCCCAAGTGGCAGAGTCAAAGTCCATCCAAATACTACACAATTTTTAAAAAACAGGGTCAATTTAGAACTGCTGCTGGTAACAGTTCATAACTCATGGAACATAGGCTATCTTAAAGAAATAATTGTTAAAATGCGCTGATTACTTCATTAAAGACTGACATTAAAAACTCATATGCCATAAGATCACCTCATTTAATCTCTGAATCACATGGGACTTCTATTATTCTTCATATCCTGTGAGCATTTTCAAAGGAAGCACTAAGTCTTTATGCCTGAATCTTAAAGCGATGCTTTAGGCAGCGCCTGATGAAAAGCTAATACTGACTCTAAAGTCAAACTTCATATGCCCAAAGTAGCAGCAGCACAGAGTTTTACGACTAACCTGTGAGTAACAGTTTTTGAAGAAATGTCAGGCACTCATGCAAAATGGGTATCATTACTTATTCCGAGAAGCAAGGAAGTCTTACAGCTTAATCTTATTTCAAAAATCGTAACTATCCCAAAGTGAATACAGTTATATGTCATGATGAGTTATCAACTCTCCACTTCAGGGAGCTGACAATCACTATCCAAGTTACCTATAAATGACACTTTCAGTTAAGAAACTACAGCTAAAATAACATGGTTTTGCCAGCAAAGCCAGCTTTAAAGTGAGGAAATACAGACCACATTATGATCACCAAAGGAAGGCATTAGGTTTATTAAGGCTCATCGCTAGAATCACAAAAGCCCAAAGGTTGCTGGCAAATGGATTTCCAAAAATGCCTCAAATGAAGAGCTAAGTTTACAGCTTCAAGTAGTAATCTTACTGAAAACCACACAGTTCAGGCAGATACTGGATATGATACAGCACATAGCAGCTATGGCTTGAGGCTTGTAACAAGCCAGTTAGTACCTAAAGCCAATCTAAAAGCTATGGCTATCCTTAAGGAACTTTGATCACTCAATCCATAACTGCTTTCTAATTAGGAGTATTTAAGCTACAAGCTTTCTTTCTTCCTCCAAACTTCTTCCTTCTTGGAAACATTTGGAAGGCTCAAAAACCTCCAAACACCAAGAGAATTACTTGAAAATCACACATAACTTCATATGCACATATAATTCTGGAATTAACTTTCATGTTTAAAATATCTATACACAAATGGTATCTTTCACCAAGCAGGCAAGTAATTTTTCCACATTATCTGTTCCTTTGCCTCTAGAAGGAGGCTTCTCTCTATTGCTGGAGTTTTAGAACATAACTCAGAATAAAAAGCCCAAAGGACCACAAATTAAAACCACTGAGACATTTTATTATAAGCAACAAATATTTTCCTTGCAAGATTTTTTTTTCTTTCCTTCTCAAGATGGAGATCATTTTCCCTGAAACATTTCTGTTTTTTCCAGCTACCGAAAGACAATTTATACAAAATAATGTCTTGGTATTCCATGCTCTCATTTTGAAGCCAGACCTTTAAGACTAACAACCATAAATGCCGGTTCTCCAATTTAGACAGTTCTTGTGAAAGTAAGAAACTTCTAACACCAGTTTATTTCTGTCTCCCTTTCTTCTTAGTGGTCCACATACAACTGTGCTGTTGCTAATCCTCCAGATAAGCAGTATGGAAGACAGTGTATTTCTGGTTGAGGTTGAGATTTATAGATGTGAATATGCCTCTCTTCCCCTCCCCCTACCATATATATAGGTTTAACTTTCAGAGATATCTCTTATGGACATGTAAACAAGATCTAAATATTTATTTTTAATGATTAGCTTCTAGGAATTCACATTTTCATGGTATTTTCCTACTTTACTCTCCTACAATCCTGTATGTTGTGATACACCATCATACAGATTAAACATTTGCTTTTCAAAAGATACCTTTTACATATAGAATAGAATTAACCAGGTTGGAAAAGACCTTCGAGATCATCCAGTCCAACCTATCACCCAACACCATCTTATCAACTAAATCATGGCACCAAGTGCCTCATCCAGTCTCCTCTTAAACACCTCCAGTGATGGTAACTCCACCACCTCCCTGGGCAGCCCATTCCAATGGGCAATCACTCTTTCCATGAAGAACTTCTTCCTAACATCCAGCCTAAACCTCCCCTGGTGCGGCTTGAGACTCTGTCCTCTTGTTCTGGTTGCCCGGGAGAAGAGACCAACCCCCACCTGGCTGCAAACTCCCTTCAGGTAGTTGTAGACAGCAATAAGGTCTCCCCTGAGCCTCCTCTAAAGAGGGCTAAACCCTGCTTTTGAAAGGAAAGAATAAAGCCCCTAACTCCCCAAAGTGTCCAACATCAGGTTGTGGAGCTTCAAGACAGCACAGATCACTAACCAAAAAAAAAAAAAAAAAAAAAAAAAAAAAGACCCCAGGTTTTCTCTCCAGAAATGCCTCAGAAATAACAAGCTTTTACCAGCTGGCAACCATCTAGTCAGTATAAAACAAGGATGAAAACTGAAACTGGGATTTATTCTCCCTCTGCACTGCCAGTACACTTCCTAGACCACTTTCTTTTGTGCCTCAAGTTTCACCATCTGCAAGATGAAAATAATGACAAATTTTTTAGAAAGAGTGTCAGAGACACACCGCAAGGTTAACTGAGCTCAAGTGCACACTGTAAATTAGCAGATGACCTAGGCTGCTCACTGTACCCTCTCCTCCCTAATTCCTCAGATTAGTCCTTCAGCAGTTGGACCAGGTACAGAACTGCGTGCTTCCCTTTCAAGGCCAGCAGTTTCCTACCGTCTGGTCTACGGCCAGTGAGACCAGACCGCTTGCGGTGAAGGCAACAAAACACATCACTTTTACCCAAGAAAACGCCTGTCGGCAATATAGGCAAGCTTATTAGCCTTGAAAAGTTCTTACATAACAGTCGAAGGAGAATCGCAGCACCTTTATTAAAGCTGTCCGCATTAGCGACCGCCGCACAAGAGAAAAAAGCCGGATCAGTTTCAGTCTTACCCCTTACGCCACGCCGGTAAGTCAGTAAAATCGCACCAAGACTAGGGACGGACGAGGAACTTCAAGCAGCTGGAACCTCGCACATCGGAAAGAAAAGGGACTTGACAGCCCCCAGGCCCCCTTACCGGGGACGCCCCTGGCAGCCCGACAGCTGAGAGGCCATATTGCATTTTAAGCGCCACCACCGGGCCAGCTCCGTCAGCGCCTGCCGGGGAAAGACGGGTGGCCACTACTGGGAGCGGACAGCGGAACCCATGCCCCCTTACAGCCCGCTGGGCCAGGCCGTGGAGAGCTGCTCACGGTCTTGCGGCCCGGGCTGGTAAGACTGCAGCTGGATAAGGATCGGGCTCGGAAGAATCGACCGAGGAAAGCCGGAGATCAGTACGGGAAGTGAATGGCGCAAGGCTGCCGTCCTCCCCCTTCGGCCCCCAGTCAACCCTGGCCAAGTGCCCACTCGCTTGCTTTGCTGTCTCCGCCCGCGGCGCACGGCCGGGCCTGCCAAGCCCGGCTATAGCCCGATCGGGACGAACGGGCCAACATGACCCCCACGGTCAGACGTCCCTCAGGGAGAGGGGCGCACAGAGGCGGCGAAGAAGCTAAGAAGGGGGATGGGGAGAAGGTGCGAGGATTAAAGGAGAAACCAAGGAAGGCCGCAAGGCTCCTGACTCTTACCTGCCGCTGCAGCGCTTTCACCACCACCTCGCGGCGCCCCGCTGACAGCCCCTAAATAACGGCTCCGCCGCGCCGCGCCATCGCGTCGCCGTCCCACACGCAGAGCCCCACGCCCGGCCACGATCCCTTCCCCCCGCTCCCGCCGCGCCCTTCCCTCCACCACTCGGCTCGCCATTGGCGCTCAGGGGGCGCGACGCCGCCGAAAGGGGGCGGGGTTTCCCGTAATGCGCCGCCTGATGCCAGGACCCCGGGCGCGAAGGGCGCGCGCAGCTGGCGCGGCGGGGGGCGGTGGCCTATGAGGGGAGGCGGTGGTCCCTGAAGAAGGAAGGCAGCTATGCCCGCTTTCCCTCTGCTGCCGCCGTCTGGTCAGCTCTCCTCGTTCCCACTCCTCTTGGAGCGGTGCTTCCCGCAGGGTTTCCTCTCAAGGTGTGTTTCAGCGCTTCACGGCCCCGCTTCCCGGGGAGGGGGCGGGAGCGCAGTCACCTCTATCGCCTCCTGCGTCTCTTACTGGCACGGTGGGCGGAAGCTGCTGGACACATAGCAGAAGCGAGCCGGCGCTGCTTGCGAGGCCTCTGGAAGCTTCTCCCGGGCCTTAGCTGGACGGGCCTTCGCTGCTAGCATGGTGGGCAGCAGTGGCCTGAGGAGCGAGCAGCCTTCCCAGCGTTTCGCAATGCTCCCTTGGGACCACGGGCGGCTGGAAAACGCTATTAGCAGCAGTGGTGTTAGTAAAACGCTGTTGCAGAGGAGCGCCTATAAAAGGTGTGTGTGGACGGCTAGACTGCGAGGAAATGGTACTTAACGTAGGTCGGTCGTGTGATCTGGTCCACTGGATCAAGTGTCTGTATTCCTTTCATGGTTATTCTTGAACAGCTTAATCAGTAACCCTGAAATTTTTGCTTTTGCAAATGGGACATGGTCATGCACTCATAAGTTGTCCTCTACATTCCAGATTAATTTTCTCCAGTTGACAAGTGAAAAGGAACGCATTCCAGTCCACGTCTACAACATCCTGTGCTAAGAGTGTGAAAGTAGGCAATTTCTAATTAGGAAAGTATGGGACCTCACGCGTATGATCAGGTTGTTTCCTGCCATATAATTCTGGCTTTTGCCCATTTACTTAGATTGTCTTTGGGCTTGAGTGCGATATGAGCTGTGTGGTATTTTTCCCTACACCCTTAGAGGGGTAGGCAGATTGGCTAGGCAAATAGGGCATCTAGTCCAGCACCCTGTTTTCAAATGCTATCATGAGCTGCTAATGAGAAAAGATTTGGAAAAAAGAGGTGACCTTTTTCTCACGGTTGTAGTACCAGTCTGTTATTTTACTTTCTGAGATGACTTAATGCCCAATAAAAATGTTATTACAAAAATGTGTATTTTATACATAACAGAGTAAAGCTGTATAGGTACTTCAGAGGTCATTTTGTTCCTCCACTTCTCTCAGGACAAAATTTGCTATACTTAAGTAGTTTCTGCTGGGTGTTTAACCTGCAGGTTATTACTTCATGTCCCTAATCGTAATTGATGCTCTTTCTAGCAACCTTAGGTGCTTGAAGGGCTGCTCTTTTCTCCCACTGGTGGACTCCACACTAAACAGATCCAGGCCTTTCCGTCTTCTCTTACAGGATTTTTGTTGTTAAACTCCTTCTTGATGTATCAGGACAATTGATATCTGGGAAATAATGTTCACAGTTTTTGCATTATTAAAAAGAAGGATTTAAGGTTACGATTTGTCACTTTTGCTTTCTCTTCAGATTACAGTTGATGCGTTTCTGTATATGTTGATGTAGGATTACAGTTTGAAAATCATGTGTCTTTGGTGGATTTTCAGTCTGTACAGATACTCCTGCTTCAGTACTCCAAAAAAAAACAACCCATGCTTGGCCAAAAAAGGTTGAGTGGAAGCAGGTTTAGCTAGTGGTACACACAAAAATTTTTTTTTCCTTACTTTAGCCTGCCTTCTATGACTTGTAAGATCATTTGAGTTCTTCTGCTAAATAGACATTCCAGGAGTAGACACTCAACTCTCACTGAACCTTCCCCACTCTGATGCTGCAAAACCAGTTCTATTTCAGGCCTAATTTACAATGTGATACACATTGTAATTCTTCAGATTAGCAGGAGCACTTGTATTTCACAAGTTATTTATAGGCTCAAGATACAGCTATTTCCACATAGCTGAAGTTGCACAGAAGAAAAGTTTTTTTTCCCGAGTTACTTATTCAGTAAATTACAGAAAAAATATTTTTCTATGGCACAAAATGTCATTGATACAGTAGCAATTTAGTTGCTGTATTCAGTATTTTGTGAGCTATTCTAAAATGATTCGGTTTCCCAAAGATTTTCTTGTAGGTTTGGAAGGTGATAATATGCTTGTCTATATACCCTGTCTCCTGTTAAAAACTCTAAGTTCATGGAAAGATATCTCAAAAGTATAAAGCCTTGGACAGTCCCATTTCTGTATGATATCATTCAGTAGGCATGAGTCAGTCCTGTATTTTCACCAGCCCTAACTGCAACAGTGACATGTGTCGTGGGGTAGCCACTGCTCTTCTGGGTAGCCTGAAGACAGTTGTAATAGTTTCTGTTGATTACTTAGTTGATGTTGCTTATCTTGTTAGTCCAGTAATTCTCAGTCAGTGCTGCTATTTGACTTACACCACTCGGAAGAAACACTTGTGTTGCAAATGGAAGTAAAGGGAATTAAGTTTGGCTAAGATTTTGTTTTTCTTTCTTAAATGGTCACCATCTACACCAGATGTGATTTGCATCAATCTTTTTCTTCTTTCACAGGCAGGACTGAATGTTTTGGGCAATTACGCTGAATCACTCGCTGGGTTGCGTTTTGTTTTTATTCTTATGAGACGTAGGATTTTCATCTGACAGGAGGGTTGCTTATGTTGCAGTGATTTCTAGTTCTCTGTCAGCATCTCTAGTAATGAATAGTTTGTTTTGAATGATCTTGCTGAAGGTGAAACTCAACTGTGGTCACAAACACTGCACCAAAACCTCTGCTGATGTAAACAATGTGGTCCATGGGAGTTCTGAGTGCTTACATTCTGTCACGGTGTCTTATAGGCTGGAGTGTGAAATAAATTGTCTGAATGGTGGCCTTTTAAAATACACAGCATGTATTTTAAATAATGCACAAAAGTTGTGACTGTGCTTACATTATTAGACATTTTCTGGGTGTTCTGGTTTGAGCCTACCCAGCTAGTAGCAAAGCAACCAAGCAGCTGCCTGCTCGTTCCTACCCTCCTCCTGTGGAGAATATATAGCAAAAGGCTTGAGGACCAAGACAAAGAACAGGGAGGGTTTCCTCACCAGTTGCAGTCACAGGCAAAACACAGTATTTACTCGAGGAAACAAAATCAGTGTAATTTGAACAACATCACCAATTTAACGATTGAATAAGAGTAGGAGAGTGATGAATACAACTGGTTTTTAAAAATGCCCCACAGTGGTGCAGGAGGGTTGAAGTCAGTCCCAGTCTGTTCCATGTTTTCTGACCCAACTTCCTCTTCAGGGGGAAAACTACTCACAGTCTGCCCCTTCTGCAACCTGGTGTCCCTCTGAAGGAAGACAGTCCACAGACATTGAATACTAATATGTGTCCCTCCCAAAGGCATCAGCCCTCCCAGCAACAAACAGCTCTAGCGCAGGTCTTCCTCAGAGTCATGGTCTCCTTCAGGATCAGTCTCCTACTCTGGGCTTCAGGTGGTATTCTGCTCCACTGTTGATCTCCATCGGCTGGAAGGGCTCAACCTATCCTACCATAGGCAGATTGGGTAATTACTACTTCAGCATGTCTCCCAACTTCCTTCCTCACTGGCCTCAGTGTCTGCATGGTTGTTTTTTACTTTCCACTCTTCTCCCAAAACAAAGGAACCAGCTCAACAGGATTTTTCATTCTTAATAATGTTATTACAGAGGTATTGATTGCCTCTGCCTTGACTGGAAGCAGGTCTGACTTGGAACTCTGTGTGCTTCCCAAAGCTCACAACAGTAGCCCCATCCTTGCTACCAGAACACTGCCAGGCACAAACCCAATGCATGGTGCATGCAGGTGAAAACAAGTTAATAGCATTATCACTGCCATTTGATAGAATCAGGATATTTGGGGTTCCAGGTAAGAAAACAATTTACACCTTGCAAGCATGTTGTGAATTGCCTTTTCTGCACATGGATGATTTCCAGAAAGACTCTGGTTTGATTTAACTGCATTGTATACCTCCCTACATTGTTCTCCTGTGTACTACTGTATGCAGTGCAGTACACTACTGATACGTAGGTAATATAAACACTCTTAATTTGAAGTTTCAAATGCCCAGGGAAATCCAAAATTCTAGCCACATAAAAAAAGGTTCCTGCAAACAGATTGTAATCTGCACATTGAGTTAAGCATTGTATGATATACATTAGTCTATTGAATTCTTTAAATATATGAGGCAAGAATAAATGGAAATTAATTGTCAGGAATTGGGAGGTCTTTGACGTTATGTATCTGCTTGTTTACACTGCAGTTTGTGTTCCAGTAGGGTTCAGATTAGGACTATATAGGACATTTTCAAGCTCTCATGCTCAGTGGCTAGCGTATAAGTGCATGGAGCATGCCTTCACACTGTTTTTTCAGCTCCAGGAGGAAGGGGTAGCCTGCAAATATGATGATGGGCAGTAACACTTGAAAAACAGTCTGTGATTGGCAAAAGTTTCTGGGTAGCTGCTTGACTGTGGAATCAGTATAATTTTAGAGATTCTCTCAGAGATTGCTTGTTAACAAACTTGTATCACCTTTTATGTATTATTTCAGTAGTTTTGTAACAAGTTGTGACAAAGTCTGCAGTCAATGCAAAATCTACTGAGTCCTACAACAGATGTGCTGCAGTGAGGAAAATATCTTTCCAGAATGTATTGTTATCTTGGGACAAGTACATGAATAGAGCATTCATGTTACACTGGAGAGGTTACACCAATGGGCCAAGGCTAATTGTACGAAGTTCAACAAGGCCAAGTGCCAGGTCCTGCACTTGCGTCACAGCAACCCCATGGCAAGCTACATACTTGGGAATGTGTGGTTGGAAAGCTGCAACTTGGAAAGGGACCTGGTGGTATTGATTGATAGCTGACTGAACATGAGTCAGCAGTGTGCCCAGGTAGCCAAGAAAGCCAGTGGCATGCTGGCTTGTATTAGAAACACTGTGGCTGGCAGGAACAGGCAGGTGATCATCCCCCTGTACTCAGCAATTGTGAGGCCACGCCTTGAGTGTTGTGTTCAGTTCTGGGCCCCTCACTGTAGGAAGAATATTGAGGTGCTGGAGCATGTCCAGAGAATGGTAATGAAGGGCCTGGATCACATGACTTATGAGGAGGATTTGAGGGAGCTGGGGTGGTTCAGTCTGGAGAAGAACTGGGAGAAGGCTGAGGAGAGGCCTCATCACTCTACAGCTGAAGGGAGGTAGGGGTAAAGAGAGGGGGCAGCTTCTTCTCATAGCAAGCTAGAGGAAATGGTTACACTTGTGCCTGAGGAGGTTTAGGATGGATGTTAGGAAATATTTCTTCACTGAAAGGTTTATCAATCATTAGAATGGTCTGTCCAGGGCAGTGGTGGAGTCCCCATCCCTGGGGGTGTTAATGCGGTGTTTGGATCTGGCGCTTGGGGACATTGTTTACTGTTGACCATTCAGTACTGGGTTGAAGGTTGGACTGGATGATCTTTGAGGTCTCTTCCAACCAGATATGTACTGCGACTCTGTGATCCTGGGTGTGGAAAGATTTCACAGTCCTGAATAAATGTGATTTTGTTGGAAATGGGTTGTTACCAGAACCGGGCTCTTGGAAAGTATTTTGAAGTCCTGGAGAAGCTGAACATGACCTTTTAATGACAATGTTCTGACCCAGGACAAGTGAAAGACGTTTTCTGTGAGGTGGCTAAACCACTGTATGGAGTTGTTCATCTGGGAGATGTAATGACACATCCAAACCTGTCATTGAAGTGATGATGTTATCTCATATCACTGTCCTGAACTTGAACTTGGGCATTCAGCATCCTTACACTCAAGATGAAAGGTAAACAAACAAACAAAAAAAGGATGATGTAACTGTTGGAAATGATTCAGTAAGGGTTACAGCATTTCCCAGCTTCAAAAATTAACAAATATGAGCTGCTTAGTTGCAGGAAACAACAGGCTTGGTAATTCATATCTTCCTTTTAAGGGAGACGGGAGGGTATTGCCTTTTTCCATACAGTAAGTGTTTGTGATCCTTGTAGCAAAAGGGTAAAAGTTCACTAAACTCACTGTTGCTAAGATAGCAACAGCCAACTAAATATGTGCAACCTAGGCAAAAACAAGTAAAAAAACCAACTATGCAGATTATGCTTAATGGCACTTGTTGCACCAAGCAATGAATAATGCATGTGGCAATAGGGCTATCCTCATTCTTTAGCATTGCTATGCCCACTGGGTTGCAAAAATCTGAGACTCAGTACAAGGTGTTGAAAAATTCAGTCAGGGTCTGTAGCACTGTAACAGAGATTCAGTTCACGAAAACCTTGTGATCATTGAAGAAGTGAAAAATAGGGATAGCATGACCCCTCTGCATGTGATGATCTTGACAGGGAAGCTCTCAGCAAGAGGAATAGCAAACACCATGAAGCTGAAGTGGAACATATGGAATAGAAAAAAAATTGGTTATAGCCCGCTGAAAAATAATGGCACATCTGACAAATGGTAGTGCAGAATCCATCAATTTGCTTGTTTTTCTGGGGTTGATACTGCACAGCCATTGTAATCTTAGACCTAAGCTTTTACTGATGGAATGTGCTGTTAGGTTTGGAACACAAGCCCTATGAGGAAAGGCTGAGGGAGCTGGGGTTGCTTAGCCTGGAGAGGAGGAGACTGAGGGGTGACCTTCTTGCTCTCTACAACTACCTGAAGGGAGGTTGTAGCCAGGCAGAGGTTGGTGTCTTCTCCCAGGCAGCCAGCACCAGAACAAGAGGACACAGTCTCAGGCTGCGCCAGGGCAGGTTTAGGCTGGATGTTAGGAAGAAGTTCTACACAGAGAGAGTGATTGCCCATTGGAATCGGCTACCTGTGGAGGTGGTAGAGTCATCTTCATTGGAGGTGTTCAGGAGAAGACTTGATGGGGTGCTTGGCTGTATGGTCTAGTTGTTGGGTGGGTTGGATTGGTTGATGGGTTGGACGCGATGATCTTGAAGGTCTCTTCCAACCTGGTGTATTGTATTGTATTGTATCAGGAACAGCGTTTTCCCCCAAAAGGTAATGGGCAGGACAATTAGAAAAAAAGCAGTCTGACCTTCACTGTAGGAACAAGGCTAAAAGTGAGGCCAGAAAAATGTAAAAGCTTCTAAATCAAGGAAAGCAAATATGAAATATGAGTGAAGAATGAAAATGCTGAAAATTATTAATCAAACACAAAGTGCTCCAATTAGAGTCAGTAATACAGTGAAACTGCAGTTCACTGAAAGGAAGTGATGATTCAGGCTGATAGCCAAGACAAGCTGGAGATGTTACAATGGAGTTGCTTATGCCACATGTGTGAGCTGCCCATGAGTTTAGTATGCTTTTAGCAGCTGCTAGAGCTAAAAAGCACAAATTGTTGACATGTCCTTGGACAAATGCTTAAGGCAGAGCACTTGAACAGTGGACAAGAAGACCGACTAGGAGTAGAAGACTATTAAAAAGGTGAGGAATATGTCCTCAGAATGAGTCAGGTCGCCCCTCCTACTTGATCTCAAAAACTTTCATGAGCAGTATGGCCAATAGCAAGTCTGACAGAAAATGTCAGTCAGTCATTTGCTGTCAAAGTAATCTGGTATTTGAACAAAAAAAAAATGTTATCCACAGCCTAACTAAGCCTGAGAATGGTCTGACAGAAGTAACAACAGAAAAAGGCACCCTGAAAGGACATAGTTCAGTCCCCTTTGGTTTAGGATTTATATTCAATGCCAATCTGTATTATATAGATGTAATTGTGGATTCCTTTCTGGTATTGACCTCTTAAAAAACAGGTGTGAGTGTCACCTTCTGTCCTTTCCAGTGAGCAGGGAATAATCCTAATAAAGCAAATAGTGACTGGCTGTGGTTGTTTAGATGTTCCTTATTTAGGATGGGCCGTAACAATGTTCCTGTTAGTACATAACTAAATCACCTGATAGGCCTCTTCAGGCTTACAAGGCTGTTGTAGTTTAAAGAGCACACAGAAACAATTTTACTCCCAAAGGGAGTAAACCAGAGATACTCTCATTGGATTGGAGGGAAATACAGAAATTGTGTTAAAAGATACACAGGAAAATACATAATTCATGAATCCTTAACATCTAATACTAATACATTCTAATACTAATACTAATACATTCTATGATTCTATGATTCTATTCTATGATTCTAATACATATACAGGATACATGAAAACCCCTGAAAACCTTCCCTCTGACCACACTGAACCACAAGTCCCCAGTGCTCCGTTTCTCCCCCCTCATTGTCTCTCTGACCTAACCAGGAGAAAATTAGTCAGGTCTCTGAAAGCCATAAACAGGCCTAACTCCCCTGTGTTACTCGATTAAGGACTCCCTCCAGAGAGCCAAAGGGAGGGAGGAAAGAGAGTGAGTTGGCCTTGCTGCCAATTTATAAAGAGATACCAGAATTACGTGTTTGAAAAACAAAGTTACAATTTTATGGGGTCCATCTCCTGGACCTTTCTCATCCTTCTGGTGGACTCAGCAATATGGTTTTGGGTTTTTTTTAAATGCACCTGACTCAAATCATAACAAAGACACAGAATTTCAAATGGCGTTCATGTTCTGACTGCAGAGCATAGCAGGGGTAGCACGGGGTTCCTGACATACCAGAGTGGAGTAGAGGGGCAGAATCACCTCTTTTGACCTGCTGGCCATGCTTCCTTAGATGCAGCCCAGGATGGAGTTGGCTTTCTGGGCTGTAGTGCACGTTGCCAGCTCATGTTCAGCTTTTCATCCACCACTATCTCCATGTCCTCTATAGGGCCCCTTGCAGTCTTCATCCCCCAGCCTCTATTGATACCAAAAGTTGCCCTGACCCAGGTGCAGGACCTTGCACTTGGCCTTTCTGAACTTCATGAGGTTCACACAGGCTCGTTTCTCAAGCTTGTCCAGGTCACTCAAGATGGCATCCCATCCCTCAGGCATGTAGACCACACCACTCAGATTGATGTTGTCTGCAGACTTGCTGAGGGTGCACTTCATCCCACTGTCTATATTGATGAAGATATTAAACACTTGTCACAGTACAGACACCTGAGGGACGCCAGTTGTCACTGATCCCCACGTGGACATAGAACAATTGACCACGACCTGCTGGATGAGACATTTCAACCAATTCCTTATCCAATGAAAGATTCACCCATCAAATCTTTATTTCTCTAATTCAGAAATAAGATGTTGTGGGGAACCGGAACATTTGTCTTCTGAGGAGAGGCTGAGAGACCTGAGGCAGTTTAGCCTGGAAGAGAGAAGACTGAGATGAGGTCTTATTAATGTTTGCAAATATCTGAAGGGTGGGTGTCAAGGAGAACCTGCTTGTTTCTTGTTAATGGTGTCCTGTGATAGGACAAGGGGCAATGGATACAAACTAGAACACATGAAATTCTGCCTCAGCATGAGGGAAACTTCTTTATTGTAAGGGTGACAGAGCACTGGAACAGGCTCTCCGGAGAGGTCCTTTCCAGCCCCTACCGTTGTGTGATTCTATGGTTCTATAATTCTTCAACAAGCATGAATTTGCCTCTTGTGAATTAGTGAACTGGGGAGACCCACCATCGGAAGGCCTATTCTGTTGGAGCATGCTATATATGAATTAAGCTGTTATCATTGGAAACGTCTTTCAGATACTACAGCTTATGACTTCTCAATATAAGAGAATAGAGATTTACTGAAGACACAGTACACATGAAGCTTCCAGTGAGGAAAATTACTGAGAAACCTTGTATTCTTCCTCGCAGTACCTGCTGTTAGAAATCAATACTGCGAGATACCACTTGATTTCCAGGAAGAAGGCTATCAGCAGTGATGTAGAGTTAATTGTCTTGAAGTGTCAAATTTTAGAAAGGGGATCTTGACAGCTTTGGCTGGAAGTTTTATGCTTAAGCTGTTACAAAACACAAAAGGTTGGAGCCTGTTGCTACAAGTAAAGGCTGTGGGACTGATGAGTAAGTACATTCTTGTCAGTAAAACTCAGGCCAACATAATCGCTTGTTCACTGCTGCTTTACTGCTAAATTGATTGATGTGATTTTTCAGAGCAGTTAAAGCTATGTGTAGAAAAATATATTCAGTTCTGAGTATTCCACTGATAACTGAGTGTCTTTGTGAGAAAAAGTTGCAACTTCTCACAATAAAGGAGTGAAGACAGTAACAATATTCAGCATGCCCAGTATAGAGTTATGAAATGGTTTGGGTTGGAAGGGACCTTAACGACCATTTAGTTCCAACCCTCCTGCCAAGGGCAGGGACACCTTCCACTGGACCAGGTTACTCAAGGCCTCAATCAACCTGGTCTTGAACACCTCCAGGGAGGTATACTTGTCTGTGAATGTGTAACTAAGAGTATAGGAGTGTAGGAATTTGTACATGAAATTGTGGCACAAAAGAGGGGTATTTAGAACTAAGTAAGCAACAGAATTAGGCCTTTGGTAATAGTTTCCTGTTGCTAAAACATACTAGATTGTGGTGCAGCTCCAAAAAGCTACAGGCCTTAAACAATTTATATGTGGAGTGAACAATGTTCTTCAATACTTAGGAAACTGGAAAATAAAAGATATATTAATTATTTGTACTATGCAATTCATACTGCAACTTTTTATACACTACAAAGATACAGATAAATATCTTTGCCCCATTATGCTTCACAGCCTTTGAGGATCTACTTTTCATTTTACATTTCTGGTCTTGCTGATCTGGGGCCACTGTGAAGTTTGACTGAAGTATATTTTCTGTATAATGAATTAAGCAGTGGGAGAGTCTTCTTGGAGATAGAACAGATTTAACCAGATTGGAAAAGACTTCTGAGATCACCGAGTCACAGTCTGTCACCCAACACAATCCAATCAACGAAACCATGGCACCAACTGCCCCATCTAGTCTCCTCTTAAACCACCTCCCTGGGCAGCCCATTCCAATGGCAAATCACTCTTTCTATGAAGAACTTCTTCCTAATATCTAGCCTAAACCTCCCCTGCTGCAGCTTGAGACTGTGTCCTCTTGTTCTGGTGCTGGTTGCCTGGGAGAAGACACCAACCTCTCTCTGTCTACAACCTCTCTTCAGGTGGTTGTAGAGAGCAAGAAGGTCACCCCTGAGTCTCCTCCTCTCCAGGCAAAGAAACCCCAGCTCTTTTAGCCTCTCCTCACAGGGCTTGTGTTCTAAACTCGGTTGACCATTAATACCTGCAAACATATCAGTGCATTCAAAATAAGCACCCTTCTGCATTGGAGTGATTGCATGTCTCGTATAAAGATGTATTCCATCTCTCATTTTGAAAAAAAAAAAAAGGCCTATAGTGCCTTTGTGTACCACTCCCAACCCTGCGAAGGCTCCTTAAATACTGTATAGTTATGGTCAAAGGTTGCTTTGCACATCTGTTTCTTAGAACATCTGTTGTTCTCAGGAGTGAGCTGATACTTGCTGCCTCTACTCTCCTGCAATATTTTAGGTATCAAGCTCTCCTTTTCCTGCCTTGTCTTCCTTTAGAGCTTCCCCCACCTCCCACCCCCCTTGCTTACTTGCTTGCTTGCTCCACTACATTTCCTTCTCCTAACTTTTGTGTCTGGCTTTATTTAGCGTCTTCCAGGGCATGTCTTAGTGTCAGGAAGTAAATTTGGAAAGATAGGCTGTTATAACAGCCTGCAATCTACCAGAACTCTAGTCACAGGCAGGAGTACTAGGAGCACATACAGACAGAAAAGTGCGACGTGATTAACAAACTACTGCCCTCGCTCCTTGAGTTAGGACTTTGTGGTAGCCAGGAACTTGTGCCTCACATACAGATGAGCTATTGACTGTATGGTGATGGGAACTTGCCCCTTGGGAGTCAGCAGTTCCTGGCTCTTGCTGAGTTTCTTCCAGCGAGTTCAACCTCTGTCTTAGAAAAACATAATATGACATACTATCCTTGTCAAGTTGCTGACCCTTGTATCTCATGGGTGAGATTAAACTATTTTCAGTGTACATACAGTTCTTTTCTCCATAAGCAGCAATTATTTGTCCACTGCCTTATAACAAAACAAAATACACACACACAAAAAAAAAAAAAAAAAGAAAAAGGAAAGAAGAAGTAAAGCAAAAAAGAGTCTAAAGAGTCTGGGTTGAAGAGAGAAAGTTCAATCTCATTTCTGTAAGAAATCAGTTTTACAGATGACTGAATTCAGATGTGTCTGGGGTAAATGTAACAACTGTTTAATAAAGTGAAGCCTTAAATTCTACCCAGCTGATTCTCTCGGAGGATTTTGCAGACAGGAAGATGTTAATTATAAAAACCTGTGTCCAGATCATGATTAGCCTTATTGCCTCACGCACCATAAGCCTGGCAGCTTTGAAGTGCTAGTTGACATACTTTTATTTTGTGAGTATCTTCAATGTTGTAAGAAGATACTTTTCCAGCCAGCTCAAGAAACAGCTTTTTGCCTGCTCATTAATCAGTTACGCTTTTCTTGAGGAAAGGAATGTAACCCAACAGTTACTGGGGTTGGGGGGTGGGGAAATTGTAGTGGAAACTTTTAAGATCACGAGTTAGGACTTTTAAAAAGTCTTTTGATACCATGGATGCTGGCTTTTAGATGACAAAGTTCTGTTGGTAATAAGCTTATGACTGTTGAGGTTTTTTTCTTTTTTTACCTCAGGCAGAATTATGTTTTCAGTGTTCTCATTGGTAGTAATGGGAAATCATCTTGATGGTATATTGAAGAACCATATCTGGGCTTTCATCACATTAAGGGGTAGCTGATTCGATTCTTGAATTGTGAAGTGAAAATTCATGATAAAATTCTATACCAGCAAAGCTAATGGGTGTTTTATTATTGACACTGTAGGGTAATGACGTTCTCTGATGAACTGAATTTTCAGCCACTATTAGTTAAGCATGAATATATATTCTAATTCTAAGAATTTGCTGTTGGGTTCAATATAGTTGTACTGTACTCCCATTGTCAAATTCTACAGGGTTCTGTTGACCTCTACTAACCGCTCTTGTTTATATGGAACCTAAGTGATGAGTATAGGATTTGCAAGAAAATACCCAAGAAAGTGAATTTTCATAAGAATAATCTTACTTCTTCTACAACATACAACTTCACTTAACACATCAGTTAAATGTTTTGAAGATTATAGCCCACACTTAAAATGAAGTTGGCATCCCCTTCTAAAGTAACTTTACAAAGGATGAAACTCAGACTCATGAATAAAATAAATCTCTCACTGTGCTCTTAGGATGGATTGCTGCTCAGAAATTAATAATAAGAAAACATTTATTTGTAGTTGTAATAGGGACTACATTTTGAATTATGTGCAGATATGTGGGATCATTGTGAAATATCTTGAACTATTCAGAAGCTTTATAAAATACTGCTATGCAAAAGTGAACTTATTTTAAGATCCAGTAGTATTCTTTTTTACTTTTTTTTTTCCCCAGGCTGTTAAAGTTCAATGGGGAGGAAAAGTGTTCTAGGATATATAAAGCCTATATCTGGTATGAGAAATCCTTACTTTAGCAGCAACCTTCTTATCCTGTATAAGACTTTATACTGTTATTGCAGTGTATGTGTTAAATGAGGTTGACCGATACGTGCTAGTTGTGTAGAAATAACTTTTGCAGGTGACTAAAATACAGGCAAAAAATAACATCCCTCTGTCAGACAATGAATTTTCTGTAAGGGAATTTTATCTGTAGCATGCAGAAAAAGTGTAGTGCCCAAATAATGTTTAGTGAAAGGTGCCCATGTGTAAACGGAGACTGAGAAACAAAGTCTCCTTAGAAAAGCTTGTTGTATAAAAGAAGAAGCAGAGAGAAATTCTGATCTCAATGAAGGTAAATCTTTTCCACTGCCATTTACAAAGTAATTTTCCATCTTCAGTTTTCCAAAATTCGATTCCCAGGTGAGTAAGCAAGATGTAACCCAAAATGTAAAGAAAAATCATGGCAACAGAGGTCTATGTTTTGAGCCTTTAAAAGTATATTTTTAACAGTAGGTACTGTTGGTTCTGTTGATTCCAGTTACTGTTGATTTTTGAGACATATATTGATTTTTGAAACATTGATGACAGTACTAGTATTGATTTCTTTATGAAATGAAGCTCCAGTATAATGGTGAAGTGAAATGGATAAACAAGAAAACAGGGACAGGATGCTTGCTTCTAGACTGTCTGGCATACACACACAGCTTGAAAGGAAAGGAAACATAGCAAATCTACTTCCTGTTTGAATCAACCCCTCACGCTAAAAAAGAGCTAGGGACAGTAACAGCAAACAAAGTTATCTGGAAAGAGCCACAAATTGTCAAGGTGAAAATTAGGAATATTGTTGAAGAGATGCTGGGCACACTGTGGCTTTGTCAGCCATATTTTGGGTAGTGTATAAATTTCAGCTTCTGCATGAAAAAGAAAAAAATAACCTTGTTTATTTAGCTTATGTGAAGAGTGTTATAAGTTACTTAAAATCAATTGCTTTAGTCAATAATTGCTTAAAAACCCTGCTGAATTTCAACAATTCCACATTTCTTGCACTAAAACCTCCGAGGTTTCTGCCAGTTTTTAATTACATTGGTAAAACGGTCATACAACTCACTCTTCTGAGAAAAGCAAACATCTAATCATTGTTATGGTTTTTATTTTCTAGGTCACTCACTTGTTGAATTCTTGTTGGTGATAACACTTGCCTGCTTTTGTAAAGCATCTGAAGCCCTGAGGTAACAATAGTAGGCACAACAAATATTGTGTTGTCTAATGTTGGTATAGGAAATGCTTCTGAACTCAGCAACTAAAAACACAAGAATGACATGTGAAGTTCTATCATCTTAGGCTGATGTTCTGGTATACCAGTAGTAAGTCGAACCTTGCACTGTTCCCCTCAGATAAAAGTTTATTAAGGCTTTTCTTAAGCAACAATCTTCCTAAGCAACAAGCAACATTTAAGTGGGGCCTAAACATGCATTTAAATGAAGGGTTTGAATTTGTGAGCCAGTCTGTGTAAGTTTACTGACTCCGGACCTTTCAAAATATGTAAAATTTTCAGGTTTTGGGGACATCTGTTATTTTGCTAAGCCTGATCATCAAGCAAAGGCCTTGTGTGTTTTCTGATAACCATGATTAACCATCTGGCAGCTATCGGTAGTTTCCCAAACCATACTTTCTTTCCAGTGCTAAGCCTACCAGAACAACTAGGGGCCTCCACTGGTGTCTGCTTTTTTTTTGTTGTTGTTGTTATTTTAAAAGATTACTTCCAGTATTTCTGCCCAATATGTAGCATCCTTATTTACTTTAGAGTATTTCCAGGAGCCGGGAGGACTGTTGTATTTTCCTTGCATTCAGCATATTTTCAAAGACTGCTGATTTCTTTTTGGGACTATAATAGAACAAGATACCACTGAAATAATACATTTCATAAGGGGTTTATTTGATGTTTGTACTGCCTGATAATCTCAGAAATCTCTTAGATGCCACATTGATTGTCTTGCCTCATGTTGCCTCTGACTACGCCAAAAAAAATAATAGATTCATAGTCTGGAGAGCCAGCCTGCTCTGAAGAGGTGCTCCAGGTCTGCTCAGTTGTCTCTTACAGCTCTGTGTTCATGAAAACCAAGCTAACCATGTCTGACAGCTACATTTTAGAAAAAACCCCAACTGCTTCAGCTTACGGGAAGAGCAAAATAGTGCTGATTTCCCAGATAAAATGAATTGTTAAAAAATCAAAACAGAAGAGTGTTATCCTCTAGTTTTTCTTCTGGTTTGGAGGAGCACCAATTTTGCATGCTGCTGTGGCTTGTAGAAGCTTTAAAGACTAACTGCATTTTTGGTAGTGATTTGTGTGAATTCCACACCTTATCCTACAACATATAACCCTACAATAGGGTTTATATTCTAAATACAGGAATCACTAACATTGCAAAGCTAGAAAGCAAAAGCTCTCCATGCACTTAGCAGTGTTGTGAAACCAGTGAATCTATGCTGAAGTTAGGTTGACTTTGAAGTGGTTTACTGATAATGGTGATGAGGATGGTGCTGTACTTCTCCTTTGTAATGTAATGTCAGTAAGGAGAAAAATTGCTGCTTTCTGCTATGCATTTTGTGGCATAGCAGAAAGTTGTACCTAGGTAAGACTGTTTTACAAAGTGTTCCCAGCAGCCAGCGTTTGCAGTGAAACAGTTCTGTTCCAGGCCTGGGATGTACAGATCAAAAATAAAACATTAATCTCAATTTTGTGCTTAAATAATTACTGCTAACAGGAAGTCCACCTTCCCGTTTTTTTTTCCAGGAGCTGATTCATCCAGATCAGCTTTTGGAACAGCTGTGAATAGACTGAAGTCAGTGTAGTTTGGAACACTGTCACAAGGATATCTGAGCTTTTTCAGTCTGCAGTAAGAGAGGCTGTGGATAGCATAGCTACTAGATAGGCCTCTGTGTATATGCATAGAGTTGTTATTATTATGCAAGACATACAACAGGCTCAAATAACCTTGGTTGGGAAAGTCCAGGCAAATAGGTCATGGTATACAATCTTTCCAAGGTGCAACACAGGCAGAAGCTGTTTCAGAGTGTATTCTAGACGAGAGGGTGTGGAAGGTTGTGCAGTCCTCAGCTCATGATTTGGCAGGTGAATTCCCCCTTCACAAACATGCTTATATCCTGTAGCTCCTGGCATCGTGCTTGTTTTTCTGGTTTGAAAAGGGAGGGGTGAATTTCCATGTATAAAAGTACCTCTGTCTACAGTTCACCTTTAGTTGTTGAGCAGCTACCACACTTTCTAGTTGCCCTTAAGCATCAAACTGTGACAGAGAAACATCTTTTCTACAAGCATCAGTGAACTTAAAATCTGTGGGGAGGGGGTGTGTTTGTAATATTCTTATGCAAACCCTTGAACTGCATTGGAAATAGTGTTCTAATATACACTGGAGCTTGACCTAAAGAGGACTAGAAATGTTTTGGGAAAAAGATGTCTGTCTTTCTATTTTTTGCGTTCTACATTAGATCATTCAAACCTTGTGAGTGCTGATTATAGTATTTCCTCTTTATTTCTTCTAATGCTTTAATACAAATGTGTAAACATTGCTGCAAATGATTTTGTTGTGTATTTCTATGCTATTTTCAACTCAGTAGTGTAAATGAGCTAGAAAAAAAATTAAAAAATCTAAAAATATCAAAATATTCAGAAAAGCACTTAAAATGCTTTATGATACTAACAAAACATCATGAATTTCTGCAAAATATATCTTGAGGCTCTTGTGACAGGAGACAAAAAGGGTTATGAAAACCCTTCTGCCTTTATATGCTGATATGTTTTGCAGTTCAACAGCATCCCAGAGCTCTACAAATATAATTTTAAAATTGACTGGAACATTAGGAGTTGAATCACTTGTTTGATTCTGATGGGATCAATGTTCCTCTACAGGGATTTCATGCTACCATGCACAAGAATCCAAGCAGGTGTATTTTTCAACTGGCCTTGCTGTGTCTGTCCTGTGCTAAATAAACCGGATAAAAAAAAATAGCCAGTACTTAGAGGAAGCCTAAGGAGTTATGCCTGTGTGATAATCACCTTTTATCTAGTACTAAAGCCATTTTGGCTTGAGAGCCGACCAGAACTGGCATTTGGTACCACTCTGCTTGAACCGTGAGCATTCTGCCTGGCTTTTCGTTTCTTTTCGGGGCTTTGCGGGTCGGGAGGACCATCTGGTTGGCAGGGAGGTCCGGCAGGATCGTCCTCTCACGAGCCTGCTTGGGATTGGGAGCGTGACATCAGCTGCGGGAGGTTTAAATCCTGCCCGGGCTGTGGGCGTGCCGCCACTGTGGCTGCAGAGCCTTCCTGCTGCTCACATGGAAAAAAAAATTCAATCAAACCCTGAGCCATGGTTGTCACTCAGACAAAGGCTAGAAAAACAGCGTCTACCCAGACAGAGTTGCTGCATCAGCACGCAGGAGTCCAGGCTGCCGGCTGCAGAGAGTGCTTCGGCCTGGCACTTGGAATAGAGGGGAAGGAGAGAACACCTGTGTCAGGTGTGAGCAGGTGAACTTCCTCCTCAGTCTGGTGGCAGTGCTGAAGGATGAAGTGGCAGAGCTGAAGGATGAAGTGGCAGAGCTGAAGGATGAGGTATCTAGGCTCAGGTCAATAAGGGAAAGCAAAAGGGAGCGAGATATGTGGGAGAAGGCTCTGCAGATCTCCCCTGCTGTGGGAAGGGTCCCTGGAAACAGGGAGGGATGGATACAGGTCTCTGCCAGGGGTGGCAAGGGGAATCCATCCCAGCCCTCTCCTCCTCCTCTGCTGCCCTTGCATAATAAGTATGAGGCTCTGCAGGCCGAGGGCAGTGGGGATGAGAGGGCCGAGGAGCAGCCATCTGGGGGGAGCCTAAGGCCAAGCGGTCCCCACCAACTATAATGAGCAACTCCACAAAGAAAAGGAGAGGGGTTATAGTCGTTGGGGACTCTCTCCTGGGGGTACTGAGGGACCCATATGTCGTCCCGACCCATCCCACAGGGAGGTCTGCTCCCTACCCGGGGCACAGGTAAGGGACATCACAAGGAGACTCCCAAAGCTGATCCAGCCCACTGACTATTACCCTTTGCTGGTAATATAAGCTGGAAGCCATGAAATTGACAAGAAGGGCACCAGGGCGATTAAAAAGGACTTCAAGGCCCTTGGACAATTAATTGATGGGGCGGGAGCTCAAGTGGTGTTCTGCTCAGTTCCCTCAGTGGCAGGGGTGTACAATGAGAGAAACGGGAGAACACACACCATCAACAATTGGCTCAGGGGATGGTGCCAGCAGGGAAATTTTGGTTTGGAAAACTTTTACTGCACCCGACCTGCTGGGACCTGATGGGGTGCAATTATCTAGAAAGGGTAAGAGAGTCCTAGCACTAGAGTTGGCAGGGCTCAATAAGAGGGCTTTAAACTAGGCCTGAAGGGGGTGGGTGAGGAAATCAGTCCCTCTGAAGAGGAAAGAATGGGACACAAATTAGGGTTAATTGGGAAGTTGAGAGCCCAGCTGAAGTGCATGTACACCAATGCATGCAGCATGGGCAATAAGCAAGATGAACTGGAAGTCCTGATCCACCAGGGTGACTATGATATAGTCAGCATCTCAGAAACACGGTGGGATGACACGCACGATTGGAGTGCTACACTGCGGGGTTACAGGCTCTTTAAGAGAGACAGGTGAGGGAGAAGAGGAGGGGTGGCTCTGTATATTAGGGAGTCACTCTTTGCCACAGAGCTAGAGGTGGAAGATGAAGGGATTGAGAGCCTGTCGGTTAAAATCAGAGGGAGGCCTAACAAATCTGACATCCTGGTTGGAGTCTGTTATAGTCCACCCAACCAGGTTGAGGAGGCAGATGAAACATTCTATAAGCCATTGGAGGCTGTCTCAAGATCATCAGATCTTGTCCTTGTAGGTGACTTTAACCTGCCAGACATCTGCTGAGAACTTAACTCAGCAGAGAGGAGGCAGTCCAGAAGATTCCTGGAGCGCACGGAGGACAACTTCCTGATGCAGCTGTTAAGTGAGCCTACCGGGGTCAGGCTCTGCTTGACCTGCTGTTCTCCAATAGAGAAGGGCTGGTGGGAGACGTGACTGTGGGAGGCTGCCTGGGGTGCAGCGACCATGAGATGGTGAAGTTTTCAATATGCAGGGAGATAGGGAGGAGCACCAACAGAACCTTCACCTTGGACTTCCGGAGGGCGAACTGCAGCCTGTTTAAGAAACTTATTCACAAAGTTCCCTGAGTAGCAGCCCTCAAGAACCGAGGGGTCCAGGAGGGTTGGACCTATTTTAAACAGGAGCTCTTGAAGGCACAGGAACTGGCGGTTCCCATCTGCCAAAAGATGAGCCGGCGGGGAAGGCAACTGGCCTGCAAGCAGCTCCTGGAGGAATTAAGGAAAAAAAAAGAGCATGTATCACCTTTGGAAGGAGGGGAAGGCTTCTGATATGTTTAAGGATGTTGTTAGGTTATGTAGGAGAAAAATTAGAGAGGCAAAGGCCCAGTTGGAACTGAAGCTGGCCACCTCTGTGAAAGATAATAAAAAGCATTTTTACAAATATATTAATGCTAAAAAGAAGGGCAGGAAGAACCTGCACTCCCTATTGGACCTGGAGGGGAACACTGTGAATGAAGATGAGGAAAAAGCTGAGGTCCTGAACACCTTCTTTGCCTCAATTTTTAACAGCAAGGCAGGAGGAGTTCAGGATGAGTGGCCTCCTGAGCTGGGTGATGGGGTCAGGGAGCAGTGTAATGCCCTGGATATCCAGGAGAAATTAGTTCGGGACCTGCTGAGCCACTTGGACACTCACAAGTCCATGGGGCCGGATGGGATCCATCCTAGAGTGCTGAGAGAGCTGGCAGATGAGCTGGCCAAGCCGCTCTCCATCATTTTGACTCGGAAGAATAGTGAAGAGGTGATTGGGAATAGTCAGCATGGCTTTGCCAAGGGCAAATCCTGCCTGACAAACCTGGTGGCCTTCTATGATCAGGTGACAACATTAATAGATGAGGGGCGAGCAACTGATGTCGTTTACCTGGACTTGAGCAAAGCCTTCGACACTGTCCCGCACCACCTCCTGGTCTCCAAGCTGGCGACACATGGGTTTGATGGATGGACCACTAGATGGATAAAGAATTGGCTTGATGGCCGCACCCAAAGAGTGGCTGTCAACGGGTCCATGTCCCAGTGGAGGCCAGTGACAAGCGGAGTCCCTCAGGGATCAGTCCTGGGACCTGTCTTGTTCAACATCTTTGTGGGTGCCATGGACAGTGGCATCGAGTGCACCCTCAGCAAGTTTGCTGATGACACCAAGCTGTGTGGTGCAGTGGACACGCTGGAGGGAAGGGATGCCATCCAGAGGGACCTGGACAGGCTGGAGAGGTGGGCACAAGCCAACCTCATGAGCTTCAACAAGACCAAGGGCAGGGTCCTGCATCTGGGTCGAGGCAATCCCAGGCACAAATCCAGGCTGGGCAGTGACTGGCTGGAGAGCAGCCCTGAGGAGAGAGACTTGGGGGTGCTGGTGGACGAGAAGCTCGACATGAGCTCTCAATGTGCGCTTGCAGCCCAGAAAGCCAATCAGATCCTGGGCTGCATCAGGAGAAGTGTGACCAGCAGGTCAAGGGAGGTGCTTCTCCCCCTCTACTCAGCTCTGGTGAGACCCCACCTGGAGTACTGCATCCAGTTCTGGAGCCCCTATTACAGGAGGGATGTGGACTTGCTGGAGCGTGTCCAGAGAGGGGCCACGAGGATGATCAGAGGGCTGGAGCACCTCTCCTATGAGGACAGACTGAAGGAGTTGGGGCTGTTCAGTCTGGAGAAGAGAAGGCTCCGAGGTGACCTCATTGTGGCTTTCCAGTATCTGAAGGGGGCCTACAGGAAGGCTGGGGAGGGACTTCTCAGGATCTCAGGTAGTGATAGGACTAGGGGGAATGGAATGAAGCTGGAAATGGGGAGATTCAGGCTAGATGTGAGGAAGAAGTTCTTTACCATGAGAGTGGTGAAGCCTTGGAATGGGTTGTCCAGGGAGGTGGTTGAGGCCCCGTCCCTGGAGGTGTTTAAGACCAGGCTGGACGAGGCTCTGGCCAGCGTGATCTAGTGTAGGGTGTCCCTGCCCATGGCAGGGGGGTTGGAACTAGATGATCCTTGTGGTCCCTTCCAACCCTGACTGATTCTATGATTCTATGATTTTCTTCCAGTCCTGGCTCACTGGAGAGGTCCCAGATGACTGGAAACTGGCCAGTGTGGTCCCCATCCACAAGAAGGGTGGGATGGAGGAACCCGGAAACTCCAGGCCAGTCAGCCTGACCTCAGTGCCAGGGAAAAGGATGGAGCAGATTATCCTGGCGGCAATAACTGCACACCTGCAGGATGGCCAAGGGCTCAGGTCCAGCCAACATGGATTTAGGAACGGCAGGTCCTGCCTCTACAACCTGATCTCCTTCTATGATCAGGTGACCCACCTGGTGGATGTGGGGAGGCCTGTGGATGTGGTCTACCTGGATTTCACAAGGCCAATGGCATCCTGGCCTGCATTAGGAATAGTGTGGCCAGCAGGAGCAGGGAAGTCATTGTGTCCCTGTAATCAGCACTGGTTAGGCCACACCTTGAGTACTGTGTCCAGTTCTGGGCCCCTCAGTTTAAGAAGGACATTGAGACACTTGAATATGTCCAGAGAAGGGCAACAAGGCTGGTGAGAGGCCTTGAGCACAAGCCCTATGAGGAGAGGCTGAGGGAGCTGGGGTTGTTTAGCCTGGAGAAGAGGAGGCTCAGGGGAGACCTCATTGCTCTCTACAACTACCTGAAGGGTGGTTGTAGCCAGGAAGGGGTTGGCCTCTTCTCTCTAGCAACCAGCACCAGAAGAAGGGGACACAGTGTTCAAGCTGCACCAGGGGAAGTTTAGGCTGGAGGTGAGAAGAAAGTTCTTCACTGAGAGAGTCATTTGTCATTGGAATGAGCTGCCCAGGGAGGTGGGGCAGTCACTGTCCCTGGAGGTGTTCAAGAGGGGACTGGACATGGCACTTGGTGCCATG
Organism: Picus viridis; assembly: GCA_033816785.1. Lineage (NCBI taxonomy): Eukaryota > Metazoa > Chordata > Aves > Piciformes > Picidae > Picus > Picus viridis. The sequence continues at coordinate 70,309,617 of CM066606.1, read as the reverse complement.
GTCTAGTCATGAGGTCTGTGGTGACAGGTTGGACTCGATGATCTTTGAGGTCTCTTCCAACCTTGTTGATACTGTGATGCTACTGTAAATTGCAGCCCCTTTTTAGGGCAAAACACAGGGACTCTTAAGAAGGGCTTATCATCACTACAAGAATTATATGTATTTGTGGTGAGAATAGAATAGAATAGAATAGAATAGAATAGAATAGAATAGAATAGAATAGAATAGAATAAACACATTCCAGCAACTCAACATCTTTCCTAAACTGAGGGGCCCAGAACTGGACACAGGACTCAAGGTGTGGCCTAACCAGTGCTGAGTACAGGGGGACAATGACCTCCCTGCTCCTGCTGGCCACACTATTCCTGATGCAGGCCAGGATGCCATTGGCTCTCCTGGGCACCTGGGCACACTGCTGGCTCATGTTCAGCCTACCCCCTGGGTGGCTGATCCCCTGACCCCTGGGTCCCTTTCTACCTTGATGGAATGAATTTAGGGAGTAGAACCTCAAGCGATGCTCAGCTGATAGAAGGAAATGTGTTAGCTCTTGTAGGCCACAAACCTTAGGACCAAACTGCAGCTGTGTAGAGAGAAAAAGTATTTAGCTAATTACCAACGACCATTGTGACTCAGGGGAGCCACACAACGACCTGAGAATTAGAGCTGGTAAACATTGCAGTAGTCTTTTGTCTTCTCCCTGAACTTAGATAAAGAGATGTGTGATCATTTGTCTTTTGTCTAACACCTGTCTGAGCCTTGCCAAGGGATGTGTGCTCCCTGGCATTTTCTCGGCAGCCAATCACGAATCTGTAACTGTCGCACGGACACATCTAATTACCAATCCCGAGTTGCCTTTGATTATGTTAGCCTATATAAAGAAAAGACTTTGTACAATAAAGTAGACACTTTGCTTGCATCAAGCTTCGTCTCCATCTCTCAATCGTGGTAAAATGTTGACCTCCGATGTGATGGAGGAGATGAATCGCTAAGCTGCGACCTGCCGCGACGTCCCACGGAACTTTGAATGAGCTGCTGAAAGGAAGCAGGAGCCGGCCGGCATGAACACAACCCTCCCGCTATGACGAGAGGTGAGCCGTGGGAAACAAAATATGGGGAATCAATCCACTTCCTCTGAAAGAGATGTTTATGAACTAATGCAGGACCTCCTTAAGAAACATGGCAAAATCATTTCAGGCCATGATATTAAGATAGTCTTGAAACGGGTACAGGTGAAGATCCCTGATCTTACTGCATCGAATGTGTTTACAAAAGAAGTTTGGAATCAAGCGGGAGTAATGCTTTGGGACGCAGCCACAACAGGGAACACTGAAGCTCAGCGCTTGCTTCCCTTTTGGTGGATCACATTGGAGAGGCTTAAAGCGCAAGAAGAGAAAGCAATATCGGGAGTCAGTACAGAGCTCGGGATGACAACGAAAGTAAGCGAAATTGCTACGTCTTCCTTTACAGCGTGGAAATTAGTTAAAGATTCTTTAGAACAACTAGCAGAAGAGCCTAAGGCAACTCCATCATTAATTAACAGCACTTTGCTAAGCCCTCCTGCAACCTTGGAACTGCAGACGCTAGGCCTAACAGCAACAGCATCCCGCTACCCCCCGGCCAGTGGACCTCCTCACCGCTGCGTCTTGAAAGTTCTCCAACGTGTTTTGGTTGTGGACAGAAGGGACATTCTAAGTTGAAAGATCACAACTCAGTTTTGAGACTATGTTAAGAAAGGAAATGAAGATCGGACAAGGTGACAAGGCAGTGACTTTCGCTCTACCTAAACAGCCACAGAAAGAGAACGAAGAGGCGTCATATCAGGAGACAAAACAACAATTAAGCTCAAATCACTGCTGCTGCTCAAATCACTACCTATTGATATAGCCCTGCCTTCGAAGAAAAGCTAACTTCGGCTGTGAATTTGGCGCCCCCCTCCCAGCTTCTACCCCTCTCTCTGTACCTACCGTGGCTTTGCTGAAACAGCCACCCTTCCCCCCCTTCTCTTTCTGATAAGACTCCAGTATAAAACTCCAGTTTATGAAAGTTGTGTTCTGATTTAAAGCAACAGTACTAATTTAATTGTTTCTGTAATGTGTTTTATATATTTGTTATTTTGATGTTTTCTTAAGTTTTACCAGTAAGCATAATGAATAGTAAGTATTTAGTACTTAATAATTATAGTAAGGTATAGGTATTTACTAATGAGTTCAAATTTTAAGACTTTCTTTGGTTCGAACCTGCTTGTCTTTGGTTTTTGTGTGTGCCTCGGCATTTCAAAGGAGCTCCATGCAGTATAGTTAAGGATTGTAGTAAATAAGGTTTAAACTTTAAAAAACATTCTTTATTTAATGTAACAACCTTTTCAATTTCTTTTTGGACACTGATTTGATGGTTTAATTTTAACATAGTTCTTTAAGTTTTTAAGGATTTTAGTAGTAGCATAAGTTAAGAGTTTGTTATAGGTATATTATAGAATGGGTTTGTTGTTTGGGGTTGGTTTTTTTTTTTTTTTTTTGGTCTTTGTATTCATAATAGCTTTAAGGATTATATATATAAAAAAAACAAAACAAAAAAAAACCACCAAAAAAAAACCCCACCACACCACCCACATATTTTATAACTAAGGTTTTAGTGGTACCAGCAATGAGTGCTGCAGTCATCTCAGGAACAGCACAAGAATCAAGAAGATGAAAAAACAGCATTTCCCGTGAAGCTGGAAATCACCAGAACTACCTAACACCGATCACAATGACTGTTATAACAATCTGAGACCAAAAGCAACAAGGAGAAGAATGTACCAAGAAACAACTGAATTAAGACTGAATGTTATGATTGGTTAATTATTGTGTGATTTGAGAAAATGTTCACATGGATTTATATGTTAACCCACCAGTTTGTCGTAATTTAAAATAGTTATAGGAAAAGTCAAAATTAATTATAGCCCAAAATACATTTTCATTTTAGGTTATAAAAACGAAAGAGGGAATTCAGGTATTATGTTGCAAGACAGAATGATTGAAGCATGTTGTATTCTCAAATTTTCATTTTATATGTGATTTTAAATGTGATTTAACAAAATTTATAGAGGATATAAGAATTATGGAAGTTTTAGCTAGGAGAGAAAGAAAAAGAAACAACTTTAGGCCAAAGTGAGTATCACTAGGACTCAGTACCTTTCCTTAGCAAAAACAAAGCACCAGCAGATCAGTATTATTAGGATGAGTAAAAACGCATTATAGTGTTATGTTCAATTTTATATTGGGTAGAACCATGAATATTCAGGATGCCATCTCTGAACCAGCAAAGGAACCTCTTGCTGTTTGCCTGCAAGTATTTTCTTTATTTATGGAGATGGAGTCTGACCAGATCTATCTTTATGGATCAAGGAGAATCTTGCTAACATTAAACAATTTATGATTTTTGACCATCTTAGAAAAGTAAAGATGTAACATACATTTAGAGCAAACTGTAAAAGACAGTGCTGAAGATTAGGTTTGCTGTGTTTTGCTTTATGTCTGGCTGCTGCCTCTCCTGATAATCCTTTTTCTACTTGCCTTATGGGATAGCCTTTAGATAGCTGGCTAGTCCCATCATCTCTTCCCTACATGATTATGCGGCTTTCTTAAAACAATCATTTATGCTTTGTTGCTTTACTCTTTTTGTCACTTCTGCTACCTTGTATATTGCAATGTTAAAACGCTTGCTTGATCGTTCTCTTAAGAAGGTTCTTGTCATGCAACAGAAAGGGGGAAATGATGGAATGAATTTAGGGAGTAGAACCTCAAGCGATGCTCAGCTGATAGAATAAAATGTTTTAGCCCTTGTAGGCCACAAACCTTGGGACCAAACTGCAGCTGTGTAGAGAGAAAAAAGTATTTAGCTAATTACCAACGACCATTGTGACTCAGGGGAGCCACACAACGACCTGAGAATTAGAGCTGGTAAACATTGCAGTAGTCTTTTGTCTTCTCCCTGAACTTAGATAAAGAGATGTGTGATCATTTGTCTTTTGTCTAACACCTGTCTGAGCCTTGCCAAGGGATGTGTGCTCCCTGGCATTTTCTCGGCAGCCAATCACGAATCTGTAACTGTCGCACGGACACATCTAATTACCAATCCCGAGTTGCCTTTGATTATGTTAGCCTATATAAAGAAAAGACTTTGTACAATAAAGTAGACACTTTGCTTGCATCAAGCTTCGTCTCCATCTCTCAATCGTGGTACTACCTGGCCACTCTCCAGCCACTCTGACCCCAGCCTGTAGCACTGCATGGGGTTGTTGTGGCCCATGTGCAGAACCCGGCACTTGGATGTGTTCAATCTCATGCCCTTGGATTCTGCCCATCTGTCCAGCCTGTCGAGGTCTCTCTGCAAAGCCTCTCTGCCCTCCAGCAGATCAACTCCTGCCCCAGCTTGGTGTCGTCCGCAAATTTACTGATGATGGATTCAATGCCCTCATCCAGATCATCAATAAAGATGTTGAAGAGCATGGGGCCCAGCACTGATCCTTGGGGCACACCACTAGTGACTGGCTGCCAGCTGGATGTGGCACCATTCACCACCACTCTCTGGGCTCGGCCCTCCAGCCACTTTCTAACCCAACGCAGTGTGCTCCTGTCCAAGCCATGGGCTGATAGCTTGGACAGGAGTTTGCTGTGGGGGATGGTGTCAAAGGCCTTGCTGATGTCCAGGTAGACTACATCCACAGGCCTCCCCACATCCACCAGGCGGGTCACCTGATCATAGAAGGAGATCAGGTTATAGAATCATAGAATCAATAAGGTTGGAAAAGACCTCAAGGATCATCAAGTCCAACCTGTCACCCAACACCTCCTGACAACTAAACCAAGTGCCACATCCAAGCCCCTCTTGAACGCCTCCAGGGATGGGGAGTCCACCACCTCCCTGGGCAGCACATTCCAACAGCTAACAACTCTCTCTGGGAAGAACTTTCTCCTCACCTCCAGCCTAAACTTTTACTTGCCCTTCCTAAATCCATGCTGGCTGGGCGTGATCCCTTGGCCATCCTGTAAGTGCTGTGTCATTGCACTCAAGATGACCTGTTCCATAATCTTGCCTGGCACTGAGGTCAGGCTGACAGGCCTATAATTCCCTGGCTCATCCAACCGGCCCTTCTTGTGGATGGGCATCATGTTGGCCAGCTTCCTGTCATCTGGGACCTCTCCAGTGAGCCAGGACTGGAGGAAAATGATGGCAAATGTCTTGGCCAGCTCATCTGCCAGCTCTCTCAGCACCCTAGGATGGATCCCATTTGGTCTCATGGACTTGTGGGGATCCAAGCGGCTCAGGAGATCTCTAATTAACCCCTCCTCCTGGAACAGAGGGAAACTATGCTGCTCCCTGACTCCTTCTACCAGCTCTGCAGGCCAGCTGTCTGGAAGACATTCTGTCCTACTAGTGAAAATTGAGGCAAAGAAGGTGTTAAGTATCTCTGCCTTTTCTTCATCCTTTGTTACATTCCCCTCCATGCCCACCAAGGAGTGGAGGTTGTTCTTGCCCTTCCTCTTGCTATTAATATATTTATAGAAGGATTTTTTGTTGTCCTTCACAGCAGAGGCCAGTCTAAGCTCCAAACGTGCTTTTGCCTCCCTAATTTTCTTCCTACATGACCTAGCAACATCCTTGAACATTCCATGTGTTACCTCACCTTTCTTCCAAAGATGATACACCCTCTTTTTTTATCTTAGTTCTATTAGAAGTTCGTTACCCATCCAGGCTGGCCGTCTGCCCCGGCGGCTCATCTTCCAGCATACTGGCACAGCCTGTTCCTGCACCTTCAAGAGTTCTTCCTTGAAGTAGGTCCAGCTCTCCTGGACCCCTTTGTTTTTAAGGGCTGTTTTGCAGGAACTTTCTGAGTAAGTTCCTTGAGTACCCTGAAGTCTGCCCTCAGGAAGTCCAGAGTGGAGGTCATCTTGCTGCCCCTCTTGCTGTCCCTGACTCATGTCCCAGGGAGGCAGCAGACTTCCCTGTGGGAAGGATCTGTCTGACATATGTGGCCCTCTGTTCCTCTCAGAAGGGAATCACCTATAACAATTACCCTCCTTTTGCTTTAGGCAACCACCTGGATGGTGTCTCTTTTGCCTTCTCATTCACCTCACCCTCAACTTCCAGTCCCCATACTTTTTTTGTAAGGGCAGCTGGGAAGGTGAGGAGAGCCCTGAGGGGTTTCTCTTGCCTGTCCTAACAGGGACCTGTATCCATTCCCTGCTGCTTCTTGGGTCTCCTCCCTCTACTAGGGGAGTCTGCAGAGCCTGGTTCCTCAAATCCACCCCCTTTCACATTCCATTACATTCTTAAGTCTTGCAACTTCTTCATTTCAGCCACTAGGTTGAGCAGATAGTCACCCTGCTCACACCTAAGACAGGTGTCATCTCCACCGCTCTCTATTTCAAGCGCCAGGCTCCAGTAGTCTCTGCAGCCAGTTGCCTGGACACTTGCACGTTTATGTTTGACCTCAGTTTGGGTTGGCACAGATCTTTTGGAAACAGCTTTACACTGAGTTGCATCCATCCCTATACCTGCCCGTGTGACCTAACTGGAGGAGACTTCAGCAACAAACCCACGTGACTCAGCACCTCTCTTTGGTGAAAATCCCCACCACCACTGAAGCAGTCTGCATCCATACTGCACTTGCCTCTCATGAGAGAGAAGCTGGCTGAGGGGGAGAGGGGGAGATGCTGCTCCACATGGTGTGCTGCCCCGGTCCTGTCTCAGTGTGCTGCAGTTGCAGGTCAAGCTTATAAAAATCAAATATCAAGAACTTTGGTCTTATTTGGAAGACCCTGTTGCATTGCAACAACAATGTGAAGGGTTTCAGTCTATTTGAGGATTGAAAGGCCAAAGAGAGTAGTGCTACAGGGAAAACAACCACTAGAAGTGTAAGAAAGGGCAAGCAGACATTTCACACCTAAGTGGTTTCAGTTAAAGCATTTAATTCCCGAGTGGTGTTTCACAGAGCTCACATAAAGAAAAACACAATGGGGAATGATCTTGTCCTCATAGTTTATGGAGAAATGGGTGAAATTTACAATTCCTATCAGCAAATTTTCTTTCTGATTCATGGATATCAGAAGTGCATAGCTTATCCTTTCTTCAAATTATCTACCTTTATTTTACATCTGGAGTATCTGAAGCAGGGAGGTAATAGGAAAACCCACTCCTTACTACTTGTAAATGTCATGTCCTGCTGAATCGTTATTATAACTAAATAAAGGAACCGATATTAATTGACAGTGATATGAGAAGACTACCATTTGAAGTTGTTAACTGCATCATATTTTCATTTTAAAAATACTGCTAACAATATGTATGGTTGAATCAAGTAATCAGCCAAGACATCTTCACTGTATTACCTTGTCCTAATTGTTTAATTTCACTGCTACTGTTACTCTTGCTACTCTGTGTAGACTGCCCATTTCAATTCTAAATTTTAAGATTACAGAATCTATTTCTTGTGATGTATTTGCACAGTCAAAAGCACAATGTGGTGTAATTCTTCATTTAAATGTCCAGGTAGTACTTTTGCATAAGTAAATAAATTGCAAACAGTTAAATAAATAGTATCAGTATCATAGTATCAGTCAAGGTTGGAAGGGACCACAAGGATCATCTAGTTCCAACCCCCTGCCATGGGCAGGGACACCCTACACTAGATCAGGCTGGCCAGAGCCTCATCCAACCTGGGCTTAAACACCTCCAAGGATGGGGCCTCAACCACCTCCCTGGACAACCCATTCCAGGCCTTCACCACTCTCATGGTGAAGAACTTCCTCCTCAGGTCCAGCCTGAATCTCCCCACCTCCAGCGTCATTCCATTCCCCCTAGTCCTATTTTTACCTGATATCCTGAGAAGTCCCTCCCCAACCTTCTTGTAGGCCCCCTTCAGATACTGGAAGGCCACAATGAGGTCACCTCGGAGCCTTCTCTTCTCCAGACTGAACAGCCCCAACTCTTTCAGTCTGTCCTCACAGGAGAGGTGCTCCAGCCCTCTGATCATCCTTGTGGCCCTTCTCTGGACACCTTCCAGCAAGTCCATATCCCTCTTGTCATAGGGGCTCCAGAACTGGACACAGTACTCCAGGTGGGGTCTCACCAGAGCTGAGTAGAGGGGAAGAAGCACCTCTCTTGACCTCCTGGCTGAACTTCTCTTGATGCAGCCCAGGATCTGATTGGCTTTCCGGGCTGCAAGCGCACATTGAGAGCTCATGTCGAGCTTCTCGTCCACCAGCACCCCCAAGTCTCTCTCCTCAGGGCTGCTCTCCAGCCAGTCACTGCCCAGCCTGGATTTGTGCCTGGGATTGCCTCGACCCAGATGCAGGACCCTGCACTTGGTCTTGTTGAAGCTCATGAGGTTGGCTTGTGCCCACCTCTACAGCCTGTCCAGGTCCCTCTGGATGGCATCCCTTCCCTCCAGCATGTCTGCTGCACCACACAGCTTGGTGTCATCAGCAAACTTGCTGAGGGTGCACTCGATGCCACTGTCCATGTCACCCACAAAGATGTTGAACAAGACAGGTCCCAGGACTGATCCCTGAGGGACTCCACTTGTCACTGGCCTCCAGTGGGACATGGACCCATTGACAGCCACTCTTTGGGTGCGGCTATCAAGCCAGTTCTTTATCCATTTAGTGGTCCACCCATTAAACCCATGTGTCACCAGTTTGGAGACCAGGATGTGGTGTGGGACAGTGTCAAAGGCTTTGCTCAGGTCCAGGTAAATGATGTCAGTTGCTCGCCCCTCATCTATTAATGTTGTCGCCTGCTCATAGAAGGCCACCAGGTTTGCATCTTGTGTAAAACAGACAGATAGACTTCAGCGATGTTAGAATCTGGTGGAAAAGAATGAATAGCAACAGATTTGCCTGCATCTTGGCAGAGGATGGATACAGTCTGAGACAATGCTGGCTTCTGCCACAAGCTGTATGACCAGTTATGCTTACTGCAAAATGAAAGAATATTTTGCATAATAGAATCTGCTGCCTTTTTTGTTGTTGTTGTTCCTGTTTAAACCAACCACACAAATGACACCCTAAATGGTTTCTCTTCTGTACCACTTACTATACAGCTTGCTGTCATGGGCTCTGCTGCTCAGTGAAATTCCACTCCCTCATAAGTCTGTTACAATACAATACAATACAATACAATACAATACAACACAATACAATACACCAGGTTGGAAGAGACCTTCAAGATCATCGCATCCAACCCATCTACCAATCCAACCCACCTAAACAACTAAACCATGCAGCCAAGCACCCCATCAAGTCTCCTCCTGAACACCTCCAATGAAGGTGACTCCACCACCTCCACGGGCAGACCATTCCAATGGGCAATCACTCTCTCTGTATAGAACTTCTTCTTAACATCCAGCCTAAACCTGCCCTGGTGCACCCTGAGACTGTGTCCTCTTGTTCTGGTACTGGCTGCCTGGGAGAAGACACCAACCTCTGCCTGGCTACAACCTCCCTTCAGGTAGTTGTAGAGAGCAATAAGGTCACCCCTCAGTCTCCTCTTCTCCAGGCTAAGCAACCCCAGCTCCCTCAACCTTTCCTCATAGGGCTTGTGCTCCAAACCCCTCACCAGCTTTGTTGCCCTTCTCTGGACATGTTCCAGCAAGTCAACATCCTTCCTAAACTGAGGGGCCCAGAACTGGACACAGGACTCAAGGTGTGGCCTAACCAGTGCAGTGTACAGGGGCAGAATGACCTCCCTGCTCCTGCTGGCCACACTGTTCCTGATGCAGGCCAGGATGCCATTGGCCTTCTTGGCCACCTGGGCACACTGCAGGCTCTTGTTCAGCCTACCATCAACCAGTACCCCCAGGTCCCTCTCTGCCTGGCCACTCTCCAGCCACTCTGACCCCAGCCTGTAACACTGCATGGGGTTGTTGTGGCCAATGTGCAGAATCCAGCACTTGGATGTGTTCAATCTCATGCCCTTGGATTCTGCCCATCTGTCCAGCCTGTCGAGGTCCCTCTGTAAAGCCTCTCTTCCCTCCAGCAGATCAACTCCTGCCCCCAGCTTGGTGTCGGCCGCAAATTTACTGATGATGGACTCAATGCCCTCATCCAGATCATCAATAAAGATGTTGAAGAGCATGGGGCCCAGCACTGATCCTTGGGGCACACCACTAGTGACTGGCTGCCAGCTGGATGTGGCACCATTCACCACCACTCTCTGGGCTCAGCCCTCCAGCCACTTCCTAACCCAACGCAGTGTGCTCCTGTCCAAGCCATGGGCTGATAGCTTGGACAGGAGTTTGCTGTGGGGGATGGTGTCAAAGGCCTTGCTGATGTCCAGGTAGACTACATCCACAGGCCTCCCCACATCCACCAGGCGGGTCACCTGATCATAGAAGGAGATCAGGTTGGAGAGGTAGGACCTGCCCTTCCTAAATCCATGCTGGCTAGGCCTGATCCCTTGGCCATCCTGTAAGTGCTGTGTGATTGCACTCAAGATGACCTGTTCCATAATCTTGCCTGGCACTGAGGTCAGGCTGACAGGCGTATAATTCCCTGTTTCACCCAACCGGCCCTTCTTGTGGATGGGCACCACGTTGGCCAGCTTCCTGTCATCTGGGACCTCTCCAGTGAGCCAGGACTGTTGAAAAATGATGGCAAGTGTCTTGGCCAGCTCATCTGCCAGCTCTCTCAGCACCCTAGGATGGATCCCATTTGGTCCCATGGACTTGTGGGGGTCCAAGCGGCTCAGAAGATCTCTAATTAACCCCTCCTCCTGGAACAGAGGGAAACTATGCTGCTCCCTGACTCCTTCTACCAGCTCTGCAGGCCAGCTGTCTGAAAGACATTCTGCCCTGCTAGTAAAAATTGAGGCAAAGAAGGTTTATTGGTTACTTTCTTAAGCTCTTGATAGAGGCTAGTAGAGTACTTGCCAATAAGATCTTAATTTAAATTAGATAAATATTTCCAGAAACTCGAAACTCTTATCACAGTCCTGGCACTACATGGAACTGCTGTACAATGATAAAGAGTTTGCATTTGTGTAGAATGAATTTTTGAGGTGGTGTCTGAGACAGCTGTGTGGTTGCTGGCCAGTAGGAAGGAGTAGTGTGAAAATCAGTGTATATTCACAACAGAAGATGGACAGTAATCCACAAGAGAAGGAGAGATAGTGATAGAATGACAATGAGCAGAGAATGAATAAGGTTTTCTGATTCTGCCTGGAAAGCAGTTTCCTGGTTTTGAATGCAGAAGCAGAAACTGTGTTCTGGTGTTTGTATGTAGGAAACATAACCATGCAGATTTTACTGAAAAATAATCCACTCAAGTCAGAGATCATACTGCTGCCCCTGGTGAATATCCCATTTTGATTTATTAGTGGTCATTTAGTAGTCATTTTGTTGCTTTCACAACTACTGTGAATACCTTCTTGAAACTCTTGGTTTAGCTCAGACAGCATTGTGAGCTTGAGCTTGGAAATATGGCATCTTGTGGTTGTTCCTCAGTTCTTCCCTTTCCCCTTGGCAACTGCTTACCAAAGTGCCTTTCTGTGGGCACATGGGACTCAAGAGCCCATCACACTCATCTTTCCTTTCAGTGGCGACTGCCATTTGGCAAGAGAGTGACTCAGGACCGGGACTGGTGAGCTTGAGCTGAGAGGTGCTTTATTTTGGTTTCTTTTGGGGTCTTTCTGGGACAGGAGGACCTCAACAGACAGCAAGGACCAGCAGGGTTGTCTTCTCGCTCGCTCGGGTGACGTCAGACATGGGAAATTTAAACTTGGGGAGAACAGAAAGCTGCGTAACTGCCATTTGGCAAGAGAGCTACTGTCTGACTGGCTCACAGCAAGCAGCACATGCTGGGTCAAGTGACGGAGTGCACAAGCCTCTGTGGTAGCCTGGGTAAAACATACTAGTCAAGTGGAATATATACATTAAAACAAACAACAACAGCAACAAACTTTTCACATCATTTGCTTCAGGGATCAGCTTTAGTGCAGGTAAGGCTGTGCTGGGCAGGGGATGCCACAGCTTGTAGCTTGTTGGGGTGTGTGATCCCTGTACACTGAGCAAGGTTATTTGACAAGCAAGGTATGTTATCTGTGTGTGTCCCAGCAGCCTGTGAAGTCATTTAGTGATAGAGATCCAGCCATGGTTTCAACCAGACTCAGGGCTGCTGTTAGTAGAACTGTCGGTACCCAGACAGAGGTTTTGAGCAGACATGTAGGTGTCCAGGCCCCTGGCTGTGGTGAGTTCTGGAGCCTGGCACTTGCAATGGAGGGTTGCAGACACAACACATGTATTAGATGTGAGCAGGTGAACAATCTTCTGTCTGGTGGCTGAGCTCAAGGAAGAAGTTGTGAGGCTAAGGACTACAAGGGGATATGGAGAGGAGATAGATTTGGAGAGTCAGACTCTGCCATCCCTGGGGAGGGCTAGCAGGTGTGGGAGGCACAAGAGGCAGGGGATCCCATGCCTTCTTGTCACCTGGAAAAAGGAAGAAACCTAAAGGATGGAGAGGAATGGAGTCAGGTCCCTCTCCATCGAGGCAGGAGAGGCAGGTGAGTCCCCTCCCAATCCCTCCAGTCTTCCCAGTTGCCCATACACAACGTGTATGGGCCTCTTAGAATAGAATAGAATTAACCAGGTTGGAAAAGACCTTTGAGATCATCAACTCCAACCCATCACCCACCCTCTTGAAACAGAGGGTCAGATGAATGAGGATGGAGATGATTGTCCATGCATGCAGCCACCCAGGGGCTGTCATCCAGTCCCACAACTGTAAGCAGTGTGTTGGCATCTTATATAACCAGGTAGTCTACCCCACCTCAAGGTTGAAAACTGTGTACTCAGCTCCCTGAAATGTTTATACACCAATGCACACAGCTTGGGCAATAAATAGGAAGAGCTGGAGCCTGTTGTGCTATAGGGAAACTATGATATAGCAGCCATCATGGAAACCTGGTGGGATGACTCCCACAACTGGAGTGCTGCAATCGACGGGTACCAGGAGGGATAGGCAAGGAAAAGGAGGTGGTGGAATGGCCCTCTATGTTAGGGAAACATATGAAACTCTGCAAATCAATGAAGGTGATGATAGGGTTCAGTCCTTACGGGTAAGAATAAGTAGTAAGGCCAGCAAGAATGATATGGTGGGAATCTGTTACAGACCACCCAACCAGGATGAAGAGGTTATTTTTTATAAGCAGTTGAGAGAGGTTTCACAATCACTACCCCTTGTTCTTGTGGGAGACTTCAACTTCCTGGATATCTCCTGGGAATACAATACAGCAGGGAGACAATAGTCCTAAAGGTTCCTGGAGTGTGTGGAAGATAACTTCCTGATTGCAGTTGGTGAGGGAGCCAACCAGGGGAGGTGCCCTCCTAGACCTGCTTCTTGTGAACAGGGAAGAACTTGTGGGGGAAGTAAAGATTGGAGAGTGTCTAGGGCTCAGTGACCATCAGATGATTGAGTTCTTTATTCTTGGGGAAACAAGGAGGGGGGTTAGTAAAACTGCCACCTTGCACTTCCAGACAGCAAACTTTGGCCTGTTCCCTTGGGGATCCACCCTGAAGGATACAGGAGTCCAGGAAGACTGGGCATACTTCAAGAGGGAAGTCTTAAAGGCACAGGTGAAGGCTCTCCCTGTGTGCCGAAAAACAAGTTGGCAGGGAAGGCGTCCAGCCTGGCTGAATAGGGACTTTTGGCTGGACTCCAAGGACAAAAGGAGAGTCTGTGGCCTTTGGAAAAGGAGACAGGTCTCTCATCAGGACTGTAAATATGTAGTGAAGCTGTGCAGGGAGAAAATTAGGAGAGCCAAAGCACAGCTAGAGCTCAACCTAACTACAGCCATTAAGGATAATAAATTTTTTTTTCTATAAATACAGTAACAACAAAAGGAGGACTAGGGAAAATCTCCATCCTTTGTTGTATGCAGAGGGAAACGTAATGACTAAGGATGAGGTGGTCAATGCCTGCTTTCCCTTAGTCTTTAGCTGTGGATCCAGCAGTTGCCTGGAGACCCAGCCTCATGAGCTCAGAGTCAGGGAAAGGAATCAGACTGAGGTCATCATAATAAATGAGGAAGTGCTTAGTGATCTGCTACACTGCTTAGACACACACAAGTCTATGGGGCTGGGTGGGCTACAGCCAAGGGTGCTGAGAGTTAGCAGTTGTGCTCACCAGGCACTTTCCATTATTTACCTGAAGTCCTGGCTAACTGGGGAGATCCCAATGGACTGGAGGGTAGCAAATGTAACACCCATCTGCAAGAAAGGAAGAAAGGAGGATCCAGGAAACTATAGACCTCTCAGTCTGACCTCAGTACCAGGGAAGGTCATGGAGCAGGTCATCTAGTATCATAGTATCAGTCAGGGTTGGAAGGGACCACAAGGATCATCTAGTTCCAACCCCCTGCCCTGGGCAGGGACACCCTACACTAGATCAGGCTGGCCAGAGCCTCATCCAGCCTGGGCTTAAACACCTCCAAGGATGGGGCCTCAACCACCTCCCTGGACAACCCATTCCATGGCTTCACCACTCTCATGGTGAAGAACTTCTTCCTCACATCCAGCCTGAATCTCCCCACCTCCAGCTTCATTCCGTTCCCCCTAGTCCTATCACTACCTGATAGCCTGAGAAGTCCCTCCCCAGCCTTCCTGTAGGCCCCCTTCAGATACTGGAAGGCCACAATGAGGTCACCTCGGAGCCTTCTCTTCTCCAGACTGAACAGCCCCAACTCCTTCAGTCTGTCCTCATAGCAGAGGTGCTCCAGCCCTCTGATCATCCTCGTGGCCCTTCTCTGGACACCTTCCAGCACCTCCACATCCCTCCTGTAATAGGGGCTCCAGAACCGGACGCAGTACTCCAGGTGGGGTCTCACCAGAGCTGAGTAGAGGGGGAGAAGCACCTCCCTTGACCTGCTGGTCACACTTCTCCTGATGCAGCCCAGGATCTGATTGGCTTTCTGGGCTGCAAGTGCACATTGAGAGCTCATGTTGAGCTTCTCATCCACCAGCACCCCCAAGTCTCTCTCCTCAGGGCTGCTCTCCAGCCAGTCCCTGCCCAGCCTGGATTTGTGCCAGGGATTGCCTCAACCCAGATGCAGGACCCTGCCCTTGGTCTTGTTGAAGCTCATGAGGTTGGCTTGTGCCCACCTCTCCAGCCTGTCCAGGTCCCTCTGGATGGCATCCCTTCCCTCCAGCGTGTCTGCTGCACCACACAGCTTGGTGTCATCAGCAAACTTGCTGAGGGTGCACTCAATGCCACTGTCCATGCCATCTCAAGCACTATTACACACCATATAGAGAAAACCAGGGGATCAGGCCCAGTCAGCATGGGTTTATGAAGGGCAGTTCTCCTTCTATGACAGGAAGACCTGACTGTTGGATATTGTCTATCTAGACTTCCAAAAAGGCTTTGACAATGTTTCCCATAGAATTCTCATGGACAAACTGTCTGCTCATGGCTTGGATGAGCACACACTCTTCTGGATAAAGCACTGGCTGGGGGAAAGGGCCCAAAGAGTGGTGGTCAATGGAGTTAAATCCAGCTGGCAGCTGGTCACAAGTGGTGTTCCTCAGGGCTCAGTGTTGGGACCACTTCTGTTTAACATCTTTATTGATGACCTTGATGAAGACATAGAGTGTGTCATCGTTAAGTTCACAGATGACACCAAGTTAGGTGGGAGTGTTGATCTGCACGAGGGTAGGGAGGCTCTACAGAGGCACTTGGATAGATTGGCTCAAGGAGCCAACGTTAATGGGATGCGCTTCAACGAGGCCAAATGCCAGGTCCTGCACTTGATCACAACAGCCCCAAGCAACGCTACAGGCTTGGGGAAGTGTGTCTGGAAAGCTGTCTGGCAGAAAGGCACCTGGGGGTTCTAATCAACAAGTAGCTGAACATGAGCAAGCAGTGTGCCCAGGTGGCCAACAAAGCCAATGGCATCCTGGCTTGTAGCAGAAATGCTGTGTCCAGCAGGAGTAGGGAAGTGATTGTCCCCTTGTACTCGGCTCTGGTGAGGCCACACCTCGAGTATTGTGTCCAGTTTTGGGCACCTCAATACAAGAGAGATGTGGAGGTGCTGCAGCAAGTGCAGAGGAGGGCCACAAAGCTGGTGAAAAGCCTGGAGAACAAATCTTATGAGGAGCAACTGAAGGAGCTGGGGCAGTTTAGTTTGAAAAAGAGAAGGCTGAGGGGAGACCTCATCACTCTCCACAGCTGCCTGAAAGGACATTGTGGAGAGGCTGGTGCTGGTCTTTTCTTACAGGTAATTAGCGATAGAAGAAGTGGGAATGGCCTAAAGCTGTGACTGGGTGGGTTTACACTGGATGTTAGGAAGAAAACTTTTCCCAGAAAGAGTGGTCAGGCATTGGAATGTGCTGCCCAGGGAGGTGTTTGAGTCACCAACCCTGGATGTGTTTAAAGGTCCTTTGGATATGGTGCTTGGGGATATGGTTTAGGGGTGAACCTTGTAGAGTAGGGTTATCAGTTGGACTTAGTGATCCTGAGGGTCTTTTCTGACATGAATATTTCTGTGATTCTGTGATTTTGTTGCTATGCTGCTGTGTTGTGTTGAACTAGGCACTACCATTTCCTCTTTGCAGAATTTTGGGGTGGCAAGTGTAAGCCTCAGGAAGTGAATTCTGATCGAAAAATAATGTGTCTTACTAATCCATTAAGAATGCCACTGAAATCAGTGAAGTTAACACACCATTTTCCTAAAGCAAGTGACTTTCCCACCCCCCTGGTACACAGGAGAAACAAACTGGTAGTCTGAGATAACTGGTTTTGTTTTCCTAGAATGTCAACATTCAGCTGACACTCATTTACCATTAAAAACAATACAAAACCTCCTACCCAACCACCCACATCACCATTTATTCTTATTCTATGTTTTCTTACTCACTGTACAGAAATGACTACACACTCTGGGAGAACCTGATCAAGAAGATTGGGCAATCAGTTTAAAAACAATAGACTGACAATTTTAGTCCAGAAAATAACCTCTGTGTAAACGAATGTCATTACACTGAGATAGTACACCATACCCTCATGTACTGTAATTAATTACAGCTATTTGATGCTGTGACATGGCTGTTTGAGAGTTCATATCACAAGGAGTGCTGTCATTTACAGTAATGCGTCACATTACGGTGTGTGGTGGCACTGAGGAGCTTACACTGTCCTACCATGCTGATAACTTTTCAGCAGCTGGAAAGTCTGTTCTTTTAGAGATCTCCCACAAACAGAAGAAAAGAATACTCCCCAGCTGAATTCAGACTTCTAAAGAAATCCAGATGGCTGCCCAATCAAAAATGTCATGAGGATGTCTTTCTCTCTCTCTCTCTAAAAAAATAATCCACTCTTGAGCAGAGATATGATTTCTGTTATGAAAATATGGTTAAAAATAGCTTGAGACTTGGTTCTCAGATTAACTCTAGGATTGAGAGTGTTGGTCGATGTGCTTGAAAGGAAGTGATTCACACCTGTGGCAGCATTTTTTTTAAGGGTTCTTTCTTTAGAGAACATTTTGACACATATCTGACATATATCAGCTTCAGACAGCTGAGGAATTTTTTTTTTTTCTTGAAGAAAGTGTTTGGAATAGAAAAATCAACTTGACTGTCAATGTAACGTAGTTAAAGAGTACGATGAGATTAAGCATAGCAAATAAACCTCCCACTCAGTTATGAGGAATGATGAATTGGTCACACACTTGAAGGCTGTAAACTTTCATATATGCACATGAATGTGAGAATTAACTTGATGTTCTGTATTGGGTTGAATTGAGATGGAGTTAATTCTCCTCACAGCATCTTTCTAGTGCTGTGGTTTTTTTGCAGCAGTAGTTGATAACACAGCAGTGTTTTGGCTACGGCTGAATCTAGTATCCAGGCTGTGTCCTTTCAACATTTGCCTGCCCCAAGAATGGATCGAGGGGCAGGCAAAATCTTGGGAAGGGACACAGCTGACTCAGACTGGCCAAAGAGGTATTCCATACCATATGACATCAGCTCAGGTATAAGAATGAAGTGGAAGAAGGAAGTGTGGGGATTCGTCCATGGCGTTCATCCTCCCAAGGAACCACCAAGCTTAGAGAGCCCTGCTTCCCGAGACCGACCACCGTCCTGCTGATGGGAAGTAGAGACTAACATCTCTCGCTCTCTGTTTTTTTTTTTCTGCTTCCGCGCGGTCTATTGCCATTTGCTTATTAGTGTTATTAAACTGCTCCTATTTTACTCTCTGGCTTCTGTTATATTTTCCTTTCCTTCTTCCCCTGTTTGCTTAAAGAGGGGGAGTGATAGAGCGGCTTTGGTGGGCATCTGGCCCCTGGGCCAGAGCCAAACCACCACATGTTCTGACACAGTTGAGAAGATGGGCCAGGAGATGAGTGAAGCTTGTGCTCACATAATGGCATATTTAAAGAAAACCGTAAATGAATGAAAGTTAGTGCAGAAAGGAAAGTGTGCAAGATTTGTTTTTTTTTATTTTTTATTTTTTAATGAGGATATTTTCAGACATCACTTAAAAGAGTTTTTGCTTGTTAGTTTAAACTGGCTCAGCTGTTGAATTTATACCAACATTTGGATTAGTAAACCAAGATTATGGAATCTAGAACCATTAAACAAGGGAGCTATGCTAATACAGATTTTATTTCTATAGCCATGTCTACCTGGGACAGCAAAGTAATACAAGAAACTTTTCAGAGTAGTCTGCTGTCTAAAACAGTGTATCAGAACTCTTCCTATAGCTTTCCAGTGGCCTCCATGGTTGGAGTTGATTATTTTGGTTCAGCACAAAGAAGATGTTTGTAAGCACTATTACCTTTTAAATCTTAAAGGTAAGTCAAAGAAAAGGCAAGAGAAGCCTGTGATTTAGATTTTATTTGCTCTTTTCTGTTCTTTGGGATGGCAGAGTGCTAGTGTGACTCCAAGACTGAGCAGATGAGAGGATAAGGAGGATCATGGAGACAAAGGAAGAGCTAATCTCAGGTGGTGTATAATTTGTCCAATGCATCTCTATGCTTTTCCTAGTCCAGACAGTAATCACACAAAGTAACTGCCATGAAAAATGTTGTCACTTAATTTTCCTGAAGATAAAGGTCTTTTCTCTGTCCTTCAGTTCTTTTCTCTGTCCTTCAGTACTGCTCCTGGGCTGTGGTTCCTCATGAAGATCCCCAGCATCCTGTATGAATTATGCTTAGCTGTGGGCAATGTCAGTGACAGAACTGTGACTGCTATACACTCCCCAGCAGGAGCTTTGCAGCTGAGTTGGCCAGTGTGGCTTTTGGCCAAGAACCAGCACAGACAATTGGCCAGGATCTGTTGTCAGACTGTGACTCTGAAAACTCTGACTTTCTGAATTGTGCCCTGAGGAGACACGTTTGTATTCTTTACTTCTTATCCTTTAATTTGCTTCCTGTATTTCTTTGCCTTCTTGTCATAAATGCTGAACACTTATAGACACGTTCCTGTAAGGAAGGAAAACGGAAGCCGCATTTTGGAGGCTTGACACCTGAGCACTAAAGATAGTTCTCCAACCCTGCTTCTCTGAAGCCACTGCTGGAAATTTGGTGTCTAACATTTCTGTCTCAGTTTCTTCATTTGTGACATGGGGATAATATTATTTACTGGCTTACTGGGAATGTTTCAGTGATGGAGTTGCTACCTTTTGTGAAGTGCTAAATTTAATTAGAACATAAAATAAGTTTGCTACGAGATCTCTGTGCATTTTAATAACCCGGTGCTACCCTCATATAACAGCTGAGAGAAGAATAAAACCTCTGTGAAAACAGATTGTCTTCCTGTTTACTACCTCACCAGAGAGCACCAGAAGTATTAAAAAAAATGATGGTTGCTTTTTAGAGCTTAGATAAAGAGCTTACTCTGGTTCCTGCCACAACTTTACAGTACATTTCTGACACTTGTCTGATATGTGGTGATCTTACATATATAAAAATAATGTTGAAAACTGATGTCAATTGACCTGAGCAGTATTGATAATTGACCAGTATATATCAAATGGAATTTTCTTTCTGAAAAGAAAAAAGTATTTCTTACTGTTGTGACACAAGAGACCAGGGACCTTACAGTTACTGTGGTTAAGAAGGTGGTGTCTGAATTTTCAGTGGCTACAGCAAGGAAAGGAGTAATGTAGCTGAAACTCCTGACAATGACAAACTTCAAATGGCTTAAGTCTGTAGTTTCTAGGACATACTGAAAAAAATGATCAAATCAACAATGGGAGAAAAATATCTCTGAGATCATAATACAGTGAACTGTGGAAAAATGACTAGGCACTGTTACAGGAAAGGCTAAAGTGCAAAAGTATTTTTAGAGTTTCAAGTATTCAAATTTCCACAGAATTGTAGAATCACAGAATCTTGGATTTATTTGAGTTGGAGGAGACCTTTAAAATTCATCTAGTCCAACATGTTGCAATGAACAGGGATATCTTCAATTAGATCAGTTAGCTCAAGAGCCTCCTTAAAAAGCATCCAGCTCCTTTCTGATAAATTCCTGTGCACCCAGGATGGGAGGGGGAGGGTTGCAAGAGCCCTGCTCTCCCTGGGTATTAAGGAAAACTGATCCAGGTGGACTTGGTTCCTTCCCCCTCCCTTCCAGAGGGGTTTCCCCCTGCATCTGAGTTAGGCTGTTCCAATCCCCATTCCTGTCCAGCAAGACTGTAAAGGGGAGGGCATGGCAAACATTTTCCCTCTTACTCCTGCCTCACCTGTGTGAAAGGACCAAGAGCTGCTGCTGGCTTCCAGGTTCTGCCATGTGCTCAGGCCTGTTCTTCTCCCTGCTGCATCCACATTTCTCCAAAGGACTGCAATCCACATACATTGGGGGAAATACAAGACTATCCGAATTTGGTTTTGTATATTTTCCTATTCATGCTTGTTCCTTACCCTTGTGAACCCTTCTACACATCTAAGTGCCGGGCTCCACACATTGGCCACAACAACCCCATGCAGTGCTACAGGCTGGGGTCAGAGTGACTGGAGAGCAGCTAGGCAGAGAGGGACCTGGGGGTGCTGGTAGACTGTAGGTTGAACATGAGCCAGCAGTGTGCCCAGGTGGCCAAGAAGGCCAATGGCATCCTGGCCTGTATCAGGAATAGTGTGGCCAGCAGGAGCAGGGAAGTCATTGTGCCCCTGTACACAGCACTGGTTAGGCCACACCTTGAGTCCTGTGTCCAGTTCTGGGCCCCTCAGTTTAGGAAAGATGTTGAGTTGCTGGAATGTGTCCAGAGAAGGACAACAAAGCTGGGGAGGGGTTGGAGCACAAGCCCTGTGAGGGGAGGCTCACGGAGTTGGGATTGCTTAGCCTGGAGAAGAGGAGGCTCAGGGGAGACCTTCTTGCTGTCTACAACTACCTAACTGAGGTTGTAGCCATGTGGTGGTTGGTCTCTTCTCCCAGGCAACCAGCACCAGAACAAGAGGACACAGTCTCAAGCTGTGCCATTGGAGGTTTGGGCTGGATGTTAGGAAGAAGTTCTTCACAGAAAGCGTGATTGGCCATTGTAGTGGGCTGCCCAGGGAGGTAGTGGAGTCACCATCACTGGAGGTGTTTAAGAGGGGACTGGATGAGGCACTTGGTGCTATGGTTTAGATTAGATAGTGTTGGGTGATAGGTTGGATGTGATGATCTGAGGTGTTTTCCAACCCGGTTAACTTCTATTCTATTCTATTCTATTCTATTCTATTCTATTCTATTCTATTCTATTCTATTCTATTCTATTCTATTCTATTCTATTCTATTCACTTCTTCTGAGGTCTAAGTAATAAATCTCTACCTTATTTCCAAGAGTCTACTGCAAATAATCACTTGAGAAATGTGACAGAACTGGCAAAACTTAGAAACTGTAAATGTAGTCTTTACAATTGTATGTTTAGTATTGCCCTTCTGGTTAGACCTTAATTTTTTTCCCTTCCTTAGACATTTGCCCTCAGCTTCTGTGTATTTAGGATACAGTCCAGTTTGTTTTAAATAAGGTTTAAGCACAGGATCTTGCTCCTTTCCCTCACTGTGCCAAACTAATCTTCCCAACCTAATCTTGATAAGGAAGACTATGACTGTGGGCTCTTTGGTAGGGGTGATAACAGCTACAGAGACACTGGGAGGGCTGGACCAAACCTTTTTAAAGTGTCCTTAAGTGTGAAAATGGTTTTGATCTGCTCCTCTGTAATATAATGAATTCCACCACATTCTTCTTTCAGAGGATGGGATTTCACACACTGAGCACAGGAACATGCATATAGGTGCAGGAACACATGTGCATAGAGTCAAGGACACCTCTTGGACAGGTATGAACATCTCTTTGACTCTGCAGGTTCTTCCTGGCGTTTGTATGGCAGCAGAAAGACACACCATGATGCCAAGCACCCTAAAGCACCACAAGCAGTGAGATGGGGAATGGAAAATTACTGCAGAAGGCTGTACCATATAGGTGTTTACAGACCTTACCAGGCTCAGCAGCAGCTGCAGAAGGCAGGCCCTTTACAGTGTTGGTTGACAGGGAGTTCAGGATCCCAGTGGGCCTGGAATTTTTTTTTTTTTTTTGGCTCTGTGTCCACTACTTCACTTCATGTACTACTCACTGCCCTTTGTTAGAGGTGGCTTTGATGCTGGATACCTGGCAACATCTGGTCTAAACTGCCTCTGTCGTAAAGCTGAGCTTTCCCGCCAATACAGATAGCCCAGAAAATATTTGCTTTCTCTGAAAGTAAGGAACATAGGAAAACCCTATCAAAATAATGAGAGAAAAATTCCACTTTTGAAATACAAAGGCAAATAATGTATGTTTTCAGTATTTCTGTATTCTTCTAAACCATCATTATGATGGAGTTGCAGAGTAACAAGACTGGTAACTCATGATGGCAGCATGATCAGATGAACTCTTGTTGTTCTGTTAAAATAGTTTGAAAAGTTTCTACGCTTTTATGTCCCAGAGCAGTAATTGTGATGCTCCTCATGTCTTGCAGTGGAAAAATATATGGATTCTGCAGACTGCTTTTGGTGATGGTAGAGTGTAGTGGGTTGGAATTTCCCAATTACTTCAACTAGGCACGACCAGCTCAATTGGATCAAATGGAAACTATTTACAGAGCAAAAACTACACTCTACAATGGAATGCAATAAATATGTACAAAATATGCATTATTTACAATCTTATACAGGTATTTGCAATCAGAAAACAGCAGGGAAACCCCTCAGGTCAAAACGACCAGGGAAAGCTGCTCCACTCCCCGCAAAGCCACCTCCTTTCCCCTATAATTAGAAGAAAAGAGAAGCCATTAGGAGAAAATGTTAGTTCAAAGAAGCAATGTTAGTGTCCATCCTCCCCACCTGAGCAGAACAGCCAAGCACTTAGAGAAGAAGAAGGAATGAAGGTAAAATGTGTGAGATGTTTATAGAACGCTTGCTTCTATACCAGATATTCTGTCCAATGAAACTCGTTTAGAATAATACTTTGTTTTCCTTTTTACACCCAATAGTGAATTGTTTATATTTTTCTACTTTTCTGCTCAAAATCTGCAGCTAACTTTCAAAGGCATAGCCTAAACCTGCCACATAGAAGAATGCAGTGTATTTGGTGTATTGTTTAAAATACTTTATTAGGACTGAATAGTAGGCAATACAGATTCCTCTTTATGTAGTTATACAAGAACATTTGCCTTCTTATCAGGTACTCTGCTTTTCAATAAAATACCATTTGGAAGATCTGCATAATAATGTGTGACCCTTTGTTTTATATATGACCATTTTTCTCTATCTTGAATGATGAACTAATCCTAACTCTGCACAGTTTACTGGAAGAATGGTCTGTTCCTTTCAGCAACAATATATAAGAAAATGATATACAGGAGTAAAGGCTGCAGCATTTTAAAAGAGCATTTTAAAATTCTTATATAAGGAATGTCAAACATGTGCCAGTGAGGAAGTATATTGTCTTTTGGTCAGAAAATGTGTCCTGTATGTATATATTATTTTCTCAGCATTCTGTGCCAAGCCAAACTCCTCAGACACCTGAGTACTATAACACTATTAATTAAGATGCAGCTTAGTGCCACATAAGAATGTGCCAGAGATATTTAATCACTAGACAGAGGAAAAAAGAAATTCTCTGTCTTGACTTACTGACCAGCCATTTCTCGGCAACTGCTAATCAACTGTGTTGGCCTTTTATTGTCTGTCTTGCCATTATCTTCCAGGAAAGGTATGAGTGTAGCTTAAGCAGGTATTTGTTCATTTTTTGTCTTTCATAGAGTGCACTAGTGCACTGCAGTCAACAGTCTGTTCTCCTCTGAAGGTGAAAGACTTCAGCTTTGACTTATCACACAGAATCACACAGAATTCACCAGATTGGAAGAGACTTCCAAGATCATCAAGTCCCCTACCACCTCCCTGGGCAGCCCATTCCAATGGGCAATCACTTTTTCTGTGAAGAACTTCTAAGATCAAGCCTAAACTTCCCCTTGCACAGCTTGAGACTGTGTCCTCTTGTTCTGTCATTGGTTGCTGGGAGAAGAGACCAATCCACACCTGGGAGAATAGATCAGTCCCCACCTCACTACAACCACCCATCAGGTAGTTGTAGATGGCAATAAGTTCTCCCCTGAGCCTCCTCTTCTCCAGGCTAAACAACCCCAGCTCCCTCAGACTGTCCTCACAGGGTTTGTGCTCCAGACCCCTTGATTTAGTTTTTATCAAATGGATAAGTCAGAAATATGATAAAATATGAATATGATTTATTAAATATTAAATATGATTTTTCCAGGCCAATTTGATTCTGGTTCATTTGCCTGGCTGATGATAGGTTAATTACACATGATAGGATGCTAATAAACAGTAGAATAACAGTCTAGAAAACAACAGAACTTGGAATACAGAGAAACAAACTGGAAACTTCTTATACACGCGAAACAAACAGCAATGCTGCCTCGGGCGGCAAGACGGAACACCTCGAGTTCACAACGGAGCTAGCCAACAGGCAAACAACCTGTGAACCTTAGACATAACCAGGTCAGTTAGTGTAAGTTACTCACAAACCGCCAAGTTGTTAACTACCAAAACCTTTGCAAGATGAAGTGGTGCTATGAGTTTGTATTCATAGTCCAAAAGGGCAGTATCCAAAATGAGAGGAAGTGAGAGAGAGGGACACGCGCTGCTGTGACGAAGATCTAGGCACTGCGCTGCTAGGACAGAAGAAGCTAATTGCCCTGAAGACAGGACAAGGAGATGCTTGTTGCTGCCTTGAATCCCATTAACAGAGAGAGAGAAGACAAGAGAGAGACAAGAACAATGGACATGTGGGGGTCTCGAAATCTTCCCTTATAAATTCCTTTTTTGAAAACCGAACAGCCCAATGGCACATTAGCTATTCAAATCCCACCAATCAGTTCAAAATGTTGTCTGGTGGGCAAAACTGCACACGCCTCCTCTCATAGCCTCTGACATATGCAGTTACCTCTCTGAAACATGAGGCTTGGGGTCCAGCTTTCACCCCCTCCAGGCAGCCTTAGCAGCACCTGCCTATTGGCTCCTCAACCTCAAACCTGGACCCCATAACAGAGGTAGGAGAGAGGGCAGTGGCTGAAACAGGTTTAGCTGGCTTGTTAATGCCTCTTCCAGGACACCCCTCATCAGCTTTGTTGCCCTTCTCTGTACACGTTCCAGCATCTCAACATCTTTCTTGAACTGAACATAGTACTCATGGTGTGGCCTAACCAGTGCTGAGTACAGAGGCAGAATGACTTCCCTCCTCCTGCTGGCCACACTATTCCTGATGCAGGCCAGGATGCCATTGGCCTTCTTGGCCACCTGGTCACACTGCTGGCTCATGTTCAGCCTACTGTCAACCAGTACCCCCAGGTCCCTCTCTGCCTGGCCGCTCTCCAGCCACTCTGACCCCAGCCTGTAACACTGCATGGGGTTGTTGTGGCCAGTGTGCAGAACCTGGCACATGGACTTGTGAAACTAAATGCCATCATGTTGGACTCTACCCATCTATCCAGCCTGCCAAGGTCCCTCTGCAGAGCCCTTCTGTCCTCTAACAGATCAACACCTGCTCCTAACTCGGTGTCAATACAATACAATACAATACACCAGGTTGGAAGAGACCTTCAAGATCATCGCGTCCATCCCATCAAACAATCCAACCCACCCAACAACTAGACCATACAGCCAAGCACCCCATCAAGTCTTCTCCTGAACACCTCCAGTGAAGGTGACTCCACCACCTCCATGGGCAGCCGATTCCAATGGGCAATCACTCTCTCTGTGTAGAACTTCTTCCTAACATCCAGCCTAAACCTGCCCTGGCGCAGCCTGAGACTGTGTCCTCTTGTTCTGTACTGGCTGCCTGGGGAGAAGAGACCAACCTCTGCCTGGCTACAACCTCCCTTCAGGTAGTTGTAGAGAGCAATAAGGTCACCCCTCAGTCTCCTCTTCTCCAGGCTAAGCAACCCCAGCTCCCTCAGCCTTTCCTCATAGGGCTTGTGTTCCAAACCCCTCACCAGCTTTGTTGCCCTTCTCTGGACATGTTCCAGCAAGTCAACATCCTTCCTAAACTGAGGGGCCCAGAACTGGACACAGGACTCAAGGTGTGGCCTAACCAGTGCAGTGTACAGGGGCACAATGACCTCCCTGCTCCTGCTGGCCACACTATTCCTGATGCAAGCCAGAATGCCATTGGCCTTCTTGGCTGCCTGGGCACACTGCAGGGTCATGTTCAGCCTCCCATCAACCAGTACCCCCAGGTCCCTCTCTGCCTGGCCACTCTCCAGCCACTCTGACCCCAGCCTGTAGCACTGCCTGGGGTTGTTGTGGCCAATGTGCAGAATCCGGCACTTGGATGTGTTAAATCTCATGCCATTGGACTCTGCCCATCTGTCCAGCCTGTCGAGGTCCCTCTGCAAAGCCTCTCTGCCCTCCAGCAAATCAACTGCTGCCCCCAGTTTGGTGTCATCTGCAAATTTACTGATGACCTGATGAGGGGACTCCATCCCCTCATCCAGATCATCATCATATTGAACAGGATGGGGCCCAACACTGATCCCTGCGCGACACCACTAGTGACTGGCTGCCAGCTGGATCTGGCACCATTCACCACCACTTTCTAGGCCCAGCCCTCCAGCCAATTCCTAACCCAGCACAGGGTGCACCTGTCCAAGCCATGGACACACTTGGCCAGGAGTTTGCTGTGGGGGATGGTATCAAAGGCCTTGCTGAAGTCCAGGTAGACTACATCCACAGCCTTCCCCACATCCACCAGGCAGGTAACCTAGCAGTGGACAGTCTAAGCTCTAAATGGGCTTTTGCCTCTTTTCTAGAAATGGAAGTGTCTAGTCTAAGGCATGTGGGAATGTCTCCTTCTTCTCCTTGCTGTAATACTGGAAACATTTGAAATTTTTCTAGGCTCTGTGGGAAGCCAACACTGACAGCACCTGTATCTTTGTCTTCAGAATGGAACCACAGCCAGCAAACAAATGGACCATAGCTTTTATACGATTGCCTTAGGTAACCCAGAACTTTTCTGCTGTCTGGACAGGAAAGGTGACACAACCGATGAGAAATTCACCCCCTTTCTCAAAACAAATAATAGCAGTAAGGATCCCTTTCTATTAATGAAAAAACAGAGTTGCAGCATATGACCTGCTTCTGTTGAGCCATCTCAGTTGATAGCAAAAAGATTGTTGTGGGTTTTTTTTCCCCCCTACTCAGAAGGCCTACAGTGGCAATGGAGTTAAAAGCATTTGATTTGATTGATGGGATTTCCATGATGTGCCATTTGGGTTTCTCTTCCTTCCACGTACTACCCATTCCCAAGAAGTGTGTTAAACTAAAGATAGTTGATCTCTGCCAGAGTTGTTATTTTGGACTCTCACTCTGCAAAGACAAATCTCATTCTCATAATGTCTATGCTAACAGAGTTAACAGAGAGGTTATTCACTGCCAGTCAGAGCTGTATGAATGAATTTTATCTTATCTTCTGTGCAGTCTGCACCAAACCCACTTAATAGGGACTTAAGGTTTGTAGTCAAGTGTGAATGTTTCTAAGAACTGACTTATGAACCACTTGTCCCTTGTGTGAGGTCAAAGGGAGAGGTACAAAAAGGGCTGGAGTCAGAACAGACTCTTCTGGAGGTTGTAGCTAGTGGAATTCCAGGGAAGAGAAGCTCAGGGGATCTGGAATGCTGAGCAACTTAGGTAGTGACCCCATTGAGCAAATACCAGTCTGCTGCACTGTGGGAGGGCCCCTGGACTTTTCAGTGGGGCTGGGCTAAGCATGAGTGGTCACATGCAAAGACACAGTATTCTGGAATTGACTTTCCTTTTAACAGTGTGTGTTTCTGTCACGCAGTATTTTTTCCATCTAGCTTCAGAGAGTAGGCTCCTGTCAGGCCCAAGCATGTGAGCTTTTTACTCTCATGGATTTCAGCAAGAAGCTAGAGGTTTACATCACTTATTGGATTTGAGCTTTATCGGCTGACACTTGGATTAGATGTTTAAAAATATAATATCCTCTTATTTGCTTGCAAAAGTCCTTTCTTCCCTGTGTTGCATCAGAGCAGCTGTTGTTGTGATCTGCCTTTTTCTTTCTGGGATTATCTATGACAGCCACCAGCCATCCTTCTGTTTATAGTCATTACCACAAGGAAATTGGAAAATGCAGCTACTGGGATGTGATTATCTTCTCTTTCATGTCAGATTGGTCTTCTTCTGTGACACAGCAAAAGAAATGCTTGTACATCTAATAAAACATTTATCTAGAGATAAGCAGAAATGCCATATGCTGCTTGAAAGAGCTGCTGATGTAAAGCTAATGTGAGGTAGGTTTACCAGCAATGGTGATACATAAAGGGTGACTAAAAGGGGGTCTCTCTCCCTCCTGCCAGCCACAGTAATGCCCACATACTCTCTGTAATCAGGAGTGAGGAAGCCTACAGAGTAATAGATGCTAGATTTAGATATGAATCTTTAGACAAGCAGAGGCTGACATATTTCTGCCAGTCGCCAGGAAAGGGCAGCCTTGTGAAATGCAATGCTTAGTCAAAGGCTTGTAGCACGTGCCAAAGCTCTTGACTGAAGATCAGTCTAGTAAGACTTCTTTCTCCAGTTCAGTGAGCATAACCATGCAATCCCTGTTTTATGAAAATAACAGTCACAATTGCATTTTTCCCACTCAGGAATATGAAGAAATAAATGAAAGAGACAGAAACCTACCAGTACAACAAACAGTTTTGAACAGTGTGTGCTATAGCCCCATCCTCCCTGCACATGGGATTAGTGCTTGTTGAACTCACAAATCCATAGACTTACAAAGCAGAAAATATTTGAGAAACAAAGAGACAATCCCCCCAATTTGCTAAAATTGCCTTTTATTTTGAGCTTATTTGTTTAGCCTTAAAAAGGTGTTTTTGATGGCACACAGCCTCAGAATCAGCACCTTTGCATTTACAAACTACAGTGGACCACTGTCAATTTATGTTTCCCTAGTTCTGACTTTTAAATGAGAAAATTTTACTCTTTGTTCCTGTTTTTTATGAAAGGCTTAACAGTGCATTGCTGCAATGAGCTTACATGTTACAAGGATTCCATTCACAGATTAGGTTCACAGCACATTAAATATTGATTTGGTAATTTTGTCATAAATGCACACTGTAATGACAATGCCTATATAAATACACAGTGCAGCTTTTGTGACGTACAACCCTTGGTTTTTGTTCCTTTACACTCCAGTTCACAAGAGCATCATTAGTGCAAATTAATGAGATTTTACTGCACAGTTGTAATAAAATCTTAATACAGATTGAGCCCGTTGTAATGCATTAATTTTCAGCATTTGGTTTGGTGAGAGATTTCTCAAGCTCTTCTGCAGGGCTAGATTTCTTCTGGCTTGGGATAGCAGGTAGGACACGGCTTGGTTTTAGAGGTTCTCCCGATAGACCAGGCAAGAAAGAGTAGAGTATGTGACTCTGAGAATATCCCCTTTTCTGGGACATGGTGGTTGGGGATGGTGGGAGAATAACAGCAGTAGTCCTTAGGGAATTTAAAGGCAGAGACTTAAACTTCTTAGCACCCTGAGATGGTAGCTGAACTAGAAGAAACAAAGAGAGAAAGAGTGCACAGAAAGTGAGAAGCATGAAATTTTGTAAATTAGTTTGCTACTTTGTTTGAACTGTTGTTTGTCTTGAAACACTTGATCAAAATATGAATGAAAAATCACTAGAGTCTGGTGGGGCTAATACTCAATGGCTGAAAACAACTCTGGTGTTAAGCAATTTACTTTGTTTCTGATTGGTAAGACTTGATAAGTTCAAAAGTTTACTTTTGATAAGCAGAAAATCTATAGTTTTTCTGAAGGAGTCTTAGCTTTGTTTGGAGAGATTTCCACAAGACATTCTTTCATCAAAAACCACAGGTTGACTGAAACAGAAAAGTTCAATGGGAGTGTATCAAACAAAACCTTTGTGGGACGATGATGTATTACCCAGGGTAAATTCTGATCAGAATCTTAGGAAGATGAAATGTAAGAACGGAACACTGTCTGGGTTTCTGTAGGCACAATCTGTCATGGAGTTGTCCACACGTGCTCTGCAAGCCACAAAAGGTGTTCCCTTTACCCTGTAGCATACTAAGACCAACACTGAAGCACAGGAGCCACATCTGTGGTATGTCTCATGTGTGGCAACAATCTTACAAGAAACTGTGGATTTAGATCATCCTTAATCTCCACCTCATGCTGAGCAGTGTAACATTGTTTGTGCTTTAATGTTAATATAGTCCTATATTTTGTATAAATTGGAGTCCTCAAGCTTCTTCATTCAACTAACTCACTTGTTTTTTTAAAGGATAATTGAAAAGCTTAATCGCAGACCTGTTTTTCTCTGCCTTGGAGTTAATTGTGCATTGCATTAACTTATTTTATTTGTCCATTTTATTCACAAGCTTATTCACAAGTATAGTGCTGTGGTTTAGTTGATTAAATAGTGTTGGATAATAGGTTGGACTTGATCCCAAAGGTCTTTTCCAACCTGGTTAATTCTATTCTATTCTATTCTATTCTATTCTATTCTATTCTATTCTATTCTATTCTATTCCATTCCGTTCTGTTTCGTTCTGTTCTATGCAAACAGTATGGATTTTTAATTTTAACCATAGGACAAGCCCACTGCTGGAGCTAACATCATCTCTGCTTTGGCCACAGAATCTTCCTTGTGGTTTTTCACATTAATTTTTCCTTGGTTGCATTCTTATTCCATCTGTGATTTCATTGCATCTGCATCTGTTGTGATGAATGCATGAAATGCTCAGCATTTTCCTCTGAGATGTTCTAGCTTGAGTTTCAGCTTGTTAGTCATTAGAAGGTTATTTGGATTTTCTGTCTGTTTCTCTGGCTTATCCTTTGAAACTAAACACAAATGCTTCCTAGAGTTTATGTGTTAAAATCCATTCTCTGAGCCAACCGCTTGCCTCAGATTAGTGTGACACTTGTGTCCTGGTTCTTTACATGCAGGAATAATCCTGCTATGAAGAATTGTGCTCAAAAGGTGACCATTGCACCTCAGCATTATCATTCCATTTCCTAGTCAACTCCAAGAAAAACCTAAGTGTTCATGTTTATATTTCTCCTGGAAGCCCCCTTGATTATACCCTTTTTGTAACCTCTGACAGAAATTTTCCATGTGTGGATTTGTGGTGGAGTAGGAGCCTAAACCGGTCACAGTATTCAACAGAATTCTACAGAAATGAGGAATGGAGAAGAGTGTACCCTAATGAAAATCTTGTGTAGTTCCATAGAAACATATGAAGTTAATCTGTATTTGGATTCTGCCCACAGCTGATGTTTCTCAGAAGGGAATCTTTGAACTCTCACTGCTCATCAAGCAGCATCAAATAACCAGGACACTTGGCAGAGTGGATGCAGCAGAAGTGAGAAATTGTGTAGTTTTATTAACTTTTTCACAATTTTTCATTGAAAATAATCTTGTCATGAAAGCCCTATTTTGTCTGTAGATTTGTGTATTATATAATTAATAAACCAGATTTTTTCCTGTTGAAAACAAATGTTACCCTGAGGTCATTCTGCGTCTGTACACTACACTGGTTAGGCCACACCTTGAGTACTGTGTCCAGTTCTGGGCCCCTTAGTTTAGGAAGGATGTTGTCTTGCTGGAGCGTGTCCAGAGGAGGGCAACAAAGCTGGTGAGGGGTTTGGAACACAAGCCCTATGAGGAAAGGCTGAGGGAGCTGGGGTTGCTTAGCCTGGAGAAGAGGAGACTGAGGGGTGACCTTATTGCTCTCTACAACTACCTGAAGGGAGGTTGTAGCCAGGCAGAAGTTGGTCTCTACTCCCAGGCAGCCAGCACCAGAACAAGAGGACACAGTCTCAGGCTGCGCCAGGGCAGGTTTAGGCTGGATGTTAGGAAGAAGTTCTACACGGAGAGAGTGATTGCCCATTGGAATCGGCTACCCGTGGAGGTGGTGGAGTCACCTTCATTGGAGGTGTTCAGGAGAAGACTTGATAGGGTTCTTGGCTGCATGATTTAGTTGTTGGGTGGGTTGGATTGGTAGATGGGTTGGACGCGATGATCTTGAAGGTCTTTTCCAACCTGGTGTATTGTATTGTATTGTATTGTATTGTATTGTATTGTATTGTATTGTATTGTATTGTATCTACATATTTTTTTGCTATATACATTGTGCAAAAGAAGTTGAAGTACTTCTTGTCATATTCCCCTGTAACATATGCC
Source organism: Picus viridis (assembly GCA_033816785.1). Classification (NCBI taxonomy): domain Eukaryota; kingdom Metazoa; phylum Chordata; class Aves; order Piciformes; family Picidae; genus Picus; species Picus viridis. Next base: position 70,276,872 of record CM066606.1, on the reverse strand, counting down.
ATATATTGGTTTAATAATTCATTATTTATTTACCTTGAATAGTAATTCTCTAAGACCAGGTATCTAATAATGTAATATCTTTATTTTAAAATTGCTGGGGTTTTGGGTTTGTGTGGTTAGGGTTTTTTCTTTCCCATGCTAATTTCAGTACACTTCAAGTAGTGGTAGTCTGAGCAGACAGTGCTTACTAAGAGCTGCCTGGCATTTGTCAGTGTGGTGTAATTCACAAGTAATAGTCAAGATTCATTCATATTCAGAAGTTCAGGAAATTGCTTAGTTCTCCCATCAGTGAAAAAAAAACCAACACATGAATACTTCAGTTCATATTAGATCCATGTGAATTAGGCAGGGCTAAATGCAATACAAGGGTCCAGTTTTCTGGCACATGAAAGATGTGAAAGATAACATGAAAGGTTTCTTCTAGTACATCAGTAGGAAAAGAAAGACTAGGGAAAACATGGGCTTGCTGTTGAGTGAGGTGGGTATCCTGGTGGTGGACCACACACACAAGGAAGTTACTGAATGCCTTCTTTGCTTCACTTTTTACTGCTAAAGCTGCCTCTCAGGAATCTCAGTCGATGGAGTTCAGAGAGGAACTCTGGAGGAAGAAAGACTCTCCCTTACCCAAGAAGGACTGAGTTAGAAGCTATTTAGACAATCTGGACACTCACAAATCCATGGGCTGTTGTGAAATGCAGTCATGAGTGCTGAGGAAATTGGCTGATGTTAATGCTAAGCCACTCTCCATCATTGAATTGTCATGCAGAATGAGAGAGCTGCCTGAGATCTGGAGGAAAGCCAGTGTGACTCCAATCTTCAAAAAGCAAGAAGGACCCAGGAAACTACAGGCATGTCAGACACCTCCATCCCTGGAAAGGTGGTGGGTCAGCTCATTTTGGAGGTCATGTCTAAGCACACAGAATAAAAGTTGTTGGAGTGGTCAGCATTGATTCTCAAAGGGAAAAATCATTCCTAGCCAATCTGATAGCCTTCTATGATGGCATGACTACCTGGGTGGATGAGTAGAGAGTAGTGGATATTGTCTTCCTTGATGTCAGCAAGGCTTTTGCTATTGTCTCCAATAAGAGAAAAGAAGACTGAGGGGAAATATTACCAATGTTTATAAATACCTAAAAGGTGCTTGTCAGGAGGATGGAACCAGTCTCTTTTCAGTGGTACCTAGTCACAGGAAAAGGGCCAGTGAGCACACACTAGAACACAGAAGTTCCACCTAACCATAAGGAAGAAGTTATTTAATTTAGGGTAAAAGAAGCACTATCACAGGCTGCCCAGAGAGGCTGGGTAATCTCCTTCTCTACAGACTTTCAAAACCTGCCTAATTCTGTACCTGTGCAACCTTCTGTTGGCGCAGGTGTTGGACTAGATCAGGTCCTTTCCAAATCCTACTATTCTGTGATTCTGTTCATTGAAATTTTGGTTTGTAAACCAAATGAGAGGATCATTTGTTTCCCTTTCTCAAACACAGGCATATATTCATGCAGTCAAAGTTTACAGCTGTGTAAACTACCTCCAGAATATTTTACATACTAAACATGCCTTTGCATGCGGTGTAAGGGAGCTCTGTACTCTTTGGGATATCCTTACTACTATGCTTTGTAGTTTTGTAGAATATCAATTGCTTTTCCATTTAAACTTTTCATCGCTATTCCAATCCATTAGTGTGAGTGTCATTCTTTTGTCCCTCTCAGATCAGTAGAGAATCTGTTCCACTCTAAATCAGGACACAAACCCATGCTCATTCAAAGAAGTGAAAAACATCACCCAAACATCATCCACAAGACAATGCTTTCCACCGAGTCTTGCATGATGTATTCAGTTTAGGGTATTCAGTAAGGATTTCAGGACTGTTATATATATGGCTTTGAAATAATACATATAATATCTGGTGTTAGTATATTTATTCAAATAGATGAGCCTGGGCCCAGCACTGGGGTCTGCGAGAGAGAGAACACTTAAGGCTGATTGCTACACATCCTTGCCACAGAACCTATAGACAGCAAAACACCAAAGGGTATTTCAGTTCAGATGGCAGAGTCAGATATTGAAGACCTAGGGATGCAATAAGTGATTCCAGGGAGTCACTCAGTAGTGGCTCTTGAGTGGCTGCTATTTCTAACCACAGAGGTGAGAATAAGGCTGTCAAGGAGGTCTTGCCAAAGGAATGTGTAATCCAGCAGAATGGAGGGCTCTTAGACTCTCTGTGTTTTGCAAGCAGTGGACCACAGTGACCCTGTGCAGGCTTACTGCGATCTTCCGCAGCCTTCACAGCAAGCTAACTTCTAGCTACACCCTGGGCCAACTGGGAAGGAAGATTTTAGCCTAGTGAGACCTGGTAGGCCCAGGTGGAGAGATGGGCTGAGGCCGACTCTGTTTTGTGCATGTTTTTCCTTTGTGCCTTTATATCTTTTGGTTACTTTTGTAAATAGTATTTTCCATTTAACTTCCAATTCTGTGTGAGTGTTTTTTATTTACTCCTTTGGGGTAAAATACTTTCTGCCCTTTTGCCCTGGGCAGCTCATGGCTCAAACCAGGACAGAGAGTTTCCAAGAAGTCCTGTATTTGTTTGGAAAATTATTCTGGGATTGTGTGAGCAGTGTTTGACAGTTGTAAGCCTGTTTTCCTGGACTCACGGGATGAGACAGTAAGGATATGCTGCTGATGGGGCACAGCATGCAGAATAACAGAGATGCCAGGCTCTGCTGAGGCTACTTAAGAAGCCACGTGAGGGACATCTTTGGCCCTGGAGACATCTGAAGGATGGGAGTTCATAAATTATGGTTTAAAGTCACTCAAGTACTCTTTTCCTGGGCTGTTTTTTCATCTTTTTTTGTTATACTCTTCCTAACTTCCATTTCAAACAATTTTGCTTAGAGATTAAAACACTTCTTCCTTTTTTAAAAATTGCTCTTTTTTTTTTTTTTTTTTTAAGATGTTTCTTCTTTCTGTTAATCTCTGAGCAGTTTCAGTTCTCGTTCTAATTTTTGTTTATTTTATTGTTCTAGGCCTGTGGTTGCTTCCCCCACCCAGTGGCTTTGTTGCATGGTTTATAACGCACATCTTGTGTAAAAAACATACTCGCGAAACACAAATGTTGACATTCAACCCTCACTGCTGGAGTCATTTGCCCGGATAAAGGCTGTCCCACACACAGTAATGTTTTTTTGTGCTGGATGGAGGAACTTTTGGCTCTGAAAAAGTTGCTTGGAAAGCTCCAGGATCACATGTGTAATTTGTGTAAACAAAGAAGAAATGTAATCTATTTTGTAAATGAAGTTTCTTTTCTGTTATTGGCTGGAACTAGTGTTCAAGCAGTAATGACACCTGGATAAATGTGCTGTGGTAATTGACCATAATTATTAGCTGCAATGATTGTAGATCATTTGTAAAACACAATTTTTGACAAGAAACTAGAGCTAATATCCTGGCTGTTGGTATGAATTACTGCAGAAATGTCAGTGGTTATGAAATACATTTTTTTAGGTTTTCTCTTGCAACTGTGTTTCATCTAGAAGACACAAGGGAACATTAGTAGAAAGCTTAAAAAAGCAAGACTTGGAGCTGGAGTTTTGAAAGCAGTTAGACTATTTTCTTTCCTCTGAGTACACAGAGAATGCCATCTCAGTATTCCATGTATCTCTACTTCCTTTCTTAATCTGCAGAAGCAGTGCAGGATTCTGTACTTCCTGTACCCAGTCTGATGTTCCGTATAAAACCAGCTTTGTTGTTTCATTTTTAGTGATACTGTTATAGCTGCAGAATTGCTACTGAAACTCAGATTGTAAGAGACTCTGAAATGCGAATGCTTTAGGACTTGGCTAATCTGCAGGATGGCAAGTAGTAATAGTAAACCTGATATGCTCACCCAAACTACACTGGGAGATTTGCACTTAGTGGAACACAAGAATGTGACGGTGGGACACTGGTGGGAGTAGGGCTACTATTTGTACATGAAGAATATCCCAGTAGCTGGCAGGGTCAGGTCTAGGACACTTACCAAGACCTCATGCTGTAGTGGAGCCTTGGAAGCAAGGTGAGGCTTTACTTGCTCTTCAGGATCTTGCCTTGGGAATGAGGAGCTGGCTGAAAGCGCAAAGGGAAAATAAAATATTGCTGCTCTTACAATCCCTTTGTTTTAGCTCCTGTATTATAGAAGCTATCCAGATCAGTAGCTGTTAGAATAAAACACCCAAATGACTTCCATTCTTATGTTTAAAGCTAGTCTCTCTGCTGTGTTTAAGACAGAGGAAGATGGAACATCGTTTTATCTGTGTAACATTCAGAAAATGACAAAGTTATTGGAAATTTGGTGATTGTGTTCCAGAGCTCTCTCCTCTTATTTTTAGTAGCAAAAAGACAAAAAGTGGTGGGTTTTTTTGTTTGTTTGTATGTTTGTTTTGTTTGGTCGGTTGGTTTTGTTTTGTTTGTTTGCTTTTCTTCCTGCTTTCTGCAGTAGGGTCATTCCTTATCTTGTCTTTCATCTCACATATCCAGCCTTTCTCATACATGCAGTCATTAGGGTATTGTCATCCATCTCTTTATATCCTGTAAGTCATCATGTTGCACTGTGTCCTGCCCATTATGAAAGACTGGTAGAGCAGATGGATGTGCTGCTACTGAGTGCCCTTAAAAGGCTGAAGAAACAAGACTCTTACACAGGAGAATATGAAGTTCTGCACCTAAGGGTGAGTGTCTCCCTGCACCAATACATGCTGATGATCAAACAGCTGAAAAAGATTTTGTTCAGAAAGAGATCTGGTAGGCCTGATAGGCCACAACCTGAACATGAACCCTCAGTGTGCCCTTGAGGCAAAGACAGCCAACAGTGTACAGGGCTGCAGTAGGAAAAATATTAACAGCAGAGCGTGGAAGGTGATCTTTCCCCTGTACTCAGCAGTGTTGAGTCACATCTGGAGGGCTGTGTCCAGTTCTGGGGACACAAGTACAAGAGAGATGCGGACATTCTGGAGCAAGTCCAATGAAGGGCAATAGATGTGATTAAGGGATTGAAGTGTCTGGCCTCAACGAGGAGTCAGAAAGAGCTGGGACTGTTCAGTTTTGAGACAAGAAGTCATCTCAGGGATATGCCTTGCTAATATATATGGGAGGGAGTAATTAAGAGGGAGCCAGACTCTTCTCTGCAGTGTTCCATGAGGGAAAAGAGCCAATGGACATAAAAAAGTAAGAAGAAACCTTTTTACTCTAAGGGTAGTGAAACACTGGAACAAGCTGCCCAGAGAAGTTGTGTAGTCCCTGTCCTTAGAGGTATTTAAAATGTAACTGGATGTGACTCTGAGCAACCTGCTGCAGGTGACCTCCCTAGGGACAGAGGGATTGGACTAAACAATTTCCAAAGGTGACTCTCAACCTCTGTTACTCTATGGTGTTATGAAAAAGGAGCATGAAACCTCTCTTAGACTCTCATGTACCAGTGATGGAGACACACTCCATGCCCAGGGAGGTGGTGGAGTCACGGTCCCTGGAGGTTTTCAAAAGGGATTGGACATGGCACTTGAAGCCATGATTTATAGTCATGAGGTGTTGGGTGACAGGTTGGACTTGGTGATCTTTGAGGTCTTTTCCAACCTTATTGATTCTATGATACCATGATTCTGTAACTGAGACTTACAAGTACTTACTTTTGTGTGCACAGTGGCTGGCTACAGGAGTTAGGCTGTTCTGTATTGGAGTAAGTTTTTTTATTTTGGATTGGTCTATGGACATCTCTTGAAAATGTTTACCTGTGAAAGAAAAAGGTAATTTGTTACCTTATGAAAATAATTGTAAATGTTAAAGTGCACTGTGGATGTCTGGCTTCTAGGAACAGAAGAAAACTTACATTTTAACTGTCAGATATATGTAATAACAAGAAATCACCATGTGAAAAAGGCTGTTGCTTTGTTCTCTTTACATTCATTAAAAAGAATGACAGATTTGATATAACCTTTGTGTGTTCCATTATCACATCCTCTTACATAATATTGTGATAGGTCTTAAATGGTCACAGCCCAGTAGCTATTTCCATGTAAGAATACACTAAATTTGTAGAATTTGTATGATTTGATTTCAGAATCAAAGCTCTAGTTTTCAGACTTTTCTAACAGTATCTCAGCCTTTCTGAGTGCAAGAACATTTCAGCAGGAAGCTCTCTCGGGACCGCGCCGAGACCAGCAGCCTCAGAAGGCGTCCACTGCTCTCCTTTTCAGGCGACGGGAACCGCCAGGACCCCGGCGATCCCTAGGCACGCTACGAGGATCGGCACTGCCGTCTTTTCATGTGCCGGCTCTCGTGATCCCTACATCACCAGCGGCAGATTTAGAAAGGCAGCCGCGGCTCGCGGGGCTTCCATTTCGGCGGGAAGCTCTCTCGTCTTCCCTCGTCTTCGCTCCTGCTCTCACTGGGCGGCAGCCAGCCGCACGCGCCCCCGCGCTTTTCCTAATTTTTTTGTCCAGTGGGTGCTGTGGCCAGGGATGAGGATGGCTGTGACTCGCAGCAAAAGCTCCTTCAAAAAATCAGTGTCGACCCAGACTGAGGCGGAACACAAGCAAGTAGCTGTCCAGGTATCTTGCTGCATAGAGTCCTGGAGCCTGGCTCTTGAGATGCAGGGTAGTGGGGACAACTCCTGCATTAGGTGTGATCAGATCGACTGCTTAACCTGGTGGCCAGACTGAAGGACAAGGTTGCTAGACTTAGAGCTGTAAGGGAATGTAGAAAAGAGATGAACTTCAGTAACCAGGCTGTGCAGGCTCCCTCAGCAGAGGCTAGTAATCCAAAAAGCAGCAGGGAATAGGCACAGGTTCCTCCCAGAAGATGCAAATTAAAACCTCCTTGTCTCCCCTCACCTTCCCCGCTGCCCTTGGAAAACAGGTATGGGGCACTGGAGGTCGAGGTTGAGGTGATTCTGATGACGGAGGACACACCATCTGGGGTTTTCCCTGAGGCTAAACAGCCTAAGGTTAAACAGCCTAAGGCAAAGCAGCCTAAGGTTAAACAGCCTTCCCCCAGCATCAGGACTTGCTCCCTCAAAAAAAAGAGGAGGGTAATTGTTATTGGTGATTCCCTTCTGAGGGGAATAGAGGGCCCCATATGTTGGCCAGACCCTTCACACAGGGAAGTTTGCTGTCTCCTGGGAGTTCAAGTTCAAGTCAAGTTCAAGTCAAACTCTTTTTCTGCAACTAAAGCAACTGCCTTTCCCCCCCCTTTCCCTTGTTGTAGATACACTACAGGGTATAAATGTCATGGTCATGGTGAAGGGAGGTGTTCATAGCATCCAGTTCTAGGTGCCTGCTTTGGCTGGATTTGACAGAGAATTGGGTTTGGCTTCATTAATGTCACTGTAAAAAGAGATTAATTTCCTTAGGGTATAAGCTTCAGGCTGAGGAGCTCTCTCTCTCTCCCCTGGAGACTGAGCTGGGCTGGATCCTCACATTGGCTGAGATCATCATGTCTTCATGGTGAGTTCTTTCACAAGTGACTTGGTTCCACAGTTGTGCCTTTTCCCTTGTCACCCCCTGCCCCCAGCTGCCAGGAGTTCTGTGCCTGGGGTGGATTTAGGAATGAGCAGAAAAGCCTTGCTCAGGTGTGTTGTGCTAGGATTTTCTCTGGGGTGGTGACTTCACACAGAGCTGTTTGTGGGGGTTTTGAACCTTTTAAAAAGACACTTAAGAGGCTGTAGAGAACTCAGACACTTCTATTTTTTTATTTCCTGCCCTGCACTCCAGCACTTCTTGATGATGCAGACAGTGAAAGCAGGAGAAAACAAAAGAGACCCTGATGATTGTGGCTGCATTGTCCAAGCTAAATGAAGTCAGTGCCATAATGCTGTGACTTCTAACCAAAACCTTTCTTAACTTGTCAAAATCTTAGTTGAAGTTGCAGTGACCAGGTTTTCTACCTTTGCCTTTCTCTTCTCTCTACAAATGCTGCCTCCCTCTGACCCCAGCTGTCAGCTAAACCCCTGGCTGCTCAGCCTCTCTGGAAGGCAGGCCATTGTTTATGGGGAATACCTGTATTTTAGGAGTAAAAAGATACTGATAGAACTTTAGTTGAGGACCTGCTACAACGTTAGAACACTAGAGTTGGAAGTTTGGAGATGTTTTTCAGGCTTGTCTCAGTTTTTGGAGGGTGGGAAAGGATCCTAGAAACAGCTGAGAAATGTAGAGTGACAATCACAAAGCCCAGCACCAGTGCAGGCCCTGGCAGGTCAGGGCTGTGATGGCTCCACACAGCAGAGCAGTGGGCTGATGCAGAGCCATGCTGTGTGGGGTGGTAGTGCCTCATGTGTGCCAGATGTGCTTCCCATGGTCTCACCAGATTGCCACCACTGTGTGTCAGTAGCTTTACCAGGTGGACTGGGGGATTCTGACCACGCTGGCGTGGTCTGGTCGCCTGCCTGGCAACCAGATGCCCTGGAAAGGAGGTTGGGAGAGATTCCTCCTGAAGGGAGGTTGGAGCCAGGTGGGGGTCAGTCTCTTCCCCCAAGGAACAAGAGGAAACTGCCTCAAGTTGCAGCAGAGGAGGTTTAGTTTGGACTAAGGAAAAATTTCTTCCCTGAAAAAGTTGTCAAGCTCCGGAACAGGCTGCCCAGGGCAGTGGTGGAGTCCCCAGGGCTAGAGGGATTGAAAAGCCATGGTAGATGTGATGCTGAGGGAGGTGGTTTAGTGCAGACCAGGCAGTGCTGTGTTAATGGTTGGACTTCATGATCTAAAAGGTCTTTTCCAACCTACACAATTCTAAAGCAGCTAAGAACACCTAAGCACAGATGATGTTGCCAAGTTAGAGATGTCACCAGAAGGCTGCCTAGTCTGGTGCAGCCCTCTGACTACTATCCCTTACTAGTTATGCAGATAGGGAATGATGATGCTGCAACCAGAACTCCCAGGGCTATCAAAAGTTACTTCAAGGCCCTGGGGGATCTGTTTGAGGGATCAGGCGCACAAATAATTTTTTCGTCAATACCCTTAGATGCAGGAGGGAATACGATAAGGAACAGGTCAGCAGCTGTAGTCAACAAGTGGCTTAGAGGTTGGTGCAGTCAAAATAGAGAAGGGCAACGAAGTTGGTGAGGGGCTTGGAACACAAACCCTATGAGGAGAGGCTGAGGGAGCTGGGGTTGCTTAGCCTGGAGAAGAGGAGGCTCAGGGGTGACCTTATTGCTCTACTACCTGAAGGCAGGTTGTAGACAGGCAGAGGTTGGTCTCTTCTCCCAGGCAACCAGTACCAGAACAAGAGGACACAGTCCCAGGCTGCACCAGGGGAGGTTTAGGCTGGAGGTTAGGAGGAAGTTTTACACAGAGAGAGTGATTGCCCATTGGAATGGGCTGCCCAGGGAGGTGGTGTAGTCGCCGTCACTGGAGGTGTTCAGGAGGAGACTTGATGGGGTGCTTGGTTGCATGGTTTAGTTGATTAGGTGGTGTTGGACACGATCTCAAAGGTCTCTTCTAACCTGGTCTATTCTATTCTATTCTATTCTATTCTATTCTATTCTATTCTATTCTATTCTATTCTATTCTATTCTATTCTATTCTACTCTACTCTACTCTATTCTATTCTATTGGTTTCAGTGATACTTATGCTGAGAACTAATGGCTTATTTTCTGTGTATTGTTATGGCTTTGATGATGGGAATTTTGTTTGTTTGTTTTTCTATCAAGAGATATATTTGGCACATAAATTGGGATATCTGGCAGCAAAACAGCAGTACAAAGCACAATCCTGTTTGCAAGGGTGATATGAATGCTTGGAAAATAATTATTGTTTGAAAGTTCTGGCATGAAGTGGAAGTATTCTTCTGCTCTTCCTTTCTGTCGCCACATACCATCAGAGAAAATGAATTTTCTTTTCTCAAGACATTGTCTTTTTTGTTCCCAAGAGCATATTTGTGATAACATTAGTTTTTAAATGAAAAGTAGGCAATTTCATTATTGTGAAACACAGGACTGCTCTGCCTTTCATTTACAGACATTTTGTAGAGGTTGTTCTTTGATTTTCCTTTGTGTTTAGGTAGGCAAACCACACTGTGATGTGTTTTGCAGAAAAGTTGTAAATGTTGTGAGGAGTGTCCTACTGTATATCAGTCCTTGAGTTGTAAAATAAATAGACACACTAAGCAGCTTGTCTCTACTCTTTCCTGGCCATGAATTGTTTCCTGTCGTACTTTACCATAGTGCTTATGCCAACATAAATTTAGTAATAGCCCCTTTTTTACACGGCATGTTCAATCAGATAGAAGGTACTGAGCTGCTGGAATAAAATGCTATCTTAGACCTGGAAGGTTAATAATCTGAAAGATGAGTGAGTGAGTAATAAAAGGAGGCTCCAGCTGGTTAGAGGGTGCTTTTACCCATATCACTTGGAATTTCTCTACTTACACTATTTTACCTGTAGAAAAGTAGAAGACAGATTTCTTTTGCAAAAAGAGATGACTGCAAAGCTCATGAATACAAAATGCTTTGGACTGTGGATGCCAGCTCAGTAGTGTGGCTGCAAGCACTCTTATAATATTGACAGTAGTTTCTGGTATAGTCTATCTTTGTACTCTTCAGTGAAGGACAAGACAAAGCAATTATTCTAAGAATAATGACAACCATCCTCTCCCCTTTGTGTAAATATTAAGGCTCGACAAGTAAATTGACTCATCTTTGATATCCAAGAGCCCAGAAAATAGAACAAAGAAAATATTCAAAAATCCTCATCTATGTGCCAGCTGCAAATTAGCTCTGTGTGGTCATGCAAGAAAATTAGAACTATGTATCAACTGAGAAAATAATTTTCAAATGGAGTTCCCCTAGATTACTGATACTCATAATCTTGCCCTGGATATTCAGTGATAAGGAAATTACATGTAGACCTCAACAGTCATGACGCAAAAAACTGAGTATTAACACTTTGGTGTCCTTCAAAGATCAGATTATGTTTTTGCCGTCAGATGGGCCTCAGAGAGAGCTGCCTGTGCAGTGCTGCTGGCTGGTCTGGAGCCAAGCTTATGTCTCATCTGATCCCTGTTAGTGCAGGCACAGTGCACTGGGGACCTGAAAGCCCTGGAGCTCATACAGTAAATGCAGTTTTAATTCATAGCAAGTCAGATGGCTTTAATTACAAGGGTAGACATATTTAAACCGCACACATAGGTGTAAAGAGGGGTAACCAGGTCTTTTTGTTGTGAAAAATGTTAGGCAGTATCTGAATTGTGCAATATATTCTTGTTAGAGCCTCTCTGCCTCCTTATGGGCTTTTAATTCACATGCTTCAGTGGAAGCTATTTTTGCCAGTACAGGAATCTTTTTATTATTGGAAAGTTTGGTTAAAGGGAGCTGGTACACAGAGAACTGGGCTTAAAGCAAACTCAGAGTGCTTTTTCTTTAAGGATAATAATAAACTGCCATGTAAATGGACTTTTTGCCTGGATGTGCAAAGACATCTCCTATTGTAAAAATTAGATTTCTCATAATTGATAGTGCTTTGCCTTTATAGACTGCTGGTCCTTTATTGGATCTCTGTACAAATACAGAACACTGAGTGGATACACAGACTGTTCTGATTCATCTGGTTGCAACTTTATGTCATAGGATGTTCACAGAAGTCCACCTGTCCTTCTGTGCAGGGCAAAAAGATTTTGACCATATATTGTGCTACAGTCTTAAAGAAAACTATAATCACATTTTAAATAACACTGTAGTTGCTTCCATACCAACTGTATTCACTGTCTAGCTAATTCCACCAAGAAAAGTGTTCCCATAATTGTTCTCATGTTTGATTTAACTCAAACTGGAGTTTGACTTCATTCCTTCTCTGTCCTGAAGGGTCAAACCCCAAAACATGCCCTACTCCAGATGATGGGCTAAGCACCTGCACATGCGCTAACCTGGATTGTTCCAGTGGTCCAGATGCTCAAGGCAAAGGTATAACATGTGTGATTAACATTGTAAGCAGCCATAAATGTGCAAACCTGGGCAGATCCTGGGGTCCAGATAAACATGTACCACATGTGACTAACTCTGTAAAACAGCTGTGAACTGTATGTGTCCCTGGCCATGTTTGGATATGCCCCATCCAATAGGTCCAGTTGTCAGGGTGTGTTATTAAAGGGCATTAATTGTCTTGGGACAGTATTTAAACCAGCCAAGAAGTTAGGCAACTTGCCTTTGTCTCACCCAGACAGCAATAAGAGCCAAATACTGCTGGAGTAGCAGCTGGAGGGTCTACCCTAGCAGACCAACTACACCTGGGCCTTGTTCTTACCACAAAGGGACAAGAGCCAAATACTGCCTGAATAGCAGTAGAGGAAATAGAATAGAATAGAATAGAATAGAATAGAATAGAATAGAATAGAATAGAATAGAATAGAAGAATAGAATAGAATAGAATAGACCAGGTTGGAAGAGACCTTCAAGATCATTGTGTCCAACCCATCACCCAACACCATCTAATCAACTAAACCATGGCACCAAGAACCCAATCAAGTCTCTTCCTAAACACCTCCAGTGATGGTGACTCCACCACCTCCCTGGGCAGCCCATTCCAATGGGCAATCACTCTCTCTGTGTAGAACTTCTTCCTAACATCCAGCCTAAACCTCCCCTGGTGCAGCAAGAGACTGTGTCCTCTTGTTCTGGTGCTGGTTGCCTGGGAGAAGAGACCAGCCTCCACCTGTCTACGACCTGCCTTCAGGTAGTTGTAGACAGCAAGAAGGTCTCCCCTGAGCCTCCTCTTCTCCAGGCTAAGCAACCCCAGCTCCCTCAGCCTCTCCTCATAGGGCTTGTGCTCCAAACCTCTCACCAGCTTTTTTGCCCTTCTCTGGACATGCTCCAACAAGTCAACATCCTTCCTAAACTGAGGGGCCGAGAACTGGACACAGTACTCGGAGTGTGGCCTGACCAGTGCAATGACCTTCCTGTTCCTGCTGGCCATACTGTTCCTGATGCAGGTCAGGATGCCATTAGCCCTACTGGCTGCCTAGGCACACTGCAGGCTCATGACTTCAGCAAGGCCTGTGACACTGTCCCCCCACAGCAAACTCCTGGCCAAGCTATCAGCCCATGGCTTGGACAGGAGCACTCTGTGCTGGGTTAGGAAGTGGCTGGAGGTCCGAGCCCAGAGAGTGGTGGTGAATGATGCCACATCCAGCTTGTGGCCAGTTAGTAGTGGTGTGCCCCAAGGATCGGTGCTGGGCCCCATGCTCTTCAACATCTTTATTGATGATCAGGATGAGGGCATTGAGTCCATCATCAGTAAATTTGTGGACAACACCAAGCTGGGGGCAGGAGTTGATCTGCTGGAGGGCAGAGAGGCTTTGCAGAGGGACCTCGACAGGCTGGACAGATGGGCAGAATCCAATGGCATGAGATGTAACACATCCAAGTGCCGGGTTCTGCACATTGGCCACAGCAACCCCATGCAGCACTACAGGCTGGGGTCAGAGTGGCTGGAGAGCAGCCAGGCAGAGAGGGACCTGGGGGTACTGGTTGATGGTAGGCTGAACATGAGCCTGCAGTGTGCCCAGGCAGCCAAGAAGGCCAATGGCATCCTGGCCTGCCTCAGGAAGAGTGTGGCCAGCAGGAGCAGGGAGGTCATTGTGCCCCTGTACACTGCACTGGTTAGGCCACACCTTGAGTCCTGTGTCCAGTTCTGGGCCCCTCAGTTTAGGAAAGATGTTGACTTGCTGGAATGTTTCCAGAGAAGGGCAACGAAGTTGGTGAGGGGTTTGGAACACAAGCCCTATGAGGAAAGGCTGAAGGAGCTGGGGTTGCTTAGCCTGGAGAGGAGGAGACTGAGGGGTGACCTTGTTGCCCTCTACAACTACCTGAGGGGAGGTTGTAGCCAGGCAGAGGTTGGCCTCTTCTCCCAGGCAGCCAGTACCAGAACAAGAGGACACAGTCTCAGGCTGCACCAGGGGAGGTTTAGCCTGGATATTAGGAAGAAGTTCTATACAGAGATAGTGATTGCCCATTGGCATGGTCTGCCCGTGGAGGTGGTGGAGTCACCTTCACTGGAGGTGCTCAGGAGGAGACTTGATAGGGTGCTTGGTTGCATGGTTTATTTGATTAGGTGATGTTGGATGATAGGTTGGACACGATGATCTCAAAGGTCTCTTCTCAACCTGGTCTATTCTGTTCTATTCTATTCTATTCTATTCTATTCTATTCTATTCTATTCTATTCTATTCTATTCTATTCTATTCTATTCTATTCTATTCTATTCCCCATTTAAATTGCTGTATTGGAAATGTTAGATTTGTGCTTAAATGATGTAACTGTCTTTATATGTGGAATGTAATACCAACATCTGAATAGAACCTGTGAATGTATTTTATACATAAGTTTCAGTGGTGTGTGGAGATACCACTGCCCAAAATATTAAATTGCAAAATATAAAAAAAACCCATTTTATTACATTCTTTAAATGTCAAAATGAATTATTTCAAATATCTTAGCCTTACAGTACCCTATTTATTACATTGTATTTAGGTTGTAAAAAAGCCCTGAAGGTTTTCGTGTCATGAGCTGAGCCACGCTGAGCTCAGTGCATCAAGAATCATACCAGACCAATCCTTGATAGCTGTGTGGAGTTTGAGGTTTATATGGCTGAGTGAACAGCTGAAGAGTACAGAACAAAAAAGGTGGTGACCTACAGACCAAGTCTATCAAGCTTTCAGGAACATTTCATAATGTTGAGGAATTTAACTTTTTGAATGGCTCCTTATCCCCCTAAAAACATTTCCAGCCTTTATTTGCACATCTCATTATTAGAGATGTGAGCAAAGTTCTGCTGTTTTATAGATCCCTTCTCTTAGGAGTCAGTCCAGATTGCACTATCATGCAAGCTTAGTTACTGACCTAACCTAACTGAGGATTTTTCTCAGAAAAGGTTTCTGTTTACTATTCTTTCTGCTGGAAGATAATGGCTCATATCTGTTGGGGTGAGGGCAGATTAACTTACTGTGTAATGGTTGCTCCTTTAATGATGTACTGGTAAGTTTGGAGATTGCTTTTTCTTGCTTAATTTGCAGTGGGATATTACAGTGGTTGGAAGGCATGATAGGCGTGTTTAATTTTGGCATGGAGCTAATCCCAAAGGAAATGAAATTGGAGACACTGACATGTTGAAGCAGACTTCAGCATGCAGGCCAGCCAGCCAGATTAATTTAAACATGCGTGAGTCAAACAAAGTACTAGATCACAAATCCTGCCAAACCCTGTTTTCAAGTTTACTTCAGAGTTCTGATTTTCTGCTTCATTATTGTTACATTAAAGTTTCCAAACCACAAGATAAAAATATTTACAGATTCGTGGATTCACGGCTTGCATTGGGGTGGAAGGGACCCTCAAAAGTCATCTTGTCTAACACCCTTGCAGTGAGTGGATACACCTCCAGCTAGATCAGGCTGCCCAGGGCCACATCTAGTGTGATCTTGAATATCTTCAGGGACAGGTCCTCAACCGCATGCCTGGGCAACCTGTTCCAGTATTGCATTGTTCTCATTCCTCCTTATGCCCAGCCTAAATCTACCGTGCTCCAGTTTAAAGTTTACTCCACCTGTAAATTTAACAACCTGAACTCAGCTTTGAAGAAACCATGAGAACTGGAAAACAGGATGGGAGGACCAGGTAGGGGTGACATTACAACCTGGAGTCAGACTTTGTCTTTAAAGAGAAATTGTCATGGTGCACAGCTGACAACCATGGCATATGTGAATTTACCTGGTGGGATCCAGAAGCAGCTCTCAACAAAGTTAGAGATTTGAGTTCAGTACTGTTCTGTCGCACATCTAGTTCCAGAACTAAATGTGGACATAAAGCATAAGGCATGGCAGTGGTGTTGGCATGCAATTTACAAAGCCCATATGTACTGATGGCTTTTACCTTGCACAGTTACCTTATGTAGTTCCTAAGTAGCTGCATTTTTACATGCTCTTGAGACCTTATTAAAGCTCTTATTTTTCACACCTAAGCACACTTCTCCAGCTGTATGCTGATATTCATGTTGTTGATAATTGCTACTACATAGAGGGACAAGAAATAGAAAAAGATTAAAGAAATGGGAAGGTCAGATGTACTTATTTCTTTCTTACGCAGCCTGGCACATCAGTAGATATGATAGAATTTGGAAAATAGAGAAGAAAGAAGTTACCTGATGGAGAGCTGGGAAGTGAAGGAAGGCGAGTAGGGCACAAAAGCACATGGTGTGATCTATCAGAGTTTAAGCTATTTATCAGTTTGTCTGAAGGAGGCCTAGTACAGACTTTATAGGAAGGTAGTTGTTTAGATTCTGTGTTCCAGGAATCATCCAACAAGCCCTGGCAGCTGCTTCTGTGGTCCAGCAAGTTGTGTTCACTCTTACTCTTTTGAGACTTGTGTGCAAAATGGTGGGTGCTGGTGCTGGGGGAGAAGCTTGACATTGTGCTCTGGGAAGCAGTTAAGAAGGAATTGCCAGCAGTTATTGGGGGAGGCTCTGGGTCCTGGTGGGCTGAAGTCCCCGACACTCAGATTGCTTCTTTTCTGGTATGAGGTACTTTGTATCTGTGCTTCTTTTAAACTCAGCTCTGGTCACACACTCATCTGGAATATCTTTGCAATTTGTGTCCATGACACAATCAAAAGTGGTGATAATGTCATCGACTTCAGAGGTTTCTTCTCTAGAATATTGGTCTCTGATTCTTTCTTTCTGATTGATTTTATGATCATCTTTCTTCTTTTTGCAAGAGAAGATGTGGTTCAGCATGCTGAATCGTCCTTCTTTCTTTAGGAGTCTGTTGTTCTGAGAGGGAAGCTGATGAACTGGTTCAGAGCCACTGGAAGCACAAATTGAAATGTGATGTCATTATTGTCAAACAATATGAAAAAAGTACCACCTGTTTTAGCCCAGTAAACAGGATATATACTGTTCAGATACATTTGTAGGAGTGGTTCAAGGAGGCGGAAGATTTGGACTCCAGATTCTTAATTAATAAATACTGAAAATGGTGTTATTTCACTCGTTGCTTACACTCATCGTGATGTAGGGTCACTCTGGCTATCAGGAAAAAACACTTGAACTTTTCTGGCTTCAGCATTGTCCTGGTTTAAGACAGCCCACTCTCACAAGCTCCAACCTCCCAACCCCCATTCCAAATCAGGAGGAAAAGTAATAAAAACCCCGAAACCCACAACACCCTAGGTTGAGATAAGTTTAATGAAATTATTACAATGTACAATTACCGTAGCCTGTTTCACAGAAAATCACAGCAAAAGCAGAAGCAGCATCAGGGGACAGCAACAAAAGGACGACTCCACCCACAGGCCTGCAGCCAGCCCGGCAGAAAAAACAACGCCCCAAAAGTGGAAACCAGAAGCAGCAACCAGAAGCAGGAAGCTTCTGTTACAATCTGAACTACGAGCCCCCAAATACTTTGCTCTGATCAGAACATTTGTGTTTTTTTTTAAAAGCTGGCCTGATGTCAGTATGGATGATATATTCATCGGGGGATTCAATTGGTTAAACTGCTGACAAGTATCTACCAGTGGCAAAAACATTATTCTTAATGATGAGACAAGATCCAATAATAAGAAGAACGTGAAGGGATCTTTAAACCAAGTGGTTTTTGTATTATATCATACTTGGAAAATGGTCTTACTAATAGTAGAGTTATTACTAACACTGTAACAAAAGCCCTAGTTCACAATTTCTTCCATTCCCCTTTCTCCTCCTTTTCCCCTTTCCCCACCTGAGCTAAATAGGCCTGGCATTGTTTCTGCTCTATGATTACCTACAGTAGTGCTGCTGTAGTGGTTTTTAGATGAGATTCTGACTAATGAACATTTCAGACTTACTCTGACAGAGAGTTCAGAAGAAGGAAAAGGAGGAAAGGTAATGTTACCCGTGTCTCACAGTTTGTAACACAGGAAATAACACTAACTGATGGCTAGATATGGGGAAAAGAAATATGATGCTCAATGTCTTTGGAAGTGCATGTTCATTTACCAAAGCTGAAGAATTGAAATTAATTAAATGACACCTGCTGAAACATGAGAAATACAAAGAGAGAGGAAAATCATAGGCAACAGTAGAAGAATTATATTTGTTAGCAGAAAACCCTGCTCAGAATAAGAGGAGACAATCATGGTAGAGAACGAAAGAAGGTTAGAAAAAGAGTTCCAAACCCTTACTTGAAGATGAAACCCTGAAATTTATTTTATTGTCTATCTAGCAAAGTTTTTCATGTTCCCTCTATCCTTCTGTCTGATTACATGAACACACAGGTAGTGCATTTCAAAGATGTGGAATGCATCTATCTGAAGGCTGAAATTATTCTGCAACATAACTTTTCTGCTCAAAGGTAACTGAACGAGAGCTATGCTCACACCTTCTTGGTTTGGAACCTTCAGCTGATTGGCAGGATATCACTCTACCTGCAGTGGTTCGTGTTCAGCTGATGACTAATTCTAGTGTTCTGGTGGAAAACTTTATCCTGATTATTGCATATGAACAGAGCAACATCACCCAGGGCTCAAATGCTTCAGTAGCATACAAAAATCAATACATTTGTTTTCTGTCAGCGGCAACATGTGAGCCAGGTATGAAATTTTGCTTTACCTGCTCTCCTGAGACAGAAGCTTGATGCATGCTGTGTGCCCACAATACAGTGCATATGTCAGAGGAGTATTTTCATTGATGTCTCGAGGACTGCTGTCTATCCCCAGCTCTAGTAGTGTCTGCACACAGTCAGCTTTCCCTGCGGCAGCAGCCCAGTGCAAAGGTGTCCTGTAGAACAGGGGGAGTATCATAGATGAACAATTTTTCTATAAAAAACATAAATGACATAATGAGATGTGCTTTTATGCTACTTGTCGAGATTCACAGCATTCATTTTAAGGAGCTCTCCAGCAACATATGCCACAGTGACGTTGCTTCCAGTGGTGTTAATAAAGCCACATCTATGTGCATCTACTTAACTGTAGAGAAAGTAGATACAGGGCTGCAGAATGTCTATATGTATTATATAATAGCATCTCTATTGCTGCTGGAGTTGCAGAGTGGGAGGAGTGCCTCAAGGTTTCAGAGCAGAACTTGAAAAAGTAAACCTTTGTGGTGTCCACTGCACAGGGACAAGCTCTTCTAGTTTTGTACGACACACTGTTTGCAATGGCTAGCTCAGGGCCAGAAGAACCCTTCATCAGACAAATGGGAAGGACTGGACACATCTACTAGACTGTCATTGCCCCTTTGCCACTTTTTGCAATCTCTGAAAGACACAGGCTGGAGCAGAAGTAATTGTTTTGAATCTGTGTAGGAGAATCAAATTGATTTTCTGCTCAGAAGATTTACATCTTGTCTTTGTACACTTTTGTGTAGTTTCAGAATTCTGATGCTTTGTTCTTGCGAAAATCAGAAGCACAGAAAACACCATAAGAAAACTGTGCAAGAATGAAAAATAGTATTTATTTTTCTCTGCCTCTTTCTTTGCAGTCCCAGTGATTTCACATAGACATCTTCAGAAATACGATAGCATGAAAGTCTTCAGTGTGTGTACAATGAGCATCTTTTCCTCTCTTCAAATGTAAATGCCTTCTATGGAATTATCTGAGAATATATAATAGGGGGCCATGACTTACTGAGATTTTAAGTCCAGTTAAACTCCTCCCTTTGCCCTTTTTTCCATAGAAATGCAGCATTCTCAACTACATTTTCCTGATGTTTAGAAACTTCCTCAGAACCCTGTTGAAAGCCTTGACTTTTGCTCCACTGAGGAGAACAATCAGTGTAAATAGGCAGTTACTTCTGGTTGCATTAAATAAATTTATGAACAAGTATAGGGGTTTGAGCCTTAACTGGAGTTTAAGAGCTCAGATGGTAGCAAAAACTGAGAATTCCTCCACCCCCCTCCTTTTCCCTGATAAGGAACAAGGAGAGAAAGGGAGAAAAAAGGGGTAGGGGAAAAGAGAAGGAGGTAAATCTGCCAAAAAATAATCTGGAGTTGGTTTGGAAGTAGGAGAAGTAAATTTTATATATATATATATGTATATATACATATCTCAGTAACAGGGAGGATTTGCAAGGGTAAGGAATAAGGATGAATTGGAAAATACACAAAACCAAATTTGGATGGCCTTGTATCTCCCTTGATGTATGTGGATTTCAGTCCTTTAGAGAAGCATGGATGCAGCAGGGAGAAGATCAGACCTAACCATGTGACAGAACCAGGAGGCCAGCAGCAGCTGTTGGTTCTTTCGAATAGGCGAGGCAGGAGCAAAAGAGCAAATTGCCGCAATGTCTTCCTTTTTATAGGCTTTTTTATGGACAGGAAGGGGAGTGGAATAAATCACCTTTGACCCAGGGGACCCTTCCTCCTGGGAGGGGAAACCAAGTCCTTCTCTGTTCACCTGGATCAGGTTTCTTTTGTCCCCTGGGGAAGCAGGTCTCTCACAGACCCTTCTCCCAGGATGGGTGTAACCCAGCACTAAAAGGTTCCAAGGAAGGTAAGTGGGGTGTGAAAAAGAGGAAAGAAGACGGATCTGCTGCACTTGGAAGGAATTAAATGCCTTGTTAGACCGAAAAATAAAGGTCCCCTGGTCCTGTAGGAATACGGTGTCAGCATCTTAAATACAACAAGGGAACACTGCCATTTCTTAAAAACAAATAGCAGCAGGATCCCAGCTTCAAGACGCAGGATCCTGTTCTATTGATTTGAAGAGAATGTTCACTTTTGATTGAAAGAAGTCAAGTGGTGACAAAGTGCTTTTATACATAGTCTTATAATTCCCTACCAACATTGCAAAGTTAAATAACATTCCTACTACTCTGTAATTATACTAGATAAGCTGAACTGCTTTGCAGTGTTTCAGAGCAAGCACAGTTCTCTTTAAGTGCCGTTCATTAACTAGGCTGTAGCCTGTGAAGCAGGAAACATTATTATAGAATAAACAGAGCCAGTTTCAGGTTACTAGAAAGGAAGCAGCAATCTCAGAGTTTCCATGGTTACCTGTCATCCACATCAAGGGCTTGCAGGTTGCACTCTGGGACTTTAGCCAGCTCACTGATAATATCACTGTAGCCTGCAGCAGCAGCAATGTGCATACATGTTTTGCCATTCTCATCATCGTAGTTTATTATTGATGGCCCCTGATAGTGGTCCAGAATCATGGAACACAGAATCCTGTTGCCACTCTGGGAGGAAGGTCAGAGAAGAAAAGAGAAGAAAATCATTTTACAATGGAGCTTGCATCAATCTGCATTTTCTCTGCTAAAGAAGGCTAAATACAATAATGTTTGTTTTGTGTATATCAGACTTCTCAGGTATGAAAACCAAAAGCTTCTAATCTCCTGCTGGGGAATGGGTTTGCTTTATGAATTTCCTAGAACACTTTGAACACCGGAAAAACAATAAATAATGTAAATATCTCCAAAAGCTACAGAGTGTAAGTTATTCAACAGCTTTCTCAGAAATAACTTGGAGTTTTGCTGTTTTGCTGAGCTGGAGTCCAGAAAGACACAAGATCTCAGAAGACCAGTTCACTACTGTAAACCTGTCCAAGTACACCTAGAAAAAAGGTCAGGTATTTATTCAAGCAGTTCTTGAAAACTTCCTTAGCTAGCTTGCTCCAGTGTTCCAGTGTCATTGTTCTCTAACCTGAAAATGAAAATATTTTATATCCTAACTTGGTAGAAATTGAGAAAAAAAGTCAATCTATCAAGAAGATAGAAACTCAAAGCTGGACAGGTCTTTCTAGATCATCACATTCGATCCCTGCAATCCCTTGCAGCTGCGTTACATCATTCATCTCATAAACTTACTGTGCCCACCAAAAGCAATTAGTTTTTGTGTCCTCATTACTCCCAAAGGAAGGCAGTTCACAAACTTGTTTGCTTTAATGATCAGTATCTCTGATTTCTATTCATACGAATGGCTGATTTATGTTCCTGTGTTTGTGTGCCAGCATTATAATTTAGATTTAATTCTTCTTTCCTATTTGCTCTTCAAATGTATTTATAGACAATCATCATATCCCATTTGAGCTGTTCTCTTGCCTGTCTACTCAATCAAGGTCTTTAAAATTTTCCATGTAAAAGCTGCTTTCTATTTCTCCCACCAACCTACTAACTGTTCTCCTTCTGTGCTTTAGTTATGTATCCTTGTAGAGAGGTGAATAAAATTGAACATAGTTATACAAAGGCTTTTTTGCCAGGTCTGCGTGTACGGACCTGAGTGCTTCTTTGTGTTAGAAATCTTCTCTTTGCCACAGAACAGCATTTGCTTTATTCACAACTGTGTCCTGTTAGAAGCTCCTGGTTATTATGGAATGACCCTTTACATCTCAGTAATTCTAAAGTAGTTTCCATATGTTTCTAGTTTCATAGAATCATAGAATCATAGAATCAGTCAGGGTTGGAAGGGACCACAATGATCATCCAGTTCCAACCCCCTGCCATGCACAGGGACACCCCACACTAGATCAGGCTAGCCAGAGCCTCATCCAGCCTGCTCTTAAACACCTCCAGGGACGGGGCCTCAACCACCTCCCTGGATAACCCATTCCAGGCCTTCACCACTCTCATGGTGAAGAACTTCTTCCTCAGGTCCAGCCTGAATCTCCCCATCTCCAGCTTCATTCCATTCCCCCTAGTCCTATCACTACCTGAGATCCTGAGAAGTCCCTCCCCAGCCTTCCTGTAGGCCCCCTTCAGATACTGGAAGGCCACAATGAGGTCACCTTGGAGCCTTCTCTTTTCCAGATTGAACAGCCCCAACTCCTTCAGTCTGTCCTCACAGGAGAGGTGCTCCAGCCCTCTGATCATCCTCGTGGCCCTTCTCTGGACACCTTCCAGCACCTCCACATCCCTCCTGTAATAGGGGCTCCAGAACTGGAGGCAGTACTCCAGGTGGGGTCTCACCAGAGCTGAGTAGAGGGGGAGAATCACCTCCCTTGACCTGCTGGCCACACTTCTCCTGATGCAGCCCAGGATCTGATTGGCTTTCCGGGCTGCAAGTGCACATTGAGAGCTCATGTTGAGCTTCTCGTCCACCAGCACCCCCAAGTCTCTCTCCTCAGGGCTGCTCTCCAGCCAGTCCCTGCCCAGCCTGTATTTGTGCCAGGGATTGCCTCGACCCAGATGCAGGACCCTGCCCTTGGTCTTGTTGAAGCTCATGAGGTTGGCTTGTGCCCACCTCTCTGGGAGGATCTTGTGTTACTAGAATCCAAATGCATGACTTAGATGTTTTATCCTATTCAATCTTGTCCCATTTGTATTACTCTAAAATTGAAGGTGATCCAGCTTCCCCTGTATGATAGTCCCATTCTTTTCTGTAATGCCTTCCAGTTTATTGTTACTGGCAGATTTCATCAGAAAGTCCCCGTAAATGGTGCCAAGTTACCATTAAAATATTAAGCAAGATTGATTTCAAGGCTTATCCCTGAAAGTAATTTCCTTCCTACCTCTATTCAAAATTTATTATGCTTCATTTCTTGATTTTGAGGTAGTACTTCTTTTGCTTCTCCATACTTTTGCTTATTATTTTGTAAGATATCTCATTATTCTAAATGTAACTTTTAAGGATGGATAATCATCTGTTATATCTCAAGCCTCATCTATACACTTTCCTTCTGCACTCTTGGCGTACAGATAGGCTACATTTTTCACCACTGAAATGATACATTTCAGGTCTCTAGAATCTGCTAGTACCAAAGTTGCCTAGTCCAGCTAAGAATTCCTTGATTTACCAAAATATATCCCTCTGAAATCAGGAGTTCTATTTTGTATGTACTTTGGTTACTAGTCTTTTTAATTTAGAGACTACTCATGATCATGATGTCCAAGCTTATTTTCTATGGACAGACATTTTCATAGAATCATAGAATGGTCTAGGTTAGAAGATACCTCCAAAGGTCATCAAGTCCAAGCCCCTCTGCAGTAAGCAGGAGCATCCTCGACTAGATGAAGTTGCCCAGAGCCCTATTGAGGCACACCTTGAATATCTCCAGGAATGGGGCCTCAACCACCTCCCTGGGCAACCTGTTCCAGTGTTCCACTGCCATTACGGTAAAGAACCTGTTCCTAACATCCAATCTACATCTGCTCTTCTGTAGTTTGATGCCGTTGTCTCTTGTCTTATCACTACAGGCCTTTGTAAAGTCTCTCTCCATCCTTCTAGTAGGCCCCCTTCAGGTACTGGAAGGTCATTATTAGATATCCCCGGCACCTTCTCTTCTCTAGGCTAAACAATCCTAGCTCCTCCTCATTATGTATACCAAAATTGTTATTAATTTGCAGTTGTTTGAAAATCTAATGGAAAAAAGTGTTAATTTTCTTGTTCAGGAAGACTGAGGTTTTATGAATAATTTTTATTGTCTGGTGCCTGTGCCAAATGTTTATGCTGTCCATACAAGCATAATTTTCAGTTGTGTTTTGGGTCGTTAGCATCAGAGAAATCCCTAGTCACATTCAGAGATAACTGAATTTAGAAGTCTATTAAATACTTCTAGTACTACCACAATAAATATCTATTTATTACCATCCTTGTCCAAGTTTGGTTTGATTAAAAAAACTATTGACATGCAATATCTTACTATTTCTGTGTTTGTGTTCTAGTGACAGTACTGTTTCTCCAGTTCTATACTGTCTTGGTAAGTCCAAATGCCACATCCTGCACCTACAGTTCCAGTTACACTAATTCTTGCACAACTTGCATAAGGAATTTCCCACTGTTCTTACTGGCATTTTATGTATTTACAGACTGCTCTGTCTCCCACCAATCTTTGATTTTCTAGACTAAACAAACCATTTCAACCTCTCTTCATGGGTCAAGTTTTTCAACCCACTTACCATACTCTGTACTTGCTCTTTGGCCTCTTTCCAGTTTGCCTACAGCTTTCTTCCAAAGTGGCACCCCAGAGGATGTAATTATCCAGTTGAAACTTCTCTCCTGACAATGAAAATGACATTGCTACTTCCTGTGTCCCACATAGGTCACGCTTCTGCTCGTATGTCCCAGAATGATGCTTGCATGTTTTGTGTCAACAAAATTTAAACTTTGACTAACTTTGTAATCCACTGCTAAGCTAGCCTGCTACATTTGTAGTACTCTCTGTGCCAACAGTTTTCATTTTTTTGCAGTTCTGTACACAGTACTATTTTATTATTTCAGTTAATTCTTAGAATTTACCAAAATTACTTTTAAATTCACCTTGATGGGTGAAGTGCTTGGTGACACTCTCATTTCTTTCTAGCTGTGGGTAATGTATGTGTTCAGTATTTCGTAACCTCTTTAGCCTGGAGAAGAGGAGGCTCGGGGAGACCTTCTTGCTGTCTACAACTACCTGAAGGCAGGTTGTAGACAGGTGGGGGCTGGTCTCTTCTCCCAGGCAACCAGCACCAGAACAAGAGGACACAGTCTCTTGCTGCACCAGGGAGGTTTAGGCTGGATGTTAGGAAGAAGTTCTACACAGAGAGAGTGATTGCCCATTGGAATGGGCTGCCCAGGGAGGAGGTGGAGTTGACATCATTGGAGGTGTTTAGGAGGAGACTTGATAGGGTGCTTGGTTGCATGGTTTAGTTGATTAGATGGTGTTGGATGATGGGTTGGACACAATGATCTTGAAGATCTCTTCCAAGCTGTTCTATTCTATTCTATTCTATTCTATTCTATTCTATTCTATTCTATTCTATTCAATTCTATTCTATTCTATTCTATTCTATTCTATTCTATTCTATTCTATTCTATTCTATTCTAAAATTAAAACATTCTTATGATAAATACCTGTTGGACTGTCTGAAAGATACAATACAATACAATACAATACAATACAATACACCAGGTTGGAAGAGACCTTCAAGATCATCGTGTCCAACCCATCAACCAATCCAACCCACCCAACAATTAAACCATGCAGCCAAGCACCCCATCAAGTCTCATGAACACCTCCAATGAAGGTGACTCCACCACCTCCACAGGTAGCCGATTCCAATGGGCAATCACTCTCTCTGTAGAGAACTTCTTCCTAACATCCAGCCTAAACCTGCCCTGGCGCAGCCTGAGACTTTGTCCTCTTGTTCTGGTACTGGCTGCCTGGAAGAAGAGACCAACCTCCACTGTGACCGGTTTAAGCTGTGCCTTTAAGAAAGGGACACTTTCTGAACACTCTGGCTGAATGTTTTGGTATTAGAATGAAAACAAGATATGCTAAATCAATTTCATTGGTAGAACCCGGCTGTGAGTTCTAGCTTAGTCTTTCAGTCGGGGGGGGGGCAGTCAGTCTTTCTCTTCCCCCTGTACTGTGAGCTGGCCTGCTTTTCTCTCTGAAGCAACAGCTTGCTACGCAGGGACAATTACAATACAATACAATACACCAGGTTGGAAGAGACCTTCAAGATCATCGCGTCCAACCCATCAAACAATCCAACCCACCCAACAACTAGACCATACAGCCAAGCACCCCATCAAGTCTTCTCCTGAACACCTCCAGTGAAGGTGACTCCACCACCTCCACGGGTAGCCGATTCCAATGGGCAATCACTCTCTCCGTGTAGAACTTCTTCCTAACATCCAGCCTAAACCTGCCCTGGCGCAGCTTGAGACTGTGTCCTCTTGTTCTGGTGCTGGCTGCCTGGGAGAAGAGGCCAACCTCTGCCTGGCTACAACCTCCCTTCAGGTAGTTGTAGAGAGCAATAAGGTCACCCCTGAGTCTCCTCTTCTCCAGGCTAAGCAACCCCAGCTCCCTCAGCCTTTCCTCATAGGGCTTGTGTTCCAAACCCCTCACCAGCTTTGTTGCCCTTCTCTGGACACGTTCCAGCAAGTCAACATCCTTCCTAAACTGAGGGGCCCAGAACTGGACACAGGACTCAAGGTGTGGCCTAACCAGTGCAGTGTACAGGGGCACAATGACCTCCCTGCTCCTGCTGGCCACACTATTCTTGATGCAAGCCAGGATGCCATTGGCCTTCTTGGCTGCCTGGGCACACTGCAGGCTCTTGTTCAGCCTACCATCAACCAGTACCCCCAGGTCCCTCTCTGCCTGGCCACTCTCCAGCCACTCTGACCCCAGCCTGTAGCGCTGCCTGGGGTTGTTGTGGCCAATGTGCAGAACCCGGCACTTGGATGTGTTAAATCTCATGCCATTGGACTCTGCCCATCTGTCCAGCCTGTCGAGGTCCCTCTGCAAAGCCTCTCTGCCCTCCAGCAAATCAACTCCTGCCCCCAGCTTGGTGTCATCTGCAAATTTACTGATGATGGACTCAATGCCCTCATCCAGATCATCAATAAAGATGTTGAAAAGCATGGGGCCCAGCACTGATCCCTGGGGCACACCACTAGTGACTGGCTGCCAGCTGGATGTGGTGCCATTCACCATTACTCTCTGGGCTCGGCCCTCCAGCCAGTTCCTAACCCAACGCAGTGTGCTCCTGTCCAAGCCATGGGCTGCCAGCTTGGCCAGGAGTTTGCTGTGGGGAACGGTGTCAAAGGCCTTGCTGAGGTCCAGGTAGACCACATCCACAGGCCTCCCCACATCCACCAGGCGGGTCACCTGATCCTAGAAGGAGATCAGGTTGGTCAGGCAGGACCTGCCCCTCCTAAATCCATGCTGGCTAGGCCTGAGCCCCTGGTCATCCTGTAAGTGCTGTGTGATCGCACTCGAGATGAGCCGTTCCATAATCTTGCCTGGCACTGAGGTCAGGCTGACAGGCCTATGGTGCTGGCTGCCTGGGAGAAGAGGCCAACCTCTGCCTGGCTACAACCTCCCTTCAGGTAGTTGTAGAGAGCAATAAGGTAGTCGCACTCAAGATGACCTGCTCCATAATCTTGCCTGGCACTGAGGTCAGGATGATAGGCCTATAATTCCCTGGCTCATCCAACCGGCCCTTCTTGTGGATGGGCACCACGTTGGCCAGCTTCCAGTCTTCTGGGACCTCTCCAGTGAGCCAGGACTGCTGAAAAATGATGGAAAGTGTCTTGGACAGCTCATCTGTCAGCAATCTCAGCACCCTAGGATGGATCCCATCCGGCTCCATGGCCTTGTGGGGGTCCAAGCCGCTCAGTAGATCTTTAACTTCCTCTTGGAGCAGTGGGAAACTATGCAGCTCTCTGGCTCTTTCTGCCAGCTCTGCAGGCCAGCTGTCTGGAAGACGTTCTGCCCTGCTAGTGAAGACTGAGGCAAAGAAGGTGTTAAGTACCTCTGCCTTTTCCTCATCCTTTGTTACAATGTTCCCCTCCGTGTCAACCAAGGAGTGGAGGTTGTCCTTGCCCTTCTTGCTATTGATGTATTTATAGAAGGACTTTTTGTTGTCCTTCACAGCAGAGGCCAGTCTAAGTTCTAAATGGGATTTTGCCTCCCTAATTTTCTTCCTACAAGACCTAGCAACATCCCTAAACATTCCGTAGGTTGCCTACCCTTTCTTCCAAAGATGATACACCCTCTTTTTTCCCCTTAGTTCTATTAGAAGTTCATTACCCATCCAGGCTGGCCGTCTGCCCCGGCGGCTCATCTTCCGGCACACCGGCACAGCCTGTTCTTGCACCTTCAATAGTTCTTCCTTGAAGTAGGTCCAGCTCTCCTGGACCCCTTTGTTTTTAAGGGCTGATTCCCAAGGAACCTTCTGAATTAGTTCCTTGAGTAGCCTGAAGTCTGCCCTCCGGAAGTCCAGAGTGGAGGTCTTCTTGCTCCCCTCTTGGCTTGGCTGCATACTGAAAACTCTATTATGTCGTGGTCACTGGTGCCTAAACACCCTCTGACCACCACATCACCCACCAGCCCTTCCCTGTTGGTGAAGAGGAGGTCAAGCATAGCCTTACCCCTGGTAGGCTCACGCAGCACCTGGGATAAGAAGCTGTCCTCCATGCACTCTAAGAACCTCCTAGACTGCCTCCTCTCTGCTGTGTTGAGATCCCAGCAGATATCAGGCAGGTTGAAGTCACCCATGAGAATGAGGTCAGGCGATCTTGAGACAGCCTTAAGCTGCCTATAGAATGCCTCATCAACATCCTCCTCCTGGTTGGGTGGTCTATAACAGACGCCAACCAGGATGTCTGCCCTGCTGGTCTTCCCTCTAATTCTCACCCACAAGCACTCAACCCTATCATCCCTGATCTCCATCTCAACAGCATCCAGTGCCTCCCTGATGTACAGGGCCACCCCTCCATCCCTTCTTCCTTGCCTGTCTCTCCTGAAGAGCCTATAGCCGTCAATTGCAGTGCTCCAGTCATGCGAGTCATCCCACCACGTCTCTGTGATGGCAACTACATCATAACTTTCTTGCTGCAACAAGGCTTCCAGCTCCTCTTGTTTGTTGCCCATGCTTCGTGCATTAGTGTACATGCACTGCAGCTGGGCTGCTGGTTTCACCTCTAGGTCTAGCTTATCACCTCCAGACTCCTGCCTGAGGGCACTGGTTTCCGACCCTCCCCCCTTCGAAGCTAGTTTAAAGCCCTGTCAATGAGACTTGCTAATTCCCTTCCCAGAATCTTTTTACCTTTGGGGGACAGGCCATTCTCATGTATTGTGACCTTTCCCCTCCTCTGGGACATATGTACTCCATCTGTTACCAGCTGACAAGGTGCAGTAGAAAGTTCCCCAATTCTTGCTAACCAGATAAGGAAACTAACGCTTTTGTGCTTAACAAGTTTTCACCCTTTTAATTACCTTCCTTTCTCTTTCTCTCTAACCCTTTTGGGAAAAAGGGGAGGTAGGGAGGGAGAAGGGAGGGACAGGCCGAACCCCCCTGGCCGCAGGGGAGTTGGGGAAAGGTCTCCTGTATTACATACATTGCAGTATATTCCTGTATATATTGTAAATATTGTATGTTTCTGTACATATTCATTGCATTCCATTTTCTGCTTGTAAAATATAGCTTTCATCTGCTTCTCCGGCTGAGTTAGCTGTGGATTCTTTTGTGTGTGTGTGGGGAACCTTCCTACTCCACCACACTCCACCTGGCTACAACCTCCTTTCAGGTAGTTGTAGAGAGC
Organism: Picus viridis; assembly: GCA_033816785.1. NCBI lineage: Eukaryota > Metazoa > Chordata > Aves > Piciformes > Picidae > Picus > Picus viridis. The sequence continues at coordinate 70,246,922 of CM066606.1, read as the reverse complement.
AATAAGGTCACCCCTCAGTCTCCTCTTCTCCAGACTAAGCAATACAAAACAATACAATACAATACACCAGGTTGGAAGAGACCTTCAAGATCATCGCGTCCAACCCATCAACCAATCCAACCCACCTAAACAACTAAACCATGCAGCCAAGCACCCCATCAAGTCTTCTCCTGAACACCTCCAATGAAGGTGACTCCACCACCTCCACGGGTAGCCGATTACAATGGGCAACCACTATCTCTGTATAGAACTTCTTCCTAACATCCAGCCTAAACCTCCCCTGGTGCAGCCTGAGACTGTGTCCTCTTGTTCTGTACTGGCTGCCTGGGGAGAAGACACCAACCTCCATCTGTCTACAACCTCCCTTCAGGTAGTTGTAGAGAGCAATAAGGTCACCCCTCAGTCTTCTCTTCTCCAGGCTAAGCAACCCCAGCTCCCTCAGCCTTTCCTCATAGGGCTTGTGTTCCAAACCCCTCACCAGCTTTGTTGCCTTCCTCTGGACACGTTCCAGCAACTCAACATCCTTCCTAAACTGAGGGGCCCAGAACTGGACACAGGACTCAAGGTGTGGCCTAACCAGTGCAGTGTACAGACGCAGAATGACCTCCCTGCTCCTGCTGGCCACACTCTTCCTGAGGCAGGCCAGGATGCCATTGGCCTTCTTGGCTGCCTGGGCACACTGCAGGCTCATGTTCAGCCTACAATCAACCAGCACCCCCAGGTCCCTCTCTGCCTGGCCACTTTCCAGCCACTCTGACCCCAGCCTGTAGCACTGCATGGGGTTGTCGTGGCCAATGTGCAGAACCCGGCACTTGGATGTGTTCAATCTCATGCCATTGGATTCTGCCCATCTGTCCAGCCTGTCGAGGTCCCTCTGCAAAGCCTCTCTGCCCTCCAGCAAATCAACTCCTGCCCCCAGCTTGGTGTCATCCACAAATTTAGTGATGATGGACTCAATGCCCTCATCCTGATCATCAATAAAGATGTTGAAGAGCATGGGGCCCAGCACTGATCCTTGGGGCACACCACTACTAACTGGCCACAAGCTGGATGTGGCATCATTCACCATCACTCTCTGGGCTCGGCCCTCCAGCCACTTCCTAACCCAACAGTGTGCTCCTGTCCAAGCCATGGGCTGCCAGCTTGGCCAGGAGTTTGCTGTGGGGGATGGTGTCAAAGGCCTTGCTGAAGTCCAACTAGACCACATCCACAGGCCTCCCCACATCCACCAGGCAGTCACCTGATCCTAGAAGGAGATCAGGTTGGTCAGGCAGGACCTGCCCTTCCTAAATCCATGCTGGATTCAGATGTCTACCTCCAAAGATTATTTGAACTCTTCTGTGTATGTGGCTGATAGATAGAGAATATGTGATGTATGACATGAGTCCTTGGGACTAATGTTGCTTCTTATTCTTCCCCACTGGGAAACCTTGTCTTGGACAGAATTCTGGGTCTATTAGAGCAGGTCGTATTTACACAAATCATGATATTGACATCATCCAGCGTGATCAAAGTTACATGTACTGCTCAAACCAGAAAGGGACAAAGTATTGGACTTTTTATGTATCACTCTGTTTACTACCTGTTTAACAAGACTTATGTGCCATGTGGCAAATATTATGTTTTTGTCCAGTTTTCTCTGTTACTACATGCTATTAAACTGATTAATTGACCTTCAGACATACTATATGCAATAACTTCTTATCTTCAAAGCAATAATTTCGTTGTTGATGATGGAAATTTCTGTCTTGTTTTAATAATTACATCAAATTCCTAATATTTTGAACCTCCTTCTAAAAGAGATGTCGGGACAATTGCTCTGTGGCTTCCCAGCTTTCTCTTCTCAGGAATGCCTTCCTATCTTTACATTCATCTTGGCTTTTTTAAGTCACACACAAAATTCTCCTGAAATGCTTATGCTGCTCCTATTCTTAGATTGATAGCTTTGAGCTGAGGTCACAAAAAATGTAATCTTTCTGTGGTAAATTTACCATGAACCACAGTACCACTGCTAGACCAGGATGTTCAGTGGTGAATTTACCATATGAAAATTACATGGTTTTGCAGCCTTACTGTATGTATACCCACATTTCGTCTTCCCTTCATGAACTTTCTCAGAGACAGTTATTTTTGCTGTTTCTTTGCAACACTGCTGATTTGCCCTCCCTCCTACCCCAATTTTATTTACACCTTTGTCCTTTCTCACACCTGTTCCCACTCTTTATTCATTCCCGTCACTGAATTTTCTTTCTTAAATCACTCATAGAATTAAATTTTTTTCATGAAAAAGAAATGTTCTAAAGTCTGAATTCAGGAGTCCTTGCAAAGCAAACTCTCATTTTGTGAGAGTGATTTATGCATGTCTGAGATTTGTGTTAATTCCAGGTGGTGGCAAGCAACAAATTCACTACCAAGTTTGTTTTCTGCCTTTTTCTCTTGGCTACAACTCCAGTTTCCTTAGGTTATATAATTGAATGCACAACTTCTGATAGTTGACTTTCTAAGTGCTTTCCAAATAGAAAATAATTATTCAGGATGTATCAAATCAAGGAGAATGCTGCAAGTTTTAGACACTTTTCCAGCTTTTTTCACCTATCTCTACTCAATTTATCCTTATCATTACTACAACAGTTGTTCTTATATTTCAGCCCTTTGTATGTCCAACTGATGTGCAGAATGATAATTTTACTTGAAGAGGTTATTGTTGGTTATGTAATATTCTGCCAGAAATTGCATTCTATTATTCCAGGTCCTCCATCATAAGTAGTAGAACGTTTTCCTTGTTCTCTGCACTACATGGAGGATTGATTTTTTTTTTACCTCTCATCAGAACATTCTAGTCAATGAGATACATCAATGCTGAAGAGAATAATAATTTGAAGGGAGTCTGCTAAAATGGCTTGTGGCTACCAGTAATGTAGAGGTGGGAGGGGAGACAGACAAGCTATGGACCACTTAACTGTTTCTGGGAAATGCTGTTGAAGTAATTTTCTCCCAGGTGAATGCGCCTGGAGATTATGTGGTTAGGTTGTATTAGTTCTCCTATATGTTCTGTTTCTTCATATTATTGTGCAGTTTAAAGCCTTCTGTACTCCTAGCCAGCTTTGCTGGATGGAAATTCCCCCTAGCTGCTCTTGATGTTGCTTCTTATCACTAGCAATGCACTTCAAGACTATGTTTCCACTTCTGAATTTCCTCCTCTTGCAATTCCGCACTTGTGATTCCAAAGCGTTGACTTTCTTTTTGATGTCTTAGTATTCTGACCCTGAATGCCTTGACATTTAAATCATCATTATCACAGAATTACAGAATCATAGAATTCTAGGGTTTGGAAGGGACCTCCAGAGCTCATTGAGTCCAACCCTCCTGCAAAGCAAAACCACTTAGGGCAGGTCACACAGGAATGCTTCCAGGCGAGTTTTGAAAATCTCTAAAGAAGGAGACTCCACCACCTCTCTGGGCAGAGTGTTCCAGTGCTCCTTCACCCTCACAGTAAAAAAAGTTTTTTCACATGTTGAGGTGGAATTTCCTGTGATTGAGTTTATGTCTGTTGCCCCTATCACTGGGTATCACTGAGAAGAGACTGGCTTCATCCCCCTGAGAGCCACCCTTTAGATATTTGTAGGCATTGCTAAGGTCCCCACTCAGCTTTCTCTTCTCCAGACTAAACAGCCCCAGGTCTCTCAGTCTTTCCCTGTATAGAGAGGCTCCAGTCTGTTAATCATAGAATCAATAAGGTTGGAAAAGACCTCAAACATCATCAAGTCCCACCTGTCACCCAAGACCTTATGGCTACTGAACCATGGCTTCAAGTGCCACATCCAATCCCCTGTTGAGCACCTCCAGGGACCAAGATTCCACCACCTCCCTGGGCAGCACATTCCAATGGCCAATCACTCTTTCTGTGAAGAACATTCTCCTTACCTTTAGTCTAAACTTCTCCTGGCACAGCTTGAGACTGTGTCCTCTTGTTCTGGTGCTGGTTGCCTGGGAGATGAGACCAACCTCCTCCTGGCTACAACCACCCTTCAGGTAGTTGTAGACAGCAAGAAGGTCTCCCCTGAGCCTCCTCTTCTCCAGGCTAAGCAACCCCAGCTCCCTCAACCTCTCCTCGTAGGGCTTGTGCTCAAGGCCTCTCACCAGCCTCGTTGCCCTTCTCTGGACATGTCCAAGAGTCTCAACATCCTTCTTAAACTGAGGGGCCCAGAACTGGACACAGTACTCAAGGTATGGCCTACCCAGTGCTGACTACAGGGGCACAATGACTTCCCTGCTCCTGCTGGCCACACTATTCCTGATACAGGCCAGGATGCCACTTGCCCTCTTGGCCACCTGGGCACACTGCTGGCTTATGTTCAGCTGGCTGTCAATCAGCACCCCCAGGTCCCTTTCTCTTTGGCAGCTCTCCAGCCACTCCAATCCCAGCCTGTAGCACTGCATGGAGTTTTTGTGACCAAAGTGCAGCACCTGGCACTTGGACTTGTTGAATGTCATTATGTTGGATTCTACCCATCTGTCCAGCTGGTCAAGATCCCTCTGGAGAGCCCTTCTGCCCTCTGATCAACACCTGCTCCCAACTGGGTGTCGTCTGCAAATTTACTGATGACTGACTCAACCCCCTCATCCAGATTGTCAATGAAGATATTAAACAGGATGGGGCCCAGCAGTGATCCCTGGGGGACACCACTGGTGACTGGCTGCTAGCTGGATGTGGCACCATTCACCACCACTCTCTGGGCATGGCCCTCCAGCCAGTTCCTAACCCTAATCCTTTTAGCCCTCCATTGAACTTTACCCAGTAGTTCCCCATCCCTCTTGAGCTGATGAGCCCAGAACTGTACACAATATTCCAGATGTGGTCCAATTAGGGCTGAGTAGAAGGGGTGGAGAACACTCTTCTTAAGGTACCCCAACATACCATGGCCCTCTTGGCCACCAGGGCTCATTGCTCTCCCATGGATAACTTCTTATAAACCAGGACTCTGAGGTCCTCTGTGGAGCTACTCTGTGATAGACCAACCCCTAACCTGTACTGGTCCTTGGTGTTATTTCCTCCCCAGGTGCAGGAGCAGGACTCTACACTCATTTCTCTCCTTTCTGCAGTAACAAACAAATAATATTCGCATTGCATTATTGTGGGAGGTAACTTACTTTTATAAAGAAGCATTATTAATTACTAGATATTAAATAAAATTTGCATCAATATTTCTGTTTTCATCCTGGAAAAGATCTTTGTGCATGACTGGATGGTGTTTAAATTTTATGTTACAGAATGCTGGTTGATGTGCCAACCCTTGTATTTTTCATCTTGCCTTTTCATCTTATCTTTCCACCTTTCACAAACAGACGCATCTACCACATTTTAGTATGAAATAGTGTGCAGCATCAACAGAGCCATTGACAAACAAAAGTAAAGATCTTTTCTCCTTTGCTGAAATAAACAGTATTTGTTGAGTAACTCATAGCAAAATGTGAACAAATAATTTGTGGATTTTTTCCTTTGTAACTCCAGCTAAGGTTATTACATTGGTAAGTACATCTTTCCTTTCAAAGTCATCTAGTTCTCATTTTTGATTCTGAAACTCAGTATTTACTAAAAATGAGAGCAAAAGCCATTTCACAGACTTCCCCCACATGGCTCTGTCAGTTAGGGCTTGAAAATTTTGATCTTTGACTGAAGGCTTTGCTGGCAGAAGCCCTGAATTGTTAGAACTATACTTGCAGAACTGAACTGTTCCTCCAGTACATTTTCCCCTTAAGGGATTCATTTCACTAAAGAGCAGTTTTCCTCATGTTCATGTTCAGAGCACCCTGGCAGTGTACCTTTACTGCAACATAAATTCAGAATTTCATCCTAGTGTCAGACCAAGACTAACATAATGAAGCATTAACAGTGAGGATATGTCCGATAGGAATCAGAATTAAGACTGCACCAGAATAACAAATCCTTGTCACATAGCTGCAGTGCTTACCATTTTAAACATGGAGAATGCCAAACTCAAGAGCAGAGACATGATGGTACTCCTAGTATGCAGCAAACAGTGTAGTGAGAAACACCGGTAAATCTGCCAGCTTGCACTGCTCAAGAGTTCTGTACACGTGGCAGTTGTTCTCCACGGTTAAGGACTTCTAACATCATGCATTTGTACCCCAGATTAAGGAAATCTGCAGAACAGAAGAATGTTCACTCTACCTGCTCTGCTGCCGTGCCCTGTCTGCCAGATAGTTGTGTTGGCTGTGGAATACCAGTTCAAAAATTCAGAGCACCCTGTGGTTTTTCTGCCCTCAGGGGACAGAGACAACTGAGCCCTGTGCTGGGGAAATAAACAATCCGTAACACCACTTTCAGTTTTCCTCATGCCAGGGAACTTTGCCACAAGTTGTCTGGATGCAGCTCAGGCACTTCACAGACTGTTTCTCATGGCAAACCAATATAAATTAGCAAACCAATATAAATTAACAACTCTACAGACGCCTCTGTAGTTACATTGGTGAGACTCGGACAGCTCAGAGAGAAGCTCATTTGTCTTCTCCAAACCCCAGTGCTTCAGCCTCAGACACCCACTGAGACAGTGTCTCTTGCAGTCTCAGAGTGATCAGCTTGGCTTGACTTTGTGGTACTCTTGGAAATTGCATGTGTTGTTGTTGTGCAGGACACTTTGTCTTGTGGTCCTCAGAGCACTGCTGATCCCGGTACAACTAGGGGACATGGTGTTTTAAAAATATTTATCCTCTCAGGAGCCTTAGTGGGTGCTGGAAAAAGCTGCCAAATGACAAAGGCCATCATGGAGGCATACATCTATTGCTATCTGATGTTCCTGCCTCCCTTGCCCTCTCTTTGCTCAAACAGAATACTGCATGAAATGCTAGCCAAGTTTCTCTAAGAATTTATTTTCACTTGGAATCTTCTATAATAAGTGTGTATGATTTACTGTGTAAATGACTATGGCTGTGAATAAAACTACTTAGCAGCTTTCTCCTGCTAGTACACTGTTGTGAAGACTGATTTCTCTGGAGCTGTTTATGTCCTCTGAAAAAGAGATAATAATTTATTAGGCAGCAGAAAAAGGATTTATTCCTCCCTACTATCAAAGAAATGGTGCCTTTTTGTCAGGCAAAGGAGATCAGGCCATCTACAGATGCGCAGAAAGTGTGGTGCCTGTACGCTACTCATCTTCTGGCATCCACTTGTGGAGTTACACATGGACAGCATGCTGCAAAGAGGCCAGGCAACTATATACAGGTTTTGCCTCAGGCTAATTCCTGTTAAACTCAGGGGGAGTTCTACAATTGTTTTCCTTGGAAATTTGATTGCCCTGACTAATTACATTGTCAACTTCTGAGTATAAACTTCATAGTTCATTTGAAAGACTTACTATTAGTCAATAATTTCGTGTAAATGACCTGGTTGTTCTGATGAGTTTGTATATCAATACTGCTTTACCAAGTACAAGTCACAAATGGTGCTTTGGCTTATGAACAGGCATATATGACAGGGGAGAAATAAGTTACAGCTGTATGAAAAAAATAAGGAGTAGGCAACATCCTTAAGCATCAGAACTCATTTGACTATGCTGTAAAATCTTTAGAATCCTTCTTGGCATGGTGTTAGTTTGAGCTAACTAATATTTTCTCTATGAGTTTCTAGATGTAGTTCAGGAGCTAGGATGGGCCACAAACCATACGTGGTCCACGTACAACTGTCCTGTTTTAGAGAATAAGAGAGTTAAGCAGCAGGGATGCAGGCAGTACAGGAGGAGACTCACGGGTCTACAACCTGATAGGAGGATGTAGACAGGTGGAGGCTGGTCTCTTCTCCCAGGCAACCAGCACCAGAACAAGAGGACACAGTCTCAGGCTGCACCAGGAGAGGTTTAGGCTGGATGTTAGGAAGAAATTCTACACAGAGAGAGTGATTGCCCATTGGAGTGGGCTGCCTGGGGAGGTGGTGGAGTCACTGTCATTGGAGGTGTTCAGGAGGAGACTTGATAGGGTGCTTGGCTGCATGGTTTAGTTGATTAGGCGGGTTGGATTAGTTGATAGGTTGGACCCGATGATCTTGAAGGTGTCTTCCAACCTGGTCTGGTCTATTCTATTCTATTCTATTCTATTCTATTCTATTCTATTCTATTCTATTCTATTCTATTCTTTCTAGTCTAGTCTAGTCTAGTCTAGTCTAGCCTACTGTGATAGCTGGTCTCAGTACCAGAGTCAAGATTCAGACACATTTATTTTGCTGTTCCAGACATTGCCACAAATGTTTAGGGCACTTTTGGAAAAAGCTTCTGATGTATTGATACAAGTTTATTTCTTATTCAAAACCATTTGCAAACTCTCTTCCCCCTTGTTTTGCAACTTGGCAGCTCACTCTGCAGAGCCTTGCTGCTGTGTGTTGTTCCCAAGTCCTTGAAAAACTATTATACCTTTGTTGAAGTTGCAATATTGACACCAGAAAGGGATTTCTTAAGGCTGTGCTTAAAAAATGCAATTTGAGTATTTTTAATTTGTATGCTAACAGTCAAACCTAGGGAGATTGTGGAGTCTCCTTCTCTGGAGACTTTTAAAACCCACCTGGATGCATTCCTGTGCAGACTACCTTAAACAATCCTGCTTTGGCAGGGAGGTTGGACCCGATGATCTTTTGAGGTCCCTTCCAACCTCTAATGTACGGTGATACTGTGAAAACTGTCTTTAAAGCTTAGTGACATAAGTAAAGAAGTTGCTATTCTCCCTTTCTAGCTATCTCTACAGAACAGCATGAAACAAGGAGCTAAGTAGTACAATTTCACAGTGAAAGAAATCTGCCTGAAACCAGCCATGCAGTGAACTGTGCCTAGCAAAAGAACCTTTTCTGTCCTAATACAGCAACAAATGTTTCTGTCACTTAGAAACACCCACTAAGTTTTAAGAAGTCTTTGGAAATGTCTCTGAATCCTTCCATTATAGGCAGCCCACAAGAAATGGGATGTAGAGAGAAGGAGCACAGTGGTCCCTCAGGAGACAACTCTGGCCCTGAGTCACTGCTGCCTTCCCTGGCCCTTTCCTCTACCCTGGCTGCATGGCCAGCTATGTCCTCAAGAAGCCCTGCAGCTACAGAGAGATTAATTCCTAGAGAACCTGACGCTTTGCTCTCACCTTCCAAGTAATTATTGAGGAACTGCCACACTTGCTCAGTCAAACTCATGAATAATTGCTTTACTTCTACAATGCATTTAAGAGATGCAAGTATTCAGGAAACGGGAGAATGAAATAATTGTATTGTTGCTATGGAGCAAGTAGGCAAGCTCATATTTTTTTTAAACTTTGCAATCCGAATCAACATGACAGAAGTGTTATTTAACGCTTCTTTTTAGCTGCATTCTTTTTATCCCTAGGGGTTCACATTCCTTCATTTTAGAATAAAGCTTCATTTGTTTGTTTACTCCTTAAATGAAAGATGATATTTTTACACAGTTCTATGACTTTGGTGCCAGAGTTTTAAGAAAGAGACAAATTTCTGGTAAAAATCATGACAACTGGCAAGCCAATGCAGGAAAACACAAAATATTCCCAGGCTATTTTCAAAGTAGTGCTAGTATTATCATGGTGCTGTAGTATGTAGCATGACAGTGTACACAGTACATACAGTGTATTTTAGAATAGAATAGAATAGAAAGAATAGAATAGAATAGAATAGAATAGAATAGAATAGAATAGAATAGAATAGAATAGAATAGACCAGGTTGGAAGAGATCGTCACCTTCAAGATCATCACATCCAACCTATCATCCAACACCACCTAATCAACTAAACCATGCAACCAAGCACCCCATCAAGTCTCCTCTTAAACACCTCCAATGATGGCAACTCTGTCACCTCCCCGGGCAGCCCATTCCAATGGGCAATCACTCTCTCTGTTTAGAACTTCTTCCTAATCTCCAGCCTATACCTCCCCTGGTGCAGCTTGAGACTGTGTCCTCTTGTTCTGGTGCTGGTTGTCTGGGAGAAGAGACCAACCTCCATCTGTCTACAAGCTCCCTTAAGGTAGTTGTAGAGAGCAATAAGGTCACCCCTTTTGCTAAGATTTCACTGGCAACACTATGTTACAATGGCTTTACATTCTATTCCAGTATCAGTTAACACTTTTCAAAAGTGTGTTTCCTTTTCATTACAGCAATTTTTTGCTGGCTGCAATGAAAGAAGAGAAATACTACCTGAGAGAAATACCACCTGAGAGATACTTCTGATACAGCCCTATCTGCATACTCTTAAACTATTGAATTTGCAAGAAAATGTAACCTGAGATATTCTTACTTCAAATGAGAATGATCTGTGTTCTTTACACTAGTCCAATATGTTTTCACTGAAGGTGTGAGCTGAAGCAGCAGGAGGTTTTAGCTTTTCAGTAGAGTAGACCTTGACATGGGCAAGGCCCACCTAGTTACGCAGCTGGGTCCCCACAGCCACGTTTTGTCTGACTGGAGACCAAACACCAAACACGTAGTTTTTGAAACAGAGCACATGGAACAATTATTTCACATGAAATATGCCTGGTAATTTGATTTCAAGTGGTGTGCAGTGGTTTTTATCTGATCCTGTTTCTGTGCAATGCCTTGTCCTTTCCCTGCTGCATTTTTACACAGTTTAAACACAGGGCTCTATTCAGATGAAAACAACCCCTGCAGCTAGTACTACCTCAGCTCTGTGAGTCTCTTGTGTTCTGAAGACAACAATACAATTCTTGAAAAAAAGATACCACTTTTACAGCAGCCACAGAAGAGGCTATTAGGTATAATGATAATCCCACCCAGTGGAGCTGTTGTTCTGCTCACTGTCATAGAGGAGAAAGTCATATTGGTCCACAGTGTCTGTTTTCCTGGGCCTAATACGGCAGTACAGTTCAATGGCTGGGAGTACTTTTTCTTGGCCAAGCCCAAGCATAATAAATATTAACAGATCTATTACATAGTCTGCTGTTTCAACCAGTGCTCCTGTACGTACAATATGGAGAAGTATGTAGATGAAAAGCAGTTTATAAGGCTTCATAGCAGGAATGTCTCAGGAAGAAAAAAGAGGGATCATCTTGCACATGCTTCCTCTGATTTCTTGGAACAACTTGACTGATGGATTTGTGATTTACTTCTATCTGAACCTGGGGGCTTTGTGCAGTTTCAGTTTCCCCTTTCTCAAGAGTTATTCTGCACATTTGTCAGAGAAAGGTGGAGACTGGAGTTACTGGTGGAGTTAAATAATAACATTTACAAAACACAGAAACAAGGAAAATATTAAGAGGGGAACTTTGCATCCAGTTATGAAGAGGATTCCCTTTTGTCTTTCTTTTGAAGAGGCAGTTTGTTCCTAGAGTTATGATCCAGACCACTGTTTAGCCTGCAGTAGATGGCATGAGTTTGGGGATTTACGACTGGAAGCGGTCTCTGCTGGAGTAAGCCTAGTAAAAATGCACAACACATTTTAGAGTAGATGCTTGCAGTCTCCTAAGGTAAAACAGCAAGGGATGTAGCCCAATTTCAGAATGATTTAGATTAAAGATGAATAAAACTACTGTTGAAATACTACCTGCTGCAGATGACAAACTATACCTCTACTTCAGAAACACAAAAGTTGAGCCCATTGTACATCAGCCATCTGTGGAAGACCATGGTTGAAGAAAATAGACTATTCATTTGAGATGACCTTGTTCATTTTCAAATGCAGCATGTGGCAGTTCCAAGCTTTTAAATTTCTTTTTGACATGTCTTTTAAGATGAATGAGCTGAGACCAAAAGGTGAGGATGGAAATATTTGGTCATTGTAGGAAAATGCTACTGGATTTTTGTACAAGTTCTGTTTCTGCTAATCTACTACATGGGTGTTTCGAACACTGATAACAGAAATTGTTAAGACAAATGTGCAACTAAAATCGTATCTATATAAATCTGGGAAGTTTTCTGCAGTAAAGTTTAGGCTTAACGTAGTCGATTATGCTATATTTTAGACCTCTTGCTGCCAATTGCATAATACAGTGTTTAATGCCACATTAAACCTGTGTGGTTTACTTCTTTAATGGTGGCCCGAGTAATTGTTACCAGTTTGACATATTTTTTTCCCCCTTCTTTTTGCATAGGAGATACAGCTCAACGGGACAGGTGTTTGGCTGCTTGTCTTCCTTAATTTCCAGAGAAGAATCGCCTCAGCCCTTCATCTAATTATTCTAAAACTGTAGCTGTGTAAATAAGTTTTAACTTGTGTTTACATTTTTTATTCCCGAAGGCCTTTGTCGAGACTATTTGAGCTGCTGATTTCTGTAACCCTGACTTAATTAAAAAAAAAATTAAAAAATCAAACCTCAATATGAAGCATATGTAGTCCCAGTGAGATAAATGATAAATTTGTTTAGACCAGCAATACTTAGCCTGTATTAAGTAGGCTTTGCTCTTCAGGGAAGATGTGAGATCCTTGATCTGTGCCTGCTGGCAAAATGTTGAGCACTCCTAGCATTTGTTTCCTCATATTTCAGCCAAAATAAGAGGTTCTGGAGTATGCAGGACACCACAATAGCCACTACAGCTGTAACAACTACCTCTTGAAACAGTGGCTGTGGCTCACCTGTACTGCCCAGTGCAGAGCTGTTTTGAAGTCTTTGTCCACCAGAGTCAAGTCTGCTCCCTTGTGCAGCAGAATCTGAGTGTGCTGGGGCCTGTTGTGGAAAGCAGCCCAGTGGAGTGAAGTCATTCCCTGAAAGCCACAAACCCAGAGGTGAAATAATCATCACTCACAGGACCCTTAATGTCTCTGAGTTAAGCTTGACAATTCTGAAAATATTTTGCACTGACCAACTCTTCGCTCTCCCTCTTGATTTGGGCTTCTGAACACATGGAATCATAAAGAGGAGCCCAGGAATTAGTTTTTTGGGTTTTTTTTTGAGTTATTACAGAAAATGCATAGAAATATAAATGCTTCTTTTGTACATGACTATAGCTTGTCATAAACAATTCACTTTCCGGACCACAATGGCTGGGAGACAGCTCCTCACTGCTCAGTCTGGGTCCGATGAGAAAAGCCTTTTTTAAACTGGTGCTTTGACATGACACAATGTGATGTTTATTTTATGTCTTACCTTCAATCCAAAATAAGTATGATAAACTAGTACTGTAGCAGCACTAGTCAGAAAATTAATAATATGTCCCTGTGATGTCATCAAAAAAGAATTAATATAATCATCTCATAGTTACGGTTTTTGGAGAAAACAAAGCAAATGTCAAGCTGTTGAGCTGCATTTTCATTCCATCTAAACTGTGTTCAGTCTTGGTAGATCAGAGAATCCAGGGCCTGTATTTTCACCTTTCTCAGCACGGTTATATGATCTTAAAGATTTTCTGTATAAAGTTACTAATTCAATGTGTTTCTTAAATACTGCTAGTGTCGTTCAGATCTGGTAACGTTTTACTTTGGGCAAGGTGTTGTTTACTATCTCTTACGAGAGAAAAAACACTTCAAGGGTATTGACTCATTTCCAAAGCAATAAAAAGAGAAAAACAAAAAAACTGAGAAGGAATTGAAAACTTGGCAAGGAACCTCATAAAGCCTGTTGGCAACAACTTAGGTAAAGTATGAGCTATGAAACATTGATGGAGACAGCTCATCAGTGTATTAATAGTGGAAGATGTTAACAGTGATTTTCTAACTAGAAGCTTGAATGTCCTAACTTTAATTTTTTCACTCATCAGGCTTTTCAAGACCCCAAATGGCTTAAGCACAGAAGATGATCAAATAGAGCAGATAAACAAGAGCAGTTTTGTTTTCACTTAGGGTTTGAAAAGCTTAGTCATTGGGGGTTTGGTTTTGTAGAACCAAAAATGAGAGTAAAATCTTGCCCTAACTGAAATTAATGGGAGTTCTTTCAGTAATGCCAGAAGAACAAAGGTTTGTAATTACAGACTTTGTGCTACTGATGGACACACAGTATCCATGAATGCTTTGAAGGGAGGTTTCAGTGATTTCCAACTGTGAAATACATCCTTGGCCCTAGTCCTAAAAAGCAGGAAAAAATCACTGAAAGAAGAGAAGCTACATTGTACCAGGCCAGCCTTCTGCTACCTGGGAGGTGGGGGTGGTGGAATTTCAACCCACCACATTTAGTAATTTGTACATTCTAATGACTGCCTAATTTGCACTCATCTCGTTTATTCATGATGATGCCACACCTAAGTGGCACCTGTAGACAGACTATTGTTTGTGGGAGGAAACATGAGAGTCATATCAGAACTGTCAAAGCTGAAGATCCAGCAGAATATATTACTGAAGGTGAGACTGCCAAACAACTGTGCATTTACTAAAAATACAAAGCAACAGGGGACATAGAAGTAGGGAAAAAAAAAAAGACAAACAATCCAAAAATGGGTGTGGGAAACATGCTATGACATGTTTTGCCAGATTTGAGGCTTTTTCAGGGAATGTTTTTTCACATTGTCATCTCACAGGCTTCATAAGTAAACCCACAGAAAACTGCAGTTTTGAAAATTATGAAACCTCCAGATGTATTTCTTACTGTTTGCGTGTTTGTGCATTCATCAGAGTATTTTTCTCAAGTGTAAGATGGGAAAAATGAATTGATTTATTTATAACAAATGAACAGCTCTATTAGCTGCAATCTTCTGTGAGAGTCAACATTTTTCAGGAAACATTAATATTTTGGACTTAGTACTGACACTTGAACAAATATCTTCTCAGTGCCAAATTTCAGAGAGATGAATTAAAACTTTGAGTTTGCATGTAGGGATGCATTACTGGTGAGAGGCCTTGAGCACACGCCCTATGAGGAGAGGCTGAGGGAGCTGGGATTGTTTAGCCTGGAGGAGGTTCAGGGGAGACCTTCTTGCTGTCTACAACTACCTGAAGGGAGGTTGTAGCCAGGAGGGGGTTTGTCTCTTCTCCCAGGCAACCAGCACCAGAATGAGAGGACACAGTCTAAAACTGCACCATGGGAAGTTTAGGCTCGAGGTGAGGAGAAAGTTCTTCACAGAGGAAGTTGTTAGCCATTGGAATGGGCTGCCCAGGGAGGTGGTGGAGTCACCATCCCTGGAGGTGTTCAAGAGGGGATTGGATGTGGCACTTGAAGCCATGGTTCAGTAGCCATAAGGTCTTGGGTGACAGGTGGGACTTGATGATGTTTGAGGTCTTTTCCAACCTTATTGATTCTATGATTCCAGCAGTTATTTTCCATGGTTCCATGCAAATAATTTGCAACATAATTCCACACCAAGACAAAACATACCTATGAACCTGGTTTAGGTTCATCTGAGAAGGATCTGCAAGCCATCTGGTGGGTAAGGATGGTTCATGGGAAGTGATACAATTAACTGCGAGGCAGTTCTGGCACTAGAGCGTAGGGATGCATCCCTGAGCAGTTGTTAGAGTGAAGATAAGCATATGAAAAAGTATCCAGTGTTTCACTTGTGTCTTGGCTTCTCTGGATAATATCACATTGGAGTAGTTAACACTTTTCCATGTGCTCTCTCTCTACCTCTCTCTGCAGAGCACAATTCTTTAAGGATCAGAGAACAGCATAAAATTGTCTAGCACCATGCTGATTCTGTGTAATAACAGTTTTCAATACTTTTTCATGAGAACAGAACTTCAATGATGGAGTTATTGATGAAGATGAAGACTTAGACCAATGTTTCACTTCAAAAGAATTAAAAGCAATTAGTGTCTTGGCAAACGCGTTAAGAGGCTGATTCAATGTACCTCAGCTGGCAGAATATGGAGATATTTTATTGGGTGCATCACTTATATAGCAGGAAAAATGAGATAATACTTTGCAGAGTTTAGCAAAAGTATTACAGAATTTTTCACTAGTGCAGAGTCTTGTCATAAAATTTATGGTACAGTGGACTCTTTGTGAACAGTGTGACTTGTATGCCCCCACAGGCTGCGACTGTGATTTGTAGCACAAGCTCACTCACCTCATTGTCCTGATGATTAATTTCACTAAGATTTGACTGCTGCAGAAGCACGTTCAGAAGCCTGTGGAAGCAATGACATAATCAGTATGCTGTACTCCTGACTAAACCTGAAAAACTGCCATTGTCTTCTGAGAAAAAACCTACATAGTTTCAAGACAAGTCAGTATTAGCAGTAGGGAAAGTTCAAAATCATAAATCTGAGCTTTGTTGTGCTAGAAAAACAAACAGGAATTTGTGGTTTACTGTACAAACAGAAGTTTAGTGCTGGGAATTACAAGAAGACTCACTAGGAAGAATTGTTCTGATTGGCAGGTTAAAATCAGAGTGTGTTATACTATATATGTGTGCAATTTTTGGTAGCTTAGCAATTAATTTTCTTCTGATTTTATAGCATTTCATACAAACACAAATGCTAATGAACAGTTTCTAAAAGGATTCTTTGCTCTCCTTTACTCTTGTATTAATGTGATGTTGTGTGCATGTTTCTGTGCCTCTGTCCCACATGCACACTATCTATTTACATTTTACAAGGCCTTACATACATAAAGCCGAGTAGTTCAGATCCTAACATGAGTGTACAGTTCTTATGATTCTAGCAAAAGGAAAGATGTATCCTTAATAGAACCCTAGATAGGATGGGATCCATCCTAGGGTGCTGAGAGAGCTGGCAGATGAGCTGGCCAAGCTGCTCTCCATCATTTTCCTCCAGTCCTGGCTCACCGGAGAGGTCCCAGATGACTGGAAACTGGCCAGTGTGGTCCCCATCCACAAGAAGGGTCGAATGGGGGAACCCAGAAACTCCAGGCCAGTCAGCCTGACCTCAGTGCCAGGGAAAAGGATGGAGCAGATTATCCTGGCGGCAATCACTGCACACCTGCAGGATGGACAAGGGATCAGGTCCAGCCAATATGGATTTAGGAAGGGCAGGTCCTGCCTCTCCAACCTGATCTCCTTCTGTGATCAGGTGACCCACCTGGTGGATGTGGGGAGGCCTGTGGGTGTAGTCTACCTGGACATCAGCAAGGCCTTTGACACCATCCCCCACAGCAAACTGCTGGCTAAGCTGTCAGCTCATGGCTTGGACTGCAACACTCTGTGCTGGGTTGGGAACTGGCTGGAGGGCCGGGCCCAGAGAGTGGCAGTCGATGGTGCCACCTCCAGCTGGAGGCCAGTCACCAGTGGTGTCCCCCAGGGATCAGTGCTGGGCCCCATTCTCTTTAATGTCTTCACTGATGATCTGGATGAGGGGATTGAGACAGTCATCAGCAAATTTGCAGATGACACCAAGCTGGGAGCAGATGTTGGTCAGTTAGAGGGTAGAAAGGGCTCTGCAGAGGGACCTCAACCGGCTGGACAGATGGGTGGAGTCCAATGGGATGGCATTCAACAAGTCCAAGTGCCGGGTGCTGCACTTTGGCCACAACAACCCCATGCAGAGCTACAGGCTGGGGTCGGAGTGGCTGGAGAGCTGCCAAACAGAGAGGGACCTGAGGGTGCTGATCGACAGCTGCCTGAACATGAGCCAGCAGTGTGCCCAGGTGGCCAAGAAGGTAAATGGCATCCTGGCCTGCATTAGGAATGGTGTGGCCAGCAGGAGCAGGGAAGTCATTGTGCCCCTGTACTCGGCATTGGTTAGGCCACACCTTGAGTCCTGTGTCCAGTTCTGGGCCCCTCAGTTTAAGAAGGACATTGAGACACTTGAATGTGTCCAGAGAAGGGCAACAAGGCTGGGGAGAGGCCTTGAGTACAAGCCCTATGAGGAGAGGCTGAGGGAACTGGGGTTGTTTAGCCTGGAGAAGAGGAGGCTCAGGGGCGACCTCATTGCTCTCTACAACTACCTGAAAGGTGGTTGTAGCCAGGAAGGGGTTGGCCTCTTCTCTCTAGCAACCAGCACCAGAACAAGGGGACACAGTCTCAAGCTGTGCCAGGGGAGGTTTAGGCTGGAAGTTAGGAAGAAGTTTTACACAGAGAGTGTGATTGCCCATTGGAATGGGCTGCCCAGGGAGGTGGTGGAGTTGCCGTCACTGGAGGAGACTTGATGGGGTGCTTGGTTGCATGATTTAGTTGATTAGGCAGTGTTGGATGATAGGTTGGACACAATGATCTTGAAGGTCTCTTCCAATCGGGTTTAATCTATTCTATTCTATTCTATTCTATTCTATTCTATTCTATTCTATTCTATTCTATTCTATTCTATTCTATTCTATTCTATTCTATTCTATTCTATTCTGGAAGGGGTTGGACTCTTCTCTCTAGCAACCACTACCAGAACAAGAGGACACAGTCTCAAGCTGCAACAGGGGAAGTTTAGGCTCGAGGTGAGGAGAAGGTTCTTCACCAAGAGAGTTGTTCACCATTGGAATGGGCTGCCCGGGGTGGTGGTGGAGTCACCGTCTCTGGAGGTGTTCAGGAGGGGATTGGATGTGGCACTTGGTGCCATGGTCTATTCATGGGGTCTGTGGTGACAGGTTGGACTCGATGATATTCGAGGTCTCTTCCAGCCTTAGCAATACTGTGATACTGTGATACTGTGAAGATACAATAAGATCATAAAGCAAACCTGTGGTTCATCTGAAGGTGTGAATATGTTAGAAACCTTCAAGATAAGGGCATTTATAAGACATGCTGTTCTGGAACGAAATTAATAGGTGGAGTGTCAAGGAGGGAACTGATGAATGTATAGATAACGCACAGATAAATGTGCACAAACATACAATAATACAATACAATGCAATACAATACACCAGGTTGGAAGAGACCTTCAAGATCATCGCGTCCAACCTATCAACCAACCCACCCAAGCAACTAGACCATGGCACCAAGCACCCCATCAAGTCTCCTCCTGAACACCTCCAATGATGGTGACTCCACCACCTCCCTGGGCAGACCATTCCAATGGGCAATCACTCTCTCTGTATAGAACTTCTTCCTAACATCCAGCCTAAACCTGCCCTGGCACAGCCTGAGACTGTGTCCTCTTGTTCTGGTGCTGGCTGCCTGGGAGAAGAGGCCAACCTCTGCCTGGCTACAACCTCTCTTCAGGTAGTTGTAGAGAGCAATAAGGTCACCCCTCAGTCTCCTCTTCTCCAGGCTAAGCAACCCCAGCTCCCTCAGCCTTTCCTCATAGGGCTTGTGTTCCAAACCCCTCACCAACTTCGTTGCCCTTCTCTGGACACGGTCCAGCAAGACAACATCCTTCCTAAACTGAGGGGCCCAGAACTGGACACAGTACTCAAGGTGTGGCCTAACCAGTGCAGTGTACAGGGGCAGAATGACCTCCCTGAAAAGCCCCAAGAGGGGATTGGATGTGGCACTAGGTGCCATGGTCTAGTGGTCATGAGGTGTTGGGTGACAGGTTGGACTTGATGATCTTTGAGGTCTTTTCCAACATTGTTGATTCCATGATTCTATGATTCTATGAATGAAAAGTGTATGTTAAAGAACTCTCATTATTTGAGTATAAAACCTCTATCAACAACAAACATTGGCTTACTTATATCCTTAGACCATTAGGGGAATATAAGTGCTGCTGCTCAAATACGTAGATATTCAGCTATGAAGATAAGATTTCTCTGATTTCTACTCTTAAAGGCAGATCAGGGAGTCCATGGATTATCTTTTCAACTTTTCTCTTAGGCTCTGTGGAATGCACTGATGGACATAAACAAATCATCAAATCAAGGCATAAACTGGCTGATCTCTGCCTTTCCTTGTGACCCATGTGCTACCTCCAGCACATGGAGTTGTAGCAGTGGGATGCCAGCTTTCACGCTTTGTTTTAAAAGCGTTTAATAGCTCAGCACTGCATACACCCTTTTGGCAACAGCCTGGGATGCAAGAGACTGGTGATGATTGCAATGGAAAACCCTCTCCCACAGTGTTCTGGGCTTGTCTTCTGGGCATAGAGCAAATCCAGTGAGAAGAAAGAGGAAAAAGAATTGTGCAACTAGTGAAATCCTGGGCGGAGCAAAGGCCTGCCTATACCCATGGAGAATGTGAAAAACATTCAGGGAACCCTGTGTGCTGCTTCTAAAGTAGATTACTGTTGTCTTTCAAGTAGCAACATGTGCAGTGTTGTACAAACACTGTTTTCTTTCTGCAGAGTTGTTGTTTAATGACACTGACCTGTACTTTTGTAAAAATTGCAAACTAGTCACTCCAAGTGATGCATGAAATGCAACAATAATACAGAAAATGAATAAAGGTGTGAAAAGCGGCTAGAGAGCAAGATCAGCAGAAATGCAGAGTTCTGGGCTGATCTGCTATGATGACAGCAGCAAAACTACAGACTGCATGCACCTAATGTTTTATTACCTGTCTCTGATGTCTCCCTATCCTTCCAGACATAATTTACTTGATAGAATTTTTTAAAGCGAATTTGTTAAAAGTGTAAAAACATAAATTAAAATTTTCTATTATCACAGTCTGGAAGAAGGCAAAGAGAATCCTTCTCAAGATTTCTTGTGAAGATACTTTGAAGTTGTTATGCTGTCTTCAATAATATTAGTTAAAAATGAGCCTGTCCACCAAATCTTGTCTTACCGTCTGAGACCCTGTCACATTAAAGTTTTTTCTCACATACAATACACCAGGTTGGAAGAGACCTTCAAGATCATCGCGTCCAACCCATCAACCAATCCAACCCACCTAAACAACTAAACCATGCAACCAAGCACCCCATCAAGTCTCCTCCTGAACACCTCCACTGAAGGTGATTCCACCACCTCCCGATTCCAATGGGCAATCACTCTCTCTGTATAGAACTTCTTCCTAACATCCTGCCCTGGCGCAGCCTGAGACATATGCCCTGCTACCTGGAGAAGATGTCCAGAGAAGGACCTTCTTGTATTATTTATTGTGAGGAGGTGGTAGGAAGGTAATTGATCAGGGGAAACCCAGAGTTTCAACCACTACTATGATTATTATTCTTTTTTCTTTCCTGTTGTCATGACATTGAAACAGGCCGTCAGCTTACTGGGCTGTGTAACTCTATTACACAGGTGCTGCACAATGCTGTCCCTCCTCTCTAACCCCTTTATGAAAACTCCTACAAAAAGGAGCAAGTCAAAAGTGGAAGTGCCACAGCTAACCTTCCTGACTTGGGCTCTACTTTGGGCTGGGTGGCTTGTGTTGATGACTGCTTGTTGAGATAAAAGCTGCAAAAATGCTGTTGGAGCCTAGGACATACCTCACGTCAGGATCTGCAGTAGCAGCATGTAGTGGCAGCCTCCCATTTTTGTCAGGTATGTTTTGCTTAGCACCATTTCTGAGCAGGCTGACACAGCCTTCCAGCCAGCCCTGAAAAAGAAATTAAGGCATGTCAAAGAGGAAAGTAAAATGTATCAGGTCAGATCTTCTTGGTGATTCTGGCATCTATGTGCGACTGTATCGGTTTCCGCGGACAGAGGAACTGGCCTTTTCTTTTCCCAGTAGAAGTTTCTCAGCACTGAGAGCAGCTCCTCTTCTTTTCCAAGACTTCACAGGATCACAGGATGTTGAGGGTTGGAAGGGACCTCTGGAGACTGTTGAGTCCACCCTGCCTGTCAGAGCAGGAGACTCCACAACCTCTCTGGGGAGCCTGTTCCAGTCCTCTGTGACCCTCACAGTGAAGAGGTTCCTCCTCATGTTGAGGTGGAATCTCCTGTGCTGTAGTTTACATCCTTTGCCCCTTGTCCTATCACAGGGTGCAACTGATAAGAGTCTGTCCTGTCCCCTTGACACCCAGCCCTCAGATATTTATAAACATTTATTAAAGTCCCTCTCAGTCTTGTCCAGACTAAAAAGCCCCAGATCTCTCAGCCTCTCCTCCTAAGGCAATGCTCCAGTCTCTTAGTCATCCTAGTAGCCCTCTAATGGTCTTTCTCAAGCAGATCCCTGTCCCTCTCGAGCTGGGGAGCCCAAAACTGGATGCAAAATTCCAGGTCTTCCAAGTCTCAAAACAGATTGGTCATTCATTTTGTATCATAAGGTGTTTTGTTTACACTGTATTTTTTTTTTTTTTTTCTGCAATACTGGCAAGTATCAACTGAGTAAACAGTGATTAAACCCCTAGTAATTCCTTTATCACTAGCAAATGTTACACATATTCCTGCATGTAGATTTAATTATGCTAGGTCAAACCAGGAACAGGAGCAAGTAATCTCATTTGCTTTTTGAGGTTTTTGCAGGGATGGCAGATCAATATCAAAACGCCTTGGAATGTGGATTTACAAACATTGTTGCAGGAATGTTAGACTGAAAGCAGCACCAAAACAGATGGGATGAATCAGTTCTTAGACTGAAGCCTTCTGTTGATCACTTCAGCAAAAGAGCGAGTAAACAATCTGGTTGCGAATGCATCAGTCTTTCATAGTTTACTTAAGTCCTAGGGAACTCGAGCATGTGTTTAAACATCTTTTGTTCATATCTCTGCAGGTCCTTCCCTCCTATATGAGCTACATCAAATCAGTATCACCAGCATTTAAAGGGAAAAGGTGTAGAATAATGTAATCAGTACATCCTTATTGTAGTCCCCAGTGGAAAGTACAAGATCACTGAATTCTGCATGCAATGTGGCTGTGCAGCTCTGCTGAATTCAGTTCTCTGGACACGTATCACAGCCAAATGCTCTCTAGACCTCTGATTATATTCATCACGGAAACAGAAATGGCAACTTTGAAGCCTGCTGCTTTAAATCTTTTCCAGTAATTTCTCTTTTAGAAAAGAATATTTTTTCCCCTCTGGGAAAAGAGGAAGGAAAAAAGGAGCATGACACTAATTGTGGGATTTTCTGAAAGTGTCTGGCAGAGGAAATGTGTATTCTCAAGTAAATGCTCCTTGCAATGCATGATGCTTCCTGGTTTGATTTTTTGTCTATGCTTATTTTCTGACTGAATATTGCATAGCTGAGCAGAAGCATTGTTTTTTTTCTCCTGAATTCACAGGAAAAATCTAGATGCAAGGGATATGATTTAATTAGGCTGCCGCTTTAATCTGTTTCAATGAACTGGCAGTCATCCAATCGTAGGTCATACTATGCAGCATAGCTGAACATTTCTCCCTCCTTTCTGTCCAGATAATAACAGAAGCCATGGTCAAGACCTCTGCACAGCTAATTTGGTTCCCATCCTTCCTCTGAGTCCTGAATTCTCCTCCAGTGAGGAGAGAAGACTAAGGATAAGGGTACCATTCTTCTGTGTTTCAGATGGAGAGCTCTGCATCTCCCTTCCTAAATTTGTCAATGGGATGTCTGCTGCTGCTATCACTTATACATGGGTTGATTGAGGGATTGAATTCCTTATAATCTGAGTTTTGACACTTGCAGTACTTTGGACTTGAGTTCTTAATTTGACTATCTGAGGTTCAGCACTATAGTGAAAAAAAGTGAAGTCATGTCATACGTAGTGCACAGGAAAAAATGCCTATTCACCAGGAGAATTTGAGAAGGGAGGGGAGAAGTTAATCTGCATATTAATATGAATTTTCCATTGCACAGACAAAAGAGGCTTTCTTGAAACCACACAGAAGACCTGCGATCTAGTAAGACCCCCATATCACACTGAATTCACAATCTGAAAGAGAAAGGACACTCTGACAGGAGTCCTGATCCTTTTCTAGTAATGACTGCTTCCAGCTTTGCATTGTAGTAAAATTTACAGTTTCTCTGGTTTATGGAACCAAATTATTTGTACTTTGTGTCTGCCCCCTCACCCCCCTTTTATTTTTTCTTTCTTTTTTCTTTCTGTAGTTTAAACATTAATTTTATCTGGTCTGCACTTCTACTCCTTCCATTCCATTTAGCTTTCCATCCAAGTCCTTGTACCAGATAAGTTGCCAGAGATAAACTGGTTCGTCCACAAGCATCTTGAGTGTTAATGTTGGCTCCCATCTTCAGCAGAAGCTTCACTGTATCAACCTGGCGTCCTGACACAGCATGCATCAAAGGTGTACTACCTGGGGAAGAAAGTTGAATGTTCTTTTACAATTTTTATTGTGTCAAAGCCATAAAATAGAGATATTTTCTTATTTGCTGATGTTACTACTGGCAAATTATCAAATCCTTTCTCTGACAACTGTCCAGCAGCTGTACTCAGCTTTTTGTAGTCAGGAAGTAACTGCTCCGCCAGTTACTGACCACTGATTTTAAAAAGTGCATGACTTCATTAGCAAAAGCCTTGCCTCATTAACTCTCCTTCTGGAGGGAAAAGGTTTTTTTTTCCTGTTGACAATGTCCCAAAATGAGCTGTTTGCTTTCATACACCATTTTAGAAATGGATACTCTTCAGAATGACTAATAGTCAGAAGGTACTTGAATAACTTTCTCAAACCCCAGCTTTATTCTGTCGATATTTTCCAAAGATTTATGGAATCAGGCCCTGTCCTGTGCAAAGGTATATGTGACAAGTTGATGCAGACAATGACTTATTTAAAAGACTGAATTTGCTCTAGAACATTTTCTTCCTGTTCTCATGAGAACTTTTTTTTTTTAACATTCTGCAAACAACTTATGTGCATTTCTCACATTCAACCTAGTATTCAGATCTAATGATGAAGTATTATGATACATTTTCATTCCTTCCTCTTCCCTCCATTCTCTTAACTGCCAAATAACACAAAGAGAATTTCCAGAGAATCTGACAAAGCAATTTAAAATTACTAAGATGGGAATAAACAAATATTAGAAACTGCAAGACTAGTGGAAACTTCAGGGAAAAATGAAGAATAACTATTCTTGCTGGATTCATTGAGATTGCTGAGCAAATGAATGCTACTCAACCTGAGATTATGCAGTTTCTGCCATATTTGCAGGATATAAGCCAAATGTTTTGTCTTCTATGTCTGGACTTTAATTACATTTACATGTATAACCTAAGAAACAAGTTTATTCTGGATCTGTGTCATGGTTTGAGGCTGGGTGGCTTTAAGAAAGATGAAGTTACAGACCTCCAGAGGCTAGATAGGTTCAGGAGTTCATTATTTCATTCCAATAAGCCCTCCATCTCTATAAAACCGGATAGCACAAGCTGTTCTGTTCCCTTTTCCCCTTCCCCTCTTTCTCCTTCCTGACACTTCTCCTCTACCCTTATGTTGCAGGGGAGTGAGACCTTGAATGGCCTTGACAGGGGCCTGAAACTGGCCGGGGGTTGGGAGGGGCAAAGGGAAAGTGGTGGAGGAGCAAAGGGGAAGTGGGGGAGGGGGCTGTGACACAGACAGACACATTTGAGGCCTGAATTTTTGGCCTGGTTTGGTGGAGGTTGGGGAAACTTTGGCTTAATGGGCTTCTGTGTTAAGCCCAGACTATGGATTTTGTGTATTTTATATACTTTGCACTGTAGCATGTAGTTTATGAATAGCACTGCTATATAGGCTTTCCAATTCTATGCAGTCCTTGTGAGGAGAGTTTTCTGTAACTTCTTTGAGAAGAGTTAGAGAGCCTGTCTTGCTCCTTAAACCAACACAATCTGAAATACTTTGCTGATCAGACTATCTCAATCCACTGCATTTCATACCTAGCTGCTCTGTCATTAAAGTCCTGGACTGAGAGCATTTTGGCTGAATTAGTAATTTTCCCTACGGACCAACAGATATTTTGAAGATAACAGTTAGGATGTCTAGTTGAAAGTGTAAGAAAAATTGGTAAGTTGTTTAAAGGTGGTAAAGATTAAAATAGGTAGTGATCATACGGACCCTTTGAAAGAAGCTGCAGTAAAAAAATAATTTTGAATAATCT
The DNA here is from genome assembly GCA_033816785.1 of Picus viridis. NCBI lineage: Eukaryota > Metazoa > Chordata > Aves > Piciformes > Picidae > Picus > Picus viridis. The sequence goes on along the minus strand of CM066606.1, from coordinate 70,221,269 downwards.
AAGTCTTTCTCAAGAGAAGCTCCCAGCGGTCTGTGGCTCCAATTCAATTGGGAAATGCATGCATATAAAACCCAGCCAGTGGAGAGCACTTTGTAATAATATTAAATAGTAACCTGAACAAGAAGTGAAAAGGAGCATAGTCTCACAGATGCAGCACATTGTTTAGATCATTGCACATTCTACAACCGAGCCTCTGGTAAGCAATTACATGACACCAATCATTCATACTCTGTATGTAGAGACAGTTCTTAAGTGCAAAAGACTGGAACTCTACTCTAAAAATGCGCAGAATATATAGTATTGGGATTTGATTAAAAAAAATTTGGTTTCTCCTTCCCTGAAATGACAGTTTCTCAGCATCTCCCTAAAGAAGATAAATTAGATTAATGATAAAGTACTGCCTGGTTATATATTATAAACCAACCAACCAATCAACCCCGTATAAAAATTCCTACAGTTACATGGGCAAAGAAGTATAAAGACTGAGTATTTCCTGTGTGTGTTCCAAAGAATAACTTGAATTTCCCCTATTCTGCTGCTAAATATAATTTGCTGAACAGAAAAATCGGGATAAAAATTGGAAAATTTGTTTACAAGTTGTAGTAACTGATACCCTGAGAGCAAGCTCAGCCTTCATTTACCCTCACTGTCACAGCACTCCAGGATGGAAGGATCTTCTCGAATCACTGCAGTTAGCGTGTTCACATCACCATTAGCAGCTGCTTGGTAAACCACAGTCAAGTCAATCTCTTCTGCTGCATCACCTGCAGGGGAGAACTATGTCGATGAGTAAGTGGAGAGCAAGTATAAAATTATTAACAGTGAAAATAATTACACTTATTTCACAGAGTTTTATGACTATATAACTTGAAGTGGAACAGAGAGTATCTAAAATGCACTGTGGTTTTTGTTAGTCATCTGAAGCATGTGTTTCATTTTAACTTCTTCCAAAACCATCAGACATAAACAATGAGTGGGCACAAGGAAGCTTCTTGAAAGTTTTCACTTCTAATAAGAAACCATTGATGTAATATGACTTGAGAAACAATGAAAAAACAACTGAACTGGAGCATTATATTGCTGGGGACACTTTTATGAGGTAAGATTTAATCAGTACACCGGTATTTTCAGGTCAGAAGACTGTGGCTTTTCACTTCCTTTCCCTGTGATGTCCAGTGATATTCTCTTCTCAAGAAAGTGAACTGGCAGAAGTGGTTTGTGTTAACTTTGTTTATTCCTGCAAGCAGGAAAAATGGACTGTTGCTTGGAACCTGGGAGAGGTTTATTTTGTTTGACAGTTACAACATGAGTATTATTTAAAGCAGATGCCCTGCAGGACCCATTTCTGAACACTCATCAGATTTTTGTTTCTAGAGAAATAAATGTGATGATTCTCTGTTTGTCTCTTTGCTTGTAACTCCCTTCTAGACTGGTCAACTCCTGAACCACATGCCTACACCTCCCTTGGCTTCAAGCAGACTATTAACCTGTTAACTACAGGAACCAAAAGAGCTGATTTTCCTTTGGTGCAGTGTCAAATCTGATCTAATGGTAGAATGCTCTAGATATGTATCATTGGCCAGCCACAGTATGAGCTTCAATTTAAAACAGAGTTTCTGACCTCTATTAGTTTTAAGCAAGTACAGCTGCAGTGAGCTGTGCTGTTCACTGTGGCTGAGGGTCAGTGATGGAAGCCGTAACATTTGTCCAACCACTGTGCTACCTTGTTAGCAGCAGAAAGTAAAACTGACCGCTAAATCACACTAGAGAGCTGATCAAAGGAAAGATGTGTTGACTACTCACACATCCTTACTGTACTGTCTTCTCGAAACAGCAGAACTATTTAAGTGGTACAGAAAAAAGGGAGATTGTTTAAAGAGAATTTGAAAAGTTAGTAAAACGTCTTTTTGGTAATCAAATGATACATTTTAATTAACATATTGATAAAAATGGTATTTTAAACATTCCAAGATATGTATCTGAGTGATGAAAGACCTTTGAAGATACTTTTAATGTATTAGCCACACTGTTCACCTTGTGATCAGATGTCACAGCTGAACCCACAGGAGCTCATGCTGGGTTTTATAGCCCAGTGTAATTCCTCATATGTGACCTTCTCTCCTGGGGATGCAATCATCACTCTCAACTTCAAACTTGGCTGCCATGGAAACATAATCAGCTCTTCGGTTAGTCTGTCAAAGCTGAAGCTCTGGCTGTGGGCTTGGGAAAAATAGAGGGTGATGAACATATTCATCAACGACCTGGGTGAAGGAACAGAATGTACTCTCAGTGAGTTTGCTGATGATATGAAACTAAAAGGAGTGGCTGACACACCAGAAAGCTGTGCTGCAATAAAGCAAGACATGGACAGGCTAGAGAGTTGAGCAGAGGTGAATCTTATGAAGTTCAGCAAATGCAATTGTAGAGTTCTGCAGCTGGGGAGAAATAACCCCATGTGCCAGCACAGGTTTGGGTTGACCTACTGGAAAGCAGCTTTGTACAGCAAGTTCACCATGAGCCAGCAATGTTCCCTTGAGACCAAGAATGCCAACAGTATTCTGGGCACATTAAGGAGAGTTTGGCAGTCAGGTTTAGGGAGTTTCTCCTCCCCCTCTACTCTGTCCTGGTGAGGCTGAACCTAGAGTATTGTGCTCAGTTCCGGGCTCCAGAGTTCAAGAAGAACCCCATCCTCTTCAATGTCTTCATTGATGATCTGGATGAGGGGATTGAGACAATCATCAGCAAATTTGCAGATGACACTAAGTTGGGAGCAGATGTGGGTCAGTTAGAGGGTGGGAGGGCCCTGCAGAGGGACCTCGACCGACTGGACAGATGGGCGGAGTCCAGTGGGATGGCATTCAACAAGTACAAGTACTGGGTGCTGCACTTTGGCCACAACAACCCCATGCAGAGCTACAGGCTGGGGTCGGAGTGGCTGGAGAGCTGCCAAACAGAGAGGGACCTGGGGGTGCTGATTGACAGCTGCCTAAACATGAGCCAGCAGTGTGCCCAGGTGGCCAAGAAGGCCAATGGCATCCTGGCCTGCATTAGGAACAGTGTGGCCAGCAGGAGCAGGGAAGTCATTGTGCCCCTGTACTCTGCATTGGTTAGGACACACCTTGAGTCCTGTGTCCAGTTCTGGGCCCCTCAGTTTAAGAAGGACATTGAGACACTTGAACGTGTCCAGAGAAAGGCAACAAGGCTGGTGAGAGGCCTTGAGCACAAGCCCTATGAGGAGAGGCTGAGGGAACTAGGGTTGTTTATCCTGGAGAAGAGGAGGCTCAGGGGCGACCTCATTGCTCTCTACAACTACCTGAAAGGTGGTTGTAGCCAGGAAGGGGTTGGCCTCTTCTCTCTAGCAACCAGCACCAGAACAAGGGGACACAGTCTCAAGCTGCGCCAGGGGAAGTTTAGGCTCGAGGTGAGAGAAAGTTCTTCACCAAGAGAGTGATTGCCCATTGGAATGGGCTGCCCGGGAGGTGGTGGAGTCACCATCTCTGGAGGTGTTCAGGAGGGGATTGGATGTGGCACTTGGTTCCATGGTCTAGTCATGGGGTCTGTGGTGACAGGTTGGACTCGATATTCGAGGTCTCTTCCAACCTTAGCAATACTGTGATATCGTGATACTGTGATACTGTGATACTGTGATACTGTGAATGGGGAACTACTAGAGACCTCAGTGGAGGGCCACAAGGGTGATTAGGAGACTGGAACATCTCTCTTACAAGGAGAGGCTGAAAGACCTGGGGCTCTTTAGCATGGAAAAGAGAGAGTGGATCTTATAAATGCATCTAAATATCTGCAGGGTGGAGGTCATGAGGATGGGGTTGGACTCTTTTCAGTGGTGGCTGGTGATAGTATAATCATCATAATAGTATCATCATAGTATCAGTCAGGGTTGGAAGGGACCACAAGGATCTTCCAGTTCCAACCCCCCTGCCATGGGCAGGGACACCCCATGCTAGATCAGGCCAAAGAGACAATGCACACAAACTAGAACACAGAAGGTTTAACTTGAAATTAAGGAGAAACTTCTATACTTTGCTGACAACAGAGCAGTGGAACAGACTGCCCATAGAAGTTATGGTCTCTGGAAACTTTCAAAATCTGCTTGGACACTTTCCTGTGCAACTTGATCTAGGTGCACCTGCATTAGCAGGGGAGTTGATGATCTCCAAAGGTCCCTTCCAACCCCTGTCATTCTATGATTCGACAATTGCATGATTCTATAATTCTATATCAGATCTGCCTTCACCAGTGCACAAATTCCCTATCCATCACTACTCAGCTGAAGATAATTTATTTCCTTCTTTTAGCTGGTCTTTTAAATTACACATTTGATTTCTATTATTTGGGAAGTCCATGGATGGATGGATGGATGAAAAAATGAACAAAGAAGTTCACCTGCTCTTACAGAACATGGGCTCTACTCCTGTTAAGGAATGGTGGCATGAAACCACATCCATGATTCACATTTCCTCACTCATAAGTCCTGGCTGTCCCTGCAAGGAGAAGCAGGTGAACTAGGTTGTCACTCTGCTGGAAAGGGAGACTATGCCAGGAGGAATTGATGAGCATCTCTCCATAGCATGTGTCTGACATGAAGTATACTAACACTGATTTAATTTCTGTAGGGTGGCATAATTTCAAGTGGGCTGTATTTAGCATAACATGCATAGCGTTGGGTGTGGGGTGAGGTGGAAGGCAGATGCATGTTCCTCTGATGCTTCACAGGACAGAGAACAGAAAGAAATGAGGGGGACTTGTATGCAAAGCTTGTAGGCCATTTCACTGTTCAGATTCTTTCCTGGGCAGAAGAGTAATGGTTCAGCTAGTCATCATTTTGCAGAAGTTAACAGTGAGATACTGTTTGATTGTGTCCTCTCTGTGAGCTTACAATGCTGGGGAGCTCAGCTAGGGCACCAGAACAACATGGATAAAGGAACTGCAAGCAGTCTGACCCACCACTTTCAAATGCATTAACATTAGTTCATTTATTATCTTACAGTTCTGTAAATGCCAGTGAATACTGGTGCCATTTCAGATACACATCATGTCTTATTTTGGAAAATTGCTGTGCTCCTGGTGAAAGAAAGCTGCAGGTCAGCTTCAAGAAGGCAGGTGGTCTAACCAAGAACCTGTGTATGGAGCAAGATTAGGGAGAAACTGCAGGCTGGCACAGCAGTGGCATAGAAAGAAGAATCTTAGTGAGCAAAGACCAAATGATATACAGAGTTGAGACATCTTGTTTTGTAGCTACAATTCTCGAAAGGAAGCAAATTTAAAGCCAGTCTCAAAAAAGCTGCAGTGTTTTAGGAACATGTGATTTCTTTAAAATAATTTCCTTCTGTTTGGAAAGGGTAGTATAGAAAGAATCAGGCAGAATGATAGATAACAGGGTTTAGAGCAATGAAGTTACAGTGCTTATGACATTAATTCTCCTCTGACTCTCCTATGAATAACGCATGTTTTGCATGGTTTGTGATGTTAGCTGATCTGTTATTTTACAAAGTGGATGTTAGATGCATGTAAGTGCATGCCTTCTCCTGCATTAGATCTTTTAAGTATAAGCAATTTTGCTTCAGCATAGAATATATGGTCTCGACAATGACTGAGACCTTGCTGAATTATTTTTAAAAAAAATAGAATAGAATAGAATAGAATAGAATAGAATAGAATAGAATAGAATAGAATAGACCAGGTTGGAAGAGACCTTTATGATCATTGCATCCAACCTATCAGCCAATCCAGCCCACCTAAACAACTACACCATGGCACCAAGCACCCCATCAAGTCTCCTCCTGAACACCTCCAATGAAGGTGACTCCACCACCTCCCCGGGCAGCCCAATGGACAATCACTCTCTGTTTAGAACTTCTTCCTAATCTCCAGCCTAAACCTCCCCTGGTGCAGCCTGAGACTGTGTCCTCTTGTTCTGGTGGTGGTTGCCAGGGAGAAGAGACCAACCTCTGCCTATCTACAACCTCTCTTCAGGTAGTTGTAGAGAGCAATAAGGTCACCCCTCAGTCTCCTCTTCTCCAGGCTAAGGAACCCCAGCTCCCTCGGCCTCTCCTCATAGGGCTTGTGCTCCAAACCCCTCACCAACTTCGTTGCCCTTCTTTGGACACGTTCCAGCAAGTTCAACATCCTTCCTAAACTGAGGGGCCCAAAACTGGACACAGTAAGGCTGGATAACAGGATAATTCATGTTCATTGTAAAGAATATTTTTACATGTAATTTACTTCCTTCTTTCCTATAAATGCTCTTGTCTCTGCCAGTAACCAAATGCCTGATGTGATTTCCCACAGCTTATCGACAGGACAAAACACTAGTATTCAAAACACAGTGTATTCACAGTATCACAGTATCACAGTATAACCAAGGTTGGAAGGGACCCCAAGGATCATCAAGTCCAACCCGTCCCAACAGACCTCACAACTAGACCATGGCACCAAGTGCCATGTCCAGTCTCCTCTTGAACACCTCCAGGGACGGCGACTCCACCACCTCCCCGGGCAGCCCATTCCAATGACGAATGACTCGCTCAGTGAAGAACTTCCTCCTCACCTCGAGTCTAAACCTCCCCTGGCACAGCTTGAGACTGTGTCCCCTTGTTCTGGTGCTGGTTGCCTGGGAGAAGAGACCAACCCCCTCCTGTCCACAACCACCCTTCAGGTAGTTGTAGAGGGCAATGAGGTCACCCCTGGTCCTTCTCTTCTCCAGGCTAAACAACCCCAGCTCCCTCAGCCTCTCCTCATAGGGCTTGTGCTCAAGGCCTCTCACCAGCCTTGTTGCCCTCCTCTGGACACGTTCAAGTGTCTCGATGTCCTTCTTAAACTGAGGGGCCCAGAACTGGACACAGTACTCAAGGTGTGGCCTAACCAATGCAGAGTACAGGGGCACAATGACCTCCCTGCTCCTGCTGGCCACACTATTCTTAATACAGGCCAGGATGCCATTGGCCCTCTTGGCCACCTGGGCACACTGCTGGCTCATGTTTAGGCAGGTGTCGATCAGCACCCCCAGGTCCCTCTCTTTTTGGCAGCTCTCCAGCCACTCCGACCCCAGCCTGTAGCTCTGCATGGGGTTGCTGTGGCCAAAGTGCAGCACCCAGCACTTGGACTTGTTGAATGCCATCCCATTGGACTCCGCCCATCTGTCCAGTCGGTCGAGGTCCCTCTGCAGAGCCTTTCTACCCTCTAACTGACTAACATCTATTCCCAACTTGGTGTCATCTGCAAACTTGCTGATGACTGACTCAATTCCCTCATCCATATCATCAATGAAGATGTTAAAGAGGATGGGGCCCAGCACTGATCCCTGGGGGACACCACTGGTGACTGGCCGCCAGCTGGATGCGGCACCATTCACCACCACTCTCTGGGCTCGGCCCTCCAGCCAGTTCCTAACCCAGCGCAGAGTGTTACTGTCCAAACCATGAGCTGACAACTTAGCCAGCAGTTTACTGTGGGGGACGGTGTCAAAGGCCTTGCTGAAGTCCAGGTAGACCACATCCACAGGCCTCCCCACGTCCACCAGACGGGTCACCTGATCATAGAAGGAGATCAGGTTGGAGAGGCAGGACCTGCCCTTCCTAAATCCATGTTGGCTGGATTATCAAGTCAGTGTCAAGAGTCAAGGGAGGTGGATGAGTGCACTTTTTTTTTTTTTGGAATTGTATCTTGCTCTCTAGTATTATGGATTTATTCATTGCTTTAAAAATTAATAAGCGCTTTGTGTACCTGGCTGTGAGCGTAGCACTCCAGGCCTTCATTTATCATCTTTGTATATATGGTAAACATGCAAAGAGAAATTCAGCACTCATTCAAGTGTCACCAAGCTGTACTAGGATGGGAAGGGTTTCTGATGCCTTCTTTAGGTCCCATTTGCTGCCGCTGTTACTATTTGTAAGTATTATAAGATATTAATAAGCAGTGGGAATTATTGCGAAGAGGCAGTATGATTTTCAAGGTCGGAATGCTGGGTATTTGATGCATAGCTGGACCAATAGATACTGGTCTGCTCTGTTTGAAGCATACTCTGTATTATTCCATTGTTATAAATTGCTCCCATGGAAGATTTATCCTTTCTCCGTGCAAAAAAATTATGCTTGCTTAAATTTACCTGGGCTTGTGCAAGGTGTTTGACACTGTCCCATATGACAGCCTTGTCTCTAAGATGGAGAGATACAGATTTGATGAGTAGACCACTTGGTGGACAAGGAACTGGCTAGAAGGTTTCACTCAAAGAATTGTGGTAATGGCTCAACGTCCATGTGGGCACCACTAACAAGTGGAGGTCCTCAGGGATCTGTTCTGAGTTCAGTGCTGTTCAACATCTCTGTCAGCAATATGGACAATGGCATCTAATGCACCCTCAGCAGGTTTGCCAATGACACCAAGCTGTGTGGTGGACTCAGTTGAGGGAAGGGAAGCCATTCAAAGGGACCTTGACAAGATTGAGAAATGGGCCAGTGCAAACTGCATGATGTCAACAAGTCAAAGTGCAAAGTCCTACAGCTGGGTGTAGTTGTGCCCATTCCAGGCACAAACATGAACTGGGTACAGAGTGGGTTGAGAGTAGCTCTGAAGGGGGTGTTGATAGATGAGCAGGTCAGCATGTGCTGGCAGTGTACTCATGCATTCCAGAAAGCCAATTGTATCCTGTGATGCATCAGGAGGAGTGTGTCCAGAAGAGCAAGAGAGGTGATTCTGCCCATTTACTCTACTCTGATGAGACCCCACCTCAAATACTGCATCCAATTCTGGCATCCCCACTGTAAGAGGGACACAGATCTGTTGGAACAAGTCCAGAGGAGGGTCACAAAGGTGATTCAGGGGCTGGAACACCTCTACTATGAGGATAGGCTAAGGGAACTTGGAATGTTCAGCCTGGAGAAGACTCCAGGGGGACCTTATAACTGCCTTCTGATACCTGAAGGGAACCTACAGGAAGGCTGGAAAGGGACTCTTTACAGGAGTGTCCACTGATAGGACAAGGACAAATGTATTTAAGTGGCAAGAGAGTAGGTTTAGACCGGATCTTAGGAGGAAATTCTTCATTATGAGTGTGGCAAGACTTTGGAGTGGATTGTCCAGAGAGTTGTGGATGCCCCCTCTCTGGAGATGTTCCAGGCCAGGTTGGGTGGGGCCTTGAGTAACCTGGTCTAGTTGAGAGGTGTCCCTGTCCACGGCAGGAAGGTTGTATTAGATGGTCTCTAAGTTCTCTCCCATCCTAGGCCATTCTATGAAATCAGCAATGTGTCAAGATATTAACATGCTATTTAGATAAAATCCACCATCCACTGTAAATTTTGAGCAGATCTTTCTTTGTGTGATAACCAGTGGGTTCCACATCCCATTACTGTCTGAGGTCTGCTCTTGCTCTCCATCCACTTCCTATGCATCTAGCAGGGAATAGCAGCAGTAAGTCACAAATCACTTAATAGGCCAGCCTCCCTGAAGTAGTGGTGGAAGGGAGATGATGAATTTATCTGGAGATGATTTTATTGCTGGGGAGGTGCTGTGAATGGAATGTAACGAGAGGCTGGAGATGATGCTGGACAGCAATAAAGATGGGTCAGGGTGGAGAGTGGCTTGGCAGGAGGAGGGACTGCATATTAGTTGCAAGGAAAGTACAGGCAGATGTTGAATTACAGCTCTCTCATTCCTATCTAGATAAGGTGGTTTGGGTCACTGGTTTCTTGTATTGTTGTACCCTTATACATCTGGAGTCTTGGCTTCTCCTTTCTCAGACGTGCTCATATTCCTGCTTCATTCCTGGAACCATTTCCACTGGCTCCCTGGCACTGAGTGTGTGGGATTTTCCCTCTTCCTCCCTACTCTGAGCCCTCTTGGACCAGTACATGTAACAGAGCATACCCATAGTGCCCACAGAAGGACAGCTTGGGAATCCTTGTTTGGAGCTGCAGAAGTTCAGTCAGCCCCACGATGAAGCGCTCCTTATGTCATTCTCACATGACCTAGGACCACCTGTCTCTACAAATCCCCCTTCTCCTGTTGCACTTACCTTCTTCTTTTATCCTTGCTGGTAGTACTTTTTGTCTTTTGCCACTCAGTTTTGTTCAATGGCTTCTCACTCTGCCATCTACTCAGGTTGGAGTCCTGTCTGAAGACTAGTACTTTCAAGACTTCCTTTAGGTTCTGAGCACTACTGTGGCTGAAAGGCAGCCATAAGCCCACTGCTTTATACAGAATGCAATTTACTTTGGTTCACAGAAGAATATAGTAAAGCACAAAAGTACAACCTGTGAGACCTCATCTCCCAAAAAAGCACCACAGCATATGTCTTCCTCCCACTCTTCATCTTTTTTCTACAGTCAGCACCTTGGTTGTGGGGACAGCAAGACCACGTCATCCTGAACACTTTGCAGGTGTGCACTGGAGACTGAGGCCATTGTGCACAAATTATTTTACAAGCTGGCTTAAGTTAAAGAGAAATTTATTACAACATGGGTAGTCAATCAATGACAGCTTCCTGCTTTGGAAACGAAAAAGGAATGCCACCACATTCCTTACAGAGGATTAAGCCATAAGGCATAAAATCTTGTATTAGCAAAAAAAGGCATGGAATTCAACCATTTAATTTGAAAATAGACCATAGACAACAGGCATCTGTATTTCTGCAGAAACCTTACCATTTATAAAATCTTATTGTTGGATCTTTTAAAGATATCTTAAATTTACGATTGCAGCATATGTACTTCCTAAATAGCTAAGATTTGCTGATGCAAAGTCCATCATTTATCAGCATCTAGTTATTTTCGTGTATGCAAAGTAGTAGACTTAGGCTGTTCTTTTTTTTTTTTTTTTTTCTTACTTCATTTTTAACTGCTCTGTTTGCCAGTACTGGAAATTATACACACATATCCCTAAGAGGATAATATGTAACATAAAAATAAACAAACACATACATCCTTCAGTGCTAAGCAGAAGAGAAATCAGATACTGTAGCTATTTGGCTGAAAAAAAAAAAAAAAACATTTCTCAAAATCACTGTAGCAGCAAGAGGCTGAAATACCCATGCCTAAAACTGATGGAAGAAATTCCTTCATGGATTACCAAAGTAAGTCTCTACAAGATCTGATCTTTTACACAATTTCTTTTTGCTTGCTCTGTCAGTAATCTTAGTACATTTGTGTGGGAGGCATGGGAAGATGGGCGGATTTGAAATTAGTAGCAGGTGACTTACCTTTGTGCTGGTCAAACACTGATGAGGAACTGAAATCCATCGTGGCTTATTTCATTATTTACAATCACACTAGACAAATGCCATCTCCAGTGTTTCCCAGGGAAGTATCTCATATATTAAAGAGTGCAACGATAACTGTCACTGGTCTTCTTGGCAGAGAATTAAACGTGCTTCATGGCTGCAGGTTGTTGTCAAGGCAAGAACGTTATCACTAGCCCGATGGGAGCAGTATCCTCTGTTTTTGATGGATCCTCTTAATATTACATCCCTGGAAGCTCAATTGAGCTTCTGAAAAACATCTTGGCTTCAGTGAGTGAAACTGCCTAAGAGCAGCTCTGAGAGATGCTGCAGCTCATTCAGCCTCAGCAGCTGAGTGCTGCCTGTAGACAAACAAGCCTCGGCGTGTGAGCGGGACTTGGCTGGCAGACAGACCGAGCATGTGCAGACTGCCAGTGCAGGTCGGTGCAGACATCGTCGCTGTGCCAGCCAAACAGCATGTGCTCTGCTCACAGACAGCCTGCAGGCAGGCTGCCTGTACCACTCTGCTGTCAGCATGTGCCTGAGGATGGTTTGTGAAATGATATTTTAAGAGGTAACCAATTTCCTGATTTAACTCCTTCATGGAGAACACAAATTAACCCTTCTGACCTTAGTTTATTGTCACAACCCCATTTCTTGAGATAACCCTTGGGCAGCAGGAAGGTTGTGCTAGATTCAAAAATTCCCTTGGACTAAATTAAGGTGAATCATAGAACTGTTGAGATTGGAAGAGACCTTTGAGACTGTCAACTCCAACTGCTCACCTAGAGCTCACAATCCACCACTACTGTTAAACCACTACTATTAAACCCCGTCCCTAAACATCACATCCACACATCTTTTAAAAACCTTCAGGAATGGTGACTCCACAACCTCCCTGTGGTAGATACAATACAATACAATACAATACAATACAATACAACACAATACAATACAATACACCAGGTTGAAAGAGACCTTCAAGATCATCGCATCCAACCCATCAACCAGTCCAACCCACACAAACAACTAAACCATGCAGCCAAGCACCCCATCAAGTCTCCTCCTGAACACCTCCAATGAAGGTGATGTGGGCCCAAGAAGTTACAGTCATTTCATACCCTCTGGGCATGGAATGGTCTCATCAATTCACAAAGGAAGGCCATGCTGATTTGCAGGAGGCCCCTCTAAGTGTCAAGCCTACCACAAGCCTTTCCGTGGCACAACTGCAGTGGTTTAGAGCAAGGAAAAGGCAGAATTCCACCTGCACATAACTTATCTCTTCCCATTGTAAAACCATCTGCCAGGAACAGGTCCAGCCAGTAGCTATGGAACGGAAGTCTTGAGAGCCATGGAGGGCCATCAAAAACCACTATGTTTTGTTTGTTCAGGCCAGGTAATGCCTCAAAGGGACGGTGAAGGGATAATAGTTGAGAACACATTACTATGACTGAAGTGGATAGTGATAGCCCTAACAGCATAGTGCTGCAGGTATAATAGTTCACAGAGGATTCTTCAAACCCAGTGCCTGCCAAACATACAGTAGACCCACATCTTCATACTATTTTTTTGACTGGACCTCTGCTGCCCTGAGTTGGGAACTCAAACTCTGTACCATGAAGGGGAGGGGACCTCGGTGAACTGCATTTTTTGGGCTTGTTTCTGTGGAATAAATAAGAGCCAAAGGACTGAATTAGAATTTACCTGCAGCAGTGCCATGGGGCTGGAACATGGGAGGAATAGAAGAAGTTTACTTAGCACTGGCACACTGGAAGGGACTTCTTAACTGCTGAATAAGGTGAACTAGTATATGAAAATTAGGAAAGGCAAGACACTTTTGGCCCAGAAGTGCACACTGGATCTACACTAAAGCTATGTCTAACTTTGGTCACCCTAAGATATATTTATTCTTTTCTGGTGTTTTGGCAAATGCCGATGACCTCAAAGGACAGTATAGACATAATATACCTGTGGACATCACAAGATTTGTACCAGGAACTGATTCACATTGTAAGCATCTGCTCCTGAACCTAAATTCAAACTGTGTGTTTGGAAAAAGTTAGTATAGTCCAGGAATCAATACAACCTCAACAACTTGTAAAGAAAAAACAGCTGAAATTTTCCAAAATATGTCAGTGTCCTTGCTACAGGAGTGGCTTAGGGAGTGGCACCAGCAGGTCACAGTCCAGTCTGTCCGGTCAAACACCCTGGCTCTGCTCATGTAGCTGCCATGGCTGCTGACTTCATGGAGGAGGCACAGGAATTGGTCAGGCATTTTGAACTGTAAATTATCATCTTCAAAAGACCACAAAGGTGGCTTTTGTGTTCCGAACATGGCAAAAAGCTCTTTGTCCTTTGTGTACATGGGATTTCTGACCGGGGCACTGCTGTAGTGTAGGTTATGCAATTAATTTGCCACCCCACAATCCTTTACCCAATCCAATCAATTAAATACTCAAAGTTTTATCTGACTGTTTACCACTACTGGGTCTCTGTCCTTTCATTCTGCCCCTGAAATGGAGGCAATAGGTTTTGGGGATTACCAGTCCAGTTTCAGTCTGCAAGTGCCTTAGCCTGGGAATTAGGTGCATTGCAGGTATGAAGCCAGGGAATCTGGGGGAGAAACACTTGGCAGCTGATTCCTTGTGGGTCCCACACGAGGCACAATATTTCCTATGGCACTGTGCATATTTTCCACAGGCATAGCTTAGCTTCAGCTATGGGAAAGACAAGTGCTTCTTCTGAGATAGGTGGGTGTAGGGACAGAATGTGTTTGGGAGCTGGGAGCTCCTGTCCTCTACAGCCAACAGAGGAAATGCAAGGTTAGTGATTTAGCAAAAATCCTTTTCCCATGTAGACATGAACGTCATCTGAACACAGTTTTGTCTCAGCTGTGGTGGATATATCACAGCTCAGAGGTTGACAGAAAAGCTGAGATTTAGGACTTGTGCTTGAGTCACTGACTTCTCTGTTAATTATCTCTTAACTGGTTCTTTAGAAGGCTTGAAGAAAGTGTCTTGGCCTCCTGTGCTCATTGGCTAGGAAAGAAACTCTGGCTAAGGACAGAAAACCCAGAAAAGATTTGCAGCCTAATCTAGGTAGCAGTTAAAGATAATATCTTTAATATTGTTTATTTACATTATTCTTCAATTTAAGCAAGGCGTTCCTGACTTTTTATCCTGTCAGTGGTAGTTTGTTTTGTTGTTGTTTGATTTTTTTTTTTCCCCAGTGGAACAAATCCCTGATACATGAAAATGATAACAAGAGAGGTTTTTGTTTGTTTGTTTGTGTGGTTTTTGGTGTTTGTTTTGTTTGTTTGTTTGTTTGTTTGTTTGCCCACATTTGCCTGTGCATCAGTGGTCGGCTGTATGTCAGGTAGTTAACTCCTCCTTCTAACAGTTCATTAGGTGAAGGCAAAAGTCATGGTGAGAACACAGAAAGTGATCAAAGTATATATTCTAATGCTACATAAATGTTGTTTGCTGAGGCGCAGGGCAGCGCTGAAGACTGGCGTAGAGACTGAGGGATCATTGGTGCTCAGAGCTGACAGCGCTTGCTTTGTGCCACATTGCCATCGTGAGCGCAAACAGCTTACATATCAACTCCTCTGATGACACTGCAGAGGACATTGGCAAATAGGAAAGAGTTCTGCATTCATTTTCATCCTGTAGCAGGCAGTGCTTGGAGGATGAGCTGCGTTTGCAAAGAGCCTGGAGCAGCAGTGCCCCCATCTGTACGGAGCAGTGCCGGCAGCCAGCACGCAGAGGCGGTAGCTCCAGCAGTGAAGTGTTTCCCTGCTTTCTTCACAGACCTATGGCAAACCTAAATGCTTGCACCATCAGTATTGCTACATAAGCATGGAAGACAAAATGAACAAAGGGATATCATCAACATTCACTTTCGGTTCCTAATGAAATGCACTAATAATAATTTTATTATAAAGTATTTAAAGTAGTATATATAAAGCGCTGTATATAAATGAGCTCCTGACTGGTTTTGGAGCTCCATCCTAAATGTTGAGAGTGTTAGCACCAAACTCAGATATGTGGCCTCTATCCAAGCATAAGGATTCAGTTGTACTTTCTGGTGGGGACTAATATGTGGTCCACCAAAATGAGCAAAATCTCTGCTAAAATATCAGAACGTAAACAGTGCCCGGAGAAAGGAGAATAAAACCACAGCTACATCTAAGAGGTCCTTCATGAAATGTAAGACAGAGTGAGGGTCTGTTCTGCTCTTCTCCCTGCTTTATAAGGCCAAGTGCATCCTCTGCATAGTCAATATGCTTTTTTGCCCTTGACTTCAGTGGGATCATGACGTCTCTCATGATATGATTTGCTGGGATCTTACTAGCATCCCTACAACAAACCAACCACACCTGAGGGCCCAGTCTGTAGTTAGAGCGCAGCTGTTAAACACTAGCTTGTTTTATAGGTATTGTTTTCCCAAATAAGAATCTGTTAAGTTTTTTCTCAGACTGATGTGCTCCTATCAGGAGTGAGGAGTTTGGCACTGAGTTTATCACCTTTACTAAGCTGTAGCTTTCTCTCAATAGCCTCCAAAGATTTTATCATTATATTTTTGGGTCTAAAACTGCATTCTGGCATGATGTAAGGTTTCTTTGAAGAGCGTGGTGGAATGGGCAAGCCAGATGTGCTCATCTGGGTGGGTGTGGAGAGCTACTGAATCAAGAGAGTCAAGGTGCAGGTGTGTCTGTCCTGAGTACACACCGCCAGGGAGCTGGAGCCAGAGCATGTCACATTTGTGGTAAAGGGAAATTTATGTGCAAACCCTCAGTTTTGTTGTTGGTTTTTGGGTTTTAGTGTTGTTTGTTTGTTTAATCTATACTGTAGAATAGAATAGAATAGAATAGAATAGAATAGAATAGAATAGAATAGAATAGAATAGAATAGAATAGAATAGAATAATCCAGGTTGGAAGAGACTTTCAAGATCATCGCATCCAACCCATCATCTAACTCCATCTAATCAACTAAACCATGGCACCAAGCACCCCATCAAGTCTCCTCCTAAACACCTCCAACGATGGTGACTCCACCACCTCCCTGGGCAGCCCATTCCAATGGCCAATAACTCTTTCTATGAAGAATTTCTTCCTAACATCCAGTCTGAACCTCCCCTGGTGCAGCCTGAGACTGTGTCCTCTTGTTCTGGTGCTGGTTGCCTGGGAGAAGAGACTAGCCCCTGCCTGTCTATAGCCTCCCTTCAGGTAGTTGTAGAGAGCAATAAGGTCTCCCCTGAGCCTCCTCTTCTCCAGGCTAAGCAGCCCCAGCTCCCTCAGCCTCTCCTCATAGGGTTTGTGCTCCAAACCCCTCACCAACTTTGTTGCCCTGCTCTGGACATGCTCCAGCAACTCAATATCTTTCTTAAACTGAGGGGCCAAGAACTGGACACAGGACTCAAGGTATGGCTTAACCAGAGCAGTGTACAGGGCAGAATGACCTCCCTGCTCCTGCTGGCCACACTCTTCCTGATACAGGCCAGGATGCCATTGGCTTTCTTGGCCGCCTGGGCACACTGCTGGCTCACAGTTTGTTCTACAAGATAACATAAGGAGGGAAAAAAAAAAAAAAGGAGATAAAAAAAAAAAAAAAGAGAGTAAAAAGTATTCCAGGTCAGATCAAAAGTTCACTCAATCTGCTATCTGCAGTGTCAGATAGCATTCAATGGAAGCTATCTGGAGAACTGCAGGACAAATGTATAGTGATATCTCCTCTGAGCACTCTTTTCTAGCCTCTGGCTTATTACAGGTAAAGACCCGCAGCGTAGTGTCCAGGGCAGCTCTGTGATTCTCCAGAGTTCCAGTAGATGGTGGAGTGGGATCAGCACACTGCCCTTTGAACCGGCAGAAACAGCTCTTAAGCAGAGATACTTTTGCTGTTTTTGTATTCAATTCTGTTAAGCAAAGGAAGAAAAATTCATTTGTGGGAAACCAGTAGTCTCTGACATTATGCAGTGCATTAAGAATGCCTGCAAATTAATGCAGTCCCATTCCAGATATAAAAAAATGATACAGAGCGTGACTAAACATCTATGAATGGTGTAAGCTTTGAGAGCCTTGCTGTAAACTTTTGTGATAGCAAATTTGCACTGGTAAATACAGAGGAAGAGTCTTTTCACCTCTGAAGTACTCTATCTTAAACAAGTTAATAATTTACATGTAGATAGCAAATTATACATGGGTGGAAAACAGTATCAAGATGAGTGAATCAAAAAGACAAAACATACTGACCCGTGTATATTGAGTTAAAAGGTGAAAGGAGAAAGTCACTCCTTGCAGCACTAAATCAGAAGGCGGCTGCTGCCTCTTCCCCAGAGGTTGGGATACACATACTGGGAATCCCAGTCTCGTTGTGCCAGTGACCTGCTGGGAGAGCCAGGTCACGTAATCTTTGTGCTGAATTCAGAGTAATAATATCAGATGGATTTATGAACAACTTTTCAAGGCTGTTCGAAACATTTTGCTTTGTGTGCTCCTTGTACCAGTTTTCCTGGGAAACACAAAACTGGGCTAGTGAGTATGCCAGCCACTCTTGGAGTGCTACCTGCCATACCAGTGGTTGTGTCCAAACTCTGTCATGAGACACATGAAACACAAAACAGGAAATCTGAGTAAGAAGTTAGTTCTTAGTCAAAGTGCTTAAAAAAACCTTGCTTGTCCCCTGCTTCTAAGGACTTTTATAATGTATGAAAGGCAAATACATAATGTCCTTTCAAATTCTTTCAGTCTCATATAGTAATGGGCATTTCTGTGCCCAAATAAATACCTGTCTTTGTGATGATCAACCCCTCCTGTCTGACTTGTGAAAACTCAGGAATTGATGACAACTTTTACCCTGATATATCATCATCTGACTGGGGAGGTAGAATGCTTCAGGGATGCTAGCTGGCATAATGAGGCAGTTGTCAAGGTATGGCTGCAGTCAGTGACAAACCAGATCCATAAATAAGAAAAATGCTGGAAAAAAATAGCAACAAAAGAGCATTTTGACAGCACCACATTTCAATGGAAAGTGTCATTGCAAAGTTGAACATCAGAATTTAGACAGTGCTTTTTGCTTCTTTTAGCTTCTTCTATTTGTGTCTTGCTACTGTCTTACAGATTTTTTCTATTTACACTTACAACCTGGGCCCAGTTTGCCTTTTCAGGTGCTGGCTATTTTTCTGCTATACATTAACTCCAGCATGTGTAAGCAAAACTAACTTTTTAAGGCCAGACTGGATGGGGCTCTGAGCAACCTCATCTAGCGTGAGGTGCACATGGCAGCAGGGCTGGAACTAGATGATCCTTGAAGTCTCTTTTAGCCCTGACAATTCCATGATTCTATGAAAAGCTGCTCCTCTGACTCTCTTTTTTGTGATTACAGTGGGGGACATAATATGGAGAAAATGAGATGTAACTTCTGTGTTTGGAAAATAATTAAAGGTATGTGTCCATTAAAGTATTTAGTTAGCAATATTTTACATTCCATTGCTGAGTATATTGAAGTCCCAGCCATTAGAAAAAAGAAAAAAAGTCTGTAATGTTTGAACTGCAAGTTGTGGCACAAAGGCTTAGTCTGCAATTCCTCGCATACCTGAGACTCCTGTTAATATCTCGTCCTAGATTATGAGCTTTTCTTCAGGTTTGCAAGGTGACAAGTGCATTAGTAGTAACAGAGCACACAGGTCTGTGGTTTGGTGTTATTATACTGACACAAAAGTGGCAATTCAAGTGCGTGCCAATGAAACTCAAATAAAAATGCAAACATTTATCTGGTGTCTCAACATGCATAGCGCACTCGCTGTCAGGATTTAAAGTTAAGCAGCTGCGTAGACCACAACACCACAGGCAGGTTCAGAGCAAAGCCAGGCACACTGGGCAAAATCGTGTTATTCTTTTGAAGACTTACACTATTTATTGCAGCTGCTGAAGCCGCATCAAATCTGAAGCCTAGCAGGATTAGAGATTGCAGAAGCATTTATGATCATTTTGGTGTTCCCAGAATACTTCTCAGGCTTAGAAGACTATGGATGCCCCTCCACCTGTAGAATAGCTACTGTAGTTCTTGTGGTATTATGATGGTATTGGGAGGGCCAAGCAAACACTGTACTCCCATGGCTGAAACCCAGCCTGAAATGATTCTGAGGTCCCAGGATTTTCTGGGTTACCTAGACAAGAGAAGGGACATATACCCAGCTCTCAGTCCTGGGACTATGGGTTAGAATAGAATAGAAGAATAGAACAGAATAAACCAGATTGGAATAGACCTTTAAGATCATCGCATCCAACCTATTATCCAACCCACCTGATCAACTAAACCATGCAACCAAGCACCCTATCAAGTCTCCTCTTGTGGTACTTGATGTCCTTATTTTTTAACTACAAAATTAGGAGATTATGTGTTCTGCTGGAGTCTGCTATCATAGGTCCTGCTGTTTCAGTTTGCTAGAAATAATAATTTTGTAGTAACAGCCATCAGTTATTAATAGAAAGAAAAAGATCTGTACACAGAGTTGATATGGTTTTAAATGCTTAAGTGGATGCTTGCAGGAGCACTCTTGTAAATGTTGCTCATTTCTTACTGTGACCTTTAGAATCAGTGTGAACAGAAAGGTAGAAAACATATTTTACTGTTGACAAGAGGCTTTTATATAAAGTATTTTTTAACTTCAGAGGACCTTTACTGAGATTACAAAACCAAACAAGTGGATCAAAATATGGCCTCAAGCTATGTGGGTACTTTAACTGGCAAGATAAACTGGAAGCTCTTTGGGACCACTTGAAAAATCTGTGTGTGTTTATTCTGCATATGGTAGACAGGCATGAACTTGCTTGATTTGTGCTCTGACACAGAGACAAGCCTGGTTTGTTAGCTCAAGCTCAGCAATGCAGTTGCACATTTTTCAGCTTGCAGTGTCTGTCCACTGTATCACAAAAGGAAGAACTTTTCCTCTACAAATGTAGCAAGACCCTCCAGATCTGTTGATCAGAAGTAGTTCATACAGATACGCAGGAATAGGAATGTGAGAGAAAATGAGAGAAGGTGCTGAGGGTACCTCAACCAACCTCAGCTGAATGAGAGGCAGCACCCATGCAGGGGTGGGGGGCATGCTGCCTGGCTTGGGGCGCAGCACAATGCTGTTCATTGTGTTGGATTTTCCATGGCACAATAAATTACACATGTAGATTCTCGGCTTCCTCCCCACCCTGTGGAGCCTGCACTAGGCATGCCTCCCCAAAGGTTAAACATGCACAGACCTCCCGGGAAAAACTGCCTTGCTTTAGATTTTTTTCCCCTCTCTTTTCTCAGAGAGAGGGAAATGTTTTAAAGTTGGTTAGACAGGCTTAAAGAAAAAATAAATTGGAAAACAGGGAGAATGGGTATTAGCTATGAGAAAAGTGAATGTGCACAGCTTCTTTGGAGACATAGCTGGTAGAGAAATATCTTTGTTTTGTCTCAACTGCTTAAGAAGACAGCTTTAATTGCAGAAACTGTCAGCGATGTCAGTGCATGTTTGCATGCCCAGCTTGGCCTGGGCAAGTTAATGGTTGGAAACACACCAGCATCTGGCTGGTGTCAGGAACAGTCTGTGCCTACAAGCAGTAGCATGGCTGCGTAGCTGCCCTGAGATGAGTGTGGCTCCTCAGTCAGCCCAGGTCGCTAGCAAGCTCTCAGTAAGCTCTCTGCAGGCTCCTTACTGCCTCGGTCTTACCCTTATCCTGTGCATCAGCCTGGGGAGTGATTTTTGTACAAAGCAGCTATTGATTCACATGTGTTTGCAGGCCAGCACAAGCTGCTTAGGTAGCTGAGATGTCCACAGCATATCATAGATAGGGAAGTATGCAGAAGAAAGCAAGTGCTGTCCATGTGTCCATTAGTTCTGCTTTTCCTGACTCTCAGACTGTGTGTCTGTTGTTTCGCATGCCTGCTTACTGCTCTAATCACCTGCTGGTTGGTGGCATGAGAGTGCCTCAACAGTGTGCCTGTGACTTCTATACTATGTGCCTCCCTCATCATCTTGAAGACCTGCTGGGTCCAGCCTCATCTCATCCAGCTAGCTTTGGGCCAGTACTGTAATGTCCAGCAGCAGAAAAGCCGTAGCTACAGGGAAGTGCACAATGGCAGTGATGGCTGTTTTCTCACTAACTTATGCTCTAAAAGTAAATAACCTTGACTCACACCTCCATTCTTCATGGACACTTTGCAAAGCAATTTGAGCAATATTGAAAATACCACATGGGATTCTAGAAACAGTTTTCCTGTTTGCTGTGTGGCTGACTAAATGCAGAAGCGCTTTGAAGTTCTTTGAGCATGTTTCTGTTCTTCAGCTATTTTGAAATTATAGCACTTTCACATGTTGTATAGCTTCTTCTTTCATAACTGGAGCCACTCTGACAGTCTTTAAATCCTAAGCTGATCATTATAACATTATTTGGAGTGGGTAGGGCTGCAGAGAAGTAAATATAATAAGCATCTTCATTTTTTCAGAAAAAGTGAGTCTTACAGAGTAGGCCAAAATATTTTTAAGTATGTGAAAAGGCATGCTTGATTTGTTTGTGTTAACATTCAAGTTGGCTTAATAGTAATGAAAGTCTTTTGCAAATATTTGTTTCAGAATTGGTTTGCTGTGACTTGTGAGGTGGGTCATAAGTCACAATTTCTTGACAGCTTCACAATTATGAAATTGCCATGTCTGCAAATCATTAAAATGTCACGAGTCTCTGTGGATGAGTGAGAAATTTGTTGTTCTGGTATTCTAAAGTATCAGCTGTTATCTACTTTTCTGAGTTTTCTGATGCCCCCCAGAAGCACTAACTTCACAACTCTGATCGTGTAGGGATTTTTAACTCATACAAGAAAGGCTGGAGTTTTAGAATATCCTGGAAGCATTTTAGGACTTAGATGGCAACTCAAACAAGACAGGCAATGAGTAGTTTAGAGTTATTCACCTACTGAGATTTGCAAAATCATATACACACACATGCACACACACATTGTATTTGCTCACAAATAACAGGAGGGCCTTTACTAATCTTCAACTGGAAGGTAAAACAGAAGTTCACCAAAAAAGTCATTGCAGTGAATTGCATGAAATAAATCCAGATAACAGGCAATCTTACACTGAACTTGTTTAATCCAGGTTTGCTTGTGAATGATGGGGAGGGACCTCACCTTATGTTGCACATGCTTCATGTCACATAGAAGAGGAGCAGATTTCTCCAATCCACCCCACTGGTGTAGTGATCTCTATATAATCTAAGACGTATTTAAAGCTCACTATGGGTGAGGCCATGTGAAATCACTCTATTAAAACTCTACAGCCACCAACCGTCGTCTAAAATTAAGACCAAGGACGTACATATGTGCTCTTGTGTCCATTAATAAAACTGCTGAAAGACCTTGTACCTGCCTGGAAAGATGCATTGTCAGAGTAGGGTCTTAATGAATTCTGATCTATCCTACATGATGACAAAGGAACTGGGGACTCATCTTCAAAGATATTAGAGGATGTACAATATTTAGGAGACCAGTAATCCCTTTGCTCTAGTGTCTTCTCCAGTACCACAGACCAGCAGGTCACTGAGGAACTGAGCAGGTATAGAAAAACATTTCTCTAGTATATTCTTTCAGTTTCCAGCAATCAGTGCTTTAGAGACTGTCTGAAGGTTGGAAGTTGCATGCAGATCACCACAGTTAACTGTTGGCAGTGAATCTGTTGCTTCTCTGTCTGTTCCAGTAGTGGACTTGCATATGCTTTTGACTTCTACATCATCCTAAATTACATGTTTAAATTCTTGTACCCAGTAATCTTGTACTTTCAGAAACAGTGATTGCTGTTCTCTCCATTATTCCTTATTTTATAGACCTTTATCAGTGGTGCTCAGCGACCTACATTCCTTTGAGGCTCTGTCCCTGTCTTCTCTTATATAGGTGTTGCTTAAGCTAGTGCAGATGTTCTGAGTTTGGAGAATGTCTGCAGTAGGGAAGCAAAGTGAAATGATGATTTCTCCTGCTAGAAACAAATGCATTTTCTTTGTCAAATTTTTATGTCTGAGAACAACAAAATGAGGTAAACTGAAGGAAATGATGAAAAAGCCTTCCTGAAATAAACAATAGAGGGAATGGGACACAGATCCATCTATGAGTGTTTTCTCGGGACCATGTTGTGAGTGTAAAAATGAGTTAAAGCAAATAGAGCAGCCATTTAAACTTTGGGGGTAGATTTATCTAGGGAGCTCTGCTGCTGTATCAGCAGAGTTCTGATCATGATTAATTTTTACCAGTAATTACTAAAACAATTGAAAAACAGCAGCAAGAGGTCATACTACAAAATAGCTGCCACTAGTATCTGTCATGATGCCAGAAAGGCTTCTGAAGTATCTTAGAGAAGGAGGGTACTCAAGGGAGGAGAGAGGATAAAGCTCGTTCTTAGACTGTAAGGAGGCAAAAAGATTACCATACTTAAAATTGCTTAGCAAACACTGGCAGACTCTAGCTTACACTAAGGACATTTCTATGCAATCTGCTTCGACATTTTGCTTTGAGCATGAAAGATAGTGTTTCACAGAACTGTTATCAGAGGCGGAGCAAACATACCCCTAGGAGTCACTGGGCTCACAAAGTGCTGCAAATTGTGTGTTCACACTGACAAAGCAAGTAGAGTCAAAGTGGTGAGAGGTGAAGAGGATAGGGTAGAGCAGTTTTTTCGTGAGATACAACACTCAAGCTTTGATCCTTCTAGCTGCACAAAAGAAAATGAATTTGATAGTCCAGGAAATATTTCCCTTCCCTGGATTCTAAGCATGTAGTAAACACAACAGCCAGCCTACCTATATGTGTGTATGAATACACATATTGCCCTCCATCCTCATACATGTTTATATACATTTAAGTAGCAGTCACCTAATATATATGTGCAGCTGGTATCTATCTAATGTGTTATTGGCTTATTTGGAATGCCAGTGAGATCATGTAAAATTCTGCATTTATCTACAAACTACCGTGAAGCCTCATTTCTTTTTAGGTACTAGTATTTGTGAAAGGTCTTTGGAAATTATAACACAGTATTTTGTTATCTGAGGACAACTGAAAATGCAAATTTTGTCTGGATTCACATTTTTACTTGCCGTATTAAATGTTGATTGCCTGGACATTGTAATCAGGATTATGATGTCTGATGAGATTGGTTAGATAACACTTGTTAATTATGGTGGGTTGATTAGACTTTTTCTTAAGGGCATATAGGCACATGAGTCAGAAAGCTTTGGAGGACAAGAGAGTGTGTGAGACTAAGGTCAGAGGCAGGATGCTGTGGGGTGCAAATATAGCAGTTAACGTGGAATTGCTTTTAACACCAGGCACTAACTGGAAAAAAACAAATCACCAGAAAATACATTTGTAGAAGTAATAATGTCTACTAAACTGCTATACAAATGGTATTCAAATGTGTTTACTGAATCTGAAGAGAATATGTCCACAGAGTGCAGAAAAAAAAGCCACCAAACCAACAACAAAAATTACAACAAGAAAGCTCATTTAAAAGAAAATATTAGAAAATAACTAATTTCTTGCTCTGAATTGTTGTGACTTGGAGATGTTTGTGTTCTACTGGGCATCATAATTGTTCAAGAAAGTTTCAACTGGATGCACTTGAGACCCACTTACATTTTCTCTCTTCATAAGTCCAGAATTTTTTTGCACTTCCCAAGAACAGAGAAAACAAAGACATCCAGATTCTTTACTTAGAAGGAAGGGCAACAATTCAGAGTTTTGTGATGAAACACAGCATAGTAGAATGTGGGCTGAATATCTGGATAGATATCATAGTAGTAATATACATTTGACTGTATAAGAGTCCAATAAAAACCTAAATAATTTAAACTAGAAAGAACAAAGCTGCCTGACATATACCATAAGGAACAACCCCATACTCATGGGGATAGACAAGATGATATCACAGGGTTTTCTCATAGTTTATTTTCTAATGTTTATTTTCTGTGATAAAGCATGTTTTTGTGGAGAGGGGCCAAAATCTTTAAGCCTAAGTACTGACATTTGGATCTTGTTTAAAGAGGCATGTGCCATCAGTCTCAGGGAACCTTTCCAATACTCTAAGACATGATGCAAAAGGATCTGAGAAAGTGCTGTGTTGAATTGATAGACCGTGTTTAAAAAAGCAGGGGCTGACTGGAGGTCCACATCTGTATACAAGTTAGTCTTACAGTGCTCCATTTGCAATTGGCTTGTATGTACTATCATAACAAACCCCATGATGGTTCGAAACAACAGGATATTGTCTTTGTGATACAGATAACCAAACCCAAAGCCTTCAAGCAAACCTGTCTGTGGATTTTGCTAAACATGGTATAGTTTTATAATATATGGACTTTTTTTTTTTTGTAGCATTTTGAAAGGATTTTTATCCATTCAGCTGTTACAAAGCAGTATATGCCTCTAGGTTACTGAAAACAAACACTAAGAGCTTACAGTGAAAGACATGGCCTCTGGCTACTGCATGACCAATGTAGTTGTGCAATCAGCCCCACATGCTAGATTTGCGCTATCAGAACACACGTTAGAATGAGACTATGTAATAATCTTGTGTCCATAGTATTACTGCAGTATTTGCCCCTCAGCATTACAAACACGAGAACTATAAATACCAAAAATAGCAATTATTGCAGGAAACTGCACAACGCATTTCCTGATTTCCTTTTATGTATTTATTTATTTATTGCAAAATAAAACCTCGGATGTACAAGGGAAGTGTTATTGAAGAAAAATACTTCCCCAAAGCTAGTTGTTTCTGTAAAATCTACTTGAGGTAGGACAGAGAAGAACTGATCACTAAACATAACTTCAGCCAGGCAAAGAAATGACAATCCTCATGGTAAAGAACTCATGGTAAAGGTGTTAGGTAATAGGTTGGACTTGATGATCTCTGAGGTCTTTTCCAACCTGGTTGATTCTATGATTACCCTTTTCTATGATTACCCTCTTCTATGATTACCCTCTTCTATGATTACCCTCTTCTATGATTACCCTCTATGAAAACTTTCATGCTACGCATTTACAACGGAAGGAGACGATACAGTGACAGAGTGGAGGCTTTCAAAGCCTTCAGCCCACATTCAGCTACCTGGGTAAGCTCGAAGTCCACCCAAGTCCTTACCTACTGCTTCCTTTTGTTGGATTCAAATCTTTAGAAATACCTACCCAACATGAAATAGTTGGAAAACTTGGGTATGATTTTGTCCATTTGAATCTGCATGTCTCTCTTCTCCCACTGATATCAGCACAAGTTGTACATTTATTTAAAAGACAGTTATACAATATGTTTTTTAAAGTCTCAGTCATGGCATATAGGCAATACACATCTTAGTTTATTTCTAAAATATCAGCTCTGCACCTCTGAGGAGACAGTATGAATGACCAGGAGCACTGCTAAACATGGCATTCACAGGGGATTGTGGCACCTTTCATCTGTTCTGGATAAATCCTCTGCTGTATGACTCAATAGCATGAGTCATAAGTTACTCTTTGAAACAGGCTAAACATTCTCATCTTTATCTGGTTATTTCATTTGGGTTCACAGCATTTTATTTTTAACTTTGTGAGCTACAAGCAAATAGTGATTGGGTAGCATTTCACTCCATAGACTTTGTTTTACTTGCCTAATAAAAAAATACACAAATACATTGCTAAAAAATAACTTAGACAAAGAATAGTGGGCCTCATCACCTACCAGCAGTTTAAAATCTATTTAGAATCATAGAATCATAGAATCAGTCAGGGTTGGAAGGGACCACAATGATCATCTAGTTCCAACCCCCCTGCCATGGGCAGGGACACCCCACACTAGATCAGGCTGGCCAGAGCCTCGTCCAGCCTGGTCTTAAACACCTCCAGGGACTGGGCCTCAACCACCTCCCCGGACAACCCATTCCAGGGCTTCACCACTCTCATGGTGAAGAACTTCTTCCTCACATCCTGCCTGAATCTCCCCAACTCCAGCTTCATTCCATTCCCCCTAGTCCTATCACTACCTGAGAGCCTGAGAAGTCCCTCCCCAGCCTTTCTGCAGGCCCCCTTCAGATACTGGAAGGCCACAATGAGGTCACCTGGGAGCCTTCTCTTCTCCAGACTGAACAGCCCCAACTCCTTCAGTCTGTCCTCACAGGAGAGGTGCTCCAGCCCTCTGATCATCCTCGTGGCTCTTCTCTGGACATGCTCCAGCACGTCCACATCCCTCCTGTAATAGGGGCTCCAGAACTGGAGGCAGTACTCTAGGTGGGGTCTCACCAGAGCTGAGTAGAGGGGAAGAATCACCTCCCTTGACCTGCTGGCCACACTTCTCCTGATGCAGCCCAGGATCTGATTGGCTTTCCGGGATGCAAGTGCACATTGAGAGCTCATGTTGAGCTTCTCGTCCACCAGCACCCCCAAGTCTCTCTCCTCCGGGCTGCTCTCCAGCCAGTCACTGCCCAGCCTGGATTTGTGCCTGGGATTGCCTCGACCCAGATGCAGGAGCCTGCACTTGGTCTTGTTGAAGCTCATGAGGTTGGCTTGTGCCCACCTCTCCAGCCTGTCCAGGTCCCTCTGGATGGCATCCCTTCCCTCCAGCGTGTCCATTGCAGCACACAGCTTGGTGTCATCAGCAAACTTGCTGAGGGTGCACTTGATGCCACTGTCCATGGCACCCACAAATTATTTTTAATCTTCACTGCATTTTTAAATCTTCACTGCATTATTGTAAATCTTCACTGCATTTTAATTTGAATGCTTAAGGTATCTTAAAAATTATTTGATTTGTTCTTACATATCTAGTAAAAGAGTAGCTCCAGAATCAAATTAGTTCATGTATTAATGAGATTTACACCTTTTCCCTAGTTGATCCATCACAGCATAGTCAGCCACGAAGCATGTGCATTTCAGCTGATCATTGCTTGAGAAACATTTAGCAGTTGCCATACTTCTGAGTGGAGGATGCCTAAATTCCCTCAGAAGTTGCAGCTGATTGCGAATCAGTTAATAATTTGGTTAATAAGGTTGGACTCAGGAGACACTTGATAAATAAAATAGCAGGTGCAAGCCGGGCTTAAGTTTCATGTCTTTCTTAGAAGCTTTTCAGAAGGCTGATTATGACCTGCTGAGCCTTGTGCTGTAGGCTTTGTGAGGAGCTAAATTTTCAGTACATGCTGGTGTCATCAGGGTTTTTCAGCCTTTGTCTGAGGAAGGTAAGTGATATTTTAGCTTAATTTAACCTCAGATGGGGGAGGGACAATACTGTCTTTACTTATGTGGTTTACACCACATTTCTGGAATGTGGCTCACATAGTCAGAGTCAAGGGTGATTTCAAAATGTCAAGATACAAACACAAAATTAATTAGAGAACGAATGTGAAATGGCACTTGCATTAATGCTGCCTAGTAATTAATAGCATAGCTACAATCTTGCTGCCTCCTGCAACAATCTGAGTCTGTGCTTCTGCTTTCCTTTCTGCTTGCCTGACCTCAAGTAACTATGCCATCCCACCCTTCTGAGCAGTTGTGGAGGAGACTGTTTTGGCTGGAGTGAGACAGCCCCAGATGGTACTCTAATGCTCAACACATGCCATGACTCCTTCATTCCTTGTTATCTCTGCTACAGCTTTATAACTACCTTTTTGCAGTTTGTTCTGTGGAGCAAGGATGGGGAGGGAGGGAGCAAAAAGGGAGGAAAAGAGGAAAGGAGGAAGAGAGGGAGGAAGAAATTTGGAAGAAGGAAGGAAGGGAGGGAGGGAGAGAGGGAGGAAGAACTCAAGACTCTGAGCTCAAGGTTGATGGATGGGGATGGTATTAGCTCAGGGAGTTTGAGCACCCAGTAAGCCATCAGGCAGTAGCAAATCTGTTCACTGAATAATTTCTCGTTTGCTGATCTAGATGAAATTGAACACTTGCATCTCAGCAGAAATACATTATCCAGCTACTGTGGCTCTTCCAAGATGGAAAGAGTTTTCATGGAGGTTCCTCCTCCCTGCATGGTGTCCAATAGTGAAGCAATTGTGAGCTGTCATTCCCAAAAGACTGACCAAAAAGTATTTGTGAAACAAGCCCATGTTTATGTTAGTTTGAATAAGAAGTCCTCGTCTGTACAGCCATCTCATAAAACATCTTCCAAGACCTACCTGAAGGCTCTTCCTGGCTAAGAGTATAATTTCCAGTAGCTGCTGAGGACATGCCTGACATTAGTATGCTTCACAGATGGAGGTTGGAGTCAGCCTAGCTGCTTTTTGAGGTAGTCACAGAAAAAATTATCAGCTTATTGGAACAGATTTGTGCTGTAATCTGAATGTTCAGTTAAACCAGGCTCCCTCACAGCTAGTTCCTGTAGGGCAAATATAGATCCCTGGCTGGAACTAATAAACTACAAGATGTCAGTTCCTGATAGGCCTGGCTTAATGATTTGTGAAGCTTGCCAGATCAACATTATTTCAGGGGGATATGCATTATCATTCCTCCTGACCAAACTGCGGCAGCAGATCAAGGCAGACCCTCAGATGCTGCTAACCATTGTAGCATCACTGATACCATTTTACTCAAAATTAAAAGCTGGGCTAACCCTAAGCATCCTGGATCTAGCAGAGAGCACTTTGTGGGAGAAATGTGCCCTTGACCTCTGAACCCAATAGCAGCTGAAAAGGAACTGGTTGTCTGCAGGCAGTTGTGACTGCTTCCTGCACACATCAGCAAAAGGGTAGCAATTCTGCCAAACAAATCCACATTACTACATAACAATGAAAGGAAAAAATGGGGCACAGGGTCAGGAGATTGTGACATAGTTATAGGGCATCTGCTAGATTTTTAGTACACATTGTCTGTCCCTTGGTAGCTGACCAAAGTTTGCTGGAGGCAGCTCAAACAAGTTTTAATCAATAAATAAGAAATATGTTCAAAAGAAATTTGATATGAGAACTTCAGTTCCATCAGAAAGCAGTCATCTGGTTTTAGGATTCCCAGTGCATGAGATGGTCTGTGAAATGGTAGATATCTCACCAAGCTGTGTGGTGTGGCGGACATGCTGGAGGGAAGAGATGGCCTCCAGAGGGACGCTGACAGGCTGGAGAGGTGAGCCCATGACAACCACAGGTGGTTCAACAAGACCAAGTACAAGGTCCTGCATCTGGGTCAGGGCAATCCCAAGCACGGATACAAGCTGGGCAGGGACTGTCTTGAGAGCAGCCCTGAAGAAAAGGACTTAGGTGTGCTGGTGGATAAGAAACTCAGCATGAGGCACCAGTATGCATCTGCAGCCCAGAAAGCTAATCACATCCTGGGCTGCATCAAAAGAAGCCTAGCCCGCAGGTCAAGGGAGGTGATTCTCCCCCTCTACTCTGCTCTGGTGAGGCCCCATCTGGAGTACTGCGTCCAGTTCTGGAGCCCCTATTACAGGAAAGATCTGGACGTGCTGAAGTGTGTCCAGAGAAGGGCCACGAGGATGACCAGAGGGCTGGAGCACCTCTCCAATGAGGACAGACTGAGAGAGTCGGGACTATTCAATCTGCAGAACAGAAGGCTCCAAGGAGACCTTATTGTGGCTTTCCAGTATCTGAAGGAGGCCTACAAGAAAGCTGGGGAGGGACTTTTTAGGTTGTCAGGTCTGGCGGGACTAGTGGGAATGGAACAAAACTAGAAAAGGGTAGATTTAGAATGGATGTTAGGAAGAAATTCTATACCCTGAGGATGGTGAGACACTGGAACAGGTTGCCCAGAGAGCTGGTAGAAGCCTTATCCCTGGAGGTTTTAAAGGACAGCCTGATCTAGTGTGAGGTGTCCCTGCCCATGGCAGGTGCGCTGGACCTAGATGATCCTTGAAGTCCCTTCCACCCCTAACAATTAGATGGTTCTATAGCTGGGGCAGTACTTTAGTACCATGATATATTAAAATAACAAGTTTCAAAATTTGCTCAGGGTCTTTAAACTATTTTCGACCATTTTACAAATCCTTTATGGGAAAAAATGTTTTCCCTCCGCACATTATGGCTCCAAGGAAAAGCTTCCACGCAGACTAGACTGTTAAAGAATATCTGGTATAAATGTGTGCAGTGGGAAAATCATGAAAACATCGTCAGATGGTATCCTTCCAAAGTATTTTATTTAACTCAAAAATTACTGCAATATACATACCATTGTTTGAACAGCGTTATTGGATTTAATGAAGGTTACTTGCTGGTGGTTGCTGATGGCGTATGTCACTGTGTGGACAGAGGAGTGTATGTTGATGATGTATGTCACTGTGCAGACAGAGGAATGTAGATCTCAGCTATTTACACTCTCTCTGAGATTCTTGTCAGGGTAAATGACTGACTCTCATTAGTAATTACGATGCAAGAAAGCATCCAGCCACA
This sequence comes from Picus viridis, assembly GCA_033816785.1. Classification (NCBI taxonomy): domain Eukaryota; kingdom Metazoa; phylum Chordata; class Aves; order Piciformes; family Picidae; genus Picus; species Picus viridis. The sequence continues at coordinate 70,189,648 of CM066606.1, read as the reverse complement.
GCTGCACAGGAAGGCATTTTACTTTTCTGCAGGAGGTAACTGGACAAGCTACTTTTTGCTGTCTTTCTTGATCAGAGTGAATTCCTCTTCTGGAAACAGACATTAGTGCTGGGCTGAGATCCTGGATGGAAGAGCTTGCATTGCATGGCTTGCAATCCTGTGTATTTCAGCATATGTACTTGTTTGCAAATAAGGCATGTTGTACTTAGAATCCCATATTGGGATCCATCCGACTAAACTATGCTATAGATGTTTATTTACACTGCAGATACCAGTCTTTGAGCTAGTGGGTCTTCTAGAGTTCTTTAGTGTTAAGAGAAAAATAGACACTGCTAGCAAACAATTTCATTCTAAAGCAAATGTGAAAAGCAGGCCACATGAATGGCATCCTTAACGTGTAGGACATAAGAGAACTGCATGAAATAGCATTACACTTGGAGAAACAGGGAAGACAGCATACAGATTTTTTACTCAAGTCCAATCTGACGCTCCTGAAATGTCAACACTTAAGCACTCATGGTCTTCCAGGACTTCCTGGTCTCCTGGCCTGGTTTTGATGTCTGTGTACACACTTGCAGTAAGATATGGACTCTATGAACTTCTGTGGGAATTTCCATTGTTAAGAACTGACATTGGTGTTATGTCATTAAAACAAAAAACCCCAAACCAAAACAGGAGAACAAACACTGATATTATTCAGACTCACTTAAAAAAAAAAACAAAACCAAAAACAACATAAGCTTTTGGTTACACACATTTCAGTCATGTGCTATTGTTCCAGTTTCTGTGACAAAAATATCCATGACCAGAGGTGACACAGGCTTGCTTTTCAGTCAGGTTAAGTCATTTGAGCAAGGTTAAGATTACTGGAAAGACTAATACACTTGAAGGCCTGCTATCTGTTATCACTGAAGTCACATGTGAAATACAAACAGATCCTGGAAAACCTTTGTGAATTTTATCTTACATTTAGCTTACAATCCAAGACAAGATGACTCTATCTTTCTGTTGGTGTTTCTTTTCTTATTTCCATGTGTGCTTCACCTTTTCACATTGTCATGAATTTGTTGAGAATCTCAATATCTGAAGTAATTTACCAAATGTCAATAGGTTATTTCTTGTTATGTGAAGCTCACCATCTCAGTTGTAACCTTGTCTTAGCAGATGTTCTTGGAGCTTCTTCTTATGCTTGTTCAGTTGCATAATTCTATATGTTTTTGCATATGTTTTAAATAAATATTGTGTTTATGATACATTATTAGGCTTTTCAACTAACATTTTCCAGTATCTCTGTTTGTCTTTATCAGCATGCTAAAACCACAGTGCTTGCTTCTGCATTACTGGTAGGTGTACTGGGAAGCAACTACTACTGCAACTAGCATGCAGAAGTATTTCTTAGCTATACTTTTTACTATGCTAGCAGTTCACTTTGTCCAACCTTTATTGAACCTCATTGTGTAGATACAACACATCTGTATTGCTCTTTTCCCTCCAAGTTTTATATACCTTAGTTTATACTTCTCTGATACTAAGGGTGATGAAAGTTTCTATCATTTCATCATTGGGCTTGGTGTCTGATGGAGCTAAAGCTTTGTGTGAGCATACTACCAATTTATCATACATTTTGATTCTCCTTTAATGTAAGAAAACTTTTTGCCCTTTTATGTATGCATTTATTTATTTATTTGATGAGTTGTCTTATGGTAATGGTTTGGTTTTTTGATCATTATGTACTGTTTTAGTAGCAAAGCAGCGGAATTACATATATGCAATTCAGCAATTTTTAACAAAGAATTTATAGTATTTTGCTGGAATATCTTTAAGTATATCATGAGCTGCTGATCTTTTACTGTCTGGAAAGAATTTAATGAAGGCCATCATGAAAGAGAATACTTAGTTCATCTAATAATGGTTGGACAAATCTTAAAATACTTACCAACTCCATAAAACTGTTACTTGTAATCTCTGTCTCGAGATATTTTTCTCAATCCCAGTAAGTTATGAATTTATCCAGGCATGAACAGCTTGTGCATTTGCAGTCATAAATATGGCCCAGTGATATGCATGCTCAAGTGTATATTCTAAAATATTGTAGTGATTTCAGTACTAAAGGATAGCCTATTGGCCTTTAATATACAGGCTGAAGCTCCTGAAGTGACAATGAAATAACTGATTAGATAAAGAAAGTTGAAAAAGAAGGAAAAAAAAAAAAAGTCAGGAAGGAAGAACATGTGACAAGTGAACGAGTGCACCCATTGATAGAAATAGCTGCCTCTTTTAAGCACTTTCCACACAATCAATTTCTTCTTGTAGATCACAAAATAGCAATGTTATGGTAAGTTATGATACACTCACTGTTCACTTGGCAGTGAACTTGGCTGGCACTGAAGTGCTGCATTCCAGGTCAGGATCTATCCTCTTCAGATTAAAGAGCTGTTATAATTTGCTGTTTGTTTAGAAACAGATGAATGATATCCCTCCTGTTTTCTCAGATGCAGACTTCATTCTTCCTAATGTGAGTTATTAAATATGCTGGCTGTGATTCTGTAGCTGAGAGATCAAAGATAAAAAAATCAACCAACTTTGACATAAAACAGATGACATCTTAGCTAGAGTTGCTTTTGATGTGTTCTTTATCTACATGGTTCTACTGATAAAGCCATAGTATATCACAGATAAGAAAAACAAAGTGTCTGTGACTTTTGCACACATTATACAGTACTCTACTTGACATAGCTGGAAAACACAGTAAACAGACAAAAAACCTTTCAGTAGTTAACCACTTACCTCTTTTTCATCTTCTGTAAACAACATAGAGTAAGTGTAAAGATATTTCTTGAGATAATGGTCTAAATTTTTTTGTCTGGCACTACTGCATTTTGTCATCGCTGTCATTGACTGATATCCTTCTTTCTTTGTGAATACTTTCATGCAACTTCCAAATGGTTGTCTGTCACTGGTGTCAGTGATCTGGCAGGTCTGCTTTAGTTTGGTCTCTTGTCAGGCTGTGTTTATATTGTGAAAAAAATAGAATTAGAGAGTGGTCTAAATGATTTTCTTAACTTGACGTGTTCTCACTATACAGTATTTGGCCGTGGTGTCCTCTGGGTCCCATACAGTTTTTCTGGCCTTTTTTTGTAGTTATTTTGGGTGTTTAGTGTAAGGTATCTGAAATAACATGATGTCTGTTTTCCAAACTACAGGTGGCATTGCCAGTACAAAACTGAGGTGAGGACATACAAGATAATTGGGTTACCATCAAAGGAGGAGGTAGGATGGAGAAAGCCAAACCTTATCCAGTGTTGACCATGTTACCTAATAGATTCTCAGTGCATTGCTGTAGATGTTGCCTTCTGTGTTCCCTTTCTTTTGGAGGCTTTGCAAATTTGTGTTGGCCCTAAAAGTAATAATAGTTCATTATTGCCTTATAAATACTGATTTTAAACAGAAAGAGAACCTCAGTGGATTACTTTTTCTCCTGTCCTGGCAAGTTTAGGCCCAAAATAGAGCTTTAAGCTGAAATGAATGCACTGTTAGTTCTGGCTGCAGAACAAGAAACATTATTATTACTCCTTCACATGTGTGCCCATGCTGCCCCAAAATACTGTCTTCTTGCAGGCAGAAAACCTGTGTTTTGTCAACTGAAGGACTTCACTGTGAGTCACAGCCGGTCCAAACAGTTAGCCTTCTAGCATGGATCTCCCACAAATTTGCAAGCACTCAGGATTGTAACTGCATCTTTACAACCAGCTTTCCTAAACTGCATGAAAATATCTTGTAAAAATTTGCATTCCTCTTTTTTTATCATGTTGTGTTCTCTGTTGTGTAAAATTAAAAATTGCCTAGATATTATTCTTACTCATTGTTTTCTTGGCATGCAGTCAGTGGGACACCTGTAGCTGCACAGCCCTTCTTTGTTCCTCAAGATCTTCTTACACTTTCTGCTCACGCATGTCACATTTTTAAAGAGTTGTGTTGCATTTACTCACAGTATGCAGTCACACATGGGAATCCTTACAGTTACTTGAAACCTTCCTGAGGTGGAGATTGACCAGAAGTGAATGATTACAGGAGCTGTAGCCTTTCTCCTACCACTGGTGCTAGCAGCATTGCAGAGCATGCATGGCATGGTTGCAGCTATAATGCAATTCTATTTTTTTCATAACAGCATATATCAGAGGCAGTGCGTGTTATTGAAACTGAACAAAGTTAAGAACATTATTTTTGTGCTCCTGTGAGGGAGAACTGAAGGTAAAGAAGAATGCCTGAAAGCAGACCTCTTGCCCTGGAAGCATCGTTTCTTCCTATAACAGGGCTGCTACTGAAGCTCTACGGAATATAGTTAAGTGACAAATCTGCATGTTTTTGTATATTCAGAAACAAAGCAAAATATCCTTCAGAGAGAAAGTAAAGAACTCAGTGCCTAAAACAAAGCCACAAAAAGCAACAAAATCCTTCCTGTGATTTCATAAAGTGCAGGTCTCTCCACAATTCTGAACTGTCAGGTTAATTTGTGACAAGTTATACTGCTGACATGTTGCCTACAAGGTTACAGAGAGGTTTTCCAGCCTGAGCAATCAGTAATGAGAACTACAAATTCTGTCTTCCAGGAAGTAGCTCTGTCCTCCAACTGGAAATATCTCTGCCCCAGAGCTATGCAGCTTCAGCAAGATCTGAGACAGATCACCCCATGGCTGCCTCTCTGACCTAGTAGTATGCCTCAACAAATGTTTAAGAAAACTATGAACAACACATTCTTTAATCTATTGCAGGACTAGCACCAGTGCCAGTAAAATATAGGCATGAAGAGTGAAGACAGTCAGACTTAAAGGATCACATCTTCAAAGTACTTACAACTGACCACTAAATCCAGATGCTAAAGTATTTAGTACCAGGGCCTTTCTATTTGCTTTCTTACATGAGGAACTATTTGTGCTTACAAGGCAGGTTATAATTGCTGTCATTATAGGTTCTAGCAGAGCCCGGATGATAAATTTTTCACAAAGGTTGTACCGGATCGGAGGAGAGGTGTGCTGCTAGACCTTGTACTAACAAACAAAGAAGGACTAGCTGGGGATGTGAATAGTGGTGACAATCTCGGCTGCAGTAGAGTTTCTATGTGGAAGAAGCAGGGCAATAAATAGGATTAGAATGCTGGACTTCAAGAGTGCTAATGTTGGCCTCTTCAAAGACCTACTTGTAGGAATCCCATGGGTTAGGCATGTAGAAGGAAGGGGGAGCTAAGAGAGCTGGCTAATATTCAAGCATCACTTTCCTCCAAGCTCAAAGTTCATTGTTTCCTATGAAAAGTAGCAAAAGACCCAGGAGACTGAATGAATCTGCAAAGAGCTTGTGGAAAAACTGAAATGGAAGAAGGAACTTTACAGAATGTGGAAAAAGGGACTGGCCACTTGGGAGGAATATAAGAAAGTTGTCAGAGTATGAAGGAATGCAATGAGGAAGGCTAAGGTTGACTTGGAATTAAATCCGGCAAGGGATATCAAGCACAACAAGAAGGGCTCCTTCAAGCCCATCAGGAGGAAAATGTGAGCCTGTTGCTGAGTGAGGTGGGGCATCTGGTGACAGAAAATACAGAGAAGGCAAAGCTAGTGAATGTCTTCTTGGTTTAGTCTTTACTTCTCAAACCAGCCCTTAGGAATCCCATTCCCTAAAGGTAAGAGAGAAAGTCTGGAGGAATGAAGACTTTCCACTGGTTGAGGGTGATTGGGTTAGAGACCATTTAGGCAAACTGGACACTCACAAATCTATGAGCCCTGATGGGATGCACCTGCAAGTGCAGAGACAGTTGGCTGATCTTAATGCAAAGATACTGACCATCATCTTTGACTGGCCATGTAGAACGGAAATGCTGTCTGAGCATTGGAAGAAAGCCACTGTCACTCCAGTCTTCAAACAGGTCAAGGAGAAGGACCCAGGAAACTACAGGCCAGTCAACTTCACCTCCAACCCTGAAAAGGTGATGGAACAGCTCATTCTGGAGGTCATCTCTGAGCACATGGAGGAAAAGACGGCTATTGGAAATTTTCAGCATGGATTCGCCAAGGGGAAATCATGCTTCACAAAACTGGTAACTTTCTATGATGGCACAACTGGCTAGGTAGATGAAGGGAGGACAGTGGAGGTTGTCTATCTCAACTCCAGCAAGGCTTTTGACAATGTCTCCCATAACATCCTCCTAGGCAAGCTTAGGAAGTACAGGTTAGATAAGTGGACTGTGAGGTGGATTGAGAATTGGCTGAATGATAGAGCTCAGTGGCTTATGATCAGTGATGAAGGGTCTAGTTGGAGGCCTGTAACTAGTGGTGTTCCTCAGGGTTCAGTATTGGATCCAGTCTTGTTCAACATTCATCAATGACCTGGAAGAAGGGACAGGGTGTACCCTCAGCAAGTTTGCTGATGACACAAACCTAGGAGTGGCTGATACACTAGAAGGCTGTGACAGACTGGAAGGCAAGACTCAGGCAGAGAGCTGAATAGAGAAGAGCCTAATGAGGCTCAGCAAGTGCAAGTGTAGGGTCTTACATTTAGTGAGGAATAACTTCATGGAGCAGTTCCACTTGGGGGTTGACCTGCTGGAAGGCAGCTCTGCAAAGAAAGACCTTGGAGTCCTGGTGGATAAGAAGTTAACTGCAAGCCAGGAGTGTGCCCTTGTGACTGAGAAGGCCAATGGTGTCTTGAGGTACTTCAAGATTGTGGCCAGCAGGTCAAGGGAGGTCCTTCTTCCATTCTACTCTACCCTGGTGAGGCTACATTTGGAGTATTGTTTCCAGTTTTGGGCTCCCCAATTCAAGAGAGACTGAACAGGGTCCAATGGAAGTCCACAAAGATGGTGAAGAGACTGAAGCATCACTCTTAGGCTGAGAGACCTGGAGAAGACTGTAATGAAATATTCTCAATGCTTATAAGTACCTAAAGGGATATGAAGAGACAGATGTATAAATATCTGGAGACATGTCAAGGGGATGAGGTCAGACTCTTTTCAGTGGTGCCCAGTAACAGGACAAGGGTCAGTGGGCATAAACCAAAACATAGGAAGTTCTGTCTGAACATAACTAAAAATTTCTTCGCTATGAGTGTGATGGGGCACTGGAACAGGCTGCTCAGATAGGTTGTGCAGTTTCTTCTCTGAACATATTCCAAACCCACCTAGTTTGGTCCTGTGCAGCTGGCTCTGGGCACACTTCCTTTATCAGAGGGCTTTATCAGAGACTAGATGATTTCCAGAGGTTGCTTCCAATCTGTACCATTCTGTGAATGTGGAATTCTGTGATCACAATTCCTCAAAACATATAGGCATATATAATCAGAGTAGATTTGTTTTTTGTTTGGATAGAAACCAGAATAATACTTTAGAATCCAAAACTTTGCTTTTAAATTGCTTTAAGATATTTTAGTGTCAGTTTTGGTCTATATGGGTCAAGAAATCTATTCACATACCACAGATATGAACTGCACATAATTTCAAAGCATTTTCACTGTACTAAAGCTGATAGCAGTGGTAATTCTTTGAATTATTCATAGGGTCAAATCTTATACAAATAATCAAAACCATATTTCAGAGCAAAAAATATAAAGCGCCTCTTATTTTGCCCTGTAGTATGGATGTTGAAAAAAAATTAAAGTCTTTTATCTGGAAATTTTAAAATACTGTTGGAAATACAGCAGCGTTGAAGCTGAAACACAAAAAATGAAAGCAATCTGGCCAACAAATAGAGATGGCAGGCGAAGAGAGACCAAGGAAAAAGGAATTGATTGGTTATAAGTGAAATTTAATTGACAATTCTCCATGACATCTCTGTTGAATACCTTTCAACAGTGTTTTACTGTGCTCATTTATTAAGCCCCACAGGCACATCTGCTTAGTCCATATAAATAGGGCTACCAGGAAGATTTGTACCAGGAATAAACATATGTGTCCCTGTCAATATGCATGCTATATATGTGTACGTACATCTCTGTCCACATATCATAGTATCATAGTATCAGTCAGGGTTGGAAGGGACCACAAGGATCATCTAGTTCCAACCCTCCTGCCATGGGCAGGGACACCCCACACTAGATCAGGATGGCCAGAGCCTCGTCCAGCCTGCTCTTAAACACCTCCAGGGATGGGGCCTCAACCACCTCCCTGGATAACTCATTCCAGGCCTTCACCACTCTCATGGTGAAGAACTTCTTCCTCACATCTAGCCTGAATCTCCCCACCTCCAGCTTCATTCCATTCCCCCTAGTGCTATCACTGCCTGAGAGCCTGAGAAGTCCCTCCCCAGCCTTCTTGTATGCCCCCTTCAGATACTGGAAGGCCACAATGAGGTCACCTCGGAGCCTTCTCTTCTCCAGACTGAACAGCCCCAACTCTTTCAGTCTGTCCTCATAGCAGAGGTGCTCCAGCCCTTTGATCATCCTCGTGGCCCTTCTCTGGACACGCTCCAGCACGTCCACATCCCTCCTGTAATAGGGGCTCCAGAACTGGAGGCAGTACTCCAGGTGGGGTCTCACCAGAGCTGAGTGGAGGGGGAGAATCACCTCCCTTGACCTGCTGGCCACACTTCTCCTGAATAGAATAGAATAGAATAGAATAGAATAGAATAGAATAGAATAGAATAGAATAGAATAGAATAGAATAGAATAGAATTACCAAGGTTGGAAGAGACCTTGAAGATCATCGAGTCCAACCTGTAACCACAACCCCACAACTAGACCATGGTACCAAGTGCCACATCCAGTCCCCTCTTGAACGCCTCCAGGGACGGAGACTCAACCACCTCCCGGGCAGCGCATTCCAGTGACGAATCACTCTCTCGGTGAAGAACTTTCTGCTCACCTCGTGCCTAAACTTCCCCTGGTGCAGCTTGAGACTGTGTCCCCTTGTTCTGGTGCTGGCTGCTAGGGAGAAGAGGCCAACCCCTTCCTGGCTACAACCACCCTTCAGGTAGTTGTAGAGAGCAATGAGGTCGCCCCTGAGCCTCCTCTTCTCCAGGCTAAACAGCCCCAGCTCCCTCAGCCTCTCCTCATAGGGCTTGTGCTCAAGGCCTCTCCCCAGCCTTGTTGCCCTTCTCTGGACGTGTTCAAGTGTCTCAATGTCCTTCTTAAACTGAGTGGCCCAGAACTGGACACAGGACTCAAGGTGTGGCCTAACCAAAGCAGAGTACAGGGGCACAATGACCTCCCTGCTCCTGCTGGCCACACTATTCCTAATGCAGGCCAGGATGCCATTTACCTTCTTGGCCACCTGGGCACACTGCAGGCTCATGTTCAGCCTACCATCAACCAGCACCCCCAGGTCCCTCTCTGCCTGGCCACTCTCCAGCCACTCTGACCCCAGCCTGTAGCACTGCATGGGGTTGTTGTGGCCAATGTGCAGAACCCGGCACTTGGATGTGTTCAATCTCATGCCATTGGACTCTGCCCATCTGTCCAGCCTGTCGAGGTCCCTCTGCAAAGCCTCTCTGCCCTCCAGCAGATCAACTCCTGCCCCCAGCTTGGTGTCATCCGCAAATTTACTGATGATAGACTCAATGCCCTCATCCAGATCATCAACAAAGATGTTGAGGAGCATGGAGCCCAGCACTGATCCTTGGGGCACACCACTAGTGACTGGCCGCCAGCTGGATGTGGCACCATTCACCACCACTCTCTGGGCTCGGCCCTCCAGCCAGTTCCTAACCCAACGCAGTGTGCTCCTGTCCAAGCCATGGGCTGACAGCTTGGCCAGGAGTTTGCTGTGGTGGACTGTGTCAAAGGCTTTGCTGATGTCCAGGTAGACCACATCCACAGGCCTCCCCACATCCACCAGGCGGGTCACCTGATCCTAGAAGGAGATCAGGTTGGTCAGGCAGGACCTGCCCTTCCTGAATCCATGCTGGCTAGGCCTGAGCCCCTGGCCATCCTGTAAGTGCTGTGTGATTGCACTCGAGATGACCTGTTCCATAATCTTGCCTGGCACTGAGGTCAGGCTGACAGGCCTATAATTCCCTGGCTCTTCCAACTGTCCCTTCTTGTGGATGGGCACCACGCTGGCCAGCTTCCAGTCATATGGGACCTCTCCAGTGAGCCAGGACTGCTGAAAAATGATGGAGAGCGGCTTGGACAGCTCATCTGCCAGCTCCCTCAGCACTCTAGGATGGATCCCATCTGGTCCCATGGACTTGTGGGGGTCCAAGCGGCTGAGAAGATCTCTAAGTATCCCATCCTGGAACAGAGGAAAACTAAGCTGCTCCCTGGCTCCTTCTGCCAGCTCTGCAGGCCAGCTGTCTGGAAGCCGTTCTGTCCTGCTAGTAAAAACTGAGGTAAAGAAGGTGTTAAGTACCTCTGCCTTTTCCTCATCCTTTGTTACAATATTCCCCTCCATGCCCACCAAGGAGTGGAGCTTCTCCTTGCCCTTCCTCTTGCTATTAATATATTTATAGAAGGACTTTTTGTTGTCCTTCACAGCAGAGGCCAGTCTGAGCTCCAAATGTGCTTTTGCCTCCCTAATTTTCTTCCTACAAGACCTAGCAACATCCCTAAACATTCCATGGGTTGCCTCCCCTTTCTTCCAAAGATAATACACCCTCTTTTTTCCCCTTAGTTCCTTTAGAAGTTCATTACCCATCCAGGCTGGCCGTCTGTCCTGGCGGCTCATCTTCCGGCACATTGGCACAGCCTGTTCCTGCGCCTTCAATAGTTCTTTCTTGAAGTAGGTCCAGCTCTCCTGGACCCCTTTATTTTTAAGGGCTGTTTCCCAAGGAACCTTCTGAGTTAGTTCCTTGAGTAGCCTGAAGTCCGCCCTCCGGAAGTCCAGAGTGGAGGTCTTCTTGCTCCCCCTCTTGGCTTGGCTGAATACTGAAAACTCAATTATCTCGTGGTCACTGGTGCCTAAACACCCTCCGACCACCACATCACCCACCAGCCCTTCCCTGTTGGTGAAGAGGAGGTCAAGCATAGCCTTATCCCTGGTAGGCTTGCGCAGCACCTGGGATAAGAAGCTGTCCTCCATGCACTCTAAGAACCTCCTAGATTGCCTCCTCTCTGCTATATTGTGATCCCAGCAGATATCAGGCAGGTTGAAGTCACCCACGAGAACAAGGTTAGGCGATCTTGAGACAGCCTTAAGCTGCCTCTAGAATGCTTCATCAAGATCATCCTCCTGGTTGGGTGGTCTATAACAGACTCCAACCAGGATGTCTGCCCTGCTGGTCTTCCCTCTAATTCTTACCCACACGCACTCAACCCGATCATCCCTGATCTCTAGCTCAATGGCATCAACAGCCTCCCTGATGTACAGGGCCACCCCTCCACCCCTTCTTCCCTGCCTGTCTCTCCTGAATAGCCTGTAGCCGTCAATTGCAGTGCTCCAGTCATGCGAGTCATCCCACCACGTCTCTGTGATGGCAACTATATCATATCTTTCCTGCTGCAACAAGGCTTCCAGCTCCTCATGTTTGTTGCCCATACTTTGTGCATTAGTGTACAATGCACTTCAGCTGGGCTGCTGGTTTTGCCCCTGACTCCAGCTTACCACCCTCAGACTCCTGTCTGGGGGGACTGGTTTCAGCCCCTTCCCCCTTCAAAGCTAGTTTAAAGCCCTGTCAATGAGACCTGCTAATTCCCTTCCCAGAATCTTTTTACCTTTGGGGGACAGGCCATTCTCGTGTACTGTGACCTTTCCCCTCCTCTGGGACAGATGTACTCCATCTGTTACCAGCTGACCTGGTGCAGTAGAAAGTTTTTCAAGATCGAAAAACCCAAAATTCTTCTGACTGCACCAACCTCTAAGCCACTTGTTGACTACAGCTGCTGACCTGTTCCTTCTTGTATTCCCTCCTGCAACTAAGGGTATAGACAAAAAAATTATTTGTGCACCTGAGTCCTCCAGTAGATCCCCCAGGACCTTGAGGTCATTCTTGGTAGCCCTGGGAGTTCTAGTTGCAACATTGTCATTCCCTAACTGCATAATTATTAATGGATAGTAGTCAGAGGGCTGCACCAGACTAGGCAGCCTTCTGGTAACATCAGCAACTTGAGCTCCTGGGAGACAACAAAGTTCCCTGTGAGCAGGGTCTGGCCGACATATGGGGCCCTCTGTTCCCCTCAGTAGGGAATCACCAATAACAATCACTCTCCTCTTTTTTTTTTAAGGGAGCAAGTCTTGATGCCAGGGGAAGGCTGTTTAACCCCAGGCTGACTCACCCCAAGCTGACTCACCCCAGGCTTACCCACCCTAGGATGACTCACCCCAGGCTGACCCATCCCAGGCCGACTCACCCCAGGCTGACTCACCCTAGGCCGACTCACCCTAGGCCGATTCACCCTAGGCCGACTCACCCCAGGCCGACCCACCCTAGGCCGACTCTCCCTAGGCCGACCCACCCTAGGCTGACTCACCCCAGACTGACTCACCCCAGGCTGACTCACCCTAGGCCGACTCACCCCAGGCCGACCCACCCTAGGCTGACTCTCCCTAGGCCGACTCACCCTAGGCTGACTCACCCCAGGCCGACCCACCCTAGGCTGACTCACCCCGGGCTGACCCACCCCAGGCTGACTCACCCTGGGCTGACTCACCCCGGGCCGACCCACCCTGGGCTGTTTTGCCTCATGGAAAACCCCAGATGGTGTGTCCTCCAGCATCAGAATCACCTCCCCCTCGACCTCCAGTGCCCCATACCTGTTCTCCAAGGGCAGTGGAGGAGGTGAAGGGAGACAAGGAGGTTTTAATTTGTGTCTTTTGAGAGGAACCTTCTTCCATTCCCCTCTGCTTTTTGGATAATCAGCCTCTGCTGGGGAGCCTGCAGAGCCTGGTTACTCAAGTTGGTCTCTCTTCTACAATCCCTGACATCTCTAAGTCTAGTCACCTCATCTTTCAATCTGGCCACCAGGTTAAGCAGATAGTCAATCTGCTCGCATCTGATGCAGGAGTTGTCCCCACTACCCTGCATCTCAACTGCCAGGCTCCAGCACTCTCTGCAGCCATAAGCCTGGACACCCACCTCTTGCTTGTGACACTTGCCTACCTGCGTGTATTCCCCCTCAGTCTGAGTCGAGACTGATGTTCTGAAGGAGCGGTTGCGGCGCGTCACCACCATGGTGCCCTGCCCGCGGGACCTGCTGGACAAAATTTAGAACAAGTGCGGCGGCGCGTGCCGAGCGAGAGCAGGCGGCAAGATCCCCGCGGGAACAGGGGCTGCGCGAGCCGCCGCTGGCTTTTAAACCAGCTGCTGGCAGTGACGCGGGGAGCCCGAGCGATCCCGAGCAGCAAGCACGTGGAGAAACGGTCGTGCCGAATCTAGCCGAGTGCCGAGAGCCCGGGGTGCCCTGCCGTCCCCGTAGGTTGAAAAGGAAGCAGCTAGTGTTCCCGAGGGTGCCGGTCACGGTGTGCTCCCAAGCAAGATCCCCGCTGGAACCTCCTGATGCAGCCCAGGATCTGATTGGCTTTACAATACAATAATACAATACAATACACCAGGTTGGAAGAGACCTTCAAGATCATCGCGTCCAACCCATCAACCAATCCAACCCACCCAACAACTAGACCATACAGCCAAGCACCCCATCAAGTCTTCTCCTGAACACCTCCAGTGAAGGTGACTCCACCACCTCCACGGGTAGCCGATTCCAATGCCAAATCACTCTCTCCGTGTAGAACTTCTTCCTAACATCCAGCCGGGCTGCAAGTGCACATTGAGAGCTTGTGTTGAGCTTCTTGTCCACCAGCACCCCAAGTCTCTCTTCTCAGGGCTGCTCTCCAGCCAGTCCCTGCCCAGCCTGGATTTGTGCGTGGGATTGCCTCGACCCAGATGCAGGACCCTGCCCTTGGTCTTGTTGAAGCTCATGAGGTTGGCTTGTGCCCACCTCTCCAGCCTGTCAAGGTCCCTCTGGATGGCATCCCTTCCCTGCAGCGTGTCTGCTGCACCACACAGCTTGGTGTCTTCAGCAATATACACAAGTGGAATTAAACACAATTCTACAACACAAAACCAGGAATCCCAAGACACTCAATAGCAATCCACTGATTTACTTATTCCAGTTTTTCTCATTTGTTTTACACTTCTGCCATAATCCTGATCTCAATGTTTAACTTCTGTACAATCTGTGTGGACGTAGACATTTATAGAAGACACATGGAGACATCAGTGTAAATTGTTGAGTTCTATTATTAAAAAAAGGAGCAATGTATAGACATTGAGCATTTTTTTTTCAACATGGAAACATTATTGTAGACTGGTTTAGTTGTTAGAGTACTATTTGAAAGGAATATCCTTTTTCTCAGGCAAAATGCACAAGTGTGCAGAAGAAGGCAAAAAGAAAAAAAAAAAAGGTCAGAGGCTCCTGTAAGGGTTCCTTACAGCACTCTTAATCAATCTTTCACAGGTTCATGCTCCTCTTTCTATATCTTTTCTGTCTGCTTCACTTATAGTGTTCATAATAAAATGTAACTGCTAAAAAATATGATGAGAGACAAAAAAGCAATTTTAAAGTAGTTCTGCAAACAATAAAAATACTTGTAGTATACTGTAAAATATGCTTCTTTCACTGATATATGAAGCAGGCCTGTAAGCTTAAGAAACACTGAACACATTTTAACCTTTTCATTACAGAACTGAGATTTTTTTTTCTGATTATGATATCTAGGATGCTTTATATTCAGTGCACCATGCTGTGCTACATCAAGCATCACCACTCGTAGAAAAAGGTTGTGAAAAACCCTTGTGATTTTTTGAGTTTGAATATTTCTGTCATGTGTAGTTAATAGAAAAGCAGTATCAGAATGAAAGTGAACTTGATGTTTGCTTCTGCAAATTTAACACTTTCATCCCAGCAAAAGCAGCCCCACTCAGGAAAGGGCTGTGTGCTCATCTCAGTCCTTCAGGATTGAAAGACTCACCTTCTCCTGTTTCCCAGGATTTGCTTTAATCATTAGCTAGACAATAATTAGGGAAAGGAAAACATTAACTTCCATCATTCCCACAGAGGTTACTGACCCTTGTGAAAATGATGTTAAGAAGCCACATAGGACTCAGGTTTAGCTGATATAACAATGTTTTGACTCCTCTGCTAGCCCTCCTTGGTGTGGTGCATGCTCTGGGACTGTAGGATGTATCCCTGTTGTGTGTCTGGGCAGCCCTCTACTTAGAGGGTGGCTTTGGCTGTAGCTGAAACACTCTCTTCTGACATTTAAAACTTGTAGTATTTTCCTGAACAAAAACATGTTCTGTACATTTGAGGCACTGTACAGTGTCCTTGATGTTTAGATTTATTATTTAATTTAATTTTATTTTTACCCTGTCTACAGTACTGTTACACAGAATTATTATGGCATCATAGAATCATGGAAGCATAGAATGGTTTGGGTTACAGATTCCTGTGACTTTTCAAAAGTGTAGGCCTTGATTAATGCATCAAACATCTTAGCAGATAGTTAATTAATTGAGTTTGGGTTCTACCCAAAGCCTTGCACCTGCCATGGTGTAAGACCACAAAAAGAATTTCACCGATAACGGATAAGAATTTTTAAACTGGAACTTTATGTCAGACAAGAATTGATCAACAGAAATTAGAGCTGTCTTTTAAATGTAAGAGCAAATACAATGATTACACAGAATAATTTAATGCACCCAATTTCCATATTAATTCTCAAGTTGACTTGGAAAATGGAGGTATGTGTGTCTGCTTTGGGTACAGATTTATCATGAATGAATATGAGGAGAAGAAGAGAAGAGAAGAGAAGAGAGAAGAGAAGAGAAGAGAAAGAGAGAAGAGAGAAGAGAAGAGAAGAGAAGAGAAGAGAAGAGAAGAGAAGAGAAGAGAAGAGAAGAGAAGAGAAGAGAAGAGAAGAGAAGAGAAGAGAAGAGAAGAGAAGAGAAGAGAAGAGAAGAGAATAATCCAGGTTGGAAGAGACCCTCAAGCATCCAACCCATCATCCAACTTCATCTAATCAACTAAACCATGGCACCAAGCACCCCATCAAGTCTCTTCCTAAACACCTCCAGTGATGGTGACTCCACCACCTCACCGGGCAGCCCATTCCAATGGCCAATCACGCTTTCTGTGAAGAACTTCTTCCTAACATCCAGCCTAAACCTCCCCTGGTGCAGCTTGAGGCTCTGTCCTCTTGTCCTGTCACAGGTTGCCTGGGAGAAGAGACCAACCCCCACATGGCTGCAACCTCCTTTCAGGTAGTTGTAGACAGCAAGAAGGTCTCCCCTTAGCTTCCTCTTCTCCAGGCTAAACAACCCTAGTTCCCTCAGCCTTTCTTCATAGGGATTGTGCTCCAAACACCTCCCCAGCTCTGTTGCCTTTCTCTGGACACGTTCAAGTAACTCAACATCTTTCCTAAACTGTGGAGCCCAGAACTGGACACAGGACTCAAGGTGTGGCCTAACCAGTGCAGTGTACAGAGGCAGAATACCCTCCCTACTCCTGCTGGCCACACTCTTCCTGAACCAGGCCAGGATGCCATTGGCCTTCTTAGCCACCTGGGCACACTGGAGGCTCATGTTCAGCCTACTATCAACCAGTACCCACAGGTGCCTTTCTGCCAGGCTGCTCTCCAGCCACTCTGACCCCAGCTTGTAACACTGCATGAGGTTGTTGTGGCCAATGTGTAGAACCCGGCACTTGGATGTGTTAAATCTCATGCCATTGGACTCTGAGAGCTGCAACCATTACTGCCATAGAATTTGTTTGACGTCTGTCAGACAAAGGTAAGCTATTTTCTGACTTTATTCTAAATTAACCATAAAAATTAACCGTATGAAATTACCTGTCATAGTATAAATCATCAGGAAATATCTGTGGAATGCAGACATACAGTTAATGCAATCAGTCATTAGGAGTTACTTTTGTTCTATGCAGACATGGTAGAGAGAACATTTGTCTGCCAATGTACCCCACAGTTTTATAGAGGCATTCTTATGTGTCGGTTATAATTTTCTCTTGCACTGCCTCCCATCCTCCAAGTGGTCTCAGGAAACCTGCCTGATCGTATGCTGCTTGTTCTTACTTGCTTGTCACTGACTATTGCTCACAAAGGCCATCAAAGTTTCTGAAGAACAAGGGTTGTTTATCTAATACAGCAAAGGTCTGGACACATGCATAGTGTTTACTAATGACCATGCAGTTGTTCTGTAACAGAGAATTCCAACAGTATCATGTGAGGAGGGAATCTTTAATTATTTTGGCCACTCATAATTAGTTTAATGATCTGAGCTTGCTTGGTTGATTAGGCTGTAGCAAGTGTGTCTAACACATTCTGGCTTCTTCACTGATTTTTGAAGTATTTCATGTAATGTCAACATCTGACAAATTATTACTCAGCCTTCACAGTGTGTGGAGAGGTACTCACATCCCTTGGCTACTCTTTTAATACAATACAATACAGTACAATACACCAGGTTGGAAGAGACCTTCAAGATCATCGCGTCCAACCCATCAACCAATCCAACCCACCCAACAACTAGACCATACAGCCAAGCACCCCATCAAGTCTTCTCCTGAACACCTCCAGTGAAGGTGACTCCACCACCTCCACGGGTAGCCGATTCCAATGGCCAATCACTCTCTCCGTGTAGAACTTCTTCCTAACATCCAGCCTAAACCTGCCCTGGCGCAGCCTGAGACTGTGTCCTCTTGTTCTGGTGCTGGCTGCCTGGGAGAAGAGGCCAACCTCTGCCTGGCTACAACCTCCCTTCAGGTAGTTGTAGAGAGCAATAAGGTCACCCCTCAGTCTCCTCTTCTCCAGGCTAAGCAACCCCAGCTCCCTCAGCCTTTCCTCGTAGGGCTTGTGTTCCAAACCCCTCACCAGCTTTGTTGCCCTTCTCTGGACACGTTCCAGCAAGTCAACATCCTTCCTCAACTGAGGGGCCCAGAACTGGACACAGGACTCAAGGTGTGGCCTAACCAGTGCAGTGTACAGGGGCACAATGACCTCCCTGCTCCTGCTGGCCACACTGTTCCTGATGCAAGCCAGGATGCCATTGGCCTTCTTGGCTGCCTGGGCACACTGCAGGCTCATGTTCAGCCTACAATCAACCAGTACCCCCAGGTCCCTCTCTGCCTGGCCACTCTCCAGCCACTCTGACCCCAGCCTGTAGCACTGCCTGGGGTTGTTGTGGCCAATGTGCAGAACCCGGCACTTGGATGTGTTAAATCTCATGCCATTGGACTCTGCCCATCTGTCCAGCCTGTCGAGGTCCCTCTACAAAGCCTCTCTGCCCTCCAGCAAATCAACTGCTGCCCCCAGCTTGGTGTCATCTGCAAATTTACTGATGATGGACTCAATGCCCTCATCCAGATCATCAATAACGATGTTGAAGAGCATGGGGCCCAGTACTGATCCCTGGGGCACACCACTAGTGACAGGCCGCCAGCTGGATGTGGCACCATTCACCACCACTCTCTGGGCTCGGCCCTCCAGCCAGTTCCTAACCCAACGCAGTGTGCTCCTGTCCAAGCCATGGGCTGACAGCTTGGCCAGGAGTTTGCTGTGGTGGACTGTGTCAAAGGCCTTGCTGAGGTCCAGGTAGACCACATCCACAGGCCTCCCCACATCCACCAGGCGGGTCACCTGATCCTAGAAGGAGATCAGGTTGGTCAGGCAGGTCCTGCCCCTCCTAAATCCATGCTGGCTAGGCCTGAGCCCCTGGTCATCCTGTAAGTGCTGTGTGATCGCACTCGAGATGACCCTTTCCATAATCTTTCCTGGCACTGAGGTCAGGCTGACAGGCCTGTAATTCCCTGGGTTGTCCAACTGTCCCTTCTTGTGGATGGGCACCACACTGGCCAGCTTCCAGTCATATGGGACCTCTCCAGTGAGCCAGGACTGCTGAAAAATGATGGAAAGTGGCTTGGACAGCTCATCTGTCAGCAATCTCAGCACCCTAGGATGGATCCCATCCGGTCCCATGGCCTTGTGGGGGTCCAAGCGGCTCAGTAAATCTCTAACTTCCTCTTGGAGCAGTGGGAAACTATGCAGCTCTCTGGCTCCTTCTGCCAGCTCTGCAGGCCAGCTGTCTGGAAGACGTTCTGCCCTGCTAGTGAAGACTGAGGCAAAGAAGGTGTTAAGTACCTCTGCCTTTTCCTCATTCTTTGTTACAACGTTCCCCTCCGTGTCAGCCAAGGAGTGGAGGTTGTCCTTGCCCTTCTTCTTGCTATTGATGTATTTATAGAAGGACTTTTTGTTGTCCTTCACAGCAGAGGCCAGTCTAAGTTCTAAATGGGATTTTGCCTCCCTAATTTTCTTCCTACAAGACCTAGCAACATCCCTAAACATTCTGTAGGTTGCCTACCCTTTCTTCCAAAGATGATACACCCTCTTTTTTCCCCTTAGTTCTATTAGAAGTTCATTACCCATCCAGGCTGGCCGTCTGCCCCGGCGGCTCATCTTCCGGCACACCGGCACAGCCTGTTCTTGCACCTTCAATAGTTCTTCCTTGAAGTAGGTCCAGCTCTCCTGGACCCCTTTGTTTTTAAGGGCTGATTCCCAAGGAACCTTCTGAATTAGTTCCTTGAGTAGCCTGAAGTCTGCCCTCCTGAAGTCCAGAGTGGAGGTCTTCTTGCTCTACATCATAACTTTCTTGCTGCAACAAGGCTTCCAGCTCCTCTTGTTTGTTACCCATGCTTTGTGCATTAGTGTACATGCACTGCAGCTGGGCTGCTGGTTTCACCTCTAGGTCTAGCTTATCACCTCCAGACTCCTGCCTGAGGGCACTGGTTTCCGACCCTCCCCCTTCGAAGCTAGTTTAAAGCCCTGTCAATGAGACTTGCTAATTCCCTTCCCAGAATCTTTTACCTTTGGGGGACAGGCCATTCTCATGTATTGTGACCTTTCCCCTCCTCTGGGACAGATGTACTCCATCTGTTACCGGCTGACCTGGTGCAGTAGAAAGTTGCCCAAGATCAAAAAACCCAAAATTCATTCGTCTGCACCAGCCCCTAAGCCACTTGTTGACTACAGCTGCTGACCTGTTCCTTATTGTGTTCCCTCCTGCAACTGACGGTATCGATGTAAAAATTATTTGTGCACCTGACCCCTCAACCAGATCTCCCAGGGCCCTGAGGTCATTTTTGATAGCCCTGGGAGGCCTGGTACCAGCATCATCATTCCCTAACTGCATGACCAATAAGGGATAATAATCAGAGGGCTGTACCAGACTGGGCAGCCTTCTGGTAACATCTCCAACTTGGACTCCTGCTAGGCTAATAACTTCCCTATGAGAATGGTCCGGCCTACATATGGGACCTTCTGTTCCCCTCAGGAGGGAATCACCAATAACAATTACCCTCCTTTTCTTTTTTAGGGAGCAAGTCCTGATGCCAGGGGAAGGCTGTTTAACCTTAGGCTGCGTTGCACACATATTTTAGATAATGCATCCCATAGCAGCACCATGCTTTGGAAAGGTTCTGGTGCACCTTTTCCACTTTTTATTTTTATTATGTAGGGAGTAAAACATTGTGTTACACTGACAAAAGGTGATACGAAAAGTTTCCTTATTATGCTTTTGTGCTGTTAGCTGCATTCAGCAACGTGCTACAAACTAGATCAGTGTTCTGGTTTGCTTTCTTTTTCAGTACCTGTAGAAATAAAGAGAAGAAGGTTGCTTTGACTCTGAGGCATGAGTGAAGGGTAGGAAAAGAACTGGAGCACATCAGCCTTATGCACAACCTCTACCAGCTGTCATGCTAGCCAATATCATGCTAGCTGCAGTGTGCCTAGGCAGCCAAGAGGGCCAATGGCATCCTGGCCTGCATCAGGAGCAGTGTGGCCAGCAGGAGCAGGGAGGTCATTCTGCCCCTGTACACTGCACTGGTTAGGCCACACCTTGAGTCCTGTGTCCAGTTCTGGGCCCCTCAGTTTAGGAAGGATGTTGAGTTGCTGGAACGTGTCCAGAGAAGAGCAACAAGGTTGGTGGGGGGTTTGGAACACAAGCCCTATGAAGAGAGGTTGAGGGAGCTGGGGTTGCTTAGCCTGGAGAAGAGGAAGCTAAGGGGTGACCTTATTGCTCTCTACAACTACCTGAAGGGAGGTTGTAGCCAGGCAGAGGTTGGTCTCTTCTCCCAGGCAGCCAGCACCACAACAAGAGGACACAGTCTCAAGCTGCACCAGGGGAGGCTTAGACTGGATGTTAGGAGGAAGTTCTATACAGAGAGAGTGATTGCCCATTGGAATGGGCTGCCTGGGGAGGTGGTGGAGTCACCGTCATTGGAGGTGTTCAGGAGGAGACTTGATGGAGTGCTTGGTGACATGATCTAGTTGTTTGATGGGTTGGACGCGATGATCTTGAAGGTCTTTTCCAACCTGGTTTATTGTATTGTATTGTAATACTCCTAGTCTTGACACAGCAGTGGACAGATCTGTGCATCTAGCCCTATGTCCACATAGGGGCACTGATAGCCAGTACACAGACCACCACAGACCTCCTGCTGATTGATCTTAGCTTCCTTGGATCCTGCCCACTCAAGTTCTTGGTGTTCTTTGAGGAGAAAAAAAAAATTAAAAAAATCAGTCTGCTGTGTACTTTGGATCCACATTTATTTGATCTAAAGACATATCAGCTAAATGAGTGAGACCTTTTCAGAGGTTTAGGACCTGTGGTTTTATTCTGCACTGAGCTGACTGTGTAGCTCTAGATTTTGTGTAGCCTACTTGCAAAAGAGCTTTTCATACTGTTCTTTTGTGCAGTGTTGTAAGTCATAATTATTTAGACTGTGACACAGACTTTGTTCCAGGTGCTTCCTGTAGTGGGGAAACTTCCTGTTTAAAAGCAATCTTTTATATACAGTTTGCAAACAAGCAATCTGTGTGTGCTATATCCATAGTGTGAACAACAGGTTCACTTTTAAGGACACAGTTCCTTCTCCAGAAGCCAGCCTTCAGCCTTTTCTGCAGCCCCTGGCATTGGGTGCTTCATGACAGCCTCTTGGGGAAGTTTCAGTAATGTCTGATGCTGAATATACCAGTTGTAGCAGCCTTCTCCACGGCAGATGTTGCAACACTTTCAGTTCTTGGAAAGCAGAAACAAAGGGGTTTGTTTTGATTTCAAAACTTCTGTCTTCCGCCATATGAATGTGAAAATTTCTTCAGTTTCCTTTTTCGTGCTGACTCTTTGTCAAGTCCTGCTGTTTATACCCGTATGTCATGGACCTTCTAACTTAAAGGGAAGTGAGGCAGGCAGTGACTATTTTGTAACACCATGTTCACAAAACTGTGCATACTATTGGACATTTTGCACCTGAGATTTTTGAGCTTTTAAAGCCTTATCTCTGTACCTGCCTAATTCTGTGGGGTACTTAAGTTCAAGATGAAAAATCTTATGTTTCCAGGAATATCCAGTTCCTTCTGCAGCAGTCTAAAAATCCCTCAGATGCAGGAAATCCAAACAGCTTAATCCCTATATTCTAACATGCCATTGGACTGCACAAGCAAGCAGTTCATGTGCTGTCACTGAGAAGTGGCTTTAGAGCACATGTAATACATATCCACAAGGTGAGGTTCTGCATAAAACACTGTGTCAGAAAGTGATTTCATTTGAAATTACAAGAGGAGCTATAAAAGGAGGATATTCCTTTGATAGAACTGTACAGTGGCTAGAATAGGCTTTGGACATCATCAGTGAATTTGCAGATGACACCAAGCTGGGGGCAAGTGTTGATATGTTAGAGGATCGGAGAGCTCTGCAGAGGGACCTTGACAGGCTGGACAGATGGGCAGAGTCCAATGGCATGAGATTGAACACGTCTAAGTGCCAGGTTTTACACATTGGCCACAACAACCCCATGCAGTGCTACAGGCTGGGGTCAGAGTGGCTGGAGAGCAGCCAGACAGAGAGGGACCTGGGGGTACTGGTTGATAGTAAGCTGAACATAAGCCTCCAGTGTGCCCAGGTGGCCAAGAAGGCCAATGGCATCCTGGCCTGCATCAGGAAGAGTGTGGCCAGCAGAAGCAGGGAGGTCATTGTGCCCCTGTACTCAGCACTGGTTAGGCCGCACCTTGAGTCCTGTGTCCAGTTCTGGGCTCCTCAGTTTAGGAAAGATGTTGAGTTACTTGAACGTGTCCAGAGAAAGGCAACAGAGCTGGGGAGGTGTTTGGAGCACAATCCCTATGAGGAGAGGTTGAGCTGGGGTTGCTTAGCCTGGAGAAGAGGAGGCTCAGGGGAGACCTTCTTGCTGTCTACAACTACCTGAAAGGAGGTTGCAGCCATGTGGGGGTTGGTCTCTTCTCCCAGGCAACCAGCACCAGAACAAAAGGACAGAGTCTCAAGCTGCACCAGGGGAGGTTTAGGCTGGATGTTAGGAATAAGTTCTTCCCAGAAAGAGTGATTGGCCATTAGAATGGGCTGCCCGGTGAGGTGGTGGAGTCACCGTCACTGGAGGTGTTTAAAAAAAAGAGACTGCATAAGGCACTTAGTTCCATGGTTTAGTTGATTAGATGGTGTTGGGTGATAGGTTGGACTCAATGATCTTGAAAGTCTTTTCCAAGCTGGTTAATTCTGCAATTCTGTAACATTTTAATGCCCTCTGCCATGAGCCACTGAAGGACACATTACCCACTTCTGATGAGGATGCCTGAAACTTTGGCTGAAGAATGCTCTCCTGCTAACTTATGAAGGACATCTTTAAATATTAACTGGGTCAAAGAAGGAACAACCCTTTAACCTGATGACTGGAGCACTCAGGAAGAACAAACCTGGGCCTTGCTGCCTAGTGTATGAGTTGTTTATGCATTTTTACAGAACGGCAGAGCAAAGAGCAGAGCCTTGGACTCTCCAGCCAGCTCCCTGACTCATTCCATGCAAAGATCTACATGTGTGATATTTTTCCTGCTTCTTCCTGTCCAGCACACCCAATATATGCATATAGCATGTAGATATGTGTGTACGCTTACAGTTATCACGTACACACATATTCACGTGTTAACACTGGCAGCTAGAGCATTCATTTCCTCGGCAGATAGGAAATGTTCTGCTCAGGTCAATTAAGCAAAAGCAGGAACCCTGACTGCAGACTTATTAATAAATAAAGTAATATGGAAATAGGAAAATTTTAGTCTGGTCACCCAGTTGAGAGAGAGAGAAACAATCCAGTCACTAATCTAGCAGTTGTACTTTTGAAATAGAGCCAAATGCAGTGGAGACTGATATCCTTTAAATGTTTAATATACAAAAATTATTTTTATATACATTTTTGTGACTTACTTATGAATTAAATGAATGAATAAACCTTAGAATTGTTGTTACTTATACTGGAGAAGTCTAGAGAACTTCCTTGTGTCAGATATCCATCTGTAGGCTGTTTTTCAGTTTTTGTCCTGCCTTCCAAAACATACACATACATCTGAAGTACAAGCAGTACACTCATCATGAGGCTGCACATGTGGAGCTGTCAGGGCTCACATCATTATCCAGCATGTTTTTGCGGCAGAGGAGCTCAAGTTCAATCTAGATACCAGTAGGCCCTGTGCTTGGCTTTTGTGGTTAACACTCTAGGCAGAAGTATGGCTCCTTCTCTCAAAGGTGTGTCCAAGTGGCTTTCCACCTGTGAAAAACACCCAGCAAAGACTAAAGTGCATGGGCAGGCCCTTTCTCTTTCCTCTTCAGCAGATTCCCATCCCTTAGGTGCAGGAGTTGTTTTAAAGGCCTTTGTATAATTTTCTATTTCTTCCATATCTATGGCCCTTGTTAGAGTCCCTGTAATAGGATCAGCTGGTAGGATGGCTAGCTAGTTTAATTAGAGAAGATAGAATGTGTGAGAAACAAAACAGGGAGAAATGGTCTGAAGCTCATGTCCCAGGCCTGATTTTCATCTGGTGGTATTTTTCTGGAGGTTGCTCTGTCCCCTCTTGATGTCTAGGAAGTCCCTTTCCTCCTGCCACTCTGGCATTTGTCTCTGCACTGTAGTCTCTGCTCCGCTGCCCACACTGAACTCTTCCCATCATACCTTGCTTGCCAGTCTAAGGATGTTTCCTGGGAGAAATCCATTCCTGTCCTCCAACACAGTTCCTCAATGCCTTCAAGCCCTTCACTTCCATTGCTGTCGTGGCAAAGGAGCCTAACATATGGAGCTAAGGAATGAAAGGGAAGACCAGAAAGTAAGGCAGCAGCAGCAGCACGGTCAGCAGCCAGGGTTTAGGTCTTTGGCTGATGAAAGCTTTAGCAATAACACACTGGAGATTGTTCAGGGAACAGGGGGCCTGGAATGTGGCTGGAAGTAGATTAGGAGCTAAGACCAGGACTGGGAGACAACAGGAGACAGTGAACAGGCTTGGGAGGTAGTGGCAAGACAGAGCAACCACTTGCTTCTTGTCCTAAGATTCATCCCCCAGGTTACTGACTTCTTGATTTCTTTATCTTCTTTGGACACCTTTTCATCTTTCTCATATGCTGACAATGGGATTGTGTCTTGGCAGCTGAGCATCATCCTCTTCAGATCATTCACTTCCCCAGCACCCTAAACATGGTGCCAACAAACTAGGTGTCCTGAAGCAACTAGTGGGCTACCCTTTTATAGTAGCTCAACCCATCTTACACCTCTGTGGCTGCAAGCTTAATATCTGAGTGATGCCTTGTAAAAGTTTGCCCAGATGTGATCTGTGACTCAGGTTTTGGGCTAAACCTGATTCAAGCTGGTGAATGTTCCAGGGGGTTTCAGTAGGTATTTGTTGGTTATGAGCTAGAGGAGGTTTGGTAGCTTTCATAACATTGAAGAGAAGCAATGGCACTAGTATCTCTCTCAAGCTATAGGAATCATAGAAAGAGTTACAAGAGAATTTCCCAGACCCTGAGAGCCCTGGGCATGGGGCTGACTGTCACCATACTTTGCAGTGATGATCACAAAAAGTAAGACTAACCAAACCAGATCAGGCCAAAGTTCCTTCTAACCAAGTGTCCTGTCTCCAACAGTGACCCACAGTGAATGTGTTAGGAAAAGAATTAGAACAAAACCAGACTTGTGGTAGTAATTTCTCAAAATGTTCCTCCAGCTTCCAGCACGCTATGTGGAAGCCAGAGGAGAGCACTGAGAAGAAGGGAGAAGCTTAGATCTCCTTTGTGCTGCCTTCCATCCACATGAGACATGGTTTTATCCCACACTACAATATCATCACAAAAGGAATGGGAAAGTGGCAAGTAGTTTGATAGTGACGTTTGGCATTCTTGAAATTAGTGGTGGATGGTGAGAGTGATGAGTAAAAGCCAGAAAATCCCTGAAGACATTCCCCAAGATAAGAATGAGAGCAAATCAGGAGGTATTGTCTCATGTATCCCCTTTCCAGGCTAGTGTCTTTTGCTGATGCTGTCAAAAACATGAGGTGATGTCATATATTTCCTTAAAATAATGTTCAGGTGTTACAGGTGTTCAAAGGTGCTGATTCCAAGACCTGTGAACAGTGATCATCTATTAATGAGATAGTATTAGTCAGTGCTTTGCAGACTAGCATGTTGTAGTTACTGCAGTTGCTTCTTAGAATAGAAAGATAGCTATGGTAGCTGTCGTCTTTATCTTCAAACTCCTACTTTTGGAGTAGTGCCTGTTGTATATTTAGTCCTGCAGTGAATCTATCTGTATGTGCTCCCTATAATAAATGAGCATGAAAACAACATGTAAAAAACATTCCAGTCAGGATTGGAAGGAGACTGTAAAGTTCATGATCATTAATTCTTCCTCCCCAAGCATTTTTTTGCATTAAAAATTGAATGAAGTGATGAGCCAAGAAGGAGGGCTTGTCAAAAGCTTATCAGGAATAAATATTTAGAAAACTTCGTTATTATATCATCATTCCTGACAAGTTTATCTTAAAAACTCTTTCTTTATACTATCTTCCATCCCTGAACTTGCACAAAATGGCCAAAGTGCTTTCATCTGATGCATATTCAGGCTTTCCATATGTGTTTCTAATATTTCCCTAGACACCACTTTGAACTATTCAGGAAATCTCAAGAGCAGTGTTTGTTTAAGATTGGTGAACAGAATGGCACTGTAGCCTGGGAACTACACAAGCAAAGCAGCAATACTGTCCTCACAAAACACATTGTGAATGCCTTGAATTACTCTGTGCTATAGATAATGCTAAAATTATTATTGTTATTATTATTAAAAGTATTATTGTTGCTGGAGCACAGGAAGTGTGTTGTAGCACAGAGCTCCAGTGTCACCACCCAGGACTGGATGAAATGGGAACTCCTACTGTCCTCCCTGCCTGGAATTGACATATTTCTCTTATATTTAATATATTTTTCTTTTTTAAAGTATTGCTTTCATCCTGCATTGAAAAATATTGAAAGCCTCACTTCTCTTTGAGCACACTATAAAGTCATCATTATCATTGGGTGCTTACTGCCTCAATCCTTGAAGACTCTGTTTTGTGCAAACACCCCTCACATGAGCAAATGCTGCAAGGGCTGCTCCTTAAGGGGGGGACCCTTCACAGGGGTGAAAAGTGACTTTGCATTTTATTTCATAGAATCATAGAATCACTTCAGTTGGAAAAGGACTCTAAGATCATTGAGACCATTGACCTAACACCACCAGGTCTATTAAACCGTGTCCAGAAGAGCCAAGTCTGCATGATTTTTGAACACCTCCAGGGATGGTGACTCCACAACATTCCTAGGCAGCCTAATCTAATGCCTGACTACACTTTCAGTTAAAAAAAATTTCCTATTATCTAACATGTACCGTCCATTTTTTAATTAGCTATTCATAGTATCACTCAGATGAAAGATTGGTTTCCCCCAGACTGTTGTAACTACACTTGCTTTGTTTTCCTTTTTCTAAAATGAAGAAAACCATGGGTAGCACTTTCAGCCCAAAGGGTGTTCCTGCTTCTAGCTGTGTTCCTGCCCTTCCATGTGTATGCCCACAGACTCCTTGGAAATGTGTAAACAGAGGTGGTAAACAGAGGTGCATACAATGTATGTATGCATTGATTTATTTAAATAAACAGGAAAATCACTAGGAGAAGATGTGCCTTGAGAGAGAGATGGTCAAAAAAGTGCAACTGCAGCCTTGGCCATCATCTGGAAGCAAATAATAAATGCCTAGCTTTATATTTCAGGCATTCTAATCATACTTCCAGTCCCTTTTTTCCTCCAGTTTTACTCACAGGCTCAGATGAGAGCAGGGCTGGGGCCACCCCATTATAAAGGTTACCTGCTTTGACAGCCTCTGTATCAGCTGTTAAGTCAAATTCTTGTGTTCAAGTCTGCAATCTCTCCTGTATGGGCAGACACTGCTATAGCTACTTTTTCACTACCAATGGTCAGGATTGGTCTTGCTACAAAGTCAGCTTCTGATTAGCCCTGCTCTTGGGTCTGTCTACCCCAGTTTTACGGGTTCTGTCTATGGAGTAGTAATGGTGTAGAGAAGTTGGTCAGAGTGGGATCAATAATGGCAGCTCCATCACTGTGCTCTTTAACTCCTCCATCACTGTGCTATTTAACTCAGAGCACATCCTGGGAAGGAGTATTTGCTAAGGGGAACATTTATGAGCCAATTCCAGACCTGCAAATCTTGTTCACTGCAGGATATTGCAGGATATTGGGCCAGCAGGAGCAGGGAGGTCATTGTGCCCCTGTACTCTGCTTTGGTTAGGCCACACCTTGAGTGTCCAGTTCTGGGCCCCTCAGTTTAAGAAGGATATCGAGACACTTGAATGTGTCCAGAGAATGGCAACAAGGCTGGTGAGAAGCGTTGAGCACAAGCCCTATGAGGAGAGGCTGAGGGAGCTGGGGTTGTTTAGCCTGGAGAAGAGGAGGCTCAGGGGCGACCTCATTGCTCTCTACAACTACCTGAAAGGTGGTTGTAGCCAGGAAGGGGTTGGCCTCTTCTCTCTAGTAACCAGCACCAGAATAAGAGGACACAGTCTCAATCTGTGCCAGGGGAAGTTTAGGCACGAGGTGAGCAGAAAGTTCTTCACTGAGAGAGTGATTCGCCATTGGAATGGGCTGCCCAGGGAGCTGGTGGAGTCACCATCCCTGGAAGTGTTCAAGAGGGGACTGGACGTGGCACTTGGTGCTATGGTCTAGTCGTGGGGTCTGTGGTGACAGGTTGGACTTGATGATCTTCGAGGTCTCTTCCAACCTTAGTGATACTGTGATACTGTGATTAGCCCCTTTTAGCAGCATGTTGTTGTGTCCTTCTCCCACCAAGCAGCAGAGGTATCTAGGCTTGCAAAACATCCTGCAAGTGAATGAAATATAAGCTAAGAGTGAACTGAGCCTTTTGCAAGGTAGGTCATTACATTTCAATACATACAAAATTGCAGCAGGAGTCAAACAGCCAGGCAGAAGATCCGATCCTTTCTTCCAGAAACCTCAGAAATATAACCTTGCTGCAGGAAAACAGCCTTCCTTTAAAATATGCTTTGAGTCAGAGATGGTTCGAATCAGATGCATCCAAAGAAGCTCTGGTGAATTTTTCACTACACTTTAAAATGTTTTGAAGTGTTGTCTTTCCCCAGCCCCCCAAAACTGTCTGCTCTACTTCTCTGCCAGAAGTTGCCACTAGGATGGGAGAGACACATAGCAGGTCCAACCTTCATATTCCTACCATAAATAGAGGGGTGCTGGCTGGAGGCAGCAGCACACAATAGGTCTGCTTGAAACTTGGTGTGTCAAGGTCTCTAGAGATTGTGCAAATATTTACTTTGTTGCACAGTATCACAGCACTCCCTAAGTTTCTGCTTTGAATGGGCCCAAACCACTGAAAACAAGATCAAGTGAAACTGCCATTCTTCTGGTAGTTTTTCTACTGAAAAAGCACCAAGCTAAAAAAGGAGCAGTGGCATTTTGGCCAGCTATGATACTAAAGGCTACTTTACACTGAATGCTGGATCCTGAACTCTCATGCATTAGGGTGACTGAAAATACATTATTCATTAGTATTTTCAAGGCAGTTTTTCCCATGCCAAACTGTTTAGGTAAAGATGGGAAACTACCAGGAGAGGTCCTGACTCACCTTCAGTCTTGTCAGTCCAAACACCTGATGTCAGTCATCCTCCTGTCCTAGGACAGGACTGGAGCCACCGCAGAAACTCAAGCTTAACATTAATATTGTCAGAATATTATACGGGAGGAAGTCATGCAGATGACAAGCTGCGATTATGTTTACTGAAACACCAGGGGCAGAAACAATGATTACAGAAAAAAACAAGATTATCAGCACAGAGTGACCAGATTAGCATTTACTGAGATCCTATAGTTCAATGGTGTTAGTCATCTCTCTACCCAAATTAGAAACTTGTCTGTCAGACACTTGATTTAAAACTATCCACTATCACCTCAGGTGAGCTCAGATTCTATGTACTTTGCTTGCATTGGGACAAACTTACATTCAAATCACAGTGCTTATATTTTTCCTTAACCCTAACATTTTGCTAACGAACCTCAATCTCTCTTTTCAGTAATGACTCTCTGAATAGAGTTCAATAAGGTTTTAAAATCCTTTTGAAAGCAGGACAAGACACATCAAAAGCACTGACAGAGCCCTGAGCACCAGGAACATAGTTTCTCCCAGAAGGAAATTGGTGGCTGCACACTGAAGCTGCTTCACAGCACAGTGCAATTGGAGCTGATAGGCAGGTGTATCCATCTGAAAGAAGAATTGGAATTATTTCCTTGTGTCAATTGGGATATGGAATTTTAAAATTCATCCTTCAGCTCTTTCATGCGATTGTCAATTTTTCCAGACAGAGTTTCAATGGCTGAAACCAAAGAAACACATGTGAGACTATCCTCCAATTGTCTCATTTGATCAGTGAAATGGCCAGCTGTAGGAGAAGCACCACCATAATTTCTTGCCACAATTCTGCTTGCCAGAATATTTGCATAATTCGGAGGAGCAAGTTTGATGAGCTTTTTAGCAAGACCAGTTCCTACAGGAATTTCATCAGGATTCAGAGTTCTATGGTTACCATAGAGTACCTCTCTGACAGCAAATTCTCTCACATGTTTAATTCCCTCATCCATGGTATTCCAGGGTTTAGGATTCCATGGAAGATTATCTCGGGATGGGTATCTCATGAAAGCTGCCAATAAAAGGCGTACCCACAGAGAAACCTTACTGAGACACCTGCCTAGATGTCTATCTATTCCATTATCCTTTGAGAGAGTGCCTAGTTGAGATGCTGACTTGTCTCCCACTATTAGAGCTGGAGGACCTGTATCAAAACATCTACCAAGCCAAGCTAGAACTGTTTTATTCTCTGCTCTGATGTAATCCTTCTGCACATGCCTCAATTCTTGGTGAGGGGTGCTAGTGGTCTGAATGTCATCCTCTTCCTCATCTGTCTCACCTTCCTGAACATGTTGTCCCCATAATCCTGCTACCACTCTCCTAAGGATCTCTGTAAGCTCAGAAGCATCTCCATTAGCTGCTGTCTTACTAGAACCTGCAATCTGCCCTGCTGGATCTCCATCCAGTGATGGCCTCAATAACTCAGCTATATCTTTAAGACAAACCTTTTCTTCCTCCTCAGCAGGATCTTTTTTAGCAGAAGTTCTCTCATCAGCAGCAGTATCTTGCTGCTCTCCTCCATCGGCTCCTGGATCAGCTCTGTGCCTTCCACTTATCTTATCTAAAGCTGCTACTTGCTTAATTGGAGCTGTGTTTGAATTCACAGCCCCCTTAACAGAAGCTGACAGGTTTTGAGATGAAGCAGTTGCTGCAGAGGACACTTCTGGTCCTGCCAATGAAGAAGGAAATGGCTTTGCCCCTCTAATGGCTGCCAAGGATATGGAAACCACCATGTTAGGCACTGCCACTGCTGCTGGCTGGCTGCCAGAATCACTAACAGCACCATTCAAAGCAGCCTTCCTGATAGCCTGTTTCAGTCTATTCTTAACTGATTCAGATTCTTCTCTCTCTTCATCACTATAAATCTCTGGGATTGAGTTAGAAGCATGCCTCCTCCGCTTTGGTCTACGCTTGAAACCAAAACAAGTCTTAGATACCTTCTTCTCCCAGTACAGTGCAATTAACAAGTTCATAATCACTATCACCAACAGCAGATTCACACACATCAGATAAATCACCTTTGGATCCCGGCCATCACTTAGAATTATTCTTTCACCTACTGGAATCTTAAACTCATGTATCTCGATAGGCAGTGTCGTAGCAGTCACATTCCCGTACTTGTTAAGCCAAAAGAATCCCAGAAACCAATCATGGAGAAGCTGAATCTTATACTTAAACCATAAGTATAATTTATACAGTAAGTACCTGCTTAAACGGTCACACATCAGTCCCAGCAAATATTTATAGATCAATAAGCTGAAAATTGAGAAAAGTGATTGTTTAAAAACCCACAGCACTTTCATGGTTGCCCTCCAATCTGAGCAGAAAATAAATCAAGCCAATTTTGCCCTGCATCTGGAAAGCAATTATCACAGCCCCATGTTGGGTGCTAATTATTTATGTGGTAGTGAGAAAAGTTCATTTGTCCCCACACACACAAACCACAGCTAACTCAGTTGGAGAAGCAAAATGGAAAAGGGCTGTATTCACAAGCAGGATGAAATGCCAGTGAATATATGTATATATATATACACACACAATATACAGTATTTGCCGTATATACAAAAATATACAGGAAAGAACGTAACACAGAAAACTCCCCACCTTGATGGAGGAGGGTTCCCCCCAAAACCCCTTTTCCTCCCTTCCTCCTTTTTTCCCAAAAAGGATTAGAGAGAAAATGGATATTAAGGGAAATTCTGTTAGGTCAAAGCAGTTGTTAAGGGAGACAACAAAAAAGTTAGTTTCTTATCTCATTAGTCCAAGGTCAGCCCTGGCACTGGCCAAGAACAGAAAGAAACTGCACAGCACAGAAAACAGTCGAACAGACTGAACTAAAACTAAAAATCCCTAAGGTTACATTCCTACTGATATACCAATAAAATTCATTTATAACTATCGTTGTTTTCCTTTTTACACCAAAACATTCAGATAGAGTGTTCTGTAGCTGTCTTTTCTTAAAGGCAGAGCCTAAAACTGTCACACCATGTAATCAAAGTCTACAACACAGCTGTGTGGAGTAGTGGCTAAGTGCCTTTAATGTGTATATCTGACTGTGTTATTCTAATGACTGAATGACAGTTCTTCAGAAGCGTTAGGTGACTCATCAGTAAAATGCTTAGATTTATCTTTGGGTAGGGTTGTCATAAATAGAAAAAAACAATAATCTGTCAACAGTAAATAAAGGCATAGAGTAAGAACAGAATACAGGATACACCATACAGAATTAACCAGGTTGGAAAAGACCTTTGAGATCATCAAGTCCAACCTATCACCCAACACCATCTAACATCCAGCCTAAACCTCCCCTGGTGCAGCTTGAGACTCTGTCCTCTTGTCCTGTCACAGGTTACCTGGGAGAAGAGACCAACCCCCACCTGGCTACAACCTCCCTTCAGGTAGTTGTAGACAGCAAGAACATCTCCCCTGAGCCTCCTCTTCCCCAGGCTAAACAGCCCCAGCTCCCTCAGCCTCTCCTCATAGGGCTTGTGCTCAAGGCCTCTCACCAGCCTTGTTGCCCTTCTCTGGACATGTTCAAGTGTCTCAATGTCCTTCCTAAACCGAGGGGCCCAGAACTGGACACAGTACTCAAGGTGTGGCCTAACCAATGCTGAGTACAGGGACACAACAAGGAGCTACTGGACACACTATTACTTAAAAAGAAACTCTACAGGAAGTGGAGGGAAGGACAGATAGAACAGGGGGATATAAGGAAGCTGCCCAAGCAGCAAGAGGCCTGGTTAGGAAAGCCAAAGCAGAGTTTGAATTGAATCTAGCCAGGGAGGTTAAAGGGAGCACTAAGAATTTCTATAGGTATATTAACGGCAAGAAGACGACTAGGGAAGGTGTGGGCCCCCTCAGAAAGGAAACAGGTGAAATGGCCACAAATGATGTGGAAAAGGCTGAGGATCACTTCTTTACCTCAGTCTTCACTGCAAGGGCCTCCAGCCACACTCCTGGTGTCATGGAATACGATGCCAGGGACGGGGAGGAAGAACTGCCCATCGTAAGTGAAGCTCAGGTTCGTGATCACCTGAAGAACCTGAAAGTGTTCAAGTCCATGGGACCTGACAGGATACATCCATAGGTGCTGAGAGAACTGGCAGATGAGGTTGCTAAATCCCTCTCTATTCTATTCCAAAAGTCATGGCAGCCTGGGGAAGTCCCCACAGACTGGAAAAGGGGAAACATTGCTCCCATTTTCAAAAAGGGCAAGAAGGAGGAACTGGGGAACTACAGGCCAGTCAGTCTCATCTCTGTGCCCAGAAAGATCATGGAGCAGATCCTCCTGGAGGCGCTAATGACTCAGAAGAACAGTGAAGAGGTGATTTGGAACAGTCAGCATGGCTTTGCCAAGGGCAAATCCTGCCTGACAAACCTGGTGGCCTTCTATGAACAGGTCACAACATTAATAGATGAGGGGTGAGCAACTGATGTTGTTTACCTGGACCTGAGCAAAGCCTTCGACACTGTCCCGCACCACATCCTGTTCTCCAAACCGGTGAAGCATGGGTTTGATGGGTGGACCACTAGATGGATAAAGAACTGGCTTGATGGCCTCACCCAAAGAGTGGCTGTCAATGGGTCCCTGTCCCAGTGGAGGCCAGTGACAAGCGGAGTCCCTCAGGGATCAGTCCTGGGACCGGTCTTGTTCAAAATCTTTGTGGGTGACATGGACAGTGGCATCGAGTGCACCCTCAGCAAGTTTGCTGATGACACCAAGCTGTGTGCTGCAGCAGACATGCTGGAGAGAAGGGATGCCATCCAGAGGGACCTTGACAGGCTGGAGAGGTGGGCACAAGCCAACCTCATGAGCTTCAACAAGACCAAGTGCAGGGTCCTGCATCTGGGTCGAGGCAATCCCAGGCACAAATCCAGTCTGGGCAGTGACTGGCTGGAGAGCAGCCCTGAGGAGAGAGACTTGGGGGTGCTGGTGGACGAGAAGCTCAACATGAGCTCTCAATGTGCACTTGCGGCCCGGAATGCCAATCAGATCCTGGGCTGCATCAGGAGAAGTGTGGCCAGCAGGTCAAGGGAGGTGATTCTCCCCCTCTACTCAGCTCTGGTGAGACCCCACCTGGAGTACTGCCTCCAGTTCTGGAGCCCCTATTACAGGAGGGATGTGGACATGCTGGAACGTGTCCAGAGAAGGGCCACGAGGATGATCAGAGGGCTGGAGCACCTCTCCTATGAGGACAGACTGAAGGAGATGGGGCTGTTCAGTCTGGAGAAGAGAAGGCTCGAGGTGACCTCATTGTGGCCTTCCAGTATCTGAAGGGGGCC
This sequence comes from Picus viridis, assembly GCA_033816785.1. Classification (NCBI taxonomy): domain Eukaryota; kingdom Metazoa; phylum Chordata; class Aves; order Piciformes; family Picidae; genus Picus; species Picus viridis. The sequence continues at coordinate 70,154,356 of CM066606.1, read as the reverse complement.
TACAGGAAGGCTGGGGAGGGACTTCTCAGGCTCTCAGGTAGTGATAGGACTAGGGGGAATGGAATGAAGCTGGAGGTGGGGAGATTCAGGCTAGATGTGAGGAAGAAGTTCTTTACCATGAGAGTGGTGAAGCCCTGGAATGGGTTATCCAGGGAGGTGGTTGAGGCCCCGTCCCTGGAGGTGTTTAAGACCAGGCTGGATGAGGCTCGGGCCATCCTGATCTAGTGTGGGGTGTCCCTGCCCATGGCAGGGGGGTTGGAACTGAATGATTTTTGTGGTCCCTTCCAACCCTGACTGATACTATGATACTATGATACTATGACACTATGACACAATGACTTCCCTGCTCCTGCTGGCCACACTCTTCGTAATGCAGGCCAGGATGCCATTGGCCTTCTTGGCCACCTGGGCACACTGCTGGCTCATGTTTAAGTGGCTGTCAACCAGCACCTCCAGGTTCCTCTCTGTTTGGCAGCTCTCCAGCCACTCTGACCCCAGCCTGTAGCTCTGCATGGGGTTGCTGTGGCCAAAGTGCATCACCTGGCACTTGGATTTGTTGAATGTCATCATGTTGGACTCTCAGTCATGTTTTATGCTTTTCTGATCTGGGACTAAAGGCTGATGCAATGGTTCAACACTATTAGGTTGGGCTTTCAAAAGGATGATCGAGGTATAGAGGAGATGCAGACATTGACTCAAACTGGGTGGTGAAGGGTGTTGGAGCACTGTAGCCAGTTATGCAGTGCTTCCTAGCACACTGCATTTTGAGGTAATTGTAACTTTTTTTCTTCAGATAAATAATAATCTCCCATTTGTATTTATTCAGTAGGTCCTGCTACCTGCTACTGAAGAAGAAAGAAGATGGCAATTGCTAGTTTCTTTCTGTCTTCTATGCTGCACACTTCTCCAGCTTACACTTGGCTACATGTTCTGGGATAGACTTTTGTTTCAAGTGACTGTGGTCTCTGACACCATGAACTGTGGGGTCTGGCTGGTACTTTTAATCCATCTGCTGCTAGGATTTCTTGCTTGTTTGTATTCCACACAAGGATTTACAAGAGAGCGTAAGAAATAAAGAAAGTAATAAATTGGGCTGGGGTGGGCGAGCAGAAAAAAAAAGTGAAAAGTGATTCAGAAATGTGTCTGTTCTTTCCGTTCAAGCCACTGTACAGAAACTATACTTCTATTGTGGAACAAAGACCTCTGAGCACAGTGAGATGTGTTTATGCTGCTCCTATCAAAGAGCCTTTCATCTCCACAAAGCAAATTATTAACACATTCCACTGAAGATGTGGGGGTGGAGGCCTGGCCTTGGAAAAAAAGCTGGCCAAAAATGAACACTTTTAATGATAGTGAATGGCACCTTGCCAAGACCTTTATGCCCAGTGAAGCACTGCAGGCTGATTGTCTGGAGAAGTCCCGTGGGCTGAGCCTTTTGTGCCGAGGAATTTCTCATTTGAAAGGCAGTGGTGTAGGAGGTGTGGGCCTTTCCAGGTTCATCGAGTTAAGGCCTGCATTGCCAGTTGCCTTAAACCTGCATCAGAGACTTGGATTTTTCTTGGATGACTGAACACCCACCTCTGTTCCAGGTGGTAAACCTTGGCCTTTAAGGAGAAGCTCAAAGCACGAGGACCAACCTCCACAAAATGTACAGAGCAGTTACGTTAATAGATTACTCCCTGTGCACTTCCAGAATCCTGCCTGGATATCTGGCTACCTAGCAAAAATTCAGCTTCCTGCTATTCTATGAATAAGTACATATTTTGTGTTTTCTTCCTTGCCCATGGATCAATATTAGCTTGCTTGGAAAAAAGGTCTCATTGTAAGTAAATGGGGACCTAAAGTCAGTTTGTCAATAATGCAGTTAAAAATCTAGAGATTTTAAAACTATCTTTTTTTTTTGTTTCATTTGAAAGTAGTACCATTATTTGCAAGAGCATAGTTACTTCTTAATTTCTGTTATTGTCCAATCACAGGATATATATAAATACTTATATATATGGATTGCAAGAAGTTTGACAGGTTCCTATGATTCAAAGGGCAGCTGCTGCCCCTGAAAGACAATATATCTTTTCTGGATCAGGTTTAAAGTAGAGCTCAACAGGCTCCAGGGAAGTGTGCCAGCACCCTGAGCCAGCAGTGTGCCCAGGTGGCCAAGAGGGCCAACCGCATCCTGGCCTGCATTAGGAATAGTGTGGCCAGCAGGAGCAGGGAGGTCATTGTGCCCCTGTACTCTGCTTTGGTTAGGCCACACCTTGAGTACTGTGTCCAGTTCTGGGCCCCTCAGTTTAAGAAGGACATCGAGACACTTGAACGTGTCCAAGTGTCGGATTCTGCACATTGGCCACAACAACCCCAGGCAGTGCTACAGGCTGGGGTCAGAGTGGCTGGAGAGTGGCCAGGCAGAGAGGGACCTGGGGGTGCTGGTTGATTGTAGGCTGAACATGAGCCTGCAGTGTGCCCAGGCAGCCAGGAAGGCCAGTGGCATCCTGGCTTGCATCAGGAACAGTGTGGCCAGCAGGAGCAGGGAGGTCATTGTGCCCCTGTACACTGCACTGGTTAGGCCACACCTTGAGTACTGTGTCCAGTTCTGGGCCCCTCAGTTTAGGAAGGATGTTGACTTGCTGGAACGTGTCCAGAGAAGGGCAACAAAGCTGGTGAGGGGTTTGGAACACAAGCCCTATGAGGAAAGGCTGAGGGAGCTGGGGTTGCTCAGCCTGGAGAAGAGGAGACTGAGGGGTGACCTTATTGCTCTCTACAACTACCTGAAGGGAGGTTGTAGCCAGGCAGAGGTTGGCCTCTTCTCCCAGGCAGCCAGCACCAGAACAAGAGGACACAGTCTCAGGCTGCGCCAGGGCAGGTTTAGGCTGGATGTTAGGAAGAAGTTCTACACGGAGAGAGTGATTGGCCATTGGAATCGGCTACCCGTGGAGGTGGTGGAGTCACCTTCACTGGAGGTGTTCAGGAGAAGACTTGATGGGGTGCTTGGCTGTATGGTCTAGTTGTTGGGTGGGTTGGATTGTTTGATGGGTTGGACGCGATGATCTTGGAGGTCTCTTCCAACCTGGTGTATTGTATTGTATTGTGTCCAGAGAAGGGCAACAAGGCTGGTGAGAGGCCTTGAGCACAAGCCCTGTGAGGAGAGGCTGAGGGAGCTGGGGTTGTTTAGCCTGGAGAAGAGGAGGCTCAGGGGCGACCTCATTGCTCTCTACAACTACCTGAAAGGTGGTTGTAGCCAGGAAGGGGTTGGCCTCTTCTCTCTAGCAACCAGCACCAGAACAAGGGGACACAGTCTCAATCTGTGCCAGGGGAAGTTTAGGCTCGAGGTGAGGAGAAAGTTCTTCACCGAGAGAGTGATTCGCCATTGGAATGGGCTGCCCGGGGAGGCGGTGGAGTCGCCGTCCCTGGAGGCGTTCAAGAGGGGACTGGATGTGGCACTTGGTGCCATGGTCTAGTCATGAGGTTTGTGGTTACAGGTTGGACTCGATGATCTTCGAGGTCTCTTCCAACCTGGGTAATACTGTGATACTGTGATACTGTGGTTTCTGTCCACGCCAAAGTGCTCCTTTCACAATTGACATTTAACTTTCCGGCTGTCAGGCACCCCAGAGAGGAAAGGGAATCTTAGTGGTCTTTAATATTTATATGATTATACATCTCTTGAAGGGTGACATCTCAGTTTATTCTCAGTTACCTTAAGACACTAAAGGAGATCCTCCTTCAATTTACCACCCATCCCAAAAAAAAAAAAAAAAGAAAAGAAAAAGTAAATGTTTGTATTGAGTACTGGGAAGTGGGTCTGGATTTTGAAGTAAACATGTTCCAGTTGTGGTTTGCAATGCAGAGGCTGACCTTGAGGTTAACATGGTTAACACTGAGAACGTGGTTAACACTGAGGACGTGGTTAACACTGAGGACATGGTTAACATTGAGGAATAATGCCAGCTGAGATTAGAAATATTTTCAGCTTCCTGCTACAAAAACAGACATCTCATGCTTGAGAAAGTGATCAGAACTGAGTAGAAAAAGCACTTACAATTTGTGGGAAAAAAAATATTAAAAAAATTAATCTCTCACAAAACTTAGATGTAAAGCATGCTCTCTGAAAGGAGAGAAGATCCCAATTTATAGCATATAGAGCATTTATAGTTTCTGCACTGTATGCCTCACAGGCCACATAATCTTAATTGGAAGACAGCTGATCTGAGATCTGAGAACTTAACAAATCCTGGGAACTGCCAACAGCACAGCAGCTACAAAGCCAGAACTCCTGGGTTCTTGGTTACTCTTTGTCCCAGGTGGATAGACAAGAAGAAATGTATCTATACAAATCACACTGTGTTGTTGGAACTTTTGCATTTGCACACGTTGGTGATTTGAATACAAATCTGTGTCAGAAATTTTCCATCTGTTTTGATCTGAGTGAGAGCGGAAATACTGGCTAGTTATACTATGTTTATAGTCTAAAGGTTGTTAAATCAGCATAACATTTCAAATGCAGGTATTCTGGTCTGTGGACAAAAATAATCTCACTCAATGAATTTTTGCTCTGTGCGTATAAATGCATATAGATGAACAACACATGTAGATACTCTATATGTTATTATGATATTTATAAATGCAAGGCAATTATTTTTGAAGCCCACATGGTCAGGCTTTGTCAAAGGTGAAGTGCACTTTTCTGCCAATTTGTCGGCTGTATCTGACCTTTAGCAGTACCAATATTAATGTATCTCTCAGTAATGCTCATTATAGTTGTTTACTTTGGATGAAAAGTTTCTTAATTTCTTTCTAACATCTTCTTTATGCTTATGCTTCTTTATTATTTTTACAAATTATGAATTTTCAAAACGATGAATGATAAATTTAAAAACTCCTAGAGTGAATGCTGTTTATAAGGTGCATGACCTCACTGAATGGAGTGGTTAAAGCCTGACTTCCTGCAGCCAAAAGTAAAACTCCAATTTGATTATGGCAATGTTAGGATTTCACTTGGCCAGCTTCACTGACAAACACATTTTCCCATTCAGTCCTAGCCTCATTTTGGCTTTTCCTAAAATCCAGTTATCGGCACTTTTTCCCCCTCAGTCAGCTGTTCTGCTAGAGGATAGCTGGGTAGTCCAAAGGTTCAAAGATTTCCAGACTCTTAATCTACCTTTACTTAGAAGGGTTTGTTTTGTTTTGTTGTTTGCTTGTTTTCCCTCTGAAAGCTCCTTCCCTGCTCTACTTACTCTGACTGAGAAAGTCTCAGTAGAAATAGAATGTTTCCATGCTGTTTGTGATCAGAAGCATCCTGTCACCAGGTCAAAGGAAGGTTATTTTTCAGAGAGAACCAGTTTTGGGATTCACACTGTCAGGATGTAATTTTCCTTGCCCTGGATGCAGTGCAAATATCCACACAGCCACACTGTCTTCTTCAGAAACCTCACCAATCTTGTCTACCAGTTTAAGCATTAGAAACTAATATTAATTTATTAGGTATCTCACATACATGTTTAAAGTGCCTTTTTAGGATTGAGATTACTAGGACTCAATTATTTCTCAGATGTGTCAATCTGTAACTGCATTGCAGTCAATATGTCACTCAGGCTATAAACACAAGTAAACAGCAGCTAAACTATGAAATGCTTAACAGCCTCAAAGTTTGGGCATGTGTGCTTAGGATAAAAGGCAGAATCCATTCTCATGCTCCTGAATAAAATCAGGATAAATTTAAGAGCCTCCTAGGACTCTGTATTCCTTCATGAGACTCGTCTTCTAATTTTGATCCCTATTTCACACATTAAAAACAATGAATGCTCAGTGGCAACAGGGGATCTCATGACCCTTTGGAGTTCAGTCTCTTTAGCTGTCCTTTAGCATGCACCTTATAAAAAGGCTCTAGGTAATACAGTTCAGTTTGTTGCTTCAACTTCTTGTCTCAACTCTACTTGCAAAACCAAGATCTTGCTTGGCCTGCAGTGATCCCACACCTGGTTTGATTACAATATTAAATACCAGTTGTCTGCTTATTTCACTCTTGATTTTCTTTTGGCCTACACTGCACCATCGTTTGTGAATAGGAAGGTATGCGTAAATCATCTCTCTTCAATAGTATGGTGTTAGAAATAGAAGCAAAGTGCCTGTTTTCTAAAACATTAAGATCAAACTACATCATCCCAAATGTCTCACTTGCTGTGTTTTGAGTTGCATAACAGGTCAGCACTCCAAAGAATCATAGGGACTTGGCGCACCAATGTCCTGCATGTCATTGATACACATTACGGGGTTCTTCATGAAAGCTCAAGAACTTTTCAGAGCACTTGTGTTCTGCATTACATAATTTAGTTCAGGGTGCATTTGCAATTTCCGAAGCACTAGATTAAGTTTTCCAGTTCCAGTTCCTTATTATAAACAGCAATGCTTTCCTTTGTCCGTGTTCGAAGGAAACATTTGGAATATTTGAACACTCGTCCTGTCTGCTCTTCTGCACATTTGTTCTCTCTAGTCCTCAGGTGTGGGGCTACAGTTCTATGAATGTTGTGATCCATGATGTAGGTGCTTAACCTACTCAGACTTGGCTTTTAAGGATATATTTGTTTTCCTTTGGTGATGAAATCTGGTTTACAGTGTGGCAGATTTTGGTGTCATCTAGACAGATATAAATTTCAGGTTTCCCTTAATATTTTGAAAGGAACAGAACTGAGGTGGTTTGAAGTAAGTCTAAATTTAAAAAAATTCACACATGGATGAGAGAAACAGAAATTATCATCTGAACAGGACTGGTGAGTCAGTCTCACTTGTTTTGGTATGACACTGAAGAAACTCAGTGCTTGGAGAAAGATGCCTGTTAATTGCCTGCCAAGATGGAATCCCAGGACTAACAACCATGTGACTGGTCCTTGCAGTAGGATATCTGAGAGATGATGGATAAGAATCCTACCTTATTAACAAGTAACATCTATGCAAGTTTATTACAAGTACTATCCTCCTTACAGTGGCCCACGGACAGACAGACTTCACACAGAGACAATGACAAATACCATCTTTTTAATGTTCTCTCAGACTTTGGCTTTCCAGCTCTCTGGTTTTTTTCTGTTACAAATTTGTCACAAAGTGCCGGCAGTTGATCCGCCTGATAGAGGCAGGAAGCTGAGATTGGGAAAAGACCTTTCTCTATGTTGGTTGACTTTTCACCGAGAGGATATTTCTTAGGATGGGAAAATGTCAAAGGAAGTGAATATGCTGAAAGACTGGGAGGAAACAGGAAAAGAAGCCTTTGTAGATGGTTTGCCAACTGCACTGCAGCTACACCAGCCCTTGAACAGTTATGGTCTCAGGGCAGTGTGAAAGACAAAACTTTAAGCAATCAAACAAGCAGGGAAAGGTTCTGCCTGAGGAGAGTGATTTTTCTTGGTGACATTAGTGAAAGGAAATTGAGATGTGAGGAGGGAGGTGGTTAAACCTTCATGAATGGAGCAGAGTTTACTAAATGCTGAAGAGGCTCATTCTTCAAGGAGAAAGGAGAGTGCCCCAGAAAATCCTCTCTGCTCAGGGCACTGCTCTGTTAAAAAAGTGCTTGCATTCCCATACACGACATGTATATACAAAACATATGTATTGTACTAGTATTGACCTTGATCTTTTTGATACCTTCATGTTGGCTCAAGTCTTCAGAGACAAAGGAGCTCTTTGGAAGCAGTCAGGTATAGCACAGAGCCAGAGTGAATCCGTGCTTACTTGTGACTTTATGCCTTCATTGCATACAAAGTCTACATCTGACTTGCCACTTGCTAATGTTACATGGTTTAAACGTACCGAAGCAATTAATTTCTGGCAAAAAGGGGAGCAAGTTTCATGTGAAAGCAAACCAGCTATATTTTGCCATTCAGGAAAGGAAAAATTCAGGAAGTTGATTGGCAAAAGTCATTTTCCTCCTAGCTGAGCTGAAAGAGAAATTTTCTTGGCTGAAGGTACCTAAGGTGGCACAGGAAGACCAAACACAGCAGTCAGTGGAGAACAATGGAATGCACAGGGTCAATCTTGACTGCTGCATGGTCTCTGAATTAGTAATTTGTGTAAGTCATTAATACTGATCTCCAAACAAGGATTTCAACTATCCCATTTGAAAAGGGAGAAATTATGCAAGCCATGCATTTTGCTGTTTATGGCCTTGTTGGGAACAAGTGAAAAGTTCTGAGATATGCAAAATGTAAGGGAAGAGCTTCTAAGGGATCTATTTATATAAATGCTTTTTAAAGATACATTGATTTAGAAGTAATTGCCAACCTGAGTTAATTTTAGATCAGCTGTGTTATTCATAAGGATGTTGTATTATTTTTAGTCCAGGGTATGCCAGCAAGTTACTAAGATTCACTCTTGGCTTCCCAGTTTGCCATGCAGCACCTTCAGAGAGTGCTGGGGAAAGGAACAGATGCAAACTGTTTGACACAGTCCTCTCCAGCCATTATCTCTCTTCTTGGTCTTGTGATATTGGAGCAGCATGGGAGTACACCAGATGTGCATTAGTGACCTGTTCCTGACAATACACAGCAGCCATGTCTTGCAGAAGGACTTGTGTTCTTGCTTCCTAAGGTCAAGATCCTAAGTCAGGACAGGCACAGATACCCAGGAGTGCTTGGGCTGGCAACTCTGTGTGGTCTCACCTTGCATCTCTTAATCATACCCTGAGAAACAAAGCCTTCTGTGCTGCTCTGTGCTGACAGTGATAATTTCTGGGCATTACTGAGGCAGTGCTCCCCTCTGCTTTGGTCCTGTTACTATTTGATATCACAGGCTGCTGCTTTGCTGGCACATATCCATCATGTGTCTGGAAACTGGGTCAGAGAAGACTAGCTTTTTGACATACACTTTATAATCATCACTCTTCATTGTGAACTACAAGGTCACACGATTCAGTGGCCTGAAGAGAGGCATAGATGCACTGAATCACTGCCAGAGCAGCAGAAAAAGAGCGTCTATTCATTGCAGATTACATGTTTTGACCTAACTCTGACAGAAAAGCATACCTGTCAGCTCCATGACAGGCTGATTAGGTTAATTAAGTCCTTGCCTATGAGCAGAATAATTAGAACTGTCAGTTGTTTAAATGATGATAGAAGAAAGGCAAGATTCAAGGAGAAGCACTGGAGTCTGGAAGTACTAACAGTGTAGAAAGGAACTCATAAGAGGCAGTGATTTAATACTTTCCTTCAGGCAATCTCATTTATGAATAATGCTGGAAGAAGGAGAAAATTGTATCCAGTGAGGTTTGTTTTGTTTTGCACTTACAGTAATGAGAATTGAGATGGTCAGTGAGTTTATAAATCAGATTTATTGGCTGCAAGTGTAACTGTAGCCTTGGGGTAACCTTCGAAAACTTTGCTCTTTTCACAGGGAAGATCTCCATAACAAGGAGAAAAGTGTGTATTTTCTCATTCTCTCAACAAAGATATAAGAAGACACCTTATGTATTCTTTGTAGCTTTGGCTTTGTCAGTAAATGTCACATGCCAGATATTAATGTTTTAGTAAGTTATAGTAGCTATTATAAGTTATAGTAGTAGCATGTTTAGCAGCACAAAATAAGAAGAGGTGAAAGTTGAGAGAAACAAAACCAAAAGGGCCATACACAAGGCTAGCTAGTACAGCTCTTCTCAGGCCTGAGAAGCCTTTTTGCAAGTTTGATTGTTCATGCCTCAGCTCTTCAAATATACATACATCTGCAGAAGACCAGAGAAAAGAGAACAAAATGACAGCAGGTCTGGAAAACATAACTTGCTAGGAGCAGAGTTGGGTTTGCTTAGTTCAAATCAAAGAGAAGACTTGGGAGAAAGAGAGAATCCACATGGTAACATCCTTCCAGGGTGCTAAGTGGAAGCATGATCATTACTTGGATCCCTCAGCAGCTGGGGGAGGGACAGGAAGAAATCATCTTGCATTGCAGTAGAAATGGTGGACCTGGAAAACTTTACATTAGAGTTACCATGGTCAGATACAGATACAGAATCATAGAATGACTGAATGCACTCGTTGGAAGGGACCTCTAGAGGTCATCTAGTCCAGCCCTTGTGTAGTAAGCAGGGGCTTCCCCAAGTAGATAAGATTGCTCAGAGTCCCATCAAGTCTGACAGCAAATGTTTCCAGGGCAGGGCCTCCATCCCATCCCTGAACAACCTGTTCCAGTGTTCCACCACCCTCACCAGGAACTTATTCCCAATCTTCAATCTAAATCTACCCTTTCCTAGTTTAAAACCAATGCCCCTTGTTTTAGTGCTACACAGCCTTGTAAACAGTCACTTGACAGCTTTCTTACAACTTCTTTAAAGTACTGGAAAGCCACTATAAGGTGTCCTGAGATCCTTCCCTTCTCTAGTATGAACAACTGCAAGTCTTTTAGCTTGTCTTCACAGAAGTGCTACAGCCCTCTGTTCGTTTCTGTGGCTCTCCTTTGGATCTGCTCCATAAGGTCCATGTCCTTCTTGTGTTGAGGACACCAGAGTTGGATGCAGCAGTTCAGGTGAGGTCTCACCAGAGAGAAGTAGACTGGTAGCATCACCTGACTTAATCTGCTGGCCATAGTTCTTCTGATGCAGCCCCTCTGGATGTGATCATCCAGCCAATTCCTTATCCACTGAGTAGTCCAGCCATTGGATATATATCTCTCCAACTTAAAAGGCAAGGATGTTGTGGAGGCTGAGTAAGCATGTAGCAAAAGTGCTGAAAAGCATGAAATGATGCATAAACATTTATTTGTGTTTGTGAAGGAAGATGTCTTGACAATTTCTAGAGTTCTTTCCGTTGATGACTTTGTAGGAGATCATGATTTAGCCATATTCAGGTTAAGATGCCAGCAAAGCATTTCCTGGAGGAAGTCATGAAAAAAAAAAAGAAAAACAAGATGGAAGGAAAATTATCAGGAGCAGGTTGACAATTTTGTGAACTGGGACTAGAGCAGGTCTGGAACTATGGGTAGATCAAGTTGCCCAAGGAAAAGTGAAGAGCAGCTTGATAAGGAGTCCAAAGATTTCAATAAATCAAGATGGACAGCCCAACAAAGGCTGTTGTAAGAACACATGGAGAGCAGAAATTAAAAGGTGGAGGGAAGAGTAACAAAGACAGGTTGCTTTTTGTAGAAAGGAGTATGACTAACAGCAGGACTGAGAAAGGATGGAATGAACAAAGGCCATGAGGAGGTCATTGAAAACCTCAGTCATGCAATGTACTGTGTCTTATGGTACAAGAAAGTCTTTATTTTAACTCTGCAGCATTAAAATAATATTTTAAATATGTAATTACGTGTCTTTTTTTTTAAAGAGGACATCTGCCTCTAATTTTCTAGCATGCATACATACACCACAGAGAAATAATGTAAGCCAAGAATTAGTGAGAATAACCTTCCAGAAAACATTAACAACTTGTCTCTGTGGAACTGAAGAGTTTTTCATCAAACTATAGCAATGAGAGGAATGTACTATTCAAAAGACTGTGTAAACATACTGGATGCTTGGTTTGATTTGGACACAGTTTAGAGAAGTAGTAAGACACAAGACAATGAGAGAGTGAAGTTTTCAATATGCAGGGAAATAGGGAGGATGAGTAACAGAACCTTCACTTTGGATTTCCAGAGGGCAAATTTCAACTTCTTCAAGCAACTTATTCGGAAAGTACCCTGGGCAGCAGCCCTCAAGAACCAAGGGGTCAAGAACCAAGGATGGTTGGACCTACTTCAAACAGGAGCTCTTGAAGGCACAAGAACAGGCTGTGCCCACATGCCGAAAGATGAGCTGGCAGGGAAGGTGACTGGCCTGGATGGACAAGCAGCTCTTGAAGGAATTAAGGGGAAAAAAAAGAGGATGTATTGCCTTTGGAAAGGGAGGAGGCAACTAGTGATATGTTTAAGGATATTGTTAGAACATGTAGGAGAACAATTAGAGAGGCAAAAGCCCAGTTAGAACTCAAGCTGGCCACTGCTGTGAAAGACAATAAAAAGCATTTTTATAAATACATTAATGCTAAAAAGAGGGCAAGAAGAACCTCCACACTTTATTGGACCTGGAGGGGAACATTGTAACTAAAGATGAGGAAAAGGCTCAGGTATTAAATACCTTCTTGGCCTCAATTTTCAACAGTAAGGCAGGAGGACTTCAGGATAACTGGTCTCCTGAACTGGTAGATGGGGTCAGGGAGCAGTGTAGTACCCCTGAATATCACAAGGAACTAGTTTGGGACTTGCTGAGCCACTTGGATACTCACAAGTGCACGGGACTAGATGGGATCCATCCTAGGGTGCGGAGAGAGCTGGCAGGTGAGCTGGCCAAGCCGCTCTCCATCATTTTCCAGCAGTCCTGGCTCACTGGAGAGGTCCCAGATGGCTGGAAACTGGCCAGTGTGGTCCCCATCCACAAGAAGGGATGGATGGAGGAACCTGGAAACTCCAGGCCAGTCAGCCTGACCTCAGTGCCAGGGAAAATTATGGAGCAGATCATCTTGGGAGCAATCACTGTGCACCTGAAGGGTGGCCAAGGGATCAGGCCCAGCCAACATGAATTTAGGAAGGGCAGGTCCTGCCTTTCCAACCTGATCTCCTTCTAGGATCAGGCAACCCGCCTGGTGCATGTGGGGAAGGCTGTGGATGTAGTCTACCTGGACTTCAGCAAGGCCTTTGACACAGTCCCCCACAGCAAACTGCTGACCAAGCTGGCAGCCCATGGCTTGGGCAGCAGCACTCTGTGTTGGGTTAGGAAGTGGCCGGAGGGCCGAGCCCAGAGAGTGGTGTTGAATGGTGCCACCTCCAGCTGGCAGCCAGTCATTAGTGGTGTCCCCCAGGGATCAGTGCTGGGACCCATGCTGTTCAATATCTTTATTGATGATCTGGACGAGGGGTTTGAGTCCATCATCAGCTGCTTTGCAGCTGACACCAAGCTGGGGGCAGGTGCTGGTCTGTTAGAGGGTAGGAAAGTTCTGCAGAGGGACCTCGACAGGCTGGACAAATGGACAGAGTCTAATGGCATGAGATTTAACACATCGAAGTGCTGGGTTCTACACATTGGCCACAACAACCCCATGCAGTGCTACAGGCTGGGGTCAGAGTGGCTGGAGAGCTGCCAAACAGAGAGGGACCTGGGGTACTGGTTGATAGCCGCCTAAACATGAGCCAGCAGTGTGCCCAGGTGGCCAACAAGGCCAATGGCATACTGGCCTGCATCAGGAATAGTGTGGCCAGCAGGAGCAGGGAAGTCATTGTGCCCCTGTACTCAGCACTGTTAGGCCACACCTTGAGTACTCTGTCCAGTTCTGGGCCTCTCAATTTAAGTAGGATATTGAGACTCTTGAATGTGTCCAGAGAAGGGTAATGAGGCTGGTGAAGGGTTTGGAGCACAAGCCCTATGAGGAGAGACTGAGGGAGCTGGGCTTGCTTAGCCTGGAGAAGAGGAGGTTCAGGGGAGACCTTCTTGCTGTCTACAACTATGTGAAGGGAGGTTGTAGCCATGTGGGGGTTGGTCTCTTCTCCCAGACAACCAGCACCAGAGCAAGAGGACAGAGTCTCAAGCTGCTCCAAGGGAAGTTTAGCCTTGAGGTGAGGAGGAAGTTCTTCACTGACAGAGTCATTCATCATTGGAATGGGCTGTCCAGGGAGGTGGTGGAGTCGCCGTCCCTGGAGGTGTTCAAGAGGGGATTGGACGTGGCACTTGGTGCCACGGTTTAGTAGGCATGTGGTCTTGGGTGACAGGTTGGTCTTGATGATCTTTGGGGTCTTTTCCAACCTTGTGGATTCTATGATTCTACAACACATATACAAGGTTCTCAGATACTTCCTGATATTTCTTTGTTCACAAAATACAATTATTTTGAACCACAGAACATTTCCTAAGCATGGCAATGACAAAAGCCTCATTTTTCCTTATAATAAATAAGTTTTCTTGGAAGCTGTCATCAGGTGCTAGAAGAAGCTCATGAGTTATACCCATCTTGAGAAAAAGTGACAGGGCCAGTCCCCTTTCCACCAGCAGGAGCTATTGATGTATATGAGCAGCTTTACCACTTTAATGAACTGGATCATTAACATGAGTGATTCCATGGGTAAGGCTTGCTTCTGCTGTTTCTGGTTTAGCCTGGGCATCTCCAGCCTGATCACTGCCATCTACTACATGCCAGTGGTTAGGAAACTTCACTGCACAGCGTTGTGCTCTGCTCTGTGATTGTGCTGAAACTCAAGTGGCTTTAGGTGGAGATATAAAGACAAAGACCAGAGGCTTCTTGCATTTTGTTATTCAATCCTTTCCCTTCTGTGTAGTGTGCATCCCTAGGCATCATGCACACATTTTTTTCCTCTCATCTTATTGATGAATACAGACACAAGTGCAGAGTATCTGCTTTATAATTAAAAGATGCCTAAATAATTAAGACGTTAACAAAGACTAAGTGTCAAATCCCAGTAATGCCCTGAAATCAAGTTAGAAAAAGAGTCATGCTGTTTAACTGCCTTTCAATACTCAATGCTATCTAGATTAAGGGGGCTAGAGATGTCCACTAGGAATACAAATTTTTATTTTTGCACTCCTTTCTTTTTTCTCTTCCCTCTCCCCCCTGCCCACCTCCCCGCAATCTAGAAGCTGTCATATGCTGTATTCTAAAATCAGCCTAGCAGCTGCCTCACAGTATTTTATAAAGTGAAAATACTGTTAAAAGAAACATTTGTTTGGTTGTGATACACAAAGAAATTACCACAGGATTGTGTGTCTTCGCTTCTCAACAAAGGAGGGTGCATATGTATGCTCTTACTCCTTTGCAAGTGAGTGGGGAGCTGAGGCAGCAACAGTGGAGAGAAGCCCTCTTGCCTTTATGGCAGCAGGTTGCAGTCGCTGAAAATGGTAGTCTAGTTCTTGGGGTTAAGGGCTCCATTGCACAAGTCACTCAACAAATAGAAATAAAGTTTCAGCTACAGCTGTAGGCAGGCAATCTTGCCTGAACTGGCTCTCATTCCATTTAATTCTACGGTTTCTGAAAATTTGTAAAAATGTCTTGCCCTTGGCCTTACACAGGTTTCTTTGATACATCTTCATGAAAACGTCATGGCTTACTTGGGTGATGGGAACCTGAAGCGGGGATGTGAGTGGAGCTAGTGCAGTGGGTGCAGGATGGGAGCAGATTGACAGGGGTACCCATGCAGCCATTCAGCCTCCACTCTGTACAGTGAAAACAGGCAAGCACTTGCAGACCTGCTGAATCCTGTAGGCTTTGAATGTAGTTTGGGGATGCTTTCATGTGGACTTCTGTGTAGGACTGCTGCTTTTGGATTTTTCAGAGGCAACAGACCTGTGGTCATAGCGACGACTTGATTCAGAAGTACCTAGGTGCAGGATTCATCAGGAGGGATTTTGTCTCGCAAATGCTGATTTCAGGGAACCCTTTGTGGTATTCTGAAGGTATTGGACACCCAGGAAGGAGAGAGCATAGGGTCCTTTGATACCTTCCTGATGCAGAAGGTAATTGCTGAAGCGCTTAAGGTATAATGTCCTACTGGTATTTTATAAGCACAAAACAGCGTAGGGAAAATTTTGTGCTAAGGAGCTAAGGGCTAATGGAATAGCCTTAGGGGCCTTTAAGCCTATGTATTACATAGGCTGATAAAGTTGCCTACGTTTATCTGGTACATCACATGCAAGATGCTGATGACGTGAATGAGAGTCAGGGTTAACTGGAGGCTGGCTTGTAAAAGAACCCCAACAAAGCAAAAACAAGAACCAGAGGAAGCAAGCAGCAAAACCTCTGGTAATAATGACTGGCTTTAGCTGCAAGAGAGATATCAAGACCCAGGATTCTAATCCTTCCTAAATTAGAGGCTGTTTGGATGAGCAGTTATATTTCAGGCATGGCTCTATTTATAAATAACAAAAATGCCTTCATGTGACCTGCCAATTTACGCAGATGGACAAAGGCAGCTTTGGAGGCTTAATAAATGGGGGTTTTGTTTGACAATACTACATCTGTTTCAGATAATGCAGGAACGACGTTTAATAAGATCTTTTACATATGCAGTTTAATGTATCTCCAGACTCACTGCAGATACTCATATTAGAGAAATTAAACTAATAAATGTTACAAGAATTGTATCTGAGCAATGAAGAAGCAGACCCCAAGAAGCAGACTCAATCTGTAGAAATGTTCTGGTCAATAAACTAGTAAAATTTTCTCTCCTTCCCCTTTGACAATGGATGCATTTTATTAGGCAAGTCCCTTCTGACAGCTGTATTAATACAGCTAGATGCTGTTGCTGAAAAACTAATCAGCGGAATATAGGGAAATAGGTTAAGTCTCCTCTTTGTGTTAAATCAGATTGAAGTTTGAAATACGGTAACTTAAAAAATTAGCTTCTAAACTGCCATTGTTGAATAACTCAAAACTCATTGTTTGACTGCTGTTGTACTGACAGCTCCGTTTGACAAGACTGCAAAACCAACAGTGTCCTTACTTGTTTGGTCCCACAGTCATTCTTATCACCATTCAAGACTTTATCTAATTATATTATTTGGAAAAACATAAAGGAACAAAATTTTAAAACTAAACCTCAATTTATATATTCTGATATAACTTCTTTTATACCAAAAAGTGTGTGCCTATTTAAAATTTTAGTACATCCCAAATCCTGTGAGGTTAAATCTTTACTTTCAGGACTATTCCAAGTGCTGAATTTTAAAGATCATTAGAAAATACATTCAATTATGCCTATACTGAATGCGCCCCTTCCCTGCCTCCAATGACCACATTTTGCATGTAAAGAAAAGAAGCAGCAGTCTGCCCTTGAACATCAGAAAAGCTTTTCCCAAGTTATTGTGGATCTCTGTGTTGTTGCCCCAGACAGTCTGCTGTGGAAAACACTTTCTTATTGTGCTTATTCTTCAATGGTAGCATACTAGCATACAACAATCCCTTCTCTCTGCTTTACATGGCTTTACAGAGGTCTTTTGTTAGCAGAGATTGCTGGAGAAAGTTGCTCAACTCATCTGAGATCCACCCAGGTTAACTGTCAGATCCATGTAGCTGATGCTTGCAATGTGGGAACAACAATTACAAATGCCTCCTCCCCAGGCTCCTGGAAACCAGCAGCAGCCCTTGGCTGCATGAAGGATATTCTTTCTGCGATGCACACGTGGTAGAAGGCTACCCACACTTGCAGAACAGCTTCACCAAGGACAAAACCTGCCTGACAAACCTGGTGGCCTTCCATGACAAGGTCACAACATTAATAGATGAAGGCTGAGCAACTGATGTCATTTACCTGGACCTGAACAAAGCCTTCAACACTGTCCTGCACCACATCCGGGTCTCCAAACTGGTGAAACATGGGTTCCATTCAGTGGATAAAGAACTGGCTTGATGTTCAAACCCAAAGGGTGTCTGTCAATGGGTCCATGTCCAAGTGGAGGCCAGTGACAAGTGGAGTCCCTCAGGGGTCAGTACTGGGACCAGTCTACTTTAACATCTTTGTGGGTGACATGGACAGTGGCATTGAGTGCACCCTCAGCAAGTTTGCTGATGACACCAAGCTGTGTGGTGCTGCAGACACATGGGAGGGACACATACAGGCTGGAGAGGTGGGTCCATGACAACCCCATGAGGTTCAACAAGACCAAATGCAAGATCCTGCAAGCAATCACTCTTTCCATGAAGATCTTCTTCCTAACATCCAGCCTAAACCTCCCCTGGTGCAGCTTGAGACTCTGTCCTCTTGCTCTGGTGCTGGTTGCCTGAGAGAAGAGACCAACCCCCACATGGCTACAACCTCCCTTCACGTAGTTGTAGACAGCAAGAAGGTCTCCCCTGAGCCTCCTCTTCCCCAGGCTAAGCAAGCCCAGCTCCCTCAGCCTCTCCTCATAGGGCTTGTGTTCCAAACCCCTCACCAGCTTTGTTGCCTTTCTCTGGACACGTTCCAGCAACTCAGCATCTTTCCTAAACTGAGGGGCCCAGAACTGGATGCAGGACTCAAGGTGTGGCCTAACCAATGCTGAGCCCAGGGCCACAATGACTTCCCTGCTCCTGCAGGCCACAGTCTTCCAGACACAGGCCAGGATGCCTTCTTGGATGCCACTGGCCTCATGTTCAGCCTACCATCAACCAGTACCCACAGGTGCCTTTCTGCCTGGCTGCTCTCCAGCCACTCTGACCCCAGCCTGTAACACTGCATGGGGTTGCTGTGGCCAATGTGCAGAACCCGGCACTTCGATGTGTTAAATCTCATGCCGTTGGACTCTGCCCATTTGTCCAGCCTGTCAAGATCCCTCTGCAGAGCTCTCCGACCCTCTAACAGACCAACACCTGCCCCCAGCTTGGTGTCAGCTGCAAAGCAGCTGATGATGGACTCTAAACCCCTCGTCCAGATCATGAATAAAGATATTGAACAGCATGGGTCCCAGCACTGATCCCTGGGGGACACCACTAGTGACTGGCTGCCAGCTGGATGTGGCACCATTCAACACCACTCTCTGGGCTCGGCCATCCGGCCACTTCCTAACCCAACACAGAGTGCTGCTGCCCGAGCCATAAGCTGACAGCTTGGCCAGGAGTTTGCTGTGGGGGACGGTGTCAAAGGCCTTGCTGAAGTCCTGGTAGACTACACCCACAGCCTTCTCCACATCCACCAGGTGGGTCACCTGATCATAGAAGGAGATCAGGTTGGAAAGGCAGGACCTGCCCCTCCTAAATCCATGCTGGCTGGGCCTGATCCCTGGGCCATGCTGTAAGTGCTCTGTGATTGCCCTCAAGATGACCTGTTCCATAATCTTTCTCGGCACTGAAGTCAGGCTTACAGATCTGGAATTACCTGGTTCCTCCATCCGACCCTTCTTTTGGATGGGGACCACACTGGCCAGCTTCCAGTCATCTGGGACCTCTCCAGTGAGCCAGGATGGTTGAAAAGTGATGGAGAGTAGCTTGGCCAGCTCATCTGCCAGGTCTCTTGGCACCCTAGGATGGATTGCATCCAGTACCATGGACTTGTGGGGTTCCAGGTGGCTAAGCAGGTCTCTGCTTCCTCCTAGATCACAGGGGAACTATACTGCTCCCTGACTCCATCTGCAAGCTCAGGAGGCCAGCTGTCTGGGAGACAACCTATCTTGATATTAAAGTTTGAGGCAAAGAAGGTGTTAAGTACCTCTGGATTTTCCTCATCTTTTGTTACTATGTTCCCCTCTGTGTCCACTATGGAGTGGAGGTTGTTATTGCCCCTCCTATTGCTTCTAATGTAAAAGCATTTTTTGTTGTCCTTCACAGCAGAGGCCATTCTAAGCTCTAAATGGGTTTTTGTCTCTCTAATTTTTTTCCTACATGACCTAGCAACATCCTTAAACATTTCAAGGGTTACCTCTCCTTCCTTCCAAAGATGATACACCTTCTTTTTTCCCCTTAATTCATTCAGAAGCTCATTGCCCATCCAGGCTGGCCGTCTGCCCCGGCGGCTCATCTTCTGACACATTGGCACAGCCTGTTCCTGTGCCTTCAAGAGCTCTTTCTTGAAGTAGATCCAGGCCTCCTGGACCCCTTTGTTTTTAAGGGCTGTTTCCCAAGGTACCTTCTGAGTTAGTTCCTTAAGTAACCTGAATTCCACCATCAGGAAGTCCAGAGTTGAGGTTTTGTTGCTGTTGCCCCTCTTAGCTTGACTGCATATTGAAAATTCAATTATCTCATGGTCACTGGACCCCAGACAGCCTCCAACCACCACATCTCCCACCAGCCCTTCTCTCTTTGTAAAGTGGAGGTCAAGCAAAGCCATACACCTGGTAGGCTCACACAGCAGCTGGGATAAGAAGCTATCCTCCATACACTCTAAGATCCTCCTAGACTGCCTCCTCTCTGCTGTGTTGAGTTCCCAGCAGATATCAGGCAGGTTAAAGTCACCCATGAGAACAAGGTCTGGCGATCTTGAGACAGCCTCCAGATGCCTATAGAATAATTCATCAACTTCTTCATGCTGGTTGGGTGGTCTGTAACAGACTCCAACTAGGATGTCAGCCTTGTTGGCCTTCCCTCTAATTCTCACCCACAGGCACTCAACCTGATCATCCTTGACCTCTAGTTCCACGGCATCTAGAGCCTGCCTTATGTACAAGGCCAGCCCTCCACCCCTTCTTCCTTGCCTGTCTCTCCTGAAGAGCCTGTAGCCATCAATTACAGTGCTCCAGTCATTTGAGTCATCCCACCACATTTCTGTGATGGCAACTACATTATAACTTTCCTGCTGTAACAAGGCTTCCAGCTCCTCTTGTTTGTTACCCATACTGCATGCATTAGTGTATATGCACTTCAGCTGGGCTGCTGGTTTCACCCCTGGGTCTAGCTTATCACCCTTAGAGTCCTGCCTGGGGGGACTGATTTCAGCCCCTTCCCCCTTCAAACCTAGTTTAAAGCCTTGTCAATGAGACCTGCCAGCTCCCTTCCTAGAACCCTTTTCCCTCTGTGGGATAGGCCATTCTCATGTGCTAAGATCTTTCTCCTCCTCTGGGATGGATGTACTCCATCTGTTGCTAGTGGACCTGGTGCCATAGAAAGTTCCCCAAGATTGAAAAACCCAAAATACTTTTGGTAGCACCAGCCTCTGAGTCACTTGTTAATTACAGCTGCTGACCTGTTCCTTTTGGTGTTTCTTCCTGCAACTAATGGTATTGATGAAAAAATTACCTGTGCCCCTGGCCTCTCAACCAGTTATCCCAGAACCTTGAAGTCCTTTTTGGTTGCCTTGGGACATTTGGTTTCAACAGCAAGGATGCTGATGATTTAGTCTATGGTCTGGTGAAGCCATTCTCCACCCTAATCTCTAAAAGAGACAAGCAGCAGTTCCCTCATCTGACACTGGACCTGGCTATGTGATTTGAAAGGTTCTGACTTTGGTCTATTGCTTTTTTGTCTGCCATCACCTGTCATGAGCCATTGCTCCAGCTGGATGTCACACAAGGCAGGTACACTTTGTTCTTCTTTTAGAGTGTGGCTGTGGTTGAGGAGGTGGTGATGGAGACACTACTGAACAATATCAAGAGTACACAGGGAAGCTTCTGATCTCTCTGCATACCAGAATGTGAACAGTTTGCTGGGCAATCAAACTGGCTTTAAGTCTCCACAGGCCTTCAAACTTGTCCCTCTGCCATAATAAATACTCTGGGGAGGAAATCAGGGGAGCCAGACCTGAATGTGAGAGTTTGGATAGGAGTGGAGCAGAGGCTGATATCTTAGAAAGCAAAGTCACATCTGATCTTGAACCTCTTTTAGACACCACTGAAGTGATGAACTATTTCTAGTCTTCGAAAATCAGTGTTCCTACCTGTAAGTCAATCTTTGGGTTAAGCTGTCTGCTCCAGTGCTAAGGATGTGCTGAAGTCCTGGCTGCCCATGATGGTGGGGTCCCTGTGTGTTGTTTCAAATCCTTTGGAAAAATAATTACCCTTGTGACCATCACACATATGCACACACAGAGCCATATGTCAAGTAGCATGATGTCATGATCACTTCCTGCAAACTGTTACTGTTACAGTAGATTCTCCTCATATGTTGGACTACAATGCATTCATTTTTTTCTTACAAGAAAAGTAAGAGTAAAATATTCTCTCCCTCATTAACAAAGAAACCAGATATTCAGAATAATTTTTGAAGCATGAAAAATTTCAAAGATGAATTAAACAAGTATGTCTAGACACAGTCATTTCAAGCTCTGTTTCTCTGTTTTCTCTCTCTTAAGTTTCTCAGCATGAAAAATAAAAATCTTCCTGGGTGGTAACACATAAGTTGATGATTAATTGTAACCTTCTCTCAAGGGTATTTAATTGCTGGGAATCATGTCACACATAGCCCTCAACTGGCTCTAAACATTATCCATATGCAGTAAAATATTATGAGGATTTCTCCCTACATTCAGTGCCACTGCCATCTTGTGCACCCCACCCCCCACCATCATCTAAATGTATCAAAACCTCAATTCTGGTTCCTTGTTTAGAATTTAAGCAGTATATTTGAGGGATACTTGGCTACATTTGCAACATAAAAGGTAGACGTTCATGCAGGACATGTCAGACTTACTCATGACAATACTGAATAGATTACAACTTTGTGTGAATGTTTGCTAATTAAATTTTTGAGAAGTGCAGATATTTGGGTGAATAGTGTATCTCTGTACATGCAAATACTATAACTGGGCTTCTGCAAATAGAGAAGTTCTCAAATATAGAATTTCATGCAGACTTATTGTCTTTTACACAATGAAAACTTAATCACCTTTCTAAGTTTAGGAGACTTCCAGAAAGAAAATTCAGCCAAATTGTTTTGGGGGATACAGTTTGTGGGGATCAGTCAATCCTTGGCAAAGTGTTAGTATATATCTTTCTTGGTATACTTCCTGAGCATGCTTTGAACACTACAATGCATGCATGCTGCACACCACTACTGTACAAGGAAGTCCTTATTTTAATCTAGAAAATTTATTTCTCATAATCACAGTACCTCAGTACATTAGAAGTTGGAAGGGACCTCAAGAGATCATCAAGCCCAACCCTCCTGCCAAAGCAGAATCACTTAGGGTAGTCTACACAGGAATGCATCCAAGGGGGTTTTGAAAGTCTCTGGAGAAGAAGACTCCACAACTGCTCTGGGAAGCCTGTTCCAGTGCTCTGTCACCCTTACTGTAAAGAAGTTTCTCCTTATGTTGATGTGAAATCTCCTGTGTTCAAGCTTGAACCCGTTGTTTCTTGTCTTATTTCTTTGCACCACCAAAAAGAGCTTGGCCCCCTCCACTTGACAGCCACCGCTCAGGTATTCATAGATGTTGATGAGATCCCTTCTCAGTGTTCTTTTCTCAAGACTAAACAGTCCCAGGGATCTCAGTCTCCCTTCATAGGGGAGATGCTTGAGTTCCCTAATCATCCTGGTGGCTCTCTGTTGGATTCTCTCCAGCAGTTCTCTGTCTTTCTTGAACTGGGGAGCCCAAAACTGGGTGCAGTATTCCAGGTGTGGTCTCACCAGGGCAGAGCAGAGGGGTAGAAGAATTTCCCTAGCCCTGCTGAACACACTTTTCTTGATGCAACCCAATATTTAGTTTGGTCTGAGTTTGATTTGTTTAGGTGCCTAAAGGATAATTCAGGAATACAAATAACTTACAGAAGCTTCATAGGATGTAATCTTTGGAAAACAACATGATTCATTGTACCAGGAACTTCCCAGTAATGAAGCCTTTCAAATCAAGGACTACTGACCCAATAACACACTTGAATTTAGTGTCTCAGCTGAACACAAGATATCCTTTTATCCAATATATTAACTTAGGTCTTTGCATAGCAGCAATTCTCATTCCACTACACCTTTTAAAGATATGAACTCAGTACAAATATCTCATGTATATTTTGAGCTGTTCATTCCATCTACCACATAAAAAGTCCTGTTTATCTAGATAAGGATTCTTTTATGCTAAAGGAGGTCAGGACAAACTGTTCTTTCCTTTATCTCAGCTGAAATCTTATCACAGACTGTTTTTCATTAATCTTAGATCTATAATACATTGCAGCAGAACTAAAAGCCAAAAAGATGTCCAGAACTAAAAGCGAAACAGATATCTTTGCTGGATCTCCATTCTTAAATAAAGTACAAAGACATTGTCATTGTTCCATTGCCCTCCCGACTTGCAGAAACTAAGCATCTTTTCTAAGTTTCAAATGAGGAATATTTCAGGTGTAACACTCAGAAGCTGAAATGAAGATTGACCACTGCAGTGAAGTGTTGTGAAGAGGTTATTAAATTTATTAATATGAAATATGAATTATGAAAATATGAATTTTTATTAACTATCAAATTATTAATAACCGATGAATCAACAACTTATATACATGTTCTAGTGCACGTTCGTGAAATACATTCCATAAATGGCTTAGTATTATGATTAGAACTTAATTAAACTATCTACAGACCATCTCTGTGTTTTATATAACCAAGGGTGCAGTTCCGCCGCTTGGCCACTAGATGGCGACTCGGCGGAACGCGGGCGGCTTCTGGCTAATATACAGCGATATTACAATCTTTCTGTGCGTCAGCGATGACTCTGCCACACGCGGATACTTTGAACTGGGTGCTAGTGGGTGGAAAGCACGTGGAAGATATTCTGTAGCTGTTGTTTGTAGCAAGGTGGGGGTCCGGCTGGCTGCTGCCGCTGGACTGGTTCCTGGTCGCGTTCGGCCCTGGGAGTCGGCTCGCACAGCAGGGCGAGGCGACGATTGCCGATAGGCGGGCTCAGAGGTTCCCGGTCGGACGATAGCTACGGGGTCGGCCCCGCGGCAGACAGTCTTAGAGAGAGAATGCAGCCTCTCCGTTCCTGGGCTTAAAGGAACCGCGGGACGCTTGAGATAGTCCCGGGCTAGGTATATGCGGACTCGATCTCTGTCAAGTCCCTTCTCCCCGACAACTGGGCAGATCTTACCCTCGGGGCTGGTCCAGTCCTCCGATAGCACGATGGGCTCTCCTGGAGATATGACCGGCTATAGCGACGCTGGCTTCTCGGGCTCAGCGAAGGTCCTCCTATGGGCTGATCCTCACGATCAAAGTGCTTCTCAAGATGCAGAGGCTTCAGTATGCGTGCATGTATGATAGAAGCTAACAAGAAGCTCAATGGCACAGGCAGTGGCTCGAGAGAGCAGCTCTCGAGCCAGTACGGAGGCAAAGTAAAGAGGAGGCAACTTGTTTACCAACAGGGGTAATATTTATAGGTTCCTCGAGGCTGGGTTTGACCAATGGGCACTCTGATAGACAACTGGCTTCAGCCTATAGAAAGTGTGAAACTGGAATTCTGCCCATACTTGGTAATTGTCTTCCTCTTGAAGGAGGGGAAACCTATCCACATACTGGGGCCAGATCTAGTATCTGGGCAGAATATGCCTTCACCACATGAAGTCGCAGTTTTGAGGCACTAAGGATGAGCTTTCCCTATGTTCAAATGTAAAGAGTTCTGAATGCAGTAGCAATGTCCATACATGTGTGAATATTCAGGTGAATATTCTATTCAGCCTTTAGTCCCAGATCAGAAAAGCATAAAGACATGACTGAGAGTCCAACATGATGGCATTCAACAAATCCAAGTGCCGGGTGATGCACTTTGACCACAACAACCCCATGCAGAGCTACAGGCTGGGGTCAGAGTGGCTGGAGAGCTGCCAAACAGAGAGGGACCTGGAGGTGCTGGTTGACAGCCACCTAAACATGAGCCAGCAGTGTGCCCAGGTGGCCAAGAAGGCCAATGGCATCCTGGCCTGCATTACGAAGAGTGTGGCCAGCAGGAGCAGGGAAGTCATTGTGTCATAGTATCATAGTTTAGTATCAGTCAGGGTTGGAAGGGACCACAAAGATCATCCAGCTCCAACACCCCTGCCATGGGCAGGGACACCCCGCACTAGATCAGGATGGCCAGAGCCTCAGCCAGCCTGCTCTTAAACACCTCCAGGGATGGGGCCTCAACCACCTCCCTGGATAACCCATTCCAGGCCTTCACCACTCTCATGGTGAAGAACTTCTTCCTCACATCTAGCCTGAATCTCCCCACCTCCAACTTCATTCCATTCCCCCTAGTCCAATCACTACCTGATAGCTTGAGATGTCCCTCCCCAGCCTTCTTGTAGGCCCCCTTCAGATACTGGAAGGCCACAATGAGGTCACCTCGGAGCCTTCTCTTCTCCAGACTGTACAATGCCTTTCACCAGAGCTGCCCATGAGCCGTATGAGTGTGGGGAATTTGTACTTTTGTTCTGGCCCAGGGAGGGAAAGGGAAATGAGCATATGCTGTTATTTCCAAGTGCTGTCACTTCCAAGTGCTGTCACTCTTTGCTTTGCCCAGCCAGCATGGATTTAGGAGGGGCAAGTCCTGCCTGACCAACCTGATCTCCTTCTAGGATCAGGTGACCTGCCTGGTGGATGTGGAGAAGGCTGTGGGTGTAGTCTACCAGGACTTCAGCAAGGCCTTTGACACCATCCCCCACAGCAAACTCCTGGCCAAGCTAGCAGCCCATGGCTTGGACAGCAGCACTCTGTGTTGGGTTAGGAAGTGGCTGGAGAGCTGAGCCCAGAGAGTGGTGTTGAATGGTGCCACATCCAGCTGGCAGCCAGTCACTAGTGGTGTGCCCCAGGGATCAGTGCTGGGACCCATGCTGTTCAATATCTTTATTCATGATCTGGACGAGGGGTTTAGAGTCCATCATCAGCTGCTTTGCAGCTGACACCAAGCTGGGGGCAGGTGTTGGTCTGTTAGAGGGTCGGAGAGCTCTGCAGAGGGATCTTGACAGGCTGGACAAATGGGCAGAGTCCAACGGCATGAGATTTAACACATCGAAGTGCCGGGTTCTACACACTGGCCACAGCAACCCCATGCAGTGTTACAGGCTGGAGTCAGAGTGGCTGGAGAGCAGCCAGGCAGAAAGGCACCTGTGGGTACTGGTTGATGGTAGGCTGAACATGAGGCCAGTGGCATCCTGGCCTGTGTCAGGAAGACTGTGGCCTGCAGGAGCAGGGAAGTCATTGTGGCCCTGGACTCAGCAGTGATTAGGCCACACCTTGAGTCCTGCATCCAGTTCTGGGCCCCTCAGTTTAGGAAAGATGCTGAGTTGCTGGAACGTGTCCAGAGAAAGGCAACAAAGTTGGTGAGGGGTTTGGAACACAAGCCCTATGAGGAGAGGCTGGGGGAGCTGGTGTTTTTTAGTCTGGAGAAGAGGAGGCTCAAGGGACACCTTCTTGCTGTCTACAACTACGTGAAGGGAGGTTGTAGCCATGTGGGGGTTGGTCTCTTCTCCCAGGCAACCAGCACCAGAGCAAGAGGACAGAGTCTCAGGCTGCACTAGGGGAGGTTTAGGCTAGATGTCAGGAAGAAGCTCTTCACAGAAGAAGTGATTTGCCATTATAATGTGCTGCTGAGGGAGTTGGTGGAGTCACCATCACTGGAGGTGTTTAAGAGGAGACTGGATGAGACACTTGGTGCCATGGTTTAGTTGATAAGATAGTGTTGAATGATAGGTTGGACTCAATGATCTTGCAGGTCTTTTCCAACGTTGGTTAATTCTATTCTATTCTATTCTATTCTATTCTATTCTATTCTATTCTATTCTATTCTATTCTATTCTATTCTATTCTATTCTATTCTATTCTATTCCATTCCATTCCATTCCATTCCATTCCATTCCATTCTATTCTAACTGCATGTCAGCCACAGTACAGATATTTTGAATGCACTGAAAACAGTTTTCCACAGAGAGAGAATTTGAGGATTAAAAATGGTCCAGAGCAAAGTGAAGGCCCAGTATCATGGAAAATTTCAACCCAACATTTAAAGTTTGATAAAACTCTCTGCAACAGAGAAAGGATAGAGCGTGTGGAAATGGACTGAAATTGTGCCAGGAGAGGTTTAGACAGGATATCAGGAAAAATTCCTTTGCTGACAAGAGTGGTAAGTCATTGGAATGGTTTGCCTAGGGAGGTGGTAGAGTCACTGTCTCTGGAGGTATTCAAGAATTTTGTGGACTTGGCCCTCTGAGACATGTTTTAATGGCCATGGTGGTCTTAGGTTGAAGGCTGGACTTGGTGATCTTAAAGGTCTCTTCCAACGGAAACAATTCTACAATTCTGTGATATGTCTTGCAGGATGAGTCCTGCCGAGTCACATATCTAAAATAATTAGGCCATGTAAAAGCAACTACAGGAGCTGCTGGATGCCAATGGAAGCACCACTCAGCAGTTTCAGTGTGCAACACTGGGCAGTGGGAAAGTCAGAAGAGGTTAGGCAAGTGACCAGAATTTAGCCAGAGCTGCACAAGGGTTAACACACCCTTTCCTTTTCCCTTCTTTATTTATTTCCTCTTCAGAAGCGGCATGGGCTTTTCCCTGACCACAAGAGGTCAGAGCCTCCCAGCACAGCCCCTAGTGGAAGCACCGAGCTGCCAGGCCCGGGCACCCGGGTGCGAGAGCAGGACTTCAGTTCCATAGCTACCTGACTTGTCAAAGCAGAGTAGCAAGGAATGCAGCCTGTACAGAGACCACTTTGTCTGTCCTTCATGGGGACCAATAAGGGGTTACTGGCTTTGGTTTGGTGTTGTGGTGTTTGGTTTGGTTCGGTTTGGTTTGGTTTTTTGTAGCCACGTCCCTCGATACCTCATCTAAGCTCATACAGTTAGTGGCAATCTCTGCCTCAGAAGTCTTGCTGGGTAAAGGGGAGAAGAAAATGAAGGTTTGGTTGTTGGTGGGGGGGGGCGTGGGGGGGTAGCGTGGGTTTTTTTGTTGTCATTGGTTTTGGGGGGGTGGGGGTGTTGTTGTTTGGTTGTTTTGGTTGTGGGGTTTTTTTTTTGTTGTTTTGGGTTTTGTGTGATCCTGTAAGTTAGTAGAAGGATCACTGTATCACAGTATTACCAAGGTTGGAAGAGACCTCGAAGAACATCGAGTCCAACCTGTAACCACAAACCTCATGACTAGACCATGGCACCAAGTGCCACATCCAGTCCCCTCTTGAACGCCTCCAGGGACGGCGACTCCACCACCTCCCGGGCAGCCCATTCCAATGACGAATCACTCTCTCGGTGAAGAACTTTCTCCTCACCTCAAGGCTAAACTTCCCCTGTTGCAGCTTGAGACTGTGTCCCCTTGTTCTGGTGCTGGTTGCTAGAGAGAAGAGGCCAACCCCTTCCTGGCTACAACCACCTTTCAGGTAGTTGTAGAGAGCAATGAGGTCGCCCCTGAGCCTCCTCTTCTCCAGGCTAAACAACCCCAGCTCCCTCAGCCTCTCCTCATAGGGCTTGTGCTCAAGGCCTCTCACCAGCCTTGTTGCCCTTCTCTGGACACATTCAAGTGTCTTGATGTCACAGGATGTCACATCCTGTGATGACACCTTCAAGAAACCACATTGCTACTTTGTGTCTCTGAGGGACTTAGAAAGCTTTGGGGGTTAGTCCTCCAATAATGATAAATTTGGTTGATAGTGCAGAGGATCTTCACTAATTTTCAGTAGTTGGGCCTCTACTTTAAACTCAAACTTGTAAAAAATTCAGTGCTATTACTCTCCTCCTTCTTCTCACCATCCACCTGCTCTGCAAGAACATTCCTTTGTCGCTGCCTTCCTTACACTGGCCAAACATTTGCTGCAAAATCTCTCAATTTGTTTAGTTATGCTGTGCCCAGAACAGAGGGGCACAATCTTTTCTAAGTCAGTGAATATTATATTTGTTTTAAAAAAATACCACAGTATTCTGGAAAAATGTGTTCTACCTGGAAGGAACACCCTTGCCCAGAATCACCTACTATTTTAAGACACTCCTTCTGATACCAAGCACTGTTAAACTTGAAGTTATTGCTAAACTGTTTCTATTCTGCCTTTAGACCAGTTTTATGCTTTTTTCAATCTAATATAGATTTTTTTTCAGTGTTAAAAGTTTGTTTGTTCTTAATTTTTTGGTGATGATACGTAGATTTTTTAGAACATTCTTTCCTGTTACAATATTATTGAGTACTCATAAAATGGATGACAAAATAAATTGGTATACATTTATATAAATTGTACCCTGTAACAGCTGTGGCCTCTTCCTAAGTGTCTATAGAATATACTGACTTGAGCTGCAAACAAGAGTCTTACAAATTATTGTCTTAACTTTTCTGTATTTTTCATGTTTTAAGTCCCTAAAGAGCCCAAGAGTAAAGTTATTTTTCACATTTAGACTGAGATACAGCTACATAACCTTAGAAAGTCTTATACAGCTTTTGTATATTGAAATGAAAATAGAGCAGGAACTGGATCCTGGTCTCTAATTGGTTGCAATAGGAGAAAAATGCCTGAATTCAGCAGAATCCCTAATCAAGTAAAGAGGCAAGTTGAGCCTAATTATTCAAAGGTGAATTTGGAGAAACTAGAATCTAGTTGGTGTTTGTATAATCAGAGGTATCCACCTATGGAACAGTAACACAATGAGAGCAAGCAGTTTTCAAAATATTTGTACCTTCTAGGTTTGGTCAGGGGACATCACTGTGCAGGTCTGAAGCTTACGATCAGCTTGCACCTGCTGGGATCTGTGTGTCTTTAAGGAGAAGCTTGGTGCTGTGACACCCAGTGAAGTGGCCCAGCATAGGTTTTTGGGTGTCATAGGAGCCCAGCCTGCATCTCTGTTCCCAGCCAAAGTCTGGGTGGGAACCCCCAGATGTGAGCATGATGGGCAGGAAACAAGAAAACATGTGGAATTAATCAGTTCCACTGAACTGACATTTTCTCATTAAAATGAGTTCAGTCAGGCCCATGGAGAGTAGAATGACTACCATCTCTGACATTATAACCTGGTTCTCACACAACCTGTTTATTCAGGGAAAGAAAGTAGATGATGGGTCCTTCCAGCTTCTACATGATTTCCTGGCACTTGTTTACATTTGTGGGAAGTCTGGAGAATTTCTCGACTTCAGTGACCCATGCTCAAAAATGCTTTGCAAAGGCTTAGTTGTGAAAATACCAGTACAATTTTGGTTTTCAAAACAACAAGTCCAATTGTAATTCTTCAGCAGTTGTAAACTTAAATAAGCTTTTATCATTTAAATGTAATCATTTAAATAAGCATTTAACACATTTAAATTTGCTTTTAGCAGAATTAAGTATTAAGGTCACAGATTTACTCTTTTGCCCCTTACCTCAAAGAAAAGAGAATATATTCATGTGTTATTAATCCATACATATTTCACTATCAGAATTAGTAAGAAAATCGAGATAAAGTGTGGTAGTTTTTTGTTGTTGGTGTTTTTTGTGTGTGGGTTTGTTTGTTTGTTTGGGTTGGGTTTTTTTGGTTTTTTTTTTTTTTTTGGTATATGAAAAAATGGAATTGTGGCCAGATGCTCACCTGAGTTAATGGGAGTTAATAAATTGCTTTAACATGGACGTGCAGCAGTCTGGAAGGAGAATATTTCCACAGCAAACAACTAGAACTTGTTTTCCAGCAAGCTCAACACAAGAAGTATATTATATTCTAAATAAGGGATCCACAAAATGCTAAAGGATGAAAATAGGACTCTGAGGGACCTATGTGTCCAGAGAAGGGCAACAAAGCTGGTGAGGGGTTTGGTGCATGAGCCCTATAAGGAGCAGCTGAGGGAGCTGGGGTTGTTTAGCCTGGAGAAGAGGAGGCTCAGGGGAGACCTTCTTGCTGTCTACAACTAACTGAAGGGAGGTTGTAGACAGGTGGGGGTGGTCTCTTCTCCCAGGCAACCAGCACCAGAACAAGAGGACAGAGTCACAAGCTGCACCAGGGGAGGTTTAGGCTGGATGTTAGGGAGAAATTCTTCACAGAAAGAATGATTGGCCATTGGAATGGGCTGTCCAAGGAGGTGGTGGGGTCGATGTCCCTGGAGGTGTTTAAGACAAGACTGGATGAGGCACTTAGTGCCATGGTCTGGTTGATAGACAGGGTTGGGTGGTTGATTGCACTTGATGATCTTGGAGGTTGCTTCCAACCTGGCTGATTCTGTGAGCTACTGGATATTGAGCAGTTTGTAACAAACAGATTTGCTCCTTGTCTTTTTGAGTTATTTCTCATATTTATTTAAATCTTCTTTACTCCTAAGTTTTCATTACCTAGTATAACAATAATCAGTGTTATATTTCTATCTCAAATCTCAGAGCTAGAGTTTTGTGTGTATCTGCAGAAAGGATCTTGTTGCAGGGCATGGTTGTGGGAAATTAGAGTCACCTCCGGCTCTGGAGTTGCAGGATAGGACAGGAAGCATTTCCCTATATGTTCCCATCCTGGAAGCAAACTATTTCCCCAGGATGGCTGAGAGCCTGAGTCCTGCAATTTGGTTTCCTGGGACAGAAGCTCTGTGGGCAGATGTCACTGGTTTATGAGGGTATGTTACAGTCCTTATGCATGGAAATGCATCAGTTTCTTCTATCTCATTTGTGTGGAAGGGCAATCTCAGATTTCATGATGCCAGCTCTCTCTTACTTGCACAAGCGCAGCATGTTGTACTTGGCACTCCACACTCAGGAATGGCCTTGTTTCCAGGGCAGTTTTTCCTGGGTCTTGGGGACTGCAGAAGTACAAATCACAATCCTGAGGCCACCTGGGCTTCAGTCTGCCCCACTACTCTAGTTGCCTGTCTTCAGACTGCCTCTCAAAAACAGGCAGCTGCATCCTCCATGCTGGCTTAGAGGCAAGGTGCACTGCAGATTCACAGCGTTGATGGGCAAAAGCATATGTGATGCTTTCTCTGCCCTCTGCAGCTCTGCAGCACCATGTTTCATGCCAGTCACCTACTCTTGTGTTTCAGTATATATGGTCATCATACTTTTATCGTAATTCTCTGTTTTCACTTCTCCCATTATTGTTTTAGTCAGTACTGGTGTCAGTCACATGTGAGCACATTTATGCCTCAATCATGTCAGTGTCACAAACTTCATTGTGCTGAGTACTTTGTAGTTCTTCAGCCTGGCTATGTCCTTGCTGACACTGATGGAAACTAAATGTTACTTTGGGGTATTCATCAGAGTTGCAGTAGTGTAAAACCTATCCAAATGTGCCAAAGCACAGCTTGAAATTTTGCACAGGGTTGTAATAAAGCATTTTCTAAGATTTTTCTGCAGTGATCTTCACAACCGATATGGTAAAATCTCTCCTGACTGAAAAAAATATCCAGACAGGCACCTTCAGTGCTAGTAGCTGTCTCAGTGCCTGCTGAGTTCAGTAAAGTGGCAGTGGTGCCTCTGAGTACTGAGCTGCATGATCCCATTGAAACTACATTTGTTTTCAAATGTCTGTGCTTGGCAGTTGCTGGGCAGTTTGCTCAGAGGAAATAAAGCCTAGGATGTGGGATATGAAACATGAGCTCCCAAGGTGCTGGTTCCGATAGGATACACTGCTTCTGCTGTATCGGTCGTATAAATATGAGCCATGTTTTTATCTGGGGAGGCAATCTGTTCCTTGAGCTAAGATTCTCACTCCTTGGTGGTGAGCTGACTTGGCTTCTCTTTAAGGTAATTAGCAATAGACCTTCTTTTTATTTTGACCAGAATTCAAACATCTGTTCCTGAAATCTATAGTGAAAGTAGAAACATAATCATATTCATAACCGCAAACTGTGCATAATGAAAAGTCACATAAGTTTTCTCTGCGAGGCATTTAGCCCTGATGTGCTGCTTTAACTGCTAAGCTGCACTTATGTATACAGCTAAGAGCAAGCCCTCTTGTCAAGCATTTGTGCACAAACATCCCACATTGCCTCTTGTAACAACAGCCACATTATGCTTCCTTGCACAAAACCAGCTGTCAGTTTAGATTTCCTTAATCCTGTCAGATTTCAACTCAGCCAGCTAACAACTATTATCTATGGGAAACCCTTCTGTGAAATAAAGCAACGTCCTTACTGAAATGACATGTCATAAAAATAAGTTTGGTCACCAGTTCAAGGAAATACTTTGTTTAAGTTTGAAAATTGCAGGCATATTGTATCATATTCTTATATATATTTCAGAAACGATGAACAGAACAGCACAGAAACAGCATGCAGGACCAGATCAGCACTTGCCCTAGTCACATAACACACTTAAACAGTGCAATTGTCATTTGCAAGTCTTTGCTATGTAGGCAGCGCACACGTATGTGCAATGGCACAGTATTCTTGGGCATAGCCTTTACAAACTCCATCAATGGGAATGAGGAATACTGCAGCGCTTATTTCTGCCTGTGGTAAATAGGAGGCAGAAGGAAAGCAGGCTGTGTTTCCTGACTCTGGACACTGAACACCATATGGGTCAGATCAATGAATGACCATGAGCATCTTAAATGCAGCAGTCCTGAGCTTTCTTATTCCCCAGTGAACCCTTCAAATTGCTTATGCTTCCCTACACATCTGACTCACCGTGCAGGAGGATTTAGGAAGATTGGATTCTCATAAGGAGCATATCTTGCTAGCTGAGGAAAGGAAGGTGTCCCAAAGTCAAGTCAACGTATTCAAATATGTTCTCACTGCTAGGGCTATAAGCACATAAGATTTTGACAAGAATTGCACCGTCTTAGGACACTGACTGGAGAGTTGGACACAATACTTTGTCTGTTTATTTTTCTTTTCTTTCTCTTGGTTGTGTGTTTGTTTGTTTTCTTTTTTTTCCATTTGCATTTGCAGCATAAATGAATTATGGAATTGCTAACCACAGACAGTTTAAAGCCAGAAGTCAGTAGAGTGTCTTAAAAAAGAAAATTTGAAACAAGGAGATTTTTTTGGTTACATTGCAGATACCCCTAAAACCATAGTTTTCTGGCCTTCCTCTCCCCCTCAATTCCACACACCCCTCCCCTCCCCCCCCTCTTATTTTCCCCTATTTTTTCTTTCTAATGATAGCTATGACCTTCAGCTACTTACAAGATTTGGCATCAGGGACTTGCAGAAAAAAATAATTATGTATAAATGGGACTCATGATAAAATCCTGAGAGCTGACAACGAATACATACTCTGATAATCTTTTTACATCCTGGTTCTGAAACACAGTCAAGTTGTTAAAGTGTTCAAATGGAACTCTCCTCATGACATTTCAAGACACCTGATAAAACATTTGTAAAAACAAGGGAACAGATTTGGGTTTGGGTTTACAAAACAAAGTACAATCCACAGCTGTGCAAAAACCATTTGCCTCCTTGTTTAGGAGGAATATAGTGACTTTTTGAAGATAACGTTTGTGTGGAAAAGGGAGAGGGGTTGGTAGCTTTTTCCAGTAAATGCACTAAATACAATTTTATAAGCTTTCCTTTAAAATTTTGCTTTTCTAAATTAAAATGATGCTGCTTTACTAATAGTTACTTCCAACCTAATTATTTTGGTTCTATTGAGTTCAAACTGCTATTTAGAGAGGAAAAAGCACCCCTGCTGTGGCCTGTTCCCTGTAGGTTGATGGAGGCCTCTGGGCAATCAAACTAATCAGAGTGCTGTCTCAGGGTCAGACTGATCTCTGCAGAGGCTGCAGCTGAGCTTTTCACATCATGTTTGAAAGTCATACGCATTTTATGTAAAGGTGACGGGCAAAAGCATGCAAGAATCCAAAGCATGCAAGAAAGGTGTTTTAACAGGACAGAAGTGAAACCTCTTTTCAGTACTCGGTATTAAATCGTGTGTAGCATCTGTATTTTTGGAAACAAGCACACAAACCAAAACAAATAAAAACAACAAAAAAGGACTTCCCCAAACTATTGTTTCTAGGATGATCTTGTGGTACAATAGTGAGAGAGAAGCTGAGAGTAAAAGTCTGTTTCCACTACAGACATCCAGTGTGGTTTTATGGTAGTGTCTATTTCTTTATTCTGATGCCAAAAAGAAGAAACAGAAGTACATCCTTTCTGGATGCCTTGGTCTGTCAATTCATTTGACCTAGACCTAAGTGCTTAGTGGCAGACATTCTTGTCTCCTCAGTAGTGGAGAAGCACCCGGCACAATAAAAGCCTAATCTCTGCTGAATCCCAGCGATGCTCTAATAACAATAGTAAGGAAGTGCAGGAAGTGCAGGAAGTGGAGCATTTAAAGACAACAGGAGAACAAGGTTAGGCAAGATCAGCTGGGACAAAACTTGCTAACTGGCTAACTACCAGGGTGATGAATGAGCAGTATACATAAGCTGGTTGGTTATTTTCAAAGCAGAGATGACTTTAAAAGTCCTACCTCAATATACACCCTACATTGTAAAGCTCTTGAACTTACTTGCTTTGAAGTTGCAGCACCCCTTTTAATGATACGCATTAAAATACCTGTCAATTCCTCAACATGTCCCGATGCACTTGACCTGATTAGATTTCCATGGCAGAGCCAAATACAACAAGCTGAAAGAGCTGGAAGTAGATCTACAGATACAGAACATTACGAAAGCCCTTAAAGTGCAAGAGTGACCTGATCTATGCAAGAAACATTCTATTTCCTGTGCAAAAGCCAAGCAGTTAGCACTATGCAGAGTATGGGCAAACGGTGCTTACAGCTAATCCATTTCAGAACAAGTAGAACTAGAAAAATTGAAAGAAAAAGATCTTTTCATGTGGTATGGTTTATCTTGTTGTGCTTTGCCTTGTTTTTCACAGAGGACTCTTGCTTTGAAAAGTTTGTCCAAAGCTGTGATGATTCTGTAAATAGCAGAAAAGCAGAAACATTGTAACAGTAATAAAAAAACTTAGCTGGATGGAATCAGAATACAGCAACATGGATAAGAAAAGTGTTAGGCAAATAGCTGCTGATTTTTCTTAGGAATTTAAGCTCCCTCAATATGATGGTGAGGAGCTAAAACAAATGTCAATATATGGCAAATTAGGACCAAAACTAGCCCGTGGTGTAGGACTGGTCTATTTTGCTTCTGCTGACAGAATGGAAAGATCTATTTTGTATGACTGTCTAATAATGGCTATTGGCTTATTTTTTCCTCTGCACATAAGGCAGAGGTATGTCCTTTGTTTCCCTTGACATCAATGTAACAATCTTGCACACACCCCAACTGTACCCTGGTCTCCCACCAATGCAACTTGTGCTCACCGGGGTCAATGTTGTCTACAAACATGGAGCGCCTTGTCTGAGAGGCCACAGGGAATATAGCAATATTAAAATTTTGCAAGCAAAGAAGAAGCTGAGTACTATTTTAAGCAAAGATTTTCCGTACAGACTTCCGATATTTCTTCTCTTTGTGTTTGTATTTCTCTGAAAGTATTGCATGTGGCCACAGAGGTAATTTTCCTTACTTCATTTACAGTACTTAGCTGTTCTTTTGCAACATGAGCCAGCTGGAAAGTTAGATGAGG
The DNA here is from genome assembly GCA_033816785.1 of Picus viridis. Lineage (NCBI taxonomy): Eukaryota > Metazoa > Chordata > Aves > Piciformes > Picidae > Picus > Picus viridis. The sequence goes on along the minus strand of CM066606.1, from coordinate 70,117,589 downwards.
AAGATAAGTTGAGAAGTTTTGCTCTTGAGAGTGACCAGACCTAACTCACCTTTCCATTTATAAATGCCTTATCAGGAAATGTCACATATATTAGTTCACTTCATAATGATTTCAGCTCAGTTAATATTATTTTAGTTTTTAGCTTTTCAGCTTGAAAAAAAGGGTGGAATTTTTTTCAGAACTCATTGATGCAAAAGGAGAATAGAAACTGCAAACAAAGTATTTTCCTTCTTGATTTGTGATAGAATAGCAAAGAAAGAAAGACAAGAGAAAAATGTCCTATATTGAAGATAGATGATTATGGATGGAAGATGGTGTGGCATCTGGAAAGAGAAATGAATATCCTGACACTGTGATCTCTTCCACATAAAGCTGTGTAGTATTAGGTCTTTGCTGCACAGATGTTTGCATCAGTATTTCTCATATTTTTGTTTTGTGTTGAATTCATGTTAGGAAAGTTCAGTCTGAGCTAATTAAAAAAACCCATAGTCTTGTATTTAAAAGCAATTCAGATGGAAAAAGATTATTTTCTTGAATTCTTTCAGTAGCAGAAGTTTGTGCTGCTGGTTGCTTTGCTTAAAACCAGAGAGTGGCCACCAGAACGCAGCTGTTGCTCCCGTTGGACTGCTTATGCTACTGAACAGATTTCTGTCTAGTCCCAGAAAAGATATATGAAAAACCTGAGTATAAGACAGACTCTTCAGGGTATCAGAGCTTTCCAGAAAGACACCTTATTTGGCCTTTTTTTCCTATAGCATACCCTATAGATTGTATAGTTTAATATATGGATTTTATTCAACTTCTTTGTGCTGTGTAGCTACAGGAATTATGCACTCTTTGAAGAAGAACCCCAAGCTAAAGGGTAAGATTACACCTGATTGTGCTGTGTCTCAGTGACCCATTGCAAAACTTGCAGTCTTTCTTTATTGCCTCCTTTTTCTCATCCTATATTTATTTCATATTTAGATTATGTTACTCCTATGCTGTCCATGTACAACAGGCACTGCAAGTCCAGGCTTGCTCAGGATTTTGAGTACTAACACAAGATATAGATACCTTACCACATAGGCTATTTGGAGAGTATCCATTTTTGCTTAAACAGGAACTGAGACACATTTAAATTCAGCAGGAGATTCCAGCTCCAGCTAATATTCCATGAATTCTCCCTTGTCCTTCACTCCAATAAGCCAGGAACCTCCCCAGAGAAAGCACTCCTCTCTCCCTCATGCTTGATTCTTTTCCAGGGATTTCAAATGCAGTAATGGTATATGGGCTGTTAGAAATTTCACTCCCTGGAGCTGGTAGAGAGTTAATTTGTTTCTATAATGAGGATCAGTCTCAGATATTTTTAATCTCTGCTTTTGGTGCAGGTATGCAGTGATGTCACAGGGCATGAGAGAACTGCAAGAAGAAAGAGGTCCTACAGGCATGTGTGATCTCAGCTTCTCCTGGTTCATGAACCTTGCTCAGCACTTGGTCACCACCACAGGAACAGTAGCCACTCTTCCTCTGACACATGTTTTCAATTTTCTTGCTTTACTGTATATTCCCTCCCCTTGGTAATCACCAGAAAGGTCCTTATTTTTATTCACTGATTATGGATTTATACACAGTACAAGCCCAGTTAACTAGCAAATGCTGGCAAGCAGTGGTTTGTCCAGGGAGGTACAGAGGAGCATTGCTCTTGGTGGGTGCTGCCTTCAGAGATGAGGGTGAGGTGGCAGCAAGACTGAACTGTTGTGGTCCCTTCTCTCTCCTGTAGTGTTGTACAGCTGCATCCAGTCCTGCAAGCTGTGTCTGCGCTCATCTCTGAAGTTTATGTCCTTAGCTGTTTCCTCAGCTTTGACCCTCCCAGTCTGGCTGGGAGCCATCTCAGACAGGGCTGAAGACGACCCAGAGACCATACCAAAACTGCCTTGCTGGGCCTAAAGCTGCACTTTATTGCTGGTTTGTGGAAGCACGCTCCAGAAATGCACAAAACTTAAAATCCACAAGATTATACCATGTTATAAGTAGCTTTTGTGCTTTGAGCTTGTGCCTTGAAACTACAAGGAATAAATATTTATTTTATCTTAAATATAAGCTACAGTTCCCACATAATCATACACAGACACAGGCCAGACACCAGAAAGCAGATGTGGGAAACAATCAGAAAAGGAAGACAGTGTAATTAATGCCAGGAGGTTGTTAGAACGCCCTTTGCCATCATGGTTATCATGTTGATGAGACAGTAATCTCATAAAGGTAACTGGGGGTCTGTCTCAGGAGTGGATGCCAGTAATGGTATTAACATCCTGTCTGGCCCAGTCAGATACAAGGCAGTGCTGGTTGAAAAAGCCATGCTGCTTCATTGCCATAACCCCATGAGTAGAAACACACACTTGTAGACTCTTGAGTAACACATTGGGTTAAAAAAGAAAATATCCCCAGGCCCAGAAGATTATATCCATATCTACATATTTAGTCAAAAAAAATGCCAAATGGACATAGTCTATATTAGACAGGTGAACTAACAGGTATTTTAAAAGTGCTTGCAAATGTCAAATCCTCATCCATCAGTAAAACTGTGTGGGCAAACCTTTGGGAGTGGTACCTGGTCCAGTGGTGTTCAGTACCTTCATCCACAGTCTACAGGAATAGATGTGACTACAATTGGTAAAATCTGCTGGTGCCACAAACATTGATGTTGCAGTAAATAATGAATGGAACATATCATGCATGCAGATGAGGTGGATTGATTGGTTAGGTGGGTCCATCTGAGCAATGTGTGCTTTGATATGACAAAAAGCAAAATTGCTTCAGGAAAGTTAAAGAATGTAGAAGGAAGGGCACAGCACTGGAATAGGCTTGGAGAAACAGTAGACAATCCATTAAGCATCAGCTCACAGGATAATGTTGTTGCTAAGTCTATGAAACTACAATTCAAGGAACTTTAAAGTAAACATTGACCATTACAAGATTTACAATAAAGTCATGAGAGTTGGCTACATTATCAGGCCCCATTCCCTCTGGGATGCCTCTGGTGTCAGTGGCTCCTCTGTGTGTGAGGGAATGTGTCTGTGATTTCTGCAGAAGGGCTGATGCTGTGCGTTTCCCAGGGACTTGTGCCTCCTTCCTCAGGGCTGCTTGCCTTGCTGGGGCAGTGCATAGGAGCTAAACTCTCTGTATCACTCTGAGCATCTCAGCTCTTTTTCACTTGCTTGCCTATGGAAATGCGCTCTGTGAGGTAACATGTGTGCTATATTGCACAACTACAATGACAGAGAACACCAAGAGACACATATTTTGTTCATAACCTTCGCTGTGTCTGTCCAGAGTGGTTGCTCTCCTTTGTAGGGCTAAAGGCAGTGACAAACAGCAACCCCACAGCAGAACACAGCATGGGGTTGCCACAGCAACCCCATGCAGAGCTACAGGCTGGGGTCAGAGTGGCTGGAGAGCTGCCAAACAGAGAGGGACCTGGGGGTGCTGATCGACACCCGCCTAAACATGAGCCAGCAGTGTGCCCAGGTGGCCAAGAGGGCCAATGGCATCCTGGCCTGTATTAAGAATAGTGTGGCCAGCAGGAGCAGGGAGGTCATTGTGCCCCTGTACTCTGCATTGGTTAGGCCACACCTTGAGTCCTGTGTCCAGTTCTGGGCCCCTCAGTTTAAGAAGGACATCGAGACACTTGAACGTGTCCAGAGAAGGGCAACAAGGCTGGTGAGAGGCCTTGAGCACAAGCCCTATGAGGAGAGGCTGAGGGAGCTGGGGTTGTTTAGCCTGGAGAAGAGAAGGACCAGGGGTGACCTCATTGCCCTCTACAACTACCTGAAGGGTGGTTGGGGACAGGAGGGGGTTGGTCTCTTCTCCCAGGCAACCAGCACCAGAACAAGGGGACACAGTCTCAAGCTGTGCCAGGGGAGGTTTAGACTCGAGGTGAGGAAGAAGTTCTTCACTGAGCGAGTCATTCGTCATTGGAATGGGCTGCCCAGGGAGGTGGTGGAGTTGCCGTCCCTGGAGGTGTTCAAGAGGAGACTGGACGTGGCACTTGGTGCCATGGTCTAGTTGTGAGGTCTGTTGGGACGGGTTGGACTTGATGATCCTTGGGGTCTCTTCCAACCTTGGTTATACTGTGATACTGTGATACTGTGTAACAGCCTGCGCATACACTCAGTTGATGCACGCTTACCGGGAGACCATGAGGCAGATCACATTGGTGTGATTAGGATACAAAGTTGCCATAGCTGTCCAGAGCTAACTTCCAGGACCGTTACAAGAGTGCGCAAGTTAACGCAGCCTTTGTAACATTTGAGCAGTCTGGGAAGTGGGATGGACGAAACACACCTCAGAGCAAGCAATTTGAAGAAGAGAAGCAAATCCCCAAATCACTTTACAGTGACCTCCTGACTCCCCTCAAGGATCTGGCAGTGTCTCTTAAATGAAAAATGTTTATGTGTCAACACTTTGTGTAATGCCTGAGACAAATGGAAGGGTTGTATCTCTTGCTCCTCTCCCTGTGGTGTAAGGCTACAGGTTTTATGTGCTTTTCCTTCCATGCTTTGCAGATAGCTGTAAGCTACCTTATTTTAATGAGATTTTGGGGTGGTTTTGAGTCTCTTCCGAGCTGTCAGAAAAAGCTTGCTGGTAGTATTTGTCTCTTTATGACAAAAATATCAGCAATATTACAGAAGTAATAATATCTTGGTCACATTGCTATCTTTTTTCTACTACTCTCTACTATTTCTATTTGAGGAGCTCATGGATGTTTCTAAAGCAGCTGTTTACAGAGACAACAAGCTCTAGTGGTGTTTTAGCAGTGCCAGCCATGGGCAGGTATCTACTATTCCTCTTGAAGGCAAAGAGCACAGCTAGTCAAAATGATGGCTTATCAGAGAACAGAAACAAGGAAATTGCATGAAAAGAAGAGGAACAGAAAGTGTCAGAAGGAACACAAACATGAAAAAGCAAAATGGAGGAAGAGAACTACTGAGACAGAATCAGACAAATGCAGACAATGTTGGAACCACATTAAGAGACAGTGAAAAAAAAAAAAAAAAAAAAAAAAAAAAAAAAAAAAAGCCCAAGGGCTAAGACATAGGATTCACATCCCCGTATTTTAGCCATTTCTTGTCAACCATTTCCAGTTATCTGTTTTCAGACATCTCTATCTGGTGCAGAGGATGCCTAGGCAGTTACCAAAGAGCAGGCATCTAACCTTTAAATGGCTCATTTCACCTCAAGGAGGAGAATGAGGGTGATGGAGCACTGGAATGGGCTGCCCACAGAGGTTGTGGAGTCTCCTTCTCTGGAGACTTTCAAAGCCAACCTGGACGTGTTCCTGTGTGGCCTGCCCTAGGTGATCCTGTTTTGACAGGGGGTTGGACCTAATGATCTCTGAAGGTCCCTTCCAACCCCTAACATTCTGTGATTCTGTGACTGGATCTCTGGAGTAAATTTCAGAGCTGCTCAGCTAGTTGCTCAGTCTCTTCCACAAGAAAGAACTTTGGTTTATGGGATAACTTGAAATCACTCCTAGCAAAGCTGCCATACTGTGATGTGTAATTGTTAGTGGCCTCTCAAAATTGCTCAGTTCTCAGGTACAGAAACACAGTATGCTGTATTCATAGTTGCCATAGATCAGTCTCCATCGGGTGGGGAACATAAACATATAAGGTAACCCACTGTTTCTGTTTTTCTTCCCTGTGAGACAGAGCAAGAACTTTGAGTAGTTTCACCATTTTGCATTATTCATTTGTAATAATGATTTAGAAGTATGTGCTATATATAAAATATGGTGTATGCATATATAATGTATATAAAAATAATATATATGTATTATATATGAGAAGGTTTGAGCTTTTAAGTCCACTGTGAATTCTACTTACCCTTTTGTTAGAAGGGGACCTGAATTATTGATGAAAATGGAAAGTAAAGATGTGTGAAAGGTATCAACATGTTAAAACACTGATCTTTTCATCTTCTAGGGACCCAAGAGGTAACATCTCTGAGGGTCCCCAAGCAAGTTTACAGCAGATGATATTTGCTTAACTGAATATAGAATGAGGATGAATGGAGAGAGAAATCTGTGGAAAATTTGATACAAAAAGTGTGCTGTGGTTTATAGTTTGGTACAAATAAATAGCATGGCAGGACTTGAACACATGTGCAAAAGAGTTACCAGTACAGATAAGAGGCCATCTCTGTACTGTCACTTCTGGGCAGAGTAGGAGTCCCTGAAATTGCTCTCTTTTCACACATGGCATATTGCTCCATCTCAAGGGCAGAAGAGGTCAAGAGGCAAGAACATCTTGAATCTGAAATGTAAGAGAGCATCTTGCAGCTACTAAGAGATTGCTTCATATCATCTTTCACAAAAAACCACCCCAGAAACAGCAACCTTATTTGCAAAATACCCCTGGTATTTCCATTCATAATCGCAGACACAATCTATTGACAAGTCAAAGATAAACAGCAACCAGTAGAAATCCAAGTCAAACAAGTCCAAAGAAACACAATTGTTAGTATGCTGAGAGGTTGTCCAGGTTCTCAAACATGAAGAGGATCCCCAGGGAGGGCCAGTCACAGGGCAGATGCACTGGCAGCTGAGTCCTCACTTGCAGAGATGCAGAAAGTTTCCTCCTGCCCCCTAAACCAGCTTTTCCTTCCTTAGTGAGCTTCCACACTCTGCACTGGAGGGACCCTAAGTGTGTCAAAGACACTCATTGCCGAGTGCCATAGCCTTACGGGCAAAGTTTATTCTTGTTTGCATCCTGTGGAAAATGCATAGAAAAAAGTAGACGTGCACAGAATAAGGGGATGTCCACTGTGATGCAAGAGGAAAACATTGCAGAAGTTAGCCAGATCTGTCTTTGAGGTCAAAATTGTCATCATTTTTTGCAGAGGTGGCTGCAGTTATGGAGAGAAAAGAAGGCAGCATTTCCTGCATCTCCAGCCTCCAGTGTAGGCCAAGGCCTGTGCAGCATGGCGAGGGAGTGATGTTAGGCATGCTCAATCACAGCTGTGGTAAGGTCAGATTCACAATATACATCATACATTATACATTACTGCATTATGGTCCAGTGAAAGTGTTCACACGTGGAAGTAAATTCAGTACCAGCATTTGCAGGGGTCTGGATTAAGACTCTGTCTGTGACTGAATTTTTGTTCACTGTTACACAGCTGAACACTGCCTGATGATATTTTCTATTCTTTATAAAGAAAATCATTCTTAGGATTACAAAAACCAAACCAAACCAACCTTATTATTTGGAGCACAGCCACAAAGAAAGTATTTCTTTGGGCAGAAAAAATCTCAATAACCTGGAATGTAATGTTTTGCTTATTGCAGTGAGGTTATATACAAACTCAGTGGTTGTCCCACTCTTGTTCTAAGAAAGAATAGAGGTTGATCAGACAAGTAATTGTCCTTTCAAGCCAAACTAAAGTCAGGACATTAACAGTCAGCATATTTTAAATTTTAGTTGTTTCAGTGTGAATCTTCCAAGCCTAAAAAGGTTGAGAAATCACATAACAAATAATGCACACTATGCATTTTCTTCAGAGAAGGAAGATCTTATAAGATTATGGTATTTGTTGAATGATATTGACTTTGGCTAAACACATGTTCTTTAAATGGGCAGGTGCAATTACTTTAATGCCACCTTCTGTTAATTTATGTTTTACCAAAATATAATAGCAAAGCACAGCAGAGGCTCTACATCATCTGATGCATTTTATCCCAGGTAAAAATCCAGGATGTAATTTAGGAAACAACAGGCAAGTTTTCTTCACATTATAGATCTTTGGAAAAGTGCAAATATCTAATAATAGACAAATTGATTGAAAAGGGAAGATCTTTAATCTGAAGAACACTCAGTACTATATCTGAATCAACATTAGAAACCAAGGCTTACTTCTGGGGAACAAATTATTTATCTGTCTACTAAAATACTTCTGTAAAGGAGGATCCAGCATCTATCACATGAGTTCTGTAGTATGGGGAAAATTGATCATATTTCATAATTAATATGGCTCTACTAACAAGACAGTGCCAGCAATGGAGCCAACAATACTTTCAAAATTAGGTAACAGAAAGGAAAAGGGGGTTCTCCTGTTGGGATTCCAGTTAAACTCCTGAAAGTGCCTTTGCATCTTAGAAAAATAATTCTTACTTGGAGCAGATACCAAATTGTTTACTGAAGAGTTGGGCCTGGGTCAGGTGGTGGTACAGGGATGCCTGAGGCTGGAGAGGACTGGTGAGGATGCAGGGATGATGTGCAACGCTGTGGTCACCAAAGACAACCACTGCAAATTTCCTGTGTAAAACAAACAGAAAACTTGTTCTGTTCCCCTCACCCTTCTGAAATAGCTTCCTATTTCTTGAACTGGGTTTTGTTGCTGACTACAAAAGAATGTAATAATAACCTGAAATGACAAAATTCCCCATTCAATGGGAATGTGCAAGTTTTGGAAAGCACGCTGTCTGAAGCCCATGGGAGGGGTCTGTCTGGAGAGGATGCTGCACCTGGACATGTGTGTCTCCCATGTGTCCTCCGGCGAGCATTTTTGCCTGTTATGTATGTCAGAGGATTTGCAGCAATGCTTGGTGCTCACTGGTCATGAGGCTGCCATATGTGTGCTTACCACATGGGGTAAAAGAGAAATGTTCTTTCCTCAAATCTAATGAGTTACTTTCATATTAGTTGTTGCTATCATGAGGTCTAGCCAGTTACTTGTTCTTTGTGCACAGTTTGTTTTGGTGATCTCCTAGGCTCCCTGTCATGTGAAATGTAAGCACAATCATGCAGCTGTAGCTGTAAAACAGGGAAATCAACAAAAGATGAGTTCTTTCTTACACCGTGCTTCGCTTGAAATCCATCCTGCATTGAGCAAGCCTTTGCTTGAAAGGCCATAAACAATTGCTCCTGCCCACAGTGGAGGGTGGCAGGTGTTCAGCAAGTAATTCCTATGCATGGAAACCTTGCACAGCCCTGTTTGTGTCCCCTCTCCCAGGAAGGAAAGCTAAGTGTCCTTCCCACCAGTTGCTCATGTTTGCTTAGCCTGGTCTCCGGGCGGTATTCCTTCTGCTAATTCCAGCTGAAGTCACCTCCTGAGCTGACAAAGCTGGCCAGTGAACTGCCCTGCCCATACTGCTGTCATTGCTCATTCCACTTGCCTGAAAAAAATGACTTTTTGTTTTTTAAAATGTATTTTCAGATTTGGCCAACCAATATATAAAAACTTTTTTCTCCCAAGCAGGGGTGAGGTCATTCAGATACTGAGCAGATCTGGGAGACTGAACGAGCCAGTTATGTCAGCCAGTTAATAACTTCACTGTTGTCATTTATTTGTCATTCATCCAGAAGAATCCAAAAGTGCTTTACATTCTTTAGAACTAAATTACAAACTCTTCTTGCTAAGAGGAGCATTTCACACACCACTGAAAGCCCATCACCCCTTGGGAGCAGTGAAGAGCTGTTCAGTGATGCCCTGTCACACTACTGCATCGGGAACAAGAGGCAAAGACCACAAAGGATAGCTGCAGCAGCCAGGGAGTTGGGTGCCATTCCAGAGACAACCCATGTGGCTACTAGGAAACTGTCCTACAGCCCTGGGATAATGCTTTACACCAGTACAGAGCACTGTGGAAATGAACCGTTGTGTCCAGGACACAAACCCTGATACAGAGCCCTCTGAAGCTGCACAGGAACCTTTCTCTGCAATGCCTGGTCTTTTCAGTAACCGGTCCACATGCTGCTTCTCAGTGAAGTTATGGAAATTATTACATGGAAATATATATTATATAGAAATACATATAACCAGAAAAATGTTCTTTTGTTAAATAGGAAAAATATCATTGGATGAGCCACCTCAGAAGGAGCCTATACTGAGGAGTAAGTTCAGCATTGCATGATGCTCTGTGAAAGGCTCAGGACAAAGAAGCGGATACTCTGCCAGAGTACATGTTACTTAGAATCACAGAACTGTTAGGGTTGGAAGGGGCTTCAAGAGTCATCTAGGTCCAACATACCTGCCATGAGCATAGACGCCTCACACTAGATTAGGTTGCTCAGACCCGCATCCATCCTGGCCTGGGGCTTGGTCTCTTCTCCCAGGCAACCACCAAGAGAACAAGAGGACACAGTCTCAAGCTGCACGAGGGGAGGTTTAGGATGGATGTTAGGAAGAAGTTCTTCATGGAAAGCGTGATTGGCCATTGGAATGGGCTGCCCAGGGAGGTGGTGGAGTCACCATTACTGGAGGTGTTTAAGAGACTGGATGAGGCACTTGGTGCCATGGTTTAGTTGTTTAGATGGTGTTGCATGATAAGGTTGGACTTGATGGTCTTGAAGGTCTTTTCCAACCTGGTTAATTCTATTCTATTCTATTCTATTCTATTCTATTCTATTCTATTCTATTCTATTCTATTCTATTCTATGCTATGCTATGCTATGCTATGCTATGCTATGCTATGCTATGCTATGCTATTGGAACCTGGAACTACAGGACAGTCAGCCTGACCTCAGTGCCAGGGAAAATTATGGAGCAGATGATCCTGGCGGCAATCACTGTGCACCTGCAGGACGGCCAAGGGCTCAGGTCCAGCCAACATGGATTTAGGAAGGGCAGGTCCTGCCTCTCCAACCTGATCTCCTTCTATGATCAGGTGACCCGTCTGGTGGATGTGGGGAGGCCTGTGGATGTGGTCTACCTGGACTTCAGCAAGGCCTTTGACACCGTCCCCCACAGCAAACTGCTGGCTAAGCTGTCAGCTCGTGGCTTGGGCAGCAACACTCTGTGCTGGGTTAGGAACTGGCTGGAGGGCTGGGCCCAGAGAGGTGGTGGTGAATGGTGCCACCTCCAGCTGGAGGCCAGTCACCAGTGGCGTCCCCAGGGATCAGTGCTGGGCCCCATCCTCTTTAATATCTTCATTGATGATCTGGATGAAGGGATTGAGACAGTCGTCAGCAAATTTGCAGATGACACCAAGTTAGGAGCAGATGTTGGTCAGTTAGAGGGTGGAAGGGCTCTGCAGAGGGACCTCAACCAACTGGACAGATGGGCGGAGTCCAATATGATGACATTCAACAAATCCAAGTGCCAGGTGATGCACTTTGGCCACAACAACCCCAGGCAGAGCTACAGGCTGGGGACGGAGTGGCTAGAGAGCAAACAGAAAGGGACCTGAGGGTACTGGTTGACAGCCGCCTGAACATGAGCTAGCAGTGTGTCCAGGTGGCCAAGAAGGCCAACGGCATCCTGGCCTTCATCAGGAATGGTGTGGCCAGCAGGAGCAGGGAAGTCATTGTGCCCCTGTACTCTGCTTTGGTTAGGCCACACCTTGAGTACTGTGTCCAGTTCTGGGCCCCTCAGTTTAAGAAGGACATCAAGACACTTGAACGTGTCCAGAGAAGGGCAAAAAGGCTGGTGAGAGGCCTTGAGCACAAGCCCTATGAGGAGAGGCTGAGGGAGCTGGGATTGTTTAGCCTGGAGAGGAGGAGGCTCAGGGGCGACCTCATTGCTCTCTACAACTACCTGAAAGGTGGTTGTAGCCAGGAAGGGGTTGGCCTCTTCTCTCTAGCAACCAGCACCAGAACAAGAGGACAGAGTCTCAAGCTGCTCCAAGGGAAGTTTAGCCTTGAGGTGAGGAGGAAGTTCTTCACTGAGAGAGTCATTCATCATTGGAATGGGCTGCCCAGGGAGGTGGTGGAGTCACCGTCCCTGGAGGTGTTCAAGAGGGGACTGGATGTGGCACTTGGTGCCATGGTCTAGTCATGAGGTCTGTTGTGACAGGTTCGACTCGATGATCTTTGAGGTCTCTTCCAACCTTGGCGATACTGTGATACTGTGATACTATTCTGTTCTAAAAGCCTCCAGGGTTGGGGCTTGTACCACCTCCCCGGGCAACCTGTTCCAGAGTCTCATCACTTTCATGGTAAAGAACTTCTTCCTAACATCCATTCTGAATCTACCCATTTCTACTTTTGTTCCATTCCCCCTAGTCCTTTCATTACCTGATACCCTAAAAAGTTTCTCCCCAGCTTTCTTGAGGCCCCCTTTAGATACTGGAAGGCCACAATAAGGTCTCCTAAGAGCCTTCTCTTCTCCTCACTGAACAGCCCCAACTCCCTCACTCTGTCCTCATAGGAGAGGTGCTCCAGCCCTCTGATCATTCTCATGGATGCTGTACTCCAGGTGGAGTCTCACCAGAGCGGAGTAGAGTGGGAGAATCACCTACCTTGACCTGCTGGCCTCTGCTGTGAAGGACAACAAAAAAATCCTTCTATAAATATATTAATAGCAAGAGGAGGGGCAAGGACAACCTCCACTCCCTAGTGGACATGGAGGGGAATGTTGTAACAAAAGATGAGGAAAAGGCAGAGGTACTTAACACCTTCTTTGCCTCAAATTTTAATAGCAGGACAGTTTGTCTTCTGGACAACTGGCCTCCTGAGCTTGCAGATGGAGTCAGGGAGCAGTATAGCTCCCCAGTGATCCAGGAGGAAGCAGTTAGAGACCTTCTTAGCTGCTTGGACCCCCACAGACTGTGTCCAGTTCTGGGGCCCTCAGTTTAGGAATGGTGTTGAGTTGCTGGAATGTGTCCAGAGAAGGGCAACAAAGCTGATGAGGGGGTTGGAACACAAGCCCTATGAGGAGAGGCTGAGGGAGCTGGGGTTGCTTAGTCTGGAGAAAAGGAGACTCAGGAAAGACCTTCTTGCTGTCTACAATACAATACAATACAATACAATACAACACAATACAATACACCAGGTTGGAAGAGACCTTCAAGATCATCGCGTCCAACCCATCAACCAATCCAACCCACCCAACAACTAGACCATGCAGCCAAGCACCCCATCAAGTCTTCTCCTGAACACCTCCAATGAAGGTGACTCCACCACCTCCACGGGTAGCCGATTCCAATGGCCAATCACTCTCTCCGTGTAGAACTTCTTCCTAACATCCAGCCTAAACCTGCCCTGGCGCAGCCTGAGACTGTGTCCTCTTGTTCTGGTACTGGCTGCCTGGGAGAAGAGACCAACCTCTGCCTGGCTACAACCTCCCTTCAGGTAGTTGTAGAGAGCAAGAAGGTCACCCCTCAGTCTCCTCTTCTCCAGGCTAAGCAACCCCAGCTCCCTCAGCCTTTCCTCATAGGGCTTGTGTTCCAAACCCCTCACCAGCTTTGTTGCCCTTCTCTGGACACGCTCCAGCAACTCAACATCCTTCCTAAACTGAGGGGCCCAGAACTGGACACAGGACTCAAGGTGTGGCCTAACCAGTGCAGTGTACAGGGGCAGAATGACCTCCCTGCTCCTGCTGGCCACACTCTTCCTGAGGCAGGCCAGGATGCCATTGGCCTTCTTGGCTGCCTGGGCACACTGCAGGCTCATGTTCAGCCTACAATCAACCAGTACCCCCAGGTTCCTCTCTGCCTGGCCACTCTCCAGCCACTCTGACCCCAGCCTGTAGCACTGCCTGGGGTTGTTGTGGCCAATGTGCAGAACCCAGCACTTGGATGTGTTAAATCTCATGCCATTGGACTCCGCCCATCTGTCCAGCCTGTCGAGGTCCCTCTGCAAAGCCTCTCTGCCCTCCAGCAGATCAACTCCTGCCCCCAGCTTGGTGTCATCTGCAAATTTACTGATGATGGACTCAATGCCCTCATCCAGATCATCAATAAAGATGTTGAAGAGCATGGAGCCCAGCACTGATCCCTGGGGCACACCACTAGTGACAGGCCGCCAGCTGGATGTGGCACCATTCACCACCACTCTCAGGGCTCGGCCCTCCAGCCAGTTCCTAACCCAACACAGTGTGATCCTGTCCAAGCCATGGGCTGACAGCTTGGCCAGGAGTTTGCTGTGGGGGATGGTGTCAAAGGCCTTGCTGAGGTCCAGGTAGACCACATCCACAGGCCTCCCCACATCCACCAGGCGGGTCACCTGATCATAGAAGGAGATCAGGTTGGTCAGGCAGGACCTGCCCTTCCTGAATCCATGCTGGCTAGGCCTCATCCCTTGGCCATCCTGTAAGTGCTGTGTGATCGCACTCAAGATGACCTGTTCCATAATCTTGCCTGGCACTGAGGTCAGGCTGACAGGCCTATAATTCCCTGGCTCATCCAACCGGCCCTTCTTGTGGATGGGCACCACGTTGGCCAGCTTCCAGTCTTCTGGGACCTCTCCAGTGAGCCAGGACTGCTGAAAAATGATGGAAAGTGGCTTGGACAGCTCATCTGTCAGCTCTCTCAGCACCCTAGGATGGATCCCATCCGGTCCCATGGCCTTGTGGGGGTCCAAGTGGCTCAGAAGATCTCTAACTTCCTCCTGGAGCAGCGGGAAACTATGCAGCTCTCTGGCTCCTTCTGCCAGCTCTGCAGGCCAGCTGTCTGGAAGACGTTCTGCCCTGCTAGTGAAGACTGAGGCAAAGAAGGTGTTAAGTACCTCTGCCTTTTCCTCATCCTTAGTTACAGCGTTCCCCTCTGTGTCAACCAAGGAGTGGAGGTTGTCCTTGCCCTTCTTCTTGCTATTGATGTATTATAGAAGGACTTTTTGTTGTCCTTCACAGCAGAGGCCAGTCTAAGTTCTAAATGGGCTTTTGCCTTCCTAATTTTTCTTCCTGCATGTCCTAGCAACATCCCTAAACACTCCATGGGTTGCCTCCCCTTTCTTCCAAAGATGATACACCCTCTTTTTTTCCCTTAGTTCTATTAAAAGTTCATTGCCCATCCAGGCTGGCTGTCTGCCCCGGCGGCTCATCTTCCGGCACACTGGCACAGCCTGTTCTTGCACCTTCAATAGTTCTTCCTTGAAGTAGGTCCAGCTGTCCTGGACCCCTTTGTTTTTAAGGGCTGATTCCCAAGGAACCTTCTGAATTAGTTCCTTGAGTAGCCTGAAGTCTGCCCTCCTGAAGTCCAGAGTGGAGGTCTTCTTGCTCCCCTCTTGGCTTGGCTACATACCGAAAACTCAATTATCTCGTGGTCACTGGTGCCTAAACACCCTCCAACCACCACATCACCCACCAGCCCTTCCCTGTTGGTGAAGAGGAGGTCAAGCATAGCCTTACCCCTGGTAGGCTCGCACAGCACCTGGGATAAGAAGCTGTCCTCCATGCACTCTAAGAACCTCAAACCTACAACTACCGGAAGGGAGGTTGTAGCCAGGTGGGAGTTGGTATCTTCTCCCAGACAACCAACAACAGAACAAGAGCACACAGTCTCAAGCTGTGCCAGGGGGAAGTTTAGGCTTGATTTTAGAAGGAGATTCTTCCCAGAAAGAGAGACTGCCCATTGGAATGTGCTGCCCAGGGACGTGGTGGGGTCAACATCAGCTTGGCCAGGAGTTTGCTGGTCACACTTCTCTTGATCCAACCCAGGATACCTTGTGGCTCTCTTGGCCATAAGGGCACATTGTTGTTCCATGGAGAACTTGCTGTCTACCAGGACTCCAAGGTCTTTTCCATGGAGCTGCTTTCTAACAGGGCAGGCCCTAACCTGTACTGGTGCCTGCTGTTATTCCTACCCAGATGCATGACCCTGCGCTTGTCCTTATTGAACTTCATGAGGTTTGCCTTCACCCAGCTCTCCAGCCTGTCCAGATCTTGGTGGATGACATTGTGCCCATTGGTTTTGCCTTCTTAATATTTCCAAGCAGCTTTTCACTGCTGGAAGTCACCTGTGCTTATCCATTATCAGAAAATCTGCTTTTGATAGTGCCCTTTCATTTGCTTTAATATTTGAAAAGGGCATTCTGAATTTTCTTAATTAAATAGATAAAGCTTCAAACAGCTTCTCCAGGTGACCTGGAGGACCCTACAGCCTTGGCAAGTTTGCTAATCTAATTTGCTAAGAATGTTATTACCTGCAGTTCTGTTAAAGATCCCATTTCCAAACAGCCAAAACCTGCTATTGAAAGACTGTCTTATATGATCCTTCTCTTGGCATACCCAAAAGTAATAAGAAAAATTTTTACTTCAGCTGTTAAAATCCTCAAATTGCTTTTTTCTTTATAAATTAAGTCAAATTGCAACATTTCAACAGTGAAATCTTTGCATTCTCCAGCATAATATACAGGCCATTTTGCTTTTTATAATAGCAAAATAAAATTTGATAACTGATTTTGAGACAGAAGGGTAATTTACTGCAAAGCCATGAGTCCTACATTTGTTTCTGGCTTTGACTTATCATGTGAAAATTAATCTAGATTAATTAGGACACATGCATATGAATGTTCTATGCATGATGCACTTCCCTTCCTAGATTTAAAATATTTCTAAACTAAATCTGGAAATTCAAGTGGAGGCTGAGAATACTGATATGATAATAAGATGTAAAAAGCCACAATAGCCAGCTTGATTTAAGGGACCTAATTCTGCATCCATTTAGCTCCATTAGTAAATGCAGCCATCAAGACACAAAAGCCAAAACCAGATAATAGACTGAAGTATCCAGTTCAGTATGTAGAGGATGAACCTGTTTGTACCTTTATTCATTGGTTGTAATAGATCTTGAATGCCTTATTGATAGGTAAAATGAATCAAGAGGACTATTGCTGTCATTCAATTAGCAGTATCTGTGAATAGCCCTGCTGTGTGATGCAATATGGATTGCTGGCAAACCAGTAGCTCTCAAAGGTTTTGCATGCAGCCTCTTCCACTTTTTTTGCACTGTGCTTACTCTCCCCCAGCCTTTGCAGTGGCTCATTCCCACTGAACCAGAAAAAGCTGGCTGTGGGGTGAGCCTCATGCAGGTATCTGCTGGCTGGATCAGTTTGTTGGACCTTGGCTAGTCCAAGCTGTAATTAAAATCAATAAATAAATAGCCACTAGTTTTCTTCAAGTGCATGAGGTTCAACAAGTCAAAATGCAAGTTCCTGCATCTGGCTTGGGCTGATCCCAGGCACAAACACAGGCAGGGAGAAGAGTAGGTTGAAAGTAGCTCTGAAGAAAAAGACTTGGGAGTTCTAGTTGGTGAGAAGCTCAGCATGAGCTGGCAGAGCACTTATGCAGCCCAGAAGGTAAACCACATCCTGGGCTCTATCAGGACAAGTGTTGTCACCAGATCAAGACAGGTGGTTCTTCCCCTTTACTCTGCTCTTGTGAGATCCTGCCTCGAGTAATGCATCCATTTCTGGTGTCCCCATCATAAGAAGGACATAGAACTGTTGGAGCAAGTCCAGAAGAGGGCCATACAGATGATTCAAGGGCTGGAGTACCTCTGCTATCAGGATGACCTGAGGGAGATGGGGTTGTTCAACCCGGAGAAGACTCCAGGGGGACCTTACAGCTGCCTTCCAATACCTGAGGGTAACCTACAGGAAGGCTGGAGAAAGACTCTTCATAAGGGTGTCTAGCAATAAGACAAGGGTGAAAGGTTTAAAGTTGAGGGAGAGTAGATTTAGACTGGATATCAGTAGGAAATTCTGCAGTACAAGAGTGATGAGACTCTGGAACAGGCTGCCCAGTGGATGCCTCCTCCCTGGGGATGTTTGAGGCCAACTTGGATGAGGCCTTGAGCAGCTGAGTCTAGTTGAGTGGCATCCCTGCCCATGGCTGGACATTTCTAAACTAAGTCATTCTATAATTCAATCCATTGGCTGTTATATTAAAATAAAGAAAAGAAGCATAATTTTTTTTTTTGTATGAAAATGGTATGATGTTTTTGGTATGTAGAGGAATGAGAGCTAGAAATAAGGGAAACAACTCTTTCCCATCTATCTTTTCAAACATCTTTTGCCTGTGAGCAAAGCATGGCTCATGAAATAAAAATGAGACCAGACACCACTGGACACACCAAAGTTGATAAGAATATTGTTATGATTGTAAAGAGGTTATTAATATTCAATAGTCAGAATGATCAATAAAAATGTTGATAACTTTATTAATAAAAAAAAAAACACAGAAAATGTTAATAAGACCTATTTACTGGTTCAAAATATTCAGTTGTGGAACAGATACATCACCAGCAGGAACATGTAACAATTTAAGCATTATGAACAAAAATCCAGAAAAAAGAAACAGAAATTTAAACTGTAAGAAAAAAGAGAACATCAGCAACATGTTGGAGATTGCCCACAAAGGGGGTGGGGAACTCTGGAATTCTTTAGGGCAACAGACCTTTAACAGATGCTTATAAAAATCAGATTTCATAATTACTCACAGATCGTGGTACCACGCAGCACATGTGGGGATTTAAACAAAACCAAAATGGTGTCAACCACGTGAGAGCTGCAGGAACAGAGTTTCACTTTCTGTTGGCTTCTGTAGCTTGTCGCTAAGTGACATACAGGGTTTATCTCCAGAGGCTTTTTAGCTGAAAGCTTTGTAGGAAAGAGGTTGCTGCTGAAGCTTGCAGGGCTTGTTGGCTTTGTAGCTTTGCCTATTTGGAGAGGTTCTTCAGCTGCAATCTTCACAGCGGTGCTTGTTGCTTCTTCCAGTAAAATGAAACTGTCCTGGGGACTCTTGGCTCCTCCTGGGGTTTGTCTCTCGGCCCAGCAAGACATATCTGCTCTGCTCCTGGGCTTTACAATGCTTATACAGCAAGAGATCTTGCAGTGTTGCCTGGGTAAATTGAAGCACAGCTCGGATTCCAGGCAAGGCTTGTGACTTCTCCCAGAGCTTGGACAATTGCAAGGCAAGGCACTGGCTCTTTGGACTGGTATTTATAGATTTCCTGAGATGATGGCCAGTGACAACAAAGATTAAGAGATAGAAACCTGACACTTTAACCTATAGAATGAGTTTTCTCCAAACATGGCCAAAGGCATGCACACCTGGACCACTTGGACTCCAGGGCATGTTCAGACAAGCCTGGGCAATGTGGGCATTTTCCTGAAAAACCAGACCTGTTGGCTCCTGCCCCGTTGTCTGATTCTGAGCATTTTAGAGGCTTTTTTTGCCTTCAGGACAAATATTCCTCAGTCATCTCCTAATTTTGGGCAGACTATTATACAAGTAGATCATTGTGATTAGCTGTTACCATTTATTTTCCTTCCAGGCTATAAGAAATACACAGGGGAAAAAATGACTGAAAAATGAAAAATCTTGACCATGGGAAAAAAAAAAAAAAAAAAAAGTACACTTTAAAGAAAGCAAGAGAAAAGAAGGCTTCCATCACTTTACTAGGCTTGTTAACAACCCAAGGTGGAATATGGATCTTAGCAGTTCATTTATTTCCCAAATTCTATAATAAAGGTAGGTGATTTCTCTGATTTGGCTTTGCTGAATCTCAAAGCCTGGGGTTGTGCTTGTTTAGCAGAGTCTCCTCAGGTTGAAGTTTGCTTTTCAAATGAGTCAATAGCAATGGCAATAAAATACTTTTCACTTCTAAATGTCCTTTCATCTGAGATGCCAAAACACTTTGCACAAGTTAAATGCTTCTCACAATACTGAAATGTAGCTGTGGATTATTATCCTGGTAGTGGCAGCAATCAGAACAGATTAACAGAGCAGGAAAGCAGTTTGCTCGGGCCAGTGGCAAAAAATGGAAACAGAATATGGGGCAGAAGTGCTGCCTACACAATGTGGAGGAAACCAAATATGTTTCACCTGCTACTGTCCTCTGTGTGTCACTGCTAAGATGATATCTAGCTTTGTTCCATGTCTTGACTATAACACCAGTTGTGGTTTCTAGGCTATTTTTGTAATGCTGAGCATTTGAGTGCTAATACAATCATCATAGAAAACAGTTCTTTTCCAAACAGGAAACATGCAAGCCTCAGGAGTGAGGGAGGGGGAAAAAAAAAAAAAGAATGGGAAAGGTTGATGGTTAGCAAAAATAATGTGAATTCTTATTTTGAATAGCCAAAGGCATCTTTATCTAGTAAGTAGGGACACCCATGCTCCTGGTCATCCTGAGTAACTTCATGCAAGTTGAATAAGAAGGTACTTAAAAGAAAGGAGTATTTTCTCTCTCCTACTCACCTCTTGTGAGACATACCAGTTGCCAGAGTGCTTGTACTCCTCTACAAGCAGGAATTTAGACTAGAGAAATGTCAAGAAAGTTGTCACAGCCCAAAACAATAGTCCAGCTGCTACACAAACTGCTGCTTTCAATGCAAATCAAGGCAAACTGAACATATCCTAAAGGATTTAATCTAGCAAGACTCAGAGAGACTGAGCAGAAGTATTTCTGTGAACATTCTCACTATTCTGTGCTGCTTTGATGATGATGCTGAAACACAGGGTGTAGCCAAGCTCAGCAAGAACAATTGGGTAGCACAGGTCACATTGCACCATGTTTTGAGTTGGTCTTAAGGAAAAGGCATCACCATGCCAGAGATTCTGTGCTCTGTAACTCCCATACTGTCTGCTCATATTGCTGCAGACAGTTAGGCTGCAGACAGGGCCCACATCCTTCAGGTTTCGGGTGTTCTTGGCTCTTCCTTGAATCCACCCAGGTTAAATGAATAGGCAGGCTGGAGCCTGTGAGATGCAAGACATACTGTGACCTTCAGAGCCTGCTGGGGAGTTTACACCAGAGTGACCTGCTAGGTATGGTCTGAAGGGTGGACCATAGACAGCAAGCAGGTGATCAGGTGATCTTGAGACATACCTCAAACAAGGCTTAATGAGTCAAGTGAGAAACTTGTTCTGTAGTAGCTGAAAACACAACTCTGAAAGTGGGGCTGGTGCCAGCATTCTTATCCCAGGTAAACTTTCCACTGCTCACTCTGAGCTGCTGTTGCATGGAGTCCAGGAACAGGCCATCAGCAGACCTGAATGGGTGACAGATTAAGCCATCCCTCCTTCTTTCACCAGTGTGCTGACAGGCATGAAGTTTTGAAAGTATTATGCTTTGCTGCAGCCTGTCCAAAACTGCAGATTATACAATACAATAATACAATACAATACACCAGGTTGGAAGAGACCTTCAAGATCATCGCGTCCAACCCATCAAACAATCCAACCCACCCAACAACTAGACCATACAGCCAAGCACCCCATCAAGTCTTCTCCTGAACACCTCCAGTGAAGGTGACTCCACCACCTCCACGGGTAGCCGATTCCAATGGGCAATCACTCTCTCCGTGTAGAACTTCTTCCTAACATCCAGCCTAAACCTGCCCTGGCGCAGCCTGAGGCTGTGTCCTCTTGTTCTGGTGCTGGCTGCCTGGGAGAAGAGGCCAACCTCTGCCTGGCTACAACCTCCCTTCAGGTAGTTGTAGAGAGCAATAAGGTCACCCCTCAGTCTCCTCTTCTCCAGGCTAAGCAACCCCAGCTCCCTCAGCCTTTCCTCATAGGGCTTGTGTTCCAAACCCCTCACCAGCTTTGTTGCCCTTCTCTGGACACGTTCCAGCAAGTCAACATCCTTCCTAAACTGAGGGGCCCAGAACTGGACACAGTACTCAAGGTGCGGCCTAACCAGTGCAGTGTACAGGGGCACAATGACCTCCCTGCTCCTGCTGGCCACACTGTTCCTGATGCAAGCCAGGATGCCATTAGCCTTCTTGGCTGCCTGGGCACACTGCAGGCTCATGTTCAGCCTACAATCAACCAGTACCCCCAGGTCCCTCTCTGCCTGGCCACTCTCCAGCCACTCTGACCCCAGCCTGTAGCACTGCATGGGGTTGTTGTGGCCAATGTGCAGAATCCGGCACTTGGATGTGTTAAATCTCATGCCATTGGACTCTGCCCATCTGTCCAGCCTGTCGAGGTCCCTCTGCAAAGCCTCTCTGCCCTCCAGCAAATCAACTGCTGCCCCCAGCTTGGTGTCATCTGCAAATTTACTGATGATGGACTCAATGCCCTCATCCAGATCATCAATAAAGATGTTGAAGAGCATGGGGCCCAGTACTGATCCCTGGGGCACACCACTAGTGACAGGCCGCCAGCTGGATGTGGCGCCATTCACCATTACTCTCTGGGCTCGGCCCTCCAGCCAGTTCCTAACCCAACGCAGTGTGCTCCTGTCCAAGCCACGGGCTGCCAGCTTGGCCAGGAGTTTGCTGTGGGGGACGGTGTCAAAGGCCTTGCTGAGGTCCAGGTAGACCACATCCACAGGCCTCCCCACATCCACCAGGCGGGTCACCTGATCATAGAAGGAGATCAGGTTGGTCAGGCAGGACCTGCCCCTCCTAAATCCATGCTGGCTAGGCCTGAGCCCCTGGCCATCCTGTAAGTGCTGTGTGATCGCACTCGAGATGAGCCGTTCCATAATCTTGCCTGGCACTGAGGTCAGGCTGACAGGCCTATAATTCCCCGGCTCTTCCAACCGGCCCTTCTTGTGGATGGGCACCACGTTAGCCAGCTTCCAGTCTTCTGGGACCTCTCCAGTGAGCCAGGACTGCTGAAAAATGATGGAAAGTGGCTTGGACAGCTCATCTGTCAGCAATCTCAGCACCCTAGGATGGATCCCATCCGGTCCCATGGCCTTGTGGGGGTCCAAGCGGCTCAGTAGATCTCTAACTTCCTCTTGGAGCAGTGGGAAACTATGCAGCTCTCTGGCTCCTTCTGCCAGCTCTGCAGGCCAGCTGTCTGGAAGACGTTCTGCCCTGCTAGTGAAGACTGAGGCAAAGAAGGTGTTAAGTACCTCTGCCTTTTCCTCATTCTTTGTTACAACGTTCCCCTCCGTGTCAACCAAGGAGTGGAGGTTGTCCTTGCCCTTCTTCTTGCTATTGATGTATTTATAGAAGGACTTTTTGTTGTCCTTCACAGCAGAGGCCAGTCTAAGTTCTAAATGGGCTTTTGCCTCCCTAATTTTCTTCCTGCACAACCTAGCAACATCCCTAAACATTCTGTAGGTTGCCTCCCCTTTCTTCCAAAGATGATACACCCTCTTTTTTCCCTAAGTTCTATTAAAAGTTCATTGCCCATCCAGGCTGGCCGTCTGCCCCGGCGGCTCATCTTCCGGCACACCGGCACAGCCTGTTCTTGCACCTTCAATAGTTCTTCCTTGAAGTAGGTCCAGCTCTCCTGGACCCCTTTGTTTTTAAGGGCAGATTCCCAAGGAACCTTCTGAATTAGTTCCTTGAGCAGCCTGAAGTCTGCCCTCCGGAAGTCCAGAGTGGAGGTCTTCTTGCTGCCCCTCTTGGCTTGGCTGCATACTGAAAACTCTATTATGTCGTGGTCACTGGTGCCTAAACACCCTCCGACCACCACATCACCCACCAGCCCTTCCCTGTTGGTGAAGAGGAGGTCAAGCATAGCCTTACCCCTGGTAGGCTCACGCAGCACCTGGGATAAGAAGCTGTCCTCCATGCACTCTAAGAACCTCCTAGACTGCCTCCTCTCTGCTGTGTTGAGATCCCAACAGATATCAGGCAGGTTGAAGTCACCCATGAGAACGAGGTCAGGTGATCTTGAGACAGCCTTAAGCTGCCTATAGAATGCCTCATCGACATCCTCCTCCTGGTTGGGTGGTCTATAACAGACGCCAACCAGGATGTCTGCCCTGTTGGTCTTCCCTCTAATTCTCACCCACAAGCACTCAACCCTATCATCCCTGATCTCCATCTCAACAGCATCCAGTGCCTCCCTGACGTACAGGGCCACCCCTCCACCCCTTCTTCCTTGCCTGTCTCTCCTGAAGAGCCTGTAGCCATCAATTGCAGCGCTCCAGTCATGCGAGTCGTCCCACCACGTCTCTGTGATGGCAACTACATCATAACTTTCTTGCTGCAACAAGGCTTCCAGCTCCTCTTGTTTGTTACCCATGCTTCGTGCATTAGTGTACATGCACTGCAGCTGGGCTGCTGGTTTCACCTCTAGCTCTAGCTTATCACCTCCAGACTCCTGCCTAAGGGCACTGGTTTCCGACCCTCCCCCTTCGAAGCTAGTTTAAAGCCCTGTCAATGAGACTTGCTAATTCCCTTCCCAGAATCTTTTTACCTTTGGGGGACAGGCCATTCTCATGTATTATGACCTTTCCCCTCCTCTGGGACAGATGTACTCCATCTGTTACCAGCTGACCTGGTGCAGTAGAAAGTTCCCCAAGATCGAAAAACCCAAAATTCATTCGTCTGCACCAGCCCCTAAGCCACTTGTTGACTACAGCGGCTGACCTGTTCCTTATTGTGTTCCCTCCTGCAACTAACGGTATCGATGTAAAAATTATTTGTGCACCTGACCCCTCAACCAGATCTCCCAGGGCCCTGAGGTCATTTTTGATAGCCCTGGGAGGCCTGGTACCAACATCATCATTCCCTAACTGCATGACCAATAAGGGATAATAATCTGAGGGCTGTACCAGACTGGGCAGCCTTCTGGTAACATCTCCAACTTGGACTCCTGCTAGGCTAATAACTTCCCTATGAGATGGGTCCGGCCTACATATGGGACCTTCTGTTCCCCTCAGGAGGGAATCACCAATTACAATTACCCTCCTTTTCTTTTTTAGGGAGCAAGTCCTGATGCCAGGGGAAGGCTGTTTAACCTTCTACTCCTCAGCATGATGGGTTTAGCCTTACATTTGTTTTAAATGCAACAGGAAAAGGTAGGAAAAGCAGGGCATAGCTCTGTGAGTTGTTGGCTATTAGTTTTCAGCAATTAAAAAAATCCACTTGGATTTCCTATTAACTGAAAAAAACACTCCCTGTTTCCCAGCATCACTGGGATATTTCTAGATCTTCTACTCAAAAGTCAATTATCTCAGTGGAACAGCAGTTTCCCTCCTCCCAACTCTGCTCTATGCTGAAACAAAGAGGAAACTGGTGTCGGTTTTTCTTACACAGCTTGACCCCTAGACTGCAAATTTTATTATTTGTGTGGCAGCAGAAGGCAAAGTAATGGGAAAAAAGCAAAAGCATGGGGAAGACAAGGAGAAAGAAGCTTGATTTCCCCAAGCTGCCCTAGGACTGACTCCAACTCAGGTAGGGCTGATTTGCGGCTATCAAGTAAGCAAACACAAAAGCATCAGTGAAAAGGCACAGAAGATTCTCCTTAGAGACTGACAGCTTGTTAAGCACCATTATTAATAAAAGTTCAACTTAAATGAAAGGGTCACCCATATAATGCTCTTTGAGCTCCCTGCTCTGTTCTGATAGAATCTTGCCATGTTTTTATTAATGAGGTTTATCTGACAGGCAATCTAACCCAGAGTTAACCAACATTTGTCCTCAGTTATGAGAATATATAGACTCTGCAATTACTCACCACTGACTGAAAGGACACCACACTCATCACTATCCTCCCTCCTCTGTAGTGGAAGGAGAAATATCTTGGACATGAATTTGATTTTTGCTTGAACTCTAGAAGCCACATTTCACTGAGAAAATCAAATCAGTGCAAGGGACTACATGGGAAGTATTACAGTGATCTATTAGTCATTGGAATGGGCTGCCCGGGGAGGTGGTTGAGTCCCTGGAGGCGTTCAGGAGGGGACTGGATGTGGCACTTGGTGCCATGGTCTAGTTGTGAGGTTATGGTTACAGATTGGACTCGATGATCTTCGAGGTCTCTTCCAACCTTGGTAATTCTATTCTATTCTATTCTATTCTATTCTATTCTATTCTATTCTATTCTATTCTATTCTATTCTATTCTAATTATTTAGAATAATTTTTGCATACCTGTAATGTAGCAACTGTGTCCTAAGGATCCTGAAGTCCAGGATGACTACAGGTGTCCTGCAAGACCTGAGAAATAAAAGAACTGTTCCTTATGTCCAAAAAGTAATGCCATGTCTTAAGACAAGTTATGAAGAGCATGAAATAGTTTAGTTCAGTATTTACTGGTGTTAAGTGGTTTCTTACAAGACCTCAGGCTAATTACCCTTATTTTATTGCCTTACTTTAGTAAAGCATTTTAATAAGACCATTCCAGAGAAGGTTTATTTAAGTTAGACCTGACATTTTTGAAAAGTTATAGGTGAAATTCGATGAGTATCCTATGTATGAGAGAGATCAAGGAAAGGGGAAATGCATTTTTTTGAGGAGCACAATCTGTTGTTTGGTTATCAGAGGAGTCCCTGACAACCATTCCTGTTAAAGAGCAAGATAATAAGCACTTTTATTCCAGAAGAAAAAAGGGGGGGGGGGGAATTTACTAAATTGAGCATGCAGTTTTGATATCTGATATTCAGGTGGTCCACAATGCTTACCTGTTTCCCAACAGCATTCTGGGAAGAAGGCATACAGAGAATGGAAAGATAACAGTAAGGTAATCTAGTCAGCCATTCTCCTACCTTTTTACTTGTAAAGAAGCTGTGCAAAGTCTCTGGTTCCTACACATCATCATCACCAGAGAACGGCTTAAACTAACCAGCCTTTCCTGTAACACCAGAGTGAACAGTCTGAAGTTACTCATGAAAGACTATGCTTGTTTTAGAAAACCACTTATTTTGTTCTTCAGAAACCAATTAGAAATGTTAATTTGAATAATAGTAAGAACTGGTGACATGACAAAGATGAAAATTAAATAAAAGGCTCAGCATATATAAATCAGCACAAATTTATTTCAGTGGAGCTACATCAGCGGGGACAAACAGGCTATCATCACTGTTGTCACTGACAACATGGCATTCTTTCTGGGAGAAGTTTTATCCACAACATCTTATTTCATTACCTTTCTCCTTGTCACTTTTTTTCATTACCTTTTTCATTGTCATTTTATAGTCATCTTCTCTGTGATAATCAATTTTTTTCTCTTTTAGGTGCTGAAGCTAAGCATTGTGCAACTTTAACACTGTCCAGACTTGGAAAAGAGGCCACTGGCATTTTTTGACTTTTCTGTGATGTTGATACATTAAAACAAAATCTATGAAACTAGACAATTTGGTTAAAAAAAAAAAAAAAAAGAAGGTTGTGTGAGTTTAAGGTTGTTAAAGGGCAACCTTAATTTATGTGCCAATAAGTTACACAAATATTTTCTCTACGATTCAATTAAGAGCAAGTAGTTTCCTTGGCAACAACCACATTACATGGAACTTACCCGAGCTCAGAGTTCCAGCAGAGTGCTTTCCTAAGAAAGGCGCATACTCATCTATCATGTAAATGTCTGATTTGTACATGGTTTTGAGAGAGAGGGAAGAAAATGGAATTTCCGGCAAATTAACACCACCCTTCCCCTTTACTGGAGTCAGACCCGTGGTCTTTTCAGTAGTTTTCTCATGCTTTTTGTTTATATCTCAGTGATAACTTCTCTATTAAAGGCTTAAAAAGGTAGGATTGTGAGCTCAGCCTTTTAAAAAATGCAAAAGGAGGGCAGCTTCCTGGCAAAAGGGATAGTTGGGAAGTCTGGGATGAAAACAAGAAGGTGTCGGTCTTCTTCCACGAAGAGTTGCTACTGAAACTGTGCTTTGTCGTTTAGTTATGATGATGGTGATTAGTCTTTTTTGGACAAAAATAAAGTATCTCAGCCTGATTACACATCAATTTGCTATTTCTTTTTAAGCTATAACCCTTCTCAGTGCTGCAATTGTTCCGTTATGTAACCCTTGCCAGGCGTTCTGGCTCTTCACATTCAATTCCATTCGGAGGTGTGTGAGCAGCACATACCTAGGAGAAAGCTGAAGATCTGCAGGCTGTTGCTGTGCTGGGAGCTTTCTTACACTTCTAAGGTATTCCCCAAAATAAATTGAAAAGTTGAGGTCAGAGCCAAAACTAAACCATCTCTGGATATGGAAACACTCAGCCCCATAGCAAGAGGCAGACCCTGCCCCACCTCCTCTCTGGAGGGAATGCCTTGTTTCCTTTCCATACACTCCTACTTCCTGGTGAAGGCTGCAACTCAGGAAAGTCCTGGCTCATCTCTACCATTGCATAACCCATCCATGGAAAATTGATTTAACCTCCAAGGAAATGTTTCTGCAAAGAAGGAACAAAATCTGTCCCACTGCTTTCATTCTGTGGCTTACATTCAAGTCAGTTTCAGGTTTTTAAGATGTTGCTTTACAACATTTCCCCCTCTTTCCTATGTCTATCAGCAGTGTGAAGCTGTAATTCACTCTTTTGAGCTGGTCACACCTCTCTGCTGTTAGAAAAGATTCTCATTAGCCACTCTGCAAACTTTTCCACTCAGAAATCACATGTACTCCTGGTATTTGTAGATCATTCATGGGAAGACAGGATCCTTTACATCCTTTTTGTGTTAGTGTGAATTTTGTGATGGAGCTGAGTGGTGGCAGAGTGCTTCACTCTCTGGGACTATTTTGTGTTCCTCCCATCTGTCTAATTGTTTTAGTTAAATTAATTAAAAAAAATAGAGGAATAATATTTGATAATTTATCTCATGCTTTGCACATTCAAGGTCATGCAGGATTATTTAATAGAATTATGATGGTAGCATTTTCCCAAGCATTATGCTCTGAAGGAGCAGCAATTCTGAGCAGCTTTATAAAACTTGTTTCTTGTTTATTTCCTATTTTATAGGTCCCTAAGTTACCAAAACCTAGAGATAATATGTAATTATCTCGTCCAGACTGCTCCAGTTCCAGGTCAATGTGAAGGTGGGATTGTGAGGAAATATACATTTCTCCTTACTTGATAAAATGTACAGGGTTGGTTAGTCAGTGGCTAGTGCTAAGATTTATGAACTCAGTCATAACTGATTAAACTTTAAGTGCCTAAGCATTGTAAATGATGTGACAGAGAAACACATTCTTATCATGTAGTGGCCTTGTCTAGTTCTGCCTCCCTCCCTCACAGCATTCAGTTGTACCTGTTCTTCAGTCAGCCTATTTCCCCCTTAACTGTGTTCTGTAACATATGAATTTCTCTGACTGCTTTGAAAGCTGGGAAATGAAAAGTCACTAAAAAGTCACCTCATCTGTGAGCAGACAGTGTGGAGTGAGACAGGAAACACAGGTCATTGCCTGTTGCTGCGTGTGCAGACAAGGTCTGATTTTTCTTTTGTCCAGTGGGAGCTGACACATTTTTGCTAACTTTGGGGTATTTTTTTCTTTGCCCTGCTAACTCTAGTGAGAAGCTACTGCAAACTGGGATTTTGCTAGCTCAGGAGGTGTGCAAATCTTTCCCTTCTTTCCTGGGAATGAGGTAAAGGCAGCTCAGGATGTCTGCAGTGACTTGCAATTATTCTGTTTTCTTGAATGTGCAAAAATGTGTCTCTTGCTGCTTGGCTTTCTCTCTCTCTTTTGGTGTTTGTTTGTTGTTTTGTTTTGTTTTTTTCCCCCCCCTTCTGCCCCACTTCTTCCTCCCCCAGTATTTTAATGGTGCTAGGTCACCTGTTCCAGCCATCAAATATTGCACCATGGTGTTCTGATAGAAATAACCTCTAAGACCCATTTTGAAATAAATACTAAATATTGCCCTGCGTCTTTAGAGTTCAACTTTTGGACAGCATCACTGTTCTTTTCCTTCACTGAGTGAAAATGCAAGGTCCTGTGTCTGGGTTGGTCCAATCCAGGTGCAAATACAAGCTGCATGCAGAGTGGGTTAAGAGTAGCTATGAAGAAAGAGGGTGTATTGAATTATGAGAAGCTCAACATGAACTGGCAGTGTGCTCATATAGCCCTAAAGGCAAATTGTATCCTAGACTGCATCCAGGGGAGTGCGGCCAGCAGGTCAAAAGAGGTGATTCTTTCCCCTTACTTTGCCCTTATGAAACCCCTTCTCGAATACTGCATTCAGTTCTGGTGTCCCCATCATAAGAAAGACACACAAGTATTGGACTGAGGAGGGCCACAAAGATGATCCAAGGGCTGGAATACCTCTGCTATGAGGATAAGCCAAAGGAACTGAAGGCTGGAGTGGGACTTTTCGTAAGGGTGTCTAGCAACAGGAGGAGGGATAACGGTTTTAAGCTGAGGGAGAGTAGGTTTAGATTAGATCTCAGGAAGAAGCTATTTAGTACAAAGTTGGTGAGACTATGAAATAGGTTGCCCAGAGAGGTTGTGGATGCCTTCTCCCTGGGGATATTCAAGGCCAAGCTGGATGAGGCCTTGAACAGCCAGTTCTAGTTGTGAGGCTTGTCTGCCCACGGCAGCAAGGTTGGAGTAGATATCTGTAAGGTCCCTTCCAACCTAAGCCATTCTATGATTCAATTCCTAAAGAGAAGAGACCAACCTCCTCCAGGCAACAACCTCCCTTCAGGTGCAGAGAGCAAGAACGTCTCCCCTGAGCCTCCTCTTCTCCAGGCTAAGCAACCCCAGCTCGCTCAGCCTCTCCTTATAGGGCTTGTGCGCCAAACCCCTCACCAGCTTTGTTGCCCTTCTCTGGACACACTGAAGAGTCTCAATGCCCTTCTTAAAATGAGGACCCCAGAACTGGACAGAGTACTCAAGGTGTGGCCTAACCAGTGCTAAGTATAGGGGCACAATGACTTCCCTGCTCCTGGCCACACTATTCCTGATGCAGGCCAGGATGCCATTGGCCTTGTTGGCCTCCTGGACACACTGCTCATGTTCAGCTGGCTGTCAGTCAGCACCTCCAGGTCCCTTTCTGCCTGGCCACTCTCCAGCCACTCCAACCCCAGCCTGTAGCACTGCATGGAGTTGTGGCCAATGTGAAGAACCCAGCACTCAGACTTGTTAAATGCCATCATGTTTGACTCTGCCCATCTGTCCAGCCTCTCAAGGTCCCTCTGCAGAGCTCTCCTACCCTCTAACAGATCAACACCTGCCCCCAGCTTGGTGTCAGCTGCAAACTTACTGATGATGGACTCCAAACCCCTCGTCCAGATCATCAATAAAGATATTGAACAGGATGGGGCCCAGCACTGATCCCTGGGGGATGCCACTGGTGACTGGCTGCCAGCTGGATGTGGCACCATTCACCACCACTCTCTAGGCTCGACCCTCCAGCCAGTTCCTAACCCAACACAGTGTGATCCTGTCCAAGCCATGGGCTGACAGCTTGGCCAGGAGTTTGCTGTGGGGGATGGTGTCAAAGGCCTTGCTGAAGTCCAGGTAGACTACATCCACAGCCTTCCCCACATCCACCAGGCGGGTCACCTGATCCTAGAAGGAGATCAGGTTGGTCAGGCAGGACCTGCCCTTCCTAAATCCATGCTGGCTAGGCCTGATCCCTTGGCCATCCTGTAAGTGCTGTGTGATCGCACTCAAGATGACCTGCTCCATAATCTTGCCTGGCACTGAGGTCAGGCTGACAGGCCTGGTGTTCCCTCGTTCCTCCAGCTGGCCCTTCTTGTGGATGAGCATCACGTTGGCCAGCTTCCAGTCATCTGGAACCTCTCCAGTGAGCCAGGACTGGTGGAAAATGATGGAGAGTGGCTTGGCCAGCTCACCTGCCAGTTCTCTCAGCACCCTAGGATGGATCCCATCTGGTCCCATGGACTTGTGAGTATCCAAGTGGCTCAGCAAGTCCCTAACTACTTCCTCATGGATTTCAGGAAGACTACACTTCCTGACCCCATCTATGTGGCAGTCATTGTCCTTGGAGGTGTTCAAGAAGCATGCATATGTGGCACTTCAGGATACGGTTTAATGGTCACAGCAGCTGGGTTATGGTTGGACTAGACGATCTTAAAGGTCTTTTACAACTTTAATGATTCCATGATTCTATATGGAAATTGTTTAAAATATAACCTTCCAGCTCTAGTCCTGAATCCTCTGCTCCCATTAGGATTCCCTTCCTTAATTTGAAGATCATAAAATCATAGAAGCATTTGTTGTGGTTTGGGAGAGCAATCCTCCCACCAGAGGCAAAAATAACAACTCAGACAAGCGGATTGCAAAAGTGATGGAAAGTTTAAATAGAAAAAAAAAAGAAACAACAATGAAAGTTTTACAGAGAAACCACAAGCACTGTGACAAAGAGAGAGAGATCCCAGAACATACCCAAGAACGACCCATCCCCACGTGGTGGGGGTACACCCAACCCCCCCCCCAGGGCTCTTTCTTCCCCCCACAACCCAGCCTTGGGCCTGGGCAGGCCCACAGGAGGCAGCTCACACCATGTTACCCAGGCAGCAGCAGGGGACGAAAGAGGAAGTGAAGACCCCGCGTGGATGTTTTATAGGGGAGCAGGGCAGTATGGGAATGGAATACCTGGTTTCCTGTGACCACCCACCTGGGCTGGGCCCACCCCTTGGGACCTCCCAGGTGTAGTCTGTGCAGTGGCATCCGGGCCAGCACCCAGCCTAAACCACCACACATTTAAGTTGGAAGAGATCATAGAGTTTAGTGTCAACCTAATACCACCATGGCCATTAAAACATGTCCAGAAGTGGCATGTCTACCATGTTTCTTGAACATCTCCAGGGGTGGTGAATCCACCACCTCCCTGGGAAGCCTGTTGTCTGACCACTCTTTCACACAGTTGCAGAGAACAATAAGTTCTCTTGTCAGGCTCCTCTTCTCCAGACTAAACAATCCCACTTCCCTTAGGTGCTCCTCATAAGAATTGCTTTCCAAACTCTTTTCTAGCTTTTTTGCCCTTTTCTGGACACACTCCAGTAACACATAAAATTGTATTGAACTCTTGTGGGTGGAAGACACCTTTCAGATCATCAAGTCCAACTGCTTGCTAGAGCTCACAATCCTACCACTACTGCTGTGCTACTACCATTAAAAATACTCTTCAGCATCACACCCATGCAACTTTTAAATACCTCTAGGGATGGTGACTCACCTCCTTGGGAAGTCTGTTCTAATGCTTGGTAACCCTTTCTGTGAAGAATGCTTTCCTAATATCCCACCAGTACTTCACTTGGCACAACTTGAGCCTGTTTCGTCTTGTCCTGTCACTTGTTGCATGTGAGAAGAGATTGACCCCCACTTTGCTTCAATCTTTTTCAGGTAGTTGTAGAGGGTGAGTTGTAGACAGCTTCCTCTTCTGAAGGCTGAGAAGTTCCCTCAGCTGTTCCACGTAAGACTTGAGTTCAAGGTCCTTGACCAGCTTTGTTGTTTTTCTTTGGACATATTCCACCAACAAAATGTCCTTCTTGTAGTGACAGGCCCAAAACCAATCAAAGCATTTGAGATGTGGCCTCACCAGTGCCAAATATTGGGAGGACAATTATTTCCCTGCTCTTGCTGGCCACAATATTCCTGATACAGGCCAGGATGCTCTTGGCCTTCTTGGCTACCTGAACACACTGCTTGCTCATGTTCAGACAGTTGGCAATCAGCATAGCCAGGTCCAGCTGAGGGTGCACTCAGTCCTTGATAAAGATATTCAAGAGAACTGGTCCCAGTAGCGAGCCCTGGGGAACACCACTTGCTACTGGCTGCCAACTTGATCATCTCTGTTCACTACCACTCTTCGGATCCAGCTATCCAAGCCAGTTTTTAACCCAGTGAAGTGCTCACCCATTCAAGCCATGAGAAGTCAGTTTCTTCAGGAGTAAGCTGTGGGAGACAGTGTCAAATGCTTTACTAAAGTCAAGGTAAACAACATCCCTTTCCCTTTCCCTTATTTACTAGGTTGGTCACCTTGTTTTAGAAGGACATCATGCAGATGATCTCCTTCATGAACCCATGCTGGCCTGCCTGATCACGTTGTATGTGCTGCATAATGGCACTCAAGATGATCTGCTTCATGACCTTCCCCAGCACCAAGGTCATACTGACAGAAATGTTGAAATACAGACATGTGTGCCACAAGCACATAAGGCAGTCTTTACAACTAATCATTTCCGCTTAAACTTTGTTTTCTGAATAAGTAGTATTTAATTATTTATTTTGCTCATAGAATTAAATAGGTGACTTAACATGCTTGTTGAGCCTGTGTTAATTATTCAGCTGCCTAATACACTACATCTCTCTGTTTTCAAGATGTCTTGCTGTGCCAATTTTTTTAATGCAATCTTAATGAGTACAGTAAGCCCATGCATCAACTCACAACTTGATCTACAAGTTCAAGTCGTAAACAGAAACTTTTTGGAACAAGCTCCACGCATCTGACAATGACTACATTGATCATATTATTGAGACAAGAAACTGCTCTTTTACATTTGCAGAACTAATGGGGAAATGGTGCATAGGTACAAAGTTACATGCAGAAATACAGAGACAGGTGAGCTTTTCACCTTCTCTTTGGGAGACAGGCATAGATATTTCTTTCATACAAATAACGCAGCAAATGTAACCCCTAGTCAGCTCACCCTGTTGCGTTTCTTATTGCAGTGTCATTGATGTAGCTGAGACCTGAGTTTGGTACAATGTGCTTTGTCTAGCCATCTGCTAAATTTGTGTAGTGACAAGGTATCTTTAAAGCTGGCTTTGGTCTGCATAATTTCATTGAATTGAGGAAGTGCCTCTATTATATCCTTTTGGGTAAAGATCAGATTTGCTTGGTTGGCAAAATTCAGGGTATTTTACCTATCCAGCTCTTATCAGATCCAATAAAAATGTCCAGAATCATTTCATACCCCTTTCATCTTGATGGCAAGAAGCCAAATTCCCTGCCTTAGTAAACTTTACTCAATGTCCTTTATCTTTTGGCTTCTCCTGATATCTATAATTTTGAATTCATGAGAAAGATCATTTGCTCTATAAACCAACAAACTGCATTGTGGTAGTTTTAGGCTATGCCTTTAAAAACCCACCACATGCATGAAGAGCTGTACTTCTATTGGACACCTAGAATAAGGAGAAACATGTTTCTTAGTGGAATTTCCTCTTGCAACAGGCAAATCAATATATTAAATATGGATGTTGCTGCTGCAGAGGCTTGTGGAGGCAAAAGTACAATGTTGACCCTTTTTCTACTTTCAGATGACAGCTCAGAACCTCCCCAGGCCAGAAAACCTTTGTTATTTAGAAATATTGGGAGGAGGTTGTGGTGCTGGGAAAACTCTGACGTTAAGAACAGTGTATTTTATTATGTTATTGCGATGATAGGGTGCGAAATCCTCCGGTGAGATCATAGCCCTGTTTTGGCAGGCGTTGTAGAAGGACTGAGTAAAAGATAAAGCCTTCAAGGGCTCACAATCTCACCAGCAGAAGCATGGATACCAAGTAGATATGGATGCAAATTCAGATTCACTTTCATGCCAGAAACATAGCAAAGACACAGCTGAAAAAGATGGAGACATCTGTTTGAGTCACAGCAAAGTCCAACAGAATGAGAAGCTTTTCTTGGCTATCCAGGCTTCCAGTCTGCTGCAGGGACTGGGAGAATGTGCTTGTGCTGATGCTACCACAATTGTCCACAGGTGGACAGGCTGGTGTGAAGCCCTGAAACATCACCTGGGCCAAGCCAAGTGGGTCACACTGGAAGATCAATTTGCAGCTATATTTTTTTGCTTGGGACTAGGGGACATTTTAGTCACAGGAAGCCAGTTTGATGAACACTGATCATCAGACTCATGACAAATTTTGTTTGTGCAATATGGGAGTGAAACTGGTACAGTAGTCTAGAAGAACTACCATGCAATGTTGCTTGGTTTTGCTTAGGCAGCTGGCATGATTTAGTCTTTCACTGCATTTTGGGGGCTCAGTGTCTATACTGTGTTGTGCTGTTCCAGCTGTTGCTGGTGATGCAGGCAAGCACTGCACTTCTCTGGTTTCCACTCTTGTCCAAGGCTGCACAAAGAAAACTCAGACAAGATGAATTAGATAATGTTTTTCTTTTTCTGATATTCAAGATGGTGAAAACAATGGTCTTACAAGATGTTTCTCTTTCCATAGGAAAGTTTTGGCATGAACTTTTTCTCAGGCTGACCAGCATAAAGATTTGCAGCTGGATTTACCACTGCTCTCCCAAGCATAAATATGGTTTTCTCTGCAGAAAGGGCATAAGAGTACTGGGATTTCTGGTATTTCTCAAGCTAATGACAAAGTGGTGATATTACTAGTGCCACAAGAAGTAATATTTGAGGACAAAGTAGTAGTCAATGGCCAAGGCAGGTTAGATAAGGGTAGTTTGGTTCTGAGGTGGTGCTCTGCAAAGGGACCAGGGAATTACAGTCCTGACAGGGCATCTCGAGTGCAATCACACAGCACTTACAGGATGGCCAAGGGATCAGGCCCAGCCAGTATGGATTTAGGAAGGGCAGGTCCTGCCTGACCAACCTGATCTCCTTCTATGATCAGGTGACCCACCTGGTGGATGTGGGGAAGGCTGTGGATGTAGTCTACCTGGACTTCAGCAAGGCCTTTGACACAGTCCCCCACAGCAAACTCCTGGCCAAGCTGGCAGCCCATGGCTTGGAGAGCGGCACTCTGTGCTGGGTTAGGAAGTGGCTGGAGGGCCAAGCCCAGAGGGTGGTGGTGAATGGTGCCACATCCAGCTGGCAGCCAGTCACTAGTGGTGTCCCCCAAGGATCAGTGCTGGGCCCCATGCTCTTCAATATCTTTATTGATGATCTGGACGAGGGCATTGAGTCCATCATCAGTAAATTTGCAAGAGACACCAAGCTGGGAGCAAGTGTTGATCTGTTAGAGGGTAGGAGAACTGTGCAGAGGGACCTTGACAGGCTGGACAAATGGGCAGAGTCCAATGGCATGAGACTTAACACATCTAAGTGCCAGGTTCCACACATTGGCCACAACAACCCCATGCAGTGCTATAAACTGGGGTCAGAGTGGCTGGAGAGCAACCAGGCAGAAAGGGACCTGGGGGTACCAGTTGATAGTAGGCTAAAAATGAGCCAGCAGTGTGCCCAGGTGGCCAAGAAGGCCACAGGATACTCTATTCTATTTTATCTCTGCTTTGTATAGAGACCTCCAGCTGGAGGAAACAGCCAAGCTCACAGAGCATGTGGACAGGGTCTACAGGCCTCATGAGTTTGCTCTGTGTGGGTCAGTTCAAGCCTAGAAGCAGTGCAGTCTCTACTGAAAGCTGTTAACATTTACAAGTCCCATGGGCAGGCAGCACAGTGCTCCACAAATGATGATATGACACTTCCAGGCTTGAGCTGTACGCCATGCAGAGATTTGTTATTCCTCACCTCACAGCCCCATGGAACCTCCCAGGAACCTCTGTGGCACAGAGCAGGTATTTTCTGGGTGTCCCAAGTCTGGTAGCATGTAGCCCCTGGATAGGCAGCCATTGCATCGACACGACAAACATGGTTGAGAGTCTGCTAGCTAGACAAAGGGAATGATCAACATTCTCTTAAAATTAAAATGGGATGCTAGATCTCTGAATCCAAAAAAGATTATTTTACAGCATCTTATCTGATTTTGCCTGTCCTGCTAATGATGGACCGAGTACCTCAGAAGCTTCTTGACTAGATAAATTAATTTATGGATGAGATGCAGGTAGTTACCATATAGAAAAACTTTGTTCCCCTTACCTTTTTGTAGCTCCAGTGGTCTGTACATTTAGGTTCAGGACAATGACCTGTATTTGCCTGATTTGTCCTATGCATTGGCAAGACAAAGGCAAGACATGAATTACTGCAGAAATCATAAGAGCCATATATTACAGCAGGATGACACTTTTGCCATGCAATTGATACAGAAGGAAGGACACAGGGCTCAAACATCTCTTAGCATCAGGGCTGTGCCACCCCATGAAAAAAGCCCCTGACAAAGGTTGCAGTGTATGATCTGGACAGGCTGAACCACACCCATAATTTTTTTACTTGGTAGGTGAAGAAAATAGTTTCAAAAAAGTGTCAGTGTGTGCCTCTGCAATGCAATTTTTGCACTGGCAAAAATGTACTTTCGCCTCCACTGTCCCTACCATTTTGGATAACTGCACTTGTATCGATGCATTCTGGTTCATCTGGGCAAATTGTCCTACACCAGAGGTAGGGGAAGGGTGGTATATCTCCCGAGGGTTGTGTCTGGAGTGTGGTACAGTGAAGTGTAGCAGTTTGGGCCAGGTGCCCCCTGCTCTGCCCACATGAGAAACATCTCCTGTGTCCCAAAAGGGTCCAGCCCAGTGGGTGGACACAGGAAGCCAGGTATTTCATCTCATAATGCCCTGCTCCACTATAAGATCTCAGCAGGGGTCCTGCACTTCCTCTTTTCTTCCCTTGCCGCTACCTGGTAATGGGGGGAACTGTCTCCTGGCTTCTTGGGCCTAGCTAGGTCCAAGGCTGGGGGGAAGGGCAATCTCAGATCTGGCCAGCTGAGATTAGCCTAACAGTGGAGTGGGGGGTGTGTGAAGAAAGAGCCCTGTGGGTTTTGGGTGTACCCTCAGGTGGGGATGGAATGTTTCTGGGTGTGCTTTGGGATCTCTCTTTTGTCACTGTGCTTCTGGCTCTCTGTAAACATTCACCGCTTTCCATTTAAACTTTCCACCACTTTTGCAATCCGTTTGTCTGAGTTTCATTTTTTGCCCATGGTGGGGAGGGGGTCAGCCTCAACCCATCACATGAAGAAAGAAGAGCACTCTGGGGTGCCCTAGCCTGCTGTCAGCAGGAAGGGGAGGGGACTGGCAAGACTAATGACACGGGCATAGGTAGGGGGCCTTGCCCACACACACACCAAAGGGGTTATACTGGGCTGGTTACAAGGTGACAATGATACTTCATCCAAGACTCCTGACAAGGATGAAACATAGAGTGAAGGATGACTTCTGGCAAGGATGAAACATAGAATGAGCTGTCTTGATTAATAATAGAGTTTAATCTTATATTGTGAGGTATAAAATATATTCGGAGGCCACCACATTACTGATGTGCTAGAGTCTCATGGCAATGATGTGCACAGTTGCCAGACAGTAGCCGACCTGGGAGAAGCATAAACATTTCAACACACTGCATTCTGTACTACAGGGCTTGAAGGCTGCTTTTGGACCCAGCTTGTCGCATCTCCCAAGCACAATGATCATGAGCACAAGTTGATGGACCAACTAAGCTCATCAGTTGCACTGCTGACATCATTCTGGCCCTACCATGGCAGTCAAACCTTGCAATTTGGAGGAGTTTAGATTCATACACAGATGACACGCACTGTGAGACGCAAACTCTGTAAAATCCTGTTCCTTATTTTAACTATTATCTTTTCTTGAGACTATTACAATAAATTCAGAATATCTTGGGGCCTCGCAACCTATTCAGCCCCACAGCATGACTTCCTAAGGATTAGCAGTAAAACAAGCCTATTGTCTTCTTTGAAGTGCTTCCATGTATTTGTGATATTTAAAGTATAACATCATGAAAAAAAAAAATCTTTTATAATCTATGTTCGTGTTAAAGGGATGTATATTTACACTACAGTCTCTTTGGAGGAAAGTTACTTTACAAGCAGAATCACATTTAAAATGTGTATATTTCCAAAGATTTTTATTTTTAACTATGATCAGATGCTTCAGGGTACTTTAAAGAGAGAACATTGTAAGCAATTCCAATTTGGGGCAAGAGGGATAAAACCCCACGTGTGAATACAAAGAACTTGCAGATTTTGTTTCATTCTTGCATTGTTGATTTAATTTATTAATTTTTTTTCCCTACTACTTTTGGGCATATCTGAAACTAAATTTCAGCCGGAATATTTTCTACTGGGAAAAGATAAGTGCTTACAGTGGAAATGATGGACAAGCACTCTAAGCTCCGCTCAGACAGAAAGGATTGTGTAAGGGGAAGGTGGGGACTACAAGAAAACACAAATCCCTGCTGTGCTTTCCGGATTTTCTCTGTCTCAGGTTTCTGTCTCAGGTATAATGCCTTGGAGTGCTGCAAAAATTGGTTACTGGTGGTGAAATTTCCATGACTGCTTGTGGTGGTGGTGGTGGTGTGGGTATTAGACACTTCCTTCCCACTGACTGTCATAATAGAAAGTAGACATTTAAATCCTTGAAGTGCTTTTGAGTAACAGATACTGAAATGTGCACAAAGGTTGCAAGTTCAACTCAAGACTGCTTAGTAAGTACTGGAAAACACATTCCCAGAGTCCATCACCGGTATTTTCACAAGTATTCTGAATATTCTTACTCATTTCACCAGTCCTCTGTCATAACAAAGGCCTTGCAGTTTCCTAATGAAGACCAATATTCTGTCTGTGCACCTTCTGCTTGGATTTGATGCCACATTTTCCATTCTGAGGTTTTGGGCAGAAAAAATGTGTGAAATTCAGAGACTTATCAAACTCTGTGGGTGGCATCAAGGACTGCAACTTAAATCCCCACCACACAAACAGGTTGAGAAAGTGAGCAGCTGACTGTAACCTTTTGAACTCTCTAAGAAAGTCAAGTATTGCTTTACAGCTTAATGTTTCTGTTTCTCCCTTTGTTAGCTGTTTATATTCTCCTCTATGGAAAAAGCAAGATGTTTGAGCCTTGAGGACTTTTTATACGTGCTTCTGAGTTGCCTTAGTGCATAAATAAACTGTGTAGGTGCTTTGTGATCAGAATAATCTCACATGATCAGTCATACATTGTTCTCTTGTCAACAGTAGCCATCTAGGACCAGCCTTGTGTCCTGGACTGAATCCAGAGTAAACAAGCACCCTGATGGAAATGCTCCATAAATGCCCAGAATCTGGAGACATTCTTAACTTGCAGGATGCCAAGTTTTTTCTGGGAAGAAAAAAATGTATTGTATTCCACATATTATTGGATGAAAGATTTAGACATGGAAAATTGCAAGTAAATTAATTTATGAAGAAAGTTTGAGAGTTATGTGCAAGTATTAACAAAAAACATTAAAAAAAAAAAATCCATTCTTTCTATATACTGAATAGGGTGCACATGTGGTCAAATGTCTGGTGGTATATATGAGAAAATATATTGAAGCTCATCAGCCTATTACTTATGTCATAGAGTCATAGAACTGGTTAGGTTGGAAAATATATTTAAAGTCATCAAGTCCAACCATTATTTTACTCTGCCAAGTCTAGTACAAAACCATGCCCCTTAGCACCACATGGATGCATCTTTTAAAAGCCTCCAGAGATTCAAAAGTCCTCCCTGGGAAGCCTATTCCAGTGTTTAATAACCCTTTCAGTGAAGAATTTTCTTCTCGTATCCAATCTAAACATTCCCTGGTGCAACATGAGGCTGCTTCCTTTCATCACATATTAACTAGGGAGAAGAGACTGACACCCACCTCATTACAACCTCCTTTCAGGTAGTTGTGAAGAGCAAAAAGATGTCCCCTCAGCTTTCTCATCTCCAGACTTAAAAACTCCAGTTCCCTCAAGCACTCCTCAGAAGACGTGTTCTCAAGGCCCTTCAGCATCTTTGGTGCTCTTCTCTGGATGTGTTCCATCAATTCAATGTCCTGTTTGTAGTGAGAGGGGCCCAAAACTGATCAAAGTATTCTAGATGTGGCCTCACCAGTGCCAAGCACAGAGGTACACTTACTTCCCTACTCCTGCAGAGGCTTCCTACCCTCCAGTGGATCCATATGCCCTCCCATCTTAATGCTGTCTGTGGAGGGTGCACTCAATCCCCTCATCCAGATAACTG
Source organism: Picus viridis (assembly GCA_033816785.1). Taxonomy (NCBI): domain Eukaryota; kingdom Metazoa; phylum Chordata; class Aves; order Piciformes; family Picidae; genus Picus; species Picus viridis. The sequence continues at coordinate 70,076,449 of CM066606.1, read as the reverse complement.
ATAGATATTAAACAAGCCTGGCCCAATACAGATCTCTGGGGAACACCACTTGTGACTGGCCACAAATTAGATTTATCTCCATTCATCACCTCTCTTTGGGCCCAGACAACCAGATTTTTTTACCTAGTGAAGTATTAACCCATCCAAGCCATGAGCAGTTTCTCCAAGAGAGTGCAATGGAAAGAGAGTCAAATGCTGTACCAAAGTTCAGGTAAGCAACCTGGACTTTCCCTCATCCACTAAGCAGGTCACCCTATTGTAGAAGGAGGTTTGTCAAACACGACCTGCCCCTTATGAACCCATGCTGACTGGGCCTGGCACATGCTGCATAATGGCACTCAAGATTGTCTACATCCTTAGACACTATGGTGCCCTCATATTGCTCATAGGACTATAGAAATCTGTGATTTCAGCATTACATATTCTTCTCCCACTTCTTTGGAAACATGTAGCATCTTGCCCTGAAGTGCCAGATCACAGGATGTTGGGGATTGGAAGGGACCTCTGGACATCTTTGAGTCTAACCCCACAGCCAGAGCAGGACCATAGAATCTAGTGCAGGTTGCACATGAATGCGTCCAGACAGGTCTTGAAAGTTTCCAGAGAAGGAGACTCCACAGCCTCATCTGGGAAGCCAGTTCCAGTGGTCTGTGACTCTTACAGTAAAGAAGTTCTTCCTCATGTTGAGGTGGAACCTCCTGTGCTGTAGGTTACATCCATTGCCCCTTGTTCTATCACAAGGTGCAAGTGAGAAGAAGCTTTCCTTTCCTTCTTGATATCCAGCCCTCAGATATTTATACACATTTATTAGATCCCATCTCAGTCTTCTCTTCTCCAGACTAAAAAGCCCGAGCTCTCTCAGCCTTTCCTCCTAAGGCACATGCTCCAGTTCCTTAATCATCCTTGTAGCCCTCTGTTGGACTCTCTTGAGCAGATCCCTGTCTCTGGGAGACAGTGTCAAAAGCCTTACTAAGGTTACATCCACTGGTCTCCCTGCATCTACCCTATCAGATTAGTCAACCATGATTTCCTCTTGGTAAATCCATGCTGACTGCTCCTTCCTTTTCATTTCAGGTGTTTGTGGGAACTAATCTGTTTGTCTGTCAATTGTGTTTCAATAAACTGCTTTTGAATATGAAATAGTCTGGGGTCCATTAATACAATTGTGGGACCTGATAGGATAGGGGCTTGATAGGATTTTAAACCAATTTACTGGGTTTTGTTTTCCATATTTTTTTTTTGTTTGTTGATGTTTAAGTTCTGCCCCAGTAGAATGAGCATGATGTTACGCTTTCAGTCCCCCAGTCAGTGTACCCAGGTCTGGCTCAGAACATCTGCAGGGCACTTGTATTAAATCGAACAGCAGTATCCAGAGTGTCATAGATAACCATTGATATGCATAACACAATCTCCACTTAAAGCTTAGATTAACAGTCCCCTGGAAAATAATCAAATTCATTATTAAGAGATGCATAAGTACAAGTGCAAGCTGAAGCTTGTAAACCTGAAACTTGTAAAAACACTTGCATCCTTTAGAGCTGACCTATTAAAGGGTGATACTGCCACAACAGAAGTGAATATTTGGCCATTAACTTTTTTTTTTTCTGTAATATTGTGTGTTGGATTTCTTATAAACTTTCTGCTTCTACTAATAATTCACCCCAGAGAGTGCCAGCATTTAACAGCACGCATTCGTATCTGGCAAAGGGATCTCTAACTACTCTGCAGTATTATCCCATTTACGGAAATTGCTGCTTCTCTATAAAATCAGTAGTGAGAATGCTTCCTCTGAGAAAAACATTTCCATCCTCAAACTGCCCAAGGGAGGAATTAAAAAGAAAAATATATCCACCACAACAGGATATACTCCAGTGTTTTACTGCTATTTCAGCATGCAGGCCTTTATCTCCATTCCTGCCTTTCCACTCATCGTTGTTCATTATCTTTCCTGTTGCAATAAAGCTTCAAGGCATTTCCACACTCTCTCTGTAGTTAAGAAAGAAGACATTCTGGCAAAGAATTAGATTAATGTGTAGAAGGGGGAATTTTCCTACTTGGGGTTATGCCCTTAGCAAGCTGTGTTGCAACATCTGCATGTTATTATGCTGCAAAGTCTGCCATTCTACCCTTAAGAGCCCTCCCCACTTCACCTCCCCAGCTGCCCTGCAAATTTGCTGGTTTTCTACATTTGATTAAATTAAAAAGTTCTTTTTGGAACAATAGAGTATGACACAAAGGGGCCAGGAGAGTGTCAGGAGAACAGCAGAACCATCTGCATGGTAGGAAAAAGAAACAAGAATGTTAATGCACTCTTTCTGCATTTCCTTCTTCCTGAACTGTCTGTCTGGATGGGAAAAAAAAAAAAAAAAAAAGAAAGAGAGAGAGAGCAACGGGGACCACTATAATTGTGTCAGGACCTGGCCTGAAAAAATACTGTGGGTTGGGGCAGTCACTGTGTCTCATGAGTCACAGGAATTTGTATTCAGTGTGGGTGACTGCAAGTTGTGAGCCTCCTTGTCTGCTCTCCTTTTCTGTCCACATATATATCTACCTGCACCAGTCACAAATACAAGGGCATCAATATTTGCCAGAGGAAGGGTAGAAAGATGGGAATCTGTGATTTCCTGATTTTGCATGCCTGTGGTGCTGCCAGCATTTGCTCTTTACAGAAAATTAAAAACATTGGTTCTCAGTGTCAAGTTTGAGGGCAGGGAGAGGAACCACTTTAGAAAGTCTCTTTATGTTTGTTATAAGGGCTGGCAAGCATGGCATTCACCATGGTCTGGCAGGGATTCACACAGTACCAGGTGTCAGCCTGCAGGCTGATAGCACATCAATACAACAACCCATGAGACCGGAACAAGCAATGTAAGTAATCTCATAATCTCATATAGACATTCAATGGCAAGAAGATATTTGGCACGTGTTGCATTCAAATAAAATGCAATCACAGTCAAGAATATGGTAGCACTTATTGTCCAAATATTTTAGGCTAGATTGTATTCATTGTAAATACAGGGCTGCAGCTGGAGGTCACTGTTTATATGCAGGTTTAGAAGGACCTGGAAGATGTGTGCACCCAAGAGTTTATAAAATGGAGGTAAATCAGAGAAAAGAGGAAGAACATTCAGAACTGAGGAAGTTAGAAGAAATTATGCATAAGGGGGCCAGAGAGGGAGCCAGTAGACACAAGCATTGTCTGAAGTAAACAGGGTAGGAAGGGAAAATTCAGTGGGTTTCAATGAGAGGCAGGAGGCAGGAGATGAAGGCAACCACGCTCTCCTTCAGTGCCTCCCTGAGAGATTGGAGGTGGACAGCCCTTTGGTTTCATCCTTCATTGGCTTTTCCCAACCCCTTCAGTAGGAAACAACATCCTTACAGATGGGAATAGAGAGTTTTGGGGAGAAATTATGGCTGGGCTTATCCCAAGAAAGGTTGGACCAGATGATCCTTGAGGTCTCTTCCAACCTGTGTTCAAGGATACTAAGGATTCTGTGAGATGTTAAAGGCAAGAAAAAATAGCATGTTAGGAGGATATTTCTGAAGGGTTAGACACAACAAGGAAAAAGAGTAGTTTGTACAGTCTGCTGAATTATCAAGGACAAAAATTAAAGCATGCAAACCAGGAGTTAATCTAAGTCTGGAGTTGTCTCCTGCATATTTTGAATTTCCTGGGGAACCCTCTTTGCTTAAGACATTTGGAATTGAATCAGCATGCCTACTGGGAAGATACTTGTGGGAATAGCCCCCTTAAAGCAGGAATATCAGAAGTGACCAGCTTCTGAGTCTGCCACTTCACATGTTTGGCAGCAAGACTGCGCTAACCCAGTGGCTCTGTGTTAATCCAGGAATAAAGGAAGCAAAGGGCTTCTCAAATCAGCCTGTCTGGGCTCAAACTCACAGGATATATTTAGTTGGAAGAGACCTTCAAGATCATCTCCTCCAACCTTCAACCCAGCATTGAAGGGTCAACACTAAACTAAGTCCCTAAGCTCCAGGTGGCTATAACACCTCCAGGGAAGGTGACTCCAACACTGCTTCGGGCAGACCATTCCAATATTTCATAACCCTCTCTGTGAAGAAATGTTTCCTAATATGCAGCCTAAACTACCCCTGGAGCAGCTTATAACCATTCTAGTCCTGTTGCTTGTCACCAAGGAGAAGCAGCTCCTTTCTTCAGCCTCCCTTTAGGTAGTTGTAGAGAGCAATAAGATCTCCCCTCAGCTTCCTGTTACCCACATCGAACAACCCCAGTTCCCTCAGATGCTCCTTGAAGGAAGTGTGCTTCAGGCCCTTCATGAGCCTCATTGCCCTTCTTTGGACACACTCCAGCACTTCAATGTCGTTCTTATAGTGAGGGGCCAAGAACTTACCACATCACTTGACGTGTGGCCTCACCAGTGCTGAGCACAGGGGGATGATCACTTCCGTGTTGGCCACAGTGTTTCTAATACAAGCCATGATGCCATTGACTTTCTTGGTGAGCTGAGCACACTGCTGACTGATACTCACTTGACTGTCAACCAATACACCCAGGTCTCTCTCCGAGCTGCAGCTTTCCAACCACACATCCCCAAGTCTGTAGTTTACCTTGCTGAGCCTTGGCCCATTGGTCTATTCTGTCTAGATCCCACTGTGAAGCTCTCTAGCAGATCAACACAGCTATCCAGCTTGGTATCATCCACAGACTTAGTGAGGGTGAAATCAGCTTACCCAGGGTGTCTGTCATGCTGTACTCCAAGCTCTTGAGCAATGCCATGTCAGTCTTTAGGCTCTAACTACTCAGAGGACTTGGTATGTGGCTTGTAGGATGAAAAGGAGTGTCTAACCTGCACAAGGTGGTCTTTTAGATTTCTCACAGCTCCTCCACATCTGAAAACAACAACGAATCCGCCATTAACTCAAGGGTGAGTGAGATGGTGAAATTAAAATAATGTCTTCATGTCAGACTTTGTCTCTTTTGCATAAGATTATTCACGCCAAAGGGTTATTGCTGACATACCTTGAGATTGTGCTGTATGTTTATTTAGAGTGGCATCATGTTGTGACAGTAGTTAACTGAGTTGATGATAAAAATTAAAATATTATCTGAAAAAAGAGAAAAATTACAAGAAAACTCAACTGAGTGAGTATTGTTGCCAATTAACAAGCATGCACACACAAACAGATTTAGAGATGTCACTTTTACTTCTATCAGACAGCTTTACAGTTTTCATAGGAACTTAGCCCAGCAAACTTCTTAAGGATTTTCCAGAAGGGGGACATAATCACCAAAATAGATATTCATATTATGTAATTGTGGTTCTGTTCATCAAATTCCTAATTTCAGAAAATTACTCCATAACAAAATTTAGCATAGAAATTTATGGTCCTTATGAAGACAGAGAGCCAAAGACAGAAAGCCAAATTCCATATTCTTACTTCTCAGGAGCTATAATGGCCTCGTGAACTGCAGTTTCTTGCTCATCCTCCACCTCTTCCAGCTTTCCAAACCTCATACACAGACTGCTCCAATTCTTCAATCTCTATCTGTAGGAGTATTCTCCTACCCATTCTTAGGATGTTTTGCCTTCCTACCATGATTGATACATAGAGCTCATACACATGCAGGATATGAAGAAGTGTTTCTGGAGACAAAACCAGCAAAGATAAAGACTTTGAGCTGTGCCTTCATTTTGCCAGTTTTCCTGTTTGGCTTGCTTTTGCATTTACTGACAAATACAACATTAGAGGATCATCTCTAACATCGCTTTCAACACAACTCCGTTTCTAGAAGCCATCCACCAGACTGAAAAGACTTTAAATTTCTGAGTAGATAGGCAACTCTTCAGGGTTTGAGGATATAGTATCTGCTGACAAAGTCTGAGCGTTCATCCATTTTTAATATCAGCTGAGAAACTAACTCGGAGCCCAATTCAGAGACCCAGAAAATCACAATGTAATCCTGAAAGAGAGGTTCTGTGAGCACTACAGCAGAGCAAGTGCAAGGCTATTCAGAGCTGGACGATACTAAGTGTCATCAGATACACACACAGTTACATCCTGTTCTGTCTCAAATAAGAGCATCAAAGAAAAGTATTGAAGCTTCCCGAGGGGCAGAGGGTAAAAATCTAATTCTAACAGAGGCCTGACCAGGTCTGAGATGTGAACTGCTGCAACCTTTATGAAAAGAATTTTCTATTGAACTGTTCCACTTTCTTGTCAGCATTTAAAGACCCACCTCTTGTTTAAATCTCACAAAATGTTAAGTATTTGTTTTGGAAACCTGTCCCTTTCCTAAAGGTAAGTATCCAGTATGCATAGCTGCAGCAAGAAATTCAAGAACAGGTCTTGAAAACAGAGTCTGCTGGGATCTGACAACCGAACGGGCTTTCAGCTGCCTAGTGGACAGATTTTTCATTTCACTGTACATGATTACCCTTAACCTAATTTGCGACTGTTTTGCAGAACATAATTAACTCCAGCAAAATGTCTGGTGAGACCTAGCAATTTTTATGTTCATTTCAATATGAATTTGCTTGTATATTGATTTGGAGACTGTCAGGGATTCATCTGTTTTAGGAGTTAACTAAACCACCAGACTATGTTAATCAGAAATTAAAAAAACAATTTTAAAAAGAAGATGATGAACTTATTTTATGTATTTGTCTCCTTTTTCACAGAAGAATAGCAAAATAAAGAAGCAAAACAACTCCACTCTAGAAATATTTTCCTAAGTGTTGATTGTGCAGAGACAGAGAGAAGGAGAATTTAGATAAGGGAGGGAAAGACTTTGAAAAGGAACTGTATTTAGCTTTAATTCGTAGGACCTACAGAACTGTTGCAAAAGGCAAATTGTCTAAATTCCAAATTTCAGGCAAATTAATTTCTGGTGCTATCCCACTAGCCTCAATGTAGTGTTGCTGAAAAAGGCTTTAACCTAGTATTAGATACCAGGGAAACAGGGAGCTTGTTCTTCCACAGAGAAATAAATGGAAAAAATCCCAACTTTGCACTGTTAAGCCTTATTGCTCAGGAGCCATAAATCCAGTTGTTATAACGGATAAAAGTTAATGCTGCATGGGCAAATGCCCCTACACTGTCTGTATGTGTAATTCCATGGCTGTCCCCCTGCATTCTGAGTACCCATGCTGGCCTCCCTGGGGCATAGGGAGGCATGCAGGCTGAGAGTAGCAGTGGTGCCTGGGAACATCTCTCCCTGCACGGGCACGAGCACTGAAATGCCATCAAGATCAATCGTGGTCTGTACTGCTGGCCTGAGAAGCTGGATGAAATAAGACTGCTCTGATCATGGCTGGTGAAGATGAGGCTGTCCTTCCAGCCAACAGTGCTTCACAACACATAAAGAAGCTGTAGTCATTTGCAACAGCTAGTGCTTCCCACAGGCCATGCCTTCCATGGTCCAACAGCAGCCTTGTTCTCTGGCCTTAGCATGGTCTGGCTTGCCAGCTCTCTTGATGAAAGGTCATTGCAGATCCCAGTAAGGACATTGCCTCCATCTGTGCCTCTCTGAGTGCAAGGGCAACACATTGCCAGTTAAGACTGAGGAACATATCGTAGTAACACAGTACATTAGAGGTTGGAAGGGACCTCAAGAGATCATCAAGTCCAACCCCCCTGCTGAAGCAGGATCATTTAGGGTAGTCCACATTGGAATGCATCCAAGTGGGGTTTGAAAGTCTCCAGAGAAGCAGACTCCACAATCTCCCTGGGCAGCCTGTTCCTGTGCTCTGTCACCCTCACTGTAAAGAATTTTCTCCTCATGTTTAGGGGAAATCTTCTATGTTCAGGCTTGGATCCATTGTTTCTTGTCTTATTACTGTGCACCACCAAAAAGAGCTTGGCCCCATCCACATGATACCCACCCCTCAGATATTTTTACACATTAATGAGATCCCCTCTCAGTGTTCTCAAGACTAAACAGCCCCAGGGATCTCAGTCTCCCTTCATAGGGGAGATGCTTGAGTTCCCTAATCATCCTGGTGGCTCTCTGTTGGATTCTCTCCAGCAGTTCTCTGTCTTTCTTGAACTGGGGAGCCCAAAACTGGATGCAGTATTCCAGGTGTGGTCTCACCAGGGCAGAGAAGAGGGGTAGAACAGCTAGGTTATTGTCAAATATTTGTTGTATGCAGCTACTCAGTTTGTCATTGTGCTGCATGTGCTCTCTTAAAAGACAAATTTAAAGGTAGTGTATTAAGAAGCAGCAACAAAACACAGAATTTTACATGCTGGAAAAAAATGGCACCAAGTTTTTTCAAAAGAGCTGCAAAATTTGAAAATCTTGGACCAGTAATACAACAAAACAACAACAATAAACACACACAGTAATTCTGATGCAGTTTTGAAGACAGCTACATGAAATTAGTGAAATAACTAGACTTCTGCTTTATTGGTTTTGGAGTTCATAAGAAAAGACACAGCTGTTGAGGATTTTCTTGGCTTTAAAGAGCAAAAGCACCCTCTCTTTGTTGGATTTCACAGGACTTTCCTGAAAGGTTGCTAAGAAAATAGTTGCAATTAATTACTGTAAAGTCAAAATTGTTGTATTGCCCACATGTCTGCCTGAGGCCCTGCAGTTTGCTTCATTTGTTCATGGTTTTGAATAAAGACTGCTGCTTGCAAAAAGTGCAGTTATAAACCACGTTTCTCCCTGGTGCAATGGCTCCTACAATAAGGAGTGATCCCTCAACGTATGACCAGCAAAAATGCACATAAGCTTTATCTACAAACTTTCAGAGTTCCCCCCTTTTTTTTTTTTTAAGTTTTCATTAAACTAGGTAACAACAAAAGAAACCATTGCCAATGGAATAACCAATCTTTTCATCTAGTGCCAAGGGAAATATTGCCAGGTCTTTTTATTGACAAAAGAATGAGATTCTTTGTGGAAATCCAAACAAGGTTGCTTCTTAGATGTAGGCTGGCAAGTGGCAAATTAAAGAGTTCAAACCAAACTCCATTTGTGTAGCAGCAAAGCTCAGAAGGATTCTGCATCTTCTTTTGCTTCTAGTTTCAGCTTTGTTATAATTCTCTCTCAGATACTCCAATTTAGATTCAATATGACTATGGCTTTTGCAACTCATCTAGAGTAAACAGGACCGGACACATTATTTGTGTGGGGGTTTGTTTGTTTGTTTATACTGCCAGAAAATTCACATGCCCTTTCCATTATAAAATACCATCTTTGTGGTTTAGGGCTATACTCTGATATTCATGAAAAGCCTTGCAAATACTGGCTAAAAATTAGATCTGAGTTAATTTTCTTAGCTAGTGTGGGGAAAATCCAGTTAGCTACCAACAAAATCCTGTACATATTCAGCTGCCAGAATTTAAGAAAGCAATATTTTCTGAGAATATTGCTGGTGTATCTGTAATACTTCCACATATTTGTATTTTATAATACAAGCAAAATGATAAAAATATAGGAAAGCACTTAAAGCATGTTAATATCCCAAAACTTGCATATTATTTTTTTCACCTTCCATAACTGTGAACTGCAGACATGGACCTTGATGTAGACATTAACATTGAAACATAAAATATTTTCAGGTAGACACTGACTGAAAAAGTAGGAGAATTTCACTTCACAGGTAATGAAAGTGCTGCAGCAATAGTGGTGTGAGTCGTGATCCTGTCTCAAAAATCAAAATTCCTGTTGGCTGGTGGATGGGATGGGATCTGCTCTGGATCTGGTTTTCTGCCCTCTTTTCCCACTCTGGATTATTACAGGAGTCTGAAGACCCTTAACATTAGAGACCAAAGGCTTTTTGTGTAGATGGGGGAAATTTAGAATGATGCAAAACTCAAACTGGACAAATGTTGAAAAAAAATAATGGATGTTATTCAAGATTAGTTGCTGTTTTCCTGTGCAATGCAGTTTTGCAGCCCAGAAAACAGAGTTATTTGAAAAGCAGCAATTTTATTTTGGCACATGCTGTTTTTTGCTAGGTTAATCAGTGCTCTTAAGATGCAGGGAGCATTGGAGGATTATTTTAGTTTACTGATATATAAAAGGAGAACACAATCGATTAAAGTTGACACTATAAATACTTTGTAGCCAGGATGATTCCCTTCAGCTGTTTGTCAATGAATGGCATTATTCAATATGTGTAATCCTTCAGAGATTAAGAATCATTAGCTAATAAGATATGCCATAGTGCATCTGTAACATCTGCAGTTTCCTGGTCACAGAAATGCATTTGTGATAGCAAGCGCAGACAGGAAACGGGCAACCCTTCCCCAGCTGAAAACCTTATGAAAGCAAGGACCCCATGGAGGAGCCCAAGGGGGAGGGAGCTGGCTCTGCATGATGCTTATTCCGTTGCATAAAACCCCCAGAGCTGATTAAAATAAAAATCTGCAGAGACCTGGGGCTTTAAAAGACAAACACATAAACCCTCAAACACAACAAACCCAAATACTTGTGGTTTTTCAAAGGAATAGGCTCAAAATAAGCCACCTTGAAAGCAGAAAAGGCCGTTAGGCTCTTTGCTGCTGTCAGCGTCCTTGTAAGTAACTCTCTCTACAATTATCACTGGAGCCTGCTTCACCACAACGGATTTAATTGTGCATTGACACTGAGAGTGAGGGAGGGAGTGAGTTGACAGGCAGCCTTGATGAAGAGATTTATCCTCTCCATCGGGCAATTTGATAAGGGATGTTGATTCTGCACAGTCTCACAATGGCTTTTTTATTTGTTTGCTTAATACTGGGCTGTTTCAGAAACACACACAGCTGAGCTGACAGGAGATGCAAACACAGCATGCTCGTTTGGGAATTACGGGGGTGGCAGTACACAGGAAAATAGCCTCTGTCTTCTTCACAGGAAAGTCAGCTGATAAACTGATCTTAAGACAACGTGTCTTCCGTCCTGTAAAATGCAATAGCGAGCAGATCTTGTGACCTTGATGGCCTTCTGCTGAGTTTATTCCTAACCGGGAGGGAAAGGGGGAAGCTTTCCTTGGCAGACATAGCACACAGCTCCTATGTGAATCATGCGGCTGTGCTTAAAGCAACAGCCAACAATACCAGCATAGTGGGCCACATATCTTTCAAAGCAAGCAAGTTCACAAAGAAGTCCCCTGCACACAGAGATAAGTCGCAGCAGCCCTTTCATTAAACATCCGCTGTGTACTTCCTGTTGGAGCCGTGGGCTTGGCCCAGGGGAATACTGACTGATGAGAGCCAGCAGCCACTCTCATGGCTTCTCCTTTTGCTATTTAGGCCATATTTCCCCCACATCACTTAGCAGAGGGCAAAGAGAAACACACCATTTATGTCACCCTATTAAATACACACAGCTTTTGCAGCCCTGCATCATGATGTAGCCTTTCTTACCCTTGTCTTGGCTCTGTATGACAGAGTAAACATCATAAAGAACATAAAAAGGAGTTTTCCTGATTTTTCCCTGAACCTCCCTGGCAACAGAAAGCTTTAATGGGGTAAGGTTTCTTTTCCCTCAAGAAAACACTCCTCCTGCCCTTCTTCCTCCTCAAATAAAGTTGGCAAAAATTCAAAGTATTGTACTTGAGGGCCATGTTCAGGCATCCCTCCAGGAAACTTTGTTCAAAATAGTTAATGCAGCAGCTCTCTTGCCTATTTTGGATCATACCACGTCAATTGTCAGTTTTCCTTCTCTTGAACTAACTTGGCTTTTTAGCATGCATTATTACAGAACAGTCCTACCATACGGGTTGATGGCAGTAAACAGGCATCAGGCCAAACCGTCTCCTGCCTTGCACCACAGATGGCCCATTACATAACCATAGAATCACAGAATATATCTGGTTGGAAAAGACCTCAAAGATCATCCAGGCCAACTTTTGACCCAGCACTGAAGGGTCAACACTAAACCCTGTCTCTAAGCTGCAGGTCCACACAATGCTTGAACACCCCCAGGGATTGTTACTCCATCACTTCCCTGGGCTGACTACTCCAGCATTTTATAACCTTTTCAGTGAAGAAATGCTTCCTAACACCCACCCTAAACCTTCTCTAGTGCACCTCTAATCATTTCCTCTAGACATCAAGGAGAAGAGGCTGGCCTCCTCCTTGCTCCAACCTCCCTTCAGGTCATTGTAGAGAGTGATGAGGTCTCCCATCATCCTCCTCTCCAGACTGACCAACCCCAAATCCCTCAGAAACAACTCAAAGGTCATATGTTCCAGGCCTTTCATGAGCCTTGTTACCCTTCTCTGGATACACATCCTTCCTATAGTAAGGGGCCCAGAACTGAACACATCACTTGAGGTGTGGAGTCAACGGTGCTGAGTGCAGGGTGACGATCACCTCCCTGTTCCTGCTGGCCACAATGTATAGAATAGAATAGAATAGAATAGAATAGACCAGGTTGGAAGAGACCTTCAAGATCATCACGTCCAACCTATCAACTAATCCAACCCACCTAAACAACTAAACCATGGCACCGAACACCCCATCAAGTCTACTCCTGAACACCTCCAGTGATGGTGACTCCACCAACTCCATGGGCAGCCCATTCCAATGGGCAATCACTCCCTCTGTGTAAAACTTCTTCCTAGCATCCAGCCTAAACCTGCCCTGGCACAGCCTGAGACTGTGTCCTCTTGTTCTGGTGCTGGCTACCTGGGAGAAGAGACCAACCTCTGCCTGGCTACAACCTCCCTTCAGGTAGTTGTAGAGAGCAATAAGGTCACCCCTTAGTCTTCTCTTCTCCAGGCTAAGCAACCCCAGCTCCCTCAGCCTTTCCTCATAGGGTTTGTGCTCCAAACCCCTCACCAAATTTGTTGCCCTTCTCTGGACACGCTCCAGCAAGACAACATCCTTCCTAAACTGAGGGGCCCAGAACTGGACACAGGACTCAAGGTGTGGCCTAACCAGTGCTGAGTACAGGGGCACGACGACTTCCCTGCTCCTGCTGGCCACACTGTTCCTGATGCAGGCCAGGATGCCATTGGCCTTCTTGGCCACCTGGGCACACTGCAGGCTCATGTTCAGCCTACAATCAACCAGTACCCCCAGGTCTCTCTCTGCCTGGCTGCTCTCCAGCCACTCTGACCCCAGCCTGTAGCACTGCATGGGGTTGTTGTGGCCAATGTGCAGAACCCGGCACTTGGATGTATTAAATCTCATGCCCCTGGATTCTGCCCATCTGTCCAGCCTGTCGAGGTCCCTCTGCAAAGCCTCTCAACCCTCCAGCAGATCAACTCCTGCCCCCAGCTTGGTGTCATCTGCAAATTTACTGATGATGGACTCAATGCCCTCATCCAGATCATCAATAAAGATGTTGAAGAGCATGGGGCCCAGCACTGATCCTTGGGGGACACCACTAGTGACTGGCTGCCAGCTGGATGTGGCACCATTCACCACCACTCTCTGGGCTCGGCCCTCCAGCCACTTCCTAACCCAACACAGAGTGCCGCTCTCCAAGCTATGGGCTGCCAGCTTGGCCAGGAGTTTGCTGTGGGGGATGGTGTCAAAGGCCTTGCTGAGGTCCAGGTAGACCACATCCACAGGCCTCCCCACATCCACCAGGTGGGTCACCTGATCATAGAAGGAGATCAGGTTGACCAGGCAGGACCTGCCCTTCCTAAATCCATACTGGCTGGGCCTGATCCCTTGGCCATCCTGGAAGTGCTGTGTGATTGCACTCAAGATGACCTGTTCCATAATCTTGCCTGGCACTGAGGTCAGGCTGACAGGCCTGTAATTCCCTGGGTTGTCCAACTGTCCCTTCTTGTGGATGGGCACCACACTGGCCAGCTTCCAGTCATATGGGACCTCTCCAGTGAGCCAGGACTGCTGAAAAATGATGGAGAGTGGCTTGGACAGCTCATCTGCCAGCTCTCTCAGCACCCTAGGATGGATGCCATTTGGTCCCATGGACTTGTGGGGATCCAAATGGCTGAAGAGATCTCTAATTAACCCCTCCTCCTGAAACAGAGGGAAACTATGCTGCTCCCTGGCTCCTTCTGCCAGCTCTGCAGGCCAGCTGTCTGGAAGACATTTTGTCCTGCTAGTAAAAATTGAGGTAAAGAAGGTGTTAAGTACTTCTGCCTTTTCCTCATCTTTTGTTACAACATTCCCCTCCATGTCCACTAGGGAGTGGTGGTTGTCCTTGCCCGTCCTCTTGCTATTAATATATTTATAGAAGGACTTTTTGTTGTCCTTCACAGCAGAGGCCAGTCTAAGTTCTAAATGTGCTTTTGCCTCCCTAATTTTCTTCCTATATGACCTAGCAACTTCCTTAAACATTCCACGGGTTGCCTCCCCTTTTTGGCCAAAGATGATACACCCTCTTTTTTTCCCTTAGTTCTTTTAGAAGTTCATTACCCATCCAGGCTGGCCGTCTGCCCCGGCGGCTCATCTTCCGGCACATTGGCACAGCCTGTTCCTGCACCTTGAGGCAGGTGCAGCTCTCCTGGACTCCTTTGTTTTTAAGGGCTGGTTTCCAAGGAACCCTCTGAGTTAGTTCCTTGAGTAACCTGAAGTCTGCCCTCCGGAAGTCCAGAGTGGAGGTCTTCTTGCCAGGATGGCATTGGCTTTCTTGACTCATATTCAGATGATTATCAACCAATACCCCAAGGCCCTTCTCCAAATTGCAGCTTTCCAACCATAATCCCCAAGTCTGTAGCTTACAATGGGTTTGTTGTGACCAAAGTGTTCTATGTGAGTATAAAACCCTACCATCTTGAATTTATTGTGTTATGCACCCCATTGCTTATAAAAACAACATGGCCTTCTTGAAAAGATTCAAGAGTACTTCCACTTAATCCTCTCAGCATCTACAGCTGTCAAAGTTTGTGCTGGTACAGAACAAATAGTCTAGGGCAGGACCTAATTTTATGAGTTGCCATGTGCGAGTTCTGATTCAGGACCTAACAAGCCAAAAAGAACAAGAGGAGACAAATAAGTCCGGATGAAGTACAGGCAGGATGCATGCACTCAAAATAGTGGGCAATATGTCTTAGATCTGAAGGCATTTTCTCTCTGTTCTGCAGTGCTTCTTAACTCATGCAAACACAGCATCATCATGTCTTACCCCAGTGAGTCTCTGTTAAGCTCAAGGGTTATTTTTGAAAAAAACACAGTGTGGGTCTTTCTTGTGGAGTCTGAAAGTTACCCAATCCATCTGATATGGGTCAAACTCACAGCGGAGAAAGTGCTAACAGCTGATCTTTAAAGATGACTGCACTGCTATGCCTGCACCTGTACCTGATTCCGTGTCTTTGCCTCAGGAGTGCTAGGCTATAGCCTAATTACTGCTCCAGAAAACCAAGCTACAAAAAGTCACCCAGACAGCTCACCTGGTGCAAAATCACTTGGCTCTGAAATAATCCACATTTTTTCATCTTTGAACATACAAAGAGTTTCTTCTAAGATTGTTGTCTTTCCAGGGGTAGCTGGAGGGTAGGCAAGTGAGGACGCATAAGCATATCTGTCCCAGAGGGGGAAAAAGATCCTTGCACATGAGAATGGCCTATCCCACAGAGGGAAAAGGGTTCTAGGAAGGGAGTTGGCAGGTCTCATTTACAGGGCTTTAAACTAGATTTGAAGGGGGAAGGGGCTGAAACCAGTCCTCTTAGACAGGAGTCTGAGGCTGGTAAGCTGGAGTCAGGGGTGAAACCAGCAGCCCAGCTGAAGTGCATATACACTAATGCATGCAGTATGGATAACAAACAAGAGGAGCTGGAAACCTTGTTACAGCAGGAAAGTTATGATATAGTTGCCATGACAGAAATGTGATGGGACGACTCACATGACTGGAGCACTGTAATTGATGGCTACAGGCTCTTCAGGAGAGACAGACGAGGGAGAAGGGGTGGAGGGGTGGCCCTGTACATCAGGGAGGCTCTAGATGCTATGGAACTAGAGAATAAGGATGATCAGGTTGAGTGCCTGAGGGTGAAAATTAGAGGGAAGGCCAAGAAGGCTGACATCCTCATTGGAGTCTGTCACAGACCATCCAAGCAGGATGAAGAAATTGATGAATTATTATATAGGAAGCTAGAGGCTGTCTGAAGATCACCAGACCTTGTTCTTATGGGTGTATCATCTTTGGAAGGAAGGAGAGGTTACCCATGAAATGTTTAAGGATGTTGCTAGGTCATGTAGGAAAAAAAAAATTGGAGAGGCAAAAGCCCATTTGGAGCTTAGACTGGCCACTGCTGTGAAGGACAACAAAAAATGCTTTTATAAATATATTAATGGCAAGAGGAGGAACAAGGACAACCTCCACTCCTTAGTGGACATGGAAACAAATATTGTAACTAAAGATGAGGAAAAGGCAGAGATACTTAACATCTTCTTTGCCTCAAATTTTAATAGCAATATAGGATGTCTTCTGGACAGCTGGCCTGCAGAGCTGGCAGATGGAGTCAGGGAGCAGCATAGTTCCCCTGTGATCTAGGAGGAAGTAGTTAGAGACCTGGTTAGCCATTTGGATCCCCACAGGTCCATGGGAGCAGATGGGATCCATCCTAGGGTGCTGAGAGAGCTGACAGATGAGCTGGCCAAGCCACTCTCTATCATTTTTCAACAATTCTGGCTCAGTCAAGAGGTCCCAGCTGACTGGAAGCTGGCCAACACGTTCCCCATCCACAAGAGGGGCTAGAAGGAGGAACTAGGGAATTCCAGATCTGTCAGCCTGACCTCATGCCAGGCAAGATTATGGAACAGATCATCTTGAGTCCAATCACACAACACTTACAGGATGGCCAAGGGATCAGGCCCAGCCAACACGGATTTAGGAAGGGCAGGTCCTGCCTGACCAACCTGATCTCCTTCTATGATCAGGTGACCCGCCTGGTGGATGTGGGGAAGGCCTGTGGATGTAGTCTACCTGGACCTCAGCAAAGCCTTTGACACCATCCCCCACAGCAAACTCCTGGCCAAGCTGGCAGCCCATGGCTTGGAGAGCAGCACTCTGTGCTGGGTTAGGAAGTGGCTGGAGGGCCGAGCCCAGAGAGTGGTGGTGAATGGTGCCACATCCAGCTGGCAGCCAGTCACTAGTGGTGTCCCCCAGTGTGGCAGTTTGGGCCAGGTGCCCCCTGCTGTGGCCACATGAGACACACCTCCAGTGTCTCAAAGGGACCAGACCAGTGGGTGTACACAGGAAGCTGTGTATTTCATCCCATAATGTCCTGCTCCAAACAATCCTGTGCTTCCTCTTTCTTCCCTCACCGCTACCTGGTAATGGGGTGTGAGTGGGTTAATGCCCATTCTGAAAACAAAAATCATAGCAGGGTGGAGGGCTTGCAGGTACTTTGCACTCCCTGCAGGGCGTTTCCCACCCTTCCCACACCCCCCACCCTGGGAAGCTGAGTCTATTCCACTCCCCGCTCCCTGCCCAGCTAGGGTATAGAAAGCAGGGCATTGCAGCTATTAGCTCCTTTTGACTCCTGCCTCTCCTGGATGAGAGCTACTGTGGCTGCTCTCCTGCTCCTCTGCCACGTGGTCAGGCCTGATCCTTCTCCGTGCTGCTTCTGTGCCTCTTCAGAGAGAGACTGGTTTTGTATTATTCTCTTTTTTTTGGTCCCCCTCTTATCCATCCTTGTTCCTTGCCCTTGTAAACCTTACCTGTTATTGTTTACATATATATATATATGTAGTTTAAAGAAAATTCTTTACCTCTCTACTTCCAAGCCGACTCCAAATTATTGTTTGGTGGATTTGCCCCTTCCTTATTTTTCCCTCTCTGTTGGGAGGGAGGAGGGGGAAGTGGGGGAAGAGATTCTCAGCCTTGCCCCCATTTGAGCTCTTAACTCCCAGTTAAGGCTCAAACCACCACAATTTTTGGCACCTCCAATGTGGGGTTTGGAAATTAATATTATATTTGGAAAATACGAGCAATACTTTTTCTAAAAGAAAGGGACTGGAAGTAGAGATGACAATTTTGAAGAATCTGATGGTCCAAGCCTTTGCATGGGTTTTTGGCTGGATCTTTTGGACCCACATCTACAAAGGGACCTTGGCAGGCTGCACAGATGGGTAGAATCCAAAGGCATGAGATTGAACACATCCAAGTGCCGGGTTCTGCACACTGGCCACAGCAACCCCATGCAGTGCTACAGGCTGGGGTCAGAGTGGCTGGAGAGCGGCCAGGCAGAGAGGGACCTGGGGGTACTGGTTGATAGTAGGCTGAACATGAGCCAGCAGTGTGCCCAGGCAGCCAAGAGGGCAAATGGCATCCTGGCCTGCATCAGTGTTATGAATATGCCCTCAGAAATGAGCGGCAGAGATATCAATAAAAAATATGTTAGGTTTATTTATACACATATATATACAAACTCTGCAACGTGGTATGTACAGTCCCCCTTCACAGGTATTGATATTCGGTTAGTGGAACTATCTTTACAGAATGTTTAGGTATAGGCACTTGAACCAAATAATTCACAGAATTTAGAATCAAAACCGATCCGGAAAGTGGCGGGGGAGGGGGTTGGTCCATGAACCGGCGATCCTCCACCCGGAGCAGTTTGCACACTACCCCAACTGAAACTCTATGAAGAGAGGCTTGGCTTACTCACAGGCTGAGAGCTTCATGAAATCTTCCCTTAATAATGTTTATAGTCCACAGAACGTTGCACGGATATGCCGTAATAAGGACACAGGAAATGGCGCCGACCGCGTGGCTGTGCCGCATGGCTGCTGCTTCTCCCAGGATACAGAGGTTCCCCACTTGGGGGGCAGGCACTGTGCCAGTTCAGCAACGCTGGTTCACACAGGTTACCAGGTTTTATCCTGCGGTGATGGATCATCCAGTGGTTGATCCCATGGAGTACTGTCCACAGCACTGCACGCAGCTGGGTGCAGGTGGCAAAGTACTATGAAGCCTCTTGGAGCACTGGCTTTAGTCCCGGGCAAGGTGAACCACAACAGCCCTGGTGCGCACACAGATACAGGCTCAAACACAAATGTGGGGGCTCATCACCAAACAACCCCTACTTACCATTTGCCCCAGTGAATACTGGTCCAGTGAGCATCTGTTGCTAACACAAAGATTAACCAATGAACTGGCATCTACCAAATATGGTGTAAGCTTATGCTATACACAAGGAAACAAACATATAGCCTGACCCTTGTGTACCACAGGGGTGAGACCATGCCCAGGCAGGCAGTTTACCTGGACTCAGTGGTGCCTTCAGAAAAAGAGGGGGAACAAAGGAGAGTTAACACACAGAAAAGCATGTCCTAGAAAGATGTGGGGCACAATCCTGGCCATAAACATCATCCACTATAATCAGGAACAGTGTGGCCAGCAGGAGCAGGGAGATCATTCTGCCCCTGTACACTGCACTGGTTAGGCCGCACCTTGAGTACTGTGTCCAGTTCTGGGCCCTGCAGTTTAGGAAGGATGTTGACTTGCTGGAACATGTCCTGAGAAGGGCAATGAAGTTGGTGAGGGGTTTGCAGCCCTATGAGGAGAGGCTGAGGGAGCTGGGGTTGTTTAGCCTGGAGAGGAGGAGACTGAGGGGTGACCTTCTTGCTCTCTACAACTACCTTAAGGGAGGTTGTAGCCCGGCAGAGGTTGGTCTCTTCTCCCAGGCAACCAGCACCAGAACAAGAGGACACAGTGTCAAGCTGCACCAGGGGAGGTTTAGGCTGGAGGTTAGGAGGAAGTTTTACACAGAGAGAGTGATTGCCCATTGGAATGGGTTGCCTGGGCAGGTGGTGGAGTCAACATTACTGTAGGTTTCAGGAGGAGACTTGATAGGGTGCTTGGTTGCATGGTTTAGTTGTTTAGGTGGTGTTGGATGATAGGTTGGACGTGATGATCTTGAAGGTCTCTTCCAACCTGGTCTATTCTATTCTATTCTATTCTATTCTATTCTATTCTATTCTATTCTATTCTATTCTATTCTATTCTATTCTATTCTATTCTATTCTGTTCTGTTCTGTTCTGTTCTATTCTAAATTAATAACTTACCTTGTGGTGTGGTTAATGATAGAGATGCTGATCAACTGGATAAAAAACTTTACCAATGAAGCTGGGCATGTATCTCTTGAAATCATTGAATTTCACTGGCAGTGGTAACTTCTCTAACACAGGAAATTTTCCTGAATCAAGCTATGAAACCAATGGTGTAGATAAAAATGTGATGGAAAATTGCTTTACATTGCAATATGCTACATATGCTTAAATGTAATCCTTATAGGGGCGTTTGCTGTGACTATATTGGGTGGGGGAAGAGCTAACCCATTAAGAGCTCTTTGGAGGGTGATAACACACTCCTTTGTACTCTTTAATGACTGGGGGCGTGTCTGCTGTGGGCATTGTAAGCACTTTGTAAACACAAAGAGGGAGGGGTCAGGTTGTAACGAGTGTGCCAGATCTCAGCCTGAGCCCCAGTCACAAGGGTTTGCCCCCCACCAGCAGTTCCACACTTAACCCCTGATGCTCCTGCCAATGCAGTCTCTCTAGCACCGGTCACCACACGCAGGTGGTCACCACACGCAGGAAAAGAAGTCAAAAATCATCGCCAAGCACAGATGGTGAGGAAGGAACCTCAGCAGGCCCCAGCACCTCACAGAACCCAGCGGTGGATGAAGATGAGTCAGACCAGGAAATAACTGTCACATCGCTACCCAGAAAGGAACTAAGGCAAACTCGTCTGGATTACGCAAGGAAAGAGGGTGAGCCAATACTGAGCTGGGCCCTGAGATGCTGGGACGAGGGGGTGGACACAGTGGACCTGGATAAGAGGGAGGCAAAGTTCTTAGGCTCCCTGACTCGTGATGCTGGTCTGGACAAAGAGTTAGCCAAACTCGATGGAACACACACTCTCTGGGCCTGGATCATCAATGCCATCATGAGCCGGTACCGCTCAAGAGATGACCTGCCCTGGGCCCAAGTTAGATGGACAACTATGGAACAGGAAATTCACATCTGAGACAGATGACAGTGCTGGAAATAATTTATGGGGATGGCCAGCTCCCTTTGGACCCAGATGAGGTGCCCATGAGACTGCCCTTTGTAAAGAAACTCACCCAGGGAGCTCCTCAGAAATATGCTCACACATTGGGAGGGATACTCCTGAATGGACAGGATGGAAGTCCTAAAACTGTCTTGTGAGTTTGCCAGTGATTTAAGGGAATATGAGGACAGCACAAATCAGAATCTCAGCCATAGAAACTATGGCTAAAGACATTGTCAAAGAGATCAAGACCTCCATGTCTGAACTGAAAAAGGAGAGTGATACATCTTTTTCCCCTTGTCCTTCAGAATGGGGGTTAACCCACCACATGGGGGAAGCTACTTGGCAGCCTTTTGGGCCTGGCTAGGCCCAAGGCCGGGGGAGAGGGCAATCTCAGATCTGGCCAGCTGAGATTAGCCTAACAGTGGAGGGGAAGAAAGAGCCCTGGGGGTTTTGGGTGTACCCTCAGGTGGGGATGGGATGCCTTTGGGTATGCTTTGGGATCTCTCTCTTTTGTCACTGTGCTTCTGGTTCTCTGTAAAATTTTCAACTGCTTTTCCATTTAAACTTTCCACCAATTTTGCAATCCATTTGTCTGAGTCTCATTTTTTTGCCTGTGGTAGGAGAATCAGCCTTTCACACCCAGTGATCAGTGCTGGGCCCCATCCTATTCAATACCTTTATTGATGATCTGAATGAGGGGATTGAGTCCATCATCAGTAAATTTCCAGATAACACCACTTCCAGTTGGTAGCCAGGTACTAGTGGTGTCCCCCAGGGATCAGTGCTGGGCACCATCCTGTTCAATATCTTTATGGATGATCTAGGACTGAGTCCATCATCAGTAAGTTTGCAGATGACACCAGATGGGGGCAGGAGTTCATTTGTTAGAGGGTTGGAGAGCTCTGCAGAGGGACCTTGACAGGCTGGACAGATGGGCAGAGTCCAATGGCATGAGATTTAACACATCTAAGTGCCAGGTTCTACACACTGGCCACAACAACCCCATGCAGTGCTACAGGCTGGGGTCAGAGTGGTTGGAGAGCAGCCAGGCAGAAAGGGACCTGGGGGTACTGGTTGATAGTAGGCTGAACATGAGCCAGCAGTGTGCCCAGGTAGCCAAGAAGGCCAATGGCATCCTGGCCTGCATCAGGAATAGTGTGGTCAGCAGGGTCAGGGAAGTCATTGTTTTTCACAGAAAGAGTGATTTGCCATTGGAATGGGCTGCCAAGGGAGGTGGTGGAGTCACCATCACTGGAAGTGTTTAAGAAGAGGCTGGATGAGGCACTTGGTGCCATGATTTAGTTGATTAGAGGTGTTGGGTGATAGTTCGGACATGATGATCTCAAAGGTCTTTTGCAACCTGCTTAATTCTATTGTATTCTACTTCTATTCCTATTCTATTCTATTCTATTCTAGTCTAGTCTAGTCTAGTCTAGTCTAGTCTAGTCTAGTCTATTCTATTTTTCTGATTGTACATCTAACTTGAAACAATACTAATAACCTCAAGGGAAAGATGCCTAAGAGGAACAAGAAAGGACTTTTTATTAGTACAAGAAAAAAGTGGCAGAAGGGAGGAGGTATTTTCCCCACTATCTTATTACATTATAGTTGGGAAAATGAAGCCATGAGTCTTTAACCCCAATAAAATTTCCATGTGAAAGAAATTAATTAATTTTGGACAGTTCCATCTTCTTGCTTGTCTCCTCAGCTGCAATAAAATTACTGATATGCCCCAAGGAGCTGCATTAGATTCACCCAGGTCAGGCATTTCATGCTTTTGAATCAAAAAAGAGCAAGACAAAAACTTGTGGCAGTCACTTATCAGGCTCCCACTTCAATTCCTGTTCCTGTGTTCTGACTGTAGATTTATGAGGATGCACATGTTTTCAGGGAAAAGCATATTGGTGAATAATATTTGTAAGACTTGTTATTTATTAGTACAGTGTGCCCCTCCATGGATGGATGACAACTTCAGCCTCACTTGGCAAATGGGTCAGGTCTGTGGGAATGTTGTATGAAAAAATACATGAAATAACATGAAAAAGAATTTGTCTTCATAGTAGACAGATATAGTGAGCTGTTGCTTGGCTGGAAAAAGTTGGCTTTTAGGACAAAATCTCAGTTTATGCAATGCTACATGATAATATAACACAACCTAGCCACAAACTCCTCATGAGGAATGGACTGATCTGGTCCCTGCCACAGACCGCATGTCTAGGGGAATATGCATCACTTCAGTGCATCTGATATCCTCAGCTGTAAGGTATAAGAGAATTTCCTCTTTCTGAGTCTTTATTCAGAATGTATCTGATCTGTGAGGACTGCCTTTTGATGCACATTCTCTGTAACCCAGCTCAGTATCTGCCTCAGCTGTACTGCCTTGAGGTGGTACTTTGTTCCCAATACTATGGTTTGAACAGCACTCTCCCACCTCACAAAGAGGGGTGTCCAAGTACAGATTATTTCTTTTTACCCCCCCAAAAGGGAATGGGTTGTAGCAATTATATCATGTCCTCCTGCTTCTCTCCTAATATATACCCTATCTCTTGGCTGTGGATCATTAGACACTCCAGACATCCTATACAGCCTCTGTACTGTGATACTCATGAGGTCTCTCATCAAGCTAACAACCAAATTACCCATGACAGTCCTGGCCAAACTCCTGATAAAGATTCTGAAACACAATGACACCCTCACTCATTCTTTCTCCCTTGTAAAATCAATCAGAGTTACACTTTAAATAGGCAAGTGGCCTAAAGGAGAAATTTTCCCAGAATGTCAGTGTCCTGGGAAGGAAAGCTAAGGAGGGTCTTTCTGCTCAACATTTATTGTCGAAAGAAAGAGGGTTACATGGGTTTTATAAATCTTCAAATGCAGAGAAATATTTCTAAATAGTCTATAAATGACTGGTAGTCCTTTTACCCTCCTGGCTACATTTAATATCCTACATTCTGTAAATCAGACCTTTCTGATTTTGCTAAGGTGGCAAGTCCTTGCTAGGATGTATTAAACTCAGTTACAGGAGTACATGAGGTGACTGACATAATTGAGCATCACGATTTGGCCTGGGAAATTTGAAGAAAAAAACCCACCAACAAATGAAAAAAAAAACCCAAACCACACACCAGCAACAAGCCACAGTTTGCTGAGTACTGGCTAATAGGGCCACAGATTAAAAACCAGCAAATAATCCTACAAAGGCAATTACATTAGAACCTCTCCAATTTTTCATGGCAGTAGTTGTCATGTCATATAAATTGCACATTGTATCGTGCTTCCCTCTTCTCCTAAAAGACTCCCCCACTTTCTCAGACTTGCAAAGGCATTCCTCAGTAAGGCTTCTCATACTTAGAGTGTTTTGCAGAATTGATATAATTTTACAGATAAGCAATCAAAACACATCCTGTAATTCAATATTTTTCCAACATTTGCTCATTTATGTCTCACTTCACCAAAAATAAGTGATTTTCTAGGGATTTTCTACTCACTGGTGAAAAGCGAATGATGCTCAGCTATAAGAGTCCACTGATTTTAAGTAAACACAAATTAGAGTATTACTGAAGCAGGCCCCCTTTCTGTGTGACTGAAACACAACCTCTCCCCTCCTGCTTCCTTTTATGTGCCTTCTGGATTCAAAACTTCAGACAGTACTTGGGTCACATTTTCAAGCCTCTCTGGACAACTATGTGATGCTCTTGCAGAAAAGACAAATGTCACTCTGAGATGTATTAGTAGGAATTCTGGGTATAAGACAAGAGAGGTAATTATTCTGCTCTACTTGGTATGCGTGCAGCCTCAGCTGAAGTAGTGTGTCCAGTTTTGGGTGGTGCATTTTAAGATAATGGCAACACGATGATAAGAGGTTTAGAAAACATGAACCTTTGAGAAAGGTTAAAAGAACTGGGATTGTTTAGTCTAGGAAGCTGAGACAGAAGGGAGATGATAACACTTTTCAAATAAAGAAAAATTATTTTTAAATGGCAGAAAACATCCTTTCTCTTCTACACAAATGTTAGGACATGAAGCAATTTAGATTAAATCTTGGAGAAAATAGCCTTATTACAAATACAGTGTAGTATTGGAACTAGCTTTTCAGAAACATGGCAAACAGCTGGTATGCATCATACAGGCTGTGCACAGTCCTGCTCTGCCCTGTGGGAATAATCTGCTGATGTTTGTTCCAGTTCCTAACTTCTAGACTTCTATGGTTCTAAGAGCACTGTCAAGAAGCAAACATTTAACAAGAAAAGAAATAAAGATTGCAACATAGCTGTTTACCTAGTTCAAACACACTGCCAGAGGAGGTTCATCTAGTGCAGGATGGTGTCCAGGCAGGTTTTGAATGACACCAGGAACTCCACAACCTCTCTGGGAAGCCTGTTCCAAAGTTCTACCACCCTCAAAGTAAAGAAATATCTCCATGTTCTCCTGTGTTCAGGTTTGTGCCCATTACCTCTTGTCATGTCACTGGACAGCACTGAAAAAAGACTGGCCCCATCCTCCTGACACCCACCTCTAAGAATTTATAGGCATTGATAAGATCCCACCTCAGTCTTGTCTTCTTTAGGCTAAAAAGACTCAAATCCCTCAGCCTTTCTTCATAAGAGAGATATTCTAGCCCCCTGATCCCTCCTGTAGCTCTTTGCTGTACCCTCTCAAGCAGTTCCTTGTCCTTCTTGAGCCAGGGAGCCAAGAACTGGACACAGCACTCCAGATGAGTCCTCACCAGGGCAGAGTAGAGAGGGAGGAGAACCTCCCTTGACCTGCATGCCACACTTTTCTTGGTGCATCCCAAGAAACCATTTGCCTTCATGGCCACACGGGCACATTGCTAGGTCGTGGTCATCCTGTTGTCCAGCAGAACTCTATTTATTTATTTTTCCCCACATTGCTTTCCACCAGGCCAATTCCTAACCTGTACTGATACAAGGGGCTATTCCTTCCTGTGGAGTACCCCACAGCTGCCTTTGTTGAAGTTCATAAGGTTACCCTCTGCCTAATTCTACAGCCTGTCCATATCACACTGAATGGCAGCACAGCCTTCTTCTGTGTCAGCCACCCCTCCCAGTTTTCATCATCATCAGACTTGCTGAGGGTATACTCTAGCACTTCATCTAGGCTGTTGATGAAGATGTTGTACAAAAATGGATCCAGTACTGACCCCTGGGTACACCACTTGTTGCAGACCTCCAACTAGACTCCGTGCCACTGACCATAACCCTTCGGGTATTATCTTCCAACCAATTTTCAATCCACCCTACTGTCCATTCATCTTTCCCACAATTTCTAAACTTGCCTATGAGGATGCCAAGGCAGACAGCATTGAAAGCCTTGCTGAAGTCAAAGTAGACAACATCTACTCCCCTCCCCTCATGTATTCATCCAGTCGTGCCCTCACAGAAGGCTTGCAGCATAGCCAGCCATGACTTCCTGTTGGTGAATCCATGTTGACTATTTCTGATAAACTTAATTTCCTCCACATGGTTTGAGATGACACCAAGAATGAGCTGTTCCATCATCTTTCTAGGGATGTGAGAACCATGGTAAAATGGTACTCTGGAAGTTGTGCTATGGCATTTTATTTGGACCTCATATGTAGTGCAGGCTAGTGAATGTCTCTCCTTTGGTGTTTCCCTGAGCCCCACAATTTCTCACTGATTAAACACATACATTATAAAGACGTCCAGTCCATCTCTAAAAGATCTTTTTCTTTTTATAACAACAAAGATTCCACTACATTGCTTTTTAATTGACTTCATTGTTGGAAATCCAAGTTTTATTCCTACATATCCAGATTTATCTGACCTCTGCTCAACCTCATTAAGGTTGCTTCTTCCAGCAGATGTTATTTGTGTTTAGAGACTTAGAGAAGGTCAGGTTACCACATGGCCTGTTGATTAATAAGCTGAACAAAACTCAGGCAACACTTCCGTTGTGCTAAGCCTGTTTTTATTCCCATTTTTCTAAAGACTCTTGGGAGTTCATCTGTGACCACCAACATTTGATAGACATATGTGCATAAAACGATGACCACAAAAATCCAGCAGGCAAAATAGCCTGGTGTGTGACAGGCACTTACACCTGTATGCACCAGGGACACGAAATTGAATGCAAAACCAAAATACAGTCCGTATGTATAATGTTGCCTACCAGATGAAAGGTCTTTTGTTGTCTTTCTCTCTCTATCTCACACATGCATGCCTGTATCTGTTCATTTTGATTACAGGCATTAGTCTGAATTAATGTATCCTCCCCCCAGTACTATATACTGGAACCAAATTGAACACAAATATAAATATTGGTTTATACTGATAGTTAAGTGGTCCAGTTTCCAGACTTGCTGATTCTTTGCTCCTGTGAAGGAAGCCTGAACTGTGAGTACTTGGAATTGCTGGAAATTAGACTACTTGATTAAATGTCTCAGTATTGATTTAAGAGGCAAACTTTCAACTAAAGACACTGAAACTGTGTGCATATTTCCTCTCAGGAAAATGTAACAGTGATAACAAGTCTGGTTTACTTAGAAGCTGTATTTCTCTTGTAGATTCAGGTATCCAAACTCCAATCTTTCTTTCATGTCCTTGAGAGCAAATGCTAGTCCAGGAGAACCTCTTTAATAAAGCATCACAAGGCACTTTGCTGATTAATCTCCTAGACAGAAGGTGAGATTACTAACTAAGGCTAATGCTGGGAGTAATTTTCCTGCGAACATTTATCCCCTCTCTAGGAAACAAAATGAAACCATCACAGCACTTTACAAAGTCTGCTAAAATGCTAGTAGATAATTTCTAATTTTCAGCATCTAAATTGGCCTTTGCCAGGTTTCAACTAATTATTTACAGTTAGAATTGGGCAAATACCTTGTTTGGGATGGGTTTTGTCAGAGTGTTTTTGGTTTTGGTTTGGTTTTAACCTGGTCTCCAGTTTCTCAGTGAAATTGACTACTTCTTGAACTACAGATTATTGGAAAGCATGAAACAAGACATTTTGCTGGATATACTGCTACTGCAGCAATTTTCTTCTCTTTCCTGGGTAAATACAATGGACCCTGCTGTTGCAAACATACACAACTGTACATTTCCTAGAGTTGATAGGGTATTTGTATGAGGTGAATGTGAATGAGATGGAGTCAAAGCATAGAGAACTCACTTCATATATGCAAGGGACACATCTGTGAGGTATTAAAACCAATGACAGTGTTTCTATCTACAGCTGTATGTTGTTTTCAAAACTTCTACAAAAGACACCAAATACTTCTGCTGAGTCTCCACTCAGTTCCACAAAACAAAGTGCTAAACTGTTGATTTCACTCTGTGCCAGGTTCAAGTATGGGGCCATTAAGTGCTAGTTACATAGAAATTTGGGGCATGCCTCAAATTGTCAAGTCTACTTGTGCAAACTCAGTATTTACATTAATTGAGGTGAGAAGTGATTCACAGTTAGACAACGGCTGTTTCCTTTGTTCAGATCTGTTTGGCAGCACCGGATTATGCTGTGCAGTAACTGTCAAGACAAGACAGGACATGTATCAGCCCTTCAACTATAAATTACTTGATGAGACCTTCCATGATATGAAGCTATTTCACACTAGTATAGAAGACTTATTTTTTAATTAAACACTAACGTTAAATGAGAGTAAATGCTTCTATTATCATTAAAAAAAAAAAAAGTTACCAATTAATTTAACAATAATAATAGAAGCATGTCTCGCCTAGATCCATGTTTCCCTGAAGTGTTACTGCTTGAATACAGAGGCTGTGATTAGCTCTTTTTCTCTGCAACATACCATCTGTAACTGCCATGTCCGAAAGACGAGGGTCTCCAGGTCAAATCAATAATACACTAAGGTCCTGATTACACACATGTGCCATATATTGTAGGCAGAAACAATAAATAACTAAACATAATGTTAGTCAGGTGTCAGACTCAAAGTAGAGAGACTTGTGATAATTCACAGCATAATCTGATAAATTACTATAATAAGGTAAGAGTGACACAAGAAAAAATTGATCCTGAGGCCTTTTCTCCGTTTGAATGAGCTTGAAATCAATGGAATTCAGCTCAAAGGACATGGTCAGCCACGGTGCCAGGTGGTAATAGTACTTTGGTGCTGCTCAAATAATTTATGCCTTTAAATATATATGGCAAGAAACTTCAAGTTACAGTATATCTAGCAATCTCTTAATCCAGAACCAACTCCTAAAGAGTTGCAGAACACCCATTGCTTACCTGCTTTTTTTGAGGAATTACTCATCCTTTATAAGCGTATGTGAACGCTCACTTGTATAGGATAGGAGAGCCAGAGATGGGACTAATGGGGCTCCACTGACTTTTTTCTTAAATTTACTTTGCTTTTCCCAGAGTAGTAAGGCTGATATCACAAGAGACTTCAGAGAACAGAAAGAAGAGAGGCTTGCAATAAAAGACAACATGTAAGGCATATAATTTGTCAGAGAAAGAAAAAGGCAAATTTGAGAGTGCTGGTAATGACCTAGATATCTCACTCAACCCTAGGACAAGTATCTCTCCACTCAGCAGGCCTAGCTTCAATTTTATGCCAATGCTTCACACTACAGATGGCAGCAGTCTGATGCTGGATGTTATTCTATCTTAACAGCTGTTTAGCTGATCCCCTGTCTAAAACCACAGTCTTCCTGTTTCTCTCTAAGTTTTCTAGTATTTCTAATTTCTGCTTCTAATGAGATTTTACAGAGAATCATCAAAACTTGAGTCTGAAGGGGGAAAACTCTTAGGATCATATAATGTGTCAGCTCAAGGTACCTGACCTTGTTTAAAAAAAAAATAAATAATCCAAATTCCAAAAGAATCTAAGTACAATTCACATCTAACATTTCACTGGAAATACCACTAGGATCAGCCACACCCCAACAAATTCATGATCTCCTTAGTAAGAACTGGAGAAGTTCTCATTAATTTCCCCTTACTCTACAAGCATAATTTAAAACCATTTACAAAATTTATGGTTGCTGCTAGACAAATCAGTCCTGAGCAAACAGACAGATCACAAAATTGCACTTTTCCACTGCTACTGTGTTCATAGGCACAGTAAGGGAAAGATTGGTCCAGCAAAGAGGGGGAAAAATAAAAATCCACATTTACTTTTGTTTCTAAGGGAACCTCTACATGTGTGTCATCACGTATTCTTGCACAGGGGCTTTAAGAGTTTCTGCCTTGAGGCAAGTGGATGAATATTGTTGTTTCAAATGGCAGATAGGAGAGGGGTGATGTATTTAAGCATATGGTGGTCAGTGCATACAATAT
This sequence comes from Picus viridis, assembly GCA_033816785.1. Taxonomy (NCBI): domain Eukaryota; kingdom Metazoa; phylum Chordata; class Aves; order Piciformes; family Picidae; genus Picus; species Picus viridis. The sequence continues at coordinate 70,046,273 of CM066606.1, read as the reverse complement.
TGCTCTGCTTAACTTCTTAGTGCTCTTTAAATATAGACAAGTGCTCCCCAGGAGGATTTTTGCAATCTTTTTCAGATGCTTGTTAATGTTTGCTTTCTGACTTTCTCCCTTTCCCCCTCCCTCCCCCAACTCTTCTTTAAATTTTAGCCATGGAAGAATTACAAGCTCACCTGGAAGCAAATTGCCTCGAGTGTGTTTGTGTTCTAGTCAAGTAATCTTTGCAGGCTGTCTTGTGCTTTTAACAGGAAGACAAGCCTGTTCAGAGAGCATCAGATGAGCTTGATGCACTCAGTAACTTGCAAAACAAGCCCAATGCTCTAGTCCTGTGTATTCCCAAGGCACAAACCAGCTTCTATACTTGTCAATCAAGGAACCTTCTTGCTTCTCTTTCTTTGGAATAATTAAATTTGCATTTGGGAAATCTTAGTCCTCACCAAAGTAACACAGCCTGTATGTTACTCTGGTTGATCTTACTAATGCTGCTGTCTCAAGTGTTTGGATGTTGTTGACCAGTTTTGCAGACTTGCTGTCACACAAACCACTAAGGTGAGGAAATTTACTCTTTTTAAAAACTTTGTTCCTATTCTGATAAAATTCCCATTGATTTCTGTTTATATGTGCTGGGGGGAAAGGCTGAATAAATATGGAACAAGGACTATGGGCACTGACTAGTACAAAGCTACAAAATGAAGATGAAGACTGAGTGCCATTTACAAACAGCTAAACATATTTATTACACATGAAAAGACCATTTTGCATTTATATAGGTTTCTCTAACAAATTGCTTTAGCAGCTGGAGAAACCCACAGAATTAATGCTGTGCTCTGCTGTTGGTCATGCACTATTGCACAGCAAGCTCAAGCTTTTGAAACTATTCTTAAAGGGCTCTGCTTCTTAGCACAATTTGTTACATCTACATATTGTGGCTGTCTGATAGACACCTACCCGTGGAGTGTGCTTTCCTGGCAGAAAGGCAGAGTCTGCTCTCCTTGTCACACTGATGATGGAGGTGCAAAGGTTGGGACCAGATGGGTGTCAGGAGAAAAGTGGTGTGCTACATCACTCCTAACTCCTCCCCAGGAGGGCTCTTGCAAAAATAGCAGGAGAGAGCAGTACCCTGTGCAGGATGCCATGTCTCTGAAGGAGGTGTGAACATACAAGAAGCAAATACAAGTCCTTAATAAATTAAAACCTCTAATCACCCTTAGCACCATGAGCTGATGTCACACTGCATGCTCTCTGCTGGACTCGGCAGAGCTACCTCTGCTTGCACCAGGACTGAACCTGCATTGAACCTTAAGTCCCCTCTGCATTTCCACAGAGCTGTAAAGATATTCACATATGTATCAGAGATGTTTTTTGTTCTTTCTAGAGGATGACATGCTTCTGACTTCCAGGTAAACCTTTACCTTTTCCTTTTGTTCTTCAGAAAACTTTCAAGGTGAAGGGAATTGCTGAAGGCAACATGATGCTCGTGGAACTTTTTGTCTACCCTAACATCAACTCTTATCATAATCAGTGCAAAGGTCTCTGTGATATATAACAGAGAGACAGTTTACTCCATGCTGCTCTGTCCCACTGGCTTCCAAATCACTTTCCTAACAATCCCATTCAAAAGTATGATAATTTTTATGCTGGATTAGTCTAAAAGCCTTTCAGTCATTAATCAATTTCTCCTCCTTTGCCTGAGGCAGTCTGAGATGAAAAATATTGAACATTTTATTTTATTTGTTTTGTGCCTTTTACAGCACCTTCCCTGAGAAGAGAGGGGGAATGCAAACACCGATGTGTCCCGTTCCTCTGTCCCCTTCTGAACACCCACTCATGCCCTAGGTGTGTTCATTTTAACATGGCCCAATGTGTTGCAGCCCAGACTGCACAGCATAAGGGGCACAAATTAGGACAATCTTCCGAAGTGTGGGGAGAAGGATTTCTATAATTGTTTGTTTTTTTTTCTTAAAAGGAGAACAAGAGAGACAGCTGGCAAGAAGTCAAAAATTGAACCCAAGTGCAAAAAGGGAAGTACTTGGAAGGCAGGACAAAATACTGATTTAGTTATCATGCATGAAGGGCTTTTAAGCACAACAACAAACCAGGAGTCAGAAACAGAGAGGAACAAGTTTCATGCCATGCACCAGAATTTCCTTAACACAGAGTGTCGATAGTCATCAAGAAGGAAGGCAATGAGGGAAAACCAAGGACACGCCTGCAGAAAACTGGATTAACAGGCAGAAACAAATACAGCAAAGAAAAGAAGCCATTAACAGAGTGGGGAAATTGAATAATAATAATAAAAAAGAATGAAATATGTAAAACTAAGAGAGAGAGAAAAGAAATTTGAAGGACAGGGTTTTTGTTTGTGGGTTTCGCTTTAGATCTCTTCAATTTATATGACACACTTGCCCTACTATGGTGAAGTTTAACACAGCAGGCTGCTTTTTTTAACTCTCAGGCTTGGGGAAGACAGGGTGAAATACATAGGTGAAATTCCCTGCATTGTCCTTCAACAGACATAGATGTAAATCTTGAATCAAATTGAAACAGTAAATGACTCAAAGATTGGGCTGTTGGGCTGGGTTTGCTCTCAGGAAAGAGAACATGGCTGATACAGAAAATATTTCCTCCTGGAGTGATTCCATGGAAAGTAAGTTCCCAGCAAACACCAGGAGCAATGGTTAGTGCAAGGGTTGCAATGTAACATTCCCAGCACAGTCTGAGCAGCAGTTTCTATGTGACAGCAAGGCCTGAGTCACATTGTCAGTGTTGTTTGAATAATCTGCCGAATGAGCCTGAGAAATGACTACTTTTAATTTGAAGGGAGCTTTCTCTCCAGCTTTAAAAAGACAGGAAGATGAAAAAGAATTAATATGCCACAGAAAGAATAAGTGAAAATGTACAGATATTTGAGTGGTGTGCTAGGTTTTGTCTTGTAAATCTTGCTAATGGGAAGGCACAACATGTTTAGAATGCAGTTAGAGCTCCAAAAAAAAAAAAGGGGAGGGGGAGGGGCAAAGTTCTGCAAAGTACAGGTATACCATTACCTGCAGAACTGCCCATCTTTGGACCAGACTATGGATTGAATTCCTTCTCTGGTGACCAATTTATGGACTTTACTGGATCAGCATGTAGAGGATCAACATTGTGGTGAGGTGTAATGATCAGCCACAGAGAATGGAAAGGCTCTGTGGGGTATACATTTATTGCTATGGGAAGTCTGCAACCCTTGTCAGTCCTTGTTTTGTACTGCTGCTATGTAGTTCCAAGATGAAAGCAACATTTGTGAGTAATGAAGGCCTTAGGATGTGACATTAGTCAATCCTGCACTGATTTTAGAAGGTCACACACTCCTGTGCACTTTTAAAAAGTAGTGCATATGTAATTTTTAAAATCCAAAATTATGTGTTTGTGGGGAGTTTCCTTTAAAGTAAAGTCACCTTGACACTGAAAAAAAAATGCCAGGGATGTTACCATAGCTGTATTCATTCCTGATTTATATGCTTCCATATGTGAAAATATAAATAAAATATATTGTTTTTCCTTTTTTTTTTTTTTTGATCGAAGTGAAATTAATAACAAATGAAGTATTTTTAGACTATTTTCTGTTGACAGTATTCCCTGTAAACATTAACTCATTATTTATCTATCCCAAGGAATGGTATGCATTGGAAGACAATCGCCTTGCAGTGGAATGTGACCTTGGCTAGTCTATAACAGCTAAAAAATGCCATCCCTCTGACGTTATATTGTTTTGTTGGCAGGGAAAATTAGCAAACTTATTTGGAAAAGTTGCAAAGAGATCTTCAGCTTCTTAGAATAATTTCAACTAACCTTTAGGCTCTCTCTGGGAATGCCTTTAGGGTGTGCTTGCACAACAGATTCAGATGTTGTGGGATGCATCAAGGAGGGCAGAGCTAGCATGAGGTTACCCTAAGCTAATTGCTTGTCCTTTGTCCTGGAGCAGCCTTGCTCTTGCTGTAAGTTTGCCACACAGGTTATGTCTACAGAAGGCAACAAACTTTGGCCTTTCCCATCACAGCAAACTGGTGTTGTGTGATGGTCCTGCAATGCTGTTCATGTTCTTTCTGCAACAGAAGATATCTCCTCCAACAGAACAGTGTCCCAACACTGTTCTCTATGCTGTTTTAGCAGATGCTTGTTCTGGGGCACTTATTCAGGTGCTGGGGAACACTGGCTGGGATACGTGGCTACAGACGTCACTCTTTCATCTAGTGGCTAGGGTGTGCTGAGTGATCAGCATCAGCAGGGACATCATGCATCTCCAATGTTTCATATAGGACAGAGGAAAATGCTGCAATCAATGACTACTAACACATTTTGCCTCATATTGGTGGGACTTGAGGCAAAACATGCTGTGTAAATGACTCTTGTTCTATTAAGTTTCTGGAAAATCTTCTCTGGGTCATTCAGTTTGAAGAATCTCTCAGTCATAGTCTCAGTGAGTGATAACAGAATTCAGTAGTTAGCATAAATTGCTTTAAGCTCTGCAAAGCCACCTATCTCAACTCTGGTAATGATTTTCCATTCATTGGTGACACTGGCTGTTGGTATCTGAAATTTGTGTCTGGAGCCATAGCAAGGAGCCTAGGTGTTGGCACCATGGCTAAGCAGCTCTCCTTAACTGAAAAAATGATACTGGGCATCCAGTTCTGGAAATCAGACTAGGACAAGCAGAGAATGAAGGTCCATTCATGGTAGCATCTTAGGTTTAGACTAAGATCTGTAACTGCAGCGCACTGAGGCAGAACCCAGGCACCACACTGCGTGGAGCGGCATGTCCCACCCCCATCCTCCCAAGCCAGGTTTGCTCTCTTGAGAGGCTGGTGGGGCGTGGGTGGAGACTGCTGTAGTGGTGGTGCTTCATCAGAGGGAGGGAGGTGCTGAGCCATGTGGGCTCATTCCCGAATTGTCTTCCAGTTGGTCACATGGCCAGGGATAGGGATGGTGGTAACTCGCCACAAAGCTATTTTCAAAAGATCTGTGTCAACCCAGGCTGAGGTTGAACATAAGCAGGCAGGTGTCAGGCAACTGGCTGCAGAGAGTGCTGGATCCTGGCACCTCATTAGGTGTGAGCAGCTCAATTATCTGCTTAATCTAGTGGCTGAACTAAAGGAAGAAGTTTCTAGGCTTAGGATAGTAAGGGAATGTGAAAGGGAGTTGAATGTGAAGAACCAGGCTCTGCAGACTTCCCTAGCAGAGGGAACCCAAGAAGCAGCAGGGAATGGATACAGGTCCCTGTTAGCAGAGGCAAGGTAAAATCCTCACTGCTCCCCTCACCTTCCCAGCTGCTCTTACAAAACAACAATGGGGCACTGGAATTTGAGGGTGAGGTGAATGAGAAGACAGAAGGGACACCATCTGAGGTGCTGCCTAAAGCCAAACAGCCTGTGCGCCCACATCAGGACTTGTTCCCTTAAAAAAAGAGGAGGGTAACTGTTATTGGTGATTCCCTCCTGAGGGGAACAGAGGGCCCCATATGTCAGCAGGATCCTTCCCACAGGGAAGTCTGCTGCCTCCCTGGGGCCCAGGTCAGAGATGTTACCAAAAGGCTGCCTAGTCTGGTACAGTCTTCTGATTACTATCCCTTAATAGTTTTGCAGGTGGGGAGCGATGAAGTTGAAATCAGAGGTCCCAAGGCAATCAAAAAGGATTTCAAGGCTCTGGGAAAACTGGTTGAGGGGTCAGGGGCACAGGCAATTTTTCATCAATACCCTTAGTTGAAGGAAGGAATAATGAAAGGATCAGGAAAGCAACTGTAATTAACAAGTGTCAGCCATGGCTTGGACAGCAGCACTCTGCATGGGTTTAGGAAGTGTCTGGAGGGCTGAGCCCAGAGAGTGGTGGTGAATGGTGCCACAACCAGCTGGCGGCCAGTCACTAGTGGTGTCCCCCAGGGATCAGTGCTGGGCACCATCCTGTTCAATATCTTTATGGATGATCTGGACGAGGGCATTGAGTCAATCATCAGTAAGTTTGCAGACGACACTAAGCTGGGGGCAGGAGTTGATCTGTTAGAGGGTTGGAGAGCTCTGCAGAGGGACCTCGACAGGCTGGACAGATGGGCAGAGTCCAATGGCATGAGATTGAACACATCCAAGTGCCGGGTTCTGCACATTGGCCACAACAACCCCATGCAGTACTGCAGGCTGGGGTCAGAGTGGCTGGAGAGTGGCCAGGCAGAGAGGGACCTGGGGGTACTGGTTGATAGTAGGCTGAACATGAGGCAGCAGTGTGCCCAGGTGGCCAAGAAGGCCAATGGCATCCTGGCCTGCATCAGGAATAGTGTGGCCAGCAGGAGCAGGGAGGTCATTCTGCCCCTGTACTCAGCACTGGTTAGGCCACACCTTGAGTCCTGTGTCCAGTTCTGGGCCCCTCAGTTTAGGAAAGATGTTGAGTTGCTGGAATGTGTCCAGAGAAGGGCAACAAATTTGGTGAGGGGTTTGGAACACAAGCCCTGTGAAGAGAGACTGAGGGAGCTGGATTGCTTAGCCTGGAGAAGAGGAGGCTCAGGGAGACCTTCTTGCTGTCTACAACTACCTGAAGGGAGGCTGTAGCCATGTGGGGGCTGGTCTCTTCTCTCTAGCAACCAGCACCAGAACAAGAGGACACAGTGTCAAGCTGTGCCAGGGGAATTTTAGGCTCGAGGTGAGGAAGAAATTCTTCTCAGAAGGAGTGATTTGCCATTGGAATGGGCTGCCCATGGAGGTGGTGGAGTCACCATTCCTGGAATTGACTGGATGAGGCACTTGGTGCCATGGTTTAGTTGATTAGAACGTGTTGGGTGATAGTTTGGACTTGATCTCAAAGATCTTTTCCAACCTGGTTAATTCTGTCCTATTCTGTTCTGTTCTGTTCTGTTCTAAATCCTCTAGTGAATGGCATTTCTGCTCTGCAGACCACCTTATGAGGGTGTTGTAGATAATTTGCAGAAATGAGAATTCAAACCAATGGTCACAAGAATGTAGTATGGAAGCCCAGTTGCCAGACTGCCACTTGTCCACTCAGGAAATACAGAAGAGTAGTACGACCTGAACAGGATCTTTCACTGCTCCCAAAGAGCTAGTTACAGGAATAGCTATAACTTAACAGCTAGATGACACAAACTACTTAGACAGTAATTTAAATACCAGTTGAATTAGTGAAAACCATTACCTATGCAGAAAGGTAACCTGCAAGATTAATAATTTCCTACAAAACTATTTGGCCTGTGCTAATCTCTGTTATTTAACCTTTGCAGTTATCTTTTCCCTCCAGGCTAGTTTCTCTCTAATTGCAAGCTGACCTTGAGGTGTAGAAGCTAATAGGAACAGCTACCTAAAGCTAACACAGGTGCCCAGGGTGCAGTATCACCAGCAAAACATCTGTGGTTTTTACTCAGCTATCACATCGTAGTCCTGCTTTCCTGACTGCAACTCCACACTAACACCTTTGTGTTGAAAACAGCTATTGTTTTTTATTGACTGAGTTTCCATTTTGGCTGCACATGGGAAAGCATTAGAAATTTTCTAGCAGAGGTTGTATTTCACTAGCTGATGGAAGTTTAATATGAATCTCTTTGCTCAATCATTAGCCAGCTAGATTTCTCACTCAGCTTCACGCTCTCTTTTTGTGAAGATGTGACCTTTGTTTAAGCCAAAGTAACAAGCAAGAGTGACTGATAGTGTGAATCAGAGACAGCAACCTGAATCTCACTCAGATGTGGCCAGAAAGTGTAACTTAAGTGTTATCAGCAAAAGCCTCAGATTTTATTATCCATGACAGATCTGGTGGCACTAGAAAGAGTTTTTCAGTAAGAGCTGTGACCATATGGCCTTCAACATGTATGTCAGTGGAATAGTATGTATGTCATGTATTATTAGGGGAAAGGAAAATAAAGCAGGCATCATGGTGGGAGTATGTTAGAAGGGTCAGAGCCGATCTTGAAATAAATCTGGCTTTAGCTGGTAAAGGCAGCAAGAAACATTCCTACAAATATATTAGCAACAAAAGGAGGACTAAGGAGAATCTCTGTGCTTTGTCAGATGTAGGGGGAACACAGTGGTCAAGAGTGAGGAAAAGTCAGATGTACTCAATACCTTGTTTGCCTCAGTCTTTAGTAGTAGGATCAGTTGTTTGCTGGATACCCATCTCCCTGACCTGGAAGATAGGGATGGGGAGCAGAATGAAGCCTCCATAACCTAAGAGGAAAGGGTTAGAGACCTGTTGCACTGCTTAGACATATACAAGACTATGAGGCCATATGGAATACACCTAAGGGTGCTGAAAGAACTGCCAGAAGCGCTCACCAAATCACTTTATATTATTTACCAGCAGACCAGGATAAACAAGGAGGTCCCAGTAGAATGGAGACAGGTAATCATGATGCCCATGTACAAGAAGGGCCTGAAGGAAGATCCAAGGAACTACAGCCCTGTTAGTCTGATCTTGATGCTGGAGAAGGTTGTGAAGCAGATAATTTTGAGTGCCATTATGCAGCACATACAAGGTGATCAGGGCAGGCCAGCATGGGTTCATGAAGGGCAGGTCTTGCTTGATGAGTATGATCTCCTTCTAAAACAAAGTGACCAACCTAGTGGATAAGGGAAAGGCTGTGGATGTTGCTTACCTTGACTTTAGTAAGGCATTTGACACTGTCTCCCACAGCATCCTCCTGAAGAAATTGGCTTCTCATGGCTTGAATGGCACTTCACTAGGTTAAAAACTGGCTTGGATAGCTGGGTCCAAAGAGTGGTGCTGAACAGAGATGATCAAGTTGGCAGCCAGTGGCAAGTGGTGTTCCCCAGGGCTTGCTACTGGGACCAGTTCTCTTGAATATCTTTATCAAGGACTGAGTGCACCCTCAGCAAGTTTGCAGATCTCACACTAAGCTGGGAGAAAGTGTTGATCTGCTGGAGGATAGGAAGGCTCTGCAGATGGGCCTGGGCAGGCTGGATCAATGGGCCAAGGTCAGTTGTATGAGATTTAGGAAGGCTAAGTGCCAGGTCCTGCACTTGGGTCACAACAATCCCATTTAAGGCTACAGGCTTGGATTAGAGTGGCTGGAAAGCTGCCCAGAAGATTAAGACTTGGAGTTATTGGTTGACAGCCAGCTGAATATGAGCCAATGGAGTACCCAGGTGGCCAAGAAGGCCAAGAGCATCCCGGCTTGTATCAGGAGCAGTGTTGCAAGCAGTACCAGGGAATTAATTTTTGCCCAGTATTCATCACTGGCAAGGCCACACCTTCAGTAGTGTGTTCAGTCTTGGAGCCCTCAAGAAAGACATTGAGGTGCTGAAGTGTGTCCAGAGAAGGGCAACAAAGTAGGTGAAGAGTCTTGAAAACAGTTGTTCTGAGGACTCAGTGAGTCAGCTGAGGTTGGTTAGTCTGGAGAAATGGAGACTGAGGGGAGACCTTATTGCTCCCTATACTACCTGAAAGAATGTTGTAGGGAGATTGATGTTGGTCTCTTCTCCTCAGCAACAAGTGATATGATGAAAGAAAATGGCCTCATCTGCAGCAGGAGAGTTTTAGACTGGATATGAGAAGAAACTTCTTCACTTAAAGGATTATCAAACACTGCAATAACCTCCCCAGGGAGGTGGTTGAATCCCCATCCTTAGAGGTCTTCAAAGGATGCATGGATGTGATGCTAAGGGACATGGATTAGCACCAGACTTGGTAGAGGTCAATAATTGTTGGCCTTGATGATCTTAAATGTCTTTTCTGACCAAACAATACTACATTGTATCACTCTATGTCTGCAGGTCACTGAAGGCTTTTGCATAGCCATATTCTCACACAGTTGGATAAAAGAATTCATCCTGCATGGAGTCAAAACCTGGGCTTTCTGGGTGAGAAGATAACAAGGACAAGCTCTGCTCTGCATCTTCCACAGGATAGTCCAGCCTCTGGAGAGAAGTTTTCCTCCTGAATTCCATCTGCAGCAGGTGCTAACAAGCAGGGTCTCTGCTGAGAGACTGGGAGCCAGGGCAGCAGTGCAGGGCTTCCCCCTCTCCTCCTTGGAGAACTCCAGTGATACATGCATATCGGCAGGAGAGGGGAGTCAAAGGCTTGTCTCTGCTTTGCAGAAGGGCTGGGAACAACTGGCTTCAAAATTGTCCTTTTCTGGATTTTCCTGCACAAGAGAGTTAGACCACTTCCTTGTTAATTAAAGGCTCCTATTTCATCCTTTTTGTGTAGAAACAAAGAGTTATGATAGAAAATATGTCATGAAAACTTATTTTTGAAAGATGAATTCTGGAAACTTATATAAGAACTGGATTGCATGTCCAGTTACTGGGGCCAAATCCTTCTCTCAGCTGCCTCTCATAAATCCAGAGTAACTACCTAGCATAAGCAATGTTGTTTCAGATGCTCCTGGGGTGACAGGAAATTTGTGTGTAACGACATTTAGAGTTGTAGCATTTTCCATAATAACTTTCAGTTGCATTTAAATGACTTTTTGAGTAGCCCAGCAGGATGGATGTTTTTGAAGGAGTGAAAAATCTGTAAATATTTTCTTTGTTAAAAAGAAATACCAGCCCCACTCTTGTCCTCTGGGAATGTGACACTGACAGGTGTTAGAGTTCAAAGATCAGAAAACAATTGCAAAAGCTTTGGAATGGATGTGGGTTTATGACCTGCAGTATGGTGAGTGGAAAGTTCACCCATCAAACATCCCTAATGCTTCTGACTCTTTCATACTTTCCTTCACAAAGTTGACTTACTCTTGATTATTTTGATACAGGCTTTTTTTTGTTCTTGCTGGTGTTTCACTGCATTTTTCTGTAGGGCTTACTTTGTAATGGGGCTGTACAGGTCCTGACCAGTCAATGATCTGAAGGATTTCACTGACAAACTAAAAAGCTTGTATGCAGACACATGTGTGCATGTGCACACATGTATATATGTGCAGACATGTGGGGAACAGTTATTTTGTATTAAGATAATAGACGTGCTCTTTTTCCTCCTTTGCCCTGCTGTTGCTGTATATTTATGACCATCTGCCCATACTTAGTGAAGTTGTTCCATGATATCAAGATTATGACAACTCAGCTCAGCAGATGACTACTCCATATCTTACTAGAATATGGCAGTCTCTAACAAGGTGTCCACTGCATTGTCTGGCTGTCACTGTTTCAGGCTTTATAGTTGTCCTCTAGTCCTTTGTGTTTTGCAATACTTATTGTATATTATTTGTACATCCCATTGTGACAATTTCAGGTGCTTTATTTGGTTGTGCTGTAAGTATAACAGATATTTATCCCCAGATAGTGCCTTTGTATTTAAAGACTGAAATTTAGTCACCAGCATTTCTTTATCTGCAGATGGAGTTTTCTCTTTTCCCATGCAAGTGCATCAAACTTATCCCTTGAAGAGATAGAGGAGTCTGAGATTTGAGTGCATGCATTTGTGTGTGTGGGTGAACAGGCAAAGTTCCCACTGGCTCTGAAGAGAGTACTCACATTCTGTACGTAGTCCAAACTCGCCTCTTTCCTGGCCTTTATTTGCAATTCAAACAACAACAATAACAAAACAAACTTCAGCCAAAGTTTTCTCTCCAAACTTGGCTGGTGTTTCTCTGCACAGATCTCCTCTGTCCCAGCCCCTTGTTCGTTCTCTTTCAATGAAACAAACTCTTCTCACAATCTAGCTGGGGCCAACAAGATCCACCTGCCAGCATGAGTCAGCTCCGTGTTTCTGTGTAGGACTCTAGTACCTGTGCAGAGTACAACTAAGCAACAACTAAGCTCCTTTGTGCATGAAAAAGGAGTACCCTGTTGCTGAGTTGTATCCATGTCCTGTGTCTGTTTTTTGACAACATACAAAATCAGAAAAGGCAACAAGAAACTGAGAAGACCTCTCCAAGAATTATGTAGAGCTAGCTTATGAAAGAGTTTATTCCAGTTCATGAAAGAGAACTTTAGCAAGTATGTGAACAACAGGTAGTAAGGTACTGTACATAGAGAGGGTATCAGGTACCATAATACTTAATCAGGTGAAATCTCAAGAATATTTAATGTCTGGGTGTTGAGGCTGGACAGATTTACACCAGAAATACAGTGCATATTTGTAATAGCAGGATTAACTTATTCTCAGGTAAAATTACTATGATGTGTGTGGTAAGTGCCCTGTCATATGATATCTTTTAGCCCGTCAAGAAGCTGTGTACTTTATGTAGAAATTCCTGAGAAGATGATGCATAGAATGGAGAAATCCAAACCAAACAGCTCAGAAGTGCTCTTTGCCTTTGAAATGATGACTAATCCTCTCCAGCATGCTGCCAGAGTCAGTATAATGGAATATCAAATCAGCAATATGACATTATTCTTATTGCAGCCCATCCAGCTCATTAGCCATATGATACCCTTGTCTTTGGGACAAAGAGGCTGAGATCAGTGTGCTAATATGCTTCAATGAGAGGTGTCCCAGCGCTGCCCCTGCTCTGAGTGTTGTTTAGAAGTGAGCATTCCCAGGAAACACCAAGGGAAGATCAAAGATCTTGCTTATCCGCCAGAGTTATCAGTGGCTTGTGTGAGCATTTTACAATATTGTCCCAACACAGGCAAGGGATAAAGTGACAGGTCCTATCATTGTGCCCAGGAATTTTCATTCTGTGACCAGAGTTTTGACATACAATACAGACATAACAGTAGCAATGAGGGTGGAGTGTGCACTGACCCCTTTTACGTGGGATTCATTCCTCTCCCCCTTAAAAAAAAAAAAAATAAATCCTCACTTTATATTAGATATCATGAGTACCTCTTTCCACAGCAGGAAAGACTTGAGGCCTGTAACAGTCAGGACTTCTGCATGAAGTGATTCTTGACTGACCGGGGAAACTCTCCGGGACAGGGAGCTCTCTTCCCATAAAAATAAAGCTGTTCATTTTGCATTAAGTTTTAATTTAGCAGAACAATTGCCTGCTTTCTTCACTGGAGGAGAACATGTTCCATGAACAAAGACTGTCTATAACTATTAACTTTGGCCCCACTAAGCAAGGGTCAGGTTTATTTTCCATAGACTGTGCCTGCCAGAACTTTTTTCTCCTTGTTCCATTCTACTGCTTTTCATCAGGTCATTCTTATTATAATTCATCTGTGGAAAAAAATAATGTTAAAAAGCATTGCTTCAGAGAAAAATTAGTTCAAACAACACACAATAAAATCATATTTAGGAATAAGCTTCTTTCTTTGACCAGGCAGAACATGTCCCACAGCTATAACAGAACTAGATCAATTCTTTTTTTAAAGAGCCTGGCCATTAGGGAAAAAAAGTATAGTTATAAAGGACATGGAAATCTGATCAGAGTTGGTTACAACTTACTTTCAATATAATCTAGTCACAGTCAAGGGAGGGACAGAGAGAGTAATCTGAGATTTGTTAGTCATCAAATTGTGCTCTGAGCAGACTAGATTTTGGCATTACATCAAACTAGTCCATTAAGCATACTTTAAACAGTCTTTGGTTTTTCATTTTATTCTTTTGATGAACAAGAATATCTTTCAGTGACAAAGATGTAAAGTCTCACATGCAGATTCACTTATCAAAAGAAATCTTGCAGACAGACTGGAAATCTATCTGTGTCCAAGAGAATATTACCTTAAGATTCCTGAGAAAACCTGCAGAATGAAAGATTATCTTACTCTTTAAGTATGCTCAGAACTCTGTGAAGAGCAAACTGGGCTAGTTTTGGTGTTCATGATGTATCTCCAATTCAGCTCAAAGGTAGAGGGACACCAGAGGTCTTCTTGATCTGGTGCAAACTTGACTCCAAAACTCACTGCAGTTGCTAGTAAGACTAACATCTTCAAAACCCTGGCACAAATAGGCTCAGGCAGCTGTCTGGCTAGATGATACCCGTGTGGCCCACAGGAAATTAAGGTCTGTCAGTGGATGAGCTGTTCTGTGACATCCTCGGGGGTAAGAAACATCCAATTGTGAGCGTAAAAACACATTCAGAGGAGATGCTGACTGAAGACTACTCATCTGGCTGGGGAACAGCTGTGCCAATAATATTTTTCTAATCAAAGAGCAGAATCTGGCCCCAGAGAGAAAAGATGTGCAAAAGGCAGAGTTCCAGTACATAAGCCTCTCCTTGTGCTAAGCACACCTGAAAGACAAAATGTGGCACCTCTCTGGTGAAGGATAATTCATCTGAGCCAAGTCACAAGCTAAGCCACAAAGAGAAGGCTGGAATAATGGAAGGTAATGCACCCACAAACCTAGATATAATAAAGACATTGAGGATGTTGTTTTCTTACGAAATAAATCATTGAAACTCAGATCACATCTCTTTGCCTTCAGAAACCGGTTGCCCTTAGCCATGGGTTTCTTATTCTTAAATTCAGTTTGTTCTGATGATTTTTTGCTTGTTTGTTTGTTTCTGTGGTTCATTTGCAGTTCTTCTGAAGAGGATGTCAGTACACAGACACACACAAAGTGGAAAAAAGAAATGTTTTTCTTTCTAGAAACCCCATGGCTAAAGACAGCTAAAATATGACCTGTCAGTTTATTTAGACATAATAAATGACTGCCAATAACCTGCCAGCTATTTAGACAAGGCTTATAGCTGGACATGGGACACAGCTGAGACCAATTCTAACACTTTCTTATTATTATATAAATGTCTTCTAAAAACAAAAAAATAATAATAAGAAAAAAGAGGAAGGAAGGAAGGAACTCAGAAGGAAGGAAGGAACTTGGAAGGAACAAGGAAGGAAGGAAGGAAGGAAGGAAGGAAGGAAGGAAGGAAGGAAGGAAGGAAGGAAGGAAGGAAGGAAGGAAGGAAGGAAGGAAGGAAGGAAGGAAGGAAGGAAGGAAGGAAGGAAGGAAGGAAGGAAGGAAGGAAGGAAGGAAGGAACTAACTTAGCAGGACATTGAACTGTGGAGGCCTAGAATTTCTAGCCATAATTTTCTCTTGGTGTTTCCTTTCCACAGCCATATTCTCCCTATAGTTAAAACTGGAGCTAACCTATATCCTGTTTCTCTAATTTCATCCCTGATCACTGAAATGACCTTAACTACTAATTATGAGGTCTAGTAAAGCAGAAGCTTAGTTGGCAGAGTAGGTGCGTAGCACATCTATGTTTATTGGGTAACTAAGGTTGTCTCACACCAACAAGTGCAACTTAGAAAGAAGATGCTGAAGCCCTTCAAGGCACCACAGATGGGAAATTCCATCTGATAGCAATTATCAAGGTATTACTTTTCTCTTCCTAGATTCCCCCACCACCGTGGCACAACTGTATTAGTTGCCTGGCTACTGCTGCCTTTTGTGGGGTACAGTTCTCAGCCATCACAATAGCCAAACCAAGGGTGGCTCTTTAGTTTGAACAAAGGCCTGTGGAAGGAAGAGGCAATTACTGTCCCCGAAGTCTTTAGAAAACAGCAAAGGCTCCTTGTGATTGGCCTCTGTTAAAACACAGGTGGAGATGGGGCTAAGGTGCTGTGGCAAGAAGGTTCTTCAAAAGATCTGCCATCACAGACTCCAGACAACAACAGACATTGCAGGAGGCTGGCCGTTATCAGAGTTTGTGTAGCTCCTTGGCAGAACCTTGACATTCATAGGGAGCACTGTTCTATCACAGCTGTGAAGATGAATAAAGAAATACAGATTTTCCCAGCAATATTCTGGTTTAGTGTGTGTACTAAACAGGCATTGAAGTGAGGAAAATATACTGTCATTGTACATATATTGAATATATCAAGGTGTTAAAGGGCTTCTGGCTCTCAGAGTATCACAGTATCACCAAGTTTGGAAGAGACCTCAAAGATCATGGAGTCCAACCTTTCACTAGCCTTGTTGCCCTTCTCTGGACACCTTGCAAGTGTCTCAATGTCCTTCCTAAACTGAGGGGCCCAGAACTGGACACAGTACTCAAGGTGTGGCCTAACCAATGCAGAGTACAGGGGCACAATGACTTCCCTACTCCTGATGTCCACACTATTCACTGACTGTGCTACAGCTGGTCACTTCCCCCACCAAAGAGCCCAGGGCTGATGGTTGGTGAAACGTGGCTGGGGTAATGCAAGGACATAGGTGGTGCATGACCTTTAATTCCTCAGTCAGAGGAAAGTGCCTGCAAGAATGTGGGAGAAATTAGAGGAATTAACTTTGTTCTGTTAATGCTAGATATGTCAATCGAGTTCTTTCAGGAAAGTGAATGACAGTTCTCATAAACAGCTGATGGTTTAAAAGGCATTTAGCTAGAAATCTGGTCACCTTCCATCCCACTTTGCCTGACCTTGAGCCTTAATTAGAAGGTCTGTGATTCATGACTGAACAGCATAATTGCATAAAACATGGGAGAAATCCAGAAATCCAGACATAACTGGATTTACTGTAAATGTGAACATTTGTACATATGCTGCTCAGGAGCAGAATAATTAGGTGGTACATCCCAGATCTCTGTATATGTTATTGCAAAGTAAATGACTCCATGTGCTTTCAAAAATGTACAAATTCCTGCTTTTAGTCTGGAACTGTTAATTTTTAACTGCTCAGGCTTACATTCCTGTTACTTCCCAAATTAAACCCACTTGTTGTCTGTTATTGATTTCATAGCTTTAACATTAGGGAAGGAAAGCAAACTGGGGAACAGAAAAAGAAAATCTGTGTAAGGATGTGCTCCAATATGTGTGCCATATAATAAAGGACCTACAAACGGACAATCTTGTTGGCACTGTCCGGCACTGTCCAACTTCCTTGTCTTTCACTCTGACTGCAAAACAGCTCAGGAAATAGGGGTTGTATTTCACAAAGGCAGGTCAGCTCTGATGGGAATGACTTCTTCCTCTGGCCTCCTGAGTGTGTCTCCACTCCTCCTAAGCAGTACACATACAGACAGCACTGAAATGTTGTTGCTGAATAACAGAGCATAAACCTCAGTTCAAGTTTCATTTTGGCACTGGGATCCACTCTTCTGCTTCATCATGCACCTGCTCATGCCAGGACCAGGAATGGTGGCCTAATAAAGCACCTTCACTGCTGGCTGAGCTCTTTTAAGACTTTGGGGACATTCTGCAGATATCTGGCTTCTTCAAGCAGGACGTTTTGAGTATAATGCAATTGTTGCTCTTCTGTCAAGCGTTGCAACTTCTGAAAGTCAGGATCCAGCCCATGATTTTCTTCAGCATACTTTTAGAAACATTTTGGACAGACATAACTACAAATTTTCTGAATTCAGATGTAATCCAACAACCAATCACCTGCAATGCAGGCATCTCCCTTGTATCAATAAGTGCACACAGTTATGCCCATCAATCTTTTTCTTTCATGAAGTCTCAAAGACCAACATTCAAATCGTTCATCCTTCACAGCAAGGTGTTAAGACACCCACTTCTCCTGACAGTGTAGAGACTTGCAGTGTGGTCTCTCACCTCCACCCTTATGCTATTGTTATTTCTAGAAATCCAGACTTTACTGCTTCAAATGAGATACCATTTCTGTAGGTAGTGTGGACCCAAGAAGAGATGCTGCCAAACTTTCTTATTAGCTGCAACACTTTGTACACAGCTTCTGAGGTTGTATTTGGCCTGCAATTAAGATTGGATAAAATGCAGCGTTGTTAAAATTGCAGTATGAGCAAATGTTATGGTGTGCTCCAAACCCCGCTTTCCCCACCTCCATCAGCCGAGGTTTGAACAGGAAAGACAAAGGTATGAAATTACCTTCCATGGTGCAAAATTGCCTTCCCCTGGGGACAGGCAAACAGTGCCCATTCTTCCCACCAGGGTGGAGGTCCCTCACAAGTATTTTCTGGTGGGGAAAGTCCGCTGGGATTGGGAACTATGGTGAGCAGGGTGCTTCACACCCGGTATACATTGGCCCTGGACACATTGTCTAGAAATGCTTTAAATAGAGTGACCAGAAAGTAGTCAGGTGCTCTCACTCTCATTTTTCTGCTCTCACTCTCATTTTCTGCTTGCTCCCATTTTGGCTCATCTTGGACTCACTCTGCATTCACGGCAAAATTGGAGAAACCAGCGCTCAGACCTGGCCTCTCCCTGGACCTGCCTGCCCTGGGGTCCTGATCCCTGCCTGCTGTGGGAGTGACCCTGCCTGCTGTGAAACTGCAGCTTTCTTGCACTGTTCACACAGCGCTACTGCGGGAGTTTCCCCTCGTGGCAGCTGTGTCTACAGGCGCTTTGATTCTGGTGGGTTCCTTTTCCTTCGTATTTGTGCCACGTTATCCACAAATCGGATTATAAAACCTGCAGTTCTGGAAGAGAGACCACCAAAGAGAGACCTGGGGACCATCTCCAACAGGCTTTCCTTCTTCCCTGAGGACCCTTGGTATGGTCTCATTTGCCACCTCCTCTAGTCTCTCTTTGGGGGCAGAAGTCCAAGAAAGATGGCAGTACCAAATCTCAGGTCCAGACTGAGGGCCATTGCCTCAAGTCTGTCACTTTGGCGTTGTTGTCTGTGTCTACTCCTAATGCCACCATGGGGCTTTCAGTAATATAACCAGGAAGTAAAATATCACTATAACAATACTTTATTATTTTGGAAATGTTTTGCCAGTAAAAGGAATGTAATTAACCACGTGGAAAGAGCACTGCCTTCTCTACATGAGCAGGCACTGCACACCTGTGACAAATTATGTTCTGTTGAAGAGCAGGAAAGTTAGAGGTTACCAGGATAGTTTGAGAAATTGAATCTCTCTTTTAATTGTTAACTATTTCAGCTACCATTTGCTTTGGATATAATACTTCAGAACAGATTAATGCTGTACAAAATTATTGAACAAACCTGACAAAAATTACAGATCTTTCTGAATGCTTGCCAAGCAGAGGGAATTGTTATTTGGATTTGGACTCAGCAGCACATATTGGACTATCTGCTAGTATTATATGGGGAAAGAGATCAATGAGTTAATATTCAGGCATGCAGAGGAAGGTTATTAACCTCTATTGTGTCTTCCAGAGAGCCACTCCCTCCTAAAGGTTAATTTTCTCATTTCACTGTTTTGTAATTGCTCTGTCCCCAAAGGAGGAGCACAGAGATGACTTCCTAAATCAACAGGAATCTAATGAAAATATTCAGTTGTTGTAGTTTAAGTTTTTCACAGAGTCCAAGAACCCAAATGGAACAGATTTAGGTTGCCTCCCCTCTCCCTTTTCCCCCAATAGGGTAAAAACAAATTAGGTGGGAGAAAGAAGAGGCAAAATCATTAAATAAAGAGTCCAGAATCAATTTGGAAGTAAAAAAGGTAAGTTTAATAAAATATATATATTATCAGGGAAAGTTACAAAAGTATAAGGAAAAAGGTAAATAGAAAAATATACAAAACCATGCCCAGCTGGCATTGGATTCCCTTGATGCAAATGTGGATTCTCTTGGGATGCAGTCCTTAGAAGTGTGCGTTCAGCACAGGGGCAGGCCTGCCAGGTGGTATCTTTGGAAGCAGGGGTAACAGATATGTCTGTCAAGCAGACGAGGCAGGAGCAAGAGAGCAAGGCAAGAAGATGGCTCCCCTCAAATAGGTTTGCTGGACAAGAAGGCGGAGGGCAATAGACCTTGACCCCAAAGACCCCTTCCCCTGGATGGGGGAACCAAGTCTCTTTGCCCACCTGGGTCAGGTTTCTTTGTTCACCTGAGGGGGCTGGGTTCTTTTCATCCCTCCAGGGATGGATGTAACCTGGTACAGCAGTACTTTTGGAGACATCTCTGTGTTGCTCACAACTCTCAGTTACCCAGTATATAAATCTAAATCAACCCCGATGTTTTCAATAGGTCAAATCCTTGATGTGCAAAGCAGCTAAATTTCACCAACTTCCAGACAGAATCCCAAACTCAGAATTACCATGACTCTGGCCCTGTGGCCTTGTCAGGCAGGAAAGTTTCCCATGTTGTTTTTTCTCCCAAAAGCAAATGAGGAAGATGTGATGTCTGCTCTTGGAAAATATCTCTTTTCTTCACTGACAAAACTGCTCTGGCAGTTTAGTCTGTGAGTTGCTTCCTATATTTCCATGTGTTTGTAGCTTCATATCACAGTCAAAAGACTTTAAAATCTGCTTTACCTACTCTGAAGTGCTGAATCAGGAATAGGCATTGGAATTTTTGTGGTGATTTGCATGAAGGCAGCAGATGACTCAGCTGATGTGTGTGACGCATGGGGCTCACAAAACAAGTTTAAGTTCTCATGTCAAGTAACCTGATCCATATGTTGCAATAAAAATATATGTGACAGGGACTGCAGTGTGTGGTCTTTAGGTGCTGATGTTCCTGAATGCTTTGTGTAGTGAAGATACTTCTTTTTGACCACAAAATTCACATGGGCAAGTTGCTTATTCTTACCTTTGAATAAATGGTTTCCAGCTGTGCATCCTTCAATCCAGATGCCTAATTAAAGGAAGACCTTGGATGCAGAATTGGCAGACATCCATTCTTATAATTATTCTCATACCTATTCCCATTACCACCACAAGCCAGCTGTAGAGTAGGCTGAAGGTAAAAGTGACAATGCCACCTCCCCACCTCCTCTAGCTCCACATTCCTGCCCTCTGCTCTATACCTAGATACCTCACTCGGGCAGAGTTATGTCTCTTCCAAGCTTTGACCAGTTCCATACACCAGCTACCAAGCCTGCTGCACTCTACCAGGGATGCTGCTTCTCCTCTTCATTTTCAAGAGAACAGCCAGTTACCAGAAAATTCAGTGATCCTGAAATAGAAAAGCCAAATAGACATTATGATTTGGGACCCAAATTTAGTCTTCTTTTTCAGTCTTAATCACCTCTGCCCTTCTGAGTCCCTTTTGTAGTGTCAGTCTAAAGTGCAGTGACAGCTAGTGATTAGCAGGAAATCGATCCTGTGGAAAGTAACATAAGTGTCATCACCGATTAAAGACTAAAGCAAATGGGATCAAACCAACACCATCAAAGAAATCTGATTCTTGTATTTCCTAAAATATCTATGTTCTATTTTGTATTTATCTTTCTTTAAGTATTCACCTGTATTTCATACTAGTCTGTTCAAGAAAAGATATGCTGATAGAGTGCACATCAACTGCTCCAGTCCTTTCTATATTCGGTACCAACAAATATGAAATGTGAATGCAAAAGAGCATTACCCTAAAAGCGGGAAAGAAAGTCCACTGCTGCTGAGTGTACAGGCAATATTATCCAGTGTATTTATTTTAGGTTTGGTCAGTGCTAATTTTATTGCTAAAGAAGCCTGGACTGGATTGTTAATAAATGCTTCACACTGTGGCAGTTTAGGCTGGGTGCCTCCTGTTACTGCCACATAGGCTACATCTCCAGTGTCCCAAGTGTCCAGCCCAGTGGGTGGACACAGGAAATAGCGTATTTCATACCCATAATATCCTGCACCTTATAAATCCGTTTGCAAAGTCATTCCCTTCCTCTTTCTTCCCTCTCTGCTCCCATGGGAGATGCTCCCTATTGGGTAATGGTGGGGGAGTATCTCAAGACCTCTCAGGCCTGGCTAGGCCTTGTGCCAGGAGGAGAAGGGGGACGGGGGGGACAGACTCAGACCTTGAGACCAGCCTAGCAGTGGAGGGGAGAAAGAGCCCTGGGGGTTTTGGGTGCACCCTCAGGTGGGGAGAAGGGAAATGTTGGGAGGCCATCTGTGTGTTGTAGGGGATTCTGTGCTTTGGGATTATTTTGTCACTATGCTTTGTAGCTTCTGTAAAACACTTACTGCTTTCCATTTAAACTTTCCATCACTTTTGCAATCCATTTGTGTGAGTGTCATCCTTTTGCCCCTCTCAGGGGCAAGAGAGGATCTGCCTGGCCTCAAACCAGGATACACACAATCAAAAGTGCATGTAAGAGTGTGTCCTTATATACACCTATATAGAAAAGAGCAGAAGAGAAAGTGAACCTTTCTCCTGGTCTTTAAAGGAGTGAGTCACAGTCTGGAGAGCATGGAAAGGTATGAACACTGCCCCAGAGACTGCCTTGCACTGCAACAAGAGAGGGACAAGATAGGGAAATGGTGGTCTACCACTTGGGTGTATCCTGCCCAAGTTAACTGTGGCATAGCTCAGTTGTACTGCCCTGAGGAGTGTGGGCTCATGAATTGTACACACACAAATATATAGAAAAATGCACATGTATTCAGTGCATGCCCCTCTCATCCAGGTCCTATCTTAAAGCCACAGAACAGTTCTTAATTGCTAAGGTGACTTTAAAAGTTAGTCACATTACTTTTTCCTAACAATCACAACGTATTTACTCCCTTCCTTATTTACAGCCTGACAGTTGCCCAGGCATGTGAGTTACTCTAGGCTGTGTGGCTGTGATTCCCCTGTTTAGAGAGAGATGTTCTGAGGAAAACCCAGTCCATCACTTTCAGCCATACACTGGACACTGCTCACTCGTGCCAGTTTACAAGCATAGCACTGGACTCTTCATGGCAAAAAACTATTCTGAGAGTTTCTGAAACAAAGCCTTAATGATATATGGCTGCCAAAGTTAGCTGTTTCACAGCTGTAATAGCACACTGTAGGCTGTGCAGCAGCCAAGCTGTCTTTGTTACTGCATTAAGTGAGGTGCAAGTGACTGGAATGCAGCAGACAGTGAGAGACATTGTGGGTGGCAGCTGCATTCAGAGGCCTTGAAAGGATATGCTGTGATAACTTGATAAGGTGTTTGCATGTGTTAAAGTGCATGACATCCATGTTAAGCTGGGTGAGTTGAACACAACTTTCTTTGGATGCGAAGTGCTCCAAATTGCATAGGAAGTGGGTAAAAAGTATGAAGCAGACAGTGGTTTTGTTTATTATGTTTCATTTTTTTCATGGGGCTCTAATTTCATGAGGATTACTTTTCCTGCTGATGTCTGATTCAGTTAATGGCTTTATGTATTCTTTTAGACTGCCCCTCAGCTTTCTCAATGAGAGTACGCCAAGTATTGTTAGACATCCTGACAATCATGACTTTGGAATGTAGGATAACATTCCCAGAATGGGTGCTGGTGTCTATAAAGCTGGTGTAAATCAGCAAGAATTAAATTGAAATTATTTTAGTGTAAATATGGCATAGGTGATATGAGCGTTAGACGTGTGGATCTTGTGCTCTGCATCTATGAGGATATAACCGCCCAGACATTATGAAAATTTGACCACTGCAAATAGCATTCATCCCTTTCCTCTTGCTCAAAACTTGACTGTATGTTTCTTGAACAGAGTTTGCACTTCTGTTAACTATAGAGGAGCCCTTTTACACAAAAGAACGTCACAAAATAGTCTTCCAGCAATCAGATGCTTTTCCCACTCGGTTTGTCATCTGCAGAAAGCCTCATCAGTCTATTTGTGCACTTAGGTATCACTTAGCCATTCTCATTAGTTTGCTGTGATTCTAGTTCATCATTACTATGCAGGGTAGCTTCCTTTTAAATAAATGCATAGGATTCTGTAGCTAAAGGTTTGTGTTAGTACGTATGACACTAGTGCTCCATCAAATCAAGTCTGTGGAGCTATGTTAACAGAAGGAGGTAAAACACAGGACCCATGTATAGTGTGAATACAGACATTCCCTGGAGAGGAGTAAATGGCATACCTGGCTTCTTTAAACTGCCTGTAGTCAGGCACAGGTACTGTGGCTGCATTTTCCAAATAACTGAGAAAGCTGAATTTAACATGGGTCTGTTTCTCAGAAATGGGGATTGCACCATGTGACTGATTGGCATGCCAAAATGAGATGTGTATCCATAATAATAGAGTATTTTAAGAGTGCATGCTGCCCTGGATGAACAAACCTATTACACATGATGAACATGGTTTGGTTCCATTTCACCTTGGTGAAACCTCATACCTCATGAATACCAGTTCTCAGGGTTTTTTTTCCTCATATGATTAATTTGTCTAAATTTCACTGAAGCTGTTGAGTTATGATAACAAGAAGAAAATGAACTCCTAGTGATTGTCTTATTATGAAAGCTTAAATTATTTTTATAATTAAACCAGTGATACAAGCCAAGTGTATGTGTTTCTGAGACAAATACAGATGCTGAACATGTTATCAATATCAGTGAACCATTGCTATGGTAGGAACCTGACATGAGTAATTTGGACCTCAGTACATGTAGCTTGTAGCAAAATCTGCAGTGCTGAAACTCGACAAGGCATAATCACAATCTTGCACATGACTGCATTTGGGGTTCCAATTATGTTTTGCTTACAAAAAATACAATATCCCTCTCTCCTTTCCAAGAAGTATCCAACAAGAGAGAAAACTGTAACCCCCAACCATTGGTAAAGTCCTTTTTTTGTCTAGCAGCGTTTACAAAATATTTCTCTCTTTAGTACACATAAATCAGCCTACACTAAATCTGCTTCAGAAGGTCTCTTTAAAATACAGTGGAGATCCTTTGTTTGCTCTCTGGCATGCAAACAAGTTACTGCAAAGTAAGAGAGGTATCTGAAATGAACTCACAGCCATGCATACATGCGTGTGATCAATTCATTGTGAGCACAAGGAGTCTTACTCCTTTTCCACTCAGAGAAGGAAAAAACAGCTTAACATCTACTTCAGCTTGTCAAGGTGTATGAACCAAGTGGTGTGCTATAAATTTACATCTTTCCTTATCTTCAGTACCTTGATCTTATGCCCATAATTCAGATGCTTTTCTTAGCACTTCTTTAATGTCATTACCGGAAAATATCACAGTATCACCAAAGTTGGAAGAGACCTCAAAGATCATCAAGTCCAATCTATCACCACAGACCTCATGACTAGACCATGGCATCAAGTGCCACATGCAACCCCTCTTGAACTCATCCAAGGATGGTGACTCCACCACCTCCCCGGGCAGCCCATTCCAATGGCGAATGACTCTCTCAGTGAAGAACTTTCTCCTCACCTCAAACCTAAACTTCCCCTGGTGCAGCTTGAGACTGTGTCCTCTTGTTCTGGTGCTGGTTGCTAGAGAGAAGAGACCAACCCCTTCCTGGCTACAGCCACCTTTCAGGTAGTTGTAGAGAGCAATAAGATCTCCCCTGAGCCTCCTCTTCTCCAGGCTAAACAATCCCAGCTCCCTCAGCCTCTCCTCATAGGGCTTGTGCTCAAGGCCTCTCACCAGCCTTGTTGCCCTTCTCTGGACACGCTCAAGTGTCTCGATGTCCTTCTTAAACTGAGGGCCAGAACTGGACACAGGACTCAAGGTGTGGCCTGACCAGTGCTATCTACAGGGGCACAATGACTTCCCTGCTCCTGCTGGCCACACTATTCCTGATGAAGGCCAGGATGCCATTGGCCTTCTTGACCACCTGGGCACACTGCTGGCTCATCTTTAGGTGGCTGTCAAGCAGCACCCCCAGGTCCCTCTCTGTTTGGGAGCTCTCCAACCACTCCGACCCCAGCCTGTAGCACTGCATGGGGTTGTTGTGGCCAAAGCGCAGCACCTGGCACTTGGATTTGTTGAATGCCGTCCTGTTGGACTGCCGCCCATCTGTCCAGTCGGTTGAGGTCCCTCTGCAGAGCCCTTCTGCCTTCTAACAGATCAACATCTGCTCCCAACTTGGTGTTGTCTGCAAATTTGCTAATGACTGTCTCAGTCCCCTCATCCAGATCGTCAATGAAGACATTGAAGAGGATGGGGCCCAGCACTGATCCCTGGGGGACGCCACTAGTGACTGGCCTCCAGCTGGAGGTGGCACCACTGACCACCACTCTCTGGGCTCGGCCCTCCAGCCAGTTCCTAAGCCAGCACAGAGTGTTGCTGCCCAAGCCACAAGCTGACAGCTTAGCCAGCAGTTTTCTGTAGGGGACAGTGTCAAAGGCCTTGCTGAAGTCCAGGTAGACCACATCCACAGGCCTCCCCACATCCACCAGACGGGTCACCTGATCATAGAAGGAGATCAGGTTGGAGAGGCAGGACCTGCCCTTCCAGAATGCATGTTGGCTGGACCTGAGCCCTTGGCCATCCTGCAGGTGCGCAGTTATTGCCGCCAAGATCATCTGCTCCATCATTTTCCCTGGCACTGAGGTCAGGCTGACTGGCCTGGAGTTTCCAGGTTCCTTCTTCCAGCCCTTCCTGTGGATGGGGACCACACTGGCCAGTTTCCAGTCATCTGGGACCTCTGTGGTGAGCCAGGACTGGAGGAAAATGATGGAGAGCGGCTTGGCCAGCTCACCTGCCAGCTCTCTCAGCACCCTAGGATGGATCCCATCAGATCCCATGGACTTGTGGGTGTCCAAGTGACTCAGCAATTCCTGAACCAATTCCTCATGGATTTCTGGGGCAATACACTGCTCCCTGACCCCATCACCCCGCTCAGGAGGCCACTCGTCCTGAACTCCTCCTGCCTCGCTGTTAAAAATTGAGGCAAAGAAGGTGTTCAGGACCTCAGCCTTTTCCTCATCTTCAGTCACCATGTTCCCCTCCAGGTCCAATAAGGAATAGAATAGAATAGAATAGAATAGAATAGAATAGAATAGAATAGAATAGAATAGAATTACCAAGGTTGGAAGAGACCTTGAAGATCATCGAGTCCAACCTGTAACCACAACCTCACAACCAGACCATGACACCAAGTGCCACATCCAGTCCCCTCCTGAACGCCTCCAGGGACGGAGACTCAACCACCTCCCGGGCAGCACATTTCAATGACAAATCACTCTCTCGGTGAAGAACTTTCTCCTCACCTCCAGCCTAAACTTCCCCTGGTGCAGCTTGAGACTGTGTCCCCTTGTTCTGGTGCTGGTTGCTAGGGAGAAGAGGCCAACCCCCTCCTGGCTACAACCACCCTTCAGGTAGTTGTAGAGAGCAATGAGGTCGCCCCTGAGCCTCCTCTTCTCCAGGCTAAACAGCCCCAGCTCCCTCAGCCTCTCCTCACAGGGCTTGTGCTCAAGGCCTCTCACCAGCCTTGTTGCCCTTCTCTGGACACGTTCAAGTGTCTCAATGTCCTTCTTAAACTGAGGGGCCCAGAACTGGACACAGTACTCAAGGTGCGGCCTAACCAAAGCAGAGTACAGGGGCACAATGACCTCCCTGCTCCTGCTGGCCATACTATTCCTAATGCAGGCCAGGATGCGGTTGGCCCTCTTGGCTGCCTGGGCACACTGCAGGCTCATGTTCAGCCTCCCATCAACCAGTACCCCCAGGTCAATCTCTGCCTGGCCGCTCTCCAGCCACTCTGACCCCAGCCTGTAGCGCTGCCTGGGGTTGTTGTGGCCAATGTGCAGAACCCGGCACTTGGATGTGTTAAATCTCATGCCATTGGACTCTGCCCATCTGTCCAGCCTGTCGAGGTCCCTCTGCAAAGCCTCTCTGCCCTCCAGCAGATCAACTCCTGCCCCCAGCTTGGTGTCATCTGCAAATTTACTGATGATGGACTCAATGCCCTCATCCAGATCATCAATAAAGATGTTGAAGAGCATGGGGCCCAGCACTGATCCCTGGGGCACACCACTAGTGACAGGCCGCCAGCTGGATGTGGCGCCATTCACCACCACTCTCTGGGCTCAGCCCTCCAGCCACTTCCTAACCCAACGCAGTGTGCTCCTGTCCAAGCCATGGGCTGCCAGCTTGGACAGGAGTTTGCTGTGGGGGACTGTGTCAAAGGCCTTGCTGAGGTCCAGGTAGACCACATCCACAGGCCTCCCCACGTCCACCAGGCGGGTCACCTGATCATAGAAGGAGATCAGGTTGGTCAGGCAGGACCTGCCCCTCCTAAATCCATGCTGGCTAGGCCTGAGCCCCTGGCCATCCTGTAAGTGCTGTGTGATCGCACTCGAGATGACCCGTTCCATAATCTTGCCTGGCACTGAGGTCATGCTGACAGGCCTATAATTCCCCGGCTCTTCCAACTGGCCCTTCTTATGGATGGGCACCACGTTGGCCAGCTTCCAGTCTTCTGGGACCTCTCCAGTGAGCCAGGACTGATGAAAAATGATGGAGAGCGGCTTGGCCAGCTCATCTGCCAGCTCCCTCAGCACCCTAGGATGGATCCCATCTGGTCCCATGGACTTGTGGGGGTCCAAGCAGCTGAGAAGATCTCTAACTATCCCATCCTGGAACAGGGGAAAACTATGCTGCTCCCTGGCTCCTTCTGCCAGCTCTGCAGGCCAGCTGTCTGGAAGCCGTTCTGTCCTGCTAGTAAAAATTGAGGTAAAGAAGGTGTTAAGGAGTGCAGGTTCTTCTTGCCCTTCTTTTTAGCATTAATATATTTGTAAAAATGCTTTTTATTGTCCTTCACAGAGGTGGCCAGCTTCAGTTCCAACTGGGCCTTTGCCTCTCTAATTGTTTTCCTACATAATCTAACAACTTCCTTAAACATACCTCCAGAAGCCTTCCCCTCCTTCCAAAGGTGATACAGCCTCTTTTTTCCCCTTAGTTCCTCCAGGAGCTGCTTGCTCATCCAGGCCGGTCGCCTTCCCCGCCGGCTCATCTTTCAGCACATGGGAACTGCCAGTTCCTGTGCCTTCAAGAGCTTCTGTTTGATGCAGGTCCAACCATCCTGGACCCCTTGGTTCTTGAGGGCTGATACCCAGGGAACTTTGCAAATAAGTTTCTTAAACAGGCTGAAGTTTGCCCTCTGGAAGTCCAAAGTGAAGGTTCTGTTGGTGCTCCTCCCTATCTCCCTGCATATTGAAAACTTCACTATCTCGTGGTCACTGCACCCCAGGCAGCCTCCCACCATCACGTCTCCCACCAGCCCTTCTCTATTGGAGAACAGCAGGTCAAGCAGAGCCTGACCCCTGGTAGGCTCACTTAACAGCTGCATCAGGAAGTTGTCCTCCATGTGGTCCAGGAATCTTCTGGACTGCCTCCTCTCTGCTGAATTAAGTTCCCAGCAGATATCTGGCAGGTTAAAGTCACCCACAAGGACAAGATCTGATGACCTTGAGACAGCCTCCAATTGCTTATAGAATATTTCATCTGCCTCCTCATCCTGGTTGGGTGGTCTATAACAGACTCCAACCAGGATGTCAGATTTGTTAGGCCTTCCTCAGATTTTAACCCACAGGCTCTCAATCCCTTCATCCTCCACCCCAAGCTCTGTGGCAAAGAGTGACTCCCTAATATACAGAGCCACCCCTCCTCTTCTCCCTCGCCTGTCTCTCCTAAAGAGCCTGTAACCCCCCAGTGGAGCACTCCAATCATGTGTGCTATCCCACCGTGTTTCTGAGATGGCGACTATATCATAGTCACCCCGGTGGACCAGGACTTCCAGCTCCTCTTGCTTATTGCCCATGCTGCATGCATTGGTGTACACGCACTTCAGCTGGGCTCTTGACTTCTCAATTAACCCTAATTTGTGTCCCATTCTTTCCTCTTCAGAGGGACTGATTTCCTCACCCACCCCCTTCAGACCTAGTTTAAAGCCCTCTTAATGAGCCCTGCCAACTCTAGTGCTAGGACTCTCTTGCCCTTTCTAGGTAATGTCACCCCATCAGGATCCAGCAGGTTGGGTGCAGTAAAAGTTTCCTCATGATCAAAGAACCCAAAATTCTGCTGCTGGCACCATCCCCTGAGCCAATTGTTGATGGTATGTGTTCTCCTTTTCCTCTCAGTGTACTCCCCTGGCACTAAAGGAACTGAGCAGAACACCACTTGCACTCCTGCCCCATCAATCAATTGTCACAGGGCCTTGATTATGGTGCATTTGGTCTCTGACCTCTAGGGTATTTCATGATGCTGCAGAGTGGGTGTAGCTGAGGATCTAGAGTACAGCCTGCAAAACTGAGTAGATATAGAGGGTGGATGTGTCTTAGAAGTCAAGGAATGCATGACTAAACTTCCAAAATTAATCTAAACAGTGCTGGAATCCCACACTTCTTTGGAGCAAGGATGCCATGCTGACTGTATAATCAAACAGATGATAGTTGCTCAATTGCCCTTTATGAGGGTGTTTTCATACTCCCTGAAGATTCTTTTGTTCTGTATGTAGGTAACCTGGTAGTTGAAAGGGATGTATTCAGCTAGGGTGTTCATGTCACAAGCACAATAGATACACTGAAGAATCAGATGAGCTGAGAGTAGGTTGACTTTTAATAGGTGACTTCTAAATAGATTTCAAGTTGTGGCAATGCTGGTCTATTGATGCATGTTAGAACTTGCTACTCCAGTATAAAATAACTCAAGAACTGAAAAATCAGGATGTACTAAATTCCATCTTTCCTAAATAGCTTCCTGCACTGTGCATTAGCATTTTCATTCTATCTGAATACCACATCTTTTCAACTTATTTCTTCTTCTGCTTGAATAGAAAACCTGGTCCTGTAGGCTCCAGTGCACAGTCTGACATATAGCAAGTGGGTCAGACCTACACCAAAACTCACATAGTTGGTGAGCTTTTATTTCTTCTTTTCCAGCAGTAAACAGTATGATAGCTTGGACAGTCTCTGAGTTTCATTCCAGAATCCATATCCTGTGTGACTAGGGCATTCAAACCTAAATTACAGGAACACTGAGACAAAAAGTGGTATTTTTCTTCACTTCAGATATTGCAGCAATATTATTTTTTTGCTCTTAATGCATAGGAGCAGTTAGTTTCCTCCTGAGTAACAAGAAGAGGTAGTGTGAGGAACGGCAGTTCACTGAAAACTGAAGTGGTTACTCATTTAACATATACAACACAGCCAAGATGTGGAACCACCTAGGATTGATAGACAAAATAATCAATACAATAATACAATACAATACAATAAACCAGGTTGGAAGAGACCTTCAAGATCATCGTGTCCAACCCATCAAACAACTAGATCATGTCACCAAGCACCCCATCAAGTCTCTTCCTAAACACCTCCAATGACGGTGAATCCACCACCTCCACAGGCAGCCCATTCCAATGGGCAATCACTCTCTCTGTATAGAACTTCCTCCTAACGTCCAGTCTAAACCTGCCCTGGCGCAGCTTGAGACTGTGTCCTCTTGTTCTGGTGCTGGCTGCCTGGGAGAAGAGACCAACCTCTGCCTGGCTACAACCTCCCTTCAGGTAGTTGTAGAGAGCAATAAGGTCACTCCTGAGTCTCCTCTTCTCCAGGCTAAGCAACCCCAGCTCCCTCAGCTAATGAGGATGTGATGAATTTTCAGTGCATGATAGATCTATGTATTAAGCATCTAGGAGCTATTTAGATCAATTTGAATAACTTTGTCAACAGACTAAGATAGCAAGTAATTATTCATGGTATGGCTGCTATTCAAGGAGCAGTGGGGTTTCTGTTCTGCCTGTTTCCCCTATCACATGGAAAACTTCATTGTGAATTTATGTGGAGAGGCACAAGCAGACAAATCAGCCTCCTGGGAGTATATTTTTTAATAGTCCGTGAAAAATTTTGCAACCACCTGCTTGTCATCTCAGTTGGCTTTCCCTTGGCCATGCTCCCTGACTAAGCCAGGTGGCCGTGGGAAAGACAGTTTTGTGCTGCTCCATTCTACATTTAGACACTGCCAGAGAGCAGAAGTGATACTATAAAAAGTTTTAACTCCAGCAAAAAGTTCAAATCTGCCACTCATCCTGTAGAGCCCTCTGGAGTGCTGTCCTTCCTCCTAAGCACCCTTCTACTTTCACACACAAGCAGCAAACATTTGCAGAGTCTGAAACAGAGGTTACACCTAAGCCCCAGCAACTTTATTTTGCAAGCGTTTTGTGTGCAATGAATAACTGAATAATGAACTAATTATAAGGTTTTCCTCCAGCTTTGTCAGAAGAGCACATGAAGAGACAGATGGAACCAGTGCTGTAGGGGAAAAATGAAGACTAGCAGCTGTAAGATAAGCAGAGTGAACCACTGGAAGTCACTCTCACTTCTCAAGCAGTGCAGTTCCTGCACGCAGGGAAGAATCAGGAGAAAAGATCCCATAAACTAGGAAAGGACTTCTGCTGGTGGACGAGAAGCTCAACATGAGCTCTCAGTGTGCACTTGCAGCCCGGAAAGCCAATCAGATCCCGGGCTGCATCAAGAGAAGCGTGGCCAGCAGGTCAAGGGAGGTGATTCTCCCCCTCTACTCAGCTCTGGTGAGACCCCACCTGGAGTACTGCGTCCGGTTCTGGAGCCCCTATTACAGGAGGGATGTGGACGTGCTGGAACGTGTCCAGAGAAGGGCCACGAGGATGATCAGAGGGCTGGAGCACCTCTCCTATGAGGACAGACTGAAGGAGTTGGGGCTGTTCAGTCTGGAGAAGAGAAGGCTCTGAGGTGACCTCATTGTGGCCTTCCAATATCTGAAGGGGGCCTACAGGAAGGCTGGGGAGGGACTTCTCAGGATCTCAGGTAGTGATAGGACTAGGGGGAATGGAATGAAGCTGGAGGTGGGGAGATTCAGGCTGCATGTGAGGAAGAAGTTCTTCACCATGAGAGTGGTGAAGGCCTGGAATGGGTTGTCCAGGGAGGTGGTTGAGGCCCCGTCCCTGGAGGTGTTTAAGACCAGGCTGGATGAGGCTCTGGCCAGCGTGATCTAGTGTAGGGTGTCCCTGCCCATGGCAGGGGTGTTGGAACTAGATGATCCTTGTGGTCCCTTCCAACCCTGACTGATACTATGATACTATGACTTCAGAGGGGATGTCTCCCACTCTCTGGCGCTGCTTCTTCCAAGGATAGAGAAGGACTTTGGATATGGCTGGTTTGTCCAAGTTCTCTGCTGCTCATTAGGTTCCTGCTAGCTTAGTTTCTCATCATTCAACAGAAAAAGTGATGGAGCTATAAAGGACAATTTACATCGTGGACATTTTTGATGCAGCCTCTAAGTGCTCTGTGTTGGTTTCCCATGTGATGAAAATAGTCCAGTGTGTACATACACATATTCAGTATCACAGAATCATAGAATGTTAGGGGAGGGGGCCTCAAAAGATTATCTAATCCAATGCACATGCCAGAGCTGGACCACCTAGAGCAGATCACACAGTATGTTTCATTGCTGATTAACCACCATCTAGCTAATCTTGAAAGAGTGTCACTTTGCCAACATAGAGGTAGAATCACAGAATAGAATAAGAGAAATCCTTGAAACTTGAAAAAGAGCTTTCAGATCATTGAGTCCAACTGTGAACCTAACACCAAGTCAACCACTGAACCATGTCATTAAATGTCATGTTTACATGTCTGTTGAATAGCTCCAGAGGTGGTCACTCAACCACTGATGTAAGCAGCCTGTTCCAGTGCCTCACAGCCCTTTCTTAATACCCAAACTAAATCTCCTCTGGGACGGCTTGGGGCTGTTTCTTCTTGTCCTACCACATGTCCCTTGGGAAAATAGACCAACACCCACCTTATTACAATGTCCTTTTAGGTAGTTGTAGAGAGCTAAAAGGTATCCTCTTGAGATTTTTTTCTTCAGGCTAAACAATGCCAGTTCTCTCAACTACTCCTCAGAAGACGTGTACTCTAGACCTTTCACCAGCTTCACACAGCTCAATCTCTTCCTTGTAGTGAGGGGCCCAAAACTGAGTGTAGGGACATGATCACCTCCCTGCTCCTGTTGGCCACTCTATTTCTGATTCAAACCAGAATGCTGCTGGCCTTCCTGGCCATCTGGGAACACCATTTGCTCATATTCAGCTGGCTGTAGACCAACAGCCTCAGGTCCATTTCTACCTAGCAGCTTTCCAATCACTCTTCCCCAGGCATGTATCACTGCATGGGCTTGTTGTGACCAAAGTACAGGACTTTGTAGAGTGTAGAGTGCTGCTAATGGAAGGAAGAAAGACCACAGGAAACTTCTGGTTGTTCAGAGACAGAAACCTCTGGTTACTGACCTGGCTGAAGACAATCATTTAAAGATGGTGTCTAGTAGTTAAGTGTGAAATTAAATCATCCAACTCAGAAACTGTGGCAAAATATCCACAAGGACTTGGCTAAGAAATGGTTAAGACATGGAGTAGTATACCTACTTCCCATAAAAGGCGAGGACAATTTTTCAGCTGGACATGTAAGCTAGCAGGTTCCTCCTCTGTCTCAGGTATTTTCAAGGGAGGTAAAGGAGGAGGAATACTGTCTTCACAATAAACAGTTCTAGCTGTCTTGCTATCACACAAACATATACAACAGTGTGTGGCCAGAAACTGCCCTTTTGAAGAGGTTCCTATTGAGGGTCTTATCCAAGTTGAGGTACCTTATCCTAAGGTACCCATTGACCTTCTTGACCACAGGGGCATATATCTTGATGTGCTGGTCTGAAAGTAGTGTCTTTAATATCCCTCAATTCCTCCTTGTGAATATGGTCCTCCTGCAAACTGCCATACAGGGATGGCTAATCAAAAAGTGACTGTTGTGATTTTATAGGAATTAACCTAAGGAAAATGCTTTGAAACAACAGGTGCTGAATTTCAGGTGCTTTGTTATTTTCACAATTTAGGACAAGAAATCATGTGTTTTGATACCCTGCTTATCAAAGAAAATATTTTTTTTCCAAAAATTGTGTCAAAATGGCTGCCTTTGACTTTACTGTCTGCATCTGTTATGCAATGTATTGCAGAAAAGTTGATGGGTTTTATGCTTACATTGGCAAGAAATGTCCTGGGTTCTTCAAACCAAAGCATTTCTGTGATCCCCTGGGACTGTCAGCAGTCACAGACTGTTGTGGAATATATCAGTTCAGTGCTGCTTCAATAGAATTCACATGGATGGAAAGGCACTCAGAAAATTTTCAGCAATGCTATGGATAATCATAAATATCTTCTGTTGATTAAGGTTTGACTCTATGGAGTTTTTGTTTGTTTTAATTTAATACATGCTATACAAAAAAAGAGCTGAAGCCTATGCCTCAATGCTTAGAGTCATTTCATATTACCAAACCACCCCATCATTCTCCCTCAAGATTACAGCTTTTTCTCCATATTAAATCTTAATTCTGAGCAAAGATTTTCAAACAAGACTAAAGATTTTGGACACCCAATGGAAATTACTTTAAAATTATGTGATGTGGATGTTCTTCACTTCAGGACAAGAAAGCTGGCTGCACCGAGTCCACAAAATGAATGTATTTTACTGTATACAGCTCTTTTAACTCTTGGATGATAATTAAACTGTTACAAATTCAAAACAAATCCAGAAGTCATTTGGTCTATGCAGAAATAATAGGGGGGAAACAAAAAGAAAAAACAAAAGTAACAACAACATAAAAGGAACATAAACATTGTTTATTTAAACTGACACCTGATGCAAATGCCAACTCTTTACTGAAAGGAAGATGTTGCAGGACCTTTATGCTGAGAATCTCTTCACATCTACTGTTTCACAACAAGCCTTGAAAATCTATTCAAGGTGTTGAAACAACTTGGACTGGAAAGTGGCAAAAGTAGATGCAAAATCTGCAATAATTTTGACCAATAACCTGTCACTATTCTGCTGACATAAAAGCAGCTGCTCCAAGAGGAATTTAACCCCTTTTGCAGACAGAAGAGGTGGTTGACAGCAATTCTGGCAAGAGCAGGCATTTTCATACAGTCATGGCTAGTTCATTCTAGGTGACATTTTTCAGGCCAATCACAGTCCTGTGAAAAACATGATCCTGCTTTCAGTGTGAAATAATCCTATGCTGTTTCTTAATGTGAATCAGGCAGATCCAGATTTCTGGCATCAGCTGAGGTTCTCCCAGAAGGTCTACTCTGAACTCCCTGTGCAATGAAGTAAGAGCTGTGCATATGTCAGTGTATTAAAGGTTCTGCATGCTGTGAAATCCAGTAAGAGAAGTTTCTCACAGGCTCCCCATGCTTTTGTATTTGGAGCTCCAACAGAATTGCAATAGCACAGAAGTCTAGTGAGAAGTATAGCTTTGATTTCAGCTGACAAGTGATAGAAGTTTAAGCCAAATTTACCTCTCTTCAAAGCATTATTTAGGAGATTGCTGCTCACTCTTGTTATTTCAGTGATGCAGAACAGAAGAGCAAAGATCAGGAGCTGTTTAATTATGAACTCTACTGAAATTTAAAATACTCCAAAGCAACTGAATAGAATAGAATAGAATAGAATAGAATAGAATAGAATAGAATAGAATAGAATAGAATAGAATAGAATAGACCAGGTTGAAAGAGACCTTCAAGATCATCACATCCAGCCCACCAACCAAACCAACCCACCTAAACAACTAAACCATGCAACCAAGCACCCCATCAAGTCTCCTCCTGAACACCTCCAATGACGGTGAATCCACCACCTCCCCGGGTAGCCGATTCCAATGGGCAATCACTCTCTCTGTATAGAACTTCTTAGAATCATAGAATCATAGAATCATAGAATCAGTCAGGGTTGGAAGGGACCACAAGGATCATCTAGTTCCAACCCCCCTGCCATGGGCAGGGACACCCTACACTAGATCACGCTGGCCAGAGCCTCATCCAGCCTGGGCTTAAACACCTCCAAGGACGGGGCCTCAACCACCTCCCTGGATAACCCATTCCAGGCCTTCACCACTCTCATGGTGAAGAACTTCTTCCTCACATCCAGCCTGAATCTCCCCATTTCCAGCTTCATTCCATTCCCCCTAGTCCTATCACTACCTGAGATCCTGAGAAGTCCCTCCCCAGCCTTCTTGGAGGCCCCCTTCAGATACTGGAAGGCCACAATGAGGTCACCTCGGAGCCTTCTCTTCTCCAGACTGAACAGCCCCAACTCCTTCAGTCTGTCCTCATAGGAGAGGTGCTCCAGCCCTCTGATCATCCTCGTGGCCCTTCTCTGGACACGCTCCAGCACGTCCACATCCCTCCTGTAATAGGGGCTCCAGAACTGGACGCAGTACTCCAGGTGGAGTAGAGGGGGAGAATCACCTCCCTTGACCTGCTGGTCACACTTCTCCTGATGCAGCCCAGGATCTGATTGGCTTTCCGGGCTGCAAGCGCACATTGAGAGCTCATGTTGAGCTTCTCGTCCACCAGCACCCCCAAGTGTCTCTCCTCAGGGCTGCTCTCCAGCCAGTCCCTGCCCAGCCTGGATTTGTGCCTGGGATTGCCTCGACCCAGATGCAGGACCCTGCCCTTGGTCTTGTGGAAGCTCATGAGGTTGGCTTGTGCCTACCTCTCCAGCCTGTCCAGGTCCCTCTGGATGGCATCCCTTCCCTCCAGTGTGTCCACTGCACCACACAGCTTGGTGTCATCAGCAAACTTGCTGAGGGTGCACTCGATGCCACTGTCCATGTCACCCACAAAGATGTTGAACAAGACAGGTCCCAGAACTGATCCCTGAGGGACTCCGCTTGTCACTGGCCTCCACTGGGACATGGACCCGTTGACAGCCACTCTTTGGGTGCGGCCATCAAGCCAATTCTTTATCCATCTAGAGGTCCATCCATCAAACCCATGTGTCGCCAGCTTGGAGACCAGGAGGTGGTGCGGGACAGTGTCGAAGGCTTTGCTCAAGTCCAGGTAAACGACATCAGTTGCTCGCCCCTCATCTATTAATGCTGTCACCTGATCATAGAAGGCCACCAGGTTTGTCAGGCAGGATTTGCCCTTGGCAAAGCCATGCTGACTATTCCCAATCACCTCTTCACTGTTCTTCTGAGTCATTAGTGCCTCCAGGAGGATCTGCTCCATGATCTTTCCGGGCACAGAGGTGAAACTGACTGGCCTGGAGTTCCCCGGTTCCTCCTTCTTACCCTTTTTGAAAATGGGAGTAATGTTTCCCCTTTTCCAGTCTGTGGGGACTTCCCCACTCTGCCATGACTTCTGGAATATAATAGAGAGGGGCTTGGCAACCTCATCTGCCAGTTCTCTCAGCACCCGTGGGTGTATCCCGTCGGGTCCCATGGACTCGAACACTTTCAGGTTTTTCAGGTGATCATGAACCTGAGCTTCACTTACGATGGGCAGTTCTTCCTCCCCGTCCCTGGCATCGTCTGCCATGACACCAGGAGTGTGGCTGGAGGCCCTTGCAGTGAAGACTGAGGTAAAGAAGTGATTGAGTACCTCAGCCTTTTCCACATCACTTGTGACCAATTCACCACTTTCCTTTCTGAGGGGGCCCACACCTTCCCTAGTCTTCTTCTTGCCATTAATATACCTATAGAAATTCTTAGTGTTCCCTTTAACCCCCCTGGCTAGATTCAGTTCAAACTCTGCTTTGGCTTTCCTAACCAGGCCTCTTGCTGCTCGGGCAGCTTCCTTATATACCCCCTGTTCTATCTGTCCTTCCCTCCACTTCCTGTAGAGTTTCTTTTTACGTGATAGTGTGTCCAGCAGCTCCTTGTTCATCCAGGCAGGCCTCCTAGCATTCCTTCCTGCTTTTCTCCTTATAGGTATACATAGCTCCTGGACACAGAGGAGGTGGTCCTTGAATACTGACCAGCTGTCCTGGGTCCCTCTTCCCTCCAGGGCTTCATCCCACGACACTTTGGCTAGCAGATCCCTGCAGCGATCGAAGTCTGCACGCCTAAAGTCTAGGGTCGTAAGCTTAGAATATGTCCTCCTGATTGCCCTGAGGATATTAAATTCAACTGCTTCTTCCTAACATCCAGCCTAAACCTCCCCTGGCACATCCTGAGACTCTGTCCTCTTGTTCTGGTGCTGGTTGCCTGGGAGAAGACACCAACCTCTGCCTGTCTACAACCTCCCTTCAGGTAGTCATAGAGAGCAATAAGGTCACCCCTGAGTCTCCTCCTCTCCAGGCTAAGCAACCCCAGCTCCCTCAGCCTCTCCTCATGGGGCTTGTGTTCCAAACCCTTCACCGACTTTGTTGCCCTTCTCTGGACATGCTCCAACAAGTCAACATCCTTCCTAAACTGAGGGACCCAGAAGACCACAATCAATGGAGTACAGGGAATTATCTCACACAGTGGCATTATTGATGATATTGACACATTCCACACAACTTGAACTGATAATAATTCAATATAAGCTCACACAGCTGAACAATGTCTCTTTGAATCTCACTGTTAAGAATTCATCCAAACATCAAAATCCATTTTCCACAATCATATTTTCTACTGAAAAAATAACCTGATTGAAGAATATATTTTACAAGATGATTACTACTTATGAAAAAGCCTGCCATTCCAAGTCAACAAAAAGTACCTTGCATGAATGTACTGACGTACTATGATAAATATTTTCAGATACTTATGTTCTACTTAATTCCACTACTTCAGCACATCTTGAGATGGAAAACTTGACTATCAAGACTGGACACTGACAGGCTGAAGAAACAGAAGTGACTGAAGAGGGAAACTCATCACACTTCACTTTTATAAGACTCAAACCAATTCAAAATATGTAAATTCTTACAATTCAAGATCCACTTAAATATTAATGTATCTCCTATATCTGACAATAAAGATGTCAGTTGGGATCATGAGATCAGGCCATAGGCCACATCTATTTGTCCTGACAAGGAAAGGTTAAATTTTCTTGCAGCAAAGTTGATTTTTTTCTTTTTAAATCACCTTGGGGATTTTTGAGAACTATAGTTAGCTATTTGCCCTGAACATGAAATACTAACAGAAGAAAAAAACCCTCAAACACATTTATATTTGTATTCCAATGAATTTCTTTCCTCAGTATTGTTCAGTTCTTACCCAGGGAGCACAATAAGGCGTATTGGTAGATAAGTTATGCAACCCTCAGAAAAGCTTATACTTCAACTGCACTCATTTAATGATACTTGGGGATCGGAATAAACCAGCTATGAAAGCAGCACTAAGAAGAAGGGCTTGGGGGTGCTGACTGAAAAGAAGCTCACTAAGAACCAGCAGTGTGCTCTTGCAGCCCAGAAAGACAGCTAAATCCTGGGATGCATCAAAACAAGCATGGTTAGCAGGTCTCTTCTGAGACACCACCTGGAATACTTTGTCCATCTCTGAAGCCCCCAACACAACAGGGAAATTGAACAGTTAGAGCTGGTCCAGGGAAGGACCACAAGGATAATAAGAAGGCTGGGGCACCTCTTCGATGAAGAAAGGCTAAGAGAGTTGGGGGTGTTCAACCTGGAGAAGAGAAGGATCTGGGGAGATCTTATGGCAGCCTTCAAATAGCCATTATTTGAAGGGGGCCTACAGGATAGCTGGAGAGGGACTTTTTACAAGTACCTGTAGTGCTAGGATGAGGGGTAATGGCTTCAAGCTATCTCCAAAAGAAGATAGACTTGGAAGACACATCAGGAAGAAATTCTTCAACATGAGGATGGTGAGGCTCTAGAACAGATTAACCAGAGAAGTTGTGGAGGCTCCAACCCGGAAGTGTTCAAAGCCAAACTGGATGGGGCCTTGAGCAACCCATTCCAGTAGAATATGTCCCTGCCCATGGCAGGGGATTGGAACTAGATGATCCTGAATGTGCCTTCCAGTCCAAACTATTCTATGGTTTTCTAGTAATGAAGTGCCATCAATAATACACTGTTTTTAATGATAACTGCCATCTTCCTCTGGCTTCTTACACAT
This sequence comes from Picus viridis, assembly GCA_033816785.1. Classification (NCBI taxonomy): domain Eukaryota; kingdom Metazoa; phylum Chordata; class Aves; order Piciformes; family Picidae; genus Picus; species Picus viridis. Next base: position 70,005,995 of record CM066606.1, on the reverse strand, counting down.
CAAAATTATCAAAATGCCAAAGTCAGACTTAAAACAGTTCAAACAATGAATTTTTGGTGTTAAGAAGAAATCCATATTATTAATCACTGCCATAGTTTGCAGTGAAATGCAATCGGACTTGTTTGTGTTACCCATGTAAACTGGAAAAAAAAATCAACTGTTATTTATTTCCAAATTTGATCAAAAGCAAAAAGTTTAGATCAGCATCATTTTGTCAGACAGACAGAATATGATTTAAAAGAGGAATGCCAGATTTAATATCTCTATGTACTTTTCACAAATACTATTTTCCCTAATAATGCCATAAACTCGGTACTTACAGAACTCAAAAAAAAAATAGCCTCCACAGTAAAATTTTCAAGAAGAGCAGTTTATTATTGTACAAAATGTTATTAATGAGGAAACCCAAGGATGAGCTAAAAAGCCACACCGTTCACAGCAAAAGGTATTATGGTTATGCCATTCCAACATGTTCTCCTATTTCAGCCTAGTGATCAAGTTCATTTATTCCTAACAGTATTCATTATTCCTTATCTGGATTTCTCAACTACAGGGAGGCCTGTGGATGTGGTCTACCTGGACCTCAGCAAGGCCTTTGACACCGTCCCCCACAGCAAACTGCTGGCTAAGCTGTCAGCTCGTGGCTTGGACAGCAACACGCTGTGCTGGCTTAGGAACTGGCTGGAGGGCCGAGCCCAGAGAGTGGTGGTCAGTGGTGCCACCTCCAGCTGGAGGCCAGTCACCAGTGGCATCCCCCAGGGATCAGTGCTGGGCCCCATCCTCTTCAATGTCTTCATTGATGATGTGAATGAGGGGATTGAGACAGTCATTAGCAAATTTGCAGACAACACCAAGTTGGGAGCAGATGTTGATCTGTTAGAAGGCAGAAGGGCTCTGCAGAGGGATCTCAACTGACTGGACAGATGGGCGGCGTCCAACAGGATGGCATTCAACAAGTCCAAGTGCTGGGTGCTGCACTTTGGCCACAGCAAACCCATGCAGTGCTACAGGCTGGGGTCAGAGAGGCTGGAGAGCTCCCAAACAGAGAGGGACCTGGGGGTGCTGCTTGACAGCCACCTAAAGATGAGCCAGCAGTGTGCCCAGGTGGCCAAGAAGGCCAATGGCATTCAGGCCTTCATCAGGAATAGTGTGGCCAGCAGGAGCAGGGAAGTCATTGTACCCCTGTAGATAGCACTGGTCAGGCCACATCTTGAGTCCTGTGTCCAGTTCTGGCCCTCAGTTTAAGAAGGACATCGAGACACTTGAGTGTGTCCAGAGAAGGGCAACAAGGCTGGTGAGAGGCCTTGAGCACAAGCCCTATGAGGAGAGGCTGAGGGAGCTAGGATTGTTTAGCCTGGAGAAGAGGAGGCTCAGGGGAGACCTTATTGCTCTCTACAACTACCTGAAAGGTGGCTGTAGCCAGGAAGGGGTGGGTTTCTTCTCTCTAGCAACCAGCACCAGAACAAGAGGACACAGTCTCAAGCTGCACCAGGGGAAGTTTAGGTTTGAGGTGAGGAGAAAGTTCTTCACTGAGAAAGTTGTTCACCATTAGAATGGGCTGCCTGGGGAGGTGGTGGAGTCACCATCCCTGGATGAGTTCAAGAGGGGATTTGACGTGGCATTCGATTCCATGGTCTGGTCTGAGGTCTGTGGTGATAGGTTGGACTTGATGATCTTTGAGGTCTCTTCCAACCTTGGTGATACTGTGATCTCTTGATAACTATTTCTAGATGCACTTATTAAAGAGAGACTATGTCGCAGTAGGGTGCAGGGCAGCGCCCACAACGACAGAGATGGAATTCAAGCAGGGGGGTAGGGAGCACCCAGGTCAAGGGCTTCTGCCTGCAGCAGCAAACCCAGCAGACTGACCACTGCCTTCCTCGCAGCTCACATTTGTTGCTCTCCCCTTGGTGTGGCTGCAGAGGATTGGCTAATCGACCTCCTCCTCTTACTGGCTGGCGATACTTATTAGGGTAGTGTAGCTGACCCTTATCTCATCTATTGGAGTTACTTGTTAAGCCACCAACAGGTGGCTCCCATTTCATCTCTCCTTGCAGTTTCTCATCTTCAATCATTCAGTTCAGGGGACACAGTCCCCCACAAGACTAGAATATGCTGACTTCCATTTGGATTCCAGTCAGTGTTATTAGCTTAGTCCATATACAACTTTAATTTTCTATCTAAGGCTATGCAAGTAGACAAGTTGTACAGCTCACCTCTTCTACTGGAGTAACACAAAATTATATCCACCCAGAGTTCTCAATCAACAGAGGGAAGCCAGACCATCTGGATAATTGTTTACAGGCCATTTGAAAAGGGGAGAGGGAAAAGGATTGACTCATAGCAGTCAGATTGATAAACAAAGACCCAAATATCCCTGTTTCAGAAGGAACAGCATGAGAGTTAAGCTCCTATCTCTGGTGTTTGGGCAGCCAGTACTTATGCAGGAGGTAACTCCAGTTAACTTCTGTAGCATTCAGCGGGTAAGAGACTTGCTGAGATGAACAAGTAATGATTTTTTTTACTAATGCATCAGGCAAAACAAACTACTGGTTGACATCTCTACTGTGTCTCTTCCTTTGGCAGAAACCAATTGCAAATTAATGCTGTGCTGCTTTTGTTCAAACTCCACTACCTCTCTCTTTCATAATAGCTGAACAATATCTTATTTGGTGGGAGCTGGAAAAAGCAACTAACCTTTAAAACTTTGGTGCCAGAGCATAGTTGATGTACCCCTTTCTCCTTCCATGACTATTTCAAATGCATGCTACTAAAATCTCTGTAATACCTCAGGATTTATTTCTAACTTACTTTAGTCCAAAAAGTTTCAGGAACAGGTAACATTTGCATTAACAACACTGTTCCTGTTTCTCAGGTTTTTGCAAACTTCAAGCAGTTTAAAATAGATGAAATAATAGTTAAATGCTTTCTAAACCTTATGTTGGCTAGGATATTACTTTTATCAGATACAGGATAATGACTATTTCATTACCCCATGATTTTGTGAACTCTGACTCAGAACAAGAAACTACTAGTTTTCACATAGCCCCAAAGAATAAACACATCTCCATCGAAAAGAAAAATTATATGTATACATACTCCTTAGCATCAGCTGCATCTCCAGAGACAAGCCCACCATATGCCTTCTATATTTTTATTACTACTATATTTGTATTATGGGAAAGACCCAAAAAAAGCACTTGCAGCCCTGCTTTGGTAAGGTTTTGAAGTAATGAAAGCTGACTCAACCTACTTCTGTGTACAGAGCAGATGAATGGGACCACACCACAAAAATACTTGATCTACTATAAATTTAAGTGTATACACTGTGCCATATTAATAACTGTTATTTGGTATAAAGGTAAAAACAAGCTTCCTGACTCTGGGAGCCCTCCAGAAATCAGTTTCTGTGAGAGCTGAGCATGCAAAATAAAAGATAGGAGAGCTCTGCAGAGGGAACTTGACAGGCTGGACAGATGGGCAGAGTCCAATGGCATGAGATTTAACATATCTAAGTGCCGGGTTCTACACACTGCCCACAGCAACCCCATGCAGTGCTACAGGCTGGGATCAGAGTGGCTGGAGAGCAGCCAGGCAGAAAGGGACCTGGGGGTACTGGTTGCTAGTAGGTTGAACATGAGGCAGCAGTGTGCCCAGGTGGTCAAGAAAGCCAATGGCATCCTGGCCTGCATCAGGAACACCCCCTGCACCGCTATAAGATCTTGTGTGGGGCCCGCCTCTTTCTCTTTCTTCCCTCGCCAGTACCCGGTAACTGGGGGAGACGTCTCATAGAATCATAGAATCATAGAATCAGTCAGGGTTGGAAGGGACCACAAGGATCATCTAGTTCCAACACCCCTGCCATGGGCAGGGACACCCTACACTAGATCACGCTGGCCAGAGCCTCGTCCAGTCTGGTCTTAAACACCTCCAGGGACGGGGCCTCAACCACCTCCCTGGACAACCCATTCCAGGGCTTCACCACTCTCATGGTAAAGAACTTCTTCCTCACATCCAGCCTGAATCTCCCCATTTCCAGCTTCATTCCATTCCCCCTAGTCCTATCACTACCTGAGATCCTGAGAAGTCCCTCCCCAGCCTTCCTGTAGGCCCCCTTCAGATACTGGAAAGCCACAATGAGGTCACCTCGGAGCCTTCTCTTTTCCAGACTGAACAGCCCCAACTCCTTCAGTCTGTCCTCATAGGAGAGGTGCTCCAGCCCTCTGATCATCCTCGTGGCCCTTCTCTGGACACGCTCCAGCACGTCCACATCTCTCCTGTAATATGGGCTCCAGAACTGGACACAGTACTCCAGGTGGGGTCTCACCAGAGCTGAGTAGAGGGGGAGAAGCACCTCCCTTGACCTGCTGGTCACACTTCTCCTGATGCAGCCAAGGATCTGATTGGCTTTCCGGGCTGCAAGCGCACATTGAGAGCTCATGTCGAGCTTCTCGTCCACCAGCACCCCCAAGTCTCTCTCCTCGGGGCTGCTCTCCAGCCAGTCCCTGCCCAGCCTGGATTTGTGCCTGGGATTGCCTCGACCCAGATGCAGGACCCTGCCCTTGGTCTTGTGGAAGCTCATGAGGTTGGCTTGTGCCCACCTCTCCAGCCTGTCCAGGTCCCTCTGGATGGCATCCCTTCCCTCCAGGGTGTCCACTGCACCACACAGCTTGGTGTCATCAGCAAACTTGCTGAGGGTGCACTCGATGCCACTGTCCATGTCACCCACAAAGATGCTGAACAAGACAGGTCCCAGGACTGATCCCTGAGGGACTCCGCTTGTCACTGGCCTCCACTGGGACATGGACCCGTTGACAGCCACTCTTTGGGTGCGGCCATCAAGCCAATTCTTTATCCATCTAGTGGTCCATCCATCAAACCCATGTGTCGCCAGCTTGGAGACCAGGAGGTGGTGCGGGACAGTGTCGAAGGCTTTGCTCAAGTCCAGGTAAACGACATCAGTTGCTCGCCCCTCATCTATTAATGCTGTCACCTGATCATAGAAGGCCACCAGGTTTGTCAGGCAGGATTTGCCCTTGGCAAAGCCATGCTGACTATTCCCAATCACCTCTTCACTATTCTTCTGAGTCATTAGTGCCTCCAGGAGGATCTGCTCCATGATCTTTCCGGGCACAGAGGTGAGACTGACTGGCCTGGAGTTCCCCGGTTCCTCCTTCTTGCCCTTTTTGAAAATGGGAGTAATGTTTCCCCTTTTCCAGTCTGTGGGGACTTCCCCACTCTGCCATGACTTCTGGAATATAATAGAGAGGGGCTTGGCAACCTCATCTGCCAGTTCTCTCAGCACCCGTGGGTGTATCCCGTCGGGTCCCATGGACTTGAACACTTTCAGGTTCTTCAGGTGATCACGAACCTGAGCTTCACTTATGATGGGCAGTTCTTCCTCCCCGTCCCTGGCATCGTCTGCCATGACACCAGGAGTGTGGCTGGAGGCCCTTGCAGTGAAGACTGAGGTAAAGAAGTGATTGAGTACCTCAGCCTTTTCCACATCACTTGTGACCAATTCACCACTTTCCTTTCTGAGGGGGCCCACACCTTCCCTAGTCTTCTTCTTGCCATTAATATACCTATAGAAATTCTTAGTGTTCCCTTTAACCCCCCTGGCTAGATTCAGTTCAAACTCTGCTTTGGCTTTCCTAACCAGGCCTCTTGCTGCTCGGGCAGCTTCCTTATATACCCCCTGTTCTATCTGTCCTTCCCTCCACTTCCTGTAGAGTTTCTTTTTACGTGATAGTGTGTCCAGCAGCTCCTTGTTCATCCAGGCAGGCCTCCTAGCATTCCTTCCTGCTTTTCTCCTTATAGGTATACATAGCTCCTGGACACAGAGGAGGTGGTCCTTGAATACTGACCAGCTGTCCTGGGTCCCTCTTCCCTCCAGGGCTTCATCCCACGACACTTTGGCTAGCAGATCCCTGCAGCGATCGAAGTCTGCACGCCTAAAGTCTAGGGTCGTAAGCTTAGAATATGTCCTCCTGATTGCCCTGAGGAGATTAAATTCAACTGCTTCATGGTCACTGCAGCCAAGGCCATCTCTGAGCCTCACATTTGTTACCAGCCCTTCCCTGTTGGTGAGAACAAGGTCCAGCGTAGCACCTTTTCTTGTTGGTTCCTCTACCATTTGGAGGAGGAAGTTGTCTTCTATGCAGTCCAGGAACATCCTGGATTGCTGGTGCCTTGCTGTGTTGTCCCTCCAACAGATGTCAGGGTGGTTGAAATCCCCCATGAGGACCAGGGCTTGTGACCTGGAAGCCGCTTCTATTTGCCTGTGCAGAGCCTCATCTGCTTGGTTCTGCTGGTCAGGTGGCCTGTAGGAGACCCCCACAGTAATATCTCCTTCCCCTGTCTTGCCTTTAATTCTAACCCATAAACTTTCAACCGACTCATCATGCCTCCCCAGGTGGAGTTCTGCTGATTCCAGCTGGTTGTTGACATAGAGGGCAACACCTCCTCCTCTCCTTCCCTGCCTATCCTTCCTAAAAAGCTCCCGGCCTTGGGCCTGGCTAGGCCCAAGGCCAGGGGATGGGCACTCTCAGGCCTGGCCAGCTGAGACTAGCCTAGCAGTGGGGGGAAGAACGAGCCCTGGGGTCTTGGGCCCACCCTCAGGTGGGGATTGGGTGCATCCGGGTCTGTTTTGGGGTTTCTTCTGTTTCTGGTTCTTTTGTGCACATTCACCTTTCTCCTATTTAAACTTTTCCATCACTATTGCAATGCGTTTGTCAGAGTCGTTATTTTGCCTGTGGTGGGGAGGGGGCTGCCAAGTACAAGTATGGTGAAGCTTGGCAGATTGACTATATCACTTTACCTTGTTCTTGTTCTGGTAAGTAATATGCGCTGACTATGGTAGAGGCAAACACTGGATGGTTGGAAACTTATCCAGTTCCACATGCAACTGCACGCAACACCATTCTTGGTCTGGAGACACAAATCCAGTGGAGACACGGAACTCCAGAGAGAACTGAGTCAGACAACAGAACTCATTTCAAAAACAATCTTGTAAAGAACTGGGCCAAAGAGCATGGCATTGAGTGGATATTCCACATTCCCTATTATGCACAAGCTGCAGGGAAGATTGAACACTATAATGGTTTGCTGAAGACCACTCTTAAAGCCGTCGGGGGTGGATCTTTGAAATACTGGGAGAAACACCGAGGACAAACAACCTGGCTGGTATATAGTAGAGGTTCAGAGAATCAAGCTGGACCTGCACACTCAGATTTGCTACAGAAAGTAGAAGGTGATAGAGTTCCTCTTGTTAGAGAAAAGAATGCATTAAGCAAAACTGTTTGGGTATTTTCTCCTTCAGGAAAGGTCAAACCTGTTTGAAGGGTGCTTTCTGCTGAAGGTCCCAGTCACACTTACTGGGTAATGCAAGAGAAAGGTAAAATTCAGTGTATTCCACAAAGAAATCTAACTTTAGCTGAGAGAGTTTAAGTTGTTGTACAGAAACAACATTGTGCCCAAAAGGCGAATCCATGAAGAATCTACAGTGCACAAACCCTGAGATCTTTGTGTCCTGAGTCAACTGAGAGTCCCTGATTTCCTTTTCTTCTCTTTGTCTGTGAAGAGACAAACTGTTTTCTGTTTTTCTTGTTTCCTGTTTTTTCTTGGACTTCTGAATTATCTACATCTTGTCTTGGAGAAGAGAAGGCTCCAAGGTGACCTAATTGTGGCCTTCCACTGTCTGAAGGGGGCCTACAGGAAGGCTGGGGAGGGACTTCTCAGGATCTCAGGTAGTGATAGGACTAGGGGGAATGGAATGAAGCTGGAGGTGGGGAGATTCAGGCTGGACATGAGGAGGAGGTTCTTCACCATGAGAGTGGTGAAGGCCTGGAATGGGTTGTCCAGGGAGGTGGTTGAGGCCCCATCCCTGGAGGTGTTTAAGACCAGGCTGGATGAGGCTTCAGCCAGCCTGAATTAGTGTAGGGTGTCCCTGCCCATGGCAGGGGGGTTGGAACTAGATGATCCTTGTGGTCCCTTCCAGCCCTGACTGATACTATGATACTATGATACATCTGAGGACAGCCAGAATGGACTGTGAATTTTACTTATGAATTGTAGATATTGTTTTAGATTGGATGGACAGTACTAACAGCCAACGAAATTTTTTAAAAGGGGTGGATTGTGATAGTTTCAGGCTGTGCCTTTAAGAAAGATAGCTGCAAATTCTCTAGCTGAATATTTGGGTGTAAAAATAAAACAAGAATGATAATTCTAAACTAATTTCATTGGTCAGATGAGTGGGATGTAGTTTTATGATCTTACATTCTTTCATCATTCTGTTCTCTCCATCTCTTTCTGCTGGCATGTCTGCTTTGCAAAGGAGATATCTAAGACCTTGAGATAAGCAATACTAACTTCTTAACAGTGCTCTGAGCTAACTAAAAATCCATCTAACATTTTCTCCTTTTCTCTTTTCTTCTAACTAACTAGAGGGCAAAAGGAGGGAGGGGTTGGGTTGGGGGGCAGTCAAGGTGGAATCCTCCTGCCCAAGGAGGATTTCCGGGCTGTTTGCTTTTTTTTTTTTTTTTTTTACATACCTGTATAATATTGTAAATACTGTATATTTTTGTACATATTCATTTTGTTCCATTATTCCTTGTAAAATACAGCTTCATTTGCTTCTCTGACTGAATTTAGTCGAGTTTTGTTTAATGTGGGTGAGTTAAACCATCACAATTCTGTATTCTGTAAAAGGGATACTTAGTTTCTTAATACTGCACCACTGGAGTTGCAATGTCCTTTGCTGAACAAGGAGGGTTCAAGGGAAAGGTATCTAAAAACAATTGTCTAGTGAGTAAGAAACCTTGTTCTGTAGCTACCGCACATCATGCGGAAGTGTTTGAAGTTACTTGTTTGTCTTAAATTATTTCAGCCAAGTCCAGCTGGAGGTCTGTAACTAGTGGGGTGCCCCAGGGATCAGTGCTGGGTCCAGTCCTGTTCAAAATCTTCATTACTGACATTGATGAGGGGACAGAGTGTATGCTCAGCAAGATTGCTGACAAAACCAAACTGGGAGGCTTAGCTGATACACCTGAAGGCTGTGAGGCCATTCAGCGAGACTTGGACAGACTGGAGAGCTGGGCAGAGAGGAAGGTAATGAGGTTCAACAAGGATAAGGGTAGAGTCCTGCATCTGGGAAGGAATGATAAACTGCACCAGTACACGTTAGGAGGTGATCTGCTGAAGAGCAGACCTGTGGAGAACTAGTTGGGATTCCTGGTGGACAATAAGTTATCCATGGCTCAGCAATGTGCCCTTGTTGCCAAGAAGGCCAATGGGATCCTGGGGTGCCTTGAGTGTGTCCAGCAGATCAAGGGAGGTTCTCCTCCCCCTCTACTCTGCCCTGGTGAGGTCCCACCTAAAATACCGCTTCCACTTTGGGGCTCCCCGGTTCAAGAGAGATCTACTTGAGAGAGTCCAACAGAGTGCTACAAGGATCATTAAGGGACAGGAGACAGGGTCTGGACCTCTCTGGATGCAGTCATGTGTGATCTGCACTAGATCCTATAGTCCTGCCCTGGCAGGGGTTGGACTTGAATATCTCTACATGTATCTTTCAAACCTGTGATCCTGTGATGAGCATGTTTTCGGCTCTCCCCTGCAGGTGTTGGGTTTGCAGGCACCACTGCTGAGCTGAGAGCTGGGAAGAAGCACCTGACATCTGCAGTAGCTTCTATTGAATATCACTCTTGAAGTGGAAGCTCAGCAAAGCAATTATACACCTCAGGAAGAAATACAGATTTGATACTATGACAAGTCACTAGAATCACAAATGCCATGACAGAATGTCATTGCACATACACAAGCATCATTGTATCATAGCACCTCACAATCATAATGGAAAAAAGTAAAAGACAATGTCAAGGATCTGGCAGAGTTGGGAATGGAGTCTGAAGAGCCTACATTTCTACTAACCCTTGCTTTCATGCCAGACAATTCCTTCACCTGTGAGTTGTTATTGGTGGCAGAAGACTACAGAGTTCACGTATGCATGTACAGTTATCACTTACATCCTTCCTTTATAATTCAGTCTTCCAAAAATATGCCTGGCAATGAACAGATGTCAGCACTTTACTTGAAAGATGCTGTCTGTGGCTTTGTCTTATCCTTATACCTTACCTTAGTTTATTGCATGGAATCACATTTGCAGCAACCATTTTTTAGACACCAGGACTACTTTTTCTGGTTCATAACTAGGTGTACCTCAAGGTTGAGGCATACATAATGTACCTAAGACAACATTCTCCATAGTTCTTATTTTGAGAGGACAGTAGCAGGTTACCAGGTCCTTACCACATCATTCTTCTTCTGTCAATATATGGGAGCTGGATTCAGGTAGAAGGGACAGGACACCTTAGATGATTCAGCAGTGGACTGGAGGATAGAAAATGTAAAGCTTTTCTGACCTTGTCCTGCAGCTGCTGAGGGAACTGAAAATGGAGGGGAGGGAAGGGTCTCTAGTGTCAACATGGCATAAAATAATTTCCTTAACGTGCCTTTTTGGAGCACAGGACTCTGGCTCCCAGAATCTGCTGCATGTCTGCCTTTTCAGATTGATTTTTCTGTTTTGCTAGCATTCTCCCCACCCTGCCCTTCCTTTCTGTCCAGCATTTCTTCATCAAGCCAGATGTAACTTGCTTTTCTCCATGTGAGGACAAACCATGCATCTGAAGAAACAATTGCTCCCTGCAGATCTACTCATTGAGTCAGTAAAGCAATCCTTTGCAGAAAGGAGTTTTCAATGCTCAGCGTGCCTATGAAAAAATACCTCAGCAGATTCTCTCCTCTTCACTTCTCTGCTGAACTAATTACAATGCTGGAATCAGTTACTGTTGTTCTCAAAGAAGCCATGGAATATGATAGATAATTGAAGCTGTAGAAGTGGCAAATGTCCTGTGTCCTATTCACCTGCTCTTCCTGCCCTAGGAAGGATGTGAGTTGATCTTGAGAGGAAAGACATCAGATCAGTTCTATTTCTTTCATTTTCCAAAATCAGCTGCTAAGTGGAATAACAAAGTGTGCACAGGAATAATAATAGAGCTTTGTTTTTCCTCCTTGTTAAAAACCTGCAGCTGCTTACTCTTTCACAGTGCAAGATAAGCAATGTGACATTTGTGGCCACTCATGCATTGATTTGGTTTAGTTTATTGTGTTTTCAGCTGAATTTTGAGTGCTTTGGGACTGGACAAAACCCCAAAGAATATAAAAAATATGCAATTGCTGGGAAGAAAAAAAATCAAGTAAACAAATCCCAAGTTGATAGTTCTACAAAGTGGCTTTGCTGACAGGAAAATTAGAGCAAGATGATCTTGGCAAGTAGGATGTTGTGTTAGCTGCACAACCCTTTTCTGTGCTAATGTGCAATCTCTTAACAGTTGGGTGGAATCATCTTTCCACATTTTACAGAGAGATTGATTTACAGGATAAAAAGAGGATAAAGGTATTTTAATTGTACATAATTTCAACAAAAATCCTTCATTATTCCATAGATTATTTTTTCAGAGATTTTTTTTTTTTACCAGATTTGTATTGTTGCTTTCTTCTACAGAATGAATCAATCCTCACTTTGGGATCTTCTTTATTACAGATTGTTTGTAAACACAAAATATTGAAGATAGGTATGGGGAAATAAGGAGGAGTTGACATCATGCTTTCAGTTTTATTTTTCTAGTTTCACTGAGTTCTTGAGCCCATTTATACTGCATTTAGCATTTCTTGAACATATTGTTGCTCATCATAGCTCTGCTTCCATGGGTGAGGAAAAGACATATTTCTCTGGATCTCCAAATAAGTCTACTTCCTTAATCAAATGTCACAGATAAATGCACAGTCTTTAAACTATTTCAGCATATATTTAGATTTAATGGAAAAGTTGAGGAAAACATAAAGAGTTCCCTTCTGCCTTTACTTCTTCCCTTTGCCCTATTTCTGTGCTCCCCCTTGGTCATATTACCAGTATAAATGCACATCCTCTCTCTGCACACCCATGCCAGCTTACACATCACGTGGCTGTATTCATTCTGCAACAAACACCTAAGAATTTTGAGTCCAAGGTGTCTCACACAGAGCAGGCTCAGCATTCCTTTAATCTTTGAATCAATAAGACCAACATTTCTATCTGTGACATCACATGTTTTCCCCACAGTCTGAGTCATTGGAATTAGAATGGCCTGGAAACCAAAGCCAAAGAGGACAATTTAGTCTAGGTGATCCTACTACAGCAGGGGAGTTGGACTAGATGATCTTCAGAGATCCCTTCCAACCCCTAACTATTCTGTGATTTGTTGTAATGTTTACACATGAAAGAGAAACTGAAATTAGTATAACCTCTGAATAGTACACTTGCAAGGGATTTTGAAATGCCTTGCAGAAGATTAAACTGATTCCTATTTGCTAAAGAGCCATGGGGAAATTGTGACTCCTTATTCAGGGAAGTTCAGAAAACTGTTTATAGGGATATAAACTGAAGTTATTTCCAGTAATGCTAGAATTGCAGAACCCCATATCTCTTTGGGACTGGATCCTAGTTAATGCACGGGTGTAGTGACATTCTATTCTTTGTTTATAAATTACCTGTTACAAGAGCAGTGGTGCTGTATTGTGTTGAACTGAGCTGAGTTTATTCTCCTCCCAACATCTTTCTAGTGCTGTGGGTTTTGCAGCAGTGGTTGATACCACAGCAGTGTTTTGGCTACTGCTGAATCCAGTATCCAGGCTGTGTCCTTTCAACATTTCCCTGTCCCAAGAGTACATCGAGGGGTGGGCAAAATCTTGGGATGGGACACGGCTGAGCCAGCTGACTCAGACTGGCCATAGAGGTATTCCATACCATATGACGTCAGCTCAGGTATAAGAATGAAGTGAAAGAAGGAAGTGTGGGGATTCATCCATGGTGTTTATCCTCCCAAGGAACCACCAAGCTTAGAGAGCCCTGCTTCCCGAGACCAACCATTGTCCTGCTGATTGGAAGCAGAGACTGACATCTCTCTCTCTGCCTGTTTGCGTCTGTGCGGTCTATTGCTGTGTACTTATTAGTGTTATTAAAATTGCTCCTATCTTATTCCTGGCTTCTGTTATATTTCCTTTCCCTTCTTCCCCTCTTCATTTAAGAGAGGGAGTGATAGAGCAGCTTTGGTGGGCATCTGGCCTCCAGGCCAGAGCCAAACCACCACAGCTGCATACTAGACAATACATTTCAAGGGGATTATTGGTCTACAAGGAAGACCATATAATTGTTTGTACTGAGCTTGTGGACTTACGTTTTATCATGCTATCTGAAGCATTGTCAGAGTAGGGCATTATAGCCTATTATTCATATTACACCAAGAACAAACCTACTGATATAAAAAAGGCATTATGTCTTTTTTTTTTTTTTTTTTTTTATGTGCCACATACACTGCCCCTCACAAGGGGGTGGAGGGGGAAGAGAAGACTGTTTACTCTGACCCAGTATAAATGGCATTTTTTCAGAAAGGAATCTGTGTCTCCAACAACTTCCCCTGTGGCTATAAAGGATGCTGTGGGCATTATATGTTTGTATTATGGTTGTGAATAGAGGTACTACAGTGTGGTAGTTGGATGTGCTCATCACTTGTCTTCTCTAGAGTTTTATTTTGTTATAATTCTGGAGATTGTGACTTATCAGCAAATATGGAATAGTGTCTTTTCTTGGTAAAAATGCTATGATTCTGCTCCCCCTCCCTTAAAATAAAAGGACACCTCTCCTCTAATAGATTTCAGACATGCATTACATCTCTATCCTAACATCCCAATCAATAACTTTCTACATATTTGGGATGGGCTATAATTTAGAAGCAAGTGATGGTTCTACATGGAGAATTTCTTGTATGTTCTGATGTATTCTGACACCATCCTGTAAGGTAAGCAGGTACTGTCTATAAGTAATGTCCAGATATGACTGTTTCATGTTTACTTACCAACCTGTTTGCTTACCTAGCATGTGTTTTTATGGTGTAAGACTGTGAGGTTGCCATGTCTGTGACTGTTTCATGTCACACACTTGGGCCATATATGTCACAGCCTTGATATCTGCTCTGGGTTCTTAAACCCAGAGAAACAGAGATGGAAATGAGAGCTGTAGCTGCCACTGATGGCTTTGTCAGTGGAATGTGTCATGCTCCAAACCAGCAATCTGAGCTCTGATTGGAATAAGGGAAATTTAAAAGTACCGGTGTGTCTCTATGTAGGGCCAGGCCCATAGACCAGACAACCATGAGTCCTGTACTTGGGCAATTTTTTTCACCTGCTCTGAGTGAGGACAGCAATGGAGAAGGTAGGAAATACAAAGGGTGTAAATGCTTAGAGAAAATTATATGTTGGGACACGGTTGTTTTATCTAGAATTTTGAATGCAGATGTGAACAAGTCTAATGCCTTTGACCTCTCTATTTGATGAGCAGAGATATCACTTATCTCAATCTAGCAAAGATGTGCCCTTTACTTGCAAGAAATCTGTCTACCTCCCAAAAACCTCACATGCTCAGAAGACAGGACAAGATAGATTACTTTTGTATGAAGTCTTAATGTTTCTTTTCATTCACAGCCTTCTGACGTTTCCTTAGCCCTTTCTTTCTGCTTTAGTCTCTATCGTTGACTGATCTTTTTAAAGTTTTTAGTTTACAGGGTTTTCTAATGTGAATGGTAAAACTTAGTTTCTGCAAATAAATTTAAGTACATAAAGGAGTGACTGGGTTTTATGTATTTGCCTCATGAGGCCATACTCATTCATCTGCTGTTGTACCTACCTCCAAATTAGACATGGAAACATGAAATACAGGGAGCAATTAGTTGATGACTAATGGAGACTAATCATTTTACTGCTAGAACACAAACAGACAGTTTTAATGTCATCTTAGTTTTAAATAGACTTCATACACCTGCAACTTGCCATAAGAAGTTTGCCATGGAATGAATAACACCTTGAAAGTTAGTTGAGAGGTCTCTTGGAGATTCTGAGTTGCATGTTCCTACTGAGGTTATTTGAGGTAAGCAGTGAGATAACAATTAATAAATCCAGTTCTAAAGAAAGAAACCATGTCAATCTCATTTACTAATTTGATTAAAACTTTCAGGGGAAGTGAGTATCTGCACACTCTTCTGTGACTGACATTTCATGTGGGAGACTAGAATGAGCAGAGGTTTGGGGAATATAATCTGTTTCTCATTATCTAAAGGAGTAACACTTGCAGTGGTAGTGTGGTGGGTTGAAATTACCCTCCAAAATAAAATTTGCCAGACCAGCTCAGATGGAAATAAATGGAGAAACAAACTAAAGTCAAGAAATATGAAATACAATATTTACATGTAGCTACAATTTATAAACAACACAAGAACCCCCATGGACAAAACCAGGGGCTATCAACAGCTTCGCCCTCTTCCGCCTGCCAAACAAGGGGGAAAAAAAGAGGAAAAAAGCCAAAAGTAACTTGTAGTACACAGCCAAGGTCAGCAAGCCAGCAGAAGCAACCAGCTAGTATCTGCTAGAACAAAGAAGTCAAGAAAGAGAAAAAGTTAGTTTATTTAACTAACTTAAAGTTAGTCATCACTCCACTGGGATTGTTTAGACCTCATCATTATTTTTCTTTGGCATCCAATGGTAATTTATTTACATTCTACTGCTTTCTACTCAGTCTGTGGAAAATTTCCTAGGCATTAGCCTTAAACTGCCATGGGGATTTACACCTCCAGTAGAAACTAAGCCCTAGTGCTTTTAGCAAGAGTATGGGCATTGTATTTCAGCTGCTATATGTTCAGCTCCAAAAAGTATATAATTGCAGTACTTCAAATAGCTGGAGGGAACTGATGCAGCATACAAAACTTGGGATGGCACCTTTATTTCCTGTAACTTTTTATATGATCAAGATTTACTGCTTAACATGATCAGGGAAGTGAAGCCACAACGAAGCCTGCCTAGGATGTGAGGCACTATTATGAGGTATTACCATTAGAATATATATTACAGATATTTCAGAATCTTCAGTACATTAGTGGCACCAGCTTCTGAATGGTCATCATAAAAGGGGCAACAATGGAAAGACTTCCAGGAAATTCCACAAAAAATGTCTTCCTGAGAATAATAAGTGAAGAAACTGAAAGGACTAAAAGGATTTCCAAGTAATGAGTGCTGTAAAAATATATAGGGAATACATGCTCAGTGGCAGACCAAACTGTCCACTTCACTGATCTCATGTATTCTGTTTGTGCTATTTCCTCCTCACATGATAAGTAACATAAAGAAAATCATAACACATTGTATTAGAAGGGAAAATGCCATTATAAGTCCAGTTTGAGCATTTAACTCATGAGGTCTCAGTTTTGTCAGAAAAGAGAATGAATACCTAACTCAGAAAGCTTTAAAATTCTTGACTAAATTCAGTTCTTTTTTAGCCAGCCTGCTGCCCATAATCCCTGTGCTAGGAACAGGCAAAATGCTATAAATGCATCCAGGTGATCAGAGAGCCAAGAGCACATGATTAATGGCTTCTCTGAGCTAAGTGAGAAACAAGGGAGAGTTTTCATGAAAGGGCTCTTGCTTATGCTCTTCTCCTCTTTCCTTTCATGTATGGATGCTGTGTTGCCATGTTAAAGGTCCAGGCCAAGACAGGCTCCTTTTCACAGGCTTCGGCAGAAGGTATCCAAGCCTGACCTCAGCTGACCCTTTTCAATAGTGAAAAGAATAACATCATCAGTAAATTTGCAGACAACACCAAGCTGGGGGCAGGAGTTGATCTGCTGGAGGGCAGAGAGGCTTTGCAGAGGGACCTCGACAGGCTGGACAGATGGGCAGAATCCAAAGGCATGAGATTTAACACATCCAAGTGCCGGGTTCTGCACATTGGCCACAGCAACCCCATGCAGTGCTGCAGGCTGGGGTCAGAGTGGCTGGAGAGCAGCCAGGCAGAGAGGGACCTGTGTGTACTGGTTGATGGTAGGCTGAACATGAGCCTGCAGTGTGCCCAGGCAGCCAAGAAGGCCAATGGCATCCTGGCCTGCATCAGGAACAGTGTGGCCAGCAGGAGCAGAGAGGTCATTGTGCCCCTGTACACTGCACTGGTTAGGCCACACCTTGAGTCCTGTGTCCAGTTCTGGGCCCCTCAGTTTAGGAAGGATGTTGTCTTGCTGGAACGTGTCCAGAGAAGGGCAACGAAGTTGGTGAGGGGTTTGGAACACAAGCCCTCTGAGGAGAGGCTGAGGGAGCTTAGCCTGGAGAAGAGGAGACTCAGGAGTGACCTTCTTGCTCTCTACAACTACCTGAAGGAGGTTGTAGACAGGCAGAGGTTGGTCTCTTCTCCCAGGCAACCAGTACCAGAACAAGAGGACACAGTCTCAGGCTGTGCCAGGGCAGGTTTAGGCTGGATGTTAGGAAGAAGTTCTATACAGAGAGAGTGATTGCCCATTGGAATCGGCTACCCGTGGAGGTGGTGGAGTCACCTTCATTGGAGGTGTTCAGGAGGAGACTTGATGGGGTGCTTGGTTGCATGGTTTAGTTGTTTAGGTGGGTTGGATTGGTTGATGGGCTGGATGTGATGATCTTGAAGGTCTCTTTCAACCTGGTTTATTGTATTGTATTTTATCTGAAGAAGTTTGGTGCTTTTGGGGCAGTACCATGTCACAAACTACTGCACGGGATATACAGTTTGGAGAAACTCTGTCAACAGATCCAGGAGAAATTTAAAGCCACTCTCTGAGCATGCAGAGATAGAGTTATGAAAGTTGAAACACACCTGAACTTGATAGTGAGGTAGGTCAGGAATAACAGAAAGACCACTTTAATAGCAATATAAAGTCCAGGGAAAACATTGGCCCACTGCTGAATGTGGTTGGAGACTTGCAGAGAATGAAGACAGAAAAGGCCAGAGTGCTCGAGGCCTTTTGCACGTTGGTCATTATTGGTAAAGTCTACCTTCAACAATCTCAGGGTCCCTGAGACCAATGAGAAAACACAGAGCAAGGATGACGCTTCTGGTAGAGGAGGGCCAGGTTAGAGAGCCCATACAGAAAATATGTACAAGTCGATAGTGCCTGATATGTTCACAACTGCTGAGGAAGCTGGCCAGTGTAGTTGTAAAGCCACCCATGGGATGAAAGAAAGCAAATATCACTCCTGCCTTCCTGAGGGCAGAGAGGAAAATCTGGGGAAATACAGGCAAATTAGCTTCATCTTGATCACTGATGGGATCAATAATCTTGAAATCCATTTCTAGAGATAAGGACAGGAGGGTGATTGTGAGTAATCAGCATGGACTTATGAAACAATAATCTTGCCTGGCCAATTTGATAGCCTTCTACAACGAGGCGTGTAGCTTGGTAGATGAGGGAAAACCAAACATGTAGTTTACCTCAACTTCAGTAAGGCCTTTGATATTTTCTCCTATAACAAACACACAGAGAAGCAGAGAAAGCACTGGCTGAGTAAGTGGGCTGTGAAAAAGACTGAAAACTGGCTGAACTACCACTTTCAGAGGGCTATTCTGGGCAGTAAAAAACGTTTCTAAGGGCCATTCACTAGCAGGAGACCCCAGCAACCAATACTTGACAACTGAGCAGAGTGGACCCTCATTATTATTATAACAAACTTGCAGATGGTATAAAACTGGAAGGATTACTTGATAGACCACATGGTTGTGCTGTCTTTCAATGGGCCTCAACAGACTGAAGAAATGAAAAAATGACAACCTTAAAAAATTCAACAAGGGAAATGCCAAGTGCTGCACCTCAAGAGGTGAAACACTGTGCACCAACACAGACTGGGGGACAACTGTCTGGAAAGCACTTGGCAGAAAAAGACGGGAATCATGGTGAGTAACAAGCTAAAGATGAACCAGCAACAAGATTTTCTGGCAAAGGCAGTTAACAGCATCCTTGGGTGTATTAGAAAGAGTGTTGCCAGCACTGATTACACACAACTGGACTGCTGCATCCAGCCCAATACAAGAGGCATATCAAATACTGGA
This sequence comes from Picus viridis, assembly GCA_033816785.1. Classification (NCBI taxonomy): domain Eukaryota; kingdom Metazoa; phylum Chordata; class Aves; order Piciformes; family Picidae; genus Picus; species Picus viridis. The sequence goes on along the minus strand of CM066606.1, from coordinate 69,987,004 downwards.
AACTGTCCAGTTAAAGGCCATGAAGATTACTGGAATGGGAGCACTGGACATATAAAAAGAGGCTGAAAGAATTGAGCCCAGTCATCTGGGGAAAGAGAAGCCTCAGGGAATTTTGTCAATGTGTACAAATACTTGAAAGAAGGGAATAAGGGAGCACAGGTTCTTATCGCTGGTGTTTAGCAAAAGGACAAGAGGCAATGGGCACAAAGGGAAATTAAATATAAAAACTTCTCCTTTTACTCCAATAGTGGTCAAGTATTAAATGAGGTTGTTCAAAAAAGGCTGAGGAATCTTTGTCCTCAAAGGTATTACAAGCTTGCCTGAGCCAGGTGCTTTATTGACTCTGAGCAGAGGTTTGGACAACATGATATTCAGAGGCACCTTCAGCGGAAACTTCAGCCATTCTATGACTGTATAAAATGATCTTAAAACTGTATTAAACCCCTTGACTGTTGATTCTGCTTCCCATTAAAATTGCTTAGCATCTTTTCATCTTCCACTATTAAAAAAAAATAAAATAAAAGACTTTTTCTTTAAGTGCGTACAAGTCACTTGTCTTGATCCCAGAGAGTGTGTCTGTGTGATCCATCAGGAACATTAAGGGAGTTATCAATACTCAGTGTTGGTGGTTGAGAGCAAGATTTGTTCATTTAGTCTTTCTGCTGTCTATTGGACTTTTTCAGGGAGGGGTTGGTGGGCTTGTTTTTGTTGGTTTTGGGGTTTTTTTGTCTGTTTGATTTTGTGGGGTTTTTTTGTTTGTTGATTTGTTAGATTTTTTTCCTTTGGACAAAGAAGCCTTGCAGCAGTTGATCAAGGTATACCAGAATAACACCAATACAAGAAAATACAGAAGACCGTGCATTTCATTAACTAGTTTCCCAGTTGTGTAGTTTCTGTCAAAGAATTTCTGTTAAGACAGTTAATAAGTATCAGCATAATTTCAGAGTTTAAAAAACAGTGAGGAAACACACAGAAAATCTCTCTAAACTTAAAAGAAGGTTAAAAGCTGTTGTTTCAAAAGTTGCCTACTCCCACTTCAGTAATGCAGATTTAGTGCCAAAAGAGAAGAATTAAAATGTTAGGTGTCTATTTTAGACACAATACTGGGAAAAGAATTTGCAGGTCTCATAGAGCTTTAAACTAGATTTGAAGGGGGTTTGGTATGATACCAGGCTTGTCTGAGAGGAGCCTGGGCACAGTGTGCTGGTGCTTGTGGGGCAGTGTATTGGTACAGTTCTTCAGTCTGCTGTCTCAGTGGGGGTGAGGGATGGTGACCCAAGTGGCAGCAAAAACACTAGGCTCCTTGGGAGGTTTGAAATTTTGAAGCAACCAAAAATGTGGCAGGACCATTATCCCAGATGAAGTGCATCTGTACCAGGAAGATCTGGAGGCTGTTGTGCAACAGGAAAAACTATGGTATAGCAGCCATCAAGGAAACCTGATGGGATGATCCCCACAATTGGAGTGCAGCAATCAACGGCTACCAACTTTTCAGAAGGGATAGGTGAGGCAGAAGAGGTGGTGGATGTGGCCCTCTATGTTAGGGAGACATATGAATATGTGCAAATTAATGAAGGTGATGATAGGGTTGAGTCACTATGGGTAAGAATTAGAGGAAAAGCAAACAAGGCTGATATTGAGCTGGGAATCTGTTACAGACCACCCCACCAGGATGAAGAAACAGATGACATTTTTTATAAGCAGTTGGGGGAGATTTCACAATTGTTACTCCTTTTTCTTAGGGTACACTTCAACTTGCCAGATGTCTGCTAGAAATAAAACACAGCAGAGAGAGAACAGTCCCAGAGGTTCCAGGAGTGTGTGGAAGATGAATTTCTGACCCAACTGGTGAGGGAGAACCAGGAAAGGTGCCCTCCTGGACCTGCTTCTTGTGAACAGAGAACTTCTGGGGGAAGTGAAGGTTGGAGGCTGCCTAGGACATAGTGATCATGAAATGACTGACTTGTCAATCCTTGGGGAAGTAACTTCCACCTCAGACTTCTGAAGGGCAGACTTTGATCTTTTCAGGAGACTAATTAACAAAGTTACTTGGGAGGCAGTCCTGAAGGTTATAAGAGTCCAATCTTAAATACACAGGAGCAGGCTGTCCCCATGTGCCAAAATAAAAAAAGAGGGAGCTGGCAGAGAAGGAGGCTGGCCTGGATGAATAAGGAGCTTTGTATGGACCTCAGGAATGAAAGAGGAGCCTATGAACTTTGGAAGAGGGGACAGGTCTCTCATGAGGACTATAAAGATGTAGTGAGGCTATGCAGGAAGAAAATTAGAAGAGCTAGAGCCCAGCTAGAACTCAACCTAGCTACAGCCACAAAGGGTAATAAAGTATGTTCTATAGGGTAATAAAGTGTGTTCTATAGACATTAGCAACAAGAGGACTAGGGAGAATCTCCATCCATTATTAGATGGAGGAGGAAACATGGTAATAAAGGCTGAGGAAAAGGCTAAGGTGCTTAAAGCCTACTGTACCTCACGCTTTAGCAGCAGAATTAGTAGTTCCCTGGACACCCAGCTCCATAATCTGGGACACAGAGAGGGGAAACAGAATGAGGTGATCACAGTTAAAAAGCAGATGTTCAGTGATATGCTACACCACTTAGATACACACAAGTCTCTGAGGCTCACTGGGCTACACTCAAGAATACTAAAAGAGCTGGCAGATGTGCGCACCAAGCCACTTTTTATTATTTACCAAAAGTCCTGGCTATCAGGGGAGGGCCCAGTGGACTGGAAGATAGCAAATATGACACCCATCTACAAGAAAGGCTTAAAGGAGCATCCAGGGAACTATAGACCTGTCAGTCTGACCAGGGAAGGCTGTGGAACAGATTATCTTGAGTGCCATTATGAACCATATAGAGGACAACCAGAGCATCAGACCCAGTCAGCATGGGTTTATGAAAGGGAGGTTCTGCTTGATACAATACAATAATAATAATAATACAATAATACAATACACCAGGTTGGAAGAGACCTTCAAGATCATCGCGTCCAACCCATCAACCAATTCAGCCCATCTAAACAACTAAACAATGGCACCAAGCACCCCATCAAGCCTCTTCCTGAACACCTCCAATGAAGGTGACTCCACCACCTCCACAGGCAGCCCATTCCAATGGGCAATCACTCTCTCTGTATAGAACTTCTTCCTAACATCCAGCCTAAACCTGCCCTGGCACAGGCTGAGACTGTGTCCTCTTGTTCTGGTACTGGCTGCCTGGAAGAAGAGACCAACCTCTGCCTGGCGACAACCTCCCTTCAGGTAGTTGTAGAGAGCAAGAAGGTCACTCCTGAGTCTCCTCTTCTCCAGGCTAAGCAACCCCAGCTCCCTCAGCCTCTCTTCAGAGGGCTTGTGTTCCAAACCCCTCACCAACTTTGTTGCCCTTCTCTGGACACGCTCCAGCAAGTCAACATCCTTCCTAAACTGAGGGGCCCAGAACTGGACACAGGACTCAAGGTGCAGCCTAACCAGTGCAGTGTACAGGGGCAGAATGACCTCCCTGCTCCTGCTGGCCACACTCTTCCTGATGCAGGCCAGGATACCATTGGCCTTCTTGGCTGCCTGGGCACACTGCAGGCTCATGTACAGCCTACCATCAACCAGTACCCCCAGGTCCCTCTCTGCCTGGCCACTCTCCAGCCACTCTGACCCCAGCCTGTAGCACTGCATGGGGTTGCTGTGGCCAATGTGCAGAACCCGGCACTTGGATGTGTTCAATCTCATGCCGTTGGATTCTGCCCATCTGTCCAGCCTGTCGAGGTCCCTCTGCAAAGCCTCTCTGCCCTCCAGCAGATCAACTCCTGCCCCCAGCTTGGTGTTGTCTGCAAATTTACTGATGATGGACTCAATGCCCTCATCCAGATCATCAATAAAGATGTTGAAGAGCATGGGGCCCAGCACTGATCCTTGGGGCACACCACTAGTAACTGGCTGCCAGCTGGATGTGGCACCATTCACCACCACTCTCTGGGCTCATTCTTAACCCAACACAGTGTGCTCCTGTCCAAGCCATGGGCTGATAGCTTGGCCATGAACCAGATCTCCTACCACACAATGATTCACCTAATGGATCAGGGAAAGGCTGTGGATATTGTCTACCTGGACTTCTGTGAAGCCTTTGACACTGTTTCCCATGGAATTCTCACCAAAAAACCCCACTATCCTCATGGCTTGGATGACCATACACTCTGCAGGATAAAACACTGGCTGGACACTGTGCCTAAAGAGTGGTGTTCAGTGGAGATGGTGGCTGGTCACAAGTCAATTCATGGCTCCGGGGCTGGTGCCATCAACAGGGATTTGGGTTCTACAATCATGGTTTGGTTTTCAAGGCAGCAGAGCTGAAAACAGCTCATGGGATGCACTTGTCCCAGAGGGGGAAAAGGATCCTGGGGCAGGAATTGGCAGGGCTCATTGATAAGGCTTTAAACTAGATTTGAAGGGGGAAGGGGTTAATAGTGTCCTGCTGGCCACTGACAAACTGAGAGGCAGCTCACCTGAGGCAGAGGGATGGAGAGCTGGTAAGGGCTCTCAACTTGCTGCCCTGAGGCAAGCCACGAATGATGCACCAGGACACCCTGTGGAAACCAAGGGGAGTTGGCACAAGAGGACGACAGGGCCAGCCCAGCTGAGGTGCTTCTATGCAAATGCATGCAGCTTGGGCAACAAACAAGATGAGTTAAGGGCCACCGTGATGCTGGGACGCCATGACATAGTGGGCATCACCGAAACTTGGTGGGACGACTCCCACGACTGGAACGTAGGGATAGACGGGTATAAGCTTTTTAGGAAGGATAGGCAGGGAAGGAGAGGAGGAGGTGTTGCCCTCTATGTAAATAACCAGCTGGAATCAGTGGAACTCCACCTGGGGAGGGATGATGAACTGGTTGAGAGTGTATGGGTTAAAATCAAAGGCAAGACAGAGGAAGGAGATATTACTGTGGGGGTCTCCTACAGGCCACCTGACCATCAGAACCAAGCAGATGAGGCCCTCCACAGGCAAATAGAAGCAGCTTCCAGGTCACAAGCCCTGGTCCTCATGGGGATTTCAACCACCCTGACATCTGCTGGAGGGACAACACAGCAAGGCACCAGCAATCCTGGATGTTCCTGGACTGCATAGAAGACAACTTCCTCCTCCAAATGGTAGAGGAACCAACAAGAAAAGGTGCTACGCTGGACCTTGTTCTCACCAACAGGGAAGGGCTGGTAACCAATGTGAGGCTCAGAGACGGCCTTGGCTGCAGTGACCATGAAGCAGTTGAATTTAATCTCTTCAGGGCAATCAGGAGGACCTATTCTAAGCTTACGACCCTAGACTTCAGGCGTGCAGGCTTTGATCACTTCAAGAATCTGCTAGCCAAAGTGTCATGGGACAAAGCCCTGGAGGGAAGAGGGACCCAGGACAGCTGGTCAGTATTCAAGGACCACCTCCTCTGTATCCAGGAGCTATGTATACCAACAAGGAGAAAAGCAGGAAGGAATGCTAGGAGGCCTGCCTGGATGAACAAGGAGCTACCGGACACACTATTACTTAAAAAGAAACTCTACAGGAAGTGGAGGGAAGGACAGATAGAACAGGGGGGATATAAGGAAGCTGCCCCAGCAGCAAGAGGCCTGGTTAGGAAAGCCAAAGCAGAGTTTGAATTTAATCTAGCCAGGGAGGTTAAAGGGAGCACGAAGAATTTCTACAGGTATATTAATGGCAAGAAGAAGACTAGGGAAGGTGTGGGCCCCCTCAGAAAGGAAAGTGGTGAATTAGTCACAAGTGATGTGGAAAAGGCTGAGGTACTCAATCACTTCTTTACCTCAGTCTTCACTGCAAGGGCCTCCAGCCACACTCCTGGTGTCATGGCAGACGATGCCAGGGACGGGGAGGAAGAACTGCCCATCATAAGTGAAGCTCAGGTTCGTGATCACCTGAAGAACCTGAAAGTGTTCAAGTCCATGAGACCCGACGGGATACACCCACGGGTGCTGAGAGAACTGGCAGATGAGGTTGCCAAGCCCCTCTCTATTATATTCCAGAAGTCATGGCAGAGTGGGGAAGTCCCCACAGACTGGAAAAGGGGAAACATTACTCCCATTTTCAAAAAGGGTAAGAAGGAAGAACCAGGGAACTCCAGGCCAGTCAGTTTCACCTCTGTGCCCAGAAAGATCATGGAGCAGATCCTCCTGGAGGCACTACTGACGCAGAAGAGTAGTGAGGAGGTGATTTGGATCAGTCAGCATGGCTTTGCCAAGGGCAAATCCTGCCTGACAAACCTGGTGGCCTTCTATGAGCAGGTGACAGCATTAATAGATGAGGGGCGAGCAACTGATGTCATTTACCTGGACTTGAGCAAAGCCTTTGACACTGTCCCGCACCACCTCCTGGTCTTCAAGCTGGTGACACATGGGTTTGATGGATGGACCTCTAGATGGATAAAGAATTGGCTTGATGGCCGCACCCAAAGAGTGGCTGTCAACGGGTCCATGTCCCAGTGGAGGCCAGTGACAAGCGGAGTCCCTCAGGGATCAGTTCTGGGACCTGTCTTGTTCAACATCTTTGTGGGTGACATGGACAGTGGCATCGAGTGCACCCTCAGCAAGTTTGCTGATGACACCAAGCTGTGTGGTGCAGTGGACACCCTGGAGGGAAGGGATGCCATCCAGAGGGACCTGGACAGGCTGGAGAGGTAGGCACAAGCCAACCTCATGAGCTTCCACAAGACCAAGGGCAGGGTCCTGCATCTGGGTCGAGGCAATCCCAGGCACAAATCCAGGCTGGGCAGGGACTGGCTGGAGAGCAGCCCTGAGGAGAGAGACTTGGGGGTGCTGGTGGACGAGAAGCTCAACAAGAGCTCTCAATGTGCGCTTGCAGCCCGGAAAGCCAATCAGATCCTTGGCTGCATCAGGAGAAGTGTGACCAGCAGGTCAAGGGAGGTGCTTCTCCCCCTCTACTCAGCTCTGGTGAGACCCCACCTGGAGTACTGCGTCCAGTTCTGGAGCCCCTATTACAGGAGGGATGTGGACGTGCTGGAGCGTGTCCAGAGAAGGGCCACAAGGATGATCAGAGGGCTGGAGCACCTCTGCTATGAGGACAGACTGAAGGAGTTGGGGCTGTTCAGTCTGGAGAAGAGAAGGCTCCAAGGTGACCTCATTGTGGCCTTCCAATATCTGAAGGGGGTCTACAGGAAGGCTGGGGAGGGAGACTTCTCAGGCTATCAGGTAGTGATAGGACTAGGGGGAATGGAATGAAGCTGGAGGTGGGGAGATTCCCGCTGGATGTGAGAAGGAAGTTCTTCACCATGAGAGTGGTGAAGCCCTGGAATGGGTTGTCCAGGGAGGTGGTTGAGGCCCCGTCCCTGGAGGTGTTTAAGACCAGGCTGGATGAGGCTCTGGCCAGCCTGAGTAGGGTGTCCCTGCCCATGGCAGGGGTGTTGGAACTAGATGATCCTTGTGGTCCCTTCCAACCCTGACTGATACTATGATACTATGAAATGGTGTTCTTCAGGGGTCAGAATCAGGACCACTTTTGTTTAACACCTTTATCAATGATCTTGATGAGAAGTTAGAGTGCACCCATTAGTAGACTTGCAGATGACACCAAGTTAGGTGGAAGTGTAAATCTGCTTGAGGGTAGGGAGGCTCTACAGAGTCTTAGACAGATCAGATATGAGCAGAGGTCAATGGTTTGTGCTTCAACAAGGCCAAGTGTCTGGTCCTGCACTTGGGCCACAACAACCTGTGCTGCACTACAGGCTTAACAAAGTGTGGATGGAAAGTTGTCCAGCAGAAAGGAACCTGTGGGTTCTAATCAACAAGTGGCTGAATATGAGCCAGCAGTGTGCCCAGCTGACAAAGGAAGCCAATGGCATTCTGGCTTGTATCAGAAATAGTGTGATAAGCAGGAGTAGGAAAGTGTTCAGATGTACTCAACACAAGTGATGCAGTGCCTTGAGTACTGCATTCAGTTTTGGGCACCTCAATACAAGAAAGACACTGAGGTGCTAGAGCAGGTGCTGTGAGCAAATAAGCTGGTGAAGAGGCATAGAGGATAAATCTTATGAAGAGTTGCTAACAGAACTGAGACTGTTCATTCTGAGAAACAGGAGGCTGAAGGGAGGCCTTATTGCCCTCTTCAACTACCTGAAAGAACAATATAGAGACATAGGAGCTGGTCTCTTCTTACAGGTAATTAGTGATAGAACAAGAGGGAAAGGCCTCAAGCTGCACCAGGGTAGGTTTAGACTAGACAGTAGGAAAAAATATTTCAGTGAAAGAGTAGTCAAGAATCAGAACAGGCTGCCCAGGGAGGTGTTGGAGTCACGATCCCTGGATGTGTTTAAACATCTTAGAGATGTGGTGCTTAGTTGTTACAATAATTTTATTATTTCTTTCCTGAAAATATATCCCAGTGAGCACAATTCATCAGACTTCTTCTTCTACTCCTATATGGTTTAGTGATGAACTTGCTAGAGTAGGATTAAAGGCTAGACCTGATGATTTCAAGGGTCTTTTGCAACCAGAATGATTCTATGATTTAATGATCATAGAAAGAATAATGTAGACATCGTCCCTTATCTTACCCAGACCTCAGATTTCACTTTGGATCTTGCTTTGACAAATAAACAACACATTTAATATAACAATTTCTCCCTTATTTTCCTAAGTATCTCTACCTAACCATAGTCATGATACAGAGGTTTTGCCTAGATAAATCCATTCATTTCCTGGATGTCATTCATTTGGAGCTGATTTGCATCCACTGAGGGTAGATGCAGTTTTCTACTACTGTATTATCATAGAGAAATAGCAGAGCAAGTCGAGTTGAAAATAATGGTTGACATGTAAGCAGGAGTTTAAGTATAGTTACTGCTTATCTTCCACGTAGTGATATTTCAGAAGTCTGTGGTCTGTGCAAGGAACATTTTCAGGATGGTCCAGTAATTAACAGAAACACATCCTTACATAAAACCCTATTCTTTATGAGAGATTAAAGATTTTCCCCTCATAATACAAATCTCTGGAGAAAAACAACTACAATCCCTGTTCAGTTCTCATTTCTCATTTAAGAGATCACCAAGGCATGACCAGAGAGGTTTCAGATCTGAAAAAGACTTGAAAAGTATTCTATTAAGAGTAGAAGAAGAAATCTGATGAATTACACTCACTGGGATATGTTTGCAGGAAAGAACTAATAAACCAAAAAAATCAAACCCAAATTCCTCTGGTTTGGCAGGACTAATTTTCCATTATGGAACCAGCTTGGACACATCGTATCTCCCTGAGGTCTGTTTTCAGAGAGTCGAGGTGCTCTCCCAGATGAAATTCCCACTAACAAGGTCACCAGGCAGCACAGGAAGGGACTGGTGAGGTGCTTGTAGTTGGCAGTCTCTTAGAAACAAAAATTTGAGATCCTCACCTAGTGAGTGTCCCATTCTTCAGACAGCTGTGTGGGGAACATACAGAGAGAGTAGACACAACTCATAAAATATAATATTGCCAGAGGTTTGCTTTTAAAAACAGAAAGAAAGGAAAACAACACCAACCAACCAGCCAAACCAAAACAAAACCAAAAAACCTACCACAAAACAAAGCAAAAAAAAAAACCCAAAACAAACCAGAGCTGGATTTGTGTCAGATGTCACAGCTTCACAGCTTTTAGTCCCACCAGAATCTATATTGCTTTCTCAAACCCTTGCAAAAATGAAAACATAAAATTGGGTAAGCCACCACTTTTAGTTCTTGCTGTTGTACTACCAACTTCGATGATCTTCAAGGTCTCTTCCAACCTTGGTAATACTGTGATATACTTAGCTTCCTCCACCCAAATACGTCCCAAAGCTGTACAGATTCCAAATTTAGTTCATCTAATTCTTGTCTGCAAATACTCTCATAACAGCAGATCAGCACATCTGACTCTTAAAAATAATCCACTTAGAAAGGTATTTTTCCCTCATGCTTCTGAGGTCATCACTAGCACTCCATAATTACAGCATCACAAGGGTGGCTCTGTTTTCTGCTCTGTGTTGTCCTCCTGATACTGCAGAGCAAGAGGATGTGGCCACCTCTGTGGTTTGGGGATTTTGTATTTCTTCAATTTATGGCTGCCCTGAGGCTTCTTAGCATGGCAGGGTCATGCAGACCTTCCACAGCAGCATCAGATGCAATGTGCTTTCCAAATGAATGACTTGAAATAGCTATATATGGGTAAAAGCATATTTTAATATACCCCATATAAAGCAGAGGTGCTGGACTGAAGGTTTCATGAAGGGATTAACACTGTCTTCCCCACAGGGACCTCTTCCACAAGACACCGAATGCTCAGGGCAAATAATTTCAGGTATTTCCTGAGCAGGGATCTTCAGCCTCCTTGATACTGCATGCTGCAGATACAGGCTGTCATACTACGTTGTCCTCTGTGGGGAGCTGCCTGTCGCACCCCGAGCACTTCAACCTTGGCAGCATTCTCTTCCACTGAAGTCAAAAAAATTGCAGGCTTTCATCACCTCCAGGGGGACGGTCACATACAAGAGTCAGTTGAGAATGTGGCACATTTCACACACATCCTTTGCACTGCTCAGTGTCACTGATCCTCTGGAAAGTGAACTGGCAGCATGTGTCAACCGTATTTTTGCAAACAGAGAGACAGCTGCAATTTGCAAATAATACAGAGGAGTTTTACTAGGAGCTGCATTTTAAACATATCTAGCCTGAGTTTACTGGCATCTGTCAACTAAGAAGGATAGAAGGATATGGTATGTAAGCACACCCGGGACCCTAGAGTAGAAAAACTTCCGCTTGAATTTAAAATAAATAAATAAATAAATAAATAAAACCCACCAAGTTCTTTCTACATACTGTCAATAATCACAAACAGTAAAAACCTCCACATCACTGCACTTACTTGAAGACATTAAAAAATAATTTTAAAAACTGCTGCAAAAGCATTTCACAGCTACTGAAAACTGCAGATCAAGGTGCTTGGCAAGGCATAAGGCACTCAGAGAAATCAACTCTGCAGTTATTACTCAGTGATCACCACCTAAGAATTGGGAAACAGTTGGAAAGAACCAGTTGGAAAGGGTTTAGTGTGAATAGGGAGTTAGGGAATGAGATTATGTGGTATATTTGTTTTCCTTTGGCTTCTTTCCAGACATATTTCAGTTTACATAAATATTTGAAGGTTGACTAAGACAGGATTTGCAGCACAATTGTATTGGGAATACCTTTGCAAAAACTGTGATATGTCCTAAATTAGCTTCCAAGGAGGGGAAGGGCAAATAATGCTTTCTCAATGTAACCATTTGAGCACCGTTCAATGTTTACTTATTTACCAACTAGATCAATTTAATTCCTTGCCAGTTTCTCCTCTTTTTCTTGGTCTTCCCTCCTTCTTTGAGATTTGATTAGAAAGGGAATTGCATTTTTTTTTAGATGACTGACCCTATACAAATTTCCTTGCAGAAGAAAAGTTGTTTACCACATGACAGAGCCAGGCGGTGCACATGGAATGTCATGTTACAAGTGGCTTCTCACTCACCTCCCAGACTGGCTGCAGAGGGTTAAAGCTGCCTTTCAATATTTGGGAGTACTTGCCTTACCGGACAAGTGTGCAGGGAAGGGCAGGAGGACCCACCCAGTGATCAGGCCACTTCCTGCAGGAGCAAGCTAGATCTGCCAGGCAGTGGCTGGTGAAGCTAGAGGCCAGGAGGCCTCCTTGGCCCAGCAAAGGCTTTTCCTGCACTTTCAAGTACCTTATTTTCCAAGTGGACAAGGAGGTTTTTGAGAAAGGGCAGTGGGAGGAAGCAGAACGAAGAGTGAGTCTTTCAAAAGTAAAATGTGCTTTTTAATCTTATTTTCTGTTACATAACTCTGGACTACCTCTGCAGAAATCAGTAGGTATACTCGGGGTTTAGACAAGAGTAAAGGAGATAACAATCTGACCCTGGTGTTTAAATAGCTTTTTTCTGAAAGTTGCTCAGGTCAGATTTCCTCCAGCTTTATACAGCCAGATAAAACAGATTTTCAGATACACCCTGTAGATTATGAAACATATTTTTATTTAAAGTGTCTTTTAAATTAAAGCACGTTCATTAAATCAAAGAAAGGCAAAATGTAAGAGGCCATTGCTGAGTAAAGCAGGAAAGGGCTTCACAGTGAGATCTGATTGTTTACATTCAATGAAAGGAAAAGTCTGATTTGGTGTGCTCAGATTTAATCTTGGTACAGATTAAAATGGTGCTATTGTGTTCTGCTGGGCTGTTTGGAAAGGTGAACTGAGGCTTTCCTAGGACTGTACCATTGCAGTAGATACATGAGATTTACATCAGACAGTCACCATAAAAACTGCCACAGTCAGGTTTTCTAGCATAGACCATGTTAACACTGTTTTTCAGAATTTTTATTTCTATCCATAGTTGTAAATCATCTCTGAATGCTTGATGGGTTTGTCTGGTCATTTTCTGATGTTTCCTGTTTCTCTCACCTGACTGTAAAAGTCAGTCATGCTGTAGCACAGATGTGGTTTCATTCTGGGTGGAGGGAAGAAATCTGCTACAGGTTATTGCGATCACACTTGTCATCTGTCCTCTGTGGTGCAATTAAAAGCAGTGCTCAAAAACTTTAACAGAAAGAGTGAGAGTTTAAAAAAAGACAGCTTGTTAACACACATGGGCTGGATAGCAGATCTGTGTTTCTGGTGAACTGTCTACACTGTGAAGTTTGTTAGGGAAGTACATACTAACCTACAGCTGTATATTGTGATTCTTTGCACTGACAGAACCAATGTCAGGCTTTCTAAAATGAAAGGGATGAGCTACAGGTTACCAAGTTGTGCCCTTAGCTGAAATGACCCTTTCCTGCCACTTGGAGCAAAAGGACGCTTGTAACCTGTTTTATTTCTTTGCACCATTAGAATCTCAGCTGAGATGAATATATTACTAAAATGCCTTGAAAATGAAAGAAAAGTTATTGGCAAAGCAAGAAGTAAATAAAATGGTGTAGTTGCACCTTTGTGCTTCATGGGAGATTACAGGTGAAAAACTACAAGGCTGTCAGATGCTGCGGCAGAGTGGACAACACCTCTGAAGACAGACAAACAACACCTTAAGAAATTATCTCCTTTCACACCTGTGGTGAGTGCTTTGATGAGTGGAAATTGTACTTCAACAGGCTATGGAAAGAAGAGTATCTACAACCAAGGCTTGCTTTTTCATAGATAATGCATGTAACGTATCTGTAGCTTCATCCTTCTAGCTGGCTCTCATGAACACTCTATGGATTCATCAGGTGAACTCTCTATGTTCTTGTCAGCCAAAGTTTATCTTCATTTACAGCAATGCTGGAAGATCAGAGCAAAACTATTCTTTGATCATCTTTTGTGTTTTAGGGCTTTTTTGATGCCTAGGATTCCTTTTGTTTTGTTTTAGGTTTTTGATTTTTTTTTTAAGCAGGGAGCTAGTTCTTTCAGTGCTGTTAAAACCAGACTAGAACACACAGGGGGAAATAGCTGCATCAGACAGGACTAGGGCTGTCCTTGGAGATTAGGACATGGTGCTCATTACTGACCAACAAATATTATCTCCACAGTGACAGGGCAGGGGGAGAAAAAAAAAACCTATTGCTTTTTCCCTGGCATTTCAGGTCTGTTTTTTTCCTCAGAATGACCTTTAAAAGAAGAGGCAAGGACATAAAAATCACAGTGCAAAATGAGCAGATTTCATGAGAGTGGAAATACATTTAGACATTCAACAATTGAGAAAACTGTGAGTGGCAAGGTTGCAGTGACTGCCTGGACCAAAGTGAGCCTGAGAGGTGAAAAACACTCCAGTCTGAACTAAAGTTAGTTGCTTGCTGGAAGTCTACACCTGTGACCAAAGAGCATCTGAGGCCTGCAGTTCAAAGACAGCATTCATCTAGTACTCTGGTAACATCTGTTGTTTCTCTCTTTTTGAGTTCAGTCGTGATCTTCCCAGGATGGTGTGTGGGTCAGGCCTACAGGGTGTTTGTGGCTCCTCTTGCACTTTGCATCCTGACAGGAGAGGTCACATCAAGCAAGACCTCATAAGGACAACAGAAGCACCAAGTGCCCAAGCTTGATTACATCCAGCAGAAAGGGAGATTCAGGGCCAAGAGGAATTCTCCTAAGTGCCTGCCAGCAGCCTGGGACAACAATAAAGCCACTGAAGCGAGGAGGAAGGAGCCTCACATCTGCTGGGCTGATTCAATCCATAATGAGTGCTCCCTGCACTTTTTATAAGATGTCTGCTCTTCAGCCTAGGTTTCAGAAGTTACTTACGTATGTTTTATCCCAGCTATCTGCTTCTGTCATGTTTTAGTTCTCATTTCTTGTGTGCTGTGAATATATAAACAGCTCTCAGGCAGTTTCATGTCAAGTGAGACCCAAGAGAAAAATGACCCAAGAGAAAAATGCATATTAAGCTTAATTATTTCTCAAAAGACATTTAAACTGGCTCTCTTTGACATCCACTGTGTGCTGCGTAGGAGGGAGGCTCTCTGCCTGTTGTTAAACTTGGCAGATGATGCTCCATGTAACTTAAAATGCAGCAGCAAGGGAAGATGGAAGAAAGGCAGAATTTCTTTTAGTTTAGTCCTAGGAGGACAAATTTTTAATTCCCTTTGCTAACAAGGACTACTTCCTACAGTATCACCATGGCATCTACAAATCCTTATCTGCCTCTGATATTCCCAGCTGTGTTGACATGGGAAGTTCCTAGGGAAAGTCCCTCCTGGTGCTTGTGCTTTGAACAGTTCCAGGCTGTGGTCAGTGGACATGGAAAATGAAAACATGGCAAATTTTTCCCTTTCAAGCAGATTTAATTTTTTTCACTCTTTTCTTTAGGATTGACCCTAATGTGAGATTTAATGAAGAAAAACATACATTGTATTCTTTATATATATTTAAGTTCAGCCACAGGCTTCAGGTTCATTAAGGCATAAGCAGGCATTGGGATGCATCTGGTGCAAACAAATGCCCAAGGCAGAACAGAGAAGATGGCAGATTATAGGTGTGATCAGTTATGTCAAATCCTGCTGTCTTTTACTGAAATAGACCCTCAGTGTCTGATACTGTTTATCTTGCCTTCCTCCTTTTATTTTATTCTAAAGGACAAAGTACAGACAGATTTCACTCGCATGCTTTGTTATCCAAGTATTTGCCGCTGCCAGCCACATTCTTCCCTTCCCATTGAGAGATAACACCCACTTTCATACTCTGCAACACATCTGGAAACTCCCACAGATGTTTGCTCTGCAAAACCGCCTTCAGTTCCAGCAGTGAAATGCCTGTAGCTACACTGACTGTCATAAATTAAAATAACCTAGGAGGGCCAGCACATGTGGAGAATGCTGCAGAAGCAGGAAAACAGTCCTCTGTGGAGATGTGAATGCTTTCATTGTGATGAAACAGTTTCTGAGGCAAATTTACCTAAACATTATTTTGCTTTTGAGTACTTAAGGGACAGTATTTTTCAGCTGCAGTCACAGACTCCGAGAATATGGGGGGCTGGAAGGGATCTTGAAAGATCATCTAGTCCAACCCCTGCCAGAGCAGAATCACCTATATCAGATCACACAGGAACACATCCAAGCAGGTTTATAATATCTCCAGAGAGGGAGACTCCACAATGCCCTTGGTAAACAAAAAAAACCCCAACCAAACAGACAAACAAAACCAATTAACAAATAAAAATTAGCAGGTTGCTCAAGGATGGACCTAAAGTCTTGGAAAAGCCAACTAGGGCCCTGGTTTCTCAATATAACCGAAATTCAAGATGTCAAAATGCAAATAAAGGCATCTAACACTAGGCAAGAAAACTGTACAGCAGTTATTGGGCTAATGTAATCCTGATGAAGTATTATTTGACACAGGATGGAACCATAAGCTCCTGTTAATCACCCACCCTTCCTTTTGCACTTGAAAGCCTCTGTCCCCTTCCTTCCCGGTGCTGCACTGGGTTGAGGCTGGAGTGATGCTTCATTGCTGAATTGGATTTTGTGTGATCAAGACAGCATCAGTTTCAGGAGACCAGGACACCACACCGTCTTCTTACTTGTTGGAGCTGAACTAGGGTTTCTCTGAGATTTTGGTGCCAGCAAAACTGAATCTAAGTCCTAATATTATTCTGAGTCCAGGGTCCTGAGCTAGAAGTAGGATCCCAATATTGTCTACAGACAATGATCAACTAGAAACAAAAAATGGCTCAGAACTCTTGCATGCCATATCTATGACAGGAATTCTGCAATTATAAGATACAGTCATTAAACTGTTTAATCAAAGAGAAATCCTAGGGTGCTGAGAGAGCTGGCAGATGAGCTGGCCAAGCTGCTCTCCATCATTTTTCTCCAGTCCTGGCTCACTGCAGAGGTCCCAGATGACTGGAAACTGGCCAGTGTGGTGCCCATCCACAAGAAGGGCTGGATGGAGGAACCTGGAAACTACAGATCTGTCAGCCTGACCTCAGTGCCAGGGAAAATGATGGAACAGATATCCTAGCACTTACAGGATGGCCAAGGGATCAGGCCCAGCCTGCATGGATTTAGGAAGGGCAGGTCCTGCCTGACCAACCGGATCTCCTTCTATGATCAGGTGACCCGCCTGGTGGATGTGGGGGAGGCTGTGGATGTAGTCTACCTGGACTTCAGCAAGGCCTTTGACACTGTCCCCCACAGCAAACTCCTGGCCAAGCTGTCAGCCCATGTCTTGGAGAGCAGCCCTCTGTGCTGAGTTAGGAACTGGCTGGAGGGCCAAGCCCAGAGAGTGGTTATGAATGGTGCCACATCCAGCTGGCAGCCAGTCACTAGTGGTGTCCCCCAGGAATGACTGTTGAGCCCCATCCTGTTCAATGTCTTTGTTGATGATCTGGATGAGGGGATTGACTCAGTCATCATTAAATTTGCAGTTGACAACAAGCTGGGACAGGTGTTGATCTGTCAGAGGGTAGGAGGGCTCTGTAGAGGGACCTAGACTGGCTGGACGGATGGGCAGAGTCCAACGTGATGACATTCAACAAGTCCAAGTGCCAGGTTCTACACATTGGCCACAACAACCCCATGCAGCACTACAGGCTGGGGTGAGAGTGGCTGGAGAGCAGACAGACAGAAAGGGACCTGGGGGTTACTGGATGAGAGTAGGCTAAACATGAGCCAGCAGTGTGCCTAGGTGGCCAAGAAGGCCAATGGTATCCTGGCCTGCATCAAGTCTAGTGTGGCCAACAGGAGCAGGGAAGTCATTGTGCCCCTGTTGTCAGCGCTGGTTAGGCCACACCTTGAATCCTGTGTCCAGTTCTGGGCCCCTCGATTTAAGAAGGACGTTGAGACTCTTGAACGTGTCCAGAGAAGGACAACAAGGCTGGTGAGAGGCCTTGAGCACAAGC
Source organism: Picus viridis (assembly GCA_033816785.1). Lineage (NCBI taxonomy): Eukaryota > Metazoa > Chordata > Aves > Piciformes > Picidae > Picus > Picus viridis. Next base: position 69,969,607 of record CM066606.1, on the reverse strand, counting down.
CCTATGAGGAGAGGCTGAGGGAGCTGGGATTGCTTAGCCTGGAGAAGAGGCAGCTCAGGGGAGACCTTATTGCTGTCTACAACTGCCTGAAGGGATGCTGTAGCCAGGTGGGGGTTGGTCTCTTCTCTCTAGCAACCAGCACCAGAATAAGAGGACAAAGTCTCAAGCTGTGCCAGGGGAATTTTAGGCTCGAGTTGAGGAGAAAGTTCTTCACAGAGAGAGTTGTTAGCCATTGGAATGGGCTTCCCAGTCAGTTAGTGGAGTCACCATCCCTCGAGGTGTTCAAGAGGGCATTGGATGTGGCACTTGGTGCCATGGTTTAGTAGTCATGAGGTCTTGGGCGACAGGTTGGACTTGATGATCTTTGAGGTCTTTTCCAACCTTATTGATTCTATGATTCTATGATTTAATTATAAAGATAAACACAAGATGGCACGTGGACTCTGAAGAGCTTAGCCGTAGCTTCACATAATGAAAAGGAGTCACAGAAACCAGTGCTGCGTTGGTTCTTAAAAATTCTGCATTTTTATTGTAATATGAAGATGTTTAACTGAGGTTCTTTGGGCTGCTTGGCAAGAAGACAAGATAGCATTAAAAAGTGCTTTGCACGTCTAAACTCTGGCAGGCTATGCAAGCAAGCAGCAAAACAAGAAGGAACTTGCATGGTTTAGCAGTTTGCTTCACAGTGAAAGACTGAGTGTGAGCATGCTTGTGCACAACTCCATTTAGTATGCAACTTGCAAAATTAACCAGAAGAATACAAAGATCTCTTCTTTTGTTGAGTCACGTCTGAACATTTTTACCTGGGGTATGATTGCTGTCACAAAACCCAGTCATAATAAACCTTCAGTTCTGCCAAGTACTACCTCAATAACAGTCATTCAAAGCAGGCACACAACCAGACACATTCATTCTGTGCGTAATTCAATCTGTTTCTCAGTGTTTCATAAAATTAAACTTTTCTATTAAAAGAAGAACAAGCTGATATTATTGTGTACTACTGATACAACTTACATGGCGGTAGGATCAATTTAAAGTGTGTAGAACTGTATAAAAAATCATAGGGTTTATTTGTCTTTGTGGTGCCACAGTCATACTTAGTACTGACATGTTGCAATCATCTGTAAAATCATGGCACTCAGTTGGGCTATTGTGCTCTACCAAAAGTTATAAAAATACGTCATCATTTCACTGAGACATATCTACTTTGGAATAGTTCCTGTTTTAGAAAGCAATTTAAAATAAAGTGGGCAAGGGAAAGGATTATTTTGTCTCCTATTTCGCAAGTGTGGATGGGGAGATTTGGCTTCTAATCTAGAGCTCATTTACTCAACGACAACCCTTCACAGTGTCTTGTTGAAGGTCATCCAAGGAACTTTTACCACATTCATAGAAAGCCCATCCTCACTGCAGGGAAAAGAGCTTGAAATAAAAAGAGGAGAAAGACATGCTTGATATACAACATCTTCTCCAAACTCCAGTACATCTCATGCTCATGAAAGCTAGGAGTAAGTTTATTATTGCATTAAGTTTTCAAAAAGCTGCCAGGGTTCAAGTCAAGGCTTGTATGTAAAAACTCTCTTTGCTCTTAACACTGTAGCCTCTCCCATTATCAGATGAGCAAACAGATTATGATGTTTGAGGCAGGATCTGCACAAAAGGTTTTTTGATTTAATGACTTCTCTTCTGGTCATGTCTGATCATGTTTTTCAAGTACTGCAGTGTGACACCTCAGATGCAGAAGTTGTAATTTAGCATTTCTCTCTTGGGATGAGCCTGGGCCAAGAAAATGCAAAAAAAAAAAGTTTGCTGTTTATACTATTTTTATTTTCCTTCCCCTCCAAGAAGAGATTCTTTATTTTCAGGATAATCTAGATCACCAAAGTTGTGTTGTAGAAGGTTAACAAATCACACAAACTAATTCAGACTGAATCACTGAATTTCTCTGAACTGAGAAAAGTGGAAAAACTCTAGGCCTTTATCACCAAACAGCTGAGACTTGATGATCTTCTTCTGAAAACCTGTTCAAGCCCAACAGATTTCACAGATGTACACACACAGTTATTGAATATGTTTGTATGTCATTAAAAGTGCTAGGTTAGAGAATGTTTTAAAAGTAAGCTATTGCCATCTGGCAACTTTCCCTTGCACACTGAGTGCATGTCCTCCTTTTATTTTGTGCTCAGCTTTGCAAGGGTAAGTAACATACAGCAATTTGTTCAAGGAGTAGCTACATCTCTTATTCAGATAATGACCAGAATATGAAAATTTGCAAAACATCTGGAAAGGATCAGATTGAAACTGACTTTCAGAAATTGCACTTCAGGGTTATAAGAATGCAAGTTAAAATAACCGTTTGTATCAAGACTTGGGGAATTAAAATCTTTAACCCCTGGTGTGGTGGAGTAGGAAGGTTCCCCACACACACACAAAAGAATTCCACAGCTAACTCAGCCGGAGAAGCAGATGAAAGCTGTATTTTACAAGCAGATATGGAATGCAATGAATATGTACAAAAATATACAATATTTACAATATATATAGAAATATACAGCAATGTATGTAATACAGGAAACCTTTCCCCACCCCACCCCCCCCGCGGCCAGGGGTTCAGCCTGCCGCTCCCTTCTCCCTCCCTACCTCCCCTTTTTCCCAAAAGGGTTAGAGAGAGAGAGAAAGGAAGGTAATTAAAAGGGGAAAACTTTGTTAAAGCTCAAAGCGAATGCAAAAGTTAGTTTTCTCTTATCTGGTTAGCAAGAATCGTAGAGAGAAACGAGCCAGCTCACAGCACAGGGGGAAGAAGAAGACGACTGCTGACTGACTCCCCCGACTGAAAGACTAAACAAAAATTTACAGCTGGGTCTCACCAATGAAATTGAATTAGCATATCATTGTTTTCATTCTAATATCAAAACATTTGGCTAGAGTGTTCAGAAAGTGTCTCTTTCTTAAAGGCACAGCCTAAACCGGTCACACCCTGGCTAGTAGAAATGTTATTTCTCTCAGACTTATATCTCCGTTTTAAAGATTGGGAGTTACTGTAAGAAACAGGCACAGCAATAAGAACATAAATAAATACAAATTAGCAACTCAAGGGAAAACTCAGCCTCCATTAGCACTGTTGCCCATGGAAATCATCATCTTGGGTTCTTAGGAGACCATCATGCTGCCCCCAGAAAGTCACTCTTCTGGTGGAGGACCTTCCCAGGGGACCTTGCCTCACACACTCATTTGATCAAATAACTGCTATGCTGAGCAAGAATTGGACAGTTAATTGAAACCCTTTCCTGCCTGTGATCTCCTCAACACCTAGAGCCTGTTGAGAAGCACTTAGATCCTGTGACACACTGCTGCTCAGATCTTCCACTGAACTGGTGATGCAGCTACAGCTGCCTGGTGGGATAAGTTGCCAGCCCTGAGGAATGCTCTCATTTTGGGTGTTTTGGGGAGCAAAAATGCCTGGGAAGGTGGGTTCTGGTGTTTATTTTAACTTCCTATGGAGTTAAAAGAGCCACTCCAGCATTAGCCAGAATGTTGATTATAAACTCACAATTTTCTGTAATTGGGCCTCATTAACAAATTCCTCAAGTGTTCCCAAAGGCAGGAGAGGTAAAACAAGAGCCACAGGGATCAGAGCAACAGGGAACTGTGAGGATTCCGACAGTGTTGTTAATTCCACTTAATCAGCTCAGAGACGTTCTGTGTTCAAAAGAAAATAACTATGACTCACAAAATACTCCTGCCAGCAGGGAAGGAGAGTCTATCCATTTATAGTAATATTTCCCCTGATTTTTGTCCTTTCTTTCATTCTGGTTTTGAGGAGGGAAAATGACCCTCACTCAGGGTACTGGAAACCCTGTGTTCCTGGGCCTTGGTGCAGGCCAGAAGAGCTGTGCTCCCAGTGAAAGTCCAGCACAGGTCCCTCCAGGCTTCTGAGAAATACATTCTGCAGTCCAAATGTACCAGGTTTTTTTTTTTCTGTCAGACATAGACTGGAAAAGGTTTGAAGCAGTCTCAGAGGCACAGCAAGGCAGATTCAAAATTCATTGCTCTATAAAGACAGAGATAGTAGCAAACTTCCAGAGACAGAACAAGCCCCATTCCATTCTCTAAATTGCTTGCCACAAAAGGTAGACAAGTCAGACAATGACAAGGCAAATTAGAGGGATGATAATTCAGGTCATAAGAAAAGTAGGGATTATGGAGGGTGAGAAGGCAAGAAGGTTTGCCAGAAGATTTCTGAAAGGGCATGAAATAGTAGCTTCCCCAGAGCTACATGGATTGCCTTAAGTGCTGAGCTTTAAAAACAAGAAAGGAAGACTGAGGGTTGAGAAAGGGAGTAGTAGTAGGGAAAAAAAGATTTAGTGGGAGAAAGTTTGCATAGGATTTGAAAGACACTTGAAAATTTCAGAGTACAAGAGTTTTCAAGCAGCTGAAAAGAAAGAGGTTTTGAAGTCATCAGAGCCACTGGTCAGGCTGCTTGTAACCTTATATCTGCACTTCGCCTTCCCCTTCCTTCTCAAAAATGGAATATGGAGGGTGAAGGTACTGATCACTGCTGTACCATGTAGGACCTGAAGGGGTGTCTGAATATGTCTGTGTACAGCTTGTCAGCATGTTTAGCTAACCAAGGAACACCTGCAGAGGCAGCTGCATATCTGCAAAGGAAGCTCATCGGTCCCCTTAGCACTTCTGAGTGTGATTCATCTAGTAAACACATCACAAGGAGTCATTAGGGCAGCCTGCAAGGGAGAGAATCCTCCCTGAAAACACACATCATCTCTTCTTCAGCCAGCATGACTAAGGAAAATGTGTGCTGCCATGAGCAACAGTTTTTCTTTAGACAAGCCACTTGAAATTTTATAGCATAAAAATCTTCCTGGAAATGTGCAGTTGTGATGTTTTGACAAGCAGCAGGAGGGGAAAATGATAGTACAAATGAAAACAGGTCCAAACACTGACAAGCACTTCTTTCTCTTTCCCCTTTGCAGGTTTGATTCCTTACTTGATATTTGGGTATGCTCTAGTCTTAGTGTCTGTTTACTTCATTTTATTTTTATAAGCGTACTTGAATGTGATGGAAGAATAAACAATTCAGTTTTCACAGCCTCATGGCTTTTCATGGGAGCTTAGCTGCATCCACTGTGTTTACTAAACAGAACTGGGTCATTACATTTGTTGATTTGATGATTCTTGGACTATCTGTATTTTTGACTGCCAAGCTCCCACTTAAATGCAGAGTTTATGTTCTCATAGCCCCCCAGTGGAATTTCCTGATGGAAGTTTTAGAGTCAGACAAGACCAACTAGTTTTGTAGCTCACAGAATTACCAAGTTGTCAACAGCTGTAGACCACTGGTGATAACTCTGTCCCAGCAAGGAGCCAGCCCTGGAATTCCCTTCCTGAACCCACATGAGCTTTCTAGGGGTTGTACTCTGTTGGTGGAAATGCCAGCAGATTGAGCCCTTTTGGGAGAAAAGCCAGGCTTTATGGTTGGAGTGGAAGTCCCTCTTCCCAGTCTTCATCGGGAGAAGTAGAATCTTGGAGGAAGGCTGATGATACTACAAACATAAATCTTCAAAAATCTAAGTGATGAATTAAGATAACACAAATAGGAAATACAAACAGGAAATACAAAGGTAGGATACACAGCACTTCGGAGTGGCAGGGTACCAGGGGATGGCTGTGCTGATATGAGGAGGGAAATGTAATGGGACTGTCATGAGGGGACCATGGATATGATTGCAGAAACTTGACTTGGAGACACAAGAAGAGAGTATTTGGCTCAGGTTACAGCACAGGCAGGGTAAACAAAGGAGTGTTTCTCTCCAGGTGCCATTTATACATATATATATATATATATAAGCAGAACCAACCAAGTGGTTCTGTGTGTATTGTAGCTCCTAGAGGGTTAGTGACTTACAGAAGATTTGAAATTAAAGTTATGGTAATGGATATATGCTGCAAGATGTGATTGGGGCAGGGCTGATGAAAGGGAGAGGAATGTGTGTTACCATTGCATGAGAGATCCTGTGACCAGCAATAATGGAGGTGTCAAGGGTTTTCTTTGTTAAAAACCCTACTTCTGCCTTCTTCTGCTCTGCCAGCAACTGCACACTGTAAATATTTGTCTAAGCCCTGTAAAGTTACAAAGCAAAACTGAAAGACCTCCTCAGAATTTCAGCAGGTCCTTTACCTACAACCATGCACAAAAACACCTGCCACCTGCACAAACTGGGAGTAACAAATAGCTGCACATTAAGGAGAAAATTGCTTCTTCTTTTAATCACTAAGAAATTTAATGACAAAGATACAGATTAATGCAGTGTAAAGTGACTGTGCTTCATAGTACTGAGTTCAGCAAAACTTAAAATGTCTGAAAACCAGGACACATACCAAGGGTCTTAGCTCTGTCCCCTTTGAGCAATGTCCCAACCTGCCCTTTGCACAAACCCTGACTTTGTACCATTGGCAAGCTCCAGGGCTACGACTACAGGAATAAAAAAGAGGAGCTATGCCTCAATGGGAGGTACCCAAACACGTCCTCAAGCACTGAACTTGCTTCCCTGAAACAGCATCAAACTCATTGCATTTTATAACCCATCTCTTTATGGAAAACAAACAACAACAAAACCCAAACAAACAAAAAACTGAACCCAAAACAAACACCCAAAAGACCCAAACCTCAAACCAAACAACAAAACAAACAAACAAATCCACCAAAAAACCACAAAACCCAAACCAGACAACCTAAAAAAAAAAAAAAAAAGCACAGCCCCTCCACCCCCCCCAAAAAAAATCTGTTCAAGACCATGCTCTCAGTTAGATGTCTTCAAATCACAGATTTTTGTTGTATCTCTCCTTGCTCCTGATTCTCTCCAAGTTAGCAAGACCTTCACACAATACAAAATGGTAAATCAATATTGTTACACTTTCATCTTTTCCCTTTAATCACTGCAAGGATAGGGGCCTGGAGGAAGATTTGGTTCCTTCACTCATGTCTGTTCAGATACCCCACAACCATGGCCACTGCTTGGGCCAGTCCCATCACACCACCAGCTCTTACTCTATTAACCTTTTGATTCCTTCCTGCTCTATTTCTAAATTTTAGAAGACTGAAAACAAAATAAGGGCAGACTAGCTCTAGATTATTAACTGGGCATTATATTTATGTATACGCGTGTCAGAAGCAGAAGTGTTGAAGAAGGATCAGGGTGGATCTCCCATACCTTGACTCATGTGACTAGTCTGCCTTAAAACAGGCTGAAGATAGTATCTGAGTTAAGGCATATCTATGTGAGATGAGTGTGCTTGGTTACACCCATCCTGGGGGAGGGCTGCAAGAGCCCTGCTTCCCCAGCTGTGCCAGGGGAGGTTTAGACTCGAGGTGAGGAGGAAGTTCTTCACTGAGTGAGTCATTCGTCATTGGAATGGGCTGCCCGGGGAGGTGGTGGAGTCGCCGTCCCTGGAGGTGTTCAAGAGGAGACTGGACATGGCACTTGGTGCCATGGTCTAGTTGTGAGGTCTGTTGGGACGGGTTGGACTTGATGATCCTTGGGGTCTCTTCCAACCTTGGTTATACTGTGATACTGTGATAAAAGAAACCTGATCCAGGTGAACAGAGAAGGACTTGGTTTCCCCCTCCCAGGAGGAGGGGGACCCCTCATCAAAGGCAGTCTATTCCATTCCCCCTTCCTGTCCAGCAAGCCTATGAAAAGGAAGACACTGTGGCAATTTGCCTCTCTTTGCTTCTGCCTCACCTGTTTGAAAGGACCAACAGCCACAGCTTGCCTTCTGATTCTTCCACATGCTCAGGCCTGGTCTTTCCCTAATGCATCCACATTTTCTCTAAAGGACTGAAATCCTCATACATCAAGGGAGATACAAGGCCATCCAAATTTGGTTTTGTATATTTTCCTCTTCATCCTTATTCCTTACCCTTGTAAATCCTCCCTGTTACTGATACTTTTTTTTTTTTGTTGTAAAAAAAATTTCTTCACCTACTTCCATACCAACTCCAGATTAATTTTTGGTAGATTTACCTCTTTATCTTTTCACCTACCCCCTCTTTTTTTTTTTCTTTCTCTCCTTGTTCCTTATCAGGTAAAAGGGGGGAGGGGGGAAAGGGAGGATGAGAGGAGGGGGGCAGGGGAGGAATTGTTGGTTTGCTGCTATCTGAGCTCTTAAACTCCAGTTAAGGCTCAAACCACTACAATAAGTTTTCAACAGATGTTAAGGGCTAAATAGACTCAGGCAGATGGTCAGGTAGTACACGGTCTAGAAATAGTGTCTGAATACATGGAGGGGAAGGGAAAAGCCTGAAGATATCTCCTGTGGTTAAATGGAGTCTATGAGTAGAGAAACCCTTGGACAAAACCTAAGACCAGAGCTGCGCTAGTTTTATCAAATGTGAGGCCAAATGGGGCACAGATAGTGCCAGAAACCAGAGGAAAGCATGCACTTTAGCTTGACAAGAGTGATTAAAGGACTTCTGCTTTCCACAAGCTCTGACAGGTCTGTGAGCTACTCCTGCCATGCAAGACTTGGAGTTTCCTTGGACTCTTCCCTAGGCAGCACAGCTGGGGGCTGTTTGCCAGCTGGGTATCTTCCTTAAGCCACAGAAAAGGCTATTTAAGTAATGGGCAGGAGGACAAGGCAGGAAGAAACATGATTTGCTTTGTTCTAAGCAAACCTGGAAACACAGGCTGAGCCTGCTTTGAGCTTAGGATACAGCCTGCCAGCCCTATTGGCACATCTTCACTGAGAGTGTGTGACTCTCTGCACAAGCACAGTCATCAGCAGCAACCAAAGAGACAGTGGTGCCATTGAGCAGCCCTGGGAGCTGCCTGGGTTTTCCGTCTTCTCTTTTGAATGCATTATTGATGTTGATCACACAGCCAGTGAGTTTGCAGCTTGTGTTTTGCAGGGAGGCATCAGCTGCAGCTTTCCTGGGACATTGCTGCTGGCACTGAGCATCCTCTCAGTGTAGCAGAAGGGAGAGGGTGAAACAGGACTCTTGGACAAACCTTGCCACTGTGTTACATTTACTGCTGTTTTTTTTACCCTGGGACTGCAAACCATGGCCCCAGGCTTCACAGGGGCTTCAGGACTCAGGCTCCCTCTTGGCCACCCTGGGGTGGGTACAGCTGCCACCTATAATGTGCTGGGTCATCCCACAGGGTGGGGAGGCTGTCTGTCTCCTTCCTTCACCACGCTAGGGAGGAAAGATGGGCTGATAGTGGGCCTCATGCGGGAAACTGCCACCCTGCCCAGATTCTGAACACATGTAGCCAAGATGGCCCTAGGAGGCACAATGGCAAAGAGCAGAGAAATGCTTAACAGAGGCCTTGCTTTAGTGGATCCATATCTGAGGTGAGGGGGAAAATCTGGCTTTTCTAGGAACTAGAAGAAGATGGTGTGGACTCTACTGCAGCACATGAAGCTACTGAGGTCTTTGGTTTCAGAAATAACCAGCATCATAGAATCATAGCATCAACCATGTTGGAAGAGACCTCCAAGATCATCCAGTCCAGCCTATCACCCAACCCTATCCAATTAACTAGACCATGACACTAAGTGACTCATCCAGGCTCTTCTTGAAGATGTCCAGTGATGGCACCTCCACCACCTCCCTGGGCAGCCCATTCCAATGGCCAATCATTCTTTCTGTGAAGAACTTCTTCCTAACATCCAGCCTGAACCTCTCCTGGTGTAGCTTGAGGCTGTGTTCTCTTGTTGTGGTGGTGGTTGTCTGGGAGAAGAGACCAGCCCCCACCTGGCTACAACCTCCCTTCAGGTAGTTGTAAACAGCAAGAGGTCTCCTCTGAGCCTCCTCTTCTCCAGGCTAAGCAACCCCAGCTCCCTCAGCCTCTCCTCATAGGCCTCGTGTTCCAGGCCCCTCATCAGTCTTGTCACCCTTCTCGGGATACATTCCAGTATCTCAAGAGCTTTCCTAAACTGAGGGGCCCAGAAATGGACGCAGGACTCAAGATGTGGCCTGACCAGTGCTGAGTACAGGGACAGAATAACCTCCCTTGTCCTGCTGGCCACACTATTCCTGATAAAGGCCAGGATGCCATTGGCTCTCCTGGCCAGCTGGGCACACTGCAGGCTCATGTTCAGCCTATTATCCACCAGCAACCCCAGATCCCCCTCTGCCTGGCTGCTCTTCAGCCACTCTGACCCCAGCCTATAGCAGTGCCTGGGGTTGTTGTGGCCAAAGTGTAGAACCCTGCACTTAGCCTTGGTAGGTCTCATCCTATTGGCCTCTACCCACCCATCCAGCCTGTCAAGGTCACTCTGCAGGGCCCTCCTACCCTCCAACAGATCAACACCTGCTCCTAACTTGGTGTCATCTGCAAACTTACTGATGATGGACTCAATCTCCTTGTCCAGATCACCAGTAAAGATATTGAACAGAATGGGGCCCAGCACTGATCCCAGGGGGACACCACTAGTGTACCTAGCTGCCAGCTGGATGTAGCACCATTCACCACCACTCTCTGGGCCTGGCCCACCAGCCAGTTCTTGACCCATTTCTGAGAGAATCTGTCTAAGCCACAAACTGCCAGATTTGCCAGGAGTTTGTTGTGGCAGAAAGTGTCAAGGGCTTTGATGAAGTCCAGATAAACTATATCCACAGCCTTCCTCACATTCACTAGGTAGGTCACCTGATTGTAAAAGGAGATGAGGTTGGTCAGGCAGGACCTGCCCCTCCTAAATCCATGGTGGTTCCATCCATCAGAGGAACCATCAGGGCATAGCTCAGCCCCTGGCTTGTTCCAGCATGAAGCAATGTGTCCTTATTCCACATTGTAATGGTCTGGCATGATACTGCACCCTTAGGCTCTGGAGAAAAAGCCATTCTTCCTGAATCACAATGAACAGCTTACAGACTTACAAATAAGGAAATGTCATCTTTGTAATTTTTTAATTTTTTTTTAACCACAACATTAAGTACAGGTAAGGCATAACAAGCAACTTTTCTCCTTCATCTATTTATCTGTGATTAGAAAACAAAACTCAAAAAATAAACCACACCAAACCAAAACCCCAACTAACCATTGGTAGTTATTGAGGAATTGCAAAGTAACAGTACCACGTAGAAATTTGTTTTTCTCATTCAAGCCAAGATTGTCAATACATTATCTAGGAAAAGACACAAAATCCATATTGTGTAATGAGTCAGATAAGATATAGAACTCAGGGATTCAAAGCACAGGATTAGCACCATATTATCTGATAAATTTAGAGCTCTTAGTATGTCTGTTGTGCCTTAAAATGAGAGGTGACAATGAAAAGTGATGGAAAAATGGTGAAAATGTTGTCCAGGTCAGAAGAAAGACAGTTTCTATATTGAGTTCTTGCCTTATCTGCAGAGATTGTGTCTCTTCTCGAGTGTTAAAAGTATTTCTTCCTCCTGGTTTTGCATGGAGGAGAGTGTGTTGATCTGGTCTGCAGAGGTGCAGTTCTCTGACTCAGTTCTTTCCCACCAGAGGCAGGTATGTGCTACACCCATCCTGTAATTAGTGCCTGCTCTGGGCCTCTTGTGGAGGAGGATTGTGGTTTGCCAGTATATTTGAAATAGTTCTCCAAATCTTTGGGAGTGTTCCCATTAAAGCATTCTGGGTCTTTTAATCATCCAAAATCAAATGATTGCCTGACATATAGAGGATCTAGAGGTGAAAAATATCTTAGATCAAAGAATCCATCCCCATGCTAAGGTAGAATATAGCTCTCAACAGACTGACTCTGTTATGCTTCTTGATTTGACTTCAGGATCCATGCCAAAGGCTTATGTCATCAATCCAGAGGAGGATCTACAGAAGAGAAATTCAAAAACAGCATCAGTGAACACTGTTCTTTTTTTTTTTTTCCTTTCTCTTGTTATTTCCTCACATTAAACAATTCATTTACTTTAATTGTGTTCGCCTCAGGCAAAGAATCCTGGCAAATTTGAAGACCATTTTTAGTATTAGTTACATGGTTTACTCGCCAAGCATACTTTCCCAAGTTATTTGAACATCCTACTCATCAGTTGCTAACAAAGGCTCCATTCACATGAGGGCTACCAAATGGTTTTGCAGCATGGTCCACAGGTGGCCCAGGGTGAGAGATTTCAGACCTGCCCCTTGTGAGCTGCAATGGCATAGAAGGTCATCTATCATTAAGGAAGACACTTAAAGCCTCAGTAAGCAGAGGACTCACTTAAAGGAAGTCTTAAGTGGAATTGTGATGACTTGGAATAAAATTGCAATCCAAAACATCCCTGTTCTTTATTATAGCTGCCTTCGTTGTTTGCCTAAGCTGTCCCAAAGTATATCAAACTCTACTCCCTCCGGTTTCCAAATTAGATATACATCAAGCAGTCCATTCTGTGTGCAGCCAGTAGGCATTCCTTCTTTCATTTAATAGCTCCCAAAATAGGAGACACAGGTTCAACTCCATTTTCAGCCCAAGATGTTTTACTGTCTCTCATTTTCTGAGGAGGTTTCCCACACACCACAGCTTGGAGGGCAGGGAGACATTTTCATGTTTTATGGCTGAAGATGGATGGAAGAGCTGAAAATAAGATTAAGTCTAGACTTTTATAGGGTAGGGAGGTCAGTATTGTTTAGAAGATAAGAATTAAACAAACATTTTCAGGGTGATGCAGGAATTCAGCCAGCATATGAATGCTGGTATGTCAGATATGGAGGTGAGCCTTTACAGAATCACAGAACCACAGAAATATTCATGTCAGAAAAGACCCTCAGGATCACCCAGTCCAACTGATAACCCTACTCTACAAGGTTCACCCCTAAACCATATCCCCAAGCACCATATCCAAATGACCTTTAAACAGATCCAGGGTTGGTGACTCAAACACCTCCCTGGGCAGCACATTCCAATGCATGACCACCCTTTCTGAGAAAATTTTTTTTCCTAACATCCAGTGTAAACCCACCCAGTAACAGCTTTAGGCCATTCCCACTTCTTCTATCACTAATTACCTGTGAGAAGAGACCAGCACCAGCCCCTCCACAATGTCCTTTCAGTTAGCTGTAGAGAGTGATGAGGTCTCCCCTCAGTTTCCTCTTTTCTTCAAACTAAACTGCCCCAGCTCCTTCAGTTGCTCCTCATAAGATTTGTTCTCCAGGCTTTTCACCAGCTTTGTGGCCCTCCTCTGCACTTGCTGCAGCACCTCCACATCTCTCTTGTATTGAGGTGCCCAAAACTGGACACAATACTCGAGGTGTGGCCTCACCAGAGCCGAGTACAAGGGGACAATCACTTCCCTACTCCTGCTGGACACAGCATTTCTGCTACAAGCCAGGATGCCATTGGCTTTCTTGGCCACCTGGGCACACTGCTTGCTCATGTTCAGCTGCTCGTTGATTAGAACCCCCAGGTCCCATTCTGCCAGACAGCTTTCCAGACACACTTCCCCAGGCCTGTAGCATTGTTTGGGGTTGTTGTGACCCAAGTGCAGGACCTGGCATTTGGCCTTGTTGAAGCTCGTTGCAGTAACGTTGGCTCATTGAGCCAATCTACCCAAGTGCCTCTGCAGAGCCTCCCTACCCTCGTGCAGATCCACACTCCCACCTAACTTGGTGTCATCTGTGAACTTAACGATGACACACTCTATGTCTTCATCAAAGTCATCAATACTGATGTTAAACAGAAGTGGTCCCACCACTGAGCCCTGAGGAACACCACTTGTGACCAGCTGCCAGCTGGATTTAACTCCATTGACCACCACTCTTTGGGCCCTTTCCCCCAGCCAGTGCTTTATCCAGAAGAGTGTGTGCTCATCCAAGCCATAATCAGACAGTCTGTCCATGAGAATTCTGTGGGAAACAGGGTCAAAGGTGTTTTGGAAGTCAAGGTAGACAATGTCTATAGCCTTTCCCTCATCCAACAGTCATGTCATCTTGTCATAGAAGGGGATCAGGTTCATCAGGCAGGACCTGCCCTTCACAAACCCATGCTGACTGGGCCTGATCCCCTGGTTGTTCTCTATATGGTGTGTAATAGTGCTTGAGATGACCTGCTCTATGAACTTCCCTGGTACTGAGGTCAGACTGACAGGTCTATAGTTTCCTGTATCCTTCTTTCTTCCTTTCTTGCAGATGGGTGTTACATTTGCTACCCTCCAGTCCATTGGGACCTCCCCAGCTAGCTGGGACTTCCCCAGCTAGCCAGAACTTCAGGTAAATAATGGAAAGTGGCCTGGAGAGCACATGTGCCAACTCTGTCAGCACCCTTGGGTGTAGCCCATCCAGCCCCATAGACTTGTGTGTGTCGAAGCAGCATGGCAGATCACTGGCCATTTCCTCATTTATTGTGATGACCTCACTCTGATTCCCTTCCCTGCCTCCTAGTTCATGAGGCTGAGTCTCCAGGGAACTGCTGGATCCACAGCTAAAGCCTGAGTGGAGTAGGCATTGAGCACCTCAGCCTTGTCCTCATCCTTAGTCACTATATTCCCCTTGCATCCAACACAGGAATAGCCTTTAATTTGCCCTTTAAGGCTTTGGTGTTATGCTGGGGCCTTAGCAGTGCTGCAGAGGCAGAACACCTGCCAGGCATTGACGAGGCTGTGCTGGAAATTACCTCTTAAGCATTGATTGAGTGTGTGGGGGCGTGTCACAGTCATACGCTGTCACCTCTGGGTGCGATCAGAGATGTCTGAAGTTGAGTGCTAGTTAACTTGCTAGTAACCTGTGCTGGAGCCAAACCTTTGCCTTGTTTTTCTGATCTTTACAGTTCAAGGGGGAATTCTGGCAGAAGCACTTGGATCCATGTTTGTTTGTAGCTGACACAGTCTTGCACAGGCAAGTGCTAAGAGACTGCTGCCAAAGCAGCCTGGCAGTGGTGATGTGGCTGCCAGGCACTGTCCTGGTAGAGCCCAGGAATGGAGGCAAAGAATAGTTGGAGAGAGAAAGGTAACTAAAACCTCTCAAGGCAGTGAAGTCTCTCTACCACTTTGCAGAGTATGGAAGTAAAGCTGCCTGAAAACTTGACACGACTGCTGTTTGTGCCATCTCCTCTCCTTACCTGAAGATAAAAGATTGCTTTGCACCTCAGGAGTGCTGAAGGGCATGTGAGATTGCTCCCAGGGCTGGAAGATCAGCACTTGTGAGATGTCCTAACAAACCTGCCTGGAAACAAGATAATGGGAAATGCAGAGCCTAACACAAGGGCAATAAGCCTTCACTGACTGTGCTAAATCATAGAGATGTCTGCAACATGACACCAAGAAATCTTGCATGCCCCATTTTACCTTATACTGCCATGAACGGGAAGGTCCCAGCACAAGCCTTCCAAACGAGAGTGTGTATTTTCAATTAAATGCTGCTGGAAGGAATTTTGCTGAGATTTCCAGTAAAAACCAGTTGGAAGTATTGGTGTTTTCTGTCCCAGGCTAGTTCAGTTTGACAATTCTGAGAGTGTGGCCTGTGCAGTCTGACCCTTTTGCACCCTCCTCCCCATAACTCTGACTGTGTCTTAGAACCCACAATATATTCTTTTATCTGAATATAATGCAAGAGGCGATGTGAGATGGAGCTGCTGGTGGAAGAGGTCATAAAATTCCACTGTACTAGCATTTAGAAAGAGAATCCTGTGAAAACAAAACAGCCTGTGACATGGCTGCAGAGAAAGACCCTGCACTCAGTCAATGTCTTCTTATGGGGTTAGCAGGGACTATGGGACTGGCCACAAGCAGAGAGTGGGCTTTTTTTTTGGCATTGGCCACAATGAATGTAGCTGTCCAAGGAAAGTTTGTGGGGGAGGCTGAGGGGATAGAAGACAGACATTTTAAAGGGAAGTGTGTTCCTACATAATGAGACATTGTAACATATGTTTGGGGGAAAAAATAGTAACGAAAAATCAGGGTGGTATAAGGATTTCCTTAGCAAGGGGATTGAACAGAACATAGTTTTGACCTAATATGAGAGGCTATTGTGTATTTGTGGGCAGGGGGCTTTTACACTGGACCAGCCTTTTTGTCAAACTTAGCTGAAATATCTGAGTTCCCCAAGCTGCCACTCATCAGTGAATCAGTTTTGTTTTGTTTCTATCCATGCAGCTGCTAATTTTTATATGGTCTAATTTTAGCATATGTGCCAGCAGCTGCAAATGTAAGTGGTCCCATTTGGGATCTAAAGCATCCAAACAGAATAGTGGCTCATGTGAGGTATGTTGCATTCCCCCTGTCTGTGTAACTTTAAGAATAGGCAAGTAATAGAGTGTATGAGAAGTATGTTATTATGAAAAATCATATTGCACAATTGTGTGGGGGGTTTTTTCCTTTTTTTTTTTTTCCTTTTTTTTTTTTTTCCTTGTTTGGTTGAAGTTTTCTTTTGTTTATTTGTTTGTTTGTTTTCATGTGTGATTAGAGGTTTTTTTTCTTGTTTGGGTGGGTGGGTTTTCTGGTAAATTCTGGGCACAAGTTGTAATCTTCAAACACAAATATTTCCTTGCACAATTGGGAAACAAACAACTTTGACCCTAAACTGCAACACTAGACCTGAAGACTGAAGCTTACTGGAAGCACAGAAAGAGGGAAGAAAAGCAGACTTCCTACTATGAGCAATATTTTCATACAACAGTATGTTTGTTTCTGGGGAAAGGTAACAAACCATCTAGCAGAGAAAAAAAAAGTGATTAAAAAATTAGAGATAGTAATAAAGTGATGGAAAATATAAAAAATATATATATCACTAAGCAGTGATCTGCCAGGTTCAAGCCACTTTCTTGGAAAACCTCTGAACTGTGAGGGGAATTGATATACCACTAGACTTTTCATATATTTTTGATACATTTTGAGAGATAAGGGCTTGTTTTCCTCACTTGTGCTCCTGCTTCCCTGCTGATAGCTGCCTTTGTGACCTGTATCCTCATGCATACCTAGTGCCCATCTCATACTTAAGGACTAGCGTGAGTTTGGCTCCTGCCTGTGTCAGTACAGGATTTGTGGCCTGACAAGATTACACACAAATTAGCTCAATAGGATTAGAATAGCATAGGATAGGATAGGATAGGATAGGATAGGATAGGATAGGATAGGATAGGATAGGATAGAATAGAATAATATAGAATAGAATAGAATAGAATAGAATAGAATAGAATAGAATAGAATAGAATAGAATAGAATAGAATAGAATAGAACAATACAATACAATACGCCAGGTTGGAAGAGACCTTCAAGATCATCACATCCAACCCATCAACCAATCCAACCCACCCAACAACTAAAGCATGCAGCCAAGCACCCCATCAAGTCTCCTCCTGAACACCTCCAATGAAGGTGACTCCACCACCTCCACGGGTAGCCCATTCCAATGGGTAATCACTCTCTCTGTAAGAACTTCTTCCTAACATCCAGCCTAAACCTGCCCTGGCGCAGCCTGAGACTGTCTCCTCTTGTTCTGGTACTGGCTGCCTGGGAGAAGAGGCCAACCTCTGCCTGTCTACAACCTCCCTTCAGGTAGCTGTAGAGAGCAATAAGGTCACCCCTCAGTCTCCTCTTCTCCAGGCTAAGCAACCCCAGCTCCCTCAGCCTTTCCTCATAGGGCTTGTGTTCCAAACCCCTCACCAAATAGAATATCATAGAAGGAGGTCAGGTTGGTGAAGCAGGACCTGCCCTTCCTAAATCCATGCTGGCTGGGCCTGATCCCTTGGCCATCCTGGAAGTGCTGTGTGATTGCACTCAAGATGACCCGTTCCATAATCTTGCCTGGCACTGACGTCAGGCTGAAAGGCCTGGAATTCCCTGGTTTCTCTTTCCCTTCTTGTGGATGGGCACCACGATGGCCAGCTTCCAGTCATCTGGGACCTCTCCAGTGATCCAAGACTGGAGGAAAATGATGGAGAGTGGCTTGGCCAGCTCATCTGCCAGCTCTCTCAGCACCCTAGGATGGATCCCATCCAGTCCCATGGACTCGTGGGCATCCAAGTGGCTCAGCAGGTCTCTACCTACTTCCTCCTGGATCACAGGGGAACTATACTGCTCCCTGACTCCATCTGCCAGCTCAGGAGGCCAGTTGTCTGGAAGACAACGTATCCTGCCAATAATAATTGAGGCAAGGAAGGTGTTAAGTACCTCTGCCTTTTCCTCATCCTTTGTTACTGCATTCCCCTCCATGTCCACTACAGAGTGGACCTCCTCTTGTCATTAATGTATTTGTAAAAGCATTTTTTGTTGTCCTTCACAGCAGAGGCCAGTCTAAGCTCTAAATGGGCTTTTGCCTCTCTAATTTTTTTCCTGCATGACCTAGCAACAACCTTAAAAAATTCATGGGTTACCTCACCTTCCTTCCAAAGATGATACACCCTCTTTTTTCCCCTTAATTCACCCAGAAGTTCATTGCCCATCCAGGCTGGCTGTCTGCCCCAGCAGCTCATCTTCCGGCACATTGGCACAGCCTGTTCCTGTGCCTTCAAGAGTTCTTTCTTGAAGTAGGTCCAGCCCTCCTGGACCCCTTTGTTTTTAAGTGCTGTTTCCCAAGGTACCTTCTGAGTTCGTTCCTTAAGTAACCTGAAGTCCACTCTCCAGAAGTCCAGAGTGGAGGTTTTGTTGCTGCCCCTCTTACCTTGACTGCTTATTGAAAACTCAATTACTTCATGGTGACTGGACCCCAGACAGCCTCCAACCACCACATCTCCCACCAGCCCTTCTCTATTGGTAAAGAGAAGGTCAAGCAAAGACTCTGGTAGGCTCGCACAGCAGCTGGGATAAGAAGTTATCCTCCATACACTCTAAATACCTTCTAGACTGTCTTCTCTCTGCTGTGTTGAGTTCCCAGCAGATATTTGGCAGGTTAAACTCACCCATAAGAGCAAGGTCTGGTGATATTGAGACAGCCTCTAGCTGTCTACAAAGTAATTCATCAACCTTTTCATCCTGGTTGGGTGCTCTACAACAGACTCCATCCAAGATGTCAGACTTGTTGACCTTCCCTCTAATTTTCACCCACAGGCACTCAACTTGATCATCCTTTTTAGATGGTGTTGGATGATGGGTTGGATGCAATGATGTTGAAGGTCCCTTCCAACCTGGTCTATTCTATTCTATTCTATTCTATTCTATTCTATTCTATTCTATTCTATCCTATCCTATCCTATCCTATCCTATCCTATCCTATCCTATCCTATCCTATCCTATCCTATTCTATTCTATTCTATTCTATTCTATTCTATTCTATTCTATTCTATTCTATTCTATTCATCTCCAGTTCCACAGCATCTAGATCCTCCCTGATGTACAGGGCCACCCCTCCACTCCTCCTCCCTCACCTGTCTCTCCTGAAGAGCCTGTAGCCATCAATTACAGTGCTCCAGTCATGTGAGTCATCCCACCACGTTTCTGTGATGGCAACTACATCATAACTTTCCTGCTGTAACAAGGCTTCCAGCTCCTCTTGTTTGTTACCCATGCTGTGTACATTAGTGTACATGCACTTCAGCTGGGCTGCTGGTTTCACCCCTGACTCCAGCTTATCACCCTTAGACTCCTGTCTAGGGAGATTGGTTTCAGCCCCTTCCCCCTTCAAATCTAGTTTAAAGTCCTGTCAATGAGACCTCCCAACTCCCTTCCTAGAACCCTTTTCCCTCTGAGGGATAAGCCATTCTCATGTGCTAGAGACCAGGCACAACAGCAGACTCAATAAGAGAAGCAATCTGGTGTTGGTGCCCCAAGAATATTTGAAACCCTCAAAAGGTGGATAAATGCTCTTTTTTGTTCCATTCATAATTGGGTGAGATTACTGATAAATGATGACACCACATACAAAACTCAGCTTAACCAAGCAACTGGTGAAATAATCCATCAGGCATCCCATTAAAGTGCACAGTATTATGACAGCCTTAAGCAGAATTCAATCCTCTTGTTATCTCTAGTTGACACTCTGTCCCACGTTGAGTGCCAAAAATGCTTGCTGTAAGGGGTTAATACTGATATGGGAGAAGGGGGAAGGGCCTGAGAAGAGTTGTAAATTAAGGATTATTTACTACTCTATTGCAGGGATATAAGTTTACACAAAAGAAAATAGAAAAAAAAATAAAATAACCCAGCTGTGTAAACTGTGTGAGCCCCACAAAAGTTAGAAGAGCCCCAGAAAAAATGAAACCAGAACAGGGATGAACCCCAGCCTGGAAATGGGGGAAGAAACACAGGGGAAGCAAAACAAAGCAACAACAACAACAACAAACCAGCGCAAACAAAAAAAATACAAAGACCCCAAACAGGAAAAATCTGAAACAAGGAACTTTAAAGTATATAACATATTACAAAGCCCACAAAACCCTAGCCAAAATCTTTCTTGTCATGCAGAAAGATTGGTTCAGCATGTTCTAGGATACACCATCCAGCCTTCTCTGTTGCTCTATGCCACAGGTAGCTTAAACCAATACAAGATGGCACCTCTTGTGTTCTAGGCTGTACCTGCTGTTCCTTGTCCTATCACTGGCACCACTGTAAAGAGGCTATCACTGTCATCTTGACACCCACCCCTCAGATACTTATGGATGTTGATACGATTCCCTCTCAGCCTCCTTTTCTCAGGACTAAACAGCCCCAGTCCTCTCAGTCTTTATTCACAGATAAACACATTCTGCACATGTTTAAATTTGTTCTGTATTTCCATACCTATAAACAATGTGTACAATGTGAGATTGCAAGATGATTATTTGTGACCATTTCACATTTTTTACATCTGTGAATATAACTCCATGTCTTGGCTAATAGGAAAAAAAAAAAGACAAAAAAAAAAAAAAAAGGCAGTTATACTGAAAACAGACATGAAAACCTGCTCTATTTGTTATATGTAACTTCCTCTGTATAAAGCTTCAGTCAAGTAGAAACACAGAACACACTGGATACTACATGGCTTAGAGGACTGATAGCAAATGGTCAGTAACAGTTTGTTGTTAAGATGTACATCAACATTACTTCCACATGGAAAAATAATGTTACCTGTCAAAATCAGATCAGTAACAAATATGGAATAGTACTCAAAATGACATTGTGAAATATTAACAAAAATTAATTGTAATGATTCCACGTTAACATGTTGTCTGAAACAGTCAAATCAATCTGCTTTTCCAGTGTAATGTGCTGTTTATAAAATTGGACACTTTTGTTTACTGATGGAAAACTCAATACAGCTGAACAGTGGAGAAAAGCACCAAACGTACAGAGAGATGGATGTACTACTACTTACAATACAATACAATACAATACAATACAATACAATACAATGCACCAGGTTGAAAGAGACCTTCAAGATCATCACGTCCAACCCATCAACCAATCCAACCCACCTAAACAACTAAACCATGCAACCAACCACCCCATCAAGCCTCTTCCTGAACACCTCCAATGAAAGTGACTCCACCACCTCCACAGGCAGCCGATTCCAATGGGCAATCACTCTCTCTGTAGAGAACTTCTTCCTAACATCCAGCCTAAACCTGCCCTGGCGCAGCCTGAGACTGTGTCCTCCTGTTCTGGTACCGGCTGCCTGGGAGAAGAGACCAACCTCTGCCTGTCCACAACCTCCCTTCAGGTAGTTGTAGAGAGCAATAAGGTCACCCCTCAGTCTCCTCTTCTCCAGGCTAAGCAACCCCAGCTCCCTCAGCCTTTCTACATAGGGCTTGTGCTCAAACCCCTCACCAACTTTGTTGCCCTTCTCTGGACACGTTCCAGCAAGTCAACAGCCTTCCTAAACTGAGGGGCCCAGAACTGGACATAGGACTCAAGGTGTGGCCTAACCAATGCAGTGTACAGGGGCAGAATGACCTCCCTGCTCCTGCTGACCACACTGTTCCTGATGCAGGCCAGGATGCCATTGGTCTTCTTGGCTGCCTGGGCACACTGCAGGCTCATGTTCAGCCTACCATCAACCAGTACCCCCAGGTCCCTCTCTGTCTGGCCACTCTCCAGCCACTCTGACCCCAGCCTGTAGCACTGCATGGGGTTGTTGTGCCCAATGTGCAGAACCCGGCACTTGGATGTCTTCATATCCCTCATGGCCTTGCCTGAAAAGAGGGGAAGGCAAATCAATGTGGAAAAAAAAAAGGGCAAGATCAACAGTTTGCTTGTCTTTATATCCCTTTTAATACACACACAATACTATGTGTGCTCAGCCTTTGCTGAGAGGAGTAGCCCATTGGTGAAGACCCTGCCACACTAGCAATGGCTAGCTCTGCCCTGCCTGAGAGCCATGAGGATTTTTGAGTGAACTGTCAAGTCTGAAATAATTTCTGAGAGCAAAGTCGCCTCTTGTTTAGGCTAAAAATTTCCCCTCTGTAGCATTCTCAAATTTGGAGAGCAGCTGCCCACACCACTTCCAGCTGTCTTTGTGCTGTGGGGGCCGTGTTCCCAAGGCACTGATCGCCCAATCCATACTGTTAACTACCCAGGCTGCATTTTTCTCTCATTCATTACCCTAAGCCCAGGCTTCCAGACAAGTCAGGCTCAGCTGGCTGGGAGCTCAGCAGCCCTCATAGCTGGGCTGAAAAGCCTTTGCAATTCATTTGAAGAGTGATGAACCTGGACAACGCTCTCTTATCTTTCTCAGTTCCTCAGCCCTTCTTCATCTTTGCTGATAGAGCTCCCACATGGGTGGAATCCAAAGGCAGTGACCTGCCCTACCAAGTCAGGGGCAGCAGGGATGTGTTTTGATGCTTCATCTCTCTTACAGGATTTGTCCTTCCCTTTTATGCCTTCCCAGAAATCCAGACACCAAAGTATGCTCATAGGTATTAGCGTGGCTGGAGTGAGTGCTGCCTCACACTTGCACCACACTATCTAGACATATCCACAGAATTTCACCCAAGATTACATTCACTACATTCAACTGTACCCTCCTTTCCTTAGTTTCCCCCCTTGTTTAAAATAGTGTTACTGCCTCCCACATTGGACTGTTATGATTAATGAGGGAACATCTCTGACATGCTTTGCAAAGCAAAGGCTCAGCACTGAGTATATACATTTCTTAGAATAAAGCTGTTGTAAGAGCACAGTACAAATTTCTGGCATAGCTTTTTTGAGGTTAATATAGTATTCATTACTGTTAAGGAACTATTTGTTGGACTAAAGGATTTTGCTACTGACATTTATCTATAGAAATTTTTTTTCTGTTTTATGCCCACATACTCGCATATAATTATAGTAATAAAGTCTAGTCCCTTCCTTGAAGTGACTGCTGCCAGTATTATGAAATCATGGCAATGGCTGTAAAAATAAAAGAGGTCATAACCCTTCCACGCACACACACCCCCACTCTGTAGCTGATATCAAATAGCCTTGGTGGGAAAATGCAGACCTTTAAACTTTCTCTACCAAACTCAATGCATTCTGTATTTAACTTATCCTCTAAAACAGTTTGTGTTATAGGAATTTGAAAACTGCATATCACCATGGAAAAAGTCTGTACTTAATTAGCTACTGAGTCCAGCTCAATTTAAGCAAAATAACAAACATTTCTTTGTGCTAACTATTTTTAATTATATGCATTACATGCATCGGCTTGTCCTTATGCCAAGGCTATTTGAGCATCAACTCTGGCTTCACTGTTCTGGTTTTGGCGAAGAGAAGTATCAGGGAATGTCTGCACAGACACACTTTTTCACATCTATTGGGGCCAAGAACATTTCTTTTTCAGAAACAAAGCCAATTACCTTAGCATTGCAGTGGCATCAAACACAATACTTTACAAGCCCACAGATGCCTCCTGGGGATTCAGCACAGGGAGATGGAGGAAAGAGTTGGTATGAAAGGCTGCTGCCTGTATTATTTGCACACACATTCTGAAGGGTCTTCTGCAGCAAATACCCCTTACCCCCATTATAAACATAAGCAGCAGAAACAAGGTGTTAGGTGTTAACTTGTGTGAGTTGTGCAAGAAGCAAAACAGGAGTGGGCACAGCCTGAGCCTCTGTCCTTTCACAGCAAAACACAGAAGGCAGCAACAGTGTGCAGCACCCAGAAAGGAGCAAGGCTGGCTCTGGCTGCTGAGCATATCCTGATGCAAAGCTGAACAAAGGGCTTTTTGGTGCTTTCCTTTTGGGATGCTTACATTGAAGCCTTGGTTTCTTGAAATGTTTGAGAACCCTGCTGAAGGAGCTTGAACTTCCTCAGGTGTACAGAGCAAATCCCTAAGAATTATGCCCTGTGTATGAGTCTCACTTGAGCACTTGTTGCCACTTGCTACTCTAAAATAATCATAGAGTCAGATTTGGCTCTGACCAAAAGAAGATCAAATTGAAGGTGTAGTCAGAAAATAAGAGGAGGAATTAGAGATAAATCAAACAATCCCAAGACTGCTGCATTTGACAGCCTCTTCCTATTCCCTGAATTCTTCATAGTCTGAAGAGTGTCAGAGGCATACAGTAGAGACAGTTGAAACGTACAGTTCCCAGCACAGCCCTGAGTTGAGCTGCCTTGTTTTGTTTTCTTAGCTGAGGCCCTTGGAGCCAGTGGGGAAAGCAAAACAACAACAAAACTCTCAGTTGTTCACTCTGCTTTACTGGAAGTGAAAAGTAAAAAAGAATAAGCAATGTAGAAGTGGAGGAAGGTAGCAGGGGTAATTTACAAGTTGCCAAAGGAGAAAAAGACACTCAGAAAGAGTGATACAGGATAGAAGGTTTTTGAGAATGCTAAGAACAGAGAAAATCAGATGAAAATTGGCATAATTCTTTCATTTTCCCTCCTGTTCCTCTGTCTCATTCTGGGGAAAAAAAAAAAAAAAAAAGAAAAGGAAAAAAAGGGGGAAATGAGTGCAAGCTGGACATAAACAGGTTAAGCTGAGAGAACAAAGTAGCAAAGCCAAATATGCAATGACAGATCCTCCTCTTGTTTATGCTGGGATAAATCTTGAATTGTCCCACTGGAAAAACTTTGGTTTGACTCAACACAACTGAAAGTAGGATGTGGCCCTTGCATAATATGTCCAGATGTTCCTTCTATGCAAGAGATTCAAGGAGAGACCTCCTTGAGATCTCTGATAAAATTCACAGCCTCCACCCTCTCCCCATGCACCTCTAGTTAATTCGGGTGAGTTACACCAGAGACAACTAGATATTTGGCTCACAAAATACCTTTTTTCCATTGTTTTACATTGCAGACCTATTCTACAAATTTGTTGGTGACTGCAAATTAGCAAATCAAAGGCATCATGGCACATTTACGTAGAGGATGGATCCGTGGGAAACCTTTCTTATGTCTAGGACAGCAAAATTTTTCTTTTCTTCTTACCTTACCTTATCTGCAGTCTGTAGAGGCTACCAACAACCTGGAGAAGGAAATATTCCCCTTGTCTCTCTCAGGCATCGTGCCAGCAGCAAGCAATTAGCAGGCAGAGGTAATAATTCATTATTTGCTGCTGAACTGCCTGGTGCAGGTATATGTCTTGTTCTTCAGCTGTCTCTCACACAGTCTCTGGTGAATGATGTCATTTTGCTCACATCTCCTGCACTTTGTAAAGAAAGCCAGAGATATAGAGGGGATCATCATTTTACACTCCCATGCCAAATTCGGACAGTGTATAATCAGCTGCTCAGACATGTTGGAGATCTAGAAAATAAAGGTGACTACAGAAGATGGATAGTGGCTTGACTCACTGCTCTTCCATGGATATACTCATGCTTATTGCAGGAGCCAAATACTGCCACAATTAAATATGCCACAGGATCTGGGGATAATAAAGGGGGCAGAGGGTGGCAGGGCGGGGAGTTGGAAAGGGTAAATGTATAACACCCTGCCACTTTCCTTTCCCATACACCCCTCCATATTATGAGGCTGAGGGGTTCATGAGTAGGGAACAAAGGTGCCCTATCCTGCCTGGCATTGCAGGCAGCTGCCTTCTCTACCTTGCAGGTAGATGTTGGGGCCTGCCAGGCTTTGGCTGGGGCCAGCTCGGTTTGTCCACAACTTGGAGCTCATCCACTATGATGTGGCCAGCTGGGAAGATGTTAAGGCTGGGATAGCTATGTGAGGAAGATATTAAAAATAAAAATATGCCTACTTACTGCAGGGGTGGGTAGTCTAGATGATGGTTAAAGGTTTCTCTCATCCCAAAGAATTCTGTGACTCTATGATTTTAGAAATCAACCCATACCTCCTTCCTATCCCAGAGTCCCATTATCTATCCCCAGTAAGTCAGATCCAACACAAGAAATGAAATTTTGTCTAGGTAGCAGAGAATGTTTCACTGACATCTTCAAAAGAGAGTTATGAATGCCTTGCACCCCACGAGTTCAGCTGTAGAAAGGGAGGAGTTAGTTATCAGGGCCAGAGAGCCACCTTCCCTCTGTCTCTACCTTCGCTCAAATCAGACATGCTATCGTCATGCTGCTGGCATCATGCTGATAGAATCTCCTTTGCTCCATCACTTCTTTCAGCCGTGCAAATTTCTCTATACTTGGCCATGTGCTGCTGTTGCTGTAGGACCTGATCTGGGTCCCTTTATGCTACTCAAAATGCCTTTGCATTCAACAGACAGCCTTAGGACTGCTCATACTACAGCCAGGTTTGAGCGACCAAAGACAAAGTGCACTGATGGGCTGTAGATACAAATTTAAGACACACTCTCATGGAAGTCTTTGACAGACTCTTATGATTTCACTTGGTGTCAGTGCAGTCCGCTTCCAGTTCTTACAACAGAAAACGTCTACTATAAAAGTTTAGCCTAAGCAGCCAGGGTGTTTTTAAAACCAATGATAACTGAAAAACAAAAAAAGCCACAAACAAACAAAAATCCAACAAAACTGAAGCATGGTGGTGCATTGGTGAAATAATTTACCTTTTTTTCTGCTGCTGAAACAAGAGTCTTGCAGGTTCTCTGATGGGTCTTTTTCTGGAGCCCCACAATACCTCCTCCTGCACCTGAGAGGGTGACCCTTTGGTCTCTTGTGAATCTGGGCTGCAGCATGGTTGTTTTGCCATTAGCAAGCTGGGCTGCTGGAAGGACTAAGGCAGGCAGCAGTGCTGCCCACGAGATTTACTCTCACACACCAAAACACAACAGGTGATCCATGCACCACCAGGCCAGTGGGATTAGGGGGTTTAGGAGGAGCAAGGAAAGGGGCTTGTGGCCATGGAATAGTGTCACAACTCATCTTGCACATACATACTTGCGGAGTCCCTCAGGGATCAGTCCTGGGACCTGTCTTGTTCAACATCTTTGTGGGTGACATGGACAGTGGCATTGAGTGCACCCTCAGCAAGTTTGCTGATGACACCAAGCTGTGTGGTGCAGCAGACATGCTGGAGGGAAGGGATGCCATCCAGAGGGACCTTGACAGGCTGGAGAGGTGGGCACAAGCCAACCTCATGAGCTTCAACAAGACCAAGTGCAGGGTCCTGAATCTGGGTCGAGGCAATCCCAGGCATAAATCCAGGCTGGGCAGGGACTGGCTGGAGAGCAGCCCGGAGGAGAGAGCCTTGAGGGTGCTGGTGGACGAGAAGCTCAACAGGAACTCTCAATGTGCACTTGCAGCCCGGAAAGCCAATCAGATCCTGGGGTGCATCAGGAGAAGTGTGGCCAGCAGGTCAAGGGAGGTGCTTCTTCCCCTCCACTCAGCTCTGGTGAGACCCCACCTGGAGTACTGCGTCCAGTTCTGGAGCCCCTATTACAGGAGGGATGTGGACATGCTGGAGCATGTCCAGAGAAGGGCCACGAGGATGATCAGAGGGCTGGAGCACCTCTCCTATGAGGACAGACTGAAGGAGTTGGGGCTGTTCAGTCTGGAGAAGAGAAGGCTCCCAGGTGACCTCATTGTGGCCTTCCAATATCTGAAGGGGGCCTACAGGAAGGCTGGGGAGGGACTTCTCAGGATCTCAGGTAGTGATAGGACTAGGGGGAATGGAATGAAGCTGGAGGTGGGGAGATTCAGGCTAGATGTGAGGAAGAAGTTCTTCACCATGAGAGTGGTGAAGCCCTGGAATGGGTTTTCCAGGGAGGTGGTTGAGGCCCCGTCCCTGGAGGTGTTTAAGACCAGGCTGGATGAGGCTCTGGCCAGCCTGATCTAGTCCCTTCCAACCCTGACTAATTCTATGATTCTATGATTCCTTGATCATGGAGAACCTCCTCCCTGGTGATGAGCTGGGGGCATGGTATGTTGGACACCAAACTGCATGCTGGAAGAAGTGATTCTTTATTTGGGGTCTCTGTCTTAGTTTCCCAGCCATGGCTGCCAGGGCAGCTGCCTCAGAGCAGCCCAACATGGTCCAGGAAACTTGGTGCCATCGGGGACTGCTGTTCTGAGGCTCACTGTTTAGCATAAATTCATGTAAAACAGCACCTGAGCAAACTTCAGCCCCTGTCTCCTTTCCCTTTGCAGCACCAAAGGTCCTCAGGACAAGCACCCTTTCTGTCTGTGTGCTTTCATGCTGTCCACCACAAAGGGATTCAGTTGGCAGAAGTTTCCATAGCACATTTGGACAGACTGACTGACCAGGAGATCTACCAACATGCATGCAGGCAGCTGAAATAAATCCTCGGTGGCATTGCTGCTCCCTTTTTATCTGCCTAATGAGAGCGTAGCAGCAGCAAAGTCAAAATTGCTTAATACTTTTTGCTCGGCATGAAAGACACAGAGAAATACCCAGATACCCAGGGAGAAAGGGAGTTGCCCTTGGGCACAGACTCTGAATACATAACAATGAGGCACAGGACAGAGAAGGGGGGATGAGACACAGGACAGGACACATGACATTGCCTCTGGCCAAATTCTATTTCTCAGGGGAGTATTCAGCAAAACAACAACCATCACGACCAGGGAACTCTCTGGGTCATCACAGGAGATGGTTGCACTTGAAGTTAAAATCAGGAAAAAGAAATTTGGATCAATTCTTGCTAGCAACTGAAAAGAGAAACTTGTACTGCCCTATATGGTAAAGTGCAGCTCACATTCAGTGGGAATATGTGGATTTTATTTTCTTCCATTACAGTGGTTAATCCTGTCAGCTCATTTTAATAATGTTTTTTATAAATCTACTGTGGTCCAGATGTGGTAAGTTATTGTGTTCTTTTCAAGGATGCCAAGCATGTACTCCACATTTACAACACATTGATGTTCACATAAAAAGAAGGGTACAGCAATTATTTCCAACATTTTCCAACATCTTTTTCAAAATGCCTCAATTGGTTTTATCTCTACAGGATAAGGGTTGTGTGCATACCAGGTTTGGGGAGGAAAAAAAAAAGATAAAAAACGATCCTGGCTTGACCTGAGGTTGACCTTTCTGTACACAAGCTCGGCTATTGTAGAGGAACCGAAAGCAGCAGTGCTTAGCAAAACCAAACTAAACAAGCCCCGAGAAGCAGGCGGGGGCTGGAGCAGCCGCCCTGCAGAGAGGTGTAGCAGAGCCCCGGCCCCAGCCTCTGCGTCCTGCCTGGGGCCCTGAGAGCCAAATCCCGTGGCAAGTCTCGGAAAGCATTTGCTCAGCAGTGAACCCCAACAGGCCATGTTCCTCCCCACCTTTGGAAAGCCTATTGCCTAAAAGCAGATCCAAACAACTGTGATGTTTGCTCACATCTCCTGTTACGAAGAACTTTCTTTTTTTGCTTTGTTTCTTTCTCCCCACCCCCCACCCCCCCAGTCTAATTTGCTGTAAGCCTCCTTGGTTTCCTCATCCTGATCTAGGCACATTCAAAGCAGGCTGCAACTGCTCAGAGATTGCAGAGGAATTTGGACTTGCAGTTACTTGTAAGAATTTGGGTTATTACTCACCCTTTAAACGAGTGGGTTTATACCCATGCAACTCCTAATTACAGAAGCTGCATCAAGTTTTTGATTTCCTTTAGATGGTGTTTTAATGGGTCCTGTTTCATGACATGAGGATTTTTCACATGGACAAGGGATTCTGCTTTTGGCTTCCTGTCTACTTCCCGCATTTGAACTGCTGGTGCTTTCACTTCACTGCAAAAACCTGCTGACCACACTCCTACTCTGCAGATCTCTGCTGTGCTCTGCATATTGCTGCTGCTCAGCAGAACAAATTGGGAAGTAATATTTCCCTTAAGAGAAAATTTCATCCAACTGAGAAACAAAACGCTTTTTAAAGAACTGCTTTGTAAAAAATTCATTACATTTTTGAAGGAAATACCTGAAAAGTGAGTCTCTGTGTAATAGCTTAAAGAAAAGGGAGCTGCAATTTAGGTGCATAGTCTATGGTAAGGGCAGCTTCAGTGCTGACTTTATAGCAGATTCATCTCTCTTCTTCAGTGATGTGAGCCTGGCAATAAAGCTGGATGATGCCCTCTAGGGTACATGGGGCCATCAGTGTTTTGCAGCGCCTGGCAACCAACCCCAAGATACTACCCCACAAGGCCAGCTTGTCGAGAGGGACTGAGACACCCCGTCCACCTCAGCAAGAAGCCTAAGAAGGCATCGTGCTTCAGGGCACCTGGAGGCTACCCTCTCCCAGGTCTGTGTGCAAATAGAATCATAGAATCATAGAATCAGTCAGGGTTGGAAGGGACCACAAGGATCATCTAGTTCCAACCCCTGCC
This sequence comes from Picus viridis, assembly GCA_033816785.1. Lineage (NCBI taxonomy): Eukaryota > Metazoa > Chordata > Aves > Piciformes > Picidae > Picus > Picus viridis. The sequence continues at coordinate 69,939,104 of CM066606.1, read as the reverse complement.
ATGGGCAGGGACACCCTACACTAGATCACGCTGGCCAGAGCCTCGTCCAGCCTGGTCTTAAACACCTCCAGGGACTGGGCCTCAACCACCTCCCTGGACAACCCATTCCAGGGCTTCACCACTCTCATGGTAAAGAACTTCTTCCTCACATCCAGCCTGAATCTCCCCATTTCCAGCTTCATTCCATTCCCCCTAGTCCTATCACTACCTGAGATCCTGAGAAGTCCCTCCCCAGCCTTCCTGTAGGCCCCCTTCAGATACTGGAAAGCCACAATGAGGTCACCTCGGAGCCTTCTCTTCTCCAGACTGAACAGCCCCAACTCCTTCAGTCTGTCCTCATAGGAGAGGTGCTCCAGCCCTCTGATCATCCTCGTGGCCCTTCTCTGGACACGCTCCAGCACGTCCACATCTCTCCTGTAATATGGGCTCCAGAACTGGACGCAGTACTCCAGGTGGGGTCTCACCAGAGCTGAGTAGAGGGGGAGAAGCACCTCCCTTGACCTGCTGGTCACACTTCTCCTGATGCAGCCCAGGATCTGATTGGCTTTCCGGGCTGCAAGTGCACATTGAGAGCTCATGTCGAGCTTCTCGTCCACCAGCACCCCCAAGTCTCTCTCCTCGGGGCTGCTCTCCAGCCAGTCACTGCCCAGCCTGGATTTGTGCCTGGGATTGCCTCGACCCAGATGCAGGACCCTGCACTTGGTCTTGTTGAAGCTCATGAGGTTGGCTTGTGCCCACCTCTCCAGCCTGTCCAGGTCCCTCTGGATGGCATCCCTTCCCTCCAGCGTGTCCACTGCACCACACAGCTTGGTGTCATCAGCAAACTTGCTGAGGGTGCACTCGATGCCACTGTCCATGTCACCCACAAAGATGTTGAACAAGACAGGTCCCAGGACTGATCCCTGAGGGACTCCGCTTGTCACTGGCCTCCACTGGGACATGGACCCGTTGACAGCCACTCTTTGGGTGCGGCCATCAAGCCAATTCTTTATCCATCTAGTGGTCCATCCATCAAACCCATGTGTCGCCAGCTTGGAGACCAGGAGGTGGTGTGGGACAGTGTCGAAGGCTTTGCTCAAATCCAGGTAAACGACATCAGTTGCTCGCCCCTCATCTATTAATGCTGTCACCTGATCATAGAAGGCCACCAGGTTTGTCAGGCAGGATTTGCCCTTGGCAAAGCCATGCTGACTATTCCCAATCACCTCTTCACTATTCTTCTGAGTCATTAGTGCCTCCAGGAGGATCTGCTCCATGATCTTTCCGGGCACAGAGGTGAGACTGACTGGCCTGTAGTTCCCCGGTTCCTCCTTCTTGCCCTTTTTGAAAATGGGAGTAATGTTTCCCCTTTTCCAGTCTGTGGGGACTTCCCCAGTCTGCCATGACTTCTGGAATATAATAGAGAGGGGCTTGGCAACCTCATCTGCCAGTTCTCTCAGCACCCGTGGGTGTATCCCGTCGGGTCCCATGGACTTGAACACTTTCAGGTTCTTCAGGTGATCACGAACCTGAGCTTCACTTATGATGGGCAGTTCTTCCTCCCCGTCCCTGGCATCGTCTGCCATGACACCAGGAGTGTGGCTGGAGGCCCTTGCAGTGAAGACTGAGGTAAAGAAGTGATTGAGTACCTCAGCCTTTTCCACATCACTTGTGACCAATTCACCACTTTCCTTTCTGAGGGGGCCCACACCTTCCCTAGTCTTCTTCTTGCCATTAATATACCTATAGAAATTCTTAGTGTTCCCTTTAACCCCCTGGCTAGATTCAGTTCAAACTCTGCTTTGGCTTTCCTAACCAGGCCTCTTGCTGCTCGGGCAGCTTCCTTATATACCCCCTGTTCTATCTGTCCTTCCTTCCACTTCCTGTAGAGTTTCTTTTTACGTGATAGTGTGTCCAGCAGCTCCTTGTTCATCCAGGCAGGCCTCCTAGCATTCCTTCCTGCTTTTCTCCTTATAGGTATACATAGCTCCTGGACACAGAGGAGGTGGTCCTTGAATACTGACCAGCTGTCCTGGGTCCCTCTTCCCTCCAGGGCTTCATCCCACGACACTTTGGCTAGCAGATCCCTGCAGCGATCGAAGTCTGCACGCCTGAAGTCTAGGGTCATAAGCTTAGAATATGTCCTCCTGATTGCCCTGAGGATATTAAATTCAACTGCTTCATGGTCACTGCAGCCAAGGCCGTCTCTGAGCCTCACATTTGTTACCAGCCCTTCCCTGTTGGTGAGAACAAGGTCCAGCGTAGCACCTTTTCTTGTTGGTTCCTCTACCATTTGGAGGAGGAAGTTGTCTTCTATGCAGTCCAGGAACATCCAGGATTGCTGGTGCCTTGCTGTGTTGTCCCTCCAGCAGATGTCAGGGTGGTTGAAATCCCCCATGAGGACCAGTGCTTGTGACCTGGAAGCCGCTTCTATTTGCCTGTGCAGAGCCTCATCTGCTTGGTTCTGCTGGTCAGGTGGCCTGTAGGAGACCCCCACAGTAATATCTCCTTCCCCTGTCTTGCCTTTAATTCTAACCCATAAACTTTCAACCGACTCATCATGCCTCCCCAGGTGGAGTTCTGCTGATTCCAGCTGGTTGTTGACATAGAGGGCAACACCTCCTCCTCTCCTTCCCTGCCTATCCTTCCTAAAAAGCTTATACCCGTCTATCCCTACGTTCCAGTCGTGGGAGTCGTCCCACCAAGTTTCGGTGATGCCCACTATGTCATGGCGTCCCAGCATCACGGTGGCCCTTAACTCATCCTGTTTGTTGCCCAAGCTGCGTGCATTTGCATAGAAGCACTTCAGCTGGGCTGGCCCTGTCGTCCTCCTGTGCCAACTCCCCTTGGTTTCCACAGGGTGTCCTGGTGTGTCATTTGTGTCTTGCCTCAGGGCAGCAAGTTGAGAGCCCCTACTGGCTCTCCATTAGGGAGATGGATAGTCTCACTGATTTTAATACAAATGTTCACAAGAGTTGTAAGCAGGATCAGGCCAGAGAAGTCTCTTTCCTGCTGATGGTTATATAAAGATCCCTGTATTCAAAAGCAGTTTTCCTTACAATGTTTAGTGCTTCCCTTTCTAGTACTAACCACCCCCTAGCCTCACCAGGTACCTGAGGCTGAAACAACCTCTCAGGACTCCTTCAACTTGTGCTCCAGTGGAAAGGGGTGGTCTTACTGTATCAGAAATAGTGCAGCTGCCCAACCCACTGAAATATTAACATGCTGCATCGATTTATATACTTCCTGAATGAACTGTATTTTACTTTTATCATTCATCTGTTTTTCAGACTTGACATTAGCAGCTTCAGTTCTACTGCTAAAATGCACCTCGCACTCAAAATATTTCCTGTTCTGGTTTCTTCCTAGTGGCTTACGGAAACTGCGAGAAATCAGACAGCAATGGAAACTGTGACCACGTCCTCCTGCAGCTGCTCAGCAGCAGAAAAACAGATGCAACTGGCTATGGTGGCTGAGAGGAGGCACACACAGTGAAACCACAGCCTTGCCCTGGTCTCCCTGCTGAAAGTGAGCCCGTACAAGAGTGTGGCCTACATGGAAGAAGGAGTGATATCTGTGTTTACAAGACTTTGTTAAAACCATGTTACTCCTTTGCACTCCCTCTCTGAAAAGACCCACCTTCCTGCATCTAGAAGCAGGAGTTCACCTGGCAGTATGTGGCAGCCAGGCACTGCTGGACCTGGAAAATCCTCTGGACTGGCAAGTGACCCCCATTGTGCCCTGACCTAGTAGCACTCTCCATGCAGCTGCTTTGCTCTTCTGCACAGCACCCTGCCCATCCCTCCACACTCCTCTGTTTCTTAGCACCCCCTGAGCAAAAACCAGCCTCTCCCAATGCAAGGGCTGCAGTGCTTAGGAAGCGATGGCATATCCTGCAGGAGGAAGACATCTGGACAAATGCAGGAAGAAGCCTAATGAAAGCACAATGACATTTTCCTTCACTTAAAGAAGTAAATTAAGATTATTTAACCAGTGGCCAGCAGTTTCAGGCTTTAAATCGGTCTGTGTTTAGACTGCTTCGCTGTGATCAGGCTCTATGTAACTCATGGGTGATTTCACACTTGTATCACAACCTAGGTTTTGCTAATATTTAGATCATGTGTAAATTTTCATAATGAGCACAAAAACCCAACAGTGTTGCTTATAAGACAATTACAAACCGAGAAAGTGGAAGTCTAAGCAGTCAATGCACTTATCAACAAGGCCACCAGCGGGTATTCTATGAACAAAATACGAGCAGAAAGGTGTATCACATGGGACTGAGTTACGCATAGCACACTGCTACAATATCAGTGGGAACAAAGTTAGAACAATACTTCAGTACTTCATTAAGGCCAAGTGAATAATGAAGAAATAACCATCAATAATTTAACTAGCAATTCCCTGAAACACCGAGGGATTTAAATTATTAAACAAATGCTCTTTGACTAATTTATAGACCTGGATCTACAGCTTGGAAAATTATTACTCAAATAACTTGAGTGACAAATGATGGATATTATTTGACCACAGTTAAACAGTATGCAAATGTGTTGCTCGTTTGCTAGACATACTTACATCCAGCAGTGAAGCTCTTCTACTGTCAGCATGCTTGTGCCTGTCAAATATGTCTCTGCCCTGCACACCCCAGCACAAAAACAGGACAACCCTGCATGGCATGCTGCTTCCTCCTGCCATAAACATGCTAAAAGTTGTCAAATCAGTCCAAATGGTGCTGATACTTATGATTCCATTTCCATCCATATTATATTGATCAATATTTATTACAATCTTACTATTAGCTTATGGACACTGGTAAGAGGTGTGAACACATCTGGATCACCCATCCAGACTCTTATTTATCCTGACTAAGGCATTTGGGTTTAGCTGTCATTGTGTGCTTTGACATTTCTTGCAATGCAGGTCCCAGGTGCAAGCAGATCCTACCGGGATGCTCAACAGTGTACTAGATTACCATCTTCTCTTACAGTTATTTTTCCTGAAGCATTGGGCATCTAATTACAACTGCAAGTCTGGAGGAATTAATCTTTCAAGTCTCTGCAATTACTTTGCATGGACTGTCGCATATGTTTATTTTTTAAATGTTAACAAGTACAGACTGCTTGAAATTTGATATGGAGAAAAAGAGAAGAAATAAAATAAGATAGCATAAAGGGGAAAGGGCATGTTAAGATCACTGAAATACAAACTAAGCTTTTGCTTATGCAAAGAATATCCAACACAATAAAACAGTCATATGACTTTCAGATATTTTTCTAATGCAATCACTGGTATTCACAGCAAACCATCAGTAATTCAGTCAAGATAACCAAGCTATTTCCTCCTTACTCGTCCGTGAAGTACAACATAGCAGTTTACACAGAACTCCTGAAAAACAGATAGCAAGAACACACTGAAAAGACAGCACTTTCATGGCATTCACTTGGTTTACTCTTGAACAAACAGCATCAACAGCTGTCTTCCAGATAACTGGTCTCCTGAGCTGGCAGAAGGAGTCAGGGAACATTACAGTTCCACTGTAGTCCAGGAAGAAGTAGTTAGAGATCTGCTTAGCCGCTTGGATCCCCACAAGTCCATGGGACTGGATGGGATCCATGCTAGGGTGCTGAGAGAGCTGGCAGATGAGCTGGCCAAGCTGCTCTCCACCATTTTTCACCAGTCTTGGCTCACTGCAGAGGACCTAGATGACTGGAAGCTGGCCAACGTGACACTCATCCAAAAGAAGGGCTGGAGGGCCAAGCCCAGAGACTGGTGGTGAATGGTGCCACATCCAGCTGGCGGCCAGTCACTAGTGGTGTGCCCCAAGGATCAGTGCTGGGTCCAATGCTCTTCAACATCTTTATTGATGATCTAGATGAGGGCATTGAGTCCATCATCAGTAAATTTGCGGATGACACCAAGCTGGGGGCAGGAGTTGATCTGCTGGAGGGTAGAGAGGCTTTGCAGAGGGACCTCGACAGGCTGGACAGATGGGCAGAATCCAACAGCATGAGATTGAACACATCCAAGTGCCGGGTTCTGCACATTGGCCACAACACCCCCATGCAGTGCTACAGGCTGGGATCAGAGTGGCTGGAGAGCGGCCAGGCAGAGAGGGACCTGGGGGTGCTGGTTGATGCTACCATGAGCATGAGCCTGCAGTGTGCCCAGGCAGCCAAGAGGGCCAATGGCATCCTGGCCTGCATCAGGAACAGTGTGGCCAACAGGAGCAGGGAGGTCATTCTCCCCCTGTACACTGCACTGGTTAGGCTGCACCTCGAGTCCTGTATCCAGTTCTAGGCCCCTCAGTTTAGGAAAGATGTGGAGTTGCTGGAACATGTTCAGAGAAGGGCACAAAACTGGGGAGATTTTTGGAGCACAAGCCCTATGAGGGAGCTGGGGTTGCTTAGCCTGGGGAAGATGAGGTGCAGAGGAGACCTTCTTGCTGTCTACAACTACTTGAAGGGAGGTTGTAGCCATGTGGGGATTGGTCTCTTCTCCCAGGCAACCAGCACCACAACAAGAGGACAGTCTCAAGCTGCACCAGGGGAGGTTTAGGCTGGATGTTAGGAAGAAGTTCTTCACAGAAAGAGTGATTTGCCATTGGAATGGGCTGCCCATGGAGGTAGTGGAGTCACTGTCACTGGAGGTGTTTAGGAAGAGATTTGATGGGGTGCTTTCTGCCATGGTTTTGTTGATTTGAATGTGTTGGGTGATAGTTTGAACTTGATGATCTCTGAGGTCTTTTCCAATCTGGTCTATTCTATTCTATTCTATTCTATTCTATTCTATTCTATTCTATTCTATTCTATTCTATTCTATTCTATTCTGTTCTATTCTATTCTATAACAATAAACTGAGCAACAGGGAAATCTACAAATTGTAGAAGACTTAGAAAAGAGCTGATGCCTTACCTTAACAAATATCTGCATTTATAAAGGCTGTGAAAAATTTGCAAAATAAACCATAACTCTAGAGGACCTGGTTCTTCAAATCTAACTAGGGCAGCTGACAAAAATTGCTTTATAAGAAGTTCAGAAACCCCTGAAAACTGAGAGATTCATGTGTTCTTTGTGTACCCAAGCAATTTCCTAGAAAGGTTTCAAGTTTTACAGTTAGCTTTTGTACTGAAAGAAAAAGAAAGATAGTAACCTTTAGAGTGTGACAGCCCTGTGATAACACAATAATGTAAGAAAACATATTCTAATACATATTGCATCATGAGGTGGTTTAATTAATTAGACAATATTAGTTTCTGTTGACATGAAGAATTCTTACTCTACTAAATCGAATCTTAGACAGTCTCACAATCAGAACAACATATTTTTCACTAGAGAATAAGATAGGTAATTATGTTTTATCACTGTGGCCCAAATTCACAGGTTGTGTTTGACCTGCAATCTGACAGCTAATCTCTCAGTAACAAGAGATTCTTGGAATGACCTCCCCACCAGCCTGCACCTCCTCTGCATTCAGAGAATGGTGGCTTCTTCATGTTGCAACACAAAATCAGGCTGTTGTCAGAGATGTGAACTGGGCACTCCATCTGTGTCAGCATGTTTGTTGGATAAATACTGTTGTCTGGAAGCTAGGGAAAGGTTTAAGAGATGTGTCTTGTGGGTTATGTGCCCACTTTTGCTATCAGCATACTTTAGGAACACTCAGTCTCATAACCTTCCTGTTCCTCTTCCTCCTGCTTTATGAATAAGATCAATAAAAGCTTCAGCTTTGTGAGGAGTTTAGAGAGCAATGGTTAAAAGTTGTCATCTTCATCCTATACATTATTACTAAAAACAAAACAAACCAAAACCCTCCCAAACAAACCCACAAACAAACAAACAAACAACAAACAAACAAACAAAAACAAACAAAAACAAAACAAACACAAGGGTTGCTTTCTAATTGAAAGATTGAGTAGATGAAGTTTTCTTGATCACACAGCAGAGAAGATTTTACATAATAATCATTAAGAGGTAGTGTTGGAAAGGACTCCAGTTACATTCACATGCCATAATGGCATATCAAGAATAACCACAGTACCCCATGTAGTATTCAGACAGAGACAAGGAAGATATGGTTGTCCTAAATAGCCTAAGAAATCAATTCAGACACTAACTACATCTATAGTTAGAAAAGTTTACCTCCTATCTACCTATGCTGACCTTTAGTTAACTCAGTTATGTCTTATCCCACTCCTGCTGACTTTGACAAGCAATTTAGCTAGCATGCCCCTTCTCAGTCCTCTCTTTTGCTTGTTTGTGGGTTTCTTGTTGTTTTTTGTTTGAGTCAGAGTGAATCCACCTTCTCATAAGCTGAAATGTCACTCATTGTTATAACTGAGTTTCTCTGGATTTTCTCTTACTTTATTACAACTTTAAGCAGAAAATTCATGCCAGCTGAGAAGCTTCACCCAAGAAAATACAGCAGTTACCTCCCATGACTTTCATGTGATGGTCCTGCTAATACTTAATCAGACTGCTCAAAAAAATCTCTTGAATGTGGTTTCTCCTCTAGCCCTATTGCTGTAGAGCACTTTGCTCATTTTCCTAGCTTTCAGGCAACCTCCACAACGCAGTGAAGCCTGTAGTGCACAGCTGATTTCACTCACTAAAAGGCAGAACAGCCCAATACATTCTGATGTAGTTTATTATAAAGGCAACAAGGTTTGGGGTTTGGTACTTGTGCTACTTGCAAAGCTGCTGTCCTTTCCAGATGTTTGGGTTATTATAGCTGTTTAAGCATGTATCAAGCCATGTTAAGCAGTATGTTTTTGCCATTAGTGGATAAGAAAGAATAGAATAGAATAGAATAGAATAGAATAGAATAGAATAGAATAGAATAGAATAGAATAGAATAGAATTACCAAGGTTGGAAGAGACCTTGAAGATCATCGAGTCCAACCTGTAACCACAACCTCACAACTAGACCATGGCACCAAGTGCCACATCCAGTCCCCTCCTGAGCGCCTCCAGGGACGGAGACTCAACCACCTCCCTGGGAAGCCCATTCCAATGACGAATCACTCTCTCGGTGAAGAACTTTCTCCTCACCTCAAGCCTAAACTTCCCCTGGTGCAGCTTGAGACTGTGTCCCCTTGTTCTGGTGCTGGTTGCTAGGGAGAAGAGGCCAACCCCTTCCTGGCTACAACCACCCTTCAGGTAGTTGTAGAGAGCAATGAGGTCGCCCCTGAGCCTCCTCTTCTCCAGGCTAAACAGCCCCAGCTCCCTCAGCCTCTCCTCATAGGGCTTGTGCTCAAGGCCCCTCACCAGCCTTGTTGCCCTTCTCTGGACACCCTTTGAAAATGCTGACATATTGCTGGTAGAGAGAAGGGATGATCTCCCAGGTTCTTTCTAGCCTCACAGTTCTTCAATCCTTTGAGTAATGAAGTAACTTCCTAATAGCAGTTTAGCTGCCTGTGCTTACAGATGTGATTAATTCATGAGATTACCCAGTAACAATAAAGCAGAAGATCACTATGGAGACAATATTGTACTTGTTACCAAAGATTTTCCAGAGATCTGTGTAGTGCAGGATTCTGCTTCCCTTAGTAAATAACATGTAACTCTGTTATTTTTATTATATTATGCTGCTAAAGATGATCTCATTAACCATCAGCATTTACCTGCTGTATAATTGTTATGGTTAGTTTAGAGAGGATTGCTTATCTCCACTTGTGTCCTCCATAAAACAAAGACAATCTCTTAACTGTTACAATATTACTTCTTCCAAGGGGACAACATTTACATTGCACCTGAAATATCATCCAATATCCAAATGAAAGGCTGAACTTGGGCAACATGTTTCCGCAGAACACTCATGCTCCTAAATGCTTGTACATGTCCATACTGAAATGCACAGTTTCAGTTGCTTTGTATAGCATACTCGACTCTTTTCTCTCTCCCATAAGAAAATTAGCTATGCTAAGAAAATCAGGCATTGCCCTTTTTAGCTGATCACACTTGGAAAAGTGGTAGCATACAAAGATGACATAAAATGAAAATAGGAAATTTTAGAAACCTAAATTCTTCTACTTTAACCCTGCACAAGCATTTTTGATAACAGGTTCAAGAAGGCAGAGGTGTATGAGATATGTTCAGAGGATAATCTGGCCCACACTGCACCATGCATTCTCATTCAAATTTGGATCTCTAGGAATGCACAGCCACTATAATGCCATGCCAAAAACAGTGGCAACTCTTACCTCAGGATGCTTGTCTAACATGAGTAGGATAGACACATGTTTGGAGTAGGAACCTGATAATTTGCTTCCCTTTAAATGGGGTATTTCTTTAAACGATTGATATGCTCTGACAATGTCAGGTTATATCGGGGCATTTTCACTTGTGTGTCAGGTGTTGTACATGACAGCCTCACCACTGAACTAGATAAATGTTTACATTATACCTCTTCTCTATAACTGTCTACAGCCTGTATTCTATGAATTTACACACAAAGGCATTATCAGTGAAGAAAGATCACCTGTTTGGTCTTCAACATTGCCCAACACAGAAAAAGAGTGCACTTTAAAATCAGAGCCGTTCTGTTATTTAAAAAGTGCCATTAGAAAACCTAAACATAGAAATATATCATCTCTCATCTAGGAGCTGAGCTTAATCTCACTTCAGTCTGTGAGAAAAAAAATTAGTTAGTGTTAAGGGGGCAGTATCAACATTTTGGGGAGAAATGTGGGCTTTTCCTTATCTATGATTTATATCTATACGGTGGGACTCCTCTTTTCCCCTGACTTCTGCTTAAGATAATGATTTTTTCTTTCCTGAGTTTTATTCAGTGACATTTTAAGCATGCCCCTTAACTGAGGTATGGCTATTGGTTTCAAATTCCCTCAAGAAACCTGGGGGGAAAAAACATTTCCTGAACAAAATCTTGCTTGGCATATAGTATTGTATTTAAAACAACCTTATGTCATGGAGCTAGAAGCAGACATTAGCAAGTTTCAAACCAATCAGACATTTCACAATGGGCTCCAGGAATCATGATAACAGCAAAGGCTGAGAACCAGCTCTGGTGAAAAGGCCTGCATACAGGTAAAAAGGGTGTCATGCTAACAGCTGACAAGATTTCTGAGGTTTATTTAACTCATTTCCTTTGTGAAAAGTGATGCACCCAATCCCATCAAGGCTGAACACAGTGATATAAACTGTAACAGCAGCAATTGCTTTATAAATCTGCAGCTGAGGATGCCTGGTGGGCTCTGTCTTGCCAATGTGGCCATGCTAGTGCAGAGAGGGAGTGCATCAGCCCCAGACCCTCACTGCTGCTGCTGCCAGACTTGCCATGGGTATTTTAGGAAATCCCACTCATTGCCCATTCCTGCAGCATTCAGACCTACTTAAACTCCCTTGCACCTTGCAAGGGACAAAACAGGCACCAGTGTAATGCTGTCATGCCCCCATGCTACAAGCCACATGCTGAGCCAGCGATGCATGGAAAACGCTCTGCAAGCAGAATTTCAAGCTAGATCTAAATGTGAATGGATCAATACATTAAAGAAAGATACAAAAACCAGACCCAAAATAGCTCTGAGTGTGGCATACAGTGGTTTCGGGTGCCTATCTACAAGGAAACAAAAAACCAAACCAAACCAAATGAAAAAAACAAGGCGGGGGGAACAAAACCAAACCAAACCAAACCAGTCTAACCTGCTGAGGCACTTGAAATACCAAACGCACTTACAGTTTCTGCTGAAAACAACCTTAGGCAACAGAAGCTGTGTTATCTTGCATGCCCAATAGCACCACTCTCTTGAATGGTGTTACTATCTAGGTACCTATTGCCTTGCCTGTGGCTCTTAAGGTTTCAGGAATTAAGTACCCCTGTGCGTAAATTCCCTGAAGAATGATTTTTTCATGCATACCAGAACACACCTAAGGCAAATGAAGAGGCTATGTCTATTCTAGTGCAGAAAATGGTTTTGATAGCTCTCAGGGCAGCTAGCACAGAACAGCAGGCAACCATACAGCTTCACCCCAGTCACCTCCAAGATGGGTGGCCATTTTCAAGCTGTAGTCTGGGAAAGTGGCTGTCATGGGATAACACTGAAGTCCTCCTCCTTGCCTGCTGCAGCCTAGGCTGCCAAGGGCCAAAGCCCTGCCAGGGCTCTGGTAAAGGCTCAACACTATGGATAGTTGCAAGCTGCTACTCATGTCTGTTTCTGGCCCTGTTTAATTTGCTAGTACAGACCTCCTGTCATGAATGGCTCATACCTTAGAACAAGATTTACTTTCAGAATGTGGGTTAGGGTATTTGCCTGAGAGCACCATATAGGTCATGGAGAAATATAATTTAATTTCAGATCCTTTTAATTTGATCTCAAATATAAACAGAAAAAAATAATCAGATTTCATATAGAAACTGAGATTCACATTTTGATTTTTATAGTGCAGATGGATGTATACATCTTGCACTTACAAGAGATAAACTGTCCTCGCTCTTCCCTGCCTAGCTTCCTGTTACCTCCTTCCAAGGCTGCCACTGCAGCTCAGCTCTTCTGCTACATTTTTCTCTTATTCACAGATACATTAGACCTACAGGATTATGCTGAAATGGGCCATGCTCATTCTCCACAGAATGCAGCATGAGTTCTTCTCAAAGCTATTGTAAGCTACCAACTCCTGTAGCCTCCAGAAGGCACTTCAGTTTCCTAAGCTCAGGATGAAGAAGTATGAAATGGGAACTTGTTTGGATGTTTTTCAGTGCTGTTGTGTTTCACACCACTCTGTGTACCTGTTATGACAGAGAAGGTGTCCTGGAGCTCCTTCAACAATGGCCTAGATTGATGAATAACTTTAGTCAGGACAGAGATATGGAAATCTACCCATGTGAGCAAGGATAAGAACAAGAGAGAGCAAGGATGGGAACAAGAAGAAGGGAAAGTTAACCTCCCTGTGATTAGGAATAGTTGGTGATAAGAAAAGTCGGCTTTAAAATGGCTTCATTTGTGGGAGTGGGGCATGCAAGAGCAAGAAAAGAAAACAGAGCCAAGGAGGTTTTCACACTGGTGAAGAAAAATCTTTCCTTGTTACTTTACTATTTAATCACGTGTTCTGCAAATAGACAAAGCCACCCTTTGCCTTTTGCAGACGAAGTCCCATGCCTGGCTTGCAGTAAAAGCAGAGAGGCAACCTAGCCCTTCCTAAAGGATATACTTGATACCAAAAATACTCATGTTCACACAGGATAGAAGGAGGAAGTTGTCATGTATGAACCAAAATGTGATGGGTTGAAAATTCCCCCCAGCATTAAATTGACAGACCAGTCCAGTTGGAAGCAAGTGAATCTGTATTTACTAGCAAAACTACAGTCTGAAATGAAGTGCAATGAGTATGTACAAAATACACAATATTAACAATATTTCCAGGTATTTACAATTGATAAACAGCACAAGAACCCTCCTGGCCAAAAAAAAACAGAGGGCATTAATAACTTCTCCATTCCCTGCCCCGCCTCCTCACTCTCTGGACACAAAGGGACAAGAGAAAAGAGTGGAGAGTTGTTAGAACTTAGCCAAAACAATGCAGCCAAGGTCAGCAGAAGCCAGCACAGCAAAAAATTAGTATTTCCCAGAGCAAAGCATCAAAAAAAAAGAGAAACATTTTTTACCAAACTAATCCTTATGGCAGATATCTGTCCAGTGGGATTGTTTAGAATTTATCATTATTTTCTTTTTTACACCCAATGGTGATTTATTCACATTCTACCACTTTCTGTCCAAGATCTGTGGAAAATTTTAAACTTACAGCTTAAAACTACCACACAAAGCTTATGTGTCTGTGTTTTAAGATCCTGGCTAGGAGATAAGGTCATAAGGCAGAGGGAAATGGAAAGTGTTTGAGGATGCTTGGGGGGAAGATAAACAAGCCTACCAATGGAGAAATATGGAAGAGGCAGAAGTGAAAAGAGGAGCTAGAAACAGGAAAAGGAACAAATGTGGGTGATGCACCTGTGAAATTCATAACATTTCTGACAGTCCCTCAGTAGCAAGAGTGTATGGAGCTGAGGATGAAGCAGAAAAAGCAGTGAGGGGTGAGTGCAACAAAATGGTTAAGTGTGTGAAGGTCCTAGGGACAGATGAGAGGCCAGTGCCCTCATGCATAGAAGAAAGCTACACCAGTGAGTGCAGAGGCAAAACATGCTCATGCATGCATGTCTGTGCATTAGACTCAAGCTCTGGCAGCCACCTCTCTGTGCCAGGAGCATTTATGTCTTGCTTTGAGATAAAGCGAGTTGTGCAAAGTTGGCGTGGGCTGATTTCCATATAAGGGCCTGGGAAGGAGACAGTGCTGGCAGCCAAGGCAGTGGGGCTGCCCATGGCACAGGTGCTGCTCCTGGCAGGCAAGGCACAAAACAAGGCAGCAGCTTCTCCCTTGGTTTAGCAATTAAGCACGAAAAGACTGCCAAGACTGAGGCCAAAACTAAGAAGAGGGGAGGTTGCCAAATTGAGTGCTGAAGTTGTTAGGAAAAAAAAAAAATTGTCAGCAGTTCTTAAACAAATATCTTTCACAAACAGGATGCTGCTTGGACTGCATCACTGGGAGCATGCATACGTGCTGTTTCCATCAGCTCATGAATAGAACAGAACAGAACAGAACAGAACAGAATAGAATAGAATAGAATAGAATAGAATAGAATAGAATAGAATAGAATAGAATAGACCAGGTTGGAAAAGATCTCAGAGATCATCAAGTCCAAACTATCACCCAAAACATTCTAATTAAACCATGGCACCAAGTGCCTCATCCAGTCTCTTCTTAAACACCTCCAGTGATGGTGACTCCACCACCTCCGTGGGCAGCACATTCCAATGGACAATCACTCTTTCTGTGAAGAACTTCTTCCTAACATCCAGCTGAAGCCTCCCCTGGTGCAGCTTGAGACTGTGTCCTCTTGTTCTGGTGCTGGCTGCTAGAGAGAAGAGACCCACCCCCACATGTCTACAACCTCCCTTCAAGTAGTTGTAGAGAGCAATAAGGTCACCCCTGAGCCTCCTCTTCTCCAGCCTAAGCAACCCCTGCTCCCTCAACCTCTCCTCATAGGGCTTGTGCTCCAAACCCCTCACCAGCTCTGTTGCCCTTCTCTGGGCATGTTCCATCAAGTCAGCATCCTTCCTAAACTGAGGGGCCCAGAACTGCACCCAGGACTCAAGGTGTGGCCTAACCAGTGCTGAGTACAGGGGCACAATGACTTCCCTGCTCCTACTGGCCACATTATTCTTGATACAGGCCAGGATGCCATTGGCCTTCTTGGCCACCTGGGCACACTGCTGGCTCGTGTTCAACCTACTGTCAGCCAGTACCCCCAGGTCCCTCTCTGCCTGGCCGCTCTCCAGCCACTCTGACCCCAGCCTGTAGCACTGCATGGGGTTGCTGTGGCCAAGGTGCAGAACCCGGCACTTGGATGTGTTCAATCTCATGCTGTTGGACTCTGCCCATCTGTTCAGCCTGTCGAGGTCCCTCTGCAGAGCTTCTCTATCCTCTAACACATCAACACCTGCTCCCAGCTTGGTGTCAGCTGCAAATTTACTGATGATAAACTCAATGCCCTCATCCAGATCATCAATAAAGATATTGAACAGGACGGGTCCCAGCACTGATCCCTGGAGGACACCACTAGTGACTGGCCGCCAGCTGGATGTGGCACCATTCACCACCACTCTCTGGGCTCGGCCCTCCAGCCAGTTCCTAACCCAGCACAGAGTGCTGCTGTCCAAGCCATGGGCTGACAGCTTGGCCAGGAGTTTGCTGTGGGGGACAGTGTCAAAGGCCTTGCTGAAGTCCAGGTAGACTACATCCACAGCCTTGCCCACATCCACCAGGCAGTCACCTGATCATAGAAGGAGGTCAGGTTGGTGAAGCAGGACCTACCCTCCCTAAATCCATGCTGGCTGGGCCTGATCCCTTGGCCATCCTGGAAATGCTGTGTGATTGCACTCAAGATGACCTGTTCCATAATCTGGCCTGACACTGAGGTCAGGCTGACAGGACTGGAATTCTCTGGTTCCTCCTTCTTGCCCTTCTTGTGGATAGGGAACACGTTGGCCTGCTTCCAGTCATCTGGAACCTCTCCAGTGAGCCAGGACTGTAGAAAAATGATGAGGAGCAGCTTGGCCATCTCACCTGCCAGCTCTCTCAGCACCCTAGGATGGATCCCATCTGCTCCCATGGACTTGTGGGGATCCAAGCAGCTATGGAGGTCTCTACCTACTTCCTCCTGGATCACAGGGGAACTGACTCCATCTGCCAACTCAGAAGCCCAGTTCTCCAGAAGTCAACCTATCTTGCTATTAAAAATTGAGGCAAACAAGGTGTTAAGTACCTGTGCCTTTTCCTCATCTTTTGTTACTATGTTCCACTCTGTGTCCACTGAGGAGTTGGGTTGTCCTTGTCCCTCCTCTTGCTATCAATGTATTTGTAGAAGGATTTTTTGTTGTCCTTCACAGCAGTGACCAGTCTAAGCTCTAAATGGGCTTTTGCCTTTCCAATTTTCTTCCTGCATGAACTAGCAACGTCCATAAACATGTGCTTGCTTCTCAGTGATTCAGGAAGATGTGTGCTACACAGGCCTGAGCTTCAGAGACAGGAAGTACTCTCATCCCATGGCTGGCATCTCCAGTAGGTACTGTTTCCTCCACAGCATCAGGTCACTGCCAGGCACTGGCCTCACCAGGTCTGGAGCCACACATTTCAAGAAGGATAAACAACACTCTCCCAAGATACCTGTGGAGTAATTAAGAGTATTCATGACTCCTCTGTTTTGTTATGCAGAGCCCTAACTCACAGAACAGTTTTATGTGAATTAGTCCATGGTGTGGTCTGGCACTTCTAGAACAGCCTGCATCCATTAACTCACATATGGAGTGCCTTACTTGCCAAGGACTTGCATACCCTCAAACGGATACATCTAGATATACAGACTGAATTACAGTCTCTGCTCTAAAGTTGCCCTTGAAGCACATAGTTGCCAGACATATATGTTGAACTACTCTAAAAATTATTCCCCTTTGTAATATAGCTCTAAATTTTATCGATGTCTCACATTATATATTAAAATAGAATGTAGTGAAGAGAGTTAATGGTAGTGATCTCTTTTCTTCCATCTTTTGGGAAATTTCACATTTGCAATCAGATTATTCCTGTTTGCCAGCCACCGTGTCCTCTGTACCATGCGCTGCTGAGCCTCATTTCCCCTTGCCTTGGCCACAGCTGTGCACTCTAATTCAGTCACATCACATCAGTGATAGCACAGGTCAGACGAGGTAGTGGTGGCTCTGCACAGCACAGCTCTTGGGGGTAGATTTTGGGAAGGTGATGCTGCCCCAGCATGCTGGGAGCCTCACTAAAGTGAGAGGTCTGAGAGAGGTGACTAAGAGCTGAAGGTTGTTCTGACAAACTAAGGATTTTCCTGGAGGTCTTTGTTGTGCAACCCACAGTGAATAAGGTACCCATGTTCTCAAAAGGAAATTAATATTTTGCAGACTATGTAAGGAAGAACTTGGGAGCTTGGGAGACTGGGAGGAAAAGAATACACAAGTATGTAACTGGGTGAAAGAGATTACTTTTTTTGTGAAAAATTACAAATTCCATTTCAGGTTGACAGGCTTTGTATCTACTCCTCTCCATTTATCAGCAAAACCTCATAATCCAGGTGGCTCTAATGAATTCCAGTGAGTTCCAATCCTTCCACAAAAATATCCTATATAAAAGATTGATCTCTTCTGTGAAACCCCGTTACTTCTGTGAAGTGCCCTCAGTACCTATGTATTTAGCATGCACTACTATCCTTGTCAGCTCTAGTGCACCTATTCTGCCAATAACATTATTACAGACAATGAAAAGGCAACTTGGCCAGCTAGTTGATAACCCAGTCTAACTGTCCAATGGGAATACTTCTCATAACACTGATGCTTAAAAAAATGTTTTGTTGGTTTTTATGGTTTGGGTTTGTTTTTTTTCAGCAAACTATATTTGAAATGCAGCTTAATTTTCTAAGATTTTGAGAACATGTGCAATGCTTACAATCTTTCAACAGGTTATTTCTCATGTGTCACATTAAAAACACAAATGCAAAATCCTACTCTTCATCCCCTCTAAGGTATACTGGTTTGTAAAATGTATACTCCCAGTGAAGTGTAGGAACATAGCACATGTAATTCAGTGTGTGATTTCTGATTGTGCTGCAGAGGTAGTTTAGGCACAGTAACAGCTCCCTTCTTAAATTAGTCTGTAATACATTGGCTGGAAAGCCCAAGGAGGAGGAGCTCAAACATTTGCTTCAACGTCTTCATAATAGGTATCATTGTACTGCTTAAAGTTCAATGAGCTTTAATAGAATCACTTGAAGGAAGGGTGTTTCCTCCCTCCACAGAAACTGCCTTGTGTATCTACATAGAAGTGTCCTATTCTTCCTTCAGTGAACTAAGGCTTTAGTTAAGATTGGTTTCAGTGGTGAATTTCAGCTTGAAATGAAAGGGGGAAAAGGGAAAGAAAAAGGAAATTTATATGCTACTGAAAATACTGGGAAAATTTTGCTGGAAGATCTTCTGTAATGGTACTTCTGTAGCTGCACATGAAATCTTATTAAAATACATTTGATTTATTAACTCCTGTTTTGAAATAGAGAATATTTGAGGCCAACAATCTCATTTAATAAATGATAGCATAAAGCACTTGATCTTAGATAGGTGCATATTGCCTTTGATTTTAGTTATATTGTAGATAGTGAAATCTTGAGGGTGGGTTGATATTCATAATACAGGAATAAGTACCCTGAAACTGCATTTAAATTATTATCTAATTAATCAGAAATATTAGTCAGAGAGAATAGAGGTAGTATATTGAAAACAAAATAACTTCAAAGACAAGCTGGAGTTTAAGGCATGGGGACATGTCTGAAAGATTACAGACAGTTAATTTAAAAGTGAAAAACTGGAAATGAATACAAATAGCCTCCTGTTGACATTTCTTATAGTGGAAGTCATACCTAAGAAATGGAAGGGCAACAAATTTCAAGTGAAGGAATGGGAAATTGTCTTCTTCCTTATTGTTATCCTGTGAAACTCAGAGTTGGAAGATAGTATTGCAGTTAAGAGCTAGCAGGAATTTAGCACTTCTTATTTATCTAGCAAAAAACATAAGAAGAAAGACAAATTAATGAGCTTCCTGGTACAAATCGTCAGCTAAAAATTTAATAAGTAATTAGTTTGTAGATATAGTTTTCATCTGCAAGGTTTCTTCCTTCTTCCTTTCCAGTATTTACCCCTAGTCTCTCTTGGAGACAAGATGCTGGGCACAAAAGGATATCAGACTGACTCCATGTTGGTTTCTATTGCCTTTCCCCTGAAAGAGACAGAGGATACAGAGCACTTTTCAGTGGGAAAAAGAGCCAAGATAACTCATAAAATATTGGCCCGATGTATGTGTGAGATATAAATATTCCCTTGTCATAGCTGGAGGTTTGTGAGGCCTCAGACTCACTGGAGACACCATGTTGTCACATGCTAGCCTGTTGTAAAACAGCTGGGAAGTCACCACAGAACAAATTACTATTCACAAGGTAAAACCCTAAAACAAAGACTGTTCTTCAAATCTTGGTGGCCCAGTAGGGTGTAGCATGGTTTAGGATACTAAGGCATCAGCTTTGCAGCCAAAGCATCTGGGTGGTGCTAAGAGCCCAATGACCCTGCATGGGCAGGGCTGGATTTCAAGCAGAGTTCAGTGCATACATTTAAGAGTACTGACAGTAAACACAGCACTTCTTCAAATTTACAGGAAGAAAGGATGTATGCAGTGGTTTGAGAATCAGGGGTGCAAGATGTACCAAGCAAGACACAGGCACAGCACCCAGTCTCTGAAACCATAACCAGCTTTATTTCTGACACGAGGCATGGTGGTTTCAAAGTAGTAGGTGATTATATTCCTTGGGCTTGTTCAGACCAGTGACAGGAAATGCTTGCTCACAAATATATCAGTCTTTGTACAAACAGCAGTCCTTACGTACAACCATCATCAACCAGCCAGCTATATAAATTCACCTTGGCAAAGTTTGGGGTACAACACCATCAGTTAATCAGTTCTGCTCCAGCTTTCATCTCAGCTTCTTTCAATGTCTTTCCAAGATGCAGATCTCTCTTTGCTTCCCAGAGTAGGAATGCTCTGTGATATATGCTGAGCATGCTCAAACAATTGCATCTAGTGAACCAATAAAATCTCTGACTTCCAGTTGTTGAGGTGGAGCTATTTGGGTTTGCTTTCTGCAGAGTACCTGAGCCTCTTAGCCCAAGGGTACTGTGTTGCTGAATCAACACAAATATCAGGCATGTTTTTTCTACTGGCAGCACACAGGTAAAGGTTAATGAAGATGGCATCAAGTATAGGAAGGCTAGTGGCAGGAATCTGGTTTAGAGAAATGGGAGCATATGTCCCTGCCTGAGCATCCCCAGTTCTGTATGTTGACTGAAATCAGAGAGGTCCTTTTAGCTGACATCTTCAGTGTTAGTGATCACTGAGAGAGCACAGAATATCCTGGGCAGATGCTGGCCCAGCCCTCTGCCCCATACGCAAGAAGATATTATGGATGCTAGGGAATAAGTTGTCATATGCTTATGGGAGAAGTATAAACATATAATGAAAAAGGCCACACAGGGCCTTAAGGATTTTGCCTGGATTACCTTGGAATCATGTGGTTGAAGATACTCCCAAACAAAGGAGAAGACTTGCCAAACCATGGGGTATAGAAGGAGGAGTTAACATGCGTATTGCTGCCAAAGAGGATTCAATGGTTCTCATCAATAAGTAAACTCACTAAGAATATTTAGACAAAAACATCCCAGTGGGGGATCTTGGAGCAGGGATGGATTTCTTCTTGGATGCTCTGATGAGGAAGACAGTGAAGAGATTGATGAGCTTGCAGTGGGGGAAAAAAAAAAAAAAAAAAAAAAGACAAAAACCCCAACAAAACCTGGCTGTCTGACATGCTTTCTACTGGAACAGCGGCCTGAACTGTCACATTGCCTAATGCTTGCCTTGAGGTCTTATATGGTGTACAACTCTTCTGATTTCATTTCTTATGCACTGGGGAAAAGAAGAAGGAGCATGTTTGAGTTAGACATCGCTTGCCTACCTGTGATCTTGATCTCACCCTTAGCCCTGGTGAGCCCAGGACTCACGTTCAGTGATGTTTCTTACTGAGATAACACTCCAAACTGTCTGGGGAATGAGCAGTCTGTGGGGTAATTGCAGCCTCAGATATGTCTTCCCCTTGCATACCTGTACAAGTCAATGGGCCTACAAAGAAGTTAAACTGCTGCAGTCTTCACCTGAAAACAAGGCAACAGATTATCATGACTGAAATTAATTTGTGACCTAGCTATAATAATTTTTAAACTTGCTCGGCTTCCTTCATGGCAGAGTCACCATTACATGGAGCTGCTTGTTTCCTAAATGGATTCTCTTGCAAGATTTTATGGTGATATTTTTTCCTACTTAATATTAAACAAACAAAAAATCCACCACCACCACCAACAAAAACAAACACAACACAAACCAAACCAAACCAACCAACCAAACAAACAAACAAATTGAAGTTTTAGGTTAAAGAAAAGAATACGGAAAACTCAGAGAGCATTCCGTTGCATGGAAAGCTCTGGGGGAAGCTCTAAAATGCTGCAGAAGTACTATGTTTGATGTGGATGCTTAGTAAGCATCTGAGCTGCATACAAGAGGAGACTTAAAGTTGTCTGGAAGACCATGGCAAAAACATGTGGAAGCAAGGCTGCAGGGCTGAAATCCCTAGAAAGACAAGAAAACATGCTGAAACAGCTTTTAAGGAGAGCAGATCTTCCAAAGGAGGATGGAAAGGATATATAGAAGATGCAATCTCCTCTTCAGTGACCTGGATGGAAGCAATACCTTGGGTGTCTTCCTGCATAGCTTCCTCTCTGGTCATCAGTCACTCTCAGCACTCCTCTGAGCCACCTTTGCTGCTTCAGCATCTCTTTGGGTGTATGGCTATTCAAGCCCTGCAAGAATGTATGCACAGGTACCAAATATAGACAGAGGCAGAGACTGCTTGGCATCTCCTCCCACATCCTTCTCCAACCCTCATGAATGGCCTGTAAACAGCATCTTCCTCTATGCACAGCTGAGAGGGAATCCTATACTGGAAAAGGACAGGGAGACCTCAGTCCGGTGATACTTTGGCCTTGACTACAAGACTAGTGGGTCCTCTTGCCTTGTATATGGTTATCTACCACACTTTCCACCTACCTTTGGAGGTGTTTGCTTGCCTGTCCTGTAAGTCTAGCTTGCATTTGTGCCCAGGAGCATGATCTGACAGTTGGCTTTTCTGAAATGTGTGCTGCTTGTCCACTCCCAACCTTGCAGAGCCCTCCAGCGCACTGTGCATCAGTAGCCCACCCCTCTTCCACTTCTCAATTTTTATGGTGTCAGCAATTTATTTTTTAAATAGTACTAAATTTTTTTCAAGACACTGATCAAATTATAAAATGTCAAAGGCTGCAGTGCAACTAAATTCCTTGTGTTAAATGCTCACATGCAATAACATCTGTTTAATTCATTGATGTGCTGTTGGTGCTTTCTATTTGTTTGCTTTTGTCTTCCACTGTACTTGGGTAGAGCTGGCTTTATATTATGGTAACTTTCTATCCTGGCTATAGGTTACTGTTTTTAAGCTACATAAGTCTGTAAATAAACATCTGGGTTTAGTCACATTATTCTATTTATATTTTTCTTCTGATGGATTTCAGTTGTAATTCTTTTCAAGTTGACAAACAGATCCCTGAAAGCGTTTGTATATTTATATGCATATATTTATAAATATATATATATTTATATATATATAAAAATATATATTATATATAATATATAATATATAATATAATAATATATAATATATATAATAATATTATATATATACATAATATATAATATAATAATATATATAATATATAAAAATATATATATATATTTATAAATTCAAATAGTTTATGCATAAAAATTTGTTTTGTTCATATATAAAATTACTAAATTATTTACCCTGATCACTTTTTTCCTGAACAAATATGAACTTTTCATTTGGAAGCTATTTTTCTTTATCTGATAATATGCAATACAGAATTCCCTGGGTTGGATACAATGTGTTTTGAAGCATTCTTAAAATTCCAGGGACATTGAAACACTGATAGCTTGAGACCACCAAAAAGTCAATGAGAGTTCACGGATCTCTATGACACGAGCTGTCATTTTCTAGTGGAATTTGATCAATTCTGGAAAATATCCTGCCTGGAAAAGCCATTAGGCATATATTTAACATTTAACTCATGCTGGAGAACTTTACAGAATGAGACTGAATTTAAGCCCATGCAAAAATCATAGCACCCATCTGAAAAAAAAAGTCACAAAAATACAGGAAAAGCAATTGTTGATGGCAGATATTATCCATATATTTAAAAATATGCTTAACATCACTGCTATACTGCAGCAAGGCTATATATCTATATGTATATCTATATCTCACAGAGGGCACATCTGTGCAACTGCAGATTAAAAGGGTGTGGTCTACTCTCCACAGCATTGATACAATACAATACAATACAATACACCAGGTTGGAAGAGACCTTCAAGATCATTGCGTCCAACCCATCAAACAATCCAACCCACCCAACAACTAGACCATACAGCCAAGCACCCCATCAAGTCTTCTCCTGAACACCTCCTGTGAAGGTGACTCCACCACCTCCACGGGTAGCCGATTCCAATGGGCAATCACTCTCTCCGTGTAGAACTTCTTCCTAACATCCAGCCTAAACCTGCCCTGGCGCAGCCTGAGACTGTGTCCTCTTGTTCTGGTGCTGGATGCCTGGGAGAAGAGACCAACCTCTGCCTGGCTACAACCTCCCTTCAGGTAGTTGTAGAGAGCAATAAGGTCACCCTCAGTCTCCTCTTCTCCAGGCTAAGCAACCCCAGCTCCCTCAGCCTTTCCTCATAGGGCTTGATCTACCAAAGTACTTAGTCATCTCCAGAAATGAGAGCAAGTAAATGATCCTATTCAGTCATATCAGCATAATCTATTGTGATGTTTAAAGGCCTTATTGATTTAAAGCTATAACTAGCAGAGTAACACTACAAGTACAGCCATCCAAATTTCCATAATTAAAACCTGCCATCATTCTTTTTGAAATAGTGCCTGTCAGAGCTTGTTAGTGTCCTGGCTAGAACATCTACAACTGCTTAGCCATTCTGTATTGAAATAGTTAGTCACTGACATGTGCCTTTGCTAAAATTAATAATAGCAGCCAATGTTCCTTGGCTCCTAGAATGAGTTTCAATAGAAGCAGCATGGCAGGGAAAGCACACGCACAAGCCCTGCTGCAGAATCACGGATAGGTTGATGTTCAGAGCTTCCCTTCACCTGGAGAGGGAAAAGACTCCTGCTGTGAATTATTTGCTGCCCAGGGCAAAAACTCATCTTTCTAGCCCAGTGAATATTTAATTACTTACACAGTTTGAATAAACAGAAGCAGGAGAAAGTGTCTCCTAAATAAATTCCCAGACAAAGTCAAGTAAACAAATCAGAAGTATCAGGGACTCCAGTACCCTTAAAATGTGCCTTGACAGCAAATGGTTGGTACTGGGATTGGTAGGGATCAGAGATTTTGCCTCTCATTTCTGGCTAGGGAAGAAAGAAATATTAGAATGAATGCTACGATTAAAATGTACAGCCTCGTTGTTGCAGCACTATATGGCAGGATTGAAAAAAGCTCATCCTTCTATGTGTATCTGACCTCCTAAGGAATGTGTAAGTAATGAGCAGAATGGAGAAGAGCTGTATGCAAAACAGAAGCAGATGTACCCCTGACCAAGCAATAGAAACTGAATTTGCAGCTACATCATGAGAAACAAGACTATGTGCAGTAATACTTGTTCTTTGAGGAAAGGGGCTGAGGGTCTGAAACCCCAGAGCTCCTTCTCCAGATAAATTGTGTCTTTGCTTAAAGCAGGAGAGAAAATAAAGAGAGTTAATTTTTAATTTTTTTTTATTTTCTCTTTCATTACTTAGTTTAATTTAGATTGAGGAAAACAAATCAAAATTTATGGAAGGAGTGATGAGACCCTTCTGTTCCTGCTGGACCTGTTTGACCTCAGAAAGCAAAATGAAGGCATGGATTATTTAATTCACAGAGCATGAAGTTTAAAGCAATGAAGGGCTGGGGCCAGATTCCCAGCTGACCACAGTGCAGCACTGGTGACTCTCCTACAGCTGGATCTGCTGTAATAAAACCTGCAAGCTCCACCTCTTTGGAGGATGCTCTATATTTTTAAATCGCTCAGGATTTCAGTCTGATTTGAGGAATGTTCTGTGTAGACAATTAATTAGTTCAAAAAAATGTGCGAGCTGCAACAAAGTTGCCTGTGTAGAAGACTGCAAAACCCTAAATAACATTTAAAAGGAAGCCTGTGTAAAATCTTTTTGGGGTTTCTCTCTTTACAAAATGCAGACAGTAAAGACCAGTAAATTCAAGGTAGGACAAAAGTAAAAAGCTGATTTGCACTGGCCTGTTAAAAATACCTAGCAGTACTGCCAGATGCCCCAAGGTAGCACTGCTTTTCTCATAAGCCAGCTGCCTCACTTTGGGCGGTGTCACTCTCCAAGACCATCCACCATGGAGCATCCAATGGGTGAGGCACTACTGACTCAGGAATCTTATGCTCCTGCCACTTTGTTTTCCCAGTTGTCAGCTCTGTTTATAAATTGTCCACTTATAGTAAATCCAGCACCTGCTATGGACACCTCAAGCTGCCAAGTGCTTGAATGTATCTCAAAATGAGCCATTTCATACTAGCTAGTTATGCTCAACTCTTCCATTAAAGAAGCTTCCCAGGATTTCTAAGGGCAAGCTGAGGCTGTAGTGAACAAGCTGGACAAGCCTTTGGGTTTGCTCTCAGGTATACCTATGATGTACAGTATTTGATGTTAGAATAAAATATCAGATCCACTGGACCTTAAGCATACAACTCTCAGTAAGCATAATATGTTTACCCTCTGCACAGCACTAAAAGAGTAAGACTGGTAAATGATGATGATGATGATGATGATGATAATAATGATAATAAATAATTAAATAATTAAATAATATTTTTATTATTTTTAAAAACTCACTGACTCTTTTGCTGGTTGGTTCAACTGATTTGCAATCGATATCAGCAGAATGTGATGATTATTTGTTAATAACTCCCAGGTGGAAAATATCAGATGCCTGGATTTGTTCACACTTGTTCATCTCTTCCTTTAACCAACCTCCCTCATTCTAAAGGTACTCAAACAGCAAGGAGCAAATACTCAGTTACATGTAACAGAAATTCAAAAGGGTTGAGTCAGCCCTATTGGTTGCCCAAGCACATCCTAAATCAGACTGGCTGTGAGCACAACTCAAATCCTAATGCAAAAGTAAAACAATGTCAAGAAAAAAATGTACCTGCCAGTCTGTGAAGATGGAGGTCTTAGGTTTTCTAATAAGCATGACATCAGGGGAAGCTGGGGCTAGCATGTCTCCAGCTGAAGGAAGGCTTTCGTCAGGCTGCACAACACAAAGGCTTATGAGTTTTGGAATTCAATCCTCCTCCCCTGTGCTCAGAAACAGCTCCATGTTCTTCATTTTCAGACATAATATAATCAGCCTATTTACTAGTCTGGGCTTTGGGGAGGCTATGGATGCACAAGGGGTGGCAGGACTCAGAGATTAACAATTTTATGGGGGTGGTTGATGAACATTTGGGTTCATTATATCCTTCTGTATTTTTTATGTTTTATGAGGTGCAAATGGAAAAACTCAAGGCTAACAGAATATGTCATGGGCTTTTTTCATGTAGCCAAGACTGAATTCATACAGAGGAGAATGAAATGTGGCCTTAAGTGCCTTAAATGGCATATATTTCTGTTTGTCTCTGGACAGTTCATGTCATTTCATGCAGTGCAAAGTTGACCCAAAATGCTACTGAATGAACACTCTTGTACAATGGTAGCCTTTTGCCTGTGTCAAGCTGATTGCACAACTCATCAGCAATCCTGACCTACAAGTCCTGTGGTACTGCCTTGCAGCTGGACCACTCTCAGGAAGGCTCCTCACACCAGGAACAAGATGGTCCTGGTGGTCTGTCTTCAGGGAAGCTGGCACGCAGTGATGCTGAAAAGCAACAGTCTAGAAACACTTCATTAATCTCTCAAGCTTACTGCCTCAAGATAAAAAGAGGTCAAGTGCTCAAGAGGATTCCAAATGCATTAGCTTTGGTACTGCTTTTGCAAACTTCTAATTGTACTTGACATTCACAGACAAAGCAGAAAAAGCTTCACATGATGAGACACCATCCAACCTTTGCTTCAGTTAAGAAAAAAGGACTGAAAAATGTTTTCCAAATAATTTCTCCAGAGTGCCTGACAAAGTCTAGTGAAAGAGAAATAGTCCACCAGAGAGACACCACTGCTGTATGACCACTGCCAAGTGCCTTCCAAGTGTCACATGATTTACTGAGTGGTGAGAGCAAGGGCAGAATAAGTGTGCTGCAGCTAAACAGCAAGTCCTCATCACTGTTTTTTGGCACAGGGTACAGTGACTGTGCAAATTATCAGATTATCAGCAAAAGGTGGAAACAGGCTGACATGAGCATCCACAGCAACCCTGTGCACTACATGGGATTGATAATGGCTTATAGGGCACTTTGCAAGGGAAGTCATTGTGCCCCTGTACTCAGCACTGGTTAGGCCACACCTTGAGTCCTGGGTGCAGTTCTGGGCCCCTCAGTTTAGGAAAGATGTTGACTTGCTGGAACATGCCCAGAGAAGGGCAACAAAGCTGCTGAGGGGTTTGAGACACAAGCCTTATGAGGAGAGGCTGAGGGAGCTGGGATAGTTTAGCGTGGAGAAGAGGAGGCTCAGGGGAGACCTTCTTGCTGTCTACAACTACGTGAAGGGAGGTTGTAGCCGTGTGGGGGTTGGTCTCTTCTCCCAGGCAACCAGCACCAGAACAGGAGGACACAGGCATCAGGCTGCACCAGGGGAGGCTTCAGCTGGATGTTAGGAAGAAGTTCTTCACAGAAAGAGTGATTGTCCATTGGAATGGGCTGCCCAGGGAGGTGCTGGAGTGACCATCCCTGGAGGTGTTTAAGAAGAGACTGGATGAGGCACTTGGTGCCATGGTTTAGTTGATTAGAATGTTTTGGGTGATAGTTTGGGCTTGATGATCTCTGAGGTCCAACCTGGTTAATTCTGTATTCTGTCTTCTGTCTAAGTGCTCATCTAAGACTGCATCCCTTTTTTCAGAGCAAGCTTAGATACATACCTCTGAGGGGCCATTGAACACCTGCCAAAACATTAGTGAAAGTTATTTGAAATACATTGCTGAGAATTGTCTTATTACCATTTTGCTCTTCCTGTCTAAAATCAATAGCAATTCTCTATATTATGGGGACAACATGATAGAAATCTATCATGTTTCCCAGATACTACTTGAAACACTGAACTAATACTGGTTTAAACATGACTCAGGCAGAGCACACAATTCTGGATTATACTTACTTCCTTTACATTTTTATCATGCAGAACAAACCTAAAAATAAAATCAGACACCCAAAATACACTGTAGACCTTTTTAACTCTGAATTAATCCATGTCTAATTTTGTTCTAGTTAATGCTCTAAGCCAACTTTTGCAATTTATGTTTTCAAATCCAGGCATTGTAAGAGTACAACACAAAGTGTTCTGATAATACAGGCTAACTGGTAGAATGGTCTTTCACAGCATGAAATCTGGTTTTTTAGAATTAAAAAATAGTTTCTAAGCACTTAGATGTCTAAAAATGCATTGCTTTTTCTGATCATGGATTAATTGTCAAGAGAGATTATGCAGATGCAAATTCACTTTCTGCTACCAAATATAGGAAACCCAAAAACAGCTAAGAATAATAATCAGTAAGAACAGCTAAGAATAATAATCAGTAAAGAGAATGAATCACATGAATAGGAAGCAATACTCATGTTTCAGCCTTAGATGACTATCAAACTGGAATAGGAAGGCAGAAAGTTTTCACTTCATCAGCAACACTTAGGTTTACTACACTGCTTACACTGCTCTTATTCCTCTGCAGTTCTGATGAACTTCTTTCTTTTATTTTGTTTTAGCATCAGTGATTAAAATTACTTTCTCAATTAAAATTACTTTCTCAACAAAATTCTGAAATATTCACTATAGACATATAACAGTAATAAATCCTGCTTCTCAGTGAAGAAAATCAGAAAATGCACAGTGAGATGCACTGACAGAGGTTAAAGTGTTTACAAGACCTTAGAAACCCATTTTCAAATTAGATTGTTTCTCAAATGACAGAATCACAGAATTTTAGGGGCTGGAAGAGACCTCGAAAGATCATCCAGTTCAACCCCCCTGCCAGAGCAGGATTACCTCACCTGGATGCCCAGGAACACATCCAGGTGAGCTTTGAATATCTTCAGAGAAGGAGACTCCACAACCCTGCTGGGCAGCCTGTTCCAGTACTCAGTCACCTTCACAGTGAAAAAAAATTTCCTCATATTTACATGAAACTTCCTATGCCTCAGCTTCCACCCATTGTCCCTTGTCCTGTCACTGGGCACCACCGAGAAGAGTCTGGCTTCATCCTCATGGTACTCACCCTTTACATATTTATAAACATTGATGAGGTCACCTCTCACTCTCCTCTTCTCTAAAATAAAGAGCCCCAGGTCCCTCAGACTCTTTTGTACAGAAGATGTTCCATTCTCTTAATCATCCTCATGGCTCTGTGCTGGACTCTTTCAAGTAGCTCACTGTCTTTCTTGAACTGAGGGGCTCAGAACTGCACACAATATTTGAGATATGGCCTCACCAGGGCAGAGTAGAAGAGGAGGAGAACCTCTCTTGACCTACTGGTCACACCCCTTCTAATGCACCCCAGAACAGCACTGGCATTCCTGGCCACAAGAGCACATTGCTGGATCACGGTCATCCTTCCATCTACCAGGACCCCCAGGTTCTTTTCCCCTTCACTCCTCTCCACCAGGTCCGTCCCCAACCTATACTGTTGCATGGAGTTGTTGCTTCCCAGGTACAGGACTCTACACTTGCCCTTGTTGAACTTCATCAAATTTCTTCCTGTCCAGCTCTCCAGCCCGTCTAAGCCTAGCTGAATGGCAGCACAACCCTCTGGTGTGTCAGCCACTCCACCCAGTTTTGGGTCATCAGGAAACTTGCTGATGGTGCACTCTGTGTCCTCATCCAGGTTGTTGATGAATATATTGAACAATACTGGTCCCAGTACTGACCCCTTAGAGACTCCACTAGATACAGACCTCCAATTAGACTCCATCAATCTCTTTGACTTCTTTCCTTAAACCATTTCACAGTCCATCTCACTATCCAATGCTGAGACCACACTGCCTCAGTTTAATGTACACTAGCATTTGCTCCCAGATCTGCAGGATGGTTCAAAAAGATGTGTGTCTGTAATTTTTTTGAACATAGCCATCAGCTCCACTGTCAAAGTGGTTAGGTGTTGAGTAAGTGCTTCTGGAAGTGCTTTGGACATGAGCATTGAGTAAAGGAGGGCATGACCTACTTTAAAAATTTGTGCCACTGCATAGGTGAAAAAAGAAAATATGGCAACTACCAAGAAGTGCATTTAAGCACCAAGCAATATATCTTTATATTAAGTACTGTAAACATTCACAGCTCTGGAATTCATTTTATCAGAATGGGTTCATAATTGAAACCTGTTGAGGAAATTATATCTACCTGGATGTTGTTGAATCAAACCCAACACATATCCAGTGACAGAAAATAAACAACTATGGCAAAGCTGAGGACATTCACATTTTTAAGGTTAAGTTCTTCCTATGTTTAGGTATTTGAGAGGACAGTGTTTTGTCACATTGCACTGGCATGACAGTTACTGGTACTCTTGCCACACAGCTTGTGCAGGCTTGTAGTCCTTAAAAGAAGCTGCAGTTTTTGGCTCAAATCAATAGTACGTGCATCTTGACACATGACTTTTGTTTAGGATCTTGTCTGAGAGTCTAAGCTTTCGATCACCGTGTTGATACTGCAAGGAAGATATTTGCCTGTATTTGGTAACACCATTTTCTTTCTCACAAAAGTTTCAGCAGTGCTGAGTGTACATTTCATTTTCATATTCCATATTTTCATATGTGCAGAAGATGGCATCATATGCCACCTGTGTATGCTGATGTACAAGGGCTCCACTGACCTCTAATATTTCTTCAGTGGCAAAGAAATTACTGATGAATATCTGACTGCTGATATGCACCACCATTCAGTAAAAAAGTTTCTGTGCAATAGGATACGGTCTCTTGCCAAGTGTGTTCCAGATAAGGCATTGGAATAGCCATGCTCCTCAAATCTGCCCTGGATTTTGCCTGACATATTTTTATCAGCAAGAATTAGCATCTTTATGGCAGTAACTTCGCACCCTTTTCTCTTACTACAAGCCAGTTCCATGCTGTATGATACTTTCTCCTCCAGTCTATATGGCATTATTGCACCTAATAAGATAAAACTTACCTAACTTCAACCTTACTTGAAAGTAATGGGGAAAGAATCAGGCCTGAATTGTCCATGCTAATCAGAGATATCTAGGTGATGAGAAATACCCGACATAACTCACAATGCTGCATAAATGATTCACATATAACTAAACACCTCTTTTTTTAACAAACAGGAGAATTAATATTGCAGCATAAGTACAAGACAGAAGCCTTCAGAAGCTTCCCTTCAGTGCAATGCTCAGCTTGAAGACTGACAGAAACATCACAGGAACATCACCAGAGCCAGGTCTGGTCTCACTGTCTGAGATGAGGGGTAGCTCATGATATCAAGTCCTTTGTAACAGTGCTATGTTAATTCATTAACATTAATTCATTAATTACTTCATTATCAGAAACAGCCCTTAAAAACAAAGGTGTCTAGGAGAGCTGGACCTACTTCAAGGAAGAACTCCTGAAGGCACAGGAACAGGCTG
Source organism: Picus viridis (assembly GCA_033816785.1). NCBI lineage: Eukaryota > Metazoa > Chordata > Aves > Piciformes > Picidae > Picus > Picus viridis. The sequence goes on along the minus strand of CM066606.1, from coordinate 69,907,048 downwards.
TGCCAATGTGCCGGAAGATGAGCTGCTGGGGCAGATAGACAGCCTGCATGGGTAATGAACTTCTAAAAGAACTAAGGGGAAAAAAAGAGGGTGTATCATCTTTGGAAGAAAGGTGAGGCAACCCATAGAATGTTTAGGGATGTTGCTAGGTCATGTAGGAAGAAAATTGGGCAAAAGTACATTTGGAGCTTAGACTGGCCTCTGCTGTGAAGGACAACAAAAAATCCTTCTATAAATATATTAATAGCAAGAGGAGGAGCAAGGACAACCTCCACTCCTTGGTGGACATGGAGGGGAATGTTGTAACAAAGGATGAGGAAAAGGCAGAGGTACTTAACACCTTCTTTACCTCAATTTTTACTAGCAGGACAGAATGCCTTCCAGACAGCTGGCCTGCAGAGCTGGCAGATGGAGCCAGGGAGCAGCATAGTTTTCCTCTGTTCCAGGAGGAGGCAATTAGAGATCTCCTCAGCTGCTTGGACCCCCACAAGTCCATGGGACCAGACGGGATCCATCCTAGGGTGCTGAGGGAGCTGGCAGATGAGCTGGCCAAGCCACTCTCTATCATTTTTTAACAGTCCTGGCTCACTGGAGAGGTCCCAGAAGACTGGAAGCTGGCCAACATGGTGCCCATCCACAAGAAGGGCCAGTTGGATGAGCCAGGGAATTCCAGGCCTGTCAGCATGACCTCAGTGCCAGGCAAGATTATGGAACAGGTCATCTCGAGTGCGATCACACAGCACTTACAGGATGGCCAGGGGCTCAGGCCCAGCCCACATGGATTTAGGAAGGGCAGGTCCTGCCTCTCCAACCTGATCTCTTTCTATGATCAGGTGACCTGCCTGGTGGATGTGGGGAGGCCTGTGGATGTGGTCTACCTGGACCACTGCAAGGCCTTTGACACAGTCCCCCACAGCAAACTCCTGGCCAAGCTGGCAGCCCGTGGCTTGAACAGGAGAACACTGCGTTGGGTTAAGAACTGGCTGGAGGGCTGGGCCCAAAGAATGGTGGTGAATGGTGCCACATCCAGCTGGCAGCCACTCACTGGTGGTGTGCCCCAAGGATCAGTGCTGGGCCCCATGCTCTTTAACATCTTTATTGATGATCTGGATGAGGACATTGAGTCCATCATCAGTAAGTTTGCAGACGACCCCAAGCTGGGAGCAGGTGTTGATCTGCTGGAGGGTAGAGAGGCTTTGCAGAGGGACCTCGACAGGCTGGACAGATGGGCAGAATCCAAGGGCATGAGATTTAACACATCCAAGTGTATTCTATTCTATTTTTTATGCAGTGTAGTGGTGGGATGAAGCTCAAGACACGTAAGCTTTCTTCACAGGTATCTTAGCTGAGAGCCATCTGGGTCATCTCACACAAAGCCCTTTACCTCCTGGGACTTTGGTTTCACCATCTGTTGAAATAGAGTTAACATTTTTCCTTGTGATGCTTGAAAATCAGCTGCTGCTAAGAGGTATTTGACTATAATTTAGGTAAAACCACATAAAACTTTGTGGGGGCTTTGCACAAAGAAATTATGAGTGCTTTCCCTAAAGTGTCCATCACAGGATGTGAATCTCTCTGAGGTACAGAAATACTACTGTTTCCCTGCAACAGTCAGGGAATCAATCACAGGCTGCCACTGCTGCTTCGTGTTCATATCTACCTCTTACCATCTGCATCAAATGCACAAATTCAAACCTGCCTGAGCTCCTCACCTCCCACCAGTTCTCTGTCACAATGCCACATTTCTTCACTGCTGAGACTTTGAACAAGGTCTGAATGGTTATAACCATGAACTGAGAGGACAAGTGCTGGTATTAGGGTCCCGCCCCAAGGATATATTTGATAGGCAAAGCAGTGCAGTTACGAGAGATCCACCAGCCATGGTCAGTGTGACAAGCTAAGACATGGGAAATCAGAGGCCAGGTTACTCATCGGAGCTGGCCAGCAAGAGGAATGGGAGTCTCTCATGTAAGAAGCCTTCAACTGGTAGTCCTGTTTTGGTCATAAGGTGAACTTTGAAAGGGAAAGACTGGGTGGTTCAGATACCATCAGATAAAGAGTTTCTAGCATAAGCAGATAAGTTACACCAGAAACAATGCTCCTCAGCTCCTTCCCCTACAGACACAAATAAAGCATGCTGACCTTTATGAGTTTCATTTGGGGTAATTGGTTATCCTTTGGGAATAGCCTGGGGTGACTCTGGTGCAGTGAGTGCACTAACATGACTCATACACTGAGTGACATGTTACAACACCTCAGAGTGGCTTGCAAATCTAGTCACCCATTATCTTAGCTACATTTTACCATGACATTGCACAGTACTTGCCTGGATTTCTTCTTGTACCTAGGCAAGATACATAGCAGAAATCTATTAAAATAGTAGTGATGAAAGAAAAGTTGTTTGGGGGTTTTTGTTTCCAAATTTTTCATCTTTCTGGCTATTTACTAGTAGTCAGAAGGCCCTCTTCTAGGAATCAGGTGTTGTAGTTAAGACCTCCACACAGCTCTAGAAATGCCATAGCTATGAAATGGTTCTTAGTGAGTCCTAGATACATACTTGTGGGAAAAGGAAAATATTCTTGTGTCCCACAGTATGGTAAGCAAAACATAATTGATTTTAAGCAGATACTAAACACTGCTATATGAAAACCTCAATGTATTCACCAAAACTTTTTTTTAAATAAAAATAGTTGTATTTTTTCTTCCTTTTATATATAGAGAGAGGATACTTGTTTCCCAGGATGCTTTCCTGGGGGTAGGTCTTTGGGGTGAGGGTAGCATTTAAAATTAGGCTTATTTATGTATTTATTCTGGCTAGATACATGACTGATTCTTGCATTGTTTCCACTTACGTTAAGTAATCAACATTTCCCTTCCTTGAACAGCATTTCAATCTTAATTTGGCAGTGGTTTAAACATATCAGTACTAGAAACTCTAAGTATGTTCTGAAATAAGCACACTCAAGTGCAAGATACCTCCTGGTCTGCTTTTAATTCCAGTCAAAGGTTCAGTAGAAGCTCTCCGAGAAGGAAATATAACCTCAAGCAAACTATTTTAATGCTCTAAGGAAACATACTTTCAGGCGAAGCTAAACACAGCTCTCTCTAAATTACTGGGTAGTCATTCTCAGGGTATGAAAGCGTATCAGCAGACTAAACGGACTTTCTCCACTTTGACAATTGAAGGGAAACATGTGGCAGAGAAGAAAATTCATTTCCCCTGTCCTGAAATAAAGATGTAAGTTTATTATGATCACATTTGTGGATTCTGTCAATGGTACTGCTCTAGCCTATATCCATCCTTGCAGAGAGCTCTCAGATGTGCAAGCACAGTGGATAGTAAATGCCTTATAAAAAGATCCAGCATATAAGATTAGGAAATACAAAAAAATGAGGAAATTATTAAAAGCACAGTTATAACTTGTCAAAATAGTTACAGACCTGTAGCTTAGATGAGGTCAAACTTAGGAGAGAAAGCAGGCTTTACAGGGACATTATTCTGTGTTTTATAGAAATGGTTACAGCTGTGTCCTGACCTTCAGTCCCAATAAGATATTCTTGTTTAAGTTCATAAGGAATAAATAGAATAGAATAGAATAGAATAGAATAGAATAGAATAGAATAGAATAGAATAGAATAGAATTAACAAGGTCGGAAGAAACCTTTGAGATCATTGAGTCCAACCTACCATCCAATATTATCTAATCAACTAAACCATGGTACCAAGCACCCCATCCAGTCTCTTCCTAAACACCTACAGTGATGGTGACTCCACCACCTCCCTAGACAGCCCATTCCAATGGCCAATAACTCTTTCTAGGAAAACAGGAGGAGAGAGGAAATCTGGCCGTTTCTAAAGGAGAGGTGTCTTACTACATGGAGACAGTGAGATGGCCTGTCTGGAAAGCTGTCTGCCAGCTAGGCCTGATGCAAACTAGCCACCTCCTAAAGAGCTTTCCAGTTTAGTGTTTATGTACAAGACAGTTAACCAAAGTGAATTCCCTTGTATTTCCTTAATAGACATCATTCCTAAAATTAAACTGATTTCCTGGATTCTTTCAAATAAAACTACCAAAAATAGTCTCATAGCACTGCCAAAAAGTTAATGCAGTCCAAATTCCCATGGAAAGCATCAGCACGTGGTATTTCCTTCAGCTGATGTGTAATTCCTACCCAAATGAAATGCTATGAACCTCGCCTGGAGTGCGGGAGCCACAGCCATTATCCATAAACAGGGGGATGTATAGCAGCTATTTTCTTTCTTCATATGGGAGTTGAAAAAAGAATATTTTTACTAATGAGACATTTGAAGGAATGTTGTACTTTTAGGGTTATTAAATAGATCAAATAGAAAATACACTCTGTTCTAAATAAAAACAAAAATTTGGCAATGGCTCTGTATCAAGACTAATAAGGTTAACAGGAATATGTATAGAAATCTGGAGTTTGAGAGACAAATCTGTTGAGATGTTGAGTAATTTTTTCTTGTTTAGACTATTAAGCATTGTTTAGTCTCTGTAACGAGCCTCGGTGACTCAATGGAATTATTCATTTTTCCAGGTCCAAAAGACAGATGTTGATTCTCCTCACCATTTCGCTAGAAAGAAAAGGAATTACAAAATAAAATCATGGGGTTTAAAGTCCTTTTAACTGACTCAGGCCCCTAGTTTACACTATTCCTCTAACTAATAACAACTGTTCCCATTTGAGTTTCAGATTAAGTCATCTTGGGGTCCACTCTATGAACCTAGATGGCTCTTCAGAGCTGCTTTAAAAATCAGGACTTGCAAGTAAGCTTGTACATTCTGACATTTCTGGTAACTGTAGCATAGTGCTGATGCAATAGGCTGAGCTATTAATATTTAATATCAGTATCTTTATGAGTTTTGTGTGAGGCCTTAATCTGTGCATTCTTTTGAAACAGGACAGGACTGATTTTGTTTCAACTGTGCTTTAGTTCTTTTTGTGTGCAAGTCATACAAGAAACTCTCATTCTTAAAAATATTTCTCTGCACTACAACGCTGTTCGTTGTGAGAGGGAGTGGGGAACTGTGGAAATGGAGGGATGTTTAAAGTCAGAAAAAAATTAATTATGTAGTGGGAAATTAGCTGGAGCAATGCATTTCAAACTCTTCTGTTTGCTGAGGGTGCACTTGATCCCATCTATGTCATTGATGGAGATTCTGAACAGCACTGGTCCCCACGATGGACCCCTGAGGGGCACCACTTGTCACGGATCTCCATCTGGACATCGAGCCATTGTCCACTACCCTCTGGATGTGATCCTCCAACCAGTTGCTTACCCAATGAACATTTTTCTCTAAAATACATATCTCAAATTCGTAAAGAATGTTGAGGGAGACCAAGTTAAAGACTTTACAGATGCACAGATGACAGTCAATAACTCTTCCTGTGCCCACTAATGTAGTCACTCCATCATAGAAGTCCAGAAGTTTGGTCAGGCAGGATTTGCCATTGGTGAAGCCATGCTGGCTGTCTCAAATCACCTCCATGTCCTCCATGTGCTTTAGAGTATATTCTAGGAGCTTTCCAGGCATAGAGGCGAGGCTGACAGGTCAGTAATTTCCAAGGTCTGCTTTTCTACCTGTCTTAAAAATGTGTGCAATGTTTCTTCTTGTCAGGTCCCGTAGACCTATGTATGTTCAGGTTCCTCAGGTGGTCACAAAACTGATCTTCTCTTACAGTGGGAGGGACTTCACTCCCCTAGTCCCTATCTTGTGGTGCATTCACTTGAGAGGCAAGAAAGACTGCCTGTGAAGACTAAGACAAAACAGTTGTTGAGTACCTCAGCCTTCTCTATTGTAACCAGTTTGCCAGTCTTGCTCTTCAGGGTGGGGTACTCTTCTTCGACTTCCCTTCTCTGTGTGACTTATCTGTAGAAAGTCTCATTATTATTCTTAGATTCTCTTACCATGTTCAGCTCCAGACACATCTTGACTTCAGGCCTTCCTGACTCCACCCTTATAAAACCAGGAAGCATCCTTATACTCTTCTTAGGACCACCTGTGCATTTCCTTCTCCTTTGATTTGACCAGCAGGTCTCCACTCAGCCATGCCAATTTCTTGCCTTCCTTGCCTGATTTCTTACACAAGAGCTTTTGTGCTCTACAGAAAGCATTGGTAAAGATCTGCCAGCTCTGTTCTGCCCCTTTGTCTCTGAGGGCTGTTTCTCAGAGTATCCTATTGACTAACTCCTTGAAAAGCTGGAAGTTTGCTTTCCTAGAAGTCAGTGTCTTGACTTTATCCTTTGCCAGACACATATCCTTCAGGACTGTGAACTCCACCAGTACATGATCATTGCTGCTCAGGCTGCCTCCAATCTTAACATCTCCAGTTAGATCACTGGTGTCAGTCACCATCAGGTCCAGTATTGCATCCACTCTCTGTCAGGGCAGTCTATTACTTGCCTTAAGGATATAAGTAATGCCTTAAGGTATTCTAAGGTCTCCTGGATTGACATTTTACTTTTACTTCAGATGTCAAGGTGTTTGGAGTTTCTCTGCAGGGCAAGGGACTCCTGTAGTTAGGGGACGAAGGCTTTATCAATAGGCTCTCCTTGACTGGGTGGTCACTAATAGACACCAACTGTAAGTTTCTCTTTGTTGTCTCAGTCTCTAATTCTTACCCATAAGGTTTTGAACTGCTCATGGCTTTATCTGATTCTGTCCTCAGGTCTGTTTTGAATATATTTGTTCACAAGGGGAAGCTATAAATAATGTAAACTTTCACAGAAATGCAAATTACAGCCTAGTTGCACATGCCTGAGTGAGGACTAGAACTGAGCAGCCTAGCCCTTATTAACATTTTAGAACCTTTGAATCAAAGTGATGTTATAGGTTTAAACGTAACCAAAAATTGTAACGGGTTTTCATGTTACATATAATTCCATCTAGCTCTTTAATAATGAGTAAAACACTTGAAAAGTAATCTAGCAGAGTATTTTAAAATACAATCTAGCAAAGTTGTAATGGAGTATTTTAAAATACAGGCTTTTCTGTAAAATATACATCTTAAAGGCTACTGGGAGTGATCAATACAAAGACCGAAGGAATTAATTTCTAAAAATCGGGCTTCTTATTTAATTGTTACATGTGGATTTAAGTGCAGGAATGTCAACACATATTTGAAAATCCTAAAAAATACAGCCTTTTCAGATATAGGTCAAATTGTGGTCAGGCAGTCATGTGCCTCAATTACCTTCAGGAAAGGCTGCAGTTGCACTTGAAGGGCTTAAATGGTCCACTACTTACATAAGGAAGGAGTCTAAGGCCCTCATGCCTTGCATGTAATCTCACTCCCTAGGTCTGATCTAGTTGTAAAGCTACTATTAGTTCAGTGCCTGGATATGCTAGAAACTCTCAGTGAAGTTACCAGTCTGTCAGTTAAATTATTGCTTTTACTGATAATGGCTGAAAAATATGGTTGAATGTCTTCCACTGAAGAGCAGAGAGTCAACAACAACCTCCTACCTGGGATTTACCTTTAATTCCATAGGATACAATGTCTTTTGTTCCTACTTTTTGTGCTTTCCCTACATATACAAAACCTGATGTCCCTCAAAGTATTCTTAAGGTGACTATAGGATATTTGGTTTTAGCTGATTACAATAATGATGCATAATTATCAAATTTTATTTACTTCCTAGCAGCCCATCCATTCACATCTACTGATGTCAGATAAGCTCCACATTTAATTTCTTTTTCAAGGCATGGCCCTGAGTCATGTTTGCCAGTGAGGCCAGGGGTCCCTGTCAGACCTCAGGGACCTTGACAGGCTGGAGAGGTGGGCACTAGCCAGCCTCATGAGCTTCAACAAGACCAAGTGCAGGGTCCTGCAGCTGGGTCGAGGCAATCCCAGGCACAAATCCAGGCTGGGCAGGGACTGGCTGGAGAGCAGCCCGGAGGAGAGAGCCTTGGGGGTGCTGGTGGACGAGAAGCTCAACATGAGCTCTCAATGTACACTTGCAGCCCGGAAAGCCAATCAGATCCTGGGCTGCATCAAGAGAAGTGTGGCCAGCAGGTCAAGGGAGGGGATTCTCCCCCTCTACTCAGCCCTGGTGAGACCCCACATGGAGTCCTGCGTCCAGTTCTGGAGCCCCTATTACAGGAGGGATGTGGATGTGCCGGAACGTGTCCAGAGAAGGGCCACGAGGATGATCAGAGGGCTGGAGCACCTCTCCTATGAGGACAGACTGAAGGAGTTGGGGCTGTTCAGTCTGGAGAAGAGAAGGCTCTGAGGTGACCTCATTGTGGCCTTCCAGTATCTGAAGGGGGCCTACAGGAAGGCTGGGGAGGGACTTCTCAGGATCTCAGGTAGTGATAGGACTAGGGGGAATGGAATGAAGCTGGAGGTGGGGAGATTCAGGCTGGATGTGAGGAAAAGTTCTTTCCCATGAGAGTGGTGAAGCCCTGGAATGGGTTGTCCAGGGAGGTGGTTGAGGCCCCATCCCTGGAGGTGCTTAAGACCAGGCTGGATGAGGCTCTGGCCAGCGTGATCTAGTGTAGGGTGTCCCTGCCCATGGCAGGGGGTTTGGAACTAGATGATCCTTGTGGTCCCTTTCAACCCTGACTGATACTATGATACTATGATACTATGATATAGTAAGGAATGAGCACTCCAGAAGGCTCTGAAATCAGAAAGTGGCAAAGGCAGTTTGTCTCAAAGCATAAATCCAAGAGATAGAAATAGATGTCAGGCTATTGGGTTCCAATCCTTGACTATTTCCAGTTGTCAGACCATGTTGATGTATGACAAAGATCTGTCAACTCAAAGGCAAATAAGATGCCTTTCTAAACTAAATCAAAATTTACAATCTTTTTTTAAATGATGATCAAAGAGATGTCTCTATCCTTCAGTGGGGGTTGGAATGTTGCTTTTTAAAGTGTGACAAATAATAACACAGATTCACATTTTAACAGCGTATCATTTCTTCATTTCTATTGCTGGTCATGCCGCATTATTTTATTCTTGCTACTTTCGAGGCACTTGATTTAGGTACTGAGAGCCTAAGATGAACGTGAATTATTTTTCATATTTTATAATGCACAAATAATCTCAAAAAAAAAAAAAAAAAAAAAAAAAAAGAGGCATCACAAGGCTGTCTCCATTTTGTGGGGCTAACTAGCTTGCAGACCTTAAAAGGCTGTGGGTATCATTTGTCTTAATATATAATTAATTGTGCAGTTTTCGTAATATCACTGGTGTCTAAACTGATGTAAAGATGTAAAGATAGGATCTGAATAAATCCAAGTGTGTGGCTGATGTTTCCACAACCAGTCACTGGGAACAGAGGATATTCCTGCCTGAGATACTCAAGACAGTAAAATTTCTCACTGTAAGAGCTAAGTAGATCATTCTTGTCAAAGAAGCTGGAATTGAAAATCACAAGCATAAAAGCCTTTCATGTTTTCACATTCTCAGTGCGTTGTCTTGTTATCTCATAAAAGAAATTTATAATTAATCATAAGGACTGCTCACAGCATGTTTTGTTGTGTTTAGGGTTTTGCTGCTGGTGTTTGTGTAACAAAAGTTTCTGACAGCACTTGCATTTTAAAGAGGTTTTCTATGAGCTCTTGATGCAGTTTTAAAATAATGTGATGACAAATCCTTCTACTGAATTCTGGAAGGGGGAATATAGAATAGCATAGAATAGCATAGCATAGCATAGCATAGCATAGCATAGCATAGCATAGCATAGAATAGAATAGAATAGAATAGAATAGAATAGAATAGAATAGAATAGAATAGAATAGAATAGAATAGAATTAACCAGGTTGGAAAAGACCTCAGAGATCATCAAGTCCAACCCATCATCCAACACCATCTAATCAACTAAACCATGGTGCCAAGTACCTCATCCAGTCTCCTCTTAAACACCTCCAGTGATGGTGACTCCAGCACCTTCCTGGGCAGCCCATTCCAATGGACAATCACTCTTTCTGTGAAGAACTTCTTCCTAACATCCAGCCTAAACCTCCCCTGGTGCAGCTTGACACTGTGTCCTCTTGTTCTGGTGCTGGTTGCCTGGGAGAAGAGACCAACCCCCACCTGGCTACAACCTCCCTTCAGGTAGTTGTAGACAGCAAGAAGGTCTCCCCTGAGCATCCTCTTCTCCAGGCTAAACAATCCCAGCTCCCTCAGCCTCTTCTCATAGGGCTTGTGTCTCAAACCCCTCACCAGCTTTGTTCCCTTCTCTGGACATGTTCCAGCAAGTCAACATCTTTCCTAAACTGAGGGGCCCAGAACTGGACACAGGACTCAACGTGTGGCCTAACCAGTGCAGTGTACAGGGGCACAATGACTTCCCTGCTCCTGCTGGCCGCACCATTCCTGACTCAGGATGCCATTGGCCTTCTTGGCCACCTGGGCACACTGCTGCCTCATGTTCACCTTCCTATCAACCAGTATCCCCAGGACCCATTCTGCCTGGCTGCTCTCCAGCCACCCTGACCCCAGCATGCAGCACTGCATGGGGTTGTTGTGACCAATGTGTAGAACCTGGCACTTAGATTTGTTAAATCTCATGCCATTGGACTCTGCCCATCTGTTCAGCCTGTCAAGGTCCCTCTGCTGAGCTCTCCTGCCCTCTAACAGATCAACACCTGCTCCTAGCTTGGTGTCATATGCAAATTTACTGATGATGGACTCAATGCCCTCATCCAGATCATCAATAAAGATATTGAACAGCATGGGGCCCAGCACTGATCCCTGGGGACACCACTAGTGACTGGCTGCCAGCTGGAGGTGGCACCATTCACCATCACTCTCTGGGCTCGGCCCTCCAGACAGTTTCTAGCCCAGTGCAGAGTGCTGCTGTCCAACCCATGGGCTGACAGCAATATTTAACACAGAATATTTAACACTTCTAACTGCACCCTCTGATCAATCCAATGAAAGCAGTAAATATACAACAGGTGTGAATAAGATACATATCTATATCTTTGTCATCACCTTTTTAGTTTGCTGCTGTTCAGATGTGTTCCCCAAAGAGCAGACGTACAGCACCCTGAATTTCATAATCATATTTTTCTGATCATAGCACATGGGCTCAAACTATGTGAAAATAATACATGTTCACTTAGACAAGATAAAGTTCAAACCTTTGGTCTGCCCACTTTCTACCTCCAGTCACATATTTTCACTTTTCTGTTTGGACAATTGTTGGCTCTAAGTCGTCTTTATCTATGCTGTTTTTTCTTCCTTTTCTTTCTCCCCTAAGTAAGTGGTCAAGGGGTTAGGATCTGGAGGCAGAGACATGGTGGGACAGCTCACATGGCTGGAATGTGGTCATGGATGGCTATGCCCTTTTAGGAGACACAGGTCAACAAAGTGAGGTTGCGGAGTTGCTCTTTACATGGGGGAGCAACTAGAATGTCTTGAATTCTGTCCAGGGATGTATGAGAGGTGAGTTGACAGTTTGTGGGTGCAAATTAAGGGGCAAGCTGGCATGGGTGATACTGTTGTGGGTGTTTATTACAGGCCACCCAATCCGGACAAGAAAGTTGATGAGACCTTCTATAAGCAGCTGACAGCAGCATCACAATCACAGGCCCTGGTTCTCATGGGGGATTTTAACCACCCAGATATTTGCTGGAAGACCTACTCAGGCAGCCACCCACAGCCCAGCAGGTTCCTCCGGTGCATTGACTATAAATTCTCGATGCAAATGGTGAATGAACCAATTAAGAGTGGGGTGCCACTGGACATACTACTCATGAACAAGGATAATCTGGTTGAAGTCCTGGGTTAGGGACTGGCTGCAGGGCCAAGCCCAGAGACTGGTGGTGAATGGTGCCACATCCAGCTGGAGGCCAGTCACCAGTGGTGTGTCCCAGGGATCAGTGCTGGGCCAAATCCTATTCGATAGCTTTATCAATGGTCTGGACAAGGGGATTGAGTCCACCATTAGTAAATTTGCAGAAGACACCATGCTGGGAGCAGGTGTTGGTCTGTTAGAGGATAGGAGAGCTCAGCAGAGGGACCTGGACAGATGGGCAGAGTCCAATAGGATGGCATTTAACAAGTCCAAGTGCTGGATGCTGCACTTGAGTCACAACAACCCCATGCAGTGCTACAGGCTGGGGACAAAGTGGTTAGAGAGCAGCCAAGCAGAAAGGGACCTGGGTTAGGAACTGGCTGGATGGATGGGCCCAGGAAGTGGTGGTGAATGGTGCCACATCCTGCTGGCAGCCAGTCACTAGTGGTGGCCCCCAGGGATCAGTGCTGGGCCCCATCCTCTTCAATGTCTTCATTGACGATCTGGATGAGGGGATTGAGACAGTCATCAGCAAATTTGCAGATGACACCAAGTTGGGAGCAGATGTTGGTCAGTTAGAAGATGGAAGGACTCTGCAGAGGGACCTCGACTGGCTGGACAGATGGACGGAGTCCAATGGGATGGCATTTAACAAATCCAAGTGCCGGGTGCTGCACTTTGGCCACAACAACCCCATGCAGAGCTACAGGCTGGGGTCGGAGTGGCTGGAGAGCTCCCAAACAAAAAGGGACCTGGGGGTGCTGATCGACAGCCACCTGAACATGAGCCAGCAGTGTGCCCAGGTGGCCAAGAAGGCCAACGGCATCCTGGCCTGCATTAGGAATGGTGTAGCCAGCAGGAGCAGGGAAGTCATTGTGCCCCTGTACTCTGCTTTGGTTAGGCCGCACCTTGAGTCCTGTGTCCAGTTCTGGGCCCCTCAGTTTAAGAAGGACATTGAGACTCTTGAACGTGTCCAGAGAAGGGCAACAAGGCTGGTGAGAGGCCTTGAGCACAGGCCCTATGAGGAGAGGCTGAGGGAGCTCGGATTGCTTAGTCTGGAGAAGAGGAGGCTCAGGGAAGATCTTATTGCTCTCTACAACTACCTGAAGGGTGGTTGTAGCCAGGAGGGATTTGGTCTCTTCTCTCAAGCAACCAGCACCAGAACAAGGGGACACAGTCTCAAGCTGCAACAGGGGAGGTTTAGGCTCAAGGCGAGGAGAAAGTTCTTCACTGAGAGAGTCATTAGCCATTGGAATGAGCTGTCCAGGGAGGTGGTGAAGTCACCATCCCTGGAGGTGTTCAAGAGGGGATTGGATGTGGCACTTGGTGCCATGGTCTAGTCATGAGGTCTTGGGTGACAGGTTGCACTTGATGATGTTTGAGGTCTCTTCCAATCTTGGTGATTCTGTGATTCTGTGAAGTAGTGCGAATTGAGGGCAGCCTCGGCTGTAGCGACTATGAGATGGAGTTTAAGATCTTGTGCAGTAGGAACAGAATACCAATCAAGATCACAACCTTGGACTTCAGCAGGGCCAACTTTAGCATGTTCAGACAATTGCTAGGAGAAATCTCATGAGACAGGGTTTCAGAAGGCAAAAGGGCCCAAGATAATTGGTTAATATTTAAGGACCACTTCTTCCAAGCTCAAGATCATCCCAACAAGTAGGAAATCGAGAAAGGGAGACAGGAGACCTGCATGGTTAGGTAACTACTGCTGGGCAAACTCAAGTGGAAGAAGAGAGTCTACAGAGCATGGAAAAAGGGGCAGGCCACTTGAGAGGAGTGTAAGACAGTCGTCAGAGATATAGGGAGGCAAGTAGAAAAGCTAACTTGGAATTCTACCTTGCAAGGGAGGTCAAGAAAAACAGAAAAGGCTTCTTCAAATACATTGCAGGAAAAACTAACACCAGAGGCAATGTGAATGAGGTGGGTGCCTTGGTGACAGAGGATACAAAGAAGGTGGAGTTACTGAATGCCTTGTCTCAATCCATGCTGCTGGAGGCTGTCCTCAGGAGCCCCAGATGACTGAAGCATCAGAGAAAGACAGGACAAAGGAGGAGTTTTCCTTGGTTGATGAGGACTGGGTTAGGGAACAGTTAACTAATCTGGACATCCATATATCCATGGGTCCTGATGTGATGCACCCAAGGGTGCTGAGGAAGCTGGTGGAGGTCATTTGCAGACCATTCTCCATCGTCTTTGGTAAGTCATGGCAGACAGGAGAGGTGTCTGGAGACTGGAAGAAGGCAAACACCATTCCAATCTTCAAAAAGGTTAAGAAAGTAACAATAGACTGGTAACTATAGACTGGTCTGCATCACCTCCATCCCTGGAAAGGTAATGGACCAACTTATCCTTGATGCTGTCCTTAGGCATATCAAGGACAAGAGGAAGGGGAAGAGGAAGTCATGTCTGAACCAACCTGATAGCCTTTTATGAGGACATAACCAGGTGGATAGATGATGGTAGAGCAGTGGATGTGGTTTACCTTCATTTCAGCAAAACATTCAACACTGTCTCCGACAGCACCCTTGCAGCTAAGCTGAGGCAATGTGGTCTGAATGACCAGGTAGTGAGGTGGAAAGAGAACTGGTTGAAGGAAAGAAGTCAGAGAATTGTGGTCAATGGGATAGAGTCCAGTTGGAGGCCTGAGTCTAGTTGGAGGCCTGTATCTAGTTGAAGGCCTGTGCCTAGCGGAGTCCCTCAGGGGTCAGTACTGGGACCATGCTGTTCAATATATTCATCAATGGCCTGGAAGAGGGCACTGAGTGCACCATCAGCAAGTTTGCTGATGACCCAAAACTGGGTGGAGTGGCTGACACACCAGAGGGTTGTGCTGCCATTCAATGAGGCTTAGACAGGCTGGAGAGCTGGACAGGGAGAAACTGAATGAAATTCAACAAGGGCAAGTGTGGAGTCCTGCACCTGGGAAAGAACAACCCCATGTATCAGTATAGGTTGGGGACCAACATGCTGGAGGGCAGTGAAGGGGAAAGGGACCTGGGGGTCCTGGTGGACGGAAGGATGATCATGATCCAGCAATGTGCTCTTGTGGCCAGGAAGGCCAATGCTATTCTGGGGTGCATTAGAAGGGGTGGGACCAGTAGGTCAAGAGAGGTTCTCCTCCCCTTCTACTCTGCCCTGGTGAGGCCACATCTCAAATATTGTGTGCAGTTCTGAGCCCCTCAGTTCAAGAAGGACAGGAAACTCCTTGAAAGAGTCTAGCACAGAGCCACAAAGATGATGAAGGGAGTGAAACATCTCCCTTATAAGGAGAGACTGAGGGAGCTGGGACTCTTTATCTTAGAGAAGAGGAGACTGAGGGGTTACCTTATTAATGTTTATAAATATGTAAAGGGTAAGTGCCAAGAGGATGGCAGGCTCTTCATGGTGATGCCCAATGACAGGACAGGGGGCAATGGGTAGAAGCTGAGGCACAGGAAATTCCATGGAAACATGAGGAAATAATTTTTCGCTGTGAGGCTGCTGGAACATTGAAAGAGGCTGCCCAGGGGAGTTGTGGAGTCTCCCCTTCTGGAGATATTAAAAACCTGCCTGAATGTGTTCCTGTGTGATGTGCTCTAGGTGACCCTGCTCTGGCAGGAAGGTTGGATTAGAGGTCCCTTCTAACCCCTAACATTCTGTGACTCTGATTCTGTGAAGTATTGATTTGGTCCTGTGTGACTAGGGGTGCTGAAGGCCCCAAGGTAACTTCTTACCTAAGGACAGAAGATGAACTGTGAGACACAGCATTGGAACACAATTCTCTTTCAGGCTCACATTAAACATGATCCTACAGCTGAGACTAATCCTTTAGTCTGTAGGGCTATCTCATCTTCTCTGTGATCAGTACACAATGTCCTAGTAAGTGCACATAATGCCCTTGGTACAGGCTTGCATCTACAGCTGCTCAAATGTTTATAATCGTGCACCCCTGGATCAAATTTTACAGTGTTCGGGTCCACAAGCCTGCATGAACATGATTTGGAGTGTAATTCTGTAACAGATACACACAATGTGCATCATTTTATGCATTGAAATGCAAATGGTTAGGGTTTTGCTTCAAGTCAGCTAAAGGATCAGTTGTGCTTGATCACACATGTACATCAGGTAAGTTAAAATCCAGGAGAGCAATTCTGATCCACTTGGCTGACAGCTGTGAGAAGCATGCAATGCATGGGTGCATCTGAAGTTCTCTGCAGTGCTTTCAGCAGAGCAGATTGAACCTGATGGGAGTGATGAGTTTCCTGAAAGATAAAATAGTCTGCTGTGTTTAAATTCTAGCTAACTGGGAAGACTTCAAATCATGCTTCAGAAGTACAGATATAACTTGCTTTTTCTGCCTCAGGTCTTCAAGACATCTGAGACTCATAACTGATTCATAGATAGTCAAAAAGATTTATCAGGGTTATGTTAAACTCTGCATGTTCTTATGTTGTAAGTACTTCCTAAGTAACTATGATATGACAACTTCTGTGCGTAGTCGAGTAACCTATCCAGTGGTCCCCAAACAATGGGACATCAGGAGGCATTCCAGAACAGATATTACTGTGAGCACCAGCTAATTTAATTTATTCCAACACCACAAGACAGCAAGACAACTTTTTGTAAGCTGTCTTCATTATTTCTTGCGCATCAAGCTGCCTCAACGAGAAAGCATTTTCAAGTGTTTTCCTGGGGTGGGAGGTGGGGAGGACAGAATACTTTCTCTCATGATTTTGGGGTTTCTAACCATGAAGATAATTATTCCTCCAATTTTCTGTTGAAGTGACTGGTAAAATAAGAAATAAGTTGAAAAGAGATGCACGAACCCTGAAATTTTCAATGCTGTGCTGAAAAGACATACATAGTTTGGCAGAAAATAAACTTCTTCATTTAGGCTCCAAATTTCTTTTTAATACAGCCATTTCATGGTACTATGATTGAAGCAACTAGGAAGTTCTCTTACATAAGCAGCACATCACAGATTACACAAAAATAGTACCAATTACTGAATACAGTGCCATGTCCTGCCCTTAGAGTCTCTTGACCTCTTGTTTAGAAAGATGGTAATTCCTTAACCTCAGACTGTCAGCTGTATAGCAGTCAAGATGAGGATACATGGTCCTTAAGAATTGGAATAAAACTGGCATTTAGAAACCATAGAATCATAAAATATTTTTTAATTGGAAGATGCCTTCATGATCATCTAGTTCCAACCCCCGTGCCACACTCAGGGACACTTTCCACTAGTTGAAGTTGCTCATCTCACTACATAAGACTTTGGCCCCACCCACTCTGGCCTTGAGAGACTGGACAGCAGAAATTTAATTGCTACTATGATCTACCCTAGGGTAGAACTAGGCATTATTCTAACTGATCTAATTCCTCCCATCCAATCTAATCATATTGAAATTGCCTATTTCTGTATGAAGCTATTAAAAAAACCCAAACAATGGCAACAACAAAAATAAAATTCAAATCAATGCACACACAAAATTTAACTGTTTTTTCCTCTCATTATGACAAGTGTTAAAGGGCATATTTCCATGGACTGTTTGAAGAGGTCATAAAAATTAGAGTTTTAACTGATAAAAGTAACTTAACTACAAAGAAAACTTTTCACTCTAGTGCCAATAATCTTCCATTTTCTTCAAGAAGGAATATGATGCTAGAGGCATGTTTTGAACTTAACTTTGTGTCATGGGTTTAAGAACTTGGATGTCTTAAACCATGGAGTTGAAAGTCCTCCAAGTACCAGAGAGTGGTGGACCAGAAAGTGTACTCTTTTGTTATTTCATTCCCAGAATACCTGCATCTTCTCTCTATGAATGATCAGCACAAGCTGTACAGACCCTTCTCCTCTCTCTGCTCCCCTTGCAGTGCAGGCTCCTTTACTGTCAAGGCGAGTAGAGCCTTAAGCTGGTGAGATGAACTGCGTCATTCAGGCCTGGGTGGCAGGGGCAGCATTTCAGGCCTGGCTGGGGGAAAGGTTTTGGGAAGGTGATGGCCTGGTGAGGTTTCTGGGGAAGCCCAGAGTGGGGAGTTGGGCTGAATATGAATTTTTGGGTATGCTTGTATGTATTTATACTGATATGTTTAGTTGTGAATAGTACTTCCATTTAAATATCCAGTTCTTTCCAGTCCTGTGTGAATCATTTTCTTTACTCCTTCGGGAAGAGGTGAATAGCATCTGTGTCACTCTCTACAAACCCTGGACACTTTGTTAAGTAATGGTCTTGAATGATTAATGGGAATAAAGGACACATTATCAAACCCCTTGATCATGTCTTGCATACAGTGAAGAAAGTATCACATATAGAAATAGCATGTGCGTCTCGTGTGGTTTTGAAAACATGTTTTGCCATCATTTTACACTTCTTGAAGAGTGACAGCATGTAGCTGATGAATGTTTGTACAGGGCATATAGGTCTCAGTAGACTTTAAAACTGTCCTAATTTTAAGTAGTGTGAACTCAGAGCATGCATAACTTTAAACCAATTTAATCTTTGTTGAAAGCTTATGTAAACACAGGATGCTTCCTCTGCAGAATTCTTACAAGATGATTGCTCCACGGGTCTCTATAATGCATATTCCCTTTCAGATCTTTGATTTTTGATCTACAAAATGTCTTTGGGAGACTGTTCTTATGTTATAGGTTGTAAAATATGTAGATGCATTGTAATTCAAAGAATACTGACATTTTGCATGCCTACTCTGCATTTACAAAACATACAACTACCACGGCTAAGTACACACAGTACTGTATCCAAATAATCATGATTCATCTTTTCTGTCTTTCTCAGCTACTAATTCCCTGCCAAGTTTCACTGCTGGTACTTTGGTATTGTCTAAAGATCTGAAAACAGTATATGGTTGGCAATAATTGCATAAATAAATTAAAAGATCCCAGTTAGATATTTATTTTTAAAGTCTCCGGAGAGGGTTTTTTCTCAAGTCATTAGCACACATCCCCCTTTTTGGGTTTTGGACTAGGTTTCTTTCAGCTGCTGTTTCACAACATGAGTTTCACAATGCTGAGGCAACAGAAAAACCAGTCTGTTATGTTCCCAGCAGATATCTGTCAGGTTAAAGTCACCCGTAAGAACAAGGTCTGGCGATCTTGAGACAGCCTTAAGCTGCCTATAGAATAATTCATCAACTTCTTCCTCCTGTTTGGGTGGTCTATAACAGACTCCAACCAGGATGACAGCCTTGTTGGTATTCCCTCTAATTTTCACCCATAGGCACTCAACCTGATCATCCTTAATCTCTAGTTCCATGGTGTCTAGATCCTCCCTGATGTACAGGGCCACCCCTCCACCCCTTCTCCCTCGCCTGTCTCTCCTGAAGAGCCTGTAGCCATCAATTACAGTGCTCCAGTCATGTGAGTCATCCCACCACGTTTCTGTGATGGCAACTACATCATAACTTTCCTGCTGTAACACGGCTTCCAGCTCCTCTTATTTGTTACCCATGCTGTGTGCGTTAGTGTACATGCACTTCAGCTGGGCTGCTGGTTTCACCTCTAGCTCTAGCTTATCACCCCCAGACTCCTGCCTGAGGGGACTGGTTTCAGCCCCTTCCCCTTTGAATCTAGTTTAAAGCCCTGTCAATGAGACCTCCCAACTCCCTTCCTAGAACCCTATTCTCTTGCACTGAGATCCCCTCTGGGATGGATGTACTCCATCTGTTGCTAGTGGACCTGGTGCCATAGGAAGTTTCCCAATATCAAAACCCCCAAAATTATGTTCCTTTCAGTATTCTTTCCTGCATATAAGGGTGTTGATGAAAAAATTGCCTGTGCCCCTGACCCCTCAACCAGTTCTCCCAGAGCCCTGAAGTCCTTTTTGATTGCCTTTGGACCTCTTGTTATGACCTCATCACCCCCCACCTGCATAACTATCAAGGGATAGTAATCAGAGGACTGTACCAGACTAGGCAGCCCTCTGGTAACATTTCTGACACAGGCCCCAGGGAGGAAGCAGACTTCCCTGTGGGAAGGACTCTCTACAACTACCTGAAAGGTGTTTGTAGCCAGGAAGGGGTTGGCCTCTTCTCCCTAGCAACCAGCACCAGAACAAGGGGACACAGTCTCAAGCTGCAGCAGGGGAAGTTTAGACTCAAGGTGAGTAGAAAGTTCTTCACTGAGAGAGTAATTCATCATTGGAATGGGCTGCCCGGGGAGGTGGTTGAGTCGCCGTCCCTGAAGGCATTCAAGAGGGGACTGGATGTGGCACTTGGTGCCATGGTCTAGTCGTGAGGCTTGTGGTTACAGGTTGGACTCGATCTTCGAGGTCTCTTCCAACCTTAGTAATACTGTGATACTGTGATACTGTGAAGGATCTGTCAGACATATGGGGCTCTCTGTTCCCCTCAGGAGGGAATCACCAATAACAATTACCCTCTTCTTTTTTTACATTTCACCTCTAACTGCTGTATGATCAATTTGTATACAATGATATGAAATAAATTACTTAAAATACACAGAAAATAAATTACAAAACAGTAGAACAGAGCATTTAGACCTTATCAGAATACTTAAAGGGCTTCTTTACCCACACAAAATTTAACCGGATAACTTCTATGTAAAAAATGGTTCCCTTAACTCTGCTTGGCTCTAGTTAGGAGTAATGCACAGAATCATAGAATCAATAAGGTTGGAAAAGACCTCAGAGATCATCAAGTCCAACCTATCATCCAACACCTCATGACTAACTAAAACGTGGCTTCACGTGCCATGTCCAATCCCCTCTTGAACACCTCCAGAGACAGTGACTCCTGGGCAGCCCGTTCCAATGGACAATCACTCTTTCTGTGAAGAACTTTCTCCTCACCTCGAGCCTAAACCTCCCCTGGCATAGCTTGAGACTGTGTCCTCTAGTTCCAGTGCTGGTTGCCTGGGAGAAGAGACCAACCCCTACCTGGCTACAGCCTCCTTTCAAGTAGTTGTAGACAGCAATAAGGACTCCCTTGAGCCTCCTCCAGCCTAAGCAACCCCAGCTGAAAGCATGGACTCAGAAACTTTCTCCCTCTCTTACCTTCTCTGTGATGGCTTGGTCGCATTCACAGGATGTTAGGGGTTGGAAGATCAAGTCCAACTGCCCCTGCCAGAGCAGGACCATAGAATCTAGCAAGGTCACACAGGAACACATGCAGATGGCTCTTGAAATTCTCCACAGAAGGAGACTCCACAACCGCTCTGGGCAGCCTGTTCCAGTGCTCTGGGACCCTCACAGTGAAAAAGGTCCTCCTCATGTTGAGGTGGAACCTCTGGTGCTGGATATGGTTTCTATCCATTGCCCCTTGTCCTATCACAGGGTGCAGCTGAGCAGAGCCTGTCCCCTCCCTCTTGACCCCCAGCCCTCAGATCTTGATAAACATTTTAAAATCCCCTCTGTCTTCTTTTCTCCAGACTAAAAAGCCCCAGGGCTGTCAGCCTCTCCTCATAGGGCATTCAGGGAGTCGTGAGAAAGATCTGATGTCAGTTTTGCCTAGTTCTACAAATCAGTCCTTCTCTACGCTACACAAATCCAGGCTTTTGGCAATATCAGCACATGACTGTTTTTAACTTCAAACTCCACCACTGCATTGAAGAAGTCTTCATGTTTCCTGCATGGTGTCATCGCAGCCAGCAGAGCTGTGTCTCTGCTGGTATCAGGTGCAGGGCATCAGATGGACCTCTGAGATTGTTGGACAATTTGCAGGCTCGCTGCCTGCATCCTTCAATGTGAGCTTAAGGCAAATAGCTCTGAATTTAGATTATTCCCTCTGTCATGATCCATTAGCAGTACGTCAAGGTCCTTCACTGTTATAGAATAGAATTACCAAGGTTGGAAGAGACCTTGAAGATCATCGAGTCCAACCTGTAACCACAACCTCACAACTAGACCATGGCACCAAGTGCCACATCCAGTCCCCTCCTGAACGCCTCCAGGGACGGAGACTCAACCACCTCCCCGGGCAGCCCATTCCAATGACGAATCACTCTCTCGGTGAAGAACTTTCTCCTCACCTCGAGCCTAAACTTCCCCTGGTGCAGCTTGAGACTGTGTCCCCTTGTTCTGGTGCTGGTTGCTAGGGAGAAGAGGCCAACCCCTTCCTGGCTACAACCACCCTTCAGGTAGTTGTAGAGAGCAATGAGGTCACCCCTGAGCCTCCTCTTCTCCAGGCTAAGCAACCCCAGCTCCCTCAGCCTCTCCTCATAGGTCTTGTGCTCAAGGCCTCTCACCAGCCTTGTTGCCCTTCTCTGGACACGTTCAAGTGTCTCAATGTCCTTCTTAAACTGAGGGGCCCAGAACTGGACACAGTACTCAAGGTGCGGCCTAACCAAAGCAGAGTACAGGGGCACAATGACCTCCCTGCTCCTGCTGGCCATACTATTCCTAATGCAGGCCAGGATGCGGTTGGCCCTCTTGGCTGCCTGGGCACACTGCTGGCTCATGTTCAGCTTCCCATCAACCAGCACCCCCAGGTCCCTCTCAGCCTGGCCGCTCTCCAGCCCCTCTGACCCCAGCCTGTAGCACTGCCTGGGGTTGTTGTGGCCAATGTGCAGAACCCGGCACTTGGATGTGTTAAATCTCATGCCATTGGACTCTGCCCATCTGTCCAGCCTGTCGAGGTCTCTCTGCAAAGCCTCTCTGCCCTCCAGCAGATCAACTCCTGCCCCCAGCTTGGTGTCATCTGCAAATTTACTGATGATGGACTCAATGCCCTCATCCAGATCATCAATAAAGATGTTGAAAAGCATGGGGCCCAGCACTGATCCCTGGGGCACACCACTAGTGACAGGCCGCCAGCTGGATGTGGTGCCATTCACCATTACTCTCTGGGCTCGGCCCTCCAGCCAGTTCCTAACCCAACGCAGTGTGATCCTGTCCAAGCCATGGGCTGCCAGCTTGGCCAGGAGTTTGCTGTGGGGAACGGTGTCAAAGGCCTTGCTGAGGTCCAGGTAGACCACATCCACAGGCCTCCCCACATCCACCAGGCGGGTCACCTGATCATAGAAGGAGATCAGGTTGGTCAGGCAGGACCTGCCCCTCCTAAATCCATGCTGGCTAGGCCTGAGCCCCTGGCCATCCTGTAAGTGCTGTGTGATCGCACTCGAGATGACCCGTTCCATAATCTTGCCTGGCACTGAGGTCAGGCTGACAGGCCTATAATTCCCCGGCTCTTCCAACTGGCCCTTCTTATGGATGGGCACCACGTTGGCCAGCTTCCAGTCTTCTGGGACCTCTCCAGTGAGCCAGGACTGCTGAAAAATGATGGAGAGCGGCCTGGACAGCTCATCCGCCAGCTCCCTCAGCACCCTAGGATGCATCCCATCCGGTCCCATGGACTTGTGGGGGTCCAAGCGGCTGAGAAGATCTCTAACTGTCCCATCCTGGAACAGGGGAAAACTATGCTGCTCCCTGGCTCCTTCTGCCAGCTCTGCAGGCCAGCTGTCTGGAAGCCGTTCTGTCCTGCTAGTAAAAATTGAGGTAAAGAAGGTGTTAAGCACCTCTGCCTTTTCCTCATCCTTTGTTACAATATTCCCCTCCATGCCCACCAAGGAGTGGAGCTTCTCCTTGCCCTTCCTCTTGCTATTAATATATTTATAGAAGGACTTTTTGTTGTCCTTCACAGCAGAGGCCAGTCTGAGCTCCAAATGTGCTTTTGCCTCCCTAATTTTCTTCCTACAAGACCTAGCAACATCCCTAAACATTCCATGGGTTGCCTCCCCTTTTTTCCAAAGATAATACACCCTCTTTTTTTCCCTTAGTTCCTTTAGAAGTTCATTACCCAACCAGGCTGTCCGTCTGCCCCGGCGGCTCATCTTCCGGCACACCGGCACAGCCTGTTCCTGCGCCTTCAAGAGTTCTTTCTTGAAGTAGGTCCAGCTCTCCTGAACCCCTTTGTTTTTAAGGGCTGTTTCCCAAGGAACCTTCTGAGTTAGTTCCTTGAGTAGCCTGAAGTCCGCCCTCCGGAAGTCCAGAGTGGACTCCCTCAGCCTCTCCTCAGAGGGCTTGAGCTTGAGACTTCTCGTCAGCCTTGTTGCCCTTCTCTGGACACATTCAAGTATCTCAATACCCTTCTTAAACTGAGGGGCCCATAACTGGACACAGGACTCAAGGTGTGGCCTAACCAGTGCTGAGTACAGGGGCACAATGACTTCCCTGCTCCTGCTGGCCACACTGTTCCTGATGCAGGCCAGGATGCCATTGGCGTTCTTCACCACCTGGGCACACTGCTGGTTCACGTTCAGCCTCCTATCAACCAGTACCCCCAGGTGCCTTTCTGCCCAGCTGCTCTCTAACCACTTTGTCTTCAGCCTGTAGCACTGCATGGGGTTGCTGTGACTAAAGTGCAGCACCCAGCACTTCAACTTGTTAAATGCCATCCTGTTGGACTCTGCCCATCTGTCCAGCCTGTCAAGGTCCTTCTGCTGAGCATTCCAACTCTCTAACACTCCAACACCTGCTCCCAGCTTGGTGTCATCTGCAAATTTACAAATGGTGGACTCAATCCCCTCGTCCAGACCATTGATAAAGATATTGAATAGGATTTGGCCCAGCACTGATCCCTGGGGAACATCACTAGTGACTGGCCTCCAGCTAGATGTGGCACCATTCACCACCAGTCTCTGGGCTCAGCCCTCCAGACACTTCCTAACCCAGTACAGAGTGTTGCTGTCCAAGCCACGAGCTGACAGCTTAGCCAGATGTTTGTATATACATGAAAATAGTAACTTTAGATTAGCTATGGCCTTCACAGCACACCAAATTGTATGTACTTCTCTGGCTTTGGACTTTTCCCTGTAACAAAAGGGGTGTTTTCTCCATTCTAACAAGGTATTGATAATAACAACAAACCGTGGTACCTCTCCCATAACTGGCTTCTTCTTGCAAGGTAGTAGCCTTTAGAAGTACTGGGCAAAACAGTTAGACAGTAGTTTCAGATCATAGTACTCTCCTTCTTAGTTATCTCTAAAACTGAGTTAACAACTACAACCTACTAACAAAATGCTTCAGCATCTTCTTATACATAATAAAAGACTTGGCTAATATAAAAACCTGATTAATCACCTACTGACATAACTGATAGCATACCATAGGAAATCAAGTGTTTCCATTTTTCTGAGGTGAAGAATTTTAATATCTCAGCAATTCTGCACAAGCTCATTCATTCTCATGCTTTTTTTTTTTTTTAGATACCACAGGCAAGCCCAAATGTAAGATCTATTGCATTCAAACCAAGTTTAAAATTACAGAACTGTTAAGATTTTGTTTGGAAAGGTTCTCTTGAGATTATCTAGCCCAACATTCTGCTCAAAGCACCACCATGTCCAGCATTAAATCAGTTGTGCTGTTGTCTAATTGAGCCTTGTAAACCTCCAAAGACGGAGATGTCATTACATCCCTCGGGTTCCAGTGACAAAGGAAAAATGTTTACTAGAAAAAAATACCTATCAGCAGTCCACAATCTGATGGCTCAGTGTTAGAACAGCCTTATTGAAAATGTAAGCTAAGCTTTGCATCCTGAAGGATGAATGGAAAATGAGGTGTCACTTCAATACAATCATTTGTATTTCTTCCTACTCTTGCTAAATTAGTTGTATGCTTACCGTTTGGCTGATTTATATTCTGCTATAGCACTGTATTTAATCTGTTAGATGTTTTTTTATCATCTGAACAAAGCTTTGGAATGAATTTTCTGTGTCCTGACTTTGATGGAGGAAAAGAGGCTCTAAACAGTTTGCAGATGTTTCCTTCTGGCTTTTGTTTGCTTGGGGTTTTTTGTTTGGCTTTTTCTTGTTTGGTTGTTTGGGCTTTTCTTGTTTGGTTGGTTTTTAGTGTGTTGTTGGTTTGTTGTGGGTTTTTTTCATTTTTTAACAGTAAAAAGTAAGTTCTAAAAGATGAAGGCTCCATTAGCAGATAAAGTTGTATATGGGGAAAAAAAAGACAATTTTACACTGAAGAAGACCTAAAACAAAAATGTGACTTTAAAAACACATAACTGACTGGAAAACTTGGAGACCCCATGTGGCTTTGGGGCATAGGCAGGTATTTATTTTCAGTAGGTAAACCCTTTCATTTGTTCCACATCTTCAAGACAGAGTAAATGTCAGTGACCTACTTTTTATAAAGTGCTTTGAGATCTATTGATGAAAAAAAGCTAAATGAGAGGCTTTGCTGATGCTAAATAAAGGATCTTATCTCCAGGAATTACTCAGGGGGACTCTGAGTCTTCATTGAGGATTTCTCTGATTTAAATATTCTCCTTTAGAAACTGTTTCAAATAAATCATTGCAACTTCTGTGCTACAGATGACCACAGAAAAGTCTGAAGCAATAAATATATAGGAAAATGAATGTATTTGTAGGTCAGGTAGTGCAGAGCAAAAATCTATGAAGCAAGCACTTCAGTTACAACTAGTTCCCACAAGCTTTCATCTCCTCCTGTTTTAACGTGGTGCACATGATACAAATGAAATGAAATAGCAAACAAGATTCAGCTCTTTTACCTGAAGTTCACACAGTCATTACTTTGTGTTGCAATATAAACCGTATTTGTTACTTTCAATGAATCTTGCAGCCATGGTGGACAATTAAAAAGAACAAAGGAACAATCTGTGCAAGACATGGGCTTCTCAGTATATTTTAAAGTAGAGATGATTCAGTTTGGCAGCAGTCCAAAGAAGGGGGTGATGGTGGAGGACACAGGGAACTTAGCCTGAAGGAGAGATGGTGTTGTTGCTGTCATCTTTCCTCATAGTTTTGTCTGAAACAGCTTAAGAGCCTTTTCAGCAGAACATGCTGAATCAACTAATTCTTGGCCAGCTCACTTTGGTTTTTGCTGAGCCCAGTGCAGGCGAAGAGGAGGGTGTGACCACTGCAGCCTCTTTATTCTGCAGACTTCCTAGCTCCTTTGCTGGGGCTTCTGCTACCTGGACCTAGTGAAAATTGAACCATGTCTATTGTCTAATGAGTCTTGTGAGATTGTGCATGTTCTTTGAACCCACATAAGCAGTGTTATTTACTATGATGCTGCCACAAACCCCCTTATCTGACTTATATTATGAAAAAAGAAATTATTAGATCCTTAGATTTTTAATGTAGGGAGGGTTGGGTGTAACAAGAAGAGGGAATAAGTGACATAGAATGTGATGGCCTAGGTGGATTAATTCAATCCTGGATGATTTCCTATTCATTTGTGGGAGAATTATATGTGTTCACAGCAAAGATAGTTAAACATATTCACTTTAGATGACTCTGTAATGATTCCATTAAGAGGATTTTTATACTTGAATTCAAGAGAAACAGCCAACCTACTATCTTAATTGAAAAACAGAATTTAGACTGAGAAGCACAGAACAGAACACTAGATCTCTGTCTTCAACACATATGTTGCTGAGGCAAATAGAAAGCCCCAGCCATGCCATGGAAGCCTGAGAAGCCATCCACAAGGATATGTGCCTGTGCCTAGTGACCACAGCATATGGTCACTTCCAGTTTAGAGCATGATTTTTTTCTGTGATGGTAAATAGTTTCACTTGCCTGTGCTTTAGGAATCACTGTTGTACAAATAAGGTCTGGATATTCAGAGAATACAGCATTAAACATGTGGGGCAAACGTTAACACCTTACCTTGTAAAGAATGCTTCAAGGAGACTTTCTCATCAGTATTAGACAATACGCTTTTTTTTTTTTTTTTTTTTTTTTTTTTTAAACTTTAACGTCAAAGGGACGTTCTAGAACCCTCAAGGAAGTTCTTCAGCACAAGGGCAGTAAGACCCTGGAATAGGTTGCCCAGAGAGAGATTGTGGATATCACCCCTCTCTGGAGGCATTCAAGGCCAGGCTGGATGAAGCATTGAGCAACCAAGTCTAGTTGAGAGGCATCCTTGCCCATGGGAAAGGTTGGAGTAGATGACAGGCTGACCAGGGAGATTGTGGAGACAGCCAAACCCACCTGGATGCATTCCTTTGTGGCCTGCCCTAGGTGATGTTGCTCTGACAGGGGTAGCTGGACTAATGATCCCTTCAGGTCCCTCCCAACCCTTAGCATATTGTGATTCTGTGATCTCTAAGGTCCCTTACAGCCTAAGCCATTCCATGATTCTATGATGATTCTATGAAAATTGGACCCTTGGTAAGAGACAACTTTAGGTAGATGTTGCCTTCCCTGGGCCCAGGGACCTCAGTGGGAATGATAACAGTATTCACCAATTGTCACTGAAGCTGAACCACCTGGATCATGACTGGTGCTCTATAAAAGATTTTCTGAGACTGCAAGGGAGAAGAGGGACAGATATTGTCTCTTCTCTGTAGTTTTTGAGCCTCCGTATATGCTGTTGCAGACCAATCGATGCCAACACTCAGAAAATCATATGGTAAACTTGGGCTTACAAGCAAAATTTCCATTCATACTTTCCCATCTTCTGCAGCAAGACTAGAATGCAAGACATCAGTGGAATTCAGACCTACGACCTTCTGAATATTCACAATGAAACCTCATTAAAAACATCATACATTTCAATCTTGCAGCAGCTTTTGCTGTCCTTGGTGTGGTACGATTACTGAAATAAGATGGTTGGAATGTCTTTCAATGTACCAACACAGATTACAAACAGCCTTACACATTTCTGTAACATGCCTGTGACTTAAAATCTACTTTTGGTGATGGTTTTAAACAAAATAATTGATAAGTTTATAAAGTCAGTCTAAGTCTCAGATAAGAATCTTTATTAGTTTAAATAGTAGCTATTCACTTTCATGTTTTGTTGGGGGCAGGGGAAGTAGAAATGTTTTCTTTCTTTAGCTACAACTTTGGCTTTCACGACATCATCAAAACATATTGGAATTTAGATCCTCTTCTTTCAGTACTTTAAAAAACGAGGGAAGAAGGAAAGGGATAGGACTTGTTGATACATACCTCTCTATTATGTTGCACTATTAGTAGTTTTAGAATGAAAAATAAGAACAAAGATAATTTTAAGGGGGAAAAAAGTGTACAAAGAATTTTGTATTTATTGACTGATTAATACAAACATTCACATGAGTTAGAAAAACAATTCTATTTTGATTTAGGCATAAGTTGCTTTATATTACTTATATTAGGGCAAGCTGCATCTAAGGGAGAATTTTCATCTTTCTGTAGGTATTTCCAGTTGCTCAGCTTCTTTTTTCATCATTTTCAGAAGCAATATTTTTCTGATGCTCTGCAGCCTCCTTTAAACATTGAGTGGTGAATTGTTTTGGTTGGAAAAGACCTGTAAGATCCCTGAGTCCAACCATCAATCTAAGAGCATTAATCCATATCCTGAGGCCATTAAACCATGTCCCCAAAGTGCCATGTCCACACATTTCTTGAACAGCTCTGTGGACGGTGACTCCACCACATCCCTGGGCAACCTATTCCAATTCCTGAGCAGTCTTTCAGCAAACAAATTTTTCCCCATACCCAATCTAAACCTCCTCTGCCACAATTTTAGGCCATTTCCTTTCATCCTATCACCTGCTACTAGAGAGGAGAGACTGACTGTGAAAAGAGAAGGAATATATGCTGTCCCAATTCATATTAAACATGGAGATAGAATACACAAAGAAATTTGGTAATAACTTGGAAAGTTTGGAGGTTAGGAACTTAAAAATAAGAGGAGTTGCTATTTTCTTTATTAAGCTTTTGCACCCTGTATTTTATTTTTAATTTGGTTGTCTCTCTGTGCTTTGGGGTCAGAGTGGCTGGAGAGTGGCCAGGCAGAGAGGGACCTGGGGGTACTGGTTGATTGTAGGCTGAACATGAGCCTGCAGTGTGCCCAGGCAGCCAAGAAGGCTAATGGCATCCTGGCTTGCATCAGGAACAGTGTGGCCAGCAGGAGCAGGGAGGTCATTGTGCCCCTGTACACTGCACTGGTTAGGCCGCACCTTGAGTACTGTGTCCAGTTCTGGGCCCCTCAGTTTAGGAAGGATGTTGACTTGCTGGAACGTGTCCAGAGAAGGGCAACAAAGCTGGTGAGGGGTTTGGAACACAAGCCCTATGAGGAAAGGCTGAGGGAGCTGGGGTTGCTTAGCCTGGAGAAGAGGAGACTGAGGGGTGACCTTATTGCTCTCTACAACTACCTGAAGGGAGGTTGTAGCCAGGCAGAGGTTGGCCTCTTCTCCCAGGCATCCAGCACCAGAACAAGAGGACACAGTCTCAGGCTGCGCCAGGGCAGGTTTAGGCTGGATGTTAGGAAGAAGTTCTACACGGAGAGAGTGATTGCCCATTGGAATCGGCTACCCGTGGAGGTGGTGGAGTCACCTTCACAGGAGGTGTTCAGGAGAAGACTTGATGGGGTGCTTGGCTGTATGGTCTAGTTGTTGGGTGGGTTGGATTGTTTGATAGGTTGGACGCGATGATCTTGAAGGTCTCTTCCAACCTGGTGTATTGTATTGTATTGTATTGTATTGTATTGTATTACTTAAAATATACATGAGTATGGACTAGAGGGTCAAAGAAATTATTAGAAAGGAGACTATAGTAGTTCTTACTGTAGAGTGAAAGGTATGTTACTGCCCTGAGAAGGATCCATTGTTTTGGTAAAACAGAGCAAACAAATAGTTATAATCTCAAGATTTGTGTGGCTAATACATATGTATATGTAAGGTACACATGTACATATATACATATGTATGTGTACATATGTGTACATATGTTATAACATATGTATATGTTAATACACATTCTTGTCTTGGAGTTAAAGTAAAAGGAAGATTATTCTTTTCAGCAAAAAGCAGTCAGTCTATGCAGATTTATGGTGAAGATATTAGAGACTATCTTGAAGATGATGCAATGATGCAATGTGTTGACATTTGTATAATAATGTCATCTCCAAATCTCATGTCTAGAGGACAAGAAACTAAGAGCAGCAGCTTAATAGTGTTCATTTGTTAATGAAATTTAAGAGGAAAAAATAAACAAACACGTATTTATACATAAATATTTATACATAAATACATGTAAACATAAATGTGTACATACATATACACATAAAATATATATGTCTATTTTTTAACTGATGTGATTGTGCACAATAAATTTGATTAAGGCACTGTCCTTAGAAAGCAGTTACGCAACTAACTGGAAGCATTTTGTGTGGTTAACAGCTTCAACAGGAAGTGGTTAGTAACACTCATGAGACTTGCAAGGCTTTGTCCAAAATCTGAACTTTTTGGTTTAAACCACCAAAAAAACACAAAACACAGGCAATCTGTCAAAATAAATTATGCATCCTATCTTGACAAGCACTAAAAAATGCCCTCCCTCAAATCCCCACCAACATTATCTGTCAAGGTCATTCTTAGCTTCCCAAGGCCATTCATAGTCCAAACACATAGAGTATGTGAAGGCAGCTCAGTTTTGTAGCCTGACAATATTTTCAGATTACATCACCAGGATTAAATGAAATCACCAAAATTAAAACTGCAAAATATAACCAAATTTATTAAAGAAACAGCACACACATTATATATACATGCATAGTATATACATGTTATTATATTGCACGCAAACTAACTTTGCAAATGCCAATGATCAACTAATATCCTAAGGGAAGGAAGATAAATATACAGAAATCAGAGGATTCAGCTATTGATAACTTATTGATAGGTGATATTCATTGGGCTCTACAAATATCAGAAAAAAATATAAATAAACTGTGTGTAGCCCAGGAGTTTGTTATATAGAGCAGCAAGAGCACTGTGAACAATAAACGCCAGGAAGAGCAAACAAGCTCAAAAAGCCATTTATACTGTGTAAC
This sequence comes from Picus viridis, assembly GCA_033816785.1. NCBI lineage: Eukaryota > Metazoa > Chordata > Aves > Piciformes > Picidae > Picus > Picus viridis. Next base: position 69,875,515 of record CM066606.1, on the reverse strand, counting down.
ATAGAGAATATTTTTGAAGTACCTTTTTATCCACAAATCACATGTCAAGAAAGTTAAGAATTTTTTTGCAAATATATATTTTATTTAACTGTGTTTCTTTTGGAGCTGTTCATGCAATATAAAGGTATGATGTTTTGTTCTAATACCAACAAGTTACTAGGCCTGAAAAGTTACTTTCCTCATAATTACCCAGGGCAATTTTCTTTTTCCAGTAACTGCCGGGGAAATATTTTCATGATTCCTTGGCTCTTATTTACTTACATGTGCACTGAAGAGGTGACTGTTGAAGGGACATAATATTGAAAATATTTTGCCTCAGGACAGGCAAATGTCTATTACTCATGTTCATTCATCTCGGTTTGGACAATATTGAGCTTAGATGATAGCTTGGAACACTGTGAATGGAATTACCATTCTCAGGGACTGACACCAGCACACAAGTTATAAATTAGTGTTGCACCTGCTATAATTGATGGAGGGAATAACTGAAATTTAGGAGCTTGGGAAAAAAATACATGGCCTTTTCTAAAAAGATGGATGATAAAGATCTAACTAAATATAAAAGATCTTGTAACTATTTTTAGGATCTCTGGACTCCCTGCTATGGTTGCAGCAAAAAGCTATTTGGCTCATTTCTGCCATGTTGTCAGAAAATTGACAGGCTTGGCCTAAAGAGATCATATTATCAACTAGGCACTAATGTCACTGTTGAGTTTTTCTTTTTCCTTCTGACAGCTGTGAGGGCAGATCTGCCTGCTGCATTGAGAAAGAGAAACAGGACTGCCACCACTACAAGCAATCCTGTACGCAAGTATTACAGAGTTAGAAAATGGATTGACTCAATGATCTTAAAGGTGTTTTCCAGCTGAAGTGGTTCTATGCTTCCACGGTTCTATATAGATAGTACTACTGAAAAGGCAGGATGAGAGGATCAAAAACAAAGAGGAGAGAATGTGTTAGGCTGGATGTACCCAGAAATTATTATTCTGATATGCACTGGCTCCAGCAAAAGCAAATAGGATAGCCTGTGGAGGATGTTCTTGCCATTTCCTTGCCTGTCTAATGATTATTTAGGAGGGCAGTTATCCAGAGGTAGCTGTTAAATTGTGTTGTTCATTCTCTTGAGCTATGTTCTGGATATACCTATCACATGAGATTGTATATTTGCAGCCCACAACTGTGCTGAGACACACCAAAATTACTTGGCCTTGGTTTTGTGTTTGCTAATGGTGGACAGTTTATGCTGCTGTCATGCTACTGTCCTCTAACAACTGCAGTTTAATGTTGGTACTGTATGGTTCTGCTGCTGGTACAAGAAGGATAACAGAGCAGCATGCAGATGAAATAAATAACTGTGGGATCCTCTCCAATGGGAGTGAGGAAGTGGTCTTTATTCCATCCTGACCCTTCACACTCCCTTTCTGTAGGCTGCTATATTGTTCTTAGAGACAAAAATAAGAGTGAAACTTTTGCAAGTGTTTCCTTGTACTTTGGAAATATATAGCTTCTGGTGGAGAAAAGCTTCCACAGTTCACTAAAAGCTGTGCATACACTCTGCACTTCTGTCTCACAGAACTGAAGGAATAAAAAGAGCCTAAGCCAAAAGAGAAGTGGATAAGCCAGCAGATAAGGCAGTAGGGTAAAGGAAAACTTAGCTATTGCTGGTCTCTTGGGTCTAAAATGTTACAGTTGCTTTCCCCTGGAGAGCAACTATTTAGTTGTGTTTACAATGGACATAACTGCTGAAAGAGCTACGAAAGAGCTAGTAGTCTGGAAGAATACATGAAAAAGAGTTGAAGGCTGCAATAATTTTGGTAGCTCTTCATAAGTCATGTACAAGAGGCTCAACAGGTCTTGCTCATTTCATTGCTATACCTCCTTTGAGTAGGGGTTTGCCTGGAAATTCAGTAATATTAAACCCCTCAGCCTTGCCTCAAATGTGTTTGTTACCTAGTTACAAAAACTGAACCAGGAAAGGATGTTGACTTACTTGGAGTCACAAAAGAAATTCTCTGTAGCACAGCTGAGAAGAATATCCAAATTAAACATTAAAGTAGTGATATTTTAAAGACTATCTGAGGCAAAATTTGAACTGATACTACTATTTAATGCAAGATGCACAAACTGGAGACCTAAAAAATACAAAAAATAATCAAGGCAGCAGACAGACTTCTACTGTACAAGGACTGCACTCTTGCCAGCTGATTGCTGACACTTGTCTGGTTTTCCTACTTAAATTGTAAACTCCTATGCTTTGGATAATATGGTGGATGGACCAAAAGCTTCCCCAGTTTATGAGTAAATGCTACAGGAAGAAAAATTATAATTGTCATGAATACGACATTTCTCTTACAAGAAACATTAGTATTGTTAGTTCTTAAAAATAAACAAGGAACTGTTATTATGCACTTGGGCATAAAAGGCTGTTCAAGCACAGCTCTATTCTTCTATAATGTATCTGACACCTAGGTCAAGATGTAATCTTAAATTTTGTGGATTCAAATCACACAAAATCAGAAGTTTGGGTCTATGTGAACTGAAACGTGAGGGAAAAAATCCATGGAAATAAATGCTGATGTTAATAGGTAAATCAGTAAGAAACACAGTTAAACAGGCAGATTAGACATTCCCAGTCCATGAATTAAATACATAGAATTCCCTGTAATAGATTCCAGTTTTACCTGGGTATCTCTGTCCTGGAAACTGATGTGGCATCCTGATTTTCTGAGGTCGAATTTCTTCTAAAAGGCACGCCTCTTACACTATGAAGGACTGACCATCAGCAAGATGACGAAGCATTTCTACAGGTAACAGAGACACCAGCAAATTCTCAGCTGGCCCTAGGAAACAGGAATCAAAAGGACAGCAGATTCCATGTCCTCATTTAGTTGCTTGACTTCTCCATTACACAGAGAAGCAAACAGGAATGGATTATGGCTTAGGAGCAGGTTTGTCTTCCCTTTCTCACAATGGAAAAAATAAATGAAAGACCAACATGGGGATAAGTCAGACAGAAGGAAAAACCAGGCAGAACACAGTATTATAGCACTTTTGCATGTTTGGTCAAAACTAGAAACTATGGACTGTATTATCTCTCATATTTATTTTATTTCTAGATGATGATGTGTAAGTTACATATTGAGAGACACAACAGATACCTGTATCTAGCATGTTGAAAACTGCTGATTGTTCATGACACTGTTACGAGTTTTGTGCAACAAGGAAACTCCTTGGTTTGCAAAAATTTAGTGTATTCCCAAATAGAAGTTTCTTTGTATATAATAGTTGATGTTCCAAATGTTGCATGATGCTAATTTGAGGCCAAAGGCTTCTGTTTCATAACAAACCCTGAGCACCACTACTCAAGGCTTAGGGGAAACAGGCCCACTGAAAACTGCTAAAAGTCTCATGTTGCTCTCAAGAGCTGTATTTTAGATACACTGGGAAATAATCTGTGCCGAAGGCAACCCAGTATCTTTCTGAGCTCTTCAGTAAGTTGTGTGTTTTGTGCTTTTCACAATCAGGTCAACTCATGTTGATTAAATGCAAAAGGATTTTTAAGAGCAGATCACAAGAGAACACATGCATCAGTTAACATGGTCAATTACTGAAGAATTTGGTACCTCCAGCAGAGCCTCTATATTGTACATAAATCTATGCTGCATGCAGGCATTGTATTGCCTAACATTCTGGTGTAAGGCATAGCAACTGCTTTCTTGTTTGCTGATGTGCTCCTCTGGAAAAGGCAGAGTGGAGAAAATGCATTTGAAACAATAAAGTAACTATAAGGACCATAGGCAAAATGTAATTTATTAGTGTTGGAGTTCAGCCAATAATCAGGAGACAAACAGACCTTAAAAGGCATACCATGTAATTTATAATGAGTTAATTTATAAATACTGAGGTTTTCCCACTTTTCATCTTGTTTAAAATTAACCCAAAACCTGTATAGTGCTAGGCTTATGCAAAAAGGCAAAGACATGCCGTAACAGGGATGGTGACAGCACTTGTCTGAGCTTAATTACTTCTTACACTGGTGCATCCCACAGTCCCTAGTTCTGCCCTGTTCTTAGACACTTCTCTGAAATCATTTCACCTCAGTGGAAATGGATATTCCACAGTACCCCACTGCCACTCTGATATTTCACCTTGAATCTCTCAAGCTTCCTGCTCCTTTAAGACTTATTGAAACCTTAGCATTCTGGGAGAGATGGCCTCTAGTAGTGTCCAACCAAAAGCATGTGTATGCACTCTTATCTCCTACATTTATATTTGTTGGAGATTTGCTTTTTCATCTCTGTATCCTTTTCTACCAACTGATGTTCAGACCCATGCTCCTCCATGTGACAGGTGTTTAGTCAATTCTTGAAGCAGTTTTTGTTTTCTGTTTAGAATAGTTTAAAAAGTATAGGGATTTTAGGTTGGTTGGGTTTTGTTCATTTGTTTGTGGGTTGTTTTGTTTTGTTTTCTGTGAATATGATTTTATGGCAGAGATTAATATTTGAAAAAATTTACTAGTGCACTGTTGTGTTGGAGCTTTTTTCCTGCTATAGACTAGAAGATACAATACAATACAATACACCAGGTTGGAAGAGACCTTCAAGATCATCGCGTCCAACCCATCAAACAATCCAACCCACCCAACAACTAAACCATGCAGCCAAGCACCCCATCAAGCCTCTTCCTGAACACCTCCAATGAAGGTGACTCCACAGGTAGCTGATTCCAATGGGCAACCACTCTCTCTGTATAGAACTTCTTCCTAACATCCAGCCTAAACCTGCCCTGGTGCAGCCTGAGACTGTGTCCTCTTGTTCTGGTACTGGCTGCCTGGGAGAAGAGGCCAACCTCTGCCTGGCTACAACCTCCCTTCAGGTAGTTGTAGAGAGCAATAAGGTCACCCCTCAGTCTCCTCTTCTCCAGGCCAAGCAACCCCAGCTCCCTCAGCCTCTCTTCATAGGGCTTGTGTTCCAAACCCCTCACCAACTTCATTACCATTCTCTGGACACATTCCAGCAAGTCAACATCCTTCCTAAACTGAGGGGCCCAGAACTGGACACAGGACTCAAGGTGTGACCTAACCAGTGCAGTGTACAGGGGCAGAATGACCTCCCTGCTCCTGATGGCCATACTGTTCCTAATGCAGGCCAGGATGCCATTGGCCTTCTTGGCTGCCTGGGCACACTGCAGGCTCATGTTCAGCCTACAATCAACCAGTACCCCCAGGTCCCTCTCTGCCTGGCCACTCTCCAGCCACTCTGACCCCAGCCTGTAGCACTGCCTGGGGTTGTTGTGGCCAATGTGCAGAACCCGGCACTTGGATGTGTTAAATCTCATGCCATTGGACTCTGCCCATCTGTCCAGCCTGTCGAGGTGCCTCTGCAAAGCCTCTCTGCCCTCCAGCAGATCAACTCCTGCCCCTAGCTTGGTGTCATCCACAAATTTACTGATGATGGACTCAATGCCCTCATCCAGATCATTAATAAAATGTTAAAGAGCATGGGGCCCAGCACTGATCCTTAGGGCACACCACTAGTGACAGGCCGCCAGCTGGATGTGGCACCATTCACCACCACTCTCTGGGCTCGGCCCTCCAGACAGTTCCTAACCCAACGCAGTGTGCTCCTGTCCAAGCCATGGGCTGATAGCTTGGCCAGGAGTTTGCTGTGGAGGACGGTGTCGAAGGCCTTGCTGAGGTCCAGGTAGACCACATCCACAGGCCTCCCCACATCCACCAGGCGGGTCACCTGATCATAGAAGGAGATCCTTCATATATACAGGTTAACTGACAATAACTGGTAATAATTTGAATTCATTTCAACCCTCTGTTTCATAATTTGCACAAAACTAATCTCATATCACTGTTACGAAGCACATACTTTTCTTCATTCTTCCCTGCATTTAGTAACATACTCACTTTTAGAATGAGCTTGGCTTACAAATTTTCCAGACAACTGTCCCTAACTCATAGTAGATACTTTAGTAAGCATGAAACACTATTTTTATGGAATTCAGAATTAATTTCTCTATAAACTATGTCCCTAAATTGTACATTATAAGGGGTATTTAGATGACCTGCTTATTCTGAAGGTACTCTCCTTACAAGATGAAAATGAAAACAACTAATTTTGTCACAGCATCCCTCACTGAAAAACCTTCTGAAGGGTAGTAACAGCATGGCATCTTGGCAGACAATTTAAGTGATTCATTCAATGTGACCCTGAGGCCATTTTCATACTGATACTCTTCTGCAATTACATGGAATATAGATAGTGTCCTTGGGCTTTTGCTCTTCTTAACTCTTTCAATCAGCTTTGCCATCTTCAGCAAAAATGCTACATATAGGTCAACATTTGATCACACATGTAAGCAATAGTCTACTCTATTAGAGGGCACCTCTCACTCAACTAATGGTTCAGATCAAAACAGTGATCCCAGCAAAGTGATCATTCTAATAATCATTAGTTCATGCTGTACTTGGGGAATACTTACTGAATTCTGAGAAATACGAGAATATTCAGCTAAGAAAAGTGCTTTGAGCTATCTGACTGCTACTGCATCAAAAATCACACCACTCTGAAAACAACCTGGTACTAATAGTAGCAATTAGCTTTTCTTTTCTCATTGCAGACTAAATCAGCCTTCGAATAGGTAGACTGAAGCAAAACAGCATCCTTCTGGTAGCAACGCACGCTCTTTTATTTTTGCAAAATCTTAAGTTCCTCCTCTGCAGCTCGGAGGTTGAAACCGAAATCACCCAATTGTGGTTGAGTGGAAATCCAGATCAAGAGTAAATTTTACTTGGACATCCCCAAAGTTCTGGTAATGTGATGTCTCCTGCCTTCCGTCTCGCAGTCTCTTGGGTAACAGGCGCAGGGGTAGATACGCGTGGCAGGCTGTGATCTAAAGTAGATGTGCGTACACACGCACAGACGGAAACCGGCATACTCTGACGAGACGTTAACGCTTCTGAGCAGTTAGCAACATGGAGAAGTATCCGAGGAGGAGTGAAGTGGCGCCTGCCGAGTGAGGGCAGCCCCGCGAAGCACGCGCGCAGGCTCTAAAGCAAGGATGTGCATTGAACCTCCTACTAAACACAGAGAGGACTGAGCAGGTAAGGTGGGGCACGGCAGCGATTTCCCGGCAGCTCTCCGCAGCGCAGCAAGGCACTGCAGGAATTTTACTCTCTCCGCGCTCCTCGGCCGGCTACCGGGGGACGTCGCCTGGGGAAGTTTGGGTGTGCTAGAGAGAGAAAGCACACAGAGGAAGTGCTGCAAGCTGTGTCGCGGCGCCGCCCGGAGTTTCGGGAGCGTCCCAGCTCCTCACAGATTGGCGGCTGGCCCGTGCGGTAGACCCCCAACCCGGGGCCACCAGAACATCTACCACGCTCCCACACGTGAGACAGGATACGTGGGGGCAGGAACATCCTCCCCACCCAACATCTCCGCCTGCTCCTGACGAGCGGACGTGTCGCTAGGCGGTGGGCGCGGCTCCCTCCAACTGCCGACACCTGCGCGGGGGCGGGCGGGGCGGGACCACGCGTGGCTCCGCCCTGTTGCACCTACAGGCGGCTACCCCGCCCCGCGCCGCTCGCCGCTACCAATAGGCACCCGTCTCCCGCCTCCTCCCTACGCTGTTTGCGCAGGCAGCGCTGTTTCCGCAGCAGTTAGACGTGCTGGGTGGCTCTGGTCCTCAGGAGTGCGATGTAACCCGCCAGAGAAAATGGCGGCGGCGGCAGGGAATCGCACCTCGTCGTTGGGATTATCTTCAGGCAGCGGCGAGGAGGCGGCCGCCGCTGCTGCCTGCGGGAGCCTGAAGGGCGGCGCGGTCGCGGGGAGTGTCGCCGGGAGCGGCGGAGGGCTCCTGCGCGAGGCGGGAGGCAGCGGCTGCCGGGAGCAGCGCTCTGACTGGAGGCGGAAGCAACTGCGCAAAGTGCGGAGTGTGGAGCTGGACCGGCTGCCTGAGGCGCCCCTCTTCCTCGCCGCCGCCCCGGCCGCCGACTGCTCCTCCTCCTCGCCAGAGCCCCCGAGACTCTCCTGCTTCACTACCTGCCCAGGCCGCCCCGCTCCAGCCCCGCTAGCCCGGCTGCCTCCCCTAGCCGTTGCGCTGAGATCCTGGAGCCGCTGCCGGCGGGGATCCCAGCGGGGACCGACGCTGTCCCGGAGCGGAGGATGGAGCCGTCCCCCCGTCGAGGTGAGTGGGCTCTGGCGGGAGGTGGTATGTATGAGTGGGCAGAGCTCGACTCCGGGCGGCCGCGAGTGACAACGGCGGTGGCGGGTCCCTTTTCGCGAGGATGTTTCGGGGTAGGCTTCAGCGCCCCGTTCACCCTCGCGGGCGCCCGGCCGCCGTCTGGCCACGGGCCGGCGGCGGATGCGGGGGCGGCGGGAGCTGCCCGTGGATCGTAGGAGTGAGACGCGGCGGGCAGCCTTCGTCCGCCGCCTTCCTGCGGGGCGCGGGGGGCACTTGGTGCGTGGGCAGGGGAGGAGTGGCGGCCGGGCTGCCTCTTCGGCCTTCCGCAGCTGTCAGCGGCGCGGGGCAGCTCGGGGCCCGGTGGCCGCCGTCATAGGAGCCGAGCCGCGGGGGTGGCGTGTGTGTTGGTGGGGAGTGCTTTTATGCTGGAGTCCCGAAAGTCTTTGAAGTGTGAGCTCGGGGTGGTGGCGGGGCCGGGGCCGGGGCCGGGGCCGGATGTGTCAGTCCTCGGAGCTCGCGGACTCTGCCCACAGCTCTGCGGTGCCAGGCGTGGGCTGCGCCGCGGTTCGGGCAGCTGCTGTACGACCGCCTCGGGTGCTCACCGGGCACCTGACCGCTCCCTGCGCTGTCCTGGCAGCATGCTCCATGAACTTTAAGGAGTTTTTTGTTTGTTGGTTTTTCAAAGGACTTGTCCGAAGCCTAATTCCAATTCGCAGCATCGTAAATTTGGATAACTGATTTAATTCTTAGTGAAGAAAGGCTTTCAAATATTAATGTCGTCCATATTTTTTTTTCCAAGAGAAAGTAATTTTGTGGTGGTTTGGTCTAGGTGATATATTTCAGTGGTTTCACTTAATACCCGGGTGTGTGTAGCCCTTATTTGCCTTCCATGTGTGTTTACCTGCTAAGTTTTTTTTCTTGCCCATATTCTGCTTGTTTTGACATGTGTAGAAGTATTCAGGATTAAAGCAAACTCAGTCGATGGTGAAGCAGTCTGAGTACTTCAGACCACATTAAAGCTTTAGTATGCAGTTGCTAGTTCTAACTGGTATGCGTGGAGGAAGGCGCTGCAGTAGTGACGGTGTAATTTTGATGTGCAGTTCGCAGTTTCATATGGATTGCATGTCAGGTTTTATATCATGTGGACTGTGGAGTTTAAGGACTTATTATTACTATCCAAGGATCTGTTATAATACTGTCTTACAGCTTGGCTAGTTACTTAAACTGCATAAGAAATCTAGTTCAAGCTTGGATCCATGACTTGTGTAATTCTTTTCAGTTGTGTCTTATGTCAGTTAAACCTCAAGGGTATTTTTAAAGGCTTATTTGTTCTAGATAGAACTGGTAGTTAGAACTGTTTTCTCGACTATTGTACTGTTTTTATGAATTCTCAACAATCTAGGTGAATTTTGGTCTATTTCTAGGGCAGTATAAAGATACTAGATACACTGCAGTCATGATAGACAAATGCCTCTGCACTTACAGTAGGATTAGTGGGAAATCTGAAGTGTTGGGGAAAGAGGTATGGGTGTCAGCAGGTAACTTGTATTTTTATGACCTTTAGCACCATCTTTGTCTCTGAAATTGTAGTATACTGTATTTTATAATACTATACCAGTTTCATGGTTTTTGAGGAAAAGAATCCATGTGAGAGCACATTTAAAACAACTCAGTCTTATAATGATGGCAAATGTGAGTTAGGTTTGATATTAGAGGATCAGGAATATATATGTGTGTGTGTGTGTGTGTGTGTATATGTGGCATTAATGCTGAAAAACACAGTCTGGCCTTGCTAGGCAGTCCCACACCAGCAGTGACAGAGCATCTGTGGGTTACTTTTTTCCCTTTTGCATGGACAATTTTGCTTGCTTTGATGTACCTGCATTTGGACAAGTCAGTGTTTTGAGTGTCTACAGCATACAGCCCTTCTAAATGCTCTTTGACATTTGAATAGGAATGTTAGCAAATAATGGAAATACTAAGTGCCAAGTACTTTTCTCTTTAGTATTTAGTGAAGTAGTGTACTTTGAATTTATCATAAATACAGTAAAAATATGTGGCAATATTAATAGTGATTGCTCTTCAAAATACTGTATGTAAGTATTTGTAGGATATCTCAGCAATTCTGTATGTCATATTACCAGTAACCAGATGTTAGACAAAATACTGCTTTGTCAGGCTGTATCAAGAATTTAGAATATCTTTCTGCCCTTCCTGTAATATTAATTGACTTGTTCTAGCCAAAGAAGGTTCATTCGTATGCAACACTTATCATATTGCACATTAAATTTGTGTGCAGCTGTTGCCCAGACATTTATTAAGAATCGCACTGAAGGGCATAATCAAAATAATGTATTATGTGAACATTTTTTTTTCTATTCTGCTTTTGAATACAGTAGTTGTGCTTTCCTGTTAAGGATCTACTGTTAAAAAACAGTGTGCTTGTTCCAAAGTCCCCCCCTGTCAGTCCCTTTGGTATTACAGTTACTTTAAGTAGATTTTCTGTTTCTGTTGGTGCTGGAAGACCTGCCTGAGCCTCACAATGAAACTAAGAAGGGAAATTGACTTTGCTCTTAAGTCTTAGATGTAAATACTGCCTTTTCCCCCCTTTATTCTCTCAAGCATTCTGCTTGTCACAGCACTAAAACAAATATTTTCACTAAAGGCTGTTAACTTTGTAAACTGTCTTTTTATATCACTGTAAGGGGAGTGACTTGTATTATTAGGAAGTGCAGCTTCAACATAAAGCACTTCAGACATCTTACCCTACAACTGTACTGACAGCATATTGCTTTGGTTTATGTGAACTGATCCAAACAGTGAGTTCAGTGATAACTCTAGTACGATTTCCTGTTACTTGAGGAAAATTCATGAGAGCAAAATGTTCCTCCTTCTCTGGGACCTTAACAACATTATTTTAAAGCATCTCAACCCTTTAAGTGATGTTTATTTGTGTCTGAAATTGGTGTAGGTGACTTATTACATCCCAAAATATAGGATTAATTATACTGCCATAACCATGTTTTTATAAAAATGAAAAGCAGGAAATGCTGTTCATCTTCTCTGCATATGTTAACCATATACTATGTGACTTGTGTGAAAATTTTGAATTTGAAAATGCATGTGCTAGATATGAGAGATTTCTCAGATTGTTCACCAGCAGAATAACCTTTGTAGATAGTTACACTGTATCTTCTGCAGTTCTTTTCAACCCTTGTGTGAGACACCAAATACGCACCATAAAATTAGAGTTTTGACTGTGTACAAATGTGCATGTGAAAACTCAGATTTAGCTCTGCTTATTAATTTGTAGCACCTTCAATTTTCACAGGGCATGAATGCCTTAACAGGGCACTGGACAGGGAAATGGGGCAGGCACAGATACAGTCAAAGTGCAGTGTGGCCAAGATTTGACTTGCCTTTTTATTTTTAAATGAAGCTATGGTATCTTTGTGTCGTCAAAATGTTGCTAAAATAACATATTCTGCTTATTATTGACCTTGGCTATTCTTAGCTAAGGTAGTATGTAATTTTACATCTTTTAACTGAGTCCGCAATGCTGGATATTTTTAACCAGCTGCTTAAATAAGCCACAAATTTTTCTGCTTTTATTTTGAGCTGGATGCCACTGTGAGAGAAAATTCAGTTCCTACCTGTTCTGTGGCTTGAGAGTACTTTTGGAAGAGGGTCACCCTTTACCATGTCTGATTTTTCTCAGTCGTAGTTACTGCAAGTAGCAGGGTTCTGCTTTAATAGTCTGATCTAGTATGGCAGTTTCTTTGTTCCTATGCTAAGTAAATAGATTGTAGCTAACTAATCTGGAGCTTTCTGTCTCACTGGATTTAGTGATACCAAAGGTTCAGTCTCCACTGTCACTCAGTGGAGTCTGAATACTGCTCAGCACAATACCTGTGTGTAGACATGTGGAATGGTGCCTTTAGTCAAAGGTCAAACATGTAGAGTGCAGCATTTGGAGATTATTTTTTTCCCCCTTTTGTATGATGGATTTGAACATCATGACAGTCTTCAGTGTGCTAATGCATTTGTTATTTTAAGTTGGAGTAAAGGTAATGGTGCAGCTGTGGAAAAGTTTACTGTGGTGCAGAAGAGGATGAGGCAGAAGTAGAAACAAATACTTTGGGGTAGGGTGGGTGGTTGGGAATGCTGCTGCTGGTTGCCATCTTTCAGTATTGGTGAAACTTGGATAAGCTCATTTAAAATAGAAGTTATACATTAGCATGTAGTTGCTCTTTAAGCAAACTTGTAAAGCAAGTTTTCAGCAGCAGTGGGTGATGGGAAAACAGATATAGTTTGAGTTCTGAGTTTGTAATGCTAATCCTGATGCTCTTGGAGGAATCTCTTTGAAGATGCAAGAGTCATCCTATTTTACTTGTTACTTGCTTTGCTTTCGGTTAGAATTCTAGAAATACAGTCACTCTTTTGCTTGAGGCAAAGTGGGTAGAAAGCCCCTAAGAAGGCTTCATTAATTGTTTCTAGATGACTAGGAGAACGTGGTTAAATGGAAAGTTGCTTTCAGTTGCTTCCTTCCTTTTTAATCTTTACCCGGAGGCTGAGTGTGTTGCCTGCAGGGCACTTCCTATTTCCTGTTCTCACCACACAGCAGAACTGGAGAATCCTGCTGTGTGGTGAACAGAATTGATTATGTTTTAGTAAGATATGTTTGGCTTGGTTGCAGTGTGGGGTTTGTGTGTGTGGTGTTTTTTGTTTGGTTTTTGGGTGGTTTGTTGTTGTTGGGGCTCTTTGTGTGGGGTTTTGTTTTGTTTCTTGGTTTCTTTTAAGGTTTTGGTTGGTCAGGGAATTCTGTTGCTTTTGCTGGAAGATCAGTTTTATTGGATCTTGGCTGGAAAATGTCCTGAAAAAAACCAGCACATTGCTAATAAAGAGCCATTTTAAATTGTGCATTATCTTGTGTCTAGAAACAAAATATTTCTCAAATTGTCTAAAAAGCTGTTAGAGCTGATAACTTTTCAGTTTTTGTTAGAAATATCCATTTTTTTCACTAGTGCTCAGCTTCTGATGACTAAGGGTTTGAAGGTGTTTGCATAAAATGTTTTATTCTTCAGATTTATGGTATCATTGAATATTCCTGTTTCTGTAATGTGAGATTAAACTGGAGTTCAAGCTAGTCTCTTTGTTTCACACTGTCTACATTATTTCTTTTGTGTCCCTGAAATGGGAACTACTCACATAATTCATGGAAATGTAACAGAGTATTGTTCGTTCTCATCTTTCTGATCATAATACCCTAATTTTAGTGTAATGGCTACTAAGACACTCACTACACTGGGGAACTTCAATTCTTCCCTAGTACTTGTCATCGATAGATTTCTCCTTGTGCTTGATACTGCAGCACGTTGTAATTTACCCAAGGTCACTGTGGAAGGTAAGAGTAGAATGCTGGAAAAATGACTTGCACCTGCTAGACCACGCTGACATGTGACCACATCTGACGTTGTTTTCTGAGCTCTTCATCCTTTTCTCAAGCATCTTTGCTGCTGTTGAGCAAACTGAGATGAGTCAGCTGTGGGCAAGGACAATTAGCTCCTTTTTTGAACTGGTAGTTAACACTCAAAGGTATGCCACTAATACCACTTATTTTGGCGCAGTGGTATGTATTTCATTTTATTGAGGATTTTTTGTTTGTCCTGTATGACTGTTGTGCTTGTATCTTCATGATTGTTCCTTTCAGATACTAAAATACTTCTCTGCAATTATTTTAAATGTTGAAGTGAAAAAAAAAAAAATCTGTTTTGTGTTGTTTGGGGTTTTTTAAACAAATTTTTCAATTCATGTTAAAAATCCTCAAGTGGTGGCTCATAGTTATATAATGTTGAAATACAGACTTGAAATAGAAATATAAACAGCTGGTTTTGAAATGGAGTGGACCTGAATTCTCTTAAACTTATGCATAGTAATATGTTTTTTTAAAAGTTATTTCAGTATTACCTGTATATAGTTCCAGAACATACATCTTAATTGTAAATTCTGCATTTATCTGTTAGAAATAGCTCAATACACTAGGTTTCCTAAGCTCTGCAGGCACATTGGATGCCCCTGTGCACTGGAATTTCTGTTAGTTTTCATACTTTCCATGAAAAACCTGTATTTTTCTTTATACCGCACTAATGTAGCGAGGCTCTTCACTGCTTCTTGGCTTCTGGCAAGGTAGCCAGCAGAAGTAGTTTTCTTTTTTCATCTCCAAGACTAGGATCTCCTGCTAGATGCTGTCTTATTCATATGTCTTCAAGCATCTTAAAATTAACTGAGAATTCATTTTTCATCCCTGGCAAGAATTTACTCTGAGTTACAGCTGTCTGTTTCGTATCTTCCCCAGAGGCTCTTGGGAGGAAGAGCAAGGTTGCATGGGGGAGAGGTCTTGAAGACGTGCAGATTGTTCTCTGCATTTGTTTTAAGTCAGTATTACAAAAAGGTCTTGTGTACAAGAAGGCATGAAATGAAAGTCAACAAGCCACACAGATGTCTTGAGGGTAGGCTTCAGCATTGTCGTTTTTAAAATGCAGTGTTCCAGACTGACCCAGGCAGGATTCGATGACTGATCTATGTGATTTCTCTCACTGTGAAAAGTGGTTTGCAGGCAGACACTGACTGACACTTTTTTTAAAGAAAGTAGGTAATCCCCATCAGGGTACTGAGTAATAAAATATCACTTAAAAAGAAACTCTACAGGAAGTGGAGGGAAGGACAGATAGAACAGGGGGTATATAAGGAAGCTGCCCGAGCAGCAAGAGGCCTGGTTAGGAAAGCCAAAGCAGAGTTTGAATTGAAATTAGCCAGGGGGGTTAAAGGGAACACTAAGAATTTCTATAGGTATGTTAATGGCAAGAAGAAGACTAGGGAAGGTGTGGGCCCCCTCAGAAAGGAAAGTGGTGAATTAGTCACAAGTGATGTGGAAAAGGCTGAGGTACTCAATCACTTCTTTACCTCAGTCTTCACTGCAAGGGCCTCCAGCCACACTCCTGGTGTCATGGCAGACGATGCCAGGGATGGGGAGGAAGAACTGCCCATCGTAAGTGAAGCTCAGGTTAGTGATCACCTGAAGAACCTGAAAGTGTTCAAGTCCATGAGACCCGACGGGATACACCCACGGGTGCTGAGAGAACTGGCAGATGAGGTTGCCAAGCCCCTCTCTATTATATTCCAGAAGTCCTGGCAGACTGGGGAAGTCCCCACAGACTGGAAAAGGGGAAACATTGCTCCCATTTTCAAAAAGGGCAAGAAGGAGGAACTGGGGAACTCCAGGCCAGTCAGTCTCATCTCTGTGCCCGGAAAGATCATGGAGCAGATCCTCCTGGAGGCGCTAATGACTCAGAAGAACAGTGAAGAGGTGATTGGGAATAGTCAGCATGGCTTTGCCAAGGGCAAATCCTGCCTGACAAACCTGGTGGCCTTCTATGATCAGGTGACAGCATTAATAGGTGAGGGGCGAGCAACTGTTGTCGTTTACCTGGACTTGAGCAAAGCCTTCGACACTGTCCCGCACCACCTCCTGGTCTCCAAGCTGGTGACACATGGGTTTGATGGATGGACCACTAGGTGGATAAAGAACTGGCTTGATGGCCGCACCCAAAGAGTGGCTGTCAATGGGTCCATGTCCCAGTGGAGGCCAGTGACAAGTGGAGTCCCTCAGGGATCAGTCCTGGGACCTGTCTTGTTCAACATCTTTGTGGGTGACATGGACAGTGGCATTGAGTGCACCCTCAGCAAGTTTGCTGATGACACCAAGCTGTGTGGTGCAGTGGACAAGCTGGAGGGAAGGGATGCCATCCAGAGGGACCTGGACAGGCTGGAGAGGTGGGCACAAGCCAACCTCATGAGCTTCAACAAGACCAAGTGCAGGGTCCTGCATCTGGGTCGAGGCAATCCCAGGCACAAATCCAGGCTGGGCAGTGACTGGCTGGAGAGCAGCCCTGAGGAGAGAGACTTGGGGGTGCTGGTGGACGAGAAGCTCAACATGAGCTCTCAATGTGCACTTGCAGCCCGGAAAGCCAATCAGATCCTGGGCTGCATCAGGAGAAGTGTGACCAGCAGGTCAAGGGAGGTGCTTCTCCCCTCTACTCAGCTCTGGTGAGACCCCACCTGGAGTACTGCGTCCAGTTCTGGAGCCCCTATTACAGGAGGGATGTGGACGTGCTGGAGCGTGTCCAGAGAAGGGCCACGAGGATGATCAGAGGGCTGGAGCACCTCTCCTATGAGGACAGACTGAAGGAGTTGGGGCTGTTCAGTCTGGAGAAGAGAAGGCTCCGAGGTGACCTCATTGTGGCCTTCCAGTATCTGAAGGGGGCCTACAGGAAGGCTGGGGAGGGACTTCTCAGGATCTCAGGTAGTGATAGGACTAGGGGGAACAGAATGAAGCTGGAAATGGGGAGATTCAGGCTAGATGTGAGGAAGTTGTTCTTCATCATGAGAGTGGTGAAGGCCTGGAATGGGTTTTCCAGGGAGGTGGTTGAGGCCCCGTCCCTGGAGGTGTTTAAGCCCAGGCTGGATGAGGCTCTGGCCAGCCTGATCTAGTGTAGGGTGTCCCTGCCCATGGCAGCGGGGTTGGAACTAGATGATCCTTGTGGTCCCTTTCAACCCTGACTGATTCTATGATTCTATGATTTTGGATTAAACTGAGACATCTTCTATCTATGCAGAGTTGCTTTCATGTTAAGGATATGTTCAATGTTGTAAACCAATCTATGCTGATACCTTCAGCAAGCTGAGTGAGGAAGAAATATTAATGATTGGAAAAGTGTTTTGCTTAGATGTTACAGGCCAATTTAAAATTACTGCAGTGGGTTATAGTGGTGTAATATCTGACCACTGCTTTTGGCTTCTGCTGCAGGTCAGCATGCCTCTGCTGAAAATGGTTACTGTCATCATTCAACTATACTGCTTGTAGTGAAAGATTCAGTCCTTTAAAACAAAGCTTTTTCATGTATTTAAAACTCAGATGAGCCCAAGTGACTCTCCTGGGAGTGTAAAGCAGGAAGGCAAATGTTAGCAAGCAGCAGATCAGTAAAATAAACATGTGAAATGTTTCCTTATATCAGGGGTGCTTATCATTTCAGCCCAGAAGAACTTGAGTCCAATTTTTTTGTACACAAAAGAAATTGGGTTTTGCAGACTGCAATTCTGAACTCTTCTACGAATTCTGTTTCTTTTCTACAATAGAAGCTGGACTACTTCCTTTTCTGAAGCGGGGAAAAAAAAAATGTTGTAAGATTTTGAGCTGAAAGTTACCTTATGAGATGTCCCTGGGAAAGGTCTTGATGACATCTCTTTCAAATGTTTACTGTCTGTACCAAATACATCAATGTTAGTAACTTTCTTTGGCTGTTGTTCTTGGGATAGTTTGATGTTTACTAATAACATCCCAAACCTTTGTGAAAACTGTCATTTCTGAGAAAGGTAGTGTCTTTAACCAGGTTGTTCCCCTGTTTTCTTTAATGGTATTGAACTAATAAAATGGTTTAATGTTCACCTTCTAAACTCAGTTGGAGTAGAAATTGAAATTACATTGTTTACATAAATCTTTACTGATTAGCTAGCTCTTTAGAAAGCTATATATATGTATGCTAAGAGGAGCAGTGCTGCTTTTTCTTCAGTTTCATTTAAGCATGTGGTTACGTTGCAGCATGCTTGGGTACAATAATAAAACATCTTGTCCTGATAAACATGCTGAATTATATGAATCCCCTTAGTACCTCAGCAGAAAATGGGTATACTCTTGAGTTTGCTTGTTCTGACTTGCTGTGAGCCATGTGTTTATGACAGTATTTCACAGTTCTTCCACTAGGGAGGATGCCCAGAAAAGCCAAGTGGGGAAGGACAGATGCTTCAGCATTTTTAAATCAGCTACATATGAATTAATTCCTGCATTTTAGAGTTGACTGCAAATGGGACTATAGATCTGGTGCCAGGGCAGGCCACTTGTAGACCCTGGGAATCAAGACTGCAGAGGAGAGCACAGCCAGAACTTTTAGCTTTTGGCTTCCTTTCAGTCCAGAAAGTGGATTGCCGAGGAGCTAGCAAGGGAAACTAGTAGGAAATCTGCCAGGTTCTACTATGCAGGCAAAGTTCCATAGGAGCTTCATCAAAATGGGTCCCTGGCATTTTTGGATATTTTTTAATTTTTAAAAAATATTTGTCTGTTTCTTTCTAGGCAGCAGAATCCTAAATAGCTTGTCCTTGAACAAAAATGCATGTTTTAATCCTGTGAGTGGGCCTCTAGTAAAGCCAATGCAATGGTGGAACCTTATAGGCTTTACTAGATTCTTTGTGAGCAAGCCTATATCCAACCTGGTTAATTCTATTCTAAATGCTTATTCTATTCTAAATGCTTATATTTTATATCTATCCCACTTGTGATTTTGGTGTCTTAGGCTGAAATAAAGTAAGACTGACACTGAATAGACGAAACCTCTAATCTGGGTATCATGCAAAACATAAATCCCAATTGAGAGGAAAAGCAGGACCTGAATTATGACTGTGCCTTCTTTGGGGACATGTGTAACTCTTGTAGTATTCTGAAGTTTCTCTGCTTGTCAGCTCTGTCAAGCTACTGGCAGCAAGGCTATGCTAGCATAAAGCCTGTTGTACTCTGGATGACTAGGTAAGTGCTGTGTGTATTGTGGCCTTCAGCTGCATAAATCTTGGTATGGGACCTGTCTGGTTAGTAAGGTGGACCATGCTGATTTGTGAAAGAGCTAAAAATTGAGTTTCTGCCATGGTTATAACCCAAATTCAAAGGGTATAGTAGTGAAAGCTATCTCAAGAAAGAATATTATAGTTTTCCCATTTTTATTTTTTCTCCAGTACAGCCAGAAGATACTGAAAAAATACTTAGTGCATCTTCCAGATCACTAGGAAATAATTCAGCTCCATTCCAACTAACGTTTGTAAGGGAAAGCCTGCTGCACATTTGCCATTGCTATAAAAAATATGTTAGGAGTCTCCGATTGTAGAGTCAAAAGGGCTATGCAACTCCCTGATCTGCACATCTAGTAAGTAGGCAAGGTGAATTGGAACAGAGGCAAAAATGAAGGACTGTCTTGTGCAGTTGTGCATTTCCAGATCTGTGAAGTCTGGATACAAATATAATACAAATACAATACACCAGGTTGGAAGAGACCTTCAAGATCATCGCGTCCAGCCTATCAACCAATCCAACCCACCTAAACAACTAAACCATGCAACCAAGCACCCCATCAAGCCTCTTCCTGAACACCTCCAATGAAGGTGACTCCACCACCTCCACGGGCAGCCCATTCCAATGGGCAATCACTCTCTGTGTATAGAACTTCTTCCTAACATCCAGCCTAAACCTGCCCTGGTGCAGCCTGAGACTGTGTCCTCTTGTTCTGGTACTGGCTGCCTGGGAGAAGAGGCCAACCTCTGCCTGGCTACAGCCTCCCTTCAGGTAGTTGTAGACAGCAATAAGGTCACCCCTCAGCCTCCTCTTCTCCAGCCCAAGCACCCCCAGCTCCCTCAGCCTTTCCTCGTAGGGCTTGTGTTCCAAACCCCTCACCAACTTCACTGCCCTTCTCTGGACACATTCCAGCAAGTCAACATCCTTCCTAAACTGAGGGGCCCAGAACTGGACACAGGACTCGAGGTGTGGCCTAACCAGTGCAGTGTACAGGGGCAGAATGACCTCCCTGCTCCTGATGGCCATACTGTTCCTGATGCAGGCCAGGATGCCATTGGCCCTCTTGGCTGCCTGGGCACACTGCAGGCTCATGTTCAGCCTACCATCAACCAGCACCCCCAGGTCCCTCTCTGCCTGGCCACTCTCCAGCCCCTCTGACCCCAGCCTGTAGCACTGCTTGGGGTTGTTGTGGCCAATGTGCAGAACCCGGCACTTGGATGTGTTCAATCTCATGCCGTTGGATTTTGCCCATCTGTCCAGCCTGTCGAGGTGCCTCTGCAAAGCCTCTCTGCCCTCCAGCAGATCAACTCCTGCCTCCAGCTTGTTGTCATCCGCAAATGTACTGATGATGGACTCAATGCCCTCATCCAGATGATCAATAAAGATGTTGAAGAACATGGGGCCCAGTACTGATCCCTGGGGCACACCACTAGTGACTGGCTGCCAGCTGGATGTGCCACCATTCACCACCAGTCTCTGGGCTCGGCCCTCCAGCCAGTTCCTAACCCAGTGCAGTGTGATCCTGTCCAAGCCATGGGCTGATAGCTTGGCCAGGAGTTTGCTGTGGGGGACAGTGCCAAAGGCCTTGCTGAGGTCCAGGTAGACCACATCCACAGGCCTCCCCACATCCACCAGGCAGGTCACCTGATCATAGAAGGAGATCAAGTTGGTGAGGCAGGACCTGCCCTTCCTAAAACCATGCTGGCTAGGCCTGATCCCTTGGCCATCCTGTAAGTGCTGTGTGATCGCACTCAAGATGACCTGTTCCATAATCTTGGCTGGCACTGAGGTCAGGCTGACAGGCCTATAATTCCCTGGCTCATCCAACTGGCCCTTCTTGTGGATGGGCACCACGTTGGCCAGCTTCCAGTCTTCTGGGACCTCTCCAGTGAGCCAGGACTGTTAAAAAAATGATGGCGAGTGGCTTGGCCAGCCCACCTGCCAGCTCTCTCAGCACCCTAGGATGGATCCCATCCGGTCCCATGGCCTTGTGGGGGTCCAAGCAGCTCAGAAGATCTCTAATTGCCTCCTGGAGCAGCAGGAAACTATGCAACTCTCTGGCTCCTTCTGCCAGCTCTGTAGACCAGCTGTCTGGAAGACGTTCTGCCATGCTAGTAAAAATTGAGGCAAAGAAGGTGTTAAGTACCTCTGCCTTTTCCTCATCCTTTGTTACAATGTTCCTCTCCGTGTCAACCAAGGAGTGGGTAGGTTGGATTGATGGGCCAACGTTACTGGGATAAATTTGAACAAGGCCAAATACCAGGCCCTGCACTTGGGTCACAACCCCAAGCAATTTACAGGCCTGGGGAAGTGTGGCTGGAAAGCTGTCTGGCAGAGGGACCTGGGGGTTCTAGTTGGCAAGCAGCTGAACATGAGCCAGCAGTGTGCCCAGGTGGCCAAGAAAGCCAGTGGCATCCTGGCTTGTATCAGAAATGCTGTGTGCAGCAGGAGATTGTCACCTTGTACTCAGCTCTGGTGAGGCTATGCCTAAACTATTGTGTTCAGTTCTGGGCAACTCAATGCAATTGAGAGATGTGGAGGTGCTGCAGCAAGTGCAGAGGAAGGCAGCAAAGCTGATGAAGGGCCTGGAGAATAAATCTTGTGAAGAGTGACTGAAGGAGCTGAGGCTGTTTAGTTTGAAAAAGAGAAGGCTGAGGGGAGACCTCATTGCTCTCTACAACTACCTGAAAGGATGTTGTGGAGAGGCTAGTGCTGGTCCTGTCTCACAGGTAATTAGTGATAGAAGAAAAGGGAATGGCTAAAGCTGTAACTGTGTAGGTTTAGACTGGACGACTGGACTTTAGGAAAATCTTTTCCCAGAAAGAGTGGTCAGGCATTGACATGTGCTGCCCAGGGAGGTGGTTGAGTGACCTACCCTGGGTGTGTTTAAGGGTCATTTGGATGTGGTGCTTGGGGCTTTGAGGTGAACCATGCAGAGTAGGGTTTATTGGTTGGACTTGGTGATCCCAAGGGTCTTTTCCAACCTGAACACTTCTGTGATTCTGTGAAATGCTGTCATCTGTGCAAAAGAGTTCTACTAGTTATACTGGGTGGGACCAGCTGTGCTCCCACTCTGTGGGGACAATACAACTTGTGTTATGGGAGCTGGCACCTTAAGAGGTTCTTTCCATTAAGTATTTTCAGTTAATCCTTGCAGGAGAAGACACTTATGTATAGATTTCAAAACCCTTTCTTGTGCAGCAGATACGATGACAAATAAATTTATTATTTGAGGCTTGTGGAATTTGTTTTACAACTTTTTTGCGTTAAACCATGAATAATTAGTTTATATGCATAAAAGCAAAAGTTTCTTGTAGTTGGGCAAGGTTTTGGCATTTATCAGTTACAGTCAATGTATGCAAATCTTTCCTTGGATTTATTTGCAATCACATTCAGGGAACACAAAATGATATGTAGATTTTGTTCTTTTTTTTTCCCCTCCCTTTTGTTCATTTTGGAGAACCAACATCTTACTTTTTCTCTTGTAGGCCCAGTGTCTGCTTCATTACATTTTGAGCCTTATTGTGGCAACGTCTTAATTTTGGTATCTAAAAGGAAATGGGAAATGAGACAATATGGGTCCAGCACTGTTACTCCCTTTCCATGTTCAAATAAATGTAATGTTTTTATAACTGGGAGGGGACAAAGCTGGCTTTCACAAGGGAAGTTTTTAATGTAGTTGGTTCTTACCATGGCAACTTTTGATAAGGTGGTGTTGGGTTACCCGTTTACTTATTTGTGGTCACTAATTAGAGGATTTAAAATTTTTAACTTTAAAAAGCTGTGAATGGGGAGTCTGGGTATTTAAAACAAAACAAAAACAAAAAACCCCCACAAACACAACACACAAACTCTTCAGCTTGCTTATAACTTCATCTAGATGCATGGCTGACTGGCTAATGCTTAACCCAAACATAACAGGTAAGTAGATGGAAAGGCTGTCTTCTGAAAGTGTTGACCTTCCCTGTCTGCTGTGTTCGGGGGGATGCAGGTTGGGCCCTGTGTCTGAGTGTTCACATCGTGCTTATTGTTAGAAATAAAACTGTAGCTAACTATGAAACACATTTAGTTTTTTAGATAGGATTATGAGACAGCCTCTTCTTCACTGGTCCTGTGCTGCCTGGGTTGAAGTCATCCTTGTTCCAACTCCATTTTAAAGCATGGACTTGTGTGATATCTGCATGGACTTGGGGCTCTGTCACCCTAGTCACAGATTGCCTTTTAGTTTAGTGTAGCAATTACCATTGAATTAATGTCAGTCTTTGGGTCTAGTTCAGAGTCAGATCACTTTCAGTACCTAGTGTAAGATTAATTTGTGGAGAGAAGTATTTCCATAAACAGTCCATTAGTAAGACACAGGGGCATAGCTTGTTTCACACACAGACTTTCCTGCAACTGTATTTCCTGCAGTGCTTCCTGGAAATCGTTTTTTATTTCTGTTTTTTCACGTGTGGTGTAGTTTCGTAGAGATTTCAAAAGCACTTGCACATCTGTTTAAAGTAGGGACTGCTTTGTCATTTGCTGTTGCATTTTTGAGAGGTTGTGATACAAGACCTTCTGATAAGAAGTAAGATAAATCTCATATTTAGTGATTAAAAATGTTTGCTTGATATTTGATTATTTTAATAAGTGTAATAAGGAATTTAACGCTGTATTAAAGTAAATGTTTTTTATATTCTCTTTTCTTAGACATTTGTCTTGTAAAGGTTCTTCAGAATATTGTGCTTCTCTTAGACCTTAAAATCAATATATTGTTACTTTTTCAGTGATGGTAGTTAAGACATCCGATCATTAAATTAGAGCACTTTCCACAGTCTAAGAGGTGTGGATTTTCCCCCCACTTCTTTAGAACTTTTGAAATAAATTTTATGTTGTGTAACAAAATAGATAAAATTAAATTGGATTATGAATTTGTAATAATTGGACAAATGCTGGGATAGTTTTTTTTTAATATGTTAACACAGATATTTTTAACTAAGGTTGAGGAGTCACAGCACAACAGGGTTGTCACAAATGTATCTGTAAACTAGTACAGCTGCCTCTGTGACCAGACTGCTTGGTAATCGTCTGTTTAGTTTGTTGCTTTATCCTTTCATCTGCTGAAGCACAACTAAGTAGAAGCTTTCTTGGTGTCATCTCAGGGAATTGCTTCAGATTCAGTTATCACTGATTTCCTTTGTGTGAAAGAGTTTTCCTTTGTAACAAGGAGGATAATTTCCCCTTTCTTCAGCTGGTTCAGTGAAACCTTGTGGTCTTTTTCCACACTTTTGACTGTTTCACTGTTGGAGTAGTTTTTACTGCTACAAATATCAGTCCTAGTTTGTGTTTTGTGTTGCTTATCTTTAGATGAATTGTTAAAGGAACCTTGCTCTGCTTTAGGTTACTACTGATTTTTTTTATTTTTCTCTTTCAATGGATTCTGATTTTTAAATTCTCAGATTGTGGAAGTGTGGACAACATGCAACTTACTGAGATTTTGCTTGTGATTCTTTCTGTTAAGAAATAATACAATACAATACAATACAATACACCAGGTTGGAAGAGACCTTCAAGATCATCGCGTCCAACCCATCAAACAATCCAACCCACCCAACAACTAGACCATACAGCCAAGCACCCCATCAAGTCTTCTCCTGAACACCTCCAGTGAAGGTGACTCCACCACCTCCACGGGTAGCCGATTCCAATGGGCAATCACTCTCTCCGTGTAGAACTTCTTCCTAACATCCAGCCTAAACCTGCCCTGGCGCAGCCTGAGACTGTGTCCTCTTGTTCTGGTACTGGATGCCTGGGAGAAGAGGCCAACCTCTGCCTGGCTACAACCTCCCTTCAGGTAGTTGTAGAGAGCAATAAGGTCACCCCTCAGTCTCCTCTTCTCCAGGCTAAGCAACCCCAGCTCCCTCAGCCTTTCCTCATAGGGCTTGTGTTCCAAACCCCTCACCAGCTTTGTTGCCCTTCTCTGGACACGTTCCAGCAAGTCAACATCCTTCCTAAACTGAGGGGCCCAGAACTGGACACAGTACTCAAGGTGTGGCCTAACCAGTGCAGTGTACAGGGGCACAATGACCTCCCTGCTCCTGCTGGCCACACTGTTCCTGATGCAAGCCAGGATGCCACTGGCCTTCCTGGCTGCCTGGGCACACTGCAGGCTCATGTTCAGCCTACAATCAACCAGCACCCCCAGGTCCCTCTCTGCCTGGCCACTCTCCAGCCCCTCTGACCCCAGCCTGTAGCACCGCCTGGGGTTGTTGTGGCCAATGTGCAGAATCCGGCACTTGGATGTGTTAAATCTCATGCCATTGGACTCTGCCCATCTGTCCAGCCTGTCGAGATCCCTCTGCAAAGCCTCTCTGCCCTCCAGCAAATCAACTGCTGCCCCCAGCTTGGTGTCATCTGCAAATTTACTGATAATGGACTCAATGCCCTCATCCAGATCATCAATAAAGATGTTAAAGAACATGGGGCCCAGCACTGATCCCTGGGGCACACCACTAGTGACAGGCCGCCAGCTCGATGTGGTGCCATTCACCATTACTCTCTGGGCTCGGCCCTCCAGCCAGTTCCTAACCCAACGCAGTGTGCTCCTGTCCAAGCCACGGGCTGCCAGCTTGGCCAGGAGTTTGCTGTGGGGGACGGTGTCAAAGGCCTTGCTGAGGTCCAGGTAGACCACATCCACAGGCCTCCCCACATCCACCAGGCGGGTCACCTGATCATAGAAGGAGATCAGGTTGGTCAGGCAGGACCTGCCCCTCCTAAATCCATGCTGGCTAGGCCTGAGCCCCTGGTCATCCTGTAAGTGCTGTGTGATCGCACTCGAGATGAGCCGTTCCATAATCTTGCCTGGCACTGAGGTCAGGCTGACAGGCCTATAATTCCCTGGCTCATCCAACTGGCCCTTCTTGTGGATGGGCACCACGCTAGCCAGCTTCCAGTCTTCTGGGACCTCTCCAGTGAGCCAGGACTGCTGAAAAATGATGGAAAGTGGCTTGGACAGCTCATCTGTCAGCAATCTCAGCACCCTAGGATGGATCCCATCCGGTCCCATGGCCTTGTGGGGGTCCAAGCGGCTCAGTAGATCTCTGACTTCCTCTTGGAGCAGCGGGAAACTATGCAGCTCTCTGGCTCCTTCTGCCAGCTCTGCAGGCCAGCTGTCTGGAAGACGTTCTGCCTTGCTAGTGAAGACTGAGGCAAAGAAGGTGTTAAGTACCTCTGCCTTTTCCTCATTCTTTGTTACAACGTTCCCCTCCGTGTCAACCAAGGAGTGGAGGTTGTCCTTGCCCTTCTTCTTGCTATTGATGTATTTATAGAAGGACTTTTTGTTGTCCTTCACAGCAGAGGCCAGTCTAAGTTCTAAATGGGCTTTTGCCTCCCTAATTTTCTTCCTGCACAACCTAGCAACATCCCTAAACATTCTGTAGGTTGCCTCCCCTTTCTTCCAAAGATAATACACCCTCTTTTTTTCCCTAAGTTCTATTAAAAGTTCATTGCCCATCCAGGCTGGCCGTCTGCCCCGGCGGCTCATCTTCCGGCACACCGGCACAGCCTGTTCTTGCACCTTCAATAGTTCTTCCTTGAAGTAGGTCCAGCTCTCCTGGACCCCTTTGTTTTTAAGGGCTGATTCCCAAGGAACCTTCTGAATTAGTTCCTTGAGTAGCCTGAAGTCTGCCCTCCTGAAGTCCAGAGTGGAGGTCTTCTTGCTCCCCCTCTTGGCTTGGCTGCATACCGAAAACTCTATTATGTCGTGGTCACTGGTGCCTAAACACCCTCCGACCACCACATCACCCACCAGCCCTTCCCTGTTGGTGAAGAGGAGGTCAAGCATAGCCTTACCCCTGGTAGGCTCACGCAGCACCTGGGATAAGAAGCTGTCCTCCATGCACTCTAAGAACCTCCTAGACTGCCTCCTCTCTGCTGTGTTGAGATCCCAACAGATATCAGGCAGGTTGAAGTCACCCATGAGAATGAGGTCAGGTGATCTTGAGACAGCCTTAAGCTGCCTATAGAATGCCTCATCGACATCCTCCTTCTGGTTGGGTGGTCTATAACAGACGCCAACCAGGATGTCTGCCCTGTTGGTCTTCCCTCTAATTCTCACCCACAAGCACTCAACCCTATCATCCCTGATCTCCATCTCAACAAATACATGTGAAACTTCTGGAGGAAAGCTTTAGAGGGCAGATTTTACAGTTTGATCTTTCCAAGAAATAATGAATGTTCTTGAAGGTAATTCAGTCTTCATTTTCATTTAATTTCACTTGATTTTGGATGAGACAGTTATGGCTTCTTGAAAATAAGTCAGTTTAAAAATTGTAAATTGGTCTAAGGAGTCTAGTGCAGAGAGTGAGCAACTAAGAATTTGCTTCAGAAGGAAGAAGAAAAAGTTCCAAAGATACTTTTTAAGGTGCGGATGTTTAGATTTTTACAATGTGAAGGTATTTTAACCTAATTTAGTGTACAGAGTATTGGTGAAATCAGTTCAAACAGAAATAAGTTGTCCTGCATCAAATAAAAAAAAAAAGTCACAAAATGCTTAGGTGACTCAGGTCTCACCTAACTTTTTTTCCCCTTCCCATATCCATTTGGATTCTTTCCCTTGCAATTAGGCACCTTTTCATTTTCCACAGTAACTGTCCTTTTGCTTATTCACCGTATTTTTAATTTATTTTTTTAGTACTGGAGTTTTAAATGCAGTCTTGTCTTCTGTTCTTCTTTCTAGGTTGATTGTATTTCTGTCTGAAGTATAATCCTGCTCAAGTTACTGATTTTCTTTTTTTTTTAAATTGAAATTTGAAGTTCTTAATTTCTCTTGTTGGCATTTGATTTTTATGTTTTCTGGAGATAAATGTATCTTCTGTTCTCTAGTGTTCTGCCTTTGATAAGAATAGCTTATGCAGAAAGTGAAGGTTGGATTTTAAATACAACTGAAACACAGAATTAGTTACCAAATTTAGGCTTCAAATGCAAGTAACAGCTTTAGGAGGCTTGAATATTTTTTGTTTTAATTTTTTAGAAAACCAAATTTCTACTATAGATTGGGAAGTTTTTGTAATGTGAAGGTGACAATAGCAGTCACTGTTAGTACTTCACCTCCAGAAATGCAATGCCCACTCTTTCTGAAACTGGCAGTAGGGACAAATTAACTGGTTTGCTCAAAGTGGTGTGGTTTATTCTGGCTTTTTAAAGATTGGGTGCACAATATTAAACATTACTTACATTATTATTTTGAAGTTGAAAGTGGTTAAGAATCTTCTAAGAATAATGCAAAAATACTTTTCTCAGATATTGTATATTGCTGGAGGTGCTTTTTGTTTAAACGCTCTCAAAGAGGGAGACTAGATGGCTTTTATCTGCCAATTTGTAAACCAATAAAGTTTAAGGTTATTGTAACGGACTAGAATTTTCTTGTAGTGTGAAGAAGTTATAAGATGGTTTTGAACAGAAATCCAGGAATCAGTCTATTCCCTTAGACCACTGAAATGAACAGGAAAAGCTCTGGAAACCAGATGAAGACACTTAAAAGCACAGATTCACTTACTGCCTTTTTTGTTTTAGGGCATCATAGTGTGCAAAACTACTGGATAATCTTCATGAGAAACTGGTTATAGAAGTAAACTTTCTGCAGGAATGTATGCATTAGTTTCAGCATAGTTTTGTGTTTCAGCTGTTGCGTGGAAATAGGATCTTGGTGAATTTAGTGCTGTTAATTGTGTGAGGAATTCTTTGCTAGGGTAGTCCTGAAGTGAAATGGCAATGCTTGCAAATGATGGGGCTTTTGGACCTTTTGTAAGAGACAAGGATGTCTCAGCCAGCCTCAAAATTTGTAGTCTGTGTTGGTAGGGATTTGAGTCTGACAGTGGGATGTGGAGAGGAAAAGGGATTGGTCTTGGCTACACTGCCCACAACATTGTCATTTATGGCCTATATTGCCGTTGTATGCATGTGTTCCAAATACTTTCTTTTTTTTTTTTTTTTTTTTCACTGCAGTGAACAGTAGGGTGAGAGTTAAGGGATAACACATTTCTGTTCTGGTTTTATACTAGGGTTTCATAGGTAGATTTCTAATTTTGACTATTTTTCCTGAAAGCACAGATGCCCCAGGAATGCTAATTTAAATAAAGCTTTTCTTGTAGGTGCAAAATTATGCAGCTATCTTGCAAAAGTAAGATGATAAAATAAAGCACATATTGTTCCTTAATTGTACTCATTATAGGTCTAAAACTGTTTTTTGAAACCAGTTAAATTTATTAAATATTTTCGAATAGTGTCTGTTGACAAGGAGGTCCTGTAAAGTACTTAATTTCAGTATTTTTGGGGATGTTTTCTTAAGGTCTTAAAGTCAGAAATTGTAGAATTATGCCTTTGCTTTCATTTCCTAATGTACAGGTTGGTATGAAATTTTCTGTCATATACATACATGAGTTATTTGTTCTAGACACACTGACATAAAAAAAAAAAAAACACACAGAATTTGCTATGAAGCTAGAAATCTGGAAGTCACTTTTAGAGAGTAATGTTCAGGGGAGGGAGGGAGGAAAGGGAAAATAAAAATGGAAGTTACAGTTGTTCCATGGATTCAATCTAGCACTTACTCCTAGTTCTTAATCTTCAAAATACTTTATTCAAAATTAAAGGGGAAAAATGTTGAAGCAGATGTGTTCTGCTTCCAGAAACATAGTGTCAGTTTGGAACATTTTGGACCCAGAAGAAGTAAGGATGCCTTTCAGGCCTGCCCTAGAGGTTGTGTTCACAAGTGAAATATTGCTGAGTAGTGCAATGTCAGCTCACGGAATGAAGAGTAGTGTAGTAATTGAGACACTATGGCATGCATATGTATATAAATGCCTGCGTCACAAATTACATTACAAAAATGCCTAAATGACATAGGGTGACTATGATATAGTCGCCATCTCAGAAACATGGTGGGATGACACACATGATCGGGGTGCTCCACTGGGGGGTTACAGGCTCTTCAGGAGAGACAGGCAAGGGAGAAGAGGAGGAGGGGTGGCTCTGTATATCAGGGAGTCACTCTCTGCCACACAACTTGAGGTGTAAAAGGAAGGGATTGAGAGCCTGTGGGTTAAAATCAGGGGGCAGACCAACATATCTGATATCCTGGTTGGAGTCCGTTATAGACCACCCAACCAGGATGAGGAGGCAGATGAAACATTCTATAAGCAACTGGAGGCTATCTCAAGGTCATCAGATCTTGTCCTTGTGGGTGACTTTAACCTGCCAGATATCTGCCGGGAACTTAACTCAGCAGAGAGCAGGCAGTCCAGAAGATTCCTGGAGCGCATGGAGGACAACTTCCTGATGCAGCTGTTGAGTGAGCCTACCAGGGGTCAAGCTCTGTTTGACCTGCTGTTCTTCAATAGAGAAGGGCTGGTGGGAGACGTGACGGTGGGAGGCTGCCTGGGGTGCAGTGAGCATGAGATGGTGAAGTTTTCAATATGCAGGGAGATACGGAGGAGCACCAACAGAACCTTCACCTTGGACTTCCAGAGGGCAAACTGCAGCCTGTTTAAGAAAATTATTTGCAAAGTTGCCTGGGTAGCAGCCCTCAGGAACCGAGGGGTCCAGGATGGTTGGAGCCATTTCAAACAGGAGCTCCTGAAGGCACAGGAACTGGCGGTTCCCATGTGCCGAAATACAACACAATACAATACACCAGGTTGGAAGAGACCTTCAAGATCATCGCGTCCAACCCATCAAACAATCCAACCCACCCAACAACTAGACCATACAGCCAAGCACCCCATCAAGTCTTCTCCTGAACACCTCCAGTGAAGGTGACTCCACCACCTCCACGGGTAGCCGATTCCAATGGGCAATCACTCTCTCCGTGTAGAACTTCTTCCTAACATCCAGCCTAAACCTGCCCTGGCGCAGCCTGAGACTGTGTCCTCTTGTTCTGGTACTGGATGCCTGGGAGAAGAGGCCAACCTCTGCCTGGCTACAACCTCCCTTCAGGTAGTTGTAGAGAGCAATAAGGTCACCCCTCAGTCTCCTCTTCTCCAGGCTAAGCAACCCCAGCTCCCTCAGCCTTTCCTCATAGGGCTTGTGTTCCAAACCCCTCACCAGCTTTGTTGCCCTTCTCTGGACACGTTCCAGCAAGTCAACATCCTTCCTAAACTGAGGGGCCCAGAACTGGACACAGTACTCAAGGTGTGGCCTAACCAGTGCAGTGTACAGGGGCACAATGACCTCCCTGCTCCTGCTGGCCACACTGTTCCTGATGCAAGCCAGGATGCCACTGGCCTTCCTGGCTGCCTGGGCACACTGCAGGCTCATGTTCAGCCTACCATCAACCAGTACCCCCAGGTCCCTCTCTGCCTGGCCACTCTCCAGCCCCTCTGACCCCAGCCTGTAGCACTGCTTGGGGTTGTCGTGGCCAATGTGCAGAACCCGGCACTTGGATGTGTTAAATCTCATGCCATTGGACTCTGCCCATCTGTCCAGCCTGTCGAGATCCCTCTGCAAAGCCTCTCTGCCCTCCAGCAAATCAACTGCTGCCCCCAGCTTGGTGTCATCTGCAAATTTACTGATAATGGACTCAATGCCCTCATCCAGATCATCAATAAAGATGTTAAAGAACATGGGGCCCAGCACTGATCCCTGGGGCACACCACTAGTGACAGGCCGCCAGCTGGATGTGGCGCCATTCACCATCACTCTCTGGGCTCGGCCCTCTAGCCACTTCCTAACCCAACACAGTGTGATCCTGTCCAAGCCATGGGCTGCCAGCTTGGCCAGGAGTTTGCTGTGGGGACGGTGTCAAAGGCCTTGCTGAGGTCCAGGTAGACCACATCCACAGGCCTCCCCACATCCACCATGCGGGGCACCTGATCATAGAAGGAGATCAAGTTGGTGAGGCAGGACCTGCCCTTCCTAAAACCATGCTGGCTAGGCCTGATCCCTTGGCCATCCTGTAAGTGCTGTATGATCGCACTCAAGATGACCTGTTCCATAATCTTGGCTGGCACTGAGGTCATGCTGACAGGCCTATAATTCCCTGGCTCATCCAACTGGCCCTTCTTGTGGATGGGCACCACGTTGGCCAGCTTCCAGTCTTCTGGGACCTCTCCAGTGAGCCTGGACTGCTGAAAAATGATGGAAAGTGGTTTGGACAGCTCATCTGTCAGCAATCTCAACACCCTAGGATGGATCCCATCTGGTCCCATGGCCTTGTGGGGGTCCAAGCGGCTCAGTAGATCTCTAATTTCCTCTTGGAGCAGCGGGAAACTATGCAGCTCTCTGGCTCCATCTGCCAGCTCTGTAGGCCAGCTGTCTGGAAGACGTTCTGCCCTGCTAGTGAAGACTGAGGCAAAGAAGGTGTTAAGTACCTCTGCCTTTTCCTCATCCTTTGTTACAACGTTCCCCTCCGTGTCAACCAAGGAGTGGAGGTTGCCCTTGCTCTTCTTCTTGCTATTGATGTTTTTATAGAAGGACTTTTTGTTGTCCTTCACAGCAGAGGCCAGTCTAAGTTCTAAATGGGCTTTTGCCTCCCTAATTTTCTTCCTGCATATCCTAGCAACATCCCTAAACATTCCGTAGGTTGCCTCCCCTTTCTTCCAAAGATGATACACCCTCTTTTTTTCCCTTAGTTCTATTAGAAGTTCATTACCCATCCAGGCTGGCCGTCTGCCCCGGTGGCTCATCTTCGGGCACACCGGCACAGCCTGTTCTTGCACCTTCAATAGTTCTTCCTTGAAGTAGGTCCAGCTCTCCTGGACCCCTATGTTTTTAAGGGCTGATTCCCAAGGAACCTTCTGAATTAGTTCCTTGAGTAGCCTGAAGTCTGCCCTCCTGAAGTCCAGAGTGGAGGTCTTCTTGCTCCCCCTCTTGGCTTGGCTGCATACCGAAAACTCTATTATGTCGTGGTCACTGGTGCCTAAACACCCTCCGACCACCACATCACCCACCAGCCCTTCCCTGTTGGTGAAGAGGAGGTCAAGCATAGCCTCACCCCTGGTAGGCTCGCGCAGCACCTGGGATAAGAAGCTGTCCTCCATGCACTCTAAGAACCTCCTAGACTGCCTCCTCTCTGCTGTGTTGAGATCCCAGCAGATATCAGGCAGGTTGAAGTCACCCATGAGAACGAGGTCAGGCGATCTTGAGACAGCCTTAAGCTGCCTATAGAATGCCTCATCAACATCCTCCTCCTGGTTGGGTGGTCTATAACAGACTCCAACCAGGATGTCTGCCCTGCTGGTCCTCCCTCTAATTCTCACCCACAAGCACTCAACCCTATCATCCCTGATCTCCATCTCAACCGCATCCAGTGCCTCCCTGATGTACAGGGCCACCCCTCCACCCCTTCTTCCTTGCCTGTCTCTCCTGAAGAGCCTGTAGCCATCAATTGCAGCGCTCCAGTCATGCGAGTCGTCCCACCACGTCTCTGTGATGGCAACTACATCATAACTTTCTTGCTGCAACAAGGCTTCCAGCTCCTCTTGTTTGTTACCCATGCTTCGTGCATTAGTGTACATGCACTGCAGCTGGGCTGCTGGTTTCACCTCTAGGTCTAGCTTATCACCCCCAGACTCCTGCCTGAGGGCACTGGTTTCCGACCCTTCCCCCTTCGAAGCTAGTTTAAAGCCCTGTCAATGAGACTTGCTAATTCCCTTCCCTGAATCTTTTTACCTTTGGGGGACAGGCCATTCTCATGTATTGTGACCTTTCCCCTCCTCTGGGACATATGTACTCCATCTGTTACCAGCTGACCTGGTGCAGTAGAAAGTTCCCCAAGATCGAAAAACCCAAAATTCATTCGTCTGCACCAGCCCCTAAGCCACTTGTTGACTACAGCGGCTGACCTGTTCCTTATTGTGTTCCCTCCTGCAACTAACGGTATCGATGTAAAAATTATTTGTGCACCTGACCCCTCAACCAGATCTCCCAGGGCCCTGAGGTCATTTTTGATAGCCCTGGGAGGCCTGGTACCAACATCATCATTCCCTAACTGCATAACCAATAAGGGATAATAATCAGAGGGCTGTACCAGACTGGGCAGTCTTCTGGTAACATCTCCAACTTGGACTCCTGCTAGGCTAATAACTTCCCTATGAGATGGGTCCGGCCTACATATGGGACCTTCTGTTCCCCTCAGGAGGGAATCACCAATAACAATTACCCTCCTTTTCTTTTTTAGGGAGCAAGTCCTGATACCAGGGGAAGGCTGTTTAACCTTAGGCTGTTTAACCTTAGGCTGTTTAGCCTCAGGGAAGACCCCAGATGGTGTGTCCTCCGGCATCAGTATCACCTCACCCTCGATCTCCAGCGCCCCATACCTGTTTTCCAAGGGCAGTGAGGGAGGTGGGGGGAGGCAAGGAGGTTTTAATTTGTGTCTTTTGAGAGGAACCTGCATCCATTCCCCTCTGCTTTTCGAACAACCAGTCTCTGCTGGGGGAGCCTGTGGAGCCTGCTTACTTGGGTTCATCTCTTTCCTCCTGTGGCTCATCTCTTTTCTACATTCCCATACATCTCTAAGACTAGCAACCTCATCCTTTAGTCTGGCCACAAGGTCGAGCAGATAGCCAATCTGCTCACACCTAATGCAAGAGATGCTTCCACTACCCTGCATCTCAAGAGCCAGGCCCCAGCACTCACTACAGCCAGATACCTGGACAGCTACCTGCTTGTGTTCTACCTCAGCCTGGGTCGACACTGATTTTTTAAAGGAGATTTTGCTGCGCGTTATAACCATGCTGCCCCTGGCCACGGCCGTGGCTGCCCCTGGACACACCACCCACTGGACAAAAATTTAGAAAAAGTGCGGCGGCACGCGAGAGCACCAGAGAGCACCAGAGAAGGGGCTGCTGCCGAGCGGAGCCGCGCGAACCGCTGCCCTTGTTTAAATTCCGCCGCCGAAGGCGCTGGCCTCACGAGCCGTAGGCACGTGAAGACAGGGCCGCCCGAGTGCCGCTGTGTGTTCAGGAAGCGTGGCGAGCCCAGCCGCCACCGCAGCCCGAAGAGGAGAAGCGCGAAAAGCTGCCCAAGCGGCCGCTGGTCCCGGTGCTGTTCCAGGAAAGATGAGCCGGTGGGGAAGGCGACCGGCCTGGATGAGCAAGCAGCTCTTGGAGGAACTAAGGGGAACAAAGAGGCTGTATCACCTTTGGAAGGAGGGGAAGGCTTCTCGAGGTATGTTTAAGGAAGTGGTTAGATTATGTAGGAAAAAAATTAGAGAGGCAAAGGCCCAGTTGGAGCTGAGGCTGGCCACCTCTGTGAAGGACAATAAAAAGCACATTTACAAATATGTTAATGCCAAAAAGAAGGGCAGGAAGAACCTGCACTCCCTATTGGACCTGGAGGGGAACACGGTGACTAAAGATGAGGAAAAGGCTGAGGTCCTGAACACCTTCGTTGCCTCAATTTTTAACAGCAAGGCAGGAGGAGTTCAGGACAAGTGGCCTCCTGAGCTGGGTGATGGGGTCAGGGAGCAGTGTAATGCCCTGGATATCTATGAGGAATTAGTTCGGGACCTGCTGAGCCACTTGGACACTCACGAGTCCATGGGGCCGGATGGGATCCATCCTAGGATGCTGAGAGAGCTGGCAGATGAGCTGGCCAAGCCGCTCTCCATCGTTTTCCTTCAGTCCTGGCTGACCGGTGAGGTCCCAGATGACTGGAAACTGGCCAGTGTGGTCCCCATCCACAAGAAGGGTCAGATGGAGGAACCTGGAAACTATAGGCCGGTCAGCCTGACCTCAGTGCCAGGGAAAATGATGGAGCAGATTATCCTGGCGGCAATAACTGTGCACCTGCAGGATGGCCAAGGGCTCAGGCCCAGCCAACATGGATTTAGGAAGGGCAGGTCCTGCCTCTCCAACCTGATCTCCTTCTATGATCAGGTGACCTGCCTGGTGGATGTGGGGAGGCCTGCGGATGTGGTCTACCTGGACTTCAGCAAGGCCTTTGACACCGTCCCCCACAGCAAACTGCTGGCTAAGCTGTCAGCTTGTGGCTTGGGCAGCAACACTCTGTGCTGGGTTGGGCACTGGCTGGAGGGCTGGGCCCAAAGAGTGGTGGTGAATGGTGCCACCTCCAGCTGGAGGCCAGTCACCAGTGGCGTCCCCCAGGGATCAGTGCTGGGCCCCATCCTCTTTAATGTCTTCATTGACGATCTGGATGAGGGGATTGAGACAGTCATCAGCAAATTCGCAGATGACACCAAGCTGGGAGCAGATGTTGGTCACTTAGAGGGTAGAAGGGCTCTGCAGAGGGACCTCAACCGGCTGGACAGGTGGGCGGCGTCCAATGGGATGGCATTCAACAAATCCAAGTGCCGGGTGCTGCACTTTGGCCGTGACAACCCCATGTAGAGCTACAGGCTGGGGTCAGAGTGGCTGGAGAGCGGCCAAACAGAGGTACCTGGAGGTGCTGATCGACAGCTGCCTGAACATGAGCCAGCAGTGTGCCTAGGTGGCCAAGAAGGCCAACAGCATCCTGGCCTGCATTAGGAATGGTGTGGCCAGCAGGAGCAGAGAAGTCATTGTGCCCCTGTACTCTGCTTTGGTTAGGCCACACGTTGAGTCCTGTGTCAGTTCTGGGCCCCTCAGTTTAAGAAAGACATAGAGACACTTGAATGTGTCCAGAGAAGGGCAACAAGGCTGGTGAGAGGCTTTGAGCACAAGCCCTATGAGGAGAGGCTGAGGGATCTCGGGTTGCTTAGCCTGGAGAAGAGGAGGCTCAGGGGTGACCTTATTGCTCTCTACAACTACCTGAAGGGTGGTTGTAGCCAGGAAGGGGTTGGCCTCTTCTCTCTAGCAACCAGCGCCCGAACAAGAGGACTGTCTCAAGCTGCTCCAAGGGAAGTTTAGGCTGGAGGTGAGGAGGAAGTTCTTCACCTAGAGAGTGATTCGTCGTTGGAATGGGCTGCCCAGGGAGGTGGTTGAGTCGCCGTCCCTGGAGGCATTCAAGAGGGGGAGTGGATGTGGCATTTGGTGCCATGGTCTAGTCGTGAGGTTTGTGGTTACAGGTTGGACTCGATGATCTTCGAGGTCTCTTCCAACCTTGGTAATACTGTGATACTGTGAAATATTATCAAAGGATTATTGTCATATCTGATTTTCCAGCACTTTGTGGAAAAACTCTGTTTGGTCTCTTGTCTCAATGTATTTCATCGACTAATAATAAGTACCAGCAAACTTGGGCAGGTACCTCTGTGGCACAAGTGAGAGTTATGAGGTACTTGAACAGATGGAATAAAGTGCAAGGAAGTAATATATATATATAGCTTGAGATGGGTTGTTCTGGGTTTTTCTTTTGGTGTGTGTATGGAATGCTCCTATGGATAACATATTATTACCCTGTGGATATGCAACATGCACTGTGAAACTGGAGCTGGTAAGTTGCAAATGGAAGAGTCAGCTGGTACTTACATGGTACCATATCCCAAATTAGCTAATTTGCTAGTTTGCTTTCCTATACTACTTTCAGGTAGGTGTGTTACATATGAATGACACAAGATTTATTTTGCTGTGAAGAAAATAATGTTTTGAGATAAATACTTGCATTTAGTGGACTTCCCAAATAAGGGGGAGGGGGGGGAGGGGGAGGCAAAGAGGGGCAAAGAATGGCAGATCTGAATTTGTTCTTCTAGATGAACTTAGAAAAATTAATACTTACATGAAAGTCTTCTGAGACTTGTACATTTTCAGCTTACCTCATGCAGCTGAATGATTAGTGGATGGTGAGTTTACAGTGAACTTGATGCAAAGAACCATGCCAGTGAGCATATTCTGCTGTACAAGGAAACAAAGACCTGGTTTCCAGTGGAACACTTCCTGTTGCGTCCTTAACGGCTCTGTGGTAGTAAGCTGTTTATTACTCAGATTGTCTAAGGAGAAACTGAATTGTGACAGTTCATATACGTATACTAGAAGTCCTGTGCTGATCATATCTATTAAGTTTAACTATTATGTACTGCAAATTGAGTCAACTGTGTACTATGCTATTTATATGAATTCAGTGCAGAAGTCACATAAGACTGTCATACCTACATTGCCCTTTTTGTAACTGTTGAAACAAACAGCTGTTTTTCTACATTGTCCAACCATGTTGGGTTGGGTTTTTTGATGTAACAATTCATAGGAGCAGAATTGCCTCATAAGCACGGTCAGATGTTAGAACAGCCCTTGAAAAGAACGTCTGTTTTCCAGATTTCTGCCTCTCATGAATTGAGTTTCACAGAGATTTTTGTGTGCAGAAACAGGAAAGAGAAGGGTTTTTCTTAGCCAGAAAAAAAGAAACTGAAAGCATGCAGCTGACTTCTGCAAAATGGTGTTTTTTGGTGTTTTGTTTTGTTTTTTTCATTCCCTGGTTCTGCAAGGGAAAGAGTCCTTGTGAAGACTTCTTTAATTACTAACTATTTTGTTTTCATGCCATCTGTGTTGCGGTAAACTTAAAGTGTGCATTCAAATTTCTGTCCTCCTTGTGTTTGTTTCAAAGAAAGTATGAGAATGCATCTTCTGTGACTAATATCTGGTCTTGCTCTGTCTAGGCCTTGGGAAGATATTTAATTTTTGTTGTTAATGCCTTCAGCAACCTGAATTTGGTTTATTTTTAATTCTGCTGCTAGCTTTCTATCATAGCTGATGTACCATTCTTAGCACATTAATGAAACACTGTTAGCATCTAGGTACAGTAATCTGTTCCTGTCTGCCTGTTGGAAAAGTGACAGTCATTTTGACAGTTTTGCAAAGCAGGAAATGGCAAACTTCTTGCACTTTGTCAGAAACTTCAATGCCCAAAGCGGGAACAACTGCTGAGATCCCTAAGAACATGTTCCAAGAGATAAACACACAGTTTGTCTATTTTAGCTTCACTGTTGGTGAGGAAACTGATTTAACTAAACACTTTTTTAAAAAACAAAGTAATTTCTAATTGATAGTTTTCAAATTTGATTAGGTATGACTTAGAGGTAAATTTTGAACAAAGCATGATGCAACCAGACCTTTTATCTAAGAATTCATTGCTAGTACTACACGCTTCAGGCAAAGCCCTCGTGAAGGTCTGTCTTACTTTCCTGTTCTAGGCTGTATATACTGGATAATGCTGGCAGCTCCCTTTGAATGTCTGCTTGCATGAACTGCTTCTTTCAGGGTTTTAACACAGACCCTAGTTGTACAGCTTCTCTTTCTTCCCTCACTAAAAGGTCAAGCAGGTCATTTGGGTTTGGCTTTCCACCTACCAGTTTGATTTGAGTGAAACTTAACTTGCTGAATATATAATGCATTTTATGGCAATATAAGATGTCCTAATCTTTTTTCTCTTCCTCATCATCCATCTTTCTTTCTAAATCAGAAAGAAATTTTAAGAGAGGCTGAGGTAGTAGATTATATATAATACTAGGAAATACTATCTGTCTAACTCATAGTAATATATGTTGGAGTTTGTAGTTCTTCACACTGGGAGAATTATTTGTTTATTGCAGTCTAAGTAGTAGTTGTATATAGTTCTGTTAGATTCCCCCTGCCTCTGAACATTAAAACAGTGGAATTTCTTGTATCATTCTTGTGTTTAATGCTGATAGTGTGGCATAATCAAAGATTATTATCACTGGAGGTGTTTAGGAGGAGACTTGATATGGTGCTTTTTTGCGTGGTTTAGTTGATTAGGTGGTGTTGGATGATAGGTTGGACACGATGATCTTGAAGGTCTCTTCCAACCTGGTTTATTCTATTCTAAATCCATGCTGGCTGGGCCTGATCCCTTGGCCATCCTGGAAGTGCTGTGTGATTGCATTCCAGATGACCTGTTCCATAATCTTACTTGGCACTGAGATCAGGCTGACAGGTCTGGAATTCCCTGCCTCCTCCTCTTGCCCTTCTTGTGGATGGGCATCACATTGGCCAGTTTCCAGTCATCTGGGACCTCTCTAGTGAGCCAGGACTGGTGAAAAATGATGGAGAGAGGCTTGGCCAGCTCATCTGCCAGCTCTCTCAGCACCCTAGGATGGATCCCATCTGCTTCCATGGACTTGTGGGGATCCAAGCAGCTAAGGAGGTCTCTACCTACTTCCTCCTGGATCACAGGGGAACTATACTGCTCCCTGACTCCATCTGCCAGCTCAGGAGGACAGCTGTCTAGAAGCCAACCTATCTTGCTATTTAAAATTGAGGCAAAGAAGGTGTTAAGTACCTCTGCCTTTTCCTCATCTTTTGTTACTATGTTCCACTCTGTGTCCACTGAGGAGTGGGGGTTGTCCTTGCCCCTCCTCTTGCCATTAATGTATTTATGGAAGGATTTTTTTGTTGTCCTTCACAGCAGAGGCCAGTCTAAGCTCTAAATGGGCTTTTGACTCTCTAATTTTTTTTTCTTGTATGACCTAGCAACATCCTGAAACATTTCATGGATTACCTCTCCTTCCTTCCAAAGATGATACACCCTCTTTTTAAACTTTAATTCACCCAGAAGCTCATTGCCCATCCAGGCTGGCTGTCTGCCCCAGCGGCTCATCTTCCGGCTCATTGGCACAGCCTGTTCCTGC
This sequence comes from Picus viridis, assembly GCA_033816785.1. Classification (NCBI taxonomy): domain Eukaryota; kingdom Metazoa; phylum Chordata; class Aves; order Piciformes; family Picidae; genus Picus; species Picus viridis. The sequence goes on along the minus strand of CM066606.1, from coordinate 69,835,160 downwards.
ACCTTCAAGAGTTCTTTCTTGAAGCAGGTCCAGCTCTCCTGGACCCCTATGTTTTTAAGGGCTGTTTCCCAAGGTACCTTCTGAGTTAGTTCCTTAAGCAATCTGCAGTCTGCCCTCCAGAAGTCCAGAGTGGAGGTTTTGTTGCTGCTCCTCTTAGCATGACTGCATATTGAAAACTCAATTATTTCATGATCACTGGACCCCAGACAGCCTCCAACCACTACATCTCCCACCAGCCCTTCTCTATTGGTAAGAAGATCATCGAGCAAAGCCTTACCCCTGGTAGGCTCACTTAGCAGCTGGGCTAAGAAGCTATCCTCCATACACTCTAAGAACCTTCTAGACTGCCTCTTCTCTGCTGTGTTGAGTTCCCAGCAGATACCAGGCAGGTTGAAGTCACCCATAAGAACAAGGTCTGGCGATCTTGAGACAGCCTCTACCTGCCTATAGACTAATTCATCACCCTCTTCCTCCTGGTTGGGTGGTCCATAACAGACTCCAACCAGGATTTCTGCCCTGTTGGTCTTCCCTCTAATTTTCACCCTCAGGCACTCAACCTGATCATCCTTAATCTCTAGTTCCATGGCATCTAGAGCCTCCCTGATGTACAGGGCCAGCCCTCCACCCCTTCTTCCTTGCCTATTTCTCCTGAAGAGCCTATAGCCATCAATTACAGTGCTCCAGTTATGTGAGTCATCCCACCACATTTCTGTGATGGCAGCTACATCATAACTTTCCTGCTGTAACAAGGCTACCAGCTCCTCTTGTTTGTTACCCATACTGCATGCATTAGTGTATATGCACTTCAGCTGGGCTGCTGGTTTCACCCCTGACTCCAGCCTACCACCCTCAGACTCCTGTCTGGAGGGACTGGTTTCAGCCCCTTCCCCTTTGAGTCTACTTTAAAGCCCTGTCAATGAGACCTGCCAGCTCCTGTCCTAGAACCCTTGTCTCTTTGTGGGATAGGCTGTTCTCATGCACTGAGATCTTTCTACCCCTCTAGGATGGATGTACTCCATCTGTTGCTAGCGGACATAGAAAGTTCCTTAGGATCGAAATACCAAAATTCTGTTGGTGGCACCAGCCTCTGAGCCACTTGTGAATTACAGCTGCTGTCCTGTTCCTTTCTGTCTTCCTTCCTGCAGCTAAGAGTATTGATGAAAAAATTACCTGTGCCCCTGACCCCTCAACCAGTTCTGCCAGAGCCTTATGTCCCTCTAGAGCAAGTAAACATAGCTTAAGACTACATTTTCCTACCTTTTGTCATTACACTGTTGATTGTGAATTTATTGTATTTAAACTGAAATGCAACATTGTTTGGGGTGGCAGATACAGGTAACAAGTAAAACACATCTGTGCATTAAACAAGTATTCATGTTTAAATTGCCTTATAGAGAGTGATAAATGCATTATGCTTGCATGAGCTTCCAAGTATCTTCTGTCTTTCGTTTTTTGAAGCTTGACAGAGCTGCTCAAATACTGTCCTGTGCATAGATAAAGCTTGGTGTACTAGGCTTTCTGCGTAATGTGTGGATTTTTGAAAGGTTTATGTGTTAATGCCAACAATATCTAAAATAAATGATATTTTACGATTCTCTTTTTTATGAGACAGTGATACCATAGACTAACAGAGTTTACCTGATTTTCCTATATAGCTTTAACTTGCCCTGCACGATTTTGGTTTGGGGTTTTTTTTTAATAATAAAATAAAATCCAAGGACAATGCTAATACAAGTGAAACTGAAAATCAGACCTCTTCACTTTACAGGAAAAAAAAAAAAGGCATGCAAGGATAGTTTGAATAAGACCTCTGCTATTGAGGACTGAAGTTTCTCTTGAGCTGTTTTCAATTCCTCTGCTGTCTGAATCATACTTGCTAATTCCTGAAAAGGATTGTGCTTGTTAATCAGGTAGTGGTGGTAGTGACAACTAAAAATACAAGCAAAGTAATTTTAATCTTGCTTGTTTCAAATGGTTTCAGGATGGGAGCACTTGGGCATGCAGTTTCTTGCAGAGAAATTCTGGGAAACATAGAAAAATAATCAGGACAAGGAAGTGTTTTCAGTTGAATGTGTTGGCAGTGTACATCTGTGCTAAAAGTTTCAAAGATTGAATATAAATGTATGAAATGCAGCCACATCAGTTATGCTATTAGTCTTCAAATCTGCTTAGTAATGGAAGACACCTAAAAGGAAAAAAAAAGTTACTTTTATTGGGTGGTTTTTTTATGGCCTAGAGTGGGTGTTTCTGAACTGGGAGTCTACACATTTCTCCAGGGTTTATACTCATTATATTTGACAATTTCTGAAGAAACATATGAATGTTAAAATGAAAAATGAAGTCTCCAAATCAAGAGTTTTGAAAACAACTATGTAAGTTTGGGCTTGGCACCTTCACAGATAGAAAACCCTTCTATCATCTTGTTTCTACAATTTCCTTAAACATGTATCATGAGAAACTTGAGAACTGTGGAACTTCTTCATGTGTGTAACTAAATGATTGTTCAAGCTATCAAAAATGGTTTTAGTTATGGGACATTAAATAAAGTTTTAGTTTATGTGTACCTTAGTTTTTATTAGTAAAATTACCATTATAAAAACATTAGTAGGTTGTTTTTGTGGTCTCAAGGGAGCAGTACACTGCTTTTACTTCACTCTGAAGCTCATGTGAGCATTAATGCTCCATGATAGCCTGACCACAAGTGTGTTTGTGTTTTTGTTTTAGTTAGTTCCTTTGGGTTAGGAGGCAGGGATGAAACAAGGAAACCTTACCATTACTTAGGCATTGTGAAAGTCATTTGGGAGCATTCCAGCATTTTCCTTGTATTGGGAATATTCATTAAATGGCCTTGCTATTCTTATTTTAGATTTCTTAATGCAGGTTTTTTGATAGTGTTAGAATTCTGTGGAACTGCTTCATTAATTTTCAGAGTTCGTTTGTAGAAGACAAACACAACTGTGGACAGCACATTGCATTTGAGCTTTGATTGCATTGTTGAGCTTACACAAGTAGTATAGAAGATCATGGTGTATAGTATTGCAAAACAAACAAACAGTCTTTGATAGTCTGTGTGGGAGAGCAATTTAACACACAAATGTACTTTCATATTTTTAATGTTTCTTTCTTTGAAACTCTGGATTTCACTGAGTGCTACTATCTCAGCTGAAGCAATACTGGAGGGTACTGTACAGATGGTTAGTAACTGCTTCCTAACCTTTCAGAGTTCTTTATCATGGATGAAAACTGCATGGCAATTCTTTACCAAATTTTTCTTGGTCACTGGTTCATGGCTTGGAGTCTTTTTGCAGTTTGACTCTTAATAGCTTGAGTGGGCCAGAGGCTTATTCTATCAGCTACGTGAAAGATGGTGTTAGTTGTAGGTCATTGAAGAAAAGTTGCTAACCATGGTCTTAAATTCTAAGTGATATCTTAATTGGTTAATAACATAGACTAAATCAGAACCTATTACCTTGAATACTGACAGTCACTTTCTGATGAAGTGAGCAGTTTAGTTGGGCAGGTAGTTTTAAAAGGAGGATATGACATTATGCACTTTTAAAGTACTAAGTACTCTGTTCTATTTGTGATGATTGTCAGTATTAAATATTTTAAAACAACTCCCCAAAAAAGCCAAACTTGAATTTTAAGTGCATCATTGTGATTCAGTTTATTAGGTTCCATTTTTAATAGAATGTATGCAAGAGAGTTCTACCTTTGTCACAGAAAACGTCTCTTCTGCCTGAAGGGTACACATATTTCCATATTCCCATGCTCCAAATAAGTCCCATTCCACCCAAAATACCTTTGATATTTATCTTATAATGAATGCCATTGAATACAGTTCTCTAAATGATGATCTTTGAGTTCTCTTCCAACCTTAGTGATACTGTAGGCCTTTGACACCATCCCCCACAGCAAACTGCTGGCTAAGCTGGCAGCTCATGGCTTGGACAGCAACAGTCTGCGTTGGGTTAGGAACTGGCTGGAGGGCCAGGCCCAGAGAGTGGTGGTCAGTGGTGCCACCTCCAGCTGGAGGCCAGTCACCAGTGGCGTCCCCCAGGGATCAGTGTTGGGCCCCATCCTCTTCAATGTCTTCATTGACGACCTGGATGAGGGGATTGAGACAGTCATTAGCAAATTTGCAGATGACACCAAGCTGGGAGCAGATGTTGGTCACTTAGAGGGTAGAAGGGCTCTGCAGAGGGACCTCAACCGGCTGGACAGGTGGGCGGCGTCCAATGGGATAGCATTCAACAAATCCAAGTGCCGGGTACTGCACTTTGGCCGTGACAACCCCATGCAGAGCTACAGGCTGGGGTCAGAGTGGCTGGAGAGCGGCCAAACAGAGAGGGACCTGGGGGTGCTGATCGACAGCTGCCTGAACATGAGCCAGCAGTGTGCCTAGGTGGCCAAGAAGTCCAACGGCATCCTGGCCTGCATTAGGAATGGTGTGGCCAGCAGGAGCAGGGAAGTCATTGTGCCCCTGTACTCTGCTTTGGTTAGGCCACACGTTGAGTCCTGTGTCAGTTCTGGGCCCCTCAGTTTAAGAAAGACATAGAGACACTTGAATGTGTCCAGAGAAGGGCAACAAGGCTGGTGAGAAGCCTTGAGCACAAGCCCTATGAGGAGAGGCTGAGGGAGCTGGGGTTGTTTAGCCTGGAGAAGAGGAGGCTCAGGGGTGACCTTATTGCTCTCTACAACTACCTGAAAGGTGTTTGTAGCCAGGAAGGGGTTGGCCTCTTCTCTCTAGCAACCAGCACCAGAACAAGGGGACACAGTCTCAAGCTGCACCAGGGAAGTTTAGGCTGGAGGTGAGGAGAAAGTTCTTCACCGAGAGAGTCGTTCGCCGTTGGAATGGGCTGCCCGGGGGAGGTGGTGGAGTCATCGTCCCTGGAGGTGTTCAAGAGGGGATTGGACGTGGCACTTGATGCCATGGTCTAGTCATGGGGTCTGTAGTGACAGGTTGGACTTGATGATCTTCGAGGTCTCTTCCAACCTTAATGATACTGTGAAATAAGCCTTTTTTAAAAAGTAGCCATACTTACTGTGTAGCTCCAGCAGCATAGAACTACTTTCTTTTCTAAAATAATGATTAGATGGTGTTGGGTGATAGGTTGGACTGGATCTCAAAGGTCTTCTCCAACCTGGTTACTTCTGTATTCTATATCTTCATTTTTAGACTTGTGGCTTAAGAGAAATGAAAAAAATCTTCCTTATAAGTCGCTTTACTGTGGTACCTGTCCATCACAGTAGCAACTCTCAATTAGTTTTTGTTACTTCTGAAATAAGTGTTTTTGAGATCTATAACAGTTTTGATGTTTGACTGTTTATAGGGTTTTTTAAACTGCCTTCTATGTACACAAAACTTGTGTACCATAATTGCACTTGCTTATTGCTATTTATAAATGCTGTTGTTTTCACAACTGTTTTCCTCCTTTGAGTCTGCTGTATCAATAAAAAGATGACATGGGTTAATTTAGCTGTAACACTAGTGATTTTGTGATTACTTATTTAAAACTATTACTGCATGCTTCACCCACATGAAGTTAGATACAATTTGTTGCAGCTACCATATAAGTACATATACCAGAATATTTGAATAATACAGTAGTAGGAGATGGGTGTATATCAGTGTAGTTTCTGGGCTGGGTGATTTGTTTTCTTCCGTTGGTTATATCTTTCTGTACTTAGATACAAAATTGCTTTCAAAGTTAAAAGTGGCTTATTGGTGTTAATCAGTACAGTGGTATTTTGCAACTTTTCAAAAATTCACTTTAACCAATCTTGATAGAAGGAAAAGATTTCTTGTACTTGGGAAACATGGGAATTCTAAACAGTGCTATGCTTGATTAAAAAGTTGCTGTTTAATATCATAAATAAATGCAAGGAATGAGAAGTAGCCAAAGCATTTTCTGCTAGACTGATGAAAGGCAGAAGTGGCAGCGCCACCCCCAGCTCTTCCATAGGGTTTACTTGATTTGAATTCAAAATGTTGTCTGACATTTTTCAGGTGTAGGTTAGGTATTTTATTTTACTTGTTTACTTTTTATTTTTCATTTACTAATTTCCATTTAATGATTACCAAAGCCACTGGCTTAGAGAATTCAGAAGCGTGGTCAAGGCGGGCTGCAGGAAGGTAGTTTTAATAAGCAGAGATATGGACAGTGTTTGGCCTGCAAAACCTGATGAAGCTTGGCAGTAGTCCACTGGAAGTCAGTGTCTTAACTAGAATCTGAAAATAATGAAAGTATCTTTATTCATTACTGGTGTCCCTTTAGACTAGGGCTTTGCACTTTATGTCCAATACTGCTACTCTTTCATGAATGTGGGCTTAGTAGGACCACATACATCTCACTAGATAAAAATAAAATTTCTCATTTCATTTATTAAGATTGTTTAACAGGTAAGAGCTTTTGGGTGAACTAAATGTAATTTTTCTGATATCTTAAATTCTTTCTCAAATGTTTTAGTATGTTTATCAATGATCTGGATGAGGGGATTGAATGCACCCTTAAAATTTTGCAGATAACATTCAGTTAGGTGTAAGTGTTGATCTTGAGGATAGGAAAGCCCTGAAGAGGGACCTGGATAGGTTGGATAGATGCACTGAGGACAGTTGTATGAGATTCAACAAGGACAAGTGCTGGGTACTGTACTTGGATCACAATAACCCTATGCAGTGCTGCAGGCTTGGGACAGAGTAGCCAGAAAGCTGCCTGGCATAAAAGGGTCATGACGGTACTGGTTGAACATGAAGCAACAGTGTGCTCAGGTGGCCAAGTAGCCAAAAGCATCATAGAATCATTCAGGTTGGAGAAGATCTTTGAGATCATCAGGTCCAACCATCAACCCTACTCTGCCAAGTTCACTGTTAAACCATTTTGCTAGGATCCACATCTCAACAATCTTTAAGCACATCCAGGGATGGTGACTTAAACACCCCCTGTGCAGCCTGTTCCAGCACTTGACTACTCTTTCAGTGAAAATTTTTCTCCTCACTAGCCTAAATCTACCCTGGTGCAGCTTGAGACTGTTTCCTCTTGTTCTGTGAGAAGAGACCAGAACTTACCTCTCTATATTGGCTTTTAAGGTAGCTGTAGAGGGCAATAAGGTCTCTGCTCAGCCTCCTGACTAGACAGTCCCAGTTCTCTCAGCCAGTCTTTGTAAGACTCATTCTCTAGGCCACTTCACCCACTTATTTGCTCTTCTTTGAATCTGCTCAATGTCTTTCTTGTACTGAGGTGCCCAAAACCAAACATGGTACCTGGCAGCTAGAGGCTATCTCCAGATCACCAGACCTTGTTCTTATGGGCAGTTTTAACCTGCCTGATACCTGCTGGGAACTTAACACAGCAGAGAGGAGACAGTCTAGAAGTTTCTTAGAGTGTATGGAAGATAGCTTATTAGCCCAGCTGCTGGGTGAGCCTACAAGGGGTAAGGCTTTGCTTGACCTTCTTTTCACAGAGAAGGTCTGGTGGGAGATGTAGTGGTTGGAGGCTGTCTGGGGTCCAGTGACCATGAAATAATTGAGTTTTCAATATGCAATGAAGTAAGAGGGGCAGGAACAAAGCCTCCATCTGGAGGGCAGAGTTCAGATTAGTTGAGGAACTAACTCAGAAGGTACCTTGGGAAACAGCCCTTAAAAACAAAGGGGTCCAGGAGGGTTGGACCTACTTCAAGAAAGAACTCTTGAAGGCACAGGAACAGGCTGTGCCAATGTGCCGGAAGATGAGCTGCTGGAGCAGACTGCCAGCATGGATGGGCAATGAACTTCTGAATGAATTAAAGGGTAAAAAGAGAGTGTATCATTTTTGGAAGGAAGGAGAGGTAACCAATGAAATGTTTAAGGATGTTGCTAGGTCATGCAGGAAAAAAAATAGAGAGTCAAAAGCCCATTTAGAGCTTAGACTGGCCACTGCTGTGAAGGACAAAAAAATACTTCTGCAAATATATTAACAGCAAGAAGAGGGGCAAGGACAGCCTCCACTCCTTAGTGGACATGGAGGGGAATATAGTAACAAAAGATGAGGAAAAGGCAGAGGAACTTAACACTTTCTTTGCCTCAATTTTTAATAGCAAGATAGATTTTATTCCAGACAGCTGTCCTCCTGAGCTGGCAGATGGAGTCAGGGAGCAGTATAGTTCCCCTGTGATCCAGGAGGAAGTAGGTAGAGACCTCCTTAGCTGCTTGGATCCCCACAAGTCCATGGAAGCAGATGGGATCCATCCTAGGGTGCTGAGAGAGCTGGCAGATGAGCTGGCCAAGCCTCTCTCCATCATTTTTCACCAGTCCTGGCTCACTGGAGAGATCCCAGATGACTGGAGGTGGCCAATGTGATGCCCATCCACAAGAAGTGCTGGAAGGAGGAACTAGGGAATTCCAAGCCTGATCTCAGTGCCAGGCAAGATTATGGAACAGGTAATCGGGTGCAGTGCTACAGGCTGGAGTCAGAGTGGCTGGAGAGCAGCCAGGCAGAAAGGGACCTTGGGGGTACTGGTTGATAGTAGGCTAAAAATGAGCCAGCAGTGTGCCCAGGTGGTCAAAGCAGCCAATGATATCCTGGCCCGCATCAGGAATAGTGTGGCCAGCAGGAGCAGGGAAGTCATTCTGCCCCTGGACACAGCACTGGTTAGGCCACCTTGAGTCCTGTGTCTAATTCTGGGCCCCTCAGTTTAGGAAAGATGTTGAGTTGCTGGAATGTGTCTGCATAAGGGCAGCAAAACTGGTGAGGGGTTTGGAGCACAAGCCCGATGAGGAGAGGCTGAGTGAGCTGGGATTGCTTAGCTTGGAGAAGAGGAGGCTCAGGGAAGACCTTCTTGCTGTCTACAACTACCTGAAGGGAGGTTGTAGCTATGTGGGTGTTGGTCTCTTCTCCCAGGCAACCAGCACCAGAACAAGAGGACACAGTGTCAAGCTGTGCCAGGGGAGGTTTATGCTGGATATTAGGAATAAGTTCTTCACAGAGTGATTTGCCATTGGAATGTGCTGCCCAGGGAGGTGGTGGAGTCACCAGCACTGGAGGTGTTTAGGAAGAGACTGGATGAGGCACTTGGTGCCGTGGTTTAATTGATTAGATGGCGTTGGACGATAGGTTGGATTTGATGATCTCAAAGATCTTTTCCAACCTGGTTAATTCTATTCTATTACTACTTCTATTTGCTGTTGCATAGTATGTCTTGATGAAATTAGGCTGTTTTCTTATATTAGCATGTTTTGCATAAGAGTATTTTCTATTTAATATGATCTCATGGTCATGAATCTCTCTAATTATGTGTAGCATTTTCCTTTTGTTTTTATGGTGGGAGTGCCCATGGTTTGTGCAACTCTTTTTCCCAGGTTGTTGCTTACAGGAGAACAAGACCAAGTGCAAGGTCCTGTATTTGCATCGGGGCAATCCTAAGCACCGATATAGGCTGGTCAGCGGTTGGCTTGAGAGCAGCCCTGAAGAAAAGGACTTGGAGGTACTGGTGGATGAGAAGCCCACCATGAGCCACCAGTGTGCACTTGCAGCCCAGAAAGCCAATCATATCCTGAGCTGCAGCAAAAGAAGTATAGCCAGCAGGTCAAGGGAGGTGATTCTCCCCCTCTACTTGGCTCTGGTGAAACCTCACCTGGAGTACTGTGTCCAGTTCTGGAGCACATATTACAGGAAGGATCTGGAGGTGCTGGAGTGTGTCCAGAAAAGGGCCATGAGGATGATCAGAGGGCTGGAGCACCTCTCTTGTAAGGACAGACTGAGAGAAATGGGGCTGTTCAATCTGGAGAGAAGGTTTTAAGGAGACCTTATTGTTGTCCTTCAGTATGTGAAGGGGGCTTACAGGAAAGCTGGGGAGGGACTTTTTAGGATATCAGGTAATGATAGGACTAGGGAGAATGGAAAAAAATAGAAAGGGGTAGATTCAGATTGGATATTAGGAAGAAGTTCTTTGGCATGGGGGGTGGTGAGACACTGGAACAGGTTGCCCAAGGAGGTGGTAGAAGCCCCATCCCTGAAGGTTTTTGAGGCTATATTGTGCCTCCTGGATGTTAGGAAGAAATTCTTCACAGAGAGAGTGATTGCCCATAGGAATGTGCTGCCCAGAGAGGTGGTGGAGTTGCCATCATTGGAGGTGTTTAGGAGGAGACTTGATAGGGTGCTTGATTGCATGGTTTAGTTGATTAGGTGGTGTTGGATGATGGGTTGGACGTGATGATCTTGAAGGTCTCTTCCAACCTGGTTTGGTCTATTCTATTCTAGGCTGGATGTGGCTGTGAGCAACCTGGTGCAGTGTGAGGTGTCCCTGCCCATGGCAGGGAAGTTGGAACTAGGTCCCTTCAAATGCTAACAATTCTATGATTCTATACTGTGCCTATGAGGGAATGACTACACTGAAAATTTAATTCAAAGTCTTTCTGATGTAATTCTATTCACATTGGAACATTGTGTCCTTCAAATCACTGGTTACCAGTTGGAGTTCTTGTGAAGCAATTCTTCTCTAATGTTAATGCTTTCATTCTGCTGTGTGCATGCATCTGCAATTTTTATGTCAACTTTAAAGCAAATAGTGAAGGTAACCCTTTTCCTTTATTTAATCCTGTATCAGAGGGGTGTGAGCTTGCTGCATTTTTATTCTGATGGTATTTTTTAATTGTCTTTTTATTGCTTGATAATAACTACTTCAAGGGTTTTTTTATTTGTTTATTTTAAATTACCACCCTAAATACTCTCCTCCTCATCAGATAAGATTACTACACTTGTTTGCTCATTATACTATGATTTTAAAGTAGCTGAAATGGGAGTTACTGGAGTTACTCAAATGGTAACCATTTTTACCCATATGCTTGCACAAGTTTTGAATGCCTTTTCCTGTCATTTTTTTGTCATGCTAGTTGCTTGTTATCTTACAAAATAAACATTTGTAATAGTAACTGCCGTTGTTAAAGTGGGTGTAGTTACTGTATGCTTGGCCCGTGGCTAGATTAGTTGACGGATATCACCAAAGAGTCTTTGTTGCACAGGGAGACGGTGCTCTCCCCACACAGCATGAAGCACTTTGCATGCACACAAGGCTGTTACATATGTGTAAAAATTTAAGGCAAGGAGCCTTCATAGTAGGAGCCAGTTCACCAGTGAGTCTCTGCTGATAGAAATTATGCTGTTCATTACAGATCTACTGTAAATGGTTGAAGGGTTCTATTACGTTGCTATATGGTTGTATTTCTTTACCAATGTGGTTTTTTACTTCATTTCTAAACTCCAGGAAAGCTCTTTATGCCAGAGCCAGAAATGTACATGGAAATGTTTAATCCTCTTTGGCTTTTGGAGCACAATTTAGTGTATGAACAAGGCTTCAAAGGACAAGGACACTTTGAATGGATCTCTAAGTGCCCATGACCAAAATAGGTGGTACTTTTTCAGGGTTTAGTGTTTATTTAGTACAGTTTATTATTCCTCTATCAACAATCATATTAATTCCTAGTGTAACTCAGATATGTTTTTTCTTCTCTTTCTATATTTCTTGTCCATATATTTATTGAAGTTGAGCATAAGCTTAGAAACCAGACATGGACAAGATATGTAAAAGAACAAAAAATTTAAAAAAAATTTAAAATTTGGATAATAAGCACAGTAAGGTCCTGCTTCATGATTCCTATATGCTATGTTACTACAACTAGTACATGGTAAAAATAATTTGATCGTCATCAGTATATGCTGGGAAATACAATCCCAGTGAGGAATCATTCATTTTATCACAGAAACATGGCAGTAAAGTCATTCTTCAGGCAAGAACAAGAGCATGCATATTGAACATGTTTTAGGGTCTCTGATCTCAGAGGTCAGAGATTGTTTGGTCTCAGAATTAGTGGGGGTTTTTTACTTTTTTTTTTTATAACAAGTTTGGTCCTCTTTTTGCTTTGCATGCTATTTGCTGCCTAAGCAGTAATTAGAGACTTAAATGTTTTACTTGTTTGCTAGAAATAACTGGTTTATAACCCTTTAATTTTCTTTGCTTTCTTATGCTTATTTTTATGATTGTCTTTTGCTGAGAGAACTCTAAGAATTCTCTTTCCTGCATCTGTCTTGGAACAGTATACTTATTCTGGTTTGAATGGTGTCAGAATGGTCTAAATTCCCTGTCTGGTCTGCAGTTTCTGGAGAAACATGCTAATAGGTTGTAGCTTTTGAATTTCTCCTGTCCCAAGTTACTTGTTTATGTGCTGCCTGCTGTTCTCACTGGGGGTGGAGAATGTAGTATGCATGGGTTTATCTGCTTACTCCTTTTATCTTGAGGTAATTCAAGGTACAACTTTTTTGTATAAAACATCAGGTGATGTTTTGTGGGAATTGGAGTGTTAAATTGTCTAAAACTCAGACCCAGTATGTTAAATGTGTATACATTTTAGTGCAACAGCCATTTAATAAGCAATGAAAATTTTTTAAGGCTTAAAGAATCTGAATTCAAAGTTCACTTTCATTGTCTAAGAGGTAAAACTGAGTATTACAAATGAAGAATTTGATTCTTTTCAGAAGGAATTTGACATGCGTGATACATGACCAAGTAAAAACTTCTGCAAGGGATGGAGGGCTAACCTGTGGAGGGGTTAAAAAACACTGTTCTAACACCAACAGCTGAGACCCTATAACCTAGTTCAGATGAACTAATCACATAGTGGACTGTCAGCACACACTCATGTTCCATTCTCTTTTCATGGCATTACTGCTTTCTTGGAGTAGGGCCCAGTAGTATGCTGGATTGGGATAGGGGCATTGTGGCCTGTATTAGAAAGTGTGTGTCCATCAGGACCAGGGAGGTGATTGTTTTTCTGTACTTAAAATTGATGAGGCTGCAACTCAAGTGCTGTGTTCAGTGCAGGAAAGACATCAAGGTACTGGAGTGGGTACAGAGAAAGGCTATACTAAGCTGGTGAGGGCCCTGGAGAACAAGTCCTGTGAAGAGCAGCTGAGGGAGCTGGGGCTGTTTAGTCTACAAAAAAGGAGGCTGAGGGGAGACCATACTGCTCTCTGTAACTACCAGAAAGGAGGTTGTGGAGAGGTAGGTGCTGGTCTCTTCTCACAAGTAACTAATGGTAGAAAAAGAGGGAATGGCCTCAATCTGTAACAGGAGATGTTTAGGCTGGACATCAGGAAATTTTTTTTTTCATGGAAAGGGTTGTCAGGCACTGGAATGGGCTGCCCAGTGAGGTGGTTGAGTTGTCATTCCTGGACTTGTTGAAATGCTATATAGGTCTGGTGCCTGGGGACATAGTGTAGTGGCAGACTTGGAGAAGTGGATGAAATGGCTGGACTTGATCTCAGAGGTCCTTTCCAGCCTGGACAATTCTACAACTCTATGATTCTAGCTTCAGTCACTATAACTGGAACTGGGCATACTAGATTCTGCTCTCTGGTGGCGTACTGTCATACAGTAATAAATGTATGAATTGTGGTGTAAGCTGAGTATCACAATTCTGATGTCTCCAATCATGTAAGGTTGAGAAAATAACTAACCAGCACAGTTATCAGTAGCCTAGGGTCTCATAGCAATATAAATTACCTACTCCCTGTAATTAGTAGAAATTTTGCTGAATAATGGTATAACATTTTAGTTTTCATAGCAATAAAATGCTAGATTCCCTCTGCAAGCCTTCTAATCTGGAAGTGAGGAGTCAGATTGTATGATGTAACTGGTGTTTTTATGTCTTGAAACGACCATACCTTGATGTATCTGAGTTGGTACTGGGAGACTAAATAGCTGAAAGGATTAGAGAGCCCTGGGAGCTTTTACAATGGTTAAGTCAGATGTCTGATAGCCTTCTTAGGAAAAACACATGAAAGAGAATGTAATTTCATTACCTATGTAAGCAGTATCTGTTGCAATCAGAGGCTATTATTTCTTGACTTGTTTTGTAGGAAGAGTCCTTTTTAGTGGCTACTGACTAGTGCCAAAATCTCAAAAGTATGGCTCTGTGGCTTCAGAGCAAGCAATCCAGCCATTGATTTTCATATTTCAAGTAGGTGGATTTGACTTCATAGAAGCTAGAAAATTCAGGCAGGTAACTTACCTTTGTGACTTTAGTCATCCGTCTGGAGATTCGAGCCTTGATCACTGAGGGACTGATCCTTTTTGATCAGGGCTTGTGAAATTCCACTGAAGATGGCTCAGTCTGGAGTTAGAGGTTTGGTTGTGAATATTGTCGTGTTAGTGAAATAGTCACTTTGACAAATTCATCTTTTGAAGTGAAGTGCTTGATAGAATGACTTTACAGAGAGAGAAGACAACGCTTCCAGTACCAAACTTGTAGGTGCTGTAGCTTTCATTTTAGAGCTGAATCACAGCAGGTTTTTTCTGTCATGTTCTTACATTCTGTACAGGTTTTTTTTCCTTTTTACATCAAAATGCTGGCAGAAAAAGTGTATATTTTAGCTTTTAAAGCTACTTTGATGTCGCAATGCAAGGGCCGTTGCCTGATGGTGTTTTCTGACGGGGCTCTTGCACTGAAGCCTGGGAGCAACCAAAGAAGCCTGCTGGGTGTTTTCCTGTTTACATATGGACATCATTTATGTGTCTTTATAACATATACATGTATTTGTGGTGTATTGAAATATACATAATAGACACAAGCTTATTTTAGGTAAACAGAAGAGTATTTCTAATGTAAAATGCTTTTTACTGATTCATCTACATTATAGTGGTGTTTTTTTCAATGTGATTGAAGGATGAATAGTGGGTATAGAGTACTCTTTGTGAGCTTCAGTGAATAGATTGGCCAAATGAAAATGCCCTATGTTGTTCTGAAGGGAAGATAGTTATGATCTGCTGGAGTATCTGAGGCAGCTAGAAAAATTGATTCTTATTTTCCCTTTTTTGTTTGTCAGGCAGTTGTAACAGAAGAGTATAACTTACTTTCATGTTTAGAACATTTAGGTAAGTCACTGTTTTAGGAATCCAGATTCATTATTCTCTTCTGAAGTAGTGTTGAATGTTGTGTTTCAGGGACTGCTGCCATTTAGTACTAGGGTACGAAAGCTCCCTGTGAAGTTTTTCACATTAGTAGAATGTGTCATAGCTAGACTTTTGCTTTGTTAGGAGGGCACAAATAGTTAGATGCTAGATGCCAGCAGTAGAGGATCAGTGGGAAAAGGAATTGGAGGCTTGCAAGATGGGCAGACCATGCCTTGCCTATCTTGATCTGTTTGGGTGGATTTTTTTGGGGGTTGGTTGGTTTGGTGGTTTTTGTTGTTGTTGTTGATTTGTTTTACTGGTCTTGATACTGTGAAACATACTGAACAGCAAAAAAGAATCTGAGCACTAATAGTATTGTTAGTGGAAAGACCTTATCTAAAACACTAATAGCTGACCTCAGTTCAGGGAATGGCTAGTTCTTTTGTCCCTGTACCCCACAATGAGTGCTGATTTTAGCATGCCTTCAGGCCAGCTGACTAGCCCAGTGTTCTTGGATCAGTTCAGGCTTGGGCTGTGTGTAGCTTGATGCCCATATTTTTGCTTTGTTCCCCAAAATGATCTCTGTATGCCCCGTGTAAGATTGCCCCCAGTATTGTCACCATATATGGTACTTCTGCTGAGAATATGTTATTTCACAGGTTTCTTCTCATTCAGTGCTTTTCATCAAACCATGAACACTTCTACTCACAATCTGTGCTTAAGTTCATTGATTGTGCTGATAAAGCTGCTTTGTGAACAGTTCTGTTCATTAATGTTTTCTGTGATCACCTGTGTTTTGACGACAACTGATATGCAAGTTACCCACCAAACATGCAACCAACCAAACAAAACCCTCACCCCACAAAACAACAGCACCAACAACCAAAAAAAGGAACAAAATTAGTCTGCATTAAATAACTTTATCCCTATGACTGTATGTTCAAGGATATAGCAAACAGATCTGCCCTTAGTGAACTGACTCTTATTTCAAAACTTGCCTTTTCGTGGATTTCCTGCTTCAAATAAAATGTGGTCTAAGTATGGCTGTTCAGTAAAGCTGTTTGCCCACATGAGACAGAGAAGCCAAGACATCTAACTTTTTTCTATAAACATTGAGAACCACGGGAAAAGGAAATTGAGCTGTGATTCAGCTTTTGTATACGATTATATGCCCTTAGTAAGAAAAATACTCACAGAGAATTAATGTTAAACTCAGAGCAATTGAAATAAATCTTATGTATTTCACCGTGGTTTGCTAAATAGCACATATATTGCATACCTGGTTTTAAAATCATGAATCACTAGGATCATAGAATTGTAGGGATTGGAAGGGACCTCTGGAGGTCATTGAGTCCACCCCACTGCCAGAGCAGGTCACACAGGAATGCATCAAGACAGGTCTTGAAAGTTTCCAGAGGAAACTCCACAACCTCCCTGGGGAGCCTCTTCCAGTGCTCTATGCCCTTACAGTAAAGAAGCTGAGGTGCAACCTCCTGTGTTGTAGTTTATATCTATTGCTCCTCGTCCTATCACAGGGTGCAACTTTGACATCCAGCCCTCAGGTCTCTCAGCCTTTCTTCATAAGGCAGTGCTCCAGTTCCTTAATCATCCTCATAGCCCTCCATTGGACTCCCTCAAGAAGATACCACTTCTTGAACCGGGAAGACCAGGACTGGATACAGTATTCCAGGTGAGGTCTCACTAAGGCAGAGTAGAGGGGGAAGAGAACCTTCCTTGATCCGCTGGACACACTCTTCTTAATGCACCCCAGGATACCATTGGCATTGGCCGCAAGGGCATGTTGCTGACCTATGTCTGTCAGGCTTTGAAAGTCTCTAGAGGAGGAGACTCCACAGTCTCTCTGGGCAGGCTATTCCAGTGCTCTGTTGCCCTACCAGTAAAGAAGTTTCTCCTGGTGTTGAGGTGGAATTTCTGTATTTCAGATTGTGACTGTTGCCCCTTCTCGTATTACAGGACACAACTGGACCCTTCTTGATACCCACCCTTAAGATACTTGTAAACATTAATGAGGTCCTCTCTATCTTCTCATCTCCAGGCTAAACAACCCCAAGTCTCTTTGCCTTTCTTCATATGCCATGTTGCAGTCCCTTAACCAATCCTTGTAGGCCTCTGAACTCTCTCCAGTAATTCTCTGTTTCTCTTGGACTGGGGAACACAGAACTAGGTACAGTAGTCTCACTAGGACAGAGCAGAGGTGGAGGAGAACCTCCCTTGATCTGCTGGATATAGTCATCTTAATGCACCCCAGGATCCCATTTGCCTTCTTGGTCACAAGAGTCATTGCTGCCCCCTGGATAACTTCTTGTCCTCCAGGACTCCCAGATCTTTCTCTGTGGGGCTGTTCTTAATGCAGCCCAGGATACCACTAGCCTTCTTGGCCACAGGGGCACATTACTGTCCACTGCATAACTTGATGCTGTCCCTTTTCCACCAGCACTCCCAAGTCCTTCTCCACAGACCTGATTTCCATCAGATCAACCCCTAATCAGTATTGACCCGTGGTGTTACTCTTTTCTGGGTACAGGTCTCTGCACTTATCCTTGTTGACCTTCATTATGTTCCCCTTTGCCCAGGTCTCCAGTTTATCTAGATCTCAGTGAATGGTAGCACACCTTGTGTTATCAGTCAATCCTCTCACAGTGATCCACAGAGATCAAGCTTTTCATGATCTAACTATTCAGCTGCTGTTTGCAAATCTTCAAGCTTAAGACACAAACAACAGACAATGTTTTGCCTTCTCTGTTGCACAAGGTGTTGCAGTAGATTATTTCTGTGCAGTACCACTAATTTTATTATATCTGGTTTTATAGTTCATAAAGCAAAAAATACAAAATGAACAATGGAATTAATAATGTGCAGACTGAATATACATGCATTAAAACCAGTAGTAATCACAGTGTTGAACTTTCTCACTACTTTAAAATATAGATCAATTTCTTTGGAATTTCATGGCTAACTACAGGAACTGATGTCTGCTAGTTTGAAACTGCTAATAAACAGAATTTAAAAGATCCCTAATCCTGCCTTGGGGGAAGAGGCAAAATCCAAAAGTTAAAATTTGTCTGGAAAAAAAAAGCCTATGTTTTTTGCTTCAATCATGAAGAGATGGGGGTTTAACTACCTGATCTTCTGACATCTCTTCCAACCCCTAACATTCTGTGGAACATTCAAGACTAAACCCCTTGTTTCCTGATGAAGCAGAGAGGTGGGAATGAGAAATGTTAGAATCTCTGATCCAAGCTAGCATGTTCTCTGAAGTATACTTACTTGGCCTGCTTCTTAATTTTGTCATTGGTGTTGAATTAAAGCACCACCTAGTAGTCACTTAAGCATGTTGTCAACTTGACTTATAAATAGGTTTTGTTATATGAAAATCAGAATTCTTGGTACCCTGCAGGATTGAGACCTCAGTGGGATACACTCTGAATTTTATTATTTTTAGTTTGTGCTAAGATATGGTGATATGGAAACTGGAAACCTAGCCATTGTCACATAGGAATACTTCACCTTGCTTGCTGTAGATGAAGGGGTTTGCTTTAGATGGGGGGGGGGAATATATATTAAAAAAACCCTACAGGCTCAGGGCCAAAATATGAGGATCTCCTGCAGTATGCAGCAGGTTTGTACAGTCACAGGAAAAATAATCTTTTCCACAGATCCAACAGTACAGGAATATTTAGCAAATGCTTTAGTGAACTTTGAGTTAAAATAGGGAGTTCTCTTGAGTACTGCAGAAACTGCATTTATAAAAATACAGATAATGTTTGAATTCTGCAATGAGATAACTGTGATTTACTGAGCAACTGCTTTCAGACGTGGTTGGCCGTTCCCACCTGCATGGAGGAAAAGCACAAGAGTTCTTTGTGCAGGCAAGAGTTGATCGGTTTAGCTGTCACATGAGAGGAAGATAGCTGCTTCTGCTCTTTAGAGAACAAGCACAGATTGTGAAGCCTTCACTGTTGTATTACATTGTTCATAAATTCAAGTTCTCCAGTCTCTAAAAGACTATTTTGTATCAGTAGGGAAGTTAATCATGGGTATATGAACAGATGAAATACTGTGTCATTCTTTCACTACTGGGATGGTGGTTTCTGTCTTGTACACAAACCATTCCTGCAGTAGAGAGAGATGGTTCATTCCACAGAATAATTACTATAAAAAACAGACTAACTCCATATTTTTGACTTGCATCTCTATTATTTCAGAGCTGTACTCTTCTTTTGCAAATAATTTTGTCTCTGAACTTTTTTTTTAACTGGGGGAAATTGTAACACTGACCTTTTTAGACAGTAGTTTTCCCCCTATAAACGTTTAGGCACATTCTCCATTTAAACTCTACCAGCTCCTATAATATCTTTGGTTTTGCTGAATTAGCACTAGTGTTTTGTCTCTGTTTCTGGAGAACAATAAAATGCAGTTCAGTGGTGGGACAAAAATAATTTTTCTGCTCACACTAGCTTTGAAGTTAAGCATTAATACTTAATAAAGCTCTGGCAGAAAAAGTTAATTTTTATTTGGGTAGTGCTTCTGTTTATAGCTATTTCTGAGTTTTTAATCGCTAGACACAGTCCTGAGTGTCTAAAATTTGTTATCAACAGTGGGTTTAGATGTTACTGGGAGGGCAGGGGGAAGTATTTTGTTTACCATGTCCATCTGCTTATTGCATTTCAGAACTGAACAGGAAGAGCTATTTCCTGCCTCAGAATACTTTGTTTCCTTTGTCTCTACAACCAGAGCGGGGGAAACCCAACACAACAGGAGTATTCCTTCTGACCAATGAAAAGCTTATCTTTTTCTAAGTAGAGATTTGTGATAAATGAACCTTAGTAATACATTGCTAAGAAAGACAGCAATTCTAATTTTAACATCATCTTACTGTGATGAATGTTACAGGGAATATGCTGTAGGTCATCCTACAGTACATAAGGGTAGTTTTAACTGCATAGATAAATGATTTAGAAGCTAAAGACCATATGCATGAAAGCAGCTGTTACAATTATTATGTAGCCTTATCTTTCACTTCAAGTTGTGATTTTATTTTAAAATAAAATGGAATTCTGAGAATTGGCTTAATTGGTTATTTTTAAAGATGTCTAACTTCAAGAAAAAGGGTGGGGATCATGTGCTGCTGCTTAAGAATGTGGTTTTCATGGTGGTTTAGCAGATAGCTCAACAGAATGAGGAAATCTTCCAGACTGCTCATATTTGTTTTTCTGTGTCTGACAGTATAGTTTGCTCTCTTTGTTGTTACCAGCAATCACAAGCAATTACTTTGCTGTAGGTCAAAAAAGTACAAGCCCAAATGGATTACACTTTCATTTCACAGATACAAACTTGCTGTGAATACTGCTATAATTATAACTGACTTGAAGAGGTTTTGAGTCATCAGTCACTCGGAATGCAACTCTTAACTCAACTAGCCTTACTTTTATGACTTTTGTGTCTAGTTTAAACATACAGTGTATTAGTTTAGAAGTCCTCTTTTTGGAGATGAGTTCATGTGTATGAAGAGACCCTACAGACCTTTCAGGCTTTCGCATCCTATGAAGATGGAACAATTTCACCTCTACTTTATATTCATTTTGTAAATTGTTTTAAATTGAGTTTGTGAGCTTTGAATTGCCATGGAATCCGGAAACCATCACAACACTTACGAAATCTGTGGTGGATGACATGAGGATAATTCTTGTATTGGTTTTATATTTTCCAAGACCTTTCTTTTTACTTCAGACAGGTGTGCTGCAAGTGGCAAAGTAGCAAATTAATTGTAGTTCTTACAAGGCTTGCTGCAGTCAGTTGGAAATAATGTTTTAGCAGCTGTGTTATAAGGAGAGGTAAAACAGGTTAGCACAAAATGTAAGAACAGCATGGTATTATGCTTTAACTACAATTATTGTGGTTACAGCTCTGTTTATTTTTTTATTTGTTGTAGTCGTGACATGGAGAATAAAGAAACCCTCAGGGGACTGCAGAAGATGGATGACCGCCCAGAAGAGCGCATGATCAGGGAGAAACTGAAGGCAACATGTATGCCAGCCTGGAAGCATGAATGGCTGGAAAGAAGAAGCAGGAGAGGCCCTGTAGTAAGTGGCGCTGATGGAAAACCAGTATCTGTTAACAGCTATTAAAAATAAAAATCCCTTGAATTTCTTTCTGTTAAACCTCTTTTTCTTAACAATTTGCATCTTATTAGTTATGGTCCTCCTGCTCACTTTTTATAAGCCATGTAGCAGGAAACTGTCTGACTTTCTGAAATGTAAGCATTTATTAAACTTTACTTTCAGAAAAAGGCCTTTAGCCGTGACACTGTTTGTGTCATATAAAATAGTGGTGTGGCAACACTGCCCTCTAATGTGAACAACAAAAGTAGCTCCTGTTCTTTAGCTGAAAATTTGTGTGTGAAGCTGCTCTACGGTGCTTTGTACTCCCTTTATTCTGTAGAGGTTTGATGGCTTCATTTTGATTTGGCTTGAAAATGTTAGTCTTCTATGTATTGTAATGGAAGTCTATGGAATTTTTGCCAGATGAAGAAAACAAACTGCAGTCCTACTAGAACCAGAGAAAACGAAGCTAAGTACCCAAGTCTCAGGTCTGCAAAGCCTTGGAGGCCTGTGGGTGTTATTACCCTTTTTGGGTAACACTTTTGTAGAAAGGCCTCAGAAGTAATTTTAAGAACCTGTGGGCAGATCAAACCTGAAACTTACTAAGCATAGTTACAGTTTTCAGTATAATGCTGATTAATTAGTAGCCATCAATTGCCTGTAAGTTTGGTTGCATTGGTTGATGGGACTCCCATGTACTACTTGATGGGAGTGCTAATTTAAAGCTAAAATCATCTGAGGCAGTAGACAAGTGTTTGGGACAGCTCTGTTAGAGCAGAAGTAGAAGGTTCTGTTTGTAATTTTGTCATAAGAATGAACAATGGAAATTGTTAGGAGTGCAACAAAAAAGCAATACCTCAAAGAGTTAAGTAACACAAATCAGTTGATACTTCACTGCATAGCTTGAAATTTCTTCCCTGTGCAGTCCATTTTCCTTGAGGATTCTGGCATTTTCAATACAACTTTTGATGCTCCAGATTCTCAATTCTTACAACTTTATACTTCAGATGTTTTCCAGTGCCAGCATCTAGTAACTGTAACTTGTCCATAGGCACATGAATATGCATTCTAACCTCACAGGAAAGGATTTCATGCATTTTGTGGGCCAGAGAAGGAGGCAGCTGAAAGTTCTCTTGAAATATTCCATACTTTAGTGTCAAAATCTGGTGTTCTTATATGGAGTACTGTATTAGAAATATATGTACATGCTCTCTGTGAGCATATGTTTTTGTGTACTGCGCCATAGTCATTAGCTCAAATTCCATATGTGGTGTAGCTGTTTTACTTGCATGGCAGGCAGGAAACCTGGGAATGGTTCTTAGCGGGTGCAGCGCACCTTGATTTTGCTGCATTGCTTCCAGGTTTAAACTAATTTTTACTTTGCAACAAATGTTGGGCTGTAGAAATAGTAATCCTAGTTATTTTTCAAGTGATACTTACTTTTTGTAACAGATAAGATCTGTGATGTTGGATCAAATATTGTACAATGCCAGCAGAAAAAACTTCTTTGGGGGTTCTACTATCCAAAAAGGGGAGCTGCTGTCCTTTGAGTTACCAGAATGACAACTTGGGAAATAAATCAGTTGCTGCCACAACTAAAGTATTTCGTAGCATATAGATTATCAAGAAAACCCCTATACATGTTACTGTTAGAGCCTAGGGAATGTGAAAACTTTGCATGTCTGGATAATGGCTTGATTACAGAATGCTAGCAAAAGAACTTTTGATAAATTTGTTTTTCATTAGTGTATAATCAATTCATAATTCTAATACATGGCTTAATTCCTGCAAGGTGGTGAAGCCTATCCTTGGGAAAGGAGATGGATTGGAAAGTAACAAACTCCCTCTAGAACCTCAGGTTGAAGGACAAAGCACTGCTGCTTCACCTACACAGAAAGGAAGACGTAGTCCTTCTCCTAGTAGCTCTTCTTCATCATCTAGAACAGCTAAATCCGAATCACCAGGTGTTAGAAGAAAAAGGGTATCTCCAGTGCCTGTAAGTTGCAAGCTATGATGTAATTTTTAATTTCTCTATATTCTGCAGTTTTTTGATTATAAAGGCAATCCTTCCTGTGTAGGGCAAGATGCTGGTACAAAGAGACTATGACAGGGTATTACTTGGGTGAGATGCACAGAGCATGTTTCATGTTACATTTTTCATATGTGGAATCTTATTCTCTGTTCCTAAGTGTGGGTAGTGTGTTTTTTTTTAAATTCAGTCCTGCTTTCAGTTTTTCTAGGAAATAAATAACAGATATTCAGTCATGAAGACACATGCTCTTTTAGCTTGGTTTGCACAAAAAGGTACCAGTAGCTTCTGTTGTGTTTTGGTTTGTTTTCCTGTAGTTCTTCCTGTCAGTTCTCCAAGCAGGTATATTTCACTGGGGATAAGATTCTTTTCCTGCAGAAAAGTTACTAGTATGCTATTTCTGACACTGATGCAGAACTGATTTTTATGTAAAGATTAGGGTAGGTGTAAGTATGTGTGTTAGAAGACTAAAATCTCTATCATTACATGTGAGTAGATGTGGCATAGGATGTTTTGAGCAGTAGTAACTAGCTTCATTAAGGAAGATCCAAGAATAATGATCTATTGAGCAATAGTACCTAACGGGTTTGCTTGTTGTATAAATGCTCATCCACAGTTAAGTTTCAGTTGAGTTGTCTACAGCTTCACAGTGCCATTAAAGAATAAGATTGAATTGTTTTTATTGTCCTGTTGCTCTAAACAATGTTTCTGAAATAAATTAAAACATGCTGCCATTCCTCTGAACTGGAGACAGATATCACAAGTTACAACACTGCATCATAGCTCCTTTCTTCTTGACAAGAAAAAATGAAAAGTTAAAAAAAACCAGCCTCAAACCAAAACCACAGCAACCCACCAAACTATCTGATTTACCCTTTGATCCATTTTTACTTACTGTTTCCCTTTACTTTATATTAACATTTCACATGAAAAGCCTTAGAAGTTCAGGCTGTCTTTTACTTAATTGATGGGCAGAGAGTCAGTTTTAATTGCATTATAACATAAAATTAGTGGACAGAGCAGATTTTAAATTGGAGAGGGCCATTTATGCATCTCACGATTCTAGAAATGTGAAGAATTTAAATAAAGACAATTTTAGTAAAACATTTGGGACATTGAGTTTTTGATCGTGGACAAACAAAAAAAACCCTGACATCCTGAGCTTGAAAATGCTTTAATTGTGCAAAAGAGAGGAAGCTATATGCTTTTTCTTTTTTGTGACTATATTCCCTTTTGTAAATCATAGTCGTAGAATTTCTGCATATATGACATATGTTAGTATTGTAACCTAATGTAATAATTTCCTGTACTGAGTCACAGCTCTATAATTATCTTCTGATTGAATTATACTTGCTAATTCAATAGTATATGGAGAGGCAGCCAATGTAGACTTGAAAGTAGAAGCAGTTTGAAAGACTTGTTTTCTGTCATGATGTCAGACAAATCTAAAGTTATGAAACTTAAGATTTTCTTCTGCCCTTGGGTTCTGGGCATGGAAGAAAAGTAATCCTTTTCATTCATATAGTCTAAGCTAGTTCGCTCTCTTCTGTGTCATTTGAAGGGGGGTAAAAAAACACCACTAAACCCAGCCAACCAAAAAACCAAAAACCCCCAAAAATGCCAACAAAACCCAGAACAAAAGAACCCCCTCAAAAACAAAAAACAAACAAAATGCCACAAAACCAAACCAAACAAACAAAAAACCCACACCAAACCCCAGAAAAATAAATACCAACCCAAAGCCAACACCTAATTAAACTTACTGTTGTCCTGGAAATGCTTATGATGGAACCACTTATGTAGTTTCAGAGTGGACGGATAACACCACCTCGAAGAGCCCCATCTCCAGATGGTTTCTCCCCATACAGTCCAGAGGAAACCAATCGTCGTGTCAACAAAGTTATGCGAGCCAGGCTGTACTTGCTGCAGCAGATAGGACCTAATTCTTTCTTAATTGGGGGAGACAGCCCTGACAATAAATACAGAGTGTTTATTGGGCCTCAGGTAGAGAATCTTTTTGTGTTGTCTGTGTTTTTTATTAATTTACAGTTAATCCCAATTTTCTTTTTTAACTCAAGGGAACACACCTAACTTGGGCTTGGTGGAAGTGGCATTTAAAAATTGACTAACTTTCTAGGGCTCTGTTACCCTCCAGAGTCTTAGCCTATGGGCTTGCTGGAAGTAGATCTTTCAGGAGATCTTTTGTTTGGCATAAACTTTCTTTTGCGGGTAGGGGTAGTATATGTTCTATAACACACTTAGATGTGGGGAAAGAGATGTAACTATCAGTTCAGTGGAGCCTTATGTTATATTTCTCTTCACAGACTTGTAGCTGTGGACGTGGGACATTTTGTATTCATCTGCTGTTTGTTATGCTGCGAGTGTTCCAGCTTGAACCCTCAGACCCCATGCTCTGGAGAAAGACACTGAAGAACTTTGAGGTAATGGATTTTTATTTTGTTGGTTTTGTTTTAATCTAATGGCAGATCTACAAGACACTCCAGGTGAAAAATAATGTTGCTTTTCAAAGCAATAAGAACATACAATTTTAATTACATTTTTCATTCCGTTTCAGAAGCTCTGAAAGTAAGAAAAAAGAAACTGAAAATAAAAGACATCAAGATAATAGTAGAGAGCTATAGTTCAGGAAGTGATTAAAATCTTAGAATTTTTCTGTTTAAATGTATGTATGTGCAACTGATTAGCTGAAACATAAACAGAAGAGGGTCTTCAGAAGTAATTGTGTGTATACTAAAGCTGGGTTTTTATTAGCATGCAAATATGTTTTTGTTGTGAAGTGTTTCTTGGGATCTGTTTGTTAGTAAGACTTCTGAAAATCCTGCTGCTACTGCTAATGCTTTATTATGAAGGTGAATAGACTTTTTGGTAGCAGAAGTTAAGCTTCAGTAATGCTACTTTTAATTGCAATCTATCTGTAGCATAAATACAACTGTCGCTATCTTTTTCTGATGTTAGGTTGAGAGTTTGTTCCAGAAATATCACAGTAGGCGTAGCTCGAGGATCAAAGCTCCATCTCGTAACACCATCCAGAAGTTTGTCTCACGCATGTCAAATTCCCATACATTGTCATCATCTAGTACTTCTACATCTAGTTCAGAAAACAGGTTAGTATTTTCCTAAAGGAATTAAAAGCTTTATTGTGCGGTGGTTTTGGAAGTGTAGAATCACCTACATTTTTTTAGTTTATTTTTTTAACTGCTTTCATTTCAAGCCATGTTAAGTCTCTGTATTTGCAATCAAGTCAAGCATAAATTAGTCACCATGGTATCAAGTGGGCATATTTGAAAATAGTTGGGGTTTTTTTGGTTGGTTGGTTTTGATTGTGTCTGTGTGTGTTTGGTTTGGGTTTGCTTTTGTTTTGTCTGGGGTTTTAGTGGCTTTCTTCATTTTTATTTTGGTTTTCTTGTGGTGTTTTTAACCCTTTTTGAACTTAGGAAACTTTTGAAATGCCATTGCAAGACTGAAGCATATAAACTGTGGAAACACGTTTGTTTATATTTGTTCAAAGACAGCATTTGTACAAATCTTAACAAATGAGGAAGCAAATGTTCTTTTTCTCTTGTCCTACTTGAGAGAAAAATACTTTGGGTCAAAGCACTCTGTAAATGTGTATTTTAAAAAACCCACAACAACAAAAAAAACCCCACAAAAACCAACCCACAACAACAATAAAACCCTAAATAAGCATATATTAAAAAGATTTTTTTAAAAATCACACAAAGAAACAAACAAAAAGTCCAAACCAATTACTGTTA
The DNA here is from genome assembly GCA_033816785.1 of Picus viridis. Lineage (NCBI taxonomy): Eukaryota > Metazoa > Chordata > Aves > Piciformes > Picidae > Picus > Picus viridis. Next base: position 69,808,308 of record CM066606.1, on the reverse strand, counting down.
AATGGGTCATTGCGTTATTTTAAGTAAACTACTAAATTTCTATGATTTCTGTAGTTTATACAGTACTACATAATGCCTTCTTTATAAGTTTTGTGATTATTTGATTTTTTTTTTCTCCCTGACTTCCACTGCTTGAGTGCTTTTGCATGTTCTTTTTCTTGATTTTGAGAATAAATTGGTTAATTGTTTAAACAACTAGTTTGTTAGTATAGTAGTAGTAGTATTACCAAGGTTGGAAGAGACCTCGAAGTCCAACCTGTAACCACAAACCTCACAACTAGACCATGGCACCAAGTGCCACATCCAGTCCCCTCTTGAACGCCTCCAGGGACGGCAACTCCACCACCTCCCCAGGCAGCACATTCCAATGGCGAATCACTCTCTTGGTGAAGAACTTTCTCCTCACCTCGAGCCTAAACTTCCCCTGGTGCAGCTTGAGACTGCATCCCCTTGTTCTGGTGCTGGCTGCCAGGGAGAAGAGGCCAACCCCTTCCTGGCCAAAACCACCTTTCAGGTAGTTGTAGAGAGCAATGAGGTCACCCCTGAGCCTCCTCTTCTCCAGGCTAAACAGCCCCAGCTCCCTCAGCCTCTCCTCATAGGGCCTGTGCTCAAGGCCTCTCACCAGCCTTGTTGCCCTTCTCTGGACATGTTCAAGTGTCTCAATGTCCTTCTTAAACTGAGGGGCCCAGAACTGGACACAGGACTCAAGGTGCGGCCTAACCAAAGCAGAGTACAGGGGCACAATGACCTCCCTGCTCCTGCTGGCCACACTATTCCTAATGCAGGCCAGGATGCCGTTGGCCCTCTTGGCTCTCTGGGCACACTGCAGGCTCATGTTCAGCCTCCCATCAACCAGCACCTCTAGGTTCCTCTCTGCCTGGCTGCTCTCTTTGTGTATGCATTGTGGGTGAACTAGACATCATCTAACAAGGTAAAACCACAGAAATAATCAAAACTGAGACTTTCTGTTGTGTAAAGTGAAGCCTAATTTAAGGAATACCTTGATATGTTACTTTGTGATAAGAAGCATACAGTTGGATGAATATATTCAGACAGGCTTATAATACTGATGTACAGATTGCAGCCTTAATTTGCCATTGTCTTTTACTTAGTTCTCCAAACTGCCAGCTTGTGTCAGCACAAATAAATTGCATGAACAAAAGAGTTAAATACATAATCTCCTCTGGAACTACTTTACCTGTCAAGGCACTTCCTTTAATGTAGATAACCTTGTGTAGGGAAGTGATCTGTGGCTTTTCGGTTTGTTGTGTGTTGGGCGTTTATTGGGTTGGCATTTGTTGTTGGTTGGTCATGATTGGTTGTTTTTTTCCATAGAACTGGCTTCACTGGATTGTGAGCTTCACTGCATTAGTTCTCATTTTTAACCGGATGAAAGATTTTTCAGTTGTTTGCTGGTGCACCTGATCGTTAGTTCCTAGCTCTGCTAGTCCAATGACATAAGTTGCTGGTTTATGCAAGGTACAATTATTGGAGAACACCCAGCATCATATGCTTTTGAGATGAAACAGTTCACTTACTGTGGCTTGCAACTAGTATTTTTATTTTATCCTAGTTCTTCAGAAATAATTTTTAAGTTAATACTATGTTTCTATATGTGCTGTGGAAATGTATTTTTCACAGTAAGATTATTCTTGTGGACTTTTAAAGTTAAAAAAATTGTTAACCATTTGCGAGGAAAAAGAAGTTAATATATACACAAATTAATTTTATTATTAAAATGTATTGTTGGTGAACAAATACAGGAGTCCTGCAAACTTACGTGTACACTAACTGTAACTTAAATATTTACTATGGATAGTAAGAGCTTTGAATATTTCAACAGTACTACAGATTAAGATCTGTTGCTTTCACTACCTGTTGCTTAAGTTCAGAATAATTTTTCTGGTGAAACCTATCATTGTATCAATTTAGAAGTTAAGCTGAAGGTAAATAAGGGAAGCAACATTTGAAATATAATTTTGTGGTGTGTTTCTTGTTATGTTTTTTTTTTTTTTTTTAATATTGGCATGTGACATACTAGTATGCTAGTGTTCATGTGAATCTATTGCATGTGTTCCTGTTTGCGACAGACAATTCTCAAGTGGCTATTATCTTCTGTTCATTTTGAAAGTCTTCTGTGAGTTCATGAAATAGTGTTTACAGTTTCCTGTAGAGGGCTAAGGATTGTCTTGTGACTCAATAATCTGAAAAGAGCGTGATGGAAGAAATCATGGGTACCTTTCAAAATATAAAAAGTTGTTAATTTTTCAAAGGATAAGTGAAAAAGCAAAGGTTAGTTCATTTAAAGAAGCCTTACTGAAAAAAAAGAAAAAGTAAGTGCCAAGGCTGGTCCTTTCAATCTCTTATTGGCACCTGACCTAATTTGAAATGATGTCAGGCTTCTTGTGACTTTTCCTTTCATAACAAAGTTTTGTCTGTACTCGGTGCTTCTAAAATTTTGGTTCTTACATACTATACAGACTGAGATTTGGAACAATTTGTGAATTGCCTGTAGTTATTTGGAAGTAACTATTCCAAACAGAAAGTTAATTTTTTCGCTGTTAAAGCCTGTTCTACATTCTGATACACCTCTTTGACAATCACGAATATCTATTTTTGTAGTATGAAGGATGAAGAAGAGCAGATGTGCCCCATTTGTTTGTTAGGCATGCTGGATGAAGAGAGCCTAACTGTGTGTGAAGATGGCTGCAGGAACAAATTACACCACCACTGCATGTCAATATGTACGTTCTCATCTTTGCCTTGTGAAGTTCTGGTGACTCTATAACTCAGTGTTTTCTTTTTTTGTTGTTATTGGTTTTAAAAGCAGAAATGAAACAGAAACATGATCTTAGGTGATGACTGGCAGCTGCTTGTGAGAGTTCGATAGTACACAAATGATACCTATGTCGTGTATTATTAATTATTCACAACTTAAGTTTGTAATTTGGTATTTTGAGAAAGATGTTAACTGCAAGGCTAAACATTTGAGCCTCTCTTACCTGTGTGAAAAGGTTATTTCCAATTAAAGCAAGGTTAGGACCACTTTAGGTCCCCTGGATGAAAGTTACCTACTATCAGCAATGATGATGTAGTGAATGATGAGGTATGCACACCTGTTACATTAAAGTATATAAAGAGTTGCAGCTTGCTTTAACAAATAAAACTAAATCTCTCATATTTTAATATTTTTTTAAAAGTATTGCCTGTGCTTGAGGTATAAAGAGTTCCATTCAGGACTTTGAATATTACTTGTAGTGCTAAACCGAAGTATTTCTGTTTGCTAAAAATATTTAAATGCCCACATTTATCAGACTACTTGAAATGGCTCCGTTCAGAAGCACTGATCCTTGCACTGATCCTTACACTAGCATTCTTCTGTAGACTTAGAAATAGTAATGCCATTTTTGGTTTCATACACTGTAAAAGTGAAGTACATATTATATTATATTCTGTTGCTGTGTTCCAGGGGCAGAAGAATGCAGAAGAAACAGAGAGCCGCTTATCTGTCCTCTTTGTAGATCTAAATGGAGATCTCATGATTTCTATAGGTAAGTCTATATATAACAAACTACCTGTTTCTGGATCCTAAAAACGCTGAAGTATTTACTTCAGTAAATATTTCATTTGTTAATTCACATTATTTGTTGTCAATCTACAGTCATGAATTGCCAAGCTCAGTGGATTCTTCCCTTCTCCGTGTGGTTCAGCAGCAAACTCAGCAGCAAGCTACAAGTGGATCACAGAGAAGAGCTCAAGATAGCAATTTTAACCTCCCTCATTACGGGGTCCAGCAGATACCTTCTGCCTATAAAGATTTAGCTGAGCCATGGATTCAGGTAATTTTACTTTGTGAAAGAAGCTTCAAGTGTAAAAACTGGGTTTTTTTATTTTTTTTTTAACCTGGTCTGACAGACCATCATTGATTATTATTTGAAAGAATTATATTTAACTTCATCAGAAGAGGTTTTCTTATTTCTCTATTTTTTAATGTGGGCTTCAGTGTTGGACTTGATCTCAGGTCTCATATTAAAGGTCCAGGTAATAAGAGCGTAGGATTCTTAATATTAGCTTTGGTTATGCAAATGTCACATAAAATGTTGGCACTTGTTACCTAAGTTACATTTCAGGAGCCAAATGTCTAGAATCTAGAGATGGTTTCAAATGAGACCACTTGAAAGCAGAACTTGTATTGCCTACATTTCTGCTGTAGTTTTTGTTTGGAAACCTTGTTTTTAGGGTGGCTTGTGCCAATGTCTAGAAACAATCTTCTGTATTGAATAATTGAAATTCAGAGTGAATTAAACTATACTGTAATGGGTTGAGGCAAACCCCCTCCCCACCACGGGCAAAAATAACGACTCAGACAAACGGATTGCAAAAGTGATGGAAAGTTTAAATGGAAAGCAGTGAATGTTCAGAGAGCCAGAAGCGCAGTGACAAAAGAGATCCCAAAGCAGACCCAGAAACATCCCATCCCCACCTGGGGGTACATCCAAGACCCCCAGGGCTCCGTCTTGCCCTTCCTCCCACTGCTAGGCTAGTCTCAGCTGGCCGGATCTGAGACTGCCCATCCCCCTGGCCTTGGGCCTAGCCAGACCCAAGGCTGGGAGTCATCTCCCCCAGTTACTGGGTGGCAGAGAGGGAAGAAAGAGGAAGTGCCAGACGCCGAGCTGGATCTTATAGCGGTCCAGAGAATAATGGTAGGAAATACCTAGTTTCCTGTGTCCGCCCCCTGGGCTGGACTTCTGGACACAGGAAGCACCCGACATAGCAGAGGGCACCCAGCCCAAACTGCTACATACATAAAGATAGCCTCCTACTTCTCTTAACAGAGTTTTTGAAGAACTGGTGACTTGTTATTTATGTTGTTTCATTTCTATCAAAGAACCTTTGAGACACTGTACCTTCTGACATTTTTACTGACAGACTTCTTAAGAGATTTAACTAGAAACATTATTCCTTTTGATCGCTGCTCCTAGGTGTCTAAGTATTACTCAGTTTGACTCCTGTAATGTTGCTTTTTCCTTGTCAGGTATTTGGGATGGAGTTAGTTGGCTGCTTGTTTTCTCGAAACTGGAATATCCGAGAGATGGCACTTAGACGTCTTTCCCACGACGTTAGTGGTGCTCTGTTACTGGCTAATGGTGAAAGTACTGGAAATTCTGGAAGTAGCAGTGGAAACAATACAAATGCTGGAGCTCTGGGAGCAGCTAGCGGGTCATCTCAGACCAATGTCTCAGGAGATGTAGTGGTGGAGTCCTGCTGCAGTGTGCTGTCCATGGTCTGTGCTGACCCGGTCTACAAAGTGTATGTTGCTGCTTTAGTAAGTAGTTGTTTACTTGTATTCTAGGAATTTCAAAGTTACTTAATTTTTGAAAGGGAGAGAAAGGGAGGAGATCTGTCAAGTCAGGAATCTGGTAATTGTTGTTGAGCATCATCTTGAAAACAGGATGAATAAAATCCTCCACAAGAGGGCAATGTCATGACTGTCCAAATTTAAAGAAACACTTGTTACTCGTGCTGTTAACAGTACTTACGTGACTTAAAAGCACAAAGACTACGTTAAAGATTCTAACAGTGGATGTAGATTCCATTTAAAAGTGGAATATTAAAAGCATACTTTATATGCAGTTTAAATAAAACTACTTAAAACTCTTATAGTGATTAAAAATTGTGCCACTAATTTGATTTCATGTGTAATACTTGTTTCCTTTCTGTTAGAAAACTTTAAGAGCCATGCTAGTATATACACCTTGCCATACTTCGGCAGAGAGGACTAAACTACAGCGACTTCTCAAGCCAGTTGTAGAGACAATATTAGTTAAATGTGCAGATGCTAACAGGTATGCTTCCTCAAGAAATTCAAATTCATTTTGTTACTAACGTGTCTTGAAACTTCATTTGTTATTTATATGGGACTAGGAGACTCCTTACAGTTGGTGGAAAATAAAATGTGTGGATCTTAACTATAAATAGATCATGTTTTTGTTAAAGCCTAATTGCTACCAACAAATTTCTGGCTTGAAAGAGGTAGGTTTTGAAGGCGCCTGGTTGTGTTTTCCCAGTACTTGCATATCTTAAGTAATACTTGTTTTCGTAAGATATTTCCCCTGTCCTCCTCCATTTCAGCTGATACTGCTTTGGTCTAATTCTTATGACCCACCTTTAAGGAGTCAGCAAGTGTATTGTTTCCTGCTTCAACAAAAGCTGTTGTACGTCTCTATAATGAAGTGCTAATATAAGACTTCTACTTCTTATTTCAGGATGTAATCTTAGGAGATGGCTATTCTGAGTGCTTTTGGCATTTCAGGCTTAAGTAGGCCTGTCTCAGGGTACCCCTCTCTGTCCTGTTAGACCAACCATCTCTTCACTTTTGCTGTAAACTAGATGCAGAAGTCCCACCAGCTTTGTCTCATTAGGCTTAGTTCCTAGGCAACATTTCTTCTGAAAGTGCAGCTAAAGATGCCCCAGTAATTGTCTAGCAATAGAATATTTAAAGTTAAATAAAGAAGTTGAATAAAACTCTGTGTTGTGTTGCTGGATTCCTGGATTTGGCCTGCTTTTGCAAGAGGCTGAGGTCTTACTTGGATTTTTGTTTATTTATTCATGCTTGACAGGACACTTCTGCAAGTATCCTTGAAAAATATGTCACAAATCTTGGCAGCTTACACATAGAGGATTATAGAAATGTATTAAAGTCATGAGAAATTATTTTCTGTGTACAATTCCAAGTTAATGATGGTTATAATGAGTAGAATGTTTTTTCTTGAAAGCATCTGCTAAAATATTTACTTTTTGGTTTTAATTTTTTACAGTCGAACAAGTCAACTTTCAGTCTCAACACTATTGGAGATGTGTAAAGGACAAGCAGGCGAGCTGGCAGTTGGGAGAGAAATACTTAAATCTGGTAATAATAGCTCTTCAGATATAATTGAATTAAAAGCAAACATACAGAAGTTTTTAATTGGTTTATTCAATGTCAGCATGAAGCTTCTCAGCAGTTTGGCAGGGGAGTGATTCAGGCACACAACATACATTTTTGTAATATAGTGTTTTAATCTTTATTTAGAACAGACTTTAGATTATGAGTATATCTGATCTTTACTGTATCAATCTTTTTTCTTTGGTTGTGTTTTCTTTTTGTAGGGTCTATTGGTATTGGTGGTGTTGATTATGTCTTAAATTGTATTCTTGGAACCCAAACCGAATCCAACAACTGGCAAGCACTACTGGGGAGACTTTGTCTAATAGAGAGACTTCTATTGGAATTTCCTGGTGAATTTTATCCCCACATTGTCTGTGGAGATATTTTACAGGCTGATACCATAGTAGACAGGTACTTGCATATCTATATGGTCACTGCTCTTTAGAGTTGAGTATGGTGTTGCTGATTTCTAGAAAAAAAAAAACTCAAATTCACTTTAAAAAAAAGTATATATTCATAAGAAAAAGTGCACTTGCTTTATGGAGCAAGTAGTTATTAAAACCTGACTTTTAAAACAACTTTGAAGCACCAGTGTAGCAGTTTATCTCCTTTCTACAGCAGAAATGACAGCTAAATACATCATCTTGTAATGGCTTTCTTGGACACTAGTTAACTAAAGCATATCAGTGTGTAAAACATCTTTTCTTTTTGTAGGTATAAGAAACTTCTCTCCCTCTTAACATTCACCTTGCAGTCAATTGACAATTCCCACTCAATGGTTGGTAAACTATCACGGAGAGTGTTTTTGAGCGCAGCAAGAATGGTGGCAAGAGTGCCCCACATTTTTGTAAAGCTGTTGGAAATGCTGAGTGTGACAAGCTCAACTCATTACGCAAGGATGCGTCGACGTCTGATGGCAATAGCAGATGAAATGGAAATTGCAGAAGCCATCCAGCTAGGCATGGAAGAAATGCAGTCTGGGGAATGTCAACATGAAGACTTTTTGCAGCTGCCTGTACCAGATAACTCTCCAGAAGCTACAGAAAGTAATACTCCTAACAATACTATCCAGTTATCAGGGAAAAGTGCAAAAAGTTCAAGTGATAAAAAACTGAGTGCCAGTCCAGAGGACATTTCTGAGATGCTGGCTGGCCTTGCTGTGGGACTTCCTGTTTCATCAGTAGCCACTGAGCAACCAAAGCCATCCATTCAAACAAAAGGAAAACCCCACAGTCAGTGTTTGAACTCATCTCCCTCAACTAGTAATTCCCAGTTACTATTCCCAACACTTTTGTCTCCTTCAAGTCCATCTGTACCAGCTGGCACTGTAACAGATGTCTCTAAACTCAGAACTCAGGGATTTGTTCCCTGCAAAAACCCCTCACCTTCTCCTCAGACAAAGCGGAAGCTTTCTCTCCAGTTTCAGAGAAACTGTTCTGATAATAAAGAACCAGAGAAACTTTCTCCAGTTTTTACCCAAGCCAGGCCACTGCAATCCAGTCACATACACAGGCCAAAGCCATCACGAATCACCCCAAGTGATATGAACAAGCAGGGAGAAACCTTAAAACACAGTATGACACTTGACCTGAATGATGCTTCACAGTGTGATGGCAATAGTGGTAGTACTAGCAGTGCAGTTATACCAAGTGAGGAGACAGTGTTCACACCAGTAGATGAAAAGTGTCGATTGGATGTTAATGCGGAGCTCAATTCCAGTATTGAGGACCTACTGGAGGCATCTATGCCAACAAGCGATGGCACAGTTACATTCAAGTCTGAAGTTGCAGTTCTTTCTCCTGAGCGGGCAGAAAATGATGATACTTACAAAGATGATGTTAATCATAATCAAAAATGCAAGGAAAAGATGGAGGCTGAAGAGGAGGAAGCTTTAGCTATTGCTATGGCAATGTCAGCGTCTCAAGATGCCCTGCCAGTAATTCCCCAACTGCAGGTTGAAAACGGCCAAGATATCATAATCATTCAGCAGGATGTAAGTATACCTGTAGGGGGTTAGCATACCTCACAGCTGAAGTTTGATGAATTTGTGAAACAAATGTGTTTCCAAAGTTACGTAAACCACGAAGGTCCTTAGTACCCTCTCCTAGGAGTTGGAGTGTAAGCAGCCAGCCAGTTGAGGGTGCTAACAAAATCCTTCCATGGTTACAAAGAAGTTTAGAGAAGGTATTTGGAAGAGAAACACCATGTCATGTACCTACCCTTAAAATGGCAAAGTAAGAAAGAGTGGAAGTTGTGAAACCATGAAACGAGAACAAAGTTTTTAAGCAGGCATGGAACTATGCTGAGTGTTAGTGCTGATTTACACCTGTTTGCAAATAGAAAGATTACAAAAAATAAGAATTAGAAAAGTACTCTGCATGAAGTAACAACACGCAAAGTATAAAATGGAAGAAATAAGTAGAAAAATGTGCTTATTGTTAGTACTATCTAAAAATTTAAGTAGATGTGAGATCAGGAACAGAAAAAGTCTTATTCACCATCAGGTAGTAACGCAGAGGAGGCTTTCTGTTCTTAGGGGAGGAACGTGTGGATTAGGGAATACACTGGTGTTATGGTCTCAGCTGAAATGTGTAATGTGCAGTGCAAAGTGAGGAGGAGAGAAGACAAGCATATAAGCTTGGATGTTCAGTAACCTTCCAGAATGTCTACATTTTAGATGAATGCTAGTAAACATGGAATTGATTAGCAGTTTAATTTACAGACACCAGAAACCCTGCCTGGACATACCAAAGCAAAACACCATTACAGAGAAGATGCAGAATGGTTGAAAGGTCAGCAAATTGGCCTTGGAGCTTTCTCTTCTTGTTACCAAGCTCAGGATGTGGGAACGGGGACATTAATGGCTGTAAAACAGGTAAATATTTAAATTACTTCATGTATCTTACCTTCTTTAATATACTGTGCTTGGTCTTCAATATTTCTTTGGAGTATTAAAGACAAAAACTGTTTGCTCTCACTGAATTCTTGTGTTTATTGCTGGTTCTGGTCCCTGTCACATGTTCTTATATAATACACAATAAAAAGTCTTTGCATGCATGATACTGGCATTATGTTTACGATTTTTCACTTCTTAAAGTGAAAAGGGGGGGAAAAAAGGCAAACCATAAAAACCCACCCCAAAAAACCAACCAAAACTAAAGAAACCAACAACTTGTAGGGTTTTTTATGCATCTGGATTTTTTTTTTTTTTCATAGTTCTTCAAATGCATTTTCACTTTCACCAGGTTGATACATCAGTGGCAGAATTAGGCATGGAGCCCAGGTTTCTAGATTGTAAATTAATACTCTGTGTGTAAGGCAGCTATTAAATGTAGCTTCCCCTTACTTTTCATGATTTTTTTCCCTAAAACATTTTGAATGGAGGAAATATTTGTTTCCTCTGATCCAACAGCCAGTTTTGAAGCAAGTATTTTTATGTTGCTAGATACACAAGTATCATTGAGAAAAGAGGCCCAAATGCATGCTTCGGTCAAGATTTTTGAAGGTTCTAGCTATAAGTAGATCTTTAATAATTAAAGAACTCTGGATCTGAATCAGTGATGCAAACATAGAGGCAATCTTAGTGCTAGCGTTTTCCTATTAATTCTAAATGAACTTATTCCTATGGAATTGAGCAATTTCAAAACACTTAATCAAGGAAAGAATATCATCAGCTATTCCTCTTCTAAACTGTCTTGCTTCGGACATTAGTCCTTGAGGCACCTCCTGGGGAGGTGATGCCGAGAGGACCTTCTCTGCAGACACGATTGTTTGAGATACAGAATAGCTCAAATCTGGGATTCATTGCAGTTCCATTACAGGACTTCTGATCTGCTTTCTGCCCCCACCGTTAAATTTCTGGGATAAGGTGTTTAGCTACGAAACAGATAGTATGGTTAAACTGGTAAAAATCATACAAATACGAACACTGCCAGAATCTTATGTCAGGCCTTTCCTTTTCTCCAGCATGTGAAGAATTAGTACTTTTTCCTGTTTTAAGCAGAAGAGAATGAAGAGGGAAGTTTCCCCACTCCATACTTGCAGAGATTTCTCTTGGCACATCCTCAGAAGATCACTCTAAATTTTCTACAACTGTCTTGCATGGAGATATATTCTCAGCTGAGGGGATTGAGATAAAAGAATACTTGCTGTTTATTGATGGTGAAAAGGGATGGAAACCCATCCATTCTTGTGACTGTTCTGAAGTGGGGTTGCATAACTGGTAATTACATGAGATAAGTCTGACTGCTTCATTTCAAAACAGGTGACATATGTCAGGAACACGTCATCAGAGCAAGAAGAGGTAGTTGAAGCACTGAGAGAAGAAATAAGGATGATGAGTCATCTGAACCATCCTAACATTATTCGAATGTTAGGTGCTACATGTGAGAAGAGCAACTATAATCTCTTTATTGAATGGATGGCAGGTAAACAACTACTGTGACAATGAAAATTAAAATATCTGTGAAGTCTTCAACTGTGTAGTTTCCTACTGTGTTATGCATCACTTTGCAAGTTTCTGTTCATCTGCCTCACCGTTAAAGTTAGTTGGAAGTCCTGTCCCCAAAAAGCAGTAGTACAGAAAATCTTTTTCTCAAAACTCAGGGGTGTTTAATTTTCTTAAAAGTACAATTTTTCTAAAGTACTATTTAGATAATTAAACATCAGGAATTTTCTTGGCTTAGTTCAAACCCCACTTAGTAGAATAACTTGAGAGGCACAATAGAAGTCCAGAATCTCAAGTATCTATATACCAGTTTGGGAAAATAGAGGAAGATAGTGCTTTTATTTGCTTGTCTACCTATTCCTCTGTATTGGTACTTGGATTGTAACAGATGTAAGTTAATAGCCCTAAGAGGGAATGCTTACTGGAGGCTATGCATATATACTGCCCCAAAGAAAGCTAGTACTCACACTGCCTTAAATGTTCACCCATAGCATGCATCAGTGTGTAGTTTATCAGCAACAGTGCTTTGTACACTAAGGGATTTGTACATTCTTTTAAGCAAGTATATAATTATTAAGAAGCATGAGGACTTACCTCTTTCAATGTGTATAGTTCCAGCTATAAAGTAACGAAGTCACTGAATGTATTATTTTTGGCCTGTGAAACTTCTCCATGTGTTTTTAGGGAGGAGTAATGTAGTTATAAATTTGGAATTCTAATTCTACAACTACGTGAAGGGAGGTTGTAGCCAGGCAGAGGTTGGTCTCTTCTCCCAGGCAGCCAGCACCAGAACAAGAGGACACAGTCTCAAGCTGCGCCAGGGGAGGTTCAGGCTGGAGGTTAGGAGGAAGTTCTATACAGAGAGAGTGATTCCCCATTGGAATGGGCTGCCTGGGGAGGTGGTGGAGTCACCGTCATTGGAGGTGTTCAGGAGGAGACTTGATGGGGTACTTGGTGACATGATCTAGTTGTTTGATGGGTTGGACGCGATGATCTTGAAGGTCTCTTCCAACCTGGTTTATTGTATTAAAGCCAAGTTCCAATTCTAGAAGGTACTGCTGCATTCTACTGATCAAACATAACGTTGATAAAATGTATGTTGGTTTTGGTTTTGTTTTGTTTCTTTTCAAATCATCTAGGTGGTTCAGTTGCTCATTTGTTAAGCAAATATGGAGCCTTTAAAGAATCGGTTATTGTTAATTACACAGAACAACTGTTACGTGGCCTTTCTTACCTCCACGAGAATCAGATAATCCATAGAGATGTTAAAGGTGAGAATTGCTTTGAATGCCTTTTAAAAAAGAATATTCAGAAAGCATCATCTGTTTTGGCTTGAGATCTGTTACTTCTCTTGGATACCATCTCAGCAGTTGTATTTCTGTTGACTTTGCCTGATCATTCTGAAGAACTTCTAGTTACTGAAGTTAATCACAATGTTCATAGCATGCTTGGGGATATTTGCTACTCGTGTCAATACTTCAGAAAAGTTTGTTTTCTCAGTTTGTTCAAATAAAGTATGAAGAGGCCACATAGCTTCAAATACTGCTAGTTAAATTAATGCAAATGCATACACTGAAATTATAGTTAAGATATGTGAATGAGCCAAAATAAAGAGGTCACTTTTCTAAGTACTCTAATAAGAGTATTGTGGTGAGTTTTCTTCCTTCATCATAATTGAAAGTAAACTCATTTGTGCACTGTTAGAGCAAAATATGGGTGGTTGGGGTTTTTTTCTTGGAAATACCAGCTTTACTAAATTTCTCCATTTAATGTCACTGTAGCCATTCATGAACTAGAGAGATCTTAGATAAGTAGTAACACAGCAATGGCAGATGTTTGTCTCTTATTTCTTGTTAAAACAGGAAAGCTTTCAATTGCTCTGCAGTTCTCTTCAAGATAACTCAAAGTTGCTTAATAATAAAAAAAGTTTTAATTTCACAGGGAGCTGCAAGCACTGAAAACTTCCAGGGTTTTAGGGCACCATTTTTTCATTATTCTGTCTCCAGGCATTGTTCCAGAATCCTGTGTTTGCTCTGCTTTGAAAGTTTGCTCCTTTAAATCTCTTGAACAGCCTCAAGCTGTGTGTAGTGTCATTCAGGCATAGTAGAAAAGGGACATTATTAGACTTTGTTCTTGATTTTTAGATTTCCTTGATTGGAAGTGGGGAACATCAACCTATTTATAGTTTTGAAATGGAGGGAGGAAGAGTGTCTGTTCATCCTTTTGCATTTAATAGAGAGCCAACTAGCAGTATTTTTATTATGCTGTTGACAGGTGCCAATTTGCTAATTGACAGCACAGGTCATAGATTAAGAATTGCTGATTTTGGAGCTGCAGCCAGGTTGGCATCAAAAGGAACGGGTGCTGGGGAGTTTCAGGGACAGTTGTTGGGAACTATTGCATTTATGGCACCAGAGGTAAGAAACCAGTTTTGGAAGTTACTTCAGAAAGCTTGTTTGAATTCTTTAAGCTAATTTGTACAGCCAAGTAACATGAAAATATGTTTTAAATGTTTTAGGAATGATTCCATCATGGTGCTAATGACAATTTATTTTCTCACTGTCAAAGGTGTTTTAAGTAGTTTGTTATAAAATCTATTGTAAATACTGTTACTAAAGACTAAATGACCAGTTGATCAAGAGCTAACTCTTGCAAGGTACTTTGTCCCTTGATCAGGCATTTTATTTACTAGCTCTGTACAGCTCTAAAATCTTACAGCATTTATATGACTTATCACTGTCTCAACCTGAAATGTTAATCAGAATGTACTTGGCTGATGGTATTTCTTAAAATTACTTCTTTTTTTTTTTTTTTTCATCTAAATTATTTAGTTAAGAGACTGAATTGGGTAATCTGAGCTTTGGTCTGTCTTATGTCTGTTCAGGTTCTGAGAGGTCAGCAGTATGGTAGGAGCTGTGATGTGTGGAGCGTTGGCTGTGTCGTTATAGAAATGGCTTGTGCTAAACCTCCCTGGAATGCAGAGAAACACTCCAATCATCTTGCTCTCATATTTAAGGTGAGGTAACTTATTGCCAATATGCCAAAAAAGACACTGTTTTCATATACAATAATGTGAACTTTATAAAAGCATCCAAGTAGTAGAGATTATTGCAGCAGCTAATCTTTATATTGGGGCTGTTAATACAAAATCATAGAATCACTCAGGGTTGGAAGGGACCACAAGGATCACAGTATCACCAAGGTTGGAAGAGACCTCAAAGATCATCGAGTCCAACCTGTCAGCTCAGACCTCATGACTAGACTATGGCACCAAGTGCCACTTCCAATCCCCTCTTGAACACCTCCAGGGATGGTGACTCCACCACCTCCTTGGGCAGCCCATTCCAATGAAGAGCAACTCTCTAGTTCCAACCCCCTGCCATGGGCAGGGACACCCCACACTAGATGAGGCTGGCCAGAGCTTCATCCAGCCTGGTCCATCCCCTTCAGGGATGGGGCCTCAACCACCTCACTGGACAACCTGTTCCAGGGCTTCACCACTCTCATGGTGAAGAACTTCCTTCTCATATCCAGCCTGAATCTCCGCACCTCCAGCTTCATTCCATTCCCCCTAGTCCTATCACTACCTGATATCCTGAGAAGTCCCTCCCAAGCCATCTTGTAGGCCCCCTTCAGATACTGGAAGGCCACCTCAGAGCCTTCTTTTCTCCAGACTGAACAGCCCCAACTCTTTCAGTCTATCCTCATAGGAGAGGTGCTCCAGCCCTCTGATAATCCTCGTGGCCCTGATGCCAACAAAATTGTTCTTGCTTGTTCAAAAGAAGAAAAAAAGCCACCACATAATAATATGCAGAAAAAGCTTTGTTCTAAGATAAATACATAGTGTAATAGGCTAAAAAAAAATAAATTGTGGAGTTGATCATGACAGAACACTAGGATTTGACATGGCTTGTAATTCTATAGAACACAGGAACAAAAGAAGTTTTCCTACTATGAAACATTCGTTTGTTCGTATTTCATAGTGGGAAATGTCATTTGGCAAAAACCTGATCTTCAACATTTAAGTACTGCTGAAAGACATTTACCATTATGCCATGCTATGTATGAATACTGTCCCTCCCTTTTCTAGGTCATCCATATTGACATTTCATGTTTCTTGCTAAGATCAATTTAGGTATATTTAATTCTAGTTGAACTGTGGGCATGAATTAAGAAAATAGTGCTGAAAGTGATTATTAGCATTTTCACTAGCGTGAGTAAGTGTCCACCAAAGAAAACTAGCACAGCAGTATTCAAATATGTTCTAATTAAAGTATAAATCATTTGTGATAAGAGATGCAATTGTCTTGGTTCTGTGTTTGTGCAGATCTCGTAATGCCACCCTGGTGTTCTCAATCATCTTGCTTAATTTGATCCAAAGAAGTCAAAATTAACTTTGGGAACGGTCTGTGCCTATCTGAGGGATTGCCTTTTAGGGTGGTAGTAAGGATAGGATAGGATAGGATAGGATAGGATAGGATAGGATAGGATAGGATAGGATAGGATAGGATAGGATAGATAGGATAGGATAGGATAGGATAGACCAGGTTGGAAGAGACCTTCGAGATCATTGTGTCCAACCCATCATCCAATAGTAAAGACAATGCAAGTGAGCATGCCCAGCTTAACATATCATGATGATATACCACTCTGCTTAATGTATCTCACTGTTGGGTTATAGCAGTAACAGTGATGGTGACTAGTAGACGAAAGAATGTTCCTGTGTATGGCATAAAAGCCTGCTCAGTAGATGGTCTCAGCAGAGTGTGGCTATAAGAAGAATATTGAGTGCAAGGAGAGAGGCAGACTGAAAGGCAGTAAATGTAAGGGCAACTTAAGACTCATAAAACAAAGTGGTAACAAATTTCAAACTGCAGTAGGAAATACGCTAAGCATGGAAAAGCATGAAAATGATCAGCTTGTGGAATGTTTCTGGGGTAGGAGAAGGCACTTAAGAATCACTGACTTCTAAAAAGTTATTTTATCTTTGTTCAGATTGCTAGTGCAACTACTGCTCCATCAATTCCTACACATCTGTCTCCTGGTTTGAAAGATGTGACTCTTCGGTGTCTAGAACTTCAACCTCAGGACAGACCACCATCAAGGGAGCTGCTGAAACACCCAGTCTTCCGTACTACATGGTAGCTACTATGTATAAAGCTAGAGCACTGAAGAAGATGCTACTGAATATACAATAACTGTTTCGCAGTGCAGTTAAGCACAGCAAATCATATTATTCTGCTGGCCTTAATGATAGATACATCAAGGACTTAAAGCCAGTGGAGAACCCTACCTAAGTATGTGATTGACAAATCAAGATCTTTACCTAAGTTCATTATGCAACATTTCACAACTTGTGCAGAGATTTGTAAACTGTGCCTTTCAAACATCTGGCTCTGTGTGAACACAAAAGCATTTTTCCTTAAATCTGCATGATTATTTAGCAGACAAGTGACTTTTTATTTTCATTTTTTCCAACTTTATTTGAGCACTTTTTCAGCAATATTAGTGGCTGAGGGGCTCAGGATCTATTTTAATACAGCAATCATTGCTCCCTTTCACATCATGTAGATGTAAGCAGAGAGAGGATTCTGCAATTAGTCAGTTTTCAGTGCTGGTCAAAAGGAAGTTCTGTATCTGTCCTTTTTGAATGACACAAAGTTTCGGATTAACAAATCCAAACATTGACGGATACTTTAAAAGAACTTCCTTCAAGTAAGAGCAGGCAGTTGTGGTTCACTGCATTCACTGCTGACCATGTAATTTCTTTTGAAATTAAAGTTTATTTTCAATATATTTTTAACTTTCAGGGAAAGATGCTCTTTTAAAATAGTCTTTAGAAAAAAAAAGATGCAAGCTGTGTTATGGAACATCTTGCTTATAGGAGAGTTTTAAAAACAGGTTAGCTGTAAACCTGAACACACAAAAAATGCCACCTTCAACAAGGCAGTGTTGAAGGCTCTGATAGTGTAGGTTATTTAAAACAACAAAACAGAAAAAAATAATACTGTTCTGCATAAAAGAACTTAGTCTGAATCATGCTAAAAGTTATTGAGCCTTCTTGTATAGCAGCTGCTTCAGGCAAATCATGTAGAGAGGTTTCATGTCAAACCTAACTGCCATTAAAGTTTATGGGGGATCTTGTACTTCAGTGGGAGCAGGTGCCAACTGTTTGTGTAACAAAACAGAGGTCATGTTCTCTACTGGTAAGTTTTACCTGCTGTTTTCCTTCTGCCATACATCATCTATTTACTGTAGCCATTAGTGATAATTTAATTTGAAAATGTTGAAAATATTACCATAAGAAAGGTATTTATTTGAACAGAAATAAACTTGGGACTTGAAAGATAAAATGAAATGTGAAGTAAAGCTTCACCTGTAGTGCAAACCTTTTTTGTTGTTTTTTTTTTTAATAGGAGGTGTGTTTGTTTTTTTATTAAAAAGGTTTTTAAAATTATTTTAAAGGCAGGTTTTTAGATTCTGATGCATGTAACTCTGAAGGAAAATGGCAGCTTTTCTTTTTTCTTGTTTAAATGGGGATATTTTTTAAATCAAATAGTGATTGTGTTTAATCCATTCTGAATAAAATACTGTTTGTTTTAACTCTTCAGAAGCCAGTTGGACTGGATTGCTGGGCTGAAATAGAATTGGTTTTCAAAGACTCAGGACAAACTAAATAAGCTAGAGTACACTAGAAATGTACCGTACAAATTGGAGGTAAAACATCTGAAATAAAAGTTTACAGGAATGATAGTGCTGATAGTAATTAAAGAGGAGGGGGAAAGGCAGTGCTGTCGGTTGTGGATACGCTTCTTTTGGAAATTCTACATTCCTTTGTTTTGGAAGATTGGTGGGCTTTGAAGAGTTAAAAAGATAATACTGAAATGTGAAATTTGGTAGCTCTAACTGTTTTGTACTTGACTTTTGGGTTTTTTTGACCACTTTAGAATTTCTCATTCTATTAAGATTGTTTCCGAGTCTTTCTTGTGTGCGAGCTTTAAAGGATGCACTCTTGCCAATTCATGTACTGGAAGATCAGTTGTCAGTTTAATACTGTTTCTGGCAGAAATGTAAATTGTATAAACTGATGAACCTCAGCTAATCAGTATTACTTTGTAGATCACCATGCCTACCACATTTCAAACTTAAGCTGTCTCTAGGTGTCCAAATGCATTTGTTTGAACTTGTGTTTCCCTCAGCTTGCTGGTAACTGTGGTGTTTTTTAAATGCAGATGTGATGTAATATTCTTATTTCTTTGGATCAAAGCTGGACTGAAAATTGTATTGTGTAATTATTTTTTTTTTGTGTTCTTAATATTATTTGGTACTTCAGTTGTAAATAACGTCTACTGCTGTTTATTCCAGTTTCTACTACCTCAGGTGTCCTATAGAGTTTCTTCTACCAAAGTTCACTTTCACAATGAAATTATATTTGCTATGTGACTGATTCCTAAGACTTCCAGGGCTTAAGGGCTAACTTCTATTAGCACCTTACTGTGCAAGCAAATTTTACAGAAATCTCTGGGTTAAGAAATTTGGCTTCATTTTATCCTTTGTTATTTTAAATATATCAAGATATTTTAATTAAGTTTTTACCCCATTGAACCAATTTTATATAGTATAATTTGTACCTATTTTGGTGGGTTTTGTCTTTATAGTAAATAAAAGTTTTTGAACAAACTTTGGTTTTTTGCTTATTGTGTAATGTAAACACATTCAGTGTACACTTCACTGTTTATACACAATTTTGCATGCAACGCTGTATCAGTTTAGTTTCCACTATTACATGACACGCCAATTAGTATTGGCTGATACATATATATCAGTGAAGAATGCTTAGATAAAGGGCAGCACAAACTGGTTTCTTTTTAACTGATAAAGTCAGGAACTGGTTATGACAACACCGTATCTATGAGCCTCACTTGCTTATGCCCTTAGGTCAAACATTAAATATCTAAATTCTGCATTACTGCAAATGTAGCTATTAATTGCCAAGTCATGTGAGCTGATTTGGTTAGATCGGTTCGGGAGCCATTGAGGTGTATCTTGGAAGTTTAATCTGATATATTTCCAGCGAAATGGTTCAAGGTGCCTGTGGTTTAAGTAGCAAACAATACTTTCCTTATTCAGGCAATCTGAATAAGTACTTCAAAGCTAGGGCTTGCTTCACTTTCTTGTCTTGCTCCAGATATTGCGACATTCTGTTTTGTTGGGTTGGTTTGGGGTTTTTTGATAGCTGAAAATTAAGTTCAAATGTTCCATGGTTGTTTGGTTGGGGTGGGGTTTTTTGTGTGTGTGACTAAATTCTGCATTTTAATGGATGTATCTTTAAGGTCTCCATTACTTACATGAGTTTGTGCAAACAGAGATGAACATAGAAATTACCCAGCAAAAACTGGCAGCAGCCATCTTCTGACAAATTCTGGTAACTGAGGTTTTTTTAAATCAGAAAAACAGATTTACAGAAAAAAATTACAAACTAAAATGTCAAGAATGAGAAGTATTAAGTAAGATGAATGTTAGGTGACTTACTTTATTTGGTCTACTATGGAACTCTGCAATCTTACAGTATTGAGAGTTAATTAACAATGTTGCAATCTCCTTTGTAGGAAAAAGGGATGGCAGAGATCACCTGCAGCTGGTCCCAAGCAGTTGTCAGTAGAGTCTTTGGCTTAAAAAAACAAATGTCTTCCTTTGAAAAGGGTATGTTCAGTTCTTCTGCAGGCAAATAGTAAGATATGCCCATTTTAATCTCTGTGGATGACATTAGGTTCTGTGTTGTAAGTGAGGATCATAGGCTCACTTAGTGGGAGTCCCTAAGTGGGACAAGAATGTCCTGCCCACCTGCCAAGACACTATTTCCTCCTTACGAACTTTTCTCCTGTGGCTTAGTCTTCTGTGCAGAGGTGAACCACAGATGTGACAATCTTGCTTTTGAGAGCCACAGTACACACGTGTGGCAAGCATGCATGTTTTTTCTCCTTATGGCAGGCAGTTGCTGAACACCACGAAA
This sequence comes from Picus viridis, assembly GCA_033816785.1. Classification (NCBI taxonomy): domain Eukaryota; kingdom Metazoa; phylum Chordata; class Aves; order Piciformes; family Picidae; genus Picus; species Picus viridis. The sequence continues at coordinate 69,787,920 of CM066606.1, read as the reverse complement.
TTGAGACTTTTCTTCCCTGCCACTACCAAGAAAGGCCATAAGATGGCAGGAAAGCATCTTGCCATGTCATAGAATCATAGAATCAATAAGGTTGGAAAAGACCTCAGTGATCAGTAAGTCCAACCTATCACCCAGCACCTCACAACTAACTATAAACCTTGGCTTCAAGTGCCACATCCAATCCCTTTTTGAACACCTCCAGGAATGGTGTCTCCACTTCTTCCCTGGGCAGCCTATTCCAATGGCCAATTACTCTTTCTGTGAAGAACTTTCTCCTGACCTGGAGCCTAAACTTCCCCTGGCACAGCTTGAGACTGTGTCCTCTTGTTCTGTTGCTCTCCTTTTGTTTCCCTCAATTATTTCAGATTGGGATATATCATTAACCAGATCTGTTCCTGGAAAAGATGTGCAAGTCTTTAGAGTGAATATGAAGTAAATAAAGTGATTTATAAATATTTGCAGGACTCTGAGAGCAGAAGTTAATCCTGATAGTTTCATTGCTTTGGTGGGACAGCCTCACAAAATCCTCAAACTTGTGTCAAGACACGTAAGCCTTGGCAGTGGTTTGAGGCTTGATTTCTGTGTTAATCCCAAACCCAGTTCTCAACACTAGCTCCATATTAGTTTCTAAACTAATTTCTAAAGCAAGCAGCATACATGCTGCCATGTTCTATCTCATTTTGCCAGTAACTTCTGACTTCATTGGTAAATGTTAACTAGAATGGCATACAAGGAGCAGCATGCAAAGACCTAACTTTTATCAAAGTAGGTAGCCAAGCAGAGAAGAGAGTCCATGGAGATTGTAACATTACCCTTATATATCAAGTTAGGAATCACAGAATCAGTAAGGTTGGAAAAAAACTCAAAGATCAAGTCCAACCTATCACTAACTAAACCTTGGCTTCAAGTGCCATATCCAGTCTTTTTTTGAACACTTCCATGGACAGTGACTCCACCACCTACCTGGGCAGCACATTCCACTGCCCAATAACTCTTTCTGTGAAGAACTTTCTCCTCACCTTGAGCCTAAACTTCCTCTGGCACAGCTTGAGACTGTATCTTCTTATTCTGCCACTGGTTGCCTGGGAGAAGAGGCTAACCCATTCCTGCATACAACCTCCTGAAGGTAGTTGTAGACAGCAATAAGGTCTCCTCTGAGCCTCCTCTTCTCCAGGCTAAACAATGCCAGCTCCTTCAGCTGCTCCTTGTAGAGCTTGTGCTCGAGACCTCACCAGCCTTGTTGCCCTTCTCTGGACACGTTCAAGTGTCTCGATGTCCTTCTTAAACTGAGGGGCCCAGAACTGGACACAGTACTCAAGGTGTGGCCTAACCAGTGCTGAATACAGGGGCACAATGACTTCCCTGCTCCTGCTGGCCACACTATTTCTGATGCAGGCCAGGATGCCGTTGGCCTTCTTGGCCACCTGGGCACACTGCTGGCTCACATTCAGCCTCCTGTCAACCAGAACCCCCAGCTCCCTTTCTGCTTGGCTGCTCCCAGCCACTCTGACCCCAGCCTAGATCACTGCATGGGGTGGTTGTGAGCTAAGTGCATCACCCAGCACCTGGACTTGTTAAATGACATCATGTTGGACTCATCCCATCTATCCAGTCTGTCAAGGTCCCTCTGCAGAGCCCTTCTACCCTCTAACACATCAACACCTGTCCCAAACTTGGTGTTGTCTGCAAACTTACTAGTGGTGGACTCAATCCCTTCATCCAGATCATCAATAAAGATATTGAACAGGATTGGGCCCAGCACTGATCCCTGGGGCACACCACTAGTGACTGGCTGCCAGCTGGATGTGGCACCATTCACCACCACTCTCTGGGCTCGGCCCTCCAGCCAGTTCCTAACCTAGCACAGAGTGCTGCTGTCCAAGCCACGAGCGGACATCTTGGCCAGGAGTTGGCTGTGGGGGACAGTGTCAAAGGCCATGGCACTCTGCTTGGACCATGTCCCCTTCCCATGTCCAGAGAGGGTTTTACCAATTTCAAACCATGACTCTTTCTAGTTTGTTAGGTTTTCAGACAAAAACCATTACCACTCCTATGCTGATACTGGAACTTGCCTCATGACCATCTTTAGGTCCTCCATTTGGGGTATGACAGTCCATTCAGTGGGTGGATCTATGGGTCCCCTTTAACTCCCCCCGCCCCCATTTGAAACAGGTGAAATGTTGGGACTTGGTGGTGGTGGGACACGACTGAAAGGCATCCTCTTGGGAGGATTTCTTAGGTTATTATGGCTCAAGCCAAATGTAGTAGAAAAGGGAAGAATTGTGAGAAATCGTTGCATTTGGCTTTAGCAGGGGGAGGGTGGAATGGAGTGGAATGGAATGGAATGGAATGGAATGGAATGGAATAGAATAGAATAGAATAGAATAGAATAGAATAGAATAGAATAGAATAGAATAGAATAGAATAGAATAGGAAATAGAATAGAATTAACGAGTTTGGAAGAGACCTTCAAGATCATTGAGTCCAACCTCTCATCTAACACCATCTAATCAACTAAACCATGGCACCAAGTGCCTCATCCAGTCTCCTCTTAAACACCTCCAGTGATGGTGACACCACCTCCCTGGGCAGCCCATTCCAATGGCAAATTACTCTTTCTGTGAAGAATTTCTTCCTAACATCCAGCCCAAACCTCCCCTGGCACAGCTTGAGACTGTGTCCTCTTGTTCTGGTGCTGGTTGCCTGGGAGAAGAGGCCAACCCCCACCTGGCTGCAACCTCCATTCTGGTAGTTGTAGACAGCAATAAAGGATGCCTGTGGGTGCTGGCGTTGCTGGGGCGTGGGGTTTGATCCTTAGGCTGATTGGCTGGTTGTAGTCTGTGTTGTGTAGGATGTGTATTGGGAGAGAAATGGAGAGAGGGTAAGGCGTGGAGACGTCTCAAGATTGGCCAGGTCAAGAGCACAAACTTTTGTCCCAGCCCTGACTGCAGCCAGCAACAAGCAGGACTGGAAATGGAAGCGGGGCTGGGAGCATGCTTGGGAAATGTAAAGGGATTTGTGGAGATATTTATGAATATGTTTGACGTGTATATAAGCTCGTGTTCTTATGGTGTGCCTCTAGCGAATCTGCTATGCGCCCAGCACTGTTTTGTCTTCATTTTATACTAAACTTGTATTTTAAATTTAGCAGTGAGCTCGTTTCTCACAATTCTTTGATTGTTTAAAGGAAACTGATGGTAGAATGTGGCCCGAAAATACTTTATGCCACTCCCCCCACACGCACTCGAGCCCCTAAGTGCTAGTGGTTTGCAACACATCCCTGCTGTCCGGCTGTGGAGGTTCCGGTGAGCGCTGCAGTCTGCTTCACGCCGCTCAGGGGCTGCGTCATCATGCCGCAAAGCACAACTTCTGTCTGTCACCGCGGCCAAACACTAGTCAAGAAGCGAGGACACAAACGTTTGACTTTAGTTTCATATGTAGGCTTCTCTGTCCTTTCATCTCTCCCCCCCCCCCCCCCCCCCGCATTAGCTTTTCCAATTTGCAATTTTGCGATTAACTTTTTAAAAACTGATTTAAGGGAAAACTAATGCTGAAAATTTGGATTCCAATTATGCCTTCCTCCGTGCTAAGAGCACAGCAATGTCACATGAAGTTGGTATGTACTACTTTAAAATGCTCCCTCTTTCTGCTCCTAAGGGATGTTTGACCTCACAGGTGGGTCTCTGTTTGTTACCGCACTCTGCGGGACCCGGAAGGCCGCCGGGGACAGAGACGAGGGGCTGGGGCCTCTCGCCCCTCACCAGCCAATGGCAGCTACGTAGGCAGATACGGCAGCTCGCCCAGAGCGGTGATTGGCGGAGTCAGCAGCGTCCGGAAGGCGAGTGGTGCCTATGGCGGCAGTGGAGGAGGGGGCTCAGCTCAGGTGCTGCCATGCTGCGAGCCTTGCGGCGGCGGTGGGACGCCTACAAGTACCGCTTTGTGCCCTGGCTAGCCCTCAACCTCCGCCGCAAGCGCAGGTGAGGAGGAGAGGTAGGTCTTCGGCGCCACTGGGAAGCGGCGAGACCGCATGTGGGGGGCGCGCACACAACCCTGTTGCTGTTTCCGCCCTCCGGTGGGGTGAGGTGGCGGCAAGCGGTGCTCCTCGGTGGGATTTCCGCAGGGCTTTTCGGCCCGGAGTAGCTGCTGGAGGTGGGCGAAAGCTCATCTCTGGGGATGTGGAGCTGCCACGTCCGAGACCCTGCTCCTCTTGCTGGGAGCGAGTGGCGGCGCAGCCGCGGCGCTTTTTCGCTGGGACATGCTTGGTGGAAGTGCTGCGAGCCTTGGGTGTCGCTTCGGTGACGTACAATTAACCCTTGGCTACTTCGGAATTCTATTTAAAGCTAGATAGAAGGATTTTATTTTATTGTGCGTGTAAGATGTGTTTGTTCTCATTTTAAATGAATACTGGTTTAGTTTAAACGAGTACGACGTTGTTACAAGCAGCATGAATTAAAATTTCTCTCGTGGACATAGCATTGTATCATAGTATCAGTCAGGGTTGGAAGGGACCACAAGGATCATCTAGTTCCAACCCCTCTGCCATGGGCGGGGACACCCCACACTAGATAAGGCTGGCCAGAGCCTCATCCAGCCTGGTCTTAAACACCTCCAGGGATGGGGCCCCAACCACCTCCCTGGACAACCCATTCCATGGCTTCACCATTGTTCCTTGCCTCGTTTAATGTCAAATGAATTATATATATATTCTTACAACACTTTATTCCTGGCATGTTTCTCACCAAGAGCTCAGTGAGGTTTAATGTACTTGCCTTGCTGTAAATAAACGGACGATGGCTTTGTGGTGGGACAGGTGTGAAAGAATATTCTTTACAGTTTGGGTTTGTTTGAAGCAACAGTGCATATAAATTGCTGGTGTAAAATTTTAGTTAGTTTTTAATTACATTTTTTGTTCCTTTCTTTACAGGACCCTCCGATATGTACCTGAAAGCTCCCAAGACAAAATTATCTCTGATGATGATGTCCTTGAAACACTACTGAAAATATTTAAAGCTCTGTTCATAAATGATTTTAGTAGACAAGCACATATTTTAGCCTTACTCCCAGAAATAAAATGTAAATATCTGGAGTTACTGACTGTTGAGCAGAAGCGATTAGGACTAAATTCATGTAACCATCAAAGCCAATGTGTGTTTAGTCCAGATGAAGTTCTCTTTAATACACTAGGCTTCACCATCAGTCGAGAACGAAGTTCCCTGCTATCTGCTGGAACTGGAGTTTTTGTCACCAAAGGTTTCGTACCAAAAGGGACAGTTGTGTCTATGTATCCTGGTAATGGAATGTTGGGGTTTTTTTCTGATTAAGTTGGCTGTGATTTCTAACCATCTAATTATAGAATGCCAAAGTTCTATACTAATTTTGATTCTATAATACTATTTATGTTACTATATTTCTGTCATTCCATAACAAAATTGCAAGTTGCGGTGAATGCTTGTGTGTAAACTGACCAGAATTCTTCTGAAAATAAGGAAAGAAGTATCAGAGTGGATGTAATTTTGTTTATAAAAACAAAAACCAAACCAACAACCCACTTTCAGTACTCAGAATCTGATTTTTCATCTGCTAGTAAAATTCTTCCAGATTCCTTAAACAAATACATGGGACCTATTCCCATAGGTGACCAATACAGTTTAATTCTTTGGGGCTTCTGTTTGGGTTACAAAACCTACAAAGGTTAGGTTTTGATCTCTCCACACCGATCAGCAGAGAAGGTGGTAAACTTTTCAGAGTTCAAAAGTGTAAACTGGAGAATGAGCATAAACCCTTTATTTAGCAGATATTCCATAAAGCATGTCTGAAAAAGCTACATATCTCTGTTCCTCCTCATCTCTTGGACTTTTGATTGTTTACATTTCTTAAGAGATTTGCAGTTCTGTCAGCATGGCCAGCTAGGACAGCTCTGCTGAAATGATTTAGATTTATTTCTGTTTCATCTGTCGTCAAAATCATCCCCTGTGGTCTGCAGCTCATGCCAGCATTGCAAGATCAGTATCAGTCTGAGCATTGGGCCGTGGCTCGTGTTTTGCCACATCAGCGTGCAGTTCACTGACGCTATTACATGGCAGTCACAGGGAATGAGCCTGCAACCTTGTAGCTCTAACTTTCGGGCACATGCTAAATCTGAGTGTAGGCTCATTGAGAGTCTCCTCTAGGAGCTCAGCTGACAAAGCAAGTGGATGAGCAGTTGAAATGCCTTCCTTTTTTAGGCATATGAAGGAAACTGCAGGGCTGCTGGCTGGGAAAGGGACTGTGTGGAGGGGCTAGGTCAGTGCTTTCCTGTGGGTGAGGGGGTGTATGTTTTTGTTGGTTTTTAATCTTACAAAGATGTGTCTAAAACCTTGTAATTTTACAGGTGTTAATGTCATTAGCCAAGAGAATTATCTCCTACCCCCTTCTGTGTCTTTTTGAGTTTCTGTGTGGAATTGGGTGATACTATAAGCCCATTCTGACACTGAACTTACTGTCTTCTGAAATAATCATATCTGTCTTGCAACAGGTACAGTATACCGAAAGCATGAGCCCATCTTTTTCCAGTCTCTTGGCAATGCCTTTATTTTTAGGTGCATAGACGGTGTCCTTATTGATGGGAATGATAAAGGACTCTCAAGATCAGTGTACAGGTAAGCAGCCAAAAGGAATAGGGGACAGTCACTCAACTGAATTAAAACAGTGGTACTAATAGTCTCAGTTCCATGTGGTCTTACCCTAAACTGAGTTCTGTTTCAATATGATCTGCCTACGTGTATCTCATAATGCAAGCAGCACAAGCGTAGGAGCTTCTGGCTGTGATGTCTTACATAAGTGCTGAGTCTTTACCTGAATTTCATAGTAGTGAGAAGTGTTTTGATGTACAGAGACTGTTTCCTTTAAAGATAATACTTTCAGTAGGAGTGGGATGAGGCATAAATTCTTTTAAATGCTTTTGAGCTATTACTCAAATCTGCTTAGTGTATATATAAGAATGAAAGTGCCTCTATATGGACTTGCTAATATCAAAAAGGTCAGTCTGGTAAATGTGGCTCTGGTCTAAAGATGAGCAGCACTCAGCACTTAAGAAGGGGAGAAGTAACCCTGATGATGATTGTGATAAAAGTGTTGCCAGCAGGTCAAGTGCCCTCTCAATTCCAGGCTTCTGAGACCTCACCTGGAGTACAGTGTTCAGGTTTAGGGCCTCCAGCATAAGAAAGATGTCAACCTGCTTAAGAGGTCCAGAGAAGGGCCATGAAGATGACCATCTCCCCTGTGAGGACAGACTGAAACAGTTAGGGTTGTTCAGCCTAGAGAAAAGAAGGTTCCAGGGAGACCTTAGTGTGGCCTTCCAGTACTCAGAGGGGCGTATGGGAAAGATGGGGAAGGATGCTTTATCATTGGGTATAGGGATAGGATGAGAGGTAACAGTTTTAAACTGAAAGTGGGTAGATCTAGATTAGGTATTTAGAAGAAATTACTGTGGGAACGGTGAGACACTGGAACAGGTTGCCCAGAGGAGTGGTGGATACTACCTCCCTGCAAGTCAAGGCCAGGTTGACTGGGGCTTTGAGCAGCTTGATCTAATGGAGGGTGTCCCTGCCCATAGCAGGAGAGCTGGAACTGGATGATCTTTAAGATTCCATTCCCTTCCAACTCAAACCTTTCTATGCTTACATGATTTTTTAATTAGCGTTGTCATTGTTCATGTCGCTGCTTTTGTTAGAATTGTTGGAATTCTGTTGGAGGTGACTGCTAAGGATTATATAAGTCAAACTCCCTGGTCCTAGCAGAATGACCTAGAAGAAAACTATATGACCCAAAACAATATGGCTCAGAGTATTATCAGATGTTCCTTCAACTCATGACAGGCTCAGTGCTGTGACCAGCCTGTTGCAGTGACCAATCACTCGCTCATCTGGCCTGCATTAGGAATATTGTGGCCAGCAGGAGCAGGGAGGTCATTGTGCCCCTGCATTGGCTAGGCCACACCTTGAGTCCTGTGTCCAGTTCTGGGCCCCTCAGTTCAAGAAGGACATTGAGACACTTGAACATGTCCAGAGAAGGGCAACAAGGCTGGTGTGAGGCCTTGAGCACAAGCCCTATGAGGAGAGGCTGAGGGAATTGGGATTGTTTAGCCTGGAGAAGAGGAGGCTCAGGGGAGACCTCATTGTTCTCTACAACTACTTGAAAGGTGGTTGTAGCCAGGAAGGGGTTGGCCTCTTCTTTCTAGCAACCAGCACCAGAACAAGGGGACACAGTCTCAAGCTGCACCAGGGGAAGTTTAGGCTGGAGGTGAGGAGAAAATTCTTCACCGAGAGAGTGATTTGCCATTGGAATGGGCTGCCCGGGGAGGTGGTGGAGTCGCCATCCCTGGAGGTGTTCAAGAAGGGATTGGATGTGGCACTTGGTGCCATGGTCTAGTCATGAGGTCTGCGGTGACAGGTTGGACTCAATGATCTTCGAGGTCTCTTCCAACCTTGGCGATACTGTGATACTGTGAAGAGCCTTTTCATAATGTTCACTCTGGACTTCACTGGTGCTGCTAGCGTTAACTAGTTTAGCTTACCTTAAATATGTGTTTAATTATTACTTGGAAAGAAAATAACAACAAGCAGTATTATCTAAAATAATACCTAATTTGAACACTTTTACCCACTAACACCACATTTTCATTCTGGGAATGAGCTTGAAGTGGATATCATAATGAGCCTTCACATCTTTAGAGGTGAATGAGATGTGTTGACAGTTCTGTAATGCTAACACTGGATTTTTGGATCTGTATGCAGTGGTTTTCTGTGTGTTCTTCCACCAGAGTTTAAATTATGCCACTCAGTAGTGGGAGCTTTAAATGTGTTTTTTAAAGTATCATCTAGGTGTTGGTTTGCGCAGACACACTCCTACCCCCATATTGTCTCCCAGGTGGGTTGAACAGCTGTAACTTTGCCCAGCAGCTGTGGCCATTTCTACAGAAGCACAGGCCACCTGTGAGGTGAAGGAGCTGGGATCTGTGTTAACATTGCTGCTCATTTCAGATCTTGCAGCAGGAGAGATCAGCTTGGCCCATTTCAAATGAGTGATGAGAGCTGGCTCACAGCTGCCCTGCAAAACCCACTGGCAGTGGGACAGTATGTCAACAACTGCTCACATGGTGAGTTGCCAGGTAAAATTTCCAGGGTTGAGTTTGTCTTTGGATTTAAATTATTCTGGAGGTGACACAGAGAACTAGATACTGATCACCTGGGATAGTGCTGTTTGAAACAAGGTAAGCACTTGTGGGATAAGGTTTCTGAGGCCTTTTGTGACTGGTGGAGGTTAGAATCCTTTAACACAGCAACGCTTGAAATACCCTGAGCTTTTCTCACTGACTCTCTCAGTCCACCCCCAGGTATGTAGTTTGAAAGGCACACATGCCTTGGTTTGAACTATAATGCTTTTTTTAAACTCACATTTGTACACAAAATCTAGGAGACTGTTGGTGTGCTCTAGTTGTTGGACGTGGAGAAGGGAACTCTTGATTCTGTCTCACATAGTATGTGTTGGTCTTAAGGTTTAGGGGAATAAATGCCTCCTGGGAATGGCTGTGAGTTACAGCTGAACTGCTACCATACCTAGCTTCCAAGCAGCTTTCAGAGCTCACATTACATAAAGGATACCCTGCCTCCAAGCAACATGTAGAAAGGTTGCTGGAGTAGCAAACCAGGTTATTGACTGACACACTCCCATGAAACTCTTTCTTCCAGGTTTAAGGTCTATGTAAAGAAGATTCCCCACTTCTTCCTGATTGGCAGGTGATGATTTTCTCCCTGGATGCATTTATGACATACTTTGCCACCAGATTTTGTCATTGTTTTTAACTGTAGAAGCAAATAGTATCTATTAGCAACATTTAGCAATGCTTCAAATTACCCATGGTGCTATGCTAGTAGTGCCCCTTCATATACATATTGATAACTGTAACTGGTCATCCTGTTTAATGCAGTAAGGATGAATTAAAGCTCCTGTAGTGGATTATGCATCTGATGTGTAAATTCAAAACAGGACTTCAGAGGAGTGTCGTAGCTCCCTAAAGAGGCATAATTTTTAGGCTTGGTGAAGCATCTGCTACTTCTGCAGCAATATGTTTGATATTGTTGCACAACTCTAAGCCCTGTCTAAGATTTTTCTCTGTATCATAGAGACTTTCTTTTTCTTTTTTTCCCCTAGAAAAAGCAGCCAATGTGTATTATCAGGAGTTTGATGTGCCGGGATATTTTCCAGTAGAACTGAAACAGTATCTTCCAAACATCGTCTACAGCCATGATATAGAGAGGTTAGCAGAAATTGAAAGAGCTCATAGATGTGTATGATGTAAAGCTTACTCTGTGTGTAAAAAAAGACAAACGTGGCTGAAGAATGATACTATGCTGTATGAAGATGAATTACACTAAAATGTGTGCCTGTGTGGAAGAGTTCGCTCATTGAACAGACTAAGTGGTGTAAAAGACTGTTTCCTTTCCTTCCTTCTTTCACACCTTGGTAAATGAGATCAGCATAGTTCTGAGGACATGGTTTTACAAGCAGCGGTTACACCATGGTTTGGTTCTTCAGAATTCCATAAAGAAGGAGTTATATTTTGCCTGTATTGCAGTACTGAGGTTTTTCAATATGTACTTCAGATGTAGTCAGCAACCCTTAATCAAAGCCCTTCTAAGGCAACTGAGATTTAGGTATTTTACTCTGCTGTTCTCTGTGTCATCTTATATGAGTAAAAAAGAGATGAATTTACAAGAAGAAATGTAAAATGAATTTATATTGAGTCACGTGAAATACTATGCAGTGTGAAGGCATGTGACTTTTAGTTACACTACTTAACCTTGTTATGACCTAAAAATCCACCTCTTTTAGAAACTAAAATATCTAGAAAGCTTTCTCAGATTTTAGTTTGGAAATGTGAGGAAAATTATAATTAGGTGACTATGTTCAAGGAGCAATATGGACGAGAAGAGCAAGCAAGGTGCCTGAAAGTGAGTGTCTTGTACTAGGATGTAGTCAAGAATAAGGCTGAAGCTGTGAGAAAGTAAGTTGTAATGTTGGTCCTGAATGTAACAACAAAGGAAATTGCACTTCTGGTCCAGTTGCTGTCTTCACAAAGCAAATAATCCTCTTGATACAGAGAGCATAGAAGGAATTTATAGCAGATCATCTAAACTTGCAGTGCAGTTCTGGTGCTGTTTTAAAATTCTGACATTTGTTTGTAGAAACTTATGGTGCATATTGCAGGTGGGGGAAAAAAAGAAAGGATAATGAAGCAGTAAGACTGAACTTCCAGAAAACTTGGATGCTGTGTTTGAAAGTGTGGAAATGCAGTAAGCAGAGCCAAGCTATGGAACTGTTTCAGGAAGGGGGAATTTCAGTGTCTTCCTGAGAATCTGCCCAAGAAAATACGGGTTTTAATCACCAATTCTCCCAGTGTACATCCTCTAGACAAAAGATCCCATCTGTTTCTAGCTGCATGTTTTGATAATTGGTATTTTAGTGCTAACAACATAGGTAATCTGGTTTCTAAACCTTGTCTTGCAGAGGATTTCTTTGTACTTGTTTACCTTTTAATTGGGTTTTTGTTTCAAGATGACTTCATGCTACATTTTTGTAGCAGTGTTTGGGTTGATGCTGTTCTTCATCTTTATCAACATCAGAAGAACATGCTGTCCTATCTGAAACAGATACTTCAGCTTTAGGGCATGGTCATTTGCTTAAAGGAAGTTCATAGTAGTAGTTTCCTATATATCTCTGTAAGAAAACTGTTTGCTGATTCCAGCTGAGGGTTAATGGAGAATTCACTGTCACCATAGTTTGCAGCAGGCCTGTGATGCAGTTCAGAGCTGTCTTTATAGATGTTGTTGGGGTGCGAGTGAGTTTAGCCAGCTAGCACGTCTGGGTAGGTGTTCCTGGAAGAATGTTTTGTTGTAGCTTTTCCTCTTGTCTAAGTGTCTTTTTCTTGCTTTTGACTAATTCTTTTAATTTCTGAATACCTTTTTTGAGTGTTAACACTATTTGCATAGCCACATAGGCTGTACTTTTTTTGGTAATTACATAAGTTTTATTTATATTTGCTGTCTGTGTTTCAGTGTTGTTTTTCCAGGCTCCCTGGCCTGCATTATGCATATTACTCCCAAAAGTAATATAGACAATGCCATTGTTTTGACTCCTTGCCATGAAGAAATAAAAAGCAATCAATCAAAGGTAAATAAAATTGTTCACTTGCATGTTTTGCTTTTTCTTTTCTTTACAGCCACCTAAGGTGTGTCGTGCTTGTCACTCTCAGAGACATCAAGCAAGGAGAAGAACTTTTTTCTAATTACTACACTGTTGTCAGCTGAAATAATAGATGAAAGACTGAAAAACTGTCATTAAAATACTTACTATGTGTATACCTTAAGCTTCATGAGCATTTTTAAATAACAGAGAGTTGTAGCTTTACCATTTAGACAGCAAGCTGCAAGCTTGTATTTCCCTGAAAATACTCCACATTTCATACAGAAGTGAAGGTTTAACTATTTGTATCATTAGATTCTCAGCTGTCCACTGTTGTTGATACTGCTTAGTAGTGTTCAGCTGTGCACAGCCTGGGTCCTTTACCTGGTGAGCATGAGCCAAAATACACACAGAGCAGAGTTATTTCATTTATTCCAGTTCTTCACAGAAAGGGTGCTGGGGCTAGTTCCACAAATCCAGCACACTGACAACAGTACACATAGCAAGGGATGTGAGTGTGCCCCTGTGCTCAGCACTGGTCAGGGGACACCTCAAATTCTGTGTTCAGTTTTGGGCCCATCACTACTGAAAAGACATTGAGTTGCTGGAGAGTATTCAGAGAAGGGCAGCAAAGCTGGTGAAGGGTCTAGAGAACATGTCTGATGGGCAGCTGAGGGAACTGGGATTGTTTACCCTGGAGAAGAGGAGGCTGAAGGGAGACCTCATTGCTTACCACAGCTACCTGAAAGGAGTTTGTAGTGAGATGGCGGTCAGTCTCTTCTAAGATCAGGTGGCAGAACAAGAGGAAGTGATCTGAAATTGTGGTAGGGAAGGTTTAGATTGGACATTAGAAAAAGTCCTTGATACAGTGATCAGGCATTGGAACAGGTTAGCCAGGGAGTTGGTGGAGACACTGTCCCTAGAGGTGTTCAAGAAACGCGGACATGGTTTAACAGCTATGGTGTTCTTAGGTTAAAGTATGATCTTAGAGGTCTTTTCCAACCAAAACAAATCAGTGGTTCTGTGATTTTGGTTCTGTGATTGTATATCACATAAGTCTTTGCACACATGGTTGTTTAATAACCTAATTCACCATAATGAGACTGCCCTACATTTACATAAAAGTTCTCTTCCTTGAGGTGTTGATTTTTAATATTGGTAGGGGACATCTGATTGGTTTGATCTCTGTCCAAATCTGTCTCCAGTTTATGTCAAGAAGCCATAGTAAAGTATTACCTACAAAAGGGGACAGAACCTTACTGTCTTTAGATACTGGTCTTGATTACTGTGTCTTGGCTTTACTTATTTTAACCTTTGAAGTCATCCTGTCCTTTAGTCTTAAAGGCCTCCCATTCTGGTTATCCAGATTTCAGACTAGTTCATTATAAGCTTATGCAGCCTGAAATCTTTAAACTCTATTCTTCTGACAGCACAAGAGCTAATAAAATAAACACCTAAATTTGGGACATGTCATTGAATCTTCTGGCTTGTTCAGTTGTCATACATGAGGGAAAGCAGGACCTGGCCTGCACTGGTGGCAGCAGTTGATTTCTGTCTGCTGGTGGCTATAGGAAGTCAGAAATGAGGAAGTACAGTCAAGTCTTTCTAAGCAAGAAGCAGCACAACATGGGAATTGAGCAAGAAAAAGGAAAATGGAAGAGTAGAAATAGTGGACAAGTGCTACATCCTGTGAAAGGTCTCCAGATATATCAGAAATTGTATTTAGTTTCCCATCTCTTCATTACAGGTGAAAGTCATTTAATTCCCCTCTGTGCCCATTCAGCCACAAACTTCACACCACCAGTATCCATTCATAGCTACCTCCTGTTGGGGACCATGGATTTATGCATATTGAACTTACCCAAATGATCTCTAACCCAACCACAGTATTGCTAAGGTTGGAAGAGACCTCGAAGATCATCAAGTCCAACCTGTCACCACAGACCCCACGAGTAGACCATGGCACCAAGTGCCACATCCAATCCCCTCTTGAACACCTCCAGGGACGGTGACTCCACCACCTCCCCAGGCAGCCCATTCTAATGGTGAACGACTCTCTCAATGGAGAACTTTCTCCTCACCTCCAGCCTAAACTTCCCTGGAGCAGCTTGAGACTGTGTCCCCTTGTTCTGGCGCTGGTTGCTAGAGAGAAGAGGCCAACCCCTTCCTGGCTACAACCACCTTTCAGGTAGTTGTAGAGAGCAATGAGGTCTCCCCTGAGCCTCCTCTTCTCCAGGCTAAACAGCCCCAGCTCCCTCAGCCTCTCCTCACAGGGCTTGTGCTCAAGGCCTCTCACCAGCCTTGTTGCCCTTCTCTGGACATGTTCAAGTGTCCTGATGTCCTTCTTAAACTGAGGGGCCCAGAACTGGACACAGGACTCAAGGTGTGGCCTAACCAAAGCAGAGTACAGGGAGACAATGACCTCCCTGCCTCTGTTGGCCACACCATTCCTAATGCAGGCCAGGATGCCATTGCCCTTCTTTGCCACCTGGGCACACTGCTGGCTCATGTTCAGGCAGCTGTCGATCAGCACCCCCAGGTCCCTCTCCATTTGGCTGCTCTCCAGCCACTCCGACCCCAGCCTGTAGCTCTGCATGGGGTTGTTGTGGCCAAAGTGCAGCACCTGGCACTTGGACTTGTTGAATGCCATCCCATTGGACTCCGTCCATCTGTCTAGCCAGTTGAGGGCCCTCTGCAGAGCCCTTCTACCCTCTAACTGATCATCATCTGCTCCCAACTTGGTGTCATCTGCAAATTTGCTGATGACTGACTCAATCCCCTCATCTGGATCGTCAATGAAGACATTGAAGAGGATGGGGCCCAGCACTGATCCCTGGGGGATGCCACTGGTGACTGGCCTCCAGCTGGAGGTGGCACCATTCACCACCACTCTCTGGGCCCGGCCCTCCAGCCAGTTCCTAACCCAGCACAGAATGTTGCTGTCCAAGCCACGAGCTGACAGCTTAGCCAGCAGTTTGCTGTGGGGTACAGTGTCAAAGGCCTTACTGAATTCCAGGTAGACGACATCCACAGGCCTCCCCACATCCACCAGGCAGGTCACCTGATCATAGAAGGAGATCAGGTTGGAGAGGCAGAATCTGCCCTTCCTAAATCCATGTTGGCTGGACCTGAGCCCTTGGCCATCCTTCAGGTGTGCAGTTATTGCCTCCAGGATAATCTGCTCCATCATTTTCCCTGGCACTGAGGTCAGGCTGACCGGCCTGGAGTTTCCGGGTTCCTCCATCCCACCCTTCTTGTGGATGGGGACCACACTGGCCAGTTTCCAGTCATCTGGGACCTCTCCGGTGAGCCAGGACTGGAGGAAAATGATGGAGAGCGGCTTGGCCAGCTCATCTGCCAGCTCTCTCAGCACCCTAGGATGGATCCCATCCGGCCCCATGGACTTGTGGGTGTCCAAGTGGCTCAGCAGGTCCCAAACTAATTCCTCATGGATTTCTGGGGCATTACACTGCTCCCTGACCCCATCCCCCACCTCAGGAGGCCACTCGTCCTGAGCTCCTCCCACCTTGGTGTTAAAGGCACTGACCAGTGGAGAGCTGTTCTTCTTCCAGGCTTTCTCTTACTTCCAGAGTCTAGGATTGCTGTGGGCTGGTCCCAACAGTAAAGACTGAAAGTTTTCAGTAACTCTGTGCTCCCTGCATCATCTGTCACCAGGGCTCCCCCTCATTCAGCGCTGGGACCACATTTTCCCAGGTCTTCCTTTCCCCACTGATATATTTGAAGAAGCCTTCCTCATTCACTTTTACTTCATCAGATTTAATTCTAAGAGGGCCTTGGCCTTCCCTGTTGCATCCCTGCATACTCTATGTTCCTAAGTTGACTCATTGTATCTTATGAACCCATGCTTTAACACACTTTTGGTTTGCCTGTAAAGGTGATGCTGTACTTACCCCTAGGTGCTTAGCTCCCTGGCTGTCTGTTCCTTCCCTGGAGCTTCTGAAGCTCCCTTCTGGAGCTCAGCTGGTGACACAGAGGAACAAGTCAGTAACTGCAGGAAAAGGAGCAACATTCTTCTGTGAAGCTAATGAACTGCATCAAATCTGTTTGTAGAGCAGGCAGATGTGTGCCACCACCAAGGCCAAGAGCAGGTGGGGCTAAGCAATGACACTGTGAGGCATGAGGTGGGCCATGACTTCAGCATAGCATACAGGCAGCATAAAGAGAGTGTCTCTGCACTCTGTTCCTGTACTGGACAGTCCAGATTGCTGGGAGCTCTAAATTAAATCTTTCCTACAGAGAAGGAAGAGAAGTCCAAGAACTAGGAAACAGCATTTTAGCGAACTTATCCCTGAGGTTCGCTTTCTATTATTTGCTCCATTGTGTTTTGTGTACAAAACAAGGACCTGGGCACCCAACAGCCAAGCATCAAAAGGATTTCAGGGGCTTCTTATCTTTTTAATAGCAGAAGGGGATGTGTCCTGAGATTAATGGAAATTAAGCAGCTAGAGAACTACTAACCTGGGAAAAGAGGTTTACATTATATATACATGTATGTATTAAAACAATTTAAGACTCCAGAGTTACAAGACTGGCCATTAATAAAAACAAAAAGGATTAATTGTGGTCAGTCATTACAATCTAACACTGATCTTTATGCTAAACAGCTAGAAAAAGGGAGGTTCTGTTTCTCACTAGAGTTTTGGACAGGTATTTTGTTCTGCACCTTTTGTCAACAATCATTACAAAGACACCTTGCATCTCTTTATCAGAGGAAGCAAAGCTCATTACACTACTAAGTAAATTACAACTTTTGGTATCAGAATTTTATCAGTTTGTACTCCTATTTAATGGGAGCTTTGTTGTTCCAGACATTATGAAAACAAATGCTGGGTGTAGCACCAGTGGCACAGCCTTTGACAGAACTGGTATGTAAGACCTCAGAAGTAATACAGTATTTTTCAGGGTCCAAGAATTTTCTCAAGGGAGAAGAAAATCAAGAAAAAAAGTTTAACTTCACCATTATGGCCCAAGTTGAGTGAACCATTTGTCTTCACATTTGTAAACTAGCTCATCATGGATTTAAAGATTTTGGCAAGTTTCTTACACCAGGGAACAGTGATGCTCCCCATGTAGTTTGAATACTGGGTAATGCTTACTGCGATGTGTTAGTCCAAAGCTATGTTTAAGTCTCATCTAAGATTTTACTATACCTAGGCCACACTGTTTTAGTGTTCCAGGGAAATCACCGCTTACTTTTGCACTTGCACTACTCCACTTCAGTGGTACCAGGAGTTATTAAAATGTGCTCTGAAAATAAAGTAGCAAACATAGTGCAGATGCATGAAAAGCTTTACAAGTAAAGAAAGGTTTCCAGACATTTATTTCTGGAACTGTACACCAGGTATTAAAGTACAACAAATACAAAATAATGCTGAAAAAAAAAAAATCAGTGTCTATGTACAAATATTAAAACCAATGCAAGAACAGTGACTTCCTCTTGAACATCTGATATTAAAACATGTTCCGATTGTCACTAGATCTGTTGTTATGTACAGGGTACTTTCAACCAAGAATGACTGGAATCTCTGTTTTATTAGGAGGACTACAACCACTCCTACTGCATTTTACAAGTGACAGTATTATTCCTCCTCTGAATGAAAAACAGGAGTGAAAAAAAACAACAGTAACCTTGTCATTATTTTAGAAATTACTGTATTTAGTTTCCCTGTCTGTAGACAATGTGCTTGTAATGCTGGGCAAATAGTGTCCCTGTTGGTCAGTTTATCCATTAGTTTACATTCAAAGTTGAAATAATCATTAGACTTTGGTTAAATTAAGTAGTATCGCTATGGGTCTATTTCATCTGCAGTTTTCCTATATTTTTGACCCTCAGTTTTAAAAACTAAAGCCAGGAAGCAATTGCACCATTCACTGACCTAAGTGTATACAATTGAGTCTTCTTCAAATGGTATTGTACATCCTTCAAGTAAATTCAGCAGTTTGACCATGACAAGAGGAAAACTCAACATTTAAAAGCTAGCATGAGAAGATGACGTATGACTAACAAAAGTATTGCTATAATCACAGCACCAGTTACACTTCTAAATAAAACAGCTACCCTCTTCAGATTCCCTGTACATTAAAAGGATACATTTACCAACACTGCAATTGCCCATTATGGATTTTTTTGGTTTGTTTGTATGAAGAAGAGGCATGGCAAGGGGCAAAGAATTCATCACAGTTTGTTATAAGAATTGTGCTTCACCATCTCAGAACCAAGGCAACGGAACTTCTCCACGCTGCTGCAATTCAGTTATCCTCATGCCGACTTTCAAAACGCAATTCTTTTAATAAACAGTAACAAGTTCTCTATTTAAATGTTTAAACTGAGAGAAAAATAAGCAAGTCCAGCTTTAAAGAAAAGTTCAATAAATAGCTATTTTACATGGATAAAGTCATAGTGGTATAAATTTATGAATGTCACATCAAGCATGCACAAAAATGTTACTATACACAGAAGTAGTCAGAAAATATTGAAATAGATATCTAAAAAGATATTAAGGATTTACATATTTACAAAATTTTGCAAATTATTGCCTCATTTTAACAAGGAATTAAAAGTAAACGATACCAGCTACCTAGCCAACAGGCTAAAAAACATCAGCATTTAAAAATCTATTATACTAGCTGGAATCCATTTTTCTCTCATATCACTTTCTGAATTTTGGTCAAAAGTCTTTATTAAATAACTAAAGTGTCCATTCAACTTGCTGACATCTCAAACCTTAGACAAGTCACTGTCTACATTAAGAACCCAGCAATGCATAGATAAACTGAATATATTACTGCATCAGCTAATGAGAATGGGCATGTTCATTTAAGTGCAACTGGTATAAGCATTCACTCATCTTTGTATAATGATTTTTATACAGACCAGCCACTCACTGTAAACCCATAGATAAACTTGAATGTATAACAATGGAGGATTATGGCCAGTATTTTACAAAATTACATAAAAATGTGTTGATTCATAAACGAAAGAAATAAGGTACAAAGTTCAGCACAAAACACAGCAACAAGAAGCTGACAACTTGGCTAAAAATGTTGAATACAACACAGGGCCAAGGCTACCCATTATTTACTGTATACTTACTAAAGTTACATACTTCAGATGTGCAAGTTAAGAACTGATTACAAATTTTTACCTACTTTTGTCCACTGTGCTGTACTATTTTGTTTAAACGTGATATTGCGTAAACACTTCAAAGCAATCTTTACTGTGATGCTGTAAAGAAAACTCTATATGCTGCATCCAAAAGTCAGGATGTCAATGCAGTTCACAGTATGCACAATAAATACCCTCTTCCCTTTCAAATATTAAAATCACTACTTTCTAGTTACTCAGCATAACCTTGAAGCAACTATTAAAAATATTAACAACACTTGAATAATGAAAACTAAGTAGCGGCAATTGATTTGTAATAGAAACAGTGCAAAGAGAAAACTTGGGAGGGAAAGGCACAATCCCACTGAAGTAAGGTTCAGATTCTCATTAAAAACCCCTGCGAGTTGTATGCTACAACATCAGGTTACAAGCCAATGCTATGTGCTGTTTGAACAAATATTTGCAGAACACACTTCTAGAAGGTTAAATTGCACAGTGTTCAAAAGAACAACAACCCCAAAAAAATTACTGGAGTTAAATAGTTGTTTTCAGAGGAAACATTTATCCTTTCCTATTTGACCATGGCAGCAAACTGCCATTTTTGATCCAAGGACTTGCCAAAATAAATAAATGTAATATAGGCTGAAGAAAAACTTTCAAATACATACTTCAAGGTTCTACTATTCCTATGTAATCTAGACCGTCTGTCAAAACAGTTAACACTTTGAACTGCAGCACTCCAAACAATTTAAGATGTTTTCCAAATGTAGACTGTTTAGTGGTAAATCCTAAGCTGTGCAGACTGTAGTTTTATACAGTATCTGATGCCTTAGGAAAGTTAAGGTACATGATTACATCACCCTTCAAAGTTGTGGACAAAACCCATCTGAATACAATATAGCCTAAACCACGTCTGTTTAAGCCAGTAGGTTTAAAGTACACAGACACCTATGGCAAAATAATTACTTGTGGGTAGGGTAGCCATGGCCTGTAATTTTGCAACATCAAAGTGTAGATATTTTCACTTTACTAATTTCAAGTCCCTTGTGCTAGTTTCCACCAAGACAAACTTGCTGTTCTGTAAACTGAAGTGCTCTAGTTTAGGATCATGAGAGAAGATTCCATTTAAAAAAACATCCTTGTATGTTTGTGCAGTTTAAATTAAAGAAGCCCATCCCTGCGTTTATAAAAAAATAAAAATTAAAAAAAATGTAAAATGCTACATCGAGCAGGGATCAGGATCGGTACCTGTAAACATTGTTATTCCACTGCATCCGTTGCGGCAAAAGTAACTCAGACTACAAAGCCACTCCAATCCATTCAGAACTTCTGTGCTGGTTTCAAAACGGTGGCCTCCGTCTACAGGCTTTAAAATAAAAACTGAAGCAGAGCTTAAAGCTGCACCGCAGAGTTCTCTTAGTCCCGAACTCTGACGAACATCCTATGACATTTCCACATTTATGGACTGGAAAAAGAAATTACTCTTGATAATCAAGATATAGTTCTATACATACAAAGACATCACTGATGTCATAAAGTTCAAACTTCCAGTGAAAGACTAAGCAAACCTGATTGTTCACATCAAGTTTACTACTACTGCATATAGTACCCACTGTTTGTTTAGGTTCCCACAGTCATTCTGAGTGAAGGGCAGCATGTTGGTGAAGAGTGTGGGTATTGATAAACCCATTTGTGTCATTTGCAGATAGACTGCTGAAGTCAGCCACCGAGACAGCCATTTTGGCACTCGTAATATGGTGTGTGTGGTTCTCAAAGTCCACACCAAGGTTATTTACAGAGACATCATTCATAAATGATTCTGGGACTGCAATCCCCATTTTCAATCTCTTTGCAGGTCTTTCTGTCTCGTCACTACACATGTTCATTTGGTTTAGCTCTGAATGATAAAATCCAGTCTCAAATAAATTAAAACAATCACTTTCACCATTGCTAGGCAAATTAAGCAATTCTTCTGTTCCAACAGGCACATGATTAACTGGTGCTCGGGATAAGCTGTCCATAGGAGGAAAGGCATCATCCAGGCAGTTCATGTCTGAAGTGTGGCAGACTGTAGCTACACTATTTGTCAATGCTGGAAAAAAGATAAACACAAATGCAAATTAAGCAGCTGCTTTCATCATTACATTTATTTATTTTTTTTCCCCCCTTGATTTACCTGTCAACTCATTGGCAGTGATAGAGTTCAGAATGCTTAGCTGTTGATCAGGAATGGTTTCTGTTCGACTATTAGATGTTAAGGCTGAAGAAGGCACCGCTCCACCCAGGGCTTCTGCTTCATCTACCAAACGATCCATGTAGTCCCTTAAAAGAAAAGATGCTTAATGTGTAATTTAACCAGAAAACAAGGCCTAAAAGACCTAGAAGACCCACATCTTCTGCATTTACCATCATCTTCTGCATTTACCATTTGCAACAGAAACATATTTCAAGAACACATTACTTACGTAACTCCGGGATGATGGTTGTACCTCTTCTTTCCAAATCTTGTTTGCTGAGCAAAGTAATCGTAACGCTCTGACTTTTTCCACATGTAATAGAAAGCCACACACTCAGCAACTGTTCTGGTTCTTACCTACAAGGAGGCAAGAAGAATTGACAATATTAAAGCAAAGACATGTTTTGTCATCTCCCCAGTTCCCGCAGCAATGTTAGTTTTACTGTCTGGAACCAACCAATTAAATGAGAGTCTTCAAAGAGGTCTATAGTTTCAAGTATTACATTTGTTCTACTGTATGCATTATTGGCTTTTTAAAAAACAAGACTGAAATTGTATCTATATCTGAAGCATTTTTACATAAATACATATTAACATTTTTTTAGTGCAAGATGGACTCTCTTAAAGTGGAAGAAGCTGAGCAAATCAATAATGTAAGAGAAGTGAAGCAGAAAAGACATTGGGTACTTATTCATGCTTTAGATTGGAAGGGACCTTTCAAGGTCATCTAAGTCCAACCCCAAACTGCAGTGAGAAGGGACATCTTCAACTAGACCCAGCTGTTCAGAGCTCCACCCAAATTGACCTTGAATGGTTCCAGAGCAGGGCTTCTACCACCTCTCTGAGCAACCTGTTACAGTGTTTCACCACCCTCAATGTGAAAAAAAAAAAAAAAAAAATCTTTCGTGTATGTAATTCAAATATCCCCCTTTAGTTTAAAGCCATTACCCTTTTTCCCATCGCAACGGGTCTTGCTGAAAAGATTTCCCTCATCTTCCTTACAGGCCCTCCTTTAAGTACTGGGAGGCTGCAACAAAGTCCTCCTGCAGCCTTCTCCTCACACTGAAGAACCCCAACTCTCTCAGCCTGCCCTCAATAGGAGGGGTGCTCCAGCCCTCTGGATCATTTTTGTGGCCCTCCTCCAGACCTGCTCCAAAGGGTTAATATCCTTCGTGTGCTGAGGGCTCCAGAGCTAGATGCAGTATTCCAGCTAAAGTCTTAGAGTGGAGCAGAGGGGCATAATCATCTCCCTTGACCCACTGGCCACTGATGCAGCCCAGAACGTGATTGGCCCTCTGGGCTGTAAGTGCACATTCTTGGCTCATTCCTTTAAATAAAGTCCACTCTGGAGGCTTTCACAATAGATCATCATGACAGCAAATGTTTAAAATAAAAAACAAAATTATAGCCATGTTGAGATAGTAAAAACTTGGTAGAGCATGAGACTCTTAATGTCAAGGTTGTGGGTTGGAGCCCCACGTTTGGCATCAATTAATTTTTCAATGTGGTGGGCTGAAATCCCCCCTCAAAATTAAATTTGCCAGACCAGCTCAGATGGAAGCAAATGAAAGCTGTATTTATAAGCAAAACTACAATCTACAATGGAATGCAATGAATATGTACAAAATAGACAGTATTTACAGTATTTACAGATATTTACAATTAATAAGCATCAAAAGGACCCCCTGGTCAAGCTATGCCTTCAAAATTTAGCTGCAGACTTTGAGCAGAAAAGTAGAAAAATATAAATAAATCACTATTGGGAGTGAAAAGGAAAACAAAAGATTGTTCTAAACAAATTCACTGGATGAAAGTCTGGGATAAGAGAAGCTGTATCATAATTCTTCACATTTCACTTCCATTCCCATTCCATTTTCTCTTCTCTTCTGACCTTGGCTGTTTTGCTTTGCTTGGGAGATAATGGTGCTTCTGGCTGGCTTTGAGATAAGCTAACCCACTGCTTCTCTCCCAGGTCCTCTCTTTTCTCTCTCTGGTACAGGGGGGTGGGGAAGGATTGGGGGGCAGTGGAGCAGCTTCCCTGGTCTTTTGGACCAGGGAGTTTCCTTGTTATTTGGTAATTTTAAGTATCTGTATAAATACTGTAAATACTGTAATATCTGCATAAATACTGAATATTTTGTATATATTCATTGCATTCCATTGTAGAGTGTAGTTTTTGCTTGTAAATACAGTTTCATTTGCTTCTAACTGAGTTGGTCTGGCATAAAAAGTTAATGGGGGGGGAAACGTCACCCCACCACACCCATGTACAAAAAGGACAAGAGAAAGGGGCAGAGGGATATTAGACTTAGCCAAAACAATGCAGCCAAGGTCACGCAGAAGCAAGTTAGTATCTCTCCCAGAGTGAAGAAGTGAGAAGACAGATATCTGCTGGGAACTTAATTCAGCAGAGAGAAGGCAGTCCAGAAGATTCCTGGAGCAAATAGAGGACTGCTTCCTGATGCAGCTGTTAAGTGAGCCTACCAGGGGACAGGCTCTGCTTGACCTGCTGCTCTCCAATAGGGAAGGGCTGGTAGGAGATGTGACAGTGGGAGGCTGCCTAGGGTGCAGTGACCACAAGATAGTGAAGTTTTCAATATGCAGGGAGATAGGGAGGAGTACCAACAGAACCTTCACCTTGGACTTCCGGAGGGCAAACTTCAGCCTCTTTAAGAAACTTATTTGTAAAGTTCCCTGGGTACCAACCCTCAGGAACCGAGGGGTCCAGGATGGTTGGACCTACTTCAAAAAGGAGCTCTTGAAGGCACAGGAACTGGCGGTTCCCATGTGCCAAAAGATGAGCCGGCGGGGAAGGCGACCGGCCTGGATGAGCAAGCAGCTCCTGGAGGAAATAAGGGGAACAAAGAGGCTGTATCACCTTTGAAAGGAGGGAAAGGCTTCTTGAGGTATGTTCAAGAAAGTGGTTAGATTATGTAGGAATAAAATTAGAGAGGCAAAGGCCCAGTTGGAACTGAAACTGGCCACCTCTGTGAAAGAAAATAAAAAGCAATTTTACAAATATATCAACGCTAAAAAGAAGGGCAAGAAGAACCTGCACTCCCTACTGGACCTGGAGGGGAACACGGTGACCGAAGATGAGGAAAAGGCTGAGGTCCTGAACGCCTTCTTTACCTCGATGTTTAACAGCAAGGTAGGAGTCCAGGATGAGTGGCCTCCTGAGCTGGGTAGTAGGGTTGGGGAGCAGTGTAATGCCCCAGAAATCCATGAGGAATTAGTTTGGGACCTGCTGAGCCACTTGGACACCCACAAGTCCATGGGGCCGGATGGGATCCATCCTAGGGTGCTGAGAGAGCTGGCAGATGAGCTGGCCAAGCCGCTCTCCATCATTTTCCTCCAGTCCTGGCTCACTGGAGAGGTCCCAGATGACTGGAAACTGGCCAGTGTGGTCCCCATCCACAAGAAGGGTAGGATGGAGGAACCTGGAAACTCCAGGCCAGTCAGCCTGACCTCAGTGCCAGGGAAAGTGATGGAACAGATTATCCTGGAGGCAATAACTGCACACCTGAAGGATGGCCAAGGGCTCAGGTCCAGCCAACATGGATTTAGGAAGGGCAGGTCCTGCCTCTCCAACCTGATCTCCTTCTGTGATCAGGTGACCTGCCTGGTGGATGTGGAGAGGCCTGTGGATGTAGTCTACCTGGACTTCAGCAAGGCCTTTGACACCGTCCCCACAGTAAACTGCTGACTAAGCTGTCAGCTCGTGGTTTGGACAGCAACATTCTGTGCTGGGTTAGGAACTGGCTGGAGGGCCGGGCCCAGAGAGTGGTGGTGAATGGTGCCACAGCCAGCTGGCGGCCAGTCACCAGTGGCGTCCCCCAGGGATCAGTGCTGGGCCCCATGCTCTTTAACATCTTCATTGATGATATGGATGAGGGGATTGAGTCAGTCACCAGCAAGTTTGCAGATGACACCAAGTTGGGAATAGATGTTAGTCAGTTAGAGGGTAGAAAAGGCTCTGCAGAGGGACCTCGACCGACTGGACAGATGGGCACAGTCTAATGGGATGGCATTTAACAAGTCCAAGTGCCGGGTGCTGCACTTTGGCCACGGCAACCCCATGCAGAGCTACAGGCTGGGGTCAGAGTGGCTGGAGAGCTCCCAAACAGAGAGGGACCTGGGGGTGCTGATTGACACCTGCCTGAACATGAGCCAGCAGTGTGCCCAGGTGGCCAAGAGGGCCAATGGCATCCTGGCCTGTATTACGAATAGTGTGTCCAGCAGGAGCAGGGAAGTCATTGTGCCCCTGTACTCTGCTTTGGTTAGGCCGCACCTTGAGTCCTGTGTCCAGTTCTGGGCCCCTCAGTTTAAGAAGGACATCGAGACACTTGAACGTGTCCAGAGAAGGGCAACAAGGCTGGGGAGAGGCCTTGAGCACAAGCCCTATGAGGAGAGGCTGAGGGAGCTGGGGTTGTTTAGCCGGGAGAAGATAAGGATCAGGGGTGACCTCATTGCCCTCTTCAACTACCTGAAAGGTGGTTGTAGCCAGGAAGGGGTTGGTCTCTTCTCCCAGGCAACCAGCACCAGAACAAGGGGACACAGTCTCAAGCTGTGCCAGGGGAGGTTTAGACTCGAGGTGAGGAAGAAGTTCTTCACTGAGCAAGTCATTCGTCATTGGAATGGGCTGCCCAGGGAGGTGGTGGAGTCACCGTCCCTGGAGGTGTTCAAGGGGAGATTGGACATGGCACTTGGTGCCATGGTCTAGTTGTGAGGTCTGCTGGGACAGGTTGAACTTGATGATCCTTGGGGTCTCTTCCAACCTTGGTTATACTGTGATACTGTGATAGAAGACATTGTTTTGGGAGAACTAGTTTTAGTCCCTTATCTCTTCCAATGGATTGGGTAGAATTACCGTTATTTTCCTTTTCACACCCAGTAGTGATTTATTTATATTTTACTACTTCTATTCAAGATTTGTGAAAAAATGTTAAAGGCATAGCCTAAAACTTCCACATATGTGTTAACTGTCTCAAAATGAAGTTTGCTCTGTGAAGTCAGATTCTTGGGAGGGAAAAAAAAAAAGTCTTCTACTTGTGTCCATTATGTCCATTTTCAAATTGAGAAATATTTCACATCACCATCAGCCCATGGTGCCAGTTTAAGTTCTACAACTAGAATATACAACTCTGTCCATACATACTCAAGCAGCAAACTATGCCTGAGCTTAATCAAATACAAGGAAACACCAGAAGCAAATTCAAAGTGCCTCAGATGTAGCAGTAAGTTTAGACATAAAAACACACTAGGAAGGGGAGGAAATTAACAGATGTCCATATGCTAGTATATAAAACCCCAGTCAACAATGCTTTGATAAGGAAACATCTCTAATTTCACCCCACAGTAAATCTTGTCTAGCTAATACTTTCCATATACAAGTGACATCAGCTTATGCTGGGTCTCAGAACTTTTCCCTAACCTTTCCAGAATTTTACCTACTTGTTAAAAAAAAAACCCACTGGATTTCTTGTACAAATTCAAGTCCCTAGTGATAGACACATCAACACACTTTACTGCAGGAAAAGTTAACTTATTATTTCTTTGCATCTCTGTTGAATTACTGTTTACTGGTAAGGCCCATTTAAAATCTGAACCACCTACACATTATTTAGGGCAGCTTAAAACAAGTATTAAGCAGGACCAGCTAACTTGTTGAACAGAAAGCATAAACAGAAAACCTTGAGGGTGCTACCAAAGCATAAAGGATATATGCAGAATATTGTATGTTCATTTTTTATTAAACCCCCCCCCCCCCAAAAAAAACCAGCAACACAAAAAAACCCAACCAACCAACCCTCCCCCCAGCCCCCCCAAAAACCTCACAACACAAACAACCCACCAAAACAACCAACAAACCTACTTTTCTGGCACAGATTAATCAAGAGTTATCTTTATCAAGATTGTCTGGCCAGAATACAGAGTACTGATAGAGGATTACACTTTTGTTAACAAAAAACAGCAAAGCCTGGCTACAGAAATAAATTAAGTAAAGACACATTTCACCCCCCCACAACTGCAGTATAGAAATACTGTATTCCTAAGAAAGGCACAAATTTAAACTAAGTTACAATATAAATGCATAAATGGAAGTAAGGTCAACATTAAACTGATTTCAGAGATAAAACACTGACTCACATAACTTTTCCAATTACATCCAAGGAAAAATTAGCAAAAAAGTGCCAAGATAGTTTTGAAACATAGGTTCTTGTTTCATTCTTCTGCATAGCTTCTGACAAATGTTTTGCTTTAACATATTTTCAAAACTGTATCAACTAGCAATTTTTCTATTTAACTGTAAAACACTAACCTTGTTTTTCTGTATGAGATGAAAGTCCTTTCCATAAATCAGAAGTGCATGTTCAAAGCTTCTGCATTCTTCTTCTGTCCATGCTGTCATTTCTTCTAGATAATTACAAAAGTAGCATGATAAACCTGATTCCGGCCACTAATCTTTCACAAAGAATAAAGTATTTGTTGCTAATGGACTAAAATCAGCAGTGCTCTGCAAACTGTGAAGGTGATATCTTCCTAAGAACTAAAGAGTCTAGGCCATGTCTTATCAGGACCTAACAGTATCAGTCTAAGCTGGAATTAGACAATACTGAAACAGCCACAGCTGCACAACTGCATGGACACCAAAGGAGCAGCCTACAAGTAAGCAACTTCACACACATAAATAAGTGTAGAGAAACACCCTCTTACCCAGCACCTGAGATCTCTGACAAGGTAAATGCCATTTTACATTAAGCCTAAAAGTACATCATATGCAGGCAACATGCACATATATCAAGCAATAATTTAAGTATTAGAAATTGTTAAAGCACTGTTTAATATTAAATTATTGCTTCAATACAACTTAATTATCAATAACTGATAATTAGATCTTTTAATACTTTCTAAAACCTTCAATTTAACTCCTTAACAATGACTTTTCTTAATTCTCCTGCAACAGAAGCTGGTGTAACAGGCAAGACGTGCAGACTCAATCACTGACTACTTTCAAAGGCATAGAGCTAAACTTTCAGTGAAATTTTCAGATAATCAGTTGTGTGAAAAGCAGGATACTGGGAATAAGATAATAGTTGAAGCTTGTAAAGGAAACTGAAAGATGGTAAAGAGAAGACAAATAATGTGCAAGATGCAGAAGAAGCATTTAGGAGCTGCTTATCAGCACAAGGAACATGAAGAACAAGAACTGAGAATGTTATAAGGTGAGGCTGAACAAAGAAAGCAACAAGAAATGTTGTTACCTTTGTGAATAGACTAATTGCATAAACAACGAAAGGAAGAAAAAGAAAAATGCATGAAGGTAGAGGATAAAATAGAACTCATGATAATTTAGGTCCCAAATCCTTCCAAATCTTGTAAAAACTTTTAAGTTAATCACTTCCCCATAAGTCTGGGATGGAGATGCTTACAAGGATTCCAACAAAGGACTCAGCAATGAGAATAAATTAATCTGAATTTAAGGTATTATTAAAACTAAGGTGTATATGGAACCTCACAGGGGTAACCAGGTTTATCATAAAATACCATTCCATTAGAGGTTGTCCTTCAGCTGGCTAATATGCACAAAAACCATGGGTGGAAGCAAGACTGAGTATCTCTGGCATATCTCCTTAACTGGAAGAGATGGTATCATGTTAGATCAGGATGGCTTTTGGGCACCAGGAGTGTTCTTGAATGAGGGGCCATCCTCTAACGTTGAACCACCCTATTACCTACTGAGTGGCATACAGGGCAGGAGACACAGACCCTCAGGGTATAGAGCTCTATAGAGCCTGTTTTACAGAGCTCTCTATAGATGAAGAGCCCACTGCTATACCAATAAGAAAATGAACTTTTTACTGCTGTTACAAAAGCAGCCTGCTTCAAGCTAAAATAACAGAAGTGCCTATGATGATTACCCTATCTCTGCTCCTCCAGGCCCCAAAAGCCAAGAAACTACTAATAAAGGGAGCCTTGTCCATTTAAAAGTTGTACCTCATTGTACAAAGGGATGAAGTAAGACAAAGAACATAATGCTCAGGAAGGTCAGGATGATCGAACCCACATCTGACCTGATGCTGACTTGCTGCTCAGCATTGTAAATGATAGTGAAGAAATGGGGTGGGATGAACGGATGCTGTCAGGACAATCCTGAACTGACACAGACGGGATCTGTCAAGACAGACTCCTCAGAACTCTTGATAGTTTTCCCAGTCTCAGCTGTAGTTTAACCCTGCTCACTCACACCTCTCTGCCAGTGGGATGGAGAAGAGAATTCAGAAGATGAGAAATTGTGGGTTGAGATTGAGAAGAGTTTAGTAACTAAACTACAATATAATAAACAACAATAGTAAAGAATTGTAATGGAAAGGCATATAACAAAGAGAGAGAAATAAACCCCAACAAAAGACAAGTAATGCACAATGCAATTGCTTAACACACACTGACCAATGTACACACAGCAATCTGCTTTCCCTGGATAACTTCTCCTACTTTATATACTGAGCACGATGCCTTATGGCAGGGAATATATCCCTTTAAATAGTTCAGGTAAGCTGTCCTGTACAAGCTTCCACCCAACTTGTACTCCTGCATAGTGGCAAAACATGGCAAGTTGAAAAGTCCTTGATTCCTTATCAACGACTGTGACAACTAAACCCTTAACAGCACTCTTACACTGAATCCCAAAGACAGCATTATTCTAGCCACTAAACAGCAAATAAAATTAGTTTGATCCCAGTCAAAACCAGGAAACTCAAACTCCCTGATGAGGCCTTAGTACTAGCCTTACATGAGGCCACCACCCAGGGCTAATCTATTAAGGCTACACTTAGTCTGATCTGAGTTTTTGAAAAAACAAGGACTATCAGTGAATCCAGAACAAGTCAAACAACTGTCTTCTTCTAAAGGTCCTGCAAATAACTCTTTCATACTTTTTAAGGAGGAACTGCAAATCTTTTCTTTTTTTCCAAGATAAACCCTGTAGCTCCTAAACCCAAATTTGAATTTTACAAACAATAAAATGCCCCAAAGTTACTGAAAAAAGAGTTAAGACTTCTAAAATACTTAAGTTATCTCAATAGGTCAGTTTTGTTTCAAGTATTGTTGCTTTCCTATCTTGATTATATCTTTGGGACATTATATAATTATGGAGGGGTATTTCAGGCATCTTACATTCATAATGGTGATCCAAAAAGTTTCAGTTCAGACAACATCTAAAGCTGACAGTAAAGGGGAAAAAGTAAAAGAAAAACCAAAACAATAAATCAAACAACACATTTCAAAACATTTCGAGAAGCAAGAAACAAGACCTTTCTGCTCTCAGATGAAGGTGAAATCATTCCACTGCAGGGCCATTTTCTTTCTCATGCCATTAATTTTGCATCCTTTACTAAAGAATTCTCAAGCTTCAAAAGAAAAGATCCCCAGTAAAGTTTCATGGTTAAGAAATAATCTTGGAAGTGATGGATTTTTAATTGTCACCTTGAGAATGACAGTGAACTTCCAGCATAAGAGCTACTCTAAAACAGGCACTAGCAGTATTATCACACTTTACCATTTTTTAATGAGGGTATAGAAAGTCTCATCTAACTGAGGCTAGGGCAGGCGAGGCAATGTGTGGATAAAGACACATTTCTGAAAAAAACAGGTACTCTTCTCTTACCATGAGAAGCCTTTCCATTTGAACAGTATCTCTCAATTGCTTCTTTAACATTATGGCTACTTTTCAGAAGTTCATACAGTGCCTAGGAAACAAAGTATTTAGAAAGAATGAAAGTTTGCAAATATCACACCTAGATCACTAAAGCTAGCCTTTCGGTGGACATATCGCATGTAAAAAGGATGATTTAGAATCATAGAATCAGTCAGGGTTGGAAGGGACCACAAGGATCATCTAGTTCCAACCCCCTGCCATGGGCAGGGACACCCCACACTAGAGCAGGCTGGACAGAGCCTCATCCAGCCTGGGCTTAAACACCTCCAGGGACGGGGCCTCAACCACCTCCCTGGACAACCCATTCCATGGCTTCACCACTCTCATGGTGAAGAACTTCTTCCTCACATCCAGCCTGAATCTCCCTATTTCCAGCTTCATTCCCTGATACATGATGAAAATTGTAAAGTAACCGAAAGCAAAACCATCCAAAAGTTGAAGCAAGGTTTAATTAAGAAAATGTAAAACATTACATGCAATTGTTAAAAAAAATCTGGATTTGTCAATATCACGGCAATCAGAAACACAACAGATCACAATACAGCCAATATTCAAGTACTACTAATTTTAAGCATGGGCTTAAAATTACAAATAACATCCTGACCTAAAAACCACAAAAAATAGTGCTGCCTTTGTAATACAAGGCATATAAAGAGAACACACATTCATTAGAAAAAAAAATTGTCACAAATGGAACAGGATGTAGAACATACCTGTTCATTGTCTCGTGTATGTAGTCCTTCAGGAATTCTGCCAATCGTTTTTTCATTTCCTGTTCTTAGGGAGGTTTCAAAAAGGTATTCTTTAACTTTACTTTCTGAGATTACATCAGGTTTCCAAAGTAAATGGTCTTCGTTTTCATAGGCTGTTAAGATACAAATCCATTACATGCCAGGTGTGACATTTAAGGCTGTAACATTAAAACCTAGTTCACAAATACAGACAGCAGGAACACAGAAGTAATCAAATCAAGCACCATAATGTCACTTTAAATAGCACTACACATTTATTTTTGTTTTGGTTTGTTGTTTTTTTTTTTTCCCAAAAGCCTCAGTTAAGAGACCGCACTGTTACATGGCAAAGAGATTCAGGTTCCATGAGGACAAGATAAGGGACTGAGTTCTTGAGACAGAGATTCTTTACAGACTGACAGCTAGATGATTCAAGTCAAATTCTGCATATGTATTCATCATCTTCATATACACAAGCTAGTACAACCAATTTTATTTTAACAGACAAATACAAGTAACTATAGTTTACAGTTAAAAAAAACCCTCTAGGCTATTACTTTAATATTTCAAATACTAAATGCAAACAATAAAGTGGTGACTAATGGATCATTTGCAAATAAAATGTGACAAAAATTACTTAACAGCCTGGAAAACTAGGTCTCAACACGATAGTTTGGTTTTCCATTTACTCCAAACTGAATGCAGTTAGGAACTTGTAAACTGCATACTCTACAAGCAATCAGGATGTATAGTTCTCCTTTACAGTAGAGTGAATATCATGTATGCATCTCTTAAGCAGCTTATTTGAGAACAGTATGTTTGAAATACTAAGGGTTGGCTTGGAGCTTTGCTGGTCTGTGTACATATTTCAGTAGCAGATTAATCAACAGATGTGATTAACACTGAACAATGTTTCACCTCTCTTTGCAATACAAAATTAGAGTTATACAACTCAAACATAAGCATCATGGCTGTTACAGTAAAAAAGATGAAGATTCTAAAAATCTCTCATATAACTGCAGGAAACAACATTAAGCTAAGGTGAGGAAGCTAAGGCAAAGTGTTTGCCATCACAAGATCTTCCGGGAGTGTAGAAGCGATTTGCACAAAATCAACTCATACAGCCAGGTCCAACCTCTCCAAGCACTGCTCATGCTCAGCTTCAACCTTCCCTATAAAAATATCCCAGCACTTCTTTCTGGAGTCCATGGATGAGGAACTCTTCAAGTTTTCTGATTTGGGAGCTACCTCTGTGCTCTTAGCCATGCCAGCTGACAACATTCTCGATGGCTCTCTCTAGTACTAGCTCATTCCAGCAAAATTATCAAAAGAATCCATTCCTTGTCATGCTCTGGTGGCACTTCTCTAGCTCTTGGCTGAGAAGTTAAAATATGTAAAAAGATCATCCAGATAAATTCAGTTCTCACGCCTCCATTTTTAACAACCCATAAACAACATACTGCAGTCTTAGAAAATGGGAGATCTCCCTAGTTCTCTTAAACAATACATGAGATATTCACTTGCTAATGTTTTTGGCTCTGTCCATAACAAATCTTCTCTAAGGCAAAGGATGACTTCAAAAAAGCAGTTGAAAGTGGTGAAAAAACACTATATATTTCACTAGAGTAATATTCCCACAAAATATTAGCATTTGAACACAAGCAATTTACAGAATATTGAAAATTCACCAAAAAGAAAATATGCCCTTCATTTCCTAACACATCCCCCAAGCTGTTCCTTAATTTCCCAGCTGTTCTACCCATGACCAAGTTTCTTTAATTATTTATAGTACACAGATTTTTAGTCTAGTGAAGGTTTCTGAAGATACAAAATAGAATTCTTACAGTTTTTTTCTCTTGCTCTAGCACAATTGTAGTTTTTAACTTAAATTTACTCTGGAGTAACAGCATACTTAAAATACCCTATTTTTTAAAATATAGTGTATTGGGACCTACATCTGCTACTAATGTGATGGAAATTTAAACTACGTTATTATAGTTTTTTCATATACATTTTGTAACCTGCTCTGTTCTGCTTGACAAAAACACAAGGAATACACTATTTTAAAGATGCTCAACATAAACTAAATCACATGCTCACAGCCCAGTTATGATACTCTGATGAAAATATTTTCTTTGTGACCCACAGTTTGCTTCCTTCTAATATTAACAGATACTCCAGAATTAACAATGAAATCCACCCTCCAATGTAGTCTTGAGAATGTCCTCTTGAAGAATCAATTTGCCGAGATACAGTTATGTGGTTGTTACTTTCATTTCCTAGTGCCTTTTTAATGTCTCTGACCTTAAAGGCCATTGAATTTACCTTATAAATAACATTTCTGCATCAACTGCTATGTATAAACACACACAAATTAAAGACAATCACAAGTACCTACCCTTTTCGCTATTGCTGTATCTGCCAAGGTAAAGTGGAATTTCAGCCTGGTACTGTGAACCAACCATTATTTCCTGAAGATGTGATAAAAATTTAAAGAGAAGTGTATTAGTCTTAATAATTTGGTATAGAAACATTAAAATTTGCCATTAACCTGGCATTTGGCAGACAAATGCAGAATGATGATACTATTTTAGATACCTACTATAAATCTTCATGTATTTTTCCTAACCATAAAGTTTAAACATTTTTTTAAGATCCGATTATTACCTTTCTCAAATCTTCAGACGAATTCCCGTTGTCTGCCTCTACATCTTCACCATCTGATTCCTTATCTCCATCACATGTAGTGTTTGCTTCAAACAAAAAAAGTTTTCATTTTAGTAGGAAGCATTTCCAGTTCAAATATAACTACAAAATACCACTTATTTCTGAAAGAAGCACCTGTTTCTCCTCTAGGATACAGTAGTTATAACCCTGTTATTTCATGTTTGTATCGATCTAGCATGAAGTCAGAAGGTACTGGTACTTGCATACTGCAGAACTGAAACATTTATCATCACCACAGTTGAGACAATCTAATGGTCAAAATTAAATAAAATCATTTTTCTTCATCAATAAAGGCTTATACCTTACAGTAAAGGTATGAAAAAAACAGGAAATGTACAGGTCTATGATGTAGCTTTACATTAATCACAAAGAAAGTTTAAAGCATGTCTTTATTACCTACTAAAATCTTTCCTCAGAAGTTTTAATGGGCATTCAAAACATTCCTTTGAATAAGGCTGACTGAGCATGGAGTGAAGATCCAGGAGAGATATACAAAAAAGAATAAGCAAAAGACTGCTTCACAGAATCACAGAATGTTAGGGATTTGAAATGACTTCAAAAGATCATCTAGTCCAACTTCCCTACCACAGTGGGATTACCTGGAGTAGGTCACACAGGAATGCATCTATGTGGGTTTTGAATGTCTCCAGAAACAGAGATTCCCCAACCTCTCTGGGCAGCCTGTTCCAGTGCTTTGTCACCCTCACAGTAAAAAGTTTTTCTTTATGATTATGTGGAACCTCCTATGCTCCAGCTTGTGCCCTTTGCCCCTTGTCCTATCACTGGACATCACTGAAAAGAGCCTGGCTCCATCCTTCCAAAACTCACCCATCACATATTTATAAGCATTAATGAGGTCACCCCTCAGTCTCCTCTTCTCCAAGTTAAAGAGACCTAGCTCCCTCAACCTTTCCTCATAAGGGTGATGGTCCCCCTCCCTTAATCATCATTGTGGTTCTGTGTTGAGACTCTTTCAAGCACTTCCCTGTGCTTCCTTCTCAAACTGAGTGGCCCAGAACTGGACACAGTATTCGAGATGCAGCCTCACCAGGGCAGAGGGGAAGAAGAATTTCTTTTGACCTCCTAGACACACTCCTTCTAATACACCTCAGGATGCTATTGGCCTTCTTGGCCACAAGGGCACATAGCTGGCTCAAGGTCACCTTCTTGTCCACCAGGACTCCTAGGTCCTTGTTCCCAGAGCAGCTCTCCAACAGACCAGCCCTCAACCTATACTGGTACATGGGCTGTTCTTTCCCAGGTTATTTCCTGTGTTTATTACTCTTTTTCTCTATTTTTTTTAAAGAAAGAAATAGAGCAGAGCACTCCGAGCAATTCAAATGCACAGTTTTGATACAATTAAAGCTACTTTGTATTCTCAAACTTCAGTAACAACAAGCTCGTAAATATAGTTGCAACTTAACCACAACTAAACAGGATCAGTATCAGAGACAATATCCAAGACTGTATGAACTGAGGCTGTTCTATAGTCATTACTACAATTAGCAGTCTCTGTTATAGTAAAACAGCAGGCAAGATGTTAACCTGAATGCCTGAAATAACAATATGCCTGGAAAACCATACCAAATTGTTTTATCACATTAATGCCAATTTAATGAAATAGCCAGCATTATGTATTAGACATGCTCATCTTAAAACTCAGTATCTGAGAAATTGAAGGAAGAGGGAAAACAAACAAACAAACAAAAAATCCCAACTGCCAACAGCCCAGAGAACTGCAATCTCCTTCCCTGAAATGGTGGGTATTCAATTTTAAAATGTCCTGCCAAAAGTTCTAAAAGAGAAAGTAACATTCTGTTAGAAAACCATAGTAGCTGAAAACTACGAGGATTGTTTCTTAACATTCAGTAATTTGGGGGGTTAATTTTTTCTATAAAGCTGCCACACTTTCAGTGTCATATTCATTAACAGTGCACAAGCAATGCCTAAGTGCCAGAAGGTCTGGAGTATGTAATGGAAAGAAGGGCATTACAATTTTAAAGGCTTTTGTATCTCTCCCTCAATACAAATGTCTTATCATGCAATTAGCAGCATTCAAAGGGCTGCAACTGGTGATGACTGAAGAAGCACATCCCCTTTATTATTCCTATTCACTAGAGGAAGGAAATTCCCCAGGAATACCTTAAGAATTTTGCTAAAATAAAACTGTCATATATTTAAGTTAAGGAAAATGAGCTGCAACAGGCAGCAATGAACATCTCATCCAGGCTAGATAACTCAACCAGCTGAACCGCTGGTTCTCTTATCTTTTGCATAGCAGATAGCTCCATGGGCAGTGAAATTCTGGCGGTCATGGTTTTGGAAGCACCATTCCACATAAAACCACTTTGGCTCACCCCATTAAATCATATAGAAAAGTGTTGATGTGTGAAGGGAAATAATCACAAAGAAACCCTGTCTCAGTTCACATTCACAGGCTGAAGAGATATCCCTGGTTTAAAAGCAGCAGTAAAAATCTTCGTAGAGAAACACTAACTTAAGAGAACAGATTACATATCCATGTAATTCACCAAAATATTCACAATTACTAAGGATTCCTCAATATCACATTAACTATTGATTATAGAAGGTAATTTGTAAAGAAATTAATTTTACTTGTGCTTTGAACACAGTACCAAATAGGAGTCTTTCAAGTAATCAGCAACACCAACCAAAGACAACATTCATGCACAACACCCTGCAAAGCACCGTTTCTCAATTCCCAGTACAGCCAGAGCTATTTTGCAATTTTGGTATTTTAGACTTGGAAGCCATGTACAACACTAAGATTTTTTGGGTACTACTATAAAATTAGGTTTCCTACATCTTAATGGCCGAGGAAAGAAGTCAGTAGCCTCATGCGAAGTAACTGATGGTGTCAAGTCATCAGCAGAGGACTGCGTTTCTTCATCATCACCCGACAACAGGTCTTTCGCAATTTCTTCCTGTATCATTAAAATGAAAAAAACAAAGGCTCAGATAAAAAAAATAATAAAACTGCAGTATAGACCAGTGAGAATTTAGATTCAGCAAATTAATTCCCATTAATTAATATTATTTTGCTGTAAGTAAGTTTAGCAAATCATATTCCCTTAATTAAAAAGCTAGTTTGCCCCTCTTAAATCTAAGAACAAATGCAACCAGAGTTGAACACAAGGGCTCATTTCCCCCTTGTCTTCCATAACAATAAATGCACAAGAAGTAACATCAATCACAGATGTTCCTCCGACTGCTCCTGTTGAAAAACACCACTGGACACTGCCACAAATCTTTAGAATTCTGTCACTGTTTGTATCACAGATATACAAAAGCTTTAAAAGGTGGCTATAAGGCTGCTATCCCTTAAACTCTGGGCGCAGGGAAACAAACAATAACCAACCAGGTATTTTTGTAGACTTCCACTGAGAGGGCCATAACACATAACAGACAACCTCTTACCTTCCTAAAATGCACAAAAAATATGTTTCTGTAGGTTTAAAGAATATAAATATTAAGACAGAAAAAGCACACTTCCTTCACTAGCAGACATGTTTAAACCTCTCTGTAAAGTGGCTAGGAAGGGAAAGAACTGTATTATACAACAAGCCAACTACATTTTTGTAGCCTCAACACAATTGTGAATCCTAATAAGAATCAGATGTGCAAAGCTATCATTGTACTCTACTTTCTGTGGAATTCACCATTACATCATACTCACAGAAAGTAAAAGAAAAAAATGGAAAAAAAACCCAATCAAAAAAAAAATATCAAACAACCCTGATATACATTTACTACCTACATAATTCATTATTCAAACTACTAGGTGCACAATCTTTATAGCAAAAAAAAAATCTCAGAATTCAAGGTTAGCTTGAAAACCATAAAAAAAGAAATTCCAGGTTTTTACATCAGCAATACAGCATATACAGTCACTGCACATAAAACAATCTCTCTCACCCCCCAGGCTTGAGATCTTTCCAAATCCCAATACGGATTTGACAGCCAGGTTTCAAAGCATTCAGGAATGCATTTTGAACTTATCCACAGGGGTTTTGATACTTGATGTGCATGTCTATGTTTAGCCCATATCAAGGGCTAAACTACAGCAGTTACTTTATCACCTGATGCCCCCTCCCCAACAAAGAAGGGAAATCAGGACTCATAAGATGAATTAATGCCAATGACAGCACAAGATATATAAAGTTATATTCAGCAGTCACAATATTCAGAAATGCAGTCCTCAAAAGCAGGACAAAGTCACAGAAAGAGGAAAGGCCAGCCCAGAGCAAAACCTCTCAGCAAATTTCGTCCTTTATATTGTGTTGCTCATCGTATGGAATACACCTCTGAGCCAGCTTGAGTCAGCTGTCCTGACTGACTCAGAACTGCTAATGGCCTACAGCCCATGGCTGGTCTATGCAGAACCAGGACAGTTGGAAAACAGATTTATTATTTCTGGATACTGCATATATAGTACAAAATACTTCCACCTATTTTAAGTTCCTCAGGTGTATTTTAGAACTGTTAATTTACGCACTTCTCATTTGTAGTAATACTGTGTCACTAAAGTTGCTATGTATTTTAAGCATGATCATTAGAATCAGATCCTCAACATCCTTGAAAAAAAAATTAACTCAGAGTAATATTGCGTATTTAAATTAACCAAGACACATATT
The DNA here is from genome assembly GCA_033816785.1 of Picus viridis. Classification (NCBI taxonomy): domain Eukaryota; kingdom Metazoa; phylum Chordata; class Aves; order Piciformes; family Picidae; genus Picus; species Picus viridis. Next base: position 69,748,505 of record CM066606.1, on the reverse strand, counting down.
TTGTGACATCAAAAGATGGTGAAATATAATGTAAGGTCACCTGGATTTCTATTTTTAAACCAAAACACAGGGCAAAATGGTTCAGACTTACTTTATCTAGAGTCATATCTGGAAGTTCATCTGCAAGTTCACTTGGAGAGCTATCCGCATTGGAACCCGCCATAACTGGAATTGTGGGTTCATAGCCACAGAATGCCAGTAAATCTTCCAGTGGCATGCTCCCTTCCTAATACAAGAGGATTTCCAAACATTTAAATTCATTTCCACATACTTCTGAACAGTTTAGGCCTAAAAGTGTAAGACATATTTTGAAGTACAAAAGTAAAAAACAAGCACAGAACTGAAGTAAGTCATAACCATGTCTCCTGACATATAGTGAAGTCCCATCAAGGTATTGAAGAAAACTGTTTAATGGATGAAACTAAAGAGTAATTATTAAAAATGTGCTCCTTATCTGATTGATACTGTACAGCATGATTTGCCTCTATTTCTTGAAGACCAAACATATCATAGAAACACTAACATCCCCCCCCAAAAGAAAATGCAGAAAACTTTCATCCTACCTAGTAATATCTGCAAGTATGCGAAAACCCACAAAAGTGAATGAATTTAACAACTCTGAAGCCTTTTTTCCCCATCTCCCACACAATGTATTTTATAAAGACCGCTGAGAAAGCAATAGCAGAAAAAGATATGATACAGCTTTCAGTATAATCATACCTGTACCCTAATAAGAACAATAAACAGTGGAGATTTTTTTAGTCACCTGTTTCAAACCATTAAAATATTAAAAGTATTTTCCAGTATTTATACCTTTAAAAGTTATATTACCTTTAAAAATTTCTTGTTGAACTCATACACTGATTAAATTACGTGCTTTCTTTAGTCAGCTAAGGTCTTAGTCCTGCAAAGACTTTTCACAATGGATAAACGTAAACTCATGTCCAAGTCTTTCCAGGATCGGGACCTAAAGTAATAAAGTGTTTGAGATGAGTAGCTCTCAGTTCTTCTTTCTTCTATAACAGAAGCAGTAAGATAATTTTGTGGAGTATCAACTCCATTTTAACCACCAGACTTGGTAAGCTGCTTCACTATTGTAAGTGCAACTTCATAAACAGCAAAAATGTAATTATGAAGGTAGCAGGACAAAAAACCCAACCCAAACCAAAAAGAACCCCAACAACATAAAATCAAGAGTATAAATACTATCAATTCCACATTTAGAACATTTGCTTTTATATGAACTACAAAACCACAGCCTTGTATTTGATGCTAAAAATCACACTTTCTTGAAATTGTGTTGATCAAAATCTGCAAAGTTATGCTATAAGCAGGTCACTAAACAGTAGTGCAACCAGCATCACTTCATGGGTGCTCAGCAAGTGTTTCAAATGGGTGATGCACTGGTACATACAAACATGAGGTGTACATAGGAAACACGTAATTAAAGCATGCAAAATGGAATAGGAAAAGCCAAGGGGTACTACTGAATGTCAAACCAATGAAATCAAAGCATAGAACTACCATATATACAGCATGTGAATGTGACCCATCATTCGTGAAGCCGGACTGTTTGCTTGCATATTAGAAAAGCAAAATCTGACCAACAGAAATAAACACCATGAACTTTCACTTATTAGTATGGAAATACACTGTTTCAATCTATATTCAACTTACAAAAATTAGACATTGTGGGTTCTGGACTCTTTAAAACCTGCTTCAGTGATTTCTCTACCAAAGTAAAAGGACTACAAAATGAAAAACAGGAACTTAATGTAACACCAGCATCTTTGAGAAGGTAAGTTTAGCCTTTTGGTGACAACGCACTGCTAAATCCTAACCAAATCTATTTTTCTGGAAAGCTGTAAAGGTATGTTGCAGGAAACTGCATTATACATTACAGCCCAAAGACCAGGTTGAGTGCTCTCTTCACTAGAAAAGTTACAATATGTATGGATGTTTACAGGAGAACAAATCACTCTTACCTTTTCTAAATCTTCAATTTCAGAGCTGAAATTTTTCCTTTCTTCCAACATTTCCTCCTCCTCGAGAGTTCGCTCGTCATCACAATCATGTACCAACATTTCAGCAGATGGGTCAAAGTCATGATCCTCAGATGATAAAGAGCCAACTAAAAAAAAAAAAAAAGTGTCATTTTTTCTATAACAACACATGAAATTACATCACAGAAAAAAAAATTAATTCTTTAACATACAGGGTCAGAACTCACAAGAGTAACTGGAATAAATTCCAAACTACTTGACAAATTCAACTGTTTTATCTGACCTTCCCTTTTTCTAAGTACTAGCGGTGATTTTCTCTTACAGTATAGACTACTTGAGAGAAGTACCTAAAATACTAAAACAAAGCTTCAGAAAGTGCAATCCCAAATAAGTATTTTATTGAGTAAAAAAAGTATGCTCAAAACATCCTTGAAATCACAATTAAGGCACAAAGCACACACATCATGAGGTTTCAGATGCACCAAAACTGTGATGCATAGACTTTGATTTTATTTATGTGATTTGTATGGTAACAAGTATGATTTTTCACCAGTAGACAGCTAACACAGGTTGTGAATCAGCTTTCCAATAGTAAAATAAACAGTGACACTTGCTTCAGGTTAGCCTTGCAAATGCATTTTTTAATAAACTGAATTTTTTTAGGACTTGATCTAGAGAGGAAGAATAAACACAGCAGTTAAAAGAAACATTGAAGCAATGTACTGAAAATGATAAAATGCTTCTAATGGATCACATTAACAAGCCATTGTGACAGCTCTCTGGTCCAAAATACCTTTTCATTACTTGATGATACTCATAAGTCATCAAAAAAGTACTGTTATTATTTTAAGTGCGTTTTGTCAACTGTCAGAAAGGTTCTCATTAGATTCAACAAATTTCAAAGATGCAAATATGTTCCATAAAGTTAGTGCTCAACAATGAAAATCACTGAATTACAGGGTTGTTTTATTCTTTAATGTTTACTTTCTTACAGCTTTCAGGATGGAGAAAAGAAACAGATTAGGCTATTTCTCTGTGACTTCTGGTTTCCCCTTCTAGTTCTTACATACCAGTGCCCTGTTGCAATCCTTGGCTTACCAGCAGCAAAGGAGTTTTAAGAATTATTTCCTTGTATGAACTTCTTCAGAAGTTTTGAAGGAAATTGCTACAAATTTTCAATCCTCTTACCACAAAAAAAAAAAAAAAAAAAAAAAAAAAAAAAGGCAGTATTCCTCTTTGCACTGCCTTCAGCCTTGAAAGAGTGAAAGAGACAGCTGTATATAGTAATACTTCTGAGAGCTACATCTAGCTAATTTTTGAGGAATTATGCTATGTTCATTCCTTATATGATGGTAATGAAACTGTTTAGCTTGCTTAAGACAATACCATGAAAGTCTACACTATACCGCTGAATAACATTCAGGCCAGAAATGCTTTTTCTTCACATGCTATTCATATCATGGTCCCAGAGCTTTCAGTATAGCTGGTAACAATGCATCATTTGTAACAGTAACATTACATGTTGAACTTGTCTGCTGTTGGCCATCACATCCTGATCCAGTTTTAAAGAAGCATTAACTGTTTTAATCTATCTTTATGTGTGTGTGTACACCAAATTATCACTTCTACTTACTGTTCTAATCCACTTGATGTTGAGTAACTCAAGTGGAAGTTCTATTCCACTCACAAAATTTAAGATAAGAAAATTTAGATTTAAAAAGTCACACTTTAGAGGCTCCAAATTCTATCACACTTAAAGTATTTAAAACCATATTAAAAAATACAAGCTCAATAAATTTCATATGAGTAGTTAAAAGAGATGACAAACAGCCAATGTATAAGGCAGTTACACAGAAGCAAATATATTCCCCAATTCTTCGAGAGTAGCTCTGTTGATGCTAATTATGCTTGCTTGTGCAACATATTCCACAAAACTTTAACAGAAGTTAAAGCCTTAAACATTACTTATCATTATGATTTTCAACATTTACTGTTATTACAAGTAAGTCAAAAATTTACATAAGCCTGTAGTTTTCAGTAACAAGAGAAGCAGTCTCTCTCCCAGCTACATGGCTTTATTAAGATGCTCACTTAAAAGCGCCACAGAACTTTGTTTTCATTTTGGGTTCCGAGCAGCCAATTACTAACTGCAACCAGAGATAAAGAAAGGACTCCACAACGCACATCCTTCTCTTAAAAATCTGGCAGGTGACTAATTGCCGTAGGAAAGCTACGAGGGGATAAATTTGGGAGGGAGCAGGAAAGACAGAGCGGTGTGCGGGCGGCAGGCCAGGTGCCGGAGCAGGAGATGGACGAGGACGAACCTGGGCTCGAACTCCCAAAGGAAGCCTGTGAGAAACAGAGAGACGTGAGAGCGGACTCCCTCCAGCCCCGCAGCAGGCAGAGATCTTCATTTCATGCGTTCCCTCTCCGCCCTCAGAGGTGCCCCTTCACTCGTCATCCTCTTCTTCGCTGCTCCCCGGTAATCTTAGTCCCCGCGTCCCACTCTGGTGGACCTTCCGTTCCGTTCACCCTTTCTCATTCCTCGTCCCCTCGCTCACTCCCCGTCTGCCGCTCGTAGAAGCCCCCCAGGAACCGCACCCGGCCCTGTCGGCACTCCCTCTCCCGCCAGCCCGGACCGAGCGGGACATGACAGGGGCAGGCTGAGACAGTGGCAGCCGAGCCTGCCGCCGCCTCTTGCCCTCTCCCAGCCCGGGGCTCGCTCCTCCTCCCTCCCAGCGAGCGTTTCTTAAATGCCCGCGCCGCGGCGGCGTCGCCGCCGGTCCGTCCTGCGTCCCGCAGTGCCCGGGGGGGCAGCCGCGCCCCCTCCGTGACCGGTCGCGGCCTGTCGGATGCCGACGGGCTGCGAACCCAGCACCCGCGCTACGCGGCGCCCGTCGTGCGGCCTAGTCGCGTAGGCTCCCACTGCCCCGGCGCCAGCGGCCCCGGCGGCCGCTCCACCGCCACGACGGACCCCCCCCCCCGCGCCGCCGGGCCGTCCCGGAGGCACCTTACGGGGATGTCGAGGCGGCCGTGGGGGGCCTGCCGCCGGCGGCGTCCCGCGGGGAGCCGGCCGAACCCCGGCGCCCCAGCCCGCTTTCCCCGCTCACCTCCGCCATATTGGGACGATCGGCCTGAGGAACAGCGCTGCGCCGAGTGCCCGGATGGGGCCGCTAAGCCAATGGCAGCCGCCGAGTCCCGGCCGGCGCCGGCCGGGGAGGGAGCGAAGGGGCCGGAGGGACCGGGCCGGAGCGTTGGGAGGCGGTGCCGGGACCCCACCTGGGGCAGCGCCGAGGCCTGCTGTCCTGGCCGGAGGGGGCGCTTGGCCCGCGGTGCGCCGGCTCTGTCCCGCCCTGAGAGGGCGCTGGGCGACCGTCGCGAGGCTGGGCCGAAGGGGCGCGGCGCCGGCCGCCGCCCCCAACCCACCCGAGAGAAAGCCCGGGCCGGCCGAGGCTGACCGCTCTGAGAGAGTCGAGCGGGATCCGGGGGGACCCTTGCCGTGGTGTCTGGGAGGCCCCGCGGCCGGCTGGAGCTCTGGTGACTTGAACATCTCTTGTTTGGGTCAGCGTGCCTCTTACTGCCGCGGCTTTCCTCACGGTCCCGGGGCCGGAGATGCCGTGCGGGAATGCAATCCGGCCACGTCCCCTGCGCTTCACTCAGTATCGAACTCCATATCCATAGGTGCTGGGGTGGAGGAGGGCTAGCAGTGACACTGGTACCCAGAATCATCGTATAGACAGCGAGACTGAGTGTACCTCCAGCAAATTTTTCGATGATACCAAGCTGAGAGGTGCAGTACATTGAAGGATGGAATGCCATCCAGAGGGACCTGGACAGGCTAGAGGGGTGAGCCGAGTAGAGTCTTACGAAGTTCAATAAGGCAAAGTGCAAGGTCCTGCACCTAGGTCGGTGCAGTTCTTGGTATCAATCCAGGCCGGGGTGTGATGAAGTTGAGAGCAGCCCTGCAGAAAAAGACTCGAGGGTACTGATGGATGAGAAGCTGGGTGTGAGCCAATAATGTGTACTTGCAGCCCAGAATGCCATCCTCAGCTGTGTCAAGCATGGCCAGCAGGTCTAGAGAAGTGATTCTGTTGCTATACTCTGCTCTGGTGAGATTACATCTGGAGCACTGTCAGCTGTTGGGCCCCCAACACAAGAAGAACATTGACCTGATGGAGCAGGTTGGACCTGATGGATTTAGGTTGACTATAATATGAGAAACGAGCTCACTGCTGAATTTTAAATACAACCAGTTTATTATAAAATAAAGGCACAGCAGTGCTGGGCACATAGCAGGTTTGCTAGAGGTGCACCGTAACAACACGAGTTGAACTTCTATAGATGTCACACATACACACTCATACATTTCGCCAGCTTGCTTCCCCCCCCTCCATCAGGGCTGGGACAAAACCTGCACTTTTGACCTGGCCAGTCTTCCAACATCTGGGTGCCTCACCTTTCTCTCACAATACACAAGGATCAAACCCCACACAATGCAGACTATGAGCAACCAATCAGCCCAAAGATCAAACCCCACGGTCCCCACCCTAGCAATTCCCCTTATGAAAGCAAATATTACAATTTCTCACAATAAGGAAGATGTTCATTGCAATGACAGTGGTGAAACACTGTAACAGGTTGCCTACAGATCACAGTATCACTAAGGTTGGAAGAGACCTCAAACATCATCGAGTCCAACCTGTCACCACAGACCCCATGACTAGACCACGGCATGTCTAATCCCCTCTTGAACGCCTCCAGGGACGGTGACTCCACCACCCCCCGGGCAGCCCATTCCAATGGCGAATTACTCTCTCGGTGAAGAACCTATTCCTCACCTCGAGCCTAAACTTCCCCTGGAGCAGCTTGAGACTGTGTCCCCTTGTTCTGGTGCTGGTTGCTAGAGAGAAGAGGCCAACGCCTTCCTGGCTACAACCGCCTTTCAGGTAGTTGTAGAGAGCAATGAGGTCGCCCCTGAGCCTCCTCTTCTCTAGGCTAAACAACCCCAGCTCCCTCAGCCTCTCCTCATAGGGCTTGTGCTCAAGGCCTCTCACCAGCCTTGTTGCCCTTAATGTGATTGAGGTCCCACCACTGGGGACATCCAAGATCACATGTGCCGTGGCCCTTGGCAGCCTGATCTAGTTGGAGGTGTCCCTGCTCACTGCAGGGGGATAGGACAAGATGACCTTTTGAGGGTCCCTTCTAATCTGATGCAGTCTATCTGAAAAGTCAGGTGCAGGAAACAAAATGCAAGAGTCTTCAAACCTTCTTGCTGTTGGTTGTACAGAATACAGAATACAGAATTAACCAGGTTGGAAAAGACCTTCAAGATCACCAAGTCCAACCTATCACCCAACACCATCTAATCAACTAAACCATGGCACTAAGTGCTTCATCCAGTCTTATTTTAAACACCTCCAGCAATGGTGACTCCACCACCTCCCTGGGCCAATGGCCAATCACTCTTTCTGTGAACGATTTCATAGAATCATCGAATCAGTCAGGGTTGGATGGGACCACAAGGATCAATACAATAATACAATACAATACAATACACCAGGTTGGAAGAGACCTTCAAGATCATCGCGTCCAACCCATCAAACAATCCAACCCACCCAACAACTAGACCATACAGCCAAGCACCCCATCAAGTCTTCTCCTGAACACCTCCAGTGAAGGTGACTCCACCACCTCCACGGGTAGCCGATTCCAATGGGCAATCACTCTCTCCGTGTAGAACTTCTTCCTAACATCCAGCCTAAACCTGCCCTGGCGCAGCCTGAGACTGTGTCCTCTTGTTCTGGTGCTGGATGCCTGGGAGAAGAGGCCAACCTCTGCCTGGCTACAACCTCCCTTCAGGTAGTTGTAGAGAGCAATAAGGTCACCCCTCAGTCTCCTCTTCTCCAGGCTAAGCAACCCCAGCTCCCTCAGCCTTTCCTCATAGGGCTTGTGTTCCAAACCCCTCACCAGCTTTGTTGCCCTTCTCTGGACACGTTCCAGCAAGTCAACATCCTTCCTAAACTGAGGGGCCCAGAACTGGACACAGTACTCAAGGTGCGGCCTAACCAGTGCAGTGTACAGGGGCACAATGACCTCCCTGCTCCTGCTGGCCACACTGTTCCTGATGCAAGCCAGGATGCCATTAGCCTTCTTGGCTGCCTGGGCACACTGCAGGCTCATGTTCAGCCTACAATCAACCAGTACCCCCAGGTCCCTCTCTGCCTGGCCACTCTCCAGCCACTCTGACCCCAGCCTGTAGCACTGCCTGGGGTTGTTGTGGCCAATGTGCAGAATCCGGCACTTGGATGTGTTAAATCTCATGCCATTGGACTCTGCCCATCTGTCCAGCCTGTCAAGGTCCCTCTGCAAAGCCTCTCTGCCCTCCAGCAAATCAACTGCTGCCCCCAGCTTGGTGTCATCTGCAAATTTACTGATGATGGACTCAATGCCCTCATCCAGATCATCAATAAAGATGTTGAAGAGCATGGGGCCCAGTACTGATCCCTGGGGCACACCACTAGTGACAGGCCGCCAGCTGGATGTGGTGCCATTCACCATTACTCTCTGGGCTCGGCCCTCCAGCCAGTTCCTAACCCAACGCAGTGTGCTCCTGTCCAAGCCACGGGCTGCCAGCTTGGCCAGGAGTTTGCTGTGGGGGACGGTGTCAAAGGCCTTGCTGAGGTCCAGGTAGACCACATCCACAGGCCTCCCCACATCCACCAGGCGGGTCACCTGATCATAGAAGGAGATCAGGTTGGTCAGGCAGGACCTGCCCCTCCTAAATCCATGCTGGCTAGGCCTGAGCCCCTGGTCATCCTGTAAGTGCTGTGTGATCGCACTCGAGATGACCCGTTCCATAATCTTGCCTGGCACTGAGTTACTTGCTGTGGCTCAAAGTCTGAAGTGGGCTTTTCTATATAGAAGCTGAGATGGTCTACATGCAAGTAATACCTATTCCTATGTTTAGTTCTGTTACAGATGCTTGAATCAGGCCATTTTTGAGCCTGATTTCTTCATTGAGGGCTATAAGACTCATGCTTTCAATTTGGGAATCATATGTTTGAGCTTCTGGCCAAAACAGTATCTATCATACTTGCTCGCTTGAATAGTGCTGTGCTGGAAAGGCAGTGTGTGTCACAGCAGCACTCAAGTGCAGTATCCCAGATCCCTTGGAGGATCAAGGCCATATCACAAAGTGAACAACTTCTTTGGATATGTCCTAAACTGTGTTTGCAGACAGTGAAGCTCTATGCTGCTTAATGTACTGGGACTTGTTGCTCTGAGAAACAGTAAAATAACTTGTGTCACATGCTGTATTGCTGAATTCAGTCTAATTCCAGTATATAAACTGTGTACTTTTCAAACTACACAGCAAACTAAGATGTGTAGATATACCTGCTCTTGATGCACCTGGAGTAAAATGTGGATAACATAAAAAAAACCCTTTGCAGAAATGCAATTTTGTAGGAAAGTTAATTTAGTCACCAGAAGCACCAGCAATATCTTCTGATCCATCATCAGTCCTCACCTTATTCCAAAGTTCTATATGCAGGTTAGGAAGTTATCCAGTTATAATGGTCAGACAGATGGCCTGTGTCAGAGCACACTGCATGTGCTCAAAAATTAAGAAATACTTAATCTTTTCCACATTTGGTCTGGAATGCCACTATAACACACTAATGCTCCTTAGCCTTTTTTAGTTTTGTCCTCTTCAGATACACCAAGCCCAATTCCTATCCCTATTCACTTGAAGCCTCAGCTCTGGTAAGGCAAACTAGCTTCTCATGAACACAATATGTAACAGGCCTCTTCATCTTATCAAAATTACAATGAAAGTACAACAGGAAGAATTTTCAAATCAGAAAAGTACATATTAGCTACTTAGGAACAAGTTCTTTACTATGAGGGTAGTGAAACACTGGAATAGGTTGCCCAGGGAAGTTGTTGAGGCCCCTTCCCTGGAGATATTCAAGGTGAGGCTCAATGAGGCTCTGGGCAGCGTGGTCTGTTTGGCGGTGTCCCTTCCAACTGTGGGGCGGTCAGACTAAATGACCTTTGGAGGTCCCTTCTGGCCCAGCCCATTCTATGATTCTATTACACACATTTTCTTCATAGGAATTACCCTTCATTTGGATGCAAGTAGGTATTTCCTAACTTCTGAAGTGGTTTGCTTCATCTTTAAACTGTTTAACACGATTAAGTTTTTCCATTGTGTGCAATTTTAGAGAAAAATTTGTTGCTAATTTGCCAATTAGAATCTTTCAATAGGTTTAGATCAGATTTATGTATGAGGTTTTTAAATTCTATTCAGACCACTCTGACAAAATAGTATGAACTCATAGCTCTACCACAGCAGGCCATGAGGTATGTTCCAAAGCTGTTGTGTAAGTTGCAGCAAGAATTCTGTTAAAATAATTGCTCAGAGTTTTCGTAGGGGCTGTAAGAAGGGGCTGGGGGTTTGAAAGCATCACAGTGGAATAAAAAATCCCAAGCATTTTCTTTTTCTGTCTTTCTCTGAGATTGAATTTCACACTTTGAAATTGCAGCTATACAGAAAAACTTTCAAATATTTGCAGATTCCAATATCTATCAAAAAAGAGATGATGAAAATCTGTACTCAAAAGTATCCAGAAAGTGCTTCTATTATCCTGTATCTGAGTGAGGGGTGGATTTTGATTGCAGTATCTATAGGGCAGTTCTGTGCTTTTACCTCCCAATGGTTTTCAGTAAGTACAGATCAACAATAAAGAGTGAGTATGGTGAAGTTACTGGGGTAGTCTTGTTTGAAGGAGATGAAAAGGAACAAGGATATGATTACACCACAATTAGCATTTTCTTCAGAAACAAGGGTGAGAGTGTGGTATGCTCTTAGTGTAGCTTGGAAACCAAGCTACCTTGTGCTTTTGTGGAGCCCTGGATCTCAGTGCTTTTGCAGACATCCTTCTGCCTTTTTGTTGTAGTTTGTCTTTCAAGTGCAAAGGTTTCTAGCTACCAGTATCACAGTTTGCCCTCCAGCTTCTTTTACATGTTGTTTGCATAGCCTGTGCCGAGTTTCTCCTTTCTAGACTCCAGAGTTTTCACCAACATCCCCTACCTTTTCCAGTGCTATCCTTTCACTTCCCAGATGGTATCTCCCTGCCTGTTCTTAGCACTCATTTCCATGAATCTCTTATCTATGAGAGCTCCCTCAGGCATTTTACTGGTGTGACCTAAGGAAGGCTTGTTATCAAGGATCCACCTTAGGCTGTAGTCTACAGCCCTCCTGGTTTTACCACTGAAAGGCCAGGATAATCCTGGTGTGAAGAGCATGACCCCCATGCTCACTCAAGAATCCTGGTTTCTTGAGAAGGGCTTCCTATGTGGAGAAAGCAGCTTTCTGATTGTCTTTATACTGAAATGTGACTTCACTTGCAATATAACTGAAAAAAAAAATTGTTAGTGAGCTATACATGGATAAAAAGATGGCCAAATACCTCCTATGTATGACTTACTGTTGGGCAAGGAGGAGTGTAGAGTTTTTAATGAAAGGGTAGATGTGTGCTTAATTTGTAAACAATTAAGAGCATGGAGAAGCAGCTTCTTCTTACTATAGTGTTGCACCTCAAAAATTTTCATTTTATGGCATCAGCAGTGTAGTGGGGTTGAGGCAGACCCCCTCCCCACCATGGGCAGAAATAACGACTCAGACAGACGGATTGCAAAAGTGATGGAAAGTTTAAATAGAAAAATAAATAAAGCAACAAAGTTTTACAGAGAAACCACAAGCACCATTACAAAAGAGAGAGATCCCAGAACATACCCAAGAACATCCCATCCCCACCTGGGGGTACACCCAACCCCACCCCCAGGGCTCTTTCTTCCCCCCAACCCAGCCTTGGGCCTGGGCAGGCCCCCAGGAGGCAGCTCACACCATGTTACCTAGGCACCAGCGGGGGACGAAAGAGGCAGTGAAGACCCCACGTGGATGTTTTATAGGGGAGCAGGGCATTATGGGAATGGAAGACCTGGTTTCCTGTGACCACCCCCTGGGCTGGGCCCACCCCTTGGGACCTCCCAGGTGTGGTCTGCGCAGTGGCATCCGGGCCAGCACCCAGCCTAAAACACCACAAACAGATATGTCACATTGTATGAAGGAAAAAACATTGTGCTTTTCAGTGTGTCTCAAAATACTCTAAATGCTTACAAAATAGCCATCATCATTTGAAACAAATATTTTCTGGAAACTTACTTTTACTTAGTAAACAAATAATACTAGCCAAAGATACTGTAGTGTAATAGGATAATGTTGTTTTGCAAGGACTGATAAAGAGTGTTTCCAAACAGGAAGTCTTCTACTTGTATTTAATCTATTTCTTTTGAGGCAATTTATAATAATTACAACTTTATATTGAGATAAAATCATCATTTTCAATAATAGAAGTCAAATTTATACTGATATGTAATTCAAAATTAATACCTTGGTATTCCTTCAAAATGTGAACTGTTACCTGTAGCTTTATTGAATTCTTTGCTCTCAGAACGCTACTCCCATCAAAGCCAGTTATAATTTCAATCTTAGAATCATTTAAGACCATTATGCCCAACCATTATCAAAGTCAGCCAAGCCTGGTGTTAAACCACGTCCCTTAGCATCACATCTATGTCTTTTTTAAACACTGCCAGGGATGGGGATTCATCCACATCCCTGGGGGGCCTATTCCACTGTTTAGTAATCCTTCCAGTATAAAAATTCTCCTAATATCCAATTGTGGCAGTTTAGGCTGTGCCTTTAAGAAAGATAGCTGCAAATTCTCTGGCTGAATAACCATTGTTAAAAGTGTAAAAAGGAAAACTAGAAAGATAATTCTAAACTAATTTCATTGGTCAGATGTGAGACATACCATAGCAATATCTCTCACATTCTTTTCTCTCAGTCTCACTCTGTCTCTTTCTGCTGGCATGCATGCTGTCCTGGACAGAGAGAGACTGCTTATCAGCAAAACTTGAGATAAGCATTACTGACTTACTAACACCACTTGAGCTAACTGAAATTCCCCTAACATCTCTCCTTTTCTCTTTTCTTCTAATTAACCAGAGGAAAAAGGGGTGGGAGGTGAGGTGGAATCCTGCTGCCCAAGGAGGATTTCTGTGCTGTTTCTTTTTTTGTAAATACCTGTATAATATTATAAATACTGTGTATTTTGTACATATTCATTGTGTTCCATTATTGCTTGTAAAATACAGCTTCATTTGCTTCCCTGACTGGATTCAGCTGAGCTTTTGTTGATGTGTGTGGGTTAAACCATCATACCAACCTAAACTTTCTCTGGTGCAATTTCAGGTCATTTTCTCTCATCACTGTTACTAGGGAGAAGAGACTGACCTGCACCTTGCTGCAACCTCCTTTCAGGTAGTTGTAGAGAGCAATAAGGTCTCCCCTCAGCCTTCTAATCCCAGTTCCCTCAGCTGCTCTTTAGAACTGTTCTCCACACCCTTCCCAGTTTCATTGCCCTTCACTGGAGTGGCTCCAGGACCTTAATGTTTTTCTTGCAGTGAAAGCTCCCAAACTGAATGTAGCAGTTGAGGCATGGCCTTGCCAGTGCGGAGTACAAGGGGCAATCACTTCCCTGGTCCTGCTTGTCTCACTGATGCTAATATAGGCCAGGATGCTGTTGACCTTCTTGGCCACCTGAGCACGCTGCTGGCTCATGTTCAGCAAGCTGAGGTTAAGCAACCACAGGTCTTTCTCTGCTAGGCAGTTTTCCCGCCACTCTTCCGCAAGCCTGTAGTGTTGCATAGGATTCTTGTGACCCAAGTGCAGGGCCCAGAACTTCGCTTTGCTGAAGCTCAAATGGCCTCAGTCCACTGATCCAGCCTGTCCAGGTCCCTCTGCAGATCCTTCCTACCCTCAAGCAGATCCCAACTCCCTCCCAACTTAGTGCCATCTGGAAACTTACTGAGGATGCTCTTGATCCCCTCATCCAGATCACTGATACTAAAGAGAACTGAGCCTGATGAGTACCACTTGTGAATAGCCATCAAATGAATTTAACTCCATTCACCACTACCCTTTGGGCCTGGCCATTCAGTCAGTTCTTTACTCAGTGAAGTGTCCACTCATCCAAGCCATCAGCATCCAGTCTGTCCTGGAGGGTGCTGTGGGAGACGATCTCAAAGGCTTTACTAAAGTCCAGGTAAACAACAGCCACAGCCTTTTCCTCATCCACTAAGTGGGTTACCTTGTCAGGTTGGTCAAGCATGACCTACCCTTCATGAACCCATGCTGACCAGGCCTGATCCCCAGTTGTGCTGTGTAACTGCTCCATGATCTCCTCTGGCACTGAGGTCACTGACAGGTCTATAGTTCCCCAAATCCTCCTTCTGACCCTTCCTGCAGATGGGCATTGCATTTGCTAACCTCTAGTCATCTGGGACCTCCTCAGCCAGGACTGCTGGTAAATGATGGGAAGTGGCTTGGTGAGCACTTCTGCCATTTCCCTCAATACCTTTGGGTGTATGCCATCTGGCCCCATAGACTTGTGTGTATCTAAGTGGTGCAGGAGGTCAGTAACCATCTCCTCTTGGATTATGGGGGATTCAATATGCTTCCCATCCCTATCTTTCAGCTCAGGGGGCTGGGCATCCATAAAACAATTGGTCCTACTACTATCTGCCTTGTTGGCCTTCCCCCTGATTCTTATCCATAAACGCAGAACCCTATTATTACCATTATTAAGCTCAAGACAATCAAAGCACCCTCTAACATACAGGGCCACCCTACCACCTGTCCTTCCTTATTCATCTGTTCTGAGGAGTTTGTAGCCACTGAATGCAGCACTGCAGTCATGTGAGACATCCTCCTAGGTTTCTGTGATGGCCACTGTATCATAGTTTTCATGATGCACAGTGGCTTCCAGCTCCTCCTGCTTGTTTCCTATGCTGATTGCATTTGTTTAAGTGTACGGTTACATTTTGGTTCAGTTAATCTAATGGTTCTTCAGAAAAGACAGAGTCAGCAATCACTTGTATTTTAGTTTTCAGGCCTGTTCAGCCCTTGCTTATTATATTATAGTGCATTAGATGTGAAAATGCACAGAAATCTTAAAATCAAGTAGCTAGATATTATACATCCTAAAAGGAAAATAATAATGGTCAGTTCTTTAATGCAGTTGAAATTTTGTTGTCTTGCTCATGTAGGTAGACCCACTGGAATCCTGAAGCCATTGAAAAAGCCATCTTGACTTCCTTTCCTGGAAGACATAATGCACATAGACCATCCCACATGCTTTATACAAGTATTCATAGTGTTACTGCAATTGATGATGATTAGATGTTGCTCTGCATTTTTATATAATTCGTCCATTGTTTTGTTACTTGAACAAGCAGCTGCAACTTAGCAGTAAAAGCTGTTTATTAGAACTATTCAAGGTCTAATTGTAAAAATACTCCTGTTTAGAAGAAGGTACAGTAGAATTGGTGTTTATCATTAATATTAGGTGGCTATTTTCTTTCTAGCTTTTAAAGTATTAGGTTCAATCAGAAGATTCCTGGATCAAGACTGTAACAATCAGATTTCATATCTATTACAATTTTTTGGCCTTTTGCTTCATTCTTTGGTCTAGATTTATGGTATATTTAGCACACTGGGTTTTTAGTACAAGGTCAAGTGTTTTGTACATTTTCATGGTGTGACATAAAAATGTACAGCAGTAAAGAATTAAGTAGGTTTCCAGATTTTTCTTAGGTATTTGCTTAAACAATCTGACTGTGTGATGTAGTCACAAAGTATCTCATGTTCCGATCCTAGAACAGGTGAAAATCTGCACACTTCCAGTGTCTGCCAAAATACATTTTAAACTTTTGGTCTTGTATTTCATCCCATTATCCAAATTTGTGCAGAAAATAAATTTAAAATGTATTATACTTTTTAAAAAAAAAAAAAATATTGAAATGAGTTCTAAGACTTGTATTTACATATTACTGATTAGTATTTTGTTTCTTTTCATTCCTTATACCTGGTCATTTTCCACATACATGTTACACTGTATTTATCAATGCTTTCATATACTGATATAGACAACCCCTGAATAAAGAATGAGCTCTCTCTCTCTTTGCCAAACAGACCCTTGATACATGTATTATTCAGAATACTAAATTTGCATGAATGTGCTAAATTTGTCTTCTCTCCATCAGACTACTGAGACATATCACGATCATTTAAACCCAGTAATTCTTACCTTGTTCTTAAATCTGAACTGTTGTCTACATTCCACACGAGTTATCCTTTACTTGTGTCATGGTTCATCAAAAGGACTTTTAAAAACATGTGTGAGCACCTGTGGCAAAAATCATAGCCTACTTCCCCATGTTTGATTAAAAATTTCCAGAATAAACGTTGTCATAACCCTCTACAGCAGTTTTCCAAAAAAGACATGTTCTGCGTAGCCTACCTAGATTCAGAAACTGTTTCTGTTTAATATTCTTTATTTATTGCTCTCACTCTCTCCTGTGCTGTATAGATTTCTAAAGAACCAGGTAAAGTTTTGGTTTAGAAGATCAAGTAGTAAGTTTTACAGGCAAAAAAATGCTTCACAATCTTGCTTCACAAATTTGCTATTCCAGCAATCTTCTGTCTTTCCTCTTGCTCATGGCAGACAAAGACTATGTTTGTGCTAGAATTTCTTCATCAGTAATGGAATACATATGATTTTATGAGCGTAGTTTAATTATTCCACATACAAGCAAAACAACCTGTATTAGTAGTACCATTGGGTGCTGGTAGAAACCATGTGTACGATCAGGAGAGACAGGCAAGGAAGAAGGGGTGGAGGGGTGGCCCTGTACGTCAGGGAGGCACTGGATGCTGTTGAGATGGAGATCAGGGATGATAGGGTTGAGTGCTTGTGGGTGAGAATTAGAGGGAAGACCAACAGGGCAGACATCCTGGTTGGAGTCTGTTATAGACCACCCAACCAGGAGGAGGATGTCGATGAGGCATTCTATAGGCAGCTTAAGGCTGTCTCAAGATCACCTGACCTCGTTCTCATGGGTGACTTCAACCTGCCTGATATCTGTTGGGATCTCAACACAGCAGAGAGGAGGCAGTCTAGGAGGTTCTTAGAGTGCATGGAGGACAGCTTCTTATCCCAGGTGCTGCGTGAGCCTACCAGGGGTAAGGCTATGCTTGACCTCCTCTTCACCAACAGGGAAGGGCTGGTGGGTGATGTGGTGGTCGGAGGGTGTCTAGGCACCAGTGACCATGACATAATAGAGTTTTCAGTATGCAGCCAAGCCAAGAGGGGCAGCAAGAAGACCTCCACTCTGGACTTCCGGAGGGCAGACTTCAGGCTACTCAAGGAACTAATTCAGAAGGTTCCTTGGGAATCAGTCCTTAAAAATAAAGGGGTCCAGGAGAGCTGGGCCTACTTCAAGGAAGAACTATTGAAGGCGCAGGAACAGGCTGTGCCAGTGTGCCGGAAGATGAGCCGCCGGGGCAGACGGCCAGCCTGGATGGGCAATGAACTTTTAATAGAACTTAGGGAAAAAAAAAGAGGGTGTATCATCTTTGGAAGAAAGGGGAGGCAACCTACAGAATGTTTAGGGATGTTGCTAGGTTGTGCAGGAAGAAAATTAGGGAGGCAAAAGCCCATTTAGAACTTAGACTGGCCTCTGCTGTGAAGGACAACAAAAAGTCCTTCTATAAATACATCAATAGCAAGAAGAAGGGCAAGGACAACCTCCACTCCTTGGTTGACACGGAGGGGAACGTTGTAACAAAGAATGAGGAAAAGGCAGAGGTACTTAACACCTTCTTTGCCTCAGTCTTCACTAGCAGGGCAGAACGTCTTCCAGACAGCTGGCCTGCAGAGCTGGCAGAAGGAGCCAGAGAGCTGCATAGTTTCCCACTGCTCCAAGAGGAAGTTAGAGATCTACTGAGCCGCTTGGACCCCCACAAGGCCATGGGACCGGATGGGATCCATCCTAGGGTGCTGAGATTGCTGACAGATGAGCTGTCCAAGCCACTTTCCATCATTTTTCAGCAGTCCTGGCTCACTGGAGAGGTCCCAGAAGACTGGAAGCTGGCCAACGTGGTGCCCATCCACAAGAAGGGCCGGTTGGATGAGCCAGGCAATTATAGGCCTGTCAGCCTGACCTCAGTGCCAGGCAAGATTATGGAACGGGTCATCTCGAGTGCGATCACACAGCACTTACAGGATGACCAGGGGCTCAGGCCTAGCCAGCATGGATTTAGGAGGGGCAGGTCCTGCCTGACCAACCTGATCTCCTTCTATGATCAGGTGACCCGCCTGGTGGATGTGGGGAGGCCTGTGGATGTGGTCTACCTGGACCTCAGCAAGGCCTTTGACACCGTTCCCCACAGCAAACTCCTGGCCAAGCTGGCAGCCCGTGGCTTGGACAGGAGCACACTGCGTTGGGTTAGGAACTGGCTGGAGGGCCGAGCCCAGAGAGTAATGGTGAATGGCACCACATCCAGCTGGCGGCCTGTCACTAGTGGTGTGCCCCAGGGATCAGTAATGGGCCCCATGCTCTTCAACATCTTTATTGATGATCTGGATGAGGGCATTGAGTCCATCATCAGTAAATTTGCAGATGACACCAAGCTGGGGGCAGCAGTTGATTTGCTGGAGGGCAGAGAGGCTTTGCAGAGGGACCTTGACAGGCTGGACAGATGGGCAGAGTCCAATGGCATGAGATTTAACACATCCAAGTGCCGGATTCTGCACATTGGCCACAACAACCCCAGGCAGTGCTACAGGCTGGGGTCAGAGTGGCTGGAGAGTGGCCAGGCAGAGAGGGACCTGGGGGTACTGGTTGATTGTAGGCTGAACATGAGCCTGCAGTGTGCCCAGGCAGCCAAGAAGGCCAATGGCATCCTGGCTTGCATCAGGAACAGTGTGGCCAGCAGGAGCAGGGAGGTCATTGTGCCCCTGTACACTGCACTGGTTAGGCCGCACCTTGAGTACTGTGTCCAGTTCTGGGCCCCTCAGTTTAGGAAGGATGTTGACTTGCTGGAACGTGTCCAGAGAAGGGCAACAAAGCTGGTGAGGGTTTGGAACACAAGCCCTATGAGGAAAGGCTGAGGGAGCTGGGGTTGCTTAGCCTGGAGAAGAGGAGACTGAGGGGTGACCTTATTGCTCTCTACAACTACCTGAAGGGAGGTTGTAGCCAGGCAGAGGTTGGCCTCTTCTCCCAGGCATCCAGCACCAGAACAAGAGGACACAGTCTCAGGCTGCGCCAGGGCAGGTTTAGGCTGGATGTTAGGAAGAAGTTCTACACGGAGAGAGTGATTGCCCATTGGAATCGGCTACCCGTGGAGGTGGTGGAGTCACCTTCACAGGAGGTGTTCAGGAGAAGACTTGATGGGGTGCTTGGCTGTATGGTCTAGTTGTTGGGTGGGTTGGATTGTTTGATGGGTTGGACGCGATGATCTTGAAGGTCTCTTCCAACCTGGTGTATTGTATTGTATTGTATTGTATTATTGTATCAGCTGGTACAGCTAAACCGGGCCACATTCACATAAACTATAAACCATATTCACATGTAATCCTCCCACGTTAAGAATGTCCTGTTGACTTTGCTGGAACTGCTTGAATGTTTGTGACAGGTAAACTAAAGCGTGTTAAAAAAAGAGCTCTTGATCTTAATTCAGTGTAAGGTTTGCTACTGATTTCAATAAGGTAAAAAAAATGCCTCAGCTGTTGGTGAGGCCAAAGTGTTGCTTTTTACAATGTGGAGGGGTCTCTTTTACAAGACAATTAGAGACACAAATCAAATGGCATTGAAGTAATTTCCCCAATGGCTTTCACAGCTCTTCCTGTGGTTATTAAAATTGATATAGTTATGGCTACTGAAAGGAAATAGAAGAATCATATATGAAGCAACACAAATAGAAACCTAATAGGAGGACTGACATGGATAAATTGATAATCTCCTGATACTTTGTTTCCCTTTTGATACCCACAGTATGTAATGTATTGCAAAGCCAAAAGATGCTCAGAATAGTTGCACAGTGTGGAAGCTTTAGCCATA
This sequence comes from Picus viridis, assembly GCA_033816785.1. Classification (NCBI taxonomy): domain Eukaryota; kingdom Metazoa; phylum Chordata; class Aves; order Piciformes; family Picidae; genus Picus; species Picus viridis. The sequence goes on along the minus strand of CM066606.1, from coordinate 69,728,472 downwards.
ATTCACTCACATGAATTGAAAGGTTCTTTCAGGTCATTAACATGCAGCCTAGGTGTTTGTTGTCAAGGTGGCCTGGAAAGAGTGAGGGAGCTGGGTCTCCTTAGCTTGGAGAAAAGGAGACTTAAGGGATGCTCTCATTAATGTTTATAAATATGTAAAGGGTGAGTGTCAAGAGGATGGACTCAGGTTCCTATTGGTGATGTCCAATCACAGGACAAGGGGCAGTGCATGTAGGTTCAGGCATAGGAAGTTCCATGGAAACATGAAGAAACAATGTTTTACTGTGAAGGTAACAGAACACTGGAGCAGGCTGCCCAGGGGTGTTGTGGAGTCTCCCTTTCTGGAGATATTCAAGACCTGCCTGGATGTGTTCCTGTGTGATCTGGTATAGGTGATCCTGCTCTGGCAGCAGGGCTGGACTAGATGACCTTTCAAGGTCCCTTCCAGGCCCTAACATTCTGTGATTCTGTGTGCCCTTCTATGAACAGGTCACAACATTAATAGATGAGGGGCGAGCAACTGATGCCATTTACCTGGACCCGAGCAAAGCCTTCAACACTGTCCCGCACCACCTCCTGGTCTCCAAGCTGGTGACACATGGGTTTGATGGGTGGACCACTAGATGGATAAAGAACTGGCTTGATGGCCGCACCCAAAGAGTGGCTGTCAATGGGTCCATGTCCCAGTGGAGGCCAGTGACAAGCGGAGTCCCTCAGGGATCAGTCCTGGGACCAGGCTTGTTCAACATCTTTTTGGGTGCCATGGCCAGTGGCATTGAGTGCACCCTCAGCAAGTTTGCTGATGACACCAAGCTGTGTGGTGCAGCAGACACACTGGAGGGAAGGGATGCCATCCAGAGGGACCTGGACAGGCTGGAGAGGTGGGCACAAGCCAACCTCATGAGCTTCAACAAGACCAAGTGCAGGGTCCTCCAGCTAGGTCGAGGCAATCCCAGGCACAAATACAGGCTGGGCAGGGACTGGCTGGAGAGCAGCCCCGAGGAGAGAGACTTGGGGGTGCTGGTGGACGAGAAGCTCAACAGGAGCTCTCAATGTGCACTTGCGGCCCAGAAAGCCAATCAGATCCTGGGCTGCATCAAGAGATGTGTGGCCAGCAGGTCAAGGGAGGTGATTCTACCCCTCTACTCAGCCCTGGTGAGACCCCACCTGGAGTACTGCCTCCAGTTCTGGAGCCCCTATTACAGGAGGGATGTGGAGGTGCTGGAACGTGTCCAGAGAAGGGCCACGAGGATGATCAGAGGGCTGGAGCACCTCTGCTATGAGGACAGACTGAAGGAGTTGGGGCTGTTCAGTCTGGAGAAGAGAAGGCTCCGAGGTGACCTCATTGTGGCCTTCCAGTATCTGAAGGGGGCCTACAAGAAGGCTGGGGAGGGACTTCTCAGGATCTCAGGTAGTGATAAGACTAGGGGGAATGGAATGAAGCTGGAGGTGGGGAAATTCAGGCTGGATGTGAGAAGGAAGTTCTTCACCATGAGAGTGGTGAAGCCATGGAATGGGTTGTCCAGGGAGGTGGTTGAGGCCCCATCCCTGGAGGTGTTTAAGCCCAGGCTGGATGAGGCTCTGGCCAGCCTGATCTAGTGTAGGGTGTCACTGCCCATGGCAAGGGGGTTGGAACTAGATGATCCTTGTGGTCCCTTCCAACCCTGACTGATACTATGATACTATACTATGATTCTGCTTTGACTCCATACACTTTGTTTTCCTAGTTACTGTTCACCATCATATTTTAGGGTTATATTGTATTGCTTTGGGACTTGTAAATGATCAAATTGGTCAGAGCTTTCTTGATATTATAGATCATGCAGCATAGTGAGTCCAGAAACATTTTTTGTGAATTTTCCTGATTGAACAGATGGTCTAGGTTCTAGTTACTGCTGCTGAGTGTCTTCAGGTCTGCAAGTTAAATTGATCAATATGTAGATTATAAATCACTACTTTGAAAAAGATGGTAAAACTGGAACTTGAGAGCATGGTAAGTTTTGCTACCATGGACCTAGTGATGACAGGTAGATGTGTCAGGCTTGGCTTTTTGGCTGGTACTGTGGTTCAAGTTGGGCTGGGTGGCCGAGCCCTGCCCTGCCTTCTTTGTGGCTTCAGGCTTGTCAGCAGACTGAAGGTAAGGACACAGCATATACCTGGTCACCCTGACTGTGAACCCTCACTTCTGCAGCATTGGTCAAGGTAAATAGAAGTACGAAATTTAATAAATGAGGAAAAGACATTGTAATTGGTCAAGATTCTAGGGGCAACCTAGAAAAACACTGCTGCTGTTAGAAATTTGAACTTGTTCTGACAATTTCACTTGAGCTGAAGATAAATGTGACAATAGCCATTTCAATGCTTGTGACTTTTCTCAAAGATGAAACTGACTTTTCTTTCCGACTTCATCAGTTGTTTTACTATTGTTCCTAGTACTTGTATATGATGAAAATGGGTTGATGGCATCTACATGCTTGCAAAACTCACTAAAAAGTCCAACCATTTCTAAGGACTTTGAGACATTTTTGTAAAACTTCAGTACCTAATTGCAGTTCCTACAATAAATCTCACAGAGGGAACTGCCATTAAAAAAAATAATTCCAGAATCAAAGGCAAGCTCTAGAATGGTTTCTAATGGTATTAAAATATAATTTTGTGTATTTTTTTCACCTTTGCAAAAAGGTGATTTTTTTTTCTTTTTAAAACACACTGCAAATTAACTTGACTTGAGGTGGAAATAAGATTTCAAAATAGCAAAGCGTTAATTCGGGAGTTTAGGTTCCAGGCTGCAGAACTCCCGCAAACGGTGTTTCTTCCCAAAGGGCACGCTCTGAAAGACTGCATATGCGGTAAGGGTATCTCCGTCTGCATGCTTGTGAGCGGAGGTTGCTTTAGTTGATTCCATGAAGATGCTGATTTCCCGTCGCTTGTGCAAAGGGCCGTTTCCGGCTCTCTCACTTACCCCGGGCGCCGCCACGCGCCCCCACTCCTGGTATGCGCTGTGCCCAGCTTCGCGGTGATAGAGGAGGCGGCGCTGCCTGGCCCTGCTCTTCCAGCCATCCGCGGCGAACCCGCCGCCCTCGCGCGTCGTCACTGGGGTAGCGGGGCTCCTCCCGACAGCCACCAGACCTCCCGTCGGCCGGGCAAGGGCATCGCAGTGCCCACCTGGCCCGGGTCAACCAACACAGGTCTTGCGCCTGCGTCGTGCTTTCTGTAACGCGTTTTGCGGCACTGAGCTTTAGTGCTGGCAAGGGCGGCGCTGCGCAGGTTTTGCGCCGCTGCATGGTTAATTACGGCGCCACCGAGAACTCCCGCCGGGGGGCGGGGCGCGTGCTGGAGATTCCCCCGCCGCCCCGCACAAAACGCTCGGGATCGTTCCGTGACGTCACGCTAAGGGGCTCCTGCCGGCGAGGCGGGGGCAGGATAGCACCTTCGGCGGCGGCTGGCAAACCCTTCCCGCGGGGTGGCGCGGCGGCTCTCGCGAGGCTGGTGCGCGCGGACCTTTGCGGCTCGGAGCGGCGCCATTTTGGGAGCGAGTCGAGCGGTGCGTGTGTGCACGCGCGCGTGCGCGCGGCGGTGGTGAGCGTGCGCGCGGCGGTGGTGAGCGTGCGCGCGGCGGTGGTGAGCGTGCGCGCGGCGGTGGTGAGCGTGCGCGCGGCGGTGGTGAGCGTGCGCGCGGCGGTGGTGAGCGTGCGCCTGCGGTGTTCTCTCACCTGTGGACCTGCATCTCGCGGGGAATTGGGGGTGTGGCAGCCTCAGGGCCCGGAGTGCTCCCTCCCCGGGGCAGGCGGGCCGTGGGCCGGGGAGGAGGCGCGGAGATTTCGGGGTTGATGCTGATATGCGGGGCGCCGGGCTGCCCCAATCCCTTAGCTGCCGCGCGGCCTTGCACATCCCCCCACTAAGGAAGCCGGGGCGAGCTCCCAGCATGAGTCGGCGGAGTCCTTCCTGGTGCCCGCCGCCGTGCCGCAGCTAAAGGGTGGTCGTGGCCCAGCGGCTGGGATTCTGCCCGAGCGCTCGGCATGCGTCTGGCCCGCGGCGGCAAGGTTTCCCCAGGTGGTTTCCTAGGCTGCTGCGGGGGTTCGTTCTGTGCTTCCGACCAGCGTCACTGTCCCAGCCTCGTACCCCGTGGTCGGCTACTTTTAAATATTTGTTAATTTTTACTAATAAAATGACTAATGCCCCTTTGTGCCTCTCTTTTTTTTTTTTTTTTCTTCTTTTTTCCCCCCCTTTCTTTCCCCTCACGGGTGTGGGAAGTAGAAGAATATTTTCCACGATAGGCTGCGTTCTGCGATAAACATGCCCGCTGCTTTCTCCGGGATGTGACTGCATGTTGAGCCGAGCCTGCGGATCCCTCCCCATTTGCGTGTGCGTTTGGTTTTTAATACTCAGGTTTATGTATCTGTCTAATGCCAGATTTCAAAAGGGAAAACTGATTGTTCTGGTTCTTTTTATCGTAGGCAGCTTGGATTAGAGTCCTGGATGTTCGCAGCTTTTTGCTTCAGTTGATAGGAATGCAGGTGGAAACCTAACTGCAGCCTTTCCTTATGAAAGGGAGAAGTATCGGACACGGTTCTGGGATTGTTTGTTCAAGTGCCTCGTTCTGAAAAGGCTTCTGAAACAATCTTGGAGGCATCTGAGAAGTGAATTGGAAGTTTGAAGTCATGAGCTTTTCGTTTGTAGCAGCCCTAAGCACCTTACCCTGTGATGCTTTTGTCCACATGGCATGGATACATGGCTACATTTATCAAGTTCTGAAAACCAGCTGCTGAAATAAAGTGCTTCTGTGGTTTTAGACAAATATTTTTCTCTTCTAGCCTGTGTAGGCATTGCTGAAAAGTTTCATGGCAAATATTTTTCTTCTTACCTTATTTTTTAGGTTTTCTGACATAGAATTCTGTCATTTTGCAATGAGACCTATTGTCTAAATGAAGAATCTAATAGATGTTTGTATATAATTTTTTTCCTTTAATATTTTTGTTGCAAAATGGTTTTGCCAATAAGCAGCATAGAGGTATCCAGGTAGCTGTTGTTTGCAAATGTCACTGTTACCTAAAGCTAGGAAATGTTCCATGGTTCAGTTGTGAAATTTGAATTTTTGGATTCATCATTTGTGGTGTGAAGAATATATGTATGTCAGCTGGAGCTGATGCGTGCCATAGTGATACGTACGTGGAATAGACAGGAGAAGAATCTGTCAGAGGGAGAAAAAGACATTTAATGACTGAGAGGTGGCAAATTTTGGAAACACCCATGTAAAATCTAAGCAAGAAGGATGGGTAGCTGATTTCTGTGAGGTCAAACCTATGCCAAATAACAAATGTGATGTCAACAAGAACCTGGGATATTACCTCAAAGAAGGCAAACTGAAAAAAATACAAATCACGCCGTGCCAACTAACACCTTGAGTGGTCCTCTTGAATTAAGTGAGTGGTGTAGTGTTCGTAATTTGTACTCAAATATTTATCAGTGGAATGGCAAGCTGGTAATGCTTACTGCTTCAAAGGTGTGTGGGTTTTGTTTGCTTTGGTTTTTGGTGTTTGCTTTTTTGTTTGTTTTGGTTTGGGTTTTTTTGATATAGTATTGAAATGAGCTTGCAGAGTAAATGTTGCTTGCTATTTTTGCTCACTGGTGGAATAGGCAGGAACATAGGAGTGTGATTTTTCATACATTCAATTTCTGCATCCTGATAATTTATGAAAACATTAAGGAGCACTGGTGCTAAAATTGAACCCCACTGGTGACTGGTAGCCATCCTGATGTAACCCAGTTTACAATAACTCTTTGAGCCCAACTGATCAGCCAGTTGTTCACCCAGTGTGTTGTGGACTTGTATAGGTGTGTGCTGAACATTTTATCCAGGATACTGTAAGAAACAGTATCAAAGGGTGTGCTAAAATTCCCAAACCACAGCATCTGCTGGCTTCCCTTGGTAAATGAAGTGTATGACTTTGTCATAAAAGGAAGCTTAGTTAAGCAGGACTTTACCCTTGTCTACTTGTGCTATGACCAATGACTGCATTGTCTCTTAAGCGTTTTTCAGTAACTCCCAGAATAACCTCCCTAATTTTACCAGGAGCTGAGGTGAAACTGCAGGCCTGTAATTACTAGTCTTCCTTATTACTTATTCTTTCCCTTCTGCATCTATTGAAGAGTTTCAGTCTTGCTTCATTAAATTAACTTTTCATTAAATTAACTTTGGCTTTACATCTCTGTATTTGCTGGCAGGATAATTCCTTCTTTCTTTCTTTCTTTTTTCTTCCCACCTTGTGTGCACTTGGGAAATGCAATTGTTCTTAATTTGTATGTGCATGTATTTGAAAGCATTCAGGCATGTTTTACAGCCATGCCCTTGTACCCTAAGCCAAATGCATGCTTGGGCGAGGCCCACTGAGGTTTTATCATAAAATGCCTAGCATGCTGGTCCACTTTAATTCCTTCTTTAGTTTTTTATTTGAGTAGTGCTGACAGTTTAAATCCAGCTATGATGATAAGGTTCTTGTTCCCCTGAGCTTGTGATTTTGGTCTTGATGTAAAGATAAGTTTTGTACTGGAAAACTGTCAGCTTGGCTCTTTTACTGATACATTTATTCTGGTAGAATCCTAAAATGAGTACATTTGTATTGAGAAACTGAATGGAGTAAACTGCTGTGCTGCATGAAAAAAAAAAAGCATCTGTGAAAGCTGTCATGACTAAGTAGTTTAAACTTGCAGCAAAGCTTAAGTGGGGTTTCCACCTGTGAAATGATAGAGGGAAATTGTTTAGATGCTTAACTTTGTTAGTACTTAACAAGTTAACATGCTTTATGCTTCTTTTCCCCCCTTCCATTCTAATGAGATTCTGCAGTTTAAAATGTGTGGATAAAACTGTGACAGTGGTGTAGTTCATCAATAACTTCTGGGGAAGTTGCCGTTATATTTCAGTACTAGGAATAAATTCTGTCCTGCAAGGAGAATTATTTACAGACCTTCTCATAAAAGAGCTTGAGAGACATGCCTCCACACCACAACCCCCACACCCCTCCCCCAATAAAATATCTCAGTGTGTTTAAGCAGAACTATTATGCAGTAACTGATGATAGTGCCCCGTGTGGTGCTGTCAACTCTTCCACAGTCAGCTCCTTTAATATTTTGGGCAGACATAGGGAAGCACCTGAAAAGATACACTCAGGATATGTCAAAGCAGCTGCCTATTTCAGTTGCTTTTCCTTCAGGTCCTTGTGAGGACTCTGAAGTGCAAAAGAATTCTTAGTTTTGTTACATGCTGGATAGGGTGTCTATGTTACCACACTGACACTTTAGATTTTGGACTCTGCCTTATAAAGGGCAAGAGATTATTTAGCTTTGTGTTTACCTTTCCTCTAAATGGCACTGCAAGCATGTAGGGTTTTGAGAAGGAGGAAACTGGTTATTATTTACTTTCTGATAGGAAGTTATTCTGTGTTATGAAATAGTTGTACATTTTTTAAAAAAATTACATTTTCATACAGTGAAAGAAGGAAAAACTTCATTTGGTAGGAGTGAGATTAAGTTACTTGAGGCTCTCATTAACTTTGTTTCTAGAACATTTCCTAAAGGATGATTTGATAGGATTTTAATATTTGATTTCACAGAAGTGATGTAAACTCTGTTGCTTGTGAACCATGTCTATATAGAAAGGAAACCATACACTGAAGAGCAGTGGCTGGGCTTTTCAGAAGGCAAGAGTGCCCCTAAGTCTGCCAACATTTGACATCCTTATGTGAAACAAAGTGTGTTTTAGGTGATTGATCTTCACATGAAGAACATGACCTCTAAGGAGAAATGAAGAATGGCTTTCCTTAGGATTTTTTTTCAATTTGATTTTTCCTTAGTTCTTGTAAGGTTTTGGAGAATGTGTTGGCTTTAAATGGTTAAAAAAATGATTGTTAAAGTTTGGCTTCATATGCTTCTCATACCCTCTGCAATCTGTGATCAGTATAAATGCTTCTATTATCAGAAACTCTGTATAGCTTGTGTTAAGGTTTGAATATTATTTTCTTCTCTATTAACATGCGAATTTTGGATAGCAAAGTAACCTGTAATTTTGCTTTGTTAAAACTAATTGAATCTCAGAGTAAGGAAGTAATTTAATAAACTGTGTCGTTAAAAGGAGACTAGAAATGGAGATCTATAGAATTTGAACAAAGGAACTGTTTAAAGCATATACTTTAATTTATTTCAAATTAGTACTACTCTTGACTAGAGATAATAGGGAAGAATCTGTTATCCTGAGAACCTTAAAGATCATCAGCTTATTTTCAAGGCCTGCTTACTTTGACAAAAATCCTGAATGTTTTTGTTTATGAAGAGGAGAGACTGTATTCTGATGGCTAGGCATTGTGCATACAGCTTTTTTGCCTAATTCGGAACAAAACTTTGTAGCTTTTCTGTCTAATGCTTGACAGGTGAAGTAAACATTTGGAGCTTGCCCAGGATGACTGAAAGGTTTTACAATCAGTTAATCCAGAATTACTGTTTAAGTGAGAACTTCACCTGTTATTAATAGTTGTTGAGGGAAAATGGTCCTTGGCTGATTACTTTTTGTTGTCCTGAAATACAGTGCTGTTAGTGTTTGGTGTATCTCAAATAGTAAACATTCAGTTTTAATTCTCTCTAGAAACTTTGCTGTCCTGTTAGGTGGTCACACTTTTCCAAGGTGTCATACAGACGTGCTTTTGCATTGCTCTGAAATTAATATATATGCTTTATTCATCTTCCTGACTTAGTAAGAATTTGATGTACTTGCTAGTGATTTTGGGACGCTAAAAAGTTCTAGTGTCTAAGATGCCTAGTAGTTCACCTGTGTACTCAGCCTCTTGGTTTTGGATAAAGGATACAAAGCATCTGTGCTTATGAAATTAGTGTCCTAGTGACACTAATTAGTGACTCATTACCAAGGAAGCAAAGCCTTTTGCTATTTTTTTTTCCTACTGTCATAACATTACATAAGTCTGATGGATTACAGCCTTCTTTTACCCCATTTATAAATATTGTACAAAAAAATAAATTATGGTGGCGAGGGGAGGGTGGGTTGTCAAGTGTGTAGCTGAGGGGTGGAGTTAAGGTTCCTATGTCTAGTTTGTGGTGTGCTGTACTGAGGGTAATAATCACCAGTGAGGTTAGATCGTGGGTGTGCACCAATTAGATATGCATGCATGCTAATATTAGACTTTGCTGAAAACTGTGAATGTGCATTTCTCATTTTTCTGGATTTCTCCATGGAAATCAATAGAATGAATTTCTAAGCTGGTCTTCAGGGGGTTCATGAAGTAATAAGAATTTGCATCGCATTTGTAAACTTTGGAACTTTGTGGCTTAAAGCTGCTTTCCTATTAATCACTTTGATACACAAGTTTCAAATTTTCCTAACTATGTTGCCTTTTACTTTAATCATCTTCTGAAAATTTCTGAATTAGTGTCACAGAAACTGCTTCTTGTAAAATAATGAAGGCTATCTGCAGAACAGGAGAAGTATAGAAGCTGGAAACAGGGAACTCTTTCCCTGTCTCTGGTTTCTTCTATCATAGTATCAGTCGGGGTTGGAAGGGACCACAAGGATCATCTAGTTCCAACCTCCCTGCCATGGGCAGGGACACCTCACACTAGATCAGGCTGGCCAGAGCCTCATCCAGCCTGGGCTTAAACACCTCCAGGGACGGGGCCTCAACCACCTCCCTGGACAACCCATTCCATGGCTTCACCACTCTCATGATGAACTTCCTTCGCACATCCAGCCTGAATCTCCCCACCTCCAGCTTCATTCCATTCCCCCTAGTCCTATCACTACCTGAGATCCTGAGAAGTCCCTCCCCAGCCTTCTTGGAGGCCCCCTTCAGATACTGGAAGGCCACAATGAGGTCACCTCGGAGCCTTCTCTTCTCCAGACTGAACAGCCCCAACTCCTTCAGTCTGTCCTCATAGGAGAGGTGCTCCAGCCCTCTGATCATCCTCGTGGCCCTTCTCTGGACACGTTCCAGCATGTCCACATCCCTCCTGTAATAGGGGCTCCAGAACTGGAGGCAGTACTCCAGGTGGGGTCTCACCAGGGCTGAGTAGAGGGGGAGAATCACCTCCCTTGACCTGCTGGCCACACTTCTCCTGATGCAGCCCAGGATCTGATTGGCTTTCCGGGCTGCAAGTGCACATTGAGAGCTCATGTTGAGCTTCTCGTCCACCAGCACCCCCAAGTCTCTCTCCTCAGGGCTGCTCTCCAGCCAGTCCCTGCCCAGCCTGGATTTGTGCCTGGGATTGCCTCGACCCAGATGCAGGACCCTGCCCTTGGTCTTGTTGAAGCTCATGAGGTTGGCTTGTGCCCACCTCTCCAGCCTGTCCAGGTCCCTCTGGATGGCATCCCTTCCCTCCAGCGTGTCTGCTGCACCACACAGCTTGGTGTCATCAGCAAACTTGCTGAGGGTGCACTTGATGCCACTGTCCATGTCACCCACAAAGATGTTGAACAAGCCTGGTCCCAGGACTAATCCCTGAGGGACTCTGCTTGTCACTGGCCTCCACTGGGACATGGACCCGTTGACAGCCACTCTTTGGGTGCGGCCATCAAGCCAGTTCTTTATCCATCTAGTGGTCCACCCATCAAACCCATGTGTCACCAGCTTGGAGACCAGGAGGTGGTGCGGGACAGTGTTGAAGGCTTTGCTCAGGTCCAGGTAAATGGCATCAGTTGTTCGCCCCTCATCTATTAATGTTGTGACCTGTTCATAGAAGGCCACCAGGTTTGTCAGGCAGGATTTGCCCTTGGCAAAGCCATGCTGACTGTTCCCAATCACCTCTTCACTATTTGTCTGCGTCAGTAGTGCCTCCAGGAGGATCTGTTCCATGATCTTTCCGGGCACAGAGGTGAGACTGACTGGCCTGTAGTTCTCTGGTTCCTCCTTCTTACCCTGTTTGAAAATGGGAGTAACGTTTCCCCTTTTCCAGTCTGTGGGGACTTCCCCAGGCTGCCATGACTTTTGGAATAGAATAGAGAGAGGTTTGGCAACCTCATCTGCCAGTTCTCTCAGCACCCGTGGGTGTATCCCGTCGGGTCCCATGGACTTGAACACTTTCAGGTTCTTCAGGTGCTCACGAACCTGAGCTTCACTTACGATGGGCAGTTCTTCCTCCCTGTCCCTGACATCGTTTTCCATGACACCAGGAGTGTGGCTGGAGGCCCTTGCAGTGAAGACTGAGGTAAAGAAGTGATTGAGTACCTCAGCCTTTTCCACATCACTTGTGACCAATTCAATTGTGAGATGAGATCACATGTAAAGTTTTTTGTTTCCTAACTCTTAACATTATTTTTAAATGTGTTTTTTCTTATAGAATTTTGCTCAGCTTCATTTGAGGATGTGCTTTTTAGTATGGTAAATCCATAAGAGGGACAGAAGTGTCTAGTCTTCTAGTAAATAAAATTTTTAGTCTGTAGGTATTTTGGCTATTTTACTATTATACTGACCAGCCTTCTCCTTATCGTGATGTCACTATCTTTATCTGTTTCTCCATGCTAGGACATTAGGAAGAAACAAAGTTATTTTCATTTTTTTCTGGTAGTTCAGACAAATATATCTCTCCCAAAGTAGCAAAACCTATCTTAAATATTGAAAATGGCCTTTTGGGCTAGGGAAACATTTTTATTTTGTGCAGTTGAGGAGATCTCCCTTGTCATGACCCAGTATCCTGAGCCAATGCTGGGCAGCAGGTTAAGTTGTGCTAAGATTCAAAAACTTCCCTTGGGATAAATGAAAGTGAACTGATGCCAAATGGCTGATGAATTGGGGTTATTAGATTGGACAGGAGTAAATGGAAAATGGAAAGAATGACGAGAGGAAAGAACAGAGAGTGTGTTAAGAAGAGGAAAATAAAGATAAAATTAAAAAAGGGAAAGACACTCTTGTTTCCCACAAGGTCTCATAGGCGTAGTCCACGTCCTTGGTGGCACCTGTATATTCCAGCAGTCTTGTGTGGTAAGTGCAGCACGTGGACCATGGACACGTGGTCCTTTTATACCCTGTTGGCAATCAGGAAATACCTGAGTGAGGTGTGCACATCTGCCCTTCAGCGGTGGTGTTAGAGTGGTTTTAAAATAAAGGAAGCAGAAATTTCGGCATCCGCACAAATTTTCTCTTTTCGTTGTCAAGCTATACTGCTAGACCGGCAGTTCTCCTCAAGAGCTATTCAAGCCATCAAAACTATCACTGCCATCTGTTCAGACCAGGTAACCTTACACCTTGTTTGAGACAATAGAGTAATTAGGGCTTGCCAGCCCTGCCTTGCCACATGCATTGTTTTGAAACAACAAAACATTGGCCTCTCTAGTCCCTAATGATGAATCTCATGTCCTGGTCATCTTAAAGTTCTACTGTGTTTTGTTTTGTTTTTTTCCTTCATCTGTGTGTAAAAAAGTATCAGGGAACAAGTTAAGATACATGTAAATCCGTGGGGTTTGGTATTCTTCCATGAGTGCAGAGGGAGCTGGCTGATGGCACTCTAAGGCTTTTGCTTGTCGTTGAGAGGACTCAAGAATCATTGGGAGAGGCTCTTTAGTACTAGAAGAATTTATAAATCCTGCCATCAAAAAGGGTAAGAAAGGGGATCTGTAGAACTACAAGCTGATCAGCCTTCAGAACTTGGGAAGTTTGCATAGCAGCTAATCCTGGAAAAATCTTCCAAACTCATTGAGGACAGGAAGGTGAGTGGGAGCATTCAGAGGGAGTGCTCGCTTCTGCTTGCCCTGCTTCCTGTCTTTGCTGTATCCCAGATAATTTCTCTCCCCATCTTCTTCCAGGGGACCAATCACTGCTCAAACACTGGTTAGTGAGTGCTGAGCAATGGCATTCTGCATCAGTTCTTTTCTTGGGTTTTATTTGTCTGTGTTATATTACTTTTCTTCATCATGATGATTTATGATGTTTAATATGTTATTTTTATTGTTCGATATATGTATGTTTATCATGTTTATTGTTATATCTATTATTATGTTTGTTTATTATTATATTTAGTTTACTTGTTAAACTGCTCTTACCTCAACTCATTTATGTTCTAGTTCTACTTCTCCTCCCCATCCCACTGGGAGAGGGGAGCAGTAAATGAGTGGCTGCATGGTGTTTAGCTGCTGGCTTGGGTTAAACAATGACAAGGTCCAAAATGTAGGATAAGATGAAGCTTGAGAAGATCTTTGGTAATCTGAAGGTAAATTAATCCGAAAGTTCATGAATACGGGATGTTTTCTGCTTTTATACCATACTGAATTTTATTTGTGTCATTGCAGGGGGAATAATGATTAATACTTTGAGTGTAGTGGGTGGTCTTCAAGCATAAAGGCAGGGTTTTAAACAAACAGGGTTTGACTTCAAGTGGCAGGGGAGAGAGGGGAAACAATGGGGAGACAGTATTCTCATAGGAGTACCCCCTGAAGTAGAAAAAAAGATGGATCAACCATAACAATATTATCTTTGTGCACATGCATTGGGCTACACATTAAACTCATTAGTTACTGTTATTAGTTTCTGACAGACTCAAAAATTTGTGCAGTCTTAGTTGTTCCAGACTATTGTCTTCTGATCTTCAGGACCATTTGTCCAGCCTCAGTCTTGGTGTCTTCCTGTGAGTCTTATGGCGTGTTGGATTAAGACAGCTTTTTTTCTTGCTGGAATTAGGTGTGTGTAATCTTTGTTTAAATATATCTTATGCCCTCAAGTAGTTTTCCTAGCTTTTTCTTGTCCCTAATCACTGAAACAGTTCATTGTTAAATTTCTGTGCTGTTACTCTTAGGTTTGATATTACTTGTATCTTCTCTTTGATGATTTAAGAAAGAAAAATGGAAATACCACTTAATGTGGTAAGTGTAAACCTAATTAATGACCGTTGGTTTAATTCTTATTTCTTTTGGCTGTTCTTGCAGAGTTTTGGGAATTGACTACTTATTTTTCTCAGCCTTCTCACAGAAGTCATGACTTTTGATTCATGCAGTGTCTTTCTGCTTCCCTTTCCTCAGCGTGTTACCTATTGCTTCCGTTTCAGAAAACTATTTTCTCAAATGCTTTTCTGATAGCAGAAATAAGTTTGTTAAAGTAGTGTTTCTAAGTGCAGTAAAACAGGTCACAAAAGGACCTTACTGACTGAGACATTAAAAAAAAACTCAAACCCAAACAAAACCCCCACAAAAAAACCCCAAACCCAACACAAGAAAAAAACCTACACAAACACAAAACCAACCCAGCCCAACCTTTTTTTTTTTTGCGTATGAAGTGTGCTGGGTGTAGTCATTTCAGCAGCTAATGTGGTTCCAAGTGGACGACTAAAGTATTTATGACGAATATTTTCACTGTGCATCGTTTGGAAACAGCTGTTTGTTCTTTGGCATTTACTGCCTTACCTTACTCTTGAAAGTCATGCTTCACAAAAACTGTAGAATGAATTTGTATATTGGAATAATTACGTGTTATCTGAAACAAAGCTTTACAGACTTCTCAGATCCCCCATGAGAACTACATTTTAAACTTTTTTCTTTGCTATGAACCTATTCTAATATCCATGATGCAGTGAAATATAAATAAACATTAATTTTCTCTAACTCTGTGGGCTGTGGAAGACTTTCTTTTCTGAAATCATGGCTCAGTACTTGAATCAGACACCAGAGGCTATTGCTGAGGTGAGACAAATATTTTGACCAGTCTGATTTAAAGAAATTAAAATGTGTTTGAGTGTTAATAGTATGAGGATATCAGTCTTTCAGCATCTTTTTCTTACCTTTCTAGAACTCTGCAGCTCCACTTCCATGACAGACAACCTGAGCTTTTGTGACACATTGGTTAGAGAGTGGCAGATACAATTTGAGTTTGTGCTGCTAGTGAATGGTGACTTAAACATTCAGTGATAAATTTTGAGCCTGTGTTTAACGTTGTTGAGACTTTCTGAAAGTTCTGGAGTCATGTTTAGATCTGTGGTGTTGACCTCAATAAGCTTACTTCCAATAACTGTATTAATGCTGGAAGTGCAACAGCTATTTTATTTATGTTAATGAACAGCAGTTGATCCCTTGTGTTTTGTGTACATAAGAAAAGGCTTGGTAGCAAATGAATGGGCTCTTCAGGTCTGACAGTATAATTAAAACAGTTTCTTGTAAATGCTGGTATGGTGGCACACTACTGACTTTAATCCTGTACAAATAGTCTAAGTATCTTTTGTTTTGTTTTGGTTTTATTTTATTCTTTGTTGAAGGTTTTGGGTTGAAGGGTTGAGGTTTTTTCTTTGCTTGTCTGTGGTTTGTTGTTTGTGGTTTTGGGTGGGGTTTTTTTTTTGGGTGGTGTGGGGTTTTTTTTAATGTAAAATAATCCTATGTTTCTGAAAGGTGGAAGTGTTCTTCAAAAGTAAGTTGCTGATCAGTGTTGTATTTGCCAGCCTTCTCAAGTCTTCTTTGATACCAGGCTAGAAGCATGAATCAAGTAAACTTCTGAAGAAGCATCTTCAGTATTTTTAGAAGTAATTTCAATCACAAAACAGAGCCTATGCAGATCAAATTTGTAGGTAGTACAAATCTGAATAGAGGTTGCAAATGCTTCAGTGGACATAGAATGTACAAATGTCTCTGCTGGTGATAGTTTAGGTCACTAGTGGGATGTGTTACAGAGTAAAGTGGTAGTTTCAGTTGTTGGGGTACCTTAAGATCGAAAGCAAGCAAGGAGCAAACTGGTGCTTGGCAACCAAGCTGATCATGAAAGGTTTAAGCATAGTGAATCCTGCAGTGTCAGCAGGGTGGTCTTGATGTCATCCTATTCTCACTTTGTGTGATCTGTTTTCAATTTACAAAAAATACCTTCCTGAGAATGAAGAGTATTCTGGAGCTATTGAATACTTACCAGATTATCAGAAAGGAGCTCATGCTTGTGATGAAAATGTTTTTATATTAAAATACATTCTAGAACAAACTTATTGGCAAGATCAGAAAGTTAGTGTCTGTAAGAATATTTTTGAAGTCTTATAATTGATAGGTAATGGAATTGGCAAGTTAAAGCTAGGTAGGCTGCGTACGCTAAAGTATAGTTTTAAGAGAGATGTTAATATTTACAGTGTCACAGTACATTAGAGGTTGGAGAGGACGTCAAGAGATCATCAGGTCCAACCCCCCTGCCAAAGCAGGATCACTTAGGGTAGTCTGCACAGGAATGCATCCAAGTGGGTTTTGAAAGTCTTCAGAGAAGGAGACTCCACAGCCTCCCTGGGTAGCCTGTTCCAGTGCTCTGTCACTCTCATGTAAAGGAATTTCTCTTCCTGTTGAGGTGAAATCTTCTATGTTCACCCTTGAACCTGTTGTTTCTTGTCTTATTATTGTGCACCACCAAAAAGAGATTGACCTCCTCCACTTGACACCCACCCCTCAGATATTCATAGATGTTGATGAGATCCCCTCTCAGTCTTCTCTTCTCAAGCCTAGATAGCCCCAGGGATCTCAGTCTCTCATCATACGGGAGATGTTCAAGTCCTCTATCATTCTTGTGGCTCTCTGTTGGATTCTCTCCAGCAGGTCTCTGTCTCTCTTGAACTGGGGAGCTCAAAACTGGATGCAGTATTCCAGGTATGGTCTCATGAGGGCAGAGCAGAGAGGGAGAAGACCCTCCCTGCTGGAAACGCTATTCTTGATGCACCCCAGGATACCATTGTCTTTCTTGGCCACAAGGGCACATTGTTGTTCCATGCTGTATAACAGCACTCCAAGGTCTTTCTCTGTGGAGCTGCTTTCTAAGAGGGCAGCCCCTAACCTGTACTGGTGCATGTTATTCATCTCCAGATGCAGGACACTGCTCTTGTCCGTACTGAACTTCATGAGATTTACCTGCACCCAGCTCTCCAACCTGTCCAGGTTACGTTGGATAGCAGCACAGCCCGAAGAGGTGTCAGCCACCCCTCCAGTTTTGTATCATCAGCAAACTTGCTGAGGGTACTCCTAATCCCCTCACCCAAGTCACTGATAAAGATGTTGAACAAAACTGGGCCCAGTACTGATCCCTGGGGAACACCACTGGCCCCAGGCCTCCAAGTTGACTCTGTGCCACTGATGACAACACTCTGAACTCTGTTGTTGAGCCAGTTTTCAATCCACCTCCCAGACCAGTTGTCTGTGCTACGTTTCTTAAGCTTTTCTATGTGGATGTTATAGGACACAGTATCAAGATCCTTACTGAAGTCAAGGTATATGACATCCACTGATCTTCCCTCATCTACTCATTTGGTCATAATTTCATAGAAGGTTATCAGATTAGTCAGACATGATCTCCCCTTGGTAAAAGCACGTTGGCTACTCATGATAACCACATGAAATACAATAATGTTAGAGATGACCTTCAGGATGAGCTGCTCCATCATCTTTTCAGGGATGGAGGTGATGCTGACTGGTCTGTAGTTGCCTGGGTCCTCCTTTTTGCCTTTTTTGAAGATTGGAGTCTTTTCTCGATCTGTTGTCTATTTCCCAATTAATTAATGATAGGATGTTTGTGCCTGTTAGAATTTAGTGAGGTTTAATGACAATTTCCCCATGTCTAATTGTCAGGCAAATAATATGTACAATCAGATGAGGAAGAGTTTTCTCGATTTTGGTTGTGTGGAGGTCAGTTATCTTCAATAGTTTTTCTTTCTAGTCTTTAACTGTAAACCTGTGAAACTGGTTAGATAGTGTTCTAAAAGCAGATCTTTGCTTTTCTTACTATTGGTTTTTTATCAAAACTATCTGGAAGATTTAGGTTTAAAAGAGTTTTTCTTTTATAAACTTACTGAAATTTACAGGTATTTGGCTGACTTTTCACTCGAGTATTGCTTTTACTACTTCATCATACAGCTTTGTAGGATCATTTAATTGATCGATCATCTAATAGAGCAGCACTATCAGGATTTTTTTAGGGCTTTTAGCTGAAGAACTATGAGGAACACTTGAATATACTTCTAGAATAATTTTTGTGGGAAGATATATATACCCACTACTAGTGAGCTACAGACAAAGCTCTGTTAAAATGCACTTTTCCAGATCTTGGATATTTGGTATTTACCAAGTCTCAGATGAGTCCTTGATTTATGTGGAAAAGTTAAAAGGTAGGAATGTTTGTGAGTTTCATGGCAGTTGCAGAAATAGTAGTGTTGGGAAGTTCAACTGGTTTTCTAAAAGCAGTAAGATGAAATTATTGGGGAATCATGTTGTTACTGCCTTTGTCCCATACCTTAAAGTCTATTCATTATTAACTTGGTAATACTTCTCGGATTCTTTGTTATGTTGTTAATATAAAACTGATCTCTCCCTTTGGTTTTTAGACTGTAAGTACCTTGGTCTGCAGATTTTGGGTTTTGATCTTGTGCTATTCTTCCACTATTGATACCTATCTTGACTTTCTAAAGATTTCTAATGATTGTCCTGCTTGAAGCTAAGAAATACATCTGAAGGAAGGATTTTATTGTTTGGGTTTTTTTTTTCTCCTCTTGCGGCAGTCTACTCACATTCAGTTTGCTGTTTCTTGATTTAGCATGTCCTGTATTGATCAAACTGAGTCCTGTCAGAAACCCTTTTTTGGTGGCAGTTCTGTGACTCCAGGATTTCCTTAATTTGTGTTTTCACTAGTCTAACATAATTGAATTCTTTAAAAAAATTATCTGGATTTTTTTTGGTGAGGTTATTTTAGTGTTGGATGACTTCAACAGAGTAATTTATAAAAAGATATTTGTGTGAGGTATACCTTTAAGCATGTCTCTATTTAAATATGAAATATTTTGTGTATTACCCAATAATTTAACTCTGGCGTCAGAGGTACCTGAAAGACTAAGTATGGACTCACAGCGTAAAAGGAGCCATCAGCTTAGCTAAGTGCAATTCAACACTTATATATCTGTTAGATTTCCTTTTAGAAGCTGAAATGTTCTCATCTGTCACTGGAAATCTGCAGTAGCCTGGTCTAGGCCAGAATAAAACAAAAATTATCAGCTATCAAGTTAAAATAACACACCTCTTACTAACACTTTCTCATATTAGTTTAGATTAAAGTGAACTACATCTGTGCTCACAGGCTAATTCTAGCGTGCAGAAAGAATACACATTTATTTGCATCTCCCTATGTAGGTGGTTATTGTGCTTTCATAGCTGAATTTCTAACAGTTTGTATATCATACTTAAAATTTTGCAATGTCTATCTCCAGAGCATGATTCAGGCAGCATTTTGTCCATTTCTTTACTTTTTGTGCTTCAGGTAACATAGTTTGTGTTCTCCTGCATTGTTTGGCTTATTGAGAGCTGTTTTCCGACCTGTGAGGAGAGCATGAGATAGAAAAAGTATTCACAGTATCACAGTATCACAGTATAACCAAGGTTGGAAGAGACCCCAAGGATCATCAAGTCCAACCCGTCCCAACAGACCTCACAACTAGACCATGGCACCAAGTGCCATGTCCAGTCTCCTCTTGAACACCTCCAGGGACGGCGACTCTACCACCTCCCGGGCAGCCCATTCCAATGACGAATGACTCGCTCAGTGAAGAACTTCCTCCTCACCTCGAGTCTAAACCTCCCCTGGCACAGCTTGAGACTGTGTCCCCTTGTTCTGGTGCTGGTTGCCTGGGAGAAGAGACCAACCCCCTCCTGTCCACAACCACCCTTCAGGTAGTTGTAGAGGGCAATGAGGTCACCCCTGGTCCTTCTCTTCTCTAGGCTAAACAACCCCAGCTCCCTCAGCGTCTCCTCATAGGGCTTGTGCTCAAGGCCTCTCACCAGCCTTGTTGCCCTCCTCATTTTGAGTTTTAATCTTAAGACATTACTTCTCTTGCCTGTTTTCAAACTAGAGAATTCTGCTCTTTTTCGACGCTGCTTCTGGGCATGTAGACTGTGTCCGATGACTCTAAATAGAATACAGAGTTTGTAATGGCCCTGAGCATCTAGGTTTTTTCATATGGAGCTTTTATTAGCATCTGAGATCTAGCTTCTATAGACTAATTAAGATCAGCTTCTTCTAGCAAGCTAATTTAATAGTTCCTGAAATCTATTCTAGATTGTAGCAGAAAGTATTTCAACAAGTTAATTTTGCCATAGCTTCTGGATCTGACCTTACACAAGATGCTTTATTCCACCTACTAGAGGAAATATAGGAAGTAAAGTTACTGTTATGGTTTCACAATACTTGTGATACATTTGATCTTAAGGAATAAGAGTACAAATGTGATGCTCTAAGTGTGATAGAAAATTAGATTCTAAACCAGATTTATGTGAGAAAATAATGCCAGAAATCAGAAGAGAAGAAAAATTAGGATTAAAACACCACAAGTATAATCCTCTTGGAGTGCAGGAATATGAAAAGTACTCATTTATGTTTTTTCCAGTTGCAGGGACTAGCCATGAGGTGCTGAAACCTCATTTTCTTGATTTGGAGAGCCTGGACCTAAATGGCACAGCATGACTTTGCTCCAGCCTGGCTTAATTTTCCTGCTCCACCATCATCAACAAGGGTATGTTATTTGTTGTTCTTTTGAATAGGTGATCTCATTAGAGAAGTGTAAATGTCATAGAATCATAGAATCAACAAGGTTGGAAAAGACTGCAGAGATCCTCAAGTCCAACCTGTCACCCAACACCTCATGACTAACTACACCAGTGCCACGTCCAATCCTTTTTTGAACACCTCCAGGGGCGGTGACTCCACCACCCCCTGGGCAGCACATTCCAATGGCCAATAACTCTTTCTGTAAAGAACTTTCTCCTCACCTCAAGCCTAAACTTCCCCTGGCGCAGCTTGAGACTATATCCTCTTGTTCTGTTACTGGTTGCCTGGGAGAAGAGACCAACTCCCACCTGGCTGCAACCTCCCTTCAGGTAGGTGTCGAGAGCAATAAGGTCTCCCCTGAGCCTCCTCTTCTCCAGGCTAAGCAACCCCAGCTCCCTCAGTCTCTCCTCATAGGGCTTGTGCTCAAGACCTCTCACCAGCCTTGTTGCCCTTCTCTAGACACGTTCAAGTATCTCAGTACCTTAAATTGTATGGCCCAGAACTGGACACAGGATTCAAGGTGTGGCCTAACCAGTGCTTTGCACAGGGGCACAATGACTTCCTTGCTCCTGCTGGCCACACTATTTCTGATGCAGGCCAGGATGCCATTGCCATCTGTCAACCAGTACCTCCAGGTCCCTTTCTGCCTGTCTGCTCTTCCAGCCACTCTGACCCCAGCCTGTAGCACTGCATGGGTTGTTGTGACCAAAATGCAGTGCCTGGCACTTGGACTTGTTAAATGCCATCATGTTGGACTCTGCCCATCTGTCCAGCCTGTCAAGGTCCCTCTGCAGAGCCCTTCCACCCTTTGACAGATCAACACCTGCTCCCAACTTGGTATTGTCTGCAAACTTACTAATGGTGGACTCAATCCCCTCATCTAGATCATCAGTAAAGATCATAGTATCATACTATCAGTCAGGGTTGGAAGGGACCACAAGGATCATCTAGTTCCAACCCCCTGCCATGGGCAGGGACACCCCACACTAGATCAGGCTGGCCAGAGCCTCATCCAGCCTGGGCTTAAACACCTCCAGGGACGGGGCCTCAACCACCTCCCTGGACAACCCATTCCATGGCTTCACCACTCTCATGGTGAAGAACTTCCTTCTCACATCCAGCCTGAATCTCCCCACCTCCAGCTTCATTCCATTCCCCCTAGTCCTATCACTACCTGAGATCCTGAGAAGTCCCTCCCCAGCCTTCTTGTAGGCCCCCTTCAGATACTGGAAGGCCACAATGAGGTCACCTCGGAGCCTTCTCTTCTCCAGACTGAACAGCCCCAACTCCTTCAGTCTGTCCTCATAGGAGAGGTGCTCCAGCCCTCTGATCATCCTCGTGGCCCTTCTCTGGACACGTTCCAGCATGTCCATATCTAGGATTGGGCCCAACACTTACCCCTGCAGGACACATAACATTCATAGTCAAAATGCAATTCTCCTTATAAATAGGGTGGTAAGAGATGATAGCTAGCAAGTCTTGTTGTGATTTAAGTAGTTATGCAATGGTTGTCAAGCCCATACCTCTAGTAGAGTTTTTAGGTTGAGCTGCTGAGTTCAGGGAAGTAAGCAAATGCCTAGCTACGTTACCAGAGCTGTTTCTGGGTTAAGATTTCCTTCACTGGGAGTTTGAAACGGATTACTGTATTTTGTGTTAGAAATACCGAGACAAGGGCATGTGCTTGATGTTCTTGCTTCTGGTTTTATTCCATACTATGACTTTTACAGAAGTGTTGTTTCATTGTCCAAGTGACTTTTGAAACAGACCTTCTGAGATGGTTCTTTAGTTGATGGAGGAATGCTTGTTTCTGCTAATGGAGTGTGGCCCTTTCAAATAGTTGTGCATTTTTACTCTAGGTGTTTCAATTAGGCTCCTGTTACTCAGCTTATATAGTGGGACAGTTAGCTTGGAAGCAGGCAGTAGTAATCACTGAATCATTAGGTTTTATAAATGTTCTAGGGTGCCATGAGAATGTCTGCCTTGTAAGTGTTTCTTTTTTCCTGGCCTGTCCTTCTACTGTCTCTTAGTTGGCATGAATGCAGAGGCAGCACTGGACATTTAAACTCCTGTCATGTATTCCACTATTTGTAGACCATTCCTGATTATAATCTTTTAAATGCAGTATCCCTGTCTGCAGCTATGAGAGTGGTGTTGCCTCACTTGAACATATTTGTTTCTTGCTGTTTTTCATGCCCATGGAAAGTGTTTAGCCTTTGTAAACTTACAGAAATAGGCTTGTGCTATTGCTAAATGTACAGTTAGACATCAGTGTTAGTTGTGCTCCCATTGATTATATTTGTCTACATGTACATACATGCATGCAGTTTTTCACTTGAGTCCTTCAGTGTCCTTATTCATATTGCTCCATTTCTCCTTCTTCTACGCTGATTTAGCATAGTCTACAAGTAACTCTCAGTTGCTGCTCTGGGAATATCAGGCCTATCCATTCCAGGATGATTCCTGCTGTTTTCATTCTACTTGAGTTTTGATGCATTCAACTCTAGGTCTGTGTTTTTGGTGTTTTGTTTTTGGTGGTGGTTTTTTTTATTGTTGTTGTTGTTTTGTTTTGTTTTGTTTTCCCAGTTAAATACCCTTCCAATTGGAAAAGTAATTAAAGCGTAGTTTAATATGAAGTCACAATTACAAAACAATCTTGACAATGTATTTCAAGAATCTGGTGGAAGAGCTTTACCTATATACTTATTGTTGATATAGCATGAAAAATGTAAGTTCCAGAACTACTCCAGTATCTCTTCTATGTATGAGGTATGGGTTATACTTGTCACCTCGTTCCTGAATTGTGGGAAATTTTAACTGCAAGCATATATTTTGCATCCTGTTTTCTCCCTTGATTCTTTACGTTAAGGAGTTTAGATAGATTTTCTTTCATCTCTTGCAAAAGGTCCATAGTTGGATGTTTTCTTCAATGCAGTTTCTGTGCTTCATGGTTTGAAGCTTATTTTTTGTTAGCTCATCCCCTGAGCGATCAGCGCTCTGTACTACACAGCATTTTTGAATTATTAAACACTTGGAAAAATATTTTTGGTCCTGCCACTGTATAGTAATTCTTAGTTTGTAGAATAAGACTTGTCCTGTCATACCATTACAAGATGTAGAGGAAGGTCTCAAATGTTATGGGCCACTGTACCCTCCATTTCCTAGAGTATACTTTTGATATCTGCTTCCCATATATCAACAAAGCATACAAAAAGTGCAGACAAGAGTGATGGGAGTGGAGAAGAAGACGAAGAAGAGTGTGGAGGGTAGGCTGTCTCATGTATTAATCAGATTGGAGCTGGAGTAAGGTTATGGTATCAACAACATTTAACCTTGAAAAGGAGAAACGAAACTCTTCCTGGTCATTTTTCATTTTCCTGAATAGACATTTTTAGAAATTGTATCTTATTAAGCTTGGTTTCCCATCTCAATCGTGGGTAGCTGAGGCTTTTCCTTGCATAAGTAAAGGCTAGTATTAGAAAAAACAAATGCCAGGAAAGCAGGATCATGAATAAACTTCTGCAGTGTGGCTGATAGAGATTACACTTGACTGAAATCCATCTTTATTTCAGAGAATAGGCTTCTGTATAAATTCCTAGTCACTTTGCTCAGTCACTTTCAGTGTGGTACTGCATTTGGGGAGATGGAAATGGAAAAGTGTTGTGACTATCCATATCTTGGGATATGGATGAAACTTCTCAGAAAGGATTGCTGTAAAACGTGTGTGAGGAGCTTGCAGACTGACTGGTAAACTCAGTTTTTGCAGGCTTAGTTTTACTTCACGTTAAGCAGCAAAATTTCTTCTTATACTTCAAAAATCTGTGTTTGTTTCTTTCTTGGATGGCTGAACCTAGTCAGATAATGTCTCAGTTTCCAGAATTTGCCGACAGATTTCCTGTTGATCGCAAAGTTTACTGTGCTCTCTGCCACAGGAAGCTTGGTAGACTCATACCTCCCTCATGTGGGGGAAATGCAAACTGCATGATCTCTGCTGAATTTGAAGACTTTTTTCCCCCTTCTACTCAGTTTGATCTGTGGAGTATTTTAAGTATTAATGCAGATTCACGAAAAAGTAGTGGATAACTGTTGCGGAAATAAACTAGGGGCTTTCATTTCAGCCACACGATATTTACTGCTTTTTTTTTTTCTTGTTTATTCTTTTTTATTTTTCCCCCTTTTTTTCTTTTTCCTTTTTTCTTTTTTCCTTTTTCTTTTTTTTTTTTTTTCCTTTTTTCTTTTTATCTTTGTTTATTTTCTGAATGTTACTCAGTCTGGAGAGGGAATAAGCTTCAGGCAGCAAAGTTAATGCTTTGGGTGCAGTAACGTTTTTTTGTTCTCTGGAACCAAGAAGGTTAGTTTGCTGACACAGTGCATGTCCACACAGTGACAAACATTTGTATCTCTTCTAGCCCTGGGAAGTGTTGAATCTCTTATACTCATACAGTACAGCGGGCATATATGCACACAGTAAGCCTGCTGGGATGGAAGGAGGCTTCACCTCACCTGCATCAAAGATTGGCTATGTGGCAGGGAAATGCTGGGTAACACAGCTGCTTGTTGCTGCTCACTGGGAGCTGTGTTGTATGAATAACAGTAAGGCTAAGCACCACTTTTGCAGATTGGAAATTTATTCCTGATTTTTTAATTTTTAAGATGTAGCAGTGAAAGAAATGTTGAGTGTTCAAATAGTAAAGCTAGATATAAGTAATAAAGAAGGCAGCTGCTTATGATCTTTTTTTGGTTCAATCACCTGAGGTATGAGTTCTAGACGGGATGTATTTTGATTTCTGAGCGGTGGTCTAAATGTAAGGTTTTAGTTTACAAAGTACTTCCTACTTATATATTAAAACCCTATTTCTTTAAAATTTGTTCATTGCCTACTTCTATTGCTAATTTGAAATATAGTCGTGCATCTGTACACTTCTGACTAGATCTTGCTTTATTAGATTTAGATTTCATTTATTTGATTAGATTTAGATTTATTTGGTTAGATTTAGATGTGATAATTTGATTAGAGTTAGATTTGATTAGATTTAGATTTCATTTATTGATTAAATTTGATTTGATTAGATTTATAACTAATTGCATTTACCTTATCAAATTATAAAGGTAGAACTAATAAATTTGGCCTTTTTTGGGTGCAGCTACATCTGGTAAAAGCAACTGCTTGCGTTCTATGGAACGCATTTCTGGAGTCCTTGATCATGCAAATTAAGATCCCAAACTTGTTTTCTGCCGTCCAAACTGTGATCTTCTGTCCTTTCTCACTTTTAAAACTTTTGTTTTGCTGCAACACATCGTCTGTGTTTTGTTCTTCTGCCAAAACGCCAAAACAAAACTGGTATTTGGGGGTTTTATCTTGTATCACAAGTATGGTCTTCAGCACTGTCCAGTGTCCTGGAGCAGAAGGTATAGCTTCCACTTTGGTATCATGGGAGATGGTGACATAGCTCTGAACATGTGTATATCATGGGTAATGTGAATAATACAGTTCTCATAATTAATTTTTGTTATAAGATATCTCAGGTCTACCCCTTGTGCTCCTTTATAGTCATCACTGAACTTTGAGAAACATCCTGAAAATTTTTTGTGGATCAAGAATCATTATGAAGCAAATTGCAGAAGACACAGCTCTTCAGATGGGTTTGATCCTAACATTGGATGGTCTAACGGAGGTATAATTTAGCTTTCACAGAACATCTTGAATAAGTTTAGATCATTACTTTTGATCTAGCTAGAAATATAATCTGGTGATAATACGTCTTCTGTGTCAAATTCTTATTCTGTAGTGAAATAAAGGTAATGGCAAGGCAGGTCTTCTGAGAGTGGGTGACTATGGGTTGATTAAAGTAGTACAATTCCAGGTAATAATAGAAGCGTTGACTTAATACTCTAGCCAAAAATTACAAATGATGAGCCACAAAAGGAGGTTGACTTGTCTTGTGTTGGACTACACTCCTCTTTCTCTGGCACTGTTTTGTAAGATTGTTCCCTACTACTTATTTGAATGAAAACTTAAGTTCACCCTGCTATTACATCTTCTCTGCACCATGCTATTGTTCTTCTCTAACAATTTTGCAAAAGTAGAATACTCTTTTAGAATGATTTGTAACTGCATTTCTTTAAAAATCTAAGGGCATTTTGGGAGAAAAGAGAAGTATGGTTTGCGTTCACAAGGCAAAAATGGTACAGAAAATATACACCATCGTGGGGGATACTATGGAGGACGTTTTTGTGCTCGTACCAGCTCTTACTGCTGTGGAAAAAGTCAAAGACTGTATGAAAGCAATGTACCTGATGGCAGAACTGGGAAAAGGGAAGACAAAGAAGTAACCAAACAGTTTGCTGCTGAAGATTTTGTAAGTTAATTTAATTATAATGAACAAGGTTTCATTGTTTCTACAAAGTGCCATTTTGTCCATTACAAATTATTTCATGAGATTTCACTAGTTTCAGATCATCATATGTGAAGGATTACTCTTCCCATACGTAAAAGGGTATTAGTCATTTGTTCAGTAACTTGTTTCTCCTTTCATATTCAGTTTTTATCATTGTTTATTATTGTCATGTTAGGTTGGACTCTATGATCTCAAAGGTCTTTTCCAGCCTGGCCTATTGTATTCTGTTCTGTTCTATTTTTACCCTGGAGAAGAGGAAGCTCAAGGGAATCTTTATTGCTCTCTACAACTACCTGAAAGGAGGTTGTAGCCAGGTGGGGGTCAATCACTTCTCCCAGGCAACCGGTGACAGAACGAGAGGACACAGTCTCAAGCTGCACCAGGGGAGGTTTAAGAAGAAATTCTTCACAGAAAGAGTGGTTGCCCATTGGAATGGGCTGCCCAGGGAGGTGGTGGAGTCACTGTCCCTAGAAAGGCTTAAAAAAAGACTGGATATGGCACTTAGTGCCGTGGTTTAGTTGATTGGATGGTGTTAGGTAATAGGTTGGACTTAATGATCTCAGAGGTCTTTTTTAGCTTAGCTGTTTCTGTGATTTTGAGATTTAACCCTAAATAGATTGCAGTTTAATGGTATGTGTGTGTATTAACTTCTACACATTTAACTTACTGGAAATCTGAATTATTAACAAAGTGATCTTTCTGCCAAAGGCCCTTTGAGATCTCATACTTCAACCTAGAATTACAGGATGTAAGAGGAAAGATGAGCTTCCTCTTTGAAGAACCATACATCACTGTTTGGTTTTTTTTTTCTGGACAGTTCATGTAACAATACTAATGCTGCCTGTGTTGTTATGTTGGAGAAGAGAAGCAAGTGGGCACTGACCTGTTTGGGTCATGGGGGAAAATGTATAGTCTGTATTGTGATTTCATTGGTCCCAGAATTCAAGACTTACTTCTTAATAATGATAAAACTTTTTCAGCCATCTATGAACCCTGAATATGAGAGGGAACCAAAGCAGAATAAATCTTCAGTTGCAGGTGTGTGGGGTAAGTATTTCTGACTTTTTAAATGTAAAAATGTAGTGGAGATCTAAAGGAGTTGTATTTGAAACATCAATTTTTGTTAAGTGTTACAAAGATACACTTTTATGTTATAAAGGTATAGTCTGAAACTCAGGAAGCTTCAATATTATTACAGTGTAACCTTCTTTTACTGGAGAGGTTACACTTCCATTTGAATATTAGTCTGTTGGTCTGTAGATGTATCCACAACTCAGATTCTTTTCTAGGGAAAGCATAGACATCTGATTTTGTAAAGATGTCAAGAATTTACCTTCAACTGTATTTTCAAGGGGAGATATAATGAAGGTTGGTCAACTGAACCGGTGAATTGATTGCTAGCTGAGGATGTTGTAAAAGATTTCTTCTGACTAGAGCTGTTGGAAAAGCAGGTTGGTTTGTAGAGGTTTAAGGGTCTCTTCCTGGAGGGAAGTATTTTAAGTGGTTGATTGTACTTTGTAACAAATGCAATCCTGAGAGTAAGCCTTGAACTGAGCTGTAGTCTGGGATTTTCTTATCTCTCTCTGAATAAATTTGACTATTACTTTACAGTTCTGTGGCTTTATGTACAGTTGTTCGATATTAAGAAGGTGGCAACTATGGACCACACAGGTTTTGAAGTAGTGAATTTACTAAAAAAATTAGAAACTTTCTACTTTACGAAGGTTAAACATTTACTTGAATTAAATATAAAAGGCACTACTTAAACTCCTGCTAATCTGAACCTTTTTGCTCCTTTTAAATGGTACTTTAATTTGCTTATCCTTTCTCATACTTTCCCCACTATGTTTTCCTTTCTTCTGTGGGCCAGTATCAATAAAAGTGCAACAAGGAGTAAATTCTTTCCTAATCAACCTGCAAAAAATTACTTAGCAGCTAGCATTTTGCAGCACTTCAGCCATGGCTTCTGTGTGAAATGGCTCAGTTTGATGTGAAGTAGGGCAAGCTCTCCAGGCTTTTTAGTGTATCACTCTTTCCAAACAAAGGAAAGAACAGTTTTATTACGTAAAATCATAAAATAGTTTGGAAGGGACCTTTACAAGTCATATGGCTACAGCTCTGTGGCTTGGTACAGCTGATGGTTTGGTGCCTTACTTATTACAGCTCTGCTGTTGCAAACCTTGTTTTGTATCCTGCTTGAGCGGGTGACATCAGCCATGGCAAATTTAAACAAGGCAGACCTGAGCTGTGTGATGCCATTTTGCTAGAGAGTTGCTGTCTGCTCGCTCAGTTGCAGCTAGTGGCATGTGGTGTGGGGTTTTTTTCCTTTTTCTTTTTTCCCATTTCATTTCTGTTTCGTTTCTGTTTCATTTCTGTTTCGTTTCGTTTCTGTCTTGTTTTGTTTCCTCTCTTTTTCCCTTTTCTTTCACCATGGGGAGGGAAGTGCTGAGCTGCGTGGGCTCATTCCTGACTTGTTCTCCAGTTGGTCACATGGCCAGGGACAGGGATGGTGGTAACTCACCACAAAGTTGTTTTCTAAAGACCTGTGTTAACCCAGGCTGAGGTCAAACTTAAGCAGGCAGATGTCAGGCAACTGGCTGTAGAGAGTGCTGGAGCCTGGCACCCAAAATGGAGGGCAGTGAAGATCAGGTGTGAGCAGCTCGATTATCTGCTTAATCCAGTGGCTGAACTGAAGGAAGATGTTGCTAGACTTAGGACTGTTAGGGAATGTGAAAAGGAGTTGGATTTGAGGAACCAGGCTCTGCAGGCACCCTGAGCAGAGGGAGGTGACCCAAGATGCAGCTGGAAATGGATACAGGTCCCTGTTAGGAGAGGCAAGGTAAAACCCTCACGGCTCCCCTCACCTTCCCAGCTGCAGTTGCAAAACAAATATGGGGCACTGGAAGCTGAGGGTGAGGTGAATGAAAAGACAGAAGGGACACCATCTGAGGTGCTGCCTAAAGCCAAACAGCCTGTTCCCCACATCAGGACTTGTTCCCTTAAAAAAGAGGAGGGTAATTGTTATTGGTGATTCCCTCCTGAGGGGAACAGAGGGCCCCATATGTCAGCCAGATTCTTCCCACAGGGAGGTCTGCTCCCTCCCTGGGGCTTGGGTCAGAGATGTTACCGGAAGGCTGCCTAGTCTGGTACAGTCCTCTGATTACAATCCCTTGATAGCTGTGCAGGTAGGGAGCAATGATGTTGAAAGCAGAGCTCCCAAAGCAAGCAAAAAGGACTTCAAGGCTCTGGGAAAACTGGTTGAGGGGTCAGGGGCACAGGTAATTTTTCATCAATACCCTTAGATGCAGGAAGGAATACTGAAAGGAACAGGACAGGAGATCTTTGGAAGGAAGGAGAGGTTACCCATGAAATGTTTAAGGATGTTGTTAGGTCATGTAGGAAAAAAATTGGAGAGGCAAAAGCCCATTTAGAGCTTAAACCTGCCTCTGCTGTGAAGGACAACAAAAAATGCTTTTATAAATATATTAATGTCAAAAGGAGGGGCAAGGATTACCTCCACTCCTCGGTGGACATGGAGGGGAGTATAGTAGCAAAAGATGAGGAAAATCCAGAGGTACTTAACACCTTCTTTGCCTCAATTTTAAATAGCAAGATAGGTTGGCTTTTAGACAGCTGTCCTCCTGAGCTGGCAGATTGAGTCAGGGAGCAATACAGGTCCCCTGTAATCCAGGAGGAAATAGTTAGAGACCTCCTAAGGTACTTGGATCTCCATAAGTCCATGGGAGCAGATGGGATCCATCCTAGGGTGCTGAGAGAGCTGGCAAATGAGCTGGCTAAGCCTCTCTCCATCATTTGTCACCAGTCCCGGCTCACTGGAGAGGTCCCAGATGACTGAAGCTGGCCAATGTGGTGCCCATCCACAAGAAGGGCAAGAAGGAGGAACCAGGGAATTCCAGTCCTGTCAGCCTGACCTCAGTGTCAGGCAAGATTATGGAACAGGTCATTTTGAGTGCAATTACACAGCACTTAAAGGATAACCAAAGGATCAGGCCCAGCCGGCATGGATTTAGGAAGGGCAGGTCCTGCTTCACCAGCCTACATCCTTTTATGATCAGGTGACTGCCTGTGATTGTGGGGAAGGCTGTGGATGTAGTCTTCCTGGACCTCAGCAAGGCCTTTACACCATCTCCCACAGCAAACTCCTGGCCAAGTTGTCAGCCTGTGGCTTGGACAGCAGCACTCTGTGCTGGGTTAGGAACTGGCTGGAGGGCTGAGCCCAGAGAGTGGTGGTGAATGGTGCCACCTCCAGCTGGTGGCCAGTCACCAGTGGTGTCCCCCAGGGATCAGTGCTGGGGCCCGTCCTGTTCAATAGCTTTATTGATGATCTGGATGAGGGCATTGAGTCCGTCATCAGTAAATTTGCAGGTGACACCAAGCTGGGGGCAGGTGTTGATCTGTTAGAGGGTAGGAGAGCTCTGCAGAGGGATCTTGACAGGCTGGACAGATGGGCAGAGTCCAATGGCATGAGATTTAACACATCCAAGTGCCGGATTCTACACCTTGGCCACAACAACCCCATGCAGTGCTACAGGCTGGGGTCAGAGTGGCTGGAGAGCAGCCAGGCAGAGAGGGACCTGGGGGTACTGGTAGATGGTAGGCTGAATATGAGCCTGCAGTATGCCCAGGTGGCCACGAGGGCCAGTGGCTTCCTCGCCTGCATCAGGAACAGTGTGGCCAGCAGGAGCAGGGAGGTCATTCTGCCCCTGTGCTCAGCACTGGTTAGGGCCACACCTTGAGTCCTGTGTCCAGTTCTGGGCCCCTCAGTTTAGGAAAGATGTTGACTTGCTGGAACGTGTCCAGAGAAGGGCAACGAAGTTGGTGAGGGGTTTGGAACACAAGCCCTATGAAGAGAGGCTGAGGGAGCTGGGGTTGCTGAGCCTGGAGAGGAGGAGACTGAGGGGTGACCTTATTGCTCTCTACAACTACCTGAAGGGAGGATGTAGCCAGGCGGGGTCTGGTCTCTTCCACCAAGGCAACCAGCACCAGAACAAGAGGACACAGTCTCAAGCTGTGCCAGGTGAGGTTCAGACTGGATATTAGGAAGAAATTCTACACAGGGAGAGTGATTGGCCATTGGAATGGGCTGCCCGGGGAGGTGGTGGAGTCACCATCATTGGAGGTATCACACAGTATCACAGTATCGCCAAGGCTGGAAGAGACCACGAAGATCATCGAGTCCAACCTGTCACCACAGACCCCATGACTAGACCATGGCACCAAGTGCCACATCCAGTCCCCTCTTGAACACCTCCAGGGACGGCGACTCCACCACCTCCCGGGCAGCCCATTCCAATGACGAATCACTCTCTCGGTGAAGAACTTTCTCCTCACCTCGAGCCTAAACTTCCCCTGTTGCAGCTTGAGACTGTGTCCCCTTGTTCTGTTGCTGGTTGCTAGGGAGAAGAGGCCAACCCCTTCCTGGCTACAACCACCTTTCAGGTAGTTGTAGAGAGCAATGAGGTCACCCTGAGCCTCCTCTTCTCCAGGCTAAACATCCCCAGCTCCCTCAGCCTCTCCTCATAGGGCTTGTGCTTGAGACCTTTCACCAGCCTTGTTGCCCTTTTCTGGACACGTTCAAGTGTCTCAATGTCCTTAAATTGTGTGGCTCAGAAGTGGCCACAGTACTCAAGATGTGGCCTAACCAATGCTGAGTACAAGGGCAGAATGACTTCCCTGGTCTTGGTGGCCTTACTATTTCTGATGCAGGCCAGGATGCCATTGGCCTTCTTGGCCACCTGGGCAGTTCTTTCATAACTGTGGTGGGTTAGCACCCTTTTCTGAAAACAAAAGAACAAAGCAGGGTGGAGGACTTGCAGGTACTTTTCACTCCCTGCAGGGCATTTTTCCCCTGGGAAGCTGAGTCTGTTCCACTCCCCCTCCCTGCCCAGCTAGGGTATAAAAAGCAGGACATCGTAGCTTTTGGCCCTTCTCTGGCTCCTGCCTCTGCTGGATGAGAGCTACTGCAGCTGCCCTCCTGCTCCTCTGCCACTGGTCGTACCTGATCCTGCTGCCTCCACGCTTCCTCAGAGAAAGGCTGGTTTTGTATTATTCTCTTGGTTTTGTCCCCCTCCAATCCATCCTTGTTCCTTGCCCTTGTGAACCTTCTCCTGTTATTGTTATATATATATATATATTGTTTAAAGACAACTCTTTTCTTCTCTACTTCCAAGCCGACTCCAAATTATTGTTTGGTGGATTTGCTCCTTCCTTTTCTCCTCTCTCTGTTGGGAGGGAGGAGGGGGAGTGGTGGAGAGATTCTCAGCCTTGCCCCACCTGAGCTCTTAACTCCCAGTTAAGGCTCAAACCACCACAATAACATTCAATGAGCACTAAGTATACAGTGACCATGAGTATTTTGTAAAGTATACTTCAGCTTTGTTTAGCAAGTAATTTATGCTTATAGGATTTTAAATGTAGTATATGATGACTCCTTGTGAATCAGAAATTCTTGCAGTGAGAGCAGGTAATCTTGGAAAGGGCTGTTAATGCAGGATTTGAATGTTTCAAAAAATGAACCAACCACCTTTTGCACAATGTTAGTGCTGTTTATAATACATGTCAAACTTTTAAATGTCAGTTACTTCATATGTTAGCTGACTGTGTCTCTTAGTTCCCTCTTGAATATGGAAATGTAAGCTTCAGATGTTCTGTTATATGCAGGTGGAGAAACCGTTCATTACTGTGGTCTAGAGTAGCTTGTCTCTTATGTTTATAGGGCCTCAATGTGGAGCATTTGGCTCTAAACTGAGCTGTTAACAAATCATAGTATCATAGTATCAGTCAGGGTTGGAAGGGACCACAAGCATCATCTAGTTCCAACCCTCTGCCATGGGCAGGTACACCCTGCACTAGATCAGGCTGGCCAAAGGCTCATCCAGCCTGGTCTTAAACACCTCCAGGGACAGGGCCCCAACCACCTCCCTGGACAACCCATTCCATTGCTTCACCACTCTCATGGTGAAGAACCTCCTCCTCACGTCCAAATGTAAGTACTCCTTTGGTAACCTTAGAGAGAAATATGAAAACAATATTCTCTTTTGAAGATAAGCTAACTCTCAACTAATGGTATCTCAATTTTGGATTTGCAAACAAGAGCTGTGTAGCTGGCTTCATTGAAGAATATAATTACTTTCTGAAAGTAAAATTCTTGCTTTGTCAAGTGAAATATATTATAAATGGTGATTGTAGAAAATTGAACAGAACCTTTTTTTATCCAGGTTTGTACAATGTGTTATTTATGAAGATAATACTGGACTAAGTTCCTAGTGTACGCTTGTTTGCAGTGGACTGTATGCCTGTGCAGTACCTTTTCAAATAGAAATGCAAGATTGTGTGCACATGCACCCACACACACGTGTGTGTATTCATACACATATTCTTCTTTTTTCCAGAGTCCCCTTTGAATCCTAAATCTAGATCTCCAAGAATGCTAGTCATTAAAAAGGGCAGTACAAAAGAACTGCAGATACCTGGTTTCCCAGTAGCAGGAAGACTTCATTCTCAACCAATAAGGAATGGAGCTGGTGCAAGTTTTTATAAAGGATTAGTCCCAAAATCTGTCACTCCACCTACAAAGGTGAGTCTTTGATACCACTGGCATGAAAACTGTGAAGAAAAAATGCTGTCATTCTGTATGTGTTTATTTCACCTCTGAAATTACTGTTCCTGGATTACTAAGTTTTCAGCTCTAAGTGCAGCCCACATAAAAAGTGGATGGAAACAACGTTCTCTCATTTTTCCTTTTAAACTGTACTGTAGATGGATCTATCTTTCTTTTTTTCCCTCTCATTTACCTTTCTGGAGAAGTGTAAGACCTGTCCATGAGAGAGTGGAAAGGATGTTTTTAACTTGCAGAACAGTGATGCAATTTGTATGTATGATTTAACAGAAAAATATTTAGAAGAAATAATATAGTTGGTATAAAATCACCTTCAGAATTTGTGTCATTCTCTTACCCTGTTCATCCTTTGACTTTTGTTTGAGGAATTTTTCTGTCCTCCTGAAACCACACAATGGAGAGGTTTTTAACTCTCTATCATTATACATTAAAAAAACCCCATAATTTCAGCCGTTGAAGACTTAGGTTTTGTACCTGAAATAGGAATTTAAATTGTTTTGAAATTTTAATCCACATATAAAAATGTAATCAGTATTTGTGAGAAGATGAATTACTCATAAAGAGTCTCTTTTCCATGAGAAAACAGGTGTTTGCACTGAATTTATGGTTGTAGTTATGATTTGCTTTTGATTAATCATTTTTTCTGAAGATTCCTGAAAACAGTGCTATGGCAGGTAAATTTCTGTTTAAAATATTGTCTAGCCTAAACAGTGGAAACTCCAATCAAGAGAAAACAAATATGGGAAACTGTTTCCGTATGAGTCCGTATGTGGTGTTGACAATTTCAGTCCTTTCAAATCAACTGCTAAGGCACTTACTGTATCACAGAATTCAGTGAAAGAGGTAAAGCAAAGCAGTTTCCGTAATTTTTATCAAATCTAGAAGATGTTTAATTTGGTTAGCTAATGGGTCAGTAAGTTTTATGCAGAATCGTAATAAGTTCTTTTCTTAAGTTAATGTGTGAGAAATATGGTAGGCACGTCACTGGCTCTTTAAGTACTGCAAGATTTAATTTGTAGGTTTCATGTGGAGTAAAAATGCTACCTTAGGAAGTATTACCGGATACGTTTAGACTTCAAAACTGCTTATGGTATGACACACTTCAGAAGATCCATGTTTTCTTAACTGTAAACTCCATACACCTGCATCTCTGGGTTTACACCTAAGAATTATACATACTGAAATGGAACTATTGTCTTTCTGCTTTTGACTGTGGATATACATGACACCTGAAGCTGCAGGGTTCAGGGAGGTTTTTGTCTTTTATTCAAAGTATTCTAAATTAATAAACTGATATTCTCTCTTTTTCTGACACCCTACCTTAGTGTAATCGGTCAAATTCTTCATCCCCTGTTGACAAAGTTCGTCACCCTCGTTTAACAAAATTGATGACAATGCGAACTGATAAGAAGAGTGAATTTTTGGAAACACTGAAACCAGATAGAGTGGAAGAGGAACATGAAAATGAGAATGATGCTGGGCAAGAGAAGGTAATTTTGTTCATAGGCATTGTAGATCCAGCAGTAGTAGTTTTCCAGTGGAATGTAAACTACTATTTATTCTGCTGTAAGTAGCTGCTAAGTCCTGAGGTGGCCAAGAAGGCCAGCGGCATCCCGGGCTGCATCAGGAATAGTGTGGCCAACAGAACTTGAGTACTGTGTCCTGTTCTGGGCCCCTCAGTTCAAGAAAGATGTTGCGATGCTTGAATGTGTCCAGAGAAGAGCAACAAAGTTGGTGAGGGGTCTGGAGCAGAAGCCCTATGAAGAGCAGCTGAGGGAGCTGGGGTTCTTTAGCATGGGGAAAAGGAGGCTCAGGGGAGACCTTATTGCTGTCTACAACTACCCAAAGGAAGGATGCAGCCAGGTGGGGGTTGGTCTCCTCTCACAGGCAACCAGTGACAGAATAAGAGGACACAGTCTCAAGCTGCACCAGGGGAGGTTTAGGCTGGATGTTAGGAAGAAATTCCTCACAGAAAGAGTGATTTGCCATTGGAATGGGCTGCCCAGGTGGAGTCACTGTCCCTGGAAGTGTTTAAAAAAAGACAGGATGTGGTACTTAACACCTTCTTTACCTCAATTTTTACTAGCAGGACAGAACGGCTTCCAGACAGCTGGCCTGCAGAGCTGGCAGAAGGAGCCAGGGAGCAGAATAGTACCCCTCTGTTCCAGGATGGGATAGTGAGAGCTCTTCTCAGCTGCTTGGACCCCCACAAGTCCATGGGACCGGATGGGATCCATCCTAGGGTGCTGAGAGAGCTGGCAGATGAGCTGGCCAAGCCGCTCTCCATCATTTTTCAGCAGTCCTGGCTCACTGGAGAGGTCCCAGAAGACTGGAAGCTGGCCAACGTGGTGCCCATCCACAAGAAGGGCCAGTTGGAAGAGCCAGGGAATTATAGGCCTGTCAGCATGACCTCAGTGCCAGGCAAGATTATGGAACAGGTCATCTTGAGTGTGATCACACAGCACTTACAGAATGGCCAGGGGCTCAGGCCTAGCCAGCATGGATTTAGGAAGGGCAGGTCCTGCCTGACCAACCTGATCTCCTTCTAGGATCAGGTGACATGCCTGGTGGATGTGGGGAGGCCTGTGGATGTGGTCTACCTGGACCTCAGCAAGGCCTTTGACACCATCCCCCACAGCAAACTGCTGCCCAAGCTATCAGCCCATGGCTTGGACAGCAGCACACAGTGTTGGGTTAGGAACTGGCTGGAGGGCCGAGCCCAGAGAGTGGTGGTGAATGGTGCCACCTCCAGCTGGCGGCCAGTCACTAGTGGTGTCCCCCAGGGATCAGTGCTGGGGCCCGTCCTGTTCAATAGCTTTATTGATGATCTGAATGAGGGCATTGAGTCCATCATCAGTAAATTTGCAGGTGACACCAAGCTGGGGGCAGGTGTTGATCTGCTGGAGGGCAGAGAGGCTTTGCAGAGGGACCTCGACAGGCTGGACAGATGAGCGGAGTCCAATGGCATGAGATTGAACACATCCAGTGCCGGGTTCTGCACATTGGCCACAGCAACCCCAAGCAGTGCTACAGGCTGGGGTCAGAGTGGCTGGAGAGTGGCCAGGCAGAGAGGGACCTGGGGGTGCTGGTTGATGGTAGGCTGAACATGAGCCTGCAGTGTGCCCAGGCAGCCAAGAGGGCCAGTGGCATCCTGGCCTGCATTAGGAACAGTGTGGCCATCAGGAGCAGGGAGATCATTCTGCCCTTGTACACTGCACTGGTTAGGCCACACCTTGAGTACTGTGTCCAGTTCTGGGCCCCTCAGTTTAGGAAGGATGTTGTCTTGCTGGAATGTGTCCAGAGAATGGCAATGAAGTTGGTGAGGGGTTTGGAACACAAGCCCTATGAAGAGAGGCTGAGGGAGCTGGGATTGCTTAGCCTGGAGAAGAGGAGACTGAGGGGTGACCTTATTGCTCTCTACAACTACCTGAAGGGAGGTTGTAGCCAGGCAGGGGTTGGTCTCTTCTCCCAGGCAGCCAGTACCAGAACAGGAGGACACAGTCTCAAGCTGCACCAGGGCAGGTTTAGACTGGAGATTAGGAGGAAGTTCTATACAGAGAGAGTGATTCCCCATTGGAATGGGCTGCCTGGGGAGGTGGTGGAGTCACCTTCATTGGAGGTGCTCAGGAGGAGGCTTGATGGGGTGCTTTGTGACATGATCTAGTTGTTTGATGGGTTGGATGCGATGATCTTGAAGGTCTCTTCCGACCTGGTTTATTGTATTGTACTTAGTGCCATGTTTTAGTTGATTGGGTGGTGCTGGGTTTAGGTTGGACTCAATGATCTCAAAGGTTCTTTCCGACCTTGTTAATTCTGTGATTGTGTGTGATTCTGTTAAAGAAAGAAATTGCATTTTGATATTAATTTATTAGAGTGTTACAAGTAATTTAGTGCTTCTTAGAATTTGGGTTTAGCTTTCTGTGGTATGTGTTCATGCACGCTAATAACCTGTGTCTTGAGCAACAATAAAAAGAGTAAATTGAAGTGAGTACTCTAACCTAATCATAGAAACATTAAGTTGAAAAA
Source organism: Picus viridis (assembly GCA_033816785.1). NCBI lineage: Eukaryota > Metazoa > Chordata > Aves > Piciformes > Picidae > Picus > Picus viridis. The sequence goes on along the minus strand of CM066606.1, from coordinate 69,689,891 downwards.
GGTCCTTAAGGTTATTGAGTCCAATTGTTAACGCTGCCAAGTTCACCACTAAATCATAGAATCATAGAATGGCTTGGGTTGGAAAGGGCCTTTATAGGTGATCTAGTCCAGTCCATGTCTATAAGTGCCACTTCTGTATGTTTTGAAAATATCTCCAGGGGTGGTGACTCCACTATTTTCCTGGGTGACTGGTTACAGGCTTTAAACCCATTCTATTGAGATACTTTTTCCAATACACAACTTAAATCTTCCCTGGTGCAACTTGAGGCTGTTTCTTCTCATCCTGTCAGAGGTTATGATGGAGAAAAGACTGATTTCCACCTCACTACAACCTCTTTTCAGGTAGTTGTAGAGAGTGATAAGGTCTCCCCTCAGCTGCTTTTTCTCTAGGCTAAACAACCCCTGTTTTCTCAGCTGGTCCTTCTAAGATCAGTCCACCAGTTGTGTTGCCCTTCTCTGGAACATGCTCCAGCACCTCAGTATCCTTCTTGTAGTAAGGGGACAAAACTGAATATGGTACTCAAGGTGCTGACTCACCTATGCAAAGTGCAGGGGTATGATCATTCCCCTGCTCTTGCTGGCCACACTGTTCCTGTTAGAGGCCAGGATGCTGTTTGCTTTCTTGGCTGCCTGAGCACACTCTTGGCTCATGTTCAGCTGGCTCTCAGCCAGCACCTCGAAAACCTTTTCCACCGGGCAGGTTCCCAGCCACTCTGCCCCAAACCTGTACTGTTGCATGGGGATGTTGTGGCCCAAGTGCACTTGGCCTTGTTCAAACCTCATACAACTGACCTTGGCCCATTAATCTACCCTGTCCAGATTCCTCCGTATAGCTTTCCTACCCTCACTCAGATCAACTCTCCTACCCACTTGGTATTGTTGGCAAACTTACTGAGGATCCCCTTGTCGAGATCATTGACAAAGTCAAAGTCCAGTCATGAGCCCTGAGGAATGCTGCTTGTGACCTGCTGTCAACTGGATTTAACTCCATTCATCACCACTCTTGGGGTCCTGCCATCCAGACAGTTTTTGTGCCCAGTGAAGAGTACACTCATCCAAGCCATGAACAGCCAGTTTCTATCTAAAAATGCTGTGGGAAACAGTCAAAGTCTTCACTAGAGTCTGTGTAGGTATCATCCACCGCCTTTCCCTTGCATTGCATGGGATGAGATCAGGTTTGTCAACCAGGACCTGCCTCTTGTTAGCTTTTGTCAACTGGGCCTGATCACCTGCTTCTCCTATATGTGCTGTGTGATGGCACTCAAGTTCTATGACCTTCCCCAGCACCAAGATCAGCCTAACAGCTCTGCAGTTCCCCAGATTTTCCATTTTGCCCTTACTGTAGATGAGTGTCACACTTGCTAACCTCCAGTCAACTGGACCCTCTATGCCAGAACTGCTGATAAATGATGGAAAGTGGCTTTGGTGCATACTTCTACCAGTTCCCTTAGTACCCTTGGGCGACTGCCATGTGGCTCTGTAGACTTGGGGAGGACAGTGTCTTGTACCTTCAATGTTAGTTGTCTTATAAAACAATTAATGAAAAAACTTGGTTCTCAGACCATTTCCTTTCTAGTTAGAGTATTTAGCCAGAAGTTCTCTATTCTTTTTCTAGTCATAGGAGCAATAATTCAGCTTACACATATATAAAGAACCTGTTTTTACTCCCTGATTGAGAGTTTAGAGGTGTTGTACTGTCTGTATAGAATATACCAGGTTTCCTTCAATCTGGGTTTATTTATGCAGTGCTTGACTGTCACCAGAGCATGCATGTCAGTGCTACCAGCCACAAGAAGTGACAAGTCTCATTATCATATAGTCCAAGTGAAGATAAGTATTGTGTCATTCAGGATATGAGGTGATTACAAGCCTGTAATCACCTGTCCACCTGTAATTGAGTGGCTGAAGGTGTTTTAGCAAAACCATATGGTGTTTTAAAAAACCCAAACAACATTGTAAATTACTGATAGGCAAGATATCTGTGTGACTTTCAGGAAGGTTTATTTGGATTCAGAGAGATGAAAAAAAGAAGACAGTGCCACAGTGCATTGCACATAAAAGTAAGGCTGACCTTTCTGACCCTGTTTCTATTTCAGCAAATAAAATTTGCTGTAATGGAACTGTACAACTTAGCTGTATGTGTGAGTTAAAGGTCTGCATCTTTCATTAGCTGTTCTGTGGCTGAGATGTGGGTGATGTTGTTCATGTATGTTTGAGAAATACACAAAGACTTTACAGAATATTAAAAAGGTACTGGGAAACAGTGTCTTGAGGTTCAGAATTCTGAAAATAGTACATGAACTTGTTGGGGGGCTCTGTTCCTGAAGCAGTTTTGAGTTCACAATACCTTTCTGATATGTATGTCAAATACCTTCTGTTGTCCCATTGTTTACAGCTATTTTCAGAAGGAAGTGTATTTAAAAAAAAAGAAAAAGGCTCTTAGTAGTGAAAAATTATAATGTCCTTGCACAGGTGTATGTAGCCTGGAGTAGTTGCTAATGTGTAATTCCTTTTCCCTGCTGTTGCTGTTTCACTAATATGTGAAAAGATGTGAAACAAACCATGTAAGTGATACCTGTTCTACTTCCAAGATTCATTTTAATGATCATCAGAAGTGCATGTGGTGTGCAGCAGAGTAGATGGGGAGGTAACTGCACAACAGTTTTCTGTAATGCGATTCTGTTGATAGAATTTTAAGGCCTAAAGTAACAGATTTTACCTCTGTAATAACAAGGCAAATCACGATCAGCAGTTTACTCATTCTTGGATTTTGCTGTTTTGCCCTAATTACATTAAAATAGTTTAGTATCACAGTATCACAGTATAACCAAGGTTGGAAGAGACCCCAAGGATCATCAAGTCCAACCTGTCCCAACAGACCTCACAACTAGACCATGGCACCAAGTGCCATGTCCAATCTCCCCTTGAACACCTCCAGGGACGGCGACTCCACCACCTCCCCGGGCAGCCCATTCCAATGACGAATGACTCGCTCAGTGAAGAACTTCTTCCTCATCTCGAGTCTAAACCTCCCCTGGCACAGCTTGAGACTGTGTCCCCTTGTTCTGGTGCTGGTTGCCTGGGAGAAGAGACCAACCCCTCCTGTCCACAACCACCCTTCAGGTAGTTGTAGAGGGCAATGAGGTCACCCCTGATCCTCCTCTTCTCCAGGCTAAACAACCCCAGCTCCCTCAGCGTCTCCTCATAGGGCTTGTGCTCAAGGCCTCTCACCAGCCTTGTTGCCCTTCTCTGGACACGTTCAAGTGTCTCGATGTCCTTCTTAAACTGAGGGGCCCAGAACTGGACACAGGACTCAAGGTGTGGCCTAACCAATGCAGAGTACAGGGGCATAATGACCTCCCTGCTCCTGCTGGCCACACTATTCGTAATACAGGCCAGGATGCCATTGGCCCTCTTGGCCACCTGGGCACACTGCTGGCTCAGGTTTAGGCGGGTGTCAATCAGCACCCCCAGGTCCCTCTCTGTTTGGCAGCTCTCCAGCCACTCTGACCCCAGCCTGTAGCTCTGCATGGGGTTGCCGTGGCCAAAGTGCAGCACCCGGCACTTGGACTTGTTAAATGCCATCCCGTTAGACTGTGCCCATCTGTCCAGTCGGTCGAGGTCCCTCTGCAGAGCCTTTCTACCCTCTAACTGACTAACATCTATTCCCAACTTGGTGTCATCTGCAAACTTGCTGGTGACTGACTCAACCCCCTCATCCATATCATCAATGAAGATGTTAAAGAGGATGGGGCCCAGCACTGATCCCTGGGGGACGGCACTGGTGACTGGCCGCCAGCTGGCTGTGGCACCATTCACCACCACTCTCTGGGCTCGGCCCTCCAGCCAGTAATTTTAGGTGTATTCTTTGGATGTATGATTTAACATCTGAATTCAGCAAGGCCTTTGACACCGTCCCCCACAGCAAACTCCTGGCCAAACTGTCAGCCCATGGCTTGGACAGCAGCACTCTGTGCTGGGTTAGGAAGTGGCTGGAGGGCTGAGCCCAGAGAGTGGTGGTGAATGGTGCCACATCCAGCTGGCAGCCAGTCACTAGTGGTGTCCCCCAGGGATTAGTGCTGGGCCCCATGATCTTTAATCTCTTTAATAATGATCTGGATGAGGGCATTGAGTCCATCACCAGTAAGTTTACAGGTGACACCAAGCTGGGGGCACGAGTTGATCTGTTAGAGGGTAGGAGAGCTCTGCAGAGGGACCTTGACAGGCTGGACAGTTGGGCAGAGTCCAATGGCATGAGATGTAACACGTCTAAGTGCCAGGTTCTACACACTGGTCACAACAACCCCATGCAGTGCTACAGGCTGGGGTCAGAGTCGCTGGAGAGCAGCCAGGCAGAAAGGGACCTGGGGGCACTGGTTGATCATAGGCTGAATATGAGCCTGCAGTGTGCCAAGGCAGCCAAGAGGGCCAATGGCATCCTGGCCTGTATCAGGAATAGTGTGGCCATCAGGAGCAGGTAGGTCATTCTGCCCCTGTGCAAAGCACTGGTTAGGCCACACCTTGAGTGCTGTGTCCAGTTCTGGGCCCCTCAGTTTAGGAAAGATGTTGACTTGCTGGAATGTGTCCAGAGAAGGGCAACAAAGCTGGGGAGGGGTCTCATGCACAAGCCCGGTGGGGAGGGGCTGAGGGAGCTGGGGTTGCTTAGTCTGGAGAAGAGGAAGCTCAGGGAGACCTTCTTGCTCTCTACAACTACCTGAAGGGAGGTTGTAGACAGGTGGGGGTTGGTCTCTTCTCCCAGGCAACCAGCACCAGAACAAGAGGACACAGTCTCAAGCTGTGCCAGGGAAGGTTTAGGCTGGAGGTTAGGAAGAAGTTCTTCACAGAAAGAGTGATTGCCCATTGGAATGGGCTGCCCAGGATGGTGGTGGAGTCACCATCACTGGAGGTATTTAGGAAGAGACTTGATGGGGTGCTTGGTGCCATGGTTTAGTTGATTAGATAGTGTTGGCTGACAGTTGGACTTGATGGTCTCAAAAGCCTCTTCTTGGTTAATTCTATGCTATGCTATGCTACGCTACGCTATGCTATGTTTACTGTGATACTTGCAAGAACTGTTGCTGAGCATTGTAAAATGTCTGGAAACAGGCAATACTGTAAGTGGGAGGGAGGGTGTGTGAAAAGATGATGGTCTTGATCTTGGATTCGGAAGTATGGTTCCTTTTAAACTGCAGAACCAGCTTTTAATACTTCAGTGAACCTGAACACTCTTATTTCTAAATAAACTGTCTTCCTAGATCTTATTTCATGGCTAGTGAGTACAGTTGTTGTTCACAACAGTCTGAGTAGTTGTAGTGAGTGTGTGTGTAGGGAAGGTTATCTGTATTTAAAGAGAAGTGTCCAGTCTTTCTGAACTGGTGGATTGTTGGCTGAGCTATATTGGCTGTAACCTGCTGTCTCAGTCTGGAGAAGGAAAGAGACTCAGTTCTTTAGAATATTCCCATATTGTGAAATGAGAGGCACAAACGAGGCCAAAATATCAACAGCTAGACTATTTATTACATAAATTAAGTGGATGGATCAGAAGGGGAGAGAGAGAAGAGAGAGAGAAAAGAGAGAGAAGTAGAAAAGAATTATATTACCACACCCCTCACCCCCCAAGACAGTTTGAGTCTGTGGAGGAAAGGTGCTGCAGGAGATGTTGGGTCTGTAGAGAAAGGGTGCTGAGGCTTTGGCTGTAGAAGAGATGTGGTCCTCTGAGCAGCCTCTTCAGCTCCATGAATTGCAGCAGGTGGAACTTAGGACATGGAGAGAGGGTTCAGTCTGCTTCTTCCAGGCTCCATGGCCTCTTTTCTTCGGAGCAGCATTGTCCTGGGCTTTTCCTTCTCTTGTGCTTTCCTTCTCAGCAACATTGTCCTTCTCCTGTGTTTTCCTTCACCTGTGTGTTTGGTTCTCCGTTTTCCTTCTGCAATTTTCTTCTACCAAGCCAGTAGTTGCTCAAGTCTTTTATACAGTTTTTCAGTCCTTAGCTATGTGTCAAGTATTGTCCCTCAGGAATTCAGGGGCCAGGAAGTCCTCCTTAGGTAAGTATCCAGGTATCGTTCCCCAGGAAATCTTTCTGTGCATTCCTGTGAGTTTGGGCAGCGGTCTGGATGGTGGGGGGCCTCCTCCTTCTCCATCTACCTACCCACACACTCATTACACATCAGGAAACAGGTGGTGAATCCATTGTCTCATCATCCTCCCTTCCTGGGGTATCTGATGGCTGGAAATGATCTTGTCCTGAAGGCGTGATGGCTGAGCCCTTGGGCCATCGTTGTAGGCCAGCTGCAGTCCAGAGAGCAATGTTATCTTTGCACTTTCCAAGAGTCCTTCCAGTGGCTCTGCCCAACACACATCAGCTATTGTCTGGGCAAGCAGCAAGTGATTTTATCTTTGTTGAGTCACACCAGGAGAGACAAGCTTTTAGTCTCTCACACCCGATCCTTAACTGAGTAAACTTGAACTCTTATGCTTTGAGACTTCTCCTGACAACACATGGCTTTGATATTTAATTACAAATACTGTTTGTAAGTCCAACAGATAAATTATTTCTTTTTGTGTGAAATAAGCTTCAATTTTAAGATACATTCAGAGCTTTATAGAAAATAAATTTCAGTCAGAGCACAGGAGTTATTTTCTAGATTACTTGATCAGTGCTGTAACTTAAGATTTCTGTAGTATCCAGGTACTGCAACCTCTGGAAGTACAAACAGAATTACCTTGGAAGTAGCAGAGAGTGTTTCCATTTTAATTTAAACTAAACAGAATCACTGAATTGCAGCTCTTGCAGACATTTACTTGTGAACTGTATTTGCTTTTAGACTTTACAATACAGAATTATTTTTAACAGGAAAAGGAGTCCTTCAACTGGCATAACAGCAACTGTCTCTGTCATGAGAGCGATATAAACCAAAACTTGGAAAATGAAATTCCACAGAGCAACGGCAATGCTTCAGTTACATCGCAACAGGGTATTAGATCTTTGGCTTTCCCTCAGGCAGATGCTCTTTCAAGCTCCCTTGAGGCAGAGCATAGGTATGTACTTTATATGATACAGTGTTCATAATGTGTAAGCATGTCATAAATTCACAGTAGTTTAGAAATCAGAATCTGAAAAATTAAAGTGCATGTTTAATGAGTTCTGGGAAAGTTCAACTTTGAGACATGTAGGAATTTAATATGGAATATACTTGGTTTCTGCTAGACTTATGCACCGACTTGAACTTTGTTAATTAAAAATTCGAAATATTTCCATATAAAGAAATAAAGCAACTTGTGTAGTGACTTCCTCCCTCCTGATTTTCATCTGCATGCCTAAGAGGCACGTAATAGCTATTTGTACAAATATTCCATATTAATTATTATTATGGTTTTTAGGTGGGGGGTTTGTTATTTTGTTAGGTATAGATTATGCGTTAGACTGGAAGACTTGCCCAGTCGTAGTACATATAGAGGAGATGTTAAGGGCCTATTACCCTTCATGAGTATGAAATTTGAAATGCACCCTGCTCTATTTATTTTTCCCCACTGTTGACTATGGAGACAGAAATATATATATATATTTATTTTTGAATAGAAGATAGGAGTGAAGTCTAAGTAATTTTGCCAATTCAAAGGACTTTGAATGACCTTCATAGGCTTTGTGAGCAGGTACTTCTCCTTTGTGCTGTCCTGGAGAGGCTGTCTCCATACTGCCCTTTGGCTGTGAACTCTGCCTGCATGTAAACAGTTATATAAATATTTCTTGGTAAATTGTGCTTGAAGCATCAGCTTAACTCACAGTATACTTGTGCATACATAGTAAGAGTCCTGTACGAGGTATCTTGGGTTTCTAGCATGCACCTATTCTGTTGGTGTCAAGTTTGCTAGTCCAAAGTTAATTTTTAATTTTTTTTTTTTTTAATTTAACTGTTCTGGAAACCTGGTATTGCTTTAAAAGAACAGTGGTCCTGCTAACTTCCGGCAGTTTGGGCTGGGTGCCCCCTGCTGCAGCCACATAAGACATACCTCCAGTGTCGCGAGGGTCCAGCCCAGTGGATGGACACAGGAAGCTATGTATTTTGTTCCCGTAATGTCCTGCTCCCTATAAAAACCACCAGCAAGGTCTCACACTTCCTCTTTCTTCCCTTGCTGCTCCCATGGGAGATGCTCCCTATCTGTTAATGAAAGGGGAGTTATGTCAAGGCCTCTTAGGCCTGGCTGGGCCTAATGCCAGGAGGAGAAGGGCGAAGGGCAATCTCAGATCTGGCCAGCTCAGATTAGCCTAACAGTGGAGGTGGGGGGAGAAAGAGCCCTGAGGGTTTTGGATGTACCCTCAGGCAGGGAGAAGGGGAGTGCTGGGAGGCTTTTGCATATGTTGTGAGGGACTCTGTATGCTTTGGGATCTTCTTTTGTCACTGCACTTGTGATTCTCTGTAAAACACTCACTACTTTTCCATTTAAACTTTCCATCACTTCTGCAATCCGTTTGTGTGAGTCTTGTTTTTTTTGTCCTGGTGGAAGGCAAGGTGCCTCAAACCACCATGTAACTTTAATGTTACTTACCAGTTAATTAGCCATTGTCCTACATTTTATATTGACAGGAGCTCTGTGACTATTTACTTTTATTGTGTACGATACTACAAAAGCTCTTAGCTTGCTTATAGTAAAGCTTTCTAACTTGAATTACTGTTGCCAAATGCATAACTGTTATTGAACTGCATTTAACGTTGGTTTTTCCTATGTGTCTATACCAATGTGCAGATATTATCTAAAAACAGATTTTTTGATGACATGCATAATACTTCTTCTACTTCATGGGGATTTAATTATTCCTGGATGTCCCATTGTCCATTTTGGTCTAAATATTACAGAGGTTGTAATTTCCATTTCTATTACTGTCCTGTCAACTTCTTTCTTTGGTCAAACCAGAGTAAGTGCTGTTTCCCCCCTCTACAGTTTCAGGCTTTTGTTACAGTTTTAACAACAGGCATTGGTGTAATTGGTCGCCTGCAAAATTGCTTAATGCACATCCATTTTGTTGAGACCTAGAGTTCTTTATGGAGAGGGTTACTTGAAGAGCATTTTTATTGCTGACCTCTGGTTAAATGAAATACCTGGTAGTTGACATCCACTGTTAGTTCATCTTTTTTACCCTGTTTCAGTATAATCACCATTCTTCAGCTCCAAGTGTCAGTTTCTTGTGCCAGTCTTGATATGTACTTTAGAAGCTTTTTTATTTTTTATGGAATAGATTTTATTTCCATTAATATTGAAGGGCAACAGGCTTGTGGTTTGCCTGAAGGTGGTGCTAATCTTTTTGGCAAAAGCTTTGCAGCAAGAGAACTTACTATTTTCACTGTTAAGCATCTTGGTGTCTTCACTTTTGATAGCTCTTGTTTTCACAATGTCTTCACATGCAAACCCACTTTATTCCTGCTCAGACCATGCTATTGCACTTTTGGCACTAGCTAAAACACTTTGATCATTGAATCTTTGGAGATGTTAAGCATACTGACAAGAGGAATCTATCTCTTGTTTCCTTTCCTCCCCTCTTCTCAGACAGTCTCCTACTTGTAGTTCATCTGTGTTGAAAAGTCAGCCTCTGCTGCTGAGTGAGACTCAATGGCAAAGAAGCCTGTTCTGGATCTGACATTAGTACGTACTAGAAAAAAAGAAACTCTATGAGGTCATTGCATCCTGAATTCATTCCCGTGGAGGGACACTAATAGGGACACTTCTCTGTTGTGCAGGAAAACCTGCAGATGCCCTCAGCGTGAGTCTTTGTCTCTTCATACTGTTTTCAAGGGCTTACATTGCTGCTCCACCAGAGCAGTTATGCAAATGAAATATGTTCTTGCTTTTCTACCTTGCACAGATTTCTGGCCTTAAAACAACGATATACTTTTTATCATGTGTAGTGGTAAAACAAGGTCTTATGTGAAGGACCTGAGAGGTTTTCAACTCGATGCTTTTCTATCACTTGTAAGGCTTTTTTTAACCAACTTTTATGCAAGTTACCCATATGTAACACATAGAGGTATTGCTTTTAGAGAAGGGAAAATTTGGAAAGTGATGAATCCCCTTGCATTCTAGCTGCTCCTCAGAGATTAGAGGGACTGGGCTGGACTTATCTCTTAATAGCTATGGCAGTTTGATGCTGTGACTGCAGGCTTGGCAGCAGATGCAGAAGCAGGGTGTTTCCTGTAGGCCCAGCTGCATTCAAAAGCAGCAGTGGGGCACATGGAAGAGTGTGGATTATTTACATGCAACACACATGGATTCCTTAAAGTTGCTGGTGACAAACACTGAGCTACAGACTGGCTCTGTAGCTCTAAAATATGGTTACTATTTTGATCTGTGAAGTGCTCAGTGTTGCCAGCATTGCAAGTCTTACTCAAAAGGTGTCTCTTTTGGAGTGGTAGAGGAAGACAATCCGTTGATCTGTCCCTGCTCTTTGGTATTGAACTCTCCTTCCTTTCCAAATGAGATATGAAACTGAGGTAATATTTATATCTTGTCATCTGCTGTTGCATAGAGTGTGTGGGGGACTATGGTCAAGTCATCATTGGTGGTGGTCAAACAGTTGTTCCTTCATCAGTTGCACAAGATGTTGCTTCTTGGTTTTGGTGTAACTTTTATGGTCAGCAGTCCTGCAGATAAGTGAAGAATGGAGCTGTGAGACCTCTGCCTTGCCTCTTCATTCTTCACAGTGCCAGGGCAAAACAGATCATCAGGTTTCTGCCTGCTCTGGTCACCATGTGCTTATCAGCAACATTTTGCTCTGTAATTTTCTACTATTTTGTGCTTCCAACAGTTGGCAGATCTTGAAATGCCTTGAGAGTATGTAGCAAATGCCTTAATTTTGTCCTTTTTATGTAAAGGTTATTAAAGGAGATGGGTTGGCAGGAAGACTGTGAAAATGATGAAACATGTGCTCCACTAACAGAGGATGAGATGAGAGAGTTCCAAGTCATTTTTGAACAGGTAACACTTAAGTTAATGTTCATTATGGACTTGTAGTTTGCTACCATAAATAATTGTCTTTTGGGAAGAATATGCAGTAACTTTGGTGGTTAGGGATGTTGCCATTTCAGTACCATTTTGGTACTGTGCTTTTGGAAGAATAGTTGCTTAAAAAAAATAGGAGGTCAGTGCTGCTTGTACATAAAGCCTGTTCTCAACATGCCAAGGGAAATTTCAGCATTGCTGGTAGTAGAATTGCACAGGCTTTACAGCTTCTCAGCTTAGCCTGAGGAAAGGGAATTTCCTTTCAAGTTTTTTTATGCAGTTTCCTTGGTTCTCCAAAATCAATTGTAAAGTGAGACACAATTCACCATTAATAGTCTGAAAAGGCAGTCTAGACTAGATTTTTTTTTTTTTAATTGGGAGGATCTCTCTCTTTATATATATCTCTCTATCTGTGAGCAGGAGCTGGGAAGGAGAATATTTTGCAATGTTAAATCTGCATATTTGATATTTCTTTAAATGTAGCCATGCATGTATTTGTTAGAGCACATGGAATATTAAACTATAAAATGCTTGGCTTATTGTCCATCTTCCTTTCTTGTTTTAGAGTAATTTCTTTTCCTTTCTCTTTAGTGTTCTTGACTTTCTAGCTATATCAGGTAGACAGATTGGGATAGCCATTTCTTCCTGTTATTTCTCCTCTGGACCCTTTTAGTACAGACATTTGCAGCACTGTGGAAAAACGGACTGCATTACGGGGAAGACCATGAGGAAGGAGGGATCAGTGGTACAAGATGTGAGGAAGTGGGTGAGAAGAGTGTAAGCTTGCAGACACTGCAGCAGGAGCTTAGCATTATGGGAGGTACCTGGGTACAAGTGTCTGGTCCAGAAGTAAAGGCTCTCAGAGCCTCTGTGTGTATTCATTAAAGGGTAGTGCTGTGGATGTAATGTGGCCCAGAGATGAAAACACAACAGATGTAGAAATGTAACATATTGTTGTTTAGCCTTTTCTGTCCCTAAATACATTTTGTTTTCTCATTTCAGTTTAAAAAAAAAAGGCCTTCAGAAAATTGGCATTTTGAAAAATGGCTTCATCTGTGGTTTTAAATTTAGCCCCTGGAAAAATGGTGGTTTCAAATCTGCTCTCGAGAATGAGGATTCTGAGACGAGCAGCAGCGATACGTCAGATGATGATGATATATGAAAAAATCCATAATGTCTGTAGGACACTGCTTTGATTTCACAAAATACAGGGATGTGTGGTCCAAATAAAATTTTTAATATATGTAGTAACATACCCACTGGAGGAGAATGATGGGACTTTTCTCTGAAGAAAGCAAGGAATGTCATACTGGGTGTGTTGAACATTACTATTTCTTTATACCTGATGTTGTAGAATGAGGTTTTGGGTCTCACTGAAGCATTTCTGACTAGCAATGTGACAATGTAACAACTCAAGACTTCCACATTTAATAATAAAAGCAAAGAACTATATAATGTCTTCTAAAGCTTCTGTCTTAATGTCAAAATCTTGAGGGGAAAAAAAAAGGGCAGTTTGATAAAGTGTTTTGTTTGCCAAGTAATTTCTTTTTTACAGTGGAAACCCTTGGGCCCACTTTGTGTGCAAAAAGGGCAGTGTAGCATGGTGGCTAAAGTAAGCAAAGTGCACTAAACTTCTTTTCCTTAATTGAACTGTTGTACAGTTCTGCTTCTTCCACATAGAACTGTTCTTTAGCCATTTGTAGTGTAGTTACTGTTATTAATGGCAAAAGGCTCTTATGGTACAGTTCCAAATTTCTAGAATTAACCTGAAAGCTCTATGGATCCAGTATTCTTGCAGCAAACACATCTTTGGACCCTGGTGTTCCACAAATGCAGATCTCATACACAGTTTCCACCCTTCAGCATCTCAATTAAAAACAAGTTTGACATTTTAACTAGTAGACACACAGGCACAAGGCCCAAAGGTGCAGATAAACCAACAGCACATGACAGGTACTGCAAAAAGAAAGGATGTGTGCTTGTAGTAGGACACTTCCTGCTGAAAGGCACTATCTACCAACCAGGCAGGGAGTATGTGAGGTATGCTGCATTCACATAGCTAAGATCAGTGATGTTGCAATGAGGGTCCCATGACTTATCAAAAGCATAGACTATTCATTATTCCATTTTCATGTTGGCATGAATGACATGATAAGACGAGACTTAGCAGAATCAAGAGACACTGTAAGGCCCTGGGGGAGAAAGTGCAGAATCTTGGTGCCAAAGTCATCTTTTCTTCCATATTACCAGTTCAAGGATTGTGGGCGGAGAGAAATAGACACATAATGCAGATCAGCATCTGTCTAGGTGGTTACTGTCACTGCAAGGGTTTTGGATTTTGTGGTAATGAGGCCTTCTATAACACCTACAGCCTGCTAGGAAGAGATGGAGTTGACCTGTCTAAAAGAGGTAGGGGAATCTTGGGAGCAAGCTGTTCAATGTGGTGAGGTGGGCTTTAAACTGAAGGTCTTGGCAGGAGGAAACCAAACCAGCAATGTCCAAGCCACCGTCACCACAACAACCAGTCAAGGAATGAAAGACACCAACTGGAGTAGTGTAAAATGTGCCTCAGCTGTCTCCCCAAATGAGAAACAAAAAACCAGGCAAGTATGTGTACTGCTGTATGAAGTCTGGGAAACAAATGAGGAACTGAGCTCTGTGCCTAGCCAGGAAATTATGAGATCATATGAATACCTAAAACTTGGTGGGATGACTCACTTGACTGGAGAATCATGATAGATGGCTATAGGCTGTTTTGAAAAGACAGGGCAGAAGAGGTGGTAAGGTTGCACTCAAATAGAATCCTGAAAGTACTGAAGGCAACTATGGTAATGCATTCTGTTGCCAACTCTCAAACCAAGGTGACAGTAATGTACAGTTCAGAACGCCAAAGGAAAAATACTTATAAAGCTCAGGTTTTGTTCATAGTTTTTTTTAAAATAATACTTTCTAATTGGTTTTTGTCTTGGGAAAGACATGCAAATGTTCATATAGTTAATTCTATGCAATGTAATGAATTACACCATTTCTCATCTAAATTGAGGAGGATAAAAATAGTGGTTTGGTTTGTTGGTTTTTTGTGTTTTAAAATGAGTAAGCTGCCATATCACTAATGAAGTCTTTTCTACCCTATGTATGCCTTACACACCGTTCTGCTTTCCCTCTCCTGCCTTTGTTTTTTGGTTGTTTTTGGTTTTTTTTTTTTTTTTTTAACTTAAAACACCTTGATGTAGTCTTTTACCTTCTTAGTTTTCACATCCTGTTACCAGCATCTTCTGTCTACTCTGATTACTCAATGATACCACAGTATCACAGTACATTAGAGGTTGGAAGGGACCTCCAGAGATCATCGGGTCCAACCCTGCTGCCAAAGTAGGATCACTTAGGGTAGTCCACATAGGAATGCATCCAGATGGATTTTGAATGTGTCCAGAGAAGGAGGCTCCACAATCTCTCTGGGCAGCCTGTTCCAGTGCTCTGTAACTCTCACTGTAAAGAAGTTTCTCCTCATGTTGAGGTGAAATCTTCTATGTTCAAGCTTGGACCTGATGTTTCTTGTCTTACTATTGCACACCACTGAAAAGAGATTGGCTCCCTCCAGTTGATCCCCTCTCAGTCTTCTCAAGACTTAAACAGCCCCAGGTGTCTTGGTCTCTCTTCACAGGGGAGGTGCTCAAGTCCCCTAATCATCCTTATGGCTCTCTTCTAGATTCTTTCCAGCAGTTCTCTGTCTGTCTTGAATTCAGGAGCTCAAAACTGGACACAGTATTCCAGGTATGGTCTTGCCAGGGCAGAGTAGAGGGGGAGAAGAGCTGAGGAGCTGGATGGCCTTACATTATTTGTACTTATGGCAAAGCTCAGTAGCATACTGATCTCTTGATACTGTAAGAAATTTTCTTTAGTCATGGAGAAACTATATTTTCATCTGAGTTCTTGCTTTTTTACATGTTTGGGAAATGTGACTTGAAAGAACTTTTGTTTGTTTTTAATTAGTTTTAGTTCCATAAATGTGTTGAAGGCACATTATGCCCAAATATTGAATCTTGTCCCAGCACGTGGACAAGTTCCCCCTCCTTCATGAGGGAAACAAAGGCCAAGGCATGCACCCAATGCATGGGATGCTCGTGTGAATACTAAATATGTGAATAATTCTAGCTTCACACTTTCTATAGGCTGAAGCCAGTTGTTTACAAGAGTGCCCACTGGTCAAATCCAGCCTTGAGGAACCTGTAAGTATTACCCCAGGTGGTAAATAAGTTGCCCCCTCTTTCACTTTGTCTCTTTCCTTGCTGGAGAGGACAACACTTGTGCCATAGCCTCTGCACGATGGCAGGCCCCTTGAGTCTTATCCCTGAGAATATCTCCAGAGGGAGGACTTTCGCTGCGCCCAAGAAGCCCCAGCATCGTTATAGCCAGTCACACTGACTGGGAGAGCCCACCGTGCCTCCAGAGGACTGGACCCCCAAGGGTAAAATCAAGCCTAGCTGTCAAGGAAAAAGGACTTGGCTGAGTCTGGTGGTACACACATCTATGTAACCCTGCTATCACAGGAGAGGAGCTGCCACCTCTGCTGCTCCAAGCCCTGTAAACCTCAGGGAAGACCTGGAACACTGCTCCGAAGCCGGGACCGCTCTGAGAGGGTCCCACTGCTCCTTCAAGCCAAGTAAACGGGAAGGCGCCGCTCCACGCAGCCGCGCTTCTTCCCTGGGGCTGTTCACGCCAGCCCCGGAGCCCATTGCAGCAGGGCCAACCCTGCTGGATCCAGCCCCGCCTGCTGCTGTGCCAGATCGGAAGCCTCCGAGCCCATCTATCAGGAATCATCACCCTGCGCTGCTGTGTGAGCCGACCCTGTGGCCCTGCCGGGCCGATCTACCAGGACTGTTCCCTATTGTCTGAAGGGAACCTGCCAAGTCCTGCAAGGGAACCTGCTTACCAGCTAAGCCCAGGTTCCATTTCCTCTTCACTGCCACAGAGACAGGGCAGCCACCCAGCGCCACTGTCCAGACCAGCCTAGGAACCAGTCCAGCGACAGTCGTCTGCCGGAACGCAACCTTGCTACAAACAACAGCTACAAAGTATCTTCCACGTGCTTTCCATCCACTAACACTCAGTTCAAAGCATCTGCGTCTAGCCGAGTAATCTCTGATGCGCAGAAACATTGCTGTATATAACTAGTAGCCGCCCAGACCCTGTCGAGTCGCCATCCAGTGGCAAAGTGGCAGAACTGCACCCTTCATTAATATAAATAGAAAATTATTCTGTAAATATTCCAACTGAGTTCTCATTATAAATACTAAACCACTTATGCTGAGCAAGTTTGATCTCATTGACGGTAATTACTGACTGCTGTATGCATACTGGGCACTTCTGTATGAATTGCAGTCCCTGCCATTTCTCCTCTTCATCCTTTCTTTACTGGTAGAGAACACTATCTTCCTGGTTATCCTTTCCATATTTTTCAATAGGGAAGATGAGTGGTGAGTCATTCACTGATTTAAAGATCTATTGGTGATGAGGGATGTGCCCTTGTGTGTGCTTGCTGGTAGGGTGGGTACCTGTGTTTCTGGCAGGTAGCTAAGGCTCCTTTACCCTCTTTGAAATGACTAGAAGCCTTTCTCACTCATTTGAACAAGGACTTTTTCTCTTGTAACTAGTAAGAGGAGCTGCTTGTCATCCCTGAAGAGTGCTGATTGCAGTAAGTTATCCATTTGCGATAAAGAGGTTATTTATAGATGAATATGAAACATGAATTATGAAAATATTGTTTTTAGTAATTATCAAAATTATTAATAACAGATTAATCACTATTTTATATACATGTTATAGTGCACATTCATGAAATACATTCCATAAGTGGTTTAGTATTGTAATTAGGACTCACTTGGAATGTTTACAGAATGACTTTCTATATTTGTATAATGAAGGGTGCAGTTCTGCCGCTTGGTCACTGGAGGGCGACTCGACAGGGTTCGGGCAGCTACTAGCTGTATACAGCAATGTTTCTGTGCATCAGAGATTACTCTGCTAGACGCGGATGCTTTGAACTGAGTGCTAGTGGATGGAAAGCACGTGGAAGATACTTTGTAGCTGTTGTTTGTAGCAAGGTTGGGTTCTGGCAGACTGCTGTCGCTGCACTGGTTCCTAGGCTGGTCTGGACAGTGGCGCTGGGTGGCTGCCCTCTCTCTGGCAGTGAAGAGGAAATGGAACCTGGGCTTAGCTGGTAAGCAGGTTCCCTTAACAGGACTTAGCAAATTCTCTCCAGACAATAGGGAGCGGTCTTGGTAGGGTCAGCCCGGCAGGGCTGGTCCCAGGATGGGGTCGGCCCTCAGAGTCAGCTCGCGTGGCAGGGCAGGGTGATGGTTCCCGATAGGCGGGTTCAGAAGCTTCTGATGGGGCATGGCAGCAGTCGGGGCTGGACCCAGCAGGGGGGTTGGCCATGCTGCAATGGGCTTGGGGCTGGCGTGGAGCAGCCCTGGGGAAGAAGTGCGGCTACGTGAAGTGGCAGCTTCCTGTTTACTTGGGTCACAGGAGCAGTGGGACCTTCTTGGTGCACGGACAGTGCTCTGGATCTCGCTGAGGTTTACAGAGCTCAGAATGGCAAAGGTGGATGGCTCCTCTCCCATGATAGCGGGGTAATGTAGATGTGTGGATTAGCAGTCTCAGTAGTCCTTTTCCCCGACAGCTGGGCAGATCTTGCCCTCAGGGGTCCAGTCCTTGGTGAGACTGGCTGTAACAATGCTGGGCTTCTCGGGCTCAGCAAAGGTCCTCCCTCTGGAGATGATCCTCATGATTGCTTCTCATGATGCAGAAGGCTTTCAGTATGCGTGCATGTATGATAGAAGCTAACAACAGTGAGCTCAATGGCAGAGACCATGGCTCGAGAGTTGTTCTCTTGAGCAAGTAGAGAGGCAAAGTGAAAGACGGGGAAACTTATTTACCAACTGGGATGATACTTAGAGAGTCCTCGAGGCTGGGTTTGACCAGTGGGCACTCTCGTAAACAACTGGCTTCAGCCTATAGAAAGCGTGAGGCTATAATTATGCCCATACCTGGTATTTGCACGAGCACTGCTTGCCCTGGGTGCATGCTGGCCTGGCTAATGCCTTGGCTTTTGTCTTCCTCCAGAAGGAGGGGGAACTGGCCCACATGATGGGACAAGATATGATATTTGGGCATAATGTGCCTTCACCACACCCTTACTATACGAAACATGCTTTTTCCTCCTCTGTTGCCATCGTAGGACCAAATGAGCCCCAGCACAAACCAGTCCACTGTCCTGCTGAAGCCAGACCAGCCCCAAGACTATGTGGCCTTCCTATTGGCAATCAGCCATGACTGGCACATGAGAGTGCCCCAAAAGCCTCAACAGCTAATACACTGCGGCAGCACTCCCCACTTAATCATAGAATCATAGAATCATAGAATCAGTCAGGGTTGGAAGGGACCACAAGGATCATCCAGTTCCAACCCCCCTGCCATGGGCAGGGACACCCTACACTAGATCACGCTGGCCAGAGCCCCGTCCAGCCTGGTCTTAAACACCTCCAGGGACTGGGCCTCAACCACCTCCCTGGACAACCCATTCCAGGGCTTCACCACTCTCATGGTAAAGAACTTCTTCCTCACATCCAGCCTGAATCTCCCCATTTCCAGCTTCATTCCATTCCCCCTAGTCCTATCACTACCTGAGATCCTGAGAAGTCCCTCCCCAGCCTTCCTGTAGGCCCCCTTCAGATACTGGAAAGCCACAATGAGGTCACCTGGGAGCCTTCTCTTCTCCAGACTGAACAGCCCCAACTCCTTCAGTCTGTCCTCATAGGAGAGGTGCTCCAGCCCTCCGATCATCCTCGTGGCCCTTCTCTGGACACGCTCCAGCACGTCCACATCTCTCCTGTAATATGGGCTCCAGAACTGGACGCAGTACTCCAGGTGGGGTCTCACCAGAGCTGAGTAGAGGGGGAGAATCCTCCCTTGACCTGCTGGTCACACTTCTCCTGATGCAGCCCAGGATCTGATTGGCTTTCCGGGCTGCAAGCGCACATTGAGAGCTCATGTCGAGCTTCTTGTCCACCAGCACCCCCAAGTCTCTCTCCTCGGGGCTGCTCTCCAGCCAGTCCCTGCCCAGCCTGGATTTGTGCCTGGGATTGCCTCGACCCAGATGCAGGACCCTGCCCTTGGTCTTGTTGAAGCTCATGTGGTTGGCTTGTGCCCACCTCTCCAGCCTGTCCAGGTCCCTCTGGATGGCATCCCTTCCCTCCAGGGTGTCCACTGCACCACACAGCTTGGTGTCATCAGCAAACTTGCTGAGGGTGCACTCGATGCCACTGTCCATGTCACCCACAAAGATGTTGAACAAGACAGGTCCCAGGACTGATCCCTGAGGGACTCCGCTTGTCACTGGCCTCCACTGGGACATGGACCCGTTGACAGCCACTCTTTGGGTGCGGCCATCAAGCCAATTCTTTATCCATCTAGTGGTCCATCCATCAAACCCATGTGTCGCCAGCTTGGAGACCAGGAGGTGGTGTGGGACAGTGTCAAAGGCTTTGCTCAAATCCAGGTAAACGACATCAGTTGCTCGCCCCTCATCTATTAATGCTGTCACCTGATCATAGAAGGCCACCAGGTTTGTCAGGCAGGATTTGCCCTTGGCAAAGCCATGCTGACTATTCCCAATCACCTCTTCACTATTCTTCTGAGTCATTAGTGCCTCCAGGAGGATCTGCTCCATGATCTTTCCGGGCACAGAGGTGAGACTGACTGGCCTGTAGTTCCCCGGTTCCTCCTTCTTGCCCTTTTTGAAAATGGGAGTAATGTTTCCCCTTTTCCAGTCTGTGGGGACTTCCCCAGGCTGCCATGACTTCTGGAATATAATAGAGAGGGGCTTGGCAACCTCATCTGCCAGTTCTCTCAGCACCCGTGGGTGTATCCCGTCGGGTCCCATGGACTTGAACACTTTCAGGTTCTTCAGGTGATCACGAACCTGAGCTTCACTTATGATGGGCAGTTCTTCCTCCCCGTCCCTGGCATCGTCTGCCATGACACCAGGAGTGTGGCTGGAGGCCCTTGCAGTGAAGACTGAGGTAAAGAAGTGATTGAGTACCTCAGCCTTTTCCACATCACTTGTGACCAATTCACCACTTTCCTTTCTGAGGGGGCCCACACCTTCCCTAGTCTTCTTCTTGCCATTAATATACCTATAGAAATTCTTAGTGTTCCCTTTAACCCCCTGGCTAGATTCAGTTCAAACTCTGCTTTGGCTTTCCTAACCAGGCCCCTTGCTGCTCGGGCAGCTTCCTTATATACCCCCTGTTCTATCTGTCCTTCCTTCCACTTCCTGTAGAGTTTCTTTTTACGTGATAGTGTGTCCAGCAGCTCCTTGTTCATCCAGGCAGGCCTCCTAGCATTCCTTCCTACTTTTCTCCTTATAGGTATACATAGCTCCTGGACACAGAGGAGGTGGTCCTTGAATACTGACCAGCTGTCCTGGGTCCCTCTTCCCTCCAGGGCTTCATCCCACGACACTTTGGCTAGCAGATCCCTGCAGCGATCAAAGTCTGCACGCCTAAAGTCTAGGGTCGTAAGCTTAGAATATGTCCTCCTGATTGCCCTGAGGAGATTAAATTCAACTGCTTCATGGTCACTGCAGCCAAGGCCGTCTCTGAGCCTCACATTTGTTACCAGCCCTTCCCTGTTGGTGAGAACAAGGTCCAGCGTAGCACCTTTTCTTGTTGGTTCCTCTACCATTTGGAGGAGGAAGTTGTCTTCTATGCAGTCCAGGAACATCCTGGATTGCTGATGCCTTGCTGTGTTGTCCCTCCAACAGATGTCAGGGTGGTTGAAATCCCCCATGAGGACCAGGGCTTGTGACCTGGAAGCCGCTTCTATTTGCCTGTGCAGAGCCTCATCTGCTTGGTTCTGCTGGTCAGGTGGCCTGTAGGAGACCCCCACAGTAATATCTCCTTCCCCTGTCTTGCCTTTAATTCTAACCCATAAACTTTCAACCGACTCATCATGCCTCCCCAGGTGGAGTTCTGCTGATTCCAGCTGGTTGTTGACATAGAGGGCAACACCTCCTCCTCTCCTTCCCTGCCTATCCTTCCTAAAAAGCTTATACCCGTCTATCCCTACGTTCCAGTCGTGGGAGTCGTCCCACCAAGTTTCGGTGATGCCCACTATGTCATGGCGTCCCAGCATCACGGTGGCCCTTAACTCATCTTGTTTGTTGCCCAAGCTGTGTGCATTTGCATAGAAGCACTTCAGCTGGGCTGGCCCTGTCGTCCTCCTGTGCCAACTCCCCTTGGTTTCCACAGGGTGTCCTGGTGTGTCATTTGTGTCTTGCCTCAGGGCAGCAAGCTGAGAGCCCCTACTGGCTCTCCATCCCTCCACCTCAGGTGAGCTGCCCCCCTGCTTGTCACAGGCCAGCAGGAGACCACCAACCCCTCCCCCCTTCAAATCTAGTTTAAAGCCCTGTCTATGAGCCCTGCCAATTCCTGCCCCAGGATCCTTTTCCCCCTCTGGGGCAAGTGTGTCCCATAAGTTGTTTTTTGCTCTGCTGCCTTGAAAACCAAACCATGATTGTAGAACCCAAATCCCTGCCGATGGCACCAGTCCCTGAGCCATGAATTGACCTGTTGGCTCTTCCACAATGTTCCCTCATCCATCACTGACGTTAGAGGGATAGCAGAGAACACTACTTGAGATCCTGACCCCTTTAGCAGGTGCCCTAACGTTCTGAAATCTCTTTTAATTGACCGTGAGCCTCGCATTGTTGCATCGTCACTACCCACCTGAAAGACCAGCAGTGGGTAGTAGTCTGAAGGGCTCACAAGTTCGGGAATTCTGCCTACTATGTCCTTTACTTGGGCACCAGGGAGGCAGCAGATCTCCCTATGAAATGGGTCTGGTCTGCATATTGGGCCCTCTGCCCCCTTCAGTAGGGAGTCTCCTACAACGATGACCCTACGAGGTTTCCTTTCTGGACTAGTTTTGATAGCTGGCCTGAGGGAACCTGTCATTGGTGCAGCTTCTGTCTTCCTTGAGTCCTCATCCTCACCTATGACCTGCTCCTCCTGTAGAGCCTCATACCTATTCTGAACCTTCACTGTAGGCAGCATGCTGCTCAAAGTAGCACGCTTGCTCCGTCTGCCCTTCTTCCGTCGGGCAGAGACCTGCTCCCATTGGCCCTGCTCATGTGGGTTACTGCAGGGGGGCTGAGAGGCTAGCTGATGGGTAGGTATCAAACTCCCTGCTCCACTGAGAGTTACCCCCTGTTCTGGTTTGGTAAAAGTTAGATTGTGAGGATAGTCAGTGTTCCTTTCACTGTCTCTTATAGCTCTAAGCCTTTCTACCTCTTCTTTTAGTTCAGCCACCATGCTCATCAGATCGCTGATCTGCTCACAACTCACACAGGAGTTGTTCCTTCCATCCTCCATATTGAGTGCCAGGTCCCAGCACTCACTGCAGCCACCTGCCTGAACACCTTGGGTGGAACCAGCTGTGAGTAATTAATTCATTGCCTCTTTGGCTTAAATACAAGTAAAAGGTTTAACTGGGACCATGCCCTCATACAGTACAAAGCTCTTTATGGTAAGACTTTGGTGATTCAGGGAGCCTGTGAGTGAGGAGGAGAAGCTGGCTTTTATTCTGGTATCCATCCAAGAGAAATAAAGCTGTGTGCTGCTACATCCAGTTCCTTGCAAAACACCTGGAATATTGCATCCAGTTCTGGGCTTTCCAGTTCAAGAGGACAGGGATCTACTTGAGAGAGTCCAACAGAGGGCTACAAGGATGATTAAGGGACTGGAGCACTGCCTTATGAGGAAAAGCTGAGAGAGCTGGGGCTTTTTAGTCAGGAGAGGAGGCAATTACAGTGATGCTGCACAAGTTGGGGCATGCACAGTGAACCATGCTGCTGTAAGCAGGTAGCATGCTGTATGGTGATGATGAAATCTAAAGAGCTCCAGTCCCATAAAATTGTATTCATTGTCTGTAAGACAGCCCTAAGTAATTGCTTTTTATAGGAAAGTACATTTTGTTGTTTATCTTGCTTTATATGCAAAAGCAGAATGCATAGAACAGGTCAAAATGTGAGGCATCATACTGCCAGGGCCAATACATATGTGTATGCATGGATATACACATACATATAATTTGATAAGCTGTATGGGGACACCAAGGACAGATCTTGTTTCAGTCCTTAGTTTCTTTTTGAACCACCTCATTTTCCAAGGATTGTTTTGTTTACCCTCAGTAAATTTCCACATTATGCTAGGTGAGAGTTGATCTGCTTGAAGATAGGAAGACTCTACAGGAGAAACCTGGACAGGCAAGATTAGTGGGTTGAGGCCAGTTGTATGAGATTCAAGAAGGCTGAGTGCTGGGTCACAAGAACTCCAGACCAGACAGTGCTACAGATTTGGGGCAGAGTGGCCAGAAAACTGCCTGGCAAAGACCTGGGGATGTTGATCAACAGTCATTTGAATATGACCTGGCTAGTGTGCCTGTGTGGACAGGAAGGCCAACAGACCAACAGCCAGGCAGAGGTTGGTCTCTTCTCCCAGGCAGCCAGCACCAGAACAAGAGGACACAGTCTCATGCTGTGCCAGGGCAGGTTTAGACTGGACGTTAGGAGGAAGTTGTATACAGAGAGAGTGATTCCCCTTTGGAATGGGCTGCCTGGGGAGGTAGTGGAGTCACCGTCATTGGAGGTGTTCAGGAGGAGACTTGATGGGGTGCTTGGTGACATGATCTAGTTGTTTGATGGGTTGGACGCGATGATCTTGAAGGTCTCTTTCAAACTGGTTTATTGTATTGTATTGTATTGTATTGTATTGTATCCTGGACTGTATCAGGAATAGTGTGGCAAGCAAACCAGGGAAGCAATTTCTCTCCTGTACTCAGTCAGTGGTGAGGCCACACCTTGAGTGCTGTATTCAGTTTTGTGTCCCTCACTACAAGAATCATAGAATCATTAATGTTGGAAGAGACCTCGAAGATCATCAAGTCCAACCCTCAGACATTTTCATGCTGGAGAGTGTCCAAAGAATGGCAATGTAGCTGGTAAAGTGTCTGGAGAACAAGTCTTATGAAGAGCTGGTGAGGGAACTGGGATAGTTTGGTTTGGAGAAAAGGGTGCTGAGGGAAGACTTCATTGCTCTCTATAACCACCTCAAAGGAAGTTGTAGCAAGGTTGGTGTTCTCATCTTAGCAATAACTGATAGAACAAGAGGAAATAGCCTCAGGTTGAACCAAGGGAGGTTTAGATTGAATATTAGAAGAATATTCTTCACTGAAAGGATTATCAAACATGGTAATAGGTTCTCCAGGAAGTTGGTTCAATTGACATTCCTGGAGGTGTTTCAAAGACACAAGGATGTGGTACTAGGGGACATGGTTTATCACCAAACTTGGTGGAGGACCAGATGATCTTAAAGCTCTTTTCCAACTGAAATGATACTGAGATTCTATGGTTCTATTGTTCATGCCTTTTCTGTAAAAGAATACAGGGTTATTAAGTTTAAAATTTGTTGTGGGTGCTAAAATATATGGATTGCTATAGTGGGCAAAGATGCAGCTTTTGCTGAAGGTGCCTGGTTTGAAGAAACATGAAGGGGTTCAGAGAAGCTCCTAACTGCAGCATTTATTTGAGCAGAATATGCCCTTATGCTCCAGGCTGAGATTATCTCCCAAAAGTCATACCAAATTAAGTGTATATGCTACTGTTTAAAAATGTATTTTGGTGAAGCAAAATAGAAACTCTTTCATGAGGCTTGAGCTGTCACAGATTATTTTCAAATGTGGTAGATATGTACTGAATAAATCTGTGTGTGGGCGTGGAAAAGCAGATTAGCAGTAATCATACTGCCTCCTGCCTGGGCTGCCTGCTCAATAACACACAGCATAATGCCTACAGATCTTTCTGAAAACATCTCTTCAGTGGACACTTCTCATGCTAGCCACTATAAATTTTTCAGAAGATACTAAACCACATGGTAACTTTTGAACATACCAAGCAGTTCTTTGCAAAACACAGAGGTGGGTCTCTCCCGCTGACATGCTCTCCACTGTATTGAAGAGCGTTGTGGGGCACAAGGTTGTTGATAGGAGTCAGTTCTGGGGCCACTGTTGTCAGGTGCAACCACCAAGTGCAAAACAAATGGTTCCACTTTTCTAGACTTCAAGAAAACCTGAAGTATGTGATTTGTACTCATCTTTGAGCAGTGAATTGGCTTACTGTGGAAGGAAATCTGAGGCACTGTTTCCAGGGGTTATTCACCATATGTTTAAAATCCACCGTATGTAATTGAGAAATAGAGAGCTCTTCTAACCCAGTGTTTGTACATAGAGATTATTAATATACTCTGGGGTTAAAGTGAACACTTAATCCAATGAATTCATTATGCTTGTTTGTGGGTTTTATAGACCTTACCATGGAATATGTGTTTGCATTGGGGAAACAAAAGCAGCAATCAGCAGCTCTTGACTTTCGTTTATCAGGTCTTTCCTAAATGGAATGCAAACACACTTTTCTACTATTTGGCTTTGTGTTAGTGTTACTGATTATATTGTTTCCAAACTGTTTGTGCTGGTCACTTCGATAAAATAAAAGGGTAAAGGCAAAGTCAGTTTTGTTTTTTCAAACCTGTATTGATGCAAATCATTACCTGCAGGTGTTAAAGATCAGTTTTCATCCTTGTTTATTTTCAGTGAAAGTAGCTTGCTTCACATCTTACTGATTTTGAGTACTTGCATCTTCATATTGATTTTTACTTTTATTTCTGGATCTCTCTAGCATTCCTACAGGTGTATTCTATAAATTGCAAAGTTCTCAAACTCCTACACTTCAGAATGATATTTGATTTGTACACATACAGAGACACTTTAATTAAACCATTTCTCTTTCCTACTCCTTAAGAAAATATTTCCATTTCTACTGCACTCTAACTATAGTCGTATTTATATAGAAAGTCAAGATTTTCTTGGACCTAACGCCAGCTGGCAGTGTTCATCTAAGTATGCTGATTTGCATTTCATGAGTTTTAAAATCTCTTACTGTGTTCTGGTTCTGCAATTCTTAACAGGAACACTGGGTGGAGTTCGTCACATTGTAATCTTTATGAATTCTATATACAACTGAGCTGGGATTTTGCTACTGTCTTCAGTAGGGACTGAGTGATCACAAGGTTTCCACAGAATCACAGAATGAAGAAGGCTGTCATGGACCTCTGGAGGTCATCTGGCCCAACCTTCCTTCTCAAGTGGGGCCTCCTAGGGCTGGTTGCTCAGGACCATGTCCAGGGGGCTTTTATTATCTCCAAGTATCAATGGACAATAAATTAAAATTAATGCACATTACTACTGCTTGTTGAAGGAATGTAGCCCTGGGCTAGCTGTAGCTTCCACTTTCTGCAGGGGGGACAGCCTCTGGGGCTGTGCCACCAAGGCTCCTAACTATGGTGATGCTGGCTGCTTGGAGCTGTGTGCCATTGCAACACAGACAGATTAAGGGTCTACAGTGGGGCTGTGCATGGCTGTATGGATTCTGCAGCACAGTGCTATGCTGTTGGTACCACCAGTGTGACCCATGCTACTGAGTGCCTAAATGCCTTTTATCCTGACACTGAGCTCTGCTCTACAGAGCTATGCCCCTGCTGAAGGGGAGTGACTTCTCAGGATATCAGGTAGTGATAGGACTAGGGGGAATGGAATGAAGCTGGAGGTGGGGAGATTCAGGCTGGACATAAGGAGGAAGTTCTTCACCATGAGAGTGGTGAAGCCCTGGTATGGGTTGTCCAGGGAGGTGGTTGAGGCCCTGTCCCTGGGGTGTTTAAGACCAGGCTGGATGAGGCTCTGGCCTGCCTGATCTAGTGTGGGGTGTCCCTGCCCATGGCAGGGGGGTTGGAACTAGATGATCCTTGTGGTCCCTTCCAACCCTGACTGATACTATGATACTATGATAAGGGAGGTGATATTCAGAGGTGCCAGCTTATCCTGCCAGTTGGAGATTTTCCCTATTCTTGCTGCAGCAGGGACAGTGTGAAAACACATGAATGCACCAAGTATTATTGCATGCAGGAGCCTGCAAAGCCACCCTGGACATTGTGGGCCATTGGTTCTGGCTGCTCCTCATCTAGAGAAAGGGAAAGGGTTTGTCCATACTACCAGGTTGCATGAGTGTGGCCATCCTGATGTGCTAGTAACTACTTGACAGAGAGAGCTGCCTGTGTTCACTACTATTAGTCCTCTGTGTTTATCAACAACATAAATGCACACAGAACAAAGCAGGAGAAGCAGACTGGAAATGAAATGGATAAGAAGGCAGAGGAACAGGTTGTCTTTGTGTGAAGCTTCTAAGAAAAGTTTTAAAAGGCTGAATACCTGGAGTGGTCCTTTAACAGATGAACCTGCTCTCCAGGGTCTAGATATACAATAGTACTCTATTGTCAGGAGTGAGAGAATTAATCCTTAGGGAGGAGAAGAGGGGAAGAAATGGTCCTTGAAAAGAGTTGCATAACCTATGTCCAGAAAAGTGGTATCAGCTTCCAACGTGATCACTTGGAGATTATGAAGAAAAAGGCGAATGTCTCTTGGACTACTTCAGGTTCTTGAAAGTTCAGCTGGGAACACATGAATATTTTCCCCAAAACAACCAAGGGATTATTTAAGAAAGTAAACAAAAACCTTCTGGAGCTTGTGAAAAAACTTGTTGATGGTTGGAATCAGCAGCAAGTGAAAAGTTTGTGTTTTAATGGTAGTACCTAAAGACCTGCTAATGTCAAACACTCTTCAAAGAGGAGAGATCTATTGCTCCCAGACAGGTTGTAATATTTTTTTTTTCAGGGCATAACTCTCTGCAATTAAGAACATGAAGGATTTTTTGTGCTGGATGTGCCACTCACTTAAAAGAAGCACCAGTGTCTGACACAAAAGATTGAAAATTATACAAATGGAAGAAGTGCTAAAGTAACCGGGAGCACAAACACATTAGTTCTGCATATCTGCTGTTGCAGGACATGAAGATAATGAGCTTTCCTGACGTCCTCACACAACTTTTCTCCATTTTTCACAGAATGCTTCATCTGAACAGAGTCATCTCCAGAGTCTATAATACGTTCTACTTTACAGAGTAAATAATACAACTACTTGTGCCTGCACTAGAGCTGATGGTGGAGCTGGAAATGGAGACTTTTCTGCTGGCACCTGGGCTTTCTGCAGGTGGGGCTCCATCCTCACCATGGGTTTGTGGGGAATGTGGCCAGGTAAATTAGCCTGTGTACTCTGGTGTATTTATTACTTCCTTTGCTCCTCTTCCAATGACCTTTGTCTTGCATGAGTAGTGCTGTAGTTTTAGCTACCTTCCTCTGTTTTTCAGCATAACTCCAGCCAACTGTCCTGTGATAATTCAGTTGCACACTCTCAGCTTACTAAGCTTATAAACTTCTCTCTTCATAGTGCAGGTAAAATTGTGATTAAATTGTTCTGCTTATTAAAATGTACTTATAAAATAGATATATTTTCACATTTTTATAAGCAGTCCTAATATGGTGTTAACAGTCATACAATGTTCCATTTCACATCACTGTAAGATGGCTTTAATTTATATAGCAGTGGAACAGAGTGGAAAACAGGCAGCAAGTTATTTCCCCATCCATGCAGTTCTCCATCTCTTCTGTTCTGCACTCTTTGGAAACAAGTCAGGCTTTCCTGAATCACTTTATCTTTTGTGAATGTCTCAACATTATGGATAGACTCACCATCAGAAAAAGGAGAGATCTGAATTTTTAGGGGTTAAGGCATAGAAGAGATGGAAAACAAACAGGTGGCAACTCTTTTAATAGACATTTATTTGATGTTCTGAGCACTGTGCAGGAGAACTGGAGCCCTGCAGAACCCTCTACCAGCTCACTTCCATCACAGTCAATCAGATGAGCATGCAAATCAATAAGCCTCTTTTCAAACAAGTCCTTAATCAGGAGCTGGTGCTGTAATAATTACATCCTAGTTCCTCGAGGGCTTGTTGAAGTAGTTACTAATTTAAAGACATCTTTGGCTTGAAATGTGTGTATGAGGGAGTATTTGGAAAGCAGTAAGTAGCTCTAACCTTCTTGGAGGCCGTTTGTTTGATTGTAATATAAATCATGTAGCACTGTAAGGTCAGACTTATCCAACAGCTGGGAAAGGTTGTTCCTTGTGTGTATTCTGTTGTAGGTGAGCTAAGTTTAGTATTTGAAGAGGATACACCTTGGGAGGGCCTGCTATATTTAAGAGCTGCTGTCAGCTTCTTAATCAGTAGCTTATTTGGGAATTTGTGCACAGATTTATGAAGTGTTTTTCTGCAGACAGTGGGGATAAGCACTGCACATGTGTGAGGTGTTACTTTCACAGCCAAGGCACACCATGATAAGCTCTATGAAATGCATATGAAATGGAAAGCTTGGTGATTGAGGTGGAAGATGAGATTCCAGGCAAATGCTAAGCATGAAGGTATCATAGCTCATCAGAAACTGGTTAGCTCCTAATCTGCCAGATGTTGTGTTTGGTATCTTAACACTGAAATTAAATGGCTACTCCTTTATGTTGTCTGATGCATAATAGAAAGGCAAGTGCTTTAGATTACTTGCTCATCTGTAGTTATTTATCCAGACAGTGAAAGAGCTTCCCCCAGCCTCCTGTAACAGAGGCTATTAGTGTGTGGCATGATTTCTTTTTTCTTCAACCCATAAGTTTGCAAGTGCTGGTTTTGGGGATCTGTGAAAGACAGTGTATCACCAGAATCGACCAGAAGCTATGGTTTGCAGGCAGATTGCATTCATTGTACTCAAAGACAATCAACTTTCTTTTGAAATGTGAAGAGTGGAGAATGTTTTCCACACCTTAAAGAAGTTCCATCTACGTCAAACTCTTGATTTCCAGGAAAGATGAAAACTGTCCAGCAGGATTATATCAACATTGGATTTGTTTTTGACCTAAACACTATCTGACTGAATGCAAAAGCTCTAGCAGAAATTGCTGACCTTTTGCATAATTACAACCTCTGCCCTGCTGAAGAACCCTATATGAATCATCTTGCAGTGAAACATAAACAGGATGCTGCCCTTCCATTGCTGCTTTGTTTACCAACATGTGCTCATCTGAACTGCAATGATTTCAAATTAGGTGACAACAGCAGTTTGAAGCAACACGGGTACCCAAGGTCAAAGCTGTGGGAATGGGTAATACTCCCCTTCTCCAACTACTTTTTCCAAGAACAGACTAAAGAAGAGGACTTCTCACCCTCTTCTATGAGGTCAGAAAGGTCTTACTTTGAGACTGATTAAGATAAAATTCAGCAGTGATGTCTGAAGTTCATGGAGAGTACAGTTTGGGGCATCTTTCCTTTTCTTCAAGTTTCACCTGGAACCATACAATTCAACCGATTTTCACAGGAAAATGAGAGTAATTCTCTCTTCTTCCACACTTCTTACCCAGCTGAAATTGAAGCAGCAAGATCCTGAAGTAAAGCCCTAGGGGCTTAAAGAATGTGAAACAGGGTCACCAGCATAACTTTTGTTGGTTTTATTCATACCCATGCCTGTTAGCTGTGTCTCCATTGTGCCTTGTCCCATGTGTTGTTTTTTGGTTATGTTTGTTTGTTTGTTTGTTTTTTAACCTGCTCAGCAGGAGTGAAGCCATGGAAATCCAACTTTATCCTGTCTTCTTTATTAGCAATAGGAAAGCAACCTGGTGGGGGTTGAAGAAGAGCAAGTTACTGCTGAGCCAAAAATGGTTCAAAAAGGCCTCAGGCAAATTAATGAAAACAGATCAAATACTCAGATCTGACTCAGGAAAGCCTGGAGGTACAATACTTTGGAGTCTGGGCTACTGTTCTGAGGAATTATAACTATGGTGCTACTCTTCTTGCACCCTTATGTTTGTTCCTGGCTGCTGGGTAAGACAGAATACTCAGGTGGACCCACTGTAAATGTGAAATTGTTCTTATGGGAAAGTTTGATGAGATTTGGGTTCATAACAATGACTTCAGTTTACTGTGTTGAGTTGACTTTATGATATTTTTGGACTTTATGATGCTTGTGATTAGCATCACTGGACTTTAGAAGCAGGCACTGATTTTTATGCTCTGGGCATCCTGCCACTATTTCAGGATCTGAGGTTCTTAAAATAGTTTACTTGGTAAGAAAGCCAGCATCAATACATAACCAGCATACATTCGTGGAGACATTCAAGGCCAGGCTTGATGGGGCTCTGAGAAACATGATCTAACTGGGGATGTCCCTGCTTTGTGCAGGGAATTTAGACTACATGATCTCTAGAGGTCCCTTCCCCTTCTTTGATCTTGGGGAACTTTATATGGCTCTGCGTCTGCTAGCAACAGATTGGGCACATCTGTCTCAGAAGGGCAAAAGATCCTGGCACACAAGCTGGCAGTGCTTGTTGAAAGGGCTTTAAACTAGGTTTGAAGGGGGAGGGGGTTAAACACAGCAGTACTATAGATGAACCGATGGAGGCTAAGGGTGGTAAGCCAGAGATAGGGGTGAAACCAGCAGCCCAGCTGAAGTGCATGTACACTAATGCACACAGTATGGGTAGTAAACAAGTGGAGCTGGAAGCCTTGGTACAAGAGGAAAACTATGATGTTGTCGCCATCACAGAAATGTGGTGGGATGACTTGCACAACTGGAGCATTGTAATCAATGGCTACAGACTCTTCAGGAGAGACAGGCGAGGGAGAACGGGTGGAGGAGTGGGCCTGGATATTAGGGATGCTCTGGATGTCACAGAAGTAGAGATTAAGGATGATCAACTTGAGTACCTATGGGTAAGAATTAGGGGGAAGGCAAACAAGGCTGACGTCCTGGTTGGAGTCTGCTATAGACCACCCAACCTGGAGGAAGAGGTTGATTCATTATTCTTTAGGCAGCTGGAGGCTGCCTCAAGATCATTTGCCCCTGTTCTTGTGGGTGACATTAACCTGCCAGACATCTGCTGGGAGTTTAACACTGCAGAGAGGAGGCAGTCTAGAAGGTTTCTAGAGTGTGTGGAGGATAGCTTCTTATGCCAGTGGTTACGTGAGCCTACCAGGGATGCAGCCAATAGAGAAGGGCTGGTGGGAGATGTGGTGGTTGGAGGCTGTCTGGGGTCCAGTGACCATGAAATAATTGAATTTTCAATATGCAGTCAAGCTAAGAGGGGCAGCAACAAAACCTCCACTCTGGACTTCTGAAAGGCAGAGTTCAGGTTACTTAAGGAACTAACTTGGAAAGTTCCTTGGGAAACAGCATTTAAAACCGAAGGGGTCCAGGAGACCTGGACCTACTTCAAGAAAGAGCTCTTGAAGGCTCAGGAACAGGCTGTGCCAATGTGCCGGAAGATGAGCCACCGGGGCAGACAGCCAGCCTGGATGGGCAATGAGCTTCTAAAAGAACTAAGGGGGAAAAAAAGGGTGTATGATCTTTGGAAAAAAGGAGAGATACCCCAGGAAGAGTTTAAGGATGCTAGGTGATGCAGGGAAAAAAATAGAGAGGTAAAAGCCCAATTAGAATTTAGACTGGCCACTGCTGTAAAGGAGAATAAAAAATATTGCTATAAATATGTTAACACCAAAAGAAGAGGCTAAACCATGGCACCAAGTCTCTTCCTAAACACCTTCAGTGATGGTGACTCCACCGCCTCCCTGAGCAGCCTATTCCAATTGCCAATCACTCTTTCTGTGAAGAACTTCTTCCTAACATCCAGCCTAAACCTCCCTTGGCACAGCTTGAGAATGTGTCCTCTTGTTCTGGTGCTGGTTGCCTGGGAGAAGAGACCAGCCCCTTCCTGTCTACAACCTCCCTTCAGGTAGTTGTAGACAGCAAGAAGGTCTCCCTGAGCCTCTTCTTCTCCAGGCTAAGCAGCCCCAGTTACTTCAGCCTCTCCTCAGAGGGCTTGTGTTCCAAACCCCTCACCAACTTTGTTTCCCTTCTCTGGACACATTCCAGCAAGTCAACATCTTTCCTAAACTGAGGGGCCCAGAACTGGACACAGGATTCAAGGTGTGGCCCTAACCAGTGCTGAGTACAGGGGCACAATGACTTCCCTGCTCTAGCTGGCCGCACTATTTCTGATCCAGGCGAGGATGCCATTGGCCTTCTTGGCTGCCTGGGCACACTGCAGGCTCATATTCAGCCTACGATCACCCAGTACTCCCAGGTCCCTTTCTGCTTGGCCGCTCTCCAGCCACTGACCCCAGCCTGTAGCACTGCATGGGATTGTTGTGGCCAATGTTTACAACCCTGCACTTAGATGTGTTAAATCTCATGCTATTGGCATCTGCCCATCTGTCCAGCCTGTTGAGGTCCCTCTGCTGAGCTCTGCTCCATTTTTGTGTTATATTACTTCTATTTTCAGAAGGGGAGGTGATTGAAAGTAGATTGAAATCTGGTTGTGGCTTTCAATCCACAGGACAGCCAAAGAGTTCAAAGATTACAAATGATCTCCCTGAATCAAAATAGTTTAAAATAGTTGGGTTTGGGCTTTGACTTTTGTTTTGTTGTTGTGCCTTTTTTTCTTATTCTTTCTTCTTTTTTTTTTTTTTTTTTTTTTTTTTAATTTAAATTAGATAATTCTTAAGTAGTGCTTTTGGGTTTATTTCTTGCCCTGCTACTTTCCTCCTTGAAGAGAATTTGGCTCTAAAGGAAAGAGATTCCCACTCATGCACAGAATTTAAAGGGATGGGGAATACTGGATGGAGGAACCTGAGATGAGTCTGATGCACAGGATTAGGCCAGTTCATGTGAACCAGAGTCATGTGCTGTTGAGTCCTCTAGTCCTTCCTGCTTAGTCATGTGTGTTTTTTGTTTAGTAATGAACTTCAGTTTGTTTGTTTCAGCAGATGCACTAAAAATTATCTGGTCCCTAGTAGTGTCTCAGGGTGGATATAAAGAACCAGAAATCCTGTCCTTGCGCAGGACCGAAAACATGGGGGCAGGAACACAGAAAACCACCCTTTCTCCACTAATCTAGACAATGAGCAAATCTCTACAGGAAACATCAAGGGATTTTTTTCCCCCTCTGTCATCATTCTTGTGAGCACAGGAGAAAAGGAGGTCTGTTTATTTTTTGTTATTTCGTAGGTGAATTCTAGGAACCACATTGGGGGCTTCATAAGATGATCAGTGCTGAAGTTTGTTTAATATTTGCAGGATGACAGGAACAAACCTGAAGAGTTTTCACTCAAATTAGGACTTTTTATCTACTTTAGTTTTCAAAGTCTGAATGTGAATATACAGAGCTCTGTAGAACTCTGCTAGAAAATGAGGCTCTTGCCATTCATGAGAGGGAAAGGAAAATTCCAAAAGCTGTTTGTGTGACTTATTCTGTTCCATGAAGTTCATGGACCATGAACTGCTAAGTTTAAGACTCATATGACTATAAAAGGATTATTTTAATTTTCTAGATATGAAGTTTAATGTCTTGTCACAGGGTCACTTCTCAAAGAACAATCACTCAGTAACTCACTAATTTCTGCAACAGCTGAGCTGGGGAAGGAGAGTTCCGCCTTATGCAACTACAAAGACAAATTCGAATGCAGTTACAAAGTGACCTTGTTTCTGTTATTTTGAAAATTCATAGTGTAATTTTCCTCCAGACACATCCTACTGTGCACATCCAATGCTCGTTTATACCACTGGGATTCCTGTTGTTTTTACTTCACAGCTTTTTCACCACAAACAGCAAAATAACACTGATTTAAACAGTGTGCTAGAAAGGGCCCTAAGTATTTGTGGTCTCACATTGATAATCATGCACATCATAGGCACTTTCAAAAACTTACTGTCCATTTAGTTTTGACCCTTCATTAATATCTCTCAAAAATGGAATTTTGCCAAGAGTGGACAAGCATCTTACCTACTGGTGTATGCCTGACCCTTTATGATAGCAGTTACTGTGAAATTACTTGTGTTAAATATTGGCCAGGAAAATGCATGTTTTTGTGCTGATTCTTATGATTGCAAGCCTCTAGTACTGTGTGATTAAGCATCACAGAATCACAGATTTATTGAGTCTGGAATTCACCTATGAGATCATCAGTCCAGCCTATGACCTAACACCACCACATCAATTAGACCGTGTCACTAAGTGCTACATCCAATCTTTCCTTAAACACCTCCAGGGATGGCAACTCCACCACCTCCCTGGGCAGTCCATTCCAGTGTCTAATTACCCTTTCTATGAGGAAATGCTTCCAAACATCCAACCAAAACCTCCCCTGGTGCAGCTTCAGGCCATTCCTTCTCATTTTGCCACAAGTTGCCTGGGAGAAGAGTCCAACCCCCACTTTACTACTGCTTCCCTTTAGGTAGTTGTAGAGTGTGATAAGATCCCCCTGAGTCTCCTTTTCTCCAAGCCAAACAACCAGAGCTCCCTCAGCCTCTCCTCACAAGACTTTCCCTCTAGTCCTTTCACCAGTCTCCTGAAACAGCCAGATGATGTTACTAGGAAGAAACCCCTTATCTCTCATCCATTCATTGGACATATTTATCTTTGGTAACCAGGTGTTAAGACACAAATTTGGGTGAAGCTTCGTGGCACTGGCAGAGCCAATCTATTAGGTCATTGCTATCAGGACAGTTGCCTGCTGGCTACAGAATCATAGAATTGTTTCAGCTGGAAAAGACCTCTAAGATCATTGAGTCCATCTGTAGACCTAACAACACTGTGGCTGTTAAATCATGTCCTGAAGTGCCATGTTCACACATTTTTTTAAATACCTCCAGGGATGGTGACTCCACCACCTCCCTGGACAGCCAGTTTCAATGCCTGATCACCCTTCAAGATGATCTGCTCTATGACCTTAACCAGCACTGAGGTCAGACTGACAGGCCTGTAGTTCTCAGGGTCCCCCTTCTGGTTGTTCTTGTAGACGGGTGTCACGTTTGCCAATCTCCAGTCAGCTGGACCCACCCTGGTTAGCTAGAACTGCAGGTAAATGGTGGGAGGTGGCTTGATGAGCACTTCCACAAGTAAAGATTGTCCTTCATGCCTTTTTCCCCACCCCGCCACCTCTTTTCTTTTCCCTGTTGTCTTTCCTGAGAAGAGAGTGACAATGTATCTTATAGTGACTGTAAGCTGTTTGCTTGGCTCATCTTGTTAAATGCCTGCCTGGCTTTCAGACAATCTGTTTACATGCACTTCCTCCTGACCTTTTTATTAGTTTTTAAAATTTTGTTTTGCTTTTTAAGAAAAGAGATTGTTGATGCAGCTTTGTAGTTGAGACTCTTCCAAGTGTTTTCACGTTAGCATGACCCATAAGTGTAGTATCTCATAAAACACTAACGTGCTCTGAAACTGAGTCAGAAGGAAGCACATCAAGTGCATACAAATACCTTGCTGTTTAGAAGTTGCATGGTTGATGGAAATAGAATGGTCTTTAGCATGCATTTTATCCTGGAAAGCCTCATAGCTTGTTCATTTTCTGTTTTGAGATAATATGCTCAAACTCTGACTTTTTAATATTATACAATGAAGTAGTTAAAAAACATTAAACAAAGTGAAGACAGTTTAGCTATTTTGAAATGTTATGCTTTTCTCTAAATCATTGCAATTCTCTAAATCCCCTGGCGATTTTTGCAAACAAGATGATTGAGAAAACCATGTAGTGAGAAGCCAGAGGAGAGGAGACAGCAGAGCAATTTCTTAAACACAACAGTTTTGTTTGAGAAGAGGGAGAAAGTACAGATCAGCATTGTCAGTCAGTGGAATAGATCAAGACTGCTTCTATGTTTGCTAGATTTTATTCAGTCCTTGATTCTTCCATAGCTTCTCCATCAGCTGCCAAGTTGGTGTGGGACACCAAGGTATGGTTTGACCCGCTCTGGTCCTGCTCAAGCCTTCCAGCATCTGTGGCTGACCTAGTGCTCAGCAGGATGGAGAGCAGGATGGTGGAGGATGTGTGGGAGTCACTTCTGGCAGCAGGCTTTTTTCTGGATTCAGGATCTGAGTCCTGCTCTCCTAGAAACCGGTACTCCATAAGGAATAATATTTACCTTCAACTTCTCAGTCTTAGTAGTAAAACTGAAACATTGAAAACAGTGTTTTCTAAAAGGTTACCTTGTTTAATAAATACTGCATGCTCTCATCTCTTATTCAGCACCGGTTCTGGCACCTACTGGGGTTAATATGGAGTGTTGATCCTGTGTTAAAACTTGCAGCCTGCTGAGTCTATACACCTGCCTTTCCCCTCTCCCCCCCCCCAACACACTACTCGTACTGTCTCAGCTCTATTTTCATTTTAGTGTACCATATCTGATCCCTTAAATTCATGACAATAACTTCTGTCACTGCTAGATGGCCCTTACTGTGAAACTGTACACAGGAGATTGTTTCATGCCTAATTCCAGGTGGGCAAATGCTTTTGGAGTTTCAGGGTTTTGGCAGATATATCAGAGTCTCAGAATCCTTTGGCATACTTATTAGTAGTTGTTGACCTGGTTCATGAAGCAAAGTAGATTTTTTCATTTCAGAGAAGGTGGACTGTTTGGTTCAAATGTGTAAAAAAAGGCGTGGAAATGAATAACTTCTGTGGATGTTTAGCATACTTACCAGCACACAAGTACGTAGTTCTTTAATTAAATCAGATAACAACAAATAGCCTAGTTATTTTGTGTGTATATCACCCCCAGAACACCTTTTAATGAATATGACAGCAAGTTTTGAAGTTGCTGGAGTAATTGTACCTCCTAGCTAGGCCCAGGTCACCAGCTGTGGTGTATTCCCAAACAAGTGTGTCTGACAGAAGTTTAGCCCTTGCCAGGCTACAGTGCTGCTCCTAATCCTTGAACGCTGCCGTCATGATTTGTCAGGGGCCTGTAATCTGCTCCTCATGTAACTTGTGATGCAGGGAGGCTGCAAGTCTGCCACTGTCCCACCATGCCAGACATCTCTTTGCTTCTCCAAGTTTCTGTTTCTCCAGCCCAGCCTGTCTCTAAGGACCACCACAGGCACCCCCTGTCTCTAAGCTTTTTTGGTGCTCAGCAGACAGGTATGTCCTGGTTTGAGGCCAGGCAGATCCTCTCTTGCCCCTGACAGGGGCAAAAGAATGACACTCACATGGATTGCAGAAGTGATATAAAGTTTGAATGGAAGAGCAATTAGTGTTTTACAGAAACTACAAGCAGTGACAAAGATACCCCCAAATGTACAGAGTCCCTTCCAGCACACCCAAAGGTTCCCGACACTTCCCATCTCCCCACCTGAGGGTACACCCAAAACCCCTAGGGCTCTTTCTTCCCCTGCCCACTGCTAGGCTGGTCTCAGTCTGAGACTGTGCCCCCCTCTGCTCCCCCAGCATTAGTCCTAGCCAGGCCTAAGAGGCCTTGAGATACTCCCCCACTGTTACCCGATAGGGAGAATCTCTCATGGGAGCAGAGAGGGAAGAAAGAGGAAGAGAAAGACTTTGCAGATGGATTTATAGGGTGCAGGATATTAAGGGTGTGAAATATGCTATTTCCTGTGTCCACCCACTGGGATGGACACTGGAGGTGCAACTTATGTGGCAGGATCAGGAGCAACCCATCCCAAACAGCCACACAGGTACCATTGGAGCCCCTTCAGGAACTGTTGTAGCTGGAAGAGCGTCAGCTGAAGGAAACTGAGCACCTTCAATATGAGTTGCAGTTCTTACTCACCTGAATTGCTACATGCTACTTCTAGGATGCTTCTGTTACTAACTGTTATACTAATGACCACCTAACTCCTGTGACAGGAAGTTAATTGACTTGGTCGCAAATATACAAAGTTCTTTTTCTGTTTCCTGACTGATACCTTTCTGCTTGTCGTTTGAAAGAAACATTATATCCATTTAGGAGGACAGGAATGCCCTCTCGCCTGCACCATGCACTGAAAGAATTTGATCTCTTTCCCTTCAGCCAGCATTGGACAGCCGGGCAGGAGGCCTCTCTGGTCCTGTCTGATGCATGCCCCCTTGCTGCAGTAAATCTCACCACAATAGCAGCATGATTTACAGCTGCTGAAACTGTAGGTAGGTTTTGAAATATGGAGTGTTGGGAGTGTGAGACTGTTGCTTTAAAGAATATGCCTCTGGAGTTTGTATCACAATAATCTTTGCCTGTGATGCTTATTTGCTTTATAAACTCATTTCAAATGAGAAGGGGATCTTTATCTTTCTAGCACAAAATATGTTAGTTTATATCCCTAAAATCCATGAACTAATAGTAAGCAGAAGTACTGACATCCCTTGCCATGGCTTCTTGGGTAATCTTTGGTGCAAAATAATATTTCACTGTGAAAATTTCTAAGTTTATATGAAAGAATTCATAAGATTAAAAGGATAAAATATATATATACTGAAGCACTGAAACAGAACAATTACTAAACTAAGCTGAGAAGCACTCTGAAATATCATGGCTAGGAAAAAACCAGAACAGTCTTGTCCACCCTACACTGGAAAAGCAACTCTAATTCCGGTGTTCTCTACCTTGCACATACTGACTTTTCAGCCTTAATAATAATTTTCTTCCATGCCCTGAGGGTGAGCTGGGAGCATGCTACCCAAGCAGAGTTCAGGGCTTGTAATTGCAGCTGTGCTGAAATTGTGGCAAGATCCTTGCCAGTTTTGCTGTTTTCTTCTGTGCATTTTCTTGCCTGGCTGCCTTGAGTTTTTCATGTTAAATGTTTGCTTATGTCTTTTGTCTATGGAAGAGGGAAACAGAATGGAGATCCAGAATAGTGATAAAAACCCCTGTGTCCCGGGTGGATGCCAGAAAAGAAAGCTGTGGCCCTGATACCTGGCTAAGGAGCTTCTCCTGGAAGGGGCAGAGGGATCCATGAGACTTCTGTGCTGCATTCACAGAGAAGGCAGAATGGGAAGGAGACTCAGGGTATTTGAGGACTTTGGTGTTGATAATGTTGCCTTACTATAATAACTGCTAGCAAAAGCAGTTTCAGCTGAGCAGAGGCTGATAGCTGTACACAGCCCAACATTCAGCTTGTATTGGATATTTTCATGAAGTACCTTCCCAGGCTGCCAAACTATTCCTCTTCATTAATAATCAACAGGCCTGTGGCTTCTTCCATTAGCCTATGTTTATATTTGTTGTCCTGAAAGGACCTAGTTCTGACATATTTAATTGATGGTAAGAACCCAGAATAAAGGCTTGTAGGTCTGACAAATAAATCACCTCTTCAGATGCAACTAGTAAATATTTGTTTTCAGAAAGTTACTGTGGTTGATTCTAGCTCAGGTAATACTTCAGTGTATATGCTTTCATCTTCCTGGGCTGCATTCCCAGGAAGCCCTGACTAGGCATGCAATTTCTAAATCCCTCGATATAACTGATTTCTGCTTAACTGTCATGCACTCTTGCTTGAAATTTCACATGTCTTGGGACAGTGTTGTGTAGCTGCTTGTGTATAGTATGCATAAAGGTCCCTACATTTTGCTGACATGGTTTTTCCTGCAATGGAGCACAGCAACTGCTTAAACTGGTGAAGCAACAGTAAACTTCAAATTATCAAGCAAAAGAAGAAACTTCAGGTATAGTTCTAAGACAGGATGGATAAATTCCTATCTTGTGTCATTCCAGTACCTCCTGGGAGGTAATTTAGGAAAGGAATTTGATTTGCTTTTTGGTTATTCTATTAAATGGAGCATATTTAGACTGATGCTGCTGAGATGCAATAAACCCATAACAACCAACCAACTTTCGTGGAGGCACTTTTCAAGCTAGGACCACATTTCTGAGGCAAATCTATTGAAATTCACATTTGCCCAAAGCATCTGGCAGTGCTGGTATGTCTTGTGCCAACTTATGTTAGAGATTGTTGTGAAATGCTTACTTTATTAATTTTCATCTTCTTTACCCACATTCCTTCCTAACCCCTGCTCCCCCACCCAGACTTCACAACAAAGAGATTAATCAGACTCCACCATAAACACTCTGGAACAAAAAGAAAGGACATAATTTTCTTTGTGAGGGATGTGGGTTGGGGATGAATCCTGGCTCTCATTTTGAGGTTGGTTTCCTGGGTTTTCTGTATGTATTAAGTTAAAAGAACTACTCATGTGAGTTAAATTAAATGCATACTTTGGTTTACAGAATTGAGGCTATGTTATCAGATGTTTGGATGTTAGTTTGCTTTCAACAATTAATTAAAAATGATGGAAAACTGCTTTTAATGTGCCATTAGGCAAAAAGTCATTAGAATTGGCAATCTATAAAAGACATTTAGGTCACAGATAATTTCCAGACTGAAATTAATTTTGCATCATGGTAATGACTGTGACCTTAGCACATGTTCTGACACTTCCACTAATTCTCTCAGGGCATTCTTCTTTCCTAGTCTTGCTGATGGCCTTCCAGTATCTGAAGGGGGCCTACAAGAAGTCTGGGGAGGGATTTCTCAGGCTATCAGGTAGTGATAGGACTAAGGGGAATGGAATGAAGCTGGAGGTGGGGAGATTCAGGCTGGACATGAGGAGGAAGTGAAGCCCTGGAATGGGTTGTCCAGGGAGATGGTTGGGGCCCTGTCCCTGGAGGTGTTTAAGACCAGGCTGGATGAGGCTCTGGCCAGCCTGATCTAGTGTGGGGTGTCCCTGTCCATGGCAGGAGGGTTGGAACTAGATGATGCTTGTGGTCCCTTCTAACCCTGACTGATACTATGATGTCTCTGAAAAACTCTACCAGGGCAATCACAGGTAATGCCAATGTGGACAGAGCTCTACTGGCATGCTCTACAGCTCACAACATAAGACATCACAAATGTAGAATAAATAGAATAGAATAGAATAGAATAGAATAGAATAGAATAGAATAGAATAGAATAGAATAGAATAGAATAGAATAGAATAGAATAGAATTACCAAGGTTGGAAGAGACCTTAAAGATCATCGAGTCCAACCTGTAACCACAAACCTCACAACTAGACCATGGCACCAAGTGCCACATCCAGTCCCCTCCTGAACGCCTCCAGGGACGGCGACTCAACCACCTCCCCGGGCAGCCCATTCCAATGGCGAATCACTCTCTCGGTGAAGAACTTTCTCCTCACCTCGAGCCTAAACTTCCCCTGTTGCAGCTTGAGACTGTGTCCCCTTGTTCTGTTGCTGGTTGCTAGGGAGAAGAGGCCAACCCCTTCCTGGCTACAACCACGCTTCAGGTAGTTGTAGAGAGCAATGAGGTCGCCCCTGAGCGTCCTCTTCTCCAGACTAAACAATCCCAGCTCCCTCAGCCTCTCCTCATAGGGCTTGCGCTCAAGGCCTCT
Organism: Picus viridis; assembly: GCA_033816785.1. NCBI lineage: Eukaryota > Metazoa > Chordata > Aves > Piciformes > Picidae > Picus > Picus viridis. Next base: position 69,647,642 of record CM066606.1, on the reverse strand, counting down.
CCCCAGCCTTGTTGCCCTTCTCTGGACACGTTCAAGTGTCTCAATGTCCTTCTTAAACTGAGGGGCCCAGAACTGGACACAGTACTCAAGGTGCGGCCTAACCAAAGCAGAGTACAGGGGCACAATGACCTCCCTGCTCCTGCTGGCCATACTATTCCTAATGCAGGCCAGGATGCCGTTGGCCCTTTTGGCTGCCTGGGCACACTGCTGGCTCATGTTCAGCCTCCCATCAACCAGCACCCCCAGGTCCCTCTCTGCCTGGCCGCTCTCCAGCCACTCTGACCCCAGCCTGTAGCGCTGCCTGGGGTTGTTGTGGCCAATGTGCAGAACCCGGCACTTGGATGTTTTAAATCCCATGCCATTGGACTCTGCCCATCTGTATTTAATGTCCAATAATAAAATAATAAAGATGAGAACAAAAACCTCCTACTTTTTAGCTTCCCATTTAACAGATACTATATAATTCTGTTATATAAAAGATTTCTCTTTTGGGATGGTTAGGGGAGACATAGTAAGATAAAAAAACCCTATTGTTTCACTGGATTACAATAGAGATGGGGAAAGATTAAGTGCTCCCAGACTGCACGTAATAAGAATTTTATGCACTTCACTGGAAATCATAAAAGACAGTATCATGGCATACAGCTCAGATGAGAGCTCAGCTACAACTCTTACTGATTGCTGCATTGCTTTCGTATCATCCTATAACACAGCAACATGAACAGAAGCCCAGACACAGATGAGTGGTATCACTTCTATATATATGGCTTGCCCACAAGAAAAAAAGAGAGCATACAGCTACCCTGCTGTCTTTACCCTATCAAGAACTCCTGTTACAGTGGGAAACACTGGTTGCTTGTTCTTGGCTTTTACTTTTTTTTCCTTTTTGCCATTTTTAGTTTGTTTGTTGTGGTTTTGTTGTTTGTTTGGTTGTGTATTTTTAAAAAAGTCTCTGAATGATGAACTGAGGCTCAATGAGAGATGACTAAGGTTTTCCTGAATTGTGCAGTGCTTATGCTAATGTAGGTGCTGCAGAGGTATATAATGCTGAGCCACAGGTTCCAGCTCCTTATGCAGTGAGCTGAAGAAGAGTGCAAGGAGATCCTTCCTATGTGTATGCTGTGCCCCGGGAATAAAATAACAGCATGCAAATATAACTGCAGTGGAAGGATCAGCAAGTTGGCAGCTTATGTATATCCAGAGATGTATTTTTAATGAGGCCCCAGGTACGTTGGGAGTGGTAACTTTTGTATTTGCATGAGGTATATAAAATGGTTCAGTAGAGGCTGTCCATACTTTTTTAATTTTTTTTTTTTTTTTAAAGGAGACAAATTGTGCTACCAAAGCATGTTTATGTCTTTCTGGTTTTGCCTCTTTCTAGCTGCAGTGATTTTCTTTCTGTGAATCCATGTGTTGTGCTGCATGGAGTAGCATCTCAACACACCAAAAAGACAGAAATTGTTGTGCGGATGGGCTAGGAAGCTGTCCTAAAGAACTGATGCTCTACAGGGAGTGGCATCTTTATCAGTGTTCCCATTTCCACCTTAGCTACACTGTCGGCTTCAGCCAGCACATGGGCACTGTGAGGATACTACCACAATTAGCATGTGTTGTGTTCTGTGAACAAAAAAGCCATCAAGTCATTATGAAAATGGAAGGGTTTAAGAAATTTCAAAGACATCAAAACATCTCATTGGAAAGATGTAACGTTTAAAAGAGACAATTTATTGCCAGATTTTAGTCTGGTAAATGCCAAGTAACTGCAAGAAAAATGGCTATGCCCAGAAATTCGTCCTAAGATAGAGTGTTGGATTTCATAAGGCATTATCTTCCCTTCAGACCTTGGTTAACCAAATTACTCCTTCTTTAACTGATGCTACAGTACCCTTCCTGGACAGCCAGCCCTCACTGCCGTTTCCAAGCTACTTGCAGATGCTGTGCCTCTGTCCCTGCAAGACAACATACTTTTGTTGACCTCTACCATTTTCTTCCTCAGGTGTTTCTTTTCCAGACTGTCTGGAAATGATAATCAGTAGTTTTTGTTTGTTGTTGGGAAACAGTCTACACCTTTGAGCATCTTTGATGTCCCTTCTCTGAACTCTGCTTAATTCTGTTATTTGCTACTGAAGATGAGAGAAGTGGAACTGCACACAGTATTCAATTTGTGGATAAAGCGTGGATAGAATGATGTTCTTGGTTTTAGCCTCTGTTCCTTTTCCAGTAATTCTTAATATTTAGTTTGCTCTTTTACTGTTACTGAGCACTAAGCTGATTTATTTATGGAACTATTTATCATAACCTCAAAATTTTGGACTTAAGTAATACCCAGGTTGTAAAACACCATCTGACATTTGAAATAAGGATATTTCTTTTTCCTTTGGGGTTGACATTATTCTTATCTTCCCAGAATTTCATCTCTGTGTTATTATTCAATCATTCAGTCTCATGAGGTCATTGGGAAATTGTCCTTTTCAGCTACCCTGCACAAACAAGCACCAGCAAACACTGTCACCACCATTGCTGTTTTCAGATCACTCTGGATTTGTTGAACACCGCAAGTCCTAGAGAAGACACTTGAAGAGCATTGTCTGTCACTGCCCTCCATGGCATAAGCTGCCTGTTTGCCTTTGATAGTATGGCTTGCTGGAATTGTTACAAATGCAAGACATTGTCATATCTTTTCTGCACACTTGCTGATCTGTCCAGAGGAATGAAACATGTTTGCAGAGTGGGACCTGCCTGTGTAAAAATGTGCTGACACTTTTCAAGTCTACCTTTTTCTTCACATACTATATCCCTACATTCCTTGATTCCAGCTGTTTTGGCTAGGAACCCTCCTTATCATATTTTCCTGCTTTACAAAAGAGGAAGGCATCCTACCACTGTGAGGTCAAGGAAATGCTGAGCTGGAGAGATCAGTTTTGGTGTGAGAGGCTCTGTGCATTGATTGCTCGGACACTGAGAGCCCCAGATTTTTGTAGCATTTTCTGCTTCTTTTCTCTTCCTACTCCTAGGTTTGTATTGAAGGATTCAATCAGAGGACTCCTTCTTTTACCACAAGGCCTCTAATGAGAATATGGAATAACACAGATGCCTTAGGACAAATGTAAGGGGACTGTCCCTCCAGAGTGACAGCTCAGCTTACTGTCAGCAATCCTTAGCTGCTTGCACACCTTCATGCAATAATTCCTTCTCTGATTGAGCAAGTAATCTTCCATAAAATGCTAGCTGCTGTTTATCAAAGTTTGCTTCCTTTGCTTGCTTTTTAAGAGACTCGTTTTTCTCCCTGTTGAAAAGTAATAGGTTGGCCTGGCTTTGCCCTTGCTGCGCTTGTATTCTCCAGTTTCTCTTTCACTCTGTGTTTCATTAGGCTGTCTTTCCTAATTTGCTCTGAAACTATAAATGTCATTGGCATTTGTCTAACAGAGGTAATTTTGAATAGTTCACTTCATCTGCCTGTATGGACATTAATTTCCTATTATCCACCCACAACATACCTTCACAAAATAGTGACGATTATGGAAAGTATTTACTATCAAAGCTGAGATTTCATAGAAGAGACCCTAGAAGTTTTGAGATGGAGTTTGTCTGGTTGCTTTAATCAAGAGTGCAGAAAAACTTTCATTCCAGCTTCCACTTCATCTGAGGTGATTTTCATCTTCATACCCCTGCTCCCATCTTCCCTTTGCACTTGCTATTAGCATTTTCCTGTATCACTTATTTACTCCTGATTTCACTTTTGTTTAGGTCCTGTCTATTTATCCTTGTGGTGTTAGAGATCTTTCTGACTTAGGTAGCTGAATATAGTCAGTTGCTGAATTTCCATCACAAAGTCACACTTTTAAAAGCTTTCACATCAACACCCTGCTTCTTTAGTCCTACAATGTGCTTCGTCTTCAGTCTTTTCCTTGTCAGCTTCTTTGACTAGCTGTAAAATTACTGATACATAACTCATTGCTTTGTACATGAAACTGCAGTGTATGGGTTGGGTGTATGTTGCCTTCTGACCCGTAAACCACTTTACGATGCGTAAAGTTAGTCCAGTAATGGTTTAACAGTTTCACAGAGTTCAGCATTTGGCCATGCTTCATATTTGTTTGTAGAAGTTCAGTCTTGAGTAATACTTATCCTCTGGAGTATGTAAATATTTTCCTTCAGAGTAACTCTATGAGTTTCTTCAGTGGATGATGAAATTGCACATTAAAGGGATGATTTTCCATTTCCCTCTGAAAGGACTTAGACTTTACATAGCTTACAGGATGTGAGCTAAAAGGTCTTCTTGTTTGTGGTTTTTTTTTTTTTTTTTTTTTTTTTAATATTTTCTTCTGGATGTGATCGAACTTGCAGAAAAGTCTTTGTGCTTTTGAGGGAAACAGTCACCTGGTAATATAGTAGAAGAAAACAACTCATCACTGCCTGGGATTTCTGTTATGTGTAATAAATGGAGAGTACATAAAGTTGCTGTGGGAGCATTCCTTCTGCTGCTTGATTGAAACCCTGCCAGGCCCTGGCAGTGCTGCTTGCTGTGAGTATGAGGGCTCATGCAAAGCTTTCATTTTGAGCAGCACTATCTTTTTCACAGTGATATGAGCCAGGGAAGGTCACAACAAAAGTGCTATTGTTGGTGCCTCCTACAGAATGCCCTCACAGTGCTAGGCAGGAGTCATAACATTGTGTGGTGGTCTCTGAAACAAAGGCTGCCAAGAACCTGGATAAGATTGCTATACTTCCTCTTATTCAAACTAGAGATGGATGTTGGTTTTACCCCAAAAATGCAAGATCTGCTTAGCTGTGTGTGGTAGTTGGTTTTGCTAAGAAAGCTAATTGGGCTTTATGCTCATGCAGGAGTGTTGTGATCATATGGAGGCTATGAACATTCAATAGGCAGAACAATTAATAAAAATATCAATAACTTTATTAATTTCAAAAATCCCATGGAAAATATTAATAAAACCTATTTACTGGTTTGAAATATTTGGTTGTGGAATAGATATCTTACCAGCAGGAACATGTAACAATTTAAACAATATGAGCAAAAATCCAGAAACAACAAACAGCGATTTAAACTGTAAAGAAAAAGGGACCATTTGCAATGGAGCTAGATATTGCCCACAAAGTGGGGGGGGAGGAGGGGGAGGGGAACTCCAAGAATTCTCTAGGGCAACAGACCTTCAATAGACGCTTACAAAAATCAGATTTCACAATTACTCACTGATCCTGGCACCCCACAGCATGCGTGGGGGATTTCAACAAAACCAAAATGGCATCGACCATGTGAAAGCTTCAGGAACAGAGTTTCACTTTCTGTTGGCTTCTGCAGCTTATCACTGAGGCACATTCAGGATTTATCCCCGAAGGCTTTGTGGCTGAAAGCTTTGTAGCAAAAAGGTTGCTCCCGAGGTTTGCAGGGTCTGTTGACTTTGTAGCTTTGCCTATTTGGAGAGGTTCTTCAGCTGAAATCTTCACAGCGGTGCTTGTTGCTTCTTCCAGTAAAACGAAACTGTCCTGGGGACTCTTGGCTCCTCCTGGGGTTTGTCTCTCAGCCCAGCAAGACATATCTGCTCTGCTCCTGGGCTTTACAATGCTATACAGTGAGGGATCTTTGCAGTCCTGTTTGAGTAAACTGAAACACAGCTGAGATTCCAAGCAAGGCTTGTGACTTCTCCCAGAGCTTGGACAATTGCAAGGCAAGGCACTGGCTCTTTGGGCTGGTATTTACAGATTTCCTGAGACAACAATGGCCAGTGACATTGATTGAGAGATAAAAACCTGACACTATAACCTATAGAAGGAGTTTTCTCCAAACCTGGCCAAAGGCACGCACACCTGGACCACTTGGACTCCAGGGCATGTTCAGACAAGCCTGGGCAACGTGGGCATTTTCCTGAAAAACCAGACCTGTTGGCTCTTGCCTCATTGTCTGGTTCAGAGCATTTTGAGGCTTTTTGTCCCTTCAGGACCAGGAGTGTGTGCAGGGAGTGTGTTACATACAGACCTGGAATGCATGACCTCCATCTATCTCAAGTGGTACCTGGATCATTTACCTGCAAAGGAAAAGTTCATGTTGATAACTTGAACATATCCAGAGAAGGGCAATGAGGCTGATGAGAGGTCTCAAGCACAAGCCCTATGAGGAGAGGCTGAGGGAGCTGGGGTTGTTTAGCCTGGAGGAGTCTCAGAGGACACTTTATTGCTGTCTACAACTACCTGAAGGGAGGTTGTAGCCAGGAGGGAGTCGGTCTCTTCTCCTAGGCAGACAGCACCATAACAAGAGTACACAGTCTCAAGTTGTGCCAGTGGAAGTTTAGGGAGTGTGTACCCTTTCTACCCGCCTCCTTCACCATTTTCAGGATTTTTTTTTTTTTTTGGCTGCTATTTGTTTATTTTGACTTTGTTCTTAATCATAGCTGTGTATAGAATAGCTAAAAATCCAGAAATAACAGCATAACAAGTGTTTGCTCTGTGTGCATATAAACAAATGTCTAGTTCTGACATTCTAGAAAGAGTTGTTATGACATTCTGGTCCAGTTAGGATGATTTTGGGCACTGTATAAAATGTATTTCCTTCTAGATCTAGCTCATATATGAAATTTATTAGTTACAATAATGAGCCATTAAGACAGTCCAAGAATTTGGGTTAGTTGCTTTCCACCACTAACTTGGAAAAAAAGGACTTTTGTTTTCCCCATCAGATTATAGAAGTCAGCCTCATGATGACAAAGACGACACTGATTTGACATCTTTTACCTCAGGCCAATTTAAGGTACAAAGCAAAAACATTTGGTGTGCACATTATCCTGGCTGGTACAATGTTTAGACTCAGGCATAAAAAGAGCAGGTATAGAGCAGAACACATTGAGAAATGTCTGACAGCTGGTATTAATTTAATTGATTCAGGGGATTATACTAAATTAAACCACAGAGAAAAAACATTCAAAATGCTACTTCAGCGGGGATGTTCAGTTCTGCTAGGGGGAATCTGATTAAATGTCACACTAATAATTTTCAAACAAGAAGATCTAATCCCTTCTTCTGCTTTTGCTTAATAGTGAAAGCTTCTGTGCTCTTATAGCACCAATCTTAAGATCAGAACTTGTTCTCCTCTGCCAATGCTTTTTACTGATTGCAACCATGCCTTCAACATTCACAGGCATTACTGTTAAGGAAATGACAACCTCATCCCATGCTATTTCTCAGGTTATTAACACTTTCTCATAGTTCCTAGTTACTTCCTGGGCCACTGAGTCTCTTACACTATCACCCATTCTGCAAGTAATGTCACTGACTTCAGGCATTTCTGCCTAGATAGTCACGAATTAACTGATTTTCTGGTTTATGCATACATAGTAGTGCAGTGACACAAAAAGCTATGTAGGAAGGCTATTTTGAGAGCTGTAAGGGTTGCCAGTTTAGATACTTGAAACCTAAAGAATGCCCAGAATTACAGCATATTGAGCAGCCTTATTTAGCATGTACAGAATCACAGAACTGCTGAATGTATTTTGTTGGAAGAGACTTGGAAGATCATCCAATTGACCCAGCACTGAAAGGTCAACATTAAACCATATCCCTGAGCACCAGGTCCACATGCTTCCTGGATAGCCCCAGGGATGTGGGCTCTACCAGTGCCATGGACACACCATTCCAATGTTTGATAACCCTTTCAGTGAAGAAATGTTTCCTAATACCCAGCCTAAACCTCCCCTCGTGCAACTTGTATCCATTTCCTCCAATCCTGTTGCTTGTTATCAAGGAGAAGTGGCTGGCCCCCTCCTCACTTCAACTTCTGTTCAGGTAGTTGTAGAGAGTAATAAGGTCTTCCCTCAGCCTGCTCTTCTTTAGATTGAACAATCCCAGCTCCCTCAGACACTCCTCATAGGTCAGTGGCTCTAGGCATTTCACAAACCTCATTGTCCTTCTCTGGACACACTTTAGCACCTCAATATCCTTCCTGTAGTGAATGGCTGAGAACTGAATACAATACTTGAAGTGTGGTGTCACCACTGCTGAGCACAGGGGGATGATCACCTCCCTGTTCTTGCTGGCTGCTGGCCACTGTGTTTCTCATAAAAGCCAGGATGCCACTGGCTTTCTTGGCCGCCCGGGCACACTGAAGAATCATGTTCAGTCAATTAGCAACAAGTGCCCCCAGAATGCTCTCCAAGTTGCAGCTTTCCAACCACACATCCTCAGGTCTGTGGCTTGCTGTGGGGATGTTGTGACTCAAGTGCAGGACCTGGCACTTGGCCTTGTTGAACTTGATACAGTTAGCCTTGGCCCATTGTCTAACCTGTCCCTACCCTCTATCAGATTGATACAGCCACCTAGCTTGGCGTCATCTGCAGACTGACTGTGGGTGCACTCAGTCCCCTCATTGAGATCATGAACAAGGATAACACAACATCGTCTCTAATTACAAGGTGTTGTATCTTGCTCCTGCCCTAAGCTCTCTGCCTTCTTCAGTACTGAGAGCGGAACTACTCTGAGGCTTCACTGAAGGACAAGTGCAGGTAAGTTTCCTTTTTCTAGGGACAGCCTTACTTAATGTTACTTCTGGAGGTGCCCAACCAGCTGTCGTTGGAAGAGTCCTGCCAAAGAAGGACAGAGTCTCTGTCTGGATTAGATCTCCTGCCTGTTGTCTGATTGGGCTCTTACCTCTCCCACCAGCTAGTCAAAGTCCTGCTTCTTCCAGACCAGCAAGACAGTCCACTGGTTACTGCCATAAGCGGTGCATAGACTAGGTGCCACCACCTGCCCAATGCTTGAGAACCCAATTCACCATCTAGCCCAGGCAATGTACTGCAGTCAAAGGCTGCAGAGAGGCTCAGATAATCTTGTGGCACCAGCTGGAGTTCTGAGCAGCCAAAGCATATGCAGCAAGCCTCTAGTGTGTAAGGTTCACAAATTCAGATAGATTTTTTATGTGAATTTCAAGGACATTTTAAATGTCTAAAATTAGTCTTTCCTCCCTTGTCCCTGCATCATATTTGGCTCTGATCCTGGGCGTATTCTTGGAAGAATTCACGGATTTAAAATTTTTTCACACCCCCTCCCCCCCTTTTTTTCTTCTTCTTTTTTTAATTTCTGAAATCCTTCTTAAACAAATGTCACTGTTTTTGCAGAAAAATTCCAGAAATATTATCTGAAACAGACATCCATTAGGGAGGACTTCATCATTCTGGGTAAGCTGAAATAGGGAGCAAAAGAACTGAAGGGTGGGTGTAGCCAGGAGGGGGTTGGTCTCTTCTCTCAAGCAACCAGCACCAGAACAAGAGGACAGTCTCAAGCTGTGCCAGGGGAAGTTTAGGCTCGAGGTGAGGAGAAAGTTCTTCACTGAGAGAGTCATTCATCATTGGAATGGGCTGCCCAGGGAGGTGGTGGAGTCGCCGTCCCTGGAGGTGTTTAAGAGGGGATTGGACGTGGCACTTGGTGCCATGGTTTAGTCATGAGGTCTGTGGTGACAGGTTGGATTTGGTGATCTTTGAGGTCTCTTCCAACTTTGGCAGTTCTGTGATTTTGTGATTCTGTGATTTAGTTGCATAGGCATATAGTTTTCTAGAGAAGGCTTAGTGAGGTAATTAAGCACACAGTGCTCCAGTAGTAACCTATTATGTTTTCTGAAAAGAGATATGGCAGCTGATAGATTATTGGGATTGCTGCATAAACAGTGGTGATATATTCTTTCCATTCACATAAATGTTTTCCTAACTCATCATTAATTTATCAAAACCAGATAGCAAATCTTGAATAAAATAATGGCAATGGTCCCAGAATAATTAACCACAGATAATGAAGATGATGAAGTCTGTTTAGTTTAAAACCACACACAAAACAGAACAGAGTACCATTTATTTTAACTGTTCTTGTCATCTCTTAATATGCATGTTGACTTATTAATAATTTTGAGACATAGTGAATGCTATAATTAGTATTTGTTCTCAGCAGCTGTTGTGAGTTGCTGTTTTGTAATACTGAATAAATTATTTTAGATACTGGAAACATCAACTGTGAACCATCTGTTTTGGGGTACACTAAGATCTCATTTAAAAGTGGTGTCTGAATCACCATTTTCTCGTTTTGAACTTTCGAAAGCAAAACTTAGTTTTGAAACCGCTGATGGCTCATGTTAGTGTTTTGTATTTTTCCTCCTTGCAGAATCAATAGTGTTTCTAAAAAAAATAAAAATTATAACAAAATAATAAAAAAAAAATTCTGACACTTTGATGTCTTTCAAACTTTCAATGTTCCCTAAATCATATATCCCTCCAACCCCTGGCACGTGAGGTAATACACTTAGAAGGATTATGATGGGCAAGGGAAATAAGTGTTTTGAAGAATCTATATAATCCTAATACTTTAAAGTAAATTTGATAAAGTAGTTATGACAATGCAATGCTTGCTTTTATAGGCTAGATATTCCATTTTGTTAAAGGACAGGATAAACTTTCAGGCTTTTCATTCTCATCAGGGTTAACTTTCCAACAGGTGAAACCAATGGGAATCTCTGTGTTGCTTCAGGAGTGGCACAGGGCCCAAAGCCTCTGAAAGCCAGTCTGTGCAGATATCAGAGCCGGGAGATCTTTATAGAGCATGCATGTCCTCTGCACAGCATGCCTGGATGTACTGACAACATGTAAACTGATGCCTGGTAAGCTTTAAGTTCTTCGGAATGTGTGTGCCCTGTGATTCTGGAGGAGTGATCTGGCAAGGGAACCACAGAAATGAAGGCACAGCAAGCAGGAATTAACTGAAAATTGAAGTTTTTACCCTACATACATCATCTTAGATTCCTTTTGTTGACAATGCACAAAGCCAATTCTGTAAGTTAATTTGTTCTTCTAAAGATATATAGACTGAGCAGGCCTTTGAGAGGTCTGTATCTCTTAACTGGGAAGGAAACCTGGATAAGCCTGTCGAACTGGACAATTATGCTTTAGGTGACTGCAGATTAAACAAATGTTGCTCCACTCAGCTCTAATCCATGCATCCTGATTACCCTGTGTTGTTTGGTTCAACTTGAAGGGCAAGTGAACCTGCTTGTCTGATGTACTTTTGGAAAACAAACACACATGAATTTGAGCAGGCAGAATACCTGTTATCTTGTGCTTACTACAGAGGAGATGAGTACCTCCCATGTACACTTACATTGCTGTACTGCATCCTACTGTGTCTCTCTTAATACACGGAAAATAATAACCAAAATGCAATGTTTTATCTTTACATAAAATATACAGATATGATGACATAGAGTGTTCCACAGGTGTGATTATGAATCTTTTCAGTTTTCAAACTACAGCAAAGAGCAAAATACATCTCCATTTGACTGATGATAATTAGGACTGTACCAATTTTTCTTCTTTACAGTGTAGCTCAGCAAGATATGTAGTTTTCAGATAAACTGATTTCATAAACAGTTTTGAACTGGGGAGATTTCATCTGTATTCTATTTCAAGAAATCAGAATGATGGCTGATGTATTTCAGCTGGCTACTATAAACTATTATTCATCAACCATCCTAAATAGTTTAGGAATTAAATGGGCTAGGTGTCTCATAATTCCCAGGGTAATACCACATCTTTTGAAAGCAGATTAGCTGTATGTGCTTGCTGAAGTCCTATAATATTTCCTATAGTATTGTGGGAAGCAAGGGGTCAAGCAGATTTGTGATAGATGTTAAGATAATTTAATCTGCAAAAAAATGGAAGCACTTTGCTTTGAACAAAAGCTTTTATTTCATAGGTACAAATATTTTTTATTAATTATTCCCTTTCAGGCTGTATCTACATCATAGTTTTAAAATCTCCATGTACTGACCATCTATGAAGCAAATATCCAGGGAAGCCCTGGAAAGCTGGTGAGGGTACATTCAGGGTGTCAGGTAATGATAGGACTAGGGGGAATGGAAAAAATTAGAAATGTGTAGATTCAGATTGGATGTTAGGAAGAAGTTCTTCACCATGAGGGTGGTGAGACACTGGAACAGGTTGCCCAGGGAGGTGGTAGAAGCCCCACCCCTGGAGGTTTTTAAGGCCAGTCTGTGTGTGGCTCTGACCAACCTGATCTGATGTGATGTGTCCCTGTGCATGGCAGGGGGTTGGAACTAGATGATCTTTGAGGTCCCATCCAACCCTGACATTTCTATTGATTTTATGTGCCCTGACTTGGATATACCCTGACTTTAATGTACCTACTGTCCTGACTGGGTGAGACCCTCTGGGTTTATCCTCTGATATTCATCTCTTAAATCCCCTTCAGGGAACAGATTGGCTTTTTCACTACCAGCTAAAAGAAAATCTGAGACTTTGACTATCTCAGTAAAAATTATGTCTGGTGCTGTTTGCCTTCCAACAAAGAGATTACTCCACGAACAGAAGATACAGCCTTCTCTCTGTTGGCTTCTGGAGAACCTCCAGTGTCTTGATGCCAGCTGCTCATGATAACCAGATAGTGTAAACTTATGCTTTGAACATTGTTAGAGACGACTGATAATCACTGGAACAAACCTGGACTGTTCTCTGAAATTACAGGCCTTATTTCTAAGTAGACAATGGGACAACAAATTGGGGCCTAGCAGATCACTTCCTACAAAATAGTGGTCAATCTATATGGACTTCAAAGGGAAAGCTAAAGCCATACTATTATTTTTTTCTTTAAAATGCCAGAAACTCTTCATTAAAACATATTCAAACTGAAAAGATTAAGTAAATTCTTGTTTGCTTTTTAATTGCAAAATAATATTAAATTGCAGTAATGCATTATGAATAAACACATTGGTAGCAAATTCCTGTGAATGAATGTTAGGGATAAAATAGTTATTTATACTTACGTCCCATCATCTTTTGAAAAGTATAGTTTTGGAATTTAAAAACATGTATTCCTCTGTTTGGAAAGACAGTGTTTTTAGCTGAAGGACTTAGAAGACCTGTAGCATAATACTTTAACAAACTGATGATGGAAATTAGATGGTTGCAATCTTAAAATAGATTTACTTAACTCAGAATATAATTAAGGAAAATACTTTGGCTGCCAAATGCAGATGCAAAGCAAACTTCATTACTACGCAGTGATCTAATCAGTACAAGAAGCATCACGGAACCCAGTGTATCCAGACATACTGTCTTTAGAAATAAACTAATCACTCTTATGTATTGGTCGACACTCTATTCGAAACTGATACACACAATTATAAATGTTTTCAAGTTTTGTGTAATTAAATGAAAAATGGGAAGTAGTTTCTAGAAGATGCTTCATATGAGAACATGTACAATGCTGGAGATGTCTGACAGCACTTTTCGTGTCTTTTCAGTCACAGAGTTGCAGAATGGTAGGGGTTGGAAGGGACCTCCAGAGATCATTAAGGGTGGCTCCCATGATAAAGCCGAGATCAGGTTCCACAGGAACATGTCCAGGTGGGTCTTGAAAGTACCTAGAGAAGGAGACTCCACAGCTCCCATGGGCAGCCTTCTCCAGTGCTCCATCACCCTCAAAGTGAAGATATTTTTCTTTATGTTTAAGTGAAACCTCTTGTGTTCTAATTTGTGTTCTAATTTGCCAGTCTTCACTAGCAACCTCTCTTCCCATAATCTGAGTGGATGAATTGCAAGACAGGGATAAGGGTGGAAACAAAGCCCCTCCTGCTTTTCTGCTTAAAGGGGACTTGTAAGAAAGATGGGGACAGACTTTTTAGTTGGACCTGTAGTGATAGGACAAGTTTGAAACTGAAAGAGGGTGTATTCTGATGAGATATAAAGATGGTGTAACACTGGAACAGGTTGCCCGGAGAGGCAGTAGATGTCTCATCTCTGGAAACATTCAGGGTCAGTTTGGTTGGGGCTCTGAGCAAACTGATCTAAAAGATATACCTTCTTTTCTGCAGGGTGCTTAGAAATTGGTGACCTTAAAGGTCACTTCTAATCCAAAACATTCTATAATTACATGATTCTCTTCAGTAGCTCTTGTCATCCTGCAAGCATTGTCTATAGCTATCAGCTCTTACTATACCCCTATGCCTGTCCTTCTCATTTTGGTACCCTCATGAAGGGTACTTGAAAATGCATCATGCAAAAGTCTTCCTAAAGTCTCTATGATTTTCAGAATCAAATTAATCAAATTTAAGCTTGCAGAAGTGTTTCAGGCAATTAGGAGCTCTTAAGCATCTATCACTAACATTGGTCAAAATGGGTTACGAAAGAAGATGTATTTTTTTCTTTGACTGACTGCTCATGACAGTATTTGGTGCAGTTTAGTGCTATGTGGTTAACTATCTCAGGTCTTGAGAGCTGCATTTTAGCACTTCCTTCTCTGCTATGCTGAGTCTGTTTTGTGTTAGATTTTTAGCATAATTTGGTGTAAACCATGTTTTGGTTGTCCTGGCCATCTATGATACACAAGCCTCTTTCTTCTAAAGTGAAAATTAGCCTTTCACACTGCTTTTGGACTAGTATGATGTCAGAATTTTCTAACTGTGTATAAGACTGATTTTGGAAGTGTTGAGCTACAGTTAGGAGAAGCTGCAAATGCTCAGTGGCATGTAAAAATTCCACATTTCATAGACAGTAAGTAAGGACTAATGACATTGGCACCCAACCAAATGAAGGAATTCTCACAGCATGAAGATTTGTTACTGAAATAAGTTTGTGAAAAAAAATTGCCCAAACCACTTTAAAGGATTTATCAGAAACTGCACTGAGAAATCAGGTGATTTGCTCAAGGCCATAAAGGAAGCCTGTAGAATTATGAGGAATAGACCTTAAGTCATAGGTCTTAAGGGCACGGCTCCTTAAAAATGGGGATATTCCTCCTTTTCCATGCCCTGTGAAATGCTTGATAAACCAGATGATAGAAATTCACACTTAACTTCCCCCCCCAAACTGATGTGATTCTTCTTAATCCTCAAGCCAGTAGATGCAAGCAGTTTATGTTTCATATATGTGTGAGTCATCTCTCTTTTTCCAAAGGATGCAGAAAGCAAAAATACTGTTATTTTTTCAGTTAAGCCTTAAAAGTTTTGAGCTTCCACATTTTGTATCTGAACCCTGATCTTCCCTTGCATTTAATACTTTTTACTTGTATCTCAGAAAACAAGGGACAGATAAGATACTTGGCAGAGGAGTGTAAAGTTTTTGCTTCAAGAATGCTGGACAAATTTGCATGTGTGTGTTTAGGCATGCATGTATGCATGTGTGCTGGAAGTCTTTCTGCTGTGTAGCTAAGGGCCTGAACTCCAAGGTTTGCAGTATCTGAAACCCAGAAATTATGGTCTGTAAGACTGTTCCAATGACCAGCTTGGCACAGGTAGGAGTTGTCCCTTGATAGATTTCTACTGAAGTGCTAAATGCTCTCCATGGTAGCCTCTTTTGTGTGGAAAAGGTTTGTTAGAGCCAGTTAAATGCGCAAGACAGCTTAAACTACATGGCCTTTTTTTTTTTTTTTTGCAATGGCCTCATATACTGCTTCTTTAAAATGATGTCTTGTGCTGAGCAATTTTGACAAATGAAGCATTGCCATTTCTCCTGTTAGAGAGTGGCATTTTCGTCCAAAATTGTTCAAACTTATGATCCTGGGCACACTGCAGGCTCATGTTCAACCTACCATTGACCAGCACCCCCAAGTCCCTCCCTGCCTGGCTGCTCTACAGCCACTCTGACCCCAGCCTGTAGCACTGCATGGGGTTGTTGTGGCCAATGTGCAGAACCAGCTGAACATGAGCCTGCAATGTGCCCAGGTGGCCAAGAGGGCCAATGGCATCCTGGCCTGCATCAGGAAGAGTGTGGCCAGCAGGAGCAGGGAGGTCATTCTGCCCCTGTACACTGCACTGGTTAGGCCACACCCCGAGTCCTGTGTCCAGTTCTGGGCCCCTCAGTTTAGGAAGGATGTTGACTTGCTGGAACGTGTCCAGAGAAGGGCAACAAAGTTGGTGAGGGGTTTGAAGCACAAGCCCTCTGAAGAGAGGCTGAGGGAGCTGGGGTTGCTTAGTCTGGAGAGGAGGAGACTCAGGGGTGACCTTATTGCTCTCTACAACTACCTGAAAGGAGGTTGTAGACAGACAGAGGTTGGTCTCTTCTCCCAGGCAGCCAGTACCAGAACAAGAGGACACAGTCTCAGGCTGTGCCAGGGCAGGTTTAGGCTGCCTGTTAGGAAGAAGTTCGATACAGAGAGAGTGATTGCCCATTGGAATGGACTGCCCGTGGAGGTGGTGGAGTCACCTTCATTGGAGGTGTTTAGGAGGACAGCCAGATCCTAATCCAGCACAGAGTGCTGCTGTCCAAGCCATGGGCTGACAGCTTGGCCAGGACTTTGCTGTGGGGGATGGTGTCAAAGGCCTTGCTGAAGTCCAGGTAGACCACATCCACAGCCTTCCCCATATCCAGCAGGTGGGTCACCTAATACTAGAAGGAGATCAGGTTGATGAGGCAGGACCTGCCCTTCCTAAATCCATGCTGGCTGGACCTGATCCCTTGGCTGTCCTGTAAGTGCTGTGTGATTGGACTCCAGATGACCTGTTCCATAATCTTGCCTGGCACTGGGATCAGGCCGACAGGTCTGGAATTCCCTGGCTCTTCCTTCTTGCCCTTCTTATGGATGGGCATCACGTTGGCCAGCTTCCAGTCATCTGGGACCTCTCCAGTGAGCCAGGACTGGTGAAAAATGATGGAGAGGATTTTGGCCAGCTCATCTGCCAGCTCTCTCAGCACCCTAGGATGGATCGCATCTGGTCCCATGGACTTGTGGGGATCCAAGTAGCTAAGCAGGTCTCTACCTACTTCCTCCTGGATTACAGGAGAACTATACTGCTCCCTGACTCCATCTGCCAGCAGGAAGCCAGTTGTCCTGAAGACAACCTATCCTGCTATTAAAAATTGAGGCAAAGAAGGTGTTAAGTACCACTGCCTTTTTCTCATCTTTAGTTACTATATTCCCCTCCATGTCCACCAAGTCATGGAGGTTGTCCTTGCCTCTCCTTTTGTCATTAATGTATGTATAAAAGGATTTTGTGTTGTTGTCCTTCACAGCAGTGTCCGCTCTATGCTCTAAATGGCCTTTTGCCTCTCCAGTTTTTTTCCTGCATGACGTAGCAACATCCTTAAACATTTTATGGGTAACCTCTCCATCCTTCCAAAGATGATACACCCCCTTTATTCCCCTTAATTCACCCAGAAGCTCATTGCCCATCCAGGCTGGCCGTCTGCCCCGGCGCCTCATCTTCCGGCACATTGGCACAGCCTGTTCCTGAGACTTCAAGAGTTCTTTCTTGAAGTAGGTCCAGAAAGAAATCATGAAGGCACAGTAACAGGCTGTTCCAATGTGTCAGAAAAAGATCTGTTCCACTCTGATCCATGGATCATGAAGAACCTAGATGAGGTCTGCCCTTACAGCCTAGAGGCAATAGGCAGAAGGGTTTGACTGAATGAAAGGTGATGGTGGTGGTGTCAAGGATTTGGTTCAAAGACAACACAAGAGTGCAAAGCAGGGCCACAAGACACTTGTGTGTGCAAGGAGAAATGGAGGGTAGGACTGTGAATAAGAATCCTGCCCTCCTCTGTGTGCTGGAGGAGACACTGAGAAAGAGTGAGAAGATGAGCAAGATAAAAAGGGGAAGATGGTGAGGAGGATCAGAAATGGAAAGACCTCACTGGGGAGACAGCAGGGAACATTGGGACCATGCGTACAGTGTGCCAGAGTGGCACTCTGGGATACATCCATCTGGATACAGTACAGAGTTCTCCAGGGTGACTTGCCTGTTGGAGGCTAGCATGTCTACCATAGAGGCTTTTGGCAATGAAGCTTATAACTGTGAAATGCCTAGTAGAGAGATATGAGGCTTCCCCTGCTTGTTGCCAAAGCTATCTGTGGATGTGTCTGTCTCAACTTCTTTGCCTGGCACCTCTGTGGGACAAGCAGAATGAAGGCACCAGTTTGCAGAAGTGATAAAACTTACAGTCTGGCCATGAACATGAAGTAGTCAAGACCTTGGATCCAAGATCTAGGACATGGTTTGTACACTCCAACTTGGAATGTGAAAATAAATATTTATAAACTAACTTCCATTAGGACAGCGAAGAGCCAGAAAACCAAATGCTTTGGACATGAAGCTTGCAAACAGTTTGTTAATCTGCAGGCTTGCAGTTCTTGATGTGTGATTTTTCCCAATATAGTATGTTTTCTTGGGAATGGATGGCATCATCTCTTCTCTGCGGTAGTAAAAACCTGGGAGATGACAGAGAAAATGCAGATGTGCTGAGCTGCTTACAGCCTAATAAAGAGATTGTATTATTAATTACAAACCCACTGATTCATTTGGAGATGCTCATCATTTGGAATATGATGCACCATTTGTTCCATGATTCAGTTTCTGTCATTTCTATTGCACTGCCTTAGACATCATATTAGATTTGTTAAAACCTTGTATTCTGCTTCCATTCCACCAGATTTTTTTTGTTGTTGCTTGTCTACATTAGATATTCAAAGCAGAATTCTGGAATTAGCTGTAAACCAAACTACTGATAGCAAAAATAAGACCTAGCATACTACAAACTACCATCCATAGGATTTTCAGTTGGGGTGAATGATCTGACTTTCATGTAGTTAAAAACTCCACTGATCCAGCAGCCACTGAAGTCAGCAGGAGGCTTTTTCAAAGAGGACTGAGGTGGTGCTCCACCCTCTTTTATGTATTGGTCTTCATAACGGATGATTTTACCCTTCAAACTGGAAATTAGCAGAGCATTTTGATGAGCAAAATGACAAAAAGAAAGGTTGCTGAGATCTACTTGATTCAGCTTTTGTCTGGAACTATCAGACTGTAGATTCCTTTGTTTAAAATAACTTCACTTCATAACAGGAGGTTGTCTGTGTACCTGTGTGGTTGTGCAAGAACTGTATTTCACTGAATCATGTGAACCCAGGTCTCTCAGAGCCAGGTGAGAACTTCTGCTTCTTCTCCCTTCCATTCCCAGTGTTAGACATTCATCCTGAGGTGAGCATAGAACTTGTGTTTTGATAAAATATATTAGCCAGTGAGTATTTGGGGAAATTTAAACCACCCCATTAAGTAATATTCTTAATCAATTAATTGCAATTAATTTTTAAAGGGTTGATTGCATACATCCACCGTTTGCAGCATTTTCCCAAGCAAGAGTTGCTATGTTTTCTTGCTGGCCAGAAAACTTAAAGCACAAAATGTTATCTTTCTGCTCTTTTAGTTAGTCATCTGTAACTTGAGTGATGATTTTTAAATGTCAATACTGCTTATTTTACTGGCAAATTCTGGCTGTTTGTCCTCTCTGGCTGGACTCATAGGTATTAGAAGCTGAAAAGCATTGCTAGCTCATTTTTCCTCCCCTCTGTTGCCCATGGGAACTGCAGAAGAAAATTATGTCCCATCAGCATTAACTTCTCTGTTGTGACAGTCTGCTCCCAGTTTACGTGGGAGAACTTGTTATGGTGAACGAATTAATGCAAAAGGATGTAGCAGTGCTGGGTTGAAGCTGGGCATCAAATGGGATTGGAAAAAATTTTTGCATGGGGTTTGAAAGTTATACATTCTGCTTCCAGTCTTGGCCTATCAAAACCAACCCCCTAAAGGGATCTGTAAAGTACTGTGTGGTCTGCATGCATGTGCTTACAGCTGAAGTAACTTCAAAGTGTGTTTTCCTCAGCAGTTTGCTCTGTCCTACTACAAGATCATAGAACCATAGAATCAGAGAACTATAGACTTGTCAGGGTTGGAAGGGACTTCAAGGATCATCTAGCTCCAACCCCCTTGTCATGGGCAGGGGCACCTCACACTAGATCAGTTTGATGCCCTTCCCTCTTGTTCTATTGCTAATTACTCTGAGAAGAGGCCAGCACCAGCCTCTCTACAACGTCCTTTCAGGTAGTTGCAGAAAGCAATGAGGTCTCCCCTTAGCCTCCTCTTCTTCAAACTAAACAGCTCCAGCTTGTTCAGTCACTCTTACTAAGTTTTATTCTTCAAGCTCTTCACCAGCTTAGTTGCCATCCTCTGCCCTCACTGCAGATAAGACTGTAGGGGCTGTAGGGTGGGACAAGCACATTGTACTCCAGCCAGCAGCGAGAACAAGGTTTCTGCTGTTTCACAGTGATAACCTGCAACAGATGTAGTTTGGATCTGCCTGACAGCATCCCATTTTCTGTTCCTACTCCAGGAGCAGTAAACTCAGGAGGGTGAGCTGGAGACATAGGTGCTATCTAAAATGGTATGTAGGAAATACAGCACATTGTGTGCCATGAAGGATCTGAGGAGAAAGCAGTAGGTTAGGAATTGGCCTGTGTGAGGTTGTTTTTGTGCCAGCAGCTGTGAGTCCCCCACAGACCACACAGTGGTTAAGGAAAACATTTGTTAAAATACTCTTTCTTAAGTATGGACATACAGAATGTTGTATTTTCAAAACTGTGCTTAGTTTAATGGTGGTTTTAAGCATAGCAATTTGGCATATACCATTGAAGCTAAGAACAGCATTGCATGAAACATTATCCTTGACTTCACTTCAACAGCCCTTATTCTTCTGCCCATTATGCTCAGATCTCTGAAGCAGTTTCTTTATAATCCTTTTTTACAGCAGCTCTACTCAGCTGTTTGAAGTCTGGGACTAAAATCTGCCATATAAAGTTATTAGCCTAAAGGCGAGCTTTTACTTCTTCAAAAAGAAGGGCATGGGTTTTAAGGGCTGTGTTTGCTCTGGGTGCAATTTGATATCAGTGGGGTTGTACTAAGCTTATCTTTGCCATATCAAGAAAATTGATATTTCAGGTGATTTTCAAACTGTGATTTCTAATTAAAAGAAGAAAAAAAGAGTCTGTATTTGAACTGAACCTAGGAGATGCTAGTTTCTGTTGAAATATGAGTTTAACTGCCAGTGACTTGGGCTGGTTTCTGACTGTAATTGTGGAGGAGTGGAAAGTACTACCCATATAATTATTGTGAATTAGAATGGGAGCAGGCTGCCCAGGGAGGTGGTAAAATTGCCGTCCTCAGAGGTGTTCAAGAAGCGTGTAGATGTGGTGCTTCATAACGTAGTTCAGTGGTCAGGGTAGTTGAGTTATGGTTGGACTCGATTATCTTAAAGTCTTTTCCAACCTTAATGATTCTATAACTGAAGAGCACCAGACCCAACACTGATGCCTGGGGGACTCCACTAGTTACAGCTCTCCAGCTGGACCTGACACCAGTGATCACCACTCTTCGAATTCTATCTTGTAACCAGTTCCTAATCCACCTGTACTGTTCAACATCTTCATCAATCACATTGATGAGGGGACAGAATGTCTGCTCAGCAAGTCTGCTGATGACACCAAACTGCGAGGCTTGGCTGATACACCTGAAGGCTGTGCAGCCATGCAGTGAGACTTGGACAGAGTGGAGAGCTGGGCACAGGGGAACCTAATGAGGTTCAACAAGGACAAGTGCAGAGTCCTCCATCTGGGGAGGAATAATAAACTGCACCAGTACAGGCTGGGAGGTGGTCTGCTGGAGAGCAGCCCTGTGGAGAGGAACCTGCGAGTCCTAGTGGATAACAAGTTATCTGTGGGTCAGCAGTGTGCCCTGAAGGCCAAGAAGGACAAAGGGATCCTGGGGTGTGTTAAGAAGTGTGTCCAGTATATCGTGGGGGACTTTGCCCTGGTGAGACCTCATCTTGAGTACTTGTGGTGGGTTGGCCCATCCTAAGAGGAGGGGGAGGGGTTGTTAGAGCCCTGCTCTCCCCCGGGGATTAAGAAAACCTGATCCAGGTGGACTTGGTTCCTTCCTTCCCTGCCCTACCCCTGGAGTGGGGTTCCCCCTGGGAAACTGAGTTAGTCTGTTCTACTCCCCCTTCCTGTCTAGCAAGACTTAAAGGGGAGGGTACAGCAACCATTTTCCTTCTCTTTTGCTCCTGTGTTGCCTGGGTGAGAAGACTAAGAGTGGCTGCTGGCTTCCTGGTTCTCTGCCACGTGGTCAGACTTGGTCTTTCTCCCTGCCACATCCACATTTCTCCAAAGGACTGTTGGCTTTGTATATCTCCCTATCCAACCTTGTTCCTTACCCTTGTGTACCCTTCCTGTTATTGTCATATATATGTATGTATATATTTTTTAAAGACAATTTTACCTCTCTACTTCCAAACCGACTCAAAATTATTTCTTGGTAGATTTACTGTCTCCTCTTTCTCCTTACCCCCTTTCTTTCCCTTTCCTCCCCTTCCTTTTTCTTTCCCTATTCTTTCCCCTTCCCTTTTCTTTCTATCAGGAAAGAGGAAGGGGGAGTGGGGGAGGCGTTCTGAGTCTTGTCCCTATCTGAGCTCTTAAATTCCAGTTAAGGCTCAAACCACAGTACTGTGTTCAGTTTTGGGCTGCCCAGTTCAACAGGGACAGGGATCTGCTGGAGAGGGTCCAGTGGAGTGCCACAGGGATGATTAGGGGACTGGAGCACTGCCTTACAAGGAGAGGCTGAGGGACCTGGGGCTTTTAGTCTGGAAAAGAGGAAATTTAATGTTTATAGATATCTGAGGGCTAGGTGTCAGGAGGGAGGGGACAGGCTCTTCTCACTTGCTCCCTGTGATAGGATAAGGAGCAATGGATGTAAGCTGCAGCACAGGAGGTTCCACCTTGACACAAGGGGGAACTTCTTTTCTGTAAGGGTCACAGAGCACTGGAATAGGCTCCCCAGAGAGGTTGTGGAGTCTCCTTCTCTGGAGACTTTCAAGGCCTGTCTGGATGCATTCCTCTGTGACCTGAGCTAGATTGTACAGTCCTGCTCTGGCAGCGGGCTTGGACTCAATGATCTCTTTGGGTCCTTTCCAACCCCTGACATCCCGTGTGCGTGATCCTGTGTGTGTTTATGATTCTATATAGTCCACACAGGAGGCAGTCTTGATCCTTCAAGATCTCAGAAGAGGACATGACACTGTAAGTTAAAATTTCCCTTTATCTCTCTGTGCAGGACATAACTCATTAGCAATTTTTCCTCTGACAGTGTATCTTATTCATTGTATTACTGCTTCTTGGGATGTAAGGGTGGTGATGGTGTCTTGTCTTTGCTTGCTCACACGCAAAGAGCTGGAGATCTGTGCAGCTGTTTCCCTTTCTCCTTGTATCTGCCCCAGGTTAACCTTGGCAGAAGAGTCTTAGTGTTTTAAAAAGTCTTACTGTTTTACGGGCTTGCTGCAAGGTAAGGGACAAGTGGCCGCTCTTAGTGTGGTTCCATAGTTCGTGTCTGTCCCTCTGGAGAGCCAAGCATGCTGCTCCCTCTGCACTCTTCCCTTATGTGTGCACCACAGCTGGGGCCTTCAAACTCACTTCTAAAGCCTGGCTCAAACCCCATCTGTGGCTCACTCTGCACCTCCATTAGCAGGCACATTAAATACCCAATAGCATTATGAGCTCAGCTTGCACCCATATTGTATCTTACTATATCTTAAAGATCTTAGGCTTCCTGCAAAACCAGAGCTTCTCTCTTCAATGGACCTGAAATGAAAGCACACAATGTTGACTGTTTTGGCTTGTGTTTGATTTTACTGAGCCCTTTCCTTCCCCTTAAATATTAGACCTATCTTTGTGAAAACATATATGCACAACACTAATAAAAAATGTGTTTTTTTCTAGACCACTTGATAGAAATTCTGAGAATACTTTCCTTTTTTTCCTCTCCCTTCCCCTTCCCCTGCCCCAGGTCAACACTATAATCCTACACCCCCCACCCCCACCCCCAAACTTAAGAAGACAATCAACCAAGCAAAAAAAACCCAGGGAAAAAACCCAAAATAGGAATAAAGGACTTCTAGGATACATGGGGCTTATACAAACAATACTTTTTTTCCGGTCTCTTCAGATCTCAGACTCTTGAATGCAGGGCACTTTGGAAGACAATGTGGGCTCTCAGTTGCATCCCTTCAGTTTGCATTGTTCCGGTGTCACAGGATCCTGGCTACCAGCCAGTCTCACCTGTGCCAGGGTGTGGTACTGTTCCATGCCCCACCCCACTGAGTCAATGAAACAGATTTCTCATGTTTGATGTTTATTTTCACTTACTCAAATTCATGGTTAGTGAAAACCTAATGAAGATGCTGATCTTCCTACATAAGCATTATATCTAAGGAGCTGAAACTGGAGGGAAAGGGGGATAAAAAGGTCACCTAGCTTCTTGGTCTGGTCTTGCTTCCTTTTGGAGTTATTAGGAATATTGTCACCGTGTCACAGTGCAGGAAAGAACAGTTTCTTTTATGATCAAGTAAGACTGGCTTTCATATAATTATTGTCAGACATCTGAAACTATGGTACAAATAATGAATATGTGTATCTGGCAAAGCTGTGTAGGTGCAGACATACTGCTTGTAAGAAAGCAGGTTTTGTTTTTAATTTTTTTTTTTTCAATTTATTTTTGTCTAATGGTGGTAACTGTAGTTAAAATTATCCTCTTGACACATGTACTTTTCCTACTGCAATGAGCACCTTCTTGAAGAACTTTTTTGTTCTGGAATAAGAATTACTGAAAGGTGGGATTCATATTTCCCCAGCCCTTTGGTAGCTTAGCATTTTCTGTGCAGCAATAGGGTCCTACAAGTAACACATTCAATGTTTCCCCTCTAACAGCCTGCATAAATCTGGAACACTTCTCCAATGATGAAAACCTGGGATAGTTGGGGTTTTTCTGCCTGGAGAACCAAAGGTTCCATGGACCCCTTATTGTGGCTTTTCAGTACTCAAAGGGGGCTTATGAGAAATATGAGGCCTATAGCAACAGGACAAGGGGTAGTGGTTTTAAACAAGCAGAAGGACAATTTAGACTAGATATAAAGAATTTTTTTTTTTTTTTTTAATGACAAGTATGGTGAAACACTGGAACAGAGAAGTGATAGATGCTCCATCACTGGAACATTTAAGATCAGGTTGGACAGGGTTCTTATTCACCCAATCTAATTGAAGAGGTCCTGGCTAAATGCACAGGGTTGGACAAGATGACCTTTACAGTCCGAACTGTTCTATGATTCTATGAATCTGTACTGAAGCCTTGAACACTAAAACCTGCATAAAACATGTAAGTTGTAAGGAAGTTACAACCCTTTTAACCTAATGTAGCTGTGGTAGTGCAGCTATGAGACAGCAGGGAGCTGTTAGACTGGCTCCTCATCTTCAGTGGTTCCATGGTATCCACATCAGGGTTTGTGTACCTATAATTTTGTGGGTAAAACATTATTAGAGTACTATGGGATTTTTTTTCTCTCTCTTTTTCTGTGGACAAAAGTACCCATGATATGGAACATGTAAAAGACCAATCCATCTGCTTGGTGTCCTGGACAGCTAGGCTTTCAGAGGGTGATTCTGTGCAAGAGAAGTTGTAGCTGGCTTCTTATAAGGAGAGGATGTATATTGTAAAAAGAAAATATGTAGAAAGAAAAAGGCTCAAACACTTGGGCATTTATACTTTCATTGCATATCTTAGAGTATTTAATCCATGTGAATTTGAACAATGCAAAGCATGGTTGCTGAAGGATAAACCCACTTTCTGTCCTTAGCTCTCCAGAAATTACCTACACTATTTTCTTCTTTTGTCTTCTTGTTGGTGAAGAGTCAGCCTATTCATCTGTCAAACATAAGAGACAGGAAATGTATCACAGTATCGCTAAGGTTGGAAGAGACCTCGAAGATCATCGAGTCCAACCTGTCACCACAGACCCCACAACTAGACCATGGCACCAAGTGCCATGTCCAGTCCCCTCTTGAACACCTCCAGGGACGGTGACTCCACCACCTCCCTGGGCAGCCCATTCCAATGGTGAATCACTCTCTCAGTGAAGAACTTTCTCCTCACCTCGAGCCTAATTGTGGCTTTCCAGTATCTGAAGGGGGCCTACAGGAAGGCTGGGGAGGGACTTCTCAGGATCTCAGGTAGTGATAGGACTAGGGGGAATGGAATGAAGCTGGAAATGGGGAGATTCAGGCTGGATGTGAGGAAGAAGTTCTTTACCATGAGAGTGGTGAAGCCCTGGAATGGGTTGTCCAGGGAGGTGGTTGAGGCCCAGTCCCTGGAGGTGTTTAAGACCAGGCTGGACGAGGCTCTGGCCAGCGTGATCTAGTGTAGGGTGTCCCTGCCCATGGCAGGGGGTTGGAACTAGATGATCCTTGTGGTCCCTTCCAACCCTGACTGATTCTATGATTCTATGATTCTAATCTTCCCCTGTTGCAGCCTGAGACTCTGTCCCCTTGTTCTGGTGCTGGTTGCTAGGGAGAAGAGGCCAACCACTTCCTGGCTACAACTACCCTTCAGGTAGTTGTAGAGAGCAATGAGGTCACCCCTGAGCCTCCTCTTCTCCAGGCTAAACAGTACTAGAATGAACTTTAGTACAAGATGGTATATATAGACCATCCTTAAATATAGACCATCCCCAAAGATATACTATATCTAGACTTTGGGAAAGATGATAGGTTCAGATATCATGGCTCAGACTCGTTTTTGCTTAGTACTGGTCTTTCCTCCCACATCATAGAACTCTGCATATTTATTTCCTGTATTTCTGTTTTCATTTGTTCCTAATATGAAGGTTTTTAAAATTTGAATTTTATTACAATGTATCAGAGCAGTACCATTCATGTGATGACAGATTTTAAAAAAGCCTTTAGTTATATTTTTGTGATCAAAGAGCCGCCACAGGAAATCTGATAAACTATCAGAGATTCCTTCCCTGGAGCCACTAGCACATTCAGAGTTTTCATATTCGTATTCGCTGTCATCAGCCACAATTCTGTTTCAGATCAAAGGAGAAGGGAGCCTATTTATTTATTTATTTATTTAAAATTTGAGAGGGTAAGATTGAATCCAGCAGTCTTAAAATGGGTACCATTTGTCTGGCTTTAAATTATGCTAGTTTTAAAATCCTTTAAGCATTTGCATTGTCTGTATGTCCAGGAAACACCCGGTTCATCTCCTTGTTCAAAGTGATGAACTTTGGTAGGAGCAAGTTATTGTATGCTGTTGATTCTCTATAATCACATTTCCAGCACTCAGCTGGCTTTAATTAAGGCATTATTAAGCTTTCATGCCTAGAAAATGTGATGTGTGCTGCTTTGAATGTGTAGAATAAACCTAGCATTTTTTTTTCCTTGAATATAAAAGCCCTTCCTGTACACCTACATGTGTTTTTTTTTGTTGTTCTGGGTTTTTTGGTGTGGTGTTTTTTTCTTTTTTCTTTATTTTTTCAATTTTTGATACAAAAATATTATTAAAAGAGAAAGGCTAGGGGAGACTGCTCAGTCCCACCAATATTTACTTAGTTTGCTTTCACTACACTGTGCCAGACAACTAAAGCATCATCTGGATGTGCACCTCTGGGTGTGTGTATTAGCAGAGTACCATCAATCTAAGCCTTTTGCAGCAGGTGATTGCTGCACTGGGGTTTACAAGATCCCATCTCTGAATTCAAAGGAACATCATTATTTTGGAAAGCAAATTCTCATTAGTAGTGGGACTTGGCTGTGGTGACTATTTGGGGTCATTTTTTTTTCCACAGAATTGAACCTGAAAGGAAATCCTGTTTTTCTTTAGACTAGTAAGGCTAAAACTTCCCCAAGAATCATACGCTGCCCTTTAATGCTAAATGTCACAATGCTTCCAAGGCAAGAACATTAAAAAATGAGATCCTTACTGCTAATTAGATGTACATTTGTTTAATAAAAGCAGATACTGTTATATCACACCTCTTGAAGGAGAGTTCTTGTACTTCACTGTGGCCCTCAAGGAAGCAGTGTGGGATATCTCTGTCAAAATGAGATGTGTAGCTACAGCTTGTAAAAAGTTGGAGATGTCTTTGATATGTTGGCAGAGGCCATAAAATATCACAGGTGCTGGAGACCTGCACTTCTAGGTAATGGTGTCTTGGAAGCAAGTCTATAGCTGTGTCAGGTACATGTGCTATGCCAGCATTTTCTTCTGTTATCATTAATACAAAATGACTTCTATTATTGCCTTTGGGGGAAAACAGAGAAGGGGAAAATGGTGTGCTGTCACGCACAGCAGGTGCACTCTGTTACTGCTCTGTCTCTAAGAGGCACTGCAGAGCTAACCAGCCAGGACCTTCAAACTTCTGCACGAGAACTTGGATCTTTGCATGGCAAAGTGCGTTGAGCTCTGTGGGTGCACAATACACCTGACCTGGCTGATTCATACACCTCTGCTCTGCCTGAGCCTTCCCTCACTGGTTCTTTACAGGCACATGGAGTAAAAAACATGGGTGTGCCTTCATCAGGCATTTCTCCCCAAAACTGATGTGGTCCTTAGTGCCTGAACATAAAAAAGCCCCAAACACTCACAAAAAGCCAACACCAAAAACCAAGAACAACAAAAAGCCACACCCCCGCCGACACCTCCCCAGCATGACCCCTCCCCAGCTATTACAAGAAGTCCAAGTGCCAGGTGCTGCACTTGAGTCACAACAACCCTGTGCAGTGCTACAGGCTGGGGTGAGAGTGGCTGGAGAGCAGCCAAGCAGAAAGGGACCTGGGATACTGACTGACAGCTGGCTGAACATGAGCCAGCAGTGTGCCCAGGTGGCCAAGAAGGCCAATGGCATCCTGGCCTGCATCAGAAATAGTGTGGCCAGCAGGAGCAGGGAAGTCATTGTGCCCCTGGACTCAGCACTGGTTAGGCCACACCTTGAGTCCTGTGTCCAGTTCTGGGCTCCTCAGTTTAAGAAGGACATTGAGATACTTGAACGTGTCCAGAGAAGGGCAATGAGGCTGGTGAGAGGCCTTGAGCACAAGCCCTACTACGAGAGGCTGAGGGCACTGGGGTTGCTTAGCCTGGAGAAGAGAAGGCTCAGAGGAGACTTTATTGCTGTCTACAACTACCTGAAGGGCGGCTGTAGCCTGGTGGGGGCTGAACTCTTCTCCCAGGTAATCAGCACCACAACACCACACAGTCTCAAACTGTGCCAGTGGAAGTTTAGGTTCGAGGTGAGGAGAAAGTTCTTCACAGAGAGAGTTGTTAGCCATAGGAATATGCTGCCCAGGGAGGTGGTCGAGTCACCATCCCTGGAGGTGTTCAAAAAGGGATTTGGCACTTGGTGCCATGGTTTAGTAGTCATGAGGTCTTAGGTGACAGGTTGGACATGATGATCTTTGAAGTCTTTTCCAACCTTATTGATTCTATGATTCTATGATTGAAAATCCTGGAAAGATTTTGGAAACTATAATAAATGACAGTAAATTCTATGAATAGCTGCTACAGAAAACCTCATTTCAAGTCCTGAAGCATGCAGGCTAAGTTTGCCCAAAGTAACTGCACAGTGTTTCACAGAGAACTAAACCCAAAACCCCAAGTGGGTGCAGTCTTGCAAAAATTAATCCCAGATGCTTTCAAGATAACTTTAGCTCAACCTCCATCATGGTGTCCTGTTATTAGACAGTAAATAGATTTAAAAAGAAATTAAAGAAGGAACACTGGCATTTCCCCCCCGAGTGATCTGGTATCTAAGTACTTCCAGTGGTGTAATATCTAGGCAGACAAGAGATCAGGAGAGATAATGGAAGGGAAAAACCAGCCCTTAGAGACACTAATGTACATCAGAGCAGCCTCATACCTAATAAGCCATGCTGCATGCAAGGTGATTTTAGAAGTCTCTGGTGATGGGAACATGGAGTGGGATGTACAAATTGGGGTTGCAGGGCACAGTGATAGGTTGTGTAAAGTGTATTGGCTACATTTCCACTAAGGCATCTCCTCTGCTTCTAGGACTAGGCTGGACCTGGGAACAGACATGTTTGCACAGTGGTGAGCTTGATGCTAGCTGAATCCATGTTGCTTTTGAGGACAGGTAGTATCTCTGCAGACACTAACGTCCTTCTTCAGCTGCCAAAATGAGGTATTGGAAAGCTAATTCAACTTCTTTGAGCATTATGCACATGCTGAGGTGAAAAGAACAGTAAACAATATCCTCTGTATATCTGGACTGTTCCACCACATATTTAGCTTCACAATTAATTTAGATTCTAAGGTAAAACTACATAAAGAAATGCTGTCTTGCTCTGAAGAGTTGAGGAAACACACCTTGGGGTGATAAGGGTAATTTCCTTACTCAGTTGACATTAATGAGCTCCAGAAATCTGCCCTGCTTTGGTTAGCTTGTTTAATCTTAACTCTATTTGAGGAAAAAAAAAAAACACCTTATTTGTAGACCATCAGATTTCAATTGAGTGAAATTTCATTTCAGTTTTTTTTTTTTTTTTAATGTGGAAAGTAGATGAGCAGCACACATGATCTTATTGCTCTTGGCAGCCATTACACTACAGGCTTTGAAGTGACCTCATGCACTTACAGCGAGGTTTCTTGTGTTTGCAATTTCTATGTTTGGCTGATCTGACAACAGCTGAGCAGCCTTTGTGAAGAGTCTGGATTTTCTTTTTGCAGTGCCTCTGGTCCATTTGATCAGCTAGTGTGGTGGCCTGTGATGGTGTTTTACACTTCAAGAACAGTAAATGTTGACTGGGTTTTTTTTTCCCCCATAATGGTAAAAAACCAATTTGGTGCTTTTCCCTCTCTTCTGAGCATAAAGGCAAATTTGTTCATGATGACTCTGCTGAGTGGTGGCTTGAACAATTTTTTGTTTCTTTACTGCTTGAGGTTCTAGTGAGATTTAATAAGAATTTCAAAATGCTCTACCTTGGGAATTGTTAAATAGTTAAGAGAGAAAACTGGAGTAATATTACATGAATAAACACACGGGATGATGGTGATACATTCCAGAGTGCTCATTTGGACTGTACCACTGATATTTCTCTGTGCTGGCAGCAGCCCGTTTCAGAACCTTGACTTTCTTTGCTATGTGTAAACCAAAAATTTGAATAACAGAGCTCATTCCACCAACTCTTATTAATACCTGCAAGTCACTGAAATCACTCAAGAACACTTAATATGTGCTTGAACTACAGAATGAGACCTTTAACAACCTTACTATTTTTAACTGGATTTGCCAAGATTTTAGCTTCCTACCACCACTCCAAATAAAAATGGTTAACAATGATTTTTTTTTGACAGTTGTATCATCAGGACTTGATGTGAGTACACACAGGAAATCAGATGGGCAAGAAGGCTTTATTGGTATGCAATTGTTTCTTGGAGCAAATCTGTACTTACTCCTTATTCAAGGGCTGTTTACTTCTGCTTGCAATTTTCTGGAAACATACCTGTATCTCTTAAAATAACAGTACTTGTTTCCATTGTTTCCTAAGGGAAATTGTAAGTTTCTTTGCCCTCATTGGGCTGTGCTGCTACCCCTGCAGTGCCCCAGGCTTTCATCAGAGTGTGGGACCTCTCTTACGAAACTGCTGTTTGGAGCTTCATTTCTACAGTGGACACTAGCATAATTAATTCATGAGTGGTGGGTTGACGTTTCCCCCCCAGCATTAACTTTGCCAGACCAACTCAACTAGAAGCAAATGAAGCTGTATTTACGAGCAAAATCTACACTCTATGATGGAATGCAATGAATATGTACAAAATATACAGTATTTACAACAGTACACAGATATTTACAATTAGCAAACAACACAGAACTCCCCCTGGTCAAGAGATTAAGGAAGCCATTCCACTGTCCCTACCCCTGTGTCACAAGGGAGAAAGGAGCAGAGAGAGAAGCAGTGGGTTAGACTTAGCCAAGGCCAGCCGAAGCATGCTATCTCTCCCGAGCAAAGCAAAACAGCAGAGGTCAGAAGAGAACAGAAAGGGGAAGAATTGTTATGGTTCAGCTTGTCTTATTCTAGAGATTTATCCAATTAATTTGTTTAGAATAATCTTTGGTTTTTCTTTCTACACCCAGTAGTGATTTATTTGTATTTTTCTACTTTTCTGCTCAAAATTGTAACTAAATTTTAAAGGCATAGCCTAAACCCACCACATTCATGTCACAACTCTCTATTCCTCAGAAGCTTGCTAGTTGCTGAGAGTTAGCTGCACTGGTTAAATTTCTTAATTTTATTACTTGTCTCTCTGTTGGCTATGGAAATGAATTTTTATTATGCCTTTTTCAAAGCAAAACTCAAGACTACTGCTGTTCTTGAACCAAACCTGATTTATAACTTGTCATGTCATTATAATTCATGAGCTAATAGGATTAGTAATGAGTCCTTCCTTCAGCTCTAAGTGTTTATTGAAGGTGTTTCCTGTGAGTAGGTCATAAAGATGATCCACAGAAAGTTAATTTGATTATTTTATGGATCATTAATTAGGCTTTAAGTTGATGTAGCAATGAACAGTAAGAGGCTTTTGCTAAACATCTTTTAGGACCCTTGTGTGTTGTAGTACCTCTATGCACCAGTAACAGACTAATTGCCATTCCTTATTACCACCAAAATTAGGATACACTAGCTATGCTTCAGTAATGGCTTTCCTTTGCTAATTTTAAGTGGTGGATGATGCCCAAAGTGTGTAATGAAAGTACTTGAACAGAACCAGTACTTCTGCTTTCCAACCCTGAACAATTTAATGGCCAAACCTGTGGGCCTTGGGGATGAAATTAATGCAGTTTCTTTTGGGAGCATAACATATACACTACATGATGTTATTGAGTGTGGATGAAAAACCAAAGAGCGAGATTTTCCAGCAGTCAAGTTTTTGAACTGCCTCTTTGCTGCAGTGGAAGATTCATGTTGATGAGGTCTGCTAGCCACAGTTTGTTTATGATAGCTTATTATGTGCTCATGTTAGTTGCTCCTCCTAGCTAAGTGTTACAGATTCTGGATGTATGCTAGAGTATTGTGAATAAATACAGGAATTTATTATGGCATTTGGATTTCACGAGGGGCACGTGAGCCACTGGATTTAATTCATTAACTCAAATCAGCCTTGCAAAATCTTTGAGCCTGAAAAGATTGCAAAAGGATAAAACCCTTCAGGCTTGCTTTTTGCTGTTTGCCTAGTGGTTTTTTGGAAGCCTTGTATGTCAGGGTTCAACCCTGTTATATACTACCTTGTGTTATTGCCTTGAAGTTAAAATGTTGTAGTCTTGCCTGCACCTTCCCTGCACCCTGCCCCAGATGGATGGAGTGATGTTGCTCTCCTTGGTAAAATGTGGTGGGTCACATGGTGGGCTATGTCTGTGGTTTCCGATCCCATGACTCTCCCACTCTCACCAGCCTCCTGTTATGCAGATGGAAGTGAAACCATATGTGTGAAAGTGTGCAGGTTGGTGCTTTCCTGAGGGCAGGGCCCTGGGGCATTTGAGAGAGGTGATGTGACATGGGTCAGTTTCCCTGGTGGCCTGAGCTCAAATACCTTTTGGAGTCTCTGGATCAAATGAACATGCTTAGAGCAGAGATGAAGCTGCAACAACCAAGCTTAACTTTTCATAGACATACTGTTTGATGACTTGCTGCCTTGTCTGCAGATACATTTCTGCCACTGCAGAGGGGAATACAGTTGCTCTGCTGTGAAGGAGCCTGAAGATTTAGCACTGTTTCACCTATGGAAAGATGTTGTTTATCTTTTCCCCTGACTGCCTGAGGTGGGTCATAATGAAACTCCTTCTTGCCCCAAGGATCACCTCTGGTAGGTGTTTAGGTAAACAAGAAGTCAGTCATGTATTGAGTACTGAGTATCTCCAGCCTCCTTGCACTCAGGAAAAACTGTCAAGAGTTTGCACAGATGTGGGTTGATCAGTTTTTGTATTACCCTCTTAGCTGTGTGGTCCTTGTGGAGATTGGTTTAATTAAAACAGCAAAGATACCTTTTGGGGAAGCTGGACCTCCAGTGGCTAATGTAACTTCATGGGTTTTATTTCAGCTTCTGTTTCATTTCAACTTTTGTGTTGCAAAGTTAAAGGACATTATTTATTTTCAGCAGATTTACAGTGGGAGTCAGCAGTCTCTGTGGGATCAGTTTGTGCTAGCTGAGTATTTGTCCCTGGATATTAAACACCTGCTGGAACTCCAAGGCCTGGAAAATCTTCTGAGAGTAGTTTGAAAGAATCACAGAATCAGAGAATGTTAGAGGCTGGATCACTTAGGGTAGTTGCCTCGGTCCAGAGAGGGAAAGAGACTCAGTTCTTTTGAATATTCCTGTGTTATGAAATTAGAGGCAAAAACGAGGCCAAAATATCAACAGCAAGGCTATTTATTACACAAACAAAGTGGATGAATCAGAAGGGAGAGAGAGAGAGAAGAAAAAAGGAATTATATTACCACACCTCTCACCCCCCAAGACAGTTTGGGTCTATGGAGGAAGGGTGCTGCAGCTTTGGAAGGGTGCTGCAGCTTTGGTGTGAAGGAGATGTTGGGTCTGCAGAGGAAGGGCTTTGCAGCTTTGGCGTGGAGGAGAGGTCATCCTTGTTGGCTGTGCTGTCCTCTGAGCAGCCTATTCAGCTCCATGAGTTGCAGCAGGTAGAACTTAGGACACAGAGAGAGGGCTCCTCTTGGTCTGCTTCTTCCAGGCTGCATGGTGATGTCTCTGTCATTTTTTCTCTCCGGGTATTCTCTCCATTTTTCTTCAGAGAAGCATTGCCCCGGTCTTTTCCTTCTCTCGTGTTTTTCTTCTCAGCGGCATTGTCTGGTTCTTTTCCTTCTTCTGTGTTTTCCTTCTACTGAGCCAGCAGGTGCTCAGATCTTTTGTACAGTTTTTAGGTATGAGTCCAGGTGGTGAACGTGCATATCCAGAGAGTATCGGTAGCAGAGGCCTCTGCCCATTATTTCAGGGCAGCTGCAGTCTGGTGAGCAATCCTTATCTATGCACCTTCCAGAGAGTCGTTCCAGAGACATCTGCCCAATATACATCAGCTATTGTCTAGGCAAGCAGCAAAGGTGATTTTATCTTTGTTGAGCAACATCAAGAGAGACAAGATTTAGTCTCTCACAGTAGTCTGCACAGGACTGCATCCAGGCAGATTTTGAGTCTCCAGAGAGGCAGACTCCACAATCCCTCTGGAGTTTGGATTGGTTTAGGAGTGGGACTGGGCTGAATGGCTGTTGAAGCATGGTGCTATCTGTAAGTGTCGCAGCAGCCACAGAGTTGGACTGGAGGACAGGAGAAAAGTGATACACATGATGCTTCTACCAGGGACCAGCAGCTTGTCCATTCCATCCACCAAGACCCATCTGCTACTCTTTTTTTTTCACAGGATCACATTATGTCAGAGGTGGCAAAGAGATCATCAAGTCCAACCCCTGTGCCAGAGCAGGTCCATACAATCTAGCTCAGGTCACAGAGGAGCTCATCCAGACGGGCCTTGAAAGTCTCTGTAGAAGGAGACTCCACAACCTCTCTCGGGAGCCTGTTCCAGTGGTTCCAGTTTTTTCTTACTAGATCACATACATGGCTGTAACATCCCTGGCTGTTGTACTGATGCACTTCTACATGGATCTGGTTCGTTTCTGCATCATAGCAAAGCTGGCATTAAAAATAATTATTTTCAGTCTGGATTCTTGAAAAATAAAATACTTAAGAATTTCCATTAAACTAATGAAAAGCTACCTCACAACTTAAAAATCAAAGTGTCTTGCACTGAAATGTTTCATGTTATCATTTCGTTTTTGAAGGGCAATAAACTGTGAGTTTTTAAAACATCTACTCAGTTTCAGCATCCTAATAAAATAATATTTTATAAGCAGATTTTTTTTTCCAGAAATGTGCTGGGACAGCAGTTATCACAATCTGTAAGGCATAAGAAAATAACACCCAGAGAAGGTATTTAAAGGTAGACAAGAACAATGGGATTAATCTGATTAGCCATCTACCTTCTCCTAAACCACAAGTATCAGCTTCTATTCCAGGCACCACAGCCGATCAAGCAAGGAGGAAATTCTCACGTTATTTTTATATTGGTTTTACTTTTCCCTGAACATTTTCTTAATTTTCAAAAATAGAAATTCTCCTTCAGTAAAAGTGTCCTATATCTACCCACTTGTAGTGGTTTGGAATTTACCACCACATTAACAAAAGCTTGGCTCACTCAGTTGGGAAGCAAATGGAAGCTGTATTCACAAGCAAAACTGCACTCTGCAATGGAATGCAATGAATATGTACAACACATACAGTATTTACAACATTGTACAGATATTTGCATTCAGAAAACAGCATGGAAAAGCCCCCTGAACCCCTTCAGGTATCCCAAAAAGAGTGGGGGAAACTGCTCCGCTCTCCCCTACCCCCTCCTCTTTCTCTGTTTAATTAGAAGAAAAGAGAAAAGATGTTAGGAGAACCGTTAACTCAAAGCATTGTTAGTATCCTTATCTCAAGGTCAGTGGTGATAAGATTCTCCAGCCAAGCAGGAGCAGCCAAACAACCAGAGAAGAAAAGAAATGCAGTGGGATGTGTGAGATTGCTAGGGGTACCCTTCACACATCTGGCCAATGAAATTCGTCTAGAATAATAAAAATTTTGTTTTCCTTTTTACACCCAACTGTGAATTGTTTATATTTCTCCACCCTTCTGCTCAAAAATGTGCAGCTAACTTTTAAAGGTATGGCCTAAAACTGCCACATCACTGTATGATGTAAGGATTTCATAGATGCTGAAACACCATACCCATCACAACGTTCTGGCACTATTCTTTTTACTATTTATTTTAGAATAGCTTTGTTAGTTCCTTAATTTCTCCAGTAATTGCCAGATTTCATTTTAAATGAGTGCAAAAGAGGAATTCAGCCTCTTCATGTGCCAAAGGAAGGATGTGCCATATCCTGGTTACCTCATATAAGTTACTTGCTCTAGACCGATAGGACTTTAACAGTATGATTTTTCCTGTGGTTTCTACTAAGCAAGTGGGTTTGCGTTGTACTGCACGTTATCTTGGCTCTTTGAAACAGCATCATGTTGAAACCTGGCATACAATTTGCCAACTTGGAATTACTTTTAAAAAAAAAAAAAAAAAAAAAACCAACAAAAAAGAGAGAGTATTGCTTTGATCCCTTCAGCCAAAACTGATACATCACCTGAGGGTAGATCAACACTCTCACGTTCAAATTTGAGATACACCTCCCACTCCCCTAGACTCCAAAGAGCTTTGTGCCCTTTTGATATTCTGAAAGACAGTTCTGGTAGGGGATAAGCAATGTAATATTTGAACACCACGGTCTCTTCCTATGTAGTGGTAACTGTTGCCTAGTGAAATCAGAGCTTTGTTTTACTGCTTTTTGTATGATCATCTGCCATTCTCGATTAGTCCAAATTACTCTGAACTTCTTAGGTCTGTAAAATCAGTCTAGATAATCCTGCAAGAGTAAATTGCCCTTAATGTTTCCAGTAATTTCTGGTTAGGCTTGAATAATTCCATTAAGTTATTTTCTCTGAGCACTGTCGTGAAACTCCCAAATGAAAGGC
Organism: Picus viridis; assembly: GCA_033816785.1. Taxonomy (NCBI): domain Eukaryota; kingdom Metazoa; phylum Chordata; class Aves; order Piciformes; family Picidae; genus Picus; species Picus viridis. The sequence goes on along the minus strand of CM066606.1, from coordinate 69,610,348 downwards.
ATATGAAAAGGAATAGTAATTTATTACAATAATAAAACTGGGTATTTGCTGACTACATCTGACAGTGTTATGCACCCACAACCAGCCCTCATCCCAGGAGGTACCTTAGGTTGTCAGATGACATATCTTCAGACTGAAGAGGAGATGGGAGCCCGACTGTCAGCTGGCAGAGGGTGGCCAATCTGTCTCCTACTCAACTGGTGGTATATGCACCAGTAAAGGGACTGTGGCACTACATAACACCTTCCTCATATAGATACTTTGTTTTCACATATATGAATTTTATCACTTTTCATTTGTGAAGGCATTGACAAATTTATTTATATTTGTTTCTGTAAAAAGACAGTAGGTTTCTATTTTCCTAACAGGTTTTGCCTGTGGTGGAAAGCACACACACTCATGGTCTGTGCAGTGCTTAGAAAGAAAATAAGGGTCAGACTTTGATCCTACTTGCAAAATGGAATTAGAAGAATTGGTGATGTGCAGCAGTCACATTTAAGGATTGATATCTGACCTCATATTTATGGTTCAGTAATGAATCAAACAATCTTTGGTAGTCAGAAAATGTAATGCCATTGGTTGTCCTTCAGTACAGCTCTAAGGTACACTTACTTGGATTGCAGGGGAAGCTGCCTGTGCCCCATCACAGACATCAGCCAGAGGACTGCTGATTGGTGTCACGAGAGTAATCCAGATTTTTCTCTTGTGCAAATGAGAGAGAAATTTGTCTGGTAGGTTTAGATTTATTGAGGCTGTAAACACTTCAAGTATTTTTGAAAACAGAGATTGGAAAGATTTTCCATGATAACTGGGAATTTATCCCTGGAAGTCCTATGTGAGTTTTCCCAGATAAAGACTATTCTGCATCTCTGCTTTTGCAAAGTGTTGTCTCTGTTGTGTGGTCACACATTATCCTGATCTATGAACCTAAATCTCTCCAGGCCTTTGGTGAGGTGGTAGCAGGGACCACAACAATAAAAATTTGTGCTCCATTTGGGCTTTCTTAAGCTTGACAGCTGCTTCCAGACCTCATTATTTAGTCACTTTTTGTTGTGGTCTCTGGAGCTGTTTTCAGACAGATTTATTTTTGGAGGAAGGAAAGAGTTTCTTTTTAGAAGTATCTTTGATGAAATAAATGATGGAAAGGAACTGAAAGGCTGTAATTCAGTCAAGACATTAACTTATGGCACAGCCTGTAATAACAGCTTCATGGAATTAGGGTTTTTCTGTTCAGTCTGGAAACAGGTATTTTTATTTCAAGTATAAAATAATCATTAAAAAAAATAAAAAGAAGGCAGTGACAAGAAAATGTACATATTTTCCCCCAAATAATTATGATGTAGAAAATAATTTGTTTCTAAATACAGATGAAAAAATAGTATGCTCTTAATTTGTGGAAGCTAAATGCATGGAAAAAATAACACATGGAATACACAGTTTCATTATTTATATTATCTTGGTTATGTGTTAGTGGTTTTGGCATTATACATCTGAAAATGAAATGGAGAAAATTAAAATCAGAGGTCCCTTAAAACTCTATATAAAATGACAGGATATAAATAATTATTGTGACTGGAGAAAGGAAGTCACAGTGTCAGAGATAATCTGTCTGCAAACAGAATCATAGAATCATTTCAGTTAGAAAAGACCTCTAAGGTTATCAAGTAAAATTGTTGACTTAACACCACTATGGTTGTTAAAACATGTCCTGAAGGGCCATGTGTGCACGTTTTTTGACACAACCAGGCATGGCGACTTTATCACTTCTCTGGGCAGTCTTCTCTATTGCCTGATCACTCATTCTGTAAAGAAAATCTGCTTAGTATCAAATTCAAACCTTTCCTCATGCAACTTAAGGCCATTTGCTGATGACGTATTGCTTGGTATTTGGGAGAAGAGATTGAGCCCCACTTCACTACTATCTCCTTTCAGGCAATTGTAGAGAGCAATAAGGTCTCTCCTTAATCTCCTTTTTTTCTGTGCTAAACAACCCCAGTTTCCTCAGCTGCTCCTTATAAGACTTGATTTCCCTTATAAGACTTGAACCTTTCAACAGTTTTGTCCCTGTTCTCTCGAAACCTTCCAGCAACTCAATGTGTTTCCTGTAGTGAGGGGCACAAAACTGAATCCAGTACTCAAGGTACAGCTACAGTGACGAGTACAGGATTATGATATCTTCCCTGGGTCTGCTGGCCACACCATTCCTGATACAGGTCAAGATGTTTTTGGCCTTTCTGGCTACCTGAGTACACTGCTGGCTTTCATTCATCCAGCTGTCAGCTATTGTTCCCAGGTCCTCTTCCACCAGGAAGTGTTCAGCCACTCTTCCCCAAGCCTATAGTGCTGCATGGCATTGTTGTGACCCAGTGGACGTGACACTTGGCTTTGTGGAGTCTCATAGAAGTGACCTCAGCCCATACATCCAGTCTGTCCACATCACTCTGTACACCTTCCTACCCTCAAGCAGATCAACACTTCCACCTAGCTTGGTGTCTTCTGCAAAGTTACTGAGAGTGCACTCAATCCCCTCATTCAGATCATTGAAAAAAGGTACTAAACAAGCATTGCCCTAAAACTGAGTCCTGAAGATCACCAGTTGTGACAGGCTGCTGATACAGATACTGAATTCCTGAGGGAGAATTTTGAGTGGGCTAGTACACTGGAAAACTAGAATAAATCAACAAATAGTAAAGTAGGATATAGATTAGATTTATTTTTTGTTCCTGGAATGTTGAATTTACCCAGTTAATCCTTTGGTTTGACTTTCCATGTCAGCAGGTTTCTACTTTTACTCTGTTGCCTCTATATTTTGTACCTTGTGTACTAGATAATCCTGACCATGCAGCTAATTGCTTTTTAATTTTCATAGATGATAGATTATGTCAGTCTGTTACATATTGAGACAACTGGTTTCTTTTATCGCATTTGCTTGATGATCAAATGGATTTTAGATAGAATAGGCAGCTATCTGAAATCCAGCATGATTACACAGTTGATGGTGCCAGGGTATAATATCCATTAAAGAATGGTTACACACCCTGCTGCTCCTCATGATGTTACAAGTAACCGAAATTCCTTCCCTTCATCACACCTGGGCAGAGGACCAGATGAGAGAATATTTTTGAAAATTCCTGAAGTCGTGGTCAAGCTATACTAAGGCACAGGGAGGAGAAAGAAATGATTTGAGACTGCTTCAAGATGTGGAAGGTGATTTGAGACATGACTTCATCAAGTGCAAATCTTGTCTGACCAATCTAGTGGCCTTCAATGATGGAGTGAATGCATCAGTGGACAAGGACAGAGTTATTGATGTCATCTATCTGGACTGCTAGTAAATTCTTGAACACAGCTGCCACAACTTCCTTCTCTCTAAACTGGGGAGATACGAGTTTGATGGATGGATTATTTGGTAGATAAGGAATTGATTAGATGGTTGCATCCAGAGGGTAGTGATCAATGGTCCAATATCCAGATGGAGACTGGTAACTACTGGTGCACCTCGGGGATCTGTACTGGCACCAGGGCTGTTTGTTATTTTTGTAAATAACAAGGGGTTTGAACCCACCTTCACCAAGTTGGCAGATGCCAAGCTGAGTGGCCAGAGGGATGAGATGTCATCCAGAGGGACTTGGTCAAGGGTGAGAAGCGGACCCATGTGAGCCTCATGAGGTTCAACAAGACCAAATGCAAGGTTCTGCACATTGGTCGGGGCAGTCCCCAGTATCAATACCAGATGAGGGATGATGTAATTGAGAGCAGCCCAGCAGAGAAGGAACTGGGAGTACTGATGGGAAAATGTATGTAGGAGTACTGGTGGAAAAATGCCTCTACCCTGGTGAGACCTCATCTGGAGTATGGTGTCCACCTCTGAAATCTTCAGTACAAGCAGGACATGAACCTGTTAGGGTAGGTCCAGAGGAGTCAGAAAAATGGTCAGTGGGATGGAACTCCTCTCCTATGAGGAAAGGCTGACAGAAGGGGGCTAATTCAGACCAGGGAAGAAAAGGCTCCAGGAAGCCCTTCAGTTGTGGCCTTTCAATACTTAAATGGGACCTTTAAGAAAGATGGGGACAGATGTTTTAGCAGAGTCTGTTTTAACAGGGCAAAGGGTGATGGTTTTAAACTAAAAAAGAGCAGAAACAGGCTAGATATATGGAAGGCATTTTTGCCAATGAGGGTGGTGAAACACTGGCACAGATTGCTCAGAGAGGTCACTGGCAACATTTGAGGTCAGGTTGGGCTGGGCTCTGAGCAACCTGATCTAGTTGGAGATATCCCTGTTTATTGCAGAGTGGGGAGGAATAGATGGGCTTTAAAGGTCCCTTTCAACCCAAACCACTCTGATTCTATGATGCAGGAAAGAGTTTTAGAGACACCCTGTGCTAGTGAAACCTCTAGTCCACAAGGAGGCATGTCACACCCTGACTCTTCCCCTGCATGAGAATGAGGTTGAAAAACAGCACTGATATTTGACAGAAAATCTCATTCCATGCAGAGAAAGCTCCTGATTTAACAAACAGAGAGCTCCCCATTGCTGGAAGTTCTTTATACAAAGAATGATTGGCCATTGGAATGGGCTGCCCAGGGAGGTGGTGGAGTCACCATCACTGGAGGTGTTTAGGAAGAGACTGGATGGGGTGCTTGGTGCCATGGTTTAGTTGATTAGATGGTGTTGGAGGATAGGTTGGACTTGATGATCTCAAAGGTCTTTTCCAACCTGGTTTATTCTATTCTATTCTATTCTATTCTATTCTATTATTCTATTCTATTCTATTCTATTCTATTCTATTCTATTCTATTCCAAGAATTCTATCCAAGAAATAATCTCTGTACCCATAAACCTGTTGTTTTGTAAATTTCATATTTTTTTAGCTCATTTTGAAGACTGTCCTCTGCAAGATGAAACATATACAATGTGTTGTTGATGGATGGCCAAATTATGCTGTCATTAAAGAGTTGTGGTATATTTTATATAAAAATAAAAGATCACAAATGGAGTTTTTCATTAAAAGTTCATTTTCAAATGTCTGATCAAAACACAGGTGATAATTTAGTTATTTACTTTTACCAAATATCCAGTGAAAAAAGTTTGTAATTTGCATGGTGGTGTGTGACATACCTTATGCAGCATAACAGAGTCAAAAGGCAAGAGAAATTCTATTGAAACTATTGCATCCTTTGTAGAATCAGAAAATTGTCAGCTATCAGCTGGATTTAACTATGGGCTTGGCTGTCTGGCCATTTTTTTACACAGCAAAGAGTACACCTGTCTAAGCCATGAGCTACCAGCTTCTCTAGGAGAATGCTTGGGCAGAAAGTGCCAAAGGATTCATTACAGTCCAGATAGACAACATTCACAGCCTTTTCCTCGTCCACTGGGTAGGTCACCTGCTCACAGAAGAAGATCAGGTCAAGCAGGACCTGCCCTTCATAAACCCATGCTGACTGGGCCTGATCCCCTGATTGTCCTGCACATGAAGTGTGAGCACATTTAGCATGAACTGCTGCAGAATCTTCTCTGGTTCCAAAGTCAGGCTGATAGGCCTGTAGTTTTCCAGATCCTCCTTTCTGGCTCTTCTTGTACGTGGATGTCACATTGGCAAGCCTCCTGTTGTCTGAGACCTCTCTTGTTGACCAGGATTGATGATAAATGATGGAGAGTGGCTTGGCAAAGCTCCCTCAGCTCTCTTGGGTGGATCCCATCTGGCCCCATAGGCTTCTGAGTGTTCAGAGATGCCGTAGAAGGTCAATAAGTGCAGCCTCCTGGATTATGGGGGTTCTTTCTGCCCATCTTCCCTGTCTGTCAGCTCAGGGAGCTGAATATCCTGAGAAGAACTGGTGTGACTATTAAAAACTGAGGCAAAGAAGCCTTCTCCTTATAATCTTTTGGTTATGTTTTCCTCCACATCCAAGAAAGGGTTGAGATTCTCCTTGACCCTCTTTTTGTTGTTAATGTATTTATAAAAGTATTTTGTACTATTTCCTACAGTAGTGGCCAGATTGAGTTCTAGCTGGGCTTTCTGCAATCTTCCTGAGTTGCCTGCCCCTTCTTCTGGGAGTGTAAACTCTCCTTTTTGTCCTGAGTTGCAGCGAAAAGTCTCTGTGTTTGGCCAGGCCTGAAGTCTTCCCTGTCATTTAGTCTTTTGGTACATGGGGATAGCCTGCTCCAGCGCTTTTCAGACTTGCTTCTTGAAGAAATGTCAGCCTTCCCAGATCTCTTTGCCCTTCAGGACTGTCTCCCAAGGGTCTCTCTCTACCAGCGTCCTGGACATGCCGAAGTACACCCAGCAGAGTATATAAGCTCCACTCATCTGTTTATATAAATATGGGTGTTTTTTCTTATGAAGGCAAGCCTTAGGCAAATAGGGCTAGGCAGACTGTTTTTCATTTGATTATCTACATCCTTGTTTTAGGCTTACATTTTAAATTCCCTTGGCTCCTTTCCAAGTCACAGGTGTCCACAAAGAATCTCAGCTTTTCACCTCCTGCTTTGTTACTGCTTAAGTCCATTATCTTCATTGCATTGTAATTAATGGGGATATCACTGGCAGGTGTACAGATAACAGAATTGGAGATAAAGTAATATTTTCCCATCAAATTCTGAATGTTACAAGATGTGAATAAATTTATGGGTATTCTTAGATCTGTTGTAGTGTTGGAAAGCTAGTTGTCTCTCTCAACTGTTACCTGTCCATCAAATCACCCTAGGTAGCTGATGTGATTTGAAGTCCTGTGGCAGATACAAAGGGAATTAGGGAGTATTTATGCACACACACCTTAGATGGCAGAAATAGGAGAGGAGGATGAACCTCTGGCAAAGGTAGTAGTGGCAACCTGGTGTTTACAACCCTTCAGCACCTCTGCCATGTTAGGTGCTCTAAAGAGGAATTCTGTGGAAATGAAGATTTTGCGGGGCACTGATGTGATGTTGGGAAAGATTAGGAAACTCTGGGCCTGAGTTTACAATTTTGGATCTTCTGTGAGGCACTAAGTATTGCTTGTGGGTTTTTTTTTGCCAACTGTGCTAATTTATTAACTCCTTGAGAGGCTTGTGGCTGCTTTAATTTATTTACCATTTATCATGAAAAATTTCCATTTCTCACAAGATGAAGGGGAAAATGGAAACAGAACTTATAATGCTGTCCATTTAAGATAAATTTATATTATCTTTCTATATAAGATACAGGAAAGATAAGTTATCTTTTTAAAAAGTTAATGTATTTGGAGAAAGTTAAACCATGCATTTGAACATCAGCATGGATACCATAGATAGAGTGCATCTGAAGAGGCTGGAGAACCCCAGTATGATTTGCCTTGGGAGACTCCTGGTGTTTTTCCTTTCTCAAATAATTTGTATATTTGATTTCCCCCTTATAGTGACTTAATACTTACCCTTTTTCTTCCTTCCCCAGTTCCCAGGGCCAGCTCTTTTTCCAGATGCACTGTGTGTTTACCATCAGTTGCTGTTAACAAACCATAGAAACAAAAACATGGACATCAAATGAACTGTACCCTCTGCAGCAAAGAGCTGGTTGCAAGTAGGCTTTCTGGAGGGGTATCTTGGCCTGACAGGGAAGAATCTGACATAAACTGTCATATTTACTCTGAGAGGATGTTCCAGCTATTCATTTCTTCTCTCTCCAAGGTACCAAGGTTCTCTAAGGTACCAAGTTATGTGGTACATTAGTTGGGGGTTTTTCCTTCTTCTTTTTTTTTTTTTTCCTCCACAGCTGTCTGAGTTTCAACAGCTTGCCACAGTATTAAAAGCCTTTGTGCTTTGTCTATAGCAATAGACATCAGCAAAATGGCCACAAATGCTCCTGTGATACATTGCCATTAAATGCAGCTGCACCTTTTAGGTTGTGGGAGGGAGGAGGGGTATGCAAGCTGAGGATAAGCCCAGTTGCTTTGCAGAAGAAAGATGAGGGACCAGATTTGCTCAGCTGTGTTTATCCTCCCACTCACATGTGTGCCCATATAAGCATCCCACCAGCCAAATGTCAGGCTAATCAAAACAAAGTAAAGCTGGTTGAATCTCAAACCAGCTGCAGTGCAGCTTGTCACGCCTATACCATTATTGTTATTGTTTCCGTTTATATAATTAACCTCTGCTGATGGCCCTGACTGCAGCTGCCTCTGTTGCATCCCCCACTCCAGCTCTGGGCTGTCCTGTGGGCAATAGATGCACACTCCTAGTCTATTGCCCCCTGAAGTCCCTCACTGGACCCAAGGCTCTAAAGACAGCACGTTCCTGCCCTGCCTCGTGCCACTGGGGTCTGCTCTTTAAGATGCAGATGAATTCAAGAACCTCTCCAGGAAAAGAAAGGCTTTATAGCTGATCAAATGTCTGGAAAGGAAAACACAACCATATGCTGCTATGTTTGCTCTCTCTGGCTATGCAAGTGCCTTTGTTAAAATTTCTGTGCCATGCTTAACTCACACCTGGTTCCAGCTGGCAGGATGGAGGGGTTTTACCCAAGTGACTCCCTATCTTGTAGACTTGCAAAGCTTGGCAGCATCTGCTGTGGAATCTTCCCCCGAACTTGTAGGCGTTTCTGTCCTTCTGTCTTGCTCAGCATCATCCTGACAGGCTACTACAGGAATCTCTCACTACCAGAAAAGAACGTGTTCCTTGATGCTTCTATGTCGACTTTTGGTGGACTAACTGGACCTGTGGAGTTTTGAGGTGATGCTATTACTCTTCTTCTTTGCTGTGGAAAAAAAAGGAGCACAGTTGGGGTTTTGAATAAAGACCAATTTGGTCTGCTGTAGGAAGCACACTTCAAAATTTATGACAACATTTTGAAATGTGCTGATTAGTTTACAGAGGTAAAAAAAAAAGGGTGGAAAGTGGAAAAGGCTCAAATGGGAACCAGGTGGTGTTCAAAGCTGCTCAATCAGAATATGTCCCTCTCTTGAGCAGGGCTGCTGCGTGTAGCATGTGGTCTGCCTGCTGGTCCTTCCAAGTCAGAAAAAGGTGTCATTACTGCTGACAGGAGCACTACGTTCTGCAGTACATGCTCTTGCTTTTGATAGAAGGGAGAGAAGTGAGAACAAGGAGAAATCTCACTCTTCTGTTATCTGCAGGATGTGAGTTGCTACTTGTTCACACTGGCTCTGCCAGCCAGGTGGGCTGGGTTTCTCACAATGGCCAGACATTCAGGTTGCGGTGCTTAGCTCTGCTGTGTGCATAGTGTTGGTTTCATCTGGTCAGTCTTCACAGGTTCTGGTGCCTGGCAAAATATTACCCAGAGGGGACTGTGACAGAGTCTCTTCTGTCCCAGCTGTGATGGTGTGGTTTCCTGTGTACCCACCTGTGATTTGATCTGATCCTAATCAGCTTCTGAAAATCAAAGCTCATCAAAGAACACAGCCTGCATGGCTTAGTAGTTTTCAGCTGAGTTCTTACAGTGCTGCTACACACTCAAAGTCTTAGAGGAAAGGAGAAAGATGTGTAGGAAGTGGTTAATGTCATAAATGCAAGCACCAGAGTAACAGATTAATCAATGACTGCTCAACTTCTGGCTCCTATGTATCTAGCACATCTGCTGGCAAGCATTACAGCTCCATCCATTTCCTCCATATCTCTCAACACCATTTTCCTACCCATTTCTCACTGCTGAACTCCCAGTTGGTGCTGTGAACAGATTTCAGCCATTACTCTATCAAGGTGACCTGAAATTATGCCCAGTGCTTCCCTGTTCCCAAAGCCTCAGTCATTAAATACACCTACAGGAAAGCTTTTTGTGCTGCCTTACAACCCTCTGTACACTTCAGGATGGCTGCAGCATGTGGGGGACATTCTGGTCAAGGGTCCAGGCTTTTCACCCATACAAGAAATGAGAGGATACAGTAAAAAATAATCTGAGTCTGAGATTGAATTCATACTCAGTTTTCACTAGAAAAGCTGTACTTTAGGGATATTATTCATGTAAGGTTAATTGGCACATATAAAGCAAGTATGATATCTTTCAGTTAAAAGCAAACTTGGGTACTTAAAACCTCTCTATAGGTTTGGCCAGGTTTCATCCATCTGCTCCTGATTTGTATCTGATTTTTAATTCAGACACATACTGCAGATGCCTCTGGTTGCTGTTTAGAGATCTGGCTCTAACAAACCCTTCCATCTATTATACACCTTATTCTAGAGAGGTATGGTCAAAAATAGTTTTTCTTATTTCATAATTTTTCATTGTTTATAAATATCCCTTTGAATAATATTTTTCTACTTCTTAATTATCATGTGAACTGGATCTGTTGAAACTTCTTCCTTTTCCCTCTTTCTTTTCTACTCCCATTTTGCATGGGTGATGTTAGTGCTGTGTGGTGCTGCTGGTAGCCAGGCCAGCATGTCCCACCATCTGAGGGTGTCCTAGCCACAAACTTATTGCTCTTCTAAGTTTGCTGACGGGCTTTTCCCTGAGTAGCACTTTAGGATAAGGGTTAAATTGGCAGGTAGGGCAGATCCTACTTGGTGGTGATCCTGCTTTTGTATCATGCCTCTGAGAGACTTATGAATGTAAACACTCATCTGTGGTTGTACCAGAACTTATTCAAGTCAACATGTAATAAAACTGCTACTAAAAATCCCACTCTTATGGATGGGCTTGGGTTATTTGTTCATTTCTAGATCTGGGACCAGAGTTGTGATATGCCTGTACCCTGCCACTAGTGCTGAGGTGGTACTGGAGGGCCTCAGACTCTCCTTTGTTCTGTGCTATCTTCATCTTGTCTGACGCACATGATGGGTTGAGCAAGGCCAAGGCTCACCCAGCTCTTTTTACTGACCATGTAGTCTGCTGCCCTCAACAGATGCTTCAGCCACTGTTGCCTGCAGCTGCCTCCCTGGAGGCTTAATCCTTATCATCAATAGATATTATCTCCTGTAGTCCATTGATTCAGCTGGTGCTGAACTTCAAACCTGCATTTAAAAAATATGCTTGGATGTATTTAGCTTATTTTTATTCTTCCTGTGATCTCTTTAAAATACTTGTTCTTTAGCTATATATAGCAGAGGATAGTTTCATAGTCAGATCTGCTACACTTTGCTGAGAAGGATTGCTTTTGTGTTATTTATAGAATTAAAGTTCTTAGCTCTGCTGTCCCTTGCTCTCTTTGAAGAAAGCTAGGGCACAGTGGGATGAAAATATGACCTTACCCTGTGAGTATGCAGACTAGTCATTCATAAGACCTTTTTAAACAAAGACTGTGTTTGAAAAGAATAAATTGTGATCTGCAGCCACAAATGTCTCAACTCCTTGTGTCTGATTAGGATGGTGTAATAAACAGACACAGATTTCAGGAGGCTTTTGTTAAAACTTATGGAAGTTGCTCGTGACCCCATCAATATCATTATACTGCTACTTCATGCTCTCCTTCGAGCCACAAAGTTGTTAGGATTTTCAGACCATCTGTCTTTGTAGCCTTTTGGGTTGTGATGCATGACCTATCAATATGCAATACAGTTATAGAACAATGGCTGCAGGAGGTTTGATCATGCATCTGAACAATATATCTTCATTAGAACTAAAAACTAACATAGGTGTGATGTAATGTAACTGATTAAAAAGAATAGTTACTTTGCATTAAAATATCTACCCACTATGAACGTTGTGTAAAAAAAAAACATCTCTCGCCAGATGACAGAAACTTGAAATATCTCCTACTTGTCTGCTAGCATTCCCCTCCTCCCACATCTGAATTTGCACTTACATGGGAAGGCTACCAACCATCTGTGACAAAAAAGTGTAGCATGGAAATCTGATTGCTCCAGTTTTTAAGTCATCTTGATCCCTTGTACACAAGCACTTCATAAAATGGTTTCATTACCTGCTGTGAAAGGGAGTTTAGGCTCATTACAAAGACAAGCTTGATGTATCCTTTTCCCAAACTTTGGGGCACCAGTGACTGCAGATGTCGTTAGAAGCATTGTGCACCATGAATGACACACTTGTCTATGACATTTAAAAATTAATGCTTGTGGCAGTTTTAAGCTGTGCCTTTAAAATTTAGCTGCAGATTTTGAGCAGAAAATTGGAAAAATACAAATAATTCACTATTGGGTGTAAAAAGGAAAATAAAAGATTCTTCTAAACAAATTCATTGGATAAAATGTGTAGGATGGAAGCAGATGTACCCAAACATCTTTCACATTTCACTTCCACTTCTCATTCCTTTTTTTTTTTTTCTCCTGTGGTTTTAGCTGCTTTCTGCTTTGCTCAGGAGAGATACCCTGCTTCTGGCTGGCCTTGCAGATAAGACTAACATTCCTTTCTCTCGAATTCCTCTTTTCTTCCATTACAGGTGGGGGAAGCAGGTTTGTGGGGGGAGTGGAGCAGCTTCACTGCTCTCTGGGGAACCTGGAGGGAATACAGGGGGCTTCTGTGCTATTTTCTAATTGTAAATATCGGTATAATATTGTAAATACTGTATATTTTGTGCATATTCATTGCATTCCATTGCAGAGTACAGTTTTTGCTTTGTAAACACAGCTTCCATTTGCTTCCAACTGAGTTAGTCATGCTTAGTTAATGTGAATGGGGAACTTCAACCCACCACAAAGCTAAATAAGCCCCCTGGGCAAAGGAAAAAAAAAAAAAAAAAAAAAAAGCTTCCATAATCTGTCATCCAGAGCAAATGAAATCTTTTTATAATAAGATGCTGCAGAGCTCCCTGCAGTAACTGTTATCTGCCCTAGGAGCTGGAGCAGTCATGAACACTCTTGACAACTACACAACACACCTACTTCCATATGAAAAGCTTTCTGAAAAATTAATAGCCCACATTAATTTCTAGTGTGACTCCAACTGAAATCAATGATGCTACATCACTGATGAATATGCACAAATTGTTTCAACAATTATCTACTAAGCAAGAGATTAGTGAAAATCACTTTGCATATCAGGAAAATCCAGTCAGTGGAACATGGCTAGAAGGTTGATGGAGGTTATGGGATTTGGGAAAAGGTGAAAGAGTGCAGGCAAAAGAAAGGAAAAAAAGGTTTCCTGTTTTACGCTGTCAAAGCAGGGTTTTCCAGAAATTTTTTCTCACCAAATAAACAGATGCAAACCTATAGAAATTAGGAATAGTATGGGCCAGCAGGAGCAGGGAGGTCATTCTGCCCCTGTACACTGCACTGGTTAGGCTGCACCTTGAGTCCTGTGTCCAGTTCTGGGCCCCTCAGTTTAGGAAGGATGTTGACTTGTCCAGAGAAGGGCAACAAAGCTGGTGAGGGGCTTGGAACACGAGCCCTATGAGGAGAGACTGAGGGAGCTGGGATTGGTTGGCCTGGAGAAGAGGATACTCAGGGGTGACCCTATTGCTCTCAACAACTACCTGAAGGGAGGTTGTAGACAGGCAGATGTTGGTCTCTTCTCCAAGGCAGCCAACACCAGAACAAGAGGACACAGTCTTAGGCTGCACCAGGGCAGGTTTAGGCTGGATGTTAGGAAGAAGTTCTCTACAGAGAGAGTGATTGCCCATTGGAATGGGCTGCCCGAGGAGGTGGTGGAGTCACCATCATTGAAGGTGTTCAGGAGGAGACTTGATAGGGTGCTTGGTGCCATGGTTTAGTTGTTTAGGTGGGTTGGATTGGTTGATAGATTGGATGCGATGATCTTGAAGGTCTCTTCCAACCTGGTCTATTCTATTCTATTCTATTCTATTCTATTCTATTCTATTCTATTCTATTCTATTCTATTTAAAGAATTGACACAAAAAGGGGAAAACTTCATTACTCCAAAGTGGCTGGAGGAAAACAAGAAAGCCCTACAGATCTCAAATTAGGAATGAGCACTTTTTGTTTACCTGCACTTGGGGTTAGCAATCCTATTATTCAGGAATAGTGAGAGGGGAGTAGTGAAAAATGTGTACAAAAGGAAAGAAAGTGTGCAGCAGTAAAACACCATTTTGGAACCTGAATTAATTATATGACTATGGATCTTGAGTTCTCAAGAATGGATGAATGATATGTTTTCAGATTATCACTGATTTTATTACTTTAGTGGAAATGGTGGCTATGTTCAGAACTACAGAATAAGTTCACAGTCACACATGTTGGAACTTAAATAGATGTTGGAAACTCATCTGGTTTTACTTTTCCTTTTCTTTTTCTTTTTTTTTTTCTCCCCTTGCCTTTTTACCCGCTGCCCCTCCATCTTTGCACAGTGCTAGGAGAAGTTTAGCACTTACTCCCCCAGGGGAATAGGCACGCAATAGAAATTATTCTTTTTTCCTTAAACTGGGATGCCCTGAGAAATGTGGTATTTCTACATAGAGTAAGCAGATAATCATGCAGACTCCAGGAAGGGCTCATACTGCAGAGGGTTATCTTTGGTGTTCAGGCATTCTCTGCTTGTAGGTATTCTGTAGTGTGGATGAAAAAGATAGCCATTCTGAATTGCTTTTAACCTACATTTTCTTCCTGACCACCAGCTATAAGCTGAAGGAGTGTATGGTGCTGTGGCTTTCTGAAGGTCCCAAGATCTCTCTTAGACAATTCTTTTCATGGGGTATTCATAGTGATTCAGCCTCTTATCATACATGCACAGTGATCCATGGCAGGCTGACAAATAAGCTTCCCTGGCTCTAAGCCTCCCACAATGCATCTCCTCTGTGTAGCTCCCTCCAAGAGCTCTGTATTTCCTCTCGTTGTGCCCTTCATCTGCTCCCTTTGGACAGAGATTACTGTTGGATTTATTGCAATTTTCCTGCAGCACCAAGAGAGTTCTTGAGAGGAAAAGAAAGCAAAAATTGTTTTTCAGTGAGATCTGAAGTCAGGCTTTATTTACAGGACTGAAAACAGGTCAAATGAAATGTAAACTTCAATTTTTATCTAAATATCCCAACTCCTGCAGTCATGTGTGCCAAATCCTGTGGTCAGATTCCTGGCTTTACTACCATGGTGCTCAAAAGAGCCTTCAGGGCCTCCTTCAACTTCCCCTTTCTCCCTTTGTCTTCCACCTGTTGCTGAAGGAAACCCAAGGAGAGGGTGGCTTATCTTTGTGATCACCATCAGTGTGAGCACATTTATTGTTCAAAGGGATTCCTGGTTTCTTCTGCACCACTCATCTGGCCCGTGTTTCCTCCCAGCATGCAGCCCAGCCCAGGCATCTGGTGAGGCTGGGTACTGGGGTGGCTGTGTTCTTGGGAAGCCCACATACACCACCTAAACAGCACAGTAGATGGGCTACATGCTAGGGTGCCTAATCCATCTGCATGTCTACCCCACCTACACATTTTCAAGGATTTTTCTGTCACAGAAACATACAGGCTTTAAAGCTGAGTAAATGTGATCTTTCAGAAACATTTTCAGTTATTACATGTTGGGCTTTTAGATATGATCACACCATGATCTTTGAATCATGCTGGCAACTACAGATGAGGAAACTAAACAATTTTTCACCTGCCTGCAGTGGCTTTTCTTACAACACACAAACGGCTTTTGACTTTACACAAGATTTAAAATAACTATTTGTACATTTTTTGTGTGGTTCCCCTCCTATTCACTTAAGGTCATTGCCAACTCTTTAAATAGATGTGTTTGTGGAGACTTGAAATCTCTAATTTCAGTCTAATAGGTAGATCCAGACTTTTTACCAATGTGTCTGAAACAATATGCTTCATTTTAGGGAGTGTAACAGAAGTAAACAGCTTTTGAAAATTAAATTGCTCCTTTGCTGAAAGCTTTCTGCTAAAGGGAAAACAACAAGAGGTCATAGTGTAGACAATGAAAAACATATTGCTCTTTAATATCACCTTTAGCAAATTTTAAAGGATAGCATTTGCAGTGGAGCAGAGCAGGACTCTTATTTTCTCCTCTCCCTGTGACAGTCACCCTCGCTTATAGCACCTACATTCTATACTGTAAGTATAAAAGTTTATTTGTGACAGTTTTTGTAAGCATAAGTATCTAACTTTCATATTTGGGTTTTGAAGATTAAACATTGCACAGGTATTGGGGAGTATTGAATGGATCCTCATGTATCTAACTACTTACTGTCAACAGCTATCTTGTTTTAAAACTGATGTGAAATCAGTAGAAACTCCAGTCGTTCTCATTCATACTCCAGTCATTCTCACTTGGGTTTGTTCTACTTTGTACTTGTAATGACTAGATACGTGTGGCACGCAGCAAAAGAAAATTGGGGTCCATGTTAATACTAAGAAAAGAGACTGGACAAAAATATTCCTAAGTGAGTCACATAATTTAGTCCTCCAAAATATGACTAGAGCTCTTAAAAGGGCAAGCATTTTCTAAAATGTAAATATATCATTGTTTTAGCAAGGCTTGAAATGTTTGGTGTAATTTTTCTCATGGGATTTTGGCTTTTCTACTTCCAGAAGCAACCAAAATAGAAATGCAGAGATTGCTCAAGTTAATTCATCCGCACATGGAAAATACACTGGCTTATAGCTCTTCTGCAAAAGAAGGAAGGAACAGAGAAGATAAAATATGGGTAGCGGGGGAAAGATGTTTGTAGGGGAATGCTGTGTCTTGCAAACCAGTTTCAATCTTATTGCCCCATTGTGCATGCAGCAAACACTATCCTCATGGGAATTAATGTAACTGAAGGAACAGGAACTGCTGCACTGCACTCCAAGTGAGTTTTCTTATCCTGCACAAAAGCAATACAAAAGAGTTTGAAAATGTGAATAGTGTTGGATCATAGGTTGGACTTGATGATCTCAAAGGTATTTTCCAACCTGTTAATACTAATTCTAATTCTAATTCTAATTCTAAGTATGGTCCCTTGCCTGTTTTATTCTTATTTTTATTTCTTCTGTTTGTGTGATCAGGGTAGAGTATTTTTTTCCTTTTTAATTAAAATCTTCAAGTCAAAGTCAGTTGTGAAGAGAAGAAAACTGCTACAGATTCAATTTCTTTCCAGGACAGAGTTTCTGTGTGACCTGTTGAGAGGAGGATAGAAGTGTCACAGGTTTCTTCTTGACATTGATTGCATTTTACATATGGCACATGATTAAGAAGGAAGTGATGAAGGAAAGTAGCAGGGAGAGTGGCTATGGCAGCTGCTTAAATACAGGAAACAGACTATCTGTTCCAATGTCTGCTTACCAACGATGTCTCAGTAAGATGGGAGGCTCACATAAGTCTGTTCTGGAGCTGTGTAGTCTCTCAGCAAATGAGCCTCGATCTAGCTTTACATGACTCTACATCCGTCAGCAGAGGAGTTTGGATGTTCCTTGTGCCACAGCTGCCCCTGGGCATGCTGGCTGCTGGATTAGCTTCAAGATGCTTGCTGCTGCTGTTGTGAAGGCTGCACTGCTTCAGATTTGGCCTTTTGAACTTAATGAGCCCATTTTATTCTCTCTTGTTAGCTCTGCTATGCATATCAAGGTAATTTGGTTTGGACACTTTCACTTTAATTTTTTGGAATAAAGGGTCTTTGGAAATATTTCTTTAACTACTCTTGTACTTGTTTCTCTTGAAACCCTTCAAATATGATGTCCAAGTTCCAGAAATAGCAGTCCTGTATTTTTCTTTTGAAAAAAATGTGATTTTTCTTCCCTATGAATCTGGTTTAAGTACATTGTCTTAGCGCATTCTTGTAGTTGTGTTTCCTAAAGACCTCAATACTTAAATAGCTGTGTTTATCATCAGCCTTATATTGTAGATTCTTGTCAGGTCTATTTTTGTACACAAAACAATAGCTAGTCCTGACACTTAATTGATAGTCCAATGTACCATCACACTAATTAAAAGTAATTCAATCAGTAGCAACTTATCCTCAGGTTGCATATATTTAAAATAATTAAAGGGTCTGAAGCAAAGCAACACTTGTTCAGTCAGTGCTTTTTTTGCAGGCTATGTATTATACAATCACAGAATTGCAGAATGATAGGGTTTGGAAGGGATCTCTGGTGATCATCTAGTCCAACACCTGTGCCAGAGCAGATTCACCTAGAGCAGCTCGCACAGGATGATGTCCAGGTGGGTTTTGAATGACTCCATGTCTCGGTCCGGAGAGGGAAAGAGACTCAGTTCTTTAGAATATTCCCGTGTTGTGAAATGAGAGGCACAAACGAGGCCAAAATATCAACAGCTAGACTATTTGTTACATAAATAAAGTGGAGGGATCAGAAGGGGTGAGAGAGAAAACAGAGAAGAGAGAGAAGAGGAAAGGAATTATATTACCACTCCCCTCACCCCCAAGACAGTTTGAGTCTGTGGAGGAAAGGTGCTGCAGGAGATGTTGGGTCTGTAGAGGAACGGTGCTGAGGCTTTGGCTGTAGAAGAGATGTGGTCCTCTGAGCAGCGGTCTGGATGGAGGGAGTGGGGGGCCTCCAACTCCTCCTTCTCCATCTACCTACCCACACACTCATTACACATCAGGAAACAGGTGGTGAATCCATTGTCTCATCATCCTCCCTTCCTGGGGTATCTGATGGCTGGAAATGATCTTGTCCTGAAGGCGTGATGGCTGGGCCCTTGGGCCATTGTTGTAGGCCAGCTGCAGTCCAGAGAGCAATGTTATCTTTGCACCTTCCAAGAGTCCTTCCCATGTGCACAAAGCACATCAGCTATTGTCTGGGCAAGCAGCAAGTGATTTTATCTTTGTTGAGTCATACCAGGAGAGACAAGCTTCAGTCTCTCACACTCCAGAACTGGAGACTCTACCACCACTCTGGCTAATCTGTTCCACTTCTCTGCCATGCTCAAAGTAAAGAAATTCATCCTCATATTTAGGTGGAACTTCTTATGTTTGTGTTTGTGCTTGTTCTGTCATGGGACAACAATGAAAAAATTAAATGGCCCCATCCTCCTGACACCCACTGTTTTAGTATTTATAGGCATTGATAAGATCTCCACTCAGTCTTCTCTAGGCCAAAAAGGCCTAAGTCCTTCAGCCTTTCTTTATGAGAGAAATGTTCTAGTTCTCTAATCATCTTAATAGTTCCTTGTTGTATCTTCTCAAGCAGTTGCCTGTTTTTCTTGAACAGAAGAGGCCATAACTAGACACAGTACTCCAGATGAGGTCTCACAAGGACAGACTAGAGGAGGAGAACTCCCTTGGCCTGTTTGCCACTGCTTCTTGATGCACCCCAGGATGCCATTTACCTTCTTGGCTACAATGGCACATTGCTGGCTCATGGTCATCCTGTTGTCCATCAGGACTCTGTGGTGGGTTGAAGATTCCCTCCCACCATTAACGTTGCCAGACCAACTCAGTTAGAAGTAAATGAAGCTGTATTTACAAGCAAGAGCTACACTCTACAATGGAATGCAATGAATATGTACAAAATATACAATATTTACAATATTACACAGATATTTACAATTAGCAAACAACACAAAACACCCCTTGGTAAGAGACCTGGGAAGCTGTTCCACTGCCCCCATCCCCATCTCAAGAGAGAAAAGGAGTGGAGAGAAAGAAGTGGGTTAGACTTAACTGAACAGCTCAACCAAGGCCAGCTGACAAGCAGGTTAATGTCTCCCAAGTGAAGCAAAACAGCTAAGATCAGAAGGAAGATTTAAGGAAATCACTTGGGATCACACCAAAAGTAACTAGCTCAATCACAGCATCAAGTCTTACCCTTGACTGAAATTTTGCCGTCCTTCAATTGGTGGGAACATAGTGGGAAGATTAAACCACATGGTATTAGACGTTTCTTAAGTAGTTTTTAAAGGAATGTAACATTCCATCTGCAAAAGAAGGGTGTCTCTGTAGCCACAGTGATGCCATGAATTATCAGGGCCAGTGCAGCACCTGAACGAGGATGTCCTCCTGCAAGACAGTTTTGCTAGATTTTACTGAGAATTTCTTAACTTCATTTCAATAGCGCAGTGCCTTTATTCATCATCTGTACTCTGTGCATCCCATTTGGTGTCTGAGGCAAAGGATTTAGGAGCTGAATAACTAGGAGTCTAATAACTGATCCACAATTATTTGTCAAAAACAATATTATTAGCTTCTTAATTTTTTAGGTATTAAATTTTCTACCAGTGGCCTGACTTAGCAAGATGTGATGCCCCTTGGAGTATCTACTTACAATGCCAGAATAAGGTAAAGGCTCTGGAGCAGGTTTCTCACACTTGTTCTTCCTTTGTCTGTGGCACCAAAAGCCTGACTTCTAGGCAGTATCTATAAATTTGAGATAGGTGCAGCCAAAAACACAGGTGAAGGTACATTGATCTTTTGATGGATGATGCACACAAACTGGGTACACACAGCCTGCATTCAAATCTTTTTTCCTCTTGACTTGAAACAGGATCTAGAAACAAGTATTTTATTCACCAGGACTCATCGTCTAGTAGATCTGTTATCTTGGATAGGGTTAGTTCCAGTGTCCAAATGGATGTTGGCATTCAGCTGTAGGGTTTATGGTTGAAAATTCCAGGCAAAGATGAAAGACAGTTTAGAACTCATATTTAGCACTCTAGTCAGCACTCTAGTCCTTTCTGATGTTTATGTAGCTTGTAAATGCCTAGGTTTTTGGATGTGAATAACAGAAAGGCATGAACACTGGAATGATCAGAGCCCAACTTTTGATCATATGGATCCAATTATGAACCGCCAGAATGACTTCTCAGATGTGGATTTCTTTTGCACAATAAGAAAAGATACAAAGCAGCCACATCCTCCGGAATACAAACACAGCATTGCATGCCATTTTATCTTCAGCATGTCTCATTTAGTAGAAAAGAGGAAATGGATCCATGTAATACTAACTACGATCAGTTTTCCAAGTAACAGCCATCTAGCTACCAGTGCAGTTAACACAGAAACTTTACATGCAAGAAATGGACTTCAAAGTATGTATTTTATATTAGTTTTGAAGTACTTGGGATGCTTTATTTCTCCACTTTCATTTTGCTTCTCAAAAGGTATCACTTTAGAGCTATATTTTATCTCAGGAAACACAGGTACCAATCCTTGCTTTTAAACTTTAGGAACAGTGATTCTTTCCATTCTCCACCTCCTATCCTCAGCTGTTTTGTAACACAAGCTGCAACAGGGGAAGTTTAGGCTCGAGGTGAGGAGGAAGTTCTTCACCGAGAGAGTCATTCGCCATTGGAATGGGCTGCCTGGGGAGGTGGTTGAGTCGCTGTCCCTGGAGGTGTTCAAGAGGGGACTGGATGTGGCACTTGGTGCCATGGTTTAGTCGTGAGGTCTGTGGTTACAGGTTGGACTCGATGATCTTCGAGGTCTCTTCCAACCTTAGTAATACTGTGATACTGTGATACTGTGACATCCTTGCTAAATGCTTTACTATGAGCACAAAGCCATATGAGTTATATAGAGTTGGTAACATATAGCTAGGATTAAAAAAGTCAAAGGATATTTTGATACATGGCAGTACAATTTTGTAACTTCCACATGTTTTTATAATGCTGCTATTCAATTATGATCCATGCATGCTCCACATCTAAAAGTAAACAGAATAATTATTTGTGATTTCTTATTCACTGGAGCTTGTGCAATATCAGTGTGTTAGAATCAAGAAAATGCTGAGATGATATAATGAAGTATTTGGAGTAACAAAGCCACAAGAAGAGTATATTACTACCTCTTTGCTCTTTAATATTCCAGATACAGAAATGAGAATAACACCTCATGGCAGATTATGTTGACTCAGAACAGAGCAGTCTGTCTTTTCATTGCTTCTGCTGAGCAGGACTGCTTAACAGGTTTTGTGCAGATCAGAGATGGATACCCTCATAGAGGCAACAAAAGAAAGAGTAACTGATTTCTGGACATTTATGGTGTAAAAGTATTCATTTTTGTTGGGACCCTGGGACAAAATTCAATTCTGTGTACATGTATTGCCAAGCATCTAGCCAAAGTATGCCAGTTTTTGAACAAAAGGAGTGGGAAAAGTAAACAGTTCAAAAGAGGAGAATGTATTATCCTCACCAGAAAGGAAGGCAAATACATATAAAAGGCAAGCATGTATGATGAATCATTCTCCCTAATACTGTAATCAGGATATATGTCTATTGTCTTCAGAAATTTCACTACTGTTCCTGCACTCATGCAGTTAACTTTGACATAGTTGTGTACAAGGTGGTATGTGTGCAAAGCCTTCCAGATGGCCTCAAAACAGTCTTCAAGCTTTGACATTTGTTTTCATTGAAACGTCTAGAAATTATTGTGTAACTGTAACAATCACTTTCTCTTTGCAATTTGCTAATCACAGCAAGGGCAGGCTTATTGACACACACATTGTATTTTCACGATTGTAAGAGCACAGTTAATGTGTTCTACATGTTTCCTGCCTCGATATCTTTCACTGATACAGGGCAAGCTATAGTGCTGTGAAGTTACCTAGCATTGCTGGACAGGTTCATACATATACACGAGAGAAATGAGCTACTGCAGTAACAAAGTTACTTCTGTATCCACATGGGGACACTGCAGTTCCACCAGACAGATTGTCTAAACAGCTGCTTCATCTGAGAAAGTGGCAAAGTTCTTCCCTGCCTTGACTTCCCAAGCCTCACTGTACCCTGCACATACCTCGCGCTTTCTGAACAGCCTCTGATGCATCAGTTCAACTCACAGAGCAGGAAACTTTCGCTGGCTTTGGTAGATTATGTTTCTGACAGGGTATAAAATTTAGCTGAATTATCAAGAAATGCAACAAGACTTGAGATTGGAGGGAAGTGCAGCAGCTTGTACTGTTAGCCGTGTTAGGACAGTTCCTACCACCATGTCTTGCTTTGCCCTTGAAGAAATCGAATATTTATTACTTTGGGACCTGTGTTTGTGTGTGTAGGGAGGAGATCAGTATTTAAATTTACAAATTAAATCACTGCCTACCAGAGCTCTAGGAAGGCATAGTGGACTGTGACAAGGCAAATCTCCGCAAGTATTTTGGAGATTAAATGTGTGACATGTTGAGAATTTTGTGAGACATATTGGAAAGTTGCCTGTCCCTTGCTGTCATGTGTTCAGCATTTCCTTTTGCATTGAGCACATTATCCCCACCTCCTTCTATGTCATTCAGCACAGAGTTTTCAATCAAAGAAAAAAAAATTCATCGAAAAAGCTTTTTGTTAAACTTGCAAGGAGCTCTATTATCCTAAATAGCATGTAGTGTTCCACAGGGAGGCATGATCAGCTGAACTCTAAGATCTACCAGAATGTAGATCTACATTAAATAAAGCAAACTGCTTGACTGTATTCTAGTAAATACAAGACTCTTGATTTCCTGGATGGTTTTAACAGATAATGTGGTGTTGTTCCCTTCTCTTGGAGCCTATAGTTTACTCTTGAGGCAGTAATAGCCATTAGTGTGACAGATACTAGGAGTAAAATCTTGCACAAAGTCCTGTAAAATGGTTAAGTAGTATCTGTTTTTCAGGAATGTAACTGATTACTCAGTTGAGTTACTTCTTTCCTACTGTTTGCTATGAGAATACCAATCCAAACAAAGTCCCACAAAATGTGCTCCCCCTATTTGTTTTCTTTGATGCCCTAAGGCTTAAATGATAATTTGTATCTGAAGAGTCAAGACAGGGATGCCATTAATATAAGAGTTGCAAGGAACTTGCACCTCTGTGCCTGATCCATGCTGTGAACTTTTGCCTACATGTCCTATATCAAAACAGAACACTAGTGTGAACAAAGTATTTTAGTCCTTGAGATATTGCAGGGTGAACCTTATGCTTAATTAGAAGAAACTAATAAATCATAGATACCACTTATCTGCTTCCTGCATGGATGTAGAATAGAATAGAATAGAATAGAATAGAATAGAATAGAATAGAATAGAATAGAATAGAATAGAATAGAATAGAATAGAATAGAATAGAATAGAATAGAATTAACCAGGTTGGAAAAGACCTTCAAGATCATCAAGTCCAACCCATCACCCAACACCATCTAATCAACTAAACCATGGCACCAAGAACCCCATCCAGTCTCTTCTTAAGCACCTCCAGGGATGGTGACTCCACCACCTCCTTGGGTAGCCCATTCCAATGGCAAATCATTCTTTCTGTGAAGAATTTCTTCCTAACATCCAGCCTAACCCTCCCCTGGCACAGCTTGAGACAGTGTCCTCTTGCTCTGATGCTGGTTGCCTGGGAGAAGAGAACAATCCCCACCTGGCTACAACCTCCCTGCAGGTAGTTGTAGACCGCAATAAGGTCTCCTCTGAGCCTCCTCTTCTCCAGGATAAGCAACCCCAGCTCCCTCAGCCTCTCCTCATAGGGCTTATGCTCCAAACCCCTCACCAACTTTGTTGCCCTTCTCTGGACACATTCCAGTAACTCAACATCTATCCTAAATTGAGAGGCCCAGAACTGGACACAGGACTCAAGGTGTGGCCTAACCAGTACTGAATACAGGGGCAGAATGACCTCCCTGCTCCTGCTGGCCACACTATTGCTGATGCAGTCCAGGATACCATTGGCCTTCTTGGCCGCCTGGGCACACTGCTGGCTCATGTTCAGTCTACTATCAACCAGCACATTTTTAAATTTACCTCCAAGAGTCTGAGTGTTGTCACTGCCCACAGGATGGAAGTTGGCATCATCGTCCTTTGCGCTGACACAGTAGCTGTTGGAGTCCACTTCAGACAGGCAGCAGTCTTTGTGCAAGGTCACACCCATCTGTACAAGGCTGCCATTATCAGGATTTGCATGCACCTGTAGTCTTAACCAGATCTTAACCAAACCATGCTGCTCATACTTTTTCCTCTCCCTTTCAAGGTGGCCCAGGGAAATTTCTCCTCAACCCAGATCTGCTGTCAATACATCCCGGCACAAAGCTCCCCTGGCCAGTGTGGGAGAGGATTTTTATAGAATTGTAGAATCATTTTGGTTAAACAAACCTGTAAGATCATCAAGTCCAATTGCCAGCCCAACACCTTCATGCCCATTAAACTGTGTCTCAAATTCCATGTCTACACAATTTTTGAAGACCCTGAGGGATGGTGACTCTGGACAGTCTGTTCCAATGCTTGACCTTTCTTTCAGTAAAGAAATTGTTCTTAATATCCAAAAGAAACCTCTGCTGGTGCAAACTGAGGCCTTTTGTCTCATCCTTTTGATTGCTACTAGGGAAAAGAGATGAACATACATCTCACTACAGTTTCTTTTCATGTACTTGTAGAGAGCAGTAAGACCTCACTTCTATCTCCCCTTCTCCTGACTAAACAATCCCAGTGTCCTCAGCTGCTTCTCATAAAATGTGTTCTCCAAACCTGTCACCAGTTTTGTCATACCTCTATGGACACATTCAAGCACCTCAAAGCCTTTCTTGTAGTGAGGGGCCCAAAACTGAAGATAGAACTTGAGGTGAAACCTCACCAGCGATAAGGGTCATAATAATTTTTGAAATTCTGCTGCCCATACTACTTCTGTTTGCCTTCTTAGTCACCTGGGCACTGTGCTGGCTCATGTTCACAGAATCACAGAAACATTCAGGTTGGAAAACACTCTGAGGATCACCCAGTCCAAACGATAACCCTACTCTACAAGGTTCATCCCCAAACCATATCCCTAAGCACCACATCCAAAGGACCTTTTAACACAACCAGGGTTGGTGACTCAGCCACCTCCCTGGACAGCACATTCCAATACCTGACCACTCTTTCTGGGAATTTTTTTTCCCTAATATCCAGTCTAAACCTACCCAGTCACACCTTGAGGCTGTTCCCTCTTCTTCTATCACTCATTACCTGTGAGAAGAGACCAGCACCAGCCTTCCTACGATGTCCTTTCAGTTAGCTGTAGAGAGCAATGAGGTCTCCCCTCAGTCTCCTCTTTTCCAAACTAAACTGCCCCAGCTCCTTCAGTTGCCCTTCACATGATTTGTTCTCCAGGCCCTTCACCAGCTTTGTGGCCCTCCTCTGCACTTGCTCCAGCACCTCCACATCTCTCTTGTAGTGAGGTGCCCAAAACTGCACACAATACTTGAGGTGTGGCCTCACCAGAGCTGAGTACAAGGGGACAATCACTTCCCTACTCCTGCTGGACACAGCATTTCTGATACCAGCCAGGATGCCATTGGCTTTCTTGGCCACCTGGGCACACTGCTTGCTCATGTTCAGCTACTTGTTGATTAGAACCCCCAGGTCCCTTTCTGCCAGACAGCTTTCGAGCCACACTTCCCCAAGCCTGTAGCGTTGCTTGGGGTTGTTGTGACCCAAGTGCAGGACCTGGCATTTGGCCTTGTTGAAGCTCATCCCATTAACATTGGCTCCTTGAGCCAATCTATCCAAGTGCCTCTGTAGAGCCTCCCTACCCTCGTGCAGATCAACACTCCCAACTAACTTGTTGTCATCTGTAAACTTACTGGTGACACACTCTATGTCTTCATCAAGGTCATCAATACTGATGTTAAACAGAAGTGGTCCCACCACTGAGCCCTGAGGAACACCACTTGTGACCAGCTGCCAGCTGGATTTAACTCTGGAAAAATGTGGACACATAGCAGCAATATGAGCCTGCAGCCTAGAAAGCTAACCAGACACTAGGCGCATCAAAGGAAGCAAGACCAGCAGGTCCAGAGAGGTGAGTCTGATGCACTGTTACACTCTGGTGAGACTGCACCAGGAGTACTACATCCAGCTCTGGAATCCTCAGTATAGGAAAGACATTGGCCTGTTGGAGTGGCTGAGAGATGTCCTAAATGAAGCACCAGGACCCCATGCAATGCTGTGAGTGGGATCCAGTAGGACAGACCTGAAGTTTTTGAGATTAGGGTTGTGGTGAACCTTGCCTCAACAAATAGCCCTGAGTTTAGTCCTTTCCTGGAAACAAGAGTGTTCACATGACTTCACTGCTCAGATATTCTCCCTGGAGCAACTGTATGTCTAGGACATTATTTTTTGCATAAGTGGATTATGATCAGTAAAGCTAATTATGCAAATAGCTAATCACAGTTGAAGTCATCGCAGTTACCTGCCTTGCAGAATTTTAAGTGCTTGTTGGAGTGTTTTCCTGCAGACTGCAGAAGTCTGTTTCAGATGCAGTACACCAGATCTGCAGTATTTCATATCAGACCAAATAGGGGTTGATGTGGTGGAGAGGTAACCCAGACTGGTTTATTTCCCATAAAGCAGGACTGTGATGGACTGTTTTCCACCCCAACTGCAAAAGAGGGACCCTGATTAAATTTGAGCTCTTTGATTGCTTTAAAAGAAAATAAATTTAAAAGAGCATGCTACTCTTTAAGTAGATTAGAATATTATGACTGGAGAGCTGCTTGCTATGCTTATATAAATTTGAGAGTTATTTTAATCTCTTGTGTTAAGCTTACAGCCACAGATTTATGCAGTGAGTGGTTAATTAGTACTACATGATAATGGATGCTAACATTAGAAAAAAAAATAATTTGACTCTGTCTTTTTTCCTTTATGGAAATCATGGACTCAAACATGTATATTGTTGATTTATAATAGATTACCTCTTACTAGGACCAAAGGATCCTTACAGCATTAACAGATGCAGTCTCCAAAATACAAAACTAACTAAGATGTGTACTTTTAATACTTTTGACTAATGTGAAATCATAGAATAGCATCATAGAATCATACAGGTTGGAAAAGACCTGTGAGTTCATTAGGTACAACCACTAACCCTACTCTACCAAGTTCAACACTAAATCATATCTTTAAGCACCACGTCTAAAAAACCTTTAAACACATCTAGGGATGGTGACTCAAACATGTCTCTGGGCAGCCTGTTCCAATGCTTGACTAGTCTTTCAGTGATTTATTTTCCCCCTAATGTTTAGCCTAAACCTACCCTGGTGCAACGTGAGGCTGTTCTCTATTGTCCTATCACTAATTACCTGCGAGAAGAGACCAGCATCTACCTTTCTCTATTGTCCATTCAGGAAGTTGTAGAGGGTGATAATGTCTCCCCTCAGATTCCTCTTCCTCAAACAAAACAATCCCAGTTCACTCAGCTACTCTTCATAAGACTTATTCTCCAGACCTTTCACCAGCTTAGCTGTTCTTTGCACCCACTCCAGTACCTCCATGTTTGTCTTGTAGTGAGGTGCCCAAAACTGAACACAGTACTTGAGGTGTAGCCTCACCAATGAGGAGCACAGGGGGACCATCACTTCTCTACTCCTGCTGGTTGCCTTATTTCTGGTACAAATCACAATGCCACTGGCTTTCTTGGCCACCTGGCCACACTGCTTGCTCACATCAGCTGCTTGTTGATTAGAACACCCAGGTCCCTTGCTGGACAGCTTTCCAGTCACATTTCCACAAACCTGTAATGCTGAATGGGATTGTTGTGGCCCAGGTGCAGGGCCCAACACTTGGCCTTGTTGAAGCACAGACCATTGACCTTGGCCCATTGATCCAATCTGTCTAAGTTCCTCTGTAAAACCTCCCTACCTTCATGCAGCTGAACACTCACACCTAGCTTGGTGTCATCTGCAAATCTACTACTGGTGCACCCTAACTCCTCATCAAGATCATTGATACAGATGTTAAACAGAAACGGTCCTAAACACTGAGCCCTGAGGAACACCACTTGTGACCAGCCACCAGCTGGGTTTAACTCCATTGACCAGCACTCTTTGGGCCTCTTTGCACAGCCAGTGCTTTATCCAGCAGAGTGTGTGCTCATCTGAGCCATGAGAAGCCAGTGTGTCTACGAAAATTCCATGGGAAACAGTGTCAAGGGAATATACTGGTATTAATTAAATACCTATTCATGTTGATGATAAACAGTGTCACAGGGAACAAGCTTGTACTGGTGTCACTTCCATTCCATGGAGACACTGGAACCCACCCCTTGGGGACATCACCATCTGTGGCTCAGGGGTGCCCCCTTGCCTGTGGTGCTCACTTGTGTGTCTGACATTACTGTGACACCAGTGTCCAGTCCATCTCCCAGTGCTGCTCTCAACACTGGTATTCCATGCCAGTCACCAAGGCCTTGGCCATGTATTCCTGGGACAATGTCAGGTTGCTCTGGCTGTGACATGTCCAGGCACATGCATCAAGAGGATTCATTCAAGAACAAATTGTGCCTCCCCTGTAGGGTGCAGGACTTACCTCCCACAAACTCCCACCACACCTCAGCAGTCCTTTGAAATTCAACCAAACATTTTCAGTGTTGCATGAAAGAATTTCAAGGACAGCACAGAAGAGGGACAGAAATACTTGTTTGCAATACATGAATAAAGATAAAGCCAGGTAAGTACCTCTAAAGCACCAGAGAGAGTGTAAGGACATCCAAGCACCATATTCTCATAGGCAATGTGAACCTTGACATCCAGATCCACCAGATGATGGATGAACCTCTGATAGGAGCCAGCAAACAAAACCAAACTCCTACATCCAATCACTTCTCTCACCACCTGTAGGACAGTTTATTGCTCCAATTTGTGTATGGTTATTATCTAAGGAGAAGAGGCAGAAGGCCCTACACCTGGTGAATCTGTGATCCTGAAAATGTTTTATTCACTACCATGAAAGCCTGTTGTTTGGAAGAGAGTGAAGGTGAGATATGGGGACTACTTCTATTGTGTTGAATTAGAAAATAAAAGATTGTAAAAAAAAAAAAAAAAAGAAAAAAGAAACTGTACATTTAAGTAAATAATCCTGTCCTCTGAAGGATTGTGCTGGTACCTCCAGCAACGGCCATTTTATGATACTCAGCTGGTATCTGCATGGGGATGTAGGCCTTTCTGTTTACAAGTGCTCAAGGGTTTATAAATAGCTGGATGCTTTCCTGGCTGGTGTGGTCTGTGTTTCTGCTGCTGTGGTGTTTACTGGCTTTAGCTGACTTTTGAAAGATGCATGGAAATTAAAGTTGCATGTAATTTATCTCTTAAGTGATACTTAAGAATATAGTTATGTTGGCATTGCAGTGATATGGACAAAAATGCACTCTGACATTAAGAAAAAGAAAGGTACATCTTCTTCAAATTCATATCAAGTGAAAAAAACCCAGGTCACATTAATTAACAGTCTCACACTTGTCTGCTGTGGTTTTGAGTCTGCAAATGCAACTGAAATACTGAAGTGGATAAATGCTTAATTTTTTTTCCTTTTAAAATAAAATATTCTCTAAATAGTTTTCACATAAATTTTAATTTAGGCTATAAAAAAAATTCTGTACATTGAAATCTCTTCTGTTGTTGGGGAAAGAGAACTTTTTTTCTGTAAAAATGTGGAAGCACACCATGCTATCACATGGAAGGCAGTACATCTATTTTTCAGGGAACAATATGCTAATTTATTGACAATCACCATGACTACATGAGTTTTAACTCTTTGTGCTGAAATAC
Source organism: Picus viridis (assembly GCA_033816785.1). Lineage (NCBI taxonomy): Eukaryota > Metazoa > Chordata > Aves > Piciformes > Picidae > Picus > Picus viridis. Next base: position 69,580,118 of record CM066606.1, on the reverse strand, counting down.
TACACCCTGAATATCTGCCTCAATCTGACTTTTAAACTGGGGATTGCTGAAGCTATTTACAATACAATAGAATACAATACTATAGAATAAATCAGGTTGGAAGAGACCTTCAAGATCACCGCACCCAACCCATCAACCAATCCCACCCACCTAAACAACTAAATCATGGCACCAAGCACCCCATCAAGTCTCCTCCTGAACACCTCCAATGATGGTGACTCCACCACCTCCCTGGGCAGCCCATTCCAATGGGCAATCACTCTCGCTGTATAGAACTTCTTCCTAACATCCAGCCTAATCCAGCCTATTTGAAAGTATGAATCAGAGGAAAGAGCTGTCCTTGGCACTACAGCAATTTCTATTTTAAAACAATGTTAATGCTTCCATGCTTCAGAGAAGCAGCTTTGCAATCTGGCAGGAGGGAGGTAGTTTTTGTGTTGTTTGATTGTTGTTTGTTTTGTTTTGTTTTGTTTTGTTTTTTCATAAGGGATTTAAACTTTTATTGTTTTCAGGACAGTGTGTCTTTTGTGAGTCAAGTTTCTTATATTCACTTTATACTAAAATCCTATGCCCAGGATGGGGAACAGTAAAAATCTTGGTCCCAGTCCTTAATGAGCACATCTAAACTTAAGGGAAAGAGAAGTACTAGAAGTACTGTGTATAAACACAGTATCAAAACCCAGAACTACAAGGCATACTCACGGTGCTTGTTAACGCTGAAGTGCTTGACTGCAGTTCCTATTGTACCAGACAGCTTATTTATTTATTTATTTTAGTTTTTTTTTAAATGAGAAGTAAAACCTTATTCCTGGTAGAGAGATCATATATCATTATGTTTTAAGCTCTTTACCCACCTACCCTTCCACTTCTAAAGGGAGTATAAAGAAATGTGTGAGTAGAAATAAAAGGAGCTATGTAAAATGACTTACTGAAGGCAATGCAATAATTAAGTGGCAAACTGGAGTGATATTCATTAGAATGTAGGTGAAGCTCAATGTATTGCCTAGGAGACTGCCATTCTCATGGTGGCATAGTGAGATTGTGTGGCACATAGAATTTCTGTTCTGTGGCATAGAAAATTTCTTACTGCATCTACTGCATTACGTTGTTCCATTTGCTGAGTATTTTGAAACACTGAGTGGGTTCCCTAAAGAGGCACAATATTCAGAAAACGCTGCTGTACACCTCTGGAAAACACAAATCCTATGGCAGACAGTTGTTCAGTTAGTACTTCCTACTAAGTAGAATTTGTTATGATTACAGAATAGACCAGAATAGAATACGATTAACCAGGTGTGGTGGTTTAGGCTGGGTGCTGGCCCGGGTGCCACTGCATAGACCACACCTGGGAGGTCCCAAGGGGTGGGCCCAGCCCAGGGGGTGGTCACAGGAAACCAGGTCTTCCATTCCCATAATGCCCTGCTCCCCTATAAAACATCCACGTGGGGTCTTCACTCCCTCTTTTGTCCCCCACTGCTGCCTAGGTAACATGGTGTGAGCTGCCTCCCGTGGGCCTGCCCAGTCCCAAGGCTGGGTTGGTGGGGGAAGAAAGAGCCCTGGGGGAGGGTGTTGGGTGTACCCCCAGGTGGTGATGGGATCTCTCTCTCTTTGTCACGGTGCTTGTGGTTTTCTGTAAAACTTTCATTGTTGTTCCTTTTTGTTTTTTCTATTTAAACTTTCCATCCCTTTTGCAATCCGTTTGTCTGAGTTGTTATTTCTGCCCATGGTGGGGAGGGCGTCTGCCTCAACCCACTACACCAGGTTGGAAAAGACCTTCAAGATCATCAAGTCCAACCCATCACACAGCACCATCTGATCAACTAAACCATGGCACCAAGAACCCCATCCAGTCTCTTCTTAAACACCTCCAGTGATGGTGAATCCACTACCTGCCTAGGAAATCACTCTTTCTGTAGAGAACTTCTTCCTAACATCCAGGCTAAACCTACCCTGGCACAGCCTGAGACTGTGTCCTCTTGTTCTGGTACTGGTTGCCGGGGGAGAAGAGACCAACCCTCACCTGGCAACAATCTCCCTTCAGTTAGTCATAGACAGCAATAAGGTCACCCCTGAACCTCCTCTTCTCCAGGCTAAGCAACCCCAGCTCCCTCAGCCTCTCCTCATAGGGCTTGTGCTCCAAACCCCTCACCAGCTTTGTTGCCCTTCTCTGGACACATTCCAGCAAGTCAACATCCTTCCTAAACTGAGGGGCCCTGAACTGGACACAGGCCTCAAGGTGTGGCCTAACCAGTGCTGAGTACAGGGCCACAATGTCTTCGCTACTCCTGCTGGCCTTCTTGGCCACCTGGGCACACTGCTGCCTCATGTTCAGCCTACTATCAACCAGTACCCCCAGGTCCTTTTCTGCCTGGCTGCTCTCCAGTCACCCCAAGCCCAGCCTGTAGCACTGCATGGGGTTGCTGTAGCCAGTGTGTAGAACCTGGCACTTAGATGTGTTAAATCTCATGCCATTGGACTCTGCCCATCTGTCCAGCCTGTCAAGGTCCCTCTGCAGAGCTCTCCTACCCTCTAACAGATCAATACCTGTCCCAGCTTGGTGTCATCTGCATATCTGCTGCTGCTGAACTCAGTCCCCTCATCCGGATCATCAATAAAGATATTGAACAGGATGAGGCCCAGCACTGATCCTTGGGGCACACCACTAGTGACTGCCTGCCAGCTAGATGTGGCACCATTCGCCACCACTCTCTGGGCTCGGCCCTCCAGCCACTTCCTAACCCAGCTCAGAGTGCTGCTGTCCAAGCCACAGGCTGACAGCTTGGTCAGGAATTTGCTGTGGGGGACAGTGCCAAAGGCCTTGCTGAAGTCCAGGTAGACTACATCCACAGCCTTCCCCACATCCACCAGGCGGGTCACCTGATCATAGAAGGAGATCAGGTTGGTGAGGCAGGACCTGCCCTTCCTAAATCCATGCTGGCTGGGCCTGAGCCCTTGGCCATCCTGGAAGTGCTGTGTGATTGCACTCAAGATGCCCTGTTCCATAATCTTGCCTGGCACTGAGGTCAGGCTAACAGGCCTGGAATTCTCTGCCTCATCCAACCGGCCCTTCTTGTGGATGGGCATCACGTTGGCCAGCTTCAGTCATCTGGGACCTCTCCAGTGAGCCAGGACTGGTGAAAAATGATGGGGAGCATTTTGGCCAGCTCATCTGCCAGCTCTCTCAGCACCCTAGGATGGATCCCATCTGGTCCCATGGACTTATGGGGATCCAAGCACCTTAGGAGGTCTCTAACTACTTCCTCCTGAAACACAGGGGAACCTATACTGCTCCCTGACTCCATCTGCCAGCTCAGGAGGACAGCTGTCTACAAGCCAATCTATCTTGCTATTAAAAATTGAGGCAAAGAAGGTGTTAAGTACCTCTGCCTTTTCCTCAGCTTTACTTACAATATCCCTCTCCATGTCCACTAAGGAGTGTAGGTTGTCCTTGCCCCTCCTATTGCTACTAATATATTTGTAAAAGGATTTTTTGTTGTCCTTCACAGCAGAGGCCAGTCTAAGCTCTACATGGGCTTTTTCCTCTCTAGTTTTTTTTTCCCTACATGACCTAGCAACATCCTTAAACATTTCATGGGTTACCTCTCCTTCCTTCCAAAGATGACACACCCTCTTTTTTCCCTTAATTCATTCAGAAGCTCATTGCCCATCCAGACTGGCCGTCTGCCCCGGCGGCTCATCTTCCGGCACATTGGCACAGCCTGTTCCTGAGCCTTCAAGAGTTCTGCCTTGAAGTAGGTCCAGCCCTCCTGGACACCTTTGTTCTTAAAGGCTGTTTCCTAAGGAACCTTCTGAGTTAGTTCCTTCAGTAACCTGAAGTCTGCCCTCCAGAAGTCCACAGTAGAGGTTTTGTTTCTGCCCCTCTTAGCTTGACTGCATATTGAAAACTCAATTATTTCATGGTCACTGGACCCCAGACAGCCTCCAACCAACACATCTCCCACCAGCCCTTCTCTATTTGTAAAAAGGAGGTCAAGCAAAGCCTTACGCCTGGTAGGCTCACTCAGCAGCTGGTATAAGAAGCTGTCCTCCATACACTCTAAGATCCTTCTAGACTGCCTCCTCTCTGCTGTTAAGCTCCCAGGAGGTGTCAGGCAGGTTAAAGTCACCCATGAGAACAAGGTCTGGCGATCTTGAGACAGCCTCTAGATGCCTGTACAATAATTCATCAACCTCTTCCTCCTGGTTGGGTGGTCCATATCAGGCTTGAACCAGGATGTCAGCCTTGTTGGCCTTCCCTCTAATTCTCACCCACAGGCACTCAACTTTGTCATCCTTGATCTCTAGTTCCATGGCATCTAGAGCCTCCGTGATGTACAGGGCCACCCCTCCACCCCTTCTCCCTCGCCTGTCTCTCCTGAAGAGCCTGTAGCCATCAATTACAGTGCTCCAGTCATGTCAGTCATCCCACCACATTTCTGTGATGGCAACTACAGCATAACTTTCCTGCTGTAACAAGGCCTCCAGCTCCTCGTTTGTTACCCATACTGCATGCATTAGTGTATATGCACTTCAGCTGGGCTGCTGGTTTTACCCCTGACTCCAGCTTACCACCCTCAGACTCCTGTCTGGGGGAACTGGTTTCAGCCCCTTCCCCCTTCAAATCTAGTTTAAAGCCCTGTCACTGAGACCTGCCAACTACTTTCCTAGTACCCTTTTCCCTCTGTGGGATAGGCTGTTCTCATGTGCTAGGATTTTTCTCCCCCTCAGGAATGGATGTACTCCATCTGTTGCTAGCTGACCTGGTGCCATAGAAAGTTTCCACCCCCCCAAAAAAAACACCACCAAAATGATGTTGGTGACACCAGCGTCTGAATCACTTGTTAATTACAGCTGCTGTCCTGTTCCTTTCAGTATGCCTTCCTGCATCTAAGGGTATTGATTAAAAAATTACCTCTGCCCCTGACCCCTCAACCAGTTTCCCAGAGCCTTGAAGTCCTTTTTGATTGCCTTGGGACCTTTGGTTTCAACATCATCGTTCCCTACCTGCACAACTATCAAGGGATTGTAATCAGAGGACTGTACCAGACTAGGCAGCCTTCCGGTAACATCTCTGACCCAGACCCCAGGGAGGCAGCAAACTTCCCTGTGGGAAGGATCTGGCTGACATATGGGGCCCTCTGTTCCCCTCAGGAGGGAATCACCAATAACAATTACCCTCCTCTTTTTTTAAGGGAACAAGTCCTGATGTGGGGAACAGGCTGTTTGGCTTTAGGCAGCACCTCAGATGGTGTCCCTTCTGTCTTCTCATTCACCTCACCCTCAGCTTCCAGTGCCCCATATTTGTTTTGCAAGGGCAGCTGGGAAGGTGAGGGGAGCCGTGAGGGCTTTACCTTGCCTCTCCTAACAGGGACCTGTATCCATTTCCTGCTGCATCTTGGGTCACCTCCCTCTGCTCAGGGTGCCTGCAGAGCCTGGTTCCTCAAATCCAACTCCTTTTCACAATCCCTTACAGTCCTAAGTCTAGCAACTTCTTCCTTCAGTTTAGCCACTGGATTAAGCAGATAATTGAGCTGCTCTCACCTGATGCAGATGTTATCTTCACTGCCCTCCATTTCAGGTGCCAGGCTCCGGCACTCTTTGCAGCCAGTTGCCTGACACCTGCCTGCTTAAGTTCAACCTCAGCCTGGGTCAACATGGATCTTTCGAAAACAGCTTTGTGGTGAGTTACATCCCTATCCCTCTCCATGTGACCAACTGGAGAACAATTCAGGAATGAGCCCACGTGGCTCAGCACCTCCCTCCCTCTGGTGAAAATGTGCTGCGGCACCTGCTGCTAGCTGCAATCGAGTGAGAAGGCTCTCTTGCCAAATGGCAGTCACATGGCTCAGCTCTCCTGCATTTAAATTTGCCATCACTGATGTTACCCACTTGAGCAGGCATGTGAGAAGATGACCCTGGTGGTAGCTGCTGTCTGCCAAGGTCCTTCTACCCTAGAAAGCCCAAAAATAAAAATAAAAATGGAGTGCCTCTTGGCTCAAGCACGCTGGTCCCAGTGCCGGTCCCGGTGCCAGTCCTGAGCAGCTCTCTTGTTCTTGTGGGAAACTGGAAAAATCTTCTGTTAGTGGGATTTTTGTCTTCATTCTCATGATAAGACAAAGTGGAATAAGAAAATCTAGTGTCATCTTGAACAGTTAATTTGCATAAGCATTTTCTCCATTGCCAGTATATGTTAAGAGATGACACCTTATTTTGCTATCTACTCAGTTTCTAACATCTGAAGAGAATGTTCTGTCATGAACTTCAATTATTTGTCTTATGGATACTGTAATGTGAACTTTTCTCTCATTCTATTACAGGTGCACATGAAATTGGAAAGCACTTGTGTATTCAGCTAGCATTCAGAATAACATGGTTTAATACTGGAAATTATTATCAATGTTCAATAAATTGAAAATGCAGTTCACATGAAGCCCAGAAAAAAGATAAACTACCCTGCATATAAATATAAATGTGAGATCTTGGTGGGTGGTTTTAGCAATCAGAAACATTCTGATTAACAATAGATAGAAGTTTTGCTTTTCAGATTGTTGATTTTGATAAGGTGTATTGACACAAGTTTTCCAAGTGAGAGAGAGAGGCTGGAGAGAAAAGTTTTGACACCCGGCACTAAGCTAGGTTATATTCATGTGACCTCTCTTGAGCATTTAGGTTGTATTTCAGCTTGAAGTTTAACACTTGTGGAAAACGCATCTCACTTATTTTTCTGGTCTTCTGTTTGTTTTGACATTCAAAATAGATGTGTGAAAATAAAGCAAACTGGGGCCACATTAGCAGTATCTGTTCACTGCTTTCCCTTGCTAAGTTTTTTTAACTCTTTGCCAGCTTTAACCAGCTCTTGTGATGTCTTAGAGATGTGTCTTCACAATATTACTTCATATAGTGAAATTTCACCCAGACCAGAAGCAGTTTTGGGAAGTGGGAGGTTGTTATTGCAAGGTGTGTTTTTGCTGAAAACCCAGGTAGCATTGCAACCTGAAAGGGCCTGATCTCTTGTAAAAAGAAATGAAAGAGATTTCTTGTCTGAATGGTACCGGACCACTGGTCTTCATAGGGCACATTGTAAACAACATGTAATGATGTCAGTGGCAGTACAGGAAGGCTCTGGGAGAAGCACCTGTGTCCTCACATGGTTTGCAGTCAGATCTTGGCTGTCCTCCAGGTCAGTGATGAAGCCAGTTGTGCTTACATTTGCAAGGCAGGTGTGTCCACAAAAATCTATTTTTTTTTCAGCTGTTTGGCTATTTTTCTGTCCTGTGATTGAAAGCATGATTGCAGCATGTACATGACCTATCTTTAATTTAACTAACCTGGATATTAATAGCTACAAAGTTGTACTCTAAGCTACAAATATCCTCCAGTGAGCCTGGCAGATTACACAGTATTGAAATTTATGTGGGTGTATGTCTTCACTTTTGACTCCACTGATCAGCTTAGTATGGCTAAAGGTACTGCAGCTGTATCTCCAGCCAGGAAGAGGACATTGCCTCATTTTGAGCTTTGAGAGTAATGCACGGTTTATCCTAAATTCTTAAGTGTATTTTTTTCTGTATAGTGTTTTATACAGCAGCAAGAATCATAGGATATTGAGTATCTTCTGGTTCTGCCTACAGTAACTGCTTCATCAAAGGTAAAGTGTAGCATGAAGGGCTGCTGAACTGTACACTATGCTGTGCTGAACCTCAGTAAGACAATATTGAAGAGAGTGCCTTCATCCTTTAGCAAAAATCACAAGGTTGTGATGATCATTAAATGCCTGAAAAGTTCTTGCTCTATTTGTATTAATTTCTGGGAAAGTTTGTCTTTGTCTTGTGTTTAGTATGCATAGCAGAAAAGCTGTATGTCCTTGAGAATGAAAGTTATCAGCTTCTATATACTGCCTAGACCTTGCATCTTGAGTTAAGATTTTGAGTCTGACAAATTCTCCCTCTTTATGGAAGAGAGTGGAGGACAGGATTGATATGTAAGTAATGGCCAGAAACACCAAGAGGACACTGGAAGCACAAAATTCTTGTGACATTGTTTTCGAGAGGGACGTGGGGGTACAGATAATCAATGCCTGATTGTGATTTGCCAGAATGGAAAAGGATGATGCCCTTATCAGACAACCAAACATTGTTTGCAGAAACTAGCAAGAGGGAACAGGATATCCCAAGAAGTACAAAAACACTTTAAAATTATAATCTACATTGAGCTTTGTTGGTCATGTGCTCCTAGCATGAAGAGACTGTTCCCTCAGTCGCTGGACCTAGATGAATATAATTCATTCCTACATTTTGAAGCTAAATAAGTTAGTAAAAACAATAACAATTTCAGAGTACAGACAAGCTAAAGGTATTTGTTTAACAAACTATGGCAGACTTTACTCAAGTTGGAAAGTGATTGGCATGCAAACTTGTATGGTAAACAGGACACATTGCTCCAGAAATCAGAGAGGCAGTCAATAAAATTGTGATGATATCCATGTTAACGACGCTTCTCCCATCATGACAGAGGAACTCCCAACCCTTCTTTCTTTATTTTCTTTATCTCCACGGTAAATGGAAGACAATCTCTACCTGAGTGGCATGCTGTGCTCTGCTTTCCACAGTACAGAGCAGGAGGAGGGGATAGAAGGACAGCAATGGTCACAGCTGTTGGGGAGTTGCCTGAGAATGTGAACCACATTTCTGTTCAGAGCATATGAATATGGAAATAGGAGGTAATCCCAGAATCCCAGAATGTCAGGGGCTGGAAGGGACCTTAAAAGATCATGTAGTCTAGAGCAGGATCACTTATTCCAGATCACACAGGTACTCATCCAGGTGGGTCTTGAATATCTCCAGAGAGGGAGACTCCACAACCACCCTGAGCAGCCTGTCTTCGGTTTCTCTCACAGTGACATAATTCTTCCTCCTGTTTCCATGTGGAGTAGTTTGGGCTGGGTGCCCTCTGCTATGGGGGGTGTTTCCTGTGTCCAGAAGTCCAGCCCAGTGGGTGGACACAGGAAACTAGGTATTTCCTACCATAATTCTCTGCACTGCTATAAGATCCAGTGCAGGGTCTAGCACTTCCTCTTTCTTCCCCTCACCGGCATCTGGTAACTGGGGGAGATATCTCCTGGCCTTGGGCCTGGCTAGGCCCAAGGCCAGGGGGATGGGTGGTCTCAGGTCTGGCCAGCTGAGACTAGCCTAGCAGTGGGCGGGGGTGAAGAAGGAGCCCTGGGGGTTTTGGGTGCACTCTCAGGTGAGGATGGGATGTTTCTGGGTCCGCTTTGGGGTTTCTTTTGTCACTGTGCTTCTGGCTCTCTGTACACACTCACTGTTTTCCATTTAAAACTTTCCATCACTTTTGCAATTCGTTTGTCTGAGTTGCTATTTCTGCCTGTGGTGGGGAGGGGGTCTGCCTCAACCCACTACACCATGGAACTTCCTATGCCTCAACTTCCAGCCATTGCCCCTTGTTCTGTCATTGGGCGCCACCAAGAAGAGCCTGGCTCCATCCTTTTGGTGCTCACCCTTTACATATTTATAAACATTAATGAGGTCACCCTCAGTCTCCTCTTCTCCAAGCTTAAGAGCCCCAGATCCCTCAGTTTGTGCTTGTAAGGAAGGTGCTCCATTCCCTTATCATCTTTGTGGCTCTGGACTGGACTCTTTCAGGCAGTTCCCTGTACTTCATGAACTGAGGGGCCTAGAACTGGAAACAGTATTTGAGATACAGCCTCACCAATGCAAAGCAGAGAGGAAGGGGAACCACTTGGTGTACCAACCACACCCCTTCTAATACACCCCCTAATGGCATTGGCCTTCCTGGCCACAATAGCACATTGCTGGATCATGGTCAACCTTCCATCCATTAGGACCCCCAGGTCCTTTCCCCCTTCACTCCTCTCCAGCAGGTCAGTCCCCAACCTATACTGCTCCAGGGGTTGCTCTTTCCCAGGTGCAAGACTCTACACTTGCCCTTGTTGAATTTCATTCAATTTGTCTGTGTCCAGCTCTCCAGCCTGTCCAGTTCTCACTTGGCACAACCCTCTGGTGTGTCAGCCACTCCGCCCAGTTTTGTGTCATCAACAAACTCGCTGACAGTGATCTCTGTGCCCTCATCCAGGTTGTTGATGAATATATTGAACAGCACTGGTCCCAGTACACCTGAGGAACTTCACTAGACACAGGCCTCCAACTAGACTCCTTCCCATTGACCACAACTCTCTGACTTCTTCCCTTCAACGAGTTCACAATCCACCTCACTACCTGATTATCCAAAGAATGAAGTAGACAGTTTGCAAGGACTATAAGATATCACAGCAGAAGGACTAGAGCCTATTTTTGCTAGTGTGGAATTCAAGGGGAGAACTTCAAGATGACAGTCCAAAATAGTTTTCCTAAATGAGAATACATGGTGATCTTAATTCAATAAATAAATAAATACATATATGTAGACTTAAAAATTACTTGTTTTTAAAAGTAATATTTCCTGCAGACCTTTGTTCCGTTAATGTGCTTTCCTCTGACATCTCCATCTGATGCCATCTGTTGCCTGTTTTGATGTGTGAGGTTGAGTTTTGAACCACTTCAGGCAGTTATGCATATACATATACAGATACTGCCTTTTGCTGTTGGTAGAACTGTCAGTGTTACTGTATTTGCTCAATCAAATGTAGTCCTGTTGCAGTGCAGAATGTTTTAGGGGAAGAAGCTTCACTGGGATTTTTCTCCTCTTAAGCAAAGATTCAGTAAGGATTCCCATTTAGCGTATACTCTGTGTCTCCCTGTACGCTACATAAGTAACATTTCAGGTAAGCGTTTTAGGAAGAGAGGCCTATGGGCTGAAAAAAATGCAACATTTAAAATACATATGCTATTGACAAAGATAAAAAGAGATCAGATTTTTATTTAGTAGAATTGCAAATCATGGAAGCACTAGAACTCCCTTTCATGTGTCCCTTACTTCCTTTTCATGCCGTCCTATATTGTCATGAAAAACATTGTTATCAGGAATGGGTGCTTAAGCTGTTTTAAGTGATACTGAGCCCAAGGAGTTGTCTGTGCTGAAGTAATGCAAGTGATTTTGCTTCCATGTCAGATTTCACTTATTTTGCAATACATGACTTATCCATGACACTTTCTTTTCAGATGGGTCTTTGTGCAGAAGTTTCTGTTAAATGCAAGTGAAGTGAGCACATCCTGGTACCATCATACAAAAATCCCAGAGACACGTGATGGCTATTGCTAGAGGTACTTCTGGAGACAAGGGCAGAAAAATTAGTATCTTCCAATATTTTTCTTCAGTCTCAGGGAAAGGGGAAAACACAGCAGCAATAATTTTTCTCTCTATTCCTGCACGTTACATTGAATTCAGAGTATTTGTCTTAAACAACAAACAAAGAGTCAAAATTAGCTCTCATTGAATCAAAGGCCTTTCTAGTTGACTATTCACGTATTAGCAAGCAGTATTTATTTTAATTACAGCCCAAGTCCTAATTGTCTATGCCACAGTACTAACTACTATTCTGGTTTACAGCTGTGGTAAATTTCAAAAGAACTTTTAATTAAAAAGATGTTTGAAGAGTGAGTAGGTTTGTTTGCTTGCTATATTGGATAACTAACACTGCAACCCAGTCTGATGACATTTATTAGTCCATTACTTGAGATGGATGGTCCAACTGGAACTTTGGGGTTTCAGTTCCTCAGATGCAAAGTCAAGATAATTGTAGTTCTTCATGCTCAAGACCACGAGATGACAGTGGTAGCAGCATGAATGTTTATGTTCTAGTGAATGATGATATCTTCCTGACCATTCAAGAGCTGTCATCCTTAGGAACTACAAGTTTCAGATTTTATGTAATAGATTTTTTCAAAAATTAGGTAAATGGTAAGATCAGCTAGAATTACTGTTGTATGAGAAAGCTGGAAGAATGACCTTTCAGAAGGGAAAATAAAACATGAGTAACATAGATAAAAGGATTCACTAAGCAACAGATGATGACAACTAAGTGTAAACTACCACCAGCCAACACAAGATGAGCTTTCTAGAAAAGGCATAGAACAAGGACAAAAGACTGGGGAATTTTGCCCCCTCCTCCTTTATTTGCATTGTAATATCACACATAGAAATAGCTAATGCAATGTAAAGAATGGAACAGCACAGAACTGCTCATTACACTTGCATTCACTAATGATTTTTCTTTCTTGTTTTCCCTCAATCATCTCCTCTTATCTGCCATTCATGATTGACACTGGCAACCTCTTCCAGGACAGCCTGAGGACAGCTTGGTCGTAAGGATGGGCCAGGCTGGTCATCACCTGTGGAGGGGATCTCTCCCATCCAAGGGAAAATTTTTCATGTCTATGTCCATCTGTGAACAATGCAGACAAAGTGATAAATGAAAAGTTCTGTGAGCACAAAAAACCACCTCCGAGACAGGAGGTGGTCTTGGCTGTGGTTAGAAACCACAGTTGTGCAGCACTGTTGTTTAGTGGGGTTGATCTTCTCCCATCATCAACGATTGCTCAGCAACTCCATCTGCCCTGGAACCGGGGAAAGTCCCAATATTGTAAACAAGATTGTATCCTGCATGAGGATCCTAGAACATTTCTTTGTCCAGACACACCAAGGCTGCTTTGGACTCAGTGGAGTACCACCTAATAGGTGGCTCCAAGAGCCTGCACACAGATGACTGAATGACAAGAAGGTGATGGCACTGATTATCACAGTATAACCAAGGTTGGAAGAGACCCCAAGGATCATCAAGTCCAACCCGTCCCAACAGCCCTCACAACTAGACCATGGCACCAAGTGCCATGTCCAGTCTCCTCTTGAACACCTCCAGGGACGGCGACTCCACCACCTCCCCGGGCAGCCCATTCCAATGACGAATGACTCGCTCAGTGAAGAACTTCCTCCTCACCTCGAGTCTAAACCTCCCCTGGCACAGCTTGAGACTGTGTCCCCTTGTTCTGGTACTGGTTGCCTGGGAGAAGAGACCAACCCCCTCCTGTCCACAACCACCCTTCAGGTAGTTGTAGAGGGCAATGAGGTCACCCCTGGTCCTTCTCTTCTCCAGGCTAAACAACCCCAGCTCCCTCAGTCTCTCCTCATAGGGCTTGTGCTCAAGGCCTCTCACCAGCCTTGTTGCCCTTCTCTGGACACGTTCAAGTGTCTCGATGTCCTTCTTAAACTGAGGGGCCCAGAACTGGACACAGTACTCAAGGTGTGGCCTAACCAATGCAGAGTACAGGGGCACAATGACCTCCCTGCTCCTGCTGGCCACACTATTCTTAATACAGGCCAGGATGCCATTGGCCCTCTTGGCCACCTGGGCACACTGCTGGCTCATGTTTAGGCGGGTGTCGATCAGCACCCCCAGATCCCTCTCTGTTTGGCAGCTCTCCAGCCACTCTGACCCCAGCCTGTAGCTCTGCACGGGGTTGCTGTGGCCAAAGTGCAGCACCCGGCACTTGGACTTGTTGAATGTCATCCCATTGGACTCCGCCCATCTGTCCAGTCGGTCGAGGTCCCTCTGCAGAGCCTTTCTACCCTCTAACTGACTAACATCTGTTCCCAACTTGGTGTCATCTGCAAACTTGCTGATGACTGACTCAATTCCCTCATCCATATCATCAATGAAGATGTTAAAGAGGATGGGGCCCAACACTGATCCCTGGGGGACACCACTGGTGACTGGCCGCCAGCTGGATGTGGCACCATTCACCACCACTCTCTGGGCTCGGCCCTCCAGCCAGTTCCTAACCCAGCGCAGAGTGTTACTGTCCAAACCATGAGCTGACAACTTAGCCAGCAGTTTGCTGTGGGGGACGGTGTCAAAGGCCTTGGTGAAGTCCAGGTAGACCACATCCACAGGCCTCCCCACGTCCACCAGACGGGTCACCTAATCATAGAAGGAGATCAGGTTGGAGAGGCAGGACCTGCCCTTCCTAAATCCATGTTGGCTGGGCCTGAGCCCTTGGCCATCCTGCAGGTGTGCAATTATTGCCGCCAGGATAATCTGTTCCATCACTTTCCCTGGCACTGAGGTCAGGCTGACTGGCCTGTAGTTTCCGGGTTCCTCCATCCGTCCCTTCTTGTGGATGGGGACCACATTGGCCAGTTTCCAGTCATCTGGGACCTCTCCAGTGAGCCAGGACTGGAGGAAAATGATGGAGAGCGGCTTGGCCAGCTCATCTGCCAGCTCTCTCAGCACCCTAGGATGGATCCCATCTGGTCCCATGGACTTGTGGATGTCCAAGTGGCTCAGCAGGTCCCGAACTAGTTCCTCATGGATTTCTGGGGTACTACACTGCTCCCCAACCCTACTACCCAGCTCAGGAGGCCACTCATCCTGGACTCCTGCCTTGCTGTTAAACATCGAGGCAAAGAAGGCATTCAGGACCTCAGCCTTTTCCTGATCTTCGGTCACCGTGTTCCCCTCCAGGTCCAGTAGGGAGTGCAGGTTCTTCTTGCCCTTCTTTTTAGCGTTGATATATTTGTAAAATTGCTTTTTATTTTCTTTCACAGAGGTGGCCAGTTTCAGTTCCAACTGGGCCTTTGCTTCTCTAATTTTATTCCTACATAATCTAACCACTTCCGTGAACATACCTCGAGAAGCCTTCCCCTCCTTCCAAAGGTGATACAGCCTCTTTTTTTCCCTTAATAAAGCTGCTTGCTGATCCAGGCCGGTCGCCTTCCCCGCCGGCTCATCTTTCGGCAGATGGGAACCGCCAGTTCCTGTGCCTTCAAGAGCTCCTTTTTTGAAGTAGGTCCAACCCTCCTGGACCCCTCGGTTCATGAGGGTTGGTACCCAGGGAACTTTACAAATAAGTTTCTTAAAGAGGCTGAAGTTTGCCCTCCGGAAGTCCAAGGTGAAGGTTCTGTTGGTACTCCTCCCTATCTCCCTGCATATTGAAAACTTCACTATCTCGTGGTCACTGCACCCTAGGCAGCCTCCCACGGTCACATCTCCCACCAGCCCTTCCCTATTGGAGAGCAGCAGGTCAAGCAGAGCCTGTCCCCTGGTAGGCTCGCTTAACAGCTGCGTCAGGAAGCAGTCCTCTATTTGCTCCAGGAATCTTCTGGACTGCCTTCTCTCTGCTGAATTAAGTTCCCAGCAGATATCTGGCAGGTTGAAGTCACCCACGAGGACAAGATCTGATGATCTTGAAACAGCCTCCAGTTGTTTGTAGAATAATTCATCAACCTCCTCATCCTGGTTGGGTGGTCTATAACAGACTCCAACCAGGATGTCAGATTTGTTGGGCTGCCCTCTGATTTTAACCCACAGGCTCTCAATTCCCTCATCTTCCACCTCAAGTTCTGAGGCAGAAAGTGTCTCCCTAATATACAAAGCCACCCCTCCTCCTCTTCTCCCTCTCCTATCCCTCCTAAAGAGCCTGTAACCCCCAGTGTAGCACTCCAATCGTGCCTGTTGTCCCACCATGTTTCTGAGATGGCAACTATATCATAGTTGCCCTGGTGGATTAGGACCTCCAGCTCATCTTGCTTATTGCCCAGGCTGCGTGCATTGGTGTACATGCACTGCAGCTGGGCTCCCGACCTCTCAGTTGACCCTACCTTGTGCCCTACTCTTACCTCTGCAGAGGGACCGATGTCTTCACCCACCCCCTTCAGACCTAGTTTAAAGCCCTCCTAATGAGCCCTGCCAACTCTAGTGCTAGGACTCTCTTGCCCCTTCTAGATAAATTGGTACAGTTACTGGAGAAGTGAGTGGCAGTGTGGTGTGAGCAATTGACTTCTGGCACATCTGAAGGAAAACACCTACAACTAAGGTCTCTCTGGCACTGTGCACAATGCAGCAGCCCTAGAGCCCTGTGCAGCTCCATGAGGAGCTGCCTGTATGTGCCAGGATTGGCCATGGGCATGGGGAACTACACCATAATCTGCATTGTGGGCTGGACCTGCCTGGGGTTTATGGCAGGGGAATGTGACAATTTGGGCAGAGACTGGTGTTGTTTCCTTTGATTTTACATTTCACAGCAAGCTGGATGAAATCTGTTCTGCAGTGGGGCCTCTGCTGCTGTCCTCTTTCAATGCTTGTATCAATAATGTGGGCTGCAGACAGGCAACATATCTCAGGCAGGTATTTTTGGTTTTTTAAAAGGAGAGTTTAGAAAGAACACTTTCTTCTGAGACTGCTTTTGCCCTTCATTGTAGGCGAAGGGCTGTTTTCTGATCGCTTTGTAAGGTTATGTTTGGTCTCTGACTTAGAAAAGAATGTAAACATCTTGTAACTGAAGGAGAAGAAACTGGGCAGAATTTGGTTGGATGTGTTAAAATATTGTTTTGTATTTTAGCCTATTGTATGCCTTAATCACATGCATGCCAGTAGAAAAATAACCAATTAAGATGTGACACATATGCCTTCTGGAAGACTACATAACTTTGCTGTATAATGCAATAAATGTCTTTGCCTGCTTACATCTTGTCTTGGAAGCTGTGTTCAGGGTGATCGAACACCTATACAGCAACACTTCCTCTTCGAAAGCTAGAGAAACCAGGTTCACTTGACCAGAGCTAGTCATAGAATGAAACACTAGCTAATGAAGCAATTATATTACCTATACATCTCATTATACTTTCAGATCATAATACATTTTCAAGTTCCAGGCTTCCTGGAGCTCACTGCTTTTGTCTGTAACAGAGAACAGAACTGAGGAAACACAGCAAGGAAATTTACTCCTTTTATTTTTATTGGAACTGGAACTGGAGATCTTCAGATTTCTTGAGGGACTTCTGATGCCAGCTTCTCCTCAGGACATTCTGAGGCACTTTAATAGCAACAGTTCATGAAATGCTGCAGGAAAGTACTGTATTGACCCAACCAATTTTTTCTTTGTGATCTCTCCTGCAGGCCGTTTACTTTTGTTTAGATTTTCTTTCAGGCTATCTTCCTATGCAACTTTACTGAAGTTAAGTTTTCATGGTTTCCTTGGCTGGGGGCAAACTGCATGCTGTTTCATAACAAACAATGAGCTTTACCAGCTACAAAGAAGATCCCTTGGGGACCTTTAAATGATGACCTTTCCCAACGCACCTCAGGACAGGGTGGTTTTTTTTTTTTTAATTATTATTTTTTTCTCCTTTGTTTTGTTTTCATTTTCTGAGATTTTTTTCTCCTTTGACATTTCTGCTTTTACCCTTGTTGAAGGAGACATTCTCCATCTGAGCTGAATTCAGAAAGCTGTCACCTTCCCAGAAGTTCCATCCAGAGGGACCTGGACAGGCTGGAGAGGTGGGCACAAGCCAACCTCATGAGCTTCAACAAGGCCAAGTGCAGGGTCCTGCATCTGGGTCGAGGCAATCCCAGGCACAAATACAGGCTGGGCAGGGACTGGCTGGAGAGCAGCCCTGAGGAGAGAGACTTGGGGGTGCTGGTGGACGAGAAGCTCAACATGAGCTCTCAATGTGCACTTGCATCCTGGAAAGCAAATCAGATCCCGGGCTGCATCAGGAGAAGTGTGACCAGCAGGTCAAGGGAGGTGCTTCTCCCCCTCTACTCAGCTCTGGTGAGACCCCACCTGGAGTACTGCGTCCAGTTCTGGAGCCCCTATTACAGGAGGGATGTGGACGTGCTGGAGCGTGTCCAGAGAAGGGCCACGAGGATGATCAGAGGGCTGGAGCACCTCTCCTATGAGGACAGACTGAAGGAGTTGGGGCTGTTCAGTCTGGAGAAGAGAAGGCTCCGAGGTGACCTCATTGTGGCCTTCCAGTATCTGAAGGGGGCCTACAGGAAGGCTGGGGAGGGACTTCTCAGGGTCTCAGGTAGTGATAGGACTAGGGGGAACAGAATGAAGCTGGAAATGGGGAGATTCAGGCTAGATGTGAGGAAGAAGTTCTTCACCATGAGAGTGGTGAAGCCCTGGAATGGGTTATCCAGGGAGGTGGTTGAGGGCCCATCCCTGGAGGTGTTTAAGCCCAGGCTGGATGCGGCTCTGTTCAGGCTGATGTAAGTGTGGGGTGTCCCTGCCCATGGCAGGGGGTTGGAACTAGCTGATCCTTGTGGTCCCTTCCAACCCTGACTGATTCTATGATTCTATGATTCTATGATTCTAAGTCCCAGTTCATGATTAAACCATGCAAATTTTGAATTTGGTGTTGTACAGCCATTTGAACTGGAGGCAATGCAGAGGCAATGTGTTAAACCTGATGCATGCACAGGGAAGATGGTAGGATGGAGGAAACTGAACAAGTAGGGTGCAGCTTTCCTTCACAAGTCTCCTTATTCATATGGAAGAACACTGAGTGTATGGTCAGTCATATCTATTCTCGAAGGGCCAGGATGGGTATAACCCCTGTGGATGGGTGTGTTTGTCTTAGTTTTAATACACTAGTTAGAAATCCAGCAAAGTCTGTTATCAACTGACATGGAAATCTCTCCTTTGTGCTTGGCAGTCTGTGTAAAATTCTCACCTCTTCTTGTTTCAGTTTAATTAGCTCATCAGCAGCACTGTTAGAAAAAGCAACACCACAGCTAATACTGACTGGCCTCTGTTGCCTATCTCATAGCATGGTGTCTGTGAACCATGCTGCTCTCATATGACTGAGGGGAGAGGAGATAGAGTTGTCCTTATTCTGCTGACAGGTACAGGACTTAATCTCCCAGGTACACTAGCTTTCATCACTAAATGGACCTACCTGTTCCAAGTATTTTTTACAGAATCACAGAATCACAAAACATCAGGAGCTGAAAGGGTCATTGAAAGATCATCTAGTCCAACCCTCCTGCCAAAGCAGGATCACCTATACCATTTCACACAGGAACTCATCCAGGTGGGTCTTGAACATGTCTGGAGAGGGAGATTCCACAACCCCCCTGGGAAGCCTGTTCCAGTGTTCTGTCAACCTCACTGTGAGATAATTCTTCCTCTTGTTTCCATGGAACTTCCAATGCCTCAACTTCCACCCATTGCCCCTTGTCCTGTCACTGGGCATCACTAAGAAGATGCTGGCTCCATCCCCTTGGCACAAGACCTTTACATATTTATAAACATTAATGAGGTCACCCCTCAGTCTCCTCCAAGCTGAAGAGCCCCAGCTCACTCAGTTTGTCCCCGTTAGGAAGACATTCCAATCCCTTAATCATTTTTGTGTCTCTGTGCTGGACTCTTTCAAGGCGTTCCCTTCCTTCTTGAACTGAGTGGCCCAGAACTGGACACAATATTCCAGATGTTGTCTCACGAGGGAAGAATAGAGAGGGAGGAGACCTCGGACAGTTATCAGTCCATGTTTTTTGAGTAGCTGTCAGATGGATTTCTTCCACTCCAGACAAGCATTAGACTGCAAGCTGAAACAGTTCAGAGGTGCTTTCCATCATGTGTAGAATTACCCTCCTTTTATGAAATATTCCAGCACTGTCTATGCTTTATCCTTCTCTTGAGCCCCACTTGCAGGTGACCCCTCTGTCCTTTTGTGGAGGTTAAACCCTCATGGTGCAATACAGTATTACACAGAGAGAAGAGTCCAGTTTTAAAAGCTGTACGACTCCAATCAGAGATATTACCAGGATGGGTTTTGGGCTGTTGTAGCCTACTTTTAATGTCTGGGCTTAATCAAAGATTGCCTGGAGATATTTGTATAGTGCTACTTTCTGCTGCACAGACTTACTGTATGTCAACAAGAACACAGTCATTTTGTCAGCAACACGAAATTATTCTTCCTGCAGAACACTATGTGTGATGGAGATGAATATGAACCAAACCTGGATATTTAAGAGCATGTTTCAGGTATGCATTTGATATGGTGCCATGTGGCATGAGGGTAGTGGGCACTGCTGTCTCCGGGATGCCCTTATGGTTACCAGCTCTGCAGCATGAGCCTCAGGTGAAGCAGGGCAATGAATCATACTGTGAGATCACGTAATGATTTTCACTATTTCTCTGTTTCCAAGTACTTGCGGCTGTATTTACCTGCCCCGGAAAGAAGGCTGGAATACGACCTGCATGTCCATGCATGCCTCTAGGCTTCACTACTTTCCCCTCTCAAAAAAACAGGGTTGCAAACATGCAGTATCTCTAGCTTTCCACAGGAGTGCTCGCTAAGGTGAAAGTGTGTCCCATGCATGCTAGCTGAAGGAATTGAGAGGCCTGTGTGTATATGTGTGAACTTAAAACTACTGGAGAAAATTCTGTGATGCTCTTAGATTTTAAAATAAATATTTCTGACAGCATTAGGCTAGTTTATGACAGCTCAGCTGCAAGGGCTGTCAAGAGACCTTTCAGGATGGTGACTTTAACTGTCCAGCTGGCAGCCAGTCACAAGTGGTGTCCCCCAGGGATTGATGTTGGGCCCCAACCTATTCAATATCTTTATGGATGATCTGGACAAGGGGATTGAGTCCACCATTAGTAAGTTTGCAGATGACACCAAGATGGGAGCAGGTGTTGATTGTTAGAGGGTAGGAGAGCTCTACAGAGGGACCTTGACAGGCTGGACAGATGGACAGATGGGCAGAGTCCAGCATAATGGCATTTAGCAAGTTCAAGTGCCGGGTGCTGCACTTTGGCCACAACAACCCCATGCAGTGCTACAGGCTGGGGACAGAGTGGCTGGACAGCAGCCAGACAGAAAGGGACCTGGGGGTAATGGTTGATAGCCAGCTGAACACGAGGCAGCAGTGTGCCCAGGTGGCCAAGAAGGCAAATGGCATCCTGGCATTCATCAGGAATAGTGCAGCCAGCAGGAGCAGGGAAGTCATTGTGCCCCTGTACTCTGCATTGGTTAGGCCGCACCTTGAGTACTGTGTCCAGTTCTGGGCTCCTCAGTTTAAGAAGGACATTGAGACACTTGAATGTGTCCAGAGAAGGGCAATGAGGTTGGTGAGAGGTCTTGAGCGCAAGCCCTATGAGGAGAGACTGAGGGAGCTGGGGTTGCTTAGCCTGGAGAAGAGGGGGCTCAGGGGAGACATCATTGCTGTCTATGACTAACTGAAGGGAGGTTGTTGCCAGGTGAGGGTTGGTCTCTTCTCCCAGGCAACCAGCACCAGAACAAGAGGACACTGTCTCAAGCTGCACCAGGGGAAGTTTAGGCTCAAGGTGAGGAGAAAGTTCTTCACAGAAAGAGTAATTTGCCATTGGAATGGGCTGCCCAGAGAGGTGGTGGAGTCACTGTCCTTGGAGTTGTTCAAAAAAGGATTGGACGTGGCACTTGAAGTCATGGTTAGTTAGTCATGAGGTGTTAGGTATTAGGTAATAGGTATATTCCAACCTTGTTGATTCTATGATTCTATGACCATCCTCCTGAGGGAGCTGAATACTCATCTCTAGCCCTCAGTCAACTCATA
Organism: Picus viridis; assembly: GCA_033816785.1. Classification (NCBI taxonomy): domain Eukaryota; kingdom Metazoa; phylum Chordata; class Aves; order Piciformes; family Picidae; genus Picus; species Picus viridis. Next base: position 69,558,823 of record CM066606.1, on the reverse strand, counting down.
TAACAAAAGGACAGTATCTGAGGATGGAGACATCTTCTCTGGGACAGCACCATCTTAGAGAGGCTTGTACTTCCCATAGAATAGTACTGCTGCCTTGACTTGTTAATCTCTTTTAACTGGAGGAGTAATGAAATCTCCACTTGGCTGACATTACATTGGGCAGAAAGAGGCTCACTAGCTGCTTGGTCTTCTTGTAGTTCTGTTTCACCATTTCTAAAGGTCTAACTTTGTATGGATGCATCATTAGTAACTTGTACCTGCTTGCTGTGTCCACCCTTCTGTGACTAGAGCTGAAGAACAAGGACTGAGAAGGAGAGCTGTAGGCAACCATCATTGCATCACACCAACTTCTGGCTGACTTATAGTCAGGAAACAGCAACGAAATCTTGTAATATCTAGGATACCACTGTTTCTGGTGGAGAAAGCTGACATCTAACCTAGGCATCGTTGTTACATTTTCCCATAAACATGTCTGCTTGCTTGTGACACTAAGTAAAAGCATGCATGGGGCTAGGCTGTCACCCTGTTGCTACTTAAGGACTGGGGTCATGCTCTGCATTGCCCAGTGCCTAGCATAGCCCTGATTTAAACAGTGAACAGCACAAATTAAATGGGATGATAATGGCAATGAACACAGAAGAGAAAACTTTCTAAACAAAGGCTCTGCCATCTGAGCATTAGTTAGTGCTCTGTCCTCTGGAAAACTGTCTTTTCATTGAGCCTTTTTGTAAGCATATGGCACATGTGGTAACTGCCTTATCACCTACCTCCCTCCCCTGGTTCCAGCAAGGTAAAGCTACCTTTATTCATAGGTGATCATATTTAATAAAATCATGATAGTTTGCTTTCATCTTGTACTTGCATTTGCAATCTTCCACTTGTTTCAGATACCAAAAGGAGCCTTGTCTACATCTTGAGCTGTACAATTTAGTCTAATAAAGGATACTGCTGTTACTGCAATACTTTAGTGAGAACCCAATTCATCTGAATTCCACTTGGGCTGAGCCTTATTTTCTCCTCTTTTGAGTCACAGCTAAAGCACATTTGAGTAATGTACACAGAAATGGAAAGAAATGAGTCAAGTACTTAACTCTAGTGGCAGTTTTAAATGATGAGGCTGCAGCTCTAATTTTTTTCTGCTGGGTACTTGGTAGCAATGTGTTGGCAACCTGAATAGTCACTATGAACCTTGAATAATTTTAGAACAATCCATTGCAGCTGAAATTACTTTGGTCTGATGTATGAGACTACTTACCAGCCTGCTATGGTTCGCAGGGCCCTACTGGTAATTTCTGTGCTGAACAGTAAAATGGAGCAGATGAGATGATAGCTTTGAGTGAGTTTAAGCACAAAAAGGAAAGAAAAAGTAACAGAGAAGATAGTGTCTAAATCCTCACTCTGTGGCAATAGTATATATTACATGTCACAGGTACAGTTTGGCACCCAAGGGGAACTGAAAGACAACTGTTTTAGGACCTTGGCTTCAAACAGAGCCTAGGGCTCTGTTCTGCTCCATCTTGTGGGCTCATAGCTGCCTGGGTCTCAGAAATCTGCAGCCAGTAGCTAAAATGCCACAGATAATAGGATCCATCTTTAGATGGATCATTATCTTTTCTGAGGTTAAGCATTATGCACAGACAGCTAAGCATTATGCTTGCTCTGGTTTGGAAGGTGTCTGACACACTGGCATAATGTTACACCTCAGGCAGCAAACTGCTCCATGAGACTGTTTTCTAACTGGCTTGCTGCATTTTAGTGACTAGGGCTGGCTTATGTTTGTCTTTACAGCAAACAGTACAGAGGCACCGAGATCTGTCTTCCTTTGCTGGAGTAGACGAATGTGGCCTAAGGCTGTGACTGAGCAGGAGACTGCCTTTTCCCTTGCCATGGTGGAGTAAAAAAAAATTCTTTCTCACATGGAGGACTGCTTCATTTTTCTTTTAGCTTGAGATAAAATCTATTTTGGAGTAGTTCCTCCAGCTGTAGAGCCAGTTCTTCTGCTTGATGCTGTCTTCATGTCCTGTGCAAGTCTGCAAATAAAATTACACTGTAGTGAACCCTAAGTAAGTAAAGATGGAGTAGTGCTTACCTCTGTACAAATGGTACATGGGTTGTGAGGCAGCTTTTGTAATTCCTATTTTATGTCCTTTCTCCTTCTCCAGAATCTCAGTAGTGTAGCCCCAAGAGGGCTGATTGGGCATGACCTGCCATGTTAGGCTGCCTGCTACAGTCGGAAGTGATAAATAATGTACATAAGGATTTGGACAGACTGCTTATGTTAAACTTCAGGAATATATTGGAATAGGGATCAATGGCTTTAAAGTTTTAGGGTGATGTGTTGTGCTGCCTGGCAGTGATGTTTGGGGTCATATGGTGGATGGATCCTCTGCTGTGGATAAAGGCTGGAGGCCAATAAGTGCAAGTGCTTCATGTCCTTAAGAAAAACTTCTCCAGGTGCCTTCTGAAATGTCTGCTCCAATATGTAGCTTCTAAAAGAGATCCTTGAGCTTGGCCTCTTTGTTTGCATATCTTAGTCTCTTAGAGCTGATGTGGCAGTTTAGGCTGGGTGCCTTCTGTTACTGCCACACAAGTTACACCTCTGGTGTCCCAAGTGTCCAGCCCAGTAGGTGGACATAGGAAATAGCATATTTCATACCCATAATATCCTGCACCCTATAAATCCATCTGCAAAGTCATTCCCTTCCTCCTACTTCCCTCTCTGCTCCCATGAGAGATTCTCCCTATCGGGTAACAGTGGGGGAGTATCTCAAGGCCTCTTAGGCCTGGCTAGGCCTAATGTTGGGGGGGGGGGAGTCTCAGACCTGGACAGCCTGAGACCAGCCTAGCAGTGGGCGGGGGAAAAGAGCCCTAGGGGTTTTGGGTATACCCTCAGATGGAGAGAAGGGAAGTGTTGGGAGGGTTTTGAGTATGCTATAGGGGAGTCTGTATGCTTTGGGATTCTTTTGTCACTATGCTTGTAGTTTCTGTAAAATACTGCTTTCCATTTAAACTTTCCATCACTTCTGCAATCCATTTGTGCGAGTGTCATTCTTTTGCTCCTCTCAGGGGCAAGAGAGGATCTGCCTGGCTTCAAACCAGGACAGCTGAAAAAGCACCAAGGCTGCAGTTTGCCATTTAAGACATTTCCTTTGTCACTGAAATACAGTTGTCTCTGACAAGTTCATTTCACATGAATGGAAGTGTGAAGGTGGAGGGCTGTTTTCTTTCCATTTAATATTTGTAGATTTGTGTTGTATTCATGGATATGTGTCAGAGGATACCCAGAACTCTGGATAGGCACCACCTCAGGGAGGTTTTTACTATGGAAATCTCATGAGCCAATCTATATATTTACAGTGGCATTGATGATAATTTATACTGAGATTAGTGGGGGAAAGTCCAACAGAAAAGCCAAGATACGAATACTCAGAATTTTGCTGGGATGATTGCCTCTATGCTCTTGAAGACAAGACAGTCAAAAGGCTACAAGAAGTCTGTTCTTCAGTTTCACATTCTTATTGTAAAATCTCCAAGTCTTGTGGTTTCTTTTCCTCTCTTCATTGTATGAATGGAGGGATCATTTTCGCCCACATGGTTCCTATGTCTGTGAGGGATATTCCCACTGACTGCTTATTACCCATGTGGAGAAAACTACACATCCCTTTAATTCATGACGTGTTTTACCTCTCTTAGCAAATTGCCACTGCAGAAGGATCTTTAATGAAGTGACATGTACAGCTCTAACTACAAAATCACAGCAATGCCGCCTGCTGTAACATGCATGGCACAGAATGTCTTTGCATACATAAGAGCGAGCCTCTGTTCTCAACAAATACTCTTCTCTGAGAAGGAATTTCCTGTAGTTCTTCTATTCTACAGTAAAGATATGCTATATGTTTTAACTTGACTTCAGATGCTAGAGAGGCCTGGAGGTCAGGTGCCTGCTATATCTCTGAACATAAGCAAAACAGTCTAATTCAATAACAAGGGCCTTTGAAGACCATTGCTGTTACATGATGGCTTTAGTAAATTCATGCATACTTTTAAAAGCATAGCCTACACCAAAAAAAAAAAAAAAAAAAAAAAAAAAAAAAGGAAGAATTGATATAGGAGTAACAGAGCAGTACTGTAAGGTTTTGTGGCTGGGTGATCTTGCTGATAGAAAAGTTTTGTGTGTTGATCAAAAGACCATCTTGTCCTGTCTTTACTTTTTGCATCATTACTCTCTGTAGCTTGCCTCTTTCTTCTCCCTTTGTTGTATGCATGTTTCTTGGGAAGAAAATACAATTAATTGTACTACTCTCTGCCTATAGCTAACTCTTAATTGCCTTAATTGCTGCTGGAGGAACAGTATGGAAAGTTTCATAACAATTGTGAAGAAAAGAGGAGAAAGAAAAAACACTTTCCTGAGTCTGAGGTGTGTAGTAAGAATGACCTGCTGGATAAAAACAAATGGGATATCAACGTGGCTTTTTACTGCTGTAAATGTGCTTTTCACTGTAAACATGCTGTTTACTTTTGACTGCTTATAAGACATACCCATATGGAGACTTTTCTCTTTAGATGGTAGACATTAAAGTAGTCATTACACCCGGGGAAGAGAGACTGATCCTGAGAAAGAAAGGGTTTCCTCTGCACTGCAAGGGAGATTAGGGCACATTCTTGGAGCATTTTATTCTGTTTCTCTTAAAGTTCAGCAAGTATGGAATCCTGCATCTACAGAGAAATAACCCCAGGCGTGAGTACAGGTTAGGGGTTAACCTGCTGGAAAGCATCTTGGTTGAGAAGGACCTGGGAGTCTGGTGCACCACAAGTTCACCATGAGCCAGAGATGTACCCTCATGGCCAAGGTGGCCAACGGTATTCTGACGTGCATTAAGAACAGTGTGGCCAGAACTCCCCTCTACCATGCCCTAGTGAGGGAACTGTTACAATTTATGAAAATGAATATGCCAGGAATATTATAAAATATGAATTATGATTTATTAAAGAGCAAAAAAAATTATCCTGAACTACTTAAATAGACTCATTTGCCCCGTCAATGGCAGGTAATTACACACAAAAGGTATTAATAATACAGTAGGATAACAGTCTAGAAAGATCAGAAACTTGGAATTAAGAGGAGTAAATAGAAAGAATCTTATATATGTGATAACAAACTGTCTTGCCAACTTGGGCTGAGAGATGGATCCTTTGGCTTAGAAATGGAGCCAAGCAACAGATAAAGCTAAGCTTTAGAACCTTTAAAAACAATTACAAAAATTAGCCAAAGTTATTCACAAAACCTCTGGGCTGCTATTCAGTGGAACTTTTGTTGGATAATGAGAGAGTGAGCTGCTACTGCAGAAGAGCTTTGTAGCTGGGACATGTTGACGCTAGAACAAAGAGCTACTTGCCCTGAAGACAGGAGCACAGGAATGCATGTCCTCACTGCAGTCCAGAATCCATTAACAACAGACTTGGACTTTTCAAATCATCCTCTATAAATTCCCTTTTTGAAAACAAAATGGCCCAAAGGCAGATTACGTATTCAAATGTAGCAAATAAATTCAAAATGCTGTACAAAGTGTAATTAACACACACATTCTCAAGTAGGCAGTTGCACATGTCACAGAATCACTGAAGGGAGTCCAATGGAGGGCCACAAATATGATTAGGAGACTGAAGCATCTATCTTACAAGGAAAAGCTCAGAGACCTGGGGCTCTTTAGTCTGGAGAGGGCAAGACTAAGAGGGGATCTTGTCAATGCATGTAAATATCTAAATATCAGAGGACATGAAGCTGGGGCTGGTCACTTTTCAGTGGTGACTATTGATAGGACAAGAAACAGCGAGTACACACTAGAACACAAGAGGTTTCACTTGAACTTTAGGAGAAACCTAAAGAGCATTCAAATTGATCTAGACATGCCTGCATTAGCAGATGGATTGGGTTAGATGATCTCCAGAGGTCCCTCCCACCTCCTACGTTTCTATGATTCTGTGACTATCGTGACTAGAAAATAATTTCTTTGGCTGTAGCCTTCTCTTTCTTTCCAGTAAGTGCATTATAGGCTTCTTTTTCTGACTCAGCATGCTTTAATAAAACTTGCTTTTCAATATTTCTTTAGGAAATAAGGTAATCTTGGAGTATTTTAGCAGCTGGATTTAACTCTCTAAGGCTAGGTTAATTTATATTCCTACCTGGAAAGAAGAAAACCCATGATAGCACCTACAGCACATATTCCACCTCACAGAGAATGAAATTTCAACATTGACTAGCTTTGAAACTTGAAGGTGGCAGAGGTGGTGGAGCAAATACTGTAAAAGAAAAGAGAACGGAAAAGTGAATCAACCCCATGCTGTTAGCAAAATGTTTACAATGACTTGAAATGAAGATTACCCTGTAAGTAAACTAGGTTTGGATATTAATCAGGAATACTGGTATCCCTGATACTGGTATTATTGCTGGTAAGACAGTAGTAAATCCAAACGATAATGAATGCTGATTTCTTAGGACAAATATTGTCCTGCACTTCACTTTACTGTTTCAAATATGAACATGTTAAATTCAACGTGGAATATTCATGAGTGCAAGAAGTAGAATAATACTTATTTAGGACTTTTAAGGATTAAAAATGAAAAAGGAATCTAATAAAACAAACAAACAAACAAAAGGTGCAGGAGTGCTTGATAGTTGTAGGCATTTGAAGAATCCCTAGCTGGTAATTTATTTCATTAGCAGTATATATAAAGAAAAATAAAAAAACAATCTGGATGTAATGATAGCTTTGTACAGCCATTATAAAGATGGAGATTGTAAGTAATATTAGTGATATTCTACTACATGTGTGATATGCAAATTAAGCCTCAGCTCATCCTTACAATCTTAATTTTTTTCTCATCCTATGACTATAATTTGGGGTTACTGCTTGAATATAAGGTTGTTTCAAACTATTAATTCTCTGTTCAAACAATACTCTGTGGAATCTTGTGACCAGACTGGCCAATGTTTGCTAAATACATAAGACGTCAAGATAAAAAGCTGTCCTGTACTTTTTAATGTCATGTTTGTGCAACTGAATCCAGACATGCAGAGGAACAGGATGGAAAACTGTTTACTCCTACTAGAGAAAGTGAAACTACTAGGTTTTGTTTAGTACACAAAGTTAATGGTATTAAATGTCTGTGGTATAGTCAGCAGTTCTTAACCATGCAAGACCAAAACACTCAAGCTCTGAGTTCCCTGAAAGATAATATTTGTATGAAATTATTTCATATTTGATTAGGATGAAGTTTGTTTATTTAATCTCAAAGAGTCAAAATCTCTGGTTTTATGAGAATGTGCTTTTTTAAAGATTTTTTTTTTAATCCAAGATACTGTAGATAAGGCTGTAATTGTTGCAGAAGAAATGTTGCTGAGCTCTGGAGGTTCATCTGGCTGATGTAGCTAGGAACAAGACTGTGGCACCCTGCGAACTGCAAGGCACAAGAGAGAGCTGTAATGAAATGCTCACACATGTTGAAGTATCTAATTAGTCTGTCAGAATGCAATTAAAGGATTTGATTTGCATATGGAAGTCAGCATAGAAGTGAAGTCTGCCTAATGACTATTGATTTTTAATAAGCCCAGAATAATGAACTATCTTTAGGAAAATATTATCATAAATGTATTTTCTGTGAAGAATTAATGAATGAAGACAGTGTAACCCTGGGGTTTTTACTGTAACTCGTTTTAACTGCTTTGAGCCAGAGTCTCTTTGATTCTTACCTCTGACTCTTGCAATTTATGCCCTTTGTTTACTCCCTCAAATTTCGTTGCTATTGTGATGAAAAGTACTCAATATTTTTACAGACACTCCTCAATTAGCCTTTTTTACATCAGTTGTGCCTGTGGAGGCTCTTTATTGTGTATGGAAAGGTGTACATCAATGTCTTGTGAACAGTAAAATGCTAGTCTTTCAGGAAATGTGCCTCTTGCCCAGGGAGCAGGAGTAACGTTTTGCTTTTGTGTTAGTTCAGCCTCATCCTGTGAGTGGGTGGCTGCTGGAAGAGAGGAGTTGATCTGCATTGGTTCTTAATGTCCACAGCTGGTGGAACTGGTAGTCCCTTGGGACTGTTGCAGTTTAGGTGCCATGGGAAGCACCAGCTCCTTTGATGGCAGTAAGAATTTTATCTCTTAATTCTGGTTTCTGGTTGAAATTCTCTCACATTATGCTAGAGAAGCCCAAGGAATGCTCTGACTCTCTCTAGATCAGCTCTCAACAAGACAAGGCTGTGTGAAGTCACTTGCACTAAGACAAAAATAAAAATTAGGTACACAGCAGGAGTCTGGAATTTTTGAGGAATAAAATAATTGGCTGTTTGTTCCCGAGAGCAATAACCACAGGGAAAAGACTTTGGGGAGGTGAAATGTCTTGATGTTGTGCAGGGATTGGAAAAGGAGTGGGAAATGTCTTCATTCAAGCACCATGAGAAAAAGAAAATACACTTGATCTGTTCTCTATGTTTGCAAAGGATAGAGAAGTAGTGGGACTCCAGCACTGGGTTGGAGATACTGTGGGGCAATATACCTGGGGATGTAGTGGAGGTTTTTAGGAACTGGTTGGACAAGCACCTGCTGGGTGTATCATCAGCGTCCTGCCCCAGGCAAGCAGAAAGACCAGATGAACTCTTGGAATCCTTCCCAACCAGAGAGATGAGATGACCTTTTCTGACTTCTCTGAATGAAAGAGATGAGATGGCCTCTTGCAATCCCTTGCAGCCAGTCACTCTGTTCTCCTGGAATGGGTAGATGTAGGTTGGGAGGGAAAGTTGAGTGTTGTGGTGGTGAGTGCTGGAGTGACTCAGGGTCAGCACCTTAACCCTACGAACTTCAGTGCTCCATCACCACATGCAGAATCTGACAGTCCCACCCTGCAGCTGTAGGTTCTGTCAGAAGCTTTCCTAAAGCCTATGGGATACTTCATCATGAAGTGCATCCTTCTTGTTGCCGATGAGGAACTTGGGCTTTGAGACTGTAAGGGTGGAAATCTTTCAAATACAGGATGTCCAGTAACAATGCAGAGTGAAGGAAGCTATAGGGGGAAGAGGTAGCTTGTAGATATTGTACCCCATTTGCTGCTGTTTCAAGCACTGCAGTTGAACAGGACTGGTGGAAAGGCTGTGCTGATGAACAGACTGTCCTCAGCAATGAGGCTGGGAGGGTGCATGTGCTCTCTTACTGTTCTGCAATGAATCAGAGGATCATAGAATGATTTGGGTTGGAAGGGACCTCCAAAGGTGTGCTGGGTTACACCCATCCTGGGGGAAGGGCTGTGAAAGCCCTTCTTCCCCAGGGGACAAAAGAAACCTGATCCAGGTGAACAGAGAGGGACTTGGTTTCCCCCTCCCAGCAGGATGGGTCCCCTAAATTGAAGGTGGTCTATCCCACTCCCCCTTCCTGTCCAGCACTCCTATAAAAAGGAAGACACTGCAGCCATTTGCTCCTTTTGCTCCTGCCTCGCCTATTCAAAAGGACCGACAGCTGCTGCTGGCCTCCTGCTTCTGTCATGTGTTTGGGTCTGATCTTCTCCCTGCTGCATCCACGCTTCTCTAAAGGACTGAAATCCACATACATCAAGGGAGATACAAGGCCATCCAAATTTGGTTTTGTATGTTTTCCTATTCATCATTATTCCTTACCCTTTTAAATCCTCCCTGCTATTTATAATTACTTCTCCTACTTCAAAACTGACTCCAGATTATTTTTTGGTAGATTTACCTCCTTCTCTTTTCCCCTACCTCTTTTTTTGCCCTTCTCTCCTTTTTTTCCTTATCAGGGAAAAGGAGGGGGAACAGGGGGAGGAATTCTTGGTTTTTTTGTTACCATCTGAGCTCTTAAATTCCAGTTAAGGCTCAAACCACTTCAAAAGGTAATCTGGCCCAACCTCCTCTGCAGTAATCAGGGGCATCCTGAACTAGATCAGGTTACCCAGAGCTCTGTTGAGCCTCACCTTGAATATGTCCAGGCATGGGCCCCCAACCACCTCCCTGGGCAACCTGTTCCAGTGTTCCATCACTCTCATAGTAAAAAACTGTTCCTAACATTCAGTCTAACTTTGCTCTTTAGTTTGAAGCCATTGTCCCTTGTCCTGTCACTGCAGGCCTTTGCATACAGTCTCTCTCCATTCTTTCTGTAGGCCCCCTACAGGTACTGGAAGGCCACTATTAGGTCTTACCAAAGCCTCCTATTTTCTGGGCTGAACAGACCCAGCTCCCTCAGCCTGTCCTCGTAGCAGAGGTGCTCCAACCTCCTGATCATTTTTGCAGCCCTCCTCCAGACTCGCTTCATCAGGTCCATGTCCTTCCTATGTTAAGGGCTCCAGACCTGCACACAGTACTCCAGGGAGGTCTCACCAGAGCAAAGTGGCAGAATCACCTCTCTGGATCTGCTGGCAATGCATCTTTTGATTCAGCCCAGGATGTGATTTGCCTTCTGGGCTGGAAGCACACACTGTCTGCTCATGTCCAGCTTCTCATCCATCAGCACCCCCAAGTCCTTTTCCACAGGGCTGCTTTCTATCATCTCATCCCCCAGTCTGTATTGATAGTGGGGATTGTTCTGGCTGAGATGCAGGACCCTGTACTTGCTCTTTTTGAACCTCATGAGTTTCACTTGGGCCCACCTCTCCAGCTCGTCCAGGTCCCTCTGGATGACATCCTGTCCCTCTGGCATATTGACAGCACCACTCAGCTTGGTGTCATCTGCAAACTTGATGATGGTGCACTCGATCCCACTATCTATATCTGTAGTGGGTTGAAATTTCCATTACATTAACTAAGCACAACTGACTCAGTTGGAAGTAAATGGAAGCTGTATTTACAAAGCAAAAACTACACTCTACAATGGAATGCAATGAATATCTACAAAATATACAGTATTTACAATATTATACAGGTATTTACAATCAGAAAATAGCATGGAAGCCCCCTGCACCCTCTCTGGGTTTCCCGGAGAAAGCAGGGAGGCTGCTCCATTTTCCTCCCCAAAAACTTCCTCCCCCTCCTGCAAACAGAAGAAAAGAGGAATTCAAGAGAAAGGTGTGTTAGTTCAAAGAAGCAATGTCAGTGTTCTTATCTTTCCTCAAGGCTGGCCAGAAGCAATTATGTTCTCTCCAGAAAAGCAGAGCGGCCATGGCCACAGGAGAAAAAGAAAAGGAATGAACATAGAAGTGAAATGTGAAAGATGTTATGGCACAACTGCCCAATGAATCTGTTTAGAATAATATTTTGTTTTCCTTTTTACACCCAATAGTGAATTATTTACATTATTCTACTTTTCTGCTCAAAACCTGCAGCTAATTTTTAAAGGCATAACCTAAAACTGCCACAATATCATTGATAAAAATATTAAACAGCACAGGTCAAAGTACAGACCCCTGAGGGACACCACTTGTCACTGCTCTCCATCTGGACTTCAACCCATTGAACACTACCCTCTGGATGTGACCATCCAGCCAATTTCTTATCCATTGAACAGTCCACCCAGCAAATCCATCTCTCCAACGTGTCAGGCAGGATGTTGTGGGGGACTGTGCCAAAGGCCTTGAAGAAGTCCAGATAGATCACATCCATAGTCGATCCTTATCTACTGACAGTCATTCTATGATAGAAGGCCATTAGCTTGGTCAGGCAGGACCTGCTCCTAATGAAGCCATGCTGGCTGTCCTGCATGCTCTTCAACATCTTTATTGATGATCTGGATGAGGGGATTGAGTCCATCATCAGTAAATTTTGCGGACGACACCAAGCTGGGGGCAGGAGTTGATCTGCTGGAGGGTAGAGAGGCTTTGCAGAGGGATCTTGACAGGCTGGACAGATGGGCAGAGTCCAATGGCATGAGATTTAACACATCCAAGTGCCGGGTTCTGCACATTGGTCACAGCAACCCCATGCAGTGCTACAGGCTGGGGTCAGAGTGGCTGGAGAGCGGCCAGGCAGAGAGGGACCTGGGGGTGCTGGTTGATGGGAGGCTGAACAAGTTATCTGTGTGCAAAAAAGACAAGTTACCACTCCATGTGCTTGTTTCAGCATTTTTTCCATTCGCTGCTGTCTGGCACTCATAGATTGCTACTCCAAAGAATGATGCCTCTGAAGAAACATCTCACAGCCACCCTCACAGTGGAAAACTGCTCCTCAGAGCTATTCAAAGGCTGATATTTAGATAAATATGTGCAATTTGAGAAATAATTCCTTGAAATTCTTTCCCCATGAAAGACATTGACCATGAAATTATTTTTTGTGGCTGTTTTTATGCAACTTCTTTAGTTTGTTAGGTGCTTGTTAAGCTAAAATATTTTTTTGCTGATATTTATGACAGATAGGAAGTCTGTCTAGAGTTACTCTGTCTGTGCCTGCCCTTTAGACCTACTCAGCTTGTACTGAAATCAGCAGCACAATGCCCATTCACTACAAATGTGAGAACATTCAGCTCTTGCAATTTTCATATTTTAATATGCCCTTTTCTCCAGGGAGCTGTTACAAAACAACTGAAAACTTGAGGTAATAATTGCTCAGGATGCTTCCCATCACCTTCAGTGGCCTGGTAGCTCTGTGACATCTCTGGCTTTGGCACTGCTTCTTTCTTGCTTTTCTAGTCAGAAATATCACATGATGTGGCCTCTTTAAAGAATCACAGCCTGTCAAATCTTACACCATCCTTTGGGATACAGAGTTTTGCTTTCCCTCATGCTCCTTCTAAGGCACCTTCTTTGCCTCAAATTTTAATACCAGGACAGAATGTCTTCCAGACAGCTGGCTTCCTGAGCTGGCAGATGGAGTCAGGGAGCAGTATAGGTTCCCCTATGTCCCAGGAGGAAGCAGTTAGAGATCTCCTCAGCCGCTTGGATCCCCACATGTCCATGGGACCAGATGGGATCCATCCTAGGGTGCTGAGAGAGCTGGCAGATGAGCTGGCCAAGCCGCTCTCCATCATTTTTTAGCAGTCCTGGCTCACTGGAGAGGTCCCAGATGACTGAAGCTGGCCAACGTGATGCCCATCCACAAGAAGGGCCGGTTGGATGAGGCAGAGAATTCCAGGCCTGTCAGCCTGACCTCAGTGCCAGGCAAGGTTATGGAACAGGGCATCTTGAGTGCAATCACACAGCACTTCCAGGATGGCCAAGGTATCAGGCCCAGCCAGCATGGATTTAGGAAGGGCAGGTCCTGCCTGACCAACCTGATCTCCTTCTAGGATCAGGTGACCCACCTGGTGGATGTGGGGAAGGCTGTGGATGTAGTCTACCTGGACTTCAGCAAGGCCTTTGATACCATCCCCCATAGCAAATTCCTGGCCAAGCTATCAGACCATGGCTTGGACAGCAGCAAGGAACTGGGGTTAGGAACTGGCTGGAGAGCCGAGCCCAGAGAGTGGTGGCGAATGGTGCCACATCTAGCTGGCAGCCAGTCACTAGTGGTGTGCCCCAAGGATCAGTGCTGGGCCCCATCCTGTTCAATATCTTTATTGATGATCTGGATGAGGGGACCCGTGGAGGTGGTGGAGTCACCTTCATTGGAGGTGTTCAGGAGAAGACTTGATGGGGTGCTTGGCTGCATGGTTTAGTTGTTGGGTGGGTTGGATTGGTTGATGGGTTGGACGTGATGATCTTGAAGGTCTCTTCCAACCTGGTGTATTGTATTGTATTGTATTGACTGAGTTCAGCAGCAGCAGATTTGCATGACACCAAGCTGGGACAGGTATTGATCTGTTAGAAGGTACGAGAGCTCTGCAGAGGGACCTCGACAGGCTGGACAGATGGGCAGAATCCAACGGCATGAGATTTAACACATCCAAGTGCCGGGTTCTGCACATTGGCCACAACAACCCCATGCAGTGCTACAGGCTGGGGTCAGAGTGGCTGGAAAGCGGCCAGGCAGAGAGGGACCTGCGGGTGCTGGTTGATGGGAGGCTGAACATGAGCCTGCAGTGTGCCCAGGCAGCCAAGAAGGCCAATGGCATCCTGGCCTGCATCAGGAAGAGTGTGACCAGCAGGAGCAGGGAGGTCATTCTGCCCCTGTACACTGCACTGGTAAGGCTGCACCTTGAGTCCTGTGTCCAGTTCTGGGCCCCTCAGTTTAGGAAGGATGTTGACTTCCTGGAACGTGTCCAGAGAAGGGCAACAAAGTTGGTGAGGGGTTTGGAACACAAGCCCTATGAGGAGAGGCTGAGGGAGCTGGGGTTGCTTAGCCTGGAGAAGAGGAGACTCAGGGGCGACCTTCTTGCTCTCTACAACTACCTTAAGGGAGGTTGTAGCCAGGCGGGGGCTGGTTTCTTCTCCCAGGCAACCAGCACCAGAACAAGAGGACACAGTCTCAAGCTGCACCAGGGGAGGTTCAGACTGGGTGTTAGGAAGAAGTTCTACATAGAGAGAGTGATTGCCCATTGGAATGTGTTGCCTGGGGAGGTGGTGGAGTCCCCAACATTGGAGGTGTTTAGAAGGAGACTTGACAGGGTGCTTGGTTGCCTGGTTTAGTTGATTAGGTGGTGTTGCATGATAGGATGGATGCGATGATCTCCAAGGTCTCTTCCAACCTGGCTTATTCTATTTCTATTTTTAAGGGCTCTGGATGTATGTTTGCTTCAGTGTGAAGTTGAATAGTGACTAATAGGAATTTTAGTCATAAAGGATAGCGTTGTTAATACGTTGGTGTTGGTGTGCTCACTTTTCATCTAAAATGTAAGCAACAGCCATAGTGCCCTAGAAAGCCAATTTATGACAATGACCAATTCACCTCTGCCAGCTCAAGCAGTGGAAAGTACCCAAGGAGCTTCACCCTGGCATCGTGCTGCTTCCACATGATACTCATGTCCCTCAGATTCCTATGGGTGCACAGGGACATTTATCTGTGTATGACTTAGCTCTGCTTTCAGCCAGGAGTGCACACTGGGACTGCCCACTTGTGCTTTTGGATTAATTTCGTTGATCCCAGAGTTTTTTTACTTTCCTCTGTTCCTCTTGACAGCACACAGATGCATGCAATTGTGTTTCATCCCAGTCTAAAAACCTTTTATTTCCAGCTGGTTCCCAGAGGAAGATGATCTAAATCTTTAGTTTGGTTTGAGGGCTCTTTTTCCTTGGGAGTCCTTTCTTGCTCAAGTCTTAGGTTATCTTTGATTTGGGCAGTGAATTCCATTGTTTAAACTATCCTGCTACACAAAGGTGCTTGTTCTCCCAAAATGGATGGAGGAAGGGTGACTTAAGAGGCCTCTCAGCTATTACAAGGTCTTTTAGTTCTCATGGGTGGAAAATGACTTGGAAGTAGTTACTTTCTACCACCATATAAGTATAATTAGATTTTCCAATTAGTCTTGAATAAAATGCTGGATTAATTGTCTTTGTTGCATTTTCTCTGCTGCATAGCATATCTATTTTAATATTCCCTTTTGAATGAATGAAGTGTATAAGAGACTTGCCTGAGATTCTTTTCTCCATAGAGGTAAAATCCTGAATATAGTGATGAAACCTGTGTTCTCTCTTAAATATTGTTACTACATCAAATGGAGTTCAAAAACAGAGTATGTATGCCTGAGGATTTGCAATGACTTGGCTTAGATTTGGATAAAGTTTGCTGAATACACAAATATGTGAAAAGGCCACAAAACCCTATGCCAGCATCTAGCACAGTTTTTTAATTAAGTTGTTCAATGTTGTTTGATGTTGCTAATATGAATTTTTTGTCCCAGACTAAAACATTGGCTTTTTTCGGTCAAGTTTCTCCTGTTATGTTAAAACTGCATTAACTATGGGTTTTCTGTAAGACTTTTACTGCTTTTATTCACCACCAGGGAGTAGGCACTGGCTAGTTTTACTCACTCCATTATGAGCTCTGTGTTTGCACATGCATAGAAGATACTGCCAAATCACCAACAGTAAAAATCAGAGAGATTAAAATCTTTGCTGCTGTTGTTGCAAGGCATTTTCATGTTTCTGGAGAATTATCACGGGACAGAGCTGTGTGTAGCAGTACTTTAGTGGGAACTTAATAGCAATTACTGCACCTCACAGAATCATCATCAAGAACACCTTACATGTAAAATGATTGTGTCTGTGAGATTTACTGAGATTTTGCTACTATATTGGTTTTATAATTTGGTTTATTATAGTTTATAGTTAGTTTGTAGTATAGTTATTAAACTATATTGGTTTATTATAGTTTACACTGGGTACTTGCAGGTTTGGGTTTTTTAAAACAGAAAATCTGTCCTCAGATATGTTTTACTTGTCAGGCTTTTCACAGATTCACAGAATGGTAGGTGTTGGAAGGGATCTATGGAGACAATCTAGTCCAACCTCCATTCTAAAGCAGGTTCACCTAGAGCAGGTTGCACAAGAACATGTCCAGGCAAGACTCAAATCTCTCCAGAGAAGGCTCTATGGGCAGCCTGTTCCAGTGCTTCATCATCCTCAAAGTAAAAAAGTTTTTCCTCATGTTGAAATTCAACTTTCTGTGTTCTAGTTTATGTCTATTGCCCCTTGTCTTATCACTGGACACTACTTAAAGAGAGTTTGGCCCCAGCCTCTTGGTCACCACCCTTTAGAGATATCTATAAGCATTGTTAAGATCCTCTCTCAGACTTCCCTTCCTCAGGCTTAACAGCTCCAGGTCTCTCAGCCCTTCTTTAGAAAAGGGATGCTCCCTAATCATCTTCATAGCACTCTACCCTTCAATAATTCCCTCTCTCTCGAGCTGGGGAGCACAGAACTATACACAGTAGTCCAGACTCTAGGGCACAGTAAAGGGGAAGAAAAACCTTCCTTGACCTGCTAGCCACACTATTCTTAATGCACTCCAGAATAGCATTGACCTTCTTGGCACATTGATGGCTCATGGTGAATTTGTGGTCCAACAGACTCTCGGGTCCTTCTCCACTGAGCTGCATTGCAGCAGGTCAACCGCCAACTTGTACTCACACATAGGGTCATTTCTCCATAGATGCAGGACCCTATGCTTGCCCTTCCTGAACTTCATCAGATTCCTCTCCACTCAGTGTTTTGTTCTGTCCATGTCTCACTGAATGGTGGCACAGCCTCCTGGTGTGTCAGCCATTCTTCCCAGTTTTATATTATAGAATCAGAATGTACTGGATTGGAAGGGACCTTTAAAGGTCTTCTAGTCTAACCCCCTGCAGCAAGTAAAGATCTCCAACTAGATCAGGTTGCTTGGAGACCCTTCATCCTGACTTTGAATTGGCCTTCTGCGCTGTAAGTGCACATTGTTGCCTTATGCTTAGCTTTTCATCCACCAATATCCCCAAGTCATTTTCTGCAGGGCTATTCTCCATCACACCATGCACCAGCCTGTAGTGATAATGAAGATTGTTCTGCACTTGGCCTTGTTGAACTTCATTATCTCTACCTGGGCCTGTTTCTCCAGCTCATCTGGGTCCCTCTGGATGACATCCCATCCTTCTGGCA
Source organism: Picus viridis (assembly GCA_033816785.1). Lineage (NCBI taxonomy): Eukaryota > Metazoa > Chordata > Aves > Piciformes > Picidae > Picus > Picus viridis. The sequence continues at coordinate 69,541,388 of CM066606.1, read as the reverse complement.
TATTGACCACATGACTCAGCTTTGTGCCATCTGCCAACTTCCTGAGGATGCACTTGATCTCACTGTCTATATAATTGAGATATTAAACAGCACTGGTCCCAATATGGACCCCTGAGGGACACCACTTATCACCTTTCTTCATCTGGACACTGAGCTATTGACCACTACCCTCTGGCTATATCTATCCAGCCAATTCCTTATCCACCCGATACTCTACCCATCTAATCTATGTTTTTGCAGTTTAGAGAGAAGGATGTCATCAAGGGCAGTGTCAAAGGTCTTGCAGAAGTCCACAGAGATGATGTCTGTTGCCCTTCCCTTGTCCAGTGATGTCAACTATAGAAAGTCTCTAGGTTGGTTAGGCAGGACTTGCCCGAAGTAAAGCCATGCTGGCTGTCTTGGATCACCTCCCTGTCCTCCATGTGCTTTAGCATGCCATCTAGGAGGATTTGTTCCATGATCTTATGCTGACAATACCAAACTGGGAGGCTTAGCTGATATGTCTGAACGCTGTGCAGCCATTCAGTGAGACTTGGATGGGCTGGGAAGGTGGTCAGAGAGGAACCTAATGAGGTTCAACAAGGGTAAGTGCAAAGTCCTGCATCTGGGAAGGAATAATAAACTGCAACAGTTCAGGTTTGGAGGAGGCTGTGGAGAAGGACCTGGGAGTCCTGGTGGATAACACATTATCCATGGGATGGCAATGTGCCCTTGTGGCCAAGAAGGCCAGTGGGATCCTGGGGTGCATTAAGAGGAGTGTGTCCAGCAGATCAAGGGAGGTTCTCCTCCCCCTCTACTCTGCCCTGGTGAGACCTTATCTGGAATATTGCATCCAGTTTTGGGCTCCCCAGTTCAAGAGAGACAGAGATCTACTCATGAAAGTCCAGTGGAGGGCTACAGGGATGATTAAAGGACTGGAACATGTGCCCTATGAAGAGAGGTTGGGAGACCTGGGGCTTTTGAGTTGGAGAAGAGAAGACTGAGAGGGGATTTAATAAATGTATATAAATATCTGAGGGATGGGGATCAATAAGGAAGGGACAGGCTTTTCTCAGTTGTACCCTGTGATAGCACAAGTGGCAATGGATATAAACTACTACTCCTCGACATGAGGAGGAACTTCTTCACTGTGAGGGTTGCAGAGCACTGGAACAAGCTGCCCAGAGAGGTTGTGGAGTCTCCTTCTCTGGAGACTTTCAAAACCCATCTGGATGTGTTCCTGTGTGACCTGCACTAGAACCTAAGGTGCTGCTCTGTTATACTCAATGATATTTGGAGGTTCCTTCCAACTCCTAACTTCCTGTGATCCTGTGATCCTGTGATCTTCCCAGGCACGGAAGTGAGGCTAACAAGTCAGTAGTTCCCAGGGTCCTCCTTTCTAACCTTTTTTTAAAGAATATGGGTGTAATGTTTCCTGTCTTCCAGTCATCAGGGACTTGGTCTGACTGCCAAGACTTTTCTAATATCATGGAGAGTGTCTTCACAACTACATCAGCCAGTTCCCTCAGGACTCTGGAATGTATCTTATTAGGTTCTATAGACTTCTGTATGTTCAGGCTCCTCAGGAGGTCAAGAACCTTGTCTTCACTCTACACAGGGAGAGACTTTGTGCCCCTAGTCCCAGTCTTGTGATTCTTTAGCTTGGGAGGTGTGAGAAGAGTGGTTGTCAGTGAAGACCATGGGAAAAATCTTGTTCAGAACCTCAACCTTCTCCTCATTTGTTTTTACTAACTTGCCATTCTTGCTTTTTTAAGGGTACATTGTGGTGAAGGCACCATGGGCCCAGAATTATACCCCAAATACTGTAAAACTCTTCCACCCTCCTTTCCAGCCTGTGTAACTAAGCAGCCTACCTAACCCAGCAACTTGCTTTGCTACAAATGACCAGTATATCTTTCACATGTGCAGCACCCACTAACATTCAGTTTAAAGCCCGTGGGCCTAGTTCAAGCTTCTGCTGAATTGCCTCTGACACATTGTAACATTCCCTGTGTATAGTTAGAGCAGCTGCAGTGTTTTGTCGAGTTATCATCTGGTGGATGAGTGGTGGAATTGCACCCTTCATTCCTTTAATAGAAATTAATTCTGTAAAAATTCTAATTGTGTTCAAATTATACATACTTACGGAGTGATGGGATATATCTCACAACCATGCACTAGAATGTGTAGATAAAATAGTGATTAATTGGTTATGAATAGTTTTAAATAATTAAAATTAATTTACATATTTAAATTTAATAATAGATTAATAACCTCTTCATCACATATTTTTCTTAAACCTCTGTGTAGAAGCCATTCTTGTTATTCTTCATATCCCTTTCCCAGTTCAGCATCAACCATGCCCTGGCCTTCCTGACTTCAGCTGTACACAGCTAGGCAGCATCCCTATACTCTTTGCAAGATACCTGCTGCTGCTTGAACTGCCAGGGTAACTCCTTCTTGCCTTTTAGATTGACCAGCATGTCTCAATTCTCAACTCAGTCATGTTGTTTTCTTTCCTTCCTTGCTTGATTTCATGCACCTGGGGATTAAGAGCTCTTGCATTCAATGGAAAATGTCCTTAAACATCTACCATCTCTGTTCTGCTTCCTTGTCGCTTAGGGCAGTTTCCCAGGGGGTCCTATTGACTAAGTCCTTAAAGAGTGGAAAGTTTGCTTTCCTAAAATTCAGGGTCTTGACTATGTTCCTTGTCTGACTCATGTCCTTTAAGACTGTGACCTCCACCACTGTGTGATCACTGCAGCCAAGCCTGACTCCAGTTTTGGCATCCCTGATGAACTCACCTGCGTTGGTGAACATCAGATCCAGTACCACATCCCCTCAGGTAGGGCTGTCTATCTCCTGTCTTAAGAAGTTATCACCAAGGAACTCCAGGAGTCTCCTAGATTCCCTACAGCTGTTACTTCTCCAGCAGAAGTTGGGGTGGTTGAAATTCCCCAGCAGGATAAGAACCTGTATGTGTGATGGTTCCTTTAGCTGGAGTAAGAACATTTTGTCAGTGGGCTCCCCTTGATCAGGTGGCCTGTAGTAAACATCAACCACAAGATTCCCCTTGTGTCCTTGGTCTCTAATTCCTACTCATAGGCTTTTGACTTGCTCTTCCTAATTGTCTTGTCAACAACATAGCAGTTTGTCTTTGTATTCCAAGTTCTTGATGCTCCTCCGTGTTTGAAATATATATTGTGTGTGCAAGTTGGCTAACTGGAAGTACCTGATGGAGCAGGTAGTATTGCAGTCAAGTTGCTGGCACCTCAAGTATAAACTGAAAGCATGTTGGGCTGAATTTAAGATCCTTAGTACTTAGCATCAGAGCTGCAAATGTCTGGTGCTTGGATTTCTCTCTCACTCCCAGATCTTCCTTTTCTCTTAGAGGAACCGCTTTTGTTGTTGAGCTCTCAGGGCCTGATGTCATACATACTGTTAGTGGCTATTTCTGTGACCTATCATGATTGGGAGAGCATTTCTCCTTCAGGGAGATTTTCAGGGTTGGAACCAAGCATGTGCAAATGAGGAAGTCACACTTGTTTTTCCCTTTTTTTCCCTTTTAATATTAAAAAAAAAAAAGGCAGCTGTTACTCTCACACCTGCCTCTAGCAGTGTTGCTCATGGGTCCCTGGAGTGAGCGGCCTTGTGGCAGTGCAAGTGAATCTCTCTGCTGCCAGTGCACTTCAACACTTAGGGTGGTCTGTTTGGTAGCAAATCTCAACAGATGATCTGGGCAGCATTGCACTGAGCCCATGGCTTTCCTGAATATTGCTTGCTGTAAAGCATGTTTTTCAGCCTTTTTCCCGAGTGAGTGTCCCCTTTCGGAGGTGCTGCTGTGGCAGGTTTCCACCCTCTGTTGTGCTATGAATGGGTATGGTAGCTTGGCTGTGCAGTAGGAGCAGCATACACAGAGTCCACAGAAGAGACACTGTTTTCATCTGTTTAGGGGCTTAAGTCTTTAATGGTGTGGGACGATATAGTTAATGTGTTGTTGAAGCTCAAATCTTCCTAAGGTGAGGATCTTTTTGTCCACTGAAGATTTCTCAGAATCACAGATTTGTGGCAACAGGTTTTGCTTATCCTGTCTGGCAGCTAATGTGGCAGAATCCATAGTGCATGATGGTCTCATGCCAGGGAGAAATTACCACTAATAAGTATGAATTTTTCCAGAGGCAGAAAGTATGCTACTTAACACTTTTCTATCATTGAATCCACATATTTCTGTGTGAACTATATAAAGAATAGTTGGCTGGTTTCTAGATACTTCCTTTTTTGCAATGCTCTCTATAGTGTGAAGGGAGGCTATCAGCCACTGTCAAGTATGAGAAATACAGATTTCACCTTGCTTTTTGTAGATGATGTAGATATCTGATGCTCTGAGAAACTTAATTGAAAAGGATTATTGGATTGAGCTCTTGCTTAAGAACTAGCCCAATAGAAGAGGCATCACGTGTAGAAATTCCTCCTCATTCTTTTGTGCTATATGGGAAAAGGGAAAACAAGATACATCTGAAAAAATTGTGATACTAAATATTTCTAATGACTAGATCAGCAATGTAAAATTGCTACAGTAGCAGCAGAATCTGAAGCAAGTGTCTGTAAAAGAGGAGGCATACGTTATTGCCTATGGCTGGAGAAGCATTTAGGAAAAAATAAAAATTAATGGAACAGGAACAATGTACATGTGAAATACGAAATCCCCACAGTGCTCTTAGCAAGAATCGGGTGCAAAAGAAAGAGAGTTAACAGAAATCATTGTTGAAAATACACAAAGCAATGATGCCACAGTACATAAACCACATTGTTCTGGACCAGTTCTATCCTTTACTTGCCAAAAGAAGGCATTTTAGGGTGATTTGATGTAGTGGCATGCTCACAGTCTCTGCATACAATTCCAAGCCAAGATGTTTCAAGCCAAGATGTTACAAGTGAAGACATTAGCTCTGCAATACAGTTTCAAGCAAAGACTTTTATTACGTTACACAGTTGACGTATTTTTCTAATGCAGTGTTGTCACACTCCAATTGGTTACACTTCTACTGACATGCACTTAAGCAAAGCATACAATAGGTTAATTCTAGCAAACAATCTTCTTAACATAACCAGCCAAATCCTGCCTGCTCTTTCTCTCAGTTACTGATAAGGTGTACATTCCTAGACTCAAGACAGAACATGGCTATCCCAAAGCTATCTGAAAACAACCCTTTCCCTACAATGTGATGCAGTTGTAAAAGTAATTCAGGAATTAATCTGCAGGAGAAAACTTAAATTCCAAGCTAAACTGTACTTCAAATGAATTTCTGGGCCAGGATATGTGGGAAGTGACACAGCATGTACTATATTGTGGCAAGATAATTGTACTTAACTATTCCAGGGTCATTTTGCAATTACAAGAAATTGCACATATCAAAACAAACAAGCCAGTTCTGATCTGGGTACTTATTGAATCATTTCTGTCAGGTGCTCATTGCTTTCTCTGTCATTACACTGAAATATCTTCTAATGCAAGACTCTGAGGCCAAATCAGGATGAAATATGGCTTGAGGGAAAGAGTGTAAGCTAAGAAAGGTTCTTCATCACCTATATCTTAGTGCTTGCTGAGCATACCCAATCATGGCCTACTTCTTAAAAGCTTGGTCTATGTATGTTTATGTGTGTATATTCATATGCATGCACATATAGAATATGCATATGCACACACATATGCATATGCACACAGACACAAAAAAGTTGTATATTTATACCACATGGAATTTATTTACAACAACTTCCAAATAGGAGACTTTTTTCTCTTTTTTGCCAGTTTATCGCTCCTGTACCATTCCCCGATTCCTGGTTTCCAAACCACCTACCCAGATTCCATCCTGTCTGGCATGTACTGCCCCTTGAGATTTCCTGGACTGAAGCTCAGGACTGGTTTGTAGGCTCACTTTTTACCCTTTCAAAACTTTACTGATAACTTGTGTCAGCTATGTATCCTGTTCTTCTGAGCCTCTTAATCCTGGAAGAAAGAGACTTTGTGTACCCTTTCTTGAGCAGCTTTGTGGTGAAGAAGGTACATCTGAATTGAGATATGCAGGGTGTTTTGATGGTCAGTGTGAATTGTGGCTATACAATAATAATACAATAATAATACAATAATACATACACCAGGTTGGAAGAGACCTTCAAGATCATCGCGTCCAACCCATCAAACAATCCAACCCACCCAACAACTAGACCATACAGCCAAGCACCCCATCAAGTCTTCTCCTGAACACCTCCAGTGAAGGTGACTCCACCACCTCCACGGGTAGCCGATTCCAATGGGCAATCACTCTCTCCGTGTAGAACTTCTTCCTAACATCCAGCCTAAACCTGCCCTGGCGCAGCCTGAGACTGTGTCCTCTTGTTCTGGTGCTGGATGCCTGGGAGAAGAGGCCAACCTCTGCCTGGCTACAACCTCCCTTCAGGTAGTTGTAGAGAGCAAGAAGGTCACCCCTCAGTCTCCTCTTCTCCAGGCTAAGCAACCCCAGCTCCCTCAGCCTTTCCTCATAGGGCTTGTGTTCCAAACCCCTCACCAGCTTTGTTGCCCTTCTCTGGACACGTTCCAGCAAGTCAACATCCTTCCTAAACTGAGGGGCCCAGAACTGGACACAGTACTCAAGGTGTGGCCTAACCAGTGCAGTGTACAGGGGCACAATGACCTCCCTGCTCCTGCTGGCCACACTGTTCCTGATGCAAGCCAGGATGCCACTGGCCTTCCTGGCTGCCTGGGCACACTGCAGGCTCATGTTCAGCCTACAATCAACCAGCACCCCCAGGTCCCTCTCTGCCTGGCCACTCTCCAGCCACTCTGACCCCAGCCTGTAGCACTGCCTGGGGTTGTTGTGGCCAATGTGCAGAATCCGGCACTTGGATGTGTTAAATCTCATGCCATTGGACTCTGCCCATCTGTCCAGCCTGTCGAGGTCCCTCTGCAAAGCCTCTCTGCCCTCCAGCAAATCAACTGCTGCCCCCAGCTTGGTGTCATCTGCAAATTTACTGATGATGGACTCAATGCCCTCATCCAGATCATCAATAAAGATGTTGAAGAGCATGGGGCCCAGCACTGATCCTTGGGGCACACCACTAGTGACAGGCCGCCAGCTGGATGTGGTGCCATTCACCATTACTCTCTGGGCTCGGCCCTCCAGCCAGTTCCTAACCCAACGCAGTGTGCTCCTGTCCAAGCCACGGGCTGCCAGCTTGGCCAGGAGTTTGCTGTGGGGAACGGTGTCAAAGGCCTTGCTGAGGTCCAGGTAGACCACATCCACAGGCCTCCCCACATCCACCAGGTGGGTCACCTGATCATAGAAGGAGATCAGGTTGGTCAGGCAGGACCTGCCCCTCCTAAATCCATGCTGGCTAGGCCTGAGCCCCTGGTCATCCTGTAAGTGCTGTGTGATCGCTATCTTTGAGTTAAAGCTACACACAACTGTAGATATGATTCTATCTTTAAAAAAAAATTAAAAAGTTATTATTCCAATGGTCTGGGAACCTCAGGAACCACAGCCCCACATTACTAATTCATGCATGGAACAAAAGTGGAAACTTTTCCTTTCCCCTTCCTCCCTGTTGGAGTCTCTACATGCTTGCAGAGTGGCACCTTCTGAGTGGAGTCTGGTTACCTTTCACAGAGCAATTACAGTATCACAGTATCACAGTATCACTAAGGTTGGAGGAGACCTCGAAGATCATCGAGTCCAACCTGTCACCACAGACCCCATGACTAGACCATGGCACTGACTGCCACATCTAATCCCCTCTTGAACACCTCCAGGGACAGTGACTCCCCCACCTCCCCCAGCAGCCCATTCCAATGGCGAATGACTCACTTGATGAAGAACTTTCTCCTCACCAAAATTAAATTTTGGTTTCATCTTCAAACCCTGAAGTGACTGTGGTTCACTTGACATTCTTTGCAAGGCAAGGAAGACTCTTTAGACCCTCAAGTTCATAATGCAGTTGGTGTTGTCATCTCATTTTAAGTACTGTTATCCATGTCTAGAAGAACACTTGTGTACCTGTCCCATTATAAGATTGCAAATAGTTCCATTACTGCTACTATGACTATTGGCAGGTAATATGGTACAGAATTAAAGCCTTTGTGTGGTTTGGAGACTACAGTTTGGTGATGCTTGGTAATGTATGCCTGGATTGAGTTTATGAGGGTTTGGGTTGCTTTTGGAGTGGTTTTGTAATGTCTGTTTGCAGCAGGATAAGTGGTTTCAGCAGATCCAACATATTAGTAGCATAGGCAATACTTAACCAATATTTGCAAACTTATATCTAACAGGCATTATTCCAGAAGGTATTTGCATACTTTATAGGTCATGAAAAGAAAAGAACACGAAAGAAACTCTCTTGAGCTTACCTTTTCTGGTCTTGTAGTCACTGAAAATCCTCTTGGCTGTTGTCTTCGTATTAATTCAACACACATGAAGATGGAAGTATGAACAGAAGTGTAATCATCCAAGTTTGAGGCACCACCATTCAATATTCAATCTCTCAAAGAAACAACTGCTGTAGCACACAGGGAAAGGCAAACAATTACCATTTTTTCTCTTGTTTATATATTGGAAATGTTAGTTTAAATGGCTAATCAAATGATAATGATTCTGCTTGAAAACCCATGTATTGGCATGAGCATTCTGACACAAATTTGATTGGAGAGGGAAAAAACTTGTGTTTGAGCAGAAAAGTTCTACAAATGAGCTAAACTATCAGCTGAAGATTTTGTGCATTTTTATTTAAGGATTTATGGAGAAAGGAACATGAATTGAGAGGGAAATTGGATGTGAAGGGCAATTATATATTATTAAGTCTAGGGTAATTTCCATTTTCAGTAGGCACTACTGGGTGTAGAAGTGTGTCCATTGCTCTTTACGTGATTTTTCATATTGTTTAAAGAGACCTGTCGTTTTATATGTTTGAGACCATTATGAAGACTACACCTTTAGTTTTGAGCCAGACTTAAATATCTTTGTAAAGCATTTATCATTGTGTACTCAGGACCCACTTGGAGGCAGCTGTCAAACTCTGTTTTTTAATTACGGGTTAGAGATGATTTTCATTATAGTAAAGCTCTCAGTTGTCCTTTCCCTTTGATTTTAGGATAGTAGAGTACACTTGAATGAAACACTTGGCCAGTTTCATTGATGGGACAATAAACTGAGTAGCAATGATTTCAGCCATCAAATAATAGATTAAAATCTATACATGATTAAATTGTATCTTAACAGTCATCACACACACACACACACAAAGGAGAAAGAAACCTGTATGTTCTTTTATAAAAGTGAAAAAAAAAAAAAAGTGTGCAATGTTCTTATTTTCTAATTGGTGTATAAAAACTAGAAGTGGACAATAGCTGCTGTAGTGTATTCAGCAATAATACAGGTAAATGGGAACCCTGTTTTGTATTTCAGCTAGACTGAAATAATTGAAAGCTGTATTGAAAAACAGTTTTTTGCTTGCTAACAAAGCTGAAATTTATTTAGAATCATAGAATCATAGAATCAGTCAGGGTTGGAAGGGACCACAAGGATCAGCTAGTTCCAACCCCCTGCCATGGGCAGGGACACCCTACACTAGATCACGCTGGCCAGAGCCTCGTCCAGCCTGGGCTTAAACACCTCCAGGGACTGGGCCTCAACCACCTCCCTGGATAACCCATTCCATGGCTTCACCACTCTCATGGTGAAGAACTTCTTCCTCACATCTAGCCTGAATCTCCCCACCTCCAGCTTCATTCCATTCCCCCTAGTCCTATTACTACCTGAGATCCTGAGAAGTCCCTCCCCAGCCTTCCTGTAGGCCCCCTTCAGATACTGGAAGGCCACAATGAGGTCACCTTGGAGCCTTCTCTTCTCCAGACTGAACAGCCCCAACTCCTTCAGTCTGTCCTCATAGGAGAGGTGCTCCAGCCCTCTGATTATCCTCGTGGCCCTTCTCTGGACACGCTCCAGCACGTCCACATCCCTCCTGTAATAGGGGCTCCAGAACTGGACGCAGTACTCCAGGTGGGGTCTCACCAGAGCTGAGTAGAGGGGGAGAAGCACCTCCCTTGACCTGCTGGTCACACTTCTCCTGATGCAGCCCAGGATCTCATTGGCTTTCCGGGCTGCAAGCGCACATTGAGAGCTCATGTTGAGCTTCTCATCCACCAGCACCCCCAAGTCTCTCTCCTCAGGGCTGCTCTCCAGCCAGTCACTGCCCAGCCTGTATTTGTGCCTGGGATTGCCTCGACCCAGATGCAGGACCCTGCACTTGGTCTTGTTGAAGCTTTACCTTTGAAAATCTTTGATGCGGTAATTAATTTGATCCTTCTTCAGGAAAAAAAATATGGTAAAATTGGAACATTAATTCCTTTTAATAGGCCAGGAGTACTAAATTTCATACTGAGGCACTTCACAAAAAATATGCAGCACTTTGTTTTTCTAAGCCGACAGAAACTGTGAAAGGTCTCTGAAAAACTATGTAGTGATTTAGATGAAAAGTCTGTTTTGTCTCATCCAGCAGGAAGTATGCTTATCAATGTGGCTGCTAAACTATGAATTTTCAAGGGAGTGCTCCATGTACAAGTTGATGATCTTGATCCATAAAAGCAGGCTTGCAGATATGACTCATACACCTATCTATGATTCAAAAGTACTCTTCAGTTTTGTATAAACAAGTTGTCCCATTAGTTAAAAAGACCCCTTAGTTTTTTTCTATACCCAAGGTATGGTGCTAACTCTGTGATAGGTAGTTACATTGCACACGGTGGACAGCAGGGCAGTCCAACAGTGAATCGCTCACAAATAGATTATAGGAGCAGATCCTAATTAAATGATTATATTTGTTAATATGAATAGCTATCTTCCACTTAGCTCTTTGGTTTTCTGGGAAAATTACTACAATGTTATCAAAATTCATTTCCCCAATGTGCATGGAGTTTGTTGATTAACAGGTTTAATGACTTTCAGTGTTTTTATAGCCTTCTAAACTCTTATCTGCCTTCCTGGCTTTTGTGTTTTTTCTAGTAATTTAGAAAACCCCAAAGGAAGACAAAACAAGAGCTTTTGAGACACTGAAGTGAGAGGTCTGATTAGACTTAAGGAAGCTTCAATGCAGATAAGCAGACTGGGTCAGATTGGTAGTAGGAACAAAGATAAATAATTCTAAAGGAACGTTCATTCAGGGTACAAAGTATTTGACTAGAGTATTTAGGAAGCTTTTAAAAAAACATGCTCAGAAACACTTGGATTAATAAATAAGATGGCTGAAACTTGCCTGGATGTCTTAAATTTATAACTTGCTCTTGAAAAATGGAGAATTCACTGATTGGTGAAGTTCTGAAAAACAGAGGTGCTTTTGTTTGTTTGATTGGGGTTGGCTTCTTCTTTCTAGCAACCAGCACCAGAAGAAGGGGACAGAGTCTCAAGTTGCGCCAGGGGAAGTTTAGGTTTGAGGTGAGGAGAAAGTTCTTCACCAAGAGAGTGATTCACCATTGGAATCGGCTGCCCGGGGAGATGGTGGAGTCACCATCCCTGGAGGTGTTCAAGAGGGGATTGGACGTGGCGCTTGGTGCCATGGGCTAATCATGGGATCTCTGATGACAGGTTGGACTCAATGATCTTCGAGGTCTCTTCCAACCTTAGTGATACTGTGATACTGTGATTGTTTAAGTCTTTTCCCATTCTTTTCCTGTCTGCATGTAGGATTTTATTTTCTTTTTGAATAACCTAATCAAAAGTTTTGTTTGCAGATTAATGGTCTAAAAGGAATGTCAAAGGATTATGACATTTTTCCCTCCCACAGTGTGCACATGCTTTTCAGTGTTGTCCACATCAGTAATGTAGAGAGTTTGTAGGGGTTTTTTTTTCCCCTCCTCAAACCCCATCTCCAGTTGTTCACCCATTGTTATTAGGCTGCTGCCACATAGCATTGAATGCTATTGCTGATATTTTACCTTTCCCTTGTGCCTTAATGGAAACAAGTGTAGAAAGTGCCAAGCATCTTTTTCCACAAATATAGTTCTTCTGAGTTATCAAGAAATAAGAAGGCCAATGTCTTATTTCATGAGTCACTTTTCAAAATGCACATGTGCAGGATTTTGCTTAAAGATTGCCTTTCGAATTTAAGGAGGAAGTAGCAGGTACAGCTTCATCTTGTCTACTGAAGTACATACTCTACATAACACAAGAATGATACAATGTAAAAAAAAAAATCTTGAATAGAAACTAGGTAACTTAATTGTTACAAAGTATTTTGTCAGATGTGATTCCTTCCCTTCCATTCCCCTGTTATCCCCTAAAAATCTAGGTGGATGGATTTTCCCTTACAAGCTGCTCTTACACCTTGTACCTCCCACAATGGTCCTGAAAACAGAAAGCAGATAAATGCACTAAAATCCAGAAATGACTCAACTATCAAATATTGGAAGGAAAACACCAGTGACCTTTATCTACTGCCTGCTGAGATCTGTATTTTTATCCTCTCTCTACGATGAACACAGCGTGAGTCATTAAATCTTCCATTACAGGCAGAACTGTGTTTTGTGCAAAGATATCTACACAGACCAACTTTTGACGTGTGTGTCTTATAAAGGAATAATGACTTACACCGGGAACTGTGACTCCACTTCTTTGTACGTCAGTGCACTTCCTTCAGTGATGTTAAGTCCATCCTGCTCTTATTTGAAAATGTAGTATCTCTGAAAAAAGGTATTAACCGTGCTAAATCATCACCTCTATGTATTTTGATGACAACTACTTGGCATATAACATTAGACCAGGCAAATCACATTTATGTTGACTGCTGCAGCATTGGCACCAAGTGGACAACGCTTGCGTGATGATCTGTATGTGTAAATATGCACACACTTCTGAACTGATCACCCTTCACTCCTTTTGTCATCAGCAGAGGAAAACAAATACTCGGAGGGTATGGTGACTCCCCACAGCTGACATCTACGACAGGGTATTTTTCTTTTCATTTGCTGTAAAAGCAGTCAAGCACAACTAGTGTTTTAAGTGTCTAAATTATGGGGAGGAGTGAATCCCATTCTGCATGTCCCTATTATCCTATATAATTATGCTTGGAATGCTGGGGTATTTCCATAGTCTACAGTTCTCTTAAATACTTTCGCAGTTTGGTATCAAGAGTGTTGCTATCGGTCCACACAGAGACAGTCTTTTCATAGCTAAGCTTACAGCAAAAACATAATTCACTTGATATTCTTTCCTGCTTGAGTCAGATCACTGTATATTGTGTGTACTCTGAGTGGGACCTGACTCTAGACACAGGTGAAGCAGGAGGTTACCGGCAGCAGTACGGTATGCATCTCTGCACCATGGTCATGAGCCTTGATTTGTGCAAACCACAGAGAATTGTAGAGGAGTGGGCAGGGTTCTTCAGATGGGTGTGGTAGTTTTAGTCTGTGCCTAGAAAATTTTCCACAGATCTTGATAATAAAATAGGAAGAGGAATTACTCTCCATGTAACATTAACATGTGTAAGTGTACATAAGAACTCAGTCTACTTAAGCAGATGTCAATATTCACACCACTACCTCTACCCAAATAAATCTCCGGTGGTTTCTCACCATGTCTGGCAATATTTCTTGTGCTGCCAATGTTTTTAGGTTTTAGTAATATCACTCTGTAAAGTACCTTAGGGGCTGTGGGAAGGAGGACTTGCGCTCAGATACATGCCATAACCAGTGTCTGGGTGATATTTTTGATGTGCCTTAGGTTTTTACTAGAGAATTTCAGAGAATGGTTTTAAAAAATGCCTAAATAAGAGGCTTGTGAAGACAAACACTACAGAGGAAGAAATAAAGAAGAGATGGATCAGAGGAAAATACCCAAAAAAGAAATAGTAGAGAAGATTTGAAAGAGGGTTGTGGAGAGAAATAAAATTAATTTTCAAACAGTACCATGATAAAAACCTTTCAGACATTAAAGAGTTTGACTTCAGTGGACTGATACATGCTTGTGGGAGCAGCAGAAACAAGATCTTGCCAGATACCAGAAACATCATCAGAGCAGATGCCCAGGTACAAGCCCTAATGACATGAAGCTGTGTCCACCTGCCCTGTTCAGTGAGTGTGGACATCTGGGGACTGATGCCTCATGTTGGGGTGTCAGGGAGTAGTGACTTTACACTATCTTCAGAATGCTTCTGTGAAAGTCCTTCTGGGTCTTTTTTGCCCTTTCTGTGAGTGCATTGCAGTAGTGATGCCCTGTGCCACAAATATAGCTCAATGATGCAACTAGGAGGAGGCTTGTAGAAAAGCCCTGTTGAGGGGGAGGTTTTCAGAAGCAATATTTATTTAACCAGATTTCAAAATGTTTCAGCATACATACTGGTTTTTTTTGTCATTTGAAATCAGGTCTCAGCTGAACATGCTAAGCCTGACTCTGAAGAGGAGACACTGGGGTCCTCTGTTCACAGATCATAGAATCACAAAATCATTATGGATGGAAAAGTTCTTTATGACCATCAAGTCCAACCATTATCTAACTCTACCAGGGCCACTAGTGGACCGTATGCTTGAACACCGTATTTAGATGGCTTTTAAATACATCCAGGAATGAAGATTCAACCATTTCCCTGGGCAGCCTGTTCCAGTCTTTGTTAACCTTTTTGGTACAGAAGTTTTTCCTAATGTGGAACCTAAACCTCCCTGCTGTAAGTTGATACTATTTCCTCTGGTCCTATTGTCTCCCTCTCTGGAGATGTTAAAAATCTGCCAGGATGCATTCCTGTGTGATCCGCTTTGGGTGATTCTGCGCTGACAGGGGGGTTAGACTAGTTGCTGTTTTGAGGTCCCTTCCAACCCCTAATGCTCTGTGTGATTCTGTGTGTGATCAATTGTCACTTGTGAGAAGAGACCAGCAACCCACCCCTCCACAACCTCCTTTCAGTTAGTTGTAGAGAGCAAGAAGGTCTTCTTTGCCCTGCCTCCTTCTCTCAGACTAAATGACCCCAGTTCCTTCAGCAGCCCCTCATAAGTCTTATTCTCAAGACCCTTCACCAGCTTCATTTCCCTTCTCTGGACATGCTTCAGCACCTCAATGTCTTACACTGCAGTGCCCCAAACTGAACATAGCACTCAAGGTGCAGCCTCACCAGTGCTGATTACAGGGGCGTGATCACCTCTCTAGTCCAGCTGGCCAGGCTATTCCTGAGGTAGCCCAGGATGCTCTTGGCCCTCCTAGCCACCCAGGCACACTACTGGCTCATGTTCTGCTAACTGTTGATCAACATCCCCAGGTCATTTTCTGCTGAGCAGCTTTCCAGCCACTCTGACCCAAGCCTGTAGTATTGCATGGGGTTGTTTCAGGACCTGCCACCTGGCCTTGTTGAAAACCATATGAATGACCTCAACCCACTAATCTAGCCTGTCCAGGTCCCCCCTGAAGAGCCTTCCTACTTTGCATCAGACCAGCACTACACTCCCATTTAACTTGGTGTTGTCTGCAAACATAATGAGTGTGCTCTCAATCTCCTCTTCTAGATCATTGATACAGTTACTAAACAAGAGTGGCCCCAGCACTGAGCTCTGGGAAACACCACTTGTGACTGACTGTCAACTTAGCTCCATTCATCACTGCTCTCTGGGCCTGGTCATCCATCAGGTGTTTGATCTATCAGAGTGTATGCCTGTCCAGACCTAGAGCAGCCAGCTTTTTCATGAGGATTCTGTGAGTAGCAGTATCAAAGGCTTTACTAAAGTCCAGGTAAACAACTTCTCTGTTTCACTTTTGCAAGACACTGCTTCTAGGCTGACATCTCACTGTCTGTGTTCTTAGCAGTTTTCACCACCTCCTCAGTAGATCTGCCTATGACTAGAAACCAGACTTTCTTGAATTTCGTCCTTTTTCTTCATGCACAGGTAGGGAGAACTTGAAAACTTTGTGTTCATTTAATTACTTGCTCTTTTTTTTTTTTAAAAAGAAAAGAGTTTTATTGGATCATGCAAGTATCTGCAAGGTCATGCAAGTGTCTGCTGTCATCTGGTATTGTATTTGAGTTTTTTTCCCTAAGAGAAGGACTCCACCTAAATTTTATTTATGCAGTGGTTAATAATAGCTACTGAATTAGTCATATAATGGTGTTTAACATCACCAGGGTCTTGTTTAAAATGGCAAAGCCTATCCTTCCAAGTTGTATGGATATACATGTAAGACTCATATGAAAATGTGATATAGCAGTGCCAGGCTCAGTGTCCTGACCTTTGGATGCTTTGATAAAGCCCAAAGCCCATGGCTTTTTATTTTGGCAGTTTTGTGCTTTGGTGGGTGTGAAGGCCCATGATGATGGCTGAGGAAACTGCAGCACTGTGGTGGGTGAGTGCAGTCTGTCAAAAGCACTGCTGGATAGCCAATTCAGAAGGCAACATTTAGAGGGGCTTTCTGTATAAATTAATCTGTGATACTTAACCTTTCCATTATTTTGGCATCTTCTTCAATCTCACCTTTTGCAGCACCTCAGGGATTACTTTCTGTACTTATTCTTTTTTCTTCAGTATCCTAGCATATTTCACTGATAACATTTTGCTCCCAGATATTTTCCTGACCTCAATAACTGAGATTAGGCAGCTGCTTGACCAAGCAGACGCTAGCTCACATTAATCTGTATATAGTTATTCCTTGTTATGTGCTGGTTAGTGACCTTATACATATATGCAATAAAATGCATAATTTTATATATTTTACCATTTAATATTTTGGGTGGTGGTATTTTCAAACACCACCATAACTTATTTACAAAGCATATTCACAGGTTCTATTATTTGGCTGTGGGTATTACATTCCACATATAAAGACAGTTAAGCAATTTAAGCACAGATCTAAGAATTTACAATACAGTGATTCAAATTGGAAATAAAGGTTCTGCAATCTGCAGTTTCCCACAAATGGGATTCTATGGCAGATTATCTGGGTACTCATGACTTGCTCCTCTGTCTGGTATCTTTCCGGATGCTGTGACTATGATTCGAGTTGCCCTTGGCTCAGAGAGGGCAGGTGGGGGGACTCTCTCTCTTGCATGCTCCATCGCAGGGATGTAGTATTTCTGTGGCTCTTCTGGGAATCAGTTCTCTTGGAGCTTTCCACTTTCTCCCTTGGTCCAGGTGCAAGGTGTAGTTGTTGCCTGTTAGTGCAGGCCCTTCAGCTGCTACTCCATCAGCATTTGGCTCTTGTTGCTTGCTGGGTGAGAACAAGGCAAGTTGCCTGATTTCTCAGATGGTTTAAATACTGTCCCAAGACAATTAATGCCCTTTGGTAATAGAGAAACCTGTCAACTGGACCTATAGGATGGGGCATATCAAAACATGGCCAGGGGCACACACAGTTCACAGCTGTTTTACCAAAATTAATCACATGTGGTACATGTATATCTGGCCCCCAGGAAGTGTCCATGTTTGCACATTGATGGCTGTTTACAAGGTTAATCACATGTGCTATACCTTTGCCTTGACCATCTGGACCCCAGGAAGTGTCCAGGTTAGCACATTTGCAGATGCTTAGTCTGTTGTCTGGGCTAGGGCATGTTTTGGGCATTGACCCTTCAGGATGACACACAGTACCTGAATTTGCAAAGACATTCTCTTTGGTTCTGACACTGCTCCTTTACAACTCCTAGATGCTGGTTGAAGAATGCTGAAGAAGACCTGAGTATCTGAGTGAGAGGTGGCATCATGTGATTCCTTCAGGAAAGGCCTCAAGATAATATTCAATTTCCTAATTGATTTTTTTAAATTAGTTTTTGCTTTCCTCATTTACTGTGCTTGCAAGCTTACATTTCCTGGATATAACTTGTTGGGAGCTCAACCTACAGATCATAATCTGAAGCTTTAGTACTCCCTCCCTTAATGTGACACAAGCAGATTTGGTGCTATGGGAATGTTGAGACATGTCCAGAGAGTTCAGGATCAGAAGCTGGAAAATGAGTGTCATTGGAGTGTACGTCTCATCTCTGGGCATTGATAGCAGCATGATCATCTTGTTTCCTTATCCCCCACAAAATGACACTTTTCCCCATGCTAAAATACTGCAGATGAAACATATTTTTTTCCTCCATTTTTCTTTCTTTTTTTTTTTTTTGTGTGTGGATAATGTTACAGCTATAAGAAGAACTAAGAGAGGTGCCCAATCCCTTCACAGATACCTAGATTTGCTTGCTAACAACTGCCCACTAATGTGCTAAAAATGTTTTTGGATGTAGATGGTAAACAACAGAGAAACTTCCTAAAATAAGCTTTGGCCCCAGTGATGCCAGCAGCCATTGGGCTAGGATGTAGATAGGTAGAGAAATGCAACTTTTCACTCTGAGTTCCTGAACATTTCTGCATATAAAACATGGACTGTACCAATTTTCTTTAGAGATTTATGGCTGCTGATAGCTTTGATACACATTTCAATAACAATTTATGATTTCTATTAATTCTATTCACTTGTAAAGCATCAGTGATACCTGTGACAGTCAAATAACACATACATGTAAGTACAGGGCTGTTTTTAATCCTGCCAGGTACAATATGGTTTTATTTTAATAAAAGAGTAAAGACTTTACAGCAACTTACCTGGGTTGCATGAATTTGAGTGTTTCAAAAGGTAACAAGAAGTCAGTCCAAGATCAAGTGAGAAGCTTATACTGGGTGTTATGATCTTGTCCTCAGCTGTCAGCAGCACTCCCACAAACTGTGTTGGTGTGGGCTGGTGCCATAGGGGTCCCTCGTCATAACTGAAACCGCTTGCTGAGCTGTGTATCTTCTGGGCCTGTGTGTCCCCTAAAGGCCAGGTCAACCAGACTGGGCAGCTGCTGAGGGGTTTTCCTAGAAATGAGTGCACTTTCAATGGAAGGTGGCAGAGCTGAAGGAGAGGAAGAGGGACTTTTTAAAAATACTGTAGACTTTCAGAATACATTAAGTTGTTAAACAGTCTTACTTAACTTTTTCCTTCAGTCTAAAATGAAAGATTAAGTATGGATGCATAGACTCAACAGATAAGAAAACCAGAGAATCTTGGCGAAATTTGGAGTCTTCTAAGTTTTCTATTCACTCTAAAATATTTAATGCAGTAAACCACAGTGTATGTGGGCCTCATGTCTCATCTGTGCTTTAACTTGAAGCCTAAAGAATTTCCATGTGATATCTAAACCACATGTGAAAGCAGCTTTTTACATCCCCATATCCTAAAAATGAGCTCTATATGTATAGCAGTCTTGACATTTCTTATACCAAAGCTTTGAGCCTGAGACATTTTTTCACCTTTTTTTTTTTTTTTTAAATTGGAAACATTGAGCAAACCTGAAAGCAAATGACACTACAGTGCTGTGTTATATTAGAAATTGTTGAAAAGAGGGTTGGTGTTGTTTTGTGGGGTTAGTTGTTTTTTTTTTTTTTACATTGGAATTGGATATGAAATTCTTTATAAGAATTTTGTCTCTTTATTTAAACAGAAAAAAATATTCAGGGCAAAATTCTGCTATGCTGTACTCGCAAGTCTGAAATTAATGACATTGTTCTGGAATTGCTCCCTTTGTATGACTGTTTCCCAACCATGTGAGTATACTGTTTACACTGTGCATTCTAGGCAATGTTTCCTAAAAGTTACCCATAAATATTGATAATAAAAGCATTTCTGAGAATAATAGAGGGGCTGTAAAAGAGACAATTTTGCTTAGGAATCCATGCAAAATGTGTATGCATGTGTTCAGGCGAAACTTGTAGCACGCTGCACTGATACCTATTCATGCATAATCTTCTGAACTGCAGTTTGTTCAGAAGCCTAAATATGCACTTTCTCTTAAAAAATACTTCCGAAATGAGTGTTTTCAACAAAGCCCTTATTCTGTTATAGCTTATAGGTCACTTCAGAACAATTCTTGAAGCTGAAGGACTTTTCAGATGAGCTGTGTTTTGAGACATCCGGGTGTGTTTAAGGACTAATGGTATATACAAACAATTGCAGTCTGTTGTAGAATATAAAGGTAATTTGACTTCTAGCTGCTTCAACAGACATACAAATGGACACTGCTGGAGATAAAGTGTTCAGTCCTGGGTGACTGAACTGGGCAGTATTGTAGAATTTAACTAGCATGCCCTCAAAAGCGCTGATAAATGTACAGCTGCTAGATGTTTTTCTCAGTCTGATCTGTCTTCTTATTATAGTCCTTTATAAAGTCCTTTACCTTGTACACTTCAGTTGTACTTACTGATACTATGGTTTTGGCCCCTATGGTAGTAATAATTTTAAGCTCTTGGAGTTTTTTTTAATGAATACTGAGTTATAACAATATATTCTGAGTAAAAATAACATTTAAAAATCTAATAAAAACCATGTGACTCTCTAGTCCTAAATAAAATTAACTTAAAAATTCCTGCAAATTAAGCAGCAGTATATCCTTACAACCTTTCAGTTTTAATTTCTGAGATGTGATATAAAAACCACAAGAGGTAGGCACAAATATACGCAAGAAAAGTATAAATTTAGGGTGAAAGTGGAGCAACGGAAGTGTGGTGTTGGGTAGAAGTCCTGGAAGATTGAGAGATGGTCTAATTGAAGAACAAATGCTAGCTGGTTTTAGAGGAGATTGCTACCTGAGTAAGGGCACAAGCTTATGTGAAAGAGGGGACAAAACTGGGGTGCAGAGAGTAGGTATTTCAGTCTGTGACAGAGATTTCCCATCTTATCCATGTGTGACAGTGTGAGGGGTAAGTGTGGAGGATGTGTGATTTGTGAGATGTGTGGGGAGATGGTGCTTATCAGGAAGACATGATCACAGTAATGAAGAGCTGAGCTCCAGCCAGAACTACATGTTAGGCTGAGGAAGTTTTGGAGCTGCACAAGCGCAGTCCTGTGAGTTTCAAGTGCCTGAGGAACAGACAGGATTAGTATGTTTGCTGCAATGCCTTATGCAGATCTCATCACCATGATGGGCTGGTAGGGCAGTAGTGAGAGAAGTGTTTTCAGCTATCACTTAAAAAATAGTCTTCTAACTACAGGTAGAGGGAAAGGAAGTAGGGAAAAGTGAGAGGACAGGAGATGTAGCAGGATAGTTACCATATAGGTAGGGAGGACAGGGACAATGAATAAAAAAATAGTTGCTGGTGACTGATGTTGAAAAGCAGATACAACTGTGCAAAAAACTGTGGGACAAGCACTTCACTCTTGGGTTCACCTGCATTAACCTCCTCTTTTTCACTCCTGGGTTTGCCTCTACTAACCTCCTCTTTTAGTTCTGTTGAACATAAACACCATGCTAGTGTCCAGGTACTGCTCCAAATATGTGCTGGTTTCTTTTAAAAGTTCATTGCAGAGAACAAAGATGAAGCAAATGTGTTGGGTTGTACTTACTGAAAATAGGTATGTCTTTTTTATTTTTTGAATGTGAAGACCAGGTCTGATACATTAGTCTCTCCAAAACGATAATAGGGAACATCTTACTATGCCGAGAAGCTGTGGAGTGTGCAGTCCCTGTGGACATAGATGTCCCAATGGACATAGATCCAAAGATGTGGGGAGCATGAAAAAACAGAGCTGTTGACACTCAGAGAGTCCTTGGGAAAATAACTCTTTTTGATCTGGTCTGCAACAAAGCTAAGAGCCCAGAGCTTGAAGAGGACGGATGCACTCTGTACTTCGACAAACTGTATTGTGCATTTTGGGGCAGTCCAGCTTTTCTGCCTATGGGCTTGCAACAGCCACTGCTTGTACCCTTCTCCATTGGTTACTAAGTGAAACAAAAAATATGAGATCTTCTCCATGTGATATGCAGAATGGATAAATCTGTTTTATATGGTGGGAAGTGTTCACTGAATGTCTTTGAATTTTCCTCTCCCCAGCTACTCTCTGTACAGAACAACAAATGAAACTTCTAATCTGCTTGTAGTTCTTGGAAAGCAGGAAAAGAGACAAAGTTAATGATAGATTCCAGGGACATGGAGAAAAACACAATAAAAATCTTGGAAAGAGAGGTGAGAGCCAGTGTCAAGCACAGCTAACAGAGTGTTAGATACAGGATAAAACAAGTGTCTCAGCTCCACTACATTCCTGCTGATCCTGGGGCATTCAGTGCGTTGGCCTCAGAGGGGGAGTGTTTAGCTAGAAGCTAGAAACATGTATTGATAGGCAGGAGTAAGGGGAAAAACAAAATTGATATAGTTCAGATGAAACCCCCGCATGCCCAAATTCCACAGGTTTCCTTGTTTCCCAGATTTCCTGCTAATAATTTCATGGCAATTATAGAAATACAACATTAAAGAAGAAAGCTGTTGTGCACTTAGTGAACAGTGAGTCATAAGAGGAAGCTGTTTTTCAAGCAACTTTAAATGGAGGTTTCTGATTAGAATCACTGTGGCAGTCCTAAAGCTGTACTGCTTATGCAGGTAAATGGAAATGTGTGTGAAGTACAATATGATATACACCTGCCATGTTTCACTGTGGTGTATAGAAGAACTGCATTATAGCTGCTTAAACAAACCCTCAGCTTTTGTGTCTTTTGACCCTGTGTATATTTTAAATTTCTGTTATTTAATGCAATGTTTTTTTCTCTGAGATATGAATTTTAACGTGCATTTATCTTTACTCAGCCATATTTACTTATTTCCTTCATTTATTTGTTTGCATCCTTATCCAGCTGGCTTCTTTCACTTGAACTTGGACCGTGATTCATATCCAGTGGGGTGAAAATGTTATGTAAAGGAATTTAAATTTAAAAACATTTACTCTCTACAGCGGCTGTCATGATACGTAGGCTAAACACAAGGCAGATCTCAGGTATCTGCCAACATCCTCTGATCTCTATCTGTGAAGTGGGAGCAATAATGCTTGTCGTTCCAAGCTGACTGTGAAAATTACCCAGTATTTGTAAATATGAACATTGAATCCCTGCATAAATTCTCATGGAAGTTCTCTGGTTTCTGGCCGGGTAGGTCTGTAGGTCCCAACTTGTTGGAAATGTTTTCTGCACAAAGAGTGGTGTGGGTTTTTTTTTTTTTTTTTTTTTTTTTTTTTTTGTGTGTGTGTCAGTAGCTATATGTAATTTTTAAAAGTAAAAAGTATTTTCTGAGTTTCTAGGTATTTAATAACATCTGCCTTCCCCTTCCTCTCAAGACTATTTTATTGTTTACAACTCCTTACACTGTCATCTTGAATCCAAGTGACCATCGTGTGGAGTTAAGGTGTGTTTGTCTTTATGGAAACAGAAAACCAGGGAGCGAGCCCAATAACATGTGATCCAGTACTAAGAATGATTACTTGTTTCCTTTCCAAAATGTTTTTTCAATAGAGATGGAAACCATCTGGGTTTTGATGACTGCTATTTTATATAACAAAGAAAGTAAACAAACACAAAAAAGACAAATAAAAGGAAAAGAGAATAGGAAGATTACATTGAAACTCAGAAGGACAATATATTATTCTTCTTTCATCTGCTTAATATTTTCCATGGAATATTTTGATGATGGCAAAAATAATTTTCTCATTACCAGCCACTCCCATTTCTTAGTGAATAAGCTAGCTATAGCAGCAGGTATCTTTGCCTTCTACCTATGAATTCCATATAGCAACTTAATGTAACCTCATCTGGTTATTAGTCTAACATTAAAATAATTCTCCACCTCCACACTCTCACCCCTTGGCTAAAAGCTGGTGCTCTTTATTACTAGTTTATGCTGAAAAAAGAAAAGAAAAATGTCCAGATTTTGGAAAGCTGTATGACGCTGCAAGAACTGGAGTCCTGAAACTCACAGGTGTGCATCACCATAGAACGGAGAGTGGTCACCTGAGACCTCAGACCTGGCCTATGAGGAGAACACACAAGATTTGTCATTCATCTGCTCAAACAGATGTGTGGCTGAGCCTTTCTCGTGTTCCAACATCCTAGGTGCCTGTGGAGGCAGTGGAGCTGCTTGTAGTGAATGGTGCTTATGGCCAGGATTATGCCCCAAATATTACCTGAACATGCTTCTGTTTGAGTGACTCAAACCCCCTTTCCCCCCCTCCCTTCTGGACTCGGCGGGGGGATCTTGGCACCACTGAGTCCAGGTAAACAATCTGCCTGGGCGTGTTTCCACCTGTGTGGTAAACAAGGGCCAGGCAATATGTTTGTGTTTGCCCCGTTCACGGCGTATGCTTATGCCATATTTGGCAAAACATAATTTCATTGGTTAATTATTATGTTAGCAACGGATGCTCAATGGACCAATATTTGTTGGGGCAAATGGTAAACAGGGGTTGTTCGGTAAACAAGTGCCCCATGCTCATATTCGTGCCTATGCCTGTGTGCATGTCTGCGCCGCTACGGTCCCGCCTCGCCCGGGACTCGAACCAGCGCTCCAGAAGGCCTCGCTGCATATTGCCACCGTAGCCTGGCTGCGGGCAGTGCCGCGCTGCATGCCGAGTCTGTGGGCCGTGCCCCGTGGGGTCGACCGCTGTGTGCACCACCGGTCCTGAACCGCTACAACCCCCAGAGCGTGAAACCTTTGCCAGGCAACGCGCTTCGTGGACCAAGCAGCAAAAGCCTCTGAAGTTTCCCCTGGGAGGCTCGAGAACCTTTGTGCTCTGGGAGAAGCAGCAGCCCCGCGGCGCAGCCCCGCGCTCGGCGCCATTTTCTGTTTCCTTATTACGGCATATCCGTGCCACATGTTCTGGATTATAAACACATTATCAAGGAGAGATTCCACAAAGTTTTCAGTTTGTGAGTAAGCCAGCATTTTCTTTACAGAATTTCGGTTAAGGTAGCGCTAAGCCGCTCCGGGTTGCGGGTTTGCCGGTCACCGACAAACCCCGCCCCCGCCGCCTTTCGAATCAGTTTCGATTCTGAATTCCATAAAGCAATTGGATTCGTTTGAAATGCCCACGCATAGACGTTCTGTAGAGGTAGCTCCACCAAACGAATACTGATACCTGTAAATAGCGACTGTAAACAACCTGTTGCATAGTTTGTATATAAATAAACGACATATATATATATATATAAAAAAATATATTTTTCATTGATACCTTTGCCGCTCATTCGTGAGGGCACGTTTGCAACACCGCTCCCACTCCGCCTGTGAGCAGCCTGCTTCTTCCACCGCGGCGCTGCTCTGCCTTTTGAAGCTTTCCTTCTCCTTTATGCTCTTTGATCTCCTGCTCCAGCTGAGATTCATCCTGTCGAGGAAGCCTGTGTCAATCTGTCTGCTCCACAGATATTCTTAGCATGGTGTTGGCCCCGCGGTGGAGGGCTCTCACCTGAAGCTTGCCACTCAGGATTTTAACCTTTTTTGCGATACAACAATCTCAACAGATGAAACGTTAAATTTTAATTTTAGTTTGTTTCTAATCTGGAAAAAAAAAATATTTTAATTAGTCAGTTCATTGCTTGGATCACTTTACTAGACTCTGATAGGATTCCTAATTAATGATTTAGACCAGGCTTCTCTCTCTTTTTTAAATTTTTTTTTGCTTTGAACTTGGCATTTCCCCCTGTTCCAGACAATATCATTTATGTAATGAATGGTATATTAATCTTTTGATGTGGCCCCATGTTGTTTATCAAGTTTCTTAGATTTTTAAACTTCTCTTGGCATGTTTCTAGAGACACTGATCTTCAGCAAAGATAAAAATGATCATAATTTCAACCCCTGTGCCTTGGTATCTCTGTGGAGTCACAGTACATGCCCATCATAAAATACTTGTAGGGATAATGCATTATAATTTCCTTATGCAGTAAACTAGTAAATCATGGTATGTCTAACTGACAAATCATGGTAGGTTTGCATATTCCTATTTGCCGCTGTAGTTTGGTTACTTGCCAATAATTGCACACTAGTTTTATTGTAAAAAGCACCACTTTCTGGAAATGAAAGTGAAGGCTAATGTTTGGAATGTGAAATACTATAAAAGTGTTTGTATTAAGGGCAACATTTTGCTGCAGGCATAATTTATCAAATTTGTGAGTACTGTTTTTCATGCTGCATGTCTTTCCACAAAATTTATTTTTTCTGTGATGGGCTAAGTCTATGTTGTCTTAAGAAATGCTTATTTCCCTCTTTTTGGACAAAAAAGTCTGTTTATAAGTGACTTATGAGGCATGTACCTAATCAAGGAGAGATGTTTGCTGTGACTGGCTATTGTGGCAATAGCCACCTCCCTGTTGTGCCCTGGGGAGGTGATCTTGTCTTCCACATGAGCAGAATTAAGCAACTTTTGGTGACTAAGTCAATGCCTACATCTGTATTAGGTTTTGGCCTGACCTACACTCAGGTATCCTAAGTCAGTGACTTGTCTTGCTACCTTTGCCTGGAGGATATAAAGGAAATGAAGGAAACGCAAAAGAAAAGAGAATGCTCTCCTGCCTCCAGCCCACTTTGGCAAACACCTTCTGCAGACAGCTCCTCTCTGTTACTCATCTCAGGAAAACAGGCATAGCTGTCTACATGTGGCTTTCTTTGCCACTTGGCCACGCTGCTGGCTCAGATTCAGCTGCTTGTCAATCAGACCCCCAGGTCCCTTTCTGCTGGACAGCTTTCCAGCAACGCTTCCGTAAGCCTGCAGCACTTCATGGGGTTGTTGTGACCCAAGTGCAGGACCCAACACTTGGCCTTGTTGAAGCATGTACAACTGACCTCAGCCTATTGATCCAATCTAAGACTTTCTATATAGACTTCCTGCCCTCAAGCAGATCTACACTCCCACCTACCTTTCTGTCATCTGCAGATTTTTTAATGGTGCACCATAATTCCTAATCAAGATTGTTGATACAGATTTTAAACAGTAGTGGTTCTAATACTGTGCTCTGAGGAACACCGCTTGTGACCAGCCACCATCTGGATTTAACTCCGTTGACCACCACTCTTTGGGCCCATCTGTCCAGACAGTGTTTTACCCAGAAGAGTGTATGCTCATCCAAGCCATGACCATCACATTTTCTTTTCACGAGAATTCCATGGGAAAGAGTGTTAAAGCCTGATACATCTGAGCAGTGCTGAACTACACTTAAATAAGTGAACACAACAGACCAGTTAGGATGCATATCTGTCCCACCATTTCTGCTGGAGGTTAAAGAAGCCCATTTGTTAAATTTTTGGTTTTTTACACTCCCCCCCCTGCCCCGCATAGCTGCAGGACTTTTCCTGAAGCTCTGCTAGGATTTAAAATAGCTTGATTAAAATTACTTTAATTTTAATTATTTGTATGTTATAAGCATAGAGTAATCATCATAGAATTATAGAATGATCTATGTTGGAATAAATCTTAAAGATCATCTAGTTTCAGCTGCTCCACCATGAACAGGAACGCTTCCCACTGGACATGGCCTTGAATGCTTCCAGGGTTGGAGCCTGCACAACTGGGCAACCTGCTTCAGTGTCTCACCACCCTCACGGTGAAGAATTTCTTCCTGTGTCAGATTCTTCCAGTTTGAAGCCAGTATCTCTCATCCTATCACTTTGTAAAATGTCTCTCTCCATCTATCCTGCTACCCTTCATATAATGGAAGGCTGCTCTAAACTCTTCCTAGATCCTTCTCCAGGCTGAACAGCACCAGCTCTCTCAGCCAGTCTTCATAGAAGAGGTGCTCCAGCCCTCTTACCAACTTTGATACCTTCTTCTGGATCCATTTGAATAGTTTCATGTCTTTTCTTGTTTTGGGGCTCCAGAGCTGGATGTGGTAATCCAGATGAGGTCTTGTGAGGGTGGAGTTAGAGGGGGAGATTTTTTTTTCCATCAACCTGCTAGCCATATTTCTTTTGATGGCGGCACACAGTGGCAACCAGTTTCTTCCAAAGGGTAAAGTAGTTTGCAGCTGATTTGTATTTGCCAGCTAGTTGCCTGAGGTCCCATTTCTCAATCCCTTTTTGCCCTTTCATGAGCACTGGCTGCAGTTTTTCTTGAACTGGATGCAGACCAGCCAAACAGCTGGGTACAAACTGAGAGGTCAGATCACAGGTACATCCAGACCAGTGCCTTGTCTCCAGCAGTGTGACAGGACAACAATCACAAGTGCAAACCCTGCTGCTCTCCTCTATTCTCTCACACATCCCTTAGGTGCTGATTTATGGATATTAGAGGATACATGCCTCTTTTTGTGTCTCTTAGACCTTGAAGTATCTGTTTCTAGAGTTATTATCCATGGAATTGTGTAATCTGTACTTGAACATTACACCATGTGCTTCCACTGTCTTCCTCAGTATCCATTTTAGAAGTTCATTGCACATGCAGCAGAGTGCTTTTACTGATTTAAACTATTCTCTTACCAATTTCAATGAACCTAGTCCCAGTACTGGGGGATTTGATTCCCAGTTGTTCATCTCCTTTTTCATTTTGCAGGCTTCCAGTTTCTTTCTTCCTTTCTTCCCCCCCCCCCCTGCCAAGATTAAGAGTCTTTTTAATATCCAGTATTTTAATATCTCTTTACAAGATACCAATATTGACTGCTTCCTTCTACGACCTTGTGTGCTGAAGATCATGGTTTGACACAGGAGGTAAGATGTGCACACACCAAGTAAAATGAAGATGTTTCCCTTGTTCTCATCACCCTTTAAAAACTGTCCAATATTTTGTTAGGTTTTTGGCTTCTACTGCTTCTGTTGGATATTGAAATATAATTGCAGAGATCTTTTTCCAAGTTCACTATTGTGTAGGCATGGTTAAGGTCCTTCTTTTCCCTAGGTACTTTGAAACTTATTTACTACCATTTGCTTACCCAATTTTACAAGGTTCATTTGGAGCCCCACTTCATCAGCACATTTCATCACCTTCAAGAGCTTAATATCATCTGTAGACATGGAGAATTCCCTACTCACTCCTTTACCAAGCTTACTGATAAAACTGTTGGTAAAAATCTGTATCTGGAAGCGCTGCTGCTGATTCTTCTCTGTGATGGAAATTAAATGTTAAACCCACCGAAGCCTTGTCTTTTGCTGGACAGACCTTCTAAAGGAAAGGAAGTCCTCTTCCAGATAAATTAGGACCTATTCACATGTATATTCTTCACTGATCACTACGATAGTCTGAAAACAAAGTTTGTTCATGAAAAGTTCTCTGTTGGGACTGTTTTGGTGTTAAACAGAGAGCCAAATAGAGAAACAAACGTTTTGGAAAGGGAATACATAAAAAAAGAATTGGAATAGAATAGAATTAACCAGGTTGGAAAAGATCTTTGGGATCATTGAGTCCAGCCTATCACTCAACAGCATCTAATCAACTAAACCATGGTGCCAAGTGCCTCATCCAGTCTCAAACACCTCCAGTGATGGCAACTCCACCATCTCCCTGGGCAGCCCATTCCAATGGCCAATCACTTTTTCTATGAAGAACAACTTCCTAACATCCAGCCTAAACCTCCCGGGCACAGCTTGAGACTGTGTTCTCTTGTTCTGGTGCTGGTTGCCTGGGAGAAGTTTTTCCTTAGAAATACAGACAGAAAAGGGTTGTACATTACATATTTTCTGATTTGTGCAAAGTCATTTGCTTAATGACTCTTCTCAACTTTGTGTGAAGCACTCTTGGAACAACTTTTTATAAGAGGCCACATTATGAACAGCTTGTGGTTACAAATAAAAAGTGAGTTTGGTCCTCACCATTTGTGAAAGGAAAATTTCCTAAGTTATAAAAAAGATAATTTAATGGAATATTATCCAATAATGGCATTAACAGTCGGACAGGTTTTTACATTGGTCTCACTTGTAACACTCATACCAAGATAACCTCTAAGCAGAAAACAGACCGAGTCTTTCCTGACTCTGGGTCCCACCCTCTCAACAGTGCCCTGCTCACAAAACTAATTTACATTGTGCTCAAATACAGAAATCCTTCTGTCTTAGTGCCTTAACAACACAGCAAATCTCTGTATGTGCTTGGGCATCTTGTCTAAAAAGAAATTTTAATTTTTTTTTATTTCCACAGCCCACCAGACAACTTAGAGAAGAGCTGGCAAGGGAGTTTATCCACAGAAATAATTTCCATACAATTAAGAATCTATGTGAAAGCATTTCCCCTCTGTCCCTCTTCCCTTTTCCCCTATATATTTTTGCTGTCATTGTGCTGTTAATGCTAAAAATGAAATAAGAGGAACTCAAGGTAGTTTTATATCAGTACTATTATTTTTCAAGCTGTTTTGTTTTCTACAGTAAGCCACAATGATTTTTTTTTTTAACTAGGGCTGAGGTAGTGTAACTGGGAATTCAAATTTATGTTTAACTAGGCAGCTTAAGCAGGGACAGGATATCGCATTAAATTTCTCCAATAGTGTACAAATGTGACAATGCTCAGTGGCTTTTCCAAGGACCACCCTAGAGCAAGCCATATCACACAATTTGGAGCAGCAGCAGTATGACCACAACTTTTATGTATCTACCCCATGACAGACTGTTAGTTCATAAATAAATCCTCATTATTAACTAATCTCTGAAATCTTAATGGCCTTGCTTGCACTGTCTTGGCACTTCCTCCCAGACAAGCGGAGATGAACATTCTATTGCAGGCATAGTTTACGGCATTCAGACCCTGAGCAGACACTGGGCTCCCCAGCAATTCCTGAAAGCCAATTGTACCTGACCGTGTTTGCTATGACAGTCTCACCTGCTTTCCAGCTTTTACATTTTGGCTGCCTTGGCTCTTTGCTAGGGCAGAAAGCTCAATAAAAAGCACTGAGCTACTCCAGCAAGAAGTCCTTTCAGATAACAGAGCTATAGTAGGAGACAGAGTTATGCTCTCAGCTGCCATGGTTTGAATTCTGCATCTTCCACTCAACAGCATAGTATCTCTGAGGATAGCTCAGGCTGGTGACATTTGCAAGTCCATCCAACAAACTGTACATCTGCAATAAGCAAACTTCCTCCTGATGTTTGTAAACTCAAAGCAAAGAAAAGGTCAGCCAGGTTTCAGCCTAGTCATGCAGATCTGATTTACTGCTCAAAGCACTAATAAAGAAAATTGGTAGAAACAGAGTAATTGTCTAATTTCCTTGGGTCTCTGCTTCATATAGCAGAGGGACAAATTAGCAACACAGCACAAGGTCTAGTCCTGTGCTCTTGAACTGGAGGATTAATAGATAATGTGATTAGTGGAGATGAGTAAAGACAAACATGTCCCAAAAATAATCTCTTAAAGGCTCTATGAGCTAAATTTAAATTATTTAACAAGGGTAGTCTGTCAACAGGAGTCAGATTAAGCCACACAATTTTTTTTTAGGCTTAATTACTGAACTATGGAACCTGTGTTTCCACTGAAATTTAATTCCCTTTTGACGTAGAAGTCTGCAACAAAGTCCTCTGTATTTCATAAGCTCTGTGCAGGAAATCAGCAAGTAATCAGCATGTTGAATAGCCAAGGTAAAACGCCCGCCACCATTCCTTGAGCAACAAGCTTCAAAGTCTCTTGATGGCACTACAGACGTGGAGAAACTTATTATTTCTTCCAGTGCCAGCAGCTACTGCTCAAGCTCTTGGCTTCATCAGCAGGATGGGGAACATTGTTTTAACAAAGATTTCCTCAAGAATTTCCATTTACTTCCCTGTGAAATCAAGCTGATATGCATAAAGCATCACAACCATTCATGCTAAAATGATGTTATTCACACTAGGTCAGATTTTGTCCCCAGACAAATCAGATGCTTCAAAAACATAAGGTGTCTTTGTGCAAGATGAGAGCTTGAACCTAGCCCATCTGTTTGTGTATGATTTCAGAAATACCAAAACTAACACTATAAGGGATCAGGGAGTTAAAATGTGCTTTTGGTAGCCTTATTGTCAATGGCATGAAGGAAACTGAGGCTTCAGCACACACCTGCAAGCCTGCCTAAACTGTGCCATAGGAGTTCACATAGGTTCAATGCATTCCTCAGATGTCTGGGAAGCAGGGGAGGGTCCGTCCCATCCTACCATCATCAACCCTGCCTACCCTAAACCAGAAAGTTTCTGATCAGGAAAGGAGAGCTGCTTCCTCACTAACTGGAAACCTTCCCAATCTCACAGTCTGAAACCAGGCCCTAGGGCTGGTCCTGGTTATTTTTGCTTCTTTAGTTCCCTACTGCAAGGCCAATTGCTTTTCTGGGTTCTTGGATAACCTAGCACCAAGGGCAGAGTTTTAATCCTGTGGTTTCAACTAGAGCTACCTCAGTAGATCCTATCATGTGCACCAGGCCTCATGGTGCACACTACCATGAGGACTGGCTGGTTGGACACTTCATTGCATTGCTGGTATCATATGGTGGTGTGGTATTTAACTTATTGTATGTCCTGAGGCCTCTTTAATTTAAGAGTCTTCTTTCATCTGGATGAAAATTACTTCTTTTCTTCCTTTTCTTAATTTGTGCAATAAATCCCATGCTACAAGTTGCCTGCAGACCTCTGTGTACACAGTCTCCAACCCTGCACTTACCTAATCTTCTAAACAACCTCTGAAGTTTGATAAGAGAGGATTACTGGACCATTTTAATACTGAGGGAAAACCACAGCAGACAGACAGGGCCCATGACCACAAGGTAACTTTGAAACAAACTTGCTCCTGATACCAGAATCTCCATTTCAGAGAGGATGCTCTTGACTTCAGTCAAGTGAGGAAGCAATGACAGTTAACAACTTTCCATATTTCTGAACTGAACTTACCTTGGGACCATTTTTCTCTACCCATGGTAAATGGCAGGTGAGCAGCTCTCAGTGCTAATTCCCCGTGTCCTGACTTTTGCTAGGTGGGAAAGCTAATTTATCCCAGATGTGAACTTACTCAGCACAGGACCAGAGTGGGTAAGCACATGTCAGACTTACTGTCAGCAAAAGAGAGGCAAGGCAAAGAACACCTATGAAAAACAGCTAGATTTTGTCTGAAAATAAAAATATACCATGTTGCTGTACCTACAGTGGAAGCCATTACTTTGTAAGAAAATGTGGCTTCAACAGGAAAATTTTCAGTGTTAACATTTATGGGAAAAGTGCCAATGATTGCTATATTCCCATAAAAGTTATTTTTGAACCAGTACCATACAGGAACTTTACTTTCAAGTCTTCACAACTCTTGTCTGCTCTGAGATTCAGTGTAGGGTGGATCTGGGAGACATGTCAGTGCAGAAGCGAATGGTCTTGGCAGGCTTCCCTGAAAGGCAGCCTCATCTTGCACCCGTTATTCTGTCAGAAGGAATAAGTGATTGAGAAGGAAAGGAAGAGAGGCAAATGTTAAACACAAGTCCAATGAGTAAGGGTTTCTACAAAAGGGCAAAATAAACACCTGCGCATTTTCAGGATATACAGGGTTAGAGCACTACAAATACAAGGATAAGTGGCTGTATAGCTAGGTTCTTCATTTCAGCTTCTAGGAAATACCTCTCAGTGAAAGAACAAGAGCCGCTGAAGATTATCACTTCCCAAGCTTGCACAGACTTTCAGGAGAAAAATTCTGGAGCTATGACTGCTTTCACTGATAGAAACTCTTGTCTGTGGAAACTCCTTGGTTTTTGATATTAAGATTTTCCAAAAGAGATCAAAGTCTACCTTGGCAATTAAGGTCTGTTAGTAAAAATCATCTGGATGGCGCAAAATCTGTGTGATGACATTCCAAGTTAATTATAGGCCTGTAACAGTTTCCTCAGAGGAAAAAAAAAAAAGAAAAAAAGTTACCTTTTGAGACAAAAATTTCCTTCTATTTCAATAAATACAGGATTCTGTTACAACAACAAAGAAAAACTTTATATAAATAAATATACTTCTCCTATGATTTTCAAACCAAGATTTGTAAGAATCATCATCAGGTCCTGCACCTGGGTTGTGGCAACCCCAGGACTGGAGAGTGGTGCATAGAATGCAGTCTTGAAAAGGATTTGGGAGTGGACTCATTGCATCTACAATTACAATACAATACAATAAACCAGGTTGGAAGAGACCTTCAAGATCATGGCGTCCAACCCATCAAACAACTAGATCATGTCACCACGTACCCTATCAAGTCTCCTCCTGAACACCTCCAATGACAGTGACCCCACCACCTCTCCGGGCAGCCCATTCCAATGGGCAGTCACTCTCTCGGTGAAGAACTTTCTCCTCACCTCGAGCCTAAACTTCCCCTGTTGCAGCTTGAGACTGTGTCCTCTTGTTCTGGTACTGGCTGCCTGGGAGAAGAGACCAATCTCTGCCTGGCGACAACCTCCCTTCAGGTAGTTGTAGAGAGCAAGAAGGTCACCCCTGAGTCTCCTCTTCTCCAGGCTAAGCAACCCCAGCTCCCTCAGCCTCTCTTCATAGGACTTGTGTTCCAAACCCCTCACCAACTTCGTTACCCTTCTCTGGACACGTTCCAGCAAGTCAACATCCTGCCTAAACTGAGGGGCCCAGAACTGGACACAGTACTCAAGGTGTGGCCTAACCAGTACAGAGTACAGGGGCAGAATGGCCTCCTTGCTCCTGCTGGCCACACTGTTCCTGATGCAGGCCAGGATGCCATTGGCCCTCTTGGCTGCCTGGGCACACTGCAGGCTCATGTTCAGCCTCCCATCAACCAGCACCCCCAGGTCTCTCTCTGCCTGGCCGCTCTCCAGCCACTCTGACCCCAGCCTGTAGCACTGCCTGGGGTTGCTGTGGCCAATGTGCAGAACCCGGCACTTGGATGTGTTACATCTCATGCCCTTGGATTCTGCCCACCTGTCCAGCCTGTCGAGGTCCCTCTGCAAAGCCTCTCTGCTCTCCAGCAGATCAACTCCTGCCCCCAGCTTGGTGTCGTCTGCAAATTTACTGATGATGGACTCAATGTCCTCATCCAGATCATCAGTAAAGATGTTAAAGAGCATGGGGCCCAACACTGATCCTTGGGGCACACCACTAGTGACAGGCCACCAGCTGGATGTGGCTATTTGATAAGCTCAGCATGAGCCATCAATGTGTGCTTGCAGCTGGGATGGATTAGGATATAACATATTGTATATATATTAGTTTGCATTAGCAATCTTCAGAATTGTTTTTTTAACAAAACCATGTTTTTCTTTAATCAGAAAATATTATATTGCTGAGAGTTACACAGAGTTACACTTGATGTTTTCATTTTTTAATGGAGTTGTTTTTATTTTCAAGATTTTTTTTTTTTTAATGAAAGCCTGTGTTTTGTGTTGGAAATTTTCAGGAGAGGCTTTGGCACAAGATTTTGTCGTTGACTGTTGAGGTCTTACTCTGGTTTGAAGCAGTTGTTTCCATCTAGCATGCCATAGCTGAGTACATCTGCTACTGAGACAGATTTGTTGTCACCTGGAAGCCTCATGGTTCGCAGTGTTGGACACCCATTGCAACTCTTCCTTTCCTGACCACCACATGCTTGTGCTAAGACATGATGTGCTGAGAGAATTCCATCTATGCAAGTGCACTCCCCTTCTATCCTTAAATGCCATACTTTAATGAAGAGTTCTTCAAGTGGCTGTTTTCAACCTTTTATTTTTTTTGTAACTGAAATTAAATGAGAGAAAATGAAAAACAAAGTCAAACAAAACAAGCCCTCACAAACACCTTGACAGCTCTGCCTATTCTGTAACCTACTACAGCTACCTATGTTGCCTAAGAAGTCATCAGTGAAGAAGGTGGCAATGGATTTGACTTGAGTGTGCCTCTGTTTTAGAAAGGGTTGAGTGGGAAGGCAGGGAGCAAACCAAACCAAAACAGACAAACAAACAAAAGGGACTTAGATTTGTTCTTGTCAATCAAAGGTGCCTTGATTTACCTATCTTAATCATTATTAGGAAAAATTAAGTTAGTTGCTATCACTAATATTGTGCCAGGTGTGATGCCGCAGAGCATTGATCACCACCCCATTCCATGTAATGTGGGAAGGTTACTACATGATAATACCAAGAGTCACAGAGAAATGCCATGTTCCGCTAGTGGCACAGACTCCTGGGGTGGTTGTGGTCACTTTTTTCCCTGCCTGGAGCATTGCCAGACTCATATGGTCAAATGTTTATGTGTTAAGGTAAAGCTTTGCTGCTTTGAACAGAGGCCATTGGCAGATGAAAGTAATTTCAAGCTCCTTTTCTCTTCCTGCCTTTCCATAGTCTTTCATGCTGCATGTCTTTCTGTTTTACCAGCTCTGGTGATGGGATGTAGAAGGCAGAATAGAAATGATCTTGGGCAAAGATCTGCTGCTTTTTCAGGATCAATGTGGTGGTGCTAATGTGAAAGCCTCCAAAGATGTAGGTCTTCTAACTAGCATTCTCTTTAAACTGGATTGTCTTTTTGGCTATCTAGATGAATAGACATTAAGGTCATTCTTATGTAGTCAAAAAGCATAGTGAATATTTTGCTTGTTTTGGCACAAAAGAGACAAAATTTAGATATATATCATTAATGTATCCAGAAAGCAATTATTGACTTTTTAAAAATTCAAGTTCCTTTTCCTTCAGATTTGTGCCATGTTACCCACAAATTGGATTATAAAACCTGCAGTTCCGGAGCCTGCCACCAGAGAGACCTAGGAACCGTCGCCAAATTCCTGCTCCATCCTCGTGAGTAAAAGCGGCTTTCCCTAAGGTAGCTGGCTTGCCTCTGGTTTTACAAGTGGGGTGAAGCTATTTTGTGGCTTCTTCATTTTCTGACTTCTCTAAATTGTACTAAAGTTGCCTATAAGCATCCTAATAGAATTTGTGACCGAATAGAAGCTGTAAATAATTAAGTTTTATACATGATTTTGGGGTGGGGTTTTGGGGAAAAATAAAGATAATATTTTTGTAATTCCTGCCTTGCTAATTTAACCCCAATCAAATCAAAACCACAGGATAACCTTAACTTTGGCAAATGAATTAGTGGAGTTTCTTAAAGTATCAATTCAATTTTTATTTATTAAATTTTTTAAAGTATCTGACCTATCAAACTATATTCAAAACTTTGGTAGTAAGGAGTAGGAAGAATTTGCTACCATTGTATTTTAAGAATCTTCACATTCTTAAAATTGCTGTTTGCAGCAACCTCCTTTACAGCTCATTCTAAGAATATCTGGTACATGTCAACATCAAATTAATTTTCCTTTTATTAAAGATTTAAAATGGATATATGAATGGTTCAGAACAAAGTGTGGTGGGTTGAAGTTTCCCCCAGTTTTTGGTATTTTGTCTAGGTTTCCCATATTCTTCTCAAAATAACATTTTTTTAATGTTTTGAAAACAAACTTCATCCATCCTAGCAACTGTCTTATCTCCTTCCTTGAATATGCCCACTATTTCTTTTCGCTTCAAATGGAAACACAGATGACCAAATCATCCAAATACTCTCTGCTGTTCTCTCTGACTGTGAGTCCCTGAGCAAACAAGATTTCTTATCAGTGGTTTGTAGGGAAGTGGAGGACAAGGGAGACAAGGAAAGAACTTTTCAATTTCTAATTGAAATTATTGGCATACTATCACTGCAGCTGGAAATTGCAATTTGATAGAGAAACAGTGGTGAAGGTGTCTGCAGAGAAGGTATCTACAGAGAGCAGATACTGAAACCTTTGCAGCTGGTTGAGGGCACTTTGTACAGTATCTGAGCAGTTCAGTAATGTGTGGCAGAGCAGTGAGTTTTCATGGCAGCTGGGACATCTACAGAAAGGGTCACCAGAAATGAAACATGCCAGACATCTTTAATCCAAACAATAACTCCAGGTTATTTAAGATATTGAAAAAGATTCTCCTCTACTCCATTCTCATAAGGCCTTACCTAAAGTACGGTGCTCAGTTCTGGGGCCCTATTCTGGGTTTGACTCGAAAAAGGTTAATTTTCTTCACAAGAAGTTGGAAGGGGCCACACTCAGGATAGCCAGCTGTGCTGGTTTTAGGCTATGCCTTTAAAATTTGGTTACAGATTTGGAGCAGAAAAGAAGGAAAAGATCAGTATTGGGCATAAAAAGGAAAACAAAAGATTATTCTAAACAAATTCATTGGGTAAATATCTGGAATAAGAGGAGCTGTACCATAACTGTTCTTCCCTTTTCTCTTCTGGTCTTGGCTGTTTTTGCTTCACTCAGGAGAAATAATCTGCATGCTTTGGCTGGCCTTGGCTAAGTCTAACTCCTCTGCTCTCTACTCTTGTCCCTTTCGTACAGGGGGGGTAAGGGGAAGGCAGGGAAGGAGAAGCTTGTGGCTTCCCCTGGTCCTTGGCCAGGGGGTCCTTGTGCTGTTTATTAATTGTAAATATTGTGTAATATTGTAAATACTGTATATTTGATACATATTCACTGCATTCCTTTGTAGAGTGTAGATTTTGCTTGTTAATACAGCTTCATTTGCTTCTAACTGAGTTGGTTTGACAAAGTTAATGTTGGGGGAAACTTCAACCCACCACACCAGCTGAACCAGCCAGCAGTGTATTACATACTACACAACCTCATGACCACTTATTACATGAAGGGGCTGGCACAGCAGTGTTGGTGATTATCTGGCATGATGGGTTTTGGTGGTGAATGTGTCACATTTTGTATTACTTGGCTTATATATTACTTCTTTACTATTGTTGCTATTCCTGTTGTTCATTCATTCATTATTGTTCTATTAAACTCTACTTATCTTGACCAGTAAGGCTTTGCATTTTGTTCCTAAATTTTCCTTCCCAACCTGCTCAGGGGAAGTTGTGTGAGCAGCTGTGTGGGGCTCAGCTGCAGGTGAGTCTTAAAACAACAGCAGCCCCAAGCATTGGAAGCCCATTGGAATCGGCTACCCGTGGAGGTGGTGGAGTCACCTTCACTGGAGGTGTTCAGGAGAAGACTTGATGGGGTGCTTGGCTGTATGGTCTAGTTGTTGGGTGGGTTGGATTGTTTGATGGGTTGGACTCGATGATCTTGAAGGTCTCTTCCAACCTGGTGTATTGTATTATTGTATTATTGTATTGTATAAGAAAGATATTGAGCTACTTGAGTGGATCTACTCTGTGCTGGATTAAAAAACTGCCTGGATGGCCAGGCCCAAAGAGTGGTGGTGAATGGTGTTAAATTTGGCAGATGCCCAGTCACTAGTAACGTTCCCTAGGGTTCAGTACTGAAGCCTGTCCTCTTTAATATCTCTGTTAATGAACTGGATGAGGGGATTTGAGTGCACCCTCAGTAAGTTTGCACATGATACCAAGCTGGATGGCTGTGATGATCTGCTAGAGGGTAGGGAAGATTTATAGCAGAGTTTGGACAGGTTTGGCTGATGGACCAAAGCTAATTGTACAAAGTTCAGTATGGCCAAGTGCCAGGTCCTGTACTTGGGTCACAAAACCCCCATGGTGATCTACAGACTTGGGAATGTGTGGTTGGAAAGCTGCAACTTGGAGAGAGACCTGAGGGTGTGGATTGATAGTTATATGAGTCAGCAGTGTGCCTGGAGGGTTAAGAAAGCAAGTGACATTCTGGTTTATATTAGAAGCACTGTGGCCAGCAGTAACAGGGAGGTGATCATCCCCCTGTACTCAGTACTGGTGTTGACCACGCCTCAAGTATTGTGTTCAGTTATGGGCCCCTCACTATGGGTAGGATTTTGAGGTTCTGGAGCAGAGAAGGGTCATGAGGCTTGTGAAGGACCTCAATCACATGACCTATGAGGAATGTCTGAGGACGCTGGGATTATTCAGTCTGGAGAAGAGGAGTCTGAAGGGAGATATGTTGTTGGGTGGGTTGGATTGGTTGGTGGGTTGGACGCGATGATCTTGAAGGTCTCTTCCAACCTGGTGTATTGTATTGTATTGTATTGTATTGTATTGTATTGTATATTAGCACTTTCTACAACTACTTCTAGAGAGACTGGAGGGATGAAGGGCCCAGGCTCTTCTCCTTGATGACAAGCAACAGGATTAGATAAAATGGTAACAAGCTGCACCAGGGGAGATATAGGCTGGATGTTAGGAAGTATTTCTTCACTGAAAGGGTTGTCAAACAATGGAATTTTCTTCTTAGAGTAGTGGTGGAGTCACCATCCCTGAGGGTGTTCAGGCCAAGTGTGGGTCAAAAGTTGGACTGGATGATCTTCCAATCAGATATATTCTATGATTCTGTGATCCACAAAGACGATGAGACCATTGGGGCCTGAGACCATTGGGGTGCTTCAGCTGACAAAAGGCTTGACCGTACAGCAGGCTTCCAGTACTTAGAGTACATGGGAGAGATGAGGAAGGTCATTTTATCAGGGACTGTAGTGATAGGACAAAACATGTTTTTAAACTGAAAGAAGGTAGGTTTAGATTATATATTGGGAAGAAATTCATTACTGTGACCAAAAAGTAAGAAAAACATTTCAAGACATTTGAATTTTGGGGCCACTGTAGAGAAAAGAGAAAGTGAACATGGACTTTGGGATGTAGGGGGTGAGGAAAGGCAAATTAACTTTCCAATGTCTTTTTCTTTTCTTACTTTTTCTGATTGCAGGGTGAAGAATGAGATTAGTTATCTGGGAGTAAATTTCACAAACAATTTTTTTTCTTTTCCATTCACATTTGCTTTCACTGAAAATGAATGTAGGGTTAACTTAGCTGCTGGAAGAACTGCTATAAATTTTACTTCTATATTTTCAAATCATGTTGTAGATGAATATTCTGTACATGACTGTTAGACTAT
Organism: Picus viridis; assembly: GCA_033816785.1. Taxonomy (NCBI): domain Eukaryota; kingdom Metazoa; phylum Chordata; class Aves; order Piciformes; family Picidae; genus Picus; species Picus viridis. The sequence goes on along the minus strand of CM066606.1, from coordinate 69,500,877 downwards.
ATGGTGTGCAAAAGCTGCCATTAAATAAAAATAATTTTGCTGCCTTTGACTCTCATGAAAATGTTCTTAATGTCAGCAGAAGTATAAGAGGAGTCAAGCAGAGCATCTGTTCTAGAAGTCATAGACCCACAGTAAGGAAGAAGGTTGTGGTTTTAAAGTAGTTTGGGGAGTGTCTGTAGCTCAGTATTTGTTCATAATAACCTGTGCATTTCTGAGAGCCCAGCAGCCAGAGAGGATATAAAACAGGAATAAGTACACAACTGCATTGCCATTGCATTAGCAAGTGTGCATAATGAATGGAATGGAATGGAATGGAATAGAATAGAATAGAATAGAATAGAATAGAATAGAATAGAATAGAATAGAATAGAATAGACCAGACCAGCTTGGAAGAGACCTTTGAGATCATTGAGTCCACATGCGGTCAAAGTAGGATGTTTGCTGGTGTGGGAATAGAGGCAAGGTGTTTTCAGGACAAAGTTATCCTGCCAGATGTTTTGGAAGAAATTTACACTGACAAGAGAGACTTTGCACCAATCCAACAACTTGCACGTTGACAGTTTAAAGTTGCAGCTGCAACAGTTGTAAGTTGTGACTAGAGATAATGATTAATATAGTGATGAGAGATACCAGTATGGGGCTTCCGCCTGTCTATGTCTATAGCTGTTTTTATGGAATTTTGAGCTGTGTAAAAGACCCCTGAGGAGCTCCTGGTGGCAGAGGAGCTACCTGGATGCTATGTTCATTCTCTGGATGCCAGAGGTTTGCACCATCTGTGCCACTGTAGGTTTCTGGATGAAAAAAAAAGGCTGGAAAGAGATGCTTAGTTGTGGAACATCTGCTGCAGACCCATGCAAGCAAATCACAGGCTGCCCTGAGAGATCAGCCCTTTCCTGCTTGGGAACAGTTCACAGAGGTTGCATGCACCCTTCATGCAGAGGAGGGGAATGTTAAAGCACATGAAACTGTTTTGCTTGGGGAGTGGCTTGCATGAAGCTTGGTCTCCTGAGATAGTACAGGTAGGGTGAGTTTTGCAATTAATCTGCTCTTCTCTCATGAAGTAATTGCATCTGTGTAAGGTGTGTTCAGATCCCTATCTGGCTTATTGGATCAACAAAAACTTTGTCTGGTGTTGCACATAGTACTAGATAGCTGTTTAGCATAGAAATCATGTCTCTCAGAATTCATCTCTTCCAGGGCTCTTACTGAAGATTTTGTAGAAATAGTGCAAATGGTAGTGATCTCAAAATCAGTAAGTTTTGCTTCATGTAATAAACACATTTACAACATGGATTTAATGTCATCATAATTCTTTCCAGTTAGTGCCATGCACCTCTTAATACATTTTGGATTTAATATGTCTGTGGTTCTAGGAGCAGGTCATACATCTGGGCAGCTGTAATAAAATACCTTGCTTAATGTGATCTACTGAACTCAAAGTTTCTTGTAATTTTACCTGGATTTTGGGGCTAGTAGCACAATGAATGTAGATACCACCCTCAAAGAGAGACTCTCTTCCCCTGATAAACCCAATACTAATGCTAGCTATAAATCCTAAATGCATCCCAACTTGATAGCAGGTTTTGGTTTGTAATTTTCATAAAGAAACCAATGCCAGTTGCACATGGGAAAGATATTTTTTCAACAAACTATGAGCTGAGTCCAAAGTTTGATTTCCACAAGTAGTTGTGCAACTTAGTGTTGAATTATTCTGAACTTGTTTGAATTCACTTCTTATTTTCACATCTCCATTAATCTCAGTGGAGTTGCTTTGTATTCCAACAGAAAAAGTTTCATAACTTGTTGGCAAGATAGCATTTATCAGTTCAGCCAGTTTACAGGTGGCTGAAGACTGAGCATCTGTGAAAAAAAAGTAAAAATCATTAATTATTTTTCTTTTTCTCCTGTGTTTTGGGGTTTTGGTATTTTTGTTCTTCAGGATGATATATACAGGTCATAAACAGGTGGAAAACTGCCTTATATTGGCAGTGAGCAAGATTGCCTGAAGAAAATATATTAAATTAATATTTTTTTGTCTTTTTTACCCTTCCTCTTTGTTCTGAATAGGCCATTCATGATAAATTAGGCCAAGAATTTTGAAAATCCTAGGTTGACTGGTTTTTATTTGACTGGTACAAACTATCCTTTAAAGTTACAAAAAAAAAGTCATATATCTCTTAGTACTTGTGCTGGAAGTTTGAAGGAGTACTAAAATTGGAAAAGTCAATTATAATGCCTAGTGTAACTTCTAAGTTTATTGTGTTGTCATTCCTTGCAAGGAAAGAAGAAAGAAATATGGAGATTCACTGATAAATAGATTAAAGAATAAGGATTGTATTTAATGGATTCACCATGATTTTGATGGAAATTAATCATGTCAAGAAAACCTAATTTGATTATTTTTCACTAAAATGAACAAAAATACAGTGATAGCATTAGTACTGCATAATACTCTAATTTAAAACTGGCACACTAAGATATCAATAAAGCAACTACTACATGGGTTAAAAGTTGGACCAAAAAGAAAATCTCACCAAATAGATTTATGTCTAGAATGCTTTGTGTCATAGATTATTACCAGGTCTTACACTATTCTGTCATTTTATTAATGATACAGATGCAAATGTTACCATATGATAATTAGAAGTGATTTTATTTTATGAAGAGTGGTAGACTTTTAATCACTGATAAGGACATAGAAATTTGAGGAAGAAATCAATGTCTCAGGATAGGAGACCTGTTTACTTATGGTTTGCTAGTACAAATAGAGACTTGACTGTTCAGAATCAGGAAATAAAGGTTGTCCCTTAAAAAGGAAATCCAAAGCCATGAGTCTGGAAAATCTGTAGGGGCTGGTCTGTCTCTTGTCCTGTCCATCACTTGCCCTGACTTTTCTCTGTAGCACTGGAGTTATGGAGTGTCATGGAAGAGGCATTAACAAGCCATCTAAACCTGTTTCGGTCACTGCCCTCTATCCTCCCTCTCTGTTACGGGGTCCAGGCTTGAGGTTGAGAAGCTGTAGTGGTTGAGCCTTAAGTGGGACTTAAGAGCTCAGATGGGGGCAAGGCTGAGAATCCCTCCCCTGCTGACCCCTCCTCCCTCCCAACAGAGAAGAAAATAAAAAAAAAAAGGGAGGGAGCAAATCCACCAAGACATTATTTGGAGTCAGCTTGGAAGTAGAGAGATAAAGAGTTTTAATTAAACTATATATATATATATAATGATAGCAGGTAAGGTTCACAAGGGCAAGGAACAAGGATGGATGGGAGGGGAAAAAAAGTACAAACCAAGAGTACAAAACCAGTCTCTCTGACAAGGTGCAGAGGCAGCAGGGAGAAGGTTCAGGCCCGACCACGTGGCAGAGGAGCAGGAAGGCAGCTGCAATAGCTCTTGTCCAGGAAAGGCAGGAGCCAAAAAGAGAGCTAATGGTTGCAGTGTCCTCCTTTTTATACCCTAGCTGGGCAGGGAGGGGGAGTGGAACAGACTCAGTTTCCCAGGGGGAAAATGCCCTGCAGGGAGGGCAAAGCACTCACAAGCCCTTCCCACCCTGCTTCCAAAATGGGTGTTAACCAATCACAGAAACCAATAAGCAGGTGCTGTTAAGGCTGCCTGGAGAATGTAGAAGATGGACCCCAAGCCTCACATTTCAGGGAGGCAACTGCATATGTCAGAGGCTATGAGAGGAGGCGTGTGCAGTTTTGCCCACCAGACAACACTTTGAACTGATTGGTGGGATTTGAATAGCTAATGTGCCATTGGGCTGTTCGGTTTTCAAAAAAGGAATTTCTAAGGGAAGATTTCGAGACCCCCACATGTCCATTGTTCTTGTTTCTCTTGTCTTCTCTCCCCCTGTTAATGGGATTCAAGGCAGTGATAAGCACCTCCTTGTCCTGTTTTCAGGGCACTTAGTTTCTTTTGTCCTACCAGTGCAGTGCCTAGATCTTTGCTACAGCAGCGTGTGTCCCTCTCTCTCACTTCCACTAATTTTGGATACTACCTTTGGATTATTATTGCAAATGATAACAAGCTGGGGGCAGGTGTTGATCTGTTAGAGGGTAGGAGAGATCTGCAGGGGGACATTGACAGGCTGGACGAGCAGAGTCCAACAGCATGAGATTTAACACATCTAAGTGCCAGGTCCTACACACTGGCCACAACAACCCCATGCAGTGCTGCAGGCTGGAGTCAGAGTAGCTGGAAAGCAGCCATGCAGAGAGGGACCTGGGGATGCTGACTGATAGTAGGCTGAACATGAGCCTGCAGTGTGCCCAGGCAGCCAAGAGGGCCAATGGCATTCTGGCCTGTATCAGGAACAGTGGGAGCAGTAGGAGCAGGGAGGTCATTCTGCCCCTGTACACTGAACTGGTTAGGCCACACCTTGAGTCCTGTGTCCAGTTCTGGGCCCCTCAGTTTAGGAAAGATGAGTTGCTGGGACATGTCAAGAAAAGGGCAACAAAGGTGGGGAGGGGTTTGGAACACAAGCCCTCTGAAGAGAGGCTGAGGGAGCTGGGGTTGCGTAGCCTGCAGAAGAGGAGGCTGAGGGGCGACCTTCTTGCTGTCTACACCTACCTGAAGAGAGGTTGTGGACAGGTGGAGGTTGGTCTCTTCTCCCAGGCAACCAGCACCAGAACAAGAGGACACAGTCTGAAGTTGTGCCAGCGGAGAGGTCCCAGATGACTGGAAACTGGCCAGTGTGGTCCCCATCCACAAGAAGGGTCGGATTTAGGAACCCGGAAACTCCAGGCCGGTCAGCCTGACCTCAGTGCCAGGGAAAAGGATGGAGCAGATTATCCTGGCGGCAACAACTGCACACCTGCAGGATGGCCAAGGGCTCAGGTCCAGCCAACATGGATCTAGGAGGGACAGGTTCTGCCTCTCCAACCTGATCTCCTTCTATGATCAGGTGACCCGCCTGGTGGATGTGGGGAGGCCTGTGGATGTGGTCTACCTGGACTTCAGCAAGGCCTTTGACACCGTCCCCCACAGCAAACTGCTGGCTAAGCTGTCAGCTCGTGGCTTGGACAGCAACACTCTGCGCTGGGTTAGGAACTGGCTGGAGGGCCAAGCCCTGAGAGTGGTGGTGAATGGTGCCACCTCCAGCTGGTTCCTCTACCATTTGGAGGAGGAAGTTGTCTTCTATGCAGTCCAGGTGCATTCTGGATTGCTGGTGCCTTGCTGTGTTGTCCCTCCAGCAGATGTCAGGGTGGTTGAAATCCCCCATGAGGACCAGGGCTTGTGGCCTGGAAGCTGCTTCTATTTGCCTGTGGAGGGCCTCATGTGCTTGGTTCTGCTGGTCAGGTGGCCTGTAGGAGACCCCCGCAGCAAACTCCTGGCCAAGCTGGCAGCCCATGGCTTGGACAGGAGCACTCTGAGCTGGGTTAGGAAGTGGCTGGAGGGCCGAGCCCAGAGAGTGGTGGTGAATGGTGCCACATCCAGCTGGCAGCCTGTCACTAGTGGTGTGCCCCAAGGATCAGTGCTGGGCCCCGTGCTCTTCAACATCTTTATTGATGATCTGGATGAGGGCATTGAGTCCATCATCAGTAAATTTGCGGACGACACCAAGCTGGGGGCAGGAGTTGATCTGCTGGAGGGCAGAGAGGCTTTGGAGAGCAGCACTCTGTGCTGGGTTAGGAACTGGCTGGAGGGCTGGAGCCAGAGAGTGGTGGTGAATGTGCCACATCCACTAGCAGCCAGTCACTAGTGGTGTGCCCCAGGGATCAGTGTTGGGCACCATCCTGTTCAATATCTTTATTGATATCAATATCTTTAATATCCTGGCCTCAATCAGGAAGAGTGTGGCCAGCAGGAGCAGGGAGGTCATTCTGCCCCTGTACACTGCACTGGTTAGGCCACACCTTGAGTCCTGTGTCCAGTTCTGGGCCCTTCGGTTTAGGCAGGATGTTGACTTGCTGGAACATGTCCAGAGAAGGGCAGCAAGGCTGGTGAGAGGCCTTGAGCACAAGCCCTCTGAAGAGAGGCTGAGGGAGCTGGGGTTGCTTAGTCTGGAGAAGAGGAGACTCAGGGGCGACCTTCTTGCTGTCTACAACTACCTGAAGGGAGGTTGTAGCCAGGCAGAGGTTGGTCTCTTCTCCCAGGCAACCAGCACCAGAACAAGAGGACACAGTCTCAGGCTGTGCCAGGGCAGGTTTAGGCTGGATGTTAGGAGGAAGTTCTCTACAGAGAGAGTGATTGCCCATTGGAATGGTCTGCCCTTGGAGGTGGTGGAGTCACCATCATTGGAGGTGTTTAGGAGGAGACTCAATGGGGTGCTTGGTGCCCTGGTTTAGTTGTTTGGGTGGGTTGGATTGGTTGATAGGTTGGACGTGATGATCTTGAAGGTCTCTTCCAATCTATTCTATTCTATTCTATTCTATTCTATTCTATTCTATTCTATTCTATTCTATTCTATTCTATTCTATTCTATTCTATTCCATTCCATTCCATTCCATTCCATTCCATTCCATTCCATTCCATTGATGATCTGGATAAGGGTATTGAGCCCACTATCAGTAAATTTGCAGATGACACCAAGCTGGGGGCAGGTGTTGATCCATTAAGAGGGTAAGAGAGTTCAGCAGAGGGACCTCGACAGGCTGGACAGATGGGCAGACTCCAATGGCATGAGATGTAACACATCGAAGTGCCGGGTTCTGCACATTGGCCACAGCAACCCCATGCAGTGCTACAGGCTGGGGTCAGAGTGGCTGGAGAGCGGCCAGGCAGAGAGGGACCTGGGGGTGCTGGTTGATGGGAGGCTGAACATGAGCCTGCAGTGTGCCCAGGCAGCCAGGAGGGCCAATGGCATTCTGGCCTGTATCAGGAAGAGTGTGGCCAGCAGGAGCAGGGAGGTCATTCTGCCCCTGTACACTGCACTGGTTAGGCCGCACCTCGAGTCCTGTGTCCAGTTCTGGGCCCTTCGGTTTAGGCAGGATGTTGACTTGCTGGAATGTGTCCAGAGAAGGGCAACAAGGTTGGTGAGGGGTTTGGAACACAAGCCCTCTGAAGAGAGGCTGAGGGAGCTGGGGTTGCTTAGCCTGGAGAAGAGGAGACTCAGGGGCAACCTTCTTGCTCTCTACAACTACCTGAAGGGAGGTTGTGGACAGGTGGAGGTTGGTCTCTTCTCCCAGGCAACCAGCACCAGAACAAGAGGACACAGTCTGAAGTTGTGCCAGGGGAGGTTTAGACTGGATGTTAGGAAGAAGTTCTCTACAGAGAGAGTGATTGCCCATTGGGATGGTCTGCCCGTGGAGGTGGTGGAGTCACCATCGTTGGAGGTGTTCAGGAGGAGAACTGATGGGGTGCTTGGTGCCATGATCTAGTTGTTTGGGTGGGTTGGACTGCTTGATAGGTTGGACGCGATGATCTTGGAGGTCTCTTCCAGCCTGGTTTATTGTATTGTATTGCATTGTATTGTAATATCTCCTTCCCTTGTCTTGCCTTTAATTCTAACCCATACACTCTCCACCATCTCATCATCCCTCCCCAGGTGGAGCTCTGCTGATTCCAGCTGGTTATTGACATAGAGGGCAACACCTCCTCCTCTCCTTCCCTGCCTATCCTTCCTAAAGAGCTTATACCCATCTATCCCTACATTCCAGTCATGGGAATCATCCCACCAAGTTTCAGTAATGCTCACTACGTCACGGCATCCCAGCAGCACGGTGGCCCTTAATTCATCCTGTTTGTTGCCCAAGCTGCATGCATTTGCATAGAAGCACCTCAGCTGGGCTGGCCCCGTGGTCCTCTTGTGCCAATTCCCCTTGCTTTCCACAGGGTGTCCTGGTGTGTCATTCGTGGCTTGCCTTAGGGCAGCAGGTTGAGAGCCCTTACCAGCTCTCCATCCCTCTGCCTCTGGTGAGCTGCCCCTCTGTCACAGGCCATCAGGAGACTCTTAACCCCTCCCCTCTTCAAATCTAGTTTAATTTGTACTAATTGACCTGGTTATGTCTAAGGTTCACAGGTTGCTTGGCTGTTGGCGAGCTCCGTTGTGAACTGGAGGTGTTCCGACTTGCCGCCCGAGGCAGCGTTGCTGTTTGTCACTTGTATAAGAGGTTTCCAGTTTGTTCCTCTGTATTCCAAGTTCTGATTTTTCTCGACTGTTATTCTACTGTTTATTAGCATCCTATCATGTGTAATTAACCTACCATCGACCAGGCAAACAAACCTGAATCAAATTGGCTGGGGGAAATGATAGTTGATGTTTAATAAATCATGTTAATATTGTATCATATGTATGTCTTATCAGTTTGATATAAAACTACATCACTCATGAAGTTCTAAAAGTCCAAGAGCAAGGTCCTGCTCCAAGGTGTCATGGCAGGACTTGGCCCCAGTCGCTAGTGGACACGGTTCCTGGCTTCCTTTAGTGCGTCGGTCAGTGAGATGAGGTTGGAGACCGGCCCTGCTGCTGTCACAAACGGGTGCTGTCGAGAAGAAGAAACACAAATGAACCATTACTGTCCAAACTCAGGGACCCACAGGCTCAAGCCGTGCTCCTCTGGTTCCCAGCTGTAAGCACAAAGAGGGCTGAGGGTACCGCCTGCCCCTTTGTCTCCACGTCCAGTCCCTTGCCGTCTCAGGCAGGCACAGCCATGGTCCCGTCAATCTGTTTCTCAAGGGGTTCTCAGCTGGCTGGGATTTTGGCCCTGCCTGACCTCGGGGAATGCTGCTGCTGTGCCAGGAAACTCAACCCCCTTCCTTAGTTCCTCTTTCCTGAAGAGGTGGGCTACTTTAGCTGTCAAAAAGGCTGAGGGGCACCAGCCATTGCTAAGGGAACCCCAAGACCTTGAGGAAATGTTTATCCCAGCAGCGTCGTGGCCCAGGGCTGTTCTGACGCACACTGCAGTGCAGGCTTTGAGCAGCAAGGCAAGAGCAGGGAGACACACGATGGAGTGCTGATGGACTCAGCTCTGGCTTGCAGGGGGAGCAGGGTCTGCCTGGCATCATTGCACCTGAGGGTCCCTAGGTGCCTTCAAGTGTAGCTGATGAGGAAACCCTTCCATAGTGCAGCTGCTGCACTTGCAGCTGCTTTGCATTTTACCTGCAGGAGGTCCTTGGCAGACCATCGCCTGTCCACATCCACCTCCAGGCAGCACTGCAGGAAGTCAAGAAGGACAGGAGAAAGCTCATCCGGGTTCTGCAGCTTTGGCGTCCCGTTGGCAGCAATCAGATCGCCCACCTCGATAAAAAGGAAGCACGAGACTTCATCTGCTTCTTTCACTGTGCACCAGTGGCATGTGTAGAAGCAGGCCTCAGTGGCCCTAGTTCAGGTTGGTGTGACTGAGGCTTTGTCTCCTGGCAGGCAGGAGGCGGCACTAGTCAGAAGGCCAATGGCATCTACTGGGGTGCCAGTTACCTTGCTGTCGTTTTCAGAGGCGTAGGGAGGCTCTCCTTTGGCCATTTCCACTGCCGTGATGCCAAGGGACCAGATGTCCACCTTGGGGCCGTAGGGCTCTTCCTTCAGTATTTCTGGAGCCATCCAGTGGGGAGTCCCAGCGTAGGAGGTCCTCTTGCTCTGCTCAGGGGTGAGCAGAGCGCAGACGCCAAAATCAGCTGAGAAGAAATCCGTGTCTCGTTAAAGCCAACTGAACGGGGACAGCAGGCCAAGGAAACACCCACTGCATCCTGGACTGAGAACATCTGCTTGACTCTGCCTGCAGAAGTGGCCATGCCCTGGTTATCGGTGCTGTCAGCCAAGGCACTGCTGAGCTGGACACTTTACAAAGCCCTCAAGTTCCATGCAGTGGCCTTTATTCACCCAAACCTTTCTCTTGTCACTCCCTCTCTGTGGCAGGAGTTGCCAAAGCCACAGCCACTCTCCGCACCTTTTCCCTTCCTGTCCTCTGCATGCTGGTACTGCACTCTCAGCTTGCAGCGGTGCTCTGGGCACTGCCACAGCCATCGCTTCTGGGTACCTGGCAGTCGGTCAGAAGCAGCCCCACACCACAGGCTAGGAAGACTGTCCCTGACCAAGGACACTCACCCAGTTTGACAGACCCATCCGTTCCAAGCAGGATGTTACAGCCTTTGATGTCCCTGTGGATGATTCCGTCAGAATGAAGGCAGTCCAAGCCTTGCAGACACTGAGGGATAAGAAAGGAAGAGGAGGGTAAAAATTCATGACCTGAGTTCATCCCAGAAGCAAGCAAAGGGCTCTACAAGATTTTGTTTCTAGGCGGCTTGTGAGCAATGCCGGAATCTTGTGCTGTCCAGAGGCACAGCCTGCTGCTGCAGTGCTAGCAGAGGAATGGCCTCCCAAAGGAAGAGCAATGTCCCTCCTTTCAGACTGTCCCCTGAAAGCACAGGCAGGATGGCTGCTGCTGCTGCACTGGATGTGCTGCCTCCTTCCCCGTGGCAAATGCTGTCTGGCCAAAACAGAAAAGCCCCTCCCTTCACTGGGAAGTGGATCACTTTCAGGTGGGAGGCTGCGTGACCAAGATTTGGTGGGTAGGCTCCACAGCAAATCTGAAGGAGCCTGTGAGCAAGAGCCCAGGAGAGGAGAACAACAGAGCTGAAGAAGTGAAGGGCTACTGGCAGGCACTTCACTGAAGAGATCCTCTCCTCTCCGTACAGCAAAAGCTGCAGAGAAACAACAGCCTCTGAAGATGCCATCTCTCCCGTTCTTCACCAGCTGTGGAGAAGAACCATCCTCTCCCAATGCCTGGAAGCACACATGGCATCCCTTACCTCCCTGCAGACAGTTGCTGTCTGGCCTTCATCCATGCGTGTCGCCTGAAGCACATCAGCCAGGGAGCCTCCATCCAGGTATTCCAGGACCAGCCACAGCTCAGCACCCACCAGATAGCTGAAAAGAAAGCAGTGTCAGAGCAGAGCAAGACTAAAGAGGTCACTTCTCTGCCAGTGAGTACCTTTGGCTTGCACTATGCAGAGGAACCTTCACCTGGGAAGAACAGGACCACTCACCTGTCCAGATAGCTGACGATGTTTGGGCTCTTATGGTCCCGCTGAACCAGGATTTCCTGCACCACATACTCCTCGTCCCCTGGATTGACATAAATGTGCTTGATGGCCACCTGAAATGAGATTGAAATCCATGCGCTTCGGCAGGCTGTTGCAGGAGATTGGGATGAACACACAGTGAGTGTTTGTGCGGGGCCATAGCCCAGCTGTGCCCGGCTCTCTTCCTCTGAGAGTCAGGAGCTCAGTCCTTTCTGTGACAACCCTCCGTTTCTTTGCTGCCTTGGGTGCTACTTACAGGACACTAGGCCATGGAGATTGGGCCTTGTGAAATCTGCAGAAAGGGTGAGCTGCCGTAGCAAAGGAACCACCTTGCTCTGAAAGAGCTTTCACTGAGCAGCCGAAGAGAGCAGATGATGGATTCTGCCAGCTGGCACCAGTCAGTGCTTCAGAGGAAAGGGCTAGGGGTGACCTGAAAGCCCCATCCCCAGTTTGCAGCCCCGTGGAAGGCAGTGAAGAGCTGCAGAAGCTGTTGGGACTCCTGGCACTCACCTCTCGTCCTGTGGCCATTTCAACAGCACGGAAAACAGCTCCATAGCTCCTACAAACACAACAGCAGCAAAGAGAGGAGAAGGGGGTTAGTGCCTGTGAGTGAAAGCCAGCCCAGACAGGAGAGCTGTGCTGCCTGTCAGTGGTTCTAAAGCACTTGTGCTCACCCACTGCTCAGCCAGGAAGAAAAAGGCTGCTGCAGTAATCTGCCTCTCCCAGCTCATCCTCTCTGGCTGCCTTTGTGAGTATTTTCTTCTCCAGGATCTTTCCCCTGTGCTCTGACCCAGCCTGCAGCAGCACAGGCATGAGCTGCCTATGGCAGCACACTCACTGTTCTGCAAGAAGGGCCTGCAGGCTTCCGGCTCTGCCAAGAGCTCAGATACCCTTGGAGGCCCGAGACCAGCTCCCTCTCTTTGCACTAGTTGTTGAAAGACACCTTTGCACAAGCTCAGCCCCAGGACAGCCAAGAGGTTGTGAGGGCAATGGCCACGTTCTCACCGTGACGGCACTTATCTGCCTCACCCGCCTCACCCCCCCCTTATTCTGACTCTGCTGTCTTCATCTGACACCCATCTCTGGAGAGCCTGGCACAGCTCCAAGTGTCCTCTGGCATTTACAGATGCCTTGTAGAAGTAGCTGTGATTGGACTCACCCCTGGCCGAGCTTCTCTGCTTCCGCATACTTATTCTCAGGATGTCCCGTGCTCACAATGCTCCCTGAAAGACACAAAACGAAAGAGGCCTCCTTCAGGGTGGAGCAGAGCAGGTCACAGCCTCATGCTCAAGCAGGCACAATCTCTGCATTTGCCTTTCTTGCAGAAGCAAGCTCAGGCAAACCCCAGCCCAGGCACAGCTGCCCTCAGAGGCAGCAGCAACCCCCAGACTGCTCTCTGCTTGCCTCCAGGCCCTCTCTCAGCTTGTGTAGGGAGCTGTGAGTGACTCCTGACACTCAGCTGAGGATGAACGTTTGGCTGGTGTCATCCTGAGGCATGCACACAGTGCACTGCTGTCTCAGCCAGGAGTGCAGAATACATACTGAGTTTGTCCAGGGGGTCCTCATCCGTCTGCTGCTGCTGCCCGCAGCTCTGGCTGTCGGACGCCCATGAGGAGACCTGTGACAGGAAACGGTTTAAGGTCAGAAAAGAGGCTTGCAGAGATGCCCCAGAGGTGGTACTGCAGACCCTCAGGAAGATCCAGTCTGCCACATGCAGAGCTCTTGAAGTGCCTGGGCTTACTGTCCCTGTCCCAGACTGGAGGGGCAGAATGGCAGGCTGGTTCTCCAGACGTTCATGGCTGGTGTCACTTCAGCCCTCGCTGCTTTTCGGAGCGATGGCCGACACAGTGCCTTTGCCTTGTTGCTGGGGACAGAAAGGGATCTACCCAGGGCCCCACAGCCTTGTTCCTCCATGCTCAGCTGTTTCCGTGGGTAACCAAAAGACTCTGGAAGTTGGGACATGAATGTCTGAGAGAAGCAGGGAGCAGCTCCCTTTGCTGACCTCTCCTCAGTACTGCAGGCTTTGGGGAGCAGTCTGCTCCATTAGGAGCTGCATCCCAGGCCTTCACAGACCTTCCTTCTCTTTACAGTGCAGAGCTGTATGCAGGGCTCTTCTCACCACGCTGCAGCCATATAAATGTTCAGGCTGTAGTCTCAGCTGTTCATTCAGCTTCTCAGAGAGTCTATGGGGAAGGACAGGTATCTCCATGGCACAGTTTCTGCCAAGTCTCCTGAAAGGCTGTCACCTGCTTGTGCCCACTGCTCTCTCCACTGATGACAGAGAGCCTGCAGAGACGCTTTGGGCAAAGGCCCTTCCTTTTACACCAGCATCACCCAAAGACACAAAGCCCCCTTCTCCCGGAGGCTGTGATGAATTCATACTCCCTCTGAGACTCCTGGGAGACTCCTGGCTCACAGGAGGTGTCAAACAGATTGTCCTGGGGTCAGTGGCTTTGGTGAAGCACTAGGTCATCATGGCAGGACACGAGCCCTGGGAGTCTTCTTCCAAGGGCTGCCTGATCAGAAACGTGTCACTCTGAATGGGACCAAGCACGGTGCTGACCAAAGCTGGGACTTACCGGGTTTGCATACTCAGGGGGAGGGACCACAACTGGAAGAGGCTCATAGTCTTCCTCCCAGTTTTCTCCATCTTCAGCCCCAACTTCCTTCTCCCTCTCAAAGTGGTCTTCATATTCCTCCTCATCATGCTCCTCTCTGCTGTATTCCTCATCCTCATAGCTGCCTGCTTCATCTTCCTCCCCTTCAGCAGAGGGCAATCCATCCAGCAGGCGTCCTGATGCTGATGAGGTGTTCTGTGGACAGGCAGGAGGACAAGTGACAGTCACCATCTGGGCACTTGGAAGCTGTGGTCACTACACACCATTTCAGTCTGCTTAGACCTCAGAAACCAGTCCAGATGTGGTTATAGTCCCACAGGCCTCAGCTCTAAGTTACACCTGACATATGAGTCCTGGTGGGACTGTAGCCCTTGGAGTCTTCACCCGAGGGCTGTCTGATCAGAAACATGCTGCTGAATGGCACCAAATCCTGTGCTGACCGAAGCTGGCACTTACCAATTTTGCACCTTCAGGCTGGTGTACCCTCGGAGGTTGAGGTTTATAGTTGTATGTCCTCTCTTCAGAACTGGCAGGAACTCTGAGGTTCTCTGCGCCTAGTCCCGAGTCCTGTGGACAAACAGGAGCATGAGTGGCCGTCACCGTTCGTTTAGTGTTTCTCAGTGTGACTGAAAACATCTAAATCACCCCAGCCCTCAGTCTCACTTCACAGCAGGCGGTGCTGGGATACGTCACTGGCAGTCACACCTAGCAGCTGGTTAACTGCTCTGGCCTTGTGTCTTCCCCAGCGGTAGTAGCTGGAGTGGAGCACACTGTCAGAGAGCCACATGCACACACAAAGGCTTGTAGCTTGGGTGAGTCTCAGTTCCATCACCCAGCTCTGAAAGGGAAGCGGAGAAAGGGGCTGCTGCTCTGGCCAGAGCAGGGAATGACAGGTCAGATGTTCCAAACACACCTCACAGCATGCTCCACTGTCCTTAACCGCTCCAGAAGGATGGGCTCTTCCAAATCCATGGCTGATGTGCTCTGCAACAAGCAAGGGAAAAGTCACTAGAGGTGTCATGAACCTGCTGCTGTGGGGAACCCCAGGGAACAAGCGCATCCAAAGGGATGGCATCTTTCTTTTCACAGCATCCCTCCAGCAGCAACAGATATCACACTATCACAGTATCACAGTGTTACCAAGGTTGGAAGAGACCTCAAAGATCATCGAGTCCAACCCGTAACCACAAGCCTCACGACTAGACCATGGCACCAAGTGCCACATCCAGTCCCCTCTTGAACGCCTCCAGGGACGGCGACTCCACCACCTCCCCGGGCAGCCCATTCCAATGGCGAATCACTCTCTCGGTGAAGAACTTTCTCCTCACCTCGAGCCTAAACTTCCCCTGTTGCAGCTTGAGACTGTGTCCCCTTGTTCTGTTGCTGGTTGCTAGGGAGAAGAGGCCAACCCCTTCCTGGCTACAACCACCTTTCAGGTAGTTGTAGAGAGCAATGAGGTCGCCCCTGAGCCTCCTCCAGGCTAAAATATCTCACAAAGCACACCTGGCAACAGAGCAATGTTCTGTCATGGTGCTCTTTTTGTGTTTCGTTTCTGCCCTGGTCTACCAGCAAACCAAAGAAATAGAAACTTGCCCATGAAAATGCTTTCTGCCCTGTACAGAGGCCCATAAAGCAGCTTTCCCCCTCTTTCTTTGTTTTCTCTCGAGCTGCTGACAATGCTTTCCCACAGAAACCTCCCCAACTGCCCCTTAGCCGCAGCAGTTCTGTAGCCACGAGCTCTACCAAGCCAATGATATCTCAGTGGTGTTCTTGTTAAGGACCAGCTGGGCCACTGAGGAGCCCCATGAGGACACATCTACACAGCAAGCAGATTTGCTGCTCTCTCTAGCAAGAGCTTCTACTTACTTGCTACAAACTCTGCCATCAGCCAGGGCCTGTCCAGCAAACTGCTGAAAGCATTGGCGAACTCCAACAGGCAGCCAAGGCCAGTGAGGAACCGCTCTGCCATCTTTGCCGCACCGCACAACTGCCCAGGCTGCAGCCAGGCAAGGGTCTGGAGGATCTTCCTGGGAAGAGCAGGCGTGGGAGACCGCTCTGTGTACCAGGGAGACCGCTCTGAACACTGAAGCCTCAGCCCCTGCTGTGTCATGGCAGAGCCCTGCTAGGTGCCTTTGTGACATCAGCAGAGCCACTGAGTCTCTCCTCTGCAGCTAACCACAGTCTTGACAGCTGTCCTCTGTCTCAGAGGGTCACCATGAATCCTCATGCTCCATAGCCTCTTGCCGAATGGATTGATGGCTTCCTGGAGTGGTTTGGGTTGGAAGGGACCTTAAAGATCCTCTAGTTCAACCTCCCACTGCCATCTGCAGGGACATCTTCCACTAGACCAGGTTGCTCGAGGTCTCAAACACTTCCAGGGTGAGGGCACCACAGCCTCCTTGGGCAACATGTTCCAGTTTCTGAAAAGCCTCACTGTAAAGCATTTCTTCCTAATCTCCACTCTAAGTCTCCACTCTTCAAGCTTCAGTCCACAACAACCCCATGTAAATGTCCCTCCCCAGCTTTCCTGTAGCCCCCTTCAGGTACCAGAGGCTGCTCTAAGGTCTCCCTGGAGCCTTTTCTTCTCCAGACTGAACAGCTCCAACTCTCTCAGTCTGTCCCCTAGGGCAGGGGCTCCAGCCTTTTCATGGCTCTCCACTGAATCACAGAATCACAGAATTTTAGGGGCTGGATGGGACCTCAAAAGATCATCTAGTCCAACCTCCCTGCCAGAGCAGGATCACCTAGACCAGATTACACAGGAATGCATCCAGGCAAGCTTTGACTATCTCTAGAGAAGGAGAGTCCACAACCTCCCTGGGCAGCCTGTTCCAGTGTGCTGTCAGCCTCACAGTGAAAATTTTTCCACATATTTGCATGGAACTTCCTATGCCTCAGCTTCCTCCCGTTGCTCCTTGTCCTGTCACTGGGCATCACCAAAAAGAGCCTGGCTCCATCCTCTTGGGACTCCCCCTTTACACATTTATAAACACTGACCAGGTCACCTCTCAGTCTCCTCTAAGCCCCAACTCCCCCAGTCTCTCCTCGTAAGGAAGATGTTCCACTCCCTTAATCATCCTCATGGGTCTGTGCTGGACTCTTTCAAGTAGCTCAGTTTTTCTTGAACTGAGGGGCCCACATGATTGTCCCAGAATCTCTGAACACGTAAACCTCTCCCGTGTCAGGTCTAAACAATGACTTTGGTAACATACGGTGCTAGCCCTCTTTTGTTTAAGCCTATTTCTTTGATACTAGAGTGGTGGATGAAGGACATACAGAAACGGCAATAAAAGTTAGCTGGGTTTAACCTGATGCAAAAGAGCACAGATGATGTTCTTGCTTCACTTGGCTCTGACAAGGCCTTCAGCCCACTTTTACTTCCAGCGCAGACTCTCTTCTGCCTGTTGGGAACTGCTGCTGGTGCATCTCGCTTGCTTAGCAAAGAGCCTCTGGAGTAGCTGCAGTGGTGAAAGGAAATGTTTGCTTGTATCTAATTATACACTCATTCAGTTTTCTGTAGATCATCGACTCTGCTACCTTTTAACTCTAACTTCCCAGAGTTCCTCTGCATGAGACACACATCACTGTCTTTCTGATTTTGAGCATTATATTTAACTGTTGAGGATTAGGAGTGATGGCCTGTACTAGTAAATCTGACATCCTGGTTGGAGTCTGCTATAGACCACCCAACCAGGATGAGGAGGCAGACGAATTATTCTATAAGCAACTGGAGGCTGTCTCAAGATCATGAGATCTTGTCCTTGGGGGTGACTTTAACCTGCCAGATATCTGCTGGGAACGTAACTCAGCAGAGAGGAGGCAGTCCAGAAGATTCCTGGAGCACCTGGAGGACAACTTCCTGATGCGGCTGTAGAGTGAGCCTACCAGGGGTCAGGCTCTGCTTGACCTGCTGTTCTCCAATAGAGAAGGGCTGGTGGGAGACGTGACGGTGGGAGGCTGCCTGGGGTGCAGCGACCATGAGATGGTGAAGTTTTCAATATGCAGGGAGATAGGGAGGAGCACCAACAGAACCTTCACCTTGGACTTCCGGAGGGCGAACTGCAGCCTGTTTGAGAAAATTATTTGCAAAGTTGCCTGGGTAGCAGCCCTCAGGAACCGAGGGGTCCAGGAGGGTTGGAGCTGCTTCAAACAGGAGCTCCTGAAGGCACAGGAACTGGCGGTTCCCATGTGCCGAAAGATGAGCCAGCGGGGAAGGCGACCAGCCTGGATGAGCAAGCAGCTCCTGGAGGAACTGCGGGGAAAAAAGAGGGTGTATCACCCTTGGAAGGAGGGGAAGGCTTCTGGAGGTATGTTTAAGGAAGTTGTTAGATTATGTAGAAAAAAATTAGGGAGGCAAAGGCCCAGTTGGAGCTGAGGCTGGCCACCTCTGTGAAGGACAATAAAAAGCACTTTTACAAATACGTTAATGCCAAATAGAAGGGCAGTAAAAGTAATTTTATGATGAATATTTTATAAATGAACAGCCTAGATCCTTTAGTGTAGTTTACTGGTCTTCTGTTTTACATATCTGGAGACTGTAAGGATAAACAGCACTATTGCATCTTAGCTTCTCCTTAAGTGAGGCTGAAATGTGAACAGCAGGCTCAGGGACACATGTGCACTATCTTGTCTTTCTTTCAAATACAACGAATAAATATTTGACAATACAAAGCTCTCATAGTTACCCACCTGAAATACCCATTCCTCCAATCCTTGTAAAAGTTAATCTGCAATTGATTGTTAACCAAGCTGAAATGAAGGCAACTGAAATAACTCTTGCAAAGGGAGAGACTTAATCCTGTTGCTTGCTGCCTTGTGTTGACCAGTAATCAGAGATAACAGTACTTTGGGGAATTTTCTCTTCCCTCTTAACAGTAGGAAGCTACTTCCTCATACCCTCATTCATTGCTGCCATACTTCAGAGGCTGCTCTGTAAACCAATGTTGTGTCCCGTTTCCACAGCCCCTGCTGTGAAGGACAACAAAAATCCTTCTATAAATATATTAATAGCAGGAGAAGGGGCAAGGAGGACCTCCACTCCTTGGTGGACACAGCGGGGAACATAGTAACAAAAGATGAGGAAAAGGCAGAGGTACTTAACACCTTCTTTGCCTCAATTTTTAATATCAAGTTACATTGTCTTCTGGACAAGTGGCCTCCTGAGCTGGCAGATGGAGCCAGGGAGCAGTATAGTTCCCCTGTGATCCAAGTGGAAGCAGTTAGAGACCTCCTTAGCTGCTTGGATCCCCACAAGTCCATGGGACAGGATGGAATCCATCCTAGGTGCTGAGAGAACTGGCAGGTGAGCTGGCCAAGCTGCTCTCCATCATTTTTCACCAGTCCTGGCTCACTGGAGAGGTCCCAGAAGACTGGAAGCTGGCCAACGTGATGCCCATCCACAAGAAGGGCCGGTTGGATGAGGCAGGGAATTCAGGCCTGTCAGCCTGACCTCAATGCCAGGCAAGATTATGGAACAGGTCATCTGGAGTGCAATCACACAGCACTGGCAGGATGGCCAAGGGCTCAGGCCCAGCCAGCATGGATTTAGGAAGAGCAGGTCCTGCCTGACCAACCTGATCTCCTTCTATGATCAGGTGACCCGCCTGGTGGATGTGGGGAAGGCTGTGGATGTAGTCTACCTGGACTTCAGCAAGGCCTTTGACACTGTCCCCCACAGCAAACTCATGGCCAGGTTGTCAGCCTGTGGCTTTCACCATCCTTTTTACCCAAATATCCTTTGAATTCCAGAAGAGTACTATCTACAGAAGTTAATAGCAGCAGGAGTACTCTGAACCACTGAGAGAACCTAGGACTGAAAATTGACATCAATTCTAGCAACAGCCTGATACTGTAAAAAATTGCTATCCCATATCCAAATTTAGAAAAGAAAGCAAACTCTACTTCCCTCATTTCCAGTGTTGAGAAAAACAGTTTTGCCCAACCACACCAACAAAAAGCAGCTGAACTCAGCCAGAGAAGCGAACGAAAGCTGTATTTTACAAGCAATAATGAAATGCAAGGAATATACAAAATCTACAGTATTTACAATATTATACAAGAATTTACAGGAAAGAAGCAACACAGAAATCCTCCTCAGGAGGAGAGGATCCCACCTCAGGTTCTCCCCAGACCTCTCTTTCCCTCTAGTTAATTAGAAGAAAAGAAAAGAGTAGAAAAAAGATGTTAGCAGAATTCCAGTTAGCTCCAAAGCAATTGTTAAGAAGTTATTGCTTATCTTATCATTTCAGTCCAGGGTCAAGATTGATGCACCTGGCCAAGAAACAGAAGACAGACTGAGGCCAGAGTGAGAAACAGAATATAAGAGCATAAAACTACATCCCACTCATCTACCAACTAAATTCATTTAGCATTATATTCCTTTAGTTTTCCCTTATACCTAAACATTGAGCTAGAGAATTCTGCAGCTATCCTCTTAAAGGCACAGCCTAAACTGTCACAATCCCCCTTCTAAAACAATTTCCCCCCATTGGCTGTTAGTACTGGACCATCTAATCTAAAACAATATCTAATTCGTAAGTAAAGTTCACAGTCCATCCCGGCTGTCCTCAAGTGTAGATGAATCAGAAGTCCAAGAAAAATCAGGAAACAAGAAACACGGAAAACAGTTTGTCTCTTCACAGATGAAGCAAAGAAAAGGAATCAGGGACTCTCGGTTGACTCAGGGCTCTTGTGGCTCTCAGGGTTCATGTACCATGGATTCTTCCTTTGGGGCACGATGTAGCGACACAACACTCTGATATTAAACTCTCTCAGGTAAAGTTAGATTTCTTTGTGGAATACACTGAATTTCACCACTCTCTGCATTACCCAATAAGTGTGACCAGGACCATCAGCAGAAACCACCCCTCAGACAGGTTTAGCCTCTCCTGAGGGAGAAAATACCCAAACAGTTTTACCTAGCAGATTCTTTTCTCTAACAACAGGAACTCTATCACCTTCTACTTTCTGTAACAGATTGGAGTGTGCAGGGTCAGCTTGATTCACTGAACCTCTGCTATGTACCAGCCAGGCTACTTGTGATAGATGTTTCTCTCAGTTTTTTCAAAGATCCACCCCATGGCTTTGAGAGTGGTCTTCAGCAAACCATTGTAGCATTCAATCTTCCCTGCAGCTCGATGCCGTGCTCTTTGGCCCAGTTTTTCACAAGATTGTTTTTGAAATGAGTTCTGTTGTCTGATTCAATCCTCTCTGGAGTTCCTTGTCTTCACTGGATTTGCCTCTCCAGTCCAAGAATGGTGCTGTGTGCAGTTTCATGTGGAACTGGATAAGTTTTCAACCATCCAGTGTTTGCCTCTACCATAGTAACCACATATTGCTTACCTGAATGAGAATGTGGTAGAGTGATGGTCAATCTGCCATGCCTCATCACACTTGTACTTTGACAATCTGTCACCATACCACAAGGGTTTAATCTGCTTTGCCTGCTTAATAGTAGCACAAATGTTACATTCATGGATGACTTGTGTGATAACTTCCATGGAATGGAATGTCTATGGATCTGTCATGAGCCCACTGGTAGGTTGCATCTGTGCCTTGATGTTCTGACAAATTCAGGAGCCCACTGAGCTAAGGATATCTCAGCTCAGTGTTTCCAGTCGAGATCAAGATCAGAGTCTGTGCCTACTTGGAGAAAATGTTGCAACTAGATCTGCCTGATGGTTGTGTTGCTGTTCCTCAGCAGCTTTGCTCTTAGGAATGTGAGCATCAATGTGTCTCACCTTCACTGGAATTCTCTCGATTCGATCAGCAATGTCCTGCCACAGATCAGCTGCCCAAATAGGCTTTCCTTTTCTCTGACAACCATTCTTCTTCCAGTCCTTTAGCCAACCCCACAGAGCATTGGCTACCATCCATGAGTTGATGTAGAGATAAAACTTTGGCCATCTCTCACGTTCAGCTACCTTGAGAGCTAGCTGGACAGCTTTTACCTCTGCGAATTGACTGGATTCTCCTTCTCCGTCCTTTGCTTCTGCAACGTTGTGTGTTGGACTCCACACTGCATACTGCCACCTTTGCTCGTTTCCATCAAGATGACAAGAACCGTCTGTGAACAAAGCATATTTCTTTTCATCATCAGAAAGATCATTGTAAGGAGGAGCTTCCTCAGCACAAGCTGCTCTCTCCTCTGGAAGTTTAGTACAATTGGTGCTTTCAGGCCAACTTGTGATCACCTCCACCAGACCAGGTCTTTCCAGATTTCCCATGTGAGCTCTCTGTGTTATCAGAGCCATCCACTTGGACCACATGGAATCTGTGGCATGATGTGGTGTAGAACCTTTACCTTTCAACATCCAATTCAAAACTGGTAATCTGGGAACTAAGAGAAGTTGTGACTCAATTCCAATCACTTCAGAAGCAGCTTTTACTCTGTCATAGGCAGCTAGAAGGCAGCTAGAATCTCCTTCTCTGTTGGAGTAGAATTTGCTTGAGCCTCTGTATCCTTGACTCCAGAAACCAAGAGGTCGTCCACATGTCTCACCTGGAGCTCTTTGTCACAAGCACCAGGTTGGACCATTGTCACTTGCAGCCGTGTACAAAATGTTCTTAATGTCTGGACCATCTCGGACAGGTCCCAGACCCATTGCTTGAACTACCTCTTGCTTTATCTGGTCAAAGGCTGCTTGTTGTTCAGGTCCCCAGTGGAAGCTGTTTCTCTTTTGAGTCACATCATACAGAGGTTTCACAATCTGACTGTATCCAGGAATGTGCAGTCTCCAAAATCCCACTATCCCCAAGAAACGTAGAGTTTCTTGCTTGTTCATGGGATTTGCCATGGTAGAGACTCTATTTACCACATCCACTGGAATGTGTCAGCGTCCATCCTGCCACCGCACTCCCAGAAACTGGATCTCTGGTAGGTCCTTTCACCTTGTCTCGCTTGATGGTGAAACCTGTGCTCAGAAGAATGTCAATGATTTTGTTACCTTTCTCGAAGATTTCTTCAGCAGTTTTACCCCAGACGATGATGTCATCGATGAACTGGATGTGTTCTGGAGCACCACCTTCCTCCAGAGCATCGTGGATCACTGCATGACAGATGTTGGAGCTGTGGATCCAGCCCATTGGCAGTCTGTTGAAAGTGTATTGGACTCCTCTCCAGGTGAAAGCAAACTGAGGCCTGCATTCCTCTGCTATAGGAATAGAGAAGAAAGCATTAGCAGTGTCCATGGTAGCATACCATTTGGCCTCTTTGGATTCCAGTTCATACTGGAGTTCCATCATGTCTGGCACTGCTGCACTCATAGGTGGAGTTACTTCATTCAGGGCTCGGTAGTCGACTGTCAGACGCTCAGTCTCCATTCTGCTTTCGCACAGGCCACACTGGACTGTTGAAAGGTGAATGAGTTTTGCTGATGACATTCTTTTGCTGACGACAGCAGTTGAATTTAATATCCTCAGGGCAATCAGGAGGACATATTCTAAGCTTACGACCCTAGACTTTAGGCGTGCAGACTTCGATCGCTGCAGGATCTGCTAGCCAAAGTGTCGTGGGATGAAGCCCTGAAGGGAAGAGGGACCCAGGACAGCTGGTCAGTATTCAAGGACCACCTCCTCTGTGTCCAGGAGCTATGTACACTTACAAGGAGAAAAGCAGGAAGGAGTGCTAGGAGGCCTGCCTGGATGAACAAGGAGCTGCTGGACACACTATCACTTAAAAGAAACTCTACAGGAAGTGGAGGGAAGGACAGATAGAACAGGGGGTATATAAGGAAGCTGCCCGAGCAGCAAGAGGCCTGGTTAGGAAAGCCAAAGCAGAGTTTGAACTGAATCTAGCCAGGGAGGTGAAAGGGAGCACTAAGAATTTCTATAGGTATGTTAATGGCAAGAAGAAGACTAGGGAAGGTGTGGGCCCCTCAGAAAGGAAAGTGGTGAATTAGTCACAAGTGATGTGGAAAAGGCTGAGGTACTCAATCACTTCTTTACCTCAGTCTTCACTGCAAGGGCCTCCAGCCACACTCCTGGTGTCATGGCAGACGATGCCAGGGACGGGGAGGAAGAACTGCCCATCATAAGTGAAGCTCAGGTTCGTGATCACCTGAAGAACCTGAAAGTGTTCAAGTCCGTGGGACCCGACGGGATACACCCACGGGTGGTGAGAGAACTGGCAGATGAGGTTGCCAAGCCCCTCTCTATTATATTCCAGAAGTCATGGCAGCCTGGGGAAATCCCCACAGACTGGAAAAGGGGAAACATTACTCCCATTTTCAAAAAGGGCAAGAAGGAGGAACGAGGGAACTACAGGCCAGTCAGTCTCACCTCTGTGCCCGGAAAGATCATGGAGCAGATCCTCCTGGAGGCACTAATGACTCAGAAGAATAGTGAAGAGGTGATTTGGATCAGTCAGCATGGCTTTGCCAAGGGCAAATCCTGCCTGACAAACCTGGTGGCCTTCTATGATCAGGTGACAGCATTAATAGATGAGGGGCGAGCAACTGATGTCATTTACCTGGACCTGAGCAAAGCCTTCAACACTGTCCCGCACCACCTCCTGGTCTCCAAGCTGGTGACGCATGGGTTTGATGGGTGGACCACTAGATGGATAAAGAACTGGTTTGATGGCTGCACCCAAAGAGTGGCTGTCAACGGGTCCATGTCCCAGTGGAGGCCAGTGACAAGCAGAGTGCCTCAGGGATCAGTCCTGGGACCTGTCTTGTTCAACATCTTTGTGGGTGACATGGACAGTGGCATCGAGTGCACCCTCAGCAAGTTTGCTGATGACACCAAGCTGTGTGGTGCAGTGGACACGCTGGAGGAAGGGATGCCATCCAGAGGGACCTTGACAGGCTGGAGAGGTGGGCACAAGCCAACCTCATGAGCTTCAACAAGACCAAGTGCAGGGTCCTGCATCTGGGTCGAGGCAATCCCAGGCACAAGTACTGGCTGGGCAGTGACTGGCTGGAGAGCAGCCCTGAGGAGAGAGACTTGGGGATGCTGGTGGACAAGAAGCTCAACAGGAGCTCTCAATGTGCACTTGCAGCCCGGAAGGCAAATCAGATCCTGGGCTGCATCAAGAGTAGTGTGGCCAGCAGGTCAAGGAGGTGCTTCTTCCCCTCTACTCAGCTCTGGTGAGACCCCCACCTGGAGTACTGCGTCCAGTTCTGGAGCCCCTATTACAGGAGGGATGTGGACGTGCTGGAGCGTGTCCAGAGAAGGGCCACGAGGATGATCAGAGGGCTGGAGCACCTCTCCTATGAGGACAGACTGAAGGAGTTGGGGCTGTTCAGTCTGAGAAGAGAAGGCTCTGAGGTGACCTCATTGTGGCCTTCCAGTATCTGAAGGGGGCCTCCAAGAAGGCTGGGGAGGGACTTCTCAGGGTATCTGGTAGTGATAGGACTAGGGGGAACGGAATGAAGCTGGAAATGGGGAGATTCAGGCTAGATGTGAGGAGGAAGTTCTTCAGCATGAGAGTGGTGAAGGCCCGGAATGGGTTATCCAGAGAGGTGGTTGAGGCCCCGTCCCTGGAGGTGTTTAAGACCAGGCTGGACGAGGCTCTGGCCACCCTGATCTAGCATAGGGTGTCCCTGCCCATGGCAGGGGGTTGGAACTGGATGATCCTTGTGGTCCCTTCCAACCCTGACTGATTATATGATTGTATGATTCTATGATTCTGAGTTTCCACCTGACAAATCAGATTCTGAATGGGCAACAAAGAGTCACGGTTGGTTCTGTATTTTCTGTGATGCAGTCTGAGAAGCAACCGGCAATTTAATGTCCTCTATCTCATGTTGTCCCACAACTGCAGATTCATCAGAAAGCTCAGGTCTAATAGACTGCTTCAATGTTTGTCCATCAGTTTCTACAGATGCTATTCCAAAAGCCCATTGTAACTCTTAGGGTCTTTGAAAGACCTTTCTCTCAGAAAATCACTTCCCAAAATACATGGTACAGCACAATACAATAATACAATACACCAGATTGGAAGAGACCTTCAAGACCATCGCATCCAACCTATCAACCAATCCAACCCACCTAAACAGCTAGACCATGGCACCAAACACCCCATCAAGTCGCCTCCTGAACACTTCCAATGAAGGTGACTCCACCACCTCCACAGGCACACCATTCCAATGGGCAATCACTGTCTCTGTATAGAACTTCTTCCTAACATCCAGTCCAAACCTGCCCTGGTGCAGCATGAGACTGTGTCCTCTTGTTCTGGTACTGGCTGCCTGGGAGAAGAGACCAACCTCCACCTGTCCACAACCTCCCTTCAGGTAGTTGTAGATAGCAATAAGGTCAACCCTGAGTCTCCTCTTCTCCAGGCTAAGCAACCCCAACTCCCTCAGCCTCTCCTCATAGGGCTTGTGTTCCAAACCTCTCACCAACTTCGTTGCCATTCTCTGGACACCTTCCAGCAAGTCAACATCCTTCCTAAACTGAGGGGCCCAGAACTGGACACAGGACTCGGGGTGTGGCCTAACCAGTGCAGTGTACAGGGGCAGAATGACCTCCCTGCTCCTGGCGGCCACACTCTTCCTGATGCAGGCCAGGATGCCATTGGCCCTCTTGGCTGCCTGGGCACACTGCATGTACATCATGTTCTGTCACAACAGTATGCTTCTTCCACTGTTTACCAGTTAAACTTATATCAACTTCTATCTTAGTTAACTCTTGAGATCCACCAGTGACTCCTAGAATAGTTATAGGCTCTGATCGCTGTTAATTTGATGACATTGTAGTGCACTGAGCTCCTGTGTCAACCAAGGCCCTGTACTTCTGAAATTTTGAAGTGTCAGGCCACTGCATGCACACATCCCAATAGATTCTGTTATCTCCATTATCCCTGTCTTCCCTGTGGTGGGAAGCAGGGCACCCCTAATTATGGGGAATATGTCCACGTGTGCAGTTAGCACAGTGTCCAGTGTTAGAACTGGAATCACTGTTGGAGCTATTAGAGTTGTTCTGGGAAACTGAGGAAGTAACAGCTACCCTTCTGGAAAATGTCAGTAAAACTTTTGCTCTTTATCACCTACAATAATTTACTTGGTAAATAATAGCAATAAATATTTATTGGAAGTTTATTGTACCCAAAATAGTTTGCATACTGTGAAGGTCAAATAAGCTTAAAATTAGGAAGATTTGCATAAGCTAGAGACCATATGGTTCATTCCACTGACATAAACAGACAACATTTTTCCAGACACATCAGCCTAAGTATCCAGAATCTTCTAATCTTCAGGTACTAACATAAGTCCATGTTAGTAGTATCACATGGCCTTTTTCAAGACATTGTTAGGCTACAGAGGTTTGGGACACTTCAGGTATTACAGAACACTCCATATATTGAATATTTCACATACTGCTTTTATTTTCCCTCTTCAAGGCTATAATACAGTTTCAGTGGGCATGGCCTTGCCCTTACATGTCTCCATGCACGAAAGGTAATGCTTACATTTAATTTACTTGTTGTTCTGTCTGTTACAGGGTTATTGACATATTTACCTGATGTTTCTCTCCTGCCTCACCTAGAATTTCTTTCAGAGCTCCAAAAGCTGAAGAGCTTGTCAGGGAGTCCTAGAATAAGGAGGGTTTTTTCGGTTGGTTGGTTGGTTAGGTTATTTTCCCCCCTTTTGTTACCTACACAAATTTTGTTGCACTACTTTGTTCTGGGGAATTGTTAATAGACTCTGACAGATGTTTTGCTTCCTTGGAAATAAAACTGAAACACTGATAGGTCCCATAGGATAGGAACTACTATGTGTTTGTTTGGAGTACTTTGAAACATTTCTCTGATACTAGTTTTCCAAAAAATGCTTTAGCTCTAGCTCATTTCAACCTTTTCAGAGGCAACAGCTCAGGACACCTGTTTTCCAACACTGTAATTTCATAGATTTTCTCAGAAAACTTTCAATTTTGGTAAATGTTTTGCAGAAAAGATATTTCCACTAACCTACTGTTATATATTTTGATGTTTTTTCCCACAATTAGACCTTGTTGGTGCAATACTTGCACTTTGCCATGATTTTCTATGCTGTCTGTGTGAGATTACATGGGGTTTTCCTAAAGCTGAAAAATAATCTAGTTTATCCAGTTGCTTGGTGTGAGTGGCCTCACTATTTTTAGAGCATAATGTAAAACCCTTTTTTTTTTTCCCCTTTTTTAATTTTTTTCCCTCCATGAGCCTTTCCTCAGTAACAAAGAATGACATCATGGCTTGCTTTACAGGACGTGAGGTCTGCTGGTAACACACAGGATACACCTGTCTCAGAAGGGAAAAAGGATCTTAGGCCAGAATGTTGCAGAGCTCACTGAAAGAGTTTTAGCCCTATGTCAGAAGGGGGAAAGCTACAAAACTGGGCTGGCTGGAAAGAGGCCAAAGATGGCACAGGAGCTCTTGACAACACAGTGGCTGTTTGGACTTGATAATCTTAGAAGTCTGTTCCAACTAAACCCATTTTATGATTCTGTGACTCTATGTCCTGGGAATACTTTTAAGAAAATAATCAGACCCTTAGTAATCAGATATCAAAGATTAAATCAAGACAAGGGAATCATTATCTTTCACAAGATACATCTGCACAAGCAGCTCTTGCTTATAATCACAGTAACTTCAATTTGCTTAGCCAAGGAACTGATAATAATGAAACTAAGCATCTTAGGTTTCAGCAATCAAGTATACACCATTCTCTCAGACACGATTGTAGAGCTACATGGCTTCCTCTAGACTACACACATTAAGAGCTTGTCTAGATGACTGTAACTGTGCCCCTTGATTACAGTGAAGCTGAAAGACTGCTCCTACCCACAGTGGCTTGTGAAGGCCAGCATCTGAAAGAACAAGGATAACACAGGCAGCAGATCTGCACCTTTATCCAGAGGTTGATGAAAAGACAGTATGCTTCTGTTCAGGAATGTAAGGCAGCCAGGCAGCCAGCACCAGAACAAGAGGACACAGTCTCAAGCTGGGCCGGGGAGGTTTAGACTGGATGTTAGGAAGGAGTTCTATACAGAGAGAGTGATTGCCCATTGGAATGGGCTGCCCGGGAGGTGGTGGAGTCACCATCATTGGAGGTGTTCAGGAAGAGACTTGATGGGGTGCTTGGTGCCATGGTCTAGCTGTTTAGGTGGGTGGATTGGTTGATAGGTTGGATGCGATGATCTTGAAGGTCTCTTCCAACCTGGTGTATTGTATTGTATAATATTGTATTGTATTGTATTGTATTGTATTGTATTGTATTGTATTGTATTGTATTGTAAAGCTCTGGTGCTGATTTTCAAGACCAATCATTTTTCACCAGCATGATTCAGCTACATAAAACAGAAGCATGAATGACCTTCCTGGATGATATAAGACCCCCTCAGTCATTCCAGTCCCTACAAGACTGATTTTTATTGATACCTCTAATCCCTGCCAATATCCTCGTGAAAGTAGCATTCTTTTATAAAGCCAAATAAATGGACCATGTGTGCACTACAAAATGAAGTGTAGCTTTGTCTGTTTAACAGTGAAGAAGACAGAAGACAGTCAAATCCTACAGTCAGTGTCAGGAATGCAAAATAACCCTGAACTTAGATAAAAACAATAGTCATGCATTTTTCTCATGCAAGAGAACAAATATGTCTGATGCAAGTTAATCTTTAAGCTTTCAGGCAGAAATGTATTGGTAGGAGTATTTACTCACAGAGAAGGGGAGATTGAAATTTATTTACTACACGAAGTGGAGTATCTTTACTGTGGAGAGGATTGAAAATCAAAGGCAAACACTCCCATCCAATTGATTTCGAGGAAGAACACACCCCTTTATCATGAACACTTTGAGATGCTTGAGTGACCTCAATTATCAGGTTAAGAATTAAATCTAATGCAAAGAGAGTAATCCACAAGGGGAAATACTCTTCTGGTTGGGGACAACAGGCATTTGTGAAATGTCATATACATGAACTATGACAACAAAGCCATGCTGACACCCTTTCCATATTATGAGGCCAGCCATTTTCATCATACATTTTTTCCCATGTGAGGCAAGTGATTTATCTACTTAGCTTCAAATATTCAAAAACACATGTAACAAACCCCTTTCCTCAGCAAGCAAAGGAGCTCATAGGTTAGCATTTCTTAACAATGGTTAGTATACAATATTCTCCCACTCATGAGCTACAAATACACCGCATACCATCAAGAGCTTTTAAGAATTTTGTCATCTAGTTCTTTGAATTTATTTTAGATTTTTGCAATGTTCAGCTGTGAAAGTGGCATGTATCCAATTTTAACAATAGATTCTATGCTATGAATCACCATAGAAGGAGGAAAAAAGGCAATAATGTTTAGTCATGTTTGATGGAATGTATCAGAAAAAGCAAATGTAACTGCATTCCTTAGTGCTCTGGAGACTACATCTCTTAAAGTAAAACTCCTGAATTCAATGAGAATTTTGCCAAAGGAATACCTGCTTTAAAATTGAAAATACTTTGACACATCAGTGGGTTTTATAAATAACCAAAAATATATTTATGAAACCCTAGTGCAGCACTTGTTATTTTTTTTTCTATTTTTTTTTCCCTCAGTACTGAGGCAGGCAGTACTGAGGCAGGCAGGCTCTGGTCTATCATGTTGCATGTAGGGACTCTGAGTCAGCTCCAGTGTGGATCTTTCAGCTGCAAGTTAAGTTTCATGCTACTTGAAAAGTAGATGTCAGAGCCCCTATACAAAGCTTTTAATGAACAAAGTGCTTGTTGCTGGGCTGCCTAGAAATAGCCAACAGGAAAATCTGGTTACAAACAAAACTCACATCAGCTCACTTCCAGGAGTCTGTAAGGTGTTGCCTCTTCTGAGTCAAGATCTTCAAACTAGAGCATTCTTCCTTCCTCTCAAAGTACTGAATGAAGTCACTTTTCACCACCAAAGTGATCTCAGCACTTGTATCCTCTTCTATAGTGTATCCAAAGAGCACACATAAGTAAACAGGAGACACTTTTCCTTGCTTGAGATATTTCAAACTTTCAAGTCTATAAGAAAAAACTCCAACTGTTATTAGCTATTCAGCATTGAAGTGTCGCCATTTCATTCTATTTAAGCTGTTCTACTGCACTAGAAAAGAATTCAAGATTCATTTGACTAGAGAGAGAAAACAATTAACCGGTTGATTTGATAGCCAGGTAATCATCATGCTTGGCAAAAGAGTCCTTACTCCTTAGAACGTTTTAGTAATTTTTTCTACAGGCCTTTAAAAAAGGGACAGGAACGTGCAGAACATCCCATATTGTGGTACCTGGGGCAGCATGACAGGCATGGGTCTTAATTCCATCCACCAGAGGATATAATGGAACATAGAAATCTTGCAACAACCTAAAAATTTCACACAAAGTCTGCAATTTTCCACCACCTTCAAATTCCATAACATGAAAATAACATTGTCAATATCTCTCTATAAACCAACATTTCCAGCTAGTCAGATTCCTCATGTTTATTTCTGCAGCAGATCTCATCACTTCAGTAATATTGTAACTTCACCAGTTTTAAGAAACTGTCACAGACAGCTGCAGAAAGGAACTACAGCCACTGAGAAAAAAACACAAACCACCATGTCATTGCAAAAACTACCAGGAGTTGTAGATCCTCTTAAGTCAATTTTCCTGTGTTTAAGCATAGTCTAACTACAGTTTTAATAGTTATCTCGTGAGCTCCTCTGTTGCAGAGTGTACACCACACCACACTCTAAATTCAGTACTTTCTCCTCTGCTTCTCATGGAACATCTGCTGTTGGAGAGGAAGGCCTTGAGAATACAGTAGGAGTGAAGGGCTGAAGGCACCAACATCACACCCTAAAGCCATCATGCCCTCAATGAAATCCTAAACCTGCATTCAACAACATATAAGGTGAATATTGCTCTTTCAGACTTGAGAGTGGATATCTGTAGGAATAGCAGGGCTTAAGTCTTCAAGCTTTAGAATTCAAGCTAGTCTGTGCAAGAAAAATTCATTATAGAGAGTACTTCAGAATCTAAATTTCAAACATGTTTCCTTGAAAAGTGTTTCCCACCTCTTCCCTCCCTCCCTTCCCTCCCCTTCCCTCCCCCCCCCCCCCCCCTTCTTTTTTAAGATCAAACTTTGGACTGAGTCCTTTTTCAGAGCATTAGTAGAGGCTGTAGGCTGTGCAAATACTGAAGAGCCCAGTCCCACTTAGTCTGGAAGACAGCACATACTCCTCAGAATCATCAAGGGGCACATGAAAGTGTCTGCTTCACTACCTGACATATTGAAATGCTAGAGTTTCCCATCCACAAGATTCAGAAGATCCAAACAACAGCATCACAAAGTGAAGTGCTGGAACTGCTGGCTGCAAGGTCAGCACTGCACTGAAGATGCTCAGATCCATTTGCTTCAGGCTCCGCTGGAGGAAACTCTGAAATGACTCCTGTGTACTCCGAGAAACATCATGTCTAATCCCATTCCCAACATTACAGACTCATCGAGAGTGGATGGGAATGGGTTTATTTCTGACTAGCTGTCACCGTAACATCAGCTCTTTTGCACCATTTCTGCTGCTTAGCATTATTGATCTTGTCTCTGTTGAAGGAAAAAGAACTGAAGAAATAAATCAGAATAATTCACATAATTCACATATTTTGTTAAGCAATAGTTCATATTCCACAAAAAAAAAATTCAAAACCAAACCCAAACCTCACACATTTAAAAATTATTTTAAAGGTCATTAAGACATCATATTGAGTTTGAATGGCAAAATTGTGGTAGCTGGGTAGCCACAGTGATGTTTTCTGTGAAAAGTTACTAGAAGCTTCCCCTGCGACTGATAGAGCCAACAGCAGCCAGCTCCAAGACAGACCTGCTGCTGGCCAAGGCCAAGCCCATCAGATGGTGGTAGTACCTCTGTGCTAACATATTTAAGAAGAGGAAACACTGGTGCACAATGACAATCAGAAGAGAGCAGTGAGATTGTGTGACAGAGACAGCTCCTGCAGGTGAAAAGGTGAAGAAAGAGGAGAAGGTGTTTAGGGGTGTCAAAAGAGAGATTGCCTTCAGCCCATGGTGAAGACCATGTTGAGGCAGTCTGCCCCCATGCAGCCCATAACAGTAGAGCAGATAAACAGCTTCAGCCTGAGGAGGACCACACAATGGAGGAGCTGGATGCCAGAAGACTCCAGCCCCATGGGAATAGGCTCCTGGCAGGACCTGTGGGCCCATGGGAGGAAGAGACTTTGTTCAAGCAGGTTTATTGGCAGAACTTGTGTCTCTGTGAGGGACTCATGCTGGAATAATTTGAGGAGAGGAAAGAGTGACAGAGACATTTAATAAACTGACTGTAACCCCCATTCCCTGTTACCCTGTGCTGCTCAGGTGGAAAAAGTAGAGAAGATTGGGAATGATGTTGAGCCTCCAAAGAAGTAAGGGGTGGGAAATTTTTTTTTTTCAGATTTGATTTTATTTCTCATTACCCTACTCTGGTAATAAATTAGATTAATTTCCCCAGATTGCTCATGAAAGCAACTGGTGAGTGATCTCTTCTGTCCTTAACCCACAAGCCTCTTGTTATATTTTCACCCCTGCTCAGTTGAGGACAGGGAGCAATAGAGTGGTTTGCTGGCTACCTTGTGTTCAGCCACTGTTATCACAGTCAGTTTCTTGTGTTCTTATTTTTGAATACTTGAAAGAGATTTCACACTTTCTGCCCTAGTCACTGAAGTCCTCTGGTTTTATGCAGGAAGAAAAATATTGAATTTATAACAGAAATGGCTGTTTTCCCTAGCCACTTTTCTTTCATTTCATGAATGGAAGCCAGAGGAGGAGCACCCCTTTCTATGGCAACCTTCTCTACTTTCCAGGTCCTTTTCTTTTGTTCCTTAGTAAAACAAGTGTTCACCGAATCACCAAGGTTGGAAGAGACTTCAAAGATCATCAAGTCCAACCTGTCACCACAGACCTCATGACTAAACCGTGGCACCAAGTGCCACGTCCAATCCCCCTCTTGTATGCCTCCAGGGACAGGTGATTCCACCACCTCCTGAGCAGCCCCATTCCAATGGTGAATGACTCTCTCGGTGAAGAACTTTCTCCTCATCTCAAACCTAAACTTCCCCTGGCACAGCTTGAGACTGTGTCCTCTTGTTCTGATGCTGGCTGCCTGGGAGAAGAGACCAGCCACCACCTGGCTACAACCACCCTTCAGGTAGTTGTAGACAGCAAGAAGGTCTCCCCTGAGCCTCCTCTTCTCCAGGCTAAGCAACGCCAGCTCCCTCAGCATCTCACAGGGCTTGTGTTCCAAACCCCTCACCAACTTTGTTGCCCTTCTCTGGATATGTTCCAGCAACTCAACATCCATCTTGAACTGAGTGCCCAGAACTGGACACAGGACTCAAGGTGTATTTAACCAGTGCTGAGTACACGGGCACAATGACTTCCCCTGATCCTGCTGGCCACACTATTCCTGATGTAGGCCAAGCTGCCATTGGCCTTCTTGGCCACCTGGGCACACTGCTGGCTCATGTTTAGGTGGCTGTCAACCAGCACCCCCATGTCCCTCTCTGTTTGGCAGCTCTCCAGCCACTCCAACCCCAGCCTGTAGCTCTGCATGGGGTTGTTGTGGCAAAAGTGCAGTACCCGGCACTTGGATTTGTTGAATGCCATCATGTTGGACTCTGACCATCTGTCCAGTCTGTCAACGTCCCTCTGCAGAGCCCTTCCCACCCTCTAACTGATCAACATCTGCTCCCAACTTGGTGTCATCTGCAAATTTGCTGATGACTGACTCAATCCCCTCATGCAGATCATCAGTGAAGATATTAACGAGCATGGGGCCCAGCACCTGATCCCTGGGAGACGCCACTCAGTGACTGGCCTCAGCTGGAGGTGGCACCATTCACCACTACTCTCTGGGCTCGGCCCTCCAGCCAGTTCTAACCCAGCTCAGAGTGTTGCTGTCCAAGTCATGAGCTGACAGCTTGGCCAGGAGTTTGCTGTGGGGGACGTAAGCCAAAGGCCTTGCCAGTCCAGGTAGACTCATCCACAGCCTTCCCCACATCCACCAGATCACAGAAGAAGATCAGGTTAAGTGAGGCAGGACCTGCCCTTCCTAAATCCATGCTGGCTGGGCCTGATCCCTTGGCCATCAGGTTGGAGAGGTAGGATCTGCCCTTCCTAAATTAACCCCATCAAGATCCATCAAGTCGGGTGAAATAAAAGTTGCTCCTTGATCAAAGAACCCAAAATTCCATTGCTGGCACCATCCCCTGAGCCAATTGCTGATGGTGTGGGTTCTCCTGTTCCTTTCAGTGTACCCCCCTGCCACTGAGGAAACTGAGCAGAACACCACTTGAATTCCTTTGAATTCCTTTTTGATTATCTTGGTACCCTTCTTTCCAATTTCATCACTGTTAGCTTGGATCACCAGAAATGGTTAATAGTCAGAGGGCAGTACCAGCTTAGGGAGTCTCCTGGTTATGTCCCTTACCCAGACCCCCTGTGGGATGGGTTGGGACGACATATGGGTCCCTCAGTACCCCTCAGGAGAGAGTCCCCAACAACTATAACCCTTCCCTTTTTCCTTGGGGAGCTGGTTGTTATAGTTGGTGGGGACTGCTTGGCCTTAGGCATCTCCCCAGACGGCTACTCCTCAGCCTTCTCATCCCCATTGCCCTCGGCCTGCAGAGCCTCATACTTATTATGCAAGGGCAAGAGAAGAGCAGGAGAGGGCTGGGATGGATTCCTCTTGCTTTCTCTGACAGAGATCTGTATCCATTCCTCCCTGTTTTCAGGGACACTTCCCTCAACATGGGAAGTCTGCAGAGCCTGCTCCCACATATCCAACTCCCTTTCGCATTCCCTTATTGACCTGAGCATACATACAATACAATACAGTACAATAAACCAGGTTGGAAGAGACCTTCAAGATCATCATGTCCAAACCATCAAACAACTAGATCATGTCACCAAGCACCCCATCAAGTCGCCTCCTGAACACCTCCAATGACGGTGACTCCACCACCTCCCCAGGCAGCCCATTCCAACGGGAATCACTCTCTCTGTAGAGAACTTCTTCCTAATGCCCAGTCTAAACCTGCCCTGGCGCAGCTTAAGACTGTGTCCTCTTGTTCTGGTGCTGGCTGCCGGGGAGAAGAGACCAACCTCTGCCTGGCTACAACCTCCCTTCAGGTAGTTGTAGAGAGCAAGAAGGTTGCCCCTCAGTCTCCTCTTCTCCAGGCTAAGCAACCCCAACTCCCTCAGCCTCTCCTCATAGGGCTTGTGTTCCAAACCCTCACCAGCTTTGTTGCCCTTCTCTGGACACGCTCCAGCAAGTCAACATCCTGCCTAAACTGAGGGGCCCAGAACTAGACACAGGGGCGCTGGATCAAATTATGTACGCTTGCCACACCTGACAGGTTGTCTTCTACCTTCCTTATCACTGCAACCTCACCTGCAATACTAGCTGTAGTTCTCTCCCTTGTGAGGAAGAGATGTGGAGATGAGAAAATTTCCATGCTACTCTGGAAGTATATTTATTAAAAAATAGTAGAGCCTGACATGAGCCTTCTTCTTATCCCCTGTGACTTCCATTAGTGTCCCTAAGATATGGAAGAACTTTCCTTAAGAAAAAAGGGAAAGACACATTTATATTATGCTTCCTCCTTATATACTCCTCTGCCAAAAATACACAATAAGAATCATAAAGGAGCCCTGATACACTGAGGACTGCTTCTTCTCCTGACCAGCAGTACTTAACCACCTTGTCCCTTGCCCAAACCCATCTGCTTCCCTCATCTTACCAGTCTTCTCAAGTGGGTGTTACAAACCCGTTGTATGAACTTAACTACCAATGGAAATGAGAGCTGGTTGCAAAAAGAAATTTGGGGGCACCTAATTTTAAATTACATGTTTTGTGAACAGGTTGTCTTTTGTGCACACTGTCCTACAGAATGGTATTTCTGGCTGTTTGCCACCTTGATTTAACTTCAGTGCTGTTTTAAAGTGAGTTATTGTGATCATTAACAAGAATAACTTTATAGCTGCTGTAAATAACTTGGGCATGCATAAGGTATCTAGGCCAGAAATGGCAATTTTCTGGGGAGCAAGTTCCACAAGAACTCTGAAAAACCTGTGTTAATGTCGTTTGGGACTTACCCTTTGCGTTACTGGGCATTTCTTCAGCAGAAGCAGAACTGCCCATGACTGTTCAGTGTCTCCATGGCTGAGAGCACGTACACAGCACCATGTGGTTCTAGTTGCACAAGGAAGAGTAGGATGTTCCTTTGATAAAT
Source organism: Picus viridis (assembly GCA_033816785.1). Lineage (NCBI taxonomy): Eukaryota > Metazoa > Chordata > Aves > Piciformes > Picidae > Picus > Picus viridis. The sequence goes on along the minus strand of CM066606.1, from coordinate 69,464,068 downwards.
TGTGTCTATCAGAGAGACTGGGAGGCTCATCTCTTATGTAACCAACTACTATCAGAGAAGCTGCAATCGAAGGAAATGGCTCATGGCTTGCATGTGTCATTACGTCCAGATGAGGAGACTGGGAGCAAACCAGAATGGCTCTTGATCTGCTGTGAAAGAGAGAGCAGCCCACTGGTCACCTCAGTTTCCTGAAGCTTTCATGATGGCTGGTCTCAGCCTAGCACTAAGCATTGCTTGAACGTGCAGAGGAAATGGGGCTCCATAGGGAACAGCTCTGATGTACTTAGATCTTACAAATAACCCTGCAGAAATTTTGTACACCTTTTCTCACATGTTGAAACAAACGTGGCAAATATCTCTCTGAATAGTGTTGATGTCAGAAAATTCCTGGAATATATATGAACCTTTCATCCATTACTGGGAGATACTTCTATCAAATGCTCTTTAATTTTGCAACAAAGGGAGATCAGAGTTTAAATCAGTCTACATCAATGTAAACAAACATAGATCATACTGGATAGCAATAACAGATTTTGATCTCACTTTGATATCTTTAATTGCTATTTATTTATAAATAGATGTGGCCAATATTCTGTCCCGTTTGTGGCATAATTAACCTAAATAGTGTTATAATGTGATATTAGACAGAACTTATCCTGTTTCCAAACCTGTGGCCATTACTTCCAATATTTAAATTGCATTTAAGCAGGCTGTACTAAACAAAATTTCCAAATTACTAAAATTTAGTACAATGACCATCTGGGAAAGTCATTCATCTGTAAATCATTTTGCATTTACACCACTTTCTTCATCCTCCTACTTTTATGACATTCTTATTCATTTGCGATATGTCTTGTCTACCTGTAATATCAGTTTTAGTCATAAAATTGGTTAAATCAAATCTTTAAAACCACCAGAACCACATGCAAATACGCTAAGAAAAAACCTTCCTATAATTAAGCAGCTGCTACTTTGATATTTTTATTACCAGGGAAATTAGCACATGCTTCATTTACAGACAGACCAGATAAGTAAGAGAGTTTGACTGTGTAACATCAATAAACTAATTAGATTTACAATACAATACAATACAATACACCAGGTTGGAAGAGAGACCTTCAAGATCATCGTGTCCAACCCATCAACCAATCCAACCCACCCAACAACTAAACCATGCAGCCAAGCACCCCATCAAAACGGAATAATACAGATTTGATACTGAAAATCATTAATGCAAACAACAAACATAAATTCCACACAGATTCAAATCTTCTTTTATATGCCCTTAGTAAACATTTATGCAGGCATGGCACACTGTATAAAGATGTATTACTGTAAATATAATTATTTGCTCTACATCTTCAAAATAACGTAAGTGCACAGTTTAGATCTGCAGTTGATACAACTTCATGTGCAAACACAACAAAACATCACAACCACCTTTTCTGTGAAAACTCACATAAGCTATAGGTACATTTTGCTAGGTTACAAGACCTAGGCTACCCTAGGCTGGATTTCATGCATTCTAACTTACTTCACCCTATTTTTGCAACAAAGTGCTTTTAAATGCTTCATCAGAGTCACATGATTCCGTTTCATGTAAACTTTCTTTATTTGGACATTCTCCAGTATAATTACATTATATTTCTGAAAAAAATCATACTGCACACTGCTTCCTTCCCACCTGGAGTTTCAGTCCAAGACCTTTCAATGTAGCAATGCTCTTGTCTCACCAGGAGAGGACACAAAGCAGCACTGTAACACTGAGGGAAAAGAGAATCCTGCTGCCCAGGGTCACAAGGCATTGCCTAGCAGGGCACAGACACTCTACATATGACATTTCTGCAGGATTTATTTGGCAGGTCAGGTGAATGAGAGCCTACACTGCAAGGGTGCAAGTGTAGGGACAAGTTCCCTCACAAATGTAAGCCACACTGTTCACAGGGACTTACTGTGCATGAAGTCTACTGTTGTATTTATTTTCTTCTGAAAGACAGATGTAAGGAGGTGTGCTTTGAAATCTGATCACTGACAAATGTGAAGATTTCATTGTAACCTCTATTCTCTTCATAGATTGTGTTTAAGGTGTTCGTTATAGAAGTAGCACTGAGTTTCATTTTAATGCAGGCTGGACACAGGGCATGTACGATATGAGTCAGCATCTAATGCTTATGATTGGAAAAACTAAGAAGAATGCAAATACCCTGGTCTCATTTCCAATAAACCTTGTTTGCTGTGTTTCTTACACACAGATACCTGCTGACAGTGAGACCAGCTGAGATTTGTTGTTGTTTTGGGAAGCAGGCTTTTCCCTATATTAATACCTCTTTTAACTGCTTAGACCATGGAAAAAAAATGTGATGACCTGGTCTACTGAGATGGTGAAGCTATTGCTTTCTTCATGAATAGCAGAAGAGACAGAATTGCAGTGACCTCACCACAGAAGAATTCCCAGTTTCCTTATTTTTGCTTTGTCCACATTTTTCTGCTTGGGCGCTAGCACCTTTCTGAAAGACACTCCATCAAAGAAACATTACACTTTTCTGATAATTAGAACAAGTGAAGAATGAAAACCTTTCAGCTCAACTGCTTGCCATTACTAACACTTGTCAGTGGGGGGGTCTAGATCAACACTTTGTCCAACAAATTCTTCAATGAATTTTTTCTTTTGCTGTTCTTCTAGTTGCTGTTGAAGGGTTAAGGTAATGGTAATAGACAAAAACCTTGGAAAATGGGAGCTTCATGAAATACTTAGAAGGGCATTAAAACAGGAAGAGAAAGTTAAGGAAAATTTAAAACCTGGAAGTCATGAAATGCCACACACAGAAGTGGTTTGTTCTGCCCTCACATTGTCTCCTTGTGTACGCATATCATGAGATAAGACATAATGCAGGATTTAGAGGAATAATTTACCTCCTTCTAGCTTCCCCAAGTTATTAAGATTTAAGGGCTCCTTTCATCTCTTACAGGAAGTTTTTGAAGCCCACAAGTGCTTTGCTCAAGCATCTCCTTTTAAGGCTAAGAGGACAGAGGATGAAGAGCTAATGTAAGAAATACAGGCAGCACATTCAGACATATGCTGGACGTAACCCACATCTTTGGTGGAACATTCTTTTAAGGTAAACCCCAGAAATAAAAGCTATCTTATTAAGTGACACAATATCATGCTTGCCAAGCACCTTCTGCCACTTAGCAGTGGTAAGTCACAAAGTAGGTATTGTTTAGCAGCAGACAGTTAGGCTCCATACACCTACCTGAAAAGAGGTTGGAGCAAGAAGGGGAGCCAGCCTCTTCTCCTTGGTGGCAAGTGACAAGACTGGAGGAAAAGGCTACAAATTGAGCCAGGGTAGATTTAGGCCTGATATTATAAAATACCCTGAAAGAGCTTATCAAACACTGCAGTGGTCTGCCCAGGGCAGTGGTAAAGTCACCATACCTGGAGGTGTTTAAATGGTGTGTGGACCCGGTGTTTAGGGACATGGTTTAGTGTAGACCCTGCTGTGATGGATCAGAGCTTGAGCTTGGACTATATGATCTTGATGATGTCTTCTGACCAAATATATTCTGTGATACTGGGTAAAAGCTGGAATTAATCCATTGACTTCAGAAAAACTAAATGCATCTACAATGGCTTCAAAATCTTATTGCTATTCTTTCTGTTATCTAAGCTAAAGTAATTTTGGCTGAAGGAGATTAGGTGACTTATAAAATAATTATCAGAAGAGAACAATACAGACCTACTTAATGTCTTTTTAAAAAAAAAAAAAAAAACACTTTGAGAAGTCTATTTCTCATGGAGTTTATGTTTAAGATTTTCAAAGCTTTGCTTTCAAATTCCATTGAAGTAGTGTTAAATGATGCATCAGATGTGACTTTGTATTTTACAATACCTCAGTGCTACAGCAATTTGCCAGAAAATCATCTCTGGGCAGATATTTGTCATCTTTTAGGATCTCAGAAGTCATACTTAAAAATTGGCACAGCAAACTGAACAGAAATATGAGCTACCCCACAGTGCCCAGACAAGATTATGTTATTTTGTAAGAATCTTTTTAAAATTCTGATAATGGAACTGAGTAATTATGCTAAATAAGCAATCTTTAATGAATTTCCCAAACTAGGATGAGCCTATGATTCAGGCATTTAAAAGATACAAAAATTCTTACAGACCTCATGTAGACAGTGTGCTGCACTCTGAAGCTGTCTGCTGGAGTCTAATGCAGAACCACTATAAAGCTGTTTTGCCATTCCTGTGAAGCAATGGAATGATTTAAATGCTCAGAATATGAACCCAAAAATGAGACATTCAGCATAAGACTAACCAAGTCAGAACATGCTAGCTTTTGTGCATAGTTCATGAGCTCCTGTAGGTAGCATCCATCTTGTTAGTCACTGGTGAATCACAGAATGACGAGGGTGTAAGGGACCTCTGGATATCATCTAGTCCATCCACCATGACAGAGCAGGTTTTATTTCAAGCAGGTTGCACAGGATGGCATCCAGAAGAGTTTTGAATGACCCCAGAAATAGATACTTTACAACATCCTCAAAGTAAAGAAGTTCTTCTTTCTGTTTAGATGGAACTTTCTGTGTTCAACTTTGTGCCCATTACCTCTTGTCCTGTCACTGGGCACCACTTTAAAATAGACTGGCCCCATCCTCCTGACACCCACTTTTAAGTATCTATAAGCACTGTTAAGATCTTCCTGGGAAGAGCAGGCGTGGGAGACCGCTCTGTGTACCAGGGAGACCGCTCTGAACACTGAAGCCTCAGCCCCTGCTGTGTCATGGCAGAGCCCTGCTAGGTGCCTTTGTGACATCAGCAGAGCCACTGAGTCTCTCCTCTGCAGCTAACCACAGTCTTGACAGCTGTCCTCTGTCTCAGAGGGTCACCATGAATCCTCATGCTCCATAGCCTCTTGCCGAATGGATTGATGGCTTCCTGGAGTGGTTTGGGTTGGAAGGGACCTTAAAGATCCTCTAGTTCAACCTCCCACTGCCATCTGCAGGGACATCTTCCACTAGACCAGGTTGCTCGAGGTCTCAAACACTTCCAGGGTGAGGGCACCACAGCCTCCTTGGGCAACATGTTCCAGTTTCTGAAAAGCCTCACTGTAAAGCATTTCTTCCTAATCTCCACTCTAAGTCTCCACTCTTCAAGCTTCAGTCCACAACAACCCCATGTAAATGTCCCTCCCCAGCTTTCCTGTAGCCCCCTTCAGGTACCAGAGGCTGCTCTAAGGTCTCCCTGGAGCCTTTTCTTCTCCAGACTGAACAGCTCCAACTCTCTCAGTCTGTCCCCTAGGGCAGGGGCTCCAGCCTTTTCATGGCTCTCCACTGAATCACAGAATCACAGAATTTTAGGGGCTGGATGGGACCTCAAAAGATCATCTAGTCCAACCTCCCTGCCAGAGCAGGATCACCTAGACCAGATTACACAGGAATGCATCCAGGCAAGCTTTGACTATCTCTAGAGAAGGAGAGTCCACAACCTCCCTGGGCAGCCTGTTCCAGTGTGCTGTCAGCCTCACAGTGAAAATTTTTCCACATATTTGCATGGAACTTCCTATGCCTCAGCTTCCTCCCGTTGCTCCTTGTCCTGTCACTGGGCATCACCAAAAAGAGCCTGGCTCCATCCTCTTGGGACTCCCCCTTTACACATTTATAAACACTGACCAGGTCACCTCTCAGTCTCCTCTAAGCCCCAACTCCCCCAGTCTCTCCTCGTAAGGAAGATGTTCCACTCCCTTAATCATCCTCATGGGTCTGTGCTGGACTCTTTCAAGTAGCTCAGTTTTTCTTGAACTGAGGGGCCCACATGATTGTCCCAGAATCTCTGAACACGTAAACCTCTCCCGTGTCAGGTCTAAACAATGACTTTGGTAACATACGGTGCTAGCCCTCTTTTGTTTAAGCCTATTTCTTTGATACTAGAGTGGTGGATGAAGGACATACAGAAACGGCAATAAAAGTTAGCTGGGTTTAACCTGATGCAAAAGAGCACAGATGATGTTCTTGCTTCACTTGGCTCTGACAAGGCCTTCAGCCCACTTTTACTTCCAGCGCAGACTCTCTTCTGCCTGTTGGGAACTGCTGCTGGTGCATCTCGCTTGCTTAGCAAAGAGCCTCTGGAGTAGCTGCAGTGGTGAAAGGAAATGTTTGCTTGTATCTAATTATACACTCATTCAGTTTTCTGTAGATCATCGACTCTGCTACCTTTTAACTCTAACTTCCCAGAGTTCCTCTGCATGAGACACACATCACTGTCTTTCTGATTTTGAGCATTATATTTAACTGTTGAGGATTAGGAGTGATGGCCTGTACTAGTAAATCTGACATCCTGGTTGGAGTCTGCTATAGACCACCCAACCAGGATGAGGAGGCAGACGAATTATTCTATAAGCAACTGGAGGCTGTCTCAAGATCATGAGATCTTGTCCTTGGGGGTGACTTTAACCTGCCAGATATCTGCTGGGAACGTAACTCAGCAGAGAGGAGGCAGTCCAGAAGATTCCTGGAGCACCTGGAGGACAACTTCCTGATGCGGCTGTAGAGTGAGCCTACCAGGGGTCAGGCTCTGCTTGACCTGCTGTTCTCCAATAGAGAAGGGCTGGTGGGAGACGTGACGGTGGGAGGCTGCCTGGGGTGCAGCGACCATGAGATGGTGAAGTTTTCAATATGCAGGGAGATAGGGAGGAGCACCAACAGAACCTTCACCTTGGACTTCCGGAGGGCGAACTGCAGCCTGTTTGAGAAAATTATTTGCAAAGTTGCCTGGGTAGCAGCCCTCAGGAACCGAGGGGTCCAGGAGGGTTGGAGCTGCTTCAAACAGGAGCTCCTGAAGGCACAGGAACTGGCGGTTCCCATGTGCCGAAAGATGAGCCAGCGGGGAAGGCGACCAGCCTGGATGAGCAAGCAGCTCCTGGAGGAACTGCGGGGAAAAAAGAGGGTGTATCACCCTTGGAAGGAGGGGAAGGCTTCTGGAGGTATGTTTAAGGAAGTTGTTAGATTATGTAGAAAAAAATTAGGGAGGCAAAGGCCCAGTTGGAGCTGAGGCTGGCCACCTCTGTGAAGGACAATAAAAAGCACTTTTACAAATACGTTAATGCCAAATAGAAGGGCAGGAAGAACCTGCACTCCCTATTGGACCTGGAGGGGAACACGGTGACTAAAGATGAGGAAAAGGCTGAGGTCCTGAGCACCTTCTTTGCCTCAATTTTTAACAGCAAGGCAGGAGGAGTTCAGGACGAGTGGCCTCCTGAGCTGGGTGATGGGGTCAGGGAGCAGTGTAATGCCCTGGATATCCATGAGGAATTAGTTCAGGACCTGCTAAGCCACTTGGACACTCACAAGTCCATGGGGCTGGATGGAATCCATCCTAGGGTCCTGAGAGAGTTGGCAGGTGAGCTGGCCAAGCCGCTCTCCATCATTTTCCTCCAGTCCTGGCTCACTGGAGAGGTCCCAGATGACTGGAAACTGGCCAGTGTGGTCCCCATCCACAAAAAGAGACGGATGGAGGAACCCGGAAACTCCAGGCCGGTCAGCCTGACCTCAGTGCCAGGGAAAAGGATGGAGCAGATTATCCTGGCGGCAATAACTGCACACCTGAAGGATGGCCAAGGGCTCAGGTCCAGCCAACATGGATTCAGGAAGGGCAGGTCCTGGTCTCCAACCTGATCTCCTTCTATGATCCGGTGACCCGCCTGGTGGATGTGGGGAGGCCTGTGGATGTGGTCTACCTGGACTTCAGCAAGGCCTTTGACACCGTCCCCCACAGCAAACTGCTGGCTAAGCTGTCAGCTCGTGGCTTGGACAGCAACACTCTGCGCTGGGTTAGGAACTGGCTGGAGGGCCAAGCCCTGAGAGTGGTGGTGAATGGTGCCACCTCCAGCTGGTTCCTCTACCATTTGGAGGAGGAAGTTGTCTTCTATACAGTCCAGGAACATTCTGGATTGCTGGTGCCTTGCTGTGTTGTCCCTCCAGCAGATGTCAGGGTGGTTGAAATCCCCCATGAGGACCAGGGCTTGTGGCCTGGAAGCTGCTTCTATTTGCCTGTGGAGGGCCTCATGTGCTTGGTTCTGCTGGTCAGGTGGCCTGTAGGAGACCCCCGCAGCAAACTCCTGGCCAAGCTGGCAGCCCATGGCTTGGACAGGAGCACTCTGAGCTGGGTTAGGAAGTGGCTGGAGGGCCGAGCCCAGAGAGTGGTGGTGAATGGTGCCACATCCAGCTGGCAGCCTGTCACTAGTGGTGTGCCCCAAGGATCAGTGCTGGGCCCCATGCTCTTCAACATCTTTGTTGATGATCTGGATGAGGGCATTGAGTCCATCATCAGTAAATTTGCGGACGACACCAAGCTGGGGGCAGGAGTTGATCTGCTGGAGGGCAGAGAGGCTTTGCAGAGGGACCTCGACAGGCTGGACAGGTGGGCAGAATCCAAGGGCATGAGATGTAACACATCCAAGTGCCGGGTTCTGCACATTGGCCACAGCAACCCCAGGCAGTGCTACAGGCTGGGGTCAGAGTGGCTGGAGAGCGGCCAGGCAGAGAGGGACCTGGGGGTGCTGGTTGATGGGAGGCTGAACATGAGCCTGCAGTGTGCCCAGGCAGCCAAGAGGGCCAATGGCATTCTGGCCTGTATCAGGAAGAGTGTGGCCAGCAGGAGCAGGGAGGTCATTCTGCCCCTGTACACTGCACTGGTTAGGCCGCACCTCGAGTCCTGTGTCCAGTTCTGGGCCCTTCGGTTTAGGCAGGATGTTGACTTGCTGGAACGTGTCCAGAGCAGGGCAACAAGGTTGGTGAGGGGTTTGGAACACAAGCCCTCTGAAGAGAGGCTGAGGGAGCTGGGGTTGCTTAGCCTGGAGAAGAGGAGACTCAGGGGCGACCTTCTTGCTGTCTACAACTACCTGAAGGGAGGTTGTGGACAGGTGGAGGTTGGTCTCTTCTCCCAGGCAACCAGCACCAGAACAAGAGGACACAGTCTGAAGTTGTGCCAGGGGAGGTTTAGACTGGATGTTAGGAAGAAGTTCTCTACAGAGAGAGTGATTGCCCATTGGGATGGTCTGCCCGTGGAGGTGGTGGAGTCACCATCGTTGGAGGTGTTCAGGAGGAGAACTGATGGGGTGCTTGGTGCCATGATCTAGTTGTTTGGGTGGGTTGGACTGCTTGATAGGTTGGACGCGATGATCTTGGAGGTCTCTTCCAGCCTGGTTTATTGTATTGTATTCTATTCTATTCTATTCTATTCTATTCTATTCTATTCTATTCTATTCTATTCTATTCTATTCTCTTTCCATAGCTGGCTCTTCAGGGCGAGGTCAGCAGAGAGGCAAAGACCTCATCTGACACCTCAGAACTGACAGAATGAAGGCAGTCACTATCAACCCCCTTTGTCTGCTGTGTGTCACCATTATGCTGGGCACTGTCTTCCCCAGGCTGCTTTGCTAAGCAGCCTAGTGAAGTGCCCAGGAGAGCTAAAGTAAATTATGATGAGGCCACAAGCTATTGTAGGGTGCATGCCAAGATGATGTTACCTGCCTGACTGGGAAACAGAGAGCAGGCAAGAAGCATGGCCATAAGAGGACCAGCAGAAGCAGGGTCTGGGAAGCATTGGATACCTATGTCCACTGGTTACTAGAGGAAGCCAGTACAGAATATGTCATTATAGCACTAGTGGCCAAAGTAAAGAAACCTGCTGAGAGATATAAAATGGCAGGGCAGGGTCTGTTGTCTTGGGTTTGATGGAGGGATAACATGGTTACATTACCCTTTTAGTCTTGGAGAATGATTAGAGCTGGCCTGCATCTACCACTGTTTGTGTTTCAAGCATCTCCAAAGCAAACCCAAGCACAAGTGCACATGAGCATCTACGTGAATGTTTATCCTTCTTGGTAAAATCTGAAGCCCCATTCTGAAGAATGCTAAGTAATTGCTAAGTATATTCTTATGTGCCCTCAGAAAGACCATAGTATCAGCAGGCTATTGAGAGCAGTTCCAAAAAGTGAATGCAGAGATTGTGTTTTGTATCAGGACTGACAGCTGAAATTGCACAACAGATCCTGGGTTCTTTATGTTTTTTCCCTCATTTCACAAATAGCCAATTTTGTAGCAGAAAGTCTGGAACAGCTTACTGAAACCTGTTCTGCCTGTCAGCAGAGTTGCTGTGTTAGTGTCTGATTGTTATACACCAGCAAATATAAAAGTGGCCACTCCCACACAAAATGAACTCTGTTAGTATATTGCCAACCAGAATAATATCGTATTTAAGTGCAAGAACTACATATGAGAGACAAGGATTTCTGTGGTCCAGTTCCTCCCCTCCTCATTTGCTATCTGATTTGGTTGTGCTCATGTTGGTACAGTAAGAACAGGTCTTTAGTGTAGAATCCACTAGAAACGATGCAGGCTGGTTTTACATTTGTGATATTTGGTTGAGCTTTGTCTTTAGATATGGGATCTTGCAAAAAATGAGGCTGTGTCTCCACAAGTTTTTGTTATAAGTAGGGAGTCTTTGTAATACTGTAAGTCTTAAAATAGCTGAGCAACATGATATGCTCACACGTTCTTTTCTAAAGCTAATGTATCTGTGGTGGGATCACACATTACTTAAATATAATTTACTAGCAAAGCAAGGAATTTTTCCTTGGAATTAATTCCTCCCCACACCATCTCCAAAAATGGAGCTCTGAAAAATTTCCATGGAAATAAAAAAAGTTAGTTTTAGAAAAACATCATCTTACCTCACAGGATTTTTCCTCCCCCATTAAAAACATTAAACTGGGAATTACTAGTTCCATTTCCTCTGGGTAGCCATATCTCTTAGCTTTGGGCACGTCTCCATAGCTGACACCTAGCCATACACCACTCAACTCATCTTGCCAAATAGTACAAGCTGTCACTTTTTATTTCCACACTATGGCAATTTGAATTATCTGTATGGCATTAAAAATGTCTTCATCAAATTTCTGAAGGAAAATGACTGCACATTTCTCCTCATTTGTGAGGATAAATGTTATTTTCCAGAAAGCTGTCTGTAAACGGGTTGACTGCACAGCTGTAACACATCCATCTGTACTTGTAGAGGACTATGATTTTTGTAACCAGTACATTAATTTTCATTTTAACATGCATCTGGAAAATATTCTTCAAGGTTGGGTTTCTCTGTTACAGTTCTGAAGAACTCCATGAAGATCGCTGCTTGTAAAACAATATTTTGGTCTGGATAGATTGGATTTAAGATTCCTTAGATAAGCAGAGATTTTATTTTGTCACGCTGTTCCTGCTGCATGCAAATCATAACTCTGTGAGCACATGTGGATGATTTTGGACTACAAGGATGATTCAGTTACGACATATGAACATGTTCAATGATCTATGCTTTCACAGAAATTGAATAACTGACTCAAAATTCAATTGCTGCTATGAGCGAACAACTGAAACAGGGACAATAAGGGACAAACAAGGTCTTTTGGCTACTAGTAGCTATCTTTGCCTGAGGCTACATTGTGCACTGAGGTTGCATGACAAAAGGTCTGTTACATCTGATAGTGTCATCTGACAATACCTGTCCTCAGAATCTGCTTAGTTGTACTTGAAATTCATAGCTTTTCAAACTTGTCAGGAAAAACTGTTTAAATAGGTGTATTAAAGAAATAATAATGGAGGTGTTAAAGAAATAAATGCAGAATACTATCTTTGGACATAAGTCAGTCGTGCAGTGTTAGGGCAATCTTAGTTCCTAGATGAGAGGCTGCAGGGCATAACAACATAAGCTCCTTCATATGCCCTGTGAAGCATCAGCTGTGTATAGAATTATACTGGTTTTATACCAACATCTGAGAATACTTTGAAGCCTTCTGTTACGCTTCAGAGTCAGAAGATGCCAGGATTTTGTAAGATCAAGTGAAATATCAGTGTCCTTCTTCCCTACTAGCTGCATAATATTGGCATCATATATGAGGAATAAATTTTCTGCTCAGTTTACTATGGCTTTTGCTGGACAAAGTTCTAAGCAGTTAAAAATCCTCCATGAAAGAGCTATTTGTTTGGTAAGGAGTGCATGGTAATTATGCCAGTATGAACCACTTTCTTTAATTGACTACAAGGAAGGCAAATAATTAGGTTTACCTAAGCTTTATCAAAGAAAAAATACAAGGCTGAAATGGTGATTTTATTTACTTGAAGGGATGAGGAAGTTAAAAGACACTCAAGGAAAACGTATGGTGTAACACTGAGAAACACTACTGCTGAGAGTCAGAACAGGTTTTGGGAAGGAGTACAGAGAATTCAGAAACTGAAAAGGACATAATTTATTTTTATCTCAGGGTCTTGTGGGCAGAATTCCAAATGAGGTTTCCTTCTTCTTGGAATTTTATGTGACTTTTAAAGAGAAACTGGTGACTGAGATGCACAGAAGCTTGGATTTGTCTTTTATCCAGCTACAGCTGGGCCAAATGAATGGCTTTTTCTAGAAGTCTATCTGAAAGTGAAAAGCAGTCTTCTGAGAAGTAATTAGCATCCTGAGTACCACAAACACAGGATAGAGGATCGTGTCAGTCTTTGTTTATATTTGATGCAGCCAAAAGGAACATGCCTTACAGACTATTCCTGAGCACTCTGCATATGAAATGAAATACGAACCTGAATATTAACAGGAGTAGGACCTGGATTAATCATCCTTATTGTTTATTTTGTGCTTCGGCAGAAATAACAAAGAAATAAAAATTACTTCTGTGCTTTTCACTTGCTAAAGTGAAGGAGTTTGCCAGGTTACTTCCCCTGTGAGAACAAATCAGAGGGCATGAATCTGAACTGTGTCTTTGGTATGACCCATTGTGGCAGGGTGAGTGAGTTCTCCCCCCACACACAAAGAAACTGCGGCTAACTCAGTCAGAGAAGCAGATGAAGGTGATGTATTTACAAGCAGAAATGGAATGCAGATGATTGTGTACACAATATACAATATTTACAATATATACAGAAATATACAGCAATGTATGTAATACAGAAGACCTACAGCCAGAGGAGGGTGTCCCCACCCAGCCCCTGTACCCCCTCTCCCTCCCCACCTCCCTTTTTTCCCAAAATGGGTTAGATAGAGAAAGAAAGGCAATTAAGGAGAAAATTCTGTTAGCTCAAAGCATGTGCAAGAATTAGTTTTCTTATCTGGTTAGCTTTGTTAATTCAAGGTCGCCTCCGTCCAGCAGCTGTTGCTTCAGAGAGAGAGAAACAGGCCCACAGGAACAGAGGGAACAGACTGAACTGACTCTAACTGATCTTAAAGTTGCATTCTGCCAATCTACCAATGAAATTAGTTTAGAATATCTGAATGTTTTTGTTATTATTCCAACACATTCAGCCAGAGTACTCCAGCAACTGTGCCTTTCTTAAAGGCACAGCCTAAACCAGTCACACCCATTCTTACTGAATTTGTATCCAAGAAATTTTATTTATTGGAATTATTTGCTGTAAAGTGTATTTGCTGGAAAACTGACAATGCACTTATTTTTCAAAGACGTTATTATTAGGATAAATGCTCATAAAGACACTATCTTACTCTATTTAGTGTTGGAATGTCCTGGCATTACCATGATATCATTTCAATACGATATCAACTAAATATACAATGCAATACAATACAATACAATAAACCAGGTTGGAAGAGACCTTCATATCATAGCAATACTATCTTAGTTTTTGTGTATTGAGGTCTTTACATTTGCTGCTTGGATCTGTTTTGCTGTGATTTCCTACAGCATATTCTACTATGAGTGGAATAAAAATATATCTATAAAGTCTTAATGAAAAATTGTTTTATAAATTCCTACTTCGTTCTTGAAAAGTACAGGAAATGACAGATGCATTTATATCAGTTCTGAGCTTGTATAAAGTTCCTTAAGGAGATGAATGAGTTCGTTTATGAGATGAGCAAGCTGATGGAGCAGGGGAAGACTTAGAACAAATTCTGGCATCCCTTTAGCTCTTTAGACAAAGCCCAAAGACTGCAGTCTCCCATTCCTTTTCTCCTTCTTTCTCCTGCATTCTCTAAAGATGCTCACAGCAGTCTGTCTTTTTTCATGTAAAAGTGAAAGCTGCCTTCTTCATCCCTTAGATGTATCTAAGTGATATAAAGATATTTCCCAGCTTGTGCTAGCATCCCAGGAACATGCATAACAGCAAGTGGATGGGCACAGAGCTGCAAGACCTGCAGGGTGATGGTGGTGGAGGCAATGGAGAAACTAGCTCCATCCTTTCTTCCTGGCATATAGCTTGCTTAGGGGAAGACTACACCCATCAGCATGGTGGCTTGTCCAGACCCTAAACGGGGCATCATGGTGGCCTTTGGTGGTGGTGTTCACACCCTGCCCACAAAGCAGATTTTGCCACGCTATGTTTTCATCACAGCAAATACTACCCTAGTGAGCCTTTCAAAGTCCTTTATCAGCTGGTTGATGCAGATAGCAGAGCTCTTTCAGCAGCCACTGCAGGATGCAAAGAAATGGTCAGATGGTTTCTGCAGCTTACAAGCCTCCTGGCCCTGGGAAGGGTGTGAGCTTTGGCTTCTGTCTCCTCTTATCACCATGATTTATTGCAAAGGTTTGAAACTGGTGTCATAACAAATGTTCAGGCTTGAGAAAATGTTTTGATGTCAGACCTGAAAGGATGGATAATGCCCTTTTACCAAGACTGTCTTTTTCCCACAGGTGCCTTTAGATAGCTGTATGATGCTGAAGCTGATAATTAAGCTGCTAAAGACAGGTAGCATTTGAGGATAAATCTGGCAGCTGCTCTTTGAAGTGGCTTTGGTTGAAAGCTGTGTCCTGGTAGGGTGAGCTGTAGAAACCACACTGCAGAGCCAACAAAACCCACCTTTTTGGCACAAAGAGGAGTGTCAGACTGATTCACAGGATGACAAGTAATTTGTGACCTGAGAATAACTTTGTTAAGCAAAGCTGTTAAAATGCAAGCTTATTTTATAGGGAAAAGAGTTGCCCATATTCATGTTATATAGTAGCATAGATCTATCAGCCCCAGAGGATGGGTCTCTCAGCAGCCACACAGGAAGGTGGGTGGCTAAGGAACCCAGTGAGTTTGTTGGAAGCTGTCCACCAAGATTTATTTGCAGTCTCTAGCCCTATTTCAAACATCTAGACTTCCATAAATGGGTATTTTCCACCAAGAAACTGTTCTCTCATAAGTTCTGAGTTATTAATCCATTGTAATTTAATGCAATTTAAGCATTGCTCCTAATAATGAAAAGCAAACCCCCAGATATGAGTCAGCGCTCCTTCAGGAGCAAGCAAATTACTTAGTATACTTCTTTAAATGTTCTCCACTGCTAATTGGTGCTTCATTTTCTGAGAAAATATTCACATAACCTTAGAGAAGGTGATAATATCTCTGGGCTCTTCTACTTGTTGCTGGTTACAATTCAGTCCTGCTGTAGAAGTCCAGATTTTGTGGTGGTGTCTTTTAAGGTGTCTAGCAGCCAGATGGGAGCAGAGTGTGTCGAACTGGGCTGTAACAGCCTAATGTGACCAGTTAATCAGTGGTGCAACTGTCTCAAAGTTTGTTTAGATGTTGTCTTCTGATTGATGATAAGAATTTATGTTTTGATACATAAACATGCTTAAATATCAGGGAAAAATATCATTAGTTTAGGACTTTTTAACATTTAAAATACTATTCAGTGTTATGTTCAGAAACATATCTAAATTATTTTTTAAGTGAAAAAAATCTAAGCATTTTTAATATTTGTCTTTCAAAGCTTCTTCAGCTGCAGTTAATCAATGAATCGTGTTTCTATCTGCAAATAGTTGTACCGAAATCTGCATTTTTGTAGAATAATTATTCAACATTTGTCCTGTGCTATAAGAGGTAATCCCACTTCTTTAACTCTTTGAAAGAACTCTGCACTGCTGTATAAATGCAGAACATGTGGGACTTTATTCTGTGTAGTTTTGTACAAGAAACTATTTGCCTGCTAGTCAAAGATGTTTCTCTCAGGGCTATATGATTTGATTATACTACAGTTACATTCCCTTGGATTTTATTGGCTCAGAGTGTAATTAAATAGACATGAGTGGATACATAAAGCATATTCATGGAATGAGGATTTCCAAACAAGGTTTCAAAGAACATAAATGTCCAAAGACATTGCCTGACAGAGTTATGTGAAACACCCATGAATCACAGCCAGAGCAGGGTGGAAACACTAGCTTCCATTAGAGAGGGGCAGCCTGATTATTACCAGTGGCATCCCCCAGGGATCAGTGCTGGGCCCCATCCTCTTCAATGTCTTCACTGATGATCTGGATGAGGGGATTGAGACAGTCACCAGCAAATTTGCAGATGACACCAAGTTTGGAGCAGATGATGATCAGTTAGAGGGTGGAAGGGCTCTGCAGAGGGACCTCGACAGGCTGGACAGATGGGCGGAGTCCAATGGGATGGCATTCAACAAGTCCAAGTGCTGGGTGCTGCACTTTGGCCACAACAACCCCATGCAGAGCTACAGGCTGGGGTCGGAGTGGCTGGAGAGCTGCCAAACAGAGAGGGACCTGGGGGTGCTGATTGACAGCTGCCTGAACATGAGCCTGCAGTGTGCCCAGGTGGCCAAGAAGGCCAACCGCATCCTGGCCTGCATTAGGAATAGTGTGGCCAGCAGGAGCAGGGAGGTCATTGTGCCCCTGTACTCTGCTTTGGTTAGGCCGCACCTTGAGTACTGTGTCCAGTTCTGGGCCCCTCAGTTTAAGAAGGACATCGAGACACTTGAACATGTCCAGAGAAGGGCAACAAGGCTGGTGAGAGGCCTTGAGCATGAGCCCTATGAGGAGAGGCTGAGGGAGCTGGGGTTGTTTAGCCTGGAGAAGAGGAGGCTCAGGGGCGACCTCATTGCTCTCTACAACTACCTGAAGGGTGGTTGTAGCCAGGTGGGGGTTGGCCTCTTCTCTCTAGCAACCAGCACCAGAACAAGGGGACACAGTCTCAAGCTGCAACAGGGGAAGTTTAGGCTCAAGGCTCAAAGTTTTTCACTGAGAGAGTGATTTGCCACTGGAATGGGCTGCCCGGGAGGTGGTGGAGTCACCATCCCTGGAGGTGTTCAAGAGGGGATTGGATGTGGCACTTGGTGCCATGGTCTAGTCATGGGGTCTGTGGTGACAGGTTGGACTCGATGATCTTCGAGGTCTCTTCCAACCTTAGTGCTACTGTGATACTGTGATACTGTGATTACTCTGAGAATAAAAAAAAAAAAAAATTAATGTACTGTTGAAGCTTGACTTCTTGTATACACCAGGGAGCCTCCTAAGATCACAGGTGCTTCTGGATACTGGAAAGATGAGAGTCAAGGACTGATCTTTGTCGCCTTAGAAGAATGAGGAAAAAGCTGACTCTTAGTGGTTTAAAGTTGTAACAAAATGGTGATTGCTGCTTTGACTGGAGGTCCTTAACAAAATTTTATTTGTGGAAATGATTGAACTAAGAACAGAATTAGAGCAGGAGGTGTTTTTGAAGATTTGAGCATGATTCAAATAGTTTCAAAAGAGTGGAACCTTCTGAAGAGGCAAACTTGGATTAAGTGCATCATGTGGAAATCTTGTCCTGTTTTGAAGCCTCTGTCCAAAGTGTCAGCTTTGGTGAGTGATTCCATGGCAGAAAATCTGAACCTGTTGCTATGGCACCAGTATTGGGAATAACAGGATTGTTTTTTCTGGGGTGGGTGTGATGGAGCTGCTTTACAAAGCTGTTTTAATGGGATCTTTTTTAGCCCACATCATTTTACACATCTGATCTGTCAGACTGCCCTGTAGATGTGAGGGGAAGGAATGGGAAGGTCAGTGAGAGCATGAAAGCTGGCTCTTTTCTGCTGGAAAAATGCAGGAGGAGCATTGGTCTGGGGACCAGGAGATGTGATGCACAGAAGCCTCAGGAGAGGGCACATGTCAGAGGGGAACAAAGAGCAAGGGAGACACCAAGACGCAGCAAGCCTGAGGAGAAGAGGGTTTGTTGCCAGTGGAAAAGCTGGACTGTGCTCCTTTTCTACTTGTTTTCAGGCAAACCAGCTTTTGTGACCTCTCAAGCCGAAAGAGAGACATAGGAAGGAAGAGCTTTCACATGATAAGAGCAGAAATCTATGCTGCACATTCCCCTGCCGTTCAAAACAGGAAATGTTTGCTAGCAGCATCCCTTTCTCTGTCCACATTACTGCTCTGGCCTTCCCAATGCTTTGAAGATGTGTTCTTTCTTGACCTCCTCCTTCCAGGGTGTTATGAGCATAAAACACACTTGTTATGCTATAGGGTTTTTCTGATTGCAAATGTATTTACACACAAACTGAAGAATGGCAAAAGGGGAAAGGCATTATTGTAAACAAAAACCCTTCCTGACTTTAATTTTTCCTCATTTGACTCCTCAGTCACTTCTCCTTTTTCTTAGTGGGTCAGTATCACAACTTACACTTGAGCTTGGTTTGGCCAACCAAGCTTCATACTTTACCTTTCTAAAACAGCGTATGGTTTGGTCTGTCAATGTCTGTGTCATTACAGAGACCTGTAACTAGTGGAGTTTCCTGGGGATCAGTGCTGGGTCCAGTCCTGATCAACATCTTTATCAGTGACACTGATGATGGGACAGACAGTGTCTTCTCAGCAAGTTTGCTGACAATATGAAAATGGGAGGCTTGGCTGATAGACCTGAAGGCTGTGAGGCTATTCAGCAAAACCTGGACAGACTGGAGAGCTGGGCAAAGAGAAACCTAATGAGGTTCAATAAGGATAAGTGCAGAGTCCTGCACCTGGGATGGTATAGTAAACTGCACCAGTACACGTTAGGAAGTGATCTGCTAGAGAGCAGCCCCATAGGGAAGGGCCCATGGAGAAGGTACATGAAGAAGAGTGTGTCCAGCAGATCAATGGAGTTTCTCCTCCCCATCTACTCTGCCCTGATGAGGCCCCACCTGGAATATTGCATCCATTTCTGGGCACCCTAATTCAAGAAGGACAGGGATATCCTTGAAAGAGCCCAATAGAGAGCTACAAGGATGATTAAGGGACTGGAGCGCTGCCTGATGAGGAAAGGCTGAGAGACCTGGGGCTTTTCAGTCTGGATAGAACACTGAGAATAAATGTATATAAATATATGAGGGCTGGGTGTCAAGAAGGAAGGGACCGTCTCTTCTCACTTGCACCCTGTCATAGGCAATGAATGTAAACTCAACCTCAACACCTCAAGACGAAGAAGAACTTCTTTACTGTAAGGGACACATAATTCTTTATACATGCAGTACCTAGCATTACTAAATAAGGGATAAAAGGATTATTCTTGCTGAGTACAGCCTACAGACAAATGGGTGGAGGCAGGGTCCTAGAAGAGCATGCAGAATTACTGAGTCTCTGTTGATTGTTGCTGATGATGCTCAGCAGCAAACAAAAGACAAAGTGTGAAATAATATTTCAAATAAAAAATAAAGTAGATGTAAGTGTTTAAGACCAGGCTGGATGAGGCTCTGGCCAGCCTGATCTAGTGTAGGGTGTCCCTGCCCATGGCAGGGGGTTTGGAACTAGATGATCCTTGTGGTCCCTTCCAACCCTGACTGATACTATGATACTAATAAAAACTAATCAAGACAAAACAAGAAGAATGCCAGTAGTTACCACAGAAGTGATATGATCGAGCTTTTGCTTAACAAAATACCAGATGTCTTGTAAATATTGCATTCAATTTCAGGTAACTGGAAGGGCAACCTTTATGGGGAGGGTTTGAGGTAGAGAGCCTGGAGATGATGACAAAAACCCCCCTTCAGTCTGTACTTCTGTGATGACTTCTGTTACATCAGATTTCCTTGGATCCTGTCTAGACACAGCTGGAACCTTTGGGGGTAAGAAACATTACTTGCACCACCATTCCTAGGACAGCAGCTCAGGCTTCATCTCAGCAAAGTACATGCCTGAATTGAAGTCTGTATTTCTAATCTGTGAAGCACATGAGTGCTGGCTGGGAAGCACCTCAGCCCTGGGATTGCCTTGGCTTAATCCTGTTATCAGCAGCATGAGTCTTGGCTGCACAAAGGGGAAAATCCCATGTCTCTGTTTGGATTGTGGAGAGAGGAAATCAAGCATAGGAATCTTTCTCTACATAAGATACAAAGAACCATGACGAGGCCTCTGCTGCTGCCTGTGCCCTATGCCAGTACAACCTGCCAGTCCACAGCTTCAGTGTAACATGGTTGGACTATCAAAACGTGAATGACTACTTATTGTTTATCTCACCAGCATATTTTTAAGCTTCAGATGTAGTGTTTGATACTGTCTGTGTTTTAATCTGCTTTATATCTCCTCTCAAAGGCAGGTGATGGAGGCTCTCGCCAAGTAAAAAGAACTACTAACTACTTTGGACTTCTCCACTGAGAAATTGCATTTTGGCTTTGATTCTGTTTCTTTTTTTAGGTCACTCTTGCTTTTGCATTATTTGTAGTTTGCATTGTATGTTGATTTTTGGCAAGAGAGCTGCTTCGGACTGGCACTTGGACTGTTATGCTCAAGCTGAGAGGTTCTCTATTTTGGATTCCTTTGGAGTTTTTCAGGGTGTGAGGACCTCATCAGGCAGCAAGGACTGGCACAGTCATCTTATCACGTGCCTGCTCGGGAGGGTGACATCAGCCACAGGAAATTTAAACAAGGCAGAGCAAAGCTGCACAGCTGCCATTTGGCAAGAGAGCCTTCTGGCTGGATGGCAGCTAGCGACACGTGCTGGGTCAGCTGACAGAGTGAAGAAGCCTCTGTGGTAGCTTGGACAAAATATAGTAGTCAGGTGGAATATGTATATTTAAAACCAAACAATAAAAACTCCCAAAGTTAATCTCACCTGCCTGAAGAGATCCAGCCATGGTAAAGACTCAGCCAAAAGGTGGTAGAAAAGTGGTAGGTACCCTGACAGAGCCAGTGCACAAGCACGCAGGTGTCCAGGCTGCTAACTGCAGAGAGTGCTGGAGCCTGGCACTTGGAATGGAGGGTGAAGGAGACAACACCTGTGGGAGGTGTGATCAGGTGAATTATCTTCTCAAGCTGGTGGCTGAGCTAAAGGAAGAAGTATTAAGACACAGGACTATAAGGGAATGTGAAAGGGAGTTAGATATGTGGGAGCAGGCTTTACAGACTCCACCAGTTGAGGGAGGTGATCCCAGAAACAGTGGGGAATGGGTGCAGGTCACTGTTAGGAGAAACATGGGGAATCCATCCCGGCCCTCTTCGCCTCCCCCATTACCCTTGCACTATAAATATGAGGCCCTGCAGGTTGAGGGCAATGTGAATGAGAAGACAGAAGAGGAACCATGTGAGGGGATGCCTAAAGCAAAGCAGTCCCCACAAACCATCAGGAGCCTAATTGTTGTTGGTGACTCTCTCCTGAGGGGAACAGAGGGTCCTATATGTCATCCTGACCCATCCCACAGGGAAGTCTGCTGCCTACCTGGGGCCCAGGTAAGGGACATCACAAGGAGACTACTAAAGATAATCCAGCCCTCTGACTATTACCCATTGCTGGTAATCGAAGCTGGAAGCAATGAGCTTGATAAGAAGGGCACCAGGACAATCAAAAAGGAATTGAAGGCCCTTGGACAATTGATTGATGGGGCAGGAACTCAAGTGGTGTTCTGCTCAATTCCCTCAGTGGCAAGGGTATACACTGAAAGGAACAAGAGAACCCAGGTCACCAACAAATGGTTCAAGGGAATATGCTAGCAGTGGGATTTTGGGTTCATTGATCAAGGGGCAACTTTTATTGCACCTGACCTGCTGGACCTAGATGGGGTGAATCTATCTAGAAAGGGCAAGAGGGCTCAAGCACAAGAATCACAGAATCACCAAGGTTGGAAGAGACCTCAAACAAAGATCATCGAGTCCAACCTGTCACCACAGAACTCATGACTAAACCGTGGCACCAAGTGCCACGTCCAATCGCCTCTTGAACACCTCCAGGGATAGTGACTCCACCACCTCCCTGGGTAGCCCAGGCCAATGGCTAACGACTCTCTCAGTGAAGAACTTTCTCCTCACCTCGACCCTAAACTTCCCCTGGCACAGCTTGAGACTGTGTCCTCTTGTTCTGGTGCTGGTTGCCTGGCAGAAGAGACCAACCCCCACCTGACTACAACCTCCCTTCAGGTAGTTGCAGACAGCAATAAGGTCTCCCTGAGCCTCCTCCAGGCTAAGCAACCCCAGCTCCCCCAGCCTCTCCTCATAGGGCTTGTGCTCCAAACCCCTCACTGGCTTTGTTGCCCTTCTCTGGACAGAGTCTCAATATCCTTCTTAAATTGAGGGGCCCAGAACTGGACAAAGGACTCAAGGTGTGGCCTAACCAGTTGTAGTAGTTTGGGCTGGGTGCCCTCTTCTATGGGGGGGTGGGGGTGTTTTCTGTGTCCAGAAGTTCAGCCCAGGGGGTGGACACAGGAAAATAGATATTTCCTACCATAATTCTCGGCACCACTATAAAATCCAGTGCGAGGTCTAGCACTTCCTCTTTCTTCCCCTTGCTGTTACCCAGTAACTGGGGGAGATGTTTCCCAGCCATAGGCCTGGCTAGGCCCAAGGCCACAGGGGAATGGGCAGTCTCAGATCTGGCCAGCTGAGACTAGGCTAGTGGGGCGGGGGTGGGAAGAGGAAGCCCTGGGGGTCTTGGGTGCACCCTCAGGTGTGGATGGGATGTTTCTGGGTCTGCTTTGGGGTTTCTTTTGTCACTGCTTCTGGCTCTCTGTAAACATTCACTGATTTCCATTTAAACTTTCCACCACTTTTGCAATCCGTTTGTTTGAGTTGTTATTTCCACCCATGGTGGGGAGACAGTCTGCCTCAACCCACTACACCAGTGCTGAGTACGGGGGCACAATGACTTCCCTGCTCCTGCTGGCCACACTATTCTTGATGCATGCCAGGATGCTGTTGGCCTTCTTGGCCACCTGGGCACACTGCTGGCTCATGTTCAGCCTACTGTCAATCAGCACCCTCAGATCCCTTTCTGTTTGGCAGCTCTCCAGCCACTCTGACCCCAGGCTGTAGCTCTGCATGGGGTTATTGTGGCCAAAGTGCAGCACCCGGCACTTGGATTTGTTAAATGTCATCTTGTTGGACTCTGCCCATCTGTCCAGCCTGTCAAGGTCCCTCTGGAGAGCCCTTCCACCCTCTAACAGATTAACATCTGCTCCCAACTTGGTGTCATCTGCAAATTTACTGATGTCTGTCTCAATCCCCTCATCCAGATCATCAATGAAGATATTAAAGAGGATGGGGCCCAGAACTAAGAGTTGGCAAGGCTCACTAGGAAGGCTTTAAATTAGGTCTGAAGGGGGTGGGTGATGTAACCAGTCTCTCCCAAGACAAGAGAGAGACACATAAACTAGAGTTAGTTGAGAAATCAGGAGCCCAGCTGAAGTGCATGTACACCAACACACACAGTGTGGGTAATAAAGAGAGGAACTGGAAGTCTTGGTTTACTGCACTGGGGGTTACAAGCTCTTTAGGCAAGACAGGTGAGGGAGAAGAGGAGGAGAGGTGGCCCTGTATATTAGGGAATTGTTGATGCCACAGAACTTGAGGAGAGGATGAAAGGATTGTGTGTCTGTGGGTTAAAATCAGAGGGAGGGCTGACAAAAACGTGACATCAGCCATGGCAAATTTAAACATGGGAGAACTGAGTTGTGTGATTGCCATTTTGCAAGAGAGCCACTCGGGAACGGCACCAGGACCAGTGTGCTCAAGCAGAGAGGCATTCCTTTTTGGTTTGTTTTTGGGGCTTTTCAGGATGGGAGGACCTTGGGAAATAGCAAGGGCTGGCAGGGTCATTTTATCATGTGCTTGCTCAAGATCGTGATGTCAGCTGCAGCAAATTTAAACGCAGGAGAACTGAGTTGCATGATCAGCATTCTTGCTCGATTGCAGCTAGTGGCATGTGCCACGGCACTTTCTTTTTTCCTCCAGTTCTCCATCTGGTCAGTGGCCAGGGACAGGGATGGTGGTAACTTGTCACAAAGCTGTTTTCAAAAGATCTGTGTTGACACAGACTGAGGTTGAGCATAGGCAGGTGTCAGGCAACTGGCTGCAGAGAGTGATGGAGACTGGCACCTGAAAAGGTGTTGGTTGATCTAGACAGCAGGATGGTGGCCATGGAAGTCGGAATCCGCTAAGGATTGTGTAACAACTCACCTGCCTAATCAACTAGCCCTGAAAATGGATGGTGCTGGAGCGTCAGGCGCATACCCAGCCTTCGCCGGCAGTGCGAGGCCCGCGGGGGCTAGGCCGCGACGAGTAGGAGGGCCGCTGCGGTGTGCCTCGAAGCGTGGGGCGTAGGCCCAGGTGGAGCCGCAGGTGCAGATCTTGGTGGTAGTAGCAAATATTCAAACGAGAGCTTTGAAGGCTGAAGTGGAGCAGGGTTCCATGTTGTCTCGATCCGGAGAGGGAAAGAGATTCAGGTTTTTAATGAATATTCCCGTGTTGTGAAATTAGAGGCACAAACGAGGCCAAAATATCAACAGCTAGACTATTTATTACACAAATACAGTGGAATGATTAGAAACAGAGGGAGAGAGAGGAAAAAAGAGAAGGAGAGAGGGAGAAAGAGAAGGAATAGGGAGAAGAAGGAGAAAATAGGAAAGGGATTATATTACCAAAGGTCAGAGGCGGAAAGAAGGTTTTCAGAGTCCAAGGTCCGTGGTGTTGTTCCGTGGTGTTGTTCCGTGGTGCTGTTCCGTGGTGTTGTTCCGTGGTGTTGTTCCGTGGTGTTGTTCCGTGGTGTTGGTCCGTGGTGTTGTTCCGTGGTGTTGGTCCGTGGTGTTGGTCCGTGGTGTTGTTCCGTGGTGCTGTTCCGTGGTGTTGTTCCGTGGTGTTGTTCCGTGGTGTTGTTCCGTGGTGTTGGTCCGTGGTGTTGGTCCGTGGTGTTGTTCCGTGGTGCTGTTCCGTGGTGTTGTTCCGTGGTGTTGGTCCGTGGTGTTGGTCCGTGGTGTTGTTCCGTGGTGTTGGTCCGTGGTGTTGGTCCGTGGTGTTGTTCCGTGGTGCTGTTCCGTGGTGTTGTTCCGTGGTGTTGGTCCGTGGTGTTGGTCCGTGGTGTTGCTCCGTGATGTTTCCCGCGTGTGTTCCGTGCCGCCTGCTTTCTTCTGACTTGACAGTGTCCTCAGGTCTTTTTATACAGTTTTTTAGTCCTTAGGCGAGATGTCCAGGTGTTGTTCCCCAGGACATCGTTCTGGGAGATCATCCTTAGGTAAGTGTCCCGGTATTGTTCACCGGGAAATCGGTCCGGGAAATCGTCTTTAGGTAAATATCCAGATATCGTTCCCCAGGAAATCTTTCTGTGTACTCAGGTGAGTTTGGGCAGGGTCTGGATGAAGAGGGGGAAGAGGCCTCCGCCTCCTCCTTCTCCATCTGCCTACCCACACACTCATTACACAGGTGGTGCATCCATTGTCTCACCATCCTCCCTCCCTGGGTTATCTGGTAGCTGGAAATGATCTTGTCCTAAAGGTGTAATGGCTGAGTCTTTGGGCCATTATTGTAGGCCAGCTGCAGTCCGGTTATCCTTTGTTGGGGCACATCTTGATTCATGATCTAATCACAAGGCGATTTGCATCCAGGATTCATAGACAGGATTCCTACAGAGAGGCAAAGGAAAACCCTCATGGCTCCTCTCACCTTCCCAGCTGCAATTGCAAAACAAATATGGAAGTGGAGGTTGAGGTGAATGAAATGACAGAAGGGACACCATCTGAGATATAACCTTAAGGCCAAGTAGCCTGCCCCCCACATCAGAACTTGTTCCCTTAAAAAAAAGAAGAGGGTAATTGTTATTGGTGATTCCCTCCTGAGGGGAACAGAGGGCACCATATTTTGGCCAGATCCTTCCTGCAGGGAATTCTGCTGCCTCCCTAGGGCCTGGGTCAGAGATATTACCAGAAGGCTGCCTAGTCTGGTACAGTCCTCTGATTACAATCCCTTCATAGTTGTGCAGGTAAGGAACAATGATGTTGAAACCAGAGGTCCCAAGGCAATCAAAAAGGACTTCAAGGCTCTGGGAGAACTGGTTGAGGGGTCAGGGGCACAGGTAATTTTTTCATCAATACCCTTAGTTGCAGGAAGGAATACTGAAAAGAACAGGACAGGAGGTGTAATTAACAGGTGGCTCAGAGCCTGCTGCCACAAACAGAATTTTGGGGTTTTGATCTTGGGGAACTTTCTATGGCACCAGGTCCACCAGCAACAGTTGGAGTACATCCATCCCAGAGGGGTAGAAAAATCCTAGCACATGAGAACAGCCTATCCCCCAAAGGGAAAAAGGTTCTAGGAAGGGAGTTGGCAGGTCTCATTGACAGGGCTTTAAACTAGATTTGAAGGGGGAAGGGGCTGAAACCAGTCTCCCCAGACAGGAGTCTGAGGGTGGTAAGCTAGAGTCAGGGATGAAACCAGCAGCCCAGCTGAAGTGCATGTACACTAATGCATGCAGCATGGGTGATAAACAAAAGGGTCTGGAAGCCTTGTTACCGCAAGAAAGTTATGATGTAGTTGCCATCACAGAAACATGGTGGGATGACTGACATGACTGGAGCACTGTAATTGATGGCTACAGGCTCTTCAGGGGAAACAGGTGAGGAAAAACGGGTGGAGGGGTAGCCCTGTACATCAGGGAGGCTCTAGATGCCATGGAACTAGAGATTTAGGATGATCAAGTTGAGTGCCTATGGGTGAAAATTAGAGGGAAGGCCAACAAGGCTGACATCCTGGTTGGAGTGGTTGGACCACCAAACCAGGAGGAAGAGGTTGATGAATTATTTTATTGGAAGCTAGAGGCTGTCTTGAGATCACCAGATTTTGTTCTTATGGGCGATGTTAACCTGCCTGATATCTGCTGGGAACTTAACACAGCAGAGAGGAGGCAGGCTAGAAGGTTCTTAGAGTGTATGGAGGATAGATTCTTATCCCAGCTGCTGAGTGAGCCTACCAGAGGTAAGGCTTTGCTTGACCTTCTTTTTACCAATAGAGAAGGGCTGGTGGGAGATGTGGTGGTTGGAGGCTGTCTGGGGTCCAGTGACCATGAAATAATTGAGTTTTCAATATGTGGTCAATGTAAGAGGGGCAGCAACAAAACCTCCACTCTGGACTTCCAGAGGAGAACTTCAGGTTACTGAGGGAACTAGCTCAGAAGGTACCTTGGGAAACAGCCTTTAAAAACAAAGGGGTCCAGGAAGGCTAGACCTACTTCAAGAAAGAACTCTTGAAGGCACAGGAACAGGCTGTGCCAATGTGCTGGAAAATGAGCCGCCGGGGCAGACGGCCAGCGTGGATGGGCAATGAGCTTCTGAACGAATTAAGGGAAAAAAGAGGGTGTATCATCTTTGGAAGGAAGGAGAGATTACCCATGAAATTTTAAGGGTGTTGCTAGGTCATGTAGGAAAACAATTAGAGTGGCAAAAGCCCATTCAGAGCTTAGACTGGCCTCTGCTGTGAAGGACAAAAAAATCCTTTTACAAATATATTAATGGCAAGAGGAGGGGCAAGGACAATCTCCACTCCTTAGTGGATATGGAGGGGAATATTGTAACAAAAGATGAGGAAAAGGCAGAGGTACTTAACACCTTCTTTGCTTCAAATTTTAATATCAAGTTACGTTGTCTTGCAGACAACTGGCCCCCTGAGCTGGCAGATGGAGTCAGGGAGCAGTATAGTTCCCCTGTGATCCATGAGGAATTAGTTAGAGACCTGTTGAGCTACTTGGATCCCCACAAGTCCATGGGACCATATGGGGTCCATCCTAGGGTGCTGAGAGAGCTGGCAGATGAGCTGGCCAAGCTGTTCTGCATCATTTTTCACCAGTCCTGGCTCACTGGAGAGGTTCCAGATGACTGGAAGCTGGCCAATGTAATGCCCATCCACAGAAGGGCTGGAAGGAGAAGCCAGGGAGTTCCAGGCCTTGTCTGCCTGACCTCAGTGCCAGGCAAGACTATGGAAGAGGTCACCTTGAGTGCAATCACACAGCACTGGCAGGATGGCCAAGGGCTCAGGCCCAGCCAGCATGGATTTAGGAAGGGCAGGTCCTGCCTGACCAACCTGATCTCCTTCTATGATCAGGTGACCTGCCTAGTGAGGAGGCTGTGGATGTAGTCTACCTGGAATTCAGCAAGGTCTTTGGTACCCTCCCCTACAAGAGTGGTGGTGAATGGTGCCACATCCAGCTGGCAGACAGTCACTAGTGGTGTCCCCCAGGCATCAGCGTTGGGCCCAATTCTATTCACTATTTTGGTGGGTTTAGGATATGCCTTTTCAATTTAGTTACAGATTTTGAGCAGAAAACTAGAGAAATATAAATCAATCACTATTGGGTGTAAAAGGAAATGAAAATATTATTCTAAACAAATTCATTAGGTAAATATCTGGAAAAAGAGGAGCTGTACCATAACAGTTCTCCCCTTTTCTCTTCTGATCTCAGCTGTTTTGTTTCTCTTGGGAGAGATAATCTGTGTTATTTGTGTGATGGGTTGAGCCCAACCCCTCCCCACCACGGGCAAAAATGAGACTCAGACAAACGGATTGCGAAAGTGGTGGAAAGTTTAAATGGAAAGCAGTGAATGTTTACAGAGGACCAGAAGCAGAGTGACAAAAGAGATCTCAGAGCATACCCAGAAACATCCCATCCTCCCCTGAGGGTACACCCAAAACCCCCAGGACTCTTTCTTCCTCCCCCTCCTCCACTGCTAGGCTAATCTCAGCTAGCCAGATCTGAGATTGCCCATCCCCCCGGCCTTGGGCCTAGCTAGGCCCACAAGGCCAGGAGACATCTCACCCCAGTTACCAGGTGGCAGTGAGGGAAGAAAAGAGGAAGTGCCAGGACCTCCGCTGAGATCTTCTAGGGGAGCAGGGTATTACGGGATTAAATACCTGATTTCCTGTTCCCACCCACTGGGCTGGACTCCTTTGTCCCTCATATGAACACAGCAGGGAGCACCTAGCCCAAACTGCTACACTTTGGCTGAACTTTGCTAAGTCTAACCCACTGCTTCTCTCTCTGTGCTCCTTTTTTCCCTTGGGACAGGGGGTAGGGAGGCAGTGGAATGACTTCTGTGGTCTCTTGACTGGGGGGGTGGTTTTCGTGTTGTTTGCTATCTGTAAATATCTGTATCATATTGTAAATACTGTGTATTTTGTACATATTCATTACATTCCATTGTAAGGTATAGATTTTACTTGTAAATACAGGTTCATTTGCTTCTGACTGAGTGGGTCTGGCAAAGTTAATGTCGGGGTGGAGAACTTCAACACACGACATTACAAAAATAATTGGTGCCTATCCAAGATGGGGCAATTGCTTGATTGATTCATTCCTGCTCAGATTAAGGAAGCAAAATGAAGCTGTTTTGGGTTTTGTGGCATTTGATATATTCTGCTCTGATGGTGATTTTATATAGATGGTGTGTGGCAATGATGTTTGATAAATTGGGAAGATATTTGGCATACAAACTCTTCCTTTGATTTAAATACAAGCTGAAAATGCTGTATGACCACTGCTTAGGATTTCTTTGTCTTAAAAAGTATGGTAATAGGACTGCAGCAGTTCCCACAGAAATATATGAATTCAGCACTCCTGTAGCTGAGAGCTATGTGAGCATCTGGGATCCAAAAATTATTTGCTACATGTAATTCCATTATTGGTAATGTGTTCTTGTTAATGGCACTGCTCTGAGAGAGATGTGCAGTGAATAAGTGTTCTATTTTTAGATGCAGCAGAGACGGGACTAGTTCTAATTCAAATGCAGAAGTTTCTACTGATGATTAAGATACAGAGACAGGACAAATAGGGCCAACAGCTGGAAACAGGCAGGCAGGAGTTAATGGGAAAGCAGCTCTGAATGAGATCTGTGGAAGTTCTGGCATTCAGCCAATGGTGGGGGCAGACACAGCCCACAACTGCAGCACCATTACCTATGATGTTGGCCAATTGGCAGTGCCAGCAGCTAAGATGGTGGCTGTGGCTTCACCCGCAGCCATTAATGAGGCAAAAGACGTCTGCCTGCAGCAGCAGGAGTGGGAGCAAGTTCTGCAGCAGTTGCTGGGTCCCAAAGTTCACCCAACCATGCTGTTTCTTTGAAAACCCCATCTGCTTCTGCAAAGTCTGCTGTAAATTCAAATGCAGCTCCAGTTAAAAAAATAGCAGCTTTGGATAAAAGGGGCAGACGCTAAGGCAGATAAAGAAGCAGAGGAACAGCAAGAACAGCAAGATCTGTCTGCTGGTCAGGGACATTCTGTTAAAAAGGATCCTTCTGAGATTGGAGAGAAAGTTTGCCTTAAAGATATAGCTGAATTACTGAGACCATCAGTGGATAGTGGAGATGCAGGACAGAATACAGGCTCTGGTAAGTAAGGAGCTAATAGAGGTGCTTCTGAACTTAAAGAGGTCCTTAGGAGAGTATCATTAGGATTATGGAGACAGCAGCCTCAAGAAGATGAAACTGATGAAGATGATGGAGATCAAGATGACATTCAGAGAGCAAACACCCCCAGGCTAGAAATTAGGCATGTGACAAAGGATTACATTGGAGGAACATGGCTAGGAAGATGTTAAGATACAGGGGCACCAGCTTTAGAAATGGGGGACAAGTCAGCATCTCAGCTTGGAACCCTCTTGAAAGATAGTGGAATGGATTGGCATCTAGGCATGTGTCTTGGTAAGATTTTGCTGTGGACATGCCTTCTGCTAGCAGCTTTTATGAGGTACCCATCCAGAGATGACCTTCCATGGAACCCTAAGGCTTGGAACACCATGGATAAGGGAATTAAGTGGTTGAGAGAGTTTGCTGAGAGAAAGGTGATGTATGGAGACCATGGTACTCTGAATCCTGCTCAAATTCCTGTGGGAACAGGTCTTGCCAAAAAGCTCATAAAAGTTGGTCCTCCTAATTGTGCTACTCTTCTGGCCAGCAGAACTGTTGCAAGAAATTGTGGGGGAATGCCTCCTACTGCTGGCCATTTCACTGACCAAATGAGACAATTGGAGGATAGCCTTACATGAGTTTCTTTGGTTTTAGCCATTGAAACTCTGTCTGGTGAGATAAAGAATTTCATGAAAGAGACAAAGGAGGAATTTAAAACCTTCATATCCAAATTGGCACAAGGAGATAATTTCAATTCTTCTTCTTCCAGATGGATACAAGTTTCAGCTGTTAGAAACAGACATACTCCTAGGTGGCCATTCCAAAACAGGTCAAACCAAACCAGGCAACAGAGGCAATCACATGGAAGTATTTGGATAACTCTGTGTGATCAGTTCAGTGAGAACATGAACAGATGGGATTGTCAACCAATTTGTGATCTTTTCAGGAGATTAAGGGAACTGCAGAGTGGCAGAACCCGAGGTAGCAATACCAGAAGGGTAGCTGTTACTTCCTCAGTTTCCCAGAACAATTCTAATAGCTCCAACAGTGATTCCAACACTGCTAACTGCACATGCGGATGTATTCCCCATAATTAGGGGTGCCCTGTCTTCTGCCACAGGGAAGAGAGGGACAGTGGAGACAACAGAATCTATTGGGATGTGTACATCCAGTGGCCTGGCACTTCAAAATTTCAGAAGTACAGGGCCTTGGTTGACACAGGGACTCAGTGCACCATAATGCCATCACATTACCAGGGATCAGAGGCTATAACTATTTTGGGAGTCACTGGTAGATCTCAAGAGTTAACTAAGATAGAAGTTGATATAAGTTTAACTGGTAAACAGTGGAAGAAGCATTCTGTTGTGACAGGACCTGACGCACCTTGTATTCTGGGAATTGATTTTCTGAGAGAAGGGCATTTCAAAGACCCTTAGGGTTACAAATGGGCTTTTGGAGTAGCATCAGTAGAAAGTGATGGACAAACATTGAAGCTGTCTATTAGACCTGATCTTTCCGACGAATCTGCAGCTGTGGGACAACATGAGATAGAGGATGTGAAGTTGCCAGTTGCTTCTCAGACTGTGCATCACAGACAATACAGAACCAACCGTGACTCTTTGTTGCCCATTCAGAATCTGATTCGTCAGTTGGAGAGTCAGAAAATCATCAGCAAAACTCATTCACCTTTCAACAGTCCAGTGTGGCCTGTGCGAAAGTAGAATGGAGACTGGTGTCTGACAGTCGACTACCGAGCCCTGAATGAAATAAATCCACCCATGAGTGCAGCAGTACCAGACATGATGGAACTGCAGTATGAGCTGGAATCCAAAGAGGCCAAATGGTATGCTACCATAGACATTGCTAATGCTTTCTTCTCTATTCCTATAGCAGGGGAATGCAGGCCTCAGTTTGCTTTCACCTGGAGAGGAATCCAGTTCGGTTTCAACAGATTGCCTCAAGTCTGGTTGCACAGTTCAACATCTGGCATGCAGTGATCCATGATGCTCTGGAGGAAGGTGGTGCTCCAGAACACATCCAGTTCATCGATGATATCATCGTCTGGGGTAAAACTGCTGAGGAAGTCTTTGAGAAAGGTAACAAAATCATTGACATTCTTCTGAATGCAGGTTTTGCCATCAAGTGTGACAAGGTGAAAGGACCTACCAGAGAGATCCAGTTTCTGGAAGTGTGGTGGCAGGATGGTCACTGTCACATTCCAGTGGAAGTGGTAAACTGAGTCTCTACCAAGGCAAATCCCATGAGCAAGCAAGAAACTCTGTGTTTCTTGGGGATAGTGGGATTTTGGAGACTGCACATTCCTGGATACAGTCAGATTGTGAAACCTCTGTATGATGTGACTCAAAAGAGAAACAGTTTCCAGTGGGGACCTGAGCAACAGGTAGCCTTTGACCAGATAAAACAAGAAGTAATCCAAGCAATGGGTCTGGGACCTATCTGAACTGGTCCAGAACATGAACACTTTGTATACAGCTGCAAGTGACAATGGTCCAACCTGGTGCTTGTGGCAAAGAGCTCCAGGTGAGACACATGAATGACCTCTTGGTTTCTGGAGTTGAGGTTACAGAGGCTCAGAGGTAAATTATACTCCAACAGAGAAGTTGATTCTAGCTGCCTATGAAGGAGTAAAAGCTGCTTCTGAAGTAAGTGGAACTGAGTCACTGCTTCTTCTAGCTCCTAGATTGCCTGTTTTGAACTGGATGTTCAAAGGTAAAGGTTCTACACCACATCATGACACAGAGGCAAAGGATGGAGAAGGAGAATCCAGTCAATTTACAGAGGTAAAAGCTGTCCAGCTAGCTCTTGATGTAGCTGAACATGAGAGATGGCCAAAGCTTTATCTCTACACTGACTCATCTCTACATGACCCCTATGTTCTGTGGGGTTTGCTCAAGGACTGGAAAAAAAATGGTTAGCAGAGAAATGTAAAAGCCTACTTGGGCTGCTGACCTGTGGCAGGACATTGCTGCTCAAATCAAGAGAATTCCAGTGAAGGTGAGACACGTGGATGCTCAAATTTCTAAGAGCAAAGCTACTGAGGAACAACACAACCATCAGGCAGATCTAGCTGCAAGAGTTTCTCAAGTTGACGTGAACTCTGATCTTGACTGGAAACACTGAGGTAGATATTCTTAGCTTGGTGGGCTCCCAATTCATCAGGACATCAAGTCAGAGATGCAACCTACCAGTGGGCTCATGACAGATCTGTAGACATTTCCATGGATGCTATCACACAAGTCATCCATGACTGTGACATTTGTGCTGCTATTAAGCAGGCAAAGCGAATCAAGCCCCTGTGGTATGGTACAGATGGTCCAAGTACAAGTATGGTGAGGCCTGGCAGATTGACTATATCACTCAACCACATTCTGGTAAGCAATATGTGCATACTATGGTAGAGGCAAACACTGGATGGTTGGAAACTTATCCTGTTCCACACCGAATTGCATGCAACATCATTCTTGGTCTGGAGACAAAAATCCTGTGGAGCCATGGAACTCCAGAAAGAACTGATTCAGACAACAGAACTGGGGTTCTGTTGTCTGCCATGGGGGTTGGATCTTTGAAAAACTGGGAAAAACATTTAGCACAAGCAACCTGGCTGGTAAATAGTAGAGGTTCAGTGAATCGAGCTGGACCTGCACACTCGGATTTAGTGATGATCTGGACAAGGGGATTGAGTCCATCGTCAGTAAATTTTCAGATGACACCAAACTGGGAGCAGGTGTTGATCTGTTAGAGGGTAGAAGGGCTCTTGTCATGGTTTGGGAGGCCAATTCTCCCACCACAGGCAAAAAATAATGGCTCAGACAAATGGATTGCAAAGAAATGGTAGAAAGTTTAAATGGAAAAACAAATAAAGCAACAATGAAAGTTTTACAGAGAACCACAAGCACCATGACAAAAGAGAGAGATCCCAGAACATACCCAAGAACGTCCCATCCCCACCAGGGGTACACCCAAAGCTCCCCCAGGGCTCTTTCTCCCCCCACCCCACCCAACCCAGGGAGGCAGCTCACACCATGCTACCTAGGCAGCAGCAGGGGACGAAAGAGGAAGTAAGGACCCATGTGGATGTTTTATAGAGGAGCAGAGGATTATGGGTGAAATACCTGGTTTCCTGTGACCACCCAATGGGCAGGACCCTTTTGGGACCTCCCAGGCGTGGTCTGTGCAGTGGCATCCGGGCCAGCACCCAGCCTAAACCACCACAACCCTGCAGAGGGACCTTTACAGGCTGGACAGATGGCCAGAGTCCAACATGATGGCATTTAACAAGTCCAAGTGCTGGGTTCTGCATTTTGGTCACAACAGCCCCATGCAGAACTACAGGGTGGGGTCAGAGTGGCTGGAGAGTGCCAGGCAGAAAGGGACCTGGGGGCACTGGTTCACAGCCAGCTGAACATGAGCCAGCACTGTGTCCATGTGGCCAAGGCCAATGGCATCCTGGCCTGCATTAGGAATAGTGTGGCCAGCAGGAGCAGGGAGGTCATTGTGCCCCTGTACTCAGCTCTGGTTAGGCCACACCTTGAGTTCTGTGTCCAGTTCTGAGCTCCTCAATTTAAGAAGGACATTGAGACACTTGAATGTGTCCAGAGAAGGGCAACAAGGCTGGTGAGAGGTCTTGAACGCAATCCCTATGAGGAGAGGCTGAATAAGCTGGGGTTGCTTAGCCCAGAGAAGAGGAGACTCAGGGAGACCTTATTGCTGTCTACAACTACCTGAAGGGAGGTTGTAGCCAGGTGGGGGTTGGTCTCTTCTCCCAGGCAACCAGCACCAGAACAAGAGGACACAGTCTCAAACTGTACTAGGGGAAGTTTAGGCTCAAGGTGAGGAGAAAGTTCTTCACAGAGAGAGTTGTTAGCCATTGGAATGGGCTGCCTGGGGAGGTGGTGGAGTTACTTTCCCTGGAGGTGTTCAAAAAAGGATTGGACATGGCACTTGAAGCCATGATTTAGTTAGTAATGAGGTATTAGGTAATAGGTTGGACTTGGTGATCTCTGAGGTCTTTTCCAATTTCCTATTCTATTGATTCTATTCTATTCTATTCTATTCTATTCTATTCTATTCTATTCTATTCTATTCTGTTCCAGCTGGCAGCCAGTCACTAGTGGTGTGCCTCAAGGATCAGTGCTAGGCCCCATGCTCTTTAACATCTTTATTGATGATCTGGATGAGGGCATTGAGTCCATCATCAGTAAATTTGCAGACAACACCAAGCTGGGGGCAGGAGTTGATCTGCTGGAGGGCAGAGAGGCTTTGCAGAGGGACCTCGACAGGCTGGACAGATGGGCAGAATCCAAGGGCATGAGATGTAACACATCCAAGTGCCGGGTTCTGCACACTGGCCACAACAACCCCAGGCAGTGCTACAGGCTGGGGTCAGAGTGGCTGGAAAGTGGCCAGGCAGAGAGGGACCTGGGGGTGCTGGTTGATGGGAGGCTGAACATGATCCTGCAGTGTGCCCAGGCAGCCAGGAAGGCCAATGGCATCCTGGCCTGCTTCAGGAACAGTGTGGCCAGCAGGAGCAGGGAGGTCATTCTGCCCCTGTACACTGCACTGGTTAGGCCACACCTTGAGTCCTGTGTCCAGTTCTGGGCCCCTCAGTTTAGGAAGGATGTTGACTTGCTGGAACGTGTCCAGAGAAGGGCAACAAAGTTGGTGAATGGTTTGGAACACAAGCCCTATGAGGTGAGGCTGAGGGAGCTGGGGTTGCTTAGCCTGGAGAAGAGAAGACTGAGGGGCGACCTTCTTGCTCTCTACAACTACCTGAAGGGAGGTTGTAGACAGGTGGAGGTTGGTCTCTTCTCCCAGGCAGCCAGTACCAGAACAGAGGACACAGTCTCAGGCTGTGCCAGGGCAGGTTTAGACTGGATGTTAGGAAGAAGTTCTACACGGAGAGAGTGATTGCCCATTGGAATGGTCTGCCTGTGGAGGTGGTGGAGTCACCTTCATTTGGAGGTGTTCAGGAGGAGACTTGATGGGGTGCTTGGTTGCATGGTTTAGTTTTTTAGGTGGGTTGGATTGGTTGATTTTCTTGGATGCAATGATCCTGAAGATCTTTTCCAACCTGGTCTATTCTGTTCTATTCTATTCTATTCTATTCTATTCTATTCTATTCTATTCTATTCTATTCTATTCTATTCTATTCTATGCTATGCTATTCTATGCTATGCTATGCTATGCTATTCTAATTGATTAGTGTACAGTCTTCTCCTGATATATTCTTGCATCCTCCTCTTTGTCTCTGTGCTGTAGACCATACTGTGAATATAAAGCCATATGACTTGACTCAGTCAAAATGCATCTTCCCAGCTTTTGGTAAGTAGAGGATGAACTAAGGAGCTTTTCTTAGAGTTTCTAATATAGAAAGTGATTTTGCATAGTGTGGTTAGTGTGCCACTTTCCCATGTGATTGCACAGAGTCCCTGAAATCAAAACAAAGGGCATTTCTGGAAGTTTGAAATAGGATCATACCAATTGTAATATGTCAGTGTTGGTTTGTTGAAGAGGGCAATATTTGAGCAGTGATTAGTTCTGTTCTTATGTTTAGCTCTTACTGAACGTTGCAGTCAGGTAGATCTGGGTAAGCACCAGGAACAAGTTCCAACAGATAATGCAGAAATCAGTGACCAGAGTCAGTGTTTCCACACCACTGCTGTTTTCTTTACTTCATGGCAAGAGAAACAAGGCTGAGTGGCAGCTTTTGTTAAACTGTTTCCTGGCAATGTGTAGGATAAGCTTATTTGAAACAAACATATTTTTCTAATCCCTGATTAAGAAAACTGAACATCTATCTCTACAGATGACATGATTGTTCCAGCAGCCTTTCCTACACACATGGCAGCCAGACCAGTAGCTGCATCTAACAATCCAAGTGTATTGTGGTGGTGGTGGTGGTCTGTTTCTGTTTTTCTTTCCTTTTTAATCTTCCTGAGTTTTCCCTCGCCATGTTCTAGCATACATCTTGCCTCCCTACACTGATAAATGGAGAGAATGGGATGGATATATCTATTTACACACACACACACATCTATATCATATATAAAACATAATATACACAATGTATAAATATACTGTATATATAAAACATATAAAAAGACACAGTTTATTCACATATATATGTATTAAAATATATGTGTATATATATATATATTTAAAATTTGTTTTATTCAGGTACTTCCTTTCTGACTCCCAGAGCTGGTGAGAGAGGATGTAGTTTTTGCAACTGTCAGTACCAGACTATCTGGGGAAAAAAAATTCTTCCTCAGTTCCTTCCACTGAAACATTAATTTTCACAAACATGACATCAGAATTTGGGCTATGCACTTTTTACTCACAACTGTAAGCCATCATTATGGATGAAATGCAGATTTGATTTTCTTTTCCTGATGGGAGCTAGGCTATTATACCAAAACCAATAAAAAGCAAGCCATAGAAAGTAGAGAAATCTGATGAAGAGGTTATTAATGTATGAATATGAAATGTGAACTATGTAAATATTAATGTTATTAATGATTAAAATTATTGATAACTGATGAATCACTATTTTATATACAGATTCTAGTGCATGATTGTGAAATACATTCCATAAGTGGTTTAG
Organism: Picus viridis; assembly: GCA_033816785.1. Classification (NCBI taxonomy): domain Eukaryota; kingdom Metazoa; phylum Chordata; class Aves; order Piciformes; family Picidae; genus Picus; species Picus viridis. The sequence continues at coordinate 69,426,047 of CM066606.1, read as the reverse complement.
TATTTGCAATTTGGACCCAATTAGAATATTTACAGAATTAATTAAAGGAACGAAGGCTGCAATTCTGCTGCTTGTCCACCAGGCGGTGACTTGACAGGATGCTGTCAGCTGCTTAACTATATACAGAGAGTATTACAATGTGTCAGAGGCTTGAACTGGAAATGTTACACTGCTAGGTGCAGGTGCTTTGAACTGAATGTCAATGAGCGGAAAGCACGTGGAAGGTACACTGTGTCCTTTGTAGCAAGGTTAATTGCTGGGCTGCAGCAGAGCAGCTGGTGGGCAACCTTGTCCCTCCTGTGGCAGCCGAGAAGGGGTGGAATGTAAGCTAGCTGGCAGGCAGGCTCCTTTTGCAGGACTCAGGCGGCTCCCTCCAGTCGGCGGGGAGCGGTGCTATGGGGTCGGCCCAGCAGGGCCGGTAGGACTGGTCCCTAGACGGGGTCCGCCCTGCGGCAACAGGCTTCGGGGCTGGCGTGGACGGCCCCGGGAAAGAGGCATGTCTGCGAGGAATGGCAGCTGCGCCTTTGCTGGGCACGAAGGAGAGGGTGGGGCCCTCTCAGAGTGGTCCCGGCTTTGGAGCACAGGCATGGAGAGTGCTCAAGGTTTCCCTGGGGTTCACAGGGCATGGAGCAGTGAAGTGGCAGCTCCTCTTCTCTCCCGCAACGGCAGGGTCACACAGGCATGCAGCTAGGCACTGCTCCTGCTTTATGGGAACTGGTATGTACGGTTGTGGCTTGTCAGTCTGCTGCTTAAGGCTGAGACAGACATTTGGACTACCAGACACAGCTGGTCACTCAGGTGATGCAAAGAATTAGAAATTAAAGAAGGCTCTTGATTAGGGGTTGCTGAGTGGGTAATACATATCTGTGACATTCATTGCTTGCAAAATCAGGATGAGAGGATACGAGATGTAAGGCCTCATTGCATGACTGCTCGGGAAAATGAGGAGGCAAGGCTGTCATCGCGATAAAGGAAGGACAGGAAACAAGGCTACCCTGAGTGTTCTCTCCTCGTCTTTGGAGACTTTTAAAACCCATATGGATGTGTTCTTCTGCAATATCATGTGTGCATAGCTGTATTAGTGGGATGTTGGACTAGATGATCTCCCATTCAGTGGTACTGTGACTATTTTCTTAGCTTGTGTCAATGTTGCTTTGTACTTGGCAATTGTTCACAAGAAATGCATTTACTAGCTGACAATATCAGAAATAGATTTGCAAGGTGAAAGATGACCACTCATGTGCAGCATGAATAAAGGCAAGTTTGACACAGGGAAAGAGCAAGAGAGCTGGTGGATCATGATGTGCTTAAGAATAACATACTGACTTTAGCTATTTTGTTTTGGCACAGGTTTGTCCATCCTGACTATGAGGAATATTTGCAGAAAAAAAAAAATTCTGGAATTCCACTTCCCTGGCTTAGTTTTGAGGCAAGGTTCACAGAAAGGGGTGGCCCAGCTACTCTAATGGATGGATTTGGACAGTAAAATGGGGAGAAGGCTGTCAGAGGCAGACCTGATGATAGCCATGGGAATTTACCTGCATGCTGAGGTTGATAGGAAGAAACACTGGCAGGTGTGATGTAGCAGGGTGATTTGCAGCATGAGGAGTAGTTCTGAATGAGTTAAAGTGATCTCTGCTTTTTTTGTTGTTGTTCAGGCTATCAAATGTGCAGACGCAGGAAGGAAGGCAGTATTTAAGAGCTGCTGTCACGCAGTATGCAGTAGCTGGTTGCTCCAGTTTCAGCCAGAACAGTCTGAGAATGTGAGGGTTAATATGATGCCTATGTGTGTATGTAAATTCCCTTCTCTAGTCCTAATCAACTCTTTCCTCTTCTCCAGCCTTCAGTGTTATTTGATGCAGCTGTAGTGCAGAGAGGGACCACTTCACAAGCTGTAGGAACTTTGTATATAGATATTTCCAGACTCTGTCTTCTGCATACTGGGGTTTCAAAGGTCCTGCATCTTCTAAGCACTCGTGGGGGGTTCTATAATGGCAACTTAATTAGGTTCAAGCTTGGGCTTATTCTCAATGGCTCAGTCAATGATGCCAGACGGATGGGTCAGTATAGGGTGAGAATTCATGCATTTCCATTTAGGAAGAGATAGTATCATAGTATCAGTCAGGGTTGGAAGGGACCACAAGGATCAGCTAGTTCCAACCCCCTGCCATGGGCAGGGACACCCCACACTAGATCAGGCTGGCCAGAGCCTCGTCCAGCCTGGGCTTAAACACCTCCAGGGACGGGGCCTCAACCACCTCCCTGCACAACCCGTTCCAGGGCTTCACCACTCTCATGGGGAAGAACTTCTTCCTCATGTCCAGCCTGAATCTTCCCACCTCCAACTTCATTCCATTCCCCCTAGTCCTGTCACTACCTGATAGCCTGAGAAGTCCCTCCCCAGCCTTCTTGGAGGCCCCCTTCAGATACTGGAAGGCCACAATGAGGTCACCTGGGAGCCTTCTCTTCTCCAGACTGAACAGCCCCAACTCCTTCAGTCTGTCCTCATAGGAGAGGTGCTCCAGCCCTCTGATCATCCTCGTGGCCTTTCTCTGGACATGTTCCAGCACCTCCAGATCCCTCTTGTCATAGGGGCTCCAGAACTGGAGGCAGTACTCCAGGTGGGGTCTCACCAGAGCTGAGTAGAGGGGAAGCAGCACCTCCCTTGACCTGCTGGCCACACTTCTCCTGATGCAGCCCAGGATCTGATTGGCTTTCTGGGCTGCAAGTGCACATTGAGAGCTCATGTTGAGCTTCTCATCCACCAGCACCCCCAAGTCTCTCTCCTCAGGGCTGCTCTCCAGCCAGTCACTGCCCAGCCTGGATTTGTGCCTGGGATTGCCTCGACCCAGATGCAGGACCCTGCACTTGGCCTTGTTGAAGCTCATGAGGTTGGTTTGTGCCCACCTCTCCAGCCTGTCAAGGTCCCTCTGGATGGCATCCCTTCCCTCCAGTGTGTCTGCTGCACCACACAGCTTGGTGTCATCAGCAAACTTGCTGAGGGTGCACTCGATGCCACTGTCCATGTCAGCCACAAAGATGTTGAACAAGCCTGGTCCCAGGACTGATCCCTGAGGGACTCTGCTTGTCACTGGCCTCCACTGGGACATGGACCCATTGACAGCCACTCTTTGGGTGCGGCCATCAAGCCAGTTCTTTATCCATCTAGTGGTCCATCCATCAAACCCATGTGTCACCAGTTTGGAGACCAGGAGGTGGTGCGGGACAGTGTCGAAGGCTTTGCTCAGGTCCAGGTAACAAGACATCAGTTGCTCACCCCTCATCTATTAATGTTGTGACCTGTTCACAGAAGGCCACCAGGTTTGTCAGGCAGGATTTGCCCTTGGCAAAGCCATGCTGACTATTCCCAATCACCTCTTCACTGTTCTTCTGAGTCAGTAGTGCCTCCAGGAGGATCTGCTCCATGATCTTTCCGGGCACAGAGGTGAGACTGACTGGCCTGTAGTTCCCTGGTTCCTCCTTCTTACCCTTTTTGAAAATGGGAGCAATGTTTCCCCTTTCCCAGTCTGTGGGGACTTCCCCAGTCTGCCATGACTTTTGGAGTAGAATAGAGGGGGTTTTAGCAACCTCATCTGCCAGTTCTCTCAGCACCCGTGGGTGTGTCCTGTCAGATCCCCTGGGCTTGAACACTTTCAGGTTCTTCAGGTGATCATGAACCTGAGCTTCACTTATGATGGGCAGTTCTTCCTCCCCATCCCTGGCATCGTCTTCCATGACACCAGGAGTGTGGCTGGAGGCCCTTGCAGTGAAGTCTGAGGTAAAGAAGTGATTGAGTACCTCAGCCTTTTCCACATCACTTGTGACCATTTCACCAGTTTCCTGGTGAACAAACCTTACTGGCTAGTGCAAATATGTATGTGAGAGACAGTCAGTCTGGCTTTTGTCTGCTTTGCTACTGAGAAGTTTTATTAGTTTTGATGTGTATTTGACATACTGAGAGCCTTGGTTGAGGTAGCTCATCTGAAGGTACTTGTGGACTGTGGTGCCGTCAGCAACCCAGAGCCTTTGCTGTTTCCCTAGTAGAGGACACTGTGTTTCTCTTCCTGAAGGAAACCTTCACAGCATTCTTGTGGTGACCATGCCCTTTCCTCTGCTGTCAAGGAGCTAAAACATGTGTAAACTGTGCATTCCACATCTCTGCAGACACCTGTGCCAAGTGATGTGTCTTCCCTGTCCTGTTTTTTAACCATGCATTTTTTCCTCCTATGTTTGACAAACTCTTTGCTGCATTTCTAACTCCCAAAAACACATGCAGATGTTGCAACTGTAATGCACAGGTGGTGTTTTCACAGATTGGTCTCTCTCTGCACAAAAGCTCTTTCCCCAGGAAGGGTGGGCAGGAAATGCTCTAGTAGTGGCAGTGTGTCCTGGCCGTGGCTGAGGTTCAGAGGCAGCACAAGGTGAGACACAGGCCTCTAGAGGTCACTGACACACCAAGGCTGGTGGCGAGAGGGGCAAGACTGCTCTGGGAATGGTGTGTGCAGCAAGCTGTGCATAAATAGCCATAGAATTACTTCAGCTAGAAAAGGCGTTTAAAATTGTTGAGTCCAATCATCACCTAATGCTACCAAGTCTGGTGATATACCATGTCCCTTAGCACCACATCTATGCATCTTTTAAACACCCCCATGGATGGGGAGTCAACCGTCTCTCTGGGGAGCCTATACCAGTGTTTGCTAAGGCTTTCAGCAAAGAAATCTTTCCTAATGTCCAATCTAAACCTCTGGTGCAACTTGAGGCCACTTCCTCTCATCCCCTCATTTGTTACAGGGGAGAAGAGGCCAACACCCTTGCTACCACCGCCCTTCAGGTAGTTATAGAGAGTGAGAAGGTTTCCTCTCAGCCTTCTTTTGTCTAAACAACTGCAGTTCCCTCAGCCACTGCTCACAAGATCTGTTCTCCAGACCCTTTACCACCTTTGCTGTCCTTTGAATTTGCTCCAACAGCTCAATGTCTTTCTTGTAGTGAGAGCCCCAAAACTGAATATAGTACTCAAGATGTGATCTCACCAGTGTTGAGTACAGGGGGACAGTCACTTCCCTAGTCTTGCTTGTCACACTGTGGATGCAGGAATGTACGTTAGAATAGAATAGAATAGAATAGAATAGAATAGAATAGAATAGAATAGAATAGAATAGAATAGAAAGAAAAGAAAATAATTTACCAGGTTGGAAGAGACCTGTGAGATCATACAGTTCAACCTATCATCCAACACTGTCTAATCAACTAAACCATGGCACCAAGCACCCCATCAAGTTTCTTCCTAAACACCTCCAGTGATGGTAACTCCACTACCTCCCTGGGCAGCCCATTCCAATGGGCAATCACTCTTTCTGTGTAGAACTTCTTCCTAACATCCAGCCTAAACCTCCCCTGGTGCAGCCTGAGACTGTGTCCTCTTGTTCTGGTGCTGGTTGTCTGGGAGAAGATACCAACCTCCACCTGGCTACAACCTCCCTTCAGGTAGTTGTAGACAGCAATAAGGTCTCATATGAGCCTCCTCTTCTCCAGGCTAAGCTAGCCCAGCTCCCTCAGCCTCTCCTTATAGGGCTTGTGCTCCAACCCCCTCAACAGCCTCGTTACCCTTCTCTGGACACACTCCAGCAAGTCAACATCTTTCCTAAACTGAGGGGCCCAGACCTGGACACAGTACACAAGGTGCGGCCTAACTAGTGCAGTGTACAGGGGCAGAATGACCTCCCTGCTCCTGCTGGCCACACTGTTCCTGATATAAGCCAGGCTGCTATTGGCCTTCTTGGTAACCTGGGCATACTGCAGGATCATGTTCAGCCCACTACCAGCCAGTATCCCCAGGTGTCTTTCTGCCTGGCTGTTTTCCAGCCACTCTGACCCCAGCCTGTAGCACTGCATGGGGTTGTTGTGGTCAATGTGTAGAACCCATCACTTAGTTGCGTTAAACCTTATGCCGTTGGACTCTGCCCATCTGTCCATCCTGTCAAGGTCCCTCTGCAGAGCTCTCCTATCTTCTAACAGATCAACACCTGCCCCCAGCTTGGTGTCATCTACAAACTTACTGATGATGGACTCAATCCTATTGTCCAGGTCATCAATAAAGATATTAAAGATCATGGGCCCCAGCACTGATCCCTGGGGACACCACTAGTGACTGGCTGCCAGCTGGATGTGGCACCATTCACCACCACTCTCTGGGCTTGGCCCTCCAGCCAGTTCCTGACCTATTCTATTCTATTCTATTCTATTCTATTCTATTCTATTCTATTCTATTCCTTCTTGGCCACTTGAGTAACCAGGGCAGATTTTGTGCTTGAGAACTGCTGCAAAGAAATGAATGAAATCCAGGGAAATGGCTTGTCCACAGAAAATGTCTGAGGCCTGCAGAGAAACAGTACCAACTGTGCTTGGTACCTTATTCTGCAGAAAAGCATAATGCTATCCGATGGAGGCATAATGTATCTGACAGCATGAAACTGCCAAGGAAAGTGTTGCATCCATAGGGTCAGGACCTGGATCTGATGTCCTGAGGAGCAGAGAGAGGCAGGGATAGCCTCCTAACCAATGGTCTATGGGTACAATTGCAAAAGCAGCCAGATTTTCCATGTAACCATTTCCCCAACTTCACCTGCCATACTGTATATATTGCTACATATAAACAAAGCAAGAGTACCCCAAATCACAAACATGTCAGTCTAGAACAATTAATTTATTTGTAGAGCACATTCTTGTGCCTTCCTATAAGAAACCCCAAAGGGCTGAGAGAAGCCAGTATCATAGTATCATAGTATCAGTCAGGGTTGGAAGGGACCACAAGGATCAGCTAGTTCCAACCCCCCTGCCATGGGCAGGGACACCCCACACTAGATCAGGCTGGCCAGAGCCTCGTCCAGCCTGGGCTTAAACACCTCCAGGGACGGGGCCTCAACCACCTCCCTGCACAACCCATTCCAGGGCTTCACCACTCTCATGGGGAAGAACTTCTTCCTCATGTCCAGCCTGAATCTTCCCACCTCCAACTTCATTCCATTCCCCCTAGTCCTATCACTACCTGATAGCCTGAGAAGTCCCTCCCCAGCCTTCTTGGAGGCCCCCTTCAGATACTGGAAGGCCACAATGAGGTCACCTGGGAGCCTTCTCTTCTCCAGACTGAACAGCCCCAACTCCTTCAGTCTGTCCTCATAGGAGAGGTGCTCCAGCCCTCTGATCATCCTCGTGGCCCTTCTCTGGACATGTTCCAGCACCTCCAGATCCCTCGTGTAATAGGGGCTCCAGAACTGGAGGCAGTACTCCAGGTGGGGTCTCACCAGAGCTGAGTAGAGGGGAAGAAGCACCTCCCTTGACCTGCTGGCCACACTTCTCCTGATGCAGCCCAGGATCTGATTGGCTTTCCGGGCTGCAAGTGCACATTGAGAGCTCATGTTGAGCTTCTCGTCCACCAGCACCCCCAAGTCTCTCTCCTCAGGGCTGCTCTCCAGCCAGTCACTGCCCAGCCTGGATTTGTGCCTGGGATTGCCTCGACCCAGATGCAGGACCCTGCACTTGGCCTTGTTGAAGCTCATGAGGTTGGTTTGTGCCCACCTCTCCAGCCTGTCAAGGTCCCTCTGGATGGCATCCCTTCCCTCCAGCGTGTCTGCTGCACCACACAGCTTGGTGTCATCAGCAAACTTGCTGAGGGTGCACTCGATGCCACTGTCCATGTCACCCACAAAGATGTTGAACAAGACTGATCCCTGAGGGACTCCGCTTGTCACTGGCCTCCACTGGGACATGGATCCATTGACAGCCACTCTTTGGGTGCGGCCATCAAGCCAGTTCTTGCTGATGTCAGCCCAGATTTGCCCTGTATGTGCCACACTACCTCATATTGGTATTCACAGAGAAAAAAAAAAAAGGAAGAATGTAGTCAGTCAGGGAGCTTTGCCCAAAAGTATGCTAGGGCTGGATAGGATCTGGGGTTACAGTGTTACAGTACTTTGGAATCACAGTATCACAGTATTACCAAGGTTGGAAGAGACCTTGAAGATCATCGAGTCCAACCTGTAACCACAAACCTCACGACTAGACCATGGCACCAAGTGCCACATCCAGTCCCCTCTTGAACACCTCCAGGGATGGCGACTCAACCACCTCCCCGGGCAGCCCATTCCAATGGCGAATCACTCTCTCGAGTGGAAGGGTTGGAAGGGACCTCCAGAGGGCATCACATCTAACCTTGCTGACAAAGCAGGATCACTTAGGATTTTCTGCACAGGAACGCATCCAGATGGATTTTGAATGTGTCCAGAGAAAGACACTCAACAACCTGTCTGGGCAGCCTGTTCCAGCACTCCATCAGCCTCACTGTAAATAAGTTTCTCCTCATGTTGAGGTGAAATATTCTATGTTCAAGCTTGAACCCATTGTTTCCTGTGTTATTACCGTGCACCACTGAAAAGAGCTTGGCCCCCTCTACTTGACACCCACCCCTCAGATATTCATAGATGTTGGTGAGAACCTGTAGTGGGTTGAGGCAGCCCCCTCCCCACCACAGGCAAAATAATGACTCTGACAAATGGATTGCAAAAGTGATGGAAAAGTTTAAATAGAAAAGGGTGAATGTGCACAAAAGAACCAGAAACAGTGACAGAAGAAACCCCGAAACAGACCCGGATACATCCCATCGCCACCTGAGGGTGGGCCCAAGATCCCCAGGGCTCGTTCTTCCCCCCCTCCACTGCTAGGCTAGTCTCAGCTGCCCAGGCCTGAGACCACCCATCCCCCTGGCTGGGAGATGTCTCCCCTAGTTACCGGGTGCTGGCAAAGGAAGAAAGAGAAAGAGGCGGACCCCATGCAAGATCTTATAGCGGTGCAGGGGATTGTGGTAGGAGATACCTGGCTTCCTGTGCCCACCCACTTCTGGACACAGGAAGTACACCATGCAGTATGGGGCACCCAGCCCAAACCACCACACGATCCCTCTCAGTGTTCTCTTTGCAGGACTAAACAGCCCCAGGGATCTCAGTCTCTTTATAGGGGAGATGCTCAAGTCCCTTAATCATCCTTGTGGCTCCCCATTGGATTCTCTCCATCAGTTCTCTGTCTCTCTTGAACTGGGAAGCCCCAAACTGGACACAGTGTTCCAGGTTTGGTCTCACAAGGCAGAGTACAGGGGAGAAGTGCCTCCCTAGTCCTGCTGGACACCCTTTTCTTGATGCATCCTAGGATAACCATTGTCTCTCTGTAATGCCTGCCATGGAGTGACCACATGCCTAACTGAGACACCTGGAATGTGCTGCAGGTCTCCTTGGAAAACATAAAAGCACTGTTTGAGCTGCAGGTGTGTCAGCCAAGGCATACCAAATAGTAATGCATAATGACCATTTGTACTAGTTTGTTCGTACAACTGCTTTGTAGTTTATCACTATAACGTTTAAGCAAATTTTATTGTCTAATATATTTCGCCTTGAAGCAACCAAGTTGAACAAGAAAATAAAGCTCCTAGTTCACAAGTGCAAACACGTGAATGTTATTGAAAAATCAGGACATAGAGGGGAATAGCGCTGGTAAGCAATTGTCTGTCTTTGCTGACCTGGGCGTAGCCGCCCACTTTTCTCAGCATTGTTCTTCCTGCACTTTGAGCTGGTGGGAGAGGAACTCCCACCCTGTGGGTCCCACTGCCCATGGCCCTCCCTTCTGCCTCTCCTTCCTTACTTAACCTCTGCGTGAGGCTGGCTGCCCTAAGTCAGTAAATCTGCTGGGCTTTGCACAAACGACTTCTAATGTAAATATTAGAGGACTGTAGAAAGCCTCTCTGATGGTGCTGGCTCTTCTAAGACATGGTTTCAAAGTGCTGTGTTGATTCTTATCATCACAGTCTCAGCAATGAACTTCCTTTCAATCACTTGGCTGTGTGCCTTTTTTTTCCTTTCTCTCTCTTGAGCATAATTTTAATAGCAGATGAATGTACAGATCAAATACACAACCATGAGATTTTTAGTTTAAGAGAAATAACAGATTATTTCTTTGTAAACCATCTAGATGTTATTGTTCCATACATAAGAATAGTTTAAAACCATAATTTTATAGAGGAGAATAGTAATGAAGAATATTATTTTAAAACAGGAAATTTATGTATGTATAAGAACTTGTGAAAACGATACTGATTTCAAGCACATTGTGTTAAACTCTGATGAAGTTCACTGTGCTCTTTCACATAAATAGCTGTATGAATGATTACTGAAGGTTATTTTTCTCACATAGTGATGGGACCTTGGTGTTTGTGACCCTGAATGTGTAGCTGATAATCTATAGGCCAGCTCTACAACTTGTTTCTAAGCACTATTGTTTCTGACAGCCCCACACTGCTGTTGTTCTCTCCTGTTCAGTCTCAATGAATACAAAAGTGTTTTCCACTCATTAGCAGACAGATACTCCCTGAGCTTTTGCATCCCAGACTTTTATTCACACAGAATCACAGAAACCTTCAGGGTGGAGGAGACCCTCAGAATAACCCAGTGCAAATGATAACCTTACTCTGCAAGGTTCACTCCTAAACCATATCCCCAAGCACCACATCCAAATGACCTTTAAACACATCTGGGGATGGTGACTCAACCACCATTCCAATGACCACTCTTTCCGTGAAATTTTTTTCCTAATATCCGGTCTAAACCTACCCAGTCTTAGCTTGAGGCCATTCCCTCTTGTTATGTCACTAATTGCCTGTGAGAAGAGACCAGCACCAGCCTCTCCACAATGTCCTTTCAGGTAGCTGTACAGAGCTCCCCTCAGTTTCCTCTTTTCCAAACTAAACTGCCCCAACTCTTTCAGTTGCCCTTCACATGATTTATTCTCCAGGCCCTTCACCAGCTTTGTTGCCCTCCTCTGCACTTGCTCCAGCACCTCCACATCTCTCTTGTACTGAGGTGCCCAAAACTGGACACAAAACAGCATGAGATTTAACACATCCAAGTGCCGGGTTCTGCACATTGGCCACAGCAACCCCATGCAGTGCTACAGGCTGGGGTCAGAGTGGCTGGAGAGCGGCCAGGCAGAGAGGGCCCTGGGGGTGCTGGTTGATGGGAGGCTGAACATGAGCCTGCAGTGTGCCCAGGCAGCCAAGAGGGCCAATGGCATCCTAGCTTATATCAGGAAGAGGGCCAATGGCATCCTGGCCTGCTTCAGGAACAGTGTGGCCAGCAGGAGCAGGCAGGTCATTCTGCCCCTGTACACTGCACTGGTTAGGCCACACCTTGAGTCCTGTGTCCAGTTCTGGGCCCCTCAGTTTAGGCAGGATGTTGACTTGCTGTAACGTGTCCAGAGAAGGGCAACGAAGTTGGTGAGGGGTTTGGAACACAAGCCCTCTGAAGAGAGGCTGAGGGAGCTGGGGTTGCTTAGCCTGGGGAGGAGGAGACTCAGAGATGACCTTCTTGCTGTCTACAACTACCTGAAGGGAGGTTGTAGCCAGGTGGAGGTTGGTATCTTCTCCCAGACAACCAGCACCAGAACAAGAGGACACAGTCTCAGGCTGCACCAGGGGAGATTTAGGATGGATGTTAGGAAGAAGTTCTCTACAGAGAGAGTGATTGCCCATTGGAATGGGCTGCCTGTGGAGGTGGTGGAGTCACCATCATTGGAGGTGTTCAGGAGAAGACTTGATGGGTTGATAGGTTGGACGCGATGATCTTGGAGGTCTCTTCCAACCTGGTTTATTCTATTCTATTCAATACTCGAGGTGTGGCCTCACCAGAGCTGAGTACAAGGGGATAATCACCTCCCTACTCCTGCTGGACACAGCATTTCTGATACAAGCCAGGATGGCATTGGCTTTGTTGGCCACCTGGGCACACTGCTTGCTCATATTCAGCTGCTTGTTGATTAGAACCTCCAGGTCCCATTCTGCCAGACAGCTTTCCAGCCACACTTCCCCATGCCTGTAGCATTGCTTGGGGTTGTCATGACCCAAGTGCAGGACCTGGCATTTGGCCTTGTTGAAGCTCATCTTGTTAACATTGGCAGATCGATTCACCCCTCTTGACAGCACTGCATGTCACAGAATTTTATATTCTGCTCCATGTGATTGCATTTTATGTAATATGTCCTATGCAATATGTCCTATGCAGTATGTCCTATCACTCACAGCAGTTTGGATTGTTTATGTGTGTTTTGTTGAGAAATATTACATTTCTGTGGTTAGCCCTTGTTAGTCCCAGGACTTCTTTTTTTGTTTTCTTTTTTTTGGCTACCATGAATATATATAGAAAATAATTAAAACATTCCCTCTCACTTTAGGGAGTTAGATCACAATCTTTTTGCAATATATGTGCAGACTATGACAGAAGTTTTGTTGAAAAACTTTTGATAAAGACATGACCAGAATGGTCAGCCTTTAATTCTGTCAGTGGTAGTGTAAGGACAGCACTGTATGAACAAGTACCTCCCTCATCTGTAGTTTTGGATACATTTCTTTGGCAATGTGTTAAGAAGGTCACTATTGTTTTTATTTGATGAAGACAGACATAGTTCAGCCTCATATAATTAAAACCATGGGGTTATTTATACATAGTACCTCCAGTGTACTTCCATGAAAAGTTTGTGGGTGAAGCCAGGCAGGTGTAGCTATGGCTGTTCTATAATTGTTAAGGTTCAAGCCAAACATGAGGCTCCATTCAGATGCTGCTCACTGCAAAATGACAATTTTTATCATGTGTCTCCTTCACAGACAAGTAGAACAGAATAAAATAGAATTAACCAGGCTGGAAGAGACCTTTGACATCATGAAGTCTAACCTATCACCCAGCACCATCATATCAACTAAACCATGGCACCAAGTGCCTCATCCAGTCTCCTCCTAACACCTCCAGTGATGGTAACTCCACCACCTCCCTGGGCAACCCATTCCAATGGCCCATAAAACTTTCTATGAAGAACTTCTTCCTAACATCCATCCTAAACCTCCCCTGGTGCAGCTTGAGAGTGTGTCCTCTTGTTCTGGTGCTGGTTGTCTGGGAGAAGATACCAACCCCCACCTGGCTACAACCTCCCTTCAGGTAGTTGTAGACAGCAATAAGGTCGCCCCTGAGTCTCCTCTTCTCCAGGCTAAGCAACCCCAGCTCCCTCAGCCTCTCCTCATATGGCTTGTGCTCCAAACCCCTCAACAGCCTCGTTTCCCTTCTCTGGACACACTCCAGCAAGTCAACATCTTTCCTAAACTGAGGGGCCCAGAACTGGACACAGGACTCACGGTGTGGCCTAACCAGTGCTGAGTGCAGGGGCAGAATGACCTGCCTGCTCCTGCTGGCCTCTCTGTTCCTGATATAGGCCAGGATGCCCACCTGGGCATACTGCAGGATCATGTTCAGCCTACCATCAACCAGTACCCCCAGGTCCCTCTCTGCCTGGCTGATCTTCAGCCACTCTGACCCCAACCTGTAGCACTGCATGGGGTTGTTGTGGTCAATGTGTAGAACCCATCAGTTAGATGTGTTAAATCTCATGCCGTTGAACTCTGCCCATCTGTCCATCCTGTCAAGGTCCCTCTGCAGAGCTCTCCTATCCTCTAACAGATCAACACCTTCCCCCAGCTTGGTGTCATCTGCAAGCTTACTGATGATGGACTCAATCCTATTGTCCAGGTTATCGATAAAGATATTAAAGGTCATGGGTCCCAGCACTGATTCCTGGGGGATACCACTAGTGACTGGCTGCCAGCTGGATGTGGCACCATTCACCACCACTCTCTGGGCTTGGCCCTCATGTCATTGGTGTATACTATGGGATTTCTTACTTCGTTCTTGGAAAATTGCCTCGGCAACAGAAATTACAAAATGAACTTGGTAGCATACTTGATGGTGACAACTCACCAGAATTTTCTTACACCATGATAAATGCAAATGTAACTGTAACTGAATATGTAAATGTAACTGTAAAATGAACAGGAAGATTAATAAATCAGATCCAGACAGGCCAGTGTCTTGTTACAAGGAATGTCTGGCAATAAGTGCTTAAAGAGGAGGATGAGGAGCAGGGGATGTAGCAAGTGATTATCCTTACCTCCAGTAATTGATAGCTCAAGAATTTCCTGTGCTAGAGCTTGTATCCGGACCATTGTGTTTTAACAGCCACTAGTGCGTTTATCCTTCATAAATCCCTCCCAACCTCCAACTCCTCTACCCTCCCTTTCCACCCTCCTCCATCCTTCCCCCCTCCAATTCCTTTTATGTTGTGGCCTCCACAACTTCCTGTAATAATGAATTCCACACTTTAATTAAGAAGCTATGTGGAAAAAGCATTTCCTTTTCTTTAAGCCTGATCGTTTCTTTATTTTGTACTGCAAGAAGACATGAAAAGTCATTCTTTATCACATTCTTTACTAACTTTTCTCATGGCATCTCTCACATTGTAATCTTCAACCATACTCTCTTCATGTTGTTTATTGATAGTATTGGCTTTTAGTTTACCTCTCTTCTTGAGTTTGCCAAGTAATCTTCTTGAAGAAACCTAAGACTAACTTAATTTAACCAGAACAACAAACTATAATGTTACATGAAAAAAAATGATTTAATGCAGTCTCTCCTTTTGTAGAAGCAATTCCAGAAGCCTGCAATAATCCTGAACCTCTCACTCCATACTTTTTAAATTTTCTACATACACCATGAGATGAGTTGGTATGAACTCCTTGCAGTCTGGAAAATGTATCTGTGTCATTGTCATCTGTGAAACTGCATTATCTGCTTTGACCTATACTGCTTCATATAATTTCTTTTATTTGTTTTGTTTGATAATCACAGAGCTCTTGAATATTATTTTTTGTACTAGATTTCCTACAAGGTTTTGGCTAATATGGTCTATGATTATACATACCTACTTAAGGTCACTTGTCTGTTCCCTTCCTTTATGTTCAGCACAGCTCTACAGGCAGATTTTGGTGAATAAGCCTATTTCAAACCAATTTGATTATTTTTAACAACCAGAATGTCTGAAAACTGGCCCCTACTGGTCTGTTGAGTATATGTGGGCAGGGGCAACAAGTGTGATTTAAACCAATACTCTTCACTTTTTTTGATACAGACTGTCCCCTCAGGTCTAGATTTACATGAATACAATAAATTTTATTCTTGAAGAGAGCAATCACCTGGAACTTGTCTGCACTGTTCAACCAGGTGATAGTGTCATCTATTCCTTGAGTGAAACAGAGAAGTGATCCAAATGCAACTTTTCCATTACCATGCAGTCTGAGAGCAAGCAGCAAACTCTTCTTTTGGAGTGATGAAAGTCTTACCATCGTGAACCTTTTCAGTAGAGAGGGCAAACATCCATTTTTTCCCCATCTCCGGCTATAAGAAGCTGAATGTTTGATGGGAAGAAGGGTGCTTGTACATGTCTTTTTTCTGAATTCTGTAAACCTTCTTAATGCTTTTCATGCCCTACTGCACCATTTTGTTTCTATGCAATTGTATTTAAGGCCACTGTACCTCCGTTTAGCCCATCATGCCTTGCTGCTTTTTTTGGGGGTATTTTTCATAACACAATCTGTTTCTGCAGGAAGTGCTTACAAATAGGAGCCTTTCCTTACCACTGTTTATCCAGAAAAGAGGATCAGGTCTTGCTGTTTCAGGAAGACCTTCAGTCAAAAAAAGAGGGCATAGGTAGAAATGAGGTGTTTTAATGCTTACCTGGGTCCCCAAACACCTTCATTTTATATGGCTGTAGAAATATTTGAATATGCTGAACAAAAGTATATGTTTCTTAACAAGAAATCTGTGTTACGACCTGTGGATTAGAGCACCCCCAGAATAGAGAGCACACAATTCAGATGTTACTAAAACTGTTTTTGTGGTCATCCTTCATGTTAAAGGGTTGTTTTCCAGAACTAGATTAGGCTATGCTTCATGAGAAGTTGATGCATGTGCATCTGGCCAGCCAGATAGAAGAAGCTGTAATATAGCATGATGACTCTGGCTTTTTTTATTTGCTTGTTTACAGGTAGCTTTTAAAACCCATCATTATGTTTGTGGTTGTTTTAATTTACTTCCCTTTATACATGTAGATGAGATGGTATGATGGGCACATCTGTTTCTGCGAAACAGTGCCATATCTTGGAATGGGAAGAAGTAGTTCTGTCAATATTAATACATGTACCTTTCCTCTTCAGAAGCTTCTATGCCTAATACATTGTTTAATTCAAAAGATGAGCTGGTGGCAGAAGTTTAGCTTAGCTGAATAGAGGGGTTTGGCTGCTGCTTAAGGAGAAAAGGAGAGTCAATGTTCATTGGAAGAAGGGACAAGCCACTTGGGAGGACTACACAGACGACTAGAAATTATAGGAAATTAGAAGGTCAAAACACAAATGAAAATTCCATAATTACCTTTTCCGAATTGTGTGCTTTGGCTGAGTTGTGACAATCTGCAGGATTTCTACTCTGCTCTGGTGTGATCCCACCTGGAGTACTGTGTCCAGTTCTAGAGCCCCTATTGCAGGACGGATCTGGATGTGCTGGAACGTGTCCAGGGAAGGGCCACGAGAATGATCAGAGGGTTGGAGCACCTATCCTGTGAGGACAGACCAAAAGAGTTGGGAGCTATTCAGTCTGGAGAAGAGAAGGCTCTGAGGAGACCTTATCATGGCCTTCCAGTATCTTAAGGAAGCCTATGAGAAAGCTGGCAAGGAACTTTTTAGAGTGTCAGGTAATGATAAGATTAGGGGAAATAGAGCAAAAATTAAAATGGGTTGATTCAGATTGGATGTTAGGAAGAAGTTCTTCACCATGAGGGTGGTGAGACACTGGAACAGGTTGCCCAGGGAGGTGGTGGAAGCCCCAATCCCTGGGGGTTTTTAAGGCCAGGCTGGATATGTCTCTGGGCAACCTGATCTAGTGTGAGGTGCCCCTGCCCATGGCACGGGGCTTGGAACTAGATAATCTTGAGGTCCCTTCCAACCCTAACAATTCAATGTTTCTGTGATTTGTTCCATGACTTTCTCAGGGACTGATGTGAGGCTAATGGGTCTATAATTACCTGGCTCCTCCTTGGAACCCTTCTTGTAGGTAGGGGTGACATGAGCCTTCTTCCAGCCTTCAGTGATGTCTTCTGATCTCTTTGACTTCTCAAAGATTGGCCTTGCAACCACATCAGCCATCTCTCAGCACGCTCGTGTGAATGACATCTGGCCCAATTGATTTTCTATGGATCAAACTCCTGTAATAGTTGATACACCAACTCTTCCTTCACTGAGGGGATCTGTGTCTGCATGAAGCTGGATTTTTGATCCCATGGCCTAGGACCCAACAGTGTTGATAAACACAGAGGTGAAGGTATCACAGTATCACAGTATTGAGGACTACTGCCTCTTTGGAGTTGTTGGCAACTAGTTCAACTCTCCTGTTTAATAGTGGATCTACAGTCTTTTTATGCTTGTTATTAATGTGTGTGAGTAAATTTTTCTTGAAGTTTTTGACATCTCTGGCTAATTACAGTCCAAGATTACTTTTGCTTTCCTAATGGAATCTCTGCATGCCCTGATAATGCCCTTGTAGTCTGCTGCAGGCAATATTCCACTTTTCCACCTCTGGTACATTTCTGTTTGGTTCTGAGCAGACCCAGAAGCTCAGAGTTAAGACAAGGGGGTCTCTTGTTCCACTTACTCCCCTTGTCTTTAGAGGGGCTTCATCTGTTAAATAGAACAGGAAATGCTTCTACAAATATATTATCAACAAAAGGAGGACTAAGGACAGCACAGCTTGAGACTGTGTCCAACAGAACAAGAGGACACAGTCTCAAGATGCACCAGGGAAGGTTTAGGCTGGATGTTAGGAAAAAGTTCTTCACAGATAGAGTGATTGGCCATTGGAATGGGGTACCCAGGGAGGTGGTGGAGCCACCATCACTGGAGGTGTTTAGGAAGAGACTTGATAAGGCACTGGGTGACATGGTTTATTTGATTAGATGCTGTTGGGTGATAGGTTGGACTCGATCTTGAAGTTCTTTTCCAGTCTGGTTAATTCTATTCTATTCTAATCTCTGTCTTTTCTTGAATTCATTTGGAACACAGTAGTCAAGGATGAGGAAAAGGCTGAGGTGCTCAATACCTTCTTTGCCTCAATCTCTAATAGTAAGACCTGTTGTTCTCTGGTTACCCAGCCTCCTAAGCTGGAAGATACAGATGGTGAGGAGAACAAAGCCCCCATAGTCCAAGAGGAAATGGTTAGTGACCTGCTGTACTACTTACACATACTATGGTGTCTATGGGGCTGGAAGGCATACACCCAAGGGTACTGAAGGAGCTGATGGAAGTACTCACCAAGACACTTTCCATCATTTACCAGAAGTCCTGTCTAAGTGAGGAGGTCCCAGCTAACTGGAGAGTGTTAAATGTGATGCCTGTCTACTAAAAGGGCTGGAAGGAGGACCCAGAGAACTACAGAGCTGTCAGTCTGACCTCTGTGCCAGGGAAGGTCATGGAGCAGATCACCTTGAGTGACATTATGCAGCATGTGCAGGGCAACCAGATGATCAGGCCAAGTAAGCATGAGTTATGAAAGGCAGGTCTTCCTTGCTCAACCTGATCTCCTTCTGCAACAAGGTGACCCACTTAATGGATGAAGGAAAGGCTGTGGACGTAGTTTATCTGGCCATTATTAAGGACTTTGACACTGTTTCCCACAGGATCTTCCAGGATCCTCATGGCTTGAATGTTTGGACTCTTCCCTGAGTTAAGAACAGAAGGTCAGGCCCAGAGAATGGTGGCAAATGGAATTAAATCCAGTTGGTGACTAGTCACTACTGGTGTTCACCAGAGCTCAGTTTGGGGTCCAGTTTTGTTTAATATCCTTAGCAATGACCTGGATGAGGGGATTGAGTTCACCTTCAGTAAATTTATAGATGAGAGTAAACTGGATTGGAGTGTTGATCTGCTTGAGGGTAAGAAGTCTCAGAAAAGGTATCTGGAAAGCCTGGAGCAATGGCCAATTCAATTGTATGAAGTTTTGCAAGGCCAAGTCCATCACTCTGGTCACAATAACCGCAGGCAAAGGGTTGGGGCTGAGTGTCTGGAGAGTTGCCTGGCAAAAAACACCTGAGTGTGCTGGTTGACATCTGTGTGAATGTGAGCCAGCAGTGTACTCAGGAGGCCAAAAAGGCCAACAGCATTCTGGCCTGTATCAGGAATAGTGTGGCTGTCAGGAGTAGGGAAGTGATTGTGCCTGGGTAGTAAGCAATGGTGAGCCTGTACCTTGAGTGCTGTATTCAGATTTGGCCCCTCATTACAAGAAAAAAAATGTGGATCATGGCCAGAGAAGGGCATTGAAGCTAGTGTAGGGTTTAAAGAACAAGTCTTAGTAGGAATGTCTCAAGGGAACTGGGATTGTTTAGTCTGAAGAAGAGACTTTATTGCTCACTACAATAGCCCGAAATGAGGTTGTAGTGAGGTATGCATTGGTCTCTTCTCCTTAGTATCAGGTGATAGAACAAAAGGAGATGGCCTCAGGTTGTGTCAGGGGAGGTTAAGGTTGAATATTAGGAAACATTTCTTTATGGCAACAGTGGTCATACACTGGAATAGTGAGGCAGTGGAGTCTCTATCCCTGAAAGAGTTGAAGAAATATGTGGACATGAATTCAGGACATCATTTAATGGCCATGGTGGTGTTATGTCAATGATTGGACTTGATCTTAGATGTCTTCTGCAAACATAAAATATCTATGATTCTATAAGAAACTATTTTTTAGTTTCTATTACTATTACTCCCATTTTCAAAAAGGGTAAGAAGGAAGAACCAGGGAACCACAGCCCAGTCAGTCTCACCTCTGTCCCCAGAAAGATCATGGAGCAGATCCTCCTGGAGGCACTACTGACACAGAAGAATAGTGAAGAGGTGATTTGGAACAGTCAGCATGGCTTCACCAAGGGCAAATCCTGCCTGACAAACCTGGTGGCCTTCTATGAACAGGTCACAACATTAATAGATGAGGGGCGAGCAACTGATGTTGTTTACCTGGACTTGAGCAAAGCCTTCGACACTGTCCCGCACCACCTCCTGGTCTCCAAGCTGGTGACATATGGGTTTGATGGGTGGACCACTACGTGGATAAAGAACTGGCTTGATGGCCGCACCCAAAGAGTGGCTGTCAATGGGTCCATGTCCCAGTGGAGGCCAGTGACAAGCAGAGTCCCTCAGGGATCAGTCCTGGGACCAGGCTTGTTTAACATCTTTGTTGACAACATGGACAGTGGCATCGAGTGCACCCTCAGCAAGTTTGCTGATGACACCAAGCTGTGTGGTGCAGCAGACACGCTGGAGGGAAGGGATGCCATCCAGAGGGACCTGGACAGGCTGGAGAGGTGGGCACAAACCAACCTCATGAGCTTCAACAAGACCAAGTGCAGGGTTCTGCATCTGGGTCGAGGCAATCCCAGGCACAAATCCAGGCTGGGCAGGGACTGGCTGGAGAGCAGCCCTGAGGAGAGAGACTTGGGGGTGCTGGTGGACGAGAAGCTCAACATGAGCTCTCAATGTGCACTTGCAGCCTGAAAGCCAATCAGGTCCTGGGCTGCATCAAGAGAAGTGTGGCCAGCAGGTCAAGGGAGGTGATTCTTCCCCTCTACTCGGCTCTGGTGAGACCCCACCTGGAGTACTGCGTCCAGTTCTGGAGCCCCTATTACACGAGGGATCTGGAGGTGCTGGAACATGTCCAGAGAAGGGCCACGAGGATGATCAGAGGGCTGGAGCACCTCTCCTACGAGGACAGACTGAAGGAGTTGGGGCTGTTCAGTCTGGAGAAGAGAAGGCTCCGAGGTGACCTCATTGTGGCCTTCCAGTATCTGAAGGGGGCCTCCAAGAAGGCTGGGGAGGGACTTCTCAGGCTATCAGGTAGTGATAGGACTAGGGGGAATGGAATGAAACTGGAGGTGGGGAGATTCAGGCTGGACATGAGGAGGAAGTCCTTCACCATGAGAGTGGTGAAGCCCTGGATTGGGTTGTCCAGGGAGGTGGTTGAGGCCCCATCCCTGGATGTATTTAAGCCCAGGCTGGGTGAGGCTCTGGCCAGCCTGATCTAGTGTGAGGTGTCCCTGCCCATGGCAGGGGGTTGGAACTAGCTGATCCTTGTGGTCCCTTCCAACCCTGACTGATACTATGATACTATGATTTTCACTAGCTTATATCTGAAAAGGTTACTTTATATGATACTGAACAGGCATCTTGTCCCTTTTATAGCTGAAAATAGCTGAAACCTGTAAATGTCTTCTCACACTTTCTGTATGTTCCTTTGGATCTCTGAGCATGGCAGTATAACAGTGTTATTAACAAGAATTCTGCAGCATCCCATCTCTAACTGGTCAATTTTGCTCCACATAAGAAATCAGAAATTTTTTTTTTTTGGGCTTATTACTGTGATTCATTTAATCTAGTCTAGGCTCTTGGTGTCAACAGTCAGTGCCAGAAGCTTTGATATCATAAAAGAAAGTGGCTCCATTGCAAGATTTGAGAAAACTTCCTGCATCCAGCAGTTAGATGTGGAAACATAGACTCTTGCATAAGGTATAAAAGTAACTGCATTTTTAGAAGTCGTGGGTTTAGGTTTTCAACATTTAGGTTGCTAGGGAAAGCTTTCTGAAGTAAAGATATGGCAATGTGTGAGGTGATCCTTCCAACCCTCACTTCTCAGGATATACAGGAGCTAAAGGACTTTTAACAGATCAGCTACTGGGATTTTAACCACATAATGTAAAACTAATGGGCCAGGGAATTGACACTACAGTCCAAGACCATGACTGTGACCGGTTTAGGCTGTGCCTTTAAGAAAGGGACACTTTCTGAACACTCTGGCCGAATGTTTTGGTATATGAATGAAAACAATGATATGCTAATCCAATTTCATTGGTGGAACCCGGCTGTAGATTTTTGTTTAGTCTTTCAGTCGGGGGGAGTCAGTCAGTCGTAGTCTTCTTCTTCCCCCTGTGCTGTGAGCTGGCTCGTTTCTCTCTACGATTCTTGCTAACCAGATAAGAAAACTAACTTTTTGCATTCGCTTTGAGCTTTAACAAAGTTTTCCCCTTTTAATTACCTTCCTTTCTCTCTCTCTCTAACCCTTTTGGGAAAAAGGGGAGGTAGGGAGGGAGAAGGGAGCGGCAGGCCGAACCCCCTGGCCGCAGGGGGGGTTTGGGGAAAGGTTTCCTGTATTACATACTTTGCTGTATATTTCTGTATATATTGTAAATATTGTATGTTTTTGTACATATTCATTGCATTCCATATCTGCTTGTAAAATACAGCTTTCATCTGCTTCTCCGGCTGAGTTAGCTGTGGAATTCTTTTGTGTGTGTGTGAGGGAACCTTCCTACTCCACCACAATGACCTGTAATGGGAATGTTTGAAACATGGCTCATTTTAAGGCAATCTCATGGTATATACATGAGGTTAGTAGAGTGAATTCAGGCTCTTGGAAGTCATCAACTTCAACACCTGGTCATTGAGGGTTTTGCTGTTGTTACTGCTGCTTGTAGGCCTTACTTTTTGCTACTTGCTTTTAAAATTAACCTTTAAAATCTTACTTCTTTTCTATGTCAGCTTCAAATTCAGGTATCAATAATAAACATTTATCAGAAAAGCAAATTCTGACAAACCCTGTTGGGTGCCTCTGCCAGGCTGCAGGCTCTTTGCCAGTGCTGCCTCAGTTGAGGATACCTATTGGAACAGAACTTTAGTGCTGAAATATCTGGAACCTGGTTTGGAGCCTTGTTATTTTCTATGTGTCCCACATGCGTGCTCATTGTGACTATGTTTACAGTGAAGATGTAGTTCTTATCTTACGTGCATCAACTCTTTCCCTTGCGTCTTTTCAGGAATGAAATGCTTGCCATTATCTGATTCTCCTATGGAAATGAAGCTGAGGTGTAAGAGAGCAGCAGTCAAACACACTGGCAGGACTGACAAGGAAATGTAATTGAGGTTTAATGCAAAGATGGAATAAAACTGTATCTGTTACCATTCCTGAGGAAACATATATATTAAGAAAACACAAATAGAGGCCAAATAAATATGAAACAAGTTTTGTTTTGGAGGAAAACAAAAGGCTTAGGATGACTAAACTGTATCTTGTCACTCAGGGACTATGAAATTAAGGTGGGGTCTTTGTTTGTTTTGGGTTTTGTTTGTTTGGTTTGTTGTTATGGTTTTGTTTGGGTTTTTTTTGTTTCTTTGCAATTTGGTTATATTTTTTCTTTTCTCTCCCAGAAAGCTCCTGGTTATGACTTCAAGGCTGTTACTGTACTCAACACTATGTTCCTCCATAGAATCATAGAATCATAGAATCATAGAATCAGTCAGGGTTGGAAGGGACCACAAGGATCAGCTAGTTCCAACCCCTGCCATGGGCAGGGACACCCCACACTAGATCAGGCTGGCCAGAGCCTTGTCCAGCCTGGGCTTAAACACCTGCAGGGACGAGGCCTCAACCACCTCCCTGAATAACCCAATCCAGGGCTTCACCACTCTCATGGTGAAGGACTTCCTCCTCATGTCCAGCCTGAATCTCCCCACCTCCAGTTGCAAGAGGTCATTACAAGAGGACTTTGAATTCTGTGTAATGACAATGGCATTGTAAGGTGGAAGAGGGAACTGGTAAATGTGTATGGGGATGTCAACAATAAGGCACAACATTGGTAGTCCAGCTGGAATTCCGTTCTAGCTAGAAGAGGCCTACTTTTGGTCCTCATATAATCCTGCATTGAAATAGCTATATAAGAACAAGAGGAAGGACAATTTAAAAATCAAATATTAATGATATTTCAGTTTTACCTGAAAAGATGTGCCCAGACACTTGAAGAGGACCCTAAGCTACCTAAAAATTCTGTCTGGCAGACATTGGTTTTATTATGCAAGGCAGCCCCCAGTCTGCATTATGTGATTCTAAATTAGATTAATTTATTTCATTGTAGTAATCTCTTACCCTGAGCACAACTATTTTTGCATATAACACCATCCAAAAATATGTTTTCTTCTTTCACAGAGGGAATCTGTACCTAAAAGAGATGAAGCTTGTGTGCATGTCTCTGCTCAAAGAACCATACCAGTAATAACTGACTCTGTGCTTTCGTTGTAGGTGTTTCACACAGAGACTCATTTCTTAATTCCAAATCTTCTTCCTCCAGAGGAGGCAAAAAAGGAAAGCAAAAATCTAACCCTGCTGCTTGGATGCAAAGGTGTGCAACTGAGTGAAATAATTATGCCCTGTCAGAGATCTAAAGTAAAACGTCTCTCATATGAAAACTAAAATTTTCTGATTCAATCTTCAATGGAGTGTAAGAGGAAGTCTTAATTTTTGGCCATTTCATGGCCTTTCGTGGGAAAATGCAGAGAAAACTCCGGAAACCCGAATTCTGTGGAAAATGCAGCTGGTGGGGTAATTGCCATGCATTCTTCTTAGAGAAATATCTGCAAGCTTATTTGTTAGCCTCACAACATAAAACATCCTTCAAGCCACAGAGAGCTCTGAGTATCTGATTACAGTCAGGTAGAATCCAAATATTTAGTTTATCCACAGGAAGCACCCCTAGAAAATGGAGTCCTTACTCTTCCTACAGGCCAGGCTTTGCTGTCAGTTTTTGGTATTCATGACAAGCGCTTGTGGGAAGGGATATGTATGCCTGTAGATGATATTCTTCATTACTGAAGCTCTTACAGTTTATGTCTGCATTCTTGTCTCCCTCCTTTCTTTTTATGCAAAGCTCCCTTTCTGTGTCCAATTTGGCCCAAAAGTCATGAAGCCATGGTGAAAGCAAGGAATGTGAGGCATACAAAAACATGTAGGCAGAGATGGTTGTATCTTATTCCATTTTCTGAGTATGTTTAACTGATGGAACAAACTTCAGGTAACAGTGAAATTGAATGTTCGCTTTTACTCTATATCGTCGTCCATTGTAGTTCATTATTCTGCAGGCTTTATTCATCTCATTTTTAAGTTTTCTGAAACATGGCCCCGTTTTTTTTTTTTTTTATGGTAACCATTTAAGACTGTCTTTCAGAGCTGCTTTCTTACCTCTTCAAGTTTGTATAGAAGAATCATTATTGATCCTTCCTCAGCTATCACACTCAGTAGTGCTTTATGCCTCTGCCAGTGAGCTGAAGTGTGATTGAGTAAAACATCCAGCTAATCCAAACCAACAATGTAGCCCTACTTTAAAAGCAGGTGAAGGATTGTCTCCCACTACACTTACTCATAACTCATTTGAAGGACAAATTACTGCTCTCACTCAAATTCAAAGGTTAACGTAAATTGTGGTCAAATAATCCCGTGTTGTTTCAGAGTTCTTGATAGTGTCTCCAGCTGACTCCTAAATATTTTTTATAGAGCCTAAAAACCAAAGAAGAGAAAACCAAAGAGAAGAGGCAGCTCTCAATCCATTTCTGTCTCATTAAAGGCCTGTAGAAGAGTCTTCACAATGTTTTCCACCATTAGTGTCAGTAAAGTTCCTATACAATTACTAATGTCTCTGTCTAGACTGTGCTTAAAGGTTCAGTGCAAATCTCTTGTGTTGTAAAGTAAAGTTTGGAATGAGACACTGAGTAGCACCCTTCAAAAATTATGTGGTGAAAACCAACTGTGCTCACTTCTGAGCTGTCTTTCCTAGAGGAGTTACTTGTTACATACTCTATTTTATAGCCTGTCCTCTTTGCTTAAGAACAGAAAAATGAAGCAATTATTAGGATTCCAGTGCAGTAGCAGGCTTTTTGCATGAGTTCTGTAATGTACTGCTTACATTTGCAGAGTAAAAACTAAGAACTCTGTGAGTCATGTCAGTGAAAGGTGCAGACATGGTCCCTTCCCTCAGGGATTAAGAGTATGTGTGTGTGCGTGTTGGTGGAAATGGAAGGAGGGCACGGAGATAGCACTGAACTTCTGGAGCCATAGTGAGTCCTGACTTGCTGGGGCAACTGCCCCTTACCAGTGAAGACTACAGTAAATTCTCCATCCTGCTGACCATTTTAGATTTGCACTAGGAGCCCTCATGACTGTTGGTTAAGTATATCAAACTCTATGCTTTTGGAATGGCCATTGCCACAGCTTCATGAGTAGGACACTACCCTGTTGTGAGAGTTCAGTATTTCAAACTTTTGTGACTGCAGAATGGCTACTTAGGTTTTGTTTCTTAACACTGATGAAACTAGGATATATATAATCAAAGCTCAGTACTTGAGGACATCCTTGAATACATTGAAGCATCCTGCAACCTCATGTGTGTGTGTGGATTTAACAAGCCTGTAAACATTATGTAAGAAACCACTTTTCCATTTGACAAAGAAATTGGTATCAGGAGAGAACAGGACCTGAATCCATTCTGAGTAGGATCTGGTCTCTTTTTGTGTTGTGCTTCAGCTCTCTTTTATATTGCATAAGGAACGGTAGTCAGCTAGGTTGTGTTAAGTAGCATCAGTTCCCAAACAGATGAGGGACACTTTGCTGCAGAAGGAAGACACAACGTAGTTCTTAGATCAGTGCACAAGTTTCACTGGTGCAAAAGCAATTTTTTCAAAGTGGGAGACTCCTAGAGATGGGAAACTTTATAGTGAATTTAGTGTTCTTCTGTGATTAGAATGACTAGAAAGGATAAAAAAAAACTTCAGAATCAGGGAAGATGCACAATGAGTCTTGGATTTGGGGAAGAAGAAAGCCAAGTATGAATAAAGAGAGGATACTTAAGCTTGTAGGACCCTATGTTGGTTTGTTCCTTCTTATAAAGTATAGGTACACTAGTGTAGAAATGTCTCATTTGTGAGCTGAGAGCTGTGGAATATAAACAGTAACTTGAAATGCTTGAAAAGTTTTAAATCCTGGTAAAGTCTCAACTTTGATATCCACCTTGCTAGAAAGATTTGGTAAATGGTATGTGCCCTGGATGTAGATCCTATGTTTTGGAGTAGATTACCTCCCAGATATAGTAGCTGGAAAAGAAAGGGATATAATAATGAAGAAAACCAATGTTTAGCTACAGCTCTAATCTTCTGAATGTGATAAAGAGTTTTTTTTGGCCTATAGTAATGAATACCAGGAAATGTCTGAGGTCATAAACAAATTTTAATTAGTGTGATCTCCTGTAGAATTGGAACTTGAGTTTCTATTGTTAGTAAACATGAACTCTGTCCCTACCTGTTGGATTTCCACCCCCACCCCCTCACAGAAAGCTGAGAGAACAAACTGAATATCTACATTGAATCTCCAGGCACAAATGGAAGCCAGAGTTGTGAAATTGTTTATTTATATTTTCCAAATGTATTTGCCATATGCTTTCCTTTAGATCACCCAATTCCAGTACTAGGAAAACCTTCTTCAGTAGTGGTACATGTATTTATTCTGTAGGCAGCACATCAAGCTGTGCAGTAACATCCATAACACTTGTGTGTTCTCAAAGACTAAGTAGTACAACAGTTTTCTTTTTCACATGAAATTATCTTTTTTATTATTTTACTATTCGCCTAGCATAATGGTTATATTTCTAGTTGAAAGAAAAGGGGGAGCTAGACCCACACAATTTGTTTTCTGTGTCCAATATTCCTTTTTGTCCCTGTGGTTGCATAGTGTTTCTGGAGAGATGCAGAAATGTTAACAAAAATGTCCATAGGCTGAAGATATTGCTGTGAAGACCACACGTAGTAATGACTTGGATCTTGCAGGGTCTAATTTTAAAAAAAAAAAGTAGATCAGGACTGTTTCTGATAATGACTACACCTATAATTCAAAGCACCTAGGGAAAGATAAGTAATCAAAAGAGTGGAATAACTTACTGAGCTTTCTCTGAGTTAGTGGAAGAGTAGGTTCTTCTACTAACCACTGAAGAAACTGGAGGGAGTATCAGCCTTCTTCTATTTAATAGCACTATGGTTCAAATTGGGCCAAGGTTTCTGAAGTTCCCACTGCCTGTATGATGCCTAGTACTCTTTCACACTAAGGATGGTCTCCCCGATTCTGAAAGGGAAAAAACTTTAATGTGAATATTTACTCTCAATTTTAAGGCCTTAAAAAAACCCCACAAACCAACCAAACAAACCAACCCCTAGAGTATCAAAAGTCATTCTTTAAACAGGTATCAGGAAATGGGAATTGTAGCATATCAAAATAAAACTAAAACACCAGTCCTGGTGGTTTGGCCTGTGCTCAACAGAAAATGTGGGGGGAAATGAAATAACCTGTAGGCTGATGATCTGATGGACAATAATGGGTAGGTAACTCAGTGATTAAATTCTTTATATATCTTCCCAGGAATGAGTTGCTGGAAGTAGACAACATGGGCACATCCTTCAGTTCTCCTGAAGTGGTTGTGACATTCTGTCTGCACTTCACACTTTCCTCAGTGTGGCATTTTGTCTATCTTTGGGATATATTTTGGTATACTCGGGTTTCTAAATTCACAGACACAGTCCTGTTAGTGGAGACTGGCACTACAAAATGGTAGCAGGTAAGGCAAAGAGGCATGTTATTCATTGATCATTACACACATTTTGTGGCTGCAGTTTTAGAACTCATTCTAGGCCCTCTGGTATGGCTGGTCACTTTTAAAAAATAAATCAAATTTAAAAAATGGTTTACAGGACTGGAAATGTTCAAACATTGCAAAAAAGCTTAAGAAGCACCTTACTTGCCTAAGAATGAAAGGTCCTTAACCTAAATTAATTTCCAATATCTTCTTAAGCAAATAGTTTGTTTGACTCTGGTTAAGAAGATTTTTTTTCTCTTTATTAGTGAAATACTATGACTGTTTCATTTATGTTAAATTACTATAGTCTCATATAGGTTGTGGTAGGGTGAGTGAGTTCTCCCCCCACACACAAAGACACCGCAGCTAACTCAGTCGGAGAGGCAAATGAAATATGCTGTATTTACAAGCAGGGATGGAATGCAGATGATTAAATACAAAAATATACAGTATTTACAATATATACAGAAATATACAGCAATGAATGTAATACAGAAGACCTACAGCAGGAGGGGGTGTCCCCTCCCGGGCCCTGTACCCCCTCTCCCTCCCCACCTCCCTTTTTTTCCCAAAAAAGGGTTAGATAGAGAGAGAAAGGCAATTAAAGAGAAAATTCTGTTAGCTCAAAGCGTGTGCAGGAATTAGTTTTCTTATCTGGTTAGCTTTGTTAATTCAAGGTCAACTCCGTCCAGCAAGCTGTTGCTTCAGAGAGAGAAAAGCAGACAGGCCCACAGGAGCAGAGAGAACAGACTCAAATCTGACTGAACTGACTGAACTAAAAACTTAAAAGTTGCATTCTACCAATCTACCAATGAAATCCATTTAGACCTTATCTTTATTTTTTTCAAAACATTCAGCCAGATTGTCCCAGCAACTGTCCCTTTCTTGAAGGCACAGCCTAAAACGGTCACATAGGCATACTACAAAAGATTTTCAATGCATTCCTTTCTAACGTGAATGAATCTGTTAAGAATTTTTTCATGAGTCACAGAAGTACATGCATTATTTTACACATGAATCACTATAAACTATGATCAAACATTCTTTTGAAAGTTTCAGAAAAATTCTGAAGGAGGAGTATTGAAGATATACGACCAGGTCTGTGTATTTCTTGGCTTTCTGTCTTCTGGCGATTTCCTAGTGCTATTATGGCTACTGCTGAAGAACACAGAAGGTGTAGACAAATGTTTATAATCGGTATTTCTCAAAATTTTCAGAAAAGAAATTAATGGAATTCTTAAATTCAGCTAGTTAGGAATGAATTGCTACTGTATAACACTGAGCAAGTTACATATTCTGGTACGTTGTTTTTTTTAATCACCTTACCACTTTCTGAAATGCCAACCAAAACAAACTCTGTTCTTTCATTTCATTTTTAGGGCTTTATAATTGCTGTTTAGTTTATTAATTCAGCATCCTTTTAAATATAAGACAAAAGTATTAAATAACCCCAGAGAATACTGCATTGCCCTTTGTTGTCTCACTCCTTAAGAGTACATTGTTGAAATTATTATAGCTGCTGGACCTGGGACTGACAAGAGGAAGGGCAGATTTCCTAATTAAGACCTTCCTTTCTGATATCCAGTGGTATGTGGGGCAGCTTCCTTTCCCCCATTCCTTGACACAACTTGTCTAAGAGGAATGTGAAGGCTGGGTGTGATCTTCCCAACATCAGAGTGAAAGGAAATAACATACCAAACAGATGATGGCATAAACTCTGCTGAACCTAATTCCACCTCCACCCTTCTGGGTCACCACTCAGTAGTATTTCAAATGCCTAAAGTCAGTAATAATGACAAAAAGCCCATATCTATTGGTATTAGAAGTGGAGAAAGAAGGAGAGATCATTAAAAGCTGGTTTTAATGATATACCACATATTTTATTTTGACTGATTATCTGTGCTCAGGTACTTTGCAAGTTCAAAAGTTAAGGAGGTTTCTGCACCAAGAATGCGCTGGGAAGGGCTGACCTCAACCCGTCTTTATAGAGCTGGGTAAACCTGTTCAGCATGAATAACACTGCTTATTCTTCAGACAGGCTTTAATTTAAACTTAGTCCTGTGAAAGTCTCCATTCCTGATGGTACTTTCTTTGATGGAGATGATGGAAATTGAGCAGCTTACATCTCTATCTAACTTGCTTCTTGCAACTCCTTCACATTTCTCATATCTAATGCTGCATTAATTTATGTGTGAAAAACTTCCAGCTATCCAGAAGATACTATTTTTTGTAAACATAATTTTCCTGGAAAGGAGTGATACCGGTCCTGAACATTCATGGAGGTAGGGATGTGGAGGGAGAGATAATACCAAGTGCCTTTCTAAGCAGAGCTACCTCTGCATAGTTTTGTTGCTTTCTGACTACACTTCATGCTAAGCACTTCAGACTGCCTTCAAGTTCCCTTGGCATGAAGAATGGCAAGGGGATTAAACTGAGACTTAGTTGCATGGGTATTGTCTAATTGAATGTCAATGTACTTGTGGAAGGAGGCATGCAGGGCTGTCCACCTGGTGGACCGACTCAATGTAGAAGTAGTAACCGCTGAGCCAAGGAAACTGCTTATATACCTGTCCATTTGGCATAGCCTGTCATTAGAAGAATTAAAACTGCAACGGCAGGGGAGATGTAAGCTGTTGGGAAAATAAAGACACTAAGAAATTAGATCTCTGTCATCTACCTCCTGAGAGGAGAAGACCTGTCCAGTTTCAGGGCAGCTGCTCTAATGTGATGAGCCACTCATGCTGTGCAAAGAACATGCAGCTAACTACCCTATGACCATGCACATGTGTTAGCACTGAATGCTCATCCACTTCTGCTGTCTTCTCTCCACTTTTTGGTACAGTCTTAATTTTCATAGTAATGTATTCCTCTGTTTCCAAATACATACCTTAGGATAGTGTATATTGAAGTACAAAGCAAAGATTACTTTTTCACAGCTTGAAAATCACAACAGTAACCATGAATTTTATGAATGCTTAATATTTTTTGGAAGAAAATAAGCCCTGTGCTCCTGCACAATCTAACAATAGTGATGATGCACTGTGCATGAATTACAAAAGAAAGGGATTTGGCAAGGAACTGAAAAAAAACCCAAACCCTAAACGTTTCCTTTCTGATCTTGAGAAGATATATAAGTCTAGCAATATTAAGATGATTGCTTTAGGTTATTGTAATTTGCATATGACTTAATCGCCACTTAGAAGATATGCATATTTTTGTGTGACAAGCTTTGATAGCCAAGTCAATGGCAATGAGAGTTTGATGCCTTACCTATGGGCATTTTTGCTCATAACTTAGTGATGCTGCTGTTAGATATCTTGTGATCATTTGTCTGAGAAGGAATTACCCTATAACATTTAATCATTAGTTCTTTGATGTGTGGTGTGGTTAACATGCTTAACATACCTGATTCAAATAACTCTGCCTTGATATAGAACTATCTCATCCTTTAAGTCATATTGATTTTTGCCACAGCAAAAAGAGCTCATACTCCATAAAGCAAATATGTAGAACATGCAGATTTAAACCTGTCCACAGATCTGCTGAAGTTGTGGAACAGATACTGACATATAAACCCAAGAAATATGAGTTAGTGTAATCATTTCACAAATTTTCTGGAAGCAATACACAGAATGAGATGGCATATGATGAAGATACACTACACAGTACAAGGCTAACTCTAAGAAATGAACTGTTTAATTCCTATGGACTGAAATATCAAAATAACATGATTTTAGAATATGTTTTACTGGATCATTCAACAGGTAAGATGGTAACAGCAACCCTATGATGGAAAGGAGGCAGAGAAGATCACAGGCAAGCAGAAAATAGTCACACTATAAAATCCCAAGTACTGCTATGGAAGAGAAGAAGGAATTACTGACTTCTTTCTGAGCATTGTGTACAATCCATTTCAAGATGTGACATTGTCTATCTTTTATTGTTATTATTATTAAAGGGAGAACAAAGTCAATTTCTTTAGCCATAAAACTAGTTTGTTTCATTTGGTATTGACCATGGAGAACAGCTCTTGTCCCATAGTCCATCAGTACAGGAAGAGAAAATGTAGAGTTTTCAATGTCAATTTATAAGTAAATCTTGAAAAGTGAAGTTTTCGAAGGCGTGGATAAAGTGAATAGTTATTAAACTTCCTAGGATCAAATAGTATTCACCCAAGAATTATTAAAAGACTCTGATATAAATATTTATGTCTTTTAAACATAGTTCAATAAATGCATAAGATGAAGAGCATGGTGCTAGTCTTTGCAAAAGAGATGTGGAGAAATGTTATTGAAGGCACAGACCAAAAAGCCTGGCTTTTGTACCATGCACATTTATGGAAACACCTGTATGGAAATAGTAGAACTGTACATTAACCATGATAAAATAATATGAATGTTTATCATAGATACATATAGCTTCCTTTTGGAGTAAGAAGAAGAATGTTTTCATAAGTCATGCCTCACAAACCTGTTGTTTGAGAGATATGAAATTTTGCACATATGTAGATCCAAAGTATGAACTTGGATATGCAGAAATAATGAACTCAAGCTCTCACAGGAAAATAGAGCTTAATTAAACAAACACCAAAAAAGGTGGGTTTTTGGGTTTTGTGTGTGTGTGCAATACCAACTGATTGAAACATTAAAAATAAATAGTAACAATAAATAGATTTTTTCAGAGTAAAGAAGATTGGCAGCAAGAATAAATGTTCACCTCAGGTTTCTCAGTTGATGACATAAGCTGACCAGCTTTTTCTCAGTTGATGACACAAGCTGAGCAGCTTGTTCTTAAATCATCTGGTGAGGGGATAAAATGTGAGTTTGTAAAGTTTGCAGATTACACGTTATTATTAGGAGAGTCCAGTTAAAAGCTGATGGTACAGGGTTGCAGAAAGATGTTAGAGCACTGAATAACAGGATGATAAAAAGGTGTATTAAATCTAATACTGGTAAATATGAAGTAATCCATGTGGTGAGAAAAAGAGCAAATACTGTAAGTGCAAAGCCTCTAAATTAGCACTGAAGAAGGAGATTTTTTAAAACATTTTTTCAATAGGAGTTAAACCCCTGGTAATATTGTTAGAAATTCTTACTGTCTTGTATGTTGCATGGTGTATGAATAAGATCAAAAGGTGTTTTCCAGGCAGAGTTAATAGCTTTATCATTAAGTCAATGATGAGAGCTCTAAAATAGTAACAAAGAAATAGAGAAGGGGGGAGAGGGGAGGTAAGAAATAAGTAATTGCACTGTGCTACTATAAATCCATAGTAAGGCCTGGAAACCTGGCTATCTTATTTCAGAAAAGTAGCACTAAATCTAGAAGATGGATTGAAAAAGCTTGACTGATATTTAATTGCCTTTCTCTGAGGAGAAATAAAACAAGACTTTTCATCTCAGATAGTACCAGGTAACACATGACTGTGAGTCATCTGATAAAAATGTTGAAATCATGAATGTCATAGAAAAGTGAGCAGAGCATAATTTCTGACAGTATAAGATACTGGTGTGAAGCAGTTAAAAAATTATAAGTAAATGAAAAGGAAACTACCTCTCCAAAAACTGTATAATCAAGTGAAAATTTCTGTTGTAATGCACTTGTTAAAAGTACAAATGGGCTTTAAAAGAACCTGGACAGCTTCATAGGTCATAGTTCATCATCAGCATAATTTCCAACTTGAGAAGACCCTAAATCACTAAGTGAGAGAAACATAGAAGATATAGCAGCAAAATCCGTGTCCTATATTTCACATTCCTAAGGACCCATTGCTAGCTACTGTCGCTGTCATTGTGATGTGGTAGATGAGCTGGTGTCTTAAGTTGAATTAAGTGACTAATTTTAAAATCCAGCTCTGGTAGTAGAAAAGTCAAAGAGGCCTTATTTTGCCAGTTTTCCAACACCATGACTTGTATTTCATCTATGCAATCTTCATGCTAATCAATCATAATGGTTTCTGAACAAATATTTGCATTTTAATAAGGATGTTAGAAATGTGTATGTTGAATATGATCTCAGTTCTTCTTGTGCTCAGAGGAGCTGACTCACTGGCTGATGCTAATATCCAGTTTGTATTTTCAAAATACAAGGGTGTAAAATTACTCACATTGCCACTTCCTTAATTTGCGTATTAGAATAGAATAGAATAATAATACAATAAACCAGTTTGGAAGAGACCTTCAAGATAATATAGAATAGAATGGAATGGAATGGAATGGAATGGAATGGAATAGAATAGAATAGAATAGAATAGAATAGAATAGAATAGAATAGAATAGAATAGAATAGAATAGAATAGAATAGAATTAACCAGGTTGGAAAAGACCTTTGAGATCATCTAGTCCAACCTAGATGTTCTAAAGTTCTTCATCCTACTGCTGTGGGTGAACAAATACAGAAAAAGACAACAGAGAAGAGACAGCAAAACTTTTCTCCTCTGTTACTTTGTCTAAAATCATGCAGACACAAAGAGAAGATAATACTACTTTTACAAAATATGTTTTAAGAGAAAAGTATAGGTATTAAGCCAATATAAAAGATTTTTTTTTCCCCTGGTAAATTCTGAATATTTGCATTTGAAATCAGTGAAAAGGAAATTTTGGAGATGGGAAGGAAGTGCAGCTTTCTTCAAAGCACTATTTGTTTGTATTTGCCTGGTAAATCCACTTCTTACAGATCTAGATGCCATGAAATCAAAACTTGTGGTAATTCCATGTCTCAATGCCATGCTAGAAAATCACTTGCTTAGTCATTGGCCTGTGCAGAGGCAGTGTACTAGCTATCTCCTGGGAAAGTAACAAACCTAGAAAAACCTGTTGTTTCATAGCTTATCTCTAAATGAAAGGAACCTCCCTTGTATTTCCTTGAATACCCACTCAGCATGGCACATTTAGATCAAAGCGTGTAATTATTTAGTTCTATAGCATCAGGGACCTAGAAAAGCACCAGACATGTCCAGAATTAGCCATGCTTTGTAGGAAGTGAAAGTTGTCTCAGGAAGATGACAGCTTTATTGGATTTACCATTGCCATGTACTCTGAACCGCCATTTACAGTAGGAAAAGAGAGATGTGAGTTTGCCAAGAGATTCTCCTTCTGATATGGGAACCTTCAGACTTGAGACTGGGCTAAATAACTTTGCAAGGTTCAGAGGCTGTGTAGTATTACACCCACAGTATGTGGAAGAGGAGTGTTATATGTGTACACGTACTCTCTCTCAACGACGGATAGAGGTAACTGTTCCCTCTCTCATATGCAAAGGGAACTGTTCATGACATCATGCTGGCTGTAAGGACTCCCTGATGGCTTTCAGTCTGAAAAATAGACAGTGATTTGCTGTTGCTGGGTAGAATAGGGACTGGCCCTACTCAGAAGGGAAAAATCTGAAAAATACAGACTTTCTGAGAGAGTTGAGATTCATAGAATCACAGAATCATAGAATCAATAAAGTTGAAAAAGGCCTCAAAGGCCATCAAGTCCAACCTGTCACTCAAGACCTCACGACTACTAAACCATTGCTTCAAGTGTCACGTCCAATCCCTTTTTGAACACCTGCAGGGATGGTGACTCCACCACCTCCCTGGGCAGCACATTCCAACGGCTAACAACTCTCTCACTGAAGAACTTTCTCCTCACCTCGAGCCTAAACTTCCCCTGCTGCAGCTTGAGACTGTGTCCTCTTGTTCTGGTGCTGGTTGCCTGCAAGATTAAGTCCCTGTGCTAGGGGAGATGGATTACTCATGGCTATATGTTTAGAAAGAGTTGAGTTTGGTCCTCTCAGATTCATAGTTTCTGTGATTACAGTTTTCTGCACATGCTGAGTCACTGAGTGCAGGGTGGCTGCCACGGACACTGGTGCATGAGGGGTTTTGGGGTATTTTGCTTTCTCTCCAAGGGCCTGCTGTGGTATATTAAGCTAAAGAACCAGAGAAAAGCCTTGCTCTCATGCTAACATTGCACCAGCTACCACTACCCCTGGAAAAGTGAGTGGGCTAAAGGAGAAGTTTATCTGTCCCCCAGACCACTATTAATTTTGCTGGTAAATTGTGTATTTTGTGTTTTCTTTTATATAAGGGTTTGTGTGATTTTTATATGTTTAGAGTCTCGGTTGGGTTAGGTAAGGGCTGTGATTTTGTAAGACTTCTAAGTTCTGGATATTTTCTACCAATGGTACTGAAAGTCACTACTGTCTATAATTCTAACATGTGCAGCATATATATTATAGAAGCAGATAAACTGTCATCTCTTTGCTATGAGAAACCTAGGCAAGGATCCTCAATACCAGAAAATGCCCAAGTTTTCAGTGTAACCTGAAGAAAGAAGCTGATGTCTTGATCTCTAGACCACAGCTCCTGACTCTCACGAGATGACTTTCATGTTAATTGTCTCCTCCAGGTAATTTCTGTCTTTTGGCACTTCCTTTGGGTTCCTTGGCTTATTACTCAAGCCTGGCATTGTCTTTTGGTTATTCCTGCTATTCATCTTCCTACCGCTTATCTTGGCCTCCACTGTATTTCTCATCCTCCTTTAAAGTGTTGACAGCATTACCTTCCCAAGCTTTTCTCTTAGAAGTTCTGACAATATTTTTCATCTCCCAAGGCACATAGGCACATCTATTAATTCCCTTAGCTGTTTCCTTATCTCTGCCAAGTTTCTCACCTGTTCATTAACCCAGAGCTTATAGGTGTTACAACATACCTCGGTTATTCCAGGACATTTCTTACCCCCCAGCATACCTCTGCTTTGTTTATTTTGTCATAAGTTCCATCCAGCCATGGATTTACTCTCTTAGTGATCCACTTTTTTCCTGTCTTATCTGGTAGGGGCATAGTGCAACTGCTGCAAGAAGCCTTTCTCTGACAATTCCATTCTATCAAAGTGACCAGTGTTGTGACTGGGAATGGACTACATGGGTATTTACAAAGCCTGTCATGTTCAGACAGTCTAGTTTCCTAATCTTCAAAGACAATAGATTTTCAAGCAGAAGACCCCAAACACTGGCCTGTGGATATCAGTAGGAGAGCAAATGAGAGAGTTTCTAGCTTATAGTTGTACACACTTTTTAAAAATGAAAGAAAAACATAGATGAAAACGTATTTGCGACAGCAGCTCTAGCAAGTTTTCACCATCACTGCCCTGCTTACTGGTTTTACTCTCCTAGACAGCCTGCCCCAAAATACACACAGAAACAGATATGTATGTCTGGCTATGTCCAGGCATGCTCTTTGTCATTTTACTGGTGTACTACTTTACAGCTCCAGAGAGTGAGGTGACTGTGCTGAACTCAGTTCCTCTGGGAGCTGCAGTTTCATATGCCTTTTGCACCCTTTCCAAATCTGCTGGTGCTGCTGTCTATCCTGTCTCCAAAGCTCTTACACTTTTGCCAGACATATCAGCCTCATTAGCAACAGGTTCAGTTACTCTGCAGAAAACCAGCCTGGGGGCTGTAGGTCTGAGGTGCTCAAGGGTTTCCCTAGGCTCTAAGCATAACTCCAAGTCCAAAGGGTGTGATTTCATTCTTTGCCTCTGAGCTTTTGTGCCTTTTCTCACTGTCACACTCCACACAGTGTTATTCAGAAAAGGGCATGTACCAATCTACTCCTGCTTGTTACACCGTGAGACCAAAAATCTCCTTGCATCTTTATCCATTCTGCATACTAACTATGAGCTCAGCATATCTTATTGTCTAGTACAGTCTGTATTGAAGATAATAGGTATAAGACATGAATGAAAGTCATTAGGTGTATCTAGCTTCTTTTTGGACAAGTTAAGGTATTTTCTGTATCATATATTTTCACTGTAGCATACAATAAGTCCTGCTTACCATGTTGAGATGACTTGCTCTAAGAATTTGCTTGGGTTGTGACTTTAATTTGCTTATTAATTAAAAAGCAGCAGCACAGCGGCAGCATTTGATATAGACAAATCTCTCTGCTAAGATGAAAGAATTTATCTTCATATTCAAAGAATGTAATTGTCCTGAGTCAAGTTCTGCTTATCAGAAACTATGAACAATGCATCTCAGATGAGCGATACTAAGTTTGGGGAATGCAGGTAATCAAGAGTATGTGGCTTTCCAAGTGAAGTGCCTGTAAATACACAAGTAATTCTGTGCAGCATACTCTTGGTCTGCATGAAAATAAATAAATTGTGGTATTTTATTTTTATCATGTAGAACTTAAAAAGCACAATTACTTGATTAACAAATTTTATTCTTGGAGACAAAAAGGAAAAGGTTTGAAATCAGCCTTTCCTTCATAATGTCTTACGCATTGTCATTTCTTGCTTTGGGCCATTTAAGAAACCTCTTACTAAATGAATCTGGAAGTGTAAAATTTCTATCTGAATAGGAAATCTTGAACTCTTAAATTAGAAGCTGAGCAGTAAACTTCCACTTGGGGCCTTTGTCCACCTTCTCTCTGATAGTAAGAGACTAAGTGAAGCCATTTCTGAAAAAGAAGCAGAAAAATAATCAGGTAGCAGGAGATACCTCCTATGCACCATGCTAATGTTAGCACTGCTTTTAGTGATTAAAGTTGGCTGCAAAGTAATACAGTGATTTGTAGTTTTGATTTGATAATGCTAAGTAGGGCAGCTAAGAAAGCACAAGATCAGAGCAAAGCTTTTCAGTATCTGATTCCAGAAGGTTTTGGCATATTTTTTGAGGGCACACCAAAAAAAATGTAAAGCAAGACCTTACTCTTCTAGTGAGCATTGAAATTGCAGAAGTCATGCAGGCATGATAATGCACTGAATTCCTTTATATAAAGTGTAGGGAATTTTGGCTTTTAACACAATTTGCATTATGGATAGGAGTGTGAGATTGTGGGGGAAAAAAATCTGATTTGTGGAGGAATTAATAATCAGAGCTTATAAAGATCTCAAAATTAGGAGTAAAACAGCAAAAGAAAATCAATGATTGACTTTCTGGCTCTAAAGTATTTTTTCTTGTGATACATATACACCTTAGGCAGTCACAAGGGATGGATTAAAATTTTAAGTGAACATTAACAAATAATTGTCTTAGGCCATTGTTAAACAATCCAGAAAATTTAAAGATTTTGCTACCTAAAGGGCTAATTTTCCTCATTTACAAAAATGAATTGATTGTCTTAACCAATAATTTTAAGTATATAAGAAGGACAACATAATCTAGGATAACTTGAAAACAAGTTCCTCAGACCTATCAGTTTCCCACTCCTCAACTTTGGAGAGGCAGTAGCAGAGCCAGCACCACACTTGTCCTCCACCAGCTACCCCTTGCCACAGGGTCCCTCAGTGGGGAACTCCTCCTTGCCCTCATTCTCCCAGAAGCTCGCTGCTCACTGTGGTGGGTCGAAATTCTCCCCACCCCCCAAACATTAACTTTGCCAGACCAACTCACTTGGAAGAAAATGGAAGTTGTATTTACAAGCAAAACTACACTCTCCAATGGAATGTAATGGATATGTACAAAATATACAATACAATACAATACAATACAATACACCAGGTTGAAAGGGACCTTCAAGATCATCACGTCCAACCCATCAACCAATCCAACCCACCTAAACAACTAGACCATGGCACCAAGCACCCCATCAAGTCTCCTCCTGAACACCTCCAATGAAGGTGACTCCACCACCTCCTCGGGCAGCCCATTCCAATGGGCAATCACTCTCTCCATGTAGAACTTCT
Organism: Picus viridis; assembly: GCA_033816785.1. Lineage (NCBI taxonomy): Eukaryota > Metazoa > Chordata > Aves > Piciformes > Picidae > Picus > Picus viridis. The sequence goes on along the minus strand of CM066606.1, from coordinate 69,385,932 downwards.
TCCTAACATCCAGCCTAAACCTGCCCTGGTGCAGCCTGAGACTATGTCCTCTTGTGCTGGCACTGGCTGTCTGGGAGAAGAGGCCAACCTCTGCCTGTCTACAACCTCCCTTCAGGTCATTGCAGAGAGCAATAAGGTCCCCCCTCAGTCTCCTCTTCTCCAGGCTAAGCAACCCCAGCTCCCTCAGCCTTTCCTCATAGGGCTTGTGTTCCAAATCCCTCACCAACTTCGCTGCCCTTCTGTGGATACGTTCCAGCAAGTCAACATCCTTCCTAAACTGAGGGCCCCCAAACTGGGCACAGTACTCGAGGTGTGGCCTAACCAGTGTAGTGTACAGGGGCAGAATGACCTCCCTGCTCCTGCTGGCCACACTGTTCCTGATGCAGGCCAGGGTGCCATTGGCCTTCTTATACAGATATTTGCAATTAGCAAACAACACAAAACCCCCACCGGTCAAGAAGACCAGGAAAACTGTCTCTCTGTCCCATCATCCCCTGTCCAAAAGGGAGAAAGGAACAGTTAGACTTAATCAAAATAGTGCAGCCAAGGTTAGCAGAAGCAGGTTAATCTCTCCCAAGCAAAGCAAGTGGAGAAGCCCCCAGAATATTTTGGTACAAGCAGTCTTATGGTAGATATCCCTCCAATGAAATTGTTAATAATTATCTTCAGTTTTCCTTTTCACATGCAATAGTGATTTATTTACATTTTTCTACTTTTCTGCTCAAAAGCTGTAACAAAATTTTAAAGGCATAGCCTAAAACTACCACAGTCACCCTGTTTACAGGCAGGCCTGCCTATCCTCTGCTTCTGGGAGATGGGGAATTTTAGGTGTCAATGCATAGGTCATGTACAGGAAAGTATTTTTAATGAACAACACTTCCGAAGTATCACAAGGAGGAGTTCTCATTAACACTTTTCTTCTAAAGTCCCTGCTGTGACAGCAAATTGTGATCACAGCAGACTCCAGGAACTGCCTGAGCTCACCATACCCTCCAAGCACCATCTTTCAAGCACAACCCCCCAGGCATGTGCTTTAACTCACAGAAACAAACTCACGTGTCATGTTATAGGTTGCACAAAGGACTGATTTTGAAGGACTTCCAAAGCAGCAGGATTTTCGTTTGTGTGTTTGTTTGTTTGTTTTTCCCCAAACTCTTGCCAGGAATGTCTAGAACAGTTCTCTACAGTTCTTGACAACTCTAAAATTATTTCTCCAAAGTGCTGTACAAACACAAGAGTCTCTTGGAAAGAGAAGCCTGGACTGGTGAACTTCAATCTTTTACTTGCAGTGAAGTCTGTGATTTGCTGGTGAGTATTGCATTTGACAGAAGTACATAGAAGATACATGAATCCCTACTTGCATTTGATCCAGGTGCCTTCCCCCAGTTTACAATGAGTCACTGGTTCTGAAAGACCAAAGACACAGCAGTGCTCTGGGAAATGGTATTGAACTTTGTGTAGGATTGATGCATGGAGTATCTAATGCTGCATCTATATTCTGATGGGACATGCAAAAAGTAATTTATCTGACCCTGTCAGCTGAAAGAAATTGTAAGGCATGTGAGAGGGTAACACCAACATGGTCTGCATACTAAAAAAACTAGCCTTACAGTTTGGACAGAGAAAGTATCATTTCACAAGAGAGCTGGGTTTGTCTTGTAATCCGTGGCCTTGTTTTGGAGCTTATAATATAATAACATATTGCAACTTTTTCTTAATGAGTAGCTTAGCGTCTCCTGGAGTCTTAGGAAGAGCCCTCTGAACACATGAACTATTTGGTGCATTTAGAATAGAATAGAATAGAATAGAATAGAATAGAATAGAATAGAATAGAATAGAATAGAATAGAATAGAATAGAACAGAACCGAACCTATCATCAACCTATCATCCAACAACACCTAATCAACTAAACCATGCAACCAAGCACCCTATCAAGTCTCCTCCTGAACACCTCCAACGATGGTGACTCCACCGCCTCCACAGGCAGTCCATTCCAATAGGCAATCACTCTCTCTGTAGAGAACTTCTTCCTAACATGCAGTCTGAACCTCCCCTGGCACAGCCTGAGACTGTGTGCCCTTGTTTTGGTGCTGGTTGTCTGGGAGAAGAGACCAACCTCCACCTGTCTACAACCTCCCTTCAGGTAGTTGTAGAGAGCAAGAAGGTCACCCCTCAGTCTCCTCTTCTCCAGGCTAAGCAACCCCAGCTCCCTCAGCCTCTCTTCAGAGGGCTTGTGTTCCAAATCCCTCACCAACCTTGTTGCCCTTCTCTGGACACATTCCAGCAAGTCAACATCCTTCCTAAACTGAGGGGCCCAGAACTGAACACAGTACTTGAGGTGTGGCCTAACCAGTGCAGTGTACAGGGGCAGAATGACCTCCCTGCTCCTGCTGGCCACACTGTTCCTGATGCAGGCCAGGGTGCCATTGGCCCTCTTGGCTGCCTGGGCACACTGCAGGCTCATGTTCAGCCTCCCATCAACCAGCACCCCCAGGTCCCTCTCTGCCTGGCCGCTCTCCAGCCACTCTGACCCCAGCCTGTAGCACTGCCTGGGGTTGCTGTGGCCAATGTGCAGAACCCGGCACTTGGATGTGTTAAATCTCATGCCGTTGGATTCTGCTCATCTGTCCAGCCTGTCGAGGTCCCTCTGCAAAGCTTCTCTACCCCTCAGCAGATCATCATATTTGGTGCACTGGTTCTCATGGAAAGTGTGTATTTGCCTTTTTTACTCCCCCGCTGTTAAAGAAATTTGAGATGTCAAATCGTAAATTCTGTAACTCTTTTCCAAGAAACAATATTTTGAACCTTACTAATTCAACAAAATGAAAACCAGGGTTGCCAAGATTACCTGGTTCTTGGTGTTGTCTTGTGCAGACCCACATGAGCTACAGTTTAGCTGCCTTGAGCATGGTTTGCAGATTGTCTGCATAGATAAAGGACGTATTTTTGGGCTGAAAGACCTCCCCAGGAGCTCAAATGAAGAGAAGGTTTGTACCCAATATTAAACAAAGCTCTAATGTGGATTTGCTATATAAAGACATCAGTATCAACCCATAACCTGAGGCACTGAGGGTGGTCTGGTAAATGCCACTTACCAGTCTCAATGTGCTCTTGTGTAGGAATATGTTAAGCCTTCAAAAACAGCCATGCAGCTCTTGAGGAGATAATGGGACTTTATGCATCTAAGTTAAAGAATAGTTGAGCTGAGATTCTGGAGTTGTGACACCTTGTTTAACTTTCTCCTGTTTGGTTATTCATGATATTCCAGTAAAATTTATCAGAAGTTTGCATAGCAAGGCTGTGAAAAAGGACATGAGCAAATCCTACCTTCCTGGTGGACATATGGCTCTGTGGTGGATGGCTTTTCATCTGAGAAATGCTGCAGTTACTGCCCAGCACCACTGCTTCTTTGTATGTTTTCCACCTGTTTTAATTACTTTGATATGAGGTATGGCATTATCTTCCAAATGCATGAGTTGCTAGCACAGGAAAACACAAATCTGTGCAGGAGTGAAGCACAATCTTCTTTCTAAACCACTGCATGAGAAGTGGAAAGGGATTTCCCATCAGCAGAAAAATGCTAGGGATCCCAAGGAAGCTTCTCCAACAATTTGCAAGGACTTGGGATCCAAGCTTACATGTCCATAAATGCAACATCACCAGCTTCCTAGCTATTATTTATATTTGTTGCATATGTGTGGGGAACAATGCAATATATCTTTTGGATATTGTGGTTTACACAAGCATTATTCATGTCTTTTCCCAGGCCTTTACAAGCTGGGAAAGTCACCTTGTGTTCAACCAATACTGGGTGTATCCCACTTCAGCTATTGTCAGGGAGCCAGCATTTCATCACTCAGCAGGCACATCGCAGTCACATAATGGAGGCAGGAACTCAGCTGAGGTAAAGCAATGCTGAGAGCTTGTCAGAAATGTAAATTATATTGCACCTATTGTCAGCAACGTATCCTCCATTGTTCTCACAGTTGTTTCCCAGCTGAAAAAATGCTGGGGAGCCTGCATGATGAAACCAGTGCCTCCTGTCTGCAGCATGCTCCATCATGACCAGCTTACTGCAAGCAGCTTACCTCTGTATCGCACAAAACTGAGTACTGAAACCTTATGTTCACAGTGCTGCAAAGCTGCAGCTGCATAATTTCCAGTGGCCGTGTGACATTAATTAGCTTACTGAGTACATCGCAACAGTTCATGTAGAAGTAATAGGTGCTTTGACCTTTCATGTTTTTAAACAACTCAGATTTTGAAAAGGAAATGCTTTGGAAGGAAAGGTAAAGATTTAATCTGGGAAATGTCACATTGGTCAGTTTTGTAAATGTAATTCACTTACTGAAAGTTTTGTTTTAAAAATGCCAGTTTCTTCCCACAAGCAGTTTCTGTTTTGATGAATCCTTGTTTTCTGACAAACAAAATGGTTTTGTTCAGACAACATCCTGCCTGTTGTACCTGCAAGCACTTCTGCTTGCAAGTACCTGAGGCACACTCAGTCATTTGGTCACAGTTTGGAGGATAAGTTAGTAGGTCATTGGACCTTGCACAATCTTTTGGGACCAGTGTAAAAGCTTTTATGCCTTCTCTCTACTGTTCAATATTTCAGCATATCTCAGAAAATTTAGTTCTAACTACTTGGTTAGGACAACAGCAGTGCTAAAGTTAGATGCAAATAATGACATCATGTATGTACATTGCAGTAGTACTGCTCATGACTTTTAAGAGGATTTTCCTATGAGGTAATGGCATGAATCAGCGTGATAGCTGTGCAGCACAGACACAATGAAACAGGGGTAACTTGCACATAGATAAGTGTGATTTGGTTTGTTTTTGTTGTCCTTGATCAGTTCTCTGATCATACCAAGACCTCTCTTTTCAGCAGTGATGCTTGCAAGAGAAATAAAAATATAGGGATAAGGCAGTGTGGCTGCACATCCCTGGAAGAAATTACAAAGTCTAAACTAATTAGTTATTTATAAGTACCAGGCAGACAGTGAGTGCTTAAGGCCAAATCCAGTCTGTAGAAAGAGACTAGCAACTTTTAGCAACCTTGGTGGAGGTGATGCATTTGTTTCTTGAGCTGTCCTGTAAGAAGAATCCTTTTTTTCATCAGAAATACCTCTTCATGCATCACATACAGAAATATCTTTTATATGTCAGGTCTTTTTTTCCTTTCCTTTTAAGTTCTCTTCACATTGCTAAATGTAAATGAGGTGACTGCTCTATGAGACCTCCACTTTGAACTCCTTTGAGCCAGGGGGACAAAAATGCAAGGCACTCCATTCACATCAGGTTGATACTGATTCACTTGATGCTTCACCCTTTCCTACAGTACCATGATAAAATGTACCAACTATGTATTTCATGGTAAATCTTCCATGCCATTTGACTTAAGCCTGAATATCAGATATGCACTTCCCTTATTCACAAAACCTCAAAGAGGATTATTGTCTGATATCACAAAATTGGTTGTGCTTTATTTTTCTTCTTCCCTTCCTCCCTTGCTCCCTTCCTCCCTCCCTCCCTTGCTCCCTTCGTCCCTCCCTCTCCCTCCCTCCTTCCTTCCTTCTTCCCTTCCTTCCCTTCCTTCCCTCCCCCCCTTCCTTCCTTCCTTCCTTCCTTCCTTCCTTCCTTCCTTCCTTCCTTCCTTCCTTCCTTCCTTCCTTCCTTCCTTCCTTCCTTCCTTCCTTCCTTCCTTCCTTCCTTCCTTCCTTCCTTCCTTCCTTCCTTCCTTCCTTCCTTCCTTCCTTCCTTCCTTCCTTCCTTCCTTCCTTCCTTCCTTCCTTCCTTCCTTCCTTCCTCCCTTCCTTCCTCCCTTCCTTCCTCCCTTCCTTCCTCCCTTCCTTCCTCCCTTCCTTCCTTCCTTCCTTCCTCCCTTCCTCCCTCCCTTCCTTTTTCTTTTTTTTTTTTTAATAGAGAACATTCTTTTAGTTATTTCTACAACCCTGCCCTGGGTTGTTTGTCTGTAATTTGCATTTTAAACCTGCCATCATAGAACTGCTTAGCAATAGCTGTTGCAGGTATCTTTCTGGCTGCATCTCATCTACGTTAAATCCACTGAGTAGGTGTTTGCCTTTGATTGTAAGAAAGTTCCCGGATGTATCATCATTTCCAAATACCTGGACTGTAACTTCTCGTCATTTGACCATTGTACCCATCCTGCCCAAAGGTAAAGATAGGTCTACAAAGGGAAGTTCTGCAATGCTCCCAATGGTGAAAGCATTTTGGGGGCATTCTTGAACTGGTGGGACTGTGTAATTTTTTTTTCCAAGGAAATATCCTTTTTGTTTGTGTGGATGACACTACTAGATTTGGAAAGTATAACGTCAAGAAAACAGGAGAGCGTATTTAAATGGTTGAACTAAGAAAGCAAGCCCTGGTCCTTTGAGGCAATTGTAATTAAGTCAAATTGCTTAAGGCTTTGAAAACCCAAATTCTTCTACATTAAAAAAATAAAATCACAGTTTGATTGGTTAGGTTAATATTATTTATGGGTATAGCATTTCATATATGAGGGATGGAAGAAAGAATGAAAATGACCACAGCAAATACAAAAGCATGTGAGTGCACTATAGCTTTGAATGCTTTCGGTTAGACATGTCTAGGCTTAGATTCCTGTGCTTGCAGAACCCCAACATGTAGTTAACTCTGGTCAAAATGATCTTATTCATCTAAACTGAATTGAGATGTATGCTAATAATTCAAGACAAATGGAGTTTTGTAATGTGATCTGGAGTAAAATGGAAAATACAAAAAGAGCTGCTGAACTACTTTGAAAATCATCTTAAATATTTTTCTCATTCTTTACAATGACAGCAAATAATACAATACAACACAATACAATACAATAAACCAGGTTGGAAGAGACCTTCAAGATCATCACGTCCAACCCATCAACCAATCCAACCCACCTAAACAACTAAACCATGGCACCAAGCACCCCATCAAGTCTCCTCCTGAACACCTCCAATGAAGGTGAATCCACCACCTCCACAGGCAGCCCATTCCAATGCGCAATCACTCTCTCTGTAGAGAACTTCTTCCTAACATCCAGCCTAATCCTCCCCTGGCACAGCCTGAGACTGTGTCCTCTTGTTCTGGCACTGGCTGCCTGGGAGAAGAGACCAGCCTCTGCCTGGCTACAACCTCCCATCAGGTAGTACAGGGGCAGAATGACCTCCCTGCTCCTGCTGGCCACACTGTTCCTGATGCAGGCCAGGGTGCCATTGGCCCTCTTGGCTGCCTGGGCACACTGCAGGCTCATGTTCAGCCTCCCATCAACCAGCACCCCCAGGGCCCTCTCTGCCTGGCCGCTCTCCAGCCACTCTGACCCCAGCCTGTAGCACTGCATGGGGTTGCTGTGGCCAATGTGCAGAACCCGGCACTTGGATGTGTTCAATCTCATGCCGTTGGATTCTGCCCATCTGTCCAGCCTGTCGAGATCCCTCTGCAAAGCCTCTCTGCCCTCCAGCAGATCAACTCCTGCCCCCAGCTTGGTGTCATCCGCAAATTTACTGATGATGGACTCAATGCCCTCATCCAGATCATCAATAAAGATGTTGAAGAGCATGGGGCCCAGCACTGATCCTTGGGGCACACCACTAGTGACAGGCCGCCAGCTGGATGTGGCACCATTCACCACCACTCTCTGGGCTCGGCCCTCCAGCCAGTTCCTAACCCAATGCAGTGTGATCCTGTCCAAGCCATGGGCTGATAGCTTGGCCAGGAGTTTGCTGCGGGGGACGTCAAATATCATTACAGTGCTCGTTCATGAAATTAAAAAAAGCAAAACAAACCCAAAACTGTAGTGGGTGCTATGAACCTGTAAGTTAGGCAGTGCTGAGACCTTGCATTCAGTTCTCAGATGACTTCTTGCATTATTGTAGATCTTGTTCTTCTCCCCAGTCAGGCAAAAAGTTTGAGAAAAGCTGCATTTTACCAGCGGCATCTGCCAATGGGCAACTTCATGATACCACTACTGAATATGTTTGTATTTAACACCAAGCAAACAGCACATAAAAGAAGCAGTTAAATACATTAAAAATGTATTTACTATGAACGTGACCTTCAGTCTCTCATTAAAGTGTCCATCTTGGGATTTATCCATGCCCAGTTGCCACATGGTATTTTGTTCAGACTGACAGATGAGAGTTTTCTCTGTGTTCTGTTAAGCCTGGACCCCATGCTGGAATGGGATTATGACAAAAATCTGATCAATAAAGCAAAATTCCACTTAACAGAAGAAACCCATGGATGTCTGATTGCACCCTGAGGCACAGAGTTGTCAGAGGGCTATTTGAACCCCGGCACAACATGAGATATTTCAGGAATTGCAGAGGCTCATAAATTTTGAAATTTTGTACTTCACCCAGTGATACTGAAATAATTTTCAAGCTGTAAATAGGGCTGACTGACACTTTGGTGTGAGGATTGCTGTGCCAGACCTACCAGGTGCACCATCTCCCCTTGTGTCATCTGTATTTCCTCCCTTCTGGACCAAGGGTCTACATCCACTTGCTTTTCTCCTGCCCTTGATGCTGTCCTGAGGGAACATTTTCTCTCCTCTGCCCCAAAGATAGCCCACTTCTCATCCTTTTGCTGCAGGAGAGAGACTTCTGCTAGCAGGTGCATTGAATAGAAGAATCCATTCATGCCAACACAGCAGGAGTACTATTAAACTAGCTTGCCCTTACTGTCAGTGAGAAAGGCTAGCACAAGGGACAGAAGGCACTATCCTCCATGACTGCTTTAAGACAGACCAGGACACATGCAGCAGGTTTCAGATCAGCTCAGTCAAGCAGATTGCAGAACTCTTCCCAAGAAGAGGCGATGGCTGGTGAGAACAGCAGTCAAAATAATTATGCAAAGATTTTGAGCAGATCTCTTGCAAACAAAATTACAGGCAAGGTGTGGTGGTTTGTCCTGGCTCTGAACTGCAGTGTAGGTCTGCCTCACATTTTCCCTTGAAAATAACCCAGTGAATTCCACAATGGTATATACTTTTTTGTGAACATGACAGAACAAAACCCAAATGAATTGCATCTTCTGTTCCACTGTTTCTATAACTGTGGTGCATCAAACATCATAACAAGGTCCATAGAGTGCTTTCCATAAGTATAAATAAATCACCATATTTGGGCATTGGATTTTATTTTATTGCACTTATTTATTGCTTTAATTTTATATATTTGCTTGTAGATAAGGAAGAGAAAGAGCAAAAACTATCAGAGTGATATAAAAATATGTTTATACACTTTTTTTCTCTTTCTTTTTTTATGTAAATAATGAAATTAATAAAATGAGGTCAAATAAAGTTAATCAAATTCAAATTTAACCCTAAATTCTACTAGCAGTAGCATACAGAGCTCTTCTTTTATGCCTATGGATTTTTTTCTTGAGAAATATTGGAATATCTTAAGAGTTAAGTAAAGCTGATAAACATTGTTTAAATCATTGCAAGGGGTGGGTAAAGAGATTTCCTCTGGGATACTGGCAGAAACTACTTAAAAGTTCAAGGGAAGAAGCTTCCACAGCTTTCCTGGTGAGACAGTCCTGCAGCTCATTACCGCTCATTGAGCCTTTCCTGCTCTTTAGGCCCACCCTTCCTTTATTTTCTTATAGTGAGATATTAATTTGAGATAGTGAAGTATAACAGGAATCAGTCATGTTTGCAGCAGCTGAAAACCCTATGCAAGCAATTTTGCATATTGCTACTAAAATTTTCTGCTATAACATTCAATAATTGTTGCTGACTAAATTACATTTTTGTCCTGCTCCATATGGTAATGCTTTCTTAGGGAAATGAAGTTGCTCTCCTTAGCTTGAATAATGATTAAAACTTAACAGGAACCTTTCCCTGAACCTTTCTTCTCTGCCTAAGTGTACTTGTGTATATAGCAATTCTGTATAAAGTTCACTTTCAATTTTCTTCACCCTGAAGGCTTCCCAGTAAAACCTCAGAAGGTGTCCTGACAAGCTTTGCCTGACATTTTGCCTCCAGTTTCAAAGCAATGATGACACCACCATGTTTGCCTTCCTGGGAACCTGGCAAAAGCATGAGTGTGCATGAAAAGAGTCTTCACTCATTAAAATATCCAGAGACACCTTGCCAATGAGTCTTCCACTTATCTCTGTATAAGATTTTAAAGAACAGAGAAGAGAAAACCTTTAATGCATCGTCTTTTATATTAATTATTTCCACAAAACTTTCATCATAACAAATCTCTTAAGATCTTACGGACTACTTTAATCACACGTGCATACACCATCTGGAGATCAAACCAACGCAGACATACAAAGTTTGTGAGCCACAATGCTGTGCAGTACAGTCCTACAGTAACCTCAACAACACAGGTCACAAAATGCTGGTGCTGCTGCTGGGAAGTGAAAGTCATCTGACCTTGGTGAAAGCACATTGACCTGTTTCCCAAGCCAGTCTAGCCTGTAGCTGGGTTTCTCTGAAGATTGCACAAACCAGTTTACACAGTGCAAACTGTCCCAGCAGGGAAAGATTGGTCATTGCCATGCTACACTCCCCTACATCCATGTCCCGATCTCTACTCTCACCCACCGTGGTTTGGCTTCTGTGGAGTGAAGTATGCATCTCACTACTGGTTTTTCCATAATTTCTTTTTTTTCTCAACAAAACACCTTGTTATATCAGATTAGAGAAAGGAAACAATTTGCCAGTTGGCCAGTTTCTAGCTTACACTAAATGCAGTCTTGAATAGTTCCCATACTATTAATGCATGGTGTCTTTTTCCTCAGGGCATTTGCTATTACCAGATGTTTCTCCCTACTACTGCTGCGTGTAGCTCAAAATTGCAACATATGCTGCAAAACACATTCCTTTGTTTCTTAACTCCTGCACCCACATTTTCATCTGATGTTAATCAGCATAGCTAAAATCAGTCCAGGGCAGATACTGAGTTTTTCTGGAGATAGTCTGCCAGGCACCTGGGTCTACCTGGCTGGTTATTCCTAAAGATTTTGCAATAACACAGATTTTTGTGCAACCCTTCCTTCTTCTGCACAAGCATCTAAGGTATAATTGTGTCTTCAGAGTCACATATTTAGCAGGTGGGGCAAAATCTGCTTAACGACAGAGACAAATAGCAAATAATGTAGCACAGGTGAGGGTGGAGATAATGCACACATTTTACCTCTGTAAAAGGACAAAATTAAAGCTGCATGCATCCAGATTCAGTTCTTGTGCATGCCCCTGCCGAAGTGAAGTGAATTTAATACAGTGAAGATATCTGAGCAGCAGACTGAGTATCTGAAGCAGTTAGCATGCATGGCCTTTGGGACCACAGATGGTCTTTGGGCAGATGTTTTCATGGAAAGGATCACCACTGATGATGGCTGATCACTGCTTTTCTTCCCCATATTTCTGCACAGCAGTAGTGGCTTGCAGAATAGTATTTGTGTGCTCTGTTAGTTCCCACGGTGACCAGGAAAATCTATGGTGATAGTTTAAGCAGAAGATATTACTTCCAGGCCTATATTCCTTCATATGAACCCCACCACCAGCAGAAGACTAGAAGTAGCACTGAGTGCTGATGAGTCTCTGGAAGCAATCACCTCTCACACTGGTACAGCAGGAGGTAGAAACATGATTGATGGCCCTAAAAATTGTCCTAATTATCTTTTCTTCAAGAACGGTGCTCTGTAGAGATTACAGCACAAAGAAAATAAAGTTATTGGACATTTGTGGTCAAGTGAGGGCAAATGGGTTGCTTCAGGTATGTCCTGTGACTGAGGGTAGGCACATTTCATTTTTTTTTTTTTTATTTTTTAAACACCAGATGAACACAGAATTTTCAGATTTTGTTTTTGAGAAGCTGAAGCCTGTTAAAGATATACTTTCTGTCACTCTTCAAATGGTCTCTATCAGTTTCAGTCCAGGAGAAAACATTCCTTTCAGGAAAGCAACAACGAATTCTTCTCAGTGTCTGGTTTTCTCACAGGTGGAGGTATAAAGGTAATTCCTAACTGTGATATTCTTATTACCTGAAAAAGTACTTGTTTTCTCAGCAGAAGTGATTGGTAATGCCAAACTAATTTATGTATGTATGTATGTATGTATTTATTTTTCCATTTTGAAGAGTATTGACAGTTTTACGTTGCTAAATGAAAAGATTATTTTCAGTTCAGTAGGCTTGCAAATCAAGCATTGTACCAATCTATAGTCATGATCAAAATGAAACAAATATCTGCAGCAGCTCGTGTAATAGTTATAAATGCTGCATTTCACAAAGGAGTGGTTTTGTTGGTGTAGTAACACTTCATCATATCTTGAACAAAGCCTTTTGGGTGATATGAGGATGGAAAAAGTAACACTTCATCTCTGCAAAAAGGGTAGCCTGAGCCCAGAGAACATCTATATTACTGAAATCCCATAAGATTCCAGGAAAAGTTAGCCAAGTCTCTTTCCTGAAGTGAATCTTGAAGTAAAATATTAATTTACACATTGTACTCTAAATACATAGGCAGCTGAAAGTGTTTAATCATTTTATGGTGTTTTGAAGTTTTTACAATTACCTTCTCTTTGAAGTGATGGGATTACTGGAAAAACACTGCTACAAAGTCAAGCTAGAATTTTAATGAACTTTTCTGAGCTGTATTCACATCTCTTTCACATTCACTTGCAAGGAATGTCAGGACATCTGACCATATTGCATAGGTCTTCACTGAGGCAGTAGGAAGTCATTTGTCCCTCTAAGTCCACCAGAGCTTGGTTGTAAGCACCTCCTACCGGGGCTGATGCTGCTGAGCATGTCTCATTCGCAGAAGGATGCAGATGACTAAGGAGAAACAGCACATCCTCAGCACATTTGGGGGTGACACCCAGTTGTGGAGGACTGTGGGACACTGGAGAGCAGGGATCCATAGGGGTGCGTGAACATATAGATGAAGAAGGGCAACAGTGCACTTCGGGAGGCAAAAACTTTTTAATTATTTTCTTGATTCAATTTAATGTTTTGTAACCATGTGAAGAAACCTGGCATGAGAAAGGCACTTGGGAAAAAATGTTCACAGCAGAGTGATCTGTCTCTTGTTCACCCTTGTTGCACTGTGCAATCCCATTAATTCCAGTGACATAGCATGAATAAAGCACCAAGTACTGACTGACTTTGACTTGCATCGAAACCATGCTGCATGCGAGGAAATGAAGAGGTTAAGAAAAGGAATTATTTCACTTCTCAGACTCCATTTTTTACTACATAATTAGCTACAGGTTATTTCTTACCTTCCTCAGGCTACTTTAATGAAGCATTTTCATTATGTTGATATAACTGTGTGCATGTGTACTCTTTTTTTTTTATTATAAAAGCAGACTCAAATAAATATGGTCAAATAAATATTTATTTGAAACAAAACCAATAGTTTCTACATTGATTATCTCAGTTATTATAATTATTATTGTAAAAAATTTTTCCCTAGATGGAAAAGGCAAAATTATAAAAACTCCTGTTGAATTAGATTATGCACATGAGAAATAATATGCAACTGTATAAATTATCATGAACTTGCTAACAATTTTCTTAATGGCTAAATTGCTTAGAGTAACATACAACCTCAATCTTAACTACCATAGAGAAATTCACAAGAGACTGGCTGAGAGTAACAGTCCTGACTGGGAATAATTCTGGAAGCATCTGCAGGTGGATATCCTACCTGCAGGTCCAGGTAGATATAGCAACACAGAGAGCCAGCCCTGCATTGCCACATGCTTAACAGGTCGATGTAGGCACATGAGGAGGAAAACAGACAAACTCTAAACTGCACATAGCTCTGAACTTTTCCTTTTGGTAAGTCAGGTTACTTTCCAAAACTTGCTGATTCACAGGAAACGGTTATGCTGTGATTTACGACTATCATGTATGTTCATCTGAGAATTAAATGTTCACTGAAGGTAATTCAGTTAGCATAGCATACTACATGCCAAAATGGACAAAACCATAAACATAAAAATGCTTTCTGAGCATTTGGCAGGTCTAGAGAATTCCTCAACTAGAATCAGCCCAAGCCACCAGCTCCAGTGACACAGAGAAGAATACGCCACCTGCCACAGAGACCACAGCACGTTCTACCACCTGTCTGATCCATCACCAGATATTACACACCTTCAAACTGAAAATCAAACCATTTTTTAGTTCACTAAATGTTTATGGTGGGCCAGTAATATTGTACTGAAACAGAAGAGGCTATTTCTCATCCAATTAAGTATGGGAGAAAATAAAAAGATGTAGTATTACAGAAATGTTCTGAACAGTAAGATGACACTGGAAGTTACTTCTCCTAAACTGCCCATCAGCTCCGTTGTTCACCACAGTTTCACCCTGCCCAGGAAGACAGAAGGTAGTTCTCCAACATGCCTTCTATTTTCTTCTTCTTCTTTTTTTTTCTTCTTCTTTTTTTTTCTTCTTCCCCCTTTTTTTTTTTCCTTCTTCTTTCCCTTTTCTGTCAGACAGATCTTATCTTGAAAATCAGAGATGAACTTGTGCTTCTGCTGATTTTCCACTAGAGACCTCCATCAGCTCAAATAACTAGTTGTTTGTTAATTATGATTACTGGGCGTTACTTCAACAGCTGAGGAGGATATAGCCTTGCCAATTTGCCTACAGGGAAAAGGTGGAGTCCCAGGTCAAAGGAAAACGTTTCTGTGAACATTTATTTTTTCTCAGAGCAATTGGGGTTTATCCAAGCAGGTGTGTTGTGAGAACATGAAGAGGAAGGATTTTTTATGCCCTGAAGAAATTGCACAAAGCTGACAAGAATTATATGATCTAAAAAATGTCTACTTTTTTTATAATGCACACACGGAAAACTTGAAAGAAAGCTTCCTCTTTCTGAAAAGACTGGCTGCTTGTACGTCTAGCCATCTCACAGTGATGAGCATAAATGCAAACCTGTTAAGTTTCTGTAAACTGAAGGATCTGGAAATAATATTCCCAGTTTAGAATGACTGCAGCACTAACAGGAGGCTTTCTTCCAGGATCTGATGTCAGAGCAGGAGAAGTCTGGACTTTGTAGATTGTTTTGCTGGATTTTTTGTTTGGCTTGAGGGCCAAAGTACTGTTTCCTCTGATGAAACAAAACAGCTAAACCTGCAAGAACTGTCAGGACTCAGTAAAAATTCTGAAAGAGATTTCTCCCTTCAGCTTAAATTCTTGGTTTCTTGAGTACACGCTTTGAATAGTTATAACAGCCTCGTGCCTTTGTTTTGGCATGAATCTCGTCTGCTAGAATATCAACACTAACACTTCCTGTGATTGAAATAATGTTTGCAACATTCTCAACAACACTAGCATTACCTTTAAAACATTCTTCAGTGTGATAACAAAACAAAACAGCAGATATCTTTTGCAATCCTTAATTCTCTTGAATGAAAGTAGACAGGAAGCTGCAAGTACCTGAAATACACTAACATAACCAGATAAAGTTGTAAATACATCATTGCTATAATATTTTAAGTCATCTATTCTCTTAGGAGGCTAGAATATTGTTAACTGCTGTGTGACAATGTAAACTATACTCTTTATGTTGTGTATGGATGAGTGTAAGGACGAAGACTACTGTTTTTATTTGTATCTACATGCGGCTGTTCAACTGTGCTTTCTGGGAATGATTCTGTGCTTACACTTAAATGTGTGTTTCTGTACAGGAAAGGCATGATACGGTGGGAACTTTTGATAAGGACTTCTTTAGACTCACAAGCTCATAATATTGTCTCCTATTAAGACAGCTATCTTTTAAACAGGTTTCATGCCTTATCAATCAGTAATCAGAACAAGAGGACACAGTCTCAAGCTGTGCCAGGGGAAGTTTACGCTCAAGGTGAGGAGAAAGTTCTTTGCAGAGAGAGTTGTTAGCCATTGGGATGTGCTGCGCAGGGAGGTGGTAGAGTCACTGTCCCTGGAGGTGTTCAATAGGGGATTGGACATGGCACTTGGTGCCATGGTTTAGTAGTCATGAGGTCTTGGGTGACAGGTTGGACTTGATGATCTTTGAGGTCTTTTCCAACCTTATTGATTCTATGATTCCATTCTATGTTTTGCTTATTGTGTTAACAAAGCAACCATGTAAAGGTCATTCATAGAAGCTGGTGAATTGGAAAAATACTTGTTGCCTATATTGCAAGAAAGCAAAATTTTGATGAAGTAGTTGAAAGCACAGCATTGAGTACTGGCGGCAGCTCTGTCAAGCAACTTTAAAGATGTGGATGATGATGTACTTCAGTCAGATGTGTTAGGCTTGTGTCTAAGTGAAAAGACAACCAGTAAAAAAAAAACTTTAAAAACCCATTTATTATTCTAGGTTGTACTAGAAAGTTACATGATTTATGCCCCAAAGTGTTTGTGACCTCAGGCTGTGAATGATCAGGAAATGTGAGAAAACAGGCTATTTTTGTTGAAATTCATATTTTTCCACCACATTTTGCTTAAAATTGAAGGTGGGCTCTTGACCTTCACAGTGTCTTTCCTGAGGGAATGTGTAAACATGTTTCAGTATAACTTGTTAGCTTCAACTCAAAAACAATTTCAAAAGCAATCTTGCTTAAAAGAGATGTAGTAACCCAAAGACCAGGAAAGAGTTTGGTGGGCTGCTTGTCAAGGAGATTTTTGGATACTCAAGGCTGTAATTAAAATTTCTCTCAAGGCTATTTTAGACAAGGGTTTTAAACACAGGGAATCCAGAAGTTCTGTGTGCATTTTGGATAATAATCAGATAGCTCCAGTGGCAAAAATTGACACACATGGTCTAGTAATGACCTGCTATCACTAGCCAAGTCCTTGACTGACTGCTGCATTTCCTGACTCTCTGAGGCCCATGGTGATCAAGTTGAGTTTCAAGAGTGTTTGCAAGGGCCAGAACATGCATAATTTTGCTTACACTGATTTCTGTGGGAGCTGGAGGTAAACAGCTTGTGCCAGAGAGAACTTTATCACCTCTCTGAGGCTGTTGACTACCAACAGTGCAGCATTCCTCTGTCTTGGGAACCATTGCCAGCTTTGGAAGAGACGGAGACATGAGCACAACAACAACAAAGACACCCAACCAGTATAAACTTTAAATTGCAAATGAAATTAATCTGGCAGTCTACATCTAGTCCTTGAGAGAGATGAATATTAAAACCCATGAATCATGGCAGAAATCCTGCTGTACTAAAAGAAAGTCCTGCTAACAATGAAACAGGAGTGATGCCAAGAACATGGCTGACATAAGTCCTCAAATGTTAGCTCTTCCTAAAATGCTAAATCTTTGGGGACCTACCAAAATAAGTATGCATATATATATAATGTGTGTAGACCTGGCTGAGATACATTTTTTATTAATTAAACACCACTGGGAGGTAGCAGATAAACTCTCACACACCTGATGTTCTTTTTTTTCTCTTATTTTTATGCTATTTTGTGTGGGAATCTCTGAAATTCTACAACTACCATGGCATATTGCATAAGGCAAGTGTCTATAGCACAGCCCTGTTTGGTTTGGTCAGTTTAGTTGCACACCTAACACTGCTTCCAATTTTGCCCTCTAACACACTCTTACCAGTGGCAGAAAGCTTTTACTTAAGTTATTTTAAAATCTGCAGCTGTGATTGCACTTAGTGATACAGCCTATGATAAAAATAGGAAAAGGGATGTTTACTGTAGACTATCAACCCCCTTCATCTTGGCACTAAAGTTGCACAGAGTGCCAGCACTACCACCAGTTCACACAGCAGGGCAGGAAGTCCTGCTTGCCTGGACAGGTGGGCAGCCAGCCAGTGAGGTGGCCTTTGTCTTTGTAAGAGAGGTTGTGCTGGAAAATTGGCTTAGGCAAATTGCACGTAATATAAATTGCGTTTTTGTTAGAACTGGTGAATGCACTGAAGCAACCGAGTAGTTACAAAAGCATATGTGAAGCACCATGGAGCAGTAGAAGTGCCAGCAGAGGGTGTATTGTACAGGCTTTAATCCTGCAAAATGCAGCCAGATTTTCAGGCTGACCTGATGTTGGTGGGTAAAGGAAGCAGAGCATTGGGCAGTCCCATGGTGTTTGTTTTACTCACGATGGCTGGCACAGCGCCACTGCCATTTTCACACTGCACACGTCAGGGGGCAGCCATACATTATCAACCTCTGACTATGTTTTTCAAACTTTTCCCTTGGAACTCTTTACAGAAGCCTGTGTTACCACAGCTATGGCTGACTGGTTTTGGTGCTCCTGACAGAGTAAACTTATCTGTGAATGATGACCATTGGGAAGACTATAGGTACAGCACCATCTCTAACATGCTGCCTGCTTAGGCACCAAATATGAGAACAATGTTAGAGTTAAACAATAAAATAATTTGATAACAGCTGGAGACTGCAAAACTGTGTCCAGTTCTGGGCCCCTCAGTTTGGGAAGGATGTTGAGTTGCTGGAACATGTCCAGAGAAGGGCAACTAAGTTGGTGAGTGGTTTGGAACACAAGCCCTATGAGGAAAGGCTGAGGGAGCTGGGGTTGCTTAGCCTGGAGAGAAGGAGACTCAGGGGTGACCTTCTTGCTCTCTACAACTACCTGAAGGGAGGTTGTGGACAGGTGGAGGTTGGTCTTTTCTCCCAGGCAGCCAGTATCAGAACATGAGGACACAGTCTCAGGCTGCGCCAGGGGAGGTTTAGGCTGGATGTTAGGAAGAAGTTCTCTACAGAGAGAGTGATTGCCCATTGGAATGGTCTGCCCGTGGAGGTGGTGGGGTCACCATCGTTGGAGGTGTTCAGGAGGAGACTTGATGGGGTGCTTGGTTGCATGGTTTAGTTGTTGGGTGGGTTGGATTGGTTGATGGGTTGGACGTGATGATCTTGAAGGTCTCTTCCAACCTGGTGTATTGTATTATTGTATTATTATTAAATATTACTGAGCACCATTCTTTATCCTGGCTGCCAATGTAAATTGAATGTTATGGTTCTGAGATTAATTGCTTAGAACCTCAGTCAGTCCCTAACCTGTCTGAACCTTTTATGTAATGTGTCCCAGGAGTGCTAGTAGTGTGGAAAATTGTGGTGGTCCTTTTATTTTTTTTAGGATAATGCAGCAATTGTTTCAAATGTAGGGTGTAACAAAGATTATTCTTTTGTTGTTATAAATTATTTGTGGAATTAGGTTTTGTTTGTTCTTAGTATGAAAAGTGTCAAATTGCAGAGACTGTCTAGCTACTCTACACAATATGAAGGGATTAGAAGAGGGAACCAGGTACAATTTACCTAGCTAGCTAGAAGAGTCTCCTAGTGACCTGGACATGTCTGGCACAGCCTGTCCTGTACAGGTTGCTTTGTGCTCTATGGTCTCATGATGTCACTGCAAGTCAAATGCAGCAATGACACCCCCTGGGAGAGCTCCTAGGCAGGTAGGGCAGCCTGTCATCAATACTTTCTTCCTTCAACTCTGTCAGTTTGTCTCAGAAAGACCATCTCTCACTGAGTCTAAACACATAGTGGGAGAATGCCTGTGAACTCCCTTTCCTCTTCTGGCCATATTGTTCATATGCTGGGTGCTGGGGCTCTGAAAAAGTGACCATGCTGGACACTGGATTGCCCAACCAACCACTTTTTGGCTTCTGAAATTTGAAGTCTATTGAAATGTTTGGACTTCAAGCAGTGAAACTTCCTCACTTAGTAGTCGTGCAGTATTTAATGTTAGAATAGAATAGAATAGAATAGAATAGAATAGAATAGAATAGAATAGAACAGAACAGAACAGAATAGACCAGGTTGGAAGAGAGCTTTGAGGTCATTGAGTCCAACCTATCATCCAACAATCAACTAAACCATGGCACCAAGCACCCCATCCAGTCTCTTCCTAAACACCTCCAGTCATGGTGACTCCACCACCTCCCTGGGCAGCCCATTCTAATGGCCAATAACTCTTTATATGAAGAACTTCTTCCTAACATCCAGCCTAAACTTCCCCTGGCACAGTGTGAGTTTGCACTGTTGAAGCTACCAGTAAAATATGATTAAGGGTGAGGAGAGCTACCATCCATCTCTTGAGTCTTAGCTGAGGTGCCTGTGCCTATGGTCTGCAGGTGATGAGTGGTGAAAGCAAGCCTCCACCAGAGGGGCAGCTTGGAGAAGTATATTAAGCACCTCATCTGAAGGAGCTGAGTTTTGGGGAGTGATTCTCACCTGTGCTCTTACCAGATGGTGTGACTACTTCTTGTTTCCCAAATTGTAAAGACATCAAAGAAACAGAAGAAATATTCATCTGGACTTGTCCAATTGTCCAGATAATGTGGGGTGGATTCTGTTTGTTGTCCTGCAGCTACACATTGCTGCCTTTTATCTGTTCAGTGATGCTAGGATAAAAAACAAACAAACAAACAAACAAACAAACAAATAAACAAAACCCCCAAAAAACCCACCCTATTTATTTTTCTTTAGTTTCCTTTTGATCTTCCTTCTTGTATTCTGCTCTTTAAAACCAAATGTTAAAGACCTTGAATTATTAAAATCATGTCTTTCTAGTCATCCTTTTGGGAGGTTTTCTCATTCCATATAGACTTTTTTTTTTTCTAGTTTATCGTGAACAGACCTTTTTTATGTTGGCTGTAGCATGTTTCTTATTTGCATATATATAGTTTGATGGCAGATGAAAGATGTGCAGCATACTACACCTTATAACTACAAAAACATTTTTTAAAAAATCACATTCCTAGGTTACTCTAAACTGTTGCAATATTCCATTCCTTCTAAATAAATCTTACGTTTGTTCGAAATATGGGATAGAAGTTTCACTGCAATACAAATGCTTACAGACTACACCATAAGCAGCTGCTAAGTTCCAGCTTAGCTATCTGCTGGCAGTTCTGGTTAAGTTAGTATCATAGTATCATAGTATCAGTCAGGGTTGGAAGGAACCACAAGGATCATCTAGTTCCAACCCCCTGCCATGGGCAGGGACACCCCACACTAGATCAGGCTGGCCAGAGCCTCATCCAGCCTGGGCTTAAATACATCCAGGGATGGGGCCTCAACCACCTCCCTGCACAACCCATTCCATGGCTTCACCACTCTCATGCTGAAGAACTTCTTCCTCACATCTAGCCTGAATCTCCCCACCTCCTGCTTCATTCCATTCCCCCTAGTCCTATCACTACCTGATAGCCTGAGAAATCCCTCCCCAGCCTTCTTGGAGGCCCCATTCAGATACTGGAAGGGCACAATGAGGTCACCTCGGAGCCTTCTCTTCTCCAGACTGAACAGCCCCAACTCCTTCAGTCTGTCCTCATAGGAGAGGTGCTCCAGCCCTCTGATCATCCTCATGGCCCTTCTCTGGACACACTCCAGCACGTCCACATCCCTCCTATAATAGGGGCTCCAGAACTGGAGGCAGTACTCCAGGTGGGGTCTCACCAGAGCTGAGTAGAGGGGAAGAATCACCTCCCTTGCCCTGCTGGTCACACTTCTCCTGATGCAGCCCAGGATCTGATTGGCTTTCCGGGGTGCAAGTGCACATTGAGTGCTCATGTTGAGCTTCTCATCCACCAGCACCCCCAAGTCTCTCTCCTCAGGGCTGCTCTCCAGCCAGTCACTGCCCAGCCAGTACTTGTGCCTGGGATTGCCTCGACCCAGATGCAGGACCCTGCACTTGGTCTTGTTGAAGCTCATGAGGTTGGCTTGTGCCCACCTCTCCAGCCTGTCCAGGTCCCTCTGGATGGCATCCCTTCCCTCCAGCGTGTCTGCTGCACCACACAGCTTGTTGTCATCAGCAAACTTGCTGAGGGTGCACTCGATGCCACTGTCCATGTCACCCACAAAGATGTTGAACAAGACAGGTCCCAGGACTGATCCCTGAGGGACTCCACTTGTCACTGGCCTCCACTGGGACATGGACCCATTGACAGCCACTCTTTGGGTGCAGCCATCAAGCCAGTTCTTTATCCATCTAGTGGTCCACCCATCAAACCCATGGTTCACCAGCTTGGAGACCAGGTTGTGGTGCGGGACAGTATTGAAGGCTTTGCTCAAGTCCAGGTAAATGACATCAGTTGCTTGCCCCTCATCTATTGGTGTGACCTGTTCATAGAAGGCCACCAGGTTTGTCAGGCAGGATTTGCCCTTGGTGAAGCCATGCTTCCAGAGCAGCTGCTACAGAACCAGTCCAACCAGCAGTGGAGAGGTAGATCTTGGTGTATGGGGTATTTCCTGCAGTTTTCCTTTGGTAATGAAAAGCCAGGGGAACAGAGGAGCTGGCAGATCTCTTGGGACAGGCTGATGAGGCATTGGCATTACCAGGGTAATGGTGACCACACCCATGCCTCTAAAAGAAGTCCTCAGGGAGCCCAGTGAACAGATTACTGTCCATTGAGCACGCAAACAGGGCAAGACGTCAGCCAAGGTGTGGCAGGACATGGCGCAGCAGTACACACAGAAGGATATGCAGGGAAGGCACTGAAGCTTGGCCAGCTAGACCAGGGAGTGATGGCATCCACCCAGCAGAAACCTTTGGCATCCCTTTGCCCTGCACCTACCAGGTCTGATAAAGCTTTTCAGATGGAGCTCCAGCAGGACCACACTGCCACCCAGGTATTTAGCTGCAGGGTGTGCCCCACATGCCATTGGCAAATGGCTGCAGTGAGTATGCCTGTGAGAGGTATGCGCAGGGAGAGGAGCTCTGCTACTTAGTGATGGAGTTCCAAGAGGAGACAAGCAGGTTGAGGACCCTCAAGGAATGTAAGAGAGAGATTCTTGGAGTCACAACCTGACCTTTCTGAAACAAACATATCAGTCAGACAGAGCTTATGTTACAGAGAGATCCCTGTCCTCTCCACCTGACTAAAAGCGATGATTTAGAGGATACTAGACATTGGCAATTAGTTCCTGCCTGGCACAACAGGAGCCACAGGTGTGCCTCCCCACTAACTAGCCTGCCTTCCCAGGTGCCCTTTGAAAATGGGTACAATGCCTTGCAAGGGGAACTGAATGACGGTAATGTATATTGTTTCATCTAGGTAGGAGGTGTTGCCAAGGTTTAGTTAGTCTACATCCCATATAAAAACCTGTTCAGTAGGGAAGATTTGTTATTGGCATAGGTGAATAATTTCTGAGGGAGCAGAAGGCCCAATATGCA
This sequence comes from Picus viridis, assembly GCA_033816785.1. Lineage (NCBI taxonomy): Eukaryota > Metazoa > Chordata > Aves > Piciformes > Picidae > Picus > Picus viridis. The sequence continues at coordinate 69,362,819 of CM066606.1, read as the reverse complement.
GTTTGGACCAATTTCTTAGGAAATGCTGTTGTTTCCCTGGGGCCTGGGTTAGAGATGTAAGCAGAAAGCTTCATCCCCTAGTATAGCCCTCAAGGTACTACCCACCACTGATCTTTCAGATAGGCAACAATGAAGCAGTAACAAGAAGACCAAGGGCAACAAAGGGAAATTTCAGGACATTGAGACAGAGCAGAGACATCTGGGGTGATGTCTAGTATGACTGGAGTGCTGCAGACAATGACTAAAATCTCTTTAGAAGGGACAGGCACGGAAGAAGAAATGGTGGAGAGGCCCTGTATGTGAAGGAATATTTTAGGTGGTCTTGAGCTTAATGATGGTGATGATAGGGCTGAATGCTTATGCGAAAGAATAAGGGGCAAGGCCAACAGGATAGATATCCTGATGGGATTCTGATATTGACCACTCAAGCAGGATGAAGAGACAGATAAAATACTCTTTAGATGTCTGGGAGAAGTCTCATGATTGCTAGTCCTTGTTCTCATGAGGGACTTTCCCTGATGTCTGTCTGAAATATAACACATTGGGGAGGTAGCAAGTCCTGGAGGTTTTGCAGATTTGTGGAGAACTTCCTGACACAGCTGGTGAGGGAGTTAACCAGGGAAGGCACCCTACTGGACATGCTGTTTGTGAACAGAGTAGGAAGTTGGAAGACTTGAGCATGACAGCTGGCTGAACACGAGCCAGCAGTGTGCCCAGGTGGCCAAGTAGACCAATGGCATCCTAGCCTGCATCAAGAATAGTGTGCTCAGCAGGAGCAGGGAAGTCATTGTGCCCCTGTACTCAGCACTGGTTAGGCCACACCTTGAGTCACCTCCTGAGCTGGGCGATGGGGTCATGGAGCAGTGTAATGCCACAGAAATCCATGAGGAATTGGTTCAGGACCTCCTGAGCCACTTGAACACTCACAAGTCCATGGGGTCGGATGGGATCCATCCTAGGGTGCTGAGAGAGCTGGCAGATGAGCTGGCCAAGCCGCTCTCCATCATTTTCCTCCAGTCCTGGCTCACCGGAGAGGTCCCAGATGACTGGAAACTGGCCAGCGTGGTCCCCATCCACAAGAAGGGTCAGATGGAGGAACCCGGAAACTCCAGGCCAGTCAGCCTGACCTCAGTGCCAGGGAAAAGGATGGAGCAGATTATCCTGGTGGCAATAACCACACCTGCAGGATGGCCAAGGGCTCAGGTCCAGCCAACATGGATTTAGGAATGGCAGGTCCTGCTTCTCCAACCTGATCTCCTTCTATGATCAGGTGACCCGCCTGGTGGATGTGGGGAGGCCTGTGGATGTGGTCTACCTGGACTTCAGCAAGGCCTTTGACACCGTCCCCCACAGCAAACTGCTGGCTAAGCTGTCAGCTCATGGCTTAGACAGCAACACTCTGCGCTGGGTTAGGAACTGGCTGGAGGGCCGGGCCCAGAGAGTGGTGGTGAATGGTGCCACCTCCAGCTGGAGGCCAGTCACTAGTGGCATCCCCCAGGGATCAGTGCTGGGCCCCATCCTCTTCAATGTCTTCACTGACTATCTGGATGAGGGGATTGAGACAGTCATCAGCAAATTTGCAGATGACACCAAGTTGGGAGCAGATGTTGGTCAGTTAGAGGATAGAAGGGTATGTAGGTGTTTTTTTACCAAAATTTGCTATCTTTATATGCAAGACTTTCTAAAAGAAACATATTGTCTGTTTATTCAGTGTGTGATAGGTCCTTATTTGCTGCTGGGAGATATTCTATAACTGGCACTCTCCTTTGGAAATACAGGAAGTCAGAAAGGCTGTTAAGCACTTAGAACGCTAATTTCCACCAGAATAAATGAAGAGTTTTCTACCTGAAATGAGGAATGTTACCACCTGACTAATTTATTTTAAAGAGTACAAGTTAATTTTGTCTAGACTTACTCAGAAATATTGAGTTTCCCATTCTCTCAGTGGCACAAATACTAAAAAAAAAAAAAAAAATCATCAATAAAATATTGATTTTTTTTCCCCTATCAAGTTTGAGGACTGTCTTTTGGAATACTTTTTTCCCCATTTCTTCCCTGTGTCAATGCCTGAAGAGTTTCTGACAACCCAGATTAAAATTTCTGATTAATTAAAAAAAACCACCCTGTCCTTTCTCATGAGGAAATTTGCTGAAGTTGTTCCAACAGACTCTCCTAAAAGCATCAGTTTAGTGCATAATGGCACATATGGGGTCAGTCCTATTGCTCTCTAAGTAGATAAATACAGGAGTAACAGCTGCAGCTGGTGTTGTCTGCTAAGTGAGGCTTGTACCTCAGTGGGAACTATTGCCAATATACCTTACGTTAAGCTGGTGTGTTTGCCTCACTCCAGTGCTGCCTCCATGTGCCCACAGTCTTTCAGATCCATACAGAGGATTACCTCTTTCAGAGAACCTCATTGTCATTATCTAAAGCAAAGAGCATTTTGAGTTGTTTCATGGCTAATCGTCTATAGGAGCTTCTTGTGGGAAGGATTTTGGAAAACCAAGTACATTACAAAATTAGTGAGTTTTAGTCTTCACCCTTTCACAAAAATTACTGTGGAGCACAAGAGTTATTTTTAGAAACTGTAAAGCAACTGTAAGAGCTATTGATCAGTCTTGTTCTTTCCTTCTCTCTCTCTCTCATTCCAGCTAACAATGGATCTATCTTAGGCTCAGGAGCTTTTTTGGTATTGTTTATGATTAAATATTTAAGAAAAAAGTACAAGACTCCCTGGATTGAATGTAAGTTTCCTCATTTACTTAGGCATTTCCAGTGATTTATAAATCTCCAGAAAGGAATTCAGATAGCTAGCCCAAGAACACTGTCAGTGTGGGAAGGGGGTAGAGAGGGCTTGTGAGAACAGGATATGTTAATCCAGGACAAAAACCATGTAACTTTAGCCATGAAAGTGTCTCTTCTCTAATTCCAGTGCCTTCATGAAGTGGGTATCTTAAAGCCTGCATCCATGCTGGCTTTGGAACTGAGGACTCCTCCTGCCCTTTCTACCACTGTGCAGAGGGAGAACCTTCTGCCCCAAGAGCAGACCTAATCATAGCTATGTGTTGCAGGCTGCTATGTCTCAGCACACTGCACACCCCTGCACATTTGTAACAGAAATAAAATAGTGGCTGCTCATGCTACATGAACCAAGTGACTGTATCAACAGAGGAGGTGAAATGTGTTTTTGGTTGTACAATATCTACAAAAGATGAAAAGGAATGAATTTTGGTATTTTTGGACAGTGTATTCTACTTTTGTACAAGCATGAGCACAGCCAAAGATGTAGTAAAACCCACTTTATAGATTGCATTATTTTGTAGGTGTGGGGTGACGAATAATTCTGTAGAGCTCACCTGAGCAATCTGCCCACCCAGGCTCAGGAAAGTGTCTATAATGTGTTATGATCTCAGAAGATCAGCTTTCATGGTAATGGAAGAGTCGTAATAAAAACTGCCATAGGTAGTAACTTGACTATTACGCTGTCCTGAAAATAAAAGCTGGCTATCAGGCCTTGTCGTCGTCACAGTAGCCAGGATACCAAAGATATTGAGGGTGTACTTTTGCTTGAAGTCCTCTTAACATAGCCTTCCAAAATGTTTTCATGCAGGAGAAGGTAAGACCCAAAGCAAATTGACTGGTGCACCCCAAAAGATCCTGACAAATAAGGCACTTATCTGCCTGGACAAGACAGAACTTTATCCTTACTTTATAATTTGTTTGCATTTGGTATATGCATGCCTTTTGTCATTTGGGAACATGATCCTCTCTGATACTTCTGAAGACAAAGCTAGGTAATTGGCTGGACTTGTCTCTGCTCACTGCAGTGGGATTGGACAAGATGGCCTTAAAGGGTTATTTCCAACACAATGCATTCTGTGATTCTGTGACTCATGCTGCTTTACTTATAGCAATTGCAGCATGGCTAATGGTTCATCCTGTAGATCAAAAGCTGGGCAGCAGTGGTCCTGTGAGGTGGGAGGTCATTCTGCCCCTGTACACTGCACTGGTTAGGCCACACCTCGAGTACTGTGCCCAGTTTGGGGGCCCTCAGTTTAGGAAGGATGTTGACTTGCTGGAACGTGTCCAGAGAAGGGCAACAAAGCTGGTGAGGGATTTGGAACACAAGCCCTATGAGGAAAGGCTGAGGGAGCTGGGGTTGCTTAGCCTGGAGAAGAGGAGACTGAGGGGTGACCTTATTGCTCTCTACAACGACCTGAAGGGAGGTTGTAGCCAGGCAGAGGTTGGTCTCTTCTCCCAGGCAGCCAGCACCAGAACAGGAGGACACAGTCTCAAGCTGCACCAGGGGAGGTTTAGGCTGGAGGTTAGGAAGAAGTTCTACACAGAGTGAGTGATTGCCCATTGGAATGGGCTTCCCAGGGAGGTGGTGGAGTTGCCGTCACTGGAGGTGTTCAGGAGGAGATTTGATAGGGTGCTTGGTTGCATGGTTTAGTTGATTAGGTGGTGTTGGATGATAGGTTGGACACGATAATCTTGAAGGTCTCTTCCAACCTGGTCTATTCCATTCCATTCCATTCCATTCCATTCCATTCCATTCCATTCCATTCCATTCCATTCCATTCCATTCCATTCCATTCCATTCCATTCTTCTATTCTGTTCTAACTATGCAATATCTTACCTGATGGAGATCATGCCCAAAACAACCTGTCTGATGTTTAAGGGAGGGCAGGGAAATTACTGATCTCTATGCATTTCCATTTATTCCACCCATGGCAATTCCCATGATACTTGCCTGCCTCTTCCTGTGGTGAGCTGTGGACTGGGAAAAAAAACACCTTATAATGCATTGTCTCAGCTCATTGCAGGTCTTGAAATTGTCTGTTGGTAATGCTGTCTGATGTATGTTGCTCCTGATGATTTTTACAGATTGTGCTGTGTGAAGTTCTGATGTTTTTCTTCTGAACTGAGTGTTTGTTTACATATAGCTTTCTCCACTTCCTCATTTGAGTTGGTAGATGGTCTTGATGATTTTTTATAGAGATTTCAATAACATCTTTTGATGTGGTGACATTTCCACTTCATTTCAGTTGTGTTGTCAGTCATAACCATTTTTATCCAATACAGAACATCATAAAATCTCAAATCTCTACCATGCAAAATTTAACAAACTCATGGTAAGAGCAGCCAAGTGCTAACAATCAGTGAGAGGTTTGGTCCTTTTTAAAATTAAGAAGAGTATGGGAACAAATGTCAACATGCATGTGAAAACTAGCTTTATTTTTAATGGGGACTTCAGATATTAATTGCAGTTTGAACTGCAGGAGAAGATATTGGGCCAAACCCATGGCAGAGATCTGCAGCCTGTGTTCTCCCTCCTGATCTCTTATTTCCTGACTTTGTCTGTGCAGACAGCAGCATGTGGGAGAAGAATTATTTTTTTGCCTGGACCCTTCCAGCTCTGGAGCTGTTTGCAACCCATTGCTTCCACTTTTTGCTCTGCTGGTTGTAGGACTGCAGGTTGCAGTCACTCCTGAGACAAATGGATAAAAGAAGAAAGTGGAGGCCTTTTACCTCTGACCAAGTATTTGGAGAAAGAATTGCAAGAGAACACACACAATTTTACAGTGGTATGAGTGTGCTGGAAATCTCAATCTGACTGTGAGGAAAATGTGGAGTAAATATAGAACAGCCACAAGGCAGGAAAGATTATTGCCTTGCCAGGAGATATGAGACCAAAAAAATGCATCTTTAATCCAAGTGGGAGTTATGGATGAGATCAAATGAACACTGCGTGCTCTTGATTCTCATAAGGCTGTCATCTGGTTAACTCACTCATGGCTTTGAACGAGACTAATTAGAAACTGAACTGAAACATTTTTGCACTTGAAAAGTTCTGTTTTCTTTGCTCTTTATTCTAACAAGAAATTCTGGTATTTCTATCTACCTGGGGAATGTTCTTTTCACCATGTCATGTCCTTTACAGGTTATTTTGAGTAAGAGACAAGTTTCCTTCCCTCAAAGGGAAAACTGAATCTTGGAAGAAAACATACATGAAAGTTGCGTACTGCTTCAAGTAATTATTTCCCTATCAGATATTTTGCACACCAAATTTAAAAAAAAAAAAAAAAAGTCTTTTTAGATCAGATCATGTTGGTGTTTTTCAGCATGCTTTTTGCTTCAGTGTCTGAAGGGACATACCCTAAGGTTTTCTTCTCATCCCTTCTTTTGTTAAAGAGTTCTGAAAGCCATTCAGCGTCCTCCTTCTCTTTCATGGAAAGCACTGCTCTGGCAGAAAACCACAGCAAGATATTTTGGCATCTGGAGCAGAATATGGAGATGAAGCATCCCACTCAATCTCCTCCACCTCTGCTACCTGCACATATATCATCCTCAGAAGTACTCTGATGAATATAAATCCACACGGGGAATCACACATGCCTGACTGTCTAGTGGAAGTGCTCTTAAAAATGAAACTCTTGATTTCATCAAACCATGTGTCACCTTTTGATGGCCCCAAATATTCTTTGTTGCCCCTGGACACTCTGCAGCACCCAAAATTCTGGCACAATGCTGGGAATGTGGCATATGCCATTGATTTCAGTGTGAGTGCTTTAATGTAAAAATCCTTTGGTCAGTATTTAATCCTTAGCTCTGAGGATCTGATTTCAGTTAGGTTATATTTAGATGTTTCTTTACAGTCATAAAAGGGATTAGAAATGCCTATTGATATGCTGATGTGGGAAAGTATAAGCAGTATAAAATGGATTTAAGATGGCACAAAGACAGAAAATAGAACAAGAATGAAAGGTCTATCACAGGCAGCAGAAGGAAGAAGCCTTAAGGAAAATTCAAGAGGATGTCATAAGCCTCTTAGAAGAAACGGTACATGAAATGCCTGGCAAAGCTACAGTGAAGTTTATGTCTCCTTTTTTTCCTTGGTTTAACTGTAATCGCACAGCAAAGTTTGGCCACCAATCTTATGGTGACTTATCTCCCCTCTGCTCTTGCATGATGTGGTGAATGGTGCTAAAACAAGCCTATGCGATATCCTGCCTGTACCAGCAGCACCCAACACCCTTATCCATTTTGCTGCTTCCAGCAGTGCCTGGCTTATGCAGGTACGTGCAGGTCTAGTGAGACATACAGGGCAGCCTTTCCCCAAGTAAAGGATCTGAGAGTAGGCTGCTGCTTGATTGCTGAAGCCCCTTCACAGCTGCTTCTCCAGATCTTGGCCTGTTAAATGATTAGATGTGGTTTGGTAGCAAATGAGTCTATGGGACTTTTCAGGAAGAAAAGAAGCTTCTCCTATCTCATAAGTTACCTGCAGCAGGTCTTACAGCAAGGAGACTGCACATGTAATGTGCCTCATAAATTGTGTTGCTTGTGTTACAGCTTGTATCATATTATAAGATTATAAAATTAAAATTAAACTCAGGCTATATCTTAATTTTTTTATCATCTCGAAAAAGTCCTCAAAATAGTGTTACTTTTAATGGCCTCCTTAGTGTTTCATATTACAATTTCCCTAGTGCTTTTTATCCTGCCGTGCATGGTGAGAGTGATTTATTATGGTGTATTAACAGTCCAGGACATTTTAAAAGCTATCAAGTAAGTCTGAAATTCTATAAACCTCTCAATTTAGACTTTCCAAGTGCAGTTGTGTGTGTGGTGAAAAAAAAATGGCTGAGCTGCTGTTATCTGAAAATACTCTATACATGTGGCTCTGTGCATTGGGCCTTTGCTGGGGGTGTATGAAACCAGAAAGGTCTTGCTGTTGTGTTCACACCAAGAGTTCCTTGTAAAACCCTTTGATGAGTCCAGTAAACTCCATTAGGGACACATTTGTAGTAAAAAAAAAAATAATCATAGCTACATTCAACTCCTTTTAACTCTCTATGAGTCTTTACAGGTATTCACACTTTATAGGGGAATTAAAGATAAATTTTACTTCAGTTTGATAAAATAACAAGCAAACTTCAAAGATTGAAGACTTCAGTTCAGGCAAGTGCTGAAAAAAAACAGAAGTTTGCTCAGATCTTCTCTGAGCAGGCCTGGAGTTTAATGAAAAATGTAAAAGAGCCTAATTTGTTTTACTCCTGGGATTTCACACATGCTCAGTTCTTAGCTGCTCTGGGAAGAAGTACTGAAGCACTCAGAAAAGAAATTCAGCTTTAAAGTATCTAATGTTTGTTGGTTTTTTTTTTTTTTTTTTTTTTTTTTTTTCTTTTTTTCCCCGAAACCTCAGGAAAGATTGTTTGCTTTCAAGTGGTCATTTGAATCTGTTTGTCTGACCTTCATAAATACACTGCACAACAATCTTGGTGAAATTTCTGAAAGATCTTTTCCTCCTTTCAAGAAGACATCAAAGTGGAGAAATTATAGCTTTTTGGTTGCTAAGGAGGGTGGGCTTTATATTTTTTGTTACTGTTTGCTTCTTGGTGACTTCACTGTAGCAGTGTCAGGGTTTTGGCCAGGCAACTCAGTGTCACATTGAGGGCACACACAACCCAGGATCCCCAGCCCTGGCCTGGGCTGTGTTGTAGATGTTCCAGCTCCCAGCCCTGATTGATGCTGCTCGCAAACTGTTACTGGGTTCCACCTGACTAGTAGCAGATCTGCCTTGCTGCTTTACTGCCTTGTTCTTTCCCACAGTTCCTGCCTCATCTTCCCTGATGGAGCAGCCAGGGAAGTCTGTGGGCCTTTCATGAGTGTGTTTTACTTTGCTGCTAACCTTGTTGCTATATGTTTTGTTGAAGTGAACTTTAAGGAGCAGAAAAATCAACAAATATCACCAAATATCTGAAGGGAAAGATCTCGCACTATCAAAACAATCTCAGCGTAGTCCCAGATTTGCTTGCCATTGTGGTCTTTGCATTTTAAACTTGCAGCTGTTTTTCTGGTGGGGTTTTTTGTTTGTTTTGGTTTGGGGCTTTTTGGGGAGGGTGGTTGTTTTGTTTTGATTTTTAATTTATTTTTTTTGTCTGTGGCCATTGTCTGAATCCTTGAGCAGAGGCTAAAATAGAAAATATAAAAACGTTACCTTAATTTTCTGACAAAGTGAAAACTTAGCTGAGAAACAGATTAGTTTGGCATTAGGTAATTTCCTGAAAAGAGAAGATAATCCATTCCTAGCACAGAATCATAGAATCATAGAATCAGTCAGGGTTGGAAGGGACCACAAGGATCATCTAGTTCCAACCCCCTGCCATGGGCAGGGACACCCTACACTAGATCACGCTGGCCAGAGCCTCGTCCAGCCTGGTCTTAAACACCTCCAGGGACTGGGCCTCAACCCACCTCCCTGGACAACCCATTCCAGGGCTTCACCACTCTCATGGTTAAGAACCTCCTCCTCACATCCAGCCTGAATCTCCCCATTTCCAGCTTCATTCCATTCCCCCTAGTCCTATCACTACCTGAGATCCTGAGAAGTCCCTCCCCAGCCTTCCTGTAGGCCCCCTTCAGATACTGGAAGGCCACAATGAGGTCACCTCGGAGCCTTCTCTTCTCCAGACTGAACAGCCCCAACTCCTTCAGTCTGTCCTCATAGGAGAGGTGCTCCAGCCCTCTGATCATCCTCGTGGCCCTTCTCTGGACACGCTCCAGCACGTCCACATCCCTCCTGTAATAGGGGCTCCAGAACTGGACGCAGTACTCCAGGTGGGGTCTCACCAGAGCTGAGTAGAGGGGAGAAGCACCTCCCTTGACCTGCTGGTCACACTTCTCCTGATGCAGCCCAGGATCTGATTGGCTTTCCGGGCTGCAAGCGCACATTGAGAGCTCATGTTGAGCTTCTCGTCCACCAGCACCCCCAAGTCTCTCTCCTCAGGGCTGCTCTCCAGCCAGTCACTGCCCAGCCTGTATTTGTGCCTGGGATTGCCTCGACCCAGATGCAGGACCCTGCACTTGGTCTTGTTGAAGCTCATGAGGTTGGCCTGTGCCCACCTCTCCAGCCTGTCCAGGTCCCTCTGGATGGCATCCCTTCCCTCCAGGGTGTCCACTGCACCACACAGCTTGGTGTCATCAGCAAACTTGCTGAGGGTGCACTCGATGCCACTGTCCATGTCACCCACAAAGATGTTGAACAAGACAGGTCCCAGGACTGATCCCTGAGGGACTCCGCTTGTCACTGGCCTCCACTGGGACATGGACCCGTTGACAGCCACTCTTTGGGTGCGGCCATCAAGCCAATTCTTTATCCATCTAGTGGTCCATCCATCAAACCCATGTGTCGCCAGCTTGGAGACCAGGAGGTGGTGCGGGACAGTGTCGAAGGCTTTGCTCAAGTCCAGGTAAACGACATCAGTTGCTCGCCCCTCATCTATTAATGCTGTCACCTGCTCATAGAAGGCCACCAGGTTTGTCAGGCAGGATTTGCCCTTGGCAAAGCCATGCTGACTATTCCCAATCACCCCTTCACTATTCTTCTGAGTCATTAGTGCCTCCAGGAGGATCTGCTCCATGATCTTTCTGGGGACAGAGGTGAGACTGACTGGCCTGTAGTTCCCAGGTTCCTCCTTCTTGCCCTTTTTGAAAATGGGAGCAATGTTTCCCCTTTTCCAGTCTGTGGGGACTTCCCCAGTCTGCCAGGACTTCTGGAATATAATAGAGAGGGGCTTGGCAACCTCATCTGCCAGTTCTCTCAGCACCCGTGGGTGTATCCCGTCGGGTCCCATGGACTTGAACACTTTCAGGTTCTTCAGGTGATCACGAACCTGAGCTTCACTTATGATGGGCAGTTCTTCCTCCCCGTCCCTGGCATCGTCTGCCATGACACCAGGAGTGTGGCTGGAGGCCCTTGCAGTGAAGACTGAGGTAAAGAAGGTATTGAGTACCTCAGCCTTTTCCACATCACTTGTGACCAATTCACCACTTTCCTTTCTGAGGGGGCCCACACCTTCCCTAGTCTTCTTCTTGCCATTAATATACCTATAGAAATTCTTAGTGTTCCCTTTAACCCCCCTGGCTAGATTCAGTTCAAACTCTGCTTTGGCTTTCCTAACCAGGCCTCTTGCTGCTTGGGCAGCTTCCTTATATACCCCCTGTTCTATCTGTCCTTCCCTCCACTTCCTGTAGAGTTTCTTTTAAGTGATAGTGTGTCCAGCAGCTCCTTGTTCATCCAGGCAGGCCTCCTAGCATTCCTTCCTGCTTTTCTCCTTATAGGTATACATAGCTCCTGGACACAGAGGAGGTGGTCCTTGAATACTGACCAGCTGTCCTGGGTCCCTCTTCCCTCCAGGGCTTCATCCCACGACACTTTGGCTAGCAGATCCCTGCAGCGATCGAAGTCTGCACGCCTAAAGTCTAGGGTCGTAAGCTTAGAATATGTCCTCCTGATTGCCCTGAGGAGATTAAGTTCAACTGCTTCATGGTTACTGCAGCCAAGGCCGTCTCTGAGCCTCACATTTGTTACCAGCCCTTCCCTGTTGGTGAGAACAAGGTCCAGCGTAGCACCTTTTCTTGTTGGTTCCTCTACCATTTGGAGGAGGAAGTTGTCTTCTATGCAGTCCAGGAACATCCTGGATTGCTGATGCCTTGCTGTGTTGTCCCTCCAACAGATGTCAGGGTGGTTGAAATCCCCCATGAGGACCAGGGCTTGTGACCTGGAAGCCGCTTCTATTTGCCTGTGCAGAGCCTCATCTGCTTGGTTCTGCTGGTCAGGTGGCCTGTAGGAGACCCCCACAGTAATATGTCCTTCCCTCCCAGTAATATGTCTTGCCTTTAATTCTAACCCATAAACTTTCAACCGACTCATCATTCCTCCCCAGGTGGAGTTCTGCTGATTCCAGCTGGTTGTTGACAGAGGGCAACACCTCCTCCTCTCCTTCCCTGCCTATCCTTCCTAAAAAGCTTATACCCGTCTATCCCTACGTTCCAGTCGTGGGAGTCGTCCCACCAAGTTTCGGTGATGCCCACTATGTCATGGCGTCCCAGCATCACGGTGGCCCTTAACTCATCCTGTTTGTTGCCCAAGCTGCGTGCATTTGCATAGAAGCACTTCAGCTGGGCTGGCCCTGTCGTCCTCCTGTGCCAACTCCCCTTGGTTTCCACAGGGTGTCCTGGTGTGTCATTTGTGTCTTGCCTCAGGGCAGCAAGCTGAGAGCCCCTACTGGCTCTCCATCCCTCCACCTCAGGTGAGCTGCCCCTCTGCTTGTCACAGGCCAGCAGGAGACCACCAACCCCTCCCCCCTTCAAATCTAGTTTAAAGCCCTGTCTATGAGCCCTGCCAATTCCTGCCCCAGGATCCTTTTCCCCCTCTGGGACAAGTGTGTCCCATAAGTTGTTTTTAGCTCTGCTGCCTTGAAAACCAAACCATGATTGTAGAACCCAAATCCCTGCCGATGGCACCAGTCCCTGAGCCATGAATTGTCCTGTTGGCTCTTCCACAATGTTCCCTCATCCATCACTGACGTTAGAGGGATAGCAGAGAACACTACTTGAGATCCTGACCCCTTTAGCAGGTGCCCTAACGTTCTGAAATCTCTTTTAATTGACCGTGAGCCTCGCATTGTTGCATCGTCACTACCCACCTGGAAGACCAGCAGTGGGTAGTAGTCTGAAGGGCTCACAAGTTCGGGAATTTTGCCTACTATGTCCTTTACTTGGGCACCAGGGAGGCAGCAGATCTCCCTATGGAATGGGTCTGGTCTGCATATTGGGCCCTCTGCCCCCTTCAGTAGGGAGTCTCCTACAACGATGACCCTACGAGGTTTCCTTTCTGGACTAGTTTTGATAGCTGGCCTGAGGGAACCTGTCATTGGTGCAGCTTCTGTCTTCCTTGAGTCCTCATCCTCACCTATGACCTGCTCCTCCTGTAGAGCCTCATACCTATTCTGAACCTTCACTGTAGGCAGCGTGCTGCTCAAAGTAGCATGCTTGCTCCATCTGCACTTCTTCCGTCGGGCAGAGACCTGCTCCCATTGGCCCTGCTCCTGTGGGTTACTGCAGGGAGGCTGAGAGGCTAGCTGATGGGTAGGTATCAAACTCCCTGCTCCACTGAGAGTTACCCCCTGTTCTGGTTTGGTAGAAGTTAGATTGTGGGGATAGTCAGTGAGATTGTGGGGATAGTCAGTGAGATTGTGGGGATAGTCAGTGAGATTGTGGGGATAGTCAGCATGTAGTGATTCAGTGTAGCATTTAAAGTTTTAAGTACTGATATTATTACCTCTTTGGGAATTGCCCAGGTTTCAGCTGGAAGGGAACAGCAATCATGATTTAGATTGGATGTTAGGAACAAGTTCTTTACTATGAGGGTGGTGGGGCACTGGAACAAGTTGTCCATGGAAGTGGTTGAGGCCCCTTCCCTGGAGATATTCCAGGAGAGGCTTAAAGAGCCCCTCAGCTGCCTGATCTGGTTGGGGATATCCCTGCTGACTGTGGGGAGGTTGGACTAGATAACCTTTGGAGGTCCGGTCTGGCCCAGACTATTCTATTATTCTCTGATTCTATGAGGAAGACCCTGACTATGTAAAATCTCTTTTGCTGTTTTAATGATGCCAAAAATTGGAGCAAATATGGAAAGTCAAATGCAAGAAACTCATACAGAGAACCATAGACTATGAAGCCCTAAATTACGCTGGCATATTTTTGCCAAGGTCCTAATACAAAAGCCAATTTAATTAGCTTTCTGGCATCATGCTACAGTTTCTTCATGGGTTGCTGTTCTACAAGCGAACTGTGCTGATTTCAAGTTACTCCTGCTGAAAGACTCCACTCCTGTTATTCTCAGTATCTCATAGATTATTAGAAAACAAGCGTTGAAGGAACCTGAGAATCCATCCACTGCCCCTAATCACATCCACTGCATCTCCTGAGAGGAATCTTCCCAGCACAGGCATTAATCTCTGTAGACCCTTTGCATTGCCTGTATGTTTTAAGTACTTGATGCTCTTCATGCTGAGTGTCTCGATTGAAAGTCGCCAATTGGATTGAGCTTTGGGTACAATCCTTTACATTCAGTAATGTGGGTGTTGTAGCTCAGAATACCAACAATCCCTGCAGTATTGGACAGATGCAGCAGTAAGTTTCAAGATAAAATCCTCTGGAATGTTTCTTGCAGGATCATTTCTGGATCAGAAAAACAGTGCAATAATTGTCTCTTTGGAAGAAGTCACAATCAAATACTTCTCTCCTGGCATATATGGCAATATTTTGCTCACTCTCCTGAATTTTAAGTCAATGAAAGATATTTTCATTACTTTGTTTTTTCCTTATTTTGTTAAATAATTTGATTTTTCTTCCCTACTTTTTGCTTGCAGGTGATGTTCCTTTAGAATTATTTTTAAAGTCTTATTATGAGTGCCAGCAATGGATATTCGCTTCCCTTTCAATAACTTCGTGTGTGTCTCTATAACAAGTGCTCCAATGACACAAGATTTCCTCTTGGCTTCCCATGGTGTACAATGAACCATAAACACTGTCACTGAGCATTTCTTGTTGCTTCTGTGAAGAGGCAGAGATTCTGTACAAAGTTGTGTGGCCTGAATTCAGGGAAGTTTAAAGCAGTTTAATCCAGCCATTTGCAGCAACACAAACACAACAAGCAAATATTATTATCTGTAGCTTTATTAAGGTTTCAACATCTCGTTTTTCTAAGGAAACTCAGCTTGTGCCCATGTTAAAACTCAATACCTTAGCCAAGAGTGAAAAATGCAGTACTGTTTTTAACAGTGGACATGCATACAGATTTTCCAGCTAATGCTTTAAGAAATTTTCACTCCCAAACTCATCAGTTTCTTATATCCCTCTGTGACATGTCTAGAGAGAGAGGATGTGTATGACAAGTCTGTAGAGGTAAGAGATTTGAGTAAAAGTATGACCTAGTTGAATTATTATTATTATATCTTCCTGTATTCTCTTTTATTCAAAATCATTCTTTTTAGGAATTCTGGCTGATGAAAATAATGTCTGTGATCTTAAAAAGTTAAATCATATACAAGTAATTTGAAATTTGAAATCATGAGATAACCTTACAGAATCCTTTTTTTTTTGTTGATCTTGATATAAAATGTGAGTAAGGATCTTGATATAAAATTTTTTAGAAGACATCTGTGTAAGCACATGCATGCACAGGAGGTTTAAAGTGAAAAATGTTTCATGAAACAAGGTCATTAATTATTGTCATGATAAATATTTATTATTGTATTAATTATTGATGACAATACAATGTTAACAGCATGAGAATACTCAGTTATAATATCTTGCAAAATGGAAAAATATAGCTACTCCTTTGTAAAACACCTCGGCAGGCCCATCTCTCTGAGCTTACAGACAGTCACAGACTGTCCTTGTTTTGTTCTCTTAAGCCCCCGTTGTGTTGTGCTTACACTTCATGTCGCTGTTTCAAAATAAGCACAGAGAAAACCCTTAAAGAAGCCATAAAATTCTGGTTGAGACACTCTCCCACTGTACCTCTGGTAAGAGCCTTTCACTTAACTACAAGGCTAAGTCCAGATTCTGGTCCTGTGTCATTAAGTAACAATTCTGTTCACATTCCTAAAACACCTGAACTCAGAGGTACCCTGCTGAAATCGGAAAAAACACTTTACCTTAAAATGGGTACAAATTCTAACATTTAAAATTAGTATCTGTTGCGGTTTATATTTCATTAATTTCACATTTTTCCTTTGAGGAAAACTTAATCCCTTTCCTTGTCTTCCTGCTAATTAATTTCAGTAATAAGAATAAGAAAGGTAATGAAGGTCTTCTATTTTCTGCAAAATAATTAAAGACTCCCAGGGGAAAGGGAAGCTTTGTGGAGCCTCCTGGCTAGGAGATTTACAAAGAAAATGAATAAAATAAAAATACCAAACCCCAAACTCCAACAACAAAACAAAACAAAACAAACAAAACCACCAAAAAAACCACCAGAGTTTGAACATCTAGTGCAATTAATATTTACATATTTCATGACAGAAGAAACAATTCTCACTGGAGACAGCTCTAGTTCAGACTGTTCATTAATTTTGCAGAGTACTTAAGTCCTTGCAGGTATCTAAGCTGTCTTGTCTCTTCTCCTCAGATGAGTAAATTAATTGGATTAAATAGTTTAGATAAGTGAATTACAGTAGGTACATCTTTTTGAGCTGGTTCACCAGGCTGAGCCATAAATGGGTTTGTAACATGGGGACAGCAGAGTTGTGTTTGCTATGCAGGTGCTTTTATCCCCCTTCCACAGGGACCTGTGTAGGCACTCCTCTGCCCCTCACACTCCCTGAATTTGCTGGCTGCTTAACGATGCTCAACTGTGTCCCAGCCCCTGGACCTCTCCTCAGCATGCAGGGTTGATGATGGCACAGCCTGGAGTAGCTTTGGTGAGCTTCCCTCAATTTTAAGACCGGTCTTGTTTTTTCCCTTCCTACCTTAAAGAGAGTCCAATGGAGAGCTACAGGGATGATTAACAGACTTGAACATCATTCCTATGGAGAAAGACTGAGAATTTGAGCTGTTTAGTCTTAAGAAGAGAATGCAGAGAGAAGATCTTACTAATATCCATACATATATGAAGGGTGTGTGTCAAGGTGACAGTCTCTTTTTGGTGGTGTCCAGTAATAGGACAAGGAACAATGGGTATAAGCTCCACTTCAACATGAGAAGAAATGTTTTCCTGTGAGGGTGATGGGGCACTGGAACAGGCTGCCGTGAGAGGTTGCGGAGTCTCTGGAGATTTTCAAAACCTGCCTGGATGCATTCCTGTGAGGACTGCCCTAAGCAGTGCTGCTTTTGCAGCAGGGTGGGACTAGCTGATCTTTTGAGTTCCCCTTTCAACTCCTAACTTTCTGTGCTTTGGTGATTCTATGAACATTCCCATCCAATTTAGTGTCATCTGTAAACTTATTGAAGGTGAACTCAATCCCCTTATCCAGATAATAGATAAAGAGATTACACAAGACCTGGCCCCCAAACTGAGCCCTGGGGAACATCACTAGTGACTGGCCACCAATTGGATTTAATTCCATTTACCACCACTATTTGGATCTGACCATCTGGCCAGTTCTTAACCCATCAAAGAGTCCAGACATCCAAGCCGTGAGCAGTTAGTTTCTCCTGGAGGATGCTGCGGAAGCCAGTGTCAGAGGCTTTACTAATGTCCAGGTAAACAATACAGGATCACAGAATTACTGAGGCTGGAATAGACCTCTGAGATCATCAAGTCCAGCCTATGGCCTAACACCACCACTTTGACTAGACCATGTCACTAAGTGGCACATCCATTCAGGTAGTTGTAGAGTGTGATAAGGTCACTCCTGAGTCTCCTCCAAGCAAAACAAACCCAGGTCCCTCAGCCTCTTCTCATAAGACTTTCCCTCCAGTCCCTTCACCAGTCTTGTCACTCTCCCCTGGACCCACTCCAGTGCCTCAGTATATTTCCTGAAGTGAAGGGCCCAGAACTGCACACAGTACTTGAGGTAATACCTCTCCAGTGGCAAATACAGGGGCAGAATTACATCCCTAGTACTGCTGGCCACACTACTCGTGATACATGTCAAGATGCCATTGGCCTTCCATGCCATTGCGCAACCTTTCCCTCATCCTTGCTGGAACCAGTTCTGGGCCCCTCAGTTTAGGAAGGATGTTGACTTGCTGGAACGTGTCCAGAGAAGGGCAACAAAGCTGGTGAGGGGTTTGGAACACAAGCCCTATGAGGAGAGGCTGAGGGAGCTGGGGTTGCTTAGCCTGGAGAAGAGGAGACTGAGGGGTGACCTTATTGCTCTCTACAACTACCTGAAGGGAGGTTGTAGCCAGGCAGAGGTTGGCCTCTTCTCCCAGGCATCCAGCACCAGAACAAGAGGACACAGTCTCAGGCTGCGCCAGGGCAGGTTTAGGCTGGATATTAGGAAGAAGTTCTACACGGAGAGAGTGATTGCCCATTGGAATCGGCTACCCGTGGAGGTGGTGGAGTCACCTTCACTGGAGGTGTTCAGGAGAAGACTTGATGGGGTGCTTGGCTGCATGGTTTAGTTGTTGGGTGGGTTGGATTGTTTGATGGGTTGGACGCGATGATCTTGAAGGTCTCTTCCAACCTGGTGTATTGTATTGTATTGTATTGTAAAGTCTGGAAGCAGGGAACCAACCCCCAAATGGTCTCCAGAGGCACTTCCCAACCCCTTACATTCTATGATTCTAAAATTCTATGTGTGTATCAGGACTTCAGAAATGAGGTGTGAGTTTTGAAGTCTATAATGATTTTAAATGCATTTATATACATGATGATACATGAATCTGAAAGGCTGAACTAAGGTTTACTTTATTAATTTTAGAGTAAATATTCCTACACTGTGAATAGATTTTTTTGCCCCTAGCTGAAAATGCTGAAAATCAAGGATCTGAAATTCAAACAGATGATTTTTTCCTACCTTAGCATTAAAGATCAGTATTTTACAGTCAGCATATGTACAGGCAATTAAATCTCCTTGTTTTAATTGTATTTGAAGCAGAAGATAATAGTCCACCCTCCTGGAAAGTTTCTGGCTTTTCAGAAGGACACATTTCTTTTGCTCATAAGGCTGCAGAGAGATGAAATGCATCTAAGAAATACACTGGCAGAGCTGCAGTGTTGCTATTTTAACATAACCACTTTCATGGAATTATTTTAGGCTCAAGAGAATTCATGGGTACATGTACAAGTCCAAAAGACAAATAAATAAATTGTAAACAGTTATTTCGCTTGATCTAAGGACTGAGCAGACCCGGAAATACAGCTTGAAACACCTTTTAAGCTCATGCTCTCATTTCTGTGTAGAACTTTACATTTCTGAGTCACCTCAGAAGTTCCTATTCCCCACACAGTGGATAGATGTATGTGGGACTAACCTCTCCTACATTATCTGGGATGGCTAAATCTGATGTTGCTACACCAGATTTACACCAGATCAAAATACTGCCCTTAGCATTTAAAAAAATAAGTAAAATACCAAACACATTTGCATATTTATACAGGCTGAAAAAAAAAAAACAATAAAAAAGTTTTTATATCATGAGTCACAGCCTAGAGCTTGATAATCACAAATTAAGTCATCATTTAGTCACCCTCAAACATTTGCCATCTTTATTGTGTGGGGGTTTTTTTATGGTTTAAGGAGCTTTTGTGATTAGTATCTCAGTCTTGCTCCCTATAATTTATGAGCATCACATGCAAAATTGTCAAAATCTCCAGTCTAAAATGATTTATTGATTAGAAGTAATCTTTGGGTTTAGTTGCTGTGAACAAACATTTTAGCAACACCGTTTGTTACATTTAGACTTAAGGTAGTAACAAATACATTCTCGCTTTTATCTTTCACGTTGGTAGTGTCACTCTGGTGTACAGTGTGTGGTGGTAGTAAGTCAACACTTGCTGGATGTTGCCATGTGGCAGGATTTTAGACAATGACAATATTTCCTGCTCAGTTGCGGATGCCATTGTGTGGTAACTGCCCATGAGCACTGCCTGGCAACATCATTCATTCCAGCTGCTTTTCAGTCTGATGTTTGAGATGCCACTGGTAGGCTGGGTACTACTGACGGTTCCCTTATTCTATTTCTGGCCTTTGCATTGACTCAGGGACAAGGAAGTTGGTCAGTGTTTTCTTGTTATCTCTAACTGCTAATCAGATTCAGTAGTTAAAACTGGTGACTAACTTTTTACTAAAAATATAATTTGTCTGGAAATACTGATCTTGCATATACAAAGAAGTAACTGGTGCAAACCACGGTTTTGTTTGGCAAAAACTTTTAGCAGAAAAAGAAGTTACTACTGGCAAAACTCTTTTTTTTTTTTTTTTTTTTTTTTTTTTTTTGGGGGAGAGAGGGAGGAGAAGCATTTCTCTTCCAACATAGAATTTATGATTAGAGAAATAAGTCTTGCAGTTAGGGTACTCCTTTGGGCTTTAACATTAAATTACTCACGGAAATGTTCCAGAAGAAGAGACGAAGAATGCATAAATATCCATAAAGGTTTAATGCCATTCTGCACAAGATCACTGGTCACAGGTTTGCATCTCTTTGCATAGATACAAAGGCAAGAGGATTTGAAAGTCCTCAGCTGCATAAAAAAACCCTCAAAACCAAACACAAAAGACAACAACAACAAAAAAACCACAAAAAAGCCCAACCAACCAAAAAACCCAACAACCATCTAACCAAAACCCAACCAAACCCCTCAAAAAAACCCAATCCAGCAAAACCCAAACAACCAAATAAAATCACGAAAACCCCCACAAATAAACAAACAAAAAAACACACCAGAAGGGGAAGGAAGGGGGAAGCACCAAAACTGAATTTGCAGAAGGTGAAAGGACCATTTTGAGAGGTAATTACTGAACTGTTTTTTTGATGAGATGTGTTCAATATGCCAGGGTCCTGTTTACCACATATACTATTACAGTAACACTGCTACAGGAAACTACAGCTTTTGGTGTTAAAATAACTGTGATTTCAGAAATTAAACAGCACATTTTGTCACCTTCAGCCTGAAGCAGGTACTCTTACTCCATGCACATAACTGAGATACAGGACCATGAATTTAAGAGTTGATGCCCAGTGTGAAGTCAAATGTCTTGTAACAAAAGCAAGAAATATATTGTCAAGAATCTATTTTGTTTCTTATGTCATATATAATACTTTGTTGAATTTCTTGGTCAATGAGAAAACCTGTTGGAAATAAATCTGTCTGAAGGACACGTGCACAAGCTAACCTGCAAAAGGACAGACACAATAGACTTCAGAAATCATTAAGCACTTCTGTGACTTTAAGACATACTGGTTTTTTTGTAGTGAATCAGTTTTATGCTTCAGAATCTGCCAGCAGTTTTGTGGAAGATTAGGATCTGATGATGAACTGGATACAAATATTTGAATTATTCTCAAGGATGAATTGGCAGATGCCACAGGATTGATATAGCAAGGCTGGATAGGCTTCTAGGGACTAAGGTACAAGTGAAAGATCCCTGCTTGTTATAGACTGCAGAAGGCTGGATGTATGTTCACACTCCTCCTCACGTCATCATTGATGTAGGGTGGGATATGGGCACAGGGACAATTTTCATCTGACCATGAACAGACACAGCTCATGGTGAAGACAGAGGTGAGCATATTTCTTTTTGTCACAGTGTTTAACAGAGGGAAAAATGCTTGCTCGTAAAATTAAAAATTTCTCCAGTGAAATACTCAGTTCCTGAAATATTTTGTTTTCCATTGCAAAAAAGGGAAAGTGTTCATGGCTTTGGGTAGAAAGGGTCTTTAAATATTACCTAGCTCCTACTCCCCCAGCATAATAGACAAGGACACCTTCCACTAGACGAGGCTGTGTAGGTCCTCATCCAACATGGCCTTGAACACCTCCAGGGAGGAGACATCCACAACCTTCATGGGCAACCTGTTCCAGTGTCTCACCACTCTCACTGGAAAGAATTTCTTTGTAATATTCTTTCTAAATATACCCTTCTCAAGGTTCAGTCCATTTCCTCTTGTCCATTACAACAAGCCCTTGTAAAAACTCTCTCCCCAGCTTTCTTGTAGGCCCCTTTCAGATACTGGAAGGTCACTACAAGGTCTCTCTGTAGCCCTCTCTTCTGCAGGATGAGCAGCCCCAACTCTTGCAGCCTGACCCCACAGTGGAAGAACTCCAGCCCTCAGACCATCTGGTCTGTCCAGGTCAAAACCTCTTCCACAATGCAAACTTTATCTGAACTGTGTAGTGATACACTGAGCGAAGAAAACTAAAGCAAAATTTGAGTTACCAGTAGAAATAAATGATGTGCTGATGATAGACTGACTTGAACATGTCAGTAAACAGGAAATCAAGAATGACAATGGATTGAAAATGGTTTGATGCTCTGTGTAACTATTGCCAGCAACAAACCCCACACAGTCACTTGCTCACTCACCCTCAATGGGATGTGGGGGAGAATTGGAAGGGCAAAAGTAAGAAAATCCATGGGTTGAGATAAAGACAGTTTAACAGGTAAAGCAAAAGTCATGCACACAAGAAAAGTGAAACAAGGAATTGATTCATCATTTTGTACTGGCATGCAGGCTTTCGGCTGTCTCCGGGAACGCAGGGCTCCACCACGTGTGACCATTATTTGGGAAGACAAACCCATATGTCTCCCTTTCATTCTTCCTCCAGCTTTATGGGCTGAGTATGATGTCATATGATACTGCATGTCTTTTTTTTTTTTTTCATTTGGGGCCAGCTATTCCTTCTGTGTCTGCTTTCGGCTTCTGGTGTACTCCTAACCCACTTGCTAGTGGGATGGCGTGAGGAGCAGAAAAGGTCCTGGTTCTGGAAGCACTACAGACATAAGGAAAACATCCCTCTATTAACAACATTGTTTCCAACAGAAATCCAAAACATAGCCCCACAGCAGCTATGTGAAGAAAAGTAACTCTGTCTAAGCCAAATCCAACACACGTTCCCAAATTCCAAAAAGTAAGTTTCTCAGAATTTATAATTTTCCATATTCGGGTGGGGCCATTAAAAATTTTCTTTTTGGCACAAAGTAGAAGTTAAAATGCTCCTATAGTTAAAAAAAGTTAAAGTTAAAATGCTCCTATAAATTTATTGTTTTAAGAAAAAAAACTATCAGTAGATTAGAAGTATTACCACAATTAATAGACTTTCTTTGTACTATGCTGATGTGAGAGCAAGTAGAGAGAGAAAGTACTCCCTTCAGTACTTTAGAACCGAGTATTCAAGCGTCTTCAATTAGATCTAATGGCCCAGGGCTTTCCAGTTCCTCCTGTCAGCCCTGGTGCTTTAGTGCAGAGATAAGGCATTGGGTTACATCAGTCTAATTTGGAAGCGCATTGCTCTGAGTAACAACTGGGGACAGAATTGTATCTGTGGCGTTTTGGCACTATTCATGTTTTGGCAGGAAAGCTGAGTGCTGAAGCTGGCATCAGATGACATGTCTGGTGGCAAGTGGTCCCTTTCTCAGTGTATTTCAAACGTTTCACATGTACCAGTGTGCCCACGACATGCTGCTTTGGGGATGCTGCTGCCCAGCTGCCCTCCACCTATCAGCAGTGTGGTAGCTATCAGGAATGCTTTTTTCTCCCAACCTCTGATTCGCAGTGGGGTCTTCATTCCTTGGCACTCAGTGTCTTCTGTGCTTTCTGTCTTGCTGCATGAAGCATAGCTGATGACAGTCTGTGGTGAAAGCATTGCACCGTGACTGTTTAAACAAGTGTTTATGTACACACCATGAGTACAGCATCCCTATTATAGCCTGTGGAGGAAGGGCAGGTCTTTTCTGCACCATGTTAGATAACTGCAACAATTCAGCCCTTAGAAATGGCTCAACAAATATTCTTGCTGTTCCATGGAATTCTTTATGTCCATTTTCACATCTGTATGTGTGAATGGAAAGAAAACAATTCAGAAAAATCTTCCTATCACCATGCCTACCTCACATTAGGATAATAAAATAGGGGTGTGGAATGCAAGTAAGGGGTCATTGTAAATGAAGTCATTCATTCAACAACCAAAAGTAGAATATGAGATTATTTCATAGAATCTTGCAGTATATAAAACTAGATAAAGTGAGACAATGAATAGTTTTGTGTGCCTTTACCAAAGTTTTGGGAGTTTTTTGGCAGTGGTACTGGTTGTTGGCTTTTTTAAACCTTACAATTAAAACCCACCAAAGAGGAAAACAAGATTAAATGGAAGATAATTTATTTCCAACTGTGAAAAGTTTTATCAGTTACAGACAGTTCAGGTAGGTATAAAAAAGTACAAAACAAAACCAAGAAGATTATCTTGCCTTTATATTAAGAAAACAAATTTTATTAGGAACTGTGGGAGTGTTACAGTAAACAGTCAGGAGGAATTTGACAGTAACACTCAAAGGTAAGCAGAGAAGATGACAGCTAATTCCAGATGTAGGAGGGACAAAGCGTGCTGGGAAGAGTTTTGTCACTGCTCCCTGGGTGTGAGAGATTTGTGTTGGATTAGACCATTCCAGGGTTATCTGAGCATACAATATTTCAGAGTAACATTTCCAGGGAGGCATTGTGTTGACATCACCATCATTGTAGCACAGACAATTTGGAAATGTTTGTCTAATTCAGTTTTCATTTGTGCATGATGAGACTCATACAGTGAGATTTTCCATGTTAATTTCTGCCTGCTCTGAGTCTGACCACAAATCTTGCAGAGGTCAAATTTCTATCATTATTCATATTTTATGTAGCTTTTTATTTGGTTTTGTTTGTTTGGGTTTTTTGTTTTTTTTTTTTTTTTTTTTTTTTTAATGATATCTTAAATAGGGAGAAACCTGTGTTACAACCCACCAAAACAGTGCACAGTGACTCATGGTCTCCAGGAACAGTACTAAACGTGGTGTGAAGAGAGGTGCTCCTATCACTGACTTATTCACAGTGCCCCTCTGGAGGAAGATATTCCCAACAGTATGTTTTGAATTCATCTTGGAGCACACTGGTGTGGAAGACTGGAGACCAGAAACTTAAAAGAAGAGAGTTTCTAACCTGTCTTACTGACAGTCTCCTCTGTTGGTTCACAGTTCCTTGTCACCTGGTGTCTTGCATTGCTCATACATTGAAAACTCACATTCTGAGTTCCAGTTTTGACCTTTGTTATTTCTCCTTGGATGACATTTGAGTAAAGAGTCACTTTGCCATGGTAACCCTCTTTCAGTAACATCAGATTTCAGCTCTGATTTTAGAGGCTATAGTCATCTCTGTGTGCGGCTCCTACCTCTCTTCTGATGAGACATCAAGAACAGATGTCACAGCCTCAACAAGATGTGGCATTTGTATGGGATTAGCACAGCAGCTCTAGTAGCTGCTATAGTGGAATATTCCAGGTGACTACCACTTTCACCATCAGGAATTGCTTGTAGCATAGTTGTTATCCCAACTGCTTTTTGCAAACAACCACTTTCAAATTCACTCTGTTTTGCAGAGCACAAGGGAGTGCTCTTAACTTGGAAATGGCATTTGTAAAGCAACCCTTCAAAAGACTCTTGTGAGCAGGATAGGTGGATGGGTGTGACAGGATCTCAACTGGGAATCTTAGCAAAGTCCTTCAGGAAATTGTTCCTGACTTCCCTGATTAAACAAGATGAGAAATTCTCAGCTGTGAGGTGATATATGATGTGCGTGGACTGCCAGGAGATGTAAACATTGATTAAAAAGTGGATGAGTGTCTGCTCTGTAGGCCTCCTGATGTCTGAGATGCAGGCTCAGCATTAAAGAAAAGACAGTTTGGTGATAGCTTGGGATAGGGTCTTAATCTCCTCCTTAACTTTTATTACTGTAAAGAAAATGTATAGGCTTAAAGTGGTGTTTCTTAGGATAACTAATAAAAATGTAGGTACTCATCCCCAAAATTGAATCTAGGCAGGGAGGTTAAAGGGAGCACTAAGAATTTCTATAGGCATGTTAATTGCAAGAAGAAGACTAGGGAAGGTGTGGGCCCCCTCAGAAAGGAAAGTGGTGAATTAGTCACAAGTGATGTGGAAAAGGCTGAGGTACTCAATCACTTCTTTACCTCAGTCTTCACTGCAAGGGCCTCCAGCCACACTCCTGGTGTCATGGCAGATGATGCCAGGGACGGGGAGGAAGAACTGCCCATCGTAAGTGAAGTCCAGGTTCGTGATCACCTGAAGAACCTGAAAGTGTTCAAGTCCATGGGACCCGACGGGATACACCCACGGGTGCTGAGAGAACTGGCAGATGAGGTTGCCAAACCCCTCTCTATTCTATTCCAAAAGTCATGGCAACCTGGGGAAGTCCCCACAGACTGGAAAAGGGGAAACATTACTCCCATTTTCAAAAAGGGCAAGAAAGAGGAACCGGGGAACTACAGGCCAGTTAGTCTCACCTCTGTGCCCGGAAAGATCATGGAGCAGATCCTCCTGGAGGCACTAATGACTCAGAAGAATAGTGAAGAGGTGATTGGGAATAGTCAGCATGGCTTTGCCAAGGGCAAATCCTGCCTGACAAACCTGGTGGCCTTCTATGAGCAGGTGACAGCATTAATAGATGAGGGGTGAGCAACTGATGTCGTTTACCTGGACTTGAGCAAAGCCTTCGACACTGTCCCGCACCACCTCCTGGTCTCCAAGCTGGTGACACATGGGTTTGATGGATGGACCACTAGATGGATAAAGAACTGGCTTGATGGCCACACCCAAAGACTGGCTGTCAATGGGTCCCTGTCCCAGCGGAGGCCAGTGACAAGCGGAGTCCCTCAGGGATCAGTCCTGGGACCTGTCTTGTTCAACATCTTTGTGGGTGACATGGACAGTGGCATCGAGTGCACCCTCAGCAAGTTTGCTGATGACACCAAGCTGTGTGGTGCAGTGGACACCCTGGAGGGAAGGGATGCCATCCAGAGGGACCTTGACAGGCTGGAGAGGTGGGCACAAGCCAACCTCATGAGCTTCAACAAGACCAAGTGCAGGGTTCTGCATCTGGGTTGAGGCAATCCCAGGCACAAGTACTGGCTGGGCAGTGACTGGCTGGAGAGCAGCCCTGAGGAGAGAGACTTGGGGGTGCTGGTGGACAAGAAGCTCAACATGAGCTCTCAATGTGCACTTGCAGCCCGGAAAGCCAATCAGATCCTGGGCTGCATCAGGAGAAGTGTGACCAGCAGGTCAAGGGAGGTGATTCTTCCCCTCTACTCAGCTCTGGTGAGACCCCACCTGGAGTACTGTGTCCAGTTCTGGAGCCCCTGTTACAGGAGGGATATGGACATGCTGGAGCGTGTCCAGAGAAGGGCCACGAGGATGATCGGAGGGCTGGAGCACCTCTCCTATGAGGACAGACTGTAGGAGTTGGGGCTATTCAGTCTGGAGAAGAGAAGGCTCTGAGGTGACCTCATTGTGGCATTCCAGTATCTGAAGGGGGCCTCCAAGAAGGCTGGGGAGGGACTTCTCAGGATCTCAGGTAGTGATAGGACTAGGGGGAACGGAATGAAGCTGGAAATAGGGAGATTCAGGCTAGATGCAAGGAAGAAGTTCTTCCCCATGAGAGTGGTGAAGCCCTGGAATGGGTTGTCCAGGGAGGTGGTTGGGGCCCCGTCCCTGGAGGTGTTTAAGACCAGGCTGGACGAGGCTCTGGCCAGCCTGATCTAGTGTAGGGAGTCCCTGCCCATGGCAGGGGTTGGAACTAGATGATCCTTGTGGTCCCTTCCAACCCTGACTGATTCTATGATTCTATGATTCTATGAAACCAATGCTAATGCTTTATTTGATTTATCGCCATAAGAGTGGGGAGTTGTTTCTCTAAATGGAAGCCAACAACCTTAGTTCAAGTTTCAAGTACAACAGCAGAAAAGAAACCTGCAGGTAGCTAACTGGCTTAATACAGTCTGTTTTCTAATGACGTTTAACCAAGTTCACTGGAGAAATAAGCCACTATGTTTCCTGTCTTCTCTTTTGCTGTCCTGCTGTGGTGGGTTGAAATTTCCCCCCAACATTAACTTTGTCAGCCCAGCCCAGTTGGAAGCAAATGAAAGCTGTACTTACAAGCAAACTACAATCTACAATGGAATGCAATGGATATACAAAATATACAGTATTTACAATATTTACAGATATTCACAACTAATAAACAGCACAAACCTCCCCTGGTCAGAGACCAAGGAAAGCTACTACTTTCTCCTTCCCTGTCTATCCAGACCCCCTGTACAAAAGGGAGAAAGGAGCAGAGAAAGTTGCTGCTAGGTTTAACCTAAACAATGCAGCCAAGGTCAAGCAGAAGCAAGTTGGTATCACTCCAGAGCGAAGAAGTGAGAAGACGAAAATTGTCTTGGTACAAGCAATCTTATGATAGATATCTCTCCAACAGGAGTGTTTAGAATTATTTTTGTTTTACTTTTTACATCCAATAGTAATTTATTTGCAGTTTACTTCTTTTCCTGTTCAAGATTTGAAGAAAATTTTAAAGGCCTAGCCTAAAACTACCACACTTGGTCATATATCTGTATTTGTTCCCACCACTGCTTTGGCTAGGTTATTTGCAAGAAATAGGCACTCATTTTCCTGTGTACACGGGCACTGAACATCATCATAACAGCTCCTTCTCTCTTTTATGTTAATATTGTATAATGTCATCTTCATTTGTGTTCACAAGTGTGTATCACAGAGGCATTTGATGAGGTCATAAGAGGGGGTCTAGCAAACACATATTTTACATTTGCTGCTCTCTTAAAAAATAGAATGGCAGAAGAAATATTATCTGGATATCTGACCTTTGACAGTGTGATATCAGTTATTAAAAAAATCTATTTTTTGCAGAAGTGTATCAATTTCCTACACTATATGTAGAACATGCGAACTCTACATGACCCCTCAGCATCCTGCAAATGCAGCACACTGTGGAAAAATACTAACTTCTTCCAGTTCATTAGCACAGGTAGCTAGATGCACATTCAGAGTTCAGTGTGACATTTTGTTAATGATGCCAGAAGTGTTTTATATTTAAGTTGTATATTTTCACTCAGTAGAATTTCTTCCTGACACAGAAATTAGAAATAGTGGTTAGCATCTCTGGAATAAAATTTTCATAACGTCCTTGATACAATTCTTAGGAGGCTTAAAAAGTTATGATTACAAAGATATTTTCAAGAACACTGAGCTTATGCATATAAATGTGAAGGGCAGATGGATTTGTTTTAGGTATTCATTGGTTATTTATTAAGATCTTCAGTACTGACTTACTTGAAAAAGATGACTGTCCCTCTGTTTTCTAGCCCTAGGGTTAGACTGCTTCTGGAGGGACATAAAATAGAGATAGGACATATGAATGCCTTTAAAAATACTATTTTTGTTAGCAAGTATTTAGTAATTATGGTTGTTAGACCAGTTATGTATATCAGGAATATTATTTTCAGAATTACTGACTTTGGGATGTATACATCATAGAATCATAGATTCATAAAATGGTTGGAATTTTGAAGCAGCCTTAAAGATCATCCAACTCCTTCTTCCCCAACATAATAGACAGGGACACCTTCCACTAGACCAGGCTGTGCAAGGCCTCATCCAACCTGGCCTTGGACACCTCCTGGGAGGGGATATCCACAACCTCCATGGGCAACCTGTTCTAGTGTCTCACCACTCTCACTGGAAAGAATTTCTTTCTAATATTCAGTCTAAATTATCAAGCTTCAATCCATTCCTTCTTATCCATTACAACCAGCTTTCTTGTAAGCCCCTTTCAAATACTGGAAGGTCACTACAAGGTCTCTCTGTAGCCCTCTCTTCTGCAGGCTGAACAGCCCCAACTCTTGCAGCCTGTCTCCATAGGTGAGGTGCTTCAGGCCTCAGACCATCTTTGTGGCCCTTCTTCAGACCTCCAGTAGTTCAATGTCCTTTCTATGCTGGGGGTGCCAGAGTTGGACAGAGTGCTCTGGATGGGGTCTCATGAGAGCAGATCAGAGGGGGTGAATCCCCTTCTTTGTCTTGCTGGTCACACTTCTTTTGATGCAGCCCAGGATATGGTCAGTCTTTCTGGGATACAAGTGCATGTTGTTGACTCATGATGTGTTTTTCATCAACTGACACCCCCAATTTCTTCTCCTTAAGACTGCTCTCAAGCCATTCCTTGCCCAGTTTACATTGTGCTTGGGATTGCCCCCACCCAGGTGTTAGGCCTTGCATTTGGCTTTGCTGAACTTCATGAGGTTGACTTGGGCCCACCTCTCAAGCTTGTTCAAGTCCCTCTGGATAGCATCCCTTCCATCCAGAGTGTTGGCTGTACCACACAGATTGGTATCACCTGGAAATTTGCTAAGGATGTATTCAATGCCATTCTCTGTGTTACTGACAAACATGTTAAACAGCATTGGTCCCAGTACCAACCCCTGAAGGACACCACCCCTCAGGCCCATGTTTTTCCAATTTGTTAACCAGGTTCCATGCAGGACAGTGTCAGTTTACCCAACCCAAGTCCAGGTAGATGACATCAGTTGCTTTTTTCTTATCCACTGATGTTGCAACTCCATCACAAAAGGCCCTTGGTCTCTGACCTGATCTTCATGTCTAGTGTGTGGGGCTTCGTTTTCCCACTCCCTATCTTTGTTTTCTGTGGCTTGGGTGGTGCAGCTAGAGCCTTTGTCAGTGAAGACTGAGGCAAACTAGTCATTGAGCACGTCAGCCTTCTCTGTATCCCACATGACCAAGTCTCAGTTTCCTTTGGAGAGGCCCCACAACTTCTCTAGCTTTCATTTTGTCACTGATGTACCTGAAGAAATATTTCTTATTCCCTTTCATGTCCCCTAGACAAGTTTAATTCTATCCGCACTTTCAATTTCCTAACCTGATCCCTGGCCTTTAGAACAAGTTCTTTGTAGTCCTTCCATGTGGCCCATTCTTGCTTCCACTGCTTATAAACTTCCCTTTCTTTGCCCAAGTAAGTCCAGGAGAACTTTGTTCATCATGCTGGCCTTCTGGCACTCTTGCCTGCCTTATTCCTTCTTAGGATGCACTGCTTCTGGGCTTAGAAGAGATGGCGCTTGAATATTAACCAGCTCTCTTGGGCACCTGTTCCCTCCATGGCTTTATCCCACAACATTCTGCAAAGCAGATCCCTGAAGAGGATGAAGTCTGCTCACTTGAAATCCAGAGCCTGTTTTGCACCCTACTTGAGGATCTTAAACTCTCTCATTTCATGGTTGCTGCAGCCAAGGCTACCCTTAAGTTTCACATCATTTATCAAGCCTTCCTTGCTGGTGAAGATAAGGTTCAGCATAACACCTTTTCTTGTGGGTTCTTGAAGGTGGAAATTACCATCAATGCAATCCAGGAACCTCTTAGATTGCTGGTGACCTGATGTATTGTCCTTCCAACAGATAACCAGGTGGCTAAAATATCTTATGAGGACCAGAGTTTGTGAATGTAAAAGCTGTCTGTTTATAGAGGGGTTTATATACTCAGGTGGTGGTCAGGTGGCCTGTAGCAGACCCCCGCTATGATGTCTCTCTCCCTTGCCTTCCATTTAATCCTCTCCTATAGGGTGTCAGCTTTTCATCTGTCTACAAATGGAGCTCCAGGGACTCCAGTTGGTCCTTGATATAGAGGGCAAATTCCCCTCCCCTCCTCCTTTGTTCTTCTTTCCTGAAGAGCTTACATCCATCTAATCCTATGCTGCAGTTGAGAGAACCATCCCACCAAGTCTCAGTAATACCAATGAAATCATAGTCCTGCAGGCATGCACATATCTGTGGCTCTTCTTGTTTATTTCCCATATTCTGTGTGTTACTGTAGAGGCATTTGAGTTTGGGTTCGTTGAAGCTGATT
The DNA here is from genome assembly GCA_033816785.1 of Picus viridis. NCBI lineage: Eukaryota > Metazoa > Chordata > Aves > Piciformes > Picidae > Picus > Picus viridis. The sequence continues at coordinate 69,331,607 of CM066606.1, read as the reverse complement.
TACCAACTAAGGTTCCCTTATCCTGCACTTCAGATGCTTTCTTCCCACCCTGCAGTCCAACAAGAGGCCCAGGTACCTATTAGTATCATTGCCCTTTATATGGAATGAATTGAAGATCTCTTCTCCCAGCACCTCTAGTTAAAAGCCCTTTTCATTAGATAGGAAAGCTTATGGCAAAAGACATTCTTCCATTTCTCTGAAAGATGTACTGCATCAGCCCCTATATAACCAGATTTCTGAAAGTGAGTCCCATGGGCTTAAACAGCCAGAGTGCTGTCCATGACCCCACTTCCTCAACCATTTAATGATATTCCCAATTCTATCAGCCCTTTCAATCCCCATCCTCTTAACTGGGAACATTGCTGAACAGACTAGTTGTGCTCCTGAATCCTTCACTGCAGCTCCCAGTGCTTTGTAGTCCCTCTTGGTGCTCTTTAAATTGCTCACAGGTGTGTTGTCGCTGCCCATGTGAAATAGCAGCAAGGGATAACAGTTAGTGGGATGCACAGGTCTGGTAACCTCTCTTACATTCTTCATGCAAGTCCCTGGTAAGCAGCAGTCCTTTCTACATTTCAGATCATGACAGCAAATGGGTGCCTCTGTTCCTCTCAGAAGAAAGGCACTCAGTACTATCACCCATTGCTGTCTTACTTTGATTAGTGGACTTAGCAGATGCAGGCTCTTTTTCTTCCTCAGTGTGCAGAGTCTACTTACTAACAGAACAGTACATCTGTGAAACCCAGGAGGTGAAAGTGTAAGAGAAATATAAAATCCTTAAGAAAAAATATTGTCTGCTAGCCTGCTGAATAGCTTTACTATTAGTGCAATGGCAGTTTCTGCTATTTCAGATATGTCCTAAGAAGCTAAGAGCCTTTGCTAATGGCTCTATCAATTATTTACCAACTGCAGGATTCTGAAACAGAATAGATGAGGATTTTTAGGCTGATGTTTTAAGTCTGGAGAAAGATAGTATAGGTTTAGGTGGTGACACTGACCCTATGTGTTGTGTTAAAGGCAACTTTCTGGGGGTAAAAGGCACATATACAAAGGATCAACTTGTAGTATAGAAAATTCAGTGAAGTAGTTTTTGCACAGTAACAGAACGGCCTGTCGAAAAAGGAGAGCTACCATTAGCAAAGGGTAATGACCTTTGTATTTAAGTTGGATATGCCTGATAATACAGAAAATACACAAACCACAGAATCACAGAATGGTTTGTGTAGAAAGGGACCTCGAAGATCTTCTAGCTCCACCCCGTCCCTCACTGGCCTTGGGCAGGGACAATTTCCACTAGACTAAGTTGCACAGGCCCTTGTCCAATATGGCCTTGAACACACCCAGGGAGAAAGGGGGCATCCACAAACTCCATGGGAAACCTGTTCCAGTGTCTCACCACCCTCACTGCAAAGAATTTATTTCTAATATCCACTGTAAATATACCCTCCTCCCTCTCATTCTATCGCAACAAGCCTTTGTAATGCTTCTCTGTCTTTAAGTGGCTATGAAAAGTCTTTAACAGTTTTTGTATATTACAAAAGCTCCCAAAAGGCCAGAACATTTCCAGAGAAATGCAGAATTGTTGAAAGCAATATTCTATGCAAGCTGAAATGCTTTTTTGAAGCAAGTACATTTTGGTGTGGTTTTGCATTAGGGAATACTGAGCTTTACAGATGGAGGAGAAAGAGGGGTTGTGCTTTATTATCCCCGCACCTCTCACAGAAATGTGACTTTGGACTGAGAGGGACTCTGGCTCATCTTTGTACAGATGCATGATCAGGGTAGGAGGAAGGTCTCATGATTGCAACACTGGTTAAAAAAATACTATTTCATGGAATGTCTCAAAGGCAGAAGTGAATCTGAAATAAATGGATCTCAGTCACTCATCAGGAACAGGCTTCTCCAACTGTCTCCCAGGATTAAGCAAAAGCAGTATGGCTGAAAACGTAATAGTAGAGTTTAGAAGGTAGGGGAGATTGAAGAAAACTAGTTAATATTGAAGCATCAGCTCCTCCAAGATCATGATTGGTGCATCCCTATGAGTAAGAAATCAAGCAAAGGAAGCAGGACACCTGCATGGATGAGAAAAGGGCTTCTGGGAAAACTCAAATGGAAGAAGGAGTTTTACAGTATGTGGAAAAAGAGACTGATCAATAAGGAGGAATATAAGAACATGTCCAGATTATGCAGGGATGTTACAAGGTGATCTAAGGCCCTCTTGGAATTAAATCTGGCAAATGAATGTGAGAAATCACAAGAAGGACTTCATCAAGTGCATCATCAGGAAAACAACACCAGGCAAAATGTGGATCCAGAGCTGAATGAGGTGGGTGACAGAGGATGCAGAAAAGATAGAGTTACTGAATGCCTTCTTTGTTTCAGTCTTCACTGCTAAGGCCAGCCTGCAATCCCTGGAGGTAAGAAAGAAAGTCTGGAGAAATACTCTCCCTTTGTCAAGGAGATGTGTTAGAGGATGCATTAGAGGCCACCTGGACAACCTCTAACACAGGATGTGTTAGAGACCACCTGGAGAAACTGGACACCCACAGATTCATGGGCTGCAAAGGGTTGTGCCCACTAGTCCTGAAAGAGCTGGCTAAGATTATTGCTAAGCCACTTCCCATCATTTTTGAAATGTCATGGAGAACACAGATGGTGCATAAAGATTGGAGGAAAACTATACAATAATAATACAATAATACAATACACCAGGTTGTCACCTATCATTGTGACCTATTGTCACTCCAGTCTTCAAAACGGGCAAAAAGGAGGATCCTGGAAACTGTGTGCAATACAATAATACAATACAACACAATACAATAAACAAGGTTGAAAGAGACCTTCAAGATCATCGTGTCCAACCCATCAACCAATCCAACCCACCCAAACAACTAGACCATGGCACCAAGCACCACATCAAGTCTCCTCCTGAACACCTCCAACGATGGTGACTCTACCACCTCCACGGGTAGCCCATTCCAATGGGCAATCACTGTCTCTGTATAGAACTTCTTCCTAACACCCAGTCTAAACCTCCCCTGGTGCAGCTTGAGACTGTGTCCTCTTGTTCTGGTGCTGGTTGCCTGGGAGAAGATACCAACCTCTATCTGTCTACAACCTCCCTTCAGGTAGTTGTAGAGAGCAATAACGTCACCCCTGAGTCTCCTCTTCTCCAGGCTAAGCAACCCCAGCTCCCTCAGCCTTTCCTCATAGGGCTTGTGTTCCAAACCCCTCACCAACCTTGTTGCCCTTCTCTGGACACGTTCCAGCAAGTCAACATCCTGCCTAAACTGAGGGGCCCAGAACTGGACACAGGACTCAAGGTGTGGGCTAACTAGTGCAGTGTACAGGGGCACAATGACCTCCCTGCTCCTGCTGGCCACACTCTTCCTGATACAGGCCAGAATGCCGTTGGCCCTCCTGGCTGCCTGGGCACAATGCGGGCTCATGTTCAGCCTCCCATCAACCAGCACCCCCAGGTCCCTCTCTGCCTGGCCGCTCTCCAGCCACTCTGACCCCAGCCTGTAGCACTGCATGGGGTTGTTGTGGCCAATGTGCAGAACCTGGCACTTGGATGTGTTCAATCTCATGCTGTTGGATTCCGCCCATCTGTCCAGCCTGTCGAGGTCCCTCTGCAAAGCCTCTCTGCCCTCCAGCAGATCAACTCCTGCCTCCAGCTTGGTGTCGTCTGCAAATTTACTGATGATGGACTCAATGCCCTCATCCAGATCATCAATAAAGATGTTAAGGAGCACGGGGCCCAGAACTGATCCTTGGGGCACACCACTAGTGACTGGCTGCCAGCTGGATGTGGCACCATTCACCACCACTCTCTGGGCTCGGCCCTCCAGCCACTTCCTAACCCAACACAGTGTGATCCTGTCCAAGCCATGGGCTGATAGCTTGGACAGGAGTTTGCTGTGGGGGACGGTGTCAAATGCCTTGCTGAAGTCCAGGTAGATTACATCCACAGCTTTCCCCACATCCACCAGGTGGGTCACCTGATCCTAGAAGGAGATCAGGTTGGTCAAGCAAGACCTGCCCTTCCTAAATCCATGCTGACTGGGCCTGATCCCTTGGCCATCCTGCCAGTGCTGTGTGATTGCACTCAAGGTGACCTGTTCCAAATCTTGCCTGACACTGAGGTCAGGCTGACAGGCCTATAATTCCCTGGCTCGTCCAACCGGCCCTTCTTGTGGATGGGCACCATGTTGGCCAGCTACCAGTCTTCTGGGACCTCTCCAGTGAGCCAGGACTGCTGAAAAATGATGGAGAGCAGCTTGGCCAGCTCATCCGCCAGCTCTCTTAGCACCCTAGGATGGATCCTATCCGGTCTCATGGACTTGTGGAGATCCAAGCAGCTGAGGAGATCTCTAGCAGCCTCCTGGAGCAGCGGGAAACTATGCAGCTCCCTGGCTCCTTCTGTCAGCTCTGCAGGCCAGCTGTCTGGAAGCCGTTCTGTCCTGCTAGTAAAAATTGAGGCAAAGAAGGTGTTAAGTACCTCTGCCTTTTCCTCATCCCTTGTGCACATCAGCCTCACCTCCATGCCTGGAAAAGTGATGAAGAACCTCATTTTGGCAGTTACCTCTAAGAACACAAAGGAAAAGAAGGTTACAGTTATCATGAATTCATGAAGGCGAAATCATGCTTGACCAATCCAGTGGCCTTCTATGATGGTGTGACCAGCTGCCTAGATGAGAGCAGTGCAAGTTGCTGATCTTGACTTTCGCAAAGCATTTGACACTATCTGGCATAGCATCTTCATAAGTAAGCTTAGGAAGTGTGGGTTAGATAACAGGACAGTGAGGTGGATTGAGAACAGGGTGAACGACAGAGCACAGAGAATTGTGATCAATGGTTCAGGGTCTATTTGGAGAGCCTGTGTGTAGTGGTGTTCCCCAAAGGTCTATACAAGGTCCTGCTTTGTTTAGCACCTTCAACAACCTGGATGAAGGAATGGATTGTACTCTCACCATTTTCTAATTATACCAAACTGAGAGGAGTGGCTGACACACGGGAAGCCTTGGACAGCCTGAAGAGTTGTGCAGAGGTGAACTTGATGAAGTACAACAAGGTCAAGTGTAGAGTCTGGCACCTGGGGAGGAAGTTAGAGGCTGACTTGCTGGAAAGCAGGGGTGACAATATCCTGCTTGATCTCAAGAGGTGCCTTCCAACCCCTACCATTCTGTAATTCTGTTCAAATGCTCCTACTGATCATAGACCTGATCATACCATCAGATTCATAACCTGGAATGCAGTGATATAAAATTTCACTGGGAAGAAACTAGTTTGCATAGGAGGGTACCAATGCTTATTTGTGAAAAAAGTGATCTCCCTGTATTGCATGTTTGTTATCTTTAATGATGAGCTGTTCGGGGGCTTTCTTTGTTTGTTTGTTTTGTCTGGTTTTGAGTTTTTTGTTTTGTTGTGTTGGGGTTTGTTTGTTTGTTTTTAATAGACACATTTTTAAACCAGGTCCTGCACAGGATTTTGTTATAAGTTAATTTAATGAGATGTTCATCTGCATTTCACCAACTAAACTACTTATTTTAACAAATATTTATGGTGAAATGTTATCATAGTCATTAGTAAGAGCTCATATAACTAAAACACATAAATTCAGATGCTAAAAAGACTTCTTCTTCCTTTTTGGCATTTTACTGTAGATTTATTTTTAAACCACTTTCAATTTATTGCATAACCACACAATGTGGCAACACATTTTGGATTTGCTCCGTCCATCTCATTTTATTTTTCAATTTTGTTAGCTTCTAAAATGTTAAGGAAGGATTTAAATAGGGCTGCAACCAATATTAAGTATTGCAATCTATATCTGACTTCTGCATACACAAGCATTAAGATAATCATGGCATTATGGCATTTGGTGAGGAAATTAAAATACCTCTAACCTCTCTCTGATTTGAAATGAAAATGTTAAATCTGCATTCAACTGCACCAACAAATGTAAAGGTGTTAATAAGGCAGATTATTGAGCAGGGTGACTTTTCTAGCTGAGAAAAACAGGATATATTTATGCATCAGTTCCAAATGTAGTTCTAGAGAAGGAGTAGGCAGCAAAGAGACCATATGTTTAAAAAAAAAAAGGAGCTGTGAGATCTTGCATGGCATAATGACAAGTGTGGGAAGGCATATTATTAGGAAAGGAAAAAAAAAAGTAAATATTCACAGAGGAAAATGGATTAGAGCTGGTTTAAATCTTATAACAATGCTTTTTGTCTTGATTTCTCTCTATTGCTGGTTCCCTGTGAAACACGCGATGTTATTTGTTTCATTAGACTTTCTGACTGTATTGTACCTGAGTTCAAGAGACAGTTGTTGCTAGGTCACTCAGAAAATAGCTAAAGCTGAGGAAAAAGAAGTCTCTTGGCAGTCCTACTTCTCTGAAAGTAATTTGACTGATTCACTCCTAAGTGCTACCATTTCTATTCTCACTGTTGGAAAGAAGAGGAGGATTGACATACCAGCATGCTGTGAATGCAGAGTGATGAATGCAATTTCAGACTGTGTCTAATGTGCATTCCCATCAGAGAGAGAATAAAAATTACTTTCTTACATCACCTGTGGAAGCAAAAGCCTCCCTTTTTAATGACAAAATGGATATGAGTCTTTACATTTTGAGCAGCATTATTAACCTGACCAAAAAGGCTTTGCTACCCTACTCCTGTCCCTTGGGGAGATTTCATACTTGAGCAGTCTTGGCAAGAAGTGAAAGGATAAATGATAGCAGGCAATGGGTAATGCAGAGATTGGTTTGAGGCATTGCAGTTGCCTGTATTTTTCTGCCTTTGTACATAAATGGTGATGCATGCCTTCTGTTTTTTTCCCCTTGCTCTATTTATCTCCAGCATCAAAATTTTAGGAGATAAAATTCTGAATCCTACCTAAAGACAGGAAAATAATTATACAGCAAACTGTGAAGTCCCCACAATTTTAGTGCTTATTTACTGACAAAACACCAGAATCTAACCTAGTTAGTTAGCCAGTTAATTCAATTCAGGAGAGATGCAAACCTATTGATGCAGAATTATATTTATGACAACAATCTATTGTGGAGAAAGAGAAGATCATGGTAGTGCATGTTTTCAGTACCAGTCCTTAACTAGCCCTCCTGAATCCAAACAAACAAAACATCACCATCTTCTTTTCAGACCAGGTTTCCCAGAATTAACAGCCTGTTTACCCAAACTGCAGATCAAAAGTCTTTTAATGCATGTTAATAAAAAGGTAGAAGTTTCAGAGTTTTCTGAATGGGATCCTGACCAAATTAAGAAAAAATGAAAAGCTTCCCTTGCATACCTGGATTGTATATAGGTTAGACCTTCATTCACACTCCTTCATGTCTGTCTGCATGGAGGAACACTACAAAATGATACAGAGACTTGTATTTTGAAACTGCTAAATTCTGAGCTTACAGAAGAGATACTTCATTTGACTCTTTGGAAGTGAGAGGTCCTCACTGATCTGCTGACAATTCATCATACACCAAGTTCAGAGTACCACATCCAACTTTTTTTCGTAGTAATGCTGTTTTCTGAGAGTTTCCTGAATGGACAAAAGCCTCCAAAATGCTCTGAACCAGACAATGAGGCAGAAGCTAGTAGATCTGGATTTTTAGGCTTGCCTGAACATGTTTCAGAGCCAGAATGAGCCAGGTGCGCGTGCTTTTGGCCACAGTTGGAAAGAAGGCTGTTATTCTACTGTTTATTAGCCTTCTACCATGTGTAAGCAACCTGCCATAGACCAGGCAAATGAATCTGAATAAAATTGGCTCGGCAAAGCAATTTTGATATTTAATAAATAATATTTATATTTTATCATCTTTCCAGCCAATATATTTATAAACTACAACAACTACCACTCTCTGGGCCCAGCCCTCCCTCCAGCCAGTTCCTAACCCAGCGCAGAGTGCTACTGTGCAAGCCACCAGCTCACAGCTTGTCCCTGCTGGCCACAGTGTTTTTAATACAAGACAGGATACTGTTGGCTTTCTTGACCACCCTGGCACATTGATGACTCATATTTAGTCAACTATCAACCAGTATCTCCAGATTCCTCTCCAAGTTGCAGCTTTCCAACCACACACCCCCAAGTCTCTAGTTTACCATGGATTTGCTGTCACGCAAGTACAGGACCTGGCACTTGGCCTTGCTGAACCTCATAAAATTTAACCTTAGTTCACCAGTCTTGCCTTTCTTGATCTCACTGTAAAGCTTCCTCTAAAAGCTTACCCTCTACTATGTGGAGAGACTGAGGGAGCTGGGGTTACTTAGCCCGAAGAAGAGGAGACTCAGGTGTGACGTTATTGCTCTCTACAACTATCTGAAGGGAGGCTGTAGCCAGGCAGAAGTTGGTATCTTCTCCCAGGCAACCAGCACCAGAACAAGAGGACACAGTCTCAGGCTGTGCCAGGGCAGGTTTAGGCTGGATGTTAGGAAGAAGTTCTATACAGAGAGAGTGATTGCCCATTGGAATCGGCTGCCTGGGGAGGTGGTGGAGTCACCTTCACTGGAGGTGTTCAGGGGGAGACTTGATGGGGTGCTTGGCTGCATGGTTTAGTTGTTTAGGTGGGTTGGATTGGTTGATGGGTTGGACGTGATGATCTTGAAGGTCTCTTTCAACCTGGTGTATTGTATTGTATTGGTTGCATGGTTTAGTTGATTAGGTGGTGTTGGATGATAGGTTGGAAGCGATGATCTTGAAGGTCTCTTCCAACATGGTCTATTCTATTCTATTCTATTCTATTCTATTCTATTCTATTCTATTCTATTCTATTCTATTCTATTCTTATATATATTGCACAAAATGCAAAGGAAAATACAACAAAATCACCGGTCAGATAAGTAAAAAACGAAAGGACTGTGTACATTAATCTCACCTAATAGTGGATCCTGGCATCATTTGCTGTCTGTACCACATACTTGATTATATGGCCTGTCAGCTCTCCAGGCAAGGTCTTTCCTCTTAGAGCATCAAATTTGCCTTGGATTGAACTAACAAGGTGGCACTCCCAGTTAAGAATTTCCATATTCTCCACCACTCTGTTACTGCTCATTGAACACAGCATCTCTTCACTGTTGTTTCCCTTCATCTCATTGTGGCTCTTGAAGACTTGCCATTGTGCAATACACTAAGCTGAGATGTATGCAATATTGATGAATGTCAAAAAGAGTGCCCCCATGTTCAGTACAAACCTCCAGTAATTCTTGTACTCAGTCTTCTCACTGTTTCTAGGAAAACATGCTTTTATAATTCACTATTGAATGGTCCTATAAAGGACATAGGTTTTAATATACAAAATGGTACAATCACAACAGCAAGATGCAGACTACCACGCTAGTGTATCAGAAATACACTTAGTGTATTAATCTAGATTTATTTACCAGTCACCACTACACTTTCCCAATTTGGTTGGAAATGTTTCTTGTCTCCATGATTTCCTGCTTTCTTTATAGTCTTCAATGAGTTTGAGCAATGAAATCTTCAAAAATTGTATTTTTTTACATTTATCCAGTACCTGATATTTTTGAGAAGGGGAACCCATATTTAACCCCATCAGCTGCATAAAGAGTTTGAAATGTGAACGCAGTATACCAGAATTGTGCTGAGTTGGAAACCCGAATGTAGATCTCAGTGTTCCTAGATTTTTACAGTCTTGCTTCTGGCCTGTGAGACATTTCTATTCTTAACAACTTTACTTGTATATGTATGTGAATATCAAAATAGGCACAAAAATAGCTGGATGAATATAAGTTAGCTTTCTGACCTCATTAACACTACTTTTTTTCCTTTTCTCTTTCTTTTTTCCCAGAAGGTGTGAAGCCTGTCAGAAATGATGTGGTGGTCGGAGGGTGTTTAGGCACCAGTGACCACGGGATAATTGAGTTTTCAGTATTCAGCCAAGCCAAGAGGGGGAACAAGAAGACCTCCACTCTGGACTTCCGGAGGGCGGACTTCAGGCTACTCAAGGAACTAACTCAGAAGGTTCCTTGGGAAACAGCCCTTAAAAACAAAGGGGTTCAGGAGAGCTGGACCTACTTCAAGAAAGAACTCTTGAAGGCACAAGAACAGGCTGTGCCAGTGTGCCGGAAGATGAGCCGCCGGGGCAGACGGCCAGCCTGGTTGGGTAATGAACTTCTAAAGGAACTAAGGGAAAAAAAGAGAGTGTATTATCTTTGGAAAAAAGGGAGGCAACCCATGGAATGTTTAGGGATGTTGCTAGGTCTTGTAGGAAGAAAATTAGGGAGGCAAAAGCACATTTGGAGCTCAGACTGGCCTCTGCTGTGAAGGACAACAAAAAGTCCTTCTATAAATATATTAATAGCAAGAGGAAGGGCAAGGAGAAGCTCCACTCCTTGGTGGGCATGGAGGGGAATATTGTAACAAAGGATGAGGAAAAGGCAGAGGTACTTAACACCTTCTTTACCTCAATTTTTACTAGCAGGACAGAACGGCTTCCAGACAGCTGGCCTGCAGAGCTGGCAGAAGGAGCCAGGGAGCAGCATAGTTTTCCCCTGTTCCAGGATGGGATAGTTAGAGATCTTCTGAGCCGCTTGGACCCCCACAAGTCCATGGGACCGGATGGGATGCATCCTAGGGTGCTGAGGGAGCTGGCGGATGAGCTGTCCAGGCCGCTCTCCATCATTTTTCATCAGTCCTGGCTCACTGGAGAGGTCCCAGAAGACTGGAAGCTGGCCAACGTGGTGCCCATCCATAAGAAGGGCCAGTTGGAAGAGCCGGGGAATTATAGGCCTGTCAGCCTGACCTCAGTGCCAGGCAAGATTATGGAACGGGTCATCTCGAGTGCGATCACACAGCACTTACAGGATGGCCAGGGGCTCAGGCCTAGCCAGCATGGATTTAGGAAGGGCAGGTCCTGCCTGACCAACCTGATCTCCTTCTATGATCAGGTGACCCGCCTGGTGGATGTGGGGAGGCCTGTGGATGTGGTCTACCTGGACCTCAGCAAGGCCTTTGACACAGTCCCCCACAGCAAACTCCTGGCCAAGCTGGCAGCCCGTGGCTTGGACAGGAGCACACTGTGTTGGGTTAGGAAGTGGCTGGAGGGCCGAGCCCAGAGAGTGGTGGTGAATGGTGCCACATCCAGCTGGCAGCCTGTCACTAGTGGTGTGCCCCAGGGATCAGTGCTGGGCCCCATGCTTTTCAACATCTTTATTGATGATCTGGATCAGGGCATTGAGTCCATCATCAGTAAATTTGCAGATGACACCAAGCTGGGGGCAGGAGTTGATCTGCTGGAGGGCAGAGAGGCTTTGCAGAGAGACCTCGACAGGCTGGACAGATGGGCGGAGTCCAATGGCATGAGATTGAACACATCCAAGTGCCGGGTTCTGCACATTGGCCATAACAACCCCAGGCAGCGCTACAGGCTGTGGTCAGAGTGGCTGGAGAGCGGCCAGGCAGAGAGGGACCTGGGGGTGCTGGTTGATGGGAGGCTGAACATGAGCCAGCAGTGTGCCCAGGCAGCCAAGAGGGCCAACCACATCCTGGCCTGCATTAGGAATAGTATGGCCAGCAGGAGCAGGGAGGTCATTGTGCCCCTGTACTCTGCTTTGGTTAGGCCGCACCTTGAGTACTGTGTCCAGTTCTGGGCCCCTCAGTTTAAGAAGGACATCGAGACACTTGAACGTGTCCAGAGAAGGGCAACAAGGCTGGTGAGAGGCCTTGAGCTCAAGCCCTATGAGGAGAGGCTGAGGGAGCTGGGGCTGTTTAGCCTGGAGAAGAGGAGGCTCAGGGGCGACCTCATTGCTCTCTACAACTACCTGAAGGGTGGTTGTAGCCAGGAAGGGGTTGGCCTCTTCTCCCTAGCAACCAGCACCAGAACAAGGGGACACAGTCTCAAGCTGCACCAGGGGAAGTTTAGGCTGGAGGTGAGGAGAAAGTTCTTCACCGAGAGAGTGATTCGTCATTGGAATGGGCTGCCCGGGAGGTGGTGGAGTCTCCGTCCCTGGAGGCGTTCAGGAGGGGACTGGATGTGGCACTTGGTGCCATGGTCTAGTTGTGAGGTTATGGTTACAGGTTGGACTCGATGATCTTCAAGGTCTCTTCCAACCTTGGTAATTCTATTCTATTCTATTCTATTCTATTCTATTCTATTCTATTCTATTCTATTCTATTCTATTCTATTCTATTCTATTCTCTCTACTCTACTCTATTCTAACTGATGTGCAGGTGGCAATCACTGAATTGAATCAATCTACTGTGATGGTGTAGAAGACAGATTCAACTGGCAAAGCCTCTCACCTTTATGTGACTGATGTAAATTCATTCTAGGTGCATTCTTTTTCTTGTTTTATCTTTCACAATTTCATCCAGAGCAGAAAAAAAGGGCAAGATATTTACTATAATGTCACTTTTTTTCTGCGAAACATGTTGAATGCAAATGAAGCTATATGAGGTATTGTCATATATACATCACACAGATTCTGTTGCATCAACTTATTTTCCCTCTGGAACGCTAAAAGCTAAAAAAGAGAAACATGGAGGATTCATGGGGTATAACAATATGCAAGCAAGATAGAAACTTCCATAAAGCAGCAGAATTAACTGGCTTCTGTGAAGGTGCTTGTTATTTTGGCATTTATTTCTTCACTGTTCTTACTGAACACTGAATTAACAATATTATTGATAATTACTTCATTTCAAAGTATTGAGGGTTTTTTTGGTTACTATAGTACTTACAAGCATGTGAACAACAATGAATACATCTTCCAAATTTAATTACTTTCTAACTATAAAGTTCAAAGAGAGGATTTAGGCACAGTATTTGATTTCAAGCAAGAAAGGAACAATAAAGAAAGAGCTTGAAATCCACAGCATATTCTTTTCTGATTTCGTTACCATTGTTTCTTTTCAGACTAAACTTAACCATTATCTTTTTAGTTACATGTTGAGCAATAGGGAAACTTTTTCTGATTGGCAGAGGTTTTGATTTTATCAAACCTTAATTTATTATATTTCTGAGGTTTTATAAATTTTACATAAGAAATGCTCCTTTGTTTAGTCTTGTTAATGTATTACCATGCAAAGAGCTGCTGTCTTTGCTAGAAATGGATTCTGAGCAGAGTCTAGAAGTAAATGGGAAATGGAAACTAGATGAAAGTGAGACATAATACATACTATGAATTTCCATTAATAAATCTGTGGATGGAGGAATTTGTTTTTCTTAATCAATACTATGAGCTTCTTGCTACTTCCCCCTAGGGCATTTATTGTTCTCAGGAATTTGGAGGAGCTGCAGACATTGGCTTCATAATCAAACCAGTTGGCATAAGACTCTTTTAATCACAATGAAAATTGAGGAAGATGAGAAAACAAAGGGCCAAAGATGATCCAGATCATCACAGCCCAAGGTAGGCGTTTGACCACTTTTCACTCCCTTACTTCCCTGTGCAAAACACAGTCACTGCCAAGTTATATGATTCTTCAGACAGCAAACAACAGATGTAGGGTCTTGGAGTAATAGAATTCTTTTTCTGACAGTGTATTTAATGGAATATCTTTAATGACAAAAAAGCATGTGTTCAGTCATAATTTGATTTGATATTTCTCACCAGGTTTCAGTTTCATTTGTCATGGCACAGAGAAGAAGGAAAGTTGGACTGGGAGTTGAAGCAGTCAAATTCTCAAAGTATAATGGGTAGCGAGTAGAGAATAAAATGAGGAACACTTAGGGTAATTTGGCTATACATGAATTCAGCAAGTATAAGAGATGCTTTCTGGAAGGGCCGGAAAAAAACACAGAAAAGTAACATAACTTTAAGTGAGCCTCAAATATTTGCATTCAGAATTTACAATACAATACAATACACCTGGTTGAAAGAGACCTTCAAGATCATCACGTCCAACCCATCAATCAATCCAACCCACCTGAACAACTAAACCATGGCACCAAGCACCCCATCAAGTCTCCTCCTGAACACCTCCAATGAAGGTGACTCCGCCACCTCCCCAGGCAGCCGATTCCAATGGGCAATCACTCTCTCTGTATAGAACTTCTTCCTAACATCCAGCCTAAACCTGCCCTGGCACAGCCTGAGACTGTGTCCTCTTGTTCTGGTACTGGCTGCCTGGGAGAAGAGACCAACCTCTGCCTGGCTACAGCCTCCATTCAGGTAGTTGTAGAGAGCAATAACGTCACCCCTGAGTCTCCTCTTCTCCAGGCTAAGCAACCCCAGCTCCCTCAGCCTTTCCTCATAGGGCTTGTGCTGAACTAAATAAAACATGACAAATGTCTTGAAAATTCAAACATGGGACATTTCATGAAGATTGTTGCATCTGAAAGGAAATAAAATAGCCCTGTTATTAATGAAATGGGTAATTATCAGCACAGCTTTTTTTCTTTTATTGTTATTTGTCAATATCAGCCACATTGGATGACCTCAAATAAATAGACAGCGACTGTACAGTAGTGTTCTTGATTTTGTAATGCAATCATCAACGACCTCTTTTACCAGCATCCCATGGTGCTTTGCAGGACGACCGTTACTAGACTGTGCTGCAAGACTCTGGGAAGGCTTTTTGATATGCAGGAGCAGTATATCAGTGGTTTGGTGCTGCAGCCAAGGCTTTCTCAGGGCTTGAGGAAAGCTTGTGAAATTTAGGTGAAAATGTGAGAAGAGGAGCAAAATCAAGTATTACCCAAGAGAAGACATGAGGGGTAAGAGGTGAAAATTGTTAGTGAAAACAATGAATCCTGCAGGAACAGGCACTCTAGCTTAAATTTTCCTCATGTTCAAGTCATTAAAAGGTCAAAACAAAACACACTTTCACTCACCGAATCAGAGACAAGTTCTGTCCCACACTGAGTGTTAGAATGCATGCATGGACTCCCCTGAAGGCCAAGCAAGAATTGTTTATTGGTACAAAACAAGCAGCTTGTATAGGAAAAATAGAGCAGGCTAAGCAACTCCCTGACATTTTGCACCTCTGTTGATAATTGATTTTTTTAATTTGATATGCAGCTCTCCATTGTTATCTTCATTCCGTATCAGATTGAGCTCTTCTTGCATGGATGCAAGTATCCTTCTGTCACACACTTCAGGTTCTTTACCAAAGTCAGTTTCTTTTATGATCAGGTCATTGTTCTGTTATCAGCAGCCTGTTGTTCTTTCTTGTCCTGAAACCTTCCACAGATTCTTTCTGCTCTCCTTGAAATGGCAGAAAAAAACAGAACTGAAGTATTGCTATAGCTTTGTCTCGGTGCAGGAGAGGATGACAAACCTCTGTTATGCCCCACTGTTATTTTCAGTTCCAGGCCATGCCCTCCATTCGCACAAAACAGATACTGCCCTTTGATACCCTCAATGACAATACAAGAGAAAAATAACACATAGAGGGGTGAGTTAATAAAATGGATTTTAATTTCAATCATTAAATGTAGCTTTACTTACTATCCAGAGAAGATTATCACAGTATCACAGTATCACAGTATCACTAAGGTTGGAAGAGACCTCAAAGATCATCGAGTCCAACCCGTCACCACAGACCCCACGACTAGACCATGGCACCAAGTGCCATGTCCAGTCCCCTCTTGAACGCCTCCAGGGATGGTGACTCCACCACCTCCCCAGGCAGCCCATTCCAATGGCGAATCACTCTCTCGGTGAAGAACTTTCTCCTCACCTCCAGCCTAAACTTCCCCTGGTGCAGCTTAAGACTGTGTCCCCTTGTTCTGGTGCTGGTTGCTAGGGAGAAGAGACCAATCCCTTTCCAGGCCACAACCACCTTTCAGGTAGTTGTAGAGAGCAATGAGGTCACCCTTGAGCCTCCTCTTCTCCAGGCTAAACAGCCCCAGCTCCCTCAGCCTCTCCTCATAGGGCTTGTGCTCAAGGCCTCTCCCCAGCCTTGTTGCCCTTCTCTGGACACATTCAAGTGTCTCGATGTCCTTCTTAAACTGAGGGGCCCAGAACTGGACACAGTACTCAAGGTGTGGCCTAACCAAAGCAGAGTACAGGGGCACAATGACCTCCCTGCTCCTGCTGGCCACACCATTCCTAATGCAGGCCAGGATGCTGTTGGCCTTCTTGGCCACCTGGGCACACTGCTGGCTCGTGTTCAGGCGGCTGTCAACCAGCACCCCCCGGTCCCTCTCTGTTTGGGAGCTCTCCAGCCACTCTGACCCCAGCCTGTAGCTCTGCATGGGGTTGTTGTGGCCAAAGTGCAGCACCCGGCACTTGGACTTGTTGAATGCCATCCCATTGGACTCCGCCCATCTGTCCAGCCAATCAAGGTCCCCTGCAGGGCCCTTCCACCCTCTAACTGACCAACATCTGCTCCCAACTTGGTGTCATCTGCAAATTTGCTAATGACTGTCTCAACCCCCTCATCCAGATCATCAATGAAGACATTGAAGAGGATGGGGCCCAGCATTGATCCCTGGGCGATGCCACTGGTGACTGGCCGCCAGCTGGAGGTGGCACCATTCACCACCACTCTCTGGGCCCAGCCCTCCAGCCAGTTCCTAACCCAGCACAGAGTGTTGCTGTCCAAGCCACAAACTGACAGCTTAGCCAGGAGTTTGCTGTGGGGGACGGTGTCAAAGGCCTTGCTGAAGTCCAGGTAGACCACATCCACAGGCCTCCCCACATCCACCAGACGGAACCTGGTATTTGAGAACCTGTGATAGGATATAACTTATGATAGGACATAAATCTGGGGACTTACAATAATGCATACTCCCAATCACTGCAGGTGATAAATGGTGACAACCTGAACCTTAGGAGAATCACTCCTTTTTTATTTTTGTTTTCTGTTTGCTGAATGGATGAGGACAGAATAAATGCTGAAAAGCTAATGCTAAATGATTCTAAAAATCAACATTCTCTTTCAGATGATCTCTCCTGTTCACTTAAACCAGTAATTTTGCATATGTTTCTGTCAGTAAACCAAATCAGTACTATGTTTATAGAAAGCAGTTATGACCAAATTCATTTTTTTAAATGGGGGTGAATGTCCACAAGCATTTTGAAACTAGCATCTAGTTCCAATTGCATTGCAACTTTCCTTACAGGAGAAAACTGGAAGAGAGCATGACCAGATGTGAAGGTTGTGTGATTAATTTCTCACATTGCATAAATTCAAGGAATTAATAGTCTGGATGAGATGTTTTTTAATGAACTTACATTCTGTCAACTTATTTGAAATAATTGCATGTGACTGGCCCTATTACTGTGCAGGAAAATAGTCTGCAATTGCCTGATATGATACTTGGCACAATTTGAGCACATAACATGGCACATATTTTTCATAACTTCAGAATCTGAGAGGTGCCTGAATACAATGGAGTATATTTATTTCCACATTTTTAAGAGTTTGACAGCTTTCCAAGTCTTATGCTCTGAAAACAATTCTGTAAAGACTTATTTGGCATGTGTTATTATCACTGTCTGTTTGAGAGTTTCCTTTAAATTATGTCTTAGATTTTATAGTCATGAGACACTACTGTGTGGTCTGATTTCCTGTTCAGGATTTTCTTGAGTAAATTACTGCTCTTTGCCCAGAAAAACATGTACACAATCAGATGAATCAATCCTGCTTTCTGAAGCTGCTTTTATGTGCTATTTAACAGGTCAATTTATATATATCTGAAGTTCAGTAGTAAGGGAAATAGTGCAAAGAAATAAGAGATCTTTGTTAATAATCTAATCTCCCTCTTTAGTATTTTTATGTAAAAATCAAGGTAGGCAATGGAAATCAAAATAGTTCTTTTATTTTTGTGTACATTTTAATACCGTTTCCACATTCACTAACCACAAGAGGGCTGGGAGAATTTTTATTCATATCCAGACCTTTCAGAATACATCACTGTTCTCATGACTGATTCTCAGAGCAGAGAGCATGAACTTTTCTGCAGTCATGCTAAACTCTCATAATGGCTATATAGTAGTTAGACAAACAGGAAATTCAAAATCTTACATTTAGAGTTCTTGGATATTAATGCCAATATTTTATTGTTCTTTAAGCAAGGCTATCCCGAAACCCCAAGCTACTTATTGAAAGTTGTTAAAAAAACAACTGTCTTTTCTTAGATTTTTAAACTCTGAAAAATAGGCACCCTTTCCTGAAGCTTGAAAAAAGTCACTTGCAGCAATTCTGTCAAAAACTTGTAATGAAATAGGCTTGAAGGCTTGAATAAAAAATAATTTTAAACAAAAAATATTTTACTGAGTAGCTCATCATAGTATGTCCATAAAAATAGTGCACTGCTACTAGAAATTAATTTGATTAAATTAATAATCACAGTATGTGAAACCTGCAATCTAAGTGAAACCTGAGACTGATGTGTAATATTTTCGGAGCCATCACAGAAGTTCTTTTCTGACTGTTTACAGTATTGCAGTATCACAGTATCACCAAGGTTGGAAGAGACCTCAGAGACCATCAAGTCCAACCTATCACCCAAGACCTCATGACTAGACCATGACACTGAGTGCCACGTCTAATCCCCTCTTGAACACATCCAGGGATGGTGATTCCACCACCTCCCTGAGCAGCCCATTCCAATGGTGAATGACTCTCTCGGTGAAGAACTTTCTCCTCACCTCAAGCCTAAACTTCCCCTGGCACAGCTTGAGACTGTGTCCTCTTGTTCTGGTGCTGGTTGCCTGGGAGAAGAGACCAAACCTCTCCTGGCTACAACCACCCTTCAGGTAGTTGTTAATATTAGACAGGCAAGCTTACATCTTTAGGCAGTGTGGTCCATATTGTGTCTTTCTTTGCTTGCTTGTACTTCAAGATTGCAACTTGCAGTACAGACAGAAATTTATATTTTGAGAGCTGATGCTCCCTAAGTACCAAAACCTAGGGTCAACGCTACATGTAATGTGAAAGCTAGAATTTTTTCACATAAACACAAAATTTGATGCTCTGTAATTTGGGAGAAAAATAGTAAACTGAAATACACCCAAAATATTTAAAGACTACCTTCTTACCTCTTATCTTCTACTTTCCAAAGCATCATGAATTTTTGAGTAATTTTGGCTTACCTGTGGAAGATTGCATTAGAGTCCCTTCAAAAAATCTTCTGAACATACATGCCTTTACAGGGCTTTTGCAGGATTGGTATACTCTTTTTGGTATGATATAACAAAAAACAAAGAAGATTTTATCCTGGACTAGCCATCAGGTGGCTTATTTTAGTTCAGTGCCTACATTTCTTTAAAATGTAGTGATCTACAGATCTGCAATTTGCAGAATTCATGCGTGAGGCAGTCACAGGTTATGTTCCCCAAGTCTTTTTGTGCTAGATTTACTCATCTCCAGTTAGCTTTCATTCTGCAATCAGTTCCTTAGCATATGAAGCTGTGCAGTTCACCTCCCCCTGCCAGGATATCACCATATTCTCCTCTTCCCTTTTGAAAAAAAAAAAATAATTAAAAAAAGGCACAAACCAAACAAGCACAAACCCACAAATTTTTCACTCCTAGTTGAATTGTAACTAACTGTATGTTTTAAGCATATTAGGTGCTCAAGGCACCCAATACCTTGAGATATTCAGAATCTTGCAGAATTCCTTAGTTTAAGAAGAAAAAAAAATATCTTGGTATTTGGCTGAAAAAAGAGGAAGACATGAAATGTCACACTGCTCAAAATAATTCTGAAATCTTGTTAAAAGGCCAGACAATAAAAACAGAGAGATTAACTTATTTTTTTATCTTAAATAAAGGGGGGGGGAAGTGTTTTTCTATACATTTGAAATCTTAACAATACAGCAGTATCTTAGTGTTGAAATTTATTCAATAGTTGCAGAGCAGATGTGCAGGATACAGAGGAATCACATATGGATAACTGGGAAAGCTGATGCTAAGCAGCTGCAGACCTCTGTAAAATAAAGCCTGACTCTAAAACTTGGATATGTCATGTGTAGCAGCCTGTGCACTTTTCTGATAAATCCAAAGGTATAGATTAAGCCATCAGAAATCAAACAGAGGTTACCTTTTTGCTGTCTGGGTTGTAGACTTAAATAAATAACGTTCATGCTGCCTTGCTTAATATTAGATAAAAGTACTAGAAGGCTTGCAATTACATCTGTAAAAGGGAAAATTTTCAGAAAAGAAAAAATGATGCTTTGGCAATGGCAAAACTTAGAGAATCTGACAAAAACAATCAAAACAACAAAACCAAATGTGAAATCAGGTGGGAAATAACCACTGGCCTGTTGCAGCTGGGCTTTGATACTTTTTGCTCCTTCCCTTCACTTTTTTGAAGCTTATAACTGATTCCATTTCTAGTGAAGAATGGAATATTTTTTTGTTGTTGTTCCTGAAGTGCACCTCTTAAGAGAAACCCTAATCATTACTGCAAAAGGTAAAGCAAACATAGAAACATTTGCCTTAATATTTGCATTATCAAAATGGTGGCTACGGCCACCAAGACTTCCTGTGCAGGACTCTTGTGAGTGCTTGTGAGCTCAGGGGACAGCAGAGCCCACAATGACAAGAACAAAGGAAGTCTGCTATGCTTTTTCAAATCAGTATTCAGTGGGGGAAAGATTGGAGGAATCCTGCAAACACAGCAATATCAGATATTAACATTACCTTAATATCCAAGATCTTACAGTATTATAGTATAGTATAGTATAGTAACCGAAAACCATTGCTGCCCATTCTATCCAGCTAAGTAATGTCTTTACTGTCTAACGTACAGTACAGATATTAACATAAATGAAACATTTTCTCAGAGATTTTTTTTGCTCACAAACCTGAGAGAGTGAATATAAACAAAAAATCAAGAGCAGAAATCTTGCAGTACTTTCAGGATGCTCCTTCTCTTTCATCTTGATTTCAGAATCTCAGAAACATGGAATGGTGAAGGGTGGAAGGTACCTTTAGAGGTTATCTTGTACAGCTTGTTGCTCAAGCAGGGCCACCTACAGTAGGTTGCTCAGTCTGTGCCAATACTCTATGAAGTTCACAGTAAACAAATACTTCCTGATGTTCAGAGAGAACCCATCATGTTTCAGCTTGTGTCCTTTGCTTCTTGTCCAGTGACATGGCACTGAAAAGAAACTGGTTCCATTCTTTTTTTTTTGCCTTTTTTCCCAGATTGAAACAATAATAATTTTCAAAAATGTGCATTTGCTGTTCTATCTCTCTTTGTATCTTGTTCACTTTGATTTTCCAACTTGGCCTGAAATTGTATTTTGAAGAGCTATTTTATACTAGATGCTTTTTGCATAATCAACAGTACACTCTGCATGACTATGATATTTTTAACCTAATATTTTCAAGAGACTTTCAAAAAAGCTCTATTGAGGGGCTACATTCTGGGGCTACAATTTTGTCATTGCTTGATTATGACCCCCTATTAGTAGTGAATGCTGAGCATACTGTATTTTAAGAAGACACATTCCACACACATTCCATTCAAGTAAATAAAAGTTTTCTCCCAGTGAATTATCCAGGGATTTTTTTTGTTCTCTGTTGCTTGATGATCAGAAATGAAACACTGTGAGTGGGAGGAGAAGGATGAGGATGGGCAGAAGTTGAAAGTAATCAGGCTAATTCTGATTAGACTTGCAGTCAAAAGAATAAAAAATTACCATGCCACCATCTTTGTTGGTTTAGGAAATGAGCATTGCAGTACTGGAGTCTGCCATTGACGTTACTGGGGATTGCTTCAAGACACACTGTATTGAACTGTGGTCTTAAATAGGGAAATGCATAAAATAAGGAGTAAGCCTAACGTGAATAGAAACATGTCAGCAGTTGGCATAGGCACTGTTTCTCTGATCTCCAGCATGGCTCTCCTAAAACTATTCAAGTTACTGGTCTCAGTTTATTAAAACAAGGAAATAGATGGGGTGGTCTGAAAGGTTGTAGTGGTTTGAGCCTTAACTGGGAGTTAAGAGCTCAGGTGGGGGCAAGGCTGAGAATCTCTCCCCGACTCCCCCGTCCTCCCTCCCAACAGAGAGAGGAGAAAAGGAAGGACCAAATTCACCAAACAATAATTTGGAGTTGGCTTGGAAGTAGAGAGGCAAAGAGTTGTCTTTAAACAATATATATATGTGTGTGTGTATATATATATAACAGGAAAAGGTTCACAAGGGCAAGGAACAAGGATGGATTGGAGGGGGACAAAAACAAGAGAATAATACAAAACCAGCCTTTCTCTGAGGAAGCGTGGAGGCAGCAGGGAAAAGGATCAGGTCCGACCACGTGGCAGAGGAGCAGGAGGGCAGCTGCAGTAGCTCTCATCCAGCAGAGGCAGGAGCCAGAGAAGAAGTGCTAACAGCTATGGTGTCCTGCTTTTTATACCCCAGCTGGGCAGGGAGGGGTAGTGGAACAGACTCAGGTTCCCAGGGGAAAAATGCCCTGCAGGGAGTGAAAAGTACCTGCAAGTCCTCCACCCTGCTTTGTTCTTTTGTTTTCAGAAAAGGGTGCTAACCCACCAGAAAGGTCTTTTAATTTTTTTGCTTAAAACCGCATCGATTTGGATAACTTCCTGCTCACCTGTCTCCCTCTGACTGGAAGGAGTGCTCATCATCATCCCCATTATCTCTCTCTCTGGTGCCCTTCTTATCAATCTCTTTGCTTCCAGCTTTTATTACCAGCAATGGGTGATAGTCAGAGGGCTGGATTAGCTTTGGGAGACTCCTTGTGATGTCCCTTACCTGCGCCCCGGGTAGGGAGCATACCTCCCTGTGGGATGGGTTGGGACAACATATGGTTCCCTCAGTACCCCTCAGGAGAGAGTCCCCAATAACTATAACCCCTCCCTTTTACTTTGTGGAGCTTGTTGTTATAGTTGGTGGGGACTGCTTGGGCTTCGGCATCTCCCCAGATGGCTGCTCCTCAGCCCTCTCATCCCCATTGTCCTTGGCCTGCAGGGCCTCATGCTTATTATGCAAGGGCAATGGAAGAGGAGGAGAGGGCTGGGATGGATTTCCCTTGCTACTCCTGACAGGGACCTGTATCCATGCCTCCCTGTTTCCAGAGACACTTCCCTCAGCAGGGGAGGTCTGCAGAGCCTGCTCCCACATATCTAACTCCCTTTCACTTTCCCTTATTGACCTGAGCTTAGACACCTCATCCTTAAGCACAGCCACTTCATCCTTTAACTCCGCCACCAGACTGAGGAGAAAGTTCACTTGCTCACACCTGACACAGGTGTTCTCTCCTTGCCCCTCCATTCCAAGTGCCAGGCTGAAGCACTCTCTGCAGCCGGCAGCCTGGACTCCTGAGTGCTGATGCAGCAACTCTGTCTGGGTAGACACTGTTTTTCTAGCCTATGTCTGAGTGACAACCATGGCTCAGGATTTGATTGAATTTTTTTTTCTCATGTGAGCAGCAGGAAGGCTCTGCAGCCACAGTGGCAGCGCGCCCACAGCCCGGGCGGGATTTAAACCTCCCGTGGCTGATGTCCTGAGCAGGCTCGTGAGAGGACGATCCTGCTGGACCTCACTACCAACCACTGCAAAGCCCTGAAAAGAAAGCTAAAAGCCAGGCAGAAAGCTCATGGTTCAAGCGGCACGGTCCCGGATGCCCGTCCCAGTCGGCTCTGCAGCCACAATGGCATTGCACACACAACCCCGGCAGGTCCCAAGACAGAAAAGGAGTGGTGAGAAAAGCAGTGGGTTAGACTTAGCCAAGGCCAGCCAACAAGAAAATTATGTCTCCTGAGCCAAGCAAAAAAACCCCAACTGAGATCAGAAGAGAAGAGAGAGAATTGTTATGGTACAGCTCGTCTTATTCTAGATATTTAACCAATGAATTTGTTTAGAATTATATTTTGCTTTCCTTTTTAACACTCAATAGTGATTTATTTATATTTTTTCTTTTCTGGCCAAAATCTGTAACTAAATTGTAAAGGCATAGCCTAAACCCACCACACTGGTAAATACAGATTGTGATGAGTTCAACTCAGTTTCTACTTCAATTTACATTTAAAAGGGTTTATTTAATCTTTTCCTCAAATGTCTGTGTTAGTACTTGTAGCTCCTTGCTATTCAATAAGCAAAAGAGGCAAACGCACATTTTTCTGTGAAGGACTGTGAAAAGCCCTGTCAGAGAAAGAAGTTAAAAGGCAGAGAAGTATTCTTTTTCTTTGGAGTACAGAATGAAGAATTGCTAGATAGATGTTAAAAACAATAAATCAAGACATACCTTCACACTTGTGTGAGCAAAAGCAGTGTATTCCAGCACTTGTCAGATCTTGTCATCTGTGTTTGAGCTACATACTAGAGACAAGAAAAGTCTAGTCACTGCACTTTGGAGAAATACTGGCCAATAAGAAAATTCCTCTATTTACAAGAATAGGGGTAAGAAAAAGGGTCATGAACTAGTGTAAAAGTGAAGTCATATTTTGTTGAAGACATTAGAAAAAATCCAGATAGAGAATATTTGCACCAATCCTCTGACAGTCAGTGCAGAAAGAGTAAAATTCTCACCACTTTGAAAAGCAAACACTTTGATAAGTGAAAGGGTCATCATTATCCATGATCTTACAGTGCCTGGCAGCAAATGGTTAGTGAAACCCAAACAGGCATTTCCTTCTCTGCCAGGTTTTTGGTGTGTTGCCTTTTTTTTTTTCCCCTCAGGGAATAAAAGCTCAAGATCTGATTTTCTACCAAAAAATAGTAACAATCAGATGAGTTGCCTTTGCTCAGTGAAACCTACAGTCCATCTGGTGTTGATCCCAAAGAAGAAAACAGGTGTTAGTCGTGGCACATTTTATCACAGTTACACAATTTTGTGTCAAACACCCACTGCATAGACATTTTTGCTGTTTTTACACACATTCTGAGCTAGAAGTCAGGAAATATGCATTGGGCAAGGTTGTCAGCTGTAGTGGAAAACTGAAGAGGTTGTGAAGAGTATTTTCCTAGCTTATTCTTTGTTTTCACTATTCATCTGGGATCAGATGGGGGGAAAAAGATCAACCGTGCTAGTGGTGGTTCTAGGCAGGACAGAACCAACTATTTCAGATCAAGTCAGTAAGTTTTCTGTTGATCCTATCAGGTACCTGTGCCAGCCTATTAGTTGACTGCAAGTTCCCTGCATACACTAGTAAAGCTGAAATTTACATTGCCAAAGCATAGCTGTGTTGCATGCCAAAGGAAATTAGTCAGAGACTGAACTTGAGACTTTAACATGCAGATATGAGGTATTTTCATCCCTGTGTATGACATCCCTTTGTAATGCTGGCAACTTCATCCTTGATTTTTTTTTCTAAAACTCCCCTCTAACACATACAAATTATCGGTTCACAGACTGATTTCGGTAATTCAGTAGCCCAGAAATTAGTCCATCTGTGCAATATGTGGAAGACTCAAACATCTTCTGCATACATTGAATTTATTGGTCGGTGTCTTCTACTAGAGAGGTTTTGCTTTGTGGAAGTATATGAACATTACTTGGCTAGAGGGAAGGTGTCCTTGGCTTTGAGAGGTGGAGGGTGAAGATCTGCTTGAGATGAATGTTTGCACATAATGGTGTGCGTCCAAGAAGACTCTGAGAGTGTCTCACCACTGAGCAGCCAACAGATACAGAGACTCAGGTGCCACAGTAGTGTGAACCTGTGTTTTTCACTCAACAACTGTCCTTCAGTTCAGTCAGAGCGGAACATCATTATAGGTGAAAGAATTTAATTAGGTGGGATGCAAACCAATAGCTTATGCAGCTTGACAGTTGATTTACCATGGCAGACTATTGTTAGCAGCGTGTTAGTACTTGTCAGGTTTGTAGACTTAATCAGCCCCCCTGAACAGACAAATAAATATACATAAGGCATGCAATTTTCAATAGCTTTGTCAGTGAAGGGCAACCAAAGCACTGAGTACTTGTATGTGTCAACCAAACAACAGACAGGTGCATTGGTCATGCCATTTATAAACCTTTTCTTTGGCAGATCCAAGAGATGCTTCTGAAGAACAGAAAACTCATAACTTGAAGACCCCTTCAGCATTCTCAATTTTTTTCTCAACCTTGCAGCACCAGGAAAGCAAACCACATTATCTGGATCTTTATATTAAATAACCAAAGCAGTAGGAAGATGAGTTTGCATGCCCAAATTACATGTAATATTGGTCCTGAAATGAATGAAAATTCTATGTAAGCTGAAATTCATCTATCACTTTGCTCAAAGTAGCAAAACAGGTTGGAATTGTCAAAAAACCCGAAACAACAAACCCCCGGACAACAACAACCAAACCCCCCAACAAATCCCCAAAACCAACAAGCTGTATTTCTTTCAAACTCTGATAGTGTCAATAATGTGTAAAATCAAACTTCACCACAGGAATAGTATCAGCAAAAAGAAGGAATAAGGAGGATAGAACAAAAAGTAAAATTAAGGAAGTTGATTTTGTTGTACAGGAGTTATCCCCTCTTTCCATTATTGCCATAACAAACTGGAACATGAGGAAATGCGTGTAACAATCAATAGAGTTAGCTATTTAACTTCAGCCTGCCCAAACTTTTCAGTGGAGGATTAAAAAAAAAATGAAATAGACTTTTATTGCCTGATCCTTATGTCCAATTAATATTTATGTCTACTCAGCCTACAGGACATATCCTCAGAGTGTATCTCAGAGGATGAGAGAGGAGGAATTAAGAGACCTAACTTAGCATCTAAAAATCTTCAGAGGCATTCAATGCACCTTCTCCATCTAAATAGTTCAGAGACTGATGCACTTACAGAGTGTATATTGCAGCTGCATCCAGGATGAGACTGCATGGAGCGAGATTTACAGACCTAGTCTATGTATTGAGATGGAGATTTTCAGAATTTTGTCCTCAGCATGGTAGAGAAAATCTACCCATATTGAACCATAACATACTCCTGTGTGCAGGCCTGTGTGGTCTGTTTACAGGGTCTAAGACATGACTAATTAATGGCAGTCTAGTGACCTGTGAGATGAACACTGAGCCTCTGGCTGCCACAATGTACCCACAGCAAGGGGTACTTATCAGAGCTGATAACTGTCACCTTACCTGTGTGGCTCTGGGAAACTGCTTCATTTACTCAATTTCAATTTGCTGCTGTGGAACCTAGGCTATATGGTTATGGAGCAACTCAAACACTGATAAAACAAAACAAAACAAAACAAAGAAAGAAGGGAAAAGAAAAAAAAAAGGATAAGAGTGATGGGTTGAGGCAGACCCCCTCCCCACCACGGGCAAAAATGAAACAGAGACAGACTGCAAAAGTGGTGGAAAGTTTAAATGGGAAGCGCTGAATGTTTACAGAGAGCCAGAAGCATAGTGACAAAAGAGATCCCAAAGCACACCCAGAAATATCCCATCCCCACCTGGGTACACCCAAAACCCCCAGGGCTCTTTCTCCCTGCCCCCTTCCCCCCCTCCCCCCCCGCCCTCCACTGATAGGCTAGTCTCAGCTGGCCAAATCTGAGATTGCCCATCCCTCTGGCCTTGGGCCTAGTTAGGCCCAAAAGGCTGGGAGACATCTCCCTCCAGTTACCATGTGGTGGTGAGGGAAGAAAAGAGGAAGTGCAGGACCCCTGCTGAGGTCTTACAGGGAAGCAGGGCATTATGGGATGAAATACCTGACTTCTTGTGTCCACCCACAGGGCTGGACTCCTTCGGCACACAGGAGGTGTTTCTCCTGTGAACACAGCAGGAGGCACCTGGCCCAAACTGCTACATGCTACCCCTTATTTCATACCATAATCCCTGCACCCAAAACATATCACCAAATTAGAAATCTTCTGATGACATGTCTAGCAAGGTCCATATCTTCATCCAGGCGTCCTCCCAAACAGTCTCTCATTCAGGCTCAAGTGTCAGTTCATTCCAGTTCTTCTTTCATTTAATGGGACCTCCCAGTGATGCAGAATTCATTCTTCTGCAGTGCGAGTTCTTCATGGGTTCGTTGGACATCCTGGTCACCTGGAAGAACCTCACAACTTCTCAACTGAATCTTTACTTCCATTCCATATTTACTCAGTGGCATATTTCCACCCCTGGGGCAAGCAAGTCAGAACAATCAGGCTCTAACTGCTTTTCCACCCCCATTTTCTAGAAGGGAAGGATGCATGACCCAGGGAACTATAGGCCAGTCAGTCTCATCTTTGTGCCCAGTAAGATCATGGAGCAGATCCTCCTGGAGTCATTGATGAGGCAGAAGAATAAGGAAGAGGTGATTTGGTACAATCAGCATGACTAAACAAGGGCAAATCCTGCCTGACAAACCTGGTGGCCTTCTATGACAAGGTCACAACACTAACAGATGGGGGACTAGCGACTGATGTCATTTACCTGGACCTGAGCAAAGTCTTTGACACCATCCCACACGACATCCTGATCTCCAAGCTGGTACAGAATGGGTTTGATGGATGAACCATTCTGTGGATAAAGAACTGGCTTGACAGCCACATGCAAAGGGTGTCTGTCAATGGGTCCATGTCCAAGTGGAGGCCAGTGACAAGTGGAGTCCCTCAGGGATCAGTGCTGGGACTAGTCTTGTTTAACATCTTTGTTGACAACATGGACAGTGGCATTGAGTACACCCTCAGCAAGTTTGCTGATGACACCAAGCTGTGTGGTGCAGAAGACACAGTGGAGGGAAGGTATGGCATCCAGAAGGCTGGAGAGGTGGGTCCATGACGACCTCATTAGGTTCAAAAGGGGCAAATACAAGGTCCTGTATTGGGGTTGGGGCAATCCCAAGCACTGATGTAGACTGGGCAGCAACTGCCTTGAGAGCAGCCCTGAAGAAAAGGATGTGGGGTTGCTGATGGATGAGAAGTTCAACATCATCCACCAGTGTGCACTTGCAGCCCAGAAAGCCAATCATATCCAGGGCTGCATCAAGAGAACCACAGCCAGCAGGTCGAGGGATATGATTCTACCCCTCTACTCAGCTCTGCTGAGACCCCACCTGGAGTACTGTGCCCAGTTCTGGAGCTCTATTACAGGAAGGATCTGGACGTACTGGAGCATGTCCAGAGAAGGGCCATGAGGATGATCAGAGGGCTGGAGCACCTCTCCTATGAGGACAGACCAAGAGAGTCAGGAGCTATTCAGTCTGGGGAAGACAAAGTTCTGAGGGGACCTTATTGTGGCCTTTCAGTATTTTAAGGGGGCCTACAAGAAAGCTGGTGGGGGACTTTTTAGGGAGTCAGGTAATGATAGAAGTAGGGGTAATGGAACAAAAGTAGAAGTGGGTAGATGCAGATTGGATGTTAGGAAGAAGTTTTTCACCATGAAATTGGTGAGACACTGGAATAAGTTGCCCAAAGAGGGGTTAAAAAATACATCCCTGGATGTTTTTAAGGCCAGGTTGGATGTGGCTGTGAGCAACCTGATCTAGTGTGAGGTGTCCCTGCTTATGGCAAGGGGCTTGGAACTTGATGGTCCTTGAGGTCCCTTTCAGCCCTAACAATTCTATGATTCTATGATTGTATGAAGGGAGGTATAATATATATTGACATTCAATAACATATCTGTATTTCCTTGAAGTAATACAGTTGAATATATGACTGGCAAGTCTTGTGATATACTAATAAGCACTGTATGATTTACTATTTGATCAAATTCACATTCAAAATAGATAACAAGGTAGACAGTTTGCATAATTTATGAAAGTATTATCAGTTTTACAGCACCTGAATGCTGTTTTATTAGTTGTGTTACATTGCTGACCATCTGCCTACATTTTATTTGAGGATTAAAT
This sequence comes from Picus viridis, assembly GCA_033816785.1. NCBI lineage: Eukaryota > Metazoa > Chordata > Aves > Piciformes > Picidae > Picus > Picus viridis. Next base: position 69,301,937 of record CM066606.1, on the reverse strand, counting down.
ATTTATCATTAACAGTTTTTGATATGAAATGCACAAATTTTTATTCTCTGCTTTGATATTGTTGTTTGCTTGATATGTTTTCCAGCATACATGGGTGGGTTAAATGAAAAGCATATTCAATACTTTCTTTAACACAAATAAAGTACAAATAAAGTTGGATACATTTTAATATTCTAGGTGTTACCAGTGAAGCCTTGGGAACTTCTATTTCATTATCTTGCTCTATAAGAGGATCAGTCTGGCCAGAACATTTATCTGATTGAAAAAAGTTTCAGTCCAAATGTTGACTCCCTCCTCTTGATCTTCCCACGACATTTAATTGATTATGGGAATACTTCTAAGACTCCTTATTTGCTCTTCAGTTTTTACTCATTTTACTGTGAAATCATGTCTTTCCTGCATCATTAGCCACACCTGACAGGTTGTCTTCTACCTTCATATCACTGCAACCTCACCTGCAATACTAGCTGCTTAGTTCTCTCCCTTGTGAAAAGGAAAGAGATGTGGAGATGAGAAAATTTCCATGCTACTCTGGAAGTATATTTATTAAAAAATAGTAGAGCCTGACATGAGCCTTCTTCTTATCCCCTGTGACTTCCATTAGTGTCCCTAAGATATGGAAGAACTTCCTTAAGAAAAAAAAAAAAGGAAAGACACATTTATATTATGCTTCCTCCTTATATACTCCTCTGCCAAAATACACAATAAGAATCATAAAGGAGCCCTGATACACTGAGGACTGCTTCTTCTCCTGACCAGCAGTACTTAACCACCTTGTCCCTTGCCCAAACCCATCTGCTCTCTCATCTTACCAGTCCTTCTCAAGTGGGTGTTACAAACCCGTTGTATGAACTTAACTACCAATGGAAATGAGAGCTGGTTGCAAAAAGAAATTTGGGGGCACCTAATTTTAAATTATATGTTTTGTGAACAGGTTGTCTTTTGTGCACACTGTCCTACAGAATGGTATTTCTGGCTGTTTGCCACCTTGATTTAACTTCAGTGCTGTTTTAAAGTGAGTTATTGTGATCATTAACAAGAATAACTTTATAGCTGCTGTAAATAACTTGGCATGCATAAGGTATCTAGGCCAGAAATGGCAATTTTCTGGGGGAGCAAGTTCCACAAGAACTCTGAAAACCTGTGTTAATGTCGTTTGGGACTTACCCCTTCTGCGTTACTGGGCATTTCTTCAGCAGAAGCAGAACTGCCCATGACTGTTCAGTGTCCCATGGCTGAGAGCACGTACACAGCACCATGTGGTTCTAGTTGCACAAGGAAGAGTAGGATGTTCCTTTGATAAATTGTGTCTATCAGAGAGACTGGGAGGCTCATCTCTTATGTAACCAACTACTATCAGAGAAGCTGCAATCGAAGGAAATGGCTCATGGCTTGCATGTGTCATTACGTCCAGATGAGGAGACTGGGAGCAAACCAGAATGGCTCTTGATCTGCTGTGAAAGAGAGAGCAGCCCACTGGTCACCTCAGTTTCCTGAAGCTTTCATGATGGCTGGTCTCCAGCCTAGCACTAAGCATTGCTTGAACGTGCAGAGGAAATGGGGCTCCATAGGGAACAGCTCTGATGTACTTAGATCTTACAAATAACCCTGCAGAAATTTTGTACACCTTTTCTCACATGTTGAAACAAACGTGGCAAATATCTCTCTGAATAGTGTTGATGTCAGAAAATTCCTGGAATATATATTGAACCTTTCATCCATTACTGGGAGATACTTCTATCAAATGCTCTTTAATTTTGCAACAAAGGGAGATCAGAGTTTAAATCAGTCTACATCAATGTAAACAAACATAGATCATACTGGATAGCAATAACAGATTTTGATCTCACTTTGATATCTTTAATTGCTATTTATTTATAAATAGATGTGGCCAATATTCTGTCCCGTTTGTGGCATAATTAACCTAAATAGTGTTATAATGTGATATTAGACAGAACTTATCCTGTTTCCAAACCTGTGGCCATTACTTCCAATATTTAAATTGCATTTAAGCAGGCTGTACTAAACAAAATTTCCAAATTACTAAAATTTAGTACAATGACCATCTGGGAAAGTCATTCATCTGTAAATCATTTTGCATTTACACCACTTTCTTCATCCTCCTACTTTTTATGACATTCTTATTCATTTGCGATATGTCTTGTCTACCTGTAATATCAGTTTTAGTCATAAAATTGGTTAAATCAAATCTTTAAAACCACCAGAACCACATGCAAATACGCTAAGAAAAAACCTTCCTATAATTAAGCAGCTGCTACTTTGATATTTTTATTACCAGGGGAAATTAGCACATGCTTCATTTACAGACAGACCAGATAAGTAAGAGAGTTTGACTGTGTAACATCAATAAACTAATTAGATTTACAATACAATACAATACAATACACCAGGTTGGAAGAGACCTTCAAGATCATCGTGTCCAACCCATCAACCAATCCAACCCACCCAACAACTAAACCATGCAGCCAAGCACCCCATCAAAACGGAATAATACAGATTTGATACTGAAAATCATTAATGCAAACAACAAACATAAATTCCACACAGATTCAAATCTTCTTTTATATGCCCTTAGTAAACATTTTATGCAGGCATGGCACACTGTATAAAGATGTATTACTGTAAATATAATTATTTGCTCTACATCTTCAAAATAACGTAAGTGCACAGTTTAGATCTGCAGTTGATACAACTTCATGTGCAAACACAACAAAACATCACAACCACCTTTTCTGTGAAAACTCACATAAGCTATAGGTACATTTTGCTAGGTTACAAGACCTAGGCTACCCTAGGCTGGATTTCATGCATTCTAACTTACTTCACCCTATTTTTGCAACAAGTGCTTTTAAATGCTTCATCAGAGTCACATGATTCCGCTTTCATGTAAACTTTCTTTATTTGGACATTCTCCAGTATAATTACATTATATTTCTGAAAAAATCATACTGCACACTGCTTCCTTCCCACCTGGAGTTTCAGTCCAAGACCTTTCAATGTAGCAATGCTCTTGTCTCACCAGGAGAGGACACAAAGCAGCACTGTAACACTGAGGGAAAGAGAATCCTGCTGCCCAGGGTCACAAGGCATTGCCTAGCAGGGCACAGACACTCTACATATGACATTTCTGCAGGATTTATTTGGCAGGTCAGGTGAATGAGAGCCTACACTGCAAGGGTGCAAGTGTAGGGACAAGTTCCCTCACACAAATGTGCGCCACACTGTTCACAGGGACTTACTGTGCATGAAGTCTACTGTTGTATTTATTTTCTTCTGAAAGACAGATGTAAGGAGGTGTGCTTTGAAATCTGATCACTGACAAATGTGAAGATTTCATTGTAACCTCTATTCTCTTCATAGATTGTGTTTAAGGTGTTCGTTATAGAAGTAGCACTGAGTTTCATTTTTTAATGCAGGCTGGACACAGGGCATGTACGATATGAGTCAGCATCTAATGCTTATGATTGGAAAAACTAAGAAGAATGCAAATACCCTGGTCTCATTTCCAATAAACCTTGTTTGCTGTGTTTCTTACACACAGATACCTGCTGACAGTGAGACCAGCTGAGATTTGTTGTTGTTTTGGAAGCAGGCTTTTCCTATATTAATACCTCTTTTAACTGCTTAGACCATGGGAAAAAAAATGTGATGACCTGGTCTACTGAGATGGTGAAGCTATTGCTTTCTTCATGAATAGCAGAAGAGACAGAATTGCAGTGACCTCACCACAGAAGAATTCCCAGTTTCCTTATTTTTGCTTTGTCCACATTTTTCTGCTTGGGCGCTAGCACCTTTCTGAAGACACTCCATCAAAGAAACATTACACTTTTCTGATAATTAGAACAAGTGAAGAATGAAAACCTTTCAGCTCAACTGCTTGCCATTACTAACACTTGTCAGTGGGGGGGTCTAGATCAACACTTTGTCCAACAAATTCTTCAATGAATTTTTTCTTTTGCTGTTCTTCTAGTTGCTGTTGAAGGGTTAAGGTAATGGTAATAGACAAAAACCTTGGAAAATGGGAGCTTCATGAAATACTTAGAAGGGCATTAAAACAGGAAGAGAAAGTTAAGGAAAATTTAAAACCTGAAGTCATGAAATGCCACACACAGAAGTGGTTTGTTCTGCCCTCACATTGTCTCCTTGTGTACGCATATCATGAGATAAGACATAATGCAGGATTTAGAGGAATAATTTACCTCCTTCTAGCTTCCCCAAGTTATTAAGATTTAAGGGCTCCTTTCATCTCTTACAGGAAGTTTTTGAAGCCCACAAGTGCTTTGCTCAAGCATCTCCTTTTAAGGCTAAGAGGACAGAGGATGAAGAGCTAATGTAAGAAATACAGGCAGCACATTCAGACATATGCTGGACGCGTAACCCACATCTTTGGTGGAACATTCTTTTAAGGTAAACCCCAGAAATAAAAGCTATCTTATTAAGTGACACAATATCATGCTTGCCAAGCACCTTCTGCCACTTAGCAGTGGTAAGTCACAAAGTAGGTATTGTTTAGCAGCAGACAGTTAGGCTCCATACACCTACCTGAAAAGAGGTTGGAGCAAGAAGGGGGCCAGCCTCTTCTCCTTGGTGGCAAGTGACAAGACTGGAGGAAAAGGCTACAAATTGAGCCAGGGTAGATTTAGGCCTGATATTATAAAATACCCTGAAAGGCTTATCAAACACTGCAGTGGTCTGCCCAGGGCAGTGGTAAAGTCACCATACCTGGAGGTGTTTAAATGGTGTGTGGACCCGGTGTTTAGGGACATGGTTTAGTGTAGACCCTGCTGTGATGGATCAGAGCTTGAGCTTGGACTATATGATCTTGATGATGTCTTCTGACCAAATATATTCTGTGATACTGGGTAAAAGCTGGAATTAATCCATTGACTTCAGAAAAACTAAATGCATCTACAATGGCTTCAAAATCTTATTGCTATTCTTTCTGTTATCTAAGCTAAAGTAATTTTGGCTGAAGGAGATTAGGTGACTTATAAAATAATTATCAGAAGAGAACAATACAGACCTACTTAATGTCTTTTTAAAAAAAAAAAAAAACACTTTGAGAAGTCTATTTCTCATGGAGTTTATGTTTAAGATTTTTCAAAGCTTTGCTTTCAAATTCCATTGAAGTAGTGTTAAATGATGCATCAGATGTGACTTTGTATTTTACAATACCTCAGTGCTACAGCAATTTGCCAGAAAATCATCTCTGGGCAGATATTTGTCATCTTTTAGGATCTCAGAAGTCATACTTAAAAATTGGCACAGCAAACTGAACAGAAATATGAGCTACCCCACAGTGCCCAGACAAGATTATGTTATTTTGTAAGAATCTTTTAAAATTCTGATAATGGAACTGAGTAATTATGCTAAATAAGCAATCTTTAATGAATTTCCCAAACTAGGATGAGCCTATGATTCAGGCATTTAAAAGATACAAAAATTCTTACAGACCTCATGTAGACAGTGTGCTGCACTCTGAAGCTGTCTGCTGGAGTCTAATGCAGAACCACTATAAAGCTGTTTTGCCATTCCTGTGAAGCAATGGAATGATTTAAATGCTCAGAATATGAACCCAAAAATGAGACATTCAGCATAAGACTAACCAAGTCAGAACATGCTAGCTTTTGTGCATAGTTCATGAGCTCCTGTAGGTAGCATCCATCTTGTTAGTCACTGGTGAATCACAGAATGACGAGGGTGTAAGGGACCTCTGGATATCATCTAGTCCATCCACCATGACAGAGCAGGTTTTATTTCAAGCAGGTTGCACAGGATGGCATCCAGAAGAGTTTTGAATGACCCCAGAAATAGATACTTTACAACATCCTCAAAGTAAAGAAGTTCTTCTTTCTGTTTAGATGGAACTTTCTGTGTTCAACTTTGTGCCCATTACCTCTTGTCCTGTCACTGGGCACCACTTTAAAATAGACTGGCCCCATCCTCCTGACACCCACTTTTAAGTATCTATAAGCACTGTTAAGATCCCACCTCAGTCTTGCTTTCCCTAGACTAAAAAGCCCTAATTCCTCAGGCTTCCTTCATAACACAGTCTCAAGCTGTGCCAGGGGAGGTTTAGACTCGAGGTGCGGAAAAAAGTTCTTCACTGAGCGAGTCATTCGTCATTGGAATGGGCTGCCTGGAGAGGTGGTGGAGTCGCCGTCCCTGGAGGTGTTCAAGGGGAGATTGGACATGGCACTTGGTGCCATGGTCTAGTTGTGAGGTCTGTTGGGACAGGTTGGACTTGGTGATCCTTGGGGTCTCTTCCAACCTTGGTTATACTGTGATACTGTGATAAGACAGAAGCTCCAGTCCCTTAATCACCTTTGTAGCCCTTTGTTGTACCCTCTCTAGCAGTTCCCTGTCCTTGAACTGGGGAGCCCAGAACTGGACACAGTACTCCAGAGACCGAGGGGAGAAGAACCTCTCTCAACCTGCTTGCCACATTCTTCTTGATAGAAGGCCATTTGCCTTCTTGGCCACAAGGGCAAATTTGGTGGCTCATGTTCATCCTGTTGTCTCTGAGGACTCCCACGTCTTTTTCTGCAGAGCTCCTTTCCATCAGGCCAGTTCCTAACGTGGACTGATACACGGTGTTACTCCTCCCTTGGTGCAGTACCCTACACTTGCCTTTGATGAACTTCGCAAGTTTACCCTCTACCCAACTCTCCAGCCTATTCAGCATTCTCTGAATGGCAGCACAACTTTCTGGTGTGTCAGCCATCACTTCCAGTTTCAAGTCATCAGTGCCTCAAGACAGAATGGGTAATGTGTGGTTACCACTCCTGGTATTGCTATGTATATAATACTAAAAAGCTGAAAATGAAAAGGTTGAATTTATGACTCGGATATAGTCCTGACTGACAGGTGTTAAATGCATTTTTGGTTTAGTGGGAGCAACCTGGGAAAAGTAATTTTCATCAGATTCTGACAAAGAAATTAGCCATTACAGATAATAAACTCATTCTATTAAAGACTTTTCAGAACCAGACAACAATTATTTTTATTCTGTCTTGGAAACATTTCAACTCAATTTCTGTCTCCACCAAAAAGGATGGGAATACTGTCAGTGCACCAGACAGCTCTTACATTTACATGTAAATGATCTAAATATCTGATATTTTTCATAAACCCATTTTAAAATTGGAAAACAACAGGATGTTGGGAAACAGAATGAAGAGCTGAGAAAGGTTCCTGTAGTACTTTAGAAAACATATTTAAGGATCTATTTAAGGATCTAAGACAATTAATCCATTTTTACAGATTCTCCTTCTCTGTTGGAGTAGAATTTGCTTCTGAGCCTCTGTATCCTTGACTCCAGAAACCAAGAGGTCGTCCACATGTCTCACCTGGAGCTCTTTGTCACAAGCACCAGGTTGGACCATTGTCACTTGCAGCCGTGTACAAAATGTTCTTAATGTCTGGACCATCTCGGACAGGTCCCAGACCCATTGCTTGAACTACCTCTTGCTTTATCTGGTCAAAGGCTGCTTGTTGTTCAGGTCCCCAGTGGAAGCTGTTTCTCTTTTGAGTCACATCATACAGAGGTTTCACAATCTGACTGTATCCAGGAATGTGCAGTCTCCAAAATCCCACTATCCCCAAGAAACGTAGAGTTTCTTGCTTGTTCATGGGATTTGCCATGGTAGAGACTCTATTTACCACATCCACTGGAATGTGTCAGCGTCCATCCTGCCACCGCACTCCCAGAAACTGGATCTCTCTGGTAGGTCCTTTCACCTTGTCTCGCTTGATGGTGAAACCTGTGCTCAGAAGAATGTCAATGATTTTGTTACCTTTCTCGAAGATTTCTTCAGCAGTTTTACCCCAGACGATGATGTCATCGATGAACTGGATGTGTTCTGGAGCACCACCTTCCTCCAGAGCATCGTGGATCACTGCATGACAGATGTTGGAGCTGTGGATCCAGCCCATTGGCAGTCTGTTGAAAGTGTATTGGACTCCTCTCCAGGTGAAAGCAAACTGAGGCCTGCATTCCTCTGCTATAGGAATAGAGAAGAAAGCATTAGCAGTGTCCATGGTAGCATACCATTTGGCCTCTTTGGATTCCAGTTCATACTGGAGTTCCATCATGTCTGGCACTGCTGCACTCATAGGTGGAGTTACTTCATTCAGGGCTCGGTAGTCGACTGTCAGACGCCAGTCTCCATTCTGCTTTCGCACAGGCCACACTGGACTGTTGAAAGGTGAATGAGTTTTGCTGATGACATTCTTTTGCTGACGACAGCAGTTGAATTTAATATCCTCAGGGCAATCAGGAGGACATATTCTAAGCTTACGACCCTAGACTTTAGGCGTGCAGACTTCGATCGCTGCAGGGATCTGCTAGCCAAAGTGTCGTGGGATGAAGCCCTGAAGGGAAGAGGGACCCAGGACAGCTGGTCAGTATTCAAGGACCACCTCCTCTGTGTCCAGGAGCTATGTACACTTACAAGGAGAAAAGCAGGAAGGAGTGCTAGGAGGCCTGCCTGGATGAACAAGGAGCTGCTGGACACACTATCACTTAAAAAGAAACTCTACAGGAAGTGGAGGGAAGGACAGATAGAACAGGGGGTATATAAGGAAGCTGCCCGAGCAGCAAGAGGCCTGGTTAGGAAAGCCAAAGCAGAGTTTGAACTGAATCTAGCCAGGGAGGTGAAAGGGAGCACTAAGAATTTCTATAGGTATGTTAATGGCAAGAAGAAGACTAGGGAAGGTGTGGGCCCCCTCAGAAAGGAAAGTGGTGAATTAGTCACAAGTGATGTGGAAAAGGCTGAGGTACTCAATCACTTCTTTACCTCAGTCTTCACTGCAAGGGCCTCCAGCCACACTCCTGGTGTCATGGCAGACGATGCCAGGGACGGGGAGGAAGAACTGCCCATCATAAGTGAAGCTCAGGTTCGTGATCACCTGAAGAACCTGAAAGTGTTCAAGTCCGTGGGACCCGACGGGATACACCCACGGGTGGTGAGAGAACTGGCAGATGAGGTTGCCAAGCCCCTCTCTATTATATTCCAGAAGTCATGGCAGCCTGGGGAAATCCCCACAGACTGGAAAAGGGGAAACATTACTCCCATTTTCAAAAAGGGCAAGAAGGAGGAACGAGGGAACTACAGGCCAGTCAGTCTCACCTCTGTGCCCGGAAAGATCATGGAGCAGATCCTCCTGGAGGCACTAATGACTCAGAAGAATAGTGAAGAGGTGATTTGGATCAGTCAGCATGGCTTTGCCAAGGGCAAATCCTGCCTGACAAACCTGGTGGCCTTCTATGATCAGGTGACAGCATTAATAGATGAGGGGCGAGCAACTGATGTCATTTACCTGGACCTGAGCAAAGCCTTCAACACTGTCCCGCACCACCTCCTGGTCTCCAAGCTGGTGACGCATGGGTTTGATGGGTGGACCACTAGATGGATAAAGAACTGGTTTGATGGCTGCACCCAAAGAGTGGCTGTCAACGGGTCCATGTCCCAGTGGAGGCCAGTGACAAGCAGAGTGCCTCAGGGATCAGTCCTGGGACCTGTCTTGTTCAACATCTTTGTGGGTGACATGGACAGTGGCATCGAGTGCACCCTCAGCAAGTTTGCTGATGACACCAAGCTGTGTGGTGCAGTGGACACGCTGGAGGGAAGGGATGCCATCCAGAGGGACCTTGACAGGCTGGAGAGGTGGGCACAAGCCAACCTCATGAGCTTCAACAAGACCAAGTGCAGGGTCCTGCATCTGGGTCGAGGCAATCCCAGGCACAAGTACTGGCTGGGCAGTGACTGGCTGGAGAGCAGCCCTGAGGAGAGAGACTTGGGGATGCTGGTGGACAAGAAGCTCAACAGGAGCTCTCAATGTGCACTTGCAGCCCGGAAGGCAAATCAGATCCTGGGCTGCATCAAGAGTAGTGTGGCCAGCAGGTCAAGGGAGGTGCTTCTTCCCCTCTACTCAGCTCTGGTGAGACCCCACCTGGAGTACTGCGTCCAGTTCTGGAGCCCCTATTACAGGAGGGATGTGGACGTGCTGGAGCGTGTCCAGAGAAGGGCCACGAGGATGATCAGAGGGCTGGAGCACCTCTCCTATGAGGACAGACTGAAGGAGTTGGGGCTGTTCAGTCTGGAGAAGAGAAGGCTCTGAGGTGACCTCATTGTGGCCTTCCAGTATCTGAAGGGGGCCTCCAAGAAGGCTGGGGAGGGACTTCTCAGGGTATCTGGTAGTGATAGGACTAGGGGGAACGGAATGAAGCTGGAAATGGGGAGATTCAGGCTAGATGTGAGGAGGAAGTTCTTCAGCATGAGAGTGGTGAAGGCCCGGAATGGGTTATCCAGAGAGGTGGTTGAGGCCCCGTCCCTGGAGGTGTTTAAGACCAGGCTGGACGAGGCTCTGGCCACCCTGATCTAGCATAGGGTGTCCCTGCCCATGGCAGGGGGTTGGAACTGGATGATCCTTGTGGTCCCTTCCAACCCTGACTGATTATATGATTGTATGATTCTATGATTCTGAGTTTCCACCTGACAAATCAGATTCTGAATGGGCAACAAAGAGTCACGGTTGGTTCTGTATTTTCTGTGATGCAGTCTGAGAAGCAACCGGCAATTTAATGTCCTCTATCTCATGTTGTCCCACAACTGCAGATTCATCAGAAAGCTCAGGTCTAATAGACTGCTTCAATGTTTGTCCATCAGTTTCTACAGATGCTATTCCAAAAGCCCATTGTAACTCTTAGGGTCTTTGAAAGACCTTTCTCTCAGAAAATCACTTCCCAAAATACATGGTACAGCACAATACAATAATACAATACACCAGATTGGAAGAGACCTTCAAGACCATCGCATCCAACCTATCAACCAATCCAACCCACCTAAACAGCTAGACCATGGCACCAAACACCCCATCAAGTCGCCTCCTGAACACTTCCAATGAAGGTGACTCCACCACCTCCACAGGCACACCATTCCAATGGGCAATCACTGTCTCTGTATAGAACTTCTTCCTAACATCCAGTCCAAACCTGCCCTGGTGCAGCATGAGACTGTGTCCTCTTGTTCTGGTACTGGCTGCCTGGGAGAAGAGACCAACCTCCACCTGTCCACAACCTCCCTTCAGGTAGTTGTAGATAGCAATAAGGTCAACCCTGAGTCTCCTCTTCTCCAGGCTAAGCAACCCCAACTCCCTCAGCCTCTCCTCATAGGGCTTGTGTTCCAAACCTCTCACCAACTTCGTTGCCATTCTCTGACACCTTCCAGCAAGTCAACATCCTTCCTAAACTGAGGGGCCCAGAACTGGACACAGGACTCGGGGTGTGGCCTAACCAGTGCAGTGTACAGGGGCAGAATGACCTCCCTGCTCCTGGCGGCCACACTCTTCCTGATGCAGGCCAGGATGCCATTGGCCCTCTTGGCTGCCTGGGCACACTGCATGTACATCATGTTCTGTCACAACAGTATGCTTCTTCCACTGTTTACCAGTTAAACTTATATCAACTTCTATCTTAGTTAACTCTTGAGATCCACCAGTGACTCCTAGAATAGTTATAGGCTCTGATCGCTGTTAATTTGATGACATTGTAGTGCACTGAGCTCCTGTGTCAACCAAGGCCCTGTACTTCTGAAATTTTGAAGTGTCAGGCCACTGCATGCACACATCCCAATAGATTCTGTTATCTCCATTATCCCTGTCTTCCCTGTGGTGGGAAGCAGGGCACCCCTAATTATGGGGAATATGTCCACGTGTGCAGTTAGCACAGTGTCCAGTGTTAGAACTGGAATCACTGTTGGAGCTATTAGAGTTGTTCTGGGAAACTGAGGAAGTAACAGCTACCCTTCTGGAATTAATACCTTGAGCTCTGCCACTCTGCATGTCCCTGAGCCTCCTGAAAATATAAAATTCTGGAAAAAGGAATGTAAGGACACTTCTTTTTTTTTTTTTGTTATTTATATTTTTTTCCACTATTCTCTTTGCTTCAAAGTATTAAAATGTCAGTAAAACTTTTGCTCTTTATCACCTACAATAATTTACTTGGTAAATAATAGCAATAAATATTTATTGGAAGTTTATTGTACCCAAAATAGTTTGCATACTGTGAAGGTCAAATAAGCTTAAAATTAGGAAGATTTGCATAAGCTAGAGACCATATGGTTCATTCCACTGACATAAACAGACAACATTTTTCCAGACACATCAGCCTAAGTATCCAGAATCTTCTAATCTTCAGGTACTAACATAAGTCCATGTTAGTAGTATCACATGGCCTTTTTCAAGACATTGTTAGGCTACAGAGGTTTGGGACACTTCATGTATTACAGAACACTCCATATATTGAATATTTCACATACTGCTTTTATTTTCCCTCTTCAAGGCTATAATACAGTTTCAGTGGGCATGGCCTTGCCCTTACATGTCTCCATGCACGAAAGGTAATGCTTACATTTAATTTACTTGTTGTTCTGTCTGTTACAGGGTTATTGACATATTTACCTGATGTTTCTCTCCTGCCTCACCTAGAATTTCTTTCAGAGCTCCAAAAGCTGAAGATCTTGTCAGGGAGTCCTAGAATAAGGAGGGTTTTTTCGGTTGGTTGGTTGGTTAGGTTATTTTCCCCCCTTTTGTTACCTACACAAATTTTGTTGCACTACTTTGTTCTGGGAATTGTTAATAGACTCTGACAGATGTTTTGCTTCCTTGAAATAAAACTGAAACACTGATAGGTCCCATAGGATAGGAACTACTATGTGTTTGTTTGGAGTACTTTGAAACATTTCTCTGATACTAGTTTTCCAAAAAATGCTTTAGCTCTAGCTCATTTCAACCTTTTCAGAGGCAACAGCTCAGGACACCTGTTTTCCAACACTGTAATTTCATAGATTTTCTCAGAAAACTTTCAATTTTGGTAAATGTTTTGCAGAAAAGATATTTCCACTAACCTACTGTTATATATTTTGATGTTTTTTCCCACAATTAGACCTTGTTGGTGCAATACTTGCACTTTGCCATGATTTTCTATGCTGTCTGTGTGAGATTACATGGGGTTTTCCTAAAGCTGAAAAATAATCTAGTTTATCCAGTTGCTTGGTGTGAGTGGCCTCACTATTTTTAGAGCATAATGTAAAACCCTTTTTTTTTTTTTTCCCTTTTTTAATTTTTTTTCCCTCCATGAGCCTTTCCTCAGTAACAAAGAATGACATCATGGCTTGCTTTACAGGACGTGAGGTCTGCTGGTAACACACAGGATACACCTGTCTCAGAAGGGAAAAAGGATCTTAGGCCAGAATGTTGCAGAGCTCACTGAAAGAGTTTTAGCCCTATGTCAGAAGGGGGAAAGCTACAAAACTGGGCTGGCTGGAAAGAGGCCAAAGATGGCACAGGAGCTCTTGACAACACAGTGGCTGTTTGGACTTGATAATCTTAGAAGTCTGTTCCAACTAAACCCATTTTATGATTCTGTGACTCTATGTCCTGGGAATACTTTTAAGAAAATAATCAGACCCTTAGTAATCAGATATCAAAGATTAAATCAAGACAAGGGAATCATTATCTTTCACAAGATACATCTGCACAAGCAGCTCTTGCTTATAATCACAGTAACTTCAATTTGCTTAGCCAAGGAACTGATAATAATGAAACTAAGCATCTTAGGTTTCAGCAATCAAGTATACACCATTCTCTCAGACACGATTGTAGAGCTACATGGCTTCCTCTAGACTACACACATTAAGAGCTTGTCTAGATGACTGTAACTGTGCCCCTTGATTACAGTGAAGCTGAAAGACTGCTCCTACCCACAGTGGCTTGTGAAGGCCAGCATCTGAAAGAACAAGGATAACACAGGCAGCAGATCTGCACCTTTATCCAGAGGTTGATGAAAAGACAGTATGCTTCTGTTCAGGAATGTAAGGCAGCCAGGCAGCCAGCACCAGAACAAGAGGACACAGTCTCAAGCTGGGCCGGGAGGTTTAGACTGGATGTTAGGAAGGAGTTCTATACAGAGAGAGTGATTGCCCATTGGAATGGGCTGCCGGGGAGGTGGTGGAGTCACCATCATTGGAGGTGTTCAGGAAGAGACTTGATGGGGTGCTTGGTGCCATGGTCTAGCTGTTTAGGTGGGTGGATTGGTTGATAGGTTGGATGCGATGATCTTGAAGGTCTCTTCCAACCTGGTGTATTGTATTGTATAATATTGTATTGTATTGTATTGTATTGTATTGTATTGTATTGTATTGTATTGTATTGTATTGTAAAGCTCTGGTGCTGATTTTCAAGACCAATCATTTTTCACCAGCATGATTCAGCTACATAAAACAGAAGCATGAATGACCTTCCTGGATGATATAAGACCCCCTCAGTCATTCCAGTCCCTACAAGACTGATTTTTATTGATACCTCTAATCCCTGCCAATATCCTCGTGAAAGTAGCATTCTTTTATAAAGCCAAATAAATGGACCATGTGTGCACTACAAAATGAAGTGTAGCTTTGTCTGTTTAACAGTGAAGAAGACAGAAGACAGTCAAATCCTACAGTCAGTGTCAGGAATGCAAAATAACCCTGAACTTAGATAAAAACAATAGTCATGCATTTTTCTCATGCAAGAGAACAAATATGTCTGATGCAAGTTAATCTTTAAGCTTTCAGGCAGAAATGTATTGGTAGGAGTATTTACTCACAGAGAAGGGGAGATTGAAATTGATTTACTACACGAAGTGGAGTATCTTTACTGTGGAGAGGATTGAAAATCAAAGGCAAACACTCCCATCCAATTGATTTCGAGGAAGAACACACCCCTTTATCATGAACACTTTGAGATGCTTGAGTGACCTCAATTATCAGGTTAAGAATTAAATCTAATGCAAAGAGAGTAATCCACAAGGGGAAATACTCTTCTGGTTGGGGACAACAGGCATTTGTGAAATGTCATATACATGAACTATGACAACAAAGCCATGCTGACACCCTTTCCATATTATGAGGCCAGCCATTTTCATCATACATTTTTTTCCCATGTGAGGCAAGTGATTTATCTACTTAGCTTCAAATATTCAAAAACACATGTAACAAACCCCTTTCCTCAGCAAGCAAAGGAGCTCATAGGTTAGCATTTCTTAACAATGGTTAGTATACAATATTCTCCCACTCATGAGCTACAAATACACCGCATACCATCAAGAGCTTTTAAGAATTTTGTCATCTAGTTCTTTGAATTTATTTTAGATTTTTGCAATGTTCAGCTGTGAAAGTGGCATGTATCCAATTTTAACAATAGATTCTATGCTATGAATCACCATAGAAGGAGGAAAAAAGGCAATAATGTTTAGTCATGTTTGATGGAATGTATCAGAAAAAGCAAATGTAACTGCATTCCTTAGTGCTCTGGAGACTACATCTCTTAAAGTAAAACTCCTGAATTCAATGAGAATTTTGCCAAAGGAATACCTGCTTTAAAATTGAAAATACTTTGACACATCAGTGGGTTTTATAAATAACCAAAAATATATTTATGAAACCCTAGTGCAGCACTTGTTATTTTTTTTTCTATTTTTTTTTTTTCCTCAGTACTGAGGCAGGCAGTACTGAGGCAGGCAGGCTCTGGTCTATCATGTTGCATGTAGGGACTCTGAGTCAGCTCCAGTGTGGATCTTTCAGCTGCAAGTTAAGTTTCATGCTACTTGAAAAGTAGATGTCAGAGCCCCTATACAAAGCTTTTAATGAACAAAGTGCTTGTTGCTGGGCTGCCTAGAAATAGCCAACAGGAAAATCTGGTTACAAACAAAACTCACATCAGCTCACTTCCAGGAGTCTGTAAGGTGTTGCCTCTTCTGAGTCAAGATCTTCAAACTAGAGCATTCTTCCTTCCTCTCAAAGTACTGAATGAAGTCACTTTTCACCACCAAAGTGATCTCAGCACTTGTATCCTCTTCTATAGTGTATCCAAAGAGCACACATAAGTAAACAGGAGACACTTTTCCTTGCTTGAGATATTTCAAACTTTCAAGTCTATAAGAAAAAACTCCAACTGTTATTAGCTAT
Organism: Picus viridis; assembly: GCA_033816785.1. Lineage (NCBI taxonomy): Eukaryota > Metazoa > Chordata > Aves > Piciformes > Picidae > Picus > Picus viridis. Next base: position 69,285,909 of record CM066606.1, on the reverse strand, counting down.
TCAGCATTGAAGTGTCGCCATTTCATTCTATTTAAGCTGTTCTACTGCACTAGAAAAGAATTCAAGATTCATTTGACTAGAGAGAAAACAATTAACCGGTTGATTTGATAGCCAGGTAATCATCATGCTTGGCAAAAAGAGTCCTTACTCCTTAGAACGTTTTAGTAATTTTTTCTACAGGCCTTTAAAAAAGGGACAGGAACGTGCAGAACATCCCATATTGTGGTACCTGGGGCAGCATGACAGGCATGGGTCTTAATTCCATCCACCAGAGGATATAATGGAACATAGAAATCTTGCAACAACCTAAAAATTTCACACAAAGTCTGCAATTTTCCACCACCTTCAAATTCCATAACATGAAAATAACATTGTCAATATCTCTCTATAAACCAACATTTCCAGCTAGTCAGATTCCTCATGTTTATTTCTGCAGCAGATCTCATCACTTCAGTAATATTGTAACTTCACCAGTTTTAAGAAACTGTCACAGACAGCTGCAGAAAGGAACTACAGCCACTGAGAAAAAAACACAAACCACCATGTCATTGCAAAAACTACCAGGAGTTGTAGATCCTCTTAAGTCAATTTTCCTGTGTTTAAGCATAGTCTAACTACAGTTTTAATAGTTATCTCGTGAGCTCCTCTGTTGCAGAGTGTACACCACACCACACTCTAAATTCAGTACTTTCTCCTCTGCTTCTCATGGAACATCTGCTGTTGGAGAGGAAGGCCTTGAGAATACAGTAGGAGTGAAGGGCTGAAGGCACCAACATCACACCCTAAAGCCATCATGCCCTCAATGAAATCCTAAACCTGCATTCAACAACATATAAGGTGAATATTGCTCTTTCAGACTTGAGAGTGGATATCTGTAGGAATAGCAGGGCTTAAGTCTTCAAGCTTTAGAATTCAAGCTAGTCTGTGCAAGAAAAATTCATTATAGAGAGTACTTCAGAATCTAAATTTCAAACATGTTTCCTTGAAAAGTGTTTCCCACCTCTTCCCTCCCTCCCTTCCCTCCCCTTCCCTCCCCCCCCCCTTCTTTTTAAGATCAAACTTTGGACTGAGTCCTTTTTCAGAGCATTAGTAGAGGCTGTAGGCTGTGCAAATACTGAAGAGCCCAGTCCCACTTAGTCTGGAAGACAGCACATACTCCTCAGAATCATCAAGGGGCACATGAAAGTGTCTGCTTCACTACCTGACATATTGAAATGCTAGAGTTTCCCATCCACAAGATTCAGAAGATCCAAACAACAGCATCACAAAGTGAAGTGCTGGAACTGCTGGCTGCAAGGTCAGCACTGCACTGAAGATGCTCAGATCCATTTGCTTCAGGCTCCGCTGGAGGAAACTCTGAAATGACTCCTGTGTACTCCGAGAAACATCATGTCTAATCCCATTCCCAACATTACAGACTCATCGAGAGTGGATGGGAATGGGTTTATTTCTGACTAGCTGTCACCGTAACATCAGCTCTTTTGCACCATTTCTGCTGCTTAGCATTATTGATCTTGTCTCTGTTGAAGGAAAAAGAACTGAAGAAATAAATCAGAATAATTCACATAATTCACATATTTTGTTAAGCAATAGTTCATATTCCACAAAAAAAAAAATTCAAAACCAAACCCAAACCTCACACATTTAAAAATTATTTTAAAGGTCATTAAGACATCATATTGAGTTTGAATGGCAAAATTGTGGTAGCTGGGTAGCCACAGTGATGTTTTCTGTGAAAAGTTACTAGAAGCTTCCCCTGCGACTGATAGAGCCAACAGCAGCCAGCTCCAAGACAGACCTGCTGCTGGCCAAGGCCAAGCCCATCAGATGGTGGTAGTACCTCTGTGCTAACATATTTAAGAAGAGGAAACACTGGTGCACAATGACAATCAGAAGAGAGCAGTGAGATTGTGTGACAGAGACAGCTCCTGCAGGTGAAAAGGTGAAGAAAGAGGAGAAGGTGTTTAGGGGTGTCAAAAGAGAGATTGCCTTCAGCCCATGGTGAAGACCATGTTGAGGCAGTCTGCCCCCATGCAGCCCATAACAGTAGAGCAGATAAACAGCTTCAGCCTGAGGAGGACCACACAATGGAGGAGCTGGATGCCAGAAGACTCCAGCCCCATGGGAATAGGCTCCTGGCAGGACCTGTGGGCCCATGGGAGGAAGAGACTTTGTTCAAGCAGGTTTATTGGCAGAACTTGTGTCTCTGTGAGGGACTCATGCTGGAATAATTTGAGGAGAGGAAAGAGTGACAGAGACATTTAATAAACTGACTGTAACCCCCATTCCCTGTTACCCTGTGCTGCTCAGGTGGAAAAAGTAGAGAAGATTGGGAATGATGTTGAGCCTCCAAAGAAGTAAGGGGTGGGAAATTTTTTTTTCAGATTTGATTTTATTTCTCATTACCCTACTCTGGTAATAAATTAGATTAATTTCCCCAGATTGCTCATGAAAGCAACTGGTGAGTGATCTCTTCTGTCCTTAACCCACAAGCCTCTTGTTATATTTTCACCCCTGCTCAGTTGAGGACAGGGAGCAATAGAGTGGTTTGCTGGCTACCTTGTGTTCAGCCACTGTTATCACAGTCAGTTTCTTGTGTTCTTATTTTTGAATACTTGAAAGAGATTTCACACTTTCTGCCCTAGTCACTGAAGTCCTCTGGTTTTATGCAGGAAGAAAAATATTGAATTTATAACAGAAATGGCTGTTTTCCCTAGCCACTTTTCTTTCATTTCATGAATGGAAGCCAGAGGAGGAGCACCCCTTTCTATGGCAACCTTCTCTACTTTCCAGGTCCTTTTCTTTTGTTCCTTAGTAAAACAAGTGTTCACCGAATCACCAAGGTTGGAAGAGACTTCAAAGATCATCAAGTCCAACCTGTCACCACAGACCTCATGACTAAACCGTGGCACCAAGTGCCACGTCCAATCCCCTCTTGTATGCCTCCAGGGACGGTGATTCCACCACCTCCCTGAGCAGCCCATTCCAATGGTGAATGACTCTCTCGGTGAAGAACTTTCTCCTCATCTCAAACCTAAACTTCCCCTGGCACAGCTTGAGACTGTGTCCTCTTGTTCTGATGCTGGCTGCCTGGGAGAAGAGACCAGCCACCACCTGGCTACAACCACCCTTCAGGTAGTTGTAGACAGCAAGAAGGTCTCCCCTGAGCCTCCTCTTCTCCAGGCTAAGCAACGCCAGCTCCCTCAGCATCTCACAGGGCTTGTGTTCCAAACCCCTCACCAACTTTGTTGCCCTTCTCTGGATATGTTCCAGCAACTCAACATCCATCTTGAACTGAGTGGCCCAGAACTGGACACAGGACTCAAGGTGTGGCCTAACCAGTGCTGAGTACACGGGCACAATGACTTCCCTGATCCTGCTGGCCACACTATTCCTGATGTAGGCCAAGCTGCCATTGGCCTTCTTGGCCACCTGGGCACACTGCTGGCTCATGTTTAGGTGGCTGTCAACCAGCACCCCCATGTCCCTCTCTGTTTGGCAGCTCTCCAGCCACTCCAACCCCAGCCTGTAGCTCTGCATGGGGTTGTTGTGGCAAAAGTGCAGTACCCGGCACTTGGATTTGTTGAATGCCATCATGTTGGACTCTGACCATCTGTCCAGTCTGTCAACGTCCCTCTGCAGAGCCCTTCCACCCTCTAACTGATCAACATCTGCTCCCAACTTGGTGTCATCTGCAAATTTGCTGATGACTGACTCAATCCCCTCATGCAGATCATCAGTGAAGATATTAACGAGCATGGGGCCCAGCACTGATCCCTGGGAGACGCCACTAGTGACTGGCCTCCAGCTGGAGGTGGCACCATTCACCACTACTCTCTGGGCTCGGCCCTCCAGCCAGTTCCTAACCCAGCTCAGAGTGTTGCTGTCCAAGTCATGAGCTGACAGCTTGGCCAGGAGTTTGCTGTGGGGGGACGGTGTCAAAGGCCTTGCTGAAGTCCAGGTAGACTCCATCCACAGCCTTCCCCACATCCACCAGATCACAGAAGAAGATCAGGTTGGTGAGGCAGGACCTGCCCTTCCTAAATCCATGCTGGCTGGGCCTGATCCCTTGGCCATCAGGTTGGAGAGGTAGGATCTGCCCTTCCTAAATTAACCCCATCAAGATCCATCAAGTCGGGTGAAATAAAAGTTGCTCCTTGATCAAAGAACCCAAAATTCCATTGCTGGCACCATCCCCTGAGCCAATTGCTGATGGTGTGGGTTCTCCTGTTCCTTTCAGTGTACCCCCTGCCACTGAGGAAACTGAGCAGAACACCACTTGAATTCCTTTGAATTCCTTTTTGATTATCTTGGTACCCTTCTTTCCAATTTCATCACTGTTAGCTTGGATCACCAGAAATGGTTAATAGTCAGAGGGCAGTACCAGCTTAGGAGTCTCCTGGTTATGTCCCTTACCCAGACCCCCTGTGGGATGGGTTGGGACGACATATGGGTCCCTCAGTACCCCTCAGGAGAGAGTCCCCAACAACTATAACCCTTCCCTTTTTCCTTGGGGAGCTGGTTGTTATAGTTGGTGGGGACTGCTTGGCCTTAGGCATCTCCCCAGACGGCTACTCCTCAGCCTTCTCATCCCCATTGCCCTCGGCCTGCAGAGCCTCATACTTATTATGCAAGGGCAAGAGAAGAGCAGGAGAGGGCTGGGATGGATTCCTCTTGCTTTCTCTGACAGAGATCTGTATCCATTCCTCCCTGTTTTCAGGGACACTTCCCTCAACATGGGAAGTCTGCAGAGCCTGCTCCCACATATCCAACTCCCTTTCGCATTCCCTTATTGACCTGAGCATACATACAATACAATACAGTACAATAAACCAGGTTGGAAGAGACCTTCAAGATCATCATGTCCAAACCATCAAACAACTAGATCATGTCACCAAGCACCCCATCAAGTCGCCTCCTGAACACCTCCAATGACGGTGACTCCACCACCTCCCCAGGCAGCCCATTCCAACGGGGAATCACTCTCTCTGTAGAGAACTTCTTCCTAATGCCCAGTCTAAACCTGCCCTGGCGCAGCTTAAGACTGTGTCCTCTTGTTCTGGTGCTGGCTGCCGGGAGAAGAGACCAACCTCTGCCTGGCTACAACCTCCCTTCAGGTAGTTGTAGAGAGCAAGAAGGTTGCCCCTCAGTCTCCTCTTCTCCAGGCTAAGCAACCCCAACTCCCTCAGCCTCTCCTCATAGGGCTTGTGTTCCAAACCCCTCACCAGCTTTGTTGCCCTTCTCTGGACACGCTCCAGCAAGTCAACATCCTGCCTAAACTGAGGGGCCCAGAACTAGACACAGGACTCAAGGTGTGGCCTAACCAGTGCAGTGTACAGGGGCAGAATGACCTCCCTGCTCCTGCTGGCCACACTGTTCCTGATGCAGGCCAGGATGCCATTGGCCCTCTTGGCTGCCTGGGCACACTGCAGGCTCATGTTCAGCCTCCCATCTACCAGCACCCCCAGGTCCCTCTCTTCCTGGCCGCTCTCCAGCCACTCTGACCCCAGCCTGTAGCACTGCATGGGGTTGCTGTGGCCAATGTGCAGAACCCTAATAGCCTTTTTCTGGGTAATAACCATGGTTCATCATTTTATTGATAGTTATTAAAAAATATATATTCAACCTAAATTCTGTAAGTTATCTGAGCTGCACAGGTGGCTGCCCCAGCACGTGCAGTTGGACGGAAGGCTCTGCAGCCAAAATGGCTTCACTCGCACAGCCCCGGTGGGTTTTAAACTTCCTGCAGCTGACATCACAATCCTGATCCCAAGCAGGCATGTGAGAGGTTGAACCTGCTGGACCTCCCTGTCTACCAGGGGTCCTTCTGACCTGCAAAGCCCTGAAAAGAAAGCAAAAGCAAAGGAGAAAACTCTCGGTTGAAGTGCATGGTTCCTGGGTCCCGATCAGCTCTGCAGCCAAATGGCCTTTGGTTATATGAAAATCTAGAGGTATAAGTTTTATTCAGTATTTCAGTATGTGTATGAAAGGCAACATTCAGTGGGAAAGACTGCATTTTTCACTGGAGCCAAGGGGTGAAAATAAGGAGAAAAGAGCCATTTGGCTTTGACCTAGAGACAGTAGGTCAACACCACACCATGTTTAAATGCATGTTTAGTGACTCCAAGAATATGGAGTCATTTTGGTATTTGTTTCATATGAAGAGTGTTGGGCTCAGAGCAGATTGTTTATATAGCACAAGGAGAAGAATCCTTATATTCAAGGCTGTTTGTGTTCTCACAGGATAAAGACTGTCTTACCAAAAAACCTAAAGCTGGAACTTCCTACCTAACTTGTAAGTCTCCTTAATAAGTTTTAGCTTCAATGAAACAGGATATTTTAATGAAGTTGTTTATTCAAAATTTTGTCTCTTCTTCTTTTTATGCTTGCTGAAACATCTAAAATACAAGCATAGCCAGTATTTATGCTGTCTTGTTCCTGCAGTGTGAAACCTTCCTGCTGCAGACAGGTGTGTGATCATGACAACTTGCTTGACACATGATACAATGATGCAGGAAGGTGACATCTTGAAACTCATCCTTACAACACACTCCATTTTAAGATATCTGTCTTTCAGTGGGATTTATATTTAAAATGCTCCTGTAAAAAAACCTATTTTGATTCCTTATTCTTCAGGGAAACACAGAGGAAAATACCTATGTCCTGCTGTGTGTGTTATTTATTTTCCCACTACATATGTGTGATGAAAATGTTATTAATTTATGAAGATGAAATATAATATAGAAACAGTAATTTTATTAATTATTATCATTATTAATAACCAATTAATCACTATTTTATATACAGATTTTAGTGCACAATTGTGAAATACATCCCATAAGTGGTTTAGTATTTACAATTTGGACCCCATTAGAATATTTACAGAATTTAAAGGAACAGAGGGTGCTATTCCACTGCTTGTCCACCGGGTGGCTACTCAACAGGATGCTGGCGGCTGCTTAACTACATACAGAGAGTATTACAATGTGTCAGAGGCTTGAACTGGAAATGTTATACTGCTAGGCGCGGGTGATTTGAAGTGAATGTTAGTGAGTGGGTAGCACGTGGAAAGTACACTGCATCCTTTGTAGCAAGGTTAGTTGCTAGGCTGCGGCAGAGCGGCTGGCAGACAACCTTGTCCCTCCCACGGCAGCATAGAGGGGGCGAAATGTAGGCTAGCTGGTAGGCAGGCTCCTTTCGCAGGACTCAGGCAGCTCCCTCCTGCGGGGTCAGCCTGGCAGAGCCAGTAGGGCTGGTCCCTAGATGGGGTCAGCCCTACGGCAACGACCTTTGGGCCCTGTGAGATCAGCCCTGGGAAAGAGGCATGGCTGCATGAAGTGGCCGTTTCCCCTTTGCTTGGCTCAAAGGAGTGGGTGGGACCCTTTCAGAGTGGTCCCAGCTTTGGAGCACAGGCACAGACAGTGCTCTAGGTTTCTCTGGGGTTCACAGGGCACGGAGCAGCAACGTGGCAGCTCCTCTTCTCTCCCGCAACGGCAAGGTTATACAGGCATGCGGCTAGGTGCTGGTCCTGCTTTCCGAGCTGACACACAGGGTTGTGCAGCTCATTATTCTGCTGCTTAAGGCTGTAGCAGACGTTTGGACTGCTGGACTCGGCTAGTCCCTTCCCCATCAACTGGGGAGTCTTACCCTCGGGAGTCCAGTCCTCTTGAAGACACGGTGGGCTCTTCTTCTGACTGGTTGGGCTGGCAATACAACGCTGAGGCTTTGCAGGCTTTCAGCGAGGGTCCCTCCTCTGGAGGCTCTCAGGGCTGAGACACAATGGTCCTTCCCGGATGCTAGCTTCTCCTTGTCATTCAGAGGCCGCTAGTTTGCTTGCCTGTGGGAAAGAGAAGCCGTATTAGCAATGCCTTAACAGCAAAGGCTATGGAACATAGGCAGAGAGCTTGTTAGCTCGAGCAAAGTGGAAGAGGACAAAGAGAAAGAGGGCAACTTGTTTACAAGTTGGGGTAATATTTGTAAGTTTCTCGAGGCTGGATTTGACCAATGGGCACTCTCATAAACCACCAGCTTTAGCCTATTGAAAGTGTGAAGCTAGAATTTTGCCCATACTTGGTATTAGCACTAGCATCCCACGTGATGGGTGCATGCACACATGCTGGGACAAGTTTCAGTATCTGGGGCATAATTCTGGGAATATGATGCCTTCACCACAATATGTAAAAATAAATATGTGGTACATTTTTTCCTATGTTCCTTTGAATTTGTGCCTTGCACTCAAAAAAAACCCAAGCAAAATCCAAATCTCTAGGATTATGAAGTGTGATGTAATTTGGAGAAAGTATTGTATCATTGATGACAGCATTTATGCCTTGGAAAAAGTTATAACAAAACTTTTGCTATCATAACATCCCCCAAATAAAAAGCTTAGTACCTACTTTCAGCAAAAGAGGAAATAAACACAGCATAATTGCTGAGAAAGGCAGGAAAAGGAAAAAAAAATCATGTTTTGTTTTGTTTTAATAAAGACAAGCAATAGTATGAAGGACAAAGCCACTCAATAAGTAATAAAAACCTCATCCACACTTGATGGACTCAGCACCTGTTACACTTTAAACCGAGGAATACACCTCTTATCTGCATATATGCCCCACTGCAGTTTGTCACTAAGATGCACTACTGGAGAGGGATTGGGGACAAATCTCAGTTGGGCACATCATTACCACCAGTCACAATTCCCTTTTGCTGGCAATAGCAATTCCCTCTGTGTCTGAGCTGTCAAACTGCAGAAAGGACCAGTAAATCACCTGTCACATTAATTTTCTGTCTACTTAACTGTGGCAGTCTCTGGAGCCCATGCATGCTATATTTATTAACATTAAATAGCTGGCAGTGGGGCTAAATTCCAGAAGATGTGTATATGATCCAAATTACCTTACAAATGGGCTCCCCTGGAATACCCACAGGTGTAGGGAGAGAAAAGATAAATAAGAAAGGCAAGGCTCTCCCTCAGAGATAATCCTAAATGAGGACTAAATGAAAGTGTTATAATACTTCTGCTATTGCAAATGAAGCTGCCTTTGGGATAAGACAGAAAGAGAACATACTGATGACTAAGTGGTATTTTGAAAAGCCCAAGAGACTTTCTTACAGAAACATATTGAGAAAGCACCCTAGTTAAATTCTATTTTGAGAATATACATCATGTGTACTGCTTGACTTTATGCTGTCTACCCAGTGGCCCACCTATGGCCTGTCATATTTCGTATCTTATTTTTTTAAATACTTTTTATTGTATATGCACTTTATAGGCAGGTATATGACTCTCCTTGTAAGTGGGGAAAAAAAAAAAAAAAGTAAGCTGTATTTTAAAAGCCAAACACTCTATGGGTTCATTTGACCGTATGAGAAAGTCTGAATTTCTAAATATAGACTCTCAGTAAGATTTATAAACTTGTGCTGAACTTCTCTATGGCAAACCAACAACATCCCTCCCCATAAGTAGAACAGAAGGAGCTTGCATCGCTAACTATTGCACTTTGGTTTGCCTATAAGGTAGTTCACACATATGAAACCTGAACTGCTCACAAAGATCTCCCTGAATGAGAGAGACTTAGAATCACTTTATCAGTACCATGAGACAGCTGCCTTTCTTGCCTTGCAGACATCCTAGAACAAACTTTGCCTTTCTGCTATGCCCACCCAAATTCAAAATTCTTGACCTCTGCTGGTTCTTTTCTGCTATGTCTCTGACTACTGAAGTATTTGTCTTCTGAAACTATTTATTAACTTCATCTTTCTATTAATATTTTATTTTGTGATTGACTCACAAAATTGCATACTGTAAATTTTTGGAATGACTTTCCATTGTTGTCAAGATCATGTGAATCTTGATCCTATCCACCAGAGGGCTTATAAATCCCACCTTTGTTTTTGCCATCTTGGAATTTATCTCTATATTCTGTCTTGCTTTATTCATCTGGTTATCAAAACAAGCTACTATGTAAAAAACTAAAGGGGAATAAAATGTTTCTCCCAAAGTTTAGATACAGTTTTCATTTGCTGACAGCTCTGCAAATTGAGTACAATTAAAATAGTACATTTTTAGTCATGTTTAATTTGCCTCATTATAGTCTCTGAATAATGCTAGGAAATTAAAATATTGATCACTTTATACGTGGTATGAGGTTAAAGAGCTCAACATGTGTCTGTCAGGAAAAGTGGATCTGCACTTGCTGACTAGTTCTGCTAACTATATCACAGGTATTTCATAGCTTGTGCATTGTGCTTTCATACGACTCATTCTTGCACATCTCACCTTCGAGTTATACTGATTTAATAATCCACCTACTCAAGTGTATTCACATCTATTGTCTTCTCTAAAAATAATCTCAGCATTATTTTCCAAGTTAATTCTCTAATAGATATTAAAATCAGCAAAACCTTTGCAGTCTTGTGACCATGACAGCACGGTATGTATGATCAATAAACACTATTACCCAAGAAAAGCTGACTTGAGTGATACAGAGAGATGTAAACCACACAGTTGGAGAAAGACAACTAATCTTAGGGATGTTTACAGCTTTTTTTGCACACTATTTCTGCCTATATTCAGTTATTGCCTACACTGCATGGAGGTGAAGACTGCTGTAGTTTATTCTGAAGTGGTAGAAATAAACTCCTGAGTTTAAAATTATTTTCACCTTGTCACACAGGAGAACTTTAATTTTTAGTGAAGAAGGACATTGGCCTAGACCCATCCAGTCTAAATTAGGCATCTTTCTGAACACCTAAGAGATATCTTGCTGAACAGCCTATCTAAGAGAAGTAATTTCTGTAGCCAGTGGTAACTAGCTTTTACTTATTTTTCTGTCTGTGATCAGCATAGAACTGACACAACACTACGACATATATTTCTTCTAGGCATCCAGTATTAAGTAGTCTGAATCTGGTCTACATCTTCATCTTCACCATTTCTTCGATGGTCAAGTAAATGTAATGGAGAATTTGCCTTACTGTTATGACTGTGTATGATCAGTGTGCTTATTACTGAATAATGAAGAGGACGTAATTCCTAATCCTTTTAGGAAACATTCAGGAAGAAGGTACTAGAAGTCTGCATAATTCCTCATTACTCAGAAATATTTGAGATGAGTTTATGTGGCTTGTCTAATGACCATTATGACTACTTCCCATGAAGCAGAGGTCTGGAAAACATAACGGAAAACCAAACTAATCTTGAATCCTCTAGTAATGCTATGAAAATGATCAACTAAGTTTCGTTACCTTGACAAAATGGTTTCAGCCCCTGGACACTTGAAACATTAACAGCTGATAAATGTACGTGAGGTATCCAATATCAAGACACTGATCTGTGGCAAGACCAGCTCTTAGCCTTTTCCTCAGAAGCTAAGCCTCTATGAGAGAAGGGAAAAATGTTGGAAAAATTTTCAGGAAAAAATTGTGAAATTAAACAGACATTATGCCAGTGTTGTATGCATAGAAAGGAGGTACCTTCATTACTGTAATTACTCTTCCTTCTCCTAATTCTCAAGTCTATTTTGATTAAAAATCAGAGCAGTTCTGTTGTTGTAGCTGTGATTTCTGCATTTATATAGAGGTTCACTGTACTTTTATCCTCTTCCTAAAGACAGTGTATTAGATATTATTTTTCACTCTTCATCTAAAATGCTTAGTGAACATGAGTACATTGGCATTTGAATCAAAGTGTCCAAGTTCAACTACACCTGGTTAAAAATCTACATTAGTACTCACCAAGAGTTGTGAACAGGACTGCATTCATGCTTAAATGCACGCACACATGGTGGGGGGTTCCCTACTTGAGGCTAGGCAGGATGTTATCTTTCTTCAAAGAGGGAAAAGAGAATAGTTGTTGAAAACTGGGAAAACCAAGGAAAATGTTTAACAATAGAACCTCTTAGTGAAGATGAAGATTTTACACAATGGACCTTCTTAGTAAATGGGAAGGTTTTAGAGACTTCTAGCCACATTAAATTCCTCCCCCACTTCCTTGGGCAGAAGTCCAAAATCAACAGGGAGGTACTTTGGCTGTAAGAGACTAAAAAAATAGACTGAAATCTGTTACCTTTCCAAACTCTGAAAATACACCTTTCATTTGTATACTAGAGATTGAAGTTATAAGCATCACCAACATCTGATGTTTAGCCCTTAATGAGTTTGAAGGTAACATGTACAAAATCCCTGCTTGTGCTGACTCAGGTGAATGTCATGAGATACTTTGAAAGTCTATGTTTACAATATCTGCTAAAATCTCTGCAAGCTCTATGCTTGAAAAGTTTTTAGTTATTGTATTTTGTGCTTTTTCAGAGACCTGAACTAATTTAATTCTCAATTTAAAACATGTTTACTGTGCTTGCTTTCACAGAGCTGGAATTCAGGTGCTGCTTCCTTCTGCCTTCTTATTTGGCTTAGGACCGTACAATATTATTGTGACTTTTGAAGTATTTTGGTTTAAGAGCAGAAAAAGATGGTAAAATATAATAACATACAATGCATTTGGGTTTCATGACACTTCCTGTGAGCCCAGCACTGTCTGTGTTTGCTGTACTACAGACCAGCTATTCATGTGAAATCTCATTAACCTAATACTGCTTTTGTATCATGGTTTCTACAAACACACTACTGAAGCTCTACACGTGTCTGTAATCTCATGAAACACAGTAAATCCCTCTAGTGCTTTTACACATTAATACCCATAAAGAAAATAATTTTTAAAAAAATGGTTTTATATCTCTGCTTTTTCTTAACTGTAGCCTGAAATTGGTTAAATTTCCAAAAAAAACGTGTTAGTTGTGGCTAACTCTATAACCACAACATTTTGTCTCTTAGAAAAGTTCCCAATGTTTGAATCCCACCCTGAACTCCCAAAACAAGCAAAAAACCCGTTTCTAGTAATATTAAATAATACATTTTGACCAAGTAATCTTTTTATATGTTTTATCAATGTAAAACATATCTTATATTTATATATCCTATGCTTATAAGATATCTAAACATCTTATAAAAAGCAAAGTAGTCATTTCAAAACACAAGTAAAATAAAAAGGTTTCTGAAATATGTTTGTTGACAATGTAGTCTGCCTTTGTGATAAAGAATTGTCACACTTTGGAAAAGATATATGTTAAATCAGTAGGGATTTAATCCTTGTTTTAATCAGAGAGCTTCTTAGTGGTGAAATGAAAACACTCCAGTAGAATTTAAAATAGAGAAGATAATGTTTAAAGTTAGCTTAGTTCCAAGAGCACACGTTATTCTGCACACTGATTAGCAGTGTGGTGTGCTCTGGCTTTGAGTCTTTAGGATTTTGGACATGTAATAAAGTAAAGACTCAGTGGAAACTTTTCCAGTGGCACCCACAACATCTGTCTTTTTTCACTGAATTCTATAGACTACAGTATGAAGTACAGCCTCCGTGATATCTTTCTCTCTCCATGGATACTAGTTTCCATTCACTGTCCAGTATCCTCTTTCCTGAAGACTAGTATTCTAGAAGCTTCGATATCTCCTACTTTTTCACTAAGGAATGACCTCAAAAAGATTTTGTGCAGGGAGGTTGACTCTTACTCTTGCATGTCTCATTTTTATCAGACTGAAGGGAAAGAAAAATAATTTAGCACATTCTTCTATTATATGGTGCCGAATACTTGATTATCTATTTGCAAGCAGTTGCATTAATATTATTAATTTAGCGACAGTGAGATTACTTGTAGTTTGATTTTTTGGCTCTACTTACCAAGAATTATTCCTAGCAGCAGCAACATTTTCCCATCAAATATGTTTAATTTAAATATGCTTATAGGGATTAACAACTCAGAGGCTGAGGACAATGGAATGCTATAATAGACAGAGTTAAATCATGAAGGAAAGTACTAATCAACTGGTTTGTTTGATATATAGAGCTGTATTTTAGAAAATGCATCATCTAGAAACAAAATTGACCAGATCAGAGATGTTTTTTGGCCTGAAAATGATGTGTATGATTTTCTAGGACTTCTTGATTTGACCTCCTATCTAATTGTATAACATTGTAAGCTACGTGAACAATTGCCAAGGTCACTTCAGATAGCCTTGTTGCTTTTTTTATTCAAGGAGATAGCCCTTCAATAGTGAGAAATGTGATATCCAGGAATTCCAGCTTGCCCTCAAGTAATCTCATTCACAGAGTACAACAAAGAACAATTGTGTGAAGCACAATGACCCCAGATGCTTGAAAGCTCTCGAGCTATTTATGAATGTGGAGTGGTGCGACTAAGCATGCATTCAGGATGAGAAAACCTTGACCAGAGGGAGCCCGTTTTAGTTGTAAATTATTTTTGTATGAGGAAACTTTAGCAGACCAAAACCAAAATAAAACCAGCAACAACAAAAAAGGACAAATAATGTGACAGTGAAGACAAAGACAGGCATGCTCATATTTGCCAGAGTTTCATACCTCTACAGAGGTTAGTGAGGATGGACATGACATACACTGTATATGTTCTTGAGGAAATTCACACATAAATTTACTGTGAGGAGTCCTTGTACACCTGTAGCAGTAGAGTTCTAAACTAAATAAAGAAGTTTCTCCTAGCACTTCTGTAATAAGACCAGATTGCTCTGATCTGTGAACTGGCAGCTCTGTTTATCTAAGGAGAAATAACAACATATTATTCTTCTTGGTACGTATGCCTATGTATGTGGTTTGCTGTCAAGCAAGAGATTACATACCAAATTATCCATGGTAAATGAGCTGTGATATGTCTGTTCCCCAGACAAGAGATGTTAATATATTTGTGTCTGTGTATGTGTGTGCATGTCTGGATAGCAATCTTCTCAAATAACTAACAATATTTAAAGGAGAATTTGTAGGCTGGATCAAAACAACTGTGTGCTACACAGATCTGTCATTCAGCTGTTGTCAAATAAAGAAACAGTAAGCAAAGAAAAAGCATGTCTTGCATTTGTAACTACATGTATATGTGATTTACAGCATCTGCAGTCAAATGTGTTATCATCACTGTTGTATGCTGTCAAAAACAACCTCTTACATACCTTCTGCTTCACCTCTAGGAGTTTTGAATCACAAAAAGCATGACTTCATTCAGGCTAGCAGGAAACAGGAATCACCAGGAAATTTTCTGTTAGCAAGAGACAGATGCAACAAAAGCCAGAATATTATGGAAATATTGTACCCTGAAGCAAATGTCAGAGATATTAAGAAGTCAAATAATAGATGCTTGGGAATGCCAGTCTAGAGAAGGACAAAACTGAATGCATCTTTTTACTCTGCATAAACAGGCAGTTTTCAAGTGGGGTGTATTGAGAATGTAGGGTAGACCCTGCAAGTAAGAACTGTGCCTAGTAAAACTGGGCAAATACTAAATACTGAAGTTATATATCCATGTAGGATATTCTGTTTTATTTTATTAACCAGGACCATTTTGATTAATGGTGTCAATGGGACCCAAGAGAAAGCAGATGCTCTTGCAACCTTGCGTCCTCTTGAAATACAGTACTTTAAAACTTATTTTGGAAGTAATTTAGAGCACAGGCTTTTTGTATGGAGTATTGTTGATTTTTCACTTCTACAAATACATAATTAATTTCTCTGATGCTATCCTTACTTTTTGCATAAAAGTGATTTTATGTTTAAAATAAAGAACTCTGAATTTTATATGATTCTAAAGTCACTAACAAGCATGCAGTAATTCTCTTCTGTTGTTACTAATATTGCACGTGGTCCTGTTTGAAGCCCTGTAGCTAAGTTAAGAAACAGTAGTCATATTTCAGGACACAGAAAAATAAAACAGTGATACAAGAAAACAAAGAACTCAACTAGAAACTAGAATAGCAACTGGTAATCACAATTGATATGTTTTCAGTAATTTCCAGTTAAGTGTCACTCTCAACCTTATTTAGGAGACATAGTCATACTCTTATCGTCCCACTGCGTGTATTTTCATTATGACTGTATCGTGAGCTGGTAAATGAATATGATACTAAATACCTTTCAAATACAATTTTCAGCTCTCAACAGATGACTGTTCTTTTAAAGTAGTATCTTATTTTCAGTCTATTTTTGGATTCTGTCTTATTCATACACTATTCAAATCAGTCAATATACAGTGACTCCACCCAAGGCTTACAAGACAATTACATTATGTCTTTAAATTGTGATTTTACTGAGGCATTAAGAGCATGTATTTGACAAAGATTTGAAAATTGAAAGTGTGAATTCATACTCCTCCTATCTGAGAAATGACCACTAAGGTAACACTAAGTATCATGGATATGAGATGAACAGGTAAAAGAAATGTTTATCTGTGTCACTTGCTGAAACAATGAAAATGTATTATTTGATTGGGGTTAAGTTCACAAGGCGGGAATTACAAAAATATAGTTCTCTTTATTTTTCCCCAAAACCCCACCCCAAAATTAGGTGTGAAACTTATTAGGTTGTTTACGGGTTCTATTCGGTCATGAATTCTACCAGGATGCTTATGCGCAACTTTAGGACAATTTAGAGAATTCAGAAAATGGAAAAGGCTAAGCCACAAAATAGCTTCACCCCAATTATAAAATCAGAGGCATGCCAGAACCTTAGGGAAAGCTAAGGAGAACACCAGGTTGTACTCATAAGGATGGAGCAGGAATTTGGTGACAGTCCCTAGATCTCTCTTCGATGGCAGGCTCCAGAACTGCAGGTTTTGTGATTTGTGGATGACATGGCACAGATCCAAAGGAGAAGGAACCCTCCAGAATCAAAGTGTCTGTGTTCAGCTGCTGCGAGGGAAAACTCGTGGGCAGCAGCACAGTCTGAACAGTGCAAGAAAGCGACAGTTTCATGGCAGACAGGGTCACTCCGCAGGAGTCAGGGCGCAGGACCCCGAGGCAGGCAGGTCTGGGGAGAAGCCATTTCTGAGTGCTGGTTTCTCCAGTTTCGCCGTGAATGCAGAGCAAGTCCAAGATGAGAGTGGAAGCCAGCAAGGTGAAGGCAAGAGCCCCGACTGCTTTCTGGTCACTCTGTTTAAGGTATTTCTAGACAATGTGTCCAAGGCCAATGTATAATGGGCGAAAAGCACCCTGCTCAATCCTAGCTCCCAAACCCAGTGGACCTCCCCCACCGGTAACCTTGTGAGAGACCTCCTCCCTGGTGGGAAGAATGGGCTCCGTTTATCTGTCTCCAGGGGAAGGGGAAGGCAATTTCGCACCTTGGAAGGCAATTTCATGCCTTTATCTTTCCCCATTCAAACCTCTGCTGATGGAAGTGGGGGAAGGGAGGTTTACAGCACCACGTAACAATGTAATTATGTGAAATAGAGTCTAGCGCTGCTCCTAAGCATCTAATGGTTCAACCAATGTCTCTCTGATGCTGAACTGCCATGGACACAGACATGAAGATGCCAAAGTAACTTGTGGTCCAGATGAGCTTAGTTTAAGATTCTTTCCAGAGTGTAATACACATGTTAGGGAGCAAGTCCTCATCTCTTCATTTGGAATTAAAGTTCTTATTAAACTGTTAAAAATGCAAATTATAGTTTTCCTTTCTTCTTCTTTTCTTCCTTTCTTCTTCTTTCATTCTCTGAAATGATATAGTATTTTTCAAATAGCTCTTTATTATATTGTAGCTGGTATAATCACTAAAAATTTGCAAGTTTTGTTGCTGGTTTTAATATTAATTTTTATTCTGCACTGCAAAAGTGCCCGTGTTTTGCATGCTAAGAAGTCTCAGGATGTGTTTGTGTCTGTATTTCGTGAATTCACAAAGAAACAGTCAGAAATCAAGTTAGGACATGAAAGATGAGAAAGAAGGCAAATAACCTTCTCCTTGCACACTATTATCTCTTGAAGTAATATGGTCTCCCAGACCATAGAATTTTAGTACATTCAACTTTTTATCATTTCTGTTCATTGGCAGAGGATATAAATACATTATTTCCTGTGGAAGGATATTTAGAGAACTGCAAATGTACCTCAGTTTAGTAGCAAATGCGTACTCTCAAATACCTTCAAGAACTTAGCACTTCATGGGTATGACACAGATATAAACCCAGATATCTTAGGTGGCAACCTAGTGTCCTGTTAAAGGGGTTATGCCAACATAATAACTCAGAAGACTTTTTCCAGCATGAGAGCAAAGGGCATGATACTACAGTTAAATTCTCTGTCATTAAAAGAGCATCTGTGTTCACACTACTCAGTGGAACCATCCCTGGTCCTTGCTAACCCTTAATTCTGCTTGACTGTTAGTGAGGATACCAGCTGTTGTGGGTCAAAACTGTGCTACGATGCATGCTAACAACTGAACAATGATTACAGGACACCACCTTGGCCTACGCCCTAGATGTGTTTAGTATGTTAGTGTAAGTATAGCTGATTATAGCGGTTACAAGCCTCCTAAGATATCAATATTTGAGCAAAGAAGTAAGACTGGGAACTTCCCTTCATGAAGGTAGATTTATGTGCACTGGTTTCTCTGTACGGCAGTGCATTCAAACTATTTTCTGTTGAAACCTCTACAATGGCTATGATATCTGTAAGTATAATGAACATGAATGGAAAAGCACCTTTTCTCTCCTCCAGCCTGCCCCTCAACACACGTACACACTCAGTTCTCAGGAAAACCAAAACAATTCTGTGACACAAGCCAATTCAAAGTAATACAATGAATCTGCCAAAATAACTCATAAGAATGGTGAGAAGGAAATGATTTCACTTTCTGCTTTATCCAGGGGCGGCTCTTGTGTAACTTGTTCACTATGCACAACAGCTCAGTTCCAGCCTAATGCAAGGCACATTTGAAATCTTTGCTGAGTATATGGTTTAAGGCAGAGGTTGCTGAAAATCCATATTTTCCAGGAATCAACAAAACCTTTTGCCTCTGTGCTAAAGTGTTTTACAGTGCTCATGGAATGCACAAGGATTGTGCTCTACTGACAGCTGTGAGCCTGAAGCTGTTAACCACATATTTAGGAATAATAGCTCCTAAAGAGCTAAAATGTTTCTGAGCATGACCATATATTACACCCTACTGGTTTATATCCTGTGGGCACTTGCTTGACTTTTCTGAATACTGATTATGATTTTTGGTTACATGAATTGGCTAGGCTTATCGGCTGGATCCAGTACCTCTATTAAAAATTGAATTTATTAGGTGAGACCAATCATAGGATTGTCATTCTCTCAAAACTTCTCCATTATGTTGCAGGAAATGCAGTATCCATTCAGAGGCCACCCTGAGAAATGAGGATTATCAACCTTGCTGAGAATATGGTATTAAGAATTTTGTATAAGGCACAAAGAACATGAATGCAAAGACATATGCATGTAAGCATTTGCAACAATGCACACTTTAAACAAGCTACTTCAGCTCTCAGAGGCATGCTTGAACACAGTGGTGACCCTTGTGCTCTAAACCCCAGCTGGCAAAGAGCAGCATACTGGTCCAGCTGGATCACAAGGAAGTACAGTGCAGCAGATTTACACAGAGTTCTCAGTACCACTATGCTAGAGCAGTCACTGCCACTTTTATGTCCAGCTACTAAACCATAATCACATTTCATTTCTTTATCCTTCCAGTTTTCAGCAGGGAAATAATTTTGGTAAAATCTGAAGGGCATTTCTCCCAGATTTTGGGAATGAAGGGACTATGGAGCATGGATGCTAATGTTACCCACTTCATAAAGCTGCAAAGAGATAGGAAAAATGATCCACACCCTTAAGTGATCTCTTGTCATTCCAGGGAGACTTATAGGACAGGAAATAGCCTTTAATAATTTTGAAAACTGCACTTATTTTCTTTTCCTGAGTTTTGATTGTAAGTAATTTACTAACCTCTTGTTATCTTACAAGGTCCTACAGCCCTTAACAGAAAACTTTTATTTCCTTTAGTTATTTAGAAATACATTAGAGCAATGGACAGCAATTGATTCCTTCATTGATTTCTGTGATAAACTTTTTGTAACATACCTATAAATACACTCATAAAAGTGAAAACTAGTCATTACAAGATCCTAATCTGAGCACGGAATCTTGACTATCTCTCAGAATAACACATTGATCTCTCTTGGGAACAGTACTCTGACATATAGAATCATAGAATCAGTCAGGGTTGGAAGGGACCACAAGGATCATCTAGTTCCAACCCCCTGCCATGGGCAGGGACACCCCACACTAGATCTCACCAGAGCTGAGTAGAGGGGGAGGGAGGCTGAGAGGCTAGCTGATGGCAATGAGTCTTGTGAACTGCCTGAAGCACATGACCTATGAGGAGAGTCTGAGAGAGCAGGATTGTTCAGTCTGAAAAGGTGGAGGTTGAGGGGAGGCCTCATCTCTCTCTACAAATACCTGAAGAGAGGTTGAAAGAGAGGTTGAAGTGAGGAGGTGGACAACCTCTTTCCCTGGGTAGCAAGCAACAGGACTAGAGGGAATGGTTTCAAGGTGCACCAGGGGAGGTTTGGGATGGATACTAGGAGATAATTCTTCACAGAGAAGGTTATCAAACATTGTTATGGTCTGCCCAGGGCAGTGGCGTAGTCACTGTTCCTGGAGGTGTTTAAGCAGTGTGTGGACATGGTGCTTAGGGACATAGTGTTGACCCTTCAGTGTAGGGTAAAAGATTGGACTGGATGATATCTGGGGTCTCTCCCAACTGGTTGTTTTCCATGATTCTGTGATTATTCTCTGAAGAAACTAGAAAATTATTTCAAAAAAGTGTAAGAAACACATTTGGAATGGAATGGAATTAAATCAACCGGGTTGGAAAAGACCTTTGAGATCATCGAGTCCAACCTATCATCCAACACTATCTAATCAAATATCTAATCCAGTCTCTTCCAGTGATGGTGACTCTACCACCTCCCTGGGCAGCCCATTCCAATGGCCAATCACTCTTCTTTTCCTTCCACATTTCCATTCTACAATACTCCCATTTAAGCAGTTACCTCAGAGATCATAACCTTGTGCGTGTGTGTATATACAATACAATGCAATGCAATACAATACAATACAATACAATACAATACAATACAATACAATACAATACACCAGGTTGAAAGAGACCTTCAAGATCATCGTGTCCAACCCATCAACCAATCCAACCCACCTAAACAACTAAACCATGCTACCAAGCACCCCAAAAGCATCTTCCTGAACACCTCCAACGATGGTGACTCCACCACCTCCACGGGTAGCCGATTCCAATGGGCAATCACTCTCTCGGTATAGAACTTCTTCCTAACAGCCAGCCTAAACTGCCCTGGTGCAGCCTGAGACTGTGTCCTCTTGTTCTGATACTGATTGCCTGGGAGAAGAGACCAACCTCTGCCTGGCTACAACCTCCCTTCAGGTAGTTGTAGAGAGCAAGGTCACCCCTCAGTCTCCTCTTCTCCAGGCTAAGCAACCCCAGCTCCCTCAGCCTTTCCTCACAGGGCTTGTGTTCCAAACCCCTCACCAACTTTGTTGCCCTTCTCTGGACACGTTCCAGCAAGACAACATCCTTCCTAAACTGAGGGGCCCAGAACTGGACACAGTACTCAAGGTGTGGCCTAACCAGTGCAGTGTACAGGGGCACAATGACCTCCCTGCTCCTGCTGGCCACACTGTTCGTGATTCAGGCCAGAATGCCATTGGCCTTCTTGGCTGCCTGGGCACACTGCAGGCTCATGTTCAGCCTACAATCAACCAGTACCCCCAGGTCAATCTCTGCCTGGCCACTCTCCAGCCACTCTGACCCCAGCCTGTAGCACTGCCTGGGGTTGTTGTGGCCAATGTGCAGAACCCGGCACTTGGATGTGTTAAATCTCATGCCATTGGACTCTGCCCATCTGTCCAGCCTGTCGAGGTCCCTCTGCAAAGCCTCTCTGCCCTCCAGCAGATCAACTCCTGCCCCCAGCTTGGTGTCATCTGCAAATTTACTGATGATGGACTCAGTGCCCTCATCCAGATCATCAATAAAGATGTTGAAGAGCATGGGGCCCAGCACTGATCCTTGGGGCACACCACTAGTGACTGGCCACCAGCTGGATGTGGCACCATTCACCACCACTCTCTGGGCTCGGCCCTCCAGCCAGTTCCTAACCCAACACTGTGTGCTCCTGTCCAAGCCATGGGCTGATAGCTTGGCCAGGAGTTTGCTGTGGGGGACTGTGTCAAAGGCCTTGCTGAGGTCCAGGTAGACCACATCCACAGCCTTCCCCACATCCACCAGGTGGGTCACCTGATCCTAGAAGGAGATCAGGTTGGTCAGGGAGGACCTGCCCTTCCTAAATCCATGCTGGCTGGGCCTGATCCCTTGGCCATCCTGTAAGTGCTGTGTGATTGCACTCAAGGTGACCTGTTCCATAATCTTGCCTGGCACTGAGGTCAGGCTGACAGGCCTATAATTCCCTGGCTCTTCCAACTGGCCCCTCTTGTGGATGGGCACCATGTTTGTCAGCTTCCAGTCTTCTGGGACCTCGCCAGTGAGACAGGACTGTTGAGAAATGATGGAGAGCGGCTTGGCCAGCTCATCTGCCAGCTCCCTCAGCACCCTAGGATGCATCCCATCCGGTCCCATGGACTTGTGGGGGTCCAAGTGGCTCAGAAGATCTCTAACTATCCCATCCTGGAACAGAAGAAAACTATGCTGCTCCCTGGCTCCTTTTGCCAGCTCTGCAGGCCAGCTGTCTGGAAGCCATTCTGTCCTGCTAGTAAAAATTGAGGTAAAGAAGGTGTTAAGTACCTCTGCCTTTTCTTCATCCTTTTTTACAACGTTCCCCTCCGTGCCCACCAAGGAGTGGAGGTTGTTCTTGCCCTTCCTCTTGCTATTAATATATTTATAGAAGGACTTTTTGTTGTCCTTCACAGCAGAGGCCAGTCTACGTTCCAAATGGGATTTTGCCTCCCTAATTTTCTTCCTGCATGTCCTAGCAACATCCCTAAACATTCCATAGGTTGCCTCCCCTTTCTTCCAAAGATGATGCACCCTCTCTTTTTCCCTTTGTTCTATTAGAAGTTCATTGCCCATCCAGGCGGGCCATCTGCCCTGGTGGCTCATCTTCCGGCACACTGGCACAGCCTGTTCTTGCACCTTCAATAGTTCTTTCTTGAAGTAGGTCCAGCTCTCCTGAACCCCTTTGTTTTTAAGGGCTGTTCCCCAAGGAACCTTCTGAGTTAGTTTCTTGAGTAACCCTAATTTACCCTAAGTTACCCTAAGTTAATCCACCCCTCTGACTATTACCCTCTGCTGGTAATACAAGCTGGGAGTGATGGAATTGACAAGAAGGGCACTAGGGCAATTAAAAAGGAGTTTAAGGCCCTTGGACAATTGATTGAAGGGGCAGGAGCTCAAGTAGCGTTCTGCTCAGTTCCCTCAGTGGCAGGGGAGTACACTGAGAGGAGCGGGAGAACCCACACCATCAACAATTGGCTCAGGGGATGGTGCCAGCAGGGAAATTTCGGTTTCTTCGATCACGGGGCAACTTTTACTGCACCCGACCTGATGGATCCTGAAGGGGTGACATCATCTAGAAAAGGTAAGAGAGTCCTAGCACTAGAGTTGGCAGGGCTCATTAAGAGGGCTTTAAACTTGGTCTGAAGGGGGTGGGTGAGGAAGTCAGTCCCTCTGCAGGTGAAGGAGTGGGGCACAGGTTAGGGTCAATAGAGAAGTCGAGAGCCCAGCTGAAGTGCATGTACACCAATGCACGCAGCATGGGCAATAAGCAAGAGGAGCTGGAAGTCCTGGTCCACCAGGGTGACTATGATATAGTTGCCATCTCAGAAGCATGGTGGGATGACACGCACGATTGGAGTGCTGCACAGGGGGTTACAGGCTCTTCAGGCGAGGGAGAAGAGGAGGAGGGGTGGGAGTCACTCTCTGCCACACAACTTTAGGTGGAAAATGAAGGGATTGAGAGCTTGTGGGTTAAAATCAGGGGGCAGACCAATAAATCTGACATCCTGGTTGGAGTCTGTTATAGACCACTCAACCAGGATGAGGAGGCAGAGGAATTATTCTATAAGCAACCGGAGGCTGTCTCAAGGTCGTGAGATCTTGTCCTTGGGGGTGACTTTAACCTGCCAGATATCTGCTGGGAACTTAACTCAGCAGACAGGAGGCAGTCCAGAAAATTCCTGGACCACATGAAGGACAACTTCCTGATGCAGCTGCTGAGTGAGCCTACCAGGGGTCAGGCTCTGCTTGACCTGCTGTTCTCCAATAGAAAAGGGCTGGTGGGAGACGTGATGGTGGGAGGCTGCCTGGGGTGCAGCGAGCATGAGATGGTGAAGTTTTCAATATGCAGGGAGATAGGGAGGAGCACCAACAGAACCTTCACCTTGGACTTCCGGAGGGCAAACTGCAGCCTGTTTAAGAAACTTATTTGCAAAGTTGCCTGGGTATCAGCCCTCAAGAACCGAAGGGTCCAGGATGGTTGGACCTACTTCAAACAGGAGCTCCTGAAGGCACAGGAACTGGCGGTTCCCATGTGCCGAAAGATGAGCCGGCGGGGAAGGCGACCAGCCTGGATGAGCAAGCAGCTCCTGGAGGAACTGCGGGGAAAAAAAGGGTGTATCACCTTTGGAAGGAGGGGAAGGCTTCTGGAGGTATGTTTAAGGAAGTTGTTAGATTATGTAGGAAAAAAATTAGAGAGGCAAAGGCCCAGTTGGAACTGAAGCTGGCCACCTCTGTGAAGGACAATAAAAAGCATTTTTACAAATATGTTAACGCTAAAAAGAAGGGCAGGAAGAACCTGCACTCCCTACTGGACCTGGAGGGGAACACAGTGACTGAAGACGAGGAAAAGGCTGAGGTCCTGAACACCTTCTTTGCCTCAATTTTTAACAGCAAGGCAGGAGGAGTTCAGGACGAGTGGCCTCCTGAGCTGGGTGATGGGGTCAGGGAACAGTGTAATGCCCTGGATATCCAGGAGGAATTAGTTCAGGACCTGCTGAGCCACTTGTACACTCACAAGTCCATGGGGCCAGATGGGATCCATCCTAGGGTGCTGAGAGAGCTGGCAGATGAGCTGGCCAAGCCGCTCTCCATCATTTTCCTCCAGTCCTGGCTCACTGGAGAGGTCCCAGATGACTGGAAACTGCCCAATGTGGTCCCCATCCACAAGAAGGGTCGGATGGAGGAACCCGGAAACTCCAGGCCAGTCAGCCTGACCTCAGTGCCAGGGAAAAGGATGGAGCAGATTATCTTGGTGGCAATAACTGCACACCTGCAGGATGGCCAAGAGCTCAGGTCCAGCCAACATGGATTTAGGAAGGGCACGTCCTGCCTCTCCAACCTGATCTCCTTCTAGGATCAGGTGACCCGCCTGGTGAATGTGGGGAGGTCTGTACATGTGGTATACCTGGACCTCTGCAAGGCCTTTGACACCGTCCCCCACAGCAAACTGCTGCCTAAGCTGTCAGCTCATGGCTTGGACAGCAACACTCTGTGCTGGGTTAGGAACTGGGTGGAGGGCCAAGCCCAGAGAGTGGTGGCGAATGGTGCCACCTCCAGCTGGAGGCCAGTCACCAGTGGCGTCCCCCAGGGATCAGTGCTGGGCCCCATCCTCTTCAATGTCTTCATTGACAATCTGGATGAGGGGATTGAGTCAGTCATCAGCAATTTTGCAGATGACACCAAGTTGGGAGCAGATGTTGGTCAGCTAGAGGATAGAAGAGCTCTGCAGAGGGACCTCGACCGACTGGACAGATGGGCAGAGTCCAGTGGGATGGCATTCAACAAGTCCAAGTGCCAGGTGCTGCACTTTGGCCACAACAACCCCATGCAGAGCTACAGGCTGGGGTCGGACTGGCTGGAGAGCTGCCAAACAGAGAGGGACCTGGGGGTGCTGATCAACAGCTGCCTGAACATGAGCCAGCAGTGTGCCCAGGTGGCCAAGAAGACCAACGGCATCCTGGCCTGCATTAGGAATGGTGTGCCCAGCAGGAGCAGGGAAGTCATTGTGCCCCTGTACTCTGCTTTGGTTAGGCTGCACCTTGAATCCTGTGTCCAGTTCTGGGCCCCTCAGTTTAAGAAGGACATCGAGACATTTCGAGGAGTGGACGTTATCGAATATATGATACATGTCCAGAGAAGAGCAACAAGGCTGGTGAGAGGCCTTGAGCACAAGCCCTATGAGGAGAGGCTGAGGGAGCTGGGGCTGTTTAGCCTGGAGAAGAGGAGGCTCAGGGGTGACCTCATTGCTCTCTACAACTACCTGAAAGGTGGTTGTAGCCAGGAAGGTGTTGGGCTCTTCTCTCTAGCAACCAGCACCAGAACAAGGGCACACAGTCTTAAGCTGCGCCAGGGGAAGTTTAGGCTGGAGGTGAGGAGAAAGTTCTTCACCGAGAGAGTGATTCGCCATTGGAATGGGATGCCCAGGGAGGTGGTGGAGTCGCCGTCCCTGGAGGTGTGCAAGAGGGGACTGGACATGGCACTTGGTGCTACGGTCTAGTCGTGGGGTCTGTGGTGACAAGTTGGACTCGTTGATCTTCAAGGTCTCTTCCAAACTTAGCGATACTGTGACTCTGTCACTGGGTGGTTTCAGTAGCAAGTCACATACCTTTAAGAAAACAATAGATGCTATATACTGTAACCTGAAGTCTGCCCTCCGGAAGTCCAGAGTGGAGGTCTTCTTGCTACCCCTCTCGTCTTGGCTGAATACCGAAAACTCAAATATCTCATGAATTTGATCTTGAAAACCCCACCCCAACAGGTTTAAAGTAAATAGAAAACACAACTTCTGTGCCATGCAGTACAAGTTAAGGACAAATGAAGGATTCTAATAGAATCTATCCCTACCGGTCATATTAATTGTTTTTCTATTTATGTTATGGGAAATGCCACAAAAAACATATCGCTCATGGGGAAATAATCTGGACTTGGTTTAAGGGAGAGATGGGAGGAAGCTGTTTGTTTTTTAGTGTTAGCACTTTAATTAAAAAGAGATTTTACATTAAAAACATGATTTTCAGAGAGCTTAAGAAATGTAGTTACATCTATGCTAGAAAGTTTTTTTGCATAATGTTCATTGTCTTCCTTATGTACACAATCTGAACTTTTAAATGTTACACAAATTACTTTATGACTTAAGCTAGTATATAGAACTGTAGCTTTATCATATTAAGACCTTTATATTAAGTTTTGTTATCTAACCCGGGTTACATTATTTTCCCATTGCCCATGAGGCATGTTTGTAATGAATACAAAATGTAAGGGCTTTTGTCTAAGCAAACAGACTCTTCTGAAAGAGTGCATAAAGCTCATGTGGCTTCCTTGTCTGTAGTTAATTCCTATTAATTCCTTTTGGCAGTGATTCCTTTTCTTTTAGCTTTTGGGGAAGCTTGTATCAATAATACTCCCTCTATTTGCCTTGGAATAGGAATGCATCTAGGAATGAGTCCCCCCATGGCCTTTCCAAGCCAGTGTTGGTCAACCTATAAATAAAACAAATCCATGAATTATCTCTACCATTAGACCTGACTCAAAAATCTGTGCTTTAAAAAGCTTTAAATGTTAGTCTCCAACTCCTTCTTTCCGGAACAGCTCTTTTTTTTTTTTTTTTTTTTTTTTTTTTTTTTTTTTTTTCACCAGCCAGCAACTTCTTTGCCTTATCCCATGATTTTAAATGTCCCCAGAAAATTTTCCAGGTATAATTTCAGATTCTTGGTCTTCTCATAAAATTATAAAAACTGCCTTCAAAGTGGACCTCTCTGTTCAGTTTGGGGCTTAAAAGGTCTGCTACATCTGACTTCATCAAAGCACAGTGCCTCTGAGAGCGGGAATGCAAGGAGATGGCTCAGCCTGGGCACACTGCTGGTGCTTATACCATGATGATGTTCACACCATGGTGGCAAGGAGTCCTTTTCCCTTGGTCAGCCATGCCTGTATTTTTTGCACAGCAGCCCACTAATAACAGGTAGGCAGGCTCCTAGCTAGCAAAGATACTCCCAGGCCTGAGAAATGGTGATCTGATCTCCTCAAGGTAATTTAAACAAGACCTACCACCTCTCAGTCAACTTCTTACAGTAACTGCAGGACTGCTGTAAGGAAAAGATAGCATACCTTGACCACTAAATACAGAAAAAAACCCACATTATTTTCCTTGAAAAGTAGACTTCTGGTGTGTTGCACTTTCAAAGCACCTCTGCTCAGATGAAGCACTGTAAAAATTAGGGAAGGAGTATTTACAGATATATTCATGCTGTCTAACTTTGGCCTTTTGATGTTGTTCCAAAATTACTTTCACTGGCATCAGTTTCTCTTCATTGACTACAAGAGGAACATCAGCATGCAGTTTTGATCTCCTGAACTGTACCTTTATTATGTACTTAAGATAGAGAGTAGGACTAACTCCTCTGGATTTTAAGTCTTACTTAAGAAGCTGGTACACTGGTCAAATTAAGGTCATTAACAATTTGCACAGAAATGAACTGTGAGTGTCTGGAAAATATCTCAGGCCAGTGGAAATCAGTGCCTTCAGGACTTATTTTGAAGGGATCTGAGTGTAGAACAAACAAACCAGAAGTGATTGGAATGGAAGTCTGGTCATAGCTAGGAAATGAAGCAAAGTCTTCCTACTTGATAAAGACTTTCTACCATAAACAGAATGCTATTCATATCATCTGCTATTGTCTCACAAGTGCCAAAAATTTCTTCTAAAGACAAACAAAAAAATGGACCAACAATGGATAACAATTCTACTTCCTGACTTTTTGTTATGTAGAAGCTGAAACTCTATGACACCTAGAGACTGGCTCCATGCAGGTCTCTGCCTCTGATAGACTATTTCAAGTAGAAGAAATTCGGGCACTGCAAAATAGGCAGCTGTGTAAAAGGTTTGAGGGATGCCTCTGCCTTTACAGAAGGTGCCTGCTTCAAATCATCTGAGCATCTTCCAACTGAAAGGCCACTGCTGCTGTCCTGCCTGTCCTGAAGGTTTCATTCTATGCTGATAGTGTGTGCGTTGTAGCATGCACCAGAAATAGTGCTTAGATGAGGTGATTAAAGCAAGAGCTTTTAGGATGGATTTGGAAAGCACATTGATGTAAAAGCATAGAAAAGCATATGTTCCTGAAAAACGGCAGGATTATCCACTGGTAATTTTAACACAGTATAGTAATAATACACAGAGAAGTCTCATCTCTGTATGCATAAACTTGAAACTGAGGTCAGCAGGAAGTCTTTCTGAGTAAAGCAAGTAAAGATATCAGGTCATCAAACCCTGATGTATTCCAAACATTCACTAAAGGCAACAGGAAGTTTTGGTCCAAGGCTGTAACCCTGAAAATTAAGAAGTGTGCAAACTGCTTTTACCATATTGTGATGTTAGTGCATGCCTCCGTGACTTAACCACACGGTTTCAGTGGCCTGCTCACTATGTACCACAAGGTAAAATATCTGCATTGACTGCAACTTGGTGGTAAGTGCTATATGCCATGGTTCCCTTCTGACTACATAGCATCATGCCATTTATATTATTTCCTCTAAATGATTTCTGATTACATGGATAAGACAAAGGTTGATGCATTAAACTGATCCAGGGTCATTACTTATGTTTTCCACATCATTAGTACTACTCCTTTCAGTCAGTCAGATAAAATCTAAAAAAATTAATGAAAGATTGTCTTAAGAGAGAGAGGAAAACATATGCTATTCCTCCTTTTTACTTTTCTTTCATTTTTTTCTTTTTTCTTTTATTTCCATGAGTTTCAGGGCCATCAGCAGCCTTCACAGCTCCTTTCCTCCTTCATAATTATTTAAAGGAGGATTGCAGGCTGTATAACTATAAAAAGATCAGTGGCTGTAAAAATGCTTCAAACGGAGGGGTTCAAGCATTATTTTAAAAGTTGTGGTTTGTTGTTGTGCGGGTTTTTTGGTTTGTTTGGTATTTTTTGTATCTTAGCTCTGAGTGACAGGTTTCAGACAGAAAATGCATAGGAAAAACATGGGAAAATTACAGACAGTTGGTGAGATCAGGTGGAGTTAGGAAAAAGTAGTTTACTTATTTCTTCGTTAGTAGTAGAACTGCATTGCCAAGGTCTGGAATACAGTTGAAGTTTAAAGGTGTGTACCGATCTTACTTCGTGTAAACGTGAAATTTGAGAACAAAGACAACTAAATCCAGAAGTTCTATCGTTCCTCTGGTATAGAAAAAGCCCTGGTGTTTTGGTGCAGAGAACAAACAACTGGGGACAAAGTCAGAACATTTTAAACCAAATGTTATCTTCATTTCAGCATACTGTTAAAATAGAGAGAATTCTGTTTCAAAGGGACCTATCAGTTGTAAGAAATGCTTTCACATGAAGGTTTAAGAGGTGATAGTTCTAACCAGAAATGACAGAGAAACAAAGCGAAAACTTACCTTTTAATAAATATAGATTTGGAGGATTTTATTTTTTGTTCCAGATCTGAAATTTCAGGGGAAAAAAAAATAATTAAATGATTGGGTTCTACCAGTCTGTTCCACTAACAGTTGTTAGTGTTTGTACTATATATCAACCAGGAGCCTAACCAGATCAGAGTTTTACGTTACTGCCCATAGACTATATGGCAGAAAGGCACAGGCTAGGCAAAGGTCCTACAGCAGCCCTGTGGCCTAGCTTATGGTCTTGATGTCCCTCCTCTCTGAACCATACTGCCTCACATAACCTTGCAATTATCTCAGGGAAAGACACGATTGAGCAATAAGGAAACTGTTTTCCAAGTAAAAAATAAATCAGCGGGGAGACATTATGTTTGAATTTCAGTATTGTCTGCAGCAAACAACAAACTTTGACTGGATGAAGACTAGGGAAGCTGTGAGTCCCCTCAGAAAGGAAACAGGTGAGCTGGTGACAAGTGATGTGGAGAAGGTTGAGGTTCTCAAAGACTTCTTTTAGCTCAGACTTCACTTGCAAGGGCTCCAGCCACGCTCCTGGAATAACGGACGATAACATCAGAGGAGAAAGTTCATCTCAGAGAGTTGTTAGCCATTGGAATGTGCTGCCCAGGGAGGTGGTGAAGTCATCATCCCTGGAGGTGTTCAAAAATGGGAATGGACATGGCACTTGGTTCCATGGTTTAGTAGTCATGAGGTCTGTGGTGACAGGTTGGAGTTGATGATCTTTGAGTCTTTTCCAACATTATTGATACTATTATTCTATGAATATATTATACAGGGAGTTAGTATTTTTCACAAGGTATTTGCAATAATGATAATGTCTACTAAGTGAAATTGAAATGTGTCTAGGAATTAATGAAGAGCAAAGGCAAAGAGAACTGTCAGGTACTGTGATGTACAGATCCTTTCAAATTTTTCCATGAAGGTAAAAAATTGTTTGACTGGAGTGAAATATGTATTGCAGTATGATGACAAGACCATAAAGAGTTACACTGTACAGACCTTGAAAACTTTTGCAAGCCTAGCGTCAGAGGTGGGAAAGTGACTGAAATGAGACAGACAAACAGATAAGCCAGATCATCTCTCAAGATTACAGGATACACAGTGATCCTGAGATGTTAGAGTCTGTTAGAACACACTGCTATAAGGGTGCTGCAAAACCTCATAAACTGCCAATAATAGTATTAATCTGCTTGAGAGATGGCACCTTATCCTCTGTGCTTTTTTATAATAACTGAAACCAAGAAAAATACATCTGTTCATAGCATTTTGATCAGAAAGAACATGACATCCTCCTTCTATCACAAGCCCAGCAGAACTCAAAAAGCTTGCTCTTCATTGTATGTTGCAAAACATTACCATTTTAAGTGAGAGAAATTGTGGTGTATGAAACGAGATCTGTTACTATGTCTTTTACTGTGGTAGTGCTGAGAAACCTTAATCGTAACCTAGGCTTAACTGCAATGACAGCCATACTCATGTTGCTAACAGACTATTTACAAACTTAGACCTGAATTCTGTCATCACTTTTGAAGATGCACAGCTCTCCTGTTAAAGAAGAGTTCACAAGAGTCATTGTACTGTTTACATTAAATGTTAAGCAGATGTTGAAGAATTAATAGAACTAGAATGCTGACATACACTTTGTGTAATGGCAAATGACAGGAGCACTGTCCAGCCTTACTGCTAAAAGAACTGGGATTTTTTAGTCTGGAGGAGGTTGAGGGGAGACCTCATTGCTCTCTACAGCTACCTGGAAGGAAGTTGTACTGAGGGTGGAGTCAGGTTCTTCTCCTTGGTATCAGCTGACATAATGAGAGGAAATAGCCTCAAACTGTGCCAGGGGTGATTTAAATTGGGTATTAGGTAAAACTTCTTTATGGAAAGAGTGGTCAGGCATTGGAACAGACTTCCCAGGAGGTGGTAGAGTCACCATCCCTGGAAGTGTTCAAGAAACCTGTGGGCATGGCATTTTGGTATATGGTTTAATGATCATGACAGTGTCAGGGCTTGATGATCTTAGAGGTATTTTCCATCCCAATGAATTTTATGTTTCACTGTCAAGTTCCTGTTTATGATTCACTGTCAAGTTTCTGTTTCATACCTGGAGAAAACTTTTTAAACAAAACAGTAAAAGCCCTAAGACATTAAATGCCTAAGACACAGTTGTGTTTTCTCAGCACCTCTAGTTTTACAAATACCTTAAAAGCTAATAGCTCTCATTTTCAAATACTTCTCACTTCTTTTGGTGCATGTAACTTGGCAAAAATTTGGAGTTACCCAAGGTTTTACTGGGGACAACCGCTGTGACTATAATGATCACCCAGAAAGAGCATGTGAGAAATAGGGCCTCAGTGGCTTATCATATTTTTTTATTGAGTATTGATAAATGTGATTTTGTACCAGCCCTATTTGGAAATCCATTTGTGGGATAGCTCTGCACTTATTGTCACTCAACCACTCCTTTGTCCTTCAAGTGCATGACATATGCCTCACTGAAACGGGCTCTGCTTGCTTACTGATATGGTAACTCCAGGTCAGCTTCTATTCTAGTTTCATCCCACAGAATTAATCTCTGAATTACAGGCTCCAAATAAAGAGGTTCAGCAACATACTTTCATCTTCTTGTTCCATCTGTATTTATTACTTAACCAAAGTGTCCCATGTTATACATCAGAGCAACCTTGCTACAAGCCTCTTAAAATCATATTATTTCTTCTGAAAACAGAGCACAGACAAAAACTTATTGACACAGTAACTAAATATATATATTATAAATTCTGTGTGATTATGTGCAAATATTACAAATAAATATATATTTAGGAACAAATAATTATTGTAATAATAAATATATAGAACAAATTCTATTTATTTATAAAATAATTAAGATACATGTAAATTAAAACTGTCAAAACTAACTATTTTCCCATTGTCTTAGAGGAGGAGCAGAAAATTTACTTCTTGTAAAGTTCATTGCTCTTTGTTAACATAGAAAGAAAGACAATAGATTAGGAAGAAAAGATGGCAAGGGACAGTCACAAAATTCATTGCCACATATGAAGTGCTACAGCGCAGCTCCATTCTGTACTGACCTATGACAAGGAGAAACCTTTAAAGATTATGGGGTGCTGAGCTGCTATAGTATTGAGGCCACAACAATGAAAAGAGCACTAGAGCATCTCTGCTTCTGCCTATGAGTGAACAAGCTACTCAGAATCTCTTACAAGGTAAAATTGTTTCTATCAGACTCTGTTCGGAAAAAAATGCAGACATGGACTTGGGAGAAAGTAGAATAAAGTGAGGGACGTTAATGAGGAGAATGGCACTATAACATAATGGAAACAATAAGGAAAATGTGCTATTAGAAAATTTTATTACACCATACATAAAAGTCACAGAAACATTTTATGATAAAAAGATAAAATAGAAGTGAAAATGACCATTTTACTTTGCACAGTAATATTAAAATGTACAGTACCTTAAAAGTCCCAATGAAATCTGAAATATCAGATGGTTTAGCAATTCTTAATACACAATGGATTAAACAAAATTACTACAAATTCCAGAATAACACTGGACTTTCAAAGTATTCCAGCATGCTTCATATGGACTTTTTTTGTATTGACCAAAATGAAAGCTCACCTGTCTGACACATCTAGTCTAAAATGTTCAGGTAAGCACCTGAAAATAGTTCTATAGTATCACCTTTGTTTAAAAAATCACCATTATCGCGATGCTTGAGCTTAAAATATTTTTTCAAATATAAAATAGAGAAAAAAATATGTATTTGAACAGTTTTGGGGTTTTGTTTTTGGTTTTTTTTTTTTTTTTTTTGTGTGGTTGGGGTTTGTTTTGTTTTGCTTTGTTAGTACAGTTAGTACAGTATTACCAAGGTTGGAAGAGACCTCGAAGATCGTCGAGTCCAACCTGTAATCACAAACCTCACGACTAGACCATGGCACCAAGTGCCACATCCAGTCCCCTCTTGAACGCCTCCAGGGACGGCAACTCAACCACCTCCCCGGGCAGCCCATTCCAATGACGAATCACTCTCTCGGTGAAGAACTTTCTCCTCACCTCCAGCCTAAACTTCCCCTGGTGCAGCTTGAGACTGTGTCCCCTTGTTCTGGTGCTGATTGCTAGGGAGAAGAGGCCACCCCCTTCCTGGCTACAACCACCCTTCAGGCAGTTGTAGAGAGCAATGAGGTTGCCCCTGAGCCTCCTCTTCTCCAGGCTAAACAGCCCCAGCTCCCTCAGCCTCTCCTCATAGGGCTTGTGCTCAAGGCCTCTCACCAGCCTTGTTGCCCTTCTCTGGACAAGTTCAAGTGTCTTGATGTCCTTCTTAAACTGAGGAGCCCAGAACTGGACACAGTACTCAAGGTGTGGCCTAACCAAAGCAGAGTACAGGGGCACAATGACCTCCCTGCTCCTGCTGGCCATACCATTCCTAATGCAGGCCAGGATGCAGTTGGCCTTCTTGGCTGCCTGGGCACACTGCAGGCCCATGTTCAGCCTGCCATCAACCAGCACCCCCAGGTCCCTCTCTGCCTGGCCGCTCTCCAGCCACTCTGACCCCAGCCTGTAACACTGCCTGGGGTTGTTGTGGCCAATGTGCAGAACCCGGCACTTGGATGTGTTAAATCTCATGCCATTGGACTCTGCCCATCTGTCCAGCCTGTCGAGGTCCCTCTGCAAAGCCTCTCTGCCCTCCAGCAGATCAACTCCTGCCCCCAGCTTGGTGTCATCTGCAAATTTACTGATGATGGACTCAGTGCCCTCATCCAGATCATCAATAAAGATGTTGAAGAGCATGGGGCCCAGCACTGATCCTTGGGGCACACCACTAGTGACTGGCCACCAGCTGGATGTGGCACCATTCACCACCACTCTCTGGGCTCGGCCCTCCAGCCAGTTCCTAACCCAACACAGTGTGCTCCTGTCCAAGCCATGGGCTGATAGCTTGGCCAGGAGTTTGCTGTGGGGGACTGTGTCAAAGGCCTTACTGAAGTCCAGGTAGACCACATCCACAGGCCTCCCCACATCCACCAGGTGGGTCACCTGATCCTAGAAGGAGATCAGGTTGGTCAGGCAGGATCTGCCCTTCTTAAATCCATGCTGGCTGGGCCTGATCCCTTGGCCATCCTGTAAGTGCTGTGTGATTGCACTCAAGGTGACCTGTTCCATAATCTTGCCTGGCACTGAGGTCAGGCTGACAGGCCTATAATTCCCCGGCTCTTCCAACTGGCCCTTCTTATGGATGGGCACCACGTTGGCCAGCTTCCAGTCTTCTGGGACCTCGCCAGTGAGACAGGACTGTTGAGAAATGATGGAGAGCGGCTTGGCCAGCTCATCTGCCAGCTCCCTCAGCACCCTAGGATGCATCCCATCCGGTCCCATGGACTTGTGGGGGTCCAAGTGGCTCAGAAGATCTCTAACTATCCCATCCTGGAACAGAAGAAAACTATGCTGCTCCCTGGCTCCTTTTGCCAGCTCTGCAGGCCAGCTGTCTGGAAGCCATTCTGTCCTGCTAGTAAAAATTGAGGTAAAGAAGGTGTTAAGTACCTCTGCCTTTTCCTCATCCTTTGTTACAACGTTCCACTCCATGCCCACCAAGGAGTGGAGGTTGTTCTTGCCCTTCCTCTTGCTATTAATATATTTATAGAAGGACTTTTTGTTGTCCTTCACAGCAGAGGCCAGTCTAAGCTCCAAATGTGCTTTTGCCTCCCTAATTTTGTTCCTACATGACCTAGCAACATCCCTAAACACTCCATGGGTTGCCTCCCCTTTTTTCCAAAGATAATACACCCTCTTTTTTTCCCTTAGTTCCTTTAGAAGTTCATTACCCAACCAGGCTGGCCGTCTGCCCCGGCGGCTCATCTTCCGGCACACTGGCACAGCCTATTCCTGAGCCTTCAAGAGTTCTTTCTTGAAGTAGGTCCAGCTCTCCTGGACCCCTTTGTTTTTAAGGGCTGTTTCCCAAGGAACCTTCTGAGTTAGTTCCTTGAGTAACCTGAAGTCTGCCCTCCTGAATTCCAGAGTGGAGGTCTTCTTGCTCCCCCTCTTGGCTTGGCTGAATACCGAAAACTCAATTATCTCGTGGTCACTGGTGCCTAAACACCCTCCGACCACCACATCACCCACCAGCCCTTCCCTGTTGGTGAAGAGGAGGTCAAGCATAGCCTTACCCCGGTAGGCTGTCTCGATCCGGAGAGGGAAAGAGATTGAGGTTTTTAATGAATATTCCCGTGTTGTGAAATTAGAGGCACAAACGAGGCCAAAATATCAACAGCTAGACTATTTATTACATAAATAAGGTGGAGAGAGAGAGAAAATAAAGAGAGAAGAGAGAAGAGGGAGATTAAAGGAAAGGAATTATATTACCACACCCCTCACCCCCAAGACAGTTTGAGTCTGTGGAGGAAAGGTGCTGCAGGAGATGTTGGGTCTGTAGAGAAACGGTGCTGCAGGAGATGTTGGGTCTGTAGAGGAAGGGTGCTGAGGCTTTGGCTGTAGAAGGGATGAGGTCCTCTGGGCAGCTTCTTCAGCTCCATGAGTTGCAGCAGCCGGAACTTAGGGCACGGAGAGTCCAAGATCCATTGTGTTGGCCCCGGGATGTTTCCAGCGTGTGCTGCCGTCAGCTTTCTTCTGCATCTTGTTTCTCCAATTTTCTCCTCCTCAGCCAGCAGTTGCTCCAGTCTTTTATACAGTTTTTTAGCCCTTAGGCAAGTGTCCAGGTGTTGTTCCCCAGGATATCGTTCTGGGAAATCATCTTTAGGTCCAGGTATCGCTCCCCAGGAAATCTTTCTGTGTACTCAGGTGAGTTTGGGCAGCCACTGGATGGAGGGGGGAAGGCCTCCACCTCCTCCTGCTCCATCTAGCTACCCACACACTCTTTACATATCAGGAACCATTGTCCTTTCCTGGGGTATCTGATGGCTGGAAATGATCTTGTCCTGAAGGTGTGAATGCTGGGCCCTTGGACCATTGTTGTAGGCCAGCTGCAGTCCCGTGAGCAATGTTATCTTTGCACCTTCCAAGAGTCCTTCCAGTGGCTCTGCCCAAAGCACATCAGCTATTGTCTGGACAAACAGCAAGTGATTTTATCTTTGTTGAGTCACCAGGAGACACAAGCTTTAGTCTCTCACACCACCCCGTCAATCAAAGATAAAAGCAAGAAAGAAAGAAAAGAAAGGAAAGGAAAGAAGTTTTAAACCATTTTTACAATAGTAATAAGTTTTGATTGTCTAATGGCACAAATCTGTTGTACACCATCATTAGACACAAATTGCATATTAGACACTACATGTTGAATCACTGTATACAACAGGGACTTACACAAGCTGAAAGAGTAACAATACTAACAAAATAGGACAAAATTAAAACAGATAATTACACAAGTTGAAACCATCCTTGTTCCTCCTGGAAGCCAGAAGAGCAAACCCATACCCCCCCACCCCGTCAGTCCTTCAGTTTGGAATTGAAGTGAGAGCTTCCTTCCAGATCTGAACGCATCTGCGGGGCCATGGAAAGTACAGTCCTTGAAGAGAAGTCTTCTGTGATGCAAAACTTGAGACGTCTTCTATATTGTAACAGGACAAGTCCTTCTGACAATACATAAGGCAATCTTCAGCATTAGAACTTAAATAAGAAACACAACCTCAAAACATACAAAACTGGTATTTCCAGGTTCCCCACACAGAGGTTCTCTGAGCCACCCTCCAGGTTGATATCCCTGAAAGGGTTGGCTTAATTACTTTGAATGGGCCTGTTAAGTACCGTTGATTGTTTCAGGTTCTCTCAAAGCCAAGCTAAACACAAACAAAAGCTTTTCCCAAACCATGTACAATTTTTTTGGTGATCTCCTGAATCACGCTTCACCCCCACTCACCACTGAGAAGTGAAGCCCTTAGTTGCCCTGGGGGGCATACCCCTCCCCTCACCAAATGGTCCCGCCAAGAGGGGAGCAGTGGCCTCAGCCCTCTTTTTAGGCTCGGGCCAGCATTTCACAATGATTTCTAATTGCCTTGTGGATACCCCATCGACCACTTCTTTTGGAATACCTTTCTTCTGACCCACCCCCCACCAATATTGCCGGGTATTCAAGTGTTCCCTGCCCCTAGCCAGGTGCCTACTAGGAATACGGCGCAACTGGCCCTGGGGGCTTGGTGGGTGAGTCATTTTTACATGTCTCAAGCCTCTAGTTTGAGGGTTTTTAATTTCCTCAGGTATACTATACTGCCTGGCATAGTCTAGTAACTCCCTTCCCACTTCTTCCCATGTCCATGGCTTCAAGTCAGGCTGGCTCCCTCCGGGTGTTATACATTCCCTTAGAGCAGCTTGTATCCTGGAAGAAAGTGGGGTATCAGCTATTTCTTTTTGGAGCTGGATACCTCTTATTTTAAGCAAGTCAGGGAGACCCCTGATCAAAGGAGTCATTCTATTTGCATTTACCAGGAGAGAAAGGGGGATTCAAAATGATGTTTTAGTTCTCTTTCATATATCATTTGCAGGCATGCAGCCTTTTGCACATTCTCCATTATCTGATTCATCCCTCCCCGCAGAACTACAGGTTCCCCTCTCTCCTTTGGATCAAACCCCCTGCCCAATAGGCGGCTCGCTGGGTAAGGCTCCAGGGACCGCTTCTGTTTTTCGTAGTTAGAAAAACATTATCACCCCAATAGCCCATTGCTTCAGCTTCTGTTAACATAATCTGATCACCCCCAGTTTTTGAGACTCGCCATACATATTCCACCTCTGATTCCCCAGCAGAGCGTGCGAATTCTTTACGAATTTTGGCCAGCACAGTGTAGGAGAAAGGTGCATCTTTAGTTGTGATAGTGGGGGAGTTTCCCCATCCTCATATAAAATTTCAGTTTTAATGAGAGGTCTGACATGCACAGCAGCTTCCTTAGCTGTTGCCAATTCTGCCCGAGGGCACATAGGGGCAGACTCCAGGTAATTCACGCCCTGTTTGGAGTCCACATACGAATTTTGCCTCCTCTCCTTTTCCAATTGAATTTTAAGATCTGCCACTACGTCTTTTAAAGTGGCAACATGGCTTTGTAGCGACAAAACTAAGTCCTGCAAAGAGGAAATAGTTTTATTCTCCTGCTCATGCCATACCTCTTTCTCCTTCACTGAAGCGGCTAAACAGGCACCTAAAACCGCACAAACAAAAGCTTTGCCTTTTCCGGCTCTGGCTCTTGCATCTTTCTGCAGGGCCACAATGCGATCAGCCACACTCTGGAAATTAGTCCAGTTTTCACGGGCCCAGTCAAGTACCTGTACAGACGGGCGGGCACCGTGAGCTTCTAAAAGGTTAAAAAGCCTCTCACTCCCGGCCATCTCTTTTGTTTCACAAAGCATTTCTTAATACAGCACTAAGTTTCACGGGGAATTCAGATCAAAACACTGTTTGTACCAACAAAATCTTCCCTGGAAAAACGTACACTTTTAAAGGCTTACTCCACAATAATCTTCTCCAGGAAAAATGCACAATAGATTTTTCGGGAGAGGTCACACACAAGAAAAAACAAGAAGCCTGGGCTTCTCAAGAGAAAGTCACACTATTTCCCTGAGAGACCCCACACTTGCAAAAGCTTCTCCGCTTTTGTTCCTCAAATTTTCTGTTACAACAGGACAAGAACCTTAAGTTTCTTAGGGAAGAGTCACTCTGTTACCTTAAGAGAACACACACACTTCTCAACTTTTGCTGCAATACCGGGCTTTTCGGGGAAGCCACACTTTCCCCGAGACAATACACACTTCACAAATATCAACACTGGGTTTCACAAAACAGGGTACTGAGAATTCTCGGAGAAGTCACACTATAAAATCAACATTTCTACTACGGTTAATCTTCCCCGGGAAAGCACACACATTTAAGAGCAGGGTACAGAGGATTCTCAAGGAGGTCACACTATGAAATCAGCATTTGTACCCCAGATAATCATCCCCGAGAAAGCACACACGTTTAAAGCTTTTGAGAACACCCACACAGTCTCTCTGAAAATTTTCGCTTCGTCCGTCTCCGGCCACATCCCTCTCGGGAGAGTGGAAACACGAATCTGGACTCCGCACTCACTTCGTACTCAGAGTACGTCTCATACGCACACACACATACATTTCGGGGTTCTCAGAAATGCAACAGTTTTGCTGTGATACTTTCACTGCACGGGAATCCTGCCGACTACGCCAATTTAATGTCTCGATCCGGAGAGGGAAAGAGATTGAGGTTTTTAATGAATATTCCCGTGTTGTGAAATTAGAGGCACAAACGAGGCCAAAATATCAACAGCTAGACTATTTATTACATAAATAAGGTGGAGAGAGAGAGAAAATAAAGAGAGAAGAGAGAAGAGGGAGATTAAAGGAAAGGAATTATATTACCACACCCCCCTCACCCCCCAAGACAGTTTGAGTCTGTGGAGGAAAGGTGCTGCAGGAGATGTTGGGTCTGTAGAGAAACGGTGCTGCAGGAGATGTTGGGTCTGTAGAGGAAGGGTGCTGAGGCTTTGGCTGTAGAAGGGATGAGGTCCTCTGGGCAGCTTCTTCAGCTCCATGAGTTGCAGCAGCCGGAACTTAGGGCACGGAGAGTCCAAGATCCATTGTGTTGGCCCCGGGATGTTTCCAGCGTGTGCTGCCGTCAGCTTTCTTCTGCATCTTGTTTCTCCAATTTTCTCCTCCTCAGCCAGCAGTTGCTCCAGTCTTTTATACAGTTTTTTAGCCCTTAGGCAAGTGTCCAGGTGTTGTTCCCCAGGATATCGTTCTGGGAAATCATCTTTAGGTCCAGGTATCGCTCCCCAGGAAATCTTTCTGTGTACTCAGGTGAGTTTGGGCAGCCACTGGATGGAGGGGGGAAGGCCTCCACCTCCTCCTGCTCCATCTAGCTACCCACACACTCTTTACATATCAGGAACCATTGTCCTTTCCTGGGGTATCTGATGGCTGGAAATGATCTTGTCCTGAAGGTGTGAATGCTGGGCCCTTGGACCATTGTTGTAGGCCAGCTGCAGTCCCGTGAGCAATGTTATCTTTGCACCTTCCAAGAGTCCTTCCAGTGGCTCTGCCCAAAGCACATCAGCTATTGTCTGGACAAACAGCAAGTGATTTTATCTTTGTTGAGTCACCAGGAGACACAAGCTTTAGTCTCTCACATAGGCTCGCGCAGCACCTGGGATAAGAAGCTGTCCTCCATGCACTCTAAGAACCTCTTAGATTGTTTTGTTTGATATTTTGAGTAAGCAGCAGTGTGGAATTAAGTGGACAGGACAGGTCATTGCATAATCATAGAATTAGGAAATGCTATGGGTTGGAAGGGACCTCCAGAGATCATCAAGTCTCAGCCTTCTCTTCTCAAGACTAAACAACCCCAGTTCTCTCTGTCTTTCTTCGTAAAACAGATGTTTATGCTTCTTAATCATCCTGTAACCTTCTGCTGGACACTCTCTAGTACATCCCTGTCCTTGAACTGGGGAGTTCAGAACTGTACACAATACTTCAGGTGTGGTCTTACCAGGGCAGACTAGGTCACACTCTCCTTAATGTACGCCAGGGTATCAGTGGCCTCCTTGACCATAAGGAGACATTGCTGTCTTATGGATGACCTACTGACCACCAGGACTCCAAGGGCCTTCTCCATGAAGCTAATTTCCAGCAGGTTCATGACTTCAGACTTATTCCTGTAAAACTCATTAGGTTCTCTTTTGCCCAGCTCCCCAGACTATCCAGATCTCACTGAATGACAGCACAGCCTTACAGTGTACAGTGTACAGCCAATGTTCCCAGTTTGGTATCATCAGCAAACTTGCTGAGGGTACACTCTGTCCCCTCATCCATGTTGTCCATGAAGATGTTGAGTAAGACTGGACCTGGTACTGACCCCTAGAGAACACCATTAGTTACAGGTCTCAAACTGAACTCTTCACCATTGACCATGACACTCTGAGCTCTGCTATTTAGGCAGTTCATGATCCATCTCACCATCCGGTCTTCTAACTCACACTTTCTGAGTTCACCTAAGAGGATGTTATAGGAGATAGTGTCAGAAGCCTTGCTAAAGTCAAGGTCGGCACCATCCACTCCTCTCCCCATGTCTACCCATTCAGTCACACTATCACAGAATCCTTGTTGAACAGTAAACAGCATTACTCTTTCCAGGCTTTCTCTCTTACTTCCAGAGTCTGGGACTCCTGAGGGCTGGTCCTCAGGAGGAAGGCATTCAGTATCTCTGCCTTCTCTACATCTTCTGTCACCAGGGCTCACAAATCATTCA
Organism: Picus viridis; assembly: GCA_033816785.1. NCBI lineage: Eukaryota > Metazoa > Chordata > Aves > Piciformes > Picidae > Picus > Picus viridis. The sequence continues at coordinate 69,243,300 of CM066606.1, read as the reverse complement.
GCAGTGGGCCCATATTTTCCTTATTCTTCCTTTTGCCACTAATGTATTTTCAAGAAGCCCCTCTTGTTCTCTTTTAATTCCTTTGGTGGTTGTAATTCTAAAAGGGCTTTTGCATTCTTTGTTGCATTCCTACATATCCTGAAAACATTCCTATAATTCTCCCAAGTGAACAGTCAATTTTTCCACATACTGTGAACTTCTTTCTTCCACAAGCCTTTTTTTCAGCAGCTCCTCTCTCATCCAAGGTATCCTTCCTTCTCTACTCATTTTTTTTCACTCAAAAGGAATGCACTCAATTTTTTACTCAAAGGAATAACTGGAACTGTAATCACAGCAGCAACACAGGCTGACAGTCTTCATGCAACAATATTGATCTTTAACACACAGAAGGAGGGAAATATAGCAATTCAACAAGCCAAAAAGAGTATGACTGCCAAGACTATTGTCCTCAAGGATAGTGTCTTCTCATCAGAAGAGATTTAAACTACATCATCATGGGCCAGGTACAAGAAGACAGTAGTGGCAAAGTCTTTATTTCCCAGCAGTCTGGTCATGAGACTGTGTTTTGTTTTATGATAGCATGGCCAGCAGGAGCAGGGTAGTGATTATTCTCCTGTAAACAACACTGGTGAGGCTGCACTTCATAGACTGTGTTCAGTTTTGGGCCCCTTGGAAGGACACTGAATTGTTGGATTATGTTCAGAGAAGGTCAGCAAAGCTGACAAAGTGTTTAGAGAACAAGTCTTATGAAAAGCACCTGAGAACTGGGGTTGTTTGGTCTGAAGAGGAGGAGGTGGAGGGGAGACCTCATTGCTCTCTACAGCTACCTGAAAGAAGGTTACAGTGAGGTAGTTGTTAGGCTCTTCTACCAAGTAACTAGGATGAGAGGAAATGACTCAAGTTGCACTAGTGGAGGTTTAGATTGGATGTTAAGACAAATCTCTTTACTGAAAGCGTGGTCAGGCATTGGAACAGGGAATTGATGAATTCATGATCTCTGGAGATGTTCAGAAGGCATGTAAACACACTTCAGGACATGGTTTACTGGGCACGGTAGTGTTGGCTTAGCTGGAATTGATGATCATAGAGGTCTTTTTCAACTTAATGATTCTATGACTTTTCCGCAAACAGTGACTCAGAAAGCCTGGCAAATTACAACATATATTTGGTATTAGATCAACTAAATGAAATGCCTGCACAATAGGGTTCAATCCAGACTGAATCTGTGAGGTAGGTTTTGTTTAAACTTGAAGTCGTAAACATATATTTGACAGAAGAAGATAACCACAAAGATATAGCAGCTCTCAGAAGTCAACAATCAAAACCAGGTGTTTACAAAAATTCAGACATGAAGTATACTGTTACAAATTATCAGTGGGGAAAAATCTTGAGGAGTTTAGACAGTTCCCAGTATTGCTAACAGTCTGTCACAATCTTAATTTTCCATTTTAGCCTTATAAAGGTGTACTCAGTACATTCATTCACTCTCCTCCTACTATGTCTCAGTATACTACGACCACAAGTATTTCTTGTACTATTTTCAAATTACTGCATGCAGCATGTGGTAAACTGATATACAAAAGGCAGCAGGTATCGGGGAACAATAACTGCTCTGCTTCTTTTACAAATGATGCTGAGTGTCAAGCTGAGAAGTGACACTGGGCATGTTCACCCATTTGGGAATTTTTGTGCAGCTTCTGAGATCATTAAAAAAAGGCTCAGCATCACCAATGATCCTGTCACATAGAATCATAGAATCACATCATCACATGCAAGGCCCACATTACAATCCAGAGCATTTTAGCCAAAGGGGTTTGGATTTAGGAAATGTCTGGATGAAACTGAATGTTTGTAAGCATATCCTAGCATAACCACTGATTAAGGATGCTAGAGGGACCTATCCTGAATCTGCAAACACCAAGTCTGTAATAGAATGCATGTTATCACCCTGAAAGGTTTTCAAGCAGTGGGGTTTTGTGAAGACTTAATCCCCTAGACTCTTTATCTCATGTAGAAACTTGCATGCACTTCAGAAACAAATCCTTTAAAATTATGCATATTTTTTTTTGTACAGAATATTTTACTTTCCTTATAGCTTCTGGGCAGCAATGAGCACAGGCCTCTGGGATGATATACAATCATAAGGATGAAAGGCTTCCTTCATTTCCTGCATTAAGATTTCAGCAGGGGGATATACATCTTATAACTGAAAGAAAATCCAGTAACGTCAGCATCTTGTCTTCTATGCCTCACTAGAAGGGTGTAGGCATAGCAGCTGGATCCAACATCAAAGATGATTTGCAAGAGTCATTACTCACTGTGACATTCCTGGTGAATATAAAGAACTTCACCGACATCAAAGGAAGGTGCAGTTTGTGTTCCTATGGTAATACAGGATCTGCTTTGCGTGCCAAACTACTCACCTCTGTTTGCCAGCAAGATGACTGGAGGTCTAAATATTTGTCTGTGCAGGAAAGGTTTCTCTGTGCATGTGGTCATTGCATCTGCCACCACATGTCCTCAGCCACAGAAAACTCTTCAACTAACATGGTAAACATATTTTTAAAGACTTCTCTCAACTTCAGCACCTGACAGTGCAGAAATGGATGTGGTTTATAAATGTCGTTAAGATACCCTTTGGCTCAATTTCCCTGTCTTAGAAATCTTCCCTCAACATCAGTGTGTTTGCTTGATCACACTGCCTCTTTTTCCCATGCCCCTCAAATGTAGAATGAATGAGACTAGGTATTTCCCTGGCAGCATCGGTATATCTGAGAATGCCTTAATCTGTTGTTCATGCTGTTGTCTATTCACTTGCTTAATGCAAATCTTCTCTAATTCAACAGAGGATTTTTCCATTTATCTTCATGCTACTACAAAACGAAGTAAGGCCAAAAAAGGTTCTTCACGGTAATAGAATCATAAAATAGTTGGAAAAGACCATTCAGATCATCAACTGTTGACTTTGAACTACTAAGACACCATTAAAACATGTCCTTCAGCACCATATCTATACATCTTTTAGAATATAGAATAGAATAGAATAGAATAGAATAGAATAGAATAGAATAGAATAGAATAGAATAGAATAGGATTACCAAGGTTGGAAGAGACCTTGAAGATCATCGAGTCCAACCTGTAACCACAACCCCACAACTAGACCATGGCACCAAGTGCCACATCCAGTCCCCTCTTGAATGCCTCCAGGGACAGAGACTCAACCACCTCCCTGGGCAGCCCATTCCAATGACGAATCACTCTCTCGGTGAAGAACTTTCTCCTCACCTCCAGCCTAAACTTCCCCTGGTGCAGCTTGAGACTGTGTCCCCTTGTTCTGGTGCTGGTTGCTAGAGAGAAGAGCCCAACCCATTCCTGGCTACAACCACGCTTCAAGTAGTTGTAGAGAGCAATGAGGTCGCCCCTGAGCCTCCTCTTCTCCAGGCTAAACAGCCCCAGCTCCCTCAGCCTCTCCTCATAGGGCTTGTGCTCAAGGCGTCTCACCAGCCTTGTTGCCCTTCTCTGGACAAGTTCAAGTGTCTCGATGTCCTTCTTAAACTGAGGAGCCCAGAACTGGACACAGTACTCAAGGTGTGGCCTAACCAATGCAGAGTACAGGGGCACAATGACCTCCCTGCTCCTGCTGGCCATACTATTCCTAATGCAGGCCAGGATGCGGTTGGCCCTCTTGGCTGCCTGGGCACACTGCAGGCTCATGTTCAGCCTGCCACCAACCAGCACCCCCAGGTCCCTCTCTGCCTGGTCACTCTCCAGCCACTCTGACCCCAGCCTGTAGCGCTGCCTGGGGTTGCTGTGGCCAATGTGCAGAACCCGGCACTTGGATGTGTTAAATCTCATGCCATTGGACTCTGCCCATCTGTCCAGCCTGTCGAGGTCCCTCTGCAAAGCCTCTCTGCCCTCCAGCAGATCAACTCCTGCCCCCATCTCGGTGTCGTCCGCAAATTTACTGATGATGGACTCAATGCCCTCATCCAGATTAAATGCCTTCAGAGATGGTGATTCAACCAGTTCTCTGAGCAGCCTCTTCTAGTGCCTCACAACCTTTTCCATAAAGAGTTTTTTTCTACAATCCAATCTAAACTTCCACTGGTGAAACCTGAGGGCATTTCCTTTCATCCTGTTGCTATTTACATAGGAGAAGTGATAACACCTTCCTCACTACAGCCTCCTTTCAGGTAGTTTTAGAGAGTGAAACGGTCTCACTTCATCCTCTTCTCCAGACTAAACAACACCAGTTTCCTCAGCAACTCTAGGCTGGCTCCTAGATCTATGCTCTAGACTCTTCAACAGTGCCCTTCTCTGGACATGCTCCAGCAACTCAATGTCCTGCTTGCACTGAGGGGCCCAAAACTGAACACACTACTTGTTCAGTGGCCTCACTAGTGCTGAGCACAGAAGCACAATCACTTCCCTACTCTTGATGATCACACCTGATACAGGTAGGATGTTGTTGGCTTTCTTGGCCACCTGTGTACATTGCTGGCCCATATTTACCCAGCTGCTAAGCAGCACCCCCCGGTCCTTTTCTGCCTGGCAGCTTTCCAGCCACTCTTCCTCATGCCTGTAGGGTTGTTGTGACCCAGTTGCAGGGCTTGGCTCTTGGTTCTGCTGAACCTCATTCAACTGACCTCAGCTCATTGATTTGGCTTGTCCAGATCCCTCTGCAGAGCCCCTCTATGCACCATCAGACCAATAGTTCTGCCTATCTAGGTGCCATATACAAACTTATTGAGGGCGCATTAGATTCAGATAATAGTTAAATACATTAATCACAGTATCACAGTATCACCAAGGTTGGAAGAGACCTCAAAGATCATCAAGTCCAACCTATCACTACAGACCTCATGACTAGACCATGGTACTGAGTGCCACGTCCAATCCCCTCTTGAACACATCCAGGGACGATGACTCCACCACCTCCCTGGGCAGCCCATTCCAATGGCTAACAACTCTCTCTGAGATGAACATTCTCCTCACCTCCAGCCTAAACTTCCCCTGGTGCAGCTTGAGACTGTATCCTCTTGTTCTGGTGCTGGTTGCTAGAGAGAAGAGCCCAACCCACTCCTGGCTACAACCACGCTTCAAGTAGTTGTAGAGAGCAATGACGTCTCCCCTGAGCCTCCTCTTCTCCATGTTAAACAATTCCAGCTCCCTCAGCCTCTCCTCATAGGGCTTGTGCTCAAGGCCTCTCACCAGCCTTGTTGCCCTGCTCTGGACACGTTCAAGCATCTCAATGTCCTTCTTAAACTGAGGAGTCCAGAACTGGACACAGGACTCAAGGTGTGGCCTAACCAATGCAGAGTACAGGGGCACAATGACTTCTCTGCTCCTGCTGGCCACACTATTCCTGATACAGATGAGGATGCTATTGACCTTCTTGGCCACCTGGGCACACTGCAGGCTCTTGTTCAGGTGGCTGTCGATCAGCACCCCCAGGTCCCTCTCTGTTTGGCAGCTCTCCAGCCACTCCAACCCCAGCCTGTAGCTCTGCATGGGGTTGTTGTGGCCAAAGTGCAGCACCCAGCACTTGGATTTGTTGAATGCCATCCTGTTGGACTCTGCCCATCTGTCAGTAGGTCGAGGTCCCTCTGCAGAGCCCTTCTGCCTTCTAACTGATCAACATCTGCTCCCAACTTGGTGTCATCTGCAAATTTGCTGATGACTGACTCAATCCCCTCATCCAGATCATCAATGAAGACATTGAAGAGGATGGGGTCCAGCACTAATCCCTGGGGACGCCACTGGTGACTGGCCTCCAGCTGGAGGTGGCACCATTCGCCACCACTCTCTGGGCTCGGCCTTCCAGCCAGTTCCTAACCCAGCACAGAGTGCTCCTGTCCAAGCCACGAGCTGACAGCTTGGCCAGCAGTTTGCTGTGGGGGATGGTGTCAATAGCATTGCTGAAGTCCAGGTAGACCACATCCACAGCCTTCCCCACATCCACCAGGAGGGTCACCTGGTCATAGAAGGAGATCAGGTTGGTCAGGCAGGACCTGCCCTTCCTAAATCCATGTTGGCTGGACCTGAGTCTTTGGCCATCCTGCAGGTGCGCAGTTATTGCCACCAAGATCATAGAATCATAGAATCATAGAATCAGTCAGGGTTGGAAGGGACCACAAGGATCATCTAGTTCCAACCCCCCTGCCATGGGCAGGGACACCCTACACTAGATCACGCTGGCCAGAGCCTCGTCCAGCCTGGTCTTAAACACCTCCAGGGACTGGGCCTCAACCACCTCCCTGGACAACCCATTCCAGGGCTTCACCACTCTCATGGTAAAGAACTTCTTCCTCACATCCAGCCTGAATCTCCCCATTTCCAGCTTCATTCCATTCCCCCTAGTCCTATCACTACCTGAGATCCTGAGAAGTCCCTCCCCAGCCTTCCTGTAGGCCCCCTTCAGATACTGGAAAGCCACAATGAGGTCACCTCGGAGCCTTCTCTTCTCCAGACTGAACAGCCCCAACTCCTTCAGTCTGTCCTCATAGGAGAGGTGCTCCAGCCCTCTGATCATCCTCGTGGCCCTTCTCTGGACACGCTCCAGCACGTCCACATCTCTCCTGTAATATGGGCTCCAGAACTGGACGCAGTACTCCAGGTGGGGTCTCACCAGAGCTGAGTAGAGGGGAAGAAGCACCTCCCTTGACCTGCTGGTCACACTTCTCCTGATGCAGCCCAGGATCTGATTGGCTTTCCGGGCTGCAAGCGCACATTGAGAGCTCATGTCGAGCTTCTCGTCCACCAGCACCCCCAAGTCTCTCTCCTCGGGGCTGCTCTCCAGCCAGTCACTGCCCAGCCTGGATTTGTGCCTGGGATTGCCTCGACCCAGATGCAGGACCCTGCACTTGGTCTTGTTGAAGCTCATGAGGTTGGCTTGTGCCCACCTCTCCAGCCTGTCCAGGTCCCTCTGGATGGCATCCCTTCCCTCCAGCGTGTCCACTGCACCACACAGCTTGGTGTCATCAGCAAACTTGCTGAGGGTGCACTCGATGCCACTGTCCCTGGCACCCACAAAGATGTTGAACAAGACAGGTCCCAGGACTGATCCCTGAGGGACTCCGCTTGTCACTGGCCTCCACTGGGACATGGACCCGTTGACAGCCACTCTTTGGGTGCGGCCATCAAGCCAATTCTTTATCCATCTAGTGGTCCATCCATCAAACCCATGTGTCACCAGCTTGGAGACCAGGAGGTGGTGTGGGACAGTGTCGAAGGCTTTGCTCAAATCCAGGTAAACGACATCAGTTGCTCGCCCCTCATCTATTAATGCTGTCACCTGATCATAGAAGGCCACCAGGTTTGTCAGATAATCTGCTCCATCCTTTTCCCTGGCACTGAGGTCAGGCTGACTGGCCTGGAGTTTCCGGGTTCCTCCATCCGACCCTTCTTGTGGATGGGCACCACGCTGGCCAGTTTCCAGTCATCTGGGACCTCACCGGTCAGGCAGGACTGGAGGAAAATGATGGAGAGCGGCTTGGCCAGCTCATCTGCCAGCTCTCTCAGCACCCTAGGATGGATCCCATCCTGCCCCATGGACTTGTGAGTGTCCATGTGGCTCAGCAGGTCCCGAACTAATTCCTCCTGGATATCCAGGGCATTACACTGCTCCCTGACCCCATCACCCAGCTCAGGAGGCCACTCGTCCTGAACTCCTCCTGCCTTGCTGTTAAAAATTGAGGCAAAGAAGGTGTTCAGGACCTCAGCCTTTTCCTCGTCTTCAGTCACTGTGTTCCCCTCCAGGTCCAGTAGGGAGTGCAGGTTCTTCTTGCCCCTCTTTTTATTATCTTTCACAGAGGTGGCCAGTTTAAGTTCTAACTGGGCCTTTGCCTCTCTAATTTTTCTCCTACATAATCTAACAGCATCTTTAAACATATCAGGAGAAGCCTTCCCCTCCTTCCAAAGGTGATACAGCCTCTTTTTTCCCCGCAGTTCCTCCAGGAGCTGCTTGCTCATCCAGGCTGGTCGCCTTCCCCACCGGCTCATCTTTCGGCACATGGGAACCGCCAGTTCCTGTGCCTTCAAGAGCTCCTGTTTGAAATAGCTCCAACCCTCCTGGACCCCTCGGTTCTTGAGGGCTGGTACCCAGGGAATTTTGTGAATAATTTTCTTAAACAGGCTGAAGTTTGCTCTCTGGAAGTCCAAGGTGAGGGTTCTGTTGGTGCTCCTCCCTATCTCCCTGCATATTGCAAACTGGCCTCAATAACTGGGGAACGCTACTTGTGACCAGTCTCCATCTAGATTTAACTCCATTCACCACAACCCTTCAAGATTAGCCTTCTAGTTGCATTTTCATCTGGTGAAATGTATGCGCATCCATGCAATGTGTAGCCAGTTTCACTAGGAATATGCTGTGGGAAATGGTTGAATAGCTTTACTAAATGAAAAATAGACAACACCAGCAGCCTTTTCCTCATCCACTAAGTAGGTCAGCTTCTCATAGAAGAAAAGCACATTAGTCAAGCAGGGCCTGGTTTTCATGAACCCAATGTAACTGGGCCAAATTGCCTAGTTTTCCTGTGCATGCCACGTGATGGTACTCAAGATGATCAGCTCCATAACCTTCCCCAGCACCAAGGTGAAGGTGACAGGCGTGTAGTTCCTTAGATCCTTCTTCTGGCTCTTCTGGTAGATAGGCATCAATGAGCAATGGTAAACAGTGAAACTAGTAGTGTAGAGAGGCTCTGGATCTACATTCATCAAGATATCACAGGATGAGGCAAAACTTTCAAATTTTGGAAAGCCATTACATTTGTGACGAGATGAAGCAGTGAAAATAGCATAATACTTTTCTTTATAGCAGCTTAGATCCATTTTTGTGCACAATGAGAACAAAATTTTTCTGACACTGTTACTGTCTAAAAATAAGGTGCAACCTGGTTAATTCTATTCTATTCTATTCTATTCTATTCTATTCTATTCTATTCTATTCTATTTCTATTCTTTCTATTCTATTCTATTCTATTCTATTCTATTCTATTCTATTCTATTCTTACTCAAGGTGCAGCTATCAGAGCAGTTATGTTTAACAGGAGCCCAAATCCATAGAACAGGGTGAAAACAACTTTTTCTGAAGAGCGGAAAATTATTATTATGTATTATTTGTGTTCTGGTAGCTATTGAAACATTTTCACTTTCAGAAAGGCACTTCTTGGTTCACAAAGTTTGCAGGCAGAAAAACAATGTACAAAGCACAGGAGGGATGATTAAAGACTAGAGTCTCTTGCATTGGAACAGTGAATTTTCACTGTTAAAGTTTAGTATGTGAAATAAGTAACTGACAATACTCATTTGAAGTCACAGCAGCAGTATTGGTATTTTTCTGGACAGTGGTACTAGAATAATGGTTTACTGCATAAAGTTAGTCTAAACTTCCATTATGTTCAAACCTACTCTTTAGTAATACTTTTGCAGTCTGTTACCTGAGGAGAGACTGAGCGAGCTGGGGTCAGGTAGCCTGGAGTAGGCTCAGGGGGAGACCTTACTGCTCTCTATAACTACCTGAAGGGAGGTTGTAGACAGGCAGAGGTTGGTCTCTTCTGCCTGGTGGCCAGCACCAGAACAAGAGGACACAGTCTCAAGCTGAGCCGGGGGAGGTTTAGGCTGGATGTTAGGAAGAAATTCTGCACAGAGAGTGTGATTGCCCATTGGAATGGGCTGCCCAGGGAGGTGGTGAAGTCACCATCATTGGAGGTGTTTAGGAGGAGACTTGATGGGGTGCTTGGTTGCATGCTTTAGTTGATTAGGTGGTGTTGGATGATAGGTTGGACACGGTGATCTCGAAGGTCTCTTCCAACCTGGTCTGGTCTATTCTATTCTATTCTATTCTATTCTATTCTATTCTATTCTATTCTATTCTATTCTATTCTATTCTACTCTACTCTACTCTACTCTACTCTACTCTACTCTACTCTACTCTCTATCATAGCATCTTGCAGCAGCATCACATGGCTAATCCTAAGGTCTCTCTTGGTAAGACTGATATTTCTACCAGACATTCTGAGAATACAAGGTAGCAGAGCATGTTGCTAGATTTTTAGTGCTAGTGCTCACCAGTGCAATACCTAATTTTGGAGGTTATGTAACATACTGATATATTCGTAATTTAATTTTCATGTTGATCTAGTAGTTGCAGGTGCATATGAAATTCCATTTGTTTTCCATGAAGTCCAAATTATTTAGATTAAAATCAGTTTCTCACCTGGGACATCAGTTTTCATTTTCATCAAAGTAACCAGATTTCTAGAAGCCAATTTCAAGCCCTTTTAATGAAAATGTTTAGATAAATGGTATCAAATCCTTGGATTCTTAAAGCATGATATTTTAAAAAATATTTGGACAAAGTGAATATTGTGCTACTCAGGAATTTCTGGCAATGAAAGGGTGTTTTAACTTTTGGATTGTCTTGTTCCACGTAATTGCTTACAGTGAGCATCTTAGTCACAACTGTGTTGGCATATACTTTTTGAGGAAACTTTCTTAGTGAGTATCAGTGCAGTAAGATAAGGTGCCCTTTCTAGTACATTTGACACAAAGAGCTAATGAATGATTTATATACAGTCACTTGGTAAAACACCACAAGGCTTTGTGGAAATAAAGGGAATAATACAATTTCTGCTCTTCTTTGACCCAGTGAGAAAGGAGATCTATCAAAGTATGGGGAAGCAGGAGGGAGAAGGGAGGAAGTGTAAACGGCAACCCTTAGATCCTGTTACCTTTTGCCACCTGTGGCATTGGTCTATCAAGTATGATAACAGACTGACTGGGCTGCAGGAAGAAGGCAGGAAACAGGAGAATATAAGGTCTACATCTTATTTCTATGGATGTGACCTGCTGCCTGTGGGACACCACTCTGTGATAGTGTGCCAATGTAGCTGCCTGATAACTCTGATGCAAACAGTGTGGTGACACTAGGCAGGCCTCAGCATCATCACAGGAATCATGTGGAAAAAAAGACCATTTCCCCATACCAGGTAACATAAGAACCATGCCCAGCTCTTCCTGAGATTCTTGACCACAGCTGCAAGCAGCAGTGGAGTGCAATCCTAGTTTCGTTAAAATGACCTGGGAAGTTCCCACTTGCTTAACTGTAACGTGATCCATCTATAGTAGCTGCAATTGTACGTAAGCTTCTCTGCCTTACGGAGGAGCAGCCTGTGGATATGAACAGATCCAAACCTGCCAATAATAGATGATGTCTATGATGGTAGAACTTTTGCTCTACAAGTGTAATTTTGTAATAAAATCTGATTTCTCAACTCCACGTGCTGAATTGCTCTCAATTTTTGTCTTACTTGTGATATATTTTCTTTTCCATTTTTTTCACTTTTATCTGGAGCATTCAAAACTGAACTTTACTGTGAAGTTATTTAAGTGGTCATTAAAGTCGTCATTAGGCACCTTTTCCAATGACACAGATACGAAGAGGCAATTAGTGCCATGATTTGGTTCATTAGATGGTGTTGGGTGATAGGTTGGACTCAATGATCTCAAAAGTCTTTTCCAACCTGGTTAATTCTGTATTCTGTAAGATACAGGGACAAAGCCACGTTTGGAGAAGTTAAGTTCTGAATTACTCAAATACATGTTTCATCAATGCTTATTTTCAGCTGAGTGAAAACAGTGGTTACATTGTCTAATGAAGTGATTTCTAGCTGTGAATTAGAAACACAGGAAAAAAACCCCTGGGGTAACCTTAGCTGATTAATTGTGCTTTCACAAGAACTACCTAGGTAAAGAGGTTTTCTGATGGTGTGGTCTGACTGAAAGTCTTTCTACTAAAAGTGAACTATCTTTTTGTGCAGTGCAGATAGGTCACTTCCCTTGGAAACTTCATATATTTGAAAAAATATACTACAAATAATAAGAGCAAAGCATGCTCTTCAGCAATTAGCAGCTGCAAAAGAGTAAATATTTATTCCATTGAAGACAGAGATATAAATTTGATGATGTCACCACCGAAATCAGAATTTCACTGAGTTTTTCCTAAGTAAACTGCAAGTGTTACTTAAAATCACACAATCATGAGGGTCACTTTCACTGGTCAACCGGGTACCATGTAGTAGTCCAGTTCATAGACTAGACTTACATCACAGGCTCTAGTTAAGCGAGGTAGAAAGGGGGAAGCACCCTACATGAAATATCTTTAAATCAATTCATCCTGCTGAATAATTACATGGAGTTAGTGTGGGCATATCTGCACACTACTGCAATCTACAGAATGGACATAAGAAAGGAGCATCTCCTATAGGTTGGCAGAATCTCAGTTTGGCTGTGGCAAAACTGTTTTAAGTGGTTTCTGTCCTTCCACTTTCATCTGCATCTGATATCCTCTATGAAAGGATATGGATTAAATTAAGCCTTTCAAAGAACACTTTTCTTCTATATTTTTTTAAAAATTCATTATTTTATTGATTTAATTGTTCTGTGATTAGCCTTGTCATTCTGATGAATGGATTCAAGAGCAGCTTGATAGTATGAACAATTATTTTGGGGAAGAGAGAGACAGGAAAACCTTAACCAAGTTGTACATCTGGAGCAAATGTCCATAGAGTGATCTCTCAGATGCAGGCATTGTTCATACAAAACAGTGTATAGAATGCTTGTGAATAATGTCTCAGTGTAGAACACAGAGAATTTGTTCTTCTCACTGAAAATGTGTGAGTTTCGATCCAGTTTTGAAGTGACTTATTTTCTTAGGGAAAACTGTATGTTTCAACTATATTTGAAATATTTTTTTTTCTTCTTTATCCCTTAGTGTCATGTTAAGGAAATATCAGAATGTGATGCAATAAGATCATTTGCAGAAAAAATCAATATTGGAAGTGGGACTGTTTACAGAGACAGTACTGGAAGTTGTTCAAATATTTCTTTAAAATTATAGGAATAAGAGCACCTCTTCAGTTCAGGGACATATCTTTCAGTTTCTTGGTTTAGGCTGAGACAGATTGCTCTTTTACCTCTTCCAAAGGGGCAAAAGAAAATCTCTCACACAAAGGATTGGGTAGGACTGGAAAGTTTAAATGGAAATGCTATTCACAACTACATGCAACAGTACAGACCATATAAAACACACAAAAATCCATAGTCTGGGCTCTACTCAGAACCCCATTAAGCCAAAGCTTCACATAAACCTCCCTTTAAAACCAGGCAAACCAAACCCAAGCTTTCATGCCTCCGCCCCACCTCTTTATCTCCCCATACCAAACCAGTGTGATGCAGCAAAAATTCAGCTTGGCAGCTCCAGGCCCCAATTAGGCTGCTCTAGGCCTAATTGGCAGCATTACCAAGGTTGACACTAGCCCTTCCCTGCAAAAGAGGTAACAACCCATGAATCCTTCCCAGGAGGAGAGAGGGATGGAAAAGGAAAACCAGCAGAAATGCTTGTTTTTGTAGGGACTTACAAGAATGAAATGCCAAAGTTACACTTTTCTAGTCCACTTCTTGGACCACTCTAACCTCTGGAGGTCTGTGACTTTGTGGTTCTTAAAGGCACCTAGCCTCTAAACTACTACATGTAATAACTTTATCACTGTACCCTGATTTCACTGAAAATCTGGGGAGGAGGTTAGTAAATTAATGCTTTTTGTTTGTGTCTTTCTTCTGACTAGTTGAAACCCTGTGCTGCCAGCTTTTCACACAACCATTGTGAGCAGGGCTGTATTTTTTGAATGCTTCAGACAGAACTTGTTTTAGAAATACAGAAGGACAGTATGATACTGCTATTGCAAGTGATCCAAAGGAGATAATATTTCTTTTCATTAGTATTTGCTCTTATTAAGGGAAATAACAAGCAGTCTTCACTATTTAAAGTTCTCAGAGTTAAAATAGATCTTAAAAGGAAAAACATTCCTTTCCCAGATGTAATTAAGAATAAGATGGAATTTGTCTTGGTTTGCCAAATTCCTATTGCTTTCTGGTCCTCTATTTCTCTGACAGCTCTTCTTTTATTGATAGTTCATGTGCCATAATGCTTTGAGATAGGGCAAAAAAATACCAAATGAAAAATAGTGACAAGAGGAAAATTCTATTTCGTGACATCTATAACCCCACTGACACAGACACCAAAAAAAAGTAATTTTTTACACCTTTTAAAATATATTTGTGTTTTAAATAAAATTTTCACTGAACAAAAGACATTTATCAGTGTTATTCAGTGACAGTTCAGGCAAGCATGCAGTCATTAACTGAAACACCCTGTGGTCAGGCTGCTGACTGCTCTCTTCAGGAAATTCCAGCCAGAAGCTGGCTCTTAATGTATCAGTCTTTTGTAATCCTAATCTTTGTTAAAGATGAAGGGGCAGCATTGGAACACTGATGTCACTCATACTGTTAGTATAGCCCCTGCATAACCAACACCAGAATCCAAACTTTAATGACAGATGTCTAGGGCAGCAGAAATCACTACACACCTTCTTCCAAGTTAGGGACTTCAATTTTTATAGGTACAATCTACGCCTGCTGTTTCAGTATTCTTGGTACTAGCTGACACTTGTCAGAATACTTTATTTTAAAAGTTGTAGCTTTATTAAATTTTTCTCATCTGAAATTTTCACTCCTAAAGATAAAAGTCAATCCAGCAGTATAAGCAGCACTCAGACCAGTTTGCTCCCTGAGAACAAAGACACAATGAGATATTATCTTACCTGTGTTAGAAAATTCTGGAGATTTTTGAAATGTCTAGTGTTTTCTATTTCAAATCTGGAAAATTTTGTATTTGTACCAAGAATGTGTCTTGTGTTGTTAGGGTGAAAATTTCCTAGACTTTATTCTTGCATATGGTCCAGCCCAGAGCTGTCCAAGACAATACCGTAGATGCCAAATATGCAGTGCTAGTGACAGTAGGCAGTACTGAATCAGAATCAGAAACAGGGACACTGTATTGCTTGTGTTTCCTCTGACCTCATTGCTGGGTGAAGGAATAGGAGGGAGCTGGAAGGCCCCAAATTTGTAGAAACAAAATACAAGAGGCAGATATGGGAGTAGGATACAGGCTGCACTGGGAGAGGCAAGTGCCTGTTGTCATGAACCTGAAAGACATCTGTGGAAGAGCTAGGGAGAAACTGAGAATGGGAAAGAGAGCACAGAGAAGGAAAGTGAGCCTGGATATGAAGCATATCTGAAACACATATCTAATAAAACAATGAAATTGAAAGCTTATGAAGGAGGCAGACAAATCAAATAAAACTGAGACTGCTCAAGCCAAGTGAAGAAAGAAAATGATAACATAACCTGGCCCTTCGTCATCAGTGTAAAATTACAGTTTTGTTTCCATAGCAATAGAAACTGGTGAATGAGCTACTCACACTGCATGCCAATGAACACTTCCAACTCTCTAGCATGACTGTAGGTTGCCATAGCAACGATTTTTATACTAGATATCACGTTATCAAAATTCATTACTAATAGTATCCAAGGTGTTGTATTTCTTGTTAATCTTAGCATATTTTAAAATATTTGTTGATTAAGAGCTTGCAAGTATAGAGAAGGCAAACCCACAAATGAGATCCTGACCACAGCAACACAGGCATTAATCTAGAGTTCAGGGTTGCTGGAAGTGCACTAGGGAATTATGTGGATGCTGCTGGCAAGAGAGTCATGGTGGTTTGCTCTCCCTCTGCAGCATCATCAGCTGGAAGAGTTGGTGCTATGTTTTTCAATGACTTTACACATTTATGTACAGGGGAAACTGAGGGATCGTATGTTCAGTAATAATTTTATCTCAGAATGCAGATCTTTAGGAGGTACAGCGATCTAAAGGAATAACACTGCAAGACCCTTTGTTACATGAACAAAGAGTTGTTATATATATAGAGTGCGTTTGTCTGAATACAAGTACCTTAAACTAGTTTTCAGGGTCAGAGGAAACTGAAGGATCAAATCTCTTTCATTATTAATTTTTTTTGTTTTGAACATATGATCTTGTTAACCATGCTCTTGTACAAGTAAGCCTATTTCATAGCAAGGCCAGCTCCCCATAAGCCCTTCCAATTTTGCTGGTGCAGCAGGACTGTTTTATGTTGTGTTCTGTGCAGCTGGTACTGATAGAGGTAGGCTGAGGTTCCACTTTTGAGCCTGGCAGATTGCTTCACTTAAACCAATTCTGCAAAACTCCACCAGCCTAGGTCTAAGTCAATAATGTGCAAATAGAGTTCAGCTCTCCTATGAGTGTTTTTACTGCATGAAACTGAGGAGGTTTAATGCATACCCTGCAGGGCAATATGGGGGCAGCTGTATGTGCTGTGCAAACAATAGAGGAAAAGCTGCAGAAAACCAGATTTTTCTCAGTCCTGTCCATTCTGCCAGTGGAAACAGTTTGTGGCACAAAATAGCTCCTGAATAGTTCCTGAGCACTGTCTCAAAGATAGAGTTAGGCTAAGCCAAAACCATGTCTCATGCCATACTCATACTTAGGCATCATGGACAGTCGGACTTGATCCCCAACCCAGTACAGAATGGTACTTTTGGTGCTGTAAATATTGTCATTTGAGAGAATAATCTTGGGAAGAATCAATGTTTTGTGGTCCCATTCTTATAGTCTTTCCAATGGATTAACTATTGGCAGGACACTTGGCTAGATGGACTGCGGTCTGTCTGAATACATCATTCTTATGTTTGTTAAGTTGCCTCGTATGTAGGAACCCCGCTGGAAACTCTTGTTCTGACACTGATTGAAAGAACTGCCTCAAACTGCGCAGCAGAAATTTCTTCCTTTCTAGGACCACGCTTGTTCTCTTCTATATAAATTGGGCAGCTGGCTGAGGTCTTTTGTTCCTGCCCACATCTTTTCTGTGGTTGAATTTCTAGGGCATCCCCACATGGCAGGAAAAGAAAAAGCCTTTGGAAACCACAGCATCACCATTAACTAAGTATAATTCATAACTATTCATGGTCACAGACTACTTTCCATCTAAAAAGTGAGTATTGTACAGAGGGCATATTGTATTTCTATACTTTCCTGAGATGTATGAAAAAATGTCATGTTCTTCTAGCCATGACTTTAACACATATGCTTTTTAACTGCAGTTGTTTTAACGTCTGACCCTTCTGCTCTTTCTCCCCTACTGACCTGAACCATTACCAAGTTGAATGTTGCAGCTGAATGTTGCAAGATACTATACAGTATGGGTTAATTAATGGGTAATTAATGGGGGGAACCATGTGTCTCAGTTGGTAGCACATAAGACTCTTACTGGGAATGTCATGAGTTCAAGCCTGCAGTGGGCAGGCGTGTTCTCTCCGGGCAGCAATGTCCTCTCTTTTACCAGGGAGGTGGTGGAGTCACCGTCCCTGGAGGTGTTCAAGAGGGCATTGGACGTGGCACTTGGTGCCATGGTCTAGTCATGGGGTCGGTGGTGACAAATTGGTCTTGATGATCTTCGAGGTCTCTTCCAACCTTAGTGATACTGTAATTTCTTTTGTCATCCAGAGCTTCATGCCCTACAGATAGATGTAAACAGCTAGGCCACTTGTAAGGAAGGTACCTTCACAGAAGCCTGCTAAGAAAAGGTCAGGGAGGGATAGTCATAGCAACAAAGGAAAAAAAGCAGAAATGAATAAACAACACACAGGGTGTACACTCAACATTTTCAGTATATATAAATGGCTTTTCTGGAGTGGTTGGAGTCACTACCACCCTGTTACATATTAGGTCATTAAGGCATGAAGGTCACATTACAGGGAACTACTAGTTTTGGTAATAGTTCTTCTCAGTTCTTAAACCTGTTAAGAACACAAGGGAACATCGCCTTTTAAGGTTAGGGGAATCTTCTGACTTTTTTCCTCCTAGCTGTTTGCTGTGTATTAGAAGAACCAGCAGTGGGGTTCCCTTCCCTTCCCTTCCCTTCCCTTCCCTTCCTTCCCTTCCCTTCCCTTCCCTTCCCTTCCCTTCCCTTCCCTTCCCTTCCCTTCCCTTCCCTTCCCTTCCCTTCCTTCCCTTCCCTTCCCTTCCCTTCCCTTCCCTTCCTTCCCTTCCCTTCCCTTCCCTTCCCTTCCCTTCCCTTCCCTTCCCTTCCTTCCCTTCCCTTCCCTTCCCTTCCCTTCCCTTCCCTTCCCAAACCTTCCCTTCCCTTCCCTTCCCTTCCCTTCCCTTCCCCTTCCCTTCCCTTCCCTTCCCTTCCCTTCCCTTCCCTTCCCTTCCCTTCCCTTCCCTTCCTTCCTTCCCTTCCCTTCCCTTCCTTCCTTCCTTCCCTTCCCTTCCCTTCCTTCCCTTCCCTTCCCTTCCCTTCCCTTCCCTTCCCAAACCTTCCCTTCCTTCCCAAACCTTCCCTTCCCTTCCCAAACCTTCCCTTCCCTTCCCTTCCCTTCCCTTCCTTCCCTTCCCTTCCCTTCCCTTCCCTTCCCTTCCCAAACCTTCCCTTCCCTTCCCAAACCTTCCCTTCCCTTCCCAAACCTTCCCTTCCCTTCCCAAACCTTCCCTTCCCTTCCCTTCCCAAACCTTCCCTTCCCTTCCTTCCCAAACCTTCCCTTCCTTCCCTTCCCTTCCCTTCCCTTCCCTTCCCTTCCCTTCCCTTCCCTTCCCTTCCTTCCCTTCCCTTCCCTTCCCTTTCCCTTCCCTTCCCTTCCCTTCCCTTCCCTTCCCTTCCCTTCCCTTCCTTCCCTTCCCTTCCCTTCCTTCCCTTCCCAAACCTTCCCTTCCCTTCCCAAACCTTCCCTTCCCTTCCCAAACCTTCCCTTCCCAAACCTTCCCAAACCTTCCCTTCCCTTCCCAAACCTTCCCTTCCCTTCCCAAACCTTCCCAAACCTTACCTTCCCAAACCTTCCCAAACCTTCCCAAACCTTCCCTTCCCAAACCTTCCCAAACCTTCCCAAACCTTCCCAAACCTTCCCAAACCTTCCCTTCCCAAACCTTCCCAAACCTTCCCTTCCCAAACCTTCCCAAACCTTCCCTTCCCTTCCCAAACCTTCCCTTCCCAAACCTTCCCAAACCTTCCCTTCCCAAACCTTCCCTTCCCAAACCTTCCCAAACCTTCCCTTCCCAAACCTTCCCAAACCTTCCCAAACCTTCCCTTCCCTTCCCACAGGAAAACTGGAAGCTTTGTAGTATTAATGTTTGTCTGCTATCCTGAAACCATGAAGGAAGAGGCAGGCTTCTTTAGAGCACCTTACTGCACACAGACAGATGTTGTGAAATCTTCAGTACACTAGCTGCAAATAGAATTTAAAAAAAAAAAGTTATCTGTGCAAAATATGACTCCTCACCATTCTTCTAGAAATACACCTGCAGGGTGCCTTAATCTCATTAGGTAAAGCAGTATTGAGGAATAACATTATCTGAATATTACAGAACCTGTGGGACCTACTTCAGGAGGACACTGCTTAAATGCAGAGGCAAACCTTTTAGTGTAGCTCATTATAAGACATTATAGGATTCACCTTGCAGCATGGACTTTTCTGCAGAAGATCTGGTACTCACCACTGACTGTTAAGTTCCAGCTTTCTCACCTGATATCTGCTGGGATGATGTGAGGTGGAAAGAATGGCATGGGATTCTGATGAGTGTCATAACTCAAAATGCTGGAATGTCACCTATTGAAAAAGCAAATGCGATCTGAATACAAGAAACTGGCACTGAGACAATAGATCACAAAGGTAATTAAAGACATATTTTTACTGCTGTTGTTTTACTACCTAGTTCTCACTTTTTAATTTAAATGTTTGACAAATATTTGTATGCTTTGTCCCAGCACTGAAAAGTACATGTCCTGTCTTGTCTCATTATGAAAATTCATTATTTAGTACCTCCAAGATAAAGTACTGAATTTCAATGTGCAAAACCAAAATCAGACAAAATGATTCCCCACCTCCCAAGTCTTCAAAATACAGGTGTCAGGTTATGGTGCAACACTCACCTTGGTATGGTAGAACAAGAGATAGCTAGGACCAACTACAGGTTGTAGATATTTGCAGTTTGAACAGAGCAGTAAATGTTAATACAAAATACAAAATTAACCAGGTTGGAAAAGACCTTTGAGATCATCAAGTCCAAGCCATCACCCAACACCATCCAATCAACTAAACCATGGCACCAAGAGCCTCATCCAGTCTCTTCCTAAACACCTCCAGTGATGGTGACTCCACCACCTCCCTGGGCAGCCCATTCCAATGGACAAACACTCTTTCTATGAAGAATTTATTCCTAACATCCAGCCTAAACCTCCCCTGGTGCAGCTTGATGCTCTCATTCTGTCCCAGGCTGCCTGGGAGAAGAGACCAACCCCGACCTGGTTACAACCTCCCTTCAGGTAGTTGTAGACAGCAAGAAGGTCTCCTCTGAGCCTCCTCTTCTCCAGGATAAGCAACCCCAGATCCCTCAGCCTCTGCTCCAAACCCCTCACCAGCTTTGTTGCCCTTCTCTGAACACGTTCCAGCAAGTCAGCATCTTTCCTAAACTGAGGGGCCCAGAACTGGACACAGGACTCAAGGTGTGGCCTAACCAGTGCAGGGTACAGGGGCACGATGACTTCCCTGCTCCTGCTGGCCACACTATTCCTGATGTAGGCCATGCTGCCATTGGCCTTCTTGGCCACCTGGGCACACTGCTGGCTCATGTTCTGCCTACTATCAACCAGTCCCCCAGGTCCCTCTCTGCCTGGCCACTCTCCAGCCACTCTGACCCCAGCCTGTAGCACTGCATGGGGTTGTTGTGGCCAATGTGTAGAACTTGGCACTTAGATATGTCAAATCTCATGCCCTTGGACTCTGGCCATCTGTCCAGCCTGTCAAGGTCCCTCGGCAGAGCTCTCCTAACCTCTAACAGATCAACACCTGCCCCCAGCTTGGTGTCATCTGCAAACTTACTAATGGTGGACTCAATCCCCTCATCCACATCATCAATAAAGATACTGAACAGGATGGGGCCCAGCACTGATCCCTGGGGACACCACTAGTGACTGGCTGCCAGCTAGATGTGGCACCATTCACCACCACTCTCTGGGTTCTGCCCTCCAGCCAGTTCCTAACCCAGCCCTGTTGTCAAGACACATTGGCATTCTTTTGCTTTAAATGGTGCTCTGGGGCTGGGGAAAAAGCAGACAACATTTCCCAGTTAGAAGCAATGCAGCCACAATGAATGACTGGGGATGGAAGAGGCTTTTCATGGACTGTGGTTGCTAGGTGACACACAGTAGCATGTATTTCTGGAAACTCACAGCGCTGAATGAGACATTGAGCACTGTTTCACCTAGAATATTTTAATAATGGGCAAAACAGTCAAATACTAATGTGAAATGTTATCATGAATATTTTGTGAATATTGTATTTTGGTGAAGTGTTAATGGTGTTATATGAGATTGTATGTGACAATCAATACTAAGACATTATTCCACTGTTGGTGGAAGTGATCAACCCCATGGTTTGCAGATATTTCTTTTGGGGTTGTCAAGCCTCATACTGGTGGTAGGATCATAACTATTTGGAGGCAATACTCTCTTCCCTGAAACACAATAGAATTTGCATAGTTGGCCTTTTCAAGCTGTCATGATTTGTAAGGTGAATTCCCATTCCACCCCTCATTACAAAGTACTATCCAAGGCTTTTAGACTGCTTTGGAGAATTCATGGACTACTAATTCTGAACACTGCCAGATTCATGATTGTGATGACTTCCATGGAATTGTAAAGGCACTATATGAATTGGGATATTTCGTCAGTAGAATCAAAGTTTTTTAAAAAGAGCCATATCCCTGGATCATTAAGGCTTTATAGTTATATGCAATATTTTTGCATGTATTGAATAATATTTCCCCCTCAAACTTACTAAAGTTTGCTGAGTCAGATGCTGAGTTAAAGCAAGAAGTTCAAACATTAGATACCATCTTATCAGGATCAGTGACCATGACTATCCATGGCATGTATTAGGATGATGCTGATAATATAATGATTTCTTTCAACATATGTGTTTATATTCACATCATCAGACAGGTCTTCCCTTGTTCCTTGCTACAGGTGCTGGTGCACCAAATACTGTTTCACCTATTTTATGTAGATAGGACTTGGGCAGAGGAAACTGGTTATTTTTTTATTTTATTTTTTCCTCCACAGACCTTCCTCCTGTTTGGTGTAGGTGTGTGAGAATGCAAAGTATTCTTATTTTAGCAAACATAATTCCTTTTGCTTTTTTAATCTGGCACTAAAATGTCTGCCTGTTCACAATTTGTTCTGAGTAATTGTTCTGCAGGAATGATTACCCAAATTCATAAAGACTTTGAAGGGGCACAGATGAATGGGAGACTAGTTATTTGATGTCAAAGAAAGAGTGGGTTTATCAGTCACACTGCTGCAGTTTTTAACAATGCTTCAGCATTGTGTATTCCAGAGCAAGAGGAAAGATCGATGGTTCCAAACAGTGGGAGAGATGGATAATGTTGGGTGGGTACATGAAACAACAAAAGGAAGATTAGTCCTAACAGAAATCTTGGAATTTGTTTCTGTGGCTGCATGCTTCCACAGATGATGTATGGTTGTTACATTTGTCTGAAACTTTGAACACTATGAAAAGGAAAATAAAGAGTTAGAAGCAAATTAGTGGAATAATGGAAGGACTGCTCAAAGAAACCTCTACAACACTCAAACAACAACAATCAAAAACTTATATCCTGATTTTTTTTTTTTGGCATTTCTTCTGACTGTTTGGCTGCAAAAGAAGACAGTCTGCTTCATCAAATGAAGCTGCTGAATACATCCTTGGGTGTTAGAAACACATCAAGGTCTCCAAGCTGGTGACACATGGGGTTGATGGATGGACCACCAGATGGATAAAGAACTGGCTTGATGGCCGCACCCAAGAGTGGCTGTCAACAGGCCCATGTCCCAGTGGAGGCCAGTGACAAGTGGAGTCCCTCAGGGATCAGTCCTGGGACCTGTCTTGTTCAACATCTTTGTGGGTGACATGGACAGTGGCATCGAGTGCACCCTCAGCAAGTTTGCTGATGACACCAAGCTGTGTGGTGCAGCAGACATGCTGGAGGGAAGGGATGGCATCCAGAGGGACCTGGACAGGCTGGAGAGGTGGGCACAAGCCAGCCTCATGAGCTTCAACAAGACCAAGTGCAGGGTCCTGCATCTGGGTCGAGGCAATCCCAGGCACAAATCCAGGCTGGGCAGTGACTGGCTGGAGAGCAGCCCTGAGGAGAGAGACTTGGGGGTGCTGGTGGACAAGAAGCTAAACAGGAGCTCTCAATGTGCACTTGCAGCCCAGAAAGCCAATCAGATCCTGGGCTGCATCAGGAGAAGTGTGACCAGCAGGTCAAGGGAGGTGCTTCTCCCCCTCTACTCAGCTCTGGTGAGACCCCACCTGGAGTACTGCATCCAGTTCTGGAGTCCCTATTACAGGAGGGATTTGGATGTGCTGGAGCGTGTCCAGAGAAGGGCCACGAGGATGATCAGAGGGCTGGAGCACCTCTCCTATGAGGACAGACTGAAGGAGTTGGGGCTGTTCAGTCTGGAGAAGAGAAGGCTCCCAGGTGACCTCATTGTGGCCTTCCAGTATCTGAAGGGGGCCTACAGGAAGGCTGGGGAGGGACTTCTCAGGCTATCAGGTAGTGATAGGACTAGGGGGAACGGAATGAAGCTGGAAATAGGGAGATTCAGGCTGGACATGAGGAGGAAGTTCTTCACCATGAGAGTGGTGAAGCCATGGAATAGGTTGTCCAGGGAGGTGGTTCAGGCCCTGTCCCTGGAGGTGTTTAAGAGCAGACTGGACGAGGCTCTGGCCAGCCTGATCTAGTGTGGGGTGTCCCTGCCCATGGCAGGGGTGTTGAAACTAGATGATCCTTGTGGTCCCTTCCAACCCTGACTGATTCTATGATTCTATGATCAAGGTCCCGTTCCCTCACAAAAACCTACTTCATGAAAAAAAGAATGTGAATGTGCCTGGGCTCAAATTGTCCTGCAGCAGGGGATAAAATGTTTAGGCAGCAGCATACTGAGGTCTGCAGCGGTACCTAACTGTGCTACGTACTGAAAAGATTGCTTTTATGGGATATGAAGCACTTTTTTGAAAAGCAGTTGCTTTTTGATACACACAAAAGAAAGCTGACAATATGTTAATAAAACAAGGCAAGAATAGGGGCTAAAGGCACATCAGGTAGCCTTACTTGGAAAAATGGAGTGTTTCAGCTTCAAGAAATAAAAGAGGGGTTCTTCATCAGAAACCTGAAAAAAACACCCAACAGTTAGCTGCTCAAAAGCTATTTTAATTTTTTATGTCAAGATCAGAGTTTTACACTGAAATAATTTCCTGTTTGAATTAAAAAAAAAAAAAAAAATCCATATAAGGAATCCAGCTAAAGGAGCTGTGAGAAAAGAACATTAGGATATTTGTAAGCAAACAGGAAAATTATGTAGAAATAAGTGATAGAAGAGAATAAACTACTCAAAATGCTCTTAATGAGATCTCCACAAACCTGGAGGGAATAGGTGGCATCCAGAGGGACCTTGACAACCTGGAGAGGTCGACCCATGAGAAATTCATGAGATTCAACAAGACCAAGTGCAAGGTCCTGCATCTGGGTCGGGGCAATCCCAAGCACTGATATAGGCTGGGCACTGACTGGCTTGAGAGCAGCCCTGAAGAAAAAGACTTAGGGATGGTGGTGGATGAGAAGCTCAACATGAGCTCTCAATGTGCACTTGCAGCCCAGAAACACTGGGCCCAGTGGGCACTTTCATTCTTGAAGCTGACATGACTGCAGCATGGTGTGAATAACAGCAACAGGTTCAACTCAATCCATGACAGTCCCAGACTAGTTTCTTTACCTTGCTTAGGCATGGGAGCAGCAGCAGATCAGCAAGAGTGTACATTTCTGGATTTATCTAAAATCATGTATTTCAGCAGACTTTATCAACCACAAAGGTTTAGTAAAACCATTTGAATTCCCCTATTCAGGTGACGTGCTGCAGTGATGTACTGCAGAATCCAGTGCAATATAGCTGCTATGAGAAGTCAGATCCAAGTTTCAATACAAACATATAATTTGTAAGCAGCGCATCTGTCTTTCTGTTTGAGTATGCTCTATTCCAATGATACTATGACTTGTAAAGCACTTTCTAACAGGTGGTGTCAGGGAGGAAAGTGCTTTTGATCTTGAGAGTTACAGACTCTTTTCAGTGGTACCCAGTGAGAGAACAAGGGGGAATGGGCACAAACTGGAACACACAAGTTCCATCTGAATGTAAGGGATAAATTCTTCACTTTGAAAGTGACAGAGCACTGATAAAGGCATCTCAGAGAGGTTGTGGAATCTCCTTCTCTGGAGATATTAAAAATCTGCACAGACACGTTCCAGTGCAACCTGCCCTGGATGATCCTACCTTAGAAGGGGCATTGGACTAGATGACCTGCAAAAAAGGAGGCAGCGAGGAGAACTTATTGCTCTCTACAACCACCTGAATGGAGGTTGTAGAGAGGTAGGCACCAGTCTCTTCTGACAAGTAGCTAGTGATAGAACGAGAAGGAGTGGTCTCAGGATGCATCAGGGGAGATTTTGGCTGGATATTAAGAAAAAGATTTCCATTCAAGAGGTTGTCAGGCACTGGAATTGGCTGCCCAGGGAGCTGGTTGGGTTGCCATTCCTGGGCCATACAGATCTTGTGCTTTGGGACATGGTGTAGTGATAGAATTGGTGGAGTGGGCGAAATGGCTGGACTTGATCTCAGAGGTCCTTTCCAGCCCGGAGAATTCCATAATCTATGGAGGTCTCTTCCAACCTGTGGTGGAGTAGGAAGGTTTCCCCCACACACACAAAAAGAATTCCACAGCTAACTCAGCCGGAGAAGCAGATGAAAGCTGTATTTTACAAGCAGATATGGAATGCAATGAATATGTACAAAAATATACAATATTTACAATATATACAGAAATATACAGCAATGTATGTAATACAGGAAACCTTTCCCCAACCCCCCTGTGGCCAGGGGGGTTTGGCCTTTCCCTCCCTACCTCCCCTTTTTCCCAAAAGGGTTAGAGAGAAAGAGAAAGGAAGGTAATTAAAAGGGGAAAACTTGTTAAAGTTCAAAGCAAATGCAAAAGTTAGTTTTTCTCTTATCTGGTTAGCAAGAATCGTAGAGAGAAACGAGCCAGCTCACAGTACAGGGGGAAGAAGAAGACGACTGACTGCCCCCCCGACTGAAAGACTAAACAAGAACCTACAGCCGGATTCCACCAATGAAATTGGATTAGCATATCTCTTGTTTTCATTTATATACCAAAACATTCGGCCAGAGTGTTCAGAAAGTGTCCTTCTCTTAAAGGCACAGCCTAAACCGGTCACACAACCCCATTCTGTCATTTTGTGCTGTGCAGGCTTCTGTGTTAAGGTTGAAAAAGAAAATATTTCATTAATGATGTTCCTTCACTAAGAATACATACAAATACTACACCTACATGATCTACCTATCATTCTCTATCACAAATAAATCTGTGTTTTCCTACAGTATGCACTCTCCAAATACTCTCTCTTCCAAAAATCCTAACTGGATCTCTGTGAAGAGCAGTCACTTGTCCATCTTATCTTCCAGTGCATTTGCTGTGTACCTCTTCTGTGCCAGTCAGCTAAGGATAGATCCAGGAGAAATTTGAGCGCATTTGTTAACTCAGATCTCTACTCTTCAACAGCAAAGTTCATTAAAGCCTATGGAAGACTGGCACAGTTCTAAAGTTCTATTCACAGTTCTAAAGTGCTATTCACAGACATTTCCAGGTGCTGTTTCACTGGAGTGGCTCTATATATGAGGGTACTTGACAAGGCTGAGATCATCTGAGAGGGGCACACCTCCCTGCTATCCCTCAGAGTGAACTTCGTCCCCGCTTGCCAATGCAGTGCGGTGCAGGGCAGACAAGTGCCCTGCAAACAACACACTGAATTATACCACTCAGAAACCACATGAAGAGAAGCCAGCCCTACCCTGGCTCCACAACCTTGCAGCCAGAGCTTTTAGCTGGGGCAATTTAAGCCCAGGATTCAGTACGTGTTCCAGGAATATTTAAGTATCATTTTTGTATTAACTATTAATCGAAGAAAGTACCAGAATTTCTGTCTCACATTGTCTGCCTTAGTGCCCTAATGAGGCTATAAGGTCCTTCTCAAGGTTTCTTTTTTCCCTCATGAATATTTCATGTCTGGGACATCTAAAGAAATAGTGTATGATAAAATCCATCCCTGGAATGTCTCTCAACCAGGTAATGCAGCAGAGCACAGAGGGACAGGAACCTCTGCCTGCCTCCTCCTGCATAGGTGCTGTAAGCCCAGGCAGCCAGGCAGGAGCCTAGCCAGGACACAACTTCCCACCCACTTGCTGAATCAGACCCTCTATGAGCCATATCAGGCAGCTTTACTGAGTAACCCAGCCTCAGCTGTCCTAAATCTTCCTTGTGCTTTCCCATGGAAGGAGGAGCTGAGCAGCTCCAAAGCTGTGGACAGGTACATGAGCCTGAAATAATCAGTGACTGCCTTCATGCTCTCCTCACACAGCTGTCATTTTGTTTGATTTCACAGTTTCTCTTGCATACTCCATTCTTATCTTGGGCTCCACTGACTTTCAAACTGGCTTTCCATATTTATCCAATCAGCATTGACAGGTTCTCTTTAATACCCCAGCATTGGGTATATGTGACAACATTTTGATAGCAGAGGTTTGCAGGGGTGAGGGCAGCATGAAGTTGCCCTGTTCTGAACACACCTGGTCCCAGCTGGTTCCAGTTGGCTCCAACAGGCCCACCACAGGACACAAATGAGCCCCTTGGGCAAAATGGTGGCACCTTGGGAAAATAGTATTTCCAAAATGGTGGGAAGCAGAAAAGAGAAAGGAAAAAACAAGCCTGAGAAACAACAGCATGAACACCAACATCAATGAGGGAAATGGAGGAGAATGTGCTTTAGGTGCCAGAGATTTTCCCCTGAGGCCTGTGGAGAGGACCCTATGCTGGCACAGATATCCACACTGCAACCTGTGGCCGACTCCAGGCCAGAGTAGGTGGTGTTGCCCTGAGGGAACTGCAACCCCTGAGAACTCATAGTGGACCACATTTATCCTGAAAGACTGAAGCTTGTGGACAAGACTCACTTTGGAGAATGGGAAAAGTGTGAGGAGAAAGGAGTGTCAGAAAGAAGCTGTTACAGACTGACCACAACACCTATTCCCCATGTCACTGCATGGTTCAGTGCGGAGAAATAGAAAAACAGGTATTGAAGAAGTGAAGCTGAGCCTGGGAGCACAAGCAGGTGGGAGTCGTGGTCTTTGATTCTGATTTGGTCTTTTATTCTGACTATCTAAATCTGGTTTAGTTGATAATAACTTAAGTTAATTTTCATCAGGTTTGACCATGACAATACATGGTAAGTCATCTCCCTATCCGTTCTTTGACCTGTGACCTTTTACACCTTATTTTTCACTCTGTCCTTTTGAGAAGGAAAAATGAGAGAACAACTAGGTGGATATCTGGCAGCCAATCAAGTTCAACACAGCACAGTCTCATAGGCCACTGTCTTGAATATCTGTTCATCTAAGACCATGTTACATAAGGAAAATCTATTTTCCAAGAACTCTTCGTGAGGTTACATCACCCTGCCCCTTTTCCCTCCCCACCCAGTTAAGCCTCTGAATTGCTGTAGTCGATATCTTTAAACACTAGTGAAAGGATTTCAAGTCAGTGCTTTAAGTTGCTCCTACCATTTCCTTCTGAAGCAAAAACTCTTCAAGAATGAAATGTTTTGCTATGTCTGCATCTTTATTAATTAAACACATAAAAAATAACAGATCTTTTTGAAAGGCAGAAAAACGTTGTTGGATGAAGAAGCAGCAAGCTCACTTTTATGCCTTTAATTATTAGAGGTAGTTTGTAAAGTTTTGTAGTGAAGATTGCTTTTTTCCCCAGTTGAAATGGAAGTGAGTCATCCTTATTCAGTGATGAAGTGCAGAATATACAACACCCATCATTTGGTCTGTCTAGTGTAAGGCAGTAACCATGCATATCTGACAGACACTGAACAGCTCCTTGTTCCTCAGGAAAAAAAAAAAGAAACTGTGATAAAAATATGCATTGTAAAATATTTCTGCTTATAGAATATGTTTTTATATCAATATGTACTATCATTATTTATAATCTTTGCATAAAACATCATTACTTTTTTTCCACAGCTCACCTAATTCAGATAGCAACTGAACATTTAAAAGCACAATATTCAACATGCAGCCATAGTGAGAGACAAATTATTTGAGGGTAATAATTACGTTAACAAGTCGGAAAATATGACTTCCAATTTTGTCTTGCTACAAGTCTCTTGTCATCCAAGGCAAAACATCCA
The DNA here is from genome assembly GCA_033816785.1 of Picus viridis. Classification (NCBI taxonomy): domain Eukaryota; kingdom Metazoa; phylum Chordata; class Aves; order Piciformes; family Picidae; genus Picus; species Picus viridis. The sequence continues at coordinate 69,213,983 of CM066606.1, read as the reverse complement.
ACACCATCATGTTTCCCTTTTCCCGTACAATACTTGAATAACGATGGGATATTTATTTGGAAGGCTTTGTTCAATTTGAAAAGCACTTTGATATCCTTACGTAAAAAGTACAAAGTGAGTATAACCACAGATTTCTGTGTAGTTGTAACAGCTCCCTCACGACCACTACAAAAGACTGAGAATGTCATAAGACTGTAATTTTAGAAGTTCAGTGAGTTTCATTAACCAGATCATTGCTGTTGCATTTCATAAGTGACAGTGCACCGTTCACCATGTCATTTTACTAGCTGCTCTCAGCATACATCTCTCTTAAAACTGTACTACTGGTTCTGTCTTGCTTTCACTTCTCACTTCATAAGATTCTTTTCATATCCTATTGTTTTTACATTAGCCATATTATTTGGTTATTCAGTTTCCTTCAGGGCTCTACCTAAAATGAATTTGTCACTTTTTTAGCAAATGCAAAAAGGGATTCTAGTCAAAAACAGAGCAGCATCCTGATTGTTATAGGCATACGCTGAAGAAGACTAGGAGCTAACCCTACAGAAGCTCCTCTATTTTGATGAGAGGTGGGCTTTGTGATATAAGATATCTAAAGCAAACTACTATAACTAAACTTCGAATCAAGTTGTTCAGCTCTTAGGACATTAGTTGCCAAATATGGGATTTGTAGTTCACTCAGCTGACCATCTACTGCAGTTAATGTTTAGGGGTTTTCCGTGTGACTAGCAAGAGGCCTATATATTGCACCAGGCTACAAATACATCAGAGCATTGATCAGATTTGTTCCAGATGAATCATCAACAGAAGTATAGATGGAGCTGCGCAGCCAGCCCTGCTCCTGTCTCTCCTTGCAGAGAGGCCCAATAGCATAAGCATAGGCAGTTCCCACCTGGCCTGACTCCACTGGGAGAACATCCAACTCAATTTAGGTGTGAAAACCAGTACCTGGGATTTATGCTGTGCAAGTACTTATTACTATGATTAAAGATCATAAGCTGCTGCCTGCAAGTGTACAGGAAGGCTGAACATTTCAGCACACATGGGTTTTGTGCTTCTGTAAAGAAACACTTGGTATCCCAGAAATAAAAAGGCTGTTCTCTAAAAGCTGGTTTCAACAACAGGAAATATTGCTGGGACATCTATTTTGATCCTTTTGTACATGATAGTAATTTTCCATCCCATAGGTTTAGGTTGGACATTAGGAAGAAGTTCTTCCCAGAAAGAGTGATTGACCATTGGAATGGGCTGCCCAGGGAGGTGGTGGAGTCACCATCACTGGAGGTGTTTAAGAGGAGACTGGATGGGGCACTTGGTGCCATGGTTTAGTTGATTAGATGTTGTTGGGTGATAGGTTGGACTTGATGATCTTGAAGGTCTTTTCCAACCTGGTTAATTCTATTCCATTCTATTCTATTCTATTCTATTCTATTCTATTCTATTCTATTCTATTCTATTCTATTCTATTCTATTCTATTCTATATTCTATTCTATTCTATTCTATTCTATATGGTATCTTTATTTATAGTTACATATCTGACAAAAATTGGCATGTTAACAGCAAGTTTAGGAAACATAGAGACCCTCTGGTACATCACCTGATCTCCTGCAGTAATTCTTAGTGCTCTAAAAGCAGCTTGATCACAGTACCATCTCTCTTCTTACAGAGCATAATAAAAAGCCCCACTCAGCCACCATAGCATGGCACCTGTACAGACTATTGAGGAGGCTGATGGGTATTTAATTATCAATTTGTTACAAACCAAAATGTGGTAGGGTAATTCCTTGTTGGGACAGACACATTAACCTACCAATGTAAAGGATGTAAGCTGAAACTTCGTATTTGGGTCCTTTCAAAAAACTGCACTCCCATGTCTTCCCAGCCAGCTATGCAAATCAGGTATCATCTTGTACTCTTGGATGGTTAGATGCTTATGTCATGATACATGTACAAGTGACTGTTTTAATATTTTAGACACAGACTATAAGCCTTCTGTCTTGAGTTTGCATTTCTGAGAGTCAATTTTAAATTAAGCAGTTTAAAAGAAATCAGAATTGTAAGAACCATAGTCACAACAATTGCGATAAGGTCTGTAAAAACTAATTCCAGAAAATAAGCTCTTGCCCCAAAGCACCTACAATCTATCTGTAGAGTAGAAGAAAGAGAGCATATGTGTGAGGTATCAAGAAACAAAGAGATGACACAAACCTTTGAGTCTTATAGCTTTGATAACCAAACTTTTTGGGGAGGAGTATGATGTTTTTTCTCAACCTAATTGATAATCTATGGCAATACAAAAATGTTGCAGGGTTTTTTTTTGGTGGGTTTTTGTTGTTGCTGGGTGGTTTGTGCGTGTGTGTATGTGCTTTTTTGTTTTACCTTTGGTTTTATTTAGAAAAAAGGAGAAAAATCCAAACACCACAAACCACCACCACCACCACCCCCCCAAAAAAAAAAACCAAAACACCAAAAAAAAAAAACCCAAGAAACAACTGATTTCTTGTGAGCATTTGTCAAAGTAAACAAGGAATTTTGCAAAAGGGGGTGAGTGAAGAAACGGAAAGTATTGTGAAAACATTCCAAAGTTTCTTGAGTTGTTTTTTTACAGTAAGTTAAAGGCAGCATTGTCATTCTAGGTCTCAAAATCTGGTATCTGTTGAATGCTACTTGTATTAACCCTGTGGTTTTCAATTATTAGTTATGGCAGGATGGTTCCATGCAAAGAAAATTTTGCCATATTTTAAGGCCAGTGAGAGAAGAGTTTGAAGGGCATAAATCAAGGTTACATCACCAGCTCCAAATAATTTCAAATAAGAGTCACAAAACAGACAATGTTGCTTTGGAGAAGCTCTTCCCTGTACTTTTTTTAATGCATTTTTTGCTAATTTCAGTCCCTTCATTTGAAAGATGTGAGCCATAAGCTGCCTACTTTTGACTATATTAAGGACAGTCACTGTCAGACTAACATAGCAATGCAAAAGTGATCTTACCAAAAGAAAAGGACAAATATAAAACTGTAATAGGGTTATAAATAATGTGAATCCACCAGAGCTCCAAGCAGCAGGAAACATCTGCTCTTCATACTTAACAAGCCAGGGCTGAATAACTCCAAGATCCAGCCTAACTACTAGCCTGATATTTCTTTCGATTCTGCACAAGCAGTTCTCCAACTGCTGATTTGTACCTCTCTGCTCCCTCACAATATCCCCCTCCCCTGCCTCCCACCCCCTCCCCTGTCATTTGGCTGGACCTGAAAGACACAGCTTGACAGAGAGAAGTATGAGTCAGGCTGCAAACAAGTACAGAAAATTGACTTGCACTGTCCTGATCCTGCTTCTTGCACATACTTGTGAGGCTTTTGCTTGTTATTCCACACTGTAAGTAAGGGATAAATAAAGAAATACCTCTTATATTAACAGGACAAGAAATTTCTCCAAGATTTACATATTCATACATAATGAAAACAGATATGAAATTAAAATGTGATATGGACATAGGGATGGATTAGAGAAATGCCCTATATGACATAGTATCCACTCACTGACATGTGTCACAGAGAAGTTAGAAAGGGAAATACATGTGACTTTTTTCTTTTTTTTTTTTTCTACACAGTGTTTGTTATTCATACAGGCTTTATTAAAGGTTGCTATCAGATTCTTCAATTTGTAGCAAAGGTTGAAGTAGATATGTCTGTAACTGAAAGGCTGCATTTCCGTGCCCACTTCCCTCTTGTTATTTTTGCTGATTATCACCAAGCTGAAGTAGGATTTTTTTGTACAGATGCCTAAAAATAGATTTGGAAAGCTAGGGTCTGCTGCATGATGCATTAGGAAGTTATTGCCTGGCAGGCACATAGAAAAAAGGCATTTAGCTGCAGTCTACATCTCAGCTCCCAGCAGCTACTAGATTCTGTTTCTTTATTTCAGCTCACATTCAAATCTTTCAGCTGCTTTCTGCAGAAAAGCCTGAAATAGAAATCACTGTTGTCACATCTGAAAATTTCTTCAATTCTCATCTCCGATTCTGCTGTATATTAACCTCTGAGTTTACCACCTGGAAATGTGCATCTGTTTATATAAGATCAGAGCCAAAATCTAGGGGGAAAAAACTGTAAAAAATGAGGCTAATAAGCAAAATATCCCACCTTTAAGATCTGATAGTTTGCCCGCTGTCACAACCAGCAGCATGCTGGGGGATTTGAAGCTTTACTAGAGGATGCTGCTCCTGCCAGTATATTGTGTGAATGTAGCTGAGTAGACAGAGAAGGTGGAAATATGGTAAGGGTAACTCTGCAGCGGCACTTGGGTGAGTCTTTCTTCATCTGGGCATGAATAAATTTTTGTTTTCTTCTGTTTTCAGAATAATGTTTTGTGAAAACAGTTTGTTGTACCCAGAAAATAAGTATCTGATGCTTTAGTCATTCATGGATAGATTTCAGGTAAACAGGGATGGAATAAACAGCTTCCAGTGTGACAATGAAAGTTGTGAAAAGCTCAGTGAAAGCTCCCTTTGTGATGAATGACTGAAGTGTGGCAGCAGAGCTGCTGGTGAAGAGGAAACAAAGCGTTCCAACTAATTCTTACTACATCATGGAACTCTTATGGCAATACATCAGATTTAACTATGTCAAAGCAGGTCAGCAGGCCTCACATGAGCCAGGACTCTGACACAATGCAATAATCTCTTGCTATGAGTTGTAGTAATTGCACAATATAATCACACAGACTATGTTTTTGCTTTTATAATTCAATGAAGATTCAAAAAATATTTAAAGAATCATAGTATCATAGAATTGTTTTAGTTGGAAAAGACTTCTAAGACCACAAAGTCCAACTGCCAACCTAACAACACCACACCCATTAAACCATATCCAAAAGTGCTGCTATGTATACGTTTTTGAAACCTCTCCATGAACAGTAACTTCACCACCCCCTTGGTAGCCTGTTCCAATGCCTGACTACTCATTCAGTAAAGAAAAATTTCCTAATATCTAATATACAAAATCCCCTGTTGCAATTTGAGTCCTTTTCTTCTCATTCTATCACTCAATACCAGGTAGAAAAGGTCAATACCCACCTCACTACAACCTACTTTCCAGGTACTTATAGACAGCAGTAACTTCTCCCCTCAGCCTCCTCTTCAGATTAAATTAATCTCAGTTCCTGCAGCCACTTCTCATAAAACCTGTTCTCCAGGCCCTTCACCAGCTTCGTTGCCTTTATCTGGACAAGCCCCAGCACCCCAATGTCCTTCTTGGAATGAAGGGCCCAAAAGCTCACACAGTAATCAAGGTGTGGCCTCATCAGTACCAAGTAGATAAGCATGCTCACTTCCTTATCCTTGCTGGTCACACTATTCCTGATTCAAGCCTGAATGATGTTAACCTTCTTGGACACCTGGGCACACTGATGGCTCACATTCAGCAGCTCTCAACCAGGTTCTTTATTGCCAGACAGCTCTTCAGCCACTCTGTCCAATGATTGTAGAGTTACATGGGATTTTTGTGACCCAGTTGTAGGGCTTGGCTCTTGGCCTCATTAAATCTCATCTCTTATGTAGCATTATTATATACTCCACATTGCAAAAAATTAAGTCACAGTTAAGAGAGGCTGTGTCACGCAACAATCCCACATCATAGTATTAAAAAAGGGACTCTCAGTTGACTCAGGGCTCTCCAAAGTATCACAGTATCACCAAGGTTGGAAAAGACCTTGAAGATCATCCAGTCCAACCTGTCACCACAGACCCCATGACTAGACCATGGCACCAAGTCCAATCCCCTCTTGAGGAGGGAGGACATTGCTGCCCAGAGAAAACTCTCCTGCCCACTGCAGGCTTGAACTCACGACCTTCCCAGTAAGAGTCTTACGTGCTACCAACTTAGCCACATGGTCCCCCAAAGGATAGGGGGCCAAGCACTGACCCTTGGGGCACACCACTAGTGGCTGGCTGCAGCACCATTCACCACCATCCTCTGAAACAGAGCTGTCCAAAGTAGGATTCAAACCCACAGCTCCAGGAGAGACTGCACCCTGAATACAGTGCCTTAGGCCACACAGCCACCCTGGCTTGACTATAAATGCCTAAATTTAAAATCAAGATTATTGATTGCTTATCTTCTGCTTTAAACAGTAGATGACACTCTAGAAATTATACCATATGAAAGCATAATGCTGTTAGTTCTCACGTAGCTCTGAAAAAATCAACAAATGCATTTCAGCTGATCAACTAGCATGTAACATCAAGGAAGTACACCTACTGAGTTGACCTATATGCATCAATATGATCAGGAAGGAGGTGTCAGTACATCCATCCAATACATGAATGACTTAAAAATTCTTTCTCTGTCTGGCAGTGTAGACAGATCTTGCAACAGAAAGCTTTTGTGCATTTGTTTATTAGAGTAAGTGAGGGAAGACTCATAATCATGGCTGTCTATAATTATTATTCCAGGTAAGTAGCAGTTATTGACATCCTTTAACACTGGGTTTAATACAAGCAGTCAAGACTGCAGATGATGTTCCTTTTCCAAAATATAAATGATTAGGAATGGTTTTATAAAAGTGCTAGAGATCAAGTGCTAATTTTGCTGAAACCAGTCCCCCCAGACATGAGTCTGAGGGTGTTAAGCCGAGTCAGGGATGAAACCAGCAGCCCAGCTGAAGTGCATGTACACTAATGCACGCAGTATGGACAACAAACAAGAGGAGCTGGAAGCCTTGTTACAGCAGGAAAGTTATGATGTAGTTGCCATCACAGAAACATGGTGGGATGACTCACATGACTGAAGCACTGTAATTGATGGCTACAGGCTCTTCAGGAGAGACAGGTGAGGGAGAAGGGGTGGAGGGGTGGCCCTGTCCATCAGGGAGGCTCTAGATGCCATGGAACTAGAGATTAAGGATGATCAGGTTGAGTGTCTGTGGGTGAGAATAAGAGGGGAGGCCAACAAGGCAGACATCCTGGTTAGAGTCTGTTATAGACCTCCCAAGCAGGAAGAAGAGGTTGATGAATTACTTTATAGACAGCTACAAGCTGTCTCAAGATCACCAGACCTTGTTCTTAAGGGCAACTTTACCTGCCAGGTACCTGCTGGGAACTTAACACAGCAGAGAGAAGGCAGTCTAGAAGGTTGTGTATGGAGGATATCTTCTTATCACAGCTGCTGTGTGAGCCTATCAGGGCTAAGGCTTTGTTTGGCCTTCTTTTTACAAATAGAGAAGGGCTGGTGGGAGATGTGGTGGTTGGAGGCTGTCTGGGGTCCAGTGACCATGAAATATTTGAGTTTTCAATATGCAGTCAAGCTAAGAGGGGCAGCAACAAAACCTCCACTCTGGACTTCTGGAGGGTGGACTTCAGGTTACTTAAGGAACTAACTCAGAAAGTACCTTGGGAAATAGCCCTTAAGAACAAAGGTGTCCAGGAGGGCTGGACCTACTTCAAGGCAGAACTCTTGAAGGCTCAGGAACAGGCTGTGCCAATGTGCCGGAAGATGAGCCGCCGGGGCAGACGGCCAGCCTGGATGGGCAATGAGCTTCTGAACGAATTAAGGGAAAAAAGAGGGTGTATCATCTTTGGAAGGAAGGTGAGATAACCTATGAAATGTTTAAGGATGTTGTAGGTTATATAGGAAAAGAATTAAGGGAGACAAAAGCCCATTTAGAGCTTAGACTGGCCACTGCTGTGAAGGACAACAAAAAAATCCTTTTACAAATATATTAATGGCAAGAGGAGGGGCAAGGACAACCTGAACTCCTTAGTGGACATGGAGGGGAATATTGTAACTAAAGATGAGGAAAAGGCAGAGGAACTTAACACTTTCTTTGTCTCAAGTTTTAATAGCAAGTTAACTGGCCTCCTGAGCTGGCAGATGGAGTCAGGGAGCAGTATAGTTCCCCTGTAATCCAGAAGGAAGTAGTTAGAGACATCCTTAGCTGCTTGGATCCCCACAAGTCCATGGGACCGGATGGGATACACCCTAGGATACTGAGAGAGCTGGCAGATGAGCTGGCCAAGATGCTCTCCATCGTTTTTCATCACTCCTGGCTCATGGGAGAGGTCCCAGATGACTGGAAGCTGGCCAAGGTGGTGCCCATCCACAAGAAGGGCTGGAAGGAGGAGCCAGGGAGTTCCAGGCCTGTCAGCCTGACCTCAGTGCCAGGCAAGATTATGGAACAGGTCATCTTGAGTGCAATCACACAGCACTGGCAGGATGGCCAAGGGATCAGGCCCAGCCAGCATGGATTTAGGAAGGACAGGTCCTGCCTCACCAACCTGATCTCCTTCTATGACCAGGTGGCCCACCTGCTGGATGTGGGGAAGGCTGTGGATGTATTCTACCTGGACTTCGGCAAAGCCTTTAACACTGTCCCCCCACAGCAAACTCCTGGCCAAGCTGTCAGCCCATGGCTTGGACAGCAGCACTCTGTGCTGGGTTAGGAACTGGCTGGAGGATCGAGCCCAGAGAGTGGTGGTGAATGGTGCCACATCCAGCTGGCAGCCAGTCACTAGTGGTGTCCCCCAGGGATCTGTGCTGGGCCCCATCCTGTGTGATATCTTTACTGATGATCTGGATGAGGGGGTTGAGTCCACCATTAGTAAATTTGCAGATGACACCAAGCTGGGGTCAGGATTTGATCTGTTAGAGGGTAGGAGGCCTCGGCAGAGGGACCTGGACAGGCTGGACAGATGGGCAGAATCCAACAGCATGAGATGTAACACATCCAAGTGCCGGGTTCTGCACATTGGCCACAGCAACCCCATGCAGTGCTACAGGCTGGGGTCAGAGTGGCTGGAGAGTGGCCAGGCAGAGAGGGACCCTGGGGGTACTGGTTGATGGTAGGCAGAATATGAGCCATCAGTGTGCCCAGGTAGCCAAGAAGTCTAATGGCATCCTGTCCTGTATCAGGAATAGTGTGGTCAGCAGGAGAAGGGAGGTTATTCTGCCCCTATACTCAGCACTGGTTAGGCTACATGTTGACTCCTGTGTCCAGTTGTGGGCCCCTCAGCTTAGGAACGTGTCCCAAGAAGGGCAACAAATTTGGTGAGGGGTTTGGAGCACAAGCCCTGTGAGGAGAAGCTGAGCGAGCTGGGCTTGCTTATCCTGGAGAAGAGGAGGGTCAGGGGAGACCTTGTTGCTCTCTACAACTACCTGAAAGGAGGTTGTAGCCAGGTGGGGGTTGGTCTCTTCTCCCAGGCAACCAGCACCAGAGCAAGAGGACAGAGTCTCAAGCTGACCCAGGCGAGGTTTAGGCTGGATGTAATGATGTTGTTCACAGAAAAAGTGGCTGGTCTTTGGAATGGGCTGCCCAGGGAGGTGGTGGAGTCACTATCCCTGGAGGTGTTGAAGAAGAGACTGGGTGAGGGTCTTGATGCCATGGTTTAGTTGAGTAGATGTTGTTGGGTGATAGGTTGGACTTGATGATCTCAAAGGTCTTTTCCAACCTGGTTATTTTTCTTTTCTTTTCTTTTCTTTTCTTTTCTTTTCTTTTCTTTTCTTTTCTTTTCTTTTCTTTTCTTTTCTTTTCTTTTCTTTTCTTTTCTTTTCTTTTCTTTTCTTTTCTTTTCTTTTCTTTTTTCTTTTCTTTTCTTTTCTTTTTCTTTTCTTTCTTTTCTTTTCTTTTCTTTTCTTTTCTTTTCTTTTCTTTTCTTTTCTTTTCTTTTCTTTTCTTTTCTTTTCTTTTCTTTTCTTTTCTTTTCTTTTCTTTTCTTTTCTTTTTCTTTTCTTTTCTTTTCTTTTCTTTTCTTTTCTTTTCTTTTCTTTTCTTTTCTTTTCTTTTCTTTTCTTTTCTTTTTTTCTTTTCTTTTCTTTTCTTTTCTTTTCTTTCTTTTCTTTCCTTTTCTTTCCTTTTCTTTCCTTTTCTTTCCTTTTCTTTCCTTTTCTTTCCTTTTCTTTCCTTTTCTTTCCTTTCCTTTCCTTTTCTTTCCTTTTCTTTCCTTTCCTTCCCTTTCCTTTCCTTCTCTTTCCTTTCCTTCTCTTTCCTTTCCTTCTCTTTCCTTTCCTTCTCTTTCCTTTCCTTCTTTTTCCTTTCCTTCTCTTTCCTTTCCTTCTCTTTCCTTTCCTTCTCTTTCCTTTCCTTCTCTTTCCTTTCCTTCTCTTTCCTTTCCTTCTCTTTCCTTTCCTTCTCTTTCCTTTCCTTCTCTTTCCTTTCCTTCTCTTTCCTTTCCTTCTCTTTCCTTTCCTTCTCTTTCCTTTCCTTCTCTTTCCTTTCCTTCTCTTTCCTTTCCTTCTCTTTCCTTTCCTTCTCTTTCCTTTCCTTTTCTTTCCTTTCCTTTTCTTTTCTTTTCTTTTCTTTTCTTTCCTTTCCTTTTCTTTCCTTTCCTTTTCTTTTCTTTCCTTTTCTTTTCTTTTCTTTTCTTTTCTTTTCTTTTCTTTTCTTTTCTTTTCTTTTCTTTTCTTTTCTTTTCTTTTCTTTTCTCTTCTATTTTATACATGTGTTCAATCCAGCACATAAAAATAACAAGTGAAGTTTCAATTCAGCAGACTTTTAAAGCCTCACTTTCACCACACAAATAATCCAGTTGCACCACATAAGTGCTCAGAGTTGAGGGATTTTATGCTCTATGTGGTAATTAAGTAGTTGCTGAAAAAAAAAAAAAAAAAAAAGAAAAAGAAAAAAATCTGTGCCACATGATCTGCAAAACTAGGGAAAACAGGAGCACAGGATTAGTTTCATGGGCTCAGTTGCCTAGTCATGCAACAGAAACACTGTAGTCAAAGGAATGTTAATGTCTCTGACCTAACTATTCTCATTGTTGCAACACCAGCAAAGTGCTACTGAAATAATCCCAAAGGTATTTTCAAAGGAGTGGGGCGATGCTGTTTCAAAATCTCTTTAATGGTGCGCCTGCCTTTAGCCTACCTATGGAGAAACTTCAATGCTAACTGTTGGAACCACACCTCTGTATCAAATACCATTGTACTTATACTTTTGTATAATAATAATAATTAAAATACGAAAATGCCTTTTCAATAATAAGACATTATATGGCTCACATTCTTCTACTTCTTACTAATAGCATGTGTATTATTTTAAAGATGCCTAGGACCAATGCTAACATATGTCTTGGTGGGATAGCTCTCGCTTATTTTCTGCATGAATGTGTGATCTCTCTGTAGTGTGTGAACAAAAAACCTTGAGCCATTTTGAAAACGCTGTGCTATGAGAGTGATTTGTTAGCAAAATCCCAGTTTCCTTCTGTGCCAGGGCTCCAGCATATCCTAGTCTTCAAATAAAATGAAAGGGTCTTTTGTATTCTTTTTCATTTTTTTCTTAATCAGTGGTTGAAATCAGTCTACTAAAATAACTTTAAATTGCCTGTTCCATAATAAAGGGCAAAGAATATATGAATAGATGTTCAAAGCACGCAGTGGAGATGCCCGTAAGTAAACAGCGAGGCAGAAACAAACTGTGGGATTACAGGAAAGGTTTAAGAAACATTTTTTTTTATAGAATTGACAAATTCTGTAAAGGGGTCCAAATGAGACATCGAGGTAAACTTGACATCTACCAGGAAGTGGAGATGCAAAACTGTGAGCCTGCAAATGACATTGAGATTCAGGCTAGATGTGAGGAAGAAGTTCTTCACCATGAGAGTGGTGAAACCCTGGAATGGGTTATCCAGGGAGGCGGTTGAGGCTCCATCCCTGGAGGTGTTTAGGACTAGGCTGGATCTAGTGTGGGGTGTCCCTGCCCATGGCAGGGGGGTTGGAACTGGATGATCCTTGTGGTCCCTTCCGACCCTGACTGATACTATGACACTTCCATTGCCTGAGCATCAGGATGCAGTGAATGACTCATGTGTGCTGCAAATTCAGAAGCTGTGATAACTTTCAGTCTTGATCATTCAACAGCTCTGAGTTCTATATAGGCAACAGTGGGTAAAACAATCATTACAGTGGAAATACTGGTTATAAAAATGCAGGATTCTTTTTCCTGTCAACCAGTGTAGTTTATTATAGCAGGTGTGAGGATGATCTACAATTTTTCATTAAATTATCATTGGATTTTGTTTAAGGAATATTTTAATTTGGTTGGCAATTGGAATCAAAATATTATCTAAAGCTGCAGTCAGAAAATATTTGACCAAGTATTTAGGAGATGGGAGGAATATAAAGGAGAAACAATTGAGAAAAAACATTTCTTGGTTCTTGTGGCTCAAATTCTCTTGAGCTTGGAGTTCCCTAGTTAACCAGTAATTATTTAAGAACAGGCCCTACAGAAAGAATACTAAGGCTTGTTTTCTAGTTCTAAGTAAAATGAAGGCTTAAGTGAGATATCTTAGACAATCTGATCATTCCTCATTTTTCAGAGATTTTTATCTTACTTCTGTGCAGAATTTCTCTGAATTTGCATAACTTGTTAATAAGCAGAGATGAGAGTTTTTGAATTGTATTTCAAGCATCTTTACCTAATAAATTAAAATTATTCCAGACTGCAAAAGTAATACCAATTAAAGCACTGTAACTGTAGGTTTTGATGCATGTGGAAGTGTTCTGGGTAAAATTCAGCCCTGTGCGGTGCACAAGGCACTGCATCTGCCAGTCAGACACACATGCAGATAACATTAAATATTTAACTAAGTTATATAAGTCCATTATACATTTCATATAATTCTCTGTGGCAGTATTTAAACAAAGAAATTACTATTTTGACACAGTACAAGGTGACCAAAGCCATGAAAATCAAAGTTTTATAGTCAGTCTTTAAATGTTTGGACAACATCTGAGGCAAGGTGTCTCATCATGAACATGCAAATTTGTTAGTTTGTGAAGTTGTGTGTCTGAAAGCACCCTTTCACAGCATATATGAAGCATAGCATTTTTAATGTATATAAAAATACTACAGGCACATCTATACATATAAAGGTTGGGGGTTTTATTATTCTATCTGATTTTCCCCAGCAACCTCCCTATCTGTCTATGTTCTTACACCAGGCCCTGCTGGCATAGTTGTCTTGACTCTGACAATTGTAAAACAGTCTCGTTGTCTAGATGGGTTAAAGCAAAGCCTAACTATTAAGTTCGAACATTTAAAGAATCTCAATAACTTAACACCTGTGGCAGAAGCAGATAATATTATTACTTTCTCAGCATAGTCAGCCTCTTCAGAACTGTACGAAAGAAGTAGGAAATGGGAAACTTCCAGAACTGCATTTTTCTAAATGAATGTTTACTGCTCTGCTCGTGGTTTGGAGAAAGAGAAGTGCTGAGGAGTAGAGAAAACAAAAGAAGAAGAGAGAACAAGCCTACACAACATAATGGCTTTTTCTCCCTTGAAGCTGTTTTTGTGGAAATATTTCAGAAGAAAAATAATTGTGAGAGAAGCAAAATTTTATTCAGCAGTTTTAGAATACCTTCTTGAATGCAAATTATGGACATCTGCTTACTAATTGTTTTCATTTCTGATTATGTTGCAGAAAATTCGTGGTTAATGGCTTTAGCTAATAACACAAGGAAAATAATTTCCTGACTCTGGCTGTATGTATATTATTTGCATATCTGCAAACAGATTGAGGTGTGTTTCTGGTACGTGCACACAAAGCAATGACGGCCTGCCAGTGCATGGGAACTAGCAAACCTTAGCTCCATATGTCGTCAAACCGAGTGGCTTTTCCAGGATGTGATACCCCAACGGATATTTACAAATAGAACAATAAATTCATCTAGGAGATATGTTTTGTGTTTTCCAACTAATTGTTCTCAGGCAGCTATTTTTGCAGTTAGTAACTTGCAGATAAAACAAACAACAACAACTACAAAAACACCCCCCAACCCAAAACAAACAAAAACCAAACCAACCACCCAAAAAACCCACCACCACCACCAAAACCATACACACACAAAAAATCAGAAACCTTTTGAAACTTTTTCAGATGGTTTTTGATTTTTCATGTCATTGCTTACCACTCTATTATTTGCATGCATTAGTTTTTCTGTGTGAATAAAGGTGCAGATTGTGGGAGAAATGATGCATCAAGATCTTGGCTAGGTGCGACACAACCTAGGAAGGTATTGTGAAAATTACTCAACATTACTCAAACAATGCAGCTAATTCCTATTCTACCACACCTTCATTATTCCAATCTCAATTGTCTCTTGAAGAGAGGCTTCAAATTGCACTATATTTTGCAATCAGATTTCATGCCCAACAGGCAAAGATGAGATCAGAGTCTGGACATTTGTCCCTTTGTCCCAGGTGTTATGTGGTTTTCAGTCTCCAGGGATGCCCTTGCCTTCTCTGTTAGTCAGTTTTGCATTGTAGTTGTTTCACTGATCACAAACTGGAGGAAGAAATACAACAGCCTCTTTAGGCATTTTAGACCTTTCTGTCAAGATGAATGCCATAACTATGTAACCATTCTTTCTTAGACCACAATTTCTGAAGCTAAGTTTTTTGTGTACCATATTGTACCCAATTGTAGGTACTGACCTGGACTACAAATAGAGGAACAGTCCTGGAGGGTGGAGACATCCTTATATTCAGGTAACATTTAAACAAATTTAAATCAACAGCTGCAGATACTCATACAGAATGCAACTTTTCATAAAATTTAGAGTGACTCAAGTGAATCTGATTGTTTTGTATTTTTCAAAATTAAAACCAAGTAAAATTAGTTTTGATTCTCACATCTGACATACATGAGCTTTGCTCCTCTCTACAGCCTCCATGTAGTGAAAGATGGAACTGCACAGAAGAGAAATCCTTTCAGTCTCAGTGATCAAAAAATGTTTTCTCTTGCATTAGATGAAAATTTTACTACGCTGTCCCTTCCTAAAGGACCCAGAATACTTACAACCTTTATGTGTGTCTTTTATCATGTACAGTCTGTCAGGTAGTTATGGGGGGGTCAAATCCTTATTTGTCCTCCATTTGGTATCCATATTAATAATGAGATGAAAAACAGAAATGAAAGAGAAAGCACTGTCTAAGCTCTGTTGGTTTTTTGTTGGTTTTGATTGTTGTTGGGTTTTTTTTTAATACAGATTAGTGTTTGTTATATTTTCCTAGATATCATTTGACCATAAAATGAGAAAACATGAAAAAACATTCCAGCTATTCATGTAATGTTACTTCTAGCCTTCCCCCTCAAAAAAAGTAATTACATTATACAGTGATATGACCTGTATTATTCCACCAACATGGTAGCAAAATGTGCTTCCACACCTGACCATCCTGCATGTATGTCATCATTCTTCAATTACCAATGTTGCATTTCAGAAGATATTTCCAAGCTGTGCAGATGTATGAAGGTATCAACACACACCAGAAAAAATTATTAGTACAGCCTAAGTGCTTTGATATAAAGGCTATCAGAACTCTTGTATCATTACAAATAGAAGATCCTACCCATGTCCCCTGAAATATGGTATCACTGCTGAGAGTAACAGCTTTTTACTGGAAAAGTTTTTCCTGTAAAGCCTCAGGAGTAAGGTTTTTCAGGCTTGCTCATTCTGAACTTTTCCTGACCTGGCTGCAGTTTTGTTTTATTTGCTTTAGCTGTGACAGTAATTTCTCTAATTGTTGAGGTGTCTATGCTAATTTGTTTTCCTCTTGTTATCTTTGTGGTGTAGTAGTAGTAGTAGCAGTAACAAACAAATACTCTGCAGATAATCACATGTTTATAAATCTAACAAAAAGATATAGTGTAAACAAATAGAACGCTAATATGATGGCAAAATCCTTGAAAAGAAGATACTGGATGCAGCATAGAGCAGTACAGGTGTGGGATGATAAAAGATTGGGCACAAGCTTTACAATAGAAAATGCTCAGATGTAAACAATTCCCTCACAGTCAAAGAAATTAAGAAGACTTCATTCTGGATTAAACCAATTTTAAGAGTATCAGAGAAAATAAATGATACCTAACGTACATAAAAGACACATTATATAGTGTGCTTGGATGTAATACAGAGTTATAGACCAGTGAACAATGCCAAAGTACATCTTTGAATCAGAAGAGCAGTGGAAGGGTGAGCATACTACCAGCAGAAGAGGCAGAAGCTAAGAAATGTATATATAAAACATGTACAATATTATTAAGAACTTTTCTGCAAGAAATATTCTTTTTATTCCCCCCGCTTTTTTTTTTTTCTCTTTTCTGTTTCAGTTGGGCCTGTATTAGTAATGATTAGATTAATAAGGTTTCAACAATACTAACAATACATTCTTGACTCTATATTCATGCACGTAAGGTGTGCTTCCTCTTTGCCCATAAATGAGATTTTGAGTGCAAAAACATGAGTGGTGAAAATGGGATTGCTGCTGCATCCAGTGTTGCAATGCTGATGTTTCTGAGATATTTATCTTGGGGTATGTATGCATTCATCTCATATTTGGAATGCATCAGTTTGTCAACTTCAATTTATGACCAGCATATGAAGGAAATCCAATAAGCACGAAATATGAATGAGACATGTTAACAAATATATACCTGTCACCAATATAGTCTGGAGAAACAGAAGAATAAGGCAACCTGCATTTCCCACAGCCAAGTGCTGGGTCTGAGGCTAATGGTCCCCATCCCATCACTGGGGACTTCCAAAACACCTTCCCTGGTAAAGGCCTCCTGTGCGTAATGGGGGAGGAGATGGCACAAGTTCTGGCCTAGTTCTGAGTGAATGCAGACAGAAGGAACAGGAACTCTTCCATCACTCGGGCTGGTGAGATGGGTCATAGTCAGCTGTCTCACAGGGGTCACTCACCTGTGAGTGACTTGTCATGCCTGGCTACGAAGAGATGGCACTGTAGTCCATTTTCCATACAGTACCGGAGTTGGCATCATGACTCAAAGTTGGAAAACCTCCGCTTGCCTATGAAAAGCTTGGCTTGAGCTGCTACAGAGAGTCAGGGTGGAGTTCGGAAGAGTTCCCTCTGGAGACCTTGCTGTTCAGGAATCAAAGGGAATTGTTTACTTCTAAAACAAACAAACAAACAAACAAGCCCAGAAACTGTTCAGTTCCTTTAGTCCCATCTACAACAGCAAAGTATCAGTTTCAGGCAATTAACCTCCACTAATCCCTTCTTTATAGGGCAGTTCACCTAAACAGTTCTTGGTCCTGAATACCAGTCTAGGCTTCACTTGCAAATATGCTAGCTGACTCAAGTCAAAAACATGCCAGTAGTCACTGAGGGAAATTTTCCATTGGTTTATACTGTAAGCAAATTCACTGGGCGAATCTTGAATCTTAATCTGTAATTTGGTTGAGTCAAGCTAACATCTTGCTGGCTTCTGAGCTTCTTTGGCTATACTAGCTGTGCAATGAAAACAGAAACTGAAAATTTGCAGTATACTTTGCTTGAAGTCTGAACTCCCTGTTGTGTTACAAGAAAGACTTGAACTCACAGCCTCATCTGTGGAGCAGGGAAGAGCTATTGCTGGTGAGTTACTGGTACTCACTCACTCACTCGTCTGTAAGAAATGAGCAGTAGAAGAGCCTCATATGTAAACTGCTTCTCACTTAGGTACAGTTGTGACCTAAAATTACTTAGAATTTTTTTTGTGGTTTAGATTAATTGATAAAATTTTTTCCAATGCTTATACAGTTTAGGAAGATTAATGAAATGGCTTCAGGCAGTGTAGGATACAAATTTATAATTTAATTTTATCTCCTAATATTCAGAAAAGTATTTTTCATGTAGTTGTATTTGAATACACTCTTTGTGAGCTTTGGCAATGCAAACACAAACATTTTACAAAATATATAAAAGTTTCTTCACTGACACTTGGACTTTAAAACTGTAATTTGAAAATCTAAGCCAAAAATCCCCAGTTCTGCACCTCGGGACTGTACAGACTCTGTGAATTCACATACACAGGAAAAACTGTAACGCATGTCTCAGCTTACATCAGTGGGGCTTACCTGTCCAGCTCTGGCCACTTTTTAATTAGGTACCAGCAGAACACAGGACCATGAACACAACACCTTGTCTGTCCCAGTACAAGGGAGTCATGTTGCAGCTACTTTTCAGAGAGAAAGGTCAACCTTCAGCCCTTTGGTCACCACCACTACGATGGGTGGGCTGTGCCCTACCTTCTCTTACAATATCTCAGAGAAAGGGGAAAGACAGAAGCAAACTGTCCTGGGGCACTCAGCAAGGCTAGCCTGAACTTCAAAGGACAGTACAGAACCAGGTAACATGGTACTATTGTACTCTAATAATTTAAATCTTGTTGAATCTGAATGAATTTCTAAAAATTATATATTGCATCTAGTCATGCATTCACCTATTTCATTCTCCTTGTATTCAGTGGTGAACAACACAGCCTTAGGTCATCTTGTTGATAGTTGATAGACTGTATTAGATGCTGAGAACAAATACCTGGATATATTCCTGATGTTATTCTGCCCTTTAAGCAGCCCAAGCGCAGTCTGCAGCAGGACATTAGGTGTCTGCGATGATGGAAGAGAAGCCCAAAAGCTCTACTTCCATATGTGTCAGTTAGGGTTTGAAATTTTCTTCATGACTTATTTGAAGTCTAGCTGCTATCTAACCAAAGACACAGAGAACCTGATCTATAGCAATCTTTCAATTATTTTTGTTTATATAGGAATCAACTACAAATGTGGATTGTTAGCTATGGCAGAACCTCTACCGATCATGTAAAGATCCCCATGGAGACTGGCCTTGACTTGGGAAGATAAGGCATTTAGAAGATCTTTTGGAGGTGGAAGGATGGAGAGAATATCTTTGGCGCTAGGTAGACAATTGAAATTATTCTACTAAGAATATTGATGTGTGTATAATCTGTCCAATCTATAAGAATAGACTATGGAAACATAAAAGTGACTCAGACTTAGTTTTTGTAACCTTCTCTCACCGAGTGGTATGAGCTGTCCCATAGAGAATCTACATGCTACAAACTTGACAAAATGTAAAAAGAAAACTAATAAGCTTAGTGAAAAAGCAAGTAAATTTCTCACCTTTTGAAATCAAAGGTATCTTTGAATGATATGAAGCTTGCGTTTAAACCAGTGAAACTAAGAGTATTATCATTAAACACATATACAACACTACTGCAAATCCTTTATGACTTTTGACTCAGAGCTACAGGGAAGATTGTCACTACTTCTATTCATAAATTCCTTCTAATGAGATGCCACTTATCTCCAATAGCAGTATGTTTTTTATTTGAGGGGAGGGGGAATTCTGTGAGCATCCAGTGTATTTAACACTCAAATTTTCATTCCCTCTCCAATGATAATCTCTCAAAACTACCTGTAAGTAAACAAGTTATCCCATAAAAAAAAAAAAAAAAAAAAAAAAGATAAAGCAAAGGTTTTA
This sequence comes from Picus viridis, assembly GCA_033816785.1. Classification (NCBI taxonomy): domain Eukaryota; kingdom Metazoa; phylum Chordata; class Aves; order Piciformes; family Picidae; genus Picus; species Picus viridis. The sequence continues at coordinate 69,194,696 of CM066606.1, read as the reverse complement.
ATTTTATCTCCTTTTGTCTTGAAAGGATTCTGCACTTTTTCTTCACCAGTGCTAGTAAAAAATACTGTTTTGAAATGGGAACACAATATCTGTTTTCCTTTATTATTATCTGTAGAAGAATAATTCAAAGCTCACTGGGGAAACAGACTCGTGAGTCCTGTGTATATAATCTGCAGGGCTTCAGAGAAAGAGGAGGAAATTGTTTCCTTATAATCCATCCAAAATCCCAGCAATATCAGCACACACCTCAAGAGGCACACAGATCAGGGTGCATGCGGAGCAACACAGTCAAATTTTTCATGATACCCTGTCAGCAGCTTTCCTCTAGCATGGGCCTGGAATGCATTCCTAGGAGTTATTAATATTGAACAGCCTCAGCTGAGGGTTTGACATAACTGAGGAAGATTTCTGTGTTTTCACATCCAGCTGCATGCAAATATTGGTTTCCTGAGAATTGCCTTCTGACACTCATTTTCTTTCTTTCCCAACATAAAGCTCCAGTCCTTGAATAGCATTATGTCAGCAAGCACATGAATTATGAATCACTTTTAGTTACAAACTGAACTATTGGATTCATATTTGTCCTTTTCTAAAAGGACAACATACTAGTTCTGATAAAATATGAAGATTTATTAATAACACTGGGGAGAAGACAAGAGGTAAATTTATTCCTTTTAAACTGAATTTTACCACATTTTTATACTTAGCTACAAATTTTAAAATTTTAGATCAGCAACCATAATTCCAGGAAAAAAGCCTGCCTGGCTACTCCCAGTGACAAACACTATAACTGATTGTAAGTGACAGCTGACTTAGCTGTCAGCTTTGCTGTAGGTCAACATTGCAATTTTTTATGCTTTTAAAATACACTGAACTAAGCTTCTGAGAAAGTGCCCTGTTCTGCAAGGATAAGTTGTGTTAATCGTAATGTAATACTGTTCTTTCACATTTCCTTTGGTTCATATCTGTGAAAATATCTTTCCACAATTTAAACAGAATTCATCCTTTATCCATTAAGCTATTATTCTTGTACTGAAGATATAAACTGACCTATTATTTACAGACGCATATGTAGATGTGTTCTTTGCTTATTTAAGCATCATAAATCTGAACATCAGTAATGTGTTATTTCCAAACAGTGCAATTGTTTGTTCACAGGATTTTTCTTCTTTTTTTCCCTGATTAATTTTGACAAAGTAATGCACAAATGTGAACTAAGAGATGCATGAGGGCAGTGCTGTTACAGCATTGTGCAATAACAGCAACCCCATGTAGTGCCACAGGCTGGGGTCAGAGTGGCTGGAGAGTGGCCAGACACAGAGGGACCTGGGGGTACTGGTAGATGGGAGGCTGAACATGAGCCTGCAGTGTGCCCAGGCAGCCAAGAGGGCCAATGGCATCCTGGCCTGAATCAGGAACAGTGTGGCCAGCAGGAGCAGGGAGGTCATTCTGCCCCTGTACACTGCACTGGTTAGGCCACACCTCGAGTCCTGTGTCCAGTTCTGGGCCTCTCAGTTTAGGAAGGATGTTGACTTGCTGGAACGTGTCCAGAGAAAGGCAACAAAGTTGGTGAGGGATTTGGAACACCAGCCTTATGAGAAGAGGCTGAGGGAGCTGGCGTTGCTTAGCCTGGAGAACAGGAGACTGAGGGGTGACCTTATTGCTCTCTACAACTACCTGAAGGGAGGCTGTAGACAGTCAGAGGTTGGTCTCTTCTCCCAGGCAACCAGCACCAGAACAAGAGGACACAGTCTCAATTTGCACCAGGGGAGGTATAGGCTGGATGTTAGGAAGAAGTTCTATACAGAGAGAGTGATTGCCCATTGGAATGGGCTGTCCGGGGAGGTGGTGGAGTCACCATCATTGGAGGTGTTCAGGAGGAGACTTGATGGGGTGCTTGGTTTCATGGTTTAGTTGTTTAGGTGGGTTGGATTGGTTGATGGGTTGGACATGATGATCTTGAAGGTCGCTTCCAAACTGGTCTGGTCTATTCTATTCTATTCTATTCTATTCTATTCTATTCTATTCTATTCTATTCTATTCTATTCTATTCTATTCACAAGGTGCCCAGGGAGATGGTGGAGTCACCGTCCCTGGAGGTGTTCAAGAGGGGATTGGACATGGCACTTAGTGCCATGGTCTAGTCATGGGGTCTGTGGTGACAGGTTGGATTCGATGATCTTCGAGGTCTCTTCCAATCTTAGTGATACTGTGATACTGTGATATGGAAAGGATAAGGATTAGAGCAATGTCCTTTATGGGAAAAGTAAAGGACTAAGGCCATCTTCTAAACTTACAGGGATTAGCCGGGTTTATCACAAAGGCCAGATCCGAAAATGAATTTAGACACCTTATCCCAAATAATTTAGGATGTTTCTGCCAAAAACATGAGATTCAGCTGCTGCTTATCCTCCTGACATAATGCTTTCTATATGCTTCACCCTTAGTCTGCAGTAATCCAGAAAGGCCTGTAATTTTTCCTCTCCAGGGGTACAATCCAACAAGTGTTCTTGATAATCTGAATGAGATTTACCTCATTTAGCCATAGGCTTTATAAATTTGACATCTGCAACAGAAATATTTGCCCTCAGCTCCAGTTGTAGCCAATGAAATAATTTCAGGGTGTAGTTCATCAGCCTTATTATCTGCATTAGTGTCCACAAAAGTTCCTATAAGTTCCTCGCTCCCTCCAATGACTGTAAAGACATCTTATACAATTAGTTCAGACTTTGATCTATTGTCTATATTAAGCCAGAGAAACTCTAGCCTTTCAGACTCTTTGTAAAAGATAGTGTTAGCTGCTTTCTCTATGAAGTGCGCCGGAATACCAGGAGGACTTAGACAAAACAACGTCCTTTAAAGAACAACGTAAGTGCTAATGCATTCATCCCAGAAAATAATTCATGGTCCAAGAGGATTCAGTTTCATCTCTTTTATTGATTAAAATAAAAATATTAACAATAAAAGACAACATACAAAGAACTGGGGGAGAGGGTTACCTACCATACATGAAAGAAGGCTGGGAAGGGATATGACTCTCTTTTCATTTACAAGACTCCCTTTAAATGAAAAAGTAGCAAATCAAGACTAAAATCCAGGACTGCCATTCTTAAATGAGTGCACCAATGGCTATGCTCCTTACACCATCCTGTCTTGGCTCCATGAACCTATCATCATTTTCTTTGAAAGGCCTAGATCTGACAACAGAGGCAGAGAAGAATCTGTCTCCTGTTACAGCAGACAGCTGTAACAAGATGAGAGTGTTGACCCAGTGTTCATCACATGCTGGTTTTATTGTACAGTCCTAAAGGGGACTTTGGGGAACTTATAAGGACTTTGTTGGTATCTTTTTGAACCATATTCATGCTGAGTAAAATCAAGAACACTGCAGCAAGCAGGAAATTAAATATATTGCAGAATCACAGAATAATTGAGGCCAGAATAGATCTCTGAGGTCATCAAGTCCAGCCTAAGACCTAGCACTACCACATTGACTAGACCATGCCACTAAGTGCCATATCCAACGGCAACTCCACCACCTCCCTGGGGAGTCCATTCTGGTGTCTAATTACCCTTTCCATGAGAAAGTGCTTCCTAACATCTGACCTAAAACTCCCCTGGCACAGCTTCAGGCCATTCACTCTTGTCTTGTCACAAGTTGCCTGGGAGAAGAGCCCAACCCCCATCTTACGACACCTTCCCTTCAGGTAGTTGTACTGTGTGATAAGGTGGCCCTGAGTCTCCTTTTCTGTAGTCTATACAACCCCAGCTCCTTCAGCCTCCCCTCATAAGACTTTCCCTCCAGTCCTTTTCACTAATCTTGTTACTCTCCTCTGGACCCACTCAAGCACCTCAGTATCTTTCATGCACAAGAGTCATACTTGCCCTTTTCAGAGTCAATTGTCACATCTGAAAACTGGGAACTTTGTTAAAGCCACTTTGAGCTGTTTGCTTCTCTCCCTAAGTCAGCTGTCTACTAGGACACCTGAAGCACTTCTCTGCAGTCTGAAACATCAGGAACTTGCATTCAAACAGAGCTCTGAAATTTGCAGCTTTGAGTCTACTTGCAGCTATGCAAAGTATTCCTCATTTTACAGGAAACTATGAATCTTCTGTCTGTGAGGTTTCAGCTGCATCCGTGAGCAGCATACATTGCCATGACTTGTCCAAATTATTCATAAAGATGTATTTATGTTTTTCTATGATCTCTATGTCTACTGCAGATGATGAACACAAAATTTTATTCTTGGCAGTGAGGATGTCAATCTATACAACTCATTGCATCCCCCTTTCACACATACAACTAAACTGTGTGATAGATAGAACCAACACAAAAGGTGGCTTAAAGCCCCTAATGCCAAAAGTCAATCTAAACTGCAGAAAAAAGAAATATTGGTTTAGAACTCCTGCCAGACTTATAGGCATGAGATCACACAAGCCCATGTGAAAGCTTATCCTTTCTGTGATGCACTTGGAGACTCCTCACATGCCCTGAGGGGTAACAGAAAAGGAAGATCTGAGACAATATGATTGCTTTCTGTAGGAATTAAACTAGAGGAACTGAAAAAAGGTAAAAGACACTGTGACTTGGGACAAAGTTAAGGAAAAGAGTCTGGGGAAATGGATTGACATTGATCACAGAGCACAGCTAAAAATTAAAAAGAAAATCCCAGGCTATGCAACAAGAAGCAAGGAATGGAAATGGAGCACGACAAAGTGAGAAGGAAGAATAAAGGGATAGTTCTGCAACAAGAATGCAGGTGGGAGGAAAAATAATCTAAAGACAGAAGATGAGAGCATTCCACAAGAAAGCAAGAATAAAGGGAAAGACTGAAAGATAAACTGAAAGGAATATGGAAATTGAAACAAATGGTGAATAAGGATCAGGTGGTATTTTTCATTATATTTTTATACTTGACTATGTTTGTTTCCTTAGATCAAAAGTAGAGGAAAGGACAGAATATTTCTCTTGTCTTTCTTGCAGGGATGGAACTAAACAATATCCCACAGGACATCTATTTGTCCATGTTTCCATTCAGGGTATTGCAATTACCTTCTCTCTCTTAAACAGTGAAACTGTACAAATCACATGCATTTTGTTAATGTATCTAGAGATTAAGACAAGAGGAGATGTTCTATTCAATGTTTTTAAAATGCAACCTATGCAATTCAGGCATTGGATTCTTATTTAAATCCATTAGGATCAAAACAACTCAGAAAATAGTAAATTCTTGATGTGTTGTTACCTGAAAAAGGGAGTAAGAATGGTAGATAAATTACATATCTTCTACTATTGTCATAAAAAAAAAAAAAAAAAAAAAGACAACATTTATTTAGTATATTTCTTTGACAACTGCAGTAAATCTGGATGGATTAAACCTTAGGATCACATTTAAATTCCAGCATTGTATAGATGCAGCTGTTTGCTATCTGCTATCAGTAATATATTGTCTTCCCTTCAAAGCTAATCTATCCATTAAGTTGTGCAAAGCTCAACAGTGTTTTTTGAGGTTTCTTTATTTCCTTTCCAGAAAGGAAGCAAAATATTTTCTTTAGTATGAAGTTTAACAAGTGGAGGCCTGCCTTCATTCTCTACTGATAAAAAATTTTTGGAGCACTGAGCTGCAGGGCCTCATGGAAACAAAAGTGACAGTCTTAGCTGATCTTCTAAATACTTAAAAATTAGCCAAGTTACTTCTACATTAGTAGTGTTTTCCTAAGCCTTTAAAATAGTCAATAGAAAACTTAGAAAACACTAGAGTTTCTTTCTTCAAGTGGGCTGGCAATAGGCTTTTTGGGTAAAAAGATCTCTGGCTTGAAGGTAGAGATACAGAATCTATCCAAACAAATGACAGTCAAACACTTCCTCTGAGCTTTGAACAGATTTTTTTTTTCAAAGTCTCAGGTAGTTTGCTTTGTTTTTTTTCCAGCTTCACTATAACCTGCAGCTGTCACACAGAGGACATTCGCTCCAGTTTGTAAGCTACTAATAGCGATTTCCTTAAAAAGACTGATTCCACTTTTTTTGTTGTTGTTTAGTACAGGGCTGATAGGCAATATGAAGAAACCCTTCCATTAAATCTTGTTTCATTCCCTTCCCACATCTGAGTTTGTGTATTTTGTGGGAAACACTTATTGATAATCTGGAGGAGCGCACTGTGTCTGTCATCAGTTGATTTGCGAATGACACCAAAATGGGAGCAGGTATTGATCTGTTAGAAGGTAGGAGAGCTCTGCAGAGGGACCTCGACAGGCTGGACAGATGGGCAGAATCCAACGGCATGAGATTGAACACATCCAAGTGCCAGGTTCTGCACATTGGCCACCACAACCCCATGCAGTGCTACAGGCTGGAGAGTGGCTGGAGAGTGGCTGGAGAGTGGTCAGGCAGAGAGGAACCTGGGGGTACTGGTAGATGGTAGGCTGAACATGAGCCTGCAGTATGCCCAGGTGGCCAAGAAGGCAAACGGCATCCTGGTCTGTATCAGGAATAGTGTGGCCAGCAGGAGCAGGGAGGTCATTCTGCCCCTATACTCAATACTGATTAGGCCACACCTTGAGTCCTGTGTCCAGTTCTGGGCCCCTCAGTTTAGGAAGGGTGTTGACTTGCTGGAACGTGTCCAGAGAAGGGCAACAAAGTTGGTGAGGGGTTTGGAACACAAGCCCTATGAGGAGAGGCTGAGGGAGATGTGGGTTTCTTAGCCTGGAGAAGAGAAGGCTCAGGGGAGACCTTAGTGCTGTCTACAACTACCTAAAAGGAGGTTGTAGCCAGGTGGGGGCTGGTCTCTTCTCCCAGGCAACCAGCACCAGAACAAGAGGGTGCAGTCTCAAGCTGTGCCAGGGGAGGTTCAGACTGGGTCTTAGGAGGAAATTCTACACAGGGAGAGTTATTGCCCATTGGAACGGGCTGCCCGGGAGGTGGTGGAGTCACCATCATTGGAGGTGTTTAGGAGGAGACTTGAGAGGGTGCTTGGTTGCATGGTTTAGTTGATTAGGTGGTGTTGGATGATGGGTCAGATGCGATGATGTTGAAGGCGTCTTTCAACCTGGTTTATTCTATTCTATTCTATTCTATTCTATTCTATTCTATTCTATTCTATTCTATTCTATTCTATTCTATTCTATATGGAAGAGGAGAAAGTATGCAGTGTTTCCACACCTGAAGAAAATCAAAACCCAGCTCCACACAGATTTTGAGCAATCTGCTACCTTGATATGAGCAGTCATTTGCACCTGGTAGTCTCCAGAGGCCTCTTCCAACATGAATTATTCTGTGTGCTATCCGTCCATGGCCATTCAACTGCCAAAGGGGAATCTGACATGAAAAACCCTGGCATTCCTGTAAGTTTCATAAAATCTTGACATTCATTCAGGTGGAAGAATCATGTTGCCATCAATCTTTATCAGCTCAATGAAGCATATTGTAATGGTTTTTTTGGTAAAAATAGCAAGGCACTCATAATCACTGTAGAGTATCAGTGAGATAAAAGCACCCAATAAATAATACAAATGAATTTAAAGCAATCTAAGGGTTTGCGCTTGAAAAAATTACAGAATCTTAAAATGTTAGGGGTTGGAAGGGACCTCTAGAGATCATCTAGTCCAACCCCACTTCTAAAACATGATCATCTAGGGCAGGCCACAGAGGAACACATCCTGGCAGGTTTTGAAAGTCTCCAGAGAAGGAGACTCTGCAACCTCTCTGGGCAGCCTGTTTCAGCTCGTCATCACCCTCACCATAAAGAGGTTTCTCCTCACACTGTGGCAGAACCTCCAGAGTTTCAGCCAGTACCTGCTGTTCCTTGCCCTATCACAGGGCACCATTGAGAAGAGACCATCACTTTCATCCTGACACTCACCTCTCATATATTTATAGATGTCAGTAAGATCTCACTTCACCCTTCTTCTCTCAAGACTAAACAGCTCCAGTTCACTCAGACTTTCCTCACAAGAGAGATGATCAACTTCCACAATCATCCTTGTGGCTCTCTGTTGGACTCTTTCCAGCAGATCCCTGTCTCTCTTGAGTAGTTATGATAGTTGTTATTAGATTGCATGTGAGACTTAACCGGGATGCTAGTGTGATTCAATACAATAATACAATACAATACACCAGGTTGAAAGACACCTTCAACATCATCACGTCCAACCCATCAACCAATCCAACCCACCTAAACAACTAAACCATGCAACCAAGCACCCCATCAAGTCTCCTCCTGAACACCTCCAATGAAGGTGACTCCACCACCTCCACGGGTAGCGGATTCCAATGGGCAATCGCTCTCTCTGTATAGAACTTCTTCCTAACATCCAGCCTAAACCTCTCCTGGAGCAGCCTGAGACTGTGTCCTCTTGTTCTGGTACTGTCTGCCTGGGAGAAGAGGCCAACCTCTGCCTGGCTACAACCTCCCTTCAGGTAGTTGTAGAGAGCAATAACGTCACCCCTGAGTCTCCCTTTCTCCAGGCTAAGCAACCCCAGCTCCCTCAGCCTTTCCTCATAGTGCTTGTGTTCCAAAACCCTCACCAACTGCCCTTCTCTGGACACGTTCCAGCAAGACAACATCCTTACTAAACTGAGGGGCCCAGTCACCACAAGACTGTAAGAATCATACCTTTATGTATAAAATTCCTATACATGTAAGTTTTTTATTATAGAAATGAATTTTGAAAGAATTGTTAATGCAGTGTAATTTTATCTTTTAACACCCTTAATAGTACAATGCAGCATTCTTCTGAATCCATTCTCTCTTCCCTTCACTTGTGGGTTAAGGGAAGGGGATTTAATTTTTTAATTATCCTTGTACATTCTTTTGCTAATGTATTTATCAATGACATCATAAATCCTCTATTTAACAGTGAGGGTTTTGATCATTTATTCCAACCTTTGTCTTTGGGAAACTTTAGATTTTCACCCTGCTATAATGTACATCAGAAACTGAAAGACCGCAAGTTTTTATTTGCCATCTTAATTGCAAGTAATAATAAATTTCACTTGGGTGCAGGAGGATATCCAATGTGAGGAGTCAAGTTCTTATACTGATAGTGATTATTATGCTTTGTAATAAAACTAAAATTAAATAACACACATACTGCAATGTCTGTAAATCCAGTATTCTGCATTCAGCATAATAGAAGGGCATTGAGTCCATCATCAGTAAATTTGTGGACGACACCAAGCTGGGGGCAGGAGTTGATCTGCTGGAGGGCAGAGAGGCTTTGCAGAGGGACCTCGACAGGCTGGACAGGTGGGCAGAATCCAAGGGCATGAGATTGAACACATCCAAGTGCCGGGTTCTGCACATTGGCCACAGCAACCCCAGGCAGTGCTACAGGCTGGGGTCAGAGTGGCTGGAGAGTGGCCAGACACAGAGGGACCTGGGGGTGCTGGTTGATGGGAAGCTGAACACGGGCCTGCAGTATGCCCAGGCAGCCAAGAGGGCCAATGGCATCCTGGCGTGCATCAGGAACAGTGTGGCCAGCAGGAGCAGGGAGGTCATTGTGCCCCTGTACACTGCACTGGTTAGGCCACACCTTGAGTCCTGTGTCCAGTTCTGGGCCTCTCAGTTTAGGCAAGATGTTGACTTGCTGGAACGTATCCAGAGAAGGGCAACAAGGTTGGTGAGGGGTTTGAAACACAAGCCCTCTGAAGAGAGGCTGAGGGAGCTGGCGTTGCTTAGCCTGGAGAACAGGAGACTGAGGGGTGACCTTATTGCTCTCTACAACTACCTGAAGGAAGGTTGTAGATAGTCAGAGGTTGGTCTCTTCTCCCAGGCAACCAGCACCAGAACAAGAGGACACAGTCTCAATTTGCACCAGGGGGGTTATAGGCTGGATGTTAGGAAGAAGTTCTATACAGAGAGAGTGATTGCCCATTGGAATGGGCTGTCCAGGGAGGTGGTGGAGTCACCATCATTGGAGGTGTTCAGGAGGAGACTTGATGGGGTGCTTGGTGCCATGATCTAGTTGTTTAGGTGGGTTGGATTGGTTGATAGGTTGGACACGATGATCTTGAAGGTCTCTTCCAACCTGGTTTATTGTATTGTATTGCATTGTACTGTATTGTAATGTATTGTATTGAAGATATTCTTGATGGACAAGATTGCACGTCAAACTAAATTAAAAAGAACTACCTTCATTAATAAGATAATATGTCCATTAAGATGACATCTCTGTGCAAAATTAGAGATGAGAAGATTTTTCATAGGTTTGCTAAAATAAGAAAGATGCTATCCTATCAAAATATCTTGAAGTGATCAATTTGAGTCTTCAGTTTTCAATCCATATTGATTTTATGGGGTTTAAGGGTTTAATTTATCATTAATCTTAAGATTTGTAATTACAAGATTACAAGTAGCTTTTGATTTCTTTTTTCCTCAGACTAAGCCTAAAATCCAGGAGGTCACATCCTTTCTTGTGAATATAAACGTTTCCTACTGCTCTCTCCTTAGTTTCACTGAGTTTACAGTTCAAACAACTTCAAAATCTCAAGTTTGTTTTAGTCACTTTCCATGGCACACAAATTCAACCTATGCAGTGAATTTACAGAAATATTGTAGGCAATGCATGTTATTTTGTTATGGTTAGTTTATACAGTTCTTGATATGACATGTTATTCAACCCATTTTACTGTAATCCTCTTCAAAATATTTATTATGCAATCAGGTTATACTGTATCATTTTTTTCCTAGTGCACAGATTATGACATCAGCAAGAGCAAAACCTGGCAGTCCTAATATGATCTGAAACTGATATTTCAGTTTTCATACTATCCAAAACTATGAAGACAGCTTTTAAGGTAGCATTGCCTGTCCAGAAAATAAGAAGAGTCAGTTGGTGAGCCATATTTCAATTTTTAAAAAATTAAAATGTTTTTTTAAATGAAGGCCATCATATTAATGAGACAATGTGTCATACCTAGAGCTTCTAAATAGGGATGTGCAATAAAGATGAGGTAGAGGAAGCAGAAAGAAAGGCCTTGGCTTTTCATTTAGAAGGTAAATTTTGGTAGATCCATTCTGCAGGGAAGTTTAGATGCAGAGAAGTTAAATGACTCATTTGAATTCGCACCAGAGTTCTGACTCAGAGCTGAGAATATGAGTTAGAATAACTGAGGTCTCATCTTGCTTTTAACCATTAACCTACAATTTGGTTTACAATAAGTTTTAGTTTTAGTGGGTACCTAGAAATAAAACAGGTTTCCTGTGATAGATCAGCTCCTTTCCTTAAGACACCCCCATAGGACAAATGGTTTATGAGAGTACAAACCTTCCTATTGCTGTCCCTTACTTTCTTTCAGCCTGATCCATACTCTGTCTCATTCTGTCTTATAAAGTATCTCAAGCTAATGACACAAATATAATTGCAATACATAGCAGTCATGGGTAGCATTCCCCAGGGCTCATTATGAGGTCCAGTTCTCTTCAATTCTTTTATCAATGATCTGGACAATGGGATTGAGTACACTGCATTGAGTGGAGTGTTGATATGCTTAAGTGTAGGAAAGCTCTATAGAGGAACTGAACAAGCTGTATTGATGGGCTGAATGTCAGTTGTATGAGGTTCAACAAGGCCGAGTGCTGGGTCCTGCATTTGGGTAATAAAATCTCATGCAATAGTACAGCTTTGGGGGAGAGTGGCTGGAAAGCTGCCTGTTGGAAAAGACCTTGGAGGTGCTGGTTGACAGTCAGCTGAACATGAGCCATAAAGTGCTCAGGTGGCCAAGAATCATAGAATCATAGAATCATAGAATCAGTCAGGGTTGGAAGGGACCACAAGGATCATCTAGTTCCAACCCCCCTGCCATGGGCAGGGACACCCTACACTAGATCACGCTGGCCAGAGCCTCGTCCAGCCTGGGCTTAAACACCTCCAGGGACTGGGCCTCAACCACCTCCCTGGACAACCCATTCCAGGGCTTCACCACTCTCATGGTAAAGAACTTCTTCCTCACATCCAGCCTGAATCTCCCCATTTCCAGCTTCATTCCATTCCCCCTAGTCCTATCACTACCTGAGATCCTGAGAAGTCCCTCCCCAGCCTTCCTGTAGGCCCCCTTCAGATACTGGAAAGCCACAATGAGGTCACCTCGGAGCCTTCTCTTCTCCAGACTGAACAGCCCCAACTCCTTCAGTCTGTCCTCATAGGAGAGGTGCTCCAGCCCTCTGATCATCCTCGTGGCCCTTCTCTGGACACGCTCCAGCACGTCCACATCTCTCCTGTAATATGGGCTCCAGAACTGGACGCAGTACTCCAGGTGGGGTCTCACCAGAGCTGAGTAGAGGGGAGAAGCACCTCCCTTGACCTGCTGGTCACACTTCTCCTGATGCAGCCCAGGATCTGATTGGCTTTCCGGGCTGCAAGCGCACATTGAGAGCTCATGTCGAGCTTCTCGTCCACCAGCACCCCCAAGTCTCTCTCCTCGGGGCTGCTCTCCAGCCAGTCACTGCCCAGCCTGGATTTGTGCCTGGGATTGCCTCGACCCAGATGCAGGACCCTGCACTTGGTCTTGTTGAAGCTCATGAGGTTGGCTTGTGCCCACCTCTCCAGCCTGTCCAGGTCCCTCTGGATGGCATCCCTTCCCTCCAGGGTGTCCACTGCACCACACAGCTTGGTGTCATCAGCAAACTTGCTGAGGGTGCACTCGATGCCACTGTCCATGTCACCCACAAAGATGTTGAACAAGACAGGTCCCAGGACTGATCCCTGAGGGACTCCGCTTGTCACTGGCCTCCACTGGGACATGGACCCGTTGACAGCCACTCTTTGGGTGCGGCCATCAAGCCAATTCTTTATCCATCTAGTGGTCCATCCATCAAACCCATGTGTCGCCAGCTTGGAGACCAGGAGGTGGTGTGGGACAGTGTCGAAGGCTTTGCTCAAATCCAGGTAAACGACATCAGTTGCTCGCCCCTCATCTATTAATGCTGTCACCTGATCATAGAAGGCCACCAGGTTTGTCAGGCAGGATTTGCCCTTGGCAAAGCCATGCTGACTATTCCCAATCACCTCTTCACTATTCTTCTGAGTCATTAGTGCCTCCAGGAGGATCTGCTCCATGATCTTTCCGGGCACAGAGGTGAGACTGACTGGCCTGTAGTTCCCCGGTTCCTCCTTCTTGCCCTTTTTGAAAATGGGAGTAATGTTTCCCCTTTTCCAGTCTGTGGGGACTTCCCCAGTCTGCCATGACTTCTGGAATATAATAGAGAGGGGCTTGGCAACCTCATCTGCCAGTTCTCTCAGCACCCGTGGGTGTATCCCGTCGGGTCCCATGGACTTGAACACTTTCAGGTTCTTCAGGTGATCACGAACCTGAGCTTCACTTATGATGGGCAGTTCTTCCTCCCCGTCCCTGGCATCGTCTGCCATGACACCAGGAGTGTGGCTGGAGGCCCTTGCAGTGAAGACTGAGGTAAAGAAGTGATTGAGTACCTCAGCCTTTTCCACATCACTTGTGACCAATTCACCACTTTCCTTTCTGAGGGGGCCCACACCTTCCCTAGTCTTCTTCTTGCCATTAATATACCTATAGAAATTCTTAGTGTTCCCTTTAACCCCCTGGCTAGATTCAGTTCAAACTCTGCTTTGGCTTTCCTAACCAGGCCTCTTGCTGCTCGGGCAGCTTCCTTATATACCCCCTGTTCTATCTGTCCTTCCTTCCACTTCCTGTAGAGTTTCTTTTTACGTGATAGTGTGTCCAGCAGCTCCTTGTTCATCCAGGCAGGCCTCCTAGCATTCCTTCCTGCTTTTCTCCTTATAGGTATACATAGCTCCTGGACACAGAGGAGGTGGTCCTTGAATACTGACCAGCTGTCCTGGGTCCCTCTTCCCTCCAGGGCTTCATCCCACGACACTTTGGCTAGCAGATCCCTGCAGCGATCGAAGTCTGCACGCCTAAAGTCTAGGGTCGTAAGCTTAGAATATGTCCTCCTGATTGCCCTGAGGAGATTAAATTCAACTGCTTCATGGTCACTGCAGCCAAGGCCCTCTCTGAGCCTCACATTTGTTACCAGCCCTTCCCTGTTGGTGAGAACAAGGTCCAGCGTAGCACCTTTTCTTGTTGGTTCCTCTACCATTTGGAGGAGGAAGTTATCTTCTATGCAGTCCAGGAACATCCTGGATTGCTGATGCTTTGCTGTGTTGTCCCTCCAACAGATGTCAGGGTGGTTGAAATCCCCCATGAGGACCAGGGCTTGTGACCTGGAAGCCGCTTCTATTTGCCTGTGCAGAGCCTCATCTGCTTGGTTCTGCTGGTCAGGTGGCCTGTAGGAGACCCCCACAGTAATATCTCCTTCCCCTGTCTTGCCTTTAATTCTAACCCATAAACTCTCAACCAACTCATCAAGCCTCCCCAGGTGGAGTTCTGCTGATTCCAGCTGGTTGTTGACATAGAGGGCAACACCTCCTCCTCTCCTTCCCTGCCTATCCTTCCTAAAAAGCTTATACCCGTCTATCCCTACGTTCCAGTCGTGGGAGTCGTCCCACCAAGTTTCGGTGATGCCCACTATGTCATGGCGTCCCAGCATCACGGTGGCCCTTAACTCATCCTGTTTGTTGCCCAAGCTGCGTGCATTTGCATAGAAGCACTTCAGCTGGGCTGGCCCTGTCGTCCTCCTGTGCCAACTCCCCTTGGTTTCCACAGGGTGTCCTGGTGTGTCATTTGTGTCTTGCCTCAGGGCAGCAAGCTGAGAGCCCCTACTGGCTCTCCATCCCTCCACCTCAGGTGAGCTGCCCCCCTGCTTGTCACAGGCCAGCAGGAGACCACCAACCCCTCTTGGCCAACAGCAGACAAGAATAGTGTGCTCACGAGTAGAGAAATGATTGTGACCCTGTACTCAACACTGATGAGGCTGCACCTTGAATATTTTCTTCATTTTTGGGCCCCTCACAACAAGGATACTGAGCTGCTGGAGCATGTCCACAGAAGAGCAGTGAAGCTGGTGAAGGGCCTTGACCCCAAGTCTTACAAGGAGCAACTGAGGAAACTGGGTTTGTTTAGCATGAAGATGAAGCTGAAAGTGTGGTTAAGCATTGGAACAGGCTGCCAAGGTATCATGACCCGGTCTGTGAAGGAAGGGTTCACATGAGGCTCTTTAGTGATACCCATGGGGTGAAGTAAGCCAAACATGCTGAAATGGCTGGAGCAAGTGTAGATTTAATGACGATGCATTCATGTTTATCATTCTGGTTATACAATTTCTCTTAAGGCAGGCGAGGCAATTACAATTGTGTATCAGAGACCAAGAGAATGGGAAAGAAAGGGTTAGACAGCGAGAAAGGAGTGGAGACATGATATAAGACCTGAGGCAAGGGGAGTAAAGTATCACCACTCTGAGTTCTAGTGGCAGATGTCTTCTTGGTGGTCGGTGCACACCTGACAGTTTGTGATACTGCCCTTTATCTGTAAGTTCTATTTTGTTCCCCACTTAAGGGAGTGATTGGTAAAGATGTTCCCATGGCAGGGCGGATCACCGTGGCAGGTCACTACAGCAATGGCTTAGGCATATTAGGGTCCCCATTTTGCTGAGCCATTCTTGGGGTGCCTGTACACGGCATTGTGGTGGTCAAAAGATGGGAAATGCCCCAAATATTCTGGGTGACCACTATTTCAACTTTGTACAGGTTCAGTTGTACTTTAAAGTGGTGGCAACCATTTTGAGCTCACACAGGTACAGGCACCCAAGCAATGTCTGAACAACAATATCTTGTTCCAGAAGCAGACCACAGGACCATAACAGTTGCTTGAGCACAGAGAAAAGGAAGCAGAGAAGCAACCTGTTTGAGACAAATGTCTATGGCAACGCAGCTTCCACACCAGAGAACTGGTTGTGTCACCATTCCAGAGATATTTAAAAGACTTGCAGATGTGGGGCTTAGTGACATGGTTTAGTGGTGGATTTGGCAGTGATTTGCAAGGCAAATACTTCAGGATCTCTGTTCCTCCCATCCCAAAGCACTGAAAGAGGGACATGCAAATATTTAAATTCTAATGTTGAATTTTCTTCCTGTGGGTTGCAGCCCTGCAGTTTCTAATTCCAGTCAGGTGAACTAAAAATATTTTGAGTATCTCTATAGCTGCTCACAACACCACTACACCTAGCACATACGAAACAAAGCGCACAAGTGGAACATAATTGTTACTGTTACTGAATCAAGTCATTTTTCTATTTGTGAATAAGATTTAAGGAAGAGGAAAAGTGTAAGGGGTGAGGAGCTAGTCATCAGGCAGTAGTAGAGTACATATCAGTGTGGGAGTATGAGTATCAGGCATAGAGAGTGGAGCAGGGAAAGATTCTGAGAAGACATGGTAAGCTAAGAGACAAAACATGATGGAAAATGAAGGGAAGCGATAGAAGTCAAGCAGAATAGCAGGGGGGAGTTAGGACTGTGAGGTTAGACAGGGGAAACACATGTTCCACAAAAGGACCAAAGAAAAGAATACTAATATTAAAGAAATTAACTGAAAAACAAGTCACGAATCAAAGGAAGAAGCATCAAACAAAGTAGTTTTGGAATGGAATGAAGAAAGTGTAACAGGAATGCCTGCAAAAGAACTCCCTGTGGTATTTATGTAGCTATGGTGATTTCTGCAAATGTGTGTCTCAAACTTAATAGAAAATATCACACAATATTTGCATCACAAGCCATTTGCCTTTACCCTATTCCTCTTTCATGTTTGTGTTGTACATATACAGAGTATGAAAGTAAATATTCATACTCTGCTCACAGTACGTACTATGAAATATCTGTAGCTTTCATATAGTGACTTACACAAGGTAATAGTGTCTTCCTCTTAGAGCTATGTAAAGTTTGGATGTCTATTTAAGGAAGATGATGTACTTGAAATATCCATTTCATTAGGGGGCCTTGGGAGACATTGTCACCATTTGAAATTTGTCACCATTGAAATTTTATAGTATTTTATCATTATTAGAAGAAAGTATTCATGCTCTGTGATATTTCTCTGTGCTGAAGCACTTGATTTAATCTGTACATGCTATTCTATGCCAGACAGCTTCAGCAGATACAAGTCACCTCCAGTGTTCTTTAGATTCTTCCTGTCAATTTGTTGGCCTGGTGCACCATAATACACAGCCTCCTCCTGCCAATATCACTAGCAGCTGAAAGGAGGCAGACTGGGCCTCCCTTTTCTTGCTCTCTTACCCTGAGAAACTGCTGATAAACAGAGAGTACCATGCACCTGATGAATGTGGAGAAGGCTGTGGATGTAGTCTACCTGGATTTCAGCAAGGCCTTTGACAGTGTCTCCCACAGCAAACTCCTGGCTAAGCTGTCAGCTTGTGGCTTGGACAGCAGCACTCTGAGATGAGTTAGGAAATGGCTGGAGGGTCGTGCCCAGAGAGTGGTGGTGAATGGTGCCACATCCAGCTGGCAGCCAGTCACTAGTGGTGTCCCCCAGGGATCAGTGCTGGGTTCCATGCTGTTCAATATCACTATCAACTGATGATCTGCATGTGGGGATTGAGTCCATCATCAGTAAATTTGCAGATGACACCAAGTTGGGAGAAGGTGTTGATCTGTTAGGGGGTAGAAGGGCTCTCCAGAGGGACCTTGACAGGCTGGATGGAAGGGCAGAGTCCAACATGATGGCATTCAACAAGTTCAAGTGCTGGGTGCTGCACTTCGGCCACAACAACCCCATGCAGTGCTACAGTCTGGGGTCAGAGTAGATGGAGAGCAGCCAAACAGAAAGGGACCTGGGGGTCCTGACTGACAGCTGGCTGAACATAAGCCAGCAGTGTGCCCAGGTGGCCAAGAAGGCCAATGGCATCCTGGCCTGCATCAGAAACACTATGGCCAGCAGGAGCAGTGAAGTCATTGTGCCCCTGGACTCAGCACTGGTTAGGCCACACCTTGATTATTGTGTCCAGTTCTGGGCCACTCAGTTCAAGAAGGACATTGAGACTCTTGAACATGTCCAGAGAAGGGCAACAAGCTGGTGAGAGGCCTCGAGCACAAGTCCTATGAGGAGAGGCTGAGGGAGCTGGGGTTGTTTAGCCTGGAGAAGAGGAGGCTCAGGGGAGACCTCATTGCTCTCTAAAGCTACCTGAAGGGAGGCTGTAGCCAGGTGGGTGTTGGTCTCTTCTCCCAGGCAACCAGCACCGGAACAAAAGGACATAGTCTCAAACTGCACCAGTGGAGGTTTAGGCTCGAGGTGAGGAGAAAGTTCTTCACAGAGAGAGTTGTTAGTCATTGGAATGGGCTACCCAAGGAGGTGGTGGAGTCATCGTCCCTGGAGGTGTTCAAGAGGGGATTGGACATTGCACTTGGTGCCATGGTTTAATGGTCATGAGGTCTTGGGTGACAGGTTGGACTTGATGATCTTTGAGGTCTTTTCCAACCTTATTGATTCTATGAGTCTATGATTTTATAATCAAGGCCAGATCTTCCATGTGAATATGCTGCCTGCTCTTTGTCCCCTCTTACTTAACCCTGAAGGGGCCATGTCACCTGGGCAGCAGCATAGCAGGGCAGTCAACTCTTGCCAACAGCAGCTTAGGGTAACAGTTAGAGTTTCATAATGGAATAACTTGTGCTGTCTGTTGGAAAGGAAGTTCTTCCTGCTTGTTTTTTTTGGTTGTAGGTTTTTTTGTTTGATTTGTTTTGTTTGTTTGTTTGTGGTTTTTTTAGGATAGGGGAAAATATTCAGTTCTACCCTGGAAAGCAAGGGTCATTTTTCTATTTCTGTGTTTCAGAGTAGAGAACATAAAACCCCATGTGCAGCATGTAGTATGTCAGAAAGATTAGGCAGTACCCTGTCTCTTTCTCTTTATGATGCATAACCCATGTGATTAGCCCTTTCAGTCCTCAGGGAGCTGCAGTATTCAATTACTCTCCTCTCTATTTCAGAGTTCTAGTAGCATGATGATACCCATTGCTTAAAGCTTCAAGATGGGTAACATTATTGCCAGAGTCCCAAACTCCTAGGACCTTGCAGGGAACTAAAGTGCTTTTACTGAATCATTTGCACATGCTTCTAAGAGACTCAGATTTACATAGAGTTTAGCTCCAGGTAAGTGTACAGTAGTCCTACAGCTTTAGCACAAAAAGAGAGAAGCCTATCTCCAAAGCATTTCGTGCTTGCTTTCCACCTGGTCTCCATCACACACATCAGCAATGATATAATGCTAAATGTTAGTGCTACTTCAACTGAAGGTACTAAACTGTACAGAGGCCAGGGATATCCTGAGATATCCATCACAGATGTGAAGCATTTTTGTTCTGTAAATCACCTGAGAATGTAAATGTTATCATATTTTTTATTAAGTTGAAATTAGGATCCCAAGTATAGGGAGGAATTAGAATCAAATTTTCCAAGGGATTATCATTTGTAAATATAGCAGAGTTTGAAAAAATCCTTATCAGTGTATTTTAAGGAAAATTATTTTGTTGTGGGAAAAAGATACACATATGACCCCTGTAGGGTTCTTTATGGGTGAAGAAGTGTGCTCTCTTTCAAGAACAGAGCAGAAGCTTTATCTGTTGAATTTGAGATTAGTTTCTGAAAATACAAGGGCTACAGATATTCTTGTGTCTTTCAAGAGTGACAATGTAGAGAAAGTCCAACTTCTGTGAGAGGTTTCAGCATCAATAAAGACCTTTATAAATTTCATGGTAGTATTTTCATTGCAGCATACATTGGAGCAGTCTTTATGGACATACACACCACACTGAGATAGACACAAATAATGAAATAGCTAATGCCTCCAGAAAGCCTGTGTTGAAGACAAATGACAACTTAATCACCTTTGCTACTTGGAAAACATATTATATTCTTAAAATTTTAATAGATTATAAGTAACAAAATGCATTGTGCCACGAAAGGGCAAAGCAGACTACATAAATGAAACAAGATAAAGGCTTTTTTTTTCCTTGCTTAATGATGACTTTTATTTGCAGAACAAACCTCTGAGCAGAAAAATGAGGTATTTAGATAGTTCAATGAGTAGTAGGAGCAACTTTCAGCCAAGCAGTTGCAAGCAGACATGTGACACAGCTTCAGAGCTCCATAAGTATCTCCTTGACAGAAGAGACTCTAGACTATCTTCTAAAAGTGAACACTGAATTGAAGTATTTTAATTCTCTTCAATTTATCTATACATACACCTTATCTACCTGTGTATATTGCGCTCATATTTCATTGTCTTAGAATGCCAGGGAACCAGATCATGGAATTAAAGCACCTCTGGATGGACTGGCAACACATTTTTAGGAGAATGATGGGGAAGTCCATTTCAGGAACAAATGCTCAAGGCAAAGTTTTTGTTCCACAGCCTGTATTAGTTTTATTTCACCCTGTTTATCACCAGCTTGTTGACATCCTAAAGCTTTTTAAAATGTATGATACACTAAGTATTCAAAGATACATAACCTCATTAAAAAAGACTATAGAACCCAATAGATTTTACACTTTGCTTTGAAAATAGAAATCATGAGGGATATAGAATAGAATAGAATAGAATAGAATAGAATAGAATAGAATAGAATAGAATAGAATAGAATAGAATAGAATAGAATAGAATAGAATAGAATAGAATAGACCAGGTTGGAAAAGACCTTCAAGATCATCGTGTCCAACCTATCATCCAACACCACCTAATCAACTAAACCATTCAACCAAGCACCCTATCAAGTCTCCTCCAGCCTAAACCTGCCCCTGGTGCAGCTTAAGACTGTGTCCTCTTGTTCTGGTGCTACTTGCCTGGGAGAAGAGACCAACCTCTGCCTGGCTACAACCTCCCTTCAGGTAGTTGTAGACAGCAAGAAGGTCGCCCCTGAGTCTCCTCTTCTCCAGGCTAAGCAACCCCAGCTCCCTCAGCCTCTCCTCATAGGGCTTGTGTTCCAAACCCCTCACCAACCTTGTTGCCCTTCTCTGGACACGTTCCAGCAAGTCAACATCCTGCCTAAACTGAGAGGCCCAGAACTGGACACAGGACTCAAGGTGTGGCCTAACCAGTGCAGTGTACAGGGGCAGAATGACCTCCCTGCTCCTGCTGGCCACACTGTTCCTGATGCACGCCAGGATGCCATTGGCCTTCTTGGCTGCCTGGGCACACTGCAGGCTCATGTTCAGCCTCCCATCAACCAGCACCCCCAGGTCCCTCTCTGCCTGGCCGCTCTCCAGCCACTCTGACCCCAGCCTGTAGCACTGCCTGGGGTTGCTGTGGCCAATGTGCAGAACCCGGCACTTGGATGTGTTAAATCTCATGCCGTTGGATTCTGCCCATCTGTCCAGCCTGTCGAGGTCCCTCTGCAAAGCCTCTCTGCCCTCCAGCAGATCAACTCCTGCCCCCAGCTTGGTGTCGTCCGCAAATTTACAGATGATGGACTCAATGCCCTCATCCAGATCATCAATAAAGATGTTGAAGAGGATGGGGCCCAGCACTGATCCTTGGGGCACACCACTAGTGACTGGCCACCAGCTGGATGTGGCACCATTCACCACCACTCTCTGGGCTCGGCCCTCCAGCCACTTCCTAACCCAACGCAGTGTGCTCCCATCCAAGCCACGGGCTGACAGCTTGGCCAGGAGTTTGCTGTGGGGGACAGTGTCATATGGTATTCCTTTAAATATGGTATTCCTTTAAATAGTCACCTGCTGGCCCCACCGTGTTGCACGTAGCCCTGTGTGAATTTGGTAGAGATGTGTGGGCAATCCATTTGTGGGGCAGAAATGTGGAGCATTACTCAGAGTCCCCTACTTCCTACGCACAATTCAACATAGTGGGGTGAAAGTCTTCCATGCCTGTGTGTATTATTTAAATAAAATTTTCTCCTCAGCCATCTCCAAGCTAGTGTTCCAGCAGAATTATGTAAGTCTCACACAACTGTAGACATATTTGACTTTCTGTCTTGGTGAGGCACTAAGACTGTGATTACGAATTATTAATTGCCTTTCATCTGAGCTTACCAACTCAGGCATATTGCTTTGACACAGGTAATGTTCAGCACTCCTCTAGGTAGATATGCTCTGTACTAAAAGGCAGGGAATCCAGGCAGAATAGAGGTCCCATAATGTTAAGGTAGATGTCATTGACTGCACCTGAAGTCCTTACCTAGACTTGATGTGTTGCCCTGCAGCAGAGGACACTTTGTGCATACTTTGGAAAGCTGGGCTTCCTCTCCCTCCCACAGAGCACTCAGCAGGCAGCTCAAACTGCCTGGTGTTAGAGGTATGAACCTGGTGCAGTGGTATGCCTCACTTGCATCCTCTTCCCTTGTCCAACACATCATTTCAAACACAACAGAGTTAAGGGTTTGCACAAAATATGGAAAAATGCTTAAGATAGTCCTCAGTAAAATGATTGGGGGATTATTCCTATGATTCCATCTGAGTTTGAAAAGATCAACAAACAGTTTTCTGCCATCTCTGGCACTCTGCAAATTGCTCTCTGGACTGTCATCAGCCAAACTAAATTCTCTAGCATATGACATATGGCAGCCATCCTGCCAGAGGCAGAGAGCAGTATGAATGCCCAGAAGCAGAACATCTGCCCATAACCCCAAACTTATTTTCATTTGCCTGAAGAGATCCAGCCATGGCAACAACTCAGCCAAAGGCTGCTAGAAAAACAGTAGGTACCCAGACAGAGCCTGTGTGCAAGCATGCAGGTATCCAGGCTGCTAGCTGAAGAGAGTGCTGGAGCCTGGCACTTGGAAAGGAGGGTGAATTGTCTTCTCAATCTGGTGGCCAAGCTAAAGGAAGAAGTTGTAAGACTCAGGACCATAAGGGAATGTGAAAGAAGTTAGATATGTGGGAGCAGGCTCTACAAACCTCCCTAGTTGAGGGAGGTGACCCAGGAAGCAGGGGGAATGGATACAGGTCACTGTTAGGAGAAACATGGGGAATCCATCCTGGCTCTCTTCGCCTCCCCTATTTCCCTCGCACAACAAGTATGAGGCACTGCAAGTTGAGGACAATGTGAATGAGAATGCTGAACAGGAACCTTCTAAGGGGATGCCTAAAGCAAATCAGTCTCCACCTTGCATCAGGAGTAGTGTAATAAAGAAAAAGAGGAGGGTAATTGTTGGTGGTGACTCTCTCCTGAGAGGAACAGAGGGTCCTGTATGTCATCCTGACCCATCCCACAGGGAAGTCTGCTGCCTACCTGGGGCCCAGGTAAGGGACATCACCAGGAGACTACCAAAGCTAATCCAGCCCTCTGATAATTACCCATTGCTGGTAATACAAGCTGGAAGCAATGAACTTGATAGGAAGGCCACCAGGACAATCAAAAAGGAATTGAAGGCCCTTGGACAATTGATTGATGGGGCAGGAGCTCAAGTGGTGTTCTGCTCAGTTCCCTCAGTGGCAGGGGTGTACACTGAAAGGAACAGGAGAACCCATGCCATCAACAAATGGCTCAAGGGATGGTGTCAGTAGCAGAATTGTGGGTTCTTTGAACAAGGGACAACTGCACCTGACCTGCTGGACCTAGATGGGATGAATCTATCTAGAAAGGGCAAAAGGACTCTGGCACAAGAGTTGGTAGGGCTTGTTGAGATGGCTTTAAGCTAGGTTTGAAGGGGAGGGTGATGAAACCAGTCTATCCAGAGAGAAGACAAACTAGAAGAGGAAGCAAACTTGAGTCAGTGGTGAAATCAGCAGCCCAGATGAAGTGCATGTACACCAATGCATGCAGTATGGGTAACAAATAAGAGGAACTGGAAGTCTTGGTACACTAGGGAAACGATGATGTAGTTGCCATTACAGAAACATGGTGGGATGACTCACAAAACTGGAGCACTGCACTGGATGGTTATAAGCTCTTAAGGTGAGACAGAATAGAATAGAATAGAATAGAATAGAATAGAATAGAATAGAATAGAATAGAATAGAATAGAATAGAATAGAATAGAATAGAATAGAATAGAATAGAATAGAATAGAATAGAATAAATAGAATTAACCAGGTTGGAAAAGATCATCAAGTCCAACCTATCACCCAACACTATCTAATCAACTAAACCTTGACACCAAGTGCCTTCCAGTCTCTTCCTAAACACCTCCAGTGCTGGTGACTCCACCACCTCCCTGGGCAGCCCATTCCAATGGCCAATCACTCTTTCTGGAAAGAATTTCTTCCTAACCCCCAGCCTCAACCTCCCCTGGCACAGCTTGATTCTGTGTCCCCTTCTTCTGTTAGTGATTGCCTGGGAGAAGAGAACATCCCCCATCTGGCTACAACCAGACAGCACTAAGGTCTCCCTTGAGCCTCCTCTTCTCCAGGCTAAGCAACCCCAGCTCCCTCGGCCTCTCCTCAGAGGGCTTATGCTCCAAACCCCTCACCAGCATTGTTGCCCTTTTCTGGACAAATTCCATCAAGAGGGGAGTGGTGGCCCTGTATATTAGGGAATCTCTTGATGCCTCAGAACGTGAGGTTGTGGATGAAAGGATTGAGTGCCTGTGGGTTAAAATCAGAGGCAAAGCTAACAAAACTGACATCCTGGTTGGAGTCTGCTATAGACCACCCAACAAGGATGAAGAGTTACATGAAGTATTCTACAAGCAGCTGGAGGTCATCTCAAGATCTCCAGCCCTTGTTCTTGTGGGTGACTTTAACCTGCCAGACATCTGCTGGGAACTTAATTCAGCAGAGAGGAGGTAGTCTAGAAGGTTCTTAGAGTGTAAGGAGGACAGCCTCTCGACACAGCTGCTGTGGGAGCCTACCAGGTGTGAGGCCCTGTTTGACCTGCTGTTCTGAAATAGAGAAGGGCTGGTGGGACATGTGATGGTAGGAGGCTGTCTAGGGTGCAGTGACCATGAGATAGTGGAGCTTTCAATATGCAGGGAAATAAGGAGGAGCAATAATAGAATCCTCACTTTGGACTTCTAGACAGCAGACTTCAGCTTCTTTAAGCAACTAACCCAGAGAGTACCTTGGGAAGCAGCCCTTAAGGAAAAAGGGGTCCAGGATGGTTGGACCTACTTCAAACAGGAGCTCTTGAAAGCACAGGAACTGTGCACAGGAAAGATGAGCTGCCAGGGAAGGCAACCAGTCTGGGTGAGCAAGCAGCTCTTGAAGGAATTGAGGGGGAAAAAAATAGGGTGTATTGCCTTTGGAAAGTGGGGGAGGCAACTAGTGATATGTTTAAGGATGTTGTTAGATCATGTTGGAGAAAAATTAGAGCCACAAAAGCCCAGTTAGAACTCAAGCTGGCCACTGCTGTGAAAGACAATAAAAAGGCATTTTTATAAATATATTAATGCTAAAAAGAGGGCAAGAAGAACCTCCACTCTTTATTGGAGAGGGAGGGGAATACTGTAACTAAAGATGAGGAAAAGGCTGAGGTACTAAATACCTTCTTTGCCTCCATTTTCAACAGTAAGGCAGGAGGGCTTCAGGATAACAGGCCTCCTGAACTGGCAGATGGAGTCAGGGAGCAGTATTGTCCCCCTGTAATCCAGGAGGAAGCAATTAGAGACTTGCTGAGCCACTTGGATCCTCACAAGTCCATGGGACCAGATGGAATCCATCCTAGGGTGCTGAGAGAACTGGCAGATGAGCTGGCCAAGCCAGTGTCCCTCATTTACCACCAGTCCTGGTTCACAGGAGAGGTCCCAGATGACTGGAAACTGGCCAATGTGATGCCCATTCACAAGAAGGGCTGGATGGAAGAACCTGCAACCTCTGACCTGCCAGCCTGACCTCAGTGCCAGGCAAGATTATGGAACAGGTCCCTGGGCAGCCCATTCCAATGGCCAATCACTCTTTCTGGGAAGAACTTCTTCCTAACATCCAGCCTAAATATCCCCTGGCACAGATTGAGACTGTGTCCTCTTGTTCTGGTGCTGGTTGCCTGGGAGAAGAGACCAACTCCTGCCTGGTTGCAAATTCCCTTCAGGTAGTTGTAGAGAGCAATAAGGTCTCCCCTAAGATTCCTCTTCTCCAAGCTAAGCAACCCCAGCTCCCTCAGCCTCTCCTCAGAGGGCTTGTGCTCCAAATCCCTCCCCACTTGGTAGTTTGAAACCTAGCAGATCTTAAGTTTCTTCCATAACTTTGTTCTGCCCTGTATATCTTTCCCTGACCTTTGTGTCACAACACTTAATAATGTTCAACTGACGAACTCATTACACTTCAGACTGAAGCATGAATGTGTATCAGCTGTTCTCATCAGGCTGTAAGGCTCAGAGGTCCTGTCTGAAGGGTAAGTCTCCCACAGTGGATTAGTGTAAAATAATATAATTGTAAAATAGAAGTGTAAATGTATTTTAGGCCTGAGCAGAGTGTTTTCTGCTTAGATTGGAAGTTGGATAATCTGTAGGAGACATACCAGAAAGAGGCAGAACTGTCATCAGCCCCAGGAGAAGGGGAGAAGATCAGGACAGGATAAAAGGACATACAAACAAAAGCCCCAACCAAACCAAACATCAAACCAAAACCCAACCCAGGGAACTACAGGCCAGTCAGTCTCACCTCTGTGCCTGGAAAGATCATGGAACAGATCCTCCTGGGGGCACTACTGACTCAGAAGAATAGTGCAGAGGTGATTTGGAATAGTCAGCATGGCTTTGCCAAGGGCAAATCCTGCCTGACAAACCTGGTGGCCTTCTATAAACAGGTCACAACATTAATAGATGAGGGGCGAGCAACTGTTGTCATTTACCTGGACTTGAGCAAAGCCTTCAACACTGTCCTGCACCTCATCCTGGTCTCCAGGCTGGTGACACATGGGTTTGATGGGTGGACCACTAGATGGCCACTCCCAAAGAGTGGCTGTCAATGGGTCCATGTCCCAGTGGAGGCCAGTGACAAGCGGAGTCCCTCAGGGATCAGTCCTGGGACCAGGCTTGTTCAACATCTTTGTGGGTGACATGGACAGTGGCATCGAGTGCACCCTCAGCAAGTTTGCTGATGACACCATGCTGTGTGGTGCAGTGGACATGCTAGAGGGAAGGGATGCCATCCAGAGGGACCTTGACAGGTTGGAGAGGTGGGCACAAGCCAACCTCATGAGCTTCAACAAGACCAAGTGCAGGGTCCTGCATCTGGGTCGAGGCAATCCCAGGCACAAATACAGGCTGGGCAGTGACTGGCTGGAGAGCAGCCCTGAGGAGAGAGACTTGGGGGTGCTGGTGGACGAGAAGCTCAACATGAGCTCTCAATGTGCACTTGCAGCCTGGAAAGCCAATCAGATCCTGGGCTGCATCAGGAGAAGTGTGACCAGCAGGTCAAGGGAGGTGATTCTCCCCCTCTACTCAGCTCTGGTGAGACCCCACCTGGAGTACTGCATCCAGTTCTGGAGTCCCTATTACAGGAGGGATTTGGATGTGCTGGAGCATGTCCAGAGAAGGGCCACGAGGATGATCAGAGGGCTGGAGCACCTCTCCTATGAGGACAGACTGAAGGAGTTGGGGCTGTTCAGTCTAGAGAAGAGAAGGCTCTGAGGTGATCTCATTATGGCCTTCCAGTATCTGAAGGGGGCCTACAAGAAGGCTGGGGAGGGACTTCTCAGGATCTCAGGTAGTGATAGGACTAGGGGGAATGGAATGAAGCTGGAGGTGGGGAGATTTGGGCTGGATGTGAGGAGGAAGTTCTTCACCATGAGAGTGGTGAAGCCATGGAATGGGTTATCCAGGGAGGTGGTTGAGGCCCCATCCCTGGAAGTGTTTAAGACCAGGCTGGATGAGGCTCTGGCCAGCCTGATCTAGGGTAGGGTGTCCCTGCCCATGGCAGGGGGTTTGGAACTAGATGATCCTTGTGGTCCCTTCCAACCCTGACTGATACTATGATACTATGATACTAAGAAGGTCCACTAAAAATTCAAGGCAAACTATCAAAGACCAAAGCAGAGGGTTCATGAGCCATATGCAGTCAACTTCTCCTCCACCAGCAGTTATGACAGAGTTTCACATAAAACTTTACATCGCACCAAATCCAGTCAGTCTAGAGCTTTTTTATGCTTTTTCATTTATTATAAAGAAGACAGAGACAGTGAGAGCAGAGGAAAAAACAGAGAGTGCGCTAGGGAAAACATGCATTTCCTGCAACTTTCCTATCATCGTAAGTGCCAGCTTTGTCTAAACATTTCACTCACAGACCCATCTCTCTCTCTGAACTCTAAACTGAAGGATCTCAAGAGCGGGGATAGAGAGTGAAGAGTAAAGAAAACAATTAAGAGGAAATGTTCAGGTACCTTAGAAGTGGGAGAACTAACTATCCTCTGGCTCCTGTGCTTTGCATGCCTCTAAAAACACCTGTTTACCTTCGGGGTTCTCTGCACAGCTAAGCACAGTTTCAAGAAAGTTCTTCCCACAGTGTAATCTGGCAGATAAACATAACCATAAGAGGTAATAGTCAGGAGAGAAACAAGTCCATTTCAAGAATGAAGGAATGGTTTACAGGCACAATGCCATGGGAATACAAGAATGAGTTGAGAAAGAAGCACTTTCCTTGTAAAACACTCCGGGTCCTCAAGTGGGTGCTGCTAAATCCACTTCTGAGCTTCATAAACTAAATTACAAACACAAGCATTAACCAGAGGTATGATTAATTTTCTTCCTCCAAATATTAATCTTTGAAATTCTGTGTCGTTAATATACGCTAAAAGATCATACAAATTCAATGATCATGTCCATTGTGCAGCTTAAGCTGAAGGTTTTCTTCCAAACTATTCGATCACAATGGCTTTACAAGGATATGATAGAGTGGAGCAGAAGGAAAAGTTTATCCAACTTTGCTTTATGGATGATACTTAGGATAGCAGAGTTCTATTAGAATAGAATAGAATAGAATTACCAAGGTTGGAAGAGACCTTGAAGATCATCGAGTCCAACCTGTAACCACAACCTCACAACTAGACCATGGCACCAAGTGCCACATCCAGTCCCCTCCTGAACGCCTCCAGGGACGGAGACTCCACCACCTCCCGGGCAGCCCATTCCAATGACGAATCACTCTCTCGGTGAAGAACTTTCTCCTCACCTCCAGCCTAAACTTCCCCTGTTGCAGCTTGAGACTGTGTCCCCTTGTTCTGTTGCTGGTTGCTAGGGAGAAGAGGCCAACCCCTTCCTGGCTACAACCACCCTTCAGGTAGTTGTAGAGAGCAATGAGGTCGCCCCTGAGCCTCCTCTTCTCCAGGCTAAACAGCCCCAGCTCCCTCAGCCTCTCCTCATAGGGCTTGTGCTCAAGGCCTCTCCCCAGCCTTGTTGCCCTTCTCTGGACACGTTCAAGTGTCTCAATGTCCTTCTTAAACTGAGGGGCCCAGAACTGGACACAGTACTCAAGGTGCGGCCTAACCAAAGCAGAGTACAGGGGCACAATGACCTCCCTGCTCCTGCTGGCCACACTATTCCTAATGCAGGCCAGGATGCGGTTGGCCCTCTTGGCTGCCTGGGCACACTGCTGGCTCATGTTCAGCTTCCCATCAACCAGCACCCCCAGGTCCCACTCTGCCTGGCTGCTCTCCAGCCACTCTGACCCCAGCCTGTAGCGCTGCCTGGGGTTGTTGTGGCCAATGTGCAGAATCCGGCACTTGGATGTGTTAAATCTCATGCCATTGGACTCTGCCCATCTGTCCAGCCTGTCGAGGTCCCTCTGCAAAGCCTCTCTGCCCTCCAGCAAATCAACTGCTGCCCCCAGCTTGGTGTCATCTGCAAATTTACTGATGATGGACTCAGTGCCCTCATCCAGATCATCAATAAAGATGTTGAAGAGCATGGGGCCCAGCACTGATCCTTGGGGCACACCACTAGTGACAGGCCGCCAGCTGGATGTGGCACCATTCACCATTACTCTCTGGGCTCGGCCCTCCAGCCAGTTCCTAACCCAACGCAGTGTGCTCCTGTCCAAGCCATGGGCTGCCAGCTTGGCCAGGAGTTTGCTGTGGGGGACGGTGTCAAAGGCCTTGCTGAGGTCCAGGTAGACCACATCCACAGGCCTCCCCGCATCCACCAGGCGGGTCACCTGATCATAGAAGGAGATCAGGTTGGTCAGGCAGGACCTGCCCCTCCTAAATCCATGCTGGCTAGGCCTGAGCCCCTGGCCATCCTGTAAGTGCTGTGTGATCGCACTCGAGATGACCCGCTCCATAATCTTGCCTGGCACGAGGTCAGGCTGACAGGCCTATTAGCACATCCAACATAGGAGCCCGAATAAACCTACAGCAAAAAGCAACAGAAAGGTGTTTAGAAGGATCAAACACATACCTCAGAAAAATTAATATTTTCATTTGTTTAGTCCCTCCAGAAAAGACCTACTAGGCAATCAATAATCTAGATCTAATACTTTGCAGACCTACAGCACTATAGCTACTAATCTTTCCTTCTGTAGTTTCACATGACGAATAAGAGTAAGGGATTTCCAGAAATGGGCACATATGCATCATCCTCAGTGTACTCTATGCTTTAGCCTAGTTTTGCTACTAGAATAAAACTCATTTTACAATCCAACAAAGAAGCACAAAACCATCACCAATATGCCTCAGGCTTCCTTAGAGAATTGAAAGATGGTCTTCTAAGCAGTTTTCAAGTCATATTTTCAGATGGGCCACTCTTCCACATAATACAATACAATACAATACAATACAATACAATACAATACAATACAATACAATACAATACACCAGGTTGAAAGAGACTTCAAGATCGCGTCCAACCCATCAACCAATCCAACCCACCTAAACAACTAAACCATGGCACCAACTACTCAGCTCTGGTGAGACCCCACCTGGAGTACTGTGTCCAGTTCTGGGGCCCCTATTACAAAAGGGATATGGAGGTGCTGGAGCGTGTCCAGAGAAGGACCACGAGGATGATCAGAGGGCTGGAGCACCTCTCCTATGAGGACAGACTGAAGGAGTTGGGGCTGTTCAGTCTGGAGAAGAGAAGGCTCCCAGGTGACCTCATTGTGGCCTTCCAGGATCTGAAGGGGGCCTCCAAGAAGGCTGGGGAGGGACTTCTTATGCTATCAGGTAGTGATAGGACTAGGGGGAATGGAATGAAGCTGGAGGTGGGGAGATTCAGGCTGGATGTGAGGAGGAAGTTCTTCACCATGAGAGTGGAATGGGTTATCCAGGGGGTGGTTGAGGCCCCATCCCTTGAGGTGTTTAAGCCCAGGCTGGATGAGGCTCTGGCCAGCCTGATCTAGTGTAGGGTGTCCCTGCCCATGGCAGGGGGGTTGAAGCTAAACGATCCTTGTGGTCCTTCCAACCCTGACTGATGCTATGATACTATGATACCATGATACCAAGCACCCCATCAAGTCTCCTCCTGAACACCTCCAATAAAGGTGACTCCACCTCCACAGGCAGTCCATTCCAATGGGCAATCACTCTCTCTGTATAGAACTTCTTCCTAAATACATCTCAGTGAATCTTCACAGTACCAGAATTTGGAACTGCATGTCAGCTGTAGCACTTTACACAAGGTATGCAGTAAAATGAAGCAAAATCAGTCTGTTTCTGACTGTCTTCAAATATGAGGAAAATATAATTTCTTATTTCAGTGTAAGAGGGCACATTTAGGTGGGTTTTAATAGAGAAAGATATGGTGGTTCCCCCACAAAAAGCACAGAGTGGGAAGTGGTGAAAATTGCAGAAGAATAGAACATTTTTTGATGCTACAAGTCATGTCACCAGAATTCTCAGGAATTTATAAACATTCAAAAAATTAACCACCTTTTATCAGTGAGTAAGGAGCCACTTCTGCCTGAGAAACTAGATGTTTTTACTGCATCTTTTCTGGGGCAGTGTGCAGGAAGGCACTCAATGCAGGGGGACAAGATTAAACCATCAGTCCTTCTGTAAATGTTTATCCCTTGGTTTTGTTTGTTTGGTTGGTTGGTTTGGTTTGAATTTACATTAGAACATTAGCAGAAAACAAAACATTGAATGATATTACTGAAATATCTAAATAAAACCAGCATTGTTATAGCATCTTTAAATGATTCATGCTCTTCACCTCTCTGAGTGGCTAAATTTTAATCCTGAATCCTAAACTGAATTATCTTATCTGAACAGAAAATTAGGTTTCCTGTGTTATCACTCATTGCCATGACACCAGATTCTTTTGAGAAATAAAGAAGAGCCAAGAGCGAAAGATAAATTACTGTTATTAAGTTAAAAGATAACGGAAAATGTCATATCTAACATCCATTACTGCCCAGTTATTCACAACACCTTCATTTTTCTCCAGAGCCTCATGTCATCATCAGCTAACCTAGAAGCCTTTTGATAATAATTGTGATTAAACTTGTTTAAGAACAAATTGGTTTTAACTTCCTTCTTTTCTTTACCCTATCCAAATGCTCTTCTGCCAGGCACAGGAAGGCCCTTGCTCTTCCTAGCCAATCATAGTATCATAATATCATAGTATCAATCACTCCAATTGCCCACAGCCCCTGTCTTCACTCCTCTGAATATAGCTCTTTCTGCAAGAAAAACTACACTTAGCTGCCACCTAGGCCTGGAGATGTAGAAAGTCCTCAATCAGCATGCTCTTTATCTGCCTAAAGTTGTGCTTATGGCTCTGCTCAGAAATGTTAGAGCCACGGTGTTTTGGGACAGTCCATGAACTAATCCAAACTTGAATTTCATCTTGTCTTGCTTCACCTAGCAGGTGTCTTAACACGTGTAAGTGACAGATCTCTATGCAAATCATGGTCTTGTTTCTCTTCTCTCTAGTATCTGAACGGCTAGAGTCCTCCCCTGTGGCAAACAGGATTTGATTCTTCCATAATCCTCTTGAAGAGACTGCCCTAGCTGCTAGGCAGTAATGTATTCTGGAATGAATACACACTTTTTCCTGAAGAAGTTGTTGAGTTTGTATGGAAAAAAATAACAGCAGAGGCAGAGAAAGTGTGAGTAGGAGCATGACACTGGATGCTTAATATGAGAAAAGACTGGTGCCCAGAATCTTTTTTCACTGAAGACCTTTCTGGTTTATGCTAAATATGCATCAGAACAGGAACTAGAACCCACCATTACTAACTGTGATGGTTTGAAAAAGAAACATAATTCTTTCACTGTTGCTTAATCTTTATAAAGAGAGTTGGCGGTCATACTTCTGAAACATGATTGCAATTGTGAATATTGAACAGAGGGAACCCATCCCTTGCATGCCAGCTGGATGTCAAAGACCCAGCATTTGATCTATGACAATCATTCCTTTTCTCAGTCTTTCACCCACAGGCAAAGAAAGTGGTTTTCCTATTGGGAGCCTTCCTTTTGCAGACTGCATTCCTGAACACCTAAGGCAATAACAGTAGCTTTCAGATAGGTGCATCTCTGTTATCATCAGCTCTGTTAACAGAGAGGAACAGCTATTGTCCTTTCTGTAAGGTAACTGCATTCAGGATCAATTAACTCTGTCACAGTGTCATGCAAATCGTGTGATATTGCTTTCAGAACCTAGGCAGCAAGGCTGTGCCACTTCCCAGGTCAGGAAATTACTACACTGTGATTCATTGAACCCCAGCAGACATGTCCTAACTTGTTATACATGTTTCATAATAAGCCAGAGAACTCATTTGGAATTAGTAAATTCCATTAAATACTTGGCAGGAAGGTGTTATAAAAACCTAGATGCTGACTGACATGCATCAACAGATGAAAGTTAGATGTCTGGAAGGATTATGACCCTCACCTGAGCACCTATCATGCCTTGCTCTTGACAAAGGAAATTAATGGAACATACTTCTGCATGCAATACCAGAATTCTCTGTGTTCACACAAACACCCTAACTGTGATGTTTAATGCCAACTGACATTCTAAATTTGCCAAGTTTTTAGCTGTGCAGCCTCTGAGACAGGTGGTGGCCATCTAATGTGATGATAACTACTTTAGTTGACCCATGTAGCTGGCTGCTACATAAAAACAGTATTTCCCATAGTCAGTAACTGCTTTGTCCTGGTAAATCTAGCCCTTATGTATTGACTCAGCTAATGAAAGACTTTTTCAAAGCTCAACTCTGATACTTGAGAGATGGGGCTGGGTGGCTGAAAAGTTGAATGATGAGTAAAACCTCAAAGGTTTGATAAGACGTAGAGTTTATCTGAGAGAAACTTCCACTTCCCCCCCTAATTACTACACTGTAAGTCTGCTTACAGATGATAAGGCAGTAAACACTGCCCAATGCCTTACACAATCCCGATGGAATCCGAACTGCGATTGGTAAAACAAAGCATAGTCACACTGAACATTATAGTGTTCTAGACACAGGTGTCACTTTCTGACTTAGAATACAGTGGGAAAAGTTGAAATGTTAGTATTTGAAGGAAACGGATACTTGCATGTTCTGTGAGACAATGCTTACTCTAGCACCTCTGTGGCTCTATACTTCTAATTGCAAACAAGAAGATATACATACAGAGCATATCTAAGCTGTGAAACCACAGGTTGTGGGAGGAAGGCAGCACAAATTTCAGAAGCTGTTTAGCAGCTTTGTTGACATTATGTAAGAAGTTTGAAAACTTTGCCTTTGAAAAGATTGTAGACTGAGAACTACTGTTTAGAGTAATTTTAATTATACAATGCAAATTTTTTTGTTGTTTCACATGGTTTATTTTCTGGGCTTCGCTTTTTGCTTTATTAATTAAAAGCACTTCATATTTGTTTGGGGGAAAAAAGATACATTTTCAACAATGATGACAGTTGACACAGCTGTTTTCAGAGAAGTGTAACAGACCATTAAAGCTCAAAAAACAGTTCTTAGTTAGCCTGGATATATCTATGTACTTATAAATAATCTGTGCACTGCTGGTAATTAGGTAGTTAGCTTTTACTCAGAATATTTTTGTTCTTAGTATGCCTTTAATACTTTTGGAAAGCATAAATGTTTTACAGTGTGGGAGCAGGATAATGATGCATGGTTTTGCAGTTTTTTAAATGCCCTACACCATGTGACTACCATCTCAACAGAGCATCCCTTTTTACTGTTACTACATTCTCAGAGTGCAAAGGTAACCACAATGAAGTCTATCACGTAGCATACAGTACTATAATAGACTGAAGAACAACTTGTGCAGTAAGATCCTTTGAAATATCTATCAGTTATACTCTCATTAAAGCTGAACAGTGCCTGATAATAGCATGGGGATAGTTCCAGAATAGCTTAGTAGTTTTGGCTCCGAGCTCGTAAATCACAGACTCACAAAAAGAACTGTTCCAACAACTTCTGATGTGATGCTTACATGATTACAAGCATCACAACGTAGAGATATAGAAAAGTGGCAAGTTGAAAAAAAAATGTACTTTTTTTTTTTTCCCCTGGCTTTGCTAAAACTGTCTTTGGAAACTAGTGTAAGACAAAACCATCTTTGATATATCCACAAAGGAAATAAGCAAAACTCCAAAACCAAACAAATAACAACAACAAAGAAAAGGCAAAACCCCAGAACATTGCATTACTTGTTTCAAGCATATCGAACTTTGGATCTTGAAGATGCTGAACAGTTACAAAGGAGGGAACAAACATTCTTAGTGCATTCTTCTGCCATGTGCACAAACCCCGCATGTCTGTTCTGGCAAACACGTCTTATTTTTACACCAGTCTTTTATGGTTGTATGAAGTTAAAGCATGGTCCTCGCACAGATCTGCCAGTTTCTGCTACAGTCATTTTCCTCTGTGACAAAAGAAGATCCATGGCACACATCCCTGTGACAGTTCTGTGATACTCAGATGCCCCACTGGCAGTAAGCAGCTGCATCACTCTAGAGCATTTGGTTTGATGAGTCTGCTTAGTTTTCTGCATGAATGAAATCAAGCATGGCAGGGCTGAGATTAAAGTCCTCTATTTGCTGTTCTTTTCATATCAGAGGCTAAATGTTACAGTGCTGACAAACCCTTGCTGGTTTCCTCAAAAGCACCAGTTTAAGGTCCAAGTTGTCCTCATCCTCATCTATGCAAAAGTTTCCATCAACAATGAGGATAAAATGTACCATAGTGAGAATTACTACGATGTCTTTACTGCAGCATGATGAGAAGAGCTTGCCAGAGGCTGTGTCATGTAGCAGTGCTTTTAGAGACATTCTTACAATGTAGTCTTCAACTTCTTAGTTCTATTTGAGCCATGTATCTACTGCATGAAAACTAAAAGAAGTTTTTATGAGCACATAGCAGTGATGATCAGGGGCAACTATATTTTTGTACTGCCAAATGCTGTTTAAAAGAACTCTCGTTATTGTATTAGTTATACAGCTGTCTTCCGACCTCCCTCTCCCCACCTCTCCCGTAGGTGTTTATCCTGTTCCTCATTATACACACCCTACATTTTTGGTGCAGTAGTCATAAATATACTGCAGTTGGGACTCCGAAAATCCCAGACCACAGAACAACAAGCTGATGCACAGCAATTTCTTATAAACAAAGCCTAACGATATTTATTGACTTTGGGCAGCAACTTCAGTGAATCACATAGCTGAGGAAGCATTGAAACTGAACATTGCTCACATCAAATTTTATTAATAAATGTGTTTGAAATGTGACAATTTTTTAAAATGAGCTATATTTTTATAAATTTATATTTTATATAAATATAAATTTTATATAAATATAAATTTTATATAAATTTTTCAAAACTAACAAATGTAACAAGTTTGAAAATGGAAAAAAAAATTACCTAATTTAAGTTATCCAACAGATTACAATAACTGGATCAAAATACTTCATATCCACATATTTCTGATAATAATAGGTGCAAGCCTAGTAAGTAAAAATCACCCACTATAAGAAAGAGAAATATGCATACTAAGTACCTCACAGTATAAGAGCAAGTGTAATGTATCTCCATTCTAAGGTCAAGTTTCATATCTTTCAATTTTATGTGCTTTTCAAAGTAGGGTCCTATAAATTATTAGAAGGTGGTTCATTTTTTTCTTATTACTTTGTGATCAGTTTGACTTCCCTAAACAGGTTCAACAAAATAATTTTTGAGTTGCCACCTGAAAATTTACGAAGCTTGTGACAATCTTCTTTTCACTGTCAATGATTATGAACCCTTTGCAAGACAACATACAGACTTCCAGAATACCTTTCTACAGTTTTAGGATTTATCTGCTTTGCAGTCATGCAATGGAATGAGTCTTCATGATTCATTCATGAACCTCCTTGCAAATGCCAGGAGGTTTCCACATCTGACACAGTCATAAGCCTCCTCAGTAATCAGACACAGTAATACATGGCATTTTTTCATCACTGTCAATACATTCTACAAGGGAATTGAAGCCTAATACTCCTATGCTGCACAGGTAGAAACTCAAAAACAAGGAAGCAGAGAGTTGCCCAGGCTACTGCCCCAGGCTGTGGCCCCTGGGGAAGAAGGTAACGTATTGTGGATGCCCCCTCCAGATCTGAACACTCCCTGGCATGTGTGTGGACCAGAACTGAAGGTTCATCACAATCTTCTTCCCATACTGGAGGATCTCAGTAGCATGCAATGCTTCTATTATGCACAGTGTATTGTAAGAACTTTCCTGGATTTACCTGCATGACAGTAAAACACCTAGGCTTGCAGTGTACTTCACCCCTAAATCAGCAGTGTTTTTTCTGAGTACATGGAAGGGGTATTTATAAGTTAATTATTTTGGAAAAGCAGGTCCTGCTTTCTCTTTCCCTTCAAACAGGCCAAGTGCAGGATGCCTTCAATAAAAAATTCATAGCTTAAGAGCAAAATACTTCATCACCTCAATACATATATGTCTAACAAATTATGTTGCTCAGACTGGGGTTCATGACACTGAAGTGTTGTCTATTCTATCCTCTATGTTATCCAATGTGTACACATGCCACCTGGACCAGAGTTCACTAGTTAGAAAGATGACCAAGGAAGACAGTGGGTATTCCAGAACAGGAAGAGGTACCTCTTCTTGACTGAAGGAAGTTAAGCAAATTAGGAACTTTGTCTGGAAGAACAATTTTAACCAGATAAAGATCTGACTGCTTAATAGCATTGGACAGATGTCTTCAAATAGAACTACCTTCCCCCCAACCCTGCCTCCATTTGATCAGAAAGTGTAATTTTTGTAATATGAAAGACATTCCATAAATAGGTATAGCATTACAGGTAAAAGCCAACATAGAAGAAACTTCTTTAGCAGATTGACAAAAATTTGGAATGTAAAATTAACATCCCTAAGTCTTAAAATGTTCACTTCTAGCATCTCTCCATTGGCAGCTGCTCTGAAGAAAGCACATATACAAAGTGACACATTGTCCAAAATGAAGCTGAACGCTCCTTTCATCAAAGTAAGCCATTTAACCC
Source organism: Picus viridis (assembly GCA_033816785.1). Classification (NCBI taxonomy): domain Eukaryota; kingdom Metazoa; phylum Chordata; class Aves; order Piciformes; family Picidae; genus Picus; species Picus viridis. The sequence continues at coordinate 69,156,480 of CM066606.1, read as the reverse complement.
TTTCACAACAGCTTTGGTCTACTAGCATAACACTCCTAACATCTCATATTATGTTGGCTTTTTTCCTTAACACAGGACATGTGAATTAAAAAAAAAAAAATAATGTTAAGTTCCTAAGGACAAAATTAAATTCCAAACTTGTATAAAAAATTTCAAATCTCAAAAATTTACCTGTGTGAGACTATTTGCAGAAATATCTACATGCATGTAAATACTGTGACAGAGAGGTACAGTGAGCATCTAAGATTTTACAAATAAATCATAAATCACGTTATTATATGAATTATTATTAAGGTTAGAATCAAAATGTGAACTAACATGAATGATAATTATTTGTGAAAGTTTTATTCTGCCTCATGTAAAACATCTTGTTACGCTTAATGCCAAGAAAACACAATAAGCAGAATAAAACCTGTGAACACAATATAATGGCCTCATGTTTCATCACCATAAAGGCAATGATTCATTTGAAAAACAAGTTAATTTTTGACTCATAGAAAACCAATATGCTTTCATTTTAACATTGCAAGTTACATGACCTGAAAGCAATAATCATATTTTGCATTTTTATAGACCTTCTCACTCTGATTTTCAATTGTGGCATGTGTAATCATTTGACAGCTATCTTGCTATGTGCACACTGAGACTGTAAGGTCTATGAGGGAGGAAACCTCTTACGCTTTCCAATAAGTACCACAGTAAGATTCTCTCTCATTGCAAGGACATTTTAAGGCATCTCCAAGTACTTAAAAGCAATTAATGATAATAGTTCATTATCGTATTTCCATTAATGGACCTCAAGCCTGGAGAACTGATTTTGTCTAAAGAGAGAGCTACATGGATAATAAAGGGACTGGAGAACATGCCTTATGAAGAGACCTGGAGCTTTTTAGCCCAGAGAGGAGAAAATGGAGAGGGGATCTAATAAATGTATCTGAGGGCTGTGTGGCAAGAAGGAAGGAACAGCCTATCCTCACTTGTGCCTTGTGATCGGACAAGGGGCGATGGATGTAAACTACAGCACAGGAAGTTCCACCTCAACATGAGGAAGAACTTCTTTACTGGAGCATTGGAACAGGCTCCCCAGAGAGGTTGCGGAGTCTCCTCTGGAGACTTTCAAGACCCATCTGGATGCATTCCCGGGTGACCTATGCTAGATTATATGCTCATGCTCTGGCAGGGGGATGGGACTCAAAGATCTCCGGAAGTCTCTTCCAATCCCTAACACCCTGCAATCCTGCAATCCAGCAATCCTGTAAAGAGGCTGTTCAGGATACGTTCAAATATGGATGTGTCCAGGCACACTCAGTACACGCACATGCCAAAAGATGTTCTGCATTCCACTGGGCAAGTATGTGGAAGTAATTACTTTGTAAATATCCCACTTTCACAGACCAGTGAGATTGTCATGATCCAGCCTGGGCAAGTATCAGCTGGTATGCAACAAATGCAAGGTAGTATGGCAAATGCAAGCTGCTGGTTATAGTCTTTTCTGAAGATCTTTTAGACCTTTCACACATTTCAAATGCAGCAGCCACTGAGCATCACAAGAAGTTAGAGAAGCAAACTGTTGCCTTTCCATGGATTTTGTCAGTTTTCTATGCAATGCTTCAGATCTCACCTGTCCCAAGTTTATCAGGTACCAAAAACACAGCTCAAGCTATATCATAAAGCTTACATAACATGAAAGTTACTTAAAACATCAACGAAGCTATAATGATAGAGCTTCATTTGCCAAGAAAGCAGATATCTAGTGAAGCTTTGGTCTATCATACACAGCCTTGGAAGCAATGAGATACTGTGCAACCTAAGCAGGCTGTTTCTTCTGGACAAAACCCTTACATACACAAATATGCAACTTCAGCACCCCAGCATATGCTCTGCCATTCCAAAAAGACCAAAAGAGAACATTCTTCAGTAATTCTCCAGGCTGTAGGAAACCATTTTCTGTCAAATAGAAAGAGTGGCTGGCCTTGCATGGGTACAGGTGGATAGGAAGACTTGAATGTTAATAAGTCCTGTCATTACAGACAATGTAAAATTTAAGTCACATGGACAGTTCTATCACTGGTGCTACCCTTCCTTTACTTGTAATCTATATCTATGGGCAGACTTTAAAACACCTGAAGACCTGATATTAAAATTGTGAAGTCTACCAATTAAGTGGTCCAAATTCCTTTCTTCCTTCAGGAACACTTCCTGAGCCATATTTATTTTTATACATTTGTACAGTTTCTGGATTTGAAGAAATGTTAATTTGGTTTTAGACAGAACATGCTATAGCTTCAAATTTTGATTCTCGGTAAGAAAATTATTTGATGGAACCTTCCTGTCCTTTCCTACTTATTTCACAAGAAACAAAATATTCACTGAAGATGAAAAGCAGCTTTGTCCTTGATACTCCATTTATATTTGATACCCTCCTCCTATATTTGAGGAGTAGAAAGCAAGGAAATATGTATCATTATGACACTGTAATGTTTCCAAATACAGTTTAAATATTTTACCACAAATATATGTGCTGTTTTTTTTCTATTATTTATAATTTTTTACCCCAATAGCTGCAATTGCCAAAAAATTTCTTACCAAAACATTGTCAAATGTTATCTAGGAAAGAAGAGCATTTAAACTGTATTTTCTGTCATGGAAGGGAACTAATTGAACGGTATTTAAAATCCTGGTAAGTAATGCTAAAGTAGTAACAATTCTACGCATGTGAAGTTTATATTTTAAAAGCACACATCATAATAGTAGGAAATCATTACTTCCTCATTAAGCACACCACATTATGTGTTCCTTTTTTGGAGTAGGAATACACGAAATTTTGGTAACAACTTCATCAATATGCATTTCATATTTATTCTTACTTTATACCTTAAAAGCTCTAAGGAAGATATAGACTGATATATTCTAACCTTCTAGCTCAGGCATAAGGCCTGACTCTTCTGGATTTATCCTGTTTAATCAGTGTCTGATTTTGTCTACTCACACTACAGGCAGAAACATAGTTTGCAAACCTTCTACTGGATTTCAATGACTCCAAGCATATTAACTGCCCATCTTTTCATTGTCCCTATAGAACAGCAATAAAAATTACTAGTCTGTGTCATTTCTGTTATTGCCTGGGCCTCCACCCATCAGGATCTCTCAATTTACCAGTAATCTCATCTTTGATAGGAATCATGTCACAGACAACGCAACCACAGGAAGGTTACTGGAAATTATGCAGTTGTTTATTGGTGGCATCCACGTACATAATCTTACATAAACCAGCTCTGAGGTAGTGCAAGATAACTCACTCTAACTGAACGTAAGGCACCTCATTTAAGGCAATGAAAGAAAGACTTAGAAGGGAAGCGAAAACCTGGATTAACTGGCGTTATCCTAGCCCAAAGAATAGCACTAGTACAGAACTGCTCTTTGCACTAGTACAGAACTGCTCTTTGCAATGAAAGGTGCGACTTCATGCCTAACACCCCAGGAGTTGTACTTTCAAAACCAAACCAAAACAGAACAAAACAGTACAAAACAAAACATGACTGACAAATGAACAACACTCAACAAAACCAAACAAGCAACACCCCAAACTCCCTACCCCTTCACCCCCCCAATAAAAACCAACGAACAAAAAACCAACCAGCTGTAATGGCATGAGCCTGCACAAGATAGGATGGTTTTATCATCTGCTTTACATGGACGTCTTTCCTTCGCAATCTTAAAAGAACAGCACTGTAAAACAAAGGAACTCTTAATACTTCCTCCCACGGAAGCTGGAGGACACCTGGTAATCTGTCCAGAGATAAAATACTGCTTTACATGCACCATTTTCCTGTTTCCCTGCTTCTGTTTAGCTATGGAACTGTGTTCCATTTTCCTTAGCATGACTATGGGGAAATAAAAGATGTTTGTGATGGTAGGACATTATGTGCCCATTTTTCAGAGACTATAAATGACAATATTCATCTAAGCATATCTTGAAAATCACAGAGTATGGGTGCCACAGAAGTGATGGATAAATCATGAATATAGACTGATGGCAGCAGCAGAACAACATTTTAAAGAATGCTCCCATTCTAATTTTTCACCATGGAAGACTGACAGCTCTGCAATGATCACTGCGAGAGTGCTTCTTGCAAACATATCCAGGTCACATATCATGACTTACACATACACGCAAGAAGGTCAGCAAGTATTGCTGCTTACTGAATAGATTGTGTGCCTCTTTCTAATGCAGTGACAGAAATAACACAAACAGCTCTATAGATAAGGAAGAGGGTGAATGAAGAGAAATTTAAAAGATCAGGAGACACTACAGCCCACCTCAGGCTGCTAACAAGAACAATTCAATACACATGATGGGGATCATGTGATGTGATGAGTCACAAGTTAGCTAACCAGTCATTTCACCACCCACCACTCCCCAACCTACACTAACCCATATTGCAATTGCATTCACTCCTCATCATATTCCCAACCCTCTTGTAAGAGGAATGAAAAAAGGCCAGAGTATTTGAGAAGGTCCACACCTGCTTCTCATGCAGACTTCTAAAAAAATTTCCTTCCCTTTCCTGTACGCACCTGGGACCAACCATAGAGAAGCAGTATTATTTCTAGCCACACATTCTCTTCCTCCCATACCCTGCAGAGGGACTAAGAGGTAACTGGAAGGAAATGCATCATCTTAGAACAGAAAGGGTTTTTTTATACATTTTGCAGTAATCAAATACAGCTATTATATTTTTAAAGGTGGAGTGTCTCTAATTTCTCATTTGATAATTGTGTATTTCTTGGACTAGACAAAATGTCTTTGTATGCTGGCTTCTATGCATATACTTCATAAGCTAACACATCTTAGATTGTCTCCTTCACAACCATATGCATTCATGCAAGGCATGTCTAACCCTCACAACATGATTAATGCCACAAAATCTTTCCAAGTTTTTGGCAAGAGGCTACAGGAAAAGGGATATGTAGCTTGAGAAAGTAGTTCTACTTAAAGAAATCAGATACTCTTAAAAGATTATTGAAAGTCAGCTTATAATTTTCCAGGTAAGAACAAAATTAAGTGCCAATTTCTGATGTTTGAAGATGACAATGATATCTTTTATGTAGTTGCAACTGATGTGCCAAGGCAGCTAGACAGTAGTGTGACATCACATTTGTCTCAGCATATTTTCAGTCCAAAACCTGCAGACAAAATCAAGAAGGAGCATTTCAAAACTGAGTTGACAGGCTGAAGTAAAAGTGTTTGCAAACAAACTGTTCTTTTTTGGGGGGTTGAGTTTTCTTGGGTTTGTTTTTTGTTTGTTTGTTTGTTTGTTTGTTTTGCATAGAAGGTAACTGTCTTGAATCTTATTCCCAAGATGTTAAAAGAAAGAACTGGCACAAATTTGGCAAATGAACTGCAAGTTAAGAGCTCTCCCAGAGCAAATGACCTTTCCAGACAGACAATCATCTGGAATGTGAAGAGTTGTGAAGCCCCTACAGGGTTAATATGATTTTCATGCACAAGTCCAGATTAGAGAATGATAGAAAACTATAATATATCTTACCAACTGGAATTTGAGCCTGACTAGATATAAATCATTCCTGAGTTCAACAGTTTTACAACAATATCCCTTTTTTTAATAGTGAGCCTGATTATAAAAGTAAATTTGAACTGGGTTTTCAAATCAGATTTCTGTGGTTCTTTATTAGTGGTTTTGCTAGACATCACCAACTGTTTATGATACATATAGATGTCAAATACACACATGCATGTTTTAGTCTTTACATGGTATTTAGAAACTAAAAACAATCATGAGATGCTTAGCTGTACCTTTTTTATTGACACAGCCTTCCTGTTCCTATGACTAGTTTCCTTTAAGGAAAATGTGACGTGTTGGATGATTTCCCATTTTCTGTTCAGAGAGGAAGTAGGCAGGCCAGCCAACGTTTGGCTTTTCTGCTAATGTTTAGTCACGGAAGAAAACTTGCAGCATAACCGTTAGTTTGCCCTGCTTTTCAAGGTCTTAAACTGCCAAAATTAATTGTTGAACAAGATAAAAAGCTGATGTTACACCACCTGGGAATAAAATTATTTCTAACTTCTCTGTAGCTGTGTAAAGGAGATACACAGAGCAGAATGATTCAAAAGAGAGATAAGCAACCATTTAGAATCATAAATTGAAATCCTAATTCTTCCTAACCCAGGAAGACAAAATGTATGAAAAAATCGAGGGTCTTTGTATTCTGCTTTCATTACAGGCACAGCAATGGTAACACTACTGCTGCAACCTGGGTGATTATAGAAATAAATGCAGTTTAAAAACCTCACTGCAACTTTCTGTTTCACCACTGGGTTGTGTAGTGTTGCACACATTAAAACAATTTATCTAATTGTCTTTCTGACACAATAACATGGCTTTCATATGATTGAATTGCAAATAAATACAGGGAACAGACTCAGGGGCCTAGGAATTCCCAGAACACCTCAACAAGAAATATTCTCTGTTCAAACTCCAGAACAAGAATGTGCCTGAACCATGCATCATTCTGCCATTATCTTATATTATGACCCTAAGAAACTGTGATCTCTTGATGCCTCAAGTTAACTGCCGATTGCCCTAGGCTCTTTCTACAGACAAAAGAACTCAAACAGACAAAAGCCCCAAAGAATCAAACAAAACCAACCAGCAAAAAACCCCAACCATACAAACAAAAATTGAGGGAAAAAAAGAAACCACAAAAAGCTCCCCCAGACAACCAAACCACAACCAAAACCTAAACCAAAACAAGAGAGCCTAACTAAAACCAACACAAAACCAACCAACCAACAAACAAGGACCAGCAAAGGGAATTATAACCTAAACAAATACAGGAGTCCAATCTCAGAGTGTTCACTTTCTTTTCAAAAACCTTGTCTCAGTCTCCAGTGACAATCAATAGAATGTTGATGAACTATTTAAAGCAGACACCTAGAATAGAGGACAAGTCTCTTTTTTGGTTTAGTTTTGTTTTGGTTTTGGTAACAGAAATTAAGATGTCACATAAATACTACATTCCTATTCAATCTTTGTATGCTAGTACTTATTCTATACATGTACCCTTATTGCACTAATAAATTGGGATTTCTTAGACAAAACACCCTCTTCAATCTTGAATCTTGAAAGCAGTGAGTGATACAGAAAAAAAAATCATGCTGACCTCTGTTTCAGACTTGTTCTGAGCAGAATTTAGTTTTGTTTTACTCATTGTCTGGGATCTTAACTGATAAGGTGCCCACTTGTCACAACCACTGTGCTCTTTCTCAGAAACAGCTCTTCTACTGGTCTTTGCAACTGTGATACACTTCATGCTACTTCCTTCCAGGAGTCCAGGGTACTGCAAGGGAACAAAATGCATTTTCCAATTCCCGGTGACAAGAACTGACAAGAACACTGTTTTGGCCACATGATTGCAAAGGATTTGATATGCCATTCAAAATGTGGGCTTGATCCTGAACTATTTGCTTGCATGAACACTGAAGTCAGTAGAAATATTGATTAAATGAAAATACAGATCCAGATCTTTGGACTGAATTTATTTTTGTAATCACCAAAATAATAGAAATATATTTTTTAAAATATATATACGTGTGTGCATGGGGTTTGTTGAGTCGAGAGACATTGTCAGAACCAGGAGCGAGAATTAATCACACAACTCCCACTGACTCAGTACAAAGCCCCTTTGTGCTTTTATAATCCTCCCCCATAATTTACATCCTTTTATGACTGGTGGAGCTGTTGCAAAGAGGACATTTCACTAGTGACAGCTGTTGGTTTACATTTTCCTTTAGCTGGCAGGTTAAAACAAAAAAGAAACAAAGCCTCAAGGAAAGAATGAGAAATGAGTGCAGGTGAACAAGCAGAGAAAAGCATCCTCAAGATAAATGACAAGGAAGGAAGAGAAAATCTGCCAGTTGTTCCAGAGAAACCTGTGGTCTCTAATGTTCCTTTTGCATACTTAGTTATTTCAAATGGTACTTCATTTACCTTGAATGCAGTGTTTAATTTTCACTTTAATATATTCCTTGTATAGCCATATTCATGATCTTTTGTATAGGCAGATGCAGTTATTTGCCCATTTCACTGAAATGCAAGTAATAAGTAACTTTCCTGAGTTTTTCAATCATGATATCAAGCTACAGAAGACAAAGCTTTAAATTAATAATATCAAATATTTGTTCAATTATTCCATTACCAAAGGTTTTGTTTGGCACTAAAATAACCTTCGAAGCTGCAGAAACCACATTGTTAAAAAGGATGCAGTGTCCTTTTACCCAAACTTCTCTGCAGTAGCTTCAGGAATGGGCATGGTTTACCTGCATTTGCAGATTTTAATTGTTCAGGCGTGGGTAGGCAAACCAGGAGGGAAACAGAGTTACATCTGCAGCCTATCCTTGACAGATTTCAAATCTTGCTTTCTGACGTGTGACTGGTTTTGGGTTTTTATTTTAAAAGTTTCCTGAAATTAAATAACACCCCAGTATAAGATTTTCTTTCCTTAGCCTTGTTCCTGTAGAAGGCTAAATGTTTCTTCCTTATTTCCTCCCCTCTTTCACAAAAAACAGAAAGGAAATAATCATTCCAAAGTGGTAATCCAGCATGAAAAAATTCCACCGGGGAAAACATGAAGCTAAGGATATTTAAGAACTAAATTATCATTGAAATGGACTCCACACTACTGTCTTTTTGCTTTTTTCAACTCCTTGCTAATAGGTAAACCTTCCAATATCCCCATAAGACATTCTGAGACTATTTATTTGTAGTACAAGTATTTCTATCAGTCACATACTGAGAATATTACCTCTTCAAAAAGGTAATTAGCGCTCTCTTAACTTTCCTAGGAAGTCTTTCTTCTTGCTTTTCCTAAACCAAATACGTTGCTAGAGCAACGCTTACTGTGTTTCAGAACTGGCATTTGGTTCATATCAATGGTAATGGGGATTTGTCAGTTCTAGTCCCTAGCATTAAATCTATTAGTATTCCTTATCCCTTGGACAGGCTTGCTCTTAATTCATCAAGCCATGACATTTTGCTTCAGCAAACTCCAGGGCAGAAAATCTGGAAGGTGCTACCCGGGGATTTAATTTCTATGTTGCTAAGGAAGCTGTACGTACATAAAAAGCACTCAAACATTTTAAGTGTTCCACCACTCCAATTTAGGTCCCTTAGCAATTTTTACATAGTTCATGCAGTTGTATTCGCCTTGTGATTAAATAGTCTGCATCCTTCAAGTGACTTTCAAGTGATAGAGTTTTAATTGCACACCATAGAATTGCAGACTACACTTTTTCATATCTGTCACCCTGTAGCCACTGCCATATGCTCTCGTCTATTGCAGATGACTGTGGGGATATTAAGATGCTCTATGCAACAGCTTCATGGCAGCAAAGAAATCTGGTAGAATTAAACACTCTCCTCTATTCAATGCCTGAGAACAGCACTGCATTGTCAATGCCATCATCTCCACCTGGTATCTTTGCAAGGGACAACTTTAACAAGCCCTAGCACTTTTGAAAGTTACTTACTTGCACAAGTAATGTGCCTTCCATTGTGCACACTGCTTTGAAAGATCTCAAAAAGTTCTTGGAGTGCAATGCACTGAACACTGAAGGAGAAAGGTCTTTGATAAAACTGGGGGGGGAAATCAAGGATTTCCTATAGAGATTTTCAATACATTCTTATAAGACATTCCACAAATATTTGGGGCTTTTTTCCCCCCGAAATAGCCCTAAAAATGGAAAAAAAAAATCATGTTGCAAACACACATGGAGCATCCCTTAATATCATGAGGCAGTCTCTGATCAAAAAAGAAAAAGAGTTCACCCTTTTCTGCCTTCAGTAATTCCTTCACAAATGCAAAACTGGCAGGAGTCAGAAGAAGCATGCAGAGGAGGCAGGGAAAAACAGAAGATGAAGTAATGATAAGTAGAAAACGGAACAGCTGCTATCCTGAGATAAGGCAAATGACATGTCCTGATTAGGGTAAGGGATCACATTTCCAAATTTTGCAAATACTTTCAGGATTAAAAAAGAGGAGGATATACTTCACTGTGAGAGCCCTATGACTCTTCTCCATGTAGCAAAATATTCAGGCTAAGCAAGCGTACAATTTACATATTCAAGAATGTCTGTCTGTGTGCATGAAGAAGCTGTTCTTGAAGATCTGTACATGTAGATAGACCTTTGAAGAGCTCAGTCCTCTTTCCTCCCCATGCAGTGACTTCAGCTGACTTTTCACACTATCTGCTCTTGTGAAGAGCTGCAAAAGAAGTCTACTATCAATGAAGCTCAGATATGTCTAAATGATATCACAAGCACCAGTGAACAGAAACTAAAGTTAAGAAAGAATAAAATAAACAATACAGCACAACTTCACAAGGGTAAGTGATTAACCAAAAAGAGGGAGATAGACAAGTTACAAAAATGCAAATTCTCGTTAGACATACAGAAAAATTTCTGCCCCATCAGGGTCATCAAGCAGGCTACACTGCAAGTTTGTGGGATTCTCTATTTCTGGTGATTTTTCAAACTTGACAGAAGAGGCTTCTATAACCTGATCTGCCTTTGAAGTTACTCCTGTTTTGAGTAGCAGGTTGGACCAGATGATCCCTAAAGGTCCATTCTTGCTTAAGCTGTTCTAAAATTCCGCAATGGTCTCGCTGCCTTTCCTATCTTCACATCGAAAGCGTATGCAGTTCTTGGAAGTGTTACATTAACTGAGCAAAAGTAAGATGAGCACAGATGATGGCATGGGAAATAAATACAGTAAATATAACAGAAGAGCACAACAGATCATTCAGACTTCCCTTTTGGTCATCAGTAATATACATAAAATGTATAGACATATAAGCTTACTGACTTTTTCTATTCAACCAGAGCATCAGCAGAACTGAAATGTGCTTGCTTTGATTTACAGGATCCACAACAGCATTTATGTCATCCTTTCTAGTGCCAGCAAAGCTGAAGATACTGTAGTACAATATTGTAATTTGTAAGCTGTAGTCAGATCCAGTTGAGTTTCCTATATCCTTCACATAAAAGAATGAACCAGATATGAAGCAGGAAGGGACAACTTTGGTATCTGGATTTTTGAAACATTTGTTTCCATGGTGATGGGTAACTTTTTTTTTTTAGATGGTTATACATAGTAGACTTCAAGACACTGGGAGGAAATATAATACAGTAATGAGAAAATACACACTTTATTTAAAAAAAATAAAAAAGAAGAAACTCTTTGATCAGTGTAGCTATCCCTGAAGAAATTTTATTTTAAGAGAAATGAATAATATACCTAGAGACAGAAAAACTTTCAGGTTCCTGACTTGATAATTGCACCCATTGGAAGTTTAGAAACACTGTATTCCCCACACCAAATGTAGAAGAATTCATAAAGGCACATTAAACTAGTTTTCTATCTGTATCCCAGAGTTGTTTTTAACAGTGTGAGAAGATCAGGATTCCTCACCCTTCTACCAAACAATAGGGGGAATTTAAGCAAGGCAGTTTTCAGCATTGCAATGAAGTCCTGGATGCAATCTATTTAAGCAGATCTAACTATTTCTCTCTACTATGGCTTCCATAAGTGGTAACAAACTGAAAGAACTTAACGCTTTTAAAAAGCTAAATGAACACAGTGAAAGAAGTTCTGCTCAGAGCCACAACATCAGAAAACTTGAAAGACACTTTACAGCACAAAAAGCTTCTAGGACAGTTTGAGAAAAACAAAGGTTTTTAATTAACTCCAGTGGTAATAAATGAAAATTTTTACCCAAATGCAGCACTCATGACATGCTGATTTTGTTCTCTCTTATGGCTTGCAAGCCCTACTTCACACAAAACAGCATAGACAAAGGGAGTGTATGCCGTGTTTTCTCCAAACTGAGGACATGCAACGTACTGCTGGTGTTTCACAAAGCTCTGCACTACCCAAAGACTTTGCCAGACATATGGATGAGCCACACCATCCTGATATAGGGGCACGACCCCATAGGATGTCACAGTATCACAGTATCACAGTATTACCAAGGTTGGAAGAGACCTCGAAGATCATCGAGTCCAACCTGTAACCACAAACCTCACAACTAGACCATGGCACCAAGTGCCACATCCAGTCCCCTCTTGAACGCCTCCAGGGACGGCAACTCAACCACCTCCCCGGGCAACCCATTCCAATGACGAATCACTCTCTCGGTGAAGAACTTTCTCCTCACCTCCAGCCTAAACTTCCCCTGGTGCAGCTTGAGACTGTGTGCCCTTGTTCTGGTGCTGGCTGCCAGGGAGAAGAGGCCAACCCCTTCCTGGCTACAACCACCTTTCAGGTAGATGTAGAGAGCAATGAGGTCGCCCCTGAGCCTCCTCTTTTCCAGGCTAAACAACCCCAGCTCCCTCAGCCTCTCCTCACAGGGCTTGTGCTCAAGGCCTCTCACCAGCCTTGTTGCCCTTCTCTGGTCACGTTCAAGCGTCTCAATGTCCTTCTTAAACTGAGGGGCCCAGAACTGGACACAGGACTCAAGGTGCGGCCTAACCAAAGCAGAGTACAGGGGCACAATGACCTCCCTGCTCCTGCTGGCCACACTATTCCTAATGCAGGCCAGGATGCGGTTGGCCTTCTTGGCCACCTGGGCACACTGCTGGCTCATGTTCAGGCGGCTGTCGATCAGCACCCCCAGGTCCCTCTCTGTTTGGCCACTCTCCAGCCACTCCGACCCCAGCCTGTAGCTCTGCATGGGGTTGTTGTGGCCAAAGTGCAGCACCCGGCACTTGGACTTGTTGAATTCCACCCCATTGGACTCCGCCCATCTGTCCAGCCTGTCGAGGTCCCTCTGCAGAGCCCTTCTACCCTCTAACTGGTGGACTATTGCTAAAAGGTTGGCATGGTTTTTTACTCTCTTCATTCTATTTAATACATGTTAACATAAAATCCTAGCAGACAGAACACAATGATAGCAAAAGAAGCTGCAACATCAGCAGCTGGCTTCCAGGCTCGGGATGAGACAGAAGCTATAAGCTGTATTTCTTAAAACAGGCTAGCCAGTTGCAATCATAGTATCATAGTATCAGTCAGGGTTGGAAGGGACCACAAGGATCAGCTAGTTCCAACCCCCCTGCCATGGGCAGGGACACCCTACACTAGATCAGGCTGGCCAGAGGCTCATCCAGTCTGGTTTTAAGCACCTCCAAGGATGGGGCCTCAACCAATCCAGTAAATACACTTTTGCTTTCTTTAGAAGGTGCAGAAGTAAATCATATTGTCTGGAACTGCTGTCAATGTGAATTTGCTGAAGAGAAAAAAATGTCCTCCCTGGCACACAAAAGTGCCTTCTGCCTGCTAACTTTGACATTTTGCTGTTCCTCACTAAGTGCTCTGCTTGTGCAACCCCACCAAGTTTCCCCTGCGTCACTACTGCAACCTGTTTCCTGGTCACTTTGGCCTCTGCAGGAACTTGGCAAACCTTTTCTCCATGTGGATGCTTACGTGTCATAATAAATTGTTCCCTCCCATCCATCTGCCCACCCACCCATTTAATAAATGTGCAGAAGCGACCTAGGATTTCCTCCACAGGGAGTGGACAGCAAGTAACTTGAATCTGGCAGCAATCTCCACATCTCAGTGATTTACACACTTTCCCCTACAATTGCAATGTAACAACACCCTTACATGCACTACGGCTTATCCAACATAACAATATATCACAAATATCATCTTACCCAGTTACTACTACTTCACCAAATATAATTTTCACCAGTAATTGTTCCTTGACCACATGGGTCTTCATCATATGGATCATAATGGCTGTTATCATGCCAGTGCTGGCCAGTCCCAATGAACCAAAACATTCTTTGTCTCCAATCCCTTAGAACCAGGCTCAGACAAGCCGACCTTCCCTCATATTTCCCTCCCGAGTTAAAGATTTAATATCATCTTGTCAAACTCATTTATCCATTACTACTGCCTTTTATCTTTGGGACATTAGAAATTATTCTCAAATTATTGTTACCTGAGGTCTTAAAATAAGGGAACAGTAGTGCTTTGTATGACAGGAGGAAGTTTGTGTCAGGAACAGTGTACTTGTTAGGAAGCCAGGGGCATCAGTGGACTGTCACATGTTTCTGGGGAGCTTGAAAAAGAAAAGGTTCCACAGTCAAGGTGTAGATGTGACATCAAACACAGCTTTTGTTTCTTTGTTTGTCTGTTTGGTTTTTTCTATGAGGAAGGCTCTCTATCTTTCTACCATCACTTTGATTGCAATAGCAAACAATTAAGCAAAAACGCTTAATTAAATGCAAGTTTGTCCCTGGGGTGCTCTTTAAGATGTAACATTCACATACTAAACCAAAGAATAACAACATGGTTGCTGAGATGATATTTCATTGAAATTACATTGCTAAGTCCTGTTTTTCATGGTGCAGCGTGTTAGTGTGCTGCATATGTGTACATAGCACAAAGCTAGCTCTTTTTAGAGCTATTATTTGATTTTAATTTTTTTCTTAAACAAGATCTGTGTTTGGAAAAGGACTGTAAGCCTCTGCTGGCAACTGTGCAAGGTTTTAGATTCAAGTTTTCAGTTGACTTCTGACAGGCATTGACTTCTGACAGGAACATCTGCCTTGGACTCATTTTAATCTTACTAAGGTTGTCACCCTTCCAAAAGGAATTCCTGTTTCCCTTCCTTTCACACACATACACACTGCTTATCAAGGCATCTAGAGGAACACAAAGATCTGTGTGATTAAGAAAAAAAAATCACCTGTCACTCATCATATCCCTCAGATTCAACAGAAAGGAAATTCGTTTTAGTGAGCATTGAAACCCAACAATAGCAACTCTGCAGCTGGTTTCAGTGGTCTGTTGTCAACAACACTAAACACATTTTTATCTAATTTGAGATTTATTGAAAAAGCAGAGTGCTTGATAAACAATGGCTGACAAAAATCTCAGCAAGAAAAGTGGGATGAGAGGAGAACTGTGCTGAACAAACTTTGAAACTTACCGATGAAATCCACTTATTATAAAATATTAATAATAAAAATTATTATAAAATATTGGCTAGTTGAAACACAGTTTCTGTTAAGGTTTATCCATAGAGCTCCTTTTTCTTCCCTTTCTTTCTTTTTTTCCTTTTCTTGCCTGTGTATAAGAATTACAAACTTAATAATTGAGAAGAATGTCACTTTTAGAGATGTTTTGCATGAAAGTCTGGTAGAATTAAAAGCAGTTTTCACCAATGGCTGTTCATCCCCTCGATCAACCTTCTCTTGGTGTGACAACATTCAAAAAAGAAAAAACAATTAGTCTTTGAAGCGTTCAGAGATTATATAGTTAAGGGTTAGTTATAAAACACTTTTGCTTGCTTTGTAAGAGGCAGTATGATTCAATTGCTTTTTCTGTTCCCTACATGAGATCTTCCTGTTTTTCTTAGCTCCCACACTACTCTTTCTTATCTTCTATAAGAAATCCAGATGGCTAAGATTTAGGACAGCCCATGTTTTGTGACTAATGCATTACTGCAGAGGATGTTACACTGCCTGAATAGCAGACAACAAGCAACTACTAGAATATTGTTTACAGTCTGTAAGAAACAAAGGGGGAAAAAACAAAAACAAAACAAAACAAACAAAAAAACCCCAAACAACCAAAACCAAACCTTCTGATAAAGCCTTTCACATGATCCAAATCCCACCCCTCCACCCCCCTTCACAACACCCCTGAGGATCTTACAGTACTTCCCAGTATTTCTTAAAAGCAGAGTGTTTCAAGGCTCCAGAATATATTTTTTTAAATGCCTCTAATGCCCATCACCATGAAGACATTTTCATTAAAATGTCCAGGATTAGCTAGCTCATCTAAACATGAATATGGTCAGACACTAGTCAAACTCAGCCCAGACACTGGGCAGTATTTAGTACACCCGGTAGCTCTGCAGGAGCCTTTATACATGCTGTACCAAGTGTACCTCTTACCTGGAAGACTGAGAAAACAGAAGCATTGTTTTCTGTCATTGACACAGCTAAGACCTTTTAACTGTTGCACAATTATCCCCAAACTCATGACAATATGAACTGCAAAGATCCCAAGTGTAAATGAGTAACCAAGGAGCTTCTGTGAGGCAGAGGAGAAACATATTTATGGTTTGATTGCATACTGTGATACTAGAAAATGCCATCATACAAATAGCAAGCATTCCCTAGCTGCTACCTCATAAGATCAGTTTTACTGCTGAGGACTCAGGCAGGAAGGCAACCTAGAGGCTCTCCAAGTATGACAGCACATACTGTCACATCTGATAGTGCACACAATATAACTCCTCTCCTTGTTTTACCACTGCAGGATGAAAAAAATGAGACTGTGTTTCCACAAACAGTAGGAAGGACAGAACAGATGTGTGAACATGGCTAGCCTCCACTGACCTCCACACAGTGCTCATCCCATTTACCTTTAAGGGCTCACTGTCTCAAAGGCCCCAATTCTTATTATTATTCTTCTTCTTCCTCTTCTTTGCAAAACAAAGCAGCTTTCATTTTCCTTATGTAAGGCAAAATTCAGGAATCCACAGACATGAAAGCAGTGCCTTTAATGCCTGAACATTTCACACTGATCAAAGTGAAGCATCTAAGGCAAATGGTTATACGTCTCCTGCTCTTACAGGTATCTGCTCCTTGCAGCTCTCTTTAGACTGCTTTAAGAGTCTTGGACTTACACAGGTCAGACCCGTGGAGTGGAGGATACAAAAGTGAGATGCTGCCACCATTTTACCAAACTGCAACCCAGTTGTGGCTCAGAAGGCTTAAGCTCTGACTGTCAGCCCCAAACCTCTCAGATCATTCCAGCAGGCTTTCTACTCTTAACTACCTTAAGCAAATACTTTTTCTTTTCCAAATGTTTTCACTGTATTTGAGCAGCAACTAAAGAACAATACTGCTGAGCTAAAATAGAAGTGGAAATCCCATAAGGTCTGCTGCTGGTGGGGCTTTTGCACTCATTAGTCATATATCTATCCTGTTTGACTGTGTTATTGCTATTTTCTTTCACTCTTTTTTCCAGAGGCTTCCTATAGTTACGCCTGATAACAGTTACTGTTTCTATTGTTGCTTTTCTAGCACAGTGCCCAGTATGGCTTATTGCTTTGCTCTATGTAGTAAAATATTAACACACTTAAAAACAAAAACAAAACAACAACAAACAGAAAACCACCACCACAACCGACAACCAAACCAAAACCCCAAACCACCACCACCACAGAAAAGATCTACCCACTGAAATAACAGCAACATGCCTCTGGCATAGGAACAGCACTGAAAAACTTCTATTCAGGACTTCTAAATATATACCTGGATCTGCAGAAACATCCCATATGAAAGATTAATAGCTATATATTTATTTATTAGGTCATTCTGGAAGACAAGAAGGAAATTGCGAATCATCATGAAAAGCAAGTAATACACACTATACATGCTTGTATTAGCATTAACAAGGAAAGTTCTACCCCAAAATTTATATTCCCATGCTGGAAAGCATCACCTACTTGACAAAATCACAGAATCAGAGAATGATAGGGGTTGGAAAGCATCTCTGGATATCATTTTGTCCAATCCCTCTGCCAAATAGGGTTCATGTAGAGCAGGCTGCACAGAAATAATTTCAGATGGACTTTGACTGGCTTCACAGACAGAGACTCCACAACCTCTCTGGGCAGCTTATTCCAGTACTCTACCACCTTCAGCATAATGAAGTTCCTCCTTCTTTCCTATACATCAAAAGGAGTTCAACACTTCCTGCGTTGAAGTCTGTCCTGCTTCTTGGCACAAGTGAAAAAAGGTTGGCCCCATGCTCCTGGCATCCACCTCTAACAGTTTATAAGCATTGATAAGATCCCCCCATAGGTCTTCTCCACACTAAAAAAAATACAACAAGTAAACCCTCAGCCTTTCTTTGTAAGAGTGATGTTCTACTCTCCTAATCACTGTTGTAGCCCTTTTCTGTACACTCTCAAGCAGTTACCTGTCCATGAACTGCAGAACCCAGAACAGGACACAGTACGCAAGATACGGCAATGTCAGTGAAGAGTAGAGCAGAAAGAGAACATTCATTGACATGCTTGTCACACTCTTTTTGTAGTATTATAGAATTGTCAGGGTCAGAAGGGACCTCAGGGATCATCTAGTTCCAACCACCCTACCATGGGCAAGGAGACCTCACACTAGATCAGGTTGCTCAAAGCCACATCCAGCCTGCCTTAAAAACTTCCAGGGATGAGGCTTCTCCCACCTCCCTGCGCGACCTGTTCCAGTGTCGAACCACCTGATGGTGAAGAATTTGTTCCTAACATCCAATCTGAATCTACCCATTTCCAGTTTTGCTCCATTCCCCTTAGTCATATCACTACTTGACATTCTAAAGGTCCCTCGCCATCATTCTTGAAGGTCTCCTTCAGATACTGAAAGGCCATGGTAATGTCTCCAGGAGCCTTCTCCTCTCCAGGAGCCTTCTCTTCTCCAGACTGAATAGCCCCACCTCCTTCAGACTATCCTTATAGGAGAGGTGATCCAGCCCTCTGATCATCCTCTTGGCCCTTCTCTGGACATCTTCCAGCACCTCCATATCTTTTTTATAAAAGAGGCTCCAGAACTGGATGGTGGGGTCTCACCAGAGTGGAGCAGAGAGGGAGACTCACCTCCTTCGACCTGCTGACTGTGCTTCTCTTGATGCAGCCCAGGATGTGATTGTCTTTCTGGGCTGCAGGTGCACACTGGTGGCTCATATTGAGCTTCTTGTCCACCAGTACCTCTAAGTCCTTTACTTCAGGGCTGCTCTGAAGCCAGTCACAGGCCATAGACCTTACACTTGGTCTTGTTGAACCTCATGTGGTTGTCATGGGCCCACCTCTCCAGCCTGCCAAGGTCCCTCTGGATGCCATCCCTTCCCTCCAGCGTGTCTGCTGCACCACACAGCTTGGTGTCATCAGCAAACTTGCTTAGGGTGCACTCAATGCCACTGTCCATGTCACCAACAAAGATATTAAACAAGACTGGTCCCAGTACTGGTCCTGAGGGACTCCACTTGTCACTGGCCTCTACTTGGACAAGGACCCATTGACAGCCACCCTTTGGATGTGGCCACCAAGCCAGTTCTTTATCCCCTCAGTTGTCCATCCATTAAAACCATCTTGGAGACCAGGATGTCTTGTGGGACAGTGTTGAAGGCTTTGGTCAGGTTCAGGTAAATGACAACAGTTGCTTGTCCTCCGTCTATTAATGTTGTGACCTTGAAAAGAGCTTGGCCCTCTCCAGTTGACACCCATCCATCAGATATTTATAGACACTGATCAGATTGCCTCTCAGTCTTCTTTAGACTAAACAGCCCCAGGTCTCTTAGTCTCTCTTCATGGGGGAGATGCTCAAATACTCATGGCTCTCTGTTGGATACTCTCCAGCAAATCCATTTCTCTCTTGAACCCAAAACTGGACACAACATTCCAGACATGGTCTCACAGGGCAGAGTAGAGGGGAGAAGAATATCCCTAGTCCTGCTGGACACACATTTCTTGATGCACCCCAGGATACCCTTGAATCTTTTGGTCACACATGAATATGGCTGTCTCATGAAGAACTTGCTGTCCACCAGCACTCCAAGGTCTTTCTCTGTGAAGCTGCTTTCCAGCAGGGCAGCCCCTAACCTGTACTGGTGCCTGTTGTTATTCCTTCCCAGATGCAGGACCCTGCACTTGTCCTTATTGAACTTCATGAGGTTTGCCTGCACCCAGCTCTCCAGATCTCATTGGATGGCAGCACAGCCTGATGGGGTGTCAGCCACCCCCCCCCAATCTGTATAATTGTGAACTTGCTGAGGGTACTCTCAATCCCCTCTTCCAGGTCCTTAATAAAGATGTTAAAACTGGATGATGACAAAAACTGAACCCAGTACTGATCCCTGGGGAACACCACTAGCCACAGGCCTCCAAGTTGATTCTCTGCCACCGATCACAACCCTCTGAACTATGCTGTTGAGGCAGTTTTCAATTCACCCCATGGACCAACCAAGCACATTTCCTGAGCTTTTCTATGAGGATATTATGAGAGACAGTACTGAAGTCATAACATCCACTGCTCTTCCTTTGTCCACTCATTTGGTCATGGCTTTGTAGAAGGCTATCAGATTACTCAGACAGGATCTCCCTGGGTAAATGCATGTTGGCTACTCCTGATAACATTCTTGTCTTCCGTGGGGTTAGAGAAGACCTCCACAATGAGCTGCTCCATCACCTTTCCAGGGATGGAGGTGAGACTGAATGGTCTGTAATTGCCTAGGTCTTCCTTCTTGCCTTTTTTGAAGACTGGAGTGACATTTGCTTTCTTCCAGTCATCAGGCACCTCTCCTGCTCTCCATGACTTTTCAAAGACGCTGGAGAGAGGCTCAGCAACAGTATCAGCAGCTCTCTCAGCACTCATGGATGCACCCCATCGGGGCCCATGGATTTGTGTGGTTTCAGCTGGCACAAGTGATCTCTAACTCAGTGTCCTCCTCCCTTCACTTGTGCTCCCTTGCTTCCAGAGACTGGGGTTCCTGAGGGCTGGTCTTAGGAGTAAAGGCTGAGGCAAAGAAGACATTCTGCAACTCTGCCATCTCTGCATCACCAGTTACCATATCTCCCATATCATTCAGCAATGACCCACCTTCTCCCTGCCCTTCCTTTTGTCATTGACGTATTTGAAAAAAGCTCTTCTGCTTTTCTTTCACCTCCCTGGCAAGACTTAGTTCCAAGAGAGCCTTGGCCCTTCTTGTTGCACCTCTACATTCTCTGGCAGTATTTCTATAATCCTCCCAACTGACCAGACATTTTTTCCTCATATTGTAAACCTCCTTTTAATTTTGGAGTTTTTCCAAGAGCTCCCTCCTTATCCATGCAGGTCACCCGACTCCCTCATTTGATTTTTCTTTCAAGGGAATACATTTTTCTTATGCTTGGAGGAGGTAATGTTTGAATATTAACCAGCTCTCTTGAGCCCCCTTTGTTCTAGAGCCCTAGCCCACTGGATCCTTCTAAGTAGAGTCTTGAAGAGGTCAAAGTTAGCCCTCCTGAAGACCAGCATAGAAATTTTACTTACCAGCTGCTTCTTTGTCTGTTGATATTAAACTCTAACATGTTGTGGCCACTATGCCAAGATTATCCCCAACTTTAACATCTACAACCAGTCCTTCATTGTTTGTTAATACCAGCTCCAGCACCACTCTTCTCCTTGGTTGGTCAAGCACCTGCAGCAGAAAGTTGTCATCAGCGTGCTACAGGAACCTTTTGGACTGTTTATGCTTGGCTGTGTGATCTTTCCAACTAATATCAGAGTGTTTGAAGTCACCTATGAGCACCAGGGCACTTGATGATCTTGAGACTACTTCCATCTGTCCACTTCACCAAGGCTGTGACTGCACCATGTCCCCAAGCACCAGATCTTTATGGCTTTTAAACACATCCAGGGATGGCAATTCAACCATGTTCTTTGGCAACCCTCTTCCAGTGCCTGAGAACCCTTTCCATGAAATATTTTTCCCAATGTCCAGTCCAACCCCTGCCCCCTCACTAGCTCAGCTCTTCTGTCTCATTCTAACATTAGTGCTTGTGAGAAGAGACCAAAGCCTGCCTGTCTAAAATCTCCTTTCTGGTAGTTGTAGATTGCAATAAGGTCTCTCCTCAGCCTCCTGTTTTTGTAGACTAAACAGCCCCAGTTCCTCAACTGCTCCTCACAGGACTTGCTCTCCAGGCCCTTCACCAGCTTAGTAGCCTTTCGCTGTGCCCACTCCAGTACCTTGATGTCTTTTCTGTACTGCAGTGCCCAAAACTGAACACAGTACTCAAGGTATGGCCTCACTAACTCTGAGCGCAGAGGGACAATCACCTCCCTGATCCTGCTGGCCACACTATTTCTAAAACAGGACAGGATGTCATTTGCCTTCTTGGCCACCTGGGCACACTGCTGGCTCATATTAATCTGCTTGGCCATCAGTGTTGCCAGGTCCTTTTCCACTACACAGCTCTCTAGCCATTCTTCCCCAAGCTTATAATGCTGCATGTGTTTATTGTGGCCCAGGTGCAGGATCTGGCACTTGGACTTGTTGAAGTTCATACAGCTGACCTCAGTCAACCTCAGCCAGTATCACAGTATCACAGTATCACTAAGGTTGGAAGAGACCTAGAAGATCATCGAGTCCAACCTGTCACCACAGACCCCATGCCTAGACCATGGCACCAAGTGCCATGTCCAATCCCCTCTTGAACACCTCCAGGGACTGTGACTCCACCACCTCCCTGGGTACCTCCAATGGCCAATCACTCAGTGTTGGATGATAGGTTGGACTCAATGATCTCAAAGGTCTCTTCCAACCTGGTTAAATCTATTCTATTCTATTGTAGTCTATTCTATTCTAGTCTAGTCTATTATAAATACTTATTGGATACATTTCTGTTTGTATTTAGCTCTCAGGCCTGAAAACCTTAAAGTCCAGCTGTTCCTTTAGGCATAGCCATGAACAAATCAAAATGAAAGCTGTCTTCAGAAGAAAAATGGTTGTCTGGAAAGTCCTGTACCGTTTTTCACCTTGCAATGTTTTCAGAATGTTATTTAACAGCAAACAGTCCAGAAAGTGAACTTTGTTCTGTATTATCACACTGGAGCTTTCCCATTTGCAGCCAAAGCAAGTGGTGAGATCACAAAGGCTGACTGCATATTGATTTTTCCAGAGACTGTGTATAGCTTCAGAGAGCACCAATTGCAGCTTTTGCTATCAACACACCTCACTTTCCCACAAAGTTGGAAATAAAACCTTATTCACCTTTCAGATGAAATTTCTCTCTGCTTCTAACCATTTCTGATTAACCATCTCACTTTAATATAGCTACTCTTTTCCTTTCACAAGAGAATTGCTGGGTCACTTATATGCAGCCCTCTGAGAAAAAGATAGAAACCTGTAGAGCCCTCTGGATGTTCAGGGGTTTGCAGTTATAAGTTTTATTACATAGCTAATAGAGGAAAGTAATTTTGTTCCCCACACTCATTTACTTACAACCAAAAATCTTAAAGGGTTTCAGGATGTAGTAATTATCATACTCATTAGAAGAATCCCATTTAACTCAGTCATGCTGGGATCTTGTTCATTCTTTTGTCCCAGTAAACATGAATTACAAGCATTTAATAATAATGTGCACGAGGCACAAACACATGCCATTCCTGTTCTGGTATTGTACCTGCCTTTCTGGCTATGCTTTTCCAACATTCCCCTGCCCCAAGAGTACACTGAGGAGTGGGCAAGATTTTAGGAGGGGACAAAGGCAAGCCAGCTGACCCAAACTGGCCAAAAGGGTATCCCATGCCATATGATGTCAGCTCAGATGTATAAAACAAGTGAAAGAAAGCAGTGGAGTGATATTTGTCCATGGAATCTGTCCTCCAGAGCAAGTGCTATGTGTAGAAACTTCCACACACAGCCTTTGATTGTGTCTCACATTATTAAACTGGTTCATCATTCCCTCTACATTCACTACTAACCTCTGTCTGGGATATCAAGGTATCTGCTACTCTAAGGTTATGCGTCTTTTCTGTCACCTCTCCTTCATCTATCTTTACTTAGGCAGCTGAATGTTCTCTAGGATCATGTTCTTTCTAGGTGCTGAATCATTTGGTAAGTAGGACTTACTTGCTTGAGCAGAGTCTTATGCTAGCACATCTATTTAACTTCAATACAAAATTGTTGTGTTTTTATCATTTATCTATAGCATGTTGACTTCCTTTGTCTTGTCTGTCTAGCTAAATACTTCAGGACAAGATATTTCCTCAGTATGTTCATGTAGTTCATCCAAAAAAGGAAGTGTTGATGAGTGGTTTATGAATTCCTCACTTCTGTATGCAGTAGTAGAGCCAGTTGAAAATAAAATCATTAAAATAAAAGATTTTTCTCCCAATCCTTTTTCTTCTCCCTTCTTGTTCTACTCTTTCATTATAACATCATCATATCACTAGCTAGACAAAAGTAACATTTTAGACACTGTTTAATCTCATTTCAACTGCTATATCCAAGAGAAAAATCTGAATTAGCACAATTATTTAGGAACAGGAATATCATCATACCGTGAAAGACATTTTTAAATTGTTTAGCAGTATGTGACATTCTGCAGCTATATACAAAATATATCCCTGTTTTCAGTTGTGTTACAGGCACATTAGACTGAGGTTTTATATACGAGTTATTAACCTCAAATAAAGTTTTCAGATCAGAAATGTGGGGTTCCAGTTAATTGCTTTACCAAAGCAATACTTAAGGGGAACTAGATGGTGAAAGAAATAGATGTTTGAAATTTATTCTTAGAACTAGACCACAGAATTACAGAATCAACCAGGTTGGAAGAGACCTCAAGATTATCAAGTCCAACCAATTGCCTAACCCTATCTAATCAACTAGACCATGGCACTAAGTGCTTCATCCAGTTTCTTTTTAATCACTTCCAGTGATGGTGACTCCACCACCTCCCTCAGCAGCCCATTACAATGGCAAATCACTATTTCTGTGAAGAATTTCTTTCTAAGATCAAGCCTAAACTTCCCTTTGCACACCTTGAGACTGTGTCCTCTTCTTCTGTCACAGGTTGCCTGGAAAAAGAGACCAACCCCCACCTGCCTACACCCACCCTTCAGGTACTTGTAGACAACAATACAGACTCCCCCGAGCCTCCTCCTCTTCTCCAGGCTAAACAACCCCAGCTCTCTCAGCTGCTCCTCAAAGGTCTTGTGCTTCAGACCCCTCAGCAGCTTTGTTGTCCTTCTCTGGACACGTTACATATAGACTAGAATTAACTGGGTTGTAGAAGACCTTCAAGATCATTAAGTCCAACCCATCACCCAACACCATCTAATCAACTAACCCATGGCACCAAGTGCCTCATCCAGTCTCTTCTTAAGTGCCTCCAGTGATGGTGACTCCACCACATCCCTGGGCAGCCCAAAGACCAATCACTCCTTCTGTGAAGAATTTCTTCTTAACATCCAGCCTAAACCTCCCCTGGCACAACTTGAGACTGTGTCCTCTTGTTCTGTCTCAGGTTGCCTGGGAGAAGAGAACAATCCCAACCTAGCTACAACTTGCCTTCAGGTAGTTGCAGAGAGCAACATTTTCCCCCAACTATAAATATATTCGTGACTCAGCTGTGATTTTCCACAGTGACTATTGAATTTACTTGCAAATGTAGAGGCTTGTGTAAATAGCTAATGAGTCCAGGAATCTGAAGAGGACTAGAGAGGATAGGTAGGCTATCTCTCTGTGCAAAAAACATCCCAACCACACAGTCACTGGGAGTTGGGCCAGAGGTACTGGTAGCATGTACCTGTCCAAGTAGGTAAATACCTTACTGCATTTCCATAGTACAGAACATACATAACTTATTACAGAGCAGGCAAGATGTGGTGTATATTCCAATAATGTGTCATCTTGGCTGTAAAATAGAGTCAAAAATAGACCCACATTTTTACTTATGTAGTATTTACTTGTAATACATTTCCATAGCATGTTTTTAGTTATAACTCTCTGTTGCTGAGCACAGTTGTTTAACCCCCAAAAAAAATCCAATGACTTCACTTCCAGGCATGCAGAAGAAAACTACTAGCTATGCCTGTCTGTTAACCTTGAATAGGATCATACTGCAAAATATCTGAGCATGGGCATATAAATATCTAGTACAAGAATTCCTGTCTTTAAATATTTTGGAGCCAGTCCTGAGTACAGTAAACACAAACATCATGTGATGAACTCCCATGACATGTTCTAACTTCTGTTGCTCTAAAGAGTGGTGCAACATTTCCTCTAAGACTAGCTATTTAATGGAAAGCATGGGATGTGGCTTCTGCCCACCATTATCCCGCTCCCTATACCAGGAGCACATCTGCTCTCACAGAATAGAGACACACAGAAAAGTGGTAACATATGTATGCAAGCAGTCTTTTCATATCCACAAACAAATGGTATACATTTATTGGGGCTGTGAGAAGTAGTTAAGGCCAAAGCTGAGTATAGCAGCCCTGAGGAACAAAGTGGCACACAATGAAAAAGTCAAGTGGCCTTTTCCTGCCATTTTCTCAGTACATGAACCCAGTAGTGTTCCATCCTCAGTGACGAAAGGTGGGAGATAAAAGAAGAAATCACAATGAATAATAAGAAGAAACTGGTAGATAAACAAGATCATGCTGTAAACAATCTCCAAATATCAGAGAGTTACTTTATTAATGAAAAAAAAAATGAAAAAGAAAGATACTGAAGACAAAGAACAGCTGAAAACTGACAAACTTGTAAAAGTGTATTCAACCTCCTGCCTCCTGGTTGCACAATCCAGAATTTTAGAAAACAGCACTTGTTTTCTTGCAAGACTGGTGTTAAAGATGCAGAAAAACTGAGGTAATGTAGGTGAGTTTCTTTGAGGGAAATAAAGAAGGAACAAGGCTTACTGCAAAGAAGACTTTTTACAGCTAGTAACAGGAGTGGAACTAGCACAGAGATAATGAATGTTAGCTCAAAGCTGCACTATGTTCCTCCCTCTGGATCAGCTGCACCTCCTATTAGTTCTCTTACCCTCAAAACCTAATACAGACACTGGCTCCTGTGCAAAAAGATTATGGTCTTATGCAAAGGTGACACTCTGCTCCCCATCAGCTGCAGACACATTTTTGGAAGGAGTCTGTAATGCAATTTTCAATTCATGTTCACCGTATTCTTGGCTGAAAAAAAAATAATGAAAGCAAACCAAAGAAGCAATTAAAAAAAAAAACCCACACCAAATAAAAACTAACACAAAAGCCAAAAACTCAAAGACTAATTAAAGAATCTGAAATAGTTCAAAGAAAGGAAACAGAATATACTGTTCCTCAGCAGAGAGTAAAACCAGAAATGCAGGATTCCTGTGTTATATTCTAGCATCAAAATGAAACGTTTTGATGCAGTACATTGTAATAGCATGTCATGATCTAAGGGCATGAATGGCCACAAGATTTGGTGGTCAGAAATTTCTGACTCAGAAGTTCTTATGGAATACTAAAGTTCCAGTTGCTATGAAGAGGTGTACCTGGCACAAGGTACTATACACCCTTGGTGCATTGTATCACTGGTCTTGCTAAACTGTTTCCAGTATCTGCACTACCTTTCTCTCTGCCATGGTCTGTCTTTTCACACTGAGATATTACATCATGCACCTTTAAGGACATTCCTCTTACAAAGAGATGAACTCATACAGAAGACTGAGCCTGCTGGTGAGTGATATGGGTATTTAATTTGCATGAATAGAACTACAGAAGCCTCAATTAATTCCCCATTAGGGCATATGCCAAGTCAAGAACATGTACGTAACATCGCAGTTTCGAACACTGCTTGGAATGGAATAATACAGCCTGTGGTGACTTTTGTAAAATAAATATGGAAATAGATAAAAACTTATGCTTAAAAACTTATCAGTGAGCACAGGCAATAGACTTTAAGCAACACTGCAGAAACAGAAGAGGAAGAATGACAAAGGAATATGGTGGAGATACTAAGGGGTTCATTTAAGAACTTAGTATCTAACTGAAAATGGCAGAAGCTGAAGGTTCAGAATGTTTTGAATTCTTTAAAAGATTTGCATATAAACTCTAAAACACTATGTAATAAAAATGCTTTTTACTACTGTTTAGATCTGCTTACTTGATTTCAGATAGAATATGAAGTTGCCAGGATATTCCTCATGGAACTTGAGGAGCTGCTCCATTCACCCTCTCAAAATTCCATGTGTAGTTAAAGCTATGCACAATGAAGAAGCCTCAGGACCCTTAATGATGGGCTTCTGCACGTAAGGGAGCTTTGAGAGAGTGCTGCCCCCCTGCACAGCCCACTGGTTTTGGCAGAAGGGTCATAATGTTCATCTATCACATATTATTCAGATCACATAGATCTATGTCTCAAGACCAAAGAGGTAGCCTGGTGATAGTGTTATTACCAATCTGGAGCCAACTCTTATGCTTATAAAGAGTCATAACTGGAAATGGACCCTCAGCAACTACAGACTTTTCCTTTAAGTATCATGTTGAAATGACGTAGAACATTCCCTATCAGCATTTGAGATAGTGTTTTAAACAAATAAAAGGAAAAGGAAGGATATGTTTGCTGGGAGGCTGCAGGTAGCTTCATTCAATGTGTTTAAAAGATCCTGGCATTAGATGTAAAGTGAAAAATCAAAGTAAAACAATTCTCTCCACCTGATACTTCAGGATGAGCTGCTGTTACAGGGATATTCATGAAAACACCAGATTTCTTTAGGAGGAAGGAAATGCCCTCACCTCTTCTTTCACAGAGGAATTTTAATAAATTGAACTCAGAGTTACAGGCACTGCTCCTACCCTGACATGTAAAGCACATGGCTAAAGTCAACAGTTGGATTTTTCAACATCTGTGGTTTTGAGGTCAAGATGTTTCACAGTGACAGCACAGCAAATATGCACTAGATATGAAAATGCATGCCAAAAAATATGCACAGTGAACTTGTACAATAGCTTCAATTTGTTATGAAGTGTTTGGGATGTTAATAGATTGTAATCCATCTGCAAAGACCTGAACAAATTAAGGGGAAAAAAAGAAGGCGTATCATCTTTAGAAGGAAGGAGAGGTTACCCCTCAAATGATTAAGGCTGTTGCTAGGTCATGTAGGAAAAAAAAAAAAAAAAAAATTAGAGAGGCAAAAGCCCATTTAGAGCTTAGACTGGCCTCTGCTGTGAAGGACAACAAAAAATCCTTCTATAAATCTATTAATGGCAAGAGAAGGGGCAAGGACAACCTCCCCTCCTTAGTGGACACGAAGGGGAATATTGTAAACTAAAGAGGAGGGAAAGGCAGAGGTACTTAACATGTTCTTTGCCTGGATAGGTCCCTGATGACTGGAAGCTGGCCAATGTGATGCTTGTCCACAAGAAGGGCTGGAAGGAGGAGCCAGGGAACTCCAGGCCTGTCAGCCTGACCTCAGTGCCAAGCAAGATTATGGAACAGGTCATCTGGAGTGCAATCACACAGCACTTACAGGATGGCCAAGGGATCAAGCCCAGTCAGCATGGATTTAGGAAGGGCAGGTCCTGCCTGACCAACCTGATCTCCTTCTATGATCAGGTGACCCGCCTGGTGGATGTGGGGAGGCCTGTGGATGTAGTCTACCTGGACTTCAGCAAGGCCTTTGACACTGTCCCCCACAGCAAATTGCTGGCCAAGTTGTCAGACTGTGGCTTGGACAGCAGCATTCTGTGCGGGGTTAGGAAGTGGCTGGAGGGCCGAGCCCAGAGAGTGGCGGTGAATGGTGCCACATCCAGCTGGCGGCCAGTCAGTAGTGGTGTGCCCCAGGGATCAGTGCTGGGCCCCATCCTGTTCAATCACCTGGATGAGGGGATTGAGTCCATCATCACTAAATTTGTAGATGATACATGCTGGGGGCAGGTGTTGATCTGTTAGAGGGTAAGAGAGCTCTGCAGAGGGACTTTGACAGGCTGGACAGATGGGGAGAGTCCAAGGGCATGAGATTTAACACATCTAAGTGCTGGGTTGTACACATTTGCCACAACAACCCCATGCAATGTTATGGGCTGGGTTTGGAGTGGCTGGAGAGCAGCCAGGCTGAAAGGGACTTGGTAGTACCAGTTGACAGTAGGTTGAACATGAGGCAGCAATGTGCCCAGGTGGCCGAGAAGGCCAATGGCATCCTGGCCTGCATCAGGAATAGCATGGCCAGCAGGAGCAGGGAATTCATTGTGCCCCTGTACTCAGCACTGGTTAGGCCACACCTTGAGAGCTGTGTCCAGTTTTGGGTCCCTCAATTCAAGAAAGATGTTGAGATGCTTGAACAACTCTGGTGAGGGGTTTGGAGCACAAGGCCTATGAGGAGAGGCTGAGGGAGTTGGGGTTGCTTAGCCTGGAGAAAAGGAGGTTCAGGGGAGACCTTATTGCTCTCTGCAACTACCTGAAGGCAAGTTGTAGCTAGGTTGGGATTGTTCTCTTCTCCCAGGCAACCTGAGACAGAACAAGAGGACACAGTCTCAAGTTGTGCCAGGGGAGGTTTAGGCTGGATGTTAAGAAGAAATTCTTCACAGAAGGAGTGATTGGTCTTTGGGCTGCCCAGGGATGTGGTGGAGTCACCATCACTGGAGGTACTTAAGAAGAGACTGGATGAGGCACTTGGCGCCATGGGTTAGTTGATTAGATGGTGTTGGGTGATGGGCTGGACTTAATGATCTTGAATGTCTTTTCCAGCCCGGTTAATTGTATTCTATTCTGTTCTAATTCAAGTATAAAGTTTGTCTTTCTGGACATGAGGACCATTTCATGGTTAACTGCAATTCCGGGAACATCCCTCCAGGCCTTTCTCTTTCAGTCCAAGATTCAACAGCTACATGATCATAACCATGTACGTTTCGTAGTCATTATGGCTGCCTGGGAAGTAGAAGTTCAGCCTTTCACAGAAATCCTGAAATTAGTATTAACTTTATCATAACGGCATTAAAATGCAATGTTGTCTTGCTAATATTTTACTTTAGCATCAATCTACTTACAAAGCAGATTAGGCAGTGCTAATAAAATAAAATCACACAGCACTTACAGGATGGCCAGGGGCTCAGGCCTAGCCAGCATGGATTTAGGAAGGGCAGGTCCTGCCTCACCAACCTGATCTCCTTCTAGGATCCGGTGACCCACCTGGTGGATGTGGGGAAGGCTGTGGATGTGGTCTACCTGGACCTCAGCAAGGCCTTAGACACTGTCCCCCACAGCAAACTCCTGGCCAAGCTATCAGCCCATGGCTTGGACAGGAGCACACTGCGTTGGGTTAGGAAGTGGCTGGAGGGCCGAGCCCAGAGAGTGGTGGTGAATGGTGCCACATCCAGCTGGCGGCCACTCACTAGTGGTGTGCCCCAAGGATCAGTGCTGGGCCCCATGCTCTTTAACATCTTTATTGATGATCTGGATGAGGGCATTGAGTCCATCATCAGTAAATTTGTAAATCTGCGGACAACACCAAAATAGGGGTAAGAGTTGATCTGCTGGAGGGCAGAGAGGCTCTGCAGAGGGACCTCGACAGGCTGGACAGATGGGCAGAATCCAACGACATGAGATTGAAGACATCCAAGTGCTGTATTCTGCACATTGGCCACAGCAACCCCAGGCAGTGCTACAGGCTGGGGTCAGAGTGGCTGGAGAGCGGCCAGGCAGAGAGGGACTGGGGGTGCTGGTTGATGGGAGGCTGAACATGAGCCTGACAGTGTGCCCAGGCAGCCAAGAAGGCCAATGGCATCCTGGCGTGCATCAGGAAGAGTGTGGCCAGCAGGAGCAGGGAGGTCATTCTCCCCCTGTACACTGCACTGGTTAGGCCGCACCTTGAGTCCTGTGTCCAGTTCTGGGCCCCTCAGTTTAGGAAGGATGTTGATTTGCTGGAACGTGTCCAGAGAAGGGCAACAAGGTTGATGAGGGGTTTGGAACACAAGCCCTCTGAAGAGAGGCTGAGGGAGCTGGGGTTGCTTAGCCTGGATAAGAGGAGACTGAGGGGTGACCTTCTTGCTGTCTACAACTACCTGAAGGGAGGTTGTAGCCAGGCAGAGGTTGGTCTCTTCTCCCAGGCAAGTAGCACCAGAACAAGAGGACACAGTCTCAGGTTGCACCAGGGCAGGTTTAGACTGGACGTTAGGAGGAAGTTCTATACAGAGAGAGTGATTCCCCATTTGAATGGGCTGCCCGTGGAGGTGGTGGAGTCACCGTCATTGGAGGTGTTCAGGAGGAGACTTGATGGGGTGCTTGGTGACATGATCTAGTTGTTTGATGGGTTGGATGCAATGATCTTGAAGGTCTCTTCCAACCTGGTTTATCGTATTGTATTGTAAAAGAGAAAGAATTATTTCAAAGGATATACAGTCCTTTCTGCTTTAACTTTGGCAATATGAGATATCTAAATAACTAAGTTCACAAATCCTGTGAGATTTAATTTTAGATAAATCAGATGTTCTGATTTCCAACAACCAGTATTTATAATTGTCAAGCCTTGTGCACTCCTTAAAATAACCAGCAACCTAGCTTATTGTAGGGCCATAAAATACAATAGATCACATTGCACTCCAATTTGAGTATCTTCAGCATGTAAAAGAGTTAAACCCTAAGGATATTTAAGCACTTCAATGCTTTATATTTTATTAGCTATAGGAAAGGAAGAGTGAGTCATCTAAACTGATATTTTACACCATAGGCCAGTTTATATTTTAGTGTGCCAGGTCTTTAATTGAACACATCAAAATAATTGGGTTTTTTTGTTACAATCTATTGATGAATGAATCCACCTCGAGGATCCTATGCCAAAAAAAATTAAGGAATCTATTAGAAGAAAAGTGTCTTTTTTGTATTTAGGTTGATATCCTCCATCCTACTTCAGAAAAGGTGAAACTTGGTTGAAAACTACATTTAGTTAGCAACGTTAATGGAGCCTAACACTTCTAGATTTAAAACCTATTGCTGGGCATAAATTTGAAAGCCCTTTGCACAGAGGAGTTTAATTGGTTTTTATGGAGTGCTCAGTCACATATTATGTTAGACAAGTTTATTTTTTACGTTATAGATCACAGATGCCAGGAAGCAACAGAGTCTCTCTACCTTAGAAAATTTAACACTGCACTTAAACTGGCGCTGGGCATAAATGTAAAGGGAGAAGAACCAAAACTTTTACCATAGGTACTCTGTAGTTTCACACCTGTATCTTTATTACAAGTTCTGAACAATCGATGCAGACCTGAGCATCAGCACAATGTGTCTATACTTGCAGCAAAAAACAGGTGACTACTTTTCAGCTGTTTGACAATATCCTGGATGATATATAGTAGAAGATATAACACACATAGGCAAGGTTATGCAAATTATAATTTCATTATCAATCTCCATAATACAAGACAGTTAACACTTTCACTTTGCATTATTTTTCTCCTGCTCATTGCTTCTATCTGTGCAGTTACAGAGCAATTGATCCCTATTGTCTTAGAAATACCGCAAATTTTATGTGTGGGAACAGAAACCTTAAAGTTAAGTGCAAAACAACATGAACATATTTTTCCACATTATTTCCCTGTGTTTGGAGTACTTAGTTCTTCCCTCATCTTTGAGAGTGGTAACACAGGCTAAGAGGAACCAGAGGCACCAGGAAAACAAATTTATCGTGTGCAAACAAAGCTTTCATCTTGTCATCTCCACAAGCAGTATATCTTGCTTTACTTGTTTTCAGTTACAATTAATGTTAATACCAGCTTTTATTGTTTTTCTCATTCCTTTAAGGACATGTTCTAGAGAAGAAAGACAGGTTCCATTTGGTATTCATTTCTGTGCTGACAGGAGTCAGCAAGACTCTGCATTGTTTGTGCAGAATTCCCCTTAGGGAGGGAAGTTACCTGACAGAACCACAAATTAAGTATGCAGGGCTTTGTGCAGTGCTTTTCCCCTGTGTCAGGAAGACTTGAATGCAGTTCTGGGTTGTTGGGGTTATAGCAGTCTAAACTTGTAAAACCCAATGAAATTTTGCTGCTTAGGAGACTTACCTGACTCTTCATAATACAAGTGGCACATTCCTTCCAAATGTAAATTTGTGAGAATTATTGAGAGCTTTTACATTCAACAATATATTATTAAGACCTCTCTGCCTGCAAATTCATGAGGGTAGCTGCTGTTACACTTACCATCACCTACACTGAGCTCCAACAGCTGAGAACTGAAAATAATGTGTTTAGGTGGATATCTAAACATCAACACAGGTATTTTTAATGCATTTTTTTTTCTTTTTTTTTTTCAGTGCTAACACTTTAGATTAAATAACTTTCTGTTACATCATATCTGAGGTACAGACACAGATGTAGCCAGTCTGTATTAATGCCTAAGTGACTACAAATAAGCAAGAGCTAAAAATAGTTAGCTAAAAGTAGCTACAAATAAATAATGAAAACTGAAATAAAAAGAGCAGCAAAGGACACTGAAGTGCTAAAGGCAAGGCTAGGTATGGTAAAACAATTTGGACAAGTGCAGATTTTAAAATGATGATAATTTATATATGTCAGTTAATCTGAATGAAATATGCCAACAGTTTGTCAGATTATAAAGGTTGGACATGTTGATTAAAAAATAGTCAAACAATTGATATTTTTTATTCTTTTAGTCTTCCCTAAGTATTTTCAGTCCATCAAGAAGCAATTTTGCCCAAACAGAGTTTGAATTTAGATGACATTAACAGGAGATTTAATTCAGCAACAGCTTCCATTTCTGGCTGCATAATGGCACTTAATGATAGGTTTCTGTTGCATTTTGTTGTCATTTAAAACTGTTGGTATACACACAGTCTGATAATGTTAGAAAGTATCCAGATATCGGTAATCCAGAGGAATGTCAGCTATCCACTTAATTTTACATTTGAAGGTAGAAACTTAATACAATGTCATGGCAAAAAAATAGAAACCTTGTTGTAATATCAAATATATCCACTTAGCTTGTTGCTCCTCATTATTTGCCTATGCTTTTCAAAGCTATTGATTTTCACATTAATCTTCTCTCTTAAACAGCTATGGACTGCATTATTTTCCAGCCATAATTCCCATCACCTTTCTTCAGTATCCCACTTTGGCATCACCTTTGTTTCCTGTCTTGTTTGAAATTTTTTATCATGCCTATAAAGATGCTTCATATTGTAGGTGTTTTTGCTTATTTATAAGCCAAATGTCATGTAATCTGGAATTGGATAATATTAACCTCAATTTCTAACATATGAAAAGATTAAAGCATTCAATTTTTCTGTGCTGAAGAATAGGTCTGGAAAAGTTTAAATCAGTTATTGAACTTGAATCCACAAGCCTTTGCCAGTCCACAGGAAGTATAGACAGTTAAAAACATAAATAGAATTTGTCTGTCTTTTTCCTCCTTCCCTTATAAAAGTCAGGTTTATCAATTTTCTTTAAAAAGCAATACAGGTAGAAATGAGATTCTCGTCCTGACAACAGGGAGGAAATAAATTTTAAAAAGTACTTTAGTTATTTCCGCCAGTATTGACACCCATGGCATGGCTACAGCAAGAATTTGATGTTCAGTTTGAACTTCCTTTTCAACTCTTGCTCTATTGGATGTAGATACTTGAAAATACAGGGGCTCGTTGCCCACAACAGCTGCACACCGCACTGGTAGTGCTAGAAGGAGGATTCTGACCATAGCCCAGGAAATTAGA
The DNA here is from genome assembly GCA_033816785.1 of Picus viridis. Lineage (NCBI taxonomy): Eukaryota > Metazoa > Chordata > Aves > Piciformes > Picidae > Picus > Picus viridis. The sequence continues at coordinate 69,121,190 of CM066606.1, read as the reverse complement.
GGTTCCTGGTGAGGCTACAGATTTCCTACGTGTGCTTGACTAAATCATCACGCTTCTGTGAGCCAGTTTTTTTTTCTTAAGGATTTTAGCACTTCATTATGTAGGCACCTAATACCTTTAAATAGCTCACACATGTTCCTTCATTTCCTGCACTGCTAAAGGGGAGTAGCACACTATCTTTTCCCCATGGAGTATTGTGAAGGTCAGATCACTAATGTGTAAAATGCTCTGAAAATCTTGCATTGAAGCCTTTGGAGACTAATAAAGCACACCTGTATTCTTGGTTACAATTTTGTCTGGCACAACAGCCTCTCCAGAAAGAAGTGTTTAATGAACAGTGAACTTCTATTTCAAATGTTTGATTAAATTGCAAAAAACACTGGATCACAGCATGTTAGGGGCTGGAAGAGACCTCTGGAGATCATTGAGTCCAACTGATCTTGCCAGCTCAGGACCATAGAATCTAGTTCAGGTCACACAGGAACACATCCAGATTAAGGTCTCCAGAGAAGGAGACTCCACAACCTCTCTGGGGAGCCTGTTCCAGTGCTCTAGGAAAGAAGTTCTTCTGGAACCTTCTGTGCTGTAGTTTATATCCATTGCCTCTTGTCCTATCACAGGGTGCAACTGAGAAGACACTGTTCCCTTCCTCAACACCCAGCCCTCAGATATTTATAAACATTTATTAAATCCCCTCTCAGTCTTCTCCAGCATAAAAAGCCCCAGGTCTCTCAGCCTCTCCTCATAAGGCAGTCTTCCAGTCCCTTAAACATCCTCGTAGCCCTCTGTTGGACTCTCTCAAGTAGATCCCTGTCCCTCTTGAACTGGGGAGACCAGAACTGGATCTAATACTCCAAGTGAGGTCACACCAGGGCAGAGTAGAGGTTGGGGAGAACCTCCCTTAATCTGTTTCCCCTTCCTAAGACTGTTATCACAAAGGTGTTACCACCATCACTGATAGGCTCAGCCTTGCCCAGTGGGGTCCATCTTGGAGCTGTTTGGCACTGGTAGTGTTGAACATAGGGGAAGCTTTTAACAGCCTCTTACAGAAGCTACCCTTGTATCTCTCCTGCTATCAAAACCTTGCTATGCAACCCCTTAAACACTTGTGTGTGCATCTCCAATTATGAGGTAGACTCACACACTCTAAAAATGTACCTGTGTCTACATTTAGCCTGCATCCAGGGCTAAACTATAGAAGTTCTATGATTTGAATACCCTTCCCTAGCCAAAAAAAAAAAAAAAAAAAAGGATTGTAAAAGGAGAGAACACCCATGGGTTGACCTGAAAACAGAGTGAATGAAACAGCAAAACTAATACCAATGCCATTACAAACTATAAAAATATTATACTCAGCCCAGGAAATGTATGGCAATCACAATATGTGGGAAGGCAGTCCTCAGAGCAGAATGGTAAGCAAGACCTTCCAGGAAAGTAGAGAAGCAGAAGGAGATGGAATAGGAGGGTCAGGAGAAGTTGCTGACCCCAGCAAAATTCCCCATTACAATGAACATCACATTCATGGTATGGGAATCACCTGTTAGCCAGCTCAGGTCCCCTGCTCCAGCCTTTGCTCCTGGTTTAAGCTCTTGGCTGACTCAGTACTGATTGTGTACCATGGCTGACCTATGATTCTATCCCAGAAAAAACAGGACAACCTGCTAAGAGAGACAAATTTAGGAAACACCTTCTATAGTGATCATTTCAAGGCAGACCTCCTGGCAGCTCTCCACAACATGGGTCCAGAGAGAGAATGCTGAAGAGAATGTTCTGAGGAACTCCCTTCTGAGCTCTGCACACCAAGTTCCTGCTCTGCCAGTGCAGTGACTTGATCTTACAAGAAGCTCCTGCTGTTTGTTTGGTTTGGTTAGGCTCCTTGATTCAAAATTACCTGGAAGCAGTTCCCTTGCCTGAGGCAGAGACAGTGTACCTTTACAAATCTTTCTGCTCTCCATATTTATATATTTTGTATATATGTCATTTATATATGCTCTGCTCTCTCTTTTTTTTTCCCAAGACTTTTTACACAAAGTTAGCAAAAAGTAGGCAAAGTTAGTTACAAAATTCTTAGCATCAAGAACAGCTAAAACGGTAAAGAGCGTGAAGAAATAAGACTAATGTGTTAGGTTTGTTACAGTTTGAAGGTGGAACTTTAGCCTAGTTCCTAACTGCAAAGACTTAGAGTAAAAAAAAGGCAAATAAATTACCACTAGACACAGAACAATAACAACTGACAAGTATATTCCATTCCATTAATTCATTGAATAGCTTATACTTGGTTGCACAAGCAGTTCTTTCTCTTTTTCTCCTTCTGTCGCTTCTGCTTGCAACTTCTCTCTCTCTCTTCTGTGGCCTTGCCAGGATAATCTCTCTTTTGACTACTGTGTGTGAGGTACCAGGAAGGAGGAAGGGACGGGAGGAAGTTGTGAACAATAGCTCTGGAGTGATTTTGTACAAAGGATCCTTGTATTTGTGTTTTTATGAATTGCAAATGTATGCATATAGATTTTGTACATATTAGTTGTAATTTGTACTCATAGATTTTTCTTGCTTTCTAAATATAGCTCAATTCTGCTTTCCAAATTAATTGAGTTAGTCTGATGATTTGTTTTGGGGGCAATTCTCCAATTTGTTGGAGGGTAGTTTTAAACCACCACAGGGTTCTATGTCCAGTTAACTGTGGGAGAGACATATTGAGTCTAATGCTACACCAAGATAAGTCCCAGCCACTTAAATACTCTCTTAGACAAACGTGCTAAGAGACAATTGGATTAAATAGAGGAGAAGTCTTAAAGAAGAACTGAGTAAGTATGTGAAGGTGGAAGATAATTTAGATAAGTCTAATGAGAAATTAGTTATTGTGCAAAGAAATGGAAACATCAAAGTAGGAATAATTCCTGCAGAAAAACTGATTTCAGTAAACTCTTGAAACTGGGCAAGTCCACAAAAGTGATCGGGGGCTGGAACACCCTTCTTACAAGGACAGCCTGAGGGAGCTGTGGTTGTTCAGCCTGGAGAAGAAGGACTGCAGGGAGACCTAAAAGCAGCCTTCCATTACCTGATGTGGAGCTACAAGAAGATGATAGGATGCAGAACAGTGGTTTTAAATTAGAGAAGACTAGATTTAGGTTGGATGTTAGAAGGAAGTTCTTTATCACGAGAGTAGTGGAACACTGCAACAGGTTGTCCTGGAAGGTAGTTGTGACCTCATCCTTGGAGGCTTTCTACAACTACCTTAAGGGAGGTTGTAGACAGGCAGAGGTTGGTCTCTTCTCCCAGGCAACCAGCACCAGAACAAAAGGACACAGTCTCAGGCTGCACCAGGCTGGAGGTTAGGAGGAAGTTTTACACAGAGAGAGTGCCCATTGTGCACATTGGAATGGGCTTCCCGGGGAGGTGGTGGAGTAGCTGTCACTGGAGGTGTTCAGGAGGAGACTTGATAGGGTGCTTGGTTGCATGGTTTAGTTGATTAGGTGGTGTTGGATGATAGGTTGGACACCATGATCTTTAAGGTCTCTTCCAACCTGGTTTATTCTATTCTATTCTATTCTATTCTATTCTATTCTATTCTATTCTATTCTATTCTATTCTATTCTATTCTATTCTATTCTATTCTATTCTGATGTCGTTTACCTAACTGATGTCGTTTACCTGGACTTGAGCAAAGCCTTCGACACTGTCCCACACCACCTCCTGGTCTCCAAGCTGGCGACACATGGGTTTGATGGATGGACCACTAGATGGATAAAGAATTGGCTTGATGGCCGCACCCAAAGAGTGGCTGTCAACGGGTCCATGTCCCAGTGAAGGCCAGTGACAAGTGGAGTCCCTCAGGGATCAGTCCTGGGACCTGTCTTGTTCAACATCTTTGTGGGTGACATGGACAGTGGCATTGAGTGCACCCTCAGCAAGTTTGCTGATGACACCAAGCTGTGTGGTGCAGCGGACATGCTAGAGGGAAGGGATGCCATCCAGAGGGACCTGGACAGGCTGGAGAGGTGGGCACAAGCCAACCTCATGAGCTTCAACAAGACCAAGTGCAGGGTCCTGCATCTGGGTCGAGGCAATCCCAGGCACAAATCCAGGCTGGGCAGTGACTGGCTGGAGAGCAGCCCTGAGGAGAGAGACTTGGGGGTGCTGGTGGACGAGAAGCGCAACATGAGCTCTCAATGTGCGCTTGCAGCCCGGAAAGCCAATCAGATCCTGGGCTGCATCAGGAGAAGTGTGGCCAGCAGGTCAAGGGAGGTGATTCTCCCCCTCTACTCAGCTCTGGTGAGACCCCACCTGGAGTACTGCGTCCAGTTCTGGAGCCCCTATTACAGGAGAGATGTGGACGTGCTGGAGCGTGTCCAGAGAAGGGCCATGAGGATGATCAGAGGGCTGGAGCACCTCTCCTATGAGGACAGACTGAAGGAGTTGGGGCTGTTCAGTCTGGAGAAGAGAAGGCTCCAAGGTGACCTCATTGTGGCTTTCCAGTATCTGAAGGGGGCCTACAGGAAGGCTGGGGAGGGACTTCTCAGGATCTCAGGTAGTGATAGGACTAGGGGGAATGGAATGAAGCTGGAAATGGGGAGATTCAGGCTGGATGTGAGGAAGAGGTTCTTTACCATGAGAGTGGTGAAGCCCTGGAATGGGTTGTCCAGGGAGGTGGTTGAGGCCCCATCCCTGGAGGTGTTTAAGACCAGGCTGGACGAGGCTCTGGCCAGCGTGATCTAGTGTAGGGTGTCCCTGCCCATGGCAGGGGTTGGAACTAGATGATCCTTGTGGTCCCTTCCAACCCTGACTGATTCTATGATTCTATGGTTCTATGATTCTATTCTATATTCAAGGTCAGGCTCAACAGGGCTCTGGGTAGCCTGATGTAATGGAGGCTGTCCCTGCTCACTGCAGGGCCATTGGACTAGATGACCTTTGGAGGTCCCTTCCAGCCCAAACCATTCTGTGGTATCTCCTGACAGCCCAAGGATTCAGGAACATTATTCATAATTCAGGAAGAGGTATTCAAAGCATGGTAGCAAAGTATGATCTAAAAAAAGGAAAAAAGAGAGAGAGAAAAAACATGGTATTTATTTAGAGTGTCTTACAGGTAAGAATTACAAGTCCCGTAAGACCCCTCACGTGCTTATAAGGTATGTAAAAATAAGAAATAGCTTAAAATCATAAGGCACATAGCTGAAGGTAGCCATCAGAGACAAATCACATGGTGTGAGAATACCCTGCTACAGGTAAATCCAACTTTCAACTGGAAGAACACATGAAAAATAAACATAAACACTTCCACAAACATATTAGGAATTAAAATATGCAAAGAGAATTAGAAGAGAATTAAAACAAATAACAATACAATATATTTTATGCCACAGTCTTCACACATACAGATATTCTGTGTGTGCTTAGTTAAATAAAAAGTAGATATGGAATGCTCCCTTTCCCCAAAAGGTAACTGGTATTAGTGAAAGTATCTTCAGAATTATTTACATTTATGAACAAATCTTTTCTATTGTGAAGATACAAAAATTCTAAATACTTTCACATTAAAAAAATTTTGAATGGCATTCAGTATTTTACAAGGCAACTGGTACAGAAGACCTGGATGTCCAAACATGAGATTCAGAGATAATGCAAAACTTGTATTTCACACTGGTTTTACTCCTTTATCTCAAGCACACGTAAAAAGCAGATAGCAAGCTTAGAAAAGTTCATTTCTTTCCTTCCCAAGATACTTCAAGGTTGTATGAAAGATGTGTAAAAATTTTTAACCAAAAATAAAATCAGGAATAAGAGGTACAAAGTAATCCAGAGAAGCCTAATGATTAGGGATATGATTTGGTAAGCAAAAGACTGTTTTAAGCCCTTGATATGTGTTGCTTATTGGTAGGACTTTCTGGTCCACTGTCTCTCCACTGACTATTCTAACGTCTAAACTGATCTGACAAGTCACAACTGATGTTATCTTGTGGAGTTCTGCTTGTATAAATAATTGAATGTTTTTTTGAAGCAAAGATTTGAATGTCATTCTTCCCAAACTGCTGGATGGTACAGTTTCTCCTCTCACTGCTTTTCTCTGGTGCAATGAATATTCAATATTTTATATAAAGTGGAACTGTTCAATGAAGAGTAACAAGAACGAACTGTATTTTCTCTTACCCTGACTCTTTACCATGACTGCTGCTACACTGTCATGTATTCTTGTTAAAAAGATATCTGGCTTGGTACCACGCAGTCTGTCAAATTCCCTTCAGCATCTCTAAGAACTGTATTTTGAAGAACTTTTTTTCCCATTGGTCTTATTGTGCATTGATTTTTTTTTTTTTTGAGCAGTGAATTTTTAACGTTCTCCTCCCTACCTTTTTGCAATGTCCCAAATTTCTGCAAAAATTTCCTCCATTTTCACCAGCAGACTTTTCAGAAGTTTCAGTGTGATGAAATTTCATTTCCACTGCTTCACCTGCTGTTAGCATACAAAGCATTATGGTGTTGTGGCATAGCTGATCTAACATGTACACTACGGTAAGAAGCAGGTGATTCATTTCAATTGATCAAGAAGAGCAGAGGGGAAGACAACAAAAATTAATATGACATTGCTTCAAAGTGTGATGAACACAAAAGCTAGTGTACTCCACTTTTTTATATTAAATGACACAGCAAAACACTTAGGAAGGCTTTTGAGCATCTTTGATGTTTTACTAAAAAGTAAAAAATTACAAAAAGTGTTACTAAAAACAGATACTGAAGGAGTAAAGGAGTTATTTTTTTAAAATTAATTAAAAAGACCAGAAAGAAATATTTTTTTAATTTGTTTTAATTTTAAAATTGAAGGCCATTCTGAGTTGAAAGGAAATTCATCAAGGCAGCAATGGAATGCATACAACGCTCAAGTCAGGGAAGAGAAATCATCAGTATGTCCTATAGATAAAATATAGCTCATAGCGATTTATAATACTCTTATGCCACTTTTGATTGAAGTCCTTAAAGGAAAAGTCCTCAGTTTAGTCCTCCAGGTTATGACAGCCCTAGAAAAGAGACTGAGCAGTGAGCTTTTTTTGCTGCTCTTTAGAAAAAGCAAAAAAAGAACTCAATTGCACCTCTGGGAGTTTTCGTGTTGAGAAACAACATTAGAGGGGAAAAACTCATTCCATTCTTAAATTGAAACAAAATAAAACAGCAAAAATAGATCATGTTTATGTTTAAATGAAAATTAAATATTTGCAAGCTGCTAGAAAATTTTTTTGAGGAGCTAATCACATGCACTCAGGAAACTCATATGAGCCCAACAGTAAGTCCCTCTGTGACAGTTGCACAGAAGTTATGAAGCATCCCAGATTCCAATGTAAGGACGTGTCATAGAATGTAAACACTGGAGGCCAGTCTTTCTTATAGCTGGATATGCTATTTCACTGAAGTTTTGAAACCAACCTATTTTGAGGCATCTCCTTTAACGTGTCCATTTTACCATGGTCTTTGCACCCACACATCTATGCTTTTTTCCAGCTTTTTCTAGTTCATTTATAGCATTTTAATTGTCTAGGCTTAACAAACCCAGACATGGAATCCAGACCTTTACTTCCTCAATGACCCTTAAATGTCAAAGGGCATCTGAGCCAATCTTCTTTAACACATGGTTGAAATTAGTGCTGAATGGAATAATAAGATTAATTGCCTGAATGACTGAAGTGACTCTCATTCAGAAAATTTTAAACTTAAGACATCAGGTATTTAGGCAGCATTTTCCCACACTCTGGTGGGAAAGCTCACCTACAGTTATTCTTTAGTGGCAGAGCAACTTGTAGAGTCTATTTTCCTGAAATGTTCCTAGAATATGGTGCATTTGAAGAAATAAGGTAGCAAATCATCTTGGCTGTCACATTTTTCTTTTCTACTTTTCTTTCCATATTATTCCTAACACTTCTGGTACAGTCCTGTCTTTGGTCAGAGAGCTTGCCCAAACTCTAGCACTCCTTCATCTGTCACTGCTTTCTGCGATCATTACTTACAGGAAATTAGAGTTCTAAATTAGGTCTGAAGCTTGAAAGTCAAGCTTGATGGCCTTACAGAGTATTATCACAAGCCATGTTTGACTATTTTCTTATGTTTTAATTGAAGTCTTAATTATGGTGTCACAAGGCATTATGACAAGAATCCCATTTTGTTTGAGCCATCCCATTATCCAATATTTTGCCTTTTGTGATTCAACTAGATTACACTTTTGCAACTGAGTTTCCATTTCCACTTTCAACAATGATGTAATTCTACTTGTACTCTTTTCCATTATGATTTCTTGCTAAGTGGATTTGTTTGAATATTGGCTTGTACTTACTTTCCCAAAGTAGCAAAAAACCCAACCAAACAGAAAAACCCCACACCAAAAGTTCTAAAGGATAAAGCATTTAAAAGTAAAATCTACTTTCATTTGGAATATAAGACATCATTTCATAAACAGCTCACACTGTTTCTCAGCTGTTTAGGATGCTATAGTAAATCTAGAATGGGTATTCTAGATTTTAAAATGTAGGGTAGTTAGAAGCCTTTTGTCCTAGGAAACTGGTGCCTAAATTTTGTCTAACAGTTGGTAGCGCAAAATGTGGAATTTGTTGTTATCATGTCATTGTAATGACAATTGTACACTTCAAAGTTACACCCTCTTTGCTGGGGATCCAGAACTGAGGTATACAGACTGGGAACACTGTTGTCTACAGCACTGGCCTACTATACCCATCAGTGGCCAGGCTATACCTCGAGTAGTATATTCGTTTCTGGGGCGCTCACTACAAAGAGAACATTGAGGTACAGGAACAGGTCCAGACAAGGGCAAGGAGGCTCATGAAGGGCCTGGAGCACATGACCTGTGAGGAGCATCTGAGGGAGCTGATGTTGTTCAGTCTGGAGAGGAGGACATTAAGGAAAGACCACATCTCTCTCTACAACTACCTGAGGTTGGAGTGAGGAGGGAACCAGACTCTTCTCCTTTGTGTCAAACCACAAGACTAGAGGAAATGTTTTCACACTGTGTCAGGAAAGGTTCAGGGTGGATATGAGAGAAGGTTAACAAACATTCTGCCCAGGATACTGGTGGAGTTGCCATCCTTGGATGTGTTTAAGCAGCATACAGACCTGGCACTTAGGGTCATGATTTACTGCTGACCCTTCAGGTCTGGGTTGAGGGTTGTATTGGATGATCTTTGAGATCTCTTTGCTTAGGGGAGACCTTATTGCTCAGGGGAGACCTTCTTGCTCTCTACAACTACCTTAAGGGAGGTTGTAGCTAGGAAGGGGTTGGTCTCTTGTCCCAGGCAACCAGCATCAGAGCAAGAGGACACAGTCTCAAGGTGCAGCAGGGGACGGTTAGGCTGGAGGTTAGGAAGAAATTCTACACAGAAACAGTGATTGCCCATTGGAATGGGCTGCCTGGGTGGGTGGTGGAGTCACCATTATTGGAGGTGTTTAGGAGAGGACTTCATAGGGTGCTTGATTGCATGGTTTAGTTGATTAGGTGGGTTGGATAATAGGTTGGACACGATGATCTCGAAGGTCTCTTCCAACCTGGTCTATTCTATTCTATTCTATTCTATTCTATTCTATTCTATTCTATTCTATTCTATTCCGATGTATTCTGTGATTCTGTGAAAAGTGGCAATAGTTAAACTGGCAGAACTGTATTGCACTGAGAAACATCCAGTGCCTGCCATTCCAGGTGTTGAAATTTACAAATCTACAGAGGTGTACCATGTAGTCATTCCATCAGATTATGTGGTTTCCCCCCTTTTCTTCAGATGTTTACTTGTAACTATTGATGATTTTTATAAAATAAACACTCTCTATTTAGGGGTGACTTGGAAATAATATAAGCCACAGTCAGAGAAGCACCTCTGGCTCTTCCAGGGGGTATTTCAAGCAGGAACGCTGACACCGTTCTTTGTCACAGTTCAACAACTTCATGAAAAGGAACAGCAAAGTGCAGATACCACTGCTGAGAACCTAGCTGTCGCTATCACAGGAAAGAGACCTCCTTCTGGTATCTATTGGCTCCTGTTTAAGTCTTTCTATAATAGCAATATTCTCCCTTAAAATTTCAGTGTACGGGTTATTTCATTTGCAGTTATTTCTGATGGGATGAAACTTCACTTATTAGTGAAGGGACTTTCCCTCTTGTTTTACTGTAAAAAGACTGTGCAATGTATGCTGGTGCATCCTTTCTTTCAGTGTAAAAAGATATCATAAAGATTTTAATCTCCTTTTTATTTTTTCATGTGTTTCATCTTTTTCTTTACCTAATGTGATAAAGACTATTTTTTTTTAAAGTATATATTCCTCCTTTGAATATATACACATACGTCAGGGTATCAGAGGCTGAGATGTGGTCAGGTGTTTTTGAACGGAATGTAACAGGGTGGGATATAATGTAACAGATAAACTATTTGGCTAGTGCAAAGACTACTTCCTTTCTCAATTAAGTCTGCTACTGCTGAATACTACAGACTACCTTCTGAGGAGGGGAACTAACTGTTCAGTTTTAAGAAGACACAATAATTTATTCCTTTAAACTATTAATTACATTATAAACACAGTGATTTTCAATCACATTTTGCCTGCATTATTGATTCTAAGTCTTGAAATGGAGATTGCTGTTGGCAGCTGCAAGCTGTGCGCAAGAAGTTGAGGCATAAAAGACTACCTTCTCCATTATCACATGGAACTGCAAATTGCCCTCTTCATGATGAACTGAATTAACTGCTTAAACTCGAGAATAGCACTGCAGAATTAGACCAATCCACTGGGATAATTTCAGGGCTGGAGAATTAGCAGCAAGTGTGGGTCTGTAATAAAGGTAAAACAATGAATGAAAATAAGAGGGGAAGCTAGTAGTATTTGGTCCCCAAAATACCCAAAAGTTAGCACTTAAGGTGGTATTACTTTCTTTACTACACCTAATTACTTCCAGAAATGCACGTGTATGTTTTTTATATAGGTCTGACTTGCGGTTTTCCTACTGCTGTTAAAGTTGTGTGGCAGTTTCAGGTTGTGCCTACGAAAATTTCCACTGATCTTGAGTAGAGAAGTGGTTGAATATAAACAAATTACCACCGGATGTAAAAGGGAAAGTAATGATAAGGTCTAAATAGTCCCATTGGTCTGAAAACCAACATAACATTAGTTTATAAACTCACTCTCTCTTCACTTCTTTCCTGTAGCTGGTGTTTCTGTTAGCTTGCTGATCTTGACTGCATTTCTTTATTGTGGTTAAGTACTAACAGGTACTCTCCGCTCTTCTCTTTTTTACCTTGTACAGTGGGGAAGGGAGCATGGAGTGGGAAGCTGTTGGTAACCCCCTGGTTTTGTCCAGTGGGCTTCTTGTGCTGTTTATAAAGTACAAATACATGTAAATGTGGTGTAATTTGTACATACTCATTGCACTTCATATTTTAGATTGTAGTTGCATTTGTAAATACAGCTTTATTTGCTTCCACCTGAGCTTTTCTGGCAATTTTATTTTGGGGGTGGGGGGGTGGTGGGGTAATTTCAACCCATCATAAATTGCCTTCATGGCAAAAATATTATTTTTTACCTTATTTTTTTCAGTACTCAGAATAATAGAATCATTGAACTGTTAGGTTTGGAAAGCATGTCAAGGATCATCTAGTTCCAACCCCTCTGCCATGGGCAGGGACACCTCACACTAGATCAGGTTGCTCAGAGCCACATCTAGCCTGGCCTTAAAATCTTCCAGGGATGGGGCTTCTACCACCTCCCTGAGGTTCCAGTGTCTCACCACCTTCATGGTAAGAATTTCTTCGTAACATCCAATCTGAATGTACCCTTTTTTTTTTTTTTTTTTTTTCATTTCCCCTAGTCCTATCATTACATGACACCCTAAAAAGTCCCTCACCAGCTTTCTTGTAGGCACCCTTCAGATACTGAAGGGCAACATAAGGTCTCCTTAGAACCTTCTCTCCAGACTAAACATCCCAAATTCTCTCAGTCTGTCCTCACAGGAGAGGTGCTCCAGCCCGCTGATCATCCTCATAACCCTTCTCTGGACACGTCCCAACACATCCAGATCCTTCTTGTAATAGGAACTCCAAAACTGGATGCAGTACTCCAGGTGGGGTCTCACCAGAGTGGAGCAGAGGGGGAGAATCACCTCCCTTGACCTGCTGGCTATACTTCTGTTGATGCAGCCCAGGATCTGATTGGCTTTATGGGCTGCAAGTACACACTGGTGGCTCTTGTTGAGCTTCTCATCCACCAGCATCCCCCAAGTCCTATTCTTCAGGGCTGCTCTCAAGCCTGTTGCTGCCCAGCCTATATTGGTGCTTGGGATTGCCCCAACTCATAATTTGGTCTTGTTGAAGCTCATGAGGTTGGCTTGTGCCCACTTTGCCAGCCTGTCAAGGTCCCTCTGGATGCCAGCCCTTCCCTCCAGTGTGTCTGCTGCACCACACAGCTTGGTGTCATCAGCAGACTTGCTGAGGGTGCACTCGATGCCACTGTCCATGTCACCCACAAAGATGTTGAACAAGACAGGTCCCAGGACTGATCCCTGAGGGACTCCACTTGTCACTGGCCTCCACTGGGACATGGACCCATTGACAGCCACTCTTTGGGTGCAGCCATCAAGCCAGTTCTTTATCCACTGAATGGTCCATCCATCAAATCCATACTGCACCAGCTTGGAAACCAGGATGTGGTGTAGGACAGTGTCAAAAGCTTTGGCTATGTCTAGGTAAATGACATTAGTTGCTTGTCCTCTGTCTATTAATGTTGTAACCTTGTCATAGAAGTCACCTGGTTTGTCAGGCACAATTTGCCTTTGTTGAGCCACGGTGACTGTGTCAAATCACCTCTTCATTATTCTTCTGCCTCACCAGTGCCTCCAGGAGGATCTGCTCTATGATCTTAACTGGGTACAGAGGTGAGACTGACTGGCCTGTAGTTCCCTGGGCCATCCTTATTTCCCTTTTTGAAAATGGGGGTTATTTTTCTCCTTTTCCCATCAGTGGGGACTTCTCTGGACTGCCATGACTTTTGGAATATGATGAGAGTTGTTTAGCAACCTCATCCATCAGTTCCCTCAGCACCCATGGGTGTATTCCCTTCGGGTCTCATGGACTTGAACACTCTCAGGTTTTTCAGATGGTCATGAACCTGATCTTCACTCACCATGGGCAGTTCCTTCTTCTGGTCCCTGTCATTATCTTCTGTTATTCTGGGAGTGTGGCTGGAGCCATTCCCAGTGAAGACTGAGGTAAAGAAATAATTAAGAATCTCATCCATCTCCATGTCACTCATCACCAGTTCACCTATTTCTTTTCTGAGGGGGTTCACACCTTCCCTACTAATCTTTTTATCATTAATACACCTATAGACATTTTTGTTGTTCCCCTTGATCTACCTGGCTAGATATAATTCAAACTGAGCTTTAGCTTTTCTAATCAGGTCTCTTGCTGCTCAGACAGCTTCCTTACATGCCCTCCCTTCCAGCTGTCCTTTCTTCCACTCCTGTAGAGTTTCTTTTTGTGTGACAGTGTGTCCAGGAGCCCTTTGCTCATCCAGGCACATCTCCTTGCATTCTTTTCTGCCTTCCTCTTTGTCAGTACACTTTGTTCCTGGACATGGAGAAAGTGATCCTTGAATACTGACCAGGGGACACCTCCAGGCCCCTTTTCTCTCTAAGGCTTTGTCCCACAATACTTTGGCCAGCAGATCCCTGAAGCAATCAGAGCCTGCATGTCTAATGTCTAGGGTTGTAAGCTTGGGATATATCCTCCAAGTTGCTCTGAACAGTTTTAAACCATATATGCAATGAACTCACTTATTCATGTACCTTACCGAGTAACTAACACACACAAGCAATGTAAAACAAACGAAACAAAATAAACAACACAAAAAAAAACCTGTGAATTTTATTTTAATTAAATGAATTATTATGCTTCCTAATTAATTGAAATCACTTACGTTATTTTGCTTCCCTGTTGTGTTTACTTTGCAGTAGCCATGGATCAAATTAACTATTTGTCAGGAGTATTCATTAGAACAGTAAATAGAAGTGTCAATATATTAACAAAAAGAAACAGAATGCAATGGAAATAAACTGCACAAGCAGTCACAGCAGCCTAAATTCTGAATATTCAAAACTATTCAAAAGCAACTCTGAAAGAAGTTTTATAACATGTGCAGAGTAAAATGTCAGACACACTCATAGCAATGAATAGTCCTAAAGAAAAATGAGTTAAATATTACTGTCTCAAATTCTTTTTGTTGTTATTTTGATTTGTTGGATTGGTTTTGTTGGGTTTTGTTTGTTTGCTTGGGTTTTGCTTTTGTTTGTTTGTTTTGGTGTGTATATATATATATATATATAGTAGTATTGTTAAGGTACTGCTAGAGAATAGAATCACAGAATCATAGAATCAATAAGGCTGGAAAAGACCTCAGAGATCAGCACATCCAGCCCATCACCGAACACCTCATGACTACTAAACCACAGCACCAAGTGCTATGTCCAATCCCCTCTTGAACACCTCCAGGGATGGTGACTCCACCACCTCCCTGGGCAGCCCATTCCAATGGTTAACAGCTCTCTCTGTGAGGAACTTTCTCCTCACCTCCAGCCTAAACTTCCCCTGGCACAGTTTGAGACTGTGTCCTTTTGTTCCAGTGCTGGTTGCCTGGGAGAAGAGACCAAGCTCCTCCTGGTTACAACCACCCTTCAGGTTGTTGTAGACAGCACTAAGGTCTCCCCTGAGCCTCATCTTCTCCAGGCTAAACAATCCCAGCTCCCTCAGCCTCTTTACTACACAGTCTTCTTTACAAATCTGTTACCTTTCTGTTTATTCTAACAAGCACAGGTGTTAGAAATCTGTCTTGTGTGGTCATCTCTGCCACGTCTTTAAAGCTGTCATTGCCTTCTGTACAATGTCTAGGGCTGCACCAAAAAAGTGAAAGTGGACACCACAAATCTTAGATGTCATATGGAATATAGACCAGCCAGGGATGATGCTGGTCTCCCAATAGCCCTATGTCATATCATAGTATCATAGTATCAGTCAGGGTTGAAAGGGACCACAAGGATCATCTAGTTCCAACCCCTGCCATGGGCAGGGACACTCTGCACTAGATCAGGCTGGCCAGAGCCTCATCCAGCCTGGTCTTAAACACCTCCCGGGACCACCTCCCTGGACAACCCATTCCAGGGCTTCACCACTCTCATGGTGAAGAACTTCCTTCTCGTGTCCAGGCCTGTTCAGCTTCTTAAAATATCCTTGCCATGAAAGCTATCACCCTAGGCACAGACTGCCACAGTAGAAATCTTAATGATCTTATGGTAAAGAATTTCAGAACTAAGGCTTCTCCCACTAGCAGAGAGGTTGGACTAGATCATCTCCAGCTTTGCCTTCCAAACCCTAGGATTCTGTGATTCTGTTTAATTTTAGAAACTCTCCTACAGTGAACATGACAAAGTTTTAAAGTCACTCCCTTCACTATATACTCAACAACATTTTGCCTGACATGAATGACTTTACCACACGAGGTCCGATGCTGGAGATGCTTCTTGTAAATCACAATCAACAATGTTTACTGTATCGAAGAATTCTTGCAGCACAGAGCAACAATTATCCAGAGTTCAGTCCTTACAAGGACTACACAACATAGAACAGTAAAGTCCCTTTGTGGAGTGACTGCTTTACAAAGCTGGCATAGACTAAATTTCTCCTTTTTTTTTGTCTGAACATGCCTTGGAAGGAATAATTTCTAAGTCATGCAGCAATTAGTTAAGGCATGTGGGTGCAAATGTATTTGTGCAGTTCTGAATGATGCATGTTGTTGCAAGCTTTTCTGTATTTCAATTTACTTTCATTCTAACCTGAAATTCTTATGTTCAGTTGTAAGAAGTCTGAAAAGATTGATCTTTTTTTAAGTTCAGCATTTAAGTGTCAGCATAATAGAACACCCAGTCATTAATTTTAATATGGAAACTAAAGGCAACAAGGAATTTGGCCTCCAGTGCTTTAAGACTTCTTAGAGGAGTTTCTTAAATTATTAACTTGTTAAAAATTAATCTGGGCATATAATGCATAATTTCCTACTGATCCCTGGGGAACATCACTGGCCACAGGCCTCCAAGTTGATTCTCTGCCACCGATCACAACCCTCTGAACTATGCTGTTGAGGCAGTTTTCAATTCACCCCATGGACCAACCAAGCACATTTCCTGAGCTTTTCTATGAGGATGTTATGAGAGACAGTACTGAAATCATAACATCCACTGCTCTTCCTTTGTCCACTCATTTGGTCATGGCTTTGTAGAAGGCTATCAGATTACTCAGACAGGATCTCCCCTGGGTAAATGCATGTTGGCTACTCCTGATAACATTCTTGTCTTCCGTGGGGTTAGAGAAGACCTCCACAATGAGCTGCTCCATCACCTTTCCAGGGATGGAGGTGAGACTGAATGGTCTGTAATTGCCTAGGTCTTCCTTCTTGCCTTTTTTGAAGACTGGAGTGACATTTGCTTTCTTCCAGTCATCAGGCACCTCTCCTGCTCTCCATGACTTTTCAAAGACGCTGGAGAGAGGCTCAGCAACAGTATCAGCAGCTCTCTCAGCACTCATGGATGCACCCCATCGGGGCCCATGGATTTGTGTGGTTTCAGCTGGCACAAGTGATCTCTAACTCAGTGTCCTCCTCCCTTCACTTGTGCTCCCTTGCTTCCAGAGACTGGGGTTCCTGAGGGCTGGTCTTAGGAGTAAAGGCTGAGGCAAAGAAGACATTCTGCAACTCTGCCATCTCTGCATCACCAGTTACCATATCTCCCATATCATTCAGCAATGACCCACCTTCTCCCTGCCCTTCCTTTTGTCATTGACGTATTTGAAAAAGCTCTTCTGCTTTTCTTTCACCTCCCTGGCAAGACTTAGTTCCAAGAGAGCCTTGGCCCTTCTTGTTGCACCTCTACATTCTCTGGCAGTATTTCTATAATCCTCCCAACTGACCAGACATTTTTTCCTCATATTGTAAACCTCCTTTTAATTTTGGAGTTTTTCCAAGAGCTCCCTCCTTATCCATGCAGGTCACCCGACTCCCTCATTTGATTTTTCTTTCAAGGGAATACATTTTTCTTATGCTTGGAGGAGGTAATGTTTGAATATTAACCAGCTCTCTTGAGCCCCCTTTTGTTCTAGAGCCCTAGCCCACTGGATCCTTCTAAGTAGAGTCTTGAAGAGGTCAAAGTTAGCCCTCCTGAAGACCAGCATAGAAATTTTACTTACCAGCTGCTTCTTTGTCTGTTGATATTAAACTCTAACATGTTGTGGCCACTATGCCAAGATTATCCCCAACTTTAACATCTACAACCAGTCCTTCATTGTTTGTTAATACCAGCTCCAGCACCACTCTTCTCCTTGGTTGGTCAAGCACCTGCAGCAGAAAGTTGTCATCAGCGTGCTACAGGAACCTTTTGGACTGTTTATGCTTGGCTGTGTGATCTTTCCAACTAATATCAGAGTGTTTGAAGCCACCTATGAGCACCAGGGCACTTGATGATCTTGAGGCTACTTCCAGCTGCCTGTACAAGGCCTTGTCAGTAGCTTCTTCCTAATTTGGTGGCCTGTAGTAAACCACAACCATATCACTCACGTTTGCATGTTTCCTTCATTGTTACCTGTAAGCTTTCAACACTTTCATCATCTTCGGCTGGGTTAAGCTGAATGCATTCCAGTTGCTTGTTCCCATGGACAGCACCTCCACCACCACCTTGCCTTGTCAGTCTGTCCTTCCTGAAAAGTACACAGTTGTCCATTACTGCACTTCAGCCATGGGAGCTGTCCCACCATGGCTCTGCAATCATGACGAGATTATAGCCTTGTGACTGCACCCAGATCTCTAATTCATCCTGCTTATTTCCCATGCTTCTTGCATTTGTGTACAGACACTTCAGAGACTTAGCAGAGGAGCATGTTATTGTTGTGGGCGTCACATAATCCAACATCCCCCACAGCCCCAGGGATAGTAGTGGAGCTGGTACCTTGCCTCACAATTGTCCCAGGCTTGTCTTCAGTGAGCCTGGCTTTTCCCTCTTCCCCCTTCAAAATTAGTTTAAAGACCTAACAACCAGCCCTGCCAGTTCTTGTCCAGGATTCTTTTTCCTCTTTGAGACAAGCATTTCACAGAATTACAGAATCAACCAGGTTGGAAGAGACCTCCAAGATCATCAAGTCCAGCTGATCACCCAACACTAACTAGACCATGGCGCTAACTGCCTCATCCAGTTTTAAACACTTCCAGGGACATCAACCTCACCACCTCCCTGGACAGCCCATTCCAATGGCCAATCACTCTTTCTGTGAAGAACTTCTTCCTAACATCCAGCCTAAACTTCCCCCTACACAGCTGGAGACTATGTCCTCTTCTTCTGTCACAGGTTGCCTGGAAGAAGAGACTTACCCCCACCTGCCTGCATCCTCCCTTCAGGTACTTGTAGACAGCAATAAAGACTCCCCTGAGCCTCCTCCTCTTCTCCAGGCTAAACAACCCCAGCTCCCTCAGCCTCTCCTCATAGGGCTTGTGCTCCAAACCCCTCACCAGCTTCATTGCCCTTCTCTGGACACACTCAAGAAACTCAACATCTTTCTTGACTTGAGAGGCCCAGAACTGAACACAGTTCTCAAGGTGTGGCTTAACCAGTGCTGAGGACAGGGGCAGAATGAGTTCCCTGCTCCTGCTGGCCACACTATTCCTGATACAGGTCAGAATGCCTTCTTGGCCACCTGGGCACACTGCTGGCTCATGGTCAGCTTACTGACTATCTACAGTCAGCAGGCCTGGGGTTTTGTAATGCAGCCTATGATCAAAGAACCCAAAATCCTGCTGCTGGGACCAGTCCCATAGCCAGGCATTGATCTTCTGGCTTTTCATGTTCATGCCCTCATCAGACATAGCTAATGGTGGGACAGCAGCAAATACTACTTGTACTCCTGACCCCTTCACTATTTGTTCCAGACCTCTCAAACTTCTTGTGATTGTGACGATGACATTGCCTACTCAGAAAGCCATCACCAGGTAGTCAGTTGGACAGAACAGGGTAGGAAGTTTTCTCACTACAGGGAGGCAACCTACTTCCCTAAGGAGTGGATGGGGGCTTCATATAGGACCCTCAACACCCCTCAGAAGTGAGTCCCCAACGACAAGCACCCGTCTTTTCTATTTTGATAGCAGGCTTGCTCCCTCCTAGCCTCTCTGAGTGGTGTAAATTTGACAAGTTCTCATAGCTGCTGTTGGTTGGATTCCCCTGCAGAACATTGCTTTTGGTGAAAACAGATCCACCAAGAACAGCAAATCTATTCTTCAAGTGCACCTGGGGGGGGAGGGGGGGGGGGGACTTTCATTGGGCTGCCACACCTGCCACACTTGTGCCTTTTCCCTGCTAA
Source organism: Picus viridis (assembly GCA_033816785.1). Lineage (NCBI taxonomy): Eukaryota > Metazoa > Chordata > Aves > Piciformes > Picidae > Picus > Picus viridis. The sequence continues at coordinate 69,101,766 of CM066606.1, read as the reverse complement.
TCTTGTGCTGCACAGCTCTGAGAAGAGTCTGTATCTGCCTTCCTTCTTCCCTCTCTAGGTTGTGACAGATTGCCACTGGATAGTCTTTTGCTTATCCAAGTTGACAACCCCAGTTCCTCTAGCCCCCTCCTATGTGGTACATAACAGCCTCCTAACTATTCTGCTTGTCCTCTGACAGAACGTCTTCAGGCTGTCTTCATGTGCTGTACCAAGGGCCTAGTAGCAGACCTGCTATCCAGACACAGTCAGTCCCTGGCCAGTACAGTCACATGCCATTATTCAAAGACTTTGCCTTTGTTTCTGTGGACCTTATGAAGTTCTCTTTACCACATTTCTGCAGCCTGTCTATGTTCCCCTTATAGAAGCCCCGCTTTCCTGTGTATCAATTGCTCCCCCAGTTTTGCTAGCATCTACAAACTCAGAGGGTTTGCTCTTCCCAAATATTTGGACCTATTATCTCTTGCTGCTGATGTCTAATAGTATTGATTCCAATATTGCCTTCCGAGAAATATGACTGCAATTAGAAAGTAGAGCATGGGGAAAACAGTTATACAGTACAGTTATATAGTACTAGATTTTTATTCTTGATTAATTTAATATTTTTTCATTATTGTTCCAAAGCCTACTTGTCTGCTGTCCATCTTTTTACAACACAGGTGATCCAAGATCCTTATTATTCTGATTATGCATAACCTGGATTCACAGAACTTCCTTTGCTTCTTCAAGGAATATTTAGCTTGTCATAAAATGGTGGGGAGGGAGGTTATGGGAAAAACACAAACACGCACACAAAAAACCCCCAACCCAAACAAACAACAAACTTTTTTTTTTTCATTTCCTGAATTGAATTGGTTGGCATAAAACAAAACCAAGTCTTAACAGCCTTATCCCGAGGCCTTATCCTTTTGCTCTTCCACATTTAAGCCTCTCATCATGAGCAGATGCAGAAAAGGGAGTTAAACACCTGCTATGAAAGTTCAATACTAATCTTCCCCTTAAGTTTCATGCTAAGGGCAATTAATATTGCATGCAAATCTGCACCTGGTCTCTACGAAATCTCACAGACATAAACTGACAAAGAGCATTTGGAAAACATGTCTGTCGGTGCAAGAAGCTGATATCCTGAAAGTGCTTGTAGAGACAAAGATTAACAGAAGTTCCAGCCTAGACGTAAGAAATGTTCATAAGGAGCTTCAAGATCCAGTTCAAATTTTAGTATTTTAGTTTACTTTTTCGAAGAGCCTTAAGGTGATGCAATGAAGCCTGCGCATGGAGAGAGAGAGAGAGAAAATAGAGGAAGAGGGTGAGGATGGAAACTGTGATTATTTAAGTATGGTAACAACAGATAAGCAGTGAAAGATAATGTAAGCATTGAAGAGAACTAATACATCTTCTTTTAAAATGTTTTCATATTTACTGTCCTGTTAAACAAACTAACTCTTTGCCACTTTTGGGTTAAGGGGTATTCAGGGGTCTCTTCATATTGCAGTATTTTGGGACCTGCTCTGAGCCACACACAATTTCTCATGAATTGTGAAGAAGAGAGAGGAAGAGAGAGGGAGAGCCACCATAGTCAAGTTTTTGGAGCAAATAGCAGTTCCAGCCACTCTAGATAAAATCTCTCTTTTAGGTTTCTGGGACAGGGTTGTTTTGGTTTTTTTTTTTTACAATGTCTACAGAGTTGAGCAGAGGAACAATTCCACCGTTCTATTCTCACACTTCAATATGGGAAAACCAGTTCTTTACTTAAGCATTCCTTCTGACACATAAGCACACACACCCCTACATAATATGCATACAAAATGTTAATGAACTGTTTAATTTAAAATACATTGACTGCTGTCCTTTGTTTAGCCCTGAGGACTAATATATGACAAACCTGGCCTGACCTTTTTTCAAAACCTGGTTTCTTGTTTGCTGATCCAAGAGGAAAAGTTTTATGTTACTTTAGAAGAACTCCATGAATATGTGAGGAACAACTCTGATAGCATCCTATTACTTTTTCAGTCACCCATTTTTAGTTATCCATTTAAGAAACATGGAACAGGATTAAATTCCCCATGCAAAAATGTCTACACTGCAGCCACCTACATCAGAGGTAGTCATCTGGACTACCAGAGTCACTTGTAAAATGCAGTAAATCTTGCTTATATTAGACATTTCTTTTAGAATAAGATTAATCACTCCCTGCACACATTTATTTATTCCTCATCTGCTAGAAGAGCTCAGAGGTCTCACAGAAAACTACATTGTAGATTTCTGAAGATGAGCTGAATCCCATCCATCTATTATGACAGACTCTATTATAATAAGAATGTTGTGCCATTTTAATTCATAATGCTGTGATGTTTTAAAGGGCTTCTGGAGTTTATTCATTTGTACATGATTTTTGACACCTGTGTGCATTTAACATACTGAAATGTTGTTCTAAATGTGTGAAGAAACTGGTTTTACCTTCTCTACTTTAAAGAGTTGTAATTCTTCACGTAGGAAGGATCCTTCAATATAGCTGAAGCAGTATAACCAGCTCAGGATATGTGCAATTATATATGTAATAAAGTCAATATAAAGAGCTCTTGTCTTTTATACGAGATCAAGAAGGGAAACAATAATCATATAGTGAAATAGGGAAGTTTTATACAAGGAAAACTGTAGTCATCCTATGGGTTTTACTGTCATAACTACATGCATTAAAACTCTAAACTCCGGAGTTGTTACATGTTTGTGTAGCTCAAGCCTTAGGAAAAACACATCTTAACCATGCCCTTGCAAATTTCATACCTCTGAGCTTGACGTAAGCGAGCTGCTCTAGTGACAAATTTGTAGACACAAGCCAGGTAGTCATCTTCTTGGTGACTTTTGGTGCCAGCAATGTAGGTACTTCCCTCCAAGATAGCAGACATCCTTTATAGTCAATAGAATGGGTTGCCTCTCGGCCTTTTAAGAGCACAATTAATCTGACCTATTTTAGAGATGTACTTTAAGAGCTGAATCATGCATGAGAAAAGCCTCCTTCTTTTCATTGACTGCAGTTTCCCAAAGACTAACACAGAAGCACATATCTCCCTCTTATGTGTCTGCTTTTCAACAAATCCATCCCACCTTGTTTTTTTTTTCACAGTCCTTTCACTGTTAGTAAAACCAAACCACAGTGGAAGTACTTGTATGGGCATACCTATATCATTCTTTGAGGGGCACAGCTCATGCCAAAGTGCTCTCCCAAAGAGATGAGGGTCAAGGATAATTTTCAAAGGGCAGTTTGAATGCAGCAATCTTATTTTGAAGCATAAGAGACTTTAGGCCTAAGAAAGTAAGTCATGCTATGCTGTGCAGCTTTGAGGCTTGAGAACACTCCTTTAGGTGCTTAGACAGCAGGGCCACTACAACGTCTTGCAACAGCTTGGAGACTTGATTCCAGCCAACCCCAATAACAAATCTCTGCTTCACCGAAGATAAAAGTCAGTGCATGGAATCTGTTCATTGGACTTTTACAACCTGCAGAGTATAGCCTGTGACAAGCTTTTCGTTGGTGGCATTCATGAATGCCTTTTACGAAGCATGAAGAAACACATTATGAGATTACAAGTGAGAAGTTAAAAAAACATCATTATGTGACTAACCAAACACCTATGATCATTAGTTCTTTTATTGCTGACATCTCTAAAAGAAAATGAAAGCGTTCTGTATGCTAACCATCAAGCTAGTTTTCTAATTGCCGTCTGACAAGGCCTGCACAAACATGTATTGATTGTCATCTGTTCTGAAAAAGCCTTAAAGTTCTGTCAAACTTCTGGTCCCGCTTCTCACATTTTGAAGGGCATTTTCCTTAATTATGGTATTTGTGTCTTTATAAGGGTTTCTGCTGCGTCAGGAGATCAGATTTAAATGCAGACCAAGCCAAAGATTTTGCCAGCTTTTCCATTAAAAATATCACCTCTGATTATTCATTACTTCCTGAAACTGTTTGGTTGTAATTGCCCTGAAGGTAGTTTTTGTCCAGAGCTGTCATTCTGCTTCAAGAGTTCAGCAGAGAGAATCCTGAATGTGCTTTAAATCTGAGAAAGCATAAGAAAATTTTTAAAAAAGGAATAAAAAATGAGAAACAAACAAACAAAAGCAGAGGAAAAACCAACCAACCAACCAACAATCACTCAACCACTTTCCACACAATAATACATTTTCATTGCTATTCAAGGAACTTTGAGAAAGAGAAATATTCTGGACAAAAGAAAAAATTTTCAGTGATGAAAAAATATCTTGAAAATGTTTTTGGTTAAAATGATTTTGATGTTACCGAGTTACGCAGAGTTCAGAATTGTTTTTTAGGGGGAATTATACTGTTGTCATCATTATTTTATCCAAACTTGTGTGTGCATGTGCAGCTAAAGTAGCTGATGGGAATACCTCCAAGGAATGCATTAAATGGAATCATAATTAGGAAGAAAAAAAGCTCACTGCCCATACTATTTCTCTTGAAAACTATTCAGCATTAATTTGCATTCTGAAGGCTGTAAATCAGCAGAAGGTGAAATTATGGTGTAATTCTCATGAACATACTTCAATGACCATTCTTTGTTTGCCAGATACTGTACTACACATATTATCACAGGGTAGTTCTTTACATACAAGACACATGAATTCAAGCTCTCATTCAACACATCTGCATCTTTGATGATTTCATGAGCTTCCTGGTTGAAAGTTTGTTACAAAAATGTTGTTGCATGACTGTTACAAAAAAAGGCCTGGTGAGGTTCAAGACCATATGTTTTAAGTCAGAGAATCTAAGAACTGTATGACCTATACACAGTGTGTCCTACTGCAAAAGTTTCTGCAATTTCCCTCCTACTGAAAATGTCACTTGTTTTGCTGTTTCTCACTACAGGTTATAGTTTCATGAGACCTTTAAAGGAAACAGTTAATGATATGAAGAGTTTAACACCCTACACTTCCCAATTAAGTATCTTGGAATAGAAGAGCAAGTCTCTAAAGGCTGGAATGCTACCTTGAAGCTATAATAACAGTGCAAATCCTATGGCCCTCAAAGGAATAAAGCCAGAAAACATGATCCTACAGGTTTAACCTGAATAAACCTGCCCCTTTAGCCTTGCATATATTTATGTTCTATGGGAAAAACCTTCTGAGCTTGGACAGGTGATTGTGTGTCTTGAAATACCAGACACAGGCCTGGTAATTAAATTTCTAATGAAACACCCATCCCTACTCCCTCAAAGACAGTTGATCTACATGTCTTCTTTTCAGAAGCCCAGCATGTTTCCCTGTCCTCATATCATAATGCAAAATCCTGGAAGTGTTCCCAGTATCAGATCTCACAGAGAAAACAGAAGACAGATATATGTTGTAAGAATAAATCCCAGCCATTTAACCCAAAAACACAGCATCTGATGTTGACATATGAGTTTGGCACTGTGCAATGTGGGTGTGTCCTTATCTCATGTGGATGCTATGGTCTTGCATGTAACTTTAGGTGTTTTTATTTGAACACTCCTTATTAATTCCTGTGTAATATGGTTACTGTTCCTCTCAAGTAGACTCACGGAATCTAAGAGAAATGCAATCACAGAGCATACGATTTGTGTCTGGAATCAGACCTATGGAATTCAGGTTGCAAATGAACAATTTGGCAGAAAATATCTGCCAGAACTATCCCAAATGAAAAATTATGGGAAATAACCATTTGTTTGCTATTACAGTTTCAATCTTCAGGCCTGACAAGCAGAGATACTCATAGAATAACTAACATCTGACCGGGCTCTGAATATTTTCAGATATCAGTGTGAGATCTATTTAGAGATTCTTCATGCATGAAAATCCATTTTTGAAGTTGCCTCATGCTAGCTTCACTCACTGGAGTCTTAACTATGAAGGACACTGAGCTAGCTTATGAAGATATTTATAGATTCTCACATAAAACCAGTACTGCAAGTTTGCCAAAGAGGTTTTTCATTTCTTTGCTTCTAACACACCCAACATGTTAGAAGCAACTCATCTGACTCCCATTTGGGATCACTTCAAATACATCTGCAGAAATTCCATGCTAAGAAAGTTCTTGTAAGTGGAAGGATCTCGCTTCCTATTTCAATACTAATTGAAAAATGTTAGGCTTGTCTCATAGAATATGCATTACAATGAGAATTTGGCCAGATTAATCCTTTGTCTCAGAACACACCCAAAGCATACACAGATGCTTCAGGCTTGTACACTCTGGTCTGGTTTATTGCTATAATTAAGCACTAGAACTGTCTACCTTTTTTTTTTTTTTTCTTTTATTTTTCACTGAAGTGGTTTAACACCAAGCACTATCAAGCTCTGCTTTGCAGTTTCAACCATCCTCAGTCTCAAAAGCAACATCATAATGTCATACAGGTGCATATAAAACAAAAGCTCAGACAGTTTCTTGAAGCTATCTTGGAGTTAGAAAAGACTGGGTCAGTGCTTCTGGGTCAGGGCAATCCCAAGCACTGGTATAGGCAGGGCAGGAACTGGCTTCAGAGCAGCCCTGAATAAAAGGACTTTGAGGGTGCTGGTGGATGAGAAGCTCAACATGAGCCACCAGTGTGCACTTGCAGCCCAGAAAGCAAATCAGATCCTGAGCTGCATCAAGAGAAGCATAGCCAGCAGGTCAAGGGAGGCATTTATCTCCCTCCACTCCACTCTGGTGAGACCCCACCTGGAGTACTGTGTCCAGTTCTGGAGCTCCTATTACAAGAAGGATCTGGATGTGCTGGAATGTGTCCAGAGAAGGGTTATGAGGATGATCAGCAGGCTGGAGCACCTCTCCTGTGAGGACAGACTGAGGGAGCTGGGACTATTCAGTCTGGAGAAGAGAAAGATCAGAGGTGACCTTATTATGGCCTTGGCCTTTCAGTATCTTAGAAAGAAAGCTGGTGAGGGACTTTTTAGGGTATCAGGTAGTGATAGAATTAGGGAGAATGGAACAAAAATAGAAATGGGTAGATTCAGACTGGGTGTTAAGAAGAAATTCTTCTCTGTGAGTGTGGTGAAACACTGGAACAGGTTGCCCAGGGAGGTGGTCAAAGCCCCATCCCTGGAGGTTTTTAAAGCCAGGCTAGATGTGGCTCTGAGCAACCTGATCTAGCATGAGGTCTCCTTACCCATGGCAGAGGGGTTGGAACTAGATGATCCTTGAGGTCCCTTCCAACCCTAATAATTCTGTGATTCTATACGATAGAGTCCATGCACATAGCTGACAATTCTGGAAAACAGATGCAATAGAATTTACAAATAGAAATAAAGGTAATTATATTCCCTAGGCATCCTGAGACTTCTGACCATTGCATTGCTATAGTGAAAAGCTCCAGAGGAGCAGCTCTTCCCTTGTTGTCTGGAACAGGGGGCGACTGAACTCCTGAAGTCACACAGTGCTATTATATATACATATGCCTCATCATTTCAGAGAGACACTGCTGGAGGAGAGATCTGTATGCATAACTGCAACACTGAAAACCCACTATGACAAAGATATGCATTAGAAATGAGTGTTTAATATACAGAATGATACAGACATCTTTAATTTAAAATGTAATATAAAGACAACTGCCGTGGGTGATACAAAAGTCTGTCTAGCCTTGTGTTCTCTTTCATGCAGTGAACCAGGGTGGATTCCTACCAAACCAAACAGGAACATTGCAAATATACCGTGAGAGTTCACACCACCTACTCCCCAATTCATTTAAAGAACAGATACTTTGGAGGTGTCTGTCTTCATGAATAAGAGCTCCTGATGGTGACTTGAGATATGGAGAAGGCTGAGGTACTCAATGACTCTTTTGCATCTCTAAAATGGAAAGAAATGGATTTGAAAGATGGACCATTTAGTGGATAGGGAATTGGCTGGATGCTCACACTCAGAGAGTTGAGGTCACAGCTCAATGTTCAAATAGAGACCAGAGAAAAGTGGTGCTCTTCAGAGATCAGTATTGGGAACAGTGCTGTTTAACAGCTCTACATTCTTTACCATGAGGGTGGAACACTGGCACAGGTTGCCCAGGGAGGCCCCATCCCTGAAAACATTCAAGGTCAGGATTGATGGTACTTTGAGCAACCTGCTCTGGTTGGGGATCTCCCTGCTTTCTGCAGGGGCACTGGTCTAAATGACCTCTAAAGGTCCCTTCCAACCCAGTGCATTCTATGATTTTATGGTATTTAAGGGGGTAAAAAACTTTTGGGTTGTTTCCCTTTGTTTTAGGGGTTATTTTGGTTTGGAGAGGGGCAAGACAAGATAGAGACAACCATGCAAACACCAAAGTTTAGTGATGAAGGAGGAAGGGAGTCATGAAAGAGCAGGCACTTTGTCCATTGGTGAGATGGCAGGTTTGGCCACTTAGCCCCTGGAGTTCAATGTTTGGAGAGAATTACACTTTTTGGCCTGTGGAAGAGTACATTCCAGATCGGAGGAGTAATCCTGAAAGAGGCTGTGACTCTGAAGAAAGACCCATACTGGAATGGTCCTTCACTGGGAGGATTAAATTAAACTTGTTTCCTCAAGTCAAATCTGCCATTTCTCCATGCCCATAATTGGTGACTGAGCCTTCTCCATCCTGTGACTTGCAAGCCTTTTGTTGTATTTTCTCACCAGGAAGGGCAGAAGTGAGCAAGCAGCTGTGTGGTGCTCAGTGCTGGCTTAAACCACAAAAATGGGAAAGTATCTCCTTGTTTTACAAGTTCCTTCTCATAACTGCCTGTGTGTCTTCTCCTTGACAGTCATGACTGTATAAACAACTATGTAACTTCCCTTAAATGTCTGATTCCAAGGTAAATACTGCTAGGTGGTATATGTGTGCAATTCTTTGCTTACCTTTCTTTTTGTTCTTTGTATTATTTTTATTTCTCTTCACCACTACTGAGGAAGTTGAGGGATAACTGTAATTATATGGAGTTTTCAAGGAATGCATGTATCATGGCTTTTTACAGGACTTTCTCTGTGTTTATAATTTCTTTTCACAGATTTTATCAGGAAGGAAGGGACCCTCAAAGGTCTTCTTGTCCAATCCCTCTGCAGTAAGCAAGGACACCTCCAACTAGATCCTGATTTTGAATATCACCAGGGATAGAAGCTCAACCTCATTCCTGGGCAGCTTGTTTCAAAATTTTAACACTGACCATTAATATTCTGTGCACAAATTTTGTTTACTTTTGCTTGCTATTAAACATTGACCTGTTGTTCTCAGTGATATTAGTTAACACAAAGATGTCTATTACATATAGTTTCTCAAGACTGTTTCCCTCAATACCTTATATTCCATTCAGCAGCATTATTTGAGTACTGTGTCCAGTTCTGGGCCCCTCAGTTTAGGAGGGATGTTGACTTGCTGGAATGTGTCCAGAGAAGGGCAACAAGGTTGGTGAGGGGTTTGGAACACAAGCCCTCTGAAGAGAGGCTGAGGGAGCTGGGATTGCTTAGCCTGGAGAAGAGGAGACTGAGGGGTGACTTTATTGCTCTCTACAACTACCTGAAGGGAGGTTGTAGCCAGGTGGGGCTTGGTCTCTTCTCCCAGACAGCCAGCACCAGAACAAGAGGACATAGTCTCAAGCTGCGCCAGGGCAGGTTTAGACTGGATGTTAGGAGGAAGTTCTACACAGAGAGAGTGATTGCCCATTGGAATGGGCTGCCTGGGGAGGTGGTGGAGTGACCATCATTGGAGGTGTTCAGGAGGAGACTTGATGAGGTGCTTGGTGCCATGATCTAGTTGTTTGGGTGGGTTGGATTGGTTGATAGGTTGGACGCGATGATCTTGAAGGTCTCTTCCAACCTGGTGTATTGTATTGTATTGTATTGTATTGTATTGTATTGTATTGTATTGTATTGTATTGATTCACCATTTTGTGTCACTGATATGGAACTTCCCTTCAACTCTTTAGATCACCACACATCATCATGTTCACCCTGTTTCCAAATTATTCTCAACTATGGTTAACAGCACAGGATTCATCACAGCTTTTTATGCATGGTATTGAAGAATCATAGAATCACAGAATGTTAGGTGCTGGAAGGGACCTCCAGTGTTGGAAGGGACCTCCAGAGATAATTGAGTCCAACCCCCCTGCCAAAGTAGGGTCATGAAGGGCAAGCCACTCAGGGATGCATTCTTCCACTTTGAAAACTCACAGTTTATTTCTACCTTTCAGTTCCTGACTTGAATATATGACAGACCCACATGAAGATCTCATTCCATATCACTATGCTGTCCTTAAAAGTTTTGGAGAACTACACCAAAATACAAACAAATCTAAAAACTTTAGCCAACCAGTTCATATCATCAATTATTTATTCAAAGATTTCTGATAGAAATATGACAGATGATTTTCTTCACAAACTGTTAGGGATTTGTCACCACATCATGGCTATAATGAGGTAATTAATTTTATTATTTAATGTCATTTTGATCAATTTTAACAATATGGTCCATGGTTCCTTGGATTACCACTGAAATTACTTAAAAATTGGTGACAAGCTAGCCATCATCTAACCTTCTGGTATCAGAGCATTTGGAGTAAGGCTTATTTAAATATCACAGCAGTTTAGCAATTTTATACCTGAGTTCTTTCAAAACTTTAGGGAGAACACCATCTGCCTTAAACAATTAGTGTTCACTGTATTATTTTAGAACCCCTTCAACTGCCCTTTTATTTGAGACAGTCCCTCACTGCAATGTTGAATGATAATTAAACTGATTCATTAAAATGTATTATGTATAGCTGAAAGTAAAATCCTTTACAGTTCATAAAAACAATGGATGCAGGTCACATACCTAGAATACAGTCTATATAGAGGCTGTATCTTGGAAAGTTATACATGGAAAGGATGTAGAGACACTGGTGGAAAAGCAATAAACCCTCAGCCTGAGGACAGAAGACATTGGCAAATTAGGTACTACTACCCTTTGATTATAAAAAAAAACCAACCACATAAAAAAACCCCAAACATAAACAACAACAATAAATGCAAGGCAAGAATGTAGGAGCTAAGAGAGAACAAAGGAGCTCCTAAGTAGGAGTCACATTAAAAATAGGATCTCTGCAAGTTTGCCTTATAAGGACAATTGGTGAAACTTTGCCATAGCACGTCAGTATTCTTGGTTGTATTTTTAAGACTTTGAAATACTGGAAAAGTACAGAAGTATAGAACAGAGTCAGAAAATTAATTTGAAGACTGGACTTTCACCTCACAAAGGATACACTTAATTATTGAATAGAGGCCCAAGAGGAGCAAGGTATTCATTACTGTTCTGTGTCTTCAGAAGTTAGAAAGCCTTTAGGGTACATATGATTTGCCCAGCATTAAAAGCAACTAATCTCTCCCTCCCCAAAGGAGGTTTAGATAGAATATTAGAAGACACATGTCCACTGAAGAGGTTATCAGACACTGGAACAGGCTCCCCAGAGTAGTGGTTTAATTACCATTCCTGGAGGTGTCTGAAAGAGGCACAGATGTGGTGCCAAGGGGCATGATGTAGCACCAGACTTGGTAGAGTCAGACAGTGGTTGAACTCCATGATCTTAAAAGTCTTTTCCAGCCAAAATGATAATATGATTCCATTAAATTTCTGTCTGTATGGGATAATTTCTTTCACATGGGATTTATGACTTTATTGTTTCTTTAGCATGTTTGACTATTGCAACATTTCTTCCCCAGAACTCCTAGGCTCAAGCCAAAAAAAAAAAAAAAAAAAAAAAAAAAAAACAATATGGACATGGATGTCATATATTCTGCAAATCTGCGTGTTATTATGTAAATACAGAGTTTACTGTGTGGGTAAGCACAAAAATGACCCTCAATTGCTACTGACAGCCTGATACCTGTGAGACTGCATCCTTTTCTTTGATAGACATGCCTTTCTTCTCAGATCATTTGTCTTTCATACACTGTTCAATGTAAGATGGGTCTCAGTAATTGACTAGCTGATTGAAACAAGGACAGAAACCATCATTAAACATTTAAGGCCTTTTCTGGGTCATCTTTGAGGCTATATCTTGAGAAGGCCAGCTGCCTGTGAAGGAAATAAATCCTTCGCCACATACAATACAATAATACAATACAATACAATACAACACAATACAATACAATAAACCAGGTTGGAAGAGACCTTCAAGATCATCACGTCCAACCTATCAACCAATCCAACCCACCTAAACAACTAAACCATGGCACCAAGCACCCCATCAAGTCTCCTCCTGAACACCTCCAATGATGGTGACTCCACCACCTCCCCAGGCAGCACATTGCAACGGGCAATCACTCTCTCTGTACATCCAGTCTAAACCTCCCCTGACGCAGCTTGAGACCCATTGTCCCAAATGCTTATTTTGATTGTTCAAATTATGTGACTGGAAAATGCTTTTCTTTTGTTTTCTTGAATTTTGGTTTTCATTTGGTTGTGGGTTTGGTTTGATTTTGTTGTTGTTGTTTCAGAGGTTTTTTTTCTTTCTTCTTCTTCTTGGAAAGATTAATGCAAACAAACCCAATTAAATAAAGAGCAGACATAAATAAGTCTTCAGGATTGACTGTAGAGTTACAAAAACACTCTTTGCAGAATCAGGAAACCAAACTCAGTGACCACTTACAATAGAAAAAAGTCCTGTTGATAACTCGTTTAAATTTTAACTCTTGCCAGAAAATATATCTTTGCTTGCATATGAGGTGTTACACGACAAATTAATCACTTAGAATTTTACAGCAAAATGTGGAACTGTATACCTTGCAAATGATTGCAATCTACCTTTCACCTCAATATGAGCAGAAAATCATTACTATGATTACTGTCAGGGTAATGTGCATGAATTTTCCAATTGCAGATGACTGGAAAAGAGAGGGAAACAGTCCCAGCCATGTGTATTTGAGAACCAAAGATTCCCAACATTTAAGGCACTCTAATACAAATGTTAAGTATCTGGTCTGACGTGAAGTTTTGGCTCTCAAATTGATGAATGGAGTCCTGTGCTAATCATTCTGCCAAATCAAAACCTGTCCTCACTTGCTGTGTAACTTTAGCTGCTGCATTCTCTAGCCCATTCTTTGTCAAAGTTTGCAGCTAACTTCTAGTGAACAGTAACATGGCATGAGAGCAATTGATCTGCTGGCAAGGTGTCAGTGCAACACATCAGTAATTCATCATTCCACTGCATTCTCCAATGAAACACAGCACAAAGCTGAACACCAGCCACCACAACAGACCTGGATATACTTCCTGTCACTCATGTGATTAAGACAGATGAATTTTAGGAATGAATGGACAGAGAGAAGAGGGACAGGCAACAGTTTGTGGACATGTTCTCCTGTGGTCGGTTGAAGCTTCCCATTCAGAAGCAGAATCAATAAGGAGGCTGGAAAAGACCTCAGAGATCATCAAGTCCAACCTGTCACCACAGACCTCATGACTGCTAAACCATGGCACCAAGTGTAATGTCCAATCACAAAGGCAGCGTTAGGAATGTCTTTGCAAAACAGTATATATGCTGGTGGAGCCTGAGATTCACTTTAAACAAAATGGGTAAAAAATATAGAAGAAAAATGTAGTCATATTCAGAAGACAATGCATTCTTGTAAAATTCACCCCTAGAGGTGAAGTAAAAGGTCTAATAATTTGCCTGGGTTTGGGACAAGGCCACAGTGGCTCATGGTTCCATAATAACTCAATGATTACTTCATCTCATAGACCTCCAGGACACCCTGCAGTTTCAAGGGCCCTCGGAACTGAGAAGTGTCTGAGTTCAGGGCATGTCAGCATTCTTCCAATAGCTCTTCAGCAGCAGTTTATTCTTAAGCAATTACTCACTTTAACCACAAGCATACATAGACTCATAATACCCAGAAGTATCTTAAAAATCTGAAACCTCACCTGGTATTCACACAAAATCTGCCCTTTTGCAGACTGTTAGATAACCAGTTATATATCGGCAAAGAACACCTAAAGACATTATGTGCCAGAAAAAACAAACAGAAAACCAGTGAGATAACTGGAGCTCCCATCAATGATGATAATCAATTGGTCAGTCCCTCAAGAAACTAAATTAAATTAAAAGTAGAAACAAATGTAGAGATCTAATAACATGGCCTCTTCATATTAAACATGTTTTTCAAATGCCAGTTTATATTTTTTCAGAAACCTTGAAATTGAAAGATCTTCATCCATGGTCATTTAATTCCCTCAGAAACTGCTGTGTTGTACAGTAAGGCATGTCTTTCCTTGACACTTTTCATGAGACTGGCAATCAGAGTTCTAAAATAGCTACAAAATATTAAGACTTTACTGAAGTAAATGGGGAAATTAATAACAAAACCAGACTGGTGGTTTCTTTTTAATTCCTCTTTACTGATAACAATTTTTAAATAGCCTGTTATCTGACATGTGATAGCTCCAGAGTTGCTGCGATGTAAATAATGTTTTAAAAAAATCATACTGAAAATGTGTATCTACAATTAGACATCTGTCACAAGAAGTGTAGAGTTCTGGTGCTCACACCATGGTGAGCTCACACTTATCAACACTGAAGATAGAAGTTTTAGGTGGGGAGGACAAACTCACTGTTGAAATATTAGCAGAATAAACAGTTAAGCTGGAAACAGTTAAGTAGGAAGACATAGTTGCTGTCTTCTGGCAGATGTCAGCTGTGCTTGCCTTGGGTACCAAAAAACATTTCTGCCTTTTACCCAATATAAAATAAGGCCTGTCACTAGAACAGCTTTGTGACCCATGACTTCCCACCACGGCTCTTTGTACAAACTGGAATACAACACTGGCTAGGTACTGTGCACAAGGTTGTGAGTCTCTGAATCCTTCATGGATACAGTAATGCCAGAGGTCGGTATCAAAAGCAAAAAAACCTCAGTGGTGCATGGAATTTAAGACATACTTTTGTTATCACAGTTCACATGGAGCACTCTGTAGATCTTTTACATCTTTCCCTTGTGCAGAATCTCCTCCCAATGAATTTAGCCTTTCAGACACAATGCATTGAGACTGCAGGTGCGTCTTTAGAATCCCCTAGACCACCAGATGTGAAAAGAAAAATATTGCCACGCTGAAAATTGTGGCAACCTCTTTTTTAATGAATGCCTTTATCATCTCAAAGCAGTAGGTTTGTACAGAGATGATAGTGCCTGGATAGACAAAATTACCTCTTGTTAATAAATATCTCTGTAACTGTGCATGTCCTCACATCAGTGAGCAATAGAAAGTTTGTGAAAACCTGAATTTTGGTATCTGAACCTGCAAAAGAGTAAGTTCGCAAAATAATAAACCTGCAGGCTTGCAGAATACATTGGTTTCAGTTAAAGCCAAGACAAATCCAAAGCTGCAAGCACCAAGAGGAAATGAGACAATAAAATTGAAACTTCTATGCTTCAATGAACATCTGACACCATAATAATCACCAAAGCTTTCTAACCCAGGGAACATTTTGGAATGTGAGTGCATATGCTAAGAGAGAACAATCCTAGGGCAACAGGATTCTGTTCTTCTTTATTTAAGCATTATCCATTTGGTGGACTCTTATCTCTATGTATGTCAGTCAGTGCATGGAATAAATAGCAGTAAGGGAAAGTGCTTCATTTAAATATGATTGGAAATAATTAAGTAAAGTCAATGATAGGAAAAAGTTCACATCAGGAATTTGTAACAGTGATAGGTCATGCTTGCACAGTGAAAGCTTTGACACAAGGCTTGTGTCACTGTTAGCTCAATGGAAGGTTAGTCATCTGCATTAGTAAGCACTTGACTGTACGATTTCCTAACAGAGGTGCAGGACATGTCTGAACACTTCTAAATATAGTGAGAACTTATTTTTCACGCTGCAGAACCCTGGCTCTTCCTGGAGGCAGGAGAGAACATGCAGTGCAAAATTCCTGTGGTACTTTACAGAAATACATATTAATAGGGATGTATTTCCAATTTGTAACTACTCTCCAGCTCTGCTTTCATTAACATTCTGTCAGGCTTCTTCTATAAATCTCTATTTTCATGCTTAATAGCTCAGCCAGAGGACTCACACAGAAGGCTAAGTTAGATGTTGAATACCATATCTAGCATATTTTCCTGTAGCAGACCATCTTCCTGTGCAAACAGTGTCTTACCGTGTATATATGCATTAAAGCTGAAACTGGGAAAGGGTTGGGCTCTGGTTCACTAACTACACCAACTACACCTGCTAAGTGCAAGTAGATGACGGACTGCTCATGTTACTGAATGTATTAATAAAGCAGATTCTGTAAAAGATCTTAGTAGATAGGTCTCTGCTTAAGTTCACTGTTAAGTTTTTTTCCAGGCTTGGAGAAGCGTGGCACAGAAATAGCTATAACTTGCATTGGCCAGTGATGCTCACCCAGAATAATATGCCATGAAGCATCTTTTCTGAGTGCTTCTCTTGTCCACACCTGTGCTGAAACAAGAAGGATAAGGAAGTTCTTGCTGTGCCAGAACCATATACCCAAAGGACCCCACCAAAAAAGCCTTTCCATCTGTGTAGTGTCTTTCTTTTGCAGTACCTGGCTGGTACAAGGTAATGAAAGAGAAGACATTTCCTTCATCTCATTTCATAGAATCATAGAATCAGTAAGGCTAGAAAAGACCTCAGAGATCATCAATTTCAACCTGTCACTCAACACCTCATGACTACTAATCCATGGCACCACGTGCCATGTCCAACCCCTTTTTCAACACCTCCAGGGATGGTGACTCCAGCACCTCCCTGGGCAGCCCATTCCAATACAAAACAACTCTCTCTGTGAAGAACTTTCTCCTCACCTCGAGCCTAAACTTCCCCTGGCACAGTTTGAGACTGTGTCCTCCTGTTCTGGTGCTGATTGCCTGGGAGAAGAGACCAACCCACTCCTGGCTACAACCTCCCTTCAGGTAGTTGTAGACAGCAAGAAGGTCTCCCCTCAGCTTCCTCTTCTCCAGGCTAAACAATCCCAGCTCCATTAGCCTCTCCTCCTAGGGCTTGTGTTTGAGGCCTCTCACCAGCCTTGTTGCCCATCTCTGGATCCATTCAAGAGTCTCAATGTCCTTAAATTGAGGGGCCCAGAATTGAACACAGTACTCAAGGTGTGGCCTAACCAGTGCTGAGTACAGGAGCACAATGTCTTCCCTGATCCTGTTGGCCACACTGTTCCTGATACAGGACAGGATGCCACTGGCCTTCTTGTCCACCTGGGCAAACTGCTGGCTTATGTTCAGCCAGCTGTCAATCAGTACCCCTAGGTCCCTTTCTGTCTGGCTGCTCTCTAGCCACTCTGACCCCAGCCTGTAGCACTGCATGGGGTTGTTGTGACCAAAGTGCAGCACCCAGCACTTGGACTTATTGAATGCCATCATGTTGGACTGTACCCATCTGTCCAGCCTGTCGAGGTCCCTCTGGAGAGCCCTTCTACCCTCTATTAGATCAACACCTGCCCCCAACTTGGTGTTGTTTGTAAATTTACTGATGATGGACTCAATACCCTCATCCAGGTCATCAATAAAGATATTGAACAACATGGGGCCCAGCACTGATCCCTGTGGGACACCATTAGTAACTAGCCACCAGCTGGATGTGGCACCATTCACCACCACTCTCTGGGCCTGGCCCTGCAGCCAGTTCCTAACCCAGCACAGAGTGCTGCTGTCCAAGCCATGAGCTGACAGCTTGGCCAGGAGTTTGCTGTGGGGAACGGTGTCAAAGGCCTTGCTGAATTCCAGATAGACTACATCCACTGCATACTGCATTTCATGCAGGAGCCTTATTTGCAGTAACTTCTACAGCAAATAGGGTTCCTGCATGAAATGCAGTGTTGGATGGGAAAAGCACACCTCAGTTTGCTTTCATCTCTGAAGTAATCCTCCATCCCAGTATCCTTGGGCACTTCCTAATGACACATTACTAACTAAACAAAGCTATCATAACCAAAACCTATGAATGAGTTACAGTGTAACAACCAGGATGGTTATACTGCCATTGTGAGGGAAAGAAAGGGCTCAGGGGAGAGCTTTTGAGGATCAGTGTTTTACTAGCATAAACTGAGCAACACTTCAGGGTTTGTGTCTCAACTTTTCTGCAGGATGTTTGCAATAGGTTTCATCTGTCACATCCATGGCTTTTCAGATAAGGCCTCCATACTTGTACAATGTGACATCCAGGGTGGGAACTGAGCTTACAGAGTTTTAGACTACAGGTATACTTAATTGAATGTTTGGAGGATCTGTTACTAAATTTACATGATGATTTACATACAACATTTCATGTACAACTCATTAATTGTAATTAAAATGTGTGTAGTGCAGCAAGATTTTAAAGAAATAGCCCTAGAGCTATCCAAATGATCTTTCACAGGATGACTAAAGATTTGTACCTCTGCCTCCAGTAAAGTGAAATGTTACTGACATTCATAAATTTCTTGGAGGAGCAGACACTTTTGCAGCAAATAGGGTGACTATGTCACAGAACTGCACGCTTAAATAGAGAATAGAATAGAATAGAATAGAATAGAATAGAATAGAATAGAATAGAATAGAATAGAATAGAATAGAATAGAATAGAATAGAATAGAATTACCAAGGTTGGAAGAGACCTTGAAGATCATCGAGTCCAACCAATAAACGTGTGAGTACACCACTGTCAGGTGTAACAGCAATGGCTACTATTAGAATTGTGGTTATCAGTCCATTACACATAATGAAAGGCATCAGAAGTCTTCCAGCATCATAAACATGTTCTAAAGGATGAAAACAAACTCCTGTATGTTCAAATGCTGGAATTATTAGGTCATGCAAGTGAGAAGTGAGAATGGAGCACTGATTACTAATGCATAAGAGGTACTTGGAAAAAATAAATCATAAAAGACCATTTAAAAGAATGCCTTCTTTCTGATGTGCAAATGCAACTCAAATTTGCATTAATTAGAATTATCTTGTGGTAGGGAAAAAACCCTTCTCTAGGAAACTGCTCTATTGTATTCCTGTGTAATAACAAATAAATTAATCCCAGCATTTAAAAGGAGGCTGTTGCAACAATGAAACCAGTGGATTTGGTTCATTTTTACAGTTTTCAGGGAGAATGATTTCTCTGCCTTTTGTAGACCTCATTAACAGAGAAAATATATCCTTCTACTTACGTCTAATTTTCTGATGATGGTATAATTTCTGCCACATTCGCATAGTTCTATCATTATGTCTCTGTGGATGAATGATAGAGATGTATACCTTTTACTGCATGACCTAGGAAACACAGGACAGAAAGCGTAGACCAAGAAGGTCTGTGAAAGAAAAACCAGTGTTAAGCAACTGTACCCACCTGCTCATCATTAAGGCATGATAACTCACCACTGCATCTCATTTGTGACTCTTGAGAGACCTTATAAGCTGCTTTTCGATCAAAAATCACACCAGTCTATGGTGTTTCAACTACATCCCTCTAATTGTGGGTGCTATGAAGAGGAACAGTACAAAATTATTATGTCAGTTCCAGACTGCAATTTACACAGTGAGAAACACAGAAGGTTTCGTGACAGAGTTAGTGTGCCACCAAGGAGGCATTGAGAGCCACAATGGGCGAAAATGGATTATTTTTTTCTTTTCCTCAAAAGCTTTTTCTTTGCCAGGCAAGTTACATAAGATATCCCACATCCTATGTCCAAATTACAAACACTTTTTCCAATGCAAGATAACCACAATGGAATTCCTGCAGCGGCAGTTTCACTGATACTTTAAACAAAACAAAACAGAAAGAATGCTGAAGCTTTTGAGTGTTGATTTTCTTTATTTGCTAAGCATATTTCATATATTTGTTCTTCTCTTTCTCCCATATGCAAGCAGAAAATGAAATGCCAGACAAAGTCAAAAATGTTGCTGTTGCCATATTTCTGATTCAGAAGTAGCTCATACGAAAATATCCTCAGATTCTGTTCCGAAGAACTAAATTTAATTACAAGTTGGAGTGTTTTAAGGAAGTTTCCAGAAACCTGAACACTTGACAGCTTAGTCATTATCAGAAGCCCACGTATTATTAGTGTTTCACTGCTTAGAGTGAAAGTCAGACAAGTAGAGGTAACCTTACGCAAAGCTCTCTTACATGCCACACTGGAAATTAAAATGTTGGTAAATGAGGGGTTACCCAAAGAAGTTACATTTATCTTTGTGCTTGGACATGTAAGAACATTTCTAAACTGGCAGTTCTGGTAGTAATCCCCTGGATCCACAGACACCAATCACTTGCACAGCCTGAGCAAAGCATTTGTGGTTAGTTGTAATGTGCATATATTTAGACAAGGATATGAATTCTATCTCCCCACAGTTCCTCACCAGTTAGATAATTACTGTTTTGTGGGTTGCTGGTTTTTGTTTGTTTGATTGTTTGTTTTATTGTGCAAAGAGGACAGAAAGAGTGGGGGAAGGAGAATTTGTATCAGTTATCATAATAAAATGTTCATAATAAGAATTACATTTTCATCTCCACATCAGCGTGGAGTGATGGGATTTAAAGAAGTCAGAACTAGACTAAAACAGGTATTGAAAATGAGTTTACTAAAAAACCAAACACACAAACAACAACAAAAACATGATATAGGAGAAAAAATGAAAACTAGTTAGGAGATTGAGAAAAAAACAATCTGATTTCCTTTCCTGTCACATTATGTACTTTCTGATAACACAATGTAACATATTTAGCAATGTGTAGGCAATGCAAGGGCAGGCCAGGAAGTACCATGCTCTTTTTTTTTTTTTTTTCAATTATGCACATTTACTTAAAGATATATGCACACACACATATATACATATCTATAAAGGTGGAGACATAACTGAAGTGAAACATTTTCCCTTCAAAGAAAACAGGATAAATAATGTGTTTTTTAAATTCAGTACAGCTGATTTGCAAACTAACTGCTGCAATGGTGCAGTCACAGCCTCCCTGCTAAAGCCTGTTAAATGGACAGGTGCTAACTAAGATGTTGAAGCTACTGAGTGCATGACAACCAGCAAGAAACAGCATCTCTCTTTGTTTTTCTACCTTTGTTTTATTTTTCATTGTGTTACTATCCCATAATCACAACTCCTGATCTTCCAAATTGACAAATGCTGCTTGAATATTTAATGAATGAAAAGGTCTGGGATACTCTATGCCAGACAGCTGTTCCCACGTCTGGGTTTTTGTGTTACGGCCACATCAATAGTTTTAAAGTGCTGTCTAAGTGCCAGTTTCACATCTCAGGCTTTGCTGGTATGTCTATAGATAAGGGTGGTATAGGAGAGAAAAATCTTTTGGAAAAAAAGTAAGAGATAACATGTTTATTGATGTTATATCCAGATAAGCTATAGAGAATTTCTATTGAGGACCTTTCTACTTCTGGTTAAAATAGGTCATTTTACATGGTTGCTTTTCCAGATTTTAATCTCTCAGGTTGCAAGCCTACAAACAGTCATGCATGTGATTAAGTATGACTACCCACATGCATGAAGTGCTTGCAGGATGGGGGCTTTAATTTGCTGTGACAATGTCATGAGGAAGGGAGCTGGGAGCTAAGTGGAAATATGTGAGAAGAGCTGTACAGCTGAATCCATCAAGAGTAGGCTGTGTTAACCGTGCACTGGGAAATACTTTGCAAATGACTGCTGCATCTCTCCAAATCAGTAGTTCATCTTATACTGTGTTTTGTTTCTGGAACTGGCAGCACCACTAACAAGAATCTATAACGAAAACACAAGTTCATCATTGCACAAATTTTTGTTTTGAAGAATTTTTTTCCCAATGCCTCTCTATTACCAGTTGACTTGAGCTTTATCCTTGGGTAAAAGCTTTGCTCACCTGTCCAGGATGGCAGGACAGAAATACACGAGGTGTTTAACATTCCTGAAAATTGGCATGCATGTAGTGAAGACTGTACCTCCTTGCATTTATGCAACATGGTGCTGTGCCCATTTTCTCTGTCCATGATCCCCTGTGACAGATGCAGTCTGCTGAGTTTTGTCCAATATTCTGATTAACTCTGCTTCGATGCGTTTTCCGCAGCTGCAATTTAGTGCCAAAGGGACATGCACCTTGTCACAGGAGTAGCCCCTGTGATGCAAAGACAACAGGTATTATGTGCAAAATGGAGGAGGTATAACATCTTCCAAACAGGGAAAGATGATGATGGTGTCTCATGGGCTAGAAAAGACAAGACCTTCTACTTGGCTACCTGACTCATTTTCAGTTATGTCAGTTCAATAAATAATGCTTTCCCTGAAGTTCTGTAGGCTTTTTTCCCATAAAATTATGTCATTACTCTTTGGCAGAGCTTGTGCTTACTGGGCCCTTTTGTCTCATCATCTTAAGCGCTGCAGGACAGAATAATTTTTCATTTTAATCACAATGTAGTAAACCTTGGCAAACAAAATTGTAAGCAGAACTTGTAGGAAAATATTCAAATATCACTAGGAAATGAGAGAGGATGGGCCACAAGTCTTCCTCTCAACCTGCCTAGCAGAAGGGACTGCAAAGATCAGCTTGCTGTTGTAATTCAATGAGAATAATTTAAGAAAAGAAAATACAACTTTTAGAAATACAAATAAAAGTGTTTTGCATAATAGAAACTAGACAACATAATGCAAAGGCATATAATTTTAGCAAATGGTTAGACTCTCACAGAGCTCCCAGATTCATTAGACTGTGGGTGCCTGAGGAGATTCTGGTACCATGATGCATTGCCAAGTGCTTTATCTCCAGTTTCCAGCTCTTTTAACAATTTATCAACAGCTAGGAATCAAAACTTCCTATGAAATTATTGATTTCACAGGTGTCCATCACAAAGGTAGTTAAAGCTTTAGGGGATTGCCAGGAGTCAAACTGCAAATCATTGAGAATCCAGTGTATAAAATCGGTTGTCCACAACTCATGCTTTTCCTGCTTTAGAAATTTCTGTCTCTCATGTAAATTCTCAGATATCAAAAATGGGAAATGATATTATTGCAGCACTTCTTCCATCTATCATCATATACTTGAGCCACTTCTTCATAAGAGAAGGAGTACTTTAATTTCTCTAAGCACTCTACAACACTGTTAGAAAGAAATTAGTGGCAAAAAATATTCAAAATTGTGGTAGAAGCATACAGGTTCTAACTACATAAGATCCATTTCTTTTGGAATTCAGGGTAGAAAACTGTAATAAAAAAGCTTTTTAATTTCTCTATATGGTCAGATATTTTGAACCTACACTCAGAGACAAAACCAAAACAAAACAAACTTGGGGAAAGAGAAACAGTTTTCAAAAAGTATTTAAATTTCAGCTTAAGAGACTCAAAGTAATTCAGGGCACCACCTGACATCTTGCTGCATTGCAATGAGCACCAATGAGATAAGTTTTCTGTGATCTAAACTAGCGTACCCTGTGCAGCATACAGGACTCTCAAGTGTGCCAGTCCACAATGTGATGAAAAATCAAGGATATATTTTGGCCTAAAGTGTATCTCAGTGTGTCTCAGTGTAAAGAATGGAAAAATTCAACCCCTATCTGGTGGATTTTATGTCTTCCAGAACTGAAGAGTGTTTAAAATAGCCACAGCCCTGTCAAAATGGTTTTGCACTACTAGACATTCAGAAGCTGCTATCATCCAGTCAGGGATTTCAATTTCCTTATTTGGTCTATGGCAGCACTGTCTATGTATTCACAACAGACAAAAGAAATTTTCTCCTGGCCACATTCAGTACAGTTTGGCCAGATCAAGAGCTGTTGTTCTGTTTCAGATTTTGAGTCAATAGAATGGGACAATGTTTGTACCAGAAAAATAGTTTAGCACATTCATATAGATGTGAGTCTCTGATGCAAACTCACTTTTTGAATTTTATTTCCAAGAATCTATGGGGGGGGGGGGGGGTTGTACCATCTTTTACCTTTTCGTTTTCTTTTCTTCTTTTTGTTTATTTTTAAAGATGATTGATTGCAAAGCTAGGCTACTTGTCCAAGACAGGGAGATTCAGTCAGGCACACAATAGAAAGGGTAAATGGTGCAGCCTAGGACAAAGTCAGAGATTCTGAACAAGTTGGAGCATTTATCTAATCCAAGAAATCCCAGACACCATGTGGCTGAGAAGATGCACAGCAGCATAAATATGGTGCTACCTGGGCTAATTTACCTAACTCCTCTGTGCCAGTTAATTAGGGTGTAGAACTGTGCTGACACAGCAATTCTGCATCCAGTTCTGGAGTTAGCTCAGGTACTGATGCCTGTTCCTGAGCTGCAGGCTGTACATGCTGCAAAATCATTACTAGAGGATGTGATAGTGTTATGTGCTATCTGATGCATAAGCTCTAAATCATCATAGCTCTTAGCATATGCTTAAATTTGATATGAGATTTTGGGGGGCTTTTTGGGGCGGGAGAGGGCAGGTGGTTGCCCTTTTCTTTTCTTTTCTTTTCTTTTCTTTTCTTTTCTTTTCTTTTCTTTTCTTTTCTTTTCTTTTCTTTTCTTTTTTTTCTTTTCTTTTCTTTTCTTTTCTTTTCTTTTCTTTTCTTTTCTTTTCTTTTCTTTCTTTTCTTTTCTTTTCTTTTCTTTTTTTTTTTTCTTTTTTTCTTTTTTTTTTTTTTTTTTCTGTAGAAGAGCCTTTTATCCCTCAAATATAGAGTTATGGAAAAGACAAAGGAAAATAAAGCAGACTACCACAAACCAGATTCATGCGTTCCTACACATTGGTAGTATAAATAGCTTAAATAGCTAGCTATACTTTTCTAATAACTAAGGTAATGAATATGGAAAAATACACCATTTCACCTCTTCTGGAAGTTTATAGATAATTCCTTTTGGCCAAAATAAAACCTAGCAAAAGTTTATAAAAACCCCCAACCTAATTCCAATAACAGTGCCAAAATCTTGAGCAGAATTATGGTTAGTATAAAATTCCTTTGGGTGGGTTTTGTGAAACATGTGAGTTTGCATCCTGAGTGTCACATTTGAAAGTCTTTTTCTTAAAGATCGTCAGAGACTGAAGTTAACTGCTCTGATGTGCAATACCTCTCCATAGTCTTACCTTCAAGTTCATAGTATCATAGTATCAGTCAGGGTTGGAAGGGACCACAAGGATCATCTAGTTCCAACCCCTGCCATGGGCAGGGACACCCCACACTAGATCACGCTGGCCAGAGTCTCATTCAGCCTGGTCTTAAACACTTCCAGGGACGGGGCCTCAACCACCTCCCTGGATAACCCATTCCAGGGCTTCACCACTCTCATGGTGAAGAATCTCCTCCTCACATCTAGCCTGAATCTCCCCACCTCCAGCTTCATTCCATTCCCCCTAGTCCTATCACTACCTGAGATCCTGAGAAGTCCCTCCCCAGCCTTCTTGGAGGCCCCCTTCAGATACTGGAAGGCCACAATTAGGTCACAATTAGAAGAGCCTTCTCTTCTCCAGACTGAACAGCCCCAACTCCTTCAGTCTGTCCTCATAGGAATGGTGCTCCAGCCCTCTGATCATCCTCGTGGCCCTTCTCTGGACAGCTGGAGAGGTGGGCACAAGCCAACCTCATCAGCTTCAACAAGACCAAGTGCAGGGTCCTGCATCTGGGTCGAGGCAATCCCAGGCACAAATCCAGGCTGGGCAGTGACTGGCTGGAGAGCAGCCCTGAGGAGAGAGACTTGGGGGTGCTGGTGGACAAGAAGCTCAACAGGAGCTCTCAATGTGCACTTGCAGCCCAGAAAGCCAATCAGATCCTGGGCTGCATCAGGAGCAGTGTGGCCAGCAGGTCAAGAGAGGTGATTCTCCCCCTCTACTCAGCTCTGGTGAGACCCCACCTGGAGTACTGTGTCCAGTTCTGGAGCCCCTATTACAAGTGGGATATGGAGGTGCTGGAATTTGTTCTTCCCTCCTGGTTTATCTGAATTATGTTTTCCCATATTTTTCCCAATCATTTTTTTTACTGAGGTGCTAGGTATATCCCCTAGCACGGATATGTGTACTCTACATTGTTAAACTTCTGTACACCTTGGGTCATTCCCAGCACCAATACAAGAAATTCAGAGGGCTGAAACTAGTCCTTTTCTAGAATTCCACCTTCCTCACTGCTTCAACCATGATGATTACACCCTGTCTGCCTTTTGGGAATGCTCCTCAAACCATGCTAATTACCTTGCTGTGTTCAGGAATTCTTTGGCACAGAGTTAGCTGGCTCAGGTTAAAGGTGTGCCCAACTCTAATGATGTAACAGGATAAACAATTGAGTTTCAGTGCCTAGGAATGCTGTCTAGCACTTTTTAATTTAACTCTATGAAGGAGTCCAACAGTCAAGCAGTGAGAGCCCAGACTTCTGGACAGGTGTATTTATCCTGACTGTCGGGAAGAGCTGAATAGTCTGCATTGGACTGTGGTGTACCCACAGAAATGCTAATCAAATTGCTTTATGAAAGTGCTGTACACTTCTGTTGTGTAGAGCCCTGTCTTGTTCCAAGTACTGTATGCTATTTGGAAAGAATATACAAAAAAACCCTCAAGGACTTAAGTGGTCCCAAGACACCCACCAACCTCTACACACAACCTTCTCCAAATGTGTAGACCTAACTGCTATGCCCTATTTTACCTGACAGGAAGGAGATGTGAAGTCCTTCTTAGCAGATTACGTGAAGTGTCGTTGATTCCAGACAAGATCAGGCTCTCTGTGGAGGCTTAGCCATTTGTGTATTCTGTAGTCATACATGAGCAGCACACTGACAGAGCAATCCTATGGGGATTGTTAAACACTTCAGATAGCTTTACTTTGTTACATAGCAGTACACAGCTTAACAGCACAGGCATCTAGCTGAACTATTTAAGAGGTCTTTCTCAAAGGATGTCGTCCAACAAAGTCTGTATAAATATACCAGTGATCTTCACAGAACTCTTTCTGACCTAAATATCAGTAACATTTTGCTAGAGAGCAGGCTAAGCAACCCCAGCTCCCTCAGTCTCTCCTCACAGGGCTTGTGCTCCAAACCCCTCACCAGTTTTGTTGCACTTCTCTGGACATGTTCCCAGGGGAACCAGGGAGCCTGACAGGCTGGACAGATGGGCAGAGTCCAAGGGCATGAGATTTAACACATCTAAATGCTCGGTTTGACACATTAGGCCACAACCCCATGCAGTGCTACAGGCTCAGGTCAGGGTGGCTGAAGAATGGCCAGGCAGAAAGAGACCTGGGGGTACTGGCTGATAGTAAGGTAAACATGAGCCTGCAGTGTGCCCAGGCGGCAAGAAGGCCAATGGCATCCTGGCCTGTATCAGGAGCAGTGCGGCCAGCAGGAGCAGGGAAGACATTCTGCCCCTGTACTCAGCACTGGTTAGGCCACACTTTGTGTACAGTGTCCAGTTTTGGGCCCCTCAGTTTAGGAAAGATGTTGAGTTGCTAGAGTATGTCCAGAGAAGGGCAACAAAGCTTAGCCTGGAGAAGAGGAGGCTCAGAGGAGACCTTATTGCTGTCTACAACTACCTGAAGGGAGGTTGTAGCCAGGTGGGGATTGGTCTCTTCTCCCAGGCAACCAGCACCAGAACACAAGGACACAATCTCAAGCTGTGCCAGGGGAGGTTTAGGTTTGAGGTGAAGAGGAAGTTCTTCACCAAAATGTAATTGGTGAGTGGAACATGCTGCCCAGGGAGGTGGTGGAGTCGCCATCACTGTAGGTGTTTAAGAAAGGACTCGATGAGGCTCTTGGTGCCATGGTTTAGTTGATTAGTGTTGGTCAATAGGTTGGACTTGATGATCTCGAAGGTCTTTTCCATCCTGGTTAATTCTATTCTAGTCTATTCCTGAATTATTCAGTCATGAAAGCTGTGCTTTGTCACTGACAATGGCCGGCACTAGCTACTGCAAGAAAGAGGTCTGAGAAGCCTGCTTGCAGACATCAGAAGTATAACTTTCTCAATGGGAAGTTCTAAAACAACAATCTGTATGCCTCCCCGAAAAACTCACCATCTTTTTTGTTATTGTGGGTGATTGCATTTGTAGATGCTAAGGGGATTTTTGACCTTTTATAGACTGGGCCTCACTGTGTATTTCAGCAAATAGTTTCCCAGGCTGAATATATTATCTGCTTTTCATGTATGATGAAATTTTAGAATCATTGGATTATCTCCACATGTGTTATTTGATTTAGGAAATAGGACCACACAATTTACTTCACTCAACTGTTCCTCTCTCTACCATCTCCCTCTTATTGTTTGCTTGCCTAAGTGTTGCTAACATTTTCTCAATTCTACAAGGTAACTATTTCAATAATACATACTTGACAGGATAGATCAAATAAACCCTGCAGCAGCATACCAAACATATTTTAAAACAATCACCATATGGATGTCTCTGTATTAGGAATAATTTAGAAGCTGCTGGGGGTTTTATTCCAGTGTTTGCAAATTTTCTTTTTTTTTTAATAGGGTGAGAATTCTTGCATTGGAGTTGAAAGAGATGTCTTGTTGGAAGCTATCTTAAGCTGTATGCCCAACAATAATTGGAAGGTATATCAATAAATAACAGTCAACAGTAATTTTAAAAGAAATTTGCAATAATCAATCATAAGACAACAGAATATGTCACCTTTGCCCACTTGCACTTAATGTAAAATCTTTGAGCTCTGAATGTCACTCTGAAGCAGGAAGTAAACAGGATCCTCTTCAAACACGCTATAATGACATTTTTTGCCTGAGAACAATAAGAAACCAGGGTGCTAGCCTTATTCTTTTAATTTTATTCTCTTCAGTCTTGATGGTGCTACAGAGGGAAGCCTGCAACCTCTGCTTGGATATAAACCTTCAAGGATTTGCTGACACAAGTATGTCCCCAACATGAGATATTTTGTACTGTTCTGTTCTTACAAGTGCTTCTTTGTATGTCTATTTTTGACTATTTCTCCAGGTAGGGAAGCTTCTAAATGCTAATCTATTTCCTTTCACCTGTTGATGAAGTGTAACAGCATTAGAATTTGTGAAATGCAATTACAAGTATCTGCTCCCCGGAGAGTATATTACCAGGGAATTTAGTATGATCTACTAAGGTTTTTCTTATGGATCTAAACCTGGTCTCTCGGTCAGCTTTAGATCCCATTCGTAGTATAGCACAACATAGCTTTTTTTCTACAAAGAAGTATCAGCAGACCACTTTTTAAAATAAGACATTTATGAGGATGAGCAAGAGGATCAGAATATGGTCGTTAGTGAATGTTTATAAAGAGCTGGAAGAATGTATGTGGTTTATTGACAGGGAGCAATGCCAAAAGAAAGGAGCCCTCTGACAGGTGTAGTCTCTCAAGAGCATCCTGTAGTAGACACTGCCATTTAGGACCTATGGTTATAGGTATTAATCTGTCCCACTATAACTATATAGAGAAGCAGACCTCATACTGAAAACATCATGCCTCAAACAATGAAAAATATTATCTCCTAAGAGAAAAATCCTGTGTTTTCAGAACGGAGCAGGACAGAAGATAACATGGCAAAGATAAGTGTAGCACCCTAATGCTGCTGCTGAGGGTGAACAAACATTACTTTAAATTATGATCAAAAGATAAAAAAAGGATTCTGCAGAAGTTCATGTCGGCATTAAGAGAACACGATCATATAGAGAACTCAAAGACTTTTTTCCCTTTTTTTGTGTCTCTCTGTGTGTGATTTGTTTTCAGAAATTTAAAACTTTCCAGAGATTAAAAAAAAAAACACAACACTTTCTCTCACACCCTGGTTTTATTCTTTCTCGGGCAGAAAGTACAGAAAGCTCCAAACCATCAATGAAAATCTAATGGTGATGAGTATATCAAAATGGAAGGGACAAGATGATTTCACAGAAGAAAATAGTCCTTTTCTATATTTAAAAAGCTTTGGGTGGTTTTTATTGTTTAGGCACAGAAGAGGTGTTGATTTGAAATCTAAGTAGTGGGAGGTTTAATGATACAGACATAGAGAATATTTGGAGATTGTGTGAGTCATCACACTAGCAATAGTTGCTTTAAAGTAGATACTTATGCAGCTAGATTGATAGGTACAAGTTTTCCACAGGTTGTAGCCAGGTGGGGGTTGGTCTCTTCTCCCAGGCAACCAGCACCAGAACAAGAGGACACAGTCTCAAGCTGTGCCAGGGGAGGTTTAAGATCGAGGTGCGGAGAAAGTTCTTCACAGAGAGAGTTATTGGTCATTGGAATGTGCTGCCCAGGGAGGTGGTAGAGTCACTGTCCCTAGAGGTGTTCAAAGAAGGACTGGACGTTGCACTTGAAGTCATGGTTTAGTTAGTCATGAGATGTTGGGTGATAGGTTGGACTGGATGATCTCTGAGGTCTTTTCCAACCTTATTGATTCTATGATTCACTGTGCAATGCACATGCAGTATATGCATGGTTCTGAGGTCAAACAGAACCAAGGTACTATACATACATAGGGATCAGTGTTCTTTCATTTCAGATTATTAAATATTTCATAAAAGTTCTCCAGCCCTCATAGTGAGACAGAAGTCATAACACCTCCTGTACTCTTCTATGTTTTGTATTAGCTCAGAAAAAGCACAAAGTCAGTGTCATTTTCCTTACACACTTCACATACATATTTTTCTACTCAAAAGGTAGTAATAGGACTATCACTACTAGGTGCTAGCTTCATGGAGATCAGACTAGTCACTGGAATTTAAGTAGCACTCAAGTGGGTACTGCAGCCCATACTGGGCTCTGTACTGCTGACACCCACATCAGACAGTTCACACCACTGCTGCCACATCTATGACACCTTTACAGACAAATAGTCAAGTTGTTACTACTACCAACCATTAATATTTTCTGAAGGCTACCAGGTACCATTATCATCCAAATTCATGTAGAAAACAACTGCAGTGCTGCACATCACTTAACATGGCCTACAAAACACCTGTGAGGCAAAGGAAACACTGATGGAGATGAGATCTTTGAGTTTATTGATGTTATGGAAGGACAAAAGGAACTGTATGGAAGGTGGTATCCTGCACCAAGTACAACTGAAGGAGCTTTAACCTTGTCACCCAAAGGGTGTATCTGCATCTGGATCACTGAAAACAAATTAACTACATTAGTACCTTCTTGTAATTTATACAAATTACAACATTTTTGTTTGCTTTTAATTATGCTTCCCAACTTTGTCAATAATTCATTACATAGCAAGGCAGGGAACCATTTATCAAAGAGGCAGCAAACTGTAAAGGGTCAAATACATAAATAGAAGCATCACTGGCCTACAGAAATCACTGCCAATTAGTGATAGTTTCAAGATTCTTGATGTATTTGCTTTCAGTCCTGGGAAGATGAAAAAATGGGTCATCCTTTTCACATTGTCCTGCAGACAGTAAAATCTGGTAAAATAACATGAGCTTGTTAGTTTCAGTTGGTAATTTCTATCATTTTCATGAACCGTTATCACTCAGCTGAGAAATGCAGTACTAAGGGTATGAAAGAATCATACACTCAGGGTAAAAAATACTGAAAGATATTTTTTGACAGTTCAATACAATGAGAAATGAAGTCATGGTGTGATGTGAAGTTAAAGAAAATGTGTTCATTCCCATAGGTGGCTAGAAAGCAGGACTTTGTCTTCTTTAACCCTGGGATACTTTGTAAGACACTGGGAATGCTGGCAACAGTTATGGAAGGCCTATCTCAAAGCAGGGAAAAGGATCCTGGGGCAACAGCTAAGGGGATTGTCAATAGGGCTTTAAACTAGAGCTGAAGGGAGATGGAGATGAAATTGGGCTTGCTAAAGACAGCCCTGCGAATGCTAGTGAGGTTTGGGAGCTGGCCACCTCAGTAGAGGTGGGAATAGTAATCTGTGTGTCACTAAAGACACAATAGTTGGTAGAATGGTCACTATGGAAGAGTTCCTGAATAGCCTGCTGGGATTTAGGATCAATCTCCCTAAAAAGGTGTCAAGATCATTATCCCAGCTGAAGTGCACCCATACTAATGCACGCAGCATGGGTAACAAGCAGGAGGACCTAGAAGCCACTGTGCCCCAGGGCAACTGAGACACAGTAGAATAGAATAGAATAGAATAGAATAGAATAGAATAGAATAGAATAGAATAGAATAGAATAGAATAGAATAGACCTTTGAGATCATCGAGTCCAACCTATCATCCAACATTATCTACTCTCCAGCCAACATGGATTTAGGAAGGACAGGTCCTGCCTCACCAACCTGATCTCCTTCTATGAGCCTGGTGGATGTGGGGAAGGCTGTGGATATAGGATGTGGTCTGCCTGGACTTCAGCAAGGCCTTTGACACTGTCCCCCAGAGCAAACTCCTGGCCAAGCTGACAGCTTGTGGCTTGGACAGCAGCACTCTGTGCTGGGTTAGGAAGTGGCTGGAGGGCTGAGCCCAGAGAGTGGTGGTGAATGGTGCCACATCCAGCTGGCAGCCAGGCACTAGTGGAGTCCCCCAGGGATCAGTGCTGGGCCCCATCCTGTTCAATATCTTTATTGATGATCTAGATGTGAGGACTTGAGTCAGTCATCAGTAAATTTGCAGATGACACCAAGCTGGGAGCAGGTGTTGATCTGTCAGAAGGTAGAAGGGCTCTGCAGAGGTACTTTGACCAGCTGCACAGATGGGTGTGGCGGCTCAGGCTGGATGCCCTGCCCCTGATTCCACCGCACAAGACACACCTCCAGTGTCATGAAGGGTCCAGCCCAGTGGGTGGGCACAGGAAGCCAGGTATTTAGTCCCATAATGCCCTGCTCCCTTATAAGACATCAGCGAGGGGCCCTGCACTCTCTCTTTCTTCCCTCACCGCTACCTGGTCATGAGGTGAGGCCAACTTGTGGCCTCTTGGGCCTGGTTAGGCCCAAGGTCGTGGGGAGGAGAAAGAGCCCTGGGGGTTTTGGGTGTCCCCTCAGGTGGGGATGGGATGCCTTTGGGATCTCTCTTTTGTCACTGTGTTTGTGGTTCTCTGCTTTTCTATTTAAACGTTCCACCACTTCTGCAGTCCACTTGTCTGAGTCTCATTTTTCGCTTGTGGTGGGAGAATCAGCCTTTTCAACCTGCCACAATGAGCAGAGTCCAATGGGATGGCATTCAACAAGTCCAAGTGCCGGGTGCTGCACTTTGGCCACAACAACCCCAGACAGAGCTACAGGCTGGGGTTGGAGTGGCTGGAGAGCTGCCAAACAGAGAGGGACCTGGGGGTGCTGATTGACAGCCGCCTGAACATGAGCCAGCAGTGTGCCCAGGTGGCCAAGAAGGCCAATGGCATCCTGGCCTGCATTAGGAATAGTGTGGCCAGCAGGAGCAGGGAGGTCATTCTGCCCCTGTACTCTGCCCTGGCTAGGGCGCACCTTGAGTACTGTGTCCAGTTCTGGGCCCCTCAGTTTAAGAAGGACATCGAGACACGGTGGAGTCACCTTCACTGGAGGTGTTCAGGAGGAGAGTTGATGGGGTGCTTGGCTGCATGGTTTAGTTGTTTAGGTGGGTTGGATTGGTTGATGGGTTGGACGTGATGATCTTGAAGGTCTCTTCCAACCTGGTGTATTGTATTGTATTGTACTGAACATGTCCAGAGAAGGGCAACGAGGCTGGTGAGAGGCCTTGAGCACAAGCCCTGTAAGGGGAGGCTGAGGGAGCTGGGGCTGTTTAGCCTGGAGAAGAGGAGACTCAGGGGAGACCTCATTGCTCTCTACAACTACCTGAAGGGAGGTTGTAGCTAGGAAGGGTTAGTCTCTTCTCCCAGGCAACTAGCACCAGAACAAGAGGACACAGTCTCATGCTGCACCTGAGGAAGTTTAGGCTTGAGGTGACAAGAAAGTTCTTCAGAGAGCTGTTAGCCATAGGAATGGGCTGGCCAGGGAGGTACTGGAGTCACCATCCCTGGATGTGTTCAAGAGGGGACTGGATGTGGCATTTGCTGCCATGGTTTAGTAGTCATGAGGTCTTCGATGACAGGTTGGACTGGATGATCTTTGAGGTCTTTTCCAACTTTATTGATTCTATGATTCTAATCTAGTAAACCATGGCACCAAGTGCCCCATCCAGTCTCTTCCTAAACACATCCAGGGATGGTGACTCCAGCACCTCCACAGGCAGCCCATTCCAATGGCCAATCACTCTTTCTATGAAGAACTTCTTCCTAACCTCCAGCCTAAAACTCCCCTGGTGCAGCCTGAGACTGTGTCCTCTTGTTCTGTCTCATGTTGCCTGGGAGAAGAGACCAACCCCCATCTGGATACAACCTCCCTTCAGGTAGTTGTAGACAGCAAGAAGGTCACCCCTCAGTCTCCTCTTATCCAGGCTAAGCAACCCCAGCTCCCTCAGCCTCTCTTCATAGGGCTTGTGTTCCAAACCCCTCACCAACTTTGTTGCCCTTCTCTGGACATGCTCCAGCAAGTCAACATCCTTCCTAAACTGAGGGGCCCAGAACTAGACACAGGACTCAAGGTGTGGCCTAACCAGTGCTGAGTACAGGGGCAGAATGACCTCCCTGCTCCTGCTGGCTACACTATTCCTGATCCAATGGCATCCTTGCTTGTCCTTCTTGGCCACCTGGGCACACTGATGGCTCATGTTCAGCCTACTATCAACCAGTACCCCCAGGTCCCTCTCTGCCTGGCTGCCCTCCAGCCACTCTGACCCCAGCCTGTAGCACTGCATGGGGTTGCTGTGGCCAATGTGCAGAACCTGGCACTTGGTTGCATTAAATCTCATGCCATTGGAATCCAACCATCCAGCTGGTCAAAGTCCCTCTGCAGAGCTCTCCTAACCTCTAACAGATCAACACCTGCTCCCAGCTTGGTGTCATCTGCAAATTTATGATGATGGACTCAATCCCCTCATCCAGATCATCAATAAAGATATTGAACAGGATGGGGCCCAGCACTGATCCCTGGGGCACACCACTACTGACTGGCCGCCAGCTGGATGTGGCACCATTCACCACCACTCTCTGGGCTCAGCCCTCCAGCCACTTCCTAACCCAGCACAGAGTGCTGCTGTCCAAGCCATGGGCTGCCAGCTTGGCTAAGAGTTTGCTCTGGGGGACAGTGTCAAAGGCCTTGCTGAAGTCCAGGTAGACCACATCCTACATCCACAGCCTTCCCCACATCCACCAGGTGGGTCACCTGATCATAGAAGGAGATCAGGTTGGTGAGGCAGGACCTGTCCTTCCTAAATCCATGCTGACTGGGCCTGATCCCTTGGCCATCCTGTAAGTGCTGTGTGATTGCACTCAAGATGACCTGTTCCATAATCTTGCCTGGCACTGAGGTCAGGCTGACTGGCCTGGAGTTCCCTGGCTTCTCCTTCCAGCCCTTCTTGTGGATGGGTATCACATTGGCCAGTTTCCATGTCATCTGGGACCTCTCCAGTGAGCCAGGACTGGTGAAAAACGATGGAGAGTGGCTTGGCCAGCTCATCTGCCAGCTCTCTCAGCACCCTAGGATGGATCCCATCTGGTCCCATGGACTTGTGGGGATCCAAGCAGATAAGAAGGTCTCTAATTACTTCCTCCTGGATTACAGGGGGACTATACTGCTCCCTGACTCCATCTGTCAGCTCAGGAGGCCAGTTGCCTGGAAGGCAACCTATGCTGCTATTAAAAATTGAGGCAAAGAAGGTGTTAAGTACCTCTGCCTTTTCCTCATCTTTAGTTACAACATTCCCCTCAGTGTCCACCAAGGAGTGGAGGTTGTCCTTGCCCCTCCTCTTGCTATTAATATATTTATAGAAGGATTTTCTGTTGTCCTTCATAGCAGAGGCCAGTCTAAGCTCTAAATGGGCTTTTGCCTTTCTAATTTTCTTCCTGCAAGACCTAGCAACATCCCTAAACATTTCATGGGTAACCTCTCCTTTCTTCAAAGGATGATGATACACCCTCTTTTTTTTTCCCCTTAATTCACACAGAAGTTCATTGCCCAACAAGGATAGTTATTATGGAAACATGGTGGGTACCATGATGTGTACCAGCTCTTCAAAACAGACAGGCAAGGACGAGGCGGCGATGGAGCAGTCCTGTACATCAGGAAGCGATACGACTGCCTGTTGTTTAGTGGTGGAAATGATAATGAGGAATGTCTATGTGTAAAGATCAAGGGGAAGGCCAGTGAGGTAGACACCATGGTGGGAGTCTGTTACAGACCACCCACTCAGGATGTTGAGGCTGATGAAACACTCTACACGCAGCTGCATAATGTTTCACAATTGCTACCTCTTGTTCTGGTGGAAGAGTTCAACTTTCCAAATGTCTTCTGGGAACACAATACTGCAGAGAGTGAACCACCCTAGAAGTTCCTCAAGAGATAATTTCCTAACACAGCTGGTGAAAAAGCCAACTAGGGAAGGAGCCCTACTGGACCTCCTGCTTGTTAACAGGGAAGGACTTCTGGGGGATGTAAGAACTGGAAGATGTCTTGGGACAGTAACCACAAAATAGTAGAGTTTTCAATTTTCAGATAAGTAAAGAGGGGTGTTAGAGAATAGCTACCTTGGACTTCCACAAGGCAGATTTTGGCCTGTTCAGGAGGCTGCTTGATGCAATCCCCTGGAAGGCCATCCTGCAGGCAAAGGAGTTGAGGAGGACTGGGAACTCTTTAAGAAGGAAAATTTAAAGGCACAGGAACAGGTCATCCCCATGTTCCCAAAGATAAGCCACCAAGGAAGGAGACCTGCATGGTTGAATAGAGCTCTGGCTGGAGCTCAGGAATAAGAGGAGTGTTTATAGCCTTTGGAATAGGGGACAGGCCAGTCATGTGGACTGTAAAGATGTAGTGAGACACTGCAGGGAGAAAACTAGAAGGGTGAAAGAACAGCTCAAACTTAACCTCGCTACTGCTGTGAAAGAAAATATGATGCTATAAATAGACCAAAATCACAAGAATAGCTAAGGAGAATCTCCATTCTTTAATGGATGCAGGAGGAAACATAGTGACAAAGGATGAGGAAAAGTCTTAGGAACACAATGCCTTCTTCGCCTCAGTCTTTAGTATCAAGGAGTATCCAAACATCTGAGCTGGAAGGCAGGAAAGGGGAGGGAAATTGGCCACAACAACCCCAAGCAGTGCTACAGGCTGGAGTCAGAGTGGCTGAAGAGTGGCCAGGCAGAGAGGGACCTGGGGGGACTGGTTGATTGTAGGCTGAACATGAGCCTGCAGTGTGCCCAGGCAGCCAAGAAGGCCAATGGCATCCTGGCTTGCATCAGGAACAGTGTGGCCAGCAGGAGCAGGGAGGTCATTCTGCCCCTGTACACTGCACTGGTTAGGCCACACCTTGAGTCCTGTGTCCAGTTCTGGGCCCCTCAGTTTAGGAAGGATGTTGACTTGCTGGAACGTGTCCAGAGAAGGGCAACAAAGCTGGTGAGGGGTTTGGAACACAAGGCCTATGAGGAAAGGCTGAGGGAGCTGGGGTTGCTTAGCCTGGAGAAGAGGAGACTGAGGGGTGACTTTATTGCTCTCTACAACTACCTGAAAGGAGGTTGTAGCCAGGCAGTGGTTGGTCTCTTCTCCCAGGCAGTCAGCACCAGAACAAGAGGACACAGTCTCAGGCTGTGCCAGGGGAGGTTTAGGCTGGATGTTAGGAAGAAGTTCTACACGGAGAGAGTGATTGGCCATTGGAATCGGCTCCCCGTGGAGGTGGTGGAGTCACCTTCACTGGAGGCGTTCAGGAGAAGACTTGATGGGGTGCTTGGCTGTATGGTCTAGTTGTTGGGTGGGTTGGATTGGTTGATGGGTTGGACGCGATGATCTTGAAGGTCTCTTCCAACCTGGTGTATTGTATTGTATTGTAAATGAGGGCCCCCATGCCCCAAGGAGATAAGGTTTGTGACTTGTTACACCATTTACACTCACACAAGTTTATGAGACTGAATGAGATCTAGCCAAGGGTGCTAAAGGGTGCTAGCAGAAGAGCTTGCCAAGCTATTCTCCATCGTGTTTCAGCAGTCCTAACTAACTGCTGAGGTCCCAGTGGACTGGAGATTAGCAAATGTGATGCCCAAATACAAGAAAGGCTGGAAGGAGGGTCTGGAAAACTACAGGCCTGTCAGTCTTGACCTCAGTATGGAAAGCCATGGAACAGATCATTATGAGTGACATCATGTGCCACGCATGGGAAAAGATGATTTGGCACAGTAAACATGAGTTTCTAAAGGGCAAATCTTGTTTGACCAGTCTGTTCTCCTTCTATGACAAGGTGACCCACCTAGTGGAAGAGGAAAAGACTGTTGATGTTAT
This sequence comes from Picus viridis, assembly GCA_033816785.1. NCBI lineage: Eukaryota > Metazoa > Chordata > Aves > Piciformes > Picidae > Picus > Picus viridis. The sequence continues at coordinate 69,063,598 of CM066606.1, read as the reverse complement.
CTACCTTGACTTTAGTAAGGCATTAGACAGTTTCACACAGCGTCCTCCTGGAGAAACTGACTGCATGTGGCTTGGATATGCACACTGTTTGCTGTGAAAAGAACAGTCTGTGACCCTACCACACAGTCTTAATGGTTGGGTCCAGAAAGTGGTGGCCAGTTACAAGTAGTGTTCCCCAGGGCTCAGTACTGGGGCCACTTCTGTTTAACATATTGATCAACAATCTGGACAAAGGAATTGAGTGCACCCACAGGAAGTCTGTAGATGACACCAGACTGGGAAGGAGTGTTGATTTGTTTGATGGGAGGAAGGCTCTAAATTTATAGCAGAGACACCATAGATGTATTATGAGTAATTCATATATGGTTTGAAGTGTTTCTTATAAAAGGAATTTTTCAAAGCTAGTTGTCAAATGCCAATTCAAAAATACAATACACAACATTAAATAAGCAATTCAATTGCCCAGCTTTTAATTTAGAGCACCTAATTGACACTTCAGGCATTACTTTTGATTTCTAATATTGTTTTAACTGAAAGAAGAAATCTGTAGTATAGACTAGGCACTGCTAATCCTGAGGAAATGGTAAAGCAGCCTGGTGAAGCAATCTGTCAGTCTAAGTCACAGACAAAGCACTTAGTTTTTTCACTTCCTTCAGTACCATTCTGCAGCTACCTGAAATTAGAGGTCTATGTTATTCCGGAATTTTAAAATAGGGAGAATGACTGTCACAGGAGATAATATTGACATAGTTATGATTTAACACCATCTTGACATTTACTGATGGGTGAGAGATCAAAAGCAGCACTTAATGATTATCCAATTTAAAATTAACAAGATGCCTCAGTACAGTATGTTGTAATCAAAATACCAACTTAATTACAGATTCAATGATAACAAGATTCACCTAATTTACTGAAAGGTATCCTGAATCAATAGATAGATACCGATATAACTACAAAGCATATAAGGCATATGAATACACAGTTATTTGGATCTAGGGAATATATGTGTACACCCACACCTGTAAAAGCAAACATGTATGTTCAGACACGCAGATAAGTAGAGAGGTGGATGAAAGAGAGGTAGCCTATAGTTAAAATTTTCTTCTTGAGTTTAGAGCAAATATTCTCAATGCTTCCAGCATGCTCAATGGACATTAATTGAGTCTCAAGTACTCTGACCTCATTCCGGTCATCTTTTGAACAGTTTGTACCTGAGAGGTGTCCTCGTTCAGGGGAGTTTCTGGACACGGCCCACTTTGATAAAGGATAGTTCAAAGGGTCTCTCTTTAGGATCACTATTTATATGATACACCAATTGTCTGAAACCCTAATCAGGTATATCTCCAGTCTGGTCCACCTCAGAAGCCAAAACATTCTTGTATTTTTTGCCCAGTTGCACAGACGCAAAACTTGCTAACCTTCAAAATTTGATACCAGCCCCCAGTAGGCCACACCCCAAGTGCAGATATATTAGGCTCTCAGAACTCAGATACAGATGTACTAAGCTATCAGAAGATGACTAACTCCCAAGTGATAGGGAAACAAGCACAAGTTTGTGAAAGCAGGGGCCGAGCACAACAAGGTGACTTAATGTTCTGGTTTGCTGTCTGTCACGAGCCATGCATAATTTAGCCTAGGCTGTGTCACAGCCTAGAAAAAGGAAGGGGGAATCACGTCAGATCTTGAGAGTGTTTCAAGTGACTGAAGGACCATATCACCACATGGAATCTTTTGGTGTGGGCATCCTCCTGCATGCTGGGAAGTAGTCTGAAGTCAGCTTAATCAGCAGTGTCAAGCAAAGCAGCTCCCAGGCTGCCTTTTCTCATGTTCCCACACCATACAACAGATTGAAGTGGCTTCACAAAAGCAGAGCATAATAGCCCTCAGCCTAGGTTACAGATCTTGTGGCTGCCTACATGATTTCTTTGCTAGCAGCTGGTAGATGAGCTGCTGCCTTAGAATTGTCCCAATTATTCTGTGGCTTCTGCCCAGTAACCAAAATCACAAAACGGTATGGATTGAAAGGGGCTTCCAGAGACACCTAGTTCAATCCCCCTGCTAACACTAATATGCCTAGATGTGGTTACATGGGAACTTGAACCAGCAGGTTTTGCAAATCTCTAGAGGACACTCCCTAGCCTCTCTGGGCAGCCTGTTCCAGTGTTTTTCTCTCCCTCAGAGTGAAGTTTCTCCTTAAGTTCAAGTGAAACCTCCTGTTTTAATTTATACCCATTGCTCCTTATCCTATCATGGGGCACCACTGAGGAGAACCTAGCACAACCCTCATGACCTCCAGCCTTTAGATATTTATATGCCAGGCCTGGTTTCCTTCCAAATAACCAATGTCCAAACTTTGTTGTTTAAATAACAGAGTGCACAAAATCCTGCATTAGATATTCACATTGTGTTAGCCCAGAGCACAGAAATAAAATGTTCAATTACATCTGAAGGGAACAAAAAGTGTATTTGTATATTTATCACTATACTTTAAAGATTGAATAGTCATTAAATATGCATAAAAGAATGTAAATTAAATTAAAAAGCCACAGGCAATTTTCAAACACAGGACTTCACCACTTCAGCCAAAACCTTTACCACGGTACTCTGTTGAGATTAAACGTACACTTAAACTGGAGGTTTCACATAGCTTCTGGGAAAAAAGCAATTACTTTTTCAGAGTAATTAGTATTTATTTCCCCTTTTGCACCTGATACAACATTTTCATCCCTGCAAACCAGATGATGCAAATAGGCTGCATACTTTTTTCTAGTCCCACTATCTGCAGCCTTTGCTGACAACTTCCATACAGCTTCCCGAGAACATTTAGGTATTTAATGAAATCAGTACCTAGTTTCCCTTTGTGATTAATAACTGACTTAAAGAATCATGTAGCATTCTGTGTATTCATCTGTGAGTGCCTGTGTTAAGTGGAACAAATTAATTGTGATATTTAAAATTACTCATTTTAGAAGTTAAATCTGTCCTGACACTAGTACCATGCATCAACAAAATAAAACAGGCTGTTAGTTTACTGTGAAATTCATGCTGTTATTATTATGTATATAGCTTAATTGCCAGGATGATTGTAAAACAAGTACATAAAAGTATTTGTTTTCTTGTGATTTTGAGTTGAGTTTTCTGTTGATTTTGAGCCATTGTGGTTGTCTTGGAGTCTTGCATAACAAGAGCACCAGGCACAGGTTCAATCCCAGCTTTCCTGAAAGCAGGAACCTTTCTTAGCAATCTCCCTTGCTACACTAAATTCGCCTTGACACATAGGTATAAACTGTACAGTTTTCCACTGAGGCTTTGCCTACTGTTTTTATATTGTTAAAGGGACTTTGTACCCCACTGTAGCCAGTAAGGAATTGCATTAGTAAGAGTAGCACACTCTTTATCTTCTGTGTTCTTCACTAGGAGTTTAGCTGGTGAAAGACTGTCTAAAATCAGTGAAACATTTCACAATTTGAGGTCGTAGCACTCTTACATGTTTACCTCATTTCTATGGACTCAGCACTGAGATAATCACAGTATCAAGTATGACAAAGAAAATGATGTTCCTTTCACTCAGTTTGCACATTTATATCAGAATAGAGCTTGGTTTATCTCCTGTAAACTAAGAAATTACAAACAGTCTCTCATTTGATAACATAATATTCAGTTAAATTGCAACTCTGGTTACAGAACAGTACAGGAGGAGAAAGGGAGGTGGTGGAGTCACCGTCCCTGGAGTTTCAAGAAGAGACTGGACGTGGCACTTGAAGCTATGGTTTAGCAAACAATTACCTTAGTGTGACACTCTACATTATTCATGATTATGTCAGCTTGACACAGAAGCATCAAATACGTGCATCTGCTCTGAAAAGCTAAGGTAAAACCTGAGAATGCTTACATTTACCTAATAAATAACTGTATTTCAGCAGGGAAAAAAAATAAAGTTTTTTAGGAAGAAAACAGTATATTTATAGCATTACTGTTGGAGAGTGATAATTTATACAGTAGGGTAATCACAAAAGATTCAGGCTGTTAAATAACACGCTCATATGCTGAACAGAACATCAAAAACATAAGAATCATCACAGATAATAAAATGTTACCATAGACTTGACCACAGAAATACAGCTCTTAACATATTTGGTTTATGAGTACAAAGTTTAAAAAAAACACCTCAGAGCAATGCATTTTTAAATGGCTTTGAAATGCCTGATTTTCAGTTTAAAAGGTCCAACAAAGCTGAAGATAACAACTCTACACCAGACTAAAGGGTTAAAATACTGAGTACAGAAGTGCTTAACTCTTAGTTGTTTATCACGAGTGGGATCCACCATCCCAGGGTAAGCATGAGAACAAGGCTCTTCAAAACTCACTAACAAGTAATACTAGAGGAACAAGCATTAAACTTCATTCTTCTGATGGACTTGGACAACTTCCCTGATCGGTAAAACAGTGGTTAGGTTTTTCTGAAAGGGTAAGAGGTCTGAAACCTGACTTGAAGGTAGGCTGCTGTAGACACCTTTCTCCCAAATCCCTGCCAGTAGTTTCCCTCCCTGTGCCAGCAACATAACGAGCCAAGAAAAACTGGACTGTTGACCACCAAACTGACGTGCACCACAGTTGCATGTACCACAAATTTTCTTTTGACTTTGCTTACTTTTCTTCTCCTTCTAAGAACTCTATTATCCTTCACTAGCAGAAATGACTGTCATGTAATACTATGGATTGGATAAGCTGTTAGTTACATAAATTAGCAAAATCTCTTCACAATAATACTGGGTTTTGGTGGAGCATGGTCCACCAGCATAAGCTGTGCATACTCCACAATGAAAAATTCTTGAGTGTTATATAACTATAGAAGGCTGAGGATGCACACCAGAAAAAATGGAAGACTACTTCCTGTCCATTAGAATGACAGCATATATGTTACACTACCTGGCAGGATGGGAAAGACATCATCCTGGCTAGCATCCAGAAACCCTTATGCAGGTGTCTTGTAGGCTTTTTTACAATTCAGCATGGGATAATATTCTCATTCAACATATTCTGTGCAGCTAGCCTGGATTTGTCAAAGGCAAAACCTGCTTGACCAACATAGAACCATTCAGGTTGGAGAAGACCTTCAAAATCATCAGGTCCAACTATTAACCCTACTGTACAAGTTCAACACTAACCAGTACCACTAAGAGCCACATCTAAACAATCTTTAAACACATCTAGGAGTGGTGACTCAACCACCTCCCAGCACAGCCTGTTCTGATGCCTGACTACTCTTTCAGTGACATTTTTTTTTCCCTAATGTCTACCCTAATCCTACCCTGGTGCAGTTTGAGTCTGTTCCCTCTTGTTCTGTCACTAATTAGCCGTGCAAAGACCAGTACCTACCTCCCTACACTGCCCTTTCAGGTAGTTGTAGAGGGTGATAAGGTCTCCCCTCAGCCACCTCTTCCTCAAACTAAGCAGTATTGGTTCCCTCAGCCACTCTTCATAAGACTTACTCTAGACCTATCACCAGCTTATTTGGTCTTCTCACCTCCTCCAGTGCCTCAATGTCTTTCTTGTAGTGACACAGTACTTGACATGTGGCCTCACCAATGTCAAATACCAGGGGACAATCACTTCCCTACTCCTGCTGGTCACACTGCTTCTGATACAAGCCAGAATGCTATTGGCTTTCTTTACCACCTGGGCACACTGCTAGCTCATATTCAGCCACTTGTCAATTAGAACTCCCAACACTCTTCCTGCTGTACAGCTTTCCAGCCACATTTCCCCAAGCCTGTAGTGTTGCATAAGTTGTTGTGGCCCAAATGCAGGACCCAGCACTTGGCCTTGTTGAAGAACATACCACTGACCCCATTGACCTAATCTAAGCCTCTCTGTAGAACCTCACTACCCTCATGCAGATTAACTCTCTGTGGTGGAGTAGGAAGGTTCCCCACACACACACAAAAGAATCCACAGCTAACTCAGCCAGAGAAGCAGATGAAAGCTGTATTTTACAAGCAGAAAATGGAATGCAATGAATATGTACAAAAACATACAATATTTACAATATATACAGAAATATACAGCAACGTATGTAAAACAGGAGACCTTTCCCCAACCCCCCCCCACCGCGGCCAGGGGGGTTCGGCCTGTCCCTCCCTTCTCCCTCCCTACCTCCCCTTTTTCCCAAAAGGGTTAGAGAGAAAGAGAAAGGAAGGTAATTAAAAGGGTGAAAATTTGTTAAGCTCGAAAAGCGTTAAGTTTTCTTATCTGGTTAGCAAGAATCGTCCCTGCGTAGCAAGCTGTCGCTTCAGAGAGAGAAAAGCAGTCCAGCTCACAGTACAGGGGGAAGAAGAAGACTGACTGCCCCCCCACCCCCCACCCCCCGACTGAAAGACTAAGCTAGAACTTACAGCTGGATTCTGACAATGAAATTGGTTTAGCATATCTTTGTTTTCATTCAAATATCAAAAACATTCAGCCAGAGTGTTCAGAAAGTGTCCCTCTCTTAAAGGCACAGCCTAAACTGGTCACACTCTCCCACCTAATTTAGTATCAACAGCAAATTTACAAATGGTGCTCTCTAACTCCTAATCAAGATCATCAATAAAGGCATTAAACATATGTGCTCCTAATACTGAGCCCTGAGAAACACCACTTGTGACCATCCACTAGCTAGTTTTAACATGATTGACATCTCTGGAGAAATTATTGTCTCTGTGGACAATGTTGTTTACCTTGACTTTGGCAAGGCTATTGAAAGTATAACTGGTAGTTAGGAGAAGCACTCTTCAGTGGCTGATGTGAGTGTCAATACAGGTTAACATCTTCATCAAGGATTGACCTGGGACTCTTTAGCCTGGAAAAAACTGTAAGGGGATCTTATAAATGCATATGAATATCTAAAGGGTGGAGACCATGGGGATGGGCAAGTGGGTACTAAGAAGAACACAGAAGGCTTCACTTAACTTAAGGAAGAACTTCTTTACTTTGAGGGTGGCAGAGAACTGGAACAGGCTGCCCAGAGAGGCTGTGAAATCTCCTTCCCTAGAGACTTTCAATACCTGTCTGAATGGCTTCCTGTGCAGTCTGACCTAGGCATACCATGATAGCAGGGGGTTAGAAATAGATGATCTCTGATGGCCCCTTCCAACCACTACCATTCTGTGAATTGAACCATGTACCCTGAGCAAGCTCATAGATGACATGAAACTGGGGCAATGCTCAGTACTTAAGGCAAAGTGGCTAAGGTGTAGTTTACCACAAACTGAAGGTTCTTTACAGAGAACACAGGGCCAGATCCTTTTGAATATATACAAAAAAATTACAAGAGCTACAACTGAAACCACAGTTGTATGTAAAGGAAAAGATTCCTTACAGTAAAGGTGATTAAGCACCGGAACAAATTGCATAAGGATTTAGGATATCCATTCTCAGAGAATTTCAAAACTGTAGTGGAAAAGGTCCTAAGCTAATTGGTCCACTTCTTAAATTTTTCTTGCTTGGAGCCGAAGGTCAGAACAGATGGTCTACAGAAGTCGCTTCTATCCTAAATTTTTCTAAGAGTCTCTGCATGTTCTTCAGATCTCTGTATGTGATAGAGGCTTATGGGGAAGCATAGATGAATCTTCACTGAAAGAGGATAATTCCTACAACAGAGTTTACTTTTTACCAGTATTAATTAATTAATTCTTTGCATTTTTGAAAGTCCAAACATCATTTGAAGAATATATATAGCCTTTGCTGGGAAGCAACCTGGAGCATTTCAATGGTTACCTTCCTATCTCAAAAAGAAAAAAAGCGTACTATATGGTCACCTTCACACCCAACAAGAATACTTAAGAATCTATGCGCACTGTAAGAAGTCCTCTCTGGTTAAGCTAGTTGTGAGTTAAAAAGATATATGTGCAAACATTCAGAAAGAAATTCTTCCTGTGCCCTCAGAGTTCCTGCATAGTGGGGCAAAGACCTCAGAGAATTCCCACAAGGAGCTGAGAATTGAGGCTCTAAGGCATGACAGGGTGGGAAGCATCAACAAGTACTGTCACCTTTTTCATTCTAATAATGAAACCTGCTCAATATACTCACCTAAGATTTTTTCAAATGGTACTATATAAAACAAAATTAAACAAACAAATCATACAGTTTGAAGGAAAAGTGTGGGGGCATTGGGGTCCCAGAGTAGACTGGCTTCTATTTCTTCTATTTGAGGCACTTCATTTATTCTGAAAGAGCTCTTCACTATTCCTCTAGATGCACTTCCCAAAACTGCCTATAAAGGATACCAAAAGGAATTGTCACAATTTCCCTTCAAGCAGAAAATAGCCATGCAATCTCAAACTGATAAACCTCAATTTTGGTGTCAGAAAGGTACCAGAATTTAACTCTTCAGTTTTATTGGCCATAGAATATCAGGGTTTTTTCCCTCCTTTTCCAGATGTAACCTACTTTTGCATATTCATGCAAATAGAAGATGGATAGAGCACTTTATTTCTGAGAATAGCACAAATTCTCTCTCTTTCACAGGTTAAACAAAAAATAAATTACACTGTATTTTGTGAGAGAGTGTGAAAAATGAAAGAGAGGGAGACTAGGTAAACTCTGGTGTCATCTATTTCGAGATAAAATTATTTAGAAAAAAATCACAGAATCACAGAATGTTAGGGGTTGGAAGGAACCTTGGATGATCATTTAGTCTAACTCCCCTGCCAGAGCAGGATCATAGAATCATATCATAGAATCATAGAATCAGTCAGGGTTGGAAGGGACCACAAGGATCATCTAGTTCCAACCCCTGCCATGGGCAGGGACACCCTACACTAGATCACGCTGGCCAGAGCCTCGTCCAGCCTGGGCTTAAACACCTCCAGGGACTGGGCCTCAACCACCTCCCTGGACAACCCATTCCAGGGCTTCACCACTCTCATGGTAAAGAACTTCTTCCTCACATCCAGCCTGAATCTCCCCATTTCCAGCTTCATTCCATTCCCCCTAGTCCTATCACTACCTGAGATCCTGAGAAGTCCCTCCCCAGCCTTCCTGTAGGCCCCCTTCAGATACTGGAAAGCCACAATGAGGTCACCTCGGAGCCTTCTCTTCTCCAGACTGAACAGCCCCAACTCCCTCAGTCTGTCCTCATAGGAGAGGTGCTCCAGCCCTCTGATCATCCTCGTGGCCCTTCTCTGGACACGCTCCAGCACGTCCACATCTCTCCTGTAATATGGGCTCCAGAACTGGACGCAGTACTCCAGGTGGGGTCTCACCAGAGCTGAGTAGAGGGGGAGAAGCACCTCCCTTGACCTGCTGGTCACACTTCTCCTGATGCAGCCCAGGATCTGATTGGCTTTCCGGGCTGCAAGCGCACATTGAGAGCTCATGTCGAGCTTCTCGTCCACCAGCACCCCCAAGTCTCTCTCCTCGGGGCTGCTCTCCAGCCAGTCACTGCCCAGCCTGTATTTGTGCCTGGGATTGCCTCGACCCAGATGCAGGACCCTGCACTTGGTCTTGTTGAAGCTCATGAGGTTGGCTTGTGCCCACCTCTCCAGCCTGTCCAGGTCCCTCTGGATGGCATCCCTTCCCTCCAGCGTGTCCACTGCACCACACAGCTTGGTGTCATCAGCAAACTTGCTGAGGGTGCACTCGATGCCACTGTCCATGTCACCCACAAAGATGTTGAACAAGACAGGTCCCAGGACTGATCCCTGAGGGACTCCGCTTGTCACTGGCCTCCACTGGGACATGGACCCGTTGACAGCCACTCTTTGGGTGCGGCCATCAAGCCAATTCTTTATCCATCTAGTGGTCCATCCATCAAACCCATGTGTCGCCAGCTTGGAGACCAGGAGGTGGTGTGGGACAGTGTCGAAGGCTTTGCTCAAATCCAGGTAAACGACATCAGTTGCTCGCCCCTCATCTATTAATGCTGTCACCTGATCATAGAAGGCCACCAGGTTTGTCAGGCAGGATTTGCCCTTGGCAAAGCCATGCTGACTATTCCCAATCACCTCTTCACTATTCTTCTGAGTCATTAGTGCCTCCAGGAGGATCTGCTCCATGATCTTTCCGGGCACAGAGGTGAGACTGACTGGCCTGTAGTTCACATATACCAGATCACACAGGAATGCATCCAGGCAGGTTTTGAAAATTTCCAGAGAGGGAGACTCAACCATCTCTCTGGGCAGCCTGTTCCAGTGTTCCATCACCCTCACAGAGAAACACCTTTTCTTCATATTTACATGGACCTTTTTACACCTCAACTTCCACCCACTGCCCCTTGTCCTGTCATTGGGCATCACTGAGAAGGGCCTGACTCTATCCTCTTGGCATTCACCCTTTACATACGCAAACATTAATGAGGTCACCCCTTTGTCTCCTCCTCTCCAACTTAAAGAGATCCAGCTTCCTCATTCTCTCCTCATACAGAAGATGTTCCACTCCATTTTTGTGGCTCTGCACAGGATTCTTTCAAGGAGTTCCCTGTCCTTCTTGAACTGAGGGGCTGAGAACTGGACACAATATTCCAGATTTGGCCTCACTAGGTCAGAGTAGAGAGGGAGGAGAACCTCTCTCAACCTACTAACCACACCCCTTATAATGCACCCCAGAATGGCATTGGCCTTCTTGGCCACAAGAGCACATTCCTGGCTCATGGTCAACCTTCCATCCTTTAGGACCTTCAGGTCCTTTTCCCCTTCACTGCTCTCCAATAGGTCAGTCCCCAACCTATACTGATACATGGGGCTTTTCTTTCCCAGAGTCAAAACTCTACACTTAACATCCTTGAGGTCCCTTCCAAACCTAACAATTCTATGATTCCATGATTCTTCCTGCTCAAATCTCAAATCTCTCACGTCTGGAGAGTAGAAGTGTAAACCACTGAAAGAAAATGGGAAATATTTGACATGTAAATGCCAGGTCTTCTAGGTGAGTAGCTGCAGATAAGCAGAGCAATCTGTTAGCAGACGTGTTAAATTATCTGGTAGCATAACGACAGCATTCTTAGATATTCAAAACAGAATAACAAATTTCAGTGTTTCAATTTTGCTTGTTTAATGAGGTTTCTTATAGGAACCAGAAATATTCACCCACTCTGAAAAACATGTCTTCCTTTTTGGTTGGACAGAGATGAACTGCTTGCATTTGAGAGTTTTAAAATTCATCTCTGAGTAAGATCACTTTTTCTGTAATTAGTGAGATTCTAGTCATCTTATTATGATTGTATTTTGCTGCACATAGCACTTATAAGCCACAATTAGCAGGAAAAGCTTTTTTAACTTGTGATCTATACCAGCAATGGTCCAGTTTACTTCTAGTTCTGGTAAACCAGGGCAAAGCCTAAAGACTGTGTGGAAGACAAATACAGTGTTTTCTGGGGAACTCCAGCAAGGTCAGGTGAAGGAGAAACCAAAGACATGCACAATCACACCAGAAGTGTGTGATCCTTTTGTAGGCAAACTACAGACTAAAGAATAAAACACCAAAGTAAGAATCAGTTGAGATGGTAAGGAAAGCAACTCATAAGCACAGGAAAGGTGGGATGCCAAGCATGCTTCACAGGTGGCACCCTATACAGTAGACGGATGCCCTGTGTTAAATGACAAACCAAACCAAACAAAAACCCCAATAACATCAAACACACACACACATACAAAAGACAACCAAAAACCAAGCCACAGCCCCAAAACAACATACATGGAAAAAAAAAACACAAGAGAGGAAGTTTTGACTGATCCAGAGTTAACTATATTTTCCATACAATAATTAAAAAAAAAAAATCAGACTTGCTGTGCATGTAAGTAGCTTATGTTTGTTCACACTGCCTAGCACTTAAATGCTTGTCAATGTTTAGCAGCTCTGACATAAAAAGATAATTCTTATCTATCTTCAAATGAGCATTCTTAAACTGACTTTATAATACTCCTTCAGCATAAAAAGGAAATAGAGGCACGCTTAGACAGACTACCTTGTTCTTTGGCACTTAAAAGAGAAAAATGTCCCAGAGGGCTAAGTAAAGGGAGTAAGAAGACATAGCACAGGAACTATCAAAGAAAAAGGGCTTATGTGGAATTTGCACTTGAATACAAGCTTTTATTGGATAAAACGTCTTACAAGTGATTTTGGATAACTGTTGCCCCTGAGTTTGGAAGGTCTCCACATCAGCTTTCTATCATGGGGGTAACAACAGCAAAAATACCCCAAACAACAACAAAACCAAACAAAAAAGAAAAAAAAAAACACCACCACACACACCACCAAACCAAACAAACAAAAAAGTCCATTCATGAAACGGATTGGCTACAAGCAGCTATCACCACTACTTTCCATAGTTCACAGAAGACAAGCCTTGCGACTTACAGGAGATGGCAATTTTGCAGTATTTCTCCTGAAGGATGCACTTCCAACCACAAGTATCATTCTCAAATACCAGCTTTTGACCATCCAGTCTTTGAATCTTTCCTCCAGAGCTCAGGCACTGCATGCTCAATCCATACTCCTGGCAGAGCAGTCAGCTGGAGTGCATTCTTTGAAGTGTGCTCCCAGGTATCACTCATAAATGGAAACTGACCCTTCAGATGATGTGTTTAAAATTACCCATTAGTTGCAAAATCAAGCACTGCATAAAAACACTTCTGCTGTGCAGTTTAAGAGCTCAGATAATAACAAACTGATAATTCCTCCACCTGTCTCCCCCCCCCCCCCTCTTTCCCTGGTAAGGAAAAGGAAAGAAAATGGAGAAAAGAAAGGAGAATAAAAAGGGGGTAGGGAAAAGGGGAGGAGGTGAATCTTCAAAAGAAATAGTCTGGAATCAGTTTGGAAGTAGGAGAAGTAAATTAGTAAATATTTTAACTATATATATATATACACACACACACATAGCAATAACAGGGAGGGTTTACAAGAGTAAGGGATAAGGATAATTTAGAAAATAAATAAAAACAAACATGGGTGGCCTTGTATCTCCCTGGATGTAAGTGGATTCAGTCCTTTAGAAAGCATCTTGAAAAGAGAACCAGGCCCAAGCATGCAGCCAGAGCAGGAAACCAGCAGTAGCTGATATTCTTTTGAACAGGTGAGGCAGGAGAAGGCGGCAACAGCACCCAAAGTCCCCCTTTTCATATGCTTGCTGGACAAGAAGTGGGGGCATGGAATAGACCACCTTTGACCCGGAGGAACCCTCCTCCTGGGAGGGGAAACCAAGTCCTCTGCATACCTGCATGAAGTTTCTTTTGTCCTCCTGAGGAGGTGGTCTGTTGTAGCCTGCCCCATGCAGGATGCGTGTAACCCAGCACAATGCTCTTGATCTGGAACTGAAGATTTCAGAGCAAGTGGCAGAGTCAGTATGCTTACGCAGATGGGCATAGTATGTGTGATCACCACTGCCCATTCCAAGCACCCACAACCCATATAGCTACACCATACCCAAGCTGTCCTTTTCCAGGGTGTATTTGCAAGCACAGCATCTGAGATGCTTCCTCCTGACCAGCCTAGAGCAAAAGGCACAGGAGCTCAGCCCTAATAGGTCTGTTTCTGCCTGTGGAGAAACTCTCTCAAAAGTCATGTCTTTGGTCATGATCATGTTTTTTATTTAGGTTAACAGTTCACTGATCTTAGTGGTGTCAGATTAGACCATATCACCACTGTTACTCAGGTGTGTGACCCAGTGGTCTATGTCCCCTACTTTGTCAATTCTATCAGTCTCTTACCTCAGGCCAGTAGCTGTGTCTGTATCTCAGTCCAGTATCTATCTCCATATCATGCCCTCTGCACAGAGTACCTGTCCTGAGATGTTCTGCAAGTTCACTGTCCTGAATACTCATCTGTTCCTCAGACACACTCCTTTCACAATACATTAATAACATTAGCTAAATAGGACATATGCCTTAATTAGAATAAAATAACAAACAAACCCCTGCATTATACCATGTGCTGCCCCTTGCCAAGTGACCATATAATCTTATTGTTGTTCTTCCTGTCATTCCTTACCGCCTTATTACACAACAGTTATTCTGTGTCAATAATTAGTTCACACTGCTGCAACAGGAGATAGTCCCTCCGTTCCTTGGGCCCATCTGAACATTTACTAAAATCACAAGGATGTTACAGGGGACAGCAACAACTACTTGGCAAGTCCCTCAAGGGGAGGGATCTCCTGCTCTTTCTCTTCATAAAGACAATTAACCACCTCAAGAAATCATAGAATAGAATCATAGAATCATAGCATCAACAAGGTTGGAAAAGACCTCAAAGATCATCAAGTCCAGCCTGTCGCCCAAGACCTCATGCCCCACCACCTCCCTGGGCAGCCCACTCCAATGGCTAACAAATGTCTCTGTGAAGAACTTTCTCTTCACCTCAAGCCTAAACTTCCCCTGGTGTAGCTTGAGACTGTGTCCTCTCATCCTGGTGCTGGTTGCCTGGGAGAAGAGACCAACTCCCTCCTGGCTACAACCACCCTTCAGGTAGTTGTAGACAGCAACAAGGTCTCCCCATCAGTACTACCCACATTCCAAAAGATCTGCTACCTCAGGCCCTTACCTAATGAGGTTACTAACAACAAATGCAGCTTCTCTTTCTCAGTGCAGTTGTCCTGATGTCAGTGAAACTGCTAATGTGACCCAGGTGAGCATGATTTACCCATAATAAGCACCTAAGGCAATAAGGAGTGTCTATTCCAGTTAAATTAGGTAATGATTTCACAATCCTTCATTTTTCCCAAGTGTTCATCATAGATTTCTTCTACAAACGTTTCTTCTTAAAATGAGACTAGTAAGTAAAATTTAGGCAAAATCATAAAACTTCTTTATATTCTTTAATTGGTTTATTGAGAAAATAAGTCTAAGCTGAAATTTGCTGTGCAGTACCTGACCTTCTACAAAGTTCCTTCTAAATTTAAGCTAAAACAATGTTACGGATTTACTCACCCACTAGATACAATTAGGTAGAGTCATTCTACTTGTTCTCTTTGCCCACTATAATCTTACTGCTTGAGCATTCTTGAAAGCATCTGTACACTAGTAGAATACATTGGATAACTGATCTGTTCTCTCTAACAAACTCAAAAAGCCTTTTATAAAGCATTATTGAAATGACAAATATGAATGTGCTCTTATTTAGGTTGTCAAAGAAGAAATCAATTTAATTAAATGTCTAAAGGTCTTCTACATAACAGACAATACACTGATTATATTTTCCTCTATTTTCTAGTTTAGTGGAATCCAGATTGGTTAAAAAAGGTATAAACCTTTGCTATTAAACAGAATTACAATTATGATGTCATATACTCAACTTTTGGAAGTGGTGGAACAAAGGTTATTTATACAATACAAACTGATCACATAATTGCAGGATCTCCCTTAGCTTTTGCAAGATTCTGATTTCAGTAAGTCCCCAGCATAAATCCACTTCTTATGAAAAGAACCAGGATTAAGATGAAAACTCTGTGTCTGTCTACAAGATGCTTTCAAGGGTTTCTTTTTTCTATTCCTTCCCCAACAGAAAAATCATCACTAGTTGCACGGTCATGACTATTTGCAAGGTCTTCACTAGTTGCAAGTTCCTACTTTGAGATTCTAGGACCTGATTAGGAGAAAAAATAAGCCAAGAGAAGAGTAAATTATGCTACTAAGAGCTCTGAATATTTGCAAAACACTGAAGAAAGAGTTCTCAAACTATTTGACAAATTCCTTCTGAGCTCTGTTTTACTTTTGCAAAAGGTGTATATTATTGTTCCTTAGCCAACAGCCTTGCTGCATATAGTAGTGTGTTAGCATACAGTGGAAAGTCCTGCAGAAGAGCCCCTAAATGCTAAACAGATTGCCAAAGCGACCTTTATCACTCCAGATATAAGCTGGATTGGATACAATATTTAAGAATGTGTTTATTCCACAAACTGTGGAATAAACTATGTCCTTCCGTTCATCTGTTTTAAATGTTTCAGACTATAGATGACCTACAAAGGTCCCTTCCAACTCAAAGGTTTCTATAATCTGGGCTCTGTTTGCCAAATTTGTAATATCTGGACACACAAGAAACATTAAGGGCTCTTGCTGTGTGATATGTTTGCTATTGCTATTACTTAAATTAGCTACTATGTTGGTGTTTCCTCCTACTTCTCCAGCTATGCAGAGGCAGCATGATGCAAAGTTAACCAGTAACTAGTAAAACCAGGATATGGGAGGCAGCTTCCTTTTACTTTTCTCGTTGAAGGACAACGGTTACACAACTTCCTAATGTGCTCCTACATCTGAATCTACCTGGAAAGGGAATCCTGGGGCAAAAGAAGAAACCCAGTAACATGACACTAATATCATTCAAGGATAGATTAGAAAATGGAAGCTTTTTACTGTGTCATTTATGCAGATGATGAGCACTCAAATGCAAGCATGATAAAACATAAAAGTCCGAAAATAAACTATGGTAAAAGAACTTCATGATAGGAAGCTGTTTCCATTGCAAGTAGTAATACAAAACAGGTACCGCATACAAAAGCATAAATCCCCATCAGTGGTGAAAGCATAGGCTCATAAATTAGTGGCTCTAAGAAGGCCGTCCATATCTCACACACAATAGGCAACAATCTCCACATCCTGATCGCCCACCTCACATAGTCTCACAAAGTCTCTGACCATTTAGGAGACTAGGTTCATGGAAACAGGGTGTTTTAGATGCCAATCTCGTTGTTTAGTCATTGGGCTTCTTCCCTCTGAAGACTTCCAGTGAAGATACCAATTAGTGCAAATGGCTTGTAATTAGCAATGATGATTTTTGAAATGTGGATACCTCCTCAGTATGAACAGGAATGAGCCACCAACTCATTTCACATGAAGCAACCATCCAGAGGTAAAGATTTGTAGTTAATAAAGGCCCATGAGAGAATGAAAACAGTGACTCAGAAGAGTAATGCATTGTCTTGCAATACTGGTCCCCAGTGCTAGCATCTCTAATCTAACTGGATCATTGTTAATCCTTTGTTTTACTTAGACTGTGAAAATTTTCTAAACACTTTACTTTTAATTTCCTCAGAGATGTATAATGTGTGTAATAAGTCTGCTGCCTCCTGACATAATACCTTTTCATTATGTGAAGAGGAAGCCACTCTCCCCATGCGTCCTGCTTTTGCCTGTCCCACTCTACTCTTGTCTCCTCCTGTCAGCAAGCTGCCTGTGTGCACTGCTTTCACTTGCACACTGCAAATCCTCTTCTTGACCCACTTCAGCACTGCGCTCTCAGCTCTCCTGGCAGCAGATGTGGAAAGGCTACTAGTAAGTAAGTTCAAGTAACTCTTGTCTGTTCTCAGCTCCATTTAATGTGGAACAGCTCTAGTTTTTCTGGGATTTTGAACTTTTGCACTTGACTCCTTTCTTATTTCTTGATTCCTGTCTCTGTCTTTTCTCTGATCACAACAGTTTCTTTGTTCGGAGCTTCACCTCTGGTCTACACATGTTTTTATCACCATTACAGCATGCCTGCTGTCTCCTCTGTCATCTCCCATCCTGTGTGATATCCCATCCCATAACAAGTTGGTGTGATGGCCACAACTGAAGTGTGGCTGTCAATGGGTCCTTGTCCAAATGGATGACAGAGACAAGTGGAGTCCCTCAGGGATCAGTACTGAAACCAGTTTTGTTCAACATCTTTGTTAGCAACATGGACAGTGGCATTGACTGAACCTTCAGCAGGTTTGCTGACAACACCAAGCTGTGTGGTGTGGCAGACATGCTGGAGGGAAGGGATGCCATCCAGAGGGACCTTGGCAGGCTGGAGAGGTGGGCCCACGACAATCTCATGAAGTTCAACAAGACCAAGTGCAAGGTCCTGCATCTGGGTTGGGGCAATCCCAAGCACCGATATAGGCTGGGCAGTGACTGGCTGGAAAGCAGCCCTGAGGAGAGGGACTTGGGTGTGCTGGTGGATGAGAAGCTCAGCATGAGGCACCAGTGTGCACTTGCAGCCCGGAAAGCCAATCAGATCCTGGGCTGCATCAGGAGAAGCACAGCCGGCAGGTCAATGGAGGCAATTCTCCTCCTCTACTCTGCTCTGGTGAGACCCCACCTGGAGTACTGCATCCAGTTCTGGAGCCCCTATTACAGGAAGGATCTGGAGGTGCTGGGAGGTGTCCAGAGAAGGGCCACGAGGATGATCAGAGGGCTGGAGCACCTCTCCTATGAGGACAGACTGAAGGAGTTGGGGCTGTTCAGTCTGGAGAAGAGAAGGCTCCAAGGTGACCTCATTGTGGCCTTCCAGTATCTGAAGGGGCCTACAGGAAGGCTGGGGAGGGACATTTTAGGGTGTCAGGTCTAGGACTAGGGGGAATGGAGCAAAAACAGAAATGGGTAGAGTCAGATTGGATGTTAGGAAGAAATTTTTCCCCATGAGGGTGGTGAGACACTGGCGCTGGTTGCCCAGGGAGGTGGTAGGAGCCTCATCCCTGGAGGTTTTTAAGGCCAGGCTGGATGTGGCTCTGAGCAACCTGATCTAGTGTGGGGTGTCCCTGCCCATGGCAGGGGTTGGAAACAGATGATCCTTGAGGTCCCTTCCAACCCTACAATTCTATGATTCTGTAATTCTGAGATCCTCTCAGAGTATATTTTGCTGTCTTTGAAACATATTCTTGAGATGATACTCAAGCTTCCACTTGCTCTTTCTTATTTTGTACCAACTGATACTGGATCAGTTCCCCTGTGGCCTTTAGTTACTATCATTTTCTCCTCTGAAGATCACTCACTTCATCCCCTCCTCAGCTCCATGATGACCTTCACCCATGTGGCAAAGGTGGCTGAAAGTGGGTCTCCCCTGCACTGGACCTGCTGCAAGGCCTCTCTGGGGCACCCCACAGCCAGGCCTGCTGTGAGGCTTCCTTCAGGCCTCCTTTGATGCAGGCCTGCTGCGAAGCTTCCCCTGGGCCTGCCTCAGGCCTTCTCAGAGCCTATGCCTGCAGCAAGACCTGTCCTAGGCTTGTCCCTGATACCTGTGGGCTTGCTTCAGGCCTGTCTGCTGCTACCCTACCAAGCACCTCTCTGGCTTTCTCCTCCCTGCCTCCCTTTACTTCCCATGTTTGCTCTGGAGGCGGGTTCAACGTGGTGTCTCCACCTCCCAGGATCTCCCCTCCATTGGCCATCCCTGACAGCCCTCTGCCTGATTTCCTTCCAGGTCTCCCTCTCCTGAGTCATGGTTCTCCAGCACCCTCCCTTCTTCCTGGTGTTATGATCTCCCTCACTTTTTCTAGAACCCCTCTGTAAAGCCTGCATGCTCCCACATACCCTCTTGTGCCATGACTCACCCTCCCATGCTAACCTTGTAATTATTTATAATAAGCAATAACAAGAAGGAGCTGACATGATGTGGAGATGATCAGATGTGAGGATGAGAAGCTCAGAGTAAATGCTTAGACAGAAACAGCATCATATACTACTGAATAATCCTATAATCACTCTGTGTACATTCTCCTTTCCATAACCCCTGCCTGACACTATGACACCCTGTGACAAGCCCTACAAGGAGAGGCTGAGGGAGCTGGGATTGTTTAGCCTGGAGAAGAGGAGGCTCAGGGGAGACCTCATTGCTGTCTACAACTACCTGAAGGGAGGTTGTAGCCAGGTGGGGGTTGGTCTCTTCTCCCAGGCAGCCAGTACCAGAACAAGAGGACACAGTCTCAAGCTGTGCCAGGGGAGTTTAGGCTCAAGGTGAGGAGAAAGTTCTTCACAGAGAGAGTTGTTAGCCGTTGGAATGGGCTGCCCAGAGAGGTAGGGGAGTGTTGTCCCTGGAAGTGTTCAAGAGGGGATTGGACATGGAACTTGGTGCCATGGCTTAACAGTCATGAGGTCTTGGGTGACAGGTTGGACTTGATGGTCTTTGAGGTATCTTCCGACCTTATTGATTCCATGATTGTAAGCACAGACCATCCACCTCTGTTTCCACAGGTTCTCAGCAGTAACAGATGTTGGGACAGCTGAAAATCAGGCCAACATTTTTTATTTTCTATGTAAAACCTCATACACAACTGTTGCAGCTTGTGCTAATATATAATACAAGGCATGGAAATTACCACGATCTTGTCTCAGCTGCCTTGGATTCTCTGTACTGAAAGGTCCAGCCTTTCCTGTTCTATCTACTTGTTGTACCTCACATGCATTTTATACTGCATGATTTAATGTGATGGCAGCCATACAAAGCTGGCCTTGAGGATGATAAGCAAATTGGTTGTTATTTTCCTTAGAAGATCAAACTTGCTTTGATGTCACAAACTTCTTCCCTTCTTCCAGCCACATTGACGATCCTCCTCTGACACAGCAAAGTTTGTAAGACATACTTCCACTTTCTCCTCCTGTCATAACCAGGTGTCTCCAGCAGAGACAGAATCCCACTGCAAAAGCCCTCTCTTTTTGTCTCAAGTGAATGCCAATCCAAACCCATAAGCTTCCTTCAAACTTCTCAAAGTCTTTATTTGTAACAGATAATGAAGAAATCCTTATCAGCATAAGTTGAAGAGGCTACTTTTAAGAGCAGAAAATTTCGTATGGGTAGAATTTTAATGAATTATCATTATTTAGCTATTAATTTCATTCTAATTATTGTGCCCATGAAATCAGTGTTTGAAATGTGATCAGGAGCTGGTGAGGTCTTCCTGAGTCTGCTGTAGGATTGAAAAGGTGACCTCAGAGCTTCTTTTATTCATCTGGTTAACGTTATTGGTCTGGTGTTCATTTGATGTGAAATAACTGTGAACCGAATCCTTCAGAAAAATGATCCCCAGGAGTAATGTTTGAAATTGTCAGTGGAAAAGAAGCAGCCATTTTCATGAATGTTCAGGTTAAGTAAGGGAGCCAGAGCACAGAGTAATCTTCATTTCTGGACCTCCACAAAGAAGGTAGCATTACATGCTGGCAAAGTCGTGGGGAGTACATTCAGTTTGTCCACTGAGAATCCTTCATGGAGACAACAGTAAGGTACCATACTGCTTTTTTAACTCTGAAGGAAAAGTATTTAGTAACTCCTTATTTTGGACAGTTTGGTACCATTAATACTTTGGTGTAAGGTATTAATTTCATTAACTCTTTTATGTTCCCCTCATGACAGTTTAAGCTGTTTCTTCAAATACTAAGTAGGAAAGACCAATAAATAGTCCATCAAGACAATATCTTCCTCATGTTCATATCTACATCATACAGAAAATGTAAGACTTTTTTTTCTGCTGTGATTTCATGGTAGAGAAAGAAAACAGCAATGGTTTCAAGCTTAGCCTAATACTATGTTAGTATGACAGAATCTTTCAAATCAATTTTGTTTCCATATTGAACTAGAGTACACAGATAAATCCTGGAGGCTGAATCTTCACATTCTACTATTATACTTTTCCAAACACTGATGAACCATGATATTTGTTTTCAATATTGTATATTTAAATTAAGTTTAATCTTCTGCTTTCTATGTATTGGCCTAACATTGCAGCAATTCAAAGACATGCCTGCCACTATTGATGTTTAAAAGGTATAGACACTACAAAAAAAAAAAAAACCAAGAAAAAACAAAGCAAGCCAAACCAAACCAAATCAAAACCCCCAAGCAAACAACAAAAAACTAGCAAACAAAACCCAAACAAAACCAAAAACCCACAAAAAACCCCAAAACAAATGAACAACCCACTATGGTCTATGCAATGCATGATTCTGGTTGATTCCTTAGGTATGCACCTAGTTCACAACTACCTATAAGCACCTGATATTTATTTATTTATTTATTCAATATACATTTAGAATCCATCTTATCAGGCAGGGAAATTACAGTTATTGGTGGGCACCTGAAGGATCAATATGTATTTCAGAAGTATGAAAGAGCTTTAAAGCTACTGCTACTTTTTCTACTTTCCTAAGTTACTTTGACAATATCATAAAGTTTGTTCAACATTGAAGAGCAGCGTATAACCCCAGCTCTCAATTATTTTTTTCTCAAATACAGGATATTAAATGTTTTAATGAAATTAAATAATTTCATAACACCCTAAATGAATTACAGAATGCCCTAAAACACATGGCTGACTAGTGTTGTCACTGGATAATGCATTACATTAAGGTTGAAGCATGATCTATTTGAATTATTTCTTTGACTTCTTTTCTGACCTGCTGGCAGATTTGTGCACTTGCCTGTACAAGCATATGCATATGTTTGCAAAAATATATTCTAAGATTTGATAAAAATATTTTGATCAGAGTACAAGAGATTATTTTTTCTTTTCAGCAATTCTCTTTCCTGTGTCCACCACTCATACCTGAGAAACCTATGTGCTGACTTTCACCTAATCCTTTAATCCCTACATTTTCATTCAAGTATACATGCTTTCAAATGAAATGCTGTGCTTGTTCTTGTTTTCAATATAAATGATTAGGATCACTGCCTAACAAGCATAAAATCCAGACCATATAACTTCTTTCAAGAGAAGCCAAGACATTTGTTGTATAGAGGCATAGACAATTTCTTTTCTAATATTAACCTTCCTATATGCAGAATGACAGGAGACATGTCACATGACTGGATAAACATTATTGTTTGAAACAGGATCCACTCTGGGAAAGAATTTCAGAACTCTTTTTCCTCATGAAAGTATTTATATTACAAAGTTTAAGCCAGCTATCCTTCATTAGTGTACTTTGAAATGGGTACTTGTTCTTTACCTGGTCTAAACACCTCTCTTATTTTGCAATATGAAAATACAGTGAGGTAAGGAAAGATTTGAAAAGCACCAAGGTTCTTGATTCACTTAACTGTATTTAAGTGAGTTGCATTAGAATTCTCTGCAACCACCTAGCATCCTACAATAGAATCTGGGGCCTTTAAATCACTTCTAAACATCCTACACTTGAAGTCTTTTTTTTTTTTTTTGTTTGCTTGAATTTCAGCTACATAAAGCTGATTTTGACACTCGAAGAAATTGTAGCAGCTGAACTGAACACACACTTATCCCAGCACACAGGCTTTTTCCTATCTGAAGTACTGTAGCTTATGTAATTTTTGTTTCAAATGCGCACAAACTATGTACTTACTGGTGTCAGAACCAAAAAGGGAGATCTTGCCTTGTAAGAGAAAAGGACCCAGCAGTGGCTGTATGTTTACAGCACAGTTTGGTAAATCCAGCAGTAAAATCAATCATTATCCCCTAAAGAAAGCAGACAGCTGGGAAGCCGAATTCTGCTCACTATAGCAAGTATATATTTAACTTCACCAAATTGCCTAGACCTACATTAATGAATCCATTTGAAGGCCTCATTTAGGTCTTCCTGTCTAGACTTGAGAAGTAAATAAATATTACCTAATGCATGGTATTCAGTATGAGGAAAACAATCACATTTATACACACTACAAGATGAAGCAAGCAATACCTCCTCTGCTCACTGTTTTGGACTGACATCTGTACTTTGTTGTCTGCAGTTCATTACACCAGCTGCCAGCTCCTTGCCTTCAGCCACATTTGACTGAAACACAGATGGCAGCTGAGGTCTGTCTTTCAGAAGGAACCTCATTCAGTCCTATGGAGATCAATCATTATTTGAAGGAAACTATTTGCTGCTGCATCAGAACAGTTGCTTGAAGACTACTGTACATTTAAACAGAGGCCCAGGTGCTACACTATCTACACAGAAACGAGATCAACACACTGTTGGACATATTCCTCTGCACTGAGTCATGAGTCCTCAGAACCCTCACATATTTGCAGTTCAACTGACAAATGGCATTGCCTTCAGCTTAGGAAAGCAATTGCTTTAATAAGTGCATACGTACTAGCAGAGGATATGCACTAAGCAGCAGTATTGGGCTACTTTACAGAGAACTTATGTGAACTATAAATTGCATTTGGTCCAAGTAACACTTGTGGTCATCTAATGTTAACAGCTTAGTAGGATGAGACCGAAGTTGATACTAACTCAGCCTTTAATCCTCTCAATTCTGATTTTTTAACCTTACTGTGGTTACTATTTATCCACGAGTAGAAACACACAATAAAGCACAATAGAGGGGCAGTGACAGATATGGACAACTCATTCTACCATCAAGGTACAGTGATGCTTTAGTCCCTTAATGAGCAAGAGCAATGCTTCCACAGCAACAGAGGAGAAAGCATATACACCTCATTTTATCTACTGTCCACCAAGTATCACCCATAGGGAAGCCAGTTTTTTTCAGTCAGTGTAAAAGACCAGTTCTGAGATACAGTATCTTGAAAGATCCATACTTCAGATTCATCCCCTAGGAAAGTGTATTACTCTACAAGCTCCATCAGCAGTTGCTTTAGAGTTGCTCCTATAACCAGCAGCAGCATACTGGCACTTGTAAGTGGAGAGAAGCTGGTCAAAGAGTTGTCATTCGTAAACTTCTTCGAAATGGTGTAAGATGTTTGGTAATGCAAAGCCTTTTATGTCATGGTGTAAAAAAAATGTGGAGTATGCTTCAGATTTCCATTCTCTTTATTGCCAACAGATTTATATTTTAAATGCCAAGGTTCAAAAAAAAGTTGTGTAATAAATACTTCACTTTAGGCTGTAATAAATTAAAAAATATTAACAAGGAATGCACTTTGCTAGCCACAAGTGTGGGTATTTTTGAAAAATAAGAGAAAGAAAAGTATGGCCATAGTTCACAGTTAAGCAACCAGAAGCTGCTTATTACAGCTATTCCACAACAACAGAAATCTCCCCTCCCTTTCCAGATGCATATTCACAGTTTAACTCCATCAGAAATGCTCTCTTGCAGAGAAAGCAGTCAATCTGCTGAGTTCAAGTCAAAAATATCTTTAACACACAGAGCAAGAAAATTATGGTCCAAGGAACTCATCACAACTTTAGTCCAAGAGTATGCTTACACTTCTAATAGATGTGTGCCCAGCACACTAGAACAGTCAAGTTTTCGTACCACCACACATCCATCACCAACATACTAGGTTGCTTTACTATCCCCACTGTAGATTTCACAGTGAACAAGAAGGTCCATTTGTTTAACGGAGTTATCCCCATCAGTTATATCGCTGCAGCAGCATGTTCAGAGCATATTCCATTCTTTGTTTTAGTTCCAATGAGCATCCAGAAACCAGAAGAGTCGTCAGACGAAATGTTGTAGATATCCTCTCTTCATTGATGTAGGTAAGGAGATACTCTTCACTCTGATTGCAAATGATGATTTTTGTGTGATCATGATAGAAATTCACCTGTAAAAGAGAAGTTCCTGTTTGTACACTCTCAGTTTCTGGCACTAATCTAGTTTTATTGAAATAATGTATTTCAGAAACATTTTCTTTGGTAATGCTACCAAACTTACTTGAAACGTGCCATCATTGAAGAGCATCATTAATGCTTTATCAGATTTAAGCCACTGTAAGAGGTAAAGCCTAGGTCTACGTACATCTGTTAGGCTGGGCAAATCTCCTCCCTAGGAAAGAGAATAGACATTATGTTAAGCACTTCACACTTCAGTGTATTTTCACAACTCAGGATCCAGAAGGTGCTGAACTTACATCCATGAGGTTCTCTTCCATGTAATGAGAGAAGTACTTCAATACAGTTACTTGGCTAATGAACTGTTCAGGAGCCTCTGTAGATGAGAAGACAGAGCACTGCCCCAGTTCAGCATAGTAGTGGACTGTTCTACGAAAGCAGAAAGTAAGGAGATTAGAGATGACAAAAACATATCATGGTTAAACCACCTTAGTGAGCTATCACTGTTGTAATCATTCTTACTTTTTATCTGGCAGAAGGCTCATATGTGCCCCATTGTTGAAAAGGACACCAACAGTGTGATCAGACAACTGGTACCCAAAGCCATACTTGTTGGAGTAGTCCACCCATTTTGTAACCCACTGGAAGGATGTTGTCAGCTGTTCTTTGGGAATGGTGTCTGCTTCTGGCATGTTCTCCAGACATCCTCGTAATACCCTTGCAACTGTATCAGCAACACTTCCCATGGTACTGTCTTCCAGGCCTGTAAGAGAAGGATTATTAGACTTCTAAATCTTTCAGTTATCTTATACTGCAGTTTTAAGTATTACAGCCATTAGGCTTTCCAGTTTCAATTTTCGCAAAACAATTGCAGTAGAAAATTTAGAGCACTGAAAGCAGGAGGGGGCAAGAAAGCAGATGTTCATTTCAAGCTTGTAGGACATGAAGAAAGTAAAGATAAGATTTAGAATTCAAGACAACAGTTTGTTGCACTTACATTCACTGCTACTGCTGCAGCTTCCCAAAGTTCCTCTGACTATCAGTCTAATAGAATCTCCAGACTGCTTAGTCTCTGGCAACGTTCCCGGCTTTGCTACTGCTGTGATAAGAGGCTGGATCTCCTGCAAGATATGTCAAACATGTAACTATCAAACATAATGAGCCAAGGCTTATACACAAATTTTGCATGGCTCTCCTGTTCCTCAACAAATGGTAATTTCAGGGAAACAGGTATTAATGTTTCCAGCAAGTTCAAGGAGCTGCTGTTATACTAAGCATAAAGAAGAATGCCAGGTCTTTCCATTCTTTAGATCTTCAGTTTGCATCTTACATGTTATTAATCAGTCCTCTGCAATCCTGCCCTAGCAAGAGAACAGATGGGTGCAGGTCTGAACACCAAATGGTAAGTTAGTTAGCAATTTATTCTTTAAGAAGTCCTAGTTAATCATGAAGTGAAACCCTGTATTTGGAGTATTGGGAAAGAGCACCTGGCAGACAAGTTACCACACATGACAATGGAGACTAGGCAGATACTGTAATTACTCAAAAGCCAAAATTGACAGTCTCCTTACAAACACTACCATACTTCAGTGAAGCTTGGTTAAGCCCTCTTAAAGCATGTCTGCTAATCATTTAAGCTTGATGATGCTGTGTACAGCCTTAACTCTGATATCCAAGTCAAATATAATTTGATTACAGCTACTTCGTCCAACTAGTATTGAATCTGTATTGAACTGCACTTGTTTACCTCATCTGTCCTCTGTTTGTGAGGTGGCTGGGTTATCGATGTCTTCTTCAAATCATGCCTGAGCTTGTAGATTTCTTCATCTTCTTTAGCTAGTCTGTCTGCAACACAGAAAACAGCACCTAAAACATTGCATACTTCATCAGGAAGTGCTGTTCATTTACAGAAAGCCTAACAAGTTAGCTGCAGAAAGCAGTCTCCATCCAGTAACACCTATACCTGTCACAGTCTCTCAGAACAGCAGTGCCAAACCTTTTGGACTGAACTTTAGGTTGCCAGTATGCCATATGAAGCATCTACTTATATCAGATGACAGAGGTTGCAGGCTCTTTATTGATAGAAGTCAAAACTAACACAAGGGTTCTCGGACAAGCACAAATGCTCTGTTTCTTTCTTACAGCTCTGTTACTAGCACGCCATGATGACAAAGGTAAGTTTCAAGCATAGCTATGGTCCACTTACTATGGGTGTCGAAGTATCTGGCTTTATCCTTTTTACCACCAAAGAGAGCAGCAGCTGCTTTTTTGAAGAAATTTTTAGCAGGACTTGACAAATGGAAATCAGGAACAGTGTGACAACAGCTGGCAGAAAGTCTGTCAGGTGTAAAGCCCTGTGGAAACAATATGCATACACCAATTTTTAGACCACAGAATGCATTCTTAGGGTGGTGAGTTTTTCAGCTGGAATACTTAACAATACATACCTGTAAGAAAAAGTCATGTCTAATTATTTCATCTAAACTGGGCCGATCTTCAGGATTTTTTGACAACATGCTAGCTATTAAGTGTTTTGCAGGTGCCAAGAGAGATGAAGGCAGGCTGTATCTTGCTTCCCTTATGCATCTGTATGTTTCTTTAAGATTTGTTGTCTCAAATGGAGGTCTTCCCAACAGCATTGTATACCTGTTTAAAAGCAAAGAAAATAAATTTTATTTTTTGCACATCCATAATACTTAGACTAATGAGAAGTCTGTCCTAACATGAAGAATTTCTAGAACTAGGATGCATGTGTATAAAGGACTGCACACTGGTGCTGTGCTACATCCCCTTTGAACTCTTGAAAGCCCAGTCCAGTGACAGAAATATTTATTTTCAAAGGCAAGTGAAGTACTTACATTACACAGCCTAAGGCCCAGATGTCAGATTCACAGCCATGCCCTTGTTTGTTGAGGACTTCTGGAGAGAGGTAATTTGGTGTTCCACATATTGTTCTGCAAATCAAAGAAACCACAGAGCTAGTTAGTACTTCAGATAGAAAGGAGAGAAGATATTTTCAGAGGGCTGGTTTTCCTCTCAAGTTTGGACAAGAGCTTAAGATCTTGACTCCTACATGGGAGCTTTATTAACATTTATATTATTAATGTGTTTTGTGCTGTCTTCATGGTACAGAAACATCAGACTACTGTATCTGGACCATTTTTCAGTCAGGTCCCCTGCCACTGGTATTTGTTATCATTCAAATGCTAAGAGTCAAAGTACATAAGCCACTTTATTCTAGAAGGAAAATCTTAATTGCAGAAGCAATTAGCTTCTGCTATAGAACAGTGTTTCTTATGTCTAAATGAATTTGTTTTCATTTACTACTAGACTTTCTTTTTTAAGCTCCTACCTTCTCCTGTGCTCCAGTGGTTCCAGCCTAGCTGCCAAGCCAAAGTCACCCAGTTTCAGTTCCATGCTCTCATTAATGAAGAAGTTACCTAGCAAAGAATTTCCAGTTAGTCCATTTCTTGCAGTGTAGGAATGCATTTGCCACAGGTGCAAAGTCATACTTTGCTCAAGCCAGAAGCTAGTCAAGACCTTTACTTTTTTTATTTTTAAACAGGAATGCTTAGTATCATTCTTTAAGGACTGTAAGTCTCACCGTGAAGACAAGACTGAGAAGACTCTATTAACCAAGTTAGCACCACATAAGTGTAAAGTAGCACAATACTGACAAGGTTGGAGGTGTTTTGAAGTCAGGAAGGTAAAAAAATTACCTAGTTTAAGATCCCTGTGCAAGATTTCTTGTTCATGAAGATACTTTAGCCCTGACACAATCTGCCTGAGGTAGTATCGTACTTCTGGTTCTGTCAATACCTTCCTTGCTTTTAAGATGTGAGCCATTGACTGCAGAGGAAAAAAGAAATGTCACTGTACATTCACACACAGGATCTACCTTAAACAAAAGTAAGCCAATATATGGACAAAGACAACTAAAGAAACCACAAAAAAATACCTTTTCTACATCACATATTTAAATTAGGTGCAGATTCCAGGTAAGTAAATACTGGATTTCTCCCAGTTGATGCTCACCCTTCTACTGCAGTACTCCAGAAGAATGTAAATATTCTCTCGGTCTTCAAAGTAATGATAAAACTGCACAACATGTCTATGATTAAGCATTCTGTGCAGCTCAATCTCTTTATCGATCTGAAGAGAAAAGAGGGAAGGGGAAAAGTGTTATTAGCCTTGCATCCACAAAACATCCACAGAGCTGACAGCTCTGCCAGAACCATTTCAGGAAAAGGGATGGGCAACCCAGCACACAAAAGACAGTCGGCGCAGTTAAAAAAAAAGTCATTCATGAACACACCTTTTCTCTTTGATGAGGTTTTGCTACTCTGCTGTGAGGAATGATTTTTGCAGCATAAACCTTATTTGTTGTCAAATCTGTCATCTCATAGCATTTGGCAAATCCACCCTAGAGAGACACAAGAAAAAGGCAATTACAGCAGGTACGAAAGAAGTCCCACACTTAGTCATTCACCAGCTCAGGTATTAGTCAAGGAGCTCAACTTCCTTTGCAGAGGAATTCGTAGAAGACGGCTCTTACATTCTTCGCCCATCTGAAGGTTCGCGTTTACGGCTTCCCCCCTCCCCGCGTGCCACAGCAAACTCATTTCTGCAGCCTTCCCCGCGCTGAAGACATGATTCCACATGGAGAGGGTGGGCAGGGATGAACCAGGGACAGAAGGGTGTTAGAACCCTCTGTGTCTATATCAGAAAGCAGATCCCTCTCCAGACAGGTCGAGGGGCGGCAAGCGCGGCGTTCTCCAACGCACTCCGGAGGAAAACATCCCCGCTGAGGCAGCGTCCGCCGCATGCACCCTCCTGGTCCGCCGCTCCGCAACCCGCACCACGCTTCGTCGAGGAGGGAGGGCGGCCGGCCGGGCCGGAGCGTACCAGCCACCGCCCCGGGAAGGCACGGAGCGCGCCGCGGCCATTACCTTTCCGAGCACCTTGCCGCGGCAGTAGCGCTTCCCCGTCGTGGGATCGGTTATAATCCGGGAAACCTCGGCGGCGGGGTGGGCGTGCTGGTGAGGCTGCTCCTCTGCCTTCTTCCTCCGCGAGTCGCCGCCGGCCGCTCTGCCCTGCGACGCCTCGCAGCACTTGGGGGCGCCGCCACCGGGCGGGTAAGCAATGGTCCGCAGCAGCTCCATTACCCCCGCCTGGCCAACTCCGTGCAGCAGCTCGCCTTTTCTTGCCTTTCGTTCACCACCACCCCACACCCCACTGCTGACGCTCGCCCAACACCAAGCAACCTCTCGGCTCGTCCTTTATATAGATGACGGCGGCTCCGCCCAGGCGCTGCGGGACGGCCCCCGTCAGGGCCCGGCTCCGCCCTCCCAGTTTGGCCCGGCCCCGGGGCGGCCCGAGGGGAGCTAGGTGCACTGGTAGTCGTGCTGTTCTTTAGGGATGAGCGTGGCGAGAGCGGAGCAGCCTGGCGGGACTCGCTCGAATTCCGGGGCAGCGGCGCAGGGCGCCTCTGGGGTCGCCTCCTGAGCGCTCCTGCTGCTGTTGCTGCTTTGCCCACCGCCGCCCACCGGGAGGATCTCGGGAGTGGAGCCTCATCCCACTTGACTGTTAATGCTTGTGGAGCACCATTTTTGGCGGAGATGAGTACTGAGGCCTGTAAGTGCAGCTCCCTAACAAGTGTCTGTTGCTGCACGTGAGAAGCGTTTTTCCCCTGCTTGTGCCTAAACATCTGCACTACGCTGAGAGCCAGGTCCTGGTTTTTATTTCAGCAGGAAGCTGAGGCTCGCAGACTTGCCCAGACAATGCAAGTGCATTGTGACAAGGAGCTGCCCCTCTTCTTGAATGGAGAACTCATGCTTAGTGACACACCACCGAGCTGACAGCAGTATGCTCTAAAATCTTTTCACAAGCAAGAGATATTTCCTCAAACATCCCAGATGTATATAAGTTAATTTTGAAGACCCCTGAAAGCCCCTGGAGCCCAGGATCTCTGGCTGAGGTGTTTGAGTAGGGACGATTGTTGAAGAATGATTTGTGTATAGAAGAGAAGTTTTGAAATGTGAAATGGTTTTGTATTTCTCCGGTTCTGAAGATGCAAAAAAATGCTGAAGCTCATTTTCTTGTTTTATTGCACATTTGTGCACATCATTTGCTTGTTGGTATCACAGTATAACCAAGGTTGGAAGAGACCCCAAGGATCATCAAGTCCAACCCGTCCCAACAGACCTCACAACTAGACCATGGCACCAAGTGCCATGTCCAGTCTCCTCTTGAACACCTCCAGGGATGGCGACTCCACCACCTCCCCGGGCAGCCCATTCCAATGACGAATGACTCGCTCAGTGAAGAACTTCCTCCTCACCTCGAGTCTAAACCTCCCCTGGCACAGCTTGAGACTGTGTCCCCTTGTTCTGGTGCTGGTTGCCTGGGAGAAGAGACCAACCCCCTGTCCACAACCACCCTTCAGGTAGTTGTAGAGGGCAATGAGGTCACCCCTGGTCCTTCTCTTCTCCAGGCTAAACAACCCCAGCTCCCTCAGCCTCTCCTCATAATAATGGTACATACTACTCACTTTCATTGCTGGTAAAAATCAAAGTCTAGTTATTATAATACAAATTACTCTCAAAGCATGTGACTGTACTTAAGTGTAAGCCTCTGAATGTCCCTCATTTCAGATCTTAACAGCAAAGTTCACTTACTTCACTTATTTTACAGGGTCAGCATCAGGATACAAGCTTTATCAGACACACCCAACCCCCAACCCAAAAAGCAAAAGTGCAAAAAGCCAATATTTAAGTTTCCCTACATAGGTATTACTTTATTAAGATACTGGTACTCAAGTGTCATACTGGATTGCATACACTCTACTTCTACCCATCCAGAGTTTTTTACTGGTCATGCACACTGGTCACACACTCCTGCATGCAGGTGTCTTACGTCCTGCTTCACACTATGAGGTCTAATCAAGTCGTGTTAGTATTACTAGTGGTTAACCATAGGAACAGAGGTTAAAAGAAAAAGGAAGAATTATGAGATACACAGTTCTGTACCCATTCACACCTTAGCCTTACAAGCATTGGTTTCCCAGGTGAATATTGTTTCCTTCACACAATTTAACTGTCTCCAAATTAGTATCCGTTATTGCAAAACAGGTTAGTTAATATAAATGTGGTTTCTGAATGCTTTGTTTTCTGTCAGCAGCTTTGTTCTGGTGTGGTGAAAGGTGTATGGGAAAGGGGAAAAGCAGGCAGGATACATGTACACGTTCCCCCTCCACTGGACAGAAGTGGTACTGCTCACTGTAGAAAGGGAATTTAAGGAAAACAGGCTTTGTCTGTTAAAGGTTTATGGGAAATTGTTAAACTTGACTGTAAGAGGACGAGCACGCCGTTAAAGCTCAATATACAAAGTGGTCTGCTAAGCAAGTCAAAAACTATTTATTCTCACATACTATGATGAAGCAAAGCCTTTAATCTGTATTCACTCTGAGTTACAAGAGGCCACAAGGCTGTTGGGCTGCCCTGTACAGCCTGTTCCATTATTCTGATTGCTTCTCCCATTTTAGCACAGGTATCATTTACTTAACACATCTCAAGGTGCCAGGTTTACCATGCTGTTCACTGTAAGATTTTACAAAGAAAACGTTGTTGCAGAATAATATTTTTTTATACCATTCTGCCCTTTCTGCCTCTGAAAGTTTCACTTCCATCTTTGTTCTTCTCCAGTCTTTCCAATGTCTTACAAGTTCTGCCTTGCGTTCTAAATCCAAACGTGCATAACTGATCAGCTAACTTTAGCTGTAGGTACTAAGTTCAATCCTAAATGCAATACTTCGGTGTTTAATACAAATATACAAGATTTTGTTCTGGCACTTAAATTTTTTATGTGTATCTATTACTCAGATTTCATCACTTCTGTGAATATTTTGCAATCAATATATTTCACTTTTGCCTTCTAAAGCTATTCTCTTGGGTAAAGTAATATTAATGCAAAGCCTTAAAACTGACCTTGTCATATCTTGCAAGAGAAAAGCTATCCTAGCCAGCACTCTGTAATCACCCACTTTTTATTCCAAATTACATCAGGAGAGTGCTCATGTGTACCTGCAGACTGCACAAGAAGCTCATTTGGAAGCTAGCTACGACAGCAGCAGCTCTGTACCCAGATCAGTATGCAGCACTTAGCAGTTACCCTGCCAAGAAACAGGACAAACATAGCCCAGATTCAGGCTTCAGACATGGCTTCTATCGCCAGCTCCAGGGGGAAAAAGAAAAAAATAGAAAAAGAATGGGATCCCTTATCCCCTATGGCTGATTTTGACACAAGTGTACAGATTGTTCATAAAAGCCTGATTATCAAGGATCTGGGAAGCCTGGGCATGCATAAATCCCTGGGTCAAATGGGGAACAGGAATTTGATGGTCGTAAGTGGCCTAGTTACAGGACTGTGAGAAGAGTCTTGGCAGAAACCACTTTGACATATTGTAGCATTAGGGAAAAGGTGTTTGAACACTTACATTTCAGAATGAAATGTATTAAATCATGTACATCCAACTATGATGCTGTGTTTATGGGTTTATGGTCATAAATTTGCCAGGACAATCAAGTCCTTTTCCAACATTTGTATCAGCACCATATACGTGGCCTTGACACTGTCTCAACTGAACTTCCTTCCTGTGGTGGAACTAATATGCATCCCCATCCCCAGTATGACAATATGAGCCAATTCGTGATGTTTCTGCAGTCACACACCAATAGCCCTGTAGTCCATACTGGGCTTAAGTGGCTACCCACACTGCTTTGGCAGGCAAACCTGGCCTTTTACCTGGCAGACATTATCGCTTGCTTTCTACTAGCAAATCTTCTGTTTTCCTGCCTCCAGTTAGCTGTCAGCAGGCCTGTTTTCCAGTTAGCCAGTCATGGAGTGCCCTCATCTGCTGAAATTGAGTTATGACAGTTTGTCTGAAAATAAGTGTATTCTACTTACAAATAGGACAAATTAAAGACTTCGGTGAATGGCATTGTCACTGGAATACATAACAACATACGCAAGTGATAGAAATGGCACAGTTTATTTCTAGAACATCACCCTACAGAAACTGTGTTATTAAAATTGTGATTCAGGATTCTTTGTGACTTGTCAGAGAGTAGTTATGTCTGGAGAAACTGTTGCTAATCTTATTGTATTTTAGTGACTGACTAAGCCTCATTTTTCCTCTTGACTTCTCTAGCTTATTGCTTGAATTTTTTTTATGGTTTAATCTTTTTTACACCATCAGCTTCGCACCAACATGCCCTTTGCCACTGCTTCATGACTCTGTACATGCTCTGCTTTTCTGTTCCCTGTTCTCTAGAACATTTGCTGTGGTGCTTCCAGTAAAGTATTCATTTAATAGCCTCACCATATAAAGTATAAAACACACAGAAGCTGAACTGGATACAGAACTAAACATTTGCTCTGATGCTGCCATAAAATTTCAGTGTGCTACTTCCCTTGCAGGATTTTATGGTCACAGATCATTCTCAAACACAAGTGTGGTATAATTTGTCCTCCCTAACTCACTGCAGAGCTAGTGCAAAGCACTTGCTTCTGCTAAAATTCATGTATTTGCATTTCCTTTGTTTGAAACTTGGGAAAGTTTTCAAAAATCTGAATTCTTTTGCAGCTTCATTTGAAGTGATCTGCTAATGCAAAAGCAGGCAGGCTACCAAGAGTGTAAGGCAATCATATTTTCCCAGAAAAATCTTCAAGAAAGGGGTGCTTAGCCCAGTGGTCTCATAGGCTTATGCTAGTTTCGGTTTCTTCTGAGTGCCAAGGTCTGTTCCCATCCTGCTAGGCTGGTGTGAGTTCCCTAGGGCCAGCAGGAAGGCAAGGCTGTAGTTGTGGTGGTTATAGGATCCTATATTGCGTTCCCCAAACCAGAAAACTCTATTTCCTGGAGTTTGATGAATACCTACATGGTCAGGATGGCTGACTGGCTCTGAAAGTTGTTCCCATAGTGCAAAGATCAACTATGGGCAATAATCTAGCTCAAATTATGTGGCAGTGTCAAGTGAAAACAGTGTCAGAGACTTGGATTTCTCATATCTGTCACTGCTGTCACACTTGTTCCCTGTGCTGCCTGGGTTGAATAATATGTCACAGCTTGATTTCAGGCACTAACCTCTACACTCAGGAACTGCAGTAACACCCTCACACAGCACCTAATTCTAAGACTGAGGTTGGACTATGTGTTTGTACATTGTGGTATTTTTCTAATTTCATTTTTTCACAGCTTGATTTGTTTTTCTTGCAAAACCCAGACCAGAAAAAGGATTATACTAACCTCAAAGTTAACAGTACTGGAAAAGTAAAGGCTCCAAAGCCTTTACCTTTACCTTTAATTGTTGATCAAAACTGTTATTTTGAATTTTTCAGTTTCCTTCAATTAAATTCTGTCACGTCTGTTTGTCCCTCCCCCAACCCCTTACAATGCACAGTGGAAAACCAAGATGGCCAACTGTATTAGCCATAATAAGAAACAGTTCAACCTAATGATCACAAACACACACAAATACTTCATGCAGTCTTCTGTAGGAATCACATCCACTCCACCTCTGTCTGCAATGTGCTAAGTGATCACTTCGTCAAGGAGTATCTGCCCACAAGATATTTAGTAAGACATCCTGGCATCTTAGCTACCCATTCTGCCAGCAACAGCTTTTTCCAGATGCCGCTACTGCTTCTCATGAAGCACAGGTGATTTTGAGTACACTCTTGAAGACACTTGGAACTTCACAAGACCAGGACTTAGGATACTGAGATACAGTGATGACACACAGAATCAGCCAGCCTCCCATACGAAGGACTGCTAGGCTCATTATACACCTGCATCAATCAAACAGAAGGAAGAAAGGTCTGTGTGATGGCAAAGCATCATGCCCAGTATTAGAGACACTAATTTCA
Organism: Picus viridis; assembly: GCA_033816785.1. Classification (NCBI taxonomy): domain Eukaryota; kingdom Metazoa; phylum Chordata; class Aves; order Piciformes; family Picidae; genus Picus; species Picus viridis. The sequence goes on along the minus strand of CM066606.1, from coordinate 69,027,491 downwards.
AACCTGAGGAACAATTAGAGTAGTGTTTTGTGCCCTAAAAGAACTGTCTAGATTATGTTGCCTTCTTTTTTCTTTTTTTTTTTTTTTTTTTTTTTTTAGCCCTTCTCAGTGCCAAAATATCTTAAACTTCCTTGTTAAAGAAATAATGCCAAAGGGTAGTCAAAATCCTCTAAACAGATCAAAGAGTTCACTGCTTTTGTTGGTTTGTTCCTCTTCCTGCTCTCCCTTCCCCTTTCCAATTTCAGTCTTGAGCTCCTGCAGGACACAGTGCAGGAGACAGTTTCTTACTGATTAAGTTAAGCATTTATTTTCTTTCTATGGGTAGGAAACAGTTTCCAGAATTTACAAAACAGAATTCAGTGTTACTGCTACTCAGATAACAGACAACACAGCAACAGAGTTCTGAGATATATGGGGTAAAAGCCCGTATCACAGGTTCTCTGTCTCCATGACTCTCCTTTCTGGAAACACATGTTGCCATAACTAGACATACACAGGGCACTTCTGACCATATATTCTAAGCATGAAGCACAGAGGAGGACAAGTATTGAGGAGACTGAAAGCATTATTGCCTATAAGTAATTATGCTTTGTAGAACAAAACAAATATAAAGAACTAAATGTTCTGCAGACTGGAGTATCACAGTATCACAGTATCACCAAGGTTGGAAGAGACCTTGAAGATCATCAAGTCCAACCTGTCACCACAGACGCCATGACTAGACCTTGGCACCAAGTGCCACGTCCAGTCCCTTCTTCAACACCTCCAGGGATGGTGACTCAACCACCTCCCTGGGCAGCCCATTCCAATGGCGAATCACTCTCTTGGTGAAGAACTTTCTCCTCACCTCGAGCCTAAACTTCCCCTGGCGAAGCTTGAAACTGTGTCCCCTTGTTCTGGTGCTGGTTGCTAGAGAGAAGAGCCCAACCCATTCCTGGCTACAACCACCCTTCAGGTAGTTGTAGAGAGCAATGAGGTCACCCCTGAGCCACGTCATCTCCAGGCTAAACAACCCCAGCTCCCTCAGCCTCTCCTCACAGGGCTTGTGCTCAAGGCCTCTCCCCAGCCTTGTTGCCCTTCTCTGGACACGTTCAAGTGTCTCGATGTCCTTCTTAAACTCAGGGGCCCAGAACTGGACACAGGACTCAGGGTGTGGCCTAACCAAAGCAGAGTACAGGGGCACAATGACCTCCCTGCTCCTGCTGGCCATACTATTCCTAATGCAGGCCAGGATGCGGTTGGTCTTCTTGGCCACCTGGGCACACTGCTGGCTCATGTTCAGGCAGCTGTTGATCAGCACCCCCAGGTCCCTCTCTGTTTGGCAGTTCTCCAGCCAATCTGACCCCAGCCTGTAGCTCTGCATGGGGTTGTTGTGGCCAAAGTGCAGCACCCGGCACTTGGACTTGTTGAATTCCATCCCATTACACTCTGCCCATCTGTCCAGACGGTCGAAGTCCCTCTGCAGGGCCCTCCAACACTCTAACTGACCAACATCTACTCCCAACTTGGTGTCATCTGCAAATTTGCTAGTGACTGTCTCAATCCCCTCATCCAGATCATCAGTGAAGACATTAAAGAGGATGGGGCCCAGCAATGATGCCTGGAGGACGCCACTGGTGATTGGCCTCCAGCTGGAGGTGGCACCATTAACCACCACTCTCTGGGCCTGGCCCTCCAGCCAGTTCCTAACCCAGCTCAGAGTGTTGTTGTCCAAGCCACAAGCTGACAGCTTAGCCAGCAGTTTGCTGTGGGGGACAGTGTCAAAGGCCTTGCAGAGGTCCAGGTAGACCACATCCACAGGCCTCCCCACATCCACCAGGCGGGTCACCTGATCATGGAAGATGATCAGGTTGGAGAGGCAGGACCTGCCCCTCCTAAATCCATGTTGGCTGGACCTGAGCCCTTGGCCGTCCTGCAGGTGCGCAGTTATTGCCACCACGATAATCTGCTCCATCCTTTTCCCTGGCACTGAGGTCAGGCTGACTGGCCTGGAGTTTCCGGGTTCCTCCATCCGACCCTTCTTGTGGATGGGCACCACGCTGGCCAGTTTCCAGTCATCTGGGACCTCTCCGGTGAGCCAGGACTGGAGGAAAATGATGGAGAGCGGCTTGGCCAGCTCATCTGCCAGCTCTCTCAGCACCCTAGGATGGATCCCATCCGGCCCCATGGACTTGTCAGTGTCCAAGTGGCTCAGGAGGTCCTGAACCAATTCCTCATGGATTTCCGGGGCATTACACTGCTCCCTGACCCCATCACCCAGCTCAGGAGGTCACTCGTCCTGAACTCCTCCTGCCTTGCTGTTAAAAATTGAAAAATCAGAAAGACAGTGATGCGTGCCTCATGCAGAGGAACTCTGGGAAGCTAGAGTTAAAAGGTGGAAGAGTTGATGATCTACAGAAAACTGAATGAGTGTATAATTAGATACAAGCAAACATTTCCTTTCACCACTGCAGCTACTCCAGAGGCTCTTTGCTAAGCAAGCGAGATGCACCAGCAGCAGTTCTGAACAGGTAGAAGGGAGTCTGCACTGGAAGTAAGAGTGGGCTGAAGGCCTTGTCAGAGCCAAGTGAAGCAAGAACATCATCTGTGCTCTTTTGCATCAGATACAATACAATACAATACAATACAATACAATACCCAGCTATCTTTTATTGCCGTTTCTGTAATTCCTTCACCCACCACTCTAGTATCAAAGAAATAGGCTTAAACAAAAGAGTGCTAGCACCGTCTGTTACCAAAGTCATTGTTTAGACCTGACACGGGAGAGGTTTACGTGTTCAGAGATTCTGGGACAATCATGTGGGCCCCTCAGTTCAAGGAAAACTGAGCTACTTGAAAGAGTCCAGCACAGACCCATGAGGATGATTAAGGGAGTGGAACATCTTCCTTACGAGGAGAGACTGAGGGAGTTGGAGCTTAGAGGAGACTGAGAGGTGACCTGGTCAGTGTTTATAAATGTGTAAAGGGGGAGTCCCAAGAGGATGGAGCCAGGCTCTTTTGGTGATGCCCAGTGACAGGACAAGGAGCAATGGGAGGAAGCTGAGGCATAGGAAGTTCCATGCAAATATGAGGAAAAATTTTCACTGTGAGGCTGACAGCACACTGGAACAGGCTGCCCAGGGAGGTTGTGGACTCTCCTTCTCTAGAGATATTCAAAGCTTGCCTGGATGCATTCCTGTGTAATCTGGTCTAGGTGATCCTGCTCTGGCAGGGAGGTTGGACTAGATGATCTTTTGAGGTCCCATCCAGCCCCTAAAATTCTGTGATTCTGTGATTCAGTGGAGAGCCATGAAAAGGCTGGAGCCCCTGCCCTAGGGGACAGACTGAGAGAGTTGGAGCTGTTCAGTCTGGAGAAGAAAAGGCTCCAGGGAGACCTTAGAGCAGCCTCTGGTACCCGAAGGGGGCTACAGGAAAGCTGGGGAGGGACTTTTTACATGGGGTTGTTGTGGATTGAAGCTTGAAGAGTGGAGACTTAGAGTGGAGATTAGGAAGAAATGCTTTACAGTGAGGCTTTTCAGAAACTGGAACATGTTGCCCAAGGAGGCTGTGGTGCCCTCACCCTGGAAGTGTTTGAGACCTCAAGCAACCTGGTCTAGTGGAAGATGTCCCTGCAGATGGCAGTGGGAGGTGGAACTAGAGGATCTTTAAGGTCCCTTCCAACCCAAACCACTCCAGGAATCCATCAATCCATTCAGCAAGAGGCTATGGAGCATGAGGATTCATGGTGACCCTCTGAGACAGAGGACAGCTGTCAAGACTGTGGTTAGCTGCAGAGGAGAGACTCAGTGGCTCTGCTGATGTCACAAAGGCACCTAGCAGGGCTCTGCCATGACACAGCAGGGGCTGAGGCTTCAGTGTTCAGAGCGGTCTCCCTGGTACACAGAGCGGTCTCCCACGCCTGCTCTTCCCAGGAAGATCCTCCAGACCCTTGCCTGGCTGCAGCCTGGGCAGTTGTGCGGTGCGGCAAAGATGGCAGAGCGGTTCCTCACTGGCCTTGGCTGCCTGTTGGAGTTCGCCAATGCTTTCAGCAGTTTGCTGGACAGGCCCTGGCTGATGGCAGAGTTTGTAGCAAGTAAGTAGAAGCTCTTGCTAGAGAGAGCAGCAAATCTGCTTGCTGTGTAGATGTGTTCTCACGGGGCTCCTCAGTGGCCCAGCTGGTCCTTAACAAGAACACCACTGAGATATCATTGGCTTGGTAGAGCTCCTGGCTACAGAACTGCTGTGGCTAAGGGGCATTTGGGGAGGTTTCTGTGGGGAAGCATTGTCAGCAGCTCGAGAGAAAACAAAAAAGAGGGGAAAAGCTGCTCTGTACAGGGCAGAAAGCATTGTCTTGGGCAAGTTTCTATTTCTTTGGTTTGCTGGTAAACCAGGGCAGAAACTAAACACAAAAAGAACACCATGACAGAACGTTGCTCTGTTGCCAGGCGCACTTTGTGAGATATCTGTTGCTGCTGGAGGGATGCTGTGAAAAGAAAGATGCCATCCCTTTGGATGCGCTTGTTCTCTGGGGTTCCCCACAGCAGCAGGTTCATGACACCTCTAGTGACTTTTCCCTTGCTTGTTGCAGAGCACATCAGCCATGGATTTGGAAGAGCCCATCCTTCTGGAGTGGTTAAGGACAGTGGAGCATGCTCTGAGGTGTGTTTGGAACATCTGACCTGTCATTCCCTGCTCTGGCCAGAGCAGCAGCCCCTTTCTCCACTTCCCTTTCAGAGCTAGGTGATGGAACTGAGTCTCACCCAAGCTACAAGCCTTTGTGTGTGCATGTGGCTGTCTGACAATACAATACAATACAATACAATACAATACAATACAATACAATACAATACAATACACCACACCAGGTTGGAAGAGACCTTCAAGATCACCGTGTCCAACCCATCAACCAATCCAACCCACCCAAACAACTAAACCATGCAGCCAAGCACCCCATCAAGTCTCCTCCTGAACACCTCCAATGAAGGTGACTCCACCACCTACACGGGTAACCGATTCAATGGGCAATCACTCTCTCCATGTAGAACTTCTTCCTAACATCCAGCCTAAACCTGCCCTGGAGCAGCCTGAGACTGTGTCCTCTTGTTCCGGTACTGGCTGCCTGGGAGAAGAGGCCAGCCTCTGCCTGGCTACAACCTCCCTTCAGGTAGTTGTAGAGAGCAAGAAGGTGGCCCCTCAGTCTCCTCCAGGCTAAGCAACCCCAGCTCCCTCAGCCTTTCCTCATAGGCCTTGTGTTCCAAACCCCTCACCAACTTCGTTGCCCTTCTCTGGACACGTTCCAGCAAGACAACATCCTTCCTAAACTGAGGGGCCCAGAACTGGACACAGGGCTCGAGGTGTGGCCTAACCAGTGCAGTGTACAGGGGCAGAATGACCTCCCTGCTCCTGCTGGCCACACTCTTCCTGATGCAGGTCAGGATGCCATTGGCCTTCTTGGCTGCCTGGGCACACTGCAGGCTCATGTTCAGCCTCCCATCAACCAGTACCCCCAGGTCCCTCTCTGCCTGGCCACTCTCCAGCCACTCTGACCCCAGCCTGTAGCACTGCCTGGGGTTGCTGTGGCCAATGTGCAGAACCCGGCACTTGGATGTGTTCAATCTCATGCCCTTGGATTCTGCCCATCTGTCCAGACAGCGTGCTCCACTCCAGCTACTACCGCTGGGGAAGACACAAGGCCAGAGCAGTTAACCAGCTGCTAGGTGTGACTGCCAGTGACGTATCCCAGCACCACCTGCTGTGAAGTGAGACTGAGGGCTGGGGTGATTTAGATGTTTTCAGTCACACTGAGAAACACTAAACGAACGGTGATGGCCACTCATGCTCCTGTTTGTCCACAGGACTTGGGACTAGGAGCAGAGAACCTCAGAGTTCCTGCTAGTTCTGAAGAGAGGACATACAACTATAAACCTCAACCTCCGAGGGTACACCAGCCTGAGGGTACAAAATTGGTAAGTGCCAGCTTCGGTCAGCACAGGATTTGGTGCCATTCAGCAGCATGTTTCTGATCAGACAGCCCTCGGGTGAAGACTCCAAGGGCTACAGTCCCACCAGGACCTATATGTCAGGTGTAACTTAGAGCTGAGGCCTGTGGGACTATAACCACATCTGGACGGGTTTCTGAGGTCTAAGCAGACTGAAATGGTGTGTAGTGACCACAGCTTCCAAGTGCCCAGATGGTGACTGTCACTTGTCCTCCTGCCTGTCCACAGAACACCTCATCAGCATCAGGACGCCTGCTAGATGGATTGCCCTCTGCTGAAGGGGAGGAAGATGAAGCAGGCAGCTATGAAGATGAGGAATACGGCAGAGAGGAGCATGATAATGAGGCATATGAAGACCACTTTGAGAGACAGAAGGAAGTTGGGGCTGAAGATGGAGAAAACTGGGAGGAAGACTATGAGCCTCTTCCAGTTGTGGTCCCTCCCCCTGAGTATGCAAATCTGGTAAGTCCCAGCTTTGGTCAGCACCGTGCTTGGTCCCATTCAGAGTGACACGTTTCTGATCAGGCAGCCCTTGGAAGAAGACTCCCAGGGCTCGTGTCCTGCCATGATGACCTAGTGCTTCACCAAAGCCACTGACCCCAGGACAATCTGTTTGACACCTCCTGTGAGCCAGGAGTCTCCCAGGAGTCTCAGAGGGAGTATGAATTCATCACAGCCTCAGGGAGAAGGGGGCTTTGTGTCTTTGGGTGATGCTGGTGAAAAGGAAGGGCCTTTGCCCAAAGCGTCTCTGCAGGCTCTCTGTCATCAGTGGAGAGAGCAGTGGGCACAAGCAGGTGACAGCCTTTCAGGAGACTTGGCAGAAACTGTGCCATGGAGATACCTGTCCTTCCCCACAGACTCTCTGAGAAGCTGAATGAACAGCTGAGACTACAGCCTGAACATTTATATGGCTGCAGCGTGGTGAGAAGGGCCCTGCACAGCTCTGCACTGTAAAGAGAAGGAAGGTCTGTGAAGGCCTGGGATGCAGCTCCTAATGGAGCAGGCTGCTCCCCAAAGCCTGCAGTACTGAGGAGAGGTCAGCAAAGGGAGATGCTCCCTGCTTCTCTCAGACATTCATGTCCCAACTTCCAGAGTCTTTTGGTTACCCACGGAAACAGCTGAGCATGGAGGAACAAGGCTGTGGGGCCCTGGGTAGATCCCTTTCTGTCCCCAGCAACAAGGCAAAGGCACTGTGTCGGCCATCGCTCCGAAAAGCAGCGAGGGCTGAAGTGACACCAGCCATGAACGTCTGGAGAACCAGCCTGCCATTCTGCCCCTCCAGTCTGGGACAGGGACAGCAAACCCAGGCAGTTTAGGAGCTCTGCATGTGGCAGACTGGATCTTCCTGAGGCTCTGCAGTACCACCTCTGGGGCATCTCTGCAAGCCTCCTTTCTGACCCTAAACCATTTCCTGTCACAGGTCTCCTCATGGGCGTCCGACAGCCAGAGCTGCGGGCAGCAGCAGCAGACGGATGAGGACCCCCTGGACAAACTCAGTATGTATTCTGCACTCCTGGCTGAGACAGCAGTGCACTGTGTGCGTGCCTCAGGATGACACCAGCCAAACGTTCATCCTCAGCTGAGTGTCAGGAGTCACTCACAGCTCCCTACACAAGCTGAGAGAGGGCCTGGAGGCAAGCAGAGAGCACTCTGGGGGTTGCTGCTGCCTCTGAGGGCAGCTGTGCCTGGGCTGGGGTTTGCCTGAGCTTGCTTCTGCAAGAAAGGCAAATGCAGAGATTGTGCCTGCTTGAGCATGAGGCTGTGACCTGCTCTGCTCCATCCTGAAGGAGGCCTCTTTCATTTTGTGTCTTTCAGGGAGCATTGTGAGCACGGGACATCCTGAGAACAAGTATGCGGAAGCAGAGAAGCTCGGCCAGGGGTGAGTCCAACCACAGCTACTTCTACAAGGCATCTGTAAATGCCAGAGGACACTTGGAGCTGTGCCAGGCTCTCCAGAGATGGGTGTCAGATGAAGACAGCAGAGTCAGAATAAGGGGGGGGGGGTGAGGCAGATAAGTGCCGTCACGGTGAGAACGTGGCCATTGCCCTCACAACCTCTTGGCTGTCCTGGGGCTGAGCTTGTGCAAAGGTGTCTTTCAACAACTAGCGCAAAGAGAGGGAGCTGATCTCGGGCCTCCAAGGGTATCTGAGCTGATTTCCTCCAGCTCTTGGCAGAGCCTGAAGCCTGCAGGCCCTTCTTGCAGAGCAGTGAGTGTGCTGCCATAGGCAGCTCATGCCTGTGCTGCTGCAGGCCAGGTCAGAGCACAGGGGAAAGATCCTGGAGAAGAAAATACTCACAAAGGCAGTCAGAGAGGATGAGCTGGGAGAGGCAGATTACTGCAGCAGCCTTTTTCTTCCTGGCTGAGCAGTGGGTGAGCACAAGTGCTTTAGAACCACTGACAGGCAGCACAGCTCTCCTGTCTGGGCTGGCTTTCACTCACAGGCACTAAACCCCTTCTCCTTTCTTTGCTGCTGTTGTGTTTGTAGGAGCTATGGAGCTGTTTTCCGTGCTGTTGAAATGGCCACAGGACGAGAGGTGAGTGCCAGGAGTCCCAACAGCTTCTGCAGCTCTTCACTGCCTTCCACGGGGCTGCAAACTGGGGATGGGGCTTTCAGGTCACCCCTAGCCCTTTCCTCTGAAGCACTGACTGGTGCCAGCTGGCAGAATCCATCATCTGCTCTCTTTGGCTGCTCAGTGAAAGCTCTTTCAGAGCAAGGTGGTTCCTTTGCTACGGCAGCTCACCCTTTCTGCAGATTTCACAAGGCCCAATCTCCATGGCCTAGTGTCCTGTAAGTAGCACCCAAGGCAGCAAAGAAACGGAGGGTTGTCACAGAAAGGACTGAGCTCCTGACTCTCAGAGGAAGAGAGCCGGGCACAGCTGGGCTATGGCCCCGCACAAACACTCACTGTGTGTTCATCCCAATCTCCTGCAACAGCCTGCCGAAGCGCATGGATTTCAATCTCATTTCAGGTGGCCATCAAGCACATTTATGTCAATCCAGGGGACGAGGAGTATGTGGTGCAGGAAATCCTGGTTCAGCGGGACCATAAGAACCCAAACATCGTCAGCTATCTGGACAGGTGAGTGGTCCTGTTCTTCCCAGGTGAAGGTTCCTCTGCATAGTGCAAGCCAAAGGTACTCACTGGCAGAGAAGTGACCTCTTTAGTCTTGCTCTGCTCTGACACTGCTTTCTTTTCAGCTATCTGGTGGGTGCTGAGCTGTGGCTGGTCCTGGAATACCTGGATGGAGGCTCCCTGGCTGATGTGCTTCAGGCGACACGCATGGATGAAGGCCAGACAGCAACTGTCTGCAGGGAGGTAAGGGATGCCATGTGTGCTTCCAGGCATTGGGAGAGGATGGTTCCTCCCACAGCTGGTGAAGAATGGGAGAGATGGCATCTTCAGAGGCTGTTGTTTCTCTGCAGCTTTTGCTGTACGGAGAGGAGAGGATCTCTTCAGTGAAGTGCCTGCCAGTAGCCCTTCACTTCTTCAGCTCTGTTGTTCTCCTCTCCTGGGCTCTTGCTCACAGGCTCTTTCAGATTTGCTGAGGAGCCTACCCACCAAATCTTGGTCACGCAGCCTCCCACCTGAAAGTGATCCACTTCCCAGTGAAGGGAGGGGCTTTTCTGTTTTGGCCAGACAGCATTTGCCACGGGGAAGGAGGCAGCACATCCAGTGCAGCAGCAGCAGCCATCCTGCCTGTGCTTTCAGAGGACAGTCTGCAAGGAGGGACATTGCTCTTCCTTTGGGAGGCCATTCCTCTGCTAGCACCACAGCAGCAGGCTGTGCCTCTGGACAGCACAAGATTCCGGCATTGCTCACAAGCCGCCTAGAAACAAAATCTTGTAGAGCCCTTTGCTTGCTTCTGGGATGAACTCAGGTCATGAATTTTTACCCTCCTCTTCCTTTCTTATCCCTCAGTGTCTGCAAGGCTTGGACTGCCTTCATTCTGACGGAATCATCCACAGGGACATCAAAGGCTGTAACATCCTGCTTGGAACGGACGGGTCTGTCAAACTGGGTGAGTGTCCTTGGTCAGGGACAGTCTTCCTAGCCTGTGGTGTGGGGCTGCTTCTGACCGACTGCCAGGTACCCAGAAGCGATGGCTGTGGCAGTGCCCAGAGCACCGCTGCAAGCTGAGAGTGCAGTACCAGCATGCAGAGGACAGGAAGGGAAAAGGTGCGGAGAGTGGCTGTGGCTTTGGCAACTCCTGCCACAGAGAGGGAGTGACAAGAGAAAGGTTTGGGTGAATAAAGGCCACTGCATGGAACTTGAGGGCTTTGTAAAGTGTCCAGCTCAGCAGTGCCTTGGCTGACAGCACCGATAACCAGGGCATGGCCACTTCTGCAGGCAGAGTCAAGCAGATGTTCTCAGTCCAGGATGCAGTGGGTGTTTCCTTGGCCTGCTGTCCCCGTTCAGTTGGCTTTAACGAGACACGGATTTCTTCTCAGCTGATTTTGGCGTCTGCGCTCTGCTCACCCCTGAGCAGAGCAAGAGGACCTCCTACGCTGGGACTCCCCACTGGATGGCTCCAGAAATACTGAAGGAAGAGCCCTACGGCCCCAAGGTGGACATCTGGTCCCTTGGCATCACGGCAGTGGAAATGGCCAAAGGAGAGCCTCCCTACGCCTCTGAAAACGACAGCAAGGTAACTGGCACCCCAGTAGATGCCATTGGCCTTCTGACTAGTGCCGCCTCCTGCCTGCCAGGAGACAAAGCCTCAGTCACACCAACCTGAACTAGGGCCACTGAGGCCTGCTTCTACACATGCCACTGGTGCACAGTGAAAGAAGCAGATGAAGTCTCGTGCTTCCTTTTTATCGAGGTGGGCGATCTGATTGCTGCCAACGGGACGCCAAAGCTGCAGAACCCGGATGAGCTTTCTCCTGTCCTTCTTGACTTCCTGCAGTGCTGCCTGGAGGTGGATGTGGACAGGCGATGGTCTGCCAAGGACCTCCTGCAGGTAAAATGCAAAGCAGCTGCAAGTGCAGCAGCTGCACTATGGAAGGGTTTCCTCATCAGCTACACTTGAAGGCACCTAGGGACCCTCAGGTGCAATGATGCCAGGCAGACCCTGCTCCCCCTGCAAGCCAGAGCTGAGTCCATCAGCACTCCATCGTGTGTCTCCCTGCTCTTGCCTTGCTGCTCAAAGCCTGCACTGCAGTGTGCGTCAGAACAGCCCTGGGCCACGACGCTGCTGGGATAAACATTTCCTCGAGGTCTTGGGGTTCCCTTAGCAATGGCTGGTGCCCCTCAGCCTTTGTGACAGCTAAAGTAGCCCACCTCTTCAGGAAAGAGGAACTAAGGAAGGGGGTTGAGTTTCCTGGCACAGCAGCAGCATTCCCCGAGGTCAGGCAGGGCCAAAATCCCAGCCAGCTGAGAACCCCTTGAGAAACAGATTGACGGGACCATGGCTGTGCCTGCCTGAGACGGCAAGGGACTGGACGTGGAGACAAAGGGGCAGGCGGTACCCTCAGCCCTCTTTGTGCTTACAGCTGGGAACCAGAGGAGCACGGCTTGAGCTTGTGGGTCCCTGAGTTTGGACAGTAATGGTTCATTTCTGTTTCTTTTTGTCCACAGCACCCGTTTGTGACAGCAGCAGGGCCGGTCTCCAACCTCATCTCACTGACCGATGCAGTAAAGGAAGCCAGGAACCGTGTCCACTAGCGACTGAGGCCAAGTCCTGCTGTGGCACCTTGGAGCAGGACCTTGGTCTTGGACTTTTCGAACTTCACGAGTGATGTAGTTTTATATCAAACTGATAAGACATACATATGATACAATATTAACATGATTTATTAAACATCAACTATCATTTCCCCCAGCCAATTTGATTCGGGTTTGTTTGCCTGGTCGATGGTAGGTTAATTACACATGATAGGATGCTAATAAACAGTAGAATAACTGTCTAGAAAAATCAGAACTTGGAATACAGAGGAACAAACTGGAAACCTCTTATACAAGTGACAAAACAAACAGCAATGCTGCCTCGGGCGGCAAGACGGGCCGCCTCAAGTTCACAACGGAGCTAGCCAACAGGCAAACAACCTGTGAACCTTAGACATAACCAGGCCAATTAGTATAAATTAAACTAGATTTGAAGGGGGGAGGGGTTAAGAGTCTCCTGATGGCCTGTGACAGAGGGGCAGCTCACCAGAGGCAGAGGGATGGAGAGCTGGTAAGGGCTCTCAACCTGCTGCCCTAAGGCAAGCCACGAATGACACACCAGGACACCCTGTGGAAAGCAAGGGGAATTGGCACAAGAGGACCACGGGGCCAGCCCAGATGAGGTGCTTCTATGCAAATGCATGCAGCTTGGGCAACAAACAGGATGAATTAAGGGCCACCGTGCTGCTGGGATGCCGTGACGTAGTGAGCATTACTGAAACTTGGTGGGATGATTCCCATGACTGGAATGTAGGGATAGACAGGTATAAGCTCTTTAGGAAGGATAGGCAGGGAAGGAGAGGAGGAGGTGTTGCCCTCTATGTCAATAACCAGCTGGAATCAGCAGAGCTCCACCTGGGGAGGGATGATGAGATGGTTGAGAGTGTATGGGTGTCTCTATCTGGAGAGGGAAAGAGATTCAGGTTTTTAATGAATATTCCCGTGTTGTGAAATTAGAGGCACAAACGAGGCCAAAATATCAACAGCTAGACTATTTATTACATAACTACAGTGGATGGACATAAATAAAGTGGAGGGATCAGAAGGGGAGAGATAGAGAGTAGGAAGTGAGAGAAGAAAGGGAGAAGAGGGAAAGAATTATATTACCACACCCCTCACCCCCCAAGACAGTTTGAGTCTGTGGAGGAAAGGTGCTGCAGGAGCTGTTGGGTCTGTAGAGAAATGGTGCTGCAGGAGATGTTGGGTCTGTAGAGAAACGGTTCTGCAGGAGATGTTGGGTCTGTGGAGGAAAGGTGCTGCAGGAGCTGTTGGGTCTGTAGAGAAATGGTGCTGCAGAGATGTTGGGTCTGTAGAGGAAGGGTGCTGAGGCTTTGGCTGTAGAAGGGATGAGGTCCTCTGAGCAGCTTCTTCAGCTCCATGAGTTGCAGCAGGCGGAACTTAGAGCACGGAGAGAGGGTTTTCAGAGTCCAGGATCCATTGTGTTGGCACCGTGATGTTTCCAGCGTGTGCTGCCGTCTTCTTTCTTCTGCATTTTGCTTCTCCAATTTTCTCCTTCTACAAGCCAGTAGTTGCTCCAGTCTTTTATACAGTTTTTTAGCCCTTAGGCAAGTGTATCGTTCCCCAGGAAATCTTTCTGTGTACTCAGGTGAGTTTGGGCAGCCACTGGATGGAGCAGGGGAAGGCCTCCGCCTCCTCCTGCTCCATCTACCTACCCACACACTCTTTTCACATCAGGAGCCATTGTCCTTTCCTGGGGTATCTGTTGGCTGGAAATCATCTTGTCCTGAAGGTGTGGAATGCTGGGCCCTTGGACCATTGTTGTAGGCCAGCTGCAGTCCCGTGAGCAATGTTATCTTTGCACCTTCCAAGAGTCCTTCCAGTGGGTCTGCCCAACCCACATCAGCTATTGTCTGGACAAGCAGCAAGTGATTTTATCTTTGTTGAGTCACTCCAGGAGAGACAAGCTTTAGTCTCTCACAATGGGTTAGAATTAAAGGCAAGACAGGGGAAGGAGATATTACTGTGGGGGTCTCCTACAGGCCACTTGACCAGCAGAACCAAGCAGATGAAGCCCTCCACAGGCAAATAGAAGCAGCTTCCAGGCCACAAGCCCTGGTCCTCATGGGGGATTTCAACCACCCTGACATCTGTTGGAGGGACAACACAGCAAGGCATCAGCAATCCAGGATGTTCCTGGACTGCATAGAAGACTACTTCCTCCTCCAAATGGTAGAGGAACCAACAAGAAAAGGTGCTCTGCTGGACCTTGTTCTCACCAACAGGGAAGGGCTGGTAAGCAATGTGAGGCTCAGAGACTGCCTTGGCTGCTCTGATCATGAAGCAGTTGAATTTCATCTCCTCAGGGCAATCAGGAAGACCTATTCTAAGATTATGACCCTAGACTTTAGGCGTGCAGACTTTGGTCGCTTCAGGGATCTGCTAGACAAAGTGTCGTGGGATGAAGCCCTGGAGGGAAGAGGGACCCAGGACAGCTGGTCAGTATTCAAGGACCACATCCTCTGTGTCCAGGAGCTATGTATACCAACAAGGAGAAAAGCAGGAAAGAATGCTAGGAGGCCTGCCTGGATGAACAAGGAGCTACTTTTTAAGCTACACTTAAAAAGAAACTCTACAGGAAGTGGAGGGAAGGACAGCTAGAACAGGGGGATATAAGGAAGCTGCCCCAGCAGCAAGAGGCCTGGTTAGGAAAGCCAAAGCAGAGTTTGAATTGAATCTAGCCAGGGAGGTTAAAGGGAGCACTAAGAATTTCTGTAGGTATATTAATGGCAAGAAGAAGACTAGGGAAGGTGTGGGCCCCCTCAGAAAGGAAACTGGTGAATTGGTCACAAGTGATGTGGAAAAGGCTGAGGTACTCAATACCTTCTTTACCTCAGTCTTCACTGCAAGGGCCTCCAGCCACACTCCTGGTGTCATGGCAGACGATGCCAGGGACGGGGAGGCAGAACTGCCCATCATAAGTGAAGCTCAGGTTCGTGATCACCTGAAGAACCTGAAAGTGTTCAAGTCCATGGGACCTGACGGGATACACCCATGGGTGCTGAGAGAACTGGCAGATGAGGTTGCCAAACCCCTCTCTATTCTATTCCAAAAGTCATGGCAGCCTGGGGGGTCCCCACAGATTGGAAAAGGGGAAACACTGCTCCCATTTTCAAACAGGGTAAGAAGGAGGAACCAGGGAACTACAGGCCAGTCAGTCTCATCTCTGTGCCTGGAAAGATCATGGAGCAGATCCTCCTGGAGGCACTACTGACTCAGACGAATAATGAAGAGGTGATTGGGTAGAGTCAGCATGGCTTTGCCAAGGGCAAATCCTGCCTGACAAACCTGGTGGCCTTCTATGAGCAGCTGACAACGTTAATAGATGAGGGGTGAGCAACTGATGTAATTTACCTGGACCTGAGCAAAGCCTTCGACACCGTCCCGCACCACCTCCTGGTCTCCAAGCTGGTGACACATGGGTTTGATGGGTGGACCACTAGATGGATAAAGAACTGGCTTGATGGCCACACCCAAAGAGTGGCTGTCAATGGGTCCATGTCCCAGTGGAGGCCACTGATCCCCTCAAGGATCAGTCCTGGGACCTGTCTTGTTCAACATCTTTGTGGGTGACATGGACAGTGGCATCGAGTGCACCCTCAGCAAGTTTGCTGATGACACCAAGCTGTGTGGTGCAGCAGACACGCTGGAGGGAAGGGATGCCATCCAGAGGGACCTGGACAGGCTGGAGAGGTGGGTACAAGCCACAAGACCAAGTGCAGGGTCCTGCATCTGGGTCGAGGCAATCCCAGGCACAAATCCAGGCTGGGCAGTGACTGGCTGGAGAGCAGCCCTGAGGAGAGAGACTTGGGGGTGCTGGTGCACAAGAAGCTCAACATGAACACTTGCAGCCTGGAAAGCCAACCCCAAATGGAGTACATATGAGATGAGTTCCAGTATAAGAATAGGAATGGTAACGGTCCTCGCCTGAAAACATCACAAACTAGAAACAGGTCGGAGTTCAAAATTGGTACAGCCTCCCTGGACAAGGGAAGGGGACATGGTAGCATTGGTGGGGATTGAAGAAGGCAAGACCGGGTAGACCTCTGTAATTGCCACAAAGAAGGTATAGAACCATGGCTGTGGGCAGCAACCCCATAGGCCGTGTGAGTGGAGTTGCAAGTCAAACCGGACTCCTAATTCCCAGGATTAACCACTCGTAGGGAGAAAGTTGTCACCCAGACATTGGTATATATGCCATACCCACTCCCTGTGTATGGTACCTAGTGAAGTAAAAGAGGAAATGTTTTCAGGCAAGGGACATCAGTTGTTATCCCATTCCTTTTACCAGGAAGTTGAAATTGGAATCCTTTTGCTTGTTATAGAATTGTTGCCAAGTTAGGTTATTCTGGCTCAAGCCAAATGTAGTAGAAAGAAGGGGAGGGATTGTGAGAAATTGTTTGTAATATTTGGCTTTCACAAGGGGAATTACTGGGGACCCAGGGCTCGATGGTTGGGCCAATTGGTTGATTATGGTCTGTATTGTGAGAGAAAGGTGAGGCGCCAACATGTCTAAAGACTGGCCAGGTCAAAAGTGCAGGTTTTATCTCAGTCCTGATGGAGAGGGGTGGGAGCGTGCTGGGGAATATATGAATATGTATGTTTTTATATGTGAATATGTATGTTTGCCATCTATATAAGTTCAACTCGTGTTGTTACAGCGCACCTCTAGCACATTCGCTATGCGCCCAGCGCCGTGTTGCCTTTATTTTATAATAAACTGGTTATAAGTTTCAGCAGTAAGTTTAAGTAGAATAAGTTGTTCTACAAGTTCAAATTTTAAGTTTTTCTTTTGGTTTGAACCTTCTTGTGTGTGTGTGTGTGTGTGTGTGTGTGTGTGTGTGTGTGTTGTGTGTGTTTTTATAGCACTTCAAAGGAGCTCCATGTAATATAGTTAAGAGTTGTAGTAAATAGGCTTTCATTTTAAAAAAGTATTCTTTAGTGAATGAAACATTTTTTTGCTTCTTTTTCGACATTGAATTGATAGTTTAATTGTAACATAGTTCTTTAAGATTTTAGGGATTTTTGATATAAATTAAGAGTTACATATAGGGATATTATAGAATGAATTTTGTTGATGTTTTCTTTGTATTCATAATAGCTTTATGATAAGGATTATATATATATATTTTAAAAAAAAAAAAAGGGATGCATATTTTATAACTAAGGCTTTAGTGATACCAGCAAGAAATAGCTAACCCATGTCAACACCTGGAAGCACCAATTTTGCAACTCAGCGTTGCAATCATCTCAGCAAACAACAACACAAGAATCAAGAGGACAGGACAAATAGCATTTCCCATGAAGCTGAAAACCAGCAGACCTACCTAACATCGATCACAATGACTGTTATGATAATCTGAGGTCAAAACCATCAATCAGAAAAACCTTTGAATTAAGACTGAATATCATGATTGCTTAACCATTGTGTGATTAGGGAGTATGTTCACATGGATTTATATGTTAACTCACCAGTTCGTCATAATTTTAAATAGTTAAAGGGAAAGTCACTATTAATTATAGCACATAATTTTTTTTTCATTTTGGGTTATAAAAAACAAAAAAGGGGGAATTCAGGTATTATGTCACAAAAGAGAATGTTTAAAGCATATTCTCAAATTTTCATTTTATATGTGGTTTCAAATGTGATTTGACAAAATTTATGGAGGATGTAAGAATTCTGGAATTTTTAGTTAGGAGATATTGGAAAGAAGAACAAAGAACATTAGGCCAAAGTTGGTATCAATAGGACTCCTTAGCAAAAACAAAGCATCAATAGACTAGTATTATTAGGATGAGTACGAGTGCATTATTGTGTTATGTTTGATTTTACACTGAGCAGAACCATGAATATTCAGGATGTCATCTCTGACCCAGTGAAGGAGTCTTTTCACTCTTGTTGTTTACCTGCAAATATCTTTATCTGTGGAGCTAGAGCCTGGCCAGCTCTGACCTTACAGATCAAGGAGAATTTTGCTGACATTAAACAATTCTATGATTCTTGACTCTCTTAGAAAAGAAAAGCAAAGATGTAACATCCCTTTAAAGCAGATTGTAAAGAAGAGTGCTGAAGACTGGGTTTGCAGTATTTGTAGATCTTTGTATCTTAATCCATGTGTATAATGTGTTTGGGCTAGAACTGATATGCTTGATCAAGTCTTCTTTATTAATAAGAAGAGGGAAATGTGAAAATTTGAACTAGTAAGATCTCGGTTCTCCTTTGAGAGATCAGGCAGGTGACATAGAAGCAAGTTCTTTTACATAAGTAAGTGAGATTAAACTTTCTGTCTGAAAGAAACAACTGTTCTGTTTGTGTTCTGACCTTCTAAGATAAGTGGAAAGGAATGTGTGCTTGTTACTGAAATGAGCTGGAAGTTTTGTTATCTTTAACCATATATTATGTTAGTTCTGTTAGAATGTTCTAATTGGCTCAACCTGAGCATTGTGTCTTTTATGGGTTACATCAGTCTGTTAGACATGCTGCGTTACCTAACTTCTGCTGGGTATTTTCCTTTGCACCGATGAGGAGCTTTATTCAAGGCACTGACTTCCACAGCTAAAAAACTCCAATGTCCAATAAGTGCTCAGCGTCTTCAGCCATCGGTGGACGGTGCAGCTAAGCTCAAGAAGAGTAAAGTACCACACTGGCCTACATAACTTCCCAGAGTGGCTAATGCTAATAATAGCTTCAATCAAAAAAGGATGCTAGAAAACATCAAAGCAAGTTGCTGGAAGAAATCTAGTGGAGATTTTTACTTTCATACCTAGCTATTTAGGACATGATTTTTGTTCATCTTTAATCTACCTTGTCTTAACCACCACCTGCTCTCATTTCTATTCTTAAAGATGCCAGCACACTGGATTTTATTTGTCTCTATTTCCTTGATAATTTATTTTTGTGCATGATTTTGGGAAGGGGGTGCTTGTTTTTTGGTTTTGGGCATTTTGTTTCTTTGGTTTGTTTTTGTACACTGACTTAACTATCCTACTTCAACTCCTTATTTTAGCTGTCAGGAAAAATGTATCTTCAATAAATCAAATGTAGTGCCTCTCAACCTTTAAATACTTACATAAATATAGAACATAATTTTGCCTGGAAAAGCTGCAGTGATCAATGTATAAAACAAAATGGAAGTAAGAAAAAGTTACAAAACCTTCTAATGTATGCAAGATAGAAGACAGCTTATTGAAAAGCATGGCTCTGAGATCACAGAATTACAGAATCATAGAATTTCAGGGACTGGAAGGGACCTCAAAAGATCATCCAGTACAACCCTCCTGCCAGAGCACAATCACCTACACCAGATTACACAGGAGTTTGTGGTTGGAAGAAGTGTTTCCAAACACACTTCAATGCCACAGAGAGCACTGCATTAAAAAAACTGCCTAGATCTATCCCAAGAGCATTTAAATTGGTCCCCAAAATGTCTGTGCAGAAAGAAACAAAGCAGCCAAACTGCTAAACAACACCTCTGAACAAGAAGTGCAGATGACCATGTCTATATATAAATGACTACAGATTTCATTAGACCCCGACTTACCATGTTTTTCTCACTTGTCAACTCAGTGTAGAATAGAATAAACCAGGATGGAAGAGACCTTCACGATCATCATCTCCAACCTATCATCCAACACCACTTAATCAACTAAACCGTGCACCCAAGTGTCGCAGTAAGACACCGGGCGGCACCCACGGCAACAGGGGTGGAATTCAAGCGGGGGTAGGGAGCGCCCAGGTCAAGGGCTCCTGCCCGCAGCAGCAAGCCCAGCAGACTGACGACTGCCTTCCTTGCAGCTCACACTCGTTGCTCTCCTCTTGGTGTGGCTGCCAAGGATTGGCTAATCGACCTCCTCTTCTTACTGGCTGGTGATACTTATTAGGGTAGCGCAGCTGACCCTTATCTCATCCATCGGAGTTACTTGTTAAGCCATCAACAGGTGGCTCCCATTTCATCTCTCCTTGCAGTTTCTAATCTTCAGGCATTCAGTCCTGGGGACACAGTCCCCCACAATTCCCCCTTTTTGTTTTTCTTCTTTTAATATTTGCCAGCTCCTGTTAAAACTTATTTCTTCATCTTTTTTTTTTCCTCTTTCTTCACATGTTATTGATTACTTTTCAGACATATTCTTTATCTTTTTTTTTTCCTCTCTTTACATTCCTGATCAGTTTTCAGACATTCCATGTGGGCTTCAAGTTCCCTTACCTTTGTTGATTTCATTATCAGTTGTGCCTTCAAGAGGTAATTCTTCCTTTACTATGATCGCTGAGCTGTCTTCTTTCCTCCACCCTTTCGCAAGTTTTCTGCACACCATGCACTCCAGTTTCTTAATTTCTTCATTTTGCTTCTTGTGTATCTCTCTGAAGTTGCTCCTTGGGAAGCTCACTGTTTGTCTGTTCTTTCTTTTAGGTGATTTGTTAACTGGTCAACCTCTCTGTTCTGATACTAACTGACAGGCTAACTAAGTCTTTGTCCTTTATTAATTCTTGGACCATCATATTCCCAGTGACTCACTTGCCTCACCCGGACAAATATCAAAGCTCTGGTTCTGGACCTCTTAGCTACACTGGAATCCGTCCCAGTGGCACACCTGCCTCAGCTGGACAGGTGTCCAAACTCCAGTTCTGGACCGAAACGCAGTATCCCCACTGCCTTTAGCTACACTGGAATCTAGTCCCAGTGGCACACCTGCCTCACCCGGACAGGTGTCCAAACTCTGGTTCTGGACCGAAATGCAGTATCCCCACTGCCTTTGGCTACACTGGAATCTAGTCCCAGTGGCTCATTGCCCAGACCCTCTAGAGCCATCAGCATAGGGGTGATACATAAAGGCCATCTCTGCACAAAGTGCTCATGCCATTCACTTCACATCATCTGGCTCTTGGGCTTAAAGTTTCACTGGGCCTGGGCCTTTTCATGAGCAGCCTGTGCCTTTTCCTTCTTCTAAATCAATATCTACTTTGTGTAATGATGCCTATTCCTCAGTTTCAAATTCACCCATCAGTTATGCAATCCACTATTTAAACAGTACCTCTGACTGGCACTTCAGTAGCTCAATCTCTTCCTGGGGTTGAAGCTACTGCTTTGGTTCTTGCTCCAGAAGGGCTGTTTGCACACTTTCTACTTCAGAGGTTGATGCAGAAACATACATGTTTAAACCATCCTTATGAGCTTCTTCTATTTCAACAACCAAAGCTTTAAGCTGTCACATACACACAACAGCTATCACAATCTTCAAATAATTTTGGAAAAACAGTCAATAAGTGTTCAGCCTCCAGCTCACCAATTTGTGCTTGATGCTTTGTCTTTCAGTCTGGTGCTTTGTCCGAAGCTCAGCTTTTCCTTTTTCTTCAGGTTCTGCTCTGTTTTGCAGCTCTACGCACAACAATGATAACTTCTGCTTGAATTCTCTGTTCCTCACATCACGTCGGGGTCACCATTTGTCGCAGTAAGACGCCGGGCGTCACCCACGGCGACAGGGGTGGAATTCAAGCAGGGGGTAGGGAGCGCCCAGGTCAAGGGCTCCTGCCCGCAGCAGCAAGCCCAGCAGACTGACGACTGCCTTCCTTGCAGCTCACACTCGTTGCTCTCCTCTTGGTGTGGCTGCCAAGGATTGGCTAATCGACCTCCTCTTCTTACTGGCTGGTGATACTTATTAGGGTAGCGCAGCTGACCCTTATCTCATCCATCGGAGTTACTTGTTAAGCCATCAACAGGTGGCTCCCATTTCATCTCTCCTTGCAGTTTCTAATCTTCAGGCATACAGTCCCCCACACCCAAGCACCCTATCAAGTCTCCTCCTGACCACCTCCAGTGATGGTGACTCCACCACCTCCTTGGGCAGACCATTCCAATGGCAAATCACTCTCTCTGTGTAGAACTTCCTCCTGACATCCAGCCTAACCCTCCCCTGGTGCAAATTGAGACTGTGTCCTCTTGTTCTGGTGCTGGCTGCCTGGGAGAAGAGACCAACCTCTGCCTGGCTACAACCTCCCTTCAGGTAGTTGTAGAGAGCAATAAGGTCACCCCTGAGTCTCCCCTTCTCCAGGCTAAGCAGCCCCAGCTCCCTCAGCCTTTCTTCATAAGGCTTGTGTTCCAAACCCCTCACCAACTTCGTTGCCCTTCTCTGGACACATTCCAGCAAGTCAACATCCTGCCTAAACCGAGGGGCCCAGAACTGGACACAGGACTCAAGGTGTGGCCTAACCAGTGCAGTGTACAGGGGCAGAATGACCTCCCTGCTCCTGCTGGCCATGCTATTTCTGATGCAGGCCAGGATGCCATTGGCCCTCTTGGCTGCCTGGGCACACTGCAGGCTCATGTTCCACCTACCATCGACCAGCACCCCTAGGTCCCTCTCTGCCTGGCCACTCTCCCGCCACTCTGACCCCAGCCTGTAGCACTGCATGGTTCTGCCAATGTGCAGAACCCGGCACTTGAATGTGTTAAATCTCATGCCCTTGGATGTATAGGAAATATTTGTCACGAGTCTGCCAGCAGATTTTTTTTTCTCCTACAGAGACCTTCCCATGCCTGAAAATGTTTACTAGATACTGAAAGATTTACTTCAGCTTTACAAGCACAGGTCTACTAATTCAGACTCAGAAACTCTTATTTTCTTATATCACTGTTTCTCATTGATTACCACAAGATAGGAAGGCAGGACGGAAGGCAGGAAGGCAGGACAGAAGGAAGGCAGGCAGGCAGGAAGGAAGGACATCTGGAATTTACATTGGGCTGATATACTTTCATTCCTGAGAAAAAGATGAATCAGTCTTTCTGGCAGTTATCAGATCCCCTCAGGCTGAACCCTTTCCAGAATTTGCCTGGACCTTTTTCACTTGCATTGACTTTACTTGTTAAATTTACTTCAGGACAAAGTTTGAGAAGATGCGTTTTCAAATGGAGAGAAAGACATTGAGCAGCAGCCTTAGGAAAAAAGCTTAAAACCAACTTTTTGAAACATCAGGAAACAGAATGTGTGGAAGGTTACAAAAAAAAAGTTTATGGTGAGAGAAAGGGAAAGTAACCAGGTTGTATAACTAACAGAAAGAATAAAACAATGCATTTAATCAAGTCAAGAGACTGTATTCGAAGTTCTTGCTTTGCAAGAAGTTGATGCCAAACACTAAGCTAGATGCACATGATGATTAACAAATCTGGGATCACATTGATGTAAGTTGTCTTTTCTGGTGCCTCCCTCACTACTCTCTGAGAAGCAATGTATTCAACAGTCCTCCCAAGATGCTGTACCAAGCAGCATATACCAAATTACAAGTGCTTTTAAGAAGAGTGCTTGCTCGGTGGGCATCATGCAACAGCGATTGCATCCAGGGAACAAAGCAGTGCCTGTGAGGGAGTTCAGGTAGGCTTCAAAAAAACAATTATGAAGATATTCCCCCACTGCATATTCTCTCAACAGATTTGGTTCATTAATGTTCAAGTTAGGTGCAGGGGAGAGGAGATATTAAAATGTATCACCTGCTTTGTACTCATTACTGAAATTTTTGAGCAGCTGCTTTCTCAGGGATTGCTAGAGAACTGTCTTGCCATTAGACATTACATATAGATGTCAAGCACACTTCTGCCAGCCCGCCCTCCCCTTGTGTAGCTTATCAGGAAGTGCAAGCACTTCCAGTGTAAAAACATCACTAATTTCTCAATGCTTCCCTTTGAACAAGAAAGGCAGAGTCCATTCTCACTCCCTGGTGCCTGGAAATAGCAAATTACAGTAAGCAGTTTAAGCAAAGATTATTTTTAACTGCTTGTTTCTGAATTATGGCCCAATGCATCTCCTTGTGAAGGACAGACAAGTGAACAGTTTGTCAGTCCAGAACTGGAGCAAGGCTTTCTGGGTTCCTCAGAAGGCAAAAATCTTACTATGGCAGCAGCAGCCCATCAGACTTCAGGTGTAGGGTTAGGGATATTTGAAATCACTGAACTCAGCACTGTCAGTCTTTAATGCTCTGCTTTGAAAAATCCTTCTATGGCATGTATCTTCAACCTTCTGAATTCAAACTCATTTCAAGGCATGAATAAATGCCTTGAGTCTGACATTTTCTCACCTCTGCCTCCCAGCATTGGAGTGGAACCTTGCGCTAAGCAGAAGAACCCAGTGTGCTCTTCCAACAAGTACATACTTCCAGTACATACTGGTAGGTCTGGGGAGTGAAGGTTGTGGTGGTTTGGGCTGGGTGCCCTCTGCTGCATGGCACACTTCCTGTGTCCAGAAGTCCAGCCCAGTGGGTGGACACAGGAAAACCGTGTATCTCCTACCACAATCCCCTGCACCGCTATAAGACCTTGCGTGGGGTCCGCCTCTTTCTCTTTCTTCCCTCGCCGCCGCCCGGTAACTGGGGGAGACGTCTCCCGGCCTTGGGCCTGGCTAGGCCCAAGGCCAGGGGGATGGGCGGTCTCAGGCCTGGCCAGCTGAGACTAGCCTAGCAGTGGGGGGGGGGAAGAACGAGCCCTGGGGTCTTGGGCCCACCCTCAGGTGGGGATGGGGTTCATCCGGGTGTGTGTTGGGGTTATTTCTGTCACTGTTTCTGGTTTCTTTTGTGCACCTTCACTTCTTCTATTTAAACTTTTCCATCACTTTTGCAATCCGTTTGTTGGAGTCGTCATTTTGCCCGTGGTGGGGAGGGTGGCTATCTCAACCCACTACATTTTTGGCGCGCCGACGTGGGGCTGGTTGGTGTGGCGACCTGCAGATCGGATTGCAAATGATGGATAGTTTAAATTTAGTTCTGGGCGTCGGTTTTCGGTTTGGGAAGGTCGGGGGGCTCAAGCTTTGCTGCCGGGGCGATCGTGTGGGTTCTTGTGGATTGCAGGGGGACACCTGGTGCGTCGGGGGTTGCCGCTTAAGAACGCGGGACCTGCCCCTCCCCCACCCTTTCCTCTCCGCGGGCGGTGGAAGCGGCGGGGGTGAGGCGGGGGGAGGGGCAGCGGCGAGCAGGTCAGATGAGGTCCGTCTCGCTGCAAGGATGGAGCCAGCCGCAGCGGGCGGGCGGGCGAGATAGCCCCCGAGACCCAGGAGGGGCGAACGGGGACCCCAGCTGGAAAGCCGTTTTCAAAGGCTCTGAGAACGCGCTTGTGGCTTTCGCTGGGGAAGCTGTTGGAGTGCCCGAGGGGTGGAGGTGATTTTGATCCTGTACCGCGGCGGTAGAGGCGGCCGGGCTCTGCTGTGTGCTGAGTGGCCGCGGTAGCGGACGCCGGCCGGCGCTCGGGCTGCAGTGGGCTTGGCTCTAATCTCCCCCATGTTTTTCGGACAGTACCGAAAAATGGCGCCGAGCACCTGGCTCCGCCTCCCTGCCTCTCAGTTGGGCTGTGGCGCAGCCCCTCCCTCTTCCGGGGGTGTGCAGCCGGACATTGCTACGCCTCGGTACGTGAACGCCCGGTGTGGGGGGGCGAAGTACCCTGATAGGCGTTTGGGTAGCCTGGACCGCGGTCGGAGGCGGTCGGTTTGCGGCACCCTGGGGATCGGAAAAGCAGTCGTGGAGCCGGATTGTTCCGACTGGCTTGCCCCAGGGGTGGAGATATGCCGCTGAGCAAAACGTGAGCAAGAAGAAGAGCTTGGCTGAGAGGTTGTGAGGCTTTTCCAGGTGGCCAGGATGTCCAACGGATCCATGGAGAACCTGCACTGCAGAAGAGTGAAATCTGCATCGCTGGGAGGTTCCACTGGATGAGAGAGGAAGAACTGGACTGGACTGATGCTTGAGCCTGAGAGAGACTGTTTGGACGCCCAGAAGAAGATATGGACCCTGCCGGACGCGTCATCAGGGATTTCTAATATGATGATGTGTTTGGGTGCAGGGGTTGTGGTATGAGATAAGGGGTGGCGTGTGGTGGTTTGGGCTGGGTGCCCTCTGCTGCATGGCACACTTCCTGTGTCCAGAAGTCCAGCCCAGTGGGTGGACACAGGAAAACCGTATATCTCCTACCACAATCCCCTGCACCGCTATAAGACCTTGCGTGGGGTCCGCCTCTTTCTCTTTCTTCCCTCGCCGCCGCCCGGTAACTGGGGGAGACGTCTCCCGGCCTTGGGCCTGGCTAGGCCCAAGGCCAGGGGGATGGGCGGTCTCAGGCCTGGCCAGCTGAGACTAGCCTAGCAGTGGGGGGGGAAGAACGAGCCCTGGGGTCTTGGGCCCACCCTCAGGTGGGGATGGGGTTCATCCGGGTGTGTGTTGGGGTTATTTCTGTCACTGTTTCTGGTTTCTTTTGTGCACCTTCACTTCTTCTATTTAAACTTTTCCATCACTTTTGCAATCCGTTTGTTGGAGTCGTCATTTTGCCCGTGGTGGGGAGGGTGGCTATCTCAACCCACTACAAGGTATACTTCTGTCTTGAACAAGTGGGTTGTGCAACAAAGAAATGTTCCCATAACTTCGACTAGCAAGAAGTGCTACAAGCAAAGTAATTTGCAATTCAATTTCAAACTGTGTATCTGCAAGATATCACTTCCACCTGCTTGTGGAAAAACTCACTGCTACTTAGATATATTTCGAGAAGACAGTGCTTAGCAAGAGTGGCCCCAGCCAAAGGATTCAACCCACCTCAAGAATCACTAGGGTTTTCTCTGCAAATACCACTCAAGATCCAAATATGCCCATATGAAGAGACCACTGGTTGTATAATTTTGAATGATGTATTTGATTTAAAAATATAAAGATAGTGAATGCATTTATTAACCATTAGTCCCAAGTTGTATACATTCTTTTTCCTGTTTTCCCTTTTTAATATTTCTAAATCACAAGTGGACTGTACAAGTATCTATAAGATGTGCCATTTTTCACAAGTAACAAGTTCCTAGTGTAATGGTTTAGTGCAATGGCTAACCTGCCTGCTCCCCCAACACAAAAATGAGGGGTAGAGTAACACACACAACTCAAGGCTGAGATAAAGAGATAAGAGTTTAATATGAGATAATATATCATGAGATATAAGCTCAATGCGTAATTACCTTAGCTAATAATCTAATTAATCTAATAATACAATGCATGATTACCTTAGTTTAGCCTATTTGCAGAAGAAGTAGTGTGAGGAAACAAGAAAACCCCAGCATAAAACATAAAGCCCAAACCAGCAGCTCTACCCAGCTCCCACACACCTCACTGCCATCCCTGCAGAAAAAGAGACCCCACCCAAGAAGGCAGGACCTAGAAGCAGCCACAGGAATAGGAACCCTCCCATGTTGCAATCTGAACTTCAAGCTTCATAATATTTTGCTCCAGTTAGCAATTTCATTTTTGAAGGTGGCATGCCTCCAGCATGCTATGAATAAGAGCAGCAGGTTCAATTCAATCCATGACACCTAGAAAACAAAGCCAGAGATATTTTTGTCTTTCACTGGCATAGAAAGGCAGCCTACCTGCTAGCATCACACTCCTCCTCCAATATACTGACCACAATTTAAAGCAGAACATTAAAAAATGACAGTGTCAAGTTCAGTGTTTTCAAACATCCTTATATACATGAAGTCTGCTGGATTGTTGTGACAGAAGTAATTCTAGAAATGCTCAGAACTAAACCAATTACAGTCCCCAAGACAGGCCAAAGTGTACCTGGTAGAAGTCCCAGGTGGCAGTTCTGCTGACCTCCCTCTTTACTTCTCCAACACCTGAGAACTCTTAACATTTCATGATTGATGTGCCCAAGACTAGAATAGAATTACCAAGGTTGGAAGAGACCTTGAAGACTCGATGATCTTCAAGGTCTCTTCCAACCTTGGTAATTCTATTCTATTCTATTCTAAGACAGCCCCAAGATGTTACATCACACACAAGTCCTCTTTTGTTCACAAGAAGCAGGTCCAGCAGTGCAACTTCGCTAGTTGGCTCCCTCACCAGCTGTGTCAGGAAGTGTCAGCTGTGTCAGGAAGTGTCAGCTGTGTCAGATTCCTACCAAGATAGCAGCCTTGTTGCCCTTCCCCCTTATTCCTACCCATGAACACTTAATTCGATCATCACCACCATTAATCTCAATACAACCAAAACACTCCCTCACCTACAGGGGCATCCTACTGCCTCTCCTTCCTTACCTGTCACATCTGAAAAGTTTGTAGCCATTGATTGTGGCTGCCAGTCCTATGAGACATCTCACCACATTTCTGTGATAGCCACTACATCATAGTTTTTCTGGCACAAAATGGCTTCTACCTTCTGCTGTTTGCCAAGCTGTGTGCATTAATGCACTTCAGTTGTCTAAAGGTCTTACCACCAGATTCAGAGATTGCACTGGGCTGGAAGGGACCTTTAAAAATCATCCTGTCCAACCCCCTGCAGTGAGCAGAGACACCTCCAGCTAGATCAGACTGCCCAGGGCTGCATCAAGTCTGACCTTGAGTGTCTCCAGGGACAGGGCCTCAATCACATCCCTGGGCAATCTGTTCCAGTATTTTGCCACTCTCATTGTAAAGAACATCTTCCTTATGTCCAGCCTAAATCTACCCTGCTCCAGTTTAAAACCATTGCCCCTTGTCCTGTCTCTCCAAGCACTTCTAAACCGTTCTCTTCAGATATCGAAATGTAACTACAAGGTCTCCCCACAGGCTGAACAACCTTTCTTTCAGCCTGTGTTTATAGGAAAGGTAGCCCAGCCCCTTGATTATCTTTGTGATCATCCTCTGGATCAACTCCAGCATGTCCATGTCTCTTTTTATGAGCGTCCCCGATCTGGAGAGAATATTCCTGTTTATTGAGTAATTAAACAGTATTCCTGTTTATTGCAGTGGATTATAAATGAGAAAGACATCTGAAGCATAAACATTTGGTTTTGCATACCCAGTTTGGGTGAGATATTGAATCCCATATTTTTCCTTATACAAGCATTACTCAAAGCTCCAATACCCTGATCTCTCTGTGTGTGTTAGTCAAAAAGCAGTGTCATTTTAAAAGACTTCTGCTGATCTCAGCCTGACAGACCCAACTGGAATCCTCTTTTCTCTAGGAGGCTGGGCAGAGCAGTCCCTGCCTGTCAGGACTTTCTGGAAAGTGCCACACCCTTCTTTACTTCCCTGTGCACCTGATGCAGCCAGCATCAGCAGCACAAAGCCGGTCCAGATAGCACAACTCTGTGTGTCTGCGTCGGTGGCAGAAAAGGAAAATAGAAAGAAGAAAAAACATCCTTTGTGTAATTATAAAGCTAAGGCAGAAGTGGTACTAATTTTAGCAGGCAATAATTTGGACACTGACAGGAGAACGTGTTTTTGGTGGATTTTGGATTTTGCTGCACATAGTACAGTATTACCAAGGTTGGAAGAGACCTTGAAGATCATCGAGTCCAACCTGTAACCACAAACCTCACAACTAGACCATGGCACCAAGTGCCACATCCAGTCCCCTCTTGAACGCCTCCAGGGACGGCAACTCAACCACCTCCCCAGGCAGTGCATTCCAATGGCAAATCACTCTCTCGGTGAAGAACTTTCTCCTCACCTCGAGCCTAAACTTCCCCTGCTGCAGCTTGAGACTGTGTTCCCTTGTTCTGGTGCTGGTTGCTAGGGAGAAGAGGCCAACCCCTTCCTGGTCACAACCACCCTTCAGGTAGTTGTAGAGAGCAATGAGGTCGCCCCTGAGCCTCCTCTTCTCCAGGCTAAACAGCCCCAGCTCCCTCAGCCTCTCCTCATAGGGCTTGTGCTCAAGGCGTCTCACCAGCCTTGTTGCCCTTCTCTGGACATGTTCAAGTGTTTCAATGTCCTTCTTAAACTGAGGGGCCCAGAACTGGACACAGTACTCAAGGTGCGGCCTAACCAAAGCAGAGTACAGGGGCACAATGACCTCCCTGCTCCTGCTGGCCATACTATTCCTAATGCAGGCCAGGATGTGGTTGGTCCTCTTGGCTGCCTGGGCACACTGCAGGCTCATGTTCAGCCTACCATCAACCAGCACCCCCAGGTCCCTTTTGCCTGGCCGCTCTCCAGCCACTCTGACCCCAGCCTGTAGCACCGCATGGGGTTGCTGTGGCCAATGTGCAGAACCCGGCACTTGGATGTGTTCAATCTCATGCCATTGGATTCTGCCCATCTGTCCAGCCTGTCGAGGTCCCTCTGCAAAGCTTCTCTATCCTCCAGCAGATCAACTCCTGCCCCCAGCTTGGTGTCATCTGCAAATTTACTGATGATGGACTCAATGCCCTCATCCAGATCATCAATAAAGATGTTAAAGAGCATGGGGCCCAGCACTGATCCTTGGGGCACACCACTAGTGACTGGCCGCCAGCTGGATGTGGCACCATTCACCACCACTCTCTGGGCTCGGCCCTCCAGCCAGTTCCTAACCCAACGCAGTGTGCTCCTGTCCAAGCCATGGGCTGCCAGCTTGGCCAGGAGTTTGCTGTGGGGGACGGTGTCAAAGGCCTTGCTGAGGTCCAGGTAGACCACATCCACAGGCCTACCCACATCCACCAGGCGGGTCGCCTGATCATAGAAGGAGATCAGGTTGGTGAGGCAGGACCTGCCCCTCCTAAATCCATGCTGGCTAGGCCTGAGCCCCTGGCCATCCTGTAAGTGCTGTGTGATCGCACTCGAGATGACCCGCTCCATAATCTTGCCTGGCACTGAGGTCAGGCTGACAGGCCTATAATTCCCCGGCTCTTCCAACTGGCCCCTCTTGTGGATGGGCACCACGCTGGCCAGCTTCCAGTCTTCTGGGACCTCTCCAGTGAGCCAGGACTGATGAAAAATGATGGAGAGTGGCTTGGACAGCTCATCTGCCAGCTCCCTCAGCACCCTAGGATGGATCCCATGTGGTCCCATGGACTTGTGGGGGTCCAAGCGGCTCAGGAGATCTCTAATTCTCTCATCCTGGAACAGAGGAGAACTATGCTGCTCCCTGGCTCCTTCTGCCAGCTCTGCAGGCCAGCTGTCTGGAAGCCGTTCTGTCCTGCTAGTAAAAATTGGGGTAAAGAAGGTGTTAAGTACCTCTGCCTTTTCCTCATCCTTTTTTACAATGTTCCCCTCCGTGTCAACCAAGGAGTGGAGGTTGTCCTTGCCCTTCTTCTTGCTATTGATGTATTTATAGAAGGACTTTTTGTTGTCCTTCACCGCAGAGGCCAGTCTAAGTTCTAAATGTGCTTTTGCCTCCCTAATTCTCTTCCTACAAGACCTAGCAACATCCCTAAACATTCCATAGGTTGCCTCCCCTTTCTTCCAAAGATAATACACCCTCTTTTTTTCCCTTAGTTCCTTTAGAAGTTCATTACCCATCCAGGCTGGCCGTCTGCCCCAGCGGCTCATCTTCCGGCATACTGGCACAGCCTGTTCTTGCACCTTCAATAGTTCTTCCTTGAAGTAGGTCCAGCTCTCCTGGACCCCTTTATTTTTAAGGGCTGTTTCCCAAGGAACCTTCTGAATTAGTTCCTTGAGTAGCCTGAAGTCTGCCCTCCGGAAATCCAGAGTGGAGGTCTTCTTGCTGCCCCTCTTGCCTTGGCTGAATACCGAAAACTCAATTATCTCATTGTCACTGGTGCCTAAACACCCTCCGACCACCACATCACCCACCAGCCCTTCCCTGTTGGTGAAGAGGAGGTCAAGCATAGCCTCACCACTGGTAGGCTCGCGCAGCACCTGGGATAAGAAGCTGTCCTCCATGCACTCTAAGAACCTCCTAGACTGCCTCCTCTCTGCTGTGTTGTGATCCCAGCAGATATCAGGCAGGTTGAAGTCACCCATGAGAACGAGGTCAGGTGATCTTGAGACAGCCTTAAGCTGCCTATAGAATGCTTCATCAACATCATCCTCCTGGTTGGGTGGTCTATAACAGACTCCAACCAGGATGTCTGCCCTGCTGGTCTTCCCTCTAATTCTCACCCACACGCACTCAACCCAATCGTCCCTGATCTCTAGCTCAATGGCATCAAGAGCCTCCCTGATGTACAGGGCCACCCCTCCACCCCTTCTTCCTTGCCTGTCTCTCCTGAAGAGCCTGTAGCCATCAATTGCAGTGCTCCAGTCATGTGAGTCGTCCCACCACGTCTCCGTGATGGCAACTACATCATATCTTTCCTGCTGCAACAAGGCTTCCAGCTCCTCATGTTTGTTGCCCATACTTCATGCATTAGTATACATGCACTTCAGCTGGGCTGCTGGTTTTGCCCCTGACTCCAGCTTACCACCCTCAGACTCCTGTCTGGGGGACTGGTTTCAGCCCCTTCCCCCTTCGAAGCTAGTTTAAAGCCCTGTCAATAAGACCTGCTAATTCCCTTCCCAGAATCTTTTTACCTTTGGGGGACAGGCCATTCTTGTGTACTGTGACCTTTCCCCTCCTCTGGGACAGATGTACTCCATCTGTTACCAGCTGACCTGGTGCAGTAGAAAGTTCTTCAAGATCGAAAAACCCAAAATTCTTCTGATTGCACCAACCTCTAAGCCACTTGTTGACTACAGCTGCTGACCTGTTCCTTCTTGCATTCCCTCCTGCAACTAAGGGTATAGACAAAAAAATTATTTGTGCACCTGAATCCTCCACTAGATCCCCTAGGACCCTGAGGTCATTCTTGATAGCCCTGGGAGTTCTAGTTGCAACATCGTCATTCCCTAACTGCATAATTATTAAGGGATAGTAGTCAGAGGGCTGCACCAGCCTAGGCAGCCTTCTGGTAACATCACCAACTTGAGCTCCTGGGAGACAACAAAGTTCCCTGTGAGCAGGGTCTGGCCGACATATGGGGCCCTCTGTTCCCCTCAGTAGGGAATCACCAATAACAATCACCCTTCTCTTTTTTTTTAAGGGAGCAAGTCTTGATGTCAGGGGAAGGCTGTTTAACCCCAGGCTGACTCACCCCAAGCTGACTCACCCCAGGCTGACTCACCCCAGGCTGACCCACCCTAGGATGACTCACCCCAGGCTGCCTTACCCCAAGCTGACCCACCCTAGACTGACCCACCCTAGGCTGACTCACCCCAGGCCGACTCACCCCAGGCCGACTCACCCCAGGCTGTCCCACCCTAGGCTGACTCACCCCAGGCTGACCCACCCTAGGCTGACCCACCCCAGGCTGACTCACCCCGGGCTGACTCACCCTTGGATGACTCACCCCAGGCTCAGGTTTTGCCTCATGGAAAACCCCAGATGGTGTGTCCTCCAGCATCAGAATCACCTCCCCCTCGACCTCCAGTGCCCCATACTTGTTCTCCAAGGTCAGGGGGAGGTGAAGGGAGGCAAGGAGGTTTTAATTTGTGTCTTTTGAGAGGAACCTTCATCCATTCCCCTCTGCTTTTTGGATAACCAGCCTCTGCTGGGGGAGCCTGCAGAGCCTGGTTATTCAAATTGGTCTCCCTTCTACAATCCCTGACATCTCTAAGTCTAGTCACCTCATCTTTCAATCTGGCCACCAGGTTAAGCAGATAGTTGATCTGCTCACATCTGATGCAGGAGTTGTCCCCACTACCCTGCATCTCAACTGCCAGGCTCCAGCACTCTCTGCAGCCATAAGCCTGGACACCCACCTCTTGCTTGTGACACTTGCCTACCTGCTTGTATTCCCCCTCAGTCTGAGTCGAGACCGATGTTTTGAAGGAGTGATTGCGGCGCGTCACCACCATGGTGCCCTGCCCGCGGGACCTGCTGGACAAAATTTAGAACAAGTGCGGCGGCGCGTGCCGAGCGAGAGCAGGCGGGCTAGTGTTCCCGAGGGTGCCGGTCGCGGTGTGCTCCCGAGCAAGATCCCCGCTGGAACAGGGGCTGTCGCGAGCCGCCGCTGGCTTTTAAACCAGCCGCTGGCAGTGACGCGGGGAGCCCGAGCGATCCCGAGCAGCAAGCACGTGGAGAAACGGTCGTGCCGAATCTAGCCAAGTGCCGAGAGCCCGGGTGCCCTGCCGATCCCCGTAGGTTGAAAGGGAAGCAGCTAGTGTTGCAAGAGAAGCAGTAATATGAATAGTACAGTTTGTTCCTTATCAGGCTTCACATTGTTTAGTATCTGCATTTAAATATAACATCTCCCAGCTTGTTTACTCAACTCTTTCCTTCCCAATTTTGACTATTATAAAAGATAACTGGAAGCAATAAATGCCCAATAGCACAAAGAGTACTTTGCAGCAGCCAGACACCCTTCTGTTAATAGTATTCACCCTGTACTGCATGGCTGTTGATGATATTCATCAGCTTGCTTTTCTACACAAATGAAAAATAAAATAGGCTAGGGCAGGCAAATATTTTTTTCACTAAAGACTACAGCTTGCCTTATTAAGAATTATATAATTTGCAGCAAGAAAAGTCACTATAGAACAAGTTACAGAATTACAGTATATGTAACACAGCTAATCTGTATTCTCTCTGTACACTGGTCAACTCAAGGAACTTTCTGTGCAAACATTAAAGACTTCAAATACAAGCATGCCTGATCAGTTGCCCCAGAACACTGCCTTTAGGAAGCTGCTCAGGCAGATGTCCCTGGACTTGCCAGGTTTGCCTGCATTTCTCTGCTGATTGACTGTTAAAACATGAAAACTTGTCTTTTGAAACTAGAACCTTGACTTTTAATAAAATAATTTTATTCATTTGGGGATAAATACTTTTGCTTAACTACAGAGCAAATAAAATGTCTGGTAATAACATGTCCACCAGAGTGTCTGGTGTAACAACTCAATATACAGACTATCAAGAGTAATTTATGCTTGTCAGCACAAGTACTGTTTTTCAGTAAGCACCTTAATAATATCCATGAAAACCAGAGCTGTTGAGCAAGAGGTTAGATGGTGGTTGTTTTCCTCAAGGAAGGGTCATAGGGGAGGGTCATATGACAAAAGAGCTATTCCTTTGTCTCTTTTAGCAGCATTCTGGTGTGTAGACTCAGGTAGCATGCATTATATATAAGATGAAAACTTTGACCAAGGAAGGGAGGATTACATTATTTTCATTAGGCAAGTGAAGCTTGGAGAAGAAGAAAAAAAAACACAAAACAAACAAAACAAAACAAAACTAATCAACAAAAAAACCTTCCAGGTAGATAAGATGTAATTACCCAAATGCTAGCCTAAAAATCTCTGAAGTGTTCTATTACTCATAATATCTGTGGCTATTTACTCTTCATATTTTTTTGCCTTTTGAAACTGGAGTTGCTGATAGCCTCTGGGAACAGATGATATTTGTGTTCACAGTGTTTATGTGTACTGGGCATGAGAATAAACCAAGTAAAACAAGCCTTCTACCCTTCCTCTGAATACACCAGATGTAATGAAGAACACACAAAGATACATCCTGTATTATTGACTGTTTCAGAATAGCTTGATTGTTTTGTTTTGTCACACGGGTTGATTGTTTTAAGGATAACAGTAAGAAAAATCAAAGATATGATGAGATTGTACTAAACACATTTCACAGGGACAGGTATAAGACTTTCCAGCATCTAAGCAAGACTGTGAAGATAAGAAAGCAGACTTTTTAACAGAGTTTTTGCAGTAAAGTTTTGTATTTCAAAACTAGATTATCTGCTGTCTTCTTCCAAAAGGCTGCTGCCAGGAGCCAGAAACTTAGCTTGTAACTTGAGGAGCAGGAAGATACTTTCAACAACCAGCACTTCACTCCCAAGGATGAACTTAAAAGCTTGAAACTATTTAATCTTATTGTGAGGTGAATGCAAATACAGTTTTGAGTTTACGGTACTGGTCTTACTCTGTCATCAATATTGCCATGTTGGAAATATTATTGAGAAACTTTCCACAGGAATGCTGAGAGCAACAGAGATAGCACCACTCTTGCATTGGATGATGTCTAATTTGAGGACAACTTTTTTAATAGTGTCTTGTGTTTGGGTAAAGGTGGGTATAGAATCATAAAGCCCTTTAAAAGTAATTTAGTCTAACTTTGCTGAAATAAGCAGGGAGAACTTCATCTAGATCAGGTTGCTCAGAGTCCCATAAAGCCTGATCTTGAATGACTCCAGGAATGGGACCTCCACCACTTCTTGGGCAACCCATTCCAGTGTTCCACTTCTTCCTAATGTCCAATCTAAATTTGCGCTTCTCTAGTTTTAAAGACTGTTGCCCTTGTCCTAGTGCTACATGTCTTGCCATGTTTTAACCTGCAGATGCTACTATGTCCTGAGCAACCCATGCCTTTTAGTGTATTTAATCTTTTTAAAAAGAAAGTCAACCAAAACCAACCAGCCAACAAACGAAACCAAACAAACAAACAAAACAACAACAAAAAAAAACTGAAACAAGCAGCCAACACCAAAGATAATAACATTCCATTCATTCTTTCCTCTTTTTGTTTGAAAAGGCAACGCTGAATGTGAGTTGCCTAATCATGGGAAGAAAGTGTGTAACAAAAAAGTAGCATGATTTTGTTTATCACCTAAATGTCAGGATAGTGCTTTGTCTTCACAGTTCTCTTCCTGTGCATTAGACAACTTATATTGTGAATCATTAGTTTTGTTTAAATTAATAGAACAAATTTATATTGTAGTTGAAGCTAGACAAGAAAGAGATGTGGACATATTAAAAATCTTTTCCTGACCTTTCTGATACAAAGACTCTTTCAGGAATTGTCTTTTACTGTAAGTAGACTTACTAAAACCAGTGTCCAAATCAAGCTCTTTCTCCTTCCAATAAATGTCATATGCTGTATAATATTTCAGGCATAACAAAAACATTGTTTCATTGCTGGCTTTGTAATCTTAAATCATGATGCTTGTGGTGTCTTTGTGAGCGAAAAAAGCAGTAGTTAACCTACAGCTAAACTTTTTTTTTTTTTCATCAAGCCTAAAACAATTTAACATTTTGATCACAACCTGGGAGAGGACCCATCACATGCAGCCTTCTAATATTTTCATTAGTGGGAAATCTTGTGCAGAATTGCTCCAAACTATTTTCTTTGCTCAGGTAAGCAGCCACAGGATAGAAAAATAAATCTGTTATTCAGGTAGGGTATGATGCCAGATTTGTATTCTGAAGTTAATTGAGTATTATGCCAGACTTCTACAGTAAATAATAATATATATCTCAGATCAAGAGGTGGCAAAATATTGTGCCTATAATGCCCTCCCCTTATGGAATAGAAAGTCTTCCAAAACAAAAAACTTTGCTTGGAAAAAGCCAGTCTACTTGAACGGTTTTAACTGTTTTTTAATGAAGGCTTCAATATTATAGAATCACAGAACAGTTTGGGTTGGAAGGGACCTAAGAGACCATCTGCTTCCAACTCCCCCTCTCTCCCATTGGCCAGGTCTATTAGGACAGGTTAACATGGCACATATTAGAATGGGTTAACATCATATGATTGGGAAATTGTCCATGTTGACTCACGAATAGTTTTGAATCCATAGGCAGAATATGCTATGCCTCAGAGCAAGCCCCTTATCTTGTTTTATTTTGAAATAAGGAATTAACAGGAAGTAGTCTTGGAGGCAAGGCTGATTAGGAAAGCATTAAAGGCTGTTTGGGAGACAAGAGCTGAGGCTTTGGTAATGACCCCCACCAGTGCCTGCAGCCCCCAGTCATAGGAGATGAATATGCAGGAACCTTCATTCTTATGTAAGTGGAGGTGGTGTTTGACACTTCTTCTCACACTTGCTGGCCACATGTGTCAGGACTGGGGGCTGGACCACGGCAAAATAAAAGGGGAGACTTCTCCCCAGGAGTTTGGGCAGCTGTGGTACTAAGGGCCATGTTGCCTCCACAGGGATGCCCATGATGCTCCTGTCAACTCTCCAACCAGTGCAGCTAGAGTAGGCAAAAGCAGTAACACCTGGATCTTTGCTTCTATGACTGCACTTGGGTCATTATGTAAGTGGGGAAGGGGGGGAAGGGTCTGAAACCAGTCCCCTCAGGCAGGAGTCTGGGGGTGATAAGCTAGAGCTAGAGGTGAAACCAGCAGCCCAGCTGCACTGCATGTACACTAATGCACAAAGCATGGGTAACAAACATGAGGAGCTGGAAGCCTTGTTACAGCAAGAAAGTTATGTTGTAGTTGCCATCACAGAGACGTGGTGGGACGACTCGCATGACTGGAGCGCTGCAATTGACGGCTATAGGCTCTTCAGGAGAGACAGGCAAGAAAGAAGGGGTGGAGGGGTGGCCCTGTACATCAGGGAGGCACTGGATGCCATTGAGATGGAGATCAGGGATGATCGGGTTGAGTGCTTGTGGGTGAGAATTAGAGGGAAGACCAGCAGGGCAGACATCCTGGTTGGAGTCTGTTATAGTCC
Organism: Picus viridis; assembly: GCA_033816785.1. Taxonomy (NCBI): domain Eukaryota; kingdom Metazoa; phylum Chordata; class Aves; order Piciformes; family Picidae; genus Picus; species Picus viridis. The sequence continues at coordinate 68,989,686 of CM066606.1, read as the reverse complement.
ACCCAACCAGGAGGATGATCTTGATGAAGCATTCTGTAGGCAGCTTAAGGCTGTCTCAAGATCACCTGACCTCGTTCTCATGGGTGACTTCAACCTGCCTGATATCTGCTGGGATCACAACACAGCAGAGAGGAGGCAGTCTAGGAGGTTCTTAGAGTGCATGGAGGACAGCTTCTTATCCTAGATGCTGCGCGAGCCTACCAGGGGTAAGGCTATGCTTGACCTCCTCTTCACCAACAGGGAAGGGCTGGTGGGTGATGTGGTGGTCGGAGGGTGTTTAGGCACCAGTGACCACGAGATAATTGAGTTTTCGGTATTCAGCCAAGGCAAGAGGGGCAGCAAGAAGACCTCCACTCTGGATTTCCGGAGGGCAGACTTCAGGCTACTCAAGGAACTAATTCAGAAGGTTCCTTGGGAAACAGCCCTTAAAAATAAAGGGGTCCAGGAGAGCTGGACCTACTTCAAGGAAGAACTATTGAAGGTGCAAGAACAGGCTGTGCCGGTGTGCCGGAAGATGAGCCGCCGGGGCAGACGGCCAGCCTGGATGGGTAATGAACTTCTAATAGAACTAAGGGGAAAAAAGAGGGTGTATTATCTTTGGAAGAAAGGGGAGGCAACCTATGGAATGTTTAGGGATGTTGCTAGGTCTTGTAGGAAGAGAATTAGGGAGGCAAAAGCACATTTAGAACTTAGACTGGCCTCTGCGGTGAAGGACAACAAAAAGTCCTTCTATAAATACATCAATAGCAAGAAGAAGGGCAAGGACAACATCCACTCCTTGGTGGGCATGGAGGGGAACGTTGTAACAAAGGATGAGGAAAAGGCAGAGGTACTTAACACCTTCTTTGCCTCAATTTTTACTAGCAGGGCAGAACGTCTTCCAGACAGCTGGCCTGCAGAGCTGGCAGAAGGAGCCAGAGAGCTGCATAGTTTCCTGCTGCTCCAGGAGGAAATTAGAGATCTTCTGAGCCGCTTGGACCCCCACAAGTCCATGGGACCGGATGGGATCCATCCTAGGGTGCTGAGATTGCTGACAGATGAGCTGTCCAAGCCACTTTCCATCATTTTTCATCAGTCCTGGCTCACTGGAGAGGTCCCAGATGACTGGAAGCTGGCCATGTGGTGCCCATCCACAAGAAGGGCCAGTTGGATGAGCCAGGGAATTATAGGCCAGTCAGCCTGACCTCAGTGCCAGGCAAGATTATGGAGCAGGTCATCTTGAGTGCGATCACACAGAACTTACAGGATGGCCAAGGGATCAGGCCCAGCCAGCATGGATTTAGGAAGGGCAGGTCCTGCCTCACCAACCTGATCTCCTTCTATGATCAGGTGACCCGCCTGGTGGATGTGGGGAGGCCTGTGGATGTGGTCTACCTGGACCTCAGCAAGGCCTTTGACACAGTCCCCCACAGCAAACTCCTGGCCAAGCTGGCAGCCCATGGCTTGGACAGGATCACACTGCGTTGGGTTAGGAAGTGGCTGGAGGGCCGAGCCCAGAGAGTGGTGGTGAATGGTGCCACATCCAGCTGGCGGCCAGTCACTAGTGGTGTGCCCCAAGGATCAGTACTGGGCCCCATGCTCTTCAACATCTTTATTGATGATCTGGATGAGGGCATTGAGTCCATTATCAGTAAATTTGCAGATGACACCAAGCTGGGGGCAGGAGTTGATCTGCTGGAGGATAGAGAGGCTTTGCAGAGGGACCTCGACAGGCTGGACAGATGGGCAGAGTCCAATGGCATGGGATTTAACACATCCAAGTGCCGGGTTCTGCACATTGGCCACAGCAACCCCAGGCAGTGCTACAGGCTGGGGTCAGAGTGGCTGGAGAGTGGCCAGGCAAAGAGGGACCTGGGGGTACTGGTTGATGGGAGGCTGAACATGAGCCTGCAGTGTGCCCAGGCAGCCAAGAAGGCCAATGGCATCCTGGCCTGCATCAGGAAGAGTGTGGCCAGCAGGAGCAGGGAGGTCATTCTGGCCCTGTACACTGCACTGGTTAGGCCACACCTCGAGTCCTGTGTCCAGTTCTGGGCCCCTCAGTTTAGGAAGGATGTTGTCTTGCTGGAACGTGTCCAGAGAAGGGCAACAAAGTTGGTGAGGGGTTTGGAACACAAGGCCTATGAGGAAAGGCTGAGGGAGCTGGGGTTGCTTAGCCTGGAGAAGAGGAGACTGAGGGGTGACCATATTGCTCTCTACAACTACCTGAAGGAGGTTGTAGCCAGGCAGAGGTTGGCCTCTTCTCCCAGGCAGCCAGCACCAGAACAAGAGGACACAGTCTCAGGCTGTGCCAGGGGAGGTTTAGGCTGGATGTTAGGAAGAAGTTCTACACAGAGAGAGTGATTGCCCATTGGAATCGGCTCCCCGTGGAGGTGGTGGAGTCACCTTCATTGGAGGTGTTCAGGAGGAGACTTGATGGCGTGCTTGGCTGTATGGTCTAGTTGTTGGGTGGGTTGGATTGTTTGATGGGTTGGACGCGATGATCTTGAAGGTCTCTTCCAACCTGGTGTATTGTATTATTAAGTAATTGCTGGGAACTAATAAAGAGACACACTGTATGATTTGCTTATTAGAGTGTGTATGTGAGTGCCTTTGTCCATGGGTCTGGTCAGACAGACCCACTTTGGAATCTAACTAGAACACCAGGCCACCATCTAGCTTCCAATAAGGCCTTGAACGCTTCCAGAGATGGGATGTGCACAACTGCTCTAGGCAACCTGTTCCGGTGATGCACCGTTCTCACAGTGACTGAATACAATTATCCGCTCAAGATACAGGACGCAATGTACTCTAGTCATGCATTACATTTCATCTAGCAAAATTAGTGAGTTCCTTACTTAAACTTGTACTATGCAACAGATAAGCACTATGCAAAGGTAAGTCACCAGAGAAAGATGGAATAGAAGGTTGTGAAGCCTGATCTATTTCAAAATATATGCTTTCTATTAAAGGAGTCTAAATGGAAAACTTAACAACGGAGCACATGTGTTACTGTAGCCATTTCAGATACTGTAGTTCTCCCCAGTGCCTCCACCCCTCTTTCTTTTTTTTTTTTGACTTGAGACTCTTGAGGCTTCTCCTAAAGCTTTTCAATGGCAATTAGAGCTTGGTAACCTTTCCTGTGCCTTGGCCAAATACCAGCCTTCTATTGGTATTTTCATGGTGCCAATCCGCTTATAAAGGAAAGCTAATCTTTTGCAGTGCCTGGCTATTCATTTACCTCCCCAAAACACCCAGGTACAATCATCAGTGCTGTCTCTACTGTTAGTCCCTTTCTAATGGTGGGAACTGGCTGGCTTATCAGTCTCTGGCCTTTCTGCTTAAACATGCATAGAGCAAAACCCAGGCCTTCTTTCTAACATTATATCCTCAGGATATACAGCTAGCAGGCTGACCTCCAGTTCTCATGAAGAAAGAGTTTTTGGGTTTGGGGGATTTTGTGTGTTTGTTTTGTTTTGTTCTGTTTTGCTTGTTAATTGGTTTTTGCTTGACTTTTTGCTCCTTAAACGACTTTGTTAATTGTTGTAAATATACATATCTGAGCTTTATTTGTAAGGACAAGCTCCCTACAGGAGAAACTGATCCCTGAAAAATTGGTGGCTTTGCTGATGCAAGATGGACTCCTGATGCAGAGCTCAGTGGCTTGCAATAGCTTTGTTGTTTGTTCAGAAACAGCTTCCAGGTCTCAAATTACTTTGAATTCAGTGGCAGCTGTGATGAAACACAATTAGAGAATGGGAAATATTCAGGTTTTTTTACTTTATTTGGGGTTGCTTCTGTTACCTGGGAGCTGCAAGAACAATTGCAGTTACCTGGTGCATATCATGAGCCCTTCGCCCTGATCCCAGATGTCTAAATAAGTTCTAACACCTTGCAGAAGCACTTTTGCAAATAGTAGGCAGGATAAGTTACATTCTTTGGTTTTGCTTGGTATATAGAGAAGAAACAGTTACACTAAAATGAGCTTCCATTAATTCATCATGGACTGAAGTTTACGTATTTCTCAAGCTTTCCTGCATCTGCCTGTACAGATGGTACGTGTTTGTCATATTGCTGAAAGATATAAATAGCATTTTTATATCCTCATCTTTATGGAAATGTACAAAGAAATATTGAACAAAAGGTTGTTATTTGCATTTTTAAAAAATTATTTTCTGGACAGAGATTTCAACAGAGCATTTGAATGCTGCTCTGATGGTTTTGGCTTTCTAGCATTTTAAGAAGGTAACAATGTGGCTCTGATTTAAAGTGATGACAAGGACAGATCTGCTTATATATCAAATTGTGATATGTAATTTGAGCTCCCTTCATCTTGGAGGATGTACTTCATCTACCTGGACTCAACTGTTCTTTTGTGTGTGGGGAAACAAAGTGAGTTTCTTCAAGCTGCAGAAACCTTGACAGTGATAAAGACTCATTCTAATAAGCAGAGCTTTCCAAACTTAAAGATCTTGGGGAAACTGCATTGAGCAAAGCACCTGATTCCAGCGAGAGATTAGAAATTATAATGCTAAAGAATAAAGTAACAGAGGAAAGTGGGGACTGGTGAATTTATTTATTTTTCTTTTAGGTGGCTAACTACTAGAAGCAAGGACGAAATTGTAGTCTTTCCTCTACATATTCTGATACAAGAACAACCAAATAAGAACCTATAGCTTCATTTTCTGGTTCCAGTAAACACACATGTAGCACAAAAAACACTGAAAGGGGCATTCCAGTCTAAAGACCAGGCTGGAAGATGGGAAATTACTTTTCACAGCACCCTCTGCATTGTGGTGAACAATCCTGGTAGAACATGGTGCTTTAGCAACTCTTCCCTTCCACACTCAGCTGGTAAGCCACTCTTCTGAAAAATAAATCAGAAAAATATTTTTCCCTGTTCTAGGTTATGGAAAACTGTAAATAGCTCCTAAGGATAAAATTAGGGTGGAAGGAGGCATATAGTGCCATTTTTAGTGTATATGCACTCATGACACCTCTCTAGGGCCCATTTGAAAGTTGTACATTATGGCAGAACTGCAGTTGGTAACATTGAAATGAAATCAATTGTAGTGAGGACATGAATCAATATGACCAAAACTGCTCTTTTCAGGTTACTTTCCATTCTGTTCACAGATATTGCTAATGCTTAGCTAGCCTTGCTATGTAGAGTTTTCCTCATGGTCAAAAGTTTGCTGCAGGATAAGCCCATCTGGTGAATACAGAGAAGAATTCTTTACTTACCTCCCACAATTCATATATTTGAAAAATATTGTACTCTAGCCTTTTCTTGGTTAAATAAACCAAATTTTTAGTTTTATTTTCAGTCTTTCCTTGCACAGCTTCTAGATTTTTGCCTGTGTTTGCTGCTTGGATTCCTTTGGATACTTTCCAGTTTGCTCAGAAACAGGATCATTGTGTCAGGACTGCAAACAAAGCTTTTCAAGTGTTGTATGGGAGGCCTATGTATGTCTTCCCAACAGTGCTCTGGATTTCATGGTTTGGTTTGGTTTGGTTTGGTTTTTGTGGTGAGTGTTAATTATTTGATGTTCTTTAAGTTCTGGATACTCTTTCACAGAAGTGCATTACAGTTTTCCATTTCATAAGCATATGTTCTTGATTACTATTTTCCATGTGTGGAAATTACTGGTTTCTCTTCATTCATTCCATCATATTATTTTTAAGTTGATTCAGTCCAATTTGGTGCTTTTTCTGTCTAGGAGGTGAGAGAGAGGAGGGAAACATCTTGCACAGTTTTCATAGATGATATTTTCAATAGTTTAATTGAAAAAATACAATACAATACAATACAATACAATACAATACAATACAATACAATACAATACTCCAGGTTGAAAGAGACCTTCAAGATCATCGCATCCAACCCATCAACCAATCCAACCCACCGAAACAACTAAACCATGGCACCAAGCACGCCATCAAGTCTCCTCCTGAACACCTCCAATGAAGGTGACTCCACCACCTCCACGGGTAGCCGATTCCAATGGGCAATCACTCTCTCTGTATAGAACTTCTTCCTAACATCCATCCTAAACCTCCCCTGGTGCAGCCTGAGACTGTGTCCTCTTGTTCTGGTGCTGGTTGCCTGGGAGAAGAGACCAACCTCTGCCTGGCTACAACCTCCCTTCAGGTAGTTGTAGAGAGCAATAAGGTCACCCCTCAGTCTCCTCTTCTCCAGGCTAAATAACACCAGCTCCCTCAGTCTCTCCTCATAGGGCTTGTGTTCCAAACCCCTCACCAGCTTTGTTGCCATTCTCTGGACACGTTCCAGCAAGTCAACATCCTGCCTAAACTGAGAGGCCCAGAACTGGACACAGGACTCGAGGTGTGGCCTAACCAGTGCAGTGTACAGGGGCAGAATGACCTCCCTGCTCCTGCTGGCCACACTCTTCCTGATGCAGGCCAGGATGCCATTGGCCTTCTTGGCTGCCTGGGCACACTGCAGGCTCATGTTCAGCCTCCCATCAACCAGTACCCCCAGGTCCCTCTCTGCCTGGCCACTCTCCAGCCACTCTGACCCCAGCCTGTAGCACTGCCTGGGGTTGCTGTGGCCAATGTGCAGAACCCGGCACTTGGATGTGTTAAATCCCATGCCATTGGACTCTGCCCATCTGTCCAGCCTGTCGAGGTCCCTCTGCAAAGCCTCTCTATCCTCCAGCAGATCAACTCCTGCCCCCAGCTTGGTGTCATCTGCAAATTTACTGATGATGGACTCAATGCACTCTTCCAGATCATCAATAAAGATGTTGAAGAGCATGGGGTCCAGCACTGATCCTTGGGGCACTTTGTCTTCTCACTTTTTGGCAATAAGTGGTAAATTCAATAGAGAATTCACCACTTGTAGTCCTGAGCAGTATTGAGGACAAGGACAAGGTGCACATACAATTGTCTGTGTCTATGGTGATGTTCCACAGGAAAATAACAGAGATCACATCTGTGGTTTAGAAAGGATATTTATACTGCAAAATCTCACCATCACCAGTGAAACATAATGGCTCTCTCTATATGATCTTTTGTGAAGAGACCCTGTTCTTTGTCCTCGCTGGAGATGTGCCTGGGAACAGCCTTATATGTTCAGGCTCACTGTGCTGGGGAACACACTAATACGTGCACTTTTGAGGTGGCTAAATCCCATTCCCATGCTCAAGCCTATGCCCTAACCTAGACAGTTAGGTCTGTCACAAAGATGTAGCTGCAGACCCCTTTGATTTCTAGCTTGTTTGCTGATGTACTACTGACTGTTCAACCTCCCTGATAATCATGACTAAGATGCTGAACAGCTGTAACCCAAATTCTGATTTTGGAAGGACAATGTTCATCTACAGCACAACTTCTTGAAGGTAAAAATGTATTTTATACTGACATATAAAGTCAGTTTGCTACCCTCTGTTAGATAGGACTGGCAGTGACCTACAACATGATGGCACCAAGTAGCTCTGTTTTCTTCTCAACTCAATTTAAAGGTTCAATATCATTTGCCTTGAAAGTGGACTATTAACAGGACATGCTATTCCTTGCATTTGCAGGTGACTAAATCAGCCCAGAGTGACTTGCTGTAACAGCACATTTAGCAGCTTTCAGCCATTTAAATCCCAGAAACAAGTAGAGGGTAATTATTTTCCCATCCTTTACAAATAGCTGTCACTCCCACTAAAATTCATGATACTAATTTAATTTCCATAGAAGAAACTTAATTCAGCAGACATGCAGAGAAAACTACCAAAAGTCTCAGCTGAAATGATGAAAGTATCAGCACAAACAGGGCTTTCAGATTGGAAAAACAGTGTGTATTAAAATATGTATCATAGTATCGGTCAGGGTTGGAAGGGACCACAAGGATCATCTAGTTCCAACCCCCCTGCCATGGGCAGGGACACCCTACACTAGATCAGGCTGGCCAGAGCCAGATCAGATCAGCCAGATCACATGTATCCTTCATGTTTGTACTCTGAACAGAGACAGGACAGTGAGTCCTAAATGTATGGACTTATTCATACAATACAATACAATACAATACAATACAATACAATACAATACACCAGGTTGAAAGAGACCTTCAAGATCATCGCATCCAACCCATCAACCAACCCAACCCACCTAAACAACTAATCCATGGCACCAAGCACCCTATCAAGTTTCCTCCTGAACACCTCCAATGAAGGTCTTTAGTATTAGTCTTTAGTCTTTAGTCTTATCAAACACAGTTTGGAACATTTTGCATGTTATTTTTATGAAGTAATTGTGAATAAGAGAATTGTACTGAACCCTTCAGGATTTCACATCTTGGCTGCTATAATACCTTATTCATTTGTGAAGCTCATGCCGGTTTTATTAACAATTACTGTATTCAACAAGATTCTTTCTCTTTTTAAAAAGCACAGGCCTGAACCAGCTTGATCAAAAGATTTGACAGAAAAAGGAAGCATTGGTTAAATTTAGCTTGACCTTTTAGCTAAGAATGTTTTGCAACTGGAGGAACATTTCAAAGAAAGTTAGCCTGAAAGAGCCTGGTGGCTCTGAAGTGGTTATGTTTTTCTTCTTGGTATCAGGGGTTTTTGCACAATTTTTGGGTGCCTTGACCAACTGCTACCCATGGCATTTACCAAATAAGACCATAATGTGTGAAAGTCTGCATTTGTTTCTCGTCATGTTGTCTTGGTCCAGAGAGGGAAAGAGACTCAGTTCTTTTAAATATTCCCGTGTTGTGAAATGAGAGGCACAAACGAGGCCAAAATATCAACAGCTAGACTATTTATTGCATAAATAAAGTAGATGGATCAGAAGGGGAGAGAGAGAAAATAGAGAAGAGAGAGAAGAGGAAAGGAATTATATTGCCACACCCCTCACACCCCCAAGACAGTTTGAGTTTGTGGAGGAAAGGTGCTGCAGGAGATGTTGGGTCTGTAGAGGAACGGTGCTGAGGCTTTGGCTGTAGAAGAGATGTAGTCCTCTGGGCAGCCTCTTCAGCTCCATGAGTTGCAGCAGGCAGAACTTAGGGCACGGACATAGGGTTTTCAGAGTCCAAGATCCGTTGTGCTGCCCCGTGATGTTTCCAGCGTGTGGTGCCGTCTTCTTTCTTCTGCATTTTTCTTCCTTCTAAGCCAGTAGTTGCTCCAGTCTTTTATACAGTTTTTTAGTCCTTAGGCAAGTGTCCAGGTGTTGTTCCCCAGGATATCATTCTGGGAAATCATCCTTAGGTAAGTATCCAGGTATCATTCCCCAGGAAATCTTTCTGTGTACTCAGGTGAGTTTGGGCAGGGGTCTGGATGGAGGGGGGAGGCCTCCGCCTCCTCCTTCTCCATCTACCTACCCACACACTCATTACACATCAGGAAACAGGTGGTGAATCCATTGTCTCATCATCCTCCCTTCCTGGGGTATCTGATGGCTGGAAATGATCTTGTCCTGAAGGCTTGATGGCTGGGCCCTTGGGCCATTGTTGTAGGCCATCTGCAGTCCCGTGAGCAATGTTATCTTTGCACCTTCCAGGAGTCCTTCCAGTGGCTCTGCCCAACACACATCAGCTATTGTCTGGGCAAGCAGCAAGTGACTTTATCTTTGTTGAGTCACACCAGGAGAGACAAGCTTTAGTCTCTTACACATGTCAACAATAATGGCTAGAGATGAGCTCTAATTCTGCCCTTTAATCTACAAGACAATTACATCAGATACAACCACTTTTGTGTCTTGAGATGATGAATTCTGTGGGCTGCCCCGAAGGGAAGAGAATATCATCATCCCTTTACAGAACATTGTCTATCCTCCAGTAATGACAGTTCACCTGCCAAAGCCTTTCTTACATAAATACATCTATGGTTTAACAGCTTGTTTTAATTTTAATGTTTCCTAATACTTTATGTTAAGTTTTCCTATTTTCTTCCTATCACTGATCTCAATTTCAGATAAAAGTGGACACTTGAATAATTTGTAGCACAGAAAATGACATTTAGTCTCTCCTATCTGAAAGACATAAACCAGACAATTTTGCCTAGTGATGTTTCATTCAGTGCTAATCAGCTTTTGCTTGAACTGCTGGGTTTAAGTTATTTTAGAAAGTCAACCAGTGTTGATGCTTGTTTTCCACCACTTGAAATTTTTATATCTTCTTATCGCCTTAAATATGGAGACATTATATTACCTTTAATTAATTTAATTTTATTATTATTATATTATCTTTAACTGTTGACTTGTTCTTTCTGTTAATTTTGCATTATTTCCAGTTTAGGCATTGCTTCAAACTTCTTACATCTGGCTTTTCTCTGATATACTGAACTTGTGTGCTACCATCAGTTGTTTGATAGCCACATCTACAGAGTGCAATAATCTCTTACCCTCTCTCATAAGTTAAATCAATTAGGCAACTGTCAGATGTTTGAAAAACAAAACAAAACAAACACACCAGAGGGGAAATAATTAAACCAAACTGTTTTGATTGAGATTAAATTAATGGGGTGGGAATTATAAAAACATAATTATCTTTATTTTCCCAAAACCCCCACCCCAAAATTATGCACAAAACTGATTACATTTATTTACAGGTTCTATTAGGTCATGAATTCTACCAGGATGCTTATGGGCAACCTTAGTACAATTTAGAGACTTCAGAAAATGGAAAAGGCTAAGCCATAAAATAGTTTTACCCCACTTATAAAACAGAGGCAAGCCAGGACCCTAGGGAAAGCTGAGAATGCCAGTTTCACTCGTGTGGATGGAGCAGCAATTTGGAGATAGTCCCTAGGACAGTCTTCGATGGCAGGCTCCAGAACTGCAAGTTTATAATCCAATTTGTGGATAACACAGCACAAATCCAAAGGAAATAGGACACACCAAAATTAAAATGTCCTTAGACACAGCTGCCATGAGGCAAAACTCATGTAGCAGCACTGTCTGAACAGCACAACAGAGGCTGCACTGCCAGACTGTGCCAGCCAACTGCCGCAGTTTTTATGGCAGGCAGGAAGCAGGACCCCAGGGCAGGCAGGTCCAGGGAGAAGCCAGGTCCGAGTGATGATGTCTCCAATTTCACCGCAAATCCAGAGCAAGAGCAGAGTGAGTCCAAAATGAGCACCAAAACTGATCCAAAATAAGAGCCAAAATGAGAGCCTCAACCGATTTCTGGCCACTCTTTTTAAGATTTTCCTAGACAATGTGTCCAGTACTAGGTGTGAAGAACCCAGAAAATCACAACTCCAAATTCCAGTGAGGGCTTCTGTCGTGGGTGAATACATGTGAGGGACATCAGATCCCAGTGGGAAGAATGGGCACCTTATTACCTGTCCCCCAGCAGGAGGGGAAGGCAATTTCGGGCCTTGGAAAGCAATTTTCATAGAATCATAGAATCATAGAATCAGTCAGGGTTGGAAGGCACCTTTGCTTTCCCCATTCTAACCTCCACTGATGGAGGTGGAGGAAGGTGGGTCTGGAACGCCCCATAACACAAACCAAAACAAAACCCCCACCAAACAAACAAAAACCCAACAAATTTTTTTTTGACATTTCTGAAAAGACTTCTAACTCCAATGCAGATAAGGGATAGTAAGCATACAGGAAGACCATATATGGAGACCCATGCATATGAAATTCTTTGGTGGCCTGAAATGATGTGACAGTCTCTGACCTTCCATATCAGACAATCACATGTGGGATAGCATCAGCATCCTAAAATTTAGTATACTCCTAGCAAAGGTTTATTTGAACACTGAGACAGTATAAAACACAATAGGCAGAGAGAAACTGTCACAGTAAATTACTGATGTTTACACTTTGAAAGCCTGAGTTTAAAGCTTTTTAAAATTATGAGACCAAGAGCCCAACATCCACTAGAGGTCCTTCCTGTCTAGTGGGATGGCTCAGCCAAGACTCCATATCCATCTGGTTTAATTTAGTGCACACAGCAGGAAAATATTAAAATTATAAAACGTGTAACTGAGAAGCAGCATTCAGAGTGTCTCTGTAGGGTACATCTGATAGGATTTGATCTCTTCCCAGATGTAGTGTTATTTTAAAAAAACGTCCTCAGTATTACGCTGTTTTCACTTAGTCACGTCTTTTCAATCTCTCCTCTTTGCCTCACTTGCTTCAGTCACTTAAACTGAAGCATGGATGCTCATCTTTTATACTGTTCTGATGTTAGTGCTCAAGGCACATTATCTATAATGCCGAAGGGGACCCTGGGACCCAGGTGGAACAAGCAGCATAAGGGCAAATAGACAATATTCCTGTTTATCCCTTTGCAGTTCAAACAAATTAAACCAAGTTGGATCTGTCAAAAAATGAGGACTCAGATCTGCAAATATTGATTGTGAGTGCTTAGGTGGAAGCATTTTTCAGCAGTCCTGGCTCACTGGAGAGGTCCCAGATGACTGGAAGCTGGCCAACGTGGTGCCCATCCACAAGAAGGGCCAGAAGGAGGAGCCAGGAAACTCCAGGCCTGTCAGCCTGACTTCAGTGCCAGGTAAGATTATGGAACAGGTCACCCTGACTGCAATCACACAGCACTTACAGGATGGCCAAGGGATCAGGCCCAGCCAGCATGGATTTAGGAAGGGCAGGTCCTGCCTCACCAACCTGATCTCCTTCTATGATCAGGTGACCTGCCTGGTGGATGTGGGGAGGCATGTGGATGTGGTCTACCTGGACCTCAGCAAGGCCTTTGACACAGTCCCCCACAGCAAACTCCTGGCCAAGCTGTCATCCCGTGGCTTGGACAGGATCACACTGCATTGGGTTAGGAAGTGGCTGGAGGGCCGAGCCCAGAGAGTGGTGGTGAATGGTGCCACATCCAGCTGGCAGCCAGTCACTAGTGGTGTGCCCCAAGGATCAGTTCTGGGCCCCATGCTCTTTAATATCTCTATTGATGATCTGGATAAGGGCATTGAGTCCATCATCAGTAAATTTGCGGATGACACCACACTGGGGGCGGGTGTTGATCTCTTAGAGAGTAGGAAAGCTCTGCAGAGGGACTTCGACAGGCTGGACAGATGGGCAGATCTTCAGATTCAACACTTCCAAGTGCCGGGTTCTGCACATTGGCCACAACAACCCCATGCAGTGCTACAGGCTGGGGTCAGAGTGGCTGGAGAGCAGCCAGGCAGAGAGGGACCTGGGGATTCTGGTTGATAGTAGGGAGAATGTGAGCCAACAGTGTGCCCAGGTGGCCAAGAAGGCCAATGGCATCCTGGCCTGCATCAGGAAGAGTGTGGCCAGCAGGAGCAGGGAGATCATTGTGCCCCTGTACTCAGCTCTGGTTAGCCCACACCTTCAGTCCTGCGTACAGTTCTGGGCCCCTCAGTTTAGGAAAGATGTTGAGTTGCTGGAACGTGTCCAGAGAAGGGCAGCAAAGCTGATGAGGGGTTTGGAGCACAAGCCCTATGAGGAGAGGCTGAGGGAACTGGGGTTTCTTAGCCTGGAGCAGAGGAGACTCAGGGGTGACCTTATTGCTCTCTACAGCTACCTGAAGGGAGTTTGTAGCCAGGTGGGGGTTGGTCTCTTCTCCCGGACGGCCAGCACCAGAACAAGAGGACACAATCTCAAGCTGCATCAGGGGACGTTTAGGCTGGATGTTAGGAAGAAGCTCTTCACGTAAAGAGTGATTTGCCATTGGAATGTGCTGCCCAGGGAGGTGGTGTAGTCACCATCACCGGATGTGTTTAGGAAGATACTGGATGGGGTCCTTGGTGCCATGGTTTAGTTGATTAGATAGTGTTGGATGATAGGTTGGACTCGATGGTCTGAAAGGTCTTTTCCAACCTGGTCTGGTCTGGTGGTCTGGTGGAATAAATTCTTCATAGAAAGAGTGATTGGCCATTGAAATGGGCTGCCCAGGGAGGTGGTGGAGTCACCATCACTGGAGGTGTTTAAGAAGTGACTGGATGGGGTGCTTGGTGCCATGGTTTAGTTGATTAGATAGTGTTGGATTATAGGTTGGACTCGATCATCTGAAAGGACTTTTCCAACCTGATTAATTCTATTATATTCTATTTTACATAAAAGTAATTTGATGACTTGTCTCGATATACTCTTGAAAGGGGATTCACAGTGTATCACTATTATTTATGGTATCACCTTCCTGCCAAACCTTCAGTTTGAATTAGGGTATTGTGCTGGATGCTTTCCAAATAATAAAACATCTTGTCAACACACAGTGAGGAGCACAGGCAGTTTTTTCCTCAATCTCTTCAGTGGCAGGGAAGAATACTGAAAGGAACAGGAAAACACACCTGATTAACACATGGCTCAGAGGCTGGTGCCACTGGTGTAATTTTGGGGGTTTTTGACCACAGGCTGCTTTACAAGGCCTGTTAGCAACATAAGGTCTTTAAGCTAGACTCAAAGGGGGATGGGGACAAAACTGAGCCTGGGAATGCCAGTACCTGTGGGACAATGCGGTAGTAAGGTCTTGAGTTGGCTGTCTCAGTGGAGGTAGGGGTAGGGGGCGGGATGATGATCCATGTGGCAATAAAGATACAAGAATTGAATGGCTTGTAACTACTGAGGCATCTGAGAACTCTCTGGATGCTTGTCCTTCCAATAAGCTGGCAGGACAATTAGCCTAGCTGAAATGCATGTATACCAATGCATACAGCATGGGCAACAAGCTGGAGGAACTGGAAACCACTAGGCAATGAGAGGACTAGATACAGCTGCTGTCACAGAAATGTGGTAGGATGACTGACATGACTGGAGTGCTACAATTCATGACCAAATTTTCAGAAGAGACAGGTGAGGGAGACAAGGCAGTGGGATGACAGTTTATGTGCAGGATGGATATGAATGTCTACAACTTCATGATGGAGATGAGAGGGTTCAGTGTTTGTGGGTAAAAATCAAGAGGAAGGCCAACAAGGAAGATAATTGTGGTGTGAGCTTGATGCATATCACCCATTTAGGATGGCGAGACTCTATATGTGGCTGTCAACGGGTCCATGTCCCAGGGGAGGCCAGTGACAAGCAGAGTCCCTCGGGGATCAATCCTGGGACCAGGCTTGTTCAACATCTTTGTGGGTGACAGACAGTGGCATCGAGTGCACCCTCAGCAAGTTTGCTGATGACACCAAGCTGTGTGGTGCAGCAGACACGCTGGAGGGAAGGGATGCCATCCAGAGGGACCTTGACAGGCTGGAGAGGTGGGCACAAGCCAACCTCATGAGGTCCAACAAGACCAAGTGCAGGGTCCTGCATCTGGGTCGAGGCAATCCCAGGCACAAATCCAGGCTGGGCAGTGACTGGCTGGAGAGCAGCCCTGAGGAGAGAGACTTGGGGGTGCTGGTGGACGAGAAGCTCAACAGGAGCTCTCAATGTGCACTTGCAGCCTGGAAAGCCAATCAGATCCTGGGCTGCATCAGGAGAAGTGTGGCCAGCTGTCTGAGGAAATTAAGTCTGTCTGTGCAATATAATTCAATCTCCTCATGTGGTTGCATTTATGATAATCTCAATTTCAGATTGTATATGGGTTTTCCACTGTATCTGCATAGGATAGGCGTAGGCAGCACCCCAGTAGTGAACATACATTTAATATTCATTGTCCACAAGTCAGAGTCTGCTCTGAAGACAATGCTATTAATTTCCTCCTACAAATGTAGGATAAAATTAACAGTTCTCAATATGTTACATCTACCTCAGAAACTTTATTAACACACAAACAAAAAAAAAAAAAAAAAAAAAAGGAAAGAAAACTAGAGGTACAGTTCATTATTCCGGTTCTGTATTGTGTGAAATCGCAGATCCCTTAGCTGTAGTTTTAAAAAAAATAGCAATATTCCATATGCTCAGAATCCTGTTCTAGTGACTCCTGACAGTTTCCTCTAGATTCAGTGCTGCTGCTTCTGCTAAGCAAGTCCTTTATATTCATGAACATAATGGATTAGATTACATTCAGCTTTAACAAAATCAAGGTGTCACTAGTGGAAAGTTGATATTTAATTACATTTTCAACAGAAAGATGTAACATTGTTTTGAGATATTTTATGCCCATATAAATGGAAAATTTCAACACAGTTTCACAAATACTAGAAGCTGCTGACAACAGTCTTTAAAATGGAGGATGTCTGACCACACTGGGGTAGGCTGTCGGTCCTATTTACTACAAGTGCAGGACTGGCTGTGAAACGGAATAAGGATAGCTTCTTCACTTATATGTCTTTGTTTGGGTGGTTGGTGTTTTTTGTTTGCTTGTTTGTGGTTTTGGGGCTTTTCCCCCATTATAAAAGAAAAAAGAAAAACAAATTTCAAGTTTCTGGTTATAACAAATTGATTACTTGTTAATTATAATTTCATCAGAACCTTTCTGGGTAACTTCTGCTTTAGACTTCATGCCTTTTGTGAAATCCATGGCTTTTAGGGAAGATAGGAAATGAAAAGGGAAAGGCTTTTACTTACATTTTCCCAATCTTTGTCTCCTGAATTCACTACCTTTGGTAACTATCTTTTAACATATTTATTTTATAATAGATTTTCATTACTTTGATGTACTTTCCTCCAGTGCTCAAATGTATACAAAACAATGATGTTGTAATACAGATGTTTTATTCTTCCTTGAGCACAGCCTCCAGGACAAGATGTAAGCAGGCGAAGATGTTTATTGCATTATACACCAAAGTTATGTAGTCTATCAGAAGGCATATGTGTCACATCTTAATTGGCTATTTTCTACTGGCATGTGTGTAATTAAGGCATAAAATAGGTCAAAATAACAAAACAATATTTTAACACATCCAACCAAATTCTGCCCAATTTCTCTCCTTCAGTTACAAGATGTTTACATTCTTTTCAGAGTCAAAGCCTAAACATAGCCTTCTCTAATTTAAGCAAAGGCAAATCTCCATAGCCTTCCAAAGCTATCTGAAAACAACACTTCTCCCAAACAATTACTGAGAAAGGCTTGATACACAACTGCATTACTGCATTCAGTAACAATAACATGATGCCTAATCTTTGCTGTTAAAACTATCATTTTAACCAAACAGTTATGAAACATATTTAATGAACAGTAAAAGAATAGCAGGGCAAAGTCCCTAATGATCAACAAAACCTATTAAGTAAATTAAGTTGTGTTTGTTGTTGCCAGGAAGCAAGCTGGGGGCAAAAAAAGAGCTTTGAAAAATGCATTGAAAAGAGCTGGTTCCAAATTATTTTAGCTCAAATTAACAGAATCTTTTCAGTCTATATTTTAATTGTCTGAGTCTTTAGGCTTGCTAAAATTCATGAGTTTGTTTAGTAAGCAAATTCCCTCTCCTAAGTGAAAAATTCTTGATCTGCATAAGGGAATAAAACAAACAAACAAACAAACAAAATAAAAAAAGATATTATGTCTAGGAAAGAGAGCTGATCACTTTTACATTTCAAACTTTGTGTGTTTGCAGAACACCTTATCGCTGTTTAGTGGAAGGACATAATTGCCTTAGAGGGAGTTTAAGCCTGCTGTTATTCAGGCTTTTTAAAAGAGTCTCTTTTCCAAATGAAGTAGTAGAGATATCCTGCAGGTTGAAAATCACTGACTAATTGTGTGTTATTGCTAAATCACATTCTAGCTTGAAATTCAGTTATGTCCTGTCATGTAATAGTTGCATTGAACTATTTTTGCTGAGTATTTCTGAGAAAATGACACACATGCAATTTACTGCACAAGCTTGTTGCAATGAAGTTCAGCTAGAGAAGCTAAGAGAAGGATTTGGCATAGCAGTAAGCTGAATTGGATTTGCTGTTCCTTTGAAGCCCAGGTGATTAGCTGCACTTGGGCAAACCACCTGTAATGAGCTACAATTACAAGTACTGGTGTAAATGAGCACATTTACTGGTGCAAATGAGTGCATGGACACTTTCAAGAAGGACTTTCAGAACTTCTGGTGGTAGAGACACTTTGCAAGACCTGAATACTGCAGAACTGGATGTCTGTGCACAAGAAGAGTTTTCCAGCCTATTTTGTGCTCTGCTTCAGACTTTTTGCTTATGTAATTTAGAGGGCTGGGAGACTGAGGATAGTAACAGGACTTCAAAATCGGCAGCTCTGTCTAGACAGCCACTAATCCCAAATATTGTAAGCACAGATTTGAAAGTCAAGTGCAGTCCTTGAATCTAAAGGAATTATTAGATTCTACTAATTATGTTACTAATTTTGCTATTAGATTATTATATTCTAATTATTCTATCATTAATTCTACTATTCTATTATCTAAGCAGGAAAGTCCACTTTAGAAAGTGCTAATTGCAAATGGTATCAAATAATTAACTGGCACATGAGAAAGAATAGCCTGTCCAAGTTGTATGATGTTCTGAGAGAATCCTGTTCTTCAAAACATGCAATGTCTAATAGTCCTGTGGAACATGCTAAGTATCTACTACATCCACATGTGTATGCTACTGTGGTTGACAGAGTAATCTGCACAAATGAATCTGTTAATTTTGCCTACCCCTCTGCAATGGATTTTCTTGCTTTTCTTGCTGTTAGAAATGATTCACAAGTTTTCCTGCATTTCACACCATTGGATAATGTGGTTAATTCAGTCCCAACTCTGGAGCCTAGGAGGGTCACAAAGGGCAGAGGGTGGGGCAGAATTAAAGACTCAAGTCTAAAACTCAACCGGGAAGGAATTGAATTTGTGTCAGGTCTGCGGTCAGGGGTCTGTTACAGTTAACAGCACTAAAAACAATAAATTGTATCAGCATAATAAGACAAGACGCAGGATGAATGTGGTCAACCCTGAGAAACAGGAGGAGTGATTGCAGTCAATGAAATCTGGACTTTAATAGTTATTTGTCTTACAAAAACTTATCAGAAACCCTGATTAAAAATACCTCAGAAAAGAAAGGTGTTAAATGAAAAGAAACTGGTCACATATCTGCAAACAAATCATGGTGATGGGAGAGAGAACTGCCTGGACGAGAGCATGCAGGCATACATCAGGGTGTGAAAAGCACTCTCCTCCAAAATCCTGTTATGTCAAGCTGAACTTTGGTTCTTTGTTAGCAATTGATCCAAAAGATCAATTAATATGTACAGTAAGAAGGGAATAAACTCAGAAAATATTTGCTCATAGAGTAATGAAAAATCCATCTCCTGACTAAGGATTCAACAGAACAGTAATTACACAAAAAGATGAAACGAGACAACAGTGTGCCTGCAAGAGGAGAAACAGCATAAAGTTACTTAGATATCAGGTTGTTGCAAAACTAGAAACTTAAAAGCACATAAAGAAAAGTGAAACCCCAGCCAATGTAGCCTTGGCTAGTATGTAAAAATATTTGCTTAGTTTGGGGTTTGTTACAGTTTAGCACACAGAACTCAGGTCTGAGATAAAGAGTTGAATATAGTACAGTAGAATAGAATAGAATAGAATAGAATAGAATAGAATAGAATAGAATAGAATAGAATAGAATAGAATAGAATAGAATAGAATAGAATACACTAGAATAGAATAGAATAGAATAGAATAGAATAGAATAGAATAGAATAGAATAGAATAGAATAGAATAAACCACGTTGGAAGAGACCTTTCAGATCATCGAGTCCAACCTATCATCCAACACTATCTAATCAACTAAACCATGGCACCAAGCGTCCCATCAAGTCTCTTCTAAACACCTCTAATGATGGTGACACCACCATCTCCCTGAGCAGCCCATTCCAATGGCCAATAACTCTTTCTATGAAGAACTTCTTCCTAACATCCAGCCTAAACCTCCCCTTGAGCTTGAAACCATGTCCTCTTGTTCTAGTGCTGGCCATCCAGGAGAAGAGACCAAGCCCCACTTGGATACAACCTCCCTTCAGGTAGTTGTAGACAGCAATAGGCCTCCCCTGAGCCTCCTCTTCTCCAGGCTAAGCAACCCCAGCTCCCTCAGCCTTTCCTCATAGGCCTTGTGTTCCAAACCCCTCGCCAGCTTCGTTGCCCTTCTCTGGACACGTTCCAGCAAGACGACATCCTTCCTAAACTGAGGGGCCCAGAACTGGACACAGGACTCGAGGTGTGGCCTAACCAGAGCTGAGTACAGGGGCACAATGATTTCCTTGCTCCTGCTGGCCACACTCTTCCTGATGCAGGCCAGGATGCCATTGGCCTTCTTGGCTGCCTGGGCACACTGCAGGCTCATGTTCAGCCTCCCATCAACCAGTCCCCCCAGGTCCCTCTCTGCCTGGCCACTCTCCAGCCACTCTGACCCCAGCCTGTAGCACTGCATGGGGTTGCTGTGGCCAATGCGCAGAACCCGGCACTTGGATGTGTTCAATCTCATGCCATTGGACTCTGCCCATCGGTCCAGCCTGTCAAAGTCCCTCTGCAGAGCTTTCCTACTCTCTAAGAGATCAACACCCGCCCCCAGCATGGTGTCATCTGCAAACTTACTGATGATGGACTCAATGCCCTCATCCAGATCATCAATAGAGATATTAAAGAGCATGGGGCCCAGAACTGATCCTTGGGGCACACCACTAGTAACAAGCTGCCAGCTGGATGTGGCATCATTCACCACCACTCTCTGGGCTCAACCCTCCAGCCAGTTCCTAACCCAGCACAGAGTGCTGCTGTCCAAGCCATGGGCTGCCAGCTTGGCCAGGACTTTGCTTTGGGGGACGGTGTCAAAGGCCTTGCTGAGGTCCAGGTAGACTACATCCACAGCCTTCCCCACATCCACCAGGCGGGTCACCTGATCCTAGAAGGAGATCAGGTTGGTCAGGTAGGACCTGCCCTTCCTAAATCCATGCTGGCTAGGCCTGATCCCTTGGCCATCCTGTAAGTGCTGTGTGATTGCAGTCAAGGTGACCTGTTCCATAATCTTACCTGGCACTGAGGTCAGGCTGACAGGCCTGGAGTTCCCTGGTTCCTCCTTCCGGCCCTTCTTGTGGATGGGCATCATGTTGGCCAGTTCCAGTCATCTGGGACCTCTCCAGTGAGCCAGGACTGCTGAAAAATAATGGAGAGCTGCCCAGCCAGCTCATCTGCCAGCTCTCTCAGCACCATAGGATGGATCCCATCTGGTCCCATGGACTTGTGGGGATCCAAGTGGATAAGGAGGTCTCTCCTGGATCACAGGGGAACTATACTGCTCCCTCACTCCATCTGCCAGCTCAGGTCAGTTGTCTGGAAGACAACTATCCTGCTGTTAAAAATTGAGGCAAAGAAGGTGTTAAGTACCCCTGCCTTTTCCTCATCTTTTGTTACTATGTTCCCCTCCATGTCCAGCAAGGAGTGGAGGTTTTAACATAAGATGTGATAAGCACAATACATAATTACCTTAGCTAATAATCTAATTAACCTAATAATACAATACACGATTACCTTAGCTTAGCCTATTTGCAGAAGAGCAGTGAAATACACAGGGTGGGGGAAATAGTGTAAAACAGAAAACCAAAGAGACCACACCCAAGAAAACCAGAATCCAGAAGCAGCAACTGGACAGGAAGCTTCTCCTGTGGCAATCTGAACTTCAAGCCACATAATACTTTGCTCCAGTTAGCATTTTAACTTTTTGAAGCTGACATGACTGCAGCACAGTATGAATAATGGCTGCAGGTTCAATTCAATCCATAACAGGGTTTAATGTGGTTGTTCTCCCAAACACATGAAATTTCTGTACTGGGATACCTTTCTTGGTCCCTTTAAGCTGCTGTAACATAGTTATGGGAAGGAACAGCTGAAAAGCAGTGATTTGGTCAGAGCACAGGGAAATGCACACAAAGCTAAGAACTCTTTAACACTTAAAATTGCATGGGATCTGAAAGTTGCCTTTAATTATCTGGTGGAAACTTATAAGATGAAGTGAAACATCTACAAATGATAATATCAGGTGAAATGTTAACATGCCAAAGAGGTCAGAAGATGCAAGTGGCACAGATGTCCACCCTTCTCATCTGTACCTGGTTGTTTATCATGACATAGAGGGCAAAGATTTTGCTTAGAGGATAACTGTTGCAATAAGGAAACTTAAAAAGTTGCCTGGATATATATTTAAAATGTGATGTGGTGCCATGATCTTTTGTGGGCTGTGATGTGGGATAATGAAAAGATCATTATCCCACAAGGAAAAACTCTCAATAACAATAATGAGAAATATTCTGAAATAAATACTGAGGAATATTCTGAAGAAGAACGTGTCATGAGTACTTGAAAGTAAGAGCAACAGGAAGGTGCAAATGGTACAAAGTTACTGCTCTTATTATTTGTCATTAGACTCAAGTACTATGAAGAACATACACTGAGTAGCAAAAGCGCAGTGAAGAGTAGCAAATACATTAAAATTGTTTCAGAGATATTAGGCTTTGGTTTAGTAAGTGTTTAATCTGAAACAATGTAAACAAGTTAGATAATGAGATTAAGACAAATATAATTGGAGGTTATGGTGAGTGTTTTTTTTCCTTTCTGTGCATTCAGGGATTTTTATGCAGTATTTAACTCCTGTAAAACCACAGAGGCTGTGATGAGTGAATCTTGTGAAACAGATCTCTGTGGCTTCAAAGGGCAAACAGCATGAGCAGAGACTGGTTATTTCTATATTATTATGCTGCAGTGCTGATTAAAAGTAAAAGAAAACAAGTACTGAGTCTATTTCAAAAGGTGCCATTAGTAGCAAAAGCATGCTGAACTCGTGGGAACGAGCAGAAAAACTACTGACTTTTATTGACCTGAAGTTTATTGAAGGTCTCTAATTCTTTGGCATTTCAGTTGCCCATCTGAAGTTATTCTTCACTATCTGAAAAGCAGAATTCCATACACTTTTTAATACATCTTGTTAAGGGAATGATCTTTACAACACAAAAAGACATACCAAGGAAACTGAGGCACATGAAAAGTCAAGGGGCTAGTTACACCAAAAGCATCTCCTCAGCCACTGACATTGACAATTAAGATCCTGACAAATCTTCCTCCAAAAGTGTTTCTATCCTGTCTGCCTGGAAGAGCTTCTACTGACCAAAGAGCAAATGAACAGCATGAGGATAGAGGCCAAATTAAAGTTCCAGCTGTCTTAGTGGGGGAAAAAGATGGGAGAGTCATTGCTCCATTTAAATATGGGAGACTAACCATCACAATGATACAGCAAGCTTGCAAATTGCACACCTATGAATATTGTGTTTAACTGCACAGTGTGAGAATCATGTAACTATTGAATAGTTTGGGTTGGAAGGGCCATTTAAAAGTCATCTAGTCCAATCTCCTTGTAATAAGCAGGAACATCTTCAATGAGATCAGGTTACTCAGAGTCCTATCCAGCCTGACTATGAATGTTTCCAGTGATGGGGCAGCTACCACCTCTCTGGGCAACCTCTTCTCACATTTCAGCACTATGTAGCTCAGGCAATGCTGATTAGTCTTTCTAATCAATGCTTTCCTTCAGTTTATACAGGCAGGATTCTTTGGGTAGAAAGGTGCAAACAAAGTACAGTGCCAAATTCAGATTTGAAAATCAGTTACATAGCACTTAAATACTGAGTTCAGGATCCTAGAAGAGGAACTTAAAATAGGTCACTTACATGTTTATCACAGTGCAATGACTTGAGTTTCACCCAAAATGAACACTCCTTTCCTTAAACACCTATAATTATAGTCTTAGCCAAAATAATTGTAAAGTATGTTAAATATACACTTTATTTGTGTACCCAGTAATTAAACATTGGTTTGCCTTAAATTGAAGTAAATGTAAATTATACATAGTTAATGATATTGTCTTTGTTTAATTTATAAAAAATTCTTGCCAAGAAATAAGAAATATCCTATGACCCTTACACACTTACTTGTAAAGATATTGCTGACTTGATGTTTATTGTAATCAACAATTTACTCAACTGGTATAAGCATTAATTTATTACCTTGAAGCACAGACTTCTTTTATGCTTGATTTCTGTGTGTGCCAGAGATTTTTTACACTCCTAACAGTTTGATCTTTTGTCTTCAAGCAGCTGAGATTATAATGGATATACAAGATACATATAATATTATCATACAGGAAAATGAACAGCTATGAACAGTTAAATGTTATGAACTCCATTTTTTACTTCCCATTTTGGAATGGATGCTACAGTCTACTGTGGAATAAGTACAGCACAGCTATCAGTACAGTATAATAGCTGTCCAGTACTACCTTTTTTACTTAAACTGAAATTACAATAACAGATATGTAAAATGAATGCAAACAAAAACGTGCTCTGTGCATGTTCAAAATAATGTATGTGTGATCTAAATGTAATTATGATTAATAGAGCCAAAAACCTTCCACATTTATGATGCCTCCAGAGCTTAATTCTGTTTATTCTCAGTGTTTGACTGAGGGTTACTAGGGAAAGATAACCTATAGAAAATCACAAATAAAACTTAGAGACCATGGCTGAAGTCTAAAAACATACAGGTCAAAGCTGCTGGTGCACAGCAGTCACTCTTTCTCCCCTTACCTAGTATGCTGCATTAGTAAGCGTCCTTCATTACTAGATGCACTCAACAAGATTATCTATGCTGGCCAGAGCCTGAAATACTGCCACAAACGACATATTCAAGCCTCAGAGTGCATAGCAAGGGACCTGGGAACAAAACAGATTGCTTCCAATAGCTAAAACCTGCAGGGAAAACAAACAAACCAACCCAACAAAAAATAAACAAAACAAACAAACACTCACACAAAAAAGTGCATGGTGAGTAATCAGATTTGCTCTCTTGCAGAAAAGTGTTGCAAAGTAGATGGCACAAGTGTAAGTATTTGGGTATAAATCTGGAATGTTTTTGCTAATTCTATGTGACACAAAATATATTTGTTCTCAGCATCAGCTGGTCTTTTTTTCCTTCTTTTTTGTTTTTTATTTTTTAAAAAGAAAGCATCAAAGATTCTTTTAAAGAAGAATCCTGGGGTCACTAAATATTTGTAGGATCTTAAAGGTCTTTAGGGGAGTTGGACTCAATGATCTTCATTGAGCACCCATCACTTTGTGCTTCTGTGCTTCCCTCTTTCAGCAACATGACTCCAGACTCTGGGAAGTAATGTTTCTTTCTTTTGTCATATCCCTCCAGTTACCACCCCCATACAAAAAGGCAAATACAATCAACTGCTGCATAAAGTCACTGCAGAAAGTCAGTTTCCCAGTGCTTCATTTCTTCATGATGTCGAAATGGGTGTCTCATTCTCCTTTCCATTCAGAGCTCAGGCACTGCATCAGTGGACTTCTCTGACTTGCAGAGGCAACTCTGATAGTCTACTTGAAACCCTTCCCTATGACATCCCTTTCTCTTTTGGTAAATATTCTTGCTGTAAATTAAAGAGACTATGCAGCCATTTTCTACTTTTTCTACTGAAGAATAGGAGCAGGTACCATCTTTGTAACAAACCTTGGCTCTGAAGCCAGGGAAGCTAGTCTATTGAATGCCATTTAGCATGGCTGTACATACGTACAGCAAATTGATCAATACATCTGTGTTTCCTCTGTACAGCTGAAGATCTTGCTGGCTTTTGTTTTCAATTCCTTTAGAAATACATGGAAAACAACTAAACTGCTTAGTTACACTACAGCTTTGTCATAGAGTTCCTTAGAGTTGACTTCTTAACTCAGTTCGAAGATACTCTTTGTCCTGGCTTCCTGCAAGCTATTAAGTCCAGAAGTGTGATGCCAAAAGATCCATGCATGAAAGATACAGTATATGTTTCTCAGATTAAAGCATTTTTATATCTCTTTACTGATGGCTGACACTCTGGCCACCCTAAAAATATGTATTTGAACAGCAGAGCTCTTGATGTAATGCTTCGTCTACATGTCCTTAAGCAGAGTGTTCATTGCCATTGCTGATTGACTGAACTTGTCACATATTTCAGTAGCTGTCATAGAGCTATAATGAACTGGGACACTGGGTGAATACAAAGGGGTTGACATCACCACAGTACATATATTTCTACTTTACAAGGCTGATGGGTGAGTAATTATAAAGGCAATCCTAGTGACAAATCAGATTAACAACCACAAATCTACAATTCATATTCTTGAAACTAGAGCCATATGACCTTGCTTTGTGTTTCTAAATAGATGAAAATAATAATGTACTAAAAACTAAGGAAGCAGATAAGCTTAAAACACATCCTTCCTTCTGAATATACCTATTCCAAGAACATAAAGGATGATTCATAAACTAGACGACATTTTAAGCACAAACCACCAGGCCCTGATAAAAACTAACTGGAATATATCAGTGGATAATTTTGGAACTGTGTAAGCCACGGAGACTTTTGTTCTCCTTCTGCTATTCAAAGATAGCACCAAGACTTTGAGAAATATATTTTTAACAAAGAAAAAAATAAAAATGAAAGAGTTCAGTTATTATTTTGGTGATGCCATTATTTTTGCAATGAGCAAAAGCAGAAGAAAACACACACTCAGACATACTCACACGAGACCAAACTCTCCAAATGCTTTTTCCAAAGAGATTATGCAACAGTTGGTGATAACAGAAATATGATATGATGATTTCTCAGAAACAGTTAAAAAACTCTATTTTAATGGAAAGTAATGGTGACCTAGTGCTGGGGGCTACTGCCAGCTCTCTAGCATGTTAATGTACTGCATGTATAAAAATGAAGATGTGTGGAAGCATTTAACTTGAAAATAAGGGGTAAAATGTAGGCAGAAAATATGTCATTAATCATGTATGAAATCTGCCAACCACTCAATGTTTCTGCTCTGTTGAAAAAAATCAGTGACTCTAAATAATACTTATGAAATCATTTAAGGCCAGATTAAGGTTCCTTCCTTGGTTTTGAATTTCATCCTAAGATCTCAGACTGGCGAGAAAGTGGGTATATCTAACTTAAAGCTAATGAGATCTACAGGGGATCAGTATCTCACAGAATTACATTCTCACACTTGAGCCCCAGAGACTTATTCTTCATCTCCCTGGTGAAAAAGGACTGATGTCTGAGTAGACCTGGTGACTGGTGTTATAAGTACCCATGCAGAATAGAAAATCAAGTAACGATTCTTTTTCTTCCTGAGTCATGCATAGATAAGGGACCCAAAAATAGGTATTAGGTTATTTCCTGCCACAACAGCCTCTTCTAACACAGCTGCAGAGTCTGCATGGGAAGTACTTGATAAAATCACCATGATATCATTAGGAGCAATTGTGTTTCTATCTTGATATACTTATTAGATGAGAAAAAGCAAGTAAAGCTAAATTATATTAGAGCTAAATGTGAATATATTTATTTCCTCATTAGTTTTTACCTTTTGGGATGAAAAATACGCATCTGACAACATACTGTTCTTTTAACTTAATGTTTCTACTTTTGGCCTTTATTTTTTTAAAATTAAAGTCTATAGTTCCTGTAACACAATCTTTCAAAAGGAAATCTAATGAACAGTGGCAGTATTTGTCACTGCCCTTTCCATTAATTTTTGGAAGCTTTATGCTAACAACATCCTGAAAGAAGATGGACAAGTCAGATGCAAAATGAATGAACACAAGACCCCTACGTGTCATTGACTGTGTGCATATCAGATAAAATCAGAAAGATTATTTCTTTAACCAACTAACCTTTCACCCAGAGTTGTAAAAAAAAACAAACCCAAAATCCAAACCAACCAAACAGCCTGCTTGGTCTGAGAGCCTAAACCCTATTTATGGCTCCTGCTTCCGTTGGCTGCCCTGCAGAACTTAATACAGCTGAATTCATGAATGATGTTTGCAGCTATGCTGTTTTGACATTTTTGCAAGTTCACAAATTATTTAGCAGGGGGAACTGTGTGAAAATTCCTACCAGAACAATAGTCCCAGAACCTCTCTCTCTAGGTCATTCAGTTGATCTGAGCTGTTGTCAAGTGCTAAGCCATTAATGTCATGAAATGACTGTCCAGAACTGTGACATAGTGTGCCATAGATCCAACAAAACTCTGTATTGTTTGTGATGTTTAAAGAATTTCTGTGCTTGATATATATTAATTCATGCTCTTTTCTACCATGACAGTTTCCTCTTGTCTAGGATGGATCTTGTGATTAATGATATAGAAATGTATGGACAGTAAGAGAACCATTCTTCTGATGCACACCACAATGGAAAGCTTGTTGCAAAATCATTAGTTTGATAAGGCACAAGCTGCTACTAAACATCTCTACAGATACATATATGTATAATTCCAAGCATGAGTTTTAGTTCCATAATTTCTATATTTATAACTTACACATAATGATGAATATACACTGCATTGGTCTTCCTCTTGGAATGATATGTAAAGCTCTTGTTCAGAAAACAGCTGAGGAAGTTTTTTTAAAGTCACATTCTGTACCAAAACCTGTCAGAGGACTTGAAAGTACTGCCACGTTCAGCTTCAGGTGGCAGTTTGTCCCTTCCCTGCAGAATTCATTGGACATGCAGATGACTAATGGTGTGAGTACTCAGATTAGGTGGTGACTGGGGTCAGGAGTAAAAGGCTTTTTATATCAGCCCCAGGACACATAGCAAAGGGAGATGGTTGCAGAGGGAAATGAATGTTTGATCTCCATAGACTTGAGTAAGTATTCTACAGATACAACAGTGTGCTTTGGAACAGAAAATTACAAATACAGTGCAAGTTTTCCCTTTTTTATATACCAATGAAACCACTGCATGTAGAATATGAGTACGCAGTAAATGTGATGGTGCACCCAGTGCTGTGACCCAGTAGCCATGGCAACAACAGTGCAAAGACAGATTACCCCAATATTCATTCCATCAATGGCAGAACTATGTAGTGATTTACACCAGTCATTCACAAAATTAAAATCTGCACTTCATTTCTGTGTTACAGTTCTAGTGGTCACAAAATTTAACAGGGAAGAGACCAACAGTATCTTCTATTCTGAGAACTAGAAGAAGAAAGGAAAAAAAAAAAAAAAGACAGGAATTATTCACTTGTCTTTCATTATAATGTGGACCTGTCAATTCTCATGTGATGAGTGCCAGACTTGATTTTTTAGCCACTGCCTTCTCATTCCCCACTGTGGCATCTCTAGCTTGTGCATCACCAGTGTACTGTCATGTGGCCTGATGTGAGTCTCATCTGTTGGGATTTTAAGGACTTGCAGAATCTGGCAAGGTCACAAAACCAAGCAACTACACAGGGGTAAAGCACCTTCAACTGTTACAAATATAATTTCCATGGTTTACCCCATGAAAATATTCTATGCAGTTTATCTGTCCTCTAACCTGATGAGAAGTCCCCACAGATCTTTTTCTTTTTTCTGTGGGTTGTATGTGAGATCCATGCTTGAAACAGATTTTGTCCTTTTTTCAGTGCCCCATCTGCTATCAACAGAATTTCTAGTTTAATTTTGGAACTGTATTTTATTAATTTGCATTTGCCTTCTTTAAGCATTGTTTTCTTATTCTCTACTCTTCTGTTTACCTAGTCGAATACAGAGATTAGATACCCTATGATTTTTTTTCCAATTAAAAAGGGACATCTAAAGAAGGCATACCTCAGTATTCACACTTTACAAGCATTAAGTGAGACTTGCAAACATGACAGACTGAGTCAGGGTGAATGACCTTTAATGCTTAGTGAAAGACCCATGACTCTGCTTTTTTTCTTTTCTCTACTTTCAAAGTCCAATCCCAGGATAAATAAAATGGCATGCAGGAATAAAAGAAACACTGTGTTCTAAAAGGTCAGGAGAAAAAGAAATCTATTCGACATTAAGGAAGAGAAAACAAGATAAAGCGTTCTCAAGATGTACAGATATTTTTAAACAGCTGGCATTTTGTACCTAGCAAGAACTTTCATTTTTTTTATACCTAGCAAGGACCTTTATTGTCTTAAACCAAAACCTGAAAGGTCTTGTATTTCAATCAATTACAAGACAGTAACAACAATGGTTAATTAACTTTTTGCCTTATTCTTCTCCCTCTTAACTCAGGCTAATTCTGCTTCTGAACCTTATTTACTTGTTAATTTCATAACATAGTGTAAATGTTGAAAGTTTTGAAAGCACAGAAAATATTTCCTCCAAATACATGCATGGAAACAGAGAAATAAATTCTACTGCATTTATATTATTTTTACTTGGTAGTCCTCTACTGTGAAATTGATAAATAGCTTTGTTTTTTGGGTACATCATTCCAGACACCATGCAAAACAGCTCATTTGCATACAAACCAACTGTCTTCTGATGCCTTTGTTAAATATAGTTTTCTTATATTTAGAACACATCCCTGAAAGTTATTGTTTACATGCTATGTACTGTAAAATTAGTGTCTTGGGCAAAATCCAGCATAACAGAGATGGAAAATTACTTAAATTGCACTGTTCTACATCCGTATAAACCAGATTGACTGTACTGGCTATCTCATGGCAGCACGCTCATTCTAGGTTACCTTTTCTGACAACCTATGTTGTTTGAATGACTACTTACCATCGCCTAAGGAAAACAAAAATTTCTTCTATTTTCTCAAGGCCAAATTACCATACAAGTTACATGTTCTGTGCATTCCATGATCTAGTGCTTGTTATACAAAACCCAAAACTGACAACGACAACAAAAAAACACCAAACAAAGAACCACTCCTATGAGTGTTAGCAAATACAAAGGAGGTAGTATAATCAATACAACGTAAACTCTGAACTGATGTTCATGATTACTTCTGCAGTGGTTCTACTATTCTTGTTTAAAAGAATCAGGTATTTTACTAAGTCAGGTCACAGTAAGTATCTGCAAAGGAGAGCTTAAGTATACCATGTTCTGAACACGTTAATATATTGGTATGTAGTGATTAGTACGCAAGAGAAAGTCTTGTCTAATCAAAACCTTAAAGATCATCCATTCCAACCTGTCACCTGACACCTCATGACTACTAGACCATGGCACCAAGCGCCACATCCAATCCCCTCTTGAACACCTCCAGGAATGGTGACTCCATTACCTCTCTGGGCAGCCCATTCCAATGGTGAATAACTCTCTCAGTGAAGAACTTCCTCCTCACCTCAAGCCTAAACTTCCCCTGGTGCAGCTTCAGACTGTGTCCTCTTGTTCTGCTGCTGGTTGCCTGGGAGAAGAGACCACCCCCTCCTGGCTACAACCACCCTTCAGGAAGTTGTAGACAGCAATAAGGTCTCCTCTGAGCCTCCTCTTCAGGCTAAACAATCCCAGCTCCCTCAGCCTCTCTTCATAGGGCTTGTGCTCAAGGCCTCTCACCAGCCTTGTTGCCCTACTCTGGACACGTATCATATATTCGACAATGTCCACTCCTATTTTCATGTCATAATGAGTTAGTTTTACATAGCTCTAAATGACATTAAAAACCTGCAGAGCTAGAATGAAATTACTTCTGACATGTTTTAATCCATATTTGTGTCTCAGTTACACAATTTTCCTGTTAGAGTTCCTTTAGGAGATTGACACAACACATAACAAGAGGGTATAGTTCACACGGCAGGCTGTTTTCATCCTGCCTCAACCATCACAGCTACTGCCCTTCCCTCTCTGCCTGGACTATGTACAGCTCTCAAACACTGGGCAGACACCCCCAGAGTGAGTCACCTTTGCTGCTTACACCCATTTTTCATCTTCACCCTTTCAGTAGAGGACACAGCAAATGTTATATCTGAATACAATACTGTTTGTACTTTGGTGAGTTCTCTAAACTTTATTTGGGCCTGAGATAAGTATAGACTATGCAACAATGGATGAGGTTTGGGGAAAAGTACTGAGACAGACTTTTAAAACATCTTCTTGTACAATAAAAAACAGCATTGAGAACACATGCATAAGGTGTGGTGCTCTTCTAGTGTTTTAGTGTCATTCCCTCGTGATGACTTCAATATTGTAATCGAAACCAAGCACCACTACCCAGAAGCACCAATGCCATGCCCATGCAGGGCCACAGCCATCATACAGCAGCACAGCCCTGCACGTGCCTGATGATGTTTGCCTAAAGCCTGAGAAAATCCAAGTGAGGAAAGAGTGACAAAGGGACATGATGAAGAGGAGCAGAAGCCATAGTGCAAGTAGGGACCGTGACTACACAACACTAAGGGCATTAACCTGCAGTTGCCATGCTGAAGGGTGCTCAACCTTGCTCAGCTCCAGCGCCAGCTGTGAGGAACGCGGAGGGAGGCATGCATGTGCTCACCATATGGTAGGCTCTGCAAGCACCCCGTGAGTGCGTGACCACATGAGCCACACACTCAACCCTCGCGTTGTCCAGTAAGCTGCCAGGGGCTCCGCAGCAGACCTCGCAGGGAGCCCAGGCCAGCGCTTCATGGGGGCGGGACCCGTACTGCCGGCTCCCCTGCCGGCGGGGCCGAGCATACCATCCCGGCTGCGGGCACAGGGGTGAAGGGACGCGAAATTGCAGCACTGAGCCGCGCCAGGGCATGCAAGTGCTGTCTGCCTGCCATACTCCGCCGAAAGACTCCCCGCAGCCCACACGAGATCCGCCGCCTTCCGTGCCAGCCACTGATCTGGCTTTCTCGTCCTGGCGCTGCTCCTTCGTGACTGCCGGCACTCAGTTCGGATCCCTGGTGCCAAGGTCCGCTAGCTCCCTCCCGGCACCGCCTCCGTCCGCGCTGCCTTGGCGGCGGCGGGCCGCAAAACACAAAGCTTCCCGGGAGTGGTAGTCCTTTCTCCCCGCCCTGGCGGCCATGAGCGCTGGGGAGAGGGATAGGAAGGACTACAACTCCCGGGGGTGCGCTGGAGGGAGGGGTGGTGTCGGGGAGGAGCGGGGACAGCTCCGGTGCTGATCCCGACGCGGGTTTGTCGGCAGAGCCCGGGGCAGGCGGCGGCGACTAGTGGTGTGCGCGGGCGAGCGGCAGCGAAGAGACCGGCGGGCCGCGCCCGCGATGAGGCACGAATCCCCCATGCAGGTCAGTCCCCTGGCCGGAGCTGAGCGAGGGACGAGGGAGGCGGCCGGCGCAGTGTGGCCGAGAGCCCACGGGACGGGGCGGGAGCCCTCCGCCCTGCAGCGGCATGGCGGGGCTGCCGGGCCGGGCTTTGCCGCTAGTGGCCGGGTGTGTGAGGAGGAAGGGTGTGAGGACGCCCCTTGTGTACGGGGGGCCCGTGGTGCGTGTTACAGGGCAGTCTCCCTGTGAACAGGGTCCCCGGCGGGCCGTCTTGGCGTGCGGGGGCGACTGCAGCCATACCTTTCGCAGAGCGGCTTCCCGGGCCGGGGTCGGCCGGAGCAGGAGGCTGGCAGCACGGCCCTTCGGTGGCTGCCACCTCGCCGCCGTGGTTGCGGTGGGTTTCGAGTTGCCTTCGGACGACCTGAACGGTCTTTTGCGGATATTGCCCTTTGAGTGCTGGTCACTGCTCCCCAAGGAGGGAAAGGATGTTAAGTTGTTGGGCGATGAGATGTAGCGAGGTCCTACCTGAATGTTTAGGAGGTCGGCTTGATATCTCCACCTGTTTGTTCAAGGAGCAGTTATCCATCAGCGACAGTGTGAGATGGCTTAGAACTGGGGGTAGCAAAGAGGTGGCCCCTTTTCATGAGTTTTTGTATATGAAAAAATATAACGCCCCTTAGCACAGGAGAAACAGATGTTATACAGCTATAAGTTACGTTATGCAGAGTTTGTAGCAGTTTCTAGGTTGTTGATTCAAATCAGTTTATGTTGGTGAACAGTACTTCAGTTATTAATTATTGCCTATTTTAGAACCTAATGCAGGAGCTTTGAGGGCTGCAGGCTAATCCTAAATTACGCTGATACGGAGTTGAATTTGATTGACTTTGGACAAAGACTGATAATCGCATAAATCTTTTGCAAAGCGATTTCTCAGATGTCACGTGCTGAAACCTTTCAACCAAAGAGGTGCTCTAGAAATAGGCCATTCTTCAGTAAGAATATATTTGTGTTTTCTGATGGAGGAATAGGAATAATTAGAATGTTGTTTAAAATGCCTAGCCTTGCATGCAAAATACTTGTGTTGGAAATGTTTCTATGGTGTATAACATTTATTTATACATACTTGTAGAGATACTGAAGTCATTTGGTATGTATTTGCTTTGGAGAGCATTTTCATTAGAAGCAAATTTCGCTAGTGAAGAATTTCAGCTACAGATGGGTCTTATTACATTTGTCATTTTTGACAGGTGTTGAATTCACTGACATTAAATTGTTGTGGAAACGAAATAGTGCTATACTTTTAAAATAAAATCTAAAGAAAGGGGAGTCCAGATACATTTAAAAATATGTGCTTAGCATGTATTAGAAAACAGATTCTTGTTTTTTCATATGATTGTCAGCACAAATGGAATTATTGTTAAGTATAATTGAATAAAAGTCATCAGATATCACAGTGTTAGTACAGAAAGACAACAGACGCTTTTCCAAGGCTAGCGAGGTGGTCATATAGTGTTTGTTTTAAGCGTATCTCATGCAAAATTATAATTGCATCTGGATTTTTCTAAGATATAAAAATTCAGTCTAGCAGATGAGGTTTGATTCTTGCTTGCAGTTTCTGCATGTTTTGGGACTTGTGTGTGGGTTTTTTTTAATTTAATTTAATTTAATTTAATTTAATTTAATTTTATTTTATTTTATTTTATTTTATTTCTTTTACTTACACTATTTCCAGCATACACTCAGCTTCTAGTAAAACTGGATTCTTTTTCCTAAGAGTTCTTTTGTTTTCCAACTCTAGGCTCGTGTTGTTGGTCTCCATTCAAATGTGGTTTAGACTGGCTGAACTAATTGCTTGATTTATGTCTTTTAGCTATCTGATTTGTTATTACATGAAACAAATGTAGTTATTTCCCTGTACAAAACAGATCTATCATACACCCTATTACAGAGATACCATCTCTGAATTTTAGAGCCATAGAAAGAGTGATATAAATGTATGTCTTTTGATCATGACAAAACCAATGCAGACAAGAAGGGTCACCAGTTTCTAGAAAGGCATCCCAAAATCTCCTTCCAGAGAAGGAGCTGTCCAGTGTAAACGTGTACTATTGTCGTCTATTGGATGCAATTGAATCTGGGTCATAATCTGCGACTGCTTTTCATTTTCCTATCCATGTTTTCAAAGAGCGGATAAATCTTATTAATGATTATGGTCATTGAAAGGGCTTTGGTTTAGAAGTCAAAAGCAATGGATTCTCTGTTCTGTGAAACATGGAAGTCTCTATGGTCTCTGAATTTTTTTTTTAAGAATTGATCTGAAATAGTTGAAATGTCTGTGCATCTCTCAAAGGTGAATATTCATTGAGAAATTCACAGTGATTCATACAGTGGTGTGATGTCTTTATCTGACTGTAGTATGCAAATTTTTGTCATACCTGCATTTTGCAAAAATGAGAAAGTTGAAATGTAATTTGGACAACGTGGTCTTAGTATTTATCAGAGTGTATGGATATTAACGGTGGTATGTTTGTGGCAATGGCAGTAGTTTGTAGAAAATGCTGTGTCTCTAGAGACCCTCTTTTTCACTTGCCAGGGCATCAGATCATTTCAAAGGTGACTGAAGCTACAGAGAATAGACTTGACTAGACTAGACTAGACTAGACTAGAATAAACCAGGTTGGAAGAGACCTTCAAGATCATCATCTCCAACCTCTCACCCAACCCATCAAATCAACTAAACTATGCAACCAAGCACCCTATCAAGTCTCCACCTGAACACCTCCAAAGACGGTGACTCCACCACCTCCCCAGGCAGCCCATTCCAATGGCAAACCACTCTCTCTGTGTAGAATTTCTTCCAAACCTCCAGCCTAAACCTCCCCTGGCGCAGCTTGAGACTGTGTCCTCTTGTCCTGGTTGCCTGGAAGAAGAGACCAACCTCCGCCTGAACACAACCTCCCTTCAGGTAGTTGTAGAGAGCAATAAGGTCTCCCCTGAGGCTCCTCCTCTTCCAGGCTAAGCAACCCCAGATCATTCAGTCTCTCATAGGGCTTGTGTTCCAAACCCCTCACTAGCTTTGTTGCCTTTCTCTGGACATGCAGCAAGACAACATCCTTCCTAAACTGAGGGGCCCAGAACTGGACACAGGACTCAAGGTGTGGCCTAACCAGTGCAGTGTACAGGGGCAGAATGACCTCCCTGCTCCTGCTGGCCACACTCTTCCTGATGCAGGCTAGGATGCCATTGGCCTTCTTGGCTGCCTGGGCACACTGCACGCTCATGTTCAGCCTCCCATCAACCAGACCCCCCAGGTCCCTCTCTGCCTGGCCACTCCCCAGCCACTCTGACCCCAGCCTGTAGCACTGCCTGGGGTTGTTGTGGCCAATGTGCAGAACCCGGCACTTGGATGTGTTCAATCTCATGCCGTTGGATTCTGCCCATCTGTCCAGCCTGTCGAGGTCCCTCTGCAAAGCCTCTCTACCCTCCAGCAGATCAACTCCTGCCCCCAGCTTGGTGTCATCTGCAAATTTACTGATGATGGACTCCATGCCCTCATCCAGATCATCAATAAAGATGTTAAAGAACATGGGGCCCAGTACTGATCCTGGGGCACACCACTAGTGACTGGCCGCCAGCTGGATGTGGCACCATTCACCAGCACTCTCTGGGCTTGGCCCTCCAGCCAGTTCCTAATCCTAAACAGTGTGCTCCTGTCCAGGCCATGGGCTGCCAGCTTGGCCAGGAGTTTGCTGTGGGGGACGGTGTCAAAGGCCTTGCTGAGGTCCAGGTAGACCACATCCACAGGCCTCCCCACATCCACCAGGTGGGTCACCTGATTATAGAAGGAGATCAGTTTGGTCAGGCAGGACCTGCCCTTCCTAAATCCATGCTGGCTAGGCCTGATCCCTTGGCCATCTTGCAAATGCTGTGTGATTGCCCTCAAGACGACCTGTTCCATAATCTTGCCTGGCACTGAGGTCAGGCTGACAGGCCTGGAATTCCCTGGCGCATCCAACTGGTCCTTCTTGTTGATGGGCACCACGTTGGCCAGCATCTAGTCATCTGGGACCTTTCCAGTGAGCCAGGACTGAAAAATGATGGAGAGCGGCTTGGCCAGCTCATCTGCCAGCTCTCTCAGCACCCTAGGATGGATCCCGTCTGGTCCCATGGACTTGTGGGGATCCAAGTGGCTGAGGAGATCTCTAATTGCCTCCTCCTGGATCACAAGGGAACTATACTGTGCCCTTGCTCCATCTGCCAGCTCTGGAGGCCAGCTGCCTGGAAGACATTCTGTCCTGCTATTAAAATTTGCGGCAAAGAAAGTGACAGAATACTAAGAAGTGGGAAAATGTTTGTCAATAATCTGCTTTGCCAAGGAGAACATTTTCTCCTTAGCTTTTTACATCAAGTTGTCACTGGCAATGGTTATGCCCAGATAAAGTAAGTTTTTAACAGACACATCCAAACACCATGAAGAATGCCCAGAGGAAGCAAAAGTGCTGGTATTCATTATAAAATTATGATGAGCAAAACCCCACCATAATCAAAGCTATTAGTCACACTAGGTAGCATGGCAATTTGTCTCCTATCACTCAGCATAATTACTAGAAATATCAGTCTTAGTTCAGAATGGACGCAGTGGAGTAGAAGAGCCTTCCACACCACTGGATCTACAGAGCAATGTATATACACCTTTTTCATACTGATCAAGCTGCATTTGAAGTCAGTAGTCCTCTTTCTGTCACTACCTCTTTTTGGAAGTGTAGTGTGGAAGCTTGCGCGCTTACTGATTAGGTGCTTTCCAATCTCTATCTCAGAGACACTCAGAGCTAGTTTCTGCTCACTTCATGTCATGTGTGCTACATGGGTCTGCTGCATCAGTCTAAATAGTTCTGATTCCCTAATGCTCACTGCAGATTGCCATCTAGAAACACAGGCTCACTTTTTGCGGTGATTTGTGGTTTGGGATAATTTTTTTTTTAATTTTTACTTTGGTTAAAGATTTCTCATATAAGATAAACTCCCCATTCTTTTGATGTCGCTGTTAGTATTGTTCGTACTTTCTGGTTTGAACTCAGTGTTCATAAATGTGCTTGACTAGGATTGTTACTAATAGCATCTTACCGGTGCCTGAGAAGGTGGCATTAGTATTTCACTTTGTCTCTTGGCCTGATGCAACTGCTCTGGCAATTGAGGAAATGCAGAGTCTTTGCTAGTCTCATGACCCTGAGTGCTGTACTAAATAAGGCAAATAGCAGAGCTCTGTACACACTGGTATATCAAATTTATTTCTGCTGCATGACACAGCTTGTATTTTTCCCTTCTCAGAGCTGTGATGTTTTGGTGGCTTCTTGACATACTGTGTTAGACTAACCCACACAGGACTTCCGGTTTTGCCACTATTTGAAGAAGGGGATTTTGCCATACTACCTGCAGTGGCAATTGAGAATACATTTCTTAAGCTACCCATTTTGTGGAGAAGGTGAACTTAGGTTAATGAAAGACCAATAAGGGATAATGAACTAGCTCACCACAACTATTGCCAGAATATTCTTTGTTGTACCTTGCATTCTGCTATTCTGGGCAGCTGCCAGCACTGTGGCAATGTTCATACGACTGCTGATATGAAGCTAGTAAAGCTACTTTTAGACTCACACCTTTCTATATCTTACTGATATTCCTCAAATCACCTTTCAATATTCTCCTTATTAAAAAAATATGCATTTTTTAACTATACCCTTCACACTGGATTATGGTATGTTTACACATATTAATGAATCTAACCTGGTAATACCTTGAAGAAGATAAGCTGCTTCTGATACTGCCAAATGTATTTGTTCACAAGCTGTGCTCTGCAGACAGCTGGCAATCCATAAACTCCAAATAAATGGCTGGTGTATTGTCCATTGAACTCTGTTAAGTCTTATTAATTGGCCAGTTCAAAATTAGATGATAAGGATTTGTGGGAACTGGCTGTGGTCGAAATCTGTGAATGTGGCTGTATTCATTGAGAATACACTAAAAGTAAGAGAGGGTTCTCTTGCCTTCTGCATCATATTTTCCAAGGGTATTCATACTGCATCAGACATCCAGAGTGGAGTGCATATATAAGTGCAAACTGAAGTGATATGCAGACTAGGGAGGTCATGTCATACTTCTCTGCTTAAATGAGAAAGGTTTTCAAATTACTTCTGTCAAAGGGTGAGGTCCTTTGAGGCCATGAAGGGTCTTGTAGCCAAGTGTTTTGTTATAATCCTGAAGGTGTCAAGTAAACACATACATTTTAATACATTTGTCCTTAACTCTGCCCTTTGGGATCAAGGGAAAAAATTAATGTGAGGCACTTGAGAAATGCCTGGGTCTGATATAGGAAATTCTGCTTGAGGATTAAACTTGCCTATGTCCACAATGAGGAGTTTAAAGATGTGCTGTAAGCAGGGAAGCATGGAAAGCCATCCTTTTTTGGTTTTGGACCACATTGAAGCAGGGGACATACCTTCTCCCAGTTTTGATGAGGAGCAGGCATGTGAAACCTCCTGACTGTAGGTCTTCTCTTTGTCCTAAGCCTGGATTTGTTGGTGAACCCTCAAGTCTGTCCTGAGTCCTCTAGGAGGTGGCCTGCAACTATCTTTGGTGTTAATATCCTGACAAGTATAGGGATTCTGCAAAAAAAGGAAAACATTCTGTTTTACTAAATGAAGACAAAATGTTACTGAAGAGAACACTCAATGTTTTTCGCTGAAAGAGGTTCTTGTTTACTGTATTCACATCATTTAAGAAGAGAACTTTGTCAAAATAAAGGTAAGAGGTTTGCTTTCTTGGAAACAGAATGTCATAACATTAGCCTCTTTTGCAGCTGCAACTATTACCACAGATACAAGAATCATAAAAAAGAATTAAACCCCTGTGAGCTTCCTGTTGAGTTAATTTGTATTTGGTATCAAAAACCCAAATAAAATCTAAATGCTTCCTGGTTTTTATGATACAAGAGACAATAACCTTTTTATTTTTTTTTCCCCCTTTCTTTCTTTCATTACAGATGGCATCTGCTCAAGATTCCAGATATGGCCAGAAAGATACATCTGACCAGAACTTTGATTACATGTTCAAACTGCTCATTATCGGCAACAGCAGTGTTGGGAAAACCTCATTTTTGTTCCGTTATGCTGATGATTCCTTTACATCTGCATTCGTAAGCACAGTTGGGATTGATTTCAAAGTAAAAACAGTTTTCAAAAATGAAAAAAGAATTAAGCTACAGATTTGGGTAAGCCAAAAATAATAACTCCATGCACTAAGGAAGCTATAGCAATTTGATATATAGCATTTAAACTATTTTAGGTTTGCACTGAATGTCATAACCTTTATATATATATATGGCACAGTAATGAA
Organism: Picus viridis; assembly: GCA_033816785.1. Classification (NCBI taxonomy): domain Eukaryota; kingdom Metazoa; phylum Chordata; class Aves; order Piciformes; family Picidae; genus Picus; species Picus viridis. The sequence goes on along the minus strand of CM066606.1, from coordinate 68,949,524 downwards.
AAAGCACTTAATTTTTTCCTGCATCATTTTTCTGTCTTGAGTATAGACAGTATTTTTAAGGTATTGAAGTATGTAGCAGGGTGAGTGAGTTCTCCCCACACACACAAAGATACCACAGCCAGAGTGTTCCATCAACTGTCCCTTTCTTAAAGGCACAGCCTAAAACGGTTACAAAGTACAGCAAAGCATATATTCTGAATTAAATTCTATTAAGATATAATAGAGGTTAACATGTATTGCTATCTGTGCAGTGAGGTATAAACAACTGGGCAGCCTAATGAAAGTGGCACGTGTAGTTAAAAGGTACCTTGAAATATCAGTTAAGATCTAGTTTCTTCTTAATGTCAGAGCTACGATAATGGATGCAAAACAGAAGGTATAATTTTTTGCTCTGTTAGTTATGGTTGTGTTCTTCATCACCTGTGATATCTTTCTTTTTCTGCTGAGAAAGGAACCATGGAAATTCAGAGTGTAACAGCTGTGTTGCTCAAGTGTACAAAACCTCTCATCCCTCACTTAAATCTTAGAAGTGGTAGGAATATGCCAACTAGAGATAACTGTTATGCTCAGGAATAGGTGTTCCTTTCTGCAAACTTTACTTGGAAAGAAAGAATAGTGGAAATTTACTTCTTCAGGTGCTCACATGTCCTAATTCGTGGATGATGATAATACTTACAGAAGAGGGAGGATAGCAGAACATTTAACAGTGTGGGACCTGGAGTTGCATCTTCAGATCTTTGCCATCTTGATTGAGTCTTTGAAGATTTTAAGCAATGTTTCCTTTGTGAGCTATTTGTAACAGACTTATTAATCAAGATTTCATCTTTTGTCCCAACAGACTGGAAATTAGGAAATGTGGTGCCAGGGAAGGTCACAGAACAAATAATCTTGAGTGCCCTAACACACTATTTACAGGACAATCAAGCAGTCAGGCCCAGTCAGCACAGGTTCATGAAGGCTAGGTCCTGCTTAATGAATATCATCTCTTTCTGTTACAAGCTGACCTGACTGGTGGATGCGGGAAAGTGTTAGAATAGAATAGAATAGAATAGAATAGAATAGAATAGAATAGAATAGAATAGAATAGAATAGAATAGAATAGAATAGAATTACCAAGGTTGGAAGAGACCTTGAAGATCATTGAGTCCAACCTGTAACCATAACCTCACAACTAGACCATGGCACCAAGTGCCACATCCAGTCCCCTCCTGAATGCCTCCAGGGACGGAGACTCCACCACCTAACCGGGCAGCGCATTCCAATGACGAATCACTCTCTCGGTGAAGAACTTTCTCCTCACCTCCAGCCTAAACTTCCCCTGGTGCAGCTTGAGACTGTGTCCCCTTGTTCTGGTGCTGGTTGCTAGGGAGAAGAGGCCAACCCCTTCCTGGCTACAACCACCCTTCAGGTAGTTGTAGAGAGCAATGAGGTCGCCCCTGAGCCTCCTCTTCTCCAGGCTAAACAGCCCCAGCTCCCTCAGCCTCTCCTCATAGGGCTTGTGCTCAAGGCCTCTCACCAGCCTTGTTGCCCTTCTCTGGACACGTTCAAGTGTCTCAATGTCCTTCCTAAACTCAGGGGCCCAGAACTGGACACAGTACTCCAGGTGCGGCCTAACCAAAGCAGAGTACAGGGGCACAATGACCTCCCTGCTCCTGCTGGCCATACTATTCCTAATGCAGGCCAGGATGCGGTTGGCCCTCTTGGCTGCCTGGGCACACTGCTGGCTCATGTTCAGCTTCCCATCAACCAGCACCCCCAGGTCCCTCTCAGCCTGGCCACTCTCCAGCCACTCTGACCCCAGCCTGTAGCGCTGCCTGGGGTTGTTGTGGCCAATGTGCAGAACCCGGCACTTGGATGTGTTCAATCTCATGCCATTGGACTCTGCCCATCTGTCCAGCCTGTCGAGGTCTCTCTGCAAAGCCTCTCTGCCCTCCAGCAGATCAGCTCCTGCCCCCAGCTTGGTGTCATCTGCAAATTTACTGATGATGGACTCAATGCCCTGATCCAGATCATCAATAAAGATGTTGAAAAGCATGGGGCCCAGCACTGATCCTTGGGGCACACCACTAGTGACAGGCCGCCAGCTGGATGTGGCACCATTCACCACCACTCTCTGGGCTCGGCCCTCCAGCCAGTTCCTAACCCAACGCAGTGTGCTCCTGTCCAAGCCATGGGCTGCCAGCTTGGCCAGGAGTTTGCTGTGGGGGACTGTGTCAAAGGCCTTGCTGAGGTCCAGGTAGACCACATCCACAGGCCTCCCCACATCCACCAGGCGGGTCACCTGATCATAGAAGGAGATCAGGTTGGTCAGGCAGGACCTGCCCCTCCTAAATCCATGCTGGCTAGGCCTGAGCCCCTGGCCATCCTGTAAGTGCTGTGTGATCGCACTCGAGATGACCCGTTCCATAATCTTGCCTGGCACTGAGGTCAGGCTGACAGGCCTATAATTCCCCGGCTCTTCCAACTGGCCCTTCTTGTGGATGGGCACCACGTTGGCCAGCTTCCAGTCATCTGGGACCTCTCCAGTGAGCCAGGAGTGCTGAAAAATGATGGAAAGTGGCTTGGACAGCTCATCTGCCAGCTCCCTCAGCACCCTAGGATGGATCCCATCCGGTCCCATGGACTTGTGGGGGTCCAAGCGGCTGAGAAGATCTCTAACTATCCCATCCTGGAACAGGGGAAAACTATGCTGCTCCCTGGCTCCTTCTGCCAGCTCTGCAGGCCAGCTGTCTGGAAGCCGTTCTGTCCTGCTAGTAAAAATTGAGGTAAAGAAGGTGTTAAGCACCTCTGGCTTTTCCTCATCCTTTGTTACAATATTCCCCTCCATGCCCACCAAGGAGTGGAGCTTCTCCTTGCCCTTCCTCTTGCTATTAATATATTTATAGAAGGACTTTTTGTTGTCCTTCACAGCAGAGGCCAGTCTGAGCTCCAAATGTGCTTTTGCCTCCCTAATTTTCTTCCTACAAGACCTAGCAACATCCCTAAACATTCCATGGGTTGCCTCCCCTTTTTTTCCAAAGATAATACACCCTCTTTTTTCCCCTTAGTTCCTTTAGAAGTTCATTACCCATCCAGGCTGGCCGTCTGCCCCGGCGGCTCATCTTCCGGCACACCGGCACAGCCTGTTCCTGCGCCTTCAAGAGTTCTTTCTTGAAGTAGGTCCAGCTCTCCTGAACCCCTTTGTTTTTAAGGGCTGTTTCCCAAGGAACCTTCTGAGTTAGTTCCTTGAGTAGCCTGAAGTCCGCCCTCCGGAAGTCCAGAGTGCAGGTCTTCTTGTTCCCCCTCTTGGCTTGGCTGCATACTGAAAACTCAATTATCCCGTGGTCACTGGTGCCTAAACACCCTCCGACCACCACATCACCCCCAGCCCTTCCCTGTTGGTGAAGAGGAGGTCAAGCATAGCCTTACCCCTGGTAGGCTTGCGCAGCACCTGGGATAAGAAGCTGTCCTCCATGCACTCTAAGAACCTCCTAGACTGCCTCCTCTCTGCTATGTTGTGATCCCAGCAGATATCAGGCAGGTTGAAGTCTCCCACGAGAACAAGGTTAGGCGATCTTGAGACAGCCTTAAGCTGCCTATAGAATGCTTCATCAAGATCATCCTCCTGGTTGGGTGGTCTATAACAGACTCCAGCCAGCATGTCTGCCCTGCTGGTCTTCCCTCTAATTCTTACCCACACGCACTGAACCCGATCATCCCTGATCTCGAGCTCAATGGCATCAAGAGCCTCCCTGATGTACAGGGCCACCCCTCCACCCCTTCTTCCCTGCCTGAAATATCCTCTAACAGTGATTAAGGCTATAGCATAAGAGCAAGAAGCATTAAATACACTGTTTCAGATAAAAGGCAGTGAAATCTAAAGTAATAAAGGGGAAGCTAAGAGTAGCATGTAGAGACAGAGGATAGCAAATGTACCAAATGTTTCACCACAGGAATTTCAGGGCCTGATTTTGTCAGATAGGACTCATCTGAGTGTTTTTAGCTTATATGATAGCCACATCAGTGTTTATTTCATGATTCCTTTTGCAGGTGCTAGTTACAATGTGTATCTGCTGCTTTGAATACACAGTCTTATTAGATGAGAAGAGTAAATCTAGTACTGATTTTAAGACAGCAGTATAAAAGACTGAAAACTGCAGGAATCTATGATTAGATGAGAAGAGTAAATCTAGTACTGATTTTAAGACAGCAGTATAGAAGGCTGAAAATTGCAGGAATCTACGATTTCACTGGATTCACCTCTACTAGTAATTTAAACATACCAGGACAGTCCTTTGCCCCTGAGTTCTGCTGGCACAGAATGGCTTTTATTTATAAGCAGTGTGCCCAGGTGGGCAAGAAGGCCAATGGCAGCGTGGCCTGTATCAGGAACAGTGTGGCTAGCAGGAGCAGGGGCCATTCTGCCCCTGTACACTGCACTGGTTAGGCCACACCTTGAGTCCTGTGTCCAGTTCTGGGCCCCTGAGTTTAAGAAGGATATTGAGACACTTGAATGTGTCCAGAGAAGGCCAACAAAGCTGGGGAGGGGTTTGGAGCACAAGCCCTATGAGGAGGGGCTGAGGGAGCTGGGGTTGCTTAGTCTGGAGAAGAGGAGGCTCAGAGGAGACCTTATTGCTGTCTACAACTACCTGAAGGGAGGTTGTAGCCAGGTGGGGATTGGTCTCTTCTCCTGGGTGGCCGGCACCAGAACAAGAGGACACAGTCTCAAGCTGTGCCAGGGGAGGTTTAGACTGGATGTTAGGAAGAACTTCTTCATAGAAAGAGTTATTTGCCATTGGAATGGATATATTGTCATTCTTTAATAATTATTTTTCATAATTGTTCCACTCCGCCCCCATTTTTGTAGCACCTGGAGTTTTTAACGACAAATATTAAAGATTTGCACAACCAAGGGAAAGCCCAGTGCAGACTATGCTACTGCGTTCAGATCAGAGAAATGCTGAAAGTTTTTAGTCTTTGTATTATTTGGGGATCTTAGTTACTTCCAGAAATAGTGTATTTTTCTTAATTCAGGAATTCTTAGTGCTCTTTTTACCTTACCCTGTTTATGATGTATTCTGTTTCTTGTACCTATTCTGTTTATATTGAAGTTTTGGCCTTGGGTCCAATTAATCTTGGGTTTCCATTGTTTTAGGTAAACAGCCAAGAAAAATATGGTTGAATAGTTCACTTTTACCCAGTCCAGTGGGAATGAGCAGATGGGAAGGGGAGATAGTAAATGTAGATATTTGCCAGGGAAAAGAAAATTGCCTACCTTAAAAGTAGGCAAGACAGCTTGCCTTTTCTCTAAATGTTAGCAGATGCTAGTACTTTGTATGATCTATATAACGTGTACTTAATGTAAATAGTTTATACAGCTTAAAGTTTAAAGGCATCAGAGCAGATGGAAATCTAAGCAGAGACTGAGAAGATGATGTGTGTGCTGCCATTTGAAGTTTTACTACAGTTGCCCATACAATGAGGCATTATGTGAGAGGAAGTATCAAAGTCCGAATGCTAATAGGACCAAGAGTTTATGAGACAGGGCATCATAAATGGTGTAAAAATTCAGAAATAGGTACAGATACTGCATATGATGCCTTGTATTATTTCCTTGTGCATGCTGTACAATTTGTGGTATTGGCCATAGTGGCCAGTGATGGCACTTTTAAAATTTGTAGGCTTTTATGTAATAGCACTCACTGTTCAAATTGTGATTATGATTGTGATTACGGTGTTATTTCTATAAAAAACACATCTTGAGGGTTTCAAATGATGATTCTAAACCCAGTTCAGAAAAAGGATGATGCCTAGTGCTTCAGCACCCTAACAGGAGAGACCTGTGGCCTGACCCCAGGTGCTTGCTCTTACACTCATATACAACAAAGTAGTTGAAAATTTGTGGCTTCTGATAGAGTTGAAAATTTGTGGCTTCTGATGGAGAGGAAATTTGAGGCAAATGTGAGTCCTGAAACTGCAACTAACATTCAAGTCCACTATTTTTCCCAGTATTCCAATGGTTTTCTGAAAGTCTTCTGTGATATTAAATCATGTATTTTGTACATGTATAAATTCTCTGCTTTAAAAACTCCTCCATTATCTGCTTCAACAGTTTTCTATATTTCTGTGACAAGCTTAGCACTATATATGTATATATAAAATAGCTAGACTTTAAATATTCTGTTGATAAGGAACTCCTGTTATCAGTATCATAGTATCAGTATCACAGTATTAGTGAGGGTTGGAAGGGACCACAAGGATCATCCAGTTCCAACCCCTCTGCCATGGGCAGGGACACCCCACACTAGATCAGGCTGCCAGAGACTCATCCAGCCTGAGTTCAAGAGCCCACATGTCCATTCTTCTTCGCTCTCTCTTGTCTTCTCTCCCCCTGTTCCTTAATGGCATTCAAAGTGGCAACAAGAACCTCCTTGTCCTGTCTTCAGGGCAATTACCTTCTTTTCTCCTAGCAGTGCCTAGATCTTCGCCACAGCAGGTGGTCTCCCTCTCTCTCACTTCCTCTAATTTTGTATACTACCTTTGGATTATTTCAGCCCTTTGGATTACAACTACAAACTCATAGCATCACTTTATCCTGCAAAGGTTTTGGTAGCTAACATCTTGGCAGTTTGTGAGTAATTTCATAGTATCATAGCACCAGTCAGGGTTGCAAGAGACCACAAGGATCATCTAGTTCCAACCTCCCTGCCATGGGCAGGGATACCCCACACTAGATCAGGCTGTCCAGAGCCTCGTCCAGCCTGCTCTTAAAACACCTCCAGGGACGGGGCCTCAACCACCTCCCTGGATAACCCATTCCAGGGCTTCACCACTCTCATGGTGAAGAACTTTATCCTCACATCTAGCCTGAATCTCCCCACCTCCAGCTTCATTCCATTCCCCCTAGTCCTATCACTACCTGAGATCCTGAGAAGTCCCTCCCCAGCCTTCTTGTAGGCCCCCTTCAGATACTGGAAGGCCACAATGAGGTCACCTCGGAGCCTTCTCTTCTTCAGACTGAACAGCCCCAACTCCTTCAGTCTGTCCTCATAGGAGAGGAGCTCCAGCCCTCTGATCACCCTCGTGGCCCTTCTCTGGACACCTTCCAGCACATCCAGATCCCTCTTGTAATAGGGGCGCAGTACAGGACGCAGTACTCCAGGTGGGGTCTCACCAGAGCTGAGTAGAGGGGGAGAATCACCTCCCTTGACCTGCTGGTCACACTTCTCTTGATGCAGCCCAGGATCTGATTGGCTTTCCAGGCTGCAAGTGCTCATGTTTAGCTTCTCATCCACCAGCACCCCCAAGTCTCTCTCTTCAGGGCTGCTCTCCAGCCAGTCACTGCCCAGCCTGGATTTGTGCCTGGGATTGCCTCGACCCAGATGCAGGACCCTGCACTTGGTCTTGTGGCTTCTGCCCACCTCTCCAGCCTGTCAAGGTCCCTCTGGATGGCATCCCTTCCCTCCAGCGTGTCCACTGCACCACACAGCTTTGTGTCATCAGCAAACTTGCTGAGGGTGCACTCAATGCCACTGTCCATGTCACCCACAAAGATGTTGAACAAGACAGGTCCCAGGATTGATCCTTGAGGGGATCAGTGGCCTCCACTGGGACATGGACCCATTGACAGCCACTCTTTGGGTGCAACCATCAAGCCAGTTCTTTATCCATCTAGTGGTCCACCCATCAAACCCATATGTCACCAGCTTGGAGACCAGGAGGTGGTGCGGGACAGTGTCGAAGGCTTTGCTCAAGTCCAGGTAAACGACATCAGTTGCTTGCCCCTCATCTATTAATGTTGTGACCTGTTCATAGAGGGCCACCAGGTTTGTCAGGCAGGATTTGCCCTTGGCAAAGCCATGCTGACTCTTCCCAATCACCTCTTCACTATTCTTCTGTGTCAGTAGTGCCTCCAGGAGGATCTGCTCCATGATCTTTCCGGGCCCAGAGGTGAGACTGACTGGCCTGTACTTCCCAGGTTCCTCCTTCTTACCCTGTTTGAAAATGGGAGCAATGTTTCCCCTTTTCCAGTCTGTGGGGATTTCCCCAGGCTGCCAGGACTTTTGGAATAGAATAGAGAGGGGTTTAGCAACCTCATCTGCCAGTTCTCTCAGCACCCATGGGTGTATCCCGTCGGGTCCCATGGACTTGAACACTTTCAGGTTCTTCAGGTGATCACGAACCTGAGCTTCACTTACGATGGGCAGTTCTTCCTCCCCGTCCCTGGCATCGTCTTCCATGACACCAGGAGTGTGGCTGGAGGCCCTTGCAGTGAAGACTGAGGTAAAGAAGGTATTGAGTACCTCAGCCTTTTCCACATCACTTGTGACCAATTCACCACTTTCCTTTCTGAGGGGGCCCACACCTTCCCTAGTCTTCTTGCCATTAACATACCTATAGAAATTCTTAGTGCTCCCTTTAACCTCCCTGGCTAGATTCAATTCAAACTCTGCTTTGGCTTTCCTAACCAGGCCTCTTGCTGCTCGGGCAGCTTCCTTATATCCCCCTGTTCTATCTGTCCTTCCCTCCACTTCCTGTAGAGTTTCTTTTTAAGTGATAGTGTGTCCAGTAGCTCCTTGTTCATCCAGGCAGTCCTCCTAGCATTCTTTTCTGCTTTTCTCCTTGTAGGTATACATAGCTCCTGGACACAGAGGAGGTGGTCCTTGAATACTGACCAGCTGTCCTGGGTCCCTCTTCCCTCCAGGGTTTCATCCCACGACACTTTGGCTAGCAGATCCCTGAAGCGACCAAAGTCTGCACGCCTAAAGTCTAGGGTCGTAATCTTAGAATAGGTCTTCCTGATTGCCCTGAGGAGATGAAATTCAACTGCTTCGTGGTCACTGCAGCCAAGGCTGCCTCTGAGCCTCACATTGGTTACCAGCCCTTCCCTGTTGGTGAGAACAAGGTCCAGCAGAGCACCTTTTCTTGTTAGTTCCTCTACCATTTGGAGGAGGAAGTTGTCTTCTATGCAGTCCAGGAACATCCTGGATTGCTGATGCCTTGCTGTGTTGTCCCTCTAGCAGATGTCAGGGTGATTGAAATCAGCCATGAGGACCAGGGCTTGTGACCTGGAAGCCGCTTCTATTTGCCTGTGGAGGGCCTCATCTGCTTGGTTCTGCTGGTCAGGTGGCCTGTAGGAGACCCCCACAGTAATATCTCCTTCCCCTGTCTTGCCTTTAATTCTAACCCATGCACTCTCAACCAACTCGTCATCCCTCCCCAGGTGGAGCTCTGCTGATTCCAGCTGGTTATTGACATAGAGGGCAACACCTCTTCCTCTCCTTCCCTGCCTATCCTTCCTAAAGAGCTTATACCCGTCTATCCCTACATTCCAGTCATGGGAATCATCCCACCAAGTTTCAGTAATGCTCAGTACGTCACGGCATCCCAGCAGCACGGTGGCCCTGAATTCATCCTGTTTGTTGCCCAAGCTGCATGCATTTGCATAGAAGCACCTCATCTGGGCTGGCCCCATGGTCCTCTTGTGCCAATTCCCCCTGGTTTCCACAGGGTGTCCTGGTGTGTCATTCGTGGCAGTAAAATGATTAACCCTGTGTTTGAAGGCAAAGTTTAAAAGGGGGAAAAAAGGTAGAATTTGGCATAGTTGAATGTGGTGGTTTGGCTCTGGCCTGGAGGCCAGGTGCCCACCAAAGCTGCTCTATTACTCCCCCTCTTAATAGAACAGGGGAAGAAGGGAAAGAAAATATGACATTAGCCAGTAATAGGATAGGAGCAATTTTAATAACACTAATGAGCACACAGCAATAGACCGCATGGACAGAAACAGCTGAGAGAGAGATGTCAGTCTCTGCTTCCCATCAGCAGGGTGATGGTCGGTCTCGGGAAGCAGGGCTCTCTAAGCTTGGTGGTTCCTTGGGAGGATAAACACCATGGACGAATCCCCACACTTCCTTTTTTCACTTCATTCTTCTATCTGAGCTGACGTCATATGGTATGGAATACCTCTGTGGCCAGTCTGAGTCAGCTGGCTCAGCCGTGTCCCATCCCAAGATTTTGCCCACCCACTCTTGGGACAGGGAAATGTTGAAAGGACACAGCCTGGACACAGGATTCAGCAGTAGCCAAAACACTGCTGTGGTATCAACTACTGCTGCAAAACCCACAGCACTAGAAAGATGCTGTGAGGAGAATTAACTCCAGCTCAGTTCAACCCAATACATTGAAATTATTTTTTAAAAGCTTATATTACTGTGGAATTGGAAATATCCATGGAAGTTCTTTAAGAGAAACTAGGATAGTTTAAGAAACTTTCTAGGACACTTTTCTGTAGAGTGTGTCTTAGGCAGATTCCTCTGATGAACTCCAGGGAAAACATTATGTTATCATCATCCTGCAAGACCCAAAGTAATTCCAACTCCCCTCAGCCTATAACCAGGCAGTCGGTTGTAACATTTTTTTCAGTTAGCTTTGCTTTCCACATCATGCTTTGTAAGTCATCAGCTGTTCCCATGTAGGGAAGTGTATACCAGTGAAAGAACTATCATGGCCCACACTTTGTGTGTGCAAGTATTGTATAGATGCTACCATAGGCTCCTTGGTGATAAGAGAAGGAAAGCAAAGATAGGAAAGTCTTTCACACATGTGTGCCTGAATACCAAGATCTTTGTATTTGCTCAACGAGAGGAGTCAGGATGGAAAGGAAAAAGGAAATGGAATGACTTTGCTGTGATGGGGGGTCTGAAGCAAGAACAATAACCATGGGCTATTGTTGGAAAACAATTAATCTATTTTAATTGTTTTGGCTCAATAAAATCCAGAGAAATCTGACAGTATAAAGTATGAGATGTAACTTAATAAGCTGTCATTTAAAAAATCAAGGATATTTGTTTTTAAAGTGAAACTGTTGGCAGCATTCCTTAAAGTGAGATGAACTGTTCTGCCATGTCCTGTGAAACATTATAATGTACATTTGAGACATCTGTGCAGCTGTAGTGACTCTAAAAAGGGAAAAAAACCTCCAACATATAGGCTCTTCTCTGCATTTTAATAAGATTCATGTCATAGATTAGAGCAAAACATTGCACTCTTGCTGTGCAGTTGTTGCTTTGAAATCAGAGTACCAGATCCTTGGATGGGAGCCATAATGTAAATTCCATGAAACGGGGAGTGTAGAAACAGTATTTAAAGCTCATTTCTGCCTTTTGCTGCTCGCTGGAAGCTGTTTCCCTGTATTGTGTTAGAACAGCTTGAAGTCATTCTGAAATTATGCTGGGTTGACCGGGGCACAAGTGACTCAGGAAGGTTAGAGGTCATACAAAAGCAACTCATTTTTATTTAACACTACCCAATTTGCATTATATTCTGGAAGTGAGCATAAGTACATTTTATAAGAAGGAAGAGCCATAAGGGGCTCTGTGTCACAGCAGGATAATGTTGGTAGCAGCTTAACACATTATGGGCAATGTACCTAACTTCTGCATGTGAAATGATGACATCAAGCAAAACAGCATCCCTGGAGGATTTACATTGTTTTTTCTTGGTCAGATAAGAAAAATCAATTAGAGTATTGGTTGCGTATTTTCCCTAATAGAAAAGCTGTTTTTTTCTACTTTTCCTTTCAGGGTAGCTGAAGGCTAATCTCCTTCAGTCTCCCCTGAATATATATATTGTTCTTGTATAATCATCTAGGTATTTTCTGGTTTAACCCTGATTTGTTTTTTAATTGCTCACTGCTCATAAACAAATTATTTCCAGAGTTTTTATCTGTTACAGCTTTACTTATCTGGTAATTGTATTTTGAGAAATACAGGGAATTCTTCCTCAATGAATTCAGTCGGCAACTTGGGTGAAAGTTTTCAATGGTTTAATTTACCCAACTTGTTCACTCTGAAATTAGAATGGTGCAGAGAGTTCTTGATTTTCTGACCATCAGGTTATTATTTAGATGTTATTATAAGTTGTTATTATAAGATGTTATTAAAAGTGAAGCACAGGTTCGTGATCACCTGAAGAACCTGAAAGTGTTCAAGTCCATGGGACCCGATGGGATACACTCATGGGTGCTGAGAGAACTGGCAGATGAGGTTGCCAAGCCCCTCTCTATTATATTCCAGAAGTCATGGCAGACTGGCGAAGTCCCCACAGACTGGAAAAGGGGAAACATTACTCCCATTTTCAAAAAGGGCAAGAAGGAGGAACCAGGGAAGTACAGGCCAGTCAGTCTCACCTCTGTGCCCGGAAAGATCATGGAGCAGATCCTCCTGGAGGCACTAATGACTCAGAAGAACAGTGAAGAGGTGATTGGGAAGAGTCAGCATGGCTTTGCCAAGGGCAAATCCCGCATGACAAACCTGGTGGCCTTCTATGAGCAGGTGACAGCATTAATAGATGAGGGGCGAGCAACTGATGTCGTTTACCTGGACCTGAGCAAAGCCTTCGACACTGTCCCGCACCACCTCCTGGTCTCCAAGCTGGCGACACATGGGTTTGATGGATGGACCACTAGATGGATAAAGAACTGGCTTGATGGCCGCTCCCAAAGAGTGGCTGTCAATGGGTCCATGTCCCAGTGGAGGCCAGTGACAAGCGGAGTCCCTCAGGGATCAGTCCTGGGACCTGTCTTGTTCAACATCTTTGTGGGTGACATGGACAGTGGCATTGAGTGCACCCTCAGCAAGTTTGCTGATGACACCAAGCTGTGTGGTGCAGCAGACACGCTGGAGGGAAGGGATGCCATCCAGAGGGACCTTGACAGGCTGGAGAGGTGGGCACAAGCCAACCTCATGAGCTTCAACAAGACCAAGTGCAGGGTCCTGCATCTGGGTCGAGGCAATCCCAGGCACAAATCCAGGCTGGGCAGTGACTGGCTGGAGAGCAGCCCTGAGGAGAGAGACTTGGGGGTGCTGGTGGACGAGAAGCTAAACATGAGCTCTCAATGTGCGCTTGCAGCCTGGAAAGCAAATCAGATCCTGGGCTGCATCAGGAGAAGTGTGACCAGCAGGTCAAGGGAGGTGATTCTCCCCCTCTACTCAGCTCTGGTGAGACCCCACCTGGAGTACTGCGTCCAGTTCTGGAGCCCCTATTACAGGAGGGATGTGGACGTGCTGGAGCGTGTCCAGAGAAAGGCCACAAGGATGATCAGAGGGCTGGAGCACCTCTCCTATGAGGACAGACTGAAGGAGTTGGGGCTGTTCAGTCTGGAGAAGAGAAGGCTCCGAGGTGACCTCATTGTGGCCTTCCAGTATCTGAAGGGGGGCCTACAGGAAGGCTGGGGAGGGACTTCTCAGGATCTCAGGTAGTGATAGGACTAGGGGGAACGGAATGAAGCTGGAGGTGGGGAGATTCAGGCTAGATGTGAGGAAGAAGTTCTTCACCATGAGAGTGGTGAAGCCCTGGAATGGGTTATCCAGAGAGGTGGTTGAGGCCCCGTCCCTGGAGGTGTTTAAGACCAGGCTGGACGAGGCTGTGGCCAGCCTGATCTAGTGTAGGGTATCCCTGCCCATGGCAGGGATTGGAACTAGATGATCCTTGTGGTCCCTTCCAACCCTGACTGATTCTATGATTCTATGATTCTATGTATTTATGAAATGAAAAAATAATATAGGTCCTTCTTGGAAAATCGATTGTTTTGTTCTTACAGTGGGAATTATACTTTGGTGGACATTTTTGGCCCATATACAGGGTATACTGTTAACTTTGCCTTATTTGGAAATAAAGCCAGCCCTGCAGAAAGAAATAGGAGATATTATAGGAGTTTCTGGTTTTCTTTTCTAGATGGTTTCATCTGTCACACTGACTGGCAAGGCATGTATTTGTTTAGCCTAATGAATCATTCTAGAATGATCTGAGAGAAAAAAAAATCCTGAATGTGTAATATTTTACAATTCTGTGTTCACCTACAATTAACTCATATTTTCTGCTATGCCCTGAAATTTTCTGGGACTGCTTATTTCTGACCTCATCTGCAAAAGATGTTCAAATTTTTGGCATCATGCAAGACTTCTGAACAGCAATAAGTCTAATTTACTTTGGCTGTAATTTCTTTGGATAAGTTACTTCCGTAATTAGGGTTTCTAGATTTTAGTAGATATGGTTTCTCCTATGTTAAGTGTGACTAAAACACAGGAGTGAAGTATAGAAGCATCCCAGTTGGCTGCATAGGAATCATACTTTAATTCTATAAATAAAAGGAATCAAGAACATTTCCTGAAGAAGGTAGAGTTTAGTAATGAGAAGAAGGGCAGGTAAGGGACTATTGTCAATCTGCCTTGAAAGGGCATGACATCAGATATAGAATGCATTATGGAAAGGTTTTAGGAATCAAGTAGTTAGTAAACTTAGTAGGTATATGCTAATGGGAAGTTGTGAAGTGTAACCAGGCTACAAAGGATCAGTGTAGCATACAGGGGGACAATAAAACCAAACCAAACCAAACCAAAATAACAAGAAGTGACTTCCAAGTGTCAAACAATAGAAATTTAATATAATAGTATCAAAATGGGCATTTTGAGAACAGCAGTAATACATTATTTTATAAACTGAAAGTTACTCAGTTCACAGCTACTAAAGAAAGGTGCAGCCTGAATATACGGAAAGATGAAAGAGCCTTACCAACTAATCTATTAAAAATTATTAATGTGATTCTTTCACATGTGCTTGTGAAGTATTTCCAGAGGAAATGTGACTGTTCCATTATCTACTGCACAGGAGATACTTCATGTGGAGAAAGGAACTCAGACAGAAAACAGATGCAGAAAAAACTTATTGTAATCAGTAAAGGAACAAAAAGGAAATAGCAGGAAACAAGAAGGATAGCTTTTTCACTCTAGAAAACAAGAGTAAGACTAGTGCTTTGGTTGGTTTTGTTGGTGAAGGTTGTTATTTATTTATTTTGTCCCCTCAATAGGTACACTTAATTTAGTCCAAAAATCATGAAATCATAGAATCAGTAAGATTAGAAAATACCTCAGAGATCATGAAGTCCAACCTGTCACCACAGACCTCATGACTAACTAAACCATGGCTTCAAGTGCTGCGTCAAATCCCCTCTGCTGGAGTTACCTCCAGGAACGGTGACTGCACCACCTCCCCGGGCAGCCCATTCCAATGGCCAGTAACTCTTTCTGTGAAGAACTTTCTCCTCACCTCAAGCCTAAACTTCCCCTGGCGCAGCTTGAGACTGTGTCCTCTTGTTCTGGTGCTGGTTGCCTGGGAGAAGAGACCAACCCTCACCTGGCTACAACCTCCCTTCAGGTAGTTGTAGACAGCAAGGTCTCCCCTGAGCCTCCTTGAGGCTAAGCAACCCCAGCTCCCTCAGCCTCTCCTCATAGGGCTCGTGTTCCAAACCCCTCCCCAGCTTTGTTGGCCTTCTCTGGACACATTCAAGTCTCTCAATATCCTTCTTAAATTGAGGGTCCCCAAACTGGACACAGAACTCAAGGTGTGGCCTACCCAGTGCTGAGTACAGGGGCACAATGAATTCCCTGCTCCTGCTGGCCTTGGCTACCTGGGCACACTGCAGGCTCATGTTCCCCCAGCTGCAAACCAGTACCCCCTGGTCCCTTTCTGTCTGGCTACTCTCCAGCCACTCCAACCCCAGCCTTTAGCACTGCATCGGGTTGTTGTGACCAAAGCGCAGCACCTGGCACTTGGATTTGTTGAATGCCATCAATGCCATGTTGGACTCTGCCCATCGAAACACAGTTTTCCTCTCAGAAATAGTTTGGATGGGGAAAATGTGGAGGCCTGATATTTACATGAAATCAGTGTGCTGTGAGAAGAACCCTGTAACAAATGAACAGGCTATGCAGTGATGATCTGCATAATAGATTGAGGCATCATGAATTGTGTTAGTATTCATTGTGTAGAATTCATGTAGAGTTAGGCTGACAAATGGCGCATTTCTGAATGCACTGTTCTGAATGCTTCCCATTGCTCCCTCTGCAAATATACACTGGAAATTAATGCTTGTATGATATTTTGAAGATGGCAGTGGTCTAACTTACAGTACCTGAAGGACTGAAGTATTTGCCCTGCTTCATGTTTGTGAGTCAGCATCCTTCTCCCTCTTCTTATTTAGGCTAAATTGCTTTTGGAAAGTCCATCCATGCAGGTCCTAAGAATGTGTTTTGGGTTGTTTTGTTTGTTTGTTTGTTTGTTTGTTTTTCACAGCACCCTCCTTCAGACAGGTTATTGAAATGAGCAGGGTTAGAACAGTGTTCTTAGCCAGGTGCATGACATAAGAAAGGGCTGGTGGCAGGTAGGAAGAATCCTAGCAGAAACATTCAAGGGTGATCAGTAGGAAATCAATTAGGTCATTCTATATGATGAGCCTGATAGACAAAGTCACTGCAGAGCATCTGAGTGTCAGCATGTCTGTTTCTGTGTTGCAGAGAACATAAAAACTGTCAAGGCAGAAAGGTGTTTAAAAGTTTGCAGCCCCTCTCCAGTCTTTCTGTAGGTACCCTTGAGATACTGAAATGTAGTTATATGGTCTCCTCAGAGTCTTCTCCTCTCCAGGCCCCAGTTCTTTCATCCTGTCCTCATAGGAAAAGTGCTCCAGGTCTCTGATCATATTTGTGGCTCTCCTCTGGATCTACTGTAGCAGGTTCATGTCTCTAGGTTTTTTTGAGTGTCCCAGAGCTGGACACATTGCTTATTGATGGAAATTGAGTTTTCTGAGTAATTAAACAGTAATCCTATTTATTGCAGTGG
This sequence comes from Picus viridis, assembly GCA_033816785.1. Classification (NCBI taxonomy): domain Eukaryota; kingdom Metazoa; phylum Chordata; class Aves; order Piciformes; family Picidae; genus Picus; species Picus viridis. Next base: position 68,932,871 of record CM066606.1, on the reverse strand, counting down.
ATTATTGATGTGATTTGCCTCCTGGGCTGCAAGTGCGCATTGTTGACTCATGTCCTGCTTCTTGTCCATCAGTACCCCCAAGTCTTTGGAAGAAAGGGGAGGCAACCTACAGAATGTTTAGGGATGTTGCTAGGTTGTGTAGGAAGAAAATTAGGGAGGCAAAAGCCCATTTAGAACTTAGACTGGCCTCTGCTGTGAAGGACAACAAAAAGTCCTTCTATAAATACATGAATAGCAAGAAGAAGGGCAAGGACAACCTCCACTCCTTGGTTGACACGGAGGGGAACATTGTAAAAAAGGATGAGGAAAAGGCAGAGGTACTTAACACCTTCTTTGCCTCAGTCTTCACTAGCAGGGCAGAACGTCTTCCAGACAGCTGCCCTGCAGAGCTGGCAGAAGGAGCCAGAGAGATGCATAGTTTCCCACTGCTCCAAGAGGAAGTTAGAGATCTACTGAGCCGCTTGGACCCCCACAAGGCCATGGGACCGGATGGGATCCATCCTAGGGTGCTGAGATTGCTGACAGATGAGCTGTCCAAGCCACTTTCCATCATTTTTCAGCAGTCCTGGCTCACTGGAGAGGTCCCAGAAGACTGGAAGCTGGCTAACGTGGTGCCCATCCACAAGAAGGGCCGGTTGGATGAGCCAGGGAATTATAGGCCTGTCAGCCTGACCTCAGTGCCAGGCAAGATTATGGAACGGGTCATCTCGAGTGCGATCACACAGCACTTACAGGATGGCCAGGGGCTCAGGCCTAGCCAGCATGGATTTAGGAGGGGCAGGTCCTGCCTGACCAACCTGATCTCCTTCTATGATCAGGTGACCCGCCTGGTGGATGTGGGGAGGCCTGTGGATGTGGTCTACCTGGACCTCAGCAAGGCCTTTGACACCGTCCCCCACAGCAAACTCCTGGCCAAGCTGGCAGCCCATGGCTTGGACAGGAGCACACTGCGTTGGGTTAGGAACTGGCTGGAGGGCCGAGCCCAGAGAGTAATGGTGAATGGTGCCACATCCAGCTGGCGGCCTGTCACTGGTGGTGTGCCCCAGGGATCAGTGCTGGGCCCCATGCTCTTCAACATCTTTATTGATGATCTGGATGAGGGCATTGAGGCCATCATCAGTAAATTTGCAGATGACACCAAGCTGGGGGCAGGAGTTGATCTGCTGGAGGGCAGAGAGGCTTTGCAGAGGGACCTCGACAGGCTGGACAGATGGGCAGAGTCCAATGGCATGAGATTGAACACATCCAAGTGCCGGATTCTGCACATTGGCCACAACAACCCCAGGCAGTGCTACAGGCTGGGGTCAGAGTGGCTGGAGAGTGGCCAGGCAGAGAGGGACCTGGGGGTGCTGGTTGATTGTAGGCTGAACATGAGCCTGCAGTGTGCCCAGGCAGCCAAGAAGGCCAATGGCATCCTGGCTTGCATCAGGAACAGTGTGGCCAGCAGGAGCAGGGAGGTCATTCTCCCCCTGTACACTGCACCGGTTAGGCCGCACCTTGAGTACTGTGTCCAGTTCTAGGCCCCTCAGTTTAGGAAGGATGTTGACTTGCTGGAACGTGTCCAGAGAAGGGCAACAAAGCTGGTGAGGGGTTTGGAACACAAGGCCTATGAGGAAAGGCTGAGGGAGCTGGGGTTGCTTAGCCTGGAGAAGAGGAGACTGAGGGGTGACTTTATTGCTCTCTACAACTACCTGAAGGGAGGTTGTAGCCAGGCAGAGGTTGGCCTCTTCTCCCAGGCAGCCAGCACCAGAACAAGAGGACACAGTCTCAGGCTGCGCCAGGGCAGGTTTAGGCTGGATGTTAGGAAGAAGTTCTACACGGAGAGAGTGATTGGCCATTGGAATCGGCTACCCGTGGAGGTGGTGGAGTCACCTTCACTGGAGGTGTTCAGGAGAAGACTTGATGGGGTGCTTGGCTGTATGGTCTAGTTGTTGGGTGGGTTGGATTGTTTGATGGGTTGGACGTGATGATCTTGAAGGTCTCTTCCAACCTGGTGTATTGTATTGTATTGTATTGTATTGTAAGTCCTTTCCTGCAGGGCTGCTTTCAATTTCATCATCCCCTAGCCTTTACTGATATCAAGGATTGCCCTGACCTAGGCGCAGGACCTTGCACTCTGTGTTGTTGAACCTCGTGAGAGTCTCCTCAGCCCATCTCTGTTAAAAAGAACCATCATGTATATCCACCATACTGTTACAGTTTTCTTTAAGCATTAAATCATCAACACTGTTGCAAAGGATACTCACGAGATACATTTTTAATCTGACCTGGCAAGCCTTGTCATACATAAATGTTTATTTGCCTTCCAACAGGAAAAGTTTACCTGCTCTTTATGAAACTATATTAGCTAGCTAGAAAAGTGCAAGAAAATTCAGTCAGCCAGTTTAATGCTCAGGCCTGTGTCATGTTTGAATGATCCTGCATACTCAGAAAAAGCCAGGACCTGGGGAAACAGATGTTTGTTTGTTTGTTTTTTAAATAGAATCATAGAATCAGTGGGGTCTTTTCCAACCTTATTGATTCTATGATTTTACCTCCCTGTCCCTTACAACAAGGTTACTGAGAGCTGTTGTGTGCAGAAGTAATTACAGAAGAGGTTGGAAGTGAGGCATGGCAGGACTAAAATCATCTTGTTTCATCATGGTGAAGGATGCAGGGTCAAGAACTGGGTGGGTATCAGGAAGTCTTGTGGCAATACTTGTGCTTTGATGCTCTTTTTTTCAAGGATTGCTAAGAGGCTAAATTTGGTATCCTGCAGTTTTGACCCACCTATTATCTTTCTTTTGCTAAATTGTACTTTTTTTCTTGTTTTTAATCCTCAGTATCACAGTCTATTTCCTTCTGAATTCCCCACCACAGTAATTCTTAGCTATTTATATCTGGGGCCATGGTGGCTTGTAGGACAGCTAGACATGATCTATGAAATGACTGCAGGTTAAAAAACAGCCAAAAACATTGATACACATGTATCAAGGAAACAAAATGAGGAAAAATCAGTAGTTTACATTATTAGTCCAACCTATATTTGGCTAGAAATAAAAACTCTTATGAGGCATCTGTGAAAAAGAAGTTGAGTGACCTTGAATTAGAAGGCCCTATTTTCTGCTCTAGAAACACAGGAACATATCTATCTCCCACCTGATTTGCAAAAATAATTTTCTCTCGAGTCTCAGTTGCTTTTTCCTTCTGCTTCTTCCTTTGTATAAACTATGGAGTGCACTCTGATCACAGCACAGCCCTGGGAACTTGGGTATTTTCCATTTTGTGTCGCCAGCTAGGAAGTGAAATAATTGTATGACTGCTCTTGGTGTATAAAATAATAAGTAAATATGTACACTTCCTTTATAAGAGTGGGAGAAGATTTCAGGGAAGAGTGGCTTAGGTTTGCATAAGGAATTTTCTGTATTTGAAACATGTTAGAGGCTGTCTAGCTTAGCAATAGTGGACACGCGTTCATCTATTGTCTTAGTGCAATCATTGTCCAAAGCAAATTTTCCAGCTCCATTTGTGCTACCATACAAAGGGTCTCAAACACAAATTTGTAAATGGTAATTTAAAAAACTGCTTGTAAGAGTTATCTTATTTCCCCAAAATCTTCTACAAATGGGGATGTTTTCATGTTTGGAATAGGATCACAGAGACTTATCCAATGGGATGTGGGACAGGCAGCCAAAGGATTTGTGGGACAATATAATTGAGATCAATGAAGAACTTTAAAATGACCTGGCAAGAATTTATTTATTTTGTTGTGCTGTCTGTGGAGTGAGCAGGAACCTGTACTTCATAACCATAGCTTAGGAAAAAGATCCATAATTAATTCTCTCAGTGGTGAGTTCTGCTAAACAATAGCAACTCCTGGCCAAGCTGGCAGCCCATGGCTTGGACAGGAGCACACTTCATTGGGTTAGGAACTGGCTGGAGGGCCGAGCCCAGAGAGTGGTGGTGAATGGTGCCACATCCAGCTGGTGGCCAGTCACTAGTGGTGTGCCCCCAGGATCAGTGCTGGGCCCCATGCTCTTCAACATCTTTATTGATGATCTGGATGAGGGCATTGAGTCCATCATCAGTAAATTTGCGGACGACACCAAGCTGGGGGCAGGAGTTGGTCTGCTGGAGGGCAGAGAGGCTTTGCAGAGGGACCTGGACAGGCTGGACAGATGGGCAGAATCCAAGGGCATGAGATTGAACACATCCAAGTGCCGGGTTCTGCACATTGGCCACAACAACCCCATGCGGTGCTACAGGCTGGGGTCAGAGTGGCTGGAGAGTGGCCACGCAGAGAGGACTTGGGGTGCTGGTTGATGGTAGGCTGCCTTTGCCATCCATGAGTACATGTTCAAGGCTGGCTGTGTTGTGTCTGTACTCCCTCCTGCTGTCAGGAGCTTCCAGAACTGAAATCACTTGCAAGAGAAATACGTAACTGTCAGTCATAGGTCTCAGTTGTGCAGCCTCCTTGTGAGTGATTCTGAGTCACATGATTTAGGGTATTGCAAATAAAGAAGTTACTCAGGCAAGTAAATACTAAAAGACCAGATCCATATTAACTATTCCTCAGGGGGCTGCATTTGCAGTCATTCAGCTTCAAATTTTACTTATCTCATTTGAGTCATGGCTAAACATATTTATACCTAGTAATGATTAATTCCTGGTTGCAGCTGCCTGTTCTCAAATCATATTATGTAGTCATGTGCCTGTAACACATGTAGTTAATTATGACAGAGGATCTTGAAGTGTTACTAGAGTCCTACCACTTTCAGACTCTCATTAATTGCATACAAGGCTACCTGTGGTTGGTCGCATTGACCACTTAGTATGGCAAATGCAAATGTTAATAAAAATATTAGTAACGTTTTATTAATATGAAAAATTGCCAAAAATGTATTAAGTAGGTTTGATGTGCAGTTAGAATATGTATTTACAATGGGAATTTTAAATATATATATATTATATAGATACACATTAAAAGAATACATATATATAATTGTACTTAGGCAACTATAAAAAATGTAGCAATTTTATGCAAACTGGTAGGAATATCAGAAAATGAGAATCCCTGGAAGTGAAATGGCACTTGAGCACACGGGGGAGGCTCAGCAAGAACCATTAAGCCAAAGAGACAATGAATTAATTACTTACAGCGGGTTCCATCCATGTGGGGAACACTGCTGCTGTGTATTAGCTGCTGAAGCTTTGGGGTGCTGTCATGCACCAGGCATGGCAGGTTGCCAGCAGGAAGGCCACACGGTCTCAGGGCTAGTCTGGCTTCAGTGGATGGCAGGCTGGTTACAGCACTCATCGTGATGGGCTCTTGCTTTGTCCTGGGGAAACTGAGGCATGACAAAATTCTAGTTACAAGAGGAAGCAAGGCTTGCCTCTTGCTCCAAGGCTTGTGGCTTCTCTAGCTTGCAGTGTATAGGCTGGTGGCTTTGTCCCAGGTTCTGGACCAGGCAACTCAAGGTGATGCATCTCAAAGCAACTTCAAGCCAGACAGGTTCAAGCAGGTTCAAGCAAGACAAGGCTTAAGCAAGGCAAGGCAACTAGAAATTGGCCTGTATATATATCTTGCCCAAGATCCAATTGGGCCAATAGCGCAACTGAAGCCAGCACAGTGTTACCCAATGAAAAGGGATTCTGCCAGGCTGTGGCCATAAAAGGCAGAAACATAGGCCTGGTCAGGCAGGAGCAGTGGCCAGTACTTGTGCTCTTACCCCAGAAGCAGGGTTGTTTACCAGACATGCATGGTCCTGTCCCTTTTTTTCCTTTCACCGCTTTACCCTGAGGTAAGGAGGGGGCACACGGGGCCATGTCTAGACATATCTGGGTCTGTCTGGGTTTGCAATAGGGCTGTTTGACCCTAGCATGGCAGTCTGCACAGAGAAAAGTCATAACAACTCATGTGGAGAAAGAAAGCATCTACTTTCTACTCTCTGAAGAAGAACAATGCCTACTGCTCTTTGGGTTCCAGACTGAGTTCTTGAGAAAGGAAAGAAGATGAATAGTGTTAGCTGAGGGGTTCATTCACAGATGCAAGCAATCTGTTCACAGCAAACCATGACATCTTTAGGACATGTTAGTCTTCTAACACAGAGAAGGCCTACGGTGGGACTATTTTTTTTCCCTTTCTTTCTTTCATCTGTTTGGGTTTTTTTTTTTCTCCCCTACAGAAAAAGAGTATGGAAAGTCAGGATAGCAACTAGGTACGGTAAAATAAGAGAAAATGAAAGACATTAAGGAGCGGATATATGCTGTAGTAGTCTTTCCTGTCTTGAAATATTAATGAACCTTCACAGAATCACAGAATCACCAAAGTTGGAAAAGACCTCAAAGATTATCAAGTCCAACCTGTCACCACAGACCTCATGACTGGACCATGGCACCAAGTGTTACATCCAATCCCCTCTTCAACACCTCCAGGGATGGTGACTTCACCACCTCCCTGGGCAGCCCATTTCAATGGCAAACGACTCTCTCCGTGAAGAACTTTCTCCTCACCTCGAACCTAAACTTCCCCTGGTGCAGCTTGAGACAGTGTCCTCTTTCTCTGGTGCTGGTTGCTAGAGAGAAGAGACTAACCCCCACCTGGCTACAACCACCCTTCAGGTAGTTGTAGAGAGCAATGAGGCCTCCCCCGAGCCTCCTCTTCTCCAGGCTAAACAGTCCCAGCTCTCTCAGTCTCTCCTCATAGGGCTTGTGCTCAAGGCTTCTCAGCAGCCTTGTTGCCCTTCTCTGGACACGTTCAAGTGTCTCGATGTCCTTCTTAAACTCAGGGGCCCAGAACTGGACACAGTACTCAAGGTGTGGCCTAAACCAGTGCTGAGTACAGGGGCACAATGACTTCCTTGCTCCTGCTGGCCACACCATTCCTAATGCAGGCCAGGATGCCATTGGCCTTCTTGGCCACCTGGGCTCACTGCAGGCTCATGTTCACCCAGCTGTCAATCAGCACCCCCAGGTCCCTTTCTGTTTGGCAGCTCTCCAGCCACTCCGACCCCAGCCTGTAGCTCTGCATGGGGTTGTTGTGGCCAAAGTGCAGCACCTGGCACTTCGATTTGTTGAATGCCATCCCATTGGACTCCACCCATCTGTCCAGTCGGTCGAGGTACCTCTGCAGAGCCCTGCTCTAACAGATCACCATCTGCTCCCAACTTGGTGTCATCTGCAAATTTGCTAATGACTGACTCAATCCCCTCATCATCAATGAGGATATTAAAGAGGATGGGGCCCAGCACTGATCCCTGGGGGACGCCACTGGTGTCTGGCCTCCAGCTGGAGGTGGCACCATTCACCACCACTCTCTGGGCCTGGCCCTCCAGCCAGTTCCTAACCCAGCTCAGAGTGTTGCTGTCCAAGCCACGAGCTGACAGCTTGGCCAGGAGTTTGCTGTGGGGGACAGTGTCAAAAGCATTGCTGAAGTCCAGGAGACTACATCCACAGGCCTCCCCACATCCACCAGGTGGATCATCTGATCATAGAAGTAGATCAGGTTGGAGAGGCAGGACCTGCCCTTCCTGAATCCATGTTGGCTGGACCTGAGCCCTTGGCCATCCTTCAGGTGCGCAGTGATTGCCACCAAGATAATCTGCTCCATAAATTTCCCTGGCACTGAGGTCAGGCTGACTGGCCTGGAGTTTCCAGGTTCCTTCATCTGACTCTTCTTGTGGATGGGGACCACACTGGCCAGTTTCTAGTCATCTGGGACCTCACCGGTCAGCCAGGACTGGAGGAAAATGATGGAGAGCGGCTTGGCCAGCTCATCTGCCAGCTCTCTCAGCACCCTAGGATGGATCCCATCCGGCCCCATGGACTTGTCAGTGTCCAAGTGGCTCAGCAGGTCCCCAACTAATTCCTCATGGATATCCAGGGCATTACACTGCTCCCCTGACCCCATCACCTAGCTCAGGAGGCCACTCGTCCTGAACTCCTCCTGCCTTGCTGTTAAAAATTGAGGCAAAGAAGGTGTTCAGGACCTCAGCCTTTTCCTCATCTTCAGTCACTGTGTTCCCCTGCAGGTCCAATAAAGAGTGCAGGTTCTTCTTGCCCTCTTTTCAGCATTAATATATTTGTAAAAATGCTTTTTGTTATCTTTTGCAGAGGTGGCCAGCTTCAGTTCCAGCTGGGCCTTTGCCTCTAATTTTTTTTCCCTACATAATCTAACAACATCCTTAAATGTATCACAAGAAGCCTTCCTCCTTCCAAAGGTGATACAGCCTCTTTTTTCCCCTTAATTCCTTCAATACCTGCTTGCTCATCGAGGCCGGCCGCCTTCCCTGCCAGCTCATCTTTCAGCATGTGGGAACTGCCAGTTCCTGTACTTTCAAGAGCTCCTGTTTGAAGTAGGTCCAACATTCCAGGACCCCTTGGTTCTTGAGGGCTGCTACCCAGGGAACTTTGCGAATAAGTTCTCCCCATCAGCTGCTGGATCAGCTTTGCGCCTTCTACTTCTCGTATCTAAAACTGCTACTTGCTTAATTGGAACAGTGTTTGAATTCACAGCCCCCTTAACAGAAGCTGACAGGTTTTGAGATGGACCAGCTGCCATGGAGGACACTTCCAGTACTGCCGAAGAAGAAAGAAATGGATTTGCCTTTCTAATGGCTGCCGAGGATATGGGAGCTGCCATGTTAGGAGCTGCTGCTGGAGCTGGCTGATTGCCAGAATCACCAACAGCACCATTCAGAGCAGCCTTCCTGATAGCCTGTTTAGCTCTATCTTTAACTGATACAGATTCTCTGTTCTCCTCATCACTAGAAATCTCTGGGGTCGAGTTAGAACTATGCTTTCTTCTCTTTGGTCTATGCTTACTAACGAAGCAAGTTTTAGATACCTTCCTCTCTCATATCAGAGCTACTAACAAGCAGACATTAATTATCACCGATAGCAGGATTACAGACATCAAATAAATCACCTTTGGATCCCAGCCATTGCTTAAAATTACTCTTTCACCTACTGCAATCTTAAACTCCCGTATCTTGATGGGCAGAGTTGTAGAAGTTACATTTCCATATCTATTAAGCCAAAAGAATCTCAGAAACCAGTCACAGAGAAGCTGAATCTTATACTTAAACCATAAATATAATTTATACATTAAGTACCTGCCTAAATGATCACAAATTAGTCCTAGCAAATACTTATAGATCAATACACTACAAATTGAAAAGACTAGACACTCTAAAATCCAAAACACTTTCATTTTGGCAACTCCGATCCAAGCAGACAATAAATCAAGCAAATTTTGCCCTGCTTCTGGACAGCAATTATCCACAAGCCTTGCGTTGGGACGCAAATAAATTATGTGGTGATGAGAGAGAGTTCAGTTCTCCCTCCCACACAAAGAAACCACGGCTAACTCAGTTGGAGAAACAAAAAAATGGATAAAATCTATATTTACAAGCAGGATGAAATGCAGTGAATATATACACAATATACAGTATTTACAATATATACAGAAATATACAGCAAAGAACATAACACAGAAAACCTTCCCTCCTCCAGTGAGGAGGGTCCCCCCAAAAAAAACCCTTCTGCCCCTTCCTCCCTTTTTTCCCAAAAGGGGTTAGAGAGAGAAAAGGTAATTATTAAGGAGGAAATTCTGTTAGCTCAAAGCGTATGCAAGAATTAGTTTCTTATCTGGTTAGTTGAAAGGTCAGCACCCACCAGCACAGACAGAAGACAGGTGTTCAGAGAGACTGAAAACAACAGACCGAACTGACTGAGACCCAAACTGAACTAAAACTTAAATTTTAAAGTTGCATTCTACCAATCTACCAATTAAATTAGTTTAGACTTTATCTTTGTTTTCATTCTTACACCTTTCTTAAAGGCATAGCCTAAAATGGTCACAGGGTCTATTTAAATATTAGAGAAGAATTTCTAGCTAAATTCCCAAAGATTTGCTGTAGAATAACAAAAGTCACTGAACTGTTTTCATGCTAAGAAACAAAACAAACCAAAATAATCAACAGTAGTTTAGAAAAAGGGAAGCAAGGAAATTGGAAAATATTGTTCTTACTTCAGAAAATAATACTTCTGCATTCTTATGTTCTGCATTGCTTTCCTGTGTTTCTTTCCCTGTTGCCTTCAGGATTTCTTAGTGAGTGATTCAGTCTAGCTTGGTGTGTTGCAAACTAAATGTGATGTTGGTTCCTTGTGTTCTTTCATCTTAAAGGCTGAGCTCCCCAATGATAGGAATTAAGTGGAGCTAACAGCACTAATGATTCCTCTTGTATGGATACTGGCAGTAACTGATTTAATCTGCTCCATTTTCAGTAATTAGCTCATTAGGTTCCTCCTACCATTGTTTTGGTCTTCATTGGATGTCTGTGTTTGCAGCAATTAGATTTTAAATAGAGAACCTAGCACAGATAAAAGGTCACAACTGTTCATTTTAAAATTACCTCCGTTTTTAAGTACAGCTTTCTTTGGTCATACTATAAAGCCTCTGCATCACTGGGATAAGGAGAGGCGGTTTGTGAGAACTGTGAATTGCATGGGTACATTTTAGTGTGTATTTTCTTCAAGGGGTCAGCAACCGAAACAAGCCTAGTGTGCAGATGTTCAGTGGAACTGGTACCTCAGGACACATTTATGGCACTCTTGCGTCTGTGACTGCAATGAGCAGAGATTAGTGCAAAGCTGCTGACAGCTGGGAAAGAGATATTTTTATCATCTGATATAAACAAATATTCCTTTTCTATATGATAGGTAAGAGACACATACTGAAGTCCCTGTGGCATCATGGATCAGTTGCAAACTTTCTGATTGTCAGTGTGGCATTGGTTTATCACTACTTATTCTTTCAAAGCAATTACCTATTTATTATTCACACAGAGCTACAACTGGTTTGGGATTGCAACCCTGTCTCAGTCCAGAGAGGGGAGGAGACTCAGTTCTTTTGAATATTCCCATGTTATGAAATTAGAGGCACAAATGAGGCCAAAATATCAACAGCGAGGATGTTTATTAACAGAAAAAAGTGCATGGATCAGAAGGGCAGAGAGAGAAAATTGAGAGAGAAGAGGGAGAAGGGGTAAGGAATTATATTACTACACCCCTCACCCCCAAAGACAGTTTGGATCCATGGAGGAAGGGTGCTGCAGCTTTGGTGTCCTTGTTGGCTGTGCTGGCCTCTGAGCAGCCTTTTCAGCTCCGTGAGTTGCAGCAGGCAGAACTTAGGATACGGAGAGAGAGTTTCTCTTGATCTGCTTTTTCCAGGCTCATGTTTTTCTTCTCAGTGGCATTGTCCCAGTCTTTTCCTTTTCCCATGTTTTCCTTCTCCTGTGTTTTCCTTCTACTGAGCCAGTAGTTGCTCAGATCTTTTATACAGTTTTTTAGGTATGTATCCAGAGAGTATCAATAGCAGTGGCCTCTGCCCATTATTTCCAGGGCAGCTGCAGTCTGGTGAGCAACCTTTATCTATGCACCTTCCAGAGAGTTGTTCCAGTGGCGTCTGCCCAATACACGTCAGCTACTGTTTGGGTGAGCAGCAAAGGTGATTTTATCTTTGTTGAGTCTCATTAAGAGAGACAACATTTAGTCTCTCACAAACCCAAATACTACGAAGTCTATCCAGCCTTGCTCTTTTTTGACTTTTTCAAGGCATTTTAGTTACAGCTTCATTATAATTTTTTTTTCTTGATGTTTCCAAATTCTTTCATCAGTTGTCCAAATGTGAGGTGAACTAGGAATGACTTTTTATTTTATGCAACATACAGTTTTAATGTAGTTCATTGAATGAACAGCTGAAATAAATCTGTTTTGCTCCTTTGTTCTTTTTGGAACTATGCTGATGTAAATGAGCATAGGATCTAAGCCAGTACCAATTAACACATCACTTAATATGCTTGAAAACAGTCTTCCTTGTTCTTCATTACCTCTGAGTAATTCCAAAAACTGTGAACATTAAATTTGATGCTTCTGTCTGAAGGAGCAATTTGTGTTATTTATGCAGATAGCAGCTTCAGCTTCAGGTAGACTTTCTGAAAGGCCTATTTATGTTAGACATAATTATTAGATTGAAGAAAAAGCAATGCAATTCTCATGAGAAGAAGGAATTGCTCACTAGTTCAGATTATGAAAACAAGGACAAGGTAAATTTGTCATATTAATAACGTACTGAAAGATCCAACTTCTTACATAGATTTAAATCACTCTATTTTGTGGGATGTTTTAGCACTTGTTTCTGTGTGACTGACAAACCCTGCAGTCCCAGATTCTTTGTGCTGACAGCGTTGAGACCACAATGATGACAGTACTCAACAGAATTACTGGTGTGATTATTGTGGTGATCAGGTATACATTACCATGGACAGCAAGCTGTTTTGCACTGTAACACAGGTCCTACCCCAAGAGTGGGCTAATATTGAAAGGTAAGATTGAGTTTTGTCTTGTCTGTGCACTGACATTGCTCTTAGACCCTGTTTCATTGAAATTTTCTCCTGTTAAACTGTTGTAGGTGGCCTTAAAATACTTCTCTCTGTCATTTGCCAGAATGAGAATGACTTGTTCAAAGTTATCTATTTTCTTTCCATGTTAAATGTGAAACATTCAGACTTTAGTTTTGCCAGTTGCTACAGGGATGGACCTGTGCTGATCAAGGAGAGGTGTACTCAGGTAATAATGGAGAGCAACCATTTCTACTAATTGCCTAATGCTGAGGATTAATGTTGATGGCCAGACTGGAGTAGGTTAAAAAAAAAAAAAATGGAGATGAGAATGAATGTGAAACCAATCTACCACTAGAGCACATTAGAGGTTATTTGTGTCACATATGGAATGCAGAGGGTGAAGAGAGCAAACTCAAGGGATAATGTTGTTGAGTACACTGATGAATGAACCTGCTCCAGTCTGGATTGTCTTTTAAAGATGCCAGGGAAGTCCTTAGGGGTTCAAGAGAAACTGGGTTGCTGAGTCATCTTGAAGCTGCTATGTCTTTTAACATCTGAAAATAATTGTAACAGTTAACTCAAATATATACAATTCCCATGTATACACATACATGTTGTGTGTTCTTAAACAATGTACATAAACAGAAATTCATCCTTGGTGCTTCTGGCAAATTTGCAAAATAATTCTGTAACAGTAGGGATTCTGTTAACTGGAGCATACTTCTCCTCGTTATACTGCATCCATGATACTGTATTGAGTTCTCTCCACTTTCCTCACTTTCTCCATGGTACCAACATACTGGAGCAAGTTCATCAGAGGGTCACCAAGATACCGAGGAGCTGGAGCTTTTGTGCTCTGTGAGGAGAAACTGAGGGAATGCTCAGCTTGGAGAAGAGAAAGTTTCAGTGGGACTTGGAGCAGCCTTTCTATTTCTATAAGGCAGTATCAGGTTTGATCTGAGGAAAAGTGGGTTTTGCCATAACAACAGTTAAGTGGTGAAACAACTTGTTCTGAGAGCTTGTCCAGTATCAGTTCTTGAAGTTCTCAGGATCAGCTGGATACAGCTCTAAGCAACCTTGTCTAATCTTATAGCTGACCTGCTGTGTGGAACTGGGAGCTGGATTAGATGACCTTCCAAAACCCTTCCAGTCTGAAATGTTGTATGGCACTACAGTTAACCATGAGAGAGAACTGCATAACCAATCAGTCTGCAGCCATGATTTACTGCAAGATATTTGCTGCAGTGGGATTTAAATTTTTATGGTGCTTAGAATTTTGCAATAAATTTGTGCAAAAGTGTAAGTGCAGTTATGCTCTTGTTTTACACTTGGCTACAACTTACAAAACTTTACTGGTGTACTTCAGTTGGCTGAGGATGTAACTATTCATTATCATCTCTCAGCTGACATCAGTGTCCTTGTCTTGGATATAGCTGTGCTATATGGGGACTGTTCCTTTGGATAAGGTATAGGTTACGCAGCAGATAAGCCCCTTGGTTTCTTAGAATAGAATAGAATAGAATTACCAAGGTTGGAAGAGACCTTGAAGATCATCGAGTCCAACCTGTAACCACAACCTCAAAACTAGACCATGGCACCAAGTGCCACATCCAGTCCCTTCTTAACGCCTCCAGGGATGGAGACTCAACCACCTCCCCGGGCAGCCCATTCCAATGACGAATCACTCTCTCGGTGAAGAACTTTCTCCTCACCTCGAGCCTAAACTTCCCCTGTTGCAGCTTGAGACTGTGTCCCCTTGTTCTGTTGCTGGTTGCTAGGGAGAAGAGGCCAACCCTTCCTGGCTACAACCACGCTTCAGGTAGTTGTAGAGAGCAATGAGGTCACCCCTGAGCCTCCTCTTCTCCAGGCTAAACAGCCCCAGCTCCCTCAGCCTCTCCTCATAGGTCTTGTGCTCAAGGCCTCTCACCAGCCTTGTTGCCCTTCTCTGGACACGTTCAAGTGTCTCAATGTCCTTCCTAAACTGAGGGGCCCAGAACTGGACGCAGTACTCAAGGTGCGGCCTAACCAAAGCAGAGTACAGGGGCACAATGACCTCCCTGCTCCTGCTGGCCATACTATTCCTAATGCAGGCCAGGATGCGGTTGGCCCTCTTGGCTGCCTGGGCACACTGCTGGCTCATGTTCAGCTTCCCATCAACCAGCACCCCCAGGTCCCTCTCAGCCTGGCCGCTCTCCAGCCACTCTGACCCCAGCCTGTAGCGCTGCCTGGGGTTGTTGTGGCCAATGTGCAGAACCCGGCACTTGGATGTGTTCAATCTCATGCCATTGGACTCTGCCCATCTGTCCAGCCTGTCGAGGTCCCTCTGCAAAGCCTCTCTGCCCTCCAGCAGATCAACTGCTGCCCCCAGCTTGGTGTCATCTGCAAATTTACTGATGATGGACTCAATGCCCTCATCCAGATCATCAATAAAGATGTTGAAAAGCATGGGGCCCAGCACTGATCCTTGGGGCACACCACTAGTGACAGGCCGCCAGCTGGATGTGGCACCATTCACCACCACTCTCTGGGCTCGGCCCTCCAGCCAGTTCCTAACCCAACGCAGTGTGCTCCTGTCCAAGCCATGGGCTGCCAGCTTGGACAGGAGTTTGCTGTAGGGGACTGTGTCAAAGGCCTTGCTGAGGTCCAGGTAGACCACATCCACAGGCCTCCCCGCATCCACCAGGCGGGTCACCTGATCATAGAAGGAGATCAGGTTGGTCAGGCAGGACCTGCCCCTCCTAAATCCATGCTGGCTAGGCCTGAGCCCCTGGTCATCCTGTAAGTGCTGTGTGATCGCACTCGAGATGACCCGTTCCATAATCTTGCCTGGCACTGAGGTCAGGCTGACAGGCCTATAATTCCCCGGCTCTTCCAACTGGCCCTTCTTATGGATGGGCACCACGTTGGCCAGCTTCCAGTCTTCTGGGACCTCTCCAGTGAGCCAGGACTGCTGAAAAATGATGGAGAGCGGCCTGGACAGCTCATCCGCCAGCTCCCTCAGCACCCTAGGATGGATCCCATCCGGTCCCATGGACTTGTGGGGGTCCAAGCGGCTGAGAAGATCTCTAACCATCCCATCCTGGAACAGGGGAAAACTATGCTGCTCCCTGGCTCCTTCTGCCAGCTCTGCAGGCCAGCTGTCTGGAAGCCGTTCTGTCCTGCTAGTAAAAATTGAGGTAAAGAAGGTGTTAAGCACCTCTGGCTTTTCCTCATCCTTTGTTACAATATTCCCCTCCATGCCCACCAAGGAGTGGAGCTTCTCCTTGCCCTTCCTCTTGCTATTAATATATTTATAGAAGGACTTTTTGTTGTCCTTCACTGCAGAGGCCAGTCTGAGCTCCAAATGTGCTTTTGCCTCCCTAATTTTCTTCCTACAAGACCTAGCAACATCCCTAAACATTCCATGGGTTGCCTCCCCTTTTTTCTAAAGATAATACACCCTCTTTTTTTCCCTTAGTTCCTTTAGAAGTTCATTACCCAACCAGGCTGGCCATCTGCCCCGGCGGCTCATCTTCCGGCACACCGGCACAGCCTGTTCCTGCGCCTTCAAGAGTTCTTTCTTGAAGTAGGTCCAGCTCTCCTGAACCCCTTTGTTTTTAAGGGCTGTTTCCCAAGGAACCTTCTGAGTTAGCTCCTTGAGTAGCCTGAATTCTGCCCTCCGGAAGTCCAGAGTGCAGGTCTTCTTGCTCCCCCTCTTGGCTTGGCTGAATACTGAAAACTCAATTATCCCGTGGTCACTGGTGCCTAAACACCCTCCAACCACCACATCACCCACCAGCCCTTCCCTGTTGGTGAAGAGGAGGTCAAGCATAGCCTTACCCCTGGTAGGCTCTTAAGAGCAGTGCCCGTGTAAAGGAGCTTGCACATGGTATTTTCCTACTGTAGAGTACTAGTAGTCATTTGGTGTAGTGGAGAAAAGTGACTAAGGATATATGCTTACTGAGACAGGTTAAGAGCTAGGATGCATTTGTTAGTTATAGCACCGGAGAACAATTGTACTACTGTGTCTATCCCCATACATATGCTTTTTCTTGCTGATGGCTCTACAAAAAAATCTATTTGGGGACAGAAAGTGAATCCCCAGTATTATTCCAGTGCTTCACGTACTGAATGCTTCCAAGAACATTAAGAACAGAGACCTTACCTTTCAAAAAGTGCACTTTGTATCTGTTTTTCTGAGCCAGAAATATATCCTACACAAGCCCCTTTGTAGTGGGTTTAAGTTTCCCATTCACATTAACTAAGCACGACCAGCTCAGTTGGAAGCAAATGGAAGCTGTATCTCTACAATGGAATGCAATTAATATGTACAAAATATACAGTATTTACAATATTATACAGGTATTTACAATCAGAAAATAGCACAGAAACACCCCTGGTCAAGACGACCAGGGAAGCTGCTCCACTGCCCCCCTCCAAACCTCCCAGACCTCCCTGTACCAAGAGAGAGAAAGAAGCAGTGTTTGTCTTATCTCAAGGTCAGCCAGAAGCATTATCTTCCCAGCAGAACACCAGACGAGGGAAGAAAAGAAGGAATGGGAATGGAAGTGAAGTGTGTAAGATGTTTATAGAACAACTGCTTCTATACCAGACATTCTGTCCAATGAAGTTAATTTAGAATAATTTTTTGTTTTCCTTTTTACAGCCAATAGTGAATTATTTATATTTTTCTACTTTTCTGCTCGAAATCTGCAGCTTAATTTTAAAGACATAGCCTAAAACTGCCATACCCATTCTTAAATATATGGAAAGCATTCTGGATAATTAGTGCAGTTGATCTTCTTAATTCACTATGAGTGGAAACATGCTGTGGGCTACAGTAAACATCATTTTTTGGTTGATGGTGTCCACTTTTTGAACAGTTTAGGTTTATCCTCAGTGACCTCCACTTTCTGTTTGGCAAACATCATCCCATTACGCACCAGTGCTGAAAAATCAAAGTGGATTTGAATTCTTAGGTAACTGTTCACGTGGTTCCGGGCTTTGCTTATAGCATCATAGAATCATTTAGGTTAGAAAAGACCCTGACTGTAGACCAAGCACTGCTAAGTCCACCACTAAATCATGTCCTAAAGTGCCACACATCTACACATCTTTTAAATACCTCCAAGGATGGTGACTCCACCACCTCCCTGGGCACCCTGTTTGAGTACTTTACAACCCTTTCAGTGAAGAAACTTTTCCAATCTAAATCTCCCATGGTGCATCTTGAAGTTGTTTTGTCTTGTCATATCACTTGTTAACTGGGAGAAGAGACTGGCTTCCACTTCATACAAACTCCATGCTTTTTAACATCTTTATTGATGATCTGGATGAGGGCATTGAGTCCATTATCAGTAAATTTGCAGATGACACCCAGCTGGGGGCAGGAGTTGATCTGCTGAAGGCTTTGCAGAAGGACCTCAACAGGCTGGACAGATGGGCAGAATCCAATGGCATGAGATTTAACACATCCAAGTGCCGGGTTCTGCACATTGGCCACAACAACCCCAGGCAGCGCTACAGGCTGGGGTCAGAGTGGCTGGAGAGCGGCCAGGCAGAGAGGGACCTGGGGGTACTGGTTGATGGGAGGCTGAACATGAGCCTGCAGTGTGCCCAGGCAGCTAAGAGGGCCAATGGCATCCTGGCCGGCATCAGGAAGAGTGTGGCCAGCAGGTGCAGGGAGGTCATTCTGCTCCTGTACACTGCACTGGTTAGGCCACACCTCGAGTCACAGTATCACAGTATCACAGTATAACCAAGGTTGGAAGAGACCCCAAGGATCATCAAGTCCAACCCGTCCCAACAGACCTCACAACTAGACCATGGCACCAAGTGCCATGTCCAGTCTCCTCTTGAACACCTCCAGGGACGGCGACTCCACCACCTCCCCGGGCAGCCCATTCCAATGACGAATGACTCGCTCAGTGAAGAACTTCCTCCTCACCTCGAGTCCAAACCTCCCCTGGCACAGCTTGAGACTGTGTCCCCTTGTTCTGGTACTGGTTGCCTGGGAGAAGAGACCAACCCCCTCCTGTCCACAACCACCCTTCAGGTAGTTGTAGAGGGCAATGAGGTCACCCCTGGTCCTTCTCTTCTCCAGGCTGAACAACCCCAGCTCCCTCAGTCTCTCCTCATAGGGCTTGTGCTCAAGGCCTCTCACCAGCCTTGTTGCCCTCCTCTGGACACGTTCAAGTGTCTCGATGTCCTTCTTAAACTGAGGGGCCCAGAACTGGACACAGTACTCAAGGTGTGGCCTAACCAATGCAGAGTACAGGGGCACAATGACCTCCCTGCTCCTGCTGGCCACACTATTCTTAATACAGGCCAGGATGCCATTGGCCCTCTTGGCCACCTGGGCACACTGCTGGCTCATGTTTAGGCGGGTGTCGATCAGCACCCCCAGATCCCTCTCTGTTTGGCAGCTCTCCAGCCACTCTGACCCCAGCCTGTAGCTCTGCATGGGGTTGCTGTGGCCAAAGTGCAGCACCCGGCACTTGGACTTGTTGAATGTCATCCCATTGGACTCCGCCCATCTGTCCAGTCGGTCGAGGTCCCTCTGCAGAGCCTTTCTACCCTCTAACTGACTAACATCTATTCCCAACTTGGTGTCATCTGCAAACTTGCTGATGACTGACTCAATTCCCTCATCCATATCATCAATGAAGATGTTAAAGAGGATGGGGCCCAACACTGATCCCTGGGGGACACCACTGGTGACTGGCCGCCAGCTGGATGTGGCACCATTCACCACCACTCTCTGGGCTCGGCCCTCCAGCCAGTTCCTAACCCAGCGCAGAGTGTTACTGTCCAAACCATGAGCTGACAACTTAGCCAGCAGTTTGCTGTGGGGGACGGTGTCAAAGGCCTTGGTGAAGTCCAGGTAGACCACATCCACAGGCCTCCCCACGTCCACCAGACGGGTCACCTGATCATAGAAGGAGATCAGGTTGGTGAGGCAGGACCTGCCCTTCCTAAATCCATGTTGGCTGGGCCTGAGCCCTTGGCCATCCTGCAGGTGTGCAGTTATTGCCGCCAGGATAATCTGTTCCATCACTTTCCCTGGCACTGAGGTCAGGCTGACTGGCCTGTAGTTTCCGGGTTCCTCCATCCGTCCCTTCTTGTGGATGGGGACCACATTGGCCAGTTTCCAGTCATCTGGGACCTCTCCAGTGAGCCAGGACTGGAGGAAAATGATGGAGAGCGGCTTGGCCAGCTCATCTGCCAGCTCTCTCAACACCCTAGGATGGATCCCATCTGGTCCCATGGACTTGTGGATGTCCAAGTGGCTCAGCAGGTCCCGAACTAGTTCCTCATGGATTTCTGGGGTACTACACTGCTCCCCAACCCTACTACCCAGCTCAGGAGGCCACTCATCCTGGACTCCTGCCTTGCTGTTAAACATCGAGGCAAAGAAGGCGTTCAGGACCTCAGCCTTTTCCTGATCTTCGGTCACCGTGTTCCCCTCCAGGTCCAGTAAGGACTGGAGATTCTTCTTGCCCTTCTTTTTAGCATTGATATATTTGTAAAATTGCTTTTTATTTTCTTTCACAGAGGTGGCCAGTTTCAGTTCCAACTGGGCCTTTGCTTCTCTAATTTTATTCCTACATAATCTAACCACTTCCGTGAACATACCTCGAGAAGCCTTCCCCTCCTTCCAAAGGTGATACAGCCTCTTTTTTCCCTTAATTCCTCCAGGAGCTGCTTGCTCCTGTGTCCAGTTGTTGCCCTTGTTCCTGTGTCCAGTTCTGGGCCCTTCAGTTTAGGCAGGATGTTGACTTGCTGGAATGTGTCCAGAGAAGGGCAACGAAGTTGGTGAGGGATTTGAAACACAAACTGTATGAGGAGAGGCTGAGGGAGCTGGGGTTGCTTTGCCTGGAGAAGAGGAGACTGAGGGGCGACCTTCTTGCTCTCTACAACTACCTGAAGGGAGGTTGTAGGCAGGCAGAAGTTGGTCTCTTCTCCCAGGCAACCAGTACCAGAACAAGAGGACACAGTCTCAGGCTGCACCAGGGCAGGTTTAGGCTGGATGTTAGGAAGAAGTTCTACACAGAGAGAGTGATTGCCCATTGGAATGGGCTGCCCGAGGAGGTGGTGGAGTCACCATCACTGGAGGTCTTTAGGAGGAGACTTGATGGGGTGCTTGGTGCCATGGTTTAGTTGTTTGGGTGGGTTGGATTGGTTGATGGGTTGGACGCAATGATCTTGAAGGTCTCTTCCAACCTGGTGTATTGTATTGTATTGTATTATTGTATTCTATTATTCCTTTCAAGTAGCTGTCTTTTCTCCAGGCTAAGCAACCCTTGTTCCCTGAGCTACTCCTCATGAGACTTATGTAGACCCTTCATCTGTTCTGTTGCCATTTAAATATGCCTCAGCACTTCAATGTCCTTCTTTTAAAGGGAGTCCCAAAACTTAATACAGTGTTCAGCATGTCATCTTACCACCACTGAGTACAGGAGGATGATCACTTCTCTAGCCCTACTAGTCCTACTTCCCTAAGTAGTCATGCTACTTCTGATACAAGCCAGGGTGCTGTTGACGTTCTTGGCCACCTGGGCACACTACTGGATCATATTCAGCTGTCTGTTGACCAACACACCTAAGTCCCTTTCTGTCAGGCATCTTTCCAGCCACTCATCCCCGATCCTGAAGCATTCCATGGAGTTGCTTTGATAGCTCCTGGCTTGTTGAATCTTGTACAATTGGTCAATTGGTTTTGGTCGATTGATTCAGTCTGTCAAGATCAATGCTTGAAATCAGTAGTTCTATGTATATATTCTCTTCTTCGAATTAGGGTTTGATGTTATTATTGTTTTTTCCCAGAGGTGCTGGTATAGTTCTGCAGTTCCCAAATGATTGTTTTGCAATGAGAACATGTCTGAATACACAAAACTACCTGAGCAAGCAGTTTTTTTCATGAGTATGCTATCCTCACACATATTCGTATGATACTGCATTGATTTCATATCAATGACATTTCTTTCCCAAGAAAAAATTGTTGATGGGCATTTGTGGAATAGGCAGTACAATGAGAACAGAAGCATTTGCGTTCCCACTGGATTCGGTTTATATTTTTCTGAATAAATACTGTTCTATATCGGCTCCTCAGTTATTAGCAACTGAGGAAAGTCTTAATCTTTTAATTAACATATTAATATATTACTGAATATTAGCTCTGCATGTGCTGATGGCCATGTCTACTGGCAAATGGTATGCTTTAGTTTCAATAGAAAAACATCTCATACGTCTACTGGAGCACAAATATCTCTGTGGACAATGAGCTTACAGACTACAGTTATCTGTTCTGGCAGAAAGAATAGTAAAACTCAATTCATGTCCTGTGAGTGGCTGAGATTAATAGGAAGTTGCAGATCCTGAAACTTCTTATATCTAAGAATGAGAGTCTCAGAGACTGACTGACATTTTTACTAGCCTTAGTTTGCAAACCCATCAAACTGACAAGAGCTGGGGCTTGGATTTCCTAACACTGACTAGGTGCGTAACCCAGTGTTTCCTGTCCTCCTGATATTTCGTCATGAGGACTTCACCACTCATTTGCCACATGTCAGGAAAGCTATGCTCTGTGAGGGCTGTGGGGGGGAACAACTGTTGAAGGGAAAGAGCTAAGAATCACAAACCAGATGGATTATAGCTAGGAAGTTAAGGAGGATAATATTTTGAGAAAGTAACATCACTCTTCTTCTATGATAGTAAATCTGATTGAGACCACAGAGAAACTACTAGGTTTAATGAATCATTTCTATCAGAATTTCCATATTCTGTTTGGCTCTCCTGTATTCCTGCCAGACCTATGAGGTATATGCTTTGCCTTACTAAGGAACACTCCAGTTGATTCTTTAATCCCATGTCTATGTTAACTTTCAGTTTCTTTACTGTAGAGCATATGAAGGAATATGATTGCACTGACTACTGCATGCTCTGCACATACTGCCTCAAACTGTTTTCTGACATTGGGACTGGCTTGAAAAATACTTTATATGCAAAAATACTTAAAGTTGTAAAGCTTAAATAATGCAGACATAAGAAGGCTCTTACAATTACTCAATCCTGAAATAAGTCCTCTGATAACACATGCAAAATAAGGAGGACTGGTTTATTTGTACAGCATGAGGAGTGAACAGTTATTTTTCTAAAGAATTGCTGTGTACAAGTACGAGATTTATCTGCAGATATTTTGGAACCTAGCTAATTGATCAAACTGACTGTAAGTGATAGCACAACTGAAAACAAACACTGATAACATAACTAAAGCACCTGATCAGTGGTTGTACTCACCACGGTGATTGGCTTCTTGTGGTCCTACAAAATACTTGTGAAACACTTTTTACTTCTATACCACTATAATTTCAGAATTTTACTATTCCCTTTCCTCAGTGGTACAGAAAGCAACAGCATCATAAATACAAGCGCATAATTCTCACAATTAACTATATTTAGTAGCTGATGCCTGGATACCAGTAGCAAACCTGTCTAGCTAGGAGGAATCATGTATGAGTTGTAGCAGTTTTTTCTTGCTATCCCTAATGAACTCTTCAGTTACTTGGTAATTTTTCATATTATGAACTAAAATATTGTTTTGACTATGCTACTACTGTCTGTCATGACTTTTAATCTACTGTGCATTCATCATGTACATCAGTCTGTACTACCACTAGAATTCCAGGAAGTTCTTATGTGGTGCTCTGGAGAAAAATTATTCACATTAAATATTTACAATTCATTAAATATTTGCAGAAAAAGCAATCATAATCCTGCAATATTATAGGGCCTGATCCATCTTATATATGTAAAATTAGTAGGAGAGATGCACAAGTTGTTATTTGATCCAACAGTAAAAGCCAATACTATTTAAACATTTCTTGTCCACCTATTTTGCAATGACATCATGGCACACAGGTGTGTTTATTGCCAAGACATAAGCTTTGATGTCAGTGGAATCTTTGCCTTTATTTCTATGGAGACAGAATTCGTCTGCAGAGTCTCTGGTGCCAGCTGTCACAAGGAAGCAGGAGCTTCCTTTCCCTTAACTTTTGCATACAACAGTCAAATACTCCTTTTGAATGTGTGATTAGTGTGGGTTATTAATTTCCTGTAAGGTGATCAGTGTATGGGATTTAAGATGAAAGAGTGTTATTCTTTGAAGTAAATTTCTTAATGGGATATGATATCTTGTTTATAAAGAAGGTCTCAGAAGAAGAATTCTGTGACACTTCATGGAACATGAAAGTTGCATGCCATGTAACAAGTGTCTCTGTCAGGCTTTAACTCAGCTATCGGCCTTTCATCTAGCTTCAGTTAGTATCTGTAGCAGCTGGCAGCCTAGCAAATCCCTGCCAGCTGAAGACTGGCCTATACACCTGACATCTCCCTGCTAACATGTAAGGGCACTTCAATAGTTTCCCATTGCTATTCAGCCAGTTTATGAATTATTGTGTCTTCAGATGTTATTTTATTGTCTTTGTCTTTTTCTCTGTCATGATCTGTACATCAGCTTTGGCACTATATTCTTCCAACCCACTTAGTTCTTCTTCCTTGTTCCTTATCGTGTTTCCTCTCATTGATGATGGTGATATTCTAACTTTCTTACCCTTTCTTCTGGCACGCTTGTGGACCCTGCATTACTCTGTAGTTGGCATTCCTCGCCTTTTACCTGCCTCCAGACTGTGTCTGGCCTTGCAGCATGTGTACACATCTCTTAGTGCACCTTAGCCAAGTATCTAATAACTATTTTGCTAGACCTTTTATCTTTCCTTTCTGAGTTGCCCACGCTTTTATTCCAGCTCCTTCTGTAGGTCTTATATTCAAGTTGGAGCACACTTACACTCATTTTCCCAACCCCAAGTGCTAGTTTAATTTGTGATGTCAGTTAGCCTTCAAGTCCCAACTCCAGCAGTAACTGAGGATGACACTCGGAAGACTGAAAAGACTTCAGAAAGAAGTTGACCAAATTTATGTGAAGGACTGTTTATAGGCATCTGCCTATGAACTGACTAGTTAATCTCCAGATCTGTTTCATATCTTTTCTGTTTTCATAGCATTAAGCCCATAATTATTCTCAAATTTTTTTCTAAAAATTTTTTTCAGACCCAATGAGACCTGTACAAGACAGACTTCTAACATGAACAAACTCTCAGCATTTTCTGTCCACTTCAGAGCTTATTTTTGATCAACATTCAGTGCAAAATCTGATTATGCTGAAGTGGGAAAATGCTCCAGGCTAAGAGATGATACAATTATCAGATTCCACTCTTTTCTCAGGATAGGCTGTAGTTTTCTGAGAAAACAATGCCAGATGTAGAGCACTGAGTGCTCAATCATGGTTTCATCACACTATTGTGTATGGAAACCACTGATCTTGTTTACGCTTTTGCAGGATCAAATCCAGTTGACAAATGTTTGTAATCCCATTGCATGAGACAGTTTTATGTAATATTTACCTGAGTCACTCTAACCTTACATCAAGTCAGTAATGTCTGTCATTGTTCAAACTATATAGAATCATGATGTCAACTCATGTAGGAGTGCATTCCGAGTAATTCAGTAAAAATGTGCCAGACTGCCTGTTCTGGATCTAGATCAAATTTATACTTATTTAGCATTTATGTGTCTCCATATAAATGTAATTATCAAATAACTCAGAAGTCCATAAACCATAATTTAAAAAGACAACATTTCTCACAGAATCCAGTTCTTGTGATAACTGCATGTATAAGTCTCGGTGAAATAGAATTTATATAAACATCTATCTTTAATATGCCAGAAGACTGCCTTTGTAGTCTTAAGATCATTGAAGAAAGCAATGGAGAGACACTAATTTGTGATTATCCTAGGGACATGGACAGTTGTGGAGAAGGTGAATATTTTTCATATTGAAGTGTAATGCTATTAACAAGTTCATCAGTTTTCTTTAAAACACCAAGAACCAAATGAAAACTTTGAGTGCATATTATTGTCTTAATTTTTTTAAAGATTGAGATTTAATTCGTAAATAGAAACTTGGAACTTCAGTATTTCAGTGGAAGTATTTCAGTGGAGTAGCCTTAACATTTAGCTGAGAGTTATGTTGATGTGTTTTGCAGGAAACTGAGACACCTTTTAGATTTTACAGAAAAGCTTTTCTGGAGGTAATAAATTTTAATGCATCACCCACATTTAATGGAGACTGTCTAAAAGATTTCCTTTCCCTGAGTAGGAAGCTATATTGCAGAATGAAGAAGCCAATCTTTCACCCTGAAAAGTTCTTTATGCAAATTCAGGAATATCTGTCTTAAAAAAATTACTGTTGTAATGTAAACTGCCTCATATGAAGAAAATTTTGCAAGACAGGCTATACCTTATTGGCAGGGTTCAGAAAACAGAGAAATTAATCTCTTCCTGCAACAGTACTGCTTTTTTCTTTTCCTTCTTATGATTTGTAGTGATTTGCACAGAGGCAGTAAATAAACAATACTTTTGTCAAATTAAATAAGTAGTTGAACTTCAGTAATGGAAATGGTGTTATGCAGCTCTTTACAAAAAAAAAATTGCTAGGAAAGAAAACAATTAAAAGGTGCTGTAAGCCTAATTCTTAAAGCAAACTTTATAAA